>CM061264.1:49752500-54752500 GCA_030848825.1 Tadarida brasiliensis
TTTGAACACATCAAGCTCATCTTACCTTGCAGTGGTTCTCAACCTTCCTAATGCCACGGCCCTTTAATACAGTTCCTCATGTTGTATGTGGGCGGACCGCCTGGAGACGGATAGAGGAGCGGTGTCTCGGTTCCTAAGACCATCAGAAATATGTGTTTTCCGACCCCTGTGAAAGGGTCTTTAGACCCCCAAGGGGGTTGCGACCCACAGGTTGAGAACCGCTGCCTTAGAGCCTTTGCCTTTGCTATATACCATGCTTGGAACAATCTCCCCTCATATCTTTGTATAACTCACTCTCTTTTAATATTTGGGCCTTTGTTAAATGCCACCTTCTCATTTGATTTTGACCACATCATCTAAAATAGAGCTCACATGTCTCCAATGCCTTCTGCTGTTTTTCTGTTTGGTTTCTTCGTAGTACTTATCCCTGACCACATAATATAAGCCAAATGGAAGTAGGACCCCGATCCATGCTACACACCACCAAGTGTGCCTGCATGTAATAAGTGCACAAAAGAAAACCCCCCAAATAGCTGCTGAATGAATGAATGGCCTTCGTTTCAGAGCTGAAGACACTGAGGCTCAGAGAAATAAAGTGACTTCCCAAGAATATATTCAACAAGAGCCAGAGTAAAAATTCATCTCAGGTTTGCCTGATAAGATCTGGAGAATGAAAAAAAAGAGCATTAGGTAAAAACGGAGAAAAATCTGAATAAAATATGGACTTTAGTCAATAATCATCTATTAATATCAGTTTGTAACTGTTACAAATGAACCATAGTAATGTAAGATGTTACTATTATAGAAAATTAATTATGGGGTATATGGGAACAGGTTTAGCAAATTTTCTATGAATCTAGAACTATTGTAAAATTTTTAAAAATTTTACAAAAATAATGAATGGCTAAATAGAAGTAAATAGTTTTGTCTCGCAACCCTGGAATAAAGAGAGAGCAAAATTCACAAAGGCCCAGGACGTGTGTGCCTGTCTGGTATGGGAAGACGGGCATGGCATTTGGTTGGGAGAAGGCTGAGCTGTTAGGGTGTCCAGCTGGTTTCTGCGAGGCTGTCTCATGGCTCTTCCTGGGAAGAGCTATAGCTTTATAGAGCCACGTGTATTGGGGGATGAGTTTTGACAATCCCTCAGTGTGTGTGTGTGAGGAGGTGGTATGCAAACTAAATGCCCATAGCATTCAGTTATGTGATCTAAATGAGTGAAACAAGTTGGATATAAGATATTTGGGAGTGCTGGGAACTGGAGCAAATAGGAGAGACCAGCCTCAGATGAGGGAACAGCTGCTACTCAGTGCTGGTTGATCTTTGCTAGGCAGGAAGGCAAGCTCAGATGCCATGTTTTCTGATATTTCAAAAGAACGTGGAAATCCAGATTTAAAAAAAGTAATGTGGAATAGTCTACTTTTTAAACATTGGCAACCATTTCAGAAGGTTTTGTTAAACGTCAAGCATACCCAAACTGAGTCAAAGGAAACATTTCCATGGACACGGTCACACTGTCAGTGTGCAACAACTCTCTATGAACCTGGCCTCTGCTGGGCCAGGGGGGCCAATCTAGGGGAGCCAGAGCTCTGTCTGTGTCGTGGAAAGCATGAAGTTACTCAGTGTGCCCTGGTCTATGACACCATTAGTCTGTGAGGGTAAATATCAGAGCTGCTTCTTGAAAGTTTGGGACAATATAGAGAAGAGCTGGAGGGTATCGGTGGTAAGCGAATGTTGAGAGTTAGAACATCACAGGGTGTGTTTAGGGGACTGGATGATTGGAGTAAGGATTCACGATGAGGATAATTTATTGGGCTAGAAAGTTAGGTTGGAACGAGATTATGACAGGCCGGGGCATTTGGACCTCATGCTGTTTGCAACAGAAGACTAGTCCCCAGGTTCTCTGGAAGGAACTTAGGGGAGAAATCAGGGGCTCTACTGAGAAGTTTGGCATTAACTCCTGGACTTGCCAGCCAGAAAGAGTGAGACAGAGTAAATTAATGTACTGAGCCTAGTTAGAATAATTGGGTTTAGGTGAGAGGGACCATTAATAACAATTAGCCAAAGAGTACATATGCATATCCCTTTGTGTAGTCATACAAAAATAATAACCTTTCTAACTGGGTGAGGCTGACCTATCTGGGCCCAGTCAAAGCAGCTCCCACGGGCCCCCCCACCTTTATACCAGTGAGCAAACACTGTATTCATTCTCGTTCTCGTTCCTCTCTTAGACTCCCCAAGGATTATTGCACTGATCCAGAGCTGCTGAAACGGAGAAACTCGCGTCTGACCTGTGCGCTCAGCACACAGCAGTGACATTTGATGTGAGATTAGGTCAGAGCCAGCCAGGAAGTCTTCTTAGGTGTGTAATACTGCCGACAAAATGAAAAAAGGTTCACTTGGTGCTGGCGGGGTTGGAATTTCTCCCTCTCTGTCTGGCTGTCCCTCTTGATTTTTATTTTTTTATCCTCACCCGAGGACATTTTTGCATTTATCTTCAGATAGAGCGGGAGGGAGAGAGGAAGGAAGAGAGAGAGAGAAACATCAACATGAGAGAGACACATCGAGTGGCTGCCATCCACAGGACCCCAACCGGGGCGGGGGACAAACTGCAATCGAGGTACGTGCCCTTAGCGGGAAGCGAACCCAGGACTCTCTGGTCCGCAGGCTGACGCTCTAACCGCTGAGCCAAACCGGCCAGGGCTGGCTGTCCCTTTTTACTCCTTCAGGCATCTTTTCCCCTAAATTCTAGTCCATAATTTTTATCCGAAACTCCTCAAATTCCACTGAGCCAATATATGAGCATATATCTCTCTAAACAATAACATTATATTTCTGTTATTGTTCTAATGCTGGCATTTTAATAGCCCTAGAGAGACTGAAATAACTACTCCCACCTCACCACCATCACCAAGGAGATCACGTATTATTTCTAGGATTTATGATAAGCCCCTCATGGTGAAAGCACAAAAACCAGAGGCCAAAACACTGGCAGCTACATATTTTAAG
The DNA here is from genome assembly GCA_030848825.1 of Tadarida brasiliensis. Classification (NCBI taxonomy): domain Eukaryota; kingdom Metazoa; phylum Chordata; class Mammalia; order Chiroptera; family Molossidae; genus Tadarida; species Tadarida brasiliensis. Next base: position 49,755,507 of record CM061264.1, read on the forward strand.
TAGTATATTGCTTTTTAAAATCTTTATTGTTGAAAGTGTTACAAATGTACCCCCTTTCCCCCACATTCACCTCCTTCTCCCTACTCCCCCACCCCTCCTGCTTTCCCCAAACGATGTCTGTGTCCACTGGATGTGCATATACGCATGTAAGTTCTTTGGTTTATCTCTTCCCAAGGATATTGCCTGTGATTGGCTGGTCCTTTCTAACAATAAATTAAAGTTGGTGTTTTGTTGCTTACACCCAATGGTTCTAGTTTTCCCCGGATAGGCAACTCAGAGCAGCTCCAATCTCATTTCCATGATATGGAAGAACACTTATTAATAATAGCAACTATTAGCAACCTTGATGATGTTGTAAGGGAATAGTGTAAATCCCAAGAGGGGTTCTTTCCAACCACTTGCTCGCTTCTCAAATAAGCCAACAGGGAAATTTCTGATTTTAGTCATGATGATTGACCACTGATAATCCAGAGTTGCTTATGACTTTGCCATTAAGATTTATAATGAAAACTCTTTTATGTATATGTGATAGGAATTAAATTCTATGTGAATACTTAAATAATGAAGAGTCTTGATATTTATTTCTTTATTTATTATTTTAAAAAATTTATCTTTATTGTTGAAAGTATTACAGGTGTCCCTCCTTTCCCCCCCACTGACACCCTCCTCTCTGCTCCCACCCACCCCTGCCTTCACCACACTGTTGTCTGTGTCCACTGGTTGTGCATATATGCATATACGTTCTTTGGTTTATCTCTCTCCCCTTGCCTCGCTCTGAGGTTTGTCAGTCTGTTCCCTACTTCCATGTCTCTGGATCTATTTGGTTCGTCAGCTTATTTGAACATTCTTGATATTTAAATGAGTGTGTTCTCTATCCAGGCAATAGCATGGGGAAAGCGTCCTTCCCTTATTTAAAAAGGTTAAACATTTTTTGTAAAAATTAAACAATTTAAAATATTTACCAAAGACTATTTGAAGTCAAGTATGGTAAATAAAGTGGATGACTGAGACATCTGATCATCATTTGGGGACAAACAAAAAATAGGGTATGAGTAAGAATCAAGGCAGTCTTCCTTAACGTGGTTCAAAAACAGCTTCTGAAAGCAGTTCACACAGCGGAGTTCCAAACGTGTTCTTGTAAGTGGCAGGAAAGAAGACAGTACTCATGGTGATCGGTCATCAAGGAATGATGAATTAAAGAGCTACCTATTTTATAATCAAACTTCCCCTGCTGATATAAAAGTATCATTGTTTAGATCACCCTTAATTTACCTCTATGCAAGCAGAGCCCTACTTTAGGCAGGATCCATTAATTTATTCAATGATTATTTATTGAGCATCTTGTCTGTGTCAGGCACTAAGTATAAGATGTAGAGCTGGGGACTTGGTTCCTGTTCTCAGGGATCTACGGTAAGAGTAGGGTTATGAGTTCAGAGTACGGAAAAAACAAAAAGCAAATCTTTGAGGCAAACTGATAAGAAACCACTGCTGTTGGTTAAATATGGCCACATTTGGAGTTAAATTTTTACTTTTTCCAAAACACTGTCTTGACAACATTATTGTCCCAGGAAGTATTAGGTAACGCAGTAATGAAACTGTGGCAGGCCTCGTGCCTTTCCATTGTTTACATTACTTATGACCTTTGTGCATGAATGTTTTTGCCCACTTGGCCAGTCAAAGAGTGACCTGATTGACCTGTTTTTCCAAAAGACCTTTGAAAGAATCTTTGCTGGACAAACAGAGAATCATACCTTCAAGAAGGATCTATTTACAAACAAAATTCTATAGTGTCATTCTTTTTAAGCAAGAAATGTAGACCAAAGTTGGGGGGGAAAAGCAGTGGTGACGAAATGAGTTGCACTTTTAACTCGTAGAGGGAACTTCCTATATTAGGAATTTAACATTGAGCTATTTTGCTTCGATTTAATGTCGTAAAAAGCTAGAATGCACTTATTCATTCAACAAATATTTATTGAGCACCTGCTGTATGCCAAACACTGTGCTAAGTGTTGAGGTATAATAGAAAACAAGATGGAACTGATACGTTATAATTTAATACATAATTACAAATGTTGAGGAAATACAGAAGAAAAATGGAAGAGTGCCATGAAAGCATGGTACTTAGAAACCTCATAGTAGACAGGAAAGGCTCTGTGAAGAAGTGATATCTTTAAGCAGAGACCAAAAGGATGAGTAGAAAATGGTCTGGTCAAGAATGAGGGCAAGCTGTTTCCAGGCAGGAGGAACAACATGTGGGACAAAACATATTTTGACTTCAATAAACTTCATGTTGTGAAAATTTTCCAAAGTCCAAAAGAGAAATTCAGCACCCCATGCTATTAGATATTAGAAAACCTCCTCACTTCACTTTAGACTATAACTTCAAAGAGGTAGATTTCATCTCTGGCTTGTAAACAAAATGCCCCAACCACTTCCCCAGTGTTTGATCAGTTTGCAGCTGCTCTTTTTCTTTATCCCAGATGAACTTGCAGACTTTAGTAACATAGTAAAACTTTTTTTCTGCCTTTGTAAATAAATACACTACTATGAACTCTGATTCAAAAGATAAAGCAAAGAGCAATGCAGATCTTGAAAACATCATGTAATATGAGGTCTTACCAAACATTCATTAAAAAGAAGAAATACAATCAATTCACCAATGGCATGCAAGTGTGAGGTAGTAAAATGAAGCAACTCAGACCAGGTGCTGCAGTCCATAAACAGGGCTGTTAGTAGGGAGAAAGGGCAAAGGGGTGCAGTGGTGAAAACGTTTAACCTGGGGTCATGCAGTCTTTCTTTCCATTTCCCTTCTATTCAACCAACTCTATTCCTCTGGGTCATTTAGCTGGGGCATGATTGATGCCAAAGTCACCTACTTAACAACATGAAGAGTGCCCACCAACCTGGGATTACAGTAGTCCTTTATCAGACTTCTGGAGAGGTGTGCCCTCGAGCCCACCGCAGAGTGGGTGGGAGGGTGATGGTGTCTCTGGGTACCCTCACCTCACCGCTGTGGCTCAAAACACGAGTCCCACGGCTGGCCCATCAGCACCTTTCCCAGATGGAAGGGAGCACGTGTCCTTACTCAGAATCTCAACTTTAAATGATTGTAATCCCAAACCTCATCTAATGCAGTGTAATGTTCCCCTGAAGGAAATATACATTGACTAAATGCCCCCCAGGGGTGGAAGCTCACTATCTTACCAGACAGCTGCCATTTTTAAAGCTTCTTGCTCATATCGCGGTAAGGTCCGTGTTCCTTCAACATCCACAAAAAGTAGTAATAAAACTCTCTCTGGAGCGCCTCTACGTTCCCCAGCTGTGCCAAGGAGCTTCACATGCATTGTTTCCAGTGCTCCCAACAACAGCGCCAGGAAAGGCTCATTGCGTTTGACGGATGGGAACTGATGCAAGGCCACAGCCCAGGGGCCCAGCCAGGCTGGAGAATCCACTGCCCAGGCCCCTCCCTCAACACCAGGCCTAATTCTCCTCTCAAAAGTGTGTATTCGAAGGCATTCCTTAAATTCCTCCTCTTAGTTTCCTCATTCATATCTTGTATGGCATGCTTTCCGATGCTCCCAGGATAAATTGTGACCATATCTTTATAAAAGTTATTGATTGATCCCCAGGAAACTGCATACGGTACTCCACTTGCGATGTGAGCATTGCAAAGAAACTTCCTTGAGTCTTTTACTAACGGGATTTGTTTTTAAGCAGTAAAAGTAGCACAGTTGGTTAAGAGATGGATTTAAATAGGTTTCAGCCCTGGTTTCAACACTGACAAGCTGTTGGACTCTGGGCATTTTACTTACAAGAGTATTAGTTTTCTCATCAATAACATATGGATGATGATGATGATGTCTACTTTTGAGAAGGTTGTAAGAATAGACATAATACATATAAAGAACTTAGTATGGTGCTGAACACTATGCTCAGTAAATGATATTATCACCGTCATCATCATCATTATTATTATTTCTATATTTGCAGTGAGCCAATATCCCTGTGATTGTTGATAAGCCAGGCTTCCCTTTTACCATGTTTGTAAATTTGAATTTTAGATATAATTATAAGGGAAAAAAATCTATGTTAAATTTCATCATGGTTAAATTCCAATGAAGGGTTCCAGCTTGAATCTTGCTTCTGTCATTTGGTATATAAGTAATCCTTCTCAGTTTTGTGTCACCTGAAAGTTGGTACACACATTTTCAGTATTTTATCCAAGTTGTTGCTAAAAGTGGTGACATTTATGTTTGTTTGCATTTAGTTAACTTACACTGTTCTGTTTGTTGCCATTTATTTACTCACACTGTTCTCAGGATTTTGTGCACGTTCGACAGCTACATGCAGAATTCTCTCCATGCTTTTCTGTTTGTATCATACACCCATTATATGCTCTAGTGATTTCTTGAGTTTTAAGCTGCCTCTGACCTGTGATTCTGTAGGTCTCCTGATACTGACATAGCTGAATCAATTAACTAACATTTAGAGTGGAAACCAGACAGCTGGGTCTTAGCACTAGCCTTTTCATCCATGTGCTTTAAGTTCTCCGCAGCTCCATTTTTATACTTACAAAACTAACACCACTCACAAAAATTAAACCAAAATGAATTAAAGACTTAAATGTAAGACCTGAAACCATGAAACTTCTAGAAGAAAACATAAGGCTAAAGCTCCTTGATATGGATGTTGGTAATAATTTTTTGTATATGACACTTAATGCACAAGCAACAAAATTAAAAACGAACAATGAACTACATCAAACTAAAAAGATTCTGCACAGAAGAACAAACCATCGACGAAGTGAAAATAACCTATGGGATGGGGGGAAAAATTGCCAACCATATATCTGATAAGGAGCTAATATCCAAAATATATAAAGGACTCATACAACTCAATAGCAATAAACCAAATAACCCAATTTTAAAAAGGGACAAAATACTTGAATAGACATTTCTTCAAAGAAGATAGTATACAAAAAGCGAAAAGATGTTCAACATCACTAGACTTTAAAGAATACAAATTAAAACCACAAAGAGATATCACCAGACACCTGTTAGAACGGCCACCATCAAACAATTATATATAAAACACACAGCCATAAAAACAAGGAAATCTTACTATTGATAACATGGATGAAACTTGATGGCATTATAGTAAGTAAAATAAGTCAGACAGAGAAAGACAAATACTATATTATCTCACTTATATGTGGCATATCAATAAGAAAAACTCATTAGAAAAAAAGACATATCAGATCTGTGGTTACCAGAGGTGGGGTGTGGGGATGGTTTAGATGAAGTGGTTAAAAGGTGCAAACTTCCAGTTATAAGCTAAGTACTAGGGATGCAAGGTACAACGTGATGACTATAGGTAACATCGCTATAGGATAACTAGGAAAGTTGTCAAGAGAGTAAATCCTAAGAGTTCTCATCACAGGGAGAAACGTTTTTTTCTCTTTCTTTTTTTTATTTTATTATATAAAAGAATAAATATATTCTTTTTTTTTCCTTTAACTTGGGGGATTTCTCTAAAACACTCCAATAAAATACTTTATTTGCTTAAGTTAACCAAAAGCATTTGGGGCTGCTCACAATTCATGATTCATACCTGACACAGACTTAATAAAGGAAAGGCTTTTTTTTTTTTTTTTTCCTATGTGCAGTGTTTTAAAGCCATAGGTATTTTTAATAAAAATTAAAAATAATTCCACCCATCTTTGTTAAAATTAAATGTAAAAATTTTAGCATTAAACTGATATTTCCATCTTAAAGACTGTGCTAATTCCCTAACCACACCAGATAAATGAATTGTTATTGCATACAAAATCCAACAAATGATTACATTTTATTTTTATACCTTTAGTGTGTCTCAGCTAACTTTTTTTCCCAGCATGGCTTTGGTTGGCATCTTATTAAATGATGACTGATGTTGTAGAAATTACTTGCAAACACATCTCAAATGGATACCTTTTATTTGTGGTCAAAATACTTTGAACGTGCAACAAATAGCTACATCTTTTGTGTGATGTGCTGAGCACTCATGGAGCTCGTGGTCTTAATAGCCCCGTAAATGTACATGGAACAGAAGGAAGGGTTGCCTTTGCTCATGATGAGTTCATTCCCCATGACTTTAACCAGGCATATTCTTTGCTTGGAAAATCCAATGTCTGACCTTTATTTATATCCTTCACCTATCCTTTACCCATATCTCTTCTCTTTTTCAAAGTCCAGATCAAATAGCTTTTGTCCAATAAGCCTTTCACAATAATAACAACAGTGATGGTAGCTAAACATTTATTGAGCAAGATGCTAACCTCTTCATTTGAATTACATCATTCATTTTTCACAATGCACTATGAATTATTTAGATTCTTTAATAATTTAATTGATGGGATTTTGGGAAGATTTAAAGTGTGTATAACTTGAAATATTGAATTCAATATGACCAAAATTATTGGGATCTTTTTGACCAGAGAATCTGAAATATAAGGTGGGAAGGAAACAATTTTATATCTGACTGTGCATCAGAATTGACTGGGGGAGCTTTTAAAAAATAGAGATGCCTGAGTACATTCTCAAAATTCCAATTAATTAAAAACACAAGCATGTGCATACAGAAGAACATAGCACACACAGAATGATCCCAAATCATATCTACTAAAGATAATCACAAATAGGCCTTGGCTGGGTAGTTCAGTTGGTTGGAGCATCATCCCCATGGACCAAGGTTGCAGGTTTGAGCCCCAGTCAAGGCACATGCTGGAGTCAACCAGTGAATGCACAGATGAGTGGAACAACAAATTGATGTTTCTCTAGCTATCTTTTTTTCTCTCTTTATCTCAAAAAATCAATTTAAAAAATTCAGAAAAGATAATCACAAATAGCACTTTGTGAGTTTTCATTCAGTCTTTCTTTTTTGTAGCTATGAACTTTTCATCTTATTATTGGGAACATGTCACCTTTTCATTGAGATATTCTCTGACCCCCTCATTTAAAACTATATTCGACTTCCATTCCCTCTGTCCATTATTGCTTAAATTTTCTCCGTAGAATTTTTCACCGTCTACTTATTAAAAATTACATTTGAATTAATTTTTAATTAATTTATTTTTCTCCCCCAGATATACTTATCTTTTTTCCTGCCTCGTCCTGTCAACACTCACTAGACCATCAGCATCAAAAGCATCTGTTTTGTTTACTGCACAAGACTGTGTGACACAGACAGGTGGCTTAATACCTCTTTGCTGAATAATGAATAAATTATGAATGAAGTTGCCAAAGTGCCTTCAGAAATACTGTACTGTTCCTACTGTTACAAGAAGTGTAAGTCAGTATTTGTATCAGAGAAATATTTTTGATGAGTAGGACTTTGAGACATTGCTTGGCTGCTTCCTAGGTTGTCTGGGAGGGCACCTGGAGTCAGGAGCCTTGCAACACTAAACGTGCCTGGGGCCATTTGGCTCAGACCAGGTGCCACACGGGAGAGCAATGCCGTACTGAAGAGACACCTGCCCTCAAACAGGTTCAATAGGAATAGTTTTAAAAACATGCCCAGCTACTGGTTTTAGAACTTAAGCACATAACTTGTCCACTGGGGCTTGTTCATAGCTATGTCCTGGTTCCTCTAGTTCACATCTTTCTACCACCCAGATTGCCTAATTTTCTAACTTTTTCATAGCTGAGTGCTGCTTTCAGTGCTATTGAGTCATTTCCCACAACTCTCTGTACCTTTAGAGTAGCTTTTAAAGTTACTTGGGCCATTTAGGGTAGAGGACATTGGATGACTATTTTTGTGCAACTAAATAAATAGAAGGCTTCTTGATATTATTGATGTTCAAAACAAACAACCCACACTCATATTATTCAACTGGAGATTGCTTTGAAGTCATTCTTTAATTACAGAATTTCCAAATCAGAAAGTATGTCTAAAAATAGAAATCTAGAACTAAATACACGGGAGAGCACAAAGGGCTTTTTATAAAAATTATGAGGGCAGCAAAGTTTAGAGGAAAAGCACCAGGGCTAGGACTCAGGAGATCTGGGTCCCACATGCATCTCTGGCCATTATTAGCCCCGGGAAATGGGGGTGCTCATCCTAACTCCTAAACTTGGTTGTGTGGAACTACAAATATGTGAATCACAATAAACATTGTAAAAAAAATCTATAAAGCTGCACTAATTTTCTTAAACATTGAAGAATGATGGTAGAAACAGGGATGTTGAAGGACTCTAGAGCTTGTGTGTATATATAATACATACATATACATAAACATGGCAAATAATTACACAGTGTTCAGAATAAATAGTATTTCTACAAATCAATACGAGAAAGACAGACGAAACCATGAAAATGTACTTGAGCTCATTAGTCATCTTGGAAATGCAAATTAAAACCATAATGAGATACCATTTCAGACAGACGCTTGGTACTAAGGATGCCAGGCAGAGAAAATGCACTTGAAATGGAGTTATATTTAGTAGTTAGAAACTACTGCAGTTAAAACTCTTGCTTTGAAACTACTTGGGTTGAATTTTCAGCTCTGCCACGTGCTGTTTGACTTGGAACAACTTACCTCTAAGTCTCAATTTTCTTATCTATAAAATAGGGAAGAGTAATGAGAAAATAATAGAAAGCAGTCCCCATGTTTCCTGGCACTGAAAAGAACACTCACTGCATGCTCCTTGTTATGCAAATTCTATAACTCCTATGTGCTGCATGTTCACTGTGGGCGGGCCCTGCACTGGGCTAAATGCCGTATGTGTATTATTATATTTTAATCATATGTGCTGTGATTATATCCACTGTACAAATGAGGAAACAGACATAGAGATGAGGGAGTCAGGGCCCAAACCTAGGTCTGGGGGGCTCTGAAGTCTGCATGTAAGACTCTTGGCTTTATTGCCTCCAGCTGTTGCCATAGAGAGCATTGCATCTTAGATGGATAAAGATGCTCTTGAAGGTCACTTATATAAATCCTTTATCTCCAACACACACACACACACACACACACACACACACACACACACACACACACACACTTAGACCAGCCTATTTCCCTTTCTGGTTAGAAGTTGTGTCATTTTTCCGTATTTTTCTGAAAACAGATTAGTAACAACAGATCCTATAGTGCTCCTATTACCAATTCGTACAGTCAGCCTACAACATCACTTATAAAATGTTCTTTTGGAGCCACTGTGGGTCTCTCTGAACATTTCTGCAGCATCATCTGTACAGAGAGTACGTGTGGGAAGAATGAAGACGGGGAATAACGTAGTTAAGCCTGTTAGGAAGCCCTCTCTCTGAGGTAAACTGGAGGTTCAGATGTGGATATTAGGTTTCTAAACTCCATTCTCTGAAGCTCCCTTTTGAAATTTAGAATTGAAAGAGATTTTGGCAACAGTATATTAAGCAACCACTCTGTGTGACTGTACCTCTTAGAGCTTCACTATTTGCCTGTCAGTTGTCGCTTTTTGCCTCTAATAATCTTTCCTTTTCATTTGCTTCTTATTAGCAATGGAACACAAAACAAACAGGTTACCAAATGCTGAGCTCATGAGCAATGATGAGTAAGATGAAGTTCGTAAGCTCCGAGTGTGGGCCTACCGTGGGTGACGCAGAGCTCCAAGTACATCATGTTTACCACGTCTGCTATGGGTGCAGAGAGAACACGTGCCCAACTCTTTGTTTTCCTCTTAGGTTCTGGATTGTCGAAGGTATAGTAAATAAATATTGGACAACTGGTGGTTTTATACATGCACATAGACACTGTTTTATAAAAGTCTCTATCTAAATATATATATATATATATATATATATATATATATATATATATACCAAAATGCAATAGTGAGGAAGATTTAAAGATTTGATTACATTTAAATAAATAAAATTGGTTACATTTACAGACCAGCAGATGTATTTGGGACTTTTTATCTCCAATTATACATCTTAAACTTGGCCATTCATTAGGCCTTCTGATTCATGTCTTCCATCCCACTCTTTACTTCAACCAAATTATCCAACATTTAAACACCCATTTCCAAGCTGTTTTTTTTTCTTTTTTTTTTGCCATCCCAATTTCAATGGAACCCCCCTGGCGCTCATCACTGTAGGGGCAGTTTTAGGGGTGAGAGAGAACACGAGAAAGAAGGCACTTCCTTTTTTTTTTTTATAGTTCAAATGCCGATGCAATAGCCAACTTTACACTTGATCTACTGTGCATTTTCATCAGCACTAAGAACAGTATGGCATTAAGAAAAGGGATTTGAATCCTGGCTCTGCTGCCTCTCAGCCAATACAACCTTTCTGCAATTCTCTTAGTTTTTTTGGTATCTAAAATGAGGTTAACACTACCAATTTACAGGAATTGTTGTGAGGGATAAAATACTTAATGTCTATAAAATACTTAGCATAGTGCCCAGTACGTAGTACATTTCAACAGGCAATAGCTTTTATTATTGTTTTTATTACTGTGAGATTCTTCTGTCCATGCCTCCAAAGAGAAATATAGAAAACAACGTACAAGGCAGAGGACGGAGAGAAGCACTTAATATGAGCACAGTACATTTTCTGAGAGTCCTGATGTTAGTTTGAAAAATCTTCAAAGCTTGTCAGTGGTAACACAATTTATTTCGAGGCCTGTCCTGGGGATAATATGAATTTTCCTATGAGGACTATTCCAGGCTTTTTTTTTTTTTTTTCTGTGAGAACAAATTCCCTTATGCTTCTTAAATTTCTGTTTTCTTCTTAGCGCTTGTTTTCCCCAATGTACCGTGGGTTTTCTCAACTTTCCCCTCAGTCCTAGTAGTTTCATTCTGGGCTGTGGCGAGAATGGTATTTAGAGGAAAGAGACATGAGAAATGACTGTTCTTCACAATGAACACTGTGCTTTAAGACCCCTGAGTAATTCTACAATAATTTTCAGCCCTGCTTAGACGTGTTATGGGAAATGGCCTTTCCTGTGCGTGTTTAATCTTTGGGTCTAAGAAAAAGTTCTTATTAGCCAACTTAATGCCCTTGAAGGCTGAAGTGCTTGTATTTTGGTCTTCACCTTCTTGGATGACTTGTGGAAACATCTTCCAACCTCCTTCCTGAATGAGTTTCCTCAGACTTAAACCAAGAATTAGAAAGGACTGTGATCGAGTTCATGGAACACTGGACCAAACTTGCTGGAGCTGAGGACTCCAGCTGCCCATTGATTTTTTTTTTTTTTTTAATCCTCACCTGAGAACATTTTTGCATTTATTTTCAGATAGAGCGGGAGGGAGAGAGGGAGGGAGAGAGAGAGAGAAACATCGATGTGAGAGAGACACATCGACTGATCGCCACCCACACGATCCCAAACGGGGCCAGGGACAAACTGCAACCGAGTTATATGCCCTTAGCGGGAACCGAACCCGGGTCTCTCTGGTCCACAGGCCGACGCTCTAACCGCTGAGCCAGGGCCCATTGATTTTTATTAAAAGGATAGAGCACTATTTGGAAAGCAGAGGATTGGATAGATCAAATGACCACAAAGTTATGACTCCAAGATAAAAAACTGTTGGCTGAGAAATATACAATCGTACATATCACTGTATAATGTACTTTCATTTTCTCACCTCAAATAAGTCCTTGCTGCTGAAAGCGAGATTGGCTCTGTGTTAAAATTTTGCTGCTGCTAGTTCAGATGTGAAGTCATATAGTTGAATGTCATATACTAAAAATCTCTTTATGGTAAATGGCATAGGCAATTCTTTTCCCATATACACAGAATGTATCAAAGGGGTCAAATAACTCTAAGGAAAGGCTCCATTTATGGCTAACGGGTTTGTGCTTAGATTGTAACACTTAGAAAAATCTCAAATATTCATGTTACTCTGAAGAAAGAAGTGAGATTTTTTAGTGAATAACTCGCCAAGTAACTCATTAATGCTAAATAAGTGACTATTAAGCTAAGTAAATATCGTCCTTTATCATCCTCTAAGATTTCAAAGAGAGGTGCGGTTGGAGTTATCAATGTGATTCACTACCCTTTCTCTGTTGGGAAAGCGCCTCTTTCTCCTGTGATTGACTGCTTAGGGAAACCTCAGGATATCTCTGGTATAAAGAACAAGCATCCTTTTTAGCAAATAGCCAGATATTACAGTTGGAAGTATGTAGATCATCTTGCTCATTTTTGTAAAGATGGAAACACTGTGAGCTGGGAACATTAAGTTTTGTTTTACCAGTATCCTTGCCTTTAAAAGGTATCTGTTAGGAGCACTTAAAGTAAAATGGATTGCTTTGGAAATTGTGAGATGAGCTATAGGGTACCATTTCTATTTAATTAGCTTTCCTTTTTGTATTTTGTGCTGAGAAAAACCTAAGCTCTTTATTCATTGAAGCATCCAGGTTGCTTAGAATCCTTTTAGGTAGCTAAGAACACTTTATGGCCATTCCAAAATGTATATCTAGATAGTTTGTAAATTCAATTTCATGTCAATTATAATTTTCTTACTATTCTCCTTTCTGCACTGTGGATTTTACCAAGCTCAACTATAGTTTATACGGCTAATGTGAAAGATTCACAGTAAAAAATCTTTTTCATGCACAAGTAGGGATGGGAGACTCATTATCTTCTCCGTCCACTTCCAAAGCACCCAGGCTCCAAGCTTGAAAATCATATACTTTTCCTCCCTTTCCAATCTAATATTGTCATGTTGATTTTGTCTTAAATTGTTTTCTATTTGTTCCCCATTTTATCATTGTCATTATCTTAGCCCAGGCCCTCTTATTTCATTTATTAAATGTTTCTTTATTGTGCAAAATTTATTCATTCAACAAACATTTAGTATTCATCTGCTATGTACTAGGCATTAGCTGCTGGGAATTTACACTCTACTAGTAATAATAATTAATAAGTAATAATAGTCAAGATGAAACCTCATGTTAGGTACAATATTACCTGAGTCATTGTAAAAGCCTTTAAATCGGTCTTTTATATATTCTTTATATATACATCCCATTAAAAATACTATTGCCAATTTAATGATGTTTAATTCTTCATTCTGGCTTGCAAACCCTAATACTGTGGCCCTACTCTTCTTTCCAGGGTTATCTCACATTATTCTCTTATTTTCCCTACATTTTAGATAAATAATTTGCTAAATGTGTTAACATGATCCCTGGTCTTTCCTAGCGTCAGTGGTTATGTTGTTCTTTTCATGCGGAAATAACCTTTTTGCTTCCACCACCCACATGACAAAATCCACGTGTGTTTGAAAGCTCACTTGAACAGTCACCTTCTCTAGGGTTTTTCCTTCCCCTTTGGCAGATCTTTGGCATTTGTTTCTCGGCTCACTATCTAGTTGTCCAGCCTCTGTCCCCACACATTCTGAATTGCTTGCCTAACAACCTAGAAAGGGAGCTAGAGATGCCCAAAGCAGTTGTGGGCAATTGCTCTGGTATTTTTTCTCTTTCCGGTGTGCTCTTGGACTCTGCCAATTCTTCCTGGTCTCTGCCAGTTCTTTGCCCATCTCTGTCTTCTTCTCTCTACACCTCCACATCAGTTCTGTTCTTTGTTTTTTGTTTTTGTTTTGGTATTTCTACTTGTTCTCTTAGCGTTGGATAAGTGATTCTCCATAGTGGATTTAAACTAACTTGTTTGTATGTTTCTTTCTAAAGTGGATATTCTTTATTTATTTATTTTTTAATTTTAATTAATTAATTTTTGTTACAGATGTTTCTCCTTTTTCCCCCATTGACACCCTCCTCCCGAACCCGCCCCCTAAAGTGGATATTCTTGGGTAAAATCTTGCTTTTGCTCCATTCTCTTCAGAATCCAGTGTTGCCTGGGCCGAATCAATGCTAACCTTCCCCTCCCTGTGCTCCCGAGGGGAGGTGTGGAGGGGGGTGGGTGTGGGTAGAAGGTGGGGGGGGGGTAGTGGCCAATCAATTACCTTTATTTACATTTTTCTCTTTTTAAAAATAAAAATAATTAATTGTGGGAAAATACATATAACATAAAATGTACCGTCATCACCATTTTAAGTGTACAGTTCAGTAGCGTTACGTGCATTCACACTGTTGTGCAACCAGTCTCCAGACCTTTTTTAGCTTGTAATCTTTTCTTATGGACTTTTGTATTCCTTACCACACTGGATATAATCAATTAAATTGCTTCATGAAATTGAACAGTCCTGGTTTTCCCCATGTTCTTATCTAACGTGCTATCTGCAGGACCCCTATTCTGCCAGCAGACCTGGATTTTACTCTCGGTGAAATAATGAGCGTCTGGAGAACACCGCCACTGATGTAAGCGAGGGGGAGAGGTCAGCAGGGTTCGGCCGGTCTGTGGGGCTGACTGCATCTGCTTCGGAGGTTTGCTTTTTGGCCTGACAGTTACGTGGTGCTGTTGTTTCTGTTCTGGGAGGTGGGACAGCGCTGTTTTATTTATTTTAAGAAGGCAGAAAGCCAGGAAAACATAATTGAAAGGAAGTTTCTGTGCTGGCATATTAGTTTTCTAACTAGGATGGTAACAAATAAATTGCAACTTCCTTTTGTTTGAACTGGTTCATGTGAACTGGAGTTTAACATTTCACACTCGTGAAATTGCCCAGTGCCAATACTTGCATGACCGCTGTTTTATTAATAATATACGCCTATAAATTGACTCTATACTAGTAATGTATAGAGTCAATTTACATTGACTCTTTACATTACAGACTCACAGAATTAAACTGTACATGCCCCTCATGTTCTCCAGACTCAAGGGAAACCCATTATCTCCCCCCCCACATTCCTGAGGTTCTCAGAGGGCTCAGGAGGGTTTGTGTAAACGCGGTTTACACAACACGAAAGTGCTGAACAGTGCATTTCTCAGAACAGATCCTGTCATTAAGGGGTGCGTGAATGGAGCATGATACCGTTTTCTGTTTTTTCCTGAAGACAATTTTTGCATCTCCAGTTCTGCTGAGATGAATTCATTCCGTTTTGTTTGTTTGAGAAGGTTTTGATCTCTCCTTTACTGTTGAAGATTAATTCCACAGGATATAGAATTTGAGGTTCTTGATTATTATTGTTTTCTCTTTCAAATCTAAAATATTTTTACTCTTTTCTTGCTTGCATCATTTCTGATTAGAAGTTCTTTATCATTCTTATTCTTGTTCCTTTATAGATAAACTGTTTTTCCACCCCTTGGCTTTTAAAAAAATTTTATCTTTGTTTTTGATGGTCTGCAGTTTCAATATGACATGCCTACATTAAAAAATATATATATATATATATATATATATATATATATATATATATATATATATATATATATATCATGCTGCTTGGTGTTCTCTGAACTTCCTGGATTTGTGATTTGAAGTCTTTCATTAATTTTGGGAAATTTTTATCTTTTATTACTTCAAATATTTCTTCTGCTCCATTATCTCTTTCTTCTTCTTCTGTCATAATTGCACATATATTACCTTTTAGAAATTACCCCACAGATCTTAGACATTCTGTTTTTCATATTTTCACTTCTTTGAATTTCAGTTTAGGGTGTTTCTCTTGACCTTGTCAATGTAAGAAACAACCAAACCTGTAAGAATTTTTATGGGTTTATTTGAGCCAAACTGACAACAATCGCCGAAAAGCAAAATTTCAATGAATTGAGAAAGTGCTCCAGAGAAAGGCAGTTTTGCATCTTGTTTCATACATTGCAATCAAAAGAGGAGGCATAAGGAGGGTTACATGAAATTCATTAGTGATAGATTAGGGAGACTGAAGAAAGCAAAGCAGTTGTGGGGTGGGGTGGGAGTGGGGGAATCTCTGGGATTAGATAAAGAATAAAATGAGAGACAAATATTTCTTTTACATTGATGGGTATAGGGTAGTTAACAATGAACATTTATAGCACATAGAGATGGTATGAAGGGTCCATGGTCTCCTGCTCTGGTGTGGAGGTTGTTCCCAGAGGGGTCTGGAGAAGGAGATTACGCTAACATTTCAAAGGTATGTTATTAGGTATGTTATCTTAGATGCAAAAAGACAACAGATAGGCTCAGTTAAGGTAAAGACTGACCTTTGTCAAGGAAGATAGTGGTCTAGCACATGACTATCCACCATGACTCACTGTTAGTTAAGAAATTTTCATTTCAAACCCTCCTAGGTGGTTACTTTCAGTCTCTGAGTTTGTGAGGCCACCATGCAGGACTGCCCTGAGCTTGTCAGGCTTAGTATGTGGCCTCTTTTTCGTCCACAACCTGTATTTCAGCTCATTCTTTCCCTGGATTTGTCTACTGTTTACTGATATGCCCTTTGGAGGCATTCTTCATTTCTGTTATAGTGTTTTTGATTTCTAGTCTTTGTTTTTATTCTTTCTTAGAGTTTTCATCTCTCCACTTACATTACCAGTCTCCTCCATGTTGTCTGCTTCTTTTTCAGTATAGCCCTAAATGTAGTATTCGTAGTTGTTTTAAGTTCCCAGTCTGGTAATTTGAACACTTGTGTCATATTTGAATCTGGTTCTGATTATTGCTTTCCTCTTCAGATTGTGTTTTTTTCTTGCTATTTGTCATGACTTGAAGTTTTGTTGTTGTTGAAAGCTGTACATATATTAAGCAATAGGAACTGAAGTAAATAGGCTTTCAAGTGTGAGTATTTATATTAATTTAGCTGAGAATTGGGGTGTTTTACATGTTTGCTGTAGCAATATGTACCAGAGAATTCAAATTTTTCTAATATTCTTGTTTTTATCTACTGTCTTGACTTTGGGCTTTCTTCTTCTTCTTCTTCTTCTTTTTTTAAATCCTCACCTGAGGATACTTTTCTATTTATCATCAGATAGAGTGGGAGGGAGGGGGAAAGAGAGAGAGAGAGAGAGAGAGAGAGAGAGAGAGAGAGAGAGGAACATCGATGTGAGAGAGACACATCAATTGGTTGCCTCCTGCACGACCCTGACCAGGGCCGGGGACCAAACCATAACTGAGGTACTTGCCTTTGACCAGAATCAAACCCGAGACTCTTTGGTCCGCAGACTGACGCTCTAACCACTGACCCAAACCAGCCAGGGCTTGACTTTGGGCTTTCTTAACTCCACCTCCTCATAGAGAATGTTTTGCAGCCATATTTCTGGGACATCTACAAGCTTGAAGGCAAATTGGTTATATTGGACTCCTTTCACCTTGAACAGAGAGCAATTACGTATTTACTGCAATCGACACATAAATCCAGGTATTAGTTTTCCTTGCTTACCTATAGTGTGTCAATCAACATCACAGCATCTGATAAAGCATTGCATTGGATTAAGGCACCCACTTTACAGCAAAGAAGACATGGCTGTGGGTACATGACCATGGGATCATTGGTTCTTTCACCTCGTCTATTATCCAGAAGCTGATAGAATGATGAAATGGCCTTTGAAAGGGCAGCTGTGGTAACAGCTTAGAGATGATGCCCTGGAAGGATGGAGTGCTATCCTCCAGGACGCAGTGCACACTACTGTGTAGTGCTGTGTCCCCTATCAGTAGAGATAGAAGTAGGGATTTTCCTGTTAACCATCACTTCCAGTGATTTGCACCCCCCCCCATACCTTTTTGTGCCTTTATAGAGCTAGTGTTCCTGCCTTTCAAAAGGGGAACAATTTCTTAGCAAGCATCCCATTAAACATTATGCTTCTGTTAACATCAGTCACTTTAGGCTCCTAATACTAAGAGACAAGCAGCAAAAGAGAAACACTAACCTGGCATGGATGACTAACTCTTGGAAGTGGTAGGGCTGCTATGATGTGGTGACATCAGGGAAAAATATATATAGCATCCAGATAATACACTGGGTTCTCTGTTGATACTCATCTGCCTAAACTGATAGTGAATGTGCAGGTGAAGGAGCCATGGTAACCAGAAGGACATGGTAACCAGAGGATCACGCATCTCAAGAATGTGAGTCTGGGCCACCCAGCAGTGAAGTTACCTAGACTAGCAGAGATGTAAGCTGAGTGAGGCAATCTAGAATAAGGAGTATAAGACAGTGATGATAAGATCAACTATGGTCCAGAGACCAGTTCAAGGGTGGAAGCTACAGTTTGTCTCACCAATCTTTATCCTAACAGTTTTTCCAAGAGAAAAGACCAATCAAAATTATGGAAGAGCTTGTCCCAGAGCTGATACATGTATTATATGAAGCAAATGGATTCAAGCAGCACAAGACTGTAGCAGATGCTGTGGTGTGTTGCTCAGATTGTACCTTAAGAACCAAGACTATTTCTTCAGCTGCCAGGAGTGCTGACATCTCACAGATGAGTCCAACCCTAGAACTAAGTATTGGAGAAAGAGAGTCAACTTACTCAAGATTATGCCTCCAGCTCAGCAGCAACCTACATCTCACTGATCTATGTAGGCAGTACGAAACCCCTCCCCTTGCCTCAGAGAGGCACATCCCATAAGGGTGATCCCAGATTCCGAGTTCCTTGTGAAGTGCATCGGCCGGTGGCAGCTGTGTTGCCTTTCTTCTTTACCAGCTACCCGACCTTGCTTCCCTCACTCCCTTGCCATTGGTGTTCTGTGGATGACTCCCTAAGAAACCATATGCATGCAAATCTCCATCTGAGTCTGTTTCTCAGAGAACCCAACCTTTGACACAGAATGAGGGGACCTGAAAACATATCAAGATACTTCAGTTTATCTCAATCTTCTCTGTAATGTATGAGCTTAAATCATAAATAGGAAGAATGACAGGTTGAAGGAAAAAAAATAAAGATGGTATAGGGAAATGATTAAGAGAGTGGAACCTTATAGTAAGACTGAGAAAGAATGAGCCTAGCAGTATTCTGAGTCTTAAAAAGACAGACAAAATATGATGGAGATCATCTAGGGAATTAGTGAGGGGCTTGGCAAAAATTAGTAGTGAGGTGTTGTATGAACCAGATTGTTGAAGAAAGAAAAAAATGGGTTAACTTTACACCAAAACTGAACACACAAGTGCTAAGTATTAATCAGCCTGCAATATCTTGGTGGGTTTTAATTTCCTCCAAGGCTTCAGCCTGCCCCCCACCCCCACCCCAGTATGAAGGATTCTAGAAGGTCTAACAAGAGGTCTCTGTCCCATCCTACAAAGTTGGGGGTGGGAAGGCTGTGTCATCTGGCAGGGACTGAGTAGATGGGATTTTCAGAGCTTTTGTTTTGTTTGTAGACATTGAGATGATTTAATCCTTATCAATATCACACTTTCTTGGAGTGGGGTGAAAAGCTGTCTCGTTAAAGTGCCAGAGTCATGCTGTCCACACTACTTCAGCGCTTTTCTCTGGCACTTGACACTTCAAATGACAGATTCTCTTCCTCCAAGTCTCACAAGTCATTGTCATCAGCTTCCTGATCCTAGAGTCTTTGTCTAGGATTCAATGTGATAACAAAGGAGATTTATCACAAAGGGGTGCTGTAGGCTATTGAGGTAGATGTGATTTTTGTGCTGCTGAACGCCAGCCCTGGGGCAGATCTTGGCGAAGAGTAACTGCTCAGTACTCTCATTGTGTGACAGTGAATGTGGGGCAAGGCACTTAATGCACAAGACCTTCTGTTTCCACATCTATTGAAGTAGGAAGAAAAGTCTCACTTTATTTTCTTCATTATCTATGTGCAAGTGTTTTGACATTTAAAAGAAGCAAGCACATGTAACACTAATTCTTCCATACAAATCCCTGAATCAAACCATTTAGCTTTGAAAGGGCACATCTAGCTCACCCTCACTTTCTGTTGTCTTCCTGACGAGTAGGTATTCAGCTTCTGCTTAGATAGTGACTGGCAACCCAGTATGTCCCAGTGAGCTTATTGTCAGGCAATTCGAGAGTAGTGATACATGAGATGTAGTCCTAGGACCGACAGCATCAGTACAACCTGGGATCTTACTAGAAATGAAGACTCCCAGGCCCTATAGAGGACCCCAAGAATCCACATTTCACAGCATCTCCCCGGTGCTTCATAATATGCACATTAAAATTTGCAAGGTTTTAAAAATTCATTTGAAAGCTTCTTCCTTGTAGTACCCATTCATTAGTCTTAACTTGGTTTCTTACAACTTTATGTAAGTTTAGTCTATTCCTTGTACCACATGAAAACTTCAAATATTTGAAGGTAGAATCCAGGTTGTTCATTTGCTGGATTCCTTAGACTGTTCCAGACTGAAACCCTTCCTGTCCTCAGCTTTCTCACAGTAACTTTGTCTCGTGGGATTGTTTTAACAAGAGGGTGAAGGGGTGGTAGGTGGGGTAGGTGAAAAAGGTGAAGGAATGGAGAAGTACAGATTGGTAGTTACAAAATAATCATGGGAATGTAAAGTACAGCGTAGGAAATATAGTCAATAATACTGTAATAACTATGTTTGGTGCCAGGTGCTCACTGAGATACCTAGGGGAACACTTTGTAAAGTATATGATTGTCTAACAACTACGCTGTACACCTGAAACGAATGCAAAATAATATCAAATGTCAAATGTAACAGAAAAAAAAGAGTATCAGAGTCTGTAACTGAAGGATTTATGAAAGGAAAGTTTACCTCATCCTTTTGCCCTCGTGATTGGCAGACTGGGAATAAAAGAAAGAACACTCGAACTGATTGTTTATACACTCAGCCTTAGAACATATAAACAGGATGAAACCACTTACCTCACACTTATTGATTATTTCCTACAGACTGTGGGAAATTTCCTACACTGGCTATCTTCTCAGGAACAGTCTCTAAACTCAGTCTTCTCTTTTCCAAACCAAAACATCCTGTCCATTCAATTGCCTCTTGCAGGATTCGAATGTGAACTTTTTTAGAGATGAGAGAAAAGTCTTGCTCATGCTGAGTTTTTTTGTTTGTTTTGAATTTCAAGTTAGATCAGTGCTTAGCACACAATATGCTCTTAATAAATATATATATTTAAAACATAAAAAGGCAAAAAAAGAGAAAGAAAAAAAATTTTGAATACACAAATGAACTAATGAGTGGAGGGAATGGTGCGTGACCTTGGTTGCCGTCTTTTGAAAGCACATTAGTGTGTTGCTTTGAAAGCACATTAGTGTGGCATCATGAACTGGGCAGAGTAGTCCGTATGTTGTATGACTGTCAGGGAATTGGTATTATTGGTTGCCCTAATTTAGACTTTCTGCTTTGATAAGCTCAGCCTAGTCATGCCAAAAGAGTATATGACCTCCATCATAGTGATTATCTATGTTTAGAAAGCCAAAATAGAGTTGATTTAGCTTATCAACAAGGTGTAATTTGTTTTAAATGACATTTTTAATGTTTTCCTTTTGGATCTGAGGGGCTTTCTAAGATTAGGGAGGCCCTCCTGGCTAAATAAATGCTGAGGTCTTTTCTCCTCCCTTCCTTTCCATCATTCGCTGCTTCCTGATTCCTCTAACCGTATCTGAAGCCATTTCCCTCACCTTATGTTACTTTTTCTCTAAATAAGTATCACCATGAAAAAGACTGAGGAGAGTAATAAATGCAGATGAATAAACATAATGTCCAAGAAAGATGATGGTAAACTATGACATTTTATGGTGTTGGGTATAATAATGGGTAGAAACAGGAATGGGAAAAACAGACTGGCTCCTTTGCCATGGCAACAATGAGTGCGTTTATTATATAAACAGAAGGAGGGAAAGCAATGATTTGTTCTCTGTGCTTTTATTTCCTAATCCTCCAGTTCTCTGGTTTTTAGTTTAGTTTAAATTCTCAAAAGATGGCAGTCAGTTACCTTGCAACGACATTGATCATTTCCTTAAATGCCGAAGATGTGCAGGTATACACTTGACTTCACAATATTTCACTAATTGAAAATAAATAAATCAAGGATTTCTACAAAAGATTATCAAAGACTAGCTGGTGTCCTATCTCATCAAGCACAGAAAAGTATCCTCTTCGAAACTGTGTATCTTGATTTTGATACAATAAACTTACAATCAGGAATCAAGGTACCATTTTCCTTCCAATTCAGTGTCATTAAAAAATTGTCTGATTCATTCATGTATGTCCCAAGGGTAAATGGTCATCAGTGAGGGTCTGACAGAGAAACACTAAGTGATTCTATTTTAAAAGGAAAGCCAATGTGCAGTGAGTAGCTGCACTTCATAGTTCAAAAGGGTACTTTTCTGTATTATGTCAAAATGTACCCGATGTCCTCTGGTTCCAGTGGGAAAAAGAAAGCTATTAAACGCTTATGACAGTGAAACATTGTATTTTAAGAGAAAGGAAAGATTGGGGGAAATATATGGCAAACCAACCACAAACCAAGAATACAGTGGGTTTTCCCAAAAGAAGTCCTGTGTTTTCACAATATTCATCCCACGTGGGAGGGGTTGGTGCAAAATTAAAAAGTGTGTAGTCTCATTTCATAAGTTTTCCAAATATTGCAAAATTGCAATATGAGCTACAGAATGGATTGGGGTAAGTTAATGAATAAAGAGCCTAAAAATATACTAAATTTCTAGGTACAAATATCGGCCCCACTATTTGTTAGCTATTACTTTGGGCAAGATATCTAATGCCTTTGATCACAGCCTCTACAGGCGTACAATTAGGGAAACAAATTCTACCACAGAGAGGTGTTGTCAGGTCAGTGCAGTAACATACAATGCAGCCCGTAGGGGCCCTGGCATATGCTGGAGCTTCAACAATAGGAATACATTTCTGTTCTCACTGTCACTTTAGTTCAGATCTTCAGAATCTCTCCTTTGGGCATCCTAATAGTCTCTGGTTTGCCTTGCCTACAGTCTCCCAATGTTTTTCCACTTTGCTTACCTACCAGTATTTATACAACATCTTTTGCACAGTCTTCCTAACTTAATATTGTGCCATGTCCCATTTTCTAGAGAACTCATCATAGTATTTATGGATATCCATGATCTGACCCCATTTTCTTTCAAAAGTCCTTGATTTCTGTTGGCCATTTCCTCAACATGTTCTGATTTTTCCCGCTCTCCATAATTTCATTCAATCTCCCCGCCAAATGCAATACTTTCCATTTCTGCATATCAAAATCCCATTTATGCTTTAAATTCCAGCTTCAATGCCATGCTCTCCATGAAATCTTTCTTAATCCCTTAGACAGAGGTGATCTCTCTACTTCTGAAACTCTTCAACAATTCCTCGTAATATTAATAATAAATGCCATACATTTGTATAATGATAAACTCAAGAATACTTTACAATTTAGATATTAGCTAACCTGTCAAGAGCAGTTGACATGACAAATAACTCTCCATCCATTTTCTTCCTCTGACTTAAGAAACACTGGATTTCTTACTACCCATCTGGCTTCCCCGTCTCAGTCTTCTCAGCATGTATGCTCATTTTCCAGGGTTACCTTAAAAATGTACAACAAACTGAATGGCTTAAAACAACTTAAATTTATTGCTTCAAAAACCTGCACATGAACATTTATAGCAGCTTTACTCATAATCAGCAAAATCTGGAAACAACTAAGGTGTGTTCCAGTAGGTGAATAGACAGCCAAACTATGGCACATACAGACAATTAAATATTATTTAGGAGTAAAAAAAAAAACAAAAAACAAAAAACTATCAAGACACAAAAGATATGGATGAATGGTAAATGCATATTTCTGGATGAAGAAAGACAGTCTGAAAAGGCTACCTACTCTATGGCTGTATTAGTAGGATATTCTAGAAAGGTAAAACTATAGAGACAATAAATAGATCAGTCATTTCTGGAGTTAGGGGAGGGGGAAGGCTGAATAGGTGAAACACAGAGGATAATGGTGGTGAAAATGTTCTGTATGATACTGTAATATAAAAATACCTGACAGTATGCATTTGTCAGAACCCATCAGACTCGACTGCACAGACTAAGTCTTAATTTAGGCAAATGAAAAAAATCATTTAGGAGGTTAAGGGATTCCAGGGTAAAATACATTATGTGACAAAACAGTCTAACTATGTTACAAGTGTGTGAACAGAAACCTCACTGCAAGGATTAGGGGGAAAGCTGGCTGACCAAAATAACTGGCAATGAGTGAAGACTGGAAGACTAAAGGAAAAGGAATTGTACATAAACGTTGTATGTATAAAGTAGTCCATACTAGAATTCAATGATTAAGTAAATGAGTGTCAGATAGTGAGCCAGTTTCTCACCGTATGTAAGCAAGGGGAGGAGGCAGGCATGATCCCTGAGGTTACGGATTATAGTTGGAGACTCAGTATGAACGCATGCTTATTTTACTATGATACAGGTGCTTGCATATAGAAATATTTATAGATATGCATATATATAGGGATTAGTTATATGCACTTTTTTTTTTCTCTGTCAGCTGAAAGGGCTTAGAAGTAAGGATACATCTAGCACCCATATATTTGTTTCTTTTTTTTAAATCTTCACCCGAGGATATTTTTCTACTTTTCTTCAGATAGAGTGGGAGGGAGGGAGAGAGAAGGAGAGAGAGAGAAACATCGACGTGAGAGGGACACATCCACTGGTTGCCTCCCACACAACCCTGACCAGGGCCGGGGACCGAACTGCAACCGGGGTACGTGCCCTTGACTGGAATTGAACCCGAGACTCTTTGGTCTATGGACCAACGCTCTAACCACTAAGCCAAACCGGCCAGGGCTATTCGTTTCTTATATTACTCTTCGATAAAAGGAACCAGGAATCCTTGGAGAAATGGCTGATTATACAGGAAACATACAAGATGAGACTGGAGCATCTTATAGTGCTAGAAAGTATGAAAGTGCTAAAAAAATATATACCCACAATGATGGGACATGTCAAAAGGAGTCAAGGGCCAATAGAAGGAGTTTCTAATAGCCAAAGATGGAACAATTTGAGCAAAAAAAAATTATGTCTCATTGGATTATAACCCAGAATATAAAATAAATATCTGTAAATCCATAATGATATAAATAAGTGATTGATTGAATAAATAAACAATTGTGAGAGAACAGACTAATCTCCCATGCAGAAGAATTCCAAATAATTTGTGTAGATCCTCATCCTCAAGGAAGTGGAGCATAACTCCCCGTTCCTTACATGTGAGCTGCACATAGTGACTTCCTCCCAGAGTCCAGTATGGAAAGGGTTGACAAAAGAATAATTTTACAGGGGAGAAACTTGCTGAACACTACCTCAGCCAGGAGATCAAGGTCAGCATTATAGTGATGTCATGTTGATAGTATATACATAGTACAATATGATGTGAAGAGAGTAGCATTTTACCTCTGCGGTCATCCTCCCCAGATAACATATAACCATGACTGCTCATGAGAAAAACATTAGGCAGACCCCCAAATGAGGGCTACTGCACAAAATCCCTGATCGGTACTCGTCAGTACAGTTAAGACAATCAGACACAAGAAAAATCTGAGAAATTATCACAGCCAAGAAGAGCCTAAGGAGATACGGTATCCTGGATGGAATCCTTTTAACAGAGAAAGGACATAAGGTAAAAACTAATGGCATCTGAATAAAATATGGGCTTTATTTAAACATTATGTATCAATTTTGGTTCATTGATTGTGACCAATGCACCATACTAATGTAAGATGTTAATGATAAGGGAGACTGGGTATGAGGTACGAGGGAATTCTACTATCTCTACAAATTTTCTTCTTTTTTTTCTTTTTATTGAATTTATTGGGGTGACATTGGTTAAAACGATTATATAGGTTTCAAGTGTCCATTTCTATGATACATGACTGTCACATTGCATTGTGTGCCCACCACCCAAAGTGAAATCATCTTCCATCACCACATATTTGACCCCCTTTACCTTTTAAGACCCTCTACCCCCTTGCCTCTGGTAACCACCATACTGTTGTCTATGTCTATGAGTTTTTGTTTGTTTGGTTTACTTGTTTGTTCATCTGTTGCTTTCAGTTTTATATCCCACATATGAGTGAAATTATATCTATAACATTTCTTTAAATCTAGAACTTCTAAAATAAAAAGTGTATCAAAAAATTCCTATGCCAAGTTTCACCCCATACCAATTAAATCACAATGTCTGGAGTGTGAGCTAGGCACCACTGCTTTTTAAAAAGAACCCAGATAATGTCAATGTGCAGCAGAACTTGGGACCCTCTGGTGTAGAAGTCTGAGGCATGGAGGCTGTTATATATTGGCATTCTTTACTTCACTCAAAATGTTCCAAACTAAATGAAAGTGTTGAGTGTTGCTCCTGTTTTATACCTACGTGAAGCTGAATTTTTTAATGAGTGTGATAAAAATAAAGTACTGGAACAAGTTGCCCATTCAAGCACCACTTGATGTAACACGATTGAGTATTGAGCCACTGACAAATATTTCAAGCACATAATAACAAGCACTATTACATCTTAAAATATAAGTTCTCTGGCAATTTTCCTGCAATTGAAATGAAAAAAGACATTCACATGCACACCCTTTCTTTGTCTGGTCCCAGCCCCCGGTCAGAGTATATCAATGTGCTCTAGTGGACCTCCACTCTGGATCCATGTTTTTTACCCTTTTTTTGACCCGTTCTGTGCTCTAGGAGGCTGACTATAAACTGCAACATCCTAGCCCCTTGCCCTCTGGTTTCCAGTTGGGCTCAGACAGGATGAAAGAGACAGATGTGGTATTTTTAGCCCCACTCATCCCCCTCTTCATCATGGTTCCCGCAGTGGCCGCGTTTGTCCCAACTCCAGCCCTCACTTGGCTCTGAAACACCGTTCCCTTTCCTCACCGCCTTAGGCCCAGGACAAGTACTGGCTTCCGGCTGTGCCTAGTCTCTGGTAACTCACCATCCCTTGTTGGATTTAAACAATTTTTGCCTGTACCTCTACAGTCTCCTCACTGGAGTATTTTCAGTGTAACCCTTCGAGGGAACCATCTATTTATTCCCTGTCAGAATTCTGACTGATATAGTGTATAGTCGTCTACTCTCTATTTTGGGGAATACTATCTCCTCTTTTTAAATTTTTTTTAACTTGAGAAAATGTCCTGCCTACCTTTTTGGCTTTAAAAATGCCCTCTATTTTGTGAAACGATGCTGAAAGTAGAGAACACTATTTTCCCTCAACCCTTACTTGGCAAAAGAAAAAGTTGGCAAACCTACGCTGGTTCACCACGCATTTTTTAAATTTCATTTTTGAAATCCAGAGTCTGGCAACCATTGATCTTGAGGAGTATTTGACTTTGAAACATTAAAGGAATTCAGCTGCAATTCATTTTACCACAAGAATCTTACAAATTTGGTGAAAGTTGCCAATACGAAAGTTGTCACGGCAGGCACTCAAGTTACTAGGGTTCAGTTGTTTGCGTAACTCATTGGTAAAGAGAGAAATAGTATCAGGGGAAAATAGAAGGAACTGAAAAACATTGGGTGGTTTTCAGTATTATGTTTCATTGGAGATCTGATGGGGAAGGGATAGGAGAAGAGGATGTGAGTGCTGAAAGTTTTAGCAAGAAGTTGAAAGGACTCGTTCATGAAGTGTGGATGTTTGGTGATAGTGATTTAGAACTTCTATGTTCCAGAAATGTTTGTATTTGCACTATTCCAAGTATTTTTTTTATTATGAATTATTACAGAAGCTCATTTATAGATGACTTCATTACTAAGCAACATGCAGTAAGCATTCGTATTTATCAATGTTTGAAATTGAATGTGTTTCATAATGTCAAATACAGCCAACCTATAATTGAAATAAAAAATTTGAAGTACCCTATGCTTGGGCAGGGTAGAGAACTTAGGGTATATATTTATCATGGTTCTGTCTACTTGACTTTAAAATTCTTCTTTGTTGGAAATGTAATATCCTTCTTTGTTGTGTCAAATCACATTTAATTTTGAATGCAAAGGCATTAACACATGATTGTTTTTTGATTTTCATCTGTTTAAGACATTATTTTGTTGTTTTTATTCTCATGACTTTCCCTGCTCTGCACTTAGCTTAAGAAAATACACCAAATGATCTTTTAAAATTTATTCTTTCCTTTAGACACTTTAAAAGGGAACTTTAGAAAGGCTGAATAGCTTAGTCCCTAAGTAAAAGGGATTTTTTTTACACAGTTATAATCCAAACACACGCTATTGTCAACATACCAAGAAAGAATTGGTGAACTCAAGAATTTTCTTTTTCTTTACATTTCTATTATTGAAACAAATTAATGGAAACTTTAAACACTGATTTATTTCCTCCTTTATCTGGTGGTGGAAGCCAGTCGATGGAAAACCTGGGAATGGTCAGTAGCCATGTTTTCTACCATGTAGAGAGCAAAGAGGGAATGAAACCCACTTATATTAGGAAGCAACATGCAAGATAAAGAAGGTTATTGCTGTTTCTTGGGTTCCTGAAGACCAGCTACATGTCTGCTCTTCCTGCTATTTGGATGTTTATTTAAATCTTCCTGATTCTATGAAATAAAAATTCTCCTTTTTGGCTAAGCTATTAGGTTAGGTTAGCTATGCATAGCTTCAACTAATGTAAGTAAAAAGAGGACATTGATAGATCCCGAGGTGGCCTCCAGAATGAAAGGAAGAGTTGTTGACAATTAGCTTCAGGGAGGCAGGAGCATTCCCTCCCGGAGGGACTCGGAGCCTAGGGCTGGGAGTTAGGTTCCATCAGGATTCACTTTCCCTCATGTGCCCTCGGTGGAGAAATATTTTTATATGTTACCTGCTGTATTTTCCCCTGTACTTGAATTTATTGAGCCCATAATCCTCTTCCATTCATGGACATTTTTGTATCATTGCCACAGAAGAAGACGTTGTAGCAGATTGTGTTTTGAGTCTCAAACACGCAGACCAGAAGTGAATTCAGGCTCTGCAGACTAACAGCCATCCCGAGTTAGGGGGGAAAGAAGAGAACCAAGGGGGAAGCAAAGAGAGCCAAGTTGGTGTACCATGAAAAAAAGGGGCTCTTGCCCTGGCCAGTTTGGCTCAGCAGTTAGAGCGTCGGCCCACGGACCAGAGAGGCTCGGGTTCGGCTCCCACTAGGGGCACGTACCTCGGTTGCAGTTTTCCCCGGCCCTGGTTGGGGTCATGTGGGTGGCAGCCACTCGATGTGTCTCTCTCACGTCGATGTTTCTCTCTCTCTTCCTCCCTCTCTCACCTCCTGCTCTATCTGAAGATAAATGCAAAAATGTTCTCGGGTGAGGATAAAAAAAAAAACCAAAAAAAGAGGCTCTGCATGTAGATAACTCCATCACTAAGCAAAAACAGTGGACATTTGTGTTTATTGATGTGTTAAATTGAATGTGTTTCAATATCAAGAACAGTAGTCAGTAGTCCCCCTTTCTACTGTTCCCTTTCCATCATCTTGGTTACCCATGGTCAACGCTGGTCCAAAAATATTAAATGAAAAATTCCAAAACTAAACAATGCATAACTTTTACATTGCATGCAGTTCTGAGTAACGTGATAAAGTCTTGTGCCATTTTGCTTTGTCCTGCCTGGACATACGTCATTCTTTTGTCCAGCATATCCGTGCTGCATCCCCTACATGCCGATTAGTCACTTAGTGTGCCGCTTAAGCCACTTAGTAGAGGTCTTGGTTATCAAGTGGACTGTTGTGATATCACAGTACTTGTATTCAAGTAACCTTTATAGTAGCCTAATGCTGTAGGTCACAGTGCCTACATCATTCATCTCACTCCCTTTCGTCATATAGGCATTGTATTGTCTCACATCTTCACGAAAAGGGTGAGTATAGTACAAGAAGATATTTTGAGAGAGAGAGATCACATTCACATAACTTTTACTACAGTAACTGTTATAATTATTTTATTATTGGTTGTTGTTACTCTCTTCCTGTGTCTACATTTATAATTAAATTTTATGAAAGCCAGCTAAAGACTAGCTGAAGAGAAGTCTTATAAGCAAGGATTTACAGAAGCCACATGGAGACTAGTAGGAAGGGTGGAGACACAAAAAGGGCCGGCCCTGCTGCGGTGGGGGTGACTGAAGTTCCTGAGGGATATCTCAGTTTCCAGGGTGCGCAGGGTGGGTGGTGGTGGTGGGATGTTCCCCTTGAGAAGCTGTGGGGCCTGAAACCCCAGGCAACGAGTGGTCTGGAGATTCAAGTGCTTTTCAGAAAAGTGACACTGGTCCTGGAAGGATATTTCTATGGGGGAAAAGGTCCCTTAGCAAAGTCCCACACCTTGGCAAAGTGGCTGGGTCAGGGAGCCAGGAGACCGTACTTTTGGCCCTATCTATCTCTTGGCTACTTTCTCTGTGTCTCTGATGGCTCTTCCTATGAGGGTGTTAGGCAAGTTCATTTCTAGAGACCTTTTAAAATTAACTATTCAACCAACCTAGAGTATGTCCACTTCCCTTTATTCATTCTTTCTCACCCTGTTGGTTTCCTTCTATCATCCATCACAATGGGTAGTTACATGAATACTTGCACGTCTGTCTGCCACAACTCCAAGTTCAAGGAACATAATAAGTGCACCTAGCATGTTGTCTGGCACAGAGTACACCCTCAGTACAAATGTATTAATAAACAAATCCATGGGCGAACATTCTGAGTGGAGAGCAAAAAACGTCTATTTACTTCGGGGTCCGAATCAGACTGTTCAAGGACGCTTTTTAGTTGTTGTTACGTCAAAAGCCATTGAATTTCAAGAATGAAAGGTAAGTGCTCATTTAGGCCGACCCCCCACTTGATGCGTAAGTGGCCTCTCCAGCCTTCCTTACAGGCATGACCAAAATGGTTGGCTGGAACATCCGTAGTTACAGGAAACTCACTACCTCACTACTTCTGGGCTTTTCCATTTGCTTCCCTTTCCCACTGCTCCCAATTACTGAGATCGTTATGGTAGCATTTTCCACACCTGATGGAGCAGACGCCAGGAAGTCTGAAGTGGGAGGAACGGGGGGACGCTTCGCCTAACAGTCTGGGAACCGGGGGCTGAAGGTGGGCGCGCTGTGGCCGCCTGCTGCGCGAAGTGGCGCCGCCTTCCTGCTGGCTTCGCCGCGGACACGCGGGGGGCCGCCTTCCCACGCGCCCGCGTGTCTTCCCGGCCCGCCGCCGGGTCACCTGCGCGGCCGCCCTCCCGCCCGCAGTGGTCGC
Organism: Tadarida brasiliensis; assembly: GCA_030848825.1. NCBI lineage: Eukaryota > Metazoa > Chordata > Mammalia > Chiroptera > Molossidae > Tadarida > Tadarida brasiliensis. The sequence goes on from CM061264.1 coordinate 49,786,493, forward strand.
GGAGGGGGCGCTGGCAGTCCCCCGCCCGCCGCCCCTCCTCCCCACGCTCCCGCGGCTCTCCTCTCCCCGGAGAGTTGCCCGGCCCCTTCTGCGAGGAGTTTGGAGCCGCCCCACTGCAGAGTCCACGCCGGCTGAGCGTGAGCCACGCGGGTGCCAGAGCCCGTGCCGCCGCCATCTCTGCTTTCCGTCTGGGTTGGACCCCGGCTTCGAGGTGGGACCCGCTCTCCCTCCTCCATCCCCCTCCTGCCACCTTGTCCGGCTCCGGCCAACTCCAGGAGCCGGGCGCTGGGGCGCGCGTGGCGGCGCGGAGCCCGTGGGCCACTCGGGGACCGGGAGTTCGGGGTAGCCCGCCGGCGCCACCTGAGAGGCAGCGGCCGGGGGGCGGCTGGAGGGGCGCCGGGGGGCTCGCGGCCTCCCGGGGGCTGGGGATCGGGGCGCACGACCGAGGGCAGCCGGCCGAGCCTGGGCGCACCTGCGGGCGCCACTGAAAAGACTTGCCACCCGGCCAACTTCTTTCCCAGGTCTCCGACCTGCACTTTGGAAACGGCAGGGACTGCGACGTAAACCGTAAGGCTGGGGCCCTGGAGGAAGGATTGATTGTTTTGGATGACAAAAGGAGAAAAAAATTGTGTTAGAGACCCGAGCCTCTTTTCCACCCTCTCCTGCTGTCCTCAGGCAAATTACAAAACAAAATAACAAGACCCAATCCCAACCAAAGCACTTATTTAAAGGGATTTGTAGAGGTGAGAAAAAGAGACCCAACTGGAAACCTCAGGTATGATGAGGCCGTCCAAGAAACTGGTTATTGTGGGTGCTATTTCTCGGACTTGTGTTTGCAAACAAGATACCACTGGCTCTTGTAACCCTGATGAGTTCCTTATATGGAGGGGTTGCTTAGGGTGTCCTCTGTTAAAATTATTTCCATAAATCTTAAATTATATTGAAAGAAATATTCTTTCACAGCTTTGGACTTGGAGTCATAATTTTGGTATGATTTGCCATTTATCTGTGACACTGGTTAGCTTAACTACTTTGGGCCTCAGTTTCCTCATTTGTCAAACGAGAGGGTTAGAGTAAGATTCCAAGGGCCTTTTAATAATATCTAAGGTGTTTCCAAACTTAAAAATGTAATTATTTCACTCTTTAGCATGTTAGATTCATAATTTCATGACATTCAACCATTGCCAGAGTAATCATTTCATGACATTGGTCTTGGCATTTTTGTTTATATGCATTTATGATTTATACCTTTAGGGTTTTTCAAACAAAAGTTAAAGAGAAAAACACTTATAGAAGGGTTCAGAAATATATGGTTTATATGTAAATACTTAGCTCATCTCTCATGCAACCTTAAAGAATCATGTTTAACTTTTCAGTACAGTATTTGCAACAAAAATGTGTGGGGTCAGCATAGCACTTTCTTTCAGTATTGTAAATTTGGAATACATAAACATTGTTTTGGAGGAAAACAAATATTTCACTTTTTTCTATCAATTACTGATCTTGAACAGTGTTTGTTACTTTTTAGCATAAAGTTGTGTGCAGAATATTAAAAAAGTGGTTTCAGACCACTTCAAAGCCTCTCTGAATTAAGCTCAGACGCAGAGGTGCCAATTTTAGTAATGCATTTTGGTTCCCTTGGAACAAATCCCAGAAAATAGCAGAGGTTAACGAAACTGATAAACCAGAAATTAGGAATTGACACACACGCACAAAAAGTTATACAAGAAGAGTGTACTAAAAAGTGTCATTGAACCTTTCATTTTCTTTTGATAAAAACAAACAAACAAAAAACCAACAAACAGCTATTGGCTTAAGCAGACAGAGAATGTTAGAATGGCTTTTGTTGTTACTTGTAATTGAAAATTATTTAAGACTTAGTCCTCAGTCGTTAGGATAGGTTTAGGCTTTTGTGGTGGCTTTGATCTAAAATAATGTGTTTCCACGAGCATGTGTGTTGTATGCAGTTTGGGAGAGTGGACTGGATTTGAACTACTCTTTTACGAACACATTTGAACTTAGTTTTAGTGCCATTTTGCTTTTGGGCTGGAAGTGTCATCAATCAATCATTCAGGCATTTGTCTTCCCTCATATGCGCTGGTGAAGTAGATGATCATCTCTTCTGAAACAGATGCGCAAAGAATTCAGCAAACTGTTGAATGAATGCCGAGTAGTAGAACTTAAATATCCCGGCTTTTCCTTGCTTGTTGGAAAACAGCTGGAAACGGTGCGTGGATCTGACTGCTCACGGTCCACAGCCAACTCATTCATGACTTAGAAGCATCATTATGGTTGGCGGAAGCTCTATTCCTCTTTTGTAATGTGGGGATTTTACTCTCATGAATCTATCAAGAAAAAACAGTCACGTCTTCATACTTAGATCACTGTTATATAACCAAGTGGTGTGTTTGTGAAGTGCAATATCTCAGGGGGTATTGGAAATAAAACTAAAATATCCAGGAAAAAAAAGTCTTGGCAGTTACTGTACTGCATTTTTTTCATACTCAGAGCCAAACACACATACGGTTAATTCTGTGGAGTTAAAAGTGAAGAAAATGGCTTATAGTCTGATTTAATTCTTAAGATTTTTTGTGATTTACAAGTTCTGCATTCAGTTACATCAGTCACAAATGTTTACCTACTGGCCAAACCTACTACATACAACTTTTTAGAGTTTCAATTTAAATTTGGTCTGCTTATAATTTGGAATATTTCTTCTCAAATAATTTTTTAAACTTTAAAAAGTGACAATAGTGATATTATTTGTTGTCTTTTCACATACATGATCTTATTAATTAATTTTTTAAACACTTGAACTATAACATTTATAGGGAAAAGTCCTGTAAAATAAATGCACTGGTAACATAATGAATAATTATAAGGCAAATACCCCACTATTCACCATGTAAGAAAAAGAACATTGCTAATACTCTGAAACCTCTTGCTTCTTTTCTGATCACAAGCTTTTTTTTTTTAAATTTTATATAAATATAGGAAGCATTCTTTCATAGATTCTTTTGCTTAACATTATATTTGTAAGATTAAGCCATTTCTTTGTTCCCCTTTATTTTTTTAAAAAATCCTCACCTGAGGATATGTTTTTCATTTATTCTAGATAGAGAAAAAGGGAGAGGGAGAGAGAAAGAGAGAAACGTTGATGTGAGAGAGAAATATCCATTGGTTGCCTCCCAGAGGTTCCCTGACCAGGGATAGAACCCACAGCCCTTCTGTGTATGGGACGATGCTCTAACCAACTGAGCCACACCAGCCAGGGCTCTTTGTTCCCCTTTAAAGCAAAAACTTAAAAATTTTTTTATCCTCCCCTGACAACACTTTTTGCATTTATCTTCAGATAGAGCGAGAGGGAGAGAGGGAGGGAGAGAGAGAGAGAGAGAGAGAGAGAAACATCGATGTGAGAGAGACACATCGACTGGTTGCCACCCACACGACCCCAACCGGGGCCGGGGACAAACCACAACCAAAGTACATGCCCTTAGTGGGAACCGAACCCAGGACTCTCTGGTCCGCGGGCCGAAGCTCTAACTGCTGAGCCAAATCGGCCAGGGCTAAAGCAAAAACTTTTAAAAAGAGTTGTCTATATTCCCTCTCTTCACATTCTCTCTTAAATTCATTCTTACCAATCTTTTGTTTTCAATGCTCAGCCAAAACTACTATCAAAGTCACCAATGACATCATCTTTCCTAAATCCAATAGTCAGTTGTCAGTGTTGATCTTTTCTTTTTAAAATATATTTATTGATTTTTAGAGGGACAGGAAGGGAGAGGGAGAGAGAGAGAGAAACATCAGTGTGAGAGTGAAACATTGATTGGCTGCCTCTTGCACATCCCCCACCAGGGATCGAGCCCACAACCCCCAACCCAGGTATGTGCTGTGACTGGGAATTGAACCGCCAGTGAATGGGATGATGCCCAGCCAACTAAGCCACACAGGTCAGGGCATCAGTGTTGATCTTACTTCACCCATTGGTAGTATTGTCACAGTTTTAGTATTTCCTTACTGACTTCTGGGTTGCTGTGCACTCTGGATGTTCCTTCTTCCCTGGCCACTCCTTTCTGTCTCCTTTGCTGGTTTCTCCTCTTCTCTAAGAATGCATTAAGGTTTATTACTTGGGAGCAATTTCTTTCCATACTCTTTGATGATTTTTTGCAACCTCTCTATTTTTTTCTCCACTTTCTATATTTGTATACTGATGACTTCAAAATGATAGCTCAAGCCTGGACTTCTCTCCTTGACTTCAGACCTCTCTATCCAGCTGCCTACTCAGCATTTCCATTAGGACGTCTAGTAGACATCTCCAGTTCAGCATACTCCAAATGGAATCTCTGTCTTGCCTAAGCCTGCTCTATCTGCAATCTTTTCCATCTCCATCCTTCAAATTGCTTAGGCCTAAACTTTGGAGTCTTTTTTGTTGTTGTTTCTTTGCTTTTTCTTAGAGTCATTTTTTATTTCTCCCATTCCCTTATATCTCAGATGCAGTGTGCCAGGAGATCTTTTTGCTTTATCTTCAAAATAAATCCAGAACATAATTACTTTTCATCACCTTCATGGCTGTTATCCTGGTCTGAGCTGCCATTATATCTCACATGGGTGATTGCAAGGGCCTCCTAACTGGTCTCCATGCTTTTATCCTTTGCCTTCTACAATCCATTTTCAAAATTGCAATCAGAGCTTTTGTTTTTACAGCATATGTCACGTCACCTTTCTGCTCCAAACTCTCCAGTGGCTTTTTAGTTCATACAGAGTAAGAACCAAAGCCCTTAGGATGACCTACAAGGCCATATCTGATTTATCCCCTCCCCTTTACCTGTAATCTCATTCCCTACTGTTTTTCTCACTCATTCAGTTCCAGCCACATTCCTTGATTATATTGGTTGCCTCCCACATATGCCCTGACCGGGACTGAACATGCAACCTAGGAATGTGTCCTGACCAGGAATTGATCTGGCGACCTCTTGGTACATGGGTTGACGCTCAACCACTGAGCCACACCAGCTGGGCTGTTTGTTCATTTTTATTGCTGGATATATTGCATTGTATGACTATATCTTTATTGTTTAATGATTCTGATTATGGATAATCATGTTCCCTCCCTCCTTCCCTCCCTCCCTGCTGTAGCATGGATCAGTACTTCATTCCTTTTTACGGCCAAATAATATTCTATTGTATGAATTTACCACTTTTTGTTTATTTATTTATCAGTTGATGGACATTTGGGTAGTTCTCACTTTTTGGCTATTATGAATAATGCTGCTACTAACATTTGTGAACAAGTTTTTGTGTGAATGTATGTATCCCTCTTGGTTATATACCAAGGAGTGGAATTGCTGAGTCATATGGTAACACTATGATTAACATTTGAAAATATGCCAAAGTAACTTTCATTATTTATATTCCCACCAGCAATGTCCAAGGGTTCTCATTTCTCTTTATCCTTGTTAACACTTGTTATTGTTTGTACTTTTAATTATAGCTGTCCTAGTGGATGTGAAGTGTTATCTTATGGTTTTGATTTGCATTTCCTGATGACTAATGATGTTGAGCATCTTTTCATGTGCTTATTGGTATTGGTATATCTTTTTTTGAGAAGTGTTCTTTGCTTATTTTTTTTAATCGGGTTGTCTTTCCATTGTGTTGTAAGAGTTCTTTATGTACAGATAAAAATCCCTTATATGGCCTGGCTGGTGTGGCTCACTGGTTGAGCGTTGACCCATACACCAAGAGGTCATCAGTTTAATTCCCGGTCAGGGCACATGCCCAAGTTGTGGGCCAGATCCGCAGTGGGGGGCATGCAGGAGGTGGCCAATCGATATTCTCTCTCATCTATGTTTCTATCTCTCTCTCCCTCCCTCTCTCTCTAAAAAAAATCAATAAAGAAAAAATTAAAAAAAATCCCGTATAAGATACATGATTTGAAAATATTTTCACCCATTATGTGGGTTGCTTTTTTACACTTTTGATGGTGTCCTTTGAAGCTCCAAAGTTTTAAATTTTAATGAAGTCCATTTTATCTGTTTTTAAAAAAATCTTTATTGTTGAGAATATTACAGAAGTCCCCCCCTTTTCCCCCACTTCCCACCTCCACCTGGTTCCCACCCCACCCCAGGCCTTCCCACCCTATTTTCTGTGTCCATGGGCAATGCATATAAGTTCTTTGATTAATCTTTTCCCACCCCCCACTTCCCTCTGAGGTTTGTCAGTCTGTTCCATGTTTCCATGCCTCTGGTTTTATTTTGTCGGTTTATTTTGTTTATTAGATTCCACCTATAAGTGAGATCATGTGATATTTATCTTTCTCCAACTGGCTTATTTCGCTTAGCATAATAATCTCCAGGTCCATCCTTGCTGTCTCAAAGGGTAACAGAGCCTTCCTTTTTACAGATGCTTAGTATTATATTGTGTAAATACCATAGCTTTTTTATCCACTCTTCTACTGATGGACACTTGGGCTATTTCTAGATCTTAGCTATTGTTAATAATGCTGCTGTGAACATAGGGATGCATATATTTTTTCTGATTGGTGTTTTGGGATTCTTGGGATATATTCCTAAGAAGTGGGATCACTCGGTCAAATGGCAGTCCCATTCTTAATTTTTTGAGGAAATGCCACACTTTTTTCTATAGTGGCTATACCAGTTTGCAGTTACACCAGCAGTGTACTAGGATTCCTTTTTCTTCACGTCCTTACCAGCACTTGTTTGTTGATTTATTGGTGGTAGCGTTCTGGCAGGTGTGAGGTGATACCTCATTGTCATTTTAATTTGCATCCCTCTGATGATTAGTGACATTGAGCCTTTTTTCATATGTCTCTTGGCCATTTGTATGTCCTCTTTGGAGAAGTATCCAGGTTCTCTGCCCAATTTTTATTTTTATTTTTCTAAATTCTCTCCCAAGGATATTTTTCCTTTGATTTTTAGAGAGCGTGGAAGGGAGGGAAGAAGAGGGAAAAAGAGGGTAGGGAGGGGCGGGGAGAGAGACATATCAATTGGTTAACTACCTCCTGCATGCACACCGACCAAGGGATTGAACTCAATCCAGGTACATGCCCTTGACCGGGAATTGAACCTGTGACTCTTTGGTGTGCAGGCCAACACTCTGACCACTGAAACACACCAGCCAGGGCTCTGCCACTTTTTAAATTGAATTGTTTGTCTTCCTTTTGTTAAGTTGTGTGAGTACTTTATATATTTAGGAAATTAACCCCTTATCAGATTTATCATTGGTAAATATATTCTCCCATACAGTGGGTTCCCTTTTCATTCTGATACTGATTTCTTTTGCTGTGCAAAAGCTTTTTAGTTTGATGTAGTCTCATTTGTTAATTTTTTCCCTTTGTTTCCCTTGCCCTAGATGATGTATCAGTAAAAATCTGCTATGTGAGATGTCTGAGATTTTGCTGCCTATGGCTTCTTCTAGGATTTTTATGGTTTCACAACATACATTTAAGTCTTTTATCCATTTTGAGTTTATTCTTGTGTATGGTACAAGTAGGTGGTCTAGTTTCATTTTTTTGCATGTACCTGTCCAATTTTCCCAACACCATTTATTGAAGAGACTGTCTTTACTCCATTGTATGCTCTTGACTTCTTTGTCAAATATTAATTGAGTGTAATGGGTTGGGTTGATTTCTGGTTTATCTGTTCTGTTCCATTGATCTACATGCCTGTTCTTGTGCCAGTATCAGGCTGTTTTGATTACATTGACTTTGTAGTATAATCTAATATCCAGAATTGTGATCCCTCCAACTTTGTTCTTCTTTCTCAACATTGCTGTGGCTATTCAGGGTATTTTTGGTTCCATATAAATTTTTGGAGTATTTGTTCTAGATCTTTGAAATATGCCATTGACATTTTAGTAGGAATTGCACTGAATCTACAAATTGCCTTGGATAGTATGAACATTTTAAGGATGTTAATTCTTCCAATCCATGAAAATGGTGTATACTTCCACTTGTTTGTATCTTCCTCTATCTCTTTTTTCAATGTCCTATAATTTTCTGAGAACAGGTCTTTTACCTCCCTGGTTAAGTTTCTTTCTGGGTATCTTATTTTTTATTGTTGTTGCAATGGTAAAAGGGATTGTTTTTTAAGTTTCTCTTTCTGAGAGTTTATTATTTGTGAATAAAAATGCCATTGATTTCTGGATGATGATTTTGTATCCTGCTACTTTGCCAAATTCATTTATTAAATCTTGTAGTTCTTGGTGGAGTCTTTTGAGTTTTCTATGTATCATATCATGTCATCTGTGAATAATGATAATTTTACTTCCTCATTTCCAAATTAGATGCCTTTTATCTTTTCTTCTTGTCTGATTGCTGTGGCTAGGACTTCCAGTACTATGTTGAATAAGAGTGGTGAAAGCAGACATCCTTGTCTTGTTTTTAGGAAGTTTTTTTTCTTTCTCTGTCATCTCATTGGTAACCCATTCATTATTTAATAACATTTGAGTGTTTTTGAGTTTGTTTTATTGTAGGTTATGTCTAGTTTCATGCCACTGTGATCTGAGAACATGACTGGTATGATATAAATCTTCTTGAATTTGTATAGACTTGTTTTGTGTCCTATTTGGAGATTGTTCCATGTGCACTTGAGAAGAATGTATATTCTGCCACTTTGGGATGAAATGTTCTGTAAATATCAATTAGATCCATCTGATCTAGTGTGTCATTGAAGGCTGCCATTTCCTTGTTGATTTTTTGTCCGGAAGATCTATCCAGTGATGTCTGTGGTGTGTTCAAGTCCCCTTTTATGACTATAGCTGTTGATCTCTCCCTTACAGTCCATCAAGAGTGTTTTTATGGCCCTGGCCGGTTTGGCTCAGCGGTTAGAGCGTCGACCTGTGGTACAGAGAGACCTGGGTTCGGTTCCCGCTAAGGGCATGTACCTTGGTTGCAGTTTGTCCCCAGCCCTGGTTGGTCGTGCGGGTGGCAGCCACTCGATGTGTCCCTTTCACGTCGATGTTTCTCTCTCTCTTCCTCTCTCTCCCTCCCACTCTATCTGAACAAAAAAATGTCCTCAGGTGAGGATAAAAATAAATAAATAAATAAATAAAATAAACTATCTTAAAAAAAAAAAAAAGAGTGTTTTTATGTATTTGGGTGCTCCTGTATTGGGTGCATATATGTTTATAAGGATTATATTTTCTTGTTGGTTTGATCCTTTTAGTATTATGTAGTGGCCTTCTTTGTCTCTTATTATGACCTTTGTTTTGAAGTCCATTTTGTCAGATATGAGTACTGCTACCTCTGTTTTTTTGTTGCTGTTGTTATTGTTTCCATATGCATGGTATATTTTTTTCCATTCCTTTACTTTTAGTCTGTGTGAACCTTTTGTTCTGAGGTGGGTTTCTTGTATACAATATATATGTGTTCTGTTTTCTTATCCAGTCACCCTGTGTCTTTTGATTGGAGCATTTAATCCATTTACATTTAAGGTTATTATCAATAGGTACTTATTTATTACCATTTTTATTTTCTTTATACCTATGTTCCTCTATCTCATTTTCTTCTTCTTAAAACAGTCCCTTTAACATTTCTTGCAAATCTGGTTTGGTGGTGATATACTCCTTTAGCCTTTTTTTGGTCTGGAAAACTCTTTTTTTTACCTTCAAATTTTAAGTGATAGCCTGACTACATAGAGTAGTCTTGGATTCAGGCCCTTGCTTTTCATTACTTTGAATACTTAATGCCACTCTCTTGTGGCCTGAAGTGTTTCTATTGAGAAATCTGCTGACAGTCTAACAGGAACTCCCTTGTAGGTAACTTTCTGTCTCTCTCTTGCTGCCTGTAAGATTCTTTCTTTGTCTTTAATGTTTGCCATTTTAATTATGATGTGTCTAGGTGTGGGCCTATATTCAACAACCTTTCAAAATAGTTCTGAGTTAGGGTTATCCTCATACTTCCTATTGGCTTCAACATGAAAATCAAGTATTATATACTCTGCAACTCTTGAATCTGACATGCCAAGCTTCAAGATGTGATTAATGCCATTATGATATTTTCAAGTGAATTTTAATAAGTGTAAGAAATATCAGAGACATAAATGCTAGATATGTAGTAAAATGTTATTGTCAAATTTAAGTGCCATAAAATAGAAGTTTAAAATCTCTTTTTAGAATTATGAACACTTAATATGTTTAAAGTAAGCTATGGGAAATTTGGGAAGATATTGATTCTCACTGATTGAAAGTCAGCAAGTCACTTATTCTTCCATAAAATTAATAGGCTAGATTCTTCCCACTTATACAATTTCATGGTACCAAATAAACTCTCCCCAAAAGTGAAAACTTCATTTTCAGTTAGAGTGGGAGAGCATTTGCTTGGCCATTTAAATGTTTAGGTAATCCACTCGAGTGAGTTACACTTGTGGCTCTGCTTAGCATAGCACGGAGACTTGCTGAGGAGAGAACAGAGCTGTGGGGAGCCGTTGCCTGGTGGGCTGTGGACGATCTTCAAGGAGAGAGTCATGCATTTGAGAACTAGTTGAAAAAAATTTTGTGATACCCTATGGACCTATTAAATCAAACTAGAGATCTGTGGACTAGCAAATGAAAATGACCTACTGGAGACTCTTAAGGGGCATTGTGGTATTAATATTAATTTTAAAGTCTTTGCTAACTAGTGGGGGAAAATATACAAATAATATAGACTTAAAAATGTGTATACATATGTATAAATGTGTATAATAATGAATAAAAAAGAGAGGGAGGGGTGTTGGGAGGGAGGGAGGGAGAGAATGTTTTTGAGAGGAAGAGGCTCTGCTGCTGGGCCAATAATTTCTATAGAGTTTATGGGAATATATAAATGTTTATCTGCTTGTACTGGATAATAGTTAAAGGTTTGAGCCAAATAAAGGTTCTCAGGAGCTTCTATAATGGTATTATAATAGGCTTTAAAAATGTGAACTCATCTTTAAGAACAGCTGTTACCAAATAGCTGTTGGACAACTTAGTTCTTTTCAGAATTATATTTTCTCATTTTACTTTAACTAGCAGCTGTTATTTGGGTGTCTAAACCTGTGGAAATTAAGGAACTATAAACATGAGATAATCAAACAATTAGATTTTTGTATGCACCAACAAAATTTCTGAACCATAGTGGTCAGTATTAAGGAGATGAAAGAGAATAAATTATAAACACACATATATAGTAAACAGATAGAAAGTATATTGACATATTCATAATAAGCTCCCAATAGTTGTAATTGCTTTTATATTATTAAGATGTTATCTCTTAGAATTTTGACATACTTATCATATTATACCTATTTCTCCAGCAACCTGAGTGTCTTGCAACAACACTGCTAGTCACAGGTTTGATTTGGGGGAGAAAAGGTTTTTGCACAGAAACAGGATGTAAAAATATTCTTTCTATAAAAAGCAGTCATCTGGACAAGTAGCTTCTTGATCTTTTGATTCCAAATTTATAAATCAGTTCTCACACAGGAGTTCCTATTGTGTTTTATTGATATTCTTTGGTTGATCTTGAATCTCTTTTATAATACTTAAAATATGCTTTGTATCCTCCCCCTTCTTCAAAAGGGCAATTAAATCTTCACTCATCTTTGGGATCAGTTATGATTTCCCCAAACTACAAGTAATCTCTCTGATTTCTCCTAATTACCACTCTTTCTGGGTAGTTGTGATTCTTTAAATCTAGACATCATGGATTTTTAAGACAAACCATTGTTTTTTGTACTCTTAAGAAAGAGATCTGCTAGTTTAATTATTCACAATGCTTTCTCATCCTTTAGAATTTTTTCTACCTACGGAGCGAACTCTTTTAGAATTATTTAAATGAAGATTTTTGTTTAACTCCTATCACTTTCATAAGAGGGCATAAATCTAAAGACTGATTAAGTAATTATTTTTTATATTCAGAATCTGGTTTTCTTTTTAATCACTTTGCAACTCAGTGTTGTTGATGTCAGTGTTTTCCCAAACAATATCATACTCTGAATTATCAAGTATATTTGTGATATATCACTTTATAAAATAATGCTTAGCTATTGTTTCTGAGATTTTCTTCTAGGTAGGTCCATTTTGCAAATTTTATGCTGGCTCTTTATTGATATTACCATAAGATGTCAACGTAAGATTTCTAGACAATACTCAGGGCTCATATTTCTTCATTAAACGGTCTTTAAATCGTTTGTTGACTGAAATATTAATGGGTTAAAATTGTCATGAAGCAAGTGCCCAGTTTGCATGCAATCAATGACAACTAGATCACAGCTGCTACCAGGCCATCGTCATTGTAAGATGACATTGAATTTAACAAAGATCCTGATGTCAGAGGTGTGAAAATATTGTGAATCTTAAAACAGAAGAAATACAACACTATTCTCTTCTTTTGTATTTCTTGGAGTTCAACTAAAATTTCACTTCTGTGAAACTTTTGTTGTTCTCTTGGACTTTGATAGTAGCTATTTTCTCTGAAATCTCATAACACTTTATCCAATTAAAAAGGCTAAATACTAATTTTGCATGCAAATAATCCATGCATATGACTACAATACCTACTGTAATAAAAAAACAGTAGTCCCCAGGCCCACTACCCTTACTATGCCAGCACCGATCTTGGGAACAACTTACTTGAACCATTTCTGGTTTTGGTTCTTAGACCCTGTGGCTACCTTTCTAGGGCTAAATAATATGCTTACACGGACTGCTTTTTCTTTTCTTTTCATTTAACAACTTTAAACAGATACCATGGTGGAAGAGAATTTAGTTTACTAATTTCATCTTTCATTCTTTCTCTTCTACATATAATTATATTAATTTTCTGAGCTCTTTTATTGGTACATTGGTAACTTGCACCATTATTTTTTGTTCCATCCACTACAGTTTCTCTTGATCTCTTGCTTTATGAGTTTGGGGTATTTCGCTCTTTGACTTCCCACGGTCTCTCCTTATGTAATTATACCACCCAAATTTGACAACTACAGTGAGAATATTGATAATATATTATGTTAGTATTGTAATTAATTAACTCTTTCATTTTTGTCTATTGGTTGAACCAGAAAGCTGAAAAATCAATAAATTGGGATGTATTGCAAATGATTTCTTGTTTAAAAAATTGATTTTTTTCAAATGGATTCTTAAAATCCAACATTTGCTCAAAAATGCCATATTTTATTGTGGTTCATATTTCAATCAGGACTTTCTGTAACATGTTTTTCAATTAATTTTATTTTTTTCTTATTGGGAGAAGACATGTGGGCCTTCTTAATTTTCAGTTTTTTACTCAATCTCTTTATTTTTTAGACTCTATTTCATTCTTCTCTCTGAAACCCTCTGAACTCATATTCTTATTTGGAATAGTGGCTTCAATTTTGAACTATTACTTCCTTTTGTCCCCCTTTTTCTATTTGTTTTGTTTTATTTTCTGCAGCTTCAGTATCATATTATTTACTGAGTTGCCTCCATTCCAACCTTCCTCCAGCCATTTCCTTTTAGAGCCATCTGTGCTCTGGTTGTTCTTGGGACGGGTTGTTCTTAAGTCTGTGGAACCATCAACTGGGCTGTAGTCATACTTTCCTGAATCCATGTTTTTCTCTCTCTTGGGTAACTTCTCATTTGATGGAATACCTTGTAAAGGTACTTCTGAGAAAGAGATTCATAGGATGTAAATCTTCTAATTGCGTTATTAAAAACATATTTATTTTGCTCTGATACTTGCTTGACTGGCTAATAGAATTTTAAACTGTAAATAACTTTCCATCGGTTACTGGATTGTCCTCTATCGTTCAGTGTTTGGGTAGGAAGCATTTGTTTCCATTCTGTTTCTCGTTCCTTTAGTGCTTTTTCTTCTTCTCTGGAACTTTCCCTATCTTCTCTTCTTTGCTTTTCTGCAATTTATTAACAACATGGTTAGGAATGGATTGGGGGTTATTTTTCCCATCCCTCCTCCTTGGAACTTGGCAGACATATTTTTTTTTTTCCAGTTTGAAGATCTCTGTCTCTTATTAGCTCTGGGAAATTTTCTCTGTTATTTAATTGATTATTTTATCTCTATTTTCTTTTTTTGGGAAATACTATAGGGTGGATATGAATGTCTTAAAATTTTAATTATTTATTTATTTAATCTTTTTTTTTTTTTTAATCCTCACTAGAGGATATTTTTCTATTTATCTTCAGATAGAGTGGGAGGAGGAGAGAGAGAGAGAGACATGGATTGGTTGCTACCTGCATGACCCTGACTGGGGATGGGGACCAAACTGCAACCGAGATATGTGCCCTTGATCAGAACTGAACCCGCAACTCTTTGTTCTGTGGGCTGATGCTCTAACCGCTGAGCCAGACCGGCCAGGGCATGTCTTGACTTAAAAAAAAAAAAAGTGTCTTTTCTGTGTTGTTTCCCCCACAGAAAGGAATTAATTATGAAAATGTTTTTCTAAACTTTCCATTAAAAATTTTGTTTACAATTATGCATTTAATCTTCTAAAGCTCTTTCTTCCTCTGACTATTTGTTAGAACAGTCTTTGAATTTATGGATGCAAAGTCTTCTGAAATGTCTCTGAGGATGCCATTAACATTTGTTAAAGCTGTTTTTTCTTCTCTGATTTATCTCTGTGTCCCCTGTGGTAGGTTTTCTTTTTTTCTTTCTTGCTTTTCACAAAATTTTCCATTTCTAAAGACTTTCTTTATGTGTTAATGTCTCCATTCTAGCATGGCTGTTAGTTAAGAAATAGGAAGGATGTGAATTCTGTGCATATGGGCAGCGTTGGCCAACTGATAGGCTTCATTTCAGACACTTGAGTGGGGAGCTGCCACTTGTGCTAAAGGTCTATCCCCCTAAATGCTAGAATGTATAAGGTCTTTACCATATTGATGCCAAGTCCATGCTAAAAGCCCAAGTTCTTCTCCAATAACTTGTACTTTTTTACTCATTAATATATAAGAGTACATGGGACAATTTTTAATTCTCTTTGGCCATTGACATCTTTAAATATTTTGCCTATGTTTGGGGAATTCTCTGCTTTATAAATCCATATTTTCCCAAGTTTCCTGGCTGCTTGTCGTAGACTGTGAATTAGGCTCTACCAGTTAGAGGCATTCATGCCAGATTTTCGATCAGAAGTGTGGGATATGAAAGAGCAGATGAGCTCAGAGGAACTCAGAATGCAGTACACAATGAGATCTCAGTCACAACATTGCGGTGTCTTGGTGTGGTGGCAGGGCTATCTTCTCTAGAGCGGTCTACATGGGATTTTGGGTGTGGTTCTTGGCTGTGTGCTTTATTAGCTGGGTTCTCTGGCCTTTGCTGAGGTTCTGTGAAGTACCCCAAATTCTTTAATAAATTCCTTTTCTACTTAATCTAGCCAGAGTTATTTTCAGTTGTTTGCAAACCACTCCCCTGACAGTTACAGGGAGTGAGATTTTGCTGCTGTGAATTGTCTAATAGGGGATGAAGAAGTCATATAGTACCGATACAGACCAAAATGTCCTCTTCTTCTAGCCCCATTTCACCCTCTGCCCTTTACCATTCAGAACATCTCCAGGGTTTTGCCAAGTAAATTTGTTTCCTCACTGATGACAGCTCCTTCCCCAAATATCCTAGGTAGTTATGGCCTTCATTCTACTTCATTAATCTTTTCTTCATCTTCCAAAATTTTGTTTAAATCTATCTTTTGTTGCTAGTCCCCTCTCATTTTTTTCTGTTCTTGTGGGTTTATATGATTTACTATAATTCCAAATGCATCTCAGGAGGAAGAGAAGATCAATTTAGTTGTTCAGTTTGTCATCTTGAATATGAAGTCCCAGGATACTTTATTCATATTGTTATTATAGTACTATAACATTTTAAAAAATCATAAATTAATGTTACTTCTTAAAGTAAATTATGATCTCATTAATTTTTATATTTCTAGTACCTTATATGGTAACTTACATTTTATCAAATATCCAGTTAATATATAAATTAGTTGATTTATATATGGATTTTTAAAATACTTTGTAGGTAAGATGACTATTCTGACTGAACTTTGTTGACCTTAAGTTTATAAGTCATAGCTGATCCCTCTGCATTTTCTTTTTGTTTGTTTGTTAGTTTATTTTGTTCATTAGATTCCACATATACCTCTGCATTTTCAAGGATTTAATTTGTAACAAGATTACACAATTAGAGTCATATCAGGAATTAAAATACTTGAAAATATGTTTTCAAAGTGACATGCTTATGCCAGGATAATGGAAAAATCATTTTTTCAATTTTGAAAATAATTTAAGTCTTTATAGTTACTTGATGAGAATAACACAACCAATTTCTATCTTAAGTGAAGAAATAAAAGTAAACATACTTAAAATGACAAGGTTACTATAAATAGGCCAGACAATATTTGTTTTGTTAAATTTTTGACACTTGAAGGAATAGTGTTTTTCAGTTATATTTAAATGAAATGCTTAAGTGTTGTTTAAGTGAAAGATAGATGGGTATTTCTCCTGCAGAAAGTAAAAGCAAAAATTAGTGGCAGATGGAGCTTATTGAGTTTATTCATCAAGGCAACAGAATTGTCAGAATTGCTTTCTTACTCATAAAGTTTTCTACAAAACTAGAGACGTTTTAAAATCACTGGAGCAAGTTGTGAATAATTTCTTTCATGTCCAATCACCCATTCAAGCACTGATTGAGACTCTTCTGTTTTATATTTAAGTAGAATTTCATACATAAAAATAACACAAAGAGAGTTCCCTATGATAGAAGTTAAACACTCTGATTTTCTTATGAAAACCCATAATATCATAATTCAATGGAATATAGATCTTGATTTTCCTTTTGTTTAAAGTTTATAGTAATCACTAAAGAGTTAGTGATATGTTTAATATGCTTACTGTGTTTGGTGTGTTATGCAAATTGAATTATTGCCTCCATATCCAGGTATCATGGATGCATCATTTAGATTAGATATGGATGAGTCATTATATGCTTCAGAAATATTTCTTCAAGTATGTCAAATAAGACACATTACATTCCTTTTAACCTTCAGCACAGAATGACAACAAGGGAATGTTATCTCAAAGTCCTCATAGCTTGGTGTCCATCAGTGGTTCAATTCAGGGAGCTATAACTGTGGAGGATTGCCTGAGGAATGAGCTTTCTATTTATTTACCTACATCAAGCATTAAAAGTGACATAGAAACCATAAAAAGGAACCCATCAGAAACAAAGAATATAATGTGTGAAATGAAGAATACACTAGGAAGAATCAGCAGCAAGTTAGATGAAACAGAGGATTGAATCAGCCATTTAGAGGACAAGATAACAGAAAACACCAAAGCAGAGCAATAAAAAGGAAAAAGAATTAAAAAAAATGAGGAAAGTCTAAGGGACCTCTGGGGCAACATCAAGCATAACAACATCCATATCATAGGGGCACCAGAAGGAGAAGAGAGAGAGCAAGGGATCAAGAAACTGTTTGAAGAAATAATGGCTAAAACTTCCCTAACCTGGTGAAGGAAAAAGACACATTTGTCCAGGAAGCAAAGAGAATCCCAAACAAGATGAACCCAAAGAGATCCACACCAAGACACATCATAATTAGAATGGAAATGTTAAAAATAAAGAGAGAATCTTAAGGATAGCAAGAGAAAGATAGTTACCTACAAGAGAGCTCCCATACATCTGTCAGCTGATTTCGCAACAGAAGCACTTCAGGCCAGAAGAGATTGGCATGAAATATTCAAAGTGATAAATAACAAGGACCTACAAATAAGAGTACTCTACCCAGCAAGGCTATTATTTAAAATTGAAGGCAAAATAAAAAGGTTCCCAGACAAGAAAAAGCTAAAGGAGTTTCTTACCACCAAACCAGTAGTACAAGAAATGTTAAAGGGTTTTCTTTAAGAATAAGAAAGAAAATAAAAATAAAAAGGAGAGGAACATAGTTATAAAGAATAAATTGGCAATAAGTACCTATCAATAATTACTTTAAATGTAAATGGATTAGGTGCTCCAATCAAAAGACAGGGTAGCTGAATGGATAAGAAAATAAGACCCATATATATGACTGTCTACAAGAGACCTACTTCATAACAAAAGATACATGCAGGCTGAAAGTAAAGGGATGGAAAAAGATATTTCATGCAAATGGAAATGAATAAAAAACTGGGGTAGCAATACTTATATTAGACAAAAGAGACTTCAAAACAAAGGCCATAACAAGAGACAAAGAAGGACATTACATAATGCAAAAAGGATCAATCCAACAAGAGGATATAACCCTTGTAAACATATATGCACCCAACATAGGAGCACCTACATATTTAAGCAAATCTTGATGGACATAAAGGGAGAGACTGACAATAATATGCTCTTAGTAGGGAATTTTAATGCCCCATTGACATCAATGAATAGATCTTTCAGACAAAAAACCAACAATGAAACAGTAGCCTTAAACAACACACTAGACCAAATTAATTCTATTGATATTTTGAGAACATTTCACCACAAAGCAGCAGAATATACATTTTTTATAAGTACACATGGAACATTCTCTAGGATAGATGATATATTAGAACACAAAACAAGTCTTAATAAATTCAGTAAGATTGAAATCATATCAAGCATCTTCTCTGACCACAATGGTATAAAACTAGAAATCAGTCACAAGAAAAAAACTGGAAAAACATATAAACACATGGAGGCTAAATAACATGTTACTAAACAGTGAATGGGTCAACCATGAAATCAAGGAAGAAATCAAAAGTTACTTTAAGACAAATGAAAATGAACAACAACAACCCAAAATCTATGGGACATAATGAAAGCAGTCTTATGAGGGAAATTCATTGCAATACAGGCCTACCTCATGAACCATGGAAAATCTCAAATAAGTGATCTAACTTCACATATAATGGGACTAAAAAAAGAACAAAACAAGGTAATGGAAGGAAACAACAAAGATTAGAGTGGAAATACATTCATAGAGACTAAAGAAAAACAATACAGCCTGGCCGGTGTGGCTCAGTGGTTGAGTGTTGACCCATGCACCAAGAGGTCGCCAGTTTGGTTCCTGGTCAGGGCATATGCCCAGGTTGTGGGCCAAATCCCCAGTGGGGGGCATGCTGGAGGCTGACGATCGATGTTCTCTCTCATCGACGTTTCTATCTCTCTCTCCCTCTCCCTTCCTCTCTCTAAAAAAAAAAATCAATAAAAAAGAAAAAGAAAAAAAGAAATACAATACAAAGATTTAACAAAACAAAGAGCTGGTTCTTTGAAAGATAAACAAGATTGACAACCTTTAACCAGACTCAAAGAAAAAAGAGAAGGGACTCAAATAAAATCAGAAATGAAAGAGAAGTAACAACTGACACCACAAAAATACAAAGGATTGTAAGAAAATATTACGAACAACTATATATCGGGGTTTGCTTGGGTCAGCCGAAGCATGAGGCTGGGGCTTGGGGCTTGTCCCTGTTGCTCTGGGCAGATGTGTCTATAGCATTTCTAAAGTGATGCTGCACCTAGCAACTTTCTTTGGGGCAGAGGAAATGCCTGTGAACCCAACAGCAACCTTCCTCTCTGGGTCAGAAGTTGAGATTTCCACTATGGAGAAGCAATGGAAAGAGCTGTACCTGGTGTGATACCATCAGCTTATTTTGGAGAATATTTCTGGAAAGAGTTATATCTTGACATTCACTAATTCACTCATTCATTCAATTAATATACATGGAGCACCTACTGTATGACAGGCAGGATTCTATGTGTGAAGGATATAATGATGAAAAGGAAATAGTAAATAGGAAATGGTCTGGTGGAGTTACATCCTAGTGGAGAGAGTTAGACAATAAACGAGAAATAGAAAATCATATTCACAATAGTGTGATGTAATAAGGAGAAAAAATTAAGCAGAACAGCAGATATGACATATTGGGGTGGGAAGGTGTTGAAATTTTAGATAGGCTGATTATGGAAGGCTCCTCAGAGAAGGTGACTTGTGCAAAGGGGAGAACAGTGGTTGATGAGGTCAGAGAGGCAACAGAGATCCAGGACCTTGCAGTTCTGTTTGGGACTCGCACATTTATTCTGAGTGAAGAGGGGAGTACTGCAGTGTTTTCGGAAAGAGAGACATGATCTGACCTATGTGTTAACAAGACCACTCTGGCTGCTGCATTGAGAATAGATTGAATTGGGGAGCAAGGGGAGCAAGCAACAGGGAGACCAATTAAGAGGCTCTTCTGATCCTCCAGGAAGAGATAATGGTGGCTTAGAATGGGGTATTGACAATGGAAGGGGTGAGAAATTATTGAATTTTGAATTCTCATGAAACTTAGCTATTGTTAGGATGTTCATGAGGATGTTACCTGTTATCTTAAAGTAAGGCAAAATATTTTTCTTTTCTCAATGTTAGAGTTATTTGTACATTTCCCTAAGCTGTTGTTTTTATTTTATTTTAAGTACTCTGAATTTTTAATTGAGAAATTTGACCATAAGAAGACTTATTTTGGTCACCTTACCATTAGTTTGCCTTTTGCTTGATTTTTTTTTTTCTCATGTTAAAAAATTTCTGTCATTTTTTTTCTGTGTTATTTTTGTTTTTATAAACCTCTTTATATTCCTTTCTGGTATAATTTAGGGTGCATATAAGTATTTCTCTCTTTGAGCCCATGGAAGGTACCACCTTTCACACTCTCTTCTAGGGCTTTTTCATACTTGTGATTGTTTCTTTGTTAGGTAAGAGCAGAACCTGACTGCAGGATTTCAAACCATAAGAATGGTTTGTGTTTTTCATGGAACATTAACTAAAAGAATGGTTGGCTTATGTAAGGAAAAACAACTGATCTGTTTTTTCACTTAACTCGGCACATAATGTTCAGTTGCGTTAAAAGTGAATCAAATTAATTGTTGGTCGGAATGACTAGTCACTAGTCAGTTCATTTGAAACACTTAATCTAGTGATATGTTGTATTTATGACACATTCTGATTATGAAACTTGCCCTTGGGTTTATTTTATGAGAAAATTTTATATCAGAAACAGGTAACATAAAAAAAAAAAAAACTAGGAGGAATTTGCACACAGTTCATATGATTAGATAATGAGGATTCCAGACGGAACCCTTTTTTAGAAAGAAATGTTGTGATGTCTGTGTTTAAAGAGCCCAAATTCCGATAAAAAACTATAGTCTGAAAAACAAATTTACCAGACTACAAAATGTTTATACACATCTGTTTTCTTCCCAAGAGCTATTACGTTGTGAACTAAACAAACATGTTTTTCTGTTTATTCATCACATGATACCAATTCTCAGATATGACTCATGAGACATGTTTGTCACTTAATATTTTACAATATTATTTGTGGTAAAGATGTGACTTCTGTTTTCAAATAAAATCACCCAGAATTATGGGAAGCTCTGATTGACGCTGGAGAGATCATCCATCCGTCTGATTTGTAGATGAGGAACCTGAGGTCTAGAGTGTGGAAGTCCCAAGTCCTATAGCTGATTTGTAAAAGAGCCTAGATTGGCATCCAAGACTCCTGACACCTAATTCAGGGCTTTTCACCTCGGATTAACTTGTGGGTAGTAAACTGAATTCCCAATGTGAGATAATAAAAAAAAAATTGGAATACCAAAAACCTTTAGTGTGTCATTACAAATCTAAGCCCAATATATTAAAATAATACTAGCATTCTAATTCATGATATACTAGTACAAATAATCTTATTCATCATATGTTTCAAACTGAGTAGAATTCATGAAAAAACTTGTCTCTGAAGTTACCCTATCATTTACATATATTAAGCCATCAAACTTTCCTTGAATTACTCTGATAATTCTCCAATGTGAATATTACCTCATTTGCAAATGAACAGTGGGTTTCTTAAAACATACTGGAAAAATTTCTCCACTTTATTGGAAATAAATATGCAGTCACTACCTATGCTATAACCATTTGGCTTTGTTGCATCATAGGAAATATAAAGACAATTTTTTGATTATGTCATATATAAACATGTGGCTTATTTTAACTATGTAAGATAGCATGTGCACAGGAATAAATCTATAACACAGTTATCCTTTAATGTGAGACATTTCTCTGATATTGATCCAGAGTATTATTGATGATTAAAATTTAAAGACTTATTTATAATCCTTTTCCTTTTTATATTTTCCACAGATAGCTTTTATATGTCAGGTTTCTTGTTTTGTTTTGTTTTTTGTGTGTATATGTGAGTTTTGATTTACTGTTTTTCAGGTGTTCTTCTCTGAAGTAAGATGACTTGTCAAAAATTTTGTGTGGCTTTGTTACATTGGGGTAAGTTATATGCCTTTGTTCCCCCATTTTTATTTTTCAATTATAATTCACATACATTATTATATTAGTTTCAGGTGTACATCCCAGTGATTAGACGTTATCCTGATAAATCTCGCACCCATCTGACACCATATGTAGTTATTAGAATATTATTGACTATATTCCCTATGCTGTGCTTTACATACCCATAACTATTCTGTAACAACCAATTTGTACTTCTTATTAAGTGTCCATGTGTAAGGTAGAGATTTTTCCTTTATTGATAACAGAATTTTTTGTTTCCAGTTAGGAATTCTTATTCTCATGCCCACTGAACGAAAGTATAAGTGTGAAAATGAAAACTCTTCTAACGCTTTAAAAATAGTGTGAAAATGAAAACTATTCCCAACCTCTTGGAAAGAACCTGATGTATATTCTTTCAGAAGTATAACACACACACACACACACACGCACACACGCACACACGCACACACACACACACACACACACACACAGAGTTCATATCTATAGTTGCAAAAATAGAATTGGTTTATATAGACTGTTCTACATTTTTCTTTTCCAGCTAACAGCTTTTCAATTTATCATGCCAATTTTGTTTCAGTATTTACTGATGTACTTATATGTTTAATGTAGCATGACAATGAACTGTATGAATGTACCTTAAGTTATTAATTTATTTGACCAATTCCCCATTGATAGAAAATTTTTTTCTGTAACAAATAGTGATGCATTGAAATCTATATACATATATCTTTGTATATCTGGGAGAATACTTCTGTAGATTAATTCTTAATGAGGGGTGTTTATGTTGAATAGTGTATGCATTTTTGAATTTGATAGATACTGTGAAATCTTCTTTGTATCATTTGCTGTCTGAACACAATTATATGAGTGATATTCCACTGCATTTCTGTCAAAGATGCGTATTATTATATTGTTTTACCTTTTTTCCCTGTCATCTCATTTCAATTTTATTTATTTGATTATTTGTGAGGTTGAGCACTATTTATTGACCATTTTTAATTCTTATGTGATTTTCTAATTCACATACTTTGGCTATTTTGTTGTTAGATTTTATTGGCCTTATATGACTTTTAGAAATTTCTAAAATGTAATATATATTTAGCTTTGTAGTGGTAGGGTTCTCCACAGAAACAGAACCAGTCTACCTTGGGAGAGATTTATTGTGAGGGGTTGGCTCACACCTTTATGGAGGCTAAGTCCCTAAGATCTGCATTTGACGAGCTGCAGACCCAGGATAGCCGATGGTGTAAGTTCCACTCTGCACACTGGCAGGCTTGAGCCCCAAGAAGAGCTGATGTTTCCAGTTTGAGTCTACAGGAGGGAAAAAGCTGATGTGAGTCAGGCAGTAAGAGTTACTTTAAACTCAGCCATTTTGTTCTAGTCAGGTATCCAGCTGATTGGATGAGGCCCACCCACATTAGGGAGGACAGCCTGCTGTACTCAGTCTACTGATCAAAAAATACTCTCACAGACACACCTAAAATAACATTTCACCAAATGTCTAAGTACCTTGTAGGCCTCAACAAATTGACTCATAACATTAATCATCATAGCCCTAACAATTTATTATGTTTTGCAATTTTTTTCTCCCTGGCCATCATTTGCTTTTTAACTTTGTTTTTGTTTATAGCACAAAAAATTTACATATACACATGAACACTCTTATACATACTTAGAAACAAGATATAATAACACTTAACTATTTTAATTTTATTTAGCAAATGTAGCACTATTAAATTACAAATGTATGCATATATATCAGATGTCAGTCAAAACTTTAATTCTTTATATCAAGGAGCAGTTTATGTGGTGATAATATTTAAAATAAATGACTATAACACAAAATGATAGGTTTATTCACAAATGGAATGAGATGCCATTTGAAATGCTATTTTGCATTATAACTCTGGTAAACAAGAACAAATATCATGTTATAAAGGGATATTATCAAGAGATTTGTGTATACCGTAGAAATGTCCATCTTGAATACCACCAGAAGAATGCTCTCAGAAATTAAGTATATGCTAGTCTTTCTCCTACCCACTGCAGGAACATCTTCAGGAGAAAGCTTACAGGTGTTCTTTTACTGTCTTGTGATTTCCCACTGCCCTGAACCACAGCGGCTTCTGTTTAAAATTAGTTATACATTGTTGGTGACTTTTGAGCGTACTAGTCTCATTGCATTCTAGTTTTATTCTGATGTTAAAAAAACTCATCCAATTTAGGTTGATTTCCTAGTTTTTAAAATTAAAGTCAAGCTATCTTTACCAAAACCTATCTTATCTGGCAATCATTACCTGTGTGTCAACTAGTACTGAGCATCTCCTCGGCCACTCCACTCTAAAGGTGCTCTTATGAGCTTGTCTATCAAATGTCTATCAAGTGTTCCCTGTTGTACACAGTAGTCTTTCTCATTGTAGCCATCTATGTATTTATAGAAAATACTCAGGATAACTCCACTGTTACAGATTACAGAAAAAAACTATACCGTAAGAGACTATCAAAAAGTAGTAACATACTCATTCTTCTATAATTCTCTCATGATCTCCATCCAGTTTTTGTTAACTTTTCACATTAATTTCCCAAAAGGTTTGTAGTTTGATCAAGTTCTGTGAGTCAGAAAGGTTCCCGGGACATCGATACCCTGATAATATGCTTTCAGGTGCGAGCTCTGGTGGAGTCAGAGCAGGTTCAGGGTTCATCTGCAGGGAGAGAAATATCATTCGCAAAGGAAGCGTACAAACAAAACAGAATTATCTTTTAATTAAACTGATTCAATAGTTGACATGTCTTTGACATTATTACATTTTAAATTTCAAATGCTTCTTTGAGGCATTTAGGCTGATTTCAGTTCAGCCAACTGAATCCTCCATATGCAGCTAGAAAATATAAGGCTTTAATTAGTGCCATTACATAGTCATGGATTTGTAACACCAAGGAAATAAGTTATTTTCTTTTCATTGAGATATTATAATTTTAGAAACTTGTTAGAAGTATTGAAGTACAAAGGAACACAATTGCAATGAGGAGTCACTTTTGGTGATGTTATGGTAACTAATTGTTAACACTGTGGGCAAAATCTTATTAGTCATGCTAATCATTTTTGCCTTAATTTTTGTATCTGATACATATTTATATGAATGTATGTTTATAGAAAGGGTTAGAAACCAAACTGTTAACAGTCATTATTTATGTATTGTTTGAATATTTTTGCATGCATTATTTTTATAATTTAAAATAATTGTGAATTGATTTGTTTTTTTAAATCCTCACCCAAAGATACTGTTCCATTTATCTTCAGATATAGCAGGAGGGAGGGAGGGAGAGAAAGAGAGAGAGAGAGAGAGAGAGATACATCGACATGAGAGAGACACATTGATTGGTTGCCTCTCACATGACTCTGACCAGGGCCAGGCACCGAACTGCAACTGAGGTACGTGTCCTTGACCAGAATCAAACCCATGACTCTTTGGTCCAGGGGCTGACGCTCTAACCACTGAGAAAAACCAGCCAGGGCTGAATTGATTAAAAAAAAATTTTTTTTCCCCTTTTTTGATTTGAGAGAGAGAGAGGAAGTGAGAGGGAGCGAGAGATAGAAACATTGATGAGAGAGAACATCGATTGGCCACCTCCTGCATGCCCCGCACTGGGGATCGGGCCCACAACCCAGGCATGTGTCCTGACCAGGAATCGAACTGGTGACCTCTTGGTGCATGGGTCGACACTCAACCACTGAGCCACACCAGCTGGACTGAATTGATTTTTTGCAAATGTCTATTTTCTTACATTTTTACATTTACCCTAATCCTTCAAAATATTTATTCCTATAAATCCATGCAGAATTCTCAGAATTCTTATTCTGCATTACTCTGTATATGAAGTAATACAGCTTACTTCATATTTAGGTAACTTGTGAAAAAGAGAATTATGGAAAAATTGTTATTTTATTTTCAAACAATTAGTTATTAAAAAAAGTTTCACTTTTGAGGATTTTTTTGGTGCAAGATTATATAATTGTTCTTAACTTTTATGTATCTTAGAAGTGATAATTGTCTTTAATCAGCAATGGAAGTTTCCTGTAAGAAGTCTTGTCATTGTGCATCAATTTTTGGAGAGTGCATTAAGGGGATGTCTTATATGATTTATACCTGGAGGATTATGGGCAGGGTCAGATCATCCATCTATCCTGATGTTGAAGACAAACCCTTTCTAAAAGCATTCAGTGAAAGTACTGTTAACATTTTAGTGTTATTCTCTTTAGGAAATATTAAAATAGCATTTTAATATTGTTTATGTAATTGTCCATTCAGATATTTCTCATTTATGCTGGAGTTCATTAGAATATCCTTTTTTAGAAAAGGAAATTGAAATGTTTAGTTGTACTTTCTTTTCATTAAAATCTAAATATTTGTCTCTATAAATAAATGCACCCTCTCAAGTATAACACGTTGTACAATGGAAGCACAGAGCTATGTATTAGGCACTGGTTAAGCACTTGGAAAGTTAAACAATTACTATTGAGCACTGCATGGTTTAATCTTAGATACTTCCTATTTATGTCTTAGTCAAAATGATTAATTGTTTTTCTATTCATCTTTTTAATGTCCAAACAGAATTTATTTATGTGATAACAGCATTTAACTTGGCATATCCCATTACTCCTTGGAGATTTAAGTTGTTTTGCATGCCACCAAATACAACCTATGACTTACTCTTGCCTGCTGGAATCTCAAAGAACACTTCAAATTTGAATGGACATTATGAGACACTTTTTGAAGCTAAATTTAATTCAAGTGGTACCTACTTTTCTAACTTATCATCCCAAACAACTTTCCACTGTTGCTTTTGGAGTGAGGAAGATGAAAACTGCACTGTACATGCTGACAGCATTGAAGGGAAGACACTTGTTTCAACAGTAAATTCTTTAGTTTTTCAACAAATAGGTAAGTATTTTAAAGTTCCAAGATTTAGCTGTTGTTTAACTGTGTTAAACAAAATGTTCTTATTCTCTAAAAACTATATGGAACAGATGTCTTAAGGATGGGATTCTTAACACATCATAATTTTATATTAGTAATACAATTAGGATTCATCATGTGACCAAACTAATAAGCCCCAAATTATTTTATATACTATAAAAATAAAATAAAAATATAGTGAAGAAACTTTTTTAAACCTATAAATACATTTCTCGTAGTCTTCTAAATGTGCTCTAAAATAGAAAAAGCATACCTTATTTGTTAAATATTTAAAATATTCAACTGTTAAATTAGTTAAATTTTAAAGCAAGTATGACTAATAATATTTGTTCAAACAAAGAATTGCTCTGTAACCAATATATATTTTAAATCAAGGGGTTTTTATTGTTTATAGTTAATGCATACTGAATATAGCTAGTGTAGTTAATAATACTGCATCTGGAGATCTCAACAACAAAATTATTTCCAAGCCTTCTGGAAGAGTTAATAGAGCAGAGTCCATTGACTCGGCAATATGAAGAGACCTACAGGATGAGAATAAAGGCACACGAAAGTATAGCACTCCTATGTAGGATTAATCAGGATTTTCAACCTCAACACTATTATTTTGGGCCAGATAATTCTTGGTTATGGGGGGCTGTTCTGTGCATTGTAGGATGTTTAGCAGTATCCCTGGCTTCTACCCACTAGATGCTTGTAACGCTCTCTCCCCAGTTGTGACAATCAAAAGATGTCTCCAGATTTTGCCAGATGCACATGGAGGACCAAATTGCCCCTGGTGGAGCACTACTGATAGATGGAAGGAACACTCTAGTTTGTTGAACTCAGTTTAGGAGTAAGGATAAAGCATAAATATGCCATAAAATCAGAGTTTTAAAACAAGTTAGCAGTGCCTCCAAGAGAATCTGTAGTCATTTAACTTTGTTATGAAATTTTTACTCTACTGACTTGTCGTGAAAGCGAAGCATTTCTTTATCTGTAAGGAAACTTAGCCATTCCAGTGATTATTAAATGTATTAAGAATGGCCTTAAGAAATCAGGGTCCTTGGGATGAGCTTTGAAATGATAAAAAAAATGTGAATATTTTCTTCACATAAAAGGAATGACTGTGATCCTGTAGATTTTAATTTTATATACTGTATAAATAAAGGCTAATAACTAGTTCCTTCTGAGTCAGTTAAAGTTTTTGTAACTAACATTTCTAATTTAAATGGTGGTTACTGAGGATTTCTATTGATTATTCTGCCAAGTAAGCTGTTTACTTCATAGGGCTCAGGAATGTGGCAAAGTCCTTCACCTAGCTAGAAATCCCTCAGGTTTGGGGAAATGTGTTACTGTGGCCTTAAGATAGTTTAAGTCTTGTCTATGTTAGTCATGATTTTTGGTTGTTGTTACTCTTGCTTTCTAAATTACAAACCACTTACAGTTTATCTCAGGTGAGTTTTTCAGTGTCCAGTGAAATGAACTTTCATCAGGTATAGTTGGAGCCTGTAATATTATAATAACAAAAATTTAAGACATGCATCATAGCTCTAAAGTGAATCACTGTGCCTTTCGCTAAAATAGACACATAAATACTGCTGCAGATTTGCTTGTACTTTGATGTTTAATGTTCTCATTTCTCTTGGAAAGTGCACGTGAGCTGAGAGATGTGAGGATTTTGTTTTGAGGATTTGTCCTACTTAAGTGGTTCAGGATAAAAACTTTGAGAAGCAGTAATTACATTTAATTCTATTACTTCACAAAAAAAAAAAGAAACTGAAGGCCAAAGGGACTGAATGACTTTGGCAAACATACCACTAGGTAGAGCCTGTTTTGTTTTTTTTCTCTCAGAATGGGCAGTGGAAGTTGTATCAGAACACTGGTAAATTTAATTTAGCTCTTCTCTTTCAGAATGTTTTTCAGATTTAAAGTAGTTTATTTTTAATTCAGGTGCAAACTGGAACATACAGTGCTGGATGAAAGAGGACTTGAAATTATTCATCTGTTGTATAGAGCCATTATCTAAGAATTCTTTCAAGAAGTATGACCTCAAGGTCCATCTTTTATATGTTCTGTAAGTATCAAATAAATTAATTTTTACATCTCTATGACACATTTTAAAAAGTGCAAGAGCACCCATGTACAGAAGTGGATTATGAAACCTCTCCCATCCCTACATTTCCTTTGATGTCTGTGTAAATTTCTAGGGGGCAGTATATGTATTTTTTCATACAACCTTTTCCATTAGGTTTTCTCGTTTCTCCTCCTGTTCATTCAGGTGGCAAGACATTGCAGATATGAATGTCCATATATTCTGAAAAAAGTATGAACTCAATTTAAGGGTCTTAGATGTTTGAGTGGAGGATAGGAAAATTTTGCTTTCTATTACTTTTTCAGGTAGATTTTTTCCTCCTCATTATTATCTTAAAAATATAGGTGATTAATATTTATTTGTGCTAGGTAGAGAGCCAAGACGGTGGTTTCAAATAGCCATATGCTTATAATTCTTTATTATTATTATTATTATTTAATCCTCACTTGAGGATATTTTTCTATTTATCTTTAGATAGAGTGGGAGGGAGACAAAAGAAGAGAGAGAGAGAAACATTGATGTGAGAGGGACACATCGACTGGTTGCCTCCTGCACGACCCTGACCAGGGCCGGGGACGAACCACAACCGAGGTACGTGCCCTAGCTGGAATCGAACCTGCGACTCATTGGTTCTCAGGCCGATGCTCTAACCGCTGAGCCAAACCGGCCAGTAATGGGGAAAAAAGGAGAAACATCTGTAACAAAAATAAATTAATAATAATAAAAAAAAACCAGCCAGGGCTATTTTATTATTTTTTTAGTCCTCACTCAAGGATATGTTTTTATTGATTTTTAGAGAGAGAGAGAGAGAGAGAAACAAACACCGATGTGAGAGAAACACTGATCGATTGCCTCCCATACATGCTCCTGACCAGAATCGAACCTGCAGCCTTTTGGTGTACAGGAGGAGACTCCAACCAGCTGAACCACCCGGCCAGGGCGTACACTTATAATTCTAACAGCTAATATATCATTCAAGTTTTCTAATAACTCCAGTGATAATACATACCATTTCTATGTGAATTTTAACTTTTAAAAATTCTTTTATTTGGTGATTGAGGAAGGCTCACCTTCTTCAGTCCTTCGTTTAGTGAGGTCATGCCGGTAAGAGGCGATGTGCTGGAAACTACATGTAAAGATGAACAGAGACAGAAAACAGAATGATGGTTGCCAGGGACTAGGGGTAGGATTAGTGGGGAGTTAGTTCCTTTCTAAGTGTGTACAGAGTTTCAGTTTGGGAAGATGTCAGTAGTCTGAAGTTGGATGGTGGTAATGATTACCCAGCAATGTGAATGACTTAATGTCACTGAGCTGTACACTTAAAATGGTAAATTTTATGCTATGTATAGTTTGTCACAAGAAAAAACATTTAAAAAGAAAAAAAAAGGAATAGTTATGAGCTCTGTCCTTGCAGTGCTCACAGGCTAGGTTGGGACACATATGCACAGGGTTTCAGCTTTAGTGGTGACTACTGTGTACTTGGTCAGACATGAGGCCATGGGATCCTTAGATGTGGCGCCACCTCAGAACTAGTGAGTCAGAAATTCGGAGGGTGGCATCCATCAATGCATGGTTTCCCAAACCCTTTAGTTGATTCTGACGGACCCGAAGTTTGAGGATCCCCGGTGTAGAGGTTACTAAGACATATTGTAGAGTCAGACCACCTGGCTCTACCACTTACTGAGTGTATACACACAGCACTTGCTAGGCTTAACAGTATTCCTACCTCTAGAAATTAACTCACTGGACATAGTCACACAAGTGCTTCAGAATTATTCGTTGAATCAATATTGCTAAAATGCTTTCTAAGACATTTTTGTCCGTTTACCCCCCAGAAATGTATTAATGAGCCAAAAATTGTTGATGAAATAATATTGTGTAAAGGGGGACTAGTGAGAGGTCAACACGCCAGGTGTAACGGAACCGTGTCGTGAGCTCTGAGTGCTGCCTGTCGATTTGGCCATGTGGAGGCAGCGGGGACTTCAGCCAGAGCTGTTTCAGGGGGTGGAGAGGAGGTAGCCAGAGCCAAGGGGAACTCCGAGGAAGGATCCTGAAAAGCTGGTTCCTCGGGCACACGATGAGGGACCCTGCAGAGTTGGATGGCATAGATCTGAGGGGATGCTAGACCGCTGGTTTTGAAGGATCTCTGAGGAGGCCTGCTACCATTGGTTCTGAGAATGTGGGGGGCAAAGCTGGTTAGTGAGATCAACTGCAGCTACCCAGGTGAAGAATGGGGTGATGAACAGGAAACAGCTGTCCCCTTGTCCCTCCATCAGCCTTTCTCCTAGTGCCCCCTATAGGTCAAAACTAACCAGAATCCAGGAGTTGTGCAGTGTTCCAGCCACCGCTTGGGAGAAAGCAGAGAGTAGAGGGTGGGTGGGAAGCTGAGACAGCAGCTTCATCACCAGCATAACTCACCCTGCTGGCACAGGGCACCCACACACGCCTTTCTACACACACTGGAACGACGGCTTCCCTACAGCTTCATGCTTTCACTTAATAAGATGCAACTACATTTTGAACAAAAAGAGACATCAAAATAGGGAGATGCTATGTGCCAACTGTCATTGTATCCATTTCTGGGCAATATTTACAATACTGATATTTGGACAATATTAATTTCTCTTTACATTCAGACACAGTCCCACCTAAATGGATATTCTGTAAACTAAATACTAAATTGTAAAGTTAACACCACCCAAGAATCTTTATGTAAAATGACAGGGGAAGGAGGCAGTTCAGATGAAATTACTTAATATATAAAAATAAAAAATGAGTTAATATATTTATATAATATATACAAAATGTAGTTAATGTATATAGAAAAGGAAGAAAATATGTTTAACTGACATCATCCTAATTTTTGTACTGATTATCAGGATGTAGGTAATATTTATAACTTCTGTTGGCCTAATTCTTAAAGCCACCCCACGAGTAGCCCAGAGAGTGCGCCCTTGCTGTCACATTGAATGTCTCTGCGGCAGTAATTTCCACATCTCAGTGCTGGTCCTTAGACGCTACCACGGATGCATCTAGAGGTCCCTGCCAGTCCCTGCTCCTTTGTGCAGTTCTCATCAGGGCCGTGTCCTGAATGGGAGTGTCTGGTGGGTGAGAAGGTGCCCTGGCTGCCAGTGTTTCAGCCTTACAAATGGTAGATTTCCACTCTGATGCTGGACAGCCAGGACACCTAGATAAATCTTCACAATAGAAGTGGCTGAACGATAAATCTGTGGAGGCCCAAGAAGCCCAGCTGAGATGGTAAAGGTTGGACGGTGGAGGAATATGGGTAATGCAGGGCCAAGGGTGGACATTTAACGCATGGGAAAGAATGAGCTTATTTTATTTCTAGTCTATAGAAAATGACCCAGCAGGGAGAGATTAGTTGAAGATATGCTAGAAAGGGACCTATTGAGGTATTTGACAGTGAATAGTTGAATAAGCAAGTTCCAGAAAAAGAGCACAGCCAGAGAAATGAAGAACACGCGCCTCGTCTTCTGAGTATTGAGAGAATAAAGGAAGCACTGTGGGGATGAGGATATATTTGAAGTTTGGTGCAGAAAATTTCCTGCTTTAGTGGGTAAAACAGATTTTAGCACAGAGAAAAGAATTCCTTTGCAATGTAGTACATTACTACAATGACCTAAATACTTTGGATGATGATTAAAAAAAACAAAAAACCTCACTTTTTAAAAAAAGTACACAAAGTACACAAGTGTATTTATTACAGTTTGCAAGCACTTTGCTCTACATTTCAAAAAAGCCACCGTCAAGCTGTTGCCACGTTTATGTACAAAGCAGATTAATTAAGCACTCTTTGTGAAAATACAAACTCTAATATCAGAAAAAAAAAGGCAGAAGCGTCAACATCATTACATAAATTTAAAAGACAGTTTTAAAAATCATCACAAACTGTTAAGACACAACTTTGAGCGAGTTTCAAATATTATCATCAGGCTAGGGCAGTGTGCTCAGTTTTAAAGCTCTGTGACCCTGTGTAAGGATTTACATTTTATCATGTATAGACTGTAGCTATGTCTTGAGGTCTGCACTTTCTGAAAAAGATATTCTGCATGAATATATCAGAGCATTGCAAGTCACATAGCAACGTAACTACAGCTGAGAATTTTAACTTTCATAAGCTGAGTAGTCATTGGTCTAGTCATCTAAGTGGTAGGACCCAGAAAAATGAGAAAATTATGATAAATTAACTAGATTTTAAAAACTTGCTCATAGGTTGAATTTAGCGGACTCTTCACCTGCTTTTATTTTGTTTATTTATTTATTTTTTTATCCTCACCCGAGGACATTTTTGCACTTTATCTTGAGATATAGAGTGGAAGGGAGAGAAGGAGGAAGAGAGAGAGAGAGAAACATCGATGTGAGAGAGACACATCGAGTGGTCGCCACTCACACGACCCCAGTGGGGGCCGGGGACAAACTGCAACCGAGGTACGTGCCCCTAGCAGGAACCAAACCTGGGACTCTCTGGTCCACGGGCTGACGCTCCAACCACTGAGCCAAACTGACCAAGGCACCTGCTTTTATTTTGAACTCAGGTTTCTAAAAATATCAGTACAGGAAAACCTGTGCTAAGTGCATTCAATTTGAGAAACATTCTTTTTGCCACATTAATTGTTCTGTCCTTTGTATGATTTGGTTAATTTGGTTAATATGTATATTTTACCAATTGTTACAGACTAGTTCTGCCTTGAATTCTATTTTTGTGCACATCTCTGGGCAATACATCTCCAAGTAACTGAAATAAGACTCCTCAGATCAGGAGGAAGAGCTGGCCAGTATAACACATGAGACCTCCACGGAAGAGAAAATCCATAATGGTGGTTTATTATAGAAAAGTTTTTAATCAAAATCACCTTCTCTGAACATTAGGGAATTCACAAGAGAGATATTTCAAATGCTTCCATGTGCAAATAATTATATTTTAAAAAGGAACTAACACTTAATGTTTATAAGATATTTAAAGCCCTATAAATATGTCCCTTAAGGGAAAGCACTGTGTGAGCTCAGATATTAATGTTTGTCAGAGAGTCTGAAGGAGAGATACCAAAGAAATGTGCTATTTTGGAACTGCTTTAGACCTTTTGTCTTAGACCTAAGATAGAAACCCTCTTCTTCCTTCATGAGGTGCCTACCGTGTACGCCAGGCCTGGGCCGAGTGTGGGGAACAATGTTAAACAACTCAGACTCAGCCCTTGCTCTCCTGGGGCTGATAGTAAGACAAAGGACATGATTTGGTTTGGAAATGCTGTCATGTAATACATACAAGGACTTGTGGAAACCTACTGTAAGTATCTGCCAAGATTAGGAGCAGGGCAGAGAAGAGCGAGTCAGATAGAGCTAAGAGCATTTGCAAAGGCCTGCAGACACTACAGACATTTGAAGACTGGAAAGTTAAGTGTGGTTGGATCAGGAGGGTGGGAAACGATGACGAATCAATGTGGTTGACTAAGCAAGGGTCATCCAGGGAGTTTGGACTTTTGTAATTCCCGTTTAAAACATGGATTTCCTTGGTCACACATTTTCATCTTGTAACCACTCCATTTTGTACACCTAGTTTACTTGGTCTCTTCACTATTACTCCTGTCAGCTCTCTTGGTGATTTCAACATCCACATGGTTGACCTTCAATTTCTTGAATGCTTTACTTTCACCATTCTTGTTTTGTTTTTTTAATCTCCACCTAATTAACCCATTCTCATGGACATACTCTAGACCTTGTCATTAGAGATAAGCATGTTCTTTCTATAATCTCAGTTTCAAGGATCCCACACTTTGACCCTCTCTCCCCCTACTTCTCACGTTAAGCTTATTCTCTCTATTACCTTAACCTCAGGAGTAATTGTCCATGTTTTGTGGCTGTGTTTTCTGGGTACCTGAACATGGCACAGGGCTGGGGAACTCAAGCAGAGCCCAGAAATATTGCTGACTCTAGAAGACAGATACAAGTTCAGAGAGTATAAAGGGGCTTGAATTCATGGAGCAGAGTACTTGAAGCAGAGATGTACATAGAAATTATTATGGGGGTCCCCTTTACTCTTTGGCTGAATACCAATCTGCCTATATTGTTAGGTAGGAAAACTTCTAGGAAGAGAACAGTTACCAGGAGCTGTAAGTAAACAATTCCCAAAAGTCACATGGGGCTAAGAATAATTAAACTTTCCATCAAGCAGATTGGAGAGACCTTGTTGAATATCAGTGACATTCAGTAGAAACCCCATAATAACCTACTTTTAAGTGGGCCAGATTGGTCCTAGGGTCAAGGCTTCTCTGTACTATCCCCGAAAGAACTTAAAAGAAGCTTAAAAAGTTTAAACTGGTGCCAAAGTAACTTAACTGATTGCCAGAACAAAACTACTATTCTTTTAAAGTAAAACAATACGACTCAACACTCAAAAACTGTATTCACAATGTCTGGCATCCAGTAAAAAATACTACATATATGAAGGAACAGGCAAATGTAACCCGTAACCAGGAGGAAAAGAAAAATGAGTCAATAGAAATAGACCCAGAAGTGACAGAGATGATGGAATTAGCAGACAAGGACAGCTATTATTAATATGCTCCACATGCTCAAGGATATAAAGGAAAACATGAATCTCTAGGAGAGAAAGTGATGGTATAAAAAAGAACCAACTGAACATTTTAGAGAAGAAAAATGCATTATTTGTAAAGTAAGCAAAAGTGCTCAATGTTAATTGGGTCATTTTAGAAATAGTGTTATTCAATCAAGAAACATTGAGTGTGTGCAGGCCACAGCACTAGGCTTTGTGAGAAGTGTACTTTCCATTCTCCTCTCTCTCCTTCTTTTCTTCTTTCTACCTTTTCTCCTCTTTCTCTCTCCCTCTCTTCCTTCCTCCCTATCAAGATGGACTCATGGATCATTTAAATTTATGGGCTATAATCAGTTACTCTCATTATTTTATTTCTCAAATTGTTCCATATTTGGCCAGTGGGAGCTTTTTCACGCTGGCCCCTGTTTCTTTCAGTGTGTCTCATCTTTTACATTTATTTTTGAGAACTTCTTTACTTTCCAGCACTGCAATATGTTTCAGGTTGATGTTATACTTTTCCTGCTGTAACACTGGAATCTGCTACTTCTCTAAGGAGCCCTTATTCCTTTTTACTGGAGAATGGTACTTACAAAGCAGTATCTGGGGGCTAGATGCTTGTTGTAACTTGGGTTGCATTGTTGCTAGGCCCTCTCCACTACAGAGCTAGTTATGTGTATACACACACAATGCACACGTGATGTATATATATATATATAATATACATAAATATACATATCTATATCTCTCTGTATATACATATATTAAAAGTGTGTTCATACTAGTATCTTCCATTTTACTCTAAAACCACAGGATTCGTTCTAGCCTTCCTTTTCCCTCCCTCCCTCCCTTCCTTCCCCCCTTCCTTCCTCCCTCCCTCCCTCCCGCCTGCCTGCCCTCTCTCCCTCCCTCCCTCCTTTTATTCCTTCTTTCTTTTTTTCTTTCTTTTGTAACTCCTTTCTCCAGAGGTAAGAAACCTAGCTTCCCTTTCACACAATATATTACCTTCTTGCTTAGTCCTACAATACATATAAAGTAATTTTGAAATTGCTAACCCATACTACTGTGAAAAACAAACATACTAACTAGAGTATAATATTTGTTTAGACTTATTTTGTCTTTACTAAGGCTAAAGTTTACATGGTCAAAATACTAGTTCCAAAGTTAATCAGGATTCCTTCCCCACCTTCTCTGCCCTTTGTGGTTACATTTATTAACTTGATATACTTTAAGGTCCATTTGTTTTGTTTCATTTCTCTTATACCCCCCCCTTTTTATTTTTGTCTTTCTCCCTCTCATCCTCCTTGATTTTTCATTGTTTGGTAATATCTTACATCTGAAGAGTACTTTGTGTTTTACAAAATGCTTCTTAAATTTGTCTCCTTGATAAGATTTATCTAGGTCAGTGCTTCTCACCTGGACCGGATTCATGAGATCTAGGGTGGAGCCAGTAATTTGCATTTCTCTCAAGTTCAAGAGATGTGACTGGTTAGGGGACTAGACCTTGAGAACCACTGATCTATGACACTTATTAAAAACAGATGCCTTAGCCTCAGACCTACTGAATTATTTTATTTTATTTTTTTTATCCTCACCTGAGGACATTTTTCCATTTTTTGTTCAGATAAAGTTGGGGGGAGAGAGAGGAAGAGAGAGAGAGAGAGAGAGAGAGAGAGAGAGAGAGAGAGAGAGAGAGAGAGAGAGAGAGAGAGAGAGAGAGAGAGAGAGAAAGACATTGACATGAAAGGGACACACTGAGTGGTTGCCTCCCGCACAACCAACCAGGGCCGGGGACAAACTGCAACCGAGGTACGTGCCCTTAGCGGGAACCGAACCCGGGTCTCTCTGGATCGCAGGCCGATGCTCTAACTGCTGAGCCAAACTGGCCAGGGCAGGACCTACTGAATTCTTCATGGAGGGTCTACGAATCTACTTTTTAACAAGTCCCCAGGTGATTCTTATGATAAGACTAGTCTGGTACACTAGCCTTGTCTTTGAGAGTATTTGGGATTGGCAAAGTAGACTTTTTGGGTAACATTTATATAGATTACTAGTCTAAGATTGAAAATAATTGACTTGATTAAATTATATACAAAGCTGATACTAAATTTTCCATTTCCTGTTAATTGGTTTGTCCATTATGCTTTGCTGTAAGTTTATGTCACAATCAAAAACTTAGGTGGCACCAATTTTGTGTTATTCCTATAATAATTTATAAATCTCTGCTTATAGAAGTCTTAATATATTCATAGAAAAATTTTCTGGGAACAAATAATTTGACCAAAGGTCAAAGGACAGAATGTGCTTTCTATAAACTACTGTAGCTATCAAATATATGTAAATTCTGAGTGGAAAAATGGATAAAATGGTGAAATTTATAAATAAGCCAAATTTAAAATTTATTAGACAAATTTTGTTTTTACTATTTTCACTTTCAAGTAAAGTGAGATTAAATAAATAGAGGCACTGAGCATATGTATGTGTGGGGCAAGGCATAAAATATTTTGCTGCATAAAAATATTTGAAGAATTTCAGTAATTCTTTTTATTTTTTATTGATTGCCTCCCGTATGCACCCTGACTGGGGATTGAACCCAAAACCTGGATATGTGCCCTGACTGGAAATTGAACCCAAAACCTTTGGTGTACGGGACGATGTTCCAGTTAACCAAGCCACCTAGCCAGGGCCAGTAATTCTTAAGTTTTGATTATTTTAAGCCAATGTATCTCTTTTTTATTTAAAAATACCGATCGTCATTTTAATCCTTAGAGTTTAAAATGATCAAATTTTTAGAGTATCATTTGACATTCATAAATACTTAAGACTTTTAAAAGTCTTTTTGAAGGTAAAAGGAGTTCTTGTGCTGACTTTGGAAAGTAACAAAGCTGGTGTGATCCAGGTTTCACACAAACTTGGAAACATTTCTCCTCTCTTAAGTATGAGAAATATCTAATGTTTTCCTCAAGGAAAAAAATAATTTGAAATAGTTATATAATTCTCTAATGTTCTGATTGATAGAAATATTAACACAACTCAGATTAAAGATTCTTTAATTGTGGCCCCTAAGTCTTTATTAATCTTCTAAATAAAATGACAATGGCGACAGACAAATGTATCTTGTAATAATAAGGCATCTTGGGTGTAATGAAATGAGCACTTTGGATGGACACACAAGACTTCGTGTGAGTTCCAGGTCTACCTTCTCTCTGCACCTTACTTTCTTACCCATAACGTAGGTGATGTTAGTTCCCTCATAAGGTGGCTTGAAAATTGTAGTAGATATTGATTGATCCTCAAGGTGTTTTGTGTATATTGTAAATATGTTATATAATGAAATTTGGTGCCCTGGCTGGTTTGACTCAGCAGTTAGAGTGTCAGCCCATGGACCAAAGAGTCGCAGGTTTGATTCCAGTCAAGGGCATGTACCTCGGTTGCAGTTCATCCCCGGCCCTGGTCGGATTGTGCGGGAGGCAACCAGTCGATGTGTCCCTCTCATATGGATGTTTCTCTCTCTCTCTCTTCCTCCCTCCCGCCCACTCTGTCTGAAAGTAAATGGAAAAATATCCTTGGGTGAGGATTAAAAAAAAATATATATATATCCTTGTAGCTGTAGTTAATATGTAAACAAATGAGCATGACTCTGTTTATGGACACCGAGTTTGAATTTCATATGATTTCTATGTATCAGAACATTCTTCCTTTTTTTCTTTTCATATATATATATATGAAATTTAGTGATATATTTTATGTAGTTTCTCTGTTTTTGTGTCCTCTACTCATCAAGTACCTACCAGTATGGAATACAAAGTGTTTTTGGCCTAGAGCTGGGATTGAAATTTTTTTTTTCTTGAAGGGCCAGGTGATAAATACTTTAGATTTTGCAGGTCATACTGTCTCTGTCATAACCTTGTAGCTATAGTTAATATGTAAACAAATGAGCATGACTCTGTTAATGGACACTAAAGTTTGAATTTCATATGATTTCTATGTATCAGAACATTCTTCCTTTTTTTTCTTTTCTTTTTGTCCTTTATTGATTTTAGAGAGAGAGGAAGGGAGAGGGAGAGAGAGACAGAAACATCGATGGGAGAGTACATCAATTGACCGTCTCCTGCATGCCCCCCACTGGGGATCAGGCCCACAACCTGGGCATGAGCCCGGACTGGGAATCGAACCGGCGACCTCTTGGTGCCTAGGTTGACTCTCAACCACTGAGACTTTTTTCTTTTCTTTTTAAAAAACATTTGAAAATGTAAGAAACCATTCTTAGCTCACAGGCTGTACAAAAATAGGTATATTTGGCTTGTGGGCTGTAGTTTCCTCACTCCTGCTTAGAACATTCGAAAGTTAGCTTCAGATTGATTCTTAGAGTTTCATGATAGGGTTATCTGTTGGAGTGGTTTGGGAAATGTCTGAATAGAGATACTTTTAAGAAAAAACAAATTATGAATTACAATAATATATATAATCATTATATATAGTTACTATGAATATTTGCTATATATTTTTAGATTCTTTGTGTATATTGAAATTTTAAAGAAAATTAAGATTGATTAAATAGAACACACAACAGTGAAGTGTTAGAGAAACCAACAAGTTAATCTAATTGGCAGTCAGTCCTATTCTACAAATATCCACTGTATTTAGAAAAGGATGGCCTTGGCAAGACCATCTAAATCAAGAGAGTTTAATTCTAATTTTTTTTTTGTTTTAAAAAGAAAAAGATCACTAGAAGTTTTTATCCATTAAAAAATAAAAATAAAAATATTAGTCAGAATATATGTCTTGTTTTCTGTTCAGTTCTATTTTTGCCTTAAAATTTGGGAGTTTGTCAGTCAAAGCTTCTGTCCTAAAACACCACAATTTATTTGTTCCATATCCTTTAGATTAAAGCTTTTATTTTAATATTTGAAAAACACATAAAAGGCATAGCATGATATTTTTTAAAATGGCATTTTATTGTTTTTGTTTAAAGCTTTACATACAATAGAAAGGGCTAAGTTCATTCTACCTCTGATTAAAAATAGTATTTTATGGGTGTATAGCAATTCAAGTTTTCAAAGTTCTTTTATATACTTGTCTTTGATATTTACAACAACACTGTAAAGCTAAATGGCGTAGGCATCTTCTCTATTTTAAGAGAAGGACACCTGAATAAGGACACCCTTGTGCCCTTGCATGTCTATGGGCTATGGCTCATAAGCAAACGAAAGAACTTGAGTGTAAGTCTCAGTATTAATTTAGTATGCTTTTAACATCAATATGATTCCTTACACGGTGCCCGGTAAACTGATTTGCACGTTAGAAAATCTGTACATGTTGTTTCCTGATTAATTTTTTAGGACTAAATTAGTACTAAATTCTATGATAAATTATGAAAATTTATCATGATTCAAAACATTTAATGCTAGTGGGATGTGTATGGAAAGACTAGAGTTCGTTTCTCTCAGGTTGTATTTCTCTCTGAATGCTCATGTTTATGCTAGCTAGAATCATGTCTAAAGCAACACTTCCTCTACACTGAACGTGTAATTGGTATATTTATCACTTACAGTTTTTCCTCCAAAAGGACTGCAACACTTCTGAAGGCAATGATCATGCCCAAATATTACTACTCTCTCCCTATCCCCAAGTTTTTTTAAAAAGCATAGAGCAGTTTGGATAGAAGGCAGCTGGTGTTTATGGACAGAATGGGGGTAGCTCAAACAAGACGGGCATGTGAGGCATTGGTATCCCCTGCGCCCTCATGCCCTCTAACACTGCTACTCCAAATCTTCTCATTTACAAGGCTTAGACTAGGGGACCAAACAGATAAACAAACAAACAAACAAAACACTAATAAATCAGAAATAACAACTCTGTGTCATGGTTGCATACTGTTGTTCTGTATGCCTTGAGTTCGGTAACCTTACCCAGCTAATTACAATGAATTTTTGAAGGTTAACCCATTCATCCGTAGGTTTACAGTGATAGGCAAAGACTTGTATTAGAATTTTAATTTGTCCATGTCCTTGTTAAATATTTGGTATGATTCATCTTTTTAATTTTAGCTATTCTAATATGTGGATAGTGGTATCTTATTGTAGTTTCAGTTTGCATTTCCTGAATGACTAATGATGTCGGGCTTCTTTTCATTCTTACATCTTCTATGGTGAAGTGATTATTGACATCTTTGCCTATTTTTTAATTGGATTGTTAATTTTAGTATTATTGAGTTTTGAGTGTTCTTTATATCTTCTGGATTCAAGTGCTTGCTCGGGTAGATGATTGACAAAATATATTCGCTCAGTCTATGGCTTGTCTTTTTGTTATTTTTCATAGTGTCTTTCGAAGAACAGAAGTTTTCAATCTTGATAGAAGTCCAGCTTATCAATTTGTTCTTTATGGATCATGCTTTTGGTGTTGAAGCTGACAAATTTTTACGTAACCCAAGGTCACAACATTTTTCCCCCATGTTCTATTCTAGAAGTTCCATAGCTTTAGGTTTTACATTTGAATTGGTGACCCATTTCGAATTAATTTTTGAATCTGGTGTGAGGTATGGATTGAAGGCCCCCTCAGCCCCTGAACATAGATGTTCCATTCCAGCACAATTCATTGAAAAGATTACCCTTTCTCCACAGAACTGCTTTTTTATCTTTGTAGAAAATTGTTTGTCCACATAGGTGCTGGTCTCTATTCTGTTCCGGTAATCTATTTTTTAAAATCTTTACACTAATACTCCATTGACTTGATTATTGTAGCTTATTAGCTATAACTTCTTGTTTTATAATTTTAGTGGTTGCTTTAGGATTTATAATATGGGGTCTTTAACTTATTATAGCTTGATATTATACTTCTAAGTTGATATTACACCACTTCATTGCATACTAACATATCTCCCCCCTCCCCAAGCTTGGTGCTAATGCCATACATTTTACTTCTACTTATGGTATAAACCCCACACTACATGGTAATTATTTTTGCTTTAGATTGTCAGTAAATGCCCTCAGTTTAATTTTATGTCTTTGTGTAGAAACAGACTTTCATCTGCTATCATTCATTTTCTTTTTGTCTGAAGGACTTCCTTTAGCATGTTTTACAATGCAGGTCTCATGGTGAGGCATTCTTTCAGTGTTGGTATGTCTGAAAAAAAGCCTTTATTTCGTGTTTATTTTGAAAGGTATTGACACTGGGGATCAGATTTTTCTCTCCTTTTAGTACTACTCTTGCTTGAGTATCTTCTCGCTTTTATTATTTCTGATGGCTAACCTGCTTTAACCCTTACCTTTGTTTCCCTGATACACGGTATCGCTTTGCCGATGCCCTTTAAGCTGAGTGTCCAGAACAGCTTATCTCAGTTGGATTTTGTGTCCTACATATTAAATATATTCAGTACCTTTATATCTGTATTAATATTTAGCTCTTCTTGTTCACATAGGCCTGACGTGTTAGAAGAATCACCGCTGGTCCCCCAGAAAGGCAGTTTTCAGCTTGTTCAGTGCAACTGCAGTGTTCATGAATGTTGTGACTGCCACGTGTCTGTGCCGGCAGCCAAACTCAACTGCACTTTGTTCATGTATTTAAACATCACATCTGCCGGAGTAGTTTTCCAGTCACCTCTGATGTCAGTTCAACCCATAAATATCGGTAAGTTGTGCATAAGAAAGATCACAAATCTAAACATCAGTAATGCAAACAGGTTAAACATTGCTTACAGAATTTATCACCAGCTTATCTCGCTTTGACCAATGCTATAATAATGGGGTGCTAGGGAGTATCATAAGCAGCTTCTGGAATGATTTAACAGTAGTATTGTTATCTTTGCAGTTAATAACCAAAATTCCTTCTTGAAAACAGTTTGATTTCTTTAAATCCTGGATCTGTCTAATGGATATGTATTGTTTGGTTATTACTTTTTAACATTTCAGCTTATTATTTATGAAAATAATTAGAAGCTCTTTTTTTTTTTTTTGTCTAAATTTATTTCTTCAATGAATATTTCTTAGAGACTCATGATTTGGGAGCTGGGGAAAACAGTGGTGAATGAAACAAAGTTCTTGCCTCATAGATTAGGGACAAATAATAGTGGGCAGAGATAAACAAAAAAGTAAACAAGGAGTAATTTGCTATACAAATCTGATCATAAGAAAAACTCAAATAATAGGTAATGCCCTGTAATTTTAGTGCAAAGATCCCCCCTATTTTTTTTTTTGATCAATTTGACTATATCACTACAAATGTGACTAATATAAGTGAATGTTAACTTAAAGTATCTAACTTATTAATTCAGTTTTGTGTACATATGTTAAATTACATATTATAATTTAACAGTTACTTTTTCCCCCACTCATATTTTCTTAAGTAATTACATATAAACTCTTGATGCATCTTTGCATCATTGTTTTGACATCACTAGAGTCTCTTTCCTAGGTATCTGACACAATTTTCCTCACAATTTCTCCTTCACTTCTTTCTAAATGATAGGGGATATATCACTTTTTGAATCTGCATATGACATTATATTTTAACATTAGAACTTTCAAATAATTTGCCCTCTAAGGGTATAT
The DNA here is from genome assembly GCA_030848825.1 of Tadarida brasiliensis. Classification (NCBI taxonomy): domain Eukaryota; kingdom Metazoa; phylum Chordata; class Mammalia; order Chiroptera; family Molossidae; genus Tadarida; species Tadarida brasiliensis. The sequence goes on from CM061264.1 coordinate 49,830,961, forward strand.
TTATGATCTTCACAGCATAATTACAATGATATCCAAGTAATTTAGTCATAAAGTCATAACTCAGGGAAAAAAAGATACAAAATGTGTATTAAATATCATCATCTTTTTTTAAAACCAATTCTATCATGTGATTTTCAGAAACATTTGGAACCAGCATTGAATTGAATTGTGGTCTTTTTTCTTTTAATTATTCTCACCCAAGGATATGTTTTTATTGCTTTTTTAGAAAGAAAGAGGGAGAGAAAGAGAGAACATTGATGTGAGAGAGAAACATCGAGGTTGCCTCCCGTATGCTCGTGCCCCAACTGGGGATTGAATCCACAACCTAGGCATATGCCCTGACCGGGAACTGAACCCACAACCTTTTTGGTATATGGGATGATGCTCCAACTGAGCCACCTAGCCAGGGCTGGATTGTTTTGTTTGTTTGTTTTTTAATAAAGAGAAAGGACTATGATAGATTTTATAAAACTTTAAAAAGAATTTTGTCTTTCTTTATGGATAACTTTGGGGATTTTCTTTTCTTGTATTTGGGTGTATATGATAATGTCCAAAAATTGTATCATTAAAGAAATGACAAGTGGTGATGGAAAGTGTTAGGGGTGGGGATTATTATTTCAGCTATAGAGGTTACAGAAAACCTCTTTTAGGATATAGTATTTAAGCTGATGAAGAGATAGCCATGCAAAAATTCAGGGCAAAAGGTGCTCCAAGCAGGAAGAATTGCACTCACAAAACCCTTGAAATAGAATGAGAATGAGCTTGGTTGTTGGAGGAGCCAAAGAGAAAGCCCTCACGCTTGGAGTGAATGAGCTAGAAGAATATTTGGAGATGTGGTCAGAGTTATCTATATCCAGATCATATCATAGGCCACAGTTACAGAGTTTGCATTTTATTCAACTTGCAATGTACACTTTTGAACCAGGAGAGTGATATGATCAGGTGTATGCGTGTGTAATTGCATATTTAACATTTGCTCTGCATGTGGAGAAATAAATTGATGAGGAAGAGGTGTAATATAGTTGCAAGAGTGGAAGAAGAGGACCCAGATAAGAGGCTGTAGCAATTGTCCAGTGGGTTTGAAGTGAAGCCAGTGGAGAAGTAATGATCAGACTTGGGATCTATTTGGGAGATGGACTGAAGTTTCTAGGGGATTGGGTGTGAGTGTGAAAGATAGAGAGGACTCATGGATAACAGTAAGGCTTGGACCTAAGCATGCCAGTGAATGGTGGTACAAGATACATAGATGGGAAAATTTGGGGAAGATTAGGTGCGTGACACATTACTTTTGAGATGCTTTTTAGAAATGTTGAGTAGGCAGTAGGATATATGAGTCTAGAGTGCAGAGGAGATACATATTTGGGAGTCTCTAGCATATAGATGTTTATGTGATTGTATAGATCATGCATTTGTTCAGTGAGAGCAAGACTGAGAGATGATCCAAGGGAAATGAGGGGTAAAAGAGTGTCGTGGTCTAGAAGCCAAGTGGAAAAAGTATTAAAGTTTTACCCCAGTGAGCAACTGGATGAAATGCTGCTGAGAGGTGGGGTAAAATGAATCAGACAATGGACATTGAGTTTGGAAGAGGGTATGAACTTGATAAGAGCAGTGTCAGTGGACTAGGAGGAGGAGGAAGAGGTGATTAGAGGAGCTTGAGAAGGGAATGGGTTGCAAAGTGAAGAGTGAGTAATGCCAGCGTTTTGGGGGAATATTGTCCTGAAAGAAGCAGTAGATGGGGGTATATCTGGGACTGTGTACATAGGGTGTCCAGGGAAAGATTCCTACTTAGATTTCTAATATTAAGGCATGTTTATATGAAGATAGGAAATGTACAATAGTTTATATTTTATGATTTGGTGTGTTTGTTTTGTTTTTTGGTTATGGGAATTCAGTGAATTTCACCTGTGGTTTCTAGACTTTAGTGTTTAGCTGTCCCTTCTTTAAAGTAAATAAAATTTGTAATATGTCACATAAAGTAATTTAAATTTGACTCAAGGGAAAGAGAAAAACTGTATCCAAATTTCTGAAAATATAGAATATGAAAAATACTGTGCCATTTTATTTCTTGAAAATAAAATTCAAATCAGTGAATGTTCAATGTAATGATAATTTCTATGTGCATGAGTAATTCCTGTTAATTGTAAAAATCTTCAAACAGAGATGCGTGAAGAAGAAAAATGCATCATCCATTTTCTATCATTTTGGCATTTCTCCTATTTTTAATGCAGATTTATACATATGCTTCTTATTTTGTTAATTTTTACAAATCAAAAATTTTAAGTATAGATGTCATTTATTAAACTTTCAAAACTAACAATGTTAAACATTTTCAATATTCTTCTCCAATATGATTTTTAATGACTGAATAGATTTCCTTTATAGGGATGAACCATAAATTTATTCAATTAATCCTTTATTATAAGATGTTTATTTTGTTTCTACAGATAATTTAAAGTTTTTATTACATGATTAAAACTACATACACAGACACATAATTTCACATATTTCTATACATGGATGCATATGCATACATAACCACATGCATATACATATGAACTCAGAAATCATTGACCAGGTTAGACAGTCCATTAGGTTGAGAAACTCCATCCCCGTTTCTGGTGATAAGCCAGTGCCTGCTATTGCTGTGTTTATTACATGTAAAATATGCATGCTGTGGGTTATTTGAATAGGTGTTGTATTTCAAAGGTAAGGGAGATTGTCTGACTTTGCATGCATATTTACATTAATTTGCATGCATAATATGTATGCATTTTCCAAACAGTGCTCTGCTAAATGCTTTTTTCCTTGTTACCTACTAAAACAAGTGGGCGGATATACTTGGGGGAGGCTTCAAATAAGTTTGGAATAAATAAAGTTAAGCAGACTTTTTTAACAGCAGGAATTTACATTTATCAAAATAATTTTATTTACTGATTTATAGTTTTTATCACTTAGGAGGAAGGACATGAGATTGCTATGATAGGTACAAGGAGTAGACCCAATATTTTGGTTATGTAATTAGTCATTGAATAAGGTCACCGAAAAGGATATGCTAAAAATTCAATTTTTGAAGTTCTCTCTTCATTTTATGATTATTACAAAAATTGCTTGACTTAAACGTGTTCTTTTTTTCCTTAAGTGAAGCCCGATCCACCATTAGGTTTGCATATGGAAATCACAGATGGTGGTAATTTAAAGATTTCTTGGTCCAGTTCAACATTGGTACCATTTCAACTTCAGTATCAAGTGAAATATTCAGAGAATTCTACAAGTATGAGAGAAGTAAGTATATTTTAGTAAATATTAGGAAGAGTTGAGACGCAACTATAGTAAAGGTGAGACCCATCTAACATAGAAAGTGCTTTCCACCTACCAAATGTGCTTGCTCCTTGTAGAGTGGAATCAGCTATAATTTAACATACCACTGGCTTTCATTTAAGATCAGCATAGGAAATTGCCACATGAATAGCATTTCTACATATTCTGTTAAATGCTTTTAGAAAAATTATTTGATGTTACACAGTGTTGCTTATATATGGATCTATGTTACATATTGAGGAGCATGGCAAATTTCTCCCAGAATTTAGTGCTACAGAAAGTTCCTCTTCCAAAAATGTTTGTGTGTATTAGATTGATCTCTCTTTCTCCTCTTCCGCTCTCTCCTCTCTTCCTCACGTGCACAGTTAAATGGCTATAGGAAGTCCAGTTACACAAACTTGAATTCATTTATAATTTTTTTACCTACAGATCTTTGATTTCTGATGTTACATTGAATCCTTTTTTAAAAATTGCTTAATATATTTGTTTATATGCAGTGCAGTACGTACATTTGTACTGTGAAGTGCATCAAATCCTTTTTTTCATTGTTTCAGTAAGTTTTTATTGAGCACCTGTTAAATATCAAGAACAGTCATTGGGATAGTAGACCAAAATAAGAGGGGTTTGGGAGTGCTGGTGAGAGATGGTAGGGGAAGATCTCATTGAGATGGTGACATTTGAGCAGAGATTTGAAGGAGATGGTGATGTAGATATCTGGGGAACTGGGTTCCAAAAACTGAAAACAGTCATTCAGACCTTCTAAGCTGGGTGAGAGGCTGGAGGCCAGGGGAGTGAGAGAGGGTAAGAGTTACAGTGAATTAAAGAGGATAACATCAAAGGGGATAGTGGTTTAGTTTCATTCTGTTGCATGTGGCTGTCCAGTTTTCCCAGCACCATGTAATGTTGTTAACCAATGTTACCTCAATAAAAACCAATCAATCATCAGTCAATCTGCAATAAAAACAAAGGGGAGTGGGGGAGGAGAAGGAGGACATTGTGAAGAACCTTTTGGGCCATGCAAAGACTTTGACAATGTGAAACTAATTGTTATGTAATTTAGAGGTAAACACCTGTTTTTTTTTTTTAGATCTGGGTTAACTTTTTAAAGACTATTTTCATGAAGAGTGGGGTGGGGAATCTTAATGTGTGTGGAAAAAGCAGAGTTAAGGCTTCTCTGGGCTTCAGCTTTCTGATCTGTAAAATGGAGAAAATAAGATTTTAAATACTATAGGTGATTGATATTATTTAATGGGTTCTTAATGCTTTTCACCATTTTCAATCTATGGCGCCCCAAAGTCTAAGACTCGCGGGAGTTCAGTAGTTTTGGAGTATATCATTAGAAAACCGAATTTATTCGCTAAGCAATTCTTTGCTGGTAGTTGTTTTATGCAGACTTAGGTCTCAAATATTTTCCTTCTATTTTGTAAACTGTATTTTGATTCACTGTAGTTTATCATCAGGCTCAGGTTCTTAAAAATTATTCATACGCTCCTTTTCCTCTAGGAAAAAATAGTTCTCTGTTCACCCTGTACGTCATTTTCTACCATGCGCTTCACAGTTGTCAGCAGTAGCTTGACGCTTCCCGCCGGCACTAGCTTTATATCTCAAAATTCGAAAAGTCAATATTCATTATCATCCAGTGAAAAATACTTGTGTAGTGTCATTGTGATTTTTTTTTTTTTTGGACTCATGGGTCATGTAAAATTTTATTGACTGATGTGCCAACCCTTGTTATTTGGTTATCGGTTTCTGTTTAATTCCATTCTGGCCAGCTAAGTCCTCTGTAAGATTTTAATTCTTTGAAATTTGTTGAAACTTGCTTGTGATCGGTTTTGGTAAAGGGTCCACGTTGACTTGATGTTGTGGTGTTTTCAAATAATGTTTAACAGGCCGATGAGATCGTCTCAGCCGCATCTCTGCTGGTAGACAGTGTGCTTCCTGGGTCTTCATATAAGGTGCAGGTGAGGGGCAAGAGACTGGATGGCCCAGGAATCTGGAGCGACTGGAGCACCCCTTCTATTTTTACCACACAAGGTGGGTTTTGTAATGGTACCTTCTATTAAAAGGGGAATATGTGTTTTGACGTTGCCTTTGGCATATTATAAGACTCTTAAATTTTGTGGCACTAAACCAGAAAGAGGAACACCATTTTTTTTTTTTTTTAATTCCTCACCTGAGGATATTTTTCCATTTATCTTCAGATAGAGTGGGAGGATGGGGGGGGGGGGGGAGAGAGAGAGAGAGAAACATTGATGTGAGAGGGACACATCGATTGGTTGCCTACCACACGAACCCGACCAGGGCCGGGGACCGAACAGCAAACAAGGTACATGCCCTTGACCGGAATTGAACCCACAACTCTTTGGTCCATGGGCCGATGCTCTAACCACTGAGCAAAACTGGCCAGGGTGAGGAACATCATATTAATTTTCTTCTTAAATTTTGAACAAGTTAGTTTGTTAGTGAAAACTTGTATAAGAGCTCCCAGGTGTGTGTGCATCCTTAGCAGTATCTTATTGAATTGCTTTCTTATTCAAAATATACAATCGATATAAAAGTTCCAAATTCACAAATTCAGAACACTACTTGTATTGATATTTCCTTAACTTACATTTTAAGAAAAACTGATCTTAGAGAGAGAGAGAAGGAGAAAGAGAGAGAGAGAGAGAAATAATGATGTGAGGGAGAAACATTGATCCATTGCCTTCCGCACACACCTCAACCAGGGATCTCACCTGCAACCTGAGTATGTGCCCTGACCGGGAATTGAACTTGTCACCTCTTGGTGTATGGGACGATATTCCAACCAACTGAGTCACACTGGCCAGGGCTCCTTAACCTACATTTTGAAAAATCAGATATATTTCTATGATGTAAATTTCAAATATTAAAATTTTATTTGAATATTACATATTATGCAATAAAATAGTTTTTTTCACTCCAGATGTTTGATTTGGAGAGTTTTCATATTTTTAAAGTTATCTTTAATATCAGAAAAACTACAGCTTATTCACAACTTCCTTTTACATAGAGATCCAAGAACCTTCGAATAGTTTTATTTATTTAGAATGAATTAGCATACCTGCTTTATCATTTCCAAACGCTTTGGATTTTATTATTTATTTATTTTTGTGAACAGAGGTTACCTGATGTATTGCTGCCATAGCAAACAGAAGGCTACTTATGAGTACCTTTATAGCTACCACTTTTTATTTATTGGTATTATTGATATGAAATCTGTACCTACCAAGTACACAATTAATGAAGTATTAGCTATTCCTAATCAAGGAATTATTGATTTTTGTAAAATGAATTGGCTAAGTTCTTTTGTTATAGCTGCTAGGAGGTCTTGGATTTTTAGAGAAAAATGTAGGACCTTTCCAGAACTTAGGAAGTCTAAGGTTATTGCATTGAGGTAATGCTACACACTGAAAACAACTTTAGGAGTGTTGAATTCTTGTAACACCTTTATTTACTGCATTCGTGCTGCTGCCAAAGAAGAGGACAAATAGATATTAGATAATTTCTACTTTTCATTTGTGGCAGCTCTTATATTGGGTTAGAGAAAATATTTTCCCTGTAAAAAAATTAGGTAATCTATTCCAATAATTAAAAAAATCTATTTTCCATATCAAAGAACTACATTTTAAAATAACTTTATCTAAAATGTTTTGATATATATTCTTTTGAGTAATTCACTGATATTTATCAATAGACTTTCCTCTTTTAATAAAATTCATTAATGTAGATCTTGCAAAGGTATTGCTACTTGGCCATGAGAAAAAAATCATTATTGTTTTCTTATTTTACAAATTAAATATTGTATAGTATCTCATATGAGAATAAAATACATATTTACATTATTTAGAAAATTAAATATTCAATAGTTACCTCATCAATTTCAATACATTTGTTTAATCTAGATTTTACAAATTGTCAGGTTTTTAATAAATTGTTTTTCTTATTTTAAGCTAATATTTTAGCATTTAATAATGCCAAAATACTTTGACTTTAATCTTATTTCCCAATAAGCCTTAATTACATGCATTCGGTTTTGAAGTGAAATATTTTGCATTTTTATTACCTTTAAAACAAAAAGCTTCAACTTACTTTTTAAAAGTTCATTTGTACTCTTTTATAAAATGGATTATTCTGAGACTTTTGAAGCAATTCAGTAATGAGATGTGGAGCTCATTGAAGGTAGGTTAATGATCTCTTAGGCCAGTGCTAGGTACTTGTGTGCAGTAATGTACCAGCGAGGCTTGAATGCCACCTGCACTAGCTTATGAATCTAATGGACTGGCTTCTGTCCAGTAATTTCATGCTAGTAAGTTTTTCCCTGTCATGTTTAACTGTAGACATACAAAATGCCAATGTCTTATATGGATTGTAAATAGGAAGATATTGGAGTTCAGCATGCTATTACAGAAAACTTAAAAACCAGTCAAGTGTTTTTGATTTTGTTTTTTGGAATAACTCAGATGTTATGTAAGAAAACATATTCATATTCCATCGGTAGAAAATGGGTTACCTTAAATCGTACAATCAAAATATACCAATTTTGTAATGCACTCTGGCAGAAATAATTTCTTTCTAAGTTAATAGTTGTTGGCTTTTATTCTATTTCTAATTAAAAATATAGACAAACTATGTTTCCAACAATAGGGGACTGGAAAAGTAGTATGGAATAGTGTATAAGTGTTAAAAGTAATATTTTAGAAAAATATAGATTCCTGTTGTCTTCAACCACAGGAAACTGGTATTAAATTACCCAAAATGATACTATAGACCAGTAATATAGAGACTTGCTTTGTATATTGATGCACTATTAATTTTACATTTCCTAACTAGTATTTTTTTATTTCTGTATTTTTCCTGCTAATTTGAAGTTTTCATATATGCAAATGAGACAATAGCAACTATCATTTTGGGGGGGGGAGTTTATCTTACAGTGATTTAAGAACTCACCCTAAGCTTCACTGATTCTTAAAGCAAAGTCTCATGGAAAACATGTTACTGTGGAATCAGACTATATTTCACTTTAATTAATTTTCTACCTATTTCTTAGCAAGTAACCATTACTCACTAAAACTTACATTATAATAATAAAGTCTCTATGTTTAGAAAATACTGAAGACACTTAGGGGAAGGTCAAGTATTTGAGAATGGGAGTGCTTGGACTCTAAGTAACTGTATACGAACAGGCAGTTACAGTTATGCAGTCCCTTAGTACACTCGTTTTATTTTTGGCAGTGTAATCCTGAATGCTTTGTGAATCTTTTGTACGTAGCAAATTGTTCACGTGATGTTTTCTTTCTTCATTTGATTTTCTGCCTCTCTTCCCTCATTACAGATGTCATATACTTTCCACCTAAAGTTCTGACAAGGGTGGGGTCCAATGTTTCTTTTCACTGCATCTACAAAAATGGAAACAAGATTGTCTCCTCAAAAAAGATTGTTTGGTGGCTGAATTTAGCTGAGAAAATTCCCGAAAGCAAGTATAACGTTGTGGGTGACCGTGTTAGCAAAGTCACTCTTCCCAGTGTGAATGCAACCAAACCCCGAGGAAAGTTCACCTATGATGCCGTGTACTGCTGCAAGGAGCATGAGTGCCACCACCGCTACGCGGAGCTCTACGTGCTTGGTGAGCATGCTGCGGTGTTCTTCATTCTGTCCCACAAGATACATTTATCTGGTGGACCCTAGATTATAGTCCCATTGAAGACGTAAGGACGTTTTATTTTCATTTAAAATGTTTTGGTGTTTTTGCTGTCTATTAATATTTTTATGTGTTTTAAATAGATGTCAATATCAATATATTATGTGAAACTGATGGGTACTTAACTAAAATGACTTGCAGATGGTCAACTAATGCAATCCAATCACTCGTGGGGAGTACTTTGCAATTGAGGTATCACAGGTATGTATTATTTTTGCTTGTTGTTTTTTTTTTTTTCCTGTGGGTATGGTGAGAGAAAAATTTCCTGTAGAATATTGCCATCACAGTATTCTTGTAGATTTTCTTCTTGAATGAGGAAGGTAGAATATATTTAATTAGGAAATAGTAACTGCTACTTCAGTCATTTAAATGCCATATTAGGAGTTACCAGACCAATGTGGCTCAGTGGATTGAGCGTAATCCCATGTACTGAGAGGTCCCTGGATTCCCAGTTAGGGCACACGCCTGGATTGGGGGCTCCATTCCCCAGTAGGGAGCGTGTAGGAGGCAGCTGATTGATGTTTCTCTCTCACATCAATGTTTCTATCTCTATCTCTCCCTTCCTCTCTATCTAAAAAATCAATAAAAACATTTAAAAAAATAAGAGCAAATAGTGGCAGAAGGGCTATTTCAAAGAAGAGAAGTGCTTTGTATGTTTTCAGATGGGGTGTGATAGAGACTCAGTTATAAAATATATTTTCTTCTCTGAGAAGATGAATGATATACTTGACTATATGATTCATATATGAATCAAGAATTGGTATCTTAAAAATTATATTGCTTTGAACTAGAAAATATTAAGACACTCTAAGTATGCTGTAATTTATTATCTACTATGTTTTCAGTTTGTTGTTGAATTTAATCCGTATTGAAAGTGTAAGGAATTTATTTTCTTTCCCATCTCAGGGATGCCCATTACTACCTTTGATCTATACTTTTAAAATTGTATCACTTAGGTATAATAATAGCTTAGCTTTCAAAGTGTTATAGGTTCTATCTCTAATTGGGTCATTATCTCCTTGTTAGAGCAATGCCATTTAGTTTCATTTGCATCCCCACTTAGTGCCTAATGAAATTTTTAATAAGGGTTACTGTCTGCTTTTATGGAAAGACAAGATTGTATGTAGCTGGGAATTCCAAAATACCTGTTTAATAAAGACATCTATTTTCAGATGGAGCAAAAACTGTAAACAGCAAAGCAGAATTCTCCAATCTTACTGCTTTCATTGATGTTGTATATTAATGGACTGTTTTCATTTCTTTCAAGGAGCAGCCTTTATTGTTCTGATGTTCCATCTATTCATCCCACGTCTGAACCCAAAGATTGTCATTTGCAGAAAGATGGTGTTTATGAATGCATATTTCAGCCAATCTTTCTATTATCTGGCTACACAATGTGGATAAGGATCAATCACTCTTTGGGTTCACTAGATTCCCCTCCAACATGTGTCGTTCCTGATTCCGTGGGTATGTTAAATTGTGTTGTGTGTCTTCATTTTTATTAGCAGATTTGGATTTAGGTTGATTCAGGGTAATTGTTGTATTTTACCATTTTCTGATCATATTAGATTTAATTTTTTTTTCTGTTTACAGTGGAATTGAGAAGACAATCAGCATTAGAAAGTTTTATCGTTTTGATTTTATTTTAAATTATTTGTAGCAATTTTTTTTTTTTAGCAATAGGAATATTTTCAGCATACTATTTGATGAATTATATTGGTTACTGGGAATGAAATTTAATAATATTCTATGAATGCACTACTTTGTATTTTCCCCCCATGTACTTATGGAAACATTTGGTGTTTTTAAATCTCAAAGTTTAATTTAGGTATTCTGATGGTTTTTGTAATCTGAATAGTAATAACCCGAGGCTTTAATTTATGAGGCTGTGTAGGAAGCAGGATTCAAAATAGCTGAAGTCAAGTAAAGAAGAAAAAATAGACAAAGAATGATTTCAGAGGATTATTATTACTGTGGAATCTTTGAGAAATGATTCATTTATGATTGTGTAGCAGAGGTAAAAGAATGTGTTTTGGTGCTATGTGCTATTTTATTGGGAAATTATGCCAAAAATTGCTATTTGATCCATTATGCTTTCAAATAATCAGTACACATCAGAATTAAAACCTGCATTTTGTTAAATATCAGATAAACTCATAATGTTTAGATTTCTTTTTCAACATGAAGTCCCAATTAATTAACACATGCACACACACACAATTTAGTTTGGTTTCATGTTAAGTGATTTTACTGTAGACAATACCTGTTTGGTACTAAATTTCCTAGGATAGCAAAGAACCCTTCTACCTCCCGTCCCACAAACACGTACAGATATAGCTTCACATGTAATCTAACAAATGCAACATGTATTCAGCTCTATATCTGAATAACCTAGATGTTACTCTCTTCAGTACTTAAATAAGGACTTTAAATTGGGCTTATATTGCCTGTTAGTACTAGAAAACAATGTGGACATTAAACAGCTCTACCTCTGACTAGCGTTATAAACTAGGGCCAGGCACATAAGGGCTCTGTGACTGTTTCATCACCCAATAAATGTGGACACCCCCCCGTACTTATCAGTGTGAGTATTGTGGGGACCACATAAACAATTATATTTCAAAACCTCTTTCCTGCAAACTGTATACTTATGGAATGTATCCATAGGATATCCATAGGATTCAGTCAAGTGCAAGGTTTAATGTCTTTGGGTCTCTCAAACATTCATAATGTACTTTTCTTCCTGAGGAGGAATTATTTTTTTAAGAGGTGAAATATATGTCATTTTATACTGGTTGCTGAAGAATGTCTTCTTGGTTTGTGAAGAATTGAATAATCATGAGAAACTGTGTTCTAATGAACAAGTGCAGGTGTTTTGGTCACCAAGTTTAGAGTATTCTTGTGGATGAAGAGTGGAGCTTCAGAGGCTTGCACTGGGGTGCTTGGGCATTGGCACTTCTGGTGTCCAAATACACTGACTTTCTACAACGTCTTTTTCTATATTTTTTAAATGTTCTTGCCATTATAGTCACTTCTGCCTCCATTTCTGCCCCCGTAAAAGCCTGATTTTCTTAGATTTTAGAGAACCAAGTCTTCGTTCTGCAAGACTAGCTCTGACCTTGACCCAGAAATACTTATTAGTAGATAGTAGGAGCAGAGTTTGAAACTCACACATGTGGAAATGGATGCAGTGCATGTTCTTTGCCTTTAATTAAAGCGCTGCCTGGAACAGAGTTTGCTGTTGATGTTTATCATGTGTTCAGCATGGTATCTTGTGGGTGCAGGGCTGATGGCCCAATATCTAATCAGGTCTTACTACAGACTTGCAGAGTGACATGGACAATGTGTTGATGTTTAAAAAACAACCTCTCTATTTCCAAAATAATCCCTTTCTTATATATTACCTAAAGTTGTAGGGGATCAAATGAGATAAGGAATGTGAAATTTTTGAAAAAGAGATATTGCTTTATAAATATAAAGTATGGAGGTTATGACATCATAATAATGGTTTTTAAACACTATTACTGTTATATATACTGTTTTTTTAAATTTCTAGTGAAACCATTGCCTCCATCTAATGTGAAAGCAGAAATTACTGTAAAAATTGGATTATTGAAAATATCTTGGAAAAAGCCAATTTTTCCAGAGAATAATCTTCAGTTCCAGATTCGTTATGGTTTAAATGGAAAAGAAATACAATGGAAGGTACCTTTTACCTAGAAATTTCTTTAGCCTGCTTCACTAAATGTTATTTCTTATAACTTTTAAGAATTTTATTGCATAAAACTTATTTTGTTGGCAAAAGATTTATTTATTTAGTATATCCTCTGTATTCTGTAGCTATTTTTGTTAAAGAATAAAATTTCCCGCAATCTATCATTTCCCAAAGTGAGCTTTTCTAGAACATTGGTCCCATAAAATGTTCCTTAAAAAAAAAAAAAAAAAAAAAAAAGCTTGCATGACTGAATAAGTTCAGGAAACCCTGCATCACTGTGTGTTCCTAGTGTAGAGTCATAGTTTATTACATATTAAAAGTTGGGAGAGGTCCTGCATTGAAGAAACATTTATGACTTTACTTCAGCCTATGTTTCTCAAACTTATTTTACCCAGAAATCCTTTTTCTTCCAACATCTAATAATATTCTTTTTCTTTTAATCCTCACCTGAGGATATGTTTCCATTTATTTTCAGATAGAATGGGAGGGAGGGAGGGAGGGAGAGAGAGAGACAAAGAAACATCGATGTGAGAGAAACACATTGATTGGTTGCTTCCCATTCAATCCCGACCAGGGCTGGGGACCAAACCGCAACCAATGTATATGCCCTTAACGGGAATCGACCCCGAGACTCTTTGGTCTGCGGGCTGACACTCTAGCCGCTGAGCCAAACTGGCCAGGGCTCTAATAATATTCTTTAGTACACATGTATTCAATGGAACACATTTTGGAAGAAGCTGCTTTTATCAAACAGCCAGAATCATACCCATAGTTGCAACTGTGCATACGATGACTTGCCATGTCAGCTTTCTGAGGCAGCCTGCACATACCTACAAGTATCAGGAACCCTAACTATGTCATTAGATCCTTATGATTTTAACTGAAATGAATGTGATGGTTTACCTGCTTATTGAGGAGACCGAACATCAAATATCAGAGATTCTCTACAGCAGGCCCTAGTACAGTGGTTCTCAACCTTCCTAATGCCGCGACCCTTTAATACAGTTCCTCATGTTGTGGTGACCCCCAACCATAAAATTATTTTCATTGCTACTTCATAACTGTAATTTTGCTACTGTTATGTCATAGGCGACCCCTGTGAAAGGGTCGTTTGATCCCCAAAGGGGTCACGACCACAGGTTGAGAACCGCTGCTCTAGTAACTACTAGGTTAAAATTCTTATGGGTAGAGGATTAGTGGACAGAGATGAGTAATAAAAGGGTTAAGAGAGCGATTGCGAAGTGAGGGTACTAGGGAACCAGTCCAAATCTGGTTACAAGAAGGAAATCACAAGATGACTAAGACTATCCTTAACTTGAAGGAGCTCGCAATCCAAGCCTGACATGAGCATTTCCAAAGCCAGAAGACATGAAATCTCTCTTAAATTTGGAGTAGTGTTAAGGTTTAAAATAAAATGCACTTCTGGGCCCTTTAGCTACCTATGTGTTAGTAACGATCAGTCTAATGCTTTGACTTATGTTACAGATGTATGAGGTATATGATGCAAAATCCAAGTCTGTTAGTCTCCCGGTGCCAGACCTGTGTGCAGTCTATGCTGCTCAGGTGCGCTGTAAGAGGCTGGACGGACTGGGATACTGGAGTAACTGGAGTACTCCAGCCTACACAGTTGTCATGGATATAAAAGGTCTGTAGAGGTTTTGTAAAGTATCTTAAAATTGCATACTTATGTGTTTCATATATGACTGAAAAATATTCCTTCTGAGAATGCATGTACAACTCGGGCTCCTTGTTTTGCAGTTCCTATCAGAGGACCTGAATTTTGGAGAATAATTAATGAAGACATCACTAAAAAAGAGAGAAATGCCACTTTACTTTGGAAAGTATTTCTGCTTTTTATGTTATTCTTCATTGTTCATAATCCTGTCATTTTTAGGCTCTGCAGTCCCATATTTCATTTCCATTTGGAGAGGTGAGCGCAGATAGCTAAGCTCCTGGTGGAGGGCGTGCCAGCACGGAGTTAGGAGACTAATTCTGTTCTCAGCGTGACTTATTGTAGTTATGTCAGTACCACTTTGGCAAAGTCCCCTGGACTCTTTAGCCTCATCTGTAGAAAAGTAGGATTGCACTAGACGACGTCTAGTGTTCCTTTAAGTTCAAAAATTCTATTTGTATTTAATCCTAAACAAAGTCAGCGTGGCCTTCTCCGTGTACCTCAAGGATATCTAAAACAAGAGATAGTCTCTTTGTAGTGGGTATTTCCATGAACAGTGGCTATTCAGCCTAACACTTTTGTAAGCATTCTCTCTCCCATATGAATTGACTTCTATCCCAAGTGAGTGGATTTTTTGGTCAGAATTTTGGGGAGACACAAACATTCAGTGTACAGCAACATTATCTGTCATTAGGGAACTGTGAATTAAAACAACAGTGAGATACCACTACACATTTCTTAGAATGGTTACCAAAAAACCTGACCATAAATTGCTGGCAAGGATGCAAAGCAACAGGGAGTTTTATTCTTTGCTGGTGTGACTGCAAAATGGAAGACAGTTTGGTAGCTTTTTACAAAGTCAAACATAGTGTTGCCATATGATCCAGCATTGTGCTATCATTAGGTGTTTACCCAACTGATTTGAAAACCTGTGTTCACATAAAAATTTGCACATACGTGTTCATAGTAGCTTTATTCATAATCACCAAAAACTGGAAGCAATCAAGATATTCTTCTATAGATGAGTGGATAAACAAACTATGGTGTTTCCATACAGTGGAATGTTATTCAGTGATAAAAAGAAATGACTAGCAGACCACAAAAAGACATGGATGAATCTTAAATGCACGTAACTAAGTGGTAGAAGCCCATCTGAAAGGGCTACCTGATGATTCCACATACATGACATTCTGGAAGAGGCATAACTGTCGAGAAGATAGAAAGATCGGTGGTTTCTAGGGGTTTGGCTGATGAGGAAAAGTTTGAATAGGTGAAGCACAAGAGATTTTTTTATGGCAGTGAAACTATTCTGTAGATTGCCATGCTGGGTCCATAGCATGGTGAGTACATATGCACTTGTCAAAACCCATAGAACTGTCGAGCACAGAGAGCAAACCTGAATGTCTGCAAAGTAAAAATAAGTCACTTAGGGGGTTGGAGGATCCTGGGATGGAATCCAGACTGGGACAAAAGAATCTAACTGTATTACAAGTGTATGCCAAACCTCACTGCGGGAGCTGGGAGAAAAAGGTGCAGACCTAAGGAACTTTGTAAATGAGTGGATTTTTAAAACTCAAGGCAAAAGGAATGGCACTGTGCACTGGGTTCTGTTTGATAAAGTTAATTATCATGGGTTAACGATTCTGGTACTACTATACATGTAACCTGGAACTGAACAGTTAAGGAAATGGATGTGGATGGTAGGACCCAGTTGTCTCATTGTTGGACTGGTTGTAGAGCAGCGAGGGTCAGAAGACCAGAATGATCCACGTGGCAAGGGATTAGAGTTGGAGACATCAGTATGAACTCTTGTTCAGCTTAATATGGCTACAGATGGATTCATTTAGAAATATTTATAGATAGGTGAAATATAGGAATGAGTATACACACATATATTTTCTTCATTTGTAAGCTGAGAAGGCCTTGAAGTAATGGCACTTCAGAGCAGGGAGCATACCCAGATTGTTTCCAATACCATTCTCCAATAAAAGCAACTTGAAAAATGGCTAGTTGGGGTCTGGGGCAGGACATACACAAGATGAACAGAGAAACTCTGTAGTACCAAAAAGTAAGGAAGTTTATTATCATTTTTAACTGATGGTTACAAAAGTAAATATTTGTATATGAAAACAGATAGATTTTTAAA
Organism: Tadarida brasiliensis; assembly: GCA_030848825.1. Lineage (NCBI taxonomy): Eukaryota > Metazoa > Chordata > Mammalia > Chiroptera > Molossidae > Tadarida > Tadarida brasiliensis. The sequence goes on from CM061264.1 coordinate 49,847,531, forward strand.
AACAAAATGTGAAATTTGCATGATGTTTCAGACATTTTATTCTTGCAATGGTTGTACAAATCTTACCCTGCCCTGCCTTAACCCAGATTATTGCAAGCCCTGTAGGGACAGGTGTATATATGCTTGTGTTTGTTTATTTTTTTCTGATATTTTTGACTTGTGGGAATCTCAATGACAAAAAAAATAAGAAAGAAAACAATTACAGTTGAGCAGCGCTGGTCTAGTCTGTTGTAGAGTCAAGCTTTCTGTGGGTTTACAAAGGATTGTAGCACTTGTTCTTACCTGAAACAGGTGAAGGTGATGAGAGAGTGGTGTGTTCTGTAGAATGGAGGATTAGCATTGCCTGAAATCTGTAATTTACACTGGAATTGTCATTGAGCTGGTATAATTTCTTTAAACTCTAGGACTGAAATTCTGGGGTGCCATGCACACTGTACTGGCAGCCTCTGTTACTTGAAGCAGCAGCACATTGGGGGAAGGGAAAATGAGTGACACATTTTACTGGATTCATATATGTGATTAACATTTTTCAGCTTTTCTGTTTCTTTTTTTCTTTATTGATTTTAGAGAGAGAAGAAGTGAGAGTGAGAGAGAGAGAGAAACATCAATGAGAGAGAACATTGATTGGCTGCCTCCTGCATGCCCCCCACTGGGGATCAGGCCCACAACCTGGGCATGTGCCCTGAACGGCAATTGAACCCGTGACCTCTTGGTGCATGGGTCGACACTCTGCTGAGCCACACCAGCCGGACAGCTTTTCTGTTTCTTTATAGAACCAGAGGGTTATTCTTTTTTTTTGATGAGGAAACTCTCAACTCTCTTTCAGCCTTTCTTTTCTTTAAAATTAAAGTGAAACTTTTTGATTTGTCTTCATACTTATCTTCCAATGATTTATTCTCTGAATCTTAAGAAAAATACCCAGAAGGGGAAAATAACATCCCTATGCTCCATACCCACCTGACACCTTCACTGAGCCTGTGGTCGGAGGCGGACCCTCCCCTATCCGACTCCCCATGGCTCCGCCTGGGAATGGGCAGTGCTGCCTCCCAATGGGAAATGTGTAATCAGAGCTCCCTGAGCTCAGTTGGTATAAAAAGCACTGTAGCCCTTAAACTCATCAGTTTTCATGTTTACTCCAGCCCCTGATGAAAAATGACTCATTGTGCAGTGTGAGAAGATATGTGGTAAAGCATCACACTTCCCGCAATGGAACCTGGTCAGAAGATGTAGGGAATCACACCAAGTCCACCTTCCAGTGGACAGAGCAAACACACACTGTTACAGTTCTGGCTGTCAATTCGATTGGTGCCTCTTTTGCAAATTTTAATTTAACATTCTCATGGCCCATGAGCAAAGGTAAGAAAAAGTGGATGGGGAACCTGTGCCCTTTTAAATATTTAATCTTTGCAAACTCCTCCCATTCTAAATGGTCTTCCAGGAAGTCTGTGATTCCCTGAATCTGAAAGTCTCTGTTTTACCTTGATCTCTTCTTTGTTTAAAAAATAACAAACTAGATTGTACCTTGATTATGTAATATGGTCCTGGGGTTTTCATGTGGTAGAACATGGTTGAAACGATATTAGAATAAGAGAGAATATTCTAATAAATTTAATACTTTTGAACCAGTGGAGGTCGTAGGTAAATCAATCTCACTCTCCACCTCTCCATATATATAAGTATATACACATGCACCCACATGTATATATAAATATGTAAAAATAAGTACATATACGTGTGTTATATGGATTACATATATATGTAATAATATGACATATTATATGGATAAAAGTAATTGCACAGACTTGAAAATTAACCTGTACTTCATTTAATATGAGTGATGAACCCTCTGTAATTACTTTTGATATATTTGATTAATCGGAGAATTAAGAACCACTTTCAATAGGAGTTTCTAATCTGGATTGTATATTCAAAGTGTAAGTTCTTAATGGAAAATTCAAATTCTCTGTACCTCTATCGATCTCCTCCAGGAAACCTGTGCTTATTACTTTAATTAGATATGTCCTGTCCTTTTCTTAACTCTCACATGCTTTCTACCTTTCTTAAGGTATTTTATATCATGCTTTATGTTATGGTTACTTTTGTACAGATAGCATACACTTCTTTTAAGTTCTCCAGCATCTGCCCATGGTTTTACGAAAAAGATTTTCAATCACCATGTTCTAGAAACATTTGCCGAATGCTGTACTGTGCCAGGTGGTGGGAATTCTGATGTGAGGGAAACTATAATGGTCTCAGCATTCATAGAGTCTAATCGGCAAGACAGACATTAATCAGACAATCCTAGAAGTGAATGCCTATTTACAGACTTAAGTGTTCCCGGGAAAGGAATGTAATTGTATAAAAGAAAGGAAAATAGGAACCTGACCTGGTACTGAGGGTCAGAGAAGCTTTGCTGAGGAAGTGCTGTGGGAATTGAACTGCCCCAAAGCGTGGGGGAAAGAGCATTGGCTCCTGAGAGAGGAACAGTCTGAACAGAAGTCCTTATGGCACAGCAAAGGATGTGCAGGAGAAACAGGGTGCTCCGGGGCAGAAAATCCTCAAGGTCAAGAGGTAGACTGAGACTTGGCCCTCAGGGCCTAGTAGACATGATGGGAGTTCGTCCTCATACATGAAGTTCACTTGTGGTGGGACTCTGTGTAGAGGGTGCTAAGTGATCAGATCTGTGCCCTGAAAGCAGGGCTCCAGCAGAGGGACAGAAGAGCTTGGAGGGAGTGAGAAAGGAGCAGGCTTGTGCCGTGTTCCAGTGGAGAACCCCTTTTCACCATCTCCAGAATTCCGTGTTTTAGGTTTCAGGTCGTATCTTGTTTCTCCGCCATAGTGTACATTCCCACGCCTCTCAGCATATGTGACTCTTGTCATACAAAAATAATTGCCATGTATTATATTTACTTGTGTAAATGTCTGCCTTCTCCCCCTTCTTCCTTTTTTTTTTTTTCAGTAGGTTATATGTGCTTCAAGGGTATTAGGAGATTTTCATTAATTTTGAATTTAAAAATAAATTTCTTTCTTTTCCCCTCAGTAAATATTGTGCAGTCACTCCATGCTTATCCTTTAAATAGCAGTTGTGTGATTCTTTCCTGGATGCTGTCACTTAGTGATTACAATCTGATGTATTTTATTCTTGAGTGGAAAATTCTTAATGAAGACAACGAAATTAAATGGCGTAGAATCCCTTCATCTGTTAAGAAGTATTATATCCATGGTGAGTTTACTGTTCTTTCCTAGGTTTCTCTTATGGATTAGTATGATACTACAGATTATTAATTCAGTTAACCGAGCCAGTTAAATAAAACCTCAAAAATATAGATAATACTACCATCTAATACTTGTAATTTTATCACCTTACCATAAATGTTTAATTCTATTTCATTTGATCCTTTTCCATTTAAATATTTTACACAGTTGTCATCGTACCATATCCTCTACCACTTTTCTTCTGATTTGTTCCTTTGATAGCTCACAAACATGTTTCTGCTTTCTCCCCAGTCCCTTTCAAAATCCATTTAGACTATTTATTTGAGAACTATTTTTGTTGTTCCCAGCTTTACCTTTATCTTTAAGCCAATTTGTAATGACTTTTGATATCTACTGCCAAGTTGTTCTCCCAAATTGTGTACCAACTTATAATGCCACTAGCAACGAGTGGGAGTGCCATGCTGAAGGTCTGCGGATCTCGACCTGGTGACATGGGCCAGCACAGACTCCCCAAAGAAGGCCAGTTGCCCCAGGAGGTGACTGCAAAGTTTAAGGATAATAAAGCTTTTCCAGCTCTGAGTTAGGTTTAAGTATAGGGAAGCTAAGGATTGCCATGATCTTATTATGTAATATCATCCCAAAGACTCATACTTTTATTTATTTTTTTCCAATTTAGCATTAGGGGAAATAGAAACAAATTATTGACAGAGAACTAAATTCATTTCATTACCACTGTTGTCCAGGTGATTCCTCTCTGTGCTTTCCTTTAAACTGTGTGTACTTCAGGCTTCAAAGAGATTTATCTCTTGTGAAGTGATTTTTGTATATTAACAGTACTTGACAGATTTGTTTTGAGCTTTGCTGTGGAGATGGTTGTCCTCCATGAATCTGAACTCCTGGACATTGCAAGGAGGAACCCCATCTTTCACATAGGAGTTCACGGGCCTTTAGTCTTCCAGCTGCCTTAGATGGGGAAACTAATTAGGCTAAATTCCCATGTAAGGGGATATTGCTCCCTTTGGAGATGCAGGAGAGGAGGCAGAGCGTGTCCTGGACAGGGAATTGAAAATCTCATATACCCTGAACTTGAACAAAGTGGCTGTCACTGGAATATGCCTGTGAAAAATTGCTAGCTCCTATCTCCGGGTAAGATTTTAAAAATGTTATTTGTAAAATTATTGTCTTTATTAGGAGAATTTGGAGTGCTTGGTTTGTTTTAGAAACTCCCTTAATTATCAGTTTCAATCCATAAATAACAACTAATTTCTATGTTTGGAAGTACAGGAGGGTCACTGGAAATTCTTTTACATAGATTTTAGTCATTTATATTAATTCATTAAGAATGACCCTTTCGTGTGTTTTTCTCCTCAGATCATTTTATTCCAATTGAGAAGTATCAGTTCAGTCTTTACCCAATATTTATGGAAGGAGTGGGGAAACCGAAGATAATTAATAGCTTTACCCAAGGTAAACTTTTACTAGTTTCTTTTTATACAGAGGTGTGGTTTCCTGTGTAGCAGTAATGTTGCCATCTGCTTATTCTCTGGATGAGACAGTGGAAGAGGCCAGAGTCTTATGTGCTAGGGGTGCTTGCAGTCAGAGCCTGTGGCTCTGTGGTGCAAGAAGGAGGCTAATCGGGCATGGTATTGAATTCTTGTATTGGTTAGTAAAGCTTTCAGCCTCAAGTTGGTAAGAAGTTGATGTCAATAAAATAAAGGGAAATACACAGCTGTACAATAAAAACATCTTCATAGAGACTAATAAGAAATATATTATTTTTCTGTACATTTTTATATAATGTATATAAATACAGTTTCCCCAAAGAATACATTTGGGAGCATATATTTGTGAGTCCATACATTTTAATGAGTTTTCTAAAGGAAATATTTTTTCCTCTGAAAATAAAACTGAAGAGAGACTGTTATAGACTGGGCCTCTCATATTTCTGATTCATCTCACCATATTTAGCATATTCACATTTTACTATTACTTTTTAAATTGTCTTCAATCCAAGCACACCGATAATGAATTTTTAAATTTTTTTGGTTAATCCTCACCCAAGGATATTTTTCCCCCATTGATTTTAGATAGAGTGGAAAGGAGGGAGGGAGGGGGGGGGGAGAGAGAGAGAGAAAAACATCGATGTGAGAGAGACACATCAATTGGTTGCCTCCTGCATGACCCTGACTGGGGCTGGGGATGGAACCTGCAAACCCAGGTATGTGCCCTTGACCGGAATCGAACCCACAACCCTTAGGTCCATGGATTGACACTCTAACCGCTGAGCAAAACCTGCCAAGGCCAATAATGAAGTTTTAAGAGAGAAACGTTTTACTTGGTTTTAGCATTAAAATAATTGAAAATATTTATGTATTATTTAACAAATATAGATTGAGCATTATTCTAAGCACTGGCGATTGAACAGTGGACACCATTCTCTGCCCCCGTGGAGCTTAACGTCCAGTACTCTAATGGGAGTGACAGACAATAAACAAATCATGTATAATAATATAATGTAAGATAGAAGTAAGTGCCATGAAGCAACCTAAAAGTAAAATGAAGGGATAGACTTAAAATGTGGTGTTGTAGTTAAAATGGCCAAAATTGATCTTTTTTGAGTAGAGCCCTGCAAACACAAGGGGAGAGGGCATTTCAGCGAAGGAGTGCTCTGTACTGACGAATGGGCATGCTTGGTGACTGAGGAAACAGCAAGGAGGTCAGCGTGTCTGGAGTGAACAAGCTGGAGATTGGCAGGTGTTGTAGGTCGGCGTTTTTCGAAGCAGATGCTGAGGGAGAGAGAGTCATCATAACAACTCTAAATGGCACTTTGACTCATATAACCTAAACGTGATCAGATGGAGAGAACTGACAAATAATTTTGAAAAAAATGTTTTGCTAAATTACAATAAGCATAATTCTGAACACAATATGAATTATTTTATTAGTGGGATCATAGCTATACTTTTATCTTCCTCTTTTTTGTTTTTATGTTTTAGGAGTAATACAGATTTATGATGACATTAGGAAAAAGTCTATTATAATTTTTGATAAAGATATTTTTTTCCTCAAGCTTCTAAATTGTGTGAATTGCATTTCTTTTCCAGATGATATTGAAAAACACCAGAATGATGCAGGTCTATATGTAATTGTGCCAATAATTATTTCTTCGTTAACCTTGTTGCTTGGAACATTGCTAATATTACATCAAAGGTATGAATCTTCAGCATATTTAAACCTTGAAATACAAATCAAATATTATATCCTGTTTTTGGGTAAAACTAGCATGGCATAAAAAGCAAAGGCCTGTTTTCAGATAGCTAAATTCTGTTTTGCTAGCACAACATAAAGCTCATGGAAGAAATGAATATTTCTGTGTAAATGCATGCAGGAAATAACAAGCCTGTAATAGGAAATCCTAGGCTGTGTGTTGTTGGAGGTGGCAAAATGGCTTTCAGAGTCGTGCAATTTGGGTTGAGGACTTTTAGTGGTGAAAATTTACCTGGGGCAGTCAGTCCGCTTATAATCAGTAAGCACAATGCTTTTTAAAAATCAGCATTCCTGGCTCTAGAGAGTGTGGTTTAACAAATGGCCTTGAATTTCTTGCGGCTCTATGGGTGCCACATTACTCTCTGCTGAGAGGTCTGGACCAATGGGTTTATTTCACACCACAAATCTCTACAGAAACTTTTTGTCTTGTAGCAAAAAAGAGGGAGAGTCAGTTTTAGAATCAGAATTTATCTTCTAGTCATGTGAGCTGGTGGGGCCATATTAAGTGGAATTGTTTCTGAAACTCACTTGATGACCATTTTTAATATTTTATTTTCTCTGAGAAAAACCTATGGGAAGTGTCTGGAACACAGTTTTCAATGCGTGTTGGCTATTTTTATTATTATGATTATTGGCTTTGATCTGGACAGCTCATTGGTGGAAATCTTCATGTGATAGCAAGTGAAAATGAATGTGACCCTCCTGAGGCATAGCTCTGGGGGATTCATTTCTAGCTGGTACATTGATGAACTGTTAACATTTTCATTATGAATGTTTTTCTCTAATTCTAATGCCTTATTTATCCTTTGTAGAATGAAAAAGCTGTTTTGGGAAGATGTTCCAAACCCCAAGAATTGTTCCTGGGCACAAGGACTTAATTTTCAAAAGGTCCTTTTTCAATTTTCTTAATCCAAAATATATAAGATTGCATTTTAGATGTCATATGTCTTCTAGAAATTTAAAATTTTGAAGGTTTAAAAGTTCTTATTTTATTCTATTCATTTTAATATGAGTCTAATCTACTATATATTTTCAAGAGTAGCAGGATGTAAGGATTTAGAGCTGGGGGATACAAAATTTAATAGGTAGTTTATCATATGAAAGTTAATAATATATATTATCTTTTCTGTGTCACAGTACTATATAATATAGCAAATATTGGAATATTAAGGGTCAAATCTGATGGAGAACAGATATTTGGATACTTTTTTGGTATAAATTGATTGTCCTTAGGCAAAAGGCTGGAATCAGTATTTTTAATGCCTATAATTATCTCCATAATTATTTAAACCAATTCCAAAACTATATAAATAATCCTATCTTTAAACACTGCAATTTGAAAAATGGAACTATCATAATCAAACTTACACTTATGTAAATAGTTTCTTTCAAACTAAAGTATTTAATGAAAGAATTAGTCGACTATAATAAAATTATTTGTACCTGTGTCTATAGTAAATTTCTCAGAAACTCAAGAAGTAAGTGAATATTTTATTAATTCTCAAAATTTCTCTTGAAGAAAGATTGGTTTTTCCACCCATAAAACTGGGAAAATAGGGGTTTAGTTTTCATGTCAAAATTATCTACAGGATGTTTTAAACAATAATCATATGGAGGTTATTATGCAGTTGCAATAATTGCATCTTTATCATTAGTCACTTAAAAGTCTTCAGTGGTTTCCTTGTAGCTACAAGATCAAGTACAACCCCTTTAAGCTAGTAATCAACAAATTCTCTCTGCAATCTGTTGACAACTTTCTTATCCAGTGTTTTCTGCCCCTGGGCCTCACTCATGCCTTTACTATTTATTCCACCTCTACAGACTCTTCCACGGCAGTGAAGACCTTGCTCTAGGCCCTTCTTTTTCCAGACTTTCCTATAACAAATTTAATTCAGGAGAATTTCTGCCTAACTCCCCACCCACCCTGCCCAGAGTTCCCAGATCATTTTTTTGGTTTAATTTATTCTGAAGAGTGGCTTACCCATGACAAATATGTGTTGAATTTCTCCTGTTTTATGCAAGGTATTAAAGTAGGATTTCATTAAAGAATAGCTGGTAATTTGTTATAATAGTACCCATGCATTTATGTGCAAATCCCTGAGATATGTACCTTACCTTCATTAAGATTTTACTTCACTTCTCAGTGTCTCAGTTTCCTGTAAAATGAAGTAAATAGAACTTACCTCCTAGGGTTGTCAGGAGGATTAAAGGAGATTGTACTTATAGTAAAGTTTCAATAAATATTAATTGTTATTACTTTATATATCATAGAAGAGTGGCTGCTTTGAAAGCAGAATTGAAAGAGTTTCTTTTCCTTCTCTAAAATAGTTTATTCACTTTAAAATTCATTCGTTAATCTATTTAACTTACTCATTCAAGGACCATTTATTGAGTATCTACTTTATGCCAGTCATTGTGCCAGGCCCTTGGGGCTATAATGCTCAGAAAAACAGAAACTCCTGGAGTATACAGTCTGGTGGAGAATATAATTACTAATCAAATTAAAATGGAAATAATATTATAATTTTAAACTATATGGTATGAAAGAAAGAAACCCAGTGTGCTAAGTGGGATGAGGGTGAGCAGGTAAAGATAGTAAACCCCCCTTTTTATTGAGATATAATTGACATACAGCACTGTATAAGTTTAAGGTGTATATCATAGTGATCTGACTTACATGTATTGTGAAATAATTACCACAATAAATTTAGTTAACATCCTTCATCTCTTGTAGATACAAAAAGAAAAGAAAAAGAAAAAACAATTTTTTTCCCTTGTAGCGCGTTTAGGATTTTCTCTATTGACAGCTTTTATATATACCACAAAGCAGTATTAACCATAATCATCATGCTGTACACTATATCCCTAGAGCTTATTTACCTTATAAGTAGAAGTTTGTGCCTTTTGACCTCCTACCTCCAATTCCAGCCTCTCCCTGACCCCCACAAATCTGATGTTTTTTTCCCCCCTGAGTTTGTTTTCTTCTTAGATTCCACATATAAGTGAGATCATACAGTATGTGTATTTCTCTGCCTGACTTATTTTACTTAGCATAATGCCCTCAAGGCCTACTCATGTTGCCACAAATGGCAGGAATTCCTCCTTTTTTTAAGGCTGAATAATATTTTATTGTATATATACCACAACTTCTTTATCCATTCATCTGTTGATGGACATGTAGGTTGTTTCCATGTCTCAGCTATTGGAAATAATGCTGGGAAAGCAACATTTGAGCTAAGACCTGGAAGATGAGTAGTCATTAACTAGGTTTTGTCCTGGAGGGTTAGAGCCCAGGCGAGGCAACCTGCAAATACAAAGCCATGTTGTAGGAATGACATTCAAAAACTGAAAATAGGGAGAATAGATGGCAAAGAATAAGGAGGATATAATTCTTCTTAAATGTGAGAGTTTTTTTTTTTTTAATTTGAGGATTTTTTGTCAAAAATATCTAAATAAAATTTCATTTTATTTTTAAAGATTTTTAAATTGATTTTTAGAGAGAGAGGAAAGGAGTGGGAGAGAGAGAGAAACATTGATGTGAGTGCAAAACATCAATCAGCTGCCTCCTGCTCACCCCCTAGCAGGGATCTAGCCCACAACCTGGGCATGAACCCTGACCTGGAATCGAACTGGCAATCGTTTGGTGCAGGGGAGGATGCCCAACCAACTGAGCCACACTGGCCAGAGCTAAATAAAATTCCAAAAGCTTTACTATAGAGGTATTTATTAATATGGGGAATAACCATCTTACTATCTCTTTAAAAGAAGATAAAACACTTTCTCTTCAACATGTTAAGCTCTGAAATCTCTCCTATGAAGCACCATGATAATGGTTTGTAAGTGTTTACCAGGGCAGGGAAATGATCAGGCCCACCTCAGCAAAATGCAGTTTGAACCCGCACCAAATGACCTTGCCCTTTCCCAGAAAACACCTGACACAAGGAGCCACTCGGTGGATGTAGGCTGAACCAGTGAATGTTGACAGGCTATGTGCTACCCCACTGTTTCACATACACGCCCTGAAGATGAACATAAGGCCGCGGACATTTATACCATTAGACTAAAATAGTACCATTTTTTTTTTCAGGTTCTGGTAAATGAAAGAAGTGTGAAGAATTTTTAAAATACCTACAGTGGGTGTGAATGCCCTTATTTGTAAGACAGATTTTTGTAAACCTCTGCAAATATTTAATTTCATAATCTTATAAGCTATTCTTTAAGCACAACTAACCCTCAGGATGCTTAGTTTATTTCTAGGGCTTAACAGGTACACAGATCACACAATTAGGAATAAATCAGTTTTTGGAATATGGCAGAAATATTTGAAGTGTGGAACAGAATATAATTTCAAAGATTTTACTAATGATAAAAATCTTCTAAAATTTAATAACTTTTTTCAGTCTTGTTGCTTTAATCTCCTAAGTAACTAAAATTTACTTTTTAGGGAAAAATAATACAGTGTAAATCATGTTATATTACCCAAGAGTACAAGGTAAATTTACTAACTGCTCTATGCTTTAATATTCACATTATTTTATTTAATTCTCTCATAGGCCTAATGGCATTATATTTTCTTATGATAAAACTGAGGCTCAGAGTGGCTCAGAACTTGTCTTGATCGATCCAGCTGTACATGTAAAAACCTCGGTGCAAACACAGATTCATCTGACTCAAACATACTGTCACCATCAATTCCATATTAACAATTAATTGCTTAATATACTTAGTGCCACTAAATTGTTCACTTACATATAGTTGAATGGGTAAATTTTATGTTATGTATATCTTAATGCAATAAAAAAATGGGCAATGGATCTGAATAGACATTTCTCCAAATGGCCAAGAAGCAAATGGAAATATGCTCAACTTCACTGGTGATTAGGTAAAATAAATCCAAAAACAACAAGATACCACTTTACTCTAGCTAGGGTGGCTATAATAAAAAGCACAGATAATAGTATTGGTGAGAATGTGGAGAAATTGGAACTTTTATGCACTGCCGGTGGGAATGTAAAATGGTGCAGCCTTTTTTGAAAATAGTCTGACAGTTGAATAGTTAAGCATTGAATTACCATGTGACCCAGAAATTCCACTCCTACCTGGACATCCAATAAAAATGAAATCATATATCCACACAGAAACTTGAATGTTCATAGCAGCATTATTTATAGTTTATAATAGCCCAAACGTGGAAACTACCCAAATGTCCCTCAAGTGATGAATGGATAGGCACATTGTGGTATATTCAAGTCTAAAAGAAAAGAAAACAAAAATTTCAGTGGTGGATCTAAGGAGGTTATTTTTATCATTTTATTTTTCAAGTACAGTTTACATTCAATATCATCTGTATTACTTTCAGGTGTACGTGGTGATCAGACAATCATATACTTTACAAAGTGATTCCCCCCATATTCCCAGTACCCAACTGGTACCATACATAGTTACTACAACATTATTCACTATATTCCCTGCACTGTACTTTATAGGGAGGTTCTTTTTCATTTAACTTGGTCATCAATTCTTTCTCCAGTCAACTCTAGGAAATTATGTTATTTCTTTGATAATTTCCTCTTCTCTTGTTTCTTTGATTCTCTCTTTTAGAGTCTGTATTCATTGGATTTTGGACTCATTGGATTTTGGACTCTCTGCATAGATCTGTATTTTATTATCTCTTCTCTGTTCTTTGTGTTCTTGTTTTACATTTGAGACCTTGCCATAACCTATTCTCTCAGTGTTTCTGTTGAACTTTATTTACTATTTATTTGTAAATTTCCAAGTATTCTTTTTAAGAGTATTCTCTTCTGGTTTCATGCATGCAATGTTTTATTAAATCTTATTTAAAATACCATTAGAGGATCATTGTTTGTTTCTTTTAAAAATTCTCTTTTCTTCTATTGCCTGAATTCTGTTTTTGCTAGGATCATGTTTTCCCCTTGTTTTTCTTGGCCTTACTTTTTTTCTTTGTCTCAGATTTATGGTAGTAGTATTTTGTTTCCCTTTCATGTTTAAGAATGAAACAGTAGACATGCTGACAGGGAGCCAAGGCATATAGACAGGGATTGTTGCCATGGGTGAGTAGACAGATGAGGAAAGATGTACCCATGGCTGCTTGGTTTCTTCCCAGGTAGCTCCTTAGTTACTCTTTTTTTTAATCCTCACCCGAGGATACTTTTACATTTTTAATCGTCAGATAGAGTGGAAGGGAAAGAGGGAGGAAGAGAGAGAGAGAGAGAAACATCGATGTGAGAGAGACACATCGATTGGCTGCCACCCGCACAACCCCAGCTGGGGCTGGGGACGAACCACAACCGAGATATGTGCCCTTGGTAGAAATCGAACCCGGGACTCTTTGGTCTGCAGGCCGATGCTCTAACCACTGAGCCAAACTGGCCAGGGCTCCCTCCTTAGTTACTTTTAAAAACAAAAACCCCAAGTTGGGTGTGGAGGGTAGTTCTAATACGAAGATTCTTTGATGTGTACCAGAGGAATACAAGAGCCCCATTCCCTATGCAGAGTTTCCAGTTTTCTGCCCACTCTGGAGATATTCTGGTCTGCAGCTTCCTTTGCTCATCATCTTTGTGCTACATGCATTCAATCATTTTCCATTTTTAAAAAATGAATTCAAAATCTCATTCTTTCTTAGCCTTCTCAGATTGTCTTCTTGGTTGTGGGTGTGTATTTGATTTACTCATATATTTTCATTCCAACATATATGCTCAATCTTCCATCTTGAATGCGATGACTTCACTACACCATTTTTCTTAATACTTTAAAAGTCAGAATCTTAAGCCCTGGCCTGTGTGGCCCAGTTGGTTGAGTGTCATCCCATGCACAGAAAGGTCGCTGGTTTGATTCCTGGTCAGGGCACATGCCCAGGTTGTTATGGGTTTGATCCCCAGTAGGGGTGCATACAGGAGGCAACTGACCCATGTTTTTCTCTCACATCGATGTTTTTCTTTCTCTCTCTCTCTTAAAAACATATTTTTAAGAATCCGGAATCTTAAAACACACTATACAATATACAGATTATATATTATAGACTTGTATACCTAAAATCTATATAATTTTATTAACCAATGTCACCCCAATAAATTCAATGAATAATTTTTAAAAATAAAATAAAAATCAGAATATTAGAAAAAGGTTGAATTTGTATTGTGGGAAAACACATTGTAGTCACTCAATAACCTTGCTTTTCTTCTAATTCAAATTTCACAGTGTTTAAAAGACTTGAACCATTTTTTACCCTTTTCTTTAGCATTTTTGCCTAATCTATGATTTTCTTTCTCTAATTCCAAATCATCTGTATTTTAAAAATCTAACTCTGCTCATTTGTTGTCTACATTTATGTCAATTTTCCTAAGAGTGTACTCCACTTAACAACCTTTGGGAATATTGAAGCTAAAACAAAATGGATTTTTCCCTGCGACTCAAAGACTAGTTTAGATTCCTTGGTCTGTGCTAGGCCTCTAAAGAAGAAGCTCAGCCACCTGTGGAAGAGCACCATCCTCATAGGTCTGGGGCAGAGCATCCTGACGTTGCTAGCATGGCCTTACACAAGTGTGGAAGAGCTGGAGCAGTTTTGAGTTAGAAGTTCTATTTAGAAGTGCACATTACTGGGCTTAGAAGTGTATATTCCAGTATGACTTCAGTTTTGTTTCTTTTCTTATTCTTCTTAATATTTATACATAAGCCCTTGAGTTATAAGGATCCAGAAGAGAGTGAATTAATCAGCTCAAATCTATCACAGCAAGTAGAATAAGCAAAACAACATGTCCTCCTGATTGTGTTTGGGATACCTTTTCATCTTCCATTGTGCTATTGAAAGATTGTTGGACTGGAAAATAAACGAATTTAGAGTCCTCACTCTGCTCTAATTAGCTGTGTGACTTTAAGCCTCAATTGTTTTGTCTGAAAAAGGGGAGAGACATGGACCAAATGATTTCTTTCTCTCTTTTTCTTTGGAGAAGGGGAATAGTTTATATAGTTTTACCTGTAGTTGAATAGTTGTATATAGGTCTGTATATTAAGTTGAATAGCTGTATATATAGTTGAATAGTTGTATATAGCCTGGCCAGTGTGGCTCAGTGGTTGACTGTTGACCCATGCACCTAGAGGTCACCAGTTTGATTCCCAGTCGGGGCACGAGCTCAGGTTGTGGGCCCAATCCCCAGTGGGGGTCATGCAGGAGGCGGCCAATCGATGTTCTCTCTCATCGATGTTTCTATCTCTTTCCCTCTCCCTTCCTCGCTCTCTAAAATCAGTTAAGAAAAAAAATATATAGTTGTATGTAGAGTCAAATAGTTGTATATAACTGCTATATATTTAGTGGAATAGTTGTATGTAACTATTGAATGTTGAATAGTTGTATATAGCTGTATATATATAGTTCTTGTAGTTATATTTATATAGTTTAATAGTTATACATAGCTGTTGTATATAATATTTAATTGAATAGATATAAAATACTGCATATATAGTTGAATAGTTGTATATAGCTGTGTATATGGTTGAATAGCTGTATATTGCTCCTGTGTATTCATTTAAATAGTTGTATATAGATGTATATAACTTGAGTAGTTGTATATAGCAGGATCTGTGTTTGATTTGTTGTATGTAGCTCTGTATATTGTTGAATAGTTGTATGTAGCTGGATATATGGTTGAGTAGCTGTTTTAGTTGTATATATAGTTGAATAGCTGTATATTGCTCCTGTATATTCATTTAAATAGTTGTATATAGAGGTATATGTACTTGAGTAGTTGTATATAGCAGGATCTGTAGTTGGATTGTTTTATATAGCTCTGTATATGGTTGAATAGTTGTATATAGTTATATATATAGTTGAACAGTTGTATGTAGCTGTATATGTAGTTGAATAGTTGTACTGATGATTTCTTTTTTAGATTAAAAAGTTATGATAATGATTTTGTGCTTCTATTTTTCACTATTTTGGCCCTTCTTTCTCTTAATTTTTTTATTTTTGTTTTCACTGCTCTATTCTTTTAATTTTTCTTGTTCCAAACTAGTGTTGCTATTGTTCCCCACACGCTTTTTATTTTCTAGCTTTTGTCTTTCTCTCCTTTTACTTATTTTGTTATTTCTCTATAGTTTTTCTTTTACTGGGGTAGTTAAGACTGTCCACAGAGTGTGATATTAAGACATACATTAAGAAAGTGGGAGAAGCCACCTTAATTCAAAATTTTACCTTTTTCTAAAAAAATGTAGTACTGTAACATAACACAGTGCTTTATAGTCCAGAACCCATGCCTGACAGAAAATGATTTGAAATCTTTTATATTTTGATTTCTAAGTAATTTTTTTTATTTTTCTTTCTTATTTTGTTTTATTTTGTTTAAACAGAGTACGGACATTCTTTGAAGTCTAATCATGATCACTACAGATGAACCCAATGTATCAACTTTCCAACATTCTATAGAGTATTAGAAGATTTTTACATTTTGAAGAAGGGGAGAAAAATCTAAAAATAAAATTTGGTTGAAATATTGAGAACTAAAATATGTTGGATTATGTTGATTTAGAACTAAAAAAGGGGTACATTTGGGGTCAAGATAAAGGTCTGAATCCAATTCAGTTTGGATGTGTGATTACTTTTCAGGTTATTTGAAGTTTAAAAAGCAGTATTCGTGATATCTGGCTGTTGATTTATCATTTGGTCATGAAACATTGAAAAATGATAGCTGTTGCTCTTACTACATATCTATTAGGTATCATCAAATATAGAGTAACCAATGCTGTGACTAGATGAAAACAGCAGCTTCTGACATGTAGTTTTGCAAATATACTGACTCTAATAACAGATGCAGTAAAAGTATTTAGTTTATACTTTTATGTCCAAAAGCTTCCATTTTATATTCTTTTATGGCCACTTCAATGTGGTCAATCTGGGAATTTACACTTTCAGTAAGTCAAGCGCTAACTTCTATTTCCTTTCAAAGAAAGCCAGAAGTTACCGTGTGTGCTGGTCACAGGCCTCTGGCGTTACAGTTCATATCAGCATGACCTGACATATTTAGGTCAGATTGACCAGAAAACACATTAGCTTCCAATTCAACCTCCTTGTGAAAATTTTGCTTGAATTTAATTTATTTATGCTGAACCTCCCAAAGCTTCTGGCAGGCAGGGGAGTGTGCAGAGATGCAAGAAGGAAGTCTCTTTGGAGCTTTTACAAATACTTCATGGCAAGGACAGGACTTTTCTCCCTGAAAAAGACCACCTGCTGTTTTTATGAACTTAGCATACTAACTGTGCTCTGTTGCTCACATTCAAAATAAACCAAAGTCTCTGTGTGATGAACCAAAAAAATATTCAAATGTAGGCAATGCATGGATCACTTCATTTAGATTTCATTCATAGTTCTATTTGAATGTAAAAAAAAAAAAAACACACTAAAAATCAGGATAACTGTATTCTTTTTCCCCTTCACTGAATTTACTTTTTTATTTATTTTACTTAAAAAAAATTTTTTTCTTTATTGATTTTAGAGAGAGAGGAAGGGAGAGGGAGAGAGAGAAAGGGAGAGGGGGAGAGAGATAGAAACATCGATGAGAGAGAACATCGATTGGCTGCCTCCTGCATGTCCCCCACTGGGGATCGGGCCCACAACCTGGGCATGTGCCCTGACGGGAATTGATCTGGCGACCTCTTGGTGCATGGGTTGACACTCAACCACTGAGCCACACTGGCCGGGCCTCTTTATTGAATTTAAATAGATATCATTGGAATGTAAAGTCTAAGTCTGAAATTAAGAAAATACATTCTTAATTTCCTGCCAGCTGAACACATTTTTAATATGTTCCCAGACTGTTCAGAAATCTCAAAAATTTAGATGCATATAGTAATTTAAATGATTTTTAATGAGCATACTTTTAATAAAGGTTTGTGACCCCTTTAGAAAATAATTTCAATAATATATGAGTCTATAATTTCTAATTAAGTATTTGTGAAATCTTCCATCTGGAAAGAATGCATTTGAAGACATGTAAATTATTTGTTGTCAATAATTAGTCACCAATTTTGAAGTTTTAGAGGGCATAAAATATGCCTAACATGTCATTTGAAGAACATATGTGAGTTTGACTGCACACTATGGGCTAATTGTATATATTTTTTTGTTTTCATACTGATAGTATGTAATTCCTTTATTTGATTATCTTAATTTCTAGGTTATTTTAAATTTGAAGAAATTCAATACATATGTAGTAGTAACCTTAAGGAAAAACAAAATGAGCAAGCAAACATTTGAAGGAAATCATAAATCTAAGTATAGATTTCTGTCAGAAAGAAAATAGACACAGAAACAGTTTCTCTTCATATATTATGTTTATAGAATAATGGAAAAGGTTATGTTAACATGATATCTGTCATTATACAATATTTTAATATCTATATAAGTCTGTTCCATTATTATATTTAGCATTTGGTATATTTATTCTTTTATGGTTATAATCACTAATATTTTTCATTAAAGGGTTCAGAACTTTGCTAAATGAATTATGTTTTTATATGGAATAGATTTGCCATTATGAATTCAGGCAATAAATCTGAATTCATTTTATTAGTTTAAAAATTGTAATATTCAAAAGTTGTTACATGTATGACATACAAATTGAACACATTTTCTATAGCACTTCATTTAGTTGTGTTAACTTTTCAATGTGCTGTGTCCACAGTATTCTTTACTTTGCATTTATTTTTTCAATATGTTCACATTGTATGAGTTGCGCTTTTTATACACATATTCTTGGTGTGTAGATGCTTGGGAGGATTTTTTCTTGTGCTGTAACCACCATTCTTATAAAAATATGATATGCATTTGCTTTGTGTCTTTGTCTTCATTTCACATGTCCCATAGTATGTATTTTTATATGAAGCTTTTTATAAGGAATAGTAATTTATAAGTCTGTGATCATCTCTTTCACCTTCTTTGTTTTCAACAAATAGGTATTCTTAGTTCTTATTTTCTGATAATCTTCAACAGAGTCTCAGTATGATGTAAGGCAGATAAGTTCTTAGCAGTCATAAATATTTTACCTTCACATATCTTATTTTGTCACGGAATAGATATTTTAACCATCTTTGGGACAAGTTTTTTGCTCATTTGATTTTATTTCAATTTACTTTTTTTAGTTGAGGCTTAAATTTTCAGTTTGTGGAAATCTAATCTGCTATTAAATATTAGGAATTATTCAGAATATAGCACTTTCTATATACAAAAAGCAGTCTTTAATGAGAGCTAAGCACTTTTTTAGTCCTCACCACAATGCCTTGAAGTAAGTATTGAAAATGTTTTTACAGATGAAGAAACTGAAATGCAGAGAGATTTATGTACTTGTCCATGGCCACAGAAATAGAAGGACTCAAACCTAAATTAGTCTCATCCTACTTTTAAGCATTATCTACTGCTTTTCCTTTATGATTTTTGATATATCTGTTTCAGTCCCAAACTAGTTAATTTTTTGTTGACTTATGTCCTTCAGTATTAACCTTTCACACTTCCATTTCTGCAAGCATGCCATAGTGAAGCAAAAGAAAAAGAAAAAAAAAAGTAATACCATTGAACATTAAAATGTATCTTTTCTTTTAGCCAGAAACATTTGAGCATCTTTTTATCAAGCATACAGAATCAGTGACATTTGGTCCTCTTCTTTTGGAGCCTGAAACCATTTCAGAAGATATCAGTGTTGATACACCATGGAAAAATAAAGATGAGAAGTCACCAACAACTATGGTTTCTCTACTTTTGACAACTCCAGATCTTGAAAAGGGTTCTATTTGTATTAATGACAAACACAGTAGTGCTAGCTTCTCTGAGGTGGAGAGCACCAAGGTAAACTGTGAGGATGAAGGCAGGAGACAGTCCTCTGTTAAATATGCCACCCTGCTCTGCAACTCTGTATCAAGTGCAATTGAGGAAGAGCAAGGGCTTATCAATAGCTCAGTCAGCAAATGCTTCTCTAGCAAAAATTCTCTAGCAAAGGATTCTTTCTCTACTAGCTCATGGGAGATAGAAACACAGGCATTTCTTATGTTATCAGATCAGCATCCCAATATAATTTCACCACACCTTACATTCTCAGAAGAATTGGATAAACTTTTGAACCCGGAGGGAAATTTCTCTGAAGAAAACAATGATGAAAAATCTGTCTATTATTTAGGGGTCACCTCGATTAAAAAAGAGAGCAGTGTGTTTTTGACGGATGAGTCAAGGGTGTTGTGTCCATTCCCAGCCCACTGTTTATTCACTGACATCAGAATCCTCCAGGACAGTTGCTCACACCTTGTAGAAAATAATTTCAATTTAGGAACTTCTGGTCATAAGACTTTTGTATCTTACATGCCTCAATTTCAGACTTGTTCCACTGAGACTCAGAAGATAGTGGAAAACAAGATGTGTGACCTAACTGTCTGATTTCAATCAGGAAACATCTCAGATTATGTTACAATGAATCATATAAAGTATATTATATTCCACAACAGTTGTGAATAGGGGGAGAAAAGAAAGCTGTCAGTCAAATTTGAAAGTGATTGTTTCAAAATTAATGGTATTTATTTGTCTTCACGCAGTTATATAGACAAAAAATGTGAGAATGCCTTTATGAGCCCTGACTCTTCTAATGATTCTTAACAGGCTACAGTGGGAAGGTCTCCAATGCCTTGTTTCTAGCTGAAAATAAGCCCAACAAATATATTTGGTGAACATTAGACCTGTGTTGAAAGGGCTAATCTTCTGAATTACACCTACATCTGAAAGAAGACTTCAAACTAACACTTGGGAGATAGAACTGTTGTTTCAAGGATGTGGTAGTTTTACCTTGAGTTGTCTTTGTCTTATGCACGAACATGCACACACAAACACACACGTAATAGGCATTGTTGTGCATTTTTAAAGTATGTGATGTATTTGTATTTTGTGCTACTAGACTGTGTGATTTAAAGATTTTTCAATTTAACAAACTTGCATTGAGCACTTACTCTGTGTTAGGCATTCCACTAAATGTTGCATATAAATAGAGGATTTAGCCCTGGCCTAGGGGATAGAGTTGTGAAGACTGGCAAGTAAGCCAATATTTATGTATCAAATCTAAGATATGTACAATAGAATGAAACCACGTATTATAATTGCACTACCCACAACCAGTATTTTGAGGACAACACAAGCACTTTTGCAAACATGTTTGTCTTAACTCTTCTCTACAAAGATGTTGAAATGTTCACTTTCTGATATAGTTAGATTGCCAAATGTTACTGTATATCACTCTAGAATCATTGTCTTCCCCCTATTCCCACTTGCATGTACACTATTTTTCTTAACATTCTCTCTATGTAAACCAACCACTGTGCTAATACTTTCCATACTTTAACTCAGTTAATTATTAAAATAATTGTATGAGACATGTATTAATCATTATACTCCTTTTAAAGATTAAGAGATTAAGTAATTTGTCCAAGGTCACAGGGTTAGTGGGAGATGGAACCAGGATTCAGATTTAAATCCAGATCTTTTCAATGCTAGTGATTATGTTTTTAACCTATACCTTGTATTGCCTTCCATTAAAAAAATAACAACAACCCCACAAAAACTGATGTGTCATCAAATAAAATTTATTAGGTAGAAATATAATGCCAGATGAAAATTAGGTGAGAATTACACAAATGTAGTCTTTGCCTTTAAAGATTTTTAAAGTTTATTGTTTATTTTAGCTTTTGGTATGGCAGGAAAATTGAAAGACAGCATATTGGGCAACAAGCTAAATTAAACCTGCACAGATAGATGTTCAATGGCAATAAGTAAGGATTTGAAGATTATCAGCATCATCAAAAGAAATACTTTAGTCCTCAAAAATATGCTCATGGGTTGTTAAACAGCACGAATTTCATACTTTTTTTTTTTTTATTATTGATTTTAGAGAGGAAGGGAGAGAGAGAGATAGAAACATCGATGAGAGACAACATCGATTGGCCGCCTCCTGCATTCCCCCCATTGGGGATCGGGCCCACAACCTGGGCATGTGCCCTGACTGGGAATCAAAATGGTGACCTCTTGGTGCATGGGTTGATGCTCAACCACTGAGTCACACCGGTTGGGCACAAATTTCATACTTAAACTGACAGAGGGTCTGCTGATTTAACTGTTACCTGAAATAAATTTCTACATGCCATCTCTGTTCCAGGTGTAACCATATGAAATGAGTAGTTCTAAACAATAACAAAGATCTCAAATGCTGTTTGACCCAGTGATCCCACTTCTGGGAGTGTATCCTAAGAAGCCCGAAACACCAATCAGAAAGAATATATGCACTCCTTTGTTCACAGCAGCACTATTTACAATAGCTAAGATCTGGAAACAGCCTAAGTGCCCATCAGTAGATGAATGGATAAAAAAGCTGTGGTACATTTATATAATGGAATACTATGCAGCTGTAGAAAAGAAGGATCTCTTACCCTCTGAGACAGCATGAATGGACCTGGAGATTATTATGTTAAGCAAAATAAGCCAGTCAGAGAAAGACAAAAATCACACCATCTCACTTATATATGGAATCTAATTAACAAAATAAAGTGATGAACAAAATAGGTCTAGAGATACGGATGCATGGAACAGACTGACAGATCTCAGAGGAAAGGGGGATGGGGGTGGGCGGGAAGAGATTAACCAAAGAATTTATATGCATATATGCATATATGCATAGCCAATAATGTGGTGATGGCCTGGGGTGGGGCAGCAGCTGGGTGGAGGCGGGTAAAGAGGGGTGGTAAATGGGGGACATCTGTAATAGTGTCAACAATAAATAATAAATTTAAAAAATGTGAATACAGACTTGAGAATTAAAATACATTCAATAGTTAATAAAAAAAATTTTGAGATCCCAATTGTGAGATTTTTTTCACACTTCATGATCGTTTCCCACTTAGGAATCAATAAAGCGGTTTCATGTCATAAGTATTGTTGAAATGTTTTAAGATCTCACATAGTCAACCGATGACCCTGTTACAAGAGAAAGATGGGGGCCCATATCAGCACACTGTACAATTAGTGTGGTATGAAAGCCTTGGTTTTTTATAAACATAAGTTGAAAAAAATATTTTTTCACTGATTTTTAGGTGGTTTACAGGTTCAAAAGCAGAAATTATTACATATATGGAAGTTTTGGTAAAATTGGCCATTATTTTTAATATTGCTCATACAATATAGACATTTAATTGAGGATAGAGTATAGAAAAGATAGAAAATTACATTTTGCCCCAGTCTGCATATAATTAGAGACTAAAAACTGAGTGTGTTCATTGAAACACAACGTTCGCCTGTGACCTGAGACCCAGAACAACATGGAAGAGAAACTGATAGATGTTTCAATCAGCCCAAGGTTTCACCTCGCTATGTGGACACAGGTGTGGATTCAGGAGCCCAAGACCACTGGAGTACTGCAGGACTGGGTTAACCTGAGATTGTTGATACTATCCTGGTGCAACTTCAGTTCCAAAAACAAGCACAAAAAATTTAAAAATATTGAAAATCCAAGGAACTTTCATGGACACGGCTGAAGTGGTACAATTTGGCCTGTTGGCACATATTAGATTTGGACCATATTTACTGTCAGTGTGCTAGGGCTGTGACTTCCACTTTTGAAAGTTCATTTCACTATATATATTACTGTATATTATTGGGTCTTTATGATACTTATATGCAATAAATAGTGAATTTTCATAAAAATTTAGGTAAAATTTAGAATCTTTTATATTTCAGGATGGTCAGATATTCTCCATTTCTTTCCAGAGATTCTGTGAAAAAATTTAAGGGGGAGAGGAGTTGAAATATCAGTTTGGACTTTAAAACTTAGGATGAATCAGATATTTTGAATATCTTATTTAAAGGCCTTAAATTGCAATACAAACTACTGTTCAGTTTCTATAATTGTGAAATTCACACACAAAAAACTTAGAAATGAATAATTTGGACTATGACTTCCAGTTTAAACAGATTGTTTGAAGATAAATCAATTCTCAAGGTTAATGAGATTATAGGTTTCCTAGGTTAAAACCCCCAAGAACAAAGATAAAAGAAAAAAAAAAATCAAGGAATACTTTGTAAGAATCAGGGCCTCCTGCTGGAGCTCTGTGTTCCCATTTAGAGACGAGCTACATACTAATAAGAGGAATAAGAACAAATATTATTTTTAAACCTAGTTTCAGGTAATGAAAGGACATGGATGAAATTCCCAAACTAGTATGTGATCCTGGACCTGGAATAAAGTTTTATGACCCTAAGCATGACATTCTTCTCCCTCTTTTCATGCTTTTCCAATGAAACCAATTTCCTCTTTCCAAATATCAAACATATAGTCATTTTCCCTTAAAAATATCCATCCTAACTACTCAAAAGCTAAGGAAAGATAAATTTCCTCTACAAACTGATAACAGATTCCAAAGCTACTTTGGTTGGGACAGTACATGGATTAGGCGTAAGAGTCGTATCTATGGGGCTCATGTGGAATTGGACAGTGTGCTAAATGGATCAAGACATACCGTACTATATGTCCCCTAGAAGTGGATAAACACAAGACTTCTCTCCAAATCATTTTCTGTAGTTTTTATAAGAAATGTGTTCTATTTTTCATCTTTCAGGTATCATCGTGATAGTTTGAAACTCTTCTAAAGTATCCATTATTGAGAAAATACATCCTTAAATTTTAAAACACAAAATTAAAATTGTCCACTCTACTGTGGTTAAAAAAAAGCTGCATTTGAGAAAAAAATTAGACCTAGTTACCAAAAAAATGTGAAGAACTATTGATACAGAGAAACTAGATTAAGTCAGTAGTTTTACTCTTTCTTGAACAACTAATTTAAAACAGTAAAGCGCTCCACCTAATCACAATGTCGAAAGAGCAACTGCAAATACAAAGGTCTGTATTGGACCTGAGACATTGTTACATGTATCTGCCTGAGCATTAAGAAATGGTTTCCATGGGTGTTTATATCGACTGAATTATTTTTATTATACAAAGTTTATCAATCAATATTTATTTTGTAAAGCTGTTGATGTCTCAATATATAAATGATGTATTGTAGAATTGTGTACCTTAAACTATGTAATTATATTAACCAATGTTATACCAATAAATTCAATGAAAAGCTGCTGATGTCTATTTTTCAAAATTAATTATGCTTAAGATGGATGGCATTAAATTCAATTTGGTGAGGATCTTTGACAGGGTATTTTAAATAACATATACATTCAAAAAACCTGGAACTGAGAAAAAATTTGGAAGATGTTTAATTTTGTAGTGAAGTACCTTTATTGTAGATATTGTACTTTTAAAACTTGTCATTAAGTATTTGGCATGCAGTTAACACTTTCTCTTAGTCACAACTGGAATGTTAATAAGTGCTAAGAAATGCATCACTAATTATTCTATACATTTTAATTATCCTAATTCTCCTTTATGATCCTAAAGTCATAAAGTATAAATTATGACTGTTATTTTAATTTTTTATAAATATGAATTATAAGCGATATCAAATTTTTAGACATAGAAGTACAAATAAAATTATTATGAACTTAAGTTATTTTAGAATTACTTTATCTATTGTATGATTACTACTTCCAGAAAATATTTGAAAATATAAAAAAGTAATCCTTGTAGTTTATGTAAATAGTTAGTATAAAATTTTTATCTATTGTTAGGCTTTGTGCCTTCAAATTCTTACAAACATAATGCCTTGCCATTGGAAGGGATTTGAAAGCATTTTATTTATTTATTTATTTATTTATTTATTTATTTATTTATTTAGTTTTTTAAAATTAATTTGTTTTTGTTACAGATGTTTCTCCTTTTTCCCCATTGACACCCTCCTCCCCATCCCCCCACCCTGTCCCCAGCTTTGTTGTCCATGTCCATCGGTTATGCGTACATGCATATAAGTTCTGTGGTTTATCTCTTCCCTCCCCCTCCACCCCCTCTTCTGAGGGTTGTCAGTCTGTACCCTACTTCCATGTCTCTGGGTCTACCCTGTTCCTCAGACTGTTATATTCATTATATTCCACAAATAAGTGAGATCATGTGATATTTGTCTTTCTCTGCTTAGCTTATTTCGCTTAGGATAATACTCTCCAGGTCCCTCCATGTCGTCTCAAAGAATAAGAGATCTTTCTTTCTTACAGCTGCATAGTACTCCATTGTGCATATGTACCATTTTATCCATTCATCCACTGATGGACACTTGGGCTGTTTCCAGATCTTAGCTATTGTAAATAGTGCTGCTATGAACATGGGGGTACATATATTCTTTCTGATTGGTGTTTCAGGCTTCTTAGGGTATATTCCTAGAAGTGGGATCACTGGATCAAATGGCAATTCAATTTTTAATTTTTTGAGGTAACGCCATAGTGTTTTCCACAGTGGCTGCACCAGTCTGCATTCCCACCAGCAGTGTACTAGAGTCCCTTTTCTCCACACCCTCCCCACACCCTCCACACCCTTGTTGTTTGATGATTTGTTGATGGCGGCCATTCTGACAAGTGTGAGGTGATACCTCATTGTTGTTTTAATTTGCATCTTTCTGATGATTGGTGATGTTCAGCGTTTCTTCATATGTCTCATAGCCATTTGTATGTCCTGTTTGGAGAGGTGTCTATTTAGTTCCTCTGCCCATTTTTTAATTGGGTTCTTTGTCTTCCTTTTGCTGAGTTGTATGAGCACTCTATATATTTTGGAAATTAACTCCTTATCTGATGTATCATTGGCAATTATGCTCTCCCATACAGTAAGTTCCCTTTCCATTTTCATGGTTGTTTCTTTTGCTGTGCAGAAGCTTTTTAGTTTGAGGTAGTCCCATATGTTCATTTTTTCCTTTGTTTCTGTTGCCTTAGGTGATGTATCAGTGAAAGTTCTGCTGCGTAAGATGTCTGAAATTTTGTTGCCTACATTTTCTTCTAGGATTTTTATGGATTCACGAGTCACATTAAAGTCTTTTATCCATTTTGAGTTTATTCTTGTGTATGGTGTAAGTTGATGGTCTAATTTCATTTTTTTTAATGTAGCTGTCCAATTTTCCCAACAACATTCATTGAAGAAGCTGTCTGTACTCCATTGTATGCTCTTGCCACCTTTGTCAAATATTAATTGAGCATAATGTCTTGGGTCAATTTCCAGGTTCTCTGTTCTGTTCCACTGGTCTATATGCCTGTTCTTGTGCCAGTACCAGGCTGTTCTGATTACAGTAGCTTTGTAGTATAACCTGATATCCGGTATTGTGATCCCACCTACTTTGTCCTTCTTTTTCAAGATTGCTGTGGGTATTCGGGGTCTTTTTTGTTCCATATGAACTTTTGAAGTATTTGTTCTAGTTCTGTGAAATATGTCACTGGTATTTTGATGGGGATTAGATTGAATCTATAGATTGCTTTGGGTAATATGGACATTTTAATGATGTTAATTCTTCCAATCCATGAACAAGGTATGTGCTTCCACTTTTTTATATCTTCGTCTATTTCTTTTTTTCAATGTCCTGTAGTTTTCTGCAAATAGGTCCTTTACTACTTTGGTTAAGTTTATTTCTAGGTATCTTAATTTTTTTGCCGCAGTGGTAAATGGGATTTTTTTTAAGTTTCTCTTTCTGTGAGTTCATCATTGATGTATAAGAATGCTGTCGATTTCTTGACGTTAATTTTGTATCCTGCTACTTTGCCAAATTCATTTATTAAGTCTAGAAGATTTTTGATGGAGTCTTTAGGATTTTCTATGTACAATATCATGTCATCTGCAAATAATGAGTTTCACTTCCTCCTTACCAATTTGGATCCCTTTTATTTTTTCTTCATGTCTGATTGCTGTGGCTAAGACTTCCAGTACTATGTTAAATAAGAGTGGTGAAAGTGGGCATCCCTGTCTTGTTCCTGTTCTTAAGGGAAATGCTTTAAGTTTTTGCCCATTGAGTATGATGTTGGCTATTGGTCTTTCACATATGGCCTTTATTATGTCGAGATAAGATCCTCTATTCCCACACTGCTGAGCGTTTTTATCAGAAATGGGTGCTGGGTTTTGTTGAATGCTTTTTCAGCATCTATTGATATGATCATGTGGTTTTTATCTTTCATTTTGTTTATGTGGTGTATCACATTTATTGATTTGTGAATATTATACCAGCCTTGCATCCCTGGGATGAATTCCACTTGGTCATGGTGAATAATTTTTTTGATGTATTGCTGGATCCGATTTGCTAGTATTTTGTTAAGGATTTTGGCATCTATGTTCATCAGGGATATTGGCCTGTAGTTTTCTTTCTTTGTAGTGTCTTTTTCTGGTTTTGGAATTAGAATTATGCTGGCCACATAAAATGAGTTTGGAAGTCTTCCTTCTTCTTGAATTTTTTGAAATAGTTTGAGGAGAATGGGTGTTAGTTCTTTGAATGTTCGGTAAAACTCCCCCATGAAGCCGTCTGGGCCTGGGCTTTTGTTTGCTGGGAGAGTCTTGATTACATCTTCAATTTCCTTTGTTGTTATTGGTCTGTTCAAGTTTTCTCTCTCTTCCCGGTCTAGTTTTGGGAGACTATGAGTTTCTAGAAATTTGTCCATTTTGCTTAGATTGTCGAATTTGTTGCCATATAAATGTTCATAGTATTTGTTAACGATCCTTTGTATTTCTGTGGTGTCAGTTGTTACTTCGCCTCTTTCATTTCTGATTTTGTGTATTTGGGTTCTCTCTCTTTGTTTCTTGATGAGTCTAGCTAAGGGTCCATCAACCATGTTTATCTTTTCAAAGAACCAGCTCTTTGTTTCATTGATCCTTTGAATTGTTTTTTTGGTCTCTATGTCATTTATTTCTGCTCTGATCTTTACTATTTCCTTCCTTCTACT
Source organism: Tadarida brasiliensis (assembly GCA_030848825.1). Lineage (NCBI taxonomy): Eukaryota > Metazoa > Chordata > Mammalia > Chiroptera > Molossidae > Tadarida > Tadarida brasiliensis. The sequence continues at coordinate 49,875,894 of CM061264.1, forward strand.
TGCTCTGGGGTTTTCTTTTTGTGTGTTTCTAGTTCTTTAAGTTGTGAGGCTAGATAGTTTATTAGAAATTTTTCTTGTTTCTTGAGGTAGGCCTGTAGTGCTATGAACTTCCCTCTCAGGACTGCTTTTGCTGCATCCCATCGATTTTGTGTTGCTGTGTGTTCATTTTCATTGGTTTCCAGGAAGTTTTTAATTTCTTCCTTGATCTCCTCGGTAACCCATTCATTGTTTAATAACCTGCTATTTAGCATCCATGTGTTCAAATGTCTTTGCATGTTCTTATTGCAATTGATTTCCAGTTTCATGCCATTGTGATCTGAGAAGATGCTTGATATGATTTCAATTTTCTTGAACTTGTAGAGACTTAGTTTATGTTCTAACATGTGGTCTGTCTTTGAGAATGTCCCATGTGCACTTGAGAAAAATGTGAATTCTGTAATTTTGGGGTATAATGCTCTGTAGATATCTATTAAATCCATTTGGTTTAGTGCTTCATTTAGAATATCTGTTTCCTTGTGAATTTTTTGTCTAGAGGAACTATCCAGTGATGTCAGTGGGGTGATGAAGTCCCCTGCTATGATTGTATTGCTGTCGATTTCTCCTTTGAAGTCCTCCAGAAGATTTTTAATATATTTTGGTGCTCCTATATTGGGTGTATATGTTTTTTTTTTTTTTTTTTTACCAAGGTTATATCTTCCTGTTGGATAGATCCTTTCAATATTATGTAGTGACCTTCTTTGTCTCTAGTTATGGCCTTCATTTTGAAATCTATTTTATCAGATATGAGTATTGCTACCTCAGCTTTTTTTTCCTTCCCGTTTGCTTGGAAGATTTTTTTCCATCCCTTCACTTTCAACCTATGTGAGTCTTTTGTTGTGAGGTGAGTCTCTTGTAAACAACATATATATGAGTCATGCTTTCTTATCCAATCTGCTACTCTGTGTCTTTTTATTGGAGCATTCAATCCATTTACATTTAAGGTGATTATTGATATGTACTTATTTATTGCCATTTTAATTTAGTGTGGTTATATTTTTCTTCCTATTTCGTTTACTAATTACAGCAGTCCTTTTAACATTTCCTGCAGTGCTGGTTTGGTGCTAATGTATTCCCTTAGCCTTTTTTGGTCTGGGAAGCTCTTTATTTGACCTTCTATTTTGAATGATAGCCTTGCTGGATAGAGTAGTCTTGGATTCAGATCCTTGTTTTTCATGACCTTGATTACTTCATGCCATTCCCTTCTGGCCTATAGTGTTTCTGTTGAGAAGTCAGCTGATAGCCTCATAGGGGTTCCTTTGTGGATAACCTGTTGCTTATCTCTTGCTGCCTTTAGGATTCTCTCTTTGTCTTTAATTTTTGGCATTTTAATTACTATGTGTCTTGGTGTGGGCCTGTTTGAGTTCTTCTTACTTGGGGCTCTCTGTGCTTCTTGAACTTGAATGCCTTCTTTCTTCACCAAATTAGGGAAGTTTTCTGTCACTGTTTCTTCAAATATATTCTCTAACCCTTGCTCATTTTCTTCTCCTTTGGGGACTCCTATGATGCGACTATTATTATGTTTCCAGTTGTCCCACAGTTCTCTTAAGTTGTCTTCCTGTTTTTTAATTGTTTTTTCCTTTTGGCTTTCTGATTGGTTGATTTTTTTCTACCATGTCTTCTAATTCACTGATCCGGTCCTCAGCTTCTTCTACTCTGCTGTTTAGTTCTTCCAATGTGTTCTTTGTTTCTGCTATGTCATTCTTCATTTCTTCTTGGTCGTTCTTCATTTCCAGTTGGTTGATTTTCAATGTTTCTATGTCTTTACTCATGGTGTTGATGTCCTTACACATGTTGTGGAGCTTCCTCAAGATCATGGCTCTGAATTCTACCTCTGATAACTTGCTTAACTGCATTTCATTTATCTCATTTTCGATAGAGGTGTCTTGTCCTTTCATTTGGGATTTGTTTCTTTGTTTCACCATTTTGGCTATCTGAGTGGGTTTTGGAGTTGCCAAATTTTCCCTGTGGGTGTTGGTGTTCTGCTGTTTGTGGCTCCCTCTACTGGGTTTGGATGAACATGGGGGGACCCATGTTAAACACCACTGTCAAGTCTTACTTTCCTGGGTAGATTTGCAAGCCCAGGAACGATTCAGTTATCCTCTAGCTTTTTGCTTGGAGGCTATTAGTCGCAGTTACTTGAAGAGACTTGGGTTCTCAGTTGAATGAAAAACTCCCTCAGGTGTTCATAAGAGGATTTCCCAAGGGTGGGGCAGATGCTGGTTGTTAATGAGCTTCAATTTGCATTTCAATGGCCTACCTGGGAGGGGTTGAATCTCCAAGGGAGGGGCTGCTGTCTCTCCCCAGAGCCCTGGGAAGGAGTAAGATGGCCACTGTCCTGCGTGGCGGCAACTCAGCAAAAGCTCTGAGTGTCCTCCAAATCCTGAGTGTCCCCAGCCAGTTCCAGTCCTGTCCGTCCTCCCTCTGCCGGAGCCCTAGGTGAGTAGCTGTGGCTATTTTAGCGCTCTGTCCTGGCCCTCTGCGCTGTGGAGTGGGCTTGGGATTTTAACACCGAGGGTGCTGCTCATAGCTAAGACCGCTGCTGTCCGTGGGCTCCCAGCCCCCTCTTGTGCTTCTGCAATCCTACCAGGATTGATTCAGTGTCCCTGGTTGTATGGTCCTCACAAGCTGCTTTTCTGTTGCTTTTTCCTGATGATTTGTCTTTATTTTAGTTGTAATTCCAGTTTGATCCTGGGAGATGGTCTGTGTAGCTTCCATTCACTCTGCCACCATTTTGGAATCCTTGAAAGCATTTTAGATCCAAGTTATTTCCCTTTACTGTTAATCTCTCTGGTACCTACTGAATACATCACCCCACACCAAATTCTTGCTGGAATTATAGCTACTTGTGATGAAAATTACTCATTTTAAACATCAAGAGCTCTTTAATTCCTTAAGAAATATTGATTTGTAGTAGTTTGTGAACATTTATTTTTGTCACTCAGGTTTCTAGCAATGTGAGTTTTTAGCCACTATTTGGGCTAGTATTTACATATGCTCTCTTTCTTGCTTTTTAATTTTAAAATGTAAATAAAACAAATACATACAGGAAAAATTTTGAACAGTACAAAGAAATATAAAATAAAACGTGTCTCTTTCCACTCCCAACCCTCAGTTCTTGTTCCCTCAAATCTCTGTTATTGTCATACCACATACCATTTTAGAACTTTATATAGTTGGGTTGTATTCTGCTTGCTATTATAAAATTACCCCTTTTCCTTAATATATCTTGGTAATATCTCCATATAAACTTAAATATACCTAATTCATTACTTTTAATGATTGCATTGTATACCATTGTATCAAAGTACAATAATTTATGTAAACAGGTCACAATTGGTGAACATTTAAGTTGTTTCCAATCCTTTACTATTTTTGGCAATATTGAAGTCAACATTCTCATATATAATTATGTCTTGGCTTACTTTTTCAAATACACTTGTCAGAACTCTTGGTTGCAAGTGTAAGAAACTAACTCAAATTGTCTGAAGTATCTTTTGAAATTTTAATTTTAACTGAATGAAGTTGAGCATATTTTTCTTTTTATAAGCCATTTGTTTTTCTCTACCTTCATATTCCTTGCCTAATTTTCTGTTGGGTTATTATAATTTTATTGATTTCTTATCATTCTTTTTTATATGTCATCTTAGTTTTTTTTTAATTGAAGTATAACCTATTTATTCTGGTCTTTAATTTTCTGAGCTGTTAAATGAGAAGCTTGCTTTACTTATTTTCTGAGGTGTCTTTCAACTTCAAATTTCCAAGACCATGCTTCTTTTATCAGTATTTCTCTGTACCGAGTTTACCAATCTTACCAGTAAGGACAAAAGGGGGCATTTTTCATTCCCAATTGTATTTTTTCTTTTTGACTCAACACTCTGAGTTCTTCTGCTCTGCTGGTCTTAATTTCAAGAGCTCTCCTGCAGCTGCCTTTGAAGCAGGACCACATGCAATGAATGTGTTGCAGGCACAATAGGGAGTTAAACTTCTGGGAAAGGAGTTTCATGTGGATAAAACTGATGGAAACTATCAACAGCTATGTAGGTGGAGGTAGAGCTATTGACAGCTGAAATTGCTTTCAATTTCACATAGACTGTATTGACAATGCCCTAGGATATGTGATGAAGAGAAAGACATGTAGATAGAGATAGATAGAAATCCACATACAGATATCTATATCTATTTTAAAGCAAGGTCTATAGATCTATATCTCTCTATATATAGTAAGACATAAGAGTACATCAAATCAATGCTGATGCCTTTATGAAAATTTCTTTAGCTAATATTGTGTCTACAGCCTTAAAGCCTGGTATTTCAAGGCACTGAAATTTCATGGGAAAGCTGTCAGGGAAATATTTTGAATCTGTAACAGATAAATACTTTTTTAGTGACACTGTGCCAGACTTCTCTTAAATCCCCAAGGTGGCCAGATATCCAGCTTTCTGCTGCAGGGTCTTTAAACCCTTTGCATTAAAGGTATGGTATTTGGCTAAGGAATTTGACTTCACCATCTCTCTTACTTATCACACCCAGTGTATTACCATATCCTGCAACTTCTGTCTTCTGAGTGTCTCTTAAACCTGTCCACAGTTTTCACTCCCCTCTATCACCGATCTAGTCCAGGCTTCCATGAAATCTCACTGGATGATGGAAACTGTCTGTTTATTACAGGCATTTGAGTGAGTGTGTAATGGTATAGTAGAGCATCATTTTGCATTTCTCTGATGAGAAATGAGATTAAGTATCTTTTCATATATGTTTTGGTCATTTAGATATCACTTTTTGAAAGTACTTGATTAAGTCTTTTGCCTATTTTTTTTTCTACTTCGTTGTTTGCTTTGGTTTTTAATTGTTTTGTAAAAAATGCTTTATATATTCTAGATAGGAATCCTTTGTCAGATATAGATATTGTAAACATATATCACCACTCTGTGGCTTGCTTTTCTACTCTCCTAATGAAATCTTTAGATGAGCAGAATATATCATTGAATTATAGTATAATTTACTATTTTTCTCTATGGTTAGCATTTTTTGAGTCATGTTTAAGAAATCTTAACCTAATTTAGGATTATAGATATATTCTATTTATTTTTACAACCCATCTAGAATTTTTTGGGGGTATGGTATGAGTTTTGGATATCTGTATAAGTTTTTCATTGCTGTGCCAAATCACATAAATTTAATGGCTTAAAACAACATGTTTTATTATGCCATAATTTCCATAGATTATGAGTCTTGGAATGGATTAGCTGGATCCTCCACTCAGGGTCTTACAAGGCTGCAATCAAGGTGTAAACTGGGCTGGGGTCTCATCTGTGGTTCAAGGTCCTCTTCCAAGCTCATATAATTGTTAGAAGAAGAATTTATTTCCTTGCAGTTGTAGAATTCAGGGCTGCTTATTTTTTCAAAGCCAGCAAGAGAGAGAGGGATATAAGGCTACTTTGGGTTGCTCACCCCCAAATCCTATTGTAAAGGGCTCACTTGATTAGGTGAGGCCTACCCAAGATTATCTGCTTTTTGATTAATTTAAAGTCAAATGATTAGAGACCTTAACTACATCTTAAAAATCCTTTCACCATTGCCATATTCTATTGATTAAAAGTAAGTTACAGGCTCTGTCCACACTTAAGAAGAGGAGAATTTACAAAGGCATGGGTACCAGGAAGCAGTAATGATTGCAGACCATCTTAATATTCTGCCTACTATGATCTCTTTCTACTTTCTCCCCAATGTTTACACATGATCCAGGTCCATTTATCAAGCAGAACTGTCATTTTCTGCACTGAATTATAGTGTTACTTTGTCCTAACCATACATGTATAGTCTATATCTGGACACTATTTTGTTCTATTGGTCTTTTGGTCTTCTTTTGTGCCAATACCCATATCATTTAATGACTGCAGCATTACCATAAATCTTGATATTAGAAAGTGTAAGTCCCTCATTTTTGTTTTTCCTCAGTATATCATTGACTATTCTTGGCCCTTTACATTTCCATATAAACCCTGGAATAAATTGGTTAATTTCTCAGATAAATCTGTCAGGAATTTCTTGGGGGTGGTGTGGGGTGGGGAGGTATAGATTTCACTGACTTTATAGATCAATTAGAAAAAAATATTTAAAAAATATCTGACATTCCAATCTATAAACATGGTATAGCCCTTCATTTATTTAGATTTTGTTTAATTATACTAAATAATGTTTTATTTTATTTTTTTAGTGTAGCAATTCATATATAATTTCCATAGTTTTATTTTTAGTTATTTGATTTTTTTGATGCTATTATAATTGGTATAATTTTAAAGTATTTATTTTCTATTAGTATTGTTGGTATATATATATAATTGGTTTTATATATGGCTTATATTCTTTCAAAATATATTGATTAATTTTAATGAATAAAAGGTTTATAGATCCTTTTGGATTTTTATATCTACAATGATGTCATTTGTGAATAATGACCGCTTCATTTGTTCTCATATAATTCTTAAACTATTTATTTCTTTTTCTTGCTTTATTGTACTGGCTACTTTATCCATTATAATGTTGAATAAAAGTGGTGAGGGTAGGCAACTTTATCTCATTACCAATCCCAGGGGAAAACTTTCAACAATTCAGCATTAAGTATAATATATTTCATAGTTTGTTTGTTTTTTTTGTAGTTTATTTTATCAGGATGAAACATGTAAGAACTCTATCTGATGAGAGCAACCCGTTTTTAACATAAAGACACAAATTAGTTCAAAGTAAAGGGATGGAAAAAATTATATAATGTTAACACTAATTTAAAAAAGCTGAAATGTCTGTCATAATATCAGACAAAGCAGGTTTTAGGGTGAAGAATATTAAAAGAGATAAAGAGGGATATGTCATAGTAATAAAGGCATAATAAATCCATTAAAAGGATAAAACAATCTTAAGCGTACATGTGTCTAAAAGCAGAGCTTCAAAATACATGAAGAAAAATGGTTAGAACTGCATGGAGAAATATGCAAATTCACAATTACATTTGGAGTTCTAGCACCCATCTCTCAATAATTGATAGAACAAATAAACGGAAAATCAGTAAGCACATGAAAGACTCAAACAATACTATCAAACAACTTGTCCTAATTAACATTATAGAACACTCACCCCCAAAGAGTAGAATATTCATTCCTTTGAAGTGTACATAAAACATTCACCAGTATGGTCCGGCCAGTGTGGCTCAATGGTTGAGCATCGACCCATGCACCAAGAGGTTTTCGGTTCTATTTCTGGTCGGGACACATGCCCAGGTTGTGGGTCCGATCCCCAGTGTAGGGCATGCAGGAGACGGCCAATCGATGCTCTCTCTTGTCAATGTTCCTATCTCTCTCTCCCTCTCACTTCCTCTCTCTCTAAAATCAATAAAGGAAAAAAAAAATGGTTAAGAGATCAAATTAAAAAACAAAAACCATTCACCAATATGGACCATATTCTTGGCCATAAACAGACTCAATCAATTTAAAATTATTCAAATCATTCAAAGTATGTTCTTTTTCTACATGGAATTAAACTAAAATCGAATCACCGAAACAATTAGGAAATTTTTCTAATACATAGAAACTATGTAGTGTACTTATAAATGACCCATGGATAAAGAAGAAATCATTAGAGAAAATATAAAATATTTCTAACTGAATTAAAATGAAAACACAGCATATTAAAATTTGTGAAATGCAGTTAAAGTACTTAGCAGAAGATTTATGACACTAAAATAAATGACTTCATCTTCGATCTTTAGAAACTAGGAAAGGATAGTATATAACATTTGATGTATGCTGAAGATAAGAACCAATAAAGATCTAAGCAGAAAACAGTGATACAGAAAACCTAAAAACGAAAGAGAAATTCAGTCAAACCCAAAACTGGTTCTTTAAAACAACCAATAAAGTTGATAAAATCTAGCCAGACTGAGCTGGAAAAAAAAGAGTGAAGACACATATCAAAGTGTGAGGACAGATATGGAAAGGAAAAGAAGGAGATATTACAAACAATTTTATGTCAGTAAATTTAATATTTAGACGACACGGTCAAATTTCTTGAAAGACCCAAACTATCAATGCTTACTTAAATAGAAATATATCACCGAAACATTGCAATATCTGTTAAATAAACTTTGCAGTTAAAAATCTTCACACAAAGAAAATTCCAGGCCCATTTAGCTTCACCAGTGAATTCTACTGAACATTTAAGGAAGAAATAATACCAGTTCTACAGAAAGTCTTCAAGAAAAACTGAAGTGAAGGGACTATTTTTTAACTCATTTAATGAGACCAGCCTTCCCCTGATGCCAAAATCAGGAAAAAGACATTCCAACTAAAGAAACTACAGAACAATATCCCTCCTGAATGTAAATTCCAGAATTTTAAATAAAATTTTAGCAAATTATTCTAATAATATATAAAAATTTTACATCATATCCACATGGGGTTTATTCCAAATATGCAAGGTTGCTTTAACATTCTTAAAATATTATACAGACACCTAACACGTGATTCAACCTTTTCACCCAGAGAAATGAAAACACATGTCTATGCAAGGATTCAGACACCAATGTTCTTTGTCCGTAATATATGAAATAACATGGCTGAATCTCAACATAATTTTACTGAGTGAAAAAAGCCAGAAAAAGAAAAAGAGTATATACCATATAATTTTATTTATTTCAAATTCTGGAAAATTCAAAGTAAGAGAGAGTAGGTCAGTATTTGTCTGGGGTCAGTGGGTCAGAGATGGGTGAGAGGAAGGATTACTAAGGGGCTCACTTAGGTCTAAGTCCTTGTCAACAGAAATGGACAGAAAAACTGCATACAATTCTAGGATGGAAATGTAAGGCCTAGCCGTACTTCCTCCAACCCCTCACCCCCCAAATGACAACACGCTTCCCAAAAGGTAGCTGAAAATAAAGACCTAGGGGATAGCAGAGCTGTATTCCTGAGTGGCCAAGGGAAGGAGGCCAATGTTTTACTTTGAACATTCCCTCAGACTATCAGACTATTACGTGAGAGGAAAATAAACTCCAGTCTCCTCTTTATTTAAAAAAAATTTTTTTCCATATTGATTTTAGAGAGAGAGGAAGGGAGAAGGAGAGAGAGCTAGAAACATCGATGAGAGAGAACATCAATTGGCTGCCTCCTGCATACCCCCCACTGGGGATCGGGCCCACAACCTGGGCATGTGCCCTGACCAGGAATCGACCCAGCAACCTCTTATTGCATGGGTCGGTGCTCAACCACTGAGTCACACTGGCCGAGCTCCAGTCTCTTTTAAGGCATTAAATTATTGTTGGATCATTTTGTTAGAGCAGCCGAGCCTTACCATATAAAATATTTATTGAATTTTAAAGTTCAATGACATTGTTTTTTAATTTGAGGAAGTCTCTTTCAAATCTTCGACTTATTTCTATTACATCTTATTCCATGCTTATTTTTTTAAAAAATCTCAGCATCTATTTTAAACATAGCTTATTAGTGATCATTTTATATTCTGTAGTTGATCCAATATTTGAAGTCCTAGGTCATCTAAATCGATTGTTTCTGCTAACTCTAACTCATCGTGATTTGTTTGCCCTTGTGTATTTTTTAAATTATGGAATTATAGTCTGCTGAACTGCAGTTTTGGAAACTCTGTGAGATCTGAATTAAGGATGCTTTCTTTCAGAGTGAATTTGCATTTTTTTTCCTGCCTGGCACTAGGGGTTCTAACAACCTTTTAGAAATTTAATTTCTCAGTTTATAGTTTCACCACACCGTAAATACAAATTTGAATTCCAGTTCCTATGTTCTCATGTGGAGACTTATTAAGGCTGCATTTTCTTTTCTCTACCCAGAGGCGTAGGAGACACAGATGAATTTCCATATTGGTCCCCTTGGATAGAAAGAGAGTCTTAGTTTTGTGTGAAGCTTTCAGGTTTAGCTCCCCCTGCTTGTATATATGAAGCCTAGTTCCCCAGGGGCCCATGAGCACTGACCTTTTGGCCCTGGGACAGACTTGTCAGATAAAATGAGTCACCCTCTTATATTTGAATTTTGAGTAAACAATGGATACTTTTTTAGTAGGAGTATGTCCCATTCGATTCGATATATTCACCTACGATATAAATTTAACTGGGTGTTCTGTATTTTTATTTGCTAAAGTTAGCATCTGAATTTTGATTTCTCTCCAGTTTCAACTCAAGTTTTTTTACCTTGACGATGACGTTAACTTTTTGTCCAGCGTTAGGTGTTCTGCAGTGGGGTGTCTGTCTGAGAACATCTAGCCTACCCTCCTGTTTAAAGCGTCTTCTACTTTGTATATAGATACCTTCAGTTAATGCTTTGTTCAGTCTTAGACCCCAGCCTATACCTTTGGTTGCTGCATGTCTCTGAGAGGGATAAGCTCTTTTGATTTCAAAGAATATCTCTGCCAATGGAAGGAAATACGTTTTTATTTTAAGGAAATCACCTTAGTTACATAGATTGTCTGCAATATGTTTCCAACATTCTGGGAAGCATGGAGCAGCAGAAAGTTCACTTGATCAACCTTACTATTTTAGATCTAGTGTACATCTCCCAAACTCAAGAAAATTTTATGTACTAAAATTAATTACTACTTCAGCTGGTTCCAACCGAGTGTAAAATCTCTAATCTTTGCAGAACTGATGTTATTTCACAAACTAAATGGGTATACTTTTGATTTATGTTTAAAAATTACTTTCTTAGTCATCTTAGGACTGAGGGCGTGGGCTCGAAGCCTGCCCCCCTTCATTGCCCAGCGAGGAGCTGTGAGCACCCACCTATCTGGCCAGCTACTCCCAATCTAGTTAGGAACTGGAATTGGAAATCTGTCTGAGACTGAGACCCAGGGGACACCAATTTCATTATCCTGTCCCCGTCACAGGCTGCTTCTCACAGAATCTCGATTGCTAAACAAGTGTCTATTCAAGCTCTTCTCTGCATTCTACAGTCTAGATAGCAGAGGAACACAGTTTGAATGCTTTCAATAATGCCCAGCCCTCCTGTGATGCATTTGTGCTTGGCTGCCTGTCACCTTAGTCATGTGCCCACCATTGATACAGTCATTGGCTATCACCGTGGAAAGAACTGCCTGTCACCTCTTCCCGGGGTGGCAGTGGGAGGGAACTTAAGGTGGATGGATGTTCCCTGAGTTCTGGGTGATCTAAGGCTCCACCTGTACACAGCATGAGCACCACGCTCACACTTCATGATGTCAAAACATCAGAGGAAAGATAGATTTGTATCTTAGAAGTGAGGCCTTTTAAATAGGAAAATGCTGAAAGGAAATAAAATCTTGGTGAAGTGGATAAAAGGTACACAGGAGGTGCTATGTTTTTCTGAGCTAGGAGGTGTTGGACCTGCAGTAGAGGGCACTTGAAATGAGAAATGTTCATTATTTTCTCCAGGGCAACTGACTCATTAGAGTACTTGTTTCAAATGGACTCAAATTCCCTAAATTCTCCTTTCAACAACTTCAACTATATGTGCCCAGGATTGTCTGGCACAAGACTTTCTGCCCTGCATGCCCAGGTCATGACGGGGCAGGGAAATTGCTTCCAGCTGAGAGTCATAGCTGGACCCAATAGTTCAGCAGATGTGTAGGCCAAGAGTGCTGGAGAATAAGGCAATTCATACAGATGTTTTGGCTCTTGGGAGTATGGCCCAGTAGATGAGAGAGAAAGTGTTTAGAGAGAAAGCTCGGGCTTGGAAGGAAGGCAGAGGTTCCCACTGAGCGGTACCTGGAGGAGTGCTTGATGCAGGTCAGCCTGAGCATCCTTGACTTCCCCAGAAACGTACATTCCCGAAGCCAAAAAAACACAGCACTTTAAAACATTACATTCGAGGAACTTCATTTTCTAAAATAAGGATTCCTTATAGACATGTAACGTCAACCTAGAATTCATGAAAAACATGAATCCTAAGATCCAGAAGTCATGAGCCCAAACTGTGAATAAAATGAAATCCATTCTCAGACGTAGGATGGAACTTCCAAACTATGAACAGAAAGAAAAGGTATTGTGAGAAACCAGAAAAACGACAATCTTCACAGGAAGAACCATTAAAGTCCAGGTAGACTTCTCAAAGGCAAGGGTGGAAACCAGAATAGAATATCTGTAGTCATGAGAGAAAAGAACCACCAAATGGCATCGATGGAAAGGAACGGAGCCCAGAAGGACAGAATGAGACACAAGATGATACTTCAGCAAACACAGGAGTAAGCATGTGGGTAAACTGACTGCAATTAACAATAATAAAAACGTTGACTAACACACAAAGAGAAATTTCTCTATGCATAAGGAATAGATGACTTTGCAAATTTTTTTATTGATATAGGCATTACAATGTAAACCTAAAACTCTGCCACAAATTCACAATTTCTCCCTCAAAATCAGACTCAAAGGGTGGCTATATCTCTAATAACACTCAGATAGTTCTCATTTTCTACCCTCAGACCTTTAACTAAGGAACATTTTTTTTTTCCTCTTCTGTGATATTATACCTTCTAACTTGATAGGAAACACAGAATTCCTAGATTGCTTGATCAGACAGAGTCTCCAGAAATGAAGTAGATGGGCCGTCTAGTAAGGTGTTGCTTGACATATACAGGCAGAAAATTTTGGGGTGTGCTGGGAAGACATGGGGACCCACAGCAGAGATTCACAGCGTCTTAGCAAGTTCGGAGAATTAAGTCAGTTTACGGAACCAAAGTCCCTCAACTGAGAGCAGCTGCGGCCACTTACCCAATTAATGGTGCACCGGGGACAGGAAAATACCCAGATGTTCTAGGTTATTAGGTACTGGCTCTGAATTTACACCGATCTGAGATCAGAAACATCGATGTGTTCCACAGGTTAGCATTTATGTAGATCAGTGATAGATGGAGTCTTGGCCTGAGTCTCAGATTTATCTTGTGTTCCTTTTCCCAGTTCCAGATTATGTAGTGGGAATATACTCTCTCTATAGCTGTCGGCTCTCTGACCCAAGGATGAGAGCCATTATGGTGGAAAGGTCGAGTGGAAAGCCTTGGAGCAGCAGCCCCCTAGGGACCACTGCAGACCTGCGAGCTGCAGATCCTACCAGATCTCAAGCTGGGAATTTTTAGAAATCTCCTAGAAACTCATGGTCTCCCAGACGGTGACATCTCCCACTCAAACCGATATATTTCATGACTGCATGAAATATAGACAGCTTACCCCTCAAATCCTATGAATAAGACTCAGATTGTCATGCTTTAACCTTCATTCTTTTGTTCGTAATTTTCCTAGCTATCTTCTGTCCTCTTTTGCTAGTTTAAAGTGACTTTTAAACATTCCGATGAACTTCCTGTGGTATTTGTGCCAACTTTTCGCTGATTCTTAAATGCCATCCCTGGGCCTCTACGCCACCAATATCCTATTTTTCCTGTTGAAGTCAGGAACCCAATTCCATTGTCTCACACTGCATGGTCATTTCCAGCCCGGAGGACAGTCACCACAGAGCCTGTCAGGGACGCACAGGGCCCTCCATGAAGACATTTGCTCACTGGTGAGAGGAGTGCCCTCTGGTCCTCAAGGAGGTATGACAAGAGGTGGCTGAGCAGACTGCACATAACAGATCCATTCCAACTTTCCTATTTCTCTAAGACTGTGAATTCCTTTTTCAAAAGGATGGCAGGAAAGTAACAGACGCACTGTACCACCTGTAGGCCCCAAAACGTGAGGGGATGGCGCTCCCACCGGAGACCATAATGAGAGAGAGTCAGCCACTCTGAGAGCAGTCAGCTTCGAGGGAGGGACGCAGGATGATGGAGGCCTTTCTGCTCCAGGCAGGGGGGAGTCAAGGGAATAACTACCTCAACGTCACTCTCCTCACCCCCCTCCAGTTTCCTCCTAGAGCTGCAATTAGTCAAACCCAACCAGATCAAGAGGGCCTGGGGCCCTGTTGATGAAGTCCACACGTTAGCTCTCTGAGGCCAAGAGAGTGGAGCAAAGGAGAGAGTGGACAAGGAAAGGCTGAGAGATTTTTTTGGTGTCCCCTCAGCAGAAAAGAAGTGGAGATTCATAAGTAAGTTTAGTGTTTTGTAGAAACAAAAAAGTGACATTTCTTCCAACGTGACACAGCAGCAATGTATTAATGTTCAAATGGGTTGCACTAGAATTTTCTTGGTCCTCCTAAAAAGAGAAGCAAGATAAAGAAACCCACAAATAAGGAGGACCCACCAAAATCCCGGCCAAGAGGTCGAATAAATTAACCGGGATAAGAACGTATTAGAGTCCACGGGGACAGGACAATGGGTTCTCACCTAGTACCTGTCAACCTGTGCTGTTCCCCCACATTTCTGCACAGGTCACTGCCACACAGCATGTGGTTCTCTGCTCAAACTGATTTCCTCACTTCAGAGACCATCCAAAACCAAATTATCTAACGTTGTGCTTTTTGAAGTCTTTCTTTTGGAGATAAAACATTCTCTAACCAAAGTTATATTAGTATTTATTTTCCTCACCTTTTTATTATCTGTATGTTTCACTAAAATATAAGATCATGCACTTCAAGAGGGCATGTAATTTTTTTTTTTGTATATTCTGAATGCCTAGAACAGTTCCTGAAACAAAGTGACTCCCCGCACCCACACCCCAAATAAATACGCATTGAATTGCCAGGAGGCTAACCATAGTCTCTGCATTGCTGGGCTCCTCACCACACCTTAAGTCAGATGCTTTTCAAAGCCAGTTTTTTTGTAGGTGTTATTTTCTGCCCATCATGCTCTCTGTTCAATAGCTCGAAGTGGCACACTCAATCAAAATTTGGAGAGTACAAAAGCTTACAGAAATTGGACCAATTCTTTGAAAGACACACGCTACTAAAGATTAATCAAAACATAATAGTTAACCTGGCAGTTCTATATATATTAGAGAAACTGAATTGGTTGTGAAAAATCTTCCTGCAAAAAAAATTCTAGGCCCAGACATTTTCACTGGTGAATTTTACAGAGTTTTAAAGGAAGAAATAATACCAATTCTGCACAATCTCTTCTAGAATAAAAAGGAGGATAAAATACATCCTAACCCTTATGTTATAAGGCTAAAACTGCCTCTGTTGCCACAGAACCATCTCAAAATGGTCCTATCCTGTTTAACAAGATGCTGAGTTATTTTGGGGAGACAACAGACCAGAACTGCAAGTCAGGATGCATGCACAGAGGAGAGAAATATGACCTCCAACTGCACCCAGAACCAAAGTCTACTCCACTGCCCGCTTCCGTGGAACCAAAGGATCAGGACACGACCAGAACTCCAACACCAGAACCCTTTCCGAAGCCAGGGGTTGGCTGTCCAGAAAGTTCCCCGTTGACGGCCTTTACCGTAAACAACCAAGTTCCAAGGTCCTCCCACTAAAACTTGCCCCGCCTGCACTTCTGCGTGCCTGTCCCCCCAGTCCCTTAAAAACCCTTCACCTAGTCCAGTGAGCAGGATGGACTTGAGACACCATTTGGTCTCCCATCTTCTTGGTTGGTGCCTTCTTGATCAATAAACTTTTTTTTTTTTCTTTTTTACTCCAAACTCTAATGTTTTGAGGTTTTGTCTTTCGAAGCATCAGGCACTGAACTTTGGCTTGGTAACACCAAATGCCGAAACTAGACAAAGACATTACAAGAACAAAAACATTAATAAACCAAATGTCTTACTGATGTTTGTGCCTTCAGTGTCTGTGGTAGTACTTGGTACTAGTAGGTCTTTGGTACATTTTTATTGAATGCCACTGAACAAAATCAGTTTGAGTGAAATGTTAAGGACAAAGAAGTGTTACATTCTTTGCACTCACAGGAGAGTTAAACCTAAATTAACAAGGGCCCTGGCTGGTGTGGCTCAGTTGGTTGGGCACTGTCTGGAGCACCAAAGGGTTGCCAGTTGGATTCTCAGTCAGGGCACACGCCTGGGTTGCTGGCTGATCCCCTGTAGGGGGCATGCAGGAGGCAGCTGGTAGGTGTTTTGGTCTCACATGGATGTTTCTCTCTCTCTCTCTCTCTCTCTCTCTCTCTCTCTCAAAATCAATAAAAACTAACTAAATAAATTAACAAGGAAAATTCTGGTTTCAGAATCATTTTCTCTACTTCTTTTAAACCATTTGAAAAGCTACCCCTCACTGTCCTAGATTGTCTCTTTCTTCTCCTAACCTTTGTGTTGTTTTGAATGGGGCAAGATAGTTATCATTTACTGAGGACTTCCCCTGTGGCCAGTATTGTGTGGTGATTTAACTCTATGTTTTCATTTTAATCCTCATAATGATTAGTATCCCCAGTGAGAAAACGGGGGCTTAGCCACTCTTCCAACAACTCAGGGCAAGTGAATGGGCGAGTAAGTAGTCCAGGCCTAAATGCATATCCACGTCAAAACCAGCTTGTCAAATAGTGTGATTTCATTAGGAAAGATCTAACTCGGACGTGAAAAAGGAATGGCAGTGGGTAAGGACACACGAGTCCTAGGCAAATCCCCAAAGGGTTAAAAAACAACCATGGGCTGGTCAGTTGGGGTAGGACTCATCAAATTATCCAAGAAGTGAAAACAAAGTACCAATTAATTAAAAAAAAAAAAAAAAAATTATGGTTTCAAGTTCTTTCCAGATCCTGCCAACAGTCCTCCTAATTTGAGTTGTGCTCTTCTGCCACCTGCTGGTCATCTATGGGAAGGCAGAAGGAAGCTTCACCACCTGCAGTTCTCAAGGAGTTTGTTTTGAGACTCTTAGTTTGTTTCTTTTTGGTTAGTTTTTTTCAGGTGTCTCTGAAGAGTTTTGAGTGAAGGACCTCTACCCAAATTCTGAAGTTCCAGCCTTCAAACAGGGTGCAGGCAGAAGACTCCCCTAGGTCCTCCAAACCTTCAGTGTAACGGAGATAGATGTAGCCCTGGCCCATGTGGCTCAGTAGTTAGAGCGTGGGCCTGTGGACAGAGTCTCGGGTTCAATTTCCGATCAAGGGCACTTACGATCGGTTGCAGGTATGATCCCCTGTCGTGGGGGAGGCAACCAATGATGTGTCTCTCTCACATGGATCTCTCTCTCTCTCCCTCTCCCCTTCTCTTTCTCCCCCCTCACTCCCTCCAAGGAGATGAGCCCTGAGCTCATGCAGGGCCCAGGAGTGCTGACTGACACATAGTGGGCATTTTCCAAATGAGAGTTTTTTCTTCTTCTTTCACCCCAGGTCCCCCCAGGAAATGCTTGGTCCCAGTTGGAGTATGCGTAGAGCCTGAAAGAGTCCCAAGGATTTGGGGCCTTCTCTCTGGCATTTAGGACTCCCCTAGCTAAACAATAAGTACATGGACTTAGGCAAGAGAGAGCCCCTTCTTTTGGGGTTTGTGCGCCACGAGAGGGCTTGCAGACAGCTGACCTGGTTATGCCAGAGCTCCAGCTAGGTGGGCTGTTGAGGTCAGCAGGGGGCCCAGACTCCAAACTGTGCAGTAGCCTGGAAACCATCCACTAAGCACTTTAAAAGACTGCCCATCATTTTCCCACCTCAAATCTGGGAAAAACATGAAGAAATAATGTGCAAATACATCACACACACACACACACACACACACACACACACACACACACACACAGAATATAAAATTTCTGAAAGAAGAACAAATATCTGATGAGCTTGTTGTTTTTATCGTACTGCACTTTTTAGTTTATTTTTTTTCTACAGTGAACATTTATTAGTGGTAATGTTTTTTAACTTCTAAAAAAGTCTCTCAGTCAGAGGCCTGTGTACCTGGGACTTCTTTTGTTGTCGGTAGGATGGCGTCTCCCGGGCAGGAGACGCAGAGGCAGGAAGGGGCAGCTCTGTTTCATCACTGCAGCTCACTCACGTCAGCAGTGTGAAGACAGTGGGCAGACCTGTTTGTGCCCTCTAATGCCATCACTAGCTTGGCTGGATGGCATGCTGCTGGTGCTGGAGTCCAGACCTGTTTTCATTCCTGCTTCACCTGAGATCTCCTGCCACACCCCTGTCCCCAGCCCACCCCACTCACAGTCATTGTCCCGTCCTCACTCCAGCCTCTCTTTCCATTGCCCTGTGAAATTCACAAGCAAGTGGCTAGAAACAGACATTGTTCATTCAGTATTAAGTCAAGGGAGAGAGGGAAGGGACAACAAGGGTGTATTTGTCCCTGGAGAGGTTTGTGAATGTCAAAGTTTAAGACTTATTAACCCATACAGTTAACCAGAGCAGAGAAGAGCTAAAGTCTAGGCGCCCCCGTTAGCAAATGAAACAGCACATGAGTGACATCAAACTCACCTCCTCCCTGTGTCCGATAAACCCTTTCTTCTCTTCCTCTCCTTTCTGAAAACAGGGCCATTATTTTCCCAGAAACCTAAGCATAAAACCTGGGAGTTACTTTTCACTCTCCCCACCATTTGAACAACTACCCAGTCCTGATGATTTGTCTCCAGGATGTCTCTCTCTACCTTCTCTGCTTCCCACTGTGGTTTCCCCTGCTTCATCCCATGGCCTCTGCTCATCCATAGCACCAGGCTCTCGGGGTTTCCTGCTTCCAATCTCCCCTCTTACAGTCCATCTGACTTCGATGCTGCTTTCATCCATCCGAGGGCCAGTTTTGACTGTCCTGCCAAAGACATTCTATGTCACCCAGTGCTGATCAAATAAATCTGAATTCCAAAGTTGGCATAAAAGCCCCTCCACAATCCTTTCCCAGGTGTGTGGTCTACTACTCTCGTCCTTGTAACCTAGTCAGCAGCCACATGGGACTGTTATATTCTAGGCACTATAATCGACACGGAGGCTGTGGAGCTGATGAGACACGGTGCTTGCCCTCCAGCAGCTCCAGGTCTTGTTGGAGAGACAGCCAACAGCATAATGCGTACTCTGGGGCGGTGTCCAGAGGGTATCAGACTAAGGGCAGATAAGGAATGGGTGGGGACAGGGGTCTGGGGATTGGTGAACATTTTAAACAGAGGCAAGGGCCAAGCACATGCCCAGAATTGCAAGAATACGTGGCAGGTGCTATACACGGAGTTCAGAAGAGCCGGAGCCTAGGCTGCAGGGCAGAAAGCAGTGAAGATGCCGGTTCCCCGGGCATCAGAACGACAGCGTCAGCACTCATGTCTTCCTGGGGGCCTGGCTTTCTGCTCCACTCTTTTCATGGGCTTTCCTTTCTACTTCTCACAAAACAGATATCGGTAGGGTTCGTTCTGCTGCAGTATGACCCCAGTTAACTCACACGTAATTGGAACATGGGGAATGATTTTTGTGTAATGAAGTTGCGTTGGTTCAAACACATTTCCCCCCCGGGCTAGGCAAGGGGAATTGGAAGAGCAGAAGTAACATTAGAACTTTCAACAGGAAATGAGAAAGCCCTCAGTCCTACTATGTTTTAGACTGGGGCGCTTACTGCTCTATCTTAAGAAAATTAAAAACGAGAGCCCGCCCTGGGGCTCCCACCTGGGTAGCCAGCCTGGCCCTGGCTCCTGGTCAGGGCAGGTACCCATCCCTCTCTGCCTACTTCCACCGCAGGCCCGTGGCTCCGAGCTCTGCTTCTATCTGCATTTTCTTAGCTCCTACATGATAGCATCTCCACTCTACTGTTTTATACTTTTAAAATATCCCCTGAAGCCTCCTTCAGCTATGCTGAATGTCCTGCCTGGATCATCTTGAGTCCTGTTCCGAGATTCCAAGTGTTGTTCTCTCAGCGCTCTGGCCGCAACGCTCCACAGCTGTTGAGAGATCGGCTCCATTTTATTTTCCCCTCAGCCCTATTATTCTTAGTGTGTGCTTTTGTAGAACATGAGACTTTTCAAGCTTGTGTATGTGGTGCGCTAGGAGACATGTACTATTAAATTCTCGGTTGATGAAAGAGGCAACAGAAGCTCAGAGGCATGGAACTTGCTGGAGTTTGCACGGCGGGCACATGGAAGCTGGATTTCCCAGCCCGAGCACACCGTTGTGTGGATGCGGAATGCACAGGATCTGATGTGCCCTGGGGGCTGGTTTTAAAAGTCTGTCATCTCTCAGCAACAAACACACCTTCTGTGCATAATCTGTGATGCTGGGCACGGGACTTTGCACTGGCATTTCCCAGACTTTTTTTCCATTAGGGTTTGCCCTTGGGAGGCACTAGAAAGAAGCGGGAAAGTGAAAGGGAGAAAGTTGACTTCCTTCCTGTCGTCGGGTTCCTGTCCATGTTTCTCAAGAGTCGTGGACAGTTGGCTCGGGCCTTTCCATGCCTCTTGGTTGCCAGCAGCATCTGGGTGGCAACTCGTTTGGCAATCAGTGAACCAGCCATGCCGTGGTCCTTCACCAGAGGCCTCAGAATCCCTGGAAGTCAGGACAAGCCTCTGCTGGGCAGTCCGTCTGCAGGGCCCTGAGCACCTGCTTTCCACGGCTTCCTCCCGAAGTCTGCATTCCGGCCCTTCGCACCCTCCTGCAAGCCCTCCGGCCTGAAGCACCACCTTCCCCTCAGGTTCCTCATTCCTAGGGGGTGTCTGGTCTGCTTCCTGTGTTCACATTCCCTGGATTAGTGCCAGGTTCCCTGCTGCTCCTTCAGACAACTCTTGGGTAACCAAGTCCCAGTACTCAATGTCCTCGCTAAAATAACGAACGTGTCCTCTCCCTGAGCAGACCCTGACATGCTCAGGAATATTTCTCTTCAGGGACAGGCGAGTCTTTGAAGGTGTTGAATTAGAAAACGGACTCCTCGCTGCAGATCTTCTTTTATTGCATCACTGGGCAGATCTGACTCTTTGACAACTTTTCTTTTTCATTTTTCATAATATTTTTTTTTCAATTACAGTTTACACTTAACATTATTTTATATTAGTTTCAGGAGTACAGCACAGTTGTGAGTGTCACAAAGCGTCCCTTTGCTATTTCCAGTCCCCACCTGGCACCATACATAGTTATCACAAATTACTGATTATATTTCCCATGCTGTACTTTACATTCCTGTGACTATTTTGTAACTATTTCTTACTCCCTTCACATCCCCCCCAACCCCTCATCCCCCATCTCCTCTGGCAACCATCAGTCTGTTCTTTGTATCTATGAGGGACTCTTTTTTTCTTTATCCTGGTGTTTCTTAAGGTCCTGATGGTAGCCCTTTTATTTCTTCAATCAGACCTTTCCCTGGAATAGCTGGCCCATTCCCACAGCTTCGGTTACCGTCCGTCTTCCGAAGAAGCATAGATTCATGTCTTCAGCCCGGTCATTTCTCCTCAGTTTGCAGATCCATTTATCCAGCCAGTGCTGAGCTCTCTGGACATATCTTTTTGACCGTCCCTTCTCTCGTTAGCTTGGGACAGCTTGTACTGCGATGGAGGGAGACTGGTTTCAATCCAGAGAGAAAGCCCTCCTGGTCCGCTTTAAACCCCAGCGTCCCACACTGAGTCCATCACCTGCTCTCTCACCCTGTGTCCCCAGTGTGAGGAGCTAATCCTGGAGTCCAGTCCAAGTCAGAAACCTGGGGGTGCATTTGGGGCCCTGCTCCCTCTTCTTGTCCCATATACAAATTGCTCTTATGGATTAAATATCTTCACTCAACTTACTTATTTCTATCATCTCTGTCCCTAGCCTATCCTACGGAAACTTCCAACAACCTCTTTACAGGTATCTCAGTTCTATATTATTCTAAATTCAATTTCCACAGAACATTAGAGTGTTTTTTTTCCCCCAAAGAAAAATCTAATCAGTGCCTCCTAATTAAAATCCTTAAGTTCCATTCTACTTTTAGAACAAAGTACAAACTACTCAACACGACTTGTTATACCCTTTATGATCTTGGAGTGGGGTGCCTCCAGGTGAGGGCTGTATTTTGGTTTGTTCGTTTTTGTTTTTGTTTTTATTTTTTTTTTTAATCCTCACCCAAGGACACTTTTGCTTTTATCTTCAGACAGAGTGGGAGGGAGAGAGGGAGGAAGAGAGAGAGAGAGAAACATCAATGTGAGAGAGACACATCGAGTGGCTGCCACCCACATGACCCCAACCGGGGCCGGGGACAAACTGTAACCAAGGCACATGCCCTTAGCAGGAACCGAACCCGGGACTCTCTGATCTGTGGGCCAACACTCTAACCGCTGAGCCAAACCAGCCAGGGCTCGTTTTTGTTTTTTTAAGCAAGAAAAGTTGCCACTTAACGGCTTCCTGTTCCAACATGCCTAGGGGCGTAGATGGAAGTACAAAGACTAACTGTAACTTTAAGCATAGCCAGTCAGGAGGGTCTATGGGAGGAGCTGGGGCGTATGGAGGTTTCATGGTCCCCCGAACCCCACAGAAAGACCTCTACGTGTATATAAAGCTTATGGTCCTAACTTCCCTTCCCCTTCCCTTTTTGTTTCTATAAATAGCCCTCCCTCTTGGCACACGGGACAGAGTGTGCACGGTGGCTGGCCGTGTCTGCATGCCCTGAGCTACAGCCCTTTCTTTTTCCTGAATAAATCCTTTTTGGTGACAAAACACCTTCTTGATACTATTTTTCAGTCGACAGAAGGCATCCTTAGGAGCGGATACTGCTTTGAGCAGGGTCACTTGGGTGGTCGGGTAGTCTCTCTTGCTTATGTAACTGTCAGGCAAGCCTGTACCCATTGCCTTGAGGGAAGGCATAATAGGAGCATCACTGAAGCCTGGCAGTGGCTGCCCACCGAAAGCACACGCCTGCCCTTCAAGAAGGAGGTCCACGGGCGTCACTGAGTTTCCTAGAAACAAAGGGAACAAACCTTGACCTCTTCCCTGTTGAGTTTCAAAGTTATTAGAAACTCTTTAATGAATTAACAAAATCTCTGCTGATATCCCCTGGCAGCAAAGATCATCACGGGATAAAGGTGAGTTTGCGTGCTTCCAGGTCCTATGTTGACACGGAGGCATAACCGGTTCCCATCCAGGTGTCAACGTACCAGCGGAGGCTTGAAATTAGCGGGAGGATGGGATGACTCGTCTTCTGGATGTCAAGCCAACTTCTGTCCTCAGCCACGTCAGTGTTTGTGCAATTGGACCATGGACGTTTAAGCCATTGCAGAAATAGACAGTATTCCTGGGACTCACCACATGGACTTCCTTTCTACAAGACCAGCCAGAGAACTGGCCACATAATTTGTGAGGCCTGGTGCAAAATGAAAACGTGGGGCCCTGTATTCAGAAATTATTAAGAGTTTCCAGACAGCAACAACAGAGCATTATAGCAAGTGTGAGCCTTTCTGAAATGGACTCTGTGTGTCTGCCCTGGTCCTCACGAGCCATCTAACTGGGGGAGTGTTTGCATTGCACACCTTAGACTATGCATTGGGGAGCAGTTTGCTCTTACAGCGATTGATACCTGCTCCAAGTATGGATATAGCTTTATTGCCTGCAGTGTCTCTGCTAGGACTACCATCCGTGGGCTTGTGGAAATCATGACCCATTGATATGATATTTGATACAATATTACTTCAGACTAAGGGACAAAATTACTGAAAAGAAAATGCAACCATGGGCACAGGACGTCATGATTTATTCATTGTACTATTTACTCCAGCACTAAGAAGCAGGTGTCCGGACAATACTGCAAGGGGCTTCTGAAGGCTTAACGAAAACTCGATCCCTAGGCTAGTACCAGCTAAAACAACGGCCTGGGACAGCACCGTTCACGAACGGCGCGCTGCTAACCTGGATGTGCCGGCCCACCGGTGCTCCTGGGGGACTGTGCCCTCAACAGCTCGAGCAGACGGACCCAGGAAGCCAAGATGGAAGATGATTTGACCTCCTCACTTCTACCCACTTGCTTTCTGTCTCCACAGCCTTCAGTTCTGCCGTGGTAGAGGTCCTGATGCCCACAGGGTTGGCACTGCCTCTTCCAGGGCGAGCTTCTGCAGCTGCCCCACGGATTTCTGAAGTGGAAGCGGGGGCAGCGCCTGGCCATGGGCTCTCCGCCTGGCCATGGGCTCTCCGCGCACACAACCCAGCCAGCAAACAAAGGGTTTCCTTTGTGGATGGACAGGTTGAATCCTGTTTATTGGGAGGTGTTCGTAATGGGGAGGGTGAGTGTGTGAAGGAATATGTTTGGAACCGGAGAATTCATTGAATGTATTCAAGCCTCTAGATCAGGAATTGACTATTTTTTTTCTTCTTGATGGGCCAGGGAGTAAGTACTTTCAGCCTTACAGGCAGTATGATCTCTGTCATAACTGTTTAGCTCAGCTGTTGTAGCATTCATAGGAAATATATAAGTAAATGAGCCTGGCTGTGTTCTAAAAACATGTTACTTACAAAAACAGGCAGCTGGCCCGCAGGCTACCGTTTGCCGGCTTCTGCTCTAGATATAAGCTCAAGTAACCAAGAATTACAGAGCACAGAGGAAGATGTCAAATGATGCCATGAAGCTGCAATCAGTCAAATCTAGAATGTGGGAAATTCTGCAAAACAAATGACTTGTTTTTCTTCAACAGATAAACAGTATGAAAACAAAGAAAGAGGAAGAACTGCTATTTATTAAAAGACACTTAAGAAACATAGTAATAAAATTCAATATGTGGATCTTAGATTATCAGGGGAAATCAAATATAGGTTGAAAATTGCAAGTTGTTAGGCATTGAAAAAAATTTTATTGGGTGTGATAAAGGTATTGTGGTTATATTAAAGTAAAAGGCCACACGTGTCAGACATGTATAGTGAACTATTTATAGTGAAATAATATAATATGGTGGATTTACTTTAATACAGTCCAGCAAAAGAGAAATATAATTTGTGTGTGTGCGTTGCTGGGAGGTAGGTATTAATGAAATGATAATAATGGCAAAACATTGACATTTGTTGAAACTGTTAGATAGCTGAGATTTTGTTATCCTGTTCTCTCTGCTTTTGTAGATGTTTGAAAAATTCCACAAGAAAGAGTGAAAAACAAAAAACAAAAAAAATTTAATTGAATGAAAATGTTGACGATGTGGCCAGGCCCAATTTCCTACCACTTTGCTCATTTATTATTTAGGTACTCACGACTGAAAAAAAAATTTTTTTTTGGCTGCTCATTTCTATAACTACACAACTTACTCAGTTTCCCCTGCCGTAGTTTAGTTTCTAATCAAAACCTGTGAATAAATAATTTATTCTACGAAGTAGTATTTTCCATTAGGAAAGCTTTCCTCTGTGCACTGAGCTAAAGTGTGTTTGCTGAATATGTACAAGAGTACATAAGAAATGACACCCTCCTCCTTCCTTGATTCTCTCAGTGAAAAATTTAGAGAAACAAATATTTATCCATTTTCTTTTTTCCATTTCGACACTGGGCACGTGTACTCCACAAGCCACACACTGCACATGTCAATTGCTTCGCAGCTGGCCACTTCCAGCGATCGCCTAAGGGCCTAGCTCCTCAAGGCATTCGTGCCCAGAAAGCGTCTGTCACTGCCTTGCATGCATGCACTTCGAAGTCTGTCTCTTTTACAACACGTCATCTTCAGATTAGAGAGCCTTCATCGTTAGCTCCCCTGCCCCATCATTTTAGTAAACTTTATTGGCTCCTAAGCTTCCAGTACACACCATGAAGCTAATAAATGACTTGCTTTTGACCCCAGACCCATGGATTTTTAAATTCCTTATCTTGTGGAAAGTTTAGCCTTTGAGACTTCAACCTTAATCTTTGTTCAAAGCCAGGAAAGACAATGCATAAAGACTATTATATAGGAAAGGGGTTTGGGCTGAGAAGTTCAGCCCCCCTGAATGTCCGTTTGAGGGACCGCCTTCAGTCTCACCCCACTCAGAGCCTCAGATCCATTCTCCTTGACCTGAGGAAGGCAGCCTCGTGCCTCTGAAGTCCCTCTACCTACCTCCTAATTCTAGCTGGAAATACAAAGACCCTGAATTTAATCCAGGACGATTGAAGAACGGTTCTATGGTCAGAGTTCACCTCAGCTGTCCAGCCAAGGAAGACGACTTGGAGCAGAAGACTCCTCACTCCTGCAAAAGCAGAGTCAGGAAGCAAATCTCCTTCTCACCTCCCTCCCCACCACTCACACACTCAGAGAACCTTTCAGCTCTGGGCTTCAAATGCAAATGAATTGTCTTGGTTAGGATTGATCAGGCCTCTAATCGGGGAGCTCGGAAACCAGGGCCTGAATCCCAGGCCCATAGTGATGTTCTGGTTTCATTTGTCCTCCCAGTGAGGGGCTGCCTGGTGATAATGTGGAGAAGGACAAGAACAAAGCAGGGTCTGAATGCAGTAACCAACGGCCTGTCTGTGTGAGGCTCCTTATTGCTTAAGTCACCTGGCCTTTTCCAAAACACCAAACCTCTTCTCCCTCAGCTCTTTGTTTTTATTATTTAAAAAATTATTTATTTATTTATTTATTTATTTATTTATTTATTTATTTATTTATTTATTTATTTATTTATATAGTTAGTTAGTTAGTTAGTTAGTTAGTTAGTTAGTTATGTGAATCTTCACCCAAGGATTTTAGTAAGAGGGGAAGGCAGAGAGAAAAACATTGATGTGAGAGAGAACATCCAGGGAGCAAACCCACAACCTAGGGGGTTGAACCCACAACCGTTGAGTATACTGGGACGACACTCCAACCATCTGAGCCACAGAGGTCAGGGCTAAACTTAAAAAAAAGATTTTTTTTATCCTCACCCAAGGACATTTTTGCATTTATCTTCAGATAGAGTGGGAGGGAGAGAGGGGGGAAGAGAGAGAGAAAAGCATTGATGCCAGAGAGACACATCGAGTGGCTGCCACCCACACGACCCAACCAGGGCTGGGGACAAACTGCAACCGAGGTACATGCCCTTAGTGGGAACCGAACCTGGGTCTCTCTGGTCTGTAGGGTGACGCTCTAACCGCTGAGCCAAACTGGCCAGGGCTAGACTTTTGTTTTTAAATTCAAGTGTTCAACACATCCATTCAGGCTCTGCTGGTATAAGCTGGTGTGGAATTCACAGTGGGGGTATCTCTATTTCTGGGAGGCAGTGGAAAGGGGGGGAGCCCTGGAATCCAGTGGAGTATGGTGGGATCCCTGTTCTTCCGGTTGTTTGCAGCAGGATCACTTAAGTCACTTAATCTTTTTGAGTTGCAATTTCATTAAAAAAATAGTGATAACTATAAAATCATATAGAAGGTAATTGAGGGGTTAAATGATATATGAGGCAAATTGCTGGCCCATAGTAGATTCTTAACAAATATTAAATCTTCCCCATCCCTCCAACCTCCAATACAGTCTTCACTAAATATCCACCTTGCTCTGCAAAAGTGCTCATTGTTGAAAAAGCCAAATTGATTTAGTTCCAAGACCTACCCAGAGGTAGAAATGTGCTTTCGTATGCACACTCCCAGTGGGGTTGAGAACTGAACGAGAATAAAGCAGATGGCATTGTAGTCACTAATGGGAATGGATTGGGGTGATGCAATTAAGTTACCAGACAGAAGGAATGCCTTGTTGTTGTTGCTGTTGGTTAGGAAGGCCTTGTTATGAAAGAAATATATGACCAGGAATGCCACAAAATTGAGTGTCATTTTCATCACCTTCTGGTTTTTGTCTTATCTTTTGCTGTGTTTCTAGTTATGTGTTCACTCAGGCCTCACCCATAAGATTTCCTCACTCTCGGACAGATCCACATATTCCGGCAAGTGCCTGCATTATCATGACCTAAAAGGACACTCAGCAACTTCCCTATTTATAACACAATGTTTCTGAAAAGTATCTTGACTGTACATATATATCAAAAGTTTAAAATGGGCGTATTCCTTAATTTGATAATTCCAATTCTAGGAAATTATTCAAAGGACATCCTAAACATATTGTTACATTATCATGCTAAGTGAACAAGCATGCTATTTATAACTTGAAATGGGATGTTAGGTAGCTATTAGAAATGTGTTGTAGGAGAAATTCAGAGATCAAGCAAATTGCCAGGATTGCACAGCTAGTAAAAACCTGGGTGAGCATATTATGAACCCCGGCAGTCTGACTGGAACACACGTGGTCAACTTCTCTGCTACACTGCCTGTGCTTGTGTATGTCTCTTACACAGCTTGTTGCAATTGCTGGGTGGCTTCTGCACACTCCACTGCCCTGCACCTTGAGGTTCTTGAGGACAACAGGTGTAGGGATGGGGGGTTTGGTGGGTGAACAAAATGTAACCTTGAAACATGCATTCCTGTGACCTGGCCAGACAAGGATCAAAGTATGTGTGTGGATAGATAAGATTTGCCTGATGGGTTGGAATGCCACCCTGTTTGAACTGAGTGTTTTGTTTGCATGTGAATAGATAAGGTTTGCATATCAAAGGGCAGGGATGCCACCCTGAAAGAAACAATGGGCAAGAAAGCCCAGGCGTGAATGGGTTTGTTTTTTTGTATCTCCTTTGATGTTTCTCCACTGAAAAAAAAAAAAAAAACGAGAGACAGGGCTTGGCTGTATGGTCAGCAGAGGCTCCATCTCAAGGAAATAATTACCTAAAACAACATGTAACCTGGGGAACCACTTTGCAAATAAATTGGGCTGCATCCAGAGATCTGGAGCATTTGCTCCCTTGCGATGCTCCCCCTCACTCCAAGCAGTGTCTGTTTGTATTCATTGTGTTGTGCTGACCCCTGGCAGGTAAAGAGAGAGCTGGCAAACAGGGACTAAATCCCCAGCACCTAACATCTTCAGAGATAAACATTTATTGAATATATAAAATCTTCAATGAGACTTACCAGGGCTATTAAGTACTGAACAAATGTTTTATTTTGATGAAGGTGTGGAAGGGAGGGGAGGAGGAGGAAAAAGAAGGAGAAGGAAAGAGCAGGGGAAGAAACTCAGAGGAAGAGTAATAGGAAGAACAGGGGATGGTTGTAGAGAGAAAAAGGTGTCAATCAGGGCTGTGGGGCCATACAACTGACAGCCACTCGCTCTTTTTGGCAGAAATCCTAATTCAGCAATTTTCCAATGTTTTAAGAAAGCAGCAGACTTTTTCATCTAGTGAAATTTTGTGCCAAAGACTAACATATAAAACAGATGAGGCTGGGCATGGAAGCTGAGCTTGCTGTACTCGTCCAGGAAATTCCTAGCCTGTCCCAGCCCTGCTGCAGCCCTGATAGACCTCTCAAGAACTGTTAGGATCTGAGAACAGTTTGAAAGCCACTGACTTAATCCATTTCTGGGTGATGGTCACAAATGTGCCTTTGTGAGTAGAATCTTTATCTCTTATAAGATCAATGTTAAAATTTGTGATGTTTCTGAGATCCCATTTCAAACCATACTAACTCCAAAATCAGTCATTAAAATAGAGGTAAAGAAAATAAAATAGTTACATAATATGGCATTTACATAATAAATGTTTCCTCTGGAAGGTTTATTTCTATGTGGGTTTTATTAGCTGATGAGTTCTTTTTTTTTTTTTCCTTCAACTTTAGACTTCAGAAGCCTTCTTCGATAAATATTCCTACTGTTCCAAGGATTTTCAAACTCCTTTCGAAATCAGTATTATTTATTCTGAAAATTTCTAAGTTCATTTGATATTCACAAACACCTTTGAAAACCTTTGATAAAATAAGAGTTGGCGGAATGAAATTTTTCCAAGGCAATTAAATCTCTTTCATTGATTCCTTGATCAAAACAGAGTGTGTCTGACTTCTACCAGCTGGTCAGCAATGCTAATCTACTTATTGCTGCATCCATGATAGAGTGGCTCAAGGTAATTAGCAATCATACATTAAGTGCCGATTGTTACTATGGGGTTTTATTTACGATATGGAAGATTATAATATCAAGTTTTTTTCAGATCAAATTAATATACAGCCTTTAGTCTCTATATTGGTCTATAGCTACCCTTGCATGAACAAGTTATATTATTTTCAGCCTGTTAAAGAGGAAACCCCAGTCCCAAATGGAGTCACTTGTGCTGAAAGCCCTAGATACCAAACCTAGAGTTATTACCTGATCTAACTGCAGTTTCAACCTTCTCCAGGAAATGTGATATTAATGGGTCAGTCTGGAATTTTTTGGTCAGCATCAGTGAGGTAATCTGTCATATAGGCCCCTCTCCATCCCCTCAAAGGAGGCTGAGGCAGTTTGCTGATAACACTCTCAACTTCCCTAAAGGGAAGGTAACCTTGCCACAAACAATCCTTTCTTTTCTTTTGCTAATAACTTTCTTGTCCCATCCAGTTTCTGCCTATAACAGCTTTCCATATTGTACAGCTTCTCAGAGCACCACTCCATTGACTAGATGGGATGCTGCTGCATTCAGGACTCCCTCCATAAAGCTAAATAGATATTCAAATTTACGCGATTCAAATTTTCATTCTTTGATGATTCATAACAGACATGGGTAGGTCGTGAGAATAGTATTTATAGAGGATGTGGATGGAGATATTTGTGTAGCATAGGTTATGTTGAAAATGTCTTCTATACCAGTTTATACATAGGGAACAGGGTATGTGAAGTATAACACAACTTCTACAATGGGAGAATAGCTTGTAGTGAATTCATTTACTAACTACAACGACCTCTCCAAGAATTCACCTTATAACTGTGAATCCTTAAAGAAGCATTGCATTTGCAAATAAACCAGCTTTGCTGTATCTTTGATATTTCAGTTGTTTGATGAACCAGGAAAATAACTTTATTTATTAAAAACTTTCTAAGTGCAATCATCTAATCATTAATTTAACACGCGTCATGTAATTTCATCCTCAAGACAAGTCTGTGGTATGTAGCATTTATATCCATTTATCAAATGGCTCAGTCTTTGTCTTGCCCAAAGTGATATAGCTGGTAAGAAACATGGTAGGAGTTCAAACTAGTCCATCTGACTCCAAAGCCCATGGTCTCGACTGCACTGCTAAATGGACCCTTGCAATGTTTTCCAGTTAGAACCATATCTTTATTCAATGTACATAATCTTCCACAGTCTAGCACGTAGTTGGCATTTAAGAAATGTTTGTGTAATGAATGAATGAGTAAAATTTGATGATCTGATTGGAGCTGTGAATAACCAAAATAATGTACCAATTACTTCTTAAATACATCTCAGCTCTATTTGCTTTTTCCCATCTGTACTGTCAGCAGTAGCCCAAGCTCCACCCATTTTGCCTGAACTCCTTCAAACACTTGGCTGCCTCCAATCTGTTCTCACTGCAGCAACCAGAGAGAGCTCTCTGAAATGCAAAACCTTTCCCCTCCACCCTCATAAAACCATCTTCAATGGTTTTCCATTGCTTCCAGGATTGAGTCCCAAATCCTTCACATGGGATACAAAGCTCTTTTGGCCTCATCTCCTGTCATGTCCCCATGGCACTCAGCAGTCCAGCCACTCAGGTCTGCCTTCAGTTCTCAGGGCGCTGCTTCCCACCTCAGGAATTTGTCCATGCAGTTCCTCTGTTGGAAATGCACTTTTGACATCTGTCCATCCTCCCATTTCTAGTACTTTCTCTTTATCCTTAAGATCGGAGGCAATAGTCTTTTCCTCCCCAGGACCATCAGTCTAGATCAAGTTCTTCTAAAATTCTCTCTTATTGCACCTTCAACTTTGTGTTAGCACTGATCACTATTACACTCCTTTGGTTTACTTTCTGTCTCCCCCATTCAAAAGTAAGCTCCATGGGGCTGAGGCTATAACCAGTTTTTTACTCACTTTTGTGAAGACCATCAATGTCTGTCCCATAGTAACCCCCTAAAAGATACTTAACATTCAGAGGTTTGTTTGAATGAACATATGAATACAATTGTGATATTGTGAGCTTGGATTTTCTCATAGTCCCATTCCACATTCTCATGATGACGATCTAACATTTCGGGAACAACTCTTTTGCTCAGGGCACATTGATACTCAGAATGGATTTTAAAACTGTCAGGGCTCAATTCTAGGGAAGCTCCTGTAGAGTTAGGATCAGAAAAAGCAACACACGTGTGTGTTGGGCAGATAGTAAAGGGAAGCAACAGTCCCAGAATGGCTGGGCCACCAACCACCTGCAGGCTGCCTTCTTTCTCTCATTACCACCGTTCATTTTCCTTCACCTGGGAGAAAAGGCAAGTACAGAATGCAGACTGCCTGCTGACCTGGGTGCTGCATGGAGCCACTGATTAAAGCTGGAGATGAAACTTTTTTTCTCAGTTTCATCTTCTTGAACCTAATACCAGCTGTGTTTCATGCTGAGCTACCACACGCCTACTGGGAAGCCTTTTGCTACCTGATACTATCAAAATGATGACATTTACTCCTTCAAGCGAAGAGATGATTAGTTCATTAGGAGGCCAAAGGAAGGAAAAAAAATTCAATTAGGTGTGTGTCTTTCATCCTCTGACCAGTTAAAGGGTTAAGAATAAAAGTGCGTGACTGTGTGTGCGTGTGTGTGTGTGTGTGTGTTGAGCAGTGTTGATCCAGAATTTCCTATTTCTAAGACATCTATCACTGTGGGCAAATTCAATATCATGAAATTGAAATGGTGGGTGTCGTGCTGGCCCTTGAAGGCACTGCTGGTCTGAAGCTCTGGAGTCCTTCATCTCTTTGTCCCTCACTCCTCTGGCTCCATTTGTAAAACTAAAATCTAGAGAGGCAGAGTATATGCTCCCTCCTGTAACACATTATTAAAAAGCATGATTTCTCAGCTCAAAAGGAGAGAAGACAAAGAGAAGAACAAAGCTTTCCTTGCCTGGGCACAGCATGTTTATTTTCCAAGACCTTTTAGCACTCACCCCAGAGAAAAGAAAGAAAGAAAGGGCCCAGTGTGCAATAATTGTTCTAAGGGAGAAAATAAAATGTGCGAAGATGAACATTTCTATTCAGACTTTGCACATCACATCTGTCCTACATTACCAGCACTCTCAAAGAGTAAGAGGTTTAAAAAAAAATTCTTTTTTCAGAAACGCTCTTATGATTTGAATTGAGAAGTGTTAGAATGTTAGGTGCTGCCTGGGGTTGAGAACTTTGGGGGTCAGATTGTGAAATTTGTAATCAAAATATTTTTCACCCTGACTTAGAGGCTACCAGCCAAACAAAGTTGTAGAAGCAGCTCTCTATCAAAGTAAAGAACATTTACTTTTCTAGGTTGTCAACACAAGTTTTTAAGGGTGGTAAATTTGGAATATAGCATAGAATTTACCTGGACCTGCTAAAACATATCTGTCTCGTTCTCTGTTGAATTCCCACTGTAAAACATAGTGCCTACGTCATAGCAATCCCTCAAGAAAATGTTTTCATGGGATGAATAACAAAAAATTTTTTTTTCAGTATTATTATCATCATCAACACCATCCTCTTGAGTACTCAAATTTTGTAGGGAACTTGGGAAGGTTCTTGTTTCTCCAGCTCTTCTTAGCTGTAGACACCAATGACCATCAGCTGGCACCACCTTACCTCATCCCTGAGCTGTGTTAAAAGACTTTGCCGTATGTCACATCCTTCCCAGTGGGTGGATTCTCGAGTCAATCTTGTTGCTATGAGCCCAGCGTCTGCTGTGCCCGGAGGGAACCTCAGCGTGAGATGCTTCTATGCTTACCCCTTCTAGCCTCATTCTTGTGCCTGGGAGCATGTCCCTCTTTCTTCTGTCTGGCAGGGGTTTTGCTCCAACCATGGTCAGCTAATGGACGGTCTGACAGCAAGTTCCACCTCTGCCTGGTGCCTCCTAATGTACTATGAAGGGGAGAGTATATGACCCCAAATATGCCACTTTGGCTTGTGGATTATTTTGAAATGAAGACAATCAAGGCCCTACAGACTCAAGAAGAGCTTTTAATCTTTCCCTTAACTGCCTAAAATAATTTAGATAGAGGGCCTGTAACAGGAGAGAGATAACACCAAAGATGGCGTCTTATCAGAAAGACTTCTCCACATGACCTGGCAGACATCTGTTTACCGAACACTTGCTCTTCTCATCTTCCTGTATTTGTCTTCCTCCCCCTTGGAACCCTAGACCTTACCCCCTTCTCTTAGCTCAGGATGGCATACAGGTGGGGCAAAAGTAGGTTTGCAGTTGTTCCTATGGAAAATAATACATAATAAATAAATAATAATACAAGAATAAACTCTGTGTTTCACATACTCACAACTGTAAACCTACTTTTGCCCCACCCTGTATAAATGTCAAACCTACTTTTGCCCCACCCTGTATAAATGTCAATTGCCTGTCTCTTTGGGTCTCATGCCTTTGGGCTTTTGTATGTATAACATTTGTTTTTCTCCTGTTCATATGTCTATGACAATTTAATGATTAGATTAGCCAAAGAAACTAGAATGGAAGAAGGGAAAAGTCATAACTATGTGCACAGACTAGAGCCTATAGCCCAGAGAAATGAATAATAATAATAACCCATACTTACTCAGCATTTATGTGCTTGGCGTAATTCTAAATGTGTTGCACATTCTAGCATATTTAACCCTCATAACAACCCTATGAAGAAAGTATTCTTAGCATACTATTTTTAAAGACAAGGAGATTGAGTCCAGAGTGGCAAAGAAAACTTTCCTCAGGTTAAACAACAGCATGATTCAATCCAGGCCATCTAATTCCAGAGCTCATGTCCCTAAACAATACACCATAACTAGCATCCCTTTATGAAGGGAGAACATTTAGCCATTAGACACTGATAACTGTTAGCATCCAGTGCCTGTTCTGATTGGTTGGGAGTCCATTCTGCATAAATATTTAAATATCAGCTCTTCCCTTTGGACATGGTGATGGGGTATCTTGGCTATCTCAAACTGCTGTGTAGTTAAGTTCCATGATGCCACTCCACCTGGTTCTAGATTCCAATCCTTCTTGACCAGTCCCACAAGTGAGGGCACATGGCCATAGGACACAAGAAGAACAAAACAAGATCTTTAATCTCAGTCTCATCAAGACAGGCCTTGGATGGAAAAATAATAGATAGAGCCTGATTCGATGTAGCTTACACAAGACACCAGCTAAGAGGTACAGACAAACCATGCAGAAGTCCAGAGAAGGACAAATCACTGAGACTTCTCCCAAAGGATATGGGACTTGAAGTGAACCTTGAAGGAAAAATCGGGCCAATAATATGATGAAGAAATACTGGGAACACCGTGTGTCTAACAAACAGGTCTATTTAAAATGGCAAAGACTGCCCTGGCCAATGTGGTTGAGCATTGTCCTATGCAAAGAAGGTCGCTGCCAGTTCAATTCCTGGTCAGGGCAGATGCCCCGGTTGGGGGCTCTATCCACAGTAGGGGGCATGCTGGAGGCAGCCAATTGATGTTTGTCTTTCACACTACTGTTTCTCTCCCTTTCTATCTAGAAATCAATAAAAATCTATTTAAAATAAAATAAAATGGCAATGGCTACAAGTCAGCAGAAGGTGTCAAAATTCAAACTCTTAAATAATGTTAGGTAGATGCTGATTAAAAGTGGGAGTGAAATTTTGCTCCTGAGTATCCCTTTCCAGAACACTAACAAGTATTCTCTTGTATTTAAAACAAAAAACAGTACAGATTTTTATTAAGCTCTAATAGCATTTTGGACTCATACACGTACAGGGAGATGACCAATGAGTTCTTGCAATACCCAAGATATGGAAGTAAAAGTCCCATATAGAACATCTAGGGGTAAAGTTGAATATTCATTTGGGAAGTGTGTGTGTATGTGTGTGTGTGTGTGTGTGTGTGTGT
Organism: Tadarida brasiliensis; assembly: GCA_030848825.1. Taxonomy (NCBI): domain Eukaryota; kingdom Metazoa; phylum Chordata; class Mammalia; order Chiroptera; family Molossidae; genus Tadarida; species Tadarida brasiliensis. The sequence continues at coordinate 49,911,492 of CM061264.1, forward strand.
GTAACATCTTTAGATTAGGAAGGGAGAGCATGAAGGAAAACATATAAATCCAAGAAGCTAGATTTTGAACCTAGTCTTTGCTCTTTATTAGGGTTTTTAGATCCGAAGAACACCCAGTGTCTTAGTCCATTTGAGCTGCTATAACAAAGCGCCACAGAGTGGGTGGCTTATAAGGAGCGGAATTTGATGTCCCACAGTTCTGGAGGCTGGGAAGTCAAGATAAAGGTACAAACAGCTTTGGTGGCTGGTGAAGACCCACTTCTTAGATGGCTGTCTTTATGCTATAATTTCATGTGGCAGAAGAGGTAGGGAGCAACACTGTTGGTGGGAATATAAAGTGGTGAATCGCTATGCAAAACAGTATGGAGGGTCTTCAAAAAATTAAAAACAGAACTACCATGTGATCCAACAATTCCAATCCTGGGTATATATAGAAAAGAATTGAAATAAGAATTGTCTTTTCCCCTTAAATTCCTTAAATTCATGAATCATCACCCACAGATGCTAATTATAGTCCTCCATATGCAATTTTTACGAAAACAAGCTCATTTCATTTTCTCTAGTTTCAAGAAGCTCACAATTTAGTTTGGGAAACATGATCCTTGCCCCTCCAGTTAATGATCAATTGGCGATTGGCGATATTGTTATGCTGTGTGCCAGGAGGCTGGATAGGTGGTCCATGATTCCTAAAGCTTTTCCCTACCAAGTCCATCCATGAAGAGTTTTAGATATTTGTGGTCCATAACTTTTAGTGAATACATCCAACTTTGGAGCTTGATGGACTCTGGAATGAGATTATTGAATATCTAATCTCATCCATGTGGCTTACTAGCTGTGTGACTTTTGTCAAAGAAGTTCTTGGTGCCTCAGATTCCTCATATGCAAAATAGGGATAAAAATAATGCCTGCCTCCTGGGATCATGGTGAGGATCACAAGAGTTAAAACTGGTAACATGTTCAGAATAGTGCTGGCACATAGGAAGCTCTATATATGTGTTAGCTATTGTTGGGTCTGCCTTTTTTCCCTTACATTTTTTTTTTTTTCAGGGAGGAAATATTGTCCTTTTCCTGGGTAGAACTTTGTCTCTGTCAGGACCCAATAGATAATTCTGTCTCTTTAAGTTCCAAATCAATCTGGGTCATAATTTTCAAATGTCTGGTCCAAGATACTGATTTTCCCTTATATATTAATTAAAAGTCTGGACTTCCCCTAGTTGGTGAGCATCCAGCTTCCAAGGAAGGTGCCCTCTGTTCACTTCCTTCCCAGTAAGGTAGCTGCTATTTCTGACCTTGACCAGATGGCTTTATGATCTTGATGTTTTAAGTAGACTTGCTTTTCTGGGTGCTTTTGTGGCCTCTTCAGAGCTGCTCCCTTGATGCAGGCAATACTTTGCTTTGACTCACCACCCAATTCCACATTGCCACCCCCAACCCTTAGTTTTCTAGCTATCTCTCCAATGGATTCTCCTTGTTGAAGTCCTTCACCTTCCTAGGTAATCCTGTAGACAGAACTTACTCTGGCTCCAGGTTGGCCTTCTCTCCTGTCTTGCTCATATCAGGACCACAAGGAAGGGCACTCATCCCTTGCTGTGACAAGCTGGGAGTGCTGGCCCATTGCAATGCAGCAACTTTTAACATTTACCGGCAGACCATTTTATCCTTCTCTCCCAAGGGTGAAGGCAATATTCCTTAGTGTTTTCTAGCTTAAGAGAAGAATTTAAAGCTCTCAGAGAAGCCAGTGGATTCTCTCATACCTCCCCCACCCCTCCCACACAGTAAACAAAAGATGATGATAAATAAGCCTTCCTCTTATTTTGGGTGGAATAGATTGGGGTAAAAGCAAAGGCATGCTCTCTCCAAAGAAATTTCTTTTATTTCTTTTTAAATTGATTTTAGAGAGAGAGGAAGGGAGAGGGAGAGAGAGATAGAAATATAGATGAGAGAGAACATTGATTGGCTACCTCCTGCATGCCCCCCCACTGGGGATCGGGCTCACAACCTGGGCCTGTGCCCTGACCAGGAATCGAACCAGCGACCTCTTGGTGGTTCATGGGTCAATGCTCAACCACTGAGCCACACCAGCTGGGCTCCAAAGAAATTTCTTTACAAATCCTTCCATTTCTATATTTGCTTTCTCAACCCCTTTATAGGTTGTACCTGCAATTTAATATCTGCTATGTACCACTTTAGTCAAACTGAGATATAAAGACCTAATTTTAACACCCTGTTTTGTTTTTCTGTTTTTGTTTTTTAAACGCACAGCTGGGAACACAAAAACCCACAGAATTTATTTTTTCTTTCTTCTGCTATATTGAGGAGCTGGGATTCAGCTGAAGAAAAATGTCTGGCAGTCTCTCTATTTTGAAGAATACTGGAGAAGAATTACTTATATAGAAGCAATTAGAAGTAAAAAAATCGCTGGGTCAAATCTAAGTCAGAAGATGGCAGAAGTCCCAAGTTAAACTGGCAGCTCAATTTAAGCCTATTTTCTTTGTTGCTTATTTCATTAAACCGCTGGGAAAGAATGCCAATATTCAGCCGTAGGGACTTGGTTAAAAGCTTTTTAGATTGATAGCTGCAGAATCTTGCAATGAATAACATTCTGAGTTTAATAGTGGCTCTGCTGAAAGCAAGTAATTCTTAATACATTTAACTACAGTAATAATTAGGAATATGAATTTATATTAACACCAGTTGGAGATTTGATGTGAGCCTCTTTGATGATTCAGTAAATGGAAAACAACCAATAACCCTTTTGGAATTCTCAAAAATTATATTGGTCTTCCTTTCTTTGTCCTTTTAAACCCATATCAACCACTTCATAATAAAAAGAGCTTGTTAGAATAAAATTCGCATAAGTATGTAAATACTTGGTATTGATGAAGGGGTAGGTAAGTAGGAACTTTTACATAGTCCAGGTGGAAGTGTAATTGTATTTGACAAAATGATTTCTGGTGCTTGATATGACTGATACCATTTTAAGAAACAAGTTGCTCTCAGGGACTGTTAATTCACCCCCAGAGGGGTGGGCCCATGTCACCTGAAAGGAATATTCTTACATAGATAAATAGGTCCATTGAGCTGCTTATTGCTTTGGAATATATAGTTCTTAACAAGCATGTGCCACTTGGCTACAAGCCACCTGTGTTCCTGGTGGCTGTATCTGTCAAGCCCTCATGCCCTTTCTGTGAGGAGATCTGCCGTCATGCTGCTGCCCGAGATTGTCTGTCAGTTCCCTTAATAAACTCCGGAGTTATAAGCCTCTTTCTTTGGCTCCTTGGGCCCTTCCTCCTTTGGAGGTTGGTTCCAGGACATCTTCAGAAGTTTTCCCCACAAATTGTAACAGCCTTTTTGAAGAATAATTTGACAAAATGCATCAATAGCTTTAAAAATTATATACTCTTAAATCTAGTAATTCTTAAAATCTACCCTAAAGAAAGAAAGACAAAAAAAAAGCAAAGATAGTTTTTCAAAGGTGTTTTTGTAAGTGATGCAATTTTAACATTCAACAATAAAAGCTTTACTAAATTAATTATCATGTATGCATATAATAGAATTTTGTGGAATTCTTTAAAATTAGGATATGAGTCTATATGTATCAATATAGAAAATGTTCAAAGAAAAGGTGCAGAGGAATATACAGAATCAAATTCCATGTTTTAAAATTTGTATATTTATCTATTTGATACACAGGTCAGGAAGCACCCACAATTTAGCAGTGGTTATCACCGAGTAGTGGAATTTTGAATGATTCACCCCCTTTACCTACCTGTATTTTCTATTTTTTCCCATAACAGATATAAATTATGAACATTTAAAAGAGGAAAGTGTATTAGAAGAGGTTTTATGTGATCCATAAACAAGAAATATATCAAAAAGAAGAGAAAATGTGTCCATCCAACATTAAACACAGATGAATACAGGAAAAAAATATAGCTTAGTGCTAATGGAAAAAACAAAACTGGAACCTTCTTTTCAATGAATATTGTTGATCACCTGTTAATTGTATGGTTCTGTGCAGCAGAGAATCCCTAAGATACCTAAGACAAGATGGTCGGGTAAAAGGAGCTTTAAAAAAAAATAAGGACACAGAGAAGTATATACTTTGAAGAGTTTAAATTTCCTAGATTCTGAATAAATGTCTATCCCCCCAAATTAATCTACTAATGTCAATCGATTTTAAATTTTATCTTATTATTTTAAAAAATTGAATTGGGAAAGTTGGTCTTTTATTCTGCGTTTCCCTCCTACAATAGAAGATAAAAGTTATGTGCAATTAACATGGGGCATATGGGGGTTTCATTCCATTTGAATTCAGCTAAACTCTTCAGAATGACCCTTATACCAAACTCTTTCATCTGCAATGCAAGTGTATTCTTCTGCAAGGCAAGTATTTCTAAGGAAAATTTATGGAAGTGGAAAAGCTCCAAATATATCATCTTACATTCAGTGGAGAAAATGACACACCCATTAATAATGAATGTGATTGTTTCAGGCCCAGTGAAATAAGTGTTGGTTGTCACTGCTCAGGATGAGACCAGTAATAAAAAGGGATGTCCTAATTCTGTTACACATGCCAAAGAGAGAAATGTCCTTACATCATCTCTTAGCTATAATCATGAAATGGAGAAAATGTTTTGGGGAATAAATGGAAAATCATTAGCAGGTCTCTTTTAAGAGGGCAAAGGAGGAAGTTAATGCATTAAGGCCAAACTAGCTTCTCAGAATATGCTTATCTGATCTATGGTCCTTCTCCTCAATCCTCTCAACTTCTTCGCTTTCTCTTTTCAGTTGATCTGAAGCCTCAACCTACAAGAAAGAGCAGTTATTAATACCTAAATTCTGTGTGTAAAATAACTGAACCAACTTTGAATAGTCAACACAACACTGAAGGAGAAAAACAAAGTCAGAAGACTGACACTACCCAACTTCAAGATTTATTCTAAAGCTACAGTAATCAAGAAAGTGCAGTATTGGCAACGGAATGGAGTAGAGAGTCCAGAAATAGATCCTCATAAATATAGTCAACTGACCTTTGACAAAGGAGCAAAGGCAGTACTATGTAAGGATAGTCTGCTCAACTAATGGTACTGGAACAAGTGGACATCCACATGCAAAAAAATAAATGAATCTAGTTAATAATACTGTATGGCATATTTGAAAGTTGTTAAGAAAGTAGATCTTAAAAGTCCTCATCATAAGAAAAACATTTACAACTATGTGTATGATAGATGTGAACTAGACTTATTGTGGTGACCATTTTGTAATATATACAAATATCAAATCATTACGTTGTACACATAAAACTAATATAATGTTATATGTCAATTATAACTCAATAAAAATAAAATTACCTTGTAAAAAAATGAATCTAGATATAGACCTTACATTCTTCACAAAAATGGACTCAAATGGATTATAGATCTAAATGTAAAGCACAATACTATAAAACTCCTAGAAGATAACATAGGAAGAAGCTTAGATGACCTTGGATATGGTGATGACATTTTTTAAAGCCTCACCTGAGGATATGTTTTTTATTGATTTTTGGAATGAGAGGAAGGGGGAGAGAGGGAGAGAGAGAGAAACATAAATGTGAGAGAAAAACATGGATTGGTTGCCTCCCATATGTGCTCCGACTGGGAATCGAACTCACAACCTAGGTAAATGCCCTGAAGGAGAATCAAACCTGCAACCTTTTTGGTGCATGGGACCACTCTCCAACCAACCAAGACATCTGGCCTGAGCATGATGCTTTTTTTATATACAATGCCAAAGACATGATCTATGAAAGAAATAATTGATAAACTGGAATTCATTAAAATTAAAAAAAAAATTCTGCTCTGCAAAAAACAATGTCAAAAAAAAAAAAAAAGAAAGAAAGAAAAAAAGAGAGAAGATAAGCCACAGATTGAGAGAAAATATTTGCAAATGACATATCTGATAAAAGAATTATTCAAAATACACAAATAACTTAAAACTCAACAATATGAAAATGACTCTATTGAAAAATAGCCTAAAGATCTTACCAGACACTTCACTAGAAAAGATACACAGATGGCAAATAAACATGTGAAAAGATGCTCCACATCGCATCATCAGAAAAATGAAAATGAAAACAGCAAGAAGATGATCACTATACACCTATTAGAATGGTCAAACCCTGAAACACAGACCCCACCTGGTGAGGCTGTGGAGCAACAGGAGATCTCACACTGCTGGTGGAAAGGCAAAACAGTACTTTCACTTTGGAAGATGGTTTGGCAGCATTTTACAAAACATACTCGTACCACGTGATCCAGCAATCATGCTCCTTGGTATTTACCCAAAGAAGATGAAAACTTATGTCCACACAGAAATTTGCCCAAGGATGTTTATAGCAGCTTTATTCATAATTGCCAAAAACTTGGAAGCAACCAAATGTTTTTGAGTAGGTGAAGAGATAAACTGTGGTACATCCAGACAATGGAATATCATTCAGTGCTAAAAGAAATGAGCTGTGTTAATCCACCATAAGACACTGTGGAACCTGAAATGCATATTACTAACTGGAAGAAGCCAATCTGAAAAGGCTACATATGTTCTGATTCTAACTATTTGACATTTGGAAAAGTTAAAAATAATGAGACAGTAAAAATAGCAGTGCTGCTGGGGTGGTGCAGGAGGAATGAATAGGTAGGGCATAGAAGGTTTTTAGGACAGTGAAAATACTCTGTATGATATTATAATGGATACATGTCATTATACATTTTTCTAAACCCACAGAATACACAATACCAAGAGTGACCTTAATGTAACTATGGGCTTTGGGTGATTATGATGTATACATGGTAACAAATGTACCATTCTGGAGTGATGTTGATAATAGAGGAGGTTATGCACAGTGCGTCAAGGGTGGTGGGCGGAGTGTATGGGAAATCTCTGTACCTTCCTCTCAATTCTGTTTTGAGCCTAAGACTCTCTAAAAAAATAAAAGTAAAAAAAAAAAAAAAGCTGAACCACACAATCAGCTACCCACACACCCGTATTTAAAGCACGAAGAGGAAAGAACCCTCTGCTTTGAATGGGCTCTATGGAAAGTGTATTCTAAGAGCAGACTAAAGAACGGAAAGCATAACCCCTGGCATGGGCCCTATATAATCAAGCAAATGAGAAACAGTTTGGACAGTTTTTAAAATACAAAACATTTGGTAAGAGATATAAAAGAAATTTAAATCCATTTAGTGATGTATCTTCCTCCAAGATGAGAAGTTACATTATTGTTAAAATGTTAACCTCAGATTAATTTAACCCTTGATAGAATTCCAATGAAATTTACCCCAAATAAAATGATTCCAATGTTCATTCAGAACAGGGGTTTGCAAGCTGAGGCCTATGGCCAAATCTGACCTGATGATCTTTTTGTAAATAAAGTTTTATTAGAATACAACCACATCCATTTGTTTACATATGTGCTATAGTATCTACAATGTCAGAGTTGAGTAGTGTGACAGAAACCATTACTTGTAAATCCTAAAATACTCACTTTTACAGAGGATGATTGCTAGTCACTAATCTAGAACGAAAATAAAGGGCAAGAACAACCAAAAGTATATTGAAATAAAAAATGAGAGGGTGCATTTGCTTCTATATTTTAATGCCCCCAAACCAGCTTTAATAGCCAAAGTTCCTAATTTTCAAGAAACACATACTTTCTCACATTTTAAATGTCCTGACATTAAAGTGAATGCTACAATAGATATGAAAATAAACTTGCCATCCACCGGGTAGAATGAATGCCACAGCTGTTGCTGCCTATCCTTGTATAAATTTAACTTTCTGTAGCAAACATCATTTATCTTCACCACCTTATTGAAGGTGTGTGTGGTAAACAGTATTCACTGATGATCAGTTGTAATAAATATGAGTTCACTTCTTCACATAAAAACATAAACATTCTATAAACAAGTCCTAAGGAACAAAACTGAACACATACTTAAAGAAGAATTTGTAAGGATAGTAAATCCAATGTTGCAGGCTACAAAACAGCAAATGGAATCTGGTTTTCATAAAAAGATATGTGTGTGCTTGTTTCCAGATTCACATTTTTACCCAGTTATCTATATAATTATCCATCTATCACGGCTGGAAAGATGTACATCAAAATCTTACCAGTTGTCTCCAAGTTGAGAAATAACTAGAGATGTCTCATTTTTTTCTTATTTTCAGATTTAAAAAATGGTACAAATATTTTCAATGAATAAAAGTTACCTTCATTAAAAAATAAGAGGTAAATGGAAAATTGAAATTTATGGTAATAGATGAAGCAAATTATTATTATCCTTCTATATCATGTATTACAAATCAACATTAAAAGATGACTCTTCAATATAAACATAGTCAAAAATCATGAAAAGGAAATTCACAAAAAAGTAAAAATGTACGGCCTTCCAGTAATGAAAGTAATGCATTCAAATGAGATGCTTACTTTTCCCTATCAAGGTAGAAAATTATTTTTAAACACTAAACAATTCAGTGCAGAGTCCTGGCAAACATTTGAACAGAATCTCCGTTTGCTTTGACTCGTGTTTACACGTGGAAGGATTGCAGCTAGACCAACACTTCTGGCGTCTCTCTTCCCAGCCCTCTCTCTCCCCTTCACTGCTTCCCATAGGTGAGCTTTAGAGAAGACACGAAACACGATTGTCTAACATCATTCTCAGTTCTCATTCTGTGCAGGCCTGTCCACAGGACCTATATGATCAGCTTACTGGGCAGGACCCCAGGGAGCAGCCTGTGGAAGTCCACCTGGGTCAGGGAGGGAGTCTATACAACTAACTGGTTTAGAATATTAACCAGGATATTAACAAGCAGGTCTGATGAAATCTGACGCATAATCTTCCATTTTATCAGGAATAAAGCTGATGTTTTCATCTTCATTTGTCTGAATCTTGCATCTCTCAATAATCTCCAGAACAAGGGTAAAGGGACAGGAGAATTCACATATACTACTAGGAGCAGTATAAAGATAATCATTTTTCTGGAAGGTAATTTCACAGTGTGTTACAAAGGCTTTACCCTTAGCTGGGCACTTCTCTGAAAATTCATGCCAAGAACGCAATCAGAGGAATAGACAAAATAGGTGTATATGAATATTTAGCATAGTATTATTTATGATAGCAAAAACTAGAAAATACAAATGTCCAACTGCATAGAACATTTAAGAAAATATATTTGTATATCATACAAGGTTATTAAAAATCATGTTGTGGAAGAGTATTTTGGGCATGGGAAATGGTTCACTATATATGCAGTCATGGCTCACTTAACGATGGGGCTACATTCTGAGAAACGTATCAGTAGGTGATTTCACCACTGTGCAAACATCATAGAGTGTACTTACACACACTTAATGGTATAACCTACTGCTGTAATTGTTTGTGTTATATTTTTATATGACTGGAAGTGCAGTAAGTATGTATACATCAGCATCACCACAAGCACACAAGCAATTCCTTATGCTATGGTATTAGACAGCTACACATCACTAAGAAATGGGACTTTTTCGGCTCCATTATAATCTTATGAGACCAAAGTCATATATGCAATCTTTCATTGTCCAAAATGTCGTTATGTGGTGCATGACTATATTGCTAAATTTAAAAAATGAACTATAGAATAGTATATACAAATATGGTTACCATCTTTGCCATGCATTTGTAATTCATAAACTTAAATAAAAATACTGGTAGAACACATAATAGTTACCTTTGGATTACAGGAATTATTGTTCCTTTTTTGCTTTTGATTTTCCAAGTTTTCTATATTATGTATTAATAAGGTAATTTGAAAAATATTATTAAAATATAATTGAGCAAGATATAGCATGTTAATAACCCTAATTTTTTATTATAGCTATAAAATCTCTTTCCACAGAATGCCAGTTAGTTGATTATTATGTTCATGTTTAAAAGAGTTTTTAAATAAGGAAGAAAAATTCTAATTAAAATGAAGGAATGTACCATGGGTCAAAAGAACTGGCTAATACCCTGGCTTTGTTATTTGTATGCATTCAGATCTTCTAAATCTCAAGGGATTATAATTCATACCTTGAGGAACTGTGGAGGATGAAAGATCATTTACAAATCAGTGAGCCTGAGGTAAAATAATGACCTCAACAAATGCTAACCTTTGCCCTGGCCGGTTTGGCTCAGCGGTTGGAATGTCAGCCTGTGGACCAGAGAGTCCTGGGTTTGGTTCCCGCTAGGGGCACGAACAAAAAACACCCAAAACAAATGGTAACTTTTATTCTAAGTAATATATAAAGTATATTTTTATTTTATTTTATTTATTTATTTTTTTTATCTTTTTTTTATTAATTTATTTTTGTTACAGATGTTTCTCCTTTTTTCCCCATTGACACCCTTCTCCCCATCCCCCCACCCCGTCCCCAGCTTTGTTGTCCATGTCCATCAGTTATGCATACATGCATATAAGTTCTGTGGTTTATCTCTTCCCACCCCCCAACCCCCTCTTCTGAGGGGTGTCAGTCTATACCCTACTTCCACATCTCTGGGTCTTCCCTGTTCCTCAGACTGTTATGTTCATTATATTCCACAAATAAGTGAGATCATGTGATATTTGTCTTTCTCTGCTTGGCTTATTTCGCTTAGGATAATACTCTCCAGGTCCCTCCATGTCGTCTCAAAGGATAAGAGATCTTTCTTTCTTACAGCTGCATAGTACTCCATTGTGTATATGTACTACAGCTTTTTTATCCATTCGTCCACTGATGGACACTTGGGCTGTTTCCAGATCTTAGCTATTGTAAATAGTGCTGCTATGAACATGGGGATACATGTATTCTTTCTGGTTGGTGTTTCAGGCTTCTTAGGGTATATTCCTAGAAATGGGATCACTGGGTCAAATGACAATTCAATTTTTAATTTTTTGAGGTAACACCATAGTGTTTTCCACTGTGGCTGCACTAGTCTGCATTCCCACCAGCAGTGTACTAGAGTCCCCTTTTCTCCACACCCTCACCAATACTTGTTGTTTGACGATTTGTTGATGGCGGCCATTCTGACAGGTGTGAGGTGATACCTCATTGTTGTTTTAATTTGCATCTCTCTGATGATTAGTGATGTTGAACATTTCTTCATATGTCTCTTAGCCATTTGTATGTCCTTTTTGGAGAGGTGTCTATTTAGTTCCTCTGCCCATTTTTTAATTGGGTTCTTTTAAAGTATATTTTTAAAGAGTTGTTAAGTGTGGTCACACATGGAACTCCCTACTCCTCTAAAGCATTTATTCAATAATGTTTCCATTAAGTGAAGAGAATTTTGAAACACGAATTAAGAAAATAAAATTAACATGAACAAACGCCAACTATGGGTAAAATATAGTACTAGACAATTTACATATTATCTCATCTTATAAACCTATGGTACCTTTATTAAGCATTAAAGAAATCTTCCCCTAAAATAATACTTTGAAACATTCCTTTATTGAGTTCCACTGAGTTGTCATATTCTGCTGCAGGGTATCATGCTAAGATTCTGGATGGATGAGAAGCATCCACTTAATTTTTTTTTTTTAATTAGAGAAAGACACTGTGAAAAGGGAAATGAGAAATAAGAACCTACATGGTGCTAGGAAAGGGCACATACAAAAGTAGAGAAACTGAAAACTGATTCCTTTGCAACTGTCCATAACCACATACAATTTGAAGTGTCCGTGTGCTCTCAGAGAGATGCAAATCCCAGCTTGAAGATTAATCTAGGAAAATCTAATGGTTCTGACTGAGATTAAATTTCATGTGGAGGAGCTAAAAGGAAATAAGTTAGTATTATAGATATATAAAAGAAATTACGATTTGTTTATATAATAAAACAACTAACATTTGTTACATTTATAATGTATATTGTAAACAATCTTATTGGGGTCTTATAACAATACTATGAAGAAGTTTAGATATTATCATTTCTTTAAAAAGAGGAAATGAGAATTCAGAGAGTTTAAATGGCTTGCCTAAGGTCACACAAAATGAAGTGGCAGAACCAGGACATGAACTTGGTCTTCTGGTTCTAAAGGCGTGTACTAGATAACAGTTATTACCTACACTATAGTAAGTCTGGGACCATCTTAAATGACTACATTCTTTTTCAAAACTGATTTTGTTTAAAAAAAAAAAAAGCCTCTAAAAATAGTATTCTCAAGTGTTTTAGCAAAGTAGTATGTGGAATATATAAATTTGTGTTCTTACTCCCCATGTTTTCTTTCAATCATCAAGCTAAAAATTCTATTGCTATTTAGTTTTTAAATCAAGTTTATGGAACGTGACAGAGCACACCTAATGACTTGCAATCGATAATGACACAATAACAATTTCAATGGCCATGATTCTTCTTATTTTTTATTTATTTATTGATTTCAAAGAGAGAAACATTGATTTGTTATTCCATTTATTTATGCCTTTATTGGTTGATTCTTCTTTGTGCCTTGACCAGAGATTGAACTCCCAACCTTGGCATATGGGGAGGACACTCTAGCTAATTGAGCTACTTGGCCAGGGCTGATTTTTTTCTTTTTATATAAACTATTCAGTATTTTAGTTTGGTATCTGAAGCATTAATGAAGTAATATGAAGTTTATTATAACTAATTATGTACAGTACTTTCAATTAATTAGGAATTAAAGCTGACATATTATTTTCCAAAATATGCTTTCTTAAGAGAGTCTTATAGATTTTCTCTTATTAAAAATGAGGTTATTTGATTTTTAGAAATTTAAATTACTGTTTTTGAAGAAGATAGTCTCTGATATTTTGAGACTAAAAATAAGTGTTAAAATGCAAGCATTTTGCCAAATGCGCTTTCATTTCATAAAATAAAAATTTTAAGAAATGTTTTCTGGTATTTAATGACTTATAGGTTGGATCTTCTACCCAAGAGAGCCACCAAGGTATCCTTCACCCCACGGGAGGAATCTTTGAGGCATGGATAATTGATTGCATCCCATCACAGCTAACTGACAAAGCTTGTTTCCAATCCATGAAAGCCAGTGGTAGGGTCCTGGAAGGCAAAGCAGGGGGTGTTTTTTTGTACTACAGCAAATACATTTGTGATGGTTAATTTTATGTGTCCACTTGACTGGGACATGGGATGCCTAGATAGCTGGTTACATCCATCTTTCTCTGCCTTTGGTGGTCCTGATTCGCAGGCCTTCAAACTCAGACTGTGTACTCCATTGGCCTTCAAACTATACCACCAGTGGGTTTTCCTCAGCCTCAAGCATGCAGAGAGCAGACCATGGAACCTCTCAGTCTCCATAACCATATGAATACTTTATAATAAATCTGAATATCTTATTGGTTCTGTTTCTTGGGAGACTCCTAATACAACATTATAAAGTTATAATATATAAGAAATCACAGTCTGTTCCCAAATTAGAAACATTCACCAGAAAATCTAGAAGTATGAATTTTCTTCAGTTTAAGAATCATTTTCTTTCCTTGACTGGGTAGCTCAGTTGGTTAGAGCATCATCTGATATGCTAAGGGTATGGGTTTGATTTCCAACCAATGAGTGCATGAATAGGTGGAACAACAAACAAATCTCTCTCTCTCTCATCAGTAAAAAAATTTTCTTAAGCCTGGAGCTTAGGTAGATGACTATCCCTATATGAGTACACTGAAAGAATTAATTTAAAATAAAATATGAAGATGTTTCAGAGTATAAATGAAAAACATTTACAGAAAAAAAATGAAAGAATATAAAGAGATGTATTTCCAAAACTCTGGCCCAAGGACACATTTCATTTACTGGTTTAAGGTGAAATAAGAAAGAAAAAGGACAATACAGTGAGTTTTTCGTAATATTAATTGTTAAAATCTCATAAGAAATTGAGATAATATCTCTCCTAACTTTTTGCTTCATTGGTATTAATGAAAATGTGCTTGCAAACAAACAAACAAGATGATGACAGTAAATCGTACGCTTTTTTTTTTTTTAAATGTTTTTATTGACTTTTTAGAGAGAAAGGAAGAGAGAGAGAGATGGAAACATCAATGTGAGAGAGAAACATCAATGGGCTGCCTCCTGCATGCCCCCCACTGGGGATTGAGCCTGCAACCTGGGCATGTGCCCTGACCGGGAATTGAACCGGGACCTCTCAGTCCATGGGATGACACTCAATCCACTGAGCCACACTGGCCGGGCTCGTACGCTTTTTTTAATGCTCTGATTTGATATAAAAAGTTGTCATTCTTATGAGGGCTTTATTCTACCATACTCGGAGGTGCCTATTTAATACCATGGTATCCCGAGTCTGGGAACCACAAGGAACCTGCAGATGGAAAAGGCACGCATGTGAGAGCAAGGTCCTTTTGATGTCTTTCATCACACTTATAATACAGTCCAAATATCTTACCTTGCCCTGAGTTCCCACACGGCCTTCCCCTTGCCCACTCTGCAATCTCATCTCCCCCACTCTCCCATTTGCTTGCTGAGTTCCAGTCACACTAACCTCCTTTCTCTTTTTCAAAAGCCAAAGGTCCTTGCTTTGTGGTCTTTGAACTTGCTGTGCTTTGCTTGTTATGCCTTCTTCATAGCTTTTCAAAAGGCTGACTGCTTCTCAGCCTTCCATTCTCAGCTCTTCTGCCCATCTTATCTAAAGTAGTGCCCACCTATCCTTTAGTTCCTTTTAAACACATCATCTAGTTTATTTCTTTCCTTGCACTAACTGTTAATTTAATTATTTGTTTATTTTAAACCATTTATTGTCCATCTTCTCTGGCTAGAATATAGTCTCCAGAATTACAGAATGTTTGTCTTTTTTGTTCTCTGCTATATCTCTACTTCTAAGAACGATATCTTAAGGAAAGGAGGAAGGAAGAGAGGAAAGAAGAAAACACACTGCAGCTAGATTGAAAAGAAGAGAAAGAAAGAAAAGTTAATTGGTTTTGGCCTTAAAATGAGCTCAGGAAATTTTATGTCTTTATTCGTTAATTGTCTGTAACCTCCTCCAGAATGACAACTTTGTAAGTGTAAAGGACCTTGTTGCATTTTCAACTGTATTTCCAATGTCTAAAACAGGGCCCGGCTTAAAGCGTTAAATACATATTTGTTGAATTAATGGGTAAATGGTGAACTTCATTTAGGTTGTTTGTGAAATATGATTAAGAGATAAAATACTTGGAAGTGATGTTTTTCTAGCATTTGAATGTAAAAATATAAGAAAAAGAACATTAGACATAATGTTAAATCAGGCCCAATAAATACTCCCAGGACAATGTTTAAAATAATCACAAATAATTTTATAAGAAGTGCTTAGATTACCTTCTTTACCCCAAACTGAATTAATAAGGAAAAGAAACTGTTTATTAGCACTTACTATGGTCAGTTGTGGTGCTCAGCATTTCAGCTGTGTTATCTTACTGGGTCATCGTAACAACTAAAGCATGTCTATTTTATAGGTATAACCAAATGTCTTCACTGTACAGGTGCCCCTACAAACTAAAATTAGGAACAGTCCTATCTGTCCAGGCAGGATCTAGGGCACAGGGGCTACTGGCTGGTGGAATTAGCTGATACACACCCCCTACTGTCTATTTATACCCACAGATCCACACAGACGCTGAGAGTCTCTGGGCAAAGGGCTCAGCCTTGTCAGGCACTGGATTTCAAGTGTGAATGCACATGTGTGACAGATTCATGGGGCCCTGACAGATGCCAACTTTCAAGAACAAAATGGAAACCCTGGGAGTGAAAGTGCTAGAAGGAAGGGAGAAGTCCGACATTATGAGCTAAACATAGGAATGTGGCGTGTTCTTCAGAAGGGCACGCTGGTTCTTCGGGTGTCAATAGGCTATTAGTAAGTGCATTAGCGCTCACTCCACTACGCTGCTGGTTTGTAAACAAGCTGTGCATCAATTCAGGTTTCAGTTCCAGATCAAAGAAACTACTTTAAGCAGAAAGTGATTTAACACAGATGCTTACAAAACTTTTGGAAGGACCAGAGGACCCAGAGTTGAACTGAGTTTCTAAGAGTGATGTCCCAAACAACACTGTAGAACTGGGCAGCCAAGGCTACCAGTGTCACACCATGATCAGGAATGGAGGCATCAGGAAGTTTCTGGAAGCAGAACAGCGCACCTCATTCACAAGCCGAGGAGCCAGAAGATGCCACCACCACTGTTGGCTCCAGCTCAGCCATGATCTGTGCCAGCAAAACCAATGGGCCATGCCCCTACCCTTGATACCATAAAGCCAGGAACCCCTGTTATCATTGCTGCAGAAAATCCTAATGCTTCCAGGGCCATACTTACCAGCCAAAGTGGCAAATCAGAAAAAGTGTAGTCTTTACCTCATCCTTGTCTTCTACATCTCATGTTGATGTGTCTGCTTGGAGAAGCTTGGTTATATACGGAACCTGAGCTGAAAAGAGGGTGTGAGAAATGATGTTTTAATGTTCTAGCTTCTAGAGTGCAAAAGACCAATCGGCAGCATCTGCTACAGATACCAACTGTGAATTTAAAGTTACATCTCTGGATGCTGAAACTCCTCAAAGCACAGGGTATTTTGCTGTGGGATGACTACAATGAAGAGTTCTTTGCCAGAATGATGGAAGTAGGGAACAGACTGACAAACCTCAGAGGGATGGGGGGTGGGAGGGTGGTAAGAGATAAACCAAATAACTTATATGCATATATACACAACTAATCGACATGGACATTAGGCTTGGGAAGGCAGGAGGGGGGTGGGAGTGGGAAGGAGGGAGGTCAATGAGGAAAAGGGGGGGGGGCATCTGTAATACTTTCAACAATAAAAAGAATTAAATAAAAAGAAAAAGAGTTCTTTGGGACTCAACCATGTTGTGGGAACCTCCTCAACCAAACATACAAAGGGCATTCTCTTTCCTATTTTGCAAGAATGATGACAGAGATCCCTGGCACAGAGGGGCTGGGGTGGTAATTTAGGTCCACTACTATCCAGGCATGTAGCTATAATAACATCTATGTAGCAGAAATTGAATGAGGATGAAGGATCCACTTGAAATAACAGCTATACAGAACCTGTCAGGCCTGAAGCTGTGGGCTCTGAATCAAGGCCAATTCATGAATGCATGTAACCTCCCTTAGAGTCATGTAGACAACTGGGAACCATGACTTGTCATCCTAATACCAAGAAGGAGGGGGTCAGAATCTCAGGATTCACCTTTTAATATGCCCTCATTTGTATTCACATGGATCTGTTGGTTATATTGATTAAGATAATGAAGTTGGAGCAAGTAATCAATTTGCTTAGTCATCTTGGGGTGGAGCTCAAGTTGGGCTCTCTCTAAAGGAGATGATATTTATATCAATTAGGATACTTTTGATGGAAAGGAACAGAAAACTTTGACTCACATTCTCTTAAACAGCAGGACATTTATTATCCTGCATAATAGGAAGTCCCATGGACAGGATAATGGGGCTCCAGCTCTGCTTCTTGGACTGCTTCTGCTCTTTCTTACTCCCATGCTGGCTGAACTTCAGTTTGGACATAAGATGGCTGCCACAGGTCCAGGCTTCACATTCAAGCATGATGATGGCATTTAGAAGAAAGAAATGTCTTTCATCTGGGGTCTTCTTAAGAACATGGAATTTCTTCTCCCATAAGTCCCCAGCAGACTACTCTCATGTCTCATTCACCAGAACAAATTCCCTTTTTTAAGCCCATGCTTGCAAAATGGAATGAGATGATGGCAAATGGCTTATACTAATTAGGAGTCCTCCTCTGGAGTTGACTCCCAAATGGAGTTAACTTCTTCCGGAGGACTTGGCTGTGTGGAGTAGTGGTGGTCACTTGAATAAAATCAGAGATGTGCTAGAAAGGAGGAAAGTGAGAGTAATGGAGGTCAGGTAAACAAGGAAGGGTGTCCACTGCAACTTCTGTAGAGCTAAATATTTAGCCGTTTTCCTGGAGGGTAAATTATGAGAAAAATTACTCTTGTTAAGAATAGGAGATATGCTGAGGAACGAGAGAACCCCTAAGTGCTAAGGGAAAAGAGAAGTTAGACAAGAATAAAAGAAAAGATGGATGATTCCAAAAGAGAGATCAAAGCAAGGGACTCAATGCACAGCAAAACACTTGCACAGAAGGCATGAACCCTGGTCAGAGTGGTGATGAGGAGGCTGAAGAGAAAGCAGGACATAGAGAATTTGAGATTTAGAGAGAGATGGGGGCTGAATTGGAGGAGTGTCTAAATAGAGAGAAGGAATAAAGTGACAGAGGAAAAAAGAAAGGAAATACAGGGATGAGAAGCCCTGCTGACCTGCAGTCAGTAAGGGAAGGTGCTGTTGCTGGGAGACCTCTTCAAGTGCTGCTGAGAAGTACAGTCCCTGGCAGCTGGGTTCTGCAGAGAAGGAGAGGCTCTTAACTAGCTGACATCCTTTGTGCCTCTGGTCATCAAAAATGCAATTAATGATAAGAGAATTCAGCAGAGCTGGGATTCTGAGGCTAATATTTCTGCTTACTGTCTAGTAAGAGTGTTATTGGTGGGGTGTCCTCTGGGTTCCACGTGTTCCTGGTAGAAGTGGGCTTCTTGGGGTGCTGTGGGAATAAGAACTTCCTGAGGCTCTGATGGGAGGATGAGGTATTGTGGAAAGCTTTACTGATGAGGTAACCTTAAGGGAGTTCCACTTCAGGGTCCCATTTTCCTCAGTCCTGCCATGGAAAAAGTCCCTTTTGTCTTCAGCAGAGCTAGAATTAAAGCTACTGCCCAGAGTCTTTGCTCCATATTAAGACACAGTCCGGTCTAGCATCAGGCGAGCTTAGCTTGTGTTCCCAGCTACAGTCCATGGTGTGTGGGGTCTGCATGCCCATGGACCATGTGGCTCCTAGGGCCACATGGCTATGGAGGCACACAGTGATTGCAGGTCACAGAGCCAGTGAGAGACAGGAGTGCAATTGGCAAGAGAGAGAATTCTTTGTCTCTGGGGATTTTAACTGGGAATTTATCCAGTGAGTCCTTCAGGATTTTGGGTGCTTGTAGTGGCTCTACCTCCTCTAGTCAATTATCCTTTTCCCAGGTTAGATTGACAGGCAAGCACCTTCTTTAGGTCATCATGATTTTGCTGTGCATGCTCTCATCTTCCCCTATGTTTGATCCCTTTCCCAGTGACTTGCAGGGAATGGACCAGTGGTTCCCTGCAGAGTGTCAAGTTGCAGCTTCCTGGTGAAGCTGTCTGGATGACCATGCTTATAACGTGTGGTCTTCTCTTTGCTTTCTTCCTATTATTAATATCAATGACTAGCTAGTTATGATGGTAACAAGAGGAGTTTCCCATTCTTCTGTTTTGCTCCGGACTGAATTAGAAGCCATAGTATTTGAGCATGGTTTGCACAAGGGGGTAGGTATTTGACACCACAATTAACAGCATTTTAGTTCTTCCCAAACTTTCCCACAATGTCTATGTTACTAAACCATAAACCTCCACTGTATTCCTCTGGAGTCCTTTCTGGGAATGTCACTGTACACGTGCTTTCCAGGAACCCTCCTCTCCACAGAACTTCATCTCCTGTGATTCCTGTCATGTTGTATATAAAGCTTAAATTCATACTGCGTGATAGCATTATGTTCAGATATGCAATATTCTGTAAATGCATATTTCAGCTCTACAGATGTGTTTGCTCTAGATATCATTGTATACCTAGTGGATATTTGGTGTTTGCCTTTAAATAGAGCTGAGTTCTCTAAGCGTTATGCTATAAAAGATGGAAAAGGGTAGTCTTAGACAACAGCCCTCTTTCTGGTGCCTGCTTAACTTACCATTTTTGGCTCTTTGATTCTCATATATATTCCAATTGCTGTTGCTTGATTAAGGTTTTGTGTTTTGTAACCCTTTTAGATTTTATGCATTGGCTTATCATCTTGGTCCCATTCTCAACATTCCACTCAAATTTTTCCTCTATTTCAAGCTCCCATGGATTTCTGGAAAAGAAATGTCCTGTAACAGCCCTGGCTGTGCTGGCCTTATCTTTAGAAGAAGAAGAAGCAGATAGTTGGCATAAATGTTCTAGTTGGGAACATCTCCTTGCCCTTTGAGCCAAGCACTGACTATGTCCCACTGATGTGCTCTACTGATTGTATTTATAACGGATTTAAATTAGGATTGAACCACATGTTCCACCCATGAGCTTTGGCAGAAAGCATGGGAGAGATAGATTTTTATTTGGAAAAATCAAGATTTATTATTAAGAGAAGAAAGTGTAGATACTGGACATCAAGAATAACAGATAACTAAACTACAATAATCATCCACATAGAAGTTTAAGGAATTTAATGGGTTATCAACCCAGAATATTTCAAGCCTATAATCAGATTTTTGAATCTTGAAATAAAATTTCAGATGATGGAGTCTGAGAAAACCTAGATCCTTAACACGTCTTGTAAACTTTACCTTTTCTCTTGGTTATTTTAGTCACATATCTAAGAAACGCATATATTTGACTGACTTACACATTAAACACAAAAAACAAAAAATCTCGTCACATTCTTTGACCAACCCTAACGTGTTTGCAGATTACAGCACCTAGGAAAGTCTCTGCTATACTTTATTACAAGACACAATTTCCACACTTGCTTAGCCGAAATAATTTCATTAAATATAAGACGCCATCAAAAGTGCTGAAGCAAGAAATTTAACATACATTAAGTGTTAACACACACATGTAAAGCAATCTTCTGAAGAGGGGTGAGTTGTTCATTGCAACATGTGATTAGGTATCCCTATATAATAGACTATAACAGGCTATACTTATGGCAAAGAAATACTTTACTAATAGCGGGGTATTATTATGCTGACATTTGTATTTCTGATTAGAGAACAAATACCATGTGTTCACTTGCCCCACCAAGACATTCCAATTTTGCACACTAGGCACACACCTTACTACATGCATGGCAGCACGCAATCTGTAAAGGGTTATGCTGCTTGAAAACATCCCCAGGTGAAGAATTGAAGAGACTGTCAATCACACTTAGTCCTGACAGTCCTCTGCAAAGCTGGAAACAAAGCTAATGGTCATACCATCATTTCCCCCTGATACTCAGGGCAGACTAGGCCCTCGGGAATAATGAGGCTGGTGATGTCAGCCACTCCTGGTTCCTATCTCTGTATGGTTGCAGAGACTGAAGGCACTTCTCTAAAAGCTGAAGATCCTGGGGATAAAACAACTCATAGATACCTACTTAGTTAATAAAGTAGAATTTTTTTGTTTCTCTTGTTTTCCTAGAATCCACAGCAGAATATCAACCTGTATCTCTGAGACCTATACCAGTTTAATTTTATTGTTATTTGTGGTCTCAGTTCTACAGTTCTTTGAATTCTAACAGCCTTCCTTTCTGGTACAGAGATCTTCCTGCTTCTGTCAAAGCTTTAGAAGGTGATAAGAGAGAGTAGAAGTCATACTGGTGAAGTGGACAAGGCTGGGACTACGTAAAATTAACTAGGGAGCTTGAAAAGTTCACAAGTTGCCAAAGTGACTAAATCAAAAGTTCTGGCTGACACAGCTTGGAGAGGGGAGAGAGATCATGTAGATTGTTCATCATAAAAATTCTTTTCTCCTCTAGCCTGTGGGAGTATAGCTTCAATGCCTAGCACAAATAGATGTTTCCTAAGTAGATGTTTCATGTTGAATGAATGAAACATAAAAACATGGTGAGTGCAGGAAAATTTTATTTTCCACTAATAACGCCTGAATAAAAATGATAGAGTGAGGATGAATCACATAATTTCCCTCTATAGTACCTGAATGAAAATAAAAGTAGTAAAACAAATAAAACTAGCAAAAAAAATGTTGTACAAAATTTAATAGGGAAAAAGGGGCCATGCTTTATGACATAAAATTTAAAGAGGTCTATGTAGCCATGAAAAAAGACCTGAGCCTCACTTCTTTGGCCTCAACCCCACAAAGTCAGTTGTAGAAAATGCCTCAATCAAGTTCTGGTCTTTTATTTTCCCTCTTTTGTCTTAAATGGAATAGAAGTAGCTTTGAGGAGAGGGACAAAATGAGCCTAGTCAACCACCAGCATAGACTAAATCTAATGAAGTATCGGTGCTCCATATTGAATGGTGGTAACAACAAGAGGCCTGGAGATATCCCCACCAAATAGAATATACCCACTTCAGGTCAAGTAAATGATAAAAAGAGATAGTGAAGAAAATGTAAAAGAGAGAACATGACTAAGGCCCTCTTCAAAACCTCACCAAACCCAAGTTGATAGCTCACCAACCCCATCCCTCATTCTAAAGCTATAGCCCAGATTAGAGAATTTTAGGGAATCCATTAACATAATGTAAAGGAAATAAATATCTGTTCAGAGTAGTCAACATTAACATGGGATATACATGGAAAAATTGTATGGCAACCATGCAAAAATCTATAATTAAAAAATTTGAAATAAGGATGTATAATATGAGACAGAAAAAATGAACAACTGAGACAGAAAATAATACAACTAAAGGGTCAGAAAGCAATTACTTGTGATCATTTCTTGCTATAAAATGATTAACACAAAGTTGGTAAAGTGAGAGTGTTGATAAAAAAAAAAAAAAAAAACAGAGTAAGGTGACACAGGAAATTGCAAAGAGAAAAAAGTGTCCTACCAAAACAACACCATTATGTGGTGAATAAATAGAGAAATCGGAAACGCAGAGAACAGAATATACCTGACTCATATTCAAATTATTTATGTGGAGAAAAGGAGTCAAATGATCACATTGAATGAAGAGAAAAAAAGATAAAGAATATAAAACAATTTTTGGTAAAGCAAACAGATGATAAAACATAACTAGACTTGATGTTTTTGAAGTAGATTCTAACAAAGAAGCAGAAAAGATCTCTAAGAGTTAATGCAGAAACAGTTTCTGCAATGAAAGAACTAAATGTGAAGATTAATACAGGAAAACAATCAACTGAGAATGAATGGCACTGACTGTTTTTTAAAAAGATCCCTCAGGGTACTACTCTCTAGTACACTGCTGGTGGGAATGCAGACTGGTGCAGCCACTATGGAAAACAATATGGTGTTTCCTTAAAAAATTAAAAACTGTTCTGCCATTTGACCCAGTGATCCCACTTCTGGGAATATATCCTAAGAAGCCTGAAACACCAGTCAGAAAGAATATATGCACCACTATGTTCATAGCAGCGCTATTTACAATAGATAAGATCTGGGAACAGCCCAAGTGTCCATCAGTAGATGAGTAGACAAAAAAGCTGTGTTGCATATACACAATGGAGTACTATGCAGCTGTAAGAAAGAAAGATCTTTTATCCTTTGAGACGACATGGAGGGACCTGGAGAGTATTATCCTAAGCGAAACAAGCCAAGCAGAGAAAGACAAATATCACATGATCTCACTTATTTGTGGAATATAATGAACATAATAACAGTCTGAGGAACAGGGTAGACCCAGAGACGTGGAAGTAGGGTACAGACTGACAACCCTCAGAAGAGGGGGTAGGGGAGGAGGGAAGAGATAAACTACAGAACTTATATGCATGTATGCATAACTGATGGACATGGACAACAAAGCTGGGGACGGGGTGGGGGGGATGGGGAGGAGGGTGTCAATGGGGAAAAAAGGAGAAACACCTGTAACAAAAATAAATTAATAAAACAAAACAAAACAAAACAAAAAAAGAGATCCAGAGACATGGAAGTAGGGAACAGACTGACAAACCTCAGGGGGAAGAGGGGTTAGGGGTTGGGAAGAGGTAAACCAAAGAACTGATGTGCATATATGCATAACCAATGGGCACAGACAATAGTTTGGGGAAAACAGGAGGTAGGTGGGAGCTGGGAGGAAGGGGTCAATGGGGGAAAAGAGAGGGGGCATTTGTAATGCTTTCAACAAGAAAGATAAAAAAATAAAAATAAAAAGATCCCTCAAAAGTTAAGGAAAAAAATAAAAAAGAAAGCAAGAGGTTGAAGTTAGAAACCCTTGGGAGTATCTGGCAGCATTGCTATGCTTCCGTAGATATTGGATTACTCCTCATTTATTATTTGCAGCTTTGGGCCTTTGGCTAAAATGCTGATAGACAAAAGCAAAAGTTCAAATCTTTTATCTGTTCCTGTACATATATATGCATGAGAGATGTTGGCTAGTCCATTCATCTCAATGGGTAGAGGAACAGGGCCTGGATAATTTATTACACACTTAAACAATTACATATATTATTTATAATGAGCTTATATCATGCGTTACAAAGTTAATTCATTATTCTTAAAAAACTTCTAAGAATATATAAACAATTTTCCTGAAATTATTTATATATATATATATATATATATATATATATATATATATATATATATATAACAGTAGCATTATTTACAATATTCTTCAAGTTGTCCTAAAAAAGATAAAAGACCCGAGTTCCAGATTCTGCCTCTGCCAGCCATTTGATATTACCTTGGGCAAGTCACTTATTCTTGATGTCCCTCATGTGCTTCACCTGTCAAATGGGTAAGAATCATTATCCTCATTTCATGGAGGAGAAAATATGCTTGGAGAGGTTGAGTGACTTGTCCGTACGCAAGCAAACCTGATTCAAGGCACAGTGACTTTCCCATCACACTACGTGTTGAGCTAAAATATGTTAACGGATAGGAAAGTGCTTCTTAAAGGAAAACTGTCTATGCAAAGTTTATAGCATCAGTTTTGTAATGGCATTTTAGGACTAAGAAGTAACTTTGTTCCCCCACCCCCTAGTTTATTTTATTATTTGTTTAATATTGAAGTAAAACCAAGTGAAAGTTATTACAATGAAAAGGTATATATTTTCCTATCTATTTTATAGTGTTTTATATTTTAATAGACTCTTGGGGCTGAATATTAGTAAGAAATACAGGTGAAATATGTTTATTTCAAAGTGGTAAATAAAGAAGAATTTTATTCTGCCAGGCTCCTTTCTACTGGTTCCACTTATTCCTCACATCCCTGCTTTTAAGCATGTTACAGAGGACAGTGTGATTTGTCCTCCTCTTTTACATTTGTATGGAGTGGGCTTCCTTTATAACGATTTCTGATCACAGAGAGCCGTTAAAATACACCCCCAGGCATGGAGGAAATGATGACTTTTCCTGCTCCTTCTTTCCATCCCCCATAAGGTGCCCCTCAGTAGCTGGGTCACCCAGCAGGAAGAAAGGCAAATGGAGTTTATGAATACATCAGTACATGGACTAGAAAAAAAAGAAACCACCAGGAAGAAGGCTTCCAGAAGAAACATTATGATAGGACACTTATTAAATAAACGTCATTTTAAACATATCTCATCTCTGAAAATCAAATGAAAACACACAGCCTTGATGCACTTGGCTATTTCCAAACTAGTTCTTGTCTAGCTTTCCTGAAGTTATCCAGACCTCACCACTTTGGCATCTTTCCAGTGGTGCAAAGAACAGGACAAACAAAACAGCGTCAACAACAGACCCTGTGTTTTGTGTATATGATCTTAAAAATTTTCCCCCTTAAACCATTCATTCAATAAATATTTGGTACGTTCCTACTATGTGTTGGGTACTAAATGAAATACTAAAATGTTATTAGGCACTCTGCCAGTTGCTAATAGGTGTTCAAATAGTCCTAAGACTGATTGATCAGTCAGGGCTCTCTTGGCTCACCTACTGAACAGAAGGGCTGGCTGGCGAGGCCTCTGGCCTGGCCTCCTAAGTGGCTACATACAGGGACTTGTCTCTTTCCTCTCTCTCTTCCTCACTCTCTCTCTTGCCCATTCTCCTTCTTCATTTCCATCTTAATATCTCCTATTTTTCTCTGCATACTAATTTCATTCAAGCTACTTATTCCCACAAGCATACAACCATAGCCACAGGGAACTCAGGACTTACATCGTTACATATTTGTTTCTGGAGTATAAAGCAAACGTTTCCCAAACAGCTTCAGTTAATTGGAAGGAACCTACTTGGCCTGCGGATGTGCCCAATTTTGGACCAGGTGGTTAGGTTTTATTTTTAGCCCACTCATGATCATAAGCCCACTCCTATGGCCAGTAAGATAGGGTCTGTTACCAGAATGTGAGGTGGGGAGGGGAGAAAAGCAGTACAATGCTATGACACAAACAGCCATCGCGAAGACAGCATTTCACTGGCATTTTGTTATAAGGCAGGCCATGAAAAAAACCATTTGCAATCATACATGGTCTGTTTAAAAGGAGATGCAATTTCAGTTAAAAGTGTGCAGCGCACATGATCAGAAAAGCTAAAAATGAAGAAGTATTAATTGCCAAAAATAATTTAAACAATCTCTAACCAACTTCTAACTAATCATCGAGACTCAATACTTGGTTCAGTATTTACCTGACTCCCAAGACTGGCTGCGTCCCCCATCACACATCCTTGCAGCACCAACACTTCTCTCACAGGTGCCACAGTGGCAATTAATTGATGATTTGTTTAAAGTCTTTTTCTTTGGTGAAATTATAACCTCCATGAAACCAACGACAAATCCAAAGTCTAACGTAATGCCAGACACGTAGTAAACACTGAATAGAGGTTGATTTGATGAATGAAATGAGATGAAAACAACAGTTTAATGTGGTATTTACATTCAAAATTTGCAAGAACTCTTAAGCTGATAATTTTCAGTGTTAACTAGGACTATTAAAAAGGACATTCGAATTCACTCCTGGTGAAAGTGTAAATCGATGCCACACTTCTAGAGGATCGTTTGACAATTGGATCTAGTGCTCAAAAATGTTCAGAGCCCTTGAATTTCATTCAGAAACACATCTTAAGGAAATACCAGTTACACAGAGGCTATTGCTGCAAATGACTCTTCTATAATGTTCTCCCTCGTTTCTTCTTACCCACCTCCATCCCAGCTTTAAACTTGTAAGTAAAGTAAACCACCTGGTATCCCTCCTTGTGCACTTATTTAAAGATTATGGCTCAATCTCTCTTACTCGTAAAGATTTGATCTCCTGGCTCACTACCATTATCTCCACTGCTCTTGTACTGATTCCTAGTGACTTCAATATTGCATGGATAATCCTTCCAAAACCCTGGCCTCTCAGTCATTAAAGATCTTCTCTTCCAAGGTTTTCAGCTCCATCCCGCCTGAGATATTCACTTTCATGAATATCCTCTGGACATTGTCATGCAACCCAACACCGTCATCTCATTTCTGAGCATTCCAACGATCTGGACACCCCCTTCTGCCTTTACAATTCATTCCCTCTAAGAGGCTCTTAGAAAGACAGCATTAACTTACCCCAATTCAGACGATTTTAGACCATCCAGGACCTACAGTCCACCTTGTCCTTCTCATATTCTAACTTTCTTCCTCATTCCTCTAGATTCAATGCTCCGTCATTATAGGCATTCTCCTTTATCTCGCTCCTCCACTGAATTCACATGGCTCTAATAAAATTCTGGTTAAAGCAATCCACCCCCCCAGTACTTTATTTTTATTGTGTCTTACAAAAGTATCAATTTGCATCAAATTAGACATTTTATTTTTTAAGGTTAAATCTTATGAAAAATCTATTCAGTTACAGTTTACATTCAGTATTGTTCTGTATTAGTTTCAGATGTACAGAAAAAAGGTTAGAAAATCATGTACTTTCCAGAGTGGTGCCACCGCTGTATCTAACCGGTCCCATACATAGTTATCACAATATTATTGACTATATTCCCTGTGCTGTAATCTACATCTCTGTGACTGTTCTGTAACTACCAATTTGTACTGCTTAATCCCTTCACCTTTTTCACCCAGCCCCCAACCCTCCTCCCCTGAGACCACTGTCAGTCTGTTCTCTGTATATATGAGTCTGTTTTTAATTTGTTTGCTTATTTCGTTCATTAGATTCTACGTGTAAGTGAAATCATGTTCTATCTCTGTATTGGAGCTGCTGAACTGGCTGGGGAAAAAGAAAAAGCCTGGTGGCTGCTCTCACTAATTTCATGATTTTCAACCACAAGGGGGCTCTTATTGCCTGGCAGTACTGTTCCACACTCAGCGTTTGGCTTTCCCATGGGTTTGCTAAATCTCCATCTTTCCTCTTCTCTCCTATCTCATGCTCTTGCTTCCTACTTCACTGAGAAAAATAGAAGCTGTTGGCATTCTAAACAGATTTCCAGAAATTTGGCAGATGGTGGAAGTATCTAAGATTTCATTTACCTTGCTCCTTTGTTGATTGAAAGAAGCTTTACATTCTAAGTTCCTGAGATATTGACCACAACCCTGGGATGAATGTGTGACCAGAATGTGGCTTGGACACCATGTGCTGCTGTCCTTTGTCATTGGCTTCTGATTTGACCAGAAATAATTGATAAGGTGAATTTTTGTTACCTGTACAATTGTAGGAAAATAGAATACGTATCACCCCTTGTTAGGTAGACACAAACTTTTTCTGCACGAAGCCTGGCTTGTAGACAGAGCCCAGTAAGACAAGAAAGAACATAGTAACTTGTGATTGGAGAGTTCAATGTTTTTATCTTAATCAGTACAGAAGAAATATCTCTGTGTAACTTGATCTTCTGTCTAGTACTTGTCTTATAGGTAACCAACACTGAAAACTTTGTAGTGATGACTACCAAAGAAATACATAGTAAAACAAACCTTTCATTTTCAAATTATGGAAGAGCCAGCCATTGACTCTGCTACGTCAGTTCCATGTTCAAGAGCGACTGTAAGAAAGTAGGGGTTTTTAGGTTTCTGTTTTGTTTCTAGTTTTCCTTTCTTTTCTTTTTTCTCTTTAAATTTTAAAAATATATATAAAACATACACAGCTGTTAGCATAAAATCATGGGGAGCTTTTTCCAGACTACTCAGCAGTGGTGGTGAACTGCCAAGCCCTGGTTGTCTCTTGTTAGGAATCCTATGCTCGTGATAGTGTGGGTGCTGTGTGTGTGCATGTGTGCGTATGTGCATTCATGCCTTAACTCGGGTGACTGCTGAACTTTAGTTCTTGACTTAGTCTAGATTGTATTGTACACCATCATCTAGATTGTATTGTACATCTCGATCTGAACTTCATTCTGGCAAAAACAAAGTTGCAGGTACAAGAGTTAAAGAATGCATTCCTCCAGAAAAGAGTTTGATCAGGCTGACCCTGAGGATGCTTTGGAGTTTATTTGGAACTGAGCATGGAAAGCAAAAGTAGACTGTCAAACAGAAAGTCAGCAACCAGGAAGAGAGGAGAGCCACATGCTAGCAGGTCTTTTGCCTCTGCACATCCATGTACACTGTATGTTCATGTTAGCTTGTTTACAACTTGACGAGGCTGGAGTTCTGGTAACAGTGGCAATCTTGACATTCTTGGTCAGAGTTCAGAGAGACGTAAGGCTTCCATTTAATGTCCTATTTACTTCTCTATGTTGATTGGTCTTTGATACGTGTGCTGAATCAGAAATAAAGATAATTTTTAAAATGTAAAAAAAAAAAAAAAGAAGAAAAAGTAAGACAGAAGCAATCAGAATAAAATTTCCACAAGCCATCTCCCAGAACATCTACAGCCTACTCACTCCTCTATCTTCTCTGCTCATCTATAGCAAACTTGTATGCTATATTTTATCCCTTCTGCTTACACAAAGACACTGTTCCAACAAATCTCTCTCACACAAATCATCAGTTTCTTTGCTTTATACTGGATCATTACCATCCATGTAAAACATGCTGCTATTTTTAAAAATCTTCTTTGAAAAAATTCTTTATTCGACTTCCTCCTTCAGCTACTGACCCCATTTCTGCTGTCATACAGGAAACTTTCCGGAAGAGTTGTCTACACTTGCTTTTACCTATTTTGCTTCCTTTATTTGCTCTAGATTTTTCTCCAGTTGGGCATTCCTCTCCACCACTTCACAGAAACAGCTTCTGTAAAAATCATCAGTGACCAACTTGTCTCTAGGTCTTGTGATCATTTCTTACTTAGTCTTCAGCTGGCTTGATCATCTGACCCCCTCCAACTTGCTCCTCCCAATCTCATTAAGTGACAACTCTGTATTTTCAGCAGTCAAGGTCTAAACCTTAAAATGATCATGAACTCCTCTCTTTCCCTCATATTATCTATAAGAAAATTCTATTGACTCTACTTTTAATACCCAGAATTTGACTACTTCTCGCTACTTTCCACAACATCTCTCTAGCTTCAGTTACTTTTAGCTCTCATCTAGATTGCTGCAATATACCTTAACAGGTCTTCCTGTTACCCTGCTTATCCCAGCTTAGTCCACTCAATACAATTTCCAGAGTGAACCTGTAAAAATAAGCCCGATCATATCACAAATCCTTTCTGTAAAACTCCTCAAAGCTTCCTGTCTCCCTCAGATTGAAAGCTACGTTTTCACCAATGCCTGCTATAATCTGACCAAACAGTAACTCTGTGACCACTTTGCTTACATTTACCTACTTGCTCACTTCACTCCAGTCACTCTGGCCTTCTTGTAGTTCTTTCAGTACTTAAACAAAATCCCATTTCAGGTCATTGCACTGAAACTGCTTGGGCTGCTTCTCCACCAGATATACGTAGAGCTGACTCCTTAACTCCCTAAGTTTTCTGTTTAAATAGCACATCAGATTAGACCTTCCATTGCCATTCTATTAAAATCATAACCCCCTTTTCCCGGAAATCTCTACTCTTATTTCTTATCTTCTATTTTCCATAATTCTTATATAACATAATATGTGTTTTGCTTGTTTGTTATATATCTTACTAGAATGTAAGTTCCATGAGGGCAGGAATTTTATCTCTGTCATTCAGAATACTGCCTACTGCATTTTGGTACTCAATACATCATTGTCAAATGAATCAATAATAAATATTTATATAAGTTGAAAAATTAGGGACACTTAAATGTCCAATAATATGATAATGTCCAAGTGAATCATGACATAACTATATGATGAAACAAATGCATACATCAAAACGAACACGAAAAAAGTATTTGGTGAAAGGGAAATACTTGAGCTATGTGTAAAATAAAGAAAAATAAGATTCAAAATTTCTGTAGAATAGAATAAAAATTTTGTTCAATTTTGCATACAAAATATTTTGTACCATAACAGAATGTGTAATTTTTATTATTAACTTTGCAAATACATAAGAATAAAAAAATTGGAAAGAAGTTCAGAAATGAATAGTGACTACTAACTCTACTGTTTAATATTTTTGAAAAAAAGATTAGTTAATGAAATTGGATGAGCAATGTAAGTGAAACAAAAGATAAAGCAAAATCATTATTTGCTAATGGTATAATTATATAACTAGAAAACTGAAGTGAATCTGAAAAGCCATTAGAAGCAAAATAAATCAGTAAGGTGATGGGTTGAAAATGTATGAAGCCAAACTAAATAACTTCCCAGTATAAAAAAATTGTCAATAAGAAAATAGTATTGAAGAATAGATACTAGCCAAAAGAAAAAATATCTAGAAGTAAACCATATAAAAAACATACAGGACCTATATGAAGAAACTATGTAAGCTCTGAGGGAGACGAACATGATCTACATGGTTAGACGATGTCTCCCTTTACTTTTGTTTTTTATATGTGTACGAGTTTTTTTTTTATCCTCACCCAAGGACATTTTCGCATTTTTATCTTGAGATAAAGTGGGAGGGAGACAGGGAGGAAGAGCGAGAGAGAGAGAAACATCGACGTGAGAGAGACACATCGAGTGGCTGCCACCCACACGACCCCAACCCGGGCCACGGACAAACTGCAACTGAGGTACGTGCCCTTAGCGGGAACCGAACCCGGGCCTCTCTGGTCCACGGGCCGATGCTCTAACCACTGAGACAAACCGGCCAGGGCTGTGTAAGAGTTTTTAAAATAATGAATTCTATTCAGTTATTTTTCTTTTAAATCCCAGCAGTTTGGAGTCTAGATAATCTGATATCCTGTATACCCTTCAAGATAACCCTTTATTAAATGCATAGCTATGTTAAATGAGCAGGGGAGTCTGTTCTATAGAAATTTAGAAGACAGTTTTTAGTTTGAGAATCGTTAATCTGCAGCTGTTATCTCTTGCAATAATCAGATAACAGTAGTTGATGTAAAAGCCACTCCTAGATAATGATACAAAATGATTTTCTCTGTGATAAATTGATGTGAATGTTATTGTCTTTTATAGTAAAAGGACATGCAATTGTCTCATCTGAATAGAATCAAATTCACTTCACAACAATTTAAAAGGTATAGAACTCCATGTAAGAATGTCCCACTGCCAATTTTTAATCTCATTTATTGAAAATGGGCACTAAAGAAAAGTCTTCCCTGATCTCACGATCC
Source organism: Tadarida brasiliensis (assembly GCA_030848825.1). NCBI lineage: Eukaryota > Metazoa > Chordata > Mammalia > Chiroptera > Molossidae > Tadarida > Tadarida brasiliensis. Next base: position 49,943,769 of record CM061264.1, read on the forward strand.
AAAGCTAAAGAAAACATATTTACCTTGTATATGATTACAGCTCTATCAGTAATACAGGAATAAAAATCTTTCACCTAAATTAATTCATTTAGATTGTTGGGACAACCCTTTGAAACAGGTATTATTATTTTATTATCGTATCTCTTTTTAGGGATAACCTGGGGCTTGAAAGAAGGAAGTCACTAGGGGAAGGTTTTAGAACCAAGGAGAGTACTCAGAAAACAAAGCCAGCAGTAATATTTACTGAATGAATAACTTCCTAATATCTCAGTGATAGTAAATCAAGGGCAGAGATAAGAAATACATAAAGGTCATTGATCATGTGTTATTAACATAATAAGCATTTTACATGTGATAAATAATTTAATCCTCAGAATAATCTCATGTGGTGAACACCTTTATGCTGATTTGACAAATGGAGAAATAGAGGCTCATCAAGGTTAAGTTGTTCATGTTTTCACTTATTGGATGGGCAAGAGTGGCATAGCCTGGAGCCCCAGACGGCCCAGATTACTGCTCCCTGCATTCTTTCCTCAACCCCACACATACGTATACTGTGCTCCCCTGCCCCAGAGGTGGCCATCTAGCAAGACAGTCACCTGACTTTTGTCTTGTACAGCAGCCTAGAGCTAAACACAGAAATGCACTAGGCTCCTGATAAAAGGAGGTCTTTCCAGCTCCCAGTTCCAGAAGCATCCACAGAAATACCTTGCTTCTTCTGCATGTCTAGCCATCAAACTTGGATTGACTGCACTGCAGCACGTTTGCTTTCCATGGCCTTCTGGTATAGACACCAAGTGCTTCGGGCCATGCTTGCACAGTGGTGCCTGTTTCCCTCTGAACCCAGTCCCTCTGCTTATTTTCCTCCCACCTCAGATTGCCTACACCTTGCTAGGTTGTTTCTGCTTTCCTGGGGATGGTGAACCGTGCAACCCAGTGAACTTCACCACCCATCATCTTCTTCACTGAAGTACAAATCACCCTTCCAGGTTTATCCTTCCCTGAGTATTCTCTCTCAGTTTCAAACATCTTTTAGAATTCTCTTTCCAGCTTTATAGCTACTTGCATATGGTAGCTTAATAATTCTGCTTGTTAAAATTTTCCTGTTTAAATTACTGTGTAGCTTTTGTCATTTGACTTAACCATGGTTATACATTGGGCTTGAAAGGACATTAAAAACCTAAAGAAAGGAAATGGGAACTCTTCCCCCCCCACCCCCCAGTCTGGAATTCAAGCACTAATACCTGATTCATTAGTTATTGGTCTTTAATATCTTTTAAAAAAATTTTTTATTACAGATGTCTTTTGTCTTCCAATCAAATAAGGTAGAAATATATAGATCATTATAATTTACTCACTCCTTGCAAGATAATAACATGTAAATCTTTGGGCAATAAATAAGCGAGGCTTGTTTATCTGATTACATACATATTAAGGTTATATTTCTTTAACAACTTCAGGGCTATTTTGTGTTTATATCTAAGACTCAGACATAATAATTAGATATGTTTCTCAATTGCAGTATGTTTCTTTTTGTGTAAATAGTGAGACAAAAGCTTGCAAATGGTCTTTCAGTTGATAATTTAATTTTATTTCTGTTTTAAAATAATTAATCCATTTATCTTTAGCAAAAGTTGCTGAACTGCAGCCGTGTTTAAGGGGTCTCTTAACAGTTGAGGCTGGCTTTATTCTGAGTAATCCAGCATAAAAAAAGCAAGAGAGTTAAACAGCTTGTTGAATTGTTAAAGATCACCTTTAGGATGTTTAGGTTAGAATGCTTTGTTTACTGTAGTTATACTCTGCAACTCCCATTTAAGTCAACATATTTTGTTGATCTGTGTTGTTATCTACCAGAAGAAGCCTCAAGATTTTGGTAAAGAGATACAAGTGATAAAGGCAATGTGTATGTTTCATCTATTGAAAATTCCATGCAAAAAAGATAATTGAAAACACAGGATAGTCTAATACAAAGTTAACATCTATGTGTTATATTTTAAGCCCCATGTTAGCTTTTACAGGAAATATCTATTCCTCATGAACCCTAAAAAGCTCATTTACTATACAAATATTTCTGAATTTCCATTATGTACAAGTCATCACTATTCTGGGTTCCGAAGATATAGCAGTGAACACAACAGGGTTCTTGATGCTGTGCCTGATGCGTTTTAGTGAGATGTGGCAGAGTCACCTAGCTATCTACTAAAGACTCAGCTCCCATTCCAGAATGGAGAGATATTAGTGAACGTTGAGAAGTGGTACTCATACAGGGAGTACGTCTTCCAACGTCCTCACTCCCTAGGACGGGTTAGGTGACTGAGTCTTGCCAATAGAATATGGGTAGAAGTGCTGTGTGCTCCTTCCAGGCCTGGCCCATAAAATCTTTCCATTCATCTTCCAAGTACTCTCTCTTCTCCTAGTCTCTGGTTGGATGTTGCAGCCCAGAGCAGCCATCAAAGATTACAAAGCCTTCAATGATTGCGTTCTTAAATGAATAATTGACCCCTTTCTGCTTTCCAGTAGACTTATGCATACCAGTTCTGGTCTTCTGGTAAGCAGATGCTGAGATGAATTTAGGAGTGCAAGGGATTTGTTGGAATACAGGGAATTAAAGGCTCTGAAAGCTAACGAGTAAGGAAGTGTGCTTGGGCAGGGGAAGACTTCAGACTGTGATGCTGATCTTACGTCTGTGAAAAGAGTGAAGGAAGAAGGCAGATCTGGGTAGGGAGAATCTCAGAGTATAATGTGGAGCTGACAAAATCCTGGCCAAACCAACAGTGAATCCCCAAACAAAGAATACACATTAGAGGAGAAATGGCGAGACTCAGTCTTTGGATTGGGGCTCCCTGGGAAGAGTATGGTTTTGGCTTAAACACTGTGGTAAATCTCAAAGCACTGCAGCCAGAGACATCAGCTAACTGCAATACTCACAGTTGAATTTCAAGTTCTTGAAGAGAGAAAAATGACGCACCATTAAGGTGGGCCACATTACATGAGTGAGAATACACTTCTATAAATTTCTATTATGTTATTATACCAAGTTTTCTGGTGTTAGTTAGCATATGGGATGAGATAGAGATATAAACATACATTAAACATCAGGTAGTCATGAGCATTATGAAGAAAAGTATAGGAATAATGACAAGAAATGAGGTCAGAGAGATAGTAGGGTCAGGTAGGGCAACACACATTTTTACCTGAGCATGGTTTCCAAAGAGGCAACCAACAGAGACACTTACTAATGCACTAAAAGAACTACTGATAATCTAAGAAGCTAAGGGTACTTTCCCAAAGATTTTGAAGCATTTCAGGAAAGATAACACTTAGAAGTTATAATTGGGCTCTTTGAGAGATGCGTGTTGATCAAGGAATTTTTTGGTGACCTCATATTTGCATTCCTTCTATTTACATAGCAAATTAGAACTCGGTGTTTTACGGTTTACTTGTGTGTTCACATGGCTTTTCTCTCTGGAGTCTTGAAAAATGATATAAGTAGGCAGGAAAATATTTTATTTCTCAGATAGAAGGGGAAACTTAGCTGAAGAAAAATAACAGATTTGGTTAAAGGAGACTCAGTGGAAACAGTACCCATGTCTTCACATTTTTACCCCGAACTCTGTCCACTACACCATACTGCCTCTCGAGTACCACCGCGTAGGCATCCATCTATTTTTTTGTCCTCTGTGGGAAACCAATTCTGAATGTCAGAATGTAGTCATTCCACAGAGAAGGATTTATTATTGTGGAGGAAAACATATACGATACAATCTCAGAGAATATGAAGCAAGCACATGCATTAAGGAAGTGTTTCCCCTTTTACATCATTTATACGCGGAGGTTGTGATCTGCTGGTGTGCTCTGTGTGGCTCTATACGGTGTGAGTCACATTCTCCATTGCTTTCTGTTCTGTCTTATTTATTTATTTTGCACACACTCCCCTTTTTTCTTTTTCACTGCGCAAATGACATTCAGTATGGCACACTCAAAATTATTTTGCCACGCTACAGTGAAAGCTTGCCCCCCCTTTAAATGGAGAAATTAATAAATTACTATGTAAACGCTGAAAAAGTTTGGATAGCATACATATAAATCATCTACACATTCATCAGTAATTAATTGCTTTCAAATACTAAGAATGTTCAATAAACAGTTGATGAAAAATGAAAAAGTATTCTTAGCAGAGGCAAATTATCAGAGGAGTGGGATCTTACTCTGTTACAAAAGCACTAGTGAGCCGTTTACTTCTTTATAAGATCCGACTACAAGGGAATCTGAAATATTGACCTTTTATTTAGTTGAAAACAGAAATTATTGCAAATAAATCCTGAAAGCAATCATATAATTATCTTGCTTTTTCCGCTGAGAAACCTGATACATTGTAAAGGAAAAATAACTTACCCATGTCTTCTCATGAGAGCAGAGGGAAGACTGTGAGCTTTGACTTCTAAACCCACAAGTCATCATTTAACTTTCTTTTATTGGCCTATTGCCTATCAGACTCATTTTCCAGACTTTCTACTTTTAAAGTTGATTTTGAAGATCTGCTCCTTAAGTTCCCCACATAATTGATCTGTTCCATAGCCACCATTTCAAATACTTCCAAGTAGCTGTTATCAATAGAAAACCGTATCAGAATATTAAAATCACCTAGGAAGCATTTCAAAATACACCTCTCTTTTCTTTTTCTCTTTCCTACCATGCTTTGACCTGACTCGTGAAATCATTCCTTAAAAAGTTCCTTGGAACAAATTCATGGAAGCATTGGTAAGATAATTCTCTCATAAATAAACCTTTTTGACTGCATAATCATTGAGAGAGCAAAGAATTTTACTGACCATGAACAAAAACCACATATCACCCAAGCTTAGCAAAAAGCAGAATATAAACTGGGGCAATAAAATATGGGAAACATACTACATTTTAAATATTCTTTTCATGTTAATAATTTCTAAACCGCCACTGACAATAGTTAAAAGGAATTAAAAAATGTATTACCTATATACATTTGTGTTTCCAATGGTTTATTATAATAAAATGTTAATCTTACAGAGTTATTCCAATTCATTCCTCCAAGATACCATTACTTGACAGATTAACTAAAAGATGGGCAAGTGCCTATCTGACATACTCTACAGTATGTATCATTAAGCTCTGAATATCTACCTACACCACAAGACTTGAGATCAATCAATCACTATATTTAAATATTAGCTGGGTGAAAAAAAAAAAAAGCATAAGTACCTCAGAGACAGCTTAAGTGTTCCTAGAAGAAAGGCCTTGAATTGGTGTAGTTCAAAGGAAAAGCTAAGGAGACAAGTTTTGATTATGTGAGATGAGGAAGCAGGAAGACCTGGTGTTCAATATTAGGCATCCCTGACTGGGCTCACTGTGTTTCATGTTTCTGATTTCTGAAATCATAAATACATGAAAAGCCATGCCCTCTCTGAGATCTTCTTCTCACACGTGATTGATTCTCTTCTTGACGTATCATTACGGTACAAACTGGACACCGGACCTGTCCCACTTTTAGCTCCTTAAGTAATGATCTCCACTCACTGCCATTGTTATCCCCCAGGTATAGCTAATTACACCGAGAGAAGAAAACAGATCTAAAAGTTCTGAGAGAGCCAAGGTGGATAATCACGAAGACCCAAAGATGAGTCTGGCTCAAGAAAAGACATACACTTATTAAGTTTGTGCAAGGTAAAAAGGTGTATAACAGCAGAAAAATAGATAATCAGAAAAATTATCCAAAACTCAGAATTGGTAAAAAGAAATTACTGGGTGTTCCTTCAGGGTACTACACGCTGGGCTTTTTATTGACGAGGGTATTTTATTACTCAGTGGGAGCAGAAGTTAAGCTATAAATTTTTGTCTGGTAGAGAGGCAAATAATTTCCACCCAGTGGAACTGCAGAGCTTACATGACTTATTGTCCTGAAAGACAGTAACCACGTCGGTGTCTAAGCCAGTTCTCTTATTCTAACATTCTCTGATTAAATTTCCTATACACATCTTAACCCTAAAATGTCCTTGGACCAGTTTTCATATCTTTATAATATCCATCTTATTAATTAATTGATTAATTAATTAAAATCTTTGGCATGTGTTCTGTTTTGTATTTGTACGAAATCACGATTTTTACCTTTTGAGAACAAACTAACAATTTTGGAGTTCATCCATCGAGATGTCCAATAAAACTCACTTTACAGAGAAAAGTAAATTGTCTTGCCAGAGGTATACTTCTGCTAAGCCCACGCACATCTTTTCTTGGCTCCCAGAGTGAATTCCAAGTGACTTTGCTGACTCTAGTTTTTTTCCTGTGGTTTCATCGCCCCCGGTCCCCCAGTGCTCTGACTGGTAAGTTGTTCCTGTGTGTAGCAGTTAAAATTGTGTATTTGGCTTTATGATCTGGCCATTTGGTGACTGAGAGAAAACAGAATCCAGTTTGTACCTTCTTTTGTTTATGTCTATTAGTGACCTCGAATCAATTAAGAATTTTATGCCCACTAGAAAGAAAAATCGTTGTTTGAAATCTCGACCAGTGAGGTTTTATATTTTTACGTTTACTTCTAACCTGTGATGGAGTTGTAAAACAAACCAAAAACTGTGTGTTCCTGTGAACCTGGTATTGGAAAAGTACTTTTCTATCTGCGGAAAATGTTTATAAATTAGTTTATTGTCTCTTAAACTACAGGAACTTTGTATTTATTCATTTGATGAGATAAATAAGTGCTTATGAAATAAAATATGTACCAAATTCACAAATAGAAGAAACCAAATTTCTAATTATTGTAAATGTTCTAGACCCTTAAGGAAAAAAAAATCCTTCTTACATAAGCTGCTAGCTTAGAATAATTTTCGTAAAAGAATCTAAGTTTACATAATTATGATGAATATTTGGACAAATTAAACTGGCTTAGTGATTGTGGTTTTAAAAATCAATAATAGCATTTTATCTTTTCCTCGAATTAATCATTATGGAGTATGAAGTAAGATTCTTTAAAAAAAGAAAAAAAAAAAGTTTGCCTTGACCGAATGCTCAGTGGTTGGATTGTTGTCCTGGTACACCAAGACTGTGGCTTTGATTCCTGATCAGGGCACATACAAGAATCAACCAATGAATGCATAAATAAGTGGAACAACAAATCGATGTTTCTCTCTCCAAAAATCAGTAAAACTAATAATAAATAAATAAGATTTGGGTTTGTTTTCTCATGAAAAGACTAGTTAGGTGAAACTTTTAAAACTTCTTATTAGTTTAAATTTATTTCTGGTTTCCTGCTCAAGTAAGTTAACCTTATTGCTAAATACTGTTTAAGATTATAAATAAAGCAAAGTTGTGTTCAACTGAATTGAATCATCCTTCTAACAAATATTTTATAACACTATTCATGTTTTATAGTGTGTCAGTTTAAATATAATTTCTAAGATCCTTAGGTAACTTAAATGAGTATTAATGTTAAATTCAGTTACTTTTTAAACAATCTTTGAGTAGCTGGAGAATGTATAATTAAGGCAGAATACTGAAATATTGATTACTAAGCACAATTGTAAGTTTATAAAGTTTTGCTTCTTATTTTTATATACTCTATGAAATGGACATATCTTGGGGTTATATTAATAAACATGTTCATTTTTGCTAAGAAGACATGAAAGGAATGAAAAAAAAGTATGTGTCTGTAATTTATTGAATTATGTGTAGTCATAAGATTTGCTGGTCCACTAAAAGTTGTGTGAATGATAGACTGTTGCCATGTTCTTATCTTTCAGTTTTCTCTGTAAAACAGAAGTTGCTACTTTAAATCAACGTTATAATTAATATGGGTGGTTGTGGTTATCTTAGGAGAAACACAAGTGGGTATTTGATTTTGTTTTTCAAGGAAAAAACAGAGTACTTTTGTCCTAAAGTAAAGGCTCACCCTATTCTAGAACACAAAAAAGCATAGTAAAGGACAAAAGTTGAGGGAGTAGACAAATGCGAAGACTTGAAAGGGGTGATTTCATTTACCTTGGTTTATAATACTTAGGTCTGTAAAGGACCTATGAATGTGTTAAATTTGGCAAAGTTCATACCATTTTGATGGGCATATTTACAAAGCTAATGTAAGAAAAAACGAGAGCTTGTAAAACTTTTATTACCAAATATATCAACGCAAAACTAAAATTTAGCTATTTCCCTAATACAATACATTGGTGTTAGAGCTTTAGTGTTCAAAAAATGGATTTTGAGTTTCCCTAAATCCTCATCTGCAGAGAATTGTTACTATTTGACCTGTCTGGGAGTTCACGGAAAAACTCCACTCTCAGAATCTATCTTTACTTTACCTGCCTGAGAGCTCTGTGTCAATAGCCCTACCAGCAGACCATTTGAGTAGAATTAGTGGCAGTTATTTAGCATGGCAGTTTAAAGTGGCATTGCTAGTTGGGGCTAACAAGAGACTGACCAAAAAACCTTAAAAAGAAAGACTGAAGAATGAGAAATCCATATTGGTGTGAAAAGTTTCAAATATCCCTGAGGATCTATAAGGCCACACTCATGTACAGGGCTGTATACATGCCATAGAAAAACTTAAGAAGACCCTAAGTCCTCATGTATGGCTAATCTTGAGGCTTTGTGCAAGGAGGAAGTGAAGGATGAGGCAGAGCTGAACTGACTGCTGTAGTGTTGAAGGCACTCAATGCACACACAGAGTTCATCAGCAGAGTCTCAGAGACCTACTGATAATTCAAGACATTTAAAGAACTCTCTCCCCAGGAATTAGCTGCCTACTAAGATAATTAAGCAGAAATTAAAGTGGTTGTATGTGACAAGAATACAGATTTCATAAGATTCCTCCAGGAAAGACAGTGTGATGACAGTCAATGAATTTTAAAGAATGAGAAAAACTGTTAACCAAGAATTCTATATCCAGCACAGCTAGCCCTTTTATTCTTTAGGTTATTCATTCCCTGTTTGCCAGCTTTGATTCCTTTGTTACTTGTTAGAATCACTCCCTAACTTACACTATCAATTTCTTCTTTTGACGTGGTAAAACTGAATCTTGATTTAATCCAACATCATCTCCCCTGTACCTGAGTTTGGGCAGCTGAATGTGCCTGAAGAAAAATGCACAATGATGCTGACTGTTCTCTTTTTACATTCATGACCATTAACTTCAGACAATCCTTATGGTGACAAACCTATTATATATTTATCCCTAGTTAATTTGCTCTCTACTATTTTAGACTATAATTTCTTTACTTCTCTTGCCTCAAAGTTTTAATACCTCATGCCTTCTCTTCACCCTGTCCTGATAACCTTGCATCTTCTATTTTCATTGAGAAAACAGGCACATTCCTAGCACTTCCATATAATGCCACCACCACATCTTCCCAGCTACTTGCAACTCTATCCACAGACCATGACTTCACTCCTAGTTCAATAGATGAACTCTCCTTGCTCCCAGCTTAGGCTCCCTCCACTTGTACATAGTATCCCATCCTTTCTTTTCTCCTTCATGATATTGCTCCTGCAAAAACTCCCCTCTTGCATCACCATTTTTTTCAGGCTACTGGATTATTTCAATAGAGCATAAAAAGATGCTCTAATAAAATGGCCTCCTTAGCTACTGCCTCATTCTTTTATTCCTGTTCACAGAAATGTCTCCAGTAGACCTACCAAAAATCATTTCATACACTTCTTATCTGTACCCTCTATTCTTTCTTGAATCCACATTACCTAAAGGTTTCTCCTCACCTCTGACAATTCTTAAAGTCATCAGTTATCTTCACATTGACAAAAACTGTGTTCAGTTCTCAATTTTTACATTAATTGACCAAAACCAGCATTTGCCATTATTGGTTAGTTCTCACCTCTTTTAAACACTTTATTTGCTTGATTTAGGAATTTCACTTTCTCTCTTGGCTCTCCCTCTAATTCTCTGGACATTGATTTTCAGTTTCCATTGCTGGTTATCTCCATGAATTTTAAGTATTGGTGTACTCTAGGGTATAGTCCTAAAACCTCTTCTCTTCACCATCTAAACTTGCCACATAGGTGAACTTATCTAGAATTATGGCTTTATATACTAATTATATATTGATGAATTCCAAATTTATAGGGCAACATTTAGTGCGATGGACATGTGGGTTAGTATTTTTGGAGTATCGTCGGCTTAATCTTTCTGACTGGTGGAAGCTACTCCACTGCTTCTTGTCCTAGATCACTGCTATGGACTGAATCATGATTGCCCAAATGCATACATTGATGCCATAACCCTCAGTGTGATGGTATTTGAGATGAGGCCTTTGAGAGATAATTAGGATTAGATGAGGTCATGAAGGTGGGGTCTTAATGATGGAATTTGTGCTCTTATAAGGAAAATCAGAGAGCTTGCTTTTCTCCCCTCGCCCCCACTCTGTCTCTCTCTCCCTTCACTTTTCTCATGTAGCAAGAAAAGGCCATGTTAGGACACAGAGAGAAAACAGCCATCTGAAACCTAAGGAGAGAATTTTCATCAGAAACCTACTATACTAGCACCTTGATGTTGGACCTTCCAAGTCTCTAGAACACGAGAAATAAATACCTTTTATTTAAACCACTCAGTCTATGCTATTTTGTTATGATAGCCCAAGCAGACTAAGGCAGTCACCCTGTAGCTCCAGAAAACCAGGGTCCAATGACCAGAAAGGTGGACTAGTTTTTTTTGGATCTTAATTCACAGCTGAACTTGGACCTCTGCATCTTAACTTTAAGCTAATACAGCCAAATTGTAGGGGTGCTGCCTTCTAGAAGCCAGATGCTTGGTCAACAGTTCTTTGCTAGAGTCTGTTTTGAAGTTGGCCAAAGCTAAGTGTGACAGTTGATAGTCATTGCCAGTCTTGGTGCTCATCATGTTCAACACTATATTCCTTTGTTTTTTAACTTATTAAAAAAAATTTTTTTTTGTTACAGTTTGAATTCAACACTTTTTTGGTATTAGTTTCCGGTGTACAGCACAGCAGATAGACATTCATATGTATTATAAAGTGTTCACTCCAATAATTTAAGTGCCCACCTGGCACCAAAGATAGTTGTTACAATATTGTTAATTATATTTCCTATGCTTTACCTTACATACCCGTGCCTATTTTGTAACTACCAATCAGTACTTTTTAATCCCATCACTTTTTTTGGCCCCATCCCCCAACACCCCTCCCTCCTGGCCTCTGTTATCTATATTCATAAGTCTGTTTCTATTTTGTTTATTCATTTATTTTGCTCTTTAGATTTCACATATAAGTGAAATCATATTGTATTGGTCTTTCTCTGATTGCCTTATTTCACTTAGTGTGATACCCTCCAAGTCCATCCATGTGGTTGTAAATGGTAAGATTTCATTCTTTTCTATGGTCAAGTAATATTTCATTATATATATATCCCACCACATTTTTATCCACTCATCTACTAATGGACACTTGGGTTGTTTCTATATCTTGGCTATTGTAAATAATGCTGTAATGAACATGGGGGTGCATATATTCTTTTGAATTGGTGTTTTGGGTTTTTTTGGATATGTTCCCAGAGGTGGAGTTGCTGGGTCAGAAGGCAATTCCATTTTTAATTTTTTGAGGAACCTCCATACTGTTTTCCATAGTGATTGCACCAATCTGCATTACCACCAAGAGTGCACTAGGTTTCCCTTTTCTCCATGTCCTCACTAACGGTTATTTTTTGTTGGCTTACTGATAATAGCTTTTCTGACAGGTGTGAGGTGGTATCTCACTGTGGTTTTAATTTGCATTTGTCTGGTGATCAGAGATGTTGAATATCTTTTCATATGTCTATTGGCCATCTGTAGGTCCTCTTTGGAGAAGTTTCTATTCAGGTCCTTTGCCCATTTTAAAATTGGATTGTTTGTTTCTTTAGTGTTGAGTAGTATGAGTTCTTTATAAATTTTGAATATTAACCTCTTATCAGATGTACCATTAGAAAATATGTTCTCCCATTCAGTAGGTTGTCTTTTTGTTTTTTAAATTGTTTCCCTTGCTTGGTAACTTTTTAGTTTGATGTAGTCCCAGTTGTTTATTTTGCCAGAGGAGATATTTCAGAAAAAAAAATTTAAGACAAATTGCTAGAGATTTTACTGCCTATGTTTTCTCCTAGGAGTTTTATGGTTTCAGGTCTTACATTTAAGTCTTTAATCTGTTTTGAGTTTATTTTTGTATATGGTGTGGGAAGGTAGTCTAGTTTTATTTTTTGCATGTATTTGTCTGATTTTCCCAACACCACCTAATAAACTGTCTTTACCCTATTGTATGTTCTTGCTTCTGTTGTCATAGATTTCAACACTATGTGAAAGTATTCAATGTATGTTACATGTTTGATGAGTGTAGATTGAATGAATGAAATGGAGCAAAGTCTTCTTTTATAATGTTAGTCATTAAATTATCTTTTCTCTTCCTCCGTCTAAAATTTATTTTTCAATGTTATCATTAGAAATGAGGATGTTTTCTGCCCTTTTCTGCCTATAGAGTTAACATGATGATGTGTCAGTGAGGTCTTGGGACCTAAATATGCTATATTCAAATTGATATTTTTCACACTACTGTTTATCATTTGTAGGATCACTAGTGCTTGTGTCCAGACTAGAAGTTACTAATCAAGATTATTTGATAAACATGCATTACTATAAATTCTAATGAAAATGGTAAGAAAATGTAAGTTTTCAAAGTATATTAGATTGTTGGCTAATAAATTATGTTCAGAATTCTCCAAATTCTTAGATAACAAATTATTACTATATAAAAGAGAGGAGGATTGGGTTGGTTTCATTATGGCCAAGCAAATTGGTTCTGTTCACTAGTCTGGAAATAAGTGAAAGACTCAAATTCATGCCAAGTGCTTTACCTGTATTTTTTCCAATCTTCCCACAATCCTCTGGAGTACATATTAGTGTACATATTATGAATGACCACATACTATAGCTATTCAAGGCTATACAAAATCTTGGCAACTTCTACTGCCAGGAGACTACTATATATCCTAGTATATATAGTACTATATATAGTACTATAAAGTTGACAGCTTTAATAATATTGTTATTATTCTGGGTCTTCTTGTAGATGAAATTATTGGATTTTTAAACATTATGTGTCATACTCAATATTAGTGCTTTAGAATACCAAGAGGAACTGAAGTTTATTTATGATGCAGGTTGTAGAGTAAAACATGGAGATATGAAATGCCTTGAACCCATGTTTTTACTTTAAAATAAGTCACTGTCTGTTCATGCTCACTTTCCAAAAGAATGGGTCAAAGCGGGTAACCAGAGCAAGTCTATCCTTTCCCAGACCATACATGACCCTGTTTTTCCAGTATTGCTCTCCATGAAATGAGTTGAAGGTCATGTCGGCATGTTCAGAGGATAACTCTCAGTTCCCACTTAAGGGTTGAGGTTTGAGAAGAGCAAAGTTGAATTTGTAGGTGTTAGAAGTTCATCAAGTGGCTAGGCTCAACTTCATGCTTTTGAAGTAAGCCAATCTTGGCCTGAAGTCTAATATAAAAGAGCTTTCGGATAGGGCTATTGATAAATACATAATTTCTTTAAAAGTTGTCATTCATTTTCACTCTTGAATATATAATTCATTAATTAAAAAGGAAGATTATATACTGAAATAACCATGTGAATCATAGCTGCTAAAATGATAATACCCTGCATGTGGAAATCACTTTGACCTTTACATAGAAAGAAAGTACTTGTAGTAATATTATTGTTCTTTGACATATCACATTTTTTTTTCCAAGATTAAAAAAAGGATGAAGGATAAAAACACATAATTCACATTACACCTAATGACTTTTAAATTTATTTTATTTAATATTTAAATAGTTAGTAGTTATCATGATTTTCCAATCAAACAGTATAAAAACTCACTGACAAGCTTGTTACCCATGTCCCAGATCCCATTCCACTCCCACTTTTATTTGTTCGGTATCCTTTCAGAAGTTTTTAAAATGCATATTTAGTTAAGACAAATATATATTCTTATTTTTATCTCTTTGTTAGCTAAAGGTAAACTACTGCTTCAAAATTTTTTATTTATTTATTGATTTTAGAGGGAGAGAGAGAGAGAGATTTGTTGTTCTACTTATTTATACATTATTGGTTGATTCTTTTATGTGCCCTGACCGGGGATCAAACTTGCAACCTTGGCGTGTAGGGACAACACTCTAACCAACTGATCAACCTGGCCAGGGCAACCTACTGCTTTTTAAACATAATATATCTTAAAATGTTTTTCATATCAGTACAATCCTGTTATTTTTTAATATCTGCATAGTGTTGTCTCATTGTATGGCTGTCTCTCGGTTAAAAAAACCCCAAGACAACACATTTGAGTTGTTTCCAACCTTTTATTATTCCAAACAATGTTGCAACAAATATATTTGTATAAATATTATTTCATATGTTAGTTAACTTTAGTAACTGTCATATATTCAGTCACTATGTTCAGTATATTTAGTAACTGAAGTATATTAAAAAATGGGATTTGTGGGCCAGAGTGTACATGCATTTTAATGTTAATCTATGTGGCTAAATTTGCCTGCCATAGGACTTGAATCTATCTATATTCCCATCACTAATGAATGAGAATGTACCAAAGTTTCAAATAATTTAAACTAGTTTGTCCTTTACCTTTGACTTTGCTTATGGTATTTGTCCGATGTTTATTTTTTTCTTTTTCTTTTTGCCATACAGAAGCTTTCTTATTCTCAGCTAAACTTTTCAATCTACTTTCTGTGATTTTGGATTTAAGGGTTTTGCTCATGTTTTCTCTTAGAACTTTTCTTATTAGTTTATTCTGCTTAAAATTTAGAATCAGTTTTCTGGTTCTAAAAAAATTGCTTGGGGGACATGACATTTAAAAATTAGTTTAGCTTATTATCTTTATGATGTTGAATCTTTCTATTCAAACATGGAATGTCTTTCTATGTGTTCATGCTTTCTTTTGTGTTCTTCAGTAGTTTACCCAAGTTTTCTGTGTATAGGTCTTACACATTTCCTGTTTCGTGTATTCTTATATATTGCTGCTTTTTTGGTTGCTAATCTAAATGAGATATTTCCTTTATTATATTGTCTAACTGGTTGTTTTTTATATCTATAACAGCATTTTTATATATTGATATATTGGTTATTATTTGTAACAGTTTTCAATTGATTTGATTGGGTTTTCAAGATATATTCTCGTATTTTCAACAAATAGTGACAGTTTTACAACTTTAATTCCAATGTTTAGATCTTCAACTTTTTTCTTCTTTGCACTGACTTGAAAGCCAAGAATAATGTAAAAAAAAAAAAACAGTTGTAATAGCTGCATCATGATCCTTTTCCTTACTTTAGTAGAAATCCTTTTAATGTTCTATCTTTAAGCATGACTTTCAGGCTGAGACAGATATTTTATCTTGTTAAGGAAGTATTCATATATTCCTAGATAATTGAGAGTTTTTAAAAAAAATCAAGAATGGCTGTTGAATTTTTCAAATGCCTTTTTAAGGTCTAGAAATAACCCTATGCTTTTTGAACTGTAGATCTTTCCACATGATTATTTACCTGAATAAATTTACTAATGTTGAGTTAAATTCTTGGATTCTGGATTTATAAGTAAGATTTCTATAGGTTTCCTTTATGTACAAACTTTGTTAGGTCTTGTTTTCAATACCACTTGCTTTATACAATTTAATTAGAAATATTCATTCTTTATGCTTTTTAGTAGTTTACATAAGAATTATCTGCTCTTTAAAAGTTTGGTAAAATTCCCCTGGGAAAATCATTGGCTTGGTAATTTGTTGGGAAGTTTGAAAATTTTTACAATTTCTTCTCTTTGGCTTTTCTATGTCCTCTAGCAAAAATTTTGGCAAGTCATATTTTCTAATAAAAGTATTCATTTTACCTAGGTTTCAAATTATTTTCCTCCTGTGAGCATGCATTCTCAATGGGTGTATCTCAATCAGTGTATCTCTGGTGTGACAATGGCCTGTGGCCCTCCAAATCTCCACTCACTGTTTCTATGTTTAACCCCACTTTATCATTTCTTATTTTTGTATTTATATCTTTTTCTCTTAATTTAACAACTATTTTATTATTATAATTTTAAAAATCACAGTGTTTGGAATTATTTATTAATTCTAATCACTTTCCTTTCCTAGGTCATTAGTTTCTTTTTCTAAATTATTTAGTTCTTTTCTTCTATTTTCCTTCTGTTTATTTAACAGTGTTTTTTTTTTGTTTTGTTTTTTGTTTTTTTACCTTTTCAAGTTGGTGCTTATTTAATTAATTAAGCTAGTATTTTCATTTACCAATATTTTCTAGAAATCATACAGTTTTTATTCACGAGAGTATTTAAGATAGTTTTTTGTTTATAACTTCCAGATGAATAAGATTTTGTTCTGATTTTCCTATTAATTTCTAGTTCTATTGTATTGTGATCATAGAATATTGTTCATGATTCTTTTTTAGATTTTATTAAAGTTTTCTTCATGGCTTACTATAGGGCCATTTTTCACTATGAAAATGTTAGCCTTAACAAAAATCATGTAATTTCTACTTTTGAGGTACAGTCTGGTATATCCGAGTTAGACTGAGAGAGATGAGTAAAATTCTTCTATTTTTGGTCTCCTTCTATCTATGTCTTTCTATCTCCTGTAATGTCTGCTTATGTAAGTTGCTGCTATGATGCATTTAGTTCATAAATATTCATAAATTTTACATCTTCATTGTGAATTTTACTTCTTTTGTTATAAAGTGTCATTCTTTTTTGCACAGAATACTTATTTGTCCCAAATCCAATTTGCCTGATATCAAGGTCAAACTTCTGCTTTTTATTATTATTACTTTTTGTGTATGGGCAGGGATGGGGCATTATCTCGGTAAGACCTTGATTTTCCTTTTTTCCCCAACTATCCCAAATCTTAAAAACAAAATGTATCTTGTATTATAGTCCCATTTGTTTCCTTTTTGTTTGTTTGTTTCGCTTGCCTGATGAGATAAATCAGAAAAAACATTGCTGTAAGAACTGTCCAAGATTTTACTGCCTATGTTTTCTTCTAGGATTTTTATGGTTTCACCACTTACATTTAAGTCTTTAACCCATTTTGAATTTATTCTTGTGTATGGTGTAAGTTGGTGGTCTAGTTTCATTTTTTTGCATAAACTTGTCCAATTTTCCTAACACTATTTATTGAATAGACTCTCTTTACCCCGTTTTATATTCTTGCCTCCTTTGTTAAGTATTAATTGACCATAAAGGCGTGGGCTTATTTCTGGGCTTTCTGTATTTGTTGGAAAACACATTAGTCACAATCTCCATTGCCTTTGTGGCAACTCCCCCTCCATCTATCGGTAAGTATTGATGTTCCTTTTCAGAATTCTTCTTACAGTTCCTTTGTATTCTTTTTGTGCCAGTTTCTCCTTTGTCACCACTCATTACTGAACAAATTATGTTCTAGTTAGTCTTTGTAGAAAGTTCCTGAAATAGAAGATTCAAGGTAGCTTTCCTGTTCTCTCAATAAAAAAAAAAAAAAAAAAAAGCTCTTACTTTGTGTTCTAGATTTTATATTAATGACCCTCCAAAACGAACAACTCCCACATTGACTCTAGACTTAGCTGTAGGACTTGCTTTAGCCAACGGGACATTAGCAAACATGACGCATGTGGAAGCTTGAAAAGAGCATGAACATTGGGGCCTGCCCTTTCTCTTCCTGCTAGGAACTCGTCCACCTCTATATGAAAAAGCCTGAGTTAGCATCCTGCAAAAAGGCCGCAGGTGTTCAAGCCATCCTTCTGAGGCCCAAATACATGAATTAGACCTGTGGATACCACATGGAGCAGAGATAAGCCGTCCCAAGTTGGGCCCATTCCAACTTGTCACTTATTAAATTGTAGGCTTCTTAAACCGTTGTTTTGGGTGGCTTGCCAGGCAGCAGTAGATTACAAATGCACTTTTACAAATGCCCCCAAAACAGATTGCTTTCAGTAATTATGGCTTTTCTGTAGACTCACTCCCTTTGAGTCTCTGAAGTAAACCTGCTTCAGGAGAACATCTGCCAGGAGCTCTGTGCTCCCCAGAAACAAGAAAGCGGGTTTCTATACATCATGGTAATCATCTCATCTTCAGGGATTATAGTTTTGCTGACCTGCTGTTAGTGGGTCCCCTGGAAATCATGCCCTCTCTCCCCATCTCTGCGTGCCTCTTTTGCCTTACTTTTCTGCTCCTGCTCCCTTTTCTTCAGAGACATAGCTGCTTTTGTATTTTGCTCCACTAAGAAGTACATTTATTTTTTCTCTAATGAGAAAAATTATGGTAAGCCCCTCACTTTCAGGAAACACATTTCTGCTGGTACTTTCTGATGTCCCTACTGCTGGTTCCCTTTGACTGTCCTTCCTGGGCCTTTTCCATAAGACTTCTGCCCAAATCCAGCTGCTTTTAGCAATCTTTACAAGTACTTTGGAGTTTGTGCATAAAATTTGTATAAGTTTGCTGAAAGAGGCATTTGACAGTTTCCTCCGTCCTCTTTGTTAGTTTATAAAATCTCTAGGGAGAAGTGGGAAATACATTTAAATAGGTGATATTATGTTCATACCGGTGTCCCTTTAAGTCTTTTTTGCAATAAGAACAGTTTGGACATATTTTTCTGTAGATAATGTAGTCAACTTGGATGCTTTAGTAATTATTAATACCTTCCAAAGTTCTAATATGCAGAGAGGGGGAGCATGCCATTCAAATTGGGTTTTTTTTCTCCTCTCTCTCTCTTAGATTGAATCACAATTTAGTTTCCCATCCCACACTCAATTTGGACAATGGTCTCTTTATAGTTAATAATTCTGACTAATTAATCCTCATTGTAATTCAGGAAAAAGATTATATTGTCATTATTTTATAGAAAGAGAGTATGTCAGAATCATGACTGCATTGCAGGATTTATTGGCTTCTTTCCAGATGTTCACTGCCTCAGTATTATTAATTTTGGCTTTGGGCTCAATTTCAAGCTAAGGTGGATGGTACCAGAAGCAACAGGTCCAAGAAGGCAGCATCTCAGCTGTGGAGAACAAGGTGTTCTACATTCCAAGGGCTAGTGTTTGAAAATGTTTCCTCCAAAACCACAAGGGAAAACAGTGCAGGGCAGGAGTTCATTAAGTCCCTAACTTGGTAAAGCTGGTTTGGGTCAACGGGCAAGTAACAGAAGGCTATTGCCACTTCTTTGGCAACCTGCAATTACCTTTTAATACACATGTCAAAAGGGATCTATTTCCTTGACCCATTTCCCCTCCAACTGGTTAAATTCCTCCCACTAATATAACTGGTATGTGCTTCTGTTGTGTAATAGTTGTATTGTCCGATTTGGGCTTTTCCTGGTTGATTCTCCCACAAGGCTGTGAGCTCCCTGGGAGCAAAGACTGTGCCCCGGCACCTGGCACAGTATATTGTGCTTAGTGCAAAATGTGTGTGCCATAATGTTTATTGGAGTAAATTGAGAAATAGGCCGGTTTTACCCATTAAAGTCTTTTTGGTCTCTGCATAGTTGTAGTAGTTCAATAAGCAGTTACTGCACCTCTATCTTCCTCCTCGTTTGCTTGTCAGCTTTCTTCTCTTTCTCTGACTGAAAAGGGCTGAACAACTGGGGGAAAGGAAACCAATGTACACCCCCCTCCCCAGCCCCCAAATAGCAGGCCCCCCACCCACCTGCGTTCTTTCAAACCGAGCAGTCAGGCTTCCCGGTGCCTGTTGCTGGGTCACGCAAATTCCCAAGTTGTGGGACTCACTCCCAGGGTGTCTTGATGGAGCACCTCCTGCGAGGTGATCTGACCCGTGGGTTCAGTAGAACTGCGCTTATCCACTCCGGAGCTCCTTTGTGCAACAGGAGAGCAGCGGACTCGCACCTTCGCACTAGCTCCTTCCACAGGATTTGCCCCGCTCACTCCCTCGCCTCCCCGTACCCTGAGCCCCGAGTGTCCCCCTCCTCACTCCCCTTTGTGCAACCCGTGGCTGCGGAGCTTCTAGTACTGTATTCATGGCAGACGAAGAGCGAGTAACTGACACATTCCAGGGACTGCGAATCGCAGCCAGCGCGGCAGGGGGAGGATGCGTAGTGGCAGACGGCCGCTGGGATTATGAATGGGGGTGGGAGGGCGACGAGTTTGGGGTTCAAACCAGGATTTTCGGATTCTGGTTTTGGATAGGCACGCAGGGCTGTGCGTAATCTTTCAGCTCTGGTGGGAAGAGAGATGCCGTGAGCTCCTGGTTGAGAGTGAGGGTTATTTTGCAAAACTCCCTTGGTATCGTGCCGGTGGAGTACTGCGGAAGGTCGGCGAGGTAGGTGGGGGAGGAAAATGAGCGAGGTGGGGACTCAGGCAGAGGCTAGCGAGCTGGGGACGGTGTGTCTTGTTCCTAAGAATTGACAGGTGGTGGCCTCAGCAGTTACAATCTACTACACAGCATCGAGTCCGTGCAGCACGATCACATTGTTATTCCCCGCACCGGGCTGAAGAGCGCAGAGCGGCAAACCAAGTGCCACCAGCGAGCTGTCTCTTCCGGGTGGGAGAGGACAGTGGGGGTACCGACAGGAGGTTTGGGGGGCCAGTGGAGGAGAGAGGAGCTCAGGGGAGCTCGCGGCCGCCTGGACCGCCAAGGCCCGGGTCCAGGACGCTGGCGGGTCCGCGCGCCCACTCCGCAGCCACCCCCGGCTCGTGCGCCCCTTTCCGGGTCTCCGGCCCCGCCTCGCTGGCTGCTGGCGAGCGCGCGGTCGCCCTCCGGCTGGCTCCGGTGCGCCCGGGACTGGGGAAGGCTCGCTCGCCTTGCACCGCGAGCCGCGCCGGGCGGAGCCGGGCCGGAGCCCGGGCGCCCAGAGCGCGGCGGCCAAGGCGGTGCACCAGCGGCGCCGGGAACAGCAGGAGGAGGCTTCCGCGAGGGTAGCCGGAGGTAAGGGCTGCCCAGGAGGCAGCGGGTTTATTCCTCCTTCCCTTGACTTCATCGCACCCCTAAGCCGAAATGGAACTGGAGAGTGTAGGGCGCTGTGAGGCTGATGGGGGTTAAGGGAGGATGGGGCCTCGCGAGGACCGTCCTCTTGACGGCATCGTGGTTGCCCCCTGGAGTAAATCCGCCAACCGGCCCTTTCTCTTCGCCCCTTCCTTCTCTGCCTCTGCCTCCGCCCTTGGACCTCTTGGTAAGTCCCTGGGAAGGAGACAGAGCCAAGGGAGAATGGAGAAAGGCGGAGGGATGGCCCAGGAGTGGGTGATGGATTGGCGCGCGGTGCCCACTGACAGGGGGCGACGGGCGCGGGGGAAGCCTGGAGTACCCAAGAGTTTCCTGGCTGCGGCCCCAGAAGGTCCTGCAAGCCCAGTGGCGGGGGCTCCAGTGGGGCGCACCCAAGCCGGGCATAACGAAGGCTCTGCCAAGGAACTTTTGGGGAAGCTCAGTCTCATGTTTGGGGAGGGGTGCTGGAGTGTGTTCAGGGCTTGGCCCTTTCTAAACTAGGGTTTTGTGTGTGTGTGTGTGTGTGTGTGTGTGTGTGTGTGTGTGTGTGTGTGTAGGGGTTTTCCCCTTTTCCTTCCTGCCTTCCTTCCTCTTCCATCTTCCTGTTTTGCTTCCTTCCATCCTCTTTTCACAAACCTCCCCCTCCATGTGCCATACTTCAAACAAAATCCAAAACCACTGTAGTAAATAGCTTTAAAACAAATATAAAGAGGAGAACTCAGAGAAAGAGCTCTGAATTACAGTGGCTTCATTTTAAAGACAAATAGGTATGTAAAAAAATATGTTATATATAGTATAATATACATATAATACAGTGTATATATATATATATGAAGTAAATAATGTAGTACATATTATATTATATATAATATATACACAAACCTGGAGTAATTTAAAGAAATACTGTGAGACTCTCACCTAAAATTACATTACATTTATATTATATTTACATCACATGTACATGATGCCACTAAACAGAAATGGTAAATCTATGCATGCTATGTCTTAGGTCTGTATATGATATAACTGTTCTATGAATCAGATCCATCTTTTAAATTCAGAGGTTTCCAGCTACTTGAAAGCCCAGGGCTACACTGCAAGAATAAAAGGCACATTAAAAATGAAAAAAATACAGATGCTGTTTTTTTTAGTGGATCATTCATTTTCCCCTCTTTCTACCAAAAGCTGATTATTATGACAAAAACAATTTGTGGATTTCAAAGTGATTTTGCTTAGGTCTGAGGTATAGGGAGAGGTCTGGAATTTATCTGTATACAAATGACAAGAAAGTAGATAAAGCAAATGATTTAACTTCAGGTAAAAGGAAATTCAGCTGCACTTCCCTCTGAGGGTACCTCATTTATCTTCTGATATCCCAAGACAGAACCCCCTAATGTCAACAGTGTCTTCAGCCTAACAATGGTCTGTCTATTCAACTCTTCAAATATGTACTGGTAGGACTTGGCTAGTAATAGTTGCTGACTGCTTGTTATTTTTCTTTTTAAACAACAGAATGCCAATTGCCAAAAAAAAAAAAAAAAAAGTAAAATTGTTTAATGGACTGAAATTATTGAGATGGCATGATTGATACATTGAAGCTATATATATTTTCATCATCTCACTATGCAAGGGTGGGCAAAAGTAATTTGTAGTTGTGCATATGTGAAACAGTTTATTTTTGTATTATTGTTGATTAATTATTGTACTACTTATTTTATTACAGTTGTAAACCCACTGTGCCCACCTCTGTATTCCTTATTACAGTTGTGAGCTAAATGGTTCTACAATGTGTCTACTTCTTTTTTTTTCCTCAGGTGATTTGTTTTTTAGTTTATTTCTAACTTGACATATTTTGCAAAGATGAATTATCTTAGATTTCTCTAGAGAGGACCCACTTGGGCATGCTTGTTTCTTTTAAATAGAGTTGGTTTTTACTTAAGGAGTAAGAAATCAATCATGTATGGTTTTCTGATCTTGGAGTCCTTTACCTGTCTAGAGATAGGTTTTTAATAATAACAGTATGTACAAGTAAGGATTCATGTCTGATAAAAATATTAGACACGAAAATGATATTTTTATTTGGGTTTACAAAATGAAGATTTAAAATTGTGAAGGAATAGAGTCCCAGGTTGTTCTTAATATCTTATTTGGCTTACTTTGACTAGGGAGCAAGAAATACATGGTGTAATTTTGAGTCAGAAAGATTTGAGGGTTAGTAATTTTGATTTATCTTTTATTATTAGAGCATAAAATTTCATTGCTCTTTCCAAGGAATTTGAACAGCAGAATTTGGAGAAGATGTGGGGATGTTGTTGATCACAGGACAAATGGGTTCCTTTGAGCAACTGATATTGCATTCAGCTTGTGGTAAAATGTGGCAGACCCTATGATGTCATATCCCCCTTAAAGGAAGAGTTTTTTGCTCCAGCTTTCTGGAGGGCTGTCAGGAGATAGTTTTGAAGGGTCAGTCACTTGGAGGATTGGCTGAGTTGCAGAAAGCCCCTTTGCTCCTTTACAGGGACGCTCACATCTTGGCCCAACTCCAGTAACTGTGAAGGACCATTCTAGCTCTGGAACTCCCCATTGGGCTTCCATTTCCATTCCATGTCTCCCTTTTCCTATTTCTGCACCTTTCCTCATTTCCAGATGTTAATAGGAAGGCAGTCCCTAATAAAAATGCATGCTCAATTCATCTCCAAGTTGGCTTCCCCAGGGAAGCCAACCTGTAGCGACATTTCCTCTATGCACATTCATTTTGTTAGTTTTAATATTTTATCTTTGAAAATATAGTGCCACTTCTCATTGGAGGGCATTTCCATGTCCCTGCTCCTCTTCTGTCCCTCCTTGTTTTATCATTCTTCCTTTTCAAAAAATTTTTTTTCCTTTATTGATTTTTAGAGAGAGACGAAGGGGGAGAGATAGAGAGAGAGAGAGAGAGAGAAATATTAATGAGAGAGAACATTGATTGGCCGCCTCCAGCATGCCCTCTACTGGGAATTTGGCCCACAACCTGGGCATGTGCCCTGACCAGGAATCCAAACAGAGACATCATGGTGCATGGGTCAATGCTCAGCCACTGAGCCTCACCTGCTGGATCATTTTTCCTTTTCTTAAACTTAAAATTTCTTTAGTCTCTTTTACATCTATTGATTTGAATGTTACACATCTCCTTTCTGTTTTTCTAGTAGCTATTTTTATGTTTTTAACATTCCTATTTTGTCTTAGATAATATAATCAAAATATCTATTCGTCTCTTGAATAATCTAAAAGTCTTATCATGTTGTAATTCTGATCATACTCTATATTTCATAATATTGTCTAGTGATATAGTTCCACCACATTTTTTACATCTACTATGTAATTTTTATATAATCACTTTTTAAAGAATTGTTTTTACAGTCAATGCTTATTTAAATTTACCCACATTTCCTGTGCCCACTGTTGCTTATTACACCCTTCTTATGGAAGTAGTTACTTGATAAGCATATGCAAATGATAAAAACCTCTTAATTTTTTTTTTTTTGAAACTGTATTTCATTCTAACACTTGAATAATAGATCATCTGGGAACAGAATTTTTAGTTGACAATTATTTTGCTCAATACTTTGGAGATACTGTCTTTCAGGCTCTATTATTGATGGTGGGAGGTTGTTTTTTTGGTGGCTTTTAAGATTACTCTTTGTCATTTGTGTTCCGTAGTTTTATTGCTGCAAACCTAGGTGTGGGTTTGTTTTTACTTTTTCTTGTTGGGATTTCTTAATCAGATGACTCCTGTACTTCTTGAATTATTAAAAATGTGTAGCATATTTCATCGTATATTATCTTGCCTCCATTCTCTCTATTTTTTCCTCTGGAATTCTTATTAGGTATATGTTGGACCTTCTTGGTTTTTTTTTTTGTTTTTGTTTTTTTATCTCTAATGTCTATTACCTCTGTATTATATTCAATTAGGAAATCTTTTAAAGTAGCATTTGGGTAATTATTCAGGCCTTTTCTTCCAGCTAATTCTTGATGTCCTATCTATTGTTTACATTGTCAATTGAGCTATGATTTATTTTTTTCATTTCTAGAAGTGCTATTTGATGCCTTTTTGTATCTGTCTGTTTTTTCCCTCTAGTTTTTTTTTTTTTTTGTCCTTTAATTATGGATTTTATCCTTATTTTATCTCTTCAATAATTACACCTGAATTTATTTTATAGTTTAGATTGTTCTCTTGTTTAAATTCTTTTGGCAGTTACATCCCAATGGTGAGGTCTGCTGGTTCTTCCAGAACTCTACATCCACTTTAAAGTGGACCATTTTTTCATGTGTTCGTTATTTGACTTATAAGCTTATCTTCAGTCAGGTTTTTGCTTTTGATTTTCCTCTGTGGTAGTTGTATTTTCCCCATTTTTTGAAAATTTCCCTGTAGAGTGATATTTTGTTTGCATCTGTAGAACATCCCAAGGGTTTTGCTTGTCTAGGATAAGTTTTTTAAATTTTTAAAAATTGAGTTACAATTGATGTAGTTTCAATTGTACAACATAATGATTCGATATTTTTGTATATTGTGAGATGATCACCACATTAATTCTGGTTAACATCCGTAGGATCTGTTTTTACATTAATTTCTTGGCTTGAAATTCCTATACCATGTAGGTGATATAAATTCAAACTGTATGTGTATCCATTTAGGGATTTAATTCAAGGAATACTATTATCCTTCTATCCAGAGCCCCAGAAAGAGACAGGCTTTCTTGCTACTTCCAGGCCAGGCTTCTAGTCCTTCTTAAACTAAGGGGTCAACTCTTTCAGGGTTCTTCTTTTACAGAATTCTCAGCTCCTTCCATTCACAGGCCCCCAAACCAAGTTACCTACCCTTGAACACATGAAATCTCCAGTCTCCAGGCATTAATGCCTGTATTTAAATTCTGCATCACTTTGGATTTCTGTATTACCAATTTATGTGCCTACTTTTCTAGTACTTGTTTTCTTTCTATTCTAATACTTGCAGATGACCTCTCTTTTTTTCTTCAGTCTTAACTATTTGACCTATTTCAATTTTTATGGTCTTTAAAAAATCTAAGTATCTCTGTGTTTGCAGAAGAAGAGAGTTCAGTCCACATTAACTGAGCCCGCCACACTAATGGAATACGATGTCTATCTGTGACTCTACACACTGAGAATGGACTCCCTATCAGTTACTTCCCCCCTACAATATTCTCACATTATTTAAAAAAACCCACTTTAATTATATTAGTCCCCTTGTCTTTTTCTCTTCTTATGTGACATTAACATTTTTATTGAGTTCAGGGTAGTTGTCTTATAGAGTATCTCACAGTGTGGATTTGTCTAATAGTTACTTACTTGATTAGGTTCAGGTTAAACGTTTTTAGCAAGAATACTACTTAGGTGAGGTGTGTATCACAGCAAGAGAGTCTGTTTGTCTCATTTTTGGTGACTAAATTAGATCACTTGAAAGGAGGTACCTACCAAATTTCTCCTATTTTTTTTTTCTTTTCTGTTTTTACTTTGAGGTTAATAGATACTCTGTAAAGTGATACTTTGAGACTACGAAAAACCACTTTCCCACAGTTTTCACCCAGTGCTTTTTATTAACTTTTTAATTTTGAGATAATTGTAGGTTTAAATGCAGTTTTAAGAAATAACACAGAAATCTTGTGTACCATTCATTCAGTTTTCCCAAAGAGTAATGTCTTGAAAAACTATAATATGATATCACAACCAGGAGATTGACACTGATACAATCTATAGATCTCATTCGGATTTCACCAGTTTTACATTCGTGTGTGTATTTAGTTCTATGCAAGTTTATTGCATGTGACAGTTTGTATATTTGCCACTGAAAACAAGATGCAGAATTGTTCCATCACCTCAGAATCCCTGTGCTGCTTCTTTTTTTTATAACCAAATCCATCTACCTTCCTCTCCCTGACCTTATTCCTAACCGTGGACAACCATCTCTATAATTTTGTCATTTCAAAAATGCTTTATAAATGCAATCATAAATTATATAATCTTTGAGATTGTTTTTTTCACTACTCACCATTATTCCCCAGAGATTCACCCAAGTTGTTGTGTGTGTGTCAAAATTTGTTCCTTTGTATTGCTGAGTACTACTCCATGGCATGGACATATCACAGATTGTTTAGGCATTCATCCATTGAAGGACATTTGGGTTGTTTCCAGTTTTGGGCTGTTATGATCGAAACTGCTATGCACATTTGTGTACTGGTGTTTTTATGGATGTAAGTTTTCATTTCTCGGGGTTAAATGCCCAAGGGTGTGATTGTTGGGTTCTATGGTAATTGCAATGTGTGAGTGATCCATTCTCTTTGCATTATGTTAAAGCCTGCCTTTTTACTATTTTTCTCTTTGTTTCTTATTCCTTTATTTTTCTTTTCTTGCCTTCTTGTGAATTACTTGAACATTTTGTAGGATTCCATTTTGATTTATTTCTAATGTTTTAAGTGTATCTCTTGGTATAGTTTTCTCAGTGGTTGCTCTGGATATATATATATATATATATATATATATATATATATATATGATAAATGTATATCTTTTTACTCTCCCTTTTTATATGCTGTTGTTTTGAGTATAAGACAGTGTTCCATTTTTTGTTTCAATCACCGAGTATGATGTAGACAACTCATATTAGGAAGTAACTTGTGGTTGACCCTTCTTTCCTTTCAGCCCTGGAAACACCTGTCACTTCCTTCAGGCCTCCATGCTGTCTGATGAGAAAATCATCGTCGTTCAGTTGATGCTTCGCTAAAGGCGATGTGCCATTTCTCTCTGACTGGTTTTAAGATTGTTTTCTCTGTCTTTCATTTTTTAGAAGCTTCAGAATGATGTGTCTTGATGTAGATTTTTTTTGGTCTATTCTACTTGGGGTTTGATCAGCTTCTTGAATCTATTGGTTTGTGTTTTTCACCAAACTTGGGAAGTTTCCTGGCATTATTTCTTCAAATACTCTTTTAGCCCCACTGTGCTTCTGATCTCCTTCTGGGCTTCTTCTGATGACATGAATGTTGGATCTTTGGTTATTGTCCCTCAGGACCCTGAGCTTCTGGCTCATCTTTTAAAATGATTTTTATCTATTTTGTCTCTGTTGTTCACATTGGAAAAGTTCTATTGATTTACTCTCAAGTTCATTGATTCTATCCTCCGTCATCTCCACTATTGAGCCCATCCAGTGAGTGTTTCATTTTGATTACTGTATTTTTTAGTTCTCTGATTGCCATTTGTCCTTTTTAGAACTTACATATCTTGCTAAGTTTTCTGGTTTTTTTTTTTCTTCAGTTTTTCTCCCAGAGAATTTGAGTTTGCTCGTTGAAGCATTTTTATAATGGTAGCTTTAAAATCCTTATCAGATAATCCTAATATCTGATTCACTTCAGTGTTGGTGTCAGTTGATTGTCTTTTCTCATTCAAGCTGTGACTGTGTCCTGGACATTTTGGCTACAATGTTAGGAGGCTCCGGGTCCTATTTAAACCTATACTTTAGCCGTCATCTTGTTCAGATTTTAGCACACAGGTCCTGGATTACTTTTTTGTGCATTGTGGTTTCAATGACAATTTAATTTCCAGAGGTTTTTGTGCTGCTGTTTGAGTCTGCTTGACTTGTCTGGTGCTTCCGGGGCTCCCACTGAACCCTGCTGATGCCCCTGGATGAGGCAGAAGGAACCTCTCAGGCCAGGCCTGCTGGTGCTTCTAGGTGAAGGAAGGGATTTCTTGGCCTTCAGGGAAGGGATTTCTGGGCCTGGCGCTTGTGGCAGGATCCCCTCTGCCAGTGCTGTGAAACCATCTGGCGTGATTGGCTGGACCCCAGTTAGACACAGGGGAGGAACCTAAATCATCCACTGTTAGGTTGTGGATTGGAGACGCTAGCTTGGGTGACCTGCTGCTGGGCAGGGAATCACAAGGCAAACCACTGCTCTTTTATTCCTCTGGTCCAAGGGTCAGCAACCAGTCTACCTCTTTCTTCTCACCATTCAGAGTCCTCCTTTGATTGCATCTTGCATTATTCTAGGATTTATAGTTGTACTAAGTGGGGAGAGGCCCAGAGAGATGAGTGTATGCCATCTTGGTTAGACGGGAAATACATACTTTTTAAAAACACTCTAGTTCAATTCCTTAGTCACATTCTCCACTAATATAGTTGAAAATACTAGTTTGTGTTTTCCAGTAATAGGGATTTGTTCTAGAGCCATATTCTAAACCTCCACTTAAAAAACCAATACATATCGAGTTTAAATTAATCTTACTGTAATTGGATAAGTAAATGTTGTCACATCTTATCAGTGGATTCTAAGACAAAAATCTATGTATGTGATAATTTCTCTATCAAACATTTTTTTTCAGTTATCTTAAAACATTTGAAAAATATTAGTAGCTGTTATCTGTTACTATATCTGGGAAATGCTAAAAAAATTCCTTTATCAGATGGACATTTTAAACTGTAGAGAAAATAAATGATATTGTTTGCACAAGCAACGTGCTGATATTTTGAATGGATTAAGGAAAAGACACCAGGATTCTGTCTTTGGCTCTCCTGGTTTATACTACAGTGCTGATTCATAGAATTCTGGCATTTTTAGAATTGAAAGTGAACTTAGAGATCACCTATTTCAACCCCATTGTTTGATATTTAGGAAAACTAATATCTTGAGGACCATAAAGCAGCTTAAGTTCCTTCAGTTCAATAACATCAAGGCTTGTTTAGTCTGAATTCTTAGTATTTCATAATGTTATGTTTTTCTTTAAAAAATCACTTTCTTTTTAGATGACATTAAAACTGTATATTGAGACATGATTTCTCAGTTTCCTTTTCTAATGAAAAAAATATATATACTTTAACAAGTTGGGACAACATGATGGTACTCTTTAAAAAATAGGCTTATTTGAAAATCTGATGAACATATGGACCAGAAAAATAAACATAAATTTAAAAATATGCATACAATATTGGGGATTTATGAACTCCTGGGGATGACCAGTAAATACTGTTTCTGTGTTACTTGTACCATGTAATGTCTGTGAATGGTTTCTGCTAGGGAAAGTGACATAGGATAATGCCTCATTCAATAGTCAGACGCTCCCTTAGAGGCTTGTTTATTGCTGCAGTCGTCCTGGCACAGTGCATTGCTGTGCTGAGGAATTTGTTTTCCTGCAGGTTCTGGAGAGCCAGTAGGGGAGAAGGATATTGCAGGACCAGCTATGCCACTAAGTGGGTAAATAACAGTCCCTCAGCAGGTGTTAAAGCAGATTGTGGGAAATAGAAACAGGCAACTCAGCCCACAATACTTGCTCTCTCCTCCCCCATGCACACATATGCACACACCTCAAGATTTTTTTCATCTGCTCCTGTCTGCTGTTATCCTCTTGGAGAAACATTACTCCTCGGAGATAATTCTCCTTTTTCTAGTAAGGCATCTCTTCTGGTGGTCATTGAAACCTAATTTCACCCACAGAAAATGGTAGGGGCTGAAAGAAGAAAGCTTAGGGCAGGCAGTTGATGTATTTACTGGGCAATTTATAAGGGTAAGAAGAAAAACCACATCCATGTTTTTCTTACAGAGAGCATAGAATGATAAGTGTCTCTGAATTCAGAGATCAGAAAGTGAAGCCAGCATTTGTTAAAGTAGTTGAAATTACTTTTAGGGAATCTACTGATATATACTTAAATGAAGCTCCCATATAGTCCTCTGTGACTAGTACAACTCCCTGGATAAGAAGCAAGACCCTGAAATGATTTGAAGAGCCATAATATACTAGAGTAAAATACTCCATGCAGAAAAATGGGGACAAAAAGAAATAATAGTTTTGTTTTTGTTTTACTGCTTTTACATCTTTTAAAAGATTGAAGGTTTTTTTTTTTTTTTTTTTTTTTTTCCCCAGGGTTACTCTTTCATAATTGAACAATTGAGTACTAGGAATCAGAAGTTTTGAGTTCCAGTTCTACTATGCCACTAAGTGAAGAAGTGACATGCCGTCTATAAGCCTTGGGGCATAAGAGTTCGAAATACGATAATCTCTAATAGTCTTTGCAGCATTTTGATTTGGTGAAACTTTTTAGTAGTAGGTATTATTTGACATGTTGGCGGAATTTTTTGATATATCTATGTAATTAAATATTATTCATAAGAAAGTTCTCCAGGGAACTAATATTTTAGTTTGAAATTATTACAATACCTTGATATGGTCAGACAATAGTTAGAGAGGTCCTGATTGAATTAGGACTACCCAACTATTTGGGTACAGCATAGCACAATTTGAGGAACAAATACTTTAATGCTGATAGTGATCATAACAATGGTGATGATGCTAATGGGATGCACTGGGTCTAATTGGTGTGGAGGTGTAGTGATGCTGTAGATTGCTCGTTAGCATCCATTCACCCTTTTCTCTTTTCTCTTCCTCTGCTGTACAAGTTGGAAGGCAAATCATACTACTTTCCAGCCTCCCTTGATGCTGAGAGTGGCTCATATTACAAAGATTAAATAGTGATTTATGAGAACTGCTTCCCCTCTTGAACAAAAAAGGAAAGCCTCTTAAGGAGAAGGCTCTTGCCCTTGACCCTTACCTCTTCTTTCTCGGTAGGGCATGGATGTCCTGATTTGTGGTGAGCAGCCATCTTGCAAGGCTGAGGGATAACCCATGCACTTAGGACAATGAAGCAGAAAAATAGACGTAGCTTGGATCCTTGATGACCTCTTAGTGTCGATCTATAGCTCTGCATTGCCTACCTCCAGTCTTGTTATTCCATGAGAAAAAAATACCCCCCCAACTGTTTCTTCCACTATTTATTAAGTTTTCTGTTACTCCCAGCTTAACATATTCACAACTGAATATGTGAAGTATTTGTTGTGACTTTGCATTTTACCTTTTCGAAGGATGAAATTAGTGTTTATATATCTTTGTAATTACTAATCTTAATTACAACATTTAAGCTGCTTGGTACAACTTTCTCATTTTGAGGAAGCTTGGTTGTGAAAATTTTGGATAATTTGTAAAATTTTATTTCATTGTTCATAGCATGAAGAAGAACAGTAGAAGGCTCCAAGAGTCTCAGTTTTATATTGCTTAGAATATCTTTCAAATTTTATTCAATGGGTGAAAGTTATATGAGGAAAACTATTTCTGTGAGTCACACCTCCTACTTAGTTATAACCTCCAGTAAGATGGGGCTACTGCTGGCGGACACGAATGAGTCTTGAAGAAGTGTTTCCCTCATTCGTCTAGAGGCAAAATGCATAGCAGAGTGGGTTGCCCTCGATACTGTTTAGTCTAAATATGTTTCTAGCAGATTCCTTCTGACTTCACACTTTCACATGACTGAGAAATACTTTAAGAGGAGGACTTTAAAGTTTAAAGAAGAATGGCCATTCACAGAAAGTGGATATAAAGTATATAAAATAACTTTTGGGTGGCACAGTATCTACACTTTCTCCATTTGGACTTGGCTGACTTAAGTGCAGGGGTTACTTTTTGCAATAAGTCATATGATAAGAGAAAGATAAGGATCGAATTGGGATCTATTTGAGTTGTTTTTCAGTTAGAATTGCATTCATTTGAGAGTAACTGATAGTTTGAAATATAATGCACTACAAGTAAGGAGTTTATTGTTGTACATGCCATGAGATGTCTGCAGGGAGCTGGCCCAACTGGAGCAAATGGAGCAACTGTACGAGGTGGTTTCCAGGGATTGAGGCTCCTTCTTGCTTTCGGTTTTACTGTTATTAGTGTATGGCTTTCATACTCTTGGTGGAAAGACAGTTACTGAACCTCCAGGCATGGCGTCTGGACACAGGCAGGAAAAAGGGGCTGGACAAAAAGCAAGTCACACGTCAGCTGAGTCAGAAAATACGATAAGGAAAATGATAGCTCCTGGGAAGATGCATCTGGTAGACTTCCAGTATCTTACTCACCTGAACTATATCAATGGCCATCCTCAATGGCAGGGAGGTCTGAGAAATAAAGGATTGCTTTTCTTTTTTTCACTTTCATCTGGGAAAGTTAGTACCTCCCCAGATGTCAGGATTCTGTTATATTACAGAGGAAGGGAAGAATGATTATTGGGTAAGCCACCAGCACTGTCAGTACATCTGAAGACTATTTCTCAGCTTTAAATATGGTATTTGTAGTGTTATATCATAAATGCATAATCTGGAGATATCTTAAAATATGACAGTTTAAGAATAGTTATTGATTATTTTTTGCCTTAAGGTCCTAGAAGCTACAATTATTTAGAATTTTGTATCAGTTGCCACCTTGTGTCAAGATAGCTGACTGACATAAATCTCAAAGCATATCTTGATAGTCATTGGCATCAAGATAATTATGGGCAAAAAAGTTGTGACTTTCTTCTATAACGATAATGACATATGTGAGTGAGTGTGAAAATCTGAGAAGTTAGACAGGGACATTATTATATGCTTTGTTTTTATGTTTGTTTAAATTTGCATTTATATAATTTGAACTGTTAGTTGTCCTAAAATGTTTAATGATGTATGTAATACCCAAGATCAAATATTTATTTTAAAATGAATAAAATTGGCTCAATTCCAGCATTTTTACTTTTCCATTCTCATTCAAGATATTGACAGAAATACTCTGTAATTGGGGGTTTCTGCAATTGATGTAAGCCCACTACTTTGAAACTGTTTATCCACATCAAGAAGGATAATGGATCTTTTCTGGTTAACTGTTTTTCCATTAAAATAGGATGAGGCAACTGTTCTCACCACACTTCAGAGGGACAGTACAAAGAGAAATGAAATAATGGATGTTAAGTGCAGTTTTTTTTTTGCTCTGAAAGAAGGTGTTACATAAGTTCTATTAATAGTATTATTAGTGTGCAAACAAGATAATGGGTGAGCATTTCCAAAACTGAGTATCATAACTAGGAATTTTGAGTGTGGTCCTCAATGTTAGTGTTTTGTTTTGTGTGTGTTTTTTTTTTTTAAAGGAGAGCAGTATAGCAACACATTCTTATATTCTTATAATGAAATATCAAGGGTAAACCTTATTGTGAGGGGAAGAGAAAGCATAGAAAGAGTCTCAAAAAGAGAGAGGTGATTTATTGAATAATGCCCAGATATAAAAAAGTCCTATGGGTCTCTTAAGTGGTTACAGAAATGGGGAAACTCTGATTAAAATGTGAACTCTGATTAAAACCTAGAATGGAACTTGCAATAACTATATCTTGAAAATAATGAGGTTCTGCTTGACTCATAGAAATCTTCAAACGAGGTTTCTGCAATATCTTCAATAAAGGCTTTGTCATCCCCTTGACTACAGATTTTTATTCCTTGAAAGATAATTTGAGACAGGAAGTTATTTTTTATTTCTACCTGAACTGCATGCTTTCTTTGTGCTAAGTTAGCATAAAAGTGAGTCCCATTATATAGTGATAAGAACCCTTGACTTTGAGCCAGGGAGCAAGGTTCATGTCAGAGGTTTGCCACTAATTGTCTGTGTAACTAAGAAAATTAATCAATTGCTTTGTGTGAAGAAATATTTTTAAACCTATCTCTTTCTCCTCTTCAGGCATTCTAGACTTAGGTTCTTAAGTTGACTAGTTGAGGTTATAGGAGAAAGTCATGTTTCTGTGGGAAGAATACTGACTCTCTTTTATGTCAGTAAAAGACATATGGTGAAGGGCAGTCAGCCATGAGACTGGCATGTGAAAGCTGGTCTGGAAGTGGGTACGAAGAGGGAAGCTTTGCTTTTCTCTGTACCTTATTCTCTTGGGAGATTTATTGAAGATAAATGCTTAGGTGTGGGCTTATTGATGGTTTATGCTAAAGAGACATTAATTAAAATAGAACAAAGTTGGCCAGTTAAGGAAAGAAAGCATGTCATACTTTGTAAATCAGATTATCCAGATTATTTTACCTCTTGCTTAAAAAAAATATTCTCCAAGTCTTTAGAAAGTCTTGTTTAAATATGTTTTACTGATTTTTTAGAGATAGAGGAAAAGAGAGAGATGGAAACATTGATGTGAGAGAGAAACATCGATCAGCTGCCTCCTGCACCCCCCCCCACTGGGGATCGAGCCTGCAACTGGGGCATGTGCCCTTGACCTGGAATCGAACCAGGACCTCTCAGTCCATGTGACAATGCTCAATCCACTGAGCCACACCAGCCAGGCTAGAAAGCCTTATTAATTGTCTTAGATGTTTTTTTGAAAATTAACGGGAAGGTCAAATATTGGCAAGAGTTGTAGGTGGGAACAGTACCCCTAGCCCAAGGCAGTGTGGAAACAGCAATAGGACCAATAATTAGAGTGTAGGAAATTCCTAAGAGAAGATATGGGGGAGATTATGGTGGAACTTGAAAAGCTGTGGCCGCCAAATACCCCAAATTTCCAGCTGCCATTTCCCAAATGGAGGCTCTTCTTCCACTCCATACTTTAGAAGCTTGAGTTTACTTTTGTGGAAGAAGATGGCAAATTCCCAGAAGAGTTGCTATTTCTTCATCTGAAATATGAGGGGATTAGGCCAGCTCATAATTTCATAGCCATTTCCTCTCCTCTGACTCCCTTGTTTTGAAAGATTTTGTTTACCAAACTATTTCTATAATCATGTCTTTTTAAAGTAATCAGAAGTGCCCTGGCCGGTTTGGCTCAGCGGTTAGAGCGTCGGACTGCGGTCCAGAGAGACCCGGGTTCGGTTCCCGCTAAGGGCACGTACCTCGGTTGCAGTTTGTCCCCAGCCCTGGTTGGTCGTGCGGGTGGCAGCCACTCGATGTGTCCCTTTCACATTGATGTTTCTCTCTCTCTCTCTCTTCCCCTCTCTCCCTCCCACTCTATCTGAACAAAAAATGAAAAAATGTCCTCGGATGAGGAAAATAAAGTAATCAGAAGTATATAAAGCAGTCAATCAGAGCTTCCAATTTACATGAGATAACTAGTGTGACCATTCTGAGAAGTTATAATTCAGTTTAAAGCAAACAAATTAGATATTTTTGTACATTTAAGAATGAAATAATTGTTTACAAATTTATCAGATTGAAAATGTACAGTTTGATATGTCATCTGAAAACGATGGTCCCTGTTGTACCCTTCTTCTCTGATACCTACTTCCAAAAGGCATTACCTTCAAATACTTCACTGTTTCTTCATGTTTGCCTCTATTTTGTGGAAACAAGATGCTTATGCTGATATCTGCTGATTTTTACTTTTATTCTTTATGTAGTTATTTCATTCTATGAATGATGACACACACACACATTCCCCTATTTTCTTCTGTAATTTAATTGTTAAATTGCTATGACTGTGATTGTCGCACAGCTGAATTATTTGGTGTACCTTGATTACATTTCTTTTTTTTTTAAAAAAAATTATTGGTTGATTGAGTTTAGAGAGAGATAAAGACACATCAATTTGTTGTTCCACTTATTTGTGCATTCATTGATTCTTGTATGTGTCCTGACCGGGGATCGAACTTGCAACTTGGGCGTATCAGGATGATGTTCTAATCAACTCAGTTCCCTGGCCTGGGCTACATTTCTTATAAATGTTTTTATTTCCCCCATATTACATAGCTGTTTCAATCATTTTATTTTGCTAAGTTTTGAAAGTATCTTTTACTCTTTTACTAAACTATTCATCTAAATTGTATATTTTTCCCAGTTGGTTTGGCTCAGTGGTTGAGTGTTGACCTATGCACCAAGAGGTTGCCAGTTCAATTCCCAGTCAGGGCACATGCCCAGGTTGTGGGCCAAATCCCCTGTAGGGGGCATGCAGGAGGCAGCCAATCGATGTTCTCTCTCATCAATGTTTCTATGTCTCTCTCCCTCTCCCTTCTTCTCTCTCTAAATTCAATAAAGAAAATTTAAAAAAAATTTGTATATTTCTTCTTAATATATTTAGTTTAATCTGACAATCTATACTTTTATTGTTTTTATTGGGCATGTGCATCTTCCAGCTGTCCATATATTTGCTCAACGTTGTAATTTTGGAATTTTCCTTTTCCATCTAAATTAGTTAGGGTAATCTTAGGCTGAGGTAACAAGTAGCCTCAGAATCTATAATGGTTTGACACAACAGAAATATATTTCTTGCTCATGTAACACTACTGAGCTGTTCCAGGTAAGTTTGGAGGGTGGGGTGGGAGCCCTCATCTGCTGCTTCAGATGAGTGGGATGGTGTGATGTTCTGCTTCCTGCAGGCTCAGGGACCCTGGTTAGAGGCACTACTATTTTCAGTACATGGGTTCCAAAGTTTCATGGTCCATGCCAGTCAGAGTTTGGAGGTAGTCCTGGGAGTAGCTTACATCCTTCCCACTTATATATCTTTGTCTAGAATTCAATCCTGTGACTAAACATATTTATAAGAGAGGCTGAGATAATGCCGTCTAACTGTATGTCCTGAGAAGAGGAAATGGGTTTTGGTACACAGCTAATAGTATCTGTAGTGTAATCATTCTGCTGATTTCTTTACCTCTTTCTTGAGTTAGATCCCTTGTTTCTTGATTTCCATAGCTTGCTTTATTTTTTGTCTTTAAATTAACTTATTTAATTTTTTTCCATCACCATTTATCCCCGCTATGTCTTCTTCCACCTTTCCCCCCCCACCTCCCCAGCAATCACCACACTGTTGTCCATGTCCATGAGTTTTCTCTCTCTTTTGCTCAATCCCTCCACCCACCCCCTCCAGAGCTATCTGTCTGCTCTCTATGTGTCTGTCTTTATTTGCTTGGTAGTTCAATTTGTTTATTAAATTCTACATATGAATGAAATTATATGGTAATTGTCTTTCTCTGACTGGCTTATTTCACTTAGCATAATGTTCTCCAGGTCCATCCGTGCTGTCACAAAGGGTAAAATTTTCTTCATGAGTGGATAAAAAAGCTGTGGTACATTTGCACAATGAAATACTACTCTCTCTCTCTCTCTCTCTCTCTCTCTTTTTTTAGAGAAGCATATTTTATTTACAAATCATAGGCTGCCTATTGCTGGCTGGGTTCCAAGTGGAAAGTGTTTTGGGGTTTCTTGTATCTGGCAGATCCATAGTTACTGGGCAGAGCCCTGTGGTGGATCACGAAGAGGCTAGGATCCTCTAGAGCTGAGCTTTGGACTGATCCTCGTGGTGGTGGAGCTGTTGCCCAGTGACTGGAGCCCACAGTTCACTTTCCACAGCCTTCAGTGGGACGTAGTGGTTTGCCCACCTATCATCTGATTTTTGATGAGTTTCATATTTTGCTCTTTCTTGATTTAATCCCTTGTTTTGATGGATGGAGCACATCCTTCACTATCATCTTCAGAAATGGTGTATTGCCCTGGCCAGGTAGCTCAGTTTGTTGGAGCACTTTCCCGATGCACCAGGGTTTTGGGTGTGATTCCCGGTTGGAGCCCATGTGAGAGGCAACCACTGAATGCATAAATAAGTGAAACAGACAAACAAAATCAATGTTTTTTTCTCTCTCTGTCTTCCTTTGTCTAAAAGCAATAAAAAAAATATTAAGAAATGGTGTATTGAAGGTAAACCTTTTGAGATATTTTATATCTGAGAATGTTTTCATTCATTTGTACACCTGATGGATAATTTTTCTGAATGTAGAATTCTTGTTGGATGTTGTTTTTCCACAAGTCATTTCCCTATTTTTAGATTCCATGAAATATTGCAAATTCTTTCATTTGTTTTTATTCTTTTTCTGGAAATTTTATTATTACATTTCATCTAACCTGATATGCTTTTCATTGTAAGACACATCATTATTTTATGTATCACTGAGACAAATATATTTTCAATTAAACTATGAACAATGTTTTAGTATCACTTAGAATATTAATTATATTCTCATTGAAAGGACATGTTTAGACTTAATTAAAGATAAAATGTATCATATGTCTCTCCAGTGAATGCATTTAAAAAAAAAACAACACATACTGAAATAAATTGGATAAGTTATTCCGAAAATTCATTCACATTTAGAATTTATCTCGTCTGAATCCCTTTTGAACTGCAAGTCATTAATGTCTGTGTTCACGAGTGGACTGTCACTCTGGGTGCCAGGAATAGTGCTGGTCAGAGATGCTTAGCACTCATGGGGAGTGAACTTGCTTTGTGATTCACGCTTTGGGAATGTTGTTAAAGATGCTTGATTCTTTACTGCTCCTATTCCTTCCTCACAAGCATATTATTCCTAGATGTTAAAAGAGTTTCCCATTATTGCCTCTTGGGTTTTCTTCTAACCAAACTAATACTCTGCTAGTTTTCATGAATGTGCGGGTCATGACAGCTAGCTCATTACTGCTGCCTCTCTGAGAACCACTGTAAGACACGATCGATGATAAGATGTATCTGATTTCAGAGCGATAATGATGTGGAAAATGTGCATGATATCTGGATGTTGAACCATCTGGACAAACCCTCTAACAACTTCTTATCTTTCAAATCCAGTTTTCACATCTTACTTATTTTTATACATTTTATTTTAGTATAGATAGAAGGATAGAGAACAGTCTTACTCTTCTACTGTGAGCCTGAACTGTAAAGTAAAAAACAGCCTGAATTTTTTCAAGATGAAATGGCAAGAATGCTTGGGGACTCTTTACCTCTAGAAGCAGCACATGTGCCAGAAGACTCCCCAGAATGTGGAGGTGATCAAAACATCAGAAACACCACATTTATGACTCAGGAGAAACATTTTTTCAGCCGTTCCTCTGTGTAGATTTATAACCACAGTGTATGTGCTATTCTATAACTATCATATTTACCCAAATTGAGTGAAAAATATAGATTTCTAGCATCTTTATAAATGACTGAATAGTATTCTATTGAATAAACATACTGTGCTTTAATTCTTTCTCCAAAATGAACATTAAATCGCTTCCAGTTTAATTTTCACAATTAAACAATGCTTTAATAAACGTCCTAATATTATATAACTATTTGTCATTTGCTGAGTTAAGGGCTGCACACATTTTAAAGATATTTTGCCACCAAATTGCCTTGCAGAAAGGTTATCCCGAATTACGCTTTCACCAGCTATCCATCAGAATGATCATTTCCCCACACCTCTCTAATTCTGGGTTTTGGCTGTCTTTGTTAATGTGAGGAGAGTAAAATGATCCCTTTGCTGTTTTCATTGATTACGAGGAAGCCTGAAGAACTCCCTAGTGGTTGCCTGAGTGGGGTGAGCAGGACAGTTGGAGTGGCTCTGTAGTTGATGTCAGGAGAAGGTGTCTGGCAGGGAATGAGCAGTTACTGCTCTGGATTCCTGGAAGGTCTAGGGAACTCTGTAGTTTAAACTCTTTAACCTTCACAAAGATCCTTTTTTATTGCCTTCCCTAGGTGGCTGGATTCCTTCCAGGTACCACAGCTCTTGTTACTTTGACCATGGTGTCTGTGGTAATACAGAGCTGTCACCTCCAGACTGTATGGTCTTCAGTAGTCCTGGGGGGCCTCGGGGCAATAAGTATGGGAGGTGTAGGTGGGGTTTTGAGTCAGTGGAGAGTAAAGAGGGGAGAGTGGTCCATTGAGCAGGTGGAAGAGCACAAATATTTGAAAGCAGACAGTATAAGGCAGTGAGAGAACAATCTAATTCTAGATTATTGTCCACATAGAAGCGGGGGTGGGGGTGGGGCAGGGAGACTATGTTTGAAAGGTGGGCTGAGGTCACATGTGAACTTGGAGTGTGCCTTGAATGTGAGCTTAAGGGCAATGGAGGATCTCTGAGATTGTTGGAGTCCTGGTATGGGGAAACCTGACAAATGTCATGCTTTAGGACAGCTGATAGCATTGGACGGCAATGAAAATAGATGCAGGCAATACAAAAGGTTGTATTCCTGGTTTTGGCGTGTGTCCTGCAGTTTATAAAGGTTAGAAGCTTTTCGGTTGTGCTTTATGTTTAGAGGGACACAGAATCAGGTGAATGCGTCCAGTTCAGGGTTGTTGTCATTCTCTGGAAGAGAAGTGAAAAGTAGCTCATTTTTGCACATGTAGGTCAGGCCTTTAGCATATGTACAGGTTGCAAAAGAGACTGAAGTTGTTTTTGAGCATGTCATGTGGTATGTGGTAGACATTGGGCATATTAAAATGTAGAATGAGCCCTGGCCGGTTTGGCTCAGCGGTTAGAGCGTCGGCCTGCGGTCCAGAGAGACCTGGGTTCGGTTCCTGCTAAGGGCATGTACTTTGGTTGCAGTTTGTCCCCGGCCCTGGTTGGTCGTGTGGGTGGCAGCCACTCGATGTGTCCCTTTCACGTCGATGTTTCTCTCTCTCTCTCTTCCTCTCTCTCCCTCCCACTCTATCTGAACACAAAAAATGAAAAAATGTCCTCGGGTGAGGATAAAAAAATAAATAAATAAATAAATAAATAAATAAAATGTAGAATGAATTCAGAAGCTGCATCAAAGGCACCCGATGGACTTGCCGTGAGATCATCAATGGCCAAATGGCGGCAAATGAGTAACTTCAAGTGGAAACTCACTCATTAAGCCCTTTAGACTAGCAAAGTTATGTTATATATTTCATTTTATTTGTACATGGACGTACCTTTTATACCTGAAATGCTAGGGTACAAATGAGACAAAACACTTCCTTTCATTTGGTTGGGAAATTATCTTAAGCGTATTGATACAGGATATTTAAAAAGTTTCACATTCATATCTTGGAATGCAGTGTTTTATGACTATTTTCTTATTGTCATTTAAATTTAAACTGTATTTTTTGAAATAGGGTTTATTATACTTTTAGATATAATCTGCCTTGGCAGCCAGTAACTGAATAAGTAATTTCATCTTTGGTGCTACTGCCTGACAAACAGTGACTTTCAGAGATGGTCATAAAACCTCATTAATGGTCACTTTTTAGAGGTAGGATGGCACGTATCTTCTAATAAATCATGCCTTGTGCTCAGCTCATTTTTGAATAGTTACTGCTGTGGATCTTTTTGGTGCTCATAAAATGCAGTTAAATTTGTAGCTGAAGAATTCAATTTTTATTTTTCCAGTAACTGTAGCCAAAGGCTGTACTCCCTTTCAACCTAGGTAAGTCATACTGACATTCCTAGGCCCAAAGAAGGAGGTTTGATGGGAGCTGGTGGGTGGTGAGAGAGAGAAGCCGTGTATGGCTTTCTTTTCAAATGCAGTTAGAGGGCTTCTCCAAGGTGAGCATTTGTAAATTATGGAGCATTCCAGTTCTCCTCAGTCTAGACTTTATACTGCAGCAAAGGCATTTTTTACTATTTATTTCAACCTTGGTACCTTTAAAAAAAACTATCTTTTTCTCTTTAGGGGAAAGGTAGCGAATATTTTTTTAGCGCTCACCATGTGCCAAGCACTCTACTCAAGGTTTTAAAATGCTGTCTAATTTAATTCTTACTATAACCTTGAGATGGAGGCATTATTATACTCATGTGGAAGATGAAAATAATAAGTCACAACCAGATTAAATAATTTGGCTAACTCTATACAACATGACGTGATTTCCCCCACCCTCTTTTACCAATCCAAGTTCTATAGTTAAGTCCTGTTTAAGATTCAATATATTAAAATTTTAAAAATACATATTGAGAGTTTTATTATGTTCCACATGCATAAATTATCTCCTTTAATGTTCACAAAAAAAAAGAAAAAGAAAAGTAGGTATATTTATTTTCATTGAACGATGAGGCAACGGAGAGGTTCAGAGTCTGAGTAATTGAGTCAATAGCACACACAGCTGGGTTTTAAACCAAGGTCCAACTGACTCCAAAGCCTGAGGTCTCACTATTACATTGCCTTGTAAGTCTTTGTCTTTAAGGGTTATGTTTTAAAAAATTATTTTTTACATTTATTTTTAATTATTATTATTATTTATTTTTTGCTGCTTAAGTACATACCTTTTCATGTACTGTAAATGCAATACGGGTCAACAGGGAAGGCCTACTGTGAGCCTTTAGCACTCTGCTAAATGCTTTGTCTGCAATAGCATTTCTCAATCGAAACACTGTTCACATTTGGGGCCAGATGATTCCTTGTTGTTGGGGACAGTGTGTGTCCTGTTCATTATAGGATGTTTAGCAGCATCCCTGGCCTCTTCCAAAGCACTCCTCCCCCTCTTCCCAGTTGTGACAACCAAAAATGCCTCCAGACATTGCCTAATACCTATTGGTGGGGAGGAAATCACCTATGGTTGAGAACCTCTGGTCTGTAGTATCTCATCCTATCCTCAGAGCACCCTGTGAGGCTTACACCCATTTGACCTCAATTTCACACAGCAGGAAGAACTTGCTCAGGGTCACATCGCTGGACAGTGGCATTTCCAGGACTCAAACTCAACG
Source organism: Tadarida brasiliensis (assembly GCA_030848825.1). Classification (NCBI taxonomy): domain Eukaryota; kingdom Metazoa; phylum Chordata; class Mammalia; order Chiroptera; family Molossidae; genus Tadarida; species Tadarida brasiliensis. The sequence goes on from CM061264.1 coordinate 49,987,033, forward strand.
ATTACATATAACTTTGGACTAATTTACACTTTATTTCATGGACTGTACCTTGCAACTTAACTTGAAAGGTTCTGAGAAGGCTTGGGCTATGGCGGATTCTTCTTTTTCTTTTGCCCCCAAGGACATGGAGAAAAGTATTCAATATTACAAGTGCTCTGGCATTTGTTCATGAAACAAATGACCCATTTTATGTGGGTCATATTTAAATAAGAATCTTCTGAATAAAATTTAGCTTAGTGCAACAATTAAGAACACAGGGTTCGGCATGAGACACATCCCAGGTTTAAATTTCACCCCTGCCATTTATTAGTTCTAGGATCCTGGGAATTATTTTTTAATATCTTTTAGCATGAAAGGGTTTTCTCATCTGTTTGGAACTAATAATTCCTCCTGTAGACATTGTGAGGAATAAATGCCATCTAGCACAGTACACGACACAAGGTTTAAAAAAATCCAGTAGATGGTAGCTACTAGTAATACGAATACCCATTAATACTTATGAGAATGTAATGGTCTAGATTTGCACTTTATAATAGATCACTACATATATTTAAATTTCAATCAAGTTTAAATGTTTTATTTACCCGAAACCACTTGAAAGCTGCTGTTGCATTCATATTACATTAAATATTCTATTAAAAAAAAAACATACAGAAAAGAAATGAAGCAAGTAGGGGGAAATGTAAACCTGGATAAACAAAAACACAGGGCCATTACGTGGACCAAAGTAACACGCTGAATTATTTAGTTTGTGACAAAGAGTTAAATTTAGCTCATTTGATGTTAGTAAGGAATTATTAACCCTCTCGGTGGCTCAGGGGAGAGCCTTCTCTGGCCTCAAGGGCAGCGGAATTGAGTCAGCCCCCGCAGCCCTCAGCCTCCTGCTGCTTTGGCACCTCCAGCTTCCCTCCCCAAGGTCCGACCTTTTCCGGCGTTTCCTCTGACTCATTTTTGGGTTCTGCTCCTGGCTTTCACCTTCTGCTCTGAGGATTCCTTTTTGAAGTTTCTGGGTCCTCTTCCAGGTTAGTTACTGACTTGATTTAGTTTCCCCACTGGACTCCTTCCTTAGGTGGATGCTCTGTCATGGGCCACAGCGCATCACGTGACAGGGAGGCAGCCTTTGTCACCTAGGGCTGCTCCCCTGGGCCCTAAGCCAACTTGAACAAATTCCTTCCAAACGTAATTGGCCTAGGTTGGTGGCACTGAAGTCCCCAGACAGTAAAAATGTCATGATGCAAATTCATTTGTTTTTAGACTCTCGGGCACCTATTTTTGTACTTGAAATGCTTCTCAAATTTTTTTTTTTTATCTTTATACATGTTGGAAATGTTAAATATTTGTAGGGAACACTTAAGGTACATAAATAATGCTGTTTTTGGTTCCAGGACCTGCATGGCTATTGTGGAGGGACGGAGGGGATGCATATTTTGTCCCCTGGACAAAATTATATATGATGGCTTACTGGTTGGGAGGCGCTATTCTGAAGTCCCCCAGGAAGACACAGATAATAACACTGGGTGGAGCGGGGGAGGTGAGCAATGTGTAAACCCTTAAACAGTTCTTCTCTAGCCTCTTCGTTTTCTGTTTGACTAGCAAATGCTTTCTAAAAGGCCCAGTCCACCCAGGAGAGCCTGTGCCAGGAACAGAAAGACTTGAGGAGGAGAAGCTGAAGTTTCTGTAGGGGGCTGGTGAAGAGAGAGATAAATCTATTTTAAGACATGGTGGGACATGTTAGAACTGGAAGGAGATTGGAAACAGGGAGAAAGAGTTAGGAGGCTCCTGAGGGAATCCAAGAATGAGGGATTGAGGTTTGGAGTATTGGCTACCAAACCGAAAAGGAATGAATCATTCATTTTACATTCATACAGAAAAGACTTGAGTGTATATATAGGCCAGATGTTAGAAATATATCTACCACCTTGGCAGATGAAGCTATATTTACACCCTAATCAGTTATGCCATGCTATCCTATTTATCATTTAGATGTGAGAGGTGTGGGGAGAAAGAAGTCAATAATAATATTCAACTTACTATTTTAATTGGTTACTTTAACTACTATTTAACTATTTAAACTATTTTCATTAATTTTAGTCATTGAAGAAAAAGGTGCAATTTGGGGTGGGAAGAGGGTGTGTTGAGTTTTGAACGTCCCCAATTTGAGATATTTGTGCAACATAAGGTAACAAGTATCTGGAAAGTACTGGGAAAGTGGTTCTGGAGGGATCAAGAAGGAGCCACATCAGAGAAACCAGATTTTAGAAGTGAACACTGTAGAGATCCACATATTTTTGGTTGGGGGTAGGGATCCCATGGAACTCACATTCAAAACTGAGTTGAAAACGTTCTGTAGCAGTGTTGTGTTTTCTTCAGGACAGGGTCCTCTGTAGTTTCAAGGAATCCCTGCCACTGACAGCAAATTAAGACCCGAAGGTCAAATTGGCAGGAATTACAACTTTTAAAAAGTGGAGAATGAATCGAAGATAGCTTCAGGGTAAATTTTTTTCTTTGGCAGTAATGCAAGAATAGGAAAGTACATTGGTTTGGGAAAATGTATGATTATAAATAGTGAATTTGGTCCTGGACAGTTTGGCCTCGCTGGGTTTCATTCCAGTCAAGGGCACCTACCTCGGTTGCGGTTCGTGCTCGGCCCTGGATGGGGTCATGCAGGATGCAACCAATTGATGTGTCTCTCTCACGTAGATGTTTCTCTCTCTTTCTCCCTCCCTCCCTCTCTCTCTATCTGAAAATCAATGGAAAAATATCTTCAGGTGAGGATTAAAAAAAAAAAAAGAAGAAATAGTGAATTTGCGTTGGGATAGAAGTTTGGAAAATAGTGTGTCCATGGACAGCAGAGGTCGCAGCCAAGGAAAACAGGAGAGATGCAGATTTGTTAGTTTTCAGCATTGCAATGATATTAGAAGCAGGGAGTGCATTTGGGCTCCTCAGCAAAGGTTTAGAATTCAGACAGAACAAAGCAGAAGGCCAAGTTCTGAGCTTGGGCAATACGCAGTGCAGAGAGCCAGGTGAACAGAAGGACTGGGGCACTCCGGGCACCTGACAGAGCATTCAGTTGTGAATTGATTAAAGCACATTGCTCATGAAAGCCTTGCTGGAGGCAGCTACTGGTTGACAGAAACTGCTCAAGAGACATATCATCACGTTCTTCCTCTAGTTTGCTAGATGGGTACTAGTATTTGCATCTTTTGCTCCCTTATTCCTATAACTAAATTTATTTACAGCACACTATCATACCATATGTGTGGGTATGTATAAATATGTATGTGTGTGTGTGTGTGATGTAGGGAACACAGGAAAACAGAAATTTGTAAAGATGAAATAAATTAATCAAGGATGAGTTGTAATATATATGCACACAATATGTATTCTTTTTACCTGTTTTTCCCCCGCCACTCAGCTTAATGCCTATTCTTTTTATTGCTGTATGGATATACCACAATTTGTTTATCTCTTTTTTTTCTATTGGTTGTGATTTAGGTTGTTTCCAGCTATAGGCTATTACAAATATGCCAGCTATAAATATCTACTTATGAACTAGCTTGGTTGTTCTAGGTTATCAGAAAAGACATGGCTATATTAAAATTATTGCACTTTCTGTTATAAATGTATTCATTCATTCTTCATTAAACACATATTTTTGAGCAAACATACTTTGAGTGCCAAAATTAAGTATCTCATCTCTTACCTGTCCAGATAGCTCAGTTGGTTAGAGCATCATCCCGATATACCAAGGTTGTGGGTTTGATCCCTGGTCAGGGCACATACAAGAATCAACCGATTAATGCATAAATAAATGGAACAACAAATCAGTGATTCTCTGTCTCTCCTCCATTTCTTCTTTCACTAAAATCAACCAATAATAATAATAAAAAAAAAACATTGCATCTCTGCTTTTGTAGGAATTTAATTTAAGAAATATCAATTTGAAAGTCATTTTAGGATAAGTTGGTATTTCAAGTCACTGCAGAACACAATTATTATTTTTCAAATGATTGGTCAGTTTGGGAGAAGGATTTGAATACTCTTGGCTCTGTAAATTAAATAAAAAAATAAGTACAACTAAAATTAAAAATCAAACTGAAATTAAATGCAATATGGTATCTTGGATTGGATCCTAGAACAGTAAAAAACACATTAGTGGGAAAATGGATGCGGTGTATATTGGCATTCTGTGAGATCTTTGCAAATTTTCTGTAAATCTAAATTTATTCTAAAAGAAAAAGTTTTTTAAAATGTTCATTGAGATATCAAGTGTTTAATTAAGAGTTTCTGCTCAATTAAATTATAGGCTAAAAAAAAAGTGAGAAAAACATTTGATGTGTATATGACATAGATCTTTATTAAATAAAATGTTCTCTTAAGTCAATAATAAAGATTTTATTCCCCTGAAAGAAAAATGGGCCAGGAACATAAAGGAGATCAACAAAATGATTTGTACATATGGCTAATGTAAGGAATGGACCCTCTTTCCCTGCCTCATGTTTCCATATAGGAAGACTTCAGCTACAGTAACCTTGGCCACCTTCCACATTTCTCACTCTGTTCTGAGTGGGAAGAACTTACTTATTTTAAGAATTTGAAAGAGAAAAAAAAATCACACATGCATGGCTCAGCTTTTTCTTTATTTTCTCTTTTCTTGGGAAGAATCTTGGGATGTTCAATTGTTATCTAAAGTTAAGTATTTTCTGATCAGCCTAAACATTAGGAAAACTGCTTCTTTTTGTTGTTGTTACTGTAATTCCTACTTCACTTTTAGTGATTATTAATGTACTCTCTGTGTGTGTGTATGGGTGGAGAGTGTGATTAATTATACAAAACCCTGACAACTGATAAACATTGAAAATATATTAGTTCTTCATAGCAATCGAAACAATGCAACTTAAAACAAGGGTACCATATTTTTGCTACCAAATTGGTAATTCAGAAAAGGTTTAGTATTGAAGAATTTGTAGTGAAAGGGTCTTTTAAACTGTGGGTAAAAATATAAATTGGTACTATATTTTTGCAAAGGCAAATCATCAATTTGTATCAATAACCATAAGAGGTTTATACTCAATTTCACTTAATCTAAGGCAGTAACCAAAGATTTTTCACAAAGATTTATAACAAGCATGTTAATCACAGCATTATTTACAGTGGGCAAAAATGGGAAACAACTTAATTGTTTAATTGTACTACTTATGATTAAAGCCATAAAGACCATTTTTTGAAGAGTATTGAGTGAATTGGATAAAAGCATATGATCTAGTATAAATAAGATAAAAACAAGATACAATATCTTGTGTACGATTTAATGCTAGTTTTGTAATCAACCTCTCTCTAATGTAAGTTTTGTAAAAATAATTTTTATAAAATTATAATTTGAAACATAATTTTGTAACCAAAAAAATTTATAAATGTGTTCATAAGACAGAATATTACATGAGATGATTCTTATTGTCTGGACTTGCAGCCGAGGTCCAAAGCTGAGAACAAAGCTTTCTATGTACCCCAAAGAGATGGTTGTCTTTTGGGGAGTAGAGCATTTGGGAAGAGAGACCCAATGAAAGGGACTTTATGCAATGCCTGCTACACGGAAGGCATCCAAAGCCAGTGTGTCATTATTAATCAGAGAAACAACAACCAGGAAGAGAACCAAGGGAGAATGTCCCTCTCTCCCAGTTCAATTGGGAGAGATTTGCCCCTTGTATCCTCTCCTTCTTGGACAAGTTTGTCTTTAAGAGGAAGGAGACGGTGTGTCCAGCAGCCTCCTTTTGCATTCACAACTTCTAAGAGTCAACCTAAGCCTGGTTTCAGTGGAAGCAGGGGAATAGAGGAACTTTGAATTCAGTTTAAGATTTAAATTTAAAAATAAAAGGCCCGAGCCTTAAATATAAAAGTGAGACTTCTAATAATTGAAAGTGTCAGTGTGTGTGTAGTTTATTGAGGAGCCTTAAGTCATTGGTGTGTGAACATGAATTGGTCTTATTTTTTTCCAACTATGTTATGTCAAACTCTAGCCCCCTCTCTCTTTATTACTGCACTGCTTACTGACAAGTTGGCCATATTCTATATATAAATTTGCTTTAAAAAAATAGAATTGTGTTTGTATTTTGTATATACATGTATATGAATGAGCAAGAAGGGCTAGAAGAATATCCACTAAAAACTAATGATAGTTATCTTTTGGTAGTTGGATTACTTAGATTATTTATGCCTTTTATTTGACATATTCAGTCTTTCCTGTATTTTCAACATATATGTATAATTTGTTATCTCACAATAATATATATTATAAAAATATCTTTTGCAAAGTTGTAATTGAAGATGATGTTCACTGTGCCGTTTGACTTAACATTTTATAAGGATCCGCATACTACTGTCATTCTTAAAAGACTAACATCTCAGGAAAATTTTTGTCTAGATACATCTGTAAGATTTCTTTTGTCATATAAAAATATCAGGGCTCTTCTGCTTTATTTACCAGAAAACAAAGCTAAATTTATTAGTCAACAGTCACTGCCTTTGATTTTGCTCTCATCATACCTCCTTTAGAATGCCTCAGCTGCCTTCTGCCCATTCTCTGCTCTAGACTCTTCTACCCTCAACACTGCCTTCTTAGGATGTTTCTGGAATGCAAATCTGGCTGTGGTTACTTCCCCACTTAAAAATCTTCAGTAGCTTCCTACATGGCAACGAAAACTCTTGGCCTGACACATGCCCCCTGCCCCGCCCAGGATACTGAAATGCCTTCTGTGTTGTCTTCTGTCCTATTTGCGTCCTATTCTTTAGCTTTATTAAATTACTTGTAATTTTTCTACGGTGCTGTGGTCTTTTCCCCATGCTTTCACTTTGTTTCGCATGCTTTTTCCCCTTCCCTCCTTCATTCTTGACACTGTCCCTTCCTTTGTGGTATTTTTCCTTTCACGAGCTCAGTTTTACCTAGCAGAGTAATCTGTTCCTTTCTGGTGCTCCCAGCACCATATGCACAGAACCGTGATTTTTGGGTTATTTTTGTGTCTTCCCTCTAAATATTGGGAAATCCTCAAAGGCCAGAACCACATTTCCCTCAACTCTTTAAGAGCTTGTTATATAATAGATGTTTAATACTCATATGCATACATCTATGAGATGGATGTTGTCATGCAGATAAAGAAATTGAAGTGTAGAGACATTATTATTTATTGTGTTGTTATTTGCTTAATGTCCTTCCCTACCACTGGACTATGAGCTCAGTAAAGCAAGGGACAGTAATAGTTAAGAAAGGCTAGGATATGCTACAGTGATAAAACACTCCCCGATTTCAGTGGCTACCAAACCTCAATGCAACGTAGTTTGTTTCTTATTCATACTGCATCGTCATTATGAGTTGGGTGCCATTGTGCTACATGCAGATTTCACTCTGGGATCAGTCTGACAGAATAGTCTTCACCTGGAAGATTGACAGTTGTCATAGCAGAAGGAAAAGCAATAGAACCACATGATGGCTTTTGAATTTCCATCAAGTCACATGACCACTCTAAGTACAACTGGATGGGTATCTATCATCCTCCCATAGAGACAGCACCACAGAGAGAAAATATGAAATATTTGGCAAACATTAAAATAATCTACTATAGGGAACCTGATTGTTTTGTTTACCACTGCTGGTTCAATACCTATTACTATGACTATTATGGGTCTCAAATATTTGGTGATTGAATGATTGAATGTCACAAAGCTAGAAGATGTGCCAGAGCTATGCTTTGATTAGTCTAACTTCAGAGCTCATTCTGAATGACTTTGCTATTTGCATTACTTAGTCTCAGGTGCTTACTAATATGCCTTTCTCTGATATCTTTTTGCTTATTCTCCCTTGTATTTGCTTTGTTTTTTATTATTCTGTAAATAGGAGGGAAATATTTGCTGTGACAATTAAAGAAGTTAGAGAAAGAGTGACCCCAGGAATGTATTGTTTCAGAGAAATTGGGTTAAGAAAAAAAATTCAGAAGGAAAAGAATAAAGGCAATATCATCCATAGCAGGAGATTGATTAAGAAAAAACAACTGTAAGATTTGGTTAGGAAAGGTCTTTGCTGTCAGATACTTCATTGGAGCCAGGGGGGCAAGTAAGTGATTATTTTTAGATTTGATCAGACTTTAAAAGTAGAAGTGATAGTGACAACATTTATCTTCTAGAGATGGAGACTGGGGGTGAAAGTGTAGTCAAGATCTTATATTTCAGGTACAGAGAGTTTTTCTTTCTGTAGTATATTCAAGTTGGCTAGTTCTCCATTTTCTCAGACACAGAGAAGGAAATGTCTTTTAAAATGAAGAATGGATTCTATCTCTGAATAAGCACATTAATCTCCTTAAATGACTGGAACCAATCTCAATAATTCACTACAGAAAAAAAAAAAGAAGTGGAGCTTCGAATGTTGTAAGTTAGGATACGCACTTTTTGAAATTCGAGTAATTTTATTTCATGGTTAAAATAAAATATGAAATCACAATGATTCATTGAATTACTGCTTTCTCACATAGAGGACTGGACTGTGTGTGGTCAGAAATGTGTATCAGTACAAGAGCTTCAACGGGGCCATGAGAATTACCTTAACAGAAGGCACAGAGGCAGAATAAGAGAGTAAGTTTTAAGTAAGATGGAACTACATTGTTTTAAAAATATTTTTAATGCCTTTGATTTAGGTTTTAATTCGGCTTCTATTCCTTGATAGCAATGATACCATGGGAAATATAATTAATCCCTTTGATTCCTACTTTCTTCATTTGCAAAGTGAGGATAATATTTACTTTGATGTTTTAGTATAATAAATAATGTAATGTATGTGGAATATTGACAATTAGTGGTCACTCCGATGATGTACTAATTGAAATAATTACAGTGATAATTACTCCCTCATCTACTTTTAGCTCTGAGGAAAGAGCAGGGTAAGTGAAATTAGAAAGACAGAATTTGATCAGCAGTGATTTAGTTTTGGACTATTGCTGATCTCCCCATAAGAGAAGTCAGGGTTAATAGTGATGCATGGGGAAATTTCTTTCCCCAGAGCCTCAGAATCCATTCAGCTACTTGCAATCATAATAAAAGAATTTCGGATACCCTGACCATAATTTGCAAGCCCTACAGTTTGCGTGAATCCACTGAGGAGAGATGAGTGTAGAGCAGGGGACAGGGCACCTATTCTGTAATGATGACTCCAGCTGTACCATAGGCACGGGGAGCGCAGCTCATGCTGCCTCTGGAAAGCATAAAGTGGTGTGTCATTTATCAACAGCAACCTTTTTATTCTTGCTTAAGGTTGTAGGAGAGTAATTGCCATAGCAACAGTTATCCCTTCCAATGCAGATAAGCACAGGGATACCCCTTGGTAGAAAGATGGAAGGTTTGGGAAGCTCTAATCCTGTTATGATTTATTAAAGAAAACTCTTTAATTTTAAAGTAGTTTAACAAGTTCTTTTGCCTCATTTTTTCTGGAAACTAGCATAGATTCTACACAATAGTTCATGGGGCTGGAAGCTACCTCCCAAAGAAATCTAATTTCTCCAGTTTCGGTGTTTAGACAGATAAAAGTTCTCCACTGAATGAAAATAAACTGAAAAATTAACTGCTTTATCCAGTTACCTTCAACAAGTGTTTTTTTTTTTTTCCTACTTGTACCTTAAATTTAATGTGTCCATAGTTCCTCTCCTTAATCCAGTTCTCCTTCTGAATTCCCCATTTTGGTTATAAAAGTACATGTTTTTCTTTCTAGAAAAAGAAGCTCAAAATTGAATGTCATTTTATACTCCTATCCTACAACCTAAAATTTTTGATCTCCTGACAATTTTGTCTTCTTAGAACAGTGGTTCTCATTCCTGGCATCCCTGAGAGTCACCCATGGAGCCCTTAGAGAATACCATTCCTGAAACCCATCTCTGGATATGTAGGGGTAAAAATATTCGTGTTTTGTACTGTGAAAGTTTCATCATAGATATTGAAGAATAAATACAATAGGAAATACAAAAATAAGATATAAGTATAATAAATGACTTCATTGAGCTACCATGAGTTCAAAACGAAAAAGAGAACACGACCCATAGATCTGGTCTCTTGTATAAAGCACCCCCCCACCCTCGGTTTCCATGGTTTCGATTATGAAATTTCAATTACTCATCATCAATTGCAGTTTGAAAATATTAAATGGAAAATTCCAGAAATAAACAGTTCACAAGTTTTAATTGTGTGCTGTTCTGAGTAGTGTGATGAAACCTTGAGCCATTCTGCTCCATTCCATGCGGGGTGGGAATCATCTCTTTGTCCTGAGTTTCCATGCGACTTGCCCGTTAGTCACTTAGCAGTTGCCTTGGTTATTCAGTTGACAGTCATGGTATCACCATGTTTGTGTTAAGTAACCCTTATTTTACTTAATAATGGCCCAAGAGTTCAAAGGGAGTGATGCTGGCAATTCTGCTATGCCAAAGAAAAACCATAAAGTGCTTCCTATAAGTGAAAAGGTGAAAGTTCTCAATTTATTAAGAAAAGAAATGCAGTCATACGTTGAAGTTGCTTAGATCTATGGTTAGAACGAATCTTCTATCAGTGAAATTGTGAAGAAAGAAAAAGAGATTCATGCTGGTTTTCTGAGAGAGACCACATTTACATAAATTTTATTACAATATTTTGTTTTGTTTTACTTTTCTAGGTCTTTGCATTTTAATTTAATTTTTAGAATTGTTCTATTTTATTATTAGTTTTTATTGGTAATATCGTACTGTGCCTAATTTATAATTAAACTTTATCATAGGAATGTATTTATTTCAAAAAGCAGTATGTATAGGGTTTGGTACTATCCATGGTTTTAGCCATCCACTGGGGATCTTGGAACATATACCCCTCAGATATGAGGGGACTACTGTACTCCTGGTCTATCATTTTCTTATTCCTCCCTTTAAGGGTAGCATCTATTCTGCATATTATATTTATCTATCTTTTAGATTTCATTATAGTTTTATTATATATACGTGTCTTCCTAAACAATAAATGGTCAAATTTTGTTTGAATTTTATGTAAATGTCACCATACTGCATATAATCTGTTTACTTGCCTTTTTAAATCTCCTTTATGGTTTTGATATTCATCCATGCTGGTGACTACATGGGCTCATTTACTTAATATAGCACATACTTATGACTATAGCCTAGTTTATCTATCCACTCTCCCATGGATGGATATTTAGATTCTCTCTCTCTCTCTCTCTCCCTCCCTCCCTCCTTCCCCCTCCCTCCCTCCTTTTCTTTCTTTCTTTTTGCCAGGTGCACATCTTAAATAGCTTCTCTAGGGCATATATCTAGGAGTGGAATTGTTGGACTGTATCTTTACATTTATATTTTCAACTTTGCAAAATCATGCCAAGTGTTTTTTTTTTTTTCCATAGTGGTTACATCAACTTATGCTCACAGTCATGCATGGAAATTTGGGTTGTTCCATAACTCTGTGCTCACTTGTTAATGCCCAAGTTTTGTTTTCACAGTGATACTAATTTGCACTTCCTGATACCTAATGAGGCTGAGCTTGTTTCTTATGTGTATCTATTATTCTTGATTCTTCTTCTGCTGGATTCATAGTCCTCTCATTTGCTATGCATCTGCTTAAAAAAAAAATCCACCAGTAATTCTGAAAGTCACCAAGGGTGAGAGTAAATGTCTTTCTGTCTCTCCCCTCTGACCCTTCCCCACTGTTCTACTGTCTGTGCTTGTTCAGACCCCCATCTCTTCAGCACAGATCATCTATCTGTAGTACTCTTTTCACTGGTCCCTGAGCTTACAGTCTTCTCACCATTAATTCATCTGACCAGGTTCTTCCTCCTGGATCCCAGTTCTGACTTCATCTCAGAGCCTTTTATATACTAGGTGATGGTAATTTTTTGTGAGTAAATGAAACTGTGGAGTGGAAATAGAACCCAAGTCTCAGGATTTAGTTTTCTTTTTTCCTCTCTTTTTTTTTGTTAAACCAGTCGATTCCTCTAGGCCAAGAACTGAGTCTTCTGAGTTGTGTGTGTGTGTTTTTTTTTCTCTTAACTACAGTATCTTTCACATGCTTGGTGTGTAGATGAAAAATGGCCATGGGCTTTATTGTTGATGTTTAAGCAAAAATATTTAAAATTACACAATAAACCATAACCTTAAGACCAAAGATGCTTTGAAAACATTTCCTAGTGATGAGAAATAGTAAATATTTTAAGGTGAGTTTGCTTAAAGAAAGCAGTTTAAATTTATTAGGAATTAAATTTGGTGATTAAACTTTTGAAGTAAACTGTACAGTACTGCTTATAAAAATACTGACAGGGCTATGTGTGCAAAAATATTAAAGAATTAATTATATGGAAACATAAAAGACTAAGACCAAATTTCTTCTGAGTTATAAATAAATTTTCCCTAAAGTCATTTTTACATGAATGTTCCAAAATATATTTTTAGAGGTGACATTATTGAAATATACACACACTCTCTCTCTCTCTCTCTCTCTCTCCCCAACAAAAATATTCCACATATATCTAATTCATGCACCAATAAATTCTCCTGTTTAAAACTATTCTTGTCGTTTTACAATCTCATCTTACAGCAAACCCTATTTGGTAGATTTTGTGGTATTGACCCTGAATATGAGTTGGGTTGGTGTTCTATCTCTCACAGTGATGCTAGAAGAATGTAGTTATTTTCTTTAATGAAATCTCCCAATATCATTTAGATTAGTAGCACACGTGATTGGCCAGTGACTCCAAAGTATTTCTTACCCCTTTTCTCCTTTTATCTCTTGTCCTTTTACACTAGAAGTTGAAAAACCAAATACTTGAATCTGACCCTGTTATGGCCAAAAAGACTTAAAGACTGTTGAGGACCTTCTGAGAAAGACAATTTTCTTTCCAATGAACAGGATAGGCCTATGAAGAGAAGTCATTGGCATTGTCCCTTCCCTTTACTTCTTTCTTGGGATATTGGTGAAATGATACTATTTATGGAACTGTAGTAGTCATCCTGTGACTACAGGGCAAAAAGCCAGCACACTGACGTGGAGGAACACAAGGATGGAAAAAGGCAGGTTCTTGATGATGCTGTTGAGCAGTGGAATGAACCCTGGATTGCCTCCTCCACGTATAGGTATGAGTAAGCAATTTATATCTTGTTTTTACCGTTCGATGGATTTTCTGTTATTGGAAGTGAAATACGTCCTAAGTGATAGAGTCGCATGTTGAAAGAGTCATTCATCTGGAATTTTCTCTATAATATTCTTGAAAACATCAATCAATCAATCAACCAATCAATCAACCAACCAACCAACCAACCAATCAATCACACAACCTCTTGGTGAGTTTTCTGTTATCTGTCCTGAAATGTGCTTCCTTTTTCGTTTCCTTTTCCTGAGATTTTGTAACAATTTCTTATTCATTCTCTTTCTATACTACATCTTTCTGGCACTGATTGTGAATACTCTTACAGTGATGATATTATCATCTTTATGGAAATCTGACTCATTAAAATTTCATCATATTTTACAGCTGGATTACCATAAAATATTCTCGTACTCCTCTCCACAGAGGAATGCCTGGTTTACAGAGGAATTGCTAATTTTGCCACTTGGGGGAGTTTTAACAAACTCTTCACGCAAAGGAAAATTTTCCTTCTCAAAGTCCGTATTTCCTAGAAATTCACAAGATTTCTTACTTTGGAAAAGTTGTCTTCTAGGAGCTCAGCATATCTGGAAGTTCTTGTGATGCTTCCTTGCAAAATAACCTTAGTAGTACATATACTTTTTTGTTTATGCTTCCTGACATCCTGATGGGATTTCATGGAATTACTGAACTTGAAGCATAGGTATACCATCAATATGGGGCTTTTCATTCGCGAGCAGGAATAGGCAAACTTTGCCTGTGAAGATCCAGGTAGTAAATAATTCAGGCTTTGCAGGCCACAGGTGGTCACTGTTGTATATTTTTCTTTTTCTTTTTAATATGTTTTTATTGATTTTTTGGAGAGAGAGAGAGAAACATCATTGTGAGAGAGAGACATTGATCAGATGCCTCCTGCACGTCCCCTTCCGGGGACTGAGCCCGCAACATGAGCATGTGCTCTGACTGGGAATCGAACCAGGACCTCTCAGTCCACGGGACAATGCTCAATCCACTGAGCCACACGGGCTGGTCTCTCTCTCTCTCCCCTTTTAAATAACACTTTCAAAATATAAAAGCCACTCCCAGCTCACTGGCTATGAAAACAAGGTAGAGTTCTATCCATGGTCTGTAGTTTACCCATCCTGTTCTAGAGGGTGATTCAGGAATGTTAAGAAGCTTCCACCACCCTCAAAACAGAGGTAGATGTGGGGCTAGTGTGGCTCAGTGGATTGAGCGTAGTCCCATGGACTGAGAGATTCTGGTTTGATTCCCAGTCAAGGCACATGCCTGGGTTTCGGGCTCAATCCCCAGTAGGGGATATGCAGGAGGAGGCCAATCGATGTTTCTCTCTCATATCTATCTCTCTATCACTTCCTCTCTCTCTAAAAAAAATCAATAAAGACATACTTTAAAAAAACAGAAGTAGAATAGTTGAGAGTACTTAAAAGTCAAGAGGGAGGGAAGAAGGGAGAGAGAAGAGAAGAGAAGAAAATATTCCAACATTCAGCATTTATTTGTATGTAGTAAGTGTGAGGGTAACTTTTGGTTTTAGCTGGAAATGTGGAGACCTGGAAAGAACATCTCACCCTTACAACAAGAGTAAAGTTCGAGTAGTTGCACATTAATGCTTTTTTTCTTTTTTTTTTAAAATTCAGACATATTTTCCTGGCTTTTCACACTGGTTATTTTGCTTGAACTTGGAAGTCCCCAGATAGACTCACGTACATATCTTTTGGAATGGCTATTCCTACTAAAAACTCATTTTGCCATTTGTGGTTTCTTTCTGAAGGTTTTAACTTCAGATGCCAACATTAAAGTTCCACTTATTGTGGTTACCGATAACCTCTTTAAAAATGTTAAAAAGTCAAATTTAGAAATGGTGGAAAGAAATGTCTTTTTCCACCAATGGTTTTCAGTAGGGAATAAAGAGTGGATATAGTGATAAATACCAGAATTTCATTAGGCACTTTTAAAGATCTAATTGAGTATATTCCTGGCTAAAGTTACTAGGTGGGTATAAATAGTAAAGCCAAGTGAGTAGAAGATTGTAGTAGACATTAGTGCTGCTTAATAATATTTTCACTTCTGCTCCTCTGAGCATGGGAAGTATGCACTTCTCTGCTTCTTCCTTAAAGTTACATGTAACCTTGTGAATTTCTATGACGAATGAAAGTGAGCAGAAGTGAGCAATGTCACCTGGACTAGGAGTGGCACATTTGCATAAGTGAGAGAAACTTGTGTCATATAAAACCACTTAGATGTTGGGGATCATCTGTTACTGTTGCATAATCTAGCCTGTCCTTCCTGATGCAAGGCTATACATCACTGTGAAAAGTTAAATTGGTAGACTATAATACATAATTATATATAATACGTAATATATAAGTAATAAATATATGTAATTATAGCATTGGGTTTCAACTATAAAAATATTTTCTCAAATACAAACTTACAGAGGTTACCAATATACAACGAAATAAATTGTGCAACTACTTTGCTAGAAGCAGAAGCTGAATTATCCCCTCTAGCCAGCCTTCCCACGTCTCGCCTTATCAGACTTTGAGGCCTCTGAGATCCTTGGGGCCCATTTGTGGAATTCCCAAGTCTTAACAAAGCTCAGTTTAAAAACCACCACTTCAAGAAGATAGATTTTGAGCTCAATAACAGCAAGTACTTTTTCTTGTCAGAAATATCCAAAGATAGAATGGGCTACTTAGGTAGTGAGTTGCCATCATAGAAGTGTTAAAACATTGATTATACTAGGCAGGTGTGTGGGAGAAGGCAGCCTGTCCTTGGATGGCCATTTCTAGCCTCAGAGGTTTTGATTCTTAGGCTTCTTCCAATGGATACCCTCCTGTATTATTGTTTTTTTTATTCCTCTCCCTTCGTTTTCTTTAATTTATTATTTCTTTATATTTAAAAAATCTGTTTACCTATCTTATCTGTGTGGTGGAAATGTACTGTGATGTGCTACTCAACATCTCTCCCAACTCTACTGTCAGTAATGGTGGCTTAAAGTCAGCTATAACAGGAGTATTTATGCCACATAAATCATCAAACGCTACAAATCAGAGCCTTTTCTCTGGAGAACTACTTGTTAAACATTTACCAGCACACCACTGTGTCCATCTACATCTCTCTCTGCCTCTAGAGTTTACGCCCCATGAAGACACAGACTTTGTTAGGTTCACTGATGCTGGTGCTCAATAAATATTTATTTACTGAATGAATTAATGACTGACTCATTTCAGGGACAGCAGGGATTTTGAAAGAAGCCAGATGAGAGAAACCAGGGAGCACGCACGGGAAGGTCTGGAGGAGGTTGAATTTGCTTTCTGTTCTTTTTGCCGTGCAGGCCTTGGCTGTTTGTACCTGGGAAATGGCATCTAACACCATTCCGTTTGCAAATGGGAAATATCTCCCCAAATTCTCCAGAGAGAGAGCTTCCTAAAGCAAATCCTGAGCCATTCACAAGTTCCTGAAGAAAATGTTACATCTTTTCTTCGCTGGTGGTGTTTAATGCAAATAAATTTGTAGGCAGGAGTGCTGATTTTGTGCAAAGAGCTAAGATCTTATCTTAGAAAACCTTAATCCTCAAAACTGGATCTCAAAATTTTTTTCTGAGGACATTTGGACTGCTGTGGACCAGGGTTCATGAGCTAGCAATCTGGAGGCAGTGTCTGGGCTACAGATATGTTAGGTCTGTGTGGGAGTTAGAAAACTTGAATTCGTTTCCAGCAATTATATCAGGGGATGTCTGTTAAAAATCTAAATTTCTGACTTCTCTTGAAAATTCAGTATATTCAGTAATACCAGACCTGTAGTACAAGACAAAAGTCCACTTAAGCGAAGTAGTGCCACTCTCTTTAGATGGGTCATACACTCTCTGGCTCACCCCCACCCCCACCATGCCCCAATGGCCTGATATAGTTGACGTGGTCAGCCCTACTCTGTTAGGTTATTTGCCTGGTCCTTGTAGTCCTTTCATATTGCTGAATAGTTATTTTCGCCGTGTCACGTTGATAACATTTGACAGTTGGGTAGCTAACAGGGGCAACATTCTCTTGTTTGTTAGTCAGTAATCCTTTCTACTAGACAGTTACTCTCTCTGGATCTCATTTTCCGTAGGTGTAAGTGAAGTGGCTAGACCAGGTGATCACTAAGGCTTCTTATTGCTCTAACATTCTGTGCTTCTATGAATAACCCAAACACTCTATTTCTTTTTAAATATGTTTTGACCAAGTCTTTTATAGTTACATCTCTATTGCTCTATCTGTGTCTGTCCATCTCCACCTCTATGATTATTCACAAGATTATTTTTCTCCTGCTGTATATTTTAGACCATGATGCTTGAAGAATTATTGGTGGTAGAACGAGTGTGGGTCTTGATGGAAATAAAGGAGCGTGCTTGGCCATGCATTCTCTCTTCTCTCATCTTTTAAGAGAGACCATTTGTTTTGGTCTCTCTTCTTGGGGCTTCTAGCGTCTTCTTGGGCTTGAAGCAGTAAAAAATACTGATTCCAAAAGAAGAATCCAGAACTTAGGAGAAAATACTTCCTTTTATATTTCCACCATATTTTCTGAGTATAATTTGCTCAGAGTATTAAAGAGGTCAGTTGCTGAAAGTTTTCATTGTATATACTTTTCTAAGTTGAATAAACCAGCACTAGTTCTTTGTCATTAAGCTACCATGGTGATAGATATCCTAGACACAAATATGCAAAGGAAAACACTTTTGCATTTATCTTTACAGACTATATAAAATACCCATTTACATAAAGGATAAAATGCTTATCACATCTAAACGGACAGCTTCTGAAATAGTATATCTGAAACCTGGTTCACAGGATGAAGGTGCTGTACCTAATAGTCTAGCTGCTGCAGTAGCCTGAGCACCAGAGTGTGAGCTGAAAGGGCAGCCTTGTTGGGATATGATTTTGTTTTAAGCACATCTAATGTTTTATACTATTGTGGTGTCTTTTTTTCCCTTTAAGATATAAAACATCACATAAAAATGAAATACATTTTTTTTCTAGTTTTATAGCTAGATGAGATGTGCACAGTTACTTGTGTGAAGAGTTTTGTTCCTCTTGATTTCTTTTTCTGTTCAAGTTAGCAATGTATTGGAAGCCTCTGGGTGTAATTTGTATTTAAAGTGCCTAATAATTGACATTGTTTTTCAAAACAGGTAAGGCATTTCACTGATAATTTTGCTATTCTGTGTTCTAGATGAAATGAAAAGTGTGCATAATGATGAGAAATTTAATTGCCTCCTGGTTGTGAAGATGACATTAGAAATTATGTGGAAATAAAAGCTACAGCAGAACTATGCACTTTCAAGATTTAATAAGGTGTCTAATCTTCAAAAAATTTTGTTGGTACAATTTACATTTTGGTTTTACTGATCCTTTCTTCTTCATCTACATTGTTGCATTTTTTAACTTTTAAAATTTTATTTATTGCAAGAGCAGATAGTGCTAGTAGTTGATCTGCCCTGGGAGATGACTTCCACAATACCAGGTTACTTTACTTGCATTCCTTTACTTTCTTTTTCCTTTAATAAGAAAGACAAGGGGGAAAAATTCCTGTTTTCTTTGTATGTTCGGCAAAGCTCCTCTAATGTTAATCATTCTGGCTAATTTATAAGCTCTTGGGTTTCTGTTG
The DNA here is from genome assembly GCA_030848825.1 of Tadarida brasiliensis. NCBI lineage: Eukaryota > Metazoa > Chordata > Mammalia > Chiroptera > Molossidae > Tadarida > Tadarida brasiliensis. Next base: position 50,005,841 of record CM061264.1, read on the forward strand.
CTTAAAAATGACAAGTGCAAGAACAGGTTTCTGTGGAACCAAAAGAGACCTTGAAGCTAATAAATGCTTTGTACTATTTTATTGTGTTGGATGATGAAATTTAAAAGGTTGTATTAAAGAAAATAACTTACTTCTGAAAACTGGTTGTAACTAGTGGCTTGTGGAGTAGGCATGTGTAAGATGGAATTTTGCTGTATCTTTTAGGATTTGAAAATAACTATAATAGCTGAAGTTAAAATCCCAACATTAAAATCTCTATTCTTTTTACCTTCAGCTTTCCTATATTAGGTCTGAATTCTTGAGGTAGATGCAAATTTTTCTATGATTTTAATATAGAAAAAATAAAAATAAAAGAAATAAGCCAAGTGAAGATAGTGTATTACATAAAAGGATGATTATTGAAGTTAATAGAAAGCTAAATGGTGGAATGTAACCATGTCTTTAAAACTCAGTCAATAAATAACCTAGCTCTGGGAAAGAAAAAGAATAAAAGGCATTAGGATTGGAAAGGAATAAATAAAAATTTCTCTATTTGCAGATGACATGCCTTTATATATAAAAAATCATTAAGATTCCACAAAAACAGCCGCTAGATCTAATCAATGAATTATAGGATATAAAAGTTATAGGATACAAAAATTGGTAGCATTTCTATACACTAACAACAAATGATCTGAAAATGAAAGAAAATTATCCCATTTGCAATAGAAAATAGTTGTTAGTTATATTGTTCCTCAGAAAATATGGTAAGGATTTTGGTTTAAATATAAATATGCATACAGTTGACTCTTGACGAATGCAGGGTTCAGGATGCTGACTCAATCCCCACCCATGCAGTCAAAAATCTTCGTATAATTTTTGATTCCCCTCAAACTCAATTCAGTTGGCTGCTGTTGACCAGAAGCCTTGCTGATAACATAAACAATGAATTAACACATATTTTGTATGTTACGTGCATCATCTACTGTATTCTTATAATAAAGTAAGTTAGAGAAATAAAATCATAAGGAAGAGAAATTCCATTTACAGTATTTATTGAAAAAAAAATTGTGTATAAATAGTCCCATTCAGTTCAAACCCGTGTTGTTCAATGGTCAACTGTGTAACTATGGGAAGTATAGGAAAGTTGTAATACAAGCAAATGACTGTACATTCTTCACAATAAATGTAGATTAGACCAAGAAGCTGTATACAGTGTAGCACACTTTAAAATAATTATTTAAAAGAATAAACATTTAAAAAGAAAAACATGTAGTTATAGTTTTTAAACTTGATGCAAAAAATAACAACTAGTTGGATTTAAAAAGAATGATATATTTTGGACATTAAAATAATATTTTGATTTTTTAAAATTAATAGTTGCAATTTTATTATAACCTCTTGAAAGTTTAGTTGGTTTGTCTGTAGCATTTTTTTCAATATAATGATAAGTATTAACAATACTAAAAAACAAAAAACAAATTGATGATGCAGTCTGAGAAAATAGAAATAACAGTAAAAAAAATTTCCAGAAAATTTGAGCTATTTAAGGTCATGACTGTGTTAAACAGATACTTTAGGAGTACTCATTAATTACCAGCCCTGGGTACTGCATGAATTAGACAAACTTCCCATCTCCAAGGACAGATGAAGTGGCTGGCTTTGTTCCTTGTATGAGTATTATTCATCGCTGTACTTTTAGTACCTAGCACAGAGATGAACACATTAAAAACAGTAAAAAAAGAGAAGAGAAGAAAAAACAGTCAATATTCGTTGGTTACATTGCATCCAATATTTGTTGCAAAAGTGAAAAACTACAATTTTGGAATCACTAAGTTGAGTTATGTTTGGGCTTTTCAGAAATTTTGTAAATAGAGAAATACACAGGTATAGGATCTCTTGAACTTGCTAGGATGCAAATTATTTAACAGTATTCAAATAATAGCATTGCACTTAGAGTTCATAGTGTTAAACATTTCTATTTATTTTAACAGTGTAGTGAAAAGAGCAGCAGTCTGGGATTAAGTACTTGTGTAATCTTGGGTAAGCAGTCTGCCATCTTGGGACCTGATATTTTTCATCTTTAACATGAAGGCCGAGGAAAAGGCTTTTAAACCTAAAGTTATAAATGACCTTAAGGGAGGCCTTGAATGACTTTGAATGGTATGCAAAGTGATGTATGGATGTTTTAGAATATATATTTTGAGGATCTAAACTTCAATAGATTCTCAGGAGTCTATACTCCCTTTACCCCCTAAATTTAATTTCTGGTCTAAATTATCTCTAGAGTTCATTTTACTTTTAAAAATGGTCTTTAATGTGATATGTAAAAATTGTGTTCAATAGATTAAAATTAGGAAATAAATCTTTCAGCTTGTTAGTACAAGAGAAATCCCATTTTGGGTTGTTTTCTGTTTTCTACCCTAAATGAATAATTAACCCATCAAGCAACTAATGAACATTTATGGATAACCATGATAAATTCTGAACTGTTGCAACAAAAGGGAATAGTGAAAGGTATACCAATATCTTTCTTCAAAAATACCCTTTATCTAATTAGGAACACTAAATCAACCTAATCTTTAATTTTATTGTAGTCATGGAGATGAATCTTACACCATGGAAAATTAGAGGGAAGCTATACTTAAGACTATCCTGGCTATAAGGGAGATAGATTATTAATTCTAGCTCATGTATTAAGGAGACATTGTTAGGGTGTGTTAATTCATTCATGCAAGACACATTTATTCAGCTCTGAGTGTATGCCAGGCACAAAAAATATACTAATAAATAATATGTTGTCTTTCAACATTAAGGACTGTTGCTGTGTAGGAAATAGACACAGACACAATTGTGAGCCAGTATTTTAATTCAGATATCATAAAGGTACATGGGAAAACAGAGGAGTCACTCTAAGCTGACCCATAAAGTGGCTGTCAGTGGTCTCAAGTCCAATTGTGTGGTGCAATCAATAAACAACTAAAACATAGGACAAAATCTATTGTATCAAAGTTTGCTATGAAAGGCCATGCAGCTTCTGAGGAAGGAGACTTCTGTGTCATCTATGGGGAAGAAACTATGAGAGAACAATAAAAAAAAAGGCTTCGTGAAGGGTGTGGAACCATGACAGTGGTGGGTTTAATAATAGCGGAGGTGGGCAGAGAGGGGCAGCAGGAGCAAAGACCTTGGCTAAAGTTATATTTATGACACAGCACGCTGTCCAGTTTACCTGGAGTGCACGATGTATATCAAAGAGCAGGAGGAACAAAGGTTGGAGAACTAAACCAGGGTTAAGGGAGGAGCCCAAACCTTATCTTTGAGGTAGTGAGGAAGTATTATGGATTTACGGACAAGAGGAAAATAAATAACTCTTTGCTTTCTGAAGCCTAACTTGGAATGCATTGAAATGGGAAGAGGGCCAGAGAAAGTTACTTGCTCCAGCAATAGACTCGTGAAAAGTAATGAGAGGCTAGACAGAGGTCAGTGCACTGGGAGAAAAAGGGGGAAGGAACAGGTTTCTTGGTACTGCAGAGGCAGAAGCAGCAGGATTTGACAGCTGGTGAGGTGTGGGACTGAACGAAGGACAGGTAAAGATGAGTCCAGGGTTTTGCACCTGGGTCACTGGGAAGAGGCTTGCTGTTGACAGAAATAAGAAAGTCAGAAGGATAAATTGTCTGAGGAAGGAAAGAACGTAATGGGTTTAATTCTTATCAAGGTCAGTGCTATGGGACCAGTTGGGTCAAGTTTGGGAGCATGGAACATGGGCTGAATTGTGAAGGACAAATTGAATTGGGGTAAATGTGGAAGAGAGACCTGGACATTTCACGCAAAAAAAAAACAGCATGCATGGGGACTCATGAGTGGGAATATTTAGGCAAACCATACAAGGAATGTGATTTAAATAGGCAGATAATTTATTGAGGTTTAATATATTTTAGTTTCTATAAAGTCAGGGGTCAAGTTCATCTGACTTGTTTTCTGTGCTTAGAGTGGTGCCCAGCATTTGGCATGTGCTCAGTAAATATTTGCAGAATAAATAAATGAAGACCCACTCCATGCCAAGCATTGTGCAAAATGCTGAGAATAGAGGCAGAGAAGAATATGTCTGTGCCCTCAAAGAGCTCATAGTGAAAAGGTGTGTGTGTGTGTGTGTAACACAATAATATATTACATGGTAATAGAGTTGTACGCTAAGTGCGAGAGGTACATCCAAGAAGGCTTCATAGGAAAGACATTGACATCTTCAGAAAATTGGTGGCATCTACAAAAATGCATGGAAGCTTGTGTCAGAAAGAAAAGGAAAGGGAGGAAAGGATTCTAGACAGAGGGCATTATATGTGCATAGGCATGGATGTTTGAAAGTGCATAAATGTTGGGGAAATTATTAGATCCCTGGTGCGTATACGGATAACAGAGAGGGGAAAGATGAGACTGGAGATTGAGATGGAGGCTATTTCTTAAAAGACTTTATGTGATGTGCTAAAGAATTAGGGATTTATTCTGATTGCTCTCCGAGATTATGAAGAGAAGAGACGATGTCGGAGTTACACTCCCAGGCACAGTCACCAGCAAGAGTTAGGCTGAGAAGGCTTAGCTTCCTACACACTAGAAACGTACTTACACCTCTTAGGAAGGTCCCAGGAAAATCCCTAAGGATGATAGTTAAAAAAATTCCTTTGCTGGCTTTTCCTCCATTATGAGTGGCTTCACTCTTTGGAGGCTAGATACTCTAATCCCTATATGGGAAACTTCTCCCTATCCTTCCCCAAGTTACAGCTATTAAAAGAGACCACAATATATCAGGGAATTGGACACTTGAAAGCTATATAATCTTATTGACAAATGTCACCCCAATAGATTTAATTTAAAAAGAGACCATGAAAACTTGTCATCCCATGAGAGATACCCCATGTAAACATTAAAACACATGAGATATATTTTAAATTTAATTTTTTCACTTCCTAGCTACATAACTTGGGGCATGTTCATTAGTGTATCTAAACTTGAGTTTCTTCATCTGAAAAATAAGGCTAAGAGTTTATAAGAAAATACATGCATTTAATCACTTTGTTGGGTTAACTTTTAATCAATAAATGTTGAAATACAGGATATATTCGTCCAAGTCTGCTTTTTTTTATTTTTTTATTACATTTGCAAATAAGAAGTTTGTATCCAAACAAATTATTCTTCCAATTTTTAAAGGATAACTATATGTATTTTTGAAGCTGTAATATAAAGTTTCCTTTCAGTTAAATATAATTATTCTAAAAATGGCATATCTCTACATATGCTTGCTTGGTGAAATTGAATATTACTTGCTTGTTTCTAGAATGTAACATAAGTGGAAACAAGACAATTTATAGACAATTCGGGTAGCGAAGTTGCCATACAAGGCTAATAAGAGTAGATGGCTTAGATTCTTTTTTTAAGTTTTAGGTAGTTAAGTTTTTTTTTTTTCTTTTTCTGGTTTTCACTTTGTATTTGATCTTGAAGGAAACAAAGTACTATCTAACTGCATTTATCTCAAACATTTTTCATCCGCATGTCTTCAATAGATAATCAAAATAGTTGGTACATCTGAATTATCTGACATTTGGAGTTCATAAATATCTTTGTAAATATGTACTTTAGCCTTGTGGTCAAGGCAGCAAAAGCAGTCAATAACATAAGAGTATTTATTGGGTACTAATGATTGTACTGGTGCTGTCGGGGTGATATAGAGGTTAACAAAATTGAGAATGAAAATGTTTTCTATGCTTTCAGGCAGCCTAGAATTTATCCAGATGGTCCTAACACAAATACTTTAAAAAAACAACTTTTCATTTTTAAATTACAATTGACATTCAATATTATATTAGTTTTAGGTGCACATGCACAAAAAAGTGATCACCCAATAAATCTAGTGGCCATCAGACACCATGCATAGCTATTAGACTATTATTGACTGTATTCCCTATGCTGTACTTGACATCCTCATGACTGTTTTGTGACAACCAATTTGCATTTCTTAATCCCTTTCCCATTTGCACCCAGTGCACCCCTCCCCCATTTCCCTTCTCTCTGGAAACCATCAATTTGTTCTCTGTATCTATGAGTTTGTTTCTATTTTGCTTGTTAATTTATTTTGTGTTTTAGATTTCACATATATGTGAAATCATATGCTATTTATCAAATACTTCTTTGAAGAAGAATAGAAGTAATGCATTTGGGAATATGGCATTGCCTTGATGATGGACCCGTCTAACATTACCGAAGAACTGTGTTTTGAGCTGGAATCTTAGACACCACTCTGTTCTCCTAAACAAATAGAAGCTTTCCAGTTAAACTGGTTTATTCATTACTGTTAACTGGGTAGCTAAAAAAGGTTTACAAACTCATTTTGTGTTGGATTTGAAATTCAAAAAAATGTAAACAAAACAAAAAAAGTAATTCGGGGTTTTCATAATCCCTTTTATTACAGGCATTTTCTTAAAAGACTGTTTAGTGACCAAACCCAATAGGCTGCTTTCTTTAGTATGTAGTTTATTTTCCCCCAACTCCGTTACTTGAAAGAGCAGCAACTACAAACAGGAGATGAAAAGAAGCAGGGGGAAGACACAGGACATTCTATTCTGCTCCTTGGCTCCAAGGTAGAATGGTGTGACCAGCTGGACAGTTTTCCAGAGATCATAAGCAGATGAATGGATTAGCTGTTTTTATTAGAATTATAAAGGAATTCTAAGGTGAAAGTGATTTATAAAGCCACTCTGTGTAGGAGTAGTGTTGTTGAAGTTTTTATTACTTCTGTGGGCTGCAGTTTGACATATGGTGATAACCATAAGCTTAGACAGCCCGAGCTGTTGAATTTTCAACTGCACTGTAGAGTTCTGCTCAGTTACATTTGTCCAAGGGTCTTCCCACCTATCATTTCTGTGCTCTGGGTTCCTATGACATGACATTGTTTTTAATTTGATTGCAGACAGTTTCTCCTTCTCAGGATAATATCTCAGCATCCAACATAACATCTTCAGCAGTTTTCAGAAATGAGCTTATATGACATACTTATTTCTACAGTTGTAAACAATTATAAATTATTTGTTGAGGAATATACATCTATTGAAGTATAAATATGAAATACTTTTATCTTTTTCAAGTCTAAACGATTAACCCTGCTAGTTGAATCTCCTGTTAACATCTCTTAATAACACCTTGGATAGATTCTATAACTTTCCAGTCATTTTCAGTTAACTTAGTTTAGTCTAGTTTAATGTTTCACTGTCATATCTGATCAAGGCTCCCTCCTCCTGTAGTGAGGGATGTAGCTGTAACTCTGATTTTACTGTAAGGGGGAGGCATGGTCTGCCTCAGAGATGCCTTTTCTGCTTTACTCTTTGAGGTTGAGCTCTTCTGGTTTGGGGAAAGGTGGGCAGAATGAGGGAATAAAAAAGCAGAGATCTTGTAGTATAACTGGTTTCCTACTGGTGATGCTTGAAGGTGCCTCTGCTCTCGTCATAGTCCACCTTGGCTCTGGCTGATCCTGGTGGCTTCTGTTCATGTGGAAAGATGTCCACACAGGTGCTGTGGATGCTCTTTTTTTTTTATTGTGGGAAGCTTTATGCCTGCTACTTTTATTTCCAAGGACCCCTTCAAATTGGGGATGTCAAATCTTTCTTCAGTTCTGTATCTCCCTTCTCTGGATGGGTGTCCCATCACAGGAATCTATGAGAACCTTCAAGGTCCTCTCCAGTGCCTTCTGAGTGGCTTGGAGAATAAAGAACAGGTTCCTATTTTGTTCTTCAAAGCATACTGTACCTTTGTCTCTTTAAGCCATGATGCTTGGCCACTTCAGTGGGCTTCCATCTTCAGAAATCTCTTTTCCAGAAATAGATCACATATTCCTGTAATTTCAAGGGTTATATTATCCCTCATCTTGCTCATCTTCATGACAGCACTAGTGCAGGCCTAGAGGTTCTTTCTCCCTAAGAAACATTCAACCAGGGTGTGTGTCAGGACTTTCCAATATCCATGAAGGAATCTCTTGGAGCCTCTCCCGCTTGGTGCCAGCAAGGAAGAAGCACAGGGAGAAGAGGGACTGCCCCCTCTCCATGAGCGCTGTACTCCCCAAAGCTTTAGAGACTGACAGCAAGCCTCAGTACACTTGGTTGAACGTTTTAATATTTGACAAATTATATTTCAATAGATGGATATAGGGATATAAGTTATATTAATCCTCTCCATTGGTTTTCCATCTCACTCAGAGTAAAAAGACTAAAATAAACACTAAGGTAAGAAATTATAGGACATGTTTGAACACAAAGAAATAGTCCAGTTTGGTTGTGGCATAGACAGGTAATGACAAAGTTACAGACAGGAGAAAAATGTGGGACACAGTGTGAAGGGCCTTGAATATTGGTTTGAAGAGCTTTAAATTAATTTAATTTAAGAAGGGGCGTGACGCCATTCCATGTTATTGACTAGGAGAGGAATAAAAGTATGATTATGTTTAAATGCTGTATAAGTTATATTAATCCTCTCCACAGGCTTTCCATCTCACCCAGAGTGAAAGCCAAATTCCTTAGAGTAGTCTACAAGGCCCTACACAGACCAGCCTCAGCTGCTTCTCCTTCTGCCACACAATGCATTTTAGACACAGTGGTATCCTTACTACTTCTCAAACACCCAGGCGTGCTTCCACCCCAGCGCCTTAGCATTTCTGTTCTTTACATTTTTTTGTTTTGTTTTGTTTTATGCGTCATGTATCTACATTGCTTCTCTCACCATAGCGGGTTCTTATTCAAAGTCACCTTCTCTAGTAGGTCTTTCCTGATCAACCTATTTAAAACCCCTCTCCCTCCTCCCTATTCTCTTTTTTTATCTTTATTTTATTTTATATTTTTACAGTATCATTGGTCATCACCCAACATAGCTAAAGATCATCTGTTTATTTTGTTTATTTTCATCCTAACCCACCTAGAATGAAATTTTTGTGTGTTCTATTCACTGGAATAACTTTGTTGCCTAAAAGACTGCTGAGAACATTGTACACACTCAAGAGATATTTGTGGAATAAACGAATATTTGAAGTCAGTTGTCTTTGTGACCAGATACTTGTGCCTTCCAGACTCAGTATATCTTTGCCCTTGACAGTGTTGTACCAAAACTCGAGGTTCTTGATCTATGACTCACACACACCATGCTGTTGCCACATTCTCTTTTTGCAGGCAGGTTACATAACACTCATGACTAGGGCAGAGCTTTCTTTTGTATTCAGGCATATTTTCCTGGCCTTGCACACTAGTTATTTTGCTTAGTCTTAAAAGTCCCTCAATAGACTCAGATATGGAGCTTTTGGAGAGGGTTATTTGTACTGAGTACTAATTTTATCATTTGTGGTTTCCTTCTGAAGGTTTCATTCTCAGATGGCAGCATTAACTTAAGTTCCAGGGCAACTCATTGTAGCCACCAATAACTTCTTTGAAAGTGTTAAAAATGAGTTCAGTTCAGCTGTGAACATTTGCATTAATGTAATGAGTGGTTATTCCTTGCCACCTCCTTGTTATAAATGGTGCTTAGGTACACAGGGCAACTCACAAAAGCCTATTTTATCCATACGAAGCTGAACGGTAAATCTTTTTTTTTTTTTTAATTGTTGACACTGTTACAGATGTACCTCATTCTCCCCTTATTACCCCCCTCCACACAGTCCTCACCCCCACCCCCTAGGCCTTCATCACATTATTGTCTGTGTCCATGGGCTATGCATATATGCATATATGTGTTTTGGTTAATCTCTTCCAGTTCCCCTCACTTCCTTTCCCCTCTAAGAGAGAGAGAGAGAGAGAGAGAGAGAGAGAGAGAGAGAGAGAGAGAGAGAGAGAGGTGAGAGAGATGCATCAATTGCTTGCCTCCTGCATGACCCCAACCAGGGATATAAATATAGAAGAATATATACTCTACCTTGTTTATCTTGCATATGAATGTTCTGGGTGATTGGGTAGATTTCATCTTTGTATAAATTATGACATTTCTTTCTTTTTTTTGCAATGCAATGAAGATATTTACATAAGCCGTATTTTAAAAACATCATCATTATTGCATTTTGGATTACTAATATGTTGTTTGGTGCATACAATAACCAATTGGTTATCAAAAACGAGTTTCTTATTAAAAATGAAAATTAACCAGTGGTCAAAATATCCTGGAAACAATAATTAAGCTAGTAGTAACTGACATAAAACAAATAATATAGATAGATAAACAGCTTTCTACTAGTTTACTCAATATGGGTGACTCAGTTTTAGAAAAACATTATATATCACTTAAATTAATGTAGTTAAACTTATTGGTAATTCTTTTGTAATGTTGGTGAGAAGAAATTCTTCTACTCTTCTTATTTTCATGCAGATGGATAATCATTAGAGAAACTCTCCTGACATCTTATCCCAATCCTCATTATTGTCTGGGAAGGAGAAGTGAATGACTTGGTTGGAGGATGATAACCATTGATTCATTAAAGATTATGGCTATTCTGTAGATGCAGACTTTCTATGAGTAGGTTTTCCCAAGGTCTGGACAAGGAACGATTAGGGCAGAGAATGTTTATCCTAACACTAAGCCATGTTCTTTAGCATCGTTATCAGTATGAAAGATGATATTTTGATCTTTACTTGCTTGTCTCTTTCTCTTGATTGGTTCCCACCTTGAGAGGGAGAGGAATTAATCATTATGGAGCCTCTCAAACCCCAAGAGTTTTCTTTTCACTTATTTTGTAAATTTGTTTTATTTTTATGGTTATATGGGAACAATGTGCAGATGACTTCATGCTTCTTTAATGTTATAGAAATATAAGTAAAATAATAATGAAAATAAGCCAACATTAAGAATCCCTAAGCATGCTTTCCTTTAATATGCACCCATATATCACTTAAGTTAGAGCAAATCTGAGATAGAGAACTGTCACTAACACATTCAAACTCAAACTCAAACAAAAAGAAAAGATTAAAGCAATGTCTCCTGAAACTTAAAAATAAAGTCAATTTTAAGAAATACTTTTAGAATAGGGTAGTGAGGATAGGTAGTTTTTAAATTTTCTTGAATTCACCATAAAAAAAGCCACTAGGATAGAAGGCCCCATACCTATAAAATATACTATAACAAAACTAGCTGACGAGCTATTAATTCCAAAATATGATCACACTAGATAAAACCACCACCGATAAGAATACCTACATCATAACAAGCTCCAGATGTGACCACCCATTCCTGGAAATACAGCTCAGGAACACATTAAACACACTATAGAAATACAATCAGCATATTCTGGTCTGTGGAAAGAAATCCTGCTGAAGAAATGGTACTTTTAGCAAATAACTGAAAGAGTTAAATAAATAAATAAATAAATAAATAAATAAATAAATAAATAAATAAATGGACTTCAGAGACATAGTAACATGTTAGCCATTTGCCATGTATAAATTATATTAGGATCTTGATTTAAAAACTATAAAAATTATACGAAAATATGAATGTAACCGAGTGTTCAATTATATTAAGGAATTGCAAATTATACTTTTCTATCTGTGATAATAATATTGAGGTCATTTTTAAAAGAATCCTTAACTTTTGGAGCTGTGTAATGAAATATTTGCAAGTAAAACAATATGATGTCTAGAGCCGAGGAAATAAAATGAGGTATAGATGGGAAAAGGTTGATTATGAGTTAATTTTTGAAGCTGGGTGATTGAGATTTATTATTGTATTCTCTCTCTACTGTGGGTTATGTTTAAAATTTCTTTTAATAAACACTTGCCTAAGAGAAAACAAAGATATTTAGACGAGACTATGAAAACCAGAGGATGGGTATGAGACTGCCAGGGAAGTGTTTTTAACAGTACAAAGTGAAGGAAGACCAAAGTAGATTTTAAAATCCTGAATATCTAGTAAAAATCATTCCAGTTCTGTTCCAATGTTACGGCTCCCAAGCAATCTATGATAGCAGATAAGTGCAAAGTTCTTCCTTTTTAACTTTGTAATATATTTGTGTCTTCGCCTTAAAAAGCTCTGTCTGACAGATTGGCAATTCTCCCAAATTTTTACCAAGCCAAAGCTTCCCAGCATGTTTAATGAGAATGGATTACAGGCTTGCTGTAGCCCTTGGGGTGGCTGAGACATCTAATCTCTAGAACTTTCAGCCTCCAGCTGTAAGCAGCCTTGTCTTTTTACCTTAATATATTATATAGATATTATAATTTCTTATGCATACCATACCCCACGAGTGCTTGGGAAGCACTACACTAAACCATAAATCTGACTTGTTAGCCCCTATACTTAGGATCTGTTCTCTGTGCCCTGCATTACTGTTCAGAGTGGTCAGTGTCTTTTTTCACACAGAGAAACATACTTCGAAAAGAACAGATGTCAGTCTGTCGACCAGCACATATTTATTGATTCTCAGGCATAGTGGGGAGGGAGAATACATACTTTGTCTCACCATCTGTTTCTTATAAGAATCCTTTTATTTCTCCTCTGACTCTGATACTGCAAATTCCACTGACATTAGTATTACAAAAGTCATCAGTTCACGCACTTGGTTGTCATTTAATAAATGTTTGATGTATGGCTAACAAATGTCTGACTCAGGGCTTGGTCCTGGAGATAGAGAGGTGAGTGTATTAAATATGGTTCTTGCTCTCCTGTTCTTTTCTTAGTACTCAGTCTTTTTGTCCTCAATGCTACATTTGACATTGATGGCCTCTGCTTTATAGAAACTTTGTACTTCTGAAGATTCCAGATGGATGCCTAGATTCCGTCTGGCCCAAACTTATTCCATTTCTCGGACATTTCACTGATTGCTGCTGTCTCTGATGAAGTACAGGCACTTCTATTATCCTTTCTCATTCATCGAACAGTAGTGGAGCATCCCACTGTGTTCGAGGCTCTGGGAATCCTGCTCTCCAGTGGGAGACAGAGACTGTTAAACACTGTGATGGTACAAGAATGTACAAGGACCAGAGACAGTTTTGAACAACATTGCCTACTGGCTAAGGGAGGGCTTCACAAAATGTGAAAATTAGGCTGAGTTTAAAGGATGACATGCAGAGTTGGGTTAATTTTTCCCTTCCATTGCGACTCCCTCTTCCAAGTAGCTAGGGTTAGCCACAGAGCTCTCATTTATTTATTCATTCATTGAACAAATATTTATCAAGCACCTATTTTATGACAGGGACTCTGCTAGGCACTGACTTATCAAGTGAATGGGGACCAATCGATCAAAGAGACAATATGTGGAATACAGATAATCTGGGTCAGAGATGGGGAGTGGAATAAGGTTGGATGTTTAAAGATCAAGTCCAGGTTTGGGAATGGGAAACCCAGTCTGACTCTTGGCAGATGCTCTAGTCTAAGAAATTTGGAATAAAGACATGTAATTATTTTGAACTAATGTTAGTTGCAACATTTCTGAAAGGATCAAATGGCAAGGTGTGTGTGTGTGTGTGGCATTGTAGGTACAAAGAGTACAGGAGCTTACAAGATGTCACAGAATGAATTTGTGAACCACCTGTAAGAACTAATCATTATCATGGAATTAAGTATCAGTTGTCAGTTTTCCAAGGAGAAGAAATGACATCCGAGAGTGTTGGAACCCCACCCTGTTTTTCTGAGAGGGAACTACACTGTTTGTGCACATTTCTCAATAGCTCACTAAAATTCACTGCTTATAATCTCTGAGGTGATATTTGTGCTAATTTACTTGTTTTAAGTTTTAGTCACTAGAGTGCTAGAATAGAGCCACACTTATTACCTACCTTTATCACATTTTTTTTTAAATGTAGATTTTCGTCATTTAGTATGAAAGACAAAGTTCGGTTATATTTTAACTTATAACTAGTTATTTTTTCATCATGTCATGGAAATGCTCCCATAAAGACAATCAGAGCCTTTTGTTGTTATCTCCATAATTCCGACTGCTTTCATTAGACGGTGAAAATTTGAGTATGACTATGGGAAGGATTGGAGAACTAAGACAGCTCACATGTGTCATAAGGTTAATTTTAGACTAGGTATTTTTCCATTCAGTGCTTACTTACTTTACCCATTTCTGTAATATCATGCAAAGATTTAAAATATCCATGAAGTTTTTGACTAGAGAGACAGAGAAATTATTCCCCAAGAGAATTGATTCATTGTGCATTTATATTCTGTTCCAAGCTGAATACATTTCAGAGCTAGGCCAAGAAGTCTATAAAAGGTTTGCTCAACCTAACCACTTCTCTGGAACCAACACATCTTGCTCTTAGGTGTTATTTTGTCTTCAAATCATGTCCTGAATTTCTCACAACAGCACATTTTATTGCTTATTGAGCTAAAATGCTCACAACAACACATTCTATTGCTTACTGAGCACAAAGTTATTTTATCAAAGGATATTATTACTCAGTCATATTCCACTAACCTATTCACCTCTTTGCCACTGGCCAAAAAACTAAATAAAACTAAAATTTTAAGAATAGAGCTGTTAAATTTTTACTTTTCACTTAAAAATTATTCAGAGGATATTGGGTTGTAATGAAAAAGAAATACATTTCTATCTGAATGCTTAGCACTCCTTAGCAAAAGCCTTTGAGACTAACAAGAAAATCAGCAAAATTGTTACAATACACTAAATTATCTTTCAAATCACCAATAGCTAAAGTCTTTAGTAAGATGAGAGGGACTACATTTTCATTTTTTTCCATGTAGATCAGACCATTTAAGTAAATTACCTGCAATAGTGTCTTAATATCACCTGAAGGGTGTTGCCAGGCCTATCCTTGTTTAATTGAGAGCCATGTAAAATTATTATTGATAGATAGCAATATGTTGCAATTTATGTAGGTCCAGGTATAGGTAATTGTAATGTTTTAAAAGTCAGGTAAGTAAGAAAGAGCGTATCTGGATCAAGAGAGTTGGATCTATGGAATTAGAGATACCAAAATTAGAAGAAAGACCTTCCTGTAAGCCTCATGCTGAACAGCAGCACTGCAGCCCTGGACATGATCAACAATGATATCCTGGGCAGAATATTTGGACTCAGGAAGAGGGGGCAATAACAGGGACCTAGTATCGGACATAATCAACATTGATATCCTGGCCAGAATATTTGGACTCAGGAAGAGGGGGCAATAACAGGGACCTAGTATCAGAATTAGTGTTCGAGGTAGAGATTTGCTGCCAAGGAGAAGAAACTTGGCTCTTAGGGTGAGACCTAGAGTCAGAACTCTTCAAATGGTGGACTAATTTGGGATGTTTTAAATCTCCTTGTAACTAAAGTCAGACTTGGTCCTGGACCTTGAGTACTGGACTAGAGCTTATAGGTGAGAGTTAAGGTATAAAATTTTCCCAGTTACGATTCATGCCCTGGTGAAACACAGTTTCTCTCTTCTGCAATCTGAACTGGTCTGCTAGTTTAACTGGAAATTAATGTGTAGCATGGTTGTTGAACATAAAATTTCTGGCATTAGACAGATGCTTTTTTTTAGTTTGGGACCCAGGTCAATTGATTTAACTCTCAAAGCCCCTGTTTCCTTAACTATAAAACGAGAATAGACAATTATTTCGCAGCCTTATTGTTAGGATTGATGTAAAAGAGTCGACATAATGCCTGGCACAGCTTATAAGAATTTGTACTTTATTTTTATTTCTAACTAGTTACCAGGTATAAAAAGAAGACTTTTTTTTTTGACTGAAGGGTTGATACTCAGGCACCAGTTGACACACAGCCTTCTTTCATCTGACAAGTAGGCTACCCTTTCTGCCTCTTCATTGTACCTGTCAGCTGGCTGAACTGTGTGACAGTTCCATAGTGAGTATTAATAAAAAACCCTGTAATAATGCTCACCGAGAAATAGAACATCCAAAATCCTGTTTCTAGAGCTCTGTTTAACATATTAATCAACTTTACTTAGCTCTGAATATGACTTTTCACTCTTGAATACAACAAAATGTGGAGAGCTCTTTTTTGTGGATATGATTCTTTTGTGAATACGTATTGTACTAAGAATAAGATGCAAGATGCTTTACAAAAAGAGTAGGTGAAGTTAAAAATGTTTTTTTTTAATGGTTACTGTTTTGGTTTTATGATTAATTTCATATATAATATATAAATTATCCAATTTTTTCATTTTGCTTATCAAATTTATTTTTTCCCCATTATAAATGCCAAATTTAGTTATATTTCAGAAAATATAATTTTAAAAAAATGTGCCACCCACATGCCAAATTATTTAAGACTTTATCTGAAGTCATTTTCAGAAAAATGGTTATGTTTATGAGTAATGAAAGAATGAACAGTTATGTTCATGAGTAATGAAATTAAATGTGCAATTTCTTGAATAATTGTTAATAATTAATGACAAATAATGAAACACAGCCAAGAGGCAGATTATTTTCTTGAATAATGCACGGTCCTTAAAATGCTATCATGACCTGATCCTTCTCAGGAAGGGCTGTGTTTCAGCTGTCGCTGGATTCACCGTGAGAATGAGAAATAAATAATGAACGGTGGTGGTTTAGCTGTGCCTTATGTAGTACTTCGATCAAAGACTTACTAACAATTCTGAACCATAGCAGCACTGAATGAATAGATTGGCAAAGTAAATCTCTGTTCACTTAATATTTAGGGAAGAAGAAAAAAGCAGCATTTAGCTATCCAATTTTCAAAGGAGAATGGTGGTGGTAATGGGGGTGGATTTTTTTTTTTCCATCTTCAATCAATCAGCATGTTCCATTGAATACTTACTTTATGCAAAGCACTATGTGCAAAGTACTGTATATCATTGGGAGGAGGGTGTCAATGGGGGAAAAGGAGAAACATCTGTAACAAAAATTAATAATTAATTAATTGAAAAAACAAAGTACTGTATATTAAGCATTATGGAGGGATTTTAAAAAAGTATAACAAAAGCATTTGTGTAGCACATTTCAAATAAAGAACATGCTTTCACATATATCATTTCATGTAATGTTGAGAAAATCCCCATGAGGAAGGAATACAGATGTTATTATTTTTTCCACATTATAGGTGAGACAAGTTGAAAATACTTAAATAATGAGAATACCTGATTTGCTGAGGAGTTGTTGTGTGCCAAGTATTATCTGAACTCTTTACACACTTACCTACACATATGTTCTACCAAATCTGGGGAAGGGGCGAAGAGTGGATTGCAGGCTACACAGGCCCAGAACTAATACATACCCCCTGTGTAGCAGGCACAGGTGTATGCTGGGCTCCACCCCCCCGCCCCGGCATTTCATATGAAATTTACTTGGTCGTTCATATGCTTAAATGTTAGATACCTGCTAGATGAATGAGATTCCAAGAAATATAAAATAAACATCTTAGTGGGTGAAGAGATAAGTTCACTGATAAATAACATATGCAAAACATAAATAATATAAAGTTAATGTGTATAAGAGTATTATAGAAGAACAGATGAGAAAAGATTTCATTCAGACCAGAAGAAGCAGAAGTGTGAAAAGCTACAGAGGAAGAACATGATTTGCGCTGGATTTTGAAAGAAGTATGAAGTTGTCTGGAATCTGGTTAGGCAGGCATTTGGGCACAGGAAGAGCATGAGTAAGAGTATTGAAAGATTTAAAGGTAGTTGTTTTTCAGGTACAATGACTAGGCCTTTATAGCTAGAGTACAGGGCATAGGAAAGAAAGTGGAAAGAGAATGATTAATTGCCCTTTAGCTCAAGATCATTTATACATTGAATGGCATTGATTCCTAAGCAGATTTAAGGACTATTTACTCCCTAGGTTATTGAAGATCGGTTGCATCTGTCTTCTTTCCGTTCTCATTGCTTACACAGACCAGCATAGGGTTTATGTTATTCTTGTTCTGAGTATCTTTCTGGCCTTATATAAGGTCTCTGAAATGGAATTACAAAAAGGGAAAATGCAGTTGGCTTGCCTTCTCTAAATCATTAGTATTTCTGCTTCTACAAATACTCATACACATCACGACGACTACAGGACACGAGAAGGTGATGTGGATGTGTCTGGCTCTTAACTCTTTGCACCTTCATTGGCTAGCTTTGAGGTCTGGCCAGGGAAGAAATAATGCGGACAATGACTCAAGCTATGCTACTTCCACTTCCCTTTAATACCTGGACAGAAGGAGTTTCCAGTGATAACAGTCACCGGGAACACCTCTGCTGACTTTTGACTACTGAGGACTCAGAATTTAGACAAAAGTGAATCAGGCCAGGCTTGAGAAGGTGGCCATCTTTTGAGTCACAAAACATTTCCCTGCCTGTGCTGGTTATTCTGTTTGTACCTTCAGATCCATTTTCTGCTCTTCTCGCTGCTCTAGGAGGCTGACCTTGGGGACTCTATTATAGGTATTCTTTTGCTCTTCGGATTCCCATTCATTTTGGCTTATGGAAGGCAGTAGAAGAAGCAGAGAGGGAAGGTGAAGATAGTTGAGGTATTTGTTATCTCTTCCTCCCTCCCAGACCATAGTTTTGGCAGAGGCTATTTCTTTCAGCTTCTATCAAGTAGCCCATCCTTCTTGACTCCAGCTCCTATCAGGGTTCAGTGGCACCGCCTCCTTCCCTTGTTCCTTCAGGCCTAGGGTGATAACAGTTTTCACTGTTGCTCATCCTTGGGTGATTCAGCATTTACTGCCAGTTTCCTTGACGCTTCCTGTTCCTCTGTACAATGTCCTTTCATTAAACACTCAAACTGAAGCTTTTGAATGTGTTCTCCACATGTTCTGTGGATGCTGGGCTACACCATGCAGACCCCTCCTTCAGGACTGATGAGTGGCTGTCAGCTCTCTCACAAATTGCCCTCAGTTAGTTGCCCTCACCAAGGCCCTGTCCCTTTCCTGGAACAGCCTGCATCCAATGACTGGTCAATGTGGGGGGTATAAAGGGCTTGGTCCTTTGGACTCAACTTGGGAGAATCATCGGGCTGTTTGAGACCTTTACTGGGGCTGTACTGAAGCACAGCTTCTCCCCTTGCCAGACCTGCTTCCTTGTCCTCACTCCCACAAATGAGAGTCCCGGGAGTGCTTCCTAATAATTATCTGGAACGCTGGTCTCAACCTCAGCATGTGCTTTACAGAGAGCCCGATTTATAGCATTCCTTTGTAAAAAACATGTGTGCTGGCTAATTTTTGCAAAGGGTAATTGTTTTCTCTTGCTTGTAATAACCAACAGAACTCACAATGGATGTAGCTTTGTTTTTGTACCTTCCTAGTTCCTTTTCTGGGATCCTTTCTGTCTTCTCATACTCTTATATCAATATGTGCTCTTGAAAAATGGTCTAAAAATACTAATTAAAGCAACCTTAAACTACCAATTTATACCTATCAGGTCAGCAAACATTTATTTATCTATTTATTTTTTAAATTTATTTTTGTTACAGATGTTTCTCCTTTTCCCCCCATTGACACCCTTCCCCCGATCCCGCCCCCCCCACCCCAGCATTGTTGTCTATGTCCATTGGTTACGCATACATGCATATAAGTTCTTTGATTTATCTCTTCCCTCCCTCCTGTCCCCCTCTTCTGAGGTTTGTCAGTCTGTACCCTACTTCTGTGCCTCTGGTTCTATTTTGTACATCAGCTTATTTTGTTCATTATATTTCACAAATAAGTGAGATAATGTGATATTTGTCTTTCTCTGATTGGTTTTTTTGCTTAGCATAATACTCTCCAGTTTCCTCTATGTCGTTTGAAAGGATGAGAGATCTCTTTTTCTTACAGCTGGATAGTATTCCATTGTGTATATGTACCACAGCTTTTTTTATCCTCTCATCTATTGATGGACACTTGGGCTGCTGCTATGAACATAGGGGTGCATATATTCTTTCTGACTGGTGTTTCAGGCTTCGTAGGATATATTCCTAGAAGTGGGATCACTGGGTCAAATGGCAGATCTACTTTTAATTTTTTGAGGAAATACCATATTGTTTTTCATAGTGGCTGCACCATCAGCAAACACTTAAAAATATAATAGCATGAATATTGTTGGTGTTATGGCACAGGTATACAGGGTGGGACAAAAGTAGGTTTATAGTTGTTTGTATGGAAAATAGTACAATAATTAATAAATATTAATAGAATAATAAGTATTGTTTCATGTACTCACCTACTTTTGCCCCTGTATTTATACACTGCTGACAACATTGCTCATCAAAATAACTCTTGAGAAAAATAGCATGGCATAACACATGTATCATTATGCTAATTGGCCTAATAATCACTTTATAGAGAATTTGTTCTTAAATGATTAAAAGAAAGAACAAATTTATATGCACAAATTATGGTCTCTGTTGAAAGAAGAGACTTCCACTTAATACCTGAAACAAAATACTGAATTTCTTACTTTTTTAAGTGATGGAGAGCCTTGCTTTTTAGGCATGGGCCTTTCTGAGCTCAGCATGAATCTGATTTTGTAAGATTTTGGGATGCAGGGATTTTCCTATTCAGAGAGCCTAAAATAATATGGGACTGTTCAGTGATTGGTTGACCTTGGCTGTAGAAGCATGGTTACCAGTGTGTGCCTATTGCTGATTGGCTGACTTTCAAAAGTATGGTCACTGAAGTGTGGCTGTTTCCAGTTGGCTGACTTTCACAATCTTGGCATGTCATTGACTGAGTGACTTTCAGAAAGTTAGTTATTGAAGCAAATTGTCATTGACCAATGTTTAAACACATCTAAGTAGCTACTTATTACTGAATAATGGCTACTGAATAATCAGTCTTTTCCTAGAAGTGTAGGGATTTTTCTCCTCAATAGCATAGTCTCTAACAGAAACCTGGATATAACCTTAATGTCCAATAATGTGCAAATGGTTAAATAAATTATGATGGAGATACAATGGATGTTATTCTGTCAATAACCACTATTAATATTGAATAACCACATAGTGAAGGGTTTATAATGTAAGGGTAGGTTAAACAAATAAGTTTGAATTATATTTTCTTCATAGTAACTATTTGAAAAACAATGTATATATAAAAGTATCAGCTATGTACGGCTGGTGTGGCTCAGTGGCTGAGCATCGACCCATGCACCAAGAGGAGGCCGGTTCGATTCCCAGTCAGGACACATGCCCAGGTTGTGGGCCTGATCCTCAGTGGGGGGCATGTAGGAGGTGGCCAATTGAAGTTCTCTGTCATTGATGTTTCTACCTCTCTCTCCCATTCACTTCCTCTCTCTCTAAAATCAATAAAGAAAAAAAAATTTTTTTTAATTATCAGCTAACATGCCCAACTGGTGTGGCTCAGTAGTTGAGCATTGACCCATTGACCAAGAGGTCACTGGTTTGATTTCTGGTCAGGACACATGCCTGGGTTGCGGGCTTGACCCCCAGTGGGGAGGCATGCAGGAGGCAGCCAATCGATGTGTCTCTCTCATCGATGTTTCTATGTCTCCCTCTCCCTTCCTCTCTCTCTAGAAATCAATAAAAATATAATTTTAAAAGTGTCAGCTAACAGAAGAATAAAGAATGACATGTTAATGTTTTATATATGCTTACATGGTATATATATATATATATATATATATATATATATAAAAAATATGTTTCAAAAAGATTTTACAAGAAAAGTAATCTAATGATGCAGCTGATAATAATGGTGTTTGAGTTTTAATAGAGAACAATGAAGAGCAAAATGTTTTTAAGATACAAATAGTTCGGCCAGTGTGGCTCAGTGATTGAGCATTGACCCATGAACCAAGAGGTCGCTGGTTTGATTCCCGGTCAGGGCACACGCCCAGGTTATGGGTCAAATCCCCAGTGGGGGGCATGCAGGAGGTGGCCAATCAATGTTCTCTCTCATCAATGCTTCTGTCTCTCTCTCCCTCTCCCTTCTTCTCTTTCTAAAAAAAACCGATAAAGAAAAACATTAAAAAAAGAAAAGATACAAATAAACTAAATTCAATTTAGGCCATAAGAGTGGAAACATAATGAGTTTGGAGTTGAGGTCTTAATTTGATTCCTTAATTTGTACCACATTATTAGTTATCTGACCTTGGGCAAACCATTTGTCCTCTTTGAGCCTCATTTGCTGATATGAAAAATGGGACTAGTAATTATATACCTTATGGGGTTAAGAGAATTAGATGAGACTCATGTGACAGTGATTTGTACAGCACTATGAAATGTTATGCACATTCTATTATTAAGTCCCTGCTTTTCACACTTCACTATTTACATATGGGTAACTCAAAGCTAATTGCTGAAAGTATAAAATAAAGTGAAATCATAATTTTTTTCAAAAAATAAAATGTTCTGTAATATCAAGTGTGCTTAGAACTGAAGCCAAGGAAGGTGCATGCTGCTGCTGAAAATGTTTGTTCTTTTAATGAGGTGCCAGATAACTTAGCATCTGACTGTGAGCTGGCAGAGGAGAGGCAGGGACAGTCTTCCCAGTGCACTCTGGCAGGCCTCACACTGTGTGGCTGCTGCTTTAGTAGGGGCACCCTAGGATAGACGCACTGATTAACATTGCGGGCTGCAGTGTTCATTTCTTTAGAAGTTTCCTTTGATTTGACCTCATGGTGTTCAGTAGACACCCTCACGGAACTGCAAGCCTCCACTGAATTCATAATCCTACCAATGGTTAACCATGCCCCCAAACTGAATCATCCCAAGGTTGATAGCTGTTCATTTGGTGAAATCAATAGCTTTAAAGTTTAACTTTCTCCAACTTAAACAGCTAACCCATAATTTTTTAAAATCCTATTTGTACCATTGAGAATATGAGGAATTTAGAATTGCTGGAAATAAAAAATCATATAATGATGGGAGAATTCTGTAATTTTAAAGCTTGATGAATTTGCTTTCTTTCTGTCTGGCAAAATTTAATATCATCTTTTCTTATTTTTTTCAAAATCAGGTTCAATTCTTCTACTTCAATGAAACTAAAAAGTGGAAAGATAATTCATTTACCTTCTGTTGGTTTGCATTTTCATGGAATGATCATTTCTGTGTCTGTTTATATATGACTCCATGTTTGAGTATATGTGTTTCAGTACATCAAGCTATATGTTTATTTTAATATAATTCAAATCTGAAATTTGAAGTTTAATCAGTGGATAAATTAGGCACCATAGCAGATGCAAATATACCTGGTCTCAGTGTTGCTTTTCTTACTGTGGTAACCTGATTATCCAAACCAACTTAATCAATTAACAAGCTACACATTGTGACAGATTGAAATATTCATGTTTTTAGTCTCAATGTAATGTCACTCTAGTTTTAGAAACAAAATAAGATCAACCAATTAAAGAATAATTGAAGTCGGCTGTAATCAGAGTTGAGAGAGATTTAGAATCCCATCAGAGAGATGGGGTTTAAGCTGATTTTAAAGAATTGGATACATGAAGAATGGACAAGCAAAAGAAAGAGGTGGATGCAAACATCTTGAGGGGACATAGTGTAGAATACTTCCATCTGTTTTGCAAGTGAAGGTTACAATTCTGCATCTTCAATAGAAACACACACACACACACACACACACACACACACACACACACGCACACTGCAGAATTAACAACAGCCCAGGGACTGTGATGCAGCAGCTTATGTGGTGGTTTAGAAGCATTGGCTCTGGAGTCAGCCTGGATTTGTGTTCCAGCCTTTCTTATTAGCTCTGTGACCTGGGACATGTCATCTGTAAAAATAAGGATGATTACAGTACTACTTGATGGAAATGTGAAAATGGAAAGAGATAAGTACTTAAAATAACAGTGTCTAGCATGTAGTTAGATATCAGTAAATGCTTATTATTTTCATTTGAAACTATTTGTAAAGGTATTCATAATTTTGATACTTTTAATGTATTACTGAAAGCTTCTTGAGACTAGAATCTGTGTCTTTTATTTTTGAATTAACTAACTCATTTAACATTCAAGTTTTGAGCACTTACGTATATCATGTGCTAAAGATGAGAGTTTATGGATATCCAATGATTTTACATTTTGAATAATCGATATTTGTTAAATCAAGGTAGTATTTATCAGCTGATAGAAATATGTATTGTCTTAAAGGTTAGCCACTCTTTCTTCCTTGGTAGTTATACTTATCACAGACCTTATAAGGATGTAGTATAATCCTACTTCTTTGATGTAGCATCTTCTGTGTGTCTGTACCAGTAAAGGAACTAGCCTGTCATATCTAGTCAATGTCACTGTTACAAAGCATGCCTTTCTTGTTGCAGTGACATAAGTGTGAGTTGCATAAGAAAATGTCAAATAGATTTACATTGATTCAATTAATCTTAGTTATTTCATTTGTTGTTATTTCAGTGTTTTAATGGATTAAAGACTGAAATACTTTTTAATTTAATGAAAGTCATGGTTGAATTTCTAGGGTGAAGTGTACTAATAGTAGTTGGCATCTATGTAAATTTTTTTTGATATATTGCATGATTAATATTAAAGAGAACATATTATTTTCACTTCTCATTGTAGAAAATGAAATGTGCCCTGTAGAGGTCAAACAATGGTCCTAGGAGTCATTAACAGAATTGGATACAGCCTCAGATGATCCATGATGTAATCTGTGATCTGATAATCTTCTTTAAAACTACCCTGTTCAGAAGTCAAGCCATATTGTTAAATCTAATTTGTAGGTCTCTAGTTTTTCATTTTAAGTCATCAATTTATTCATTAATATAGAGAAATTCTTACAATAGCAATTCCCCAAATTTTGCTTCCTTGCCTTTTAAAACCTAACAAAGCTATAGAATCATAGAATTCCAGAGCTGGAAGGAAATAGAAATTGTCTTCCACAATCTCTTTATTTTAAGTGGTGAGGACACTGAGGCTGTGGAATTATCTTACTTGCTTAAGACCATAGTAATTAAAACAGACTGGAATTAAGGACTTATCTTTGCAACTTTCTACAAATCACAGACACTCAATATTGATGGTATGTAATTTTTTTATTTTATTTTTTTATCCTCATCCGAGGACATTTTTGCATTTATCTTCAGATAGAGGAGGAGGGAGAGAGGGGGGAAGAGAGAGAGAGAAACATCAACATGAGAGAGACACATCGAGTGGTTGCCACCCACATGACCCCAACCGGGGCTGGGGACAAACTGCAATCGAGGCATGTGCCCTTAGCAGGACCCGAACCTGGGACTCTCTGGTCCACAGGCCGACGCTCTAACCGCTGAGCCAAACTGGCCAGGGTGATAGTATGTAATTTAAGAGCATCTGACTTAAACATTTTGACAGAGGCAACCATAAGTGGATTACTATTTTTAGTTGAGTGGCTTTGTTTAAATAGGTTAGGATCTTGTTTTATTTTTTAACTTATCTTTATTGTTGAATATATTACAGATGTTCCTCATTTTTCCCCCATTGCCTCCCTCCTCCCCCATTCCTGCCCCCCTCCTGCTTTTCCCCACACTGTTGTCTGTGTCCATTGGTTATGCATATATACATATAAGTTCTTTGATTTATTTCTTCCCACCCCCCAACCCCTCTTCCCTTTGAGGTTTGTCAGTCTAACAAGAAATTTGTACTTCTTAATCCCTTCACCTTTTTCACCCCTCCCCCCAGCCCCCACCCATCTGGTAACCAACAAAAGTTCTCTGTGTCTATGAGAATGTTTCTGTTCTGCTTGTTCATTTTGTTTGTAGATTCAATTGTTGATAGATATGTATTTATTGCCATTTTTGTTTGTTCATATTTTTTTTATCTTTTTCTTCAAGAAGACCCTTCAACATTTCATATAATAATGGTTTGGTGGTGATGAACTCCTTTAGCTTTTCCTTGTCTGGGAAACTCTTTATATGGCCATTGGTTCTAAATGACAGCTTTGCAGGATAGAGTAATCTTGGTTGTAGGTTCTTACTTTTCATCACTCTGAATATTTCTTGCCACTCCCTTCTGGCCTGCAAAGTTTCTTTTGAGAAATCAGCTGACAGTCTTATGGGAGCTCCCTTGTAGGTAACTAACTGCTTTTCTCTTGCTGCTTTTAAGATTCTCGCTTTGTCTTGAATCTTTTGCATTTTGATGATGATGTGTCTTGGTGTGGGCCTCTTGGGGTTCATCTTGTTTGGGACTCTCTGTGCTTCCTGGACGTGTATGTCTGTTTCTTTCACCAAGTTAGGGAAGTTTTCTGCCATTATTGTTTCAAATAGGTTTTCGATTTCTTGTTCTCTCTCTTCTCCTTCTGGCACCCCCAAGATGCGAATGTTGGCACACTTGAAGTTGTCCTAGAGGCTCCTTACACTATCCTCATTTTTTTGGATTCTTTTTTCTTTTTGCTGTTCTGATTGGGTGTTTTTTGCTTCCTTATATTCCAAATCGATGATTTGCTTCTTGGCTTTACCTACTCTACTATTGAATCTGTGTAAACTATTCTTTATTTCAGTTAGTACCTCCTTCATTTCTAACTGTGCAGCCATCATTTCTGACTGGTCCTTTTTTATGCTCTTGAGGCCCTCCCTAAGTTCACTGAGGTTCTCACTAAGTCCATTGAGCATCCTTATAAGCAGTATTTTGAACTCTGCATCTGTTAGGTTGCTTAACTCCATTTCACTTAGTTCTTTTCCTGGAGTTTTGTTCTGTTCTTTCATTTGGGACCTGTTTCTTTGTCTCCTCATTTTGGCTGCCTCCCTGTGTTTGTTTCTATGTATTATTTAAGGAGAGGTATGGGGCTAGCTGAGACCAGATGCTGCTTGTTTGAAAGAATTTAGGAAAAGCTGAAGCAGGCTCCAAGACAGGCCAATCCTATGGTAAAGCAACTGGCAACAGCTTGGGTGGGCCTGGAAGTTGGATGGGGCGGGGCCTCAGGGAATCACCAGGGCGGGGCACACAGTGTGAGCCAGGTAGCTGGAGTCCCAGATATGGCTGCGTCTGCCAGCCCAGGGAAGGGCTCACCAAAGGAACAAAAGCCTCTGATAGCACATCTGCCCAGGAGAAAGCTGCCTCTCCAGCCCTCGCTCCAATGCCAAACAGCTCAGTTCTTCCCCATATGATTCTGGTGCCTTTCAAGCTGCCTCCCCCATGCTGGAGGCTGGAGGGAGCGAGTCTGAGTAAGTTGGTGCGTGGGCCCTTTAAGAGGAGCTGCCGGGGGCTCCAGCCGCCTCAGCCTCAGTTCCCGCTGGTTTTTCCAGCCAGAAGTGATGGAGATTCTCTTCCTGGCACTGGAACCCTGAGCTGGGCGCCTGGTGTGGGACAGGGACCCCTCCGTCCTCAGGGAGGACCTTCCCAGCCGAGGTGTCCTCCTGATTTTTATCCGCCACACGCAGGTGTGGGACCAGCCCGTCGTGCCTCTGCCCCTCCTACCAGTCTCGATGTGGCTTCTTCTTTAATTTCGTAGTTGTAGGATTTCCTTTCAGCTTGATTTCAGGCGGTTTTGAATGATAGTTGTTCTGTTTAGTTGTAACTTTGATGTGGTTGTGGGAGGACGCGATACCGCGTTTACCTACGCCGCCATCTTGACCGGAAGTCGGATCTTGTTTTACTGTTAAAAGGAATCACTAGACAAAACACATCCAAAAGACTTTTTATGCTTTTTGCTCAGCTAGTAAGTCTGGAAAGTCATGATGCCTCTAACTCCCTAAGATCATTTTTTAAAAGAAATTTGTGATATTAGATATAAACTCTGTTCACCTAATCTCTCCCCACATAGAAGTATGTTCGCATCTTTATGCATTTAACCCCAGTCCGTGCTTCAGTCTAAGACTAGTTGTCTATCTGTGCTATAGAGCTCAGCCCACTCAAGTCCATCAATGGTCTTTTAACCTTCAACCTCTCCCTCTATATCAGCTCTTTCCTCTTAGCAGACTTAATCAAATCCACTCCGACCCAAAACAACAGCAAACTATTTTATTCAGTGTCTGTTGCTTTTTCTTCTTTAGATATATTCCCTTGTCTCTTTTTCTACAGAGCAAATTTCATGAAGACATTGCCAATCTATGCTACCTCCACTTCATTTGTTTAAATGTACCCCTCAGATGATACTGTGGAATGAAATTATAGTTAGTGGAACAAATTAATATAGTGTTGACTAGTAAATCATATTTCCTACAACAACAATGAATAAAAACAACTCCCCTTAATAAATATATAAAATTAGTAGCTTAGACTAGGAGTTAAGTATCACACAATAATAAAACATTTTATTTAAAATAGACACGTATAGGGGAGCCATTGTAGAAATAAGCTACTTAATATCATTATGACAAGACACAGAATATACTGTTCCCTTGTTTAAGTAGCTTCATTTGTTCTGTAAAATCCTGCTGACTAGTAAAAAGGTCCTAAATGAAAAATAAAGATTTTCATGGAGAAAATGTGATTCATGTCATCCTATACTGTGATACTCAAACAATTTTCATAAATTGAAAAAATATCCGTTGAAAACAAGCTTATAAGTAGTAAACAATAACATAATAAATATAGTGTATACATAAAATATCACATAATAAAGGCTTATTGTACCTCCTCAAGGAGGAAGAGATGAATTAGTGGTGGATGGTGGTTGTGGAAGGGGTGTGTGTGGGAGTCATTCTTTGGAAGGAATACTGTATCATTGTTTTTTGTTTTGTTTTTTTTTCTCACCAATCTTTGGACCTGAGGTTCATGGCTATCTTTTATTCAAACTTTACTTAAAAATAAAGCTACAGTAGGCTTTTAAGATATTTTCTAAATTTATATTGAAATAAAGGTCTTGGAATAGTTCAACAATTTTGGAAAAAATAAAAAACAGGGTTAGAGGACTTACAACAATGCCACTAAAGGCCAATAGAATATGATGGAGAGTGAAAAATAGTTCACACATACATGATCAAGTACCTTTTAAACTACATGCCAAGGTAAAGGTAGTATTTCCAACTGTTAGTGCTGGAAGTTCCAACATACACATGGGTAAACAGTAATTGGATTATAACTCCTGTCATATATTTTTAAAACCTCCAATTGAAACTTAGATGTATGTGTAAAATTGAAATATATGCAATTTTGAATAGAAAACATAGGAGAATAATCTATGTGACCATGGATGAAGCAAAGATTTCTTAGATTGAACACTAAAGGTACACAATATAAAGTAAATGAGAAATCATCAAACTTAAAAGCTTTGCTCTTTAAAAGACACTATTCATAAAATAACACTACATGCCTCAGCCTTGGAGGAAATATTTGCAAAACATATATTTTGAATAGAAATTACTCCTACAAATCGGTAAGGAGAAAAACAACAAGATAAACCTATAGTCAAGAGATTTGAACATATAATCCAAAAAAGAAGATACGTGAATGGAAAATAAACACATGAGAAGATGCTTAACATGATCAGGTATTAGGGAAATGTAATGCAAAACTATAATAAAATACCACTGCACTCCCAATAGAGTGACTAAAATAAGAAAACAAAAACTCAAAATCTTGACAATAGCAGGGGTCAGGAAGGATGCAGAGCATCTGGGACTCTCATACACTGCTGCAGAGAATGCGTAATAGTTGAGTCATTTTGGTAAACAACTTGGTAGTTTTTTTTTTTTTAAATAAAATTAACATGTCCACTTACTAAATGACTGAACTATCCCAGTCCTAGGTATTTACCCAAGAGAAATGAAAACATATTGGCATACAAATATCATATTATACTTGAATGTTCATTGCGGCTTTGTTCCTAGTAACCAAACCCTCCCTCCCCCAAATACCCAAGTGTTTATCAGCTGATTAATGGATGAACAAATTGTGGTGTATCCATTCCATGGAACACCACTGAAGAATAACTGCAAAACTATTGGTACGCATGACAACATGGATTAGTCTCAAAAGCATTGTGCTGAATGAAAGAAGCCATCCATGAAAGACTGCATGCTATATTAGTTCGTTCATATTAAAGTCTAGAAAAGGCAAAATTACAGTGACAAGGTGCAGATGGTGGTTGCCAGGAACTAGTTGTGGGAGAAGAGATTTATTTATTAAAACAAAATTTTTTTTTCTTTATTATTTAGAGAGAGAGAGAAAGGGAGAGGGAGAGAGACAGAAACATCGATGAGAGAGAACATTGATTGGCCGCCTCCTGCATGCCCCCCATTGGGGATCTGGCCCACAACCTGGGCATGTGCCCTGACCAGGAATCAAACCTGCGACCTCTTGGTGCATAGGTTGACGCTCAGTCACTGAGCCACACCAGTTGGGCGAGAAAAGAGACTTATTGCAAATGGGCAAGAGAGGGCTTTTTGGGGTGATGAAAATATTATATATTGTGGTGATGTTACAGAACTGTGTACGTTAGTCAACTGAAAGTTGGTGAATTTTACTGCTATTTTTACTTCAGGTATGGTGATAATTTAAAATGGCACTTGAACATCTGGATAAACAGGACGTGATCATTGGCACACACAAGCATAGCCATAGTATTATACTTAACATAAAGGAAAGAGTGTAAAACTTCCAGAAGAACAAATAGGAAAAGCTCTTTGTGCCTTTTGGGTAGACAGAGATCTTAAAATACAAAATATGCTACATGTAAAAAATAATTTGATAATTTGACCTCACCAATATTAAAAATTTCTCACTGAAAACTAGTTTAAAATAAATGTTTTATTGATTTTTTTTAGAGAGAGAGGAAAGGAGAGGGAGAGAGAGATAGAAACATCAGTGGGAGAGAAACATTGATCAGCTGCCTCCTGCACACCCCCTCTTGGGTATCGAACCAGCAACCCAGGCATGTGCCCTGACCAGGAATCAAACTAGTGACCTCTTGGTGCATGGGACAATGCTCAACCAATTAAGCCACACCAGCTGAGCTGAAAATTACTTTTAATAAATTAAATAGTTAAGCCACAAACTGGAGAAAATGCATCTTGCAAAGAACTTTTATTAATATTAAGAAACATTTATAAAAGTTGATAATTAGAATACAAACAACTTGATTAAAAATGATCAAAGTAGTTGATCAGATACTTTATAAAATATAATATACTGACGGCTAATACCACATGACAAGCTTCTCAACATTACTATTATCAGGGAAATGCAAATTAAAACACAATTTGATACTGTTTTATATTGTAAAATGTCTAAATTTAAAAAACTAACAATACCAAATGCTAGTGGGAATTTGCAACTACTGGAATTCTCATATATTGCTGGTTGGCATATAAAATATTAAAATTGCTGTGGAAAACTGCTTGGCAGTTTTTTAAAAATTTAATGATACTCTATGAGTATATTCAGAAATGTTACTCTTACGTAATTCCTAAGAGAAATAAACATATAGCAAACACACAAAAACTTGAACAAAACATATTTACCAGTTATATTCATAATACCCCAAATGTTAACAACTTAATTGTCTATCGGTAGAAGAAAGGATGAACAAATTATGTATGATACATTTACAAAATGGCGTACTTCTCAGCAATATAAAAAGGAATGAACTGCTGATAGACATGACAATACAGATGGAACTCAGTGACATTAACCTGAACAAAAGAAACTAGACATAAGAGAACATATTGTATGATTTCATGTGTATGAAGGTCAGAAATCCATGTAGTGATAGAAATTCTTATTAAAATGTTTTTTTAATTTAATAATTTATTTTTGTTACAGATGTTTCTCCTTTTCCCCCCATTGACACCCTTCCCCCCTACCCCAGCATTGTTGTCTATGTCCATTGGTTATGCTTATATGCATAAGTTCTTTGGTTTATCTCTTCCCTTCCCCCCACCCCCCTCCTTTGAGGTTTGTCAGTCTAAACCCTACTTCTATATCTCTGGGTCTATTTTGTTCATTACCTTATTCTGTTCATTATATTCCACAAATAAGTGAGATCATGTGATACTTGCCTTTCTCAGACTGGCTTATTTCGCACAATACTCTCCAGGTTTCTCCATGTCGTCTCAAAGGATAAGAGATCTTTCTTTCTTACAGCTGCATAGTATTCCATTGGGTATATGTACCACAGCTTTTTAATGTCTTAATTTCTGTACTGAAATCTGTAAGGATTCTTTTTTCATTTTTGAATCTATTAACTTTACTAAGAAATCATTGTTATGGGTCACTTTCCTGGACTACATTATGTCTTTTCATTTTTCTTCAATGTTCTTTTATTTCTGGAAAATTATCTTAAATTATACCTTTAGATATTTGCCATTTAATATTAATGCCTTTTCTATTTTTTTCGTTCCTTTTTCAGTGATACTAATTATGTGTCAACTATTTTCTTTATTACTATTCCTCTAATTCTTGAAAACTCTTTGTTCATTTCTAATTTACTTCACTTGCTTCAGGTAAGTCTGTGACCTAATATGTTTCCAGCATTGTCAGTTCTGCTTTTTGCTGCTTCCAATTTGGCCTTTATTTCTGTGTTGATTTTACTGTGTGCTTTGACTTCTTTACTCAGCTCTGCCAATTCTGTATTCATGTCTTCTCTTCTTTCATTGTTTTAAAATAGCCATTCATTTGACAGATATTTATTGTGTCCCCTACCATGTATTAGGTACTGTTCTCTCAATTGTGTCTCTTCTGCGATCTTATTTCACAAAGTCATCTCTCTGTCTTTCACTCTCCTCTATAAACACACCTCCAATTTTTTAAAAATCCTCACCAGAGGATATATTTATTTATTTTATTATTGATTTGAGAGAGAGAGATATCGATCATTTGCCTCCCATACATGCCCTGACTGGGGGATGGAACCCAAAACAAAGGGATGTGCCGTTACCTGGAATTGAACCTGCAACCTTTTGGTGTATGAGATGACGCTCCAGCCAACTGAAACACCCGGCCAGGGCCACACATACGAACTTTTCAAAAAATGTTTTTTATTGGTTTTAGAGAGAAAGGAAGAGAGAGGGAGAGAGAGGAAGAGAGAGAAACATCTATGAGAGAGAGGTATCAACATCAATCAGCTGCCTCCTGCATGATCTCTGCTGGGGATTGAGCCCGAAACCTAGGCATGTGCCATGACCAGGAATCAAACCTGTGACCTCTTGGTACATAGGTGGATGTTCAGCCACTGAGCCACTCAGCCACACACACAAAATTTAACAGCAATGTGCTTGATTAAAATTTTTATCTGGTCTCATGTTAATATTTTTTTTAGGGGTGTTCTTTGTTTTTTATTTATTTATTTCTCCTTCTCTGTCTCCCTCCCTCCTTCCTTTGACAGATCTTGTGTTCTTTCCTTTTTGATTCTCATTCATCTTTAAGCAAAATGAATTCTTCTAGACCAGTTATTTGTTGGAGGTTTGTATGAGGGTGGGGTCAGAAGAAAATTCTCCATTTGTCATTGGGTTGGGGGAATGGATGATGTATCTTAGACTTTATTTCTTCTCAACTAACCTAAATTGGCTCTGCAGCATTGTCTTTATTTTGAATCCCACATGGGGATACACTAAATTTTTTTGGCATTTGGGGCCTCTAAAGATGGTAATTTCATCCTGTAGCCCCCTCAGATAAATATTCTACCTCTATCACTTTCTGGAGAGTCTTCTTTTCAAAGCTGGCTAATGACTACCCACTTTCTCTTTTTAATAATCACTTCTCAGTCCTTATCTTGCTTGACCTTTCTATGTCATAAGCCATGTTTATTGTGCCTCCTCTTTGAAGCTTCTTACACCCTTGGTTTCTCTCATTAATATCTCCTTAATTTCTTCCTATTTTTTAAAAAAAATATCCTTTTGCTCATCTTACTATCCTTCTTTCAAGATTCTGCTCCCTTCAGATCACTTTCTTATTGCCACACGAATGCATTCTCTGGAGGGCAGAACTGTACATTTTGTTCCCCTGCTGACTGTTCTGCAAAAACATCTCCCATGTTCATTACATATGAAATAAAGTTTACATCACTTAGCATTACATTTCAGTGTCAATGTGTTCTTCTAATTGTGTTTTCCACTGCTGTCCATCCTGCAGATCTCATTCTTCAGAGCCATATAAACTAGATATAATGTTGAATGTCTGTGACCTTTCTTCCAACTGGCTTATTCTTCCAATTATTTTTCTCTGGTGAAGTCTATTCATCCTTCAAAACCATGTTCTGGTGTAATCTATGACCCGTTTATTCATGCTAATCAATCCCTTCGATGTGTTTCTACTCTACATAATGCATAATGCTCATTACTGCCCATTCAACATTGAGTGTCCTGGACTGTGAGCTCTTTGGCAGGCAAACTGGGTGTCTGCTATTGTTAGCAGTGCCTGTCAAATAGTAGATCTATGCTATTTGTTTTCTTTAAATAAATGAACGAATGTCTCATAACGTTCAGTCTTTAGGCCATTGCCTCATTTTCTGTCTAGTACTTAAAAACATGACCAGATGATAATGAAACAGAGCTCACACATAGAAATTGTGGACTATGAAGGTAATTTTCTCTCTATCTAGTATGACTTGATATAGTCTTAGACTTACCATGTTTAACAAAGTTATATAATAACCTAGTTTATAGTGAAAATCTGTCAAGTATAAGTAAGGCCAAAGCCTTTTTGTGACTCAGGTGGTGTTTAGCTTTATGATAAAAGAGAGAAATAGGTATTGCTTTTAAAAATTAATTACTGAGGGAGAGTGTTCTATACTGTATTCATGTTGGATAATAAATAATAAATACTTATTATTTCCTATAATCATTCATGAATGGACTATAGTCTAAAGGAGTTGGGATTAATATCATTTCAGACATTATATTATCTCCTCATCTCATGGTTTGTCCTTTCATGATTATTGTAATGTTTACCTTGTCAGATTCATTTTGACCCCCCTGCCCAGATATCTGGAGACTGTTTTTCTCCAGGGAAGCAGCTGTAACGTTCTCTTGGTAATAAGAAAATTTAGACATAAATAGCTCTAAAGCAGAGTTATATAATGTTGTGTTATTTCAGTTATGTTTTTTAAAAGGAAGGTGTTGAGGTGAAGAGATAAGACTTAACTGAAATGTTTTGATGGGATTGTGATCAGCAAATCATTTAATGAGAACCTGTTACGTACATATGAGACCCTGCCAGGCACCACACCTGTCTTAATATAGTTCTCACAATGACCCTGTGAGATAGAAGGCACCGGGCCTGTTTTTATAAATAAGAACACAGTCTCAGAGAGGTCAAGTAAATTGCTAAATGCAGCACAATTAGTATGTGACAAAACTGGAATCTCAACCTAGAGTTTTCTGAATCCACTTTCAGAGAGCTTTTCTTTATATAACAACCGGCGTGCATTGAATATAGTTTACATTGGAGAATCCGCAAAGGACTATCACTAAATACCAGAAATATTACTGCTTCCTTCATCCTATAAGCTTGAAATGTTGTAACATTTTAAAAATATTGATCATATGTAACTACAGCCATATCAGGAATACAGATATACAACAAATAATTGTTTTTGTTTTTGTCTTTTACCAATAGAAGGACAAAATTAGAAGAATCAAATGACTTATTCAAGATTTTAAAGTCATGAATTGGGTTCTTGTTGGTAGCTAGAGATCAGTCAGAGGAAGTCTTGTTTTTTTATTGTGTGTGTTTTGAAATTAACTGCTCCCCCTCACCTTTCCGATAACATTTTACTTATCTTACAAGAGTACAGTTCAGATTTGCCTTCTCTGTGAATCCTTTCCTAGTCCTCGTAGGCAGATTTATTTCTGTATGCTACTGCTATACCTTGTAAGTACCACTATAATGTAACTTATTTCAATTGTTTTCCCATTCTACTACTTAGACTGTATAATCCTTGAGGATAGAAGTTATGCCTTTCATCTATGTACTCTTGGTTGCCTATGCAGTACGTGGCCCTCAGTAGTGCTCAGTAAATGGTTGTTCTACAAATGAATGCCTGAGTATGTGTGTATATGAATTCATGAATGAATTGCTTGGTACTCAAGTCTTCTTTGTGTTTTATCCTGCTCTCTAATTTATAAATAAGCCTCACTAAAAACAAAACAAAGCAAAGCAAAACCCTTTAATTAAGAGGCAAGAAATGTAGGCATGGAAGTGGAACAAACTCTGGACCAAATACAGATTACTGGAAGTTTAGTCCTAGTTATGCTACTCATTAGGTGAATGACAAGTCAACTTTTATAGGGCTCTTTGTAGCATCTGTAAAATGAGGGACTCACATATGGTGAAAATTACAAAGATGCCACTTGAATTAATAAAGTGTGAAAAACACTGCTCTATAGCATTTTATGGGGATACTATAGGCAGTACTATAGAGGTTTCCAAGTGTTTCTTTTTAAATGGCAGCACCTCTTGTTAAATAAAATCTTCACAGAGCTTCAGAATGTAAAATAGATAAAAATGTAGATTTTTGTGGCTTCTAAGCCTCTTTGCCCTCTAATACCTGCTCCTTCTGTTCTCTTATCCCTTATATGTCAAATGTATTAGGTGCTTGTCCAATTCATGTGTTATCTTCGTTCTTCTTAAGGTGAGGCCTAATTTCACATCTTCAAAAATAAGCAAGGAAATTATAGTTTCTAAATATAAAGGTAATGACTAATAAGAAACATTTTCCTATGTTCCTTTATACCCTATCAAAACAACATCACAGAGCATTCTGGTATTATCATATTAGGTTCAGTCTTTTGCTTTTGAGATTTCTTTTTCTTTTTTTAATTTTAAATTTCCAAGGAAATATGAATCCCTGACCCTGCAGAAGGGTCATGGTCTGCTTATAAATATTGAATGCCTGCTTCTAAATAGGCAGTAATCATTAGCAGAGTTAATATCCAATTAATTCACTTAAAGCAGAAAATGTCATGTCATTCATTCATTTGAGGTCCTGGGAAGAGTCCTCACAGTTTTTGGATCTTCATCATAGGAAGTTTGTTATCATGTGGTGTTTACATTTCTGAGAAAGGAGCACACAGAAGTGTTGAGTGTTTACTTGCTTAAAACAATAATGAACTATTGTATTTTGTTATTTTACTCATCTTTTGAAGACAGGAAAAAGTTCAAGTCTTTGAGGGGTCTTTGAACCTAAAAAGAAGATTTTGGCCAAAGTCTTATCCATCTCTCACATGTTCCATGTAACATGTTTGAAAAGCATTATACTGGTGACAATTTTAAAAAGTGTAGGAACAGCCCGGCCATTGTGGCTCAGTGGATTGAGCATTGTGCCATGGACTGAGAGGTCCCGGTTTGATTCCCGGTCAGCGCACATGCCTGGGTTGTGGGCTTGATCCCTAGTAGGGGGCGTGCAGGAGGCAGCCGATAGGTTTTTCTCTCTCACATCGATGTTTCTATCTCTCCCTTCTTCTCTCTCTAAAAAAATCAATAAAAACATATATTTTTTTAAAAAGCATAGGAATATAGCACATGTGAATGACTATCAAGAGTCTTCTGTGTTGACTTAAAGTAATTTCAGATATTGAAGCAAAGATCTAATTAAGAAGAAGAAAATACTTGTGAGTTTTTGCTCAAGCAAAGGAGGAAGTAGTGGCAAATTATTATGCCTTTTTAGTTATGTTTTAGATCTACAGTTTTAAACACATAGTCTAAATTTTCCAGTTTAATGTTAAGTTTGTATGAGATTACATAAAAGAGTAGCTTCTCATAGCTCCATATGAAAACAATCTAATCTTACCTCTTTTTTGTTTCATTATTTAAAAAAAATCTGATTTCTTTGTCTTGACATCTCACTTTTATTCCTAGTTATCCTCTGTATCTTAGCCCTAACCCATCCTCATTTGCTGCTTGTTCTCTGATAAATAATGCTTGTTTGCTGCTTCCAAGAGGCAATGGAGGGTAACGGTTGATTACATGAGCTCTGCAGTCACAGTGCCTGGGTGTGGCTCCTGTCACTGTCCCTCCTGGATGAGTGAACTTGGGTGAGTCATTTACCCTTTCTACACTTCAGAATTATCACCTGTAAAATGGAGACAAATATGGTTTGAGGATTACATGAGGTGATCTATCTATCTATCTATCTATCTATCTATCTATCTATCTATCTATCATCTATCTATCATCTATCTATCTATCTATCTATCTATCTATCTATCTAATATATCTATCTATATCTATATCTATATCTAATCTATATCTATACCTAATCTATATCTACTATAGTATATATCTACTATATACTATATCTACTATCTACTTTGCCTACTGCAAAGCAATTACATCCTTTTACAAGAGTAAGAATATTATCCTGTCAATACTGGTTATTTGTGAGCTGATATTTTTAGTTTAGCAGGTATTCTGGTCCAACCCCACTCCCCCTACCTCCATACCTGCTTCCTTTGGATTATCACATTTTTAGTGCATCCAGGGAGAGGCATAGAGCATATATATTTTATTTATATCTATATTATTTATTTAAACATTTTTCAGTAAATATTGATTGCTTGGCACAGGAAATAAAGTAATTTAATAATATTTATTATGATCTGAGAGGTTCAGAACTATGCATTCTTAAAAATAAATATAACATTATAATGAATACTGTGGATAAGAAAAAAATAATGAAGTGATAAGACCTTGTGACAAATGGGGAAGTCAGTAAAGACCTTTCTGAAGAAGTGACATGTAAGCTGAAGGCTGAGGAATGATTTAGCCAGGCAAAACTTAGAAAGTATTACAGTGCAAGGAAAGTCCTGAGGCAAGAAGGCAGTCAGATAAATTCTAAATGCAGTTTGGATAAAGAAAAATGAGTTATAGGGGACAGTGATGTGGGATAAGGTAGGGAGGCAGGTGGAATCCCATACAGATATTTGAGGCTGAAAGACATCCAAGGACCAGATCTGTAAGGGCCTACATGTCATATCCAGGGTTTGGAAGCCACGAAGAATGAAAAATAGGGAAAGCATAAGACATTTTATACTTTTAAAAAGATTACTCTGGAGAATACATAAAAGGGGACCAGAAGGGCTTCATTATTCATTCCTTAGTTACAGTACCCATAAAATGACTGGAACCTCCTTTGTGAAGCTTTTCTTAATAATGTCCATCTGTAGAGGTAGTCTTCACTCATTTACTCACCTAATGAACCCATTGTCTATTCTTGTCAAAACAATTATCACACAACACTGTGAGCCTGACACATGCCACAGGCACATTCAGTATTGCAGAATGAACAATCATTGATTCATCCCCTCAAAGACTAGACAATGAGCATTTTAAGGTCAAAGATTGTCATATTCATCGTGTGTTACCCATAGCATTCACTGTCACACAGTGAGTTCTCAATAGTTTTTTGTTGCTGTTGTTGAAGAACCAAAGGACAAGAAGTGGTCAATATTCATGATGGATAGAAATGGGGATTTGGGGTCATGGATGCAATTTTTAAATTAAATTTATTGGGGTGACATTGGTTAATAAGATTATATAGGTTTCAAGTGCACATTATTATAATACATAATCCGTATATTGCATTGTGTGCCCACTACCCAACATCAAATCATCTTCCATCATCATATATTTGACCCCCTTTACCTTTCACTATCCCCTACCCCTTTCCCTCTGGTAATCACCATACTGTTGTCTATGTCTGAGTTTTTATCATATGGTTCTTAACTTCTTCTGACTGACTTATTTTGCTTAGCATCATATTCTCAAGGTTCATCCATGCTGTCACAAATGGCAGTATTTCATCTCCCTATGTTTATTGCAGCATTATTCATGGTGGCCAAGACATGGAAAAAGAAGATGTGGTACATATATATAATGGAATACTACTCAGCCATATGAAAAGATGAAATAACTTTTTATACTCTCAATGAAAGCTGGTAATATTACTTAAAATCCTAGAATACCTGCAATAGGTTTATGAAAATTACTAAAGCTCTGAGAGTGGAATTTGACTATCCAAATTTGAGCATGAGCAGGTACTCATAAAATACTTAAGTGAATTGAATATCCTTCATCCATACTGACCCTTTACATTTGTTTATAGACTTTTCTGGTTCATTTTAGGAGATATAAAAATCCCTAATATTTTCTAAATCTTTCCTAGTCACATCACCCCTTTGGTACAATGAAAAATTAGAGATGGAAACCCTCAGATGTTGAGAGAGCTTGTAATATCAAATTGTTCATTGATTTGAATATAGTGCTTGAATATACCATTTGAATAATAGGGCTTCTTTGTCCTTTCCCAGTACTTACGATGGAACCAAAAATGGCTAAAACATAAAATTTATATGCCACTTTATGGCATTTTAAACTATAAAAGATTAATCAGTGGTACCAGTAACATTTTTTAGAGTAGGAATAATAATTCAGTTCTTTAACACTTCCCATTTAGACAGTTTTTACTGGAGAGAAACTCACTAATAAACTCATTAAGGCATTGTTTATGTAAGTAGAAACATGGGAATGGTTTGTCACTTTCTGTTCTGTTATTGTCAGATATTAACTTCACACAAGCAAAGTGTATACCAAGAATTTTTCTTTCTTATCAACATGTGAATTGATTTCAAGTTTGTATCCTATTAGTAATTTAGAGGAAACACATTTTATAGTAGAAATTAGTTTTAAGTGGTTGTTCAGGAGACACGCTTTACTTAGAGAAACCTTTAGCTTAGCTTCTTTGCAGTATGATGACTATTAAAAGAATGCCATTATCTCGTTGTTAGTTATTATTCTCTCAGACTGTTGGCAGTGATGCTGTCTCTCGGTTCTTAAGTTCAGCATAGAAAGAATTCAGAGCCAAGAACTCTAGCATAAGAGGAAGTTTATTTAGCATGCAAAGTGAAGATACATTCAAAGTGAAGATTTGAGCAGCCTGCTCAAAGAGTTCATTTGACCTTTTAGAAAGAAAGTCACAGAGGCAGAAGTGAGCCAGCTGGGCTTCATGGACTCAAGAAACAAGTTAAAGAGGCAAAAGAAGGGCCCTTGGAGACAGATTCAGGGGGTTATCCTGGGACAAGCTGCCACTGCCTGCCATTCCTCTGGTGGCAAGTGTCGTGGGGACACTTAATGCTTAGGAGAAAGAAAGCAAAGATACATGCCTGAAGAAAGAAGGTATGTTCTCTCTCTCTAGAGAGAGAACACATGCTGGGTCCCTTATCTTATGAGTTTTATCTGTTTTCTAAAGTCAGGAATTTTAGGGGAGTTCTCAGGGAAGGATCTCAGTAGATTATTCATCAGCCTTACAGGTATGTCCTTTAATATGTTGATTCATCAAAATGAGCATACAGGGTCAGGTTTGTGGTATCTACTGATTGGTTGACCTTAGGGTGAGGGGTTATTGATTATAGCATCTGGTCCTGATGCCAGCCACGACATCGCTTTGTCTGGTTTTGCTGCTTTTCTATGCCTCGAGCTGAAACATAACTGAGGTCTAGATGTTATCCCTAGTTTGACCCAACTCTGTCTCTGTGGTCAACAGATCTGAGACTTTGTTCCTATGATTATTTGATCCTGATCAGAACCTCATTGTCCTGATGGCTGAATGCTTAAGGGAGTGGTCATGCAAGGGAGAAGGAGGCAGGTGAGTCAGGGTACTAAATGAGGCCAGTTTGAATTAGCTATCTGTCCCACTTTCCCCATTCCACTTGCCAAGGTATTTTCCTAGCTTCTTACTATCCTGCCTCAAGGCTAAGCTAACGGTTTAAGTTCATATTAATTCTTAATACTTCTCCATTTTTATTTCTGAAGTTCTTGATGCATTTTGTCTCATTAAGCAAACTGATTTTTCTCTCCCAGAAATGCTTCCATCTAAATGTGGGGTGCTTTTAGTCTTAAGAAGTTTTACACAAAAAATGTCTTTTCATATTATATACACATTTTTCTTAAATTTGTTTGCTCTTCATTATTTGCATCCCACTACAACAATTTTTAGGAGGAAGCACATTTGTCTTCCATTTATCTTCCCAACAGTGGAATCCGGTAATTGAGTGCAGTAGTCCTGAGTTTCTGAAAGTGTCTTGAGACCAACAGATACTAACTCATGGGAGGAGATTTATACTTTATGTATCAAATTCTGGACATGTTTACCCATGTGTTGAGTCTAGAGAATATGTTTTTACAGTTTTTGTTTATTTCTGTTAGTTTCCTAGAATTTCACTGGATTCATAAAGTTTATGGGTAATTATAATCCAACTGCTTTTCAACCCCCTTGACAATTCAGGACACCAAAAGCACAGAGCTAGGTGGATAGCTATAGCTAGGCAGTTGTTCTGTTGCAAATAGGATAGCAATTTGGACCCTGCTTTGTGCAATATTTTTCCCCCTAATTCATACTACATTAGATGCTAGCCCAAACCAGAAGACTCTCCTTTTCTTGAACTAGACTTTATGCTAGCTATTTTATTAAGTTAAGACCCACTGGTCAAGTGTAGAGATTCTTAGACATTTGTTCTTGATCAATCAATAAAATTTCCAAAGAATTCAAGGGCCAACATGAAGTTGCCTGTGTTTAATTTCTCAGTTGAAGCCATTAAAAAACAAAGGAAAGACATGCTCATGTCCCATTGCATTGTCATCATTTTTTAAATGGACATTATAACATCTGAAAGGTTGATGAATAGGACTTTTCCTCTTAAGCAAGAAATGGGAATGGTAACCAAATACAGAGGACTAAAACCACAAAAATATCCCACACACTCTAAGGAGAGAGAGCAATACAAAAAAGTGCTCAGGCAACTCCCTCTAAGAGGACGCCAGATTGGTCATGATACTACTTATCACTCCAACAACCTCCTAGTGCTCATATAAACTGACTCTGGGTGGTGGGAGGATAGAATGTGAAGAGGTTTTAAAGAAGGGAATTTGGCCTACTGAAGAGGAAGAACCACTTCTAAAGATGGGGGTTGCCTTCAATAAAAGGAAGATTAGCTTCTGTATCTCTTAGGTTCTGGATAGGAAAATAAAAGGGATTTAGTCCAAAAAACTGATTACATAAGTATTGAATGATGAATGTGAAAAGGGGCCAGCCAGGTAACCCAAAGATTAGTGAAGCAGCGACCATTTCTAATGCTGAGGGAAGAAAGGGGATGCTGGTGTTAATGAGAGTCTAGGAGTGAAAATGAGGGGTCACCATGACAAGAGCTGGAACCACCAGGAGGTCTCTGTGAAGCTAGTGAGCAGACATTTGATGAGGATATTGTGTGGCTGGTTCTGGGTCTGTCAGGAGGGAGTTCCCAATTTGTCTACATTCCTGAAAGAAGAACGAGAGTCCCTTCTCTGCAAATCTCTTCTAGTTTCCTACTAATGATTCCCATTGTCAGCATTACAGAAGCCAGCTGGGAAGAGAATCTGTGAAATGCAATTTTCAATGTCTCAGTCCAGCATCACAGAGCAGAGTTTACAATGGTTGTCTTGGGTCTGAAAGACATTGGTAAAAAATTGACACAGTATCACATTTCTCCATTGGTCATTTATGCAGAACACTTTCTGATGTGCTCTCTGTGCCTTGTTGAGCAAGGGAGAAATAGAAATGGAGAGAGAGAGAGCAGGGTGGAGAGAAGAGAGAGTGCTAAAACAGCCCACACCTTCACCATGTGGTGTGGCACTTATTGGAGAAAAATGAAAACCAGTACATATCTGTGCCCTACTGATTTCAGAATGCTCAATAAATCAATTACACACACACATAAAATGAAACTTTTTGAATGTCACTTCAGAATAAAGAACAATCTTTAAATTGAAAAAAAGAATAGCTTTCTTAAAAACTCAAAATATTACCCTTATTTTTTTCATGTCTTCAAGGTTTGGTCAAGCATGTACCCATGTTATAGTATTTAATTTTAATTTATTAAATTTTTAAATTCATTGATTTGTGTGTGAGAGAGAGACATTTATTTATCGTTCCACTTATTTATGCATTCGTTGGTCGCTTCTTGTATGTGCCCTGACCGGAGATCGAATCCATAACGTTGGTGTATTGGGACATGATGTAGGATTTTAAAATGGCTGTC
Organism: Tadarida brasiliensis; assembly: GCA_030848825.1. NCBI lineage: Eukaryota > Metazoa > Chordata > Mammalia > Chiroptera > Molossidae > Tadarida > Tadarida brasiliensis. Next base: position 50,049,633 of record CM061264.1, read on the forward strand.
ATAATTCATTGAAATTTCTATCAACCAGAGATTACTAGAACTTTAACTTTAACCTGTGGAAAGAGACATTCACATGATTGCTATAGCAGTCAGGGTCCTTTCCTTCATTTTAGCTTTTACATCTCTTTGGAGAAGGGAGAAGTGGGAAAGGCAAAATTATAGGAGTAATACTATAGTCTTTGAATGTAACAGAATGTTATAAAAGGTTAATATAACTTTAAAAGCATCTTTTATGTGGAGAAATATAAAACCACAAGAAAATGATTACAGTATGCCAGAAATGGAATTTATAGTTGTCACATTTACTCATCACCTTAGGAATTCTTAGAAATAATTTGTTTTAATGAAGCTTATGGTGTTCCATTTATTGAGAAGCAAATTTTGCTAATAGGAGAATAATCTCAGATTAAGAGAACCTGATCTCTTCTCTTGTCTACATTGCCTTAAATTTGAGGCACTTAAAAACTTCAGTATCTTTTAACAAGTTACTCCTGTTTTTCCTTACACAATTGAAGAGCATGGTTTCAAAAAACTGACCCATTTAACTTATATGTCTGACATCAGAAAATTAATAAAAATCTCCTCATTCACTTCTACCTTGAAAATATGTGAATACAATCCAATTAGCTGCATAGTGATAGGGTAAGAGGCTTGGTTTCAGAACCAAAATGCTCTCGTGTGAACCAGCAGAGTCTGTGACTTTGGCCATATTTCGTTACTGTTCCAAGACTTTATTTCCTTACCTGTTATGATTATTGTGCCCACCTTATTTGGTTGGCCGATTTTATGACATATTTGAAATCATGTATGTATAATACTTAAGCTGGCAAAAGATAAATTCTCAATCTGTGTTAGCCTAAACAAAAGACAGCTGACACAAATAATCAGCAATGGTGTGGCATATATAACCCCTTTTCTGCCATATTATACATAGCATGAAATAATAGAGTATAACATATAATATATGAAATGATATTGTATACTATAATATCATACTATAATAAAATGTTATAACATCATATACCATTAAATAAAATTTCTCAGGACTCCCAAAAGAATCATCATTGGTACCAAACAGTGAAGGTGTAAAGCTATTTCTGCCTCACAAAAGCAACTTGATATAATGTCTGCTGACCTTGTTTCCTAAAAGTCATGAAACCACTCTAGAACTCCAACTATATTTCACTCATTCATTCTTTAAACAATTATTTATAGAGACCCTGTTTTGTGCCAGTTACTGTACTAGGCACTGAAGGAAGATATTTTAAAATTTCCCTCTGGCTCTGTAAAGTTTTTGGAACAAATCTGTTATCAGTCCGGGTGCCAGTGGAAAACATCTTGCACTCCCCAAAGAGGGAAAACAAACTTTAACGGAGGTACTCTGTACAAAAGGTGTGGGCTGGGCTGAGGAACGCAGGAAGGGATGATGAAGCACCAGGAGGCTAGCAACAGAGGAAAGAGCTACCAGCCCTGTATCTGAAGGGTTAAGTGGAGACATGAGCTCACAGAACCCAGGGAAACTTGTCACCTTAGAAGAGGGGTGCCTGCAGGGCTGTGACTTAGAATAGAAGACTTGACCCACTGCTAATGGCCAGCAGAGAGGGGCCACTCTTCCCTCCTGTCCTTCAGTCCGTTGCCTTTGTTTCCCATTGGCTGAACACACCCAGGAGCCAGAGGACTGGAGAGCCTTGGGCATAGTCCCTCAGGGCCAGTCTCCCAGGGCACAGGCTGGATGTGAAGGCAGAGGAGTAGATCACGAGGGCAAACGAGGAATATCTAGAAAATAATTGCTCCTTCTCTTTTTTTTGCTTTGCATAAGAGATGTTGGGGTTTATTTCTGAATCTAGAATAATATATTTTAAAATGTAGAACCTTTGGAAAATTGCCTCGTTACTTGAGATCCTGCTTTTCCTAGCCCGGCTTGCTCCCAGTTGAAGGCCTGTGTATTTATCCAGTAAGCTCTCACACTCAAAGTGTCATAAAACTTAAATTTATTTCCATGGCTAAGACCTCACAAAAATACTCCAGTTTGCCAAAACATCTCCTGATGTTACCCTGGAACATTTTATCTTTCTGCTGGTCATAAATGTCCTTAGCATGGCATCTTTCTATATGTATCACACCCTTAGTATATCAAATTTCTTCCTGTATTTTTGCATGCCATGTTATTCTCCATTGTCTCCACTAAACAAATTTTACTTATTATTTAAGACTAAAAATAAACCTAATTTCCTTTCTGAAGTCTCCCCTGAAACTCAACACCAACTCTTTCATCTCATAGGAGAGTTTTCATCACATATCGGATTTTAGCATTTAATTATATTCGTTCATTCACTCATTTTACACATGTTTTTGAGCGCCTACTATATACCAAAGTATATATGTATATTTTTTCATTCCAAACTAAACCTAGAATTCTTGAGGGCTGGATTTGCTATGAACTTTATTTGTATCCCATCATGCCTTGCACACGTCTAAGAAGATGTAGTTAAGGTCTTACTCTGTTTCAGGGAACCGTATCATTACTACTCCTGCTGAAGATAGCCTAAGGATTTCTACTCCAGTTGTGCTGTTTAATCCTATTTTAAAGTGCATTTCCTGCCAAGCAAAGTGAATGTAAGATAAATAGTACATGTTGCCTCATTGATTTTTCCTACTAATTCAGTATGTGAAACTATCTGCTAGAGATCACTCTGCTTTTCTTTTTTCTTCACGAATCATACCCTACTAATTATGACTCTTTGAAATCGATGATAAATAACATTGGCATCTTGATAGCCCAGATGCTAAACTTATCAGTCATATGTATTTCACTTTACACCATGAAATAATAGAATGCTGTGTGTGTTTTGTTAACTGTGTGAATTCAGCTGGCATGCTCCAAGAAGATACTTAAGAGACCACGATTTGTCAACTAGCTATGGCCTAACACTTAGGTCCTAGCCTGCCAGCATTCCTTTGTTTCTTCATCCAAGACAAGCAGGTACCATTCCCCTCACAAAAAGCTTACCCCAAAATATATGACACACTAAGTTTTGTAGAAATAAAATTATTTAAAATATAAGTTAATATCCTCATGTAATTGTTGGGTTCCACCTTACAGAGGCACTCAAAATTGTAATTCTGTGGTAAAAGATCTGCTATTTGTCTACTTTTGTGAGGTTTCAAGCAGCCTTTGCATAAAAGCCCTGAAATTCTGCCTGTTCCTATCAGGACAGTGTTAGAAGAGCTCACTGATTGTAAACATTCCTTGCTGTGTGCTGAGGAAGTTCTTTTCCTTGGCCTTGGAATCAAACCCCTGAAAAGCCCTAGAACACTTACAAGGCAAAGTTTCTCCCTCCCCCCACTCTCTTATCTACTCAGTTTTGCTGCCAACTACTGCATAATATAGTCAAATTATGTGGTAGAGATTCAACCCTGGTTTCCCGGGTGATGATACAATGCCACTACTTAGTATTCCTAGTCACATAGCTACCATTTCATTACGCTCTTAATCTATATATATCTTCATGTCCCAGAAGCAGACTTTTCAAATCAGGCATATGTTAAGAGTTTAAATACACAGAGTGAGGAAACAGTAGCTTCTTGAGCTCAGCAACAATGCGGGGCCTTTTCTATACCAACATCTTGAGAAAGCACCATATGGACAAGGCTTCTTGGATTCGATGATGTCTATAGTATATCTTTTCCAGTTTAGTTCTTCAAACTCACAATTCTTCATAGTCTCTTGTAAACGATCATATTCCTGAACTTTAAATTTGGGCCTGTTTTAATATCCTGGGTTTTCATAAACCTGTGACTAGTGTTCTTGCAGAGCTCCCACAACTAGGGTGCGCCCTTAAATTTTGGTAATGTCTTTGAGGTTGTTTCTGAAGGGACTTCCAATGATTTACACAAAACAAATGTCATGAGCTGCAGTGTCTCTGCCTGAAAACGCCCAGGTTTGTGTGATTGAAACCAGGGAATTCTAGCTCTTTCTATCTACTGGTTGCCAAAATTCTCTGTGATGAATATTTGCCTTAGTACTTATTCATGTGTGAAGTTTAAACTAACAGTAAAATTGAAATTAAGACTTTTTTCATTATGTATTTTTTTTTTTTTTGGTATTGGTTTACTTTTCTTTCTTTTCCTTTTTTTTTTGACAGTAGTATCAAGGAGTCATATTTCTGAAGTTCTAAATCTGCCATGTTTTAGCTGTTACCTTGGCTAAATTATTTTTCTGATCCTCTTTTCTCTCATTAGGAAAAAAAAGATAAAAATAATCTCACAGACTGCAGACTGTTATGAGGATCAAAAGAAATATTGTATGGGATAGCACTTTTTAAGTATAAAACCCTTTACAAATATACACTATATCTACGTTCTTAGTGATCATTGCTTACTTGGGATACTAATTGTTATAATTGTCCCTTTTCCCAAATAGCTTTGTACTTACTTCTTGGATTTTTGTACTTTGTGAACCTCTCTTCTCACATGTCAGATAGAACTGACTTGGTAAATGGTGATATTTACTTATGCATGTATGCTGTATACATTCAAATATTAATTTGTGGAATACAAATTTGTATTTAACTAAGGATACCAAACTGTTTATTTTGTGTGTCATTTTTTTTTCCTTGTAGGTCTGAAAAATTGCTAGCAAAGCTACACTGAATCACAGACATTGTGAGAGGGGTTATCTATCATCTCTATAATGAAGAAAAGCAGGAGTGTGATGACTGTGACAGCAGATGATGTAAGTTCCAAAAGTCAGAGATCCCGCTCACTTTTTCTCTGCTCAATAAAGAAGTCACTGCATAATTCTATTCAAAGGAAGGGCCAGGTTGTTTAACACCACCACTTTGTCACGAGGTGTTTCTACAACCCAAAATTCAAGTTTGACCTTCTCCTCCACTGTCTAGGCTCTTTACTTAACCTCTCGGTGGGGGATCTGGTTGTTCAAAAGACTCAGCTGTGCTTTCTGGTAGCCCTTACCTTTGGGCCGTTTACCCCATGAACTCCTGGTCCCTTTGCCTCATGCTGCAGCTTGTCCCTTCTCAGGCTAATTCTCAGCTACCTCTGGCATCCCTATATGGCTGCAGGAACTTCCAGGACCTGCAGGTGCAGAGGGAGACTTAGACGTGCTATGAGGCTCTTGTCCTCCAAAACACACTCCTCTGCCATTACTATTTCTACTCTTCATTGTTAAGGGACCTCGTTAGTGTTCTGTTCTCATTACTTGTGATGATCTTTTTTGTTTTTTCCCCCTTTCCTTCTCCTTGACAATAAGGGAACTCCCCTTCATTAATATTCCATGTTCTCAGTTACAGACAGTAAAAGCTATGTTTTAGACATCCATGCTCTGCTCAAGATATCTACAGGGAAACTTCTGGAATTTAGAAATCCTTTTCCTCTTTAAAAAAATACTTGGGATTATTCTTTAATACTATTTGTGTACAGTGTGCTCCAAGATTCTATTTTCTGACAGAATAAAACTAAGCAATGCATTCCATCTAAAAGATGGACAGCCACTCTTTATTTTTCATTGCATCCTTCTGGTAATATTCCTGATCCTCCCTGGGGTAGTGGTTGCCACAGTCAAAAGATGGGAAGGTTGCGTACAAGAATTTGCAAAAAAGAAAAGCACATTCAAAGAATATTAACCCCACCAGAGTGGATAATTACTACTGAGATTTGCATTGTCCAACATGGCTCTCGAGCACTAGTCAGAATGAATGGAGATTTACTGAAAGCATAAAATAGATCTTGGATTTTGAATATGTAGTAGTACAAATAGAAAAGAATGTAAAATATTTTATTAATACTTTATATATAGGTTACATGATGAAGTGATATTTTGGATATTCTAGGCTAAGTAAAATTTACTGTTAAAAAATAATTTCACCTTTGTATTTATGTGGCTGCTAGAAAATTTAAAATTACACATTTGGCTCTCATTTGTGGCTTATACATTATTTCTTTCTAGTGGACAGTTATGATCTGGAATGTTTCACTATGCACTTTAACCTTTTGAGTGCAGTACAAAAGAGCATACTAAATGTTACACAGTATTTATTCCCTCAGAACAACAGCAAATTGCAGACTTACATTTTACATACCACACTCTTGCAGTAAGTTCCATCCGTAAGTAAGGGGTATTTTATTATATTCTCATTTATTTTAACTCAGCAAACACTTATTCAGGGATTTGAATATTCATCTGATATTAATTTAGTACCTATTATGTACCAAACACTGGTTAGGTTCTAGAGATTCAGCAAGAAATAGCATAGAGTCCTTGCTCCTTTGGAGCTTATATTCTAGATAAGAGGACAGAAATAAGTAATTCATAAAACAATCCCAGCTATAATAAGAACTGTACAGGAAAATGAAGTCAGTCAGGGGAAAATTATGACGAGATGGTGAGAACTAAGTGTTCATGGGAGGATAACATGAGAAGATGACATATGTACAGAGTGGACAAATGGGAAGTAAGCTCTGTAAAGATCTGGGGAAGAACATTTCTGGTAAAGGAACAGCATGTGCAAAGGCCTTTACTGCATGCAAGACACTGTGTTTGGCTCTTGGGGAACAGACAAGTGAATAACCATGGCTACTGCCTTCCTATACTTACCATACAAAAACAGCTTTAATAGGAGACTTTATATGATGAGTGACATAGGGATAGTACACGTTCAAGACTTTGCATTCGAGAACTAAGTTCCAGAGGTGAGGGGTAAATTAAGTGATCAAGTACTAAACACGAGCAATTAACTGTGACTAAAAGGATCACTGAGTCATTTAGAGGGGTGGAGTAGCTGGTTTGGGAAGGACTTGAAAAGGGGAAATGAGTAAAGAGACCAGGAGATGTGTGTATAAGTGATATAGAGAGGTGAAGGGAGGGAGGGAGGAAGGGAAAGAGACACAGAGAGAGACAGAGAGGCTGACTAACTTACATCTAGGAAAGCTACTCTCATAATTGGTAGTGATTGTCTGTGATAAAACCGCATTTTTTCCAAAGAAAAAATTACTTTTATTACTGTCGCATGGAGCCTCGTGACATTTAGTCTTGATGAGGGCCCCCAAGTGTTATTTAATGCTTCCAATAATTTCCATTCCTAATGCAATAAGGTTTGCATAACTCTGGCCTATTATCCAAATTGAATGTGTACATAAGCACACTAGAAGCCCTTGGAAATATCTAAACTAATTTTCTCACCATGAGTTAAACCATAAGAATTCAAAAATTATAGCAAGTTCCAAAAATGACTGAAATGCACTAAACAAAAGACAAACATAACAGCAGCAGGAACGATAAAGCCTTGACCGCGTAGGCACCAATATGGCTCCTCTGGACACTCCAGTGGCCCTAACATTAAGGTAAGTTTTGTTATGGGGATATGACAAAGAACCCCTCTTCCTTCCTGAAAACGTGTCCTACTGAAGTGCAGGGTTTCACATTAACACTTCTTTTGTGATAACCTTTTTGGATGTTTCCCTTAGGATTATAAAGACATAAGTTAATTTTGGGCAGTGTGATACACTTAAAAACTTTTGATTTCCAAAGGTAACATTCAAATTAATGTTCCTTTCCCCCAAATCTTTCATCTGATGAGCGGTGTAGAGACGTGAATTGTGCTGGTTACAGTTAGAAGATAAGTCCTTGGTCACAAGTTCAGTAATTGAGAACTGATGGAATTAGATTTTGCCTTTGAGAATGTTCGTACTGTACAAATTATGAGCATGAATTAGAGAGCTTTAGGTAATTATGAATAACTCTACATGGGTTAATTAGTGTTTGTAAAACACTGTTAGTGTTTCCAGTATTTAACTTAATTTCTAAAAAGCTTTTCTCCATTATGTTCTTTTGTGGTAATGTATTTTCATGTTAACTGAGGTCTTTTGAAACACATTTTTTAACTCAAAGAATGACTTTAAATCTGTAAATTCAAGCCTGCTGGCAAGTCTGTGTAGGAGATATTTTATGGTAGGTGTGACTTTGTTACTTTTCAAATAACATGTATCAAACAAGTACCCAATTAGTTCATTTACTACTATTAAACCTAGTTGATAGTATTTCCATTTTGTAAAAGACTATGGTTGTTGGTGTCTAAATTAATGATATACCTGTTTCTGTTCTCTAGTACAGTATTTCTTGCATAGGAGGTAAAGTATATTCTCAAGACTTTGCTTCCCAGATAATCATTACTTTCTTTACATGCATATTTGAAGCTAGACTGAGTTATAGTTATGAGTTCTGAATTTTAATTTGTTCTTTAATCTCTCTTTAGGAAGACTTTGTATATTCTGTCTTCTTAACTAGTCTTTCAGTCTTTTGAGAAAGAAATTTATTTCTTCTAAGTTTTCACCTCAGTCTCTTATTTCTAACACGCATGCACACACACACACACACACACGCACATGCACACACGTGCACATGCACACATGGACACACTGACTACAGTAAATGCTAGGCCTACAGTGCATTTAATATAATAACTAGTTACTAAACAGTAAAACACTGAATACATTTCAGAATATTTCCAACTCTGGAAAATTCTCGATTGTTTTGTTTTCTTCCTGTTACCGAATTGTGTTTCTATGGAATCTCAAATGCATTGTATTCTAAAACCATAAGTCAAGCACAAGAAAATATTATTATATCCCATTCTGGCAGGGACAGTGGGCCCCTGAAAATTGTCAGGCCTATTCTTGCCCACATTTCCATCATCAAAATGTCCTGTGGAGATCAGAGAAATATAAATTGTTAGAATACGAGTTCTACGAGAACATTTACTATACTGTTTTTTGCTGTTGTAGCTTTCTTACATAGCACAGCGCAAAACTATAATAGGTGTACAACAAATATTTGTTGAATGAACCAGGATAGGTATGGGTGGAGGAGTGGAGGCAGAGACATTTGTTTAAACCTCAGGACATCTAGTCCCAGGTTCTCCCAAGTCTATTTTGAAGGGGTTGTAGGAAGTACCTGTTTTTTCAGAGGGACAGAATGGCTTTTAGATGAGGGACCTTGGCCGGATGGTAGGACTTCCATTATTCCCTATTAAGATAAGAGCAGAAAATGATAATTATATCTTTCAAATTCCAAGTTGCTATCAGTGGCCATTTGTAGTGCTATAACATTTCTGTCTTTGAGCTGGTATGAATGGGAAACCAGGCAGTAACTCTATTGGGATCTCCACTCCCAACAGTACCAGGAACCATCATCACCAAGAGATATATAGGAAGAATAAATAACTCTTGTCATTGATTATAGTACAATACTTTTATCTTCTCACAAGAATTTCATTCATGTCAGCATCAGGGCAAGTATTGAACATTGCAGTTCAACCCAGGACTGGATTAATTATACTCTTCTTTTTCTGAGCTCTTATAAAATGTGAGTAATAAAAAATGAAATCTCAACCCTAAGAAGACCTTTTATTGGAACAAAAGTAGCAGTCAACTATAATCTCCTAACTATTCCATCTTGCTGTCCTATGATAGAAAGTATTTTTATTTTAAAACACTAAACTAGAAACTTTATACTTTAGCCAGTAAAGATTGTTCCCATGTTGTGGAATATCATTGACTTCCTAAATATATTTTCAATTATAAATTTTCACTTTAGCAAATAAAAAAAAAAAAAACACAAAGAAAAAGAAAGACAACCCTTAAAAAGAAAAAGAAGATAAAAAGCCCTTCAATCCACGTGCCCTAAATGGGAAATATTATCCACAGTCCTAAAGATCACCATGAATATGCAGCTGATATGTTATTGCAAAAGCTGAGAACTAACCTCCCCCTTCCCTGTTTTCTCTTCAGCTTTTGACATCAATGTTAGATTCTGATTGTGAGATAATGAATCAGGACTGTGAGTGACAACTTGATCATTTAGTTTCTTATTTTACTCCACTGTGCATCATTTTTAACATTTGAATTCTTTTTTTTTCTCCTTTTTTCTTTCCCTGTGCTTTCTCCAGAATGTTAAAGATTATTTTGAATGTAGCTTGAGTAAATCCTACAGTTCTAGTAACACACTTGGCATTGACCTCTGGAGAGGGAGAAGGTGTTGCTCAGGAAACTTACAGTTACCACCACTGTCCCAAAGACAGAGTGAAAGGGCCAGGACTCCTGATGGTGACGGCATTTCCAGACCAACCACGCTACCTTTGACAACACTTCCAAGCATTGCTATTACAACTGCAAGCCAGGAGTGGTGAGTAGCCTCAAAATTAAATGTCAATTCTAAGTTTTATTTTCCAACTACTCCAAAAACAATTTCCTGTTATTAAAATGTCAGTTATCTGTGGGATAACGAAAGCTATTGACATTTTGACAATGTGTTTTCCTTTGGGTAGAAGAGGAGGCCTTTTGAACAGTGGAGATATTTTCCACCTATTTAGATTGGAAGGAGCCTATTGAGAAAGAAATGAGATACATTTTTATTAATGTCAAGGGAAAGTAAAATTACTATGACTTTTTTTTTAAAAAAAGAACTATTTAGTGTGTGTCAATATGTTTTAATTTAGTAAATCAATATTCTGTCAGTTCCAGTTAAGACGGTGGTATACTTGAATCCTCCCACAACCACATCAAAATTACAACTAAACTGAGAACAACCATTATTCAGAACCACCTGAAGTCTAGCCGAACTAAAGTCCTGTAAGTAAGAATGTAAAGAAGCCACATTGAGACTGGTAGAAGGGGTGAAGACTCTGAATGGGCTGGTCCCACACAGATTTGTGATGATAAAAATTGGGAGGGACATCTCAGCTGTGGAGGCCCCCCTGAGGAGTGAGGCATCCCAGCCTCATACCAGGCCCCCCCGCAACCCAGGGTTTCAGTCCCATAACTTCTTCTGACTGTAACAACTAGTGGGGAGTGTGGCTGAGTGAGATGGAGGGCTTCCAGAGTCCCAGGCATTCCTCTTAAAGGGCCTGTGCACGTACTTATTTGGACATACTCCTTCTGAGCTCCAGTGCTGAGGAAACAGCTCAAAAGTCTCCAGGGACTTACAGGAGGAACTGAACTGTCTACATCAGGGTGAGAGCTGGAGGGGCAGCTTTCTCCCAGACAGAAGTGCTGGCAGAGGCCATTGTTCCTTTTCTGAGCCCTTTTCCCACAGACCTGGCAGGTGGGCACCATGTCTGGTTCTCAGTCAACCCAGCTATCACTTCTTGCCCTGCCCTGGTGATTCTCTGAGACCCAGCCCCACCCAACTCATGGACCCGCCCAAGCTGTTTTCAGTGATTTTCCATATGAATTCTCTGTCTTTGTTCAGGCTTCAGACTTTCCTAAAATCTCTCAAACAAGTAGCATCTGGCCTCAGCATACCCTTTATCTCTTGCTAAGTAGCTCCAGGCTTGGCACTAGTGGCAGCTGGCCTTGTTTCACAGCTTGACCTCTCCTGGACACCTCTAAGCCCTGCACAAGTAGCAGCCATTTGCTGATCACTTTGTAGCTCATGCTGAATGGCCCCAGGCAGATCACAGATGGCAACTGACTTGGGCCTACACCTCCCGGGAGGCTTCAGAGCCAACTCACCTGGTGGACAGCTTCGGACCATGTCAAAGCACTACTCAACCACCTCCACAGGTGACACACTCAAGGGGTGTACTCAGCGGGCACCAGAGCCCCACTGATGTAAGTCCTGCTCTGTAGGGTGGACCCCATCATAGCTGTCCTTGTAGCTGCTTGGCCTCGGGAAGGGGGTCCTTCCCACTGACATGCCAACATCAATCAAGGCTCAGCTGCAACAGTATGGTTTACACGGCCCACCGGTGGGAGGGCTCACCTGGAGTGCCCAGCTTGGGTGAACAGGGAGGCTGTGCCAATGAATCCTACAGGACCCCTACTACATTAGGCCACTCTACCAAGCCTGTGAGAAATGCAGCTCTACCTAATACATAGAAACAAACACATGAAACTGCCAAAATGAAGATACAAAGAAACGTCCACAAATGAAAAAACAGAACAAAACTCCAGAAAAATGAACTAAATAAAATGGAGACAAGCAATCTAGTAGATGCAGAGTTCAAAACACTGGATACTCAATGAACTTAAGGGAAGAGTAGATCAACTTAGAACTATAACAGCATAAAAATGGACATGGAAACCATAACGAAGAACCAGTCAGAAATGACAGATATGCTAACTGAAATGAAGAATAATTTATAGGGAATCAACAGGACAGTAGATGAAGCCAAGAACCAAAACAGCAATTTGGAATACACTGAAGCAAAAAACACCCAGTCAGAACAGCAAAGAGAGAAAAATAATCCCCCCCTCCCCCAAATGAGGATAGTGTAAAGAGCCTCTAGGACAGCTTTAAGCATGCCAACATTCACATAATGGGGGTGCCAGAAGAAGAAAAAGAGCAAAAAAATGAAAACCTATTTGAAAAAATAATGACAGAAAATTTCCCTAATCTGATGAAGGAAATGGTCATACAAATCCAAAAAGTCCTAAACAAGATGAACCCAAAGAAGCCCACACCAAGGCACATTATAATTAAAATGCAAAATGTTAAAGACAGAGAATCTTAAAAGCAGCAAGAGAAAAGCGGTTAGTTACCTACAAGGAAGTTCTCATGTGTACTCAGCGGGCACCAGAGCCCCACTGATGTAAGTCCTGCTCTGTAGGGTGGACCCCATCATAGCTGTCCTTGTAGCTGCTTGGCCTCGGGAAGGGGGTCCTTCCCACTGACATGCCAACATCAATCAAGGCTCAGCTGCAACAGTATGGTTTACACGGCCCACCGGTAAGTACCTATAAGACTTCTCAACAGAAACTTTCCAGGCAAGAGGGGATTGGCAAGAAATATTCAGTGATAAAAAGCAAGAATCTACAACCAAGATTACTCTACCCAACAATGCTATCATTTAGAATTGAAGGACATATAAAGAGCTTCCCAGGCAAGAAAAAGCTCAAGGAGTTCATCACCACCAAATCAGTATTACATGAAATATTAAAGAGTCTTCTTTAAAAATAAGAGGAAAAAAGATAATAAACATGAACAATAAAATGGCAATAAATACATATTTATCAACAATTGAATCTAAAAAACATAAATGAACAAGCAGAACAGAAACAGACTCATAGATACAGAGAACATTTTTATGGTTGCTAGATGGGAGAGGGGTTGGAGGCATGGGTAAATAAGATGAAGGGATTAAGAAGTACAAATTGGTAGTTACAAAATAGTCATGGGGATGTAAAGTACTGCATGGAGAATATAGTCAATAATATTCTAATAACTATGTATGGTATGAATGAGTACTAAATTTAATCAGGATGATCACTTAGTAAGTTATACAATGTCTAATCACTGGGGTGTACACCTGAAACTAATATAATATTGTATGTAAAGTATAATTGAAAAAATTTTAAATGATTAAAAAAATTCCATCAGAGTATCTAAAGGAAAAACATGTATACATATATGGCAGAAGATAATCTTATTGTTGTGCTCTATATAATAATTATTCCTAGCTTTTTAAAATTATAATCCCGCCCTGGCCAGTTTGGCTCAGCAGTTGGAGCATCGGCCTGCAGACCAAAAAGTCCTGAGTTCGGTTCCCGCTAGGGGCACGTACCAAAAAAATAAAATGAAATAAAATTATAATCCCACTTTACCAATATCAGTTTGTGATTATCTATAAAATTAAGTACTTCATTGTAATTCAAAAGAGGACTGAAATTGTGCTATGAGAGATGCTTGAACTATTTAGCAGCATCTATATTTATTTTAAAAAATGGCTATTTTAATATAGTGTTAAAAAGTTAATCAAGTATGTATTGTTTTATAACTGTGATTAAAATTGTACTAGGACATTGCTTCAAATATGTGTTTTATTATATATTTAATAGTTAACATTTAAAAATGTTTTCTCTACTTAACTTTCAGACATTTTCCAAGAATAACCTGCTTATATAACATGGTTTTGTGATTAAAATGAAAAATATTTTCTCTATATTTTATATAATTTTAATTAATAATAATATGGTGCTTTTAAAATCACTTTTTGTTTAGATCATTTATTAAGGAGCAGGACTAAACATACTAAATTTCATGCAATTCCATTCCAGTAAATCATTAAAATCTGTGATTTGTATCATGTGCCATAAAACCTTGCCACATGCTGAACTCTATCTATCATGCTAATGGGTAGGCCAATATGTGCTCATTGAATAATGCTAGGCATCTTTTAATTGATGGGTATTAAATACACTAAGAATTACATCACCGAGACCCCAGGTATCATAGTTATTAGCACGAATTGGTTCACCAGTTTGTCTTTGATTGGGAAGCCTGTTAACACATTCTAGTGAGAATGGGTTAAAATTTTTGATCACTGATTTACATCTTCTGTTTAGCTGAACTAGCATTAAAATAGTCATAGTCAATCATTGAGAACTAAAATGGGCATATTGCACCCGTACTGCTTATTCAATCATGTAGCTTCTGTGATTAGTCTTGGTTATGTTTCTGCATAATCACAGATTTGGAGTCTTAAGATTACTACAGATTTATTTTTTAGCATGTCAACAATGGTACCAGTGGTGTCAGTTGTTATAATATTGAAATGCTTCACACCAGTTGGTAAATATATGCTTTCCAGAGCTCTCTGATTGTCCCTAATGCCATCCTAGACCCTTCCCCAAAAACAAATTCCTCACAATCCAGCAACAATAAAAGGTGATGACTGGCACAATGGGAGTTCAGTTTTGGCAGGTGTAGTGCTATATCTGTTAGAATAATATTCCTTGCAAAGTTTGAGTTCATTTAATTCAAGGACACTTTGAGAATTGTCCCTTCTATAAAAGTATCAAATCCAGACCCTGACATTTGAGACATGCTTGTCTATTTTCTAACTTGAATGTGTTTATCTTTACAAAGAGAGCAATTGTATTCACCTCATATAGGCCATTGTGAGGAATAAATATGATTATCTCTATAAGGTACCTAGTTTAGTTAAAAGCATATGATAAGCAATCAGCAAATGGTAGTTTCTCTTCTCTTGATCAGTAGCCAATAAATCATTCTGAAAATTAGAAACCACGTCTCAAGTATCAGTAGCCTTGTGCTGGGTGTCAGTAGTTTATAGTGAAATGGAGAATCCAGACATAACCCAGAAAGTTTATATCATGAAGCCAGTCAACACCACATATTAGTAATTCATTCATAACATGTCTGTTTTATTTCAATTACTTGGATACTTTTTTAAAGTATGAGAATATTCAGTTATTGACTATAATCTCTTCCATAATTTGTTTTTATTATTTTGTCTTTCTGGGTTATATTCTGGTAATTGCTTTTGATTTCCTTTCCAGTTTGCTAACTCTCTTTTCAACTATGTCTAATTTGCTGTTAAATCTATAATGTTGAATTTTCAGTTTTAATTCTTGTATTTCTTTTTTTATTTTTAGAGTTTGTATTTATTTAATTTTTAAATATGCTAGGTAAGTTTGTGTAGTTTTCTGTTCTCTACATGTGTTAGTTATTTGTTGCTGCATAAAAAATCATTTTTAAACTTCATGGTTTAAAGTAACAAATATTTATTATCTCACATTTTCTGTGGATCAGGAATCCAGTTGTGGCTTAGCTATGTACTTCTGACTGGGTCTGTCATAAGGCTAGAATCAAGTTATTAGCCAGTGCTGCAATTATTTTAAGGCTTGACTAAGTGGGTGGGATGTGCATCCAATCTCACTCACATGGTTGTTTACTTGTTCAGGTGCTTGCTGCCTGTTGACTGGAAAAATCAGTTTCTTGCCACATGGTCTTTCTATAAGGTTACTCACAACATGGCAATTTATTTTTTCCACAGTAAGGGGGGAACGGAAAGGGGGTGGAGAGAGAGAGAGAGAGAGAGAGAGAGAGAGAGAGAGAGAGAGAGAGAAATGAAAATAGAGGGTGAGTAAGACAGCAGCCAAAGTCTGTTTAGAACTTAATCTTGGAAGTGACATTTCATCACTTTCACATGTTCTATTTGTTAGGCCTAGCCCATGCACAAAGAGAAGGATTGTACAAGGGCATGGATACAATGAGGTGGGAATCAGTTTAGAGGCTGCCTACCACATTATAGATATTTTGAAGGTTGTATATTTTAAAAAAATATATAGTGAGAATAATTATTTTATCCTTTTGCTCATTCACCTATCTAAACTTTTTATAGGTCTGTTTTCTATCATCTGTATTTTCTGATGGTTCTTGTTCACACTTAATTTTTTTTATTGAAATATAATCTACATACAGAAAAGTATACATATCTTAAAGGTGTAACTTGATAAAATTTTATAACCTGAACACAAACATAACCAGCACCCAAATCAAGAAACTGAGCTTTACCAGCACTCCAGAGGCTATTCTTTGTACCTCTTTTCAGTCATTACCTTTTCCTCACTTCTAACTATACTGTTATTTGACTTAAATAAGAGTTTTACACATTCCTAAATTTTTGAGTTCTGAATTTGATAAAAGCATCTACTATAAAACAAATCTTATCCACTTGCATCTTTTCAGAGTGGATTATTCTACTCGTGAACTATTTTTGCATACAGAACTGGACTCTATTACTGTGCTGTCTGGCTTCCCTTTAATATGTTTCATCTTTGCTCTGCTTTCCTTTAGAGTCTTAAGTCCATAGTGTTTGGGGGTAAGATTATTATTTTTTAGGGCACAAGCAAACTATAAAGGTTCATCTACAATTAATTGTATCACCTGAAAATTCATCTAGTAATTATTTTAGTATTTTTTAAATGTATGGCCTTTATTTAGTCTATGTGAATTTAGATTTGTCTACAGTTTTTTTCCTTAGACCTTAATAGAGAATGAATTCAGAACATTCAATTTGGTGCTGCCCACCTAGGCTTGGTACCAGCAGTTTTAAATTAGAACTGTACTAATGCTATGTGGAATATGAAGAGCTCAGCTGTTTTTTGCAAAAATTGCAAAAATATTGCGTGCTAGCAAATGGTGTACAAAACTTTTTTCCTTTGGGGACTTTACCTCCAATAACCCCACCACTTTTTTATGGTGAAGAGCCAAGAAAGCTTTGCTTTTTGCTCTGATACAGTGAGGGGAAAAGTAACCATGAAATATGCCCAGGCTATTCTTTAAAAAGTCCCATTCTTTGGAGGGAAATGCTTTACCAGAGCCCCATTCCACCTAGGGTGAGGACATTTCCTCAACTTTAACCCCTTCTGGTCTGTCTATCTTACCTATGGGTGGGAGGAAGCTAGGAAACACTTGTGACATAGGTCCACTAAAAATCTGAAGTTTCATTATAAAATTATAAAATGCTTCTTTCCCCCAACACCTTACTACCACACCAACAGGGTTTCAGAATAATAAGAGTAGATTAAAGCTTAAAAAGCTTCAAGAAACAGGTTTTATGTAGGAGTAGTTCCTAGGGAAGGCCAAAGAAAACAGAGGAGAACAAAGACACTAAGGCATTTGAAACCTCCAGCATCCACCACTATAGCGAACATTTAACACAGCCAAGCCCTAGCCAGATCAAGAGGAAACTTCACACTAATGCCCTGTTTGCCTTAGTTTCTCTTATTTAATACATCACGTTAGGCTTTTAACAAGAAAATACAAGATATGCTAAAAGGCAAGAAAAAACACAGTCTGAAGGAACAAACCAAACATCAGAATCAGACCCAGATATGACACAGATGTTGGAATTATCAGAAATAGCATTTAAAATGACTGATGTATGTAATAAGGGTTCTAATGGAAAAAGTAAACAATCACAAAGAGATGAGTAGTGTAAAGCAGAGAGATGGAAACTCTAACAGAATCAAAAGGAAATGCTAGAAATGAAAACTCTGTAACAGAAATGAACACTGCCTTTGATGAGCTCATTAGTAGACTGGATTAGGTTGAGGAAAGAATCAGAGATTGAAGTTAGGTGAATAGAAACTTGCCAAACTGAAATGTAAAGAGCGAAAAAAATCTCCCAAACCTAAAACAAACAAATGAAGGAATGTCCAAGAACCATGTGACTATTCCAAAAGGTGTAACATACGCATATTTAGAATATCAGAAGTGAATAGACAATGGAGCAGAAGTAAATATTGATGTAATGGCTATTTTCCAAAATTGATGACACTAAACCACAGATTTAGTAAGGTTAGAGAATACCTATAAGGAGAAATACCAAAATGCCTATACCTAGGCATATCATATCCAGAATATAGATAACCTAAAACAGAGATAAAATTTCAAAAGAAGCCAAAGAATAAAAACCATATGTAGAGAGGAGCAAGCATAAGAATTATAGCAAAGTTCTTGTTAGAAATCATGAAAGCAAGAAGAGAGTGGAGTCAATTATTTAAAATGTTGAAAGACCCCCCCCCATCAACCCATACATCTATAACCAGCAAAATTATTATTCAAAAGTGAAGGAAAAATAAACACTTTTTTTTATACAAATGAAACTTATTCATCATCAACACTCCTGCCCTGAGAGAAATGATAATAGAAGTTTTTTGGTGAGAAGGAAAATGATATAGGGCATAAACTTGGATCCACATAAAGAAAAGAAGAGTGTAAAAGAAGAAATAAATAAGGATAAAATAACATTAGTTTTCTTAACTAATCTTTTTTGACTACATAAAACATAACTGAGTAAGATAATATAGTAACAATGTAGAGTATATGGATAAGGGAAATGAATGACAACAATGCCACAGTAACAATGTAGAGTATATGGATAAGGGAAATGAATGACAGCAATGCTACAGTAACAATGTAGAGTATATGGATAAGGGAAATGAATGACAGCAATGCCATAGTAACAATGTAGAGTAAATGGATAAGGGAAATGAATGACAGCAACACCATAATGGACAGGAGGGAGCAATAGAAGCTATTCGGTTTTAAAGGACCTATACTGCATAGTAAGGCAGATTTAGATTAATTAATAATATATATTGAAAACTCTAGAGAAACCACTAATTTTTTAAAGGTATAATTAATATGCCAAGAGAGGAGAAAAATGGAATTATATAAAATGTTCAATTAAAATGGAGAAGGCAGAAGAAGAGGTAGGACAAAGAGTAAGAGCAATGAATGCAAACAGCTATAAATATCTTAGATATTAACCCAGCTATATCAATAGCTACTTTAAACATGAATACCAGTGATCTAAATACACTAATTATAAGACAGAGATTGTTAGAGTGGATAAACAAAAGACTCAACTACATGTTGTTCACAAGAAACCCACTTTAAATATAAAGATTTAGATTTGTTAAAAGCAAAACAATGGAGAAAGATATACTATGTTGATATTAATCAAAAGAAAGCTAGTGTGACTATATGAAGTTTAGTTAAAACAGACTTCAAAATCAAGGAGAATTATCAGAGGTACAGAGGGCCATTACAGTAGAAGATGTAGCAATCATTAATGTTTATGTACCCAACAACAGGGCATCAAAATACATGAGACAAAACTAATAGGTCTGCAAGGAGAAACAGACAAATCCACTATTATAGCTGTAGACTTCAACACCACCTTTTCAGTAATTGATAGAACAAACAGGCAGAAAATAATTTCAGATATATTTGACCTGAACAGCACTACAAATCAACTTGATTTTTTTTTTTTTAAGAACACTCCATTTAACAACAGCAGAATACATTTTTTTCTTAAGCTTGCATTGAATGTTCACCAAGATACAACTATTCTGGGCTAAAATATACATCTTAACAAGTTTAAAAGAATAAAAAAATCATACAAAGTATATTCTCAAACTGCAATGCAATTAAGCAAAAAATCAATAAAAGAAAGATAGCTGGAAAATCCTGACTGTTTGGAGATTAAACATCCAAAGTCTAAATAACAGATGGGTCAAAGAGAAATCTCAAGAGAAAATTACAAATATTTTGAACGGAGTGAAAATAAAAGTATAATTTATTATAATTTGTAGGATACAGCAAAAATAGTGCTTAGAGGGAAATTTATAGCATTATAATATATATTTGACATGAACAAAGAAGCTAAAATCAATAGAGCCTCTATTTTAGGAAACTAAAAGAAAAGAAACAATTTAAGACTAAAGCAAGCAGAATAAAATCAATAATAAAAATCAGAGCAGAAATCAGTGCAATCGGAAGCAGGAAAACAATAGATAAAACAATGGAACCAAAATATCGTTCTTTGGAAGGATCAATACATTGATAATCCTCTGGCAGGCCTAACTAAGAAAAGAAGAAAAAACACAGATTACTATTTTCAGAAACAAAAGAGAGATAATAATTGTTGATCTCATGGAGATAAAAAAATAATAAAAGAATACTGTAAGCAACTCTATACCCATATATTTGAAAATTTAGATAAAATGGACTAATTCCTTGAAAGATGCAAAGTACCAAAGCTCGCAGAGGGGAAATAGATAACACAATTAGACCTATTTCTACTAAAGACATTGAATAAAAAATTAATAACTTACCAAAAAAGACAGCTCCAGGCTTATATGGTTTCATTGATGAATTTTACCAAACATTTAAGGAAGAAATTCTATCAATTCTCTAAAATCTATTCCAGAAAATTGAAGTCGACAGTAATGAGACTATCATTACCATAACACCCAAATCAGACAAAGATATTACAAGAAAGGAAAACTATAGACCATTATCTTCGATGAACATAGACACAAAAATCTTCAAAAGAATTAGCAAATAAAATTCAACAATGTACAACAAGGATTCCATGCCCTGGCCAAGTGATTTATTCCAGATATGCAAGGCTGGTTTAACACTTGAAAGTCAGTCAATGCAATCTACTACACCAACAGACTGAAGAAGAACAATCATATAATGCTATCATTTGATACAGAAAAAGTATTTGGCAATATCCAATATCCATTTGTAATAAAAACTCCCATCAAACTAGAAATAAAGGAGAACATCCTCAACTTGAAGAACTCTGTAAAAAATTTATAGCTAACACACTTAATAGTAAAATAATAGATACTTTCTATATAAAATTGGGACCAAAGTATGGATGTCCTGTCTGACTAAATTATTCAGCATTATAGTGGAAGTCCTCACTAGTGCAGTACAACAAGAAAAGGAAGTAAAAGGTATACAGTTTAGAAAGGAAGAAATAAAACACTTTGTGTTTGCAGATGACATGATTATCTATGCAGAAAATCCTAAGGAACTGTCAAAAACAAAACAAAATACTCCAAGAACTGATAAATACATATAACAAGGGTTGCAGATTACAAGGTTAATATATAAAATTGATTGCTTTTCTACACACTGGAAATGAACAATTGTAATTTGAAATAGTAATAATAACAAATGCCATTTAAAGTAGCATGAAAACAAGAAAGAGAAATATTTAGATATAAATCTAAAAATATGTACAGGACGTGTATGCAGAAAACTATAAAATTCTGGTAAGAGATAAAAGAAAATCTAAATAAATAGGTATACTATAATTATGGATTAAAATAGTCAAAATTATTAGGATGCATTTTTCCAACTTTATCTATAGATTCAATGCAATTTCAATAAAAATCCCAGTAAACTATTTTGAATTTTTTTCCCTTTATTGATTTTAGAAAGAGAGGAAGTGAGAGGGAAAGAGAGATAGAAACATTGATGAGAGAGACCATCGATTGGCTGCCTTCTTGCATGCCCCTCACTGGGGATTTGGCCCACAACCTGGGCATGTGCCCTGACCAGGAATCGAACTGGCGACCTCTTGGTGCATGGGTCAACGCTCAACCACTGAGCCACACTGGCTGGACCCAGTAAACTATTTTGTACATATGAGCAAACTGATCCTAAACTTTATATGAAAGACAAAAGATCTAGAATAGCCAATATAATACTGAAGAAGCAGAAAGTTGGAAGACTCACTATCTGACTTCAAGACTTACTTTAAAGCTATACTAATCAATATAGCATTATATTGGCAAATAATAGATACATTAATCAATGGAACAGAATAGAGAGCCAAGAAACAGACCCATAAAATATAGTCAATGATCTTTGACAAGGGAACAAAGGAAATTCAGTCAAGAGAGGACAGTCTTTTCAACAAATTGCACTGGAACAATTAGCCATCCATATGCAACAACAACACAGAATCTAGACAGGGCTTTACACTTTTCACAATAATTAACTCAAAATGGATCATAGACTAAAATGTAATGTGCAAAACTAAACTCCTAGAAGATAAAATATAGGGGGAAAAAACTAGGTGACCTTAGGTTGGGCCACCAAAGCATGATCCATGAAAGAAAAAAATGGTAAGTTAGACTTCAGTAAATTAAACATGTCTGCTCTGTGAAAAACAACGAAGAGAATGAAAAGACAAGGCATAAACTAAGAGAAAATATTTGCAAAACATGTATTTAATAATGGACTTGTATCCAAAATATACAAGAAACTTAAAATATGTAATAAGAAAACAATCCAATTAGGAAATGGGCCTATGATCTGAAGAAACTACTAACCAAAGAAAATATACAGATGGCAAACAAGCATTTGAAAAGATGTTCAAAATCATTTGCCATTAGAAAATTGTCATTTAAAACAATGAGATGCCACTACACACTTACTTGAATTACTAAATAAAAATAAAAACTGACGGTACCAATTGCTGACGAGAATGTAGATCAGCAAGAACTCTCATTCATTGCTGGTGGGAATGCAAAATGGCACAGCCACTTTGGGAGACAGTTTGGCACGTTTTTACAAAGCTACACACAGTGTTACCATATGATCTGGCAATCATGTTCCTAGGTAAATATTTACTCCACTGATTTTAAAACTTATACAAAAACCTGCACAAAATATGTTTATAATAGCTTTATTCAAAAATCACCCCAAACTGGAAGCAACCAAGATGCCTTTAACAGGTAAATTGATAAATTACAGCATGTCCATATAATGAAATATTATTCGGTGATAAAAAGAAATGTTATCAAGCCACCGAAAGACACGAATGAATTTTAAATTCATGTTGCTAAGTGAAAGAATTCAGTATGAAAAGGCAACATACTATATGATCCAAACTATATGGCATTCTAGAAAAAAAAGCGACCTTATCAAGATACATTAAAATTTAAGTGGTTGCCAAGGACTTGGGGGGAAATGTTGAAAAAAAGGTGAATGAATCTTTAGCAACCTTAGACTTTAGTGGGAAAATAGATATAAGCAAATTAATATAATTCAATATATGCAGTTCTAGAATAAGAATACAGGTGAGGAGCATTTACTTTTTCCTTGGGGGGAGAAGCAACAGTGAAAGTTGATATTTGTCCTTGACCTTGAAGCTGAGGAAGCATCTGTCTGCTGGACAGAGTGGAAATAGCATTTCAGGGAGACGACATAGCATGAACAAGACTATGGCTACTTGAGACAGAGGGACATATTGAAGGAATGCAAGTGTTCCTAGGGTATGTAAGGTATGTAAGAAGGTATGGGTGGAAATATGGCTTAAATAAAAGACAGGAAATCTGAGTTTTAAAAGGTGAGCAGAGGTTAGAACATAAAGGGTCTTGAAGTTTGGGCTTTATCCAAATTAATAAATGGAGGCCATTTAAGTTTTTTACACAACTGTATTTTAGTGAGGTAATAAGAGACAATGTAGAGGATGTTTGGAAAGAGAAAGGTTTGAAGGTTGGAAATCTAGAGAGGAGACTTTCAGAGTGAAGCGGATGGTAAATGCTGAGGGGTTTGAGCAGGGAAGTAGATGTGGGAATGGAAAGGAGGAGGAAAATGGGAGCAACAGTGGGGCTGAATGGACGGGAATCAGAGCTCAGTTGCATGTGGACTAGGAGAAGGAGGAGAAGCCATGGATACACAGGGTTTCTAGCTGGATCTACTGGATGAATGGTAATGCCATCCAGAAAGCCAAAAAATGGGGTGGGGGTGCGGGGGATAAGGTATGAAGTGAAAGATGGTGGGTTTAGTTTTGAATTGGGTGAGTTTAAAGTACTAAGTAAACATTGAAAGCAGTTAAAAATGTGTGTCTGTATCGTAGTTTGGAGATCAGATATATACAAGTGGTAATGAAGCGATGAAATGAGTGTGATTGCTTAGATCAGGTGTGCAGAGAGTAATCAATATCAATTTTTATCTTGAACGAAAGATATAGCCCTAAGGAATAGTAATACCGTGGGGCCAGATAAGGGGGAAGGAGCCCGAGAGAAGGCAGAAAATGAACAGTCTGAGAGTTAGCAGGAAAACGAGAATAGAGAATTATTACAAAAGGAGAAGTTAGGCCATATGGAAGGTTCGGTGATGAAATATAGACATTGCACAGAGTATAAGTAAGATGAGGACTGAGAAAAGGCCTTTGGATGTTTCAATTTAGTGGATACCAGTGAAAGTCTTGGCAGAGCTATGAAGTCAGAATGCACTGGATTTAAGAGTGAACCCGGAGGCAGAGGGTTGGGGAGGAATGTGCAGCAGTGCATTGGCAATGCTCTAGTTCTGCTGGCTAGGTACATATGTTCTTTTGTGTACTGAATGCTGTATTAAAAATGGTATTAGAGGACAAAATAAAACTTTCAGAAAGCATAAAAATTAGAGCTCAGAAAGAAAGGATAGCAAGAAAAGATTCCTTTTTAAGATTTTTGTTTGTGAAAGGAAAGAGTAAGAATGGAAGTTAATTGGGGTAGACGAGATTAAGAAGTGTCACAGTGTGGAGACTCATCCGTGCTGAACAGAAGGATGCTTTAGGTGGGGAGAGATTGACGATAAGGAGATGGGCAGTGATTGATACAGAATCTGCTAAGGGGAACACAAGGGAAAAGATGAACTTTAGCCAAGATTAGAAATATCTTCTTCGAGATATGTAAATCCAAGGCAGAAACAATATATTGGAAATGACGAAAAGAGAAATAGGAGAACCTCTTCTCCAAAGGTGGAAATCAGTCGTTGTCAAATAGTTCAGTGCATAGAATCACCTCTAGGACTTACTGAGAAACAGATTGCTGGACCCCAACCCTATAGTGGAGAGTCTGGGATAGGGCCTGAAAATGTGTGGTTCTCACAAGATTTTAGGTGATACTTATGGAACTGACCTGGGACCACATTTTGAGAACTGCAGCCTAGATTTTATCAATGAAGTAGGTTAGGTCAGCTCTGAGAATAAGGCCTTCTGCTCTTCTTTCAGCCAAAGGTGTATATTGTACAGATCCCTAAGCATGAGATTTTGTCTGGGGCCTTTTTTTTCTACGTCAAGCCAACTAACCTGTTGTGGGATTGAACTTCCCCAGTTAGATAATGGTTGCTGCTTTGAGAATGCTCACATCTTGATGATGCGATGGAACTGTTGTCAGCCACATTTTCAGTTGGATGGGAAGAGGCACAGGGCTAAAGAAGGCAGGGAGTCTTGTTTCAGGGTTTTCCTAATGGTGCACTTTTTCATAAGAAACAGTTCAAGCTTCTCCCTTGTTGTTCCCTCAAAGAAAATTATAAATATCAGTTTGCTTGTCTCCCACCTCCATCTGCCTGAGGGTTGTGCTTTGCGTCTCTAAATGTTTCAGTTGCAAACAGGATGATTCTATTTGGACATCTATTCACTTAGGTGTGATGTACTTAGTGTTCACTGTCCCAACTTTCACCTCTGCTGGGGACAGTGGTGCCAATTTCCCTGATGCTTTCCGCAAGACTGGAAGCAATTTCAACTGTCCTCATTATCACAAAAGTGGAAAGTGGTCAGTCCTCTGAGGCGGTGGCTCAGAAACACAGGTTGTATAACACTTTATGGCTCCCACAGTCTGTCGTAAGTTTACGGTCTGATGGGGTCTTCAATAAAAATATTTTATACTTCTGGGCTGCCTCTCAATGACAGATCTTAGAGTCCTGTTTTAAAGATCAAAATACCCACAGATGCTTTGCACAAATACCATCGATTCAACAAAAGCTGGTGTCAGGATGGAAAACTGATGACACACACATCTGTTTAGCATTTACCAGGCTTTTTACCACCCACTGAAATCTTCTGACTACAGAAGCTGCATTTCTGACGTGTGCATCAAGCATTGAGATCTATAAGTCAGCAATTCACAAGGCCCCCCTCTCTCCCCGGGCTCCCCATCTCAGGTATGTGAGATAATGGACAATGGATACTTAAAATCATACATCATCCCCTTCACACCTCATTGCTTATATATTCTGAGATCAATCAGGTCAAAATTGCATTAGAATATTGGAAGTACAGGTTTTATATAGAAAGCACGTAAGATAGGATCGGACCTATATGATTCTAATAATAGGTATAATACTTTACAATATAGACAATATTTTTACTATAACACACTATAGTATATAATGTCATTCCATCCCCCATTTTATTTAAATTTAATTCCACAACAGCCTTGAGAATTGGGCATTATTTCTTAAGGTAAAGCAAAAAACAACAAAAAAAATGTCTTTAACCAAAGTATAGTCACTGGTTTGTAGGATTTCATAATAGAGAAATACTCCATTTTAAAAAATTGAGGTATAATTAATATATTATGTTTGTTTCAAGTATTCAGTATAATGATTCAATATTTGTATATCCTGCAAAATGATCACCACAATAAGTCTAGTTAAGATCCATTACCACACATAGTTACAGATTTTTTTTCTTGTGATGAAAATATTTAATATTTACTCTCTTAGCTACTTTCAAATAGGTGATATGGTATTATTAACTATAGTCAACTTGCTGTATATTACATTCCCTAGACTTATTTTTTTTTAACTAGAAGTTTGTAGCTTTTGACTCTCTTCACCATTTTGCTCACTCCCCCATCTCCCCCACACATTTTCTTTACCCATTCATCGATCAGTGGACACTTAGGTTGTTTTCGTGTCTTGGCTATTGTAAAGAATGCTGCAGTGAACAAGGGGATGCATACATCTTCTTGAGTTGTTTTCTTTGGATGAATTCCCAGAAGTGGAGTTGCTGGATCATATGGTAGTTCTAGTTTTAAATTTAAAACAAATTTTTTGAGGAAACTCCATACTGTTTTCCCTAGTGGCTGCACCAATTTACATTCCCTCTAACAGTGCACAAGGATTCCCTTTTTCACATCCTTGTCAACACTTGTTGTTCTTGTCTTTTTCATACAGCCATTCTATCAGGTGTGAGGTGATATTCATCGTGGTTTTGATTTTCACTTCTCTGATGATTAGTGATACTGAGCACATTTTCACGTACCTGTTGGCCATCTGTATATGTTCTTTGGGAAAATGTCTATTCATATCCTCTGCCAATGTTTAAAGTGGATTGTTTGATTTTTTTGCTATTGAGTTGCATGGGTTCTTTTTTGTTGTTGTTGCATTTTATTTATTTATTTATTTTTATTAATTTATTTTTGTTACAGATGTTTCTCTTTTTTTCCCCATTGACACCCTCCTCCCCTTCCCCCCACCCCGTCCCCAGCTTTGTTGTCCATGTCCATCAGTTATGCATACATGCGTATAAGTTCTGTGGTTTATCTCTTCCCTCCCCCCCAACCCCTCTTCTGAGGGTTGTCAGTCTATACCCTACCTCCACATCTCTGGGTCTACCCTGTTCCTCAGACTGTTATGTTCATTATATTCCACAAATAAGTGAGATCATGTGATATTTGTCTTTCTCTGCTTGGCTTGTTTCACTTAGGATAATACTCTCCAGGTCCCTCCATGTCGTCTCAAAGGATAAGAGATCTTTATATATTTTGAACATTAACCCCTTATCGGATATGTGATTTGGAAATATTTTCTCCCATTTATTAGGTTGCCTTTTCATCTTGTTGATTGTTTCTTTTGCTGTGTAGAGGTTTTTTAGTTTTATGTGTCCCATTTATTTATTTTTGCTTTTGATTGCCTTTGCTAGAAATGCTCGGGTTTTCATGCTTGATGGCTGACAGTATTCAACTCTCTTTTCTTCCTTATCAATAGGTCATAGGGACCCCTTCATGAATCCATAGGAGTGAAAGGAGGGAGAAGCATTGCTGTCCCAGTGACAGATAACATGAGGGTTTGGGACATATATTTGTGCAGCTCCCTGGATCTGCTCAGATTTGATCCCAGATCTATCCCATCCACGTTATGGTGGATGACTGCTGAGGTCACCTAACTTTATGACTTGTTGGGTTTGTTAGTATCGATGGTATACTGGTAATTGCCTCTGAAAAATACCACCTTGGGTTTGTAGTGTTTGCCGAGTTCTGTGGTGTTAATATTTCCATCATGGCTGATTACAAGCTGCCAAAGTGACGTCACAGAATATGGACTTGGGAAGAAATGTGCTGGTATGAACTGTTACTTGTTTATCACTGTATTCAGCTAGTGATGGGTAGTTTTGGCCACAGGGTAACTTGATGTCACTTGAGGTCTCATGGTTTGATACTCAGCTTCCACTGGGGCCCAATGGCATGCTAGGAATTGATTATCAATAGTGTCTACTTCTCTGCTGCTGATGTCATAACTTTCTCTAGTATTCTGGGAGTGTGCACTGTACCTAATATATTTTGCTACCACAAAGAATCCAGTATCATTGGTGATGTGGCTCAAACAACAATTCTGGACCTTATGCAGAACCTTTTCTTGCCCCGGCCTGCACTCAACAGCTTTCTACATGATCTGAAAAATGGTTCATAACAGTGTTCTCAAGTGTGTTACATGCTGCCTCTCAAACCCAGAGACCTATAAAGCATTAAGGTTCTTTTTTAAATGCTATAGATGCCAGGTAATAACTTATCCTTTACTATGGAGTGAATATCCCAGAATATCCTAGAAACTTTACCTACATGCCAGGCTCCTAAATCTTCTGTCTCCTAAAGACACGTGCCTCTGGAGCACGTGTGTCTTTCTAAGGCATCCAAAATATTTACCACTTCCCACTTATCAGGTATGATTAAAATTCGTCATCAACAGAGTGGACCATGCTTTGTGATTCCCTACAGAACATCAAGTTGACCAAAGGCTCTTCTGACAATATTAGGACAGTGAGTAGGAGAGTTAACACAGCCCTGGGTAAGACTATAAATGTGCACTCTTATCTGTCCTTGTGAATGGGAACTTCTTCTGATTCTTCTTTCTGATAAGAATGAAAAAGAAAACATTTGTCAGTTCAGTGGTAACATACCAGGTAGTCAAAACTATGTTAATCTGCCCTGGTAAATCTATCACTTCTGGTGCAGTAGCTACAACTGAGGTGAGTGCTGGGTTAACCTGTATAGTCTGTTGTAATCTTCTGTGGTCCCCAGTTTTTGCAGGGACCAGACTAGTACAGTAAAGATGGTCCTTTTGGACCCTTTGTCTTTATTCTATTGGAGCCTTCTTTATCTTTTAAGATTTTGAAGGTGGCACTAATTTTTATCATCCCTTTGAGATGCTGTTATGGGTTGCACTGTATCCCCCCAAAGATATATTGAAGTCCTAATCTCTTGTGCCTACGAATGGGACCTTATTTGGAAATTGCAGATTAATTAATTAAGTTGTACTTATACTGAAGTAAAGTGGTCCCTTATAAGAAGAGGGATATTTAGACATAGATACAGATAGACAGCTAGAGGTAAAAGAGAAAGGGGCAGACATTGGAGTTGTGCTGCCACAGCCAAGGACAGCCTGGGAGTTCCCAGAGCTGGAAGAGGCTAGGAAGGTCCTTCCTTAGAGGCTTTGGAGGGAGTATGTCCCTGCCAAGACCTTGTTTTCAAACTTCTAGCCTTCAGAACTGTGAGGGAATAAATGTCTGTTGTTTATCCTTTTTTTTTTTTTTTAGTTTTATTAATTTATTTTTGTTACAGATGTTTCTCCTTTTTTCCCTATTGACACCCTCCTCCCCATCTCCCCCACCCCGTCCCCAGCTTTGTTGTCCATGTCCATCAGTTATGCGTACATGCATATAAGTTCTGTGGCTTATCTCCCCCCCACCCCCTCTTCTGAGGGTTCTCAGTCTGTACCCTACTTCCACATCTCTGGGTCTACCCTGTTCCTCAGACTGTTATGTTCATTATGTTCCACAAATAAGAGAGATCATGTGATATTTGTCTTTCTCTGCTTGGCTTGTTTCGCTTAGGATAATACTCTCCAGGTCCCTCCATGTCGTCTCAAAGGATAAGAGATCTTTCTTTCTTACAGCTGCATAGTACTCCATTGTGTATATGTACCACAGCTTTCTTATCCATTCATCCACTGATGGACACTTGGGCTGTTTCCAGATCTTAGCTATTGTAAATAGTGCTGCTATGAACATGGGGGTACATGTATTCTTTCTGATTGGTGTTTCAGGCTTCTTAGGGTATATTCCTAGAAGTGGGATCACTGGGTCAAATGGCAATTCAATTTTTAATTTTTTGAGGTAACACCATAGTGTTTTCCACAGTGGCTGCACCAGTCTGCATTCCCACCAGCAGTGTACTAGAGTCCCCTTTTCTCCACACCCTCACCAACACTTGTTGTTTGACGATTTGTTGATGGCGGCCATTCTGACAGGTGTGAGGTGATACCTCATTGTTGTTTTAATTTGCATCTCTCTGATGATTAGTGATGTTGAGCATTTCTTCATATGTCTCTTAACCATTTGTATGTCCTATTTGGAGAGGTGTCTATTTAGTTCCTTTGCCCATTTTTTAATTGTGTTCTTTGTCTTCCTTTTGTTGAGTTGTATGAGCAGTCTATATATTTTGGAGATTAACCCCTTATCTGATGTATCATTGGCAATTATGCTCTCCCATACCTTTCCAATTTGATGGTTGTTTCTTTTGCTGTGCAGAAGTTTTTAGTTTGATGTAGTCCCATGTGTTAATTTTTTCCTTTGTTTCTGTTGCCTTAGGTGATGTATCAATGAAGACTCTGCTGCGTATTATGTCCAAAATTTAAATGTCTGTTGTTTAAAGCCACCCAGTCTGTGGTGCCTTGTTACAGTAACCCTAGGAAACCAATACAGATATGATATAAGTATTTAAACAAATTTATTATCTTTGTGGTGGGGCGATAGGGGCACTTGCAGGCTCTTCTTGGCTTTCCTACAACAGCACCAATCTTACAGTTCAAGAAACAAAGTTAGGGTTCTACCGATTGTTAAGTATATTCATTCCAGGTATATATTTGGAAACCAGAGAAATGACCACTGTGAGGCAAACATGGTTAGGACTCAACTTGTTAGCTGACTTCTACGTACCTGTACTCTTAACAAGAAGGCCATGATGGGATTCTTTGGCCATCAATGTCAAAGAATTTTTTTTTTTTAATTTTTGTTCTTCATTGATTTTAGAAAGAGAAGAAGGGAGAGGTAGAGAGAGAGAGAAACATCAATGAGAGAGAACATCGATTGGCCACCTCCTGCATGCCCCACACTGGGGATTGAGCCCACAACCTGAGAATGTGTCCTGACCAGGAATAAAACCAACGACCTCTTAGTGAATGGGTTGACATTCAACCACTGAGCCACACTGACCGGGCTGTATTCAGTAGTTTTGAAAGATCTGAGCAATCCACAGAGCTAGCTGTGGTGTTTCAGGGTTGTACTTTTTATTTTATTTTATTTTATTTTTCTAGATTCTTTTTATTTAAGTCTATTAATTTATTTTTTGTTATAGATGTTTCTCCTTTTTTCCCCATTGACACCCTCCTCCCCATCCCCCCACCCCGTCCCCAGCTTTGTTATCCATGTCCATCAGTTATGCATACATGCACATAAGTTCTGTGGTTTATCTCTTCCCTCCCCCCCACCCCCTCTTCTGAGGGGTGTCAGTCTGTACCCTACCTCCACATCTCTGGGTCTACCCTGTTCCTCAGACTGTTATGTTCATTATATTCCACAAATAAGTGAGATCATGTGATATTTGTCTTTCTCTGCTTGGCTTGTTTCGCTTAGGATAATACTCTCCAGGTCCCTTCATGCCGCCTCAAAGGATAAGAGATCTTTCTTTCTTACAGCTGCATAGTACTCCATTGTGTATAAATGAAAGAACAAGAGACCTCTACTGAAGATGAGATAAATGAAATGGAGTTAAGCAAGTTAACAGAGC
Source organism: Tadarida brasiliensis (assembly GCA_030848825.1). Classification (NCBI taxonomy): domain Eukaryota; kingdom Metazoa; phylum Chordata; class Mammalia; order Chiroptera; family Molossidae; genus Tadarida; species Tadarida brasiliensis. The sequence goes on from CM061264.1 coordinate 50,081,604, forward strand.
TAGAATTCAGAGCCATGATCTGGAGGAAGCTCAACAGCATGAACAGGGTTGTACTTTTTAGTTGATGTGTTCTGAGTTAGAGAACTGGGCCTATGAACAGAGCTGTTCTTTGGGGGTGGCTGATGTCAAACTTTTGCTCATCAGTTCTGATCTCCAGTGTGTGTGTGTGTGTGTGTGTGTGTGTGTGTGTGTGTGTATCCTTTCTGGCTGCCATCTACCTCGCCCCTGGGACTACAATGTCCTATGAGCCATTTCTACAACTTTTTGTGGGTCAGGCCTTGCTAACTCATTTGGAACTTGCTACGGATTAAAATAATTCTGCCCATGTCCCTTTTAATGAGAGTGGTGTCAACTCTGCTTATAATGTGCTGCCACCTGGCCTCTGCTGTGCTCAGATCCTATCATCCCTATTGCTTTTGGGGAACACGGTGCTGTAACAGTATGTCCTGTCATTATTCCTAGCCTATTTATTGATGCGGGTGTCTCCCTAACCTATTGCCTTTATAAAGGGAGTGTCTTCTGGGCCTTCCTGAGGAACAAGGTCAGCCACAGCGTTTTCTGTCTTATAAGGGGAACCCTATGTGTGCTTCTCTGAGCTTTGTAAACATTTTCTCTATACTTTACTGCAGCAATTCTGGCATTTCTATTTTGGTTAATACAGGCCTTTGTTTTTTTTTTTTCAAGCTTTTTAAGGACCATTCCAGCAGCCTATGAATAGCTGCCATCAGGGCCCTTGCCAGGGTGTTAAGTTCTGTGTCACTGGAAAGTACCACCCTACTGCAAAACTCTCCCTAATCCAGCTTTATACCCTGTCCTGATCTAGCCCTGGTTGCTGAGAGTGATGTGTTTTCCAGGTCCTGAAGCTCTGTAGGCACATACTTTCTCTTTTCCCTTGGCTGGTCCAGCACTTTCTGAGTCAGGTTATGCTGAGAGTTGAGTCAAGGAGGAGATGGGACAAATCCTGAGAACGGCGAGAAATGTCTTCTGAAGCACTTGCCTCATTGGAGGCCTTTGTAGAACTTCAAGTGTGTGTGTGTGTGTGTGTGTGTGTGTGTGTGTGTGTGCCTAGCTCTATCTTCTAATAAGGAGAATTTGGTCATTTTTTCAGGCCCACAAATGTCATGATAACTGATTCATAAGAAACGGTGCCCACACAGACAGACATCCCCTTCAGGAGCCAGGGCCCCACTCCTTCCCTCTCAGGGCCCTGAGCGTGTGTCAGAGACTCGCCTAGGCTGAAGTTCTGCATTTCTGAAGCTCTGCTCACAGTTCAGTCCTGGCCCTGTTTTGCCATGACTGCCATCCAGCAGCAGAAGCAGAAGTTCTCTGAATGCTGCCAAGGAGTCCCTCTCACTTTCACACTTTGCTTTAAATGGTTAATTCATAGACCTGAACATGTCGTGATGTCGTGTTCTCTCTTTGATCAATGATGCCTAGCAACAGCCAACCAATTCCACAGCTCTTAAAGTTACTATTTCTTCATACCTGTGTACACCCAGGATGTTGTTCTGGCGATTACAGTCCCTTCCACCTGTGTCCCATCAGAGGTCGTCATAGGTATAAGCCAGAAAAATGCTGTAGCATTCCAAGGACTATCCATACTTGGCCTGTTACGTACTAGTGATGGGGTTCTTATTGCCATCCAGCCAGAAAATGATCTAATTCCAGAATTCCCATCTTTAAAATCTGCTTCCCAGGAACACTTTGATGTCAATTTCCTTAGACTGAGTTCCTCAGAACAAAACTTAAGATAGGGATCCTTGTTTAAGTGATTTATTAAGAAAGTGCTCTCAGGAGAAGGGAGGTGAGGAAAACAGAACAGGGCAGAGGAAGAATGCCAAGCAAGAATGTGGTCTCACAGGATACTCTAGAGCCCGCATGACTTAACAGAGCTAGTCTCACCTGAGGCAAGGGGCCGACCTTTTGTGTTCCCTGCCTGCAGGTCATTGGCTGAGTCAGCCCTGGTGTGGGGTGGGGAGAGGTGTAGCCTCCCAAGTGAGGGGCTTGCATTTGGTTCAGTGCAATTCTCTGTATTGTTGTCTCCAACAATCACAGCAAATGGGTAGAGGTACAGCAGCCAGAGGAGGGTATCTCAGTGTCTACCAACAGCATCCACTACAATAATGCAGAGCTATTATGAACTGTAATGATCAGCAAACTCTGAGTTATTCTTTATCCTGAGTAAAAAAAATATTATTTAAAACTCTTTGGAAGTCTGCTCTAAGCTTGGGCAGGAAGATTTTGTTTACCTTCCCATCTTCTCAGTGGAATTATACTCAGTCCCACTAGCCATGACCCCAAAAATGCCCAGTTCACCAGTTTTGACTGGGGACTCTGTTGTAAATGAGATTGCCCCTCTGGCCTGCTGTCAACTCTTAGTGTCCCCAAATTCAGAATGTTATTTCCCACTCTGACCTTTGGTTCATTCCAGCAATGTTTATCCCTCCTTCTTACCTTTACTGTTACTCCATAAAGGTTTACTCTGTATGAGTGGGAGATTATGAGAACAAGTCCTTTAGCTACATTGTCCCATTTGAAATGGTGTGACATGAGGTGAAAATACTGCACCTTTTTGCTTTCCACGTGCAAATGGAAATGTCTTTTCCCAAGTGTACACTGTTCCTGAGAAGGGGACAGAAAGTAAAAAAGGGGAGATAGAAAGGATGACCCAACAGTACTGGACATTTGGTTAAGAGTGAGATTTTTATTTTTTCAGTTTGAGTTTGGGAATTTGCGAGGTTTTGCCAGCAAAAAGTGTAGTAACATCTGCTCAGGGCTTCAGTGAGCTTGAAGGATCCGGAAATAAGTCATTGTCTCCCGAGTTGACGAAAAGCAATTTACAGTGAGAACCATCCTGTTCTTCGCTCCCCAAAGCTCTGAGCACACTGCAGAATGAGCGGTCTGTGCCACATAAACGCGTGAAGAATGGTGAAGCTTGCTTAAGTGCTTTGAAAACTGTGAAAAGCCACATAAAAATAAGGCATTATGGTTGCTTTCAATGAACCTCTCCAAAGTCTGCACTAAAATTGTCACTCACCTTACATTCCATTTCCCCCATACATAAATCCCTGTTCTAGCCAGAGCTTCTTCCTCCTACCTGCTACAGAATCCCCTTTTCATTTCCTCCTTCTTAGCTATCAAAACTCCAGCTGTAATCCTGAGCTTGGTTTGACTCTTCACTGAGAGGAAGCAGGTTCTCATGCTCCGCGGTTTGGCAAGGAAGGGCCGATCTCTCCGTGGGGAAAACCGTGGTGGGAACCTGTGGACTCGCTCTGGCCCACGCCTTTCCGTGGATGGGCTCCTCAAAGTGTGGTCTTCAAGCCAGAGTATGAGCATCACCAGAAAACTTGTTAAAATTAAAGTGATTACCTCCACCCTGGGCCTATTAAATTAGAAATTCTGAGTATGGGGGCTGCAATCTGTGTTTTAATAAAACTCCCAGGTGATCCTAAAGTTTGGGAATCACTTTCCAGGTCTGCTCAAGTTTGAGAATCACTGTCCGAGGGGATTTCTTACTGGTCACCTTTGATGCCATGCTGCTGCCCTCAGGGATTGCTCCCCCTCTCAGCACTCCAGCCAAATAAACCCGTAATTGCCATGGCACAGTTGGAACACTTAACTTTCCTAATGGCTTGTCCATAATAAAAGGAAAATGAATTTTTAGAATAATGTGTAATTAGATACAATGATTCATAAAATATGGAAATGTATTATAGTGGCTGAAAGCACCGGTTTTATAGTCAGGCAAACTAGGCTTTGAATCTAGCTTGGCGTTTAATCACGTTTCTATTAAGGCTCTGCATCTGTCAAATGATGATGATAATGATGCCTACCTTGTAAAGGTGTTGTAAACATTCAGTGAGATGATGAACGTCACACAGTTAGCAAAATGCTTGACTCATAGAAGGTGTTCAATAAATAATAATAAATCGTAGTTTGGTCCTCATCAGTTCATAACCCTGTTTGCAGCGGATCTTAGGGACTCGCTCTCAGCCCACCCCCACGGGACATGGAGCATTTTCCAGCTTGGGAATTCAGAAGCACCCGTAAGCATGTCTCAGTGCCTGGAGACTAAGCCAAGAGAGATGCAGAATTCTCTCTTCCCTGTCTGACTCCCACAGTTCAAAGACTAGTTTACTATCTCAAGACCCTTCTGTTATCTAGGCTATTGTTTTGGGGAGAACATCAGGCCCACTCCCAATATTAAAGTGGACTTGGAGCCAGAGTACAGATCGGAGGCCCACACAACATATATTTATATTTATAATTTACAGAGCAGCTCAAAATATGTCTGATCTTCTGTGTAGGCAGAATAATAGCCCGCATGGTACCAGGGACCTGTGACTATGTTACCTTGCATGATAAAGGGACTTGGCAGATGTGATTCAAATAAAGACCTTGAGGTGGGAGGTTATCCTGGAAAATCCAGTCAAATGAAATCACGAGAATTCTTTTAAGAGGGAGGCAGGAGAGTCAGAGAAGAAGTGATAACAAGCAAAAGTTGGAGTGATTTCTGCAACGAGCAAGGAAGGCAGGCAGCTACCAGAAGATGGAAAACACAAGGAAATAGATTCTCCCCTGGAACCTTCTGAGAGAATTCAGCGCTGCTGACCCACTTTGGATTTTAGAACCTCGGAATTATCTGGTAATACATTTGTGTTGGTTTAAGCCACTAAGTTTGTGATATATATATATATTTTGCAGCAGCAGCAGCATTAAGAAACTAATAACTCTTCTACTTTCATACTAATACAAAATTATAAAAATGTGTACGTATGCTTTTATGAGATTGCAAGTGGACAAAATATCAGTGATGTTAAATTTAATGACTATGTTGCATTGTGAATTGGTCTGTGAATGATCCAGTGCTATTTAAATGAATAATATAATAAAGATATAATTTGTTAATCATTTTATTCTATTCCATTTCTTTTTCTTGCCTTCATGTGAGCATAATTATGAGTTACATTGTCAGGATAACTAGTTTTTAATAAACAATGTTGCCAAATTAGACCACCTGTTTTCAGTTATTATAGTTCCTAGACAATATTTTTTATTAATTATAATTGGAGAATTTTGGCTCCTCTGAGCCAGTGGCAACTGAATTGTCATTAAAATTCTTGAAGAATACTTAGATTTAGAAATAAACTATTAACTTACATATAATGTTTGTGCATTTTAAGAGGACCACATATGATAAATTATCATGATCTCAGGAAAAAAAACCCATATATTTATTTTAAGGAAATAGATTACTGTCATAGATATAATTTTTCACATCTATAAAGCAATGTCTAAATGCATAGAGTTTTACTTCTTTGTTTAAATTTATTCAATGCTCAAATATTAAAAGAAAACTTAAAAAATAGATGTTTGATGCTTAGTTTGTTCAAACATCTTACTCAGCTGAAACTATGCTATGACCTAGAATGGCCAGAATATAGTCTCAATTATGTTTGTGCACAAATCTACTCCTTCCTGGTCATGCAAACATTTTCATTTCCTCATTCCAATTTCTTTATATTTTTTGGAGGTCGTTATGTTGCATATTTCACATACAATTTACTTTAATTTTGAAAATTTTTTCTATAAATTTAAAAATGCCTTTTATTCTTTAAAAAAATGAAGTAGCAAAGCCCATATCTGTTTGTGTTTTTCTATGCTTTTGCTAAAGTATTAATAGCAAGCAACAGTTCCTACCAAAATATCTGATTATTTCTAATTCAAGATGCATTACATTTTACACCAAACACCATGATTTGTTTCTAATTGAGAATATTCTGTTGCTTTGTTTATTTCTTCTTATGCATCTCTTATCGTGTTTAAATAAAATCTTATGGCTTGAACATTTAGTTGGCATTCCCATTATGTGCTGTTTTAAGGGTAAACTTGGTTAAGTATTTTATTAAACTGATTCATTTTGGGCAGGCCCAGTAATATTTAAATTGTTCCATATAATGTCATAATTAACAGCCTAGCTGTGACTATATCTTCTAGTAATAAATTCAAAACATGAGCTGTACATGGCACAAAAAATGCATCTGGAATTTGGGGCAGAATTCTGCCTTGAAAACCTTTCTCTTGCCAACTATTTAGCACTAGTATTTTAGATACATCCTCAGTGATATTTAAGTTATTTAAATAAAGTGGAAAATAGTTAATAGTTTAGAAAACTTAAATAATTTTTATTCCATATTTTATAAAAATAAAATTATTGAAATCCTAGTGTCCAGGGTGTATCTAGTTGCCAACGTAAAGATGATCTGTATCGCATTCATGCACTTTACATCGATATCTACATTATGCAAGTGTTTTGGTAGCACAGATTGTTGAAAATTACAAAGTGTTCCACAGCTTCCGTGTGCTGCTGTTGAAAATGCTGCACGGATTTGTGAATTCCTCCAGAACCATGAGCAGGAACATAGAGAGATGTAAGGACATGGAATTGGCCCTGCTGGAAAATGATATATTACAAGCAAATCTACTGCATTCATTCTATATGAGAAGATTTACTTGTCATTTGTATTTTCTTTTACCATGGAGAAGCCATGTCTGTCTCTGAATCAGCGGTAGCACAGCCCGTACACCTTGAGGTGCTGTGACACAATGCCTTTCTATTTTGAGGATCGGAACAGGAAACACAGAGAAGTGCTTCTCCCGAGGGTAGCCAATTTAGGAAATACTCTCTGAGGTCAAGCCTGGTCCTGGGGACCACCCACCATTTTAGGGGATATTTCATTCTCTACTCACAGACACATGTCTTCCTCCTAATGCTTGAAAAATAATTATGAAAATAACAAAGGCATAATCCATTACAATAACATAATCAGCCAAGTGGCATGTGTGTGCACGCTAACACACGCACGCACACACACGTGAAGAATTTAAGTTGTTCAAGCCCGTAGTAATAGCGGTGAGACTTGGGATGCACACAAAGCTCATTCTGGTACTCCCGCTTGTTTCCTTAAGAGTCGGGTTTTAAACGTCCTTCTTCCACTTAATTGTCTAGCATCTTAACCACACCCTTTGTCACTCAGAACCAGCTCATTATTTTGCTTCTTTGGGGAAGGCCTCCCGAACCCCTTTTGAACTTTGTAAACATACCTCTGTTACAAGGAACACATCTATTAGTTATCTATTGGATCAGATGCTGGTCTCCTACTGGTCTCTGAGTTAGTTCCTTGAGGACAGAGATCGTGTCTTATTCATTTCCCACTTCTGAGACCTAAGAGTACCTGGACTATATTAGGAGCTGAACAAATAATGTTTAACTACATTAAACAGGATAATAAAAAAGTTATTGATTTTAAAAAAGAAATCCACCATTCAGCAAATACCATAAGTATGGGCATGACATTCAGAAATCATTCAAATGTCCTTTAGGTTCTGGACTGATTAGACACTGGGCTATTTTAAGAGGAATCCTGATGAGATTCCACAGTTGTTGTTTGTGTGTTTTTTCTTTCTTCAGTACTTTATTTAAATATGGACTGTTCCATACTGTCAGCAAATTCTTCCTGACACTTAAGCTGAAGGAGTACCTTCGAAAAGACAGGCTGCATTGCTGAGAGGACTGCTGGAATCGCCTCGGTTTTATCCTTTTGACTGGGATGTATTTAAGGTTTCAAACGCCTTAACTCAGCACATTTTAAAGAGCAGTATTTTTAGTTTCTTGGGTGAATAGTCCTGTTTTAATTCAGGAAACAAAAGGTGTTGGGTTGACTAACAATGACAGCACCTCACTGTTTTATCTCTGAAGCCTTTCCACCAACCATATCCTCTTCAAGCAAAACCAGTACCTCCTTCCTCCATGTTCTTAAGGCCTCTTCATTGAAAACACACACACAGGCCTGCAGGTGCACCGCGCAGAGCGCTGAAGCAAGTCCACGCTATTTTAGACATAGATATAGAAAGAGATAGACTGCAATTCCTTGAGCTTCTGAGCATTTCCTCCTTGCTGTTTTCTCCAGTGACTTTCTAGGGACATAGCAGACTCTCCAATGTTTGTGAAATACCTGAATGATAAATGAGGTGGAATGAGGTGCAGCTACCTTTGTTTCCATTACTGTGAATGTTATTTATACACGTTTGCTGGTACATACGTGCGAGGTTTTCTCTAAGAAATTTGCATTGGTGACATTGCTGGCTTAGAAGGTATGCATGCTTTGAACTTTGCTAGGAAACACCACATTATTTTTCAAACTGGTTGAAAATGTGTACTCCTAGCAGCACTGTTGGAAAGTTCCTAGTTGTTTATTCACTCTCTGACCTTTCTATTGGCAGACTTCTTAATTTTTGCCAGTCTAGTTGGTATGTGTTGGTATCTCATTGAGGCTTTAATTTGTGTTGAAGAAGTTGAGCGATTTTTCAAATGTTTCTTGGCCTTTTTTTTAAGACTTCTTCTTTTTTTTTTTTTTTCCCCTGCTATATATGTTGATGCAGGTATGTTGATGTGTAGGTGTGTTGATACCATTCATTCTTACGGTGATAGTATCTTTTTTGTAGTTCTTTCCATTTTTGATGAATGATTTTGAAGTTATTTTATTACCTCAATGTAATTTTAGAACTTTTATATCTATATTACTGATGTGAGGAACTTTCTGTTGTGTTGTGATTCATTTTAATGCTACTCATGCTATTGTCTCAAACTCTAGTTTGTTCGATGCTTTGTTTTTTGTTTCTGTCCAGCATGTGTGTGTCTAAGAGGCCTTTTCCCATGTGTTTCTTTTCAAAGTTTCCATGTCCTTATGTCCTAGGAGTGTCCTTTTTTCCAGTGCATGTGTTTGTACCTCTGTCTTCTGGGTTCCGTGCTGTTCAGAAGATCGCTCCCCGGTGTGACCACCTACCCTTTGTAGGTGATCTGTCTTTTTGTTCCCACTGCTCTTATTTTCTAATTCACCTTTTTATCCTGAGATAATTATAGATTCACATATAGTCAAATTCCCTGTACCTAGTATATTCTTTACCTAGTTCCCCCCCAGTGGTAACATCTTGCAAAACTATTGCGCACTATTGCTGTTCTTTGTAACTTTATCCTTCACTTCTTTAAACATGTCAAACCTAGTAATTCTATATTCTGTGCTGGACAGTTCCAACCTCTGCAGCATTTGGAGTTCTCTGACTTTTACTCATTGTGGCGTACCTTAGTGTGTTTTGTGACATTTTAATGTGTGCTTATTGCTTGATCACATTTATGTGGGAATCCTCCCAGCTTAAATTGGGGTGTTTTCCCTCCAGAGAGGGTTTGTTTTGCTGGGAGCCAGGGGTGCCTTTGAAGGAGTCACAGGTTTAATTCCTTCCCCTCCGCATCCTTTGATAGTGCTGTTGTGGTCATTGGCTCTCAGGGCAGCTCTGCCTGTCCTCAGCGCTCACTGCTCACTGCATTCAGTGGCTGCTCCCCCCATAAGGTCTGTTTGTTTGTTTTTGGAGGGTAGGCTGGGGTTTGCGAGCGTAGCAATACATCACAAATTGGGTTCTGTCAAGTATCCAGCTGCTTTGTAGCACAAAGTCGGTAAAGCCTTTAGTTTATTATATTGCTGGAAGCAGAAGTCATGGAGAGAAGGTGACAGTGGTTATTAATCTTGGAGATGAATATTGAATAAAACTGTATTGTCTCTGTAGCATTATGTCTTGGAATATTGCCAGTATCCCTCCTCGACCCCTTTCCAGGACCAAAGCACTCGTTTTCCCGGCTCTGACTTGCCCTTATATGACCGGGACAGCCATGCTCAAGGGTCAGCCTGCCTCCAGTGACTATGGCATCTGTCCGTGTGTGCTCAATTCAGGACAACACTCAAAGACATCCTAGCTCAGCGCTCTCTATGGAGCTGGTTGTGATCTTTGTTGTGACCATATCCCAGCTCAGTTTCTCTGAGAATCCGGTTTCCGTCACTTCCTCACAGGTATTGATGATCTTATGGGCACCCCCCCCCCCCATAAACTGTCTGCATACAAACCTGTCTCAGAGTCTGTTTTCCTGAACTCACTTCATGAAAACACTCTCATTTTCAAAAATATTTAAAACTAACATGACCCCATAGAGTACATACTTAATATATCTACACCATGCCATGAATTTTAGCCCTGGGAGCCATTATGAAATAACCTGATTTTACATCATTCTAAATTGAAAAATTACCCCAGAGTTGAAATAATTCACAAAAGGTCACTAACTCACTCTGTGGTCTCCCAATGAAGGGGACTGAACTCTGATCTTTACTATGTGAGTCCCATTATTTAAGTAATCTATGGTCCTGGGCCTTTGAAACCAAGACACTTACCCGCCTTTGCTTCTTTGCTGTATCTTTTTGTTCTTTTCTTGGATACTCCTAGCAAGTTTCTTCAGATAGTTTTGAGCTGTGGCCATGCAACAGAGTATGGAAAAGGTAGCCAAAGGTGCAGTAACAAAACAAAACAAAACAAAACATATTTTGCTTGTTTTCTGCAGCTTCTTATAACTATTGAACATGGAGCTAGATGCAGGGCTGGCTTGATGGGCATGTGACTGCTACACAGGGTCCCACAATCAGAAGGGCACAGGTGTTGATGTAATGGTTGGTTGCTGCCTTGAAATTCATAATCATTTTTTAACAAGGATCCCCCACATTTTCATTTTCCAGTAGGCCTGACAAATAACGTAGCTTGTCCTGGGTTGAGTACAGAGGACGGAAAATGGCCTCTAGGAGTCTGAAAGTGGTGGGATTGAATCATGCCTCTGTTCTCTACGTTTTATGGCCTCAGGCCAGAGTCTTAAACCCTCTGGACCTCTTTTCTCATTAAGAAGCTATTGATGGCAAGGCCTATAAGGATTTGAAATTTGCTAGTTAAAAGAGTAATGAACAAATACCACTACAGTAGTTACCATGTGGAAATATCAGAATTAGTGATGTTAAGCCAGTGGTCTGGAATCAGATTACCTGGGTTCATACCCGAGCTTTGTAATTTCCCGATGGTGATACCTTGGATATGTTTCTTAAACATTCTTTGTGTCCCATCTGAAAATCATTGGTTTGGTATGAATGTCAAATGAGTTAATTATAACTTCTTAGCATGGTACCTAGTTTTTAATATTCATTTAAATGTTTACTGTTATTGGTTTTAGGAAATATACCCAAACTATTCTTCTTCCATTCCTTCACCCTCTCCTCCTCCTTCTTCTCTTCTTCTTCTTCCTCCTCCTCCTTCTTCTTTAAATAATAGTTTATTGACTTTTAGAGAGAAAGGAAGGGAGAGAGAGAGAGAGACATCAATGTGAGAGTGCCACATCTATTGGCTGCCTCCTGCATGCCCCCTACTGGGGATCAAGCCTGCAACCTGGGCATGTGCCCTTGACCGGAAATCTCCTGGTACACGGGACAATGCTCAACCAACTGAGCCACACTGGCCAGGGCCCAAACTCTTCTAAAACAAGCATGCTATGGAAGAAAATAATAAATAATGTCCTTTATACAGAAAAAAGTCAGGAATACCTGTGAACAATATTTATACTGTTGGCAGCTTGTTTGAGTACGAAGACTCCTTCAGTGAAAATTTACCTTAGTTATCCCAAAGGGTTTAGGATAAATTCAATAAAGGAAGTACAGATTTTTGCATAATTTCTCAGGATGCCCCAAGGTATAGTGCAGTGAATAATCAAACTAAAGCAAAATGAAACCATTAAAAAAGCAAATGAGTAAGATACGCAGGTGAGAGGAGTGAAATTAGAGACACTTAGTTTTGTGGAAAATAAAAAAGATGATCCAGAGAACATTGTTGCAGTGGTGGGTATGGAATCCATGCCACCATGCCACCGGCTCCCCCGGGTCCCACACACCAACCACTTGTTAGATAAACCCAACCAACCACTAATGAACAAAATATACATGTGTAGTCGATGGTGCATAGACCTTGCAAAGTCTGTGATCTATAAAAGGCCACAGTATGTTTCTCTCAGGTGTAAGGGAGCTGTGTAAACTAGAAGGACAGGAAACCAATGTGGTGATTTGTATTACAGATTCCTTTTATTTATGGAGTCACACTTAATTAAAAGTGAACAAGCTCTTCTAAAATTTATTTTTGAAATATTAAAATTTGTAACCATTTATCTTACAGTATTATGGGATATATTTAAATAATCATTTAAAATGTGAGTCCAGTCTATCCCTTCTAGATAAGCAGAAATAAAATATTTTTATTTGTTCTATATTCCAACACCAGGGGGCAGCATAGTCACACCATTCATTCCCTGTAGCACCTACACCGCTATACTTCGTGCTGATTTAAATACACAGTGTGCCCCTTTCAAATGGATAATCCTTTGAGAATTGCACAATGGTAGACCCAGGCTATTTGTCACCTATATGACATTCATTTTAATTCTAGTTTTGAAAACAGTACCCTCTGATCAGTATTTATACAAACTTTATACATTTTATATTTGCTGCATTGTTTCTGATTCTATAATAATCACACAATTCTGGGGAAAAGATTGGTTATGACTGTGTTTTGTAGTGTTTATGTATGGTAACTTTCTAGAAATCTGAATTCATGTCAATGGAACTTTCAGTCATATTGCTGGAAGGTAGAGATGGTGCCAGGACAGGCCTGTTTGAAGTAAAGGATGAGCTTCCTGTCAGACATGACACAACATGTCAGGAGGGAGTAAAAGTGGTGCTTGGTGTCCTGGCCGGTCCATGCCAATGAGCGGACTTGGAGATGGGAGGGAGTGCAGTGGTGATGGTAACAAGAAGAAGAAGAACCATCACCGTGTTTTGGTTGCTCATTATATCATAGATCCTTTATTTGCTTAATTCTATTATCCTTAATACAGTACTCTTGTAAAGTAGATATTAGTACTCTTATTTTTATAGGGCAGGGTGTAGAAGCTTGGTTTGGTTTTGTGAGTAACCTTAGTTCCTGAAACTCATAAGTGGGCAGCACGGACTGCGAAACCCAGGCTTTTCCTGCTGCTTCACAAGGCCTCTCCACCCACAGGGAAAGAGATTGAACTCAGTGATTCGACAGAAAAAGTAATTTGATCTGATATTTAAACTTCTTCATCCCTACACCATCCAGTTCATATGATTTAATCTAGGCTATTGTGATGGTTTACTTTATGTGTCAATTTAACTGGACTAAGGGATACCCAGAAAGCTGGTAAAACATGATTTCTCGGTGTGTCTGTGAGGGCGTTTCTATAAGAGCTCAGCATCTCAGTTTGTAGACTGAGTAAAGATCACCCTCACCAATGTGGTAGACACCATTTAATTCTCTGAGGGCCTGTCTAGAACAACAAGGTGGATGAAGGGCAAATTTTCTGTCTGTTTATTTTTATTTTTATTAACTTATCTTTATTGTTGAATGTATTACAGATGTTCCTCATTTTTCCCCATTGACCCTCTCCTCCCCATTCTTGCCCCCCTACTGCCTTTCCCCACACTGTTGTCTGTGTCCACTGGTTATGCATATATACATATAAGTTCTTTGGTTTATTTCTTCCCACCCCTCAACCCCTCTTCCCTTTGAGGTTTGTCAGTCTAACAACCAATTTGTACTTCTTAATCCCTTCACCTTTTTCACCCGTTCCCCCAACCCCCCTCCCGTCTGGCAACCAACAAAATGTTCTCTGTATCTATGAGAATGTTTCTGTTCTGCTTATTCATTTTGTTTGTAGATTCCATTGTCGATAGATATGTATTCATTGCCATTTTGTTTGTTCATATTTTTTATCTTTTTCTTCAAGAAGACCCTTCAATATTTCATATAGTAATGGTTTGGTGGTGATGAACTCCTTTAGCTTTTCCTTGTCTGGGAAACTCTTTATATGGCCATTGATTCTAAATGACAGCTTTGCAAGATAGAGTAATCTTGGTTGTAGGTTCTTGCTTTTCATCACTCTGAATATTTCTTGCCACTCCCTTCTGGCCTGCAAAGTTTCTTTTGAGAAATCAGCTGACAGTCTTATGGGAACTCCCTTGTAGGTAACTAACTGCTTTTCTCTTGCTGCTTTTAAGATTCTCTCTTCATCTTGAACCTTTTGCATTTTGATGATGATGTGTCTTGGTGTGGGCCTCTTGGGGTTCATCTTGTTTGGGACTCTCTGTGCTTCCTGGACTTGTATGTCTGTTTCCCAAGTTGGGGAAGTTTTCTGCCATTATTGTTTCAAATAGGTTTTCGATTTCTTGTTCTCTCTCTTCTCCTTCTGGCACCCCCAAGATGCGAATGTTGGCATGCTTGAAGTTGTCCCAGAGGCTCCTTACACTGTCCTCATTTTTTTGGATTCTTTTTTCTTTTTGCTGTTCTGATTGGGTGTTTTTTGCTTCCTTATATTCCAAATCGATGGTTTGCTTCTTGACTTTACCTACTCTACTATTGAATCTGTGTAGATTATTCTTTATTTCACTTAGTGCCTCCTTTGTTTCTGACTGTGCATCCATCATTTCTGACTGGTCCTTTTTTATGCTCTTGAGGCCCTCACTAAGTTCACTGAGGTTCTCACTAAGTCCATTGAGCATCCTTATAAGCAGTGTTTTGAACTCAGCATCTGTTAGGTTGCTTATCTCCATTTTGCTTAGTTCTTTTCTTGGAGTCTTGTTCTGTTCTTTCATTTGGGACATGTTTCTTTGTCTCCTCATTTTGGCTGCCTCCCTGTGTTTGTTTCTATGTATTACTTAGCGAGAGGTATGGGGCTAGTTGAGACCAGATGCTGCTTGTTTGAAAGAATTTAGGAAAAGCTGAAGCAGGCTCCAAGACAGGCCAATCCTATGGTAAAGCAACTGGCAACAGCTTGGGTGGGCCTGAAAGCTGGGTGGGGCGGGGCCTCAGGGAATCACCAGGGCGGAGCAAACAGTGTGAGCCAGGTTGCTGGAGTCCCAGATATGGCGGCATCTGCCAGCCCAGGGAAGGGCTCACCAAAGGAACAAAGGCCTCTGATAGCACGTCTGTCCAGGAGAAAGCTGCCTCTCCAGCCCTCGCTCCAATGCCAAACAGCTCAGTTCTTCCCCATATGACTCTGGTGCCTTTCAAGCTGCCTCCCCAACGCTGGAGCCTGGAGGGTGGGAGTCCGACTAAGTCCGTGCGCGGACCTTTTAAGAGGAGCTGCCGGGGGCTCCAGCCGCCTCAGCCTCAGTTCCCGCTGGTATTACAGGCAGAAGTGATGAGGATTTCTCTTCCTGGCACTGGAACCCTGAGCTGGGCGCCTGGTGTGGGACGGGGACCCCTCAGTCCTCAGGGAGGACCTTCCCAGCCGAGGTGTCCTCCTGATTTTTATCTGGCACACGTGGGTGTGGGACCAGCCCGTCGCGCCTCCGCCCTCCTGCCAGTCTCCATGCGGCTTCTTCTTTACTTTCGTAGTTGTGGGACTTCCATTCAGCTTGATTTCAGGCGGTTTTGAATGATGGTTGTTCTGTAGTTTAGTTGTAACTTTGATGTGGTTGTGGGAGGACGCGATACCGCGTTTACCTACGCCGCCATCTTGACCGGAAGTCTTGCTGTCTGTTTAAACTGGGACATTTCCTCCGGCCCTTGGACGTTGGTACGTCTGGTTCTCAGGCCTTTGGACTCAGGCTGAATCACACCACCAGCTCTCCTGGTTCTCCAGCTTGTAGACAGCAGATGTGGGGTTTTTTGGCCTCCACAATGAAGTGAGCCAATAATAAATCATCTGTCCCTTTCTCTGTCTCTCTCTCTATATATATATATGTGTGTGTGTGTTCTGTTTCTCTAGGAAAAAAACCTAACTGCAGAATACTATATAAATTCTAAATTTTATTATTGCATTTATTAATTTTAGCTCTTTACATCTGAACAACCATGTAATGTCTCATGACCAACAGTCTTGATCACCACAGGAGAACTGTGGGGGAGAGTCCAGAAGCCTTCAGTCCCCTTCAGAGCTGTGTTCTGTCCTGGGGGATCCGTGACTGAGAAGGGAGCATGTGCTTCTGTGTGGTGGCACAGTGGGTTCACTAACACATCTTTCCCCAAGGCGCTCAAGGCACAGCAGAGATGGTAGATCACTGTTTTCGAGATCTACCAGTGGTGGATGTGGAAGACTGTATTCATCTTAATCTTTGAGCAGGAGAAACTGAGGCAGGAGCAACTTGCTGAAGTGCATTTTTCAGGACGGCTGATGGTTGAAATCCTTGCGCTAGGGATTAGCGAGGCTGGAGTTTTATCTCAGCTTTGCCATTTCCTGGCTCTTGGCTTTGGGCAAACTCCCTGAGTGTCATATTTCTCATCCGTGAAAGAAAGATAAGAATAATACTGATTTCTCCGAATTGTTTAATTTTTACACACATATCCATTTGATCAATAATGGCCATTTAATTTGCTCTACCCGGCTAGCTTTGTGACAAGGGCATCAATCTCATGAACTAGAGCCATCTGCAGATCTAAGCAGTACCCACTGAGGCCACTGGGTGTCTCTAGAAAGCTTGAAGTGGAAGAGGAAGCAAAAAGATGCTCGTGAACATGCTTTATAAACTGTAAAGTCTTGTAGAAATATAAGGTCATAATGGCTCCCTTCTCTGAATTTAACTTCCACTTGATACATGCCTATACTTTTGCACTTATCTAGTTAGCTATTGAGTACCTAATATGTACAAAGGAAACATTTATTTTACAGTGTGCACTGTTCTAGGTACTGCATAGTCAGCAATGAACAAAATGGACTAATCCTTTGCCCTTGGAGCTTGTATCTGTAATGATGACAATAAACACAGACACACACACACACAGACACACACACACACACACACACACACACACACACAGAACGTTTGGTAGTAATATGGAGAAATAAAAAGCTTGGGAAAGGACTAGAGAATGCTGGCACCTGCTATTATAGATAGTGCTTCACCCTCTTCTTTGAGAGAGTGAAAACTGAGCAAAGACTTGAATTAAATAAAAGAATGAGGCACATATCCATGTAGGAAAAGTGGGTTCTAGGCAGAGAGAGCAGAAAGTGGAAGACCTTGAAAGAGGAGAGTATGCCTGCTTAATTTGAGAAACAGCAAGGAGACCAGGGTGAACCATGCAAATTGATGATTTCCTATATAATTCATTGTCTATTTGGGAGACAATATCTACTATAATATTTAATTTTATAGCTCCTCTATTATAGGTGCATTCATCTATGATATTATAATAAGAATAATGATAATAATTAGTACTTTATTGAGTACTTGCTATGTGCTAGGTTAGTTCTTTCAACCCTACCAAATAAATATAGTTATACCCTATATTGAGATTCTAAATAGCCTTCCTAAAGTAACATATCTAGTAAGTTAGTGAGGCAACACCTGGTCTTGTTTGAAAGTGCAGGCTGCAGAATAACTCAATGAGAAGGCAGATGAGTGAAAAATACATAATGACGTCAGAGGGGTTATGGAAAGCTACCAAGAGGGTGTGACATGTGACTTGTTCTCTGGAGGGTGAGGATGAGTTCCTGAAGGGGGAAGATGAGGGTGTGAGTGGAGAGAGAATATCTTGGTAGGAGCAAAGGTATGGAGGTTTGGAAGAGCATGGTTAATGCAGGAAATAGCAAAGAGTCAAGTGTGGCTGAAGAATTGGTAGCACTGAGTGTAATAGATATATTCTTGTGCCTACAGGTAGGTGCCAGGGAGGGTCTGCTACTGTGATATAGGACACCTCCTGGCCATGACTGATTGGGCAGGGATGGAGCCCCTGGCCCACATGCAGCAAGCGCTAATGTCTTACTAGGAACATATGAGTTGAGTGGCTTGGCTCAAAGAGATGAGTTGGCTGAATCGGATCCTTCCTTTCAACATTTTGATGCAAGGATATCCAGACTATTGCTTGTGTATGGAGGGCCCTGGAATAGAGAAGTTATCCAAATTTGGGGACTCAGGAAGTTATTTGAGGCCATGTGCGAACTGATCTAGAAGCAACAGAAAGAGAAAAATAGAGCAAGTGCAGAGATGAGCAAAGATGGAAAATCATGAGGTCCCTGCGATAAAGAAATGGAAATAGCCATCCTGGAAATAGCAGCCCTTCAATTTCTACCACATTTACAGTTCCTAGTTCTTTGGATTTCATGAGGCAGGTCTATTTTTTATCCTGGATTCAAGAGATCTCTGTATGCTTAATTTAGGGAGATCATATAATTTATTATCCAAACTGAAAACTTTTTAGAGTAAAAGTGGGTGCTATTAATAATTACAGGTATAAGCTGGAAGAGTACTGGGAAAACAGGTGTATGCAGTGGTGGGCTAGGAAGTGTCTAACAGCTGCCTTTGCAGAAAGCAACAACAACAGCAACAGACCACAGTTTGATTTAGAGTGTTTGCCGATTTCCATGGTGTCAATACTCCCACCATGGCTGGCTCCAAACTCCCAATGTGATATCAACTGGCTTGAAAAATCTCTGAAACTTCAACAAGTCAGCTTTCTCAAGCTGTGACAAGTCAGCTCCAGCACACCACTGGATACATATCACCCTACCTAGAATACTCTCTTCCCCAAGTTCCCTCTCTTTTATTTTTACATAGGTTTTCTTAAGTGTATTTGAACCTTGCAACTCCAAAAGTACTGATTAGAACAGTGGTACATTTGGACCTGAAACTGTAGCCAGTGAGAAGTCTGCCGCCTCGTCTCCTGTCCAGATCCTGGAAGGGAGAGACTGTCTGTAAGTTCCTTTTCCTTCCCCAGCTTGCCCAGCACAGTGAGGAATATGTGGGAGCTGTCAGTGAATACCAGCTGAATTCGTGCTTCAGGCGTCACTTGGTGGCTCCCTGTGAAAGGTTGCTCAGCTGTGAATTAGTTGGCCTGTCAGCTGTGGGCAAGCACCTCTGTGAGAGACTGGTGAACAGCTCCTTGGGGGATTTGAGACCAGGGCTCTGACATTCTCACCCAGGTCTGATTGTTGTCAACTCACCATCCCCTGTCAAACTCCAGCCTTCCATAATCGGGAAAGCAGTTTATTAATTCAGTTATGGGATGGTCTCACCCTGCAGCCGTGTGGGTACTGGCTGCTTGATCAGTGCTTCTCCTTAGCTTGTTCACACTGGCTTGAGGCAGGTGCTGTCAGACTTATTCTTCATTTTTCATTCTTCAAATAACATACTATTTGCCTTCCAAAAAGCAAAATCTTTCGTCCTGATTTAGAAATAAACTAGTTACCCAAGTTTATTAGTTTGGATTGTGCAAATATATTCTTAGCTGGAATCTACTTTTCTTTTTCTTTTCCCCCTTTTTATTCCTTGTATGTATCTGCTTGTATGTATCTTTATGCATTTTCAGACATTGGTGAAATATCGGAAGAATTACATTTCTAACAATTTCTAAAAATTTCTAAAGCAATTTTTCTTGTTTCTGTGAAGAGATAAGAATGGAAGACATTTCCTCTGAAAATGCTAAATGTATTATTGTTAAATGATTGATACTGCACTTTTGCTGGGACAAAATTTATTCTATGTCAGACATGTGTGTGCATACACGCACATGTGTGCACTACACACACATGCACACACACACACTCTTTCTTTTTCAGCAGTTTTCAGCTGAAATGGAGTCATGTGAAATAGTGCTATACTTGTACAACTGTCCTTTTTAAGTGAATTGCTTAAATAGTTGTTTATTTACAAAAGTGTTCCCAGTTTATGTGCCAAGTAATAAAATGGTTAAATAATGAAAAGATTTCCAAGTAAGTTATTCCAAAGTACTGTAAAAATTAAGGAACAAAATCACATCTGTAACTAAAGACTCTAAGGCTCAGCTTTCAATAGACATGCATTAGAATCAAAAAGGTCAAGATTCACTGTTTCTGGTACACTGAGTTGTAGCAAGAGTAAGTAACTTTTATAAACCATAGTGTGAAAATAATTTACCAGAAAATTCTATGTGCTTACAATCTGTTCATTAATGTTCTTGATAATGTAAAATAATGATGACATGAGTCTAAATAAAAATGGCCCATAAAGGAGAATATATAAAGCTGTTTGCTAAATTATTGTTTAAAATTCTGAAGAAGAGTAAAACTTCTGCATATTTAATAAATGACCAAAATTTAATTTGCAGCCAGTTTACAGATTGCATTAGACCACTTAAAACCATGTTGTAGAAGGACACTTGCTGCTGTGGAAAGGTATTCAGAATATATTGCTAAGTGGTGAAAACAAACTATATAACTTTCTGATATAAAGGGGATCAAATATATGTTGATGGAAGAATATTTGACTTGGGGTGCTGGACACACAATGCAATATACAGATGGTCTATCACAGAATTGTACATTTGCAACCTATATAATTTTATTAACCAGTATCACCCCTGTAAATTTAATAAAAAGCAAAACTTTATGATAACATGTTTTACCTGTGTGTTTGTGCTAGATATAAGACTAGAAACATATATACCAACATGGTCTATTAACAGTGCTTCTACCTGGGTAGAATGATTCAAGTCACATTGCTTTGCTGTGTATTTACATTGTCCATTGTGCTTTGTTTTACTGCCTTGAGCATGCTTCACTATTTTAGTTAAAGAGAAGTTATTCTCAACAAGCGTGGTGAATTTGGAAGGGAATAGAGTCATACACAATTAACTATAAGGTGAGGCATATGCATACGCTAAACCTATGAGCAGGAGCATGTGAGTAATTCATTAAGTCCCTGCCCTTTTATTCAGGGAGAGGTTTTAGAAAGGTGAGCAGGGGTAACTAGAGGAATGAGAACACCTTGGGCAACATGAATTGGTGCCTTCTTAAGGAGTTAAGGCATCTCATCCCCCCACGGAGCAGAGAACAAAGCTTTCACTGTACTATTAATTAGAATTCAGCTTTGTATAGTCTGTGGTTGCAAACTCCAGTGAAATTGGTGCAAGATCCTATTCTCGAAGGGTTATAAAGCGCATATTGTTGTCACAGTCAACCTAGTACAGAAAGATGGCATCCTTGGAATAAAATGTAAATGCATTTTATATAGAGCAAACCACATTAGGCACTACCATAGATTTAAACGTTAAATGATCATGATCATTTCCAAGAATATTGTCAGATTTTTTACTTAAAAATGAATTTCTTTAT
This sequence comes from Tadarida brasiliensis, assembly GCA_030848825.1. Lineage (NCBI taxonomy): Eukaryota > Metazoa > Chordata > Mammalia > Chiroptera > Molossidae > Tadarida > Tadarida brasiliensis. The sequence continues at coordinate 50,102,626 of CM061264.1, forward strand.
TTCCCATAAATTTAAAGCTTATTTGATGGAAATAGATTTAACTGGAATATAATGTTTGCCAACTTTAGGGTCCCCAATTACTGAATCAAGGTAACCATGAATACATTTTCTTTGAAACCTTACCTGAGGATATGTTTTTATTGATTTTAGAGAGAGAAGAGAACGGGGAGAGAGGGAGAGAAACATAAATCAGTTGCCCCAACCGGGGATCAAACCCACAACCTAGGTATGCACTCTCACCAAGAATTGAACCTGCAACCTTTTGGTGTACCAGATGACACTCCAACCAACTGAGCCACACTGGCCAGGGCAAGGTAACCATGAATACCCTTTTATAAAGCAAAAATCATCTTATTCACCTTTTCTCCAAGTGCTTGACACAGTGCCTGACACATAATAGGCACTCACCATAGGTATGCATACTTTGTAGAACTGGAAAATGTGCTTACCTGGAAGTCTCCAATCTATGTTTGCTGTTGAATAGAAGGTAATGATGGAAAGAATAGTGGATGGAGAGACCAGTGTCTTGAGTTCTAATCCCAGCTCTTCTATTAACTCAAAGTATGATTTCTCTTTGTGAATCCATGTACCCATTTATTAAAAAAGGGGATTGGATTAGCCAGGAGAAGTTGTTTTCACATTAAAGTACCTACGATTCTAATGGATCTCTCAGGTTTTTTTCCTTTTCCTCCCTATTGCCGCAGCTCATGTATTCATTAATATATTCCACAGATGCTCACTGAATGTCTCCTCTGTGTATAAGGCATTGTGTATATCATACAGAATAGGTCTGCAAACAAGGCATACATAGTCCCTGGTCCTGGGGTCCTTTCCTCCAATGAGAGAGCTGTGTGCCCTCCTACTTGACTGATTACAATTTTAAACTTTTTACTTGTACAATCTTATAATAATGGGAAATTATCCGTATTGGGGGAATTGCTTTTTCATTATAGAGCTCTCTTTGATGAGATAAATGAATTTAGAATAATTAAACTCAATATTTGTATTTTCTTGTTAATTCTTTGAATGGACCAGACCATGCACATTTAGTATTTTCTAGCTTTTTGGTAACAGACTCTGTAGACTTCACATTATTACAGTGGAGATGTATGTTTAAAATATAGTTTACAAGTTATATTTTATAAACTGTCATAGTTTTAGTGTACCAGAGTAAACTTAAGATTAAAAGGAATGTTTCAGTAACATATAGTGAAGGCATATTGTCATATAATATGACCCAACCTATACTTTCTTTTTACTATAAGATTATTCTTAATGCAAAGCATCTCTATACTTTAATAAAATGGGGACAATTATACTAAAATAATAGCCACGTTTTGGCATAACATAAATTAATTTTATTTCTTTGATCTAACAGTGTGTGTAGTAAAACATTCAATCTAATTTTACCTAGGAAACTTTCTACTTTTTCAAGGTAAGTTAGGATAGGTTGGTTATGCTGCTATAACAAAGAACTCCAAACTCTCAGAGGCCTAAAACACTATCAGTTTTCTTCTTGCTCACACTATACATTCATCTTGGATATGCCTGAGCTCAATTTATCATAATCCTTTTGGGACCTGGGACTGATAGCAGCCAATATCTCAAACATTTTCACGAGAAGTGCAAGAAGACAAAGAGACCTCTCGCAATGAATTGTTTGGTTATATTCTGTTACAAATTATTGGTTAGAACTAGTCACATGTTCCATATTCTCAAGAGGGGGCCAGGAAGTGCTATCCTTCCATCTGCCTAGGAAGAAGACAGCTGGGTTGTTGATGAGTAACACTGATTACTACCATACACATCATGAAAGACTTGTTTCAAGCATTAGTTCTCTTAATTTGCTAGGAAATCAATTAACTGTTGCTATCCTCGTCACTTGTTCAGTTGAGAAATCTTTTACTTTTTTGTATCAAAACATTATCTTTCTTTAAAAGATGTCTTGCATTATATTATATATTGCTGAAATTTTATCAAAATCTTCCAATTTTAGATTTATTACATTTGCAATGATGTATATTTGTATACTCTTGCCCGTGGATATTCATCCCTTTATTATTGTGATTTTCAAAAGCATTAAAAAAGAAGTAAGTTCAGGTTATAATAGAAGCTTTGTTTCTTTAATTCTTTTCCCCTTTGTATTTTCATTAGACTCGTTCAGGTTTTTGCTTTGAAGTGCTATTTCAGTAATATTCTTTGAGAGTATTCTCAAAGTACTTACTTGTTTTCCATTCTAATGCAGTTTGGAGCCAGAGCAGACAGGGGTTAGACAGAAAACTATTTTAGACTCAGAATAGTTCTACATAGCAATCTCAAAGTTTCATTTCATTACTCAATATTCTTAGGTAAAATAGTAAACCATGTGTGAATGCTTTTTATTTTTTACTTTACATATTCCAACTAAAGCATTGTTTTTATATATATTAACAAAATCATTCATTTACTTACTCAACAAATCTTTATTGTTCTCCTACTGCAGTGACACTCAAACTGATTTAATTATACGGATATAACTGAAAATGTATGAAGAGTTACAGGTACTTTTCTAAGCAAGTTATGCTTTAAGGGTCATAAAATTTCCACTCTTTTATATGAAGCTGGCAATACAAGCCTACCAATGGGACATGTGCTTTGAAATACATGTCCAGTGGCAGGTTCTAGACTACGTTCTTTCCTGGGATCCTTTGCAGAAGAGTGATATGTGCATTGGGAAGATTACTGACTGGAGGTGCTGGTGTGATGTGTTCAATACTCTGGGATCCATACTTTATTCACTTAACCAGTCAAAAGCGACCATGCACTTTACTCTTCGGTAGAAACTTAGAATATAAAGATCATTAACACACAGAGCATATTCTCATGGAGTTCATAGGCAACTGGGGTAAATAGATATGTTAATGTATAATTAACAAGTATATAACGTAATGAGCTTTATGGTCAAGGTACCTACAGAGTACAGTGGAACTACCAAGAGATTGTGGGTCTGGAGTGGAATTCACTTGGGGGAGAGAAGGGAGAAGACTATTGCAAGCATAACGAGCAGCCTGAGTGATTAAATGCATGGATGGCAGTGTGAAAACATGTGTAGCTACAGGACTGTGTACATGGGTATGGGGAGTGTTTGGAGAGTGTTGGCAGGAGATGAGGCTGAAAGGAAGCCCTGGGCCAGTCAGAATGGGGACTTGGCTTGGGTTTGCCTCAGAAGAATATATTAGGATAAGAAAGGAGAGGCATTAGCTAAAAAGATTGGAATTTATCTCCTGTGTTCCTGGGATCTTTAAAACTTACAAAGCAAGGCAGTGACATGGTCAGGTGGGTATATTCAGAAAGATAAGAAATTGTAGCAGGAGATGGAGAGGGAGAAACTAGAAATAGTGGAGGCACACCGAACTTAAATCTTGGCTTCACCAGCATAATTTTCCAGTGACTAGATTCTAGGCAATTGAGATAAGTGACTAATTCTTGTACTTTAATTTATAATATTATGACTGCATGCTTAGAAAATGGCAGCTGGTCCTTTAATAACGTGATGGCTTTTTCTACATAAAACATCTTCATTAAATTTTCTTTCAAGTATCAATGCATTTGTTAGAAAGCAGCAGACATGTTAATAGCAGTCATTGCCTTCCTCAGCTTTGAAAATCTACGTGGTACTAAGTTCTCATTGAGGCATTCTATTAATAGGGATAGTGGGGAGAATTCTAAGGGAATCATTTTATAAGGAGCCAACGTGACTTAAATGCAAGAACCCATCAGTGAGGAAAGGAAAGAGTTTATGGCACATGTGTAGCCATTGGCAGTTTGAGCAATGATACATAGTTAAAGTGAAATGAAGTGCTGAGAATATTTATTCCAACAATTTCAAAAGTAGAATGTGATAGGCCCTGACAATGTCCAGAGAGGATGCTGTTATCAGCTGTTTCAACTGGTTTTGACAAATCAAGAATAAAAATGAAGGAGAACGATTAGTGGTAAAATTGACTGACTTGAAATAAGTCTCAAAAATGCCCAAGCAAGTGTTTTGCTACATTCCTTAGCTATAACAATATATAATTTGAGAGATTTTCGAAATGAGCATTATTGTCAATAATGAAACAAAGTAGGTTATAATCTTTTCTTCCTTTGGACTTTTAAATGCCACATCTTGTACGTTATGAATATAAAAGCCACTATCTGTGTTACTAAGAAATATGCCCTGTTGTACCTTCTCTCTATCATGAAGTCATCCTATTCTTTCCAGCCAGCCTGGGTGGAGACTCTGGTCCAAAATCTTTGTTAAAATGTTATTACTGTGCATTGGTTGGATTTTCTGTTCGTTTTAATTGATACATTTGTTGAAGTCCCTAAGCACGTAGGTCCCTTGCACTCTACAATACCATCTCTGGCTATGTTACACAGAGGCTTTTTCTGTCGTTTGGATTATGCACTTATTAGAAGTCTTAAGTTCTCAGGAAGTCCATGTTTTGAGTCTTGGGGTTATGTTTTTTCAACAATGTTTTATTGGTCTAAATCACTGAGAAGAGGTGTGGTAAAGCTGAATAGTTCCCTGAAGAAGGGACAGTTTGTAATCTTCTAGATCAGTCTTTCTGGGATAAAAGTAGCTTTGGCCAAAGAATGATGATGTTCTTTAATTGGTGCACGTGGAATTGGACGAGACAGAAACACCCGAAGGCCTATGCTATTTACCGAAAAGTAGTGGAGGTGGTATAGGTATAAGGAATCACAACCTATCCGATACTCTCTGACTTACTTTTTCTGCATGGCTATCTCTGGACAGTAATTTCAATTTTTCCTGTATTTAGATGCAATTATACTATAATTAGTCTTCTTACCTTTTCAGTAAAAAGAGGAGAAAATAGCACACTTTATTGTTTTTAACTTCACTAGGACTAAAAGTTTATTGAATGCATACTTTGTGTCCTGCATAGAGTTGAATATGACAAATTGTTGCCTTAGAGAATTTTCAGTCCAGTGAATATTTTGTCTTGTACATAATGTTTTTATTTTATTTTTTTGGTTAATCCTCACCTGAGGATATTTTTCCATTTATTTTTATTTTTTAGGGAGAGGGAGGGAGGGAGAGAGAGAGAGAAACATTGATGTGAGAGAGGCACATCCATTGGTTGCCTCCAGCACAGACCCAGTCAGGGCTGGGGAAACCTGAAACCCAGACATGTGCCCTTGACTGGAATCGAACCCATGACACTTTGGTCCTTGGGCCAATGCTCTAACTGCTGAGCAACCATCCAGGGTTCTTGTACATTATTTTGATTGCATTTAGGTAAAGTTCTAGGAGCAAAATGTTCCCTTGCTGAACATGTATGCCTTCTGTTTTTATCAGGAAAACCCAGGGCTAGCCAGCTTTGAGCATCCACTAATTGACAAAATTGGGAAACAATATGGTCTCCAGAAACAAGCCCCTTTTTTCATAATTAGAAAGCTACCCAGAATTATTCCATGATATAGTCCTACTTTCACAGAACTACACTGAAGGTGAATCGATGACAGAGAAATGCTTCAATTCATAGATAATAATGAATGAATGTAGGTTTACTAATGCAGGTATTCAAACTCTGTAAATATATATATATATATATATATATATATATATATGATAATAAATATATACTTTCTTTTTAGAGAAGACATTTTAGTTGTAGGAAGAACTTTGGAGTCAAACAAGCTGGATTTGAATAAAGCCTTTAGGAATTACTCATTTTCAACTTTGAAACTTACCTTTCAGAACATGAGTTTAGTGCACAATGGGAAATAAAAACACAGCAGTTGTTGTATCTGCAAAGCTACCAGAACACAGTAGATGCTTAGGAATGGGTACCTCTTTGTTGTTAACTTATTTGTTAATGAACATTGAAGTGCTGTTGTGAACAAAAGGTTGCAGGAAGATACTATGGGAAGAACACAAAGAGAAACAAAATAAGATCTCTGTCTTTGAAGGAGCTTGCCACACTTTAGATGGGTAGATAGACACATTCACACATCAAACAAATCTGAAACAATGCTAATATAAAATATGCAAACACGTTGTAGCAAGAAAAGCAGTGCTGAAATAATTTTTATGTCACAAAGATGGAAATTCTAGATCACATTGTTCTTCGTAATCCCTTTAGAGATCTCCTCCCTAGATATGACTATATTAGAACACTTTTTAAAAAAGACTTTATTTTTTAGAGTAGTTTTATGTTTACAACAAAATTAAGAGGGAGGTACAGAGATTCCCCATATGTTTCCTGCCCCAACACATGCATAGCCTCCCGCATCATCAACATCACTCACCAAAATAATGCACTTTTTACGAAGGATGAATCTATATTGACACATCATCATCACCACCCAAACGTTTATGTTTGCCTTAGGTTCACTCTTGGTGTTGTATGTTCTGTGGGTTTGGATAAATACATAATGACATGTATCCATCATTATAATGTCATGCAGAGTATTTTTACTGCCCTAAAAATCTTCTGTGCTCTGCCTATTCATCTCTTCCCCTGACCCCACCCTGGCAACTACCAAGCTTTTTATTATTTTTGTGATTTGGCCTTTTCTAGAATGTTATATAGTTGAATCACAGAACATGTAGCCTTTTCAGGTTGACTTCTTTCCCTTAGTAATATGCATTTAAGGTTCCAATAGAATACTTTTAATAAACTCAAAGATGTTCAGAGGCATTATCAATAACTGGTGTGTCCAATTACAATAAATAGAACTGTGCTTGTAATGATTGTAAATTGCTTCAACTCAGTTCTATATTAAGTTCTCACTGTTATTTGCAATAGGCCCCCGATCTCTAAAACTATATGTTTAAGTTGCTTCCTTATATAGGAAGTATTCCAATGTAAGCATAATTAGAGATGCTCACTGTTGATCATTCTACACCCCTTGACCCCTGACAGATGTTACTAATCGATGATAGCATTCTTCCCACTGAATGCAGCCTCAAAACCTTTCCCTCCCAGTATTTCAGGTAATCACAACCAATTGATTTGACTTCACACCTGAGATAACAACTATTTATCATATTGACCTAAGCATTTCTGAGTTTGAGAATGACTGTGCTTACTATCTTAACTGAAGGCTGATTCCTATAGCCTAGTAAATCTACATTTAGGAAATTTGACCTACTAACTGTATAACTTTGCCTTCTTTTTTTGTGTGGTTTCATTGTATGTTAGAATTCCATGAGACCAACTCTGAGAGCATGGTGGAAGGCAATGGTTCACAAACACTGGCCGGCAGCATGAGCCTGTGAGGCCTGCTTAAAGCATGTTGCTGGGTCCCATCCTCAGAGTTTCTGATCCAGTAGGTAACGATCTTTAAAAACAGGTCCAGAATATGTTTTAGGAAATACAACCCCAAGTGATACTGGTGGTGCCAGTTATGGAACCACAGCTGGAGAACCATTGGCATAACAAAAAGAACACAAAATTATAGACAGAAAAATCTGGGGTCATCATTACTTGGACAGAGAGTACATTTTTTAATTTTTCCCTATGAAATTTCCTCTATAATAAAACCTCACAGAGTTATTTTAATTCTTACAGCAGCTATTTTAAACATTTAGTAAAAATAATCCCTCAACAAATATTTCTCCCCTTTGGAAATTGTTTTGCACTTCGTAGTCGAAGGAGAATTAGCATTACTCTGGACACTACAGGGAAAAGCAGACAGCCATGTATTCTTGTTTTTTTCTCCCAAGAAATGTTACATATTCTAATCTTTAGAAACTCACTCTATGTTATTCTAAAAATATTTCCTCTTTGCTTTGAAAACCTTGCCTCAGGCCCTGAGAAGAAAGTTTTACTTTATTTAAGTTTGGGAAATTGGACCAATGGTAAACTAGCAGGAGGCTGTGTGTAAAAGCTGAGGGGCCACACTGAGGCTGGACTTTCCCCCTTTACAGGGACGACTTCAAAATGAGTGTGGTAATGCCTATATCACTTTTTAGATGTACCAGATTGCATTACGAATGCAATGCCATTTGCATTTTAAATTGTAATTTGTTAATTTACATGAATTATCTTGCAAAATACTGTATATGAACATTCACATCTTACAGGCTGGGGACTGAGAAACAATGCTGGAGGGAATTGCCCCAAGATGATGAAGAAACTGGTTATGCACAGATTCCTGATAAATTATTCACTCACTTAAGCCATTCTCCTACTTGATTACTCTTCAATTTGCAAGGGTTTAATTTGTTTCCACATGAGCATTTTCACATGCAGATTTTTTTATAGATTGCTGTATTTTTGTGTTTAGTAATCTTAATAAAAAACATCAAGAGTTTTTACTAGGAAATATAATGTTATCTTAGGCAAAATAGTTCTTAATTATAATGCAGTATTTATGGACAATATAAATGATAGCTTTGAATTGAAAGGAGGATTACTATGTTTACCATAAATCTCCTTGACAACAAGCTCAATGTTTTGACTACTGAATCATTTAGAATTTTATGCAGATTTAAGGGTCTCTCACCTTGGCATTTCATTCTTTTATATACATCTGGATTTTTAATAGGTATTCTTTAAAATCCCATTAAACATTGCTCCTTTAATAAATATTTTTGGCCACCTAACTTGGTTGTATTCGAAATGTTTCTCCAATTCTTATCATCATCATCACCTTCATCCAGTATTTATTGAGCTGTGAAACACTGGGAATCAAGTTCAAAGAACATTTGGAGTTCCGTTTTGGAACTCTATTCCAGAAAAAAATGAAAAGAAGCAATTCACACCTCTTGGATCTTACCACCTAAGAAACATATACCGGCACTTGGGCAAGTTACCATCCCCCGAACTGCTTGCTTCTCATTTTGAAATGAGAAGAAAGCCCTCTCAGCATATAGTATTCTGTAGAGATTGCCTTCCTGCCTTTGGCAGGGCTCCTGTTTCTCCTGTGAATCATGCTCCGTACACAGTGTTACCATTGTGCTATCTGAAAGAGCCAGTCCTGCTGGGTGGTGGTGCAGCTACTCCCCGGAAAGGTCACAAGTTCACGTCTGCTTTGCCTTCTGTCTAGCAAGGAGTGTTTAGGCTAAGCAACAGATAATTGCAATATTCCTCTGTGTCTCAAAGGTTAGACTTTCTGAGGTACCTCAGCAGTGCTGGCTAAGAGGCCATTAGTAATGGCGGATTCAAGACAAGTCTCATCCTTGCCTTTGGCCTGTCCTTCCACGTGTGTCCTTCAGCATCTCTTCTCAATGGCTTTAAAAATGAATTTGCTTGAGGACTTAGTTGAGGCAACTGAGAAGGAGATGGTGCATCACGGGAGCAAGGATAAACGCTCTTGCAGCTTATCTAAGTGACTTTTATTTAAGCCGACATTTATTAAACACCTAGTATATGCCAGACACTATTTTAAGTGCTGGAATCAATGTGGTAAATAAGACAAAAGGTCTTTGTCCTCATGGAACTGTTATTCTGGTGGGTGTGACAGACAAGAACAGTGTCAGACAGGTGACTTTGGGTGATAATTGCTGTTAGGAAAACCAAGGGGGAGGGAGGTGCTGTTTTACTTGGGGCAATTACAGGAAAGCCTCTCTGAAGAGATGTATGAACAGGTATCTGTCGGAAACAGGGGAAAGGTCTAGAGAGAGAGCTTTCCAGGCAGAGACGAAACAAATAGCCCCTGAGGCAAGTGTGCTCAGCCATGTGATGGACCACAAGTGACTTCAACATGCATTTGAAATAGGAAGGCTTTGTTGATAAAATTACACACATCTGTATAAAATACATTTGAAAATATTACGTTAGGAAAAAGGGCCATCACCACTTTCAAGATGTGAGTATAATGAAGGCATAAAACAATACTGTCTGCCATAAATCTGTTTCCCAGCAGAGCCATCCCAGGGTTAAAACAATATATTTCATACATAATGTACAGCAACCGTTTTTTTTTAAACAACTGAACATGCACAGAAAATGCTGTTTTGACGGTCTATCTTTAGTCTTCAGCAGTTGCTGTCATGACTCTGAAATCTGGAACTCTGCCGTCAAGAGGCACATTTCTCTTGCTGTAAAAAATAATCGAATGGCATCTAAGACCGTGATCACAGGCTGTGATTTTAGAATATAAATCACTTGCTGTGAAGGGGGAAGGGCAGTCTTTTCCTTTTTATTTGAGTCTTATTTATGTTCTCAACATGCTTTACTGTGGGTTTGTTTATATTTTCATGAAGATGAAATTTTCTTTGGCTTCTGTGCGTGGCAAGTAGTGCCTGTTAATTTTATTGGATTCTGTACCAGTTGAATCCAAAAGCGTGTCTGGAAATCCGGAAAACTGAACCAAGAACTGGTGCTAGCACAAAATGGAAGGATGAATTAAAGAATCCCTAGCCCTGGCCAGGTAGCTCAGTTGGTGAGAGTGTCATCCTGATTCGCCAAGGTTGTGGTTTCAGTCCCTGGTCAGGGCACATACCAGAAGCAACCAATGAATGCATCAATAAGTGAAACAACAAATTGATGTTTCTCTCTCTCTTTCTCTTCCTCCAAAAAAGAAAAAAGAATCAATTATAAAACAAAAAGAATCCCTAGATTTTACTTTGGGTTTAGTGTGAGGTGGCACCTTAGAGTATTTGCTAAAGTGGACCTGCTTTCCAAAAATAAAAATAAAAAGGTAAAAATTTCAAGAGGGTAAATAAACACAGTATCATTAAGAATTTGTTCTCCCACTTCTAAAATTTCTAAGTCATTAAAAAATAAAATAAAAAAATATTTGTTATAGCTAATGTAGCACAAAGAAAACAGTTTAAAATCTGAGCCTAGAACTTGAATAATCAGTATAGATTTTATTACAAAACACTGTTCTTAGTAATGCTAACCAAGAGAATTAATTTTCTAAATGAGGAGTCCCAAAATGTAAGTCTCAGGACTGTCTATTAGAAGCTAACACAGGCTAGAAATAGAATCATAGAAGGATATTTTCACCTTTAATTTTTTTTTTCTTTATTGATTTTAGAGAGAGAGGAAGGGAGAGGGAGAAAAAGACAGAAACATCAATGAGAGAGAACATCGATTGGCCACCTCCAATATGCCCCTCACTGGGGATTTGGCCCACAACCCGGGCATGTGCCCTGACCGGGAATCGAACTGGCGACCTCTTGGTGCATGGGTCGATGCTCAACCACTGAGCCACACTGGCCGGGCTTTACCTTTAATATTTAAGACCAGAAAGAAAAGGAGGTATGTGAGAAAAGTTTCTAGTTTTTAACAGTACATGAAAGTCAAGTAAATTCTAATTTTGAGTTGCAAATGAATAAATATGCTAAGGCACATTAAGCCAATCTTTCCTCCCTAAGTTGACTTAAAACTGATAAGAGTGCATTCAGATAAAATTATTTTGCATTAATGAAATTAGTTGCTGTCTGGGTGAAACTAATCATTTTTGCTGCATATTCAAATTATTTTATGTTGTCCTGAAATATGGCATTTATAAAGAAGCAATTCCAGTTTCAGGATATAACATAATTGAGAGGCTCATCCTTGTTTTCAGAAGGTGGAGCCATCTCCTGGGTTACAGAGGGCAGAGCCCCCACTCCTCGGGGCTGAGAGAGTGGGGTCAACACTCGTAATGAGCCCAGAGGACCAAGCATTCAGCCAGAGTATTTAGACTGTGGTACATTTACAAAATGGAATACTACTCAATCATAAAAAAGAAGAAAATCTTACCCTTTGTGACAGCATGGGTGGACCTAGAGAGTATTATGCTAAGTGAAAGAAGCCAGTCAGAGAAAGACAAGTACCATAGGATCTCACTCATATGTGGAACCTAATGAACAAAATAAATTAAACAAAATAGAAACTGACTCATAGAAACCAAGAGGGGAGGACTGCCCATGCAGGAGAGAGGGAGTGCTTTCTGGCTCATGCCCATGAGGTGGCCAGAGGGGCTGGGATCCAGGCACATTTCTACTTTATTCATTGCAGTTTTCCTCAGACCGGCATAGTGTCTGACTCACAGTTAACATTTAACTAATACCAGTAAATAAATAGATACTGTTGATTCATATTCCGTGGTTGTTACACATTCATTTAGCATGAACAAAACATTTTTATATGTCTGTAAGAGTTTTAGATAAAGAGGTTAACACAAAGAATAAATTATGGTCTTTACTTTCTAAGAGCATGGAGGTATGGGTTTTTTTTGTTTTTGTTCTTTTATTAATTAATTTATTTTTGTTACAGATGTTTCTCCTTTTTCCCCCCAGACACCCTCCTCCTGACCCCACCCCCTCTCTAAGGATTGTTGTCTATGTCCATTGGTTATGCTATATGCATGCATGTTCTTTGGTTTATCTCATCCCCCTCACCTCCCTCTCTGAGGTTTGTCAGTCTGAACCATACTCCTTTCTATGTCTCTAGGTCTATTTTGTTTGTTATATTCCACAAATAAGTGAGAGCATGAGGGAGATATCTTTTTCTGATTGGTTTATTTTGCTTAGCATAATACTCTACAGGTCCTTCCATGCTGTCTCAAAGGATAAGAGATCTTTCTTTCTTACAGCTGCATAGTACTCCATTGTGTATATGTACCACAGCGGTTTTATCCACCCATCTATTGATGGACACTGGGGCTGTTTCCAGATCTTAGCAATTGTAAATAGTGCTGCTATGAACATAGGGGTACATATATTCTTTCTGATTGGTGTTTCAGGCTTCTTAGGATGTATTCCTAGAAGTGGGATCACTGGGTCAAATGGCAGTTCCATTTTTAATTTTTTGAAGAAACACCATATTGTTTTCTACTGTGGCTGCACCAGTCTGCATTCCTACCAACAGTGTACTAGAGTCCCCTTTTCTCCACACCCTCACCAGCACTTGTTGTTTGATGATTTGTTGGTGGCAACCATTCTGGCAGGTGTGAGGTGATACCTCATTGTTGCTTTAATTTGCATCTCTCTGATGATTAGTGACATTGAGCATTTCTTCATATGTCTCTTGGCCTATTGTTTGTTTGCTTGTTTTTTAATCCTCACCCAAGGACATTTTTCTATTTATCTTCAAATAGAGTGGGAGGGAGGGAGAGAGAAGGAGAGAGAGAGAAACATTGATGTAAGAGAGACACATCGACTGGTTGCCTCCCGCATGACCCCAACCAGGACCAGGGACGAACAGCAACTGAGGTACGTGCCCTTGACTGGAATTGAACCTGAGACTCTTTGGTCTGCAGGCCAACACTCTAACCACTGAGGCAAACCAGCCAGGGCCTCTTGGCCATTTGCATGTCCTCTTTGGAGAGGTGTCTATTTAGGTCCTGTGCCCATTTTTTAATTGGGTTTTTTGTCTCCCTTCTGTTGAGTTGTATGAGCACTCTATATATTTTGGAAATTAACCCCTTACCTGATGTATCGTTGGCAGTTATGCTCTCCCATATAGTGGGTTCCCTTTCCATTTTGAGTCTTGTTTCTTTTGCTGTGCAGAAGCTTTTTAGTTTGATGTAGTCCCATGTATTAATTTTTTCCTTTGTTTCTCTTGCCTTAGGTGTCGTGTCAGTGAAAATTCTGCTGTGTGTGATGTCTGAAATTTTGTTGCCTACATTTTCTTCTAGGATTTTTATGGACTCATGAGTCACATTTAAGTCTTTTATCCATTTTGAGTGTATGGTGTAAGTTGGTGGTCTAGTTTCATTCTTTTGCATGTAGCTGTCCAATTTTCCCAACACCATTTATTAAAAAGGCTGTCTTTACTTCATTGTATGCTCTTGCTCCCTTCATCTAATATTAATTGAGCATATCTTGGGTCAATTTCCAGGTTCTCTGTTCTGTTCCATTGATTTATATGCCTGTTCTTGTGCCAGTACCAGGCTGTTTTGATTGCAGTAGCTCTGTAGTATAACCTGATATCTGGTATTGTGATCCCACCTACTTTGTCCTTCTTTTTCAAGATTGCTGTGGCTATTCGGGGTCTTTTTTAGTTTCATATAAACTTTTTGAGTATTTGTTCTAGTTCTGTGAAATATGTCATTGGTATTTTAATGGGGGATTGCATTGAATCTATAGATTGCTTTGGGTAGTATGGACATTTTAATAATGTTAGTTCTCCCAATCTATGAACAAGGTATATGTTTTCACTTTTTTATATCTTCCTCTATTTCTTTTTTCAATGTCCTGTAGTTTTCTGCGAATAGGTCCTTTACTTCTTTGGTTAAGTTTATTCCTAGGTATCTTAATGTTTTTGCTGCAATGGTAAATGGGATTGTTTTTTAGTTTCTCTTTCTGTGAGTTCAGTATTGGTGTATAAAAATGCGATCGATTTCTTGATGTTAATTTTGTATTCTGCTACTTTGCCAAATGAATTGATTAAATATAGTAGATTTTGATGGAGTCTTTAGGGTTTTAGTCTATGTACAATATAATGTCATCTGCAAACAATGACAGTTTCACTTCCTTCTTTCCAATTTGGATCCCTTTTATTTTTTCTTCATGTCTGATTGCTGTGACTAAGACTTCCAGTACTATGTTAAATAACAGTGGTGAAAGTGAGCATCTCTGTCTTGTTCCTTTTCTTAAGGGAAGTGCTTTTAGTTTTTGCCCATTGAGTATGATGTTGGCTGCAGGTTTTTCATATATGGCCTTTATTATGTCGAGATATGATCCCTCTATTCCGACATTGCTGAGCGTTTTTATCAGAAGTGGGTGCTGGATTTTTTGGAATGCTTTTTCAGCATCTATTGAAGATCATATGATTTTTATCTTTCATTTTGTTTATGTGGTGTATCACATTTATTGATTTGCGAATATTGTACCAGCCTTGCATCCTTGGGATGAATCTCACTTGTTCATGTGAATAATTTTTTTAATGTATTGCTGGATCCGATTTGCTAACATTTTGTAAGGATTTTGGCATCTATGTTCATCAGGGATATTGGCCTGTAGTTTTCTTTCTTTGTAGTGTCTTTATCTGGTTTTGGAATTAGAATTATGCTGGCCTCATAAAATGAGTTTGGAAGTCTTCCTTCTTGAATTTTTTGGAATAGTTTGAGGAGAATGGGTGTTAGTTCTTCTTTGAATTTTGGTAAAACCCTCCCTTGAAGCCATCTGGGCCCCTGGCTTTAGTTTGCTGAGAGTTTCTTGAGTACATCTTCAGTTTCCTTAGTTGTTATTGGTCTGTTCAAGTTTTCTATCTCTTCCCAGTTCAGTTTTGGGAGACAGTGTGATTCTAGAAATTTGTCCATTTTGCCTAGATTGTCCAATTTGTTGGCATATAATTGTTTATAGTATTTTTTAATGATCCTTTGTATTTCTGTGGTGTCTTCTCCTTTGTATTTCTGTTGTTACTTCTCTTTCATTTCTGATTTTGTTTATTTGGGTCCTCTCTCTTTGTTTCTTGGTGAATCTTGTTTATTTTTTCAAAGAACCAGCTCTTTGTTTCATTGATCTTTTGAATTGCTTTTTATTCTCTATGTCGTTTATTTCTGCTCTGACCTTTACTATTTCTTTCCTTCTACTTGCTTTGGGTTTCTCTTTTTGTTTGCTTTCTAGTTCTTTAAGTTGTGAGGTTAGATAGTCAATTAGAAATTTTTCTTGTTTCTTGTGGTAGGCCTGTAGTGCTATGACTTCCCTCTCAGGATTGCTTTAACTGCATCCCATAGATTTTGTGTTGTTGTGTGTTTGTTTTCATTGGTTTCCAGGAAGTTTTTGATTTCTTCCTTGATCTCCTCGGTAACCCATTCATTATTTAATAACATGCCATTTAGCCTCCATGTGTTTGAATGTTTTTATTATAATTGATTTCTAGTTTCATGCCATTGTGATCTGAGAAGATACTTGATATGATTTCAATCTTCTTGAACTTGTAGAGACTTAGTTTGTTTCCTAACATGTGGCTTATTTATGAGAATGTCCCATGTGCACTTGAGCAGAATGTGAATTCTGCAATTTTGGGGTGTAATTTTCTGTAGATACTATTAAATCCATCTGATCTAGTGCATCATTTAGTCTCTGTTTCCTTGCTAAGTTTTGTCTAGAGGATCTATCCAGTGATGTAAGTGGGGTGTTGAAGTCCCCTGCTATGATTGTATTGCTGTCGATTTCTCCTTTGAAGTCCTCCAGAAGTTTTTAAATGTATTTTGGTGCTCCTATATTGGGTGCATATATGTTTCCCAAGATTATATCTTTCTGTTGGATAGACCTTTTCAGTATTATGTAGTGGCCTTCTTTGTCTCTAATTATGGCCTTCATTTTCAAGTTTATTTTATCAGATATGAGTATTGCTACCCCAACTCATTTTTCCTTTCTGTTTGCTTGGAAGATTTTTTTTCCATCCCTACACTTTCGACCTATGTGAGTCTTTTGTTGTGAGGTGTGTCTCTTGTAAACAACATATATATGAGTCATGCTTTCTTACCCATTTAGCTACTCTGTCTTTTGATCGGAGCATTTAATCCATTTACATTTAAGGTTATTATTGATATGTACTTATTTATTGCCATTTTTGTTTATTGTGGTTATATTTTTCTTCTGGTAATTACAACAGTCCTTTTAACATTTCTTGCAGTGCTGGTTTGGCGCTAATATATTCCCTTAGCCTTTTTTGTCTGGGAAGCTCTTTATTTGACCTTCTATTTGATAGCCTTGCTGGATAGAGTAGTCTTGGGTTCAGATCCAAGTTTTTCATGAGCTTGATTACTTCATGCCATTCCCTTCTGGCCTGTAGTGTTTCTGTTGAGAAGTCAGATGATAGCCTTATGGGGGTTCCTTTATAGGTAACCTGTTGCTTATCTCTTGCTGCCCTTAGGATTCTCTCTTTGTCTTTAATTTTTTGCATTTTAATTATTATGTGTTTTGGTGTAGGCCTGTTTGGGTTTTTCTTACTTGGGGCTCTCTGTACTTCCTGAACTTATATGCTTTTTTCCTTTACCAAGTTAAAGAAGTTTTCTGTCACTATTTCTTCAAATATGTTCCCTAACTCTTGCTCATTTTCTTCTTTTTCTGGAACTCCTATGATGCAGATGTTGTTATGTTTCATATTGTTCCACAGTTCTCTTAAGCTGTCTTCCTGTTTTTTCATTGTTTTTTCTTTTTGATTCTCTGATTGGGTGATTTTTTCTACCCTATCTTCTTCTTTTTTAAAAATTTCTTTTCTTTATTGATTTTAGAGAGAAGAAGGGAGAGGGAGAGAGAGATAGAGACATCGATGAAAGAGAACCTTGACTGGCCGCCTCCTGCATGCCCCCCACTGGGGATCGGGCCCACAACCTGGGCATGTGCCCTGACCGGGAATTGAACCGGGGACCTCTTGGTGCATGGGTTGAAGCTCAACCACTGAGCTACACCAGCCGGGCTACCCTGTCTTCTAATTCACTGATCCGATCCTCTCCTTCCTCTACTCTGCTGGTTATTCTTTCCAATGTATTCTTTATTTCTGCTGTCATTCTTCATTTCTGCTTTGTGATTTTTCATTTCCAATTGGTTGATTTTCAATGTTTCCGTATCTTTACTCATGCTGTTGAGCTCTTTAGTCATGCTGTTGAGCTTCCTCATTATCATTACTCTGAACTCTACCTCTGATAACTTGCTTAATTGCATTTCATTTATCTCATCTTCTGTAGAATTCTCTTGTTCTTTCACTTGGGATTTGTTTCTTTGTTTCTCCATTTTGGCTGTCTCAGTGGGTTTTGGAGCCTGCCAAATTTTCCCTGTGGGTGTTGGTGTTCTGTTGATTGTGGCTCCCTCTACTGGGTTTGGATGAGTGTGGGAGGACCCACGTTAAACACCACTGTCAATCTTACTGTCCTGGGTAGACTTGCAGGCCAATCAAAGGTTCAGTTTTCTTCTAGCTGTTGCCTGCTAGCTATTAGTCTCAGTTACTTGATGAGCCTTGGGTTGTAGTCCTCAGCTGAATGAAAAAATCCCTCAGGTGTTCAGGGTAAGAGGATTTCCAGTGGGTGGGGCAGATGCTTGCTGTTAATGTGCCTCAATTTGCATTTCTCTGGCCTGACCAGGTGGTGTTAAATTCCTGAGGGAGGGGCTGTTGCTTCTCCTGGGGGCTCTGGGAAGGAGCTCTTTGAGTAATATGGCTACTGTCCTATGAGGGAGTGATTCAGCACAAAAGTCCTGGTGTCCTCTCAGCTCTCCAAACTCCTGAATCTCTCCACACAGTTCCAGTCCAGTTTGTCCTCCCTCTGCCGGAGCCCAAGGTGAGTGGCTGTAACTAATTTAGTGCTCTGTCCTGGCCCTCTGCGCTGTGGAGCTGACTTGGGATTTTAACCCCAAGGGAACTGCCCACAACCTAAACCACCCTCAGCTGCTGTCTGTGGGCTCCCAGCCCACCCTCTCTTGCATCTCCACAGTTCCTACCAGGCTCTATTTCGTGTCCTATTTCCGTCCCTGATTATATGGGTTCTCTCCAGCTGCTTTTCTGTTGATTTTTCCTAATGATTTGTCTTCATTTTAGTTGTAATTCCAGTTTGGTCCTGGGAGATGGTCTGTGTAGCTTCCATTCACTCTGCCGTCATTTTAAAAATCCTTGTTTTGTTTTTTCTGTTTTGAGGTATATACATGCAAGAAAGCAATTTTCAGACTGATGGATGAAACTTTCTCAGACAGTATACTAGCATGCCAGTGAAGACATTATGTATGCATCGAATAAAGATTCACCAGATGCAAATGCAAAATAAACAAAACAAGTTAATTGAAGATAATTGAAAAAAAGATGGATCACATCATAGATACAGTAAAAATTAAATAAAACTGTTTAGAATTATGATTTTATGTTTAGTAAGAAATCTGAAAACTTCAAGCAATAATCTGGGCTTACCAAAGAAAATAGGAATCATATTCTTGGTGCAAAATATCTACATACCTAGCATATCTTTGAGGAATGTGTGAATTAGGAGTAATACAGAAAGAAGTCAAGAAAAGTGCAACAATCAGGTTTTTTTCCAAGTATTCATGATGCCACAGCTGGCAGTGGGGAAAAAAAAAACCCAAAAACTGTTGCCTGGGAAAGTGGTTAAGATAGGAGATATTGATTGGAAGTCACCTAGAATTCTTTCTCAATAGAGGGAAAAAGCTTCACACCTCCTGCTGGTCCTAAGTGATAGTGCCACTCCTCGGCAGCACAGAGGACTCATTGCAGCAAGAGGGAGCTTTAGGAAATCACTCCGGATGGTCCAAGATGCAAGCTCCACAGATGCAAAGAAAATGAGGTTTTGGAAAGAGTGTTGATGAAGTAAAAGGATAATAAACTATAAAACTAATTTGAAAGTTTTAGATTTTGTAACTGATATTATTCTATTAAAGTTTATTTTTCTAGGTAAGATGGGAGAAACAATGCTCCATTCTGTTTCTACCACTGAATACAACTTTAAGCGCTGGGCAGAATGCATGGATGGGCTATTTTAAAAATCTGAAAAGTACCTTAGTAAGCAGACTGAAGAAGAAGACTCAATTGTGAGAAAATAAACAATCTAATAGAAAATGGGCAAGAATCTTGAGCTGACACTTTACCAATGAGGCTATACTAGTGGCAAATAAGTGCATAACAAGATGCTCAACATTAGCCACTGGGGAATTGTAACCTAAAACCATCATGAGATACTACTAAACACCCATTAGAAAGGCTAAAATAAAAAAACAATTAGAATAAAGATTCACTTTTTGTTTTCTGAGAAGTGTTGGCAAATCTGAGGAGCAACTGGGAACTCTCATATAGTACTGATAGAAATGCAAAATAATGCAATCATTCTGGAAAATGATTTGACATTTTGTTAGAAAGATGAACATACACTTACTGTATGACCTAGGAATCTTACTTCTGGGTGTTTACCGTAGGAGAATGGCAGCAAATATTTGCACAAAAACCTGTACATGGATGTTTATAACAGGTCTATTCATAAGTGCCCAGAACTAGAAACAGCACAAATGTCCTTCAATGGGTGACTGGATAAACAAACTATAGTACAGCCATACATCTGAAACTATCTGGCAATAAAAAGGAATGAACTATTAATAAGAGTAACATCTTGGCTAAACTTTAAAGACATGCTGTTCCTGGACTTTTACTTTTGAGAGGTTTTTGATGGTTGTTTCAATTCCCTCATTCTTGATCAGTCTTTTTAGATTTTCCAGTTCATGATTCAGTCTAGGAAGGTTATATATTTCCAAGAACTTATCCATTTCTTCTAGGTTATTGAATTTGGTGATACTGCTGACTTTTGACTGCGTTTGTTATTCTTTTTTCTACTTAACATGTAATATTAGGTTGTTTACTTGAGATTTACTTATTTCTTGAGATAGGCCTGTAATGATATTACTGCTTTTGCTGCATCCCAAAAGTTTTGATATGTTGTATTGTCATTCTCATTTATCTCTATATGTCTTTTGATCTCACCTTTTACTTTTTTCTTGGACCCTGTCATTTTTAGTAACATGTTGTTTAATCTTCACATATTTGTGAGATTTTTTTTACTTCCTTTTGCAGTTTATTTCTAATTTCAAAGCACTGTGGTTGGAGAATATACTTGGAATGATTTTAATTTCAATTTTCTTGAATTTGTTGATGCCAGTTTTGTGTCCCAACATATGGTCCATCCTTGCAAATGTTCCGTGTACTCTGGAGAAGGATATATAATCTGATGTTCTGGGATAAAAGGTACTATAAATGTCAATTATGTCCATTTGGTCTAATGCCTCATTTAAGGCAGATATTTCTTTGTTAATTTTCTGTTTGGGTAATCTGTCTATAGCTGTCAATGGGATATTTAGGTCCCCTATTGTGATCGTGTTTTTGTCAGTTTCTCTCTTTAATTCTGTTAGTAGTTGCTTTATATATTTTGTACTCCCTGATTGGGAGCATATATATTGAGAAGTGTTATGTCTTCTTGATGTATTATCCTCTTTATCATTATAAAATGTCCAGCTTTGTCTCTCATTATCTTTGTTATCTTGAAATCTGTTTTGTCAGATGGCTTCACTAGTGAATTCTACCAAGCATTCAAAACAGATTTGATACCTATCCTTCTCAAACTCTTCCAAAAAACTGAAGAAGAGGCAATACTTCCTAACACATTTTATGAGGCCAACATAACCCTGATACCAAAACCTGGCAAGGATAACATAAAAGAGAAAACAACAGACCAATATCTCTGATGAATACAGATGCAAAAAACCTAAACAAAATACTAACAAATTGAGTACAATAATACATTTAAAAAATACATCCCGATTAAGTGGCGTCCATTCCAGAGGTGCAAGGATGGTTCAACGTATGCAAATCAATCAATGTAATACACCACATTAACAAAATAAAGGATAAAAGTCATATGACTTTATGACATTATTAAAAAGTTAAAAATATAGTGATGGAGCATAGATTAGGATTATCAGGGATTAGGAGTGGGAGGAGTATATGACTACAGAGTTAAAGCATGAGATAGTTTTGGGGGGATGACAGAATAGCTGCTCTATATCCTAACTGTGGTAGTTTTTACATGAATCCATGTGTCAACTTTTTTTAAAGAACTGCACCAGAAAAGTCAATCTTATATGATAAATTTAAAAATAAAAAATAGAGACAAAAAAGTAACTAAGGGTGCTTTATAAAAATATACATTCTATTTTAACATCTTTGCTACAAATCTTAGCATGCTTATCTATATAATATGTCTTCAGTCTTGGATTTTACATAAGCTAATATTGTACTGTTTTGATGGTATCATATATATTTATGTGAAATTAAATTTGAGTTACTTCTTAGTACTAGAACTTCACAGCCAGTCTTGATAGATAAAATTATATTTTTAATTATAAATCAAAAATCTATCATCATTAATGATATTGAATTTTTTAAAATCTCTGATAAGAACAGTAGTGAACAGAATATGTAGTAAACAAACAAGTCTTGAAATTAAGTTAGTCAATCTTGATCTAATCTGTTATTTTGGAAGCATTTTCCATATTAATATATATTCTGTACCACTTTTAGATCCATACCATTAAAATATTAATTTAAGAAAATATTATTTCTGTAAAATAGCTTGCAAATATACACTTAAATATAAAATAAATCCCTGAATATTATTCTCTTTTTAAGAGCAATGGAGTGAATTTGATTTAATTTTCATATGTGCTATACTCTTTCTATGGTCTCTGTAATATCATAGTTGGTTTTACACAGAAAATTATTTACATTAAAGATTTGTAACTACAGATTAATACCATACCATTTTTTTCTTACACATTTCACAGAAGCCGGCTGAAGACAGGGTAGAAAATATTAAAAGTATAAAAGCTCATTTTAGAGAAAAGTTTTTCCCAAATGTGCCTTTGTTTTTAACATATATGTCCCTAATAGCCTATTCATTTGAAATCATCCTTTTAGGTAATTTGCTGACAGGTTAGTATTATCTTTGGGAACTGGAGTACCCCCTTTTTTTAATGCAGATTTTAAAACACCTACCATAGGAACAGTTTTTCTTCTTGCATTTAGGTGTCTGAATCATCCTTGCTAATATATCTTGATGTTAACAATGACCTAGAGAACAAAGAGAACAGCTTCCGTGGTACTTTTGTCTGTGCAATATGCCTTCACAGAATGTGTCTTGTGAAAGAAGCACCTAATTACCCTGCCAAAACCAGAAAGCACTGTGAGAAGAGGACCTAGTGAATCTATCTATCCTACTGTACACCACCTAATGAATAGAGATCACAACACATGGATAATGTGCTTCTGTACTGCACTGAGGATGTGAATAAATAATAGGGATGATAATAATAATAATATTTTTAAAGAACAAAGAAATGCTAGTTAAAATGGTAAGCATAGCCAACCTGCTATGATTTAGGGAGCTCATTTAGGAATCTTTTGTAAGTTTAAATACAAGAAATTAGGATATTATCTGGACTAGCTCTTAAGATAGTTAGAAAAATCTAGGGCTAACAGGAGGGTATGATTTGGGGAACGACATTGATTTTCTATTTATCTTTTCAATAAATAAAAGTTAATTAATCAGGGTGCAATGTCAGGCTCGTGGAGATATGAAGATGAATAAAATAGTTTATTCCTTGGAGAGCTTATAGGTTAGTTCAGGACATACATGAAACTATGTACTGTGATATATGATGAAACAGTCTGAGAGAGTTCAGTGCTGATGGAGTACAGATGGTATCAAGCAGCTGACTCTGCCTATAGAAGTTGGGAAAAATTTCACTGAAGAGTTTTCATTTTAATTTAGCCTTAATGGGTGAGACATGGTATTCAGGCAGTGAAAACTACATAAAATTATGAAACGGTTACTGCTTAATGCTGCTACAACTCTTGCTTTAATTTGAAGTAGTTTGTCCCATTTTAATCTGATGTCCTGCTCCCTCATCTTACTCTGCGCTTAGGAGAACATTCATTTATTCATTCAACAAATACTTATTTAAATGCCTACTATACTAATCCTTCTCAAACTCTTCTAGAAAATAAAAAATAGAAGAGGAGAGAACTCTTCCAAACCCATTTTATAAGGCCAGCATTATCCTGATACCAAAACCAGACGAGGATGCCACAAGAAAAGAAAATTACAGGCCAATATCCCTAATGAACACGGATGCAAAAATCCTCAACAAAATATTAGCAAGTAGAATTCAATAATACAACAAAAAGATCATACACCATAATCAAGTGGGATTTATTCCAGGGACACAAAGATGATTCAGCACACACCAATCAGTCAGTGTGATCCACCACATTAACAAAATGAAGGATACAAATCTTATGATCATCTTAATTGATGCAGAAAAATGTCACTATTTGCAGGTGACATGATATTATGTATAGAAAACCCTAAAGACTTCAACAATTTGTTAGAACTAATAAATGAATTCAGTGAAGCTGCAGGATACAAAATTAAAACAAAAAATTCTGTTGTGTTTCCATACACTAAAAACAAACTATCAGAAACACAAATAAAGGGAAAAAACCCCACTTACAATTACATCAGAAAGAATGAAATGCCTAGGAGTAAATTTAACCAAGGAGGTCAAAGACATGTATATTAAAAACCAGAAGACATTAATGAAAGACATTGAAGAAGACACAAATAAATGGAAAGATATTTTATGTTCATGGATTAGAAGAATATTGTTAAAGTGTCCATACTACTAAAGCAATCTACAGAGTCAATTCATTCCCTATCAAAATTCCAATTGCATTTTTCAAAAAAAGAAAATAGAACAAATAATTCTGAAATTTTTATGGAACATAAAAATCCCGAAGAACCAAAGCAATCTTGAGAAAGAAGAACAAAGCTTGTGGCATCATATTCCCTGATTTCAAACTATATTACTAAACCATAGTTATTAGAACACTATGATATTGGCATAAAACAGACACATAGCCCAGCTGGTGTGGCTCAGTGGTTGAGCGTTGACCCATGCACCAAGAGGTCACCGGTTCGATTCCCAGTGGGGGGCATGCAGGAGGTGGCCAATCGATGTTCTCTCTCATCGATATTTCTATCTCTCTCTCTATCCCTTCCTCTCTCTCTAAAAACCAATAAATAAAATAAAATAAAAACAAACACATAGATCAATAGAACAGAATAGGAAGCCCCAAAATAAATCCACACATATGGTCAATTAATTTATGACTAGGAGTCAAGAGTGTATAGTGGAGAAAGGACAGTCTCTTCAATAAATGGTGCTGAAAACTGGACAGCCCACACAGAAGAATGAAACTGAACCATTCTCTTATACTCTACATGAAAATTAACTAAAATGGATTAAAGACTTGAATGTAAGACCCCAAAAATAAAACTCCTACAAGAAAACATGGGCAGTAAGTTCCTTGACAATTATTTTTTGAATCTTGGCAATGATGTTTTTGAATTTGACACCAAAAGTGAAAGCAACAAAAGCAAAAGTAAACAAGTGGGACCACATCAAACTAAAAAGTTTCTACACAGCAAAGGAAGCCATCAACAAAATAAAAAAGCAGCCTACTGAATAGGAAAAAATATTTTTAAATCATATATCCAATAAGGGATTCATATATAAAATATATAAAGAACTCATACAAGTCAACAGAAAAAAAAATTTTTAAATGTGCAGAAACTCTGAACAGACATTTTTCCAAAGAAGACATACAGATGGCCAACAGGTGCATGAAAAGAAGCTCGGCATCATTAATAATCAGGGAAATGCACATAAAAGTGCAATGAGATATCACCTCACACCTGTTAGAATGGTTACAATAAAAAAGACAAGAAATAACAAGTTTTGCCAAGGATGTGGGAAAAAGAGAAACTTTGTGCACTGCTGGTGAAAAGGTCAATTGGTTGGTTCAGCCACTATGGAAAATAGTATGACAGTTCCTCAAAAATATTAAAAATAGAACTATCATATGATCCAGCAATTCCACTTCTGGGTAATTAAAGATAGATGCATCCTATGTTTATTGCAACATTATTAACAATAATCAAGACATGGAAATAACTTAAGTGTTCATCAAGAGATCAAAGGATAAAGAAATTGTGGTATGCATTTAGACAATGAAATATTATTCAGCCATAAAAGTTAATGGAATCTTGTCATTTGTGACAACATGGATGGATCTTGAGGGCATTATGCTAAGTGAAATAAGTCAGACAGAGAAAGACACATATCATTGATCTCTCTTCTATGTAGAATCTGAAAAGAAAACAAGCTCATAGATACAGAGAAAAGATTAATGGTTGCTAGAGATGGAGGGTGGGCTGTGGAAGAAAATTTTTTTAAAAAGCATGGGTTGGGGACTATAAAATTCTTGGTGATACTTGCCCACCCCTCACCCTCCTTAAAAAATCTACCCTCCAATATGGCAAGTACCATTCTGGGAATTGTGATTATAAGATTGAATAAAATAAAGTCCTTGCTCTCATGAAACTTAAATTCTAGAGGTAATAAATAATAATAAGCCAGTCAATAAGCACATATGTTTACAAGTACTATAAAGAAAAATAATGCAGAATGGGAGAGATTATAGTTTTAAACAGGGTGATTAGGGAAGAACTCATCAAGCAAGTATATTTGGGCAAACCCTGGAAAGAGATGAGGGGACCAACCATGCATACATATATCTTGGGGAAGAAGAAACTTTCACAACATGTTCAATGAACAGAAATGAGGCCAGTGAGGCTGGAGCAGAAAGATCTAGTGGGAGAATAGAAGGAGGTGAATTCAGAAAGCTACTGAAATGAGGGTGGAGAAGAGTTAGAGGGTCTTCTAGGCCATGGAGTAGACTTTTGCTTTTACTCTGAGTGTAAGTAGGAGACACTGGAAGGCTTTTCTTTCTTAAATAGGACCATCTCTGAGGACCACATGATACTATACTTAAGCATCTAAGGTATAAGCTTTCCACCTTCCCTTAGGATTCAGGTGACATTGCTAGTTGGCACAGGTTAAAACTGCTCTTTCTGGAATAGCGTTTTACCAATGATAAGTAATAAAATAGTATTATGTGGATAAGGTGTAGCATTCACATCATCTTATAAAAATCACATGCTAGATCATTTCCGACTCAAGGACATTTAGTATTGTGAGGATGCACTTTTAGTGACATGTCTGACGACTCTGGGAGCATGCATTCTCTCTTCTGTCTCAGTAAGTATCTAACGTTATAAAAAGCTTGATGTAGGATCAACTCCTTAAAAGCTATGCAATTTTATGTCTTACTTTTCTCATCTGAAATGGGCAAAATAATGAACATTCCGCCTACAAATATTTACTGAGTATCTAGTCTGTGCCAGACTCTGTTCCATTATTTTATTTTATTTTTAATTTTTAACTCATCTTTATTGTTGAATGTATTACAGATGCTCCCCCCTTTTTTCTCCATTGACCCCACTCCTCCCCAGTCCCACCCCCCTCCAGCCTTCCCCACACTATTGTCTGTGTCCATTGGTTATGCATATATACATAGAAGTTCTTTGGTTTATCTCATCCTGCCCTCCCTCCCCCCTTCCCTTTGAGGTTCATCAGTCTAACAAGCAATTTGTACTTCTTAATTCCTTCATCTTTTTCACCCATCCCCAAGCCCCCACCCATGTGGCAAGCAACAAAAAGTTATCTGTATCTATTAGTCTGTTTCTGTTCTGCATGCTCATTTTGTAAATTCAATTGTTGATAGATATGTATTAATTGCCATTTTATTGTCCATATTTTTGTTCTTCTCCTTCAAGAAGACCCTTTAACATTTCATATAATACTGGTTTGGTGGTGATGAACTCTAGCTTTTTCTTGTCTTATTAGAAATGAACAAGACTCAGCCCAGCCCTAACGGGCATCATGGTTTAGTACCATGGGGAAATCCAACAAGGACTTCCCTAGCACTTGTCTGATATGTTTACAATGAACACCAAATGAAATAATTTATATTAAAATGCTCATAGCAATATCTGGCACAAGTAGGTTTGTAATAAATGTAAACTACTTCTCTATAATTCCTTAATTCTTAAGAGTAGTCAGTTCATAGTTCTTTCCTAAGATGGTTAGACAACTCTTTCCATTCAGTTGAATATTATATTTCTTCAATCATATTAAAACGCATCTGTAGTTCCATTTCTTCAAACTAAAATCGAGAAATTGGGAGAAGTTGCTATCCACAGTGAGTGGGTATTCTGCTCAAAGAAGCTGTTGTATTTTTGGTGATCTGTATTCACTTATTACCTTGTGTGACTAAAAGAAGAACTTGTGTATCTTTAATTGAATAGAGACTAATGGCTGTGCTCAGATGGTGTGTTGTTTTAGAAAAACAGAACTGGATAGTGATATAAATATAGACATAAACAACAATAATTTAACTCTGTCAATATTGATAG
This sequence comes from Tadarida brasiliensis, assembly GCA_030848825.1. NCBI lineage: Eukaryota > Metazoa > Chordata > Mammalia > Chiroptera > Molossidae > Tadarida > Tadarida brasiliensis. Next base: position 50,130,430 of record CM061264.1, read on the forward strand.
TCTTAAATCTATTCCTCTTTAGAAAGAAACTTCTGAATAAACTCTGTCTTCTGAAATGTCTAGCTTTGTTTGCAGTTACAGAATCTGCATTTTGTGCCTTTAAATGACAGTTTTATAATGACAGCTAGTAAAAATTAGTTTTAGTTCCAAGAAAATTTATTCCAGGTTAACTTTAAAAGTCTGAAAGGTATTGAATGAAAAAGAATTAACTATTTTTATTTGAAATAATTTGATGGCACAGCTATTACTTAAACAATTTTTGACAATGTTCTATTTGCAGTATAAGTTTATCATTTTGTTTGGTTTACTTTGCTTTCCATTTCAATTTAATGAAAAATAAAAAATTATTAATTTGTCCATAGTACTTATAAATGATACCTTAATGATTGTTATTGAACATATAACTCTACTCAGATTCTCTAATAATATTTTATTATGATAAATTTTTAATTGTTGTTGCTTAGATTGATGTGGATACCAGGAATTTCATTATTAAAAGAGGAGACATAGCTATAATTGAAATTCTCAAATAATTTCCAAGGACAACTATCTGCGCACCGATTAACTGACTCAGAATTACTCATTTCTCCCCCTGAGGTGTCAAGAGTTAAGCATTACATGTGTATTAGGTTTTCACTTTGGTTCCTTAGCACCTTCCCAGGCACTCAGAAGGGCACATGAACTCTAGTTACTTTCTTCTTGGCCTTTTCAACTGTTCTCCTGGCTCTCTCTCTCAAAACACTATATTCTTGGCTGAAATAAAGCAGGAATTTATTTGCTTATACTATGATTTTGTTTACTTTTTCTTAGATACCATCTCCTGTTTTCTACTGTCAAGATTCATCTTTGATTTTAATATTTAACACAGTATCTAGTTTTTCTTTGGCATTTTGAGTCTAGAAACAAATTTTCATGCATTTACCTGTAAACATGAAGTTCCTCCTCTCAGAGGTAACTAATTCAGACTTTAATGTAGTAGTCTGATTATCTTTTAAGTGGTGCATTTCAATTGTCTTGAGTATTTTCTAAATGTTATCTAGAGTAGGAAGAGTTAACAGATTTTACATATTTTTGAGATTTTATTTCTTAGGATTATTCTCAACATTTCTTTAACTGGGACATTGGCTGTCATAGTAGGCACAGTGAAGAGTAATGTGAAATGCCACGTAATGTCACATAAATTGACAATAAGAATCGGAAGGTAATTATAATTGCACCATTATGCTGCTGCTTTAAGTAAGTTTATGTCAACATTTCCTTATCTGAGCTCCAGTTTAGATACAACTAAATCTGAGTTGTGAAATTTGCCATAATTTGGGGAGAAAAAAATTCTTAAATGTCTACTGTATTTTGGCAGCCTTAAAGGGTGAATATGAAAAAGACCTTAGTGACTTCCAATTGCCCTTTTATTGTCTTTCAAATAAGTCACTGTGAATATCAGCAGGATATCACATATTCTTATGTCCCAGCTTTAAATCACATTATCTTTAGAGAAAAGTCCTAATTTTGTTTTCATAATGCAGTAAATGATAGACAGCATTAACCATATTTCCCCCATTATATTATATTACTAACAACCTAGGGCAGTGAAAATATCTTCAAATATAGAAAGACTATGTCCTGGACCTAGCTGCACAAAATGACTATTTGAGCTCTTTGTATCATATAATGAAAGAACACTCAAGTGGGAGCCAGAAAGCCGGGGTTCTTGCTTTGGCTCTAATATCAACTACAAATATGATTTTGGACAAGTCACTAAACTTCTCTAGGTCTGTTTTTTATCTTTGAAATGACCTGAACAAGGCAATTCACTTCAATGGTAAAACTCCATGACTTTGCATTTGTTCATGATATATAGTTAATGTATTATTGAAATTCTGATATCTTTCCAAGGTAGTACCTGTATATTAGGAGTTTATAACTTTCCTATTATGTTGGAACCACTTTTCCCAAGGGCTGGTCATAGTCTGCTCTTATTCAGCCCTTTAGCTATTCAGCTAGAGTATATGACATACATGAATTACTTTATAAAGGTGGAAGTCCTCACACCTTAGAGGAAAAAAACAAATGTGTTTCCCTTTTTCACTGATGTCTTACTGTGAATCCTTAACTGCCACTCTTGCTGACCAGCCCTAGTTCTGCTTTGTCAAATTTGTGTGAGATCAGGCTGGCCCTGGTGGCAGTCATTGCCAGTACAGACTTTTCATAACATCCGTACATTTCAAGCACCACAGTATTCTTTTTACTTCCTCATGCTTTTTAAAATATAGAAGCTGAAAATTTCAGGTTACAATGATCTGCTTTGGAACTTGAGACATTTTTTTGGACCGTCCTGCCCATATGTCTCACTTATATGCTTTTATGAACAAAATACACACACACACACACACACACACACACACACACACACCCTTGCAAGTAAATATACCCACACACAGATAAACACTGTTTGTAGACCTACTTGCACACACACAAGCACATGCATAATTCTTGACCTTGGACTCTGCACTTGAACTGGATGTTATTACCTCCATTTTCATTCTGGGAAGCTTTGGCTTTCAGAAGTGACTTTGTGTCTAACAGAGAGGCGGTTGTGGACAAACCATGAACAATGAGCTTAAACAGAAGAATGAGGGTAATGTTTATTGGAATAAAGATTAACTTTAAATTCCTCAGGGGAATGAACCAAATCCAATGTTTTCCTGTTAGCTGACGCTTTTTATATTGATGCTGCTTTGGATCTTTTGGAGAAGGCAGAAAAACAAACAAACAAAAAAAAAACTTCAGCTAATCAGCTCTTTCATTCAGCAGTGGAACTTGGGGGGCTGTTTTAGCTAGGCTTTTTGACAATCCCTGATTTAATGTTTTCACTGTGGTGAAGACAGTAGCTTCACAAATATTGTGCAAATCTGAGCAATAGGGAGTGTTGTTCAGGGGGAAACAGAGTGCAGTTGTTTAAATAATCCTGGGCCAATAAGCATTTGGTAGGTGGAGTTACTGTTGTGTGCATTTACCGAGCAAGATAATTCTGAATGAAGACTTTAAACACCACACATGCTGACGGGCTCTGGTTCTTCCCTTTGTGAGAACAAAACAAGTGACTAGGTTTTGCTTACTGTCCATTGGTGAATGCAGTTTGTTTGATGAGATTTAAAAAAATATGCATGTAAAGGATTTATCAGAAGCCTTATGAATATTTCATGAGTTGATATATTCAACTGAATGAATTCAGTGAGTGTCAGTGTGTAGCTTGCAGACAAACCTCATCCACAAGGAGGCTACTGACATAGGAAACACTTTGGCGCATTTTCAGAGGCAAAGCCAGGCTGATAAAGCTCCTTGTGACAGCCTGACTTGCCATTCTTCGAGTATGCTGCTTTTGCTCTAAGCAGTTCATGCATCGGAGCCTCTGCTTCCTAAATTAAACTGGAAATAGTTTGCAGACTTACGAGCCTTCTAACCTGCAGCTGTGTCTCTGCTATGTTTGAGGTTTTTGTTTTGGATGGTGAAAGCTAGCGCTCCATATAAGACATGACAGCAAAAGATTCTTCCAAGGAACTTACTGCTTGTGAATCTGAGGTTTGCATAAAGACTTTCAAGGAGCAAATGCACTTAGAACTTGAGCTTCCGAGACTACCGGGAAACAGACCTACATCTCCTAAAATTTCTCCACGCAGTTCACCAAGGAACTCACCATGCTTTTTCAGAAAGTTGCTGGTGAATAAAAGCATTCGGCAACGTCGTCGCTTCACTGTGGCTCATACATGGTAAGACACGACTTGGAACTGTCTACAGTGCTTTTCATTAGTAAGCAGTGATTTAGAAATGTAGAAAATAGAACATTTGAGTTTTGTTTATAATACAGACCACAAGTGTGAAATGAATGGAGAGTGGGTCAGCTGAGGAATACGTAGTGCACTGTCTTAAATTATCACTGTGCTACTAGCTGTTTCTAGATAAAATAAGCCTCTAACTGTAGAGAGTCTTTGAAATTACTGCTTATAAAAATGCCTAGCTAATACTAGGTAAATTGAAAATCAGAGGGGTTAAGCAAAAATATTCAGTTTTTGTTTAATCTCTCTTGAGGTGATGGGTGACTTTTTTTTGTCTGTTTTGTGGTTGTTGTTGATGATATTTTGAGTAGTATATTTTTGGTACAAGATAGATGTTTTAATCTAAGTTCTAATTTATTTCTGAAGACAATGTCTAAAGTCAAACTCAATGTATTGTATTGCCATGTTTGTAGTGTATAAACTAGTAGGTTATTGCTTTATTGACTTTATCATTACACTACTTAAGAAAAGGAAAGACTAAGTCCTCACTTCTGAAATTACATTGTTAGTTTTATTTATGATTTAAAATTGCCATCATTTTAAAGATCCTCATGTTGTAAAAAAAAAAAAATGACTTAAATATATAGAAGATAATAAGTTTCCAATTTACTTGGAAATGCCAAGTAAATAAATTCAAGGATACCTCTAAAAATTGCACTGAACCTGCCACCTTTAGTATATGTGCTATATTCAATAGGCTAGTTTCCTTAAACTCAGATAATGAGGAAATGTAAGAAAAAGCATGATGGAAATTAAACTTTAATTATAAAAATTATGCCATTGCAGATTTCTTTGAAGGATATATTTTCTTTCAGTTGAAGCTATCCTTCAAAATTGGGTATCAGTCCCCCTATAGTTATTATTTAATAGGGACCATAGCAATGAAGGGAGCTAGTATCTCTTAAAGGTAATTCTAACACAATGATTTTGTGATTGCATACTAGATTGCCAACCAACATTATAAACCGAGGATATCTAGTTTTTGAAAATTAATATCTACTTGAATTCTGTTTTCTATTCTCTGAAATGTTTGTCTGCCTAATCTGGTGCACAGTGCATTGACAAATTCAAGTTACCCCTGGAAATATGTAGCTTGCCTTTGATGGACACCACATGTTCAGCCAACACATACTTTACCTAGTTCAAAATGATGTGGTTATTTTTGTTTTCTGACAATGGACTGTTGTTCATGTAATTGCTTTATTGGAGAACTTTTTGGTCATCTTTTTGATGAATTAAATCTTATTATTTAACTATAATCTCAGACTTGTAGAATACACATGATGAGTTTTCCCAAAATCTACTAATGGTAGCCTTTGTACGAAGAGAAGACTTATATATAAGTATGTATTGTGTTAAAGAGGCCCTCTCTTTAATGGTTTACCCCACCCACAATTATATGAAAATTGTGTATTTGCATATAATTAAGTAGTATAACTGAGTAGGAGAAGGTATATAGGTATGTTGTTAATTAGTTTTCATAAAAGAAACAAGGATGGAATACATACAATTAATTAATAAACTCATATTTTTTACTACTTGGGTTGATATTAAACCATTATTTTGATCAGAAGGACATTTAATTTTCAGGTAATGGTAGCTCTTCATAAAACCTTGGTAATATTTTCTGTATTGTAGAGTTCCTGAAGATAATAATTTGACCTTTCTTTTACCGAGAATAAATTTTTGATGTGCTAGGAACATAGCGCTATAAATACTGTATTTTTTTCTTTCCAAAAAGAAATCCAAATTTTAAAATGATTAAAGAGCCAGTTTTACTCATGCATTATACAAATTTTCTTGCAGCAAATTACCAAAAGAACAATTAAATAATATCTGAGGTAATTTAACACTGTTAAAGTGATCTTCTAGTTAAGTTAAAACAAAACTGTCTACAAATGGCCAAAAAAATAAAACACACGACTTCGGTATAATGTCACATACTATAGGTTTAAAGAATACACTAATCATCAGACATACTTTATAACTTTTGTTATGCCCATGATTCATTTTCACCCCTTTTCTCCTCCCAACTCAGATACTCCCCTTCCTACGTTTCTTTGTAAAGCTGTATCACAGTTTGTCTTCAGCTCCTGAGTATGTCTATATGTATGATTATTTCTATTGTTTTATATGAGTGTATGTTTAATATTTGTCAAATTTAATGGCATGAAACATTCAATGAAAATTTATTTTTGAAAAATATACACATATCATATATTTGAATGACTTTCTCAGTCACCTTAAAAATTACATGCTTTTTTTTTTTCAGCATCATATGCAGTAGTTACATGAAGAAATAAGATCATGAGTACTTTATTTTTGCCTCGTTGTCATGATGAAATGTAACCATCCTTTCACGATCAACAATTGGTATTTTCCGAACCATGCATTTAAGTTAGAAATTCCAAGATATACACTTAGAAGTCTCTAAAAACATGTTATTACTTTACAGTAGACAGTAGGCTTCTTTTAAGAAGATTGGATTGTTTTGATTCCAGCATTGAAATTAAAGTAATTTTCATGATGAAGCTAAACAATTCAGAGAATACAGTTTATTTCTAAACCCTCAGGACAATTTTTTTTTTATCTTTAGTTATTTGTAGATTTCGTATTTTGGTCAGATGAACATGTAGTTCTGGTTTTGAAAACCTAAATTGTGAAGTGTGGGCCAGTGGCAGAAAATTTAAAAAACACTTGTGAAATACCCACTCTGGGATTATTTTGAAAATACCTTGGAAAAGTAGATATTCAATGTGCTGTCACTAATCAGAATATTTACACAATCCTAAATCTGGAAGGAATTTGGGTGATTATCTCATTGCTTCCTTTACCCTTGACCAGGGCCATAATTACTCCATCTTTGACATATGGAAACCTGCCCCATTTTTAAGACTCTGGAGAAAGTAGTTCTATAACTTCACTTAGTACACATTCTCACTACTTCATAGTCCAGGTATTGGAAAATTCTTCCTCAGTCAACCTATTTATAATATATAATATTTATAATCTGCACTTTGGTCTCCATTGGATATTAAGACTTAGAAAAACCTGCATGAATCTGAAGATCATTATTAACTGGTCCCAGGGTTTTCTGTTTTTATTCACTCAACTTATAGAATTGAGCACTGCTGTGAGCAAGAAAAAACAATTCTCATGTAACCCACATGGATCCCAATACCTCCTATATTTTAACTTCTTTACCAGAATGTTCACATGTATTATCTCATTAAAGTTCCATTTGACTATAAAAATATGCTAAATTCATGTTATTTTCAATATTACATGTTGCAGATATTTAAAAAATGTTCTGAACTACTTTAGCTTCTTCCAAGTATATCTACTTCGTTAATCATTGTTTTGACCTTGAACCACCATCCTCAATTTCCAAATTCTTTTTTGACTTCTGAAACCCAGAAGTAGACTTCATACTCATTATTAGATGGAATGAGAAAACATAGATAAAAATACGTCGTACTTTGCTAAATGGGGAGTAGGGAAATTAATGCCAGAGTTCTTAGGTCAACCTGTTGTGTATCCCCAACCCCAAATCAGGGGTGAAAGCATCTGAGGCATAATGTAATCCTACCTGGATTATGTGGCTTGTTTTTTTGTTGGCTGGCACTTGCCACACAGTGTCCAGCCTCTTCAACCTTGCTTCCTTTCTGATGTTCCAACCTCCCTCATCAGTTCTCCATCATCAGCAACATGATGCTCTCTGAAGAAAGCTATTGGTGATGGTCTTGAATACATCCTGGGCTCATCACCCACCTCTTCCCTACACTCTCCTCATGAAGAGTAAATGTGTTGGGGGATGAACACCACCCTCTTATCTGTCTGTCCATGCTTGCACACAGGAATATTCTTTCAATTATGGTTGGTATTAGAAAAAAAGACTTATGTTTTTCTTCCTTTCCCCCTTATAGTTCTACTTATATCTTTGAAATCGTTCTTCATTTTAACAAAGGTTCATGGAATGTGAACATTTTTGCCTAATATCTGAATGCAAAAGTATTAAAAGACATAGTCCATACTCTAAAGGAACTTATACTTGATAAAGCAAAGCTGGATAACTGGAATAGAGTAAAAAGAAAACAATGAACTTAGTACATGCTTGACCTTTCTCTAAACTTGAGGCACTTTTATTCTTATACAATTTAGTCCTGGCTTGTTAGCTAAATCTACTAAATATGTGCCTTATATTCTTCAATCTCCTTGAATTATTTCCTAGCAAAATTTAAAATTTTTGAGAAATATCTGTGTCTTTGCATACTTACTGATTAAATATTTGATTGAGCAAAACATTTATTGAAATTCTACTGTGCTCTAGACCCTACTCTGATTTAGGAGATACAAAATGAGAAAGAGAGAATCCTTGTCTTCAAAGAACTATATAGTACTTGGAAAACAAATGTATGCATTACTAATTAACCAATGGAGTGTAAATAATGATATTGAAGAATGATCATCAACTTGTCATTAGAGCGCAGAAGAAATGGATACTGCTAGAAAGTAAGGCAATGTGTTAGGGGAGGTTTAGAGAGGAGATGTCATTTGTGTGGGATCTTGAAGAATGAATAGGAGTTTTCCAGAAAAAGAGAGGCAGAGAGGTATTTTTTTTTTTTTTGTCCAAGGAAACAATAATAAGGAAATTCCATTAACAAATAATAGTAATAATAACACATTTATTATTAGATCAACCTATTGTGTATCCCCAACATTTATTCAGCACTTACAATGTGTCTGATATTGCTTTAAGTATATTTGCTTATTTAGTCTCATAAAAAACCCATGAGTATAATCATTTTCATTTTTATAGGAGAAAGAATGAAGCACATGGAGGATAATAAATCTGCCAAGGTTACACAGCAATTAAGGGGCTGAGTTGGGATTTGACTCAGAGCATGGGGGAAAGTGAGCAAAGTTCACTGGAGTTACAGCCTAAGATACAAGGTGACAATGATAGGAAATAAGACTGTGCCCTGTAGACTGGAGCCATACTTTAGGGATTCCAATATGATGAACAAAACTCGGGGCTTTATTCCATCAGCAGTGGGAAGCCACTGCAAGGTTGTGAGAAAGGAATTGCCATAAATAGCTTTTACTTTGGAAAGATACATTGTGGAGAGTGCAGTGGTGGACTAGGAGATTAGAAGCAAAGGGGAGAATGTGCATTTGAGAAAGAATGACTTGTAATTATTGTGTAAATCTCCTAACATCAGATACTCTGCTTACGCCATTCTTTATGACTTAACAAATTACTGTTTATGGAAACTGGGAGGCAAGTATGCAAATTTGGCATCCCTTGCGTTGATCACCTACAGTGTGATGTTATGGATGGTCCTAGCTGATGCACTGCCCCCAAATGCATCAGTGAGAGCAAGGGTGCTTGGGAAGATGAGTGCATCTGGGGAAAACCCTAGTGCTCAGCCCTAATTTACCAGAGATGCTTTATGTTGTGTTTTTTGTATAATCCTGGTGAGTGTTTTACGGAAATTATCTTAGTCCACAGTCTGAACTGAATGCCAGTGAAGTCTGTGCCTCACAGCCTGAGTCCATTGCTTTAATCTGAGCAAGCATTTTCTCAGTAATGCAAGTCTATAAATGGTGTTTCCTTGGCCTCTTAGTGTTTGCAACTCTTCAGATATTGGATTTTTAAAATGCTTACTGTAAAAAGGGCTTTGTAAAGTAACGATGAAAACCCCCGGGGCACATGCTGGAAGGTGGCCCAGCAGCCATGCCTACTGTCCAACTGCTAAAGTCTAAGCCCCTTTTGCGAAATCCCATCTGCTTTCTTTTCCCATTCCTTCCTCTCTTGTTGTCTCCCAGTTTTTTCCTTAGATGTTTATACTGCTCTCTTCTCTAACATCACTGTCAAGACACCAGTAACATTATGCTTGAGGCATTTAAATGGTTCTCAGAAAAGAATCTAAAATGCTTACGGTGGTTTACACAGCCCTGCATTATCTGGCCTCGGGCTGCCTGTGACCTCATGTCCTATTCTCCAGCCATGATAGCTTCCTTTCTGTTCTTCAACAACCTGGTATATTTCCACGTGAGGGCCTTTACACTTGGCATTTCTTCTGCCTGGAAATGTGGACACAGCTCACTCTCTTCCTTCCACTCAGGCCTCTACTCAAATATGTATGCTAGAGATGACTTCTCTGACTCCTCTATCTCAAAAAGCACCCTACACTTTCTAGTCCCTTACTCTACTTTATATGTCTTCTTGACACTTATTATTACCTGAAAACACATCATCTGAAAAGGCATATTTGTCTGTTATATTGTTTTTACCTTCTATTGTCTGCCAATCCTACTAAATGGCCTGAAGGCAGGGATTTTGTCTCCTTTACTAAATCCCAGGCACCTATAGGAAGGGCTAGCACCTAATAAATATTTGTTGAAAAAAATAAAAGAAAGAATGATTACGGTTTCCATTTCCTGCCCCTTATTCTTAGAGCACTTTTCCTTCAGCCTGATACGAAGGAGGAGAAAAGGAAGCTTAGGTGATGCTCATTCTACAGACATCCTTATTTTAGTCATCTCATAATGGTTGTATTCCCTTTCTGCCCGTAAAGCTACTCTACCTTGCTTCCTATATTGTGTTCTAGGATATTGCAGATACAGGTTTAATTACAATATCTTACTAGAGGCTAAGTGTTTCACATGGTAGTCTATTTAATTAAGCCACTGTGTATAAATCATACTAACCTAGCCTGTAGTGCTGTAAAGTAAATATTTGTCTGTAGCATGCTAGAACTATTTATTTTAGTTATTCCTCAAGCATCAGACAGCACAGTGCCACAGATCAGAAAAGCTCTACATATCTCTTATTAACATATCTCTTATGTATCTTACTAACATATCTCTTACATATCTCTTGTGAGGGGAAGTGTTGCACACAGGAATCTACTTGCTATTTGGCCTATAAAATATTTGCATATTGTATATTGCATTGTTTGTATATTTTTATTTTATTACTGATGCAACATTTAAAATAAGAAATCTGAGCTTTTTATAGGATTTTCTGGGGTACCTTGGAAGTAAGAGTTTATGACTTGCAGAGTGAGGAAACTGTGAGTTAACAACCCTTGTACTCTAGAAAAACCATCACCAAGAGTAAAAATTTTCACTTGGTTTTGTCTCATTTTTTTCTGAACTGAGAGGTTGGGACCTCTGTCACTCCAAGTAATCGTTTGACACGGATATGTTTGAATCTCAATGTGTACTTTAGGTTGAAAAAAAAAAATGTGTTGACCTTCTCAGATTGCTTCTTGCTAGAATGCAGGCATTTTCTCTTTGAGGGAGAATAAGAATGACAGCTTCTCTAGCCCTTTCTTGGGAAAGAATACCTGTCACACGGCGTGCTCCCCTGACAGGCTTGGCTTCTCCTCTTCCAGCCCACACCCCTCACAACTCAGGCTGACTGCAAATTACACAGATCGGAAATAAAGGGGTATCAGTAGTGTGGTTGCAAGGAAAAACGCTTTCCAAATGCATTTTCTGGAAATCAGTGTTCTAAGAATCATTTGGGGATTCCTTGAGAAATAGGATGATGACTATCTTTTTCCTGGTCCTGGGTCAAATGAAGCAACATGGATGGCTTCAGGATTGGAGAACTTTGAAGGCATCTCACACAGATTCCATAATTCCAAGTACTTGAAAACCACCGGTTTAAGAAATAAAGGACTAGAGGGAGAAAAATTCTGTGTAGCTGTGCTTGATGAAGTCATAGAAATTTCCATATAATTTATAACATTAAAATTATATGCACCTAAGATGTCCAGGAGGGCGAAAGGGTGGAAGTATCTGTGGGTCAAGGAGAAGTCACTGGTAGTGAAGATGTAAAATTTCAAAAAGTTGAAGGATAGTCCAACAAACACCGTCTACCTAGATTTACTAATTATTAATGTTTTTCCACATTTACTCTTATCTCTGTATCTCTCTTAATATATAAAATCATATATACGTTTTCTTTAGTTTGAAGAGGGCACATTTTGATGGAGAGCAGTGGTTTGGGGATCAAAAGGAAACATGTTTTTAAAATATGGAATTATTTTCATTTTATCAGCATATTCTCAGACCATAACTTCAGAGTTTAATTCTTAATAGTGTATTAACATACTGACAAATTATGAATAAGTTTGTAGCCCTATTTTAAAAAGTAAACTATTAATTTTTTTCAATTTTTATTAATTTATTTTTGTTACAGATGTTTCTCCTCCCCCCCCCAGACACCCTCCTCCCCACCTCACCTCCCCACTCCCCCAGCATTGTTGTCTATGTCCATTGGTTATGCATACATGCATATAAGTTCTTTGGTTCATCTCATTCATCCCCTCTACCCCCCTCCTCTGAGGTTTGTTAGTCTGAACCATACTCCTTTCTATGTCTCTGAGTCTGTTTCATTCATCAGCCCACCTTGTTCATTATATTCCACAAATAAGTGAGATCATGTGGTATTTGTCTTTCTCTGATTGGCTTATTTTGCTTAGCTTAATACTCTTGAGGTCCCTCCATGTCGTCTCAAAGGATAAGAGATCTTTCTTTCTTGCAGCTGCATAGTATTCCATTGTATATATGTACCACAGCTCCCCCCCCACACACACACACACTCAACTATTGGTGGAAATATAGTGGAGGGTTAGAGGTATTTATAATAGTTTGTTACTTTTCCTGGTGATAAATTATTGGTTTGAGGTGCTTGAAATAGTCTCTAAGAGGATGGCTGTCTGTGGATTCAAATTTACCCCAAAAAGAGAAGTTATTTTTTTTTCTAAGCCTATAAAAATTGTGTCGTTAGTATGGAACACTATACAATGTCTTAACATACTACACATGGGATTTTATCATTGTATAATTTTGATATTATCTTGAATTTTATTTTTCAGTGCTAATCTTTGTTTTATGTTACATTACATTATCTGGCATCAAGAAAGCTAGATTGGATTTCAGTATTTTCTCGTGATTTGCTATTGAAATTTTAGATCAATCAGTTAACTATCTTGGATCTCCATTTCTTAATTTGAAAAATGAAGAAAGTAGCCTTATGTTTAAATATTTTCAAATGTTAATTTAAATTTTAAAACATGTCTATCTAACCCACTATCTATCTCCTAAGATAATGTATTAGAGTACTTAGCACAATACTTCATGCATCATAGGTCACATAATAGATGCTACTGTTTAATTTTATTACTAAATATCTAAACACCCACAAACATTCACATTATTGTCAGCCTTGGTGGGTAAAGCAGAAATTATTTTTTATTATTTGGAAAGCATCACAGGATATGGAATGTGCCAACTTGAAAGAATCAAAGTGCATGTGAGTTTGTAAAGAAATAATTATATAATATCCACTGTGTGATCATTTGATATACTAAAGAAACAAAATATCATTAACTTATTATCATGTGATAATTATATTTTAATGAACCAAGCTAAATTATATTGAAATGCATATCAGAAGATCCAGTGTGAATAGATTACATCCCCAATAAGAAACTTTATAGCTTTGTTTGGCTGCTATCACCAATATATTTTAAAACACCATATGTTACTGTCCATTGTGTGAAAGAGATAAGAAGAGAACCACTTTGAAGTAATTCCATTCACTTGCACCAATAAGCTTGAAAGTAAAAAGAAAATAACAGCATAAGAAGATGCCTTGTCTATTTCAGGAGCCCACATATAAAAACCCAATATAAGATTCAGTGAACACATGTCTTGGGAAAACTCCAGTATCATCAAAAATTCATTGGTCTCAAAATGTGTCCTTGCCATTCTTTCTATTCCTCCACAAATTAAAAAGCTCAGACTATTTGTTACAGCCTAGAGCTTCTGAGAGAGCTTCTGTGGCTTAATTTGGCCAGAGCTACCTCAGCAGTTTATTTAGGAAAACTCTCTCACCATCAGAACTATCTAGGCCTTCTGAAGAGATGTTGCAGAAGACAGCACTAAGAAACTAAGGGGTCCAAGTCTCTCTTGCTGGTGTCTGAACTGCCCAAGACTTCCTCCTGAGATTTTATCATTAAAATCCACATGCAAATTTCAACTTCCTGGGGATAACTATGGCCTTGGTCCTTATCTATCAGACTTCTCAGCCAGGTCTGAGTTTACCCAGGAAATAGAGGTGTGTCTTCAACATGCTACGTTTATCAAAATAACACAAGTGTTAGTGGCAAAACAGCACCAAAATGTTACCCGAGATTGGACCTTGGTTAAGCAACCTTGGAGCTTGAGTTCTGGCTAAGAAAGAATTCAGAGCCAAAACTTAAATACAAGCAAAAGTTTATTTAGAAAGGTACAGAGGCAGAAGTAAGCCATGGAGGAAGTGAATCAGCTGGGCTGTGTGGGCTCAGGAAACAAGTTACAGAGGCAAAGAAGTGCCCCTGGAGCTTAGAAGAAAAAACCAAAGAGACACACCTAAAGAAAGAAGGCACAGGTGGCTTGAGAGAGAGACAGAGAGAGAGAGAGAGGGCTGAGTCCTCCGTCCTGAGGGTTTTTATGCCCTCTCTAAGGGCAAGGATCTCAGAGGAGGTCCCAGGGGAAGGTCTCAATAGAATATTCATCAATTTTTCCAGGTGTGTCCTTTCAGAGTGGCCTCCACAGATTGGTCCGTGCCAGGGCAGGGGGTCATTAGTCATTGAAGTTGGTGCTGATGTCAGCCATGACATTGCCCCACCTGTTCTTACTATTTTTCTGGGTCTGGAGCTGAAACAAAACTGAGGCCTAGATGTTATCTCTAGTTTGACCAAAACTCTGTCTCTGTGGTCAATAGACCTGAGACTCTGCTTCCAAGATCATTTGATGTGCGTCAGAACCTCACTGTCCTAAGGGCTTAATGCTTAAGGGAGTGGTCATACAAAGGTTTGTGTGGGAATCATATGAGGCTGTTCTCCAGCCCCTTGTTCCTCCTCTAAGGGAGTCTACCATATGATTAGCTATATGTCAGAGGAGAGTCTAAACTGCATGACCAGCAATATGCTGCTGGAAGAAAGGTCACCCTGGGGGTGAGGTCCTTGTTTTTCCAAGTTTTGTCCATTGCTAGGTAGCTGGGGCTTTCTGCCTTGGTGACACTCCATACCTGGCCTATTGATCCTACTCTGCTCATGCCTGTCTAATTGTCTACTACACAGGGACTTTAGGAGGCTGGATGGTCTGATGCGAAGAGCTCAGCATTTGAATTCCAACTCCACCTTTACCAGATACTAGGTTATGGAAAAACCATTTAGCCTATCTTAGTTTCTTTTTCTATATCTTCAAAATTAGAAAAATACTACTTGTATCTCATTAAGCCATTATGAAGATTAAATGGAGTAATGTGTGTTCAATGCTTAGCACAACCCCTGGACAATGGTAGGTCAGCAGCAGACATTAGTGCACTAATGTATCCAGAGCTTATGATTTCATAGAAAAATTTATAATATATATCATAATATAAATTACTTAAATATTTTATGTGACATGGTTTAATTAAATACGTTTTTTTTTTTGTCCTCACCCGAGGACATTTTTTTCATTTTTTGTTCAGATAGAGTGGGAGGGAGAGAGAGAGAGAGGGAGAGAGAGAGAGAGAGAGAGAAACATCGACGTGAAAGGAACACATCAAGTGGCTGCCCCCTGCATGACCCAACCAGGGCCGGGAACAAACTGCAACTGAGGTACATGCCCTTAGCGGGAACCGAACCCGGGTCTCTCTGGACCGCAGGCCGACGCTCTAACCGCTGAGCCAAACTGGCCAGGGCTTAAATACGTTTTTATTGAGCAATTGTCATACATATTAAATGTATCCTTCTTAGACCACTTAGAGATTACTTACTTTCATAGGATAGTACTTTATCTTAAAACACATATTAAGTGTTTTTACCAAAGTAAAATAAAATGTGAAAAGAGAAAGAAATCACTATGTGTTAAGGGGTTTAATCACTCTCATTCTTCACAGAGACAATTGCAAATTGCATTGGCCATAAAATTATCTTTATTCTTTAAAATCCCAGGTACCTTCTTGAATTTCATACTTGTCTCCATTAGTGAAACTAGATGCCAATGAAACACTATTTCTTTAAGTTGATTTAAATAAATCTCTAATAAATTTCTAAAACTGGTGTTTACTTATTTTTTTATTGTTGACACTATTACAGAGGTCCCCTATTTGAAGAGAATAGCCAAAAATGATGTTTTTTTCAAAGTATCAGATTGTCACTGAAGTTGTCTTTCCTAGCCATTAGAAGCCAACTTCCTAGTGATTTGTTTATATAAGAAAGTTTATTTATGAGAGGCAATGGGAAAGGAGCTTAAGATCTGGAGTCAAGGAGTCTAGACATCCATCCTGATGTCACCACTTACAATTTTTTTTTTCCCTGTGTGGGCCAGAGGTAGTCGTTTAACCTTTTGGGAACCTGAACTTCCTCATTAGTAAAATAGAGATAAAACATTCTTTCCTTATTCATATATGATATTTATAAAGTTAATTAGAATTGTTAAAAAAATAAAGAATTGGAATCTATTTGCTGGAAGAAGAAGAAAGATACATTTATAAGACAAAAATAATGATAAACTAATACCATTGAATATAAAGCAAAGTGATTGACTTGAATGGTGCAAGTTTATTTGGGTTGTATGTAAAGAGCATCCTCTTAATAAACATTATTAAATACCACACACATTTTACTTTATTTTTTAAAAAAGAGGATTTTCCGCTGTATAGGACCACAGAAGCGAGAGACTGTATGGAGACAGGGGTTAGACTGAATGGTACCTTTGGATCTTATCTGCCCCCATGGGGCTTGACATCACTTTTATGTTCCCTGCAGAATGATAATGGAAAGCTCGTATAACCAATATTCAGTGCAGTGAGAGTTGTATTTAACCTTTACTTAGATGACTTTACAGCATTAATTCAAAGTACTCTTTATTTCTTGGTTGTTTCCAAGAATGTATAGAGATAAAAACAGAAATAAAAGTTATTGCTTTTCTTTTGACAAAGACTTTCTTTTCACCTTATCATTGATCAGGATGATTCTGTCTCCTAGCAATTAAAAGGTTATATCTTTAAGACAAGGGGTTCTGTTCAAATGAATTGATACTTCATTGAAAAATGGTTATTCAAATAAACTCAAAGCTTTGCAACAGTGCAAAATATGGTAAAATACTTTGGACTTTATAAAAATTATGCCAATCTTATGTTTCTGTCTAAATTAATAAAAATAAGAATTTTTAGGAATCGATCTGGCAATTATAGATTAAATGAAGTTCCTGCTTCCTCTGAAAAAACTTTGTAGACTCTAATATTATGAAACAATTATCTCTATAAACACAGCACTTGCTTGGGATTCAAGGGATTTGAGTTTTAATGCCAGTTGAATCCCAAATGCTCAGTGAACCCATATGCATACATTTTCTGCAGGTAGCTTCTTTGTCAAATGGATTAATAATTACCTGTTCCACCATCTTTACCTTATATATTATGGTATGAATATTGAATACCAGTGGTTATGGATTGCTTTGGTTTTCTGCAAAGTAACTTAGTAGAGATTTCAGAAGAATAAAAGTTTTATGCATATGAGATTTTTAAAAATGTGACTCAGCTTTAAAATGCATTAATACATTTTATATTTTATGTTAACCCTAACAAAGCATTTCCAAGTACTTCGTACTCTGAAAGTTGAGGTGTTTATATTTAGAGTTTTTTAAAGCATTGTTGTTAATTTTGTGTGTTAGTCCTTTTTCAATAGGTTAAAAACTAGATAGATGCTGCTTTTTAATTATGAATTAATTAAGACATTGCTTATGAATTCTGATGTGTGGCTTGTATTTTCATTTTGTATTGATTCCAGTCGACACGTATTCATTGTTGGGTGACGCAAACATGATGCACCTAGCCATCAAGGAGCTTCGTTCTAGCCAAGGAAAGCATGTGCTCTTCACGCATGTGAAATGATTTCACTTGATAGATATGTTACAAGTATACAAGTGTAAAACATAATGGCTCTCCCACTGCTACCAGGTGGTACCAATCTGATTATGAAACTAAACGTTTACCGAACAGTGGTGCTGCTCCCCTTTCCAAATGTCTGTGAGCGTTGAATCTGTCCCTGTTATGGTGATTTATTTTCTTCAGCAATTAATCACTAGGGAGCTATGCTTAGACATGTGATATAGAACAAGTAGTCTGCTGGTGTGAGCAAGAAGGAAATATACTTCGAAAGAGAGGAAAAGATAGTATTTTAATTTTTTATACTGGGGCAATCATATAAAAAAATATACCATACATGTTTTATATCATTTAAATATTTTCTCCATTTATACATGAGGAAACTGAAACTCAGAAAGGTCAACTGATGATGCTAGGTAATCAAGCTAGAAAGTGACAAACCAAGAATTAGCCCATGTGTTCTTAGAGTTACACATTGTATATACTGGTAAGTTTCATAGATTCAGTGGTACTTTCTCACGCAGCCCACTCTACCCTTCTCACTCTCCATCTCCCAACCCTAAAGGGAAAGCATTCAGGGTTATCATACTCTCATGTCTCCTTTGTCAAAGCCTTCTCACCGCGAGGGCCTGACAAATTGATTTTCACTTAAGCATAATTGATTCATGGGGTTTATTGTGTTATTCCATTTTAGGGCAATAAACATTAAACTAGAAGAATTAATCTCTACTTGTAGAATTTGACACATTAGAACAGAAGCAAAGAGAAGTATTTTAGAGGATGAAACAGTATTTTCCAGTCTTCTCAAGGCATGGGATGCAGATGATATCCAGGATGTCCCAGGCATGTAGTTCTAGCTGCAAACTTTTCACTCACTCACCACATGTACCACCTACCTGTTCTGTGTGCCTGTTTCCTGCCTTCCTTCCTGTTTCTATGGATTAACCCCAGTGCCTGGTTAAGGCCAACCCCTCCACTGTGCACTGCATTTTATCCCCTTTCGCTCTTGTACCTGTCTCTGCTGTTCCCTGCATCATCAGTTTTTTTAAAAATCTTATTAGATTAGCTCTGTCAGTCTACAAACATTGCTATAGCTCTGTTTTTTCAAAGGCCCTCTTTGACCCCATGTACCCATTTATATGCTACCATATTTCTGTTCCTTTTTATAGCAAAACTCTCCAAAATAACTGACTATACTTCTCTCCACATTTTCTCTCCTCCAGTTCTCTTTTGAAAACGAATCAAGCTTTCCCCTCACAACTCCACTACAACACCCGCATGTCAACTTTAACGATCAATTCTCAATCCTCATCTTACTTAGCCCATCAGTAGCATATCATTGCCATTGATTACTCTCTCTTTCCTGAAACGCTGCCTTCACACGGCTTCCTGGACACTTTAATCTCTCTCTTTCCTCAGAGGCTGCTCTTCCACAATATTCTCAGCCGGTTCCTCTTCATGTCCTCAAACTTTAAACATCAGTATGCCCCCAAGAAATGTGGACCCCCTTCTCTCTCTTTTGTCTACACTTACTCCCTAGGCCAAGTATCTCACTCAGACCCCTGGCATTAAATTACATCTGTACACTGATGATTCCCAAATCATAAAGTTAGCCAGTCTTCTCTGAACCCCAGACCTATATATTTATCCAACAGCCTTCTGTTTTTGAAATAAGGCAGACATTTGTTTTTTAATCATGTGAAAAAGATTTAGAGGTAGGTTGTCCAGGGCTAGTATGGTAACTCCATCATCCTTAGCACGTGGTTTTCATCCTCAAGGTCACAAGATGGCTACTGGAACTCCAGCTGTCACATCCCTGTTACAAACATTTTGAAGGGCAAACTAGCACCTGCTACCTGACTCATCATTTTAAGGAGCTTTCCTGGAAGCTCCACCTAAATGCTTTCACAGACCTCTTGTTTGCCCGTTTTTATCAGCAAAGAAGGCTAAGACACATTAATACTCAAGAAGAAGGAGAAATGGGTTTTTGGTAGGTAGTCTCTCTACCATTACTGTAAAGAGTGTCTGAGGAACAGGGTAGACCCAGAGACGTGGAAGTAGAGTACAGACTGACAACCCTAAGAAGAGGGGGGGGAGGGAAGAGATAAACCACAGAACTTATATGCATGTACGCATAACAACTGAGGGACATGGACAACAAAGCTGGGGATGGGATGGGGGGATGGGGAGTGGGGTGTCAATGGGGAAAAAAGGAGAAACATTTGTAACAAAAATAAATTAATAATAATAATAATAATAATAATAAAAGAGTGAGAAACAAACCTTTTACCATAGTCCATGGCTCTGCTTCCTCAGCCCATGTTCCTCCTGGGAACCCTGAGAAGGGACTTTTATCCCTTTAAAAAAAAACAACAACAAAAAAAAACGAGTAAATTCACAAATGAATTGAGCAGACTGGATATCTTCCAATTTCAAACACTGAACCCCTAAGTTGAATGGGAGAGAGAAAGGTGAACAGGTAATTTAAAATACAATGTGATAGATAAAATAGTAAAAATAACCCCTACAAAAAGCAACTTTATCTGAAAATATAAATTTTAAAATTAAAAATGTGTGTGTGTGTGTGTGTGTATATATATATATATATATATTTTTTTTTTTTGTTGTTGTTGTTGTTGTTGTTTTTTTTTTTTTTTGTTAAAATTTAACAATAGAAGACAGGGAGAGAGACAGAGACAGACAGTGAGAGACAGAGAGGTACATAGTATGAAACGTATAGAAATTGTAATGAGAAAATTTAATTCATACTTTGATTACATTGTTTACTAGTTGTATAATCTTAGGCAAATAGCTAATCCGGTTTGATCTTCTCATTGCACCCGCTATTCCATCAAGTTTATTTTTGTGAAGGTGAAGTCAACTAATACGATACATAATAGGCATTAAGTGATATTATTTTTCTTTCTTCCTATATCCAATACTTTCCTTTACAGGTTAGTCCTCTGTAATGTGTCTTACTCCTCCATTATTTCTCAATGACTTTCTAAATTCCCACTTCATTGACTTTCTTTCATTTTCTTTCTACAAGACCTTTTGGCATCATGTGATGCTATAATCACCCTCAACATCCCGTCGAAGACTAATCAACCTTCTCTCCTTGTTTCAAATATATAAATATAAAACTGATGAGTTCTTTGGCTCTATTTCTAAGAGTGGAGAGCTGGATCAATCTTTAGCAGTAATATGTGAATATTAATTCTTTAATGGTAAGTATGTTTCTTTGACTCACACTTGAACTGTGGTTCCTAACATGCCACTAATATGTCATGAATCAGTGAGATTGAAAGGATAGTCATCAAGTAAGTGCCCTGGGAATTGCACACAAGTCTAAACCATGACTCTTTCCCCCCCACACTATGGCCAGACTATTAAATCAACAAAAGCAACATGAATACATTCAGGACAGAGTATCACAATTATAAATGGTATTTTTAGGGCATTACATGGAAGAAAAAAATATCAGGAGTTATTATATTAGAACCAATCTCTTTGAGACCATGTACTATTTCTTTTTTTAATTGGCAAACTCTTTTACAGTTTTATTGACATTTAATTGACATATAACACTGTCTAAATTTAAGGTGTATAACTTAATGATTTGATATATGTATATATTGTGAAATGATTACTACAATAAGTTTAATCTTATCACATTGCATGATAACAGACAAGTAACAGTTGAACTGAATTTCTTTTTTTTTTTCTCTAATATATCTGTGTTTTTGTTTGCACAAGAGAAAGACTTATTTTGGTCCCTATTTTACCACTGGGATATTGGCAAGGCAGAGCGTGATATAATAATGTAATATCTGAAATTATAGGGTATGAGAAAACCCACACACATACTATTTGTCAAACAATTAGGATATTTCTAAAATGTGAACAGATGTACAATAGAAATGAGCAACATGAAAGACAACCCAATGTTTTAAATATAAATAGAGAACTTATATATGGTTTTCTAGGTTATATTATTTAAAACCTCTTTCTTCAAAGTACTCAGCTAAGAACCTCATTGTTCATTGATGCCTAGATTTTATAATTGTTTTCCTTTTTGTATTGTGATAATAACTGATATCAAGAGTTATATCTTATCACTTTTTGTTCAGGTTCAACTGCTGTTTTTTTTGAACTTCCATGGAAGATTTTTTTTTAATCTAAGTTTTTACCAGTTGAGAATTGTTAAGTGTTATTTACTTTTCAATGAAAGACAATCTTTTAAGGCGTTTACGTCCTAAATATTTTCTGGTTTTGCAGTAGCATACATCAGACATAGTTTTCGTATTTGGACTAGGATTTTCAGTTTTAACATGTTCTCAAATTCTCTAGGCATTTACTGTTTCCATCTGGTCCTCGGAAAAGATTCCACATTTGTAATGCAGCTCAGGTTTCTGCTCAGAGAGCATCATTATAATTCTATCAATGACTCTGGTTTGATAAACCAGATACTTTTTTAACTTTGGGTTTGTTTTTGCCTTGGCTGTTTTTTTCTATCTGTTACCCAAGAATAACCCTTGATTTTAATGATGCATTTCTCTCTGAAAACAATCGTAGTGTGCAGCAGGCTGGCTCCCACTTCCTTCTGTGCAGTTGGAAGTGCTGGGGCAGGAGAAGTATCCACATTGTGAGTCTAGTACAGACAACCTCGCCGTCATCGCATTTCCTCTCCATTAAACAATCTGTTCTCAGTCATCGCAGAAGGAGGAGAAATTTTCAAGGACTTGAACATTTCCTTGAAATAGCCAAACAACGAGGAATCCCCTTCTAGCATGTTAAATACTCTGTTCTAGGGCAAATGTTAACAGCTACTAGCGGGGTGTTTTCTGTTTAGTTAGGTGCTCAGTACATGTTTGCGAATTTCTTTAGTGAGTACTTATGTAGCCCTTTCTATACGCCAGCTTCCTAAATAGCAAATCATTTCATCCTCAAAGCAACTTTATGACTAAGGCACTATTACTACAATATCTCCATTTTTAAGGATGAGGAAACCGAGGCAAAAAAGGCAAAAACAACAACAACAAACACTCCAAAACCCACAGCTAACAAGTGGCCCAGCCAGATAGCAGATCTAGATGCTCAGGCCCAAGTTTATGTTCTTAACTACTAAACTATGCTATGATTGATTGTGTTCTGCTGCAAATTTGCAAAAATCTAGTATTGTTTTCGCAGAATTGAATTATACACTCTGTGTAACACCCCCAGTACCATGCTTGACTTATTGGTACACTCATTGAATGTTTGTTTACTTAGTGTTTAATGAAGCATGAGTAAATAATGACTGAGTTCGCCATACTTTGAAATAGGCAGAATCAAAAACACATTACAACGGTAGCCAGTGAGAGGCTGTTTTTCATTCAGAAATGCCAATGGGTCCTAGTGTCTACGGATCACCCATATTTAAGACCCTGATACTCTTTAAGATAATGCTTTGGATTTTGAATTTTCAAATCTGGGAGAATCGTCTTTATTTCATTCATTGCTTCTTTACTGATAATTTTTAAAAATTTAATTGTGATAAAATACACATAACACAAAATTTACCATCTTAAGTACTTCTAAAAATATACAGTTCAGTGGTGTCAAATACATTCACATTGTTGTGCAATCAATTTCCAGACTTTTTTCATCTTGTAGAGCTGACACTTGATACCCATTAGGCAACAAGCCCCCATGCCCCTTCCTTTCAACCCTGGAAACCACCATATTTTGTTTATCCAGTCATGTGCCTGTGGACTCTTGGGTCTCATGCCTTCACCTTTTGGCTATTGTGAATAATGCTGTAATAAACATGGATGTACTAATATCTCTCTGAGACCTTGATTTCAGTTCTTTGTAGTATATATCCAGAAGTGGAATTGCTGGATCATATGATAATTCTATTTTTAAATTTTTGAGGAACCATCATATTGTTGTTCCTAACAGCTTAACTGTTTTACTGTCCCATGAACAATGCACAAGGGTTCCAGTTTCTCCACATCCTGACCAGACCAGCGCTTGTCATTTTCTTCCTTTTTTTTTTTTTTTACAGTAGTCATTCTACTGGGTATACAGTATATCTCATTGTGGCTTTGATTTGAATTTACCTAATAATTAGTGATAGTGAGCATCTTTTCATGTGCTTGTTGGCCATTTGTATATCTTCTTTGGAGAAATGTCTACTCAAGTCTCTTATTCATTTTTAAATCAGGTTGTTTGTTTTTGTTGTTGTTGAGCTATAGGATTTCTTTATATAGTCTGCATATTAAATATTTATCTGATATAGGATTTGCACATATTTTTTCCTGTTCCACAGGTTGCCTTTTCACTCTGTTCATTGTGTCCTTTGATGCACAAAAGCTTTAAGTTTTGATGTAGTCTCATTTGTGTATTTTTACTTTTTTGTTGCCTGTGGTTTTGCTGTCATATTTAAGAAATTATTGCCAAATTTAATGTCATGGAGCTTGCTCCCTGTTTCCTTCAAAGAGTTTTATAGTCTTAGCTCTGTGTTTATGTCTTTTATTTATTTAAAGGTGATTTTGGGATATGGTATAAAGTAAGGGTCCAACTTGATTCTTTTACATGTGGAATCCCAATTATCCCAGCACTGTTTATTGAAAAGACTTGTACAGATTTAAGTAAAATTCAAACACATAGCTGTAAACTTGTAGTTTCTCGCATACTTTGGCCCAAACCACAATATATTTAGAAGAAATTATTTCTAGAGTTATCAACTGAAAGTAATTTTTGTTCCCCGAAGGATATTTTGCAATTTCTGGCGATTTTTTGGTCATCCCATCATGGTGTGGGAGTGGAGGTAGTTACTATTGGTATCTAGGAGAGAGCAGTCGAGATTCTGCATCTTAAAATGCATAGGGCAGGCTCAACCATAGAGAATTACCAGGCCTCAAATGTCAATAGTTGAGAAACCCTAGCCTAGAGTACAGAATATATTATAGACTATACCCTAGAGAAAGGGTAATACTTTGTGTCCAGAAAATCAGGGGTTCCTCTTTTATGCCATTTGAGAGCTTGGCAATGATGATACTACAGATGACAGCCTAGAGGCTTAATTATATGGCTAGGTGATTTTTAAAGACCTGAATTTGACATATATCCACTTGGATTTTAACAATGGAATGCTAGTTTACATTTTATTTCCCCTTCCAGATTGTTCTTTGTTACTTTCTCTCACCATGACTTTACCTATTTATATACTAATTTTCCCTTTTCTGCCAGGCAGCCAATGAATAATGTAAAGATGATCATGGCATTTGGGGTGCTATTAGGCTGTATAATTGCCAAGGGTAACAGGAAGCCCTACAGCCTGTTTTGGGCCCAACTATTCTTCCTATTCTGATCTACTTATGGGAGAAAAATGCCCAAAGGACAAATATAAGCAGGAAATGTTACTTTATAATAACCTCGAATTGTATCTGAAATTCTAAAACTTGGCTCTCTGCTGCACTGAGCTGGAGCACATGGCTTCAGCCTAAGGTAATGTTATATATGGTCAAGGAAACTTTGTTGAGGGGCAGCTCAAGTCTGTTTATAATTAATAACTGAGAATTGTACATGATGTTGACAAATAGATGAATATATAATTATATGTATATTTTCATACATGCTTATAGTAGTTACAGAAAGAAAACTTCATTGAGTAGATCATGGTTGAGCTGAAATCTGACTGGCTAGAAGTCTTTACCCAGGAGAAAAATTTGGAAGAAGAACATTTCCATCAGAAAGGACAGAAAATTACAAGTGAAAAGCCTTTAAAGTGAGAATGTGCTTGGTATGTTCAAGAAATAGAAACAAGGCCAGCAAGTCTAATGATATGTTAGTGAGGATAACAGCACTCTAGTATAACAGATCAAAATAATATTTCTTCCTCTAGAGGGAAAAAGAGGAAAGGGTTGGATAAAGCATTGCCTGGTATATGATGAATAGCTGAAAAGTCTTGTTAACTTTGTAGACCTGCATTTGGCAAGTGGGTAAAGATTGGTCTTATTTTGTATGGTTAGTTCATATTATTTATTTCTATTAAAGTTGTCATTTATTCATTTATCAAAAAAATATATGTCAAGCACTTTCTATATTCCAGGCAGTGTTCCAAGGCTAGTCACTAGAGAAACTGAGGTAAGCAAGACAAAATGCTAATGTCAAGGAGCTCGTGTTGTATGTTTGTGGATGGGCTGTTTGATAGAATTCTTTTAATCATTGACTATGTGACCTGGGGTAGGTTATTTAACCTCTCTGTGTCTGAGTATCTTCATCTATCAAATGAGGAATTTATTGTAGATTCTCCGTGGAGTGGTTGTGAAAATTGAGTTAATGTACTGAAAGCATTTAAAACAGTACCTGACACATAGTAATCACAGTAGTTATCTACTTTTATTATTGTTGTCTTTGTTTTTTGAATGATATACAGAAAAGGATTAATTTAGTTCAGAATTTATGAAAGTTTAAAAGAAAAAGTGAAGTTTCAAGTTCACTCTTCTATTTATTGTTTATTTAATAAATATGTATTGAGAGCTACTGTGTCTCAGATACTGTTTTTCTGCTTTTCACATACTCCCATCTTACTGCCTGTATTATCTTGACATCATTATGCAGCTGTCAAACTTTAACATTTGCATCATCCTCTGTAGTGTAACCTTCTTCAGTGGAGGAAAGAATACAGATATTAGAGAACTAAATTGCACAATAATTTTTTAGGTACAATTGTGAACCATGTTATCAAGGGTAATCCAGTCACTGAGAGGAGAAATGCAAAGAGCACTAAAAAAATGACAGATGATGAAATGTCTTAGCCAAGAAATGGAATACACGAGAGATAAGAAATACAGGATATCATAAAATGAAATGGAATCATCAGTGACTCTGTAGATTCTCTAAGCTTTCCATATTCATTTCATATTTTTATCTTCGTCCAATTTTCTAGTGCTAAAACACTTACAACCAAAAGGATTGCAGTGATTGATTTGGGGTCAACAATACATGGATAAGGAGCAGAACACTGTAGCTTGCTTTCAAACCCAAGACATACTTGAGTAGGAGATGGTGGGATGTACCCAGGGCAGAATACATAGGATGGCTATTGAGGGAGAAAAAGAGGCAAATTTTGCAGAGATAAAAGGCAAATGGAGTGGGGTGGGAAGGGGAGCAGAACTCGCTAGAGTTGAGAACATTGGCTTCAAGCAAGAAGGCTGGAGAGTGGTTCTCTGGAATTTGGATTGTGCCCATACAAGCACTTTTTTGCCATTTCTGGGTTTACATACTTGGCATCCTCTATCAGACTGTTGAATACGTGAGCAAAGATTTGAGAACAGGAATTTTATTGTTTTTGTATAAGCAGCATTTTTCATTGCGCATGGCATGTAAAAGGCTTTTAGTAAATATATACTGAATTGGTATGTCAATTTATATATCAATGAATGAGATATTAAAATAAGTCTGAAAGAAGAGGATCATATCCACTAGACTTAGCCTACAACTTGTTTAATATCGATGTGTTTAAAAATAAAGCCACCTAAATAAAAGGTCAACATATAATATGTGGTTACAGTAGTCAGGATAATAATTTATCATATCTATAAATGTCAGTTTATTCAACATGTATTCTATAATAGTGGTAGACAACTGGTTTTTTGTGGTCAAAAGTTGCATATGGAATCATAGTGTCTCATTAATTCTACCTACTCTGTTCAAACATAGTCAGTATTGTGAAAATAGCAAAATGTTTCCATATTTCTGTAGACATTCTTGTTTTTAAAACATCATTTGTGACTTTGAGGACCAGAAATCTTTTTTAAAAATTATAAAAACAAAATAAAATAAGTCATTTCTTCCTGGTAAAAATCTCTATCCATTTCTTGGGTTTAGAAGCTCAGGTGAGGGCAACTACTGTTTAATCCCTGACTCTAACTACTTGTGAAGTGCAGAAATACTTAATGAAGATAATCTACTATTAGTGAGATTTAAGAAAAATTCTATTCAAGAATGCTTTCTAAGAACCATTTACATTTCACCAATTACATATAGTTGCGTGTGGAAATCAGAGTTAAGTGGTACCATTTATTCCAGTTGTATTTTAAAACCACTTACAGATTGGCTCCTGGATATCTGGCTATCTTTTATATAGCTCTGGAAAGATCACAGAATCTTCAAGGTGGAAATTGCTTCTTTTACTGTTACTCTTGTAACAGGACCTATATAGCTATTTTAGTAAAAAGCAAAGTGACAAGGTAAGACAAATACTTCCACCTAAAGAGTATGTCATTATAACTTTTATAATATGTTAGATTGAATGAATAGGCTTTAATATTCAGTATTTTTTAAAGTTTATTTTGTAGTTATAGTTGACATATTAGCTTCAGGTGTACCACATATTTATTAGACATTTATATACCTTACAAAGTGATTGGTATTTCAATTTTACCTTACTTTGCTTTTGTAGACACAAATGGAAATCTCACAAGACATTGCCAATATGAGATTAATATTCTAATATCCCTTACAGAACCTAGAAACTGTTTTGCAGTGACAACATCTTAAATGGTCTTCCAAATAATTCAACTTAAGTGTAGGATTTGGAAATAAGTAGCATTATCAGACTTAAAATGGCATTATTTCTAAAGTATCTATGGAATACAATCTTAAATTAGTGGAATATGCTTATGTTATACATTTATCCAGCCAATATTCATTGAGGGCCCAGTGTGTTCTAAAGGAAAATACAAATATATGTGAAAACAATTTTAAAATTTTGTGATAAAGACTGCGATCTAAGGATAAAACAGTATAAGATATAACAAATACATAATTTCACATTTTTATAATGAGGAAACTACCTATAAAATTGAGGACACCATTTCTTATTCTTTTTGCTGCTTTTGGGAGTAGTTATACCCTTAAGTTAATGGTAGTAGTTCTTACTATGTTCATACTTAAATGCATCAAGATATGACGACATATAATTTTGATGACCTGGTTAATAGTTTTAATGACCTGGTTAATACCTTCAATGACATTGTCTCAGGCTAGTTGTCTGCTGCATGTTTTATTTTTATATCACAATGACAACTAAATGTATGGGTGCTTTTCCTAGCCTAGAAATCATTAATTAAGAAACTGAAACCCAATTTATTTAAAACTCAATTTTTAGAATAAGCGTACCTTTCAAATAGAGTTATTTAAATGTTCCATGCAAGTCTATATGATGCTCCAGTAAATTTTTTTTTTGAAAATTAAATTTGCTATATCATATCCTTTGCAAACCAGTATGCTGTGGGAGTTACTTTGCATCCAGAAACAGACAATTAGATATTTATACATATAACCATATTTTTCTTTCTTTTATTCTACTGTATAGCACTAACCTCAATCTAAGCTGGAAGTCTCTCCAGATCTGGTTTGGAGGACTAGTTAAATAGACAATACACTCAGAGAGATATAAGACCTAAGTGTGCTTCTCTGGTTCACTTGTAGGTACCATTCAAGCTTCAGGTTTAAATTCTTCAGTTGAGGTCAGCTAGCCAACAAGAATTCATAGAGTGGTCACTCATGACTGAGACCTGTGCTAGACTGTGCATGTAGAAGTCAAAGAAAAATAAGTTAGCCATTATCAGCAAGCATTTATTGATTCACAGGCACAACTCCTCTTTCAAGAGTTTTCTTTAATGTTGTAGAGATCGGACATGTATATTTCAAAAATGCCTATTTAAAATTTGGCCAGGAAATTTTGTTGCTGGTCAGCAGTGTAGCTCCCTAGGCCAGTTGCAAGAACATGTCATAGTTAGGTCAGGATAATAGACGCACTATAACATTTTGCTAGGTTCAATAGGATTCAGATTAAGGCAGGTATCAGGCAGCATAATAGTGGAAGTCACATAAATAAATTAAGTAAGTAAGTAAGTAAATGGTGTCACTTACAGAACACCAAGAAATAGGGATCTGATCATCGGGTGAGTAGACCTAGTGGCTATAGTCTGTCGGTACCTTGGAGAGCTCTCAATAACCTCTAACTTTTGATTTTGTGTAAGGTTCTACTGGTGAGGTTTTTTGTCCTCCTAGCCTTAGACCACCTGATTAGTTCTGTCATTGTGGTAGAACTGAAGATAGTTAATGCAGCTGTACTTCAATTTGCTGTGAGTAGACTGCATGGTGCTAGGATATCAATTTCATCTTACTAAAACCTACTGGCCCTCACACTAGATCCTGGACAATAGTTTTGGATTCCTCAATGGTTTCTATGTGCTGAGGAAGACAAGTAAGCTTATCAAGGGTTCACAAGGTTGGCACACTTTCTCTCCAGGAAAGGATCATGTTTTTGGCTTAGACAGGATAAGTGTTGCCAAGGACATGGTGGCATATGCTCAGTTCCAATTAGTAGTAGAGACAACAAACACTGTACGGGTTCAGAGAAAGAAGTTGTTACTAAGGGCTATAGGACCTATGAAAGACTCCAAAAAATAGCTGGCCCTGTCGTAATGAAAGGTTCAGGCAATCTGGGATAAGAGAGGAGGAATTCAGGTGGAGAAAATGGTTAACATCAACATTCCATTGATTTCTGGGGAAGATAATTACAAGACAAAGTCTTTATTTTTCAATAGCCTATAATCCACCTGAGGGAGAAAAGAAACATGCAAGCATGAACCCGCACTAGATAATTGCCAGTAATGTAGTAAAAGAATAAAAAGGTAGAGTATAAACTTGACAATAATGCTTTAGAGATAAAGTCTTAGGAAGAAAGGATCAGTGTTCAATAGGGTTGATTAGGGTACTGTTGTAGAGATTTGTCTCCTGATCGGAGTCACTAGTTTCTGTGTCTTATGGAAGTATTTTATAAGTGTACTTTGCGTGTGTTAACTGAAGGATTGACCTTGGGAACAAATGCCTATAAAATAAAGGAAAAAATATGTATACAGGAAGACCTGAGGGGTACATATTTTTACCATCACTTCTGGGAAGTGTTTTTTAGCTTTTGTGCTGCCTACCCACCACTGTTCATGCTTCTTCCTGCCTCTTAACTTTGGGGTTCTCCGTTCTGAGAGACTCTCCATACAAGTGTGCTCCACTAATGTGGAGCAGAGCTGCTTGCACTTGCAGAGTCCCAGACGGTAAAAAATAATCAATAATGGGTACAAATACTATATAAACACTATTTCAGTAATATCCAATTCAGTCTTTCACCAAGAATGTCTCTAAAAATAGAAATCTAGCTTCCCAATATCTTAGAATTGGAAATACTTTAGAGGTTGCCTCATTTACTCCTAACTCAATCAGGTAGATGCTCAACCTGTAGCACATCTCTGACAGCTGGTCACCAGGCTCTGTGTAAATATTTTTATTTTTTAAATTTATTTTTATTGTTGGAAGTATTGTGGATGTCCCTCTTTTCCCTTATTGACACCCTCCTCCCCACTCGTGACCCCCTGCTTCAACACACTGTTGTTTGTGTTCATTGGTTATGCATGTAAGTTCTTTGGTTTATCTCTTCCCCCCCTGCTACCGCCCCTTTCCTCTGAGGTTTCTCAGTCTGTTCCCTACCACTATGTCTCTAGATCTGTTTTGTTTGTTAGCTTATTTTGTTCATTATATTCCACAAATAAGTGAGATTGTGTGATACTTGTCTTTCTTTGACTGGCTTATTTCAATTAACATAATACTCTCCAGGTCCCTCCATGTCATCTCAAAGGGTAAGAGATCTTTCTTTTTACAGCTGCATAGTATTCCATTGTGTAAATGGACCACAACTTTTTTATCCACTCATCTATTGATAGACACTTAGGCTGTTTCCGTATCTTAGATAGTGTAAATAGCGCTGCTATGAACGCAGGGGTACATATATTCTTTCTGATTGGTGTTTCAGGCTTCTTAGGATATATTCCTAGAAGTGGGATCACTGGGTCAAATGGCAATTTCATTTTTAACTTTCTGAGGAAACACCATATTGTTTTTCATAGTGGCTGCACCAGTCTGCATTCCCGCCAGCAGTGTACTAGAGTCCCCTTTTCTCCACATCCTCCCCAGCACTTGTTGTTTGATAATTTCTTGATGTCAGCCATTCTGGCAGGTGTGAGGTGATACCTCATAATCATTTTAATTTGCATCTCTCTGATGATTAGTGATGATGAGCATTTTTCCATATGTCTCTTGGCTATTTGTATGTCCTCTTTGGAGAAGTGTCTATTCAGGTCCTCTGCCCATTTTTTAATCAGATTGTTTGTCTTCCTTTTGTTGAGTTGTATGAGTACTTCATTTATTTTGGAAATTAACCCCTTATTCGATGCATCATTCGCAAATATACTCTCCCATACAGTGGGTTCCCTTTTCATTTTAATGCTGGTTTCCTTTGCTGTAGAGAAACTTAAATATATTTAAAGATGAGAAGCTCTCTAGCCAAGGCAGCCATTTCACTTTTGACTAACTTTAACACTTGGGAAAGTTTTGCCTTAAGCTAGTATCTATTTCCATGACTTTAAGTCTATTGTTTTTATTTCTTTCCAGGGAAGCTACACGAACTAGGCCAATTCACATATTTATTCAACAAAATTTATTGAACACATAATATGTGCAAGGAATTTTCAAGACCTGCAAATGATAAAGTTATTAATAAGGATGTCATGTTTTTCCTCAGTAAGAAGATAGATTTTTAAGAAATATTTCTTATATCAGTAGATGGATAGATAGATGAATAAATTATGTTTTCTCTTTTTCACTATTAAATAATGAATAAACTCTTGATGTATAAGTAAATTTGGCCTATTCCTTGATAACAGAAGAATATGAGATGGAACATATTAATATATTAATGTCTTTTAGAGTGCTGATGTAATCTCTTTATTGCATACCATATCAGTACAAAAACACAGGCATACCCACTATATATATTTATTTTAATTACATATTTAAGTTATAAATATGATCACTTAATCAAAATATTATGTATGCATACTAAATGAGCATATTTTAAAATATGCCTGTATATAGTTTACCCTCAATAACATGTCTTACACACCCAACTTTGGAGACCCTGTGATAGATGGTAAGGATTTATAGCTTTATTAGCTGTTTAAATATATAGCCTCTCTGAGAAACCAGCATTTTAGTTGTTCATTACATCTTTGTTCTTTCTAATTGGAGTCAAATGATTGCAATATGGTAGCATTTAGAATATGGCTTAAGAATATATTAGAACTCATTAAGTTTAAAAAATAGGTTTTGAGAATATTAAGAGAGTTAGGGTACTTCAAGAAGGACATAATAGGAATAATGTCTGAAAAACAAATGAAAAGAAAGCCGTGTACTTTTCATATATTAATAGAAGAACCATAGACCAAAACCTCTACAGCAGTGCGTAAAAAGGAGTAGACATTTGAAACAATGTCAAATAAGCTAAAATCGTGATCACTTCAGAGGCCTAATAACCCATTTGGAGTACCACATATAATAAAAATCTGGAATTTTGTTAAAAATAGATATTAATGCAGTTGTATAGAGACAAAAGTTAAGAAGGAGAATGAAAGAAAAGAAGAAAAGAATACCTTTCTACCCTTCTTTACTATCTGCTCAACCAACTTAAATTATCACACTATAAATTTAAGAGGCTTAAAACTATACTGACTTTTTTCCCAGACTGATGCTTCCATGAGTTTCCTAATTCTGTTTATTGTATCTCCATGCTCTAAGTCTCTCAGGCTGCAACTTTAAATGCAATCCTCTCTTCCCCATTTCACAACTAATTGGCTACCCAATCCTTTCAATTCCTTTTTTGCAATACCCACCAAGCAAATTATCCTATCTACTTAGGTACAGTAAACACTTAGGTTTTTTACCAACCCAGAGATTATATGCTTTTAGTTTCATTTTGAGTTCTGGAAAATTTTATAGTATTGTGTCAAGCTTAGAATAGTAAATGGATTTTAGTAATTTTATTTTTACTTTCAATTTTGAAGAATCTTGTTGAATATCTATGTTCCAGAATATAAACTTTTAATAATGTACATTTTTTTCTGGTGAATGAAATGTAATCTTTTCACTGCCCTTAGTTAGGCTTACAACTCTGAAAAAGAATTTTCAATGTCAATAGCATTTGGTCAATATTGCCTTATAGAAAATGTGTAAATACAAGTTTTGGGATTTTTTAAATTTTTTATTTTTTAAATTGATTTTTAGAGAGAGAGGAAGAAAAAGAGAGAAACATTGATGTGAGAGCAAAACATTGGTTGGCTATCTCCTGTACACCCCCTACCAGGGAGCACAGGACGACGCCCAACCAACTGAACCACACTGGCCAGGACTAGATTTGTGTGTGTGTGTGTGTGTGTGTGTGTGTGTGTGTGTGTGTTTTAGAAGCCTAGAAGATGCCCTGGAAGTATCAATGACTTTTTTTTTTCTCAGTACTTTAATATACACTGTAGAAAAGGCATGGGAAGTGATCAGGACTCATGGCTACAATTTCTACTTTGACCCAATCTGGTTTTGGACCTTAAGTAAATAATCAGCCTTACTCAGAATAGAGCTTGGACTTGATAATATCAGTGGTTCCTCTCTAGATCTAGCTAACATTGTCTCATATCTTCTATTATCCCCATATATGGCCCGAATTAGGAGAGGTCTATAGAATGACATCACGGCTTTGAGACTAAGCTCTCAGGTTTGGGAGTCAGGCAATTTGGGTACACATCTCACTACTGTTAGCTATCATACCAAGGGAAACAGTACTTAACTTCTTGATGTCTTTGTTTTCTGATCTGCAAAATGGAATCAATAGCATTTAATTTATAAGATTGGTGTTATAATTTTATAAGTTAACACATAAAAAGTGCTGCACAGAACTACTGACTAGCACATAACTACTGTTTGTTTACTATTATTGATATTCATATAAAGCTCTCAGATAGTCCCTGGTATACAGTGTGTCCTCAGTAAAGTATTAGCTGTTATTCTTATTGCCAGAAACTCCATTCAAATTTCTGTAAGCAGTGTTTCAGGCTCTGGCCACAAACAAACAAACAAAAAACAACTGAGAGATGTCCTCTTAACACAGATCTGTGTTCTTCACTTCAACAAAGAAACCAACAAAATTGCTTGGGCAAATGGCCTTCTGGGGAAAGGTGCACATTTTGCCTTATAATATCATGATACCTGCTTGCAAAGGACTTTTATATAATACATGGCTAAATAAACTTGCTTTTTGCTTTTATCAGCTGCAAACCAAGGTTTGCTTAGAGTTATACTATCATTTTTGCCTCAGTATTACTGTGAAAATGCATATTAAAATTTGTGGCCTTTATTTTACCTGTTACCTTTATGTACTTTCCTTTTTAGTATAAAAACCCAATAAAATTTGAAAATATGTGATTATATAGGAAGATTACTCTAAGTTGATAGAATATAATTTAATACAAGGGAGTTTGAGTAGAAATATGTTAAGATAAATGTGATTTCTATTATGATATTTTAGTACATTTTTTTCAGCTTTTAATTGTTCAGATGTTTTAGATTAGAAGGTGAGAGATGAAGAGTATTGACTCTTCTTTCCTAAACTATGACAACTCTAATATTGATTCTTGTACAGTATTTACAAATGATACTTTTGCTTTTCATGATATTAATTCCAATCATATGTTAATATAACAATCAGCACTATAGACAAAATATCTTCTTAATTATAATTATAATAACATAATGAAATCAGTTCCATACATCTAGACATAGAATCAAGAAATATTTCATCTGTTGAATTTATGATATTTTTATGTTATAATCTTAACTTTGAAGTGACCAGTTTCTAATTTCTCATTCAGTGATCCTAATGATAAATCATATTTGCTTGATATACAAAAGCACTTGCAACCAGCATTCATTTTGTTCCTCACCAGAAATTATTAACCTTCATTCCAGAAGACTCTGAGATATTAAATGACATGTTCAAGTGTAGTGACAAAATTGGTATTTAAATCTGGACTTCTGATACCAAATCTGCATTTACAGGTATTTAAAAATTAAATAAACTGATATAGTTGATTAGAGAATAGTAAATTGAGTATAACACTCTTTCACCACAGATTAATGAAATAAGACTTAATAGCCCTTCTTCTTTACTCTTATCTGGTATTTCTTTACAGAGAAGGGCAATGGAAAGAGTGAGGGGGCAAGGAGACACTGTCAAGGAGGGAAATTGATTCATAGTCAGTAAACGTGGTTTAGCCAAAAGGAAAGCTATCTCCCATTGGTGCAACTTAGGTGCAGTACGTCCAAAATATAAAATCAATTTATATATTTTAAATAGACTAATCTTTGGAATTGATGATGTAGAAGAAAAATGATATATTTAAGTGACCCACATATATACGTGTGTGTGTGTGTGTGTGTGTGTGTGTGTCTATTATTCCAGAATTGAGCTGCAGCCTGCAAGTAAATTAGCACTTGTTTTTATTTTTAATTATAAAAAGGTTCATTTTCTGTTAATGCGGAGGTGGAATTGTGTTTTGCCTCCCTCTTTTCGTTCTTGACGAACCCCATATGTTTCTGGTGCTCACAACTCTGAGATAATTCAAGCTTATCATGGAAAAAAAGTCAAGTTTTGAAAATCTAGATGAGTAGTTCTCAATTTTTTTTTTCCTATTAGCACTAGAAATATTTCTTCAAGTTAAACTATAAAATTACAATCTGGACTCAAACTTTTAACATAAATTTCAGCAGCAGTGCTTGCTTTGCATATGAGAAGGGCTATGACTCCATGGTCCCCTCAACTTTTACACCCTCTGTGGTTGCCCCAAGGTACCTCCTTAAAAGCCTGGGGGTTCTGTTGAACAGACTTTAAAATACATTGAAGTAGATGATACAATGATCCATTAGACAGAATGTAGCTCTGGCTCAGATCTGAGACAGATGAGGTCTAGGTTTAGACCATGGCCTCACCACCAATTAGCCTTATTAGCATGACCAGGTAGTACAGTTTCTGTTGTTTTCTCCTCGGTAAAAAGGGGTATACAATGGTGCCCAATTCATAAAACTGTTCTGAGAATTAAAGTAATACATATAAGTTGTTTGGCACATATAATTACTGATGTCAATATTTAATAATCTCTTCCAAGACATACTTTACAATGATACAGTGTTGACAATATAATGAAGTGGTAGAGATAATTCTACTCACAGTAATTATGGCCTTCTTCATGACAGACCTGAATGTTTCAAATTATAATCCTGAGATACTATAGTTTTTGTTCACTTTTTTTAAACTCTAAGATTTGTGTAAAGACATATATAGAATGCACCCATTTTGAATAATAAATTGAAAAGTATAAAATATTTAAGTCGCTGAACTGTTAAAAATCCTTAGGATACTATTTATTTCTTTGATGGTATGTACAAACATTTAAAATAATTTCCCAAGGGCAAAATGGCATACCTGATCTTTCCATGTGCAAATCGACTCTTTATTCCATTTAGGGTACAGTCTCTAAAGTAGAGGTTTATGTGCCATGGTATCGTTGATTCAATCCTCATTAAACAATCTATTTTGCTTGGTCTTTCCTCCCTCCTTTCCTTTCTTTACCTCTTCTCTTGCTTCTACTCTGTGCCAAACACTGTTTTAATTGTGAAGTTAAAAAATATAATGGATGTTACAACCCAAGAGGTCGCTTTAACCTCAACATAGTGCAACTAAACTTTCCAGAAAAACATCATTGAGAACTCTCTAGAAGAATGCATCCTACAGGACAATATGGACAGAGTGGAGCAGTGAAAACTTTAGTCCCACTCTAGCTGCATCCACTAGACCATCTTGCTTCCCATGGCCTCTGTCACCCGGTAGCTGCTGGCCCAAGCTCTCCTTGTTCATTCTGCCAGACAGCCCACTGGCTTCTTTGAGAGCTTCACTGAACTCCAAGAGGGTAGTGCCTGTTTCCCATCAACTTCCGGGCCAAGTACATACAGTTCTTCCATTTATTGAATGCATTGAGAATTCTTTTCTTAACAACATACATGCCCCAGGGAAGTAGTATACTTGAGGATACATTTTGATTTTTAGTTTGAACCTTAGGTAGAATATGTTAGCAGCCAGCTGAAAGCAAGACTAACTCAGGAAAGATGACAGAGGTAGATGTGCCAAAAAAGACAAAAGCTGCATACTAAAAACATGGGAAGAACAGAAGGGGCTGAAAGTAAATTTTCCTTCTATTTTTTTTTTTAATTTTGCCTTCAGCTTTCCATTCAAATCATCTTGTGCTATTAATATTAGACTTTTGGTTAATTAGCATTTCAAAAAGATAGAGACAATGGGTGATGATTCTGTGAATCACCCACTCCAATGAATGACAGCTTGATTTAGCCCAGTAACACAGGTCCCAGCCCCACCACTGCACTTGGCTTCTCCTCCCCTAATCTTGATCTTTCTGTGCTTCACTGTTATTCTTTGTTTTGAATTTCCTTTACTGAATCTTCTGTGTTCCTAATCTTTCTGTCTCTCTCTATCTTCCTTCCTTCCTTCCTTCCTTCCTTCCTTCCTTCCTTCCTTCCTTCCTTCCTTCCTTCCTTCCTTCCTTCCTTTCTTTCTTTCTTTCTTTCTTTCTTTCTTTCTTTCTTTCTTTCTTTCTTTCTCTCTCTTCAAACCCTTTGTGCTAGCTAGCTTCTCTCTTCTCCTCTATTTCTCTTTTACATACCCTTAACTCTTATCTGTATGTGCCATTGATGTTGAATTGTGTGTTTAAAATATTAACAGTGGTTATGTCATCAAGATTTATAACCCATAGTTTTTCCTTAAATAACAAGTGTGTCGAAAGCTTTAAATTTCATGTTTCAAAGGAGAGAAAACTTTTTTTTTTTTTACTTTGGACTCTAGATCAGAATATTTCAGTAGTTTAAGTTGTTATTTTAATGTAATTAGACAATACACTTAACTTATACATGATATCATAGAATATTTCTGGGTTGTCTAGTTCTCTAGTTTTATGCTGGAACGTTTTATGAATTAGCTTAACTATGGAAACTATTCTCTGAAACATATACCAAGCAAATGGTTAGAAAAGGGGAGAGAGTATCCAGACAGGGAACAATTTTGCACACACCTCAGCCTGTGAATCCTCTGAACTCACTATCTTTGTTCTTTTTCCTTCTGTGCTTTGGAAGACCCTTAGCATTTCTAGGAACTCATGCTGTATGTGCTGAATCTTGGAAGTGATCATATTTCTGTTTTCTTTCTACTTCTGTTCAGCTCCATCTGCTCTAGCTTTTCCTCTCTGGTTCTGAAGATTTGATCTTACCATTCACCTTCTCCAAGGGTGCCCTCAACTGGTCTGACATTTTTATTTCCACTTGCCAAAGCATCCATTCCCCCTCCAGTTCATAGATTGGGGTCGGGGGTGATCACCTTTTCTCTTTCAGGTCACTGTCCTATATCCCTCTTCTCAGGTATCTTTTCTCTGCTAGGGAGGAGCTTCTCAATCTATCTGAGTCCTTTGGCCCTCTTTGTATCTTAGACTTCTAATACTTCCTTGTATTATACTCTTAGTATATGTAGTTTGGATCATTTTTTGATGTCAATTGCAAAAATAGGCTAACCTAAAATGTAAATTTTAGTTTAATTAAAGATTGGCATTATTTTCAACAATAAAAATATTTTTAAATTTTTTAATTGTAAAAATTATTTATGGGGCATATTCTTAACATTGAGTAAGAATATGAATCAGAAAAAATATTACTTAAGTCTGAATTGCATGGTAAATCAGAAACAAAAGAGATTAATTAGATAAAATGCTTTAAAGAACTTTACTATGAATATGAATGATTTATACAATTTGGAGAGAGAAAAATTGGGGAGGG
Organism: Tadarida brasiliensis; assembly: GCA_030848825.1. NCBI lineage: Eukaryota > Metazoa > Chordata > Mammalia > Chiroptera > Molossidae > Tadarida > Tadarida brasiliensis. Next base: position 50,170,033 of record CM061264.1, read on the forward strand.
TCTCCAGAAGCTCAGAACTGCAGGAGTAAGGGGGCATCAGGTGGTGGAATAAAATTGGTATATGTTGGTGTGGTACAGGGACAGAGAAAGATGTGTACAGTAGGCAGGATTCATTTATTGTCAAATTATCAAATTGCTCTTACCTTGTGCTAATCATTGTAGTACGTTTTGGTGTTTCAGTAGTAAATAAAAACAGACAACATAAAATATATTCTTATATCGACATTAATTGAATAATTATACAAAAACGTAATGATAAACCATTTAATGTATGTTTTGCAGGGAAAGAACTTGGAGTCATGAAAGTATATAGCTGGGGGGCTTGATAGCTAGAGACTGGGATCAGAGAAGAGTTCCATGATGAAGTGACATTGATCTAAAAAGTACAATGGGGGCAAAGAGAAAATTCTTTTTGTTTTGCTTTAATAAGATTGGCAACTTTATCTTGAAAACATGAGGAAAGGAAGATGTCTGCAACATATTTGAGATGGTACAAACAGGAAATAAAGTTGTAGGATTGTAGGTGGGATTTCATGTTTTGGGTAGTATTTACAAGACACGAAAAAATGTTGACATTGTTTAGCAAATAGGCTCTTGAGTGAGGATTGAAATGGTGAAGACATTGCTTTAAGAATTTGGTGGCAATGGATTTTTGAATGATTAGAGTAGGAAAAGGCTAAACAAGTCAGATGGAAGATCACTGGGCATAGTGTAATAAGGACACGAATCAAGACAGCTTAATGTCCGTGCGGAAAATATCCTGTATGTGTTTTCAGTTTTTGCGACATCTTCTCACTCCTATTTTTGTTTTAACAATGGAGTTGAGTGTGTATATCTCAAAAGTCACATGTTCAGTGAAATCTCCCCACCTCCATCAAGAGGAGTTAGAGCTTACTCCCCCAGAATTCCACAAAATTTTATTGTCTACCTCTGTTAGCTCCCACTCTATGAAACAATTAATTATATATGTTCTTGTTCTTTGAATAAAACTGTTAACTCCCCATGAGCTGGGAGAGTTATGTATTTTACACAGAGCATCTAACAAAGAGTTTGGAAGATAGTGGACACGTCATGGATATTGTCATTGATTGAGTGCCTAAATGAATAGTCAGCATTTGCATTTTCTATATTTTTCCACATGTAGCCTGTCTTGTTCCCTAATTTAGTGTATTATCATGTAAAAGACTTCATAATTTGGAAAGAGCTGGTACTTTTCTTGTTGAAATCAGCTGCATGCTCAAAGCAAAAAGACACAAAAAGTGAGTGGTAATTGATTTATCAAACACTATATTTATTTAATTTATAGTATGATACATACCAAAATCATTTTCTGTTTTTCCATTCTTTGTGGCTGGTCTCAGAGGTCTCCAATGGTATTGTTCACTCTTCTATCTTTCTCTTTCATCTATCTATCTTCTATCTATCTATCTATCTATCTATCTATCTATCTATCTATCAATCTATCTATCATCAATTATGATACACACACACACACACACACACACACACACACACACACACTTGAGCTAAATAAATATGGATTTTAATCTTGTTGGCTTTAATTAACTGCAACTCAGAAAAGCCATATAGTTACTGAGCCACAGTTTATGCATCTAAAAATGATGAATAATTCTCCTGTCTTGTGGAGTTTATGGCAAGATTAGAAATAATATCTGTAGAGTATTTCATATTTGATGTACAATACATAGCGACTATTATTTTGATATATATATCTCGAAATTATATATATACATACATATATGTATACATACATATATATATAGTTCTGTTTCCATAACTGACTTAATTAATTGTTTCTAATTAGTTTTGGTGGGCATTTGGGAGTAAAGTCTGATTTCAGAAGTTGCCTCTTTAAGAATGGAATTTGGGAAGATAAAGTGAGATTCTGAATTCTCCTACCTCCTTCACCTATCCATGTTGAAGCCTTTAGGATGGGGGGTTGGATGGGTCCTCCTATTAAGGGAGATACTTGCACCATCTGAACACTGGCTGTTCCTAGGACCCAGTGTTCATCTTGAAGCCTTTTCAACTAGGATGACTTTGTATTGGCAGGAAGAGTGCTTCCTGATACTGGTTTGTGTCTATGCCCACAGAAACTTTTAACAGAGAGCTTCCAGGGCACTCAGGCCCTCACTATCATGGAACGGAAGAACAAGCACATTGTTCTCTTAGAGGAACCTCAAATTGTCTTACAGTTATGCTTAATTCTGTCCTCTGCCTCATCCAGCAGGGAGAAGGGGGCTGGAGACAAAAATGCATCTTTTTTTCCCATCCTAAAGAAAAAGTTTGGATGTTACGATTCTTTGCTGCATTAGGAGATTAGAATTTCAGGTGACACTTCTCTTTGATAAGCTAGGCACTTGGTGGGGGGAGTTTTGTTTTGGGTTGTCTTTTTAGTAAGAACACTGTGCCAGACACAGGGTATTGGACAATAAAGAAGGGATAGAGGGTTAGATGAAATGGATGGGGAATAAAAGCTGGTTTTGTTTCTAATAAAGCACAAACATGTAATCCTGTAATGTCTGAAAAGTTTTTGGATGCAGGTTTTAAAAAGCAACCTTACTTAGGAAGTAAAATTTTTATCAGAGAGAGCAAAGGCATAGAAGAGATTTCAGTTTGGTCCCATTTTTAGGGAGGACCTTAAGTGTCATTGTAGCAACCATTTGGGAGTCAACCTTGAGCTCAGGGTATTGAGGAAGGGGAGGGAGAGGAAAGGGAGGCTTATAAAAGGAAGTAGAAAAGACAAAAAATATCTGTTCACTTGATAATTCTAGTTAGATTAAAAAAATTTTTTTTTCTTTATTGATGTTAGAGAGAGAGGAAGGGAGAGGGAGAGAGAGGTAGAAACATTGATGAGAAAGAACATCGATTGACCACCTCCTGCATGCCCCTCGCTGGGGATCGGGCCCACAACCTGGGCATGTGCCCTGACCCGGAATTGAATCGGTGATGTCTTGGTGCATGGGTCGATGCTCAACCACTGAGCCACACCTGCCGGGCTACTTAAATTTTGATGTGCCTAATTTTCTTGGCTTAATGGCTCTATTTCTTTAAAACCTTTCAGCCCATTTTTCTCCTGGAACTGGTAAGATTGGAAGTGGGTAATATCTGGGAGCATCCTCAAAATGATTAGTTGAATGGAATAATTCCTTCTCTAAAACTGACCCATGTTAACATTGTGTTGTAAACAAAAGGATTGGGGTAATTGTCGCTGCTTATTTCTTGGGCAAACATGCTAAGCAAAAGAGCTTAGCGAGCATGATGGCCCAAAGATAAACTGCTAGCTTACCTCCTATTTAGTGAAATATTGTTTAAAATGACTCAATTTTAGTGTTTGGATTCTAAATTGACTCAATTTTAGTGTTTGGATTCTAAATTTTTTCCCCCATACTCACAGATATGCAGAAATATTCTGGCACTTTCCTGGTAGACAAATTGGTACTGTTTTTGTACTGACAATACCCCTTGATATTGGTTTGTTCCACATTACCATCCAAAGCCAACATTCATTAGTGTAGCCTCTGAAGCTTTTGTCATGAAACCTTACCAATCTCTCTCTTTTTCCTTCCTTCTTTTCCTCCACACTTAAGACCCAGCTATACACAACTGTTTGCAGTGTCTACAACATGGTATCTTTGCCTGTGCTGTACCCAGTGTTTGGAACATTTTTCACTTACTTCTCCACTTGACTCACTCTCCTGAATCCTAAGACCGGAAGCATGGTCAGTTGCAGGATGAAGTCAGAGTTAGATGTCTCTCTTATGTCTCCAGTTAGGTTTCTGTGCTTTATAATAGTATTTATTACAACATGTAATATGTTTCCCTGCCCCCTCTTCTGGGGTCATGAGTAACTTGAGGAGATAGATCATGTTTCATTTTTGTATCTATCTGTCTATGTATCTAATTAAATCTAACTTATGATTTGACCTTGTGTCTGACTCAGTAGATAACCAGTGAGTTGAAAGAATACATGAATATGTGAGTTTCAAGTGCTTTGCATAATAGATATATGACATGTGAATGTTCAATAAATGTTTTAAAGGAGGTAATTTTCTTTAAGAAAAACAAGTCCCTCAATTTTATTTTTAATATAAAAGTTTAGAAAGATGTACAGGGTTTAATGAGCCTTTTTTTTTTTCTTTATTGATTTTAGAGAGAGAGGAAAGGAGAGGGAGAGAGATAGAAACACTGATGAGAGAGGACATCGATCAGCCACCTCCTGCATGCCCCCTACTGGGGATTTGACCCACAACATGGGCATGTGCACTGACCAGGAATCGAACTGACGGCCTCTTGGTGCATGGGTCGATGCTCAACCACTGAGCCACACCAGCTGGACTTGATGAGCCATTTTTAAAGGAAATGTCTCACATGGAGGTCACTGATCATGCAGGAGGTCCTTTTCAACCAGCTTCTGATGATTTCCCACACCCAAATACCTTCAACTTAAATAAATATTAAAATTCTTTCTGTAGATGGTAGAGTGATTCATATAATGCTTACATTTAAATAACTCAAAAGAAAGGTATTTTAATATTAATATTTTCAGAGCAAAAATAGCGTAGGTACATTTTTTTCTTTTACTTTATTTTGTTTTTTCCATCACCATTTATCCTCTCTATGCCCTCTTCCATCTTCCCCTACTCCTCTCCCCCCTGTAATCACCACACGTGTGTCCATGAGTTCTCTCTCTCTCTTTTCTTTTTAGCATAGGTATATGTATTTTCTCAAGAAAGAAAATGAGACTATTATTACTTAATTCATGATATATTTTAACATTGATAGATGACAAAATAATAATGTATTTGTATATTTATCTGAAGAAAGTATATGTTGAGGCCCAGCATACCTTAATATTCTGGTTTACTGCTACATACATAATGCAGTAATTCTTCTTATGTGTCTGAAATACATTTTTGAGAGATTTACTTACTGAATTTGAGGGACAGAATAATAAGTTTGGATGAAGTAGAAGGCATGGCCAGAGCTGGGAAAACAAAATTGTAGAGTACAACAAACTTGAGTTCAAATCCTCCATCCGTAGCTTTAATAGTCCTAAGAACTCGATAAGTTATTTAACCTTCCTGATCAATCCCACCCCTCATCTGAAATAGTTTGATAATGTTGTTAGGAGGTTTGAAAGAGATAATGTAAGGAAAGCAATCAGCCTAGTTCCCAGCACACAGCAAATGCTCAATAAAGCACCATTTTTCCTTCCTTCATTTCCTCTCTGTTCTTGAGTGGGTGTTCTTGAGGCAGTGGCTTTTGAGTCAGACAGTTGTATTTAATAAGACACTTCACTGGCATTGAAAAGTTTTTGATCTGTTGAAGAAAGAAAATTTTTATTGAAAAGACTGATTATTTTGCATTATCAAAAATAGATATAATTGTTAATATAAAAATAGATTGAATAGTGATGATAGTTAATAATACTGTATTATATACTTAAAAGTTGCTAAGAGAGTAGATCTTAAATCTGCTCACAAAAAGAATTGGTAATTATGTGACATAATGGAGGTATTAGTTAACACTATGGTGGCAATCATTTTGCAATAAATTATAAGCATATCAAATCAACACGTACGCATTAAACTAACACAATGCTATATGTCGATTATAACTCAATAAAACTGGAAAACTTCACTATCCGATGCCTATGAAATTTCTAAACAGCATCAGTAGTATGAACCCAGCAAACAGTAAATCAAATTGGAATTGTACACTAGCAATGGTGTAGTTCTTTACAGTGCAATCTGTATGTTAATTACTATGTGTAATGCATGTGTTCTCTCTGTGAATATGGGATTATAAATATTCTGATGTGCTTTCCAGTGTGGCTCAGTGGTTGAGCGTTGACCCATGCACCAACAGGTCACCAGTTTGATTCCTGGTCAGGGCATACGCTCAGGTTGTGGGCCTGATCCCCCATGGGGACATGCAGGAGGCAGCCAATCGATGTTCTCACTCATTGATGTTTCTATCTCTCTCTCCCTTTCCCTTCCTCTCTCTCTAACATCAATAAAGAAAAAAAATCTGATGTAATTTTGAGTTTAGGGCTGTGTGTTGAGCTTTAAGAGGCCTCATAAAGGAAAAATGGGGCCAAATGGATCAGTGTGCCTACTGTGTGTTCTGGTGCCCACTGAGTATCTATGTGTTAGTGCTTTTGGAATAAAACTAAGTCTGAGCCCCTACCCTTTAACAATAGCTCTTTAGAGCCTTTAGAAGAAGGAAAGGAAACTAAAGAAAATTCTTTTGAATTTTTTTGGCCATAGAATGCAGTTACAAAATAAAATAAAGTGAAATGGAAACATCAACTAATTGGATTGGTTTCACTATTTCAGTCAATCTGCATTGAATCTCTGAGCAGAACTGGTTGAGTGGCTTACATGACAGCCCTCTAAGTCAATGGAAAATTTCCCAAGCTCATGCTGGTTAGGAAACAGAAGGCCTCTTTTAAAGGAGTGCAAAACTCAGCAGTTTGGGTTTCATTGAACTAGTTTAGTGGTTTCTACTTATATAACTTCCATATGGAAACTTAAGGGGGCCATGGAAACCAAGCCTTCTCCTTGTACTACCTGAGAGCAGCTGCTCTTTCAGAGATGTCTGTCCAAGTGGCCCAGGACCCTGAGGATTATTTCCTTTTTTTCCTGGAAAGCTGAATTTCTTTCCCAAAGACCAACAGCACTAATCAAACTTATGAAAACTTGTTTCTAATGGCAGTGATAGGGGAAAATCCAGTTTAGTCTCATTTTCAAAGCTGAGAAGCTCTTGGAACTGGTTATTTAACCTAAAAATCAGGAATAGGTCCAAACAGAACCAAAAACAAATGGGAAAAAAATGTTCTGTACTGAAACATGGGTAAGTGCTGTAATTTGCTTTTCTTTTGAAATAGTCTAGAGGCAAATGAGTAAATTAGGTTGAGCATTATAAATTATAGACAGCGAGGGATGATGATTAGCAAGAACTAAGGATATAGTCCTGAAATTATGAAAACAAAACAAAACAAAACAACTGTCACTTGGTTATAGGAGGGCACTGAGAATCATTTAGGGTTGGCTAAGAATTATGATAAGCTTCTTACATGCGTTCTTTTCATCTAATTTTCTCACCAATTCTATGGAATAATGAATTAGAAAAAACTCCGTTTTCTACCTTCCTGTATAGGGAAAAACCCAGTTCTTTTCTACTATGAGTTTCTTCCCTGTGAGTCTCCTTTCCTACTCACATAAAACACTTCAGTTCTGATCACCAAATGTGTGGAGCAATTTTCTGTGATACTAGCTGGGTATTCCACTATTTAACTCAATTCTGATACTATCTACCTTGAGATAACATCAGATTCCACAGGTGAAGGACTCAGTACCACAAAACTGCCCCCTAGTCCCCAACAAACACACTTCAGACATCAGTCGTAAGCCCAGGTTGTCCCCTGTGTTTCAAACCCACTGGCTATAGATTGGAGGTTCCAAAGACCCCTTCCTTGGGTTTGATGATTTGCTAGAGTGGCTCACAGAACTCAGGGAAATGCTGAAATGTACCAGTTTATTATAAAAGGATATGGTAAAGGATTCACATGAACATCCAGATGGAAGAGATGCATAGGGCAAGGTGCATGGGAAGGGGGAGGAGCTTCCATGCCCTGTCTGGCACACCACTCTCCCAGCACCTCCATGTCTTCACCAACCTGGAAGCTCTCCAAAGCTTGTACTTTGGGGTCTTATGGAGACTTCATCAGGTAGGCATGATGGATTTCTAAATCCATTTTCAGCCTTTCTTTCTTCTCTGGAGAGTGGAGGGAGGGCAGGGCTAAAAATTCTAAGCTTCTAATTATGGCTTGGTCTTTCCAGTGACCAGTCCACATCTAGGAGCCATCCAGGAGCACACCTAGAGTCACCTTATTAGAACAAAAGACACTCCTACCACTCAGGCAATTATAAAGGCTCTTTGTCTGGAGCAAAAGTCAAAGACCAATATTAGAACAAGGAAATTACTTGGGTTTTAGAAACTCTGTGCCAGGAACTAGGGGCAGGGATCAATGTATATTTTCTATTACCTAACAGGTAGGAATTATTTTAACCTCATTTTAGCTTCTGAAGAAACTAACTGAGAGATGTAGTGTTTTCTGAAGGTCACGCAGCTGAGGAGAGGACCCAGGATGAAATGCCAGGGGTGTCTCAACCTCTTTGCAGTGTCCCACACCATATTTTGAGGAGTTTATACTTCATCCCTTATGTGTATGGATTTACAAGTAGTAAGAGTGGGTTGGTCCATCCTCTGAATATTGACAGCAGATTTTTTTTAAAGCTTAAAAAGCCGTCCATGACTAAAAATTTTGATGATGCCTTTGAGCAAGTTTCTACACAGGTAGATATCTGTTGTGAAATGAAAAGAACTTACATTTCAAAAGAAAAAAAAATGAACTGTTTGATAATGAGCAGTGTTTCCATCTGCTCCTTTCAGAATTCTACAACTGGTTTGGATTGCCTTAGTAGAGAGATAATAAGCTCAATTATTTTTTAAGTAAAAGTTTGAAAGATTAGCTATATCTTTCATTAGATAAAACTTTCTAGACTCACAGTGAACCAATGAATTTGAGAAAGTTGTTATATTATACTGATTATATTTGACTATATGTTATATTAAAGTCAGAACTCACATGGTCAGCCACGTTGAATTCCATTTCTTTCATGCTTTGTGAGATGTAAATGAGATATTCTACATAACTAAAACTGAATTTTAACCCTTTGAGGGAAAGATATTATTTTTAGAATTGTAAATAAAGATCTTTATTGAAAATTCCATATTACCTTGCCTTGTGCTATTATATGTCCTGAGTAAAATTTTACCTTTCTTTGAATTTTGATATATCCATTGTCCATTGAATTATTCTGTTAACTGCCACTGATGCAACTTTTATGAATCATAACCTTTAATAACTACTGGTCCTAGCTTTAAAAAAATAAAGACCTAAGTTACCCATTTCCTGTATCATGACAGATTTGTAAGTCTCCTACTACCATAATAACCAACCAATTTGTGTATTTGACCCTCCTGCATTCTCATCCCAACCACATAGTATAGGAGAAGTTCCTGTGAAGTGTATGGTTATGGTGTCTGTCTCGAGATAGGGCTTTAACTCAGCACATATGAGTCCTTCTAGACTGATTGATCTCCTTTAACTCTTCTTCTTCCATTAAAATTTCAAAATAGTACTTGGTTGCCAAATCTTTGTTTCTTCTGTTTGAAGGCTAATCTAATTCCTCTAGCTTCCCACAGACAGTGCTGACTACAAAAGAGAAGCCATCCTGAACTCAAAGTTAGAGGTATGATCAAATCCATGAGATCCCTCATTATCTCCTCCTAGCATGTTTTATTGAAATGATTCCTATAGAAGATTTACCCTACCAAAATATTTTCCTAACAGATGCTTCCAAATTTTATTTAAGTGTATAGCTGGAAGTTCATTAAGCATTGATAAAATGCTTACTACATGGGAGATACTCTCTTATGTACTGCACATATACTCGATATGAGCTAAGACATATATACTCAATGACCAAGATGCTCATGTTGGTAGGGGACAGAGGCATAAAGATGTAATACATGTAGACTCTTGTAAAGAGATAAAAGTTTAATCAAGGAAGAGATGTTCTTGCAAACGAGTCTTAAAGAGTGAATGAGAGTCTAAGGAAATGGAAATGAGCGTGATAGGCTGTGCTCAAGGAACTATGTGCAGTTAAATAATGCTGATCATGGACGTAAAGGAGATGGCAAGTGGAAGGAGAACGGGCTGCCGAGATCACGCCTGAGGCCAGAAGCCATGTTGGGGAACCACACTTGATTTTGTACATGATGGTGGTGCTTCTGGAATGTTTTTATTTTTAGCTAAATTACGCTCTAGCAGCAATGCCAAGAGACACTTGAAATGGGCAAAACTGGAGGCAGGGAAACTTAGGAAGTGACCGCAAATGATCTAAGCTGGATATGATGAGGACTAGGACGAGGTCTGTGGTGATGAAAATGGGAGAGGAGACAATTTAGAGAATATTTAATAAAGTTATATGATATGAGAATTCTAAATGCTTACATGAAGCAGCAAGAACAAATTCAGGTTTTGTAGGGTGTGAACTCTAGAGTACAAAACTATGAATTAAAATGGGGTACAAAAATATTTACTTAAAATGAGGAAAGAAACCACAAAGTTACACATTTGAAGAAAATGACAAAACCCACAAACTTCACAGAATTCATGAAGAGAAACAGACCTCATTAAGCACAAACTAAATGTGTCACCACCTCAATCACCCATTTTGCCATATTGTCTGTACAGTTTAATATCTCCCAACGTAAAGAAGTAAGTCAGAGATGAAACCAGAGTAGAAAGAGAATTAGGAGAGCAGGATACATTCCAGGACCTTTGTTCTTGTGGCAAATCGAGGAATCATGTCTAATGAGTAGTCAACATAGATTTAAACTATTCTTATTTTTTTTCTTATCTGCACAGAACATTTTCAATTTTTTTATCAAGAAGATTCTGAATTATCAGGAACTACATGTTTTTGACCTTAAGAATAGAGTAATGATTATAATTGTTAATAGTGAGGAGTGGGGAAGGCTGTCTAATGAGGGAAAAAAACATTTTGTAACATTGCTTCATAAAGGAGAACTATCTCCTCCAGCATTTATTCTTTTTATACAGTGTGGAATCAAGTGCCCCACAATAGTCACATACAGTGGACTCAGGTATAGTCTTTAAGGACCAAAACTCTTAGAACCTATGGGTCAATGCAGATGAATTTCTCTGAACTTTACTTAGATATTCAAAAAATTCCAGTTTGAGAACTATAAGTAGAACCAAGAGAGCAAAACTAAAAATTAAGAGGATTTTGTGAATTGCTTTAATTAGAGAATAGCACCTTTTAGCCTTACAGTATTAATTCTTGTGATTGTATTTATACTTGTGAGACAACTGGTCATTCTAGTGAAGAATGTGGCAAGATTTGGTGAAATATGAAATTTATGAAGCTTTTTATCTCTACTTTGAGAGACAGTACAACACTGGGATTAAATGTAAGGACCCTGGAGCCTGAATGACTGAGTTGGACTCATAGCTTCACTGCTTACTGGTTGTACTTAACCTCTTTGTGCCTCAGTTTTAGCAACCGTTAAATGGGGATAATAACACCTACCTACCTTACTGGGTAGTTGAGTGGATTATAGGTGTCAATGGATAAAAATCTTAGAGGCAATGTCTGGCATATAATAAAAAAGCATTCTAATAGTGTTTGTTATTTTTGTTTTCCAAAGGGAAGAATCCATAGTTTTCCTTAGAATGGACTAGAAGTACCAGATTTCCAAACTTTATTGCTAGCCATGGTGCCAAGTGTGCTGAACTCCAGATCAGAGTTTCCCAAACTGTTCCATGGGGCTATTCTGATATAATTTATGATGCAAAAAAATAAATTTTGAGCAGAAATTTCCAAGTAGTTCTACATGCCCTAGGTCCATAACTCCAAGTGGTTCAAGGACAAGCTCTAGAAATGATTGAGCAATAACCTTTCTCTCTGAAGAGATCAGGGAAAAACCATTGTTGCTGTGGGCTTTCACTGAACTGACTAGCATCTACTATGCTAAGACTTTGGCCTCACCTACTTTGGGTGGTGCAAGTTCAGGCCCTTTGAAGAAGCAGATTGTAAATGCCAATTAAATAAATTTCTAAAACTAGCTGTCCTACCCTGCCAAGGAAAGTGTTGCTTGTTTATTTAGTGTTTGTGATCTTGTTAATACTGGTGATGGCCACCTGTGGGTGTGAACAGGGCCAACAAGCTAAGTGACAGATGAATCATTTCCACAGGGTGTGCACATCAGTTCTTTGGATCGTGACTAGGGTTGTCCTTGGCAGATCATTGCCATTTTCAGACTTGCTTCTAGTATCCTCTTATTCATTGCATCCCAGCAATATGTCCCTTAACACAGGCAGAGAGCTCACAGTCCCCTCATTACTGTTCCCCTTGCCCCACTCTCTGAACACAAGGTTTATGTCACTGCCATCATCGCTTCCCTTGGCTTTGGATCACTAAACTTCCATCATCCAGCCATCACTTGTATTTGTGAGTAAACTTTTCCTTTTGAGCCACCCCCGTACTCCAAGGCTTTTAGATGAGCTGTTTCCTGACAGCTAAGGAGCAATCAGCTCCACCACCCTCCTACATAACACTGAATAATCTGTTCTGCAGTCACTAGTGCGGGCTCCCACGAGTGTACCCTCTTACGACTTGAGGATGGTGGGGAGGAATCTTGACCAGATATTATCCAATTTGGGAGAGTAAAACAGTAGAATGTGATCTTCAATGTACTTTTTAATAATTATCTGGAAGGTGTAACTATCATATTCAATCTTACTTGTGCTACGAAGAAAATTGTCAAAGAGAAATAAACCATGTAATCTATGGATATTTAGTGATAAAAGGAACAATATGATTCTCCAGTCTGGCTCCTCAATTCTATAGTTGCGGAAGGCGAGGCCAACTCAAGTTAACTTGCTCAAGAGCCCACATTTAGTCAATTAGTTGCAGTGACACTTGAATAATCTTCTGATTCACAGCCCAGTGTTCTTCATTCTCAACCATCTCATACCTGATAACATGTTTGAAAATGTGTAAACATTTTTGACTCCGAGGCTACTTGAAGCAGCTTCCTTTTCACTTGATGTATGTCAGAGGACACACAGGATGTCTACTCTTCACATCTCAGTAAGTCAGTGATGGAATCAGTGAGGGAGTAAGTACAGACTCCTTCATTTTATTATAAGTTTCATTGTTGGTGGGGAGAGGAGAAAAGTTTCCAACAAATCAGCTCTAGGTCTTTCTGGAATCTGTCCACTACGATTGCTATAGTAATTCATTGGCCCCCCTGGACTGTGGAGCTTTTATTAGATTTTTCGTCTCTTATGTTCAAATTATTTAAAAAAATCACTTATTTGTTATTTTGAGGGAGAAAATATCATAAACCTGGGATGAGGAGATTAGGTTCTACTCCAAATTCTGTTGTGAGCCTGAAGTCTGATCAGGAGCAAGTCACTTTCCTTCTCTGCCTGGAACTCAGTTACTAAGAGTGAGAAAAGCTACAAGTCCCTGAATGTCACAACTGTCCTGTCAGTTAACATCATGTATTTCATAGATTTCCAGTGTCTGGTTGGAAGGACAACGGTGGGAGTTTGGCATCTGTGTTTGTATTGTCAGCTGACAGTCTTTAAAATAAGAGTATATGGTTAGAGCAGCAAAAAGACAATTTCAGGGTTTCTCACTAAATAATGAGAAAATGCTGAAGAGAATTTCTGAGTAAGAGCACCGAGATATTTTTGGAGGTTCTTTAATGAGGCTTCCATTTTACATGAAAAAAAAAAAAAAAAACTCTTGTCATTAAAATATAGCTGGTTTTGTATTAAATTAGTATGTTAGCATATATTCTAAAACTGGATCACACAAGCATGGATTTTCTAAATAATCCTTCAAGGGAATAGAGCAGGAAGTCAGTTATAGAACCTGACTCATATTTCTGTGCAATGTGGTCTTTCTGCAAGTATAAACATGGCAGACACTGGAGTAGGTCTGGGTACCAGTGATGCCAAAACACATGATTTTAGCATTTCTTTGCCCTAAGTTTTCCACCATTGTGTAGCTCCTCAAATTGCTTTTCCCTTTTCTTTTGCAGAAATATAAATTAAATCCTGAGCGACTTTCTGCTTCAGAGATGGAAAAACATATTTAAGTTTCCCATACTGATGCTTAGAGTTAAAGAAAAGCAATGTGAAAAACCCACATTAAAAAAAAATATTTTCAAATACTCTTAGATGTACAACTTGAAAAGGAGGTTGTTTTGAGGATTAGACAATAGAAACAGTCTGTTACATAGATTTTTTTTTTTAGTGCTTTGCCATACAGACTTGTGGAGATAGATGTGTCCTCAACACAGGACATTCATTGTCACTTAAGAAAACACTGAGCAACTTAAATTTTGTTTCCATAAATCATGTGCTCAATTGGAAATATAAGTTTATTTATATGTCAGTAGAAAATCTATGGACTTTTAGTAATAACTCAGCTGCTCAAATGCTCTTTTGTATCAGTGGTCAGTGACAGGAACGAGGCTCTCTGCAGTATTGTTGTAACCATGACATTAGTGACATCATTTAGTGTAAACAGAATTTGGAACATTTGGGAAACAAAGCAGTGGCTTCTTTGCTTGGCTCTGTGAGAACCTAATGAATGCTAAGAGGGTGTTGCGAACAGTGTTGATTTCTCTCTATATATTTAGCAATTTTATATCTGTGCACACACATATATACATAAAAATATTTTAAAATAAATATTCCGACTAATGCATGATTCACAATGCTCTATAGACTCTGAGGATAATGTTGTTCTTGTGTTGCAAAGCCATGCTCTGCTATAAAAGCAATGCTTTTACTTTTAGATTGTATAGCGTATGGACTCAAATGGGCCAAGAAAACACACAACGTTGGTTCTAGTCTGAGGCATACCTTTGTTTAAAAAAAAATCCCTTCAATTTTTTTTTTCCTAGAGCTTACATACTAAGCATGATGAAAGAGTGGGTATCCTGCAAGAGTGTGTTAGTCTTGGGTGTTGGGAGATCTGTGAGGGGAGCATGCTTGTTACTTCAGAAATGAATGCTGCTCCTGTTAGGGGCACACAGAGGACAGACTGAACTTGGAGGACTGGAAAAGCAATGGGAAGGACTGTTATCCAGGGAGAATGGGAGAAGCTACACATGAAGTATTTTATTGAGAAAAGAACAGCATGAAGTATGGTGGGTGACCTAGACACTGAAGATTCCTGAAGGAAATGTGAAAAACAGGTATCACAACTTGGATGGAGACTGCGAATAAATGATTACTTTTCTATTTTGAAAAATTAAATTTTCTTCTAAATCAGACTTATCCTGTCTTTTTGCCTGTAGAGATACTTCTTGAATTCTGAAGTCTTTTTAAAAAATAAATTAGGAAGAAAACAAAATAAGGAAATTATTGAAGTTGGTTCTAGACTCTGTATTTGAATCCTGAGTTATTTCTTACCAGTCTTGGAATTTGGGGCAAATTACTTGAACTTAAAACAGAGTATAAAATAATACCAACCTCAAAAGTATTTGGTTAATGTATAAGAGAACCAAACTGAAACCCCAGTCCATGAAGTGAACATTTCTAATTGGGGGAAAAGATGAAGAAAAGGAATCTGGGATATAAATCACTCATTTGAGCATTTGAAAATAAAGAACAAAAGGATTTCTCCCCTTCTCATATTTCTCTTCGAAAAAGAGAATGACTTGTTCATGTTTGAAGACTGTAGATAGAGGTAGAAAACATTTATTGTACACATGTAAATATAAAACTAAAAGATAATTTGCAAGGGGAATAAATAAAATGTTATTAAAATGTAACTTCGACTTTCAAAAAGATCTTAATGAGTTTAATATTTTTATTCATTTGCTAATTTCAATAGATTGTCAAAGTAAAACTTCATTTTAATCATCTCTTCATGCCATGAATAAAATATAAAGGTGATATTTTTATAAAACTTGATATATTTTCTAGAAATGTTTGTAGATAGATTCGTATCATCCATGCACTGTGGTGGATGTGGTGATGTGCCGTCCAAGTACCCCTCCAAGTACTTGTCCCAACTCCTGCCTGCTCATCCAAGATCATGCTGCTCCCAGACCAGCCCACTTTCAAGGCTGGTGGAGGTTGGGGTTATAAAGGTGCAGTCATTTTAGTCTAATGTGGAACAACTCTGCTGTCTATGGGGTGATCAAAGCAGTGGGCAGGCCTGCATTGCAGCTCAAATTCTCCTCCCTTCCCCTCCCTTTCACAGGTGTTGAGCCCAGAGGCACTCCTTAGTAAGCATGCTGCACACTAAGCTCCATCTCAGAGTCTGATTTCTGGAGAACCCCATCAGCATCACAAACTTCTTTCTATTGCACACAAATTCTCATATGGATGACTTAATGTGCGTAAAATTTAAAAAGTCAGTTTTCAAATATATGCATGCCATCAGAGTGTCTACTCTATATTCTTTAAGAATTCACAATGAAAATAAAGGCTTGCAGAATTTCAGTTTGCATGTTTTATATGCGGACTCTTAGCTACTGAAAAGTTTTGAGGAAATGCTTAATTACATTTATAGGGCTTAAGGAGACCTATGATGTCCATCAAATCTACTCATATAGATAAGAAAGCTGGATCCCTGAGGGTAAAAGGTCATGCTGCCATATTAGAGGTTAGAACACAAGACAGGTTTACTATTCCTTCCTTAGTTTCCTATGTCAAAGACTAATTTTTCCATCTCTCTTCTCTCCTTTCCTGTTCTGTTCCTTTAACCCAGTTTTTTCCCTGATATTCCTAAGCCACAACTGTTTCCCAGAACTGTAAAATCCTCTTGAAGACATGACTGGAAGTGGTGTGTGTGTAGGGACTTATACACAGGACACATGTAGCTCTTATAATTCTGTCAATTTTCAACTGTGCTTAAAATTGATCACATTAGAGGGTGTTTTCTGGACCCCATGACGCTAAGCAGTTCTCCAAGATGAAATGAATATTAGCCAGCCCTTCTCCCTCTGAGATTGCAGGAGGCAGGCTGAGGGACAGCGTCTTCATTTCACATTCAGGACTACACATTTGTATCTTCCTCCCATGAGCACAAGAATTATTTTCAGTATTTCTTAGGAATTGCATTCAACAAGTGTCATTAAAGATTTTGCTGTCTAGAATAATATATTATTTCAGAGATAAAATTTTAGCCTTTACAGTGCAGAAAGACAATGTGTTTCCTGCTAAATATGTTCCAGTGAGTGTGGCCTGGATTTATTCTATGTTTATCTCATATCTATTTATCTCTATAGTAGTTGAGATCTGTTTATCTTTCCTCTAATGCCTGAACATTTTCATAACTATTTAGCATTATACAAAATGCTTTCACTTATATACATTAGATGTTTGTTGAATAAATAATACTATATCTGTTATATTCACTAGAGAAGGGAGTTATGTCATAATCTTATTTAATTTAAACCTCACAGTAACACTATGAAATCGATATTATCATCTTCATTTTTGGATAAGAAATCTAAGGTTGAGCAAGTTTAAGTTATGACAATTACTGCACCTGTTCTCTATGTCCCAGACATACTCCAAGAGCTTTACATATTTATCATTTATTTTTCAGAACTACATTTTTAAAATTAAATTTATTGGGGTGATTTTGGTTAATAAAATTATATAGTTTTCAAGTGTACAACTCTATGACACATCATCTGTATATTATGTTTTTACCACCCAAAGGTAAATCTCCTTCTGTTACCACATATTTGACTCCCTTTACCCTTGACAACCCCCACCTCCTCTGCCTTTGTTAACCACCATACTATTGTCTGTGTCTGAGTTTGTGTTTTTCATTTTTGTTTATTTGTCACTTTCAGTTATATATTCCACATATGAGTGAAGTCATTTGGTTCTTGACTTGTTCTGTCTGACTTATATCACTTAATATGATATTCTTGGGATCCATCCTTGTTGTCACAAATGGCAGTATTTCATCTTTCCTTATGGCTGAGTAGTATTCCATTGTATATATGTACCACATCTTCTTTATTCAAGCATCTATTGAGGGACACTTTGCTTGTTTGTATGTCTTGGCCACTGTGAATAATGCTCCAGTGAACATAGGGGTGTATATATCTTTGCAAATAAATGTTTTCAAAATTTGGGGGGTAGATAACCCAGAGAGGAAGCTGGTTCATATGGTAACTCTATTCTTAATTTTTTGAGGAACCTCCATAATGTTTTCCATAGTGGCTGCACCAGTTTACATTCCCACCAGCAGTGAATAAGAACAACTCCATTTAAATATTCCCCACTATTATCACTGGTATTTTATAGATGACAAACCTGAGACACAGAGAGATGAGCTAACCTGACCAAGGTCCCATGGTGGGTAAACAGTGGGAGTGAGATTCAGGCTAAGTAGGATGACCAAACATCCTGGTTTGCCCAGGACTGAAGGGTTTTCCAGGAAAGAGGACTTTCAGCGTTAAAACTGCAACAGTCCTAGGCAAACTGGAACCATTGGCCATGCTCGATCCAGGTGTCTGCTCAATTTCCCACACTCTCAAGCACTTAGCTCTTCTCTCTTTGAGGTAGAGGGGGATAGATCCAGAATTTGAACCCTCTGTGTGACTCTCAGGCCTGCCTCTGATATTTGCAATTTATGAACATGGTTTGTTTTTGGGTACAAATATATCACAAAAGTGATCATGATTTGCTAACTTGCAGTTTTTTTGAATCAGTAATCATATGCCAAGTCCTCATATTTGTCATTATTCTTTTATTTTTAACAGCTTTATTGAGGTATTATTGATATATACAAAGCACATATTTAATGTATTCATTTTTATAACATGACATTTTCTTATACTTCTAAAACCATCACTACAATTAAGGCTGTAAACATATCCATCACATCCAAAAGTTTCCTTGTGTTTTGCCCTTCTTTTAAAACAAGTTCTAGAGGTCTGCTGCACACTATAGTGTCTAATTAAAAATATTGCATTGTGCAATTAAAAAAAGAGTTGTAGAGTTATTAAGAGGGTAGATCTTGTGTTGTGCTTCTTAATTGGCTTCACCTCATTTGACAGCAGGGCATTTATTTTTCTTATACTTTGGTTTCTCCCAAGCCTATTCTCTATTTCCTGTAAGTCACTATAGACTTGTAGTCTATATAGAAATTGATGCCTTATTTTTCCCTCTCCTGTGGGACACACCTGAATGACGTCTTTCTCATACATACCCTACTTGAACTCCTCTTCCCTACAGGGCTCAGGAATATATGATGTATACATTCAGCATTTACAGGTAACTCTCTTTCTTCTTCTAGCATGCTTCCCCCTCAGGCCCCTCCTTCTCTAGTGTTATTGTTTCCCCTATCCTGCCTGCCTCACTACCTCCTGAGTCAATTTCATGGCCCCTCCCTGCAACGTAGTATCAGTAAAACTGCCCTAGGATTTGAGAGAACAGAGAAATGAATTTAGACTAGTGTTGTCATGGACACCTCCACAGAGAAGATGTTAATCAAACCGAGATTTGAGGAGTGCAAGCAATGTAGATGAGCATCAGTAAAATGACTTTGATTTTGAAGGGACATTATAATCTAGAAACTTAGGAATGTATGAACTTATTATTTTTTATTCCATGACCTTAACCATGACTAACTTAACTACTGCCTGCCTTAATTAACCAGTTTTAAAAGACTGTGTTTGAGGGTGGTGTTTCACCTGTAGGCTCACAGTGCCTAACTGTGTTGGAAGTTGGGTTAGCATTGTCAAGAGCATACTTGTAGCACACACCAGGTGAGTCTTTGGCTTGTACTTACCTTCCCTGAGCCTCAGCTATCTTTTGGCTAGCCATACCTATTGAATGGGGTTGTTGTGAGGATAAAAATAGATAATGTATTGATTAATAAAATAGCTAGATTGGTGCCTGGCACATAATAGCTGTTATTAGTCTTAACCAAAGAATTATTATTCTGTTCACGGATAAAAGCACATTAAAAACAACTGCTTTTATGCTTCTTTCAATGCTCTGATGGAATAACAAGTAGATGGTAATGGATGGCTGTTATTTGAACTCTAGGTCAGTAATAAGAAATTATTTTTAAACACATTCTACTCTTTTTCTCTATAGCAAGGCCCCTTTCTCTGGACTGGGACTTATGTAGGTACTCTTCCTGGTGCCACAGTACTAAATGTTTAAGAACACCAGATATTTTTACTTTTCAAAGCATACTTTTTCACATAAAATATGTGTAGAAAGTTGAACATGGACAATAGATGACATTTTGAGATATAAAATAAATCATTACGGTAAAGTCTGAAAAATTTTTGCATTTAAATATGTCGATATGTTAGATTGTTGACAGTGAGGTTTACAGGGGGTTTGTGGTTGAATATTTTGTCCACAAAAAGGTATCGGAAATATTTCTTTGCTCAACATAGTTTGCATTCATATTTCAACAGAGCTACTGCTTTTTGTCAATTCAAATATGTGTTTCTTGTTCTGGTTATATTTCCCCTGGGATAAAATAAGGGCAGAACTGGTTTTAAATAAATTTTCCCATGATGAATGCAACTTTATTATTTGGCTATATTTTATTTTATTTATTTATTTTATTTGGTTATATTTTATAATCAGTTATGTAGGCGATGCTTTATATCTGCTATTGAATTTTTTTTTTCTGTTTCTCCTGTAATATAATTAGCTTCAAGCTTATGGAAGGCAGTAAGCAACAGATACCTAGGGGAAATTAAGTAGAATTTTAAAGTTTAATTTAAACTGCTATCTGCATACAATTTTTGTTTTTCAGACTCTTGGCTTATTACAGAGTGAGGGAGACAGAGACAGAGTAAGAGAGTGAGAAAGAGAGAGTGCTGTAAATACAGCCTTTTCCGGCCATGGTCAGAGAGGCATGTGACTGTGGAAAATGGTGAGAGATGTGATGTCAGTGACTTTGAAGGTGGAGGAAGGTGGCCATGAGTCAAAGAATTGCAGGCAGCATCGAAAAGCTGAAAAAGATAAAGAAAGTGATTCTCCCCTGGAGCCTCCAAGAAGGAACACAGTCCTGCCAGCGCCTTGATTTCAACCCAGTGAGACCTGCCAGGCCTCTGACTTTGAGAACTGCAAGATAAATTTGCATTGTTTTAAGCACTCAACTTATGGAAACTTGCTGCAGCAACAATAAAATTCTAATACAGCCCTGTGCATATTTCATATTACAGAGGAAAAGAAATTTATTTTTATTGTTTTTAGTTTATGTGTAATCAACTCTACCATGATCTGTTAGTAATAGATACCATCACCTCCTCAAGGCAAATTGGTTTACGGAAGCTCTCAGTTTTCTGCATCGTGAACACACACAGAGAGAACTATATCCTTCATGTAAAAAATATTTACAGAGCACTTGGCATATGCCAGGAATTTTGCTAAGTGCTGGAGGTACCGTAAAGAATAATAGCCACGTTCCCTATTCTTACAGCATTTTCACATTAGTTATGACTAATTCTGCCAGTCTTTCCCCCCATTTAAACCGCACATTTCTGGAGGATAAGGACTCCTTCTTTGTTTCTGCTCAGCATTGTTCCAGGATTATGGTGACCAAACAGTTTTTAAAGGACAGAAGCCTTTTTGAAAGTTAATTAATACATATGTACTCATGTATTTTAAGATGTCCCATATGACATGGAATCAGGATAGAGCTCATTTTCTTTGGCTTTATCACATTGTTTTAAGATTCCTCTTACAGTGGAGCCCCTAAAAATTTAAAATCATTTTTGACCCAAACAGCAGTGAGCAAGGAAAAAGCCCAAATAGAATTCCAAGTCAAGACACATATTTGGAATCCAACTCTAACTTTAGAAACAATTTTTAAGTAAGTTGTTCTGCAGAAACTAAATCATAAATGACAGTTATGCCGAGATTAATTCTTTAACTTCTATAGCATAACATTTTGTTCCTTCTTTGATTCAGAAGGAACCACAGCCAATAAACTTTGTCTTGTGGTTCTCAATCTGGCTTTATTTATCACTGTATTCTGAAGTTTCAGGACTAAATTTTGTAGGACTAGTGGACATGAGACTTTCCCCAGTGTTCTTGCCTACTACTTCTAACTCTTTAGGTATTACATAAAAAGTAGGAGGAAAAATGCTAAAATTCTAAGCATTTCTACATATAAAAATTCTTTTATTTGAAATATATAATTCAATAATTATATTTTTCCTTGAAAGAACATTTAAAAATAAAAAGCTTAAATACAAAAGTACTCTCTTTGTGATTTCCAATATTGTAGCCACTAGCCACATATGTAACTGCTGAGCACTTGGAATGTGGTTAGTTCAAATTTAGATATGCAAGAAGTATAAAATACACACCAGATTTTGAAGACTCAGTACAAAAGGAAAAAAAAAGACTCTAAATATCGCATAATCAATTTTGGACTGATTCTATATTGACATGATAATATTTTAGATATATTTGGCTAAATAAAATATATTATTAAAATTAATTTTACTTATATATTTTAAAACTTATTTTAATGTGGCCACTAGAAAATTTACAATTACATATGTGCTTTGCTTTTAAGGCTCACATTATATGCTATTGGACAATTCTGCTTCAGAGGATTAAATTTGTCATTTCAGTTCTAGGAAAATATAGGAAACCATGTTTAGATTCTTAAATACTAAGTATGAGGTCAGTGTGTCTTGCTTTGTGAGGCCATCCCTGCTTGGTTCTTCTGCTCTTTCTGAGACTGGAAGAGGGGCATCCTTTCTAGTTAAGAGAGATGAATAGTATAATAGACCAGAGAAAGTTTAGAGCATCATCGATATGCTATCAGAAGAGATGATGAAAACTGGGAGAGAGAGAAGTGGACAGCATGTTTTATCAGCTGCACTAGCTAGATTCTTTGTCTTCATTCAGAAAACTCTAGAACCCATCCATTGAAAATGAGAAAGAGCCTGTTCATTCACCAGATAAAGGTTAGATGTGGTCTATAGCCAGAAATGGGAACCCAGGAGAAGGTGAAATGACAGATTTTAACCTTATTTGAGTAGAGGAAAAGAACTGGGTGGAATGGATTAAATATTGTGATTTAACACTATTTTCAGACTTGTTAATGATTGAATTGATTGACAAGGTAACATTTATCATTTTATTGCAAATTGTTATTAGAGCACGAGGAAGTGGTCATCAAAGTACCTGTGCTTTCTATTAAAGAAACTAAATACCTGATGTCTCCTGGACATGTGTTCAGACTATCATCCCACTAAGACTAATGACTACCTAGTTTCATGAGGAAAAGGATGGAGACAGCAAAAGCATCCATAAAATGGGTGCAGAGGAAGGAGTTTGAGTCAAAAAGTCTCTAACCTTTTGTTCAATTCTAAGATGTTTTTTCAAGGCTTTGTTGCAGTGCTGTGAACTACACTTGTGTGAAATTTATAAAAAATAATATTATTACCATGTAATCTGCTGAATCTTATTATTTTATTTAAGCTAGTACACCCGAGAAAACTTGGAGTTCTGTGTTGGCAAAAAGGAAGAGATTTTCAATATCCTCTTGCTGCTTATGCAGATCTGTTTTAGAAGTTCTTAATTATCTCTGGGGCGAGAGGGACATAATATGACGTTCAGACAGAAGCAATTCAAGTGATCACATTTGGTTCCCCAAATGGGTCTTTGCTTGTTTTAGGAGCCGAGGTAGGGGTTGCTTATTAATCCGTTAAAATTCTAGTATTCCATTTCCTGAGCCATAAAAGGGGATAATTTTGTCTGAGCAAGCAAACCCAAACACTGTAACATCTTGGTTACAATAAAGAGCAAGAGTTGCTCTGTGTCTCTTTACAAAGTGCAATTTTCTACTCTACAGATAAGCTGTTGGATGCTAATCTTGGAAACTGCGGAAGCTGCTGTACCTAAATAAAATGGCATTCCAGCCATTAGTGTCCTAGAGGGTTTACAAAAAAAATAGCTTTGAAAGATACACGGGGGGGAGACAACTTAGAGACTCTCTGTAGCTCTCCTCCAAGAATTTAAAATGCTTTCAGATGGTATCAGAAATCAGACTTGTTCTGCATGTCTTCAGGTGGATTAGGAAGAAGACATGATGTTGAAGATGAGGGGAATTTCTTTTTTGTTTACCAAAAAGCTTCCTAAGAAATAGTGGTAACAGTGAAATTGGTGGCACTTGGAGATCAGGTTCACCCGTGAGAGAATGTGTTTAAACAGAGAATAGACAACAGTCTGTAAGTTATGCTAGAAAGGGATTTCTACCTTAGCAGAAATCAGGTAGGATATTAGATGCGCTAACCTTCAAAGACCCTTTCATGTTAACATGTCTATGAAAAGCAATGGTTGACTTGTATTAACAGTTTTATAAAAAGGAAACTTTCACTCTCTGGATTGCATCACTCATCACAAATCTGAATAAAATGCACTTATGCATTTAAAGCTGTTGATCATTTGTATTACAATTCATATCCCCACTTCAGGGCAATGAAGAACATGTCTGTTAGTGAGGATCTTCATATTCCTGGCAAGAGCCCTTCTGATGAGAGGTAGCTGAACAGTGTAGGTGTTTCTGCAATCCTCCCGCCTATAGCAAGCCTGGTAGTTGATAGTTCTGTGGGCATTGCTAGTCTTTAGTCTGACCTTATTAAAACATTGATTAGCTAATATGCACACATGTCTCATACTAGATAGCATTCATTTTGTGTTCTAGTGGTTTTGCACACTGCGGATTTGAAAGACAACAGAACAGACTGACGCATCTCAGAGGAAAGGGAGGAGGGGGAGGGGAAGAGATTAACTAAAGAACTTATATGCATATATGTATAACCCATGGATACAGACAATAGTGCGGGGAAGGTCTAGGGGGGATAGGAGATGGGTGGAGGGGGTCAATTGGGGGAAAAGAGAGGTACATCTGTAGCACTTTCAACAATAAAGATAAGATAATAATTTTTAAAAGACAACAAACTTAAAACCCCCACAAAACTGTGAAGATGGCAATGTCTTTTGTCTAGTTTCTTATAAAGTTGGAATGACAAAAAGAGTAAGAGGTGAAAGTGAAAATTATTTATTTCAGTGGTTATTAATCCTGGTTACCCTTTGGAATTTCTAGATATTAAAAAAATCAGGGTCCGACCTCATACTCAGAGGGTTTTTAATTGGGCTAAAGTGATTTGTGGGCTGTTTTTTGTTTGTTTGTTTGTTTTGTTTTGTTTTAAATAGCTCCCCCTAGGTAATTCTAATGTGCAGTCAAGATGGGGAGCACTGGACTTTTCTAACTTCTTTGTTTTCTTAGTGGGGATAACAGAACTCAAAGAGTTGTTTCCAAAAATTTTTGTTTGTAGCATACGCTTGAAAGCTATAAGTTTGGGCAACACACTTGAGGGAGCTGGAAGATGGAAAACCACTGTGAGCCACAAAGTGATGGCTACAGCGCAACACACTTACTGCTGCAGTGAGCGGATGGCACACAGCATTGTAAACAGCGCTTTGCCGCCCTGGCTGTGCTCTCTTACATGCGCACAGTTAAAATTCTGGCAGGTGTTCCAAATTTGTGATCTTTGTTGCTAGCTGCTCATTAGCTCCTAATTGCAACAAGCTGTATCCTTCTTAAAACTCAATTTCATGACCTGCCTTGTTCAACATTCCATCCAATAGACATTTCATTCATTCATTCGTCACTGGAGATACGGTGATGAGGAAAAAAAAAAAATACAGCTCTTGTCTTCCTGGAGTTCACAGACATTAATCAAATAATTTTTTAAACAAATGTAAAATTGTGTCTATGACAAGTCTAAAAAAGATGTATAGCTATTGCAGTAAATGTAAAATAGGGATTAGGCCAAATTAGGAAAGTCTGGGCAAGATTTCCCTTACAAAAAGGAGGATGAGCAGGAACCAACTAAGCAAAGAATGAAAAGGAAAATCGTTCCTGAAAGGTGATGTTAAATATTTTACCATAACAACTTGCTTTTCAGTTGTAACAAGTACAATTTTATATATTGATCAAAATTTATCTGAATACCTAAGTGATTTATGGGCCAATGGATTTTAATTTGGAATCTAACAAATATAATGAGTTGAAGTGACCCTTTGCAAAACTTGGAAATGATCAGGTCAGTGAAGATTTGGTTATTGATATACACTCTTGAAGCTGCACAACTGGTAAGGAGTGATGTTTTTATAAATGGTCTTGGAATCGGGGGTGATGTAAAAAAACTTTCATGAATAACTAAATTATATAAGTGGCTTCCAGAATTTTTGATAGGGATAGTTTTCAAAAAAATAATCAGCCTGCCCTGATATTAAGTTGTAAAACATGGCACTTATGATGATTTTAAAATATATTATTTAATTTAACCCAGATCAAGTCCCTTGCATTGTCTGTTATTCCTTTCTAATTTCTCAAATAGAAGAAATCAGTTTCTCTCAGTGTATTTAGAATTATTTATTGGACCATATGCCAAAGTTCTCCATTACTTTAAAGAAGAGCAGAGAATAATAGTTGGATCAGCTATTTTCAGGCTTTTTTGTTGAGACCACATGATGGGTGACATAGTTCCATTGGTACATGTTTATGATCCAATTGTTGTATGTCCACTCCTCTTTTTTCCAATCATGAAAGAATATAAGAATGCATATAAGTGAGAAGAGTATTACAGAGGGATCCCTGAGGCTTGAATTAAAAACAAACACCTATGTTGCAAATTTTGATACCTTATTATATTTGATCCATCCCATAACTAACCATACCTAACCCTGTATCTATTTCAGGCCTCTATTTTAAAAGTTAAGGAACTGTTTTCTGTTATTTTTAAAATTAAATTCAAACATTCTATAAATAATGGGGAGAGATCCTTTATTCTAATAATTGGGCCATTCAGCTGGCATTCATTTCTATAGAGAAATTTTCATTTGGGTCTTTTGGTAGAGTCAATGGGACTGAGAGAGTCTTCTCTAGAAAGTGTTTTCACTCTGCTCTCTGAACTAACATGACCGTCTCAGAGGTGATGGGTGCTGCCTTGAAGTAATAGAAAATGAAGATACAAAGAAAAGATTTCTTTCATGTCTGCAAGCCTTTGCACCTGTGTACCAACAGACTGAAAGGCTCTTCTCCCACTTCACACCAGAGAATGCCTATTCATTCTTTAAATGCAGCTCCAGTACCGTTCTCCCTGCAGTCTCCCCTAACGTCTTCTAGGAAGCCCTAGCCACTAAGTTCGCATCTCCTGTATGACATTCTCAGTTACACAATTTATTTACCTTCGCACAAAAACCCGACCTTCTCAAAGTTAAGCACCCACCGAAGCCTAATCTGTTGCTGTACCTTCTAGTATAGTTTTTGGCATGTATTAAAAAATGGCTTTTAAATAAACAATTGGGTAGATGCATGAGTGATCCAGTGTGAGTTGGAGTTGGGATGAACACTCTTGTTCTCACGCGGAAGCTGCAGCAGATTAAACGAATGTTAAGGCCATAGGTTTCTGCCTTGAACTGTGCACATGCTAAGAATACAAAGACTGTTACAGAATTCTGCTTTGGTATGGAATAAAAACATCTAACGTCTTAGGCCTGGTAACGAAGGCAATAAAAAAGTGAGAGGGAGGACCCTCAGGAACTAGTGATGTCAGCCTGCTTTCTAGCAATTTTGTGAAGGACGGCATTCTGATAACCGTGAGAACAAGACCATATTTTTCAAAGTGTCCTAGTGATTTAACTTGAGTTATGAACATCTGGAAGCCAGCAGCATCTGACTCACACCCCTCTGGCTGGTTTCCTAGGTGTGTATGTCTAGAAATATCTGGAGCCTGTTAGCTATACAATGGCTATTACCTTGTATTCCCTGAGGAACAAAGCTGACTTCATGCTACTTATTATTCTGGTTACTTTCCCAACTCTGAAAACCTTGAGTTCTGAGAAAAATTCACTCTCGAGTTAATAGAGTCACTTAACTGCTAAGCAAACAACATAAGGAGGACAAGGGGTTGCCATCCTGGTCCCATGTCTGGTCACTTCTCAGCTAGTTCTCATGTGACATCTATCATGTCTTTGCTTTGCTACTGCAGCCTCCGTTCCCCTGGCACCACCAGTCTACTCGATACGCTGCCTCTGAAGCCTCAGAGCTCTCCTGGTACAGTTGTACTTACCTAAAACACTATTACGGATAAATGACTTAATTAGTATTCTTTCAAGTCCCATAAAAGCTTGGCTTATACCCCAAATAGAGCAATTACTGAAAAAAAAAAATCACATCGAGTAAAGGAAAGGTGTCTTTTCTTCCTTTTGATATGTTCAGTTCTTAAATTGTGAAGTAGAAAATTTCTAAATCTTTTAAAGCAAATGAGCTATCAAAGCCAATGTCAGAAGCAGAGAGTTTTATGGGAGATTCTCTTGCAGAAAGTAATTCATAAAGAACATTCAACATGTGTACTACTCTTGAGTCCTCTGAAATGAGCAGGCTTTTTCCTATTTCGCTAGAACTTTCAATACTGAACATTGTAATGAGGTGTCAGAAAGGTCAGAATTAACAATAGTTGAGTCAGTGCTTTTCTCTTGAGAGTAATGATGTAACTTGTGAAAAACTGAGGTATAATTAGATAGAATTAGATTTTCATACTCCTCAAAATTATTCATATTTAAGGTTTCACTTAGATTTCTTCTAGCCTTTGTCAGTCAGAGACCCAGCAAAACCTAAGTCTGTCCCAGATGGCTTTAATGTTAGTGAAGGGACCACTTGCAGAAGTATGGTCAAATGAGGAATAAAGCAAGGTTGATGAGGCACCAAGAGACTGACAGCAGTGGGAACCCTAGGTCTGAAGGGGCGAGAATGTTAACAGGCTAACAGGGTCGACACTGAAGCTGAAGGGAAAGGCCAACCAATAGAGCTATGGAAATGGAAGGTCATGACTACTGAAAATAAATAAATAAATAAATAAATAAATAAATAAATAAATAAATAAATAAATAAATAAATAAATAAAATAAAGGAGAGCTAGAGAAATATCCTTGTTCTAGCTCTCTTGCTCTCCAATTTCTTGGTGGTATTTACCATTGGTCACATCCAAGTGGAAGTCAAGCAGAGCTTCCTTCTTAGATCATTTATCAGTAATGGTCTCATAAATTATTGTTCTTGTGATCTACTGTTTCCTTTGTCTCTGAAGGATATTTCTTCTTGCTACCGGTATGGAACTCTATAGTTGCAATATGTCTTCATCATATCTTGGACTCTGCACTCTGCTCTCCCATCTTAGAATGTTGTACCATATGTTTCCATTTGAGTGCCAACTCCCAATTATTAGTAGCATTTGCTAAAAAATATTCTGAATAAGCTTTTTGTCTTCATCATTTCTTGTAAAATCAGAAGTTTAAAAAGAACTCCAGAAAATTTTAGTTTTTTCCCTAAATTATTTTTGCCTTTCCTATCTTATAACTCTCTAACATGAATTTGGGAATAAGATAAAATTTTAGTTGCTTTTAAATAATAGTAAATATACAATCACAATTTGCTGATATTTTTTATTACTAATATTGAAAACATTTTATGTATCTTTTTGGATTTCTGTATATAACATTTTATTTTAATATTTTAAATCAAAGCTCAACATTATATATGGATAGTTTCAAAAATGGTATATTACGTTAATTTTTTAAACATGAAGAAATTCCTTATTGTGATTAATGGAAATAAAATTAAAGGCTAAAATCAACTTGTTTTTAGTTCACATCAGTCTTTTATTATTTCATGCGTTTATTCATTCATGGAGCAAAATATTTATTGAGTGACTATTACCATATGACATTGACTATAACTTGCTATCAGTTCACAGCAACACTCTAATTTCATAAATACCAAAATGTGAAAAAAGAAGTGTTTTAAATTGATTAAATAATCTGTGTTATAAGTATATTTCAATTTAGAAAAACTTGGGTTGGGAAAGCATTATGATCTAGGATTTATAACCAAAGGAAAGCAAAACAAACAAACAAACATTAACTGGGACCTGGGTGTCATTCTTTATATTGCTCTTCTTTTTGCAGTAAGTCACTTTTGTGCTTTGAATGTAGGAGTTATGTTATACTTCTTTGACATTCTCTGTAGTGTGACTACACAATATAACCATAGAATGTTAGTGATTAAAGAGACTTTAGAAATCAAGTAATGTAGTTCTACCTTCTCATATACAGAAGAGAGAATCAGAGAAGTGCTAACTTTCCCTGGTCATCAACTAGGCAGTAATAGAGTGGAGACTAAAATCCAATTCTTAAATTCCTTGTCCAGTGTTTTATCCATTACCCAGTGTAGTTTTTAAGGGGTACATACTCTGAATTATAACATATGTGCCTATTTTGTGTTTACTAGGTTCATAATTAATTAGTTATTGAAGTTGTCAGGGACTAATACTACACTTCAGTGTTGGAGTTTTACTGTCATTTAACCTTAGTATCAAAAGGTTTGATGATAGCTTTGTGTCTCCTTTAGCTATATATGTGTGTTAATAGCCTTTATCTTAGAAAACTTCATCTAGTTCTTGTTATACTGAATGGCTTATCCAGTTTTCTTTTGATGTCCCTGTTCATACTTCCAGCAACAAAAATCAGAATGAAAGAAATAAACATGTAAAAGGAATTTGTATGTATAAAAATAGAGTGTGCATATGTAATTTGATCATTTATTTCTTCATTTAATTCTTATCAAACACTTAATTTTTAATTTTTGTGATAAGTAGTCTCATATTCTTAATTGATTTTGTAGTACTTAGTAATGAGATTACCTCTCCCTCATTTCCTAAATTAACTATATATTTTGGAGTCATGGAGATATGGTGGAAATTAGAAAGAGACATATATTGAACACATTAAATTAACTTTAATTTTGTCATAAGAACTATATGGCTGTAATCTATTTTTCAGTATACAATCATCTGCATTTACTTTTTTATCATTGATTATATGAAAATAAAAGGCTTGCCTCGAAGTCTTGTTGATTGGTGAGTAGTATTTTTATATAAATTTTCTAAGTGTTTAAAGATGTTATTTCCAACTTAAGTAGGAAATGATTGTTAGTATTTCTGCTGAATAAACAAAACTGATTTTTCTTTTGAATTTAACTACCACACTTTGGTACTAGCTTTGTTGAAATGTTAATGTAGATGTGATGTACTAACATTGAGAAGAATGTAAATAAAGTTGAAACGTTCCAGGTGGATACATATATTCCTAAAAAGCTGCAGAATATCATTATGCACATAAATACCATTTGGATTTCTTCATTCTGGTACAAAGTTATGGCTTCAAATCCATTTCTGCTTTTCAGTGTCTTACATCTTACGTCTCATTCACCCTTCCCACTAACCTTCTGAAGGCATAGCACATGAAACCCAGTATTTAGAATTCAAAGACTTAAATATATGAATTTTGACTCCAACTCCTAACTAGCTGTATGATTTTAGGCATGCTACTTGATCTGATTCAGTTCTCTTGTATGTAAAATATAGAATTTAATAAAAACTTTATAAGATTACTGAGAAAATTTAACAGGAAAATTAATGTTTTTTGTTTTTTTTTTGGTTCAGTGCATAGTGTTTGATATATTTTAGCTGCTGTTTTTATTTTGTGACATTTACACACACACAAAGAATCTTAAACTGCTAAAACTAGGGGAACATATAAGATACAACAACCAAAAGTAAGTGCCTTGAGAGGGCTATATCTGTAATTGTTCTTGTTCCACTAAAAAAACAGAAGTACAACACAGCTTAGAGAACTCTCACTGAAAGAATAGCAGAGAGCAGAAACAACTCGAAACCAGTGAAGCTATTCCCAGGGAAACAGGGTAAGAATCAGCAAGCATTTTGCATAGCAAGCATTTAAGGAGACGAAACCTCCATGGAGATTTGTGCAGCAGTTATTAAAATTAACCAACAGCTAAAACTATAGACGCAAAGTTGGTGAAGAATTGATAAAATTTTGAAAGTAATGACTTACTATATATATATATTTTAATCCTCACCCAAGAATATATTTTTTAATTGAGTTTCAGAAAGAGAGAGAAATACCAGTGTGAGACAGAAACATAGATTGGTTACCTCCCCTGCACGCTGACTGGGGATCAAAAATTAATCCTAGGTATGTGCCCTGACTGGCACCTGAACCCACAACATTTTGGTGTACAGGATGCCACTCCAGGTAACTGAATCTTTCAGCCAGAGTGACTTAACCATATTTTTTAAACCCAAAGCACACTCAACTCTCCCCTTTCAAGATGTATATTTTAACATTTCTGAATTTGGAATTGCTCTTATAATTGAGGTTAATGTTCTATTTCCCACCTCCATGTGGAGAGCTATTAAATTAATTCTGTGTTTTAAAATAACACATCATTGAATTGAAGAAATAATATATGTTCTATGTTTTTCTATATTAATAAATATACTTTTAACAATTGCAGATGGAAATATGGAAACAATTCTTATTTAAACATAATTCCTAATATAAACCATACTTTTATATAAAATCTTTATAATACAGACTGAAATGGGATGTAGAAATTAATGGAGCATTCAGGAAAACCAATCCAGGACCCCAGAAAAGGAAAATCCAAAATGGCATCAGGACTTAGATATTTCCCATTGTTTGACCAATTCCTTAATACCGGAACCACAAGTATATTATTTATGGTTTGTAGCAGGTTGGTATAGGTTCAGTTTTTTTGGTACCTACAGATAGATTTTACCTCACAATGTGGCTAAATCATTTTGAATTAATTTTGTACTGTCTTCATAAAGTCTTGAATTAGAAGAATTTCAGTCTTTTATAAGATAGCAAAGCAAATAAAACTTTTAATTGTAGAGATAGGTGCCAGATTCAGATGGACACCTAACTGGCAAATGCAGTAAGAATTGTTCAACAAAGAGGGAGTGGAACATGCAGGAGCCCTTCTAAGAATGGTTTTCAGATAAGGTCTAGCTCCGTTTGGTGACTGTGTTACCTCCCCACTCTGTCCTTACATGCTTACCTACTGTCTATTTCAACTTGGGTGTTGATGTTCATCAGCGTCAACTTCAGACCCTTAGTTCCAATCAACTTTCCTAACTTTATTCCCATTATTGTCTTCCACATCCAATCAACGCATACCTTTCTGTGAGCATGCTCTATTTCTTTCCTGCTTCCATGCTGCCACTCATCATGTTCCCTTCATCCTGAGGCACCTCCCTGCCTTATCTCTGTGTGATGATGAAATCTTAACCAGACTTCAAAGGGCAATTCAAATTGTCACCACCCACTAAGACAATTTTCTTGATGATCATGGAATGAATTCCTACTCTCAGTTCTCCCTTAGCACATTTTTGCATTTGCTATAATTAGCTTTTTACTATACTAATTTCTAGACATTATATGTCTAATGATTTATGATTCTGTTTTCCAGTGGAGGCCATACATTTATTAAACAGATACTATGTTTGTACGCTAATAATATGGAGATAAAATGGCCATACTCTTCCAGATCCTAAGTCTAGTATGGACACAGAAAAGAAAATTTCTAAAATTGAGTATGATAAATACCATCACTGATCTATAACAGCATGCATGGGGTATAAATGAGTGATACCTAAGTTAATTTTCATTGCAGGGGACAATGCCTGTCTTGATCAGAAAGAACTTCCAGGAGGAGGCTAAATATGATCTTTGTAAATAGCCCCCTTCATTATATTCTCTCATTTAAACCATTTTGAGTGGAATTCTGTTCATATTTATTTATGATTATTAAAAATCATGTTTACTCTCTTTTTGTGCAAACCTCTGTTATAATATTGATTCCATGCTTTTATTTATGTGTGTGTTTGTGTTTGTGTTTGTGTGTTTATCCAGTAGGACTGTGAAACTTTGATTATAGTAAACAGTATTTCTGTACACTTGCTACTCTGAAAATATCTGTTTCATGTCCACACACCTTTAAAAAACTGTAAACTCCTTCAGGGCGAATGCCATCACCTGCTCCACAGGTGCTCAGCTCCGTGCCTGTAACACGCAGGATAAGTACTAAATAAATGTGTTAAACTAAAGTGTCTGTATACACTTTTTTTTTCTGGAGGAGAAGGTCTGTTGCAATTTTTAGTTGGAATATTTAAGTGTTCTTGTTACTATATATAGACTGTAACTTTGTGGAGGAAAGGTTTGAGGGTGGAAGAGACAGATTTGTGAGCTGGAGAAAAAAAGAATGTGTCAGTGTATGGGAGGATGGCAGAGGGAAAAGTAGATGGAGTGGGAAGCTGGGGCGGTGAAAGGTGGTAGAGTGAAACAAAATGACACTGAACCACTTAAAAATAATTTGTCCCAAAATAATAATAATAATTTGTCCCAAAGTGCTGGCTACTCTAAATTCATCTTTGCTGAAAAATTATATATTTTTGGTTCACCTTTTGAGAAGGTAGTGATTTAGGCTAAGGGAAAAGTAGACGAGTTCAGATTTCCATGGAAACAATTACCATAAAATATTGATTGATGATGATATTAGGAAGTAGAAAAGGAAAGAGATAGTTGCCATGGAAACATGGACACTCAGAGAATGCATTTGAAGAGATTCCTTATTTCTTTTAGCTAACTGTCTGATTAATCTAAAATTGCTGCACCTTTGTAATTTATTTTCAATATTCCTTAAGA
This sequence comes from Tadarida brasiliensis, assembly GCA_030848825.1. Taxonomy (NCBI): domain Eukaryota; kingdom Metazoa; phylum Chordata; class Mammalia; order Chiroptera; family Molossidae; genus Tadarida; species Tadarida brasiliensis. Next base: position 50,204,351 of record CM061264.1, read on the forward strand.
TTTGTTTAAGAACATTTTTCAGTCTTGGTTATATCCACAGGAACTTAGGGAATGTTCTTTGACTTCAATTCCATAAGACATCATTTTTTATGATTATAAAATCCTTTTCTAAAAATGAAATTTACTATATAAACTCTAGTCTAGAAGCATTATTTTATAAACACAAGTCCTTTTAAGTTACTCTTTTCCTTAGACTATAAAGTGATGTTAATAATGATAGTTTTCTTAATGAAATTTAAATTACTGTTTTTAATTTGCATTGAATAACAGCATAAAATGCTCTGTAAATATTAACAGAAGATTATTTAAAGTATTATTATACAATAAAAACAAGCTCATTTTTTCTCTAAACAAGTTTTTACAACTTAAATTTTTGAGATCCTTTTTAGATTTACAAGTTTATTTTGTTTATTTTGGCTGTCAACTTACTATAGAAACATGAGGCAGTTTCTATTATGGACAATGTATTCATAGTTGAGGAATATATGTAAATCATATGATTAAAAACATCCATGTTTATAGAAATGCAACATGTAGAAATTCGAATTGATAAAGGAAGATATTAAACTTTAGTGTTATCTGTACATTTATAGAGTTCAATTTTAAAATACCCTTTGCTGAGCACTTTAGATAATATATCCTGAAGTGATTCCTTAGTTTTTCAGTCCTGAAAAACTGAAATGTAAAGAGCTTACATCAAATACATGATATTCTACCAGATACTAATGTACCAGAAGTGTCACACTTAGATTGAATTGACTTTTGAAAATTGCTTTCTTTTCCTGACTGTCACCTCTTGTCATCTTCTTTGGCACTGAGAGTTTAATATTGCAAGAGAAGAACATGCAGGCCGTTTGTGGTGGCTTTGTGGTTATCACTGACCTTTTGTATCTCAAAATAATATGTTTATAAGAAAAGTCTGTTTAAATGCTATATAACTATGTGTGAGCTGTAACATTAGGAAAATATAGCATGTTGAATTTTCACTGCAGGCAAATAAAAGGACCTCTCGCTTTCTTAAGGTCATACAACTTTATACATAGGAGGGACTTAGAAGTGAACTTGTCTGACTCATTCATTTTAAAGGGGAAAACACGGAGGTACAAGGAAGTTAGGTGGCATGTTATGGGCCATGTCTCCTGTTTATCATGTTAGTGTTCTCTCCAGAGCATCAGTACATCTCCAAGGCATGGCTTGGGTGTACTTCAGCCTACATGCTCGGTTCCATTGACCTACCACTAAGCCACTGCAGATAAATGTACACTAGTAAACTATTCACTATGTAAGTAAAGCTTTAAGACAAATCCTTTACTGTGTACTTCTCATATGATGAAAATTCTGGAGGCTGATGAATACTGGGGGGAGATGGCTTAAGAAATAATGAGAAAACAGTGAAGTATGATAGTGGTCTATGTAGATCTAAATAGAATTAACCTTACCCCTTAAAATATATATCCAAATCACTACCAGGTGAAAGAGACAGAAGTGACTTCTTCTGTAATTACTTTATCTCTTCTAGTGCTAACATTTTTCACCTCATTGTATGGACATTTTCTTGTGATTTCTCTAAGAAAAATTCTACAACTAAAATAGTTTTACCAACTTTAGTTTGTAGATTTAACATGTCTTTAAAGAGGACAATCAGGTAGCTCTCTGGTCTATTAAATGGCTAGGTAGTGAATATTTCCCTTTTATATATTGAATGAATGTGGTGGTTTTGAGGATGATGGTGTCTATGTAATGTTGCCATTCAAAATGACACCCAAATGGCCAACTCACTCCAAAAGAAAAGAACAGGCTACGATTCAGTTGTTGAACTGCACAAAATATACATCTCCTGTATACTTGTTTTATTCTAGGTACCCTGATAGGTTCTAAGAACACCAAGACAAATCATTAATTGTTCCTGTCCTTGAAGTTTTGCAGGTTAGAGGAGGAAAGATACAAACAAACATAAAATACAATATAACAAATCGATATGATGGAAATGGGAGCACAAAGCAAAGACATCTATCTAGTGCACATTTGCGCAATCAGAGAAGGATTAATGGAAGTGAAAGTGAAACAAATTGTCAGAGAAGCAAAAAAAAAAAAAAAATGCTACTTCTCTGGCATAAACTTTCTAATCTTTAGCCTTTTCCAGACAGCTTAGCCATCTCCTTATAAGAACATATTTGCCACTGTACAGGGATTTGATGGTAGCCCTGCTGTGGTTGACAAGTGTGTCCTTTAGATCTTGTGAGTCTCTGGGACAGGAACTGTACACTGCTGTGTCAGATATGGCAGGACCGACTCTGGCAGGGAGACTTAGTGTGCCCAGCGGATCGAACCCATCAGTGGTACATCTAGGCACCTTTTTTGTGGAGGCAGACCTGTGTTTGAACCTAGGCTTTGCCATAAAGTATCTGTGTCATCTTGGGCAATGACTTTATTTTTCCAAACCTGTTTCATGACATTATGGTGAGAATTTAATGAGGCAGTCTTGACAAAAGTTTTAGGACCGTGCCCGGACAGTAAGTCTCAGTACGATATCCAATGTTTTATGATGACATGCACGACTGTTGAAGAGTGGAAAACCCAGTGGTACGAGTCTTGGGAGTACGGATCCATAAATCAGCTTGTATCACTCTCCTTCCCCAGCCTCTCCAGACCTCCTCTCCCCACTCCTACCTTCTGCCCCTTCTTTGGGATGTAATGATGTGACTATATCTCTTCCTTTTGCCTTTTGAAAAAATCATCTCCAAGTTTTAGTTGGTAACAAACCCACTAGGAGACCAGATAACATGGTTATCCCTAAAGTAAATAGAAATTTAAACTGCATTAATAGAAGTATAGTTTCCAGAAATCCTTCTCTGATACCCTTGTGGACTGCACGTGGAACACTGAGCCTAGTTTTCTGATGCTGTCCTTAAGGACATTAGCAAACTAGAGAACATCTCAGGAAGGGCGTTCAGGTTGCTTAACGGAATATAAACCATAATGTAGAAGGAAAGAGCTGAAAGACAGGGATATTTAGTACAGAAAAGAATACAGGAGAGCTATCTTTAAACATACAGATGATTTTAATGTGGAGTGAAGTGGTCCTTCAGAAACTCAAGGCTGGGAGCCCCATAGACATTGCTTTTATTTGGTGGGTGCTATATGTAGAGCATATTTGTCATAGCACCTGGGTTTTAGGCAGACATTTCTACCCATTTCAGACAACTGCCTGTGTCAGAAAAGGTTCTGGGTATGTGATTGCTCATTGTTGCATCCTCAGAAAAGGGGTTGGAAAACCTTTGATTTCATGAATTTGTTTTTACATTTATAATGGCAAACATATCCAAATGTTTTCTTGCTCAGAAAATATTTTTAGTTTCAATGACACCTACCTTTGGTGAGGAGTAATCAGGTCATGCTTTCTTTTGCTCAGAAATTATTTGATATTCATTGATATAATGATGGTTGAGCCATCTGTTTGTTTAAGAGAAAGTTACTGAACAGAGATACTTTGACAAGGGAGAACAAGTCCCCTGCACTTTGAGAAACTAAGTCCTGTGAACAATGTTTTAATTTTATTGTGTCAAAATGCACATACTATTTACCATTTTTACCACTTTAAAGTGTAAAATGCAATGGCATTTAGTACATTCACAGTGTTTTGCAAACATCAACACTAGTTCCAGAACATATTCATCACCCCGAAAGGAAACCACATTATCTATTAAAACAGTCACTCCTTTTTTCCTTGTCTCCCAGTCGCTGGCTACCACTAATCTGCTCTCTGATTCTGTCTCTTTGAATTTACCTGTTCTGGATATTTCTTATCAATGGAGTCACATAAACTGTGGCCTTTTATGTCTGGATTCTTTCACTCAGCATAATGTTTTCCAGGTTCATCCATGTTGTAGCATGTATCAATACTTCTGAATAATATTCCATTGTATGGATGTACCACATTTTGTCTATCAGTTGATGGATATTTGGGTTGTATTCACCTTCTGATTATTGTGAACAGTCATGCTATGAATACTTTTAAACAAGTTTTTGCTTAAATAGCTATTTTTAATTGTATATATACCTAGGAGTGGAGTTGCTGGGTCATATGATAATTCTTTGTTTAAATTATTTTTTTAATTTTGAAAATGAGAAGACTTCCAGCCTTCATATTCTCTGATTTGTCTACAATTTGTGGGATTAAGAAAGGTTATCAATGCCTTTATTTCCACCTTTTTAGAGATTTAGCAATATCCACTTAGATATAAAAATGGGGGGGAGATTCCATTCATAATAGTGACCATAATTATAAGCCTGTTAATAATTTTTTTGCAAAGGTATAGATCTAGAAGGGGACTTCTGAATGTACTCAGGCCAACAGCCCATATTATTATTTTTTTTTCACAAGATGTTGGGGCCCTGGGCTTGCTGCTTTGAAGTTGGTCTCTATATCATGCAAGGGGATGAGCTGGTTAAACCTTGGCCTTTGCTAATGTTTGCCACACAGAAATGTGCTTTCAGGAGGCACTGGAAATTTGGATTTTTATTTGATCTTCCAATTTTTAAATGTTGGCAATTCATTCGCATTAAACAAACAAATAAAAAACGCTGTGTGAACCAAACAAAACAAGACTGGGAGTTGGTCATCAATTTACTTCTTATCTCTTTTTCTTCATGAGTATAGCACCACTCAAAGGATTATAATAACAATAAAGCCAATAATAGCTAATGCATTAAGTACTATGTTCCAAGTACTAGTCTAAGAATTTGACACATGTCAACTTACTTTGATTCTCATGATGATTCACTGAGGTATGTGTAATTTCCTTATCATCATTTCTATAGAGCACCTCCCAGAGTTCTTCAGTTATTTATTTATAAAATTGACTTTATATATTTCAAGCAACTTGTGAGCAAGGACCACAAGCTTACATTTATTTACATTTACATTTATGACCCCCAGACTCTGTCTAGTGCCAAGTATATGTAGATATTCTTTATATTTTGATTAATTGAATGAATGAATTGTATCTGTCTCTGACGATGATTCCTATGTACTCTGCAATAGTAAGAACTGTCACTAATATTTAAGGCTTTCTAAGGCACATACTACAACTATTAGTTTATTAATAAAGGTCATGCTTGGTCTATAGAAACAGACTTTCTGATTCAATAACATACCTCTATGTACCTCATTTTTATTACCTTCAAAATGGTAATAATGATGTAATGATAGTTATGACTAACCTGTTTTAATGTTTACCATGTGCTCTGTACTATTCTAAGCAATTCATATAAATTATCTCTCTTAATTATATCGAGCTCCTGGAGTTTGTAAGGATTAAATGAGTTAATTCATGGAAAGCATTTGTATTTTGCTTGGCACACAGTGAGTATTCAGCACGGTTGGCTATTATTATTGTGCACCTTTTACCAAAGAGAAACTTGAGTGGTAGAGAGATTACATTGTCTAAGTAAGATTACGTGGCTATCAAACTGCAGAATTGGGATTCAGATTATTGTCTACGTGGATAAAAGCTCATTTTCTTAACCCCCCTGCTGTACTGACCATCTCTCTGCATATTCCTTCCTCTTCCCTTGCTTTTCATCTATGCAACCTCAACTTAGTCCCAAGAATCTAATCAAAATTTATATCCTCTCCCTTCTCTGACCTTCTTTATTGTTTATTGGACATTTCATTTTGTACAAAAGTGTGACTTTTCCCCCATCATTATATTAAACTGTATTTTTAATCTTGTCATATATTTTAGTTCTTGTCTTATCTTTCTTTTCTCTGTACCACAGCCTAGCACAGGACCTAGTATGAAAATCACATAATACATTCGGCGTTCTGTCAGGTGGGTGGCATCACTTTATAACTTTGATCAAAGAACACTCCTGTCTCTTGAAGTGGGGGTCACGTAAAGCTTTGGGGAGGGGAGTGGGCAGTAAGGAAAGAGATTCAACCTAACCACCCGCCCATTAATTCACTTACTCATTCAAGAAATGTTTTTGGTACTTATGATAGATTCATTCCCTGTCTCTGAGGAGTTGGGCCTCGGACACATTCAGATCAGATGGATCTGGTGGTCAAAAGTGTGATGAATTTTGCAACCAGATAGCCTATACATCTTTCTCATATAGTGCATGTTGACTCACTTTAAACAAAATAAAAAATTAAAGTGTAGGCTCTGAGCATTCTTTGTCATTGTCTCTGAGTTGTCTGTGTCACTCTACCTTTTTTTTTTTTTAATTAAAAAACGTTAATGTTGACATAACTGCAGGTGTCTCCCTTTCTTCTGCCCTTTGTGTCTCTCTACCTTTGCCTCCTTCCTTTTTCCTTGGTCTCTGTCAATCCCATTCAAAGTCTTCTTGGTGTACTCTTGGGCATGGACCAGTATTTCTGGTTAAAATAGAACTTCTTATGGTTAAAAACTGCTGATTGAATCATGGTTACATAGGTGCCCTTTTGATGATTTAAAGGAGCTTGAGGATTCTGACCTTTTATCTCTGTTGTTTTATGTTCCTGGTAGCCTGCAGGTTACATGTGAAATATGTCACAAAACCCTGCTGGTGCTCCACATTCCCCATGGATATTCTGAAGGGTGGTTGATCAAGTGTATTGTACATAGTTTTTGGAGTGTGCTTGTAAAGCCACATGTAATGCAGTTCAACAAATGCCAGTAAATTAAAGAAACTTTAGAGAATTCGCCACAGACTAAGGGAATGGAGAGAGTTATTTAAAGAAAAGATTTAAGGAGCTAATTACACACAGCTTGACTGAGCAGAAACCAAAGGGAGAGTTAACAGCTCTCCGATATTATTTAAAGAGGCTAAATGTTGAGGAGGAAAACATATTTTGTATAAAACAATGAAATGATAATAAAAGCAATGAGACAATTGAAAATGAGAATATTTATATGAAGTATGTGTGAATTCTATTAAAAATAAAATTTATTGAATTATGAAGTAATCTTTCCAACAATAAGTAGAAGCCTTTCCTTGAAGAAATAAAAATAGACTTACAAGTTCTTAAAGAAAGTAATTTGACTACTTGTTGAGCAGTTGAAGTGACCTAATTTTGTATGTTTATTAATTTCCAATTGTAACAATTCTTTCTTTCCAACAAGAGCCCATTCTGTCTCTTGATGTTTCTACTGTGTGTGTCCTGTAAAATTCCAGATCTAATTGTCAGAGAGGCCCATGGTGGCAATATTAAGAGAATAGCTATTTAGGATTTTGTTTCATTGGCATATTTCTGAGAGTAATGGGGGCTATTGACTAGGCTCATGTCCATGTTCTTATGATGTTGTGTTTTCCTTTTCTGAGTGAGAAAGCTATTCCAGTTCACACAGGAAAATTGGGTCAAAGTATTACTAACCAGGCTCCTCAAACCATCATGAAACTACCAATAGACTATGTCTGCAATGTAAACTTTTGAAAACCGAATAAAGAAGATGAACTTAAATATTTACTTTGACAAAACCAGCCGGTTAAAGAATACTCTTACGTATTTTACAAGTGAGAAGATACTGGTTTATAACTAGGATTACAGTATTAAAACAACAACAACAACAACAACAAAAACAGAGCCTTGATTGCAGGAGTAAAATTCAAAATACAACCATTGAAAAATATCAGCAAAGGTTTTTATGTTTGGATGTTATTGCTGAGATAGCCTGAACTTATAAAAAAAATGATATGCAGTCTAACCTATGATGGGAAATACAGAGCGCAAAGTTGGGGGGTGGGCATGTTTTCACCGAAGTGCCCCCCGTGGTTACAGAGAGGCCCCATCTTAGAGGCAACATCAGGATGGTCAGTGTGTGTGTTACAGGCACATTCTCTTTGGCTTTCTTGTCTCATCAGAATGTTGGAGATGTTTAAAGAGAAAGAGCTCTTCCGTATTACCTTTGGTTCTTAGTGCAGATCTTCTGAATCGTCCTCCCTGTTTTCATCATGGCCTTCCTGACTCATTGCTACGGAGTATACACAGCTTTCTCCATTGTCTTTTCCTCATGAAAGAAAATTTTATTTTAGTCTATATTTTCTTGTTTTTCTTCAAAGCAATTGCTGTTTATTCTTCAAGGGGTAAAGCTTAGAATGCTGACAGATTGAGATTAGTTTGCATTCAGTATACTGTATGTCTTTTCTATTATCAATGTTTCCACCTTACTAAAAACTTCAGTGCGGACTCTCCTTCACTTGGATGTTCAATCCCACCAGCCTTTGTCTGAGACTCTTACAGAGCTGATATTCTCCACCTCAACTATTCTGTGGGCTACACTTCCCTCATTAAATTTCAACAAAGTTCTGTTTAGAAGACGTTAATCTAAACCAAATCTCTTTCAAGTCATGTTTTTAAAATTTTTATTGAAATATATATTCTAATCATCCATAGGTACAAACTTCTGAAGCAGAATAAAGGTTATATAATAGATCATTTAGGAATGAAGAAAATTCTGTTTATGGCTTTAGAAGATTTAAATCGTTGATGACTCTAAAGGAAACTTCATTTGTTGGCATAGAACTTGCTAGCAACGTGGACTAGTAAAAAATGTCCAGGCTGTGGTGGTAGCAGTGGAAAGATTCATTTCATTTCTTGTTGCTTGACTTGGAATTAGTTACTTCTCTGAGCATCCGTTTCCTCATTGCTAAAAGGGGGTTAATGAAACCTATCTTGCCCTAGAGTATTAGTTAAGAAGCTTGGTCTTGCCACTACTATCTATGTACCCTCCAGTAAATGACTTAGCGTCACACTGCCTTAGTTCCTAATATGTAAACTGAGGATAACGATGTATTTTCCTCATGGAGTTGTGAGCTCTGAATAAATTAAGATATGTAAAGTACTTAGACATTGTATGTAATATCGAGCACAAGCTAGATTTTATTGAAAGATTTTTATGTTTATTGCAATATATATAAGGATTAGAAATTATGTTTGTAAAATTTACAGGATAGGTTATACTATAGTGATTAAGGAACTGGGGTCTGGAGTCCAAATGCTGTGGTTGTGTCACTTATAAACGTATTATATCACTTTTAAGTCCACCTTAGGAGAATTATGTAACCTCTTAAAGTTCAACTTTATCACCTTCACAATTAGGATAACAATTGTAGCTGGTACTTACCAAATACTCAGTACTGCAGAAAATTAAATATAATTATCTCATTTAACTATCCCTGACAACTGTGTTTGAGCTAAGTATCATTAATGAACCCACTTTATACATGAGGGACGGAAGTATAAAAAAGTTAAATAACTAAAGTAGATTAGGCTAATAAGTGATAATGATGGGATTTGAATCCAGGCACTTGAAAGTCCAGAGCCATGATCCATGATATTGATCACCGTATTACATTGCCACCAGAGGCAGTATTAATAGAGCACCCACCTCCTAGTCTTATTGTGAGAATTAATAAAACTAATTCATGTAAAGAGTTTAATTCCAAGCCTACCACGTGGAAAGTGCTCAATAAATGTTAACTCTCATGAAGGAGTGTAATTATTTTACTGTAGGTTAAACATCTTAAGGCTGTGTCACATGGAAGGCAGTGTTAGACAGTAGTTGGAAGCATAGGTGTGGTAACGGATTTCAGTCTGAATCTCATTTCTTCTACTTGCTGACTGTGTAACCTTGGGAAGGTTACTTTTTTCACTATCCCTCTATAAAACGGAAAATGATAATACCTACCAGTGCTATTTATATACCGATTGTCTCTCATCTCCAGTTCTCTTTTTATACTGTGTGCAATGCTGGAGGTGGAACTCCGGACCACATTTCTCAAATTCATTTACCAGCGGACTTCTCATCAGATTCTGCTGATGGGAGACACTGTGGGAGACTGAGAGATGGGAGGTGGAAGAAGAGATCACTTTCCTATTTTCTAATCCTATCAGCATCTCTCCAACAGCACACAATAGGAAGGCTCTGGACGTCAGCTTCTTCTACTGGTACCTCTAGTACCAGTTATGCCCCTTCAGCCTTCTGAGTGCCAGCTGTGTGATGGCTCCTTCTCGGAATTTACAAGTTCTATTAACCTCCCATCTTCCCTTTCCCTCCAGCCAAGGGCTGTTAGCTACTTCTTGCTAATACCTCGGTTACCTCCGCACTTCCATTTCTCTTTCAGTCATTGTTACTTGTGTAACAAATCCCCTGTAAATTAATCCTTTCCATTTGACATAGCATAGTTTTAGTTTTAATGACAGGACCCTGAATAAAACACTCCCAGAGTTCCTATAAGCATCAAAGAAGATGATGTTGCGGAAATCACTTAGTTACAGTGCCTGCCACAATGCAAACATCCAGGAAACTGTAATCTCTGGCATTATCCACTTCTGGAACTTTCCAATTCCTATATTGGTTCAGGCCCTGTAAACACTGTGAGCCATAACCTTTATGATGCGGAACTAGCTCCTGAGTAACCAGAATGAACACAGATGTGATGAGTGGAAGACCTGACGACTGAATGTATTTTCATTCATCAGTTGGTGCTGCAAAAATTGCTCTAGGTGACTGATCCTTTTCAGGAGAAACCAAGTAGTATGTATGGAGAAGGAGACACTGGAGAAATGTCCCTGGCACATAGTGAAGACTCAGCAGTACTGGGGTGAAGACCTATTCACTGTTAGAGAACAGGAGTTTGGGCAAGTAAATCATCAGCCTCGAGTCCCATCAACGTTTTTTTTTTTTTTTTTTTTTTTATCAGTTTCTTTAGTTATGAGTAGTAAATGCATAAATAACTGATATTTATAAGTATGTCTCTGAATCATGGCCTAAAATGATGGTTCTCAATCCTGGTTTCACATTATAATGATCTGAGGCATTTGAAAAAGGAAGTCTGAGTTCTTGGCCCAACCTTTAGAGATTCTTATTTAATTCATGTGGGGTGAGACCCAGGGAAATAGTATTTTTGAAAGCTCTCCAGTTGATTCAAAGGTGCAATGTAATCTGTGATCTAAAGATAAATTACAGCCCAGCCAGTGTGGCTCAGTGGTTGAGCATAGACCCATGCACCAAGAGGTCACTGGTTCAGTTCCCAGTCAGGGCACATGCCCAGGTTGTGGGTCAAATCCCCAGTGGGAAGCATGCAGGAGGTGGCCAATAGATGTTCTCTCTCATCAATTTTTCTATCTCTTTCCCTTCCTCTCTCTCTAAAATCCATAAAGAAAAAGAAAATAAAGACAAATTACATATTTAGTGTACACTCATTAAGGTGGCAGATGACCATATAATACATATTTTTAGATATTCTCATTATAAAATGTCTGTGATGATTCTTCTTGTAATGTAGTGATATCTAAAATACTTCATAGAATTAGCTCTCATGTAATAACTGAGATTAACTGTAGTAACTGAGTAATTCTTAATTCAATTGAAATTCTTCACTACAGAAACATCCCACATGGGTTGAAATGGGCTGTGTGTGTGTGTGTGTGTGTGTGTGTGTGTGTGTGTGTGTAGCTACAATTACCCTGGATTTGCAACAACACCATTTTGCCTGCTGAAATGGCATGTGCTTACTTCATAAGTCATCTATTTTAAAGTGTCATCAGATGCCTGGAAAGGGAGCTTTTTGTAAAATACTCTTGAAATGGTTTAATGTATGTTACAGATCCTTATAACAGAAGAGTAGAACTGGAAGTGTGTATGCAGAAAGCAGTGAGAAAACAAAACCACGAGAGCACTGGGATAACGGGACACCATAGCATTCACGCTGTCCTCCCAAATCCTAGTATTTATTAACCTGCATATTCCTTGCACACTTAATCGAGTGCGTCTTTGCAGTCTATCTTTACTGTTGTCTTTTGGCTTATTTTATGTGTCACATTGATTCTCCTCTGCTCAATTTTTCTCTCCTTGAGAACAAAGGGCCTCCTTTTTTTTCTAAGCACCTTGCTTATTCATAGTAAGGGGTCAATTTAAGCCCAAGTATATATCTACCTTTGGAATTGATATGAGGAATAAATGGTGGGCAAGGTGTATAAAAGTTAATTGGTTTCCATTACTTCTGTTTTTCTTTTGACAGGACTTTCTTTTTTTTCTAAGGTCCATTCCTACTTTCCTGAGTCATTGGATAGGCTTTGGCATCACAAGGCATAGGTTTGAATCCTGGCTCTGTCATTTGTCTAGTTAAGTAGCTTTGGGTAAATTGCCTAAACTTGATGTGCTTCGTTTTAAATGAGATATCTACAGTATCTACCATACAGAAATTTTGTTCAGATTGAAATAAGGTAGTTCATGTAAAGTCGTACAAATGCCCAACATAAAGTACTCAGCGAATGTTCACTATTATTAATTGTAAGTCATTATTTATTTACTTACCCATCCAATTTATTTTCCTGAATAAAATGCATTTAATTTATTATTCATTGGTGAAATGCATTTTAAATATTATGAATATATCGCGTGCTTGAAAAACTATGCTAGGCACTGGTGAACAGGATAGAAATGTTGTTTTCCCTTGTGGAGTTCAGAATCTAGTGGGAGATAAAGACAAATAATAGATTATTATTAATTACTATCATTAGACTTGACCTTTGCCTTCTTTAGCTCCCCTGTGTAGTCCGTCACAAAATCCTCTCCACAGAAAGGAAAGAAGCATTTTCTGCAAAGCGCTTCCACGCCTCCCCTTTGCAGTCCTCTGTCACCTCCCTCATCCTGTGCTCTGCCACTTTGTGCCTATCAGCACAGCAGCCTTCTCATTAATGTCCATGCCCATAGCGTTTTCTCCTTCCTCCTCTTCCTCCACAACCACATTCATCTTCTTTAAACACTGCTTTCATCATGTCACTGCCCTGTTCAGTAACTTTAAATAGCTCGTTTGTTTCCCCTCCAGCAAGTCCAAAGTTATCTGCTAACTTACAAGACCACCCACCATTTGTTCCCAGCTCTGTGTAATTATGTGTTCCACTTCTCAGGGTGCAGCAGCTGCTGTGGGAGACACTATGTAGGAGACACAGAAATGGCTACCGTCTGAGTGCGTAAGGTGTGCCAGGTGTTGCACAGCTATTTACACTGCTGTCTCTAACTTTTATAAAAGCAAGCTTCTTTATAGACATCATTGTCCAGATTTCCACATGAGGAAAAAGATTTTGAGCCGTTAAGGAATCATGTTAAGAAATTTGCCCATGTTGGCCCGGCTGGTGTGACTCAGTGGTTGAGCGTTGACCCATGTACCAAGAGTTTGCCAGTTCAATTCCCAGTCAAGGCACATGCCCAGGGTGTGGGCCAAATCCCCAGTGAGGGGCATGCAGGAGGTGGCCAATCGATGTTCTCTCTCTTTGATGTTTCTATCTCTCTCTTCCTCTTCCTTCCTCTCTCTCTAAAATCAATAAAGAAAAAAAAAAGAAATTTGCCCATGTTAAGCCAGGATCCAAACTCATGTCTGTTTCACCTCAACTTCCTTTTCTTCTCACTGTGCCTCTACTCTATGCTATACTTTGGAGTAGTGCTCTATGCTATACAGGTTCTACTCCTTACTTCTCATTCTGTCCATCTGAACCCTTAGACTCTCTTCATGATCTAAGTGCTAGTTCAAGTCCTACCTCTTTTGGAAAACATCAAATTCTTCCTGCCTTCATTGATCTCCTTCATCTTTGAAATCCTGTAGTATTGACCATCAGTACCCCATTGTGTCTAACCTTTACCCGTGCCTTGTATTCTGTTGTTCTCTATGTACCAGTCTTCTTTCCATAGCTACATTGTGGGTACCTAAAACGCAAACAGTCTGCATTACTTCATAATCCCCCAAATGAGTTGCAGCTTCTCTGAGCATGAGGGTAGGTATGAAACACATGCGTATTGATAAGGATCATTTTTCTTCCTTAGCCTTTTAAGTCATCTTGTTATCTTCGGTCCAGGTGGGCAGGACAGAAAGGAGTCATAGTAAGCCTTAATTCAGTTTTTTAAGAAATTAAGACAGCTTCTAAATGATATGAAAAATATAATTAATGAATATTGGGATGAATGAATATAGAAAAATGTAAGTGGGAACAATGTTGCTGGGAATGTGACTTAAAGCATACAACATAATACTAGTGGTACATTCTGCTTCTTAGCAGCCAAAGGCAAGCACAACAGCCCTCTCTCTTATAGAACTCAGTGTCCATGAGATAAAAAAACAAATCAATTGCACATGAGCAGTAAATCTATTTTTGGTACAAAGACAAGACAGGAACTTCTCCCCAAGGATTCTTATTAAGAGGAAATTGAGTATATTAGTGAACAACATCCTTGCCAGCATCATTACAGTAGTTACAATAAAGAGTTTCATAGGAATCTTTCTTATAATGACCCTGAGTCTAGCCAATGACATCATAGCAACAAAATGAAATACAGTAAGAACAATTCCCCAGGCGGGGTGCAGGGCAAATGTTGTGATTTCGAACCCAACAACCTCATTGAGTAGAAGAATGGAGGGTCTCACCCTCAGAGAAGGCACTAGTGCAAATGAGTACCGTAGACATCTGAGGCTCAGATATAGAAGCCGAGAGATAGCATGCATCCAGGGCATCAAATACGGTAGCTCTCCTCTGTCTTTCCAGTCAAATATGCAGTGATCTCTTCATCTTCCTTGGGGCTCTGCCTGGGTTTGGGTAGAAATTAAAGTTGTTGCTGGAGCTTCAGGGGTTCCCCTGATAGGAACTAGGCAGGGTGTCAGTGCCCCAGCAAATTGGGCTGAGATTCTAGGCACAATTCTTGTTTTGGCTGGAGCAGGAGTACTAATCAAGAAACTAAGGCTAACACTCCACAAGGAGTTAGGGCAAGAATGGTAGAGGATGTGGGATTAGCTTGATAGATTTATGGGTATGCCAATTCACTCAGTCAGGACACACCAAATGTTAGGACTAGTGAGGACTGGGCTAAAAATATACCTATGCCAAGATACCTATAGGTAAATATACCTATGTTCTCATTTGCTCACGAGGGGTTCTCCATGTATAAAACAGAATCACCCTAAGTGCATACTCCTGTGCCCCATCCAGGTCCACCCAGGATCGACTGAGTCAGTATCTCTGGCATAGGTCTTGGGCAGCTGTGTGTTTTACAAACTCCCAAATGATTATCACAGAGACTAAAGTTCGAGGACCACTGAATTAAGAACCAAGTGGGGAAGAACCTACAGGTTTCAGGTATAAGAATCTGCTCTTAGGCTGACGTTAGACAAAAGCAATTCTGGTGGGACTTAGAGGGTTAGCTACCACTGCATCTTTCATGAAACATAGAATGATGGTTTCTCTCAACAAAAAGAGCTTTGGATGAGAGAAGTACAGATAGGGAAATGTAGAAGCCCTCTTAATAATGGGAAAAGGTGCAAATGTAATGAATGGGGGAGTTTTAATATGAGCTAGCAGCACATCCTGCCATTCACCTCTGTATGAAGCAGCTCTACAAGCATCTGAGAAGTTTTATTTTGGGAGAAGGAAAATCTCGAGTGGCTCTGCCTGCACGAGGGCAATGATAACTTGACAGCAGAGGAGACAGACCGACAGGTTGCCACGATAAGCAGAATGGCTGGGCACTCTGATTTCAGACACTTCTCCTGGATCCTGGATACATTTTACCAGCATGAGCACAAAATTCCAGAGCCTGAAGTGCACATCCCCCTCTCTTAACAGGTTATGGGGAATCATGACAAGCTTTGTTTGTGTTCGCGTCAAAAATAGGTGTTTTGACTGCAAGTTTGTGCAGCTGTTGCTGGGAATGAGGAGCTCAGCCCACGGGGCTGCTTGTTGTGTTTTTGTTTCATTTGTTTGTTGCAGTGATTTTAAATAGAAAAAGAAAAGAATTGGGGGAAGGGTTTGAACCAAAGCAATCAGGCAGCTTCAATAATGAAATGCTATCCTGGCTTTTGTGATAGGAAATCTATGCAATCCCAGTGTTAATGCTACCCTCCCTATAGGGATTCTTCAAGACTATTTTATCAGCTCAGTGGGGTTCAATGCCTCTCTTCTCTGGAGGGAAAAAGGCAGAATTACCACCAGGGTAATGAAACATACTCCTCCCACGTTTATGGAGTGTTTTATTAAAAGCATGTTGCTTTGGTCTCATATACCAGTTGCAATATGTGGGTATAAAATGCCAGAATAGCTCTCAAGGGAAACACTTTCCTTTGGGCTAATTTAAAATTCCTCAGAGAGGACGCAGTCAGGTATGATGTTAATATTTTGTCTCTTTGCTACCTGAGGTTTTCACAAAAGAGCTGGTAGGTGCAGGGAAGTGAAGAATCAGCTGAGATTTGGAGCCACCTGACCAGGACGAGGTTCACGGTGACCTGCTTTCAGAACTATTCTTATCTTTCCTGAAATCCCACACTCTCAAGTTTATTTTCTTGTGTCCTTAGGGAATTTTAATTAGGGATCAAGCCATTGGATTTCACTTGTTAATGCTTCTAATAATTACATTTTATCTTTTTATGTCTTACTTCTTAATTTTGCCAGGGAAAGTTTTACAATTAACTGAGGTCTGAAAATTTTAACCCCATGTTGCATTTTGCAAACCTCACCATTAGTTCCATCCCATTAGAATTCATTCTCCAGCTCATTTCATCCTAATTCTTTCAGAACTTTAGGGCTCGTGTTAAGATCTAGGATAATTAATTCATACCACAGTGTGTAGTCTAATGGAGGAGATAGACTCATAAGGAAGTAATTCTACTACAGTGTGATAAGGATAATAGAGGTGTTCGAAAAGAGAAATGTAATTGAGAAATGTGATATTTGAATTGGATCTTAAAAAAATTGAATGGAAATTCACCAGCGTGTGAAGGGAAGGATGCTCGTGCCCGGGAGAGAGACCTGCAGGTACAGGGGCACAGGGCCGTGGACGAGCAGTGTTCCATGTACCCAGAATAGCTGGTAGCTTCGTGCTTGTAAAGAGGGGTTGAAGAGCAAAAGATGAAGCCAGAAATGTAGGATCCACACTGTGAAGGGCCTTATGTTCCACTCAGTTGGGCTTAAACTTTATCCTATGGGTATTGGAAGGCCAGTAAATGACTTTTGAGTAGGGAGATTGTTTTATAAGAAGCATGTTAGAAAGATGACTCTGGCAGAAGTACACAAAAATGATTTGGAGTGGGCCAGACTGGAGGCAGGGAGATGCGTTAGGAGGCATGACAGTAGTTCTGAAAACAGCGGAGTGGAGCTACAGTTCACCAGACCGTTGGGATGGAGAGCCATTGCTGAGCAAAGATCAGGTAAACTTGGTGATCAGCTGTTTGAAGCAAAGAGAAGAGGGAGGTTTCTCACCTGGGGCGCTGGCTGGTGCTGCGTCAATGCAGGCAGATAAGACATATGTAAGGAGGTTCCTTAATTATAGTTTAAGGACAAGACGTTCCTAAGTTTAGTTGTGGAATGATGAGTTCCGAGTACCTCTGGAGATCTAAGTGGAGATGTCTAGTATTTAGTTAGATGAAGAGGCCTCTCGCTCAGGAAGAAAGCTTTGACAGGAGACATGGATTTGAAAGTATGGGGACTTATTATTAGCCTGCCTGAATCATGACTTTATAATGCTATTAATAAACCTATTCATGTAGCTTCATTACATAGATGGCTTCTTTAGAGATTCTACTCTAGTAAGCCTTAAGTATTTTTACGTCTGCAGTCTCAGATCTACTCTACGCTATACTTATACTTTTGTGTGTGTTTTTACCCTAAATGAAATAAAGGCCCATCCTTTTACCTTTTTTCAATGTCATCCTATGAGTATTCAACAAAGTGAAATGGAGAGAACCTGAACTTGGGGGCCTGGTGATCACTGGGGCTTTTCACAATTATTCCAGTTCTACTCTTCTGCCTGGACAATAGGATTGCACCCCTCAACCCCTTGTAAGTTAGATTTAGCAACATGACTAGCTTTTAGCTCTTGAAATGTGAATAGTAGAAATTACCAGGTCATTCCTAGGAAGACACTTGAAGAGTTTATTTGCAAATCACCACACCCCCGTTTTCTGCCTCTTTAGTCTTAGAGATAGGAGTCTTCATCAGCCACGGTTCTTGAGTGACTATAATGAGCAGAGTTCTCAGATGACCCACTAAGACAGGTAGTGTGTGAGTTACAACATTTTCTGCATTAAGCCACTGAGCTTGTTATACTCAAAACATAAACTAGCCAATCTGGAAAAGAGCTAACTAGATATGGGTTCAAGTCCTGCCTCTGTCACTAATGAACTCTCAGCAAGTTCCACAATGTCTCTGAGTGCCAATTTCTCCATTTTTGGAATGGAAATAATGATACTGAATTTGCCGGAGCTCTGTGACAATTAGAGACAAGGTATACAAAGTACCTTATAAATAGTAGCCATTCACTTCCTTACAACTATTATTATATTTATAGACAGTTACTCGTTTTTAGTATATTGATTTTGTAATACCGATGGTTGTTATCTCTCTCGGATTTGTGTTGTACTCAGGTTTCTTGAACATGCTGTCTATGTGTTTATCTGAGTAATTGCTACAAAAGGGAAACAAGATAAAGCCAAGGATAAGACCATGTAGTCATGTCAACATAGATATTTTCACATATATGCCATTTATTAATGGACTGTATTTAGACAGTGTTGTGCAAATAATTCACCTTGCAATACTATCAAATTTTTTCATCTTGTCCGTGAAGATGTTGAATTTTTTCAGTTACCATATAAAAAGGGTTGCACTAAGCTAGTTACCTTACTAAAACTGAACATGAGATAATCACACAGGCTTCTTAAATATTTGTAAACTATTTTATTAGTGATATTTTGACTTCTTTTCCTCACACAAACTTATTGTTGCATGTGTTCTGAAATGCAAAAACAGTTTGACTATTCTGTTTACTTCCAGCGTAATCCTACACCAAAAATTCTGCATTCTGCCATCGTAGAGTTATCGATCATGATTTTATTATCAGTTTTGTATCATCCCCTTTGTTTATAACTTTCCATTGGTCCTAACAGGACCATTGTCCACAGGATAAAGTTTATCACAGATTTCTATCCATCTGAATATCAACTGAAAATCTAACTCTATGTTTGAAGAAGCATAAAACATACCCTTGATTTCTGTGGCCGACAAATTTAACTCTTAGGAAAGAGAAAAGGGATGATAAGAATTGCATCTCATAACTTCATTTTGAAGAACAAAAATTGGCATTGTGGAAAAGATGGCAACTTTGGGACACAGTGACCTTGGCAAAAGCAGAGGTAGCAGAATGGAAAGACACGAGAATGAATAAAGTAAATGTAGTTTTAGGATAGTAGAAATAGAAAAGTAGAAATAAGAATTACCTTGAGAGTTGGTTTTGAGACATATATTTTAAAAATGTATCACTTCCTGTGATGGTCTGATCAGGCTATAGAGCCTATTTCTTCCAGGGATGGTATAGGCTGGAAATATATTTACAATTTAAGCAGGTTTAGATAGATTTATAAATTCATCAATAATGTACCATGGAAGGTAGGACAGGTCATAAGAAAGTATGATTTTTGAGGGAACTTAGGATCACCCTATTTTCTAAGAGGGAATTTATATTGAACAATTCATAAGCTTGGCCAAATTTAGACATTTCTTTGTTCTTATATTGTTATCACAATATAATTACGCAGAGAAATAAATTGCCATAAGTTCACCAAAGCCTTAGATGACAAAATCACTTTCATATTTATTTGTATATGTGTATACTGACATTATGAAACCAATAATTTAAAAAAACATTTAAAAACTTTAGGAAGGAGGCATAGACTCATGCTACTCTACATAAAGTATACTCACGAATGTGGAAAGCCATAGGCCTGAAATTTTCTATTACAAGTATGTTATCTTTAAAATCTACCCCTCAGCTGAGGTGACAGTAGCTCTCACTGTACCCTTTCCCCAGGTAGCCAAATTAATTGGGAAAAGGAAGGATGTGTGCAGTGGAGCCCAGGCTCACGCACCATATAGTGCCTCTTCCTGCAGCCCCAGGAAGCACCCTGTCATGGCCCCCGTCTACCTGTGTGATGGCCTTTCAGATATGACAGTTTCTCTTGGGTAAAAAGATTTAACTGGCAATTAAAGTGGAATCCTAGGTGTTTTTTTTTTAATTGTAACTGGAACTTCATAATTTTATTTTCCTAGCATCTGTTCTATTCAAGCCAAGCCTACTGTGGTGATCTTCATGAAGACAATTCAGTGGTTTCCTAGCAACCAAGTTTCCTGTGGTTTCCTTGGTTATAAGCAATGACATAACTCTTGTGGGCAACTTTAAAAGCACAGGAGAAAACCCTCTTAAAGAATGAGGTTTCAAAAAATTCAGGTTACTGCTCACTGAGTGTCTCTGTTCATAATGAAGCATGAGCATTAATTACTCTAATAAATGATTATTGGAGATTGCAAAGTAAAATCACATGTTATGTGTTCCTTTTCATCATTTTTGTCTTATGCCTGATTCTACTTTTTTTTCTTTCTTTCTGAAATTGGGACTCTTTTCCCATCTCTTCTCATTGACTACTGTCCTTAGACATATCCAACAGATGAAATTTAGACATTTTTTTAATAATTACCTGAGGAGTTTTTAATGAAAGCAAAAGAGTTGTAGTTGCTCAAGAGTAGGACCTAATAATGCTGCTTTGTTTTACTAATTAAATATATTTTAGAGGCTTAGATGGATGGCAATGTCAAGGACTGCTGGTGGAGTCCATTAAAGAACTGTTAATTTATACTGATCAGTGAATTCCCAGTGCCAGTATGAGCAGCATTAACTACTTTTACATACTTGTTTTCCCATTCTATATTTATTTCTAAAGAAGAACTATATTGGGTAGCTATATTCTCTGGTGATATATCTAAAATTCATAATGTGTCAATAGAATAGGGAAATAGAAGCTTACATGGTTAAAAGTAGATCTTGTGCTATATAGACTATTCACCTCGGTATCTTTAGTGCCTATGATAGAACAAGTTTGTGATAAACATGAAAGATTGAATTAATGAATGACCAGGGGTCAACAGCTCCTTTAGTTTTTCCAGTGGAAATCAGGATTTTGTATGGGGATCACCAGGCTAAAGTAATGAACATTTGGAAAAGGAGAAAAATATAATGCATTCGGTACCTAATAATTTTAAATTTTGAGTTAGAGTATATTTCTTTGCATACTATGCATTTTTTCATTCAAATATTTATTATGGACCTACTAGGTGCCAGGCTGTGTGCCAAGTGCTCAGATTACAATAGTAAATAAAATTAAACATGATTCCTGGGTCAAGGAACAGGAATAAAATACAATTATTGGGAATTATAAATGAACTAAATAATAGTACAAATACAAGTAAAATTACAACTTTGTTGCATATTGTAAAGAAAAACTACATGATGCCATTAGTTTAACAAGGAAACCTGTTCTGATTTGAGGATGGGGTAGCCAGGAACAGTATCTCAGAGGAATTAACATTTCAGCTGAGTTATAAAGGATTGCGCAGGCACAACGAAAGAAAAGGTGGGGATGGGTGAGAAACAGTATGGACAGAGGGAAGAACGTGTACAAGCAGCCTGTGGGACTTAAAAGGAACCCAAAGAAGTCCAGCAAGACTGGAGTGCAGACAGCCGAAGTGAGCACAGAATGAGAACAGGTTTCAAAGGCTTCAGAAGGATCCTTTGACTGGCCTTATAGACCACGTTCAGCAAGCTAGAAAAAGTTTGGAAACACTGCACATAGTTGCATTTTAATATTTATAGTAAAAAATATATATATTTTTTAAAAATCACCTGAGACCTTGATTTGAAGGTGAAAACTTATTTCTAAAGTTACTGAGATAGATGAGTGGCTACAGGATAGGGCTGGTAGTGTGAATGTGGCACTTGGACAGACTGTGCTAGTGGACTAAGGTCCAATTAGGGGAAAATCGAAGGCCAGGAAGAAGCTTTAAGAATCTAGGCAGGAAGGCTGAAGGCCAAAGGCTCTGAGCCAGACCAAGACGTGGCAATAGAGGAGGGGGGAGAAGAAAGCATTTATTGAAGATTATTTTATAGCACAGGCTTTATATGCATTTCATTTAATTCTAACAACTGCATGGCAATGTGGGTATTATTTTCCCTAAGAAATTGAGGAATAGGGACTGTAAATAATACACCCTGGATGATATGATTGCAGTGAGACTGGGATTATAATCAAAGATTTGGATTCTAAAAACTGTAATGTTTTTCCAGTATAATACTTCATATTTCCACTCTTTCTCTCAGTAATTTAGGTCAAAGGGTCTTGGTATCAAGATGCCCTTTACATAATGGTCGTTACTAGCCCCTTGTGGTTATTGATCCCTTGAAATGTGGCTAGCCCTAATTAAGTTATAATTTCAGTATGAAATACACACTAGATTTCAAAGGCTTAGTATGAAAAAATAGTAAATATCTCATTAATAATTTATATTGATTATATATTGAAATAATATCTGGCTATATCATATTAAAATATTTTATGAAAATTAATGTCATCTATTTCCTTTTACTTCTTCAATGTGAATAGTAAACTATTTAAATTACGTACATACAGCTGGCACTATATTTCTATTGGTAAATGTTTATAGAGAACGTTTCCATCACCCCTGAAAACTTCCCTCTTGTCAATCTTCTTCTTCCACCTCAGTCTTTGGCAACCACTCAGATTCTGTCACTATAGGTTCCCTTTTCTAGACCATCAAGTAAATGAAGTCACACAGTGTATAGTCATTTGTATGGAGTTGCCTTCATTTAATGTAATGCTTTTGCGATGCATCAATGTTGTTACGAATCAGTGGTTTGCTTTTTTAATTGTTGAGTGGTATCTATGGATGGATGTTCCACAATTTAGTTATCTATTTTTCAGCTGATGGACATTTGAGTTGTGTCCAGTTTTTTTTTACTATTATTAAGCTGCTGTGAACGTATGAGCATACGTCTTTATATGTACATATATTTTTGTTTCTGTTGGGTAAATATGTCAGGATGAGATTATTAGATGGTATGGTTAGTATAGACTCAAATTTAAAAGAAACTACCAAACTATTTTCCAAAGTGAGGGTAATAATTTACATGCCCACTGGCAGTGTATGAGAGGTCGGGTGTTCCACATTTTCATCAACGTGGTATAAGCACTCTGAAAATGTTATCCATGCAATTGGATGTCTATGGTATCTATCTCACTGTGGTTTTAATTTATGCTTTCTTTATAACTAATGATGTTGGGGATCTTTTGGCCATTCATATTTCTTTGGTGAAATGTGTCATTTGAATATTTTGCCTCCTTTTTTCATGTTATTTGTTTTCTAATTGAGTTGAAGGAATAAGGGGTTCTTAATATTACTAAATATGGTAGTTTCTATGTTTATGTCTTCAAATTCACTTCTATTTTTCTTCCAAAGTATTTAATCTGCCAATAATATAATACATTGTATTTTAAATTTCAGAAATGGTAGTTTTCATCTATAAATTTCCAGTTGGCTCTTTGTTATATCTACATTTTTCTTCCTTATATTCATATTTCTTCTATCTTTTTGAACAAATGGATTATATTTATAGTAGCTTTTTAAAAATATCCTTATATGCAAATGATGTTATCTCTGTGATTTTTCTGGGTCTTTTTATTGGTTGGTTTTTCTCCTGTTTGATAATCTTATTTTTCTGGTTTGTTTTTTGTTTTGTTTTTTTTGGTTTGTTTGTTTGTTTGTTGTTATTGTTGTTGTTGTTTTGATGCTGGACATTTTGGATTTACTTTGTTTGCTGCTGGATTTTGTGGTATTCTTTTCAGTAGTTATAGGCTTTATCCTAGCACAGTTAAGCTACTTGGAATTAGTTTGATTCTTTTGAAACCTGTTTTTATACTTGGAGTGGGTCCAGAGTAATCTTCAGTCTAAGGCTAATTAATCTTCACTACTATGATGATAATTGTATGATGATTCTTATTGATAACCCACATCATCCCACTGGATGATTTGTTCAGCCTTGGTAGCTTCTCTTCACACAATTACGTATCAGTAGTCAGCCAGACTCAAGGGAACTTCTCAGCAGATTCCCAGAATTTAATCTGTGCGACTCCCTCATTTTTGGTACTGTTTCTTGCAGTTTATAGACCTCTACCCTCTCTAAACTCTGATTTCTTTCTTCTTAACTAACCAAGAAAATTCTGAGCTCTGCAAAAAAGAAAAAGAGATAGAAAAAGAGAACTCATGGACATGGACAACAGTGTGGTGATGGCGGTGGGGTGAGGGGTGCGGGTGGAGGTGGAAGAGGGCAGAGAGGGGATAAGTGGTGTTGGAAAAAAGAAAAGAAAAAAGAAAATTCTGGGCTCTGTTTGGGTTCCCCTCTCTGAACTGCAGCCTGGCAGCTTCCTTTAGACTGTACACGGGCATTTACTGGACTCACCCCATTTATTTTACCTTCTCAGAGGAAATGCAGTCCATGTTTTCCTATGTTTTGTCCAGTTTTCTAGATAATTAAGGAGAAGTAGTTAATTTGTTAGTCTGTCATGGCTAGAAGCAGAAGTCTAAATGCTTTAACTTTGAAATTATCACCTTTGGAACCTGGACATGTGGCGTATGCCGCCTGAGTTTTTCTTTTATCACTGGTTCAAAATGTCAGCACTTCTGGTGACCCTTCAGGAGGCTAGTTGAATTTTTGCTGTCTAGTTTCCAAGAAAAACACAATTAAGAATATTAACACATTGACCTTCAAGAAAGGTAGTCTACAAATTATAATAAACAGGCTGTGTCTAAATTTGTGGGCTCCATTCTATATCAAATTAGAGCACTAAGAAGCATTTTAGCTGGAGTGATTTCCTTTAAGTCTCCCATGAATGGCTGCACTCAGCTATGTTTCTATTTGTGCTCATGGCTTTCAGGAGGCCATATAAAAACATCGCACCTTCTGTTGAAACACACATACACAGACACTCACACAATGAAACATGAATTACCATAATACACCTCCCATGACATTTTTACCTCCTTGGTTGCCAAAAAGCTCTAAACTGAATGTAATCCTCAAATGTTTTATTTCTGACTTGGTGAAAATCTTGAACAATTTGAAAGAATAAATCAATAGATGCCATTTAATGTATTTTAAGTTTTGACTCTTATTTCAACTTTGTTGTTCCTCATGCTTTTTTATGTGATTATCATTTTTAATAACACAGTATACATTTTTTCAGTAATGAAAGTGTAAAGGAAAGTAACTCATTTTTTTCCTGTCCTAGGTAGAGAAAAACCCCTGTTCCTCTCTACTGTGTGTTTTTCCCCATGAGTCTCCTTTACTCCTCACACAGAACTTCTGACACTTCTAGTTAACAAATTTACGGAGGTTTTTCCCCACAACAAGCAAATGTTGGTGACACCAGCTAAGTGTCCTACAATTCAACTTAATTCAACTCACTTCTGGCACTGTCTACCCTGAGACAGCATCAGATTCCACAGCAGAAGGATTCAGTCCTACAAAACTGTCCCCCTCCCCCACGCTGCCACTTCGGAAGCCAGTTGTAAGCCCTGTGCTTTGAACTGACCAGCTCTAGATAAAAGTTCCAACAAACCTTTCCTTGGGTTTAATTAATTTGCTAGAGCTGCTCACAGAACTCAGGAGAACACCTTCAGTATTTTACTTAAAAGGATATGATGAAGGCTACAGATGAACATCTAGATAGAAGAGATGCATAGGACAAGGTATGCGGGAGAAGGCACGGACCTTCCATGCCCCGTCCGGGTCCGCTGCTCTCCCGGCATCGCCATGTGTTCACAAGCCTGGAAGCTTCCTGAACCCTGCAGTTTGGGGATTTTATGGAGGCTTTATCCGGTAGGCATAACTGATCATGAACTCTCCTTTTCCCCTTCTCCTGAGAATGCGGGTGGGCTGAAAATTCCAAGCTTCTAATCATGGTTTGGTTTTTCCAGTGACCAGTCTTCACCCAAGAGTCGTCCAGAAGCCCAACCAGAGTCACCTCATTACAACAAAGGACACTCCCATCACCCAAGAAATTGCAAGGCTTTCAGGAGCCCTGTTTCAGGAACCACAGTCAAAAACCAATATTACAACAAGAGATGCTTCTAGTGCTCTTAATCACTTAGAAAATTATAGGAATTTTAGGAGCTCTGTTCCAGGAACTGAGAGAAGAGACCAATATATTTTGTTCTATTAATTCACAGAAAGAATAAAATTTGTTTTTCTACTTTCACAATGCTGGACACATAGTTGATATTCAATAACCCTGATAAAATGAAGTTCTTTGCCAATAGACAAAGCTAGTGAACGTATCCATTTTTCCCCTTTTGAATACATAAGTAAGCAGGCAGTGGATCTATTAGAGTTAATTAATCTCAGTGCCAAGCACATCTTGGCACTTACAATGTGTAAAATGTTGTGGTGGATGCTGGGAAATACACTGAGAGATGTGGTCTCTGTCCTCATAGAACAATCACTCCAGGACTCTGTTCTTTATTGATGCCAAGAACAGTGCTTTCTCTGCTTGGAATGTTCCCTCTCCTGCAACACACCTCAGCCAGATAATCCCCTGTCTAGCTCGTTGCTGCATTCAAGTCCTTCCTTAAATGTCACTTAAACAAAAATGTCTCTGCTGGTCATTTTTTCTAAAATGAAACTACCTGTTTACTCTTTATTCTCGTACTCTGCTTTATGATCCTTCAAAGCAATTGTCACCACCAGATGTATTATGTATCTATATGTTCATTTCCCTCTCCCCGTCACTTCAAAGTCATGTCTGTGAGAGGAGGAACTCTGACTGCTGTGTTATCACAGTCTCCATAGGCCCTAAAACAGTGCCTCGTACAAGTCAATGCTGAATAAATAATTGTTTAATCAACCAATGAATGAATAAAAAAAGAATTCTCTATTATAGATATTTTAAGTTGAGCTTGAACTGTTTGTAGATTTCCAGACTCTTCCACTGCTGGTTCATCAAGACCACAGTCCCCAAACTCACTGTTGCTTGTCTGGAGCGTATTCTAGGTGTAGAGTTTAATTGCACATCCCACAAAAAAAGCATTATTGCTGAATCAAGATGCCTAAAACTTTTGCTCTTACCTACTTGTGGCTAAACTGTAAGCTTTTAAGTTTTTATCCTTTGATTCTAATAGCTAATTCAAATTGAAATAGAATGCAGTAGTTCTACATACTAAGATGTTTTAGGGATTTTGTTTGTTTTTAAGAAAAAAGTTTTCTGTATGGTACTATTACTCTGCTTTGAATAAAGATTTACATTGTACTTTCAGGGAGAATAGATGTTTCCACCCAAGTGTGTGTGTGTGTGTGTGTGTGTGTGTGTGTGTGTGTGTGTGTGTGTGTTTAGTGTTATGAAATGTAACTAGTCCCAGGCAGACTAAATTCTGTAAATCATAAATTATCATTCTAGCAGTATGTGGAAAATAATAGGATTAATTTTGCTGTGACTGAAGCTGGTGAGGTGAGCAGTTATTGTTGTACTTAGAGTCTTTGATGTTTTAGAAGGTTACCATTAGAGCCTTTTAATCATACATTTTTTAACTTAGGAGAAAATGTCTGAGGTTATTATTCCAGCATCCTTATACAGGGCTTCTGTTAAAATTTCTTTAAAAATAGACCTCTTTTCTATGTTTTGATTTGTCTTACATATTTAATGAAGTAAGCAAGTACCTTTTATTATTAGAAACAAGATCAGAATCTGAAGGGATCTACAAGATCATTTAGACCCACTTCTTCAATTTACAGATGAAAAAACTGAGCCCCACTTTCCTGAGTCAGAAAACGACTTTCTCCAAGACATGAAGTTAATGGCAGCTAGGACTAGAAATCAGAAACCTCATGTCTAGTTTACCAACATGCCAAGCTTCTTTAGCCCCAACTGTTTTAGATATCATGCTTTAGGTATTGATTTAATAGTAAAATTTTTCTCTTAGAGGTAAATATGCCACAGAA
Organism: Tadarida brasiliensis; assembly: GCA_030848825.1. Classification (NCBI taxonomy): domain Eukaryota; kingdom Metazoa; phylum Chordata; class Mammalia; order Chiroptera; family Molossidae; genus Tadarida; species Tadarida brasiliensis. The sequence continues at coordinate 50,232,214 of CM061264.1, forward strand.
TAAAGGCACAGTCTATTTTTGAGGAAGTTAAGTATATAAAAGGAAGGATCCTTATAGTTCTTTATAAAAATAATTTTTCTAAAACTGATAACTTAAGGTTTGTTATTAGCAATAGAGTAAACTCACTTTGCCTCCCTTCGATTATTTAGTTTTTTTGTATAAGGGCACTGTAAACATATTGGTAAATTGTTCAGTTTGATAAAAATTATTATCTGCTGCTAATGAATCATCTTGAGTCTTCCCAGAAAGGTTAAAATGAGCTGTTGCTTTCGTTAAGCATCACGGAGTAAGAGAAATCCTGCCTTGCGTAAGCTTTTTCATATTGCTTTATCCTTCTTTCTACCTCGAGGAAGCTCAGGACCTGAGACAAGACTGATGTTGAATGTATTTTTCCAAAAGGCTGGACTTTAAAGGATTTGTCCTTTCATCAGATTTCTTGGTCTTGCCCTGCTTCTTAGTTTTTTGTCTTAAACATCTGAAATGAGGCCAGCATATCTGTCATTAAGAAAGAGCCCTAGAGTTCCTCTTTTAGTGGAGCTGAATATTTTCCCATGCACGTCGACAGTGATAGAGTGTAGATATTGATTTAGCATGGAAAGGCTTTAAAAGGAGCTGTGGCATTTCTGACAAAAATCACAGCAACCTCTCTACTCTATACATTAGTTTTCAGTATGGTATTAAAACCACAGGGGAAAACGTCAACAAATACACATAAATAAACAATATACTATAATATCATCACATTGAGTTGGTATGATAGCCATTAAACACAATGCACTAGCTATACAGGTATTTTTCTCCTCATGCAGTCTGTCAGAACATTTTAGGCTTCCATGTGGTGTCTAAGAGAAATCCACTTTTCATTACAAAATGTGTTTATACTAAAGCATATGCTCCGTTATATTCTAGGAAATGGGAAAGCATAGCCCACTGTGAATGCATAAAAACATACCAGCACACTACATACAAATTACGTGAAGACTGATAGCCCTCATTCATCATCTTCAGTGTGCACCTGAAATGAAAGAAGCACAGCAATGAACTTCGGTTGTTAATGCCAACCCATTTCCCCCTATTTATTCAAGATGATGGTGTACAATGAACTTAATAAAAACTATTTTTGTTTGTGAACTTAAAGAAAAGTTGTCAACTGTTTGGACCATTTAGAAAACAGCAAATAATACCTGCCTTTCTTTGTTTTGCTTTGTTTTGTTTTTTTTCCTTTTTTTGAATTTATTAGATGACACTGGTTGACAAAATTACAGGTTTCAGGTGCACAATTCCACAACACATCATCTGTACACTGTATTGTGTGTTCACCGCCCCAAATCAAGTCTCAGTCCGTCACCATTTATTCCCCCTGTACCCTCCTCCACCTCCCACACCCTTCTCCCCCTGGCAGTCACCACACTGTTGTCTGTGTCCATGACACTTTTCATGGTAAGTCTACTATGACAACCAAACAGACTTTTTATTTGTTCAAGTCCTTGCCTCAGGAGATGGCATACTGTCATACAGATGTCTTCATTTCCAGATAGAGCACCAAGTTATTTGCTAGTGCTTTTCCCTGTAGGAGCTTTCACGATTCTAAACCTTTTATGAGATACGTAAAACAAATGTTTCTGAAGACAAATTGCATATTGTAGAATACAAAATTGTTGTAAGCTTCCAGGTGAATACGATCAATCTCAGTTGTATAAGCGTCAACCTAAGACAATAAAAGCTATTTTGTAGCTTTTATTGCTATGAAATAAATAACATAAAACAACTGCAACAATATAGCTTGACACTTATTATGGTGAAGCTAGAGTTTAGACATTTCATTTGGATTTTTTTTAAGATACACATTCATTTTAGTGTCTTTTATTAATGATATTATGGTGTTAATATATATTTATAAGTATTTAATTGAGCAAAGTAGATAAAATAGTCAATTCTACTTACAGAGCTGTTATAAATTATTTGTATTCAACTGGCAAATAAAGTCTAACATGATTTGATATTATTTTCCAATGAAATTAGCTTAACTAATTTCTAGTTTTTGACTAATTTAAGTCAAACCATTTGTCACATAGAAAATCTCTGTTCTCACAACATTGCATTCATTTCATTACTATTCTCATCAACTATTTTCCTGCCCAGTGTCTTGACCACAGTGCTGATGGTAGATGAAGACATCTATATTGACTGAAATAGCCAAGTTATTTTAATATCTTTTGCTAATCATTGTACCAAATTATTAAAGGGTAAGGTAATTAATGCATAGTAATTAAGATGTAATGTCAGTGAAACTCAGTTTTAGATAGTCCTGGTAGGGATGTATCTAAAACAGCCCAACAGATATTTTGAGAAACTTCTTAAAATTCTTTTTTTTTTTTTAGAGTTTCTTTGCCAAGTTATATGCGAAATGCACATGTAATTGGTAATTATGGGATAATTTTTTGAATATGGCAGCAGTTCTTTAGGTGAAGTTAGAAGGCCATATTAATATTGCTAGGATTTTTGCAGTAGGTATTTTTGTTAGGATATCAGAGGTCAGATCTGTGGCACTCTTCCTAAAATGATACACAGGTGACCCAGTTGGTTTCTGTGGAGTACTCCTAGATAAGAGATTTTATGATTTGTCTGGTTGCAGAAGGATCAGCCACTGTCAACACTTTTCAATAGGAAAGTTAGCCTTACTATAAATTTCTGACACTACTGCTGGGTCTGGGTATCACATAACCTCATTGTTCTAGCGAAATGTTTGAAAGTGTTCATAAATTCAGATTAATGCTGGTGAAGAAGATCTAAATTTTTAAATCATTACTGAAACCCAAGTTTCCAATGAAGAGCAGAAATTGATGAGAGTTCCAGAAAATAGTAACCAATGGACACAATCAAAAAGAGTACCTTCTGTCACATTTCTAAGTACGGAAGTGCAATGAAGGAGCTTGGAGCTTCTCGCTGCCTCTAACTTAAGCAGTTCTAACTAGAATGGGGAAGTTCTAATGTGTATACTTGGCTACAAGCACCCACCTTTATAGAAAGTGGAATAGGGCAATGTATGAACAGACTCCATAAATTCTGGCATCTTCTAAACCAACTCTTCAGTATGATTTTCTGAGAGATAATGTATGAAAAAAGCATGCAACACACTTCCTGGTACCTTGTGAGTGTCAAATATGTGGTAGATATTACTAAGGGAGGTAGCAATGGTGGTAGATATTACTAAGGGAGGTAGTGATGGTGGTAGATATCACTAAGGGAGGTAGTGATGGTGACAGATATCACTAAGGGAGGTAGTGATGGTGACAGATATCACTAAGAGAGGTGGGATGGTGTTAGATATCACTAAGGGAGGTAGTGATGGTGGTAGATATCACTAAGGGAGGTAGTGATGGTGACAGATATCACTAAGGGAGGTAGGATGGTGTTAGATATCACTAAGGGAGGTATGATGGTGGTAGATATCACTAAGGGAGGTAGTGATGGTGGTAGACATAGTAAGGGTGGTAGTGATGGTGGTAGATATACTAAGGGAGGTGGTGATGGTGGTAGATATCACTAAGGAAGGTAGGATGGTGGTAGATATCATTAAGGGAGGTAGTGATGGTGGTAGATATCACTAAGGGAGGTGGTGATGGTGGTAGATATCACTAAGGAAGGTAGGATGGTGGTAGATATCACTAAGGGAGGTAGTGATGGTGACAGATATCACTAAGGGAGGTAGGATGGTGGTAGATATCACTAAGGGAGGTGGTGATGGTGGTAGATATCACTAAGGAAGGTAGGATGGTGGTAGATATCACTAAGGGAGGTAGGATGGTGTTAGATATCACTAAGGGAGATAGTGATGGTGACAGATATCACTAAGGGAGGTAGGATGGTGGTAGATATCACTAAGGGAGGTAGGATGGTGTTAGATATCACTAAGGGAGGTAGTGATGGTGGTAGATATCACTAAGGGAGGTAGTGATGGTGACAGATATCACTAAGAGAGGTGGGATGGTGTTAGATATCACTAAGGGAGGTAGTGATGGTGGTAGATATCACTAAGGGAGGTAGTGATGGTGACAGATATCACTAAGGGAGGTAGTGATGGTGACAGATATCACTAAGGGAGGTAGGATGGTGGTAGATGTCACTAAGGGAGGTGGTGATGGTGACAGATATCACTAAGGGAGGTAGAATGGTGTTAGATATCACTAAGGGAGGTAGTGATGGTGGAAGATATTACTAAGGGTGGTAGTGATGCTTACAGACTGAAAGCGTAGACTCTGAAGTCAAGCCATCTGTGTTTTCATCTTGTTTCCACAATAACCAGCTGGGTACATTTGAGAACATTATTTAATCTCTCCAAAGTTTACAAGATAATAGTATTTACCTCATATAGTTGTCAGGAAAATAAATGAGTAAATACATACAAAGCAATTAAAACAATGTTTAATATGTATTAAGCACTCAATTTAAGTATCAGCTATATCTGCAACCATAATGATGACAATGACTTCCTCTACCATCACTAATAGTGCAACTACTGTTATCCAACCTATCTTGTTAGGAATTGGCTGAGGACTTCAAAGACTTTGGATAAGCAGGGTTAGGAAAGTCACAAGCTGACCGACATAACCGATTTGGGAAAGGCTGGAGCTTTCTCTATAACACCTATGAGGCAAGTGTGAAAAGGGTTATCATGAGGATTACCTGTCTGATAGAACAAAAAACTTTTATCAACTTTAGCAAATTATTTTTAAGTAAAGGATGAAATGATGCTCCTTTGATCAAAGATTTAAGGTGAGCCAAATTTTTACCAACATGAAAAGATCTGAGTCCCAAGACTCATTAAGAAAAGCCTAATCTGATATAAACATTAAAACAGTTTCCTAGCAGGTTTTTTTTTTTGTTTGTATTTTTGTGTTTTAAAAGCCTTGCAACCTATTTCCTTTTTATTGTGATAACATATACATAACATAAAAGATACCTTTTAACCATTTTTAAGTGTGCAGTTTAGTAGCCTTAGACAACCATCACCACCATCCAACTGTAAAACATTTTGATCTTCCCAAACTGAAACTCTGTGCCCAGTAAACAATAGCTCTCCATCCCCCTGCTCCCCCCTCCGCCCCCAGCCCCTGGCACGATCATTCTACTGTCTGTCTCTATGAATTTGACTACTCTAGTCATGTCATATAAATGGAATCCTACTATCTTTGTCCTTTCTGTATAGTTTATTTCATTTAGCATTATGTCTTCAAGGTTCATTTACATTGTAGCATTGTCAGAATTTCATTATTTTTAAGGCTTAATAATATTCCATTTTATATACATACCACATTTTATCTGTCTGTTGATGGACATTTGAGTTGATTCTACCTTTTGGGCTATTTTAAATAATGCTGCTATGAACATTGATGTATCTGTTTCTTTTTAAATCTATTATTTAACTTAGGCTTTCCACTAAAATGAACTTTATCTCATCATAGTCAAAATTAGTGTGCTTTCCCTTATTTTATGTTTGACATTAGAATGGTACCTTAAAACAGTGGCTATCAAACTTTCGCATGCATCAGAATTACCTGCCTGGAGGGCTTGGTAAATGCAGATTGCTGGGCCTACCATAGAATTTCTGATCCAGCGGTCTAGAGTAGGGCCTGAGCATTTGTCTTTATAATACATTTCCTGGCGATGCTACAGCTGCTCATCTGGGAACCACACATGGAGAGCCACAGCCTTAGGGCATTGATAGAACACCCTCTGGTACTGGTTTCGTAAATAACTTTGTCTCTCTAAGCAAGCAACTTTCTCATCACCTAAAAATTGAAATGGTACACTAATATGTGTGAAATGTCCTTTAATTTAAAGTTCTGTGAATGTATATATGTATGTATGTCAAGATGAGTAGGAAACAGATTGCACTCCCAAATTAGGATAATTTGAGATTTATAAAAAGCTTTATTTATAAAGGTGCACAAAGGAAGCTACCAAAAATAGTTTAATTACCCAGGTTAGAAACATGGGTGCCTTTACTCTCCCTAAGCCTCAAGAGGAAAAGGGAGGGAAGAGTTGTATGCAAGGCTGAGTGGAGACAGACACCTACGGAGATAAGCTTTTTGGTGATCCCTGTTGGCCCCTTGGGATGGAAGCCTGGAGAATAAATGCCTTTCCCATCCTGCCAACACTCCCCATTGGCTGGACACAAAGAGAAATTAGGGCAACAGAGCTAAGTGATGTAAGTCATGGTGGGCAGCCCTTTGTAGCATAAAGCAGAATGGGGAAGGGTGGAGAGCGCGTGTGGAAGGAGCAGAGTAGACCCAGCACAATGGAACTAGTCAATATAAGAAGCAGCTACTGGAAAATCTGTCATAGGGAGTTGCCACTAAGGTGTCTCAAAACATGATCTTAAACCATGATCCTTTGCCTTTTCAGCCCCAAGTGAGCATAATTGTCGATGTCTGACAAATGTTGATTAGTCACACTCATTATAGCCTGGGGCCTTGTTTATGTCACACAAACATTTGCAGGTGTGATTACGTGTAAAATGAGGTTTGGAGGAAAAGGGCACTGTTCCCTACTTGATTTCGGCTCTCTCAGCAGCAGTGGATCTACAAGTGATATGTTCATTAAAACCCATGTAATTTAGCCTGATTTGTAGTTGATTAGAAGGGCTCATCCTTCCTTTGATCAGATGTTGTTGTGTTGTCTGGTTGTGGATCCCTACCAAAAGAGAACTATTTAGAGTTCATGACGATCACCATTTCCCAGATAATGAAGCAACTGTGTGGTCCCAGCATCTTTGGCAGAACTAAGTCTTTTATATTGGAAACCCGCAATTTATGAGTCTAAATGAATCTAGAGTTCTGCCATTTTAGGACCTTTATGTTTTATCCAAGGATGAATCGAAGACAAGTAAAATGACCAGAAAGAATGTATAAAACATGTTAATTATTTTTTATATATTGAGTACTTATTATAGTCAAAGAATTGAATGAGATGCTGGGGGCATTACAAAGAATTATAACTAGGAGCTTAAGTTTACTTGTAGAGAAAAGAAAGATGTGCTTGAAAAATCAAAGTAGTAATGAAGATGTAGAAATCATCTCTAACTTTTTCAAGTTGGATGTTTTTGTGTTGTTTCCCTTTAGTATGTTATTTAGAGCCTTTATTGTAATTTATAATTATATATTTGGAAAAATGTTTATTCACTGTCTTACCTCCAACTTTAATGAGGGAAGAATTATATTATTTTTGCCACCAATGGAGCATTGTTAAATATCTGTTGAATCAATGAAATAACCACACAAACATAGATAGCACAAATAAGTCATAGATTAGCACTAGAAAGTGGATAAACAAAGACTTACTGGTTATCTACCATGAGCCAGATACTTCACATAGGTTCTCATTTGATTGACATAGATCAGATGGCAACATAGACAAGAGGTGAAGGTACACCTAAGTGTCAGATGCTTCTACCACTCAGGCTGCCTGATGATTACACAGACTCGGTCTCCCTTAGTCTCCACTGTCATGTGTAGCACCAATGCCTCTAGCACTAGTGCATTCACACGTTAGCATACTTACTCATCTTGAACTGTTTTCAGTTTACCCAGGGCTTCATGTCCATGGATTGACAAGTCTCCATAGCACCTCTATGGAGGACATGGTGTCCTCCCCACTCCACAGAGGAGGAAACAGAGACTCAAAGAAATGTGATGACTTCCCCAAGATAACACATCAAGTGAAGAGCAGCACAGAGCTTCAACTGGGTCTTCAGCTTCCAATCTAGTGCTGCCCAAGGTCTAAGAGTGTCCTGCTGTTTGTCTCTAGTGATGACGGCAGCGTTGAGAGCACCCAAGTTTCCTTTTTGTTCTCTTCTCCCTTGATGTCAAGTTTCTGAGACAAAACTGGGATTCACATTTAGAATTTTCAAGTGCCAAAAGGTGCTTTCCCCTATGGATTTGAATCAGATGTGCGAATAGCATGCAAAAAGGTTAATGTGTTTACCGAACTAGAACATTGTGCACTGCAGGAAAAACTCAGAGTTGCATTGCTGTGGTGCTCCAGATGTCCTCTGCTTCGAGCTGCTTTATTTGCATTTGGTATTTCAAAGCTTGTGATCAATTTACAATTATAATTGCCTTCAAAATTTTATTTTAACTAGCACTTTGTGTGGGAAAACATCAATTTACATTATTTTGCACAGTTGGGAAATATCTAATGATTTATAAAACAAAAATGTGTTTCATCAAGACAAGTGAGTACAAAATTGCTGTTGCTGCTCTGTGTTGTAATTATTTCCTAATACAAGATCCTGCTATTTTCATACATGTGTTTTACATTCACTGGGCTAGTGCATAATAAGATCATTCCAATCATTGAATTATACAGCTGCTCTGAGAGAATGAAGAGCCCAAACGTGAGGAAGAAAATGAAACAGCTGATTATAAAATGTGCATTGAATGTCTATCTGAGCAGCACTTGCAGCTAGATTAACAGCAAGCCTAATTCTATTCGTTAGATAATTCTTACTCTTTATATCTCTTTCAAAAAATACAAAAATGTATTTCCTACATGCACTATTGATAAGGTTCTTGTCAGTGACTTAAAGGAATTCTTATAAATATCTCAGTTTCTTTCAGCTCTAATAATAGGAAGAAAATAAATTGTAAATTATGTATTGAATATATTGTTTTAAGAGTCAATAGATAATAATAAACATTTATTAAGCACTTTGTGTTAGGCACTGTGCTAAGGTACTGTGGTGAGGATGAGCTTCAATGCTTGCAAGAATCTTTTGAGGGTAAGCACTTCCACTCTTATAAGCCCTTTCTCAAAGATGAGAAAACTAAGGTTTAGAGTGTTAAGTTGCCAAAAGTTTTATAGCCAGTAAGAGGTAAATTTTTAAATAAAGAGGTAGATACTTAAATAAAAGTGAAAGTCATGAAAAGGCAGAAAGTGCTAATACCTGGTTCTAAATTTTATTATTAGTCTGGTAAAAATAAAGTGATTGATGTGCAAAATATACAAGCTTAAAGTGAGAAGGAACCTTAGATTGAAAATTCCCTGAAAACAGAGGCTAGGTCTAACTCATGTTTTAATCTCCTGCATACAATGAATAGCCCACAGAAAACAGTGATCTGTCTAAACTCAAAGCTGTCCAAGGTTGGAGAGTCTGTAATGCAATCTATTGCTGAGAGGTTCCAGGCATCGAAAAATTATTTTATCTGTTAAGCAATAATCTTTCTCACCCTAATTTCTCCCTATTGAAGTGGTCTGATCATGGAGCAAAAATGAGTATAATAAACATCGATAAGATAATAGTGGTATTCAAAATGGATGCTGTGATTCATACTGAGCCATTTATAGCTTAAACTCTTGACCTGGAATGAATTACCTCAGAGCAATGGTTCTCTTTTCTTGCTTATATTTGGACCACCTGGTAAATGCTTAATACATACCAATGTCCAGGTCCCACCACAGATCAAAGGATCTAAATATCCGGAATTTGTCCAGACATCAGAATGTTTTAATACCTCCCCAGATAATCCTCGTGTGCAGTCAAAATTGAGAAGCACTATTTTAGAGAAATGTGCACTAAATATAGAGGATTATTGCCAGGCCAGGAGCAAACTAGCTACATACCCAAAGCAAGGCAGAATGGCATCTTTTAAAATTCATCAAGTGAGATTCAAAATTTGATTTTAACCCTGCATATGAGCTAATTAGACCCTAGAAAATCAATAACATGTTGATCAAACATAAAACTGTTTGATGTAGAATATCAAATGTGAAACTATGGGGACTTTTCATTAGACACACCCACTATGTGAAAACCTCCTCATTTTGATTAGCTAGGCAGACGCATTTATCAAATCATTGCTGTGGAAGGCTGGTAACTGAGCAGAAAGAGTTGAATGCTGGCATATTTTACTTAAAGTATAGGGAATCCTGATAAAATGACCTTACCTTAAAAGTGATGACCATGCTCTTTTGTCCAGATTCTGGTGTCCTACAGTTTGGGAATTATATATTTACCACTTTTTAAAAATGTCTCTGGGTATTCTAAATTAACGTTTTCAAATCTACTTCTTTGACTCCTGTTTTTCTTTGATTTTATACTCAACTTTTCTTTCTTTAGATATCATACTTTATCTTAGTTTTTAACATTGAAACATTTTAGTTTTTATTATACTTCCTTGATTGTGTTAGTCAAGAGTCCTAGGGCTATCATAGCCTATAGGATGCTTATAAATGTACAGAAAATAGAAAATTTGGAGGGTTCGACAAACATTAGAAGAACAGTTACTTCTTAACCTACTTTTCTGCTGAGACACGCATCATGATTGATGTTCCGATGCACGGGCATACCCAGAATTTTAAAAATTGTCAAATTATCTCTATTTCTTGTTTTGTTATCTGGGTCTCTCTCATGTTGTAGGTTTTCCTTGAATGTATGATGATCCTGATTGTCTATCCATATTTAGGATGAGTTAATTAAAAAAAGCTGGTTTGGAGCTCTGTGTACAAGGGTAGGTCTGGCTTTAGGGTTATCAGGCAGAGTGAGTGAGTGGACAGGATATTGAACTGGGTACTTTGTGCTGGGCTTCTCCTTCTTTAGAGGAGTTCTTCTAATTTTTTGCCTAAGGACTGAGGTGGGGGTATAAATATCTGGAAGTCTATATAAAATCTTTTGACTATTTTTTTTCTGGTTTTCCTGCTGAGGACTCATTCTGACTCCCTTTTCAACTGAACCCTTTGGGATATCACTAGGCTGAGTCTGCCTCTGTCCTGCCTCATCGTTTACCACCCCTCCATCCAGCTTTGGTCTTCCAAAGTGCTGATGACAGAATCCTGCCCCCTTTTCTCCATCATTGTGTATTTATCATATTTTGGAAAATTCCATTTTTTTTATTTTTAAAACATCAAAGGAGAAAACAAAAGCAAACACCTGTGGATAAAATAAAACCGACATTTAGAAAAATTATTGAATGTGGGCTGCAGCATAGATAAGTAGATGTAAATTACACTCAATTCCAGCTACTCCAGCTGCATTCCATCCCTTTGTCTTCTCAAGAAAGCTCTTACTAATAGGAAAAAAAAAAAGATGATTGTAAAGAGATTTTCTTTACTTCTTAAATCAAATTCACGGACTCAGGTACTTTGAGTGTTAATGAGAAATTCCTTCTGACTCTCTCCACAACTGTTTATGAATAACCACTCTGTTGCTAACACTGATTTAAAACAGTTTCATTAGAAAATGTGAGAGCCCAGAAGATCTTCACAAGTTATAATTATGGAAATTACCTGGAAAGGTAACATTTAATATTGGTAGATATAAGATTGTACTTGAGTGCAGAAAAATTAGCAATTAAGTATACATGTTAGAAGAGATGTGGAAGTAATATACACAGAATTTACCTAGACGATTTTTGCTTCCAAGGCTCTAGCTATCTCTAAATATTTTTGTATCTCCTCCATAGTACTCAGCATAAAGCTTTATTCATTGTGAGTGCTCAGTTTTTCATTGATAAGCTGAGTTAGTTTCTGAGACCCTAGAAACTAACTTATAAACCACCAACTTATAAAAAATATAGATGTGGTAGGAATTTATCAGATCATTTAGTTTTTCCTTGATTCTGGGATATTTTTATTTTTCATATATCATCATTGCTTGAAAAGAGGTTGTGTATGAAAACGTATATGTTCAGGTAATGTGTCAGTGCTTCTCTTTATAAAAAACGTTTATTACACTGATTATATTGCTGAACTGTCTTAAAGTTGGTGGCATTTAAGAATTGAGTAGCTGCATTCCTTACTTGTTCTTAATGTACCACATTTTTTATTTTCTCCTTACTTTTGCAGTTGCCTTTTTCTTTGCCTGGAATGCTCATTCCATCTTTCTTGGTTCTTTGGTGAATTCCTCACCAATATTTTCAGAACCAGTTCAAATGTTACCTCTTTGGTCCAGTCTTCCCCATTTCCACAGGAACTGCTGATGCTCTCTCCTCTGTGTGCATCGCCTCCTTCATCTTTATATATAACCTTCTATAGCATCTTTATTTACAACTCGCAACATTTGTCCAGAAAACGAATTGGTGTTCTCAAGGTTACACTTGACAAGGGCCTCAGCGAGACAGGTGCGTCTCATGTAAGACCCATCTTAGCTCCATATATCCAGCTGGGTTCTCGATTATTTCCAGCTCGGTTGCACTTCAAAGGTGTTTGAGAAGAAAATCAGGGAAGAGAAGGGTCAGGAGTTCATTGTTGGAGATACTTTCAGGAGACCTCTTTACCATGTAGTTTGTGCATTTGTAGCTCAGCAGTGTTTTCCACTGTGATTTTGGCCAGTGTGTCTCTCTGTACAGAACAGTTGGTACATCAATCCTGTAGAATCGGGTAGGACCTGTCCCTTTAAAATCATTAGTCTGGAATAGGACACACAGAACAACTGCTTGTGCACCTGGCGACATGTACAGGTAACTGCGCGTATCCTTGGATTACGGGAGGAAGGAAATATACTTATTTCTCAAAAGAAACAATACTGTCTCTAGCATTCTCCATTAATTAGAGAAGAAAAGCAGTTCTGTGTTCCAAGATCCTACCCTTTAACTGATGTTACTGCCACCACTCTCAGCTCTTTCTTCCTGGCACACACTTCCTGCTAGGGTTTCCAAGGAGCACCGGGAGTGCTACAAGAAGTGCTGGATAATATCGCTTGGATGGGTTGAATTCTGTTCCCCAGAAGATGTTGAAATCCTAATCCCCAGTACCTGTGACTGCACTTTATTTGCGATTATGGTCTGTGCAGATGATTAAATTAAAATGAGGTCATTACAGTCCTAATCTTATATAACTGTGTCCTTATAAATGGGAAATTTGGACAGATGCACAGAGCAAAGACAATGTGGAAACACAGTGAGGACATCATTTCTAAACCAGTGAATAGCTGAAGCTACCAAAAGCTATGAGAGAGGCAAGCAACAGATTCTCCCGCACAGCCCTCAGAAGGAACCCACCCTGCCGACACCTTGATTTTGGACTTTTACCCTCAAGAACTGTGGGACAATACATTTCTGTGTTTAAGCCCAACCCCTGGGGGCATCTCACCCTTCTCCACTTTCATGGGGAAACTTTTGTTCAGTTACAGTTGGCATACAATATTATATTAGTTTTGGGTATACAACATGATTAGACATTTACATAACTTGCTAAGTGATCATCCTGATAAGTCTAGTACCCATCTGATACCATACATAGTTATTACAATACTAGACTAATATTCCCTGTGCTATACTTTAGGGGAAATTTAAGTACTGCCTCTCCCTGCCCCAGTAGTAATGTCAAGAATTAGAGAAAAAACTCACTATATCTCATAAAAACATCATAGATCTCTGATCCCCTATCTTTCCATCATACTAGCCTGAAATTTGGAGGTCTAATATCCCAAACTGGTGATCACAGCCTGGATTCAGCACACAAATGGGTTTTATTTGCCTCCACAGTGTTTTGTTAAAATAAAAAACACAAAAATAACCATAATAATTATTTGCAGAGACACAAAAATTGCAAGATTTAACATCAAAATTTGAATTTCTTGCACATTGGTCCGAGTTTCTTCCACACAGTGACATTGAGCTATTTCCAGCTCATTTCCAATGAGAGGTGATCACTTTTGAAGGGTTTGGCATGCATTTTCTATTTGCACTGTCTCCAGCCCTCCTATTCTACCTGCACCAGGCCAGTTCTGGCTTCTCTTATGAATACTATCTCCAGAGTCCCCACAAGCATTTGAGTTTGGGGCCTCTGTAGACATTATTATGAGTACTATTTTCTTACTATTTTCTCTGGGAAGGTTGACTTTAGTTTGTCCTTGTTTTATAAGTGATATATCTGCATATGTACGTGCCCTATAATGATTATGTATATGTCCCAATAATGTTCTGTCTGCTGTGGAAATTAAACAGAATATTTATTTAAAATCTTTTTGTCCACTATCTAAAAATCAATCTCTTCATTCCAATGAGGTCTATAAAGATAGACCAAGTAGTGGTGCTGCTTCAAGGTTTACAGTCTACCTTGAGGAAGTAAGTCAATGAGTCATGGATGTAAGAGGCTCATGAGGAAAATAAGAAGTGTGAAGGCAGATGCAGACAAAGTTAGACAAGAGCTCAGAGGAAGGAAAGAGCGCTTCCAACTAGGACCATTGTGGAGCCATCAAGGAAATTTTGTGGTGGGGGATGGGGTGCATTTTAGCTGGGACGTGCAAAAATGTAGGATGTGGTCACACATGAAGAAAACTGAATATTTGGGTAGGCAAGCATGGAGTAATTTTGAGAAATAACAGTTTAGTTTGAGCTGAGGAAAGTCATGGGGAAAAAGCTAGAGAGGATAATTGGAACTATCTAATCATAACATGAATGTCAGACCTAAGGAGATTACGCAGCAGTGAGTTATGAGTCTCCTAAAGAAACAATATTTACTTTTGGCCATGACTAAGAATTCGACAAGAAGGCTGTGCCCTGCACCTCTGTTGTTCAAAAGAAAAATGGTCCCTTATTTTTGCATCTAGTTCATTTTCATGGAAAATTTCTCGTTTTATTTTCATTCCTTTATTAGTAGCAGTTTTCAGGTCAAGTGGCCCAACACAGTACTTGGTAGGCTGTTCTAAAGAAGCGTTACTGCATTTGTATATCTGCAACAACTTACCCTCCCACAGCTTTCTCACATGAACATGTTAGCATTATTGACTTCCACAAGAGTATTCTCAATGACTTCTTAGCTGAGTTTCACAACTGTTCATTGAGAAAGCAAATTTGTCATTTTGAAAATTGAGTTAAATAAATTTCTTCCATATCCCTTTTCTATCTCTTGCAACAAATTTCTCTCCTCCTCTCTCCCTTTGCTGCTCCCTCTGTTTCACTCCCCTCCTGCCTCTCTTCTTTCCCCCTTCTTCCTTCTATCCTCGATTCTTCTTTCTCCCTCCCTGCTTCCCTCCGACCTTGGTAAAATAATGCAGAGGTTAAGAGCAATGACTTTGGAGTTCCATGGCCTGTGTTACAATCCCTGTGCTACTACTGACTGGTTGTGGGACCCTGAGATAGCTAGTTAGTTTCTTTGAGCTTCAGTTTTCTCATCAGCAAAATGGGATGATGATGATGATGATGATGATGATGATGATGATGATGATAAATACTCATCTCATAGGGTTCTTGAGAACATTCGCACACTAATACATGCAAAACACTAGAACACTGCTTGGTACATGTGAAATAGTCAGTAAACATTAGCTATCATTGCTACTATTGTTATCCTCATTAAAGATGGGCTCTTTTAAATCTATGGAGAGAAATAAATTATACTATCTCTTATTTAATTATAGGCCTAGATTCGTCTAATGAAGACAATGAATTATTGGTGGCTGACTCATAAGTGGATTAATTTTATAACTCTAACCTCTAGATCACCTTTGGGAGAATGTAGTCATATTATAGATGCCTTCTTCTATTTCCTTGTTGAGACAGAGGAACTTGACTGTGACATATGATGTGTCATATGTAAAGGGTAAGGGGGTATTGGGTTTATTTGGGATTTTTCGAGAGCTCTGTGTTTTGACTATTTATCTATTTCTCTTTTCTTTTCCTTTATTGGGAACTGTAGCCTACCATACCTTGTCATTTGAAAAGGTCAGTATTTTTCCACACACTAGTAAGCACATTCTACTTGAATAGGTGGAACAATGAATTTCTGATCTTTTTCATTAGAACAGTGATTTTTCACAAGAGAAAATAGCACAACCTAAGCCTGTTCTGATAACCACGAGTTCAACAGGTGTGGTAACTGAGATCCTGATAGTTTTGACAAGAAAGTATACAAATGTCACATTTTTTACACCATTTTCAAGATGATCCCTGAAAATACTTTGTATATTTGTGCACTTCCAAAAACCTTCATGTTCATCAGCCTGTTTAGATAATTCCATTATAATTTCTCAACTCGATTTTTCAAGTGAAGTGATGGAGTAATATTGAGAATAGAGCCTGCCTTCCTCCCTCCCTTCTTCCTTCTCTCCCCCATTCCTTTCTTTCCTCCCCTATTAGTTAATTTTTCTTTTTTTCAAAGGCTTTAGTATTATTCTGATTCTTTTAAACTGGTAAATGTTGCCATTAAATAATCATCACAAACACTTTTGCCTTGCTCTCACCATCAATTTATCAAATAAAAAGAAATTAATTATTTTTCCATACCACATATTAATTTGTGAATGCCTTTAGGCCAAAAAAAAAATACTATTCAAAATACCCAGAAGTCACAGTACATGTGATCGTGAGAAATTCTTTAGCCTGTCTGTGGCTTTGTTACTTGACTTGTCCAGTTAGATAATGTTTCTTGGCCGCTCTGCCTCATCAGGTTGTCATATCACAAGAATGATAATAACAATATATAACTTCTGTTCAGCTCATAAGTTTTAAAATGTTCCCTTATACAAGGTGATGAATGTGGAAGCTCTTTGAAATATAAAATTCAAAGCAAATGCAAGGCATTATTTTCATTAGAAAGTTTAAAGAAAATTGTTCTACAGAAAGAAGTCTGTGTGATGCCATTAAGCATTTAATTTTATTTATCAAATTGTGGATTTGTCCCATGAGAGGAGAGGTGCTTAACCACATCAGCATGTATGACGCAGGACCAGCATAATGCATGAATGTAGTTCCAGGGGAACTGAGAAGGCACCGAAAAAGTGCTTTCTTTTGCCAGAGCTTGAAATGGAAAATGATCATTCCCCTTGGATGATTTTGAAGAGCTAGCAGATTGATTGTAATATAAAAATCAATCTAACTTTACATTGATGCAATATAGATAAAATATAAAAGTTCTGATTTTAGAGCACATGTACTTGCTTATAAATTTTATTCAATTGGGCACTTTGAAAGGAGTGTATAGTGCTCATATTTTAGCAGTATACAAGTAATGTAAGAATGATGGAAAGTATTATTGTAGACAGTGACATTAGAAACGATCTAATCAGTTAACTTGATGGGGAAACTGAAACCCAGAAAAACAAAACAATTTGCTATGACTACATAACCTTTTAATGTCTGAGCTAGACTCTTTCTATATATTGTTCTCTATCTTTTGCTTATAATAACTGAAATTCTCACTATATTGGATTCCTTGAAGGCAGGTTCTCTGGCTCATCCATCCATCCATCCATCCATCCATCCATCCATCTGTCAAGAATTTATTGAACATTAATTTAAAAACTCATGTGTATGAACACTATGTTTAAGTGATAAAGTTATAAGGGTAAATTGATGAGGTGGCTGATTCCAAGGAGCTTCTATGAGAGGAGAGTCTAAGAGGTACGTGTGTGTGTGTGTGTGTGTGTGTGTGTGTGTGTGTGTGTGTGAGAGAGAGAGAGAGAGAGAGAGAGAGAGAGAGAGAGAAAATGAATATGTCCACAATTAAAATACAATGTAAAAAATGTAGCAAATATCAGAGGCACACACTAACAGACAATAAAAATGAGTGAATAATTACCAAGTCAGAGAAGTATTTTGAGAAGAGATATTTAGGTTGGGTCCTGAAGAAGGTCAATTCCTCACCTAGCAAAATGTCAGTGATTCGTTGAATATGTAAGTGAATAATCCAAACTTCATAAGTTTCTAATATGTCTCTAACATCAAATACAAATAAATGGCTTTAGTGGTAGAGCTTCCCCTATAGTATTTGCTTTATGGACCCTCTTTTTTTTTTTTTTTTAACTTTAACTTTCTTGGCCCATAGTGACATTTCTTCATCCCAGTCCTGTCTTATTAAGATAATAACTTTGGTCTTCCAAAACTTATAAATGTTTCAGAAGATTTAGGGCAATGTAGTAAAATGATCATTTATTTTTAAACCAGAACAACAAACACAAAAACTGCCCTTACAGCTTCTCTGTACAGAAGAATTCCAATTAATAAATGCAGAAAATTAGATAAACACAAAGTCACTATTAGAATATAACAGTAATAGTTGCAGACAAGATCTACCAATGGATGCTAAAACTGTTGGGTTTGAGAAAGAACAGGTATTTCCATAATTTCAAAGAATCTACCCCAAATTACTTATTAATTACAAGGCAAAAATAGTAATTTTATAGTGGAGAAACCCAGCAGATTCAACCTCAACTAACGCTGGAGTTGAATGTCAATGGTAGTATGATGTATCAAAGTCCTGTGCCCTGCTCAGAGGATACACTTAAAGGTGCATCACTTCTGAGGAACGTTCTGCAGAATAACTGACCGGTACTCTTCAAAAGTATCAAGATCATGAAAGACAAAGAAAGAGAGAGGAAATGTCACAGGTTGGAGAGGAATAAAGACATTTTAAAAGTCAACGTAATGTGAGATACTGGATTTGATTATGGAACAGAAACTAGGACGTTAGTAGAAAAACTGGTAAAGTAGAAATAAAGACTACAGTTTCGTTAGTAGCATTGTATTATGTTAATTTCTTAGTTTTGATAATTATACCATTATGGAAGATACTAACTTTAGGAAAACTGGGTGACAGATAAAGGGTACACAGCAACTCTATTTTTATGGCAACTTTTCTGTAAGTTTAAAATTATTTCAAAACAAAAAATTAAAAAGATAATTCTTTTTTTTACACATTAGGAACACTCATAAGTGATTTGACCTTTGAAGGTATAATGGTCAAAGCTTATCCAAATCATTTCATTAAAGAAACAAAGAGAAAAATGGATGCCTTCTGTGACATTTTTATTCTAGAGTTTAAAGTATAGAAGTTAAAGTATAGGACTTAATTAAAGATAAGATTACTTTTACTGAAGTAATAATAATGAGCCCAAGAAACATCAGAATTAGTATTAACCTGTCTAGCACCCCACCTATGTTTGGATATCTACACTACAAATAGTATATAACACAAAAGAAGAAAGCATGTGACTTCTCAAGTACACCCACAAGGTTGATCCTGGGATGTAAAAAGTGTAGGGCTATAAGGCCTCTCTTTAGCAAAGAAAAACAGGATTTGTTTCCCTAAAGAGAACATTATCTATCCCCAGATGTCATTAGCTTGAGACTGGACAATAGTCTGAGTATTGACTTTCTCATTACCAAACTTTCTAATAACTAATATTTTTATTACTCAATTTATTTCTGGTTTAGTTTTTTTTCCTTATGACAAATTATTTCACTCAGTTGATGGTGTTAGCTGAGGGATTTTCTAAGCTTTTTGAGTATAAGAGTTCTTAGGTAACTCTGTTTCAGTGTTTAGATTGCCAGATATCTATACTTCTAAGTCATTTAAAGGTTTATTTGTTTGACCTCAGCTGAGCTAAGTGGGTTTTATTGCACATTATTTCTAATAATATCGCGTATTTGAAAATTCCATTAGTTTAAAATAGGTAGATTCTGGGCCTAATCTCTAAATTTTCTTTGCTTAAAATTCTGCGCAACGAAGGTGAAAGGGTTTGTTTCCAAGGAAACAAATGCACTCCATTTTCATCTCATAAAATGTTTTCTGCAAGAAAATTCCATAACCACTCTCCAGGGAGATACCATGTCATAAGATAGCTCTCACTGGAGATTTTTCTGAAGGAACGCTTTATTTTATTTTTATTCCCTTGAAAATCACACTGTATTAATGCAATCATGATTGTACTAGAATTCAAAAAATATTAACAACAGAGCATTGTCACCATCTTATGAGAGTCATAAAATGTATAATTCTGGGGGATTGTGATTCTCCTTTGACCATAGGTTACGTTTATATTAGTGTCTAAATAGCATGAATTCAGGATGTTCACTTGTGAAGAAACAGCCCGTTCTCAGGATGATATTTGTCACCCTAGGGCTGAAAATGAACTTCACACTTCACCAGTATTTATGTGAAGTTGAAAGGGACTGCTTTCTCTTAAGAAATTTGAAAACTATATAAATAGCCTAGCTTTACATACTATAGTGATTGACTAAAATAGGAAACTGAAAGTAGATTCAGCTCACAAAGGTCGAGACTTTGTTCTGCTGCTTCTCTTGTTGCCTCTCTTGTTGCCTTATTAGTGGGTCTGACCCATGTGGGCACTTGCTTTTAGGGACACCGTGTTGTTTACCTTGTGGCATGGACCTGATATATAGTAAGTGGTACAAAAGTGTTTCATGGTGGAATAAAAGGATTAACTAAGTATACATTAAGAAGAAAAATTTATTTTATTTTATTCATTTATTTAAATTTATTTTTCAATTACAGTTTGCCTTCAGTATTATTCTGCATCAGTTTCAGAGGTACCGCAAAGTGGTCAGAAAACCATGTACTTTACAGAGCGGTCCCCCCGCTGCTTCAAGCACCGACCTGGCCCCATACATACTCATTCTGATATTATCGACTATATTCCCCATACTATGAAGACAAATTTTTACAGTTGAAAACAAAATTATTGTGCTATTATAGGTGATGGAAATGGTATAATTGTTGAAACTAGAAGCTACAACTCTGTCTCTTACAAATTCTGCATCTAGGCAATTCACTTAAACCTCTCTATAGATGAAGGAAGAAGTTTTAATCTCATAAGTTTGTTAATTAACATATATGAAAAATACACTTATTGGAATGATTTCTTTAAAATATGGGAACTGTTCCATAAAGAGGAGTGTGAATTCTTACTTCGTAGAAACAGTAACCACAGGACTTTCTCTCGATTCAGGAGATATGTTGCATTTGCCTTGTTTCTACTGCAAACCTCATGTATGGGCCGGCTAATATGAAATAATTAGAAATATTACCTTGTTAGACTAACCTTATAGCCTAAAGAAATAGAAGTTATTTTTTTAATTCTGTAAGATATTAGAGTCCTGTCAGCCTAAGTCTAGTACTACAAATCCCCCAAATTCTGTCTTCAAAGGTCCGGCATGTAGCTGTCTAACTCGGCCCACTTAGTCTGATCCTTTACATAACCACAGCTGATGGGGACATGGATCAATCTGTGAAAGGAAGACAGGCCCTCATAGTATTCCCAATAAAGCATCTCTAAAAAGTCTAGTCTACAGAGTCACTTCATGAAAGAGATAGAGACATGTGACAAGAAATAGCAAATACTGACAATAAAATGTGGTATCAGTAAACATTTATTTCTTTTTCTTTCATTCATTCATGTGCCAAGTTTTTGTTGAGTGTCGTCTATGTGCCAGAGATTAGGCGAGATGCTTTCAACATATATAATCTCATTCTATATCATATGAAATTTGGCAAAGAAATGTGATTAAGCCCAGGTAGCAGATCCCGAGGGGAACCACCCAGACCCCCTTAAGGACAGAGCCACGCACTCCCCCAGATGCCCCCAGGTGTTGGCAGTTGAAGGCTCTTGCCTGATCCAAGGATATCAGGAATTGCTCTCAACCAAAGACAGCCACCTTGCCCAGAGTCGCACTGCCTTCTAGGGGCAGCCTGCATCCAGTGACAGATTTAAGGGGATTTTGCAGACAGCCTTAGTCTCAATCAAGGACATCGGTGACGAGCCATGCCAGCTCCCGGAGCATCAGTAGATTCAGCAGAGGCCTCTGTTACAGCAGCATCACAGTTCATCTCCTCTGCCCGATCCTGTCTCTTTCATCCCTCATAAGTATGATGTTCCCCAAAGCACTGGCCAGCAAGCCTCCTGACTCGGGGTCTACTTCCTGAAGATCCCTTTACAAATGAGGAATCCGTGGTTAGGGGAACTGTTTTCACTATTTCACTCAAGTCTACACAGCTAATATGTGGTGGAGTCAGGATATCCTCTCCAAATGTCACCATGTTGTAAATAAAAGCCCTGTTATTAGCAATGGGGTTCAAGATTGGAAAGAAGCCTCTGTCAGGTCAGTTTAATTTCTCCGTCCCAGACTGGCAGTCTGACACTCCCAGAACTAATCGAAAGGGCTGTGCAGAGCTAGTTCTAATGGCAAGATGGACTGTCTAAATGTCACCATTAGCAGGAAAGGGCAAGAGCTAGTGAACAGATGAAACTTGACATAAGTAGTACCAACTGGAAGCAGATAGTTGCACCATTTATTTTACTGGGACCTTGTTAATAAGTCAATTCTACTTAGTAGATACTTACTTAACCTTATCATTGCAATATATAACAAAAAACCTAAACTATCAAAATGAGGAACTATAAACAACACAAAATATGAAAAATCATGTTAAAAAAATTTTTATTTTCTTTATTGATTTTAGAGATAGAGGGAGAGAGAGATAGAAACATCAATGAGAGAGAACATCGATTGGCCGCCTCCTGCATGCCCCCCACTGGGGATCGGGCCCACAACCTGGGCATGTGTCCTGACCTGGAATCAAACCAGCGACCTCTTGGTGCATGGGTCGACGCTCAACCACTGAGCCACACTGGCTGGGCAAGGAATCATGTTTTTAAAAAGACACCTATTGCCCTGGCAAGTTTGGCTCAGCGGTAGAGTGTTGACTCGCAGACCAATGAGTTGCGAGTTCGATTCTGGCCAGGGGCACATACCTTGGTTGTGGTTCATCCCCGGCCCTGGTTGGGTTGTGTGGGAGGCAACCAGTTGATGTGTCTCTTTCATGTCAATGTTTCTCTCTCTCTCCCTTTCTCTCCCTCTCTCTTCCTCCCACTCTAAATGAAAATACATAGAAAAATATCCTCAGGCGAGAATTTTAAAAAAAAACAACCTATTAGTAACATAGAAAATAGATTCTAAATTTAGAATAGCTGTGGATACGAAAGAAAACTAACATTTACATTAAAAAATATATGTTGCCTATGAAAATGGCAAAATCAGATTTCATGCCAATATTAACCCTCAATATTTTGTGAATGCCAAATGTATACTAATCACCAGTAAAAAGATAATAATTTAACATTTTGAATGTTTTAGTAATAACAAATTCATTCAATCAACAAATATTTAGTGAGCTCCTACTGTGTACCAGACCCTGTTCTGAGCAATGGGGTAGAACCATGAATGATAGATGTGGTCCCTCTCACATTACACTACACCCTGTACCAGGAGTATACAGACAGTCAACAAAATGAACAAATACATAAACACCGCCACCCTGTGAGCTGATCCAAACAGGGAGACATTGGCCACTTCAGGATTTGTGAGAAGAAACTTCAAGCAAAAGGCCAATACAGAACTCTACAAGGGAATGGGGGGAATTTTGAAAAACAGAAAGAAAGGCAGGGTGGCTGGAGCGGAGCGAGTGATGGGAGAGAATGCAGCTGAGGCTTGAGTTAGGCAAGGGTCGGATCATCTGTAGGCCGTGAAAAAGAACTTGGATTTTGTTCTGTGTGATGAGAATTCATCAGCGTCTTAAGTAGTGGATTGGCATGGTCTTATCTGTATTTTTATAAGATCCTTCTGACTTGGAGTGGCCCTGAAAGATGCGGGTATAGTCAGCAGTCACTCAAGCCCTCGTTAGTGTGTATGGTAAAGAAGAGCTAGTGAGGGAACAGTACAGTCGAGTGGAGTCATCAGAAAGATCTCAGGTCAAATCCCAGCTCTGGTTCTTTCTAACTGGAAGTCATCCTCTGAATCCCACTGTCCCTATTCATAAAAGGGAAAAATAAGACCTAGTTTGCTGGGCTGTTTTTAGGATTAGAGACTCATGCGCGGTGCCTGATGCAGGGTGGTTAGTTGTTCCATATTTTGTGATACAGACAAACGTCAAGTATAGGACTGAATGAATAGTGATGTAAATAGGCTGGCTTGTCTCTGATCTGACTTTCTGTTGGTACTAAAAAGGCCTAGAAATTAACTCTGACCTTTCTTAAAGAGAAAAAGAGTTGTTTCCTTGGCCTTCTCGCTTCAAAGGGAGTTAGAAGTGAAGAGCTGCGAGGCTATGAGATTGGAATGTTTCTCTCATTTCTCCCTCTCTGTCTCTCACTGCCTTGACATCCTATACCTCGGGCAGGCTGTTCTTGTTGTCTCCAGATCTCGCAGGGCAACCTCAGGTAGCAGCCTGGCTGATGGACATTTAGGCAGTGTCTGCATTTACATTTATGGTCCTTCTCCTTTTTCGCTTCAGCGATGATTCAAGAAAAAAGGCACTGGAGAAGACCACGGTCCTTCAACTTGTTTAACAGCCTTTTTAGGACTAGAGAGATTCTGATGCAGCTCAGAGGCAGCAGTGGTGTGGCAAACATTATATTTGGGAAATCTAGTCCTTTGAGGGGGCAGTTTAGAGAGCGTGCCTCAAGGGCAAGGAGTCCCAGCAATCTCTTATCTCTTCCAACACCGTAGTTTTGTGATTTTGTTTAAAGCGAATAGGGAGAGCATGGGAGGAGCAGGATACGTGAGGACAGGGACTCGGATGCAGAAGTGGGGAGATGGCCTCTGTTCTCCTAAAGTACTGTTCACATTTACCCTGCAATATAATCACCCACAAAATAGTGAGGCCCAAGTGATCCTGCCAACCTCACATACTGTAGAGGCAGCTTTGAATGTCACTGTCAGTCAGGTATCTGAAGAAATCCCTCCGTGTATTATGATTAGTACTTATTTGTAGAACTCAATTTGCAAACTTGGAAATGCAATGAATATTACTGGTTTTACTTTCACTGGCAATCTTAATTCCTGTTTCTGAGTCCCATTCTACTTAACAGGACAGAACACTTAACCTCAGGACTTTCTGGGGTTCTCACTCTCAAGGGTGAGTCACAGCTCCTGGGTCTTAGTGCCAAGCATGACCACGGGGCAACCTTGTCTTTGGTCACTGGGCCTAAGGCTGACTGAACCTCGAAAGGAAGTTTGTCGGCCCTACCCTCACAGCTTCTTTAGGTCTGGCAGCCTTCTATTGATTGCTTCCTTCCCATGCTCGGGGCCCAGGAACCTGAAGCAAGGCTTCTGTTTGACCCTCTCTGCCTAGAAGACCCAACAGGCCATCTATCCCCTGAGGCCTTGCCCGATGATACTATTGGGGAGCAGAGCCCCGGAACCCAGCCTCAGGGGAGAGGCGGTAAGGAGAGTTGGTAGCTGGGTTTCAGCCCTCTGTCTATGTTCCTATTATCTAATGTCTTAAAATCTTTCTACCTTTCCTAATTCCTCCCTTGAGCAACGAGCTCCGAATCTGCCTCTTACTTCAATGGGAGATAAGCGAACAGGGAAAAGGCAGGGAGAGAAAGCGTAGGTTGCTATCTCAAACATGACGTAGCCCAAAACTGGAAAGAACGACTCCTAAGGCTGCCATTAAAGAGTGGAAATGTTTTCTAAGATGAGATCCAGATCCCGATGATTATGTGGAAACCGAAAGAACAGTTTTCTTGTCGTGCCAGAACCATGCTAGCTTCCCTGGGAAAACACACTCTGATTCAGCCTGACAAACAATTGTGTCTTATGCAGAGTTAGAGTCGATGCTGAGGAATTGCTCTGAATAAGCCAATGTGATTACGTGGTAGTTTAAAAACGTCTCCATTTAATAATACGTGTACTAAGACAGAAGTGGAGCATAAAACCCACAGTTCTCAAAGGTATCACGACCCTTGACCTCTTCTCTCCACATTTCTGTGCCCTTTCTTTCATTTTTACTATAGTTTGATTCTCTTCTTTTTAGTGTTTCAGGGCTAGAGGGAACTCCTGTTAACACTATCACTATTCAAAGAGTGCCAGTGTGGTTCAGTGGGCTAAGCATGGATCTTATGCTATCTAAGGCTCAGTCCCCCTATTTGTAAAATAGAAATAAAAATATTCTACTTCATAATTTTGTTCTGAGGGTCAAATGCAATAAATAATATGATGAAAGGGGATTTGTTAAATACTTTTATACAATTCCTTTCCTTTTCCCAAAAATGTTTATGTGTGTGCCATGTGCTGAACACTTTGCTTTGGAGCCATATACAATCTCTTCTCTCCAGCAATATAATCTGGTGATGGGGATAGATAAATAAATGGAAAGGCACTGTGTGGAGCAGTATCTATAGAAATAGAACTATGCCATGTCATGCATAGGAGGGGTAACTATATAGTCTGTATATAGGAAGGTAGTACTAGAACTGGCTTCCTGAAGGAGTTGACGTCTGAATTGAGTCCTATAGCACGAATAGAGTTTGGTGGCATGAGAGGGGTAGATAAGAAAGACATTCCAAAGTACAAATTACGGAATGACCATAGATAGTGGAGCAGCAAACACTGAGGTGTTTGTGTATTTTGGTGGGTCCAGACATCTCAATGCTGCTGGACCATATAATTTGAAGCCACATATAGCTAGAGATGAAAATGGAGAAGTAATTAAATCGCCAAATTACTCTGATAAAGGGTTCAGACTTCATTCTTTGGGTGGTGAGAAATCATTGAAAGGTTTTATGCTCTCAGATTTTTATTTTAAATAGACAACCCCAGCAAAGGCCTTCACTGTGTCAGTAGTAAATTTGCGATATCAGGACAACAGTCAGAGAGATGAGTTAGTGCAGTAGTCCAGGGAGCAATGATGAAAACCTAAGTTCACACAATGGCATTAAGAATAGAGTGTAGCCTGGCCGCTGTGGTTCAGTGGGCTAAGTGTTGACCCATGCACCAAGAGGTCGCCGGTTTGATTCCCAGTCAGGGCAAATGCCCAGGTTGTGGGCTCGATCCCCAGTGAGAGGCATGCAGGAGGCAGTCAATTGATGTTCTTTCTCATCATGTTTCTCTCTCTCTCTCTCCCTCTCCCTTCCTCTCTCTCTAAAATCAATAAAGAAAAATTTTTTTTTAAAGAATAGAGTGTAAAGAATGGAACAATGCTTAGTAATTGATTTGGCTGTTTGAGATATTGACATAAATATGGGAGTCAAAGGTGGTTGATGCCAATGATTGAGAAAAAGATAGAGATAGGAAAAAGTTTAGGTGAGGATGCGTTTAGTTTTAACATGTACAAGTTGATGCTTCCAGATGAAGATAAGTGATTGGATGTTAGGATTATGATGAACATGAAGCTCACAGAAGAGTCTAGGCCAGTAACATAATTATTATTATCCTTAATAAATGCAACTTGAAAGATTGCAATCATAGAGACTTTTTGATTATTTACCCCAAATAGTTTCATTTTAATAATTAAAATTATTTGATCTCATGTAGTAGTTGAAATTTCAAATTGGCATTTTAAGTTAAAATTTCTGTCCCTTCACACTTTGGTCATACAACAGCAGGGATGAGGGAGAAAAGTAAGGGTCAAGAAAGGTTTGTCTTTACTGGTACCAATATAATCTGGTATTGGGCTGCTCTGGTTGTTCCAGATGTTTTGAGGTGTTTCTTTCTCTTGTGGGCACTTTTATGGGCTCATTGTATAATTATGTACTAAGCTGTGCTTACTATAGCTCCCTCCATGTCAACAGTATGTCTCCTTTGGTTGATTACTTATGACCCCTCCTCAACATCACCTCTGCAGCTCCGCTTTGTGAAGATACATTAATGCAACTCTCATCTAAGATATGCTTTCTACTTCAAGTTCTGCTCTGGTGCTAAAGCACTTTATTCTGGGGACCAGATGACATCTGTTGTCTTGGGCCTCAACCAAAACCAAGGTAGAGTGAAAACCCCATTTTAGATCCTATTTCAGAGATGTATGAATCATTTCATTAGAAGTTGCAACTGAAATGATGACCCCCACCATCACCTTTCTCAGCAAGAAGTCTCACAAGGGAAGGTACGTGGAATAGGGACAGTTTTCTGGGGAAAACCATGAATCAGAATGTGAGCCGAGGCAGAGAAGGAAGGAGAGAGACAGAAGCAATGGTCATCGAGGGAGAAGGAGAACCAGGAGATTAAGGAGTCACAGTGATGACAGAATAAGAAGTTGGAAGAAGGGAGGGCTTCATCAACATACTGGATGCTGTGAAAAGATATAAGGACTAGCATAAGAAGATGTTAGATTTTGCAATTAGGAGATCAATGATTACCTCAGCAAGGAAATCCAGTTAAAGAAGAAGGAATGATGAAGACTTCTGAGAAGTCTGAATGACAGAGGGGACACTAGCTGTTAGGTAGAAGTGATGCAGGGTCAAGGTACAGATTTTAGAATGGGAGAAACTTTTTAAAAAATATTTTTTCTTTTTTTATTGATTTTAGAGAGAGAGGGAGGGGGAGAGAGAACATCGATTACCTGCCTCCTGCATGCCCCCCACTGGGGATTGGGCCCACAACCTGGGCATGTGCCCTGACCAGGAATTGAACCAGCGACCTCTTGGTGCATGGGTCAACGCTCAACCACTGAGCCACATCGGCTGGGCTAGAAAGGGAGAAACTTAAGCATGTTCATAGGCCAAGGGGAAGCAGACAAGAATGTGGGATGATTTGAAGATATAGGAGAAAGAGACGATAACTGATGGTAGATGGTTAAAGTTGATTATTTTTCTTGTGGGCATTTTCATGACCTCCAGGGATGTAGGAAAAAGGGAGATCAGAGCATAGCTAAGAAGTTAAAGCTGATTAGGAGGAGGGATATCACATCCTTTGAGAAGAGGGGAGTTACATAAGCATGCAATTGAGTGTGTTCTTGGCAGAAAGATGAGGATGACCTCTGATGGAGTTAGCTTTCTCACTGAAGTAAGGGGTAAGACTGTTCTAAATGTGATGAATCAGGACCCGAGTCACTCATTCTAATCTACTCACTTAGAAATTAGAAAGACCGAGTTGAGTGGTGTGATTATACTTAGCCGAGAGATGTGGAAACAGTGATTCAGAACAGTTCAGTGACTTGTCTGAGGTTACCCAGGTGGCTAATGTGAGAGTCTGGACTGCATCTGGAGTCTTCAGATTGTTAGGCTATTGCACTTGAGAATCTTAAGAGATTTTTATGTTTCATCTTTACTATTCAAAGAACAAGGGGTAAAAACAGAAAATTTTTAAATTAGTTCTGAATTTCTATATTGCTTATCACCCTTCCTTCTTCCTTTTTGTAGCTAAACTTTAACAATTATTTAGCGAATATCTCATATCTTCTGGTCACTGTAGTAGGTGCTGTGCTAGGAAATCAAACATGTAGCTGAATGATGCTTAGGAATATCTCTAATTAGGGAAGGAAAGAGTCTTTTGATAAAGCCTCTAATTTTAATTGGGTGTGTTTTATTTTCTGTTCCAGAATAGACAGAAAAAAAAAAGACCTACAATTTTGGAGCATCTAAATTTGGTGACACACTCAAAAGAACCATACAGCCTTTTTTGATAACTGTTGCCTTGTAATAAAATATTTATCAACTAAAGATATTTTAACCAGAAAAAAAGAATGCTAATTTTGTGTATAAATTCTAGACTATTTCAGAAAAGGTGGTGTCATAAGTTTATGCTTATACTTTACATTTATGTCTATGGCAGAGAAAATGAAAATGCAATGCTCTAGTGATAGTTTCGATTTAAATTTTAAGGCAACTCACTGGCATAAGGACTGAGATGTATAGATTGATTCAATGATTTAAGGCATTTTGACCTTGCTAGGCAACAACAACAAAAATAAATGGGTCGAGGGAGGAGAGATTTTATTGTAAAAATAAATATAAGAAGAAGAAGAAAAGGGAAGGGGAGCAGAAGAGGAAGAATAAGTAGTGTATAAGCAAATATGTCTTGCATGCATATTAGGGGGTTGGAGGGAAACGACTGGAACAAGGCCGCACTGCCAGGTCAGTGAGGTCTCTGCTCTTGCAGATGACAAAGGATATCAATATGACCCCCAAATCTATCCCTGTTTGTTACAGGAAAGTTACAATGGAAGAAAAGTGTAAACATCCAAACTTGTCCAAACATCCAAATTTCCTGCCCTGACAAGGGACAGAAAGGGGCAAGCCTTATTGGTAAAATTTCCCTGGGCACAGGGCTACTGGAAGCATTTTGTGGTTCTTGTTGTTGTCTGTTTTGTTTTGTTTTTACCTGAAGCTGCTGGTGTGACTGCCATCTAAGGAGCATTGAGAGACGGTGCCAGAGTGGCCGCTGAGACCTATGAGCCAGAGGAGAGAAGTTCTTAAAGGTGGTCAAAATGAAAGGCTTCTAGAAGCGGTGTGGGACTGAGTGTAGCCAGCCGGGGAGATGAGAGCAGGGAGCGACGGTCTAAAGAATGAGTAGGGAGGGCTCTGTGCAGAGACCCAAACAGCACGTCTTCTGCAGCTTGCTGAGGCCATCGCAGTCATGTGACGCACAGAGCCTTTAAAAGGGCTGGAATGGGGCACCAGCCAAACGCACTTCTGGTTATAGCATTCAAAATAAGGCAAGGATTGTGAAGAAATAAGATTTTTTTACAGCAGACTATCTTATGTAATAAAATTTTATAAGTAGCTAACCTTTAGTGAGCTCTTACTATGTGCCAGGAACTATTCTAAGTACTTTAAACATATAAATTAATATAATGCTCACAACAGCTCAATGTAAGTGGAGATCTCTTATTATTTTTATACTTCAGATAAGGAAACCAAACTCCAGTGAGGCTAAGTAACTGAAAAGGGTCACATGGGTTAGAAGTGACAAAGCCAGGCTAGTCTAGGTCCTTTACGATACTCACAGTCCCTGCTCTTAAGGTGCTTATCTTCTTTGGGGAAAGCAAAAGGAAAGTGGGGGTGACTTTACCAGACAAGATCATCAAAAGCAGGATGATGTAACATTACAAGAAACATAATAATACAGGGCATGATGAATTGAAAAATGCCGGGTCCAGGCAGCTGGAGGTCTAAGGAGAGCTCAGTGTGGACTCGATTGTCTGGCAGGTAGGACTGGGATGGTTTGACACACAAATCTGAGAGGTGAAACTAGACGGAGCTTGAGAATAGGCAGCAGCTGTCTGAGGTTCCATCAAAATCAGAGCTACATTTTCATTTTCATGAGAAAATGAACAAAACAAGAGCTCTATTTTAGAAAATACAGAGGATTCACATTTGTCCATTTATGCATCCATTCATCAAACAAATATTTATTGAGCCTTTGCTCAATGATATGGGCCATGCCGGAGTTGTCAGGGTTTGTGGGTCAGAGGCCACGCTTTATTCATCTCCATCTCACCAAGAGTATTGGACACATTTTACTAATACTCAGGGCTAACAAGTGTTTGTTGAATGTAATCGATCAAAGAGGATAGTCAGTCCAAGTAGACTTGTCATTTATGTGCATTTATGTAAACCCTTAAACTCTGATAGTAAACCCAGATCACCAGGCTAGACTTCTTTCTCTCATATGAATACCCTCTTGGGATATTTACTGCCAACATACCTAAGTTAGAACCTTCCTAGCCCATTATGATAGGTTATAATAACATTCAACTGCAAAAAAAGTAAGTGGTGAGGGCCTTGATCCTTCTTCCTTCTAAGGAAGCTCCTTGACCCCCATTAAAAATGTACTGGCTTTCTCCTTAATGTATACACATATCAAACATGTACTGGGGCCCGTCCGGTGTGGCTCAGTGGTTGAGCATCGACCCGTGCACCAAGAAGTTGCCAGTCCAATTCCCAGTCAGGGCACATGCCTGGGTGGTGGACCAAATCCCCAGTGGGGGGCATGCAGGAGGTGGCCAACCAATGTTCTCTCTCATCAATGTTTCTATCTCTCTCTCTCTCCCTTCCTCTCTCTCTAAAAATCAATAAAGAAAGAAGAAAATTTGAAAGAAATTTTAAAAAGGTGTACTGGAAGGGACAAGTTGTATTGGTACCTGGGGGTCTGGGTACAAACTCTGTATTTGTTTTCTATTGCTGATGTCACCAATTAAGTGGGCTAATAACAACACCTGTTTATTATCTCCAAGCTCTGTAAATCAGAAGTTCGAGCGCAGCATGGCTCGACTAGGGGACTGCTGCTTAGAGTTTGAAAGGCTAAACTCAGTGGGTCAGCATGGCTGCCTTCCTTTCTGGAGACTCTGGGACAGAACCGCTTCCAAGTTCAGGCAGATTCTTGGTGAATTCAGTTCCTGGTGGCTATGGAACTGTGGTCCTTGTTTTTTTGTTTGCTTTTGTTCTGGGGGGTTGTTTGCTTCTTAAAGCTAGCTAGGAACCCCTCTTAGCTCCTTAAGGCTGCCCGAATTCCTTCTCATATTGTCCTCTGCGTCCTCAAACCAACAAAAACTCATCCTTTTCAAACTTCATGTCTCTTCCCCATTCCTCTTCTGCCGCCAGCAGAACCTCTTCTCCTTTAAAGCCTTGTGTGATTAGATTGGCCCACCAGGACCAATCTTTCTATCTCAAGGTCTATAACCTTACTTGTATCTCCAAAGTCCCTTTTGCCATTTAATGTAACATATTCACAGATTCTGGAGGATTCGATGTTGACATCTTTGGAGGTACTTCTGCTTACTACACCCTCCCTCCTGGGACAATGGGGCATTCCTCAGAATAGTCAGTGAAGTGATTCTTTGTATAAGAAACACATCTGCCCCAGGGCCAGATACCTGCTGTCTCTCCAGCTCTAGTTAGAGGTAGACAGATTGGGTGGAAAAAAAATTCTCATCAGGCATCTCATTGTGTATATACTGGCCATAGGACGATTCTCAGCCTGTATGAGGTGCTCCGTAAATAGTAGCTGCTGTGATAGTAATGACAGCACTGACCCCACTACATGTGACATCAGACACTGTGCTAGTGACTGAAGCAGACTCAAAGCAAATACATCAGCTCTGCCTGGAAAAGATGACAGGTATACAGAGAAATATATGGAGCAGATGCAGTGGTAAATATCTTGACACTAGATACTTCTTCTTGCTCATGAGGGCTGTTCTTGATGCTCATTTTAAACTAGCCTCACCCAGATAAAAATCATGCAAAGTATGGAGAGCAGTTTGTTAACTTGCAACTTGCCCCAACTGGCTTTCACGTCCTATGCTGTGCCAAGCTTGCAAACCCAGAAAGGCCAGCCACCTGAAATTGCCCCAGAGAGGACCAGGAACTGGAACAAGGTCAGCAAAGCCTCTCAGATTTAAAAATAGAGAAGCAGGAAACAAAGGACTTGATGCAACTTTTACAACCACAAATTAAATGCAAAGAATGACACATCATTACATAAGCAGCACAAAATATAATTTAAATGTCAAAAGAGCTGAAGATTCTTTTATCGTGGAAGAAAAAAAATTCAAAATGTGTTAAACATCTCCATTTGTACTACACACACACAAAAAAGTGAGAAGTAAAAGTGGCCTTGTTTTATAATGCAGAGATACAGAAATCAGTCATGTTTTCATACTGTTTATAGGAATCCTTATGTTTATTTTGTCCAGTTTTTAAAATATCCATCTTTTAAAAGTTCTCATGGCTTTCAGGAACTGTGGATATATTTGAGCGCAAGAGGGTATTGTTTAACTCGTGACAGTGCTTAAATGTGCTATGGCGCCAGCTGAAGCTGCAGTCAGATCTTCTATGTGATGGACGCTTTTGCATCGGAAGGAGCAGGCGGGTTGCAGACTGACCTTGCTGTGCTACTTGGAATACGATCTCATATATTTCACTCTCTCAAAAATTAGCTTTGTGGCAGTTGGTTTCCCTACTTCTGCCACCCACTTACATTTTAGATCTCTGTTTTGAGGCTTGTGAGATATATTTAAAAACATGTTATTAACATTTTAGGTCTCTGTCTGGATACAGTGGTTTCACATATGCTGTTCTTTGGCAGGTGCAGAATTTTACTAGTTTTTATTGTCAAAGAGATCAATCTCATCAAAGCCTAATGTACACATGCATATCTATGTTTGCAGATAAATATGCATTTATATGTATATTTATAAGCTGTAGCTTAGGAATTTTACTTTTCATTTATTTTTTAAATGTGTATTGCGCTCCCACTGTGTCCCCTGCAGTGACCTGAAGACTGAGAAGACTAAGATTATTAGGATACAGGGCCCTGGTCCCAAGTGCTCTCACAATTCTGGTGAGAGAAACTTGCAGCAGTATGTTGTGGTAAATACTGTTCTAGCAGCCAGCGGCGCTTACAGAGAGCTTTGGGGATACATAGAAGAGAAACCCACTGTCAACTAAGGAAGGAGGAATTAAGCAAGGATTTCTGGAGATGACGTTACTTTAGTGAACAAGTCTTTAGAAGTAATTTATTTATGCAGATTTCTGATATTTTTGGTATCTTTTCAGATCAGATGAATTCTTTAGTGGAGGATAGGATATAAGGGAAAGGAAAGTGAGTTAGAAAAAAGAAGAAAGAATGAGGATCCATTTCAGAATGCCCCTATGATTTGCCCTGGGATATAACTTCCATTACAAGAATTGTTTTTCTGCTCCGGGCCTTAGGAGCAGGGAGTGGGCATCATCTCCCTGCCTCTGGGAGACGTCACAGCAGAATATATCATCCTCTTTGGGCCTGTGAGAGGCAGGGCTTGAAGGACATCTTAGAACAACTGCCTTTAGGGCAGCATTTTCCTGGCCAGTCTGGGGTGGTGCTCATGGACTTTTCTTCCAGGTCAGTTGTTGCTCCAACCGGGAAAGCAACACAGTGGGCTATGCATCTGAGGTATCATGAAAACTTCACAAGGTAGAAGAACATTCTGTGTATCTCTGAAAGTCAGTATATGGTAGAACTAAAAGATTTGAAGTCCCTTCTGCCTGTTTACATGTTGCTTCACTTGGCTCTCTCCAAAATTAGAAAAGCTGCAATACTTTGCCAAGACTTCAGTATGGAAATCGTGTCTAATAAAGAAAGCCACAGAAGGAACTTGCACTTGGTTGCAGTATGCCAAACACGCTGACAGTGTTGTGTTGTGTGTGTTTGTTTTTTAACAGGAATTGACATTAGAAAGCAAACACAATAGAGTTCATTTACAAAAACACCTGTTTTCAAAATAACCCTACTGTTAGAAGGAAACAATTTCTGGACTAGATTTGTGTGTGTGTGTGTGTGTGTGTGTGTGTGTGTTTGGAAAAATCCACCAATGAATAAAAAATATAGTCAAGTTGCTGTTATTTAGACACTCAGCATTTGCATTGTGGGCCAAGTTTTGTGCGTGTTTAATATGTTTTATTGATTTTTTTAGAGAGATAGGAAGGGAGTGATAGAAACATACATATCAGCTGCCTCCTGCATGTTCCCCACTGGGGACTGAGCTCACAACCTGGGCATGTGCCCTGACCGGGAATCAAACCAGGACCTCTCAGTCCGTTGGACGATGTTCAACCCACTGAGCCATACCAGCTGGGCTCATGGGCCAAGTGTTATATTCTATTTGAAGTGCTAGGGTCATATTCTGATTTAATGATATTGTAATATCTGTGTTTCACTCTTTTGTTTACATCCGTCCACATCTGGCAATTTTTGTGTGTATATATAGTCTTCAGTTCTGGAAGAGTCTAGAAGGAAAGAATATTTGGGCATTGCCTTCAACACTGACATCAGCCACCAGGAAAGGTCTCTCAAGAAAACTCTCCTCCCAGCATCAGGGAAATGGTGGGTAAGACAGAGAGTAAGCTTAGGCCGAGAGAACAGTTCATCTCACATTCATGCTTCACACTCAAGTCTTAACAGGCATTTATAAAAGGCTGCAGATGCAGAATGAGAAACTTGACAGAGGAACCAGGCAGTGGATTAGAGCAAGAAGCACAGAAAATGCTTGAAGAATCAAGAAGAACATCACATTAGTACAAAAGATGCTAATTGAGGACCTACTCTGTTGCCAGACACTGCACTACAATAAAAGATACGACATAACCCCGATCTTCAGGCATTTGCCTTCTGGTGAAGGAAGTAGGTCCATCCACAACTAACTATATCGTAGTAAATCCTAAACCATTTCTACACCAAAATACTGATTACTTTTTATCAAAAGTAGGGAAGCTTCACTGAGTAGATGACATTTGAGTGGAGCCTTGACAAATAGGGAGGATATCGATAGGCAAAAAAAGGGGGGAAGTGGGAATAGTAGTTCAAGATCAGGCTTTAGATCTGGAATCCAGGGCAACACTCTGAGCATGATCAAAGCATCAAGGAGTGAGGTAGGAAGATGAGACTAACAGGATTGGTGAACAGGGCAATGCAGTCAGAAGACCCGCAATGCTGTGCCCACAGGGTGCTTCTAGGATGAGTGGTGGTGTAGTGGATACTGCATGGTGACCCACCTGTGTCCATCCTCCCTTTCTTTTTTTAATTTTTTTTCTTTATTGATTTTAGAGAGAGAGGAAGGGAGAGGGAGAAAGAGATAGAAAGAGAACATCGATTGGCCACCTCTTGCATGCCCCTCACTGGAGATTTGGCCCACAACCTGGGCATGTGCCCTGACCGGGAATCAAATCAGCAACCTCTTGGTGCATGGGTTGATGCTCAACCACTGAGCCACACCGGCCAGCCCTCCTTTCTTTTTATGACTAGGTCTCCAATCTGATTTGGAGGCAAAGTGCCTCTCACAGCCAAGGAAAGCTATGTAACTTAGTTTGGGCCATTGAGATATAAGCAGAAGTTGCTCAGAGAGTATTCTGGAAGGCTCTTTTAAAAAGCACAAACACAGCTGACATCTGTCTTTTTCATATTGCCCTGTGCTCTTCTTTCTACTCAGCTCACAGAGGTGGGCAGCCGTCTTGTAACCAGCATGGCCAAAGTCTTGCACTGAGTTTTCTAGAGCAGGAAGGAGAAGCCGATTTTCAAGCAATAGCTCCAGGCTGCCTACCCAAGACTTCTTTTTATGGGAGAAAAATAAACGTATTGGTTTAAACCACTATGATCAGGTTTCTACTAATGCAGCCCAGTTCAATCCTGATTGATATGGATGGCTTGTGAGAAAAAGCAAAAATAGTTGACAAAAAAAAGCAAGAGTGATTCTGATCGAAAGTTACAAGCCCTAAGAATTATGAAGAGGGAGAAAAGGAAACTTTCCCAGTTTTCCTAAGTCAGCACTTGGCAAAGGGTTCAAATTCTTTTTCTTTCCTTTTTTTTTTTTTCTGTTGAACCATTGTGCGTTTTTAAAATACCCATTGATCAATCAAATCAGTATTGATTGTGCACCTGCTATGTATCAGGCATTGTGCTGGGTTCCAGGGATATACAAAAGTACACGTGGTCCCTTAGCAAGTATGTGATCTAACACAAATAAGGATGTCAAAGTTAATCATAAATAGCTGATTTGAAAAATGTGATCTTAAAAAATTTCTACAATTTTAACAGAGAATAAATTATTTAGGGGTACATTGGCTACTGATACATTAGTATTTGTGCCACAGAAGAAAGGAGGCCATGGTGCTCTATCACCAGTGACCTTGAGTTAAAGGAACACAAAATTAGTGTCTTTCTAAAGGGAAATTAATTAAACAACTGAAGACAGAACATCTTGAGAGACATATAACTGCCACCAGTGGACAGTTAAGAATGGCTACTGTGCTTTGATAGACATTCAGAGGCTCCCCAAAGTGGAGACTTTTCAAAACCACTGCACCCTGTCAAATATCTAACTTCTTAAGGGAGTAGAATGAGCTGGTGTGTGAGATATAACTTTTTTATGCCCTGATAACGCTCTGGTGGCCACGATCCACAAACTTCACTGCTAGCCCTTAAAATAAACATTTACCTTGAGCATTAATGCATTCCTTTCTAGACATTCAGCAGATATTATTGCTCATCTGCTATGTACCAGACACTGTATCAGGTGATATGTGGCATGTTGCTTGCCCTCAAGCTCCTGCAAGCTTGTGCATGCAAAAGGAAGCAGTCAGGTAACAGCCTCCAGGGCAGGCATCTAAAAAAAGTGCAGAAGGTCTATGGAAGGTTTTAGTAGGAAGCCAAGTAACTTTGATGGTATTAGAGTCCAAGAGAATCTTGTAGATAGTATAACAAACAGTGCTAGTGAGCATGTTGCAGAAATGAACAAGACTCTTATTTCTCTGATATTTGGACCTTACTCCAAATAGGTGAGTAAGAGCACTCAAGTGTATAACCAGACCCTGAGGTGCTGTTAATTCTTATATACGGCAAAAATCAAAACTTGGGGGGGCTTTCATGGGAAGAAAGACACCTCATCATTTGTCTTTGTATGATGCATGCAGTATATTTGAGGCCTTGAGTCCCAGGGACTTTTGGAAGTCATTTCTAAGCTTTTGATTTAAGTAACAACCCTGCGGTCTTCAGATGATGGTAAGTGATTTCCACAAAAGCTTTTATGCCTTATTATTGCTCGCCCTTTTAAGAAGTGTGGGGTGAGATAAAATGAAGAAGGTGCCTTTCCAGCAATTTCATTGCTGCTTTGCTTCCCACAGTGGATTGTTGTGCTTTTTGGGACAGATACTAAATATTGTTTTTCTCCTAATTATTTCTGCATAGTGATAGTATCAGGTCTCCAACATTGAGTAATAATCCCTGCTTATTTAGATGTGTGTTGAAAATTGTGACTGCTATATGACTGCAATATTTGTTTTGTTTCTCAGAAGTCAGCAAAGATAGAAAAAGTTTTAACAGGTCAACCAGTTCACCTCCCCCATTTCTGGAAGTAACTTCTCACACCTGCTGTTAGATTTTCTTATCTTTCTTTTTTACTCACAGCATAATAACAAGAATATATTAAAACCACTCATCAAGAACAAGACTTAGGAGAAGGCCATAACCTAGGCAGCATGATTTTTTATAGACGTAGTCTTCTTTTTTCCTAGATGAGCAACTGAGCAGAGTTAGCATTGTGTACAACTCCCAGGGGCCCTGTTCAAATCAGAGTCTCTGGGAATGGTGGCCTTGACATTGTGCAATAAACAATCCACACAGTCAAACCTCACAGCTCAGAGCTAAGATACTTGAAATATGCCTACCTTAGCATCATACACATTGGGTGTTTGCTTGCTCTCCCTAAAGACTCAGGCTAACTATTAAAATTTCATGTAAATTTTGCTCCTATTCTAACATATGTCAGAGTTAGAAATCATGTTTTTAAATTGTTTACAATAGAAGAAAATTAACACTCCAGAAAAATCTCACCATGTTTAAAATCCTGTACGTTCTTATACCCATTACTCACTAAAAACGATAGGCAAATACAAAGACAACTTTCTCTGGTGAGTTGCTACATGCAACTCCAAGGTCTGAAAATTCAATTTATTTTTATTTGTGAGTCCGTGCTCTCCAGGGTTTGTGTATGGCTACATTAATGAACCAGCGAGCAGCCTTAAAAAAGGTGGACAGTTTGTGAACCCCAAGAGAGCCAATTTGTGTGGGAAGGAACAATTTATGTGGAAGAAAAACAAAAAGAACATTTATATTTGATCAGTGTATTATACTTTAGAAAGTGCTCTCACACTAGACTGTGAGCTTCTTCAAGTCAAAGATCATCTTGAATTTTTTATGTTTCCATTGTCATAGTTCATGGTAGATCCTCAGTAAATATCTGTTAAGTTAATGAATATTGTATTTGGCACTCCCAGCAGCACCATAAGTTGGGAGATACTGCCATTTTGCAGAGGATTGAACTAGGTTGAGTCTTGACTTGCTCAAGAAAACACTGATATGCCCTGGCTGGTGTAGCTCAGTTGGTTGAGTATTGTTCCATACACCAAAGGTCACTGGTTCAATTCCCGGTCAGGGCACATACCTAGTTGCAGGTTCAATCCCCAGTAGGGAGTGTGCAGGAGGCAGCAGGTTGATGTTTCTCTCCCTGTCTCCCTCTCTTTTCCTTTCTCTCTAAAACCAATGAAAACATTTTTTAAAAAAGAAAGAAAACATGGTTAACTTATGACAGAACTTGGAGAGGGAACTTGAACCCATGGCCACTGGTGCATCTACTGTGCACCATGTTCACGCTTTCCTCTAGTAACCACAATTTCAAAGGATAGAAAAAACAGTCCACACATATTGCATTGTCTTCTTTGGTTCAAATGCCTCGTTCGGAGTAAATACTATTATCTAAATCCGGTAAATCTTCTTGTCAGCTTGGATTTAGTCAGACTTCAGGATGGAATGAGCAAATTATAGATGGCAGTAATAGAGTGCTTTTGGGGGTGGGGAAGGGGGGGCATTTCTTAGCTACTTCATTCTGCTTCTGGGAGTTCCATGTGGAAATGTTTTAAATCACTCAGGAAGAGAAACTGGAATGAGAAACCCTGACTTGTAGTAGGAGCTCTGTCCTGACAGGTGTCTAATGACTTGGTATTACTCTATCATTGAAGGCTGTAATTATTTGCATTGTACCAACATAACCCTACCAAGTCTTGCGGAAAGACAATGGAAATAAACATGCTTTTTCTTCTCTCTGGGATGGCTATCTTATCTGTATCTTTAAAGGAATATATTCACACAAATGTAAAAATTTGTGCCAGTTTTCCCATGGAATTTTCTATGATCTGCTTCCTTGTGTCCATATCCTAGCTATTCTTCAAAGATACTGAAAGTCCCTTCTTCTTTAAAGCTTTCTATGGCAATTCTATCTCCCATAATAGTTTCCATATCTGACTTCCTATATCTCAGCATATGTTTGTTGTTTGTTTTTAACATCTATAATTCACATACCACAAATGTATTCTTTTAACGTGTGCACTTCAATCATCAGAGAATTATGCAATCATCAACAAAATCTAAGTTTAAAATATTTCCATGACCCTAAAAAGAAACCTTGTATTAGCATTTACTCTCCATTAGCATTTGCTCTCCAATCTCAACCTCCTCAGCCCTAGGCAACCACTAATTTACTCTCTGCCTCTATGGATTTGCCTATTCTGGACATTCCATATAAATTATACCATATGTGGTCATTTGTGACTGGCATCTTTTACTTAGCATAATGTTTTCAGAATCATTCATGTTGTCACAATTATCTGTGCTTCATTCCTATTTATTATTGAATAACATTTCACTACACAGATATACCACATTTTGTTTGCCCATCTATGAGTTGATGGACATTTGGGTTGTTTATACTTTTTGACTATCATAAATAATGCTGATATGAACATTCATATACAAGTTTCTGTATATAACTAGGAGTAGAATTGCTAGATTATATGATAATTCTATGTTTAATCCTTTGAGGAATTGCTAAACTCTTCCTAAGTGACTGCACCATTTTACAATTTCATCAGAAATGAATGAAGTTTCCAATATCTCCAAATCCTCATCAATACTTGTAATTATCTATTATTTTAGATGTCCTAGAGGGTGTAAGTAGTACCAATTGTGGTTTGATGTGCATCTCTCTTTATTGATAATGATGAGTATCTTGTCATGTGCTTAATGGCCATATATATATATATATATATTTTTTTTTTTGCAGAACATCTCTTTATTTTTTTTATTAATTTGTTTTTGTTACAGATGTTTCTCCTTTTTCCCCCATTGACACCCACCTCCCCATCCCCCCGCCCCATCCCCAGCATTGTTGTCCATGTCCATCAGTTATGCATACATGCATATAAGTTCTGTGGTTTATCTCTTCCCTCCTCCCCACCCCCTCTTCTGAGGGTTGTCAGTCTGTACCCTACCTCCACGTTTCTGGGTCTACCCTGTTGCTCAGACTGTTATATTCATTATATTCCACAAATAAGTGAGCTCATGTGATATACCTAAGGCAAGAGAAACAAAGGAAAAAATGAACACATGGGACTACATCAAACTAAAAAACTTCTGCACAGCAAAAGAAACAACCATCAAAATGGAAAGGGATCCCACTATATGGGAGACCAAAATCACCAATGATGCATCAGATAAGGGGTTAATTTCCAAAATATATAGAGTGCTCATACAAGTCAACAAAAGGAAGACAAAGAACCCAATTAAAAAATGGGCAGAGGACCTAAATAGACACCTCTCCAAACAGGACATACAAATGGCCAAGAGACATACGACAAAATGCTCAATGTCACCAATCATCAGAGAGATGCAGATTAAAACAACTACGAGATATCACCTCACACCTGCAAAACATCTCTTTAAATGAATTGTTCTTTAATTGACTTCCTTATCTATTCTGGACATAGGTATGTCCAGTTATCAGTTGTATGATTTACAAATATTTTCTACCACTCTCTAATTTGTCTTTTCACTTTCTTATTCATATCATTTGTAGCACATTAATTTTGATGTAGGCAAATTTCTATTTTTTCCTTTTATCATTTGTGCTTTTGATATCATATCTAAGAAACCATTGCTTAACCAAAGTTCATGCAGATTTATTCCTGTGTTCTCTTCTAAAAATGTAAAGTTTTGGCTTTTGTAATGAGGTCAATTATACATTTTGAATAAACTTTTGAATGCAATGTGGTTCAGGAGTCTAACTTCATTCTTTTGCATGTAGATATCCAGTTTTCTCATCATCATTCATTGAAAAGACTGTTCTTTCCCCTGCTGAATTGTTTTGGTACCCTTGTAGAAAATCAATTGAATTAGTTTGTTTCTGGATTCTCAATTCTATTTCATCGATCTATATGTCTATCCTTATGCTAGCACAACACTTGTAATTTTAAGTTAAGTTTTAAAATCAGGAAGTGTGAAACATCCAAGTTTGTTTTTCTTTTTCAAGATTGTTTTTAGTTATTCTGAATCCCTTGTAATCCTATTTGAAGTTTAGGATCAGCTTTTCTATTTTTGTAAAAAAAAAAAAAAAAAAAAAAAGCCATTGGTATTTTGATGGAGATTGCATTGAATCTGTATATTATTTTAGGGAGTACTGTCATCTCAATAGTATTAAGTCTTCCAATCAATAAACATTGGATGTCTCTCCATTAGTTTTATAGTTTTCAGTATATAGTTCTTATGCTTCCTTGATGTCTTAGTCTATTCAGGCTTCTATAACAAAATATCACCAACTAGGTAGCTTACAAACAACAGAAATGTATTTATCATAGTTCTAGAGGCCAGGA
The DNA here is from genome assembly GCA_030848825.1 of Tadarida brasiliensis. Classification (NCBI taxonomy): domain Eukaryota; kingdom Metazoa; phylum Chordata; class Mammalia; order Chiroptera; family Molossidae; genus Tadarida; species Tadarida brasiliensis. The sequence goes on from CM061264.1 coordinate 50,274,902, forward strand.
AGTCCAAGATCAAGGGGCCTGCATAGTTGCCTTATAGTAAACATATACTTCCTGGTTCATAGCGTGAACCTTCTCACTGTCCTCTCATGGTGGAAGAGGCTAATAGTCTCCCTGGAGCCTCTTTTATAAGCCACGAAGTCCATTCCTGATGGCTCTGTCCTCATGACTTAAGCACCTCCCAAAGGGCCCACCTGTTAATACCTTTGGGGGTCAGGATTTGAAAATATGAGTTTTGGGAGGATACAAACAGACCACAGCACTTGGTCAAATTTATTCCTAAGTATTTATTGGTGGATTCCTTAAGACTTTCTGTTTATAAGATCATATCATCACCAAATAGAAATAATTGTACTTCTTCCTTTTCAGTCATGATGCCTTTTACTTGTTTTTCTTCGCCTTATTGTACTGGTTAGAACCTCAAGAGCAATGTTGAACAGAAATGCTAAGAGCAGACTTCCTTATCTTGTTCCTGATTGTGGGGCAAAGCATTTAGTCTTTTATTGTTAAATATGATGTTAGCTATGGGTTTTTCATAGTTTTAGGAAATTTTCTTTACTTCTAGTTTGTTGAGTGTTTGTATCATGAAAAGGTGGTAGAATTAGTCACATGCTTTTGTTGTTTCTATTGAGATGATCACATGGGTTTTAGCCTTCATTTTATGAATATCATATATTATGTTAATTTATCTTTGTACATTAAACTAACCTTGGATTCCTGAGTTAAGTTCCACTTGGTCATGATGTTTGAGAGAGGAAGGGAGAGAGAGTAACATTGAGGTGAGAGAGAAACATTGATCAGCTGCCTTCTGCATGCCCCCTACTGGGGATTGAGCCCACAACCCGGACATGTGTCCTGACTGGGAATCAAACTGCGACCTCTCAGTCCATGGGAGGATGCTCAATCCACTGAGCCACACCAGCGGGGCTACCCCAGCTGAGATGTTATTGTACTTCTCTGTGCTTCTCACAGCACCTTAAACCACATTGATAAATGCTCATTGAAATGATCTTAGCTGAATGACAAATTAATATTATGTGTCAGTAGCACATTTTGAATCCTTTGGTAAAAAGACACCTTAAAAACCTCAAAATAGCTACAAAAAATAGAAAAGATAAAAATCTATTTGGATGGCATCTCTTTTTGAAAATATAAAAACAATTTTGTTGTGTTTTGAAATGTAATTACACTTGAAGATTTGGGTGTAACAGAGCTGTGTTTGGGGATTCTGGTGATCATAATAACAACACAGCTTGATACTAGGGTAGGGAAATTCATTTTAGAAGCTTTTCAATTGTAAGTTTTGTTTTCTGGAAGCAACTCCCACTGCTATTTATTTAAATGCCTATGAATATGGAAACTCAGTAGCACTGTGGGATTCCCAAGCGAGGAAACATTTAGTGTTTCTTTTTTTTTTTCTAATGATTTGAGAGAGAGCGAGAGAAACATCGATTTGTTATTCCACTCAATTCATTGCTTGCTTCTAGTATATGCCCTGACCAGAAATCAAACCTACCACCTTGGCATACATCTGAGATATGTATTAGTAGGGGTTCTCCAGAAAACAGAACCAATAGGAGATACAGATTATATTTTTATTGATCAATCAATTGATAGAAGATAGATAGATAGATAGATAGATAGATAGATAGATAGATAGATAGATAAACAGATAGATAGATAGAAAGAAAGAAAGAAATATGATTGTATGGCTAGCAAGTCTGAAGTTTGAGGGCAGGCCAGCAGGCTAGAATCTCAGGCGAGAGTTGATGTTGCCGTCTTGTGTCTGAAACAGAGGCTGGAAACTCAGACAAAAGTTAGTGCTACAGTCTTGAGGAAGAAGTTCATCTTCTCTGGGAAACATGTTTTTGCTCGTAAGGCCTTCAACTGAGTGCATAAGGCCCATCCTCATTATTGAGGGTAATTGCCTTTACTTAAAATCCACTGTAGAGTTTAACCACATTTACGTAACATTTTCCCAGGGACATAGAGATTCGTGTTTAATTAAATAATTGATCGGTATAGCCTAGCCAAGTTGATACATAAACCTAATCATCACAATTGTCACGTAGCACCTGCCTCTTTCTCCCACTTTGTATCTTTCTATACCTGCTCACGCCCCACACCAGGCTGCCAGCAATGCTCTCAAGAAGCCTTGCACTCCCCTGCCTTTTGGTGCATTTGCTGGTTCCTCCATTCCTGCTCTAGAGCCTCTCTCCTTCTCTATCATAGCAGTCAAGTTTCTCCTCTTCCTTAGACCCTATGCAAATGTCATTTGTCTTCTCAGATCTTGGCTGCTTTCCTGTTCAGATACCATCTCTCCCTCTTTGGAACCCCCAACAGATTTCCTGGCAACACAGTCACCTTGCTCTGCTTTGCATTATTCTGAAATGTATTCATGGCAACCTTCCCTGTGGCCTGAGGGAGGCAAGAACCTCCTGCTTTTTTGTTTTGTTTTTAATTTCTATCTTTCCCAGAGGGTATAGAGCTTTCATTCATGTGCCAATCTTTATACTTAATCTGTGCCAGTTCCTGTGCTCACTGCTGAGGAATCAGATCAATTAGACACATCTTTAGTACTCCGAGAGTTCACAGTCTAATGGGAAGGCAAATTAATAGACTGTAGGTGTCCATAAGTATTTGTTGGACTCAATTAATTTCTGTTATAGAAATGTAGTCACTTTCCCCTCAGCATCTCCTCACCTTAATAATTTTACATACAGACATTAGCCAGAGCAGATATCTGGCTTCTAGTGGGCTGGGAAACTCTGTCCTCATAAAACCTGTCAGGGAGTAGTGTGCGTGGTATGATCGAGGACCATCAAAGCAGTCAACTGATCTAAAAATATCTCTGTTGCTAAGATGCGGTAATGCCTGATAGGCCGCCATTGGGAATCCATTCATTTGGGTTCAGAATTAATCCTATTTCCAAATGTACCAGAGAGGAATTACTACATACAGACACTGGTGTCTCTTTCAAATGACTTTCCCTTCCTTCTTTACCCCTGTATTGTCTCCTTCTCCTTTAAGACTCAGCTAAATTGCCCTCCCTGGAACACTCCTGCTACCCAGAGGAGTTAGGGCCTTCTTCCCTGGTCCTCATAACACCCTGTGCCTGTTATTACAACATAAAATTTTCATCCTCTATTGTTTACCTAGACAGAACTCCTAAGGGGGGAATATGTGCTTTTCATCTCTCTAACCCCAACAGCAGGCAGTACCAAACACACAGAGGGATGCTCTGTAAGTGTTCCTGGAATGACTAGGTGGTTCTTTGATAGAATGAGCCCTGAGCACATTTGGGAACAAGCTTGATAAAAGGGAACAGAAGGATAGAGGGGTGAGTGGGAGGTGAAAAGGAGCCTTAGAAAAACTATTTTTGTGCTTGGGGCCATCCTTGACCCTGCTGTTTGCTATTGTCCACTTTTTTATTTTACTCACGGGTAAAGTCCTTTGTGAATTAAACATGCTTTTTTCTTTTGTTCTACAAAACAAAATCTGAAGCACTGTCAGCTGGCAGGAGTTCCTCTGGAAGTATTTGTTGAGTGTAAAGGTGGCTACACATGCTTCATTTACAAAAGCAAAAAGTACTTTCAAAATTCCTTTTGTTTCTGTTTAAACTGAAAACACAAACCTCTTCTTATGCCTGTCTCTTCCATCCACCACTCTTTGCTTTTGCTCAAAGAATAAGAGTAAAGACAACCAACAGAGTGTTTTTGTGTGTTGTTGTGGTTGTTAGTTTTCCCCCGAATCTCTTGTGACTACAGGGAATACAGACATACACGAGTCTTCTCAAGTGATAGGGCTGGAGTTTTCAGGATGCATCTAGGCTGGAGCTAAAATCAGCACTGGAAACCAAGACACTCCCAGAGTCCACTGGTACCTGTTTCTCTCTCATTAGCTGAACATGCTCTTTCTCATGATGTCTCCTTTCTCAGTAGAGTTGCTCCGTTTCCCTCTTGCTCCTCCCATCACACATGTCTACTCTTTTTTCTCATGTCTTCTGCTTACCTATAAATTTCTGGCCCCTCACAACTTTATTTTGGCTGCCCAGATGCCCATTAACTTATGACTTTTCAGCTTTGAAAATATATGCCTCCAAATAAATACTCTTTTTTTATTCTAAGTTTCATTTTTTGACAAATGTATTTTTTAAATTAGTTTTCAGCAGGATTGATTCACAGATTGGTTTATTTTCCCTGACCTAACCAAGAGCTGATCATATATTGTAGTTACCTATCTGTGAATTAGTACTTCTATATTATTATATATTTATGTTGTTATATACATTATATTTTATTTATACATTTATAGTATACTATGTATGTAATATAGTTATTACCACTAAGGCAGAATTATGTCTTCTATTGATGGTATCCCCAGAACCTAGGATAATTCCTGATATCTTAGGTACTTAAAACAATGAATGAATGACTAAATGAGGCTCTTGATACCCTTACTTCTTACTCACCCTCTTCTAATCCACCTTCAAAAAAGTAATCTTTCCAAAGTAAATGTCAAACCATGATATTTCCTGCTTAAAATTATTAATGATATTTATCATCCAAATTAGTATAAGGATATTTACTGCCTACTTCTCCAGGTTTATTTCTTGCCCCACCTAATTTCTTGTACTTTATGCTTCTGTAAAACCATTGCCATTCATGAAATATATTATACTTTTCCATGTCCTTGCCTTTGCACATGGTGGAATCAGTAGAAAATGCAAAGTATGGGACAGAGTGAAAAAGAATTTAAGAGACAGGCTGATAAGATTTAATGTCTAAATAATGTTAATGTAACTAATGTGTAAATCTCATAAAACCTACTGTTACCCTCTGCAGCATAAGCACTTGCTATATTCTTGTTAGAGTGGATTAAAAAGTGACATTTTGCCCAGCTGGTGTGGCTCAGTGGACTGAGTGTCATCCCATGGACTGAGAGGTCCCAGTTCTATTCCCGGTCAGGGCACATGCCCAGGTTTTGGGCTTGATCCCCACTGGAGGGCGTGAAGGAGGAAGCCAATCGATGTTTCTCTCTACATTGATGTTTCTATCTCTTTCTTGCTCCCTTCCTCTCTCTCTAAAAAATCAATAAAAAATATATTTTTTTAATGTGGCATTTGTGTTTTTATCTGGCTTCAGATCCAGTAGGACTGAGTGAAAGGAATCTAAAAGGGTGAGTTCATTGGTACATGAACAATTTCATCCTTTTTCAAACTCAGTAGCTATTATTGTGTCTAACAAAGCAACTCTTATGAATTCAACACAAACAAGGAGTAGTTAGGAGAGTGTTTATGATATCATCATAAATATTTATAATAGGGACATGATGCAATGTTTTGTGAGATGTGGGTAACAAAATGTTAGATTGTCAATGTTTATTTAGATCAAATGATCAAACACCTGAAACTTGTATAATGATTTCTAATTTACAGAGCACACTCACATTTATTATTCTATTTAAATTTCCATTTCTTAGTCTCCATTGGGCCATTCTCTTCACTGTGCAAACATTCTGTCATACCTTCATCCTTAAGATTCCGTCTCTAGACCTCATATTCTCTACCAGAAACAGCCCCATGTGTCTACTCTATTATAGCAAAGCCTGAGAGCTGTCTATGTTCACTTTCTCATCTGACATTCTTTCCTCAGTCAACTCAGACCTAGTTTTTATCACCACAACTTCACTAAAATTGCTTTTAGCAAGGTAATTAGAAACCTCCCTCTTATCTATTCACTCCCTCCTCCTTGAAACAGTCTTCTTCACCTGGCTTCAGACACAGTATATTCCACTGGTTTTTCCAACCACCTCACTGGCTCTTTCTCCTCCATACTTCAAAGTGTCCTGCTGCTCAGTTCTTGTCTCTCATCTTGTCTTTGTCTACACTCACTACCTAGGTAATTTCAACCAGATTCCACTTCTCAATATTATCTGCAAACTGCAGATACCCACATTTATATCTTCAACCCAGTTCTCTCCCTAAACTCCAAACTTGTATATCCAAAAGTCTTCTTATTTCTCTCTACATAGGGAATTTTCAAGCTTAAATTCCTAAAGCAAAACTTTGGAAACCCCTGCTCTATTGCCAGTTTTCCCTTTCTCAGGTAGTCGTGCTACAGTTATCCAGGTGCCCTAGCCAAAAACCTAGATGTCATCCATGATGCCTCTCTTTCTTCGGGCCCAGCATGTCATAATGTCCCATTGACTCTACCTCCCAAATGTACCTAGAGTTCTACTGCTTATTACCACCTGTACCTCTACCAACCCAGGCAAAGCCACCATTATCACCAGCTTACATTCCTCAAACACCTTTCTAGTAGGCTCTCTGCTTCCCTTCTTTCTCCTTTTGCGTCAGTGTTCTCAAGAGCCAAAGTAATACTTTTAAATGTAAAACCATCCAGTGGGATTCCTTTCTCATTCTAATTAAAACTCAGTCTCTTCCAGCCCCTGTAAGATCTACATGATCTAACTCCTGGCATGCTGCCCAAATTTATTTGCACCTTAGGGTACTTGCACATACTGGTCCTGTCTGGAATATTCTTCTACCACTTTTTCCCATGATTTACTCCATCAGTTCTTTCTGGTTCTACTCAAAGGTGATCCCTCCCTCAACTTTCTATATCTTCTTGTTGCTTAACTCACTTTTCCTTAGTCACTTACTGTCGATATATTATATGTTTGTTGAATTCTTTATGGTCCCTATTTTTGTCACTAGAATATAAATCCAAGAGTGTATTTAAATGTAAATGTCCCTCAAATTTGTTGAATGAGACTTGAATATAAATTTTTTGACTGGAGCTTGAGTACTCTTTCCATGACTCAAAGGCCTTGTAAAAAGTGATCATCTTTCTATGTTTTCTGATATCGCCAAAATATTCTGAGGAAACAGTTTGAGAACCTTGATTTCAGATTCTTCTAGATTAATCAAGATATATTATATTAAAACAATTGTTTAATTGCAGTTTGGGTTGGTAAAGTGTGGACTTATGATAGGGACAGCAGCAGCGTTCCGTTGGGCCAGACTCCGCGCACAGCCATGAGTGGCAGGGAGAACCACCCTGAAGAATAGGACTTCATAGATTTAAAATTTTTGACACAGTGAAACTAAAAGAGCAAAAGAGGAAACACAAGTTTATTAAAGCCACTAAAGATAATCTCCATGTGAAGTGTCATGGATAGTGGAATTTTGGACATAGGCTATTGTAATCTTGAGGGTCCCAAGCCCTAGTATTCTGGGGGTAGTGTCTTCTTTTTCCCCTGTAGAGATTACTTGGGAAACTTTCACATTTTTCTTTATTGTTCATGAATTCAGTGCTCCTCACACTTGCCTGGAAGTCACTTAAAATTACTTCAAGAAGATTTACAGTAGAATAGGGCAGTTCCATTTTTGTGCACCTACTATGTGACCAGCATGTTAAGTCTATTTCCTTATGTGATCTTTGCATTCCTGAGGTAGGCATTTATAGTGGACATTTATAGTTTTATCTGTCCAGAATAGCTTCCTTTCTCTTCTAGGAGATGCCTTTTCCTTGGCCAAACACTGGTTGTTTTAATAGAGACTTTGCAGACAGTTCCCAACTTCTGGCCAGAAATATTATCATGTGATCAACAATAAGCCAATTAGAGTCCTCACATAGGATTTTTACAGTTAGTGCTAAGGAGGAAAAAAATGTTCTTCCCTCCAGTCACAAGACTGTAAATCATGGTCCAGGACCACATCTCACTAACATCCTATTCAGAGGAGCTTGACTGTGAGAACATACTTGACAGAGAACAGAGGCACCCCAGAGACAGGAAGACTCAAAGGTGTTTGAATCTCATTCTGTCTTCCTTGCAATTGGCACTATCTCTATTCTTTCCATTTTTCCAGTGGTTTCATTATATGAACCAATAGTTGCCTTTATTTTTTTTTCTTTTTAAATTTATCTTTATTGTCAAAAATATTACAGATGTCCCTTTGACACCCTCCTCCCCGCTCCTGCCCACTCTACCTTCACCACACTGTTGTCTGTGTCCATTGGTTATGCATACATGCATATAAGTTCTTTGGTTTATCTTCCCCCTGACCCTGACCCTGCCCCTGTTCCCTCTGAAGTTTGTCAGTCTGATCCCTACTTCCATGTCTCTGGATCTATTTTGTTTGTTAGCTTATTTTGTTCATTACATTCCACAAATAAGTGAGATCATGTGATATTTGTCTTTCTCTGATTGGCTTATTTCACTTAGCATGATACTCTCCAGGTCCCTCCATGCTGTCTCAAAGGATAAGAGATCTTCCTTTCTTACAGCTGCATAGTATTCCATTGTATATATGTACCACAGCTTTTTTATTCACTCATCTATTGATGGACACTTGGGCTGTTTCTAGATCTTAACAATTGTAAATAATGCTGCTATGAACGTAGGGGTATATATATTCTTTCTGATCGGTGTTTCAGGCTTCTTAGGATATATTCTTAGAAGTGGCATATGGAGTTTCCTCAAACAATTAAGAATGGGCCCGGCCAGTGTGACTCAGTGGTTGAGCATCAACTATGCACCAAGAAAGAGGTCGTCAGTTCGATTCTTGGTCAGGACACATGCCCAGGTTGTGGACGCAATCCCCAGTGAGGGGACATGCAGGAGGCGGCCAATCGATGTTCTCTCTCATCGATGTTTCTATCTCTCTCTCCCTCTCCCTTCCTCTCTCTCTAAAATCAATAAAAAAAAAAATTCTGAATAAAACTGCCATTTGACCCAGTGATCCCACTGCTAGGTCTATATCTCCATTTTATAGATGCAAAAACCAAGGTACAGAAAATTTCAATTATTTGTCACTTATTAAGTGGCTAAACGATATTTGAATTCAGGTCTGTAGGTCTCTAACCACTGCCCCCTGCTCTGTTTATCACATATTGCCAATTCTTTATACCCCTCAAAGGAGTTAGAACTCAGTAGTTTAACATGTGACACAACCTGTTATTGATATTTTACCTATTTATCTTTCATCATCACAGCAGCTCTGTTATTTGCTTTTAAAGATGAAGATACCGAGGCTCAGTGGTATAAATGAGTTATCCTAAGACACACAGCTGTTGTTATTGTTTGTTTTTCAATGGACACAAGTATCTAATGTAGTTATAGAAAAAAATTCTAGTTTTTCAAATTTCTCCACATAAGTCTTTGCTTAAGATTCTTTATTTGTAAAATGACCAAGTTGGACTCTACAACCTCTGAGATTTTTTTCATGGAACATTTTCTAAAGTCACATTGATTCTTAGTGCCTCTGAAGATCTAATTATAGTCACTGTGCTTCTAAGATTTATTTAAATACGAAAACAAAGAGCCATCAAGAGGAGGTACCTCCATCAGACTCCACGATCAGGAGCCAAGTTGGCTCGCAGCCCTCCAGCAGTAACTCCGGAGCCGTGTTGTCAGAAGATCTATGTGTGGTTATTTCCAGATTGGAGTTCTATTCTAAAGGGCATGTGTACATTTTCAGGAAGGAATTAAAAAATAGCCAGAAACAACCAAATTTCTAAAAGATGAAAAGGCAGTTCTTATTTTTCTTTCTTGAAAATTATGATATACACTCCCAAATCTTGGAAACACATTTTGTTGGAAGGGTTGCTATAAGCACCTTTTTTTTTTTTTTTTTTTTTTTTTGATGTTCAAATTAGGTGCTCAACAACTCCTACAGAACATCTGGAGCTCTATATATGACCACATCCAGAGGTAAAGTCAGAACAGCATAGCTCATTTCAGCACTGACATGCACAAACAGGCATGGGTACGGAAACCTGAACAGAAACACACAAACACACACACACACACACACACACACACACACACACACACACACACACAGTGGCCTTTTTTTTCTTTGGAATGTGCTCTCTCTGACTGGGAAATTGTCCTCTATGGAAGCCTTTGGATAATCTCCCAAGTCTAAAGTATCAAGATAATCTTACTCTGAATGCATTTCTAATTTAACACAATTCTTTGAATAAGAGTATCAATTTATCTTTTTAGAATCTCTTTTCCACAGAAGCTCTAGTTATTTTTAAATACATATTTATATGGTATTGTATTGCTTACCAGGTATTGTCATGCAAATGATTTATCTACCAAACCTATGAGATTTGGTAGTAATATTATTATTGATATTTTACCTATTTATCTTTCATCATCACAGCACTCTATTATTTGCTTTTAAATATGAAGACACCGAGGCTCAGTGGCATAAATAAGTTATCCTAAGACACGCAACTAATGAGTGGTAGGACTGATATTCTGCTCAGGCTTTGGTTAGTGTAAAGAGCAAGGGCTTTAGAGCCAAAGGTATCTGGGCTGGGATCCAAATTCATCTACTAGGTTTGTGACCTCAAGCAGGTGACTTAATCGCTTGGATCTTTGGGTCTATTATCATTATAATTAAGTTAATGATAACAAAATTATAAGCTACTTTCTAATATTAAATGAGAAACCACATAAAGCCTTTGACATTCATCCCCACCACTGTACTTATCAATGCCAAATACGTGTTTATCAAATGGCTATAGTTTTAAGCCAAAGACTTTTGACTGTTGCAAAAAACGAAGTGCTCTATTCGGTGTTAATATGTGAGGGTCTTTGGATGCTCCAGACTTTTATAGTATGAAGTGGTCAGTGCTGAGATGCCTTAAGGCTCCAGGGATTTTCTGCTTCCTCACTTTTTCTCCACTTGAAAACTAGTGCACAAGACAGCTATGCCTTCATAGGGCTCTTTGGTGGAAGGTTCGTGGATTTGCCTACTTTGCTTTCTGCCATTCTGGTGAGTCTTTTGTCCTGCACACACATAAAATCTAGAAGTCTATGCTTCCAGGCAAGGGAAAGAGGTTGTTCCATGCCTTGTTGATGCCACCATCTGGTATTAGAGCTGTAAGCCCTGTTAGAACGTGTTCAGATCTTGGGTAAACCAGCCAGCTTCTCTCTGTTCCATGACTACAGATGTCAGTGGCTGCCCAGTCTGTTCCGGCTTCTAGTCACAGTGCATGGATGAAGTGGAGCTGGGCCTTAGATATACTGAGGAGTGAGCTACAGATTATTAGTCATTAAGATAGTGGGTGGATAAATTATCTGTTGTGTTTTTGTCTGTAAGAAACAGAAGACCTAATTCAATATGACTTGAAGTGTGGTCATGAATAGGTTACAAAATAGGTTCAGTTTTCAATATTTTAAATTAGATAACGATATAGGGTTGTTGTAATGATTAAAAGACAATAAATTCAAAATGCTTACTTAACACAATGTTTGACACAGAATAGGAATTCAATGAATGTGAACTATTTTTGTTGTCGTTGTTTTTCTTACTGAGGTTGAGAAGCAAAATACAACTTTCCATTTTTATAACCACTATGAAAACTTTTTGTCAAGCCCAGTTTTTGTTAATAAACATTTCCTCAAGAACTGCATTTTTTACTAGAAGAGCACTACTTTAGACTCTAAAGAACAGTGCTCAAATTCCTTCGCTTCCTCTTACTAGCTATAAGATTGGGCATATTTTTTTTAAATATATTTTATTGATTTTTAGAGAGAGAGGAAAGGGGAGAGAGAGAGAGAGAGAGAGAGAGAGAGAGAGAGAGAGAGAGAGAGAGACATCAATGTGAGAGTGAAACAGATCGGCTGCCTCCCGAACACCCCCTACTAGGGATAGAGCCTGCAACCCAGGCATGTGCCCTGACCAGGAGAACTAGCAAACTTTTGGAGCATGGGTTGGCACCCAACCAACTGAGCTGTACTGGCCAGAGCAAGGTTTGGGCAGCTTTTAATTTCCCCTGAGATTTATCTGCAGAATGGAATTAACAATACCTGCCTCAAATGCTGTTGTGAGTGGTGGATAAGATTGCATGGTGGTAATACCTGGCATAGTACCTGATACACTGATGTTTGTTGAGACTAAATCTGGACCTCAGTTTCCCTAGCTATAAAATAGAGATAAGGGTACTTTCCCCCCCAAAAATTGTGATGAGGATCAAATACAATGATAAATGTGAAAGCACTTTAAAAACACTAAAGTACTAAGTACATGTAATTATTAGTAGTAGTATTTTTAATAATACTACTACTTTTATTACTATTATAATTATTGCTGTTACTACTATTGTTACTACTCTTGTTATTTCTAAGCCAACTATTATAGATTCTGATTTTTCATATCAAAGAAATACTCATATAAGGAGATGACTTAGAAATAACTTCAAATTCTTCAGCCCATAAGATTTTGTTCAGAGACACATGTATTATAAGTTACTTTAGACAATTGAGTCACATTTCAGCATGTAAAATTGTTTCTGAGTAAAATAACTTTCTAAATGTCATTTAAAATTAGTGAGGTTAAAAATTAATGATATGAAATGTATTGCCCTGTTTAAATACTTACAGGCTGTCTAGCTGCCCATCACACTTCGGATTTCCAGAGCCAGCCTTTGAAAGATTTCCACCCAGCACTAATGCGTAACTTATTACTGAATGAAACAGCTTGCTCAAGCCAAGTTGTTTTGTGGCTTTCTTGCTGTTAGCTGTTGATGGACAGCCTATGTGTCTTTGAGCTCTCAGATAACATTTATTCCTTGTTGCTTTTCCCCCTCGTGAGCTTTGAGCACAAATCTTGAGATGTGTTGGTCTGTAAGTATGCAAGTCTCTGCCGTCATTTTTCTCCCAATTATTTCCTGATGCTGCCCGGCCTTCTCAGCTGGAAGCCAGGATTCACTCCATCAATAAGACGTGCTTTTGTAGAAAGCCGAAAGAGAGCCATTTTGCAGACATAAACCTAGAGTATTGTATATCACTCATATGGGTATTTTTCCCATGCTCAGGAACTTCTACTACCAGTAGTTCAGCTCTTATTAAAAGACCGACAGTATCTGTAATAGGCAGTAGAGCGCACTGCACATGAAATATATTCAGATGACTTGGATTTGGGCTCTGTTCTGAGAGCTTCTAGATGAGTGACCTTGAGCAAGCTGTGTTTCTCAGACTTAGTTTCTCTAACTTTCATTTGAATCCCTGCACTGCCATGTTATCTTATTAACTGTGTCCTAGGGCTTCATTATGATTTTTTAAAAAACTCTTGTGCTTCTAAGGACACTGTTAAAAGTGAAAAGACAGGCATTAGAATGGGAGAAAATATTTATAAATCATATATCTGATAAAGGAGTTATTTCCAAAATATGTGAAGAACTCTCACAACTCAAATATAAAAAGCCAAATAACGCTCCCTGACTGGTGTGGCTTGGTTGGCTGAGTGTTATCCAGTGCACTGAAAGGTCGCCAGTTCAATGATCAGTCAGGGCACATGTCCAGGTTGTGGGTTCAGTCCGACCGAGGACTGAACCCACAACCAATACGGAGACAACCAATCGCTATTTCTCTCATACGTAGATCTCTCTCTCTCTCTCTCTCTCTCTCTCTCTCTCTCTCTCTCTCTCTTTTTTCCCTTCCTCTCCCTCTTCCTCTCCCTTCCTCTTTCTCTAAAATCAATGAAAACATATTTTTTTAAAAAAAGCAAAATAACCCAATTAAAAAATGGGCAAAGATTTGAAAAGACATTTCTCCAAAGAAAATACACAAAAGGCCAACAACCACACGAACATATGCTCAACATCATTAGTCATTAGGGAAATGCAAATCAAAACCACATAAGATACACTACTTCACACCCACTAAGATGGCTGAAAGGTACAAAACATACAGTAACGAATTTTAGAGACAGTTTAGAAGTCAGAACCCTCATGCACTGTTGATGACGTAAAATGGCACAGCCCCTTTGGAGACTATGTGGCTAGTCCTCAAGATGTAAAATACAAAGTTATGGCATGACCCTAGAATTTTACTCCTAGGAAAAATGAAATTTTACTCCAAGAAAAATGAAAATATACATCCACACAAACACTTATGTATGAGTGTTCATAAAAGCATTATTCATTCATAATAGTCCCAAAGTGGAAACAACTCAAATGGCAATCAACATAAACAAAATGTGATATATCTATAAAATGAAATATTTTTCAGCCATAGAAAGTAATAAATACTGGTACGTGCTATAAAATGAATGCATCTTGAAAACTTTATGTTAAGTGAAAGAAGCCACATATTGTATCATTCCATTTACACGAAATGTTCGGAATAGGCAAATCAGTAGAAACAGAAAGTAGGTTAGTGGTCACCGGGGCTAAGAAAAGGGTAAATGGAGATGGGTTTCTTTTAGGCGTGATGAAAATGGGCTAACATTTGATAATGGTGATGGTTGTACAACTTTGAATATACTAACAACTAGTGAATTGGACATTTTATAAAGTTGAAATTTATGGCATGTGAGTTATATCTCAATAAAATTCTTGTTTTTAAAAGAAACTTAAACCCTGGCCGGTTTGGCTCAGCGGTTAGAGTGTTGGCCTGTGGTCCAGAGAGACCCGGGTTTGGTTCCAGCTAGGGGTGCATGCCTCGGCTACGGTTTGTCCCCAGCCCTGGTTGGGGTCGTGCGGGTGGCGGCCACTTGATGTGTCTCTCTCACATCGATATTTCTCTCTCTCTCTTCCTCTCTCTCCCTCCCACTTTATCTGAACAAAAAATGGAAGAATGTCCTCGGGTGAGGATAAAAAAAATAAAAAGAAACTTAAGCTTTTTGATAATCCTATAGAATTGAAAAATAGCCCTGGTCAGTTTGGCTCAGCAGTTAGAGCGTCGGCCTGCAGTTCAGAGAACTGAAAAATAATATAAGGTACCTTTTTTTCTGTTTCCAAAAGTGAAAGCATAGGCTCTTGCTATGGTTGTAGTGGTGAATTAGTTACATGTCATTTTTAAAATTCCCCTTATCAAGTTTTCCCAGATAGCCTTTGCTAATTTTATATTTCCTTTATAATCTAAAAACAATCCTTTATTAGCATTCTCAAAAGTCATCATGCGTCCTGATTGGATTAAATGAACCACATTCACTAAAGACTCTTCTCTGTTTAATCCTTTTCAACAAATATATTGCTCCCTAAACCACTGGATAAAATAAAGCCTTTTCTTATAGGAGAGTTACCTTGGACATTCATCTTGACCCAAAATATTATTTTGATGAAAACAACTTTTATTTAATTATAAACTAGGCCAATTATATTCTTTCTTGTTAGCTATAAACCTGTGGACTGGCACTTGTTTTATTAATTTATTAATTATTTTTGTTTTTTAGAGAGAAAGGAAAGGAGAGAGATAGAGAAACATCAATGTGAGAGAGATACATTGATCGGCTGCCTCCTGCACGCCCCCTACTGGGGATCGAGCCCCAAACCCGGGCATGTGCCCTGATAGGGAATCGAACAGGGACCTCCTGGTCCATGGGACGACGCTCAATCCACTGAGCCACACCAGCTGGCCTAGTAATTATTTTTTTAATAGATACATGTTGAGCACCTACTTTGTACTGGGTTCTAAAGTAGGCACTGACATTGAAGCAGTGGAAAAAGACAGGAATCTTCTTTCTCTTGGAGTCACATGTTAATGGGAGGATATAGGTGATATACACAATAAGTTATGTATACGTGTTGAAGGTGGCAACTGCTATGCACAAAAATAACAAAGCAAAGCAAAGAGAGTTCTGGGGTGGGGTGGTCATAGTAAGCCTCAATAACAAGATGCCATCTGAGCAGCAATTTAAGGAAGTGTGGGAGTGAGCCATGGAGTGCACTGGGAAGAGCATTTTAAGCACAGAGAATACCCACTGAAAAATTTCTGAGGCAGAAGCAAGCCTGGCATGGTCTATAAACAGCAAAGGGTCAGTGCAGCTCAACTAGAGTGAGGATGCGGAAGCCTAGTGAGCAGTGGGGTTAGGGAGATCATGGGGATTGTATCTAGGGCCTCATAGACCATGGTAAGGGCTTTGGCTCTCACTTTGAATGAAACGGGGACCGATTGGAAGGTATTCAGCTGATGAGTGATGTGACCTGAGTTAGGTTTTCAAAGAATTACTCTGGTTGCTATTTTGAAAATAGGCTGTAGGGGTGCAAAGACACAAGAGGAGGACCAGTTAGAAAATTGGTTTGCATGTCTAAGTTTTGATCATCTGTGAACCTATATATGTTTTATACCTGTTGCTGCCATTGCAGAGAATGGGTCCTCTCCTAAGGTCAGCTTCTCTGAGGCACTGTGCGGTTTTGGAAGTTGAAATATGGAAGCAAATCTGAAATAAAGAGCCAGGTATCCCTTCTAGGAGCACAGATCCCATTAAAATACAGGATTCTCAGGATCTAGAAGGACAATAAATTAGACCAAATCCCACAACGAGAGACAAAGGGGACGCCATTCAGACATGTCTTCTCATTTGATTTCAAACCGGTGTTTGCCAGTGTAAGCCATAGCATTGATCATATTCTGCCCACAGATCCAGAATGCTCAGACCCTTGTTCTCTCTGTTGAATATCTTTGGGGTATAATTTGTCACCCTGGGAGATGCCTGTAGTTCTTCAGGGATCTGAGGATCTTTGAACCTTTTACTGCTGTGCTGTGTTCATCCCAGATGTTAACGATGGCTGTTATTATCTGC
Source organism: Tadarida brasiliensis (assembly GCA_030848825.1). Classification (NCBI taxonomy): domain Eukaryota; kingdom Metazoa; phylum Chordata; class Mammalia; order Chiroptera; family Molossidae; genus Tadarida; species Tadarida brasiliensis. Next base: position 50,291,448 of record CM061264.1, read on the forward strand.
TTAAAGGCCAGTCATCCTGGGCCAGGGGTGAAAGTTTAAATACATACCAGCATGCTTAGAGCAGTCAGGGATGTTGGTCCCAAACCTGGACAAAGTTGAATTTGTTATTCCAGTCACACTGTTATTTCTTTGTGTAACATAGACATTTTCTTTGCTCTGTAATCTCCTGCAATGAAAAGGACTTATAATCTCTCCAGGGTTTTCCCCCTTTGTTGTGGTCTAACATATGTCATTCAGGAAATCTGACCCCGAGCGTTAGGTGTTCTTTCATCGTGCTCTGAATGGGCTAAACAACGCAGAAGGAGCCAGACAGGAGGTCTGATAGCTCCACACGCAATGTAAAAGGTAGAAAGAGAGAGAATTTTCTTTGATTAATCTGATCACTCCTTCGGTTCAATGAAAACCCGGAAACATGCTGACATATCAGCAGGCGTGGAAGAAAAAGAGGCAAAATGAGAGAGAAAACAGAGGATGCTGTTTAAAGGGAGATTTCTCAGCAATTTTGGAAACTCTGATACTTTTCTTTCCTAAAGTAAATTGGAAGAAATGCTGCACACACCATGGGAAGCTATCATTCAGATGTGACTGCAGATCGATTTTCTCATCTGGTATCGAAAGGAAACTACTGATGATGTTCCAGTTGACTGTTCACGTGCTGAATGCTAAGTCATCTGTATTCGTATCAAAAATGATACCTGTTCTGCCACAGGAAGTGGCATGCCATCGGAAAGAAAAATAAAAGGACGAAGAGCTAAGCAATAGCTATGTGGCAGCAGGAACACAGGGAAGTTGATGCCGGTGAGCTGAGTTCCTGAGTGGTGCAGTACTGGGCGCGCCAGCTCTTTAGGATGTTGCGTGTTTCTGATCTCCCTCCTCCCCGGCGGCATTCGTGGATCTGGTAGGTGCTGGTAATGATGCTCTGAAGAGCAAACTTTACCTGGCAGTTCAGGAATAGGGCAGGGACATGGTTTCACATTTAGAATCATCAAATAATAAGAAATTAAAAATAAGCAAAAAGATTGGGAAACATGTAAGGCTTTGCAAAATTACATTATTTTTAGGAAAAATGCTTGAGTACCTTCATACATTAAAAGTTCTTTACATTATCTTATTTAAAGTCATAGGAGTAGATAGTGAATTGAGTGGCGATTTTCTGCAAGAATAATTATCTGTTTCCTCGGGGCAGGGTAAAATTTGTGAATGATTTTTATTTTTTCTCCACTTGAATTTTAAAATAAGAGGATTTTTGTAAAGCTTTCCTCTATTAGACTCTTACAAAAAGAAATATAAGGTAATGAACCATTACTACAAATTGAAAAAAAATTTTAACCACTCTCAAATATATATATTTTGTGTGGCTAATGAATAATTGAGTATTTTTTAAATCATGTTGTTTAGAGTATGGGAGAAATGTAGATTAACTTTTCATTGTTTAAATAGTTCTGTTTTCTATGAACCGTGCCTTCATTTTGAGAGTTAAGACAGTAAGAAACTTGGAATTGTGGGTAGGAAAGAGAGCTTGGGTATCACAAACTAGAACCAAGCAATGATTTGTGTGATTCTACACTGATTTACTGTGTCATCTCATAGTCCCAGGTTTACACATACATCAAAGCAGAGGAATATACTCTTGCCTGTTAAGCATAGGCACTACTTGTTCAGGAATTCTGTAACTTTCCAACTGCTTGAACGCTGAGGCTTCCAGAGGGCAGAAATTACGGCTGGCATAATTATTTTGCACAGTGCCTAGCACAAGCTTCATTCAGACAGTCCATTCGACAAATACTATTGATGGTGTTGGTAAGTAAATCAGAAAAGCAAAGTACTCTTACTCTTAAATTTGAGAATAATTAGTTCTTATAAATTAGACCACAGTTTTCTCCTGATCATATTTCCCCCCGCTATGGTCAATGGAAAATGTAGGGGACATGAAAGGAAAAGGAACTTAGAATTTGTACTCTTCCCATCAAAAATGGAATTCAAAAGACAACTGAGTAAAAAATAAACCCTTTAACCATTTTGTTTATTTATTAATATATTTTTATTGATTTTTTTAGAGAGAGAGGAAGGGAGAAGGAGAAAGAAATAGAAGCATCAATGTGAGAGAGAAACATTGATTGGCTGCCTCCTGCACGCCCCCTACTGGTGATCAAGCCCTCAACCCCGGGCATGTGTCCTGACCGGAAATCAAACCAGGACCTCTCAGCCCATGGGATGATGCTTAATCCACTGAGCCACACCGCCTAGGCAACCCTTCACCCATTTTAATAGAACTTTAACAGAAGGAAGTAATGAGCTTTATGGAATGGAGCATTAGTGGTCTGTGAAGAAATTAAAAGGAAGTAGTTTCTTAACACTAGAAAACACTTGGTTATATGGATAAATAGGTTTCTTGATGGTTGCAGGGCTATGAGATACAACTAATAATTGTGAATTTCTAAAAAGAGGATATACTTAAAAGGGAAAGGTACTTTAAACTTATCTAAGATAAAACCTTTTTGAGGGTTGAAGTACTTATTAATATCTTAATGGGCCTCTGGAAAGAATTTGGGAAATGTGATGTTTCACTGCCAGATTGAGATGGGGAAATCCCTGTTTCATTGTTAGGCAGGTCTGAGTGCCAATTCTCTTGTTTGTAAATGAAGTTATAATGCTTCCCTTGAAATGTTGTGAAAATTAAGGGAAGAGAATCACCTAACATAGTTACTGGTGCATATGAAACATTCAATCAATACTAAGTTCATATTAAGAATGAAATATGAAAAACAATATAGTTGTTATGTGTCTGATTGTGCTGTTTAAATGAGATGTAAAATACTTAACACAGTGCCAGGTCCAAAGAATTAACTCAACAAATAATCGTTTCTTTACTGCTTGACTCACCACCTTCACATTATAAATTGGCTAACATTTTGTTTAAAAATCCACAAGATTTTTAGTAATGATATGTTATTCAAATCAACTTAAAAAAAATTCTACTTATCCAGTAAAACAGCTTATGCATTCACATTTCCAACATCCATTTATTGAGTACTTACTATGCACTAAGTACTGGTGCTGGGCTTCTGGGATCCAAAGTTCTGTAACCACCAGATAGAATAAACCCACAAACAAACCAACAATTATAAATCAATGTGTTAAAACAGTTATAGGTATGTGCACAGCCTGCTTTGGCTACACCTGTGTCAGATTGGGGCACAAAGGAAGTGACCCATCATTAGAATTCTGATGAGATAAGTAGGCCATAACTAGACAGAGAATTAGAAGAAAGACCTTCCAGGCATAACACAGCTTAGCATGATTCATTTTGGATAAAAACTATTGCCATTCCAAATCATAAGAAGGGAAGTGATTACCTGAGACAATGCTAAAAAGACAGACAAAGCTAGATAAGCTTTTATAATAGTTTCATCTTTATCCTGAAAACTGAAAAGGTGTTACAGCAGTGAACAGAGCCAACATGTGGGGTCAACCTGGAGGAAGAGGCTGGCTAGGGTGTTTTCTGTAGAAACTAAGAGACTTCCATAAAAGTAAAGTTATATTCTATTTTTTGAGCAAAAGAAAATCAGGCAAGTACTGCTAAATCTACAAGAGTCTGTTTGTGTTCATAATCTTTGAGAGGACCCAATGGCTTGGGTCAACTCTTAGATGGCAATTCACACTGATCAAAATGGAACATCACAATTAAACTGTTGAACTGTAAGTGGTAGAATGTTTTCAAGGTTCAACAATTAAAGGCTTGGAAACTTGCCTAATGTATCCTTCTAAGCCCTCTACCTGATAAAGGTTTATCTCTTTTTATATAATTCTTTAAGATTTAGTGTAAATTTATCTTTTCCCAGTTGAATTCATTTGACTTACATATTTTTTATATTACCTATATTATTCTTTCTATTGAACTGCAGCTAACAGTGAATTCAGATGAAAAATAAAATTGAGCTCTACATTTTCAATTACACCTACATCAATTAATTATATGTAAACAATCACTTAAATGCAGTAGGGGACCTAAACTTTAAAGGAACTCAAAGATAAATCCTTTAGTGATGAGAAGAATTATTTTTATTGTAAAATTACTTACCAATGTATTTGTTTTGTATGTATCTATTTTGAACTACATGATTCCCTAAAGCAGAGCACACGTACATTTAGTGTATTTAGTGAGTGGGATATGGGCTTAACCTAAAGTCGTGTAGGCTACCATGCCAATCATATTAGAAGCTAAGCTTTAGATTTATAAATGTTCCTAGAAATCAGCAAATACTTGTTTATTCTTTGAAATAATAGAAAACTGTAGAGCCCGACAGAGAGTATTTGTCACAATTAAATACTGTATAGAAACTAATGTTGAAACTGTCAAAAATTAGTCACTGATAGGTACAGACAGCAGAGAAAACTCATTTAAATCAACAACTAATTTATTTGGCTGAAATATAAACACCCAGGACTTTCAAGAATGTATTCATGTTTGTTCAGTGTTGTGGACATTATCCTTCTCTTGAGACTAGCCATAGCACAGGCAGTATGTGCGAATGCCTGTGAGCCTACTTTGATGAGAAAAATTGTGAATAATATTTGAAGAATTACATTGCTTCTTTCTGCCAATGCTATTTAAAGAAACTGCATATAGCCTGCTCAATCAGAGCACACACTACTAAGTCAGAGTAATCTATCAATCAAATGACATGATTTGCTGGCCTCAGCATGAGGCTAGATGTCAAGGGGGTGCAAAAGAAATGTGAATGTACTTGCTTCACATTTGGGGCAGAAAAATGAACTTTTTCCATGAAATTATTTCCTTTAAAGTCAGGCAAACGGCTTCCTTTGTTTGTGTTTTTCAGTACAGAAAAGTCCAAGAGGGAAGACATCTTTTTATTCGGTATTAAAATCTATGTAGTACACAGCATTATAAGCTGGTTAAAGGCAGATGGCTCAGGCTATTAGCTCAGGAGAAGACCTAAAATTACCCTGAGAGTTGATTGCAGGAAGGGATGTTAGCTTGTTCTCAAACCTTCCTCTCTGTCAGAAAGGCAGTTTCCTCTTTCATTGCACAGTTGAATCAACAAAGGCAAGGTTCTGGAAGCTGAAGACAAGCTAAAGAGAAATTCCAAGATTGGAGGTCGCTGGCAAAGAAGCAGAGAGCTAATCTGAGAGAGAACATCTGAGACAGCCCCGCCTACAAAAGCACAGATCTAATACTGCAGGGGGATGTAATGTCTAAAAGCTGCAGACCCTCACTCTTGGAATATTCCCTGCCTTAAATCGCAGCTCCCCAGAGGTGTGCCCGTTGGGCCAATCACAGTAAGTTAGTCTGATGGCTAAGACTTTCTTCTTAGAGTAATACAGTAATTTAATTTTCTTGTGATAATTGAAGAAAGTAAGCATCTTAACTGTACTCTTCACCTTATCCAAATGATCATAGCACATGTGAAATTAAGCATTTTAAAAGGTAAGTCATAAAATTAGTATTTTTATCAAGGTTATTTGTGTCAACTAATTAAGTGAGCTTTTGAATTACTATGCCTGCTGAATCAGCTTTTAGTAAAACAATGTTATTTTATTTCATATCAAATAGTTCCATATTTGGAAAATTTTTTCTTAAATTTATTTATGATCCAAACTTTGGTGTGGAAGGTGTGTAAAGAAACATTCTAATCACAGTTAACCTCAAGCTCAATCTTTGTTTTCTTTATGATATACTTAAACTGTACTCATTCTTTAACTGAATATTCATTGAGGGTGTTACTCTAGTATGCTCTGTACTCGGTGGCCCTGGTGATACAATACTTACTAAGAATTAGTCCTTGCTAGGTTCCTACCCAGGAGGAGTTTGTCCTCCAGAGAGAAAGATGGACACATGTCCATTAGAAGACAATCTGAAACATACCTTAGGAGAGCTATACACAAAGCTCCACGAGGTCCAAGAAGAGCTAGCACAGACTTCACAGAGGAAATGCTATTTGAAGCTTTCCAGATAGATAGAAGGAAAAACAAATACAAAGGAATGGTGACAGAAATGGGCACGACTGTACCAGGGAAAGATATAGTCTAGACTATAGCTTATGTGTATTGTTTATATTCTGTCCCCACTCCTCCCACCCTGAGCTAGAACGTGAACTCCATGAGGGCAGGGAATTTTGTCTGTTTAGCTAATGGACATATCCTAAATGCTTAGAATAGTGCCTAGCACACAGTAAGTGCTCAGTAAATAAATGGTAGAAGAATGCATGAGAGAGAGAGAGAGAGAGAGAGAGAGAGAGAGAGAGAGAGAGAGAGAGTGTGTGTTTCAGTTATAATTGTGTGACTTGAGACTTAGACATCTCTATAACTTCAAGTGATTTTGGAGAGATGGCAGGCGACAAACTTTGGTCTTTGATCCTCTTACATCCTTGGGAATATTTGGCCTGAAGGAATATTTTATTTTAAAACTAAGAGTCACTCTGTAGCCTTTATTCTGACAGTAGCAAACTTTCAAAGACCTGAACACACACACACACACACACACACACACACACACACACACACACACATATACATTGTCACTGATGATTGTCATAAGCTGCAGGCAGAAATAAGTCAACTTTGAGCTTGTGTCCATAGTGCATTGGGGCCATATAACAAATATTCAGGCTCTGTGACATTTTAAGCACCCCTGTTCAAGGCTACTTGGTGTAAGCCCGTGGTGTTGGTTTCCAAGGTCAGCAACAGAAATGCCCTGTGGCCTTTCTTTAAGGTGGGGTACCAAGATGATTAAATAAACAAAGCTTTGGAAGAGTCATTACAGGCTTCCATAGGTAGATGTTGTATTGCTGTGAAAATCCAAAACTTTCAGTCACATAGTCAAAAATCACTTTCTAAGATATAGAGGACAAATCTTAGAATTAGAATTAGAATTCAAATTTTAAATACCATAAAGTTTTATCATAATACCTACCATCCATTTGTTTTAAAAGGACAATACAAGGAAGAGATTATATATGCGTATTATTTGTAAAAGCTCATGCTAGGTGACATTCTGAAATTTCCATGTAATAGTTTTTTCCTTCCTCCTAAAACACTCAAAATAGAAGAAAATATATTATTTAAAAATATTAAGTATCTACTCTATGTCAGTTTAAGGTACTTTATACACATTTGTTCTTCATAAAAACTTATTAAATAAGTACTATAATCCCTATACAAATTAAAAACCAAAAACTTAGACGGTGTTAATTTTCCCATTTTCATGAAAGAAATATTGAGCAGAATCTGAATACAAACCCGGGTCTGGATGATTCCAAAACTCTTGCTCTTTATGCCACATGACAAAGACCATTCGTTTATGTACTGATTTCTTGACTGCTAATGACAGTGCTTTTAATTATTGTCATTATTTATAGTTTATAAGTACTTAAATTTTATTTAATGAATATATTTACATTTTTAATGGCCTTTATAAACAGAAAAATAATATTTATTTCCTAGTTTACTTAGAAATATTTGGCGATCTTAACTAAAAATGTTTTGATTGCTTTCAAAACAACAGTCCACAAATTTTTATGGTACTCAAGCTTGGGCAAGAAGGCACAGTATAGGGCATACTGTATGCTGGAACTGATGTAAATAAGGGAAAGACCCTAAAGGACCTTATAATTAAGTTTGGATAATGAAGCATACATGCTTAATACCTAGTCTCTACTTAGCAATCATCTGTCAGAAAAAAAAACAGAAAAAAAAACAACCTTCATTTTTCACTGCTTTAATTCTAAGTCACTGATTTGTTGGTGTTTGCCTACCTTACCAGGGAAACTAACTCAGCATATTTCTTGTGTTAATAGCACTATCAAACAGTGAATGGCCAAGGCCAGACTATCTAGGTATCTGTGCCTGCTTAAGAAGAGTTACTCTTTTCTTCTGTATCTGCCAATAGACAGTGGGACTGCAAGTGGATGGGTTGGAACACACAGTACAATGGAGGGGAGGGACTGCACTCAGAAACAGAAATGACTGGAAAAGAGCATCCCAGTTATGGCCTGGAGAGTGAGATCTACCCACTGACAGAAAGGGACCTCCGTCATGGGCTGCTCACACATCACAATGCAGTAGATGCTCAGGAAATATAAGCTAACCTGTTTGAATTTGCAATATCTAGGATGACACAGTTGTCAATGCATTTTTGCTGAATGAATGAATAAATGATCCAGAGTGCTCAGGTCAATTGGACAAATGTAGTTGTCAATAAATGATTAATTAGTTCCCTGCCTGGGCTGACAGGTTCTCACCACAGGCATCACTACAATTTGTTTAAAGTGGTAGGCTATACACTTTGTAGAAGAACTGAGAACCCCATGAATGTGTGGATTTTAAATATGTCTATCTGAACCTGACTCTAGAACTTCTAGTATCCTTTCTCATGGCTCCAGAATCCACTGCTTAGTCCTCAATTGAAACAAGGTCTGGGGAGAAGGAAATGGTGCCCGACTGTCCAAGAGGCCCTCTAGAGATCCATCTCTCTTGCACAAAAAGGATTCTAAAATCTCTTTGCTAAGGTAGATCAACAGCGTTTATAAATACTAATGTTCATTGATTAATTTAATATTTTTCAAGAACAGCATGCCAGGGGAAATAGAAATGAACAACATGTAGTCATCACTCCTCAGGAGCTCACTCTCAAGTAGGGAGAAAACAGACAGGTGAGAGAATCCATTTATCGCAATCTGGTACGTGTCTGTCATAGCAAAAGCATGTGCTCATCGGAATCAGAAGGCAGAGATGGAGGAAAAGGGCAGAAAGTATGTGACAACGTGAAACAGCACAGCTAGTTGGGGGAACTGAATGACACGAGTGGGCGTTAAAGGTCACCTCAAGAAGATCAAGTTAGAAAATTAGTCAAGCCACGTATCTGTATAGGAATCCTGTGAGAGGCTAAGGAACAGAGACTTTTTCCACAAAAAGGTTTGAGGTTTTTAAGCAGGGAGTGGCATGGCCAGATTTATTATTTAAAATGATGATTTCATAGATAAATCTCAAACTGGTTAGGAGGCTGTTGCAGTAATCCAGGAAAGAGATGATAGTGACATAAACCAGGCCATCTATGGCCAGATAAAGAGGAAACCAATCATGAATGATAAAGGAAAAAGAATGTTCTGGGCTAGGTAACCACTCAGGCAGTTACTTGTTTGTTTAAGACACTTATAAGGTTTGGCAGACCACTGGCTGATAAGACAGATTTCCCACAGCTATGAAAGGGCCCTACTTTGCTTTTATCGGTACTGATAGCGGTGATTAGGTGTGGGAGGCAAGAATGATGCTCAAGTATCTAGCTTGGTTGACTCTGTGGATTTTGTAGTGTGTGTGTGTGTGTGTGTGTGTGTGTGTGTGTGTGTGTGTTCTCACTGCCTAACAGTACTTGGCACTGTAGTACAATGATATACATTTTTAAGCAAGTATCTAAAAATAATGGCTATCACATTTAGAGTGCCTGCAGGGTGTTTATTCATGTGTCATTTCATTCATTATCATTTTGCATCTTATTTGTGGAACATAATGAACAAAATAAGGTGTCGACCAAAAGAGATCCAGAATCATGGAAGTATGGAACAGATTGACAAACCTCAGAGGGATGGGGCGGGGGGAGGGGGGTGCGGTGGTGTGTGGAGAAGGGGTGGGAAGAAATAAACCAAAGAACTTATATGTATATATGTACAATTAATTGACAGGAACATTAGGCTGGGAAAGGCAGGAGGGGGTGGGAGCGGGAAGGAGGAGGTCAATGGGGAAAAAAAGGGGTATATCTGTCATACTTTCAACAATAAAAGAGAGAGAGAGAAAGAAAAGAGACAGAAGAGAAACCTTTACTTTAAAACTAAATAATTAGATTAAGTGTTGTATTTTTTCGGATTTCAATAAGCTATTGTATATTCAGGCCAATAAGACTATTACTGAGAAAAGACACTTGAAAAATCAGTAAACAGTATGTTGTTCTTAAGAAACAAAAAAAGCAGTTGGCTCTTTTTTCTTTTTAGTTTTACTTTGAATGTTTTTGAAAAACTGTTCATTCACAAAGCACTAGTTTCTGTCAATGGTGAATTGTCAGTTGTCACAGGTTTTTTATTGTTGCTTGCTGTTTTCTAAATGATAACAAAGCTTTGCTATATTTTTTTCCTGGACATTTGGACATTTCTTGGAAACTGGTTAAATTGTATCATTTGGTTTTTATTAATGTTTTCAAAAGAGGTAATATTTTAATTGCTTCGAATTTTTACACAAAATATATGTAGAGAGTGATCTTTAATAATTGAAACATTAAAGGAAATAGTTCTCATATTTAAATTAAATATTTTAGTAAGCATTCTCTTGTTTAATTCAGTTTTAATTGCATTATTAATTGTCATGAACAAGATATTCCTAGGGAAAAAGCTGAGCAGATCATCTAATTGCAGCTTTTACTGCTTTGAATGATAAAGTGCCTTTGATTTGGTGCTGAGCCAGGAGGGCTTGATTGATAATATCTGTCTCAGATGTCACCCTGGGAGAAAAGAATAAAACCTCAGTAGACCTGGTGCATTGCAGCTGTCTCCGCTGCTCCAGTTTCTCTGCCCCATTGACGTCATTGGGAGGTTTCAAACCAGTCCAGAGAGTCTAGTAAACCTGCACATAAATGAAATGAAGAAACAGAAAAGCACTGATTCATAACCCAGCCCTCACTCCAAAGAGGTAGCTGTTACATTTTCTCAGATAATGGGCAGATGTGTTTTTCCTTCCCTGCATTTAAAAAAAAAAAAAAAATTATTAAAAAGTCATCAGCTTATCCAGAAATGTGGTAAAGCCTCCGATAAGGAATGTGAATTGCGTAAACTCTTCTAAAATCAGATTATAGCACAATGAACCACATTGGTCCAGGGTTCTCAGATATCATAACCGGCATCCAACTTGTCTCTGCGATCAGGAATCTCTGAAGTAGAAAGTGGCATGGGAAAGGGCTCTCGCTGGGACCCACGGCTCTGACCACCCGGGAAGTCCCAGGCTCGTTTCCTCCTCTTCTCTCTCCCCAGGCAGCATGTTCTAAATGAGGGGCGCCCACGGATAGTGACAGCAGCACAGAGTACAGTTACAGTACTTTCCAAGGAAGATGACAAACTCTCAATGTTGTATTTTTTCTTTTTAAAATGAATTCAGTGGAGAGGAAATACACAGAAGGAAGCAGAGGGAGGGGGAACCACCTTTAGCAACATAGGTTTTTCTTGTTTTTCAAGCTGCTTTGTCAGCTTATTTAAATATATGATACCCTCTAAATCTCAAAATAATTTATCATAGGGAATCTTTTCTCAATGTTGTCACATGGCCATTTAGTGACTTGGCTGAGCATTAATGTGAGAAGATGTCCAAATATAATTTTTCAGCGACAGGGCAGTGGGACTCCCAGCAGAAGGAGAATGTGCTTCTTTTTCCTTCTTTTCGTTCATACCCCCTCCTCATTCTCCACAAGGTACAGCAGGAGAGGACTCTTTTTTTTTTTTTTTTTTTTTTAAGTTTACCAGTTAGAACTCAAAAGCAGATCTTTTTTATTTTATTTTTAATTTTTTTCTTTATTGATTTTAGAGAGAGAGGAAGGGAGAGGGAGAAAGATAGAAACATTGACAAGAGAGAACGTTGATTGGCCACCTCCTGCATGCCCCCCACTGGGAATTGGACCCACAACCTGGGCATGTGCCCTGGCCAGGAATCGAACCAGTGACCTCTTGGTGCATGGGTCGATGCTCACTCACTGAGCCACCCTGGCTGGACAGGAAAAGACTCTTAATTACCAAGTGGCTTTCATTTCTTATTCATCCAACAAGCCCCATGGCATACAATGCAGAAATAATTGAATCTTTAGAACATTTCTAAGTTTTCAAAGTGTTATCATTTTCATTTTCCCACTTAAGTCTGACAGGAAACCCTGTGAGGTAGATAAATACAGTTATCATTGTTTTACAGAGGAGGAAACGGGCTTCAGACAGGTTGAAAGGAAAATCTTATGTAGGTACTCATCTTGTAAAAGGTACTCGCCATCAGATGCAAACCCAGATTTGTGAAACCCTACCTCCATCTCTGCTTTCTCCATCATATGTACAAGGAGGCAGGTATGTTTCAATCCCATGACCTACGGTTCAAACCACTTCACTTAGCAGGTATGTGCTGACCAGTGACTACATGTGGTAGGTGTGTTAGGGTCAGGGTGAAGTAAGACACAGTTGTTGGCCTTTGGAAGATTTGAATACTGGGAATAAGACATGGATCCACATATAACTATATTACAAGGCATGAGACACGTGATGGCATCTGGTCAGTGCACCTTGAATAAAGTTGCATTTTACATAAATATTGAAAGACTGGTGATATTTCAGTAGGTGAAGAGGGTCAGTGCGGTCATTTGTGGACCAAGAGATCTGCACGAACAGAGTCAAATAGGCAAGATAAGATGGTCTGAGGGGTGACAGGAATAATACAAAAGATCTTATTGTGACACTGAAGGCTGGGATCCGATGAAACGTCAATTAGGGACATTAGTGGCAGACTTGAAATGCCAGGCTAAGGAGTCTGTGAGAATGATACACTTAAAAATGCTTTAAGGTGGGGAGTAAAACCACTAAATCTGAACTTTAGTAAAATCGGTTGAGGACATGTGTAAGGTACATGAGAGAAAATCTGTCTCATGATGCCAATGAGCCAATTCCATAATCAGGGGTGGGGGTGGGGGCATTGAGAAGTAGCATAATGCAGGGCTATAGGAATTCGTTCATTTGTTTGAAAGTATTATTGAGCACCTACTGTCTTTCAGGCACTATTCTAGGAACAAGAATGTAACCATCACAGACTGATAAGCTCCCTGCTTTCATAGGTCTTTCATTCTATAAAGAGCAAATGGAAATGAGAGGACAAATTCACCAAATGCTGCAACACTAGAACTAACGACACTTAGTGACAGGTGGTTCTGAATGGAGAAGAGTCAGTGCTGAGTTGGAAAACTGTCTGCTGAGAGAACGTGCCTCAGAGCCTGTTAGCGAAAAGCGCACTGACTCTACAAAGTTAGCCTTCTTCGGGCCTCTAATAACACTTCACATGGGTACATTATAGCTCAAATGTGATGAGGTGTGGAAACATGTTTGGCAAAGCACCAAGTGCTACGTAAATATTATCATTAGTTATGAATCGTTCTTTTGTGTATTTTTGTTTTAGCAAAATATAAATATTTCAGAGTATTTAATCTGGTAACTTGTTTCCCATTTTACTTATCAGTTTAAAGCAGACCCTGAATATGTTTCTATTCATTATGTGTTTTCAAATCTCAGGAGTTTATTTCAAAGGAATGTTGCTTGGGATTTACCTTGCTATATAATCTTTTTATGTTGTTACTGCTGTGGTTTCTGCCTATATGCTAATGCAATATATGTTATGAAAAATGAAATTATATATTGTGTGGAAAGCTACTAAAACGAGTGTGCCAAGTGCCAGCATCTCTGGGAGAAGGGATTCAATTCTGCCTTATGTATTGATACATTTTAAGAGCTGTGTCATCTTAAGCATTTAATAGTTTAAACATCTAATTATCTTCTCTGAGTTTATTTATGTAAGTGATTTCTTACATAGAATATAAGTGTTATTTTCCTATGTATTATTAACAAGTCTCAGAACTTATTTTTAGTGTTGATCTGTGGGTCATATTATAAGTAAGATTTTTTTTTTTTTACCATGTAGAGTTAAAAGTTAGCAGACATTGAGAATCTTACCTCACATTCAAGCAAATGTGAGCCACCTAATTAGATTATTATCCAGTCAATAGAAACCCAGAGGACATTGATAATAACTCCCTTTATGTGTCTGTCTTTTGTCAAGGTAGGAGGAGAGCACACGTGAAAGCTGAAGTCGAGAACTGAGAACATTACCTGGATAATTATCTCTGAGGAGCTGTGTTACTAAGAATAAGATGACAATAAACTGACCTTCTTACATTGATAAGTGTTAGCTCCTCACCGGCCCCCCCACAACAAATTGCAGATTTTCTTTAAAAGGCTTACTCAGCAAATACTGATGTACATGGCCAGGCGTGGTGCCCGAAATGATTCTCTCTTCCCCTCTCTACCTACCTACCTACCTATTAAAACTTTAATTTTGTGATCCTTTCCACTCAACTGAATGAAGAGGAGACAGATAAGTGACTAATTTGATCAGTGACCTCTTTTTGTCTATACAATTTCAGATTTTTAAAACCAGTTTCATGATCGTGAACCTCCATTGTCTTGTTGCTTAGAATTTAGACTCAACTGAAGTGACTGGATTTCCTGGCAAGCTTTTCTAAGTTCCTCCCACCACCCTTCCCCATTCTCCTCCACGCTTTCACCATAGACTGTCTTTGCTATGTCATAGTGTATTTGTCTGTTTTTGTTTCTTTCTATTCTAGACCATGAAACCCTTGAGGGGCATGAGTATTTCCTTCATTTTTATGCCCACAACCCATAATAGAGCCTTTGACTCATATTAGGTCCTCAGGAAATGCAGAAAATGTCAGTTCAACTTTCTTTTGACACAGGAGACATGAATTTCATGACTTTGGGGGAAAGTTTTATTTTTCTAAGAAAGAGCACGCTTATGCATTATGTAGAAAGGCTGTATCTCTCAGTATCTCTTAGAGTAACTTTCTGAATGTTGAAGTACATGGGAATAATAATAATAATAATAATAATAATAATAACAGTAGTGCCTACAGTTTACTTAGTGTTTTCTATGCCTGTGCTAAACATTTAACATATAAAATCTCGGTCAATATAAGGAAATATTATTATAATTATTTTGCAGATGGGAAAAATTGTTTAAACCATTTGCCCAAAGTCACTTTGATAATAAAAGTTGATAAAGTCAAGGTTAATCCATTTTTCTGCCTCTAATGCCTACTTCTAACAATTATGGGAAATTGACAAGTTAGCACCTAACAAACCCATTTTAAAAATATGGATTTTAGCCCAGCCAGTGTGGCTCAGTGGTTGAGCGTCAACCCGTGCACCAAGAGGTCACCGGATCGATTCCCAGTTAGGACACATGCCCAGGTTGTGGGCCAATTCCCCAGTGGGGGGCATGCAGGAGGCAGCCAGTCGATGTTCTCTCTCATCGATGTTTCTATCTCTCTCTCTCTCTAAAATCAATAAAGGGAAAAAAAATTTTTAATAAAATAAAAATATGGATTTTATTTGTGCACAGTGCTGAGATATGGCAGTCACATATTAATGGAATGACTGTTGTACAGGTCTGGTCAGGGAAGAAATATACTTGATTTCATTATCATTTATAGAAAGAATAGTCAGATGTTTCCACAAGAAGGAATTTCAAGTTATCTGTCTAGTTTTTTTTTAGCATCTGAATGTATTTTGAAACATGATTTTTAACTAACCTTTGGTTTGGTTCTTTGAATATGAATAATATGTTTTAAGAAGCAATCACTGTATAGGGAGCCAAAGACTTGAATTCAAATTTCAACTTTGTATTTCACTAAGCTGTGTGATCCTGCATAATTCCTTAAACATCCTAAGCCTATATCTTGGTTGTCAGATAAATAGACTCAATGGAGTAACATCTTAGGTTCACCATATCCCATATCTTTGTATTCCTCTGTTATGCTAGATTTGCTGCTGAACAATTTCTGAAACCCCATATCAACTAAATGTGGTGAGAGAATGTCTATAGGGCTAGTGTGGGTGGATATTATCATCTCAGAGCTTTAGGACGATCATCTCAACTGGGCTCTTCATAGTTTGGGCTTAAAGGAAAACAAAGAGTGAGGGGCACAACAGTTTTTGAAATATTAACAATTCCCCACACCAACCATTTAACCTTAAAAACATTGATCAAGGCGCCTTTAAATTGATTCTGGCTGACATTTGGAAGACAACCATGAATTGAAGTTATTACCTATAAGGAATTCTTCTATGGAACAATTAGCAAAGTAAAAGGGAGGCCTTAGGTGCTATGAACTGCAGCATCAAGCTGGCTTTCACCATGAAAAGATGCTTTTAGTGGCTGCAATCATCATAGGGATAGGGTCCTTGAGCTGAGAGAAACCTGGAGAAGCTATCTAGTTCACCTTTCTGCCATGCCACATTTGATCTATAAACAGAGATTAGAAATCTTTTTTGTTTTTTAAGGGAGATTCCACAACTTCCCCTGCTATCTTATTCTAGTAACTGACAATCTCACTGTCAGCAAATCATTTTTCATAGCTAACCTAAGTCCCTAGGGCTGCAGTTTGAATTCATTTTCTTCTGTCCTTAGAGGTAAAAAACAGTTGGTATAATAACTTCTCATGTACATGAAGATTGTTATCAAGATGTTCTTCAGCTCTCATCCTAAGGCCAAATTCCTTGAACTTTTCTCAATAATTTATTTTTGTCTAACCCTTTAATCATCAATTCCTTTTATACATAGGAAATCTCCCCACGTCTTCATCCACTCAGTTGTGAGACCCAGGATAATATATAATAATAGTACATTTAGCTATTATACTCTGTGAACTGCTTAGTGGAATACCATACATGAACATGAAAACTTGGATTCTGTTTCTGTTTAAGCAAATACATGATGAAAACTTTTCCTTTTAACATTAGAAATGCAAAGCATTGTGTTGCCAGCAAGATAGATTACAAGGGTGCACATTGCCTTAAAAATATCAAATTTACAAAAATCATAGACTAAAAATTAATAAATTAAAGCAGATTGCTTTTTTAAAATACCCACGTCCACTTTCCTTTACAGTTCTACTCCCATGCTAAGCAGAAGTTTGATGTAGTAAAACAAGAATAAGTTTTGGAATCAAACCACTCCTGTTTCAGTCCTGGATGTAACTGGACTCAGTGGGAAAGTATATCCTAATTTTTGACCTCTACTTATCTACTATGTTACATACCATGATAATAAGAAAAATGGTGAATTTCTGGAGGGCAAAGACCATTTCTTATTTATTTTTGTATCTCCAGACCCTTGCTCAATGCATAGCATAGACAAGCACTTACTTAGTGTTTGAATTTTACTGAAAAGTTGCTTGTAAGAATTAAATGAGATTATATATGTGAAAACAGTTGGTCAACTACTGAATTTGATATAACTGTGAGTCATCACTATTAATTTTTAACATATCATTATTAGTAGTGAATTTTTGAAAAAATAAATCAAGTTTGGATTTGTATTCATCTTTCCAGGAATATTTCTGTTATCCATTTGTTGTATATCTTGTAAAAGATTGTCTAAATATGAGTGTCCTGAAATGAATAATCAATATTGCAAAGCTTACTAATTGGAGTTTAATGCTTAATTTCTTCTGATGACCAATCTGAGAATGACAAATGAGCTCAAATGTGACTGAGGCGACCTCTCGGGGCTAGTCAGAAGTCACCCTGGCACCAAAAGAACAGACCTACTCTGAAAAATTTATATTTTTCCAGGGCTTCTTTGACCTTGTGTACATTTCCCTCTGTGGGAGAGAAAATCAGTGATATCTTTGACTGACAAAAGCACCCAAAGGTTTAAATAACATTGCTTTATTTATTAACAACATGACTAAAAGGAGTCTTTTAAACACTTGACCTTCTTCCATGGGGGACATTGCCAAAGGCCAAAGGAGTACTATAAGGAAAATTTTTATGTCAGGGACTTAAAAAGCAGTGTTTGTAAATAACAGTTTGATCTTTCGAAAGAGCGTCCTCCCGTGTCTTTGTACTTGATTTGCAAATATTTGACTCAAGGAGTATGAGCTTAGAATCAAAGTGGTTCAAGTTGAGATCTTAGCTTTGTCATACTAGTAGATCCTTGGGAAAATTACTCGGCCTCTTTAACCTCTGTAATCTTCTGTAAAATGGGGAGTATGTCACCTCGTTCCTAAGGCTTCTGGCACTATTTGGTTCTTGGTAACTTCACTGCCTCCCCCACCTCTTCTCCTTCTCCCTTGACTATTTTGTTAGTAAAATTGGCTAGTTAACAAGATTTACAAAACTAGTATGTTTAGGGGACTTCAGAGACTTCTGCAAGAAGTGGCTGAAACTGTTCAATAAAACATTTTATTGAATTTCTTTCCAAGAGTGATATTAATTGCTTGATAATGACACAGAGCTATGAAGTTCTGAGAATGTGCTTCTTTTTGAGAAACTATGTTAAATAAAATTATAGCTTGAAAATGAAAATTGATTACAACCTGCCAAGGCCAAATAGTATGGGAAAGAATTCTGGACTAGAAAACAGTAAACATGGGTTTGGAGTCAGCTCTGCCGCAACTTAGATAACCTTGGGTAAGTCACGTTGTTTTTCTGGACCTTAATTGCTCCACGTTTGAAATAAGAGAATGATATCCAAGGCCTTCCTGCATCAACAGTCTACAGTACTGAGATTCAGACCCTGTTACTCTCTCAAAGAGATACTGCCTGGAGACCAATCTCGTTTTGCCATTAAAACTTCAGACATGGAGGACTTCTGCAGTGATATGGCCCTTAGGCCAGCACATCTCAGTAAGGAAAATAGCAGTTGCTCCAGGTGTGAACACAAAAAGATTCTGGAGGCACTTTGCCCTGTCATATTTCTCTTTTAGATAAAGATCATACTTGATTGGTAAGAAAGTTTGTCTCTAAATTGAAAAGTAGAAAGAACAACAAAGAACACTAAGCAGGAGTGCAAGATAAAGAAAATAATAAAGCCCTGGCCGGTTTGGCTCAGCGGTTAGAGCATCGGCCTGCGGTCCGGAGAGACCCGGGTTCAGTTCCCGCTAAGGGCACGTACCTCGGTTGCAGTTTGTCCCCGGCCCTGGTTGGTCGTGCGGGTGGCAGCCACTCGATGTGTCCCTTTCACATCGATGTTTCTCTCTCTCTCTCTTCCTCTCCCTCCCTCCCACTCTATCTGAACAAAAAATGAAAAAATGTCCTCGGGTGAGGATTAAAAAATAAAATAAAATAAAATAAAAAAATAAATAAAATAAAGATACTTTAAAAAAAAAAGAAAATAATAAAAAAGGAATAAAAAACATAGATCTCAAAAATCAGGCAAATAATATATTTAATAAGTCAAATTTCAGAGATTGAATTTGGGATCAGTTTGTGTTGCTGCCCTCACTGTTGAATTCACTGAATAAGAATATCATTCTTGGTAATTTAATTTTTTTTATAAGGCAAATGTTTTTTAAACGTTTTCTCCCTTTATTGATTTTAGAGAGAGAGGAAAAGAGAGGGAGAGAGAGATAGAAACATCGATGAGAGAGAACATCAATTGGCTGCCTCCTGCATGCCCCCCACTGGGGATTGGGCCCACAACCCGGGCATGTGTCCTGACTGGGAATCGAACCAATGACCTCTTGGTGCATGGGTCGACACTCAACCACTGAGCCACACCGGCTGGACGGTAATTTAATTTTTATGGAGCTGGAAGCATATAGACTTGTGACTCTCCCACTTAAGGCCTAAATTGGATCTCTTGATTTGGAATAAAAATTATATTTTAAAAGCTTGTATTTTTGTAATGTTTTCTGGGACTATGTCTAATTGTATACTTGGCCTAGAGCCATTTTCTTTTCTTTTCTTTTTTTTTAATCTTTTTTCTTTATTGATTCTAGAGAGAGAGGAAGGGAGAGGGAGAGAGAGAGAGAAACATCGATGTGAAAGGGACACATCGATTGGCTGCCTCCCGCAGGACCCAACCAGGGGCCAGGGACAAACTGCAACCAAGGTACGTGCCCTTAGCGGGAACCAAACCTGGGTCTCTCTGGATCGCAGGCCGACGCTCTAACCTCTGAGCCAAACCGGCCAGTAGAGCCATTTTCTTGATCATAATAGATGATAAATCAACTCACTTCACCCAACCAAAAAAGGAAAAGAACTTAAAGATGGTAATATCTCATAGTAAGCAGCAATCTTTTCTCCTGTTAGAGGGAGTAAAACAAATCAGCCAGTGACACACACCATTTTTATTGCTTTTTTAAGTAAAATATTCAGCAATGATGTTTCTCACGGTCAAAACTACATTGAGATACTCTATATGTGTGTCACCCAAACTACAGTGAAGAATCACCTTTGCTCTTTTCCTATGTGTTGATGAGGGAGAACACAAAACCCAGAGCATTGGTTTCTTCAAAATCTGTCTGGGACTTGGAATCCGTATTTTGTACAAATTCATTTTGTTCTCTCTCAAAAACCTCAAAATAAAAAATGAACTAGTTTAGCACGTAAGGGTAAGGCAAACAAGAAACACATAGACAAAATCTAGATCCCTATAAGTTGGGATTTTTCCTGAAAGTTTTTAAAATGCACTAGCATTGATTTGCAAAAGAAAAGGAAAACCCAGTGCTATATATCTCTGTTCCGAGCGTGCTGCTGTTTCACTGGGATAGGAAGGAACAGGGTTCTGTTGGGTTGGCAGGTTAGTGCGCTAGAATGGAATAGAGAGAGCCAAGGAAATCACACTGCTTTTAGTATTTTCTTTGCAAGGAGCTTTTTTGGACCAGGTCCATGGCTGCTACAAGTAAATGCTCAGTCGCAAGAAAAATGTGAGTATCTTTGTATTAATACACTATTAATGTCACTAATGCTAATTTGAATCTGGAGACTTAGGAGCAAACCCTTCTGCAGTGAGCCCCAGGTCCCCTTTCTAGTGAGGCCTGGATGTAGAAGTTATTTACTAAACCTGATATAAAAATCCGCTCTTCTGAGTGATTGCAAAATAGCTGGTATTAGAGTTCTACATCTTATCTTTATACGCACGCATCATGCACACAGCTATTTTTTTTAAATATGGGTTATCTAGTTATAAAAGAAGTATATAACTGCCATGGAAAACTTATAAAAATAACAAAAATATTTTTTAAATCCACTCACATTTAGTAAAACACTCAGAAACCACAGTCATGCTAGAAAAAGCAAAAAGAGACAAGCATTGTAGGGTTAATGAAGTATCTTAGAGACTCTGAGATAGGAATGCGTTTCCAAAGTTTCAGAGACCATTTGGATGTATTGTGGCCTTCCTCTGCTTCTCTCTGAACTTTTGCTATGTTCCTGAGTCTTTTGGTAATCCCGTTTTTGTGTGTGTGTGTGTGTTTTTTTCAGCATAGGTGACAGAAAGCATGACCACAGAACTCCCAGGTTTTAGAATTTACGCCTCAGCTTTCCAGATTGCTTACTCATCACACTCCCACTCCATTCCATACCTAGACTCTTTAGGAAGAGACCCATGGGCCCAACTTATACAGCTCATCCTTGACCCAGGCTGGCACAGAAAAGTATGTCAGAACATAGTTGCTTCCCCTGCACCCGAACGGACTGGGGCTGGCGGTGAGGGCATGGGACAGACTTCCTAAAAAAAAAGGGTGGGGGGGTACTGAGTAAACATTTTCATCAATCTTCCTTTTAAACTTGTGATTCCTCAACCCAAATATAATTACTGATAACACTTTTACATATTTTCTTCTGGTTTTCCCTTAAGCTTATGTATGTTTTTAATGTTGTTAAGATCGTTCTGTTTATTAGATTTTTCACCTTGCTTTTTCTAAATAGCATTTCATCATTTGCACTCACTTGAAGTTTATTTTTACCAGTAATAACTAGAAAATAACAACCACAACAGGTAGCATGTATCAAGTGCTACAATATTGTTAAGATCTTTACACAATCTTTTTCACTCTTACAGTGAAATAATATTTACTAACCTCTACCATTTGCTATCAGTTACAACATACTTGCATAAATATTCCATTTGATCAAAACAACTGTGAAACATGACATTATTATTACTTTTTCTATTTTACATATGAAAAAAGAAAACAGAAAAGTCATACAACTAGTAAATGGTTCCTTCTGGTCAGATTTTCAATCCTATTCTTTTTTGTCCATACCCTGTTGCCTTTCTTGGTATTTTTGTGCATTCAGATAGACTGTCTCTGCTCAGTTGTCCTTCAAGGCAATTTTTTTAAAATACATTTTTATTGATTTTTTTAGAGAGAGAGGAAGGGGGAGAGATAGAAACATTGATGTGAGAGAGATACATCGATCGGCTGCTTCTTGCACGCCCCCTACTGAGGATCGAGCCCGCAACCCGGGCATGTGCCTGGACCGGGGAATTGAACCGGGACCTCTCAGTCCATGGAATGATGCTCAATCCATTGAGCTATACCGGCCAGGCAAGGCAGTTGTTAACATGGTATCATCTGTCCTCCTGCCGGGGCCTTTCTAGACACAGTGATTGCAGGGTAAAAGGGAAGGTAAGGAAGAGAGATGAGGCAACATGCCAGGAATCGGGAGTTTGTGACTTTCCCAGGACACTTGTGGAGTGGGGTGGTATACAGCTTCCAAACGGTCAGGCACAGTCTTACTTTTCCCCAGAACCTCTGTGCTCCTCACCATGGCCTGCACTGCCAGGGACCCTCAAACATGGGTTATTTTCCACTCAGGGGCTCTTTTTGTTTCTTCTTCCAATCCAGTTTCCCTCAGGAAAACTTGTAGTCCACCCTACTGGAGTGAAAGCCAATTATGGGGTAGGTTAGTGATCTCCCAGAGAGCTGCTATTTCACTGTTTGGCAACAAGAGGCTGATTGGCCTGGAGCAACGCAGCCCAGCTCCATACTCCAGCATCTCATGCCAGATACAGCAGAATAACCAAAGAATGGGATTGCTCTGGTAACCCTGCAAAGGAAGGCGGAGGAAGTAGCAAGAAGAAGACCTGGGCATTCTAGGTGTGCCAAGCGTTCTATGACAATTTCCTATCTTTAAAAAATCCTTTAGTTAGGATAATAATATATGATACTGTGAGATGTGGATCACTTATTACAATGACCTTTATTCATTTTGCCAGCAGTTGGCTTGGTTCAGAAATAAACTTGCTGGGAATCTGTCCCAGGTGAAGAGACTGGTAAGTGACAGAGCTGGGATCTGACCTAGGTAGTCCCAGTGGGGCTAGAGTCTACATGGGTAACCAATGTCCCCCAGGGCTGAGAGGATGGAACTCCTAATCATGTGTGAAATTCCAGAACCTTGTAAGGTGCTCCAGCTCAGGACCTGGTTTCATTTGTCTCTGAGTTCCTAGTATGTGAGTTTAGAACATATCATTTAAATGGAAGATGGGTTCTGAGGTAAACACAGGCAAGATTCTGCATTACAGCGTGGCTTAGGGTGGACTGATTGTACTTCTGCTAACCCCTGATGCCCTTTACTTCTTTTCTCTTTGTCTTCCTCGGGCAAAACATCCAAGGCTGAGTCCTCTTTGGGTGAATGATCACCATGGCTTGTACTGAAAGGAAATCCTACTTTTTTTTTTCTTCTTCAGTCACAAGCTTTTCTGGAAATAGTAATGGAACTGAGTAAATAAACACCACTTATCAGGCAAAAATTTATAAATTCTCAATTCACATTGAGATAAACAGAGGGTTAAAAGATTTTTCATTTTTGTTTTTAGAGTAACTTATTTATGGTCGTTTTCTTTTTGTTACCTGTTAACATTTTAGTCTTGGAGTGCCATCATTTATTGTTCATAATATGCAGATTTATAACGAGGTTGTTATAATGCTCATTGATTAAAACTCAGTAGCAGGATTGGAGCAAATCAAATGTTTCTTAATACAATTTATAGTGTTAGCCTTGAGAATTTAGAAACTAAACCACAATTATTTACACAGATGACATTTTGTTATCATAAATATTTATAAAACTACAAGTCACTGATGATATAAATTATTTTCCCACCATTTAAGACCAACAATTTAAGGCAAACAAAAAACATTTCAAAACAGAAATTTCTTGTATTTTTAGTAATAGCTTAATCCTATTGCTGATCTTGTTACTGGCAAAAATCTCAGAAACTGAATCGGGTTTGGGGGTTTCTAAATTTTTGTTTTAAGTTACTGTGAAATATAGTCTGCTTATTTTCTTATATGATACACAAAGGGGAAAAAACACTATTCTAGGATGCGGTCCCAGTTGCAATGGTGAGTCATCGCCTGCAGCAGTCATAATGATAGAAGAATCTATTTATTCCTGTTCCCTAAGCCTCGAACAATGAAGCCAGGCAGAAATTACATAATTATTCCTCCTGGATGGATTTTCTTATTGGCTTGTAATTACAAAATACTCTTTGAGTACTTTTGTATCCTGAAATTAAGTCTTCAGAATTGCATGAAGAACCATAAAGTTTGATCCCAGCTTGTTTATCTTCTTTATATTTGATTTTACCAGTTAATAGTGTGGCTTCCTAGATGTTAAAATGTGACTTCTTTATCTTTTGCATAGCTCAATTACTTAGACTAATTTTAAATAAATCCTAAGGGAAACCTCTTATTTTCACAGTCACATGATATATTTTTCCACTAATTAGAACGGCTTCCTCTATAAATTAAATAGCCTATGTTGCTAATATTCCATGCTCTCCAGTTGATCCCCCTTTAAGATTTCCTGTCATTTGGACCACTGGTTACTAATAATTTTCATAATTTTCCCTGAAAAGAGTCTTGCTGAGGACAGACACATGTTGCCTTATGTAAGCAATTATTGGTCCTGGTTACTTTTAGTAACCGCCTCCCTCCAACTAACAACTGTTGAGTGTGTACTATGTGATAGGCAATGAGGATCAAAAAGTAAATGACCCCTGAAATAATTTGTGGTCTAGGTAGCACCCACTTCAACAAACAGTTCTAGCTAGCATCTGCCAGCACCAGCAATATAGGGCCCACACAGGTTATTAATAAGTGCTTAACTGCTTGAAGATTCTTCTGGGGTGATTCCTAAAATAATTGTCAAGAGAAGCTCTGATAATCTCCCCCTTCAGAAGATACTCATTTCTTTGTAGTTGTGGAGGAGCCCAAAATATGCTTTAACATAATAAGCTTATTGTTATAACTGGAGTAATATAATAAAATTATTCATTTCCTACAATACACTTTCTTGCTCTTTCAAAATCATTAAAGTATTACAAAGCAGGACTGTATTACCTCATTTAATTCTCATAGCAACCTTTTGAGGTACTTTACATTCCACCATTCACAGATGACAATCTGAAGCTTAGGGAAGGAACTTGCATGCCCAAAGTTCTTAACCTAGCACACGGCAGCTGACCAGGACTGTCTTGACTCCCAAGAAAATGCTCCAATCCTGTACAGTTTCAGACTCTTTCATTAGAATTATGTATGCTCAATAGTGTATGCCAGATATGAATTCTTAGTCTCATGCCAGACCACCTCATAAGCTTTAGACCTTTTTCATATGTGTTTTATAGATACATATTCAATCTAATGATGATTTCTTGTCCCACAACGATCCACATGAAAAGAGTTGCTAACATCCACATGAAAAGAGTTGCTAACATAGGTTTGTGTGTAGGGTTACAACACCATGGATTCAATTCAGTTGTTTATTGAAACTGTTATTTCTTTTACTATTGAATGTATTGCGGTGGCATTGACTAATACAATTATATAGGTTTCAGGTATACAATTCTGTATACTGTATTGTGTGTTCACTACTCCAGGTCAAATCTCCTTTCATCACCATTTATCCCCCCTTTACCCTCTTCTACCTCCCTCCAATCCCTTTTCCCTCTGGTAATCACCATGCTGTTGTCTGTGTCTGTGAGTTTGTTTTTTTTATAGCTTAATCCCTTCACCTTTTTCACCCGGCTCCCCACCCTACTCCCCTCTGACAGCTGTCAGTCTGTTCCCTGTATCTATGCATCTGTTTCTGTTTTGTTTGCTAGTTTGTTTTGTTCATTAGATTCCACATATAAGTGAAATAATATGGTATTTGTCTTTCTTTGACTGGTTTATTTCACTTAGCCTAATACTCTCAAAGTCCATCCATGCTGTTGCAAAGGGTAAGATTTTATTCTTCTTTATAGCTAAGTAGCATTCCATTGTGTAAATGTACCCTAGTTTTTTATCCACTCATCTACTGATGGGCACTTGGATTGCTTCCATAGCTTGGCTATTGTAAATAACACTGCAATGTTATATAGTGTGCATATAGTCTTTCAAATTTTTACTGGATCATAGGCATCATTATCCCAAAGCATTTATTGAACTCTGCACTTCTCTTGAAGGATACTCTAATTGTTCTTCATACAAGCGTGTCCTTGTGGGATGTAACATGGGCTGCAGCCAATTTCTGAAACTCATGTTTAGTGTAAGCATTTTTCTCTTGGGTATTTAATTATGCATTTACAGTAACTCCCATTTATGTTGTAACATGTCCTTCTGATTGATTACATTGCTTTAGGGTCAGTGATCTTTTCATTTCTACATCAGTAGTACTCTATTCATCACTGTATTTATCAATCTGGCTTCATAGTTCCAAGCATCCAATTCCAGCTTCCTTGAAAAGTAGACGAATTTATGGAAAGGGCATAAGGTAGTTCACACAATCACCAGGGACCTACAGAACAAGGTTTGGCAAATAAGCAGGACCAAGAAAAGCTAGGCAGCTGCCAGGCCCACAACCAAGGTTATATCATAAAACCAATCTACTGATGACACTAGACTCTCCATTTCTTCTTCTGATAGAAAACCATACTTAGTTATTCTATTTCTCTTTTGCATTCAGAAGGCTGCTCCTAAGAAACTTCCAATAAGGCCATTGATATATGTTGGGGAGGAGGAGGCACACTAGAGGTGTAGGCCAAATGCCCTTACCTTCTAATTGAGACATCAAGACTTGCTTGAGCACTTCCTCCTGATGGCAGAGCACAGCAAGGCAGGGCCTGTCTGATGTTAAGGCTAGGAAGTTCAGATATACCATTCATGATGGGCAGCCTGGGCCACATGGTTACCTGAATCCCATGTGGTGTGAACATGATATTGCATGGTTTGTGGATGTACTATCTACTAAGACTCAGACATTAGCTGGATGCAACTTCTCACTTGCATAGAAGACATGGCTTCTCTCCAGGCAATTATACTATCTATTCCAAGTCTATCCACTCTCCTAAAATTCTAGATAAGTGTTTCACACCTTTACCTTTTTTCAAACCCTCATTATCTCCTTGCCCATTCCCATTCTCAGCTGGTGATCCTTTCTAATTTACTGAATAAGTTGAAGCAATAGGAAAGGACTTCTACAGACTCCCAGTTACAAGCATCTACACTCAAATACTCTACCTTATTGCCTGTAGATGGGTTATCTATGCTTCTATCTAAGGCCACTTGAATAAGTATGCTCTGTGTTGGAGTAAATAATATTGGTTTATTGATAATAAAATGATACTCCACTAAGTGCTGTGCATATATCATCTCATTTAATACTCTCATCAACCTTTTCAAGAAGGTACCTTAATAACCCCTGGTTTGTGAAGAAACTGCAACACAGGGGAGCTAAGTAACTTGTCCAAGGTTCCACAATGAGTACAGCCCTGACAGAAATGTTTCTTCCCTTCTACCACCAGACACAGGGCATCAGAAAGTACTCAAGCCTCGTCTCCAGTCTTACATTCACAAGGGACCTCACCCCTGCCCAACTCCTAATCCTCATTAACTTGCTCTACTTTATTTATCTCTTTTGTATAGCACTATCACTTTGTTATATAATAAAACATTTACTTTATTATTTTTAGTTCTTATCATCTTCTCTCTCCACTAAAAGTAAACACCTTGATGTCATTTCTTTTGTGTTCACTGATGTATCACAAGCAACTAGAACATTGTCTCGCCCATATTAAGTTCTCACTAAATATTTGTTGAATTGACCCAAATCCTGGACACCTCTGTCCTGATCTGCCTTCTGAGACATGCTGTACACTCCATGGAGCTTCATAGTCTACCCGACATTTACAGTGTTATCAATTAAGCTCAGTAAGAAGGAGCACATGGCAGAGCTGTGTGTATCACCACAGCACAGCACAGCACAGCACAGCACAGCAGGAAGGCCTCTCTCGCTCAGACTCTATTCAAAGCTAAAAGTCTTCAAGTCACCTGGTCAGTGAGTCAAGACAGAATATCATAATGTGGTGATACTTCTTTCAAAATCTGTGGAGGCCCCCAAAGCTTTGTATTTCTTTCTTGAGGATGATTCAATCAAGTATTGTTTTCCTGTCACGGATTTTGTTGTTGTTGTTGTAAAATTAGTAAGTGTTTTTAATTGGCTCTGTCCATTTATTTCAGCCTGAGGGACCCCACAATTAAATAGTCTGGATTCTTATGGACACTGTTTCATTGTGCATCATTAAACTCTCTAGAGGAAATCTCCTTTCTGAGGAAGCTGTAGAAAGCTCCTTGAGACTAGATTATATGATATTTCAATGACACCACCACCTTGTCCACCAAACATGAATAAGTGTCCCAAGAAAGGACCAAGGTACCTTGGTTTTCTTTCTTTCTTTATTTATTGTTGAAAGTATTACAGATGTCCCCTTTTTTCCCCATTGACCCCTCCTTCCCACTCCCACTCCCCAGTTTTCTTTTTATTCAGACCAATTTTTCTGCCCTCCCAGAGAATATCTTTCCAGATATTTTCTTCTAGCTGCAAATTATTAGTTCCCAAATCCCCTTCAACATTTACCCTAAAATGCCTATCAAGTCTGCAAATAGGACTCTTGGTGCCCAGACCTGGTATCCAGGTGTCCCACATGCTATCTTAATCCCTAGATTTTTGCTACATAACTGTGGCAATTCTTGTTTGTACTTATTTTCCAGTTTTATACATATATATAAATATATAAGATATAATTTCCATATAGTGCTGTATAAGTTTAAAGTGTACATAATAACAATGACTTACATATATTGAAAAATGATTATCACGTAAGTTTAGTTAACATCCATCACCTCATATAGTTATTAAAAATATATATTTTTTTTTCTTGTGATAAAAACTTTTAGGATCTACTCTTTAATTTCTATTTTGGTAACAACTTTACTTAAGCACTATAAACATTGTTATTGTAGAATAATAGGTTTCATAGAATGTCTCAAACTGACCTAGCATAGTTTGTGCTGTTTGAACTCTTAAGATATCCTCTCTGAAACCTGAATTTGTAAGCAATAACCAACTGTGTACAGTAAAGTCAACATTCTTTTCATCTTCCTGTTGGGTGAGGACCACGTGTTTGGCTGGACATCCCTGAGTTAATTTGCTTCTCTACCATGCGTTTACTGTGTCTTTGGGCTCCAATTTAGATTTAGAGCCTCTCTACTTTCATTCATTCAGTTCGTCATCACATTGCCCTGAATGATTTCTTTGGAAATGCAAATATGATACTCGATTACCTCATTCATATCTACATAAAATCTTTCCATGCTCCCCCATCACTTTCAAACTAATTATCATGACCAGAATTCTCCATAATCTAGTCCTGCTTATCTTTGCAGACCTTTCTGCCAGCCATACAGATACTTATTGTATAAAAATAAGATTTCTGTAGTAGAAAATTAAAGTACATACCTGTGGTAACAGACATACTATTATCTTGGGCATAATACAATAAAAGCCAAGCAACATCCCTTTATTCTTAAATGAAAAGCTTTCTTCTATTCTTAGTCCATGAAATCTCCTCTAGCTCCAAAAGTGGAAAAACCATTTTTTTCCAGGAAACTGTACTTCTTGGATCAGTACTATAGACTTTAAGTGAAAAAGCCTCTGTTTGAGCAAAAAGAAAAAGCAGAAGAATCGTTGGATCAATAATTCATCCCCTACTTTCCTTTCTCTTTGTTTGTTTTATAACTTTGGTTGACTTTGCAAAGGGAGAAGTGAGAAGAGTAAAGGGAAATCAGAGAGGAGGGAGGGGCATGAATCCTTATCTACTGGGCCCTTACTTTTGGTTAGGTATTGGGCTGAGGGATGTACATACATTATTACATCAATTCTAAGATATGCGTTTTTCTTAAATTTAATATCCCATGAATCTATCTTAAAATCAATATTGTCTTAGGACCAGTAAAATATGTCTTGTTTTAGCTGAGCATTATCTCCATTAAGTTTTACAGATCCAGAATTTGTAATCAGAGAGCTTATTTGTTCCAAGTCCCACATGGAAAAATCAGAATTCAAGCTCAGGTCTGGATGATTCCAAAATCCATGAGCAAATTAGAAGACAATACTTCAAATTTGGAATAAATATCAACTATTTATTATGACAAGTGTAGGATCCAAAATCATCTTTATTGGTTAGGGCAGCTCGATGCAAACTAAATGAAACTGAAGGTGATTCTGTCATAATATGACCAGGCTTGAGGGGGTGACTAACAGTTGCAGGATCAGGAACAAGAACTGGGTATACCTACTGGAATAGAAGAGGCAGTGGAGGAAGATAGAGGTTAAAAAGTGAACAGCAGTGGGTATGGAAGAAAACAAAAAGTCTAGACTTTAGTAACAGGCAGTGGAAACCTGCTGTGGCAGGTGAGTGAGGTTTAGTAAGAGGTAATGAGGTGTTATGACAAGTAGACAGAGCCCAGGAGGTGGAACGCTCGGCACAGGCAATTTATAAAGATGCAGAAAAAAAGGCCTCAGATATCCCTTCAACGGATATCAGGTCATAGGAAATACATCCATGGGAAGGTTATAGTTTGTTTTGAGCTGGTACCAGCAAATATTTTCACTCTAGAGGCAGATAGTTTTGACAGTCAGTGAAGAACAGAATTTTTCTAGAATGGTACATGGGACAAAATCCTAGGGCTAGGAGATACCAGAAAGGAGATGAGACAAAGAACCCTGGGCCGGGGGTTAGAACTCCAGTGTCTAGCCCTGCTGTACCAGAAGGAGGAAGAAGAGCACTCCAGTAGCTCTATGACTTTACATGAAAGCTAATGTGGAACTAGCAGAGAAGGCAGGAGCCGTGAATTGGCCAGGTTGCTGCCAGTCAAGTCATAGAATATACTAACGAAAGTTGTGTAAGGGCATATTCCTTTGGAGCCAGAGAACAATATGATAGCTGCTCTCTGCAGGAATCTTCAGAGACAAGGGACTGGGGTCAAAGCTGACATACTTCAGAAAAACCATCCACCTATTCACATGGAGACCCTTATCAGCACATACCAGAGGCCAGGGAGACCTCCCCTGAACCAGTAAGTGACCAGCTACCTAAGAATATCTCTGCCTACCCTGTTCTTCCTAGCATGTTCCCTAACCCCAGAAGACTTAGGCCTTGAAAAGAGAAGTGACGAGTTGACACAGAACTGGACTCCGCACCCCGTCTTCTAAGGTGCTGGACAGGGAGGAGTGAAAGAGCAAAGGCCCAATACCTGGCCAGCGATGAGGGAGAGGGCAACAGGACATCTGATATGAGATTGCAGTTTTAAAGTGTCATAGCTTGCAAAACTATGGGGTCTGCCCAGGGTGTTATTGAAGTGTCACAGGAAAGGGTAATTTAAAAAAATGTATTTGAAGTAAGTAAAATTTATTTATAAAACAAAACACACATTCTTAGCTGTCCCCACCAGAGCTGACATTTTACAATAAACTGGTTACACCAGTGTCATAAATTGGTAGCACAATATTCAACTTATGAATATTCGACTGAATGCCTGAATTTCCTGTATTACTTTAGTGGATTCAGTTTCAGTACATCCAGCATATTAGTCTTCAAATACAATGTTACTTGTAAGAAAAGCTCACTATATTATCGGAGAAGATATACAAGTTGACCCTGAGCCTGCTTTCTTAAGACATCCTTGAAAATATCTTAAAGCATAGTCACCTATTAGCTAGGAACAGAATTTGACAGAATTTGACATGTTCATTTCCCAGCGAGTCAGTTCACGGTGTGCAAGAGAAGAAAGGAAAGGGGATACTGAAACCACTCGTTTCAGCCACAGGGCAGAGGAGGCTATTTGGAGAAGTCTGTCTTGGGGTAGCACAGTCATTAATTTGCCCAATTCTTTGTCGATGTGACTGTGGCTGTCTGGACAGCATGTTCCCAGCGTCAGCCTCGGTACCTATGCACACAAGATGGATTGAGGACAAGTCATGGCCCTACATCCAGCTCCAGCTACAAAATTCCCTTGCTTTTGAGATTGAATAAAGCCTTGAACTTAAATTCCTCTCTTCGTATGCCGTCCTACCTGCTTCATCTGCTCCAGGGTTATCCTTTCAACATGAAAAAGGAGGCAGGTTTTTCAGGATACGAGGAAGAATGCAGTGGTTTGTAGAGACCTCCGCTTACCCTCTCCAGGCCCTTGCCCATGTGTGTCATTGGTGCCTACATTTAATCCCCTGGGTCAGCTCAACTTTGTTTATTTTTGAAGGCCATGTGAGGTGTCACATTTTGTCACTGAATGTTTACCCCAGCCGTGTAGCAGTCATAATCTTGGGAATATAAGGCGCATTCAGCTTGTTAGGGAATGAAATTTGATAAAGATTTATTTACGGAAGTGTAGGCAGAGTTAAGGGAACCATTAAGGAATGTTGAGGTGCCCAAGGACTGGCAACAGTGGAAGTGGCGTTACCAGTGCTAGTCCTGAAGGAATAGGAGGAGGAAACAGGGTTAGTAGGGTGTAGTATGCAGCTACCACCAAATGACAGTGCCAAGCAGGAGGGAGCAAGAAATGTGCTGACGTCTTTCTTCTCCTGCCTGCCTGTCTCCTGTTGGTGTCTCCCACTGGCTGAACTGAACCCAAAGTCAGAAGGCAAGGGAACCTAGGGGTTAGTCCCATAGGTCACAGAGAAGGATGGAGATAGTATTGGAGGATAGAGGTATAGAAAAGCAAATGGAGAATAATTAACCCAACTATTTAGGGTGTTTATATATTTTGGTTTATTATTTTTATTAGTTTTGTGTTCCTTATCAAAATATTATTTACTGAAAAAATTTACTTTTCTGCTAGTCCTGTGTTTTGTCATGCAATTATTATTTATTATTTACTAACAGTCCTAATGCTGGATCTTTGGAATAGTTTATCATTTACTCCTTACTATAACTGTAAGGGGAATATATTATCAACTCAATTTTGTAGATGAAAAAATGCACCTGGAGAAACTAAACTTTCCCAATTTCTCCTAACTAGTTAATGGCAGAACAGAGATTTGCATCCAAGATTTCTGATGCCCAATTCATTTTCCTTTCCATTTACTGTGGATACACTTCAGCATGGATGAAACTGGGTGAAATGACCCTAACATATGTGCATTTATACATTCACTCAGTCACTTATCCATCCATCCATGCATCCATTCACCCACCCATCCATCCATTAATGCTTTCTCCAGACTCCTTTGGGGGGGTATTCTAAAATGATAGAATGGACATTAAGTTATTGAGTACTTCTCTGACACACCCTTTGTGTGACCTTAAGGAAATTCCATTAACTATCTGAGCTTCTGGTTTTTCTTTAAAATTTTTTTTTTCCAATTACACTTTATATTTAATATTACTTTGTATATAGTTTCAGATGTACAGTATAGTTGTTAGATAAGCATATACTTTAAAAGACATTCTCCTTGATATTTTCAGTACCCAACTGGCGCCATATATAGTTGTTACAATATTATCGACTACATTTCCTATGCTGTACTTTACATCCTCATTACTATTTTGAAACCACCAATCTCACTTCTCAATTCCTTCACTTTTCTCACCCAGTCTCCCAAACTCCTTCCCCTCTGGCAACCATCATTCGGTTCTCTGCATCTTTGAGTCTGTTTCTATTTTGTTTATTCATTTATATTGTTCTTTACATTCCAAACATAAGTGAAACCACACGGTATTTGTCTTTCTCTGACTGACTTATTTCACTTAGCGTAACGCCCTCTAGGTCATCCATACTTTCACAAATGGTAAGATTTTGTTCTTTTTTTATAGCCAAGTAATATTCCATTGCATTTATATACCATCACTTTTTTTATCCACTCATCTACTGATGAGCACTTGAGTTGCTTCCATAGTTTGACTATTGTAAATAATACTGCAATGAACATAGGGGTGCATATATTTTTTCAAATTAGTGTTTTTGGTTTCTTAGGCTATATACCCAGAAGTAGAATCAATGGGTCATGAGGCAGTACCACTTTTAATTTTGAGGGGAGTTGTTTTTCATAGTGGCTGCACCAATATGCACCCCCACCAACAGTGCATGAGGGCTCCCTTTTTACCACATCCTTGCCAACACTTGTTGTTAGTTGTTTTATTGACAATAACCATTCTGATAGGCATGAGGTGATATCTCATTGTGGTTTTAATTTGTGTTTCTCTGATAATTAGTGCTGTTGAGCATCTTTTCATATATCTATTGGCCATCTGTATGTCCTCTTTGGAGAAGTGTCTATTAGGTCCTTTGACCATTTTAATTGGATTTTTGAGGTTATAATTATTATTATTATTATCCTTACCCAAGGATATTTCTCAATTGATTTTTAGAGAGAGTGGAAGGGAGGGAGGAGAGAGAGAGAGAGAGAGAGAGAGAGAGAGAGAGAGAGAAACAGTGATGTGAGGGAGACACATTGATTGGTTGCCTCCCACACAACCCCAAGGGTTGGGGGTCAAACCCACAATCCAGATACATGCCTTTGACTGGGAATCAAGCCCGAGACACTTTAGTTCACTGGCCGACACTCCAACTGCTGAGCCAAACAGGCCAGGGTGGATTTTTGGTTTTTGCTGTTGAGCTGTATGAGCTCTCTATCAATTTGGGATAGGTGCAAAAATATCCTCAGGTGAGGATTAACAAAAAGAAGATGAAGAAGGAGGAGGAGGAGGAGGAGGAGGAGGAGGAGGAGGAGGAGGAGGAAATCCTGCCATTTGTGACATGAATGAATCTTGAGGGCATTCTGCTAAATGAAATAAGTCAGAGAAAGAAAAGTACTGTGTGGTATTAGTTATATGTGTAATATAATTAAAAAATAAACTCATAGATACAGAGAACAGATTAGTGGTTGCCAGAGGTGGGGCGAAAGGTAAGCAAAATGTGAAGCGGGTCAAAATGTACAAACTTCCAGATATAAGATACATAAAAATCTGGGGGTGAACTGTACAGCATGGTGACTGTAGCCAATGATACTGCAGTGCATAGTTGAAAGATGGTAATAGAGATCTTAAAGGTTCTCATCACAAGAAAATAAAATTTGTAACTGAGGTGATAAATGTTTACTAAAATTATTGTGATCATTTCACTATACATATATAAAATCAATATGTTGTATACTTAAAATTATCATTGGTGAGTATGTTCTACCATTCAGTGGGTTGTCTTTTCATTTTGTTGACAGTTTCCTTTTGCTGTGCAAAAACATTTTGGTTTGATATAATTTCATTTGTTTGTTTTTTACTTTCCCTTGTCTAAGGAGATATATCAGAAAAAAATATTACTAGGAGAAATGTCAGAGATTTTACTACCTATGTTTTCTTCTAGGAGTTTTATGGTTCTGCATCTTACATTTTAATAGTTAATCCATTTTGAGTTTATTCTTGTGTATGGTGTAAGTTGGTGGTCTAGTTCCTCTTTTTTTTTGCCAGTATCTGTCCAATTTTTTCAAAACTATTTCTTGAATAGACTGTACCCATTGTATGGTCTTGCTTCCTCTGTCAAATATTAATTGACCGTTTAAGCAGAGGTTTATTTCTGGCTCTCTATTCTGTTCCATTGATCTATATGTCAATTTTTATGCCAGTACCAGACTGTTTTGATTACAATGGCCTCGTAGTATAGTTTGATATTAGGTAGTGTGACCCCTCCAATTTTGTTCTTTTTTCTCAAGATTGCTGTGGCTATTTAGGGGTCTTTTGTGGTTCGATATAAATTTTTAGATTATGGATTCTAGTTCTGTGAAATATGTCATTGGTATTTTGCTATTAATTGTGTTTAATCTATAGATTGCTTTGGGTAGTATGAACATTTTAACTATGTTAATTCTTCATGAGCACAGTATATGCTTTCATTTATTTGTATCTTCTTCAATTTCATTCTTCAGTGTCATAATTTTCTGAGTACAGGTCTTTTACATTCTTTGTTAAATTTATTCCTAGGTATTTTATTTTTTTTATGCAATTGTAAAAGGGATTGTTTTTCTAGTTTCCCTTTCTTATAGTTCATTATTGGTATATAAAAATTCAACCACTTCCTGGATATTTATTTTGTGTTCTGCTACTTTACTCTATGTATTTATCGATTCCAGTAGTTTTGTTTTTTGTTTCCTTGTTTGTTTGTTTCAGAATCTTTAGGGTTCTCTATAAACAGCATCATGTCATCTGCAAATAATGACAGTTTTACTTCTTCCTTTCCAATTAAGATTCCTTTTGTTTTTTTTCTTTTCTGAATACTGTGGCTAGGACTTCTAGTACTGTATTGAATAAGAGTCATGAAAGTGGACATTCATGTTTTATTCCTGATCTTAAGAAAGATGCTTTTAGTTTTCCCCACTGAGTATAATGTTAATTGTGGGTTTGTCATATATGGCCTTTATTATGTTGAGATATGTTCCCTCTATTCTCACTTCGCTGAGAGTTATCACAAATGGGTCCTAGATTTTGTCAAAAGCTTTTTCTGCATCTATTGAAAGACCTTTTTTTTTTTTAATCCTCACCCGAGGACATTTTTGCATTTATCTTCAGATAGAGTGGGAGGGAGAGAGAGAGGGAGAGAGAGAGAAACATCAATGTGAGAGAGACACATCGAGTGGCTGCCACCCACACAATCCCATCTGGGGCCAGGGACAAACTGCAACCGAGGTACGTGCCCTTAGCGGGAACCGAACCCAGGACTCTCTGGTCTGTGGGCCAACGCTCTAACCGCTGAGCCAAACTGGCCAGGGCTGATCATATTATTTTTATCCTTCATTTTGTTTATGTAGTATATCATGTTAATTGATATGTGCATATTGTACCAAACTTGCACCCCAAGAATAAATCCCACTTAATCATGGTGTATTATTGTTTTAATGTATTGCTGGATCCAATTTGCTAATATTTTGTTGAAGGTTTTAGCATCTATGTTCCTCAAGGATATTGTCTATAATTTTCTCTCTTTGTACTGTTTTTATTTGGTTTTAGAATTAGGATAATGCTGGCCTCATAAAATGTATTTGAGAGTCTTCTCTCCTCTTGAAATTTTGGAATAGTCTTAAAAAGATAGCTGTTAGGTGTTCTTTGAATGTTTGGCAAAATTCACCTGTAAAGCCATCCAGTTCAGGACTTTGGTTTGTTCAAAGTTTTTTGATTACTGCTTCAATTTTATTAATTGAAATTTATCTGTTCAGATTCTCTGTTTCTTCTTGACTCATTTTTGGGAAATTGTATTTCTAGGAATCCATCCATTTCTTCCAGATTGTTCAATTAGTTGGTATATAGTTATTTATAATATTTTATTTTAATCCTTTGTATTTCTGTGGTGTCAGTTACTTCTCTTTTATTTCTGATTTCATTTATTCGGGTCCTCTCTCTTGGTTTCTTGATGAGTCTGGTTAAATGCATTTTTTTCAAACCTAAGTTTGTGAGAGGCTATCCTCTATTGTTCTGTTTTCTTTCTCTTCCATTTCCAAATTACACCTTCATCTTCAAACTGTAGTGGTACTTTTTTTTTCAAAATGCAACCATTGATGAGGCTGTAAAACTGAAGAGTGTGTTTCCAACTCTAGACAGAAAATAGTTTACAATTTATTCTACTGCAACCCAGATAAGAACTAAATTTAATAGGGAAATTGCATTTAAACTTCCAAAAATACCTGAAATCTAGTAAGAACAGTAATTATATTTGCTGACTAAATTTATGTTGTTAACTCTGTATAGTCCTCTCTGCAATTATACAGTGGATTCATTAATGGTAACTATTTAAATCCTAAATACCATAAGTAGTACTGTACACATAGTAGTTGTCTGCTGAATATCTCTTGAATTAATTCAGAGTATGTTATGATATAATTCATAGAGTATATTTAAAGTATCATGAACAAACTTTCTGAAGGCAGCTTGAAAAAAGCCCTGGATGATGACTGGGCTTTGAAGGGTGAGAGAGGAAAAAGTGCCTTCCAAACAGTAGAATAACATGCAATATCCAGAGGCAGGAAACTTAATTGTACACATGGAATTGGAGAAATGTGTAGTCTCTGGTTAAGGTTTAAGAAGAAAAGACAAAAAAGTATGGCTGGAAAAGTAGTTTGAGGCCTGATCATTGAGAGCATGTATTGGCTGGTGAGAATTTTGATAGGAAATGGGAAGGCATTGAAGGATATTGATGAAGTGAGTGGCTTAGCTAGAAATAGATTACAAAAAGAGGAAGCTGACAACATAATCCGATGGATTAATGGGGGAGAAATTAAAGGCAGGGAGAACACTATGAGAAACAGCAATAGTCTGGTAATGACCAGCCAAACACCTCTTTAAGGCTGTAGGGTGCAAAGAGCAATTACTATCTAGTGCATGGAAAATGGAGGAAGATTTGGTGCCCATCCAAAACAGTGGCTACTTTTTACCAGATGGAGAACAAGGAAAAAAGTTAGGATACTTTCAGTCAAGGTCAGCTTAGATCTCAAATGCACAGAGAGAGTATCCTTATGAAGTTGAAGGACAGAGTCATTAGGATAGCAATCACTGATCTCCACAAGTGGGAGCTGGGAGTAGTGCTAGGCTTCCCTTGTGGAACAAGACTAAGAGTTTCTCTCTGTCTCTGTCTCTCTCTCTCTCTCTCTCTCTCTCTCTCTCTCTCTCTCTCTCTCTCTCTCTGTCTGTCTCTTTCTCAATGTCTGGAAAGTGAAAAGGAAGGAAGTAGAAAGATGACTCACTAGCCACACTCTGGGTGAGAGATTACTGCTGTTTTTCCTTCTTAATGATCTCATTTCCATTTACCAAAAAGTTATGCTCCTCCCAGACAAGCAATTATTTTCAATATCAATATTCACCACCCTACCACCAGCCCCGCAAATTTTAATGTTTTTATGACCCCTGTGGGACCCCTTTCCTATCCTTCAGAAATACTGTGATGTTGGAGGAAAGCTTCTGACAGATACTTGCGCATATGTTATTCCACCACTAGACTGTAATGTTCTTGAAAATAGAGATGCTATTTATTGATCTCAGCACTCTTAACACCTAGCATAGGGCCTAGCATTCGATAGAATTACCTTTAGTTTGGTTGATGGGTTAATAGAATTATAAGAATAGCAATAGTCATCTTTTAAAAATTTGTTTCACTGGGTTTTAACTGTGTGGTTCAATTATGTTTTTCTTATTTAAAAAAAGGCATGCTCTCATGGAACCATGTCTGCCAAAAGCATTTGATGACATTAGTATTTCTGTCTTCTTAGGTTAAGTAAATAAAGTCAAATTACCTCTCACTTGGAGGCTTCTAATATGTAGGAGTCCCATTGTCACAAGTGGAAAACTTAGTCGTGTATGGCCTCTCTTAAATATAGGTTCAGGAGAGATGTCACTAGAAGAGTCTTCTTCTAACATGGTTTCCCCTGTAATATGATCCAGTACAAAGGCAGCATAATGGCAGAGGTTGGTGACAGGTACCAGTGGACATGTAATTTTTCATAGTGTAAGTGACATGATTCTCACCCAGCCCTATTTGCTGCTACTGAAAACCCCTTGCCTTTATTTGGTGCTATAGAAGTTTTACAGAGGTTGAAACTAGTTAGTAAACCATCATAGAAAGAGATTTTATAGTTGCTACATCATTTTACATGTAACAGCATTTTCCTAAGCTGTGGTTTTAGTCGTGGTCACAAAGTGTGCTGTCTCTATTCTGCCTATAGCAGTGAAGACCAAGTCGTAGGGGAACCTGAAATCCAGAGACATTCCCAAAGCACAGTATTATCTCTTCCTGTGTCCCTGGTTTACCTTTGGATTCTACACTCCATTTTTATGCTGAAAGTTGTGTTAGTGATTTCTGGGTTTTTCAATGACATTTGAAGAGGTGTTACCTCATCTGGCATTGCAATTCAGAGATCAAATTACCCAAATAAAACTCCTTAATGGTCTCATTTCCATTTACCAGAAATTATGCTCTCAAAAATTGTGGTTGGAATCTTCAGGTCAAGCACTGGCAATGAGACTGTTATTGAGGAAGGAACCTGCACGACCTTGCAGAGAGACAGGATCAGACATGGGACAGAGGTGGAGATGAGCCTTGTCCTCAGAAACAAAATCCGAGAACAGGGGCACTGTCGTACGTCTAGTCACCATGTCTGCATGGGAATTAGAAACGAAAGACCAGAGACTCCATACTTTGTACGTTTCTGGAAACCTTGATCATCTCTCTCATTTATTACTTTGGTGATTACTGACAGTTTTTCTATAGCAATTAGCGTAAGAACTCACAACTAGAAAGGCCAGGCGACACAGCACTGGGGGCTGAGGAAGCTACTTCCTTCCAACCAGATTTGGGAGGAAATTTTCCAAGGGATGACAAAAGCTAAGTAAAGGGAAGAAAGCAGGGAATGTCAGAAGTGGCTGGAGACTTGGAGGTGGTCTGAGGCTCAGCAGCCAAGTAGCTTACAAGCTTGTATATTTTACTTACTGCAGAAAAAGAAGAGTGGAGTAGCTGATAACAAGAACACTCTTTGATCTTCTACTTCAAAGCATTACAGCTCCAGATTAATATCCAGGACTTTTTTGTTCAGATACTCTTCTCTTAGTCACCTCCCTTCCATTAGAGAGAGAAAACATTTTAGTTTCCAAGTTGTCTCTTCATCAGTTCCCAGGGATAATGTGGGGGACATTCAGGAACGTGGCACATTAGCAACCTCTTAATGCAGTATGAAGTCGAGGGGCTTTCTGTGTGGATATTAGTAATCAAAACTGATTATTAAAATTGCAAAGAAGCCTTGTATGCTGCTTGCAGGCTCGGATGGAGGATGACAGCGGAGCCTTTTGCATTATAAATTAGAATGGATGCTCCCTTTTTGAGTCATCGCTCTTTCTGCTTGATAATTTATCTTTCTAGCTGTGATTTATCCCTCTCCACTCATTTTCTTAAGCTGTCTTTTCCTGTGGCACTATTTCTTAGTGGCACAGACTTGAATTTACCATTGACCGGTGTGACAAATTTAGAGCTTTAAAAAAGTGTCTTAAAACTGTTGTCGAGAACTTTCTGGAGATGGGTAATGACATCTATTGGGATTGATAGTCCCTTGAAGGAGAATAAGTTAAAATGCTGCCAGGGCTCTATGCAATGACGTGAAGTTGATATCTTCATTTATTTTTTCAATTAATCCTTGGCTATTTCTAAAGTGGTAAACAGACATAATTTTTACTGCTATTAGTAGTAGCAGTAGCAATGACAACATTTATAAAACATGTTTTAGTATGTCAGTTGGGGTTCTTTGGTTTCTTACAACAGATATTGATTTTGACTAATTTAAACAAATTGGAATCTATTGAAAAGATGTTGGAAGCTCCCACAATTGTTGGAAGCCTGCAGACTCAGCCCTGTAATAGGCAAGAAGGAAGACAGCCCTAGAGAAAAGAAACAAGACCCTCCAGAAAGCCCTCCCAACCAGAACCATCTGATAAAGACTACCCCACTTGGATGAAAAGAAACTCTAGCCATTTTTAGCTTTGTCCTTCTAGCTGGGATTTAAATTGCAAGGATGGGGCATCTTGTTTAGCCCAGCCAAGATCACACTGGGGCTCTTTATTTATATTATCAGGACCTCTGATTGCTTATTATGTCAGCTGACTTTATCTAATGGGGAAGACAGAGTTGCTGAAGGGCAAATTGAGATATTGCTTTAACAAATTGGAAAATGCATGCTTGCCAACCAAAAAAATAAATCCAATGTACTTTATTTTTCATTAAAAAGATGTAAAACATATTATCCAATTAACTTTTGCAGCAACACTATGAGGTATGCAATATTATGACTATTTTGTAGAGTAGGTAATTTAAGATTAAATATATCATATACATCCTCCCAAGCCATCTACAATTAAGTAATGGAATCATATTCAAGACCAAGTCTCTTGTTACATATGTTAGATTTTTCCTCCCTGTCTTTCCTATTCTGTGGAGCTTGTATATTCACACAGATAAGATCCTTGAAGAATTTCAGTTCCAAAATATTTTCTCCTTTCCTCCCTCTGACCCTCCCACCCTCCATCTCCATTCCTCTCATTTTTCTCTTATTCCTGTTTCCCTCAGTTACCATTAGAAATCCAAGCATACCATAATCACTCTGACAGTTAACCCTGTATGGCCCAGAACATCCCCTAATAGAAACTAATCTCCCCTAACCTTTCCACCATGCTGCTGGAATTCCTGGTCTGGGAAATCATTCAGATTCCTGCATTTTCATCCTTAACTGATTTTCTCCTTTCCTTGCTCTGACACCTAGCTCTCCCTTGGCCACTGAGCTACCCTTGACGTGCTCTCAAGAAATAGCTACCTTTTTTCTCCCATATTCCATGCACTATAGGGCCCAGAGGTAAAAGAGGCAGCATTCTCACTTTTCATTGCTGTCTAAGAACCATTTTATTACCTTTCTCTCTTGAATACCTGGCTCCTTTAAAGTGTATACCATAAGACTATACCATCCATTAACCCTCCTGGCTGTAGTCATCTACTGACTTCTAGGTCACTTCCTCTAATTCACTGAATATTACAGCATCTGTGACCACTTCCATATCCATACAGATGATCCATTCAGTACTCTGATCTCATAGTTACTTGCTATCACTTTAAATAATCTTTTCCCCACATACTAACTAAGTCATCTTCTCTCCTATGTTTACCTCCCAGGTCTTGATGTCAAGGAACCCACTGTCAGACTCCCACTTCCCACCTTTCTAGCTTGTCTGTTTCCCATTGCTTGGACTTATACTCCATAATGACTTCCAGTTCAATGACCCTATCACCTTTTTTATGTCCTTCACTTCCCTCAACCTCTCTCACA
Organism: Tadarida brasiliensis; assembly: GCA_030848825.1. Taxonomy (NCBI): domain Eukaryota; kingdom Metazoa; phylum Chordata; class Mammalia; order Chiroptera; family Molossidae; genus Tadarida; species Tadarida brasiliensis. The sequence continues at coordinate 50,334,212 of CM061264.1, forward strand.
CACACCCCCTATTTCTTTCTTTACTCGGCTTAATTTTGGGCTTTATTATTAAAACCACATTGTTATAAACACACTTACCTGCCCACCATACTCAAGGACAACATTGTAGACCTGGTTAGAACAATTCTTCACCTCTTAGCCTCAGCCCAAGAACAGCTGAACATGGCTGGAGAAAAATAGTCAACTATGTTCTTTGGGCCCATTCTAAATTAATAACCATAAATCTTAGATAAGCTATCAACATTACTCAGCATGTTTTAGGTCAGTTCAGTCCCCCAGTCTCCAAAATGTCTATTAGACACCATCTCTTCTCTCCTGAAACTTAAAAACCATGTTCAACTATCTCACTTTTACTGAGACAACAGAAGAAATCACAGGACAGCCAATTCATCTAACTGTCCCCAAATCTAGCAACACACTCTGCTCTTCCTTTGGACACCATCCATGAACCCAGTCCAGCTTCTTCACTCTAAATGGGAGTCCATCCCATCTGGCCTGCTCCAGGACTGCATCTGCATCTCTCTCCTCCCACACCTTGATGTCATTCTCTCTCAAACACTCAAGCATGACATTAAAGAAGCCAAATGGACTCCGTGGCTCCCTTCAGTTATTCTTCAAGAACTTCCCTCCACTTCACAGCTAAACCCTTTTCAAAGGTGTCTTTATGTCCTCGCCTCTCATTCTCACTTTAGCCCACTTCAGTCAGGCTTTTTTCTACTACATGGAAATGGAAACCACATTATCAGTATTCTCCCTTTCTCCAAAAGCTATGGCTAATTATCAATTCTCATCTTACTCTACTTCATACATATTTTCAAGAACTACTGCATTCTTAATGTTAGCTCAAATATTTTTCCACCCTCACATTTTATAATGGAAGATCCTGAGTGGTATGAGTTCCTTATCAAGTTGGATTGTAACTGAATTATTGAGTGAAGAAAACTTGTCTCTCCCTGGGTACAGATACACCAGCTCCCTTGGCATTTCTCCTGATGGGCTTTGAAGAAAGACTTATGCACAGTCCCAGCCAGGATTCATCTACACTTGAGTTCTAGAAATTATAAACCGAATATTTAGGCCTAGCAACCAGAGAAGGTATATTTGATGCTTAACCTAGCTATGAAAATTTTTTTAAATCACCCTCTCTTTAATTTCTATAAATTCATATAGTTTATTGAGTCTCCAGTTTTTTGTTTTCCTCTTGATTAGAGATTCTAATCCCTTATTTTCCTTTGAAAACAAATTCTCTCCCATGGATTTGTAACATTTTCCATCAATAATTTCCCACTAGGGGGAAGTAACACATTCACTGTATGTATCATGCTTAAAGAAAAACTAGGTAGCAGGGTGATTTCTTCTGTTTGTTCAGTCACTACAGATCAAGGGCAAAAATATTTTGCTAGGAAGAAGTTGATCATTTGCATACTGAAATTCTGTGTCATTCTGTTTCTGCATTTTCAAGTCTTCAGCCTTATGGAGTTGGTGAGGGGGTGTCAGAAGGTGAAGCAGTAGAGTGGAGAGATTATAAATTCTAACAGATCTTTTGATTTGGCCGATAAAATACTTTAAAGAAATTTAAATTTAAATTCCTTTAAACTGTGTATGCATCCAGTTCACCAAGACCCCAACAATTACTCCCTGTTATCTTATATTTAACCAATTTTATTGAACAAATTTTGTTGATGGTCCTCTATATGTCAAGCACTACATTAGGCCCTGGAGATACAGCAGGGAACAAGGTAAGGCAAAGTGTCAAATCTCATGAGGCCTGCATTCTAGTGGATAGAGACTGATAAAAATGAGTAAACAGTTCTGGCCGGTTTGGCTCAATGGTTGGAGTGTTGGCCCATGGACCAAAGAGTTGTGGGTTTGATTCTAGTCAAGGGCACGTACCTCAGTTGCAGTTCGTCCCTGGCCCTGGTCAGGGTCATGCGGGAGGCAACCAGTCGATGTGTCTCTCTCACATCAATGTTTCTCTTTCTTTCTCTCTCTCTCTCTCTCTCTCTCTCTCTCTCTCTCTCTCTCTCTCTCTGTCTCCCACTCTATCTGAAGATAAATGAAAAAATATCCTTGGGTGAGGGTTTAAAAAAAAAAAAGAGTAAACAAATTAAGAAAATTTCAAATAGGGATAAATATATAGTGAAGGAAATAAAATAAGATGATGTGGTATGCAGTGCTTGTGGGAGGAGGTGATAATATAGATTAAATAGACCAGGAAGACTTTCCTGACATGTCATTTGCTCCGAAGCCTCAGTGATATGAAAAACCAGAGACAGAGGATGGTAAACAAAGCCAACAGCAAGTGCAGGACCCTGTGGCAAGAAGACTTTGGTTTGTTCAAGGAAAAGGAAGGTCAATGCAACTAAAATATAATGAGTCAAAAGAGTGACCCATTTCAAATAAGGTCCGGAAGGCAGCAGAGAGCAGATCACGGAGAATCATAGAGGCTACAGTAAGGATGTTGGATTTTATTCTCAATGTGATAGACTATTATGCATAATCTGTTACATATATTTTAAAGTTTATTCTGGTTACTGTGGATAAAATAGGTTATAGGAGCCAAGAACAGGAACAAGACCAGTGGATACTAAAAAAAAAAAAAAAAAAAAAAAAAATCCAGATAACAGGCAATGGTAGCTTGAGATAATAGTTGGAATTGTGAATGTGCACAGAATATACAAATGTGGGATAAATATTGGAAATAGAGCCATCAGGGCTTGCTGATGAGTTGGATGTATCATATGAGAAAAGTAGGTGATCAGGGCAATTCCTGCATTTTTGGCTTAAGCAACTGGGCAGATGACAATAGCATTAATTGATACGAGAAGCTGAAGGACTGAAGGAGAAACAGGTTGAACTGGGAAAATACCGGGTTCTGTTTTAGCCATGCGGAGTCTAACATCCCTGTTAGGTACCCATGTGAAATGTTAAGGAAGTGTTAGAAACAGGAGTCACTGCATAAATGTATCTCCAAGGGCACCTGAGTTTGTAACACTGCTGTAGTATGTAGGTTAAGAATATTGGTTCAAGGGTAAAACGATATTTGTATGAAACCAGGTTTTGCTGCTTACCAGCTCTGTGACATTGGGCAAGATTCTTAATTGTCTGGACCTCAGTATCCTCATATATATATTGAGGTTTAAATATTATATGTCTCGTCAAGTGATTATAAAGATAAAATAAGTTGCCCTGGCCAGCGTGGCTCAGTTGGCTTAATGTTGTCCCTTGCACCAAAGGTCACTGGTTAGATTCCCAGTCAGGGTACATGCCTAGGTTTTAGATTTGGTCCTGGTCAGGGTATGTGCAGGAGACAACCAATCAATTTCTCTCCCTCACATCAATGTTTCTCTCTCTCTCTCTCTCCCCCTCTCCCTTCTTCTCTCTAAAATCAATAAAAAATAGTTAATTATGCATAGTGCTTAACAAAATCCCTAGAAAAATAAGTAGACAATATATATTTATCAAACACCTATTCTGAGATACGCCCTTGGTATACATTATTTCAACTAATCCTCCCCAAACCCCTCACATCAACCATGCCAGCTAAACTTCAGTCCGCAGGAGACTGAGAACAGATGGCTCCAAACACACATTTATTTTTTACTCTTTGAAATAATGTGCATCTCTGCACAGATTACCCCTGACTTATCAATCCTGGGAAACATTCATATGAATCTGAAATGTGTATCTCTCCACTGAAATCCAGATTCTTCTATCCAGCTGCCTACTTGATATCTCTTGTTTGATGTCTGTCATCTTGAACTGAACATGATCTGATCTTCCCCACCCCCACCCCCCAACCCAGAACCTGCTCCTTCTACTCTCTCCTTCATCTCAGATGGTGACCTCTCGGGCCTTCTCTCTGCTCAGATATAAAGCTTTCAGTCATCATTGGTCCTTGTCTTTCTCACGCATGCTTTATGAAAGCCTGATATGAAGTAGCCCCCTGCCCTCATCTCCTATGATTCTGCCCCTCGCTCACCTTGCTCCAGACACACTGGCCTGTTTGCTGTTATTCAGATACACCAGGCATGTTCTTGTCTTGGGGCCCCTTCCCTTCTGTTTCCTCAGCCTGACAGGCAAATGGCCCAGATTCTGCCTTGCTAACCCCTCCGTCCTGTTCAAAATGGCCACTCTCCTAGCACTGCTTTCCTTCTCTTCCCTTTCTTTCACTTTCCTTTCTTTCCCTTTCCAGAAAAGAAAACATCCCTCTGTTGCCTCCAGAGGCAGCAAAAGGTTTGGTTCTGCTCCAGAGGTTTTTTTTTTTTTTTTCATCCTGAGAAGTACTTTACTCCCTGCAGTCAGCTCTTCCGCCCAGTGAAGGTCCTCCAGTCCCCTGACATCAATTAAGGTTGTTTCCAGCTGCAAATAAGACACCCTACTACAGTGGCTAAACAGTTAGTCCTGGATTTGTCTCATGCAACAGGAATTCCAAGGGTAGGAGTCCAGGGCCTTACACTATTCTGGTGTCCTGAGATTTGGGATTCTTTTATCTTCTTTTTCTGGCACCTTGGTCCTTAGATTGCTACTGGTTGTCTGTGCATTGAATCTTTTGTTCCAGGCAGATAAAGAGAGAAAAGAGTAAAGAACAAAGGATAAATAGTTCTTAGCAAGGTTTGCACTTTCTGAAATCGCTGACTTACAACTATTTTTTAACCTACAGAAATGGCCATTTTATATGCCTGATTCAAAATCTGGGAAGGAGCACCTTCCCCAGCCATGTCCATTGGCCAAAACTATGTCCCTGGACACTCTTAACCTCAAAGCAGCATGGAAGGCAAAGACTGTGTGAGCCTTTGGGGCAGCCGATGCAGTGCCTGCCACACACAGCTTAGCTCTTTCTGAGTTGCTTATCTTTCAAGACTCTGTTCAGCTCCCTGCCTTTGGCACGTCCTACCCAGAGCCTCTGCTGCAGGGGGGCCACCACAGTTTCACAGACCTGGGCATTGGCAACTTTTCACTGAATGCCTGCAGCTTCCCAGGCCACAAGAGAACTTTCGGGTCTGTTGTGTGGTGTCTACAGATCTTGGGGAATTGCCTTTCAGGAGTACGGGTAGGTAGTGACAAAATCTCAGGCCCTCTGCCTAAATAAACGGTACTGCCATTTCTGGTGTACTGCATTTATTCTGTGCTGGTGTGGCTAGCAAACTGCAGAACTGAGCATCTACATTTTTACACCTCTTATTTAATTTCATCTTCATAGCAAGCCTTTAGCTTTCTCTCCATCACTATTTTACACATGAAGAAACTAAGTCTCAGAGATGTTAAATCCAAGGCCCTTTAGTTAGAAAATGGAAGGGCCTCTATTCAGACCCAGGTCTGTCTCATTTCAAACATCTGCCTGATCCATTGCATTAAACTATTTCTAAGTAGATCTTTCCCAGGGCAACTATCCCCCACTATATACAGGACCCCTTGAGTCACTCTGAGTCTTAATGGGGCTAACAACGCAGGGAAACTTCACAACCTCTAGGCAGTCACTCCCACAGTTAGAGTGGCTGAATTCTCCCTAATTCTTGAGCTTTGATCTAGTCTTTTGCTCACACGTGGATTTTTATTTGTGGAAATGTCAGAAAGGATATTCTAGATGAAGGAGAGTCTAGGAAGTAGGAAAAGTATAAGCAAAAGCAAGTAAATGCAGCTCAGGGAGAGTGCATAATTCAGCTTGGTTAGAGTACAGATAAGTGATCCTAACACGTAAGTGTAGAAGGTCAAGTTTAAATCATACCATTAGAACCTTGACTAACAGCCAGAGGAATCTGAACTTTCTTCTGTCTGCAGTGGTGATGTATTAGAGGCTTGGCACAGGAGAGTTGAAATACACTTTGTATTTTCTGCTGCAACTTAAAAAGAAGTTTGAACAGTGCCTTAAGTACCAATCAGATATGGCAATCCTACTGCGGGAAGTATTAAGGGAGACGAGTGCTTTGTCCTTTTCTGTAATATTTTCTTTCCAAGATAGCAATGAATATTTATAGTTTGTGCATGAGAAGAACTGATAGTCTATAAAAGACAAAAAAAATAAAATAAAATAAAAAACTACTTCCAAACTCAATTTTCCTAATAAGAATAAAAGTTGCTGCTCCTTATAGTAAACAAGCAATGACCATAAGCATCTCTCAGTTCATGTTAAAATAGTTGCTAAATTGTAAAACCTGCATAGAAATTGGAATAAGTATCATTGCTTCCTGTCTAGAGTAGAATGGTCACACTTCACAATACAATAAAAAAAATATATTGAAGAATATTGAAGAAGTTAAGTGACTCACTTATAAAACTGAGAAGGAAACATACAAGAAACTCAGCTAGACTACGTGAAGTGATGGTTTTTATTTGCCCAAGTAATGCCACATTATTGAGGTGGCACAGAACACAGTACATCCATCTGTGAGTCAGAAATATGAGTCAGAAACACCATGTGAAGAGCCCTCTGTCCTTTTGATTACTGAAACTGATGTTTTGGTTAGACCGGGTAATTTACCAGTAGTTAAGATAATTGAGTATTAAGGAGGAAATCCATGTTGAAAGAATTGGTTGTGAAAAAATAAAATGAGGAAATGGGATTATTGACAGAGCTGAGAAGAAATATTCAGGGGATGTCTATGTCTATATCAAATAAATCAGCCCTGTAAATGACTTGTTTAACTGTTTGTGAATGAGTCAGTCAAAAGACAGGGATGTGGGAGAAGCAATTCAAAGGAAGAGAATGCTTTTCAATTGTGTTCCCTCAAATACTTGGATTTGGAGCTGTAATTGTTTCTGTTATTGAAAAGATTTATTTGTAAAGTAACAATACCCTTTCCAAAATAAGGAATCATGAATAGGAATTGATATCTGAAGAGAAAGGTGAATTCACATTGGTTAAAAAGGAAAGACTTCTCTATCCTCAAAATACTGATCCTGTATCCCTCTTTCAAAAAGATTGCTGTTCAAAAATGATAAAGCTCATCATAATGGTGTTGGGTTTTATTCCTCGTGTGAAAGCCAAGTGTGAGGTAAAGGATCCTCACAGTCCCCCAAGGTACTGTGATGCTGGGGCCATTCCCCAAGCCTGGCTGGCCCCACCTTACCTGGCTTTGGAGAATAAGGAAACGGACTGCCTGGCCTGATGAAGGGCAAGCTGTGACCTGCTCAGAGACATTTGGTTTAGATTTCAGGAAGATTTAATTTCTAAAAATAATGGCAAAGAACAGCAAAGCCTAGAGACTGTGCTTGAGCTCTAATAGAATCATGATACCATTTATTGTGGAAACCTTGATGTTTCTGAAACTCTTCAGATGCAAAATCAATGCTAAGTAGTTTTATAGACATTGGATGCATTTTACATAAAATTACCCCCAGAGCTGAGGACAGTGATGTACGAAAGCAATGTAGACAGTGTCTTAAATACACTGTAAGGCATAGTCCGGTGCCTCACTGGCAGCCCCTGGCACCTGTACCACGTTTCAGACCTTTACCCATTAAACTGCCTTTGCTTTTCTTGAGATTTGCAGCTTTGCGTCGTTAGATTATGAGCCTCTTGGCATACATCATATTCTTCTGTAGTCACCATTTTAAGCACATTAGAAAGTCATTGGTGAATAGACAGTATTTTATACCATAATAAAAGCAGTGATAAAGTATAGATAAAGAAAATAGAGCTGCCAGATGAGCCCAGGGATTCTCCGACGTATACTTTGGGAAGAGATTAAAGATCTAGGAAGGCAAATGAAATAAGAAGTAAACCAGGAGAAACTGATATAGTCAAAGTCAAAATAAGAGAAGGATAATTTGTATCAAATGCTCCTGACACTTTGAGAAAGATGGTAAGTGAGAATTGACCATTGGGTTGGACAAGGTGCTGGGAACTGATGATACTGACAAAAGGGATTTCCTATGAAGTGCTGCTTCCTCTCTTTCTGCTCTGTTTTAGGTAGTTGTTCCATGCTTCCATTTTATTTTTGAAGGTATAGCTCTTTTTCTTCCTCCTCCTTCTCCTTTTTTTTTTTTTTTTTTGGTGTTCTGGTAATTATTCCTAGAGGCCTAGATTAGAGCCTGCTCTGTCACCTGACAATTTAAATTGTTTTAAAAATTTTTAATTACAGTTGATATTCAATATTTTGTTAGTTTCAGTTGTATAGCAGAGTGGTTAGACATTTATACAAGTTACAAAGTGATCTTCTGAAGAGCTCCCCAGACAAGAAAAAGCTAAAGGCGTTCATCACGACTGGACCAGTATTACAAGATAAGTTAAAGGGACTTCCAGAAGAAGAAGGAGAAGGAGAAGGAGATCCAAAATATGAATAATAAAATGTCAATAACTACATACTTATCAATAACTACTTTAAATGTAAATAGATTAAACGCTCCAATCAAGCACATAGGGTGGCTGAATGGATAAGAAAACAAGGACTCATACACGTGTTTGGTGTCAACTCTTTATTTTTATATTTTAATGGTTACTTTAGTGATTCTAGTGTAAATTTTTGCTTATCACAGTCAACCTTCAAACAGTATTATACCACTTTACATATAGTATGAGAACCTTTCCACAGTATCTTTTCATTTCTCTCTCTCTCTCTTCACCTTTGTGCTCTTGTTGTTATATGGTTTACTTCTACATATGTTATAAACCTGACAGTACATTGTTATTTTTGTTTCAGTCAGTTATATTTTAAGAGACCTTAATAAGAAGAGAAAAATCTTTATTCCTTTGTGTAGGTCCAGATTTCCATTTGATATCATTTCCTTCTGCCTGAAGAATTTTCTTTAACATTTCTTGTACTTAAAGTCTGGTGATGAATTCTTTCAGCTTCCATATGTCTGGTAGAAGTCTTTTTGGTTGTTATTTTTGTTTGTGGGTTGGTTGGTTTTAGATATAAATCTTTATAGTTTGATTACCTGTGGTGTGCAAAATGGAAAATGATGACGCAGGAAAGGGTAAAACTACTCTAGTAGTATAGGCTCTGAGTAGAGAAAAAGAACAGGGCTCAGAACAGAAGGCTTGGCTACAAATGCAGTCATAAAAAGTCATGTGGTAACAAGAGAAAAGACTGAGCAGATGTCTAGTGATGTGAGTTGATTGATTTGTTAATGGATCCAGTCAAACTAGATTTAAATCCAAGATCCACTATTCAATAGCCAAGTCGTCTTCAACATATTATTTAAACTTCTGAACATCAGTTTTCAAATCCATAGGATAAAGTTAACACCTTCCCCAGAGTGACTAAAGCAATGAAATGAGTTAATATATACCAAACACTCAACACATGGCCTGGCACATTGGAAGTGCTCAGGACATGTGAGAAAAAAAGATGTGTAACTTTTCTTAACTTTATTGCTTAAGTCAAGGAGAAAAGATTCCAAGATTTCATTTTTCTACCTTTGCTTTCTCTTATTCTCCTTCTCTCACCCCTCCTTTCTTCCTGAAAGAGCATTTCAAAACTCAAATGCCAAGCTATCTGCAGATGCACTGTTCGAGACTGATAACATTGGAGGCCAGATGTTAACTGGCACAAACACTGTTCAGTACTCTGTAGACCAGAGGCTGAGGCAATGGTTTCCAATTTTATGATTATTATTGGAGTTTGTAGCAAACCATACTGCTACTGTTTCCACCCTGCTCCCTCCACCAAAACAAGAGATATACAGCATATTCATTCTCAAGAGATTATAAATTAGTTTTTAAAATACAAAGTTCTTGAAATATTAAGTAATGGCATTTCACAAACCTAAGACAGAGAATGCATCTCTAATGAAGACCTCAACACACACTTGAAGCTCTCTCTGGAAGGTCAATTACTGGTGGAATTTAATCTGAAAACCAGTCTCATTTTCTGAAATAAGTCTAGAGTAATAATTACAAAAAAATGCTTCAAACCTGCAACAAGTTTTTATATCAACTGAGCTTCCTTAACATCAGTGTGGGAGCTGTCCCAATGACAGGAAGTCAATAAGTAAGCCCTTCTCCTAATGACAAAATATTTTTTTAATAGCAATAATATGGGTCTGCTATGAATCACTGAGGTGATTGTTTGTGTTTAACATACTCACTTGCTCATTTATTCATTCATTCATTCATTAAACAGACATTGGTTCAGAACTAGCAATCTGCCCCAAGCAAGTGCCAGGCACTAGTTAACACGCCAATAAATACAACAAATGGAGCTTTGAGTTTTATGAGAGAAGGGAGAAGTTCAAAAATAATAAGCATACAAATAGACATAGTAAAAAGTTCTAATAGGTATTATGAAGACAACGGGACCTACTTAAATAACAGGTTGGGGAAGGAATTTTTTTAGTAGGTGACTTAATCCAAGCTTTAAAGAATAAGAAGGCAGCCACACAAAGAGTAGCGGAGAGAACAAGCAAAGACCAGCGTTTATTTAGTCATTCAACAAATATTTATTCAGCACTTTTGCTGAGCCAGGAACTGTTCCAAGCAACGAACATATACCAGTGAACAAAACACACATGTGCAAAATTGCTGAGGTGGGAAAGGGTTTGGCATGTTTTTGGAACAGAAGGGACGCCCCTGAGGCTGAACCATACCGAGCAGAGGAAAGTGTGGTAGAAGATGAGGGTGGAGGGGTAGCAGGAGCTAAGAGGGACTTTTAATCCACAGTAAAGAATTTCGATTTTATTCTAAGCACAGTGGAATGATTTGATTTTTGTGTTAAGATTGCCCTTGCTGTTCTGTGGAGAAGGGTTTGGAGGAGGATGAGAAAGTAGGAGCAGGGAGATTCATAGGGTAGCTATTGCCGTTTAAGTGAGGTTTTAATGCCCTGAAACACGGGAGACAGCAGGGATGGAGGAAAGTGTAGAGTTTTGGTGTAGGATGGTCAGGACTTGTTGGCCAACTGAAAAACAAAGTGGGGTGCTGGGGAAGGAGGTAAGATCGTGGATGCTTCTGGTTTGTACAACTGAGTAGATGATGGTTCCATTTACCACAGTGAGGAAGACAGGGCGTGTAAGTGGATGGGAATAGCAGTGGGTACTGGGGCCGTTTGGGGCTGCAGAGTACAGTAAATTCAAGTTCTCTGACTCAAGTCTCACGATTTATTAATCCAAAAGTGAAATTCAGTATCTCGTGAGATTAACATGTCACTAGAGTATGCAAACATCCTACATGACCGTTTATCTACAATATTTTAACTATAGATGTCAAGCAGAATTGTAGAACTGAATTCCAGATGGTATGTGAAAACATATTTTTTTATAAGCAAAAATGTATTGAAGCTGTTGCTTATTGAATAGGAACTGGTTTTCTCAGATCAATCTCATTTCCTTTGAAGGGAATTTCAATTACTTTGGGGGTGCTGTAAGCTTATTAAACATAGTTGTTAATAAATACTTCATTTAATTAATAGATTAATAGATTTTCTCATTAGCAGGACTACGAAAGTTTTATAAGTGGGAGTGTTTCAATCTTGTTGAGAAAAAATTTGATTATCCTGTATGAAAATCTCTTAGGAAAGGTGGAGAATGCAGGCTGGAAAGTATTGAGTTAGTGGGATAGTTTGTACACCCAAAGTACAAGAAGGGCAGCAGCCACACCAAGGAGTAGGTTCTCATTCTTGGTTCCCTCCGCCCCAGCTTTATGAAGTCCACATACAATACACATTCCCACACGTAATTATTCTCATCTGGGAAACCCCTACCTTTCCTCAGAATCACTGTCCTAGACAAAGTTATCTTTACTTTTAAGAGTTGTCATATTCCTTAGGAGGTTTCACGGATGGACGTTTGACAGGGTGTGCCCTACACGTTGCTACATTCTCAGGCCCAAGACGGTGCCTTGTTTCATAGTGCGTTCTTAATAAGTATTTGTTGAATGAATGAATGATCATTAACAGTATAAAACTACATTAAACCACACTTGAGAACTAATCTTTCTCCATCTCCAAAATCTCTGTAAAATGTCTGATCTCAGAGGCACTGCAGAGATCTTCTACTCATTCATTTCAACGGGGAGAGGTTAAGGAGTGGAGGGCAGGACGCAGAGAGGCCCTGTTTCGTTTTAGTTAATCTCCCACAGAAACTGGAACCAGATCTCCAGAATCCCAGAGCTCTGCAGCATCACGCTGCCACCTGTGGTTAAACCTCTCTCTGGGGAAAGCAGTTTAGGGTTATTGCCGTGAATGTAACTTTCAAAGCCCCTGGAAGAAAGAAAAGCAGTGGGAAGCTGCATCTAGAATTCACATAAGCTGAACCTCGCAGTTTTCCTCCTCTATGGGAGGGAAGACTTTGGAACCGGGCTCTTAGGGCCAAGCTGTGATATGCTGCTGCAGCTGTGACCAGAGGGGGTCTGTCTACCTTCAGTTAGGACATGGGCTCTCCATCATGCTGGCTGTGATTTCACACAGTTAAGTCCTTCATTGGAAATTAGGACTGACCTGGCCAGTGTGGCTCAGTGGATTGAGCCTCATCCCGTGGACTGAGAGGTCCTGGTTCGATTCCTGGTCAGGGCACATGCCCTGGTTGTGGGTTCGATCCCCAGTAGGGGGCATGCAGGAGGCTGCCGATCAATGTTTCTTTCTCACATTGATGTTTCTATCTTTCTCTCTAAAAAATCAATAAAAATATATTTTAAAAAAATAGAAATTAAGACTGGTTGCAGCCTGAAGCCATTAATTATACAGGAGTGGTCAAAAGTAGGTTAATGATAATAAATAATACAATAATTAACAAATAAGTAATAACACATGATAAACTCTGTGTTTCGTATACTCACAACTGTAACCTACCCTTGCCCACCCTGTATAAAGGCGAGTCACTGTCAGGTGACAAAAATGCGTATTTCTCTGCAGCTTTCCCATACACAGGGACCAGATAGCACATTGAGGTGATGGCCAATATAAAAGTACATAAATAAAATAAATAAATGGTTATTCCTTTTTTTTTTCCCTCACCTGAGGACATTTTTGCATTTATCTTCAGATAGAGCAGGAGGGAGAGAGGAGGTAAGAGAGAGAAAAACATCGATGTGAGAGAGACACATGGAATGGCTGGCACCCACACGACCCCAACCGGGGCCGGGGACAAACTGCAACCGAGGTACGTGCCCTTAGAGGGAAGAAAACCAGGGACTCTCTGGTCCGCAGGCCAACACTCTAACCGCTGAGCCAAACCAACCAGGGCTGGTTATTTCTTTTTATCATAATGATAACCAAGCATTTGAAGGTGGCAGTTTCTGAGTACAATTGAGGGAAGTATTTTGCAAGAGAACTTTAAAGAAGCAGCTTTTTTTTTTTTCACGAATGCACCCAACACACACATACGCACACTCTACACACAAGCATATGCCTTTTAAAGACAGAAAAGTTTACAAAAGCCTAAATTCCTGGGATTGAGAATTTCTAAATTCCTAAATTCCTGAATTCCTAAATTCCTGCGGGGAAGATGGGTGAGGATGAAGAAAGGAAACTACGGATTCCACTCAGGAACTCCCTTGAGGTCTTCACCTGCCAGAGGTTTGAATCCAAACCGAAATGGTTGTTCTGTCAGATGAGAAAGAAAACTGTGAGATCGTCACGTCCATTTAACCAAACTATGCTCTACGCCGTCTGGCATAAGACTCCTTCTAGGCCCTGAGAATACAAAAATCAATACAGCTTGGTCTCTGCTGCAAGGTCACAGCCCAGTGGAGTGAAAGAGATACGTACACAGAGGGATGCAGTCCAGCGTGGCAGGGTCTGGGATCAATAGGGGGTCTGTGGGGACATGGAGGAGAGGTCACACTTCAAATTCTTTCCAAAGAAGTTTCACAGTTTGGAACCTCCGTTTTCTCCTCTTTGAAATGGAGCGAAGAGAATCAGCCACGGGAGTTGTGAGACGCCGATGATGGAGAAGATCATCCATGAGTAATGTTTAAGAAGGAAGAGAAGCAAAGTGGAGACAGCGGAGCTCTTTCCGTAATGGTGGTGAGCCACTCCGCCCACCTGAGCGATGAAACCTCTTTGTAGAGCTTGTGATATTTTCACTGGGGCTATTTGTTAGAATCAGCCCAAGGAAGACTGAGCTGAAAGAAAAATCCCCTCTGATTCAGAAGTGAATTATTCCTTGGATAGTTCTTCCTGAGTCTTCGTTACAGGAATTGGAGTGTGCGCAAGTAATCGGGGATCAGAAAACTACCACCCTGGGACAATTACAGGCCACCTGGCTTAGCTTGAATTCTTGGAAGTAGAGCTTTCCTAGTTTAATAAAAGGTTTCATGTACACCTTGTGGTTCTGTTCTTTATCCCAGGTTTTTCCTCCAGGCTTATGAATAAGGCTTCAGTCATATTTCTCCCTCCAAGACTGGCGAGCCGTCCCACTTGCTCCGCTGGGGGCTGGAGGCGCAGCCGAGGGAGCGGTGGCCGTCTTCCGCCCTCTGCTGGCTCTCTCCCTGCACGGTTCAGGGCTGGCTTTGCCTGGATTCCTAGGGACTGGAGCTCGGCAGAGAACGTGGGGCGGAGAGTGCTCCTGCTCGGAGTAAAAAGAAAGAGAGACGTGGCCAACAGAAGGTGACACAGAAGGGCTTTTCCCATCGTGGGGGTTTGTGTAAAGATGTCATCGTCTCAAATATCAGAGCCAGTGAGTTTTCTGTGCACGTCTGTTTTGTTTGGGGAGAACACAGCAGTGTATTTTATTTTATTTTTAGATTATTTCCTCACAAGGCTTATCAAATAAGTTAATGCCACATCTCTGTAGACTCGTTTGAAGGGAAGAGCAGAAACTCATGCCAGTGGGAAGTGAGACAAGGGTGAAGAGACAGGAAGAGAGAAGAGATAGGAAAACCCTTTCACAGCAAATTGCAGTGTTCTTCAGTTGGTTCCCCAACACTTTCCGAAGACTATTCACAAGGCTCTGATCCAGATGCCTGGGGTACAGAGTGAGTGATGTTGGGTCCCTTCTCCCTTAGAGATAGGAATCCACTGGGGAGCACTGAAATAGCCTGAGAATTGGGTACGGTAGTAAAGGACTGCAGGAGAACACAGACGAGGAGCCTGTACCTAAACAGAATGGGGCTGCAGTGTAGGGAAAACTGACCAGAGGAGGTGACCGGAGCTGAATTCTGAAGCATATGGGAGCCAGTGGGGAGAAGGGCACTCCAGTTGTGGGGCGCACCACTTCTCATGCACAGCATTGCCCACCATCACTGCCTCCAAGGAGCTGAAAACTCTGGATACAAAGCAGGAGAGAGTCGTTAAAATATTAGGTCTTCGACAACAAGCAATTGGTCAGTCCAGGGCGATCAGCCTGTGCAGGGCGGAGCAGGCAGAATCGCGTGGGTGGGCAGCCCACGGAATCCTGGACGTCAGAGAGCAAGCTGGGACAGGACGTGAGGGTGGTGTCTCTGGTCCTAGAGAAAGGTCACTTTCAATACTGTTTCAGTCCATATGTTGGGTATGGACAACCCCTTCCTGGCAGCTACAGTCAAATATTCCAAAACTCATGAATGACCTCCTCTCTTAATCGATCTGAAATTCTGAGTGACCTCTTCTAAAGATCAAAATATTGAAGTAGCTATAAGCTCAAGGATATCCACTGCAATGTTATTTAAAATCATAAATATAATGGGCAACAGTAGGGAAAAATACGCTCTAGCAAGTATGGTACAGCTTCTGGATGAACCAGTAAGTAGCCCACAGAAAATGATCGTCCTGGGAACTGCACCACACAAGCAAAGTTCTTGTGAAAAAAAAAACCAAGATCCAAACCTGCAGGGAAAATATTCAAAAGGAAAAATACTAAACTGCTCATAAAAGTGGTCATTTTTCTCTATTGTCTATGTTTTATATAATATCTTTTTATCACAATATAAAGAAACCTAAAGGTAAAATGTGTGTCCTGATTAAGACAGAGGCAAAAATTACCCTAAATAAATAATGACCCCATATATGTGTTTGTTTCTGATGTTTCAGATGCCATTTTCTCTGAAATTGTATTTCGTTTTGTGTGGCATATTCGTCTTGCTTAAATCTGTCCTCAGTCTCCCCCTTGCCCACACCCCTCCTCCTGCCCTGGATCTGTGGGATGCATTGTGATGTCTGCTCGCTAATTTTGCTGTGACTGGGGCTGGTGTCTGGTTGGTGATTCATGTTTGTTCCTAAGCTGTACATCTGTGTTGGTTGCTCTGAAACAGTGCCCCAGGGGATATGAAAGGCCATTTGTCTCACTGAGACTGCTTCTTTGGACCAAAGAATTCTTCCCTGGCTTCTTCTGAATTCCAGCCAGCTCTTCCCCGAGTTCAGGCAGGGTGAAGAAGAAAGGGGAATAAAAGTATGTGTGTGGGGTGGTGGGGGAGCATCATGGAGAGAATTTTGGTATCTGGATCTCTTCCTTGCTTACCTAGCAGGACCAAACTTTCCTGAACCTGACCCTGGGGACAGATTGCCTGGTGGACTTATTTTCTGCCCACTAGGAATGCCACCGGCAGAAAAGAGGGCAGAGGGAGCCCTGGTGGAAACCCTCAATGGAAAAAAGTTCTGAGAGTGTGGTAGGCACACCCACTTGGCACCCCTTCTACGATTTTAGCACAGATACACACAGCAGAGATATTCATAATATTTAATGACTGGGACCACATGGACACTGACCAATGTAATGGGCACAGGCTGAAAGTAGCAATAATGCTGAAGGTAGGGTCCTCCTGCTGTTCCAGACACCAACCCTTTCATTACTAGATCACCTGGAAGGTCAGCAGGTTCTCAAGGGCCTGGGGCAGTGGCTGGCCGCCAACTGTCACAGAATTATCTCGATGTTTTAATATCCATAAAGGCCAATGAATAACAACATCAATACACATGAAGTTTCTAAACTCATGCCCACTCTTAAGCTTTACGTAGTCCCATCCTCACCTTTGAAGAACCCACCTCAAGAAGAGTTCAGAGCCGGCATCAGGACCTACTGGTTCTGCAGGATCCGGGAGGCACAAAGGAGCCCTTATCCACAAAGGAGCTCTTTATTTTGCTCAACAACTAGTGTAGATCTCGCCCAAGGAAAGTTCGCAAGTCAGCTTTCATTACATTTTCACTTGGGTTACAACATAGCCCTACCTCCAGGCAGGCTGGCAAGCAGGCTGGTATGTGCGAGCGGCTGCCCACCTGCCTGCTTGCCCGCAGTCTGTGAAAGGCAGCCCCGTCCAGCCCCTGAGCCTGCTGAAAGTCCATTGGCAGTGCCTTAAAAGCCCAAACACACATTGGATTGTTGGGGCTCTTCCTTGTCCTTTGAACCGGAGTCTCACTTGCTGCTCCTCATCAGACACCTGGAGCTTGTGGGTCGGCCAAAGCCCCTTCTCAGAATGGTCTCTGGGGAAGCAGGATAGTCCTGCATGCTGTCATTTCTTCTTTCAATGAAAAGGTTCTTGTTTCAATGAAATGCACAGCTTCAGGGTAATTTGCTGCCTCCCCTGTCTTCATTCAAGATAACAGCCAGGGTTGCTCATAGTCTGACTGACTCTACATACCAAACACAAATTATGTTTGGATCCAGAGACTGAAGGGACATTGCACTCTGTTACCCAAGGAGCCTTTCTGGAACTCTGTCACCAGGGTGGAGAAATGAGTTGAAAGACTTGGGTGTTCCAATTCTCTTTCTACAAGTAAGTGACTATCCTGTGACTTTGAGCAAGGTATTTAAAATCTCCCTAAGCCTCATTTTCCTCAAGTGTACAATGAGATCTACACTTACAGGGTTGTGATGAGGGGTAAGTGGAATAATCAGAAAGCAATTTTCAAACTAAAGAAATCCACCCCTAAAGAGCAGGTTGTAAGAGCTAGTGAAAGAAAAGAACCCTGCATGTAAAAATGAATGATGGCAGCTGGATCAGAATCAAGGAAGCCCGCTGTTGTCGTCTGACTTGGCAAAGAGAGCATCCCCAGCCCCGTGCTTTCTCCAACACCTCGCTCTGCAGAGCTTTCCCCGGGGGGCAGTGAGTGGTTTGGAGAAATGCTGGGCAAGAGGGTTACCGTCACTTTGAGGCTAAGGGGGGTTGGGCCCACAAGGAAAGTGTAAAGGGATTGATATAGAGTGTGGGGAAGACACACAGTGTCTCGAGTCATACCAGGATGGAGAAACCAGAGACAGAATCTCTATTGCTCCCCCATGTTTATTGACCAGAGCTTGTTCAAATAATTCTGAGCCTGAGGTTACCTTCCCTGAGTGTGGGAGCTGGACCAGACATCTTAACGGCATGCCTCTACCAGAGCAAGGGGCAGTATCCTCCTTCGGAAATAAAACTGCAGCCCTGCAGAGTAATTTGGCATTATCAGATTAAGTCATTCTCTACAGTTTAACTTGCACGTGAATATTAAATCTCAGATAGGACCTCCCACCTAATCAGCCAGTGGATGACTTGAGGAGAGCACTTTGTTCCTGACACCTTCAGAACTATGCATATTGTGTCTTTAATGACTGTGAGAGTTACTCATGGCAGGAAGACGTCTCCCAGCTAGGAAGACTCATTCAAGCGAGAGTTCCGAGAGTTCGTGTCTGACACTTAGAGCTGTGAGTGCTGCCTCTGGGGTTGCTTATCGCCACCCAGTTATTGTCTGGCTGCCTCTCATTTTGAATTTGTCAAAGCTGCTGTGCATGGGGCTTTGCTCCAGGGTTCAAATCCTGGCTCTGTTCTTTGCTAACGACTGAACTTCTACAGGACTGTTTCCTGTATACAAAGTGAGAGTAACAATGACTGCAACTCTGAGCTGTTTGGAGGGTTAAAACTTAACACAGTGTGAAAAGTTTTACGTACAGTGCCTGGCGCATGTTGGTTTGCGTTGTATGTGTGTGAGATGCTCTCCTCCTTGCTTCGCGCGTGACCAGAGTTTTCTGCTTTCTCTTTAAGCTTTGATGTGGAAAATGGCCCTTCCCCAGGCCGGAGCCCACTGGACCCCCAGGCCAGCTCTTCCTCTGGGCTGGTACTTCACGCCACCTTTCCCGGGCACAGCCAGCGCAGAGAGTCCTTTCTCTACAGATCAGACAGCGACTATGACCTGTCACCAAAGGCGATGTCGAGAAACTCGTCACTTCCGAGCGAGCAGTGAGTACCAGCTCTGTCTGGCTCCCAGTCACACTGACCTCATCTTTAACCCTGTCTCAGCAGCGGCGGCAGCAACAATGCTTCCCCTTAGCCCGCGGGAGGAGGAAGGAGAAAAATGAGCTGAGCAGAGGTGACGGTGATGCCCATCTTAAGGACATTAGTGTTCCAGAGCGAGGGTCTCCGAGGGTATTACAAACCTCAGGCTCAGTGTTCACTTTACATCTGGTGTTGATACTTTGTGTGTGTGTGTATCATTCAGCTTTATTTCCTGAATTGCTGAATCGTTGATGGCATGAGAACCTTAACACTCTGCAAATCGCGCTTAAATGTTCCACATCGTGTGCGGCGTGAGGCTGCAGTCGGGAAGAAAAAGGGTGGTTGGTGACATGTGTGCTCTCTCGGTGGCCTTTGCTGGGTGACATTTAATCGTCTGTCACCCAACCACATGTCCTTTCTCTGGAATGTTAACACAATGCCCACTTGTTGCCTGGTTCCTTGGTGAAACAGGACACACTCCATCGTCGTATTAAGCGCAGCTGATGTTTCTGTTTTGCTGCTGTTAATTGTAGGTCTCTAATTTTTATTGAAAGAACAATGGCAGAATTGTGTTACTTATTTATTAAATTTGTGAAACCAAATAAAATTGGATGCTGAAATACATGCCTTAAAAGGTTTCTGGGCACACGTACAATTGTTTTTAACATCATATGTTATAAAAATATTCGTGGTTCCCTCAGGCTCCAGCCTGGAAAATTCCACTGGGCTCTCTCCCTCTATGGGAAAGGAAGCCAGAAAGGGTCACCCTCTTGTGAAAGGGGCAGGGGCATTTTAAAGTAAGAAAATACTCCTCAGGGCATTTCCGCCAGCCAATTTTAATAGAAGCACCCCTGCCCTAAAATAATAATTGGGTCGGCCAAAATTCATTGATTCATTCATTTGGCAAATACTTATGGAACCTCTCCTATGTGACAGGCAGTATACCATGCTTTGGGGATAAAAGATTAACAAACAGTGGAAAGATCACAGATGAGTTAAAAAACAAAAACAAAAAACAGATATTCTCAAAAAGGTCACATGCTCTCAGGGAGGTTAGCTTTAAATAAGAAAGATAAGAGGAACACCCAGGTAACTCAACTACTCCTGGGATGAAACATTCAATGAGAGCTTACCCAGGGGCCAGCTGCATTTACATATGTTTTCTTTTTTATTTTCACAACCAACCTGTCAGGTGGTCACCATTATTATCTCCACGGTATAGACTAGGAGACTGAGACTCTAGACTGAGAAACCTACACCAGTCCCGTGACTATATGCCACGCTATGTCCCATGATGTAGCCAAGGCTGACCATATTCAAAACGACTGGACTCTCTCCACCTATGTTCTTCAAACTGCAAGGTAGAATCCACTACCAGGTAGAAAACAGATGAATGCACAGTTGAGGTACCTGAGGCTGGAGGAGAGGTAACCACTTTGCTGTAGGTCATGTAAAACCAAGGCAGTTTCTGACCAAAGGGATGGGGGCTTTGGCAGTGAGTATACCTGGAATTCTCTCTTCCACTTAGAGACATACCTTTCTAGACTTCCTGTGTGGAGAGCTGAGGAAATGCTGGGAGCTGGAAGTGATTAGAACTTCATTCACAGGGCGTCTCACAGACGAAGATGAGCTTTGGAAGGCAGGTAACAGGTTGCCAAACACATGCCAAACAGCAGAATGGGGCTCGGTTTCATTCCAGAGGCTCCTCACAAGGTTCTAACCAAATTTCAGATTAAACTCGGGTGATTCCTTACTTAGAATCAAAAGGTTATAGAAACTTTGAACTTGAAGAGATCTTCATGATCACAGTCCAGCTCAGTCCATAGCTGTAGAAACAGAAATCTAATTCTGAATGGTTGCATCCAGGGTCCCTAATATTAATGCTTTACCCTCTTTGCAACGTTACCAATCAGCAAAAGTTTTCCCTAACTTTAGAACCAACACAGTATTGTCAACTTTCAATTTAGGCAAGTAAGTATTTTATATGTTATCTAGTATCATTCTCAATTTTTTAAATAAAAGGAACTTTTTAAAATTAAAAAAAAATGTAGGAAGGCACACTTTCATAATGAGCAATAGACCTTCTCAAGAAAAAACAGTTGACAACATAATATCACCCTATCAAAGATACTAATAATACAATGCATTAAAATCTTTGAATGAGTAAAAATAGCGCAAAATTTGGTTTTGCAAATATTTCAACATTATAATAAAACTTTTATATATTTGCCAGTTTAGAAATTTATATTTCTCAACAAAACAAGAAGTGGAGCTTGAGTAATATCCAGATTCTTCTGGTATTTCATTTTATCAGGACCATGTTGGAAAATCCAGCATCCCACAGGTATCCTGAGCTAAACTGAAGTAATGCTCTCGAAGCTATTTTACCCAGTTATTACTCTTCAGGGTGAATTGAAAGAGAGGAACAGCAGCCCCCAAAGCTCTCACTGCTCCTCCTGCCTTCTACCCATAAAGCCGAGGAAGAGAATGATGATGGTAGATCCAGATTCTTGGTGCAAAGACCATTGTGTCAAGGCTGCAAGACAGTCCTCGTATCTGCACAAAGCAGTCATGAATTTATATAAGGTGGAAAACTTTGCATCATTCTTTGCATCAAATCCTAGTAGTAGAAACATTAGCTTTTACAAATTCCTCATCTGATCTCTTTCAGAAGAGTAAGAGAAAACATGGGTGGGGAGAGTGAGTTAAAAAGATATTAAGAGTAAAAAATGCAAATGAAAAATTAGAAATGGCTTTAACTTTTGGCAACAAAAGAGATATTGAAATAAGGCTTTCTAGTAAAGAAAATAAGACCCATATTGGTTCCCAAAAGGAAATGTCAGATGCTTTCCTAGATGTGGCAATAATCTGTTGGTTTCTGTTCAGTTCCTGCATTGTACTCATCTCTAACGTAATGCCTTTGTAAACCAAGCTACAAATTTCCCAATGGGAACAGAAAGTACTAGGAACTAGTGAGGCCATATATATCACCTAAAACTATAGCGGGAACTACCCTGGGCAGGATCCAATTTTGATTACCCACCTGCAAAACCACAGGAAAGAAAGATCCATGTTCCCTTCATGTGGTCATCCCATTTGCAAAGCCTTATATAGACAAGGAACTTTTTCAAGCCATCATTTAATGTGAGTACCAAATTGTCTCTAGAGTGAGCAGCCAAGGGAACTGAAACTTAAGAAGAAGAAATAACAACCCACTTAAAGTTAAGACCTGTTGATTGATGGACTACCAAAAAGTACAATGTGGTGTCTCAGACTTAAGTTAGACATACTGCTATCCCACATGGCTTTAAGACACTACATGTCTTTTATAGTGTCTAAATTATCTGTAAATAAAAGTGCACATTTATTGAGCATTTCTTATGTGCTACGTACTATTTAAAGTACTTTACACATTTTAACTCATTTCATCCCTATAACCCGAATACGGTTGGTACTATAATTTTCTTGTCTGAAAGAGGAGAACATTGGGGCACAGAAAGATTAAGTAACCTGCCCAATAAATGGGGAACCAAAGCTTTAAAGGAGTCTAGACAATTAAACCATAGGATATCCAAGAGATAAACAGACAGTAAATGAGGATGCAAAATAAAAATGATATTAACCTCTGACTACCTTTCCAGATGGTATAAGGATCATATTCATTGTTTCTTTTAAATAAAAACTTACTTGAATTTAGGCACTTTGTTAACAAATTGGACATCTTCTGTATCCTCGAGGGAGCTAAAAAATTAATAAATCAACAGGCAGTTTTAATACCTTCAGATAAAGGCAATCCTAGAAATGTGTGCACAGGACTTCGAGAGGTCTGGCCAGGCAGGGCAAGCAGCCTACTTGGAGGAGTCACAGCTAAGCTAGAAGACTTAGCAAAGCAGAAAGGGTGCAGGAGGAAGGGCCATGTGCTAGCTAGCCCTCTAGTTGCCAGGAGCATTGTGGGACACCACAGCTCAGTGTGGCTGGGGCTGAGAATGTGAGGGGATGAGAAGCGGTGAAAGATGAGGCTGGAGAAGTAAGCAGGAACCTCATCGTGAAGGGCCTAAGCTAAGGAGTTTTCCCTTAGGCTGCAGGCGAGCAGTGGGAGCTACCAGGATCTTTGAAGCAAGAAAATACATAATCAGAGGAATGTTTTTGAAAGATAGCTCTGATTACAGTAGGAAGACTGGTTTGGAGGGTGGGCAAGCCTAAAGACTAGTGTCCCAGTACCAAAGGAAGGGCTTTGGTAATCCACAAAAGAGAGGATGGGGATCTTAGCTCAGAGCAGATCCAAGGGATGATTAATGAATATTTGCAAGTTAGGATCAACAGGGGTTGGTGGTTGACTGTGAGGTTTCAGTCTTGACCAACAATAGGTGGTTGCACTGTTCCGTAGAACATTCTCTTATCACATGAGGGAATGCATATGAAGATGCTTTGTAAACTGTAAAATACAATATAAATAGTTCTCTCGATTGGGATGGGGGCCGACATGACTATCCTAAAGAAGTTCTCACCAGCTGGGAAGATAGACCTACAATTGTTTAATTACAATAGTAGTGATACCTAATACTAATAAGAATAACTATAACTAAACAACTGAAGAGTTTTTATGTGCCAACCACTATTATGAGTTACACCCCATTTTACAGATGAAGAAATTGAGGCATAGAGAGATTGCCTGGTGTTTCCTAATTAGCAGTAGTGCCACTCAGAAACAAACCATGCTGGCTGGCTCCAAAGTCTGTGCTCTTAAATAAAACAGTATGTCTCCCTACAAGACAGACTAAAATAAGTGTTGCAAGAAAAATACAAGTAAAATTCTGTGTGTAGGTAAGAAACAGAGAAAGGTAAAGTTAATAAAATCTAGAGCATAGCAGTAGGAGGAAGCATTTGTTTCTTTCTAGAAAACCATTTCATTGTTTAAAGTAGACCTACACTCTAAGACCCAGTGTTCTCATCTCCAAATATTCCATCAAGTTGTAATGTGCTGACTTTGTCACTAGATGGTGCTTGTGCCATGGTTCTGAATACCTGTCCTTCCTAAGAAACAATGCACTGCCCTCTCTAGTGGTTTGGGAAACTAAGTACATTGCTTTTCATAACCAATCAAGTGGTTTGTGATTTCCATGTCATTTTATTCTTAATGATTAAAATATCAATTCAGATTAAAAAATTTAAGTAGTTTCATAAATAATCTAGCTGTACTCAAATACAAATTCTTTGCTTTGTTTCCTGTACGGGCTATAAACTACCTATGAATTACCTATTGACATACAGCATTAGCTTTTGCAGCTCAGGTCCCTTTAAGGGAGCCAATGCAGAGATCTGCAAATCCACCTCCTGCTTCTGAACGTTTTGCTCTCCTAAACTTCAAAAGTTCCGTAGTGATAGTCATGTCGACATGGAGCCCTCTTCATGTTTGTTTACCTCCCTTTAATCATTAGTTTGTACAGTTTTGCTAACTCCCATTATGCAATAATACATCAGCTTTAGTTACTACATGTGCATGAGATTTGCTTATATTATTTAGCTTTTGTTAAGTATTTAGACACCAGAAATCCAGGAGTCACGGATGATCTGCTAACTCCATGACTTTATCCCCAACTGACCCCAATGTCTTAAAAACAATGTGAACTTCCCAGCAGAAATCTGAACAAATAGCAAGATATGTCACCTATCTGAAGTTCATCTCAAGAAAATAGCTTGGGAAGGGGCAGTTCTAGATACAGGTCAGCCCCTTGCATTTATCAAAACTCTGCCTCCTAGCTATTCTGTCTCTCCGCTCCTCTCCAAGAACCTTGAGGTTCTTCCTTTGGCTCTCTCTATATGCCCCCCCACCTCAGGAAGCCACCCCTGCCATTGCTTGAACAATCCCCAGGGTTGTAGGTCACTCCTAAATCTATGCTTTAATTCTCATATTTCAGTCTTCCTGCTTGACGTCCCCAACAAATATCTTAAAACTGAGCATTTTTGGAAAGTGACACTTCTCCCCCAGTTCCTCCTCACTCTCTTCTTTCTACTCGCGACTTCACTCTTTTCTCAGATACCCATTGTTAAAACTGAAAATAATCTTTCTTTTTGACCCCTTAGCCAATGAAATGGCAGTCCCTGGCAGGATGTTTAGGATCTCTTCAAATGGTCTCTCCCTGTTTCTTTCTCTGCCTCACCTGTTTCTTCTCATCTGAATGACTGCGGTATCCCCCTCGCTGTCTTCCTGGCTCTGTCTTCTCTTCAGTGTACCTCTTGGTGTCCCTCGCATTTTACTTCCTAAAGCACTTTTCTCTTTGCTTGTCTCACTGAAAACCTTCACTGGCTCATTTCTTGCTGCTGAGTTAAGCACCAACTCCACGACCATTGTCGATGCTGTCCATAATGTGGGCCTGCGGGAACTTCTAGTCTTATCCTCTACAAGTATCTGT
Source organism: Tadarida brasiliensis (assembly GCA_030848825.1). Taxonomy (NCBI): domain Eukaryota; kingdom Metazoa; phylum Chordata; class Mammalia; order Chiroptera; family Molossidae; genus Tadarida; species Tadarida brasiliensis. Next base: position 50,359,661 of record CM061264.1, read on the forward strand.
AGTTAATGTGCTAGGCTCCCCCCAGCAGCCACAGAGCGCCTCGGTGAGCATGTGCAGTACTTTCCATTCCAATGCCTTTGTTCTGGCAGTTTCTCTCATTGGTAGCATCTACCATCCACGCCATTTAAAGCTTGCCCTCAAGAGTTCATCTTAGGTACGGCCACCAATACCGTGGAGAGTTCAACGTCAAGTTTCCTAGATACCTCCCAAAGGAAAAAGCGGTTCTGGAAAAGGGGGGAAAGGGGGCGCAGCATCTGGGAGTGACAGTTCTGACAAGAAGTCTCAGGGTCCCAAAGGTGGTGGCAATGCAGCAAAGGTCAGACACGTTTTGTGTGAGAAACATGGAAAAATCGTGGAAGCCTTGGAAAAGCTAAAGTCTGGAATGCGATTCGATGAAGTGGCCACACAATATAGTGAAGATGAAGCCAGGCAAGGCGGCTACTTGGGTTGGATGACCAGAGGGTCCATGGTGGGACCGTTTCAAGAAGCAGCATTTGCTTTGCCTGTAAGTGGGCTGGACAAGCCTGTGTTTACAGACCCTCCAGTTAAGACCAAATTTGGATATCATATTATTATGGTTGAAGGCAGAAAACAAAATTGTATGGAACACTGAATTTGTTTTATACATTCTGTTTATCTCTTTAAAAGGTGTTAAATAATGCTTTTATTTTATGAACTCTGTCATTGTGGGTTTGTAAATGCAAAATCGCTGTCAGGGGGGTGGGGAACTGGCTGAAAGAAGGTGACAGGATTAGCCAAAGAACATATATGCATGACCCCTAGACACAGACAACGGTGTGGTGATGGCCAGCGGGAAGGAGGGCAGGGGCTGAGTGGAGGGGGCAAAGTGGGGGGAAATGGGGACATCTGTAATAGCATCAACAATAAAAATAAAGAAAAAAAATCAGGTGGGTAAAGGTTAGTGTACACTGCAGTAGGTATTCAGTTGGTGGTTCTCAAAGATGAGTCAAGCAGACTCCTTTTACTGTTGTTCTTTCCTTCCGGAACTAATGTATCTGAGTCTCAGTAAATCCCATACGTTAATTTAGAACCCATCTCTAGGGGAGCCAAGTATCAGCTCATACTATTCACACATTGACCTGGGCATCAAAAAGACAGATTAGCATATGAAAACCATAAAATAAGGTTGTAGGCAACAGTTTGATAAGTTAGCCAACTTTGATCTGCCAGGACAATTATTATTAGCTCCATTTCTTAACATAGTACATGGCCCATAATGGCCATTCAACATTAAGGGCTTTCTTTTTAAATAAACGTTTATTGGGGGGAAAGGCACTCAGTTCTCCCATCAGTTGTTTGTACTGAATGAGCAGCCATTCACCAAGTGTTGGTTAAAGGGAGAAAGGTCAGCATAAAACACTCCCTCATCTTTAAATGTATAGTTTATGTTATCACCAGCCTTTCCAGGACCAATGTTCTGCGTATCTACATTTTTTAAATTTACAATTCCATACTTATACAAAACACAAAAAGGATATTATGAATACTGTACTTCTTAAAAAATAAAACTTTGCCAATACAAAAAAAAAAAGAGTTCATCTTACACACCGCCCAGTCAATCAAGCCTTTCCTACTTTCCTAATCTATAATGATCACCTCTCCTCCACACCCCACTGAGAATCCATGTTTGTATTTCTCATTCTGTAGTTATACTATCCATTGCAGTGTTTTGAATATTTTTCTGTCTGCTCTACTATATTTTAATGGGGTGGGGGGAGTCATGGATTCTATATAATTAAATCTGTCAACTGTGCAGAGTCATCGTAAAATAGGAAACATAATGATTAAAAGCACAGACTTTTGGAATCAAATAGTCTTAAGTTCTTTCCCTTATTACTTATGTGCTAGTTAAGCAGTTGCTTAACTCCTCTCTGCCTTGATATTATCGATTAAATGGGTATATTAAGAGTACCTGCCTTAAGTCTTGTCACAAGAATTTTAAAAAAAGATAATGCACAAAAAGTGTTAGCACAGGGCCTGACATGCGGGGATCATGCTTACTCAGGCTTGGCACTGTTATTTTTATAGTCACAGTACAAAGTTAATGCACAACAAGTTTACTCGATTGAATTGAAGGGGGACTTCTCGCTAAGGACAAAGGTAGAAATTTTTGTATTAAATAGACCCCAAAGTAAAAGCCTGTGTTAGAGAAGAGGCCCTCATGCGCATAAGTGTTTAGCTGGATCCCCAGGCCTCAAACAATGCCTGTTAATGGGCAGGTGCTTAATAATTACTGGTTGCATTCACGTAATTAACTAATAAAGTGCCATGTTTGTGCGGCAATCGTGAGGACAGAGAAGCTAGCTCAGACAATGAAGGAAGCTCATTGTCACCCGACATGTGTGTGGCTGTGAGGTTTCACACTGTGTCTGCAGCTCAGGCCAATGTGTCTTCTAATGACTTTCATGGAGAGTTTGCTGCACGAGGGCCTCAGCAGATTTTACCAATGCATTTCTAGAAACACACTTTTGTCCGCTCCTCAGTACAGATTTACATACACTAGGTACAGCTTAATCACATCTTTGGGACAAAACAAGCAACAGTGATACGGCAACCGTAGGTTCAGTCCATACACTCCCATTAAAAGCTTTTCCCTGGGTACTTTAAGAAAAAAAAAAAAGTTATATTAAAAACAAAAAGTAATGGGATTTGCAGACAGAAATCTGTGTTTAAATGGCATTAAGGATGTGGTTCAAATCAACAAAAGCCAGGAAATCCAACGTTAACCTTTATCCAGACTGTTATGCCATGTTTTCCAACTCCGTGTGTGCCTGTGAGCAGCCCTCCCTTTGAATTTCCTGGCTCTGGCAACCCACACGTCGCTTTGAATTACAGTTCTCCAGGTCTGCTACTTAATGGGAATATACCCTGAGGATATATGCTTACTTGCAAATGCTTTGATGTGTAGTCACTGTAAATCTAGGAGCCTTGAACTGGTGGTTGGTTTGTTTTTTCTTGGAGTTCCCGAGATCCCCATTTATGCTTCAATCAGTCCTGCCTTATATCTAGGTAAAAGGACTTGGGTATAACATCTGTGTTGCTAACACTGATAAAGTTCAACATTACAGCTTTTATGTCTCAGTTATCATTCAAATGCATGTTTAAAGGTTTCCTTTCTCTTTTCCCTCCAGACACGGCGATGACTTGATCGTGACGCCTTTCGCCCAGGTATGTGCCACGCTGGCCCTGGCTCACTCCCACTTCACCCCTGGGCGTAGTTTCTGCACTCTCCCCTACTGATCTCCTTTTGTTTCTAAACATTTGAAACATTTTTTCTTACAGGTCCTGGCCAGCTTGCGAAGTGTAAGAAACAACTTCACTGTACTGACAAACCTTCATGGAACATCCAACAAGTAAGCAGGGACTTTTTGTGGAATTAGGAATCCCTTTCATGGAGGCAAAACCATTGAACAACATTAAAAACACACACACACCAAAAACTATTTTATGGAGATTTGCCATCCAAGCTAAATTAAGATACAGGATGAAATTTTAAAATAAGATGGGGTACCACAGTATTTTAGAACCGGTAAAATGTTAGAAATCAGTCTGGATCTTATTAGTCTCTGTACCCTTAACACTTAGTAGACAGTAGGAGTTCAGCAAACGAAAGAACGAAATGATAATTTTGTTGACTTTTATATATACTACTTTGGAAAGTACAAATACTTGTCAGCAATGGCCATAAACTCTATTAAAATTCTTATGGGTCCGGCTGGTGTGGCTCAGTGGTTGAGTGTCGACCCATGAAGCAAGAGGTCACCAGTTCGATTCCCAGTCAGGACACATGCCCAGGTTGTGGGCCCGATCCTCAATGGGGGGCATGCAAGAGGCGGCTAATCGATGTTCTGTCTCATCAATGTTTCTATCTCTCTCTCTCTCTCACTTCCTCTCTCTCTAAAATCAATAAAGGGAAAAACATTTTTTTAATAAAAAAAAAATAAAATTCTTTTGGAATAGTTATTAACAAAATCAGAGATCCCAGCTTAAAATTAAAGGTACCCAAATGTTCAAGTTCAAGTAGCCTATATTTTGATAATATGTACACAGGTTTATGCAATTCGATTATATTCTCCTTTCTCCCCAACTAACTACATAGCCTTAGTCATTTCAGTTAACATTGCTGAATCTTGGTCTCCTCACCTGTAAAACTGAGGATTTGAACTTGATATTCCTGCTGTGACTTTCTCCTCCGAAATCATTTCAACATATGAGTCTAAATGCTATGCATTTCACTATCCAGTATTTTAAAAAGTCATCACAGGGCTCACAAAGTCATAGAATCCTTGATCCTGGAACAGTAGGGCTAAAGGAGACCTTTGAAACTGTTGATTCAACCTCTTTGTTTTACAGGAGGAGAAACCCAGGCTTCCTAACAACCACATCATAGGTTATAGACACACCAGGGCCAAATCCTAAATCTCCTGAATTTTCCAGCCAGTGTTGGCTACAGAACAAACACCCTGTCTCTTTAGTCTTTGCAAAATTATCCATCAACCCTCTATTTTGCTTTTATCCAAATTTTCATGGAGTGTAACTGTTAAAAATGAGAGTAAACCCTGCTTTGAAAACTTACTTTTTATTTCAGTGTTCTATAACTTGTTACAAAGCCTCCTGTGAGAGCTCTGCACACCCCACTGGAATCTTTCCCGTCATTGTTCTCTCCCCTAAAGTACCCCCCCAACTGCCACCAGAGTGATTGTTCTCACGTGCTGTCTGATTGTGTCACTCTCCAGCTTGAGGCATTTCCATGCTTCACTCTTATCATTCAGATAAAGTTTAAATGTGGACACTTGACAGCCAAGGCACCTCATGATCCAATCAAGTTAGTTTGATTGATAGTTGTTTGGGTTTATATTTGATGCAATATACATGAAAGCGACTCACCTGGCCTCTTTTGCAGTGGTATGGCCTGCATAGTCATTTATTAAATAATTCACCCAACAAGTATTTATTTATCCATTCAAATATGTATGTATTTAAGGAATGTTTATTGAACACCCACTCTGTACCAGTCATTGTGATACAGTAGTGACGAAACATACAAGTTCTCTGCCCTTTCAAGGCATACATTGTAATAGGAAGTGCTGGGGCATACAGTGGAGAACAGTCAGACCAGGTCTCTGACCACATGGGATCACATTCTAATAATTGTGGTCTGGCTGTCCTCTGCATGTTCTATCCTCCACCCTGATTCTGGGCTTACTGTTCTCTCTTCCTAAACTGTCTCTCTCCCCCTGCCAGTGATTGCCTGGCTAAGTCCTGCTTGTCCTTTATGGCTCATCTCCAGAATCACCTTCACCAGGATGCTCTCCCTGGCCCCATCAGGCTGGCCCCAGAACACTCTGTGAACCTTATCACACCATTTATGCATCTCTACCCACCATTGGACAATGTGCCCCTTGGGGTCCCTTGAGAATTACATTTACTTTTCCTTGAATTTCCAAGAATTAGCAGAACATATAGTGAGTGCCCTATAAACGTTCATCATACATATGAATTCTCAATAGATAACTATTGAAGAAAGACCACCAATTATTTAGGAAATTTATTTATCCAGAAGTGACATATTTTCTTTCCCTACCTTTTCTCTTTATAGAATATGGCTTCTGGGGCCATACTTACTGGCTTCATAACTCAGTTCTACCACTTGGAAATTATGTGACTTGGGCAAATTAACCTCTCTACATCTCAGTTTCCCAGTCAGTAAAATAGGATTTTTCTGAAGATTAAATGAGTTGACACTTGTAAAGCATTTATAATAGTACATAGTAGATGCTCAACAAATGTGAGCTATTATAATTGGTAATTGTATTTCTCTCCCTAAACCCAGAAACAGTGTTACACTTTGGGGTTTCACATTCATTATCTCAGTTTCAATCGCCATAACTGATATTCATGATAGATATTCCTGCCCCCACTCTATGGATAAAGAAACAAAGCTCAGGAAGATTAACTGACTTGTGCAAGAATGTACCGCTTCTAGTGACTAACAGAGTCATACTTGAAACCTGATATCCTGACTCTCATTGCAGTGCTCTTTCCATTCATTACCCCATTAAGTCTTCTGGATTATGGGAAGAAATTTCTGAAGGCTTTGGAACAGAGAATCATTTAGGAAGAACTTACAAATAGATGAAGATCGGAAAGCCTGAAGGCAGAGACATGATCTATGAGAGTGTTTTCAGGAATTAAAATCTGAAGTGTGAAGACCTGGACCAAGGTGATGAAGGTTGGAACTGGAGAAGAAGGGATCAACAAGGACACTTTTCAAAGTCTTCTTAGCAAATAGGACTCAAGATTACTACATCAAATAGCTCCAGGGAGGGGGGGAGGGGGGCTCAGAGTGTGGAATCAGAGGGATGTTTATTTTCAGTTACTGGTTTGTTAGCACGGAGCTTGGGTGCTCTTAGTATTGTCCATAGTTTATTACTCAGCCTAAACTTCGCTGATTAGTAGACTACGTCAGCTGAAGCTACTTTCTCGAAAATCAGGTCTTTCTATAGTCTTGGGTGTTTTGAGCCACATAAACCTTCAGGAACTGAGTACCCCCAGGCCATAATTGCCATATTCAGAGCTGACTTAGAAAGCCCATTCTCACAGTCTGGCTGAGGACCACCCCCCAAATCATGGCTCTTTGTGTCATCTTTGTTCTCAACGAAACCACACTCACCAAATAGAATAGATTTCCAGTAGTAAGATCTTTCTCAAACCCATATCCATGTTTGTACATAGTTGATCCTCAAATTGATTTCAAGTTCTTCCATGAAACCAACACAAACCAACAGAAGTTCAAGGCAGGGTCTATAATGCACTGTGTTCTATTCTTAGATAGTCAATACTCCCAAACAGATAAAGAAAACTGAAGACAAGAATATCTGCCAAGGGTAGGTCCACTGTACTGAGAGTGTACCCTGACCCCCTTGCCCCATGTATTTTCACTTATGGAACTCAGAAACTGCTTTCTAGGGTATTAGACTTGCTACCCCTTGCCTTGAATGTAACATTTAAACAATAATATGTCCTTGGAGTGGTTTTCAGGAGATATCTGGAGTTCTATGAAAAGGAACTCCCACATAGAACTCTACTTCTCGTAAGTCAAGATTTCCTTTATCTGTGGGCTCGTCTCTCTGTGTAAAAGCATTCCATTGTCTGTCTCAACTTTACCACCCAAAGGGTGAAAGTCTCAGTGTTCCTGTCGAGGTGATTTCCTTGTACTTCCATGAAATGTTCCACTGAGGAATGCTTGGTTGGGCCTGTATTTCTTGGCTTCAAATTAAAACCTGTATTTCCTTTGTCCCAGGAGTTAATTTTGAAAATATGGCTTTCATTTGGAGTTGTTAATTTAGATGAGTGTCCCTAAAGCATTTACTGCCTTCCAACAGACTGGTGGAGAAATCACATGTGTGAGGGAGAGTGCCTGCCACTGACCAGGAGTAGAGCTGGGAGCAAATCATTCAGTGCGTCTCTACCCTCACAGCTGTCACCAGTGGCTATCAGAAAGTCATGTGACAGCTGGGTGTTAACATTCTTCCCAGGCATAATTCAATCAACACGTATGCAATCTTTGAGAAAGAATTAATAACCACTTAATTTTTTTTTCAGTGTATATCTGAGGTGTCTTTCATTGCTTTATGTACTTTGGCATGGGGTTTAAATTAGCTGAGAATAATAAAATGTTGAACATTCAGCGTTGGAAAGAACCTAGCCAAATTTCCTCAGAGTAAGTGAGGAAATATACGTGAAACTCCTCACACAGGACCTGGCACATTGTAAATTCACAGTCCCTGCTAGTGGCTGCGTGCCCTCCCCAAGTGAAGAGGAAACTGAGAGGTGCAGTGGGTTGCCCACGGCGATGCTGTTGGAAGGAGCCAGAGCCAGGATTAGGATCCCTGAATTCTTATTCATAGTCAGTTCTTTCTCCTCTGTGCTGTGCAGGGCTGGAGAGGATTCACGGCTGGGCCATATTGTCCTCCCGATTATTATCGCTGCTTTCAGCAGCCCAGGCACATCAGTTCTTACGGTTCTTCCATGAGCTAGGAGCCATCGGAAACTGAGCAACCAATGCCATTTTCTTCTGGCGCTCGCCGTTTTCTGATGGGCACTCCATGCCCTAGAAGCCGTAATGCTGCTTCCAGAAGTCATTTAAAATGTATCGAGTTCACTCACATAAAATGTATTGAAAAAGGAGGGATATCTGTAATAAAAAAAAGGTAGTAAATTAAGTATTTTAAAAAATCGCCCTGGCCGGTTTGACTCAGTGGTTAGAGTGTCTTCCTGCGGACCAGAGAGACCCAGGTTCGGTTCCCGCTAAGGGCACGTACCTCGGTTGCAGTTTGTCCCCGGCCCTGGTTGGGGTAGTGTGGGTGGCAGCCAGTCGATGTGTCTCTCTCACATCAATGTTTCTCTCTCTTCCTCCCTTTCTCCCTCCAACTATATCTGAAGATAAATGCAAAAATGTCCTCGGTTGAGGATAAATAAATAAATAAATAAATAAATAAATGTATTAAGCCCCTTCTTTGCGCCAGGTCTAAGTGATAAACCAAACAAGCATGGCTCTTGCCTTTTCACAGATTAGACACGCAGATGCTGATCTGAATTAACAACTTCAATTTAAAGCTATAGTTTCAAAATTGACTCTCAGGACAAAGCAATTCATGTAATTTATTTAGTTTTCAAGATGTCATTGGGAGAATTAGGTGCTATGAGTAGCCATGCTGTTAGGAAAGCACAAATTTCCAACACTTAGGGTCTTTTAGTTCAATGTGTCCTTTTACAAAAGCCTTCTTTGGAAGTCAGGAAGATGGGCTAAATAAAATTATTATAAATATATATCAATCCAATGAATACATAATGAATGCCTACATCATACCAAATATTTTGCTGATTCCAAGGTTACAAAGGTGAATGAGATTCAATCTTTGCTTACATTTCTTTCTTTTTTTTTTAATCCTCACCCAAGGACATTTTCCCATTGATTTTCAGATAGAGAAGGAGGGAGGGAGAGAGAGACAGAGAGAAACATCGATGTGAGAGAGACACATCGATTGGCTGCCTTCCACAACCCCAACCAGGGCTGGGGATCGAATCGCAACCAAGGTACATGCCCTTGACCGGAATAGAACCCTCAATTCTTCAGTCTGAGGGCCAATGCTCTAACCGCTGAGCCAGATCGGCCAGGGCTGCTTACATTTCTCACAGGTGAGTTGAGACAGCCAGGGGAATGGGAATGGCAATCTAGCATGAGCAGTGCTTGATGGAGCTGTGTAGGGAACTGCAAGTAGACAGACAAAGACTAACACAGAAGGGAAGGCTCCTCTGCGAGGGTGATGCCTGAGTGGTGTCCCAGAACATGTGAAGCGTTGCCACTTAAAGAGGAGGGAAAAGTGTTCAGCTGATCTGAGCATGTGCGAGGGCCCAGCAACATGAGTGCTCACTGTGTGTGAGGAACAGCCAGTAATGTGTACAGCCAACTCTGCAGGAAAAAGGAAACCAAATAAAACATTCAGGTCATACTTGTTTCCTCCAATCATGTTCACATCAATGGTCATTCAATCAGCAATTCACCAATATTTATAGAATCCCTCCTCTTGGAGAAGCAAGTTGGTTGGTCCTGCAGAGGTCCTATGGAAAGGGGTCAGAACTGGATCCTGCCATCAATGGGCCACTGATTAGTGATCGGGATAATATGTGCTCATATGAGTTGTAACATGAAGAAATAACCCTAAAGGTACAAATAAAGCACCATGGGAGATTAGAGAGAAGATCATTTTTAGCTAAGAGGATGACATCCATTGGAGAAGATGGCATTTGACCTTTGGAAGTATGATTCTGACACCCATTTTGTTGCATGGGTTTTTCTCCCCATACATCAGAGCAATTCTCCGTGCTACCAGCTGGGCATTCCACTATTCAACCCAATTCTGACACTATTTACTTGAAGATAGCATCAGATCTCACAGGTTAAGAGCTCAGTTCTACAAAACTGCCCTCTCCCCCACCCCTGCCATTTCAGATGCCAATCACAAGTCCAGGTGATCACCTGTGCTTCTGACCTACTGACTCTAGATCAGAGGTTCCAACCATTCTCTCCTCGGGTTTGAAAAATTTGCTAGAGTGGCTCACAGAACTGAAGAAAATATTTTACTTACTAGATTACTGGTTAATTAGAAAAGGATATAACTCAGGAATAGCCAGATGGAAAAAACGCATAGGACAAGGTATGTGGGAAGTAGCACAGAGCTTCCATGTTCCCTGAACATGCCAATCTCCACATGTTCACCAGCCCAGTCCCTTTGGGTTTTTATGAAGGCTTCAATACAAAGGCATGGTTGATTAAATCATTGGCCATTGTGACTGAATGGCCAGACTCTTTCCCTTCCCCCGAAGTCCAGGGCAGGGCTGAAAGTTCCAACTCTCAAAGCATAAGATTGGTTCCTTTGGCAACCAGACTCAGGGATTTTCCCAAAGTCACCTCATTCACATAACAAGAGGCACCTTTATCACTCTTCTCATTTAGGAAATTCCAGCGGGCAACAGGAGGAAGACCAAATTTGTATTTCCTATCATATACCACAGAAGGTTAGATGGTATTTAAATGTGGGAATTTGTGGAGGGGGAGCTTTTTTCTCAGGTAATGGCCTGAGCAGTGTCAGGAAAGGGATAGCACACGTTCAAGGACAAAGAAGTGATGAAATGTGGCGGTGGCAACGTCTGAGTTAGTTCATTGATTCATTATTTCAATAAGTAATTACTGAGCGCTTGGCGTATGAAAGACCATTCTGGGTTTTAGGGATCCAGGAGTGAACAAGTCATTTCCTGCCTGCACAAAGTTACACTTAAATTAAGGAGCTCTGTATTGAACACTAATTGAACAGTGCCTACTTTAATTACAATTTTAAAGAGCTACTAAAGTGAAGTACAAGATGCATGGTTTGAAATGAAATGTCGGGCAGGGGGGGATTCTGAGAGAGAAACTGGGAAAAGCATGCTGAGGATAAAGAACCAAGAACTTCGAATGCCAGTGTTGTGGCAGAAATTCTGTCGGCGGGAAGAGGCAGACTGCACGCACTCGGAGGATTAGAAAAGGACTGTTTAATGCGCACCGGTGCTGTCCCAGAGGAGTCACCTCCAAAGGCTGAGCCCTGCACCTGGGTTCCAGCCGCCTTTTATACGTGATAAGCTTCCGGGTATTTGGGGGTTTTCTAGTTCCACTGTAGTTTAGGCGGTTGGCAGATGTAAGGGGCAAGCGGGACAGAAGCCAGGGGCGGGGTCTCTGCACTGCGGGCTAAGGGGGCTATCTGCACCCGGCTTGCCTTCTCACCAGGTTAAGGAATTTAAATTTAATCTCTTAATTTTCCTGAAAAACAGCCCTCAGTTTGAGTGCAGGTGTTATCAGCAGATAGAATAGTTAAAGTGTATGTATTTTGGATTCAGAAAGACTTACCTTTGAATCCCAACCATGCCAGTTATTTTTTTTTTCTTTATTGATTTTAGAGGGAGAGGAAGGGAGAAGGAGAGAGAGATAGAAACCTCGATGAGAGAGAACATCGATTGGCCGCCTCCTGCATGCCCTCCACTGGGGATCAGGCCCACAACCTGGGCATGTGCTCTGACCGGGAATTGAACCAGCGACCTCTTGGTGCATGTGACACTCAATCACTGAGCCACACCGGCTGGGCCCAACCATGCCAGTTATAAACCACACATACATGTTTCTTCACCTCACTCAGCTTCAGTTGCCTTATCCTTAGGACGAGACAATAATGTTCCAAGTGGAAGCTAAGAAGTACTGAGAACAGTGCCCAGCAGAGCAAAGCAGTCATTGTATGGCAATTTCCCTTCCCTTGTCACACATGAAAATCTCATTCCACAGAGGGTTTAAAAGTACCTTGCCTAGGATCACCTAGCTAACAAATGTGATAGATGTGAACCCTGTCCATCAGCTCCTGCAGCTATATGGTATAGTAACCTAGAAACTAGATTACCCCTAAGGGACCAAAACTGAATTTGGAACACTTAATAAAATCCTAGGAAAATAACTACATGCTCATACCTATAGGCAGACCTTCCCTGAAATAGCTTTGCAGGCCATCCTCTATCATTTAGAATTTGGCCTCCTTCCCCAGTGTGCATGTACATCAGAATTCACAGAGAAGTAAAAAAATTACAGATGCCTAGGCCTCGTCCCAGATATACTGAAATAGACTCTCCAGGGATAAGGAACGGCTTCATAAGTTTTACAGCTGCCCAAGTGAGTCAGAGGTTATCCATGTTTAAGACCCACTGACCTAGAGTCCCACTGTCTAGCTCCTTGCTAATATCCTGTTGATCTTTAGTGGGTCAGAGTGTCCTCTATACCAGTGGTTCTGAAAATGTGATCCCCAGACCAGCAGCATCAGCACCTGGGCACTAGTCAGAAATGCAAACTCTCAAGCCCACCCCTGGCCGACTGAGTCAGAAACCCAGGAGGTAGATCCAGCAACGTCTCAATGAGCCTTCAGGTGATCCTGATGCACTGTGAATTTTGAAGGCCATTGCTCCATGCTTTCTGGGAGATTCTCTAGCAATGCATGGGGAATCCAGGACAGTCCAGCAGTTCTGCAAAGCCTGAGAAGGGTGGTGAGAAGAAACAAAGAAAATCAAAAAAGGAAAGGAGAAGCAGGCCCAGTGTTTGTGAAGCATGAGTTTGTTTGCTTGTTTCATTTGACTCTTGCTATCAGCTGGTTAGTTATGATGTAGACTAATGCCCAGTTTCTCTATGAAAAGACCACTCTGTAAATTAAGCCGCCTGGATTACCATTCCTAGTGGCTGTGTGACCTGAGGTGCAGAACTGGGAGGCCTGGGCTGATTGATCCCTGATAGCCCCTCTGGCTATAACTTTCTGCAGCACTGCCCACAGGAGCTGGGATTCACTCTTACATTTGGTATTGTTCCTGAGCAAGGATATCCTCTTTAGAGAGCCTCCTGGAACAAAGAAGCCTAAAGCAGAGGAGCTGGTTAGGGACCTGGAGTAAACGACTTCCTTCCTGGAGAGTTAGAGCATCCAGGAGGCTGTGCATAGGGAAATTCCAGGCCATCTGGATGTGAGAGAATTGCAGTCATCTACGCATGTTACAGGAGCCTGCCTTCCGGAGAAAGCATTATGTCACTTGATAGCTCATTGTGACCTGGAAAACTCCTCAGTGATCATGGGGAGGTAGGGAGAGGATATTCATACAAAGACTCAGGCCTTCTTTTCTCTCTGTCTCCACAGGAGGTCCCCAGCTGCTAGTCAGCCTCCTGTCTCCAGAGTCAACCTGCAAGGTAAGCCATGTCGCGGTCTATCTCCGTGTTTCAAAATAATAAGTGTGCCTCTGGTGCAGAACCTTTTTTTAGAATAATAGCATTTGTTTGCATACTATGGCCCTCAAAAGTAAGTCTCTTGGTGACTTTTTAAAAAGCATACTGGAGCTCTACTTCATTCCATGTGAAACTGAATGAAAATCAGTATCAAATGACTGTCCCATCATGTGTATGGCCAGGCTTCCAGAATGTGGTGGATGAGTGGTGATGTTCTTCCCAGAAGAGGAGCAGGAGGTGGAGCTGTATTGATAGTGCAACTTGACCTCAGCTTGCTGGCCCCCGTGAGTTCCAGGAGGGCTAACCTCACTGGCTCTGAGATGCCCTCACATTGGCCTGAGGGCCCCACAAGCTACGCTAGTGGTTTTCCTCTTAGCGTCAACCATAGATCCCCTTTGAATATACATTCCTTCTAGGTGTGAAACCAAAGGCTCTTTCTAGGTCACAAATCATTTCTTTTGGAGTTCATCCAATTTCTTTTCTCTAAGGTGTTGTTTTAAAGAAACCTAACCTCTCATCTTTCAGTACTGTGCTGACGCGTTTCGTGTAGAGTCGAGAGCTGTGTGTGGAGAGGAAGGGCCACCTTGAAGGAACGACGTGGAGATGTGTTGAACATAAATTCTCTTTGACGTAAGATACAGCCCAGTTAGGAGACATTTTTAAAAGTGCAAAATGGAGTTTTTCCCCTTGACCTGACCCCACTAGTGTAGCAGTGGTTTCGAGTAAAACCACAGGAGAATCAAGTTAGATAAACTCATAGTGAGATCACCTAACAATTAGCATTGCCTCCTACACTTCCGTGTATCCAGCAGTGCTGTTCCCTTCGCTTTATACTCAGGATCTTCCTTCCTCAGATGTGTTCTCTTGCTGGTATCATGGCCACAAAGATAATGGCAACAACACCAAAGCCCAACCTTTAAAAGAAGGGAACAAAGACAATGGGTTCCAATGGTGTGTTGGCTTCTGAAATAGTTATGGTACACACTTTTAAAAATATTTTTATGCAAAAAAGATTGAGAACAAGAATAAAAGTGAAAAAGGAAGAAATCAGGTAGTTTACCTCTAGAGTGCCATGATATGAAGTAGAGAGAAGAAACTAATACTGTATCCATGGACTTCAAAAACCTGGTGTGCTGATGGGCTGTTTCCTTTAGAAGTTTATAAAAAGAAACTAGATAGAGTGTTTTAACATAATACTGGTGTTACATACTTGGAGATCAAAGGAGGTGGTTTTGAAACTACCATCCGTTTCGTCATATTGGTCTACCAGCAAGATGCCTTTGCTCACATTTCTGTTAGCCAAATTTTCTAAGATGCACCCTAACTTTGAATCAGTCAGAATACTTAAACTATGTTTTCTTCTTTTTGTAATAAATACTGACAAAGATGAGAAGAAATGTGATGTTTATGGTCCCATAAATTAGCTCATTAACCAAAGATGCTGTTGGAAAGATCATTTTGTGATTATTGGCATAGTAACTACAGCTTGGCAACTAGAGTCTTTTGCTAAGTTCTTTTAAAACAATGGAGCAAAGACATGACAATAGCACATTGGCCATTTGTTTTTGTCTGTCTTTGTGGCAAACTGCAAAAATCCTGGCTTTTCATTGGAAAGAGAATATAGTGATACCCAATTATTATGTAATGACAGGTTTTAAAATCTTCTTAACGCTTAAACATGGTCAGAAAAGGAAGGAGGACACACACATCCTGTGTTTTGTTCTTATTATCAGCTTAAAAGAGTTGGGCAGATTTTTCCTGTTATTTTAATATTTATCAGCCTATGACAAAGAGGTGTGTTTAAATAGAAACTTTAAAGGGGAATGAAAAAAAAGTGGCCCAGAGCAAACAGAACTGAAAGCTAGAGTGCTGCTTTAAAAGGTGATTTTCATGATACTAAGATCAGGTTCATTTATTAGCACTGAATACACATGTATTTGAATGGAGATCTAAGATAAAAGAAATAAGAAACACGCAATAATTTACCGTTTTAGCAATAATCCACTTTGTTAGGAAAGCCTGACTAAGGTAACTGTATTCTTGTATAAAAGCAAATTTGAGAAAAAGAGAAACATAGACAGCAAGGGAGAAAAAGAGAAAAGGCAATTCTTTTTAAAAGATGGTTTTAAATGCATCTAAATGAAGGCAATGGAATTCATTTTAAAAGCTAATTGTCAGAAACTATGGTTAAATTGGTACGTTTGCTCTTACAAATTGATCATTAACTAGGTTAATTCATGGGGGGAATTAAAAGAAATTTCTCAGTCTGCAGTTTTCTTTTCACTGTTTAACCAAAATTATTCTTTTTAGCTGTCATAGTACAATACAAATTTCCCTCATCTGCAAAGACATCCTAATTTTTAAAATATTTTTTCTTTATTGATTTTTAGAGAGAGAAGAAAGGAGAAGGAGAGAGAGATAGAAACATCGATAAGAGAGAACATCGATTGGCCGCCTCCTGCATGCCCCCCACTGGGGATCGGGCCCACAACCTGGGCATGTGCCCTGACTGGGAATGGAACCGGCGACCTTTCAGTGCATGGGTCGATGCTCAACCACTGAGCCACACCGGCCAGGCTGCATCCTAATTTTTTAGAAAATCACTATAATTGCTCCTTTTTTGTGCTATGGCAACAATTCCATTCAAAGATATTCTATACTTCATGGCTTATATGTCTCTGCCATTGGAGCTTTTTGAAGGCAGTGCTTGTACCTTACATCTCTGTAGCAATCAATATGCTTTAGCATAGTTATTTCCACACAATAGGAAGACAGTAAATGTTGACTTGACCAGCAGAACTACATAAAGTTCGCAGACTTTATCTTAATGAAAATGCTTATAAGCTAAAATTTAAGCCCAGCCCATGTATCTCAATGGATTGAGTGGTTTCCCATGCACCAAGAGGGCACCAGTTTTATTCTTGGTTAGGGCACATGCCTGGGTTTCAGGCTTGATCCCCAGTAGGGGGCATGAAGGAGCCAGCCAATCAATGTTTCTCACTCATCGATGTTTCTATCTCTCCCTCCCTATGTCTTTCTCTAAAATCAATAGAAAACGTATTTTTTAATTTAATATGAGCCAATATTTTCATCTCTAGGGCTATGAAAAATATTCAATTGTGTGGGGTTTTTTGTTGTTGTTGTTGTTTTTTCGTTTTTTTTTTTTTTTTTTTACTATTTAGCATCAGTTATTGCATTAAAATTAAAAGAGGTTTGAAACACACTCTATAACTGCTTAAATATATTAGTGTGGTCATATAGATTTTAAACAAGAAGAGTTAAATCTATTATAAAAAATTGCACTTTGAATCAGAAAGCCAGAGTAAAATAATAGAGAATTTAAAGCCCAGAGAGTGGAGTAAAATGGAAATCCTGTGCCCTCAATTGAAGGAGAAAGGTGCAGAAGACCTGCAACAGGGTGTGGGGTTTAAGGAGCATCTCAATGTACATCACATTTTACCTCTTCACAAGCACGAATCCCAGGCTTTCTCTACATGAGGCTTACGGGGAGAAAGGAAGGTCGGGGGGATAGAATAGAAGGAAGAACTCTCCAAAACAAGATGAAGTAACTTGGGTTCTGTCATCTATACAGACTCAAAGTGGAAAATTGAAGTAATTCTCAGGATTTCAGGCCCCAAAACTTTCAACAGAAAAGTTTGGATAATTGAAGAAAATCAACTAAGTGTCTAAGCGTGCATGAGTGCGTGTGTGAGAGTGTGAATGTGGTATGTGTGTGGGGTGTGTGTAGGATAGTTGTTCCGCTCCGTCCACCTGTCCTATCCATCCCTTGCTTTGGCATGCATTTCAGTAGTGATTGCTGGTAGGTCATGAAAGTGAGAATTTACTGAAAGGGTAAATTATCGAGTGTGCATAGCTTTTACAAAATGATTTTTTACATTATGTAGGATTAGAGAAGCACTCCTTTTAATGGCTAGCACTTCTGATTCACACAAATGTCACTTGATTTGTAATTATATGTGTCATATGGACAACCTTGCAGCAGTCAAACTGATGTGTAAGATGGGATGTTCCACACTAATTTTCTTATTTCAAAATTTACCAATAAACGTATTGAGCAAGAGCATCACGCATGTAACAGATCATCTGTTACGAAGAACAGCAAGTCCGTGGATCATTGAAAATAACAGCAAACCATGTCACAAAGATGACTACAGAATTTTCTTGAGGACTTCAGGCCAAACTACTGCAAACCCAAAGTCTCTGCCAGCCTGGGTATCCTCAGCTTTGATTGATGGTGGTTTTCGACTCCAGTCAATCAAATGTATTTCAAGAAAAGCCTGTGTGCAGAGAAATAGGATAAGATCATATAGGGCATTCCAGCGTCTGAAATAGGTCGGCTTAAGTAAAAACAGACTTAATTAATATGTTTTTTTAGTGCTCATGGGAATCTATGTTTTCTATTAAGCGTCCAGGCCATTCTGGGGAGGAAAGGACTCTTTATGGGTTGATAACACAGAAGAAGAGGCCTTCTCCTAGGAAGCTTATTTCCCTATATCTTTACTTTGATTAGGAATATTCCTCTGGAGTTTATGGGAGTGTGCCAAATGCAGGGTCTATTAGAGGAGTGGACAAGGGGTTCAGGGAGTTATCTTGGATTCTAAAAAGTTCAGAAAGTCGTGACATTGATTCAGTTCTCATTCTTTGCCAGAGCAGCCAGGGCGGAGGATGAGAGAAGAACTGTGTGTGCACTAGGAAAGGGTTCTGAGAACCACGGCGATGGCCTGAGAGCCGAGCTGTGTCAGATGACTGGAAATGAAGCCCGGCATAAGCAGAACGTTTGCTTCGTTTGTACATTAAGCAAGAACTGTCAGGCAGGATTGCAAAATTTATGGGCAAATACAAATAAAATCAATCCTGTTACCCAAGGCTGTGGCCACTCATGATAAAAAGAAGAGAAGGGATAGGAGGAAATTACAGAAAAGAAAGGAAGGAAGGAAGGAAGAAGTTTTCTTCTGTAATCTGAATGCCTTGTCGTCTGAATTATTAGTATAATTGCATTAATTACTCACCTTGAGTGTTTAGGAATTTGCATGCATAACAATAAGGCAAATGCACTAGAAAAGCCCCAGTAATTCTGAAAATAATTCCCAAATAGTTGTTTTGTAAGAATTGTTTTTGTCTAAAATAGGCTACTTGTGAAAGTTTACCCTAGGGTATCAACAGTGAGCTATTTATATTGATTCACAATCATTTCCTATACACTTATGTCTAAAATTAAGCATGGGTAGTTGCAAAAACATTGACAAGTCAACTAAAGTGCAAATAGTTAAAATGCTACCCTCTAGCAAACATTGCCAAAAATAAAGCCCTGCTTATTAATGGCTATTTGACCAGCTCAAAATTAATTTATAAATTTAGTATGAATGTTTCTTAGTATTAAACCAAACCACTGAGACCTGCAGCATCTAATCTCTCACTTGCTGCCTAAACAGTTGAGTTCATTCCGTGTCGACTCCACTTCAGGTTTTTGTACTGCTGAGAAACCATCCACCCACCCCCCCTGAAAGTTGGAATCATGCATGTTAGTAAGTATTTCAGTTATGCTATTGACGTCAATGGAGTCATTAAATAGATTGCTGGCCCTCCCAGAGGCAAATCACTGCCAGGGACCTAGATACAGACACGTTTTTTACAAAGACAACCATCAGGTTTTGCTAAAGCAGTAAGCCAGAGAAAGGGAAAAGTTTATACTGTAGCCGACCTATCTCCAAACAGTTTCTTTCTTTCTTTTGCATTTAGTTCCGGCCTTTCTTTCTCTTTGGTTACAGTGGTTTTAGGCAGATGTCCAGATCTAGTTGCCTCAATGTTTTGTGTGCAGAAGGGTGACACCCTACCTTTAAAAATGCACCTTACCTTTAGCTCTACACAGCCCATCTTGATGTTTATTTGGTGACATAAATTGTCATTATTGTCTGCCAGTAAGGCTGTGTTTGATATATAGTTCCTTGAATAAACAGTTTCTTCCAAGCACACACACACACACGCACGCACACACACGCACGCACACACACGCAATTTTGTTCTTTCTGTCGTCTCTGTGTGGCTTACAGCTATAGCCCCTCATCTATGAATCAACCTTTATGCAGCCCGCACTGTGCTCAGGCACCAGGGCTCTGAAGCAAAGGGTGGAGGAGGCGGCTGGGAAGAAAGATTCCCTTCTCTCAGCTGCCTCATCTGCAGAGCTCTGGCAGGAGGCTGCCCACGTGCCTGTGTCCTCCCAAAAGCCCTGCTGTGCCTGCCTCAAGCCTGGTCATGCAGTTCCCAGGTGTGTCAGAGAGCCTTCAGAAAGCAGCTGCCTCTTTCTGGATATTCCTGGCAGCTCTGTTTACCTGGGCAGCCCCAGGAGTCAGAGCCAGAGATCCACCTCACACCTGGGCTCTTCTGCCTCCAGGCTCATAGGGAGCCACCTTGAATAGACAGGTTGTCAGAATACACCATATTGGCGTCAGCACTCATCTCCGTTTCCAACCCTTATTTCTTTACTCCCTGCACTCCCAAACTTCCTTAGCAGTGAGTGTATATAAAAACTCCAGCTACCTGACCCCTTTGGATCCCCTTTGGTTCAACTGGAGGCCCACATCCATCCCTTCTTCCCTGCTGCTCCTTATCCCATATCCCTGGCTTTGAGTAGTGGCCTCAGCATCCATCCTTCCCTCTCTCTCTTCACTTCCCACAGCCAATTCTTGTAGTTATGATTTATTTATTTTCTTAGTTGGCCATCCTTTGCCTTCAGGATAAGATCCCTACTTCTTATCAGATATGCAAAGTCCTCCGGAATTTTGCTCCTAATTCCTTCTTTGTCTTCATCTCCCACTTTATCCCCTGCCCCTCCGCCGCCCCCCGCAGAGCTGATGGCTGAGGTGCACTGAACGTACTGTCCCTCCAATGTGCCAGGCTCTTCTTGCTGCCCTGCCTTTGTGCATGCTGTTCCTTCCGCCTGTGCTGTTCTTTCCCCAAAATACCGTCCACATATTCAGCTCAGGGATTTTTTTTTACACAGTCACTGTGAACAAGTTCTTTATACTCACTGATTCTTGGATGCTGGAGTCAGAATGAAACTAAATATATAGTCTCCATCTAGGGCCTGATATATATAGTACATGCTTAGTAAATACTAGTTTCTTTACCCATTTTCGTCAGAAAGTGCATTTTTTTAATCCTTTGAGACTCAGCGTGTTTGCCACCTTCAGGATGTGCTCCCACAACTCTTTCAAAATCAGTCTAAATTATTATCTTATTTATTATCACAATTATTACACTTGTCATATTATGCTGTATTTATGTATTTCACTTTATCCCTTTCTAAACTAAGAGTGCCCCAAGTTCTAGTACTGATCCTCTTTTTTAACTTGTTTCCAATTGATAGCATATGACCTAGAACACAGTAGGTATTCAATGAATGTTTAGGAAATGAACAGATACAAATGAGCATATGCCCGCGCCTGAATCAGAAAGCATTGGAAAGGCACTGAGGCTCATATTAGACTTCTTTTAAGGCTTGTCTAAATGTCGTCTAGCACTCAGGCATGTGCACAATGCTGACATCCCTGGCTAATCTTGACTACATGTGACTTTTCTTCACTTGAAGCAAACTCTTCATTGTCTATTATTATAGGAAGAAGTGGCAGTGTTAAAAGAAAGGAAAAAAACAAAAGGTGAAATGTGACTAGCTTATCATACTCTATGCTGTTAGTATCTATCACAGTGCCTGGCACAAAGTAGATGCTCAGTTAACACATTGAATTGAATTGGGTTGGGAATCCTGAACCAATACCTTAGACAAGTTACTTCTCTGAGACTCAGTTTTCTTATCTGAAAAGTGGGCATTCTAGTATTCTATCTCATCAGATTGCTGTGAGGACTAAATGAGAAAAGCTTTGTGTGTAGTGGTTCAGAGTGAAGACCCTGGAGCCAAACTCCCTCTTTCAAATCCCAGCTCCACCACTATGTAACGTTAGGACAAATTTCTTAACTTCTCTGTGTCTCAACTACATCATCTCTAAAACTGGAATGGAAACTGTACATACCTCATATGATGGTTGTAAGGATTCAATACACAAGCATATATAAAGCACTTCGACTAGCTCCTGAAACTCAGAAAATGTCAATGTTAGTATTGGTATTACTTGTGTCATTCAACATGGATCCCGTAACACCCAGCACGTAACAGGTGGTCAACGTGTGAGAGCTAAGAGCCCAGGCCTGCTGGTATCAGTGGGGAACTGAAAGCCCAGTGATCTAACACATTCTTTCTTTGAATTTTAAGATTCTTTTCCCCTGAAACCATAACAACCTGCTTATACAGAAACAGGTCTGGAGCAAGGTAGGATTCTCCAGGACATGCAGGAAAAGCAAAGGAAGCTGGCGGGAGAGGGGAGCTGACACCAAAGGTAAGAGTACAAAGCAGAATGCCCAGTTAGGCTTCTGATTAACTAGATCGTAGTGAACTGAGAGCTTTCTTTTGCATGAGCCTGAGAGGACTTCACTTTATAAGATACAATAATTACAGCTTTGCAACTCATTACAGTTGTACTGAAATACAATATACGGGACTTGGCGCACACCTGCACAGGCTCAGGTTTTTCAGCCAAGGGAGCTCAGCAGAGAGTAGCAGCAGGAGCTGGTGCAGAGTCGGAGAGAAGACAAAACCTACCACCAGCAGAGTCCAGCCTCAGGGAGGTCTCTGACTCTTTGGGGAAATACCCTTATGCTCTCTCTCAATTACTTCTGGGAAGGAAAGCCACTCTCATACCCACGTACCCACTTCTCTCCTCTTTATTGTGAGGGAAGGAGATGAAAAGGTCAGGGTTGGCCTGGAGGAGAATGAATATGAGCGTTGGGAGATGAAGGAGGAAGGAAGAGGACCGTCTAAGTTCCCTTTTCTGCCTCCTACATCCCCAAGACCGCATGATCCTGGGGGCAGGGTGAATTCTACTTGCTTGCTTCTGATCAACCCCTGGCCAGCACTTTATGGAGTTGCCTCCAGAGCTGTTCTCAGAAGCCAGGAGCATTTCAGGGAACAGTCTTTCACCGTAGTGAAGAGAAACAATGCAGGGACTGTCCCTTGAGCTAGAGAGCAGGCTAAAGAACTCACTGGATCTTTTTCTTGGTTTATTGTCTTGACTTGCTCCCAACCAGAACTGTTGACAACGACCAAAAGTAACCCCTCCGAGTTTTGTGTACTTTTCCTGCCCCCTGGTTGGTTGCATCTGCAGAGTGAGCTGGGGCCTTGGTGACGATCCAGTTCCTTTGATCGGGGCAGATACTGCAGTCTTCACCCTGCCCCCTCAGTTGTACTTTGGGCTTCACGTTTCCAGGGTCTAGAATGGCTAGTGCTGCTGGTCCAGTAACTCGGTAATTTCCAAAGCCCCACATGCCTGCCTGACCGCAGAAGGGGAAAGAAGCTAGTGTTTCTTCAACTCCTGTTAAGTGCCAAGCACTCTGCTAGGCCCTCTGCATCCATGATCACACTTGATTCTCCCAACTAAACTGTTTTGCAGCTATTGTTCCTATTTCACTCGTTAGGAAAGGAGGCTCAGGGAGTAGATGGGCTTACTCAAGACCACACAGTTAGTAAGTGATGAAGTCAGAACTGAAACCTAGATCTGTGTTTCTTGAAAACTCATGTGCTTTCCTCTAGTCTAGACCACACTGTCCCTGCCTCCACCCCACTGTAAACCTCGGATGTTAGAACTAACGGAAAGGGGGGTGGTGAGAATTGCACAACATGAGAGCAAACAGGGGCACTGAATTTTCTACAGCCTAAATAATTACTAGATAACAGAGAATTTGCTTTAATTCCTCTGTCAGCTGTCCATTTTATTGTAAGCAGTAAGAAAATGTGTCAGTCTTGAGACAAATATGTCTCATCCGTGTCCATTAATTATTGATTCATTTATTCGATGAACATGTATTAAATGCCAGCTGTGTATGAGACACTGTGTTAAGTACTGGGGACACAATGATGAATTCAGACCCTGACCTTGTGGCACTTATAGCCCAGGAAATATTAAATGAATAAATACATGATTACACCTCTGGTCACTGTAATGAAGAAAAGTACAAAAGGCTAGCCCGGCCGGTGTGGCTCAGTGGTTGAGCATCGACCCATGCACCAAGAGGTCACTGGTTCGATTCCTGGTCAGGACACATGCCCAGGTTGTGGGCCTGATCCCCCGTGGAGGGCATACAGGAGACAGCCAATCGATGTTCTCTCTCATTGATGTTTCTATCTCTCTCTCCTTCTCCCTTCCTCTCTCTCTAAAATCAATAAAGAAAAAAATATTAAAAGAAAAAAAAGTACAAAAGGCTATAATATTGCCCCAGCTTTTCCCCTGTAAAAACGGGACTAACACTGATACTTACCATTAGGATTGTTGTATATTTAAATGAGTTGTTATATGTAAAGCATTTAGAACCCTGCCAACCATCTAGTGTTATTTAATGTTTACTCTAATTATTATGATCATTAGTTATTATTGGGATCAATGTAGATCAGAGGAGCAGGGAAGACTTTCATAAATGACCTGAAACTTGAGACCTGAACACTGAGTAGGAGTTGGGTGGGTGGAGACAGTAACTAACACCCAAAAGGTGCTGCAGCCAGAGGCTTGCCTTGATCGAGGGATGGTGAGGCAAGGCCATAGACGTCGACAGAGGCCAGACTGAGCAGAGCATTATAGGCCATAGTAGAACATGTAGCTTTTAGTCTAAACTCAGCGGTGGGGGACAGGGCGCATTAAAAGATTTTGAGGAGATTGATATGATCTGGTTTGAATTTTAAATACAGCACCTCTCGCTGGGTCACTGGCACCTCCTCTGCGCTCCCCAGTGTGCGTGCTTTCTCTGTCCTGATACTCGGCACAGCCCCTTCCATCCACCTTCGGTTACGGAGGAAAGCCCTGGAGCCAGACTGAGTCTGGTTCTGGCTCGGCTCCTCTCTGTAGGGTTGTGCACAAGTAATCCAACATCTCTGGGCCTTGGTTTCCTCGGATGGACAATGGGGTAGTGATAGAACCTCTGGCGTAGAATTGTATGAAAGCTAAATGAGTTTATATATGTAAAATGTTTAGAACGATGGCCAGCACACAGAAAGCATTACATAAATCTTAACTGCTCTTAATGTATTGTCACTGCCTGCTTCCACCATTAGATTGTATGCTCAGAGCCTGGCACATAAATCACGTTTTGAAAAAAGAACGAATAACAAAAGAGGGGTAGTGCAAGGAATTGCAAGTAAAAGGAGAGAAAGATCACTGTCCTCTTCGGTGAAAGATGACTGAGTCACGGGTAGGTTCTGATAAGGAGGAGTTTGCTTATGGGGACAGAGAAACGGAATGACTTCCCAACTGCCCCGCTGCTCCAGCTTTGGGGAACTTGAAACAACAATTTGTTTCAAAATCCATGATGCCAATCTGGATAGCCATCTGCACAGAAAGAAAACTGGGCTATGAAAGAGCTGTTTCATTCTCTTGGGCTCTATGACTATCTCTCTAGGAGGCAAAGGCTAAATCTCCGGAGCTCTCCATTTGCTGGCTTTGGAAGGACAGTCCCACCCAAAGAACCGGTCATCCCACCAAGACCAAAACACTGGGACTTCCTTTTCATCCCTGCATTGCTAATAGAGGCTCAAGCTAACAGGCTTGGTTCTGCTAAGTAAACACACACCTCAGCTGTGCTCCAGAAGCACTGGGAGAAGCTGGGCAGGCTTAGGCAGTCAGAGGCCAAGCTCCTTTACATGTCCACGCAGAGTGCCCGCCCGACAGCGAGCCGTCAACCCTCCAAGTGCGCCAGTTCCATGCTCCGTGTGCCCACACGTGCCTGCTGGCTTCTCACGCTTTTATCCCAGGGAAAACAGGGTTCTTCTATGCTTTTTGTCAACACAACGGGCCTCTGTTTTCCCTGACCTTATTTTCCATTGTTTCTTCCTCTCTCAGCTCCAGTTTAACCAGTTGCTCTCTCTTCACCCACAGACCCTTTCTAGGCCTGCCTCTGCTTTGCCCCTCTCTCCATGCCCCTCCGACTTCCAGACCACCTTTCCTGAAGTCCGCTTAACAAGGCTAAAAAAAGTACCTCCTACTATTGTTCCTGCCTATTGTATCAATGCCCCACTCAATTTACACTCTATTGGACTATTCATGAAACAGCAGCATAGTTCTTTATGCTATGGGCATAAGTTCTTCTGACATTATTTATTCATTTGTTCGGGTTTTTGTGTATTCCTTAAGCAAAAAATGTTTATTATTGCCTGCCCCTGAGCCAGTGAGAAAGGGAAGTACTAACTTGAATAAGATGCAGAATCTGATCTTGAGATGGCACCATCTGGAAATAAGATTCTAGAGCAAAAGCTACATAAAAATAAGGATTGTAGCAGTCAGGATTCTCCAAAGAAACAAAACCGGTGGAAGAATGTGTGTGTGTGTGTGTGTGTGTGTGTGTGTGTGTGTGTGTGATCTATTTTAAGGATTTGGCTCACACAGTTATGGCTATAGAGCAGACTGGAAGACTGCAGTCATGAAGCAGAATCTGTTATTTTCCAAGAAACCTCACTTTTGCTCTTAAGGCCTTCAACTGATTGGATGAGGCCCACCAACCGCAAAGGTAATCTCTGTTACTTAAAGTACACTGATGTTAAATGTTAATCTGCAAATGTCTTCACAGCAACACCTAGATCAATGTTGATTAAATAGCTGGGCATTATAACCTAGCCAGTTTGACACATAAAACTAATCATCACAAGAACCAACCAACGGACAAAAGAAACTGTCTTGGGAATCAGACCAGAATTAATGTCCAGCTCTAAAACAAAGAAAATATATAAGATTCAGGAAAATAAAAATCTTTATATTCCTTCTGACTAATTGAGACATTATTTCAAAACATGGTCAAATAATCATTCCTCACAGCTCACAGAAATGTTTTGGAAACCGTGTGGTGTTTGGAAAGACCCGAAGGGCACAGGTTGGCATTGGCAGCGCATCTGCTACACGTTGGTGCATCACCCTTCTCGCCGTTCTCTTCACAGAGTAGCCGCAAGAGAAAGGAGCTTCAACTTCACAAGAAGGCTGGTCAGTGTGTGTCCCCTGTTGGAGGCCACAACTGATTATGTTAAACTCACGTGGGAGAAATGTCTCAAAAAGAGATTCATTTTTGGCCTGAAATATCCTGCGGGGAGGGGTAGGAGTGAGGTGGGAATCCTCTTTGTATATATTATTTATTTCCATAGAATGGAAATGTGCATGTCTCTCAGATTCACCAGGTCGTTCTTGAAAGTCCTTCTTTCTCAAACTTGAGTTTTAAGACCTTATCTCCACGTTCCCGGAGTTTTGTTCCTGTCACTGAGAAAGCACTGACTCAGAGATGAGGCCTTCAGCCCCTTCGGGGGCACATGGACACCAGGCCACTCTCCACGCCCCACGCTTTGTATTCACCACGGTGCCAAGCTTCTGCTGCCGCCTCTATTCCTGCACGTGGTAAGATCCCTGGGCAATCTCACCCAAAGGCACCGGCTCCCGTAACCGCCTCCAGCCGCAATGCCTTAGGCCTATGATCCTGCCTTCACGGTGCAGTTTCTTCCTCACCCTCATTTATCGTTTGATAAAGAACTGCTCTCGGCAAATTACTGAAGTGAACCTACTGCTGATACTTTCTGGAATTCAAGGAATTAGCATCTCACCGTGTTCTCTTCCCTCAAATCTTAGCTTTCCTTCAGGTCTTGAGCAACTTGTTTAACTCAAGTTGCAGAAACACTTATCTCTGCCTCCTCTTTTTCTGCAGCAATGGAATGTGCTTCTATTCCATTTCCTCCCTGAGTGTCTGCAGAGGGAGTTCACTGCAGCCGTTAGCAGGAAGCAGTGCTGGGGAAACATTCCCTTTTGATCATTCTGTGCTGCCTGGGCTGAGAGCACAGGCAGGTTACCGGGGGTGGGATTCACAGGAGAGGAGATGTTTGCCTCAGTGAGCCATTTAACTCATTAGAGATTTGGCAGGAACTGGAACGGGTTTCCCTGGGGAGCAGTTCATTCCACATTTCCCAGCTGGAAAAACACTTGTCTAGACAGATGGAGAAAGTTTAACATGGGATCCTGTCATTCAGAGGAAGGGTGGACTCAAGTCTGAGATTTTTCCTGCATTGTGAATATGTATGATAGAACAGTGGTTTGATAAGTCCGTTTCAACCCTACACTGTCCCCAAAGCAGTTTCTTTGTTTCTGAAGGCTCACTCTCACTGTAAAGCATTTGTTTCCATGACAAGCCATGGGGGAGAAGTGTTAGCATAATGTTAAACCCCTACTAAGTACCAAACATGCTATTAGAAACTGCAAAGAGGTTTTTTCATTATCAACAACCCTTTATGAAGTCAATATTATTATTCCCACCCCCACCCTACCTTTTTTTAATCCAATGAAACCTTGCCTCAGTGAGGGTAAGTAATACAAAGACACTCAGCTAGTAAGTGGCAGAGCTAAGATTTGAAGTTTGGTTTATTTGGCTCCAAAGCCTATATGCTTGACACTAGCCCTCTGTATGCTCGTGTGTACAAGTGCAACAGGTACCTGTCTTAAAGGTACATACACCCTTGGAATGGTGTTTACATCTACTGCTTCAATAACACGCAGCTTTCTCTGGATACCCTCCTGTTCCTGTGCTGCATTTAATCTGTTCTTTTCTCCAGATTCTAAAACTAGAGAGAATTTAGAAGAAAATATGCTTCGAACCATTGTCTCCCCTCAGGGAAATAACTGAGCCAGAAGGACAATCAGGAAATAACTGAGCCAGGAGGACGATTGTGTCTTCTTCTCTTCTAGGGATAAGCCCCCTTCCCTGAAAGGTATTTCCCTGGGGTAATACCTTTGAGTAGAACGTCCTGACCGGAAAAGAAGGCAAGGGAGACTTTTTAGGACCTAGCGAGCAGTGGGAGACTTATCTCTAGAGCATTACTCATAGCTTGAAAGATATCCCCAGCCTCTGACATCACAGGAGACTTAGATTTCAGATCTATAGTGAAACTGGGGCGTGCTAGCTCAAACACAGGAGGCAGCTGTCCAATTCTAGACGAGTTCTGGAAAGTCCCGTCTTGAATAATTTGTTTCTTACAGTGTTTTGTTGAACGTACCTACCTCAAATGAAACTCTGTGACTTAAACGAAAGAGCACTGGGCTGGAACTCAGGAAACTGACTTTTAGAACTGGTACCAGCCAGGTGTGTGACCTGAGGTACATCTTTTAACCTTGAACTTAGTCACTTTATTTGGAATGACTTTTAGTCCCTGAGTCTAAAATCCAATCTTATGGAGACTTCAAACTTTGCAAATGGCTTTTGGCCCAGAAATGGTGGTATGTGGGTACTGGGATGGATAATTTTTTTGTCAGAGAAGAAACAGTCCCTGAGCCAGTTACTGGTGAATCTGGAGTTCAAGCCCAGGTCTCGTTGGTCTGGCTCCGAAGCCTGGGCTTCTTCCATTCCTGCCCACCCTGACATTAGGCCATATTATTGTTGCATAACACAAGGAGTCTTTCTTATTTTCCTAATCCCTGTCAGTTCAATAGCAAACGGTCATCAGCGCTTATGAGCACTGAGGAAACAACAGTGAACAGGACACGACCTTTCACCTAAGCTTGAAAGTATTCTCATGGGTGAGATTCTGGAACCAGACAGCCTCGGTTTAGATCCCAGTGCTACTGCTTATTAGGCTAATTACTTCTTCAACCTTCCCTATAGCTTAGGTTATTCCTCCTCATTTTCTTCACTTCTAATACCTTCCTTTTAGAGTAGTTATGAGGATTAAATAAGTTATTTCATGTAAAACCCTTAAAATAGTGCCAGTCATACAGCAATGACTGAATGTATGGTTGTTATTATTACTAGTATGTTTGTTAGCCCCTTCGTGCCAGGAGTGTTGGAAGGTTGCAGCTGGGTCTTGCTCATTGGCACTTAATAAATGTTTGTTGGATTTAATTATTCAACAACTATTCACAATGCTTGTATTATGTACAAAGCCCTTTGCTAGATCCTTGGTAGAATCTAACAACCTACTTAGGAAAAGTCACTGTGTTTTGGAGCTTATATAATTTGGAAAACTTTTCTCTTTAAATATTTTTGTGTGTGTGTGAATGTGGCCCTTGCTTAGAAGGGGTTAAGGAAAGAACTGGACTGGAAGGGAAATACTCAACCTATATAATTATTGACTTAATGAAGTGAGCCATTTGGAGGAAGTCAGATTAACAGTAGGCCAATGGGGAGATCAGAGTCTGTCTTAAAAGTAGAAACCTCTTTTAGAACTCTTGACCTTAGACAAGAGAGTACTACCTACTTTTAATGGGTTTCCTATCAGATAGAGAGCACATCATTCTCTCATTCACTGACTCTCTGTCCATTCATTCATTCACTCTGAAGGCATCTAATGAGTACTCACCACTGCATGGATCAGACATGGTGCTGGGTGGTGGGTGTACAAGAATGAAAGAGAGTTTCTTCCCTGGGGGAACTCGCGGTCTTGGTGGGACAGACAACGACAAGTGGCTATATAATACGGTGTGGTAAGAATTTGCTTGAAGCATGAACACAGCGCTCTGGTCACACAGAGGAAGGCTGGTGATTAGGAGCAGGATCCTATCCCAAGTACAAATAATACTCTGTGCTGTGCTATGCCCAGAATATTTATAAGTGAGTTTTTATTGGAGTTTTGAAAATTAGTACTTTTCATACATGGGTCATTCATTTTACAGCTGAGTTGTTTTCTTTGTGTGTTGTTTTTTTCAGTCATTTCAGCTTAAGTCAGCACATTCATTAAGCACCTATTATTAGTAAGTAGATGAGGAGAATGGATGTATTTACTAACACAAAGAAGGTGTAGGAGATATGATTTGAACTCTCCTTGAAGGACGCATGTGATTTCAAAAGGCAAAAGTGAGAAATGCCATTCAGGAAAGCCGATGATGCTTGAACAAAGAGTATGGACTGCGTTACTGGAAGGAAAGTCATCCCAAGGGATTCATGAAGGAAAGATAGGTGAGGGGCACAGGGGTGAGAAATTAAGCAGGAAAGATGGGTGGGAAATAACAGAGGGCTTTGCATACCTGGCACAGGAGTTGAGATTGTATTTTGTGTGCAGCGAGGGGCCACTGACACTTGTTCCACAGAGGAGTGCATTGTCAGAGCTTTGCTCCTCGGGGTGGTTAATGTAATATAGGCTCTGGTGACAGAAAACAGTGCCAGGCTCAGAGTCAGAAAACATGAGAGAGAATTTCAGTCCATCCATCTGATTAGCTGTGTGATCTTGAGCAAGTCAATAACCCTTCCTGAGTTTTATTTTAGCCTCCTCATCGGCACCGTAAGGAAGATGAAACCCCCAAGAAAAGAGCAGCCACAGCAACAACAAAAACAACCTTCATTGATCATTGTTTCCCGTGTGGCATCTGGTTAGGCCATCTCTATGTAATGTTTGTTTTTGGTTTTGTTTTTTAAATCCTCACCTGAGGATATTTTCCCATTTATATTCAGATAGAGTGGGAGGAAGAGAGGGAGAGAGAGAAACATTGATGTGAGAGAGACACTTCGATTGGTTGCCTCCCAGATGACCCCAAACAGGGCCAGGGACTGAACCACAGCCGAGGTACATACCCTTGACTAGAATGGAACCCACAACTCTTTGGTCTGCAGGCCGATGCTCCAACCACTGAGCCAAATTGGCCAGGGCCACCTGTAATGTTTAAACCTCAAAACAACCCTGTGATTCTTAAAAAGTTAAAAATAAATTTATTATATCTCCCACCAGCTCCACTCTAAGGTATCTACATAAGAGAGAACTGAATACATACACTCACACAAAGTCTTGAACGTAAATTGTTCTTAGCAGCGTTTTTTTAATAGCCAAAAAGTAGGAACAGCCCAACTGTCCGTCCACTGGTGAATGGCTAGAGAAAAGGTGGCGCATTCATACAATGAAATATCATTCCGCAGTAAAAAGGAACAAGCTGAAGATGTACGCTGTGTACGACATGGGTGCGCCTCAAAAATAAGATGCTCCGTGAAAGAAGCCAGACATGAGATAGCATAAAATGTATGATATTTACATGAAATCTCTAGAAAGAGTGAAGATATGAACACAAAAAGTGGAGCAGGAGCAAGAGATGGGGGTTAACACTAAAGGTGCATGAGGCATCATACTGGGGTGATCAAAAAAGTTTTAAGCTGATTTATGTTGATGGTAGCACAGCTTAGTAAGTCTACTAAGAATCATTGACTTGGACATTTGAAAAAGGTGAAATGTGTCTCTATAAAGTTGTTATTTTTTTATTAATTAATTTATTTTTGTTACAGATGTTTCTCCTTTTTCCCCCATTGACACCCTCCTCCCGATCCCGCCCCCACCTCCTCACAGCGCTGTTGTCTGTGTCCATTGGTTATGCATATATGCATATAAGTTCTTTGGTTTATCCCTTCCCTCCCCCAACCCCCTCCTAAAGTTATTTTAAAAACAAAAACAACTCTATGAAGTAGCGACTGGTTATTTTCCAGATACTATTAAAAGTCTTATTGGTTTTTCTTTACTTTATCATTTTCATTCTAATTTTTTAACTACAGTTTACTTTCAATATTATTTTGTATTGGTTTCAGGTGTACAACACCCAATATTTCCAGGATCCACCTGACTCCATACATAGTTATCTCAATATTATTGACTATATTCCTTATGCTGCACTTTACATGCAGTAGGGACTGTTCTTTCCTCACTTTACAGATGAAGATATTATCTTTCCCAAAATCTGCATTCAAAAGTAGAGGAGTCGTGGATATGTTAACTCACTTTATTTTGGTAATCATTTTACAATATATATGTGTGTCAAATCACCACATTGGACACCTTAAACTTACAGTGTTTTATATCAATTATAGCTCAATAAAGCTGGGGAAGCCCTGGCCAGTTTGGCTCAGCGGTTAGAGCATTGGCCCACAACGTGTGGGAGGCCACCAATCGATGTGTCTCTCTCACATCAATGCCTCTCTCTCTCTCTCTCCCTCCCTCCCTCCCTCCCTCTCTTCCACTCTATCTAAAAAAAAAAAAAAAAAAAATCAATGGAAAAATAGCCTCAGGTTAGGATTAACAACAACAACAAAAAAAGCTGGGGAAGAAAAGTGGTGAATCTAGAATTAAAACTCTTTTTGCCTGATCCTGAGCCCATGCCCTTGGCTACTGTCCATACTGCACCCTTTCTTATCCCAAAGTGGTTGTGAGAATTAAGTGAAACATAAGATCCAGGTTTGATCACATTATGCACAGAGCAGGCATGTGGTGGTCTCCCAGGAAAGCTTAGCTGATTCTGATGGTGGCAGCCTTTGGCCAAATGGACTGGAGAAGTCTGAGAGGAGACCAAGAGAAGAGCTATACAGTGGTCCAGGCAGGAGGTACCAGGAGTCAGCCCAGGGTACTGTCCGGAGGAAAGAATAGAAGATGTAGAAAGGAAGCCCAGCTAGGTTTATGCGCTTACTCTTGACATATTTTAATTTCTGTAAACAAACATGTAGGACTCTTGGCACTATAATGAGAAAAGACAAAGAACAGAGGTCTTTCTTTCCTTCAACAAACAGCTGACACACGTTCCCATCATAAATTTTGTAATTCAGGATGTAAAACCAAATTCAACAACCCAGCCCAGCCAGAGGTTAAATAAATAAGTGTTAAACAAATAAATGTAGATTTTGTTTTCTTTGCCATGAGTCTCTGTAGAAGATGCCACATGCATCTGTTAATTGAAGTCTACTAGTCAGTTTTTCTTTCTGTGTAAATTGGGGGAAACAGCCAGTTGACATTTTGAGGAGTTGAAACTTTTTATACTTTTTGTTTTGCATTTTTCCATTCATGAGCACCATCCTTAATGCTAACTCTGAATCACAGGTGAGAGCTTGCACTTAACATCTCATCTTTTATTTTGAAAGGCTGTTAAAACGCATAGCCCACAGCCTTGGCAGATGAAGGACTAAGTGACTATATGAGGTTTTTCCTGAGTTACTTCCTATGACTGATACTTAGTGACCCAGATGCGTCTGCCACATGGCGAAACTTTATTATTAATAAATCCACATTCCTCCAAAACAAACAAAGCAGCATGGCAAACAGTGGTGTTTGCTCTGTATACATTTGGGTAGGATTTTCATCATTTCCAAGGACCTAGTGCTCCCCATTGCACTGGTAAAAAAAAAATAAATGTGAGAATTCAGTTGGCCTATTTTGGC
This sequence comes from Tadarida brasiliensis, assembly GCA_030848825.1. Lineage (NCBI taxonomy): Eukaryota > Metazoa > Chordata > Mammalia > Chiroptera > Molossidae > Tadarida > Tadarida brasiliensis. The sequence goes on from CM061264.1 coordinate 50,393,280, forward strand.
AACATAAACATGAAACCATTTGTGGTCACAAAGTCAGGACTCCTCATTCCACAGGGCTTGGTAGCAGCGGATGGGGCTGTGAGGTTCCTTCAGGAGGACAATATTGAATCTGGAAGTACACAGGACCTAGGCCATGTGGTAAAGAGAAAATTCAGAACACCTCTTGGTTTTATGCCATTCAGTCTTTGAGTCGCAGTCCCCAAAGAGCCAGGAAAAGTCAGTGTATGTCTGGCATAGCAATTAAGTGTTCAGGTTTGAAGAAGCTTGAACATAGCAAATCTTCAGTGTCGCAAAACTAATGCTGCCCGCTCTGTTGGCTGTTAAGAGAACTCAACCCATTTAAGATCCCTTATTGAACTCTATGTGTACAGCACTGTCCCAAACACAATGAGCAGTATTAAATTAGAATCCCAGTTCTCAAGGAGATGACAGTGAGTGCAGATGAGGATGACATTTAAATGTGAAACATTTACCATTTAAATAACAATGGAAGTGACATGCGGTGGTTTCTTCCTCAGAGAAGCCTTTCAGAGCTGTGCCACCTCCACCACTTGTGAGCTGCGGCTTCATCTCTGAACACCCTCCTCAGTTTTCTCTAACTCAGAATCGGAACATGGAAAGGCCACTTTAGTTTTGGAGCCAGAAAAATTTTAATCTAAATCCCACATTGCCAGTGAATTAGCTGGATTGCAAATTCCCTGAGGACAAGTCTGTTCCAACATTGTGTATCTCAGAAGCCAGCACAGTGTCTGACATTTAGGAGGCACTTTATGAATATTTGATGTTGAGTGTATGAATGAACTGTGTAACGCTAGCAAAGTTAACCTCTGAGTTCAGAGTTCCTTCTGATGAAACAGGAGTAACCTCACCTACCTCGGCGGAGTTGAAAGGTTGCTAAAAAGTGGTTGAGAATGGAGACCCTGGAGCTCATTTGCCTGGGCCTGAATTCTGGCCTGTCATTTGTTGGTTTTGAACAAATAACTTGCTTTTGCTTCAGTTTCCCAAACTATCAAATAAAGATCATAATACTATCCATCGCCTAGGTTTGTTATGAGGGTTAAATCAATTATTATTTGTATAGTCATTAGACTAGGGCCTGGTACATAGTGTGTGCTGTGAAAATATTTGTTAAATAAAAAATAAATAGAAAATGGGTTTGCAGTGAGAATTAACGAGTGTTGATGTTATAAACGCTTAAGATAGTCTGGTATAAAAGATGCTGAATAAATGTTAGTTCAAGAAACTTTATGTTTGATCCCTATTTCCTAAGCCAGTGCCTGGCTCATAATAACAGCACAAAATGGAATATAATTATTAAGTATGTGTTATAGGTTTTCTGAGGATCATGAGGACCTTGTGGGTTGGAAGTAGGGGGAGGTGTTTCATCAACGACAGGGAATTAAAGTTGGATTTTGGTTAGGAGTTAGACGGGGGTAGGGATTTCACAGAGGAGGCGTGTAATCTGCATAAAACTGGAGGAAGGAAAGATCCCGTCACAGTCATGAGATACTCCATCATCAGCAGGACTTGGCACCACTTTCTGGGAGAATAATTTGTCATGGTCCAGCTTTTTAAGTGAGTTTGGCCAAAGCTTTGCTTCAGTTCTATGGTTTCAACTGCTCAGATTAACACTTTGATGGCTGCTTATTTATTCACTCATTTATTGAACAAGTATTATGTAGATTCCACTGTGTGTCAAGTATTTTGTTAGGTAGTGGTGAATAAATAGAAATAGATCTCATCCCTTTTGGACCAGGAGGGAGAGACAGACTATAAACAAGAAAATGCATTTTGGTAAGTGTTTTGAAGGGTAGTAAGAGGGCACAGAGGTAGAAAATAATCGGAGGGGAAAGGGGGTTGTATAGATAGGAAATAATAAAAAATTTATCTGAGGAGGTGACATTTCACCTGAAGCCAGAAAGATAAGAAGGAAAAAGGGGACTCTTCCAAGGCAGAGAAACAGAATGTTCAAAGGTCTTGAGCTTGGTGCATTTGAGAAAGAAGACCAGGGTGGCTGGAGTGGAGTGAGCTTGGGGATAACCGTAGAAAACCGGGCTGGGGATGGGCAGGGGCCAGATCGTGTAGGGCTATGTTAAAGCAAATTGATTAGACATGGAGATATTTGTTTAAAAATAGAGGGGAATGTTATATAACTTTTTAAAGCTCACTCAGACATCAGTATTGATTATACATTTAATTGAATAAGAGAGGAAGTGAGAGGAATGTTGAGGCATTCTGGGTAAAAGGTGATATTTGCTTATTCTAGGATGGTAGAGAAGCAGGGATGAAGAGAAGTGCATAGCATTGCAATACATTTTGGAAATGGAATAGACAGGGCTTGTTAATGGATTAGATGGGGAGGGATTAAGATAGAAACATTAAGGGAAAGACAAGAGTCAAGAATGAATTCCAGGCATCTGACTTGAGCCACTGCGTGGGTATGGAAGCCATTCATGAAAGTGAATAACGATTAGAAGAGGAGATTTTGGAGAGTGGGGTGGGAAGGAAATCAAGAGTTTGGTTTTAGCTGTTAATTTTGAGTGTTGTCATGCATCCTAGAAGAGATATCACGTAGGTATAGGAAAGGTTAGGCTAAAGATCTAAATTTGGAGTTTTTAGTGTGTAAATTGTGAATAGAGCCATGGGCATGAGTGAGAGTGTAAAGGGAGTGTTCAAGTCCAGGACCACGTCCTTGGGAAAGGGCAACGTTCAGATACCGAGTAGAGAAGGAGAACATTGGGAAGACGAGTGGGGTGGAATGAGCAAAGAGGTAAGAGAAAACTCTGGAGAGTGTGCTGTCACAGAACCTGAGAGAGGAGGCTATTTTGAGAAGTAGAGAGCCACCACCTGTGTTGAAGTACGTAGAAGATAGAAAAGTGACTGCTCGATTGGGTAACCTGGAGGAAGTCATTGCTGATCTTGACAAGAGCAGATTTATAGGACATATCAGGGTAGAAGCCAGATTCAGAGTGGGTGGTGGAACACTTGAGGATAGAGAAGCATATTTGTATGTTGCTGAAAAAAATTCAGAGAGAAGGAGAGGTTACTGATGGGGGATAATCAAAGGGACAATTCTAGAGGAGGTAAGGCCAATGGGTTCCAGGAAGCAGGTTGAAGGATTAGCTTTTGGCAAGAGCAGGGATGCTTCCTCAGGCAAAATAAGGAAGAAGTAAGAAATGGGTTTAGGTACAGGTAATAATAATGATCATTATTGCTAAAACTTATCAATGTTACTATGTGCCAAGTAATGTTCTAAGTAATTTTCATTTACTAACTCATTTAATCCTCATAATAATCTTATGAGATAGGTCTGTACACATAGTAATTCAAAACAGAGTTCTTTCCCAGCTCATGTTTTAAATGGGGGGGGGGGGCTGGGAGGGACAGCAGATGGGCAGTTTAAGGAGAGAAAGGTAGGACATAGTGTCACAGAAAGTTTAAGTACTGAATGGGACTTCCAGGAAGTATTGAGAGTTCATTCGAGATTTGAAATCATGAATAAAAAGTAAATCTACTACAAAATCAAATGGGACTTTTACAGCATTCACTAGTCACACTTCAGCGACCTGACTTAACTGATGCTAAATTTGAAACCAGGGGTAGTTTTCCGTGCCAGCAGTAATCAAATACACTAGTTTCCCCAGTAATATCTAAGCCCTTAGTAAACTTTCATGAAGGTGCTTTGGAGACTTGGCTACAAGGAGGCCTCTACCTACCCCGCTACCTCTCATGCGCCAGCTCAGAGGGAGGAACCATGGCCTCGATGAGAGAATGATATGTAAAATGAGCCCCAGCAGCCTATCAGAATGATGACAGAAATTGGCCAGGTTTGATCATCATACCTAGAAGAGGTCCAAGCTCTGTCCAGCTCTACATCACAGAGTGCCAGTTTCCTATCAGTGACAGGGACACGTCTACCCAAGAAACCACCTTTAACTTTCCCCATTGGCAAGATCTCATAATGGAAATCACAGAAAACTTTTGATTGACAATAAATAGCAATAGCTAAGTTTATTGAATACTTGTTTTGTGTCAGCCTCTGGGCTAAGTGCTTTTATATGTAATATCTCCTTTAATCTTCAAAACAACACAGCAAAGCAGGTATCCTTATCATATCTATATTGCAGATAATCTCCTGAGCTTTAAAGAGATTAAGTAAATTCTCTGAGATTGGAAAGCTAACAAGTAGAGAAGCCAAGAGTTGAATCCAGTAAATCTGACTCCAAAACTTAGGCTCTTTAACAAGTATAGCATAGTAGCAAATCAGTGAGCATCCTTAGCAGATCCAACTATTGTGTATGTCAGTGTGTTATCATATGTTGCCACTATTCTATAAATTTTACTCAGAAAACACTTGAGTTTTATTATCACCTATATTGATGCTGTTTTCTACTCTCTCATATTCTCAAAATGAGGGACTAATTTATTGCGGATGATTATAGAATTTATGAGTTTTATTCATATCTCCCTCTTTTCAGAGCAACCAGCCTTTTAAAGAGAAGAGTATATAGCTGTTGGGTTTTACAAGTCTCGTGACCTATGTTAAGACAATGTCCCTGAAGTCAAATGTGTTGACACATGTGACATAGCCTAAGCTGAGCTCCATGGGCCCTAAGGACTGGCAATAACCTAATCTTTTCCCACCATGTAATTATGAATCAAGATGTGATCTTTATAAGAAATTCCTGGATAATTGAGGTCAATAGGAAAAATTTAGTCTCCATATCTGGACATTGTGACTGCTTGCTGATTATTTGCAGACATACTGATAATAAGCTATCATTACAATAATGATTAAAGCCAACAACTGGTTGAATGCTTACTCTGTGCCAACTAAGTGCTTGCTATGCTTATTTCATATAGAACAAATTCTTAGCCAGAGAATATTTATTTTGGAGATAAAGAAAATGAGATGGAGAGAAGTTAAGTAACTAGCCCAAGGTCACGCAGCTATACATGAGCCTTAGAAAGTCAATTCATTATCTGGAGACAGATAACCATGGATACAAATCACAGCTTTACTACTTACTAGTTTGAAAGATGAAGTTAATAATACTGACTGCACATACAGCACTAAGTCCATGCCTGCCAAGTAGTACATGCTCATTAAATGGTTGCTATGGTTATTAAATGGGATACACTAGAAAGTAGAACAAGTATCCCATAATGTTCAACATTGTAATCAGTGAGCATACATAATTCAAATACCTGCCCCATATAAAATATGTTCTTTCCTTATTGTTTGAAGTGTCCAAATTACTCAGGTAATCAACTCTACCTCCCATTTCTTCTACTTTTTTAGATGTGACCTGTGCTTGAGACTCTCTCAGACATTCTAATTCTGCGTAATTTAAAAAGTAACATCAATATTTCTGTTGTCTTTCTGTTTCTTTTAAGTAAATTTGAACTAAATCAAGGTCTTTTACCAATGGCTTTAGGTATCCATGTTTGCAACAGGCCAGAGTTCCCTGGAGGTAAGACGAAAAACAAACCCAACTAGATCTCCTGGTGACCCAGCAGCCCAGATCTGCCATAATAACTATTTGGAGATGACATGGTCATCTGGTGCATAGCACTGGGCTTGATGGTTTTGATTGTGACACATGATGATTCAAGTTTACCTGTGTACACACCAGAACTTCGCAAAATGACCTTTTTTGAGGTCCTTGAGGTTAGGCAGAGGGGGAGGAAAGAGCAGTGGGGCACTCCAAACAAAGCAGCGCTGTTTTTATACCATTTGCTTGGACAAGTGTCCCCTCACGTGCAGCAGCTATTTGCTGTGGGGTTCTTGGCAGAGTGACTAAAATGTGACAGAAATTAAGGGCAAATTCTGAAGTCTTCCTCTCCAGCAAATAAATGTTAGTCACAAGATTGTAGCTCCATGAATTATTTCTTGTTGTTCATTTCTTTGCCCACCCTTTTCGTGTATGGCCATTTTAAAGGTGGTTGCATTGGATGTTTATCAGGCATCTGCTCTGTGCCTCGCACCCACTGTATCAATGGAGGACAGAGCCTGGGGTAAAATCATTTACAGTCTCTGGGATTCATTTTCCTGGTCTGTGAAATGGAGAGTTGACCTGCATCAGTGATTCCAAAGTTCTACACATAGTTTGATAAAGCATATTGCATTTTTTCATTGGAAAAAAATAAAAAATATCTTCAGAAGCCACAGAAAATAAAACTTGACAAACTCTTCTTACTCAATAAGAAGTGATATAAATAACATAGAATCCCAACCAAGTTGCCCTCTAAGTCTTCATTAGAGCCAGTATGTTATATTTTTAAATTCTCAACCTTATAAAACGGGTTTAGAAACTCTGGACCGGATAATCTCTAAGATTGTTTTCAAGTTCAAAAAGTCTGTGATTCTAAAAAAGTTGCTCCCAATAGAATTGGTATTTTTATAGCTCAGAGAAGAGAGATGTATTCTTAGAGAAGGATAAATTATTAGGGCTTGAGAGATGACCAGTCATTTTCAACCTTGACTTCTGACTGTGGATTTGTAGATAAGTGTATGTACTGATGCATAAAACAATTTTTGATTGATTCTGCTGATAATGGCCAGCAATCTAGTTAATTTATGCCCAGAGTGAATTTTTGACTTGTTTTTATCAATCTCACTATCTTAATAGCCTAAATTAGCCAGATAATTTGGTTAAGAAGTACTTATTAAACTAGTTCTGTTAACTTTCTCTTCGACTCTTGTGCTTTGCAAACAGATAAGTATAAATTTAAAAGAAAGAAACAGCCCTGGCCAGTTTGGCTCAGCGGTTGGAGCATTGGCCTGTGGACCAGAGAGTCCTGGGTTCGGTTCCCGCTAGGGGCACGTACCAAAAAAATAATAAAATAAAAGAAAGAAACAATAACATCTTAAGTTTTTAATAAAGCTATGTTTTATATGTATTTCCTTTGTGCATTAACTTTTTATTAATTCAGAGGAAAGAAACAAGATGAAACAGTATACAGTAGTTCCCCCTTATTTGCAGGGGATATGTTCCAAGACCCTTAGTGAATGTTTGTAACAGTAGATGGTACCAAATCCTATGTACTGTATACTATGTCTTTTGCTTATAGATATTATCTATAATATCTATTATAGATATTATAGGTAAGAGATTGACAACACTTCTACTAATAAAATAGAACAATTATAACAATATATTATAACAAAAGTTATATGAATGTGATCTCTCTCTGAAAATATCTTATTGCACTGTATTCACCTTTTCACTTAAAGGAAGCATTTTACGGTTTCTCTTTGGCATAACTGAATTGCCAGGATCGCTACTCTTGTGCTTTGGGGCTGTTGTTAAGTAAAATAAGGGTTACTTGAACACAAGCACTGTGATACTTAGACAGTGGACCTGATAACCAAGGTGGCCACTAAGTGACTAATGGACAGGTGGGGAGCGTAGACAATGTGGAGATGTTAGACAAAGGATGATTCACATCCCAGCTGGGATAAAGCAAGATGGTGCGAGATTTCATCACGCTACTCAGAACCTCAAGCAATTTGAAACTTACAAATTGTTTATTTCTGGCATTTTTCATTTAATATTTTCAAAATGCAGTTGACGCAGGGTAACTGAGACCACAGAAAGCAAAAACATGGATAATAAATGACTATTGTAAAGGAAAAATCAAAGGAAAGAAACTGACAAGAAATTGACTGAATTAGAAGAGAAAATGAGGAACATCCAAAGAGAATTTTTAGGGAAAGTCCCTGTGTCAAGGAAAAGAAGACAAGGATATGACATAGGGTGTGTTTCATGACTCACATGCGTTGGCTCTGTACCTGGGTGATTCATTTAGTGGAAAACATAGCTGGGTCAGAGAACTTTTTACTGGCCCCAAACTTTCTTGGAGTCATTTGAAGCTTTATTTTGTGTGCATATTTTTTCTCCCTTTTCCAAAATGGAAATGTTCGTTGCTTTTCAGAAATATCCTTGGCCATTGAAATTTATCTGTATAGCCACTTGAAATTTAGAATTAGATCTTGGACTTTGGAGTATGGAAAGTGTTTAAGAAACTGGGACAGGTTTGTACCAAGTGACTTTGTCTTTGTCTTCTGACAGGAATAGATAAATGGATAGATAAAAGGTCCCCCAAGAGAGACCAATTGAATGTATTCCAAAGGGACATTCTGCCCCTTGGAAGGTACAGACTAAGTCAGTGGCTTTCAAAGATGTTTTATAATGACTCACAGTAAGACATACATTTTCTGTCAAGATTCAGTCTCCACATATGTGTGTTTTATGTGCCTTGCTACATATGTTAAACCTGATGTTTTATATTCTATTTCAGTCTATTTGAGTTTTTCATTGTTTTAAATAAATGCTGGCCAAGACCTATTAAATAGATGTCATAACTTACTATTGGCTCTCTAAGTATGCTCCCCAATTTTTGTCCTGTCTGCAACTCCCTCTAAATACACATATTGTTGAAATTCAGTACAGCCAATTTTCAGGAGCATCTTTCACACTCCATCCTTCACGCCAAAATATTTGCAGTTTCTCAAACACCATGCTGTCTCTCACTTCCCTGTCATGACATGCTCTTTCTACTCAGAGCACTATAGTACTTTCTCATTCCACCTCCCCTTTCTTCACTAGGCTTACCCCAGCTGGTTAAGACTCAACTCTGGGATCAACATCCCTTCCACTCAAGCTGTGTTGACCTGTTTTCTGCACTTTCCTGAGCATCCTAGACTTACCTTTATCTCAGCCTAATCATGCTGTGTTATGATGACCCATTACATTTTTCTTCTCCACTAGACTCCTTGAAAGCAAGTACTATGTCTTATTTTATATTGACAGAAGCTAATCTAAGGTTTGACACATGCCTGACTAATAAATTTTGGATGAGTGAGAGTCTGCCTATTGGTGGACACTTGGTATCGAGTAGCTGCCTCTTTGGTAAGTTGTAGTGTGTTTGCTGCAAACAAGAAAGCCTACTTTTATGGACACCATACTTTCCATCAACATTGCAGTAGATATGCTGATCGTCACTGAAATTCTTCTGTTGCTCTTAGGAGATAGTGTAGCAAAGTAGGGAGGTACTCAGGCTTTGGAGCTGCACAGAACTAGATTTGAATTCTGGCTTATCAGTTGCTCTGTGACCTTCGGCAAGTTACTCAATGTTTTTTTTAAATCTCAGTTTCCTCATCTTCAAAATAGTAATAATAACCTTCTCTGGCTGTTGCTAGGATTGTGTAACGATGTCGATAAATAATGGAATATAAGTTCCATGAGGGCAGGAATTTTTATCACTTTGGTTCATTTTCATGGACTTAGAAGTGTGACTGCCATGTATTTGTCATATCAATGAATATTTTGCTCAAAATAGGCCTTCAATAATTCATAACAACTCTAATTTACATGAATTTCTTCCTTGTTTTGCACAGGATTCCTTGGAGTATGGACGATGTGCACAATAATTCATTATAACTTCTTTGTTCAGAGTTGGGCTACGACCTGTGAGGTGACACGTCCAGATTCTGACATTCTTCTTGAAGAATGCATATTTTGGACTGTTAGGTTGGAATTAAGTTTAGTCATTTCAAAGTTGTTTGATTTTTGTGGAAGTTTTTCAGTTCTGTTTTTGAGTTGCCACAAATGGGCACTTGATTCTTCCTTCTTCTCTTGCCTAGTTTTTTGTTATACATTCATTAACCATATCACCATTCACTGAATATTAGATAGACTCCCAACAGATTCTGATTCAGGGTCTTAGGGGAAATGATTGAATTTCTCAGTGTTCTAGAGTTGTTTTCCTCCCTTCCTCTACAAAGATCTTGTGTAAGATCCATTAGGACGGAAAATCCATTATTACCTAATGTCCTTTCTGTGTCCCACTTCATGAATGGATGTTTGTATTCCAAGGTTTCATTTTGGGCCTTTCCCATTTTCAGTACTTTTATAAGTAACTTGTTGGGCCACATAATGAAGGTATTGTTTTAAACTTTTTCAAATTTCAGCAGCTTACTGACATCTCTCAATACTGCATTTCTACAAGAAAAGAAAAACAGAGAAACAATTTTTAAAAAGCAGTTCTCAAACTCTTCCACAAAGTAGGACATATAAAATTATGGCATTGCTTCATTTTCATAATTTATTCAAACCTTAAGAATGAACAGAGATTCTCATACGAATGTTCTCACCTAGCCTTCACTTTCTCATGTATTTATCCAAAAGCCCCTTCTTTATCATATTTATTGCAGAACCTTTTAAGTAAGAGAGTTAAATGATCCAGATTATTAGTTTGTTGTGATTTCTTACCTGATATTTCACATCATAAAAACAGTGCTGTCTACTGTCACCCACAGCATTGTGTGCAGTAGTCTGCCAAAAGCTGTTTTACTCATTTGTTGATAAATTTAGGTATCATTTCCAAGTGCACTTCTTACCATATACTCTTCAGATATAAAATAAGAGAGTCTATATAAAAGAGAATGGTAAAAATCTATGACACTACATGAATTGAAGCTCTTATTAAGTTCATGAGCAAACAATATACTAATATACTTTTATTCTCACACTGAATTTTGTTCTCAAACTTAAGATTACTTCTCAGTCATTATAGTCAGAACAGGCTGGGTGGGGCTCTTCATTAAAATTTTGAAAATAGAAAGAAGAGTGTATTTTGGGAGTAAGAGAATACATTTTGGAGAGTGGGATCAGGAGAAGGGGAAGCTTGTCTAACTGATAGATCTCACTTATTTGATTCAGTGATGGGGCCAAAGTAGACCACAGACCACAGAAGGGCAGAGATTTTGGAGAAAAGAGAAGGGTTAACATTTATGGAACCCCTACTATGTGCTAGGAGTGTCGCAGGTATTTTTTACATCCTCACACTGAAACTTTGGGGAAGATTATTTCATCCATTTTAAAGATAAATAAACTGCTGCCCAATAAAAATAAATAAAGAGATTCAGTCACCTGTCCAAAGTCATACAACTCTTATGGGACAGAGTCCAATTTGAACCCCAAGCCTTCGAAACTTTGCTCTTTCCTCTAACCACACAATCTCAGAATGATCCAGTTAAATATGTATGTGACCAGTCAAGCAAACGTTGCACTTGACACTTTTTAGATTACTAACTTTAGAACCTTCCCTGACAAACTGAGGAGAAGTTCCACACAATGGAACTTGAAATAACTTCTTCTCAGCCTTCTACCCTGAACGTTTCCTCTGAGAGCATCACTGTAACATGAAAGGTCTTTTACATGGACTTGAAAACATTGAGTGAAGCAGAAAGCACTGTGTTCATGGTATTCACTCCTACAGTACTCCTTAATACTAATAAATTTGATTGCAGAATGAAAATATCACAAGGAAAAATGACATACTATAACATCACTCATAAAGACAGGAATATTAAAATCTAATCAAATGCATATTGAGGACATTGGTCTATCACACAAACACAGGCCTTCAGAAGAAATGTCTTCTGTCTAGTGTTCTTGCTTTTATCTCAGCCATGTGAGAAGACTATCACGGGTCTTATTTCATTCTTAGATTTGATAGGTTCACCCTATAACAACAGAGTGGCTGGCCAAAGGCGATAGCTTTCTTGAATAAATTCATTTTCTGGTGATTGTGGTTCCCGTCTTCTCAAGGCTACCTGAGATACTGATCATGAAAGGGAACATTACCAATTTAATTCTGGGTACCTGCAGCACTCACTGCAGGCAGGGACATCACTGCTGGTTTGATTTACTTCTTCTTGCCCACCAAGAAACTCAAAATCCATATTAAAGGTGGAGCAGCGACTGTGGTACCATGTCCCAGCTCAGAGATTAGCCAGTTCACTGCACTTTACCTATTGTGGGCTGCTGATTTATCCAACCCTCTCATTTCACATGTGAGACACAGAGATTTGGAATGACTTCCTCATGCTCATATAGCTGATGGAGAGTGTGGGTTAGGAACCACATCACCTGACCCTGTCCAGAATGCTTTCCATTCCCCAGTCACTCACTTATTGACACATTTATCAAACATTTATTGGGATGCCTACAGTGTGAGAGTAGCTATGACTACAAAGATTAATCAAACACAGACCCTACACTCAAAGTCTTTACTTTGCTTTACGTTTTTGATTTCCCAGAGGATCTTTCTTCTATCATGAATGTGACTCCATGCCAAGGCTGTCTTTCCACAGGGCTGGACTGGGCAATCACAGTTACTAGTTGGTTGGTATACAGCCCACTTTAAATGTATTTTTCATAAATGGCCTACTCTCTGGCCTTTTGACCTTTTACTGAAATTTGAATTTCAGTTAAAGTTTAATTTCAGCTATACAACAAATAATTTTTTTAGCAGAAGGACTAATTGTTGCATCAGAACTAATAATAAATTATTGTTCATCTGAAATTTAAATTTAGCTGGCTATCCTGGTTTTTTGTTTGTTTGTTTTTGGCTAACTCTGACAACTCTACATTTTACTCATAGGAAAAGGTGGCCCAGGGCAATTTGTGTCTAATATCATTCAGTTATTTGGAGTTGACCCAGAACAAAATCTGAATCTGCTTAATCACCCAAACGTGGCAGTACTGATAAATAATATTTAAGTGAGTGAGCTCTGAAGATCAAGCTATTACTACTACAAATAGGCCCTATTTTCTCCCTAGTAAAAGAGAGGCAGTATGTACATGTACATGTGCATGTGTGATTAGAATCTCCTGAAACACTCAGAAGAAAAGTGTTTGTTAGCTCATGAGTGGACCACAGTACAAGCTACAAATATATTTTATGCCTCACATGGTTGCAACATTCACCCGACAACCAATATGGGATAAGCACATTTTTGTGTCAATTGGTGATTTTTAATAATTTAAGGACACCTTTTCCCATTAGTTTAAGAATACAGCTTGGAGCTTCTTTATTTGACCAGAACATATTCCCTGAGGGCCTGCTGTGTTCCCGGGGCTGTAAGAGGTCTGGGCTCTGAGAGACCAAGTCAGAGATGATGATCTTCAAACCACTTTCACATTCTTCTTGTAGCTGTCATTCTCCTTCCATTTGATCCTGAAGTTAAAAAGACTCATAGTATTATCTCTATGTCCTGAGGAAGAAGTTGAGCCCTGGAGAGGGTTTAGTGACATGCCAAAGCCCTCACTTCACCACTAGTGAGATAAAGCTGGGGCTAGATCCCTTATCTTGCCACTAGGACAGTGCTCCTTTTTGTTTGTTTTTTGTTTATTTAAACTATGCCAGATTGGCTGCCCATATTTAAAAAAAAACATAGCAGGGATTAAATAAAGAATTTTTTGCAAACACATAAGTGTGACCTCATGATGGACTAATAACAATGAAATAAAAATGTTTAAGTTCATTTTAAATACTACCTACAACCAGGTCACAAATCTTTTCCACGACCTTTCCTCCCCATGAGCATAACTGAGTTCCTTTTCCAAATGGCAGGTTTGGTTTTTACACCCATGGGAGCTCCAAGGACCTTTCTCTTGCTGGGATCGCTGCTGAACTTCTCCTAAGGAATGATTTTGTGATGGGAAAAATACAACTAACATATTACTGCTTATCCAACTGATTCACTTTGTCTGGAAGATAGCCACTCGCCTCCCCTATGACAGAGGTTTGGACTAGTTAATTACAGTAACCCTAGAAGCAGGGAGGGGTTAGGACACAGCATCTCTGGGTAAAAACAGGGGAAGTTAAACTGCTTCCAAATTGCTGTTCACGACCTCTGACTGGTTTCTGGAGGACTTGAGAAGGGCCTGAGTGGAAGGGACTCGTTGGCTTTGGAGACAGGAAACAGTGGAAACGCACAGCTCACCCACAAACCAGCCCCTCTTGGCCCTAGCCAGTAACATTCATGAGACCCTTCCCTGCACCTGAAAAACCAAAGGCATTGCAGATGGCCCGGTTTGGTAAATGTTCTTGATGGGCATCTTATTGTTGTCTGTTACCACAACATGAGCTATGATGTTGTGTGACCTGGGAGAATCTAAAAACTGGTCTTTTGACTCTTGATCACCCTATTTGATTTATTGTCAGATGACATGAAAATCAGCTTGCATTTGCTGAGCAAATCTGGATGGGCAATGGAGGGTGGAAACAGGGAGTGGCCTGGGTGGTGGCAGGAGTTAGAATAATAATCCCTGGCGTTTTAGCGATTGCAGAGCACTTTCCCACACATTGTGTCATCAGATCCCCAACTTCTCGTGAGGACAGGTATTCTGAGCCCCATCTGACAAATGAAAAACCGATGTCCTAAAAGGTGAAGTGAAGGCCAGAGTTCACAAAAAAATGTTTAGTGACACTATAAAAAGTGGAATAAAAGCCAAAGACCTTGCTTTCTTGTGCAACACACCAAAGCATGATTAGAATCTACCTTAAAGCTTTTTAGCTATGCTCAGATAGTCAGCAACTGATTATAACATACTGCTAGCACTCCGGTAGTCTTCTTCCTGAGCCTTCAGAACTTCTCTTCTTTGGGCTCCCTTCCCCAACCTCTTCTTTATCTATGTAACACCATCAGTTTATCACTTGGGCACCACTTCTGCCAAGAGGTCCTCATGACTTTGTTAGCTGGCCATCCTCTAGGGTTCCATGGCACCCAGAGACTGCCATCACACTATCCTGACCACTCTAATTCAGTTGACTATATCGAAATAGAACTCCATCTAGGCCCTACGACCCCAAGTCATTCTCTAGTGGTTATTTTTTCACCATTGTAACCGCAACACGATAGGCCCTGGATAAATATTTCTTAACTAAATGCTGCGTGATCTACTGTAGCCAAGAGGAAGTTCTGCTTCCACGTCACCCTTGGAGTTAGGAGGAGACTGAACTTCTTTTAAAGCCATCCAAGGCAGCACCTTTTCCAGGAGGAGGCTCTCAGGAAAGCAAACTCTAACCATCTGCGTAAAACATTAGGTCACTCTCAGGAGTGCGACGTAGAGTTCAGGGAGGACTAGAAGTGGGGCAGCGATGGAGGTTAGTGTTTGTGTAACTATGTAGGGAAAGAGGTAAGAGCAGATATTTTTGGAGTTACTGGAAAACTTAGCCATGACACCCAGCCTGCTCATATGTCTGGTGCTATTGCTGGGAACCAAGCTTTGTGCCAATCCCTTAACTGTCAGATATCAGCTTCTGGGAAAAGACTTGAACTTGCTATGTGGTTATTTATATCTTCCAATTTTGTGTCAGGTCAGAAGACCCTATAAGACGACTTTTATGTTATCAGAATCACATGTAGATAGAATATGGTAAATATGATAGATGATGAACAAGGCCTAAGAGTCACAAGTCATGGAAATATGAAACCCAGCACTTAACCTCGTACCTGTATATACAAAATGCTTTAAAGTATTTAGGAATTAATGCATGTATGGATATAATCATCATATGAAATGAATTAGTCTAGTCTTGGCAGTGAGGCTGTTTCTGCAGTGGCGGAACCTTAAAGGCATGTGGAGTTTGACATTCCTTAACAAGGGATGAGCATTGCAGGCAGTGTGCTGAGCTTCCAGTAAAGGTCGACACGGGCAACATGTTACTGAATAGGCATGGTTGCGTTCCAGTAAAATTATATTTACAAAAATAAGCAGCGGGCTGTGTTTGGTACATCACAGTTTCTGGACCCTGGTAATAATTATAGCTACCAATTCTCATTTCCACGCATTCACTTCCTTCTGAAAAGCTCTCCTTTGTTCTCCGTTGCCCATGAGCTGAAGCATAAACTCCTTACCTCTCCACTCTGATCTGAGCGCACTTTCATACCCGCAATACTTAATGCTTATTTTCTGCTTTGTGTTCAGTCCACATTGTTCTGTACAGGTAATACCATTCTTAATGCTTTCTACTTAATCAAATCCTCCCTATTCTCTTTTAATGTTATTAATTGATTTTATATTTTTAAATAATTTTTATTTTTAAATTACAGCTGACCTTCAATATTATGTCTAATCACTGGGTTGTATACTTGAAACAAATATAATATCCTCACCAAGGATATCTTTCCATTGATTTTTAGATAGAGTGAAAGGGAGGGAGGGGGAGAGAAACATCGATGTAAAAGGGACACATTGATTGGTTACCTCCCACACGAGGCCAACTGGGGCCAGAAATCAAACCTACAACCCAGGTACGTGCTCTTGACCGGAAATTGAACCCGAGACCCTTCAGTTCACGGGTCCACAGGCCAACACTCTAACTACTGAGCCAAACTGGCCAGGGCCTCCCTGTTCTTTATGGTAGATGTTCTCAAATGGGGTTAGAGGGCTCATATCACAATCATCAAAGTGCTCGTCTCCCACCCTACACTCTGATAGGTCCAGGGAGGTGAAGAGGGAGGGACAGACAGGTACAGCTTCAGTGGTTCTGAAAACCACTGCTTTACAGAATTATTAAAATCCCACTCCTCTAAGAAGCCTTCCCTGACTACATTAACCACAGTCAGCTTTTTTTTTTTTTCCCCCTCTTTTGGAGCTCCTTAACCCTCATTGGTCAAAAGATTTATTTTTAGCATCTATTGTATTATTTGGTTATTTAAGTGTTTCATGTATCAAGCATTGTTCTAGATGCTGAGGACACCACAGTGAACAGGACAGTAAAGACCCTTCTCTTTAAAAAAAAAAAAAATCACATTCTAGTGACAGAGAGACAGACAATAAGCATAACCCAAAAGAGTGAAGAAGATCATTTCAGATAATGAAAAGAAAACAAGATAAAGAGGTAAGGAGTGCCTGGGGAGGGGGTTGGGAGGATGAGAAGGTGCTATTTTAGATAGAGTCAGGGAGGGCTCTCGGGTGTATTACAACTGAGCTAAAATCTGAGTACAGAGATCTAGGGGAAAAGAATTATGAGCTGAGGGAACAGCACAGTTTTCTCCCCTTGCTCTGAAAATGCTATTTAACAGAGAATGTTGGAATAGAAAGAGAAATGATTGAGAACAGTCCCCCTATATAAGGTTGCCAGATGAAATACAGGATGCCCAGTTAAATGTGAATTTCAGATATATAACAAACAATGTTTTAGTATAAGAACTAATTGCTGCATAAGAACTAAAAAAAAATATTGTTCATCTGAAATTTAAACTTAATTGGATGTCCTGGTTTTTTGTTTGTTTGTTTGTTTTTGGCTAACTCTGACAACTCTACATTTTACTCATAGGAAAAAGTGGCCCAGGGAGATTTGTGTCTAATATCATCCAGTTGCTTGGAGTTGACCCAGAACAAAATCTGAATCTCAAGCAGAAGCAATTCAATTTGGTGCTGATATTTCAGAAATTCTTATATTGTTTTCTACTTGTCTCATTGGGTAATAATTTGTCTCCCCAACAATTTCTTCAGGGCATGTTCCTTTTGACTTTTTTTGAAAATCATGCACAAAGTACAATATTTAGTACTTTATTCATGTTTATATCTCCCTTTTATTGCAATAGAAGTCCTGTTCTGGGTCCAAAGGGGACACAGCCACTGCCCTTCAGATGATAGGAAAAAGGAGCACAACCAAGTCATTTTAAATCAGCTTAGAACATGATAAAGGGTCACTGCAGAGGCCCAGGGAGGCACCGGCATTCTGAGCAAGGAGAGGTGCCTTCCAGCTGTGGGAATCAAGGAAGCCTTCAAGTAGAAGGTAACGTCTGACTTGGACCTTGATTGATGGCGTGGATTTCAAGGGATTCGAATATAAGACATTATAGAGAGCATCATCCAGACAGAGGAAACAGCACAAAGTAGGAGAAGGTGCTGAGAATAACAGGACTTGTTTTGGGAACAGATCTACCGCTGTGGTTGCAGCAGAAAATAAGTAAAAGAGGAAAGTATAAGATATTAGACCTGGGCTAGAAAGAACCCTGAACACTAAATGAAGGTGTTTGGATGTATTTAATAAATCATGGGTGTCGTTAAAGAATTTTGAGCTGGTAGTTGATGTAATAAGAACCACATATGAAGAAAATCAATCTTTTGGTGGCAGAAACATGGAGACCAATGAAAAAGTGACTGCAAAAGACCTTCAGCCAAAATCTGGTTAGTTAAGTGTGGGCTTGGCTATAGTTTCTAATGAGAAAAAGGGAAAAGTGGGACTGGATGAAGTACATATTTTTGAGGTAGAACCCAGGGAGCCTGCCAAGTGGTGGTTTGCAGAAATTGAGAAAATAGAGGTATAGGAAATGAAGCTGAGACTTTAAGTTTAGATGACTAGGTGAGCGTTGCCGTTTTATATATTACTGTTCACGGGATTTATGTTAGGTTCATGACTAGGGGAATGGTGGTGCCATTAATAAAAAAATATGCAAATCAGGGAAAAGGGCAGTTTGCAGGTGGGAAGAAAATGATGGCTTTATATTTTTAAACATAGAATTTTAGAATTTCAGAGCTATAAAAGTTATTATGATTATGCCCAGTCCCTTTGCTTCATGTAAAAGAAAATCCAGTGAGAGGAAATGACTTGTCTGTGATCACCCAGCAGGTTAGTGGAATAACCAGTCTTGGAAATCAGATGTCCTGTTTTCTCTCAACAGTGTTTCTTCCCTAAGATGATCTCAACGTACAATGAGTTTAGTTTGTAGAAATGGAATAAGCATGTGGTGAGCTGTAGTGGTTAGTTGGAAATGTAGATGTAGCACTACAGTAACAAATCAGGGCCAAGGATTTGGGAGCCATCACAATGAACACAACATATAAAAAGTGGAAGTGAAAGAGATTGCCAAAGGAGAGCTCAGAGTTGCTAAATCCAATGTGACAGATATCAGTGGGTATACTAAGAAGTGATCACTAGACTTCATATTTAGGAGGCCACTGGTACTCGGGAGAGAGAAAACAGTTGCTGTTGAATGGAGAGAGCAGAAGCAAAATTATAAGCATTGAAGGAATGAGGGGCTGGTGAAGAGGTGGACACAGAATTTAAAACTATTCCTCTGGAAGGTGGCAGTAAAAGGAGAAGGATGAGATGTTGATGAAGCTGGGCCTTGTAGGTTGTTATTAGATGGGAGAAACATAAATGTGTATGCATGAAGAAGCAGGCAAGGTCATGGAGAGCAAGAAGTTAGAGGTGTAAATAGTGAGGGTATAACTGAAATTAGCAAGGGGGTGCACTCAGGAGACGGACAAGTAGAGAATGAGGAGGCACACTAAAATATCTGGGTAAACGTGGAGATAAAGAGCCCTGCTGAGGAGGTGCAATTGGTGGAATTCAAATTGACGTTTATCTTATCTTATTGGTGAAGGAGGAAATTGGATCTTTGGTTAAAAGTGAGAAGATAGAAGTGGATGTGGAAATGTGTGGGTCCAGGAATGTTTTGGTATAATGACTGTGAGAAATCAGTAAGGAGGATGATAAAACCCTGCTCAGGTTGGAGTAGTGCATTTGTGGTACATGTAATGAACCTAGTGTTGATGCTTTCTAATTATGGAAGCAGAAGAGAAAATATGGACCATGGGGCTTTCCCAGGAATTCCCACATAGTGGTGAGCATCATTGTTCGACCTGTCACTGTTTGCGGGATTCGTGTTAGATAAAGGGCCGAGCAGACTGGGCACTGTGGGGAGAAGGAGTTAAGGGCAAAGTTAGGTTTCCAAGAGCCCCTTTGGGCCAGGTTTTCCACTGGCATTTGCGGGTATTATTTCACCTCCCCCCGTTTTACAGCTAGAGATCCTGAAAGTGACCCTGAGCAAGCAACTTGCCCGAAGACCCCCAAGTGAAATGGCAGAACTTTTCTTCTTGAAGCCATGCTGGCTGTTGCTGCCAGTAGCCACTAGGAAAATGCCAATTGGGCAGATAAGAAGGTTAAATTTAGAGGAGGAATTTCAGAATCAGAGGTGGAAGATTTCCCGATGATGAGCTCCAAAGTGAAACAGAAGTGACAGAAGAATCAAGCTGCTAGTCTTAAATGTCAAGGACCCCCAAATTAGACAGTTAACTGATTTTTTCCAGAAACCTTTTATTGAAGTATAACATGCAGAGAGAAAAGTGTACAAATCACAAGTGTAAAAGTCTGTGAATGTTCATAAAACGAACACACCCACGTCACCAGTACCCAGACCAAGAACTAGATCATTGTTAACCCCATAGAAGTCCCTCCCAGTCACTAACCCCCCAAGCTAACCACTATCTTGATTTCTAATACCATAAATTCACTTTGCCTCTTTTGAACTTTCTATAGCTGAATCCTGTTTTTATGTACCCTAATATCTGGTGTCTTTTGCTGAACATTATGCTTATGAGATGTAGCCCTGTTTTTGCCATGGCAATTGTTCTGATTGATTTCACCACCACACAACCTTGTGATTAGCTACCAACTTCTCTAGTGGGAAGAGAGTCTGATTATGTGAGGCAGATAAACAAAAATTTTTTACATTTATTTTCTATGTGCTTTCTTTGGGTAGAAAGTGGGAGAGACTTGATGGATACATTTCTGATATATACAGAGCTATTTTACAACCACATTTATATATATTATGCAGAAAATGTATAAGAAAGTGCTTCACGATCTACTCTATAGCACTACATACAGCCTTAGAATTAGAAAAGAAGGTTCAAAATGTTCTGTGCAGTTTATATACACATTGTCAACTCCATAAAGAAGACAGGGTTCAATGGAGGTACTGGCATTTTGAAAGAAGAAAATGGTATCATTATGAGGGTTTGGATCTTTAGGATTCACTGGACTATTCTAGTTGTTTGGAAACCATGTACACTTAGTCCTGGAAGATTTAAGGAAACACCAGCTGCCTTTGGTAATATCTCTCCGGGAAGGCACCATTCTGCAAATAGAAATAACTGGATACACTTTCAGACACAAGACAGAGTGTTCTGAAAATTAATGCCCCAGAGTGGTCAGAAATTTAGACAAGGACATGATTAATATGGCATGTGGGTTTAGGAAACCTCCAAGTTACTCAGCCTCCCTTGAGACTCGGTTTCTTCTTCTATAAAATAGAGATAACGCTCCATCTAGCTCTCTAGCTGCTATGAGGATCAGATGATATGATAGATGAGAAAGCAGTTTGCATGTTTTAAGGTAAGAGTACAGTATGATTCTTACTGGATGTACATCCTTTTCAGGTGCTCATTGCAGATCAAAGTGAAGGAAGAGGACCAGACTGGACGCATCACAGATTATGGCAAAGTAATGAGGGAGGGGGAGTCGCTGTGCCTTTGGAGTCAGTCGGGGATGAGAGCACAGGCTCTGCCCCTTATTAGTGTCTGTATGACTTCAGGCGAGTTACTTAATCTTCTCAAGCCACAGATGCGTTTCTAGAGTGGAGATAATCACACTGCTTACTTTTGCCAACTGAAGTAGGAAATTGTAATTAAAGCACTCATGACGCCTTGTGCACAGAATACTCCCAGTAAATAGTGTGCACTACCGTAATTCTATGACAACTGTAACTATAATGGTATAATAGCTTCAGGCAGCCACTCAGTGCTGTATGTTCAAGGCATTCAACAGACATTCACCTCTTAAGGTACCTGTTTTGTGGTTTCGTTGTTTAGGGAAATTCGTGCCAGGCTGGGAACCTGGCAGCTCGCATCTTGTGACTGCTGGGTGCCTGCAAGATTCAGGTGCCAAAGGTTCCTGTCGTAGGAGGGCTTCTATTGAGGTGAGCCACTCTCTCCCTTTCCGCCCGCCAGCTCTCTCAGGGAATTCCTTTCCATCTCTTTCCTTGACAAGTCTTGACATAATGGAACATCAGAACTAAAAGAGCCCCCAAGACCCCATCTGTTCCAACAACCACATTTCACAGCTGAAGGATTGGAGTAGCTCAGAGACATTTGTCCAGCATGAACTTGAGATAAACTGGGACTAGAACCCCAGTCTCCCAACTCCCAGTTCAGAGCTCTCTTCTACTCCATACCGCCCTTAGGAGGCGGCTTCACCTCCATTCTTTCCGTGCAAATGAAGGATTGTTATCTCCTTAAGAGTTAAGCTTGAACCTGATTCTTCATGGAATCTCTTGGGCAGTACTTTGCACCTAGTAGTTACTCAGAAAAAATGTTTTTAAGTGGAATCAATTTCTGGGAAACTTTCTTTTCGTATTCAGTTTTTAGAACCAGGGGCCAAGCTGAAAGATCATCTTTAAATGACCTGGTTTGTTTCTCTGCAAATGCCCCACTTCCTAGGGAAAGCCTCCTTTCATTCTGCTGGGCAGTCAGGCCATCTTTCCCTGATCTCCCCCTGCCTCAGTGTAGAGCTCTGTGCCAGTGTTTATGTTAAGATAGCGCATAGAGGCTGACAGTGTGAGGTTAGGAGTCAAGAGAGAATGAGGTTCTGGCTGCAATTTATGAGATACTTAAAGACTCCAAATCCGCATTTCCTTTTCTATAAAAAGGGGGAGATAATACTTACCTTCTGCGATGTTAAACATTCATAGTCTATGAAGTCTTAGTACAGTTCCTGGCACCTAGAAGGCTCAATAAATGTCTTAGTGTTAGGTTGTATCACACTTTGCACATTGACATGTCTGCTTCCCCTGTTAACTATGACTTCTTCAGGTCCAGAACCTTGTCTTAGTTCCTTTGGTATCCTTGGGACCTCTCACAGTGTTGTCCGATGCATAATAGAGACTCAATGTTTCTAGAAGGGACAGAGAAAGGAGGGAGGGAGTGGGGGCAGCTGTTGGATGTACCTGGGCTTCAGCTGAAGAAACAAAGAGCGAGGTTCAGACCCCAGCTTTGAACTCTACTAGTTGTGGAGGGTTACACCAGTCCCTCAGTGTGTGTGAAAGCCGTTCTCTTTATCAGCAAAATGGATGTGCTAATACTCGCTTCATAGCATCCTTAAGAGGATGGCTCGAGACCATGTATTTTAGAGTGCTTTGTAAATTGAAATGTACTTTCTGAATTTGTTGTGAGAATGGTTATGACAAGATCTGCCTTCACTGTCTCCTTGATGGCACTTAGTAACTAGCTAGCCACTGTGCAATGGCAGCTGTCTATGGAGTAGAAGGCACTGCGTTAGCTGCTGGAGGTCTTTGCTTTGGAGATGTTTACAGCGTGGAAGGGAGGTTAGGATCTGTGGCCTCTACCCCCAGCCGTGACAGGTAGTTGGAGAGAACTCTTGGGCAAGAGCCCTTGACCTCAGCCAACCTACCTCAGCGAATGCCCTGCAGCTGCAGTCTCCGAAGTGACCCCTAATAGCACATGCACGCCAGGCCTGCCCGAGCTCGTCTCTGCAACATTTCCGCCTTTGTCAGACGTCTCCAGCGCCATGCTCTCATTTCCCTCATAACACACTTTTAAAGCAGCAGCCTGTGTTCCCCCTGACGTAAATGGTGCAGTGGCACAGCAAGGGCACAGAGGGTGGCCCGGTGCCAGCGGAATGGAAAGCTAGGGGCTGATTTCTGATTTCCCCACTCCGCGCACGGCATTGGGGACCTGCCCTGGGACTTTCATTTTCCCCGGCGCCCAGAGGTCCTCTTTCCTTAGGTATGTACCCCCGAGTGTGTAGCTCTGGGAGCCCCTGGAGAAACACAGCTAGAGGGAAATTTTGTTTCAATTCCTCTTACTCTCCATCAGGGATCCATAAAGCCTTTTCAGTCCAAAAGCAGCGCTTTATTATAGACCCGCCCTGCAAGTGTTGCCTAATTCCCCAAGTCCAAATCCAGCTTTTTTAAAACCTGCCCTTTTCATCTAATGAGGCATTTAAATGGATGTCAAACCTGAGTTCTTAACCCTGGAGGCTCAGGTTGGGTTTCTCCACAACATTTAGAAGATTTGGCTCACAAGGGTATTGTATTCATTTTCTGTTGCTGTTGTAACAAATTACACAAACTTTGTGGCTTAAAACAAGACACGGCAAGGTTTTGGCTCGGCTGTGTTCCTTTCTGGAGTTTCTAGGGGGAAATCCATTTCCTTGCCCTTTCCAGCTTCTAGAGGCTGCCTGCATTCTTTGGCTCTGAAATGACCGGTTGAATCTTTCTCCCTTGGCACCATTGTGACACTGATCCACCTGCCTCCCTCCTCCACATGTAAGGATCTTATACATTGGGTCCACCAGGTAATGCAGACTGACCTCCTTATTTTAAGTTTAGCTCATTAGCAACCTTAGTTCCATCTGCTACCTTAATTCTCCTTTGCCATGTAACATATTTACAGGTTGCAAGGATTAGGGTGTAGACATCTTGAGGGGCCATTAGTCTGTCTACCACAGGTATTGAGAGTGATGTCAGGGCCCAGGATACCTCTGTTGATCGCAATGATTGGCAAATGTGGCCCATGGGCTGGCCACTTATTTTTGCAAAAATAAAGTTTTATTGGAACATAGCCACGTGCGTTTATTTATGTATTATCCATGGCTGCTTTTATGCTTTAAATGGCAGAGTTGAATATCAACAGACCATATGCCCAGAAGCCTAAAATAATTACTACCCGGCCCTTTTGAAAAAGTTCACTGACCCTTGCTCTGTAGCGCTCCATATATCTCTATGCTGACTGCAGCTCTATAGAACATCACGCGGGGACCCGTGGATGCCTTCACCACGGTTTTCACGCTCCCACTCCGCACACATGCTCTGCCGGCTATTCCTCTTCCACCGGCCATAACACTACTGAACCCTCGCAGTAACTCCACGCACTGTAGTGTGTTGTCTCTTTACTTTGATACATGCTGTTCTCTCTGCTTAGATTGCATTTACCTTCTTTTTCTATGAATAAGAGCCAAGCAAGCTCTTATTCATCCTTTAAAACCCTGCCAAGGCATAACTTCCTCTTGGAAACCTTCCCCAACACCTCTAACCAAGGGGAAGTAATTACTCCTACTCTCAACACAGGTTTTCTGAACTGTAAGTACCTCAGTGGTAGTGATGACTGCTATATTTACCTTTCTCGATATTCCCTGTCCCTAGCATAGGGACTGACATGTGTTATGCATCCATAGATATCAGTTTAATTGGACGGTACTTTAACTGTTACCATTGAGAGATGAGGCACAGTTTAGGGGCAACAATAGGTTCTGTAAAAATGTAAAATTCTTCTCTGCTGTTATGCGGAGGCTACGTGATCTTGGAGAGTTCAGTTCCCTTCTTCTGGCCACAGTCTCATCACCTGTGAATCAAGACTCTGGGTTAAATATGGTTGGTCTCTAAGACCCCTCCCCGCTTTAATGACCCTTTCCATCGTGGAGGATTTGGCCTGGTTCTTTGCAGGTTCTGAGGAGAGAGGAATCTCTTGTATTAGGCTTGTGCCCCGCAGAGCTGGAAATCATCCAACACATACAGAGTATATCACTCATAGCTTTGCTTTGGCTGTGTGGCACCTGGGGACAGAGGAAATGGGGAAGGAGGGAGTGGAAGAGAGAAAGGAGTTGGTGAGATTAACTGGGGGAATCTTGTAAGTGCTTGTTATTGACCTTTCTCCAGGAGTCAATTAGAAGACAGACACCTGTCCTGGAGAGTCATGGCTATGTAGTGTGTGCTCACCCTACCCAGCCTGCAGTCCTTGTAGCAATCCAGGCCTGGAGCTTGGTCCACTTACTGAGATCCGCCCCAAGTCCTTGTAACCATGCAGGACTCACACCAAACTCAGCACACTCCTCTCCTCCCCCAAGTCCCTCATATTTGTCAGTGCTTCTCCTCTTATGTCCCTCTCCAAGGCTAGAAACCTTGGTGACAACACTGGACACCTTCCTCTCCCTAGTCCTCCATATACTATCTCGTATGAAGATGTATTTTTTCCTTCCAGCATTATTTAACACTTAACTATGTGTGTGTGTATATATATATATATATATATATATGTTTTTATTAATTTTTTAGAGAAAGAGAGATAGAAACATCAATGTGAGAGAGAAACATCGATTGGCTGACTCCTGCCCACCCCCCACTGGGGATGGAGCCCACAACCCAGGCATGTGCCCTGACCTGGAATCGAACCGGGACCTCTCAGTTCATGGGAAGATGCTCAATCCACTGAGCCACACTGGCTGGGCTCTTTTTTCCATCCTGTTGTTATCACCTAGGGTAGCCTGCATTATCGTCAAGTTGGGTCCCTAAGTAAGGTCCTTAGAGGTCCCTAACTCTAGCTACTTCCTATTGAGAGCCATGTTACACATTCCTGCTGACCTAATTGCCCTAAATTCCCTCTGTCCTGTTCATGAACCTCCAATAGCTCCTTATTATTCCTGCATCAGTTCCAGAGTTCTCCACTTCACTTCACAATCTGGACCCATTCTGCCTCTATAACCACTTTTTTTTTTTTTTTTTTAATCCTCACCCGAGGATATTTTTGCATGTATCTCCAGGTAGAGTGGGAGGGAGAGAGGGAGGAAGAGAGAGAAAGAAACATCAATGTGAGAGAGACAAATTGAGTGGTTGCCACCCACACGACCCCAACCGGGACTGGGGACAAACTGCAGCTGAGGTACGTGCCCTTAGTGGGAACCGAACCCGGGACTCTCTTGTCTGCAGGCCGAAGCTCTAATCACTGAGCCAAACCAGCCAGAGCAATATAACCACTTTTCTTCAACGCTCTCTGTTCCATAAGGCTTACCTGCTTTGCATTTCATTTTGGACTCCATGTCTTTCCTCCTATGATTACCTTTACCTGGCTTTTAATTCAGTTAAGTTCCATGCACTTGCACAAACATTTCTTAGGCACCTGCTCCGTTCAAAGCACAGGCACACCTTGGCTCCTCCCAGTCCTTCTCTAATGATTGAACCCGAACCCGCAGAGTGCCCTGGCTGTCTCCATTCTGTGTCTGTGCATGCCTGCTTCCCTCCTGGACCAACATTCCTTGAGGATCGCAACAACTGTGTCTTTTGCTTCTTTGTAACCACCTCCTACCCAGGGTCCTGCCATTAAGCCCAGACACCCAGGGACACTCTCCAGCCCCGTTCTCTATTTCCTTTCCCACCTGTTCTATCATCTCTCTATACATGGTGCTACTACTAAAGTCTACCTCACACAGTTGTTTTGAAGATTAGAGGTATTTTGTTCAGGTAGATGCTCTCAATCAGTGGTCGCTATGATTGACATTATTCTTCTTATCCATTCTTTTCACGGTCCTTCAGCTTTTGGTGTACAGGCTCTTGAGCATTTGGAGTTAGAGAAAGTAACATAAGGGCTATTATCACTACTAGACATAGAAATTGTTCTTGCCCCTAAATCTTGATCGAAACATTCCACACTCAAACCTCCCCCCCCCCCCAGTTATAGTAGGCTATTGCATTTCAGTTGACCTCTTTATACGGCAAGCATTGATTAAGTGCCTGCTGTTTACCAGGCACTGTTCAGGGCTTGCCATTAGCAATTTCAGTGGCCTATTTTGTATATGAGTCATTACCTCTTTCACATCTCAGACCCAGCCCTTTCTACCTAAGAGGAAGTGTGGTGTGGGAACTGCAATTCGAAGTCTTCACCAAGGGCTTGGTCCTGAGCCCTGGCCACATGAAACTCACTCATCTCCACCCTCTCCAGTCCTGCTCCTGGGCTGGGGCTGCCAGGTGCCAGCTGCGGCCTTCCGTCTGCTGGCTGCCTGTGCTACTCCATTTCAGAAAAATCATTTCTATTCCAAGCTACAACTACTTGAAATTCATTCAAAGTGTAGCAGTAGTTCATTCATTCAAGAAATTCAATCAGTGAATAAATTCAATTCAGTAAGTGTTTGCTAAATTAAAGCCATCACTCAACAAGACTGACAATCTCAAATTGTCCGCTGTGTGTTTCTGCAAGAGCTTCATAGTAGAACCTATTTTGTTTTTAAGATCAATATTTGCTTGTTTCGTACTATTTTGAATAATACTACTCCTCATAATTCAAGGGAATCTTTTAAACCAGATGCCATGGTATCGTGTGATAAATGCCAAAGGAACCACCAAAACAACAACAGTCTCGGCGAGTGAAGAAAACCACTTTGAAAACATGACTATCAGAATCTGATATCTAGATTATCATAGTTTTAGGACTGTTCTGAATATGTTAAATTCATATATATGTGAGGCTGGCCAAAAGAGGCAGAATCTCTGAAGTGACACCCAAAACATTTACAGGCCTTGTCTGTATGTGGTGTTCAGGAAGAGATTGATTTAAGCCAATATTTTCTACCTCGCCTGCACATTTATGTTGGCGGGATTTCACTGGTAAATATTGGTTTAAAGCAAACATTGAAATCTTTAATCACTTTTAAACAGACACTGCATTATACTGCCTTAGACACTGCATTAGGAAGGGAGAAATAGGGGAGTAAGCACGACTGATAGTCACCATCTTCCAAAGGTAAAAAGAAAAATCAGAGTTAAATTCTTCAGAAGTAGAAATGCCAAGAAAACCATTGCTGGAATACAACATGTTGTTTTTCTAAAGTCTGGAGCTGAGTTCAGTTGAGTGACGTAGTTTACAAACCAGGGGAAATTAGGGCAGGAACGGAAGTTCTGCTAAATCAGGAGAAATTGGCCAAAGGAAGCCGAGCCGGCTGTGACACACACGGTGTTGGCTTCTTGCTCTGAATCTCCAACCATTCTTGTTTGCTACTGTGTCGAGTTGGGTTGCCATGAAACCTGGGCCTAGTTTTACATTTCGTTGTATGCTAGTTGGAAGTTGTGCATCTGTCGTATGAAGCAGCTGCTTGTCTACCTGCAAACAAGGCTGCAAAAAAAAGCATCCCGCTAACTTTCCTACCACACACACACAAACACACACTACTCCACCCCAAAGAGAGTCACTTGGTTTTTCTACTTCTATGCCTTCACTCGTGTCCAGTGGTTCTTACCGAGTCACCCAGAACCCCATAAATCAACTCGAGATCCTGAGTCTCTTGCTATGTTCCTTCCTCCAACCCCTAACACCTCTACAACTCCCTAAAACTCCACCCCTCTCAATTCAGACAGCCCTGGGCTGCTTAGATATTTTTAAGGATGTATTCTGAAATCTACGATTATCTCTACTTAATTAAACCATGGTAGCCCACATTTTGGGGTAGATGATGATAAGATTTGAAAGAAGTAGGGATTCTGCTGAATGAATGGCCAGCTCTATGGAAAGCTGCCCGAAGGAAATACTGCTTTTCTCTCTCTCTCTCTCTCTCTCTCTCTCTCTCTCTCTCTCTCTCTCTCTCTCTCTCTCTCTTTTAAGTTTTTATCAACTCCCAGGAAAGCCTGAAGAGGCAGGACTCCAAGGGGGGAAAATGTGAAAATGAAAGGCTCAGGTAGGGTGGTTATCGCCAAACCTGGTTGAGGATGGAGGTCACCTGGAGCGGTTCTACAAAGAATAAATTCCCAGAGCCCACTCCAAAGTGGCTGCTTCAGGGCACTTGGGTTTAGCTGGGACTCAGCCTCAGGAGATCCAGGAGAGCTCTTTCATAGACTGGTGCAGTGTTGGAGTATCAACCTCTGGTTCAGAATGGTTTAGAAACTGAGTTCCAGCATGTACCTGGTGTGACTTTGGGCACGTTGTGTAACTTCTCTGAGCCGCAGTGTGCTCACCTATAAAATAAGAATAATAACTACTTAATGGGGTTGTTGCAAAGATTAAATGAGGTAACATCCAAAGTCTCTCATGTACTGCCTGACTTATGGTAGGTCAAAAGTAAAGCGAAGCCAATACAAATGTCTCCTTGGGACTTTCCCAACAAAGGCAGCCACTAAGACATTCCCAGTGGCACTGGAGGCAGACTGACTACGTCTGGATTCTGGCTCCACAAAGTCTGTGACCCTGAGCAAGCTACAGATTTTCTCTATTTCTCATCTGTAAAAGAAAATGATCTATTATATATAAAAATAATGCTCAGGTCAGGAAATTACGGTGAAGATTAAATTAGTTCATGCATATAAAGTGCTCAGAAACTATAACTGGTACTCAATAAATATTAACTGCAAACATGATCGTTGTTACCACCTCTTTTCAAGCAAGCATTTGTGGAGGAATGAATGTTGACCTTGGAGTGTTCAAGTCCTAGCCATAGCCTTATGATCTAGAACAGGGCTGGCCAATAGAAATATAATGTAAGCCCCACAGGTAATTTTAAATTTTCTAGTAAACACATAAAACGAAACAGGTACAATTAGTTTTAATAATATATTTTACTTAACTCAATATATCCAAAATATTATCATTTCAACATGGAATCAAATATAAAACTTTATGGAGATATTTTACATCATTATTTTTTCCTGCAAAGTCTTTGAAATGCAGAGTGTAAGTTACACCTACAGCCCATCTCACATTAGACTGTCACATTTTAAGTGTTCAATGGCCACATGTGGCTAGTAACTGCCATCTTGGGCAGTAAGAAAATTCCAAATTTCTAAAGCAAGTGCCCTCACCTTGGTGGGCCCCAATGATCTCATTTGTAAAAACAGAGATAACTTGCATGGCTTTGTTTGCAGAAGAAAATGAGCAAACTTGAAAGCGTTTTGTCAACTGGAAAAGACTGTGTGTGGTAGGCTTTCTGCTCTCTGCAACACTTGACTGGCAAATGTGATGCCATTCTCACATAGTGAAGTGCTCAGTCCTATGCAATCTGAGACAGCACCCAGGAGAGTGCCAGGTGGAGGTACTTTCCTATAGGCAAGTGAAAGAGATTTTAGCTGATATTATTTCCGGAGACAGGAAAATTTCAAGCCCTCTTTTCCTCCCCAATGGCAAATATCTTTGCTTCTACTCTTCACTGATTCTTGAAATTCCTTTGATAACTTTCACTCTTCAAGTAAAGATAAATTTAAGATATAAATAAATCTTCCATTCCCTCTGATAACATCCCAGTTTGGGACCGCATTACTTCCTAATTCCTAACTTTTCCTGCAGATAATAATCTCTGATATTGATCATCTACAAAATACTTATTCTCTGCCCCGCCCCACAATTCTTACAACTTTCTGCTATTAGATTGATAATTTATCTTTTTATAGCTGCATTATAATGACAAGAGCACTGAAGTTGGAGTCAGAAAGCCTAGATTCCAGCCTCTGGGTTCTGCATTTCCCTAGTTATGGGACTTGGGGTGAGACACTTACAAACTCCCTGAACTTCAGTCTCTTCCTCTATAAGATGGAGAGAACAGTACATCTCTCACAAGGCATGATGACAATTAAAAGAAATTATACTTATGAAAGAGATCTATAACTGCAAAGCATTACACAACTGTAAACAATATTAAGATATTTCTAAACTACTTTGTATGTGCTCTTATTTCGCTGAACAATTTTCAGTGACTCCCCACTGCCTGCCAAATAGTCAGATTTTTTCATCTAGGATACAAAGCTGTCCAAGATCTGGTCCTGACCACCCACTTTTTTTTCTTTTTTAAAAAAATGTATCTTTATTGTTGAAAGTATTACAGATGTGCCCCCCTTTTTTCCCCCATTGACCCCCTCCATCCCGCTTCCCCACCCCAGGCCATCACCATACTATTGTCTGTGTCCATGGGTTATGCATATAGGCATATGTTCTTTGGTTAATCTTTAACTCCCACCCTTTCCTCTGAGATTCATCAGTGTGTTCCCTGCTTCTATGTTTCTGGATCTATTTTGTTGGTCAGTTAATTTTGTTCATTAGATTCCATGTATAAGTGAGATCATGTGATACTTGTCTTTCTCTAACTGGCTTATTTCATTCAGCATAATACTCTCCAGGTCCCTCCATGTCGTCCCAAAGCGTAAGAGATCTTTCTTTTTTATAGCTGCATAGTATTCCATTGTGTATATGTACCACAGCTTTTTTATCCACTCATCTACTGATGGACACTTGGGCTGTTTTCAGATCTCAGCTATTGTAAATAGTGCTGCTGTGAACATAGGGGTGCATATATTTTTTCTGATTGGTGTTTCAGACTTCTTAGGATATATTCCTAGAAGTGGGATCACTGTATCAAATGGCAGTTTCATTTTTAATTTTTTGAGGAAACTCCATATTCTTTTCCATAGTGGCTGCACCAGTTTGCATTCCCACCAGCAGTGTACTAGAGTCCCTTTTTCTCCACACCCTCGCCAACACTTCTTGTTTGATGATTTGTTGATGGCAGCCATCTGGCAGGTGCGAGGTGATACTTCATAGTCATCTTAATTTGCATCTCTCTGAGGATTAGTGACTTTGAGCATTTTTTCATATGTCTCTTGGCTATCTGTATGTCCTTTTTGGATAAGTGTCCATTTTTTAATTGGATTGCTTGTCTTCCTTTTGTTAAGTTGTATGAGTTCTTTATATGTTTTGGAAATTAACCCCTTATCAGATGTATCATTGGCAAATATGTTCTCCCATACAGTGGGATCCCTTTCCATTTTGTTGATGATTTATTTTGCTGTGCAGAAGCTTTTTATTTTGATGTAGCTGACCAGCCTACTTTTGCAAATTTATTTCAGTCTTCTCCCTGCCGAAACCTAGTGTTCTAACCAAATAAGATTGTTATATTTGTTCTCCCTAAACAAGACTGAATGGTGTGACGTGTTTCTAATTTCACATCTTTATTCATGCAGTACATTGCCTTACCTCATTTTTTTTTTCTTTCATTTCTCAAAATTCCACCATTCTTCTTTACCTGGCCTCCAAATCTCTCCTGATCTCCCTTGCCTTGATCCATCTGTGCTATGTCTGAACTTTACTTGTATCCTTCATATGGCAACTGTCAAAATCTCTCTGGGATTCTAGTATGGCTTAACACACCTAGCCCTGCAGTAAAGTACCTGAATATAGATATTTGGGGAAGAAATAAATAACAGTCTGCATTTAATTTTTCAGAAGTCCACTTCATGGACAGAATGTCCCTCATATTAAAACTAGGAAGCCTAGAAGTCTAATCAAGATTTGAATGCAAAAGAAATATAGACCTCATTAATTGTGGTAACATTAAATAAATCAGCAAAAAGAAGGCAGTTTTCTTGGAGATGGCTATAACCAGGAACAAGCATTTCTGACATTGTTTGTCCAATACTGTTCAGTAACAAAGGTTGCACTACTTTTGGTCATCAATATCCCATCTATTGATATATTGGGCAATCAGTAGTTCAAACAATAATTTTTTAGCTCCTGCTAGGTAATAGATGTGTTACATAAAAGACCAACCAAAAAGATTTGTCCCCTGCTCTCAAGAATGTTACCATCAAATGGGTGAGAAAAATGGAAAGAACTAGTTTCAATGAAATATGGTCAGTTGGAAAGAGAGACCTGCATATGGTGTTGTGGGAGCTTAGAGGAAGGGTGCTTAATTCAACTGCACAATAGTTAGAACGCTTTGTAGAGACGACTCTAGGCTCAGTCCTAAAAGTAGCCAGGTGGACAAAAGTTGGGAAGGTAGATGGAAATGTTTAAGCAGAGACAACTACAGTCTATCTCAGTAGTGGAGCTGAATATACCGGGCTTGAGGAACGCAGCCACTTAAATCACCCAACTACTCTCATGCTCTGATTTCCTGCTTACCAAGCAACGTGATGGTTAAATTTGGTCTCCCACGTTCAGGAGCATGTGATGATCAGAAGACATGAAATATTTCCAGTAAATTATTGCTCTCTATATATTAACTCATTGGTCTCTGACTTCTCTTTGCGATTTTGTGAGTTAGCCCCAGCTGGACTTGAAAAGCTGAGATGACTGGGAGTTTGGTCACCAACCAAATCCTACAAGTCATTTGGTTTAAATTCATGAATATCTCCATCAATCCATTTGCTTCTCTCCATCTCCATTGCTACTACATAATTCTAGCAATCATCATCTCCTGCATAGATTACTGCAATAAAATAAATAATAATGTTACGAGCTACTGGCATGAACACTTACCAGGTGCTGAGCTAAGTGCTCAGCTAAGTGCTTTGATATGGATTACTTCATTTAATCCTCGTAACAACCCCATGGGGGTTCTCTCCATGACCTTCGATGGCTGTGTATGAGCTGATCTAAACTTCTTTTTGTATTATTATTATTTTTTTCTTTATTGATTTTAGAGAGAGAGGAAGGGAGAGGGAGAGAGAGATAGAAACATCCATGAGAGAGAACCTCAATTGGCCGCCTCCTGCATGCCCCCACTGGGGATTGGGCCCACAACCTGGGCATGTGCCCTGACCAGGAATCAAACCAGTGACCTCTTGGTGAGTGGGTCGATGCCCAACCACTGAGTCACACCGACCGAGCTTATCTAAACTTCTTATATCATCCTTTCTCTCTGTGTTCTCACCACATGGACAGCACACGCTCAGTTCATTGAGCATGTATCTAGGCCTGATGTTCTTCTGGTCTAGAATGCTTTCCTCCTCCTTTCTATCTAATTCTTATTCCTTAAAATAGTATAACTTTCCAAGGTAGGCCTTCCTTGAATTCTATTACATTCCCACTTCTCAGACATTTGGGTCCCCTCTTTCTTGTGTCCCTGCTGATTGACACGAACACTGGTAGATAATTAAGTTCCTTGAGCACTCTTTCAGTTTGGTGGTAGATGTTATTAACTGGATGAGTGCAGATGCCCAGTAGTAAGTAAATGCCAAAGTCAGAGGCCTTCTGGAGAGCAGGTTTTGTTAAGGGGAAAGGCATTGAAAAAGTGGGAGGTAGAGCTAAACGAAAGCGAGCTGTGAG
The DNA here is from genome assembly GCA_030848825.1 of Tadarida brasiliensis. Taxonomy (NCBI): domain Eukaryota; kingdom Metazoa; phylum Chordata; class Mammalia; order Chiroptera; family Molossidae; genus Tadarida; species Tadarida brasiliensis. The sequence continues at coordinate 50,427,743 of CM061264.1, forward strand.
GCTGACACATCAAAGACACAGCTAATTCCTGCATAAGCCTGCCTGGGTGACAGAAACAGAAACGTGGACCACTTGTTTATAACAGGCTCCATTGCTTAACAAAATAGATCATGGAATTTAGGAACTTAGGTTTTTTCCTTACTCCTCCCTTTCTTCCTTCCTCCTCCCTCCCTCCTCCCTTCTTCCTTTCCATCTCTCATTTCTTCTCACCTTCCCTTCCCTTCTCTTCCCTTCTCTTCCTTCCCTTTCCTCCCCTTCCTCTCCCCCCCCTCCTTCTTCTCTCTCTCTCTCTTTCTCCTTCTCCCCCCCATCAGATGACTTTGAGTAAATTATTAAATATATCTCCAAGCTTCAATTTTCTCACATGCATAATGGAAAATGTGTGTCATAATAATAATAATTTCTATCCCATGAGGTTTCTTTTTCAAGGAGAAAATGAGATCTGCAAGTGAAAGTGCTTGGTAAACTGTCAAGTTATATATACAAGAGCTAGTGTGATTGAAGTTTTTTTTTTTTTAACTTGTAGTCTTAGAGGCATCTTCTAAGGAAATCGGCATCACAACGACCTACTTTTCACTGTTATTTCCCTTGAAGACGGTGAACCTCTTCTGTGAATCCACCCAGAATAAAATCCCTGTCATATGCAATTGCAAGTTTCCTATTTATAAAGACACGTGAACAAAGTTCTGCCTAAAGAAAGGCCGCACAGGGCTTATAGAGTGCCTTTGGAAGAATTGTGCTACGTAGTGTGTACATTACCCAGTTCCTGTGATTCATTCTGAGAATGTTTTCCTCAAGGTTAAAACAACACGCTTTTTGAAATGTTGCACTGTAACACAGGTGCCTTCAGTGACCAAATGCTCATCAAAATAAAATATATCTTTGGACTTAAAAACAGGATGAAAAGTTATTGCTAACAATAAAAGAAAAATATCTTAACCAAGACCACTAAATAAACAGGCCAATAGCCCCAACCTAACACCTTTAAATAAGGAGCGTGATTTCCATATGTGTGAAAATGTTTTACATTTGAGCAAATACTTATTGCACTATGAGGAGGAACGAAGAAATGAAGTAAGCATGCTCATGTCACCACAGATAGAGTCCAGTGAGGACATCTGCAGGACTGGAAGCGTGTAGATAAAGCTATTCATAAGCTGAATGTAGAGAATCTAACTAATACACACTTCTCACTTCCAGGGATCAGAAGAGTGGTTTTTTTAGTTTTCCCCATCAAGGACTCGTTTATTATTATTTTTCCTGTGGAGCCCTTGCTTTAGAAGATTTTGTCTACAAAAACAAAAACTGTATTTTAAGGTCATAATTCGTTTACCAAAGTAAATTTTTTGGTTATTTTATGGAGGCTTCATTTAATATTATTTCAGTTGTTTAATCGTGTTCACAAATTAAGAGCTAGGAAGGTCTTGTTGGGATGTTTTCCTCGCATTGTCAAGGGTTCACTTTGTTTTGAGGTGCAGATGTTGCTGTGACCCCTGTTCTGTGCCCTGCTTTTTTGGAGCACTCCCAGTCCTGCTGGGGATAGCTTCATGCCAGCTTGCTGCACATCCATGTGCCACCAGGACATTGCATAGGTCCCTGTGTCGTCGGGGTACTGATCAAAGGTACTCGGCCAGCTGACGGCAGCAGAAATTCAGCCCATGCGTCACTTCCTGTGCTTTCTTCCCAAGCTGTCTGCCAAGAGAGGGCACATTTTTCTAACTTCACAAAGACACTGCGTGAGCTTGGGGTGGGGGTCAGGAGAGGATGGGAAGCGGGTAAGGCACCCAGCTTCACAGATTGACCATTTTGGAGAATAGGAAAGGAGTTTCCCATCTAACCACTCAGTGCAGTGGACCCTACCTGATGTGTCCTGTCATTGCTGCAACCCAGCATCCCACAGCAGGCTCGGCGCAGAGTAGACACTCAATGTATTGTGTGGAATGAATGAATGAACGAACGAACGAACGAATGAACAACAGCTTTCTTGTACAATTCTCCACATCTGAAGGTCCACTGATCTGGTGTGTCAGTCAGGATTTGGTGAAAGCAGAATGATATCCCAGGCCAGGTCTATATTTTAGAAGAGAAACCCAACAAGCTCTAACCCAGAGGCAGTTTCCTACCTGAGGTCACGCGTGGGAGGGACACTGGGATCTCATGACCACTGCTGTCCTCCCTGGCACAAGAGCAAAACTCCACTCACCTCAGCTAACAAATGTGTGGCACCTCAGGAAAGTGACCCGAAACAGAGAGATTTCAGAGGACAAAAGAGTTCCTGATAAGTGCCCGGCGCTGTGCCAAATGCGCGGCATGCATTGATTCGCTGAATTCTCTCAGCTGGTTCACGCTGTCTTCCTGTTTACAGGTAAGAAATGGAGCCACAGTCAGGCTGCTTACCTTGTCTAAAGTCACACTGCTGGTAAAGTCAGGATTTATACACAGCTGGGTAAGATGCCAACGTGTTCCGCTGACTTTTGAGTTATTAGGAGCATCCTGGTTTGTGCAATATCAAAACCAATGCCTTTTGGGGGTTGTTTTTCAGCCGTGTGAGATCTACTGAAACTCTGTTGATACCCATTGCTATAGTTCAACAAAAGAAAGGAAATGTGTTTTCAGAAATCTTGCTCTTTGTTTTTTAAACTGGGCTTTCCCTAGATGGGACTATCTGTTGAAAGCCTACACGGCAAATCAGACCAAGCAAAATGCACAAATCACGAGTGGAGAAGTCCATGAATTTTCATGTAATAAACACATCCCTGTAACCAGTACCCAGACCGAGAACTAGATCCTTGCCAACCCCACAGAAGACCCCCTGAAGTCCCCTCCTATTCACTAACCCCCAAGCTAACCACTATCTTGATCTAATATCATGGATTCATTTTGCTTCTTTTGGACTTTCTATAGATGAATCATATTGTTATGTATTTTAATATCTGGTGTCTTGCTTGACATGAGATTTACTTATGAGATGTATCCCTGTGGTTGCCGTGGCAATTGTTGTGATTGATTTCACCACCACACAACCTTGCGAATAGCTACCAGCTTCTGTAGTGGGAAGAGAGTCTGATGATGTGAGGCAGATCAACAAAAGGTTATTTACATTGCCTTTCTTAGCACTGTCTTTGGATAGAAATTAGGGGAAACTTGACAGATATGTTTCTGAGATAGTGTACAGAGCTATGTTAAAATGGCATTTAGAACCACCCTCTATATCGGGAATCTAAAATATTCAAACCCGTAGAAATTGAGAGTAAGATGTTAGCTACCAGGGCTTGGGGGAAGAGGGTTGAGAAGGTGTTGGTTAAAGGGTACATAGTTTCAGATACACAAGGTGAAAAAATCCTAGAGATCTGTAGAGTATGCTGCATATAGTTAATACTGAATCATATATGTAAAATTTTGTCAAAAGGTAGATCTTGTGTTAAATATTGTTATCACACACACACACACAAGAGGGAGGAAGGAAACTTTCAGGGCACCTGAGGTCTGTTACCAGCTGGGGCACTGACTTCATAACTGCTGAAATCTGTTTCCATGTTTTCAAACTATGAGCAGCGAGCTATTTGTGGCCGGGCCGAGGTTTCCCATTACCTTTTCCTGTCACCCTTCTCTGGATCTCTCCTCAACACCTCTCTGCTCACACACACACATTTCTACTGGGTTTGCATGAAAAAAAAAAAAAAAAAACTGGAGAAATTGGAATATGACCTAAGTATTAGTTGAAATGGAAAATTATTAAAACAGAAGAGGGGTGATCATCGAAAAAAAGAATGTTCCTCAACAGTTTGTGTAGTATGACCTCATTTTGATTGTATCCATACATATGTACACATGCACATACATGCATGAAAGGATATACACAAAGGAGTTAGCAGCAGTGATCTCTGCTTGGTAAAATGTGACATTTGTGTCACTTCAGACTTCTACTACTCCATAATATTCTACAATACCTAAATCCCATCTATAAGTGCAATATTTACAAAATGTGCATAATACTTAAAATATATAGTCTCATGTTGTGTGTATTCTCCTATTCTACCTTCCCTGTGAGAGTAGGGTATTTTTTCCCCTCATTTTACAGAAAGAGATGCAGTCTTAGCAAACTCTGGCAACTTGTCTGAGGTTATCCACTGAAGTAAGACGCAGAACCAGAACCTACCAGGTCTTCTGAGTAAATATTGCACAGCCTCTCTATGCTAATGGCTGTGTTAGGTGGGTCAGAAAATGGAAGAGAAGACTCAAGAAATAACAATATTTAGGAAAGCAATTACACCATTTTAAATAGAAAATACCCAAGGGTAAGATGTTACTTTAAATGCAGCATTTTTAGAAATGTATGCATTTTCAGCACTGAGTTAAATCCTCTATTTCTTAGACCATGATATATATGGTCTTGCCAGGAATCTTGCTCTAATAATTTAACATCTGACTTCTTAGCTGGTGCCTTAAGGTGAATTAAAGATGATCATACCTCTTCAGTGCCTGTCACACACATATGTTGCAAGGATTAATGAGTAGTGTGCTTGGAGTTCCTTTGAGAAAAGAGCTATATGAATGCCACGTGTTATTACCAGATTAATATTAATTATAATTATAATTATTCACCCGTTCTCTCATTCAGTTGAATGCAATACCTACCAGACTTGCAGAAAGAAGTAAACCTTCCTTTGCCACTCTTGTTGGAGTGAAAGAGGAAAAGAAGGGAAGAATAGAAGGGAGGTTGGTTCTTCCTCCTCCCTCTTCCCTCTGGAAATTTTTGACAAATAGGGTTGACCCCATGACCATACACTGTTCCATTACCTGCTTTTATCCCCTTGAGACTTGCTTCTGTGGTGTTAGCATTGTTCTTTCCAGAGCCCTTTTTGTAAGGCAGGAAATAGGACCAGTTCCATAGGCATACAACCTGTACAGTCACACAGGCCCCACACACGGAAGGGTTTCATAGTTGCTGTCTTGAAACTCATAATAATTTTATCTTTGATTTTTTTATCCTCACCTGAGGACATTTTTGCATTTATCTTCAGATAGAGCAGGAGGGAGAGAGGGAAGAAGAGAAAGAGAGAAACATTGACGCGAGAGAGACACATCAAGTGGTCGCCACCCACACGGCCCCAATGGGGGCTGGGGACAAACTGCAACCGAGTAACGTGCCCTTAGCGGGAACAGAACCTGGGCCTCTCTGGTCCACCAGCCGACGCACTAACCGCTGAGCCAAACCAGCCAGGGCTTATCTTTGATTTTTAAGTGTGCGTGTGTTTTTTTAAGTGAAGTCTGATGGGACAATGGAGAATACTCCAGTGGCTTTAGAACCTTGGCTCATTCGCTGTTCTACCTCCTGCCACCTGCCTGCCTTCCCTGGACGTGTTTTCAGCCACTCGTTTCCCTGACCCCTGGCACGGTGGGACTCACCCATCATCCCTCTCCCTACCCTCACCCATGACCACACTGACATCCTTTCCCAATGGAGGCCTGGGTACAGGTGCAAAGAATTGGACATGTGTACTTTGCAAAGTTTCAGGTGGGGCTTGGTAGCATCCATCAATGCCCTGGTTTGCCATGGCTATAAGATGGTAGACAGTGGTCATGTCTTGGTGGGAGTGAGCCTCTTGGCCACCCCTGATCCAGGTATCTAGCATGTCCCAATGTAGAGGTTATAACAGCCTTAGGGGTCATATTTCTGCTGCAGATTGGCACATTGGTACTATGAGGAAGGGAAATGTGTGGCTTTCCCAGAGCCTGACCCTAGCTGGGGCACAGCACATCAGCATGGCAGCTGGCAGCAACTGGTGAGCTGAGCATATGCTCTACGTCGTAGGATGCAGGGCCTCCAGAGTCCTGTGAGGGTCTGCACCCTCCTCATGGTGTCCCCATGCCTGGGGAACACAACGTTCAAGAGTAAATAAGACACACCAACCATTCATTAATTGCGACAAATGTGCCATGATGATGTAAGACGCTAACAATAGGGAAACCTGGCTGTGGAATATGTGGAGCTCTCTGAATTATCTTTGCAACTTGTCTGAAAATCTAGAACTATTTTATTATAAATAAGAAGTTTAAGAAAAACAACAACACTGTGACAGATTGGGAGAGAAACTCAAGAAGAAAGGAAGAAGCTTTCATACTTGACTACTTTTAACAGTACTTCTTCCTGCTTTTTGAACAAGGGGCCCTGCAATTACATAGCCGATCCTGATTGTAAAAACCCTTGTTGAATATGCAATTCTTCCCTCATCCTTCCTATTTCTCCACACCCCCAAATGCCAGGCCTTTGGTTCACTTTGATTGCCATTAATAATTATACTCCTATATATTGATCACCTATGAAGAACTGGCTATCATACCAGACACTTTATATATAATTTATCTCATTTAATCTCTTTGCAACCTTATGAGATAAATGTTTGTATCCTTATCTTAAGATGTAGGAAATTGAAGTCCAGGATCACACAGTAAGTGGTACAGAGAAAGTCAAAATGTGTGAGTCTCACTCCAAAGCTGGTGTTCTTTCCACAGTGCTACAGTCGTTCCACTCAGCCTCTAGGTGCCCAAGTACTTGCAGGCTGCTTGGGCGAGCACTGCGGTTTCCGTTCCTCCAAGTATTTGCCAGGTATCTGCCAGGCACCAAGCTCTGGATCTGGTGCTGGTGCTACAAAGTTATAATGTGAGGGTCAGTCCTGAGCTGCTCCGGTCCTTTCCTTGGGTGTGCCCATAATGAGCAGGGGTTTAATGCTCCCATACTTAGCCCACTCTGACATCTGTGCCTTCCGTCTTGGTTACTGTGATAAGAAGGCTCTAAAATGGGACATCTATTGGCCTGCCACTGACATCTCAGTATTGTACCAGCTCTCGGAGCATGTATGTGCTTGTTCTGTGTAATAGAATTTCAACCTTTTTCATCTCATGGCACACATAAACAAATTACTAAAATTCTGCAGCATACCAAAAAGTTTATTTTTTGCTAATCTAACAAAAAAAAAGGTATAATTTTGATTCATTCTTGTGTTGACTGTTGTCAGTTTTTTCTTTTTTTTTTTAAATCCTCATCCAAGGATTTTTTTGTTTTCCATTTATCTTCAGGTAGAGAGGGAGGGAGGGAGAGAGAGAGAGAAACATCAATGTGAGAGAGACATACCGATTGGTTGTCTCCCTCATGACCCCAACCAGGGCTGGGGACTGAACCACAACCGAGGTACGTGCCCTTGACCAGAATCGAACCAGTGACTCTTTGGTCTGTGGACTGACGTTCTAATCGCTGAGCAAAACCAGCCAGGGCTGTTGTCATTTTTTTATTTGACAATCTAAAGGAAAATCGGTCAGTGCCCCTGACTAAATAGTCAGGTATTGCATCTTTTACAAATTCTTGCATCACACCAGTTGAAAATCGCTGTAATAAACAATGAATGAGCTGTGTGGGTAACGATTGGATCTTTGAAGAGTCCTCCTCATTCTTCAGTGCTTCTGCTGCTATAATTACTGTATTTCCTTTGTCAAGTGTGAGTGGAAATCAGATCCCTTTTTTCCTCTTAGTGAAGGAAAAATGTGATATATCATCTTACAGTCATTTTGCATATCAGCTGATTCAAAGGCTCTCAGCAAGGTGCTCACTCCCTACCATCCTGGTGAATGGCTGATCTTACTCACTGAGAGCCATGGGTTGTGATGTGGAAGACGCTAAGGTTGCAAAGCCCGGGTAGCTGGGAAGTGGTTGGACTTTTTCTTTTATGAGAGGCCAGGAACGAGGAGGGGAGGGTTCTGTCACTTCAGAAAAAGCGTCCTTGGAAGAAGTGCTCTGTGGAAGGAAACAGAGGCAGCAGGGGGCGTGTTTTGGACACACTGGAGAGTGAGGCGATGCTTCCTTTTGAAGCAGCATTGTGAAATTGAGGAGGGAGAAAGGAGGGAAGGCACGTGCAAGTCTAGCTTGAAATGAGTTTTACTAAAAACACCTCGATTTCTTGTCTGCCCATTTTTGAGGAGTGTGAAAACAATAGAGGAAGTCACCTCCAGCGGTTTTGTGGGTTTTTAAAGTATGACATACAGGATATTGAACTTTAACCCCTGTTTATTCTGAAGTGAAGGCATATTTAGGGAATAAACGAAACACCCGTTCTTCGAAATGTGCACCGCGACCAGGTGATCCCAAACACTTGGAATCACGCTTCTGTTTATTCCCTTTTCTGCTTCTCCTATGAGAGCTGCACACACACATTTATTCAAACAATAATAAAAAGCTCTGTGGTCTCCCTAGAATTTCTTTGTGAACATATGAAAAACGAATTCTAAGTTTGACAGAACGTGTGTAATCTTTTCTTCCTAATAGCATTCCACGCACGATTTTTAATTTTATTAGTGCCTATCGCTTACATTCGGGAAAGGCTGGTAGAGTTAACGGAGGTCGTGCCCCTCAGACTCCATCGTGCATGTAGGAAAGTCTGATTTTTATCTCTGTCTACAGCACCATTAATTCATCTGGCATTTCCAAAATCCATTCAGTGTTACTAACCTGGGCTTCTTAGGTCAGTAACCTTGAATATTAATTTAGACTCACAAGCTTTTGGGTGTGGAATGACATGTTACGAACACCTAAAAAGAGCTTTATTATGCAGTGAAAATATGATCTTAAAAACAGTATTTTTTTTTTAATGGACCACTGAGAAATATTCCCAGAAAGTCTAGGTTCCTGCAGTGACAAACCAGAGCCCCCGACTTTAATCAAAATGAAAACCGGCAGCGTTCACGGCTGGCTCCACCTGAAAGTCCGGTTCGCAATTTCCCTGTGATCCTGGCAGTTGCAGAGAAGTTGTAGCTTTGTTTAGTATAACAAGAGCTGCTGGACTCCCAGGCCAATAAACGTGTTCACATAAAACTCCAGACAGTGTCTCTTAGACTGAAGTCTTATCGGGGAGACCTCATTTGGCTCTACTTAGAGGAGAGATTCAGAAGGGGGGCGGGGGATCGCCTATACCTCTCCCTTGTGCGGGTCAGTGTTCGCAGAATTAAAAGTGAATCCGACATGCACACATTCCTCTGAATGAATGACCCTGCAGCCTTCCTAAGAAACTGTCGGTCCCACAATCCCCCCTCCCCAATTTTCTACTGTCTGTTTCATTTAGAAGAACAGCAAAACGAGAAAATGCTTTCCTCACTTCTCCTCTAGCCAGCAAACACTCAGAAATGACATCACACACCCTAAAGAGCCCCGGGATGACTAAGGCAGACAGAGCCTGAGAAAACGCACTGCTTCTGCCTCGAGTTTTAGGACACGAGTATGCTGATGAGCTTATAAGAGACGGTTCCCCGCCTTCTTCCTCAGAGGAAGTTTCTTGCTAGATCACAGACACCTCATCCAGGCAGGGGGGTGAAAACTTGGCACGGGCCATCCCGGGCAGAGAGCACCACGGTGATTTGTTCTCCTGGTGGAGAGAGCTGGAAGGAAGGAGTCGGCACACAAATAATGAAGGAGCTCGGGGCCACCTTCAGTAGCACCGGGATCAGCGGCGGCAACGGTGGCTCTGCTATGGACAGCCTGCAGCCGCTTCAGCCTAACTACATGTCTGTGTGTTTGTTTGCAGAAGAATCTTATCAAAAATTAGCAATGGAAACGCTGGAGGAGTTGGACTGGTGCTTAGACCAGCTAGAGACCATACAGACCTACCGCTCTGTCAGTGAGATGGCTTCTAACAAGGTAAGAGATGACCGTTTTATTCAATACAGTGGGACTGCGCGGGGAGCTCCGGGCTGCCCTGGCCTCCCTCCGCCTGCGCAGGGGTGCACCCTGGGGTGCACCCGGGATGCGACCGAAAGAATAGGTTTTTTGATCTGCCTCCGAAGATTCTGTCCCCAAGTGCCACACTTTGCTTGTATCGTGATGCCACAGAAAAGTTTAAAATCCTCATTACGCTTTAATTCCCAGAAACCAAACGTCTTTCTTCTTGATGTAGTTCGGAATATGTTTAAGTTGAGAGGTGTTTATAAAGTGTACAAATCTCTATGCAAATGAAAATGCCTTTTTAAAAACAATTATCAGGAAAATAACATCTGAAAGAATTTATAGGGTAAACTGTATAAAATGTGGCATTGCAATTAGGTGTTTTACATATATATGTAAAACATATTTTTACATATATATATATATCATAAATTCTGAAATTCCTCTTAGGATATTCTGGGATTTCCGAACATTTATTTTGTGATGCTGGCATGGCTAAGAAAAAAAAGAAACAATATACCTGGTCTCCAAAAAAGAAAAGTGTTTTTCTAAAAAGTTCGCTGCTTTTCAAAGTGGAATCATTTGAAATCAAGTTTCACCCATATTGCAAAGAAATGGTTTTATATACAATCCTCAGACAAAACTTAGTGTTAAAGAACTTTAATTATCTATCATTATGTTGTTTATTTAATTAACACCTGAATTTAGACTGTAGAGAGTTGTTGTTCTTTACTTATATTTTTCTCTTGGAGAATGTGTGTGTGTGTGTTTACACATATATAGATATGGAAAGCCTTAACAGTGTGCCCTCATAAGTATTCATTGTCAGAATCCCCAATAGCCTGAGGTATCGTCTTATCATCTTATGGTTCTGGGGCTGGAAAGATTTTTCTCCATACCTTTCCAGCCCCTAGGTACACTAGGGAATGTGTGTCCCTCCTCTCCTTGGGTTAAAGGTATCACCTTCCTATCCAGGCTTGCTGGTTCCTGCCCAGAGGATCTGAGCAGAGGAAGCATTGACTCCTTAGGAGGTGGAGGAGGGGAGGGGAGACTCTTCTCACTCCTGGTTTATTGGTTAATGAAAAGGCAAAAAAAAAAATTCTTTCTTACATTTTAGTTCAGATTCAAGTAAAAAAAAAAAATAGAAGAAAGAAAGAAAATGTTTAACTATTTATTGATTTTTCTCTGAAGTCCTCAATTGAAGGCTAAATTCTGGGTTTTTCCAGGCTGTTGTAAATCTCAACCAACTGCAACTGCTTCCCCATGAGGAGGGCTTAACTGCGTAATTTCTCTAAACCACTGTGTGCTCCATGTACAAGCATTTTCACACATGCTTTAGCCTACTGTGGAGCATCAACATATACCCTGTTCTGTGCATTTTGTGATCACTGACACCCATACAAGACGTAGATTCAATATCTGAGGGTAGTAGTTTTTCAGCAGGTTTCACCATAAAGGACATGCTGAACTTTCTTCTGGAGTCACTAAGATAAAGTAGGTAATTAACTCTGAGAGTGGGGGGTATGGGGGGAGAATACTCATCGAGAAACTGAAAATTGCCATTATTTTTCATTTTGAGTATTGATGCATTCTAGATTCTAATCAGGTTTTTGCCTGGAGGGCTGAAATTAGACATTGTCTGTCTTATAATTTATTTAAAACTTTTTGTATTCAGTGTCATAGTTCATAAGACTCTGGGACCTGAGACTGTGTTAGTGCGGGTAAGAATTCCAATCACTTCGGGCTTCCGCTCCTCCTTTATGGTGTCATGTGCAGGAAGCAATGAAAGTTGAATGGAGCTAACCCTAAAGAAAGGGCTAAACCTTCATTCTGATGCAGTTAGCTTAAGTAGAAGGCATGCAGCCTCACCTATTTTCTAAATCTACAGTGGAAAGGTTGAAGGGCAAAGCGATTATCCAGTGGATGAATAATGCCCAGCTGACAGCTGAAGTCTATATGAATTTTTTAGACGATCTTTCTCTTTATTCTTAGCTACCTCCTCCCCTACCCCTGCCCAAGTGTTGATTATATAGATAATTGTCTCAGGTAAAGTTTGATCCATGGCAATTAATATAATATAATATAATATAATATAATATAATATAATATAATATAATATAATATATAATATAATTAATATAATAGTTTTGTGGTAACCAAAAAGCAATTGATCTATACCAGTTATAGCTCTGTGGTAAAAATAAAATTTCGCATTCGGTTGTAACTGTTGTTAAAATTATTGGAGCATCCATCTAGTTGCTGTTTAAAAATATAGTCATCATCATCATCCTTCTCATTACTCTATAGTCTTATTTGGTCATTTTTTGCTTACCCTCACTGAACAAGTGAGCCACGGCAAATCTCTGAGGTAAAGACTTGAAAGTAAGTGTGAAGGTGTTCTTTAGAGGCAGTATGGGAAAAGCATGGGCTTTGGAATTGAAAGATCATGGTTCTATCGAGCTGCCTCGATAGCTTACTAGCTGCTTGACCTTGACCAACTTAATGCTCTATGACTTAATTTTCTCAGCTGTATAACAGGGATAAAAGTGGTACCAACCTCACTGGGTTGCTGTGAATGAGAGAATGTATCTAAAGCCCCTGATATATAGGAAAAGGTCAATAACTGATAACTTATTAATAGCATATACTACATCTTTGCAAAAATGATGTGTCCCTAGTTCTGATCAGCTCAGTGACTACTGAGTTTTGTTTGCAACCTCTGAACTTACTCAAGAATGGTGATGGAAGAGCCAGTATTTTGCTTAGGGGGTGTTTGGGAATTACATATGTGCCTGTCTCTGTGCAGCTGGTAGAGAGCTGGCTGTCTAGTGGAGGAAAAGCAAGCGGTCCTTCACATTTACGTCATCTGGGTAGGGTTGTGTGTTTTTGTTTGTTTGTTGTTCTTCCTTAACCCTTTTACATTTTGAAGAAAACTGTGACTCAAAGATTCTAACTGGCTTTCCCAAGTGTGCTTCAGAGCCCAGAGAGTTAGATAAGGAATTGTTTCTGTGACTTATAAAAACATAGTCTTCTTGGCCCAAATTTCCATCAGGCCTTTATGCTGGCCACAGGCCAAATGGAATCTAGAATTATAAAGAAAGATGCAGCCAGGTGGGTTAATATCATAGATTATTTCCCCCCAAGAATTACAACAAGATGAAATAAATTAAGCAGGAGTTTTATGAGGCACTGACATTGTTTTTCAAGATGAAAAGGATGTCTAGTGAACTTTTTACTAGCAGCCCAAGTTCAGTTAGACGTGTTTGAGCTGTTTTCTTAAACAACAGATTGCCTTCTTAGATTTGTTAATTTTGGTATTTCAACTTTTATCACCTCCTGAATTAGAAGAATTGTTTTATACTTCAGTGAAATGCATCGGAGCATGAGTTCCTCAGTGGCAAAGCAGTCAGATGTTTTGAAAACAGGATGCTTTGGCTTTGCATTATAAAAAGAGGAACGGAAAGAGAAACAGTATAGAAAGGAAGAAACCCAATAGCCTCAGCAGGATCCCCAGCCCAACAGGCATAAACACTGACCTATCTTCCTGACCTTCACTGTGGCTCAGTTCCTGCCCTCGTGTTGTGTCGCCAAAGCCAACTGAAGTCATTGAAGGAGGATAGGAGGAATGGCGCAGCTGCTGTGAGGGTGACTAGAATTTCCTGTCTCCTTCCTGACAGACGCAGTCAGAAAAGTACAGAGTTACAGCAACAGTGGCTGAGGAAGGACCAATACAGAACAATTTCAGTGAGGCATAGTTGTGACTGATGAGGAAGCGGGGAGCTCTTACTGGGAAACAGAGTTTCTTGACTAAAAATTTCAGGTGAAAAACGTCAAAGGGTCATTTGTACCCAGCATGTTGAATGTTTTTGAAAAGATGAGCATGCTATGGTATTCATTAAGGATCTATGTTCAAGCAACTCCAAATTGTTGTAACTAACACCCTTCACAATCCTTTTCTTTCTAGATTAGCTGTGCCTTGGGGCAATTTTATGTGTAATACAAAGGTTTGAGCCCTATCAGGAAAATGGTTGTTCTGTTGTTGAAAAGAACAGCCCTGAGTAATATCAGTATTGTCTTCAGAATGAAACATCAGAACCTGATACATCAGTAAATGTTTGCTAAGAAAATCTATAGGATAGGAATAGTAGATAGATGGTTTTTTTTCCCTGAAGGCATCATGAAGTCAGCTATAGATACCATCACAGGGGAAGTGAGTCCTCCTGACTACATAGGTTTATTTTTCCAGTTGCTCCAGTGAGTTCCTGCTGGAGTGATGAACATAAAGGCAACAAATTGACTAATTGCCTATGCTCATGGGTGGGAGGGATAAAGGCACATATTTCCACCAATCTAGAACCACCCAGAACCCAAGCTGCACAGTACTGGAATGTGATCATGATAGACTGATTATGTTAGCACAAAACAGCACCAGAATGTTACCTGCAGAGTTAGACTGGACCTCTGTTCAGCAACCTCAGTTCTTGAGTTCAGCTAAGAATTCAGAGCCAAGGAACTCAAATTAACAGAGAAAGTTTATTTAGAAAGTCACAGAAGTAGAAAGAAGTGAGCCAGCTGGGCTGTGTGGGCTCAGAAAACCAGTTACAGAGGAAAAGAAGGGCCCTTGGAGCTTAGGAGAAAGAAAGACAAAGGTAACGCGTCTGGGGGAAGTAGAGGAGAAAGGATGTGGACATGCTCCAGAGAGAGGAGAGAAGGTGCGATAGGTCCTACGCCCTGAGTGTTTTTATTCCCTCTCTAAAGAGGAGGATCTCAATGGAATATTCACCAGCTTTCCAGGTGTGTCCTCTCAGGGTCCTGGTCTCTATTGATTGGTCAGTGCCAGGGCAGGGGATCATTAGTCATCGCATCTGGTCCTGATGTCAGCTGGGGCATTGCTTTGGCTTTATTCCTAAAACTATCTGATGTGGGTCAGAATCTAATTGTCCTGATGGCTTAATGCTTAAGGGAGTGGTCATGCAAGGGAGTCATATGAGGCTATTCTCTGGCCCCCTATTCCTCCTCTAAGGGGGTCTACCACCTGGCTAGCAGCATGCCAGGGGAGGAAAGGTTAAAGGAGAGTCTGAACCACATGACCAGTGATATGAAAGGTCAGGAGGTCTAAACTGCATAACCAGCGATATGCTGGAGGCTGGGGCGGGGGAAATTACCTTAGGGGTGAGATCCTAGTTTTCCCAGTTTTGCCCCTTGCTAGGCACCCAGGGCTTTCCACCCTAGTAATCTTCTGTACCTGGCCCATCATCCTTACTCTGCTCATGCCTGTCTAACTGGCTACTACAATTACCCTAAAGTTGGCTAAGTCATTTTGTATCTAACTGAATAATTAATAAGTATGGGAAATATTGGATTCAGCAGAACTAAAAGGATATAGATCTTATTGGTCAACAGATTCATCTTAGAATTCTGTCAGGAAGATGATAAGCAGGTGACCAATTATTGAAAGGGATTAATTCCACCTTTGCCTAAAATTAAATGATATAATTAGAGCAGTACCACCCTTAGGGCAAGAGGTGTCATTTCCCTGGACCCCGTGATTTAAGAGAGCCCTAGCCTGTTCTTTTTCCACCTGCACTCTGCTCCAGGAGGTGAGGAATCTGCCAGGCCAAGGGAGTAGCTGTGCTCCCAACTCTAGACCACATTGCATCCATTGGACCACTGCATTCTTTGCCTAAATGGTTTTGAACTCACTTTTGGGGACTGGACACTTCTTTCCTGGATGTGCTGCAGGAGTGTACACCCTTAAGCCCAAGGAGTAGCAAAGAGACAGCATTTAGTTTGGGAGAAGAGTGTGGAAGGAACTTGGAAATGCAGGCTGTGGCATGGGGTGTACAAAGGCCCACATATTCAGTCCCTGGTGGTGTTAGAACATGGGGAAAGAATGGGGCAGGCTGTGGTCCAGGAGTTAGATCCTCCCACCCTTTCCCATCCTATTCAGAGAGTTTAGGAATTCTAAATTCAGTCTGGTCCTCCAAGCTCTAGGAAAGGATGTCTGTCAAGGTAGGAGTGTTGGAGGGAGCTCAACTTAAATCTTTATATATTTACACTTATAGACCCACAAATATTAGAGTTGACCCTACACTAGAGGGCAGAATAGAATGAAAATCAGTCCTGACAGCCAAGTAGGGGACACATACATATTTTGATCTAACTTTTCTCTCTTATTGCTCAGATGTATATAGAACTGGAGGCAGCAAAGTGAAAAGAGCCTTGGAATAAGCCATGAGTTTTTTTTAGCTCTGCCTCAATTTAGGTGTATTATCTTAATTAATTTAAACATTTTGAGTCTTTGCCTTTTTCTTATCGACAAACAAAATAGTCGGAGAAGACCAGCTCCATGGTTTCCTTCAGCTCTTACATTTATTGATAGAAAAATAGTACTAAACAACCAACCTACTTTTACAGGTGTATACTATGTGTGCAGACATTGCACTAAGCTCCTTGCCTACATTCTGTCATCAATAGTTACAGCAACACTTTGAAATAGGTACTATTATCCCCATTTGACAGATGAGTAAAGTAAGGCTTAGAGACTTGAAATAAATTTCCTGAGGTAAAGAAGAAAGTCGGATTCACACCCAGGACCATTGATGGGATCACCATCAATGATCCCAATGGTATAGAGACATATAGAAATATAGAAGTAGTTAATATCTCTTACAGGGGGTTTTGTCATGGTTTCTGGGAGGACTTACTCTTTTAACTCTGGCCATCATTGGTTAGGTCTGGTTCAAAATACCAATTTGCAATTACCATGTTTGGGACCTCTCCTGGACCAACCACTAATCACCTCAAGCTCAGTCTTCTTGGCTGGGAAGCAGTGTCCATTAACATAGAAGACAAGGAAGAATGACCATAGTTATAGAAAATGATTGTAAAGCACTCATAAAACTAAAAGTAACAATATCAAACTAATCCACTGCTTATTGTAGATCAGTTTGCTAAAATCAAAGCTATTTATTTCCCAAAATTCTATAACATAGCCTAAGATAAGACAGTAAAGACAGTAAAGTTTTATTTAAAGGACCTTAGCCTACCCCCAAATTCTCTTTTTTCCCCAACCCCCAAACTAAAAAGAAAATGGACAGAGGCTATTCTTTTTTAATTTTATTTTATTATCATTCAAATATTGGGGCAATTTCATTACATACTACATCTTTTCCAGTGCATGTAAAATGACCATAACATAGAGGAGAGATGCTTCTTCAGTAGCAATAATATAGGGAAATTTCCTAGAAGTAACATGTAGACTATCTTCACTGGACTTTGTTTGCTGGCAAATATGAAAGAGAGATTCAGCTGTTGATTCTTTACCCGGCATTATTTCAGTTACTCTTTCTGTGATATGATTGCATTGTATTATTGAGAGTATAATTCAGTATTCCAAGTTCTAGTCTTTTCAAAACTTAACAAATCAAAAATTTTGAAAGTTGTCTAGTGCTTTGTGATAAATTTGGTTTGTGATCTATTTTGCTTAATTTTCATATTTTGCATTGGTATTCCCAGAACTATTTCCTTCGCTGAATTCTAACCATTTAGTCCAGTCTTTCTCCTAACTCACCTGAAAGTGCCTAAGTGAACAAATCTTTAAAAAAACAAGTAAGAATGAATCGAGGGAACATTATCTTTGATTGTTGCACCTCTGGCTAGCTGAGAGCACTTATATATTCTGAAAATCTGATAAGTCATTTTAAGGGGAGCCTTTCTCTCCATGTTAAAAAAAAATCAGATACTTATGTTTAGAGTGTCAAATATAATTCTAGAACACTAGTTTTGAAAAATAGAATTACAATTATTAATGGAAAAAATATTTGTTTTACATTTGTATACTTCTCTTTTATCTTTTTTTTTTTCTTTTAAAATATGTCTCAGTGTAAAAGGCTTCCAAAATTATGCCATGGTTATCTGTGAAAGAAAAGCCAAGGGTGGAGATTACTCTCCCAAAACATTTTACTTCTAAATAAGTGTGCTCAGCAAGTAGAGAGAGCTCAACTCCCTGGAAGCCAGGACTTACCAAATCACAAAGTGCCAGGGCAAACTTGTGCCACAGTCGATAGATTCACACTCTTGAAGACACTGTGCCATTTGGTGATGTGCATCCCTTCACGTTCCTCCACTTAAGCATTTCTCAGGAACCTGCCAGCCCCTCTGTCCTGCCCATTTGTACGTGATGTTTCCCTCAACGGCTGCCAAACTGTTTAGTCTCTTTGACATTTTACTGTAACTTCCTTTGTTTGATTTACTTTAAAGTAGCCAAGTGTTTCCACAAAGAAAGGACTGTTAAGTTATTTAGAAATGAAGAAGACAGTAAAACTCCTGTTTCTTTTGTTTCTGTTTTGGGAATTGTTTGATAATCTTTTTCTCTTTATGGAGTAGAGTTTGAAGGCTCTAAATCATGCAGTTCTGTTCATCAGTCACGTGTTTCCTTCTGCTAATTACTTGCTATTTAAAAATACACCATTTTTGAACCTAAAGCCTTCAGAGGTTAAAGTTTAGTGAATTTATTGTAAAGAAAATGCATCTTCATGTTTCAATTTCATCTACTTATTTATTTTTGCTATTTAAAATATGGCAATCTTAAGAATGATCATTAAAAACTTCAAATGGCCAAGTTCCCTTCACCCTTTGCCAGCAGCATAGTGCACGATGTTATAACCTTCAGCAATTATCAAAATGAAATTGGAGTATAGATAGGAAGTAAAATGATTAAACCAATTTTTTAAATTTAGATTTAGGATGAGAGGTTTTGGCATGTGTTATCTAAAAAGATAAATTTTAAGTAGTTATTTTGGAAAGAAAATATTAAGAAGAGAAGTTAAAATATCTTCCCAATGCAATCATACAGCTTGTGTGCAAACGTTGATCCGGCAGGGCAAAGTGAAGTCTTCATTTGGCAGCTATCTAATATCATTGGTCAACGTGGATGGTGAAAGTTGACAAATCCGATTTTTAAAAAATCTAAATATATTCTTTCTAGTTATAGTCTTACATGGTTGCATTAGATAAAATCCTAGAACTTTAAGCCCAAAGGGAGCCTTATCTATTATCTATTTGAAGACATCATTTTATAGATAAGGATTATAAAAACTGAGGATTAACTATCTAATGTACTCAAATATCTTTGTAAAATATAAAACACAATCAAAATGAGAAGTAATTTTATTATAGTGACTTCTCCAGAGCCATACAGTTAATTAGTGGAAGAATAAGGTAATAAAATACAGGTCTGATTACAAATTCAGCTTGCTATTCATCATCAGCAAACAGCTGATTAAACTTGAGAAAGGCATGGGACATTCCCTCTTTCATTAGCAGTGTGCTTTAACTTTCCCATGATCTGTTTACCTTTCTTGAGTGAATGCTATACATGTCTTAATTATTTTAAGTAAAGAGAACTAACTTAGTACTCCTGAAAATTTTGTCATCAAAATCCAGTGGGAAACAATTGTTGTGAGTTACTTTAAATACTCCTGGTATTGGTTGTTTTTCTTCACATTTTGCTGTTTTAATTTCTAAATTTATATATATATTTATATATTTATAAATTCAAATATATATCATCAGAAAAAGTATCATCTTACAAAGGCAATCTGATTCTTTTTTATTTTTATTTATTTTTACTTTTTTTCCTTTATTGATTTTAGAGAGGAAGTGAGAGGGAGAGAGAGAGAGAAACATCAATGAAAGAGAACATCGATTGGCTGCCTCTTGCATGCCCCCCACTGGGGATTGAGCCTACAACCTGGGCATGTGCCCTGACCAGGAATGGAACCAGCAACCTTTTGGTGCATGGGTCGATGCTCAACCACTGAGCCACACCGGCCAGACCTGATTCTTTTTTAGGTTAGATTTCCACAAATGGAATTAATGGATTAAAGGGCATGAACATTTTTAATGTTTTTGATACTTGTTTGCTTTCCCACTCATCCTAATGCCAAAGTTTAAGTAGTAAAACCCCCGTGATTTGTATAGCTGGCCTCAACTTCTTTCTATTTCTTTTTTCCCCCTCTCTCTGAAACTGAAGGTGATAGATTGGGGAGCTCTACCAGCTGATGGAAAATAGTCAATTCTTGGGTTCCCTCTGCTACTTAGCAGCGCTGTCAGTTTAGGAAGTTGCAGTCAAGATGGTGATGTCAATTTGACCCTCTCCCTACACCTTAGATCGTTTCTGCCCAGTGACCCAGACTATGCAGAGCTCTCACAACTCAAATATGATTTCTGGATTCTTGAGTCAGTTTGCCAACATCTTGGTGGAGTTAGGTTCAACAGTGTTGGCAGCTACATATTTAGATAAAATATCAATGTAATGAATGCTTTATAAATATTTAAAAATCAAATGTCTCATTTATAGCAGACAGAAACATATTTTTATGTGTTTGAAGATCTTAAAATGCATTTTAGTATTTGGAGAGGTCTGAGTTAAGCAGATATCACAAATATTTTGCTGTAAAGTATTATGAATTCAGAACTATTAATCTAATTACTTAAAAAGAGGAAATGACTCAAGGAGACTTGATCATCTTGGTTACAATATTTATAAGGAAAATTATTCCATGCCTAAGATATACTTGAGAGTTTTACTTTTGGTCTTTTGGTATCTACCCATTTCTAATCATTATTTGTAGCACAAAGTGAGATAAAAATTTCTTAGCATACAATGTAGAAAATGAAAAGAAAATTCTTAATTTGGGGGTAAGAAAGCTTAGTGTTTTGGCTATTAGAATAAGTAAGATATAGAAGACTTGAATTAAAAAACTAAAATATGTAAAAGGAGATTCATGGAGGGAGGGAATAATTAAATAGCCAGGATAATCATTTGAGTAGAAGAAAAGAACTGACGGAGTTAAAAAAAAAAATAGATGAACATTTAGTAGTTCCTGTTGATTGAAACAATGGACTTCCGACTCTGTTTCTATCCATGATGTCACAAAATCTACTGAATGCATTTAAGACTACAAATAAGAGATTTATTATAAGTTAAGAATAAAAAAATATAGGCCATTACCCCCTCTTGATTTCCCTTTGCCTAGGAAACTTCCCTTTGGCTCAAACACACCATCAGGCCCTATACTATGAACCTATTCCTAGTATACCAGACTTACTGGCTTTTTTTTTTTTTTTTCAACTCTGCCTTAAATGCTCTGACTCTAATCAGATTTTCATAGACCACCCTCTTGTCTATCTTAGTTAATATCCTAGCTAACATTTCGGTTATCTGGAGTTTTAATTATATCTGCTCCAGATTGCAAGCTAGGGACAGCTCTATATCTCTTTAACTATAATGAGAAAAGTGTAAAGCAGTTGAAGGCTTTTATCTCTTGGTAGTAGTTGATTTGGGGTTTATTTTATTTTAAAAAGCTCTCTGCAATTCTACTTGATTTGTTCATTTAAGAAATTTGTTGACATGGGGACTTTTGACAATTAACTATGTGTTTTTTTGTTTTGTTTTGTTTTTTGAAAAATGCTAGGATGGTTAAAGATTTTATTTATATTAAAAAAGAAATATTGCCCAGCCAGTGTGGCTCGATTCCTGGTCAGGGCACATGCCCAGGTTGCAGGCTCAATCCCCAGCAGGGGGCTTGCAGGAGGCAGCCGATGTTTCTCTTTCACATCGATGTTTCTATATCTCTCTCCCTTCCTCTCTCTCTAAAAAATCAATAAAAACATATTTTTTAAAGTATTTTTTAGCATTTTCAAAACATTTTAATTCATGGGCTATGCTTAGACCATCCAGTGATGATATGCATCCAGTGATAGTATACTTTTGCATGTCTATTTGATTGGGACCTTCTGATGGGTCTCTAATGAAATGGACTCCAACTCTTGCTCTAAATATCCCACTCATAGCCCAGGAGGGTCAATTTAACTGGCCAGAATACTACCCATCTATTAAGGTGAAAGGGCATAGTGCTTTCCTATCTCAGCTCCAATCCATTGAGATTGCTACTGCTGACTTCAATCTGTAATTGAGTCAGAATGATTTAGATATATCTGCATTTATTGATGCAATGGGTATGTTTTTCTTGGCCAGGTCCAATACATTATTTGTGTTCTTCACAGGGTAAGCTGCCACTGAAATTTTTTCTGCTATATTTTAACACACACAAGATCTGGTTGCACAAAATGTATTTGCATATTTCTTACCCAATGCATGGAAGCTTCAGATAATATCTCATCAAGATTTACTAGTATATTCTTTAAACATTTTTTAATTGGTATAGTTTAATTTCAGGTAATTTATTTTATTTTGATTGTAGTACTTTAAAATGATCTTTTACAAATATTCTTTTATATGTTTAAAGTATTAAGATAAGGCCATTGTCTAATGCTGTATTATATTTCTGGCAACCTAAAATTTTCAAACAGAGAAAGGTCATATTTTGCTTTTCAAAAAAGACCCTTCAGGGCCCTAAGTAAATCCTAAAATAGGAGAACCTTACCAAAAAATAAGCAAACAAAAGCATAAAATCCTGAACAGTAATAGATTCTTTTTTAAAGATAGATTTATTGGGTTAAAATTGGTAAAATGTGAGGATTTTTTTCATAAAGGTAATAAAGGAGGAGGTATTATTAAGGAATAATTGAAGAGAGATTTTTCTTTCTTTCTTTTTTTTAAATATGTTTTTATTGATTTCAGAGAGAGGAAGAGAGAAATAGAAATATCAATGAGAAACATCAATTGGCTGCCTCCTGCACACCCCCTACTGGGGATTGAGTCAAACTGATCAGGAATGGAACCAGCGACCTCCTGGTGCATGGGACGATGCTCAACCAGCTGAGCCACACCAGCCACACAGATTTTTCTTTTTTGATCACTGCTTTTCAAATCTAGCCATGGGATCCAGAACTACATTTCCCCAATAACTTTGATTCTGCCTGAGGGAACATTCTTTATGGAGCAATGTAGGGATGTTTAAGGCCCATTTCCTTACTTAAAGCTTATTTGCTCTCAAAGCTTCCTGTGGTGCCAGAATAGAGCATTAAATAAAGGGCCAATCTCTTTAAGTGTATAAAAGTTTGTTATTTTTGTGCTGTCAGATCCAAGGTAACATGTAAAGAAACACATCTCAAGAGCCCTTTCCTGTTTACATAGGCTTTCCCCTGTTATTTCATATGATGCTCACCTTGAGGAAAGTATGATATCCTCATTTTCAGTATGAAATCAGAAGGCAAGAAAGATAACTTTTTTTGTCCAAACTCTTCAGCTGCTAAATGGAGATGCTTAGAATCAAATCTTATTCTCTTTGCTCCAAAGTCAAATGATTTGAAAATTAAAGGTAAATTCACAGGGTAATTTATTATATTCTTATATGACTTGCTAACACAACATATAATCAGAGAGCTTGAAAGCTAGAGCTCCACCAAGGCTCCTTATTTTCCAGACCTCAGTGTAGATGGTATCTCTTCTCTAATTATCCTAACTCAGTAGCTTGTTTGTTTTACAATTTGCTCTCACAGTTTATAGTTTCTGGGTTTTGTTGTAAAACTTAGGTTTTACTCCCTTAGCCTGTAAGTTTATTGGGGACATGAATTGTGTTTACTTTGTTCACTCTTATAGTTACAGCATTTAGAATAGCTCTAGGCACCTGGTAGGCATTCAAATAAATACCTGTTGGATCAATTGCATGAGGCTCAGAAATTTAATCTAATTTGTCCAGGACCAGCTATGTTGTTAGTGGCAAATCCATTAGAACCCAGGAATCCTGTTTCCTATTATACTGCACCATGTTACTTGAAGGTTCTTTCCAAGCCTAACTCCAGTTTTTCTAATTGTTAGGTTGAATGAGAACTGCCACACACACACTTGCTTCACAGTGACTCTTGAAAGCAGTGAAATCTTGTTCCCTGAGCCTTCTCCCAAATTCAAAGTCAGATAACAGAGAACAAAGTTGACAGGGACAAGTGCTCTTTCCATGTGAGCAGAACTGTGAAGCACGTTTTTGTTGTTGTTTGGTTTGGCAATAGGGTATTCGGCTTACCTTTCTCTTGAAAAGTCTGCATCCTTTGGACAAGCATCTAAGCCCTTCAGAGATTGGCAATAGCTACTGCACACTCAGCTGGAAAGTATATTTATGAACACGTGTCTGAAACTCAGCCACACTCCATATCCTCCATAACCGTTGTGTCTGGAAAATACAGCTTAGTCATTCTGCCATTGTTTGGTTGTATTTTTCATTCCTGACATATTGCTGATACTCCTCTCATCCCTACCCCAACCACATGTTTAATTACTTTAGATGTGTTACTGGATAGATCTCAACTTTGGAAAGCTGAGCAAAATGCCTACTTGGAGCAATTATCCTTATGTCAGGCAAATTATGGCCACTCATGGCCTTTAGTTAATACATAAAGAGTTCTAAAGTCTCTTAATTTGAGGAAATTAACAAAGTCATGGAATCATGAATAGACAGAGTTAGCAACAGCTGGAAATCTCCAAATAGGCTTTTTTTTTTTTTTTTAGAATGACATGGCTTCAATACAAGTTTGAGTTATGGTTTCACTTGATGGGCTTGATCTATCTTTCTGGCAGTTCTGGTTTACACTCCTTACACTGGTGAACAATCGAAATGTCAACCAGTGAGCCAGAACATCTGAGTCACTCCTGTGTCATGTAATCTATATGATACAGTACTGCATCACACCTGCAGCAGCATATTGTGGGAATTCTGTAGTTTATTATACCAGCTGTTGTCAACAATGAGAAGAAAAGAGTTTAGGTGCCGCAGAACCAACCGAAGCCTCCGCCCAAATGCAAACCCAAGTGAAGAAGGCACCATGAGCTCATATTCTTTTAAAATTCGGAAGGAAAACTCAGCTTCAAGTACAAATCCGGTGGAATTCACTACAGTTCCTACAATGATCTCAGACACCTTGCCAAACACTTTATGTATATTATTTCTAACTTCTTATTTTCAAGATGGAAAACGTTAATCTTCAGAAACTGAACAACTTGACGAGTTTCTCAGACTAAGTTACAGTACAGGATTTTATTTTCAGACTCAGTTGGATGCTCAGCTGATCCTATATCATGCAGGAACGTTGTTTGGTCTGCTCTTAGGGTCTTCTTAATGCTGTTAGACCCTACTGGTAAGGTCAACCTGTAACCGGAACCCCCTCTGCATCATGTATGACCTATGCATCCTACTCTGAAACTATTTTTATAAGCCTTCCATAAATCCAACAAACCTGTACATCTTGGAGTGCATTGTTGTACAAAGCATCCATCCATCTCTTCTAAATTATGGTAGCTAATTATAGGAAAAACAAAATGCAAAACAACTACAACTATTTTTTTTAAGTGATAGAATTGCTTAAGACTACTGTTTTTATCCTTTATGGTTTAAAATTATTTTCAAATCTCCAACCTGTGACAGAGTTTTCTCAATTTGAAAGTGTGTATTCTAGCATAGGGATTACCAAAATACCATAACAGATAACATTGGCTTTTAGGGAAGGAAAGGATATGTCTGTGTAGCCCAGGATTTTCCCTTATTTATTTGATGGTCCCTAGAGTTGATCTTGAAGATTTCCAGACCAGGGGGCTGTCCCAGCCCTTGGAAACTACTAATCCAGAAGCAGTGATTTCCATGACAGGTTTTGAAGCATCTCATTATCTTTTATCTCAGAGGTATGTGAAAATTCCTAGATGAAATCAATATAATTAATATTTAACACAATACATGCCACATGATGTGTTTAAAGGGGTAAAGTAGTCATCTCAAAATACGCTATGGTAGATATTTGTGGCTGCAAAAAGTATTGGAAATGTTAATAAAGCAATGCTTACTGCAGGATTTTAAACAACCAAGGAGATCTTATTGGAAATCAGTTCTTGAAGAGAATCATGACCAATACTTATGGGGTTATGAAAGGAAATGCAGCGTTTGGGGGGCGATTTCCCCTGTTCTGCATCATTGATGTCACGTCAGATATGAAGGTCCTGAAGCACAGGTCTTGTTTTCCACCAGTCAGGAGAGGACACTAGACAGGATAGTCTGTGGGTCTGATCCATGGTAAGAGTTCTAATTTTAAAAATATCATAAGTTGTAGAACTTCTGGCTGTGAAATTATTCAAACGACCTTAGCCATCTGCTTTGGAATCACGTTAACATCCCATGGCCTTAGAACTGGCTTCGGACGTTTGAAGTTAAATATTAGCCATTATGCACAGAAAAAGTTGTAGAACATGTAGATAGAAAAATAAAAGAATAACTAAATAGTGTACCTTAATTCCTTGATTTTTCTCAATTGCTACAATGATTTTGTCATCTGTTGAAAAAAGGCCTTTCCTGTATTCAATTATCAGACCAGCATCCCGGATCTGCCAAAGTGCCTTTGTATTGTTTGTTTGTTTATCTCTGTTAACAGCCCGATTAAAGGGGAGGAGTCAAGGACATAAAATAAAATTGTGAATCTCCAGTAACAGTTGCAGGTCTTATTTATTATATTTCTCACCAGAAAGGGAGACCTGTGTCAAAAAGAAAAATGTTGAATGTTTTAAATGATCTAAAAATATACAGCACCTCTAAACCTGACACATTATGAGTATATGATAGAAATCAAATCTATGGGATATTTGGAATATGTAATATATGGGGTATACTAAAAAGAAACATTTGTTGTTTATTTAAATTTAACTGGATATCCTGATTTTTTATTTACTAAATCTCACAACCCTACATATGTGTGTGTATATATATATGTGTGTGTGTGTGTGTGTGTGTGTGTGTATACATATATATATAAAATAAATACAGTATGTGAGTACATATGTATATATAGTTAAAATTGCATAGTGAGAATATAAGTCTTTGCATATAAATAGTTGTAGTATCTTTTGTCTAATTGTGTCACTGCAACAACTTTTGGAGATAGGGCAATGTTAAGTCTGAGACATTTCTCTAAACACTCTTATAGGAATTACTTTGAGTCTAGGGACGATCCATTTTTTAGTGTCCCCATAATGTGTGCCATATTTCCTCTTAGTTTTCAGAAAATCCAAGAAAAATGGGCATCAGCAAAGAGAACAGATAGGTAGGAAGAAACATCTAATAATTTTGAGGGCTGTTCGAGATCTAGTCTCAAGCTGTAGAGCAGTTGTATTCAAAGTTGTATATAAACTCCTTTGATATTTTTTTTCAGTTCTCTGTATGAAAGCCCTCATGGTTTGTCCCTACTTTGACTTTTAAAATGTCACTTGAGCAGATACTTGTCCTTTAACCAGCAAGTGGAACTTATTCTGTTTTAGCTTCATCATAATGCCAATTTTTGTTGCAGAATTATGGTAGAGATGTTAGTGCTTGTTTTTCATTATATACTTATTTATTATGGATTACTATCTCACTGAGCAGTTAAGAGAATCACTCAATTCTAATATATTTAGATGAGTTTCTTTATTATTTGGAACATGGGCAGTGAGAAGGACCTGACTGTATTTCCTGGTGTACCAGGGGTTTGCTCCAGATAGTAACACAGTAGAACTTGTTTGCTAGGGTGGCCCATCATGGAACAATAGTCTCTAGCAAAGTAGATGCTAATGGACAATGGCATGTTATTCCTTTATTAAATGTTATTCCTTTATTAACCCTGTTGCAAACTCACTGCTTTCCGTTTCATTTGCCTCTCAAATAAGACAAACATTTCATTAAAGAAACTGGACATCAAGTTGCAAACAGTTGATAGAGTTTATGAGGAAAGACCTAAAGGAGACAAGGGATGAGATGCACCTTGTGAGATAATCTGAAATGTTGAGAATTATGGAAATTGTGAGTTAGATAAAAGACTTTAGAGAAAGTGCACTATATCCTTATTTTACTTGTTTAAATCAGATTTTGCAAAGAAAAGTGTAGATGTCTAGGAATTAAAGTCTTTCCTGTCTTTGGGTCCTCGTTCATTTTTTCCCATGTAAATGTAGGGAAATGGAAGAAGCAACTTTTATTTGTTTTTAAATTAGAAGAAACCTTAGAAATTAGCCGTTTTATAACTAAAGAAACTGAGCCCACAGCTAAAAAATACTGAGCCCCAAGAAGTTCATTCCTCTGACCCAAGATCACACATCTGGTTAGTGCCAGCACTAAGCCAGAGGCGAGCTGTCTTTCTATTTCTCACTAAACAGTGCCACTGTGGTTCCAGCTTCCTCCTGCTACTACTAGGATCTGTGATCTCAGGAGGAATTCTCAGCCCCTTCACTTTCCTGATGCCCGGGAATTCTTATTAAGTTATGACTAACAAAGTGTAAAATATGAGTCAAAATTTAGTCCCTAACAAAGTCATTGTGACTTTAATGACTTGGGCAGTTGTTTCATACTGCAAAAACAGGAAGACCCCACACAATAAGGCGCCTGTCTCACAGATGGGCTCCTGCGTAGACGGCCACCCACAAGGGTAACTCCTGGGGCTGCCTTCCTCTCTCTTTGGTAACTTTTTTCCTTCACACAATTTTCACCTACCGCTTTCATTGTGAGGTTATCAAGGAGAAGAAAGTGCTTGCTTTATCTAGTCTTTGATAGGCAGAAGGATATATGTAATCAATCCTAAGTGATTTCCAAGTGATCCCCTGACAAGCGCAGATTAGTCTTAAAAGTAGCTTTTTCGTATGCCCCTTGTATTGATACTAGCCCCTTGTATTATTACTCTCCTGGATTTTTTTAACTCTTAAGAACATAAAAACATCAGGATTTAGGACTAGAATGAATCTCTGATCATTCCACTGTGATTGATTTAGCTAAGAACTCATTACCAGGAGAGTCCCTAGCTAGCCTGTGCAACGTTCAACGAAGCTCAAATTAGTTGTCTGATGAGAAATATAGAAAATGATGAAGGGCACTATCACTTCAGAAGAATCTGACTCAGAAAAAAATAATCTTTGTATGCAGCAATGAAGCTAAAGAAAAATTGAAGCCATAAACCAAATGTTTAATCAACTGTAACTGAGTTTCAGCTTTTGCTATTTTAGATATTTTAAATAACTTCCCACTATTAAGGGTAACCTACTGCAAAAAAAAATAATAATAATAATAATTCACATGATTTTATAGAGAAGACATTTTCTAGGCAAACAATATTAAATCATTTATGTAGACAATACCTATTTCTCTTTTCAAAAAATAACTGCAATGTCTACAGTGCTCACGCATCTAGCATCAGACGTAAAGTTAAGGAAGCTTTGGAGGAATTTGTGTGGCTGAGGGTTTATTCACAAAGCTGGCTTGTCTGTGTTGAAAAGGGACTTCGGCCATTTCCTCCGGGGATGTCCTTTCTAGGTAAGCCCTAACAGGGCTTTCGTGTGAAGGCAGATTCTTACCTGAAAAATAGAATCTGTGTGCATTAGGTAGTAGAGACACATTTATCTTTGCCACCGTGTACTGTCTGTGGGTTTCTCTACAGCACTGGACAAAGTAATAATGGCCATTGCCTTTCAGTTCTGTAGCTCCTTGGGAACACACTCTGTCTCTGGAGCTATTTTACCTTTCTTCCTAGACTGAATACCCAACTTGATAGGAGAGCAGGGCAACTCCAAGAGTCCTAAAATACAGAACTCTGGAAGGATGATAAATACTTATCTTCCTTTGTTGATGTCTTATTCCTATGGACTAAAGCATTTCTGATTTGGGTTGTTTTTCTCAGTAGCGTTGAGAGAGGTTTGTTTTCTGGGAAATACTGGTTTCTGGTAACTGACGTGTCCAGACTGTAGGAGGCGGCCGCAGCATTTATCACAGTCATGACCGGTTCCTGCTGAGAGGCTGAGACCCCCGGTCATGCCTCACTCTCATATTGTGTGTAAGGGGTGAAGTGACTTCACAGGACTGTTATCGAGAGCTGAGGACGAGCAGCTGGATTCGTCCTGCACGTTGTAGCTGCCTCTAGCTTAACAGAAGCAACTCTCATATGGGAGTCAGACACCGAAAACCCAGCTAAGCTGAGCTCCCCAGCTGTGTCCTCAGCCTTAACCACAAACACAATTCAGATCTATTCCACTCCTTGATGTGTCTCTTCTCCCAGGCCAGCACTAATCACACTAATTGGACTCTACATTACTGGAATGTAAAAGGTCCCCCCTGTCTGCTCCTCGAAGTCTGTGTCTGCTTCCTCTGTGTGTGCAGAGCACAACATAAGTGGGCCCTTCATAAATGCTTTTTGATGAGAGCAGTGATTGCCTTAGTCAGTGTGGTTGGGCCCTCCCTTACGGAGGAGGAAAACCAACGGCTGTTGCTAAGCGACATTTAAAGGACTGGGTCGGTTTCTGACACTGAGTGACCGCCACTTGCGTACTTCATTATGTGTGTTTTACGGTTGCCTTAGGATGACTTTGTTTTTTGGCGACATTTCCATGCCTCCAGCAAAAGGCTCATAGAACTATTTTAGGCATGAGAAGGAGGGAGTGGTATTCATCTTAACTGCGACAGGAGTACTGGCCCCTCAGAAGGCTATGCAGGAAAGGTGAGGAGTTTGGTTCCTTCTCAGTCCTGTAACTGAGAGTCACTTCCCTGCTCCCACATTGGCACCAATGGACAAGGTATGCCAACAGGGTCCTGTGACAATGAGAGGTGATAGAAAGAAAGGAGAAAAGTCTTCCCTTTCCTAGTCTTTTATGATTGAATTTCTACCTGCTCCTCTATTCTGAGCTCAGGGCCCAAAGCAGCTAATAAAGAACCTGCCCTTCTCTCTCCAGACTCCTAATGGTTGTGGTAAACTACCGTGCTCTGATATAGCTGACTATTTCTGCAAGGATGTAAGCTCATTAAAAGCATGAAAAGGTTTTTATTTCTCACTGCTATATCTTCAGTGCTTTCTTTGCCTGGCACATTTCAGGAGTTTAATAAATATTTAGCAAATACATGATAAAATGATATGATTTAAATAGAACAAACCTGATTGACTCCAAAATCTTTCTGCATATTTCAGAGAGACCGAAGGAACCAAAATGAGGATGATTCTTTGAATGTTACATTTGGCTAAGTCTAGTGCAGAGGCTTAGTTAAAAGACATCATCTGTCTCTATGCTTTCCCATAAGATATTTTTACAATGTTCCAAGTAAAGTTTGCTTCTTTGCCAACATTCAGCTGATCAGTCAGAGCATAGAAACCCGTCTTTCCCCAGCTTCTAAGTCTTCAGTGCAAGTGCCTGGCTTTTGAGAACTGAAAATCAGATGCCATTCAGACCTGAGCAGTTATGTCTTAAAAACCAAGTAACTTGGAACTTATGCGATTCACCTGGAATTCAAAATGGCATAAAGGTTCAGTTAGTAAAACACAGTAGCTGAGGTGATTGACTCAGAGACCCCTGGTTACTGTTACTGACATACTGCTTCGTGGGGAAACACATACGCAGGCAGGGTTACCCAGAGAGGATGACTGTGCCTCTGAGAGCAGTGCAGCGGGCCAGCGGGCACCAATACTGGCTTCACCTCAAAAGGCCTGGTCTCCTGGGCACAGCCAGTGGCATGATGGGGCTTAGATGCTTGAAGTGAAGCCATTGCCAGGGCAGGATGCTCATTTGAAAGGGGAATGCCTCACAGGAAAGACAGCCAATTGTGTGTGGGGGGCGGGGGGGGGGGGCTGTTGCCATGGTGTTTTGCTACTCCTTTACTGTACTGCACCTGAACTCCTGGGAGCCCTGGAGTGGGGTAACAGAGAGAAGGGAGAAGGCAGGGAGTGGGGTGGCCCTGGATAGGGAATCCCACTGCAGGAGGACTCTAGTCTTAGCCTCCTCTCACCTGTTCTCTAACACTGACAGTGAGGGGGCGGGGAAGTGCCTGCAGGAAAGCAATGACTTTCTCAACATGCCTGAGCTTGCTAAAATGAAATAAAAATAAATTTAACTCCTAAATATTTCTAACATGAATTAGAAGATGTAACACTAAAATACCAAAAAAGCATAGTCATTCATAACCCCAAATAATTCTGCATGCATGCAGCAAACAGTATCTTGTATTTCTAAACACACTCCTATATCCAAAGGTTAAATGTGTTTAATTTGTGGAATGCCATCTAATATGTATATTAATGAGCTGATGGAGTGCAGAAAATTGCCTTCTGCATATGAAGTACTTTTAAAATGCAATCATTCTTTCCCACTTGTGTCATTGTAAAAGAAGGCTAAATGCATTGACACACTGTTGGTGAGCAAAAAAAAAAAAAATCTTCCAAAAATAGTTTTTAAAAAATATGTTTGTATACGGAAAGCCTCATCTGTAAACAGCCATAGTCTTAATCCTTTTCTCTTAAAAAATGTTCAGAAAGCAAATTAATCAAACGCACCATCACTGTGAAACCATTGGAGTGGCTGAGCTCCGTGCAGAGGCTGTGCTGCAGAGAACTGGTCTCTGCAGAGGAGAGAGGGTTAAGAACACCTAGTTGAAATGGGGGAGGGTACTGACTTCAGATTTACTTAAATATTCATGGGGCTTCCTCCATTTTAATCTTCTCCTTTTTAAAAGATGGCTGTGTTTCCCAGTCTGGCAACCCCTCAGGAAAGAAGAATTGCTCCTTCCTTGCAGAGTTCAGCTGAGCAAGGCTAAACTGGGGTGGAAACCCCTTCGGCCACTAGGACTATTCATAATTCATAAGTGCTGCACACTAGCCAGCTGAATCCATCTGGACAGGCTCTTGTTCCTTCTGCAATTCCTGACTTCATTACTCTCTCTGCCAGAAAAGAAGCAGGGAGCAAGGCTTCTTGCAAGAATGGAGTGCGGAGATGAGCTTTGTTTGGATTAGGAAATGCCTTAAGTGGTGGAGGCTTTGTCTCTTCTGAGTTTTTATTATTTTACCACTGAATGTGCAAGGCTTTCCTGATTGCTCTCTCAGAACTGTGAATTCTTTCAAAGGGATCTGTGGATTGAGGCAAGGAGAGCATTCCAAAATGCCTGAGGCAAACTATTTGTTATCTGTATCTTGGGGTTACATCAAGGTGGGTTTATTCGATTCTGTTCTGTCTTTGATAGAATTTGAAACATTCGTATCTGCATGTTTTCTGTGAAGTAGAAAACATCTGTAATGATTTAATCTGTGTTGTCACTTAGCCCAGTGAGGCTGCTTATTATGAAATAAGGGCATGTTATATTACATTGTATTAAAATAGGCTGTCTTTTCATCTTATTCTTTTTATGCAACGCTATTTTTAAAGGATGCTTTCCCCCTCTCTGTTTTCTCTTAAACTTTTCACATACAGTCCCCTCTCACTGTACAGGTTATTAATTCAAATTATAGAGTTAATTTCTAATAAATGTATTTTAAAATAGTCTTAAATTTTCAAGTGAAATTATCTTGACCTCTATGTTTGCATCTTCAAAAGAAATCAGATGTTAATTCTAAGAAGTCTTAAGAAAATCTCATTTTCCTAAGGTGACGTTGGAATAATTTAGTATTAAAAGGGTATTGTATTTCGTAGAAACAATATCATTTATCTAATGGTCTCTGCTCATCCAAACTCTTGGTTCTTAGACAGCAAAGTTGTAAACATGTAAAGTGAAAATTTGTTATTTTTTTGGTGGTTAATACATTTTTGTTCTTCATACACAGTTCAAAAGGATGCTGAACCGGGAGCTGACACACCTCTCAGAAATGAGCCGATCAGGGAACCAGGTGTCTGAATACATTTCAAATACTTTCTTAGGTAAGATATTAACTGGAAACCTCTTTCATAACTGAGATTTTTTTTCAGTATTAATCCCTGCAAATCATCAGGAACATCCCTATGTGAGTTTTAAATGAGATAAAGTAATAGAAAAACAAATCCATTTAAAATAAGAACTAAGGACAGCTTTTAAAGGGAAAAAAAAATGAGCAGGAAGATGTTGTAAAAAATAATAATAACAATAAAAAGATCCATCAAAGACAGAAGTTATGATGGGCTAAGTGTATTTCTATGGGGCTTGGATCACCCCTTGTCTATCCACCCACTTCTATTTCTGCCAAGACTTCTGAGGAGGTGGGAGTGGGGATTTCACTCACCCAACCTCTCAGGACAGCTCCATTGGTTCCTGGGATGTGGTATTCTTTAAATCCTCCTAACATCTGGGCTTCGAGGAAAAGATTTCCTCTCAGGTGGTTTGTAAGAGATGTGGTTGGCGAATAACTATGCTAATTTGGCCCATAAGGGTAGGCTTTGGAAGTAACTTGAATATTGCTTTGCTAAGTTAGTTCTTAAAGATAAATGGGAGGAAAAGAATCTTCATATCTGAAGGATGTGACCCTCTGCAAGCAGCTTCGGTATCTTCCCAATCTGCTGCTTTATCTCTCACGCTCTGTAGTCACATTGCTAGTATTCAACACGTGACACAGGAAAGGTTTATATCAGTGATTCCTTAACTACTGCAAACATCCTCTTTGATTACTAGGGATTCCTGATCTCATGTTTAAAGCCATCATGTTGTATAATGAACTTATTTGGGCTATTTTTCTTTAATGAGGCCAGTAGAATCGGTAAATCTGTACTTCAAAGTGAATGGGTAGCATTTAGATTCTGATTCTGTGGACTTTCAATTACCCCTGAATTATGCTTATTTCCTGAATTCCACTTTCCAGGGAAATGACCCATTCTTACAGCTGAACATCACACTTCCCTTCTTTTGGGCACATCATTTAATCAATGAGCATTTGCCTTGATGCCTTATGGAAACACTTTCTTCTGCTGCTTTTATTTAAAAAATCAATCATGGCCCTGGCCAGTTTGGCTCAGTGGTTAGAGCATCAGTCTGCGGACCAGAGAGTCCCAGGATCGGTTCCGCTAAGGGCACGTACCTCCGTTGCAGTTTGTCCCCGGCCCCAGTTGGGGTCGTGTGGGTGGCAACCAGTCGATGTGTCTCTCTCACATCAATGTTTCTCTCTCTCTCTTCCCCCCCCTCTCCCTCCCGCTCTATCTGAAGATAAATGCACAAATATCCTCGGGTGAGGATAAAAAAAATAAAAAATAAAAATCAATCATGTTTGTCTAATACCAAAGCAGTTCCTGCAATCAGCAGATCAATCTTAGACCAGCCTAGTGCAAAACTCAGGGAATTTCTGCAGCCAATGGGCACCTGACAATTAACAAGTACCTCTCCAGCTGTTTCCAGTGTGTGGGTGTCTGCAATAGCTAGCTGGTCTTCCCCAGCTGCAGTTGTGCCAGGCCTTTATCAGAGAACAAAGGAGAAGAATTTTTCAAACATCTGAACTCCAAGAGGTATCTAGAATCTAATTGAACAGAAAGCATTAACACCCAATTATTTTTTATAAGCTGGGGACTGTTTTAGGGACATTTTACAGGTTGATGACTGTGGGAGAGTAGAATACAATCAATAAGGGCAAGAATTCATTTTTGTTTTCACAAACTTTGCATTTTAAAATACCAGTGCTCTTCTGTCTTAGAAAAGATGCTCATGACTAGAGGAAAGCTGCATGACAGCCCTGAGCCCCTCATCATCCAAGCCTGACCTAAGCAGTCCTCTTCACTCTCATTTCTTTCACTACCCACTTGCCAAGGACAACAAACATATTTTAGAATGCTAATTAATGTCTCCTTGTCATCAAAGGCTATCAAGTGAGAAAGCTGATAAGATAATAAAGATGAGTCCTCAGTCTCAACATTTGGTATCTCAAGAGCAGGCAAATGTCAACTCTCCGTCAAACATTCCATTTGCTAGTTAGGCACATCTCTTGAAGAAAACCAATCATTTGGCTTCTTATTACTTCAAAAATTAAATGCTCAAGA
Source organism: Tadarida brasiliensis (assembly GCA_030848825.1). Classification (NCBI taxonomy): domain Eukaryota; kingdom Metazoa; phylum Chordata; class Mammalia; order Chiroptera; family Molossidae; genus Tadarida; species Tadarida brasiliensis. Next base: position 50,463,154 of record CM061264.1, read on the forward strand.
ACACATCATTGAGGGAGGTGGTTAGGATCTCAGTCCTTACAGACTCAGCATGAGGAGGCTGGTGTGTGTGAGAGCGTGTGTGGGTGTGTGTGTGCATGCATGAGGTAGGCCCGATCAAACAAACTAGACAGACAGATTGAAATGTTAAATGTTCTTGGGAAAATATAGGGAGAAAAAAACCCACCATATAAACATAGGTGCATCAGTTGCCCCATCTGTAAAATGGGAGCATTGGAACAGATGACATGCCAGAGCCCTTCCAGCGCTAACGTTCTATGACTCTTATAAAGATGGAGCTTATCAGTCTTGCTAAACATACCTGGCAACTTGAATTCTCTGTGAGACTATAGACTTGCAATTTGACAATCTTAAAAAGCAAACAAACAAAGCTTGTTTCCAAACTACAAATACAGGACATGGAGTTCTTAGTCCTATCTTGTGAGCATAGTGAGTCCTCCTGGAGGAATATTAATTAAGCCTTCTTCATAAACTATCAGATCTGTAAGGAACTTTAATGGCCTTATAATCCAATTCCCTCATTTTACAGGAGAGGAAACTGAGGCCTGGAAGGGCAAAGTAACTCGACAACGATTACTTGGCTAGTATTTTCCTGAGTCAGAACTAAAACTTGGCTCTCTTGACTCCTAGACCTAAATACCCTGTCACTTCTTTAACTAGGAAAGAAGTGTTAGGAACTCAGAACATATAGAAGAAAATCACATTTAAGTAATACTCATATTGTTTTGGAGAAAGATCTTCAGGAAAACATTAAAATGTTTATTAACAATTTTTAGTAATATAAAAAGATCTCGTTAGAGCATAGCAACCATCTCAGAGAGCACAAAATGAGAAGGTCTTAGCAATTTAAGTTACACTTGAAGAGCAATATCTCAATAAGAGTCATAGAATGTTAAAATGTGTCATCAGAGGGAGAGAATCCCTTACTCCGGGCATCTGTGAAATTTGTGTTATTTTTCCATCTGAAAGGTGGTGTCCAGATAATTCAAAAGGTAGGCAAGAGACCATTTACCAGTGCAGGCACTTCTTGATGCTACAATATCAACATGGCTCCAGGTTGCTGGTGTAAAGAAATAAAGCAGGACCTACAGAGACGGAGCATAGACAAAGCAAGATACTTAGATGTGCTCTTGCAGTTTAGTTAATATTGTTATAAACAGAGGAAAAGCATCCTTTTAAATCTCCTACACACTGTCTCAAAAACTAAAACAGAATTTTCAAGATACAAGGGAAAGAATGTAGGAACTTTGCACCTCAAATACTATGATCTAGCAAGAAAAGCACCTCAAATTATGCCATTGGCAGAATTTTTGACACGACCAGTTTTTTGCATCTGTTTTGTTAGTTTGTTTATATGGGTCCACAGTTTCCCCACTGCAATCTGACCATTCTGTAAATGTGAATTCACTAAATGTCTGTTGTGATCCTTTCAGTCTGTGTGGCAGGTTATTTCCACATTGTGCTGGCTAAGCATTTAACAGAGGAAATTCTGAATAGGAAAAAGCATTTAACAGAGGAAATTTAGAATAGGGAAACCTATCAGTTGTTCCAATGCCTGCATAGGGAAACACCCATTAATGTCAAATTGGCACTATGTGAATAATGGCTTTCTTCTTTATTGTAATGTTCCAGACACAGACATAGTAGTGGTTCCACTCAATTACTCGCTCCTGCAGCGGATCTTTAATTAAGCCAAGGGGGAAAGCTGCTAGTTCCACTCGAGGTTCTTACATCCTCAGGGAGAGTCCACCAGCCTAACCAGACCTGAAGAATGGTGAAGAATGGTGGTCGAGAAAGGCATGGGCTATTGTGACCTTTCTTTTTAGCAAATGGAGTCATTATTAGGAGTGAAGTGACAGAGAAAAAAGTAATTTCAAAAGTAACATAATATGTCATTTCTAATGCCAGAGATTGTGAGACCAGAAAGAGATTTTTTACAGGAACCTCAAGGCCCGGGTTCTATGCTATTAAATCACTGTATCTGGAACACAGTAATTGCAAAATAAATATCTGTTGAATAAATTGCCCTTTGAGCTTGGGCAAGTTGCTGACTTCATCTGAAAAGTGAGAGTGTGGTATTATTACTGGTTCCCAGACCTGGCACTGACCATCAGAGTCCCTTGGGAAGCTTTTAAAAAGCACTGATTCAGTAGGACGGGGTGGGGCTCATAAATCTGTATTTTTTGAAAGTTTCCTGAGTGCTTCTCACGCTGAACCAGGTTGGAAACCCCTAAACTCATTGAAATGACCACTAAAATTCCTCCATAAGCAAAAGTCACAGTATGGCTGATGAGTCTAGGAGCTTGTGGGCACCTAGAGATGTTAGTGAAGCTGGGGAGAGAGAACACCCTTACTCCAGCCTACAGCCAGCTGTGGAGGTGTACATGACAGCTGCTTCTGTCTTCCTGTGCTTGCTTTGCTTTGATGAGTTGTCCCCAGGCCCCGTGAGCAGGCAGAGGTCTCTGGGGAGAACATGTGACCATGTCGTCATCTGCAGGAGTTGAAAGCAAATAGTCTAGATCCCAGCATGCCAACTGGAAACATGTCTGTTTTCAAATGGAGAAGTTGTATTTGTACTTATTTACACTGTAACAAGCAGAGATAAACGTAGGCACTTTTGAAAGCTGCATTAACTCTTTCAGTCACGGGTGCCATTTAGTTCAATGAAATAGCTATTAAGCTATGTCATAAATGATCGCCTCGGTGCTCTTCCAGGTGTCCCTGTGGCCAGAAAGAGTTAATGCGTTTTTCAGAAGTATTAAGGATACATCCCCCTGTGAAGTGAAATGGGATATTTGATTGCTGATATTTTTAATAGCATGATATAGAAAAAAGTGCTTCTATGAGCAGGTAGACATGTTTTATTTTTGTTTTGTTTTGTTTTTGCAGTAATTCTAGCGCAACTATTACCTTGTTGTAGCAGAACTTTGTAAAAGATGAAATGAAATGATAATAAATATTAAATAAGCATAAATATTTTAATACATGTAATGCCTGTTACAAATGAGGGGCATTGTTTAATATTATTTTTTAATAGAATTAGTAGACGCAAGGCATGAAGTAAAGTTGAAATTATAGTCTTCCTCTAAACCTCAAGTGGTAAAAAGCCAAGGCTTTAAAGTAACTATTTGAAGATTATAAACAAATTATTTCTCTAACATACATTCTGCTTACCTAAACTAAATTTATTAGTTATATCCAGCTAAAGTTATGTGGATTTTTTAAACTAAAAAATTAATACACACATAATAAAATGAGCAGAACATAGAGCCTGTTTTTGGTAACTTGGTCTTGGCTGCATGAAAGTTTTCTATTACACAAACATTTAAGTTATTAACTTAAAAATATACATGTAAATAAATATTGATACCCCACCTTGAAAATATACGAGAGTAATTCTCCTAAATTACACTGCAAACAGAAGACTCGAGATCGAGTCCTACCTCTGCCACTTCTTAGTCAACTTATTGAGCTCCTCTGGGCCTCAGTTTTCTCAGCAACAAAATGGAGCAAAATATTTTTCCCATCTACCTCACAGAATGGTCCTGAAGACAGAGTGAGATATAACACATGACGGTTTTTTATAAGATGCAAAATCCACTGACGATGCTCAGAAGTTGTTTTGCATATTGCAGTGGGTTCTCATTGACACCCATGGTCTGAAAAACATATCCCTTTGTTGCAGACAAGCAGAACGATGTGGAGATTCCGTCTCCCACCCAGAAAGACAGAGAGAAAAAGAAAAAGCAACAGCTCATGACACAGATAAGCGGAGTGAAGAAACTGATGCATAGTTCAAGCTTAAACAATACAAGCATCTCGCGCTTTGGAGTCAACACGGAAAACGAAGATCATCTGGCCAAGGTGGGTATGCACTGGGGGGGCATGCAGCTCTCGGCTTCACAGCAGGCAGATGCCTATAACCACCTGCTAGAAAACAGTAGTGATCGCTTTTGCCTTATTATTAAATGGTATGATAAAGAGGCTGACGGACACCTAATAAAAGACCCCTTTTCTATACCAAAGGGTTATTTTTTTCACCCTAAACTGGATTCATAAATGGATATTTCCTCATGAATGAGAATCCTACTGAAGGCACACTGAAAGAACCCAAGGGGAAGCCAGTGGGTGGGATTGAATTATCCCAGAGGACATTTGGGGGACTGTATGTGAAAGACCAGTGGGAAAATCTGAGCTGACTGGCAGAGCTGGAGAAGGGAGAGAAATTGACAGCACCGACTTGAGCCCAAGCCCCAGCCATGGAGGAAGGCACAGAGTTTGCACGTGTGCTAGGGCCGCAGAAGGTGACTGCTGAGGTCCTCTCCACCTTGTTAGAATGAATGAGCTTGCTGGGAGCAAAAGGACATTCAGTGCGGCCTTCTGAAAGATATCATTAGAGTAAACTAAAAAGATATCATTAGAGTAATGATGATTACACATTGGGCCAAGCCTCTAGGGAAAGCCTAGAACCCTCACTCCAGATAGTAATTAAAAATGGAATAAATTATTCCTGTAATCAGATCATCTTAGAATAATTCCACAATACAGGACTGAATGCTGTTTCTTCCAGGTTTATCTGTGGCCCAAGAACTGTGGGATATAATACGTGACTGGCATTCTTCATTAAGTTAGGGTAATTTATGCATATTCTAGCAGCTCAGTCTTTCTGACCTGGCCCCTCATGATAGAGGAGTAGCCCTGAGATGGTTTTCTAGCTCTAATCACTTGCAGCTGCCTCTGAGCACATTGGTTGAGGACTGATGAGGCAACTATAAGTCAGCAACTAAATTTATAAATGAAATATGCTAGAATGAAGAAGACACCCAACCTCCTAGACCATACCATTTTAACTTTTTTATGCAAGTAGAACACTCTAAATAGACACTCGAAAGACCTAGCCAGCCATTGTCCAAAAAGTAAATAAAGCCCTGGCCAGTTTGGCTCAGTGGTAGAGCATCGGCCCGAGGACCAAAGAGTCGCAGGTTCGATTCCGGTCAAGGGCACGTACCTCAGTTGCGGTTTGGTCCCCGGCCCTGGTCGGGGTCGTGCAGGAGGCAACCAATCGATAGTTCAAGCTTTAACAATACAAGCATGTCAATGTTTCTCTCTCTCTCTCTCTCTCTCTCTCTCTCTCTCTCTCTCTCTCTCTCTCTCTCTTTCTCTCTCTCTCTCCTCTATCTGAAGATAAAAGTGGAAAAAAATATCTTCTGGTGAGGATTAAAAAAAAAGTAAATAAAAATAATGAAGTATGCAAAAAACACTGTTCTTATTCCTAAATTCCTCTAATTTTGATTACAGGAGCTGGAAGACCTAAACAAATGGGGCCTTAACATCTTCAGCGTGGCTGGATATTCACACAATAGGCCCTTAACGTGCATCATGTATGCCATATTCCAGGTGAGTGGACAGGAAAGAATGTTGGCTCTTCCTGTGGATGACTATGACATTTTTCTATCCCAATTTACTTTTCTAATTTAGCTTTTCTTCATTTTTGGACATCCACTTATTTATTTTCTAATCCATTTCACAATACAGGAAAGAGACCTCCTGAAGACATTCAAAATCTCCTCTGATACATTTGTAACCTACATGATGACTTTAGAAGACCATTACCATTCTGATGTGGCATATCATAACAGTCTACATGCTGCTGATGTAGCCCAGTCAACCCATGTTCTTCTTTCAACACCAGCATTGGATGTGAGTAGTTATGGTCTCTTCTGCATACCTGCCCATCCTCTTTAAAAAGCTCCATACAACATGTAATATATTTGCTGAAATAATGTAATTAAATGATTGCATATTCTTGAACTGGTTCTTGATTATGTGTATCAGTTGGGTTACTAATATCAAAGTAACCTTCCCTTTATATCTCTTACAATTAAAAATTTAATTATCAAGCAATTAACAAGACACTTTATTTTTCCTTATATTTCCTGTATCTAATGCGTGTCTAGTTCAGTGACTGGTATTTAGTATATCCTCAATATGCATGTCCTGATCTGAGCTGCCCACACCATCCCAAGCATTGTGAGGGATAGCACAGAAGCACAATATAAAATGCTCTATATAGTTCCTGTTAGAAATAAGCGTCCATAGGCTTATTTTCCAAAGAATTCATAAAACTTATTCTATGGGCTGAAGAAAAAGTAACTGAAAATCTAGAACTGAAATTGCTAGATATCTTGCTTAAAGGTATCTGTGACTCCTTCAACAGATTAATGCATTTGTATGTACCAATATTAGCAGCAATGTGCCCAGCAGACCATGTTCTTCCTTGGCATATAGCAGTGGTGGTCAGGTGCTTCTGAAATGAGCAGGCTCACTGCAAGAAGGGACTGGCCAACCTTTATCCAACTCTACCTTTACAGGTTCAGTTTGGAAGGTGAAGAAAGATTAAACAGACCACAACATTATTGCTTGGGTTCCATATTTTCTGAGAAAAGAAATCCAAGAAGACTTGGGAAAGTGAGATGGAGCTGAGGCTGTTCTATTCCCCTTAAGGGAACATTCTGTATAAGAATCAGAGTAGACCAACACTGTTTATCAGCTATCCACTATTGTTGATAGGATACCCATTGTGTGGCCAGAAACTGTCCACACATGCCACAGATGTTTAGAGAAGAGAGAGTTCAGTGTGTCTGAAAGTGAGTAGATTGATCTTCATGGGAGAGGTGGAAGCTTAGCTGGCATTTGAAGGGTCAGAAGATTTAGGTAATCACAGAGGATAAGGAAAGACAGTTCAGACAGAGAAAGACATTTTAGCCAGAAGGAATATATACCTAAATAATACTAGGTTTAAATCATTGTGTACCAATGGGGTCAGAGGAGGCTTCATGACATGGCATGAAGGAGTTGAGCAGTGGGGCATTAGATTTCACTTGGAAATATTCTCAAATCTTGCCTATAGTAAGCATTCAGTGGACAAGTACGAAATGAATGGATGAATGAATATATGAAACCCTCTGACCACACAACAAATTGAACTTTGGGAAATAATTTACTGCCAGTTTTATAAGTCTAGAATTTGGCCTTTGTTTTCTAAGTTACGCCACCTGGAAACATAGGAAGTTTGTTATATCTCAGAGCACAGCCAGTCTGATTCACTTCTTTGACTCGCATGTGCTTGTGTTATACAGACACCATTCTGCCATACCACTTAGCTAAGAAACAGACATCAGGTACCATCTGATCACTCACCATGACCATTGCGCTGACGCCTTCCCGAGCCTCAGCCTGTAGGCCTCATGGGGCATGGGCTCCGGCCATCATCCCTTTCACATGAGACCTACACTTAATTAAATTAGTATATGAGGCATTATAAAGAATCAACAAACAGTCCTCCCAACAAGAATGAAATGGGAGATTCTAGCATGAAACTGAATAAGGCAAACGGGACATGGAGTTAAATGTGCTCCTTTTGCCCTGCAGGCCGTCTTCACAGACTTGGAAATCCTGGCCGCCATTTTTGCAGCTGCCATCCATGACGTTGATCATCCTGGAGTATCCAACCAGTTTCTCATCAACACAAGTGAGTTCACCACTAGGACAGTCATCTGAGATCTCTGTATGAGTCACTGCTTAATTTTTTTCCCTCCTCATGTTTTCGTTATGGAGAATAATAAGAGTAACAATGAGGTAATCCTTCCATTCCACTCAAACTGGTCAGACCTTTCCTGGATACTGTGTCCAGTTTGGCAATATAATTTTTGAGCTGCATGGAGAACTTGCAAGGGGTCAGAGGGGAGCCATAAAAAGTACTCAATGTTTGGAAAATACGATATGTGAGGAAAGAATAACAGATGTGGAATTATCCAGTAAGCACAAGGAAAGGCTTGGGAATAATGTGAGAATGATTTTCAATATTATGCAGGGCTCTCACACAGAGTGTGGTGACCCACTAGTGTCCCTCGCTACTGAGGAAGCAGGCCCAAGTGTTAAATTTGAGCATGGGACCCCCCATATAGAAATAAGATTCTGAAAAAAGCACTAGAATGGCTTTCCACAATTCAGGAGGAAGGGTCATTAAAAGTCTCACGTACTCCCTTCCAGCGGCCCAGGTTTGATAGTGGATTAGCCTGCAGTCGGGAAGATGGCTTGTATGAACATCACAGCTGGTCAGTGTTAGGATCCCAAGCCATACGCAAAGCTTTTGTCATGCTCAGAATGTTCGGTATTCGTGCTAATGAAAATCCATGAAGTCTCTCAGTTAACGCACTACTTCTAAATGCCGAAAATCAAAGTGCTTTTTCTCGGGAGAATATCGGTTTCGTGTTGTCATGATTAACAGGTGCTGATGGTGTTATGGGAATGTCTGAGCTACTTGCTGTAGAAGAGTCCTTGTCATACTTTATCATGAGAATGAGTGATCTAGATGTGGGGTACCTTGTTCTTTTGGTTTTTGGTGTTCGTTTTTTTACTTTGTTCTTCTATTGAAAGAACATAGACTTTGGGCAACGGCTTGTCTGTGTGGGTTCTATCCGCTGACAGAGCATAGTGTCATAAATCGACCCATGAATAGGCCAGTTACCTTCACACAAAAAAGTGGTCTTTCTGTTCCAGCCACCTACAACGCTACAACATATAAAGCCATTTTGCAAATCTGTACCTTTAATCAGGGTGAGCAGGACAAGAATGCTGAAATGACTTCATATGTCCCACTACCTTTTCTGAGGATGTAACTCAAAGCACATAGTTAAAGCAATGGTATATGAGTAACAGCACCTGCAGTTAGTGACATATTACCATCACTTAGCTATTATTCTTGGTTAAGAGAAGATGTGATTTCATGAGTCTGACAACTATATTCTCCTTTGCAGACCAGGGCTCTGCCTAAGAAAAGCTGTTTGATTCTTCTGTGTGAAAGGCAGGCTGCAAGCTGTAGTTGACATACTCAGATATTGCAATCTCTGGTGTATAGAGCCAGACGGCAGAAAATTTGACCTCAAGATTGTTCTAAAACAGTATTAATGTTCTGTTATCATATTTATAAAAAGCTCCATTATTTTAATAAAACAAAATTTTGCAGTCACACCATCATCTTCTTCGAAAATCCATAACTCACAATTGACAGAGCTAGCAAGCATATAAAAAAGTGAATATAGTTTGAAAATCCTAATACATTTGATAAACTTTGGTGACATTTTCAGTTCATTCTTTTCCAAAGCACAAAACGTGTGAAGACATAAAGGAAATCACAATCTGAGATAAAAATAGGATTTAGCAACTTGGGAATGCTTTTACCTAATGTCAAATTCTTTATAAAGTGAAGAAGGAGAAAAAGGATTTTACAATACCATGAATTCTAATCAAAGAGAAAGCATATGTACTAATATCTATGAGAAGCATTTTTTGCTTAGAAACTGGTTCTATTCCTTCGCAGAGGGAGGACTGTTTCTTTAAGGGGAAATGGCATGTGGATCTTGGTTCCTAAAACTTTGAGCAGAACTAGATCCGATTTCACATTAAGGCAATGCCAACCTTTGGATTATACCCCTTTTTTAATGAAGTCATCATTTTTTCCTGTTTATTAGATTCAGAGCTTGCTTTGATGTATAATGACGAATCTGTGCTGGAAAACCATCATCTGGCCGTGGGTTTCAAGCTGCTGCAAGAAGAGCACTGTGACATCTTTCAGAATCTCACCAAGAAGCAGCGGCAGACGCTCAGGAAAATGGTTATCGACATGGTAAGACTCCAGTCTCTCTGCGTTCCTCACATACTTTTATCGTCACAGGAGGAGAAATCTCATTCTTTCTGACAAACTGAGCTCATTGAGCATTTTCATTTTCTCTTTACCCAAGGTGTTAGCAACGGATATGTCCAAACATATGAGCCTGCTGGCAGACCTGAAGACGATGGTAGAAACAAAGAAAGTGACAAGTTCAGGCGTTCTTCTGCTGGACAACTATACGGATCGTATTCAGGTATTTGAGAAAAAAGCCTTTGATTGAACCCAAAGCCAAACCAAACCACAATTAAAAAATGAAAACAAACAAGTTAGTTGCATGTCCTAGGTTATTACTACCGCTTTAGGCTTATTTTAAGGACAAACGAAGCACGCTAAGAAATAAGTAAGAAAAACTGCAGCTTATTATCTAATTTCTGAGGAAAAACATAACCCTACTTATCGAATTGTTTAGTTCTAAAAATAAAGGGCAAGATCTATTTGTAATAGGGTGTACGTGACTGCTGGTCCCAAAAGCTCGTGTTTGGATATAAACCCCATTGACTCGCAGTTTGTTAAGTCTGTTTTGGTTATACAAATTGCCATCAGCTGGTCTCTTTCCACAAGTGGAAAATATGAAGATATCTACTTGGAGTAATTCTTTGCATTTTTTCCAAACTGAGGAAAGGAAATGGTGGCAACATCTGACCTCTAATGTCCTTTCCAGTTTTTAAATTCAATGACCATCAATTTAAGAAGACACACATTTTCCCTTTTGGGACTCCTATAATGGTAAATAACCAATTCTGGCCTGCACCATTGTAATTCTGCTTTTTTGGTCCACACACCATAATTATAATGCAACTAAAATGTTCTTGGGTTTGGTACCAAGTGTACTAGTACAAGAGGGATAAGATGTTCTGGTAGTATTTACACCTAATTTTATGGGATTTCCAAAACTTGATTTCAGGTCCTTCGCAACATGGTACACTGTGCAGACCTGAGCAACCCCACCAAGTCCTTGGAATTGTATCGGCAATGGACAGACCGCATCATGGAGGAATTTTTCCAGCAGGGAGACAAAGAACGGGAGAGAGGAATGGAGATTAGCCCAATGTGTGATAAGCACACAGCTTCTGTGGAAAAATCCCAGGTATGTAATGCAAGGTTTTCAAAGTTTTTTTGTAAGCTCTGCTGGTTGTAGAACTGGAGGGTTCTATCGAGTTCTTTTCTTTTCATTTATATATATATATATGAAATTATAAGGATGCAACTACCCATTTAGTTCCATTATACTCATGACTCATTTGCCTTCTCCATTACACTCGATTTTATAGGGCAGAGATAAAGCAATCATCAGAACCCACCAAAGTTTGAACTGTGTAGCCTCAAACAGCTTAGATAGTTGTCTATGATCTTAGCAAATCCAGCTGATTGAACTGGACACTGAGGCCTCCTCCAGCTCATCCACCCAAATTTCTCCTAGCTCTGTCTTTACCCAGGATCTCTACTCTTGTTCCCTACACCCCATTTTTGCTGTATCTTCATAATCAAGCACCAGAGGTAGTGAATTTCATTCCTACAAATCTCTTCTACTTCATAGTCCAAGCTCCACCCTGTGCCCCCTCCCAAGGTTACATCTGCACTCTGAGAACATGCTGACATCTTCTGATTGTGTCCAAAGCCACAAATTCCCTGTGGGCTGAGGACTCGGGACAATACACTGGAGGCAAGGGGATGCAGAAATGTCCCAGATAGCTCTAGCTGCAGAGAATGTGGCACTAGAAAGTGTCAATATCCCTACAAAGGCTTTAGGGCCTGCTGAAATGTTGTTTTTTCAGGACCACCATGGCCTGAGCCAGGTGGTCATGGTTGAGAATGAGTCTATAGGTTGTCCACAGTCTTTATCACAAAAGTATTCGGAGTAATTTTTGTTCAAGTTTATCCTGTTTCCTCACTACCTGCTACCCCAAATTTGCATACGTATAATATCTGTATAGTACCTTTGCAGTTATTCTGTTGCTTCTTCAAAAAAAAAAAAACAACCAAGCAAATGAGTTTAAAATCTGTGAAAGTGCTCTAAAAGTCTAATATGCTATAAAAATGCACAATAACATTGATTTAGGGACAGTTCAAATACCCTAAAGCCTCAATTAGAACAAGACAGTATAGGCCCTTTTATTAAAAACAGTGATTTTTTAAATATTTATATCACGTCTATGTGATTTTCCACACATTTTCCCATACATTATCCTATTTGAACCTCCCCACAGCCTTGTGAGATAGACACAACATATATTTCCCCAGTGTATCAGGTGAAGAAGTTGTCCTCTTGGTCCATTTCACCAGCCCTTTAGTAACTCAGCTGCCCTCCACCCAAAGCTGTTCACTCTCCCTCACTGTGGACAAGTCCACCGGGGCCATGACATTGTGGTCCACTCTGGTGTTTCCCACAGATGTGCTCTGGTGACCCCTGTCTGAATAGTCTGGCAATAAAGCCCTTGATTAGGTGCTCTTAGGATTTGTAGAGCTCTGCCAGGACCTAGGAAATAAGCAAATAGAGGCCACCTTTCAAAAAATGCTGAGCATTTAGCAGAAGCAAAACAAATGTAGAAAGGAAATGACCGCATTGTGTTCAGCTGATTCAGTTTTCTCCGATGCCTTGAGCTTGTTTTTTTGAGGTCCCTAGAAAACACCTTGAAAATAGTCTCTAAAGTCTAATAAACACACAGAGAGAAGAAAAAGGGAGGTGAAAGGAGTCTAGTTCTTAAAACCAATGCAGATTAGAGATGACCTGTTTTTCATGGGAATTCTGTTTGTTAAAGCTAGGGAAGCACCAGAGAAAGATGATGATGATAGATAGATGATAGATAGATAGATGATAGATAGATAGATAGATAGATAGATAGATAGATAGATAGATAGATAGTCACATATGAGCAAGATTCTTTGATATGGTACAATTTTGATTTATTAAATGAATGGCCAAAAACTAGAACGTTAATCAAGAGAGGTTTCCAGTAGTGTTGAAAGGTAGCTACATAGTGTCCATGGGTGCATACATTGCCCTTGCTTATCACCCCCTGAATCCCGACCCAGCATCTCTCCAGCTCCCCAGACCATGACAGGGGAATTCCATTCTCTCATTCAACTGCTGCCTATTCTTTCTCTCAACCTGTCCCCACCCCCAGTGTTTCCTGTTTGTCCCACAATGAAGAGGTCAGCACAAGGCCACAGCGGCAGCTCAAGCAGGATGCATAGCCCCTGTGTAAACCATAGCAGAGCCATAAGCCTCATATTTATTCACAGGAACCCTAGCACAGGAACTGCTTAATTGTTTTTATTTTCCCTTCTTTCTCCTGATGGAAATGACTGTGGGCCCTACAATTGCAGATGTGTCCACAGAGGAGATTTTTGTTGGTTTAGGAGCCTGAAGTATTTTCAGATGTTCTACCAAACTCATCTACAAACCAAAAGCATTCCTCAGAACTTGAGAAATTTCAGAGTAGCCAGGGGCTGGCTCCCCTACATTTTGGAACAGCGACATATTTTCAAGTTACCAGGGAAAGAATGTTGAGTCAGAACTCATTAGACCCGGGGCTTCCTTCTTCAGAGAATGACTCACAGAATCCTAGTAGTGACAAAGTCATTCCCAGCCAGGGTTACATCCAGACTTCTTATCTGGCGCACGGAAAAGGAAAAGTCGTCAGTTAGAGTGAGACATGAGACGAACACAGGCTTTGAAATCAGACAAAGCTGGGACCAAGTGCCAGCTTCACTACTTACTGCCTCTGTGACCTCTGTCAAGATATTTAATCTCAGTGAGTCTTCATTTCCTCCTTTGTAAATAGTGGACAACAACACTTACTTTGCGGGATTAAGAGCGATCGCTTGTGTATCGCATCCAGTGCAGGACGTACCATGCAGTATGTGCTCAGATGATGGAAGCTGTTATTGCTGATCTCTCTTGGGTTGTTGTTACTTTATCTTTGCATGGAAACCAACACAGCTTGTTTGGTTTGCAAGGCCCAGTCACAATAATAACAGGTGTGTAACCTTATTTTTCCCCAGGTTGGTTTCATTGACTACATTGTCCATCCGCTGTGGGAGACCTGGGCCGATCTGGTACAGCCTGATGCTCAGGACATTCTGGATACATTAGAAGATAACAGGAACTGGTATCAGAGCATGATACCCCAGAGCCCCTCCCCACCCCTGGACGAGCAGAACAGAGACTGCCAGGGGCTGATGGAGAAGTTTCAATTTGAACTGACCCTGGAAGAGGAGGATTCTGAAGGACCTGAAAAAGAGGGAGAAGGCCACAACTATTTCAGCAGCACAAAGACACTTTGTGTGATCGACCCAGAAAATCGGGATTCTCTGGGAGAGACTGATGTAGACATTACTACAGAGGACAAGTCCCCGATCGACACATAATCTCCCTCTCTGTGTGGAGATGAACATTCCACCCTTGACAAGCATGCCAGCTGTATGGTAGGGCCAGCCCACCATGGGGGCCGAGGCCTGCACAGGACAAGGGCCATGTGGCTTTTCCAGTTACTTGAGTTTGGAGCCAGGGCGCAAGACCGTGAAGCAAATAGCAGCTCAGGAAATTCCACGGTTGACTTGCCTTGCTTGCAAGCTTGGTGGAGAGCTGAAGCTTTATGCGGTCCTGGAGGCCAAGTTCAGATCACGACTAAATGGCTTGAACATAGAAGACACAAAACTGAGAGATTTTTCTGCACTAAGTTTCGGGAATCTGTCCCCTCTAGTGACTGAGCTGAATAATACGTTCATTTATAAATCTGCTCACCTGTCCCTCTGTCTGCCAACCTGTGTGCCTTTTTTGTAAAACATTTTCACGTCTTTAAAAATGCCTGTTGAATACCTAGAGTGTAGTATCAACTTCTACACAGATAAGCTTTCGAAGTTGATATAGTACACTTTATTGACTCTTTCTGGGGGGGAAAAAAAAAAAGGAAAGAAAACGGTCTTCCTTCTTTCTTGGGCAATATCTTTCACTTTACTACAGTTCCTTCTGCAAATAGAAAGGACACACTTCTAACCACACTCTCCTTCCTTCCCCCGTTGTCCCTTCCAGCTCCACAGTCGCCCTTACAACTTGTCTCTGTTTGCCGGCTTTGAGCAGTATATTTTCTCCTCTGGGGTTTTATATGTTTGCTGTCAACAGGATAAAGTTGAACAAACTAAAGGGTAGGAAGAGGGAGTTGTGTAACAGTAACAGTCTGCAGAATTCAGCGCAACAAGGCAGTGTGTCCTGTTGTGTCCTGAGCCCACGCCCCTGGGAGTCCACAGCCCCGTCCTGTCCTGTCCCTCCTCTCCACGCCCACACCCAGTCTCGTCCTCTTCCATTCAGTGCTGCCATCTTTCTCGTGCACTGCCTTCTGCGCTCACACCTCCATTTCTGTTTATAACCATGTATTTATTACTTACTGTATATAATGTAATGTTTTGTAAGTTATTAATTTATATATCTAACATTGCCTGCCAATGGTGGTGTTAAATTTGTGTAGAAAACTCTGCCTAAGAGTTACAACTTTTCTTGTAACGTTTTGTATGGTGTATTCTATAACCTGGACATCGCTAAGAGAGACAGACGGCCCGCGGGCCAGTGAGGGCTCTGGGCGCGGCGCCGAGGGCCTGCCCTCTCCCGGCTGAGTCCGTCTGAGTCGCTAATACCGCGCATCCCCTTTACAACCAGTTTTGGAAACAGGATTCTCACATTAGATACAAAATGGTTTATACTGAGCTTTTACTTTTGTATAGTTTGATAGGGATGGGGGCAACAGGATGTGGTGTTCACCCATGTTCTATCCGAATCTGTGTACGTACGCAGGAGCTGGGTTATAACTGGGCTCTACTATAATTGTGGCTTCGGTTTAAAAAGCAACACTACATTTGCCACAGACGGTTCTTCTGAGTGTTCCCAAACTACTGACTTCGAAAAGAAAGCCGCCTGCCTGCCAGGAAGCGGGAATGTCGTGTTCCAATTAATTACGAAAAGAAAACAATAAAACAATGTGAATTTTAGAATAAAATGTGAACTGATGTAGTAAATTATGCAAATGTGAAGCTTCTGATAACACTTGTTAGGCCTCTTGCTGGCTTCAGTCTCCGTTTGTAAAATATATTTCATGCTTTCAGTTCAGCATCGTGACTCATAGTTAAAGAAATGGCACAAATGTGCATGACCAATGGGTTTGTTTGTCTATGAGCACTGCATTATTTCAGGTGGACATTTTATTGTTTTCAAAAGTTTCTCACAATGTATGTTATAGTACTATTATTATTATATATTGTGTTCAAATGCATTCTTAAGAAACTTTTCTATGAGGTGAATAAACAAAAGCATGATTAGATTAGACTGTAGGTCCAATTATTTTGGGTTAGTTCTGACGTATCGAAAGCAAATCATTTCTCTCGTCTCTCCTATCACACCCCACAAAGAAAACCAACCACTTTGCCTGGCCAACATCACAACCACAGTTTCAGAATCTGTGTCCAAAAAGTCCCCTAGCTTGGAACATGACACATTTTCTTAGCAACTGTTCACCCAGCTCAATGGTGCAGGAAGGGAGCTGGTGAAGGAAAACAAACCCACTGTGTGAATCTGAAGAGTTTAATCTACTAGATCAATAAAGGGAATCTCCAGCTTGCCTGGGTCCTCTAGAAAAGTGAATCACAGAATCACTGAGCATTAGCTTAATGTAGTCAGATGGTCCCATCGATCACTTGACGCGTGAAGAATCTGAGGTGCAAAGAGTCCTCAAGCAGAGTCCACAGAGCGCTGGTTGACACAGTTTCCTCAATGATCCATGGAGTCTCCTATTGATCATGTGACTAAGCTTTTCTTTCTGGAAAGAACTGTGTAACTCTCATAAGCAAAATACTTAAAGGCTTTGGTAAAGTCAGCTTTAAAAAAAAATCCTGAGAAGTGTGTGTGTGTGCACACGTGTATGTGAAGGAAGTTTGCAAATAAGAATCAGTGGGTGGCCCCTGATATTGTAACCACAGGGTAGTGGTTTATGAACCAGTAAGAGGGTCTGCTCTAGAAGAAGTCACTCAGTAAACTGAAATTACAGCATTTCTTTAGAAAGACACTTGGAGAGGAGTCGACTCTGCACAAGCAGCTTGCCTGCCGGTTGCAGAGCTCCTGTTCACGGCGCCTCGCCGCCAGCCCTGATTTCTGATTGCACCCTGCCATCTCTGAGCTTTTGCTGATTAAGTGACAAAAGTAAATTGGTTAGACAGGCCACAGGTGTGGCTTTTAAAATGTCTGCAGTATAAATATGCATAAATGTTTGCAGGTCTGTTTCTACAGAGAATCACCCGAAGAATCACAATTTTTAAAAATAGGGATGTTTGGGCCCCATCCTCAATTCAGATTTGTTTGAACTGGTCTTGGGTAGAGCCCTGGGTATCAGATACTCAAAATTCTCCCCAGGTCATTCTAACGTGTAATTGTGAGGAGACAACCACTGTCCCAGGAGAGAGAAATGTGCTTGTAGCTAAGGCGTCATCCTAGTCCATTCGGACTGCTGTTACAACAACAAAAAAAACACAGATTAGGTAGCTTCAAAACAACGGAAATGTATCTCTCACAGGTGTGGAGGCCAGGAAGTCCAAGATTAAGGCATCAACACGTTCACATTCTGATGAGGGCCCACTTCCTAGTTCATAGCCGGTGACTTCTCGCTGCATCCTCCCATAGGAGAAAAGACTAGAGAGTCATCCGAGATCTCTTGTATGAGTATCAACTCCACTCATGAGGGCTCCACCTTCCACAGGTCCCACCGCCTAAAATTATCTCTGGGGGTTAGGATTTCAATGTATGGATTTCGGGGTGACTCAAACATTCACACCATAGCAGCTTTCTTCCACAGCAACTAGGCAGACATGGTGCACCCCCCATGGCCAGTGCCACAGCTGACTGGCATAAACAACAGAAACTCATGGCTCACAGTTCTGGAGGCTGGAAGTCTAAGGTGGCATCAGGGTCAATTCCTTCCGAAAGAACCTGTCCATGCCTCTCCCTAACTTCTGGTGCTCTCTGGCCAACTTTGGCTTTTAGATGCGACGCCCTCATGTCTGCCTTCACGTTCAAATGGTGCTCTCTCTGTGTGCAGGCCTGTGTCCACATGTCCCCTTTGTATAAGGACACCAGTCACATTGGTTTAAGGGACCATTCTACTCCATCATGACTTCCTTTTAACTAATTACATCTACAACAACCCTATTTCCAAATAAAGTCACATTCTGAGGTACTGGGTGTTAGAACTTCAACATGTAACTTTGAGTGGAGGGATACAAATCAACCTACAGCTCACAGTTGTTCACCAGCAGATTCCTGTTTCCTAGCACAGGGCATTTTCTGTAAGATCATGCCCTTGGACACCCATTCAGTTTTTCTGCACCTCAAATTTCTCTCCAGTCTCAGAAGAATGGACTGTATGTTTGAGCCGGTACTATCCAGTTATAAAGGCATTTTTGTTTTCTTAAGGTCTGAGTTCTTCAAACACATGGATTATTACCTTGGTATAGCTGGGTGCTACACAGAGGGATCAGGGAAAAGAGAAAGCAGAACCTTGGGGTCATAAGGTAAACAGCCCAGGGGTTAAGAACTTAGGTCAGGTGGTGAACAGATCCCAGTTCAAATCCCCACGCTTCCACTTTCTAGCTGTGTAACCGTGGGTAACTACCTAGACTCTTCAAGCTACTGTTCCCTCCTCATTAAAATGAGAAAAATAATCATAACTGTTATGTAAGGTCTTTGTAAAGACTAGTAAAGAATGCATCTGCCCAGCCAGTGTGGCTCACTGATTGAGCATCGACCCATGCACCAAGAGGTTGCTGGTTTGATTCCCCGTCAGGGCACATGCCCAGGTTGTGGGCTTGATCCCCAGTGGAGGGTGTGCAGGAGGTGGCCAGTTGATGTTCTCTCTCATCGATGTTTCCATCTCTTTCTCCCTCTCCCTTCCTCTCTCTCTAAAATCAATAAAGAAAAAATATTTTAAATAATAATAATAAGGCATCTAGAGTGCATGTCAGGCATTGTACCACAGATGTCAGCTAAGACTTCATTTCTTCCACAATATTTCTCCAGGGCCAATTTTGTGCCAGGTACTGTGTAATGTACATGACAAAGTCCCTGCTCTTATGAAGTTTATATTTTAGTGGGGGAGAAAAAAAAACAAATAAACAAAAAAGATAAACAATACAGTATGAGATAGTGTGATCTGGGCTATGGGGTTGGCTAGTGACAGTGGCTAAGAGCAATGGCTCTGGAATTCGACTGCCTGGCTTGGAATCCCAGCTTCACCCGTTACTAGTGGCCCAGACTTGGGCACAGCAAATATAAGAGCTCTGAACATATAAAGTGAGTTTGTCGACTTCAATAAACAGAAAGAAGTCAGGGGAGGAAGAGGAGCAGGAAATAAGGTTGGCAGGCCCGTCACAGAGTGTCCTTAGGCTACTGTAAGGACTCTCAGAAGTCACTGGACAGTTTTAAGCAGGGGGCTGAGATGACCGGATCTACATTTCCAGAAGGTTATTTTGTGAGGAGCATAAACTATATTGCATATGTGGAATTAGGGAGGCCATTTAGGAGGCTACTGCCATGGTGTTCTGAAGTGACAAGTGACAAGAGACACAGGTGTTGAGAGTTGGAAGGTTCGGGACACATTTTTAGGCAGAGCCAACAGAATTGTCTGATGCATTTGAAAATGGCAGCACAGGAAAAGGCATGAGGAAGATCCCAAGGACGTGACCTAGGCAGCCTATCGATGGTGGCAACATTTTCTGGGCTGGGGAAGCATTTGGAGAGGAGCAAATTTGGGTTGAAGAAGTTGAGGCGGCAGTCAGATGTCTGAGTCTGAAGTTCAGGGCAGAGTTCCGAGAGTCCTAATCCTCTCAAAGAGCAGGTTCCCCACCCACTTGATGCCTGCGTCCATGTGGGCTAACTCTCTGTTACCCTAACTCATCCCTGACCCCAAATGTGATCCCTGCAGTAGGTTTCTCAAGAAACCTGCCCACACCAAGCATTTTGTGTTTTATAGGGTTTTCTTGGAACTGCAGGGGTCTCTGGAGGTTGCATTCAACAGCATGCTGCTTTCTGCCATGGTGCCTCATCCCCTTTCCTCTTCTCCCTTCACCCTTCAACTCACTGAACCTCCTTCTCAGGAGCAAATTCAGTTATTTTTCCTGGCTTTGGCGCCACGGTTAGCCTTTGTTTTTTGTTGGTGGAGCATGATTTGGGGAAATCTTACTTTATAAACCAGAGTTTCTCAACAGTTACTTTGTGCAAATATACATGTATACATTGCTCTCTCAGAAATTCAGATACCAGAACCTTTTTCCATCTTGTTATATCTTCCCCCAGTAAAAGTGGGACGATCACTCACAAACTTTCTGAGCGACTAGTGAGAAGGCAAAGATCAAATATTTCCTGTGGCACTCAAGCCCCCCCACCTCATGGCCCAGCCCTCCCCGTGCCCTCGGCCAGCTCTGCACCGCTGTCTGAGTGATGCCCTCTGGCTCTGCTCAGTGGTTGGAACTTGGAGTCTTGAGTAGTGATCTTACCAGACCTGCCTGTTTTATTATTATTTTTTTACCTTCCCCTCTAATTTTACCCCATCCACACAAGGGCACAAATTGCTCTTCACATCTTTGATAGAGCAATTCTACCAGGTCCTTTGCTGCCCGAGACCGCTCTTGGGGTCTCCCGCTTCAGCCCAGGCAGCCCTCATGTCTCCCCACAGTCCAGAGCCCCGAGTGCAAGCCCTGGAGTGAGTGTGAGTGGAAACACACAAAAGTGCTATTTCCTCACTTGGTCTCAGCTCCTGCATGCCTCTCCCTGTGTTTGCTGAGTGAGATTTTAAAGATAGGTTTTTATTGCGAAGCATGTGCCCTCAAAGCAAGGCAATTATGTTGTCTGGTGCTTTGGTAAAAGTAAAAACAAATAAAAAACGGTCTGTTACAACACTGAGGATTCACAAAACCGGCCGTTCCAGATGCTTTGAGATACTACGTGCTATGTCCAGGATAGCCCTTTTCAACAGTAATTTGGTTTATAGTCTATTTTTATCTGTATCATTGACTTCTAACCTAACATCCAAGTGATATGTGACTCCGCGGTTTCTCTAGTTTCCTACATGGAAATCTCAGGAAGAGTCAGGCAAGAATGTTCACATGAAATCAAGCCACTTTCACCTCTGGGAGGGCGGAGGTCATGCCCTGTTTCCACAATGCCTAGCATCATGCCTGGCTCAGAGTCTATGCTCAAGCATTTTTGGGAACAAATCTGGGCGTCGATGACAGCACAACCTCTGCTAAGTGGAAGAAGTGAAGAATGTATGTTGCAGCAAGTTGACTGTCAGCTTCTCTCACTAGATCACAATGATCTATTTTCAGACCTGTCTCCCCACTCAGCACCGAGCCCCCCCCAAGATAGGACAATGCATTTTGTTTTGTTTATTTTTTTATTCTTTGTATCCCTTGTCGATACTCTGCTGGCCCCAAGTGAAAGGAGTGCCCTGCCATGTTTGTTGAGCTAATGACCCAAGATACAAGGTAGAAAATCCTGTTATTGAAATTACTTGTGAAATATATTTGTCTGCCTGATTTTCTCAGGGAAGGAGGAGAGTACGCTGGGGAAAGCAAGATTTGACAAACCTGTGTTCCAGGCCTTGCTCCATTCCTTCCTAGTTGTGGGAATTTGGGCAAATCACTTAAAGTTTCTGAGCCGAAATTTTCTCATAATTAAATGGAGTGAACAATGGACAGCTAAAGATGGAATCAGATATAGCATTACATACATAGAAGGTGCTCAATAAATCTTTATTGTCCGGACGCATGTTTCCATGGATGGAAGGATAAATGATATTAAAATACTTTCAAAAACTCATTGCATGTCATTGAAAAGCATAATGCAGCAATCCATTTTGATTAATTTAGAAGGTTCTGTAAATCAGGTTCTAGTTATTCTAGATTTTCTACATCTACTTTAAGATTCCAGGAGGATAAATGCTCTCGCTTCAACCCACCAATATGGGACCAGGCTGATGCTGGTAGGTTCACTGAAATGAAGGAAACGCATCGATCGTATTAGCCCACCTTCCTCCATTGCTGCAGAAGCCTTCAAAAATATGCCTGATGGCCCTGGCTGGTTTGGCTCAACTGTAGAGCATTGGCCCGTGGACCAATGAGTCGTGGGTTTGATTCCAGCCAAGGGCACGTACCTCAGTTGTGGTTCGTCCCTGGCCCTGGTCGGGTCGTTAGGGAGGCAACCAGTAGATGTGTCTCTCTCACGTCTATGTTTCTGTCTCTCTCTCTCTCTCTTTCTCTCCCTCTTTCTCCCTCCCACTTTATCTGAAGATAAATAGAAAAATATCCTCGGGTGAGGATGAAGAAAAAAATATATATACATGCCTGGTGGAAAGCTTCCAGGGACAGAACGCAGCAATACCCTTTCGAAATTATGTAAATTGTTAAGTTTTCAAGATAGAATCAAATTTTACTCCTCTAAAGCATGCATCTGGTTTTTATTTTTTCTTCTTCCATAGCAAAATAATGTTTGTAACACCTAATTTCTTGTTCCAGTTGAAAATAGGAACCAAACTTTCAGAGTTTGTGACTATGTGACCTTGGGAAAAATTATATAACCTCTTTGTGCCTCACTTTCTTTATCTGTAAAATAGAAATAATAATAACAGTACCTATGTCAAATATTATTATAAACATTAAATGAATTAAGACTGTAAAATATTTAGAAGAGCGTCTGGCTCATAGTCTACATTAACAATTGTTAACTATATATAGTTAGAGGTAGCATGTCTTCTACACTGTAGGTCCTTCAGTTTTTCAAATTCATCATCCTGGTCAAATCATCCCGGGCTTGCTCACATGGATACTGTTTTCTCAGGATGAGTGTCCCAGAGGCAAGCACCTTATTTCAGCTGAGGTAGAGCACAATGTGACGCTTGCCCTTCTTTGTTCTGGGTACTGCTCCACAGCCCTAGATTGTATTCATCTGAGGAGAAGTCAGTGACTCACCCTGATGATTCATAAGGTGCTTATAAGCAAACAAACCCTTCACAGCTTTTTACACAAACCACTGTGAAACCATGTCTCCTCTATTCTCTGCTTGTAGAATTGAGTTTCTGCAACTCAGTGCAGCACTGACACCTGACTGATACATTTCATCTGAAATGCATAGGAAAGAGGGTTTTGGTTTGGGTGTCAGACGGACCTGTTTGTAAACCCCAGCTCTAGCACTACTTTCACAACCTTAGAAAAGATACTTAACTTGTTTGATCTTCAGCTTTATTTTCTGTAAAATGGAGGAATGACATTCATATCAAAGGATTATTTAGAAAGACTAAGTGACACAACGTATGCAAAGAGTCTAGCACGTTCAGGCATGCAATACCTTAGAGTTATTAGTAATATTAATACCCTACTAAAATGATTAAATGATATAATAACATATGTGTGGGGGGAAATCTTCATATTGTTGGTTTTAATTCTAAAACCAACATTGTATTTAGCCTAAAAGTAATTTTGAATTCTGATTCTGATAATCCATTACCTATGTCCCACGCTCTAGCACTTGTCATCTTTGATAATAATGTATTTTATATTTTCATTTACACTGTTAGTGAACATTTCAACCAGCACAGGACAAGGTATGAAGGCATGTTAAGCATTGATCAGCATCAATTCATTAGTCAGTGTTTCATGGGCAATGGCTGTGAGTCAACGATAAATCCAGCCATGTGCACAAACATATGAGTAAAAATGTGATCAAGGTGTTTCTGAAATTCAGACACATGATGTCTAAAGCACTTCCCTCCTTGGTATAACCTATTAACACTGAGAAAAGAGACTATTATAACATGACTTGTTCTTAGAAAACTCATGCTAGTTGGGTTTCCTCTCAAATGACCTACAAATCATATCTTAATAATCTGTTCTAGAAGTTCTCATACAATTGATGTCATTGACAATCTGTGCCACTGGATTCTATCTTTATTTCTAGTGATTGAGATAATATCTGTCACACACACTCAGATTTATGACATATTTTGTTCTCTGATTTCTCAAAGATCATCAGTTATGAGTCAAAAACACATTGGTAAGTCCTTTCAATATCCTAGACAATCATGCTCTTAGAGATACACAACCACATAAAGAACAGAGAGGCTCTCCTAATACCTCTCTGTTTTATTTGGCAGGTCTAGCAGAAGAAGGTGGTATTTGTTCACTCTTAGTTAAGGGCTTATCTCTTCCTAACTGGGGAAAACTTTCTTCTTCCCCCAAATCCACAGTTTCAGAAAAGAGCAATGAAGGAGGACCCGAGAACCCAGTGACTATTTCAAATAATGATTCTTCAGCACCTACCATCGATTAATTTAGTAAATATGTATTGAGTCCTTAATATTTTTCAGACACTGTTCTAAAACATTGTCCATCTTCCCTATGTATTAGAAAATACAGGAAGACAGATGTGAAGTAAAAAATTTAATAACATTATAAGAGGTGATAAAGTAAAGGTACACACAAAGAACACAAAAGTGGAGCACCTAACTCTTCTGAGGGGGCGGCGAGAACAGGGAGCACTTCTCATAAGAGGAGAAGGTTGAATTTTCAAGGTTGAGTCTTCAAGGATATTGAAACAGTCAGTAGACCAAAAGGATCAGGGGACAAACAATGGAAAAGTCTAGTCCAGGAGGAAGAAAGAACACATGAAAAGAGTAGAGATATGAAAGAGTATTGCTGAAGCACCTCCATATACTACTTTATTCCACAAATATTTATTGAGTTGATACTGCAGGCCAGGTTCTCTACTAAACATTGGGGATACAGAGAGGTGCAGAAAAAAGCCCTGCTCTCATGAAACAGATTTTCAGTTAGGGAGACAGATATTAAACACATTTTAAAAAGGTGAATGTGTTATTAGGAATGACTACAAGTTCCCCAAAGGATGAAAATATGAGAGTAATTAAGAGAAATCACCTTGGCCAATTTGTAAGGAAAGAAAGAGGAAAGCATTTTGTGACTATGAAAAACAACCATGCCAAAGCCCTATTGTAGAGGAGGCAGAGCTCCTAGGAGGAACTGAATAAAAGGCCTGTTTAACTGAAGAAAAAAGACTGGTGAGGCAGGCACAGGCAAGATTTCACAAGGCATTTTACAGATTTTGCTCTTCCTTAAACCCAAAAAGAATCCACCAAAAATTTTAAGCAGGGAGGTGATACGATCACACTTGAATTTTTGAAAGATCATTCTAATTACAGTGTGGAGGGAAGATGCTTAGAGTATAGTAAAAATCATGGGAGACAAGTTAATAGGGGATTGCAGTAGTCCAGCCAAGACAAGGTGATATGTTGGGTAGGGTGGGACTGTGGTGATGGAGAGAAATGCATGGATGTGGAGTTATTCAGGTATTGCGTTTATAGATCTTGGTTATAGATCATATTAGAGAATAAAGAGGGACAAAAGTAAAGAATAAGTCCCTAGTTTTTGGCTTCTACGATGAGAAAGGTGGTAAAGTTGTTTTCTGAAAAAAGAAACACCAGGGAAATAAGTACTGTTAAAGGGACAGGCTTGATTCCAGTTTTGGATGTGTTGATTTCTGGTTGTCTTTGTGACATCCAAGTGGATGTGAAGTAGACAGTTGAATATGACAGTCTGGAACTCAAAAATGCCTAGGCTGGAAGGTATCCATAGGTCATACATATGGCACTTGAAGCCCTAGGATATGCTAGGGGGACTCTGTGAAGTGAGAAAATAGGGTGGGGGGTAGGACGAATCTCTGAGGATCTCTGTTATTTAATGAGAGAATATAAAAAGGATAGGCATATAAAGGAGACTGAGGAAGAGAAATCAAAGAACAAGGAAGTGTACCAAGAGAATCTGGTGTCTAGGAAGGCTAAAGGGAGAGAATGATTAAAGAAGGATGTGGTCCACAGTAGTAAACCCTACTGAGAGAGGGAGTAAAATAAGAAAGAAAAAAAGTATTCATTTTATTTAGAAATGTGGATATTACTGGTAAACCTGAAGAGATTATTTTCTTTGGAGTGATTGCCCAATAGACAGTTTTCAGTAAATAAAGAGTAAAGGGGAGGTTTTAAAAAACGAAGGCAGTAAGAACAGACAAGAAGCCCAGTTACAAAGAGGACGGCTGAGAGAGAATAGGGAAGGAAGACTGAGAGATCCTTGATCGTGTCTGCCTACACAGGCAGCAGTGGTGTGGTCCACAGCACTGGTGGAAGAATTCATCTTAGGAAAAAATCACTGTCTCCATTATACGAGAGAAGGAGGGTACAGTATAAGGGGATTTGTGAGTTCAGGAGAGGGAAGTTGAAAGAATTCCTTTCTTCTGATATCTTTTATTTTCTTTTAAGAAAAGAACATTGGCCCTTTCTCACTCACCATTTCTTTTACCCAAGGGGAGCATTGGCTTAAAATCAAGTTAAAACACTTTCAGAGGATACTAAAAGAACTCAACCATCCAATTGTTGGAGGAAAATGAGAGTGTTGAGCCTAAAGAAACAATAACTTGAAGAAGGGAAAGGGTAACAATCTTTGACTACATAAATAATTTTAATGTAAAAAACAGTCTGTTCTAAATTACACCCTGGGTGGTACCCAGGCCAATGGAAGGTATGGAAAGGCTTGTTTCAACTCAGAATTAAGACAAACTAAATTTTTAAACTGTTCTTATTGCCCAAAGACGAAATAATGTGAGAATGTGGTAAATCCTCAGATACTAGAAGTGGTTTTTCAAAGGGACTTTTAATTGTTGGGGTTGATGCAGAGGGGGAAAGTCAAGTATGAGACAGGAGGCTGAGTGTTGGGAAGTTTCTATTTCTTTGACAATTTTTCTTCTCTTTACATCATGAAGACTATTTGTCCTCCTCTTTTTCAGCATGTTCATTGTCCCTGAGAAGATAGAAAACTGGGAAGATAGGAAAGAAAGAGAAGACAGAAAGGAATTATGAACAGGCTAGAGTTTTCCTGTGAATGTTACTTCTACACTATTGGACTAATCTATGAGACTCCTCTCTTTTCTTGATTTTTTGTGTGTGTGTTCTGTTTGACTTGATTTTCTTCAGAGCTTTGAATACTCCTCTTTTGTCCTCTGTAATTTTTCACCTAGCTTATTCTCATTGTTTTCTTACTAAGGATATACTCATGTTCATCAATGGGCCTTCTTGACTCTTCTCTTATGGTCCCAAACTTTTGTATTCATTCTGGAAGAGTTCCTCTTCCTCGATTTGTATACCTATTGTTCACAACTTGAGCTCTTCAGAGAGCATCCATGTACAGTCACGTGAGTTTTTCTCATTTCCTTCCTAAAATGCATGGAAAAATGTCCATTTGTCCAGCACTTTATAGATTTTATAATATCCATTCATAGGCATCACTGCACTTGATTATCACAAAGACTCCTCGAGATGCAAGTTATGTGCCACCAGCCCCAGCAGCATGACCACCGCTGTGGTCACTGTCACAACCACCTCCATCAGCTCTGCTTTAAAGGTAGAGGGCCAGAGAAGACTAGGGAAGTGCCTCAGTCATTGCACTGGACAGCTGAACAGCGGAGACCCAAACTGACATGTGCATGACCCTAATAGCTAGGATTTTCTGTATGTGAAGCTGCTGCCCCAGGACTTGTTTTCTCTGCTGTTGTAAATTAGGAGTTGGCATGATCACTTTTTCCAAAACTGCCTGCTATTTCCTCCTCAACAACAAGTTCTTTTTCTTTGGTTCTAATTATATGGAATTGCAGTTCCCTTAGTTACTACCTCATTTATAAAGAATGTTTATTAAACTATTGAATGAACTTCCTGAGACCTCCCCCTTTACCCAATTCTCTTGAATATTAATGTTTCTTAAGTAGTGTGAGCCATTTCCTCCAAGTCAAATGATTCTTCCCCTTTTAAGCTCTCTATGTCTCAAATGCCCCTTCAGAGGCATAAAAATACTCACCTCGAAAGTGTATCTAATTGTTCATTCTGTTGGTCAGCCAGTCAATCAAAAACTACTGAGTGCCTGACATGTGTCAAGCACTGTCTAGGCTCTTAGGATAGATTGCTGAAAAATAAAATAAATACATGCACCATTTAGATAGACATTAATCAAATAATTACAAAAATAAATGTAAGTCAAGTGTGTAATTATTTGTCTTTGGTTTTTTTCCTTTTGTTAGCTCTTTTCTTTTGCCCTTTGTTAGGTATTTTGCAGTTAATATGACAAACCTACCCTAGAAATGTATGTGTTTAACATGCTACAACTTTTCCACAATGCACCTTGAGCTCTTAGAAACCACCTTGTCTATTTCACAGGCACATTGCACTTTAGAGTTAGCACTTTGAAATTAGCCAATTGAGCACTTCTCCAACTCAAATGTGCACACAAATCAACTGGGAATATTATTAAAATGCAGCTTCTAAATCAGTAGGTCTTGGGGGAGACCTGACCTACTGCATTTTTAGCAAGCTCCCAGATAAATGCTGCTGATGCTGTGGTACATGAACAACACTTTGAATAGACAAATCTAATCCACAGGTTTATAACTAGGAGTATCCATCAGAATACCTTGCTTTTGCAAAATACAGATTCTGAATCAGACTTCAGCAGGGACTAGTACATAAGAAATTTGAACAGCAATCTTGAAAAAGAAGGACAAAGTAGGTGGAATCACAATACCGAGTATCAGGTTATACTACAAAGCTGCTGTAATCAAAACAGCCTGGTACTGGCACAAGAACAGGCATATAGACCAGTGGAACAGAACAGAGAACCCAGAAATTGACCCAAGACATTATGCTCAATTAATATTTGACAAAGGTAGAGTAAAGACAGCCTCTTTAATAAATGGGGTTGGGAAAATTGGAGAGCTACATGCAAAAAAATGAAACTAGACCATCAACTTACACCATACATAAGAATAAACTCAAAATGGATAAAAGACTTAAATGTGACTCGTGAATCTATAAAAATCCTAGAAGAATATGTAGGCAACAAAATTTCGGACATCATACGCAGAAGAATTTTCACTGATATATCACCTAACGCAACAGAAACAAAGGAAAAAATGAACACATGGGACTACATCATACTCAAAAGTTTCTTCACAGCAAAAGAAACAACCATCAAAGTGGAAAGGGAACCTACTGTATGGGAGAGCATAATTGCCAATGATAGTTCAGATAAGGGGTTAATTTCCAAAATATATATAGTGCTCATACAACTCAACAAAAGGAAGACAAAGAACCCAATTAAAAAATGGGCAGAGGAGCTAAATACACACCTCTCCAAATAGGACATACAAATGGCCAAGAGACATATGAAGAAATGCTCAACATCACTAATCATCAGAGAGATGTAAATTAAAACAACAATGAGGTATCATCTCACACCTGTCAGAATAGCCGCCATCAACAAATCATCAAACAACAAGTGTTGGGAGGGTGTGGAGAAAAGGGGACTCTAGTACACTGCTGGTGGAAATGCAGACTGGTGCAGCCACTGTGGAAAACACTATGGTGTTACCTCAAAAAATTAAAAATTGAATTGTCATTTGACCCAGTGATCCCACTTCTAGGAATATACCCTACAAAACCTGAAACACCAATCAGAAAGAATATATGTACCCCCATGTTCATAGCAGCGCTATTTATAATAGCTAAGATCTGGAAACAGCCCAAGTGTCCATCAGTAGATGAATGGATAAAGAAGCTGTGGTACATATACACAATGGAGTACTATGCAGCTGAAAGAAAGAAAGACCTCTTATCCTTTGAGACGACGTGGAGGGACCTGGAGATTATTATTCTAAGCGAAACAAGCCAAGCAGAGAAAGACAAATATCACATGATCTCACTTATTTGTGGAATAAAATGAACATAACAGTCTGAGGAACAGGGTAGACCCAGAGATGTGGAAGTAAGGTACAGACTGACAACTCTCAGAAGAGAGGGTAGGGGGGGAGAGATAAACCACAGAACTTATATGCATGTATGCATAACTGATGGACATGGACAACAAAGCTGGGGATGGGGTGGGGAGGATGGGAAGGATGGTGTCAATGGGGAAAAAAGGAGAAACATCTGTAACAAAAATAAATTAATAAAAAATAAAATAAAGAAATTTGAGAAGGCAGTCTTAGACTTACATTTCCAGTTCATATGAAATAATAGAAACTGGGTTTACCATTCCGCCTGAAATAACCAAAAGCGTAAAACCTGATAAAATATGATACAATGGTTTTCATTCAAGACACTTGACCAGAAATTCAACTGGTATGCCTCAAGAATTTTTTTTTTTTTTTTATCCTCACCTGAGGACATTTTTTCATTTTTTGTTCAGATAGAGTGGGAGGGAGAGAGGAAGAGAGAGAGAGAGAGAAACATCGATGTGAAAGGGACGCATTGAGTGGCTGCCTCCCGCATGACCCCAACCAGAGCCGGGGACAAACTGCAACCGAGGTACATGCCCTTAGCGGAAACCGAACCCGGGGCTCTCTGGTCTGCGGGCCAATGCTCTAACCACTGAGCTAAACCGGCCAGGGCTGCCTCAAGAATTTTTAAAACATGCAGTCCCTGACTATTTAGTAAGGGGCACTGACCTCTTTTCCTTTAGATTGTCAAATTAAAAAAAAAAAAAAAAAAAAGGCAACAGCCAACACAACAATAGCCATCCAGTGTGAGTCAATCAAAATTATACCCATTTTTTGTCAGGTCAGCAAAATTATATATTTTGGTGTGCCTCAGAATTTTCATAATTAGTTTATGTGTGCCATGAGATGAAAAAAGGTTGAAAATCGCTGCATTAGACATTACTCAAAGAAGGGGAGTGTTCTCTGTCATGTGATGTTAGCCTAACAAGTGTCCTTGAGAGAATTTCCAAGCCATGACATAGGAAGCAATAGCCCATGTAGAGCCCTGATGACTTCCTGAGTTGAAGAGACAGAGTGAGAGTCAGGGGGGAACAAGATGGCTAGAGCTCTCAGGATAGAGTACCAGAAAATTGGGAGGTTCACACTTCATAGAGAGGACTATGGATGTCTGATAAAGATCCCCTCAAGTGAATGGCAGAATATTGATCAGCATATACCTATGAGAAAATTACCCAAGGCAAGAGTAGGAATTACTGGAACACACAAGAGATAACAGTATCCTGTGCTCACACAGAGCTGGAAAGAGTGTCTGTAACTACAAGCCAGACTGGAAAATTTCATGATTCATGAGGCATTAGTTAGAATACTCAGGAAGGACTGCTTCTGGTAAGGAATAATTAGCCTAGACTGAGAACTACTGTAGTCTCATCTAATAAATTTTAAAAGCAAGACCCAAAGAATCTAACTGTTTCCAAGTAACCTAACTGAATCAAGAATATTTATAGGAATACAAATTATCCAGCACCAAACAAGGTACAATTAAAAATGTATGAGCTGCCATCAACAAATCTTCAAACAACAAATGCTGGTCAGGATATGGAGAAAAGAGGACTCTAGTACACTGCTGGTGGGAATGCAGACTGGTGCAGCCACTATGGAAAACAATATGGTGTTTCCTCAAAAAATTAAAAATGAAATTGCCATTCGAACCAGTGATTCCACTTCTAGGAATATATCCTAAGAAGCCTGAAACACCAATCAGTAAGAATATATGCACCTTTATGTTCATAGCAGTGCTATTTACAGTAGCTAAGGTCTGGAAACAGCCCAGGTGTCCGTCAGTAGACAAGTGGATAAGAAAGCTGTGGTACACATACACAATGGAACACTTTGCAGCTGTAAGAAAGAAAGATCTCTTATCCTTTGAGACAACATGGAGGAACCTGGAGAGTATTATGGTGAACAAAATAAGCCAGTCAGAGAAAGACAAATATCACATGATCTCACTTATTTGTGGAATATCATGAACAAAATAAGCTGTCAATCAAAACAGATCCAGAGACATGGAAGTAAGGAACAGACTGACAAACCACAGAGGGAAGGGGAATGAGGGGTGAGAAGAGATAACCAAAAAACTGATATGCCTGTATGCATAACCAATGGACACAGACAATAGTTTGGGGAAAGCAGGAAGTGGGTGGGAGCAGGGAGGAAGGGGTCAATGGGGGGGAAAAGTGGGGACATCTGTAATACTTTCAACAATGAAGATTTTTTAAAAATGTATGGGCTCTAAGGAAAATTTACCAGGTGTGGAAAGAAGAGAATACAGCTCATACTGAGGAGAAAAAGACAATATTACAAAACTGACTTTGAACTGACAGAAATTCTAAAATTAAGAGCTAGAAATACAGTTGAAGCTATATTCCATATGTTCAAAATGTTAAGTAGAGATAAGAAAGATATAAAAATATAATAAATAGGATTAACAGCAGATTATACATTAAAGAAGAAAAGATTGGTGACCTTAAAGACCCAGTGATGGAAAATATTCAAAATGAAATAGAGAGGATAATTTTTTTTAAAAGAAATGAACCAATTATTATAGTGCTTTGGGACAACTATATTAACACAAGGAGGTTAATAATGTGTAATTAGGAGTCCCTGAAGAAGGGGCAAGAGTTTATTTAAAAGTTTTTTAAATAAATGCTGGAGCCCTGGCCAGTGTAGCTCAGTTGGTTGGGCTTTATCACATGTACCGAAAGATTGCCGGTTTGATTCCCAGTCGGGACACATGCCCAGGTTGCAGCCTTGCTCTCTAGTAGGAGGGTGCAGGAGGCGGCTGGTAGATGTTTCTCTCTCTCTCCCCCCTCCCTTCTTCTCTCTCTAAAATCAATAAAAACATATTTTTAAAAATAAAATAAAATGCTGGAAAATTTCCAAATTTGATGAAAACTATAATTCCATAAATTTAAGATGTTTAATAAAGCCCAAAAAACTTAAAGAAAGGTACATCAAAGCACATCATACTCAAATTGCTTAAACTCAGTGATAAAAAAAAAATCTTAAAAGCAGCCAAGGGTGGGTAGGGCAGGGAATCATGATGTGCAGAAGAACAAAGATAAACACGTCAACAGATTTCTTGTCAGATATAATAGAAGCAAGAAGACCATGAAACAACATGTTTAGTGAAAGAAAAAATTGTTAGCTAAGAATTCCATACCAAGTAAAAATACTGGTCAAAAAGGAAGATGTCATTCTTTGTTATGGCCGAGTAACATTTCATTGTATGTATGTACCACAACTTCTAACCGTTCATCTATTGATGGGCACTTGGGTTGCTTCCATACTTGGCTATTGTAAATAATGTTGTAATAAATATAGGAGTCCATATCTTTTTCCAAATTAGTGTTTTGGGTTTCCTTAGCTATATACCAGAAGTGGAATTGCTGGGTCATAGGTAGTTTTATTTTTAATTTTTTGAAGGGCCTCCATACTGTTTTTCATAGTGGCTGCTCCAATTTGCATTCTTAATAACAGTGCTTGAGGTTTCCCTTTTCTCCATGTTTGCCAACACTTGCTGTGTGTTGATTTATTGATGATAGCCATTCTGACAGATATAAGGTGATATCTCATTGTGGTTTTTAGTTTGCATTTCTCTGTGATTAGTGACAGCATGGATGGACCTAGAGGGTATTATATTAAGTAAAATAAGCAGACAGAGAAAGACAAGTACTATATGATTTCACTTATATTCAGAATCTAAAGAACAAAATAAATGAACAAACAAAACAGAAACAGACTCATAGATACAAAAAACAAACTGATGGTTGCCAGATGGGAGGGTGGCTGGGGGTTTGGTGAAAAAGGTGAGGGGATTAAGAAGTACAAATTGATCATTACAAAAAATAGTCATAGAGATGTAAAGTACAGCATGGGGAATATAGTCAATAATATTGTAATAACTAAGTATGGTACCAGTTGGGTACTTGAAGTATCAGAGGGAAAGAGAACACTTTGTAAAGTATATGATTGTCTGACCACTATGCCATACACCTGAAACTAATATAAAATAATGTTGAATGTCAACTTAATTGAAAATTTTAAAAATAACAAAAAATAAATAAAAACTCAATATGTTTTAAAAATGAAGAAGAAATAAAGGCTTTCTAGGACATACAAAAAGTGAGAGAATGTGTGGCCAATAGATTCACAGCACAAGACATGTTAAAGGACGTCCTCAAGCTAAAGGAAAAGGGAATCAGATGGAAACTTGATCTACATCAAGAAATGAAGAGCACCAAAAATGGTAACTACCATTAAATATATACTTTTTTCTTATTAATAAATCTCTTTAGAAGATAATTAACTTCTTAAGCAAAAACAAAAACAATTTAGCATGGAGTTTATGAGATATGTAAAACTAAAATAAATGACAACTATAGTACAAACACGAAGAGAGCTATGTAGGGCTTTTTATTACATGTGGGTATAAAAAAAGAACATCATCAGAACAATTAGGCCAAAACTGATGTTATCATTTTGGTAGCAAACCTTTGATATTTACCCAGCTTAAAACTGACAACTTTTTACATGATTTCATCATCTTCATTTTTCCAGAAGTACATTTTGTTACTAATGTATTTTGGTGAATGCGTGAGGATGGTACGTCGCTCAAAGTTTTATAGTCAATGGATAATAATAACAGCAACTAAAACTGATTGAAGCTTGGGTACGTTGGCCACTAAAATCAATTATGTGCCCTGGTTGATTTGGTTCAGCGGTTAGAGCATCAGCCTGCAGACCGAAGAGTCACGGGTTCAATTCCAGTCAAGGGTACATACCTCGGTTGTGGTTCGGTCCCTGGCCCTGGTTGGGGTCGTGCCAGAGGCAGCCAATTGATGTTTCTCTCTCTCTCTCTCTCTCTCTCTCTCTCTCTCTCTCTCTCTCTCTCTCTCTCTCTCTCTCTCCCTCCTTCCCTCCATTCCTCCCACTCTGTTTGAAGATAAATGGGAAAATATCCTCAGGTGAGGATTTTAAAAAAATCAATTACGAGGCACGGGGAAAAAATAAAATGTATTGAAGCCTGCTTTACACCTAGTTGAGAGAACTAGGAGGCAAACTAGTGAAGAACAGAGACAGGGCACAAACTCAGTAGTTCAGACCTGGAGTCTGCAAGCTTAACTGCTACATACACTACCCTCTCTTCTGTTTGATCTTTTGTTTTGTTTTCTGGGAATTTCTTCTTGTTAAAGTCTTCTAAGTTAAAAATGTTATGGCCTCACTAGACACATCTAACATTGGAGGTCTTGATTGTTTCCTTCAAGATATTATTTGGGGTATATTCTAAAACACAGGTTAATTATATATCTAGTATATCTTACTGAGTTTTTTGGTGCCCTCTTAAATTCTGCACCTCAGTATGTATGTATGTATATATATATATACATACATACATATATGTATATATGTACACACACACAGACACACACACACACACACACACACACACATAGTTAATGGGGGCAGGACACAGGTGAGAGAATCTTCCATTGATGCAGTGAGGAAAGTCCCATCCTAGCAGAAAACAGAGGGTGTTATGAAACCACAGAGAGAAGCTTTCGTTAGGTCTCCTTAAGGAGCTGGAAGAGAAGTGGCAAGTATTCTAGGAAAAGGCGGTAAGAATTCTGCAGTCATTTCACAATTTAGTTCTGTCTTTTAAGATTTGATTTAAATCATGCACATCTGTCCTTGGTAAACGTGTACACTTGTGTGCAGATCATACACCTTCTAACAGAAGGAATTAGCAAACAGAAAGTACTTAATAAATACTTGACAAATCAACAAAAATTTACATACACACATATACATTTAGCCCATGAGAAACTGTTTTAACTTTTACTTTGGGGCCTATATTTCTCTCTACATTCTTTGGAACACCTGCAGCTGCCTGGCTTGGACCCGAGAGTGGAGGTTTCTCACCAATCTGGTTTACCAATTTTTCACCAGCACGCCTGGGGCTGTATTAGTTTCCAAGGGCTATTGCAACAAATGACCACAAACTTGGTGGCTTAGAACAACAGGAATTTAGTCTTTCATTGTCTGCATGCCAAATTCTAAAGTCAAGTAGTTGGCAGGGCTGTGCTCTCTCCAAAGGCTCTAAGGAAGAATCCTTCTTTCTTCTTCCAGCTTTGGGTCACTCCAGAAGGTCCCTGGCTTGTGGAAGAGGAACTAAATCTCTGCCTCCATCTTCACGTGGCCTTCTGTGTCTGTGTCATTTCTTCTGCCTCTTCTAAGGACACCTGTCTTTGGATTTAGATCCCACCCTGATAATCCAGATGATCTCATTTCAAGATCCTGAGTTATATCTGTAAAGATTCTTTTTCCAAATAAAGTCAAATTCACAGATTCTGGGGCCTAGAAGGCGGGCACATCTTTGCAGGGGTGGGGTGCAATGGAACCCACTACAGAGAGTGAGGTACTAGGCTCAGGTGCCAAATTTTCAGGGAATGCCAAAACACAGAGTAATATAAATAAATAAAAATTAATGATAGCAAACAATAATAGAAATAAACAATTAATATTTTTTTCTTTATTGATATTAGAGAGACAGAGAGAGAGAGGAAGGGAGAGGGAGAAAGAGAAACATCGATGAGAGAGAACATCGATTGGCCGCCTCCTGCATGCCCCCCACTGAGGATCGGGCCCACAACCTGGGCATGTGTCCTGACCAGGAATTGAACCAGCGACCTCTTAGTGCATGGGTCAATGCTCAACCACTGAGCCACAGCGGCCGGGCTAAATAATTTTTAATAAAATATTTCCAAAAATAAAAATACACAAAGTCCATAATTAACAAAAAATAAAAATTTAAATAAAGACAGGATCACTATACTGATTTCTTTCTTTCTTTCTTTCTGGTTTCCAGTATGGCTCAGCATGGCACTCATTTCCAGCAACAGCCCAAGCCTCCGATCCCCAGCGAGGTTGAGGTGAACCAAGTCCCCCATTTCCCCTGTCACAATTTAGATCACCCTTCCCAGAAACATTGCTCCAGGAGCTTCACTCAGGAGACCAGGACAATGTGCTGGGTGTCAGGCTTCCAAAGCAGTTTTATTTGTCTTATGAATTGTGCAAACAACCCCTGAGAAGCTAATTAAAATGGAAACTCATGCTGCCAGATCCAGGAAACCTTCAAATGAGAACAGGAGGCTGCCAGAAACTGTTATTAATACACACACTCACCCTCTCACTGTGGCTTAAGGGGCAGAGGGCAAACTGAAGGACAACTCTGGAAGGTGAGACTGTAAGGGGGAAGTGGCTGAGCCCCACTGCCAAGCACAGCACGGGCAAATGGAAGGCATCCCATATGTGTAGGAATGACTACTTGATGCGTGGTGGGTGGCTGGAGTTTAGGAACAGGAATAAAACGAATTCACTGCCTCCTCACACCACTAAGAAAGAAAAAATGCTATTTATATTTGATTGTATGCTATCACCTAAAGTAACATTAATACTATTAGTTGATTGCTTAATGCTAAACAATCAGTATGAAATAATAACCACTAAGGAAGTATAAAAATATGGTCACGTTTACAATAGTGTAGAAAATACATAGGAATGAATTTAAGAGGAAACAGGCATGAATATAAGAAAAAACATGGAGACTTTATTTAAGGGCATAAAGGAAGATTTATTTTCCTGGTTGGAAAGACTCACAAATATAATAATATAAATGCACCTCAAATTTTCATATGAACTGAAATGCAATTTCAAAAAAGAGTCAGTGGTAGTTTGGGGGAGAAAGTAAGCAAACTGATTTTAAAATTCATCTGAAAAGTCAAAGCAGTGAAAATAGCTGAAGAATTTTTGAAAGAAAAAATTAAGGACAATATAAACTTCCAGGTAATTCAAATTATTATAAAACTATAATAATTAAGACAAGGAACAGTGTTACAAAATAAGGACATGCACATATGTGACAGAAAGCATAGAAATTGAACTTCCTTTATATAAACTTTTAATATGTAATAGAGACTTTGTATCAAATCATTTTGAAAAGAAGTCTGATTAATACTGTTCAAACCTGAAGCTATTTATTAATCATTAGGTAAATAGGTTTCCATTTCATATTATATACAAATTAAATACAAATTAGTTAATTTTAATTTTAAATTAAATTAGCTAAGGGTAGAAATTAATTATAATAAATTATAGAAGACAATCTTATTTCTAAGCATAAATACAAGGAAAGAGGCTATAAAGAACAAAATTGATCAACTTTTCTTCATGAAACTTAAACTTTGCATGGTAAAACTCACCATAAGCAAAAGTAAAAGAAACAATAAATGTAGAAACTATATGTCACATACATGAAAGGCAAAGGATACAGTAACTTATAGAAAGACTTCCCAAAGATCAATAAGGTTTATTTTAAATCTCAAAATCAATAGTTTAAAAAATCAATAAGAAAATGAAAAAATTAATACTCAAACAATGAGTGACGTTCACAAAAAGTTTATTTAAAAAAGAAATCAAAATGTCCAATTACTATGTAAAAATATTAGCTTTACAAGTAACAACAGAAATGCAAATTAAAATAACAATGATATACCATTTCTCAAATTGACAAAATACTTTTAAAAGTTCAAACCCAATACTGACACTCAGGTCAAATCAGCACTCACATTCCCACACTCCTGGCAGAACTATCAATCAATACAACTCTTCTGAGAGGGATTTGGGCACTATATGTGAAAAGCCTAAAAATAATTCTAATCTTTAAATTTTCTTATTTCATTTTTAAGTAGAATTGACTAAGAAAATGATTTAAATACACACATAAGTTTACAGGTAAGATATTCATTACAATATTATGTATATTGGCAAAAAAGCTTCAAACAGTCTCAATGACCAACAACATGGAAA
The DNA here is from genome assembly GCA_030848825.1 of Tadarida brasiliensis. NCBI lineage: Eukaryota > Metazoa > Chordata > Mammalia > Chiroptera > Molossidae > Tadarida > Tadarida brasiliensis. The sequence continues at coordinate 50,501,688 of CM061264.1, forward strand.
CAATTGAATGACGGGATTTTATGATGCCATTAAAATAACATTTTAAAATAATACTTAACTGCATAGTTTAATATATTTAGGTTTAAGTTTATTAAAAACTGTGTAACAAATATATAAAACAAGCATATAAACACACAAATGCACAAATGCATATTATAGGAAAGAGAATAGTTAATATGAATACATTAATATTAGTCTTTTCTGCCAGGGGAGAGGGGCAAGGGCTGGGCAGATGTGGGTAAAGGGGGATGGAATGGGGGACATCTGTAATAGCGTCATCAATTATATCTATATCTATATCTATAGATAGATATAGATAAGCTTTTATCTGAGGGGTAAGCTTTTGATTGGCTTCTGTTTTACACTTTTCATGTTATTCAGATTTTCTGATTAGAATATATTATTTTATAATATGATAAAAGAAGAAAAGAATAAAAACTATGTTTAAAAGTGTTGATCACCAGCTCATAGGATGTCGGCACTTGAAAGAGTATTAGCAAGAAGAACCTGATCCGATTTCCTCATTTTTCAGGAAAAGAAATCAAGGGCCCAGAAAGCAGGGTGATTGGAAAGGCCAGGTATTATATGCAAGCACAGTAGATGCTTCTCTCAAAGCCCAGCCTATTTCAGATGATTCCAGGCAGCCATGGAATAGAAGACCAATGGCAATTTGCCACTCATTTCAAGCTCTGGCCATTCCTGCTTGATACCTTACAACCAGAGTGTGTAGAATATGACTAAGCCCTCAGTCTTGCTCCCCAAGAGAACAGCCCTCACCTACCCAGATTCTTGAGCAGATTCAGGGTGTCATTTCACTGAAAGACTCCACACATATATTTTTTTCCTTTATTGATTTTAGAGAGAGAGAGGAAGGGAGAGGGAGAGAGAGAGATAAAAACATTGATGAGAGAGAACATCGATTGGTTGCCTCCTGCATGCCCCCCACTGGGGATTGGGCCCACAACCTGGGCATGTGCCCTGACCGGGAATCGAACCGGCAACTTGTTGGTGCATGGGTCCATGCTCAACCACTGAGCCACACCGGCCGAACTCCACACATATTTGAAAGGTGAAAGAACAGAAGGAATCAGGGAATAACCACCTCACGTCCAAATATGCCATGTTCTCTTCTCCTGCCCCAACACTCAGGGGCCTGTCACCTGAAAGGATGTGTTGTGGGTGGGAGTGGTGGTGTCATTTCACAGACTACAAGGCAAATGGTAGAGTCATGGCACGTAGTGGCCCTGGTCTTGAAGGGTGTGACGGAGTTTGCCATTCAGAGAAGATAGAAGTGGGCAGCCTTGCCAAACAGAGGCCAGCAAGTGGGAAGACCCAGAGCTTTGACGTGACCTGATGAGAAGTTCAGCCACACAGGATGCCCGAGGTGGGAGAGGGTGACAGCCCATGTGGCTGGGTTGTGCAAGGCCTTGGAGACTGTGTGAAGGAGGACTGTGGGAAGTCAAGAGCCGGTGAGCAATGGGAGAGAGCAGAAAATGCGCAAAACAAGGCCCGGGCCCTGACAGAGGATAAGCAATCCCTGACCAAAAGGTGGTGATTTGCAGAGAATCAGAAGCACACCCTTGAGGGGACCACAGCCAGATTCACCGAATGCCCCCCGGCCCAGCCTGGACGCACGTCCTTAGTGGGACCTCTGGACTGCGAGGGCCGTTCTCCCTGCCCTGGCTGCACGCTCTCCTCTCCTATGACCGACAGTGGACAGGTGACAGGAAACCTATGGTTTCAAAAGAAAAGGGTGACGCTGAGGCTAAACCAAGAGAGGAAGTGGCAGGACTTTACTGAGAAGAGTTGTCAGCTGTGAGGAAAACCTCGCAGAGATGCGGAAAGGAGGCCGGCCCACAGCTGTCTGGCGGGGAGCCGCCAGCTGGTGGCCGACAGGCACTTGGGTGGCGGATGAGTTTAGGAGACGGAGGCCTGTGTTCACATCCCAGCTCCATCATCTCCTGTGGTGATGGGCATGTTCCTGATCCTCTCCAAGCCCGTTTACTCATAGGTAAAATGAGGACAATCAGTCCCTACCTCATAGATTGCGAAAAAGTTAAAATGATATGGTGCACAGCACACGAATAACACTGAATTATTAGTTAACTCTTCCTTCTCCTTTCGTCTTCCTGGGACCCAGATCCGTGATTTGCATTAATATTAGAAGAGGAAAGGGGAATGGAACAGCTACTGACTGGGTCTCTGCCTGATGCTTTACGGTAATTACCCTCTTCATCTTCCTCAGGGCCCCGCAAGGAGGGCGCGATTATGTCTCAGTTCCAGAGAAGTTGTACCTCAGAGAAGCTAAGTCACTTGTGGAAGATCCCAAGCTAACCTGAGGCAGAAAAGAATTCTGTTTACCTCCAAAAGTCCGTCCTGTTCCACCAGTCAGCCTGCTCCCGTCTGTGCCGCCTTCCCTAGCCCAAATCTCCCGAGCTAAGTGTCACCTGTGCCGCACACTTGCTGCCATGAGAACAGCAAGTCTCCCCTCTGTCATGCAGACCTGGAACGAGCCCTTGTTTCACTGGCCGAGCTGACCTAGGCCAGGACACAGCCAGGTGTTCCAGCCCCGGGCTCAGGACTGCTGTGGGTCACAGACACTCTTTCGATGGAGAGGCACCACGTCCAGAGTCCACTGCCTAGAAAATGAGAATCTGCAGGAAAACACTGATCAGAAAAACATGCATGTGTTTCTATCCCACGGGAGTTTCTGGGGCTGGAGGAAGCCTGTCAGGGGACAAAGAACCCAGAGGCATGATGGGCCGGGAAGGGTTTGAACGAGGCAGGACCTCATGGGGTAGAGTGCGTGGTGGGGTGAGGAGTTGGGGAAGGCTTTGTCACACTACACGTCCTATAACTCTGACTTAGCCCTCTCGCTATATACAAAGTAGGAAACAAGCTCAGACATGTCAGAGAGAGGCTGCTTCCTGTTACAGAAACAGCTGGGCCTGCCATTGTCTGAGATCTTCATTCCAGTTCTAATGTCTTTACTTATTTTGCTGTGTGATCTAGGGCAAGTGGCCTAACCACTGTAATAACACAGTAACTACAACTCACATTTACTGAGTGTTTACCAAAGGCTAGGCCCTGTCCAAGATCTGAAGGTTTATGATTTCACCACATCCTCAGAATAACCGTAGGAGACAGGAGGCATTCTTTTCTCCCTTCCGTGGATGGGACTCAGGCACTGTGCAGACGTGATCACTTCCTTAGGGCTCAGAGTGATCAGCACATGTCCTGAGGCCACCCTGGGCAGACCCATCTCCTTTGCAGACCAGGGAGACGGACAATCAAAAGGCCAATGTCAGAAAAAATATATATATATTTTTTGAAAACCACCACTCTGGGTGATGCTGTGCAGAGGAGGCTGCTAGAGAGACATTCATGAGGGTCCTGAGGTGCAGGGGCAGTGTGGCCGGGGCCCTGTTTGCTAAACGTAACCACCAAGACTCCCTCCCGTCTGTAGGAACAAAGCTCTCCTCCCCCGCGCTGGCTCTGCGTTTCTGGAAGCGTGGGCTTGGCTCTCCAAGAGCCTCCGATGTGTTGAAAGTCCGTAGAAATCAGGGGAAATCTGTGCTGGGTCAGAGCCCGTGCAGTTTTCCCTCTGGGAGTTTCCAGCTTCCCGTGGGCTCACTGGCAACCATTTTTGTCCGAGAAACTCTGGAGCTGGTTGAGGACCAAAGTTCTCTTTACCCTGCCCAGGTTATTGGTGAGAAAACTCCAAGGTTACACTTTTATGAAAAAAAAGAGAGAAATTGCTCCTGCCTGATTGTCATGAGAGGAAAGGGCCAGCACGTGTCCGATGCCCAGTGTGCACAGGGGTTTTACAGCCGTCTCACTGGCTCTCAGCCTGGAGGCAGGGCGTGTTATCCCCATCTCAGAGAAGGGAGGACTGAGTTGGCCAAGGTCATCCAGTAAACAGTAAAGCTGCCTGTGATTCCTTGCTAATTCTCCAGCCATGTAGTTATCTAAAGAGCATAAATCATCTATTTGGGTTTAAATTCTGGCCCAAGAATAATTAGCTGTGTGACTTTGGGAAAGGTACTGAGTCTTCTGAACCTCAGTTTCTTCCTATGTAAAATGAGGCTGATAATACCAGTACTTGCTTCATAGGGTTCTTGTGAGTTTAAAATGGGTTAATATGGGGGGAACGTTTAGAACCATCTACCATGACATAATGTCAGCTATTTTAATCATATGACTTAATTCAAGAAATGCACTGTTGTTTTATCAGGTATATAGTGTCCCCCGAGGGAAGAAAGAATTCTTATACAAGCCAGTCTCTGTGCCAGGTGGGTGCTTCAGATTCATTACCCCATTATATCTGCAGCAATCTTTTGAGTGAGACATTTCACACGCAAGGAAATTGAGGAACAGAGAAGCTAAAACACATGACAAGTGTTGCACAGCTACAGAGTATTAGAGCTGGGACTCAAACCCCAGCCTGACCCCAGCACTCCGACCTTCCCCTCTCTCACTGTGCACTGCCTCTGGGTGGAAACGGAACAGCCCAGCGAGCGAGCGTGTGTGCACATGCATGTGACTGGGGCCTGCCAGGGAAAGGGGAGCTGCCATCTGGCAGGTGTTGCCTCATTTCACAGATGCATCATTTCCTGACAGGTCCTCTGCACGCTTATTATGGTTAATACTTTAAATGCACAAAGCACAAAGGAAGCTGGCGATTCAGGAGTTTCCTATAATTTGCAATTTGAAGACATTGGTTTGTAGTTGTTTGTTTGTTTATGCTTTGCCTACTATGTGCCAGACACTAGGACTACTATAAAAGTAAATGAAGTGATAGAAATGATTAAATAGTGACACAATGAATTCATATTCACAAACCATGGTAAGTTCCATGAAAGAGAGTTCTACAGTGTTAAAGGGGACGAGTGGGGGTCTGATCTGATGTATCTGGGACTCAAGAGACAGCAAGCAGAGGTCTAAAGGCAGAAGAGAAGTTAACTGGGTGAGGAAGTAGAGGATAAATATCAGAGACAGAGAGAGAACAGCATGTGCAAAGGCCCTGAGGGAGAAGGGAGCATAGGCTATTTGAGGAACTGAAAGATCCCCACTGTGTCTAGAGGACAGAAAAAGAAGAGAAAGAGATTCAAGATGAGGTTAGAAGGATAAGAAAGGACCAGATTATGCAGAACACTGGAAGCACACAGAGTTGGTCTTTATTCTAAGAGAACTGAGAGGAATTCAGTTGAAAAGAATTCAGATTTTTGATAGATGCTGTAAAAACTTGAGTAATCTGTTTCAGATATGGTTAATACAACAGTACCCATCGAATGGTGAAGGGATGACAGTCTTCAACCTGCCTGCCAACTCCAAAGAGTAATTAGTGGCCGTGGTAACAGTGTGCTGGGGACTCTGGGGGTGTATCTGGATCCAGTGGGAACACGTGTTGTTATCCATTAATGATGTGGGCTGGGGTGGGCTGGAGCCTGCTCTAACCGGGGCTGCATAAAGCATGGGGGCTCAGGATCAGACTGACCCACCTGCTGTCATTATGCAGAATCTCAGCTTCCCAAGCTGTAACCTACATAGATCAGAACTCACTTTCCAGGGGTTTGAGAGGGTGATAGGAGTTAAAATGTGAAAGAATCCAGCACATTATGGACTTCATAATAATAAACTACCTTAGTATAGAAAGGGAATTTAGGAGTATAGTCATGGGATAATACAAGGTGGAATTACCTAGAGTGAGCAGGAAGGAAAAAAAAATAGAAAGGCCAATTCTTTTACCTTTTCACAACAAATTTTGACCTGTTTTCTGTGTACTGTGTAAACTCTTAGCACAAGGAACTGACAGCCAGCACGTAGGCTATGTTGAATTAGGCTTTTAGGACACGGAGCAGTGTTTTGGAGAATACAAGTTGGCTTCGGGAATGAATGCTGTACAACGGACCTTTACATAAACAACCAAGTGGGCAGGTTTGTGTTCTGCATTCATTTACTGGGTTTGATAAGTGGGCTATCAGCTCATTCGTCTCAACAGTGTAAGAGGATGTAAAACTGAGGCAGCAAGATGGACTAGATGTGAGACACTGAAGTGAATTTTCAGGCTGCCCACCCAGGATGCCTACAAGAAGGAAGTAGTCAGGTGCCCACTGGATGACTCAAACACACTGAGAGGGTAAGAGGTTTGGATGCTGAGATTAAGAGAGAATTTGTGAGAAGGATTTCTTTAGTGAGAGCTGTTAGTGAACTGTCAGGGTTTTAGTACATATTATATTTTTCTATGGCACAGTGCCAGGCACAGAATTGATCTTCAAAAAGCCTGTATTGAATGAATAACTAACACATAAATATAACCTGAAATAGGTGAGGAATAGAAAAGGAACATAAAGATTTTTAAATTAACCTCGAGCCTCCAAATACATATCAGTCATAACTCACAGCATTGAGAGAGCTTGCAGCTATGATAAAGGAGCCACTTTTTCATAACCTTTGATAAGTATGGAGTAAGGCTGTAGAAGACTGCAAATGGGCAAAGTTTCTCCTTTTCAAAAAGCCGAATTTCAGAAATGATAAACCTGTGCAAATTTGGGAAATACACTAGAGCACGTATTCTGATTTTGGAGGGAGATTTGACAACTTGCAGAAATGTGGGTGCAAAGATAATCAGAATCACACCTTACCCACATCTATTCATGGCTTATTAGTCTAGATGAGCATGCCCAGACTCATGATATGGGGCTATGGTTCTCAATCCTGGACAACTGTTAGAATGAACAGGGCAACTTTTAAAACACGTCAATATTTGGGCCTACATTCAGAGATTCAGATTTGATTTGCCTGGTATGAACATCAGCCATTTGTATATTTCACTACTCTGCAATGTTCTAATGTACCAAGGTTTTGCACTCTTTGTTCTGTGTTCTGTTCTTGGTCATAGCTTTTACAATATATTTTTAAAGAACATTTTGAATAAGACAGAGAAGCCACCTATGTTGCAGATGTAGATAAGTCAAAAATAAGTGATAGAATTAAGTTTAAAATAAGCAAACAAAACCCTCAACAAGCCATGAAAAGTTGAGCAGACACACTAACAAAAATGAAATGTCTTCTCACAGAGATATTGTACATATTAAAGAGCCTAGAGCCAAATCAGGCATAAAACAGCGTGCTCAGTACAATTATCACACCCAATCTTCTCACCTTATGAGGCTGATATTGTCTCTACATTAGAAAAAGTGCCCAAAGGAAGCATGCCTTCCTAGTCCAAGGTCCCAGTCCAAGGACAAATGAGATTCAAACCCAGTCCTAACTGACTCCACTGTCCAACCTCTTATGTGCTATCCTGGGTATTAGTGTTAAATTTGATTTTAGGGCTGAAATGGGTGCTAGAGATCACTTCATACATTTCAGAGAGGGAAACTGAGGCTCTGAGAGGTTAACTTGCCCACGCTTACATAGAGAGTCGTAAAACAGGACTTGGAAGTAAGTTTGTTTAAAAAAAAAAATTATGGAAAGAAAAAAAGAGGAGGGGAGAGAAGGAAAAAGGAAAAGAAGGCAGGCAATTCTTATGTCCAGAGCAACAGAAATCTGGGAAGGTCCTGGCTTATTCCACAGAAATGGAATGCATCAGTATTCCATTCTGGCTCTGATTAGGGACCCCTCTCCCCCAGGGAAGCTCACAAAGAGGTCCTCTGGATTCTCACAGGCAACGCTGAATTTTTCTCAGTAATCCTAAAACTGCCCTAAGGGAGTTTTCCTCCCCCTCAGAGTCCCATACCTGGAGTGAAAGATTTCATTAAAGGGGTGAGTCCCCATGTCAAGGTGAGTTTTAAGCAGGAGTTGAAGTTTGTTTTTCTTGGCGTAGGAACATCCTGGCCCAGAGATGTGGACAAGGACATTGAAGGTGTTTTATTCACAAACCCTTTGACAAGGAGGTAGTTCAGAAGGACTCTAACATGTACTGCAGCTGGCTCTCGCCTCCACTTGCTAAGGAAGAAACTCGAGGTCCCGGACAGTTCACCCTGGGGACTGAGAGTCCCCGGGTCAGGTCCCACAGGGACTCATGAACAAGTTTTATTGCTACCACATTGCTTCTATCCCATTTGCCTTCCCTTCCAACACCCCCTTTCCATGAGACTTTCACTGCACATGATGACATTGCTGAACTCACTAATGAGCATGGGGAGTAAATGAGATGACACATAGTAGGCACTCAACAAATTAAAGTTTGTTGTGATAATAGCATCAATAATGGGATAAAACAGCTCCACTGATTCCTTCTGCCGATTTAAACTAGACGTCCACAGGAATCAAGAGGGACCAGTAGAAGCTAGTTTGGAATATTAAAGGGAAAGAAAATCCTTTTCTTTGTTTTTATTGTTGACACTATTACAGATGTCCCCATTGTCTCTCCCTTTGCCCCCTTCCACTCAGCCCCCATCCCTCTGGCCATCACCACACTGTTGTCTGCGTCCACGGGTTATGCATATATGTTCTTTAGCTAATCCCTTCACCCTCTTTGGAGTCTGAGGGGGAGGGGGGTGGGAAATGATCCTTTTCTACTGATGATGATGATTAGACTTTAAATGCACAGGATGGCCCAGCTAGGATGCAATAACAATTCCAGGCACTGGTCGCTATGCGTTACAGGAACTCCTGAACCGACTCCTGGTGGACACTTGACCTGAAAGCACCTGGTGCCCAGACTCCTGCAGCCTGCACCTCTCAACTCCAGCCACCTTGGAAGATGAGGATAAACACAGCAGCGCTCAGAGGATGCATGCTGAGGGCCGGGGCCTGAGCTCACTGCTCTGCGTCTGTGACCTCACTTCGGCTGCACAGCAACCAGTGAAGCCAGGACTCTCACCATCATTCCTTGTTTCACGGAAGGGGACACATACATTCAAATCCAAGTTTTCTGACTCCAAGACACGTCCTTAACTCCTTTTGACACCTCAGGAATCTCTGGCAGAGGTCCATTGCCCAGGCTGCAGGCAGGGCCTCCTTCTCGTCCCCTCGTTTGCTCAGACCTCAGAAGCATCCTCACACCTTGACTTCTTACGACCCTAGCTAGGGTGCTCTCCCACTCCTGCCCGTCTTTGTGAAGGACCAATGTAGCTCCCAGGCTCCGCACCTTTGCTTCTTTTTTTTTTAACTCACTTATTGCTGAATGTATTACAGATGTTCCCCCCTTTTTTCCCCATTGACCCCCTCCTCCCCAATCCCTCCTCTCTCCTGCCTTCCCCACACTATTATCTGTGTCCATTGGTTATGCATATATGCATAGAAGTTCTTTGGTTTATCTCATCCCACCCTCCCTCCCCCCTTCCCTTTGAGGGTCATCAGTCTAACAACCAATTTGTACTTCTTAATTCCTTCATCTTTTTCACTCACCCCCCAGCCCCCATCCATCTGGCAAGCAACACAAAGTTCTCCGTATCTATGTGTCTTTCTCTGTTGTGCTACACCTTTGCTTCTTAACCAGGCAGAGGACTCGTACCTTGAGCATCAGGTCCCCAGGGACAGTGTGCAAACACCAGCTACAGCTGAGGCTCCTTTTGCTCACATTGTTTGTGGAGAGGCCCAGACCTACACTTTAGGGGCTAGGCACACAATCACCTTTTGGGTTCTGAAGGGACTTTGGGGGGTCATTCTGCTTTGGTCAAGATTCCTACTTCTGTGCAGGAAAAGGCGGGCTTCCCTCACCATCCCCAGCACAGAAATGACCGATGTTAGGGAGAGACTGCCAGCAACAAGTGTTGCTGCTGGACTGACTGTCCCCATCCGAGCTGATTGTCACCATTTCCCCTTTCTGGAATGAAAGCAGTATCCACCAAAGTCTGTTCCTCCTGCTGGCAAGAAGGTACAGTCGTGGCAGAACCTGCTCGTAGCATTTTGAGGAAGAAGCCTTCATCAATCCCCCAGGCTTGAGGCAGGGTATTCCTCCCGTGTTTCTGGAGAGGTCTTTGGAAGGCATGTCTAACAGAGCCGCACCATGGCCTCACGCTCCAAACTCCTGCAGCAGCTGCACGAGATGGGGTCTGCCACGTAGTTAAATCCTCGTGTCTTTCCAGAAAGTACGTGCCTGAGTCCCACATTATTTTAAGATCCTTATTAGAGAATTCTCTGGAGTCTATATTAAAAATTCTATAGAAAGATAATCTTGATCTTTCTCTGTAATACGTGCCAGTTTCTCATACTCTAACCCAAATACAGCAAGCCAAAACCTTTTGAGCTCAGAGAGACTGAAGCTGAAATCACCCAAACTGCCATTAATTAGGTTCCTTGGAAACAGATTCGAGGGAGATTTGTACTCAGACGTTTCTTGGAGAGTTCTCTCTGGACTCATCTAGACGGGAGGGAAACGGGACTGGGCAGAGGGACAAGTTGAATTACAAGGAAACTGAGGATACAGCTACCCGTGGGAGAGCTCTGAAGCTGGGAAGGCCCTTCACAGATGGCCTAAGTTAGCCCCTTTGTACTTTGTACCTCCTCGTGGACCTGCCCTAGGGAGGGGTTGTGTGTCACAAGTCAGTGACCTTTGGATGAGAACAATTCTCCAAAAGGAGCTCAGCCATGGACCGTCACCAGCCAATTCTCCCAGCCACTGGGGGTCCTGAGTGCGTTTGTTCTGAAGGAAGGCACTCCACAGCATCCACTACACAAGCTAACCCCCACATTACAGGAAACAGCCCTAGAGAAGGAAGGTGAACAGCCCAGGGGCACATGGTAAAGTGATGGAGTAAGGAACAGTATTCAGGACTGCAAACCCCAAAGCAGTGCTTTCCCTCTCAAACCAATAGATACATCATCCGCTGAGCATCTCCTCTCTGCTTTCCAGTATGTTTAGCATTTTATATGCATTGGCATATTAACTAATCAGAGCAAACCCCATAGAGTGGGTACTATAACCTTCATTTTCCAACAGAGGAAACTGAGGTCTCAAACCTATTTAGGAGCCTAGAGAAGTGCCTAGCACATACTGCGCATCTGTTTATCCCCAAAGTCTGTACTTACTTGTAACCCAACCTCCATCCCCACCCAGAAACTTTCTCTCTGTATTCCTGCAAATATCTCATCCTGTTGCCCTGATTGTCAACATGGAAATGGAGGAACAAGTCATCCTTCCATGGCCTACAAGCCCTGACACCCGTGAAAACCACTGTCTTGGTCACCATTTGCGATCCCTTCTGGCCCATCGCACTTCCCAGGATTGCTTAATGAAATAAATGTCTACTTTTTTCAACATAGGAGGCCCGCAGAGCATAACCCGCTGACTGAGCCTTGTTTTAGCCACTGAGCCCATTTCTGTTGGGTGCTCTCTATGAGCTGGCACCACGCTAAGGATGTTGTGTTCATTCTCTCAGACTGCCCTCTACGTCAGTATTTTTATCTCTAATTTACAAATGAGGAAAACAGGCTGAGAAAATTCAATCACTCACCCAAGGTAGCACTGTCTGGATTTAAATGCAGACCTGCTTTGCTTCCACAGAGCTCTATTGATTCACTGTCTGTTATTAAATACGTACTGATTAAATGCTTACGCACTGCCCAGCATTGTGCAGACATGAGCTGGGGACAAGTCTCCACTCAGGACACATGCTCGCATGCCTTGCCTTCACTGATGTTGCATTCTAGAGCAGGAGTCACAAATACAAATGCCTACAGGGACTTCGAGTGAGATGGATGGGCAGAAAATAGGGTGAGTAGAGAGCTGCTCCCTGGCTTCTGGGAATATCGGCTGCTCAAGTCCATCCAAATGTTGCTATGTGAGAACATGAACCCAGAGTTGCCACATTTCCCATTCTTCATGAGGAACCAGAAATATGCATTTTATGTGAAATACCTTGATATTTTAGAGTTGTGAATGAAGAGGCCCTGGCCGGGTAACTCAGCTGGTTGGAGCATCATCCTGATGAGCCAAGGTTGCATATTCGATCTCCAGTCAGGACACATACAAGAGTCAACCAGTGAATGCATCAATTAATGGGAAAATAAATTGATCTCTCTCTCTCTCTCTCTCTCTCTCTCTCTCTCTCTCTCTCTCTCTCTCTCTAAAAAAGCAATAAAATAAATTTTAAAAAATTAAGTTGTGAATGAGTCCAACTGTTCTGTAATCACTAATGTGGACTAAACAAAAGTCATAGGCTAGATTGAAACCTGGGGTACCACAAATGCCATCCTACATGGAGGTTCCTAGAGAGTTATCAATTTTACACTGAAAAATCAAGGTCATGCACCCTCCACTCTCCCTGAGTCTGGTGACTTTGCTCACGTTGTAAGAAGCTTCACAATGTGTCTCAGTTTTCTTTCTAGAAGAATCCTACAGCCTCTGCAGATCCTCTCATTTCTTGAAGCTCCATTCTTTCCTGAGCCCAGGCTATTAGCTGACCCACTTCTGTCAGGAAATAGGTTGATCGTGGGCGTCTGCAAACAGTGAGACAAGGCTACGTGACCACCGCTCAGAGCCTTCTTCCCCGCTGCTACCAGATGGTTCTGAGATAATGCCATGTCTTTCCTGAAAGAAACAATATTCCCAAGCCATTCTGCTGATCCCCTCTGATCATCTTGGGAATGCAATTTCTCAGCCTCTCCCTTCTTGTCATCACTTCCCCTGTCTTATCTCCAGAGAGCTGGGGGACCTGAACTGGTCCCTTTCCAAGAAGAGTCAATCATCCCATGCGGGGAGCTCAGGGGCTCACGTAGACGGTATAAACGTGCAGGCTCATAGTTCCGCCTTGCCCAAGGAAAGATAATCTTGATCTTTGTGTTCGTGACCACCCTGTTATCGCTCCAAAAATTATTTGATACTGACCTCACTCATTCTCTCCACTGTTGAGATTCATGTTCTCTAATCAAACAAATGGAGTTCTTACCTCTTACAAATCCCCTAGGAAACAAAAACAAGATGATCTTAGCTCACAAACCTGGCCTCCAGCCAAACTTTGATCTGTAATCCCAGCCCTTTCCTCAGTCCTCAACATAACTCCAGCCACAGTTAAACAGCATCTCCTTCTAGCTCTGCTGACGACATAGAGGCCAGGAGTGGGAATACAATCAATACTCAGCACCTTCCCCTGGATATTAATTGGTAAGAAGAAGAACTGGGCCTCAGAGGTGAGATCATCATTAGCTGGCAAGAAAAGCCAGCAGAAAAAGATGGCACCACTATTCGGAAACATTCATCTTTTTAAGTGTGAATCTGATGGCAAAGACCTAAGGGTCTCAAACCCAGGGGTGTTGGAAGATTTCGCTGAATACATTGCTTGACATAGGCACTTGAAATTTTTATATTTGAGGTTTCAGTAAGTTTCAAGCTACCCTCCAAAGGCCATGTTAATGCCACCATTTTTTAATTTTGCTGAGGCTGGATCACACTGTGAAAGGCAAGTCATTAAGCAAATGAGTGAGCTGACTGCCTGGCATCAGATTCTCCATGGAGTTTTATCTCCTCTTAGTACTTAATTCCACTTAATCCTCACAAACAGCCCTGTTAGGGAGATACTATCTTCCTCATCTTATAGATTAATGTATAGGAGGTCATGGGCTCTGGCAATATTCCTGAAGTTGAAGACTTGAGAAAGTCTCAAAAAGTATATCATTTCATATCAAGAGTCTACTGGACTAATTTTTCTCTTCTCTAGTTGGAACAACCCAGCTAAAAGAAAAAAAAATATATGAGTGCAGTGATCTGGAGTATGCCTTCTAACTGTAACTCAAGCATTAACCAAGGCCTCCCTAGACCAGTGAGATGGAATTGGAGCTACCACAACCTCCTGTTCTACCATCTAGGACAGCCTTACTCTCAAAGCCCTTTGCCAGTTCTCTGAGCATCACACTCATATGGGCAGCTCCCCTGAATACAAGCACTCTCTCTATTCCTTTGGGAAATCCCCAGGCCAACTCTGTCAAAGGTTTCCTTAAAAAAAAAACAAAAAAAACCAAAGAAATGCTTTAGGGTTTTGTAGACTTTGCAGAAGTATTTTTAATTTTTTTGTTTTGGTGAGTGGTGATTAAAGTGGAGAAACATGAAGAAGCACACAGCATGCCACCATTTTACTCATTCTCTCCCCCCCCCCTTTTATGATCTCATTCTTCAAGCACTCTGAGAGCTAGAACTCATCCTCTCCTAAGCAATCCCCTGGTCCACATCTCTAAAAGGGCAGTAAGACTAACAGTGCTTTCCTGTGAAAATGTTCTTGTATCTGCTGCTGACAGAATAAAAATCTCTCCTTTTGGTGACATCACCATGAGAACTGTCCTAAAATGGAACAATCTACCCAGGGAAATAGGGAGGTTGATTTCTGTAGGCCAAACACATAGAGAACCATTTAGGGGGACGTTGGAAAAGGATTTAGATGAATGATTATGCCAAACTACCTTTAAGGCCCTTCCAACCCAGAGGTCCTTTAGTGAAAGTGTTGTGAGCACACCTAGACTTTGACGGCAGACAAACCTGGGTTTAGTTCACGCTCCACCTCTCATCAGTGGCAGGAGTGTGGGCACATTATTGATCCCCTCCATGACTCATTTCCCACATCTATAAAATTCATGTGATAATTAAAAAATGATAAAATGTTTCTAGTTATTTAGCACAGAACCTGCTACCCAGTAATAGCATCATAAAAGAGAGCTGCTAGTATTAACTTCATTTTATTGTCATTGTTTTGTTGGCTGGTGTCCAAGTCAGACAGGCAGAAGAATTTAATAAAAAGAGTATTCAATTCGGAGTCAAAAGAAGTAAACTGTAGTACCACCTTTGCTACATAATATTTGAATGTTAAATAGACCGCTTGGCTGATCTGGAACTCAGTTTTCTCACTTAAAATTGTGGGGTGATGATCATAATCCTCTTTGACTACCCCACACAGTTGGCATGAGAGTTACGAGAAAATGAAGGTAACCATGCTTTGAAATATTTAATTGCCTTAAAAATTGGTCCAAATGGCAGAGTTTGCCACCTCTGCCTTAGATGCCCATCCCACACTTTCAGTCCTTTCTCCCCAGGGCCTTTGTGTTGTCCCCAGCTTGTCTGGGACCCATAGAGGCACATCAGCTTATTCATGCTCTTAGAAAAGAAACCCTAAATCTACCCTACCCTCAATCCCTCCTTCCCTGCTTAAAAAGCTACTGTTCAGTGGTCCCAACTCTCTGCTGGTTCAAAGACTATTAATGACTCTGTAAACTACCATTCTCTGACAATACCTTTGCATTTTCAGTAGTTTCCCAGAGACATTATCCCATAAACCAACAGGAAAATAAAGATGGTGGAATGGTGGGGTTATTTTAGAGGAGCTCAACCTTGTGGTTGGTGTCTGAGCAGAAAGCAGCCTGCTTTACATAAAGGTAGGCCAGCTCTGCTCTGGTTTGAGTCCTCTTGGAGCTTCTATCCTCTATTGATGAGCTGTAAAAACTACAGGCACTCATAGCCTTAAAACAGCTTTCATTCTATACCGACTTCCTCT
This sequence comes from Tadarida brasiliensis, assembly GCA_030848825.1. Lineage (NCBI taxonomy): Eukaryota > Metazoa > Chordata > Mammalia > Chiroptera > Molossidae > Tadarida > Tadarida brasiliensis. The sequence goes on from CM061264.1 coordinate 50,517,116, forward strand.
CCTGAATGGCCAGAGGCAAAGGCATGGACCACATGATCCCGAGACTTTCCTTCTGATTCTTGGAATCAAATATCAAAGAGATTCCAGGCAAAGTGATTACAACCAGTTCTCATTTCTTCAACAACAAACATTTACTAAACTCCTACAATAGACCAGGCACTATGCCAGAGTCTGAGCACACATAGCTAAATAAATGCAACATAGCCCTGCACTGGGTGCTAACCCCTTTCCATAAAACTAAATAAAAGGATTATTAATTCTTCATATTTGAAAGAGAAAAGAAAAACTTTTTGCAAGCAGCTTCTCATTTACTCTTCACATACCTCTGTAATCTGATAACTGATACCCCATTTAACAAAGGAGACATCCAAGGCTCTGAAGGCTTCAAGGATTTGCCTAATGTCAAAGAAGCTCCAAACAGTAGAGCTGGAATTTGAGAGGTCAGGTGCTTTAAGGGAAAGGCAAGTCTGTTGTCCTTGGTCTGTGCCATCCATCTTTGGGATTCTAGGCCTGCTTCAATCACTAGTGCGAACCAACTCACCCATCTTATATATCAGATGCCCTCTTCCCTTACCTCCTTGCTCACTTTGCAATGAAAGCCAGACTAAACCAAATACAAACACAAGGGTGAATTTGCACTTTCCAAAAAGGCAGCACAGACCTTGAAGGGTTTATCATCTGCTTAAGACATTATCTTTCTCTCCATCAGAAGGGCTCTGATTTCACAGCACATTTCAGAACTACAATGGGAGAGTCCTGCATAAAACCAGGAGTCTTATATTAGAACACTCTTGAAGCTCCTAGGCTTTTTGGCTAGAGATAATTATTTGATCAGAGAGCTTTTAGTTTTTCATTTAGGTCTAGAGGGGATTGTAGCTATCTGCAGTTTCTATGACAACCACTTTTTCCTCCCTATAAGTAGATCTGCCCCAAGAACTATAATCAGTTCTTAATATCAGTTCTTAATAAATGTTTACAAATAACTGATCAATGACTGGAAGTACTTCCCTTCTCCAGTATACACTTTAGTCATTCCCAACAGCATTACAGGGAAATTTATTCTAGTGTTCCTGGAAGCTAGTGGGAGTAGATTTAAATAAGCATTCTCTATGCTGTTAATAGTGCACGTCTTTCTAAAAATAGTCTCTAACTAGAATTTCTCTAGGCCAAACCAACTTGAATTTCAATAACTCAAGTATCAAAATAGTATTTCTCTGGCTCTTCCTCCACCTGCTGTTGCAGTAATTCCAGCCCCCTCATACTCCTCCCTTGCTCATTCTGGTAATCTACAGGGTGTGGTCCATTTCATACAGTGCTCTTGGCTATTATTTTCCTCTTTTCCCATTCAGGCTTGTAGCAGTGATGTCTTCTGTCATGACCAATGTCAAAAACTCCATAATATGACCTTGCCTCTAGAGCGTGGTGACCTCTCCATTCCAGATATGAGTTGACTTTGGCTCAGGCAGTAATCCTTCATGTGGACATGCTCTGGAAGGCCCAAACCACCTTTCCTCTACATGTGCTTGGGACTGTGTTCTAGGACAAGTACAACATAGACTGTCAAGCTGGGACCCCAGCTACAAGCCAAAGCAAGCAAGTAACTGCATTGGCTTATTTTATTCCCAACGGAATTGAACTAGCCTGGATTTGACTGAAGAGTTGATAAGTGCGCTGGTAACATTTGGATCTCTTTTATGCCTGGTATAAGTAGGTAAGCTAATACTACCCCTCATTTGTAGAGTAACTGGAGGAAAGAGAACTGAGTTCATTTACTCCGTCCCCTGGGAAAAGGAAGACAGAGCATAAACTTGAGGCACAGTCCCTTGATTGACCTGAGTGACAAATTGCTCTACCAGAAGTTGAGACACATGTCTGACAAGTGAGTTTATAAGGGCAATGGGACAAATGATTGGACATGAAGGCTCTTTCAGATGTTGCATTGTTTGTTATTTCCTACCTTGCTCCACATAGCAGTTGATGTAGCTGTCAGGGATATTTAAAGACAGCAAAGACATTTAAATAAGAAGCACATATAAATAAAAACGACAAGCACGATTGAGGTATAAAATGACATTGGAATGAGGCTCATGGAAAAAAGAAATGACACTCAACAAGGCTCTAAGTTTCCCAGCATTGACACACAAAAGAAGTCTGGTTAGTTATGGGATTCCTAGATTTCTCAGGATTTGTTTTCAAATTCTCAAGAAAAGATAGCTATTCCTGATACCAAATAAAAATAAGTTGCTCCCAAGAGGACATATAACGTTAGTACCATGAGTCATTCTAGAAAACTCAATCGCCAAAACCAAAGAAAGTATTCTTTGAGCAGAGGGAGAGTGTTAGTACACAAATGACACAAGTAAACACGTGAGTGCTGGAGAATGGAAGATACAATCTCAGCCAGGGATTGCAGGCTCTTGTTTTCTTCCCCGTCCCATGCTGGCCTCTCCTTTCATATTTTTTCACTCTATCTGGCACTTCTTTTTTTTTTTTTTTCTCAGTAGCTCTATTCCTCTATTAATCTCTCTCTCTCTCTCTCTCTCTCTGTCTCTGTTTCTGTCTCTGTCTCTCTCTGTCTCTCTCTCCCTTAGTAAAATTGTTTTCTCTTCCTATCCTGAAGTTTAGAGAGAACATTGCCCAAGGTCATACAACTGATCAGTGCAAGTTATGTGCCTCAAGGCTTTGAGTCAGACCTGTGTTTTGACCTAAACTCTGTCCCTAAATATCCATTCAATCTTTAGCAAGTATTTATTGAGTTCAAACTAAGGTGATCCCGTCTAGACTCAAGACTTGAAACATGATCTGTATACTCATATCTCCCGAGTTTGTACATCTGGTGCTGACCTCTCTCCTGAAGTTTCACCTTACACATCCAATGCCTTTGAACATCTCCACTAAGATGCCTAGTAAGCCCCTCAGAGTGTGCATATCCAAGGTACAATGAAAGCTGGGTTGTGCCTCAAAAGCTTCTCCTGCTTAAGTCTTCTGTATCTCAGGAAGTGGCATCTTCTTATACCCAGTTTCTCGAATGAGTTTTCCTTCCCTGTCTCCATTGAATACATTTGAAACCTATCCCCCCAGATCCAGACACTGCTTTCCATCCCCAATACCATCACCCCAGCCCAAACTTTCTCTCTCCTGTTCCACTGCTAAAATAGCCTACACAACCTCCTTTTTTCAAACCTTGCCCCACTCCCAGGCTAATTTTTACACAGCCTCCACAATAATCTACTTATAACTAAATCACATCATGGCACTCCTTGTAGTGAATAAAACCTATACTTCCTGTCAGGGAATGGCTTCAAGGCTGTATATAACCTGGCCCTGAACTCGTCTCCAAGCACTTTCACCTTTATTCATTGTGCTCCGGCCACACTGGTCTTATTGTTCCTGGAACAGGCAAAGTTCATTCCCACCTCAAGTCCTTTGCATTTTCTCTTCCAGGTGATACAGGGATCATCTGAATTATTAACTAATTGAGGACCCTTTGCTGTGCATACCATGTTGGTTACTGATTAGGAGCTCGTATAGGTCAAGGTATTGAGGAAGGAACTGTAGGGTAAGGGTTATCTCAAAGGCAACCTCCAACCCTCCTTTCCTGATGGCAGCTTAAGGAACTCCATCCTCCGCCTCTCACATTGTTGATGCTGCTTATTAGCATTTGTCACAGATCCTGGTCTGAGACATATTGTAGTCTATGTCTCATTCTTATCTTCCCTTTCAGTCTGCATTCATTCAGCTTTCATTGAGCACCTATTATGTGCCAAATATTAAAATAGCTCAATTTCAAAGAATTTACAGTCTCCCCAGATGACTAGCCTGGAAGCAACAACTGGAAGGCCAGGTGACGTTTCGTCAGCAGGATGTTAGGTTAGCAAGATAATGTAATGACTAAATGCCTAAGCTTTGGGATCAGAATGACCTAGGTGCAAATTCTGGCTCTGACACAAGCATGTGTTTTTACTAAATTATTTATTTTCTTAAGCCTCAATTTCCACATCTCTAAAATGAAGTTAATAATAACTAATAAATAGGGTGGTTGTGAAAATCACATAAAATACTGTATATGAAGTACTTAGGAGTACCTGATCTTGTGTACCATTCAATAAATGTTATTATTAACAACAACAAGTATGTCTGAGACTGTCAGGAAATCCTTCACAGAGGAACAAACGCTTGTGTTATTGCCTAAAGGAAGCATTCTTAATGTAAGCAGGCACGTGCACCTGTGCATTTTGTTTCTAAGTCAACAATTATTCATTTTCAAAAATGGTTTCTTGTAACATCCTGCGATGAGGAGTATCCTGTTTTGGTTCTTCTATTTTTCAAACAGAGAAAAAAATGTCAGAAGTTAATTAGCTCAGTCAACTACATACTAGTTTTGTTGTTTAACCAATAAAGGCCTAGAGAAGACTGCAGTAAATCTGCATTGAATGCCAGGCAAACCCTGTGGAGGATACAGAAATGGATAACCACTAAGAGAGACTGCTGTGCTCAGGGTGAGTGAAGGTACTGAGTAAACACAAAGTAGGCAGAAAAGTCAGAATGATCTCACGTGGTGCTGGACTAGAGTTACAGGAATAAAGAAGACAGAGCTCACGGTCAAGAGGCATGGTCAGAAAAGACACCATAAAGGAGGTAAACTTTAAAGGTGGGCTTCAAAAAGATGAACAGAATTTAGACAGTGGATACAGAGGGGTTGAGAAGAGAATGTCAGGAAGAAGATGAGATATGAGTGAAGGGCATGGTGGTTAGGGTGCTAGACGTTCAGTCAGGAGACCTCAAGCAGTCAAAATCTCTTTGTGCAAAAAGTCCTTATGGAGGACAAGTGGAAGATGAGACTTTTAAGACAATTGCTAGATTAAGGAGTTTTGATTTCATTCTACAGATAACTAAAAGCCACTGCATGGTTTTGATGGGAAGGTTTAAAGAATATAGGCAGACTTTCATGGGAGAGCATGAGAGCAGAATAAAGGAGGCAGGAATCCAAATCAGAAGCCTGGCATAAAATTGGTATTGCTGTAGGATTAAAGGAAAGGGTGAATGAGGCAGGTATTTTGCCTGAAGAGTCACCAGCACTCAGTGACTGGTTAGTTATGGAGGGAGGTGGACAATTTGCACAGCACTAGCTGAACGGGCCCTCAGCCCTGCAGTATTACTGCAAGTGATGTCTACAGACTACCTCCAGCAGGACCACTTATGATGCTGGTTAAAATTCAGATTCTTATGTCATATTTCAATTTACTGAATCAGAATCACTGGGTCCAGGACCCTTACCAAGTATGCATTTTAACAAGCTTCCCAGGTGATTCTTAATAAATTTAAAAATTTTGAGAACACTTCTCTTAGAGATTATTTGACTGAATTTGCTTAAAAGATGTGGAATCCAAGATTCAAAGAGATCAAGTGATTTTTCCAAGGTCACACGGCTGTCTAGAACTGAGATGAGGCCTCCTCACTTGCTGTCTGGACTGTTCTGCCATGCCGTGCAGGATGACTATCTCGTGGTTGGGTATGACAAGAGAGGCACTATTTCCTCACTTTCTAAGTGGTGAGGCAGAAAGACTGGAACTAAGGCCTCCTGGAGGCAGATGCCTTAAAATCCCAGCAGGCTGATGTCTGCTGTGGCTGAGGGGACCGTCCTGTAGGAGGACTGCTGCTGCTGTCCTGGTTCTCTCACCACAGCCTCTCTCAGATCTGAGCATGTGGGTTCATGGGAAGAGCCAGGGCCAGATGCCCTCCTCAGGGCAGCCCGACACAGGACCACACAGAGGAGGTTGGTCCACACAGACTGCCCTGGCTCCCAAATGGACAGCAGTACAGGGAGCATTTCCTGACATTACTCCAGATTGTGGGACTCCAACAAACTGCTCGGAGTGTCATCCTTTTTGATAAGCCGTGCTGTTTAGAAGAGCATATACTGAACTGGGAGAAAGAAGATCTGGGTTAAAGTCCTTTTCTAGCTGTGTGATTTGGGCCAAGTTAATTGTGATATATTGTTACCATGAGATTGGCTGTGCCAGTTCCCCTATTATGTAAGTGGGGGGGGGGGGGAAAGAAGCTAGGAGAGTAGGATAACTTGTTTAAAAATACATAACATGTTAATATTCTAAATCTCTACTTCCTCAAAATGAAGGAAATAAAATCAACTCTACGTTACTCACAAAGTTTTATACTGTTCAAATGAGAAAACCCAGATGAAAATACATCACATTATTAGATGTGGATGCCAAGGGTCCCCAGTCTTCTCTTTTCACCTTAGTAAAATGATAGCAATGATACACACACACACACACACACACACACACACACACAATACATGTGTAACAACGTAATATGACACACAGACACATATTTATTTAAGAGAACCTTGAGAAGAAAAAGATTAACTCAGGGTAAAAGTGTGTTTATGAGCCCCTTTCTGGGCCTACAGTATAGACTCCGCCATGTGGTTTCCTGGGGCCACGCCTCCACCATAACAGGTAAAATGTGCTCTAAGCCTTCCCACACCCTATATTCAGAAAGGTAATCACCAGCAGCTATCTCTATCCTGTTCTTGTACTATCTGCCTTACCTTATCTGGGGGACAGAGAATGGCAGTCTAGCCCAAGTGTGTCTTCTCAGGTTGCCCCAAACAAGGGGAGCCTTAGCAGGCATTTGAACTTGGATGCAGAGCAAAGGGCCAAAGACTCAGAAAACCAGCCTGGCTATGAATTGGTTATTCCACTTCTGATGGGGTTCTTATAAAAATGGCTTGCCTTTCTCTGTCTGACTAATTTCACTTAGCATAATACCCTCTAGGTCCATCCATATTGTTGCAAATGGCAAAATTTTATTCTTTTTTTTATGGCTGAGTAATATTTCATTGTATATATGTACCACTTCTTCTTTACCCATAAGTCTATAATATTTATGTCAACTATAATTGAAAAATTTGTTAAAAGTGGCTTGCATTCATTTGAGGACAAACACCAAACACCTCTTCTCCTAGTTTTAAATAGATTAAAGTAGAGGAGAAAAACAGAGAGGAAGTGGATAGGGATTTTTTTTTTTTTTTTAATCTTTAGAAAATAATTTACAACATGAATATTTTAAATAGGAATTACCCTAGAGAAATTAGAATTTAATTAAAAAATTCATTTTCCTCTTAGCCTTTTGCAATGTCCTCATTATATAGCACAATCAAGCTATAAGGTCTTACTCCTATTTCAGCATTTCTCAATCAGATAATCCCAGTGTGCTTGTTAAAATGCAAATTCATGTGTGGGCTTCCGTTCAAACCAGCTGGTTTAGAATTACTTGCACACTAGAATTTGGAAATCACCACATACCCGTTCTTCAAGCATTTAAAAATCATTTCAATTTTTCATTGGATAAAATAATCTGTTATTTTGAACTCTTACATATTTGTTGCCTTTGGGTCATTATGTCTTCTTCCAGGACTCAGCCAAAGAAATTAGATGGAGTATAATGAAAATATTGCCTCATGCTTGCTACTGTAAATCTCTCTTCCTGCTTCAACTTTCTTCCCAAAGATATAGCATTGAACTACACCTATTTTAAAGTCCTATTTTTACACAAACAAAGGTTTAAGAAACACTGCCCTCCCTGTGGTAGGTGCTGTGCAAGACAATGTCTTTGACTAATAGTCTAGGCACACGGGGAACTTATGGGGAAATGAGTCAATGGCAGGAGGAGTACAAGGGGAGAAAAAAATAAAGAGAAGGCATGAAGGATCTACATGGTTGGGGTGCCTGAAACCTGAAGAGTTAGGTTCTGGTTGCAGTTCTGCCATTTACTTAGTGTGTGACCTAGAGTCACACGCATCTCTGGGCCACAGAGTACTTACCTAGAGCCAGGTAGAATTCTCTAAAACAGAGCTTCCCAATCTGTGTGCCATATAACAATGGTGTGTCTCAAATGGATTCCAGGTGTGCTATGGATTACTGGGTCTCTCAACACCCTGTGGGATTTAGAGTAGCCAAGGCTCTGAAATCAGGTGCCTCTAAGTGGAGTCTCATCACAGGTTTCCTGAAGAGTGGTCTGAGCAGTGCAAGAGCCTGAGAGACACTCTCATGGGTCCTAGAGAAAACAGTGAGCACAATGGGCTACATTTGCCATGTATTGATCCCCTGTGATGCCCTGAGCCAAGAAGCTGCTCTACCACCTGGGCATATCAGCAGTCAGCTTCAGACCACGCCACTAACTGTCCCAGATAAAGTCTGAGGACCAGGAGGGAGTTTGTTGCCAGGTGCCCAGAGCTTGGAACTCAGCCCAAGATGCATCCAGTTGGAGATAAATGGATGCAGAAACATGGTGGGGTTTTCTGGTCTACACGGTGGCAAGTGTTAGCCCAGAATCTCTGTATTGGCATAGACCAGGTTCTCCTGTCCTCTGCAGCCGCTGGACAAGAAGCCTATTTCGCTGTTTCCATGCTAGCTACGGGACAACCACTTTTACAACGCAACTGTAATGTAGAAATTAGACCTTCCTTATTATTTTGAAATATAAGATATGTAAAAGTACAGATTTGAAGTACTTTTTGCTTTGTCATAAGAAATTGAAGCATTTGTCAGTATAAGAAAAGGATAATCTATTAGATTCTTTAATATCAAAAATTACAAATCTTCAAATGATTGCAAACAATGGTTTTAAATATTTTTTATCACTCTGGCTGGGTGGCTCAGTTGGTTGGAGTGTTGTCCCCTACACCAAAAGGTCACAGTTCAATTCTCAGTCAGGGCACATACCTAGGTTTCGGGTTTGATACCCTGTCGGGGCACACATGGGAGGCAACTGATGTTTCTCTCTCACATCAATGTTTCTGTCTCTAAAAAAAAAAATTATATCATCTTATGACGTTAAGTTTCTTTCTGATAGAGACCACTAAGAATTTTAGGCAATCATTATTAAAATATCTTGACCAGCATCGCATATAGCTATTTCAAGCATAAATATCTGTTGGTAAAAGATATTATGTCAATAAAGGTAAGTTCAATTTTCTCATTTAAAATTTTGAAATTATTTTATTTAAAATATATTTATATGAATTTTAAAAATTCAGTATTTTCCTAAATCTTTTTATTTTTCCTCTAAGTATACAATTAACTTTTTTCACTGAGCTTTATATAGCTATTTCCAGATCACCTCTAGTTTACTCTTTGTCCTATACAAATATTTTCACTTTCTATGTACATAACATGTGAAAAGGGTCAGGTACGGTGTTCTAAGGTAGTCATTTTCAACTGGAGGAGATTTTGCTGTGCAGAAGACATTTGACAATGTCTGGAGACATTTTTAGGGAGCTGCTTTCTGACGTCTAATGAGTAGAGGCCAGAGATGCTGCTAAATACCCCAAAATACATAAGACATTTCCCCATAAAAATAATTATTGGATCCAAAATGTCAATAGTGTCAACGATAGAAACCCTGTTCTAGGGTTCCTCTCACTCTAAAGTTCTATGATTCCGAATTATAATTGTTGTTATAGTTTAGAGGAGAGTATGATTGCCAAAAAGGGGTGTGGCTAGGAATGGCCAGCCAGGTCTACTCTCCTAACTACATCTAGAATAGCAGACCCAGTAGGCAGGTAAAACATGGGACAGGGCTTCCTGCATGCTTACTGGAAATCAAGCTAAGCTTAGTTGCTTGAGATGATGGACATTTCAAAGCAACAGATGTGTAACTTCTGTGGCTACAACCTTAGTGTCCCCAGGTAAGCATCTTCCTCTTATTCCCTTTTACTTGCTTTAAATGTTCATATTCTGGAAATCGCTTTTTTGTCCCATTGGACTGTGACCCTTCTTATTATTCAGCAACTCCGCCATCCCCACACCAGGTCTCACCAGAACAAACCTGACTGAGATGGCTCTCCCCATAGGCAGAGATTTGCAGTGAACAGTTTTTCAACGCAACCGCCTACCCCCACCCCCAGCTCCACTGCTCTGGCCTCAGGACTAAACAAACTTCCCATAACCTCCCTCTTTGATATACCCTCCCCACTGATGTTTTAGCACTTCAGGATGATTTAAGTGATGGAGAATTAAACCAGGTTGGACGATCATACACCTTTATGGCTGCTACCACCTCTTTATTGAATTTTTATAACAGATTCACACCTGCCACCTGGAACCAAGAACAGGCGTAATGGAGCATGAGATACTTTCTATTTACCCTGGGATTTAATTGAGGATGGGCAATTGTATTAATAGTTGCTCTTGGATAGAAGAAAGATCAATAGGCCTAGGGACTCTGCTATGTAAACACAAGTCCTTCAGTCATTCAAGCCTTCACTTTGTTCCTATGCAAAAGGGTGGTAACAGCTAGAAGGCTGCTGAGATTCTTTCCAAATTTAAAAAATATGAAGAACACTGAGAAATTTTGAAAAGTATGTAATAGGAAATGAGCGCTTTATGGTATTGACTTGTTGCTAATGGTGTCATTTCTTCTGAAATGAGGAAGTTGGTTTTTGCAGTTGGAGTCAGGAAATAGTTTACATTCTCTGTAGGGTTTAGAGTCACTGAAAGATTATGGTCACTGATGTGACCTGTGATAGTACTTAAGTGTTGGAGAAACCAATCCATTAATTCACGTTAGGCATATATATTAGGCCCCTATTATGCTCTTTGAGTACAGTAATATTCGTCTCTGTTTTACAGATGAGAATATTAAGGAACTAGATTGAAGGGACTATTGGAGACAACCTCACAATTTGGCCAAGGAGGAAGGAAGGGGAAGGGCAGCAGGGCATGAGGAGCCGTGTCCAGAACAATGAAAAATCCCCAATTCTCAGTTCCATGATTTGACTCCTAAATGTGTGCTTCTCTTGCTAAAAATTTAACTGCTTAAGTAATGGCAGTCATTATTTACTGCCTTGTTAATTTATAGTGTTGTTATTGATCAGAAACAAGAGCTGGTTTTTTTTGTTTGTTTGTTTGTAATACTTGATTTATTGTCCTGCTTGTTTGAAAATACTACTTGAGTTTTTCCTCTAGGTCTGTGCTGGTTAAAGCTCTATATCCTCGACAACATTTGGTAATATCCCTCTTCTATTTTTAGCCATTATAATATGTATGTAGTGGTCTTGCACTAGGGTTTTAATTTGTATTTCCCTAATGGTTAACAATATTGAGTATCTTTTCAAGTTCTTATTTTTCAAAAATATGTTTTCTTTGGTGAAGTGTCTTGAATATATATATGAGATATATGATTTTCAAACATCTTCTGTTATGCCACAGTTTATCTTTCCATTCTCTTGAGTTTTTCAAAGAATGCATATTTTAAAATTTGATAAAGTCCAAATTACTAATTTTTTATTTTGTGGACTATGCTTTTGATGTCGTATCTAACCCAAGGTCAAAAGTTTTTTATATTCTAGAGGTTTAGAGGTAGTATAGTTTCAGGTTTTAAATTTAGGTCTATGATGCATTTTGAGTTATTTTTGTAGATTGTGCAAAGTATGTATCAAACTTTATTATTATTATTTTTTAGATATTTAATTGTTTCAGTATTATTTGTTGAAAAGATGATCCTCTCTCCACTGATTGTCTTTGCATTTTCATAAAAAGTCTGTTGTCATATATGTGTGGTCTATTTCTAGACCCTCTATTCTGATGCATTAACCTATTTGCCCATGGTGATGCCAATATGACACTGTTTTCATTACTGTAACTTTATAGTAAGTCTTGAAACCAGACAGTGCTACTCCTCCAACTTAGCTCTTCTTTTTCAAAGTTGTTTTGTCTATTCTAAATCATTTTCATTTCCATTTGAATTTTACAATCAAATTATTGCTTCTACAAAAAGCCTGCTCAGGGAGTCCATCTGCCTCCTCTCTGTCCCTCCTCCCTATGCCACACCTGGGCTCTCTCCAGGTAGTAAGCTGGGACACGGGAGGATGCAGCTCATCTGCATTTCATATCTCAGGTATCACTGTCCTTCATTGCAAGATGTCCAGTGACTTGAAAATCATCATATGACTTTTTTTTTTTTTTTGTCCTTTCAGGCAGGAGGGCAAATCCAGTCTTTGTTTTTCATCTTAGTTGGAAGCAGGCTTGTGGTTAAGTTTTTTGAAGTATCCCTATTTTAGATTATCACACTGAGCTAGGTGCAAAAATGACATAATGTCTGAAATTTGCTTCAACATCCTCCTGATGTCAGAAAATGTGTAGAGTGTAGATGAAATACCATTGACATGGGTTGATAACTGTTCATACTGGATGATGGGTACGTTACAGCTAATTGAACTTATTGTAAGAAGTTTTGTATGGGCTCGAAACTTTCCATAAAAATTTTCAACATAAGGGTGTTAATACCTGCCTATCTCATGCGATTGTTGTGAGGATTAAATGTGGAATTATATGTAAAGTGCTTAACACTTCATGGAGAGTAGCTATCAATACTATATAATTGTATAAAAGCAACCATCAGAGACATACCATCAAAGAAGAAGCTGATTGAAAAAAATTTTTATAAAAAAAACCACAAAACTGCTAACAACTTTTTAACCAAGAATGATTGCAGCAGTGATCTCTGGGCAACAAAGATTCAATTTGGGCATCAGCTTCTCTAGGGTGTCTCCCGACCCACCAACCGGGTTTGGTGCCTTTCCTCTGAGTTACCTAAGCACCCTGCTCCCTCCACTCTCAGAGCACGTCAGTGTGGCCTGATAGCTCTCCATTTATGGGTATGCCTCCGGATGCCTGACATCTCCTTACATTCATCTCTGTATCCTTAGAACCCAGCACATAGTGGACACTCATACATGCTTGTCTAATGGGTTTACGTGGTCTTCTCACCTGCCCATGTCTGCGGCTCTCTTCTCTGTGCTGTGTCTCTCTGCCTCTGTGCACAGGCTGCCCTGGGTTGATGCTTTCCTGTCGGAGGGCCTTGGCATTCAGTGTCTGCTTATGTACTTCCTCATGCTCACTATAAAAAGTGGATATCTTTTCATCTTCAAGTAATTGTATTACCATAAAAGGTTTGTGTCTCTGCAATCCTCCCCAAGTACCTCCTCCTGAGTGGAGGCCTGTTTGAGCCAGGCAGCCCAAGCTCAGGGTGGCAGAGGGGGTGAGCATGGCACTGCTTTCAGGGTAATCCGGAGCCCCACATCTTTTTAGTCTGCGTACAGGTAGAGCCAAGTAAAGTGGTCAACCAAGAAAACTAAAGAAGTGAGAACCACAGAATGTCAGGCCTGGAAGGGCCATTGAGATTATTGTGCTGATAGTTCGTAAAAAAATGTTTTTGGAAAAGAGAGTAGCATTCTTTTTTTATTTTAAATCCTCACCTGAGGATATGCTTTTTATTGATTTTAGAGAGGAAGGGGGGGAAGAGAGAAAAACATCAATGTGAGAGAGAAACATCAATCAGTTGCCTCCTGTATGCACCCCGACCAGGGATCAAACCTGAAACCTGGGTATGTGCCTTGACCCGCCACCTTTGGATGTGTGGGACGATGATCCAATCAACTGAGCCACACCAGCCAGAGCAGAGGGTAACATTCTTTTTTTAAAAATCTGTTTTGTTATTGATTTTTTAGGGAGTGAGAGATGGAAACATCGACGTGAGAAAGAAACATCGATTGGCTGCCTCCTCCACGCCCCCTACTAGGGATCAGGCCCACAACCCGGACATGTGCCCTGACTGGGAATCCAACTGGGACCTCTCAGTCCATGGGACAATGCTCATTCTGCTGAGCCACACTGGTCGGGTGAGGGTAACATTCTTAAAAACAAAACATAGTCCTACCCCCATCCCCAACATGAAGCTATTCTGGTTGAAAGAGAGAGTACTTCTCTCATTCTCCTTTTGCACATCCTCCAGCCACCAAACATGCATGGAAGCACGCGTACACACACACACACACACACACACACACACACACACACAAAACTTTGGCAGCTGTAGGCATCTCTGAAGACTCCTTTAGTTCATGAAGAACAAGAGCTTAATTTGAAAATCATTGGTCAAGTTGAATATTTCCACTTTGAGGAAAATCCTATGGGGATGTCGAATCTGGAACCCAGATTTCAGAATTCCTGGTTTCCTTTTTTTAAATTAACTAATCTACACAGCCACTCCTGACAGAAACAACAAAACATTCCACAGTGTGTCTATCTCCTGAGTGACAGAGCTGTAGAATTCTTCTCAGTGTGGATTCAATTCTAGTAGAAGTGTTTCAGTTACAATCACTGCTTGAATCAATCAAGAATGAGTCAAAGGGAGGGATGAATAGGCAGAGCACAGAGGGTTTTTAGGGCAGTGAAAATATTCTGTATGATACTATATTGACGAACACATTTGTCCAAACCCATAGAATGTACAACACCAAGAATGAATCTTAATGTAAACTATGGACTTTGGGCGATAACATGTCAGTGTTGATGCATTAGTTGTAACAAATGTACCACTCTGATGGATGATGTTGATAATGGGGGAGGGTTTGCATGTGTAGGGGTATATAGGAAATCTCTGTGTCTTTCTCTGTGAACCTAAAACTGCTCTAAAGTCTTTATATAAAAGAATGAATCAAAAATGCTTCACCTTTTCTCAGAAAGAAAAGGCTGCATGGTGTCCATATTAAGATGGTTTAAAAAGCTGAGACAAGGAGGGAAGGAAATATCTTCTGGTGGAAGCCCAGGAACCATCAAATGCTATTTGTGTGCCTGTGACTGGTTTTATAGCACCATCCAGTGGCACAAAGTAACAATGTCACTAAAGCTCAAAAAAAAAAAAAAAAAATTCCAACCAACAAATATTTGAGAGCCTTTGAAATGGCAGGCTTTACACTAGCCACTGGGAGCATAGCAAGTGTTATTTATATAAGCTAGATACTGGTTTCACAGAGATCTGTCCATGTTGCTCTTTTAGGCATCCGTAATCTGCTATCTTCACTACCAAAAAAGATGGGACAGATTTGAGGCAGAAGACAGGTCTCTAAGATAGAGCTCCCTCACTCCCTAATCTATGATCCAAAGTGACCTCAGCCTGCTCAGAGCCCAGAAAATAGAGTCCTCTTAAACCCCAAGCTCTTGACAGGGGCATTTCTGGGGAAGCGAGACTTTTGCAAAATCTCCTTAGGAATAATACTACCCAGTTGTTATCAGTCTGAGAATGCAAATGTATATGCTTTCTTGAGTCTTGGAGAGTAAGGCATCTAGGTTTGGTCATTCCCATATATTCTTGAAAAGAGGTAACATATAATGTGTCCAGGACTCCAAAATAGCTGATCAATTGGTAAATTTTCCTTTCTTCCAATTTATGGTGACTCCACCTTGTGAGTGCTAATCAAACACAAGTTGGAAAGAACTGTGGTTTGTACCCCAAATGGGTGGTGACGTGGTCTTTGCTGGACATTCGGATTACATGCCAAGCAGATGTTGCTGGGAGATCTCTTACTGTACCATTGTCTTTGGATTTTTTTTCTGAATCCAGTTCACATAAAAGTAGATAAACCTGTGAAGTTTCTTTGTTCCTAGTGATAAGTTCTAATCCTTTTTGTTGTTGTTGTTCAGTGGCAGAAGTAATTTGGACATTTATTTCATCCCTCTAAACTTCATTGCTCTCATGAGAAAAAATAGAGTATAGAATGATTAGATGTGGATAATCAGATGGTGTGTTATCCTCCTGGAGAATGTATGTACATTTTTTAGAACTGTAGACAACCCAAACTCTAAACCTGACCTGAAAAATTTAACTTACCAAAGAAAGACTCAGATTTCAATTTCCACCAGTATGACCAACTTAGTTACTCGAAAGGGTCTTCCAGATAAAATACAATTAATGATGAATTACACAAATTCAATAAAAATAACTTTAATGCATTGTTGCACTTATTAGAGGGGAAATCTCTGCGGGTTTAAGAATTAAATGGTAACAGTAACAGTGAACTACAGCCTGAGTGGGCAGCAGAAGTGAGCAGAGGAGGGAGCTAGAAGGTGGGACTGCCTGGAAGTGAATGTTCACATCAATGCAATCAACACGCCCAACCCTGGCTCTTGGGATTTTCACAGATGTATTTAGTAAAATATGGTCCACAATTAAAAATAATAATAAAACACACAAAAGAGAGTTAGCAGAGATAATAAATAAAAGATTTAGCATGCCTAAAGATTTCAAATATTGGCATGATCTAATAAAAATGTGAAATAACCATTTGTAAAAGGTTAAAAGAAAAGAGGGGAAAGTAAGAATGGAAAAATAGAATATAAAATCATAAGGCAGATTTTAGAAATAACTAAATACAACTTACAGATTTCAAATACATACACATATTCCAATGGCTGAGTAAAACAGAAAACTAAATAGACCTGAAGAGACAATGAGTTGGAAAATATAATTTGAAGGAATTACCTATAATGCAGCTCAGAGAGATGGTATATACACAGAAATAGGTCGAGAGACATAGATCGTGGAAAGCAAATTCTAACCTAACTAACTGGAGTCACAGATGTAAAAACTGGTGTGAAAGTAAGAGGAGGACTTGAAGAGCAGCAAATTGAGGGTAGGACCTGGATCCACACTGCCACAACTCACAAATCTAGTTCGCTCATTCCTTAGCTTTGTGATGTGGATCAAGTAACAAGCTCACTATGACTGTTAGGTAGGGATATCACGAGCCTCTCTGATGTTGTAAGCATTAAATTGGTTATTACACATGAAACACATAGAATGCTACTTTGCACAAAAATATTTTAAAATAATCCTGTACGATAATTTAGATTTTTTTCAGCCAAAGACATGAAGATGTTGTAACTCTATTTGTTCATAATTTTTGCTTTGGAGCAATTGATTATAGCCTCTGAAGGCTCTCTTTTGAACTGATGACCAAAATTAAGATAATTCATTTCCAGCTGAACTATAACAAATTTTTTAAAAATTAAAATATCTTTAAAGAACAAGCTCATAATTAATGATGGATGCTGCAGTAGTTTAGCAGTGCATAAAAAATGGCAATGTCCATTGTGGAGATGGACAAAACAGCTTAAGTGATGAAGTATGTCTCCAGGAGTAGGCGCTCAAAGTCTTTTCCTAGTATCAAAATAAATAAAAAATTAAGGCATACAGTGTCTGTATGTTTATCTGAAAGGCAAATTATATAGGTATGAATAAGCTTAACCTTTGGAAAGAAATTCTTAGTCAAATACCAGTTTTTATCCAAGAAGTTATTTTGCTTCAATCTGTTAGCAAATGGAGGTTTCCCTCAAAGACTGTGTATTAAGTTTCTCGGGCTGTTGTAATGAATAATGCAGACGGAGCCACCTAATTGACATACATTTATTTTCTCACAATTCTGGAGGATAGAGGTGTCAGCAGGGTTGGTTTCTTCTGAGATCTCACCACCACCCATCTCTAGAAATTTTTCGTCACCCCAAATTAAAACTGTTAAGTGGTATCTCATTGTGGTTTAAATGACCTGTAGGTGGCTGTCTTCACCATGTCTTCACATGGTCATCCCTCTTTGTAGTATGTGTTTCATTTTTTCCCATATGAACACCAGTCACATTGGATTAGGATACACAATAAGGAGCTAATTTTAACTTAATTAATTCTTTAAAAGACTCTGTCTTCAAATAAGTCAGATTGAGACACCAGAAGTTAGGACTTTAATATGTGAACTTTGGTTGGACACCAATTCAGCCCATAACAGATAATGCCATACTTCTAGAATGTATAACTCGGATGGGCAAGACTGGTTGGGTCTGACCACAAGATAAAGTTTATTTGAACATTTCACCTTGTTATCAGTAGGTTGGACACAAGAGGTTACTCACAAAGAATGACAAGTGCTTAGATGTAAGGAGATTATCAACCACTAGGGAGAACTAGATATGAGTGCATTTGTGTGTGTGTATATATGTGTGTTCTTTTTTAAAATTGGGGTATAACATACACAACATAAAATTACCATTTTGCACCATTTTTAAATGTATAGTTCAATGGCATTAAGTACATTAACAGTGTTTTACAACATCACCACCTTCCATCTCCAGCTACTTAGTCTAGTAATTTGTCATAGCATCCTGAACTAAGATAGGTTTCTTATCTGCAAAATGGAGATACTAATAGTAGTTGCCTCAGAGTGTTGTGAGGATTAAATTGTTTACCTGCATATAATCAATTCTAAGACTACATTTTTTTCATGTTTCAACATCTCAAAATCAAGATGTTCTTATTATGCATGGGTCCATTAAAGTTGTTCTGCATCTCAGTTACTAATGTGTTTCATTTCGAGCATTTCTGTGTGGCATCCTCTCTCAGTTTCAGTTCTCTGGGTTGATATTCCCCATCTGTTCATGCATGTTGTACATCTTTTCTTTAGATTCTTCAATAGTATATTAATCATTGTTGATTTAAATTCCTGTCTGATAGTTCTAATATCTGGGTAATCTATGGGTCTGGTTCTGTTGAGTACTTTGTCTCTTGATAGTACTTTGTCTCTTCTTGTTATATCTTTTTATTGCATGCTGGATATAGTACATAAAATAGTAGAGAGTGGGGTAAATGTTTATGCATGCAAAGAGGAATATATCTTCTTCTGCTGGGATTTGAGTTAATATGGTAAAAAATTCAACTAGTTTCAATTTTCCTGTTGCTTCAATGCCTCACTAGTTTCATTCTTCTAGTATTACCTTGTGGTTTGCCAGATGGTCTTGTCAGTGTTCCTTCTCTGCTCTCAGCTTTAGACCTTCTCTGTGCACCCACACATTAGAGAACGTGTCTCTCCAATACTTTCACACAGAAGTAGACTACTATTGCTTGTTATTTGTGGGCTGTTAGCAAGGTAGTGGTAGTGGGGTATGAGGGAAGTTTTATGTGGCTCTGCTTTTGCCTTGTTCTTAGGTAGGCCCTATGTCCAAGGGTCTCAGAGTTTGGGCTTTCTTGATGATCTTGTCTTTCCCCCAGAGTAGAAGACATCAAGTGATCTGGGCCCAGTATAGTTTCATGACCCTCCTCTAGTCACAGAGAGTTTTATTCTTATATTATTCTTTTTTACTCTTTTTCCCTTCCCCCAGCTGAAATGAGTCTTTTACCTATACCCTGGGGGCAAAATGTTTGCTACCCTTTTGCTGACAACTTAAGTATTTGTTTCTTAGGGGAGAAGGATCTGGGTAGGGTTTTGTACTTTTCCCAAAGCAGTGACTTCTCTCCTGTCTAGGCTCTCAAGAAAAGTTAAGGTTTTTTTTTATTTTCTGAAATCTTCTGTTGTAAGGTAGGAGCAACATTCTTTTCAGCTTTCTACATCTTGCATGGAAACTAGAAGTCTCCAGATGTATTATTTTTTATTGCTATTTTGTTTGTGTGCTTACAAATTTAATGTAAGTTCACTATAAAATAAATTTAGGCCATGGTGACAGATACTTTATAAAAAAGGGAAGTTAATTGGAAATCATTTCACACAAATACAATTCTGTCTAGATTTACTTTTCCTGGTTCAATTATAAGCTTTGGAGAAAATGACTATGCATTTGAATTGAAGTATTGTAACTCTGGACCTCAAGTTGAGGTGCTAAAGCAGCACTGGTTAAGAAACTGGACATGAAAAGGTATTATGTCATGGTGAACAGGTTTCAACCTAAAGATACAAAATGAGTGTTCAGCAGTGAAGTATATGGAAATGATCAAAGCATCAGTGCTTGTAAACACAGATTTCCTAGTTCTCTGTGTCTGAAAGTAGAATTCTTCCACTCCAGCACCTGGAACAGTACTCTGGCACATAATGGTCCCTCCATAATAATTTTTTAAAATATGTTTTTATTGATTTTTTTTTTTAGAGAGAGAGAGATCGAAACATTGATATGAGAGAGAAATATCGATCGGCTGCCTCCTGCACACCCCCTACTGGGGATCAAGCCTGCAACCCAGACATGTGCCCTGACCAGAATCAAATCAAGACCTCTCAGTCCATGGGACAGTGCTCAATCCACTGAGCCACACTGGCTGGACACCTCCATAATAATTTTTATATAAATAAATAAATGAGAAAGCCTAATTTTTTATTTATTTTTTCGCAATTAATGTTGATGTCTCAAGGAGACACTTGACTTTCTGCTGCTCATAGGGAATTTGGAAGTTTCAGTTATTAACTGAAAAGATAAATGAGGCATACCAAATTACATCTCAAGCTGGTAAAAGGTAGTGTAAGTTACGCTTCTGTAATGAGATTCATTCTGTTTTGTAAACTGCATTTTCAACCCATTATTAATTTTGGGCAAATCCATAACAAAAAGAAGCAAATAAGGAAAATTAATTTGGAAAGTTGGTGGTAGAATATAAAATAAAATAAGGAAGAATGAGGAAAGATAAATTCACCAACAAGCATAATTAAATATATTCTATTTGCCTAGCTCTATGATCAACACTGTAGAGTATAGGTATGAAACAGTAGTGGAATAAGCCTCATCAAATAGCTATAAGAATTGAGCAGAAGTTGATAGAGAAAAAAAAAAAATCTCAAAAAAAAAAAGAAAAAAATAAAGCCACATCTGCACAGACCTGTGTCTTGTTGATAAGAAATTCAAAAATTCAAAAAGAATTAAACAAAGTATCTGAGATCCATCATAGAAGGCTCCAATTCATCAGGATTTATTGATCATTTTAACCTACCAAAAAACATCAAAAAATATAGCTCTACAGTAATTAATTCTCTTCTCTAGCTAACCTACAGCTGGGAAGCTAGAATATTCTTCAACAATAAGTTTTGTTTTACTCTAAATTGTTTTTCACAGTGAAAACAAATCTTAAACGTTTCTGTGCTGCCAACTTACCCTTACTGTCATGGTCAGACTAGGTTGCCTTGGCAACTTCACAAGATAAATGTGCTGCTGTATCCACCTGTGATGTCATAGCAGATGGCATCGTCTTAGCAGCAGAATAAAAATGGTGACTTTCTTGTTAGCTATTTTTTGTTTGGACTGTCTTAGCATCATTATTCATAGGAAGGATTATAAAATGTCCATTGTGAATGTGGCATATTTTCAGTTACTAGATTTCGCCAGAGTCCATCTTTCTTTTTTATTTTTTAATATTTTTTCTTTATTGGTTTTAGAGAGAGAGGAAGGGAGAGAGAGAGATAGAAACATCAATGAGAGAGAACATCGATTGGCCACCTCCTGCATGCCCCCCACTGGGGATCGGGCCCACAACCTGGGCATGTGCCCTGACCAGGAATCGAACCGGCGACCTCTTGGTGCATGGGTCGACGCTCAACCAGTGAGCCACACTGGCCAGGCCCATTTTTCTTTCTTCATGTTAGTCAATGAACACAGGACTGGGCTGTAGAGGTCCTTGAATCCCTGTAGCTGACACTGTTTATTGCTTACATTCTCTCCTTCCTCCCCACTTTAAGTAACCACTCCTCCCCGCTCCCTGGTAGTCACATTTGTGACTCAAGAACAGATGAACTCATCTGTACTCCAGAAATGAATCCCAATAACTAAGCCAGTTATCAAAATTCCATCCCCTAGCTAGTGATTTATTCAGGGACCCAGGTTTAAGCTGAACAGGGCACAGGCATTCCCCTGCAACTGCATTGGTGCAGGACATGTGACCAATTTGGCTCAATCAGATTACAAAAAAGAACTTCGATTTCATGGTTGGAGGAAAGAATCTCTTTCACCAGTTAGATAAGAACAAGGAATTATTTTTGCCACCATTACAGTACGTAAGCATGCTGAGAGCACATGAGATGCAAGCCCAGCTCAAAGCTGACACCTGGTAGAAGACAGAGCAGAGAGAGGAGAGCAGAGGAGCAGGGTCGGAGCTCTTGACAGTGCCTTGTTTGTAGACTGTCCCACCTCTGGAATTCCTATTATATGACATAGTGCATTCTGTTTTACCACAATTCAGAGTGAGGGTTTCTTGTAACTAAGAACATCTTAACTGATATGTGTTATTGTGTCCAATAACAAATATGTTATCTTGATCAGACCCTTTCAAGTCTCTGGACCTCAGTTCTTCCATTGAATAATTAAGGGACTGGATAGGAAGCCTCTAAATTTTCCTTCTGATTTTTCTAAACTTCCATGTCTAAAAGCAAAACATAGTTCTAGGTACCACTGAGTTTTCAAAACAGTATAAAAAATCAAATGGGCAGTTAAGACCCACTTAAAGTTTAGGACAAACAATACTACCAAGTCTGCCACATTTTAAGAGCAAGGGGCCTCTGGAAGTTTACCTGAGGGCCTGTGAGAGGCACCAGAGACTCTAGTCATTACAAGAAGACCCAAGAAGGGGAAAAGGTAGTGAACCTTTTGAAAAGTCCAGAGTTCAAAAAGAGAATCTGTTTGCTCCCTCGCTATCATGTGTGGAGAAGGAGTGGGTGGTTACTTAGCTTCCTCCTAACCAAGGGTAAAATCCCTTATGATGAAAATCCTAAACACTACCGGGGTAATCTCACATTGATTTCAGAACCTCTGATCACAGCTTTCAACATAGGGTACTCCAAGCTAAAAAAATAAAGTATTAAGGCAGTACTATAACATGTATAGGAAAAGATAGAATTAGCATGGAATGAGATACCTAGATAAAACTATTATATGCTCATTGTACCATTCTCAGAATTTGAGATTCCTAAAACTGGAAGGGATCCTACAGGTTACTCACAGGAGTGCCTTCTATGTGTCAAGCATTTCAATTGACCATTGACATACAAAGTCTTATTTATTCAGTACAAAACAAACATGTTGAGGAAAATGTTACCTCTATTTTTAAAATGACAAAACTTGGGTTCAGATAAGGTAAATGCCTTACTCACATTTATAGCCAAAAACTTAAGAAGCTGGTCTACAAACTCAGGTGTGCCCAACTCCAAGACTTTAACCCTTTGTGCCTAAGTCAGATTTACTTCCTCCAATCACAGGATTCTCTTCTACAGATAATAGGGAGTGTGGTCCCCAGCCTCATCTGAAATATCACAGCCTGAGATGGATTCTGTTTGGAGAGGCATCTCTTTCTATATTTGAATAGCTCGGGATTTTCTTCCTAATTTAAGGCCCCCAAATTTGCCTGCCAGAAATTCACTGAGTCTACATGCAGCTTTTTGGAGCAAACCTAAATAAGCAGATTCTTTGTAACTCCACTTCTCCCCAACTCCTGACATCTTCTCCAACACCAAGTCTTCATTTCTCCTTGGAAAACATCCAGTATCCTCTCAACTATTGTTTGTAAAACTTTCTTCCTAGGCTCCTTCCTAAGTGGCACTCCCTGCACCTCATGTTTTACAATTGTCAGTGTCAGTGTTGAAGTACAGACCCAAAAAAAGGACACAATACTTCATGTCTAATCTGTTTTCAACTTCATAATAAATTTCTGTAAATGCAGTCTAAGTGTATGAGCTTTTCCATGAAGATCCCAGCACATTAAAGACAGATTTTCTAAGCACCATTCTGCAAAGCTTAAGAATGCTCAAGGAGCTCTCAAAAACTAAGCCAACAACACTTAAGATGTATCCCATTAAAAGGGAACACTGTTAACATGCAGTCAAATGCAGCTGAATTGGATCTCAAGCTTCCACATTAAAGACGTTTACAGGAAATTGCAAGCTGCTCAGCCCTGTGTCACTTCTGTTGAATTAGTTATAGAGCCAAGTCTTACTTGGTAAGACTTTTGCCAGCATCTGCGCTGAGATATACATTGGCCTTCATCTGATGTCATTTCTGTGAACATTCCAGTTAGTGAAACCAATAATAAAAGAACAAATTCCAGACTGGGTCATATGTTAAGAAGTTTAGTTTATTCTTCTCAGGACACTTTTCAGTAATATGCTTTTATTTCAGTGGGTTCCCAGAGCACCCATTGGGCCCTCTCTCCCACACAAGGAAGAGTCATGTTTCTCTATGTTCTCAATAATTAAGAAAAATAAGGGTGATTGGGAAATTTTCAACAGACATTGAAGAACAGATCTCAACATGTTATAAAAACAAAATTATATCTTGTATTATTATTTTTTCCTTTATTGATTTTAGAGAGAGAGGAAGGGAAAGGGAGACAGAGATAGAAACATCGATGAGAGTGAACATCGATTGGCCACCTCCTGCATGCCACATTGTGGGCATGCGTCCTGACCAGGAATCGAACTGGAGACCTCTTGGTGCATGGGTTGATGCTCAACCACTGAGCCACACTGGCCTGACCAAAATTATATCTTTTAAATGTCACAGCTAATAAACACTGATTAGTTCTATGTTTGTGATAAATCAAAGGGTCAGTTAGACTATAAGAGCATTCTGTCTTTACCATCATATTGCGTACATAGTATTGTAGATAGTATTGTATACATCTGCATGAAATGAACCAATAGGCTCAAACCTACAAATGGTTGACATTGGCTTGAATCTTGAGGTTTGGGTATTTCCTGTTGGGGTCTTTAATTCCTCTTTCAATGAAATAGTCTTTAGATGTTTGCTGTCATTGCTTTATAATAATGCCCATAACTAATGCCTGTAGAAAAAGTCAGATTTGCCTCAGTTTTATGTTTCTTCAAAATTTAGCTGGATAAATTGGGTGAACTGAGCTCCTCCACACATACAATTTTATTCTTCTATCTCGGGAAAGATGATATGATTAAAACGAGTCTTAATCTGGTCCATCTGGTCCAGACACAGCTTTATAAAGGTAACATAATGGGCTTTATAATATTATTTTGTAAAGAGTAAGGCCAAAAGTCATGTTAATGGGATAAATATGTAATCCTCATAACTCATAAGAGATATAAATTATCTTAGAAGAAAATAATATTTACTTTGATGAAGAAAGTTTGCTCTTGGGTAATTTGTGATGTAATCAGTCACAGAACTTGTTGATATAGATAATAAGCTGAAAACAAAGAACCCACAGTCATCCTCGCTCACAGGAGAACTCACACCTTTCCATTTATGAAATATCAAATCTTAGGCTTAGAAAATCCTTTTGTATCTAGGTAAAGATGTTAGTTAAGATAAAGGACTGGAACATTGTTCTCATGTGTAGATACACATTCTCTCTCTCTGTCTCTCTCTCTGCCTCTCTCTCTCTCTCTCTCTCTCTCTGTCTCTCTCTCGTAGTAGTTAATAGTAGTAGTAATAGTAGTAGTAGTAGTAGTAGTAGTAGTAGTAGTAGAGTAAGGAGCATTACATTGATATGTGTCTGCTTCCTATGAGTTGGATTTTTAAAAAAAGAAAAGCAAAACATATGTGAAGCTACTTTAGGTAGCTTGAACAGCCTCCCATGTAAGGGACTTTTCAAAGTTGTTTTGGTAGTAGAAACCATGCTCTCAGACAAGATTTGCATAAAACAGGTAATAAACTATGCAACCCAGGAAAAAGAACTGCCCTGGGTGAGGCAGGGAGGAAGCCTCAGAGATGTGACTGCCCAGCAAACCCTTAGGCCTTCTCAAAGCCCTTGGAGGAAAGTCTTGGAACAAATGGAAAGAGTATTAAGTTCATAGAGGGTGTTTTTGTGTGTGTGTGGAGTTGTTTCTGTTTTTAAGAAATTCAACATTTATTCTTTGAGCTTCTGGTCAGTGCAAGGCACTGCCCTATAAGTTGAGGGCAGCAGTGAAGCAATAAAAAAAAAAATCATGTATTAACCACATTCTGAAGGAGATAAGACAGTGAGATATAATCGTCAAAAGCATGATATGTGAGCCAGAGAGTTTCAAAGTGTAGATCTTTAACTTCTGAGCTGTGTTGTCTTAGGTAAGTTAATCAACCTTACCATGCCACAGCTGCCTCAGGTGTAAAATGAAACCTATTGACTTCCTCCTTCATCAAATGATCATTGGTCCCTGGTAGGCAATTATCTGCGAACATTATGGGTAAATCACATCCTTCTTCTAAAAAGAGCTTTACTGGATTGAACAGGAAGAACACAACACAATGAGGATGCTGTTATCAGAATCCACAATCAGGGCAGAGTGTAGTGTGCCCAGTGGATGACTTTATGCTGGACCAGTTCTGTAGGCATTCCTGGACCCTGGTTACCACCTGCCTCTAGAAAGATACTCAGATAAAAGATTTGGGCCTTTAACATGGTAGATGAGATCAAGGCCTCTGTCCCTGGCCTTGGAGACTCAAAAGTTACTTCGCAAGGCTTGGTTTTTAAAATACGTTTCTGGAAAGCAAAGATAGTCTATTGAAAGCCCACTTGCCCCTTGTCGCAGGTCTGGTGGAGGGACCGCAGAAGTACTTGTGTGGTTTAGTCTGCATTTTCGGCAACATCACTCACATATCAGAAGCACTTCAGTTTAGCAAGCACGTAAATGCCCTTTCTTCTTTGGTATTAGGAATAAACCCATTCCTTGATAACAGGTAGGAAACCTGCCCACCTGGCTTGCTATTAGAGAAAGGGAAAGGGCTTAAGTGCCCGTGGGTGCCTGTGGGAACGCAGTCTGTGGGCATGTGCACGTGTGCATGGAGTCGGGTAGGGGGAAGAGGTGAGTGCTGAAACGTGCCTCTTTGATCAGGATGCCTGTCTCATAGCAGTGAGCGTATTAAATAAAAGTATGCGTGTTAAGTGGTTACACAGCATCTTGCGTATAGTACACATTCAGTACACAATGGCTCCTATTCTCATCGATAACCATAAAGTGTGCTTGTGGTGGTCAGGAGTGACCTGATTTCAAGTGACAGAACCCTCATTGAGACTACCTCAGAAGAAAGGGGAGTTTTACAAATATACGAGTCAGAAAACTTGAACTCCTGAAACTGAAAGGCACAACAAGGAACTGGAAAAAATATAGGCAACATGCACAACAGAAAAAGTTTAATTTCTTTACTATAGGAAAATACTTTACAAATCAATAAGTTAAAAGGAAAAAGTGCTAAAAGTTATCATTCTCATTCAATAGACCTAAAAATTCAGCATTAATAATTAACGCAATTCAAATAAAGAATACTTAAGTGTCATTCTTTAAATATCAGTTTGTCATGATTTTTGATGTTGAGGAAAGTGTAGTAAAACGGGCACCTTATAAACTAATGGTGGAACTGTGTTTCGGTCTTTCTTGGTTAAAATTTGTCAACCAAGTCAGGCCAGTGTGGCTCAGTGGTTGAGCGTCGACCCATGCACCAAGAGGTCGCTGGTTCAATTCCTGGTCAGGACACATGCCCAGGTTGTGGGCCCGATCCCCAGTGGAGGCAGGAAGGGGTGCAGGAGGTGGCCAATCAATGTTCTCTCTCATCGATGTCTCTATCTCTCTCTCCCTTCCCCTCTCTCTAAAATCAATAAAGAAAAAAAAGAGTTAATGGTTTAAAAAATATATATATAGAGAGAGAAAAATTTCCAGTTCAAAAGCAGATGTTACCATTCCTGGATATGTAGCAACTGTCGACCTTGCACTTCTCTTCGGTTTCTCACTGGCTGTGTTGTTCTGTGGACCCCCAGGCTCCCCCCATGTTGCTAGGCCTCCCTAAAATCTTGAGCTACTGAATTTCCTGTTACTTTTTCTGCAAGGATATATAGCTTATTCTTTGTCCTGCACTTGCCATCCAAATAGTGCTCTGTGTAAGTGTTGATAACAAGATTACCTCTTGTCACCAAAAAGGCCCATCAGTTGCTTTTCCTTCTTCTTTTACTCAAATAAAGCAGAATAATAATCTACCAGAGATAAGAATTCTGCCATTAATCTAGAAGGCAGGAACAGCTGCAGTCAGTTTTTATTTTTAATAGCATTTCTTCTACCTGATAAGTATATATCAGCAATGTAGCAATACCTATCTCTGGGAAGGATTACTAAAAAAACTTTTGTTATTTTTTTCTTATTTGCAAGGATGCAGTTGGAAAGCAAACCAAAAGGCTTTTCTAATGCTTTTCAATCCTTTAATTGAAAATGCTTGTAAATCATGCTAAAATCCTGTCCTGCACATGTAATTTTGAAACTGAGATATTGAAAGTTTGAAATGAACACGATGAGCAGTGTTTTGAATTAATACTTATCAATTTATGTTATTGTTATTCATTTCTCTCTGGAAAGAGACTATACATGCATAAAAAGATTCATTCTTTGAGAGATCTAGTCCACCAGGCAAGGATGTGTGTGTGTGTGTGTGTGTGTGTGTGTGTGTGTGTGCGCGTGTTTATAAAAGAATAGCCCTGATCTTTGGAGCAAACTGTATGTTTTGTGTAGTTGACTATATATGTATATTTCATTTTAATTAATTGTTTTATGTTTTAAATGGTTTTTTAAATTTAAGTATATTTGTATACAATATTGTATGTTATATTAGTTTGTGTACAATACAGTGATTTGACAAATTGTTTTATAAAATCTTTTCTGACTTGCATTCTCTCAATACTTTATTTCCTCACCTTGCATGCTTATTCTCAATCATATTAAGCTATATTTTGTATTTCTTTTATCTTTCCTGTCTACATGGTGCTTATGGTACCATTTGACTAGGGGGTTTCAATCCAACCCTCATATCCAAGTCCAGAAGGAAAAAAAAAGACTAATTTTCTCATTTTCTAGTCTACTTGAAATACTAATTTTCTCATTTTCTTGAATTATATCCCTGACTAACTTTGGGCTAGTTATGAGAATGAAGGAGGAAGTAAAAAGAAAGAAGGTCTGGGACCAATTCCAGGAAGTAGGTGCTTGGCTATGAGATCTATTAAAATAGCTGGGGTTTTTCATCAGAGAAACCTGAGTGTCCCCTGTAGCTCCACCAATGTCTCACTTTATGACCATGAATAATTCACTAAAACTGAGCCTAAGTTCTCTCACTATAAAATGGCTGCAGTATACCTACCTAGTAGGGTTATTATGCATATTAGAGATAATAAATATAAATGATGACTATTATTATTATATCCACTGAACTTCTCCATTATCAACAATGTTCCCTAATTTAAACCCCAATATTAAATATTCAGTATAACTTTGGACAAGGAACGTAATTTCTTTGTGCTATAGCTTTCACACCTGTAATATAGGAATACTGATACCCCTCACTCACCTCCAATGCTCCTTGCTCTGTAAAAAGGGAATGCAAGAAAGAAACAGTGTTTCTTCTTGATGCAAAAAAAAAAAAAAAAAATTACTTTATTTCTAATGACTCATTTCCTTAACTGATTGTTTACATATATACCATCCAGGATCACTGTGAGGATTACATAAATAATGTCTGTAAAGAACAGTGACCCAAAGTATTAACTATCATTACCATCCTCATCACCATCAACGTCATCCATGCTAAGTACCTTTATCCTCATTATACTATCAGACCTAGTTGCTGATTTTTGGTTTGGAAAATATTTCTGTTAACTGTGGGAATAAGGTAGCTGTTTTGTCCCAGTCCACAAGATCCAGGAAGTCCCCTTGGATCTGCCCAAATGTGCTGTCAACAATCTGTAGGAACAGCCTGGGCATGCTGCATTCAAGGCTCCTATGACATTTGTTCTCTGTGTTCAAAATACTTTGGCAACTGCTTGAATCATTTCATTGCTAAAAATTCTCTTCACAGTATGGACACTCCAAAGCCCCTTAGCACCCATGGCCAAAATCATTAAAAGCCATCTATGGAAACATGAACATGGAAAGGATGGTGGCCCATCATCAGTGGAAAAGATATGATACTAAGTGCAGGTCAAGCAGCCTCCGGGCTGGCTTTCCTAGTAACCAAGTTGGCATTTCCAAACCAGGCATGTTACTATGTAGCTCTTCCCCGTGATTTAGAGGCAGGAAGAGACCACCATTCAGTTGTCCAATCCTCTGAGAAAATGCACTTTTCTCCCATGGCTAGTTTTGTGAGTCATTTTAAGGAGAGAAATAAAATCGACCAGAGAAACATGCTTCTCTTACAACTATGCAAAATGACAGCTGCAGATTTTAGGGGCAAATGAATATACTAAAAAGTAATTGAAAGGTAAATTGGGACTCAGGGAGTAATAAAACAAAGGAGAGCTATAATGAGAGTTATCCAATTATAATTCTGTGGGGAATAAGAAATAATACTCCATCAAGTTCTCTATCACAAAAGGCATTCATTTAAGGCCTGCAATTGTGAATAATTGTTCCAATCAAAGATTTATAGGAGGTCACAATAGGTGGTATGTAAACAAATTGTTAATGAAATGAACCATAAAGAATGAGATAAATAATTCTAACAGCAACTAAAAATGCAGCTTCTCTGTTGCTTTTCCTTTTGATAGAGCAATGAGAAATGTAGGCCAGGTGATGGATATCAATAAAATTGAAGTGTGTGTACAGTAAAGCTGCATCACTCAACTGGAGACTATGTGGTCAGTCCCCTGAACTGTTGACAACAGGCCTGGCTGTCTGGAGAGAATAGATAGGACAAAATCCACAAATCAAATCCACATTCTTATTTCATACATGAACCTTACAGTTCCTAACTTAAAGTGTATTTATTTTTAATTTTTAAAGTAAACTTAATAGTTACTTGATTCTTTTAGATTATCAAAGGAAAATCTTTTTTTTTTCCTTCTTTTTTAGTTAAAATCGAATTCAGGAAAGTTTTAAAAAATTAATAAACATCGAAAGTAATCCCAGCACAAAGAAATGACCACTTTTCCTATTTTGTGTATTTCATCCTAATCTTTTTTTCTTTGTGTGCATATGTACATACTAATATATTGCAAAATGAGACTCATTCTCTCTATATAATTCATAGCCTGCCTTTTTCATGATGGTTATTTTAAACCCAGAGCTAACAAGTTTGGTTGTGTACAATATTTAAAGCATTTTAGAAGCAGCAAAGTAAAAGAGAGATTTGAGGACCATTAAAGAGAACTATGTTCTCAACTGTCAAATGAATGTCTGAGAGTATAAATTAGAAAAACATTTGTATGAATAAATAATAATAATCTCAGGATTAGAAGGGAACTCGGAAAACATGTAATTTAACCCTTGGGGAAATGTTTAACCCCTTCTAAGACATCCTTGCTGTAAGAATACCTTGGTGACAAAGACTGCAGTACAGCTGACCCTTGGACAACAGGGGAATTAGGGACACACCGACCCCCCACCCCAGTGGAAAATCTTTTAACTCTGCAAAAACTTAACTGTAGTCGGCCCTTCGAATCCACAGATTTAATGTACCACAGAATGGAAACATTGTCATGTGCTGTTGGGAATTTGCGGTTAGGAAACTGCAGTTGGGAATGTGAAAATACCGTTTTTGATTCCCGCTTGGTTGAATCAGTGGATGCAAAACCTGGGATGCAAAGCCCATGGATGCGAAGGGCCAAATGTCATTACTGGGGGGAAAAGTTCAGAATAGGTTACCTCATAGGGATGGCAGGCTCCCCTCCAAACACTGATTCAGGGCACAGGTTTCTTCCATGTTTTGCTCGTAGCTGCCATCTTTCAGAGTCATCAGCATAAAACCAGTGGAAGGAGAAAGAGCCTGGAGGGCTATGGAAGGACAGTATTTATGGACCAGGCCTGAAAGCAGCAAACTTCACATTCCATTGGTCAGAACTCAGTCACATGGACACACCTAACTGCAAGGGAGGCTGGGAAATGTTGTCTCACTGTGGGCCTAGGGTGAAGAGAAACGAGTTTGGTAAATGACTAGCCAGTTGATGCCACAGTTTTATTCATCAGAAAATTTATTCTCTTTTGAGTCAAAATTCCACATAGATTAGTTCTGATTCTGCCCCCAGGACAACATAAAATAATTCTAAACTTTCTCCTACAAGATAACCCTTCAAATGTTTAAAGAATGATTTTATGTATCTATCATATGTACTATTTTCTTCAATCTAAGTATTCCAAATTTTCTTTATTTTCTTCACATGACATTACTATTAAAGCATAGTCATTTGGGGCCATTGGATATGAAAATTTAAAAAATTTCATATGTCAGTACTCCCCCAAAGCATGAATTTCTTAGATATAATATAATAACTAATATGCATAATAAAACTCTTCAGCTATCTAAAAATTATTTTAAACTTACAGGCAAAATATATAATGCTCTAAAAATATATGTCACTGAAAAAAATATTAAAGTAGAAATAATTCACTGTTTTCAAAAGGTAAGCTTCATGAAAAAAGATGTTACAATGGGGCTTGTTTGCCCTATCTTAGCATCAATTAAGGCTCTCATATTATACATATTGGGATACCAAAATAAGTCTAAGACAGAATTACCCTTCCCCCATTTGCTCCCAAGTGCAGATTTATAAAGAAAGTGTTCTTGAGAAACTTGTTTATGTCTCTTAAATTTCTCAGTCGGATCAAAGATAAGCAAAGATCGAAAGAATGGGGAAGGAGATGTCTTTGGACCATGTAGGCCACACAGGAGAGTGTGGAATCTTCTTGTGTCCTATTCAATATGACAACCTGGAGGAGCAAGAAGATGCCTTGGAACCGAGAAAGTAATCACAAGTCTTACTATCTAGAATAGGGAATCATCTTCCTAGCTCAAAGGAAATGGAAGAGAGTGGAATCAGCACAGCATATTCATAGAGCCCAGAAAACCACTCCAGGAGAAAGTCAGCCTTCATTGTCTGTCAGGCCCATCTAGAATTGCCAATTTAACCATCTTTCAGGGCCATAGGACATAAAGCTACACAGTCAAGTAAAAACTGTCCCATCCTCTTCTCTCACCTGTCCACACTTCGCAATATGCACTCAACAGGTAACATGTGAAGACCAGATGAGAAAAGACAGAAAAAGAAACCCAAATGCACCCTTCTTGCTGTGACCTCCACCCTGAAGCTGACCCAGCTGGAGGAGGAAACAAAATGTGAATTCAGATTTTGATTAAAATCTTATACAAAGCAATCCAAATACTGGATTGAGATTGCTTGCAATTTATCTTTGTGGGCCTCAGTTTCTTCATCTATAAAATGGGTATAATAGTAATTCTTCCCCTTTCATAGCACTGTTAATGGAGAAAAAATGACATAACGTGCAAATTACTTAAAACAACGTCTACAATATATTAAACACTTATTAAATGTCAGTATTTACTTTCAAAATAGTACTTTAGCACTCACAGATTACTCATGACTTAGATCACTTGTCAACAGCCTCAAAGGCCTCTCACATAGAAAAATGAGGAATTTCCCCAGGTATTCACCTGTAGGAATGATTTACTAAGCTGAGAAAGCCATTGACCCAGTAAGGCTACTTGATCACAAAACATGTGTCTCTTAAACTAATGTTGTTTTTGTCTGTCAATAGTTTTGAAATACAAAAAGGAAATGATTTATTCAAAGAGTGTATGATTAGATAGCTGGTGAATAGAAAAATCTGCCTAACACATTGTGTCAATGCAGTTATGCTTTTGGTTTAGATATGCGAAGAGAGACTTTACATTTAAACCACAGCAGAGGGAAGATAACCAACTGAGCTGCTGTCCCAAATACCAGAAATTACATGAGACTTTTTGGTGAGATTTTTATAATTTAAGAGAGGAGCCTAGATATATGTGGGGAAAGAATTTAAACACACACAGACACACAATTTTAAGACCAGAAAAACAGGAAATATACATTTAAAAGAGATATATTTAATAACATCCACTAAAAATGTGAGCACACTAGAAATGAATCTAATAAATGTAAGATTTTTATGGAGAAAACTATAAAATTTTATTAAAAGTCTCTCAAAAATATGTAAATAAATCTACATGAATTGAAAGACTTATAAAATGTCCATTCTCCCCTAAATTGTTCTAAGAATTTAAATAAATAAAATATAAAGTCCTGACAGTGTTTCCCATGTAATTTGATGTTATGGGCTTGTGTCTCCCCAAAATTCATATGTTGAAGTCCTAATCCTGGCACCTCAGGATGTATTTAGAAACAGGGCCTTTAAAGAGGTAATTAAGTAAAAATGAGGTCAATAGAGTAAAATTAATTATGAGTATATCCTATAATCCAGCAATCCAATTCTTAGATGTATATACCTTACAATGGGCACATGGAAACAAGTACAAGAATGTTTATAGAAGTACTTTTTGTAATAGTGAATAATTGAAGAAAGCTTAAATGTCCATCTACAAGAAGATAGTTAAATGATTTGACCACACTGGATTCTACTTAGTAAAAATAATGAATGAGAGCACTACACATAAATATGGGTGCTACTTAACAACCATAGTAATTAAATTAAAAATTAAGTTGCAAAAGAATATATATAATGGGATGCCACTTATGCCAAGCTAAAATGAAAACCATTGTAAATAGGAACATAAATACAGAATAAAAACTATTTTTGAAAAAGAAATTAAAATTATCGATCAAATTTGGAACAGTATTTCTGAGTGGATGTCGATATGGCTTGTGGGAAGATATTAGAAATATCATTAGTTTGGGTAACTATTTCTTAACCTTATCATACTAGGTTTATTTCTTCTATATATATTAAATACTTTATAATACATTTAAAAATACAGTAATTTCATTGTAAGTTCTATTACATCCAAATCATTAAAAATTAAGAACAATGGTCTCCTTCCCTAACCATAATTTATCATTTCCCTTAATTACTTTTATCATTTCTGAGAAGTATGACCTTTATAAAAATATAGACATTTACATTTCAAATGGGTGAAGGCAGACTATGTTGTAGAAAAATTTGACTGAGCATCCTTATCTCTTTACATTAACTTACAAGAAAACACAGCAGATACATTTTATACATGAAAGATCAAAGAAAGTTTTCCTTAGTAAGGATGACCATAATTCATCATCCAAACAGGAACACTTTTGAGAGTGAAATGGAGAAATATTACATTAAATTAAATGAAGAAATAATAAATCTGGGACATGAAGCATAAAGAGGGACTGTCATAGTTTTTCTCTTTATTAAAACTGATTCTAGCTTTTTATTTCTGAAAAATTGTTGAGCAGTCTGGAGAGAATTTCCTGGTATATAACTCCAAAAAGGGCAAAGTAAGGTCATAAAAAGTGAAGGCCAGAATATACAAGAAAGTGGAACCAAGTGAGGTCAGATAGCTCTGAAGTAGTATCGCTCATAGACAACAATGCTGGGGACAGGGCAGGGGAGGGGAGGCAGGGGTGGATGGGGAGGAGGGTGTCAATGGGGGAAAAAGGAGAAACATCTGTAACAAAAATAAATTAATAAAAAAAAATAAAATAAAATAAAAAATAAAAGTGTTTGATTCTGGTGGCCAAGTGTCTGGGCATTAATGCTCTTTAACTAGGAGACCAGAGACCTGAGTAAGTGGGAAGGTGGTCCAGAAACCACTTTTTCAAGCTGCAACCTTAAAATAATATCCTCAAGGGGCAGTTAAAGGGAAAATGCTCTAATTAATTAGAGGAAGACAGTGAAGATCTTTGCCTTCTCAGCATTGACTATGAGTAGAAGAAAGGTAAAAAGAAAATAAATCTCCCATGAGAATTCTCAAACACAAACTGATGGTCATTTAACACTGGGCAAGAATCCCTTGCATGTGGCCTGTAAACTTGACATTTAAAAATGTGGTTGAAAGTAGTCCTTTGTTGTTAGTGTCTGACAGGGGCCTGAGAGAGCATAAATAGATCTTTTTTAGGGGAAATTACATTAAAGTTGGTCTTAAAAAGGAAAGATACAGATTAAGTCTCCAGTCACATGAGCTCACAGTCAGAAATCAAAAACATATGACAGAAGATGCAGCAGCTGCAATATTAAACCCAGGAGCTTTCTCAAGCAGCTTTTATAGCACTAATCCCATTGGTTAGACCTCCACCCTCATGACTTAATCACCTCCTGGAGGCCCCACCTCCTAATACCATCATCTTGGGGGTTAAATTTTAACATATGAAATGGGGGGGATTGGAATACAAACATTTGACCTTAGCATTCTGTAAAATTTGAGGTGCCTAATTATTAAAAATGGACAATAATACAGGACTTTGCATCTAATTATTAGGATGAACTCAGAACATGCATGATATACTATGGAAAATTCTGCTCATGTTAGTAGAATGGCATAATTTTTTTTAGTGTCTGATAATCTATTTTTTTTATTGTTGACACTATTACAGATGTCCCCTACTTTGCCCACCTCCACCTAGCCCCCACCGCCCCTTCCCCTGGTCTTCACAACACTGTTGTCTGTGTCCATGAGCTATGCACAAAAGTTCTCTGGCTCATCTCTTCACCTTCTTTTGTCCAGTCCCCCCAATCCCTCTCACCTCTGACGCTTGTCAGTCTGTTCCATGTATTCATGCCTCTGGTTCTATTTTGTTCATCAGATTTCACTTGTTAGTGAAATTGTATGGTATTTATCTTTCTCTGACTGGCTTATTTCACTTAGCATAATAATCTCCAGGTCCATCTTTGCTTCATTTAAAAATCCTTAACAAACAAACAACAACAACAACAAAATGGTATTACATGAGTTTTTCTGGAGTTTTTCCTTCTAGATTAAAGCAAACAAACAACAAACAAAAGCCTCCATACGTGGTCTCTGGAGGCAGATGGAATAGGGCTCAAATTCTAATTCTTCCTCTTATTAGCTATTTGGGGAGGTACTTAAACTATCTGGCCCTCAGTTTTGTTACCTGTTAAATGGAGATATTAATATCTATACCATAAGGTGTTGTTCAGATAGAAGAAATACTGTATTTTCTGTGCTTAGCATAGCACCTGCCTGGCACAAGGTGCTCAACAAATGGCTGTAATTTTTATCTATTTCTATGTCCATATCCATTTCCTCCTTGAAGTAACACAACCTTTCAAGTCCTACCTAAATATTCCCAATTTCATATTTAGTTGTGCATAGGGGAATAAAGGCAAGAAGTCTGCAGCTAACATTAGGAATATTAAGGTGGAATAGCACCCTCCTGAGGACAAAGTGAATTTGGCAGCCATTGTCAGCTCAAGAGTCCCTAGGGCCTAGAAGATAGTTGCACCTTAGGGATAGAAAGTTGGTGATGGAAGGTTCTGTTGGGCTGTCCCTCATCCTGGGACCAGAACTAGCTACATAATTAGCAGAGTCCAGTGAAAAATGAAAACATGGGGCTCCTTGTTCAGAAATTATCCAGAATTTCAAGATAACAATAGCAGAACATTATTAAATCAAGCCTGGGATCCCTTGACCTATGGGGCTCTGTGTGGTTATGCAGGTTGCATGTCCCTAAACTGGCCCTCCCTAGAAACATCTCTATGTTCATTCTTCGACAAACGAGATTTGGTTTTTATTATTGAAACCAATGAGTCTCTAATGTATTATCTTGAATCAATAAAACCAAGTTTCATTTGGAACTTTATTAAGAAATACAATTAGGACAGTTCCCATTCCTTTCATAGGGTGATTTTGGTCTGTAAATCGACTCTATTTGCATTCCTACTGTTAGCGTTAAAGGCTCACACATCTTAATAAGAATGAAATATAGTTACTTTGAAAATTTTTCTTTTTAAAGGGGTCCCTAATTGAAAAATAGGACATTTTTAAAATAGTTACCTCTGAGGAAGGGGGGAAGTGATGAGCATTTGGGAGAACATGGAGGAAGGGCTTTAACTCTGTAATATTTCATCCCCAAATCTGAAGACATTAAAATGTAATAAAGCTGGGTGGTGGTTCATATATATTAATATATGAAACCCTGTAAGCTTCTACATTTGCAATCTCTTATAATTAAAATATTTCCAAAGAGCATAAACAAAAGAAATTATGGTTCTTATATTAAATTTGAAGATTTAAGGCAAGAATTTGAATTTCAGTTATGCAATGCAGAATGTCCACACATCTTAAACATGTTACTTCAACTCCCTGTGCTTCTATTCTCTTCTTAAAAGTTGAAAAATTGAATGTGTAATCTTTAATATAACTTTAGGGCTATTAACCTTTACTTCTTTGAAACAAAAAATATATTTAAAGTATAATTTGAAATAAGTTATAATTTAGGAATGTTGATTCAATGAGTATAATCGATTGTGAACTGGTTGGGCAACGTGGTAAGACTTTAGTCAATTTAAACTATTGAAAAGAAGACTCGGACATGTAGATGTTTTTCCTTCTCTGAATTTCATTTTTTTCTCCTTTTATTGATTTTAGACAGAGAGGAAGGGAGAGGGAGAGAGATAGAAACATTGATGAGAGAACATTGACTGGCTGCCTCCTGCATGCCCCCCACTGGGGATCAGGCCCACAACATGGGCATGTGCCCTAAACAGGAATTGAACCGGCAACCTCTTGGTGCATGGGTTAATGCTCAACCACTGAGCCACACCGGCCGGACTCTGAATTTCATTTTTAAGTATAGTTTTAGCAACCTTGTATAGTCATTTGGCCAAAATAGTATCTATTAATTTAACACAGGATTGAAACCTCAAATGCCTATATGTGAGACAGATAAGTAACTGGGTGAAAGAGGCCAAGTGTGTAGAGAGATTGTTGTCCTGTCCAAGTAGGCAGTCAGCACTCAGCTCCAGCTTATTATATCCATGTGTCAGTTTTAACCCAATGTTGACAAAAGTTTCCATTTTTCAAGAGAAGATAGAAACCTGAACTTTTGTGAGCTTTCTTTTGGTTTCTATTTGTTGGCAACTTAATCCAATTATTTTTGAAGTGTATTGTTATCTATCAAATAAAAATACCAAAGGACTGATTTATGATACTAGTGCTTTACTGGCCTAAGATTTCTGGACTAAAGTGTGTTTATTGGTCTTTATGCTCAGTTTTGAGGTTTTTAGTAATATTACTATTGTGCCTAACAGAACTGTGGCTGTTGTCTACTGAGCCCAGCTTATCACCCTTCCCCTCGACCACGTGTTTGGCAATTTCAGCTCCTGGCTCACTCTCACATTCTCCATATTATTTATATCTTAACTCTTGATGATATAAATACACTGTGCATACACTGTGCTTTCACAGACTGGATGGTCCTATCCTTATTTTATTTCCCTCAGCTATCTAAACTGCCCCCCCTCCCCGCTCAGCCCCTCGCTTCCCAAGTCACACTGTAGACCTTGTCAAGATTGTTACCTGAAACCCGCCACAATCGCATCTCACTCCAATCACCACCTTTCATCTTTCCAACTTATTCTCTCTACCTCGACTGCTGGTTCCAACAAGCTTTTGACTCTTCAAGGCACCTCTAGCCCATTGATCATTCTACCTTTTCACTATTTCTCAAGGCTTCAATATCTTCTCTTACTTTGCGTCTAGTTTATGAAATTCCAAGGTCAATGTTTATAGACACTTATACAGGTCCAATTCCTTCACCATCTCTTTCTTTATCTTACTTGCAGGCAAAACCACAACCCTGGTTAAATCTAATTCTTCGCTATTCCATATCTGCATCTCAGTATGAGGTACCTACAGGAAAATGTTCAACCATGCTGACAAAAATCACTTTAAATTGTTGACCGAGATTCTCAAATGGGTCTTCAGTGTTTCCAGAAGATGGTCCTATATTTCCTTAGTTTGTGGGCATGGGCAGTGTGTGATAAATGTTAGTAGTAAGAGGAGTATATGTACAATGGAAAAAAAGAGGAGGCTGATGTTTAAAAGTAGAGTGTGGTGAGAAGATTACAAATATTGCAAATGGATGAATTTGCAGTATGGTGAGAAGGAAAGATTCTGAAGGACGAAGATTAAATTATGCCACAGATAATGAGTACAATGTTTAGGCAGGACACGAAGAAAGGTTATGAGCAAAATGGATAACCTTCTAAGTGCATGGCTAGAGAATCAGTCTAATAGTCATTAGGAGAAGATTCAAAGTTTGTTAAATGACTAAAGATTAAGTAAGGTGAAAATATTATTGACGAAAGTTCCAGTGTAGCTCTTGAATATGCAATGGTTCAAGGCCTACTGGACTCTGCAAACATCAAAGTAGTGACGAGGAGGCAAACAGACACTGGGGCATCCTGTGGCTGCCTTGGAAAGAGTATCAGTGCGTGTGTGTGTGTGTGTGTGTGTGTGTGTGTGTGTGTTGAGGGGGTGGTGGTGATCAACAGCCTCTGCTAATTTTTAGTATAGATGGAACTGATCTCTTTTAGAAAAAGGTACCTGAAAGAACATCCATCAATTTGAATCTGGAAAATTTTGAACCTGGCTCTACTGTGAAAGAACAAATTACATTTCAATTTCGTTGGAACTGCATCAAGGAAATACATGCGAAAACCCCTTCCAACACTTTAGAGTTATAAACAAATGAACTCAGAAATAGTCTTTGGAACCTAACCTGTTTTATATTTTAAAAAGGACAGATTCTATAATTAAATAACAGCAACAATGATGAAAACAATCACTTTTGGGTTATTTCTTACAAGTCTACTATTTATAACACTAAACTGTGAGTATCTTGAGGAAGAAATGACATCTTTTGTCTTTATGTTCATGGTATCTAACAATTTCTATTAAAGTATGCACTCAAAAAATATGTATTTTGAATGAATCATCGATAATCAATGATAACACAGGTATCATTAAATCCTTAGACATGAACAAAAAAATTCCCAAGAATGTACATATTTTATAGACTGGCTAGAAAGTTTTAAAACCTTTTACTTGAAAGATTTTCAAGTTGAAGGGTGGAAGAAAACAGGTGTTAGAGTTCTTTCGCAGTTAACCAAAATCCTGCTCTTCTTTGAGCATTTTGGTTAATTTAAAAACGTATATGGAGAAAAAACTGAAAGCAACAAACACACAAAAACTCATAGACACAGACAACAATATGGTGGTATCCAGGGGGAAGGGTAAAGGGGGTCAAATATATGTGATGGAAGGAGACTCGACTTTGGATAGTGGGCACACAATGCAATATACAGATGATGTATCATAGCACTGTACACTTAAAACCTGTATATTCTTATTACCTATTATCACCCCAATAAATTTAATTAAACATTTTTAATTGTATTTAATTTTGAAGCATTTTTTTAATGTTTTATAGTATGTAATTGTGCTCAGTTCAGGAGATTAAAGGAATAAAAACCAAAGTGCTCAATGTCCTTTAAGATACTGAGAACTGTTTATGCCACGTATATGTCTATTGTTTCTATTTGCATGGCTTCTTTTTTGACTGACTCTGTTGCATTCTTTATTACCTTTTACTTTCACAAGATTGCAAGACAGGTCTGAGATCAGGCAATTTGAGAAAGAGGTGCTCCTGTTGCATGAGCTTAGGCAACATACAAATGCATGACATTTTCCAGTTGCCTCAGTTTCCTCATTTGTTA
The DNA here is from genome assembly GCA_030848825.1 of Tadarida brasiliensis. Lineage (NCBI taxonomy): Eukaryota > Metazoa > Chordata > Mammalia > Chiroptera > Molossidae > Tadarida > Tadarida brasiliensis. Next base: position 50,558,202 of record CM061264.1, read on the forward strand.
ACTCAATTCAATTGAGTGTCTTCTACATTCCAGCCACTGGGCTTGGGATATTCGCAAAGATCAACTGATTTCATCTTCAAAATAATTCTATAAGATAGTCATTCTTATCCTCATTTTATAGAAGAGAAATCTTGGGCTCACAGAGATAAAGTTATTTTAAGATCAATTGACTACTAATAGAAGAATCAGGACTAAAACTAGATCTGTAGGATTCTCAAGCCCATGTGTTTGCTACAAAACATATTGCTACCTTCCAGGAAAAATAGTACTGTGAGTGCAGTGTATAAGACTGACCAAAATAAATAGAAATGAGTAAAAATAAGGAAAATATTGTTAATCCTGAATCCAAAGAAAGATCCCTGTCTCATACTACAGACTTATATTGTTATTGTTTATATAAAAACACCAGTCACCCAACCTAAAAATGTGGGAGTCATCCAAGTTCACTTCATCTCCCACATCCCTCATATTTAATGCAGGTATATAATGGTACAGACCATTTTAAGAAAATTCTATGTACAAGATCCAGTCACACAAAGAAGTTACAGACTCAGAACTGTGACGGACCTTGCCTCCAGTTCGACTGCTTTATTCCTTAGATGAGTATACTGAAATTCAGGAAGTTCAAGCCACCTGCCCAAGGTTATCAAACAAGGTAGTAAGTGAGGTAGAACTAGAACAGAATTCTCCTGATGGTCTATTAGCATTTCTTTCTTTATATCATGCTGTCACCTTTGCAAGGGATGAGATGGTGCTATCAAATGATACATTCATCAAATATTTACTGAGCACCTATTATGTATCAGGCACTGTGATGTCATGGTAAGCAAAACAGTCGTAGTCTCTGTCCTACTGGGTCTTACAGTTTAGTGGGAGTTAGAGTTATTTATCAAATGGTTAAACAAATATGTAACTGCACACTATGTTAAGTGCTATAAAGAAGTACAAAGTGCTGTGTGAGAAAGTAGTCGATCTGACATGACAGGGTAGATTAGACTTGTGGGAGGTCAGGCTAAACTTCTCCAAAGATGTGATGATTGAATTAATCTGAGTGGTGGGATCACAGAACAAAGGAAAAGCAGAATGGCTTCTACCTGCAGCTACCACGGAGGCTTGGTTTTCAAATGTCCAAAGGATGAACTAAACCAAGTTCAAGCACATAAATCAACTGGTTGAATCCATAAACGTGGTCCTCCAAGCTAGTATAGTGTTCTGAAAAGCAAAGTTAAAACATATTCTGGGATCAAATGCCAAGCAGTTACTTTTGGAAGTTTTGCTAATGCTAGAAAGAATATTCAAAAGCAGCCCTTGCCGGTTTGGCTCAGTGGTAGAGTGTTGGCCCGTGGACCAATGAGTCGCAGGTTCGATTCTGATCAAGGGTACATACCTTGGTTGCAGTTTGTCCCTGGCCCTGGTTGGGGTCATGCAGGAGGCAACCAGTCAATGTGTCTCTCTCACGTTGAAGTTTCTCTCTTTCTCCCTTTCTCTCCCTCTCTCTCCCTCCCACTCTATCTGAAGATAAATAGAAAAATATCCTCAGGTAAGGACTAAAAAAAAAAAAAAAAAAGCAGATTGAGGTCAAACATGCAAAGATTGAAAGACCATGGTTGTTACAGGTGGCAAAATTTGATAATGGGGATTCATGAGTAATGTAAAATTGACAAGTGTGATGCATTTATTGTTGCCAATTTGGTACCATCACCACTGTCCCTCTTCAGGCTGAGAACTACGTTCCCTTCTCTCTAAATGTCTGGGCTAGGATTTGGCGATTTGGAAAACAGAAGGGAAGCAGAAGCTATTATATGTGGAGTATCATGACAGTCATATGTGGCAGACTTCCAAATTTATTCTAAAGCTCCTATTTTTAAATGGCCGTGGTTTGCAGACTTCTCCACAAATTGCTAGCAGTTTTCTTTCTCTGTTCTAGGGCTTTTGCTAATGTCACACTGAAAATTTCTCCAATCAAATATACCAGATCCCCCAGATTCTTCACATATATAAGCTCTAATTTCTATATTAAAGTACTGATTTTCATAATGCTACTTGTTATGGCTCTGTTTCCTGACCAAATCCAAACTGATGAAACTTTTGCTATTAAAAGTAGCATCAGGGGCACAGAAACTTGTGGATGGGAGTCTTGTATGTGTTCTTTAACCTGATTAGACTTAAGGGTATTCATAACCTTCATTTTCAGTTGCAATGAGTCATTGGTAGTTTATGGCAGGCAGTAGAAAAACAGTTGCTTAAATTATTACTGTAGTCACCTGGATACAAGTATCTATAGAAGTCAAGGCTCTAAGCTGCTGCGATAGAACATTATACTGGAAATAATGTGTATCAGAACTGTTGGATGGGTTGGTTGCTCCTAGGTGTAATGGAGAACTTGGAGAGGGGAAATGAAAAATGCAATTAGGGCTCTAAAATCCCAGCTCAAGGCTAGATAAATCATGAGAAAACGTCTATGACTGTCTTGGAAGAAATCCTATCTCCTGTAGCCTCAGAGATGAAATTTCTGAGAACCAAATCTGAAGTCTTACTCTCTCATGTTAAATTTAGGGCATTGGTTGGGGAAGAGCAGGACCCTAAAAATTGAAATGAGAATGTCTGGCCAGATTATAATTAAGCTGAGTACCTGGAACTTCCAACTCCCCCTAAGCTTCCCTGCCAGCAGAAGCAGGCTTTCCTTCCTTGTGTAAGAAGATTAGACTCCTGCCCAGCTGGTGTGGCTCAGTGGCTGAGCGCTGACCCATGCATCAAGAAGTCGCCAGTTCAATTCCCAGTCAGGGCACATGCCCAAGTTGTGGGCCCAATCCCCAGTTGGGGGCATGCAGTAGGTGGCCAATCGATGTTTCTATCTCTCTCTCCCTCTCCCTTCTTCTCTCTCTAAAAATCAATAAAAGAAAAAAAATTAAGAAAAAAAATAAGAATATTAGACTCCTCTTGCCTACAGAACCTGTAATGACCACTCCAGAGACAGTTGCCTTGTAGAAGAATGTTGATTCTTAAGACCAATTCCTACCACCTCTATTGATTCTAGACTTGTAATATGACTCAACACCCAGTGTAGCCCAGATGAACAGGTGTTAAGTGTAAGGTGTTACCAATTTGTATCAACAGAAACTTGGGATTATGGATAAGAAGAGATATTAAGGGTGTTAGACCAGGGTGGGATAATATAATATTGGATCAGACTGAATTTATTAATGTGGATATATTAGCTAGTGATTATGAATTCATGTACTAACTCAAGCAGCTGGGGATCATGCTAACAATTTCTAGATTGGTTGGCTGAAATGTGGACCCACTAGTGGTCTATAATTAATAAAACTAAGATATCAGAATGCCCTTGGTATACTGTCAAGCAGGGGTTTTCAATTTTGGCACTATTGACATTTAGAATCAGATAATTCTTTGTTTGGTGTTAGGGGAGACTGGGTTGTAGAATGTTTAGTCGTATTCTTAGCCATTATCCATTAAATGCCAGTAGAACCTCCCTCAATTTATGACAACCAAAAATGTCTCTAGACATTGTCAAATGTCTCCTGGAGGAGCACAATTGGCCCCAGTTGAGAACCATTGCTATAAAGGAAGGCATCTTAAGGCTTATGGATAATGGCCCTGCCAAAGATGTCAACATTTCAATCCCCAGAACCTGTGCATATGTCATGTCACATAGCAAAGAGGAAACTAAGATTGCAGATTGAATTAAGATTTGTAATAAACTAACCTTTAAACAAGGAGATTATCCTGGATTATATTGGTGGGCCCAATTACAAGGGTCCCTAAAATATGAAAGAGGGAAGCAGAAGAGTTAGAACCAAAGACATGGCATTACGAGAAAGATTCTACTGGTCGCTGCTGGTTTTGAAGATATTAGGGAGCAATGAGTCATGCAAGTAGGCTCTGGAATCTGGAAAAGGCAAGAAAACAGATTGGCCCCCTAGGGCCTCTGGAAAGAACATAGCCCTACAAATACCTTAATTTAAGCTAGCAAGACCAATTTTGGACTTCAGACCTCCAAAATTATAAGTTACTAAATTTTTATTTGTATTTTTTTAAAGCCACTACATTTGTGAAAATTTATTACAGCAGCCATGGAAAACTAATACACTAGGTTACTCTAAATAAAGGATCTGTTACACTTATAAAAACTGTACTGTAGCCCTGGTCAGTTTGTCTCAGTGGTTAGAGCATCAGCCCGCGGTCCAGAGAGACCTGGGTTCGGTTCCCGCTAAGGGCACGTACCTCAGTTGCTGTTTGTTCCCGGCCCCAGTTGGGGTTGCATGGGTGGCAACCAGTCGATGTGTCTCTCTCACATCGATGTTTCTCTCTCTCTCTTCCTCCCTCTCTCCCCCCCTCTCTATCTGAAGATAGATGCGAAGGTGTCCTCAGGTTAGGATTAAAAAAAAAACAACAACTGTACGGCAAATCTGCCTCCCAACCTTTGCCAAAGGGACTTGTGGCCATTTGCCAGTGTATGTACTAAAGAAAGGGAACTAGCCAAACTTTACAGAGATTAGTAGAAACTGCCTCTGAACTATATTCATTCTTAGAGACCCAAATGCCACTGTGGTTCAATAGTCAAAACAGGGATTTATGGAGGTCAGGTGGTTAATGGAGTTTTGGTTCATATTTGTTTCACTGTGAGTCCATTCGGTCTCTAAGCCTTTGGCTATTTTCCTAGTTCTGGAATGCATAGTTTGAATAATCACATTCAGACTTCCTATATTAGTTCCTTGATCTGTGAAGTGCCAGCTATTATGATAGGAAAGGCCTCTCTCTATTAAAATAGTGAACCAAAAATAATACTACATCAACAACTTGAAATATGGAGGAATAGTGGTCCCTTACCCCTTTACCCATTTAACCTACCTGCTTGGCCAGTGCAGAGAAAAGACAGATCTTGGAAATGACAGTGGATTACCATAAACTTAATCAGATGGTGACTCCAATTGAAGCTATTAACCAGATGTGAATTTTTGTGAAGCAAATCAGCACAGCTCCTGATAGCTGATAAGCAGTTATTGATATAGCGGGTGCTTTTTTTCTATACTTTTTAGTAAACACAATCAAAAGAAGTTTTCTTCCAGATAAAGGGAGTATCAATATACCTTCACTAGGTTACTTTACCTTAGGCCCCTGTAAGAATCCAGTCCTCAGGGACCTGGACTGCCTGGTAATTCCACAGGACATTATTTTGATCCACTGCCCTGATGATATCAGGCTGATGGAACTGGTGAGCAGGAAGTCGTTAATATCCTTGTATACCTTAATAAACCCATGCATGCCAGGGAGTAGGACCACAAAATTCTGGGCGTGTGGACTCAGTGAGATTACCAGGAATTCTGTCATCTGAGATACATTGAGATATTGCCTACACATTGAAGGACAAGTGGCTCCAACCAATACGCAAAAAAGACATAAAACCTAGTGTGCCTCTTTGGATTTTCAGGCAAATCTATATGTACTTAATTTAGAAATACTGCTTTGATCCATTTATTGAGCAATATGTTAATACTGCCAATCTTGAGTGGGGAACCGAGCAAGGGAATGCTGTGCAACAGGTAAATCCACCTGCCACCTGCTCTGCCACCTGAGTCATATAACCCTGCACATCAAACGATGGGGAAGTGTCTTGACAAACATGAGTGCTATATGGAGTCTTTGGTGGGTTCCTACAAATAAATAACAGTGCATAGCTTTAGAATTTTGGAGTAAAGCCTTATTGTCTTCTGCAGATAACTATTCTGTTGAGAAACTGCTTTAGCTTGCTCCTGAGTCCTAGAAGAGACTGAATATTTGATAATGGGCCACCACATTACCATGTGACCTATGCTTCTCATTATAAACAGTATGTTGTCCGGCTCACCAAGTTATAAATCTGGATGTGTACAGCAGCACCTTCTCATGACGTAGAAGTGGTATATATACAATGAGGCCCAAGGAAAGGAGGTCTTGAAGGCACAAGAAATTTGCACAGGCAAATTACTCAGACTCCTATAGCTCTTACTCCTAGAGCCACACTTTTCCCCCTCAATCAGCACCTATAACCTCATGATGACTTTCTTATGACCAACCAGTGACAAAAACAAAGTTTGTTTACAGATGATTCTGCATTATATTCTAGTAACAATTGAACGTGAGTAGCACCACTCAGGGGTGACCTTAAAGAATGGTAGTAAAGGGCCCAGCTGGTGTGGCTCAGTGGTTGAGCATTGACCCATGCACCAAGAGGTCGCTGGTTCGATTCCTGGTCGGGGCACATGCCCAGGTTGTGGGCCCGATCCCCAGTGTGGGACATGTGGGGAAGCAGCCAATCGATGTTCTCACTCATCGATGTTTCTATCTCTCTCTCCCCCTCCCTCTTCTCTCTCTAAAAATCAATAAAGAAAAAAAATAAAAAGAATGGTAGTGAAAAGAACTTTTAGCAATGCACCGTTATTCATTTTTTGAAGGGAAATATAGGCAGAGATATGTATCTACATTGTTTTATGGGCAGTATCCAACAATTTAACTGAATGATCATGGAGTTGGGAGGTACAAAATTGGAAAACTGTTTACAAGGAGGTCTGGAGAAGAGATAGATGCATAGAACTCTCCAAACTGGCACAAAATAGGAGGATATTTGTGTCCTATGTAAATACTCACCAAAAGGCTACCACAATAGAGATGACATTCAATAATCAGAGGGACAATATGACCCAATGTGTGGATGTCAGTCAGCCTCTTTCTCCAGGCACACCTTTCCTTGACCAATGTGCTTATGATCAAAACGGCCATAGCAGCAGGGATGAAGACTGTGCACTCATTAAGGCTCTAGAGCCTGTACTGAGTGACCAACCTGCCAAAAAGCAAAGATCAATACCAATTCCCCCAAATGGTGCCATTCACTGGGAGGGCCAGCCAGCTACCTGATGGCAGTGATTTGTCTTTACTGAAACAAACATTTACTATGAATATAGATATGCCTTCCCTGTCTGCAATGTTTTTCTACTAAAACCGCTATCTGTGGACTTACAGAATGCTTCATTCATTGTCAGGCTATTCCACACTGACATTGCTTTTATCCAAGAAAATGATGTTATAGCAAATGTAATGTGACATTTGGCTTATGCCCTCAGAATTACTTGTCCTACCATGTTGCTCATCACCCTAAATAGCTGACCTGCTATAACAGTGGCATAGCCTTTTAAAGATGTGGGGCTTTAGCTGCTTGACAAATTTTACAGTAATAGACAAATGTCGTCATGGTTCTGTGTATGTTCTGAATCAGCAACCAGTATATGATATTATTTTACCCATAGACAGGATGCATGGATTTAGGAACCATAGGGTGAAAATGGAATTGGCTTCTCTCATTATTACCTTTAACAATCCATGAGCAAAATTTTCTATTCCCATTATTACAACTTGGGCTTGCTGCCCTCTGACCACTGTAGGCACCTCAGGCCATTCAACCAAGAGTAAAAAAGGGAGTCACTGTAATGGGGTAATTCATCTAATTATAAAAGGGAAATTAAGTTGCTACTATAAAATGCAAGTAAATGGGGTATGACCAGAACCCAGAATATTCTATGGGGTGCTTCTTAGCACTCCTATGTCCTGTGGCAAAAGATAATGGGAAACTGAAAACCCAATACAGATAGGATTACTAATGACAGAGATCTTCTGGGAGGATTTGGGTAACTCCACTGGGCAAATAAAAACAACTAACCGAACCACTTTCTGAAGACAAAGAGACTAAGGAAAGTATAGTAGAATAAGAAAGACACAAATATCAATTGTGGCCAAATCATCACTTGTAGAAACAATAACTGTAGTAACTACTCATTTTTTTTATTGCTTTGATTTGTTTAGATTTATATACATTAATGAATTATCCTTTTTTCTCTCTCTTCATTGTCATATTATCTAATATTAGATATTTTAATAGTGATTACTTGTCTATTTCATTATTTATATTATAGGATTTCAAAGGGGTAGCAGTAACTCAGCTAAAGAGGGTCAGACATCACCTAGAAACAGTTTAAATAACATATGGGACTTGAATCTCCTCTTTTGGAAGAGGGTTTGTAGTCTTTGGTTATTAAAAGATGGCTGCGTTGCATTAATTAAAAGCATGATGTTGTTATATTCTTAACTGATGAGTTAAATGTGGTTAAAAGGACTGCGGCACAGATGTCAAATTTCCAAAGTGGTCAAACTCTGCTAGGTTGTTTCTTGTCAATTCAGTAGCTTCTTGACAATCTCCTTTTGACCCTGGAAAATGTTTCCTAAAGTCTTCTTTCCTCCATGATTCTGGATTCAAGTTTTTCAATGAGAACAACGGTCTTTAGATTTGGAAGGTAGAAGTAAAACAAAGAAGCTTTTGGAAGTCATTGCAATCCCGTGTAGCGGACTTCGAGACTTCATGAGCTCTCACCTGCCAGTCACATAGGTTTGAACACTTACCCAGTCTGACATGTGTAACTAGATTGATACTCCCCCAGCTCTTTCCACATTTGTGTAAGCCCTGTCTTTATTATTAAACATCAATTATATAGTACTTGGAGTGTCTTGATTGTTTTGGCCAACTCAGGCTAATACAGCGAGTGATCCTCTATTGCTGTTCTATACTCAGGTCTCTTTGGCAGTTATGTCCAGTGATGTAAAACTGCAAGTAGAAGACGAATACTAGGAAAATTGTTTGGTAAAAACAAAAATAGTGCCGGAACCCCTGAGAAGCAGGTCCCATGAAGAAGCCAGGAGGAAAACTAAGGAAAGATCAGATATATGGACCAGGACAAAATGGTGGAGGGCACTGAGGTGTCCAGAGTTTACCCTCAGCACACCAATACCACACTACAAACACAGATGATTCTAGGCTTCATCTGCTGTAAGGAATGAATGCGATTACCAACATTTTTTCTGGCTTTTGTCAGGTGAGGTTCATAAGAATTGCAGCTGAAGCTACAGATGAAAAGTATCAACAGTGCTAGTTCAAAGGGATCGAAAAAAGCATGGTGTGAAAATGAGGATACAAATGCACCAGGGTATTATAGATCAGAACTAGAACTAGGGCAAAGCTTATCACCCATAATATTAAATTAACACAGTGAATTATAATCAGTTAATGCCTTCATGACATTAGCAACAATTATATTACTTTGGTTCACAAAGTGAATATATTTTTTATCTCAAATTCATTGCTCAGGTCCACCGTGTGTATCCAATTTAGAGTGTAGAGTTTCTCACTTAATAGAATTTATATTTCTATCACTATTTATCAAGCAACCCTGAAATTGAAATGATTTATTCAGCAAGGCCTTTCTCTTATTCCATTTTATGGGTATAATAATTTGATTTAATTGTCAACTGTAAAAGTGATAAGATTTAGAGAACTTAGTAATTTGTCTTTTTTATGATAGAAATATTTCACCATGGCCTATTTCCAGTGAAGTGATTAAATAGGGGCAAAATCATTTTCTTGAAAGAGAAAAAAAAAAATGGCATGAGCATCTCTGATTGTTTTGTGTGTAAATCCTAAGCCACACTCAAACTTTAAAGCCTTCAGCGAAAAAGTTGAATGATTAGTATTATAGCTTGGGCACACACTGATCCACTTAAATTAGCAACACTGAAAAAATTTTGGTCATACTACTTGACTGCACTGGTGGTAGATTCTTCAGTTAGTTGGTTTGGATACTGTTCTTGTTCTGGACAATAATCACAAACTCCACAAAAAACAATGGGAGATCCAACATTTTTTATTGGACTATGCACTAGTGAAAACACTGCCGAACTTCATTGATAAACACACTTGTGTGTGTGCATACACACATGTACACAACACACATACTGCACATACATATACATACATCACAAAACAGAAAGTGAGTCAAACAAATATCGTTTGTTTCCAGCTGAAAAATCAAAGCAGTTTTCAATTCATGTGACAGGCTTGATTGTAGCGAAGTTCCCAAAGCTCCTCCCACTTCTGTCAGCTCTCATCAGTCCTTCCCTGGACCAGGATCTATTGACAGGGCACCTTCTGGACACTTGCTGACAGGGGCAAGGAGCTTATGGGGTTTGAATGGAAAGGATTTACTAAATAAAGCTTCAATCTCCCAATCTCACCCCTCTCCCAGAGGTCAGGGGACTAAAATCCTTATTAGCTATGGAAATTACAAGGTGAACCAATAAATTATTTACATTTTAGAGCCTGCTGCTTGACACTGATTCCCAGTTAAACCCCATTAAGAAATTGAGCTCACATCACTATATTTTTAAAATGAAAATGCAGAGTGAGAAAGCCTCTTTTTTTACAGCCATGTAATTAGTGGTGGGTGTGTCTTTCTGGTCCATTGTCAAAGACTGACTTTCACCTAAGGTAAACCTCAACACATTATCCTAGTGAAATTAAGTCTACCAAGAGCAAAGGCTCTTTTTCTTCTGGGAGTAGACTTTATATAATTCTAGCTTCTTGGCTAATATGATATGTTACATATTTAATTGTCTTTGATTCCCTTTTTATTACTTCTTTGGGTCTAGCATATGGTTTATTTAGTTTATTTAGTTTATAATGATCATTAAAAAGGAAGTAGATAATACCAGTGAAAAACACAATTTTAATGTGGGGATGGCTTTATTTGGGCTTGAGTCTTAAAAGTAATGATTTTTATCTTATAAAATTCTAATTATTGCTCGTACTCCATTTATGTCTTTGAACTAAGACCTCCTGCCTCTTATTTTGGCTAGTGACCTTTAAAATGGAAAGAGCTTCAGGTCCCACAGAGCTCTTTTAGGGTAAATAGTCTTAGATGATTTCACCTTCATTATCTCTCACTCCCTAATCTACTAAAATTAAAATTTTATTTTATTTTATTATTTTTTAATCCTCACCTGAGGACATGCTTAGAGAGAGAAAGGGAGAGAGAGAGAAACATTGATGTGAGAGAGAAACATCAATCAGTTGTTTTCTGTTCCCTCCCCAACTACGGATCAAACCCATAACCCAGGTATATGCCCTAACTGGGAATTGAACTGGCAAATTTTTGGTGTACAGGATGATGCTCCAATCAACTGAGCACTCTGGTCAGGCTACTTTTATTTTTTGTTTAATTTATTGTTAATAAAATTATGTAGGTTTCAGGGTTATAATTCTATAATACATCATCTATATATTGTATTGTGTTCACTACCTCATGTCAAATCTTTTCCTATCACCTTTTGTTCCCCATTTACCCTCTTCTATCTCCTTCCACCCACCTTTCCCTCTGGTAATCACCATACTGTGTGTGTGTCTATAAGGAGTTTTATTTGTTTGTTTGTTTGTTTTTGTTTAGCTTAACCTCTTCACCTTTTCCATCCAGGCCTCCAACTTCCCTCCCCTCTGACAGCTGTCAGTCTGTTCTCTGTATCTATGTGCTTGTTTCTATTTTGTTTGTTAGTTTACTTTGTTCATTAGATTCCACATATAAGTAAAATCATATGGTACTTGTCTTTCTATGACCGGCTTATTTCACTTAGCATGATGTTCTCCAGGTCCATCCATGCTATCGCAAAGGGCAAGATGTCCTTTTTTACAGTCGAGTAGTATTCTATTGTATAAATGTACAACAGCTTTTTTATCCACTCATCTACTGAGGGGCACTTGGGTTGCTTCCATAGCTTGGCTCTTATAAATAACACTGCAATTCCCCAGAAATGGAATCACTGGGTCATAAGGCAGTTCCATTTTTAACTTTTTTGAGGTAATTCCATACTAGTTTCCACAGTGGTGGCATCAATCTGCATTCCCACCAACAGTGCACAGGGGTTCCCTTTTCTCTGCATCCTCGCCAACACTTGTTTGTTGATTAATTGATGATAGCCATTCTGACAGGTGTGAGGTTGTATCTCATTGTGGTTTGAATTTGCATTTCTCTAATGATTAGTGATGTTCAGCATATTTTCATGTTTATTGGCCATCCGTATGTTCTCTTTGGAGAAGTGTCTATTCAGGTCCTTTGCCCATATTTTAATTGGATTCTTTGGTTTTTTTGGTGTTGAGTTGTATAAGTTCTTTATAAATTTTGGATATTAACACCTTATCAGATGTATCAATGGCGAATATGTTCTCCTAATCAGTGGGTTGGTCTTTTCATTTTGTTGATGGTTTCCTTTGCTATGCAAAAAAAATTTTAATTTGATGTAGGCTCATTTGTTGTTGTTGTTTTTTTTCTTTAATCTGCTTTTGATATTGTCTGACTTGCAACTTCTTGGCTTTGTCTCCTGGTTCCAACACTTCCTTTGCTTCTTGAATGTGTTAACAGGTCTTAATTTTACTGAGTTTTTTACTTTCAGCACTTCATGGGGTGAGCTGAATCACTCCTTTGCAAGTGACAGCCAACCTGAATTTGTTTGAGCAAAATTGGAAAGTTATTGGTTCCTGTAACCATGGGAAAATCAGAAGCAAGAGGAGGGGAAAAAAGGGTTCACAAGCCAGTAGTCCTGCCTCTCTCTCCCTATCTCTCCATGTCAGTTTCACTCTCTCCTATACATAGGCTTTCCGGAAATGTTAAGGTACATGTATAGTATGTGGAGGGTGGGGAAGAATGGATAAAAAGGGATTCGGGAAATACTCACTGTGAAATATTGAAGATAAACAAAGATGAGATCCAAAATGTGGCTACATTTTTAGTGACTAAAACACAACAAAAATTAAGGTTATTGGAATTGAGCAAGTCAGGAACTGTGAGGTAGGTATATTGAATCACAGAAGGAATGCTAAATTCATGAATAATGAAGACAAGTAGTGAGAGAAAGAGGAGGATTATGATACAGTTGCTGAAGTCATAGAGGGAAGTTTGTCCTAGAGTTAGTCTGGGGTTGGTAGAAAGAAAAACCAACATGGGGTAAGGCAGGCAGGATAAATCCTAGAAGACATTTTGGTCCAAATGAATGATGCAGAAGCTGAAATGAAGAAATAAGGAAATGTCAACCCCTGCTCTTCACTTAGTGAGTTGAGGAATAAGGGTGAGGCTTGGGAGAGGGAGATGGTCTCCAGTAGAGTAGATACACAGGAAATATATAATTAAAAGAAAACCAAAACTGAGTTAGTCAAGTTGATTCTAAAGTTTGACAATAAGCATTTTTGTCCACTATTGAGTAGGAGATCCAGACAGAACATGTAAAAGCTATTAGAGGAGAAACTGAAGTAGGAGGAGGTGAAGATGGGGGTAGGGCTGAATAAAAATAAGTCTGTTAAGCTGTTCTTGCTTTTGAGAGAACAGCTTAAGCAGTACCTCTTCTGGGAAGCCTTCTTTGCCTCCCCTTTACCCTAGGTGCCCCTTCTTAGCTCTGAATACTTATAAATCCGTATTGTAATTCTTTGTTTGCTCATCTGCCTCCTCCTCTGTGATATAAGCATCTTGAAAGGTTTATGCCTTTTTTTTTTATCTCTTTGTTCCAAAACCTGACACAATGCCTGGGCATAGACAATTCTTAACACATCTTTGTTGGATAAAAAAAAAAAAGAACATGAGTGTGGTGTTGACACACACCATTAGTACATAGCCTCTTAAACTTAGTCTGTCCCCCTGGTCCACAATGTTTGCTGAGTTGGTTTTCTGTCAGTATATAGAACAGTACTGTCCAATGGAAATATAATTTGAGCCACAAATGTAAACTACATGTGCGATTGAAAATTTTCAAGTACACACACATTTATTTAACCAAACACATAAAAATAAAATTCAACACGGAATCATTGTAAAGACTATTAATGAGATATTTTAGATTCTCTTTGTTTTGTACTCTCTTCAAAATCTGGTGTATGTTTTACATTTACATCACACCTCAATTTGGACTAGATGCATTTCAAAGGACATTTAAGACATTCCTGATTTTAATAAAGACTTTTTTCATTGTGTCTCCATTTAACAAGATGGCAGATTTGGAAAAGAGTTTGTATAATTTATCATCCTAAGGAAGTTCTTTATGTCTCTCTTTGTTGAGATTTTTATTTATTTAATGAGTGGTATAAGTTGAAATTTATCACATATCTTTCAGCAACTATGGAGATACAATTTTCTTTTCAATAGCTTAATATTTCTTAATGTTGAACTATTTTTTTCTTATTCTTAAAGCCTACTTTATTATGATATATAATGTTGAAAAGCTGGATTCTGTTTGCTGTTGTTTTATTTAAAATTTTGCATCAATATTCATAAATGAGATTGAGCTATAGTCTTTTCTTATTTTTATTATTTTTTGTCAGGTTTTATAATTTATAAAGTGAGTTTTAGAGCTTTTATTCTTCCTCTAGTTTCTTGAATTGTTGAATTGCATCTGAGTAAACTGATTCTTCAAAGAAAAAGGAATTCCATTGTGTCTGGAGCCAGTTATTGTTGTCATGGGTCTATGCTTCAAGAACATTGCCCTGGGCCTATCAATGTTCCCTCTTGGCAATACCATGATATCCTTGATCCCAGCTATAACATTTAAAAATTTTAATAAGAATGGTTTCACTACTTCCATGCACTCTTTCTGGCTCTCAGTATGCTCTTTTATCAAAGCAGTCTGCTCTTATTTGTTGCTGCTGTATCCCTGAAATTATACCAAAAGTAAAAAATAGATTGTTTTAAAATGACTCTCCAATTTCCTACATTTCCTCTGCTTTCAGTGAGGATGTTTCCTCTACTTCAGTGAGCTGTAATTGTTTACTTTTTCTTTTTAAACTGCTGATTCTTCTCATGTATGCAGCCTTTATTGCTTATCTTTGTCAATGTAGGTCTAGATTAAGCAGTACTTCTTGGCTGATACAAGTTCCTTCTGTACTGTGTAGGTTTAGAAACATGGCTGTCTGGGTAGGGATGGACCAACGGGTGGCCAGCATACCAGGGCATATCTTGTCTTTGGTGTAAGTGGACCAACAAGTAGGATCTGCTTCCCACTTTCCTCCCCTCTCTCCACAGTGAGGAGGAGGATGACTACAGGGTCTGCAAGTTTCTCTCTGGATGTAGTGAGTGAAAATATATAAATGACCTCTCAAGTATGCTGAATGGGATTAGTGTGGCATTCTGAATCCCTCTGTGATCATGGATCCTTTTGTAAGTTTTATCTTAGGTGCCCTGAGTAATGTCGACGTGGTGAACAGTTTTTGCTTCACAGTTTTTATCCCCATACTTATTCTGGTACTAGCTCCTTTTCTTCCTTTGACAGTGTCTTTTCTACCCCTCCAATCATATTAGGGGGTTTGTAGTCTTAAGGGTTGTTTGTCATAGAAACTTGCCTATCTTCCTCTCCATGTTTAGTCACAATAGTGGTCATGTACTAAGTTCAATGTAAGTTTTGATTTAAATAAGTTCATCATGAGACCTCATCAAACCTGGCCCCATTGATTGGCCCAAAGGGTGAACAATGATCCAAGCCTGGTCAATCAGAGCCCTTCCCAGGAATACTTTTAACATCTTGGATAGGCCAGCTATGGAGGTGTAAGCTTAAATGACCAGCTCCCTGATCACATGAAGAAAAACTAGTAAGAGGAAAGAAGCTGATGTGCTAGAAGAAACAGAATTCTGAGTACTTCGTTCTGGTATCCAAGTTTCCTGGAGCATCTGGTTCTTGCTTTTCTCTCCGCTGAGCAGTTCTTCATATAATTCTGCAAACTACCCAAATAAATCCCCTTTTTTGCCCATGTCAGTTCCAGGTATAGTTCTTCATTGTAACCAAGAGTATGGGCTTGATTATGGGCTTATATGTATATTGCTCTTTCACCTATTTCATCCTATGGGAATCTAACTCTTCACGTGGGATCCATTCATTTCCAGGGGGTTTGGACAATATTTTCCCTTCTATATTCATGTGAATTGCCTCAGCAGAAAAGCAACAGGGATACTGGATACTTTATTTAAACTTTACCTCTATGTTAATTTTTTTCCTCCTTTGTGATTCAGTTCTCATTTTTTCTTTCGCTTTCTGAAATATGAACTGATTTCCCCCTCAAACATTAAAATTGAGGAATGGTGAAGAAATTCAACTACTATAGTTAGGCTATAATAGGATTGATTCCAAAAACCATGTATAACAGGGCATCACCATAGTAAAAATATTATTTCAGAAGCAATTTTAAATGTCTGGTGACTTTAGCAATTAAGTTTTTGGTCTTGAACTAGTTGCAGGCACTGTATGAGCACCTGGTGTCATCTGGGCACACACTCGTCATCCTGGACTAAACTCCCAGACAGTTTGGAAACTTTGGTGCAAGTTAATAATTTACCCAATATTTTCCACAGATACTTTGACTTCCATTTGACTCTCTCTAAAATAAAAAAAATAAAAATAAATAAAAACCTCTGAGAAGACAAAAGTAGGATATTTAATTTTTTCTGATAACATACTGGAAGCAATGTTTTTATTTGAAGCAGAACTTTGTTCATCAGATATTCTCACAGTTGGTGACAGCATCTTAATAAAGTTACACAAAGTTTAACCAATCCTGGGACTAGCCTTACATCTTTAACTGCCCATCCCTTTCTTGATCCTTCTCTGACAATCATATCTAGACATTTTTGTTTTTCTTATAAATACCCACTGATCAAAAGAATCTTCGAACTCTCGTTCTGTCTCTAGCTAGTTGCCTTGCTGCAAGTCTAAAACAAAACTGATGCATGCCCTATTAAATCTATCTGAAACGTTTGCTCTAACACACTGTAAAACACTTCATGGGGTGAGGGAAGGCAGGCAGCCAGGGTTTCTCTGGCTCTCTCACCCCTTTCATCTCTGACAATGCCTCCCATCCCAGCATCTCAGTGCTTGCACTTACTTCCAGATTTCATATAAGCCATTTTTCTTATTTAGCACCCCCGATCTTATTTAGAACTGTCACTCCAAACCCATGTGAATTTTCTCTGAACTCTAAAATCCCTAACTAACCTCATTTGGTTCTAATCATTCTTCTCCTTCGCAGCGTCTTAGAACTCTCCAGCGTGTTTCATCTCTGGACACGTCACCTGGTCTTTCACTAAGCAGTTCTCTGTGCATGTCATATAATGCTCACATGGCTGCAAACGTCTTTGATGCCTCCGGCAGCCCTTTGGTGGTAATAATACTAATATTACAAAGCTAATATGGGAAGTTCATTATGCTCTAGACGCAATGCTAAGTAATTTACAGGCAAGATATTTAGGATTCTGCTTAGTGCATAGTAAGCCATTAATAAAGGTTTGTTATTAATACTATTTATAGCCCTCTGAAGTTGGTATTATTATCATCTTTTCCCAGATAAGGAAACTGTGAGGCACAGAGAGTTACATAACTAGTACAGAGTCATATGGTTCATTAAGTGGCAGAGACTGAACTTGATCCCAGTCTGTTTGGCATGATTATCTATCCATGTTCTTAACCAGTACAGAAATGTTGGCTACACACACAGACACAGACACACACACACCAGTCTTTTATTTATTCACTTTGCAATAATACCCTTGTTGTTTTCAGACTAAGCGTAAGTTGTACTCAAGACAGATTTTACTCTGAAATTTTTTCCTCTTTTAAAATTCAACTGCTTCATAGGTATAAGGAAAAAAGGGCACAAATATTTGTATCTCCCTGGAGAATTTCATTTTAATATTTAGATGTTATATGGATCCTTAGAACAATGAGTCTTTTAAAGTTTATAAGTTGCTAAGGAACTGAGTTTTTGTTTTTTAACTGTTAATATGCTACTCAAGTCAGCTTCTTTAGCCATATTTTCTTTAGTAGATCTAGCCACCAGCACCTATTTACTCTGGTGGAAAGAACCAGACTATGTCAAGGGCTGAACAATATTAAAAGTTCATGGGTATACATGCACCAAGAGGTCCCCGGTTCAATTCCCAGTTAAGGCACATGCCCAGGTTGTGGGCCCAATGGGGGGCATGCAGGAGGTGGCCAATCTATGTTCTCTTTCATCGATGTTTCTATCTCTCTCTCCCTCTCTCTTCCTCTCTCTCTAAAATCAATCAATCAATAAATAAAATTTCATGGGTGTATTTATAACATAAATGATTAATAGTGTCACAGGCTCAATACTGATCATGTAATGCATCTTACTTCTTGAAGTTATTTCATTCGGTGCTCACAACTGCTCTGTGATGTAATTGCTTTTCTCCTAGTCATGTTGCTAGATTGTAGAGGGAGAAATTCCCCCTTCTGTTGTCCCCTGGGCTCTATAGAGACCTTTCCCTTCCTTCCCATCTCCCTTGCTCCTCTTCCTTTCACTCCCATATACCACCTGCCCTCTTCTTCCTTCTGGGCCAGAGCCTGCTTGAAGGGAAAGGAGCATCTAGGGACCCCGGGGCCTGGGGCTCTCTGAAAGGCTCCCGGGGTCACTGGGGACCAGTCAGATGACAGATTCTCAACCCAAGTAGCCCCGGTGTCACAACCCTTCTCCCTTAGGCAGCAGCACATCACCCAGATCCCATCCCTGGAAGTTGCGAAACCCAAGGCTGAACCCAGCACAACTGCCTCCCTCCGGATTTCCACTGGGGTGAACGAAAGGGCTTGAAGGCGCTTACAGACGCCAGTGGAGCGGAGTGAAAATGTGTCATTTAGAAGAAAGTTGCTTTCCTATAAGGACTGCAGTTGGCGGCAGCAGCCACACTCCACCTAGGGCAGCCTGGCGGCTGGCGTGCGCGCGGGCAGCGGGACTCGAACGCAGAGCGGAGCGGCGCCCCGCCGGGTCCTGTCTGTGGCTGCCGCCCGCCCAGGTCGCAGCGATAAGAAGCGGCGTGCCCAGCACTCTAACGTCGGGCTCAGGCCTCTCCTCCCCGCCTGCTGCCCTCTGTCCCGCCTCCCGTCCCAGATATTATCTCGAGCGTTGCCAGTTTGATTCCAGGGCCCCACTCCGATGGGTTCTTTTGTTTCTTTGTTTTAATGACAGTTCCCAGCCCTTGGCATGCCATGCTTGGTTAATTCCCTGGCTCTCTTGAAGGCAGCTGGGGTGAAATTTCTTCTGCATCATCCTTTTGGGGATAATTGTTTATGACGTCAGCCGGATTGATTTTTCTCTCTTGACTATGACAGAGAGAGAGAGAGTCACAGATGTGTGGGGAGGCCACAGACAGTGACATTCCTTCAGGGCAAAAGGAAATGGGAATAGGAGCTTAAAAGTGTGCGGCTAAGACCTCAGGCTGCACGGAATTAGGTGGTGTTTTTTTTTTAATCCCCTCCGCAGCAAACCACTTAGGTGCTCCTTTCATGCCGGCGTCCCCAGTTAAGGTGGCAGCATCTGATAATTAATCTCGGGTACCCAGCAGCTGCAATAGGTTTCAGAAGACGAAGAGGAGGGGCGGGGGAAGTGCGTCACCAGGTGGGGAAGGGGCTGTGCATTTGGCGACAAGCGGCAGGGGCTGAGGGTGGAGGAGAATGGGGACGGGAAATAGGTTCTGTGTGCTCTCCCGGGGTATTGTGTCAGGAGATGCGGGCTGGCTACCATGTGACGCGGTCCAGAGCTGAAGGGATTGGCCGAGGCAGCGCAGGCGGTGCAGCTCGCCGGCTTGCTGTTCCTCTCCCTTTCTCTCGCAGCATCTTCCTGGGAGCCTGTAGGTGAAGCAGCACCAGCTGCATCCATGGCCTGTCTTTGGGGTTAACATTTGTCTTCTTTGGCTTCAGCAGCAACGGATAGAGCAGATCTGCCGGCAGCAGCTGCAGCAGTGTTGTGAGGATTTAGCTGGGACCTGGAATCGTATCCTCCTGTGTTTTTTCAGACTCCTTGGAAATTAAGGAATGCAATTCCGCCACCATGATGGAAGGTAGGATGCTCTCTGCTGTGGTTGACAGGCTTCAGGCAAGGTTTGGGCAGAACAGTGTTGAAGAGTGTGTGCAGCCTGTGTTTGTGGCTGGTCTAGAACCTGGTTGCCAAGATTTGCAAGCAGAAGTGCTGCAGTTTGCTTGCAGTGGACCAGGGTTCAGACTCATGGACTCAAACCACAGGGCTTCTGTTTAGCTCAGAACCTACAGAGCTCCCAGCTCCTTTAAAAGAGAAAAACCTAAAGTGCTTGCAGGGAGCTGAGATGGAGCTACTAACAAGCTTGCAGAGCAAGTAAGTTGGGAGGGAAGATAAGGTTGTCTGCTCTGGGTTCCTGGGACTACACTGATTAAACATTTACAATGGAAACTTGTTTTCTGAAATTGACATTAGACAGGAGAGGTCATTGACTGAGTTATCCATGTTGTAATTTTTACAAACTGTTTTAAAAATTTAAATTCTTGTAAGATGTGTTTATCTCTGCAATTTACACTTGACTGTTGGGGTGACAAATGCAGCAAATTTGGTCCATAAGGTATAGTTTCACGGGGATGTTATTGCAACAGAATGAGCAATATAAGGAAAATGTCCAGGCCTCTTGGCTCCTGATTCAGGGTCTTATGAGGTTGTTTTTTATTGTTGCTGTTTTTTTTAATTTGTGCTTCCTAAATGTGTTCCCCATACAATGTTTCTTAGCCAAGCATCATATGATTACTTACTGATCACCTTTTGCATTTAATATTAAGTATAAGGAGGAACTTTTCCTGGGGAGATGTTGTTTAAACTATATTTTATTCTACTAAATTACCCTTTCAGTCCTAAGAGAGTGACAGCCGAGATTGCCTCAGAAAAGCAGCAAGCTGGTTAAAAAAGAAACAGGCGGGCTGACCCTGGCTTTGATTTTCTGTTTTCACACTACAGGATGGTGCAAAACTCCTGGCCTTTCCTAAGATGACAGGCAGAAATTTGTCCCCAGCCTGGATTTCACAATGCAGAATCCAGTGCATAATGGGTCTCAAATCAGCCATGAAAATGGCAGAGAGGCCACCTCTTAAACTAAGGTCTGTCCTACAGATTTTAAACATTCCTAGGGATTTTACCAAAATGGAATAAGAGGAGAATGGTTTCAAAACAACATCAGTGTAGCCTGTACATATTCGGCCGAAAATAATTCTTTTGCTCCCTCTACCATCATGTCAAACATTGTTAATGTGATCTGGGTGAGTGAAGAATTTTATAGTCATGGCCCACAGATTTTAGCAAATAGCCTTAAAAAAGAGATTGGGTATCATTTTGATATGGAGCCTGGTCTTGTTTGCAAAGGGTTCTCAAGCGGCTCTTTAAATATAGACCTAAATAAACTGAGATTACCAATGCTCTAAGATTAAATCATTTTCATTAATTAAAAATGGATTTAATCTTTGAATAACAAGGCAAGACAAACAGAAAGAGTATTACTGGTGTACTTTTCAATTAAAAGCTCATGTAGATTGCCCTCAGAAAAAAAGAAATCTTGTCTATAGAGGTACTGTATTTCTTTGGCTCAGTTTTATGTAGCATTTCTTAAAAATAAATCTGCACACATTCTGATTCAATTTAATCTTACACAGGGGAGTGGAACATCTTTCATTTTACTTCTTGCCTTGCAAACTATGGAGTTCAAGTGTCTTCTTTGAGCGAAGTAACATTTATTGATGCTCATTAATGATTCTTCTGGTAAAATTGTCTATTCTGCCATCCCAGGATGTCAGTTCAAAGCCCTGCGATAAGCTTATTTGAGCTGCCTAAACTGAAATGAGAGCTGTAACAAAGACTTGTGTTGGAGCTGAATTAACACTATTACTCTGGGTTTGCCAAATTTATCTAATGAAGGACATTATCTTAGCACTGTTATGAATTATAGGAGACACCATGGTTACAGTTACCTTCTGTCAGATTCTTGCAAAAGAAATTGAACAGCTATTACCACTGACTTAAAATTTTAAATGAAACTAATAATTTTTTTTATCTATACATAGTTCCTACTTAAATGCTTTTTAAGACTTATCATCCTAATAGTTCAGGGATCTTAGAAAGGCAGGTGGAAACCTTAACTAGAAATCAATTTGCCTATCAATGACCTTCCAACTTAGTTGCCAGTCTTTTGGGCAGTATATACATACATGTCTCTGATGTTGCATCCCAGAATCTCACTTTTGAATTGCTCTTACTCTGAAGGTATGGGATAACAGTTATTATTTCCACCTACCTCATCCTTAGTGGGCTCTGAGAATGTGTCACCAAACATTTAGACAGTTAAAATGATGTCTCTTCTCAACTAGCACCTGTATCACACACACACACACACACACACACACTTGTGTGCACACATACAGGCAGTCATCCACACTGTTCTAGAAAGAGAGAGAACCTACATTTGCATTTGTGTGCATATATTTCTATATTCAGTAAGTGTTCGAGTCTGCTGCTCAGGAAAACCATGGCTATGGCGACTTTCAAAGCTACTTTTCTACTTTGTGTAAAACAAGAGTAAACAAATATTCATTGGAATGGCACATAGTCTATTTTTGTGTACTTGGTTTAATGGAATAGGACATATAAGTTCCATTCATTCGATGCCTATTGGAAATTCTTGTCCTAGAAGAAAAATATTACTACCTCCTCAGTGATTCTAATATCATAGAAGGCAGTGAAATAACCTAAAAGGAACTCAAGCAGGTTACCAGTAGTTTGTGGCTCCAAATATTTTTATTAAAAAGTATTTTTAAGGGACTTGATTTGTTGATTCCTACATTCTTTATTTTTCAGCAATGGTTGGTATTGAGTTGTGTCTTTCCTAAAGAATGCCACATGATATGGAACCTTATGTAGTATGAATGTGAGAGGAAAGAGGATGAGCAAAGGGGATTATTTGCTAAATGATATATGTATTGTCTAAGAGTACAACACAGTCTGTGTGATTAGGGAAACTGTTCAAGGATTCCGTTGTTTTTCATGTATTATTATTAACATTTGAGAATGGCATTTTAGCTACTTCTTCTAAGGTAAGTGAAAAAACTAAGTCAGGATTTCTTAGGACATCTGTGTATTCGTAAGGCAGTCTGGGAAGTTTCCCCTTGTCTGTGCAGAACTGCACTGAAAGTGCTTATGTTCTTAGTTCCATTTTCAGGCTCTTAGGTATTATACTGGAAAGGTATGTTTTTTGGTGTCAATGATTTCATCTTATATAACATATTTTTAAATTAACAAGCATATTTTAAGTGTTTACTGGGTTTAATTATAATGTGCAGGGTGATTTAATACATTTTGTTATATTTACTATTCACAATGACCTGCAGGTAAGTGTATTCTATATATAGTACTTTTGCTAAATTGCAAAAATAAAAAATAATAATACATTGAGGCAGAAATATGGTGGAATGGAATTTGAACCCAAGTCCATTAAATATAAGTGCTCATATTTTGGACCGAAAATAACATTTTAAATAGGAAACTTTTCTTTTTACTTTGCATCAGGTGGTCATGTTAACCTAATTGAAAACTAAGTCTTAGTTTCTTTGGTGGCATATTCTGTCTCTCTCTCTTTTAAATATGAGTACTCACAGAGTCATGCTTTTAAATTCCTTGTTGAGGCCTTTTATCTCCAAAATCATTGTTTAGGAAATTTTGAACAATTCTGGACTGACTGACAGAAGGCTATTGCAATGAACCTTTTAACAGTAAAGCCTTTTTTTTTTTTCCTATCTAGAAATGGAATTTTATTTATTTTGAAAATTCTGTGATATGATAAAAAAGGAACAAAGCATTTTGAAGCTGGAACTGTTCATTTTCTACCTAGCTAAGAAGTTTTAAAAGAAATACTTCTGACTTTCCTGCTGATTCCCTTCCTAGAAATAGTCAAGTTATTTTGGAAAATCTTAAGCATGCTTAGGAGATTCTAATATATGGTCTATTATGTAATTTCTCTCCTTCTTCAAAGCTCTGTGTTGGAAAGAGCCTCCTTATACGAATGTTTCCATTCAATTTCAGGGGTCAACTCTAAATCTCTGAAAAGAACATGCAGTCTTTTAAAAAAATTAACTTAGATAAACCATTCTAGACGATTCTGGATAATTCTTCCTGTTGAATTTGGCACATACACTATCCCCGTTTTAAATAAACAAGTTGCAGGAAGTCACCAACTCACAGTTTTTATGTTCCTGAAAGTTTGTTTCTGCATTGCTCTCTTGAAACAAGTTTTCCCATAGGAATAATGATATAAATGATGGTTAGATTCTCACACTTGTCTGTTGAAGACTATTAAACTGATTGTCTAGTTGAAATGCTAAGTGTTTGCTATGAAATGTGTAAAGAACAGTATGGTTACTATAGTAATTAGCCAGAAGAGCACAATGGCATTAAATGTGTTTTCAATTTTGAATGTTGCTATTTGAGGGAAAGAAGGTATAATTAGAGGGCTCTGAAGAGATGGAGAGAGCATTTGAAGGGGATTTTTAGGTCTATTTGCAGAAGTTTTAGAGACTCATGACACTGGATTTTTCAATTATGTTCAATTTTACTACTGTACCTGTGGTTTACATTTTCTCAGTTCCATTTTATCATATCTACTGCTGTTAAATTGTGATTATTTTCACTATGTAAACTCACAAGTGGAATTCAGAAAGGTAAAGAGAATTTACTGAGATGACTGTAAAGGAGTTAGAAGGGACAAGAGAGGTGAAGGTATTATAATGGATTTGGGTTCATGTCTGAAAAAATACCTGAGGAAAAATGAACTGAATGAAGAGGAGGTCATAGACAGAAGAGAATTGGGGAGCATGGTAAGGGCAGGGTCCCCTTGAGGAGAAAGTGGGGTGTGGGACAGAGGTATTGGGTCTGTTTATTATTCTGACTACCAAATATTTCTATGCGCATAGGATGGCTTGCTTACCATTAGATAGCTAGTGGGGGAGGAGGTTTAGACTTGGAGAGGGGTCAGTCTCCATCTTGGAGAAGGTATGCCATTTAACTGCATCTATAGAATATTAGAAAGATATTTTGTATCTCTATTTAAATACCCTATATCATGTCACTTCCCTGTATAAAAAACTTCTATATCTTCTCATTTCTCTTAAAATCCATAGCATAAAAGAGCCCGCACACTCTGCCTGCTTTGCCCCTTCTGGCTTATTTAGTGCCTCGCTTACACTGACAGCCTTCCCCCCTGCCTCAGAGTGTTTGGAACAACGGCTTTCCTGCCTCAGGGCTTTTGCTCTGTCTAGAACACGCTTTTGGCAACTCTCAGAGTAACTGATCCTCTTGTGGTTCCAGCAAAACCGCCACCTCCTCAGGAGGCCTTCTCTCTCATTCTTGTCATCCCAGACTCCCAAGCACACACACTGGGCCACTGAGTCCATTTCAGTCCTCTCTCTCTCCTCAGAGCTGAATTTATGATTTGTGGTCATTTAACAGTGTACAGGCTGAATCTACTGAGAGGGAAGCTCCATGAGGGCAGGAAGCTGATCTATTTTTCAGTTTGGATTTTTTTGGTAGGAAGAGCATGGACCCAGAAGTCAGACTTAGCTTTGAGTCTAAGTGATGTGACTTCTTGGCTGTATGCCTTGAGAAGTTTCCTTTACCTTCCTGGGGTTCTGTTTCTTTGCGAATAAGATAAGAAAATTGATCTGACATACCTGTAAAACTCCCAGCTCCCAGAGTCTCTGGTATTTGCTGAATAATTTGGATCCCTCATATCTACTCCCTCCAAGGTTTGAATCTGAATGATTGACTCCTCTTCCTCCCACCACAAAATAACTTGTCCCTGACACAAAAATAATTCAAATATATTACCACCTGCCTAGTGTTTGGTTTAATCTTCCTCCACTGGTCTTTTGCATAGATGCCACAAGTTAGTTTTGCATCTTTGCTGTATTGAGAGACAAAAGAACATTTATGCAACCCTCCTCTACAGCTGCTAGCACAGAACAGTTTATGTATTCATTAAAAAAAACAAACAAACAACCATAGACTGGCCCTGGCCAGTTTTGCTCAGTGGTTAGAGCATTGACCCTCAGACCAAAGGGTCTCGGGTTCGATTTCCGGCCAAGGGCACCTGCCTGGGTTGCAGATTTGATTCGCAGCCCTGATCGGGGTCTTGAGGGAGGCAACCAATCGATGTGTCTCTCTCACATCAATGATGTTTGTGTGTGTGTGTGTCTCTCTGTCTCCCTCCCTCCCTTCCACTCTATCTAAAAATAAATGTAAAAATATTAATATATTAATAAGTTTTAAAGGTTCATTAGTGAACAAAACAGATACAAATCAGGGCCTATGTGGAACTCCCTATTTGGTGCAAGAGAGAGATGATAAAATAAAGTAAAATGCAGAGTACATTATATGGGTGTAAGGACTTTGGAGAAGAATCGAGTGGAAGGAGTGGTATAGAGGGGGTGTAGTTATAAATAAGGTGGTCATGGAAGACCTCACTGAAAAGACATTTGAGCAAAGACTTGAGGGAAGGGAGTGAGGAGCCATGAGATTATTTGGAGAACAAGTCGGAAGAAGCAGGGAAAGAGCAAATGCAAAGGCTCACAATGTGGATTGAACAGCAAGGAGACCAGTGCACTTGGAGCAAAGGACAGGGGAATGTTCAAGAGAGGGACTCAGAGAGGTAATATTCAAATAGACACCTACGAGTCCCTTTCAGTAGAAGGAAATCCCGTTCCTTTTGCAGAAGTCAGTCAGCATGAGCCTATGTTATCTGTGTGTCAAGCAACAAGTGGGCATTCAGAAGCCCAGCATTCTGATACTGGTTCTATCTTATGATGGTGCCTCTTAGACTCATTTTTCCCTCATATTTTAGTAAATGAATTAATATTATGTTCCTGCCTTAGCTTCTGGATCAAAGCCCAAAGTCAACGCTGAGAGTTCAGCTACAACTCTAGGCTTGAGCATTTCTGCACAAGATGTTAAGTGACTTGTTCAAGGTGACCACCTTACCAAGTGGCAGAAGCAGCATGTATTAGACAAATTTCACTTAGTCAAGTGTCTGTATTTGCAGAATGGTGTTAACTGGGAAGTCCTGCTCCTGATGGGCTATGTTTCTGACTGACAAGCAAACAGCAGATCATCTAAACCTGATGGTATTTCAAAGGCCTTCTTCAGAACAGGCTAATTTTATTATCAGGTTGTGATCCTTCAGACCAGCCGTCAGCCTGAAGAAGGCTGTCTAACACAGAAGAGTTTTAGTCCAGTGGGCTCCTTCCAGTGGCGAGCACTGGTTTCCGAGAATTTATGATGAGAAGGGACATGTGATAGCACTAGGCCAGTGCACTCTAAACTTTCACAGCTTACAGTCTACAAAACGTCTTATCAGAAAGCCTGGCTCCCACTATGAACAAAAGCCCTTTCTCCCTGAGAAGGACAGCTAGGTGTTCACTCACATTCCATGAAAGCTTTGGCTGTTATCATGAAAACACGTTGGTGTGGGCTACCATTGAAGATTAACCAATCTAGACCAACCTCATTTTGCAGTTGAGGAAACCAAAGCCAAATAAAATAACTTACCCAAGGATTTTTGTTCTCTCTGTAAGAGAATAAGTCAAGTGTATTTTAGTAGTGATTCAAAAAAAATGTGAATAGACAAAGACTTGGAACCTGTGGTGTCTTTCACGTTCAAAGGTGCTGAGGCTGGTTGGGTGACTGCCCAAAGACACACAAATGAATGTGTCCCCAGGGTCATCACTTTACTGAGTACACATACAATGTGGCCATTTATAGCTCTGTCCTGTGCTTCCATGTCTCAAGGGTCTGCTGTCAGTGAATCAGTGTTGTGTGGAGGGAAAGACTGGGACTTGAAGGGGCTGTACATGCTGGCTAGCTATGTGACCTTGAGTGAGTTCTAGAACTGCTTTGGCCTCAGCTTCTCCATTTGTAAATAGGAATGATGCTGGCTCCGATCTGATGAGATAATACATATTGAAGCCTCTGCAAAAGTGTGGCATAAATGCCAGTTATTTTCTCAGATGGCTCTCAGCCTACTTGCTACATGTGAGTTGCTTAGCATTCAGTGGTTAGACATTATTGCTTGCTATTGTAACTTTTAAGTACATTATTGCTGCATCTCTTCTGCAGATAAGCCTAACCGATAGATGTTCCTCCTCTTTTCACCATACTGTTCATTACTAGCTTATTCTATTATTCTCTATTCTCAGGGTCCAGGTGCTATACTACCCCTTTCTTGACCATGGAAGGCATCACTAATCAATCACAGCTGTCTTTCTCTCCAGCTCCAGCGTGTCTCAATTTCACATTCCAGGCTACCTCTGCCAGTTTGCTTTTCCTACCACAGGCAGTTTCCTAAATTTGAAACACAGTGAATAAAACTGGAATATAGGTGGTCTAGCTCTGCATCCAGCCTTTACAAATGCCCTTAATGAATCACTGAAAATGACATGCGAAAAATTGCTCACAATACTGGTATGGTAGCAATGGAAAGAAATGGTCTGTAAGCCCTGTAGCGGGTAGGACCCTACTCCTGAGCTACTGACTTTAATCATCAAGTATCTTTTAACCTCCTTGTGTCCCCAATTCAAAGAACTGTGTCTACCAGACAGCCAAGCCAGAGTCAGTATTTGGATTCATTCCTGATTCCTCATTCCTTCCTGCTTCACATCAGTGAAGGTCTTCTTGACTCTGTTCTCTCTCTTTCATACCCTGCTACCATTACCTGGTCGACCTTGCTGCTTCCACCTCCCAGCCCATCCTCCTCACAGCCATCAGAGATCACTTTCGACATCTGCCTTTGATTGTTCCCCATCCTTTTAAGATGAGGTCTGAATGCCTCAATGTGCTGTGCAGCACTTTCATGCACACGCCAGACAGGAGCTCCTCGCCCTTCTCTTTGCCTTGCATATGCTATTCATGCCCTTCTCTGTATGGTATCAGTC
Source organism: Tadarida brasiliensis (assembly GCA_030848825.1). Classification (NCBI taxonomy): domain Eukaryota; kingdom Metazoa; phylum Chordata; class Mammalia; order Chiroptera; family Molossidae; genus Tadarida; species Tadarida brasiliensis. The sequence goes on from CM061264.1 coordinate 50,586,879, forward strand.
TGTTCTGATCATTCAAGGGCAAACAAAAGTGTCCCTCTTCAACATAGCCTTGCCACATCCCCCAGGTTGAGAGTGAGGTGCTCATTTAGCCCTCAGTTCTCACCCTCCAAAGAGCACGAGGCAGAAAGTTTAAGAACACTGGCTCTGGAGTCAGACTGACCTAGGTTAAACCCCACCTCTGTGACCTTGCGCAGCTGGTGAACCTTTCCTCCTCTGGAGAATGGGAGTGATAATACGTCTCTTTTTCATGGGTAATCATGTACGGTTAGAAGGATTAATCAGAAAGTGTACTTGTAGTACTCAGAGTTCTCCAGTGATAAAAAAAAAAAAAATAACAAAAACAGAGAGAGAGAGATAGGAGAGATGACTTGATTGTAAGGGCTGGCATGGCAAGTTCAAAATCCACAGAGCATCCTGGCATCTGGCAGCCTGAAAACTTAGGTACATGTTGATGCTATAGTCTTGAGGTAAAGTGTTAAGCTCTCAATAGATCATAGCTATTTTCTGTTCTTATACTTTTGCTCATTCCTCCCCCAAAGTCCAAGGACTCTGCTAAAGTAAAGACTATGTCTGTACTTGTTTTTGTAATCTCAATGTATGGCTTGTTTAAGTGCTCAATAAATACCCAGTGATTAAATAAATCCTGTCAAGGAATCACAGAGTCTTGGGGATATATTCAGGTCACCAAGTATATGGTTATCATGAGAGTTAAATGAGCTAATATATGCAAAACATTTAGAAAAATACTTGGTCCATAGTAAAGCTTATTAAATGTTACTCTGCCAGGCACATCGAAGGCTCCTGGATGCCAGGTAGTACCCAGGATTGTGCTCTCCCCTAAGTACCCATCTGTTGTGTAGAATCTCTCTGGCTGAGAGCCACACTCTTGTTCCAGGTGCATGCAGTTTTCCAGTATCACACACATTCTGCCTGGCTCCTTTAATTGTTTGCCTCTCATTTTAAGAGAAACCAGATTTCATTGTAGAAAATTTGGAAAATAAGAAGATAGAAAGAAGAAATTGAAATCACCAATAATCTCATCGTTCTGAAATAACTACTGCTAAATTTGTTGAGTGTAGAACATAGGCTTTGGGGATAGATGACCTGAAGCCCTTTAAGGCTGAGCAATATCATCAGTTGAGTGGGTGAAATAACACCTACCACATAAGACTATGGGGAAATGAAATAAGATAATCTATGGATGCACTTAGCACTTAGCTGGCATTTTATGTAAGCACTCAGTGAATGGTAGGTCTTAATAGTTTTATAGTCAAAATACTTATTTGTGTCAAAGACCCCAATTTTATCATGGCATAATATGCACACATGTATACATATATGTGTGTATACACAGACACACATGACTTTTTCACTTAATATTAGATTGTAACCATTATCCTAGGTAGCACGTATATTTGTTAAAAGCATGGGATCAGGAGAAAAGCTTCCTAAATTTAAATCCTCATCTCTCTATCCTTATCAAATGTGTGAATTTAGGCAAGTTAACCCCTCTGTGGCTCAGTTTCTTCTTTTGTATGAGATCATCTCTATCTGAAATTATTATAAAGATTAAATGAGTTTAATATATTATACATATAGTTATTATTTTATTATAATATATACTATACAGTAAATGCTCAATCAAGAAATGTTAAGCTATCATTATCATTGTCATCAAACAGTCTCCAAAAGCATTGTTTTTACTGGTTGTATAATATTCTATTCTATAATAATTTTATTATTCCCCTATTAGACATTTAGACTACTAGCTGGAGACTGATTATACTGAGCTAGAATGGCTCATATTAATGAGTCACACGGTATGGTAGAAATTCTTGATTCTCATATAATAAGATAGCTTGGTGAGGTGGTGAGAGTTCTGTATTGGGTTCTAGTCCTGGCACTGTCCCAGCCAGCTGAGTGACTCTGGACAAGCTTTTTAACATTGAGGAGAGAAAAAAAAAGTAGTAGAAAGAGCAATTGATTTTAAACAAATTCTTACATCTCCTGGCACCATTCTTTATTAGCTATGATAATGAGGCCACGAGTTTTGCCAGGTGAGTAGGAACTGATTTTTTATGACCTCTTTGTGAAGGTCCTGACTGGGTATCTCAGGCAAGTCACTATGTCTTTATTTTCCCATCTGTTGAATGGTAAATGGTATGAGCTTTCCTGCCTTTCTTACTTGGTTGTAAATATCAAAGCACAAAATATATGAGAAAGTAGTTTTTGACTATAAAACTATGAAGACCTAGCATTCATATGAGAAAGTATTTTGAAAGCTATGAATCTTTATATAAAAATAATGTAGTGTTAGGGCTATTATTATATTTAGCATCTTGGAAACTATTTTCAGAGTAGGCATTTAAGCTTAGACTTCTTTACTGTGACATGTAAAGATCTGGGAACAGAGTATTTCAGGAGTGAAAAATAGAGAGGTAAAGGGTCTGGGACTTGGTAAGCTCAAGCCAAAGTGGCTACAGACCAGTGAAGGAGGAGGGAAGGAGTCAGGAGAGAAGGAAGGCAAGAGTCATGTTAGGCAGGGCTTTGTGAGCAATGGAGATGAGCCTGGAATATATTCAGAGGCAACAGAAAGCCACTAGATGTGTTTTAAGGAGAAAGTCATGCTTCCATTTGCATCTTCAGTTACTTTGGATGTTGGCTGGACATGGACTTGAGTAGCTATAGTTGTCATTCTGTTTTGTTGTGGTGGTGTATCATGGGTTTTTTGTTGTTGTTATTGTTGTTTGAGAAAGTTGTTTTGAAACTGAGTAATAAATACTCTGATTTTATTTAAATTTTACATTTATTTTCTGTAAAGCTAGGAGAGGTTGGAAAGTATTGTGGTACTCTTCTCAAAGCCACTGGGCACCATCACTGCTGAGGTCTGAGGGCTCAAAGTCAAGGTTTAATCCAGCTATTGAATATATTATTTTTCTAACCCAAGTGGTTCTGGTATTAGATTTCTTCCAAGGCATGTTGACAGGTGAAAAAAATGAAGATGTTAGAAATCCAAGTTTATTATGTGGGTTGTTTTTTTTTTTTTATGTACTTGTTTTTAAATGGCTTTGAAGCACTTCAATTCTTTTATAGTCATTTTGATACTGAATCAGTTTATAGGTTGGCTCTCATCACTGAGGCTCTTTCTCTCTAATCCAGATCAGAAAGATAGAAGCACTTAAGATATCTTGCTGTTGACAGAGGTTGACCTCTCTATAGTCCCTTTTTCTCCCCAAATGTTTCCATTAAACCTTCATGTCCTCTCTGAATTTCATTGACAGAGATGCCTACTGTCTTGTTTAACAAGATTTACCTGTGCGGTCCTCCAATTCTGTAGCTACTCTTTCTACCTGCAGGTGCTGAAACGGTCTATGCTCTAAAGTGTATTTGTAACCCAGAGGAAAATATATGAGGCTTCCTATAGGTGGGACTTGTTCCTGTTCCAGTCTTCTTTATACTAAGGACTCTGGTTTTCTTTTCTAATTACTTTTTTGATGTAGAAAGTAAGTGCACAGGCTTGATGCAAATCCTGCCTCTGCAACTTACTGTGTGCCTTTGGGTAGGCCTGAGCTTCAGGGTTTTTTGTTTGTTTCTCCTTTTACTTAGCTTTTTAATCTATCACAAATTCTCAGAATTGTCATCAAGTATTTATTGAGGCTGCAAACATTGTACTAGGTACTAGGTGTATATGGTGAGCAAACATCATGAACACAGGCCTGTGGAGCTTATAGCAGAGTGACAAAGACATTAAATTAATACAGATAACTCAATGACTGTAAGTCAGCAAAGTGCTATGAAGGAAGCACTGAATGGGATTCTCAACCAGCTTTTTAAAATATGGGACCTAACCTGATAAAGTGGGGGTGAGTCGAAATTGTTGCAAGTATTACAGGACACTGTGCTTTTAATATATTTCCTGTGACTTTTGCATTCAGTTGATCATAGCTGTTGCTGTTGTTATTATCATTGCTGTTGTCATTGTTAATATTACACACACCCCATGCCTGTATATATTTTTGCCTCAGTGAGCTTTCCAGAACACGTTACATGGTGCTCCACAAATGTCTACTGACTGTGTTCTTGGTCATTTGCCTAGAGCTGCTCTGCATCTCTGCTGCCAACTTACCTAGTTTCTGACCTGGTATCTGAGCAGTTTCCAGGGCTAGCCACTCATAGTTTGGGTTCCATCCATGCCTTGACTCTCTCAGATTCCTTAGAAGGTGTCTGATCTTATTGCTCCATCTCCTAAATGAACCAGATCTCAACATAACTGCTGCCTTGTTGCTAAGCTGTTCCAGAAGGAAGGAGGAATCTTTTAGGAAATTTTCTGAAAGAACAAGAGTGCCTCCCTCTCTGTTTAAGCCCTTTTGAAGAGCCCATTGCTACATCTACTCTGCATTATAAGCATCTGTACTGGCTGAGTTATGAATCTCATTGTTTTCAATGGGATACCTCTTCCCATTGTTTGCCAGAAAGTCTTTCTTATTCACCACTGACTTGAGCCTAGACCATAAATCTAATCCTCAGATTTTTCCATTTCTCCATATCAAAGCCTATGAAAATATGATTTTTAAATTATGATACTATAAGTACATGTGTGATACATACATGTATGCAGCTGATCAGTGAGAGGAATACCTCTTTATGGCCACTACCTCTGAGTCATCTCTTCTGCCAGAGTTGCTCATAACTGACTTTAGTTCTTCCTTCCTTTTCTTCCTATTTTCTAGTTAGAACTTACTAAATGATAGCTGCCCTATAACAATAAAATAAAGCTGCCCCAGAACAGCCCTAGATCTTCAGATAGTACATAATAAGAAAGACTAAGAATAACATTATCCCTAAAATGCTGCATAATTTCTCTTAACAAGGGGGTACAGCTGTAACCATCGCTCCCTCTCCCCACCAAGAGGAGAAAATGTTGAAGTAGAGTTCAGATTTATTAACATAAACATAGCTGCCATTTCCTGAGTTCCTGCTTTGTGCCAGAAACTATTCTTAAATTTTCTATAAGCCTATATCCCATTTAACCTATACAACAAGTCTATGAGGTTGATACTATGATAATTATTCCCCTTACAGAGATTAGAAAACTGAGGATCAAAGAGCTTATGACTTGCCCAAATATTTAGGACTTGAACTTGATCTGACTCCCAAACTTATGTTGTAAATCATGAAGTAATATTGTCTCTCAATTTTTACCTTTGAAAAATTATATTTAACATATTCCCACATAAGGGTAAACACAGAGATATCATTTGTACCATAACACTTGATAGTTAACAATAAGTAATATTATTATAGCATACTTACCTATTCCTTCTCACCAGATAAAAATTAAATTTGAGAAGATTTCTGTCCAGTTCCTGTAATACCATGAAACATCTATAATATCACACATAAAAATGTCCAGCTGATAAAAAAAAAAAAATGAGTAGATGATTATAGAGGTAACAAAACTATTCTCCAGGATATCTTTGTTCTGATTGTTTTTAATTTCCAATTAGATTGGTTTGTAACTTCTTACATTTCACTTTAGAGGTTTCTGTGGGCACTCTACGTTAAAATAAATTTTAATCAAATATCTTGGATGTTTCAGAGAAATTTGCATTGTCTTCTATGCTAGAATGAGAAATCTATTTCCTCTTTTTGCACAACAATCTATTGGACACATCTCCTAGTTTCAGTTATAATAGAATTTTTCTTTTATAGCATTTCAGAGACAATTCAATCATCAGCTGACTTTTGTTTAATATGAGAAATGAAGTAATTCTATCTGGTTTGGCAAGGGTTATAGTTCCCAATTCCACATTAATAGCTGCATTATAGTTAAGGCTTAACACTGTTTTTAATTTTAATATTTTTACCAGATGCTCAGTCCTCAATAACTATAATAAAATGTGTATTTTAGAAATGTGTAAAAATATGCAGATCCTTTCCAAGTTTATTTATAAACCCGAGATAGAGCATTTATGCTATTTACTCTGCAGTAAATACAAATACAGCCATTAGGTATTGCATTTTTACCTTGTTCTTATCACAAGTTCTTTAGTCAGAGCAGGAAAAACAGCAGTGTAGATGAACTCTGTATGTAAGGCACATGCCCCCAAAGTGTACAAAAGTCCAAAACTGTACATTCTCTAAATGTGTAATCGACTCACAGAAAGGTGGGCCACAGTCACCCAAGGTTGGTAGTAATTATTGTCATTATTACTACTATGTATAATTTATCAGTGTTCCAGGCTCTGAGTGAGGTACTATATAAATGGCCTATCACCTCTGTCTCAATATAACCCTATGAGGGTTATTCTTAATTCCATTGGATAAATGAGGAAAAAGGCCCAAGGTCTCATGCACAGCTAGAAAATGGCAGAGCAGGAGGGAACTACTGAGTCCCTAAATCTGTGATCTTGAATCACTGTGTTTAATGTCTGCCAACTACCATCATGGGCTTGTCTGAGGGAGCTGGGATGGTGGGGCTCTTGTCCATTGTCAAGAACAATCAAAGACTTCTTATGGGACCTCTTTATCCCCACTCATCACCCTGACAGCTCTTGACTGTGCTTGTCTTGCTGGCAATGCCTTTTAAAGAGTCCTTACTGACTTAGGCAGCTTCATTTAGCAACACAATTCCGAGGCTGTGCTAGGTGTGGTTCCTCCACTTCCTCCTTCGTTTCTGCACTGTGTACTGTCTCCCATTGTTACATTGCTCTGTCTTCTTTCTTCCCTCCTTTCTTCTCATGTCTGCTTACCTGGTTTGCATTGTGCTGCTGCTTCCTATGTTCTTGTTGGGTGATCTCTGCCCTTCCTGCCCCCTCATGTAGTGGGGTTTAGGTGGCTGTAAAGCAGCATGGCTAAGAGGAGTGGGCAGCCTTTAGAACTAGGCCACTTGGGTCAGATCTTGACCCTTCACTTACTGTGCAATCTCAGCTCATTCACTTCTCTCTGTGCCTCTGTTTTCTGTTTTAAAATGTTTCTCCACTTAAAAATCAATATTAATATAACTAATGCCTATCTCAGAGTTATTATGAGGAATAAATGAGCTAACACATCTAAAGCACTTAGCTTAGTGCCTGGCACAGACTAATTGCTCACCTAATCAATTTTGTTCTTACATTTGCATGATGGCAGGTAATTTAAGTCAGAAAATCCCATCATTTGGTGGAGACAGAAATGACTTCAACCACTATAAGGAAAACCCTTCCCCCAGGAAGAAAACAAAACAAGCTCTCCCTTTAAGGTGCTTTCCATTCCTTCAGTTCCCCTTGGCCACAACAAAGCATGTTGGCCGACTGCCACTGGGACCTCAGAAACCAAGTTTTGTTTTTCTCTTAACTCTTGCAATTCCTGTCTCACCAAATCCCTGCCACCCATATGTATAATGCAGGGGGATATTGGCAATAGCTTTATGTTTGGGTCATGGTTGACCTGGGTCTTGTGGTCTTAGGGGACTGGGCAGAAAGCTGAGGGGACAATGGCTTTCTGTTCACTTGCCTCACAAAAATCATGCATGAGAACATTTATGATACTTTTGTATGCAGGTGGGGAGAGGTTACAGTGTAAAGAATTCAAAATGACCCTCAGAGCCAGCTGTGCCCAGTACTTTTCATGAAGTACTACATCTGATGCTCACAGCCTCCTCATACAGATGGTTCTTCTATTGTAAAAATGAGGTCGTCAACAGTGAGGCCAAAAGAGTTATGTAATTTGTCTAAGGTATACCAGATTGTAACACCTGTGTGCTTAACCACATCACAGTCCTAATCCCTTCACTTTGGTGTACACTCTCCTTCCTACACTACCCTCTTCTGGCCTCAGTTTCCTCATCTGTAAAATGATAGGGTTTGGCCTGATGACTTGGAGTTCCCTTCCAGCTCTGCCATTCTGGCCCTCTGGGTCAGCATCTGAATTTAGAAGAAAACTGAGATAAAAGAGAAAGAGGAATCAAAGGTGATGTCACGTTCTCCTAACCAGTTGAGATGATTAAAGCATTAACATGGCTCAAGGTATGTGTCCATCTGAATGTGTCCGGAAGGCCTCATTTGGTCACTGCTGCTTGGTTTATGCTGCAGCTATCTCTGGATCACATTATACAGCTCTCGTTATCCTGTTCTTGTACCCACCAAACACATTTGGTTCCATTACCACTGAGCAAATCCTCTTAGGAATCCAGTAGAGTTTCAAGAATTCTCTTCTGGTAGTTGCTGAATATGTGTCACCTTGATCCATAATTTTATACAATTTCAGAAGAAAAGGTGCTCCTGAGAGTCTAAACAAAGTTGCAGTCAAGTACAGAAGAGAAAGAACACAACCACCATTGAACTCTACTGAGTTAAGTATCTTTTGCCTTGTTCTTCATAGTTTTATGAGATTAGGTACTTGCTCTGAGGCTCAGACAGAACAAGGCTCCATAGCTTGTGCAGAGAATTCACATTTGAATCTGCCTGTATTTTTTAGATGCTACCATGACCTTTCCCTTGGTGCAGTAGTAGAGACACTAGATTGGAAATTTCATTCCAGCTTTGCTAATTTTCAGTGTGCTGTTTTGTTAAGACACAATTTATCAATAAAAATCAATCTATAAAATGGATTATCTTTAAACTGAGTAATCTTACAGATTCTATACCTTGAGCCATGTTAATGCTTTAATCATCTCAACTGGTTAGGAGAACATGACATCACCTTTGATTCCTCTTTCTTTCTCTTTTATCTCATAGGTTCTATCACCAAGTAGTATCAGTTCTCTCTTCATAATGCCTCTCTGTATTCTCTTTCTCTTTCTGTCACCCACCACTGCAAATCTGGACCTTATTTCAATCCTGGAATAAATTGCAAGCTGTCCATACTCCCAGCATCCACCCAATTTCTCTCCTAGAAAATGTATGTTTTCTCACTTCTTGCTCTTGTCCAAAAGCACAATATTACTCCTTCTCTAACACTTGTGGTATCAAGTTCTTCAGGCTTCCACAAGCAGAAATGCCCCAAATAAACTTTCTATTCTCCTCTGTCCACCATCTTTATCTTATCTCTGAATCTTTGCCAAGGCTGTTTTTTGCAACTCTCTTCGTAGAACTCTTCCAAGTTCTTTAAAGCCCATTCCAAGTACATAAAAAGAGTCCTGTCCCTCTTGTTCATCAAGAAACAAATATGCTGAGCAAAGCACAGTGCCAGGCACATAATGAGCACTTAGTAAATAAATATTTGTTGAATTAATGTATGACTCCACAAAGGTATTCTTGACTACTTCACCCTACATGTATATCAAGATTCTTTAAACCCCAATGGCACCAATTTAGCAGCTCTGTGGCCTTATAGTGTCAGAGAGTTGCTTTATTTTCATACACTTAAGGAAGAATAAGGTCAATGAAATCAAAGAAGTGTTTAAATTAGCCATATCCAAGCCCTGGCCATTTCTCTTACAGACTTGAGGAGGAGGAAGCTCTTCCGAGGTGTCAGGCCCTATTCTGAGTGTTCTATCAATACTTATTCACTGAACTATTACAACAACATTGTGAGGTAGCTACTATATTATCTCCATTTTACTGATGTAAAAAACAAGATTCAGAAAGGTTAAGTAATTTGCCCAAGATAAGAAAGTTATAACATGGTTTAACCAGGATTTAGACCCAGACATATGGCTGCAGATGTGCAATCATCAGCACTACACTATGATATGATACCTCTCACACCACTTCAAAACAAGAAAATATTGAATATATCACCAGACTAACTCCAAGAATGAAAAACAAACAAACAAAAAACCTCCTTAGTCAGACTCTACAGTCAATAAAGCACAATATATTCTTATTAGGAATGGATAGCCCTTTAGATTCAGCTCTTATTTATTTATAATCACCAGTAAGATGCTCTCCTAGCTGTTTATAAATAGTTGTACTCTGTGTTTTAGCATTAAATGATAAAAAGCTAGTGCTGGAGCTGTTTTGTTTTCCTTTGAAGGGTCTTCACTGGCCCTCTGAAATGCCACATGGCTAATCGCAGAATGTGCCTTCTTTAAGGAAGCTCTGCTTCCTGGAGCTTCTCTGGCATGCTGTCCTAGGAAACTCTGCACTGCAAACGTCTAAGCAGCTGAATAAAAATGAAGTGGGCATTTGTGTTTCCCCATTGATTGAGTTGGCTCAATCTGATGTAGGTTCAGATTCACAAAAGCATAGACAGGCTTGCTTCCAGGCTTGCAATGGAGATGGAGGAAGGCAGACTGCGAGCCCAGCTTCTTTGCAAAGCATGGCATTAGATGTGTGTTAGTGGTACCCTTTAAAACCAAGGCTCCAGAACTCCCCCTCCCCCACCAGTCACAGGATGATTTGTGCAAGAAGCCTACTTCTGATGCCAACTGGACCCTGTTCAAATGAGCGTGCAGATCAGAAAGTGTTTTTTTTATTATTTTTTTCACAAGGGCATGATTTTAATAGTGACTTATATTAAGATGCAATGTCAGCTAAATTATAAAAGTTGCTTTAAAAATATATTCACTTAATTATACTCATTTTCTTTCTTTTATGTATTGACATTTTTTCAAATACTGCATACTGAAATAAATTCAAAACATGATTATTACAACATGTGGCAAATAACTTATCTGCCTAACATTTTTCTCATTCATTTTTCAAATAATGCTTAATGCATTAAACTTTATAGGTGAAAATACTAATATTCATGTATTTCATAAAATCAGAGCTAGAAGAGCCCTAGAAAATAATCACACTTGCATGAAATGCTGACAAATAATTTACATATCATTTCTATACAGCATTCTGTTCACACCATATATAATCTTGATATCATCAAAATTATAATTGTCATACTAATGTTGAACTTACAATTTTAATACTTAAAAATTGTTGTTCCTGTCCATAATTGATGAATGGGTAAAAAATTATGGTACACATTCATGCAATGGAATATTATTTAGTTATAAAAAGAAATGAAATTCTGATACATGCTGTATCATGGGTGAACCTTGAAAACATGATGCTATGTGAAAGAAGCCAGACACAAAAGGTCACATATTGCATGATTCCATGTTTATAAAATGTTCAAAACAGGCAAATCTATAGAGATAGAAAGTACATTAATCGTTTCCAGGGGCTGGGGAAAGGGGAGAATTGGGAGTGATTGTTAACAGGTGTGGGGTCTCTTTAGGGTGATGGGAATATTCTGGAATTAGTGGTAATAGTTATACAACAAATTGAATATACTAAAAACCATTTCCAAATGGCAAGTTTTATGTTCTGTGAATTTTATCTCAATTTTTTAAGTGGCAAAAAAGTCAATGTTCCAATCAAGAGTATCATGGTATCAGTATGGCCATAACTAGAGTAAGAAATGACATCATGAAGATGTCACAATAGAATTACTGAGCAAGAAAAAATTTGGCGGCATATTTAAGAGCATATGAAAGGATAAAACTGCTATTGCTGTTAAAACATGCAAAGATGATCTTTCCCAGGAACTGAAATTAAAATTTTTACAAGAAGCCAAAATCCTCAAGCAATACAACCAATCATCCCAATAATGTCAAACTTACAGGAGTTTGAACATAAACACAGTCTATTTACATCATTAAGGAACTGGTTCCAGGAGGCAATTTCCTCCCCTTTCTGAGAAAGAAGGATGAACTAAAACAGTTAGTGAAATTGTCATTAGATGCTGCTTCTGGATGGCAAATCTCAGATAAAAGTTGTATAATCAGGGTCCTTGCTTCAACGAACTGTTTGGAAGTGAAAATAATGTTCTGAAAATCAGTGACTTTGGAATGTCTCATCCAGAGGATGGTGGTTTGTATTAATCTCTGACGTAAAGCAGAGTCCCATTAAATGGACAGCACCAGGATTTCTTAATTATGGGCGATGCAGTTCTGAGAGTGATGCATGGAGCTTTGGCATCCTCCTCTAGGAGACCTTCAGCTTAGGGGTCTGTACATACCCTTTTTGCCACTGGAGGAGAGTTTATCCATCTTTTCAGATTTAAATGAATCACCTTTTTCTTTGCCTGAAGATTTTGACTTATTTTTTTCCTTGTCTTTCTCATTTGGATAAGGAGGCTCACATGGACTTTCACTTTTGTGTTTTGAAACTGCAGTTGTTCCATTCTCCTCTTTTCGCCTCTTGGTTAAGTCCAGTAGCACTTCACGGTCATTGTTTGAGTGGTGCCTTTTCCGCTCTTTCCTGTCCTTTTCATCTTTTTTTTCTCTTTCTCTGGATCTTTCCCTTGACTTGTCCAAATCTTTCTTGTCCATTTCTCTCTCCTTACTCTTAGACTGTAGTGAAGGAGTATGATTAAGGTAGAGCTTTGCTGAAGACTCCTTGAGTTCGATGAGGCTGTCCTTTACTGTTGAGGAATGTGATGGAGAAAGGTGAGTATCAATTTTACGGCGTTTTTGTTCCCTTTCAGGCTCAGTAATATCTGAGCGGGGAACAGGTGACTTCAAGGACCCAGAAACTAGTCTTTTTTCTCCTCCTTTAACATTTTCTTTTGATTTCATTTCCTTTGCTATATCTCTTTCTCTGGATGGCTCCTTCTCTCTTTCCTTTTCTTGAGTCACTTTTGATTCTACATTAAGGAGAGTAGTCTTGAATTTTTCATCTTTAGCTTTTTCTTCCTTCTTGAATTTTTCTTTCTCTTTGTTGGACTTAGGTGTTCTTTCCTTTGTCTCTCTCGCTTTTTCATCTTTATTTGGCCGCTCTTCCTTTGATTTTTCTTTACCATCTTTACCAAGTACCCTGGCCTCTGGAGTAGTCGCTGGAGTCTTTTCTCTTTTCTCTTTTTCTTTATCTTTCCCTTTTTCTTTGTCACTTTCTTTAATGGTTTTGCTGCTATTAGAGCCGCTACTGTCATTGCTTGAATTGCCTTTTGGTGTGGCACTAGACGCTTTAGTAACAGCTTTCACACCACACTGAGATCTCTCCCTTGATTTATCATTCTCCTCAGCACAGCTTTCATGAGGTTTAGATGCACTTCCTATGGATGACGAAGACGACCCACCACCAGGCCCATTTTGCACGCTGGCAACTGCACTCCTCAGAGGGGGGTCTTTGTGATGAAACTCATTTTCAGGTATCATGTATGACTTTCTACTTTTCAATTGTCCAGAGTAGCCCATAGCCAATGCATATAGATCAGGCCTCTTCTCTTTTTCTTCTTGGCAGATTTTATGCACTCTTCTTTCTAAAGCCTGACCCAGATTCAAAACTTTGGGGTACCAAGGAAGTATTTTTGTTAGCACAATCAAGATATTCCTGATGTGAATATATTCGCCTGTTTCAAGGCAATGTACTGATGCCTTGGTTAGTTTGTAATGCCATTTATGTACAACATGTCGAAAATTTTCATAGTCTAGTTGATCAGCTTTATTTCCACCATCGAATCCAGTTGCCCGTAATATAGTAAGGAATCCTGGATAATTCCCACATTCCTTTTCATATGTGGCTCTGTCACTGTGCCACCTGGTCACAGTCTCTAACATGCAGCAAAGAAATCTCCCGTATCGACTAGCTTCATTTTCAGTACAGCTTGCAACTGTGAAAATTATGTCAGAGAAAACTCGATCATAGCAAAGAAGTGTGGAAAAATTTGGAGTTTTCTGTTGATGTACCAATTCAACAAAACGAGCACAGTAAACAGCATCAATTGCTGAAAAAATACATCGGGGAAATATACACAACTGTAAAAATTTTGTGATGGTCTCATTTTTGGTAGATTTTGCTAAAAGCCAGTTGTCCTTTTCCAGTTTCAGTCTCTGTAGAACTCGCTGTACATGTTCCACCTGTTTCTTTTCTTCTTCAAGAAGCTTATCCTGAAGGGCAGTACAGCGTTCCTTCTCTTTTTTCTTTTTATTTGGAGGCATTTCTTGATTGTCATCAATTGCTTTCATCTGGACTTTAAGTTTACTGACTTCCCGTTCATAGCTGGTGTGTGGAACTGCAAGGTCATACATTGTCAATGACCAGAATGTGGCATAGAATTGAGGGCTGATGTCATCCCAGACTTTGGAAACATGCAAGGAGACCACTGCTTCATGGACAGGGGCCATCACCATTTCACATGATGTAATGTACTTGTGAACTTTATGTTGCTGTTTACTTCCCTTGTCTGATTTTTTAAGTTCATCATACTTGGATGAAATGTGGTGTGCATACATTGGCCTAGACAGAAAAAATGCTGCATCATGGGGTATATGAAATTCATTACAGAGCACATCAATTGAAGGCACTCGCTTTATATAATCTTCTGTACTTAGATTAGATGCTAAAAATCCACCAAACTGTACCAGGGTATCATGACATTGATCATAGAGCTTTCCCACAAGTTTGAGATGCCTCTCTCCACCTTCCTGAAAGATCACCCCATTCCTCTGCTGAGCCATAATCAAACAGAGGGGAAGAGCAAGATCATAGTCCAGTAGTGCATCCTTTAATCTCTGAGAGGATTTTTTAGTGTTTCTAATCTGACCAAAATAACCACCCTCAGCTTTTAGTTGCTCTCCACCAGTCATGGCCTCTAACTGCTCCATTGTTATTTCCTCTGTAATTTCTATTCCTGCCATTTTTTGTACCACTTCTTTCAATATAAGCAGGTCAAAACTTTTGCCCGCCTTTAGCTGATTAGCCACATACTGAAGAAGACCAGCAAGATCAATGGGATATTTACGAAAAACTGCACCACAGAAACTGGCCAGACTCTGAAGCCAGGTTGAAATGGTTGTATCATCATGTTTCATTCTCTCCTTTTCTGGATTAGCTAAAGCTTCAATGATACAATAGGCCAAGACATCATAATTCAATGAAGTGAGATATTTCAGTGAATCTACTACAGGTGTTATTAAATTGTCATACTTCTGTATTTGTGACAAGATATAATCAAACAAAATGGTTGGATTGCTATGACTCAGCTTCCCAATTTGTCTTCCAGAAGGCTTCACATTTTCCTTGGTTAGGCGCTTCATTATATATTTCACTTTGTCTATTGTTTGAGCTTTAACTTTTACTAAAAGTGGGTGACTGTTATAAGTTTCATTCTTCCACTGACCATACAGACGATATCTATGCTGATATGGAAACGTTTTAAACATTCCCCATAGTTCCTCAGACATACAAGCATTGCAGTCCATCAAAGAAAGAGATGGAAGTAGTACCTGGTCAGTAACACTAAGCAAACAGCCAAGGATAACTTCCATTTTCTCTTTATCTTCTTGTTTGCTTCCATAAGACTGAAACTCCTTCATAAATGATTTGCCTATGCGCACCATTTTTGCAAATAAAATGGGATCGTGAGAAAGGTGGGGACCAAGGTAACAGAACATATTGAAGACATCTGTCCTCAAATCTTCAAAGCTCTCTGCTTGTTTTGGAGCTCTCTTATTTTGTAGAGCATTAACAGGGGAGCCTTTAGCACCTCTAGGAACAGCAACTCTTCGGTAGAGAGGCTCAATAGTTATGTGAATGAGCTTGCAAATAGCAAGAGCTATTAGCTTATGTGAAGCAGCATAGTATGGAGGCATCTGGTCCATAATGTTCTGTGCATGCTGCCAATCACCAATCTTTAATAAGGCTTCCAACAAACCAAGTTTTTGGTTGTCAGGTGGCTTTTCTACTTTCTCCTCCTCTTTTTCCTTTTCTTTCTCTTGCTTATCATTTTTTTCAGAAGACAATACAACCACTGTAAGTTTTCTAACAATTTGCTTAGCTTCCACAATTTCTTGTTTATGTTCATCCATAATGCAATTATCAGCTGGAAGAAGATGTACATAAAGATCATCTAAATCAATAAGATTAACTTGTAGAAGTACTGCTGCAACTCTGTATAAAGATGAAGGAGTCTCTCCATTTGGTTCCTGATAAAACTTGAATTTGAACCCAAGAATATGACACAGTGTTTGCGGTTCACACATACTCATGTAAGATTCTAATAAAGATATAAAGAAGTCATCATGTTCTGGTCTGCATTCAAACACTTCTAAAATGACATCCAAAACTCTATTGGGATCCAGATTAAAACATCCTATTAAAGATTTGATATTTTCTAAGATTAAGTCATTAGTAACATTTCCCGATAAATCTTGCCCCAATTCAGCAATCAACTTAGCATAACCTTCATTCTCTTCTCTTAACAAATTGAATTTTTGCTGCTTATAAAAGAGTTTTGTCTTGATTTTAACTGACCTTTGATTGAATTGCTGTGATTGTTTGATAAGTCCTAATGATTCCAGTGTTTCTGGATCCAGGCGTTCCTTTAGAATCGTGTCTGAAACGAAATACAAACACGCTAATACCAATTGCGTAAAATAGTCCCTCTTGCTTTTTTCTTCCAAACAGTTTGTCTCAATATCTAATATGCAGAACACATCAGCAAGAATGGAGGGCACATCCTCACGAAATTCACTGATGTCATTAAATACATTAGATGCCTGTTCGTGCTTCAGATTTCCTTTAATGACATGGTATGATAACTCATAGAGAGCTTGCTGGAAATCTCTAGAAGTCGAACTGCCGTGGCTTTTATTTTCGCTAAGGAGCCAGCATAAATCCAAAAAGTCGCCTCTCCCCGATTTCTCCCAGTCCTTTATCCACTCTACCGGCACCAACACCGACGCGGCCTCCATCTTCCCCTCCTCGGTAACAGAAGGCCGGATGTGGAGCTCGCCAGCGCGGGGTCAAAGGGAAGCGCCGCCCACTAGGAATGCTGGGAACTGCGAGTTCGCTTTTCGATTTCCGGCCCCACAGCCTTCTCCCCGGGGAGGGGAAGCGTTTCTTAAAGGGTAAGTGCATCCAGCGTGGATGAAATGATCCGGAACGCAAGATGATCTTAAACGGTCTTCCTCTTGGTTTTTCAGGCTTCATATCTGCTTTACTTGAAAAGGTTTTCCTCAGAAAAGCCTAGGTCTTGATCCCATCCATTCCCGTTGTTTCAGCCATCGTCCACTTGGTTACATTGGGTTTCCAGCTCATGCTTGACCGGTGACAATTTTGGTAGTATGTTGACGTTTACAAGTGTAACATTCAGGTTTCCAGCATTTGTAAAATGCGTTCTAGGCTCACGGCGAGGAGTAACTCTAGGTTTCCGAGGTGAGACTTAGGAACTGCCCCCTTACGGATGTTGGGGTTCAGTTGGGGTCAAGTAGAGAATATACCTCACGAGCGGCCCGCAGCCACATCGCCACGTGCTCCGTTCTTCTCTGGAGTACTCATTGTAATGTAGGCATTTTTGTCCAGATGTCAAGCGTAAACTCTACCTCTGAACCGGTGAAAGAGCTTTAGACTTTTGTCCAAATGGTTGTGACGTAGGACTGGTGAATTTCCCACACCCCGCTAATGCCAGCGTTGCTCATCGGTCAGCTGCCCAGTTGCAGCCAGCATCGGACTCCTCACAAAAGGTTCGTTGGATTTGGTGCTTGGAAATGGGAAGCCTGCTCACTATTCCTGCGCTTCGGAAGGTCTCAAATAAGCTGCGTCTTTGTTTCTCTTTCTGAAGTGGGCCTGACATTAAATGCAGATTTCTCCATTCCCTCCTATACTTGTTTGGGTCTTTTAGCCCTTGCCAAGCATTCTCCAAGCACATCAGGAAAATGGGTCACTTCGTTCGGTCTTCCCACCCCTGGCAGTGGGACTGGGGTAGATGTTTTGGGAGGATGTCATGAAGAAAAGGAGTAGCAGCACCAGATTTCATGCAGGAGAAAAATAGGTAGGCACACACCAGACAGCACTTCTGTGTAGGCAAAAGGAGGTGCCCGGTCCCTCAACCAGAAACTCATTGTGCTGCCCTAGAACAGTCTACTTCTTGACCTTGTTTAACAAGGAGGTGGAGAAAAGGAAACCGGTGGGCACTGTTGGTGGGACTGCAAACTGATGCAGCTCCTATGGAAAAGTGTAGAAACTCCTAAAAAAAACAACTAAAAATAAATATACCATACAACCCAGCAATTCCACTTCTGGGTATTTATCCAAAGTAAATGAGAACACTAATTTGAAAAGATAGGTGCATGTCTGTGTTTTTTGCAGCCTTATTGGCAATAGCCAAGATGTGGGAACAATTTAGGTGTCCATCGATAAATGAATGGATAAAGAAAATTATATATATGTACACAGCAATAAAAAAGAATGAAGTCTTGCCATTTGGACAACATGGATGGATATAGAGGGTATTATGCTAAGAGAAGTAAGTCAGGCAGAGAAAAATACCATATGGTTTCACTTATATGTGGAATCTAATAAAGCAAACAAACAACAACAAAACAGACTCATGGAGACAGAGACTAAAGGTATGGTTGCCAGAAAGGAGGGAGTGGGGAGATGGGTAAGAAGGGGAAGGGGAATATAGCCAATAATATTGTGATAGGTTTACATGGTGACCGATGATTACCAGAATTAGTGGGATGATCACATTGTAAGGTATAAAAATGCCGAATCATTATATTGTATACCTGAAACTAATATAACTAATATAAGATTGTATACCAACTACACTTAAAAAAAAACTGAAAATAATAAAAATAAATGTTTTAAAGTTTGGCCACACACAAATAGCTTTTGTTAGGAAGAGAAATACACTAATCCATGGAAGACACTTAGATTTTGTGCATTTGTGATTCAATTTCAAATTCTTAGTACTTTTTGGATTTTTTCTGTTATAATAATCTGCTATCTCAGATTATAGTCCTATTTTGATGTTAGTTTGCCCACTGGAGTATAAGCCCCATGAGGATGGGGGAATGATTTTTAAAAAATTATTATCTGTATCCAAGAAACTAGCTATTTGCCTTCCATGTGATAAATTTGAATGAAGAAATTGAAAAAATAATATTTAGCCCTGGCCGGTTTGGCTCAGCGGTTGGAGTGTCGGCCCAAGTCCAAAGGGTCCCAGGTTCAATTGCCGGTCAAAGGCATGTACCTGGGTTGCAGGTTTGGTCCCGGTGCCAGTCAGGGTCATGTGGGAGGCAACCAATCATTGTGTCTAACTCACATCAATGTTTCTCACTCTCCCTCCTTCTCTCCCTCCCACTGTCTCTAAAAATCAATGGAAAAATATCTTCGGGTGAGGATTAACCAAAAAAAATATATATATATATTTAGTATGAACAGCTTTATCACAGAATCTCATTTACCATTAACTAATTATAGACCTGTTCCAATGATAGTTTCTCTTCATTGCAAAAAGTTTCATGAAAGCAGGGACAACTGCATTCCTTTCTTTCCTGCTCATTTTATCCCAAGAGCGGGGCTGGCTTCATAGGCGTGCATCTTGTGCAGTTGCAGAAGGTGTAGAAGAGCCCTGCATTTGGCTTTAGTGCTCTCTTGTTGCCTTCTTAAAATTCTCAGTGCTTTAGACAAGGGGCTCTGCACTTTTATTTTGCACCTAGCTCCACAAATTATGTACCAGGTCCTGCCTGAACTCCCACTATATTCATGGTGTGCTAGGCTGGCAGCTGTGGATTAGCCTGTCCTTCCAATTTGGCTTTTCTTGCCCCAAGTTGAATTTATATGTAATGGCTGGGTTTGTGATGTGTGGTTCCCTTGATTTAATAAGAGCCCTCTACAGCAGCCATCGTTTCAGGGAGAGACATCCTTTGTCACCTGGGGTTCAGAGGAATAGTCCAGAATCTTCCCATGCAGGCATTGTAATTTGGTTTCAAAGTGTCAGTGGGCAGACTCTTTAGAGAAAGGGACTTTGGGAGGGGCTAGCACATATAAATGACTTCCAGGCCCTTTTTTCTAACTGGGAACAAGGGAAAGGAGAAGGAAGCTGAGTCTTGAAAGTTTAAGAGTTCTCTGGGGAACCATGTTGCTGGGCCCCTTTCTCCTATTTCTTTTCCAGGACTTAAGTATCCTATGATAGGTACATACTTTTATTTTTTTGGTACATGCCCCTAGCGGGAACCGAACCCGGGACTCTCTGGTCCGCAGGCCAATGCTCCAACCGCTGAGCCAAACTGGCCAGGGCTACTTCTCTGACTTTAATGGGTACAGGAAACATCTACCGGTCTTGTTCAAATGCATGTTCTGATGCAGGTTGGAGGTGGGGCTTGAAATTCTGCATTTCTAATAAGTTCATAAGTGAGGTCTATGCTGCTGGTCCATGGACCATACTTTGGGTAGCAAGCTGACAGATTTGCCATGTTTCAGGTTTGGGCAGATCCTAAATTTCTGTTTCACCCTGGCTTATGTTAGAGCCACCTTCTTTTCCTAAAAGCAGCCTGGTTTACCCTATCTTCCTAACACACATACCTGGTATAAGCCAGCACAAGTGCATGCATGCATGCTATGACTTCAAATGCTAATTCTTTAACTAAGAGAAAAGTCGGACTCAAACTGCCTTAAACAATGAGATTTATTATCTTACACAGATGAAAAGCAGAGAGTGCCAAAAACAGGCTCTAGGCGCAGAAGTGCACATGACTTCATAGTTTCATCAAAGATACAGGCTTTCTTCTCTCTCTTCTGTCATTCTCAGCATTGCAAAATCACCATGTGTGACAGGCATTACTTTCAAATAAAACAACGTCCAGAAGCAGAAAGGAGCTATCTCTGGGGTGTCTCTGTTTAGAACCCAGATACGTTTTCCAGAAGCCCCAACAAAATGTTTCACATTTCAGTTCAGGAGTCTGTTTCTAATTCTAAGATTTAGCCAGGAGAACAAGATGATTGTGATGGCTTAGCTTAATCAGGATAATCAGGATCCACTTGCTGGAGGCGGGGAGGAGGGGATTAGTGTTTCTTGAAACATATGGATGTGTGGAGGAGTGGATATCTGAAAAAAGTCCAGGTTATGCTGGAAAGAGGATATGTGTTGACTGGGGAGAGAAGGAATGGGTACTGGCTTGGCAACCAAGTGTCTCTCACACACACTCCCCAACAAAAGGCCTTCATTTCAAGGATGGCAGTAGAGCATCTCATCGCAGATCTGCAGCAGGGAGCCTGGAGGTCCAAATCCTCTTTTTTCCTTCACTGGATTAATTATCCTTGAAGCTGACCTCTAAAATGTTTGGTTTGATTTTAGAAAAATAACCTTAACTGCAACTTTTTCCTGGGCAGCTGATCATGGATGCTTAATTACAGTGCAGGACAGAAACAATTGTGTGACTACAAAATAAATACCAGATTGATTTTGCTTTTGGCTTTACTTGGTTGTATGAGTTCCATTAGTAATGTCATCCTTGAAGCAAATACATCTAAACAAATAGAGGGAACTCTGAAATCCAACACTTTCTTGATCCATTTGCTGAAATCTCATGATTTAGCATTGTGCAGAATGGTTCTGTTTAGACACTAGATGAATTTTACAGTAAACAAGTTTTTTTAAAAAAACAGACTTCTTGATAGCATTCCTGGAAGACCTAGTCAACTGCCAAAACTACTTTAAAAAGTATGTCAAGAGAATCTGTCCTTGATACAAATTCCTATAGCTAAAATATGCATTGAATGAAACTTCTGTCTTCATTTATTTATGAATGCTACTAAAAAAATTAAAAGACAGAACAACCTGGTAGGTAAATTCACAGACTCTGAAGTTCAATTGCCTGAGTTTAAATCTGAGTTATGTCATTAACTAGCTGTGTAACCTTAGGCAAGTTACTTAACCTCGTTTTGCTTTGCTTTCCTCATCTGCCAAATGACGATAAGAATAGTACCTACTTCTCTCGGCTGCTGTGAATATTACATGTACATAAAGAGAACAGTACTGGGCATTGAGTAAACCTTTTGTAAATATTAACATATTTACATGTTTTGATGGGCCTTCCATTAGGCACGCCCTGTATTACACACTTTGTCTCTAATCCTCAAAATAATCCTAAAAGATTATCTAATATTGCAAATACCAATAACAAATAATAGCTAACATTAAATCGAGCACCTGCTATGACTATGTACCAGGCACTGTTTGGGGTGCAAAGCAGGCCTCATCTCCTTGAAGCCTCACAATAACCCACAGAAATATGGTTTTCTCCATTTTACAGATAAAGAAACTAAAGAACAGAGAGATCAACTGGAAAAAATACTTTGGCCTTTTTAGCTGTGGAAAACTAGCCTCAGGGCGTGGTGAAAGAAAATCATTACACAGAGGAAGAAAGAGCTGAATTACTCTATAAAATGAAGTTGGAAACGTTTTAGATATCCAGGAATTTCCCAGGAGGGGACTTGGAAAGGATGGGAGTAGCAAGGATCTGTAGCAGAGTTGAGGGCTGAGAAGCAATAAAAAGATTTGGCAGATCTCTGTGATAATAATCACCTGCAATTTTTAAGAATAGAAATATTTACAATTCAGTCTTAAGTAACCTGCTTTGCTGTAATATAACTCTTCTTTAATTGTTGCCTATTTGTTGTTATTGTTAATGTTTATTATCCACTATTATTTTTTTCTTTTTTTCTTTATTGGTTTTAGAGAGAGAGGAAGGGAGAGGGAGAGAGAGATAGAAACATCGATGAGAGAGAACACTGATTGGCCATCTCCTGCATGCCCCCAACTGGAGATCAGACCCACAACCTGGGCATGTGCCCTGACTGGAAATCGAACCAGTGACCTCTTGGTGCATGGGCCAACGCTCAACCACTGAGCCACACTGGCTGGGCATTC
The DNA here is from genome assembly GCA_030848825.1 of Tadarida brasiliensis. Taxonomy (NCBI): domain Eukaryota; kingdom Metazoa; phylum Chordata; class Mammalia; order Chiroptera; family Molossidae; genus Tadarida; species Tadarida brasiliensis. The sequence goes on from CM061264.1 coordinate 50,609,463, forward strand.
ACTATTCTTTAATATGTCATTTTTAGAGGAAAATGGAAAAAAAGCATGTCTTGAAATATTAGCATAAAGTACAGAGAAAAATAAAAATCAGCTATGAAAGGTAAAGTACAATCTCAAGAGTTCAGTGTAAATAGATCATCTGAACAAGATATGCCTAAGAGGAATATAACCCACCCAGTAAACCTTGGAGGCACTAAGGGGAGGGTCAGTGGGTGTATCATAGTCTATAGCAGTGATTTTTAACTTTTTACATCTCATGGCACACAAACTAATTACTAAAATTCTGCAGCACACCAAAAATACATATTTTTTTGCCAATCTGACAAAAAATAGGTATAATTTTGATTGATTTACAAAATATAATAATAGTAATTACCTACCCTTTTTGCATCAAAGTAACTTTTAAAAAATATTTTTTATTGATTTTTTTTTAGAGAGAGAGAGGGAGAGGGCAAGAAACATCCATGTGAGAGAGAAACATTGGCTGCCTCCTGCTCACCCCCTCCCAGGGATGGAGCCCACAACTGGGGCATGTGCCCTGACCAGGAATCCAACCGGCAACCTTTTGGTGTATGGGATAACACCCAACCAACCGAGCCACACTGGCCAGGACCAAAGTGATTTTTAAAAAATATCAGGTGCTGCCCTGGCCAGTTTGGCTCAGTGGTTAGAGCGTCAGCCCGCAGACCAGAGAGTCCCAGGTTTGGTTCCCACTAAGGGCACGTACTTCGGTTGCAGTTCGTCCTGGCCCAGGTCAGGTTGTGCGGGAGGCAACCCGTCAATGTGGCTCTATCACATTGATGTGTCTCTCTCTCTCTCCCTCCCTCCCACGCTGTCTGATGATAAATGGAAAAATACCCTCAGGTGAGGAATAAAAATATATTTATATAAATATCAGGTGCTGCCTGGCAGATGTGGCTCAGAGGATTGAGTGTCATCCCATGGACTGAGAGGTCCTGGTTCGATTCCCAGTCAGGGCACATGCATGGGTTGCGGGCTCGTTTCCCAGTAGGGGGCATTCAGGAGGTAGCCGATGGATGTTTGTCTCTCCTATCAATGTTTCTATCTCTCTTTCCCTTCCTCTCTCTCTAAAAAATCAATAAAAACATATTTTTAAGAATATATACATCAGGTGCCTATACTTGTATATAAGGATTTCTGGTACCTAGAATTAACCAATCAGATGCAACCTTATTATGTGACATGACCAAAAAGATGCAACTCTATTACATGACCTATATGTTTGTGGTTCAAAACAGGGCATTCATACTGGCCAACTATTGTTGTGTTGTGTGTTGTCATTTTTTTGACAATCTAAGGGAAAAGAGGTCAGTGCCCCTGACTAAATAATCAGGTATTGAATGTTTTAAAAATTCTTATGGCACACTGGTATGCCACAGCACACCAGTTGAAAATTGCTGGCCTACTGGGTTGGGGCTTGAGGCCTTTCTACTTCAATACTGAGAAGTATAACATAGACCAGAGGACTTGGGGCTATCCATTTGGCTGACTCCTGGATTATTTGGAGGTGCACATCCTGTTGTAGCAAGAAGGGACTTTGATAATACATATCTAGTCCAGAATATTCCTTTAACAGATTTGGAAACCAAGACCAGAGAAGAAAGTAACTTGCCCAATTCCAAACAAGGAGAGACAGAGGAAAGACTGTGACCCAATCTCCTGACTGTGAGCCTGGCAGTCAGTCCACTCTGCTCCTGCCTCTTTCACAAGAGATGACTCTGTGCCCTGTGGATGCTTTGGGAAAATCCTAGTGATTTAGAGCTCTCCAGTGGGCTGACTGGCTTAGCGTCTGGGAAATTCTGAATCACATCAGATGGAATGTTTTGTTTACTTCCTCCCCACAGTGCTAAAGGAGAGAAAGGGTTCTTTTCTTTTCAAATTTGTTGGAAGCAGTAAATAATTTCCCGGTTTATCTGGTCTCACTTGCAACCAGTGTCTTCCTGTGGCCATCCCTTTGCTAGTTTCAGAAAAAAGATATCATTTGAAATATTTTACTTCTTTTCAGAACTTAGCAAAGAGAAGGAAGAAATATCTTCCTTAACTTGTCTCTTAGTAAACCTGTACCCCTACTGCTACTAGTGGCAGATTGTAACACAAAGGTCCCACCTAGGGCAGTCAGTACTGGCAGTCAGTACAGCCAGGAATGGATGTGCATTCAGAGATTATTGAACCAGAACCGTTATCAATCATCTAGTTCAGTGGGTCAGAAGCCCTTTTTTAAACCAAAGTCAACACCCAGTAAATAAAAATCGATAAAACTAGAGCTACCCAGGATTAAGCTAGAGCTCGATGACATCTTAATCTCCTCCGTATCCTGGAGTAGCAGTCCCTGAGATAGGTCTATAAGGAAGCAATCAGATAATTACTAAGCTTGTCCAGTTTATTCACTCTATCAATAGTGACAATCATTTTAGAGTGACCTTCCCAAGGTCCTGTACCTAAGGAGTGGCATGTCTGAACTTGAACTGACATCTTTTCAATCTCAGTCCATTGACTCTCCTATAGTTTACTAAATGGTAAATGTTCTTTTTTGACTTCTGCCTTACCTGAAATTAAGATCTCCTTGGAGACAGAGAGTGATGGGATGAGGCTGGAGGCAATATGTTACTGTGTCCAGTAACCAGGGAAAATTCAGTGAAGTCAAGTCAGAGAGAGCTGTGGTTTGACCTGACTGATGTAAACTAATGCATACAAGCATGCAAAGAAAACACACAGAACATATTTTGTATAATTCTTAAGAGATTGAGATTTCTGTGTCATCTGCCATTTCCTCTTTATATTGGTCTAAATTTGGTCCAAGGATATTCCTTAGTCCTGAAGAAATGATACATGTAAGAAATCATGCTGTGCTGGTTATTCTTTTTTGTTCTTTATTGATTTTAGAGAGAGAGGAAGGGAGAGGGAGAGATAGAAACATCGATGAGAGAAAACTTCGATTGGCCGCCTCTTGCATGCCCCCCACTGGGGATTTGGCCCACAACCTGGGCATGTGCCCTGACCAGGAACTGAACTGGTGGCCTCTTGGTGCATGGGTCAATGCTCAACCACTGAGCCACACTGGCAGTGGTGGTTATTCTTTTTGTAAAAGTGGGGTGGTGGGAGATAGTCACCAGGCCACAAAAGGAAAAGGGAATTAGCTTTGATGCAGTGCCCACTGACAGTCACACAGTTGGCCAGTTGTGGAACCTTAGGCCAGTTCTGTATCCCACTACTTCAGCTGCCTTCCTCTGAGGAAGGAATGAGAGGGAAATGAGCTATTACACAGCCCTCAGCACAGTTATAGTAAGCATGCAGTACTATTGATGTGATGATGATGATGATGATGATGATGATGATGATGATGATTTAACTAACTTAATAACACTCCTTACAATAAACTTGAGGGGTTTGTAGTTATCAAAGTCCTCATTTTCCAGATGAAGAGACTGAAGTCTAGAGTGTTTAAATGCCCTGCCCAAAGTCACACAATTAGAAAAGAGGCAGAACACGGGATGTAAAACCAGGACCACCTGATTCCAATGGCCATTTGCTTCTACTACAGTGACCCCTGGTAAACTTCTACTTGGGTTTAATTTCAAGGGTAACAATGTTTCTGCCAATGCATAGTCTTCTGACATGTTATTTGGGTGTCTTCCTTTCTGTTTGTGTGCTAGAAAACTTGGAACCAATTTATTGCCCAAATATAATTATCTAATTAACTCTGAAAGAATTTATCCCTTCCTTCTGTTTACATGATCTCTTATTTTCTGTGGCCTACTATTTATTTATTTATTTACTTACTTACTTACTTACTTACTTGTTTGTTTGTTTGTTTGTTTGTTTTAAACATCATATTGTACTTCTCTTCAGTTTTTCTTTCCAAAAACTGTCCCAGTTATAAGAAACAAGTGGAAAATCATACTTAAGCATTTGAGGACTGTATTAGGTTGTAGAGGATATTAAAAAGATAAACTTAGGTTTCTGACATCAAGAAACTTACAGTTTAATTGAGGACAATAAGATATATACATGAAAATGAGGCAGTAAATGAATTCTAATTGAAAGGGACATGGGCAGAAAATACAAGTTAGCCCTGAAGAAGGGGAGAGATTTCTAAAATTGAGGATTACAGTGGGAAGAACTTTCTGAAATTTGTGATTAGAATTCTAGAAAACAAAGTATGTCACAGTGGAATCCAAATGCTGAAAGTTAAAGAAATCATTTACTTATTTATTCAACACACTTTATTTATCTTCCCTGTGCTGGTCATCTCTGTGTAGATGTCAGGCAGTGAGTGCAATAGGAATGGCCTTTGCCCTTGTAGAATTTAAAGTTTGTTTATCAAGAAAAACTTATTAGTTCTACCATGTTGTACTTCTAGGACAAAGCAAAGAGTGGGAAGTACTGAAATAGAATAGTCTAGTCTAGATTTTAAATATTGATCTCATTTCCATTAGCCAGTCCATTTTTATTTTGAAGCAAATTTTATTTCAGGTAAATTATTCTAGGTTGTTATGGTTTCAGTTAGGTTCAACCCACACCAGGCATTACACTGAGTGAAAGGTGTATTCATTTTAATATATTCCTTTTATTGGGGGAAATTAATTATTCAGCTAGGATATGTTGGGACTTAAACCAGAAACTAGATAAACTATTAGAAGAGCACTAGGGTGGTTTCTTTAATGCTAAACAACCCACTCAGCACACTGCCAGCAACTGTGCTGTTTGAATCATGGGAACTTTTTAAGATCGATGGGAATAATGAGCATTTATTGTCCCTTAGGGCCATCAACTGTCTTAGGAGCTGATTTGTATTCTATTCATCATTTTGATTTCAGAGACATTTGGAATAACAACTGATAAAAAAAAAAAAAAAAAGAACTTTTACATTTGCCTCCAAAATCTTTTGTTTTATCTAGCAAGAAAAGTACACTTTTTCAGAGGGCAGAGTTCTTTTCTTCATTTTTGAAGTAATGAATATTTATCCTGATATGCAGCACAATCTAGTGCAGGGGAATAACTCCAAGCTAAGAGAGAGGAGACCTGAGTTTTAGTCCTAACCACACCACTCAGTGGATTTCAATTTTTCATCTGTAAAGTGGGGATGATAAGACAACAGGATAACTATGGAAGCATAGTACAAAGTAGAGAATGGTTGTTTTTGTTTTTGTTTTTTTCATCCTAGAAAGCATTTACCCTTTTTCTAGTAACAGCATGAAAAATATCCTTTCTAACTAGCCGTTCCTTTGTATGGCACAGAGCATGTGGCACAGACCTGGCCAATCAGAATGTGAAATGATGAAGCTTACACAAACAAAATTCCTACAGTGATCGGATCAAAGGTAGATGAAATATCTAAATTGGTTGAATCAGAATGAATTCTGGGAATTATATGGGAGATACTGGGATGTGGTATTCTCTCTGTTCTTTTGAAGTTAAACCTGGGAAGATGTGAACCTGAGGCTACAGTTTCTAAACAGAGAAGTTGGAGAAGGAAGTCGCTACATAGAAAGAAGAATCCAGTGCTAAATATCATGGTGCCCTGATGGTGTGGTATGAGTACCTGGAACAGACAGACTATGTCTGAAGGCAGTGCCATTCCTGAATTTTCACTTATGTCAACTGATAAATGCCCAATTTGCACTAAAACAGTTTGAATCAGATTTTTTGCTTAGAAAAAAAAGGAAAGGGGGGGTTTAAAAAATAAGCATTGGTGAAACATATATGAACCTGTCACTTTTTAAGCCATTGAAAGGTAATGGCAATTAATACTGTCAATTTGGAAGTAAGGAAGAAATATGATAATATAAACTTTCTTACCTCACTAACAAGAACACCAATCAGATATTTTAAAACTTTCAGAACAGAAGAGATAGTAATCTATGGGACAGAGAATAAGATGTTATTTGAAGAAAGTAAAGAGGATAATACCACCATGATTAGAGATCAAAGGTTTTGCCTTCGTGACCTAAAGTCTTTTACGTTTTGTTTTTGTAAGCATCATCATTTTCATTATCTATTATGTTTTTAATTAACTTTCTTTTTTCTTTTCAGGTATTTTTGAAATGTAGTTGACATATAACATTGTGTAAGCTTAAGGTATACAATGTGATGATTTAATAGACTTATATCTTGTGAAATGATTACTACAGCAGGGATAGTTAAACACCTCTATCACATAAGATAATTACAATTTCTTTTTTGTGGTGAGAACAGTTAAGGTCTACTCTCTTGGCAACTTTAAGTATAAAACACAGTTTTGTTAACTATAATTATCATGCTGTATATTGGGTCACCAGAAATTATTTATCTTATAACTGAAAGTTTAATAAAATTTATTTTTAGATTGGCTCCTTTTACTTAGACATATGCATTTAAAATTTTTCCATGTCTCTCCATGGTTTGATACTGTATCTCATTTCTTTTTAGCACTGATATCAATATTTCTTTGTCTGGATCAAGCACAGTTTATTCATCAGTTCATCTATTGAATGACATGTAGATTGATTCCTAGTTTTGACAGTCATGAATAAAGTTTCTATAAGCATCTGTGTGAAGGTTTTGAGTGGACTAGGAAGTCATCTTCTTCTAAGAAAGTCTGATCATCAATCTTAGCATCACTCTGAGTGGGGCACCAGATATTAAGTGTCTCTCAATGGGATGCAATATAAATTATACAATACCACTTATAATATTCTTGCCTTTAAAAAATTCAAGTTAAATCTAATTAGGCCTTTTAGAGTAAACTACCAGTTATAGTAAACAGGAAAAATACAAGAAAAAAGTTAAATTATACCAATAAGGAAGCAAACAGATAAATGAAATATGTGGGACAGACTCCAGAACATTATACCAGTTTTCTTCAGTAAGTCAATGGCATGGGGATTTTTAAAGAGGGTGGGACAACAAGGAGGTGCTCTAAATTAAGATATTAAGAATTGTTACAAGTTATTGCTACATGGGAAATTAATTGGGCTCCCTGTTTGAGCAAACCCACTATTTAAAAAAAGATAATTATGAGATAATTAAGGATATTTCAGTTCACAAATGGTTAAATGAAGCTAATACAATATAATTAATTTAGTTAGATGTGAAATAGATTAGAACATATCAATGTGTAGAGATGTAGGGGTGAAATGAAATCAGGTGGAAAGTTTGCTTTAAATTTTTTTATTTAAATAAAATAAAGCAAAAGTAGAAAAGTCTTAACAATTGTTAAGTGGTTAATGTGTATATAGTAATTTTTATTTTTATTTTGTGTATGTGTGTGTGTGTGTGTGTGCTTTCATAATAAAATTTTTTAAATAGTCCAACCATGTAACTGCTTCTTTCAAAAACAAATTTGCTAATTCTCTGCTGGCTAAAGAACAAAATCTAAACTCCTAAGCTTGCCATACAAGTCCCTTTATAGATTGTGCCCAAACTAGTGTCCAGCCTACTTCTGCATTCTGTATAATTTTGCCTTGCATAACCCTAACTCTAAACCTGCCATGCCCTTTCATGGCTTCAAGTCCTTGTTCTTTGCATGCTTACTAACCAAATTTCCTCTCTCCCCTTCTCTCATAGCAAGTACACTCATCCCTAAAGACCCAGCACAGTATATTTTGAGACAAAGAGCTCAGTCAGAATTAGTCATTCTCTGCAAGTTTCCCCTTTATTATGCATGACTCTCTTATAGGTCTTACTACATTCTGTGTCTATATCTCCGTATTCCCAACACCTCCATGGTGCCTGGGAAACAAGGGGTGCCTGATAAGTGTCTATCAAATGAATGTAGTGCATGCAGAGTCAGTCCTTTCTTTGGAGTGTCCTCCTGATGACCTAAAGAGAGCAAATACAGAAGCAGCGTTTTTCTGTCTTTCAGCACTTTTTTTCTGTCTTGTAAATCTCAGAAATTGAACTTCTATAACATGTAAAGGCAATCACAATTCTAAACTTCCAGGTTACAGAAATATGTTAATATTTCATTTGTAAACACCACCAACAAATTGATTCTGTCATTAAGATTTAATGATTTTTAGACTAGCTGGGATTTATCTTCAGAGAAACACTGAGACTTGGTTCCTTTAATGAACTTTTTGTCCTGACCTAGCAATACCTAATTTCTACTTAATTGCTTTGTGTTGATATTAGGTTTACTTTCTTGGGTTCCTCCCCAAAGTACATCCTTGTGGAGGCTGCAGCCAGACTGGCTGCAACACATTATTTTTTCTTTACAGTTCTTGAATTAATGAAACCGGGTGCTTTCCTCTTGTTTTTTTCACTCTTGGGGACTTTCTATGTTATCACTCTAACAGGGGTTTTGAATTTTGTGAGTGATTTTAAGTCAAATAAACTATTTTTTGGTAAAACCTTGATGGTTTTAACCAACAAGACTTTTAATGTTTGTGTGCATCCTCAGGATAAATGAATCATTTCTTCAGTATGGTGATAAGATATTTTAAGAACCTACAGATAGGAAAAGTTTGGTCATGAGTCATCAACTAATGAATGGACAAATGCAATATGATCTACCTATACAATGGAATATTATTTGGCAATACAAAGAAATGAAATACTGATACATGCTACATTGATGAACCTTGAAAACATTGTGCTAAGTTGAAGGAGCTAGTCACAAAATATAATATATTGTAATACTCCATTTACAGGAAATCTCAAAAATAGGCAAACCTATAGAGACAAGAAAGATTAATGGTTGTTTAGAGCTGGAAAAGTTGGAGAGAAATGGGGAGAGACTGCTAATGGGTATAGTGTTTCATTGTGGGGTGATTTAAATGTTCTGAAATTAGATAGCACAACTGTGAACATACTAAAAACCATCGGATTTAAAACATATAAATTATATCTCAATAAAGCTGTTAATTTTCTTTAAAACTTACACATGAGAATTGGATACATTATTTTTAGGGTAATGCTGGCTGGTGTAACAAACAAACTTAAACATTATAATGTCTTCACACTAGCAAATTTGTTTTCTCATATATATAACAGGTATTCCTGGTAAGTAGGGAGCCTCCCATGCATTCATCCAGAGATTCAGATACTTTCCATCTTATATCTCTGCCCATCTCGAGGGCCTCAGAGTCCTCTGCATTCAGCTGGCAAATGAGGAAAGGGAGTAGAAAGAGGCACATCCGTTTCCCTGCTCTCCCAGCTGGAAGTACCCACTATTGCTTCTACTTGAGTTCTGTTATGTCCCAAAGCATAACTAATCGCAAGGGACTCTGGAAATGTAACTTAGCTGTGTATCCAGGAAGAAGAGGAAATGGGTTTAGCAAATGGCTCTCCAGTCACTGCTAGAGTGTCCCACATTTCCGAGTCCTCTCCATCCTCTCTCCCTCTTCCCGTCTCCTCAACTTATCTGTGCTTATCTCTAGTTGTTTGCCATGTTTTATTCATCACCTAATATGATTCTGTAGTATATCCATTCTCAGTTTTTAATTAGGCACATATAGTATGCATCTATGAGAAACATTAGATTGTCTTTAATCCTTTAAGGGGCTGGAGAACATGGTTTGCTTTACCTGCAGCACACGGGGTAGTTATCAACCTGTTCTTTCACTCCTTAATCCATTGCATTTGTCATCAGACATGTCTTTCTTGAACAAATCTATTCTTGTTATTTCTTTTCTTAGAACATTTAGTGGCTTCCATTGCTTATAGCTATGTTTTTCAAATGTCAGTATTTAGACTGCTACTAATCCATAGTGAAGTGATCAAAATGAAGAATGCAGTGTGTGTGTGTGTGTGTGTGTGTGTGTGTGTGTGTGTGTGTTTGATTTAAGGTTTCTAACTGTCCTTGCTCAAGAAATTTATTTGGAGATTGTGTCCTTCCAATTTTGGGGGGGTATTAAAATAATATTTTCTTTCATGTTGATTGTTTTTAAAAGTTCTTTTATTCTAAAATAGACTTAACCTTATATTTTGTCAAAATGTGGGTTTTGAGAGCCATAGAGCTTTTAAAGAAGATGTCTTTTGAGGAAAAAGTTTATCGAGTTGCCACTCACAGAACACTTGGAAGGTACATCTTTCCCTAGTATTGACCACATGATGTGTAATTTTGGCCCTCTGCTTAGAAGGCTTGTCCATATATGGTTAATGGGGGTAAGCGTGAAGGCTCTCCCAGGAATTTAGGGAGTACTGTATTGTGAAGAGGGTGGGAGAGCTGGGTCATGTATCAGTTTCCTGTAATAATGATAGTGGTGGAAGAACAGCCCGTGTTCCTAACTGTAGTCTGTAGAAGAGGAAGAACTTCCTTCTCCCTCTTATGTTTGGGGGGGAGTGGACTAAAAATTAAACTGACATAAGGCAGATTAACAGCAGAAAAGTATCTCTATTTAATATCTTTATATGTACATAGTAGTCTTCAGAAGGAAAATTAAGATCCACAGAAGACATTAGGCCCAGGCACTTATATGCCTTTTTACACAAAGAATAATAAATTGTGGGGATGTGACAAGACAAAGCAGCTTGGGGCTGTAAACTGTGGGACAGTGACTAAAAAATACATGGGAAAAACTAATAGAAGATCAAGGTTATTATTTTAGTAGCTTTGTTTGTACAGGTCTATTCTGGTGTCAACTCCCAGTCTCTGATGATAAGAATGTTCTTCTCTTCCTGGTACAGGGAGGGCACGTTTCTCATAGGAAATTTTACAACCTACTTTTAGGTAGAAGGGGAGAGGCCAGAGGCCTCTTTCTGCATCTGCTGTTTCTTAAGTGCTTTCAGCTCAAAATAATCAATGTGCCAAAGCAGCAGATTTGGAGCAGCATGTTCTAAAGCCCTTCGAGTCCATAATGTACATTTGAAACACCCATTTCATTGGGGCAACTCTGTCATTCTTAGATTCAGGTTGGCCTTACATTTACTTGCAGACATACCCCCAAATTTTCCCTACTTACTGTTTTAGAAATGAGCCACTTTAAAATAGCAGTCAAAAACCTCAAAATGGAACTCAAGTAGCCATTGCACACATGGAGTAAATATCTATTGTGTCAAACCCATATGTGTTGACCTCCTGCAAGTGGCTCAGTGTGGGTCCTCATGCAAGTCATGCCAGCCCTTTGGGCCTCAGTTTTCATCAGTAGAAAATGAAAGAGTGGGCCAATCTGATTTCTAATGTCTCCTCATTTCTAACACTGTATAAACTGATTTGTTTATGCCTGGTGCATATGTATTTTGTGGTAAAAATATGATGAAAATCGTATCAATGGCTTTATTTTCTGTCCATGGTTAGATTCTGACAAAGTTCAAAGTAAATAAAATATGTATTGTGTGTTTAAAGTTTAAATAGAAACCACCTGAGTGTCTTGGAAAGAAAACTAGAGACAGAAATTGCCTTTGTTATTAATTACTCATGCTCCAAATAGACCCAGGCTTCCCTTGACTGTGGCAATTTTATTATTATACCAGGAGCAATGTGCAACTTACTTAGTTTCCAGAACTTTCCTTCCTAGGGCCCTGGAGCTGGGAGTGAAGGTGCAGAGATCCAAAGTCGGCCAATATTTGTTTATATGTTGCAGCAAGAGGTCAAAAATGAAAATTGACAGTAACAATATGGAGATGGGATGTGGAATTGAGTCCTTCTGAAGTCATGAAGATAAATATTGTTTTAAAGTTGTTGTTAACAAGGAAGGAGGTACTGTGTTAGCATTAGCATTGCAAAGGAGGTGCTAATATAGTATGTATCAGTTCTGAATTACTGAAGATGAGGAAGAATGAGAAGGCCTGTCTTTGTTACCTGAACTCAAATAAGCGTAACCAAGTAGCGGCCCATCACTGAACCTAAGTGGTTTAGCTCATTATAATGTGGGATAGGAACGTGGGTTCTGGAGTCCGTAACCTGGGTTTAGTCTGGCTCAGCCACTTAAAAGCTTTTAAGTTATTTAACCTCAAAAGCCTCAGTGTCCTCATCTATAAAATGGAGATAAGATTATAGGGTCGTGGTAAGGATTTAAAGAGATGTGAACCCAATGCTCATGGTAAGCAATAAAGAACTAATAATTATTTTTATTACTACACCAACTTTTAACACATATTCTAAGGTCTCCTGTACCAGCCCTGTCTATCTTTATTATTTTTGCTCCCAAAATTCATCTATTTACATTTTCTGAAACTGTTTGTGATTTTGTTTCTTTTCTTCTCTTTCTCCTCTTCCTTTCCTCTCCTCCTTTTTTCTCATCTCTCTTCTCAGAGTAGGTAGAAATAGGTAGTGGCCATATGCCAAACTTTTCTTGAAAGAGGATACCTTCACATTAGCCATGTGTTTGGGATCTGAAGTTTGGGATCTGGAAATTATCCTTTAGTGATTACAAACTAGACAAGGAGAGTGATTGTCTTCGTTTCCCTCCCACCTCCTCCCCAGGCGGAGCTGCAGTACCAGCGGGGTCGTGCCTGGTGCTGGGCCTGCAGCTGCAGCAGTCAGAGTTGAGAAAGCCCCATTTTATCTTTTGAGAAGGGCACTGCCAGTGGGTTGGGGCACACTCAAGTGTCTTAAATAACTGCCAAACCGCTATATACTAGCAGGATATATTTTCTTCCAGATAAAGCTCAAGCTGCCACTGGACTGCCCTCCTTCCATCTCTGTTTATTAAATGTTTTTCCCATTCTTCAAAGTCCTTGATTAATTACTGCAGCATTCCAGGGCCTCCTTATGTAAAGCAACCCCTTAAAGAATGCTTGTCGTTCATAGACTGACCCTGAACAGTTTGTTTTCCTCTGTTTGTATCTTGGTGTGCTAACTGTTCCCTAACCTTTATTCACTTTAACCCTGATTTTTAAATTAACTAATTAATTTTATCCCCCTGGCTTCTGATTTTGACCACATGGGAGAGGGGAGAGATCGGGGTCTATTTTAACTGGTGGGTGTTAACTTCACTTATTTGTATTATAGTGACAGCTGTCCTTATCTTATTTCTCTCATCTAAGCCAGATTCTAGGGACTTGTATTTCCACATAAAATGAGGCTTTGAACTTACCAGATTCTCAAACGATGAATAACTTGAATCTGATAAGCTAATTTACTTAGCAATATAGAAAAGTAATACAATCCAGTCGTGTGTGTGTGTGTGTGTGTGTGTGTGTGTGTGTGTGGCATATCCAGAGATAAAATGAGAAAAGGAAATAGGAAAGACACAATGGCAGCAGGCTCAATCCTAGAATCCCAGGTTAGATTTTGAATTTGTTTTCTTTACTTTTTTTGCACTTTCACTTCCTATATGAAGTCAGGATTCAAGACCAGATGATCAATTTTAGCTTCAGGGTTGGTTTCTAGAAGTCATTTCCCTGTTAAGACCTGTTCTAACCAAACTATCACATTGTCATTTATAAATTAGTGTGACTTTTTCAAGATCTTACTTCTTGAAGATACATTTATATTTTAATCTTTCTCCATTATCAGATATGTTCCTGCTATGTACAAATACTGGCTATTACTAGGGGTGGAGGATGTCCAATGTCATGTAACATTAGTTCCCCAATCTGACTGATCCCCAGAGTCACATGGACGCTCCTATTCCTGAGTCCATCCTTGGAGATTCTGAGTCAGGATATCTGGAATGGGTCACAGGCTGGGAATGTGTATCTTTAAGAAGTTTGTCAAATGGGGCCAGTGAACAGCTGACATGAAAATCACTGGGGTAAAAAGATTGGGTTCTACTCATTAGGAATTTATAAGTTTCTCAGGAAGATTACACATAAGAAAAAATAACACATACTTTAATTATACTATGAAATACATAATTTACATGTTTAAAGTGCTTTACCATTTTTGAAGCATTTTATAAAATACTCTCATGTACTCCATTCTTCCTGTGAGATAGGTAATGCAGCTGTTTTTATTCTATTTTTTAAAATGGGAATTGAAACAAAGCCATTAACTGACTTGCCTAGAAACCCAAAGTCCTGATGGAATCCAGATTCAAATACTGTGTATCCCATGCCCTTTAGTCAACAGACTGACTCACTGGGAGTTTGTTTAAAGAATTTGCTCATGACCTGGAGAGTATTATCCTAAGCGAAACAAGCCAATCAGAGAACGATAAATATCACATGACCTCACTTATTTGTGGAATATAATGAACAAAACAAGCTGATGAACAAAATAGACCCAGAGACATAGAAGTAGGGTATAGACTGACAAACCTCAGAAGAGGATGGGGGAAGGGAAGAGATAAACCACAGAACTTATATGCATGTATGCATAACCATGGACATAGACAACAATGCTGGAGGAGGAGGGGAGGGGGGATCGGGAGGAGGGTATCAATGGGGGAAAAAGGAGAAACATCTGTAACAAAAATAAATAAAAATAAAAAATAAATAAAATAATTTGCTCATGGTGAGAGAGATATCTAGAATAGCAAGTAGAGAGAGTTGTGGGTGCATCTACAAGGCAATGACACTGCTGATCCAGGCACGTCTGTAACCATGTGTTTTCCAGGTGATCTGGATGAAAATCTAATGAAGAAAAAGAACAAGACTCTGCTCTTTCTTTTTACGTATACCAGAGAGAGTGGTTTCACTTCTGTTTATTTTGGGGTTCCTAAAATCATATATATATTTACAGGTAGGATTAGCTAAGTTTGTTGTTGTTTGTTTTCATTCTCTTTTAAGAAGCTAAAGCAAAGAGAAGCTGTGACTGCCTTGTCTTCCCACCATGTCAGTACCCAACATGCTCTTTCTCAAGGCTACATGTGCTCAGCTTCACCCATTTTTCACTAGCAAGCCCTTTATGTCAGTGTTTTGGGGGACACCCATTAAGGTATAAGATGATAGGCATAAGATGGTGGACATGAGAATGTCCAATATCAGAAGACTTTTAAGATTTTTAAAAAATGATAAGCATAGACATAGATGTTTCACAGAATAGAAAAAAGATCTCTACGGGATTAGAGCAGCTGGATAGGATTAGAAAAAAAGAGATCTATATGGGATTTTGGATGAAGGCAGACTTCATATGACAAAGGACTTCAGAACTATGCATCTAGACCATGGTTCTCAAATTCTGTGCATGTGGCAAGGTACCTGTAAAGTCAAGGGCACACATGAAAGACTTTATTAATTAGGTCCTGCTGACATTCCCAGTTTTACACCTTCTGTTCCAGTCCTAACAGACTACTTATTCTCACTTTCTAATCTGCTTTTGCCTTGGCTCATGGTACCCATTCTGACGGAAATAAGACTCACCCTTGTGTGTGATCCCTGAATGACCTTTCCTAACTTTATAATACCTACTCAAGACTCTGTTCAAGTATTATTTCTTTCTACAAAGACTTTTTTGGCAACACCCCCACCCAAATACAACTGGCCATTCTCTCCTCTTCTCCATCTTAGTGAATGCTGACCTTGTTCTTACAGCTGCTCTGACCAAAAATTTTGAGTCATCCTGCCTCCTCTTCATTTCTCACACACCACATCCAGTCAACCAACTATCCTATTATCTCTACTGTCAGAGTATATTCCAAATGCAATCACTCCTCACCATCTCCAAAACTTTCACCCTGGTCTAAGCCACAATCTGCTCTCAAATGG
This sequence comes from Tadarida brasiliensis, assembly GCA_030848825.1. Classification (NCBI taxonomy): domain Eukaryota; kingdom Metazoa; phylum Chordata; class Mammalia; order Chiroptera; family Molossidae; genus Tadarida; species Tadarida brasiliensis. The sequence continues at coordinate 50,624,997 of CM061264.1, forward strand.
TTTAATGGCCTCCTAATTATCTTCTCTGCTTTCATCTTAGCTTCATCTCTATCTATTCTCTACATGACAATGAGGGCAATCCCTTTAAAATGTAAGGTAGATCAGGTCACAACTCTTTAATACACTTGAACAGCTTTCCATCCTGGAAAAAGCCAAACTCCTAACAATTGCTTGAAAAGCCCTACATAACCTAAAGTCATACTGTCTCTTCATCTTCCTTTTCTATCTTTCTCTGCCAATTAGAGTTTCTGCTGTTTCCTGTACCTTTAAGACTGTTTCTGCCTCAGGATCTTTGCACTTGCTTTTCCTCCTCCCTAGAACCCACTTCTCCTGATCACTATGTGGTACATTCCCTTATTTTTTTTAGGTCTCTGCTCAGCTACCACCTTCCCAGAAGAGACTTTCTTAAGCATACCACATGAAATAACAAGCACTACCTCAAAACTCCCTACCACCTGAATCTGATTTTCTACCCATAGTACTTCTCTCCACCTGACACAAGAGATATTTTTTTGTTCATTGTCTATCTTTTCATATACAGCAAGAATTTTGTTTGTTACTGTGTCTTCAATATTCAGCATAGTACTTGGTACAGTTCCTGTGATCTGCCAACTCTGACCTGCAGAAAAGTCATATAGATACCAAAAGGGTTTTCTTTTGTATTTTACTATGGAAAAAATTGAGAAATTTATTCTGTAACCTTTTTCTTGCATAATTGTTTCAGTAGTGGGCAAAAACTCAATACCTTCTCACTGTACTGAGACATAAGAGTAAATGATGACGCCTCACTACTTTAGAATAATAAAGCCTGATCTACTTAAATTGCCAATTAGTTCATTTAAAGCAGTATACTATAGTGGTTTAATAATCAAGGCTCTGGAGTGAGGTGGTATACTTTTTAATTCCAGTTTTAACAGTTAGTTACTAGTTGTGTGACCCTGAAAAAGTTCTTAACATCTTTGCTGTTTGTATATAAATGGGGATAATATATTACTCCATCATGTTAATGAGAAGATTTAATAACATATATCCATAAAACAATTAAAATAGTGTCATGTAAATAGTAAAAGTTTAATTTTAGCTACTGTTAGTGTTATTATACAATATAGTGTTTATTACTTTTAATTTCACATAACAGTCAACTATGTGTTTTCTAGTAGGTCCTGCCAAACTTGACTTAAAAAATAAATAAAAACTATTTATGATTTAACATCTATTCTATAAAAAGTATTACAAAATTATTCTGAAAATAAAAACTACTGAGGACTATATATTTTCTTAAATTTAAAACGCCCCTGGCACATCCTCAGCTCAGCCCACACTAAGTTATTATACTGTGTACACATTCATTAGAAAACTCTAAATTAATGGAGCTTTATTTTGTGTTCCCTGCTGAAAACTGAAGAATGGTTGTCTTAGTAATACATGGCATCAAATGTAAATTTGGCCCTAACATTGTTAACCTTTAGCATTAAAAAGAGAAGGCCAGAGATTTTTTCCAAATTATACTTCAGCAAATAAAGACATAGGACATTAATTAGAGACAAGTAAGTAGATTATAATTGGGTTAATCCTTTTGTATAGTGACCTAATCTGCCTCATAAAGCATCAATTGCCTGCACACCACCTGAGGATCCACATGAGCTCACAAGGTTCAACCTCCCATTCTGTGTGTGGGGTCCTTGTCACAGATAATGTGGGACCTGGTGACCAATATGTACCTTGAAGAGCTGCAGCATTCCCACTAATTGGTGTCTTATTAGAAGACAAAGCTAGATCACCAACTACTTTGGCATCAGGAGAATTATACAAAAAGAAAAGGATGGACCTTGAATAATACTCATGGAGGAAGATGATGGATTCTGAATCTCACACCTCACAGAAAGCAGAAGGGACTGCCTAGTTAGTGGTGACTACAGAATTGGAATCCTGTCTCCCCAGGTTCATTCAGTGTTCCTTCCCCTCTGCCTGCTCGTAGAGCTGGTGAAGGAGGCGATGGATTATCTAGAAATCTGAGAAAAGGTCATCTTGATTTTAAAAGGGCTCATAAATTCTGAGTGAGAATAAGTGGACTAGAATAGTAATGGGATAGATAATATAAAACATTACTTACTGTATAATGTTGACTTTGAAAATGACTGGCTTTGCTCTGAGGTATTTTTTCTCTGGGGAAGTGGCCAGGTGAACTGGTCAGTGAAGATAGAGGGAGTTCACTGTTCAGCATCCCTTCCAGGAATACTTTGTACGAAAATGGGTCAGATCCCAGGCCTACAGAGATGAATGGAGAGTCATTGTTCTCTGGGAGATCTGGGGAAAGGGATTTACCTCTAAGTTTTTTATTAAATGAGGAGAAAACGCACTTCACAGACTGAACATGATTTTTATAAAGGGTTTTGCTAGTTTATGTCAGTGGAAGAGCCCTTTGTCTTTCCAGTCAAAGATAGAGAAAGCAAATAGAGTTATCGGTGCATAAACTACAAAGATGATCTGCCTTCAGTAATCTAAGATTATGTTAAAATAAATTAGTCTCCAGATTTTATTCTTAAATCCTCAGGTCTTTGTTTACTTGAACAGAGTGACAAACAGTAGTACTACACTAGAAAAAAAGAATAACCTATAGGTACATGTTACTGTAAAGCAAATCCAACTTAAATTCAGACTTATGAAAAAATGTATTAGGGACTGATCTTATTTTACACATATTTATTAAATTCTTTAATACATCAAGTCTCTAATGTGTTTGATATCAATTGATTCATAAATATCTGAATTACACATGGCTTTTTACATGCTGCCTGAAAGTTATTTGGAGAAGATGAGACAGATATGCCTATAAGTACCCCAAATTATATATGGTTTCTCAAATAAAATGCCCAGCTTATAATGGCATGCCAGAAAAGTCTAAGTGGTTTTGATAAGACCTGAAGATGGGTTTGTGCACGAGATGAGCCATCAGCTCCAGAAAGTAGTAGGAGAGTTAGGAGTATATTCTCAAAGTGTGGTCCATGAACTACTTGCACTGGGATCTCCTAAAGTGCTTATTATACATTCAGATTAACCCCATTTTACTGAATCACGGGAAATGGTCCCCAGTAACTGCAGTGAATGAGCTTCTTAGTTTGTTCTTATGTATCCTAAACTATGGCAACCACTGGGGACTATTTGCTTAGAAGTTGAGTTTCACCTTCGTGGAAATTGATGATCCTAATTTGTATTTTAATAAGTAAAAATCTAAGTCCTCAACTTGTGATTAAATACATATAAACACAATTCTCTGAGCTCCAATACCCTTTCCTTAGGCAGACTAAAGAGGAAACCCTTATATTGTCTCAGCTGCATTTTGATTTTATTTGTGTGGTTTTTTTGTTGTTGTTTTTTTAACTCATCTTTATTGTTGAATGTATTACAGATGTTCCCCCCTTTTTTCCCCATTGGCCCCCTCCTCCCCAATCCCTCCCCCCTCCTGCCTTCCCCACACTATTGTCTGTGTCCATTGGTTATACATATATGCACAGAAGTTCTTTGGTTTATCTCATCCCGCCCTCCCCCCCCTTTCCTTTGAGGTTGAGGTTCATCAGTCTAACAACCAACTTGTACTTCTTAATTCCTTCATCTTTTTCACCCAGCCTCCCAGCCCCCACCCATCTGGCAAGCAACACAAAGTTCTCTGTATCTATAAGTCTGTTTATGTTCTGCTTGCTCATTTTGTTTGTAGATTCAATTGTTGATAGATATGTATTAATTGCCATTTTATTGTTCATATTTTTGTTCTTCTCCTTCAAGAAGACCCTTCAACATTTTATATAATATTGGTTTGGTGGTGATGAACTCCTTTAGCTTTTTCTTGTCCATTGATTCTAAACGATAGTTTTGCAGGATAGAGTAATCTTGGTTGTAGGTCGTTGCTTTTCATCACCTTGAATATCTCTTGCCGCTTCTTTCTGGCCTGCAAAGTTTCTTTTGAGAAATCAGCTGACAGTCTTATGGGAGCTCCTTTGTAGGAAATGGACTGCTTTTCTCTTGCTGCTTTTAAAATTCTCTCTTTGTGTTTAACCTTTGGCATTTTGATAATGATGTGTCTTGGTGTGGCCCTCGGGTTCAACTTGTTTGGGACTCTCTGTGCTTCCTGTACTTGTATATCTGTTTCCTTCACCAAGTTAGGGAAGTTTTCTGTCATTATTGTTTCAAATGGGTTTTCAATTTCTTGTTCTTTCTCTTCTCCTTCTGGCACCCCTATGATGCGAATGTTGGCATGCCTGAAGTTGTCCCAGAGGCTCCTTACACTATCCTCATTTTTTGGATTCGTTTTTCTTTTTGCTGTTCTGATTGGGGGTTTTCTGCTTCCTTATATTCCAAATTGATGGTTTGCTTCTTGGCTTTACTTACTCTACTATTGATTCCATATAAATTATTCTTTATTTCAGTTAGTGAATCCTTCATTTCTGACTGGTCCTTTTTTATGATGTTGATGTTTTCACTAAGCTCCTTGGAGGTCTCCTTAATATCCTTGAAGATCTCACTAAGTCGCTTGAATGTCTCACCAATTCCTTGAGCAACCTTATAACCTGTGTTTTGAACTCTGCATCTCATTGATTGCTTATTTCCATTTTGTTTAGTTCTTTTCCTGGAGTTTTGTTCTTTTCTATCATTTGAGACATGTTCCTTTGTCTCCTCATTTTGGCTGCTTCCCTGTGATTGTTTCTATGTATTAGGTAGAGTTGCTATGTCTCCTAGGCTTCGTAGGGTGGCCTACTATTGTAGGTATCCTGTAGGATACAGTGGCACAGCCTCCCTGATCACCCCAGCTGGGCCCTCGAGGTGCACCCCTAGTGTGGACTGTACACCCTTCTGTTGTAATTGAGTCTTGATTGCTGTTGGCATGTCAATGGGAGGGATTTACTCAGGCTGATCAGCTGTAAGGACTGGCTGTGCCCACTAGCCGCTGGTCTCTTGGAGGATCAGCTGTGTAGGGGCCCCCCACACAGAACAAGACTTACTTCATCAGGGCTCTGGTACCCACTGAGTCTGCTTATTGAGTGTGTCACTTGTGGAGGTGGTTGGGTGGTGGTGTTTCGATGTGGTCTGAAGCTGTCCACTGGATGTGCTGGCTCTGGAGCAAGGTCAGCCACTGCCTGTGTTCTATCTGGGTCCATCTGGTATAAGCTATAAAGTGATCTGCAGATGGCTGCTTCTTGTGCTGGGCTTGGAGGTGTCCAGGAAAAGCCAAGTTGTGAACCAAGGCTGGTTGCTTCTAGTGCCAGGCCTGGAGCCACTTAATGAGAGGCATGGGGCTCGCTGAGACCAGATGCTGCTTGTTTGAGAGATTTTAGGAAACTCTGAAGCAGGATCCAAGACAGGCCATCCTATGGTAAAGCCTTTGGAAACAGTTCGGGTGGGCCTGAAAGTTGGGTGGGGCAGGGCCTCAGGGAATCACCAGGGTGGGGCAAACAGTGTGAGCCAGGTTGCTGGAGTCCCAGATATCCTGCCATCTGCCGCCCAGGGGAAGGGCTCACCAGAGGAACAAAGGCCTCCACCAGCATGTCTGTCTGAGAGAAAGCTGCCTCTCCAGCCCTCGCCCCAATGCCAAACAACTCAGTTCTTCCCCATCTGCCTTTGGTACCTTTCAAGCTGCCTTCCCTACGCTGGAGCCTGGAGGGTGCGAGTCCGAGTAAGTCCATGCTCGGGCCCTTTAAGAGGAGCTGCCTGGGTCTCCCGCAGCTGCACCCACCCTCAGCCTCAGTTCCCACTGGTTTTTCCAGCCAGAAGTTATGGGGATTTTTCTTCCTGGCACTGGAACCCTGAGCTGGGCGCCTGGTGTGGGACCAGGACCCCTCACTCCTCAGGGAGGACCTTCCCAGCCCAGGTGTCCTGATTTTTATCCGCCACACGTGGGTGTGGGACCAGCCTGTCTGCGCCTCTGCCCCTCCTACCAGTCTCTATGTGGCTGTTTCTTTAATTTCGTAGTTGTAGGACTTCCATTCAGCTCGATTTCAGGCGGTTCTGAGTGATGGTTGTGTTGTAGTTTAGTTATAATTTTGATGTGGTTGTGGGATGAGGCGATAATCGCATTTACCTATGCCGCCATCTTGACTGGAAGTCCTGCATTTTGTTTTACATCGTTGGTTAAGGCCTCCTATTTCCCACCAGAGATTAGTGGTGTCTTTCTTCATATTCCTTTGTCACATGGTATTACTTTTGTTTACGTGACTGGCTCCTGTCTGCTGCACTATGATCCCCCTGAAGGAAGGAAGATTACTGCCCGGAGATCATCTTTTATTATTACTAACTGAAGAAAAATGCAATCACTGCATATATATGTGTCCCTTTGAAGCATTAGAGTGCAATAGTGAAATGATACGCAAGTCCTGTCACTTATACCCCAGGTTGCCCTCACCCACTGTATAGTCTTTTAGAAGGTACTTGCCCTCTCTCTCCTTCAGTGACCTCACCTGCAAAACGTGAAAATGTTAGAACCTCTCCTACTTCACTGAACCATTGATGAGAAAGTGGAACAATGGTATTTCAATGTTTTATGAAGGACAGATTTATTAATATGCAGGATTTGTCAATATTTGAGGCCTAGTGATCCAAGGCAGAGATATATTCAGTCTAACAATATATAGTAATTCGGTAAAAAAAAAAATAGTAAGAAGTAATTGAAGCCAGTTCATTTTTCACTGTGTCTAGTTGATCTTCCTGTATTTTTTATTTTACTCTAGGTTGTGATTTATTTATGTATTTATTTTGAGCAAAAAATCCCAATTTATTTACTTTCTTTTTTTTTCCTTTTAAACTTATTTTTATTTTTGAACATATTACATATTCCCCCTGCCCCCTTTTTTCTAGGTTGTAATTTAGAAAGCTCTTAGTGCAGTTAGCTGTATAATTAACCTACACAATGTCCCATTCTCATTCCTTATTCTTACTTCCTTTTTGATTTCACATTTAATTTGTGTTTTATGCTTTGTAGACCATTAGCAATAGATTCTCAGTTGAACATTTTCTTAGATGTAACCAAAACACTATCATTATTAAATGTCCTTTAAGTTTTTAAAATAAGGGGAATATACTGTCTCCTTGGTTCTGGAACTTAAAACAGTAAAATTTAGTAGAAATGTGATAAGGAAAAAAAATTCTTCTGCCTGACACAAGAAACAGAAGCAGAACCCTTACCTTCTTAATTATATTTTTTCCCAGAGTAAAATACAGGCCTGCTTTAATCCATTTGAAATCATGTCTTATGTTCTGTTTAGCATCTAAATGTCATCATTAATTCTCTTCACTGAGATTTCTAATACCTACATGGTAACGTTTAATAGGAGTGAGGGTAAAGAGAAGGGAAAGAGTTCAGGGATTTCTCATGACTGGAAGGAAATAGAATGAATTAATTTAATGTTTGCTGAAGAGGCTAAGACCTGCCTATTTTAGACTTTGTTTTCTTAAATCTTTTAGGCACAATTTTTTTCTGTCATTAACCCCAATTTTTCCTTTTTTCTTAATACAAAACAAAACAAATTCCCTAAACACTGGAATAGAAGGTCAAAAGTCCTTAAAGCAAATTCAAACTGTTTGTCTTTTCTAGCCATGAATTCCCTTAAGATGGGTTTTCCCAGGAGTTCTTGAGCTTGTGATGGGGCTTTATGCCTCCTCACCATCTAGGTTCCAAAGGACACTTGTCGTGAAAACCCAAATGCCATGAAAAGCGCTCTCCTGATGCTACATTTCCTCATGTCTAATGACCCTAAGCCCTGAATGAATACTCAGCAAGTAAGGGCATTTGACAACAAATTCCTAAAACATTATCTGTAAGTAAAGACTTTTTTTAAAAGAATTATCTTCAGAAGTCATGGGAATGGCTAGCTATTTAAACTCTCCGTGGTTATTTGAAAATTCCACATCTCAGTAGGGTATAGACTGACACCCCTCAGAAGAGGGGGTGGGGGGGAGGGAAGAGATAAACCACAGAACTTATGTGCATGTATGCATAACTGATGGACATGGACAACAAAGCTGGGGACGGGGTGGGGGGATGGGGAGGAGGGTGTCAATGGGGAAAAAAGGAGAAACATCTGTAACAAAAATGAATAATAATTAAAATAAATAAATAAATAAATAAATAAAAGAAAAAGAAAAATCCACATCTCCTTCTGAATATAAGGTCCTACTCAGTCTTTCTGGCCTCACTTAAGTCTCATCTCTTCTGTAAAACTATTGTCCACTGTCTCATAAAATTTCTATTGTGTTTATAGACAGAGGCACACAGTTTGCCACATGACAATAGAACGCTGTATGTTCTCTCTTTGTGCATTTTTACCTTCCCCCATTGAGTTTTTAAATTCCTTGGGGACAGAAAATAGATTAAGACCTCAACAGACCCTAGGTACAGGAAAGTTTTTGGCATCTAAATAAAAATAAAAATGATCTTATTCAATCAAACAAGGATAAGAAAACTTGGTAAATTTCAAAAATTTTTATACTTATTTTGGGAAATTTCATTCTTTTAAAAAGTTTGCCATTTTTAGTGCCCTAAGCAAATACATAGAAGGCCTTTTGAATAAGTCTAATCTGAAGATTCAACTATTAACTTCCTTCTGTAGTCCTAGGAATAATTGGATTCTGTCAATATCTGTTAGTTTAAGTGTTCTATTGGAGGACACATTAGAAAACTAGTTTCATCTGAATTATGGGTTTTAAATGTGTTCTGTATGTCTGATTTTTTTAAAATAAGGAAGACATTCTATTTCTGAAGCCCAGATGGCAACGGCCCATTTATCTTCCTTTTCAAATTGCTCCAACCAAAACATCCACTCTCACCAATGCTTCTGCATTAAGCAATTTCAATTTGTAAAATGTTTTTTAAGGCAATGGAGACATTTTTATATCATGCACCCAGTGTAAATTTGAAATTTTCTTTGTTTATTGATTTTTCTCTAAAGTTGAGCATTGACCATAGTACTTCAGGGAGGGAGACAACGTCTCTGACACTTCTCTCTATCCTACAGCCTCTCTCCACATTCTGGATTTGGTACCAAAGTCCTGGAGCGTCTTATTCAACCATTTTCCAAACACTGCCAGATTCCCTTTACAAGGAATCGTGGCCCAATTGCTAAACAGTAAAATTCTCTCAGATAATTGTACCCCATTTAGGCCAAGAATATGATTCTTAGGCTCAACATAAGCCTGTGAGAAGGATCATGTCCAAGTGATAGAAAGATACTCCTGGACCCTCATTTTGAAAAAGTCCCTTCTTTTGCCAGTTCTGTTTACTATTTTTCTGTTTAATAGATTCTATTTTTTAGAGAAGTTTTAGGTTCATAGCAAAATTGAGAGGACAGCATAATTTTCATATCCTCCCATCCCCCACACATGTATAGCCTTCCCCAGTATCTACATCTCCCAACAGACTGGTGCATTTGTTATAACTGATGAACTTACATTGGCACATCATTATCACCCCAAGTCCGTAGTTCACATTATGTTTTACTCTTGGTATTGTGCATTCTATGGATTTTGACATATGTATAATGACATGTATCCATCATTGTAATATCATACAGAGTAGTACATACTAAAAATCTTTGTTTACCTATTTACTGCCCCTCCAAAACCCTGGTTATCAGTAATCTTACTGTCTCCATAGTTTTGCCTTTTACTAGTATGTCATATTATTGGAATCATACAGTATGTGGCCTTTTCAGATAGGTTTCTTTCACTTAGTAATATGCATTTAAGTTTCTCCCATGTCTTCATAGCTTGATAGTTCGTTTCTCTTTAGCACTAAATATTTTATTATTTGGAGGTACCACAGTTTATTTATCCATTAACGTAGAGAACGACATCTTCGTTGCTTCCAAGAATTGGCAATCATGAATAAAACCTTTATAAACATCTGTATACGGGTTTATGTATGGACATAAGTTCTTAAGTCCTTTGTGTAATACCCAGGAGCTCGGTTGCTAGATTGCGTGGTAAAAGTATGTTTGGTTTGTGTGTTTTTTTAAATCCTCACCCAAGGATATTTTTCCATTGCTTTCTAGACAGAGTGGAAGGGAGAGAGGGAGAGACAGAGAGAAAGACATCAATGTGAGAGAGACACACTGATTGGTTGCCTCCCATACGACCCCCACCAGGGCTAGGGATCAAACCTGCAACCCTGGTACTTGCCCTTGATTGAGAATCGAATCGCTGGCCAATGCTCCAACTGCTGAGCCAAACGGGCCAGGGCAGTATGTTTGGTTTTGTAAGAAACTGTCAAACTGGCTTCCAAATTAGCTGTCTCATTTTGCATTCCCACCAGCAGTGAGTGAAAGGTTCTCTTGCTCCACAATTCTGTTCACTTTTCACATGAGTTCGTTGAGTCGATTGGCTTATATCACTTACTACTGTGTGTGACTGATTAAGCATATGGTTCTCTTATAAGATTGTCTTCTAGTCATTCAGGAAAATGGAATACTGGCAAAATGAATTTCACGTGAGGTCAAAAACAGACCTAGCTGAGACCCAGTTCTGTTTCTCACTTACCAAATATTTTTAAGTCTCTTAAAAGGCTTGGTTTCCTCTTCCTTTTTAAAAAAATTTTTTTTTATTTTTTCTTTATTGATTTTAGAGAGAGAGGAAGGGAGATGGAGAGAGAGATAGAAACATCAATGAGAGAGAACATCGATTGGCCGCCTCCTGCATGGCCCCCACAGGGGACTGGGCCCACAACCTGGGCATGTGCCCTTACCGGGAATTGAACCGGCAACCTCTTGGTGCACAAGTCGATGCTCAACCATTGAGCCACACCAGCCGGTCCTGGTTTCCTCTTCTAAATAAGGTTGAGGTGCCAACATATTTTAAAGAATATCTAATAGTAGTTTTAAATGAAAGAATAGAACAAATATTCTGATAAACTTTGCAAGTTTCTTAATGAATGACATTATGAGAGCTGAAATTAAAGAATCTTATTTATGGTTGCCTATTAACAAGAAAGTGTTTTTCTTCTTCACAGATTAAAGTTATAGAGTGCAATGTGAATATATATTTAGAAATTTAAAGATACTTCTATATCTATCAAATCTAGAAATGAGAATGAAGAGTATTTATGGGATAATCTCATGGGAATAAAAACAAGTGTGAAAGAAAAAAATAGAACCTTTCTTGTTTTGTTTTTGTTTTTGCTTAAATGTAAAGGTTGGTACCCCGTAAACTTTCCTAACATTTATTTAGTCCTCAAAATTATTTATTTCTCCTTCCTCATAGGTCTCATGGGGAAATTTGTTTCGACCTTTTAGACCTGTTATTATTAACATAATTTCTGTACATGCAAAATATATATACTCATAGCCTGGCCGGTGTGGTTCAGTGGTTGAGCATCGACCCATGCACCAAGAGGTCACTGGTTCGATTTCCGGTCAGGGCACATGCCCAGATTGTGGGCCAAATCCCCAGTCGTGAGGCATGCTGGAGGCGACTAATCAATGTTCTCTCTCATCAATGTTTCTGTCTGTCTCTCCCTCTCCATTCCTCTCTCTCTAAAAATCAATAAAGAAAAAAAGATAGATATATATACTCACAGCATTATTTTCCCCAGTAATTCTGTCATTTGTATTGAGATCTGTGTTATGATTTGTTAGCTTGATAAGGAAAGGTGTGGCTTAGGAAGGCTGGCTCAGGGCTAAGCTAGGTAGCTTCAAAAAACTCCCTTGAGTTTCCATTTCCAGATTTTGTCCTTAACCTTGGGGATCCAAGCACTTTGATGTTTCCAGTGCCCAGTGGTAATCAGGCTCCAGGATTGTGGGAACAATCATGCAGCCCGGACTCACCAGAGATTTTGTCTATTAAGCATAATTCCAGTTTATTAACTTGCAATGAGGGGAGGGGGAAATTCTAGGGAAAGAAAGGCGGTGGAGACAGACACGAAGGCCTCTTTTTCCTAGTTTGGATGGGTTACCAAACTTCTCTAAACCTCAGCCCTCATCTATAAATGGGAATAATAATAGGATCGAAATTCCCAGGATTGTATGAGAATTAATGAGATTAATATATATATATATATATATATATATATATACACATTAGCACCCTACATGTCACTTACTAAGCACTCAAATATTAAGGAAAGGAAAAACTTTTAGCTTCTTTGGCCTTTCTCTTTCAAAATAAGCTATTTCATTGATATGTGTCAAGTTGGGATAAAAAGGCATTAGGAGATAGTAATGAAGGTGTTGCTGGCTTGCACTATCTTTTCCCACTATAAGGATACATTTTCCCATGCCACCCAATGCTTTCTGGGCGCTCCTTGCCTGAATAATGCTAGAGACACCACCCTTACCAGATTTGTTTTCCTAACCATTGTTTTTATATACTTCATGTTGGTCATTGATCTTTCAGGTGATGTGGGTCTTCTTTAGCTTTAACACCACTGGTGACAAAAAACTGGCACAGATGTGACAAGATATTGATCTTCACCAACTAGGTTCTGCTCCTGCTGAGCCTGGACTCACCCTGTGAATTCTCATCACTGCCCTCCAGGCAGTCACTGCGAATAGCTCATAATTTTTACTGGAAGTGAAATGTATTTGCCATTCTGGAAATAGGCCACAATGAAGTCAGCAGTCCCTGCGTTTATTTTTCAACACATTATTTCTCATCACTGTGTGCTGCTTTCATTAATCAGATTTTCATTATGCTAAGGAATCTTAGGATACCTCCCTCCGAAAATACTTTTCACACCCACACAAAATATGTGAGGATAAAGATGAAATTTATATTGGTGATCATCTGAGTTCCACTGTCAGGTTTTATATAAAAGAGTTTGCACTTTTAACATTTCCATTTGCTGCTTTCCGAACCTCCTTATGAAATTTACAATGAGGGTAAATAGTTAAACCATTCTGTGGAATCCATATTCTAGAATACTACCCAGTGACAAAGGCAATGAGCTACTGAGGCACACACCAATGGAATGGGTCTCAGGGGAATTATGCTGTGTTGAAAAAGCCAGTCTTGAAAGGTTACATAATGTATGATCCCATTTGTATGTTCTTGAAATGACAAAATTATAGAGATGGAAAGAGATTAGTGGCTACCAGGGGTTAGGAAAAGGGGAGGGAAGGAGGTGGCTGTGGCTATTAAAGGGTTAGTGCAAGGATCCTTGCAGTAGAGCTGTGCTATAGCTTGACAGTGGTGGCAGTCACAGATCTACATGTTACAGAACTGTATCAAAAAAACAAATACACACATATAACATACACACATGAGTGAATGTAAAACTGGTGAAATCTGAATAGTTGGATGGATTGTGTCGTGCCAATTTCCTGGTTGTGGTACTGTCCTGTAGCCTTGCAAGATTTACCATCAAAATAGGAAACTTGACTGAAGGCTATACAGGGTCTCTCTCTGTTATTTCTTACAAATGCCTGTGAATCTACAATTATCTCCAAAGATTTTTTTAAAAGATCTGCAATGAGCATTTTGAGATTGCAAATGCATCTCATAGCAATTAAGTATCAAATAAGCAAATTATTCCTTCAGAATAGTAGGAGAGAATGATGCTCAGGTGTTTTCAAACCTAACTTGGTTTGAAATATGCTTTCATAATATTTCCTAATAGTTCTACTTTGAGGACTATTCCCAAAGATGTATTTGCTCCCTCATCTGACCTGAGTCATCTATAATATAGCAGAAAGCTGTCAATCCAACATTCTGTTAGACTGAGAACCTTATTTAAAAATTGAGAGTTGCTTTATATTTATTTATTTTCTATTTTTTAAATTTGTAACATTTTTATTTTAAATGCTCTTCTCTTATTTTGGTCAGAATTTCTAGACACTGAAACTTCCAAAAATAAAAACAACATGGATTTCTAATATAAAACAGTATAAAATAAGTAAGCAAAAGGAGATTTGGCTTTTTCCCTCCCTTAAAAATGGGAGAAAGAGAGTGGTCTAGAATTAATATACATGACAAACATGTGGCATGTATGCTGCTAGTCTCTGTTCCTGAATCTGTGACAAATATACACTTAATTTTTAGAGCTTAAATTTTCCTCAGAATCCTTCTTAATATAGTACTTCATATTAACATTAACAGTAAATTGCCACTGACACAAGATGGAGCCCCAGAGTCAGCATTTATGTACTAATTATCCTTCCAGAGGATGGATTTTTCACGGTCCTCTATCCCCTGTTCATGGCAAATAAAAAGGATTTTATACATTAACATTTGCTTCCTCCCCAAGCTTCACCTCATATAAGTATGATTCATATGCTTGCTGAAATGCTTTTACCTTTCATAAACAAAAATTCTCCAAATAGAGTATTTTTGTATTTAAATACAGCATTTCTTAAAAAGTATTGCCATATGTAGCTGATAAATTGTGGACAGATTTTTAATCCCTTTATAGTTCAAGCAAAAAGACATCACAACTACAGGGGAAAATAAGTTCTCTTGGGCATGTGTATATTTTTTTAAATATTTGACCCTTTTGCAATAATCAATACATACTGTCAACCTTCAGTGTCAAAGATTACTGGTATACAGATGCTGACACCAGTTACTTATTTTGATGGTAAAGGTGACTTTTAATCCAACAGAAAGGGGGAAACTGCTGATTTAAATTTATTTATTTTCTGTACATGAACTCTATCCTAACTAGTATAAGGAAAGTAATACAAACTAACAAATCAAAGAATTATTTACTTGAAAGAGATAATTCAAATAGTTCAGCTCTCTCCTGAATACCTACTATATGCTAGGGCCATGGTTCCCAAACTGTGTGTCAAGGCACCTCAGGGTACCATGGGCACCATGGAATACTTTATTTTTTTAAATATATCTTTATTGTTGAAAGTATTACAGATGTTCCCCCCCCCATTGATGTCCCCCTCCCTGTTTCTGTCCCCCCTCCCTGGCCTTCACTACATTGTTGTCTGTGTCCATTGGTTATGCCTATATGCATATAAATTCTTTGGGTTTTCTCTTCCCTCCCCCCACCACCCTCCTTCCCTCTGAGGTGAGTCAGTCTGTTCCCTACTTCCATGTCTCTGGATCTATTTTGTTCAACAACTTATTGTGTTCATTATATAACCATGGAATGCTTTAAAATTTCAAGGGAAGCCCTGGCCAGTTTGGCTCAGCGGTTGAAACGTCGTCCTGCGCACCAGAGAGTCCCAGGTTTGGTTCCCGCTAGGAGCACGTACCAATAAATAAATAAATAAATAAATAAATAAATAAATAAATAAATAAATAAATAAATTTTCAAGGGAAGCAGTACTATCTGTCAGACATCAAACGAGCTCAGTTACTTCACATTTTCAATCTTAGAACATGCTGCGTTCCTTCACATTAGTCATGTCTTTGCAAAACTGGGTTTTAGATGGTTACTGTGATGAAATATAAGTATAGCATGAAAATCAATGTAGGTTAGGAAATGAAGGAGGCAGTGTTCTGTGCAGGGCCCAACAAATACACATATCCTATTGTGGTTATTTACACATACAATAAAAGTGTTAATTTTTTTCTTTCAATTTATTTGTATCATTTTTTCCCCATACAAATTACTAAGTTGTTAATGACAAAAGAATACTCAAGTTATTTGTACCTGACTACTTAATAAGTGGAACTGTTAGGTATTTCTATTTTGTGAAAATATTACTTAGACAGCAAATGGGTTTGGGAACCTCTGCCCTAAGATGTTGGGGAACATACTTTGTCCATGTTATCTCATTTATTCCTCATGAGATCCCATAAAGTAGATATGATCAGCCTAATTTTATACCCAAAGAAATTGAGACTCACAGACTTTTAGTGACTTGTCAAAATTGGTAAATATCCCAGGCTTCAGGAGCTAAGTAACTTGCCTAAAAATTCATAGCAAATCAGAGGCAGAACTGAAACAAAATCCTGGCATCCTGATTCCCCTCCAGGATGCCTTTTACAAAGCCATGCTTCTCTCCAAATCCTCATTTGTCTTCTTCCTTCCAAGTTTGAATTTACAATACAAAGAGGTGGACTTCCATTCTCTATATCTTATTTAACTACAGGAATATTTGTCCTGATTTAATTGCCGCCCTTCTTGATTTTGAGTATGAGAGGAAAATGTACAAGAAATTAGGGTGTGAGGATTTGTGTTCAGTCTGAATAAACACTAAAGCAATATGAAAACAATTTTCAGCTTCTGTAACTAAGGAGACCTTGAGGTCTTTCAGAGGACATTGTCCTCTCCTCGGGTTTCCTGTAGTTAAATGGCTGATCCTGTCTTTCAGGGAATTGGACACTTGGGATCTATTTTCAACCTGGTGAGCTCCAATTTAACACTAAAGAGAGTCTGGATTTTCCCATCAGCCCTCACAGGAACGATCCCAGATACCATCTTTTTAGCCCGGAGGGGCAGGTGATATTTAAACCCAAGGTCCAATGAATGCTGATAGAACCTTTACAAGATTTGACACATTGGTCTCTATTGTAATGGGTATTTAAAACACAGCTTTCCCAGAGCTTCCGTGAGCTTTTGCTTTGCCTTTGTTCAGTGGCATTTGCAGGTAGCCTTACCAACAGCATGCTAAACAGTCAGTCTTTGTGCCTTTGGGTTCATTACAATATATAGAAATTTAATTGTTCAAAAAAGGTTCATTACAAAGCTGTGTGATTATGACTCACATCTAGACAAAAACTTGTTTCAAAGATTTAGTCTTTCTTTGATTTTAATAGCTTTCATTTGTTCAGATATTTATCAGATATATATTATTTACCAATCATTCTGCTAGAAACGAGATGCAAAGGGGGAGCAAGCAGAGAGGCCCTCTCCTGTAAATGGAAGTCATGAAAATGAAAAGTTACACTGATGAGGTAGTTGCAATAAGGAGGCATTAATAGTAAAGCAATAATAATAATAAGTTACTCATAAGGTCTGATGGTTGAAAGAGTAACCAGTTCTCTGTAGATGGTGTAACCTTTACAAAAGAGGTCACAATTACGTTTTATCCTGAAGCTTGAGTAGGAATTTTGCTGGTGTACATATTGAAAAAGGGAACTCAAAGCAGAAAGAAGAGTGTGCTCAGAAACCAGGGGCTGATATGTTGGCTTATTGGGGAAGAAACTAGTAGTTGAGTATTTCTGGGCCATGGAATGGCATGGGGAGAGGGCATCAGGACATAAAGCCTGTGAGTAATTGACATTGTCATGATGAATGAATGGTCTTGTACACCAGGCAAGGCTATGGATTTATGAGGGAAAGAAGGAGGGATTTTAGACAGGGGCTCTGACATGATCAGATTTGCAGATTTGGATAAACCACTCTTCCAGTAGTGGAGAGAATAGCTTGGAATAGGTAAGAAACCCAAAACAGGAAGACCTTCTCCAGAGTCTTGCTGCCCCTTGGGGATAAGTATGAACACCACTTGTCACTGAATAGGGCACAAATAACTGGGCTGGATTTATACTTGGGCCTTACTGGAAATTGCATTTTAGAGTAAATCTGTAAGGAGAATTTAAATACTATTAAAAATACTATAATTTTTTAAGGAACATTATGGACCAACTTCACCAACTTGAACTTGTTCAAGGCTTTGTCTTATTTAGACTCAGTAACCACTCTGCATAACTGGATCTAGTGCCTTCACTAATGCCTCACCTGGAAGACCACAAGGTGTGGAAGGTAGAAAGTGCATGGGCATTAGAATCTCGCTCACAGTTATGAACTAGAACACCATCTGTCTTTGTCTTTTCTTTTTTCAGTGAGCTTTGTAATTCCCCTAAGCTTTAGTTTTCTTGTCTGTAAAAGGCCAATAATAACTAATCCTATTTCATAGAGTGGTGAGGGCTATCTGAGATTATTTAATCTGGTATAGTAAAAATGCCTAATGTATAGTAGTTGCTGCAAAAGATACTCTAGATGTTATATTAAGAAATCCAGGTGGCTATTGCCACATCTGCAACATTCTCTTTTATGAGGCTTCAGAAACATAAATGGGCTTTCAATGTGATGGGGCAAATAGCTCTTCCTCCTATGTCCACCTTTCAAATATCAAGATCCCCTAGGGTTCAGATCTTTTCCTGACTTTCTTCTCAAGAGGCATCACAGCATAGTGGAAAGAGTTTAAGATTGGCAGTCAGACTTAGATTGGAGTTCTCTGCCACTAACTGTGGGACCTTGGGCAAGTTATTTAACCTCTCTGGGCCTCAGATTTTTTATTTTAAATAAGGGTGATATGGTCTGTCTCATATGGTTGTTGTAAAGACTATCAGGTACTCATTTCAGGATTGGCTGTCATCTACCATGATGGTCCAAGCACTACTTATATTCTGACACTGTTATCCCTGAGCTTGAGTGGTATACCTACATGCCAACTGGATATTTCCTCTAGCATCTAAATATTGATAGGTAAACAGTTCAGCTCTCCCCTTAAACTTATTCTCCCGTTTCCCTTACTTATTCACCAACGCAATATGTGGCACCATTATTTATCCTAGTGACTTAAAATAGAAATCTATAAGTCCATCCTCTGCCTCCATTCAATAAGGTCTTGCCAATTTTAGCTTGTAATTTTCCTTTTTTATATTATCCCTTCATCTCCATTCCAACTGTTACTGACATCATCCCCTCACTTGGATCATTGTAAAGTCCCTTCCATTTGGGGCCTTCAGGCCTCTAGTCATTCCCCCCTCAATTCTTTCCTCCACATGGTAACCAAAGTTTACTATCAAATAACACATCTAATTATATCAGTCCCTGTTTAAAACCCTTTTGTGGCTTCTCATTGCCTCCAGGATAAAGTCAAAACTATTTAACAGATGCTATAAAAATTGTCATGATACTGACCATTTCTTTCAGCCTTATTTTCAGGTTTATCTTTAATGTTCTATTTGCTCTGAATTGCTTTCAGACACCTCTGTATACCATGCCATTTCTTACCTCCACGTCTCTGTTTATACTGTCTCCTGTGCCTGGTGTGCCACCTCCTCAGTCCGCCTCTCCCTCACTACCTCCTACTAACTTACCACTGTCACTGCCACTGCCACTGCCACCACCCTGGCAAACCTGGGTCCTAGGGGAGATACTGGAGGGATACCTCTACATACAGTACAACACGACGAGAGTCAAGATCTTCCCAAGCCCAGGCCCAGGGACTGGGCCTCACTAAATGTTTCCTGAACTGAACTGTCATGTTATTAATACCACTACGTTTCCTTGATGTTTGGTGGTGTTTTTGTTGTTTGTTTGTTTCTTGTTTTTCTCTTTAGCAAGGATTGTTCAGATGGTATGACTTTCTGTAGCTCCTCTGACAGTACCTAGCCTCCTGGGACAGTGTGTAGCAAGCACTAGTTGCATGGTAAAAGCTTATTCACTTAGACTTTTACCACTGACAACCTGTGATTTAGTGTTCCAACCTTTCCCTACAGGGAAAGTTTCCTCAGCGTGAACACAAAGGGAGTGCTTGGCCTTTAAGAGCACAAATGTTGGTCCTGCTCAAAAGAAGTAAAAAGATTCTGCTAAGAGCAACTTCTGTACTTTTTAAATAAATCTCATACAGATTTTTCTTTTCACTGTTTTTGTCAGGTTTTGTTGTTGTTGTTTGGTTTTTGATAATCTGTGTGTGTGTGTATGTGTGTGTGAATAGAATTCTAAAAGATATAGAAGCTAAAAGATATAGTCCAGTATTTTCAAATATTTTTACCCTGTCCCCCACATTAATAACAACATGTTACAGTGGGCTCAGACATATACATGTATGTATGTACATAGATTAAAAGTGAAATATTTTGCCCGGCCGGTGTGGCTCAGTGGTTGAGCATCAACTCATGTATCAAGAGGTCACCAGTTCGATTCCCAGTCAGGGCACATGCCCAGGTTGTGGGCCAAATTCCCATTGGGGGGCATGCAAGAGGTGGCCAATCAATGTTCTCTGTCATCAATGTTTCTATCTCTCTCTCCCTCTCCCTTCATCTTTCTCTAAAATAAATAAACAAAAATAACAAAATTTAAGAAAAAAGTGAAATGTTCTACAAAACAAAAACAACCAAATACTTATTCTTCCTTTTTGAGAGGCACTTTATTTTCTACTCTATTTCATTTTTTAAATGCTTGTCAAAATCCAGAAAGCTCATTTCCTGACCCACTAATGAGTGATTGCCTGTAGTTTGAAAAATACTGATCTAGTTCAACATCCATCCTGATGTAGAAAGCCTTTAATCATAATAGATTGATAAAGCAATACTTCTGGCTAGAGCAGAGATCTCTTTCTCTGTAAATGCCACCTTCCTGATGCAGTGTTCCAAGCGTATCTGTGTAATTCCTCTCTATACAGGCCAGGGAGCTCCTGGTGTCAGGTGAACATAAAGGAGACTTGATTGAGCTAAAAATCAGAGGTCCAGAGAAACCAGAATCTCAGCATCTCAGACCACAGGGATTTTCTACCAGAGGGACTTGAAAGCCCAAATTGATCTGAAGGACTCAAAGCTGGGGTAGTAGAAGAAAACTTGCCGTAGAGTTTGAGGGCTTCTAGATTTTGTTCATGTGACCTGAGCTTCCCAGACACTGTGCCATGGACTAGCTACATCAGAATCACTTGGGAAAATTTTAATGTATAATTTCCTGGGCCTCAACACTAGACTGAGCACTGGAGCGAGGACTGCGAATATGGACATTTTTAAAACTCCCTGTGTGACCCACATGTATGACCATGACTGGAAATCTCTGATTTCGGTTTTATGAACCCCAGCCCTTCTTCCAGGGAACAGTCGTGGAGTCTGCCTCCCTGTCATGGTTGCTATGGGGAACAAGTGAAATAGTGAGTATATAAACAGCAAAGCCCTCCAGGTGCAAGGCATCAACATGAAGGTCTTCCAGTCTTTCCTCTCAATGTAGGCAAATTAACAAAGTTTTTACTGAATTTTGAAATTCCTGAGTCAATTGCAGAGTCAAATATTTAGACTGAGCATAACTAGTAAACCCAAATAGCCAAAGTATAGAACAGAAAGTAACCAAAGTATAGAACAGAATGTGTAAAAAGAGGTTCGTTTTTTTTATAATACATTTGAATATTTTGCTAGTAGTAACTCAAGAATTTATTAGAATTAAAAAAAATTTACATAAATATTTAGAAGTGTTCCAAAATTAAATTGTCAATTAAAACTGACCTCTGAAATAAAATAACATGATGAGCTACAGCTATTTTCCTGTGGAAAACAATTTCATTTGTTTGTGTGTATTTGTTTTCTTTTACCCCTTTTATAAATGTATGTTAGAAGAAAGATATGAGAAAGTTCACCTTATATTTTAACTGTAGGTGAACCCTAAATGAATCAGTCCTAAAACACGTGATAAATATTGAGCTAATGCTATTTGACAATGTTTGTCTCAGAAAATGAGGTGGGAATAGAGTGTTCAGTCTTTGAGGAGAAGGTGTTAAAGGTTTTCCAGGCTGATTATGAGAACACCCTCAGTTTTTTTCATGGTGCTTCACAAGTAAAGGTGTTTATTTATTAATATAGAAATATAATAGGATATATATGCAAAATCACATCCTTTGTAGGATTTCTATATTAAAGCCCATACTTTCTGGGTAAGTGAATTCAGAGACTATGCTTAGTGGCCCACAGGAGTTAAATTTCCATTCTAAAAAATGAGTAACTAATGCTTTTGCAGTGGTTTAAGACATAATGAGATTTTAAAAACTGAAACTAAAGGGCTAGAATTAGAATATTCACTTGTATGGCTTCTGCTAGAGCATCTGAAGTGTACAGATATTCATGGAAAAGAAACAGTTTCACAGACCACACTGTCCTGGAGCTGTGAAACACACTAAGAGACCCTTTATTAAGAACTCAATATAAATTTCCAGGGTAGGAAAACCTAATCTTCTTAGGCAAAATATTTAAGGTAGAGTCTAGAAAGGAAGAATAAATGAAATAGAAAAAGAGAACAGTACTCGGATTGGTTAAGATGATTACCTCTGATAGACCTATATCTAAGTAATTACTTTCCAACTGTCCCCAACATCATTATAGAAAAAGTAGCTATAGAGTAGGTTTTTTTTAATTCTCTACAGCTAGATATAATCAACACTTAGCTGCTTTAGCCTCAGATGAACGTTGGAATGTGCTGATGTGGAGAATGTACTCCGAATCAGAAAGGAGTCTGAAGGATATTGACTCATTTTTTGTCCTCCTCCCTTTTATTCCATGGCTGACAAGAGAATAACAACACAGTATTATCTGTGTGCTGGGCAACACTTTGTAAACCCCCTTCACATGCATTATCTCATTTGACCTTCATGAGAACCTCATGAGATAGCTAGAATATGACCCTGCAAAGCTACCTCTAAGGTAAGCTAAATATGATGAGATGTATAAGAAGGCCAAGTGCTGGGAAAGAAGCCATTTTTCTACAGATCAAAGAAGTTACTAGGACTATAATGCCTACTCCTTGGCTTTATTCCCAGGATATTGAATTTCATCTCACAATGTAGCAGAATAGTCTGTGCAAGAAAACCACTAGAATACAGAAACAGAAAGATTCTGACACGATGAATGAAGAAAAAGCCTCCATTTCTGTCATTGAGGTCTCAGACAATGAAATTCACCCATTAAAGAACATAGCGTAGTGTTAGGTTGAACCATGTGAAATTACCAGAATAGACAGAATGGTAAAATACGAACAATTTTATGTAGTACAACTTAAAAAGAAAGACAGTTTTCTGTTTCTGGTGTAAACCTAAATCAGAGACTTCACTCTACCACTGCTTGGTTAATTTAATTTTAACCATTTAATTTTCTCTTAGCCTGCTTCCCCATCTGTGACAAAGTAATGCCCCCCCAATAGGACAGTTGGGGGGATCAAAATATGTGAGTGTGATGATTATCTACTCCATAAATGATCACTACTGTGTAACTAAGTGTGAATTATTGTGTTCAATCAGCCACAATTAGCTGGTGGTATAGTTTGAGATATTTGAATCTTCCCTGGTCAACTTTTAGCATCTTATTTCTATAGGTTCGTCCCACCTCTCAATCCAATATCCAGTCAGTCACTAAATTTTTCCTCTGTTGTCTTCTAAATAATTTTTTAATCCACTCTTTTTGTCTTCATTCCTATAACACTGCCCAGTTTCAGGACCCCATCATATCTCTGGACGAGATTGTTGCAGTGGTCTCTAAATTGGTCTCCCTGCTTCTAGTCTTCACTTCTCAATCCATCTTCCCTGCTGCATATAAATCTAAACATGCATATAAATGTTTTGCTAAAATTCTACGTTTGCTTCCTAATAACCTAAGGAATGAAGTTTTAGTCACTTGATCTTGCATGAAGGGCCCCCTTGACCTGATCTTTCCTAATCTTTTTAGCCCCTTCTCCTATCACTGTCTCCTTCTTACTTAGTTTTAGGAACAAATAGCAAGTCGCTTTTAGTTGTCCATATATGTCATCTATTTCATCCTTCTGTGCCTATGTTTGTGTGGTTGTCTCTGTTCCCACATTTCTGTTCCTACCACACTAACTCTTATTCATTCTTTAGGACTTATATTATGCATGTCAGATGGGACTCATCCCTGAGTCCCTAGGTTGGGGTGAGTGCCTTTCCTCTCTTCTCTCATAGACTCTAACTACTGCATGTAAGTATATGCTAATATCATGCTATGTTTTAAATTTACATTTATAAATCTCTCCTCCCAACTCAACAGTATCTACCTTATTTATCTCTGTAGTCCAATATCTAGAATAATGTTCAACATATAGTAGATGCTCAATAAGCATTTGCCAAAAGTTTTCAGGTGGGTTACAGGAGGCAGTTACCAAGGGAGAAATCAGTCAGTTCTGAGCATGACTTTGGAAGGCATCATCTGGGCAGACATTAAAGGCTTTCTTATCTGACTACACAATTGCTCTATGACAGTAATTCCCCAAGTGGAGCCCCATGGGCAGGGTTCTCTGGATATACAGGCTCTAGACTGGCAGCTTACCTCGTCTCAGTTACCTTGCCTAAGAGGTAGAGAAATGAAAGGAGATGTAGAAATAGGAAGCTGTCAAAGAAGGCTGAAGAGATGTACCACTTCTAAAGAACTGTAATGTGGCTTTGTTTTCAATCTGGATAGTTTTTAAGGAGATGTTTTTAAGAATTTAAAGGAGACTGGTGCCATAGTCATTATACCAGACTATGTCTTAATGGGATGTGGGGGAAGGTACTCAGTCTAGATTGTCACAAAACTACTGTGTTACCTGGTGTGTCCCAGAGCTCTTAACAAATGTAGCAAAACAATGACTCATGACCTCTTTATAGCCCAAAACAAGCTGATATTCCTGCCATGACCATTTATAAAGGCTCTTACTTTTGATCTAGAAGGAAATATAGGTGAAGACTAATTTAGTGTCTGAGGGTGAATTGAAAGAGGATATGAAATTTCATCATTACTGCCTAATATCACTGATTGTCTCTGTGTCAGTTAGCCATGTCTTGAGAAAAAAGGCAGTACGGTAGTTTCCCCTTGTCTTCAGTTTCACTTTCCATGGTTTCAAGTTACCCCCAGTCAACAGTGGTCCAAAAATATTAAAGGGAACATTCCAGAAATAAACAATCCATAACTTTTAAATTTTGCACCATTCTGAGTAGTGTGATGAAATGTCACACCATCTCTCTCCCTCCCTCCCTTTGTCCAGCATACCCACACTGTATATGCTACCCTACCTTCCCTCTAGTCACTTAGTAGCCTTCTGGGTTGTCAGATTGGTTATCAGAGAGAAAGAGAGACCACATTTGCATAACTTTTATTACAGTATATTGTTATAATAATTCCATTTTATTATTAATTATAGTTGCTAATCTCTTACTGTGCCCAATTTATAAAATGAATTTTATCATAGGTATGTATATACAGGAGAAAACAGCATATATAGGATTCACCACTATCTGCAGTTTCAGGCATCCACTAGGAATGGGTCTTGAAACCTATTTCCTGTGGATAAAGGAGGCTAATGTTTGGATCTGAATGCTCTTGGATGGAGGCCCTGTCCTCCAGGTAAGGTTTCAATTGCTTTGTCACTCAGCTAAAACCATGTGACCTTAGTGTTGGAATTCACCCAAGTATTCTAGGAGGTGTAGTCACCTTTTTCCTCCATGAATATCTTTTTATCTGAGAAAACTGAGATCTCTCAGACCTAGATAATTGCAAGATACTGGAAGCATGGAGTTAGATCTCAGATTTTTAACAAGTATCTTAAAAAGCATTAAATAGTAGAAAAATACAAGACTTGGAGTCAGACACAAATATATTTAAATATTAGTGCGGTTTATTAACCATGGGATCTTACATGAGTTACATTATCTTAGAGCCTCTAGCTACCCAGATGTAAAAAATGAGTGGATGATAGCTAGCCAGCAGGACTGATTTATGAATTAAATGAGATAAAATACATGAGAAGGCCTAACATTGTAATTAGCACACATAGGAATTACGTTTATTTCGTTTTGCATTATCATTGCTAGTGACCAAGCTCTTTAGTTTCTATTTCTGCTTCTTAAATAACTAGGGTTTTTGTTTTGTTTTTTCTCCTCCTTCTACTCAATTTTAAAAGCTGCAGTTCCAGCCAAACACTGTGGCTGTTTGTAGCAGAAACAGATGGATGACTAGACCAGCCAGAAGAAAAATAGGGAGGCTCCATGAGCGAAATATGACAGAGGACTCAGCTGATTGACTGTCATTTAGAGCATCCATCATCATGGGTCTATGACAGACACTGGGAATTCTAAGCCTGACTCAGGCTCTGATTCCTTCTGAAGTGTTAAGGAACTCTAATTTCTGATGAATATTCACCATAATACTAGGCATTATTGGGCTGTCTCTACCAAGATCATATATTATACACTATTGTTACACATTAATGCAAAAAAAATAATTGAGTTCCTACAGAGAAAGGGACTTAACTTAGGGTCCATGATACCTTTAGACAGTCTATAAACTCCCAGGAATAGTGTACACACAGGCTGGCAGATATATGTGAGTGTCAATATTTTGTGGGGAGAGGATCCATAGTTTTTATTAGATTTTCAGCAGAGTCTATGACCAAAAGAAAAGTCACTGCTACATAATATAAGACCTTATTTGTTATAGCTGGAGAGACCATTCTCATGAGAGTGTTTTCCTGGAATTCTAAAACATACGCCCTGACGAAACAGGATTGGAGCCATGTATTTTTCCTGTGAGCTGTACTATCTCTAATGGGTTTTTTACTACATTTGTTTCTCAACAGAATTCAAACAGACATTCCAAGTTTTATTTTGTTTATGAAACATGCTTGAGTTAATAATACTCTTCTTACGATGAACTTTCCCCATCACTCTCTCATATTTCATAAATAAAATACTAACTAACTGAGTATCTCAAATGACAAGTTCCTTTAGGATGAGTCTTGGAATTTTATCACACACAGTGGCTAGGTAGCCTAGCATCCTTGATATGCACTAGTTATAAAGAAAACCCATTCAATACTGGAGAGTACTCTTAAGCAGATGTGAAACAGCAAGGCCTGTTTTCAAGCAAAGCCTACCATTGGGTATAGCTGAGTGGCACAGGGTGCACCATAGTGATGGGGTGGGTTTTGCTGGCAACTGATGGCTGAGAGTATTTGAAGTGAGGAAGGTGAATACTGTCACTATTGCTAAAATTAACACTGGTATTCAGGGATAGAATTTTCCCTTGCCTTCTGGTTGTGTGGCTGAATCTACTCTATGGTAGGGGAGTCTTGAAAGGCCTAGAGGGATGCACCCCCTCTACTAGGGGAAATCCTGTCACAAAGATGCCTTAGTGGCTAAGAAAATACTTCATTCCTACATACCAACCACTGACTTAGTTTTCGCTTTTGCTTTCTCTTTTCCTGAATTTAAACTTCTTTATTCTATAATAATGCTAGCAAGATAATGGAGTAGACCATGTAGAGCAGATATTCCCAGGAGTGCTGGGAGAGGAGACTAGGGAACCATAGCAGAATCAACTGGAGGCCTTGTGAGGGAGTCAGCAAGTGCAAGGTCAGGGTGCCGTGTGCACCATGCACACTCCCCTCAGCCACCCAGCGAATGTACGCTTATGGGTCAAGAGCATGGGCCTTGGGTTCCAACAAACACAGATGTGACCCCTGGCCCATTACTTACTATACATTCTGTGTTGGAAAATTGTAGACCTTCTCTGAGACCTTCCTCATCTGTAAAGTGGAGATGATTATACCCACATCACAGTGTGGTGCTGTGAGTTTTGATGAGATAATGCATGGGAAGTCCATGGCGAGCATTAAATGTTAACTTAAGGCTGGCTTGTCCTATGCCACAGAATTTAATTTTCTGAGAAAAAAGTTACAGTTTTAACATATAAATATATGTAAACTGTAATACATATTAGATTTTAAAAGTATAAAATGAGTTTTTTTATATATTAGTTATATATCAATATATATTTAATACATATATATTTAATATGTGTATCTGATATATCAATATTCTTATAGTTCTTAAGCAAAGAACATCAAACATAATTTAACCCATTTTTATAGTGAAAGTAACATTTTTGTAACTACTTAAATTAAAAAGGGCTTTTTATATTTATTATTATTTAGAATATTAATTAAGGCCCTGTGCTGTAAGTCAGTAAAGCTATCAGGCACTGTTGTTACGCATTGGGCTGGTAGCTGGAAGATAAAAGCCTGTATTTTCTGAAGAGTGTGATGTGTCATTTCCTCTCTGGCAGCTGTGATTACTACCTATGTTTAACTTTGCCTCTTTGACCTGTTCTAATTGGTCCCTGCCCTTCTGGTCTGGAAAGGAGACTCATAAGATTGTTATCTCTGTCCTTAAGACAAGAGGGAACAGGAACTGAGGGAGCCTTAGATCTCTTCTGTGTTGCATACACAATGTTAGTACACCTTATTTGTGTACACACACCTGTTTACGTGAATGTGACACCTTACACCTTTTCTTCTACTTCTTCATTTACTTGCTATCATTTTAAGACGTTGATTGTACTTATGATACATGCTCTTGTAGAAGTGAAGATTAGCAGGTATTTAATGGAGGTTCTTTTCTCAGTGATGGAAGAAGTCTTTAAAGCTTCTGGATTGGTCATTTATACCGAACAAGGATGGAGAAGGTCATTTTTGACACCTGCACCTTTGCTTGACTTGGAACCTTTTTCTCAATTCAGTGAATGTTAACTGACTATCTGCTGTGTGCAGGGCACCGGATTAGATTCAATGATGGGGCATAAGATGAATAAGTGGGTCCTGTCCTCAAGCAGCTTAAAATATGCAAGAAACAAGACAGTGTAAGTTATAATATGAGGCAAATTTTGATAAGCTCTGTCAAGAAGCTAATACGTAGCCCACAAACATGCATGCTTGTTTAGGGGATGAGGAGAATTTTTGTTTGGCTGCAAAGCTGAATGTTTAAAGAGTAACAGTGACAGAGAAAACGAGAGAAATGTGATAGACCAGGTCCTCTGTCACGCTAAGTAAGAAGTTCTGTTTCCAAGTAACATCAGAGCAGATTGAATTCTGTTGAAATCACTGAGAGGGGTTCCACTTAAACCGAATGACAGAGGTGAACAAGGTGTGTATGTGTGTGTGTGTGTTCAAGTGGCTCTAAAAAAGGAGGAACTAGAGCCAGCCTCGGTTTTCAAAGGAGTTTCAGAGGAGAAATATCTGGGGCAACCTGACTAGGATGCTAGCAATCTATTAAATTAAGCATATAATTTTTCTTTTAAATGTGACTTCCAGGAAGAACAAAATACATTTGTGGAAAGTACCACATAATTAGCTTAATTCAGACTCAGCATTTAGATCTTAGTGTTTCTACAGACCCCATTTCAAATTACTTTTTTTCTGTTTTTATTTTGTTTTGTTTTGTTTTTATCATTATTAAAGTCACCTTTTACTTTTATTCTGCCTTTGAGGTTACAGTTTCATAAATTGAAAAGTATTTTTAGAGTACTTAGAAAATTTAATCAAATTACTAAGCCAAATTTCAGCTTTAAAAGATATTAGTGTTGCTGGAAATGTGATTCAGATTGTTGACGTAATGCTGTTCAACTAAATAAGAGTTCACGGCACTGTTCTAGACATTTAGAAAGTCATGAGATATATTTAGCACAGAAGTAAAAACAAACACCATACTCAAACCTGTAACTACTCAGTATTCTAGAGCACTACAAGAGATAGATATATAGTTTGTGTTTCTCTCTTATAATATATATTTTATTTTTATATTATTATATATTTATTTATCACACACACACACACACACACATACACACACGACCACTCATATTTAATGAAGCAATGTGGTAAAGTATACTAGATTGGAGTAAAGGGAAGAAGGTTTGAGTCCAGCCTCCTCTCTATTTTCTGTGTGGCTGTGAACCTATTACTTTAATCTCCCTGCACTTCAGTTTTGTTCATCTGTTACCAGGCCAGACGCTGATCTCTACCCTGATATTCTGTGATTTAGCTCCCTATCGGTTGTGCTATGTTATTT
Organism: Tadarida brasiliensis; assembly: GCA_030848825.1. Classification (NCBI taxonomy): domain Eukaryota; kingdom Metazoa; phylum Chordata; class Mammalia; order Chiroptera; family Molossidae; genus Tadarida; species Tadarida brasiliensis. The sequence continues at coordinate 50,654,489 of CM061264.1, forward strand.
CTCCTTTTTTTTTTTTTTTTTTTAATCCTTACCCGAGGATATTTTTTCATTGATTTTCAGATAGAGTGGGAGGGAGGGAGAGAGAGAGAAAAAGAAACATCAATGTGAGAGAAACACATTGACCAGCCACCCCCTGCTTGACCCCAACCAGGGCCAGGGCCAGGGATTGAACCGCAACCAAAGTACATGCCCTTGACAGGAATTGAACCCACAACTCTTTGGTCCATGGGCTGACGCTCTAACCGCTGAACCAAATCATCCAGGGCTCCTTTTTAGTTCTTTAATGGAGGCTGATTAAAAACCCCCTTTTAAGCACAAGAATCTTTTGCTTAAACTGTGATTTTAGGAAGAAAAAGAAACCAAAAATCTCCGAAGTCTTCTTCAACTATTACCTTTAGAGGAAATAGGTAAGTCAGTAAACTATAGTATAGATTTTTTAAAATTCAACAATTTTAAGAATTTATCCTGGGGTCAATTTTATATTCCAATTCAATTCTAGAAAATAGTGATTGTCACAGGCCATTGATTTTGCTGAGGCACATTACATGCATGATTTCTTTAGTTTTCATAGCAACCCTATGAGATAAGATCCATTTGATGGAAGAGAATACTGAGGCTGAGAGAAATGTAAATTTATCCACAATAACACAAGTAGCAAGTGGCAGAACCAGTTAATTATGGGGATTAGCTCTTCTGGCTACAGAAAAGTGATCGTGAGAGAGATGGCTTCTCATGTAGAGATTGGAAGATATAGGTAGTTGACTTCCAAAGAGCCAAGTTTCTTTCCATGGTGCAGAGCTATTGCTGGGAATTGGCTTCACAGGTAGGGGCTTCATTTTCCAGCATCTCTTAGATGTAGGGAAGGCCATATGGTACATAAGTCAAATTCCTCTGGTCTATGCTGTGTAAACTAAACCCTGTCTATTCCTGGCTGAGGTGCTAAAGTACTCAAGGTGACTTCCTCATGCTTTTATGCCCCTCCATGAAATCTTAGAGGCCATGTCTTGAAGTTAACAATTTCATGAGATGGAAGTAGCCTGGGTAAATGTATGTACATCAAAAAGACCATTAACACCACTCCTTGAGGATTGGCTGTGGAGAGGGAGGAAAAGGAGGAGTCAAAAGTGCTTTGTAGGTTCTTGAATGGAGCACTTGGGGGATGATGCCACCATTTTACTTGGACATGGGACCTTGGTAAAGGAACTTGCTTAGAAGGAAGTTCCGTTTTAGATTACCTATTCCTCTGGTGAACGCTTGTCATTATCTTTGTAGAGTGTTGAAAATTAAGCAAGATTTCAAAGAATTTCATGGTTAATATTATCCAACAGAAGATATTATCCACTCTTAGATGGTTTGCAAAGGTCTCCCTTTTTCATATTAATCAGAGAAGAGAGAAACTTACTATTTGTACTTGATTGGATAATTTACTTTTATATGATATATACTGCTACAATTTACTGTTTTTAACCATCAATTAAAATTACAAATAAATAATATTACTTTTTGCTTGGATAGAATTTTATTTACATATCCCAATCCATTTTCTCATTTAAAACTTGGAATCATCATGTGAAACTAGTATTTCACAGTTGAGAAAGCTGAATTCCTGAGAGATTAACTGATTTTTTTCAACATCATGTAGCTGGTTAGTGGTAAAGCTAGAATATGATTTTGGGGCTAACTGCAAATATAACAGAAGTCTGTGAGGAGATTGAGTTCAGGAGTTATGGGGGTTTAAACAAGGCTCTTAATTTGAATCTCAATTAGGATTGTCAAAATTGATGTATTTATATACTATAACAAATGGTAAACTCTGAAGTGGTAAGAAAACTTGGGTATTCAGCATTTTAGTAAATTAAATATTTTAGTTAGAGAGATTTTCTGTATAAAACCTAACTCAAATGATAGTTTTCAAATAATTACCACAGCATGATACTTATAACACTAAAATAATATTCAATATTATTTTGTCTTTTGATGATCTAGAAAAAGCAAGTAATTTATTTAGCACATCATAGTGGCCTTACACAAATTAATTACTGTTGGAGCTTTCTGGTACTAGGTAATGAACATTGCTGATAGGGGGAAAAGTATTTAGATGATATTACTTTCCTGTTCCGTTATTTTCAGTGACTTCCCAATGCACTTAAAATCTAAAGTCTTTAAATTGACTTTCAAGAACTTGTATGATCTGACCTCTGATGCTCTCATCTCATGTCACTCTTCACCTCAAACACCACACAGTTATACATATGTGTCCCATTAATAAGTAGACAAGGAGGAACTAAAGTGGGTGACAGCTACTTAATTGAAGGAAGGTGTTTTAGGGTTTTTATAACTGATCTCTGATCACACATAATTCAGGGTAATATTACATACTGCATCTCTAGCCCAGAAGAATCCTTGGTACATGATAGATGTTCAACAGGTTCCTATTCTTTCAACCACTGAATGAGAGGATGAGGAGATCTTCTAACAGTGATCCCAAATACTCAGGAGTTTACATGACTCCACACACTGACTGAAAGGCTGAAATTATACCCCTGCCCCAATACTGGGAGGTTGGTGAAGAGAATACCAACCAGTGATGGGGAAAGTTGCCATCAAGCTTGCTAGAAAAATATGAGGACTTAGAATCAGAGAATCATCAGTAGAGTAACAAATGCAAAATTAAATGTTTGAAATATAAGATCTGTAAATAAAGAAAAGGAATAATAATATAACCATTTAGCCTAAGAAGATGCTTGAGGGGATGGCTTAGTAAATCTGCAAGCCTACCAATGCTTCTTTCCAAGAAGGTTGACTTGATATTTTCTACCTCCAATGAGAAGAGACTAAAGAAGAGCCGATTTTCATTGCAACTTGATAGATTTATATTATCTAACAACAATTTGATGACAATGAACTTTGTAACCTATTAGAATTTGTAGCCAAAGGATAGATGGGTAGGTGGGTAGATGAGTGGGCAAATGGAAGTATAGATGGATGGAGGGCAGGTGAATAAATAGATGGATGATCGTTATTACTATACATTTTGCAAACAGGATCAATCCACATGCATCTCAGAGACCTTTAAGGCCTCTCAAAAGAACTCAGAGCTAAATTCTGTATTTAGTTCCCTTTTAATCCTTTATTTTGTATATGTTTATCTGATAACTGATTTTAAAACATATGTAACTCCATGCCTATATATATTTTCAACTTTAACCATTTCCATTTCATTTCAGAAATAGATTTCATGGATTCTTACTAAATAAAGTTGGCTAATAGCCTGCGGTATGTTGGGTCAGCAGTGCCACCTCCCTGCTTCCATGTAGTAGGTTAGAATTAAACCAAAACAATGCTATGTAGGACACATTCCAGCTTTCTCATTTAATTCACCTTCAAAGTGCTATCCATATCAGACCCTTGTGCAATTTAGTACTAATACAGTGTTTCACTAAGATGCGCATTTCTCCCAATAGGCTTTGCTTGGAATGTTGGGGTACCATGTTGTAAGAAGGCTTTGTTCTTGCTAAGTACAATGATCTCCTGGATTTCTTTTGAGTCACATGAAAGTAAAGGTAAAGCATTCAGACCAAAGAACACACACCCACCAATTTTAAACAATTTTGGTTAGAATTGCAGATATGTAGAGCAACCAACCAACATTTAATGAGTGGCTACCATGTTTTAGGTACAGCTAGACACTGAACTCAGCTTTACATATTTCCTGGGATTCACCTTTATTTAGTATATTCCATATCTTAGGCAGTAGTCTAGGCACTGGAAATCATAAATATCATTAAAAAATTATGGGAGGGCCTGGCCTCCATCTTAACTGGTCTTAACATCTTTCTGTAAGACCTTGTATGACGAAGAATCTGAATTGGATTATAGTACCTATATTTAAAACTTGGAGGAAGAGCTGATATGCACAGCATCATAATCTTTCCTGACAGAAATACATTGAACATCATAATGAATGGATATTGCCAGTCTAGAGTTGCTGTCAGTATGCGCATTATACCCAGCACAATTAAATTTGCCTGTTTTTTATTACTGAGACCAAATGTTTGGCCTGGATTCTTGCAGAAAATAAGTAATTCCATTACATGTGATTTACCTTTGAGTAACCCTCCAAGCTGATGAAGACTCAAACGGAAAACATATATTTATTACAGAAATAATCCTTTTAGCAAACATTTATTGGGTCTCCTTATGTTTGCTGGGCAGCATAAAATGATTTAAACAAGCAAAATACAGTATTTGTTTTTAAGAAACATGCAGTCTAATTTTCCTAAAAATGTCTTTAATCTTTAAAACATCTAGGTGTGTGGTGGTTTTTTTTGCATGTTTGTTTGTTTGTTTGTTTGTTTTTTATAAGAGGGCAAAATGAATTGTGATGACTAACAAAAAGATGTTCCAAAGACATGAAGAGCATGGACTCTGGAGTCAGACAGGGGGAACTTTGAAATGTGCTCTGCCATTTACTACCTGTGTGACCTGGCACCAGTTACTCCTCATGCCCCATGGTAGTTATATAATCAATACAATAATAGCTCCCACCTTCTAAGATTGTGTTGGCCTAAAATAATTAAGTTCCTGACATATTTTCTAAAACACTGTAGGTAGTACTTAACAAATTTACATCTGTTAGATTTATTTATATGTGTTTTGGGCTAAATCGAGCTTTTCGGTATAGCATTGTGCATATTCTTCACCTAAAAATGCAGTGGGGTCACAGCACCCCTCACCCTGGGTCCCATCTTGTGCAGTTTGGGGCTCCTTCTCCTTCCTTAATAATTCTGTATACACAAATGAATATCAAAAAACAGAACATCAATGGAATGTAGATTGCAAACATCAGGAAAAATCATTCATTTTTTTGTTTTAATTTTTATACAAATTTTGAGTGGCTTTTCTAAAAAGTGTTAAATAAACACTGATGGTGTGCCCACTGTATACCAGGCATTGCCTTGGGGACTGCGAGAACCATCATGAACACCCTGTAAAAAGTTGCTGAGCTTGGAGCCAAACAAACCTGGCTCAAAATCATGGTCTTATCACTTGTTTGTTTAATGACCTTGGAAGAGGAACTTAATCAATTTGAGTCTATTTCTTCATCCACAAAATAAGGGTCTAGTATTACCTTCACGGCTTGTTGAAAGAGTTTATGTAAAGTGCTTAACATAGTGCCTGGCACATGAGGTACTCAGTGAAGAAGCGCTGATTTCCCCTTGCTCCTAGTGATTACAGAGAGAGAAACTGAGGCTGTCCCTCCAAACCTCATGCTCTGGGAGGACATGAATCTTACACAGAAAGTAACACAGTACCTCTTGGATCCTCTATAAATTTTACTGCAAATGGCAACCAGCAAAATGTCAAACTTGGCCTTGATCCCAGATCTTTGGATTACAAAGAAGACCTGCATTCTGCTCCCTTCCACATGTTTCCTGATTCTGTTTCTCTCTTTTTCCCCCCACTCCCTTCTATCTTTTTCCCCTCCTGTCACAGAACTATCTGGCTTGAACTATTCTCTCTCTCTCTCTCTCTTTCTCTCTGGTAAAATACTCATAACGTAAAATTTCCCATTTTGGTCATTTTAAAGTATGCATTTCATTGGTATTTAGTACATTCTCAATGTTGTACAACCATCACCACTATCTAGTTCCAGAACTTTGTATCACCTTTGTACCTATTAAGCATTCACTCCCTGTGTCCCCCTCCACCCTGCCCCTGGCAACCTCTAATCTGCTTTCTGTATCAATGAAACATCCTATTTTGAATACTTTATATAAATAAAATCATACAGTATGTGGCTTTTTATATCTGGCTTCTTTCACTTAGCATGATGTTTTCAAGGTTCATTCATGTCATAGTTCTTCATTACCTTTTCTGACTGAATACTACTCCATTTGTTTATCTATCACTTGATGGAGAACGATTTCATTTTAAGGAGAATTGTATTTAGAAAATAATTTTAAAGTAAATGATTGGGCATACCTTCATAGGTTTGATTATATATATAATAAATTGAGCCTAAAGGCTTTGAAGAAATCTAATGTCTATTTGTAAAAGCCTAACTTTGACAAAAAGTACTGTATATTGATAACCTCATGAGATAGTACTGGGCCTCACTTATAGATTCACGATTCATCTACATACGGATGGCTACTGAATCCACATGAGTAGATAAAATTTCCCCAGGGTGTAGAGAAAACTAGGACAAAGTCCTGAAGAACTTCAACATTTGAGGGAACGGTGGTGGAAGAGAAGTCTCCTGTTTCCTCCTTGGAGATGATAATAAAACCTAACTTAGGCAAACACTTAGGCTCATCACTTGAGATGAAAACACCTACTTTTTACAAGGCTTGTAAGAAAATTAAATAAGACAACATATGCAAAGTAGCTGGTACCTGGCCAATAGGTAGGACCTCAGTTATGGTAGCTAATAGTGTTACATTAATGAAACTTCTTTGTACTGTGTGCGTATGTGTGTGTGTGTGTGTGTGTGTGTGTGTGTGACATCACTGTTGTCAGTTGTTACATTTGTTGCTTTATTTCATTATCTTACAGTGTCATATCCAGGACTGTCTATTTTGAAATAAGCTTTCCTACCGTCTTAGAAAGCAGTCTATTTTTAATTCTGTGATGGTTGTTCCCAGACTTGACTAGCTTCTCCCATAATACCAAAGGAAGCTAAAAGAATCTAAATGAGGTGGAGAGAGGCTAGAGGCACAGGCCAGACTTCCTGTGTGGCTGATCTAAGAAGGCAGGATGCACACAGAAAGATGTTCTCAGCTCCACAGCTTGAGAGAGAACCCTTCTAGTCCCAGATTATCAAAACAATAAATTTTTTTCCCTTTAGAGCTCTCTGGTTTGATATTGGCAAGGGAAAAGTCACTTCATTTCTCAGAAACACTGTTTTTTCCTCCCATTTTTGGTAAAGAATAGTTAACAAAAAAATTTCATGACCCAACCCAGAAAAGAACTAAATTGTAGAAAATGACTTTAAAACTTTCATGGACTTCTGGAGTCAAAAATGAAGAATCATTAGACATAGTGTTTTCTTTAAGCTTATCAGATTATCATATATAGTGTCTAAAACTTGCTATTTCTATAAGATCTTTGACCATCATTTTTTCAAAGAATTTCTTTGAATTTTTAAAATAAACTCTCAAAAGACATACCCTCGCCTCTCTATTCACTTTTTTTTTTTATTGTTTACACCATTACAGATGTCCCCACCCACCTTTGCCCACCTCCACCCAGCCCTTGCCACCCCTCCCCCTTCTCTCTGGCTCATTCACTTTTAACACAATTGGTATAATTGCTTCTTCCTTCATCTTCTCAAAGAGCTGCTAAGATATGAATGACTTTTACGTTTTATCATTTTGTTTGCTTTAGTCTTTCAGAGTTTTCTTCATACATTCCTAAACTTCCCAAGTCTTTTCTACTTTTTAAGGGGGAAAAAGTTTTCAGTGAGTTTTTTACTTCACTAATTGATTTGTTTTGATTTTCTGGAATGTCATATCTTTGGTGCATTCCTATGTACATTCCAGGTATTGCTGTAGTCTATGAATGGGAAACATGACTTTCAATGAAAGTAAAGCTACAGATTAGCATAGCCTTTTGTGGACAAGTGCAAATTCTTTTATCCTTTATTATTATTGGCTGATTTGTTATAGACTTGAGAGATCAAAATCCAAGAAGAATGTAACTTATATTCAGCTACACAATTAGAAATGATCCTGGGAATGGACTCTGTGTCTCCTGAATCTTGATCCAGTGTACTTTTCACTGGAAGTGGACAACTTGTGACATTTATGACCTAGTTCATATTGGCTAGTCTCCAAATTGGTGGTCAAAAACAGGACAGTCTATGGAAAACTACTATTGCCTGCTCTGTTACTAATTTAATACAAGAATTACTGTAATTTGCATGTATTTTCTGATCTGTTTGGTAGGGCATGCTATTTTTTAATCATGATGAAGTTACAGAAAATAAAATGGGTTGAAAACATAAGATCATCACTGGGTCAAATGGCAATTCCATTTTTAATTTTTTGAGGAAGCACCAAATTGTTTTCTACAGTGGCTGTACCAGTCTGGCTTCTCACCCACAGTGTACTAGACTCCCTTTTCTCCATATCCTTGCCAGCACTTGTTTGAGGATTTGTTGATGGCCACCATTCTGACAGGTGTGAGGTGATAGCTCATAGTTGTTTTGATTTACATCTCTCTGATTATTAGAGGTGATGAACATTTTTTCATATGTCTCCTGGCCATTTGTATGTCCTGTTTGGAGAAGTGTCTATTCAGGTCCTCTGCCCATTTTTTAATTGGATTGTTTGTCTTCCTTTTATTGAGTTGTATGAGTACTCTATATATTTTGGAAATTAACCCTTTATCTGATGTATCATTGGCAAATATATTCTCCCAGAAAGTGGATTCCCTTTTCATTTTGATGCTGGTTTCTTTTGCTGTGCAGAAGCTTTTTAGTTTGATGTAGCCCCATTTATTAATTTTTTCTTTTGTTTCTCTTGTCCTAGGCGATGTATCAGTAAAAATTGTGCTACATATGATGTCTGAGATTTTTCTGCTTACATTTTCTTCTAGGTTTTATAAGTTACATTTAAGTCTTTTATCCATTTTGAATTTATTCTTGTGTATAGTGTAAGTTGGTGGTCTAGTTTCATTTTTTTTTTTTTTTTTTTGCATGTAGCTGTTCAATTTTCCCAACACCATTTATTAGAGACTGTCTTTTTTCCACTGTATGCTCTTGCTTCCTTTGTTGAATATTAGTTTTGCGTACTATCTTGGGTCGATTTCTGGGTTCTCTGTTCTGTACCATTGATCTATGTGCCTGTTCCTGTGCCAGTACCAGGCTGTTTTGATTATGATGGCTTTGTAATATAACTTGATATCTGGTATTGTGATCCCTCCCACTTATTCTTCTTTTTCAAGACTGCTGTGCTATTTGGGGTCTTTTTTTGGTTCCATATAAACTTTTGGAGTATTTGTTCTAGATCTGTGAAATATGCCATTGGTACTTTAACAGGGATTGCATTGAATCTGAAGATTGCTTTGGGTGGTATGGACATTTTAATGATGTTGATTTTTCCAATCCATGAACATGGTATATGTTTCCATTTTTTTTTTATATCTTCCTCTATTTCTTTTTTCAATGTCCTGTAGTTTTCATTTCTAGGAATATATCCTAAGAAACTTGAAACACCAACCAGAAAGAATATATGCATAGCAAAGCTATTTGCAATAGCTAAGGTCTGGAAACAGCCCAAGTGTCCATCAGTAGATGAGTAAATAAAAAAGCTGTGGTGCATTTACGCAATGGAATACTATGCAGCTATAAGAAAGAAAGATCTCTTACCCTTTGAGATGCCATGGAGGGACCTGGAAAATATTATGCTAAACAAAATAAGCCAGTCAGAGAAAGACAAGTACCACATGATCTCACTTATTTATGGAACATTATGAATAAAATAAGCTGTTGACCAAAATACATCCAGAGTCATGGAAGTAGGGAACAGATTAACAAACCTCAGAGGGATGGAGGGGGGAAGGAAGGGTGGGAAGAGATAAACCAAAGAACTTATATGCATATATGCACAACCAATGGACACAGATATTAGGTCGGGGAAAGCAGGAATGGGGTGGGAGCAGGGAGGAGGGGTCAATGGGGAAAAAAGGAGGATATCTGTAATACTTTCAACAATTTAAAAAAGAAAATAGAAAAAGAAGGTCAAACTAAATTCAAACCAAGGAGAAGGAAGGAAAATAAAGCTTGGAGCAGAAATCAATGAATTTGAGAATTGAAAAGCAATAGAGAAAAATCAGTGAAACCGAAAGTTTGTTCCTTGAAAAGATGAACAAACCTTTAGCTAGACATTTGACAATTATTTACTTAGATTGACCAAGAAAATAAGAGAGGAAACTAAAATCAGAAATGAAACAGAGGACATTACTATTGACTGATGGAAAAATTCTCTAAGTAGATAGTGGTGATGGTTGTATAACATTATGAGTATACTAAAAACCATTGAATTGTACACTATGACTTTTATGTTATGTGAATTATATCTTAATTTAAAAATAAAAAATGATATTAATACAATACTAAAAAGAATAAACATAAGATAATAATAGCATTTGTTTTATGGTCCTATAAAAACTAGTAGTGATTAGTTTATACATATATAATGAATACAGCATTCATTGTTAACCAAAGCTAAATTATAAGTATGGAGAAGCCAATTAAGAGACTCAGAAGTTGTCCGGCCTATGTGGCTCAGTGGTTGAGCATCGACCCATGCACCAAGAGGTTGCCAGTTTGAGTCCCAGTCAGGGCACATGCCCAAGTTGTGGGCCAAATCCCCAGTGTGGGGCATGCAGGAGGCGGCCAATCGATGTTCTCTCTCATCGACATTTCTCTCTCTCCCTCTCCCTCTCCCTTCCTCTCTCTCTAAAATCAATAAAGAAAAAAAAATTTTTTAAAGAGAGACTCAGAAGCCCAAGGAAAATTAGAAGAGAAAATGATGATTTGTAACTGATGTTTTGTTCCTATAAGGAGATAAGGCAGTTAGAGGTGAGAAGGAAGAAAGTTTTTAACAAAGTTACAAATGAATAAGAGGGGAGGTGTTTCTAAATATTGTGGGTGAGTAGTTTTTTAAATGTCAATAACTTTGTTTTTCCGTAAACTCCTCCTGCAGAGAGAAATGAAGAATAGTTTTATGTGGGAGTTTTTTTTTTAAACAAACATTGACAGTTTAAAGACCTAAATGTTTTATATGAAATGACTATGAAAATGCAAAATTAGACTGAAAAGAGGCATTTTGGAGATTATATTTGAGTAGTATCCTAAAGCCAAACAATGAGTGACTCAGATAATCTAAGCAGCTTGGGCTGACTCACATGTTTTGGAAGAAGGTGTCATCAAATCACTCATTCTGTCAATGTTTTTTCCCTTTGTTCCACCTGGTAGTGCCGAACAAATCCTGAAAGTTCATGACTTTTCCACTCCAATGTGTCAAGAAGATTTTCCAAACCACCAGAAAAAAATCTAAGGTTTTGAATATATAGACACTTAGCCTGTTTGAATAATCCTCACTAACATAAGAAACACAAGTCACAGATGTTAACTATGGAACATGTAGGAAATGGGAATTTCAAAGTCTTGACAAGGTAAGAATAGAAAAACCAAGACTGGGCTTGTTTGTCCAGGATGGAAGAAAGGAGCTTTCTTACCTCAATACTGCCTAAATGATGCTTCCTGGAAGATATTTTAAATCAACAATTATCTGGTACTTGTACTAGGTATAAGGGACATACAAATATAGGAAGCTTGGCCTCTGTCATAGAAAGGCTGACAGCCTATCAGGGAGACTGACACAGGAACTACTAAATGGAACAGTTGGATATATTACAGTACGTCGAAGAGCAACAATTGGGGGAAGCACAGCCTACTCAATTTTTTACACTGTTAGGACTGAGACATCCTCACTGAGCCAGTGACATTTGGCTAGACTTTGAAGGATGAATTAACATTCTAAATATCAATAAAATAGTAAAAACATTTCAACCCGAGCTAAGGACCACATAAGGAAGAAAAAGATACTGGACTACAGATGTTGGGATATATTCAAAGAATGGCTGATAATCCTATCTAACTACAGAATTGAGGGAATAGAAAAAGACGAGATGGGAATATGGGATACAAAGATGTGTCAGGTCGGTGTAGCTCTCTTGTTGTTTTTAATAACCTGTGTCTTGGAATTTACAAGTTTCAAGAATATGTCTAACCTGGAAATTGCTATTCTAAATCTGTAACTTGGTTTCTCGGCAGGGCCAATTTGGGCAATAAATCACAATAGCCTAAGAAAAGCTTGCAATCTTTTCTATAACATGCCCTCATCTCCTTTTCATTCTTTTACATTCTTATGTTGTTTATTGTGCTAAGAACTTACAGTACTGAATCTTTGATAGACATCTGTTGAAAAATATAATAGTGAAGTCTATGCATACACACATGCATACATGCACATCCAATTGTAGAAACTTTCACTGCTTTTTGAACATTCAAATTTAAGGGATGTGTGTTGCAACTTTTAAAATATGTTCATATGAATGTTGCCAAGAACACTCAGATAGAAAATATATTTCTTTGACCCTATGTTGTTTGCCCACAGGATTGAAAAAACGTACAAGGAAGGCCTTTGGAATACGGAAGAAAGAAAAGGACACTGATTCTACGTAAGTCCTTTAAAAGTTTGCTTTCTCAAAAAAGCTATTTGCATAAGAGATGCTGTTGTAATTGTCACTTTAAAGTACACAGAGTTTTCCTGGATATTGTGTACTATCTGTTTCTGGGCAAACTGTTCAGTGTAAACAGTTCTTGAATTTACACTACAAAGATGACTTTTCATCCCGTGTTCAATTTTCTTCATGTGTTATCATTTTATAACCTGATAACCACACTTCCCAGAAGCCCTGGAAGGCAGGAAGTGTTATTGTTACTTTTATGGGAACTAAAAGGATTTATTTCCATCTCTAGTGTTGCCCTGAGTAACTGAAATGAAGAAGCAAACACCTGTTTAGGTAGATTAGGTCTAGCCAGAAACAGAAATTAGTCTAGATAAGATTCCAAAGCTTTTATATGAGCAACAATTACAAGCAGAACTGTAAATCAACCGACAGAATTCACAGGAATGATAGGCTCTTTGGCTGCAAATAAGAAACCAGTGCCAGAAACAACCCTGAGGATACTTGTACATGTTTAAAAGATCACACCCAAGGTAAGCAGTTGCCCACAGACACTGATAAACCCATCTTGAAAATGTCCAATGATGTAACAGTTTTATTCCATTTATTTGACCATCTTAAATTCTCCTTTAGATTATTTAGCTCGGACACAAAATCTCAGATGCCTCTTTGAGCCAGGCAGATAACTTACACATGGAAAGTTCCAGCCCAAGACCAGTGTAAGGAGAGCACCACTGCTCACCAGCAGCTGGTTAAAGACCTTGTGTGGTCGGCTGTATATCAGAATAATGAGCCCCTTTAAACACATCATTTGGCTAGAAGCCATGAAAAAAATTTAGAAAATGGGAAAATCAGTAGTTGTTTGGGCACAGGTGAAAATGTAGATGGTTACATTTATTTATCACCTTTAGCTTTTCTTTCTCTACATTTTTATCATCCATAAATTTTATTACAGGATGCTGAGCATTTCCCTGTGTCCTTGTCCTCCAAGATTTATAATTCATGGCATAAAATATCTGCCACACAAACTGAAATATCTTTCATATAGCAAAATGAGATAACATCTGAAATGACTGGTATGGTACCTGGTACTTAGTAAATGCTCAGTAAATGGCAGTGACCACCACTCTTTATTACTAATACAAATTAATCTGTGGTAAGTTCCTTATGGGCAATTAAAAATGAAATTCATGAGAATTTGAGGATGGGGAAAGCTCACATTTGGACAGATGGTCACTGAAGCTTCAGGGAGGGAGGAGCTTTGAGTCTGACCTTCAAGATGAGGACAGGCATTTCATGCAAAAGGAACAACAGCCAAAGCAGTGGGGTGGAAAAGTCGACTGGTATTCAGGACAAGATAAATAGGACAGTTGACCTGTCCGTCAGCTATAGGTAAAAGTGATCATTGGAGGCAAGTCTGGAAAGGAGATCAGGGCCAGATAGGAAGTGCCAGGCTGCAGCATCTGGGCTTCCTTCCATAGACAGTGGCAACCTTGAAGCCTTACAGGTTTTTAAGCCAGAGAGCATTAAAGATTGAGGGGAAATAAAAGCTATTTTTTAATCTAGATATCAAATATTAAGTCACCTGTTCTTACATTTTCTTTATGCTTTTTTTGTGGTAAATAATTATTTCATGGAAATTACATTTACTCTAGTCTTGTAAATTGTTTTAAACAATTGAGTTAGGAATATTTTTTTTGAGGACTACGTAATTACTATTGTTTCTTAAGAAACTGCCATTTTCTAAACAACCTCCAGAGCAGGTGACGGTTCTTTCACTGGAGTCTGAAGACCTGGGCTCTGCTCCCAGCATCGCAGCTTTCCCACTGCCTCGCGAGTCCATGTCCCCTTTACTTGGCTTCCGTTTACACTAGATGGAGTCTAATTTCCCAAAAGAGCCAGACACTTCGCCAGTCAGCCTGGCCTGTCAGCAACATCTGTGTCACCTACAATGTGCCACGGTTGTGTGGGACATCATTAGACCTCTCAGGAGAACATCATTAGCAGAAACCAAATCTATTTTTCTTTGGAGACAGTGTCTGTAACTGTGCATAATCTCTGGTTTGTGCAGAAAATTAAAAACGAAAAAAGTTCCCTCAAAAGGGAAAAGAGGTCAAACAACCTCCCCAGAGCAGGCTGAGCTAATCTGCATGTGGCCAAACTACTGCCCTTCCATTGCTATTTTTAAAGGTGCGAAAATAAGGAATTTTTCCTCCTGGCCTTTGTAGATGCCCAATATCTCTCTGAAGTACTTGGATGAGACATTTGCTTGTCGAATCCCAAGCATATCTCCTTAACTTGTCATTGGAGCTCCCCAAAATATGTATGTGATAGCAAATTAGCCATAAATTGGTTCCACTAGCAGTGGTAGTCAGAGAAACAACAGTTTAGTGTAAGCCTTTGCTCTTCATGAGCCCCTGATCTCTAATTGGGTCATATCTCATTTTTGCAAATGGGTGGCCAAATGTTCTGGGAATTGGATGTCCCTTCAGCTTTAGGTAATGCTTATATTAGTCTGCCATCATTGAAACTTTGTTGATGCAAACTGTTTTCAGGGCTGTTGCAACTCCCTCAGGGTTGTAAAGCCACCTGCTGGGGTACCACCAGCCCCAACTTCAGCTGATTGAAACTCCTTTGACACAAAGTGGGGTTAGGACCAGAGCTTCCTGATTTAATCATCATTACAATGCCTGGTGGAGAGAAGAAAGGAAGGAGCCTGTGCTAAGTGGTAGGCCCTGTGCAGAGTTTACTGTATGCACTGGTAACTCTTTTAATCCTCACAGTAATTCAATAAGGTTAGAAGTCGTATCTCAATTTTAGAGATAAGAAATCAGTGCCAAAAGGGGTTAAGTAACTTGCTGAAGGCTACCCAGAAAATGAGACTTGAAACTAGTATTCCAGTCCAGAATCAAGCGGCTGGGCTTTTATCACCCAGAAGAAAAAGAATAGATGGGCAAAATTATAATCAAGTCCAATATGAGGATAACAGAAAAAAGGCAGAAGTCACAAGAGGTAACTGGCACCTTTTAAAACAGTGGCTAAGGGTCCATGGTAGATGATTAGTTTTAAAATAGAATTCAGTAAATATAATGGGTCTGCTATTAAATATTTTTAATCATTTAAAAATAAAACATGAAATTTCATAAGAAGGGTTGGGAAGCGAATTGGGAACACATGCCATGTGTCTGAGGCTGCTGAAATCTCTCTACTCCCCATCTTAGGTCATATTATATAGCAGTTTTATTCTAGGTGGCATTTAATGAGTATTTACTATGTTTAGGCACTATTTCAGGGTCTTCATTTATATTAACTTATTGAGTCCTCTAATTGTCCTATGGGTATATGTATATACTATTATCACGGCCATTTTGTAGAAGAGGAAACTGAGACATAAAGGGGTGAAGTGACTTGCCCAAGGTCATATATGCAGCTAGGAAGTCTAGGCTGATTGAACCCAGGCAGTCTGGCCCTAGAGCCAGTGCTTCTCACCGTCATGCTTACTGCCACCACACTAGGAAGCACCAGCCCCATTTCCATTAATGGATACGACAAAGGATCAGAAGAGGATACCAATGCCATTATATACAATTACAGTTTTTCTGATTAAAACTTTTGAAAAGCCATCCCTATAGCTGCAATATGCATGAGATCAAGTGGCCTCTCATGTAAGATCCCCTATAGAATGCCCTTGTATCTGGACCGTTAGTGGGCAACACCACAGCCAGGCCTATCTCCAGAGATTGTCTTCTCTACATCTATTACTTGCTGCCCCAAAGACATCCCCACAAGGATCAGTGCCTCTGGATGTATCCTATGTATAAATTGATACAATCACCTCTTTCTCAGTTCTTTTAGCAGAAGCCAAAATTCTAGTAAGAAATGCTCTCTCTCTCTCTCTCTCTCTCTCTTTTTTTTTTCCCCCAGTATATAGTTCTGAAAAGAAAAGTTGCTTTTGATGAATGTGAGTTGGTACCTTTTCTCTGTGTTTTCCTATGAACCTGAGCTGATTGTGGCCATGATAACTCACTAGATTTACTTGTCTGTCATTCTCTCTATGATGAGTACATCTTCATTATTTTTATCCCTAGATCCTAGCCTAGTATCTGGCCTATTATAAGCATTCACTATTTGTTCAATGAATTATAACTTTTATCAGCTGAGACTCTTCCTATCTTTCTATTTTAGATGAAATTTCTTTAAACCAACTAATTCCCATAGTCAGGGAATGTCCAAAGACCCTGATATTTCTGTCAATTCCCCTGGTCTTTCAATATCAGCATCCTCTCTGCTTCTAACCCCTGCAGCCACATGGACACAGAATTGGTTATGAAAAATGATGCACCTCCATCAAGTGTTTTGTCATCCAAGGAAAAATATCCTGCTAATTTAGAAGGAGGTGTTGGTGGGGAAGGGGGTCTCATCTGGGAGCCCAGGAGATGCCCCACTAATTCTCTGCATTTCTCTCTCTGCCCCACTCTGTGAAGCAGTAAATAATTTCATTACCTAGTCCCACCTCATAAAGAACATTTCCAACCACACAAACTCCTCCACATTTCACAATTCACCTCAAGTATTTAAGATTTTCTTCCAAATAATGCAGGTCCCCACCTAAGCATAATGTGGTCTCTATGTTTATATAATAACTTTTGCTAATTCCTGGCAGAGTGAATTAAAAGAGGAAGTTATAAAGATATAGTGATTACCCTCTTGCTTCTCCCTTCCTCTAGCTCTTCCAGTTCAGTTTTTCAAATAACAATAATAATACCCTTCCTCCATTGCTACAAAGTCTAATGTGTCTGCATGTGGACAGTTTTGTGTTCCTAGTAAAGAGACAGTGATAAGAAAAAAAAATGATAGCCAACATTTTTTAATACTTTTCTTTATATACGTTATTTCATTTAAACTGGCTTACAGAGGTTAGATAATGTGTCCAGGGTCACAGAACTAATAAGTGGTGGAATCAGGACACTCAGATTCATCCTATTCTAAAGCCCTTACTCCTAAGCACAGTAGCATAGTGCCACCATGGATTAACTACACTGTAGTCATCAGAGTGAGCCCTTAGGAAACATTGCCCTCCATTTCCTATAATCAAAGGAGCAGTAAATAGAGAAATATGCAAGAAAATAATAGATTCTTAAAGTAATTTGAACAATACCATAGTAGTTCCTTCTTATGGGGGAAATTCAAAACCTCTCTCAGGGGAGAAGATGAGAGAGCAAATTGGTTTCCATTCCCTGTGCTAGTTTTAAATGGAGTCATCTAGACTGGGACAGACACTTAATGAGCTCTCCTCTTAAAAGGGGACCAAAATTGCTGCAGTAACTTGTGCCTTTTAATCCCCCTCCCACAAACACATACACACTCCCTACACTCAAATACCACTGGACCAATTTGTTTTGATTTAGTTTGCATTAGATGGGTTTACTGGGGTAGGAACGTGGGAGAGGGGGAGAGAGGTGGTTAATGTTCTTCTTTGTTATGCTTTAGTCTATGTAGCAAGAATTATTCATTTTCCTAATAGCTACAAATTTCTTTTTGTTACAGAGGCTCACCCGATAGAGATGGAATTGTAAGTACTTAAATGATCATTTTTAGTAGGTTTGCACTTCAATATATGCTATGTTTAAATTTCTTAAAGCCCCATTTCTTTTTGCTTATGTTTTTGTTTTCTGTAGAAAAAAAAAAATAGCTTAAATGACTTTTAAGACCTCTCACTATTATAATTTTCTGTAGTAATTGCATGGGACATCAATGCAGTCTCAGTCGAGTTAAACTTATTTATTGCATTCACCTAAAACCCTGCCCCAGGTTAGGTGAGCAAACTAGTCATTAATATGGTGGGTCAAAAACCAGACAGTTTCTGCCAGGGCAGCTACCATCAACTGTTATTTCATTTCCAATTTAATGATATAAACCTCATTATGTGAGAATGCTTTTCTCCAACAGAGGCCACAAAGTCATAATGGAGCCGAGATCCAATAAAATAGAAAGAAATTTTTCCCCTTTTGTAGTTGAGCTGCAGATACATTTTCTATATTAAATTCACAAGTAGGGAATGATCTTGAAACCACTTATGCCTGAATTTACAGCCTGGAGGAAAAAAATGCGTCCACTGGGTTTAGATTTAACAGTAACTGACTCCTTGCTGGTCGCCAGATTTCTTGATTTTTAAAGAAGTCTGTGGTGCCTTGGCTTGGATTTATCTGAGTTGCGCTTATGGGAGTTTGTACCCACTTCTAAAATAACTTCCTTCACTTCTAAATCAGATGCCTATTCAGAAGGTTCAAAAGAAGAGCTGTTACTGAAAAGAGAAATGAACTCACATTAGGCTCATTGGGCTGGAGTGGGAACTAAAATAAACCTGGTGGTTAAAAATTAATTTTTAAAAAAATCACCTTTTATACATTGGGGTGTTAATTGCAGCTATAGCAGGAGTTTTTCTCCCACAGTTGACTCAAGGTTCTTAGCTTTGGGGTGCCTTTTGCATTCATGTAGTTCTTGCCATGAAATGTTAAGAAAATAGACTGAAATTGACCAGACATTGGGTAACACTATAATCAAGGCTCTATTCAGCAGGGGAAAAAAAAGACCCAGAAGACTCAGCTTCTCCTCACCTCTTGCTTCTGGCTCAGAGCCCTCTCGTTAACTCTGTCTCAGGTACTCTTGCTTCTACTACTGTGTCTTCTCTTTGCTTCTGTCTGGGTCCCCTCCCTGGGTTCTCTTGTCCCCTCCATTCTGACCTCTGCAAGGCTCTGTTAGCTGTTCTCTGCTTTCTCTCCCTGTGGCTCCCAGGCTGGATTGCTATTTCTTGCTTCTTTCCCTCTGCCACCCTCAGTCTTGTCCTTTTTCCATTTTTTCTAGAGTCCCTCCCACCCACCTGCTCATTGTCTGTGAGGCCCCATGGCTCCCTCAGTGTTCTCTGCTCTTCTAGAGACCACTTGTTTAAATCTCTGGGAGAATGTGCACCCAGGTGCCTGGTACAGTGCTGGTAGGGAGCAGGCAACGATGAGTACATGCTGCATTAATGAGCATAGCCATGATTCTGTGGACTTGGCCACTCTAGCTCAAGGCTTTGTACCCGAGTTCCCCTTTACCACCACCATTCCAAGTCATATAAAGTTACTTATTAGTACTTGTGCCCTCTTTGTTTCTTAATTGGAAATACCATAAATGCCCCTGGTCATGATTATTAGGAAAGGGAAATTATTTAATTTCTGTTTCTCAGGAAGTAATGCAGACCCATTTGAAAAAGGCTACATTCAAAACAAATGCATGTTCTCTGAAACAGGATGTGCGGCTTCATAGGTAATTGGAAACTATTATCCAGCTGCTAGTGGTACTATTTGGAAATGTTCACCCAATTTTCCCCACTAACTGTAGTCTCTGAATTTGAAGACTCCTTATCATCCCAATGCCACAGGGATCCAAGTTTCTGTTTGCATTCAATCCTTGGAAGACCTCAACCTGATTTTTCTTTCAAATTCAGATTGATTTCTTTAAGACCTTGTGTCTGTGAACCCAGTCTACTTTTACGGGGCTGATTTAGCTTCCAAATTATTGTCTTTTGGATGTCTGAAGTTGAAATTTACGGTTTCACTGATGTAGTTCTGCAAACTGTAGGTGGTGGTACACCCACTTGATGCTTATAAATGACTTTGTCAGCACAGGGCTACACAATAGGCTTCATGTACTTCAGTTTATTTCAGTTTCTCAAAATCCAATGAAGCCCATCTTTGGTGACAATGCTTTTGTGATTTAGTCTACAGAGGCTTTGTGGCAGGGTTCCATGTGTGAAGGTGGACTTGTCTTGCTCCCCACGTGTCTGAATGTACCTGTACCCTGCAGAATTGTCATGGTGTCTGAGATTTCAGGCAGCTGTGTGTTACAATCCATTCCAACCCAGAGACAAACTCTAATCATGCAAGTTACCTTTAACTTTTTCCTAAGCAGTTCCGATTTCCACCTACACATAGCCTGGCGGCATCGTCTCAGCTCATCCTGAGCAGGTGTGCAGGAAAGGGCCCAGATTTGAAGCTGTCAGTTGTGTGTGCTATATGGCTTGATGACCCTCAGGAAGGCTTTGGTCCAGGGTAAAGTTTAGTGGAGCTAGATAGATGTTCATACTTTGATTAGAAATACAACCTTTTTTTTTTCCAGTCTTAGTATGTCCTGGTGTCTGTTCTCTACCTGTAAATTAAGTGCTGGCTGAATGAGGACTAGATCCACACAATCCCTAGTGCCTGGGATGTTTCTTCCTCCTCCTGCCTTCTTCTCCTGACCTAGCTACACTGGCCTGCTGAATAGAGCCTCGTTATGGGCCCCAAAGTCCACTCTTTGTCTAAGGAACCCTGCCAAGATTGGTAGGCCCTACAATTTGGCCTAGAAATTGTTTCTTCTATGGTATGTTTGCTGACTCCATGTGATTCTTTATATGTGTCTTGAAGAACAAACAGATCCTTTAACAACTTTTTCTACATGAAAACAATCAATTCCAGCAGCCCAGCCCACATGAACCACCCTACAATAACAAAGCAGAGTGTGCGCGTGAAGGAGGAAAAAAAGTTTCGGTAAGGAAACAGATTTTAGTTTAAAATTTCCAACGGGTTGTAGAAACAGTGAGTAAAATTCCAATTTAAATCTTGAAAAAAAGAGTAGCATTTATTTACTCCACTTAAGAAGAGTCTTTTTTAGTTATTTCCAAATTATTTGTTGAATATGTGGGGCCAATATTTAAACCAACCATGTAGACTAATACTGATGTCTGAATATACTTTTAAGGAGTGACCAGGCAGCCCTGGCTGGTGTGGCTCAGTTGGTTGAGCATAGTCTCAGGCACTGAAAGGTTGCTGGTTCGATTCCCAGTCAGGGCACGTGCTTGCAGGTTTGATCCCTGGTAGGGGAGGCTGCTCTCGATGTTCCTCTCTCACATCAGTGTTTCTCTCTCTCCCTCTCCCTGCCTCTCTCTCTAAAAATCAATAAAAACATATTTTTTAAAAAAAGAGTGACCAGGCATAAAAGATGTGTTTCCGTTATCTGAGACAAAGGAAAGTTATTCAGATTTTAGAAAGAATCTATTTATAAGAAATCTTCGGCTCTAATATAAGCATGACATATAAAGTGAGTAATCATTTGTTAGAAAAAACATTATCTCAGTAAAATTAGGAATTTGGCAGGACCTTGGCTTGTGGGAACAGTGTACTTGACCAAAGGATGTTGAATTGGGGATGCTGATCTTGGCCCAGGCTATGCAACAACTATAGCAGTGTTGTCCAATATGGTAGCCACATGTGGCTATTTAAAGGTCAGTTTCTCAATCACACTGCTACATTTCAAGTATTCTATAGCCTCTTGTGGCTGGTGGCTACCATATTGGACAGCACACATATAGGAAATTTCCATCTTCACAGACACTTCTATTGGACAGTGCTGTTCTATAGGATTATTTGCAAAATGAGTCAAGTCTACCTCAATGGCAAAAAGATAATATTTAGGCAGTACATCCTGTGTTTTTAACACTTCTCACCTGTGGATCACTGTGTGGCCATGAGCTGACCTAGGAAAACAGGAGCACTCTCAGTGGAAACTGAGAACTTTGATGAATGTATAATTAAACACAACTGTTACTACATTTATTCATTTAGCCCATCATATTATCTGAGAACAGATAATAAGCCTGACCAAAGTAAAATACCTATTAAAACAAGGTTAATATTGCTGTGAGCCTCAGTTATCGTTAAATAACAGTCATATACTCAAGTAATAAAAGTTACATATGCAAAGTATAGAATAATGGCAAACACAAAAGAAAAAAGTAAAATAATGTATAACTCCAACTCCAAGGAAAAAATCACTCTTCATATGTTGGTGAATAGCCATTATTGCTTGTACTATTAAGCCTAGTTTTTAAATATTTCCCCACTTCACTTATCTTCTTCCTTGCTTCTTCAAAATTTCCCAGTTGAAAATCAATAGAGCCATTATTTTCACTATCACCACTATGAGCTGCACTTGCTTAAGTGGTTAAACCAGAAGAATTGTTTCTTTTGGGGGTTTACCAGAAGAATTTTAACCAGACTCTGGCTACCTGTAACTTGATAATTTCCACTTGTGAAACCAAATATATTTGTAAGAATTCACTAGCATGAATGAGGCCAAATTGCCAATTTCTCTAATAAAGCTGTGTGTGTGTGTTGAATATCTGCCCAAAAGAATGTATTGTTATGATTTGTTATTTGTGTTTAAAATGTTCCTATTTTATAAAAGAAAACTTTTTTTGTAGGTTTTGCTTTCTCTTCGTCTCAATCTTCCATTGGCTTCCACGGAAACTGGGAAATTTCACTTAGCCAGATCTAGAAAATTCAGGAACTTTTTATTCATAATGTTGGATATATGTTGTTAGGAAAAATACACACACACACATTTGTGTCATCTTGCTTTTGAGGGGCATTGGTGATAGAGATGAAATTATCATAGAGGCAAACTGTAGAACTGAAAATTTTGAACTCAGTGATTTATCTAACTTCATTGACTTTTAGATAAAAATCCTTTGTATTGAAGAATTGTTTAATAACTAAAAGGTCTATCAATGGTAGTACTATACTGATCACAAAATTCATGAGTTTAGTTCTTTGGGATCAACTTAGTTCATTTGATTCCCATTATTATAAGTTAAGCTTGTGTAATAAATTTATTATGTGCTTTCTAAGAAGGATCTGGAGAATTTTGCAAAGAAGACATATGCAAACAGATTGGTAAAGTAGGAATTAAAAAAGAAAGAAAACATGACAAAAAGTAAAGAGGAACCATGCCCATTCCCCATGGAAGAGATTTTTTATTACCAGCTGGCAGGTTATTTAATGAACCATGTCCTCAACAATAGCTTTATAGCTTATACAGATGAAGAGTTGATGTGACAGGTTTTTAGAACAACCTTACTCAAAGTAGAAAGAATATCAGTGAAGCACTAATTCAATGAAGGCAATTATGTGGAAAAGTTAAAATGATCTAGTCTAAGTATGTAATCTTTTTTAGAAGCAGGAAAAGGGAAGAGGGGCACAGGGCCTATGTTCCTCGGTTCTGGTCTGTGGAAACACTGGCAGAATTCTTGCATTTGTAAATTCTAATGCAGTGGTAGTAAATAAAGAAGAAAGAGGGCTTGAACATAATCTCTATTCCTTATGCATGTTCACCCTTACTAAGCTATTGTTGCTTCTTAGAATGCCCAGTCAACATTCAGTAAGTATTAATTAGTGATGATGATTATTGCATTACCTCTAATTTGGTTTTCTGGTGGTCCTGTGTGCAAACATGGAAAGCTTACTTCTCCTGCCTACCTGTCAAATTGAGTGTTAGCCGTTCACATTATGGATCAAGTGGCCTTCATTTGTGATTGCAAAATTAGAGGTCCTGTCTTCAAACTTTGTGTGTCACCATTTAATATGTGTCGTTCTGAGATCTGCTAGTGCTCAGTGACATACCATTGCTCTATGTGCTAAATACCAGAATGCTGTTGAATGAACCCTCCATTACCAACTTAATTTGTGTTTTTGTCCTGTGCTCACAAAAAGTAGAGAATCCTAGTAATTTCTCTTTGGATGAGGCCATATCCTTGCTCAAGTGCTTGTGGCCATATATCATGATTGTTAGGAGTCAAAGTAGAACTTTAAGATAATCCAGAGAGAGTAATGCTGATATCCAGTCATCTTTCAATGATGCATGTTCATGGAGGCATAGGACACATGGATGACAGAAATCCACGATTAATCCTATGATTCTATCTTAATAATTTCTTAAGAAAAACCACTTGTAAAGAATATTGACACTATTTTTTAATACCTAGGAGCTGAATTAACTAATTTGGAGCTGATTTCCTTTACAGTTTATCAAGGGATTGGTTAGGAAAAAATTGAGTCAGTATTAGAAAAGCTAAAAAATTAGTTAACGATTTGGATGAATACTCTTTGGATATGTTGGAACTAATTGTACATGAGAGTACCATGGAAGTCAAAATATTTCCATTTAAATATATATCCCCAGAAGATATAGAGGATTCAGTTATAATGTAGATACTTCTAATTCTTTAGTAATTGAATAAAATGTGACCAGCTAGTAGCTAATGTCCTATGCTTAGGTATCCTACAGTCTTTTGTGAAATAAGTATGTAAGCTCTATTATGCAGTGTCATGGCGACTCAATTTGTCAGTTACACCAATGTGGCTGCTAAATAGGCTGCTGCTCTAATTTGTCTTTCCAGTCCTGGATTTTGATAGCTCTTGTAAAATAAAGATAAGAGTTTAGTGTTCTATATTCCTTTTTTATTTCATTCAAATGTTTCTCTTCTAAATTTATTTTCAAATTTATTACAGAAGAAAAGCAATGGCGCGCCAAATGGATTTTATGCAGAAATTGATTGGGAGAGATACGTGAGTATCAGAAGATGGTTTTTTCTTTATTAAGTATTTCAGGACTTGAAAATGAGTTGAGGCATTCTTATATTTAAAATAGAATATAGAAATAAGTGAAACATGCCATCTCATCAGGAAGTACCTGGCACTATTAACGTAGTATAGCAGTTGAGAGCACTAGAGACTATTAGATATGGGTTCAAGACCTAACCCCTCCCAAGTCAGCTGTCAGTTGCTTTGGGATAGTTCTTTGCTGGCCAGCAAAAATTAAGCCAGTAGCTATTTTATAGCACTGTAGCAAGGATTCAATGAACTAATTATTTGCTCATAAATAGTGTTATAAAGGAAGCTATGAGATATTAAGAAAGGGAGATTTTAAAATATTAATTCTTTTTACCTAGAAAGACTCTTTGTTATATTTTCTAGGATTATTAAATATGCATGATACTCTAAGCAAACAAGAAGTATGATAATTAAAATGCCAAATTACTCATCAAGTACTACTTATTATCCCCACATCTAGCACACAAATCCTAAACATGCTGTCCCTGGTCAACATCTAAGTGCTTAATTGAAGCATAGCTTTCCTGAAATATGTTTAGTCCTAAAAACTAATAAGATCACATAGCAATTGCTATTATAAGTATACATTAGAGACAACTTTCTCTAAGTAATAAGAAGGGTTTTGCTTTTGGCAGGGAGGGGATACGAGCAGGGACAGCCTCGGAGAATATGGACCTTTAAGCAAAGCCTAAAGTATAAGTTGGGGTTAAATGGCTGAACATTTGAGTAAAGAGAATTCCAGGCAGAGAAAATGGCATTTATGAGGACCCTGAAATGGGAAAAAGAACTTGCAGCATTCAAATCATAAAAGTTAATGATGGGAAGAAGGCCTTGTGGCTGAGGGGGATCAGGGAAGAGAATCTCAAGCTTGGGGCTAGAGAGAGGATCCAGAGCCAGGCCCTGCAGGGGCTTGTGGGCTACACAGAGGCACCGGGCTTTCATTCTGAGTGTAGTGATAGGCCCGGGACAAGCTTTTAGCAGGGAAGTAACCTTAATACGTTTGTATTTAAAAAAAAAAAAAAAAAAGTAAACTGAGTACTGAAGAAGGAGGCTTTTCTATGCATGCTGGCTGCCTCTCTCCCCAAGGTCATAGCACTTTCATTGCTTCTGATTCCAAAATCTCTCTCTCCAGCTCTGTCCTCTCTGACTTCCAGGCCCATTACCTCAACTTCAGGAGGGCCACCCTTACACTCTTCACCTTCTTCCCCTCTAAGGTGTAGGGTATAGTCTCAAATACCTGGGGTCAAGGAGTAGTGCTGCCATTTCCTGGGTGGATTCCTTGAGAAATGGCAAGAAGTTTCCTTCTTGGTGAATAGAATAATTCTTTCTATGATGGTTCACTGAAATAAACTGTGGGTCATAGTACTTACCATATAATAGGAGCTAAAATATAACTAATTATAATCATGCAAACTGTTAGTTGTCTGCCGTTAGAATTAGTTCAGCCAGGAGTACCAGCAGTCTCCCAGGATTTGAGGGTAGAAATCTTGAATCTTCCCTCCCCTTTTTCTCCTATGATAGATCTGTTAAAGAACAACTTGTCCTTCCAAATGTCCTTGATTCATCCCTTCCCACCACCACCAACTTTGTCCATATTGTCAGCACAACTTACAGGCATAATGCAAGCATTGTGAATTAGTTTTCCTTTCTCCATTTTCTTCTGTGCCCAGTCTACCTGAAGTGTACTTCCTAAACACCTTCAAATGCTGCTTTCAGCATGCCCTCCCTAATTGAGAAGCTGCAGTAGCTACATTAAGTCTGAACTGTTCCCCCAGCATGTTGGCCACCCATGATCTTATTTCCCAGTGCCTCTCACTGTACAACTTCCTTTCCAGTCATGTCATCTGAATACTCTGTTTCTGCCTTGGAGGTCTCAACACAGGCTCTTCCTCACCAACAAGTCCCTCTGTCCCCTCCCTCTCTCCCAAAAGGCACACACAGATCCCTGATTCTTTCAAACCTCACTACTTTTCTCTTCCTTCAAACTCCTATGGTTGATGTCTTGTATTTTGTACTATATATATATATTTTTTGCCTACCATATACATTTCAATTTTCCAAAGGACAAGTAATTTTCATTTTATATCCCTTCATGTTGCTTAGCACAGTCCTTGGCTTAAAATGCATGATAAATTCTCTCTGAATGTTTCCTTTCATTGACAGTTGTTGACTCCTAGTTTGTTTTCCCAATAGGAAGACTCCCTGCATATCCTTAAGTAAATATCTACACATATACTGCTCAGCATTCACTTCCAAAGGTTAAAATCCTCACCTCCAAAAATAAGAGACATGTTTATATCCTTAAGTAGAATTTTCTAGAAGGAACATCAATAATTCTTTGATTATTGTCAGGATAATCATTGCATTATGTGCACTTGTATTTTATAGAACTCACCTGAGCTGGATGAAGAAGGCTACAGCATCAGACCCGAGGAACCCGGCTATATCCTTTCTTTATTTTTTTTTTTTATATTTCTTTTTTCTCATAAAACAGTATTATAAATTCAAGTTTCAAAAAGGTGTTGAATCAGCCCTGTTGTCCATAATATTAGAGATGAATAAACAGCACAGAGAACAGCCTGATCACTAACAAGTAGGCATTTTGCCTTGATCTATTCATAGAAGAGAGAGAGAATAGAAAAAGAAAAATGTGCTGAAAAACATTGTGCTCATTATGGATACTGGGTTGTCTGCTAAAGCCTGATGTGACAATGTCATTTATCATGGCCAGCAAATAACTGTTACTTGTGCTCTCCCCACAAATCATCTCTGGGCAGAACAGGTCACACTCTGAAGCACTAAACGCATCACAGATCATCTATTTCCTGTCTCTATAGAGGGCCCGTCAGTGTGTGTACTGAATGTGACACATCAAGTGCCCAACTGCAGCAAAAATGTAGGGCATTATAACTATTGCTCCTTGAAATTCACCATCTTCAATCATGTTCCGAGGAAAGGTGAATAAATTCTAACCCTTTCCTGATTTACTCTTTTGTTTGTTTGTTTTGCTTTGATTTTCTGCCATCTTAAGGATACTTTTACTGCCACTATGTGCAATCTCTGTTGTCTGATACTCATCATTGCCTCCCAATAGAAAAAAGAGTTATGTGTCCTTAACTGTGTTGTACCTACCAAAGGAAAGCACTTTTATTCTTCAAGTGAATCAGAAGAGGAAGAAGAATCGCACAAGAAATTTAATATCAAGATTAAGCCATTGCAATCTAAAGACATTCTTAAGAATGCTGCAACTGTAGATGAACTGAAGGCATCGATAGGCAACATTGCACTTTCCCCATCACCAGTGGTGAGTGGTTTTTATGTCAAGCTTGGAGAAGGTTGGACAGAGAGCTGTGTTCTGCCCATATGCATTAAGGAGAGCAGAAACTCCTTCAAATGAAGGCTGCATATGGTCACCATTTTATGAACTCTATAAACCTTAAACAGCTCATTTTAGCTTTAAAAAGTTATGCTCATTTTATGAGTTTCTTCTGTTTTTCAAAATGGTAAAAATGCATAGGACCACATTTCTTTTTTTTACTTACTTTACTGAAAACATTTTCAAAAGAAGAAAAAAAAATTATCCAGACTTACTTCTGAAGCAATTAAAAACAATATAAAGTCTACATATTTACTAATAATGATTTTTTAAAAACATATCTTCGTGTCCATTTTTATGATATAATACATAGAAACTCCTGGGAAGGAAACCAAAAAAATAATTTTCTTTAGAAAAATTTCATTGTTATGCTTCAAAAAATATATTAATCTAATATCATAGATCATAGTCTAAAAATATATTAAAACTCATAATCTTCATTATATTTTATTATCAAATTGTCTTAAGTACTCTTATCTTTTAGACACCTCAAGTACAGGTATGCCTTATTTGTATTACTCAAATTGGTATTTTTTTTTCCACAATTTATACCTCCTTCCTCCAATTCCTAGCTATTAAATTTCTTTAGTTGTTGAATTCTAAGTTCCAATATTTACACTATTTTCTCTGCGGTGTTTGATAAATGCTACAATTGTTTTCTAAAAATAGCTGTGAAGAGTAGCTGAAGGCTCTCAAACTAGCAGCTAATATGTTCTTGGCATCTTCTTCAGAGAGATGTGATGTCCCTACAGCATTCCCCCTAAACAAAGTCCTTAATGAATGCTGAACCATTTTTGAGAAGCTTCTGGAAATATCTCAACTAACCTTTCTAAAGAAGTTGTAATCATCTGTCCTTTGATAGATGCCTGCCTGGGATGAATAAAGCCTCTAATGACACCTTCTTCAGTGCTTAGTGCTTATAATGGCCTTTATCACTACTGCTAGTGACAACTAGAATGATTGCTAATAGTAATCAACCACAGCAAATGACGTTTCAGGTAATTTTTAATCATATACTCACATGTTAACTTAAGGATGACTTCCCGAAAAAGGAGGCATGAAGTATATTAGCTTTCTGTCCCTTCTGCATGGAAGGTACAGATTTGAAACTCATGTATTGGTCTGTAATACTAGTGATTTCTAGTAATGGGAGCATTTTAAATCCACACACTTTCACTTTTCAGTTTAAATCTTTCAAATCGTTTCTTACTTACTGAATCTTTTTTTATTAATTGTAAGAATTTATTTAAGTGCCTGAAACCAGTTTATATCCACTTCTCTGTGGGCTGTAATAAGCACAGTGGGCACTTGGAAGCTTCCTGGGATAAGTGTAAAAGGCAAGTTCACAGGATTAAATGAACAAATTTACATGAAAGAAAACTTACTAGAATAGCCAGACACATGATAGATAGTTGTTGAAAGCTAGTTGAATCTAGGAAAGAAGAAATGCCCTTTATCAAAAAGAATATATATGCCCAAGTCATCTGCTAGATATTCCTCCAACCAGAAATGCTGCTGAGGATGCGGCAAGAGGAGTGGCTGCTTCCTCTGAGCTCTCCCAACACCTGTTTTGAAGGTGATACATTGACATGATGTGGTTAAGATTTCGATGAAAAGATGTTAGGGAAAGCAGTGTAAAAATAAAATGGAGACACTCAGAAAAGGTAATCACAGGGTTAGGCATACCAGCAACACCAGAAACCAAAAGACCCTCAGATGCCCCTACCGCCACCATCCCTGCACCCCCAGCTCGTTCCCTCTAATGTGAGAACCCAGCTCTGCCATACGATTTGCAAATATTTGTAACATTTTATATTTAGTATAGGAGAGTGAGCTCTTATTGCTACTTTAGGAAAAGATAAGCGCGTTTCTTGATATGCATAAGTATAAATGGACATTGTAACTGAAAACATATTCTTGGCTTTAGAATCTTTATTCTCATCTAGATCATCCATATGTATCCATATTTCACATATCCACATATCTAGTACGTTATCTCCAAAACCAGATATGTAGCAGTAACCTTCTGTAATTCAGTTAGTACCATAATAAAAATGGCAAATAATTTGTACAATTTTATATGTTTCCACCAAAACAATCAGAACATTTACATATCTACACTTAATTCCGGTATAAAAAGAAAAGTAGAGCCTATACCAGTTAATGATATGTCAGAATATTTCATTTAGTCTATGGTTCTTATGCTACAAAAGAATCAATCATTATACTAGTGAAAATAAAAGAAATTCCTAGTGGTAAGCTATTCATAACAATAGCTTATTTTGGATTTCTGATTTCTATTTCTTTTGAAGAATTTTAAGAGAAACTCACAGGTAAAGAAAGTTAATTTCTATTCTTACCATGTTGTAGTTTCCTGGTAAGATACCATGCTGATAGGGCAAAGACCTGAACATCACCCAGGTTTTAGTTGTTGACTTGGCATCTGTACAGGTTAAGAACATTGGTATAGCTGCTTTAACAGAGACCAAAATGGTAATGGCTTAAACAAAATTTGTGGTTTATTTCTCTCCCATGTAAATGTCAAAGCTGGTAGACAGTCCAGACAGGTAATAAAGTCCTACTCCGGGGATCATTCAAGAACCCAAGGACCTTCAGAATTATTGCTCCACCTTTTCTAGGCAGCTGCTGCCTTAACACCGTCAGTCACCTCCATGTTCCAGCCTTGGGATGGAGGACATAGAAAATAAAAGTTAAGTGGTTTCCTTTAAGGGTTTAACTCAGAAGCTGCACCCATTAACACCACTCAGATCCCATTGGACATAGCTTAGTCACATGGCCACATTAGCTGAACGGAAGTCTGGGAAATGTAGTCTTTGGCTGGATAGGCATGTAACAAGCTAAAATTCAGGGTTCTGTTACTAAAAGACAAATGAGATATTGGATATTGGTGTAGACATTGACAGTTTCTGCCACTACGTCTTAAATAATCTCAGGTTGCTTTTGAAATTCATGAGTAAATGGAATTATTTTCCCATTTACCTTCAAATTATCCCCAAAATCTGGGAAGTTTTCTTAAAAATTTCTAATCATTAATATCTAAATATCAGTGATGCTATGCTGTATGCTAGCCAGCAGCAGGATGAACAGAAACAAATTTAATTAAAATACCAACTATTTTGGTTGATAAAGACTCTTCCAAGAGTAATATAGTGTTACCTCTTTGTCACGGAGTTTAGTGTTTTTTAAGGCAGGCTTTTTCACTTTTGAAAGATAATTGTTAAACCCAAAATGCTGTCTCCATTAACTTTTGTCCTTGGTTGTAGCTGTGCTCTTTAGAGGATGAACAAAGTATAAAGCCCCTCACTTTCTCAATGGGTTTTCCATGAAGCAGACTGATCCCAAATCCAAGTTTAAGTTTAATGTGTGGGATGTTTATTAAGGAGTGACCTTGTTTTCAACACTTATGGGGTAGTATGGGCAGAGGCAGAAGTTAAGCTGGGCTGATCACACAGGGATGATCACACTCCAGAACTGGAATGACCCTTCAG
The DNA here is from genome assembly GCA_030848825.1 of Tadarida brasiliensis. Lineage (NCBI taxonomy): Eukaryota > Metazoa > Chordata > Mammalia > Chiroptera > Molossidae > Tadarida > Tadarida brasiliensis. The sequence continues at coordinate 50,686,105 of CM061264.1, forward strand.
AGTTAGACCTGAGTTCGGCTGAGATGAATAACCTTCCTACCGTTACATCAATCAGTACGTTGATATGGGCAGGCTAAGAAGGGGCATGACTTGGGCCAGGTGGCTCTCTGCAGCTGAGGGAGATCCTGAAGTGTGAACGAACAGTTGAAGGCTGTCGTCTAGTATCACTTTCAACAGCTGGTATGAGAAGCCCTTCTGAGGAGAAATCTACATGGCACATTTTGGTGTCCCCCAAATACCCCCTGTATTTGACATAGAACATTTTATATATCATCGTCATTCAATAAATGCTTGTGTGTGTGTGTGTGTGTGTGTGTGTGTGTGTTGTGTGTAAACAAATATATGAATAGCACCAGGCCAAGGACAGAGCACTGTGGCATATCACTACCATCTAGTTTTACAGCCATCTATTGATAATACACTTCAGCCTCCCCATTTACCATATGATGATTCACCCCACTGTGCCATCAGCCAGATCACATATTTCCATTTTGTTCAGACTAGTGATGAACAAAACTGAATTTGAGATATATGGAATTTCTACAGCTTTGCCAGACCAGAAATCCCATGAAAGAGAGTAATGGGTTTAGTTTGCCATTTAGTTTGACTGTTTCTTTGCTCTGGCACTTAGGATTACCACCTTCTTTTACAAGTGCTTTGTGGCCATCTGCTTAAACAATTTGTTCTAGATTCTGTGGTTAATAGGAAGCAGCTGTATAGTAAAGAAAGAGCATAACGCATGGATTCAGGCAGGCCTGGGTGCCAGGCCCAGGTCTGCCATGTTCTATCTGTGTAACCTTCGATAAGCACCATAGTTGTTCTGAGCCTCTATTCCTCTTCCATAAAGTGAGCACAATAACAATCCTTATGGAATTTTTGTGCACATTACTTTCGGTCTCTGGCAGGGAATCTTATTTGACCTTTTTGTCCCTACGCTTAGCTTAGCACAGTACATGGCACACATTAGTCATTCACATGGTTACTCAGTAAATGACCGAATGAACAGAGCATGTGGAAGAGCCTAGTAACAGTACTTGATGCATAATTGGTGCTTTGAAATTATTCATTTCTTCATTACTAGTTATGTTAGGGTTTTTCAGAGAAACAGAACCAACAGGATATATGTATGTATGTGTACATACATCAAGAGATTTGTTGTGAGAAATTGGCTCACAAAATTATGGAGTCTGAGCGGTCCTACAGTCTGCTGTCTGAAAATAAGAGACACAGGAAAACTGGTGGTGTAATTCAGTCTGAGACCAAAGGCCTGAGAACCAGGGTGACTGGTGGTGTAAATCCCAGTCTGAGGACAGGAGATGAGATGTCCTATCTCAGTGAGGTAGGAAAAGGAAGTGAATCTCTCCTTTCTCTCTGCTTTTTGTTCTATTCAGGCCCTCAATAGATTGGGTAATGCTCACCCACACTGGGTCTATACCAATTCAAATGCCAATCTCATCAGGAAACAACCTCATAGACATGCACAGAAATAATGTTTAGTCTGAGTACCCCATGGCCAGTTAAGCTGACAAATAAAATTAACCATCACACTATCATATTTTTTTTTCTTTTCTTTTTTTAATTTAACTTTTTGCCCTTATTGAGAGTTATGGCTTTGCTTCCCCATTTCCTATCTCCTGCCCTGAAAACATTCTGTGTTTTCTTGTTCTGGATTATATCTGCCATGTCAAAGCTTGAATGCAGTTAAAGGAGTTTGGGCTCTCTTGCCTATCTTAGACTTTAATTCTGAACCAAATGTGATCAGCCTTTTAGAAGAATTACTTTCAAGTCAGGTTTTTTGGTTTGTTGTTTTTTTGTTTGTTTGTTTGTTTTTTGTTTTTGTTTGCATATTGGACATTTGTGATTGATATTTCTTTAAACACAAAATGAAACTTTTTGTATTTATCTGCTGAAAAACTGGCCATATAGTGGGAAAGATGTTGGAATCTGATAGACTTGACTCAACTTCTTGCCAACAGCACTGCTTAGAAAAGTTTCTTAAACTTATTTGAGTCTCAGAAGCTTCATGTCTAAAATGGAAATAACAAACACCTACCTGCCTTACAAGGTGGTTGTTGGGATGTCCATCTCTTTCTGTGAGTACAACGTAAGGATCATCTGCCCTAAAGAAGGAGATGGAAACAGAGATATGAGATGAGTACTTCTGCTGTTTGCTTCCCTTTGTGCCACTCACCCTACATTCTGGGTAGAAGCAAACCTCCATTACATCTTCTAAGAATGGCTTTGTTCTTAAAAAGTAAAATTATTTTCTGAAAGGGGCTAAATAAGTAAAATAAAGGTGTAAGACTGAACTATAGGAAATATGCCCTTACAAAAACAAAATGGGAATTCAACAGGTAATTGAATACAGTTCCATTTAAGATAATATGAGGGAGATGAAAATAGACACTTTTTTCTAATAATGTCACGATTACTCAGACTGAGCTCTGCCTCTTAACTGGGTTGCCTTGGGCAAGTTACAAAACCTATGCCTTTGTTTCTTCATTTATAAATCAAGATAATTGCCATACCTACTTCATAGGGCTACTGTGAAGATTGAATGAGTTGATATATATAAAATACTCTGATACTACATTCAGAGATTATTTTATTCTTGTTGTTAGAATTATATGCAAAGTTTAAGGACACATTTTAAAGAATATTATTAATAGTATCTCCCTCGTCCTCCGCACCCCTCCCCTCTCCGATCTTCTCGTATCTCTCCTCTCTTATGCTATCATAAACTGGGAAAATTAATAGAATAACTTTTTTGTGATGCCTAGGAACTGATTTTGGAGATAATTCCAGAAGCACTGCTGAGTAACATCAAAATCCCCTGAACAAATACGGAGAACGTACTAAAGTCTAACATTAACAATGGGATCTTATATTGTGTGTTCCCCCTTCCCCACCCACTAAATTTATTTCATGGAGAATTTACATGTCTCTCAACCCCCTTCCTTCAAATCAATTCACCAAATACTTGGTAAACACCTTCCATGTAGCATACACTGAGAGCTAATATCAGAAAATGTCCAACCTTCTTGCCAACACTGCCTAGAAATTTATCAGAAAACAACATATACCAATGTTGCTAGCAACACAGAGAAGCTGAAATTCCCCTTGTGGTCCAAACTCCTGCCTGTCTTCACTTTAATTTCCTGGTTGAAAATATGGTCTTTTGTGGTCAGCCTCACCTCTGGCTTCCATTTCTGGGTTTCCTGGTTTCCTCACCCCTCCCAGGCTGTCTGATGTGGACATCTCCATTTTTGCTAGAACCCACCGGGAGCCCTATCTTTGCCATACCTTTGGCTGTGTGTTTTGCTCATGAGGAACCTTAAAACCTGTGGCTCCCATAGCTTTCATGAAAATGAGAAGACAAATGCTATGGCTTAATTCTTGGTGCAGTACCCTTTTCTAATGTGCTGCCATTAATTGAATTACTTTTGATCTTTGGTGAGCCAAGAATCACTATTCACTTACCTTGGGAAGTTGTCCCAGCTATAAGCAGCTGTGAAAATTAGTGTACTGACTGTATGTCAGATGCTTCACATATATTAACTCATTTATCTTCACCACAACCCTAAGAGATAGGGTTTTTACAGATGAGAAAACTGAAGCATAGGATTAATTAGCTCACCCAAGGTGTCATAGCTAATAAATGAAGCTGCTAAAATTTAAAGTCAGAAGGTTCAATTTCTAATTCAGAACTCCTAACCACTATATCATACTACTTTTGATAAAAGCTATAGACTCTTTCCAGAGGAAAAATGAAAAGTTCATTTGCTCATCTAAAACATTTTACATATAATTTCTGAGTACTTACAACCCTTTAAAGGTTGTCACTTTGATGGTGCCTGAAGGGCCCATGATCCCAGCTCAGAAGCCCTCCTCCCAAGCTTTCTTTCCAGTGAGTCTGCACACACTCCTTTGTGTGGTACTTCCTGTGTCGTTCCATGACAAGACAGCAAGGCTGAGCTAACCTGTCCGTCAGGCTGCATTGCCCCTGTGTCATGTGATTTCTAGTTTTTGAAAATTCCCTTATTTCATGTTAAGACTTCATGAACCTTTAAGTGTTAAGGAATAACATTTCTTCTTTATATGACTCATATTGCAGTTCCCCTCATGAATCAATCAGCAAGCATTTTTTTATATCAATTGTTCATTTTAATAATGGTTTACATTTTATAAATGCCATCATGATAAGAAAGATAGAATGAGCAGCCACACCATTAAGCAGGCAGAGTGATGATGATCATCCCATTTTAAAGAAGAAACCAACTCATAAAGAACAAGAGGCTGCTGAAGGTTCAAAGGCCAGCAACAGCCTCCTGTCTTCCAAGTTAAAAACACAGTATGTTTTCTCATCTACAAAGTTAAGGGTCTGTGATTCAATTATCTTTAAGATCCCTTCGGCTTTAATACTCTGCTGTGTTTTCTAGCCTAAGAGTCTCTGTGGAAAGCTTTCTGGTTTAGGAGCAGGCTGGGGATATAGCAAGGAGACCGAGGGAGAGAACATTTCCTTAAACACATTGTAAAACAGAAACATAGGCCTTTGAGTCTGTATCTTATTATCTGTGTATCCATGGGTAGGTTCCTTAACTTAGAGCCTCAGATCCTACATCTGTAAAGTGGGAACAAGAATATCTACCTTCTCAGGATTGGTGTAAAGATGACATGAGCTTATGTTGTAAAATGCCCAGTTCAGGCCCTCTAAGTATCATTTCTCTTTTCAGCTCTGCTTTCCTTTTCCTTAAGTTAAGAGACTTGTGGGAGGCAGAAAGACAAAAATATCGAGGGAGGTCTTGTGCAAAGTCAAGAAGAAGGCTGATAGAAATAATGTGAGAGTAGGTGTAGATCTCTCCTAGTATATTGCTAGTGCCTCCTCCCATCCCCTATAAAATTCAGTGATACGAGAAATGAATTTGACATGAGTTATGAAGGAGCAATTATTTTAATCTTATTCCTAGAGCTTTGCAATGTAAAATGAAGTTATTTAATCAAAAAATATGGGGAGGGGGAAACAGCTTTGAACGGGAGACAGTCTGGTGCTTTTTGCCTATTCCAGGTGGCCCACCCACCGTCCCACCCCCAAATTAGCCTGCCAGAGAGTAAAATCCATGAATTTACTGCTGCTTGGTAACACCACCCCCTTTCCTTTGCTCACTCTGGCAGAAGGTTCAGCACCCCATTGAGTTCAATAAAAACAAGAAGTCATCGGTTGGGGGGAGGAGAGCTCCAGCCTCCTACATACTGGCTTTGCTCCTGGTAGAAACGCTTTAGGGTGCAAGGGGAGGCTAAAGATGGTGCACATTCTGATGCTGAGTGCTCAGCCCAAGCCTCAAGTGCAGAGAGTTGGAGGGAAGAGGCTCAGCTTGGGTTCTGCTCCTCAAGGAGAGCTTCACAGGGCAAACATAATTTGAGTTGGGTGTAGACCAGGAACATCAGTCATGAGGCATATAAGCTGCCACCCCCCTCCAAATCCTCAGCAGACATTGCAACTACATCTCAGATCCCAGATGTAGTCTGAGATGCCTCTAGACTTAGCTGCAGGCAGCCTGACCAAAGTCATCCAGAGATGGCACATGAGATGTAACTTTCTGTTTCCAGGCCTTATAGAGAAAGATAGATGGGGAAATGGGTGGGACCTAACTTTTTCAAAATGTGCTGTTTTCCTTCCTGCTTTATAATAAGCCATGGACTGTCTGCAGAAGAATTCGTTTCATATCTGATATGTGTTTGTTCTTTCCTTCATTATTAATTATTGTTTTCTGAGGAATTCTCTGTTGCTTTCATTTCTTCTTCTTTTTTTCCCCCTAAATCCTCCATGCCCACCATTCTCTGGTAAGAAGAAATCCCTGAGTTGGTGTATGTTTTGATCTCCTTGAAAATGGCAGAATATGAATTCACTCTGGATTGCCTTTGTCATTTCTCTAATTAATATTGGTTGTACCCTCTGAGTACATGGTATTTTTCTTCCCTTTGTGAGGTATAAGAGAATTTCCTTGTATAATTCAAGATTCTTTATGTTCTACTGTCTCAGACAACCTGCTCTGGTTGAGGGTTCCAGAAACATAATTAGCAGGTTAGAGACTCCAAACTCTCAATTTCTGTAACCAACTTAAAATCCAATTGAATGAGACAATACACCCACAATATTGAAACATAAAACGTTAGGCTATCCTCAATCACCAGACATAGCAAATTTAAGAATTATGTGCTTTTCATTACAATGCTAATTACAATAGAAAAAAGACTAATTATAAATTAATCGATAGATGGATGATAGATAGATAGATAGATAGATAGATAGATAGATAGATAGATAGATAGATGATAGATAGATAGATAGATAGATAGATAGATAGATAGATAGATAGATAGATAGATCTATCTTTAAGGTCTTCTCCTTGGTTGTGTTAGTCCTACTGGTACAGAGTTTAAAATATAAAATTATTTTTTATTAGCTAATGGCCATGATCAGGATAGAATAGGCTCTGTTAAGGAGCATTCAACTGGGAAAATAAGTTGGTAACAGAAGCAACATTGTGAACAATTCAAGAAACGCAGGTTTATGACAATTCTTCACCCAGAAGTTGTAGGTTCTTGCTCCTTCTTTAATACGGCCTTTTCTCAAGAGCCTACTGCATTGAGTGGCATGTAGTACGTCCTTAGAAAATACTTGTTAGTTGGTTGGATGAATGGATGCTCTTCACCGTGGGAAATTATATGGAACTTGGTGTTTCACTGTAATGTGATGCAACTTATATCCCTCCCATTATTTTATAAAGAGAGCAATTTTATGGTTCTGAATTTCTTTGATCTTTTCCCCTTCAATTCAGTCAAGTTTTTCTCCATTATTGGATTGATGAAAAAATATGAACAATACTCTGTTTCTTCTTTTATAGTTTATTGGATATTTTAACATTTATTAATGTATTCTTCTTTTCTGTTGGTGCTAGTTTTCTGTCATAATTCTCTTCCCAGTAAGATATCTGTTTTTCATCTAAAGTCTCAGGTTTCAGTCACTTGACCCTGAGGGTAAAGAGTAAATACTTTATTGTATTTCTTATACTATTATATTTATTTTCATACTATGTAGTTTCTATAAATATATGAATTATAGTATAAAAATAAGTATAACAATATAAAAATGTATCTATCCCTTTGTCCTTTGAAGAAGAATTTTTTTAGTGCCAAAAATAATCTACAGCAATGACTGTACTTTTTAATTGTTTCAGAAAAAAAAAATCTTAGAGTGTGAATCACTCACATTAATTATGTCAGAAAAATGTTTCCTCAGCAACTGGGGGGAATTTTATTTTTAAACAGAGTTAAGGTGAGATTTCTTTTCAGTCTCTTATATCTGTCTAAAGGACAGCCACTCACTGCCCATGGACCTCAGGAACTATTGTTTTGAATCAGCTACCAGCGCAGCAGTGGTACAGAGCTGACCACGCCAGTCTGAGCCTCTTGTCCTAAAGTGACCAACAGAGAGGGAAGGAAAGCAAGCTGGACTGGTCTCATTCTGTTTTGCCAAATTGAAACTCCCTTTCCACCTCCTAACTTATGTGAAGCCCATCTTTAGTTTATTCTGTTAACATGAAACATAGGGAATCAAAATACGCTTCCAAAGAGTAATGACAAGCGCCAACGTATGTTACATCCAGGCATTGTCTGATACTGTTTTATCTTTCACCTATACCTCTTCTCAGCAACCATAGTTACTAAATATCCACAGTTGAGAACTCCTTATAAATAACAGCATAAGCTGCATTGGAACAGAGTGGAGCCAAAGTCTTTACAGTGGCCTTCAAGACCTTCTGGTGGGGACACCCCTAACCCCGAGACTAACTCCTGCCCCTCTTCCTTCCTTGGCTGTGCCTTCTTCCCCCACATAGCTGCACTGTGGCTTCCCTCTCAACTTCGGGTGTTTGCTCAAGTCACTTTTCAGTGAGGCCTACCTAACCACCTTATTTAAAACTGCAAAACTCTGTCTTGGCATTCCCAAACCTTTTTGCTTGCTCTACTTTTAAATATTGCATTCATTATCTCAAATATTAAATACTTAGCATATGTATTGTATTTATTATCTGTCTCCTTCCCCTACTCCCAAAAATAAGCACATTGGAGCTTTTTTTGTCTACTATTCCTATTGTTTTGTTCACTACTATGCCTAGAATAGTCTCTGGTCTTTATTGGGTTCTCAGTAAATATCTGTTAATGGTTTAATAAATGAATAAATAATTCTTTTGTTCCTTATTATGACTAGTCATAAATAACAGATAGGAAGTGGTTATGTTTATAATAAATGTCATTAATTAAAATATAAAGATTTAAAAGACAGCCATCCTATTATTAAGGCTAAACAATTGTAGACTCTTAAAAGCCTTATACATTAGACCCGGCTTTTCGTTTCTTGATCCCATTCTGTAAAACTGGATACCAAAAATTCCCATGGCAACTCAGTTCCTTGTTCAGAGACAAGAATGTATTTAGAGCACAAAACTTCCATCACAGGATCATTGAAACTCTGGTGTATGTATATTTTCTTCATTCACCTCTGTTAGCTTTGGCTCTGGGTCTTAAACAGAATTCAGTTTTAAATGTTGAAGATTTCTAGCCCCTCATACGGAAATGTAGGCTTCAGCAAGACCTAACTTGAATGACTACTTGCATTAGAAAGTGATTTGGGGTAGCTGAACCAGAGAGAGATTCTCCACCTGCAGAGAGCAAGGGTCTATGTGTTCCTTGGAAAGCTGTTGATCATAAGGGTGAGCCGCCTTTCAACAAGGTTTGCAAATTAGATAATTACATTTTCTCAGGCCATAGGGTGGGGAATGATTAGAGATGATTCAGTGGTTATATATTAAGTAAATGTTCATCCAATCCAAAAATGCCCTTACTCTTTTTCTAAGAACTAGTGCACATGGGGGTATACATCTTCTGCCAGTGCTCATATTATCTGTTCCATAATTAAAAATCAACTCTGATGCTATTAGCTAATTTTAAAAAGGAGAATTACCTTGCCATGTCTTTTGTTTGTTTGTTTGTTTTTAACATTCTGAAGAAACCCTTAAGCCTAGAGGTTATAGCCTCTTGGTATTGGTAGCTGTTAACAATTAAAGCAAAACAACATTAAATAAAGATAATGTAATCATCATGTAGCCTGGAATGGAAAGGTGTGGGGAGGAAAGAGAGGTGCTCTATCATTTGTGTATTCATGCTTGTTACTCTGATTCTAATTAAATAAAATGCATTTAATTCTAGAAAAAGGCTGAAAATTTTACCTTAATTCCAAGATCCGAAAGCATGCCTAGAAACACAAACTCAATCTCTGAAAAGCTCATTCTTTGAGACCTGCTATGATAGCCAAGCGTGATCTATTTAACTCTTTCCATTGGAAAGAGCCAAGATTATTTTCCAAGCTCTCTGATCTGTGAGTTTTTCGCTCTGTTGTGTCTAGATCTCAATGCTGATAAGGCCCTGAAAGTGAGTTTAATCTGTTTAGGGAACATAGGCTGTGCCATGAGGCCACCTTTGACCAGGCCCTCTGGAGTTAGACAACCTAGGATTGAGTCCTACCCCTGCTCCTTTGTAACCATGTGACCTAGGAACCTATCTGAGCCTCCTTTTCCTCATTGGTAAATTAGATATAGTAATGACACCAACCACATAAAGTAAAACAATAATAGTAAGTTCTCAATAAACCAACTAAACTTAGTTGTCAATGTCACCCTCTCTTTTAGCCCCCACAATTCAACAAAGTAGCAATCATCACTGCTTTATAAATTATGGAATTGAGGCACAGTGTGACTTGCTCAAAGGCGTTCAAATACTAAGAGTGAAGCTAATTTGAATATATAAAAGCTCATACTCCTCCCTCAAGCAAGACTATCCCTTTGAAGCTATGTGATTATAACCCCAAAATTCTTTTGGTCTGTACATTGAGAACCTGGACCATAATAATTTTCATTTCTTTGTGCTCCTTACCGAGGATCTGGGTCTGAAAGCAGCACCAAGGATGTGGCCCCTATCTTGACCCTCAGTTCTTCTAAAAGCATGAGCTTTTGCTGTAGGAGAAAATTTCACCCTGGAGAGCTGATCACATAGTTCTGCATTAATGTTTATGCAAAGCTGTGCCACCTCCTTGGAGCCTTTGTAAACTGTGTTAGCAGAGAGATCAACAGTTAAGTAGGAGCTAAGTAAAACATTTATGGGAGCTAGTGAAAGAACCATTACAACTGGGGCCACATGTCTTGGTCCATGTACAATCCAGCTTTATTTCAGAGAGCAATGCATCTTTCTGTATTTTAAAAGACACTGAGCTTCAAACATATTATAGTTTTTAATGGCCCCAAAAAGGGCATAAACATATTTTAAGTGCCTACTATGTGTCTAGCACTATGCTTGGGGCTAGAGAGGGTCCATTCATAACCATTACTGTGAGCTAATAATGGAGTGGGAGTACCTAAATAATACAGAACAAAATATGAACTGCAAGATATATATTTGCAATGTGTACATTTGTTTTCTGTGAGGCAGTTAACCAGGCAAATAAAAAGGCCTTCAATATGGGCTTATTACTTTGAACAAAGGGAATGTGCTGTTTTATAAAATAAGAGATGGAAACAATTTATTCTGACCCGGAAGCTTGGGGAAGGCCTCAGGTAAGAAGTGTTACTGGCCTTGAAAAATGAGTAAGCTTGTAATTGAAGGAGAGGGAGAAGGCACAGAAGGCTGAAGGAGCAGCTTGAGCAGAGGCAAGCCAGTGTGTGAGTCTACCTCACGTCAGGAGGTTCAGGAGAGTCTGCAGCTCTGTGTAGGTTTCATACAGATAACAGTGGAAGATGAGGGTGTGAAGGTAAGCTGGAGCCCATTATGAAGGCATTAAAATGACAGAACGGAGCTTACATTCTATTTTCTGAATAATAGGAAGGTTTATGAAGAATGGAGTAATATATTCACTTCACTATTTTTGGAAATAATTCTCAGGATAGTGCAAAAGGATGGATTTAGGAAACGAAGCTGGACATGGGGACTGTAGGTTAGGAAGCACATGTAGAAAGCTCATAGAGTACTTCAAGAAATGAAGGCCTCACTTAAGACAGTTACTGAGGGAATGAAAGAGCATTTCAAGGAACCAGAGACCACTCACCAGGAAACTAATTTGCAATTGTCCACGGGGAGTGGAAGGAACTGAAAGATGGAATGAAAGAACTGACCGTTGCAGCCAGGGTATTTTGGGAGAAGATGATAAATACTGGGTTCCCTGACAAGACTGGAATTTCTGGAAAATCTCATGCTTTTGTTTCATGATCATGCCTTGTTCTAAAACATTAACGACATTTTTCAACTCCTTCAGTATTACAAAGCATACTTTTCTATTTTCAAGGCGCAAATCTATTTGATAAAAGTAAACCATTCAAAGGAGAGCTTAGAATGTCCTCCAATGGAGTCCACACCTATGCCCTCTATAGATTGAACTTGTAGAGGAGGCAAAACTTCACCTCTAACCCATCCTAGGCTTTCAGCAAGACCTCTAACAAAAAGACAAACTAACAAGAGAAAACCACACAGAAATTTATTAATATGCAAACTTTATGTATGCATGGAAGACACCCAGGAAAAATGAGTAACTCCAAGAGGTGGCTTTAGAATTCAGGATTAAATACCATTTTTATAGGGAAATGGAAGGGGATGTAACCCTCCTGGGAGAGAGTAAGTAAGTTTTAGGAGAGATAAATGGACCCTTAGATGAATAGATGGGACATAGGGTGGTTCGTGAAAGAGTTTGTCTGGGTGTGGGGTTGGCTTCTGGCCTCCTCTCTTGTGATGAGTCAATGCTCCCTGGTTGATGAAACTCTCTGGGGAAGAAGGATTAATGACAATTGAGTTTCTTTTGGAGGATTTGTCTTTAGGCAGATTAAGGGAGTTCAGAGAAAGCCTCTCCCTACATTTCTTGTTTTCAAGTGCCTACAGCTCAAAATAACATGTCAAAGTGGCATATTTTGTGGTGCTGTATGCTGCTGTCCTGCAAATGATGCCAGCGGCTGAGGGATGATCTGCAGACACTCATAGGAAGTATTTGTAAGAGCAGTGCCTTGGAGAGCTGCTTTAAGTAAGGTTATTCTGGGCTTTGAGCTACTGCTGCTTGAAAATACATTTCACCTCTTTCATGGTCTCCTTTTTTCCTCCCCGTGCTTACGCTTTTAGAGGAAAAGTCCGGTAAGAAATAATTCCTTTCTACATTTTGGTCAAACATTATTTATTCTGTTTATTTTCATCATCTGCATATGGTTGACTGTGTTTAATGCCTAAACAAGATTTTGAATTTTAAAAACAAATCTTTGTGAACCAGGAAAAGGTCTGACTATGTCTATGGGGAAAAAAGGAAGTTGGTTGCTAAGTGGTTTTACCAGCTAGTTGTAAAGAGCCACAGAGCAGTTTTGCAAAGGATTCACGTCTGCCTCAATCACAGGCATATGAACAAATATTTTAGGTATTGAGTTTTGTATTGCAGCTTCCACTTGAATTAGTCAAGCCACATGTACGTACCATGAGCTGGGCAAATTTTTTTAAGTTAATTTTTTTAATGTACAACATGATAGCATCCATCCTGAATGAATGTTTGTGAAGCTGACCTAGAAAAAGAAACTTACGCCCTGGCTGGTTTGGCTCAGTGATTGGAGTGTCAGCCTGTGGACCAAAGAGTCACAGGTTCGATTCCAGTCAAGGGCACATACCTTGGTTTCGGTTTGTCCTCAGCCCTGGTCAGGGTCGTGCGGGAGGTGGCTCTCACATCGATGTTTCTCTCTCTCTCCCTCCCTTTCTCTCCCTTCCTCCCACTCTATCTGAGATAAATGGAAAAATATCCTTGGATGAGGATTAAAAAAAAAAAAAGAAAGAAAGAAAAGGGAACTTACTTTTTTTCAGTTAATCACAAAAAATATCTCTATATGATGATTGCCAAAGGGAAAGGCTGGGGGAGGTGGAAGAGGGCAAAAGGGGGATAAATGGCAGAAAAAGTCTTGGCTTTGGGTGATGAGTGCATTATACAGATGCAGATGACGTGTTATATAGAGCCATATACTTGAAACCTGTATGGTTTTATTACCAATGTCACACAACAAATTCTATTAAACATGTTTTTAAAAAGAAAGAAAAATGGGTAAATGGCTAGAATAAGCATTTCAGAAGAAGCTACCCAATAGGAAAATAAATATATAAAAATAACATAAACCCATAAAAAGAAAACTATCTCCTTCTGGAGTTGTCCAGACAAGAAAAGAGGATCTTTATAAAGTGTAAATCACCTTGTGCCTGTTACTTTTTAGTACCGGTGGGTGAACTTTAGTGACAGCACAAATCTGATATGAGGTATCTACATTTTTTTTAAAAAATTTTAGGACAACATTAAAACAAGACTAATTCTGAGAATTATATTACTCAAAAAAGAAAAAGAATTCAACGATCCCTTCTTGGCTGTTTGGCTTTTTGGGAACATGTTCCCAGGATGTTGATGGGTGGCCGACATAGATGACCTTGCCACTGGAAAATACAAAAATATTGTGTTTCCATGTTAACAAGCACCAGAAGTGGTTCATTGAGTACATTGAACTCACCTAAGTGGATGCTACAGTGAGTGCAATAGCCTCTCATCCTGCCATTGACCCAAACCTGGCATTCTCTGTACCACGTACAGGATACGTACTTACAACAAGTCCATGTGATAAGGAGGGAAGAGAAACAAAAACTGGGATCAAAATATTACTTTATCAAAATATGGACCTAATGTCTTAGTTACTCAAAATAAAATCAGCACCTATTAGTATTATTATTATTACTAAACTAAATGACCCACTTCTGAGTAATTGAGTCAGATATGTGGCATACAATATTATTGGTGCACTTCAGTAACTTTTCTTTATATTTTGCCAATTTCACTTATTCTCCTTAACCCTGAATCTTCCTCTGAATCATCCGAATTTGGCCACTTCAGATACTGAAGTGTATGTCTTTAAGGATCAGTCCTCATCCTACTCCCTTGCCTCATTTTTTTCTTTGGAAATGTCGTCTCGTTGATTGCTTAATTTGGTCAACTCCTGGTGATATCTCGTTTTAGTGATCTATTTGTTTCTCTTGCCAAATGGAGTTTCAGAAGATCATCTCGACCAAATCCTACTGGACATGATAGGTATTCATTGTAATCTGACTTGTAATAGATATAATTTAAATACATATAATAGAAACAAATTTAAATATAGACAAACACCTACAATGGGAGGGCGGCAAATAGATGCTTGCCAGATAGTTTGTCTTCACCCTAAAGCTTTAAAAACAAATAGTAATATTGGCTAAGATTAAAACAATAAACATAATAATCATATATACCAATTCTTTCCTAGGAAATTTTCTAACATGGATCGCTGAATGTGCTATGACTAGATAATATAAAACTAATGTTTGTTTGGTGCCTTACAAATTTTCACACATTTTTCTGTTTCCCCATGGCACTGAATTTAGCAAATGAGGATGTCATAAAGTTTTGAAACCTGAGGCTAGTTATTTGGTGACCTTGATGAGCAAGACAGATTATATTTAGTTACTTTTTTTTATATAAGTATCTTAAAACACTGACCTGCATTGGCTTAGACTAAGCCATCCTAGTTAACAGAATTTATATTCTTTTGTGCAAAAAAAGAACAAAACAAGCCTGGTGTGGAGTAAGGACACTATGGCAACGGCAAGGACATAAGCTCAAGTATTTTCTGTAGGGAGTCATACACATGTTGCAAATTGTATGTTTTACAAATACAACATTGTACAAATACAACCAAACATCTTTATTCTAGAGATCAAATCATAACTTAGTAGTAACTTAGCAGCCTCAAAATACAAAGAGTAGTTATCTCTGAGGTGAATACCAATAAAAAAGTAGAGGGAAAATAAAATGTTTTTCAAAACCTCCCAAATTTATCAGAAGATCAAGAGAAATCTAGGAATTGAACAATTAATGTTTAATTAGGAATGCAAGAATTTTGTTCAGAAAAACGAATAGACCAATTGCAAAGTCCCTGTTTGAATAATCATGTAAAGTAATAAAAACACAGATGAAATTGACTGAGTGCTTGTTTTATGTGATACAGATGCCTGTAATCAGAGACAAATTGGCCACCTGCAGCTTCTGAGCATTGGATAAGTGTTTTGTTTAGTTGTGCAGTTAAAAACAATTTCAGTCTGCATTTGAAAATTAGAACATTTGAATTAAATATATATATATGTGCATTTTCAATCAACAACTCTGAAGATCCGGGAGTATTAGGCCTGCATTCTTGCACAGCAGGCACGAGGGCACCTGAGTAGTGGGTAGTTCACCAAAGCTTCGTGAAACACGTGCCCTTACACACAGCACCCCAGCTCCTTGCCCTACGCACATTTGAGTTTCAACACTACAATTAGTGTGTTCAGCTTATAGAATACATCAAGACCAGGTACTGAATGACTTTCCTTCCACCTTTGAAGCAAATCTATTGGTAGAACAAAGATAGAATGCTAAAGTCTTCAAAGGTCATGAAAAGCTTCAAAGATCATGGGAAATCACAGAAGAAACAGTAAAATAAAACATTTAACAAGCAAAGACCCTCCCTTCTTGGCTGATAATGATTTTACTGTCCAAGTCATTCAGCAGTGTCTGCAGTTCATTTATGCTCCTTAATGGTGATAATTAACATATATAAATCCCTTCAATTTGACTTCTGGAGGTTTTTTTCCTTTGAAGGTTTCGGATAGCTCTTAACTATGGACCTTGAGGCTTTCTGGGTCTGATCTTTCCACAGCTTCTCACAGGTCTTCTGGATTCTGGTTAATGAACTTGTGACTACATGGATTTGAACAACTGTTCCTTGACAAAGGCATTTTGCAAATAGTTTCCAAAATGCTATCTTATGAGGTTTTCTTTTACTAGGAAAAAACATAAGAACTATTGATTAAAATTTAGGTTTTCAATTTACTAGAAAATAAAATATGACTTAATTTGGGTGGATTAACATCGAAATTATTTTGAAAAGTGTTCTCTATAATCTTATAATTAATAAAATTTCTTGAATTTAGGTTTCTGTTTCTGGATGGCTATAATCTGCATTTCATTTTGCAATATTTCTAAATATATCTAAATTCCTGGCTACCTACAAAACCTCTGAGAAGTAACCATTCCTGAACATTAGCCACAAGGGCTCTTTGCTTTTGAGGAGTCCTCCAACAATGTCGCACTCAGTGCCCTAGAAAGAACATGATAATGGAAGTTTATAGATCTAAATTCTATCTCTGATTCTACCCACTTGCTAGCTGTGTGTCTCAGCCTTACTTTCCCCTTTACATCATAAAGGCAGCTGGACTAGATAACCATGGAGGCCTCCCACATATAAAAGACTATAGGTTTTCATTTCCTGTATATATTCTGGAGAGTAGAAATATCCTCATTTGAGCAACCTTCTAGTTACTTTTATGTTTGTGCTCCTGGCCCAGATTTAGAGATTTGACCAATGTGGGATCCCAGGTGGCCTCTTGTAAATTCATGGGTTAGCCCATATTCTGAAGGTGAAACTCTGAGCATCAACTCTTTCCTCACTCACTTCATAGTCACTCTTGTTACTACAGAAAAATGTTAAAGAGGGAGAGCTGTCAGAGATTGTTGAGGTAAATTGATAGCCATAGTCAAAGTGTGAAGAATAAAAGAGAGAAGTAGTATGTCTGCTTTTGTGTTTTTTCAGACATCATCTGGTCTACCAGTGTTCAATTGGTGCTGGACAGTTTCAGTTTCCCATCTGTGCTTGGCAAGGGCACCTCATCTTCCCCATTACATTCCTATTCATCGGTAGAAGCTGTCCAAATCACCAAGCCAAGAACAGCTACTTGCAAATTAAAATCCTCATCAGCACACATTCCACAGAACACTAAAGAAAACAGCCAGGCAAAGAAGAGGTCTCTGTAATCCTGGTCTCTGATTTTTGGAGGCTCCAATTTAGGCCCTAGTTATGTGGGAAATGCATTATGCCTATGATAGTTGCTAACACCCTGTTTTGTGGGGAATCAGCTTTCCATGTACTACCTATTCTCTAACCCTCCCCCCCGCAAATAATCTGGAGAAAATCTCCTCATGCCCAGATAACAAAATTTCTTGTTTATTTCCACCTTGTTCTTGTGTACACATAACTTGATGTACTTTATAGTACATCCCCATAAACAAAGCTATATTATACAATAGACAGATTCTCTTTAGAGTTCTCCAAAACTTCCCTATGTTTTAAATGAGCCACAAACAGCATGACTGCTTGTCTTCCTTTGGCCTGGAAGTGCATGTTTGGTTAGCTGTTTATGAAGACTTCTATTACCCAAGCCTGTTGACTGATCCATCATTCTCTGACTAGGTGTCTGTTCTCTCTTCCTTTTTGCTGATCACAGAGGCGCAGCCCGGTAAGAACTCTCAACATTTTTACCTTACACGTGTACAGAGAAAATTGTTGCCAAGGCCAGGTGGCCAGGTTGGCTTCTCATCAAATTTATGATAGCCCAGTGTGAATGAGGCAGATGAATTCATTTTACTGGTTGGAAGTGTCTGGTCCTGTAAGTGTCAAGAACATATTTTAGGATTATTAGAGCACTTTTCCATAACAGACTAAATTAATACATAGGAATCCCAACTCCTAGGGTTAAATTTTAAAAGAGTGTGTGTGTGTATGCAGGGTCTGGAGATTGGCTAGAAAGCACCATAGAGGTTTGTAGCAAAGTGACATTGAAGAATAAGAAAACTGTAAGGAAACAATTTTTAAGCCCATGGTTTTTAAGACTGAATTTGCACTAAGTCCCTGGACCATAAGTTACATTGGTCAGTATATGCTGATACATAAGAATGGATAATCACGGTTTCCTTAGAGGGCAAGGCATGTCAGTAAGCCTTGACTGTCACATAATTCTGTATGTCATCACTGAAGGTGAATCAGTTTCGTTTACATTGTTCAAAGTCAAACCGCAGTCCTTTTCCTCAGGTTGAAGAGCATGATGTATTCAAAGCAACAAAAAGGAGGGTCTTCGCTATATTTGAATTGATCCCCATCCGTCTGGTCAGTCCCTTGAGAGAGGAAATGGAACTGAAAACAATGCCCTCTGAAATATCCCTAGGTCTGTGCCAGTTCAATGAATCGATTATTATTTAAGGCAAATTCTCCCTCAGCTGAGAAACTGGTAGTTCTCTGTTTAAACCACTTGGCTGAGTATAAAAGAAAACAATACCTACAGGTGAGGATGATCTCAAGTGACATTCCAGATTATGACAAATTACTCTTTTTTAAAAGAAAAAAAAGTGACTTAACTAATTCAAAATGAAGGAAATTTATTCACAATCTACATGTAAGGACAATAGTTGAAAGGATGAAAAGGGGTTATCTAGTGAGGAGAATGTTTTTGAATTCAGTGGGCTTTCTTCCTCAATGTGGTTTGTGTGTCGACACCATCCTACCCTTGCCCTGGATTTGCCATGCTGCGGCCTCAAGGCCTCAGATCTGCGTGCCGGCCCCAGCTGACAATGCGCTTTCTTTTCTGTTGCTGCTGACTTGCTGCTGCTCGTTTGAATATCTGTTCCCTTCTAAATTGATCTGATTTTACCCTTCCTAATTTCTAAACAAGCGTTTTCTTGCATATTACTGCCATGTGTTGCCTGCACTTAATGGATGATTATTCATTCAGGAGGAGTATTTAATAAAAATGTCACGGGGGCTTCTCATTTAGGACCTCCCAACAGTAACAATCTATTAAACGAATTGATACACCAGCAATCACTGAATACAAAAGAAGCTTTGCACCTTTCTTGGTTTCATAAGTATTACATTTTTAATAAAAAGGGTAAGATAGAGAAACCAAAAGGTCTTCAATATAGCCTCTGGGGTCCCCTAATTCCTGGGTTTCAGGTCTCACAATACTAGAAGGATCCTCTTCCCTCACTGCCAACCTTGCACTTGACTACTTGAAATTGGTCTCTTCCTTCAGACCTTACTAATAAAAATCTGACTAGCTGAGGCTCCATAACCTAGAAGAACATTTTAATGCCACTTAAACAATTTGTTCTCTTGTTATTTTTGTCTATGCAGTCTTCTTTTCCAAAAGCCAACCTGTATCCAAACCCATAATGACTGTAGCTGATTTAAATTCCCATCTTTATTTAAAATATTTATTTATAAAAAATGTTTGTTTATAAATTTAGATAAATACATGTTAATGTAATAAAATATTCATTTATTAAAATAAATAATTCTATATAATTAAATATATTAATTTACTAAAAATAAAATATAAGTTTTTACTAATAACATAATAATTCTCTATATGGCACACACACAGATTACGTTATTAGGCAAAACAAGACAGAAACATGTTTGAGATATTGGGCCAGCCACTAGAAAACATCTAGTGGATCCTGTTCAGATAGAAACTGCTCTTCTATCATAAATGAGTTCAAAACGAGACAAAAAATTCTGAAAAATCCTTACAAAAGAGAGAAAGAGGCTTCTTATGGTGCTTTGTCTCGTCCTGAGTTAACAATGTTATCATTTGAGAGAACAAATATATGTGACCAATAGGTTGAGTCTTCATCAAAGTAGGAAAGTAGAAAAAAATGTTTGTTTGGTGACCACCCACCAAATTCATGGGCATACCCTTTGGGATACTTTCCTGTGCTTTACTTTACCCACAGCAGTGCCCTGTCATTCTCCTAAGGCAGCCCTGCCATGCCCCGCCTCACCCACTTCCAGTGGTCTAAGAACCTTTCACAGTGATTTTGAATCAAATCTTTTTATCTAATCAATTCTTCTGTTGTCAAAATAAGTTTCTACTAGGGCATTATAAAAACTAGAAATGGCCTTCTCAGATTACTCCCATCAGGCCTATTTGTATTCCAGTAGTACCAGAATGCCAATGGTGGGCCAGGTAGCTGGCAAGTGGAAGAAATTGGGGTGGGGTTACCTGGTGAGAAGGATGGAAGTCCCACTCAGTGGCTGTTCTTCCAAGGTTTCCTTCTCTATAACACTTGCCACTTCTATCATTACAAATTGCGTTAGTAAACTAATGACTGTTTCTACTAACTTATGGACCCCATCTGATAAGAGCAGACAGTAACTCTAATAATTAAAGTCCATGATTTTCAAACATCAAATGTAATTTAAACTTGGACTTACCTTCTTGTCTGCTAGACTTCAAAGTAGTTTTCTAATAGACTATTTAATATTTACTTTAATTTACCAAATCTACCCAGGTAAGGGATTTCTCTGGATCAGGAGACTTATGATTTACCTTCCCTTTCTCTCTATAATCCTAAGTAAAATGAAAAACTGATTTATATGAGTGTGTCTACAATTTCCAATTTGAATGTGATTCTGAGAAAAATTTCATTTTTCTCCATCTGCATTTCATTAAGTTCAGTTTAATTGCGATAATGGAAGTATACATATTGTACGTAACATATATGTGGTCTTAAACCTTATAGTGTCTATTTCTAATTCTAGGGTGCAATTAAAAGGAACTTATCCAGTAAGTATATCTTAGCTACCCAAAATAGAGTACAATTTAAAAGAAGGAATAAGTTCCTTGGATCTTGAAGCATATATACATTTGACTTATATACTTTGGGGCTTGATTTTTAAGACTTACAAATGTCTTTTACAGAAAAGAAATCTTGTAATGATAAAGGGGCTTGTTGGGTTCTGAATGGTTAATGTTTAAATTCTGAAAGTGAATATGTTTTTTGGAAAAACTTTGCTATTTCCTATATTTGTCAACTCTTGCTGTATCAATTGACTTTAAAAATAAAGTTCATGAAGTGTGTGTTTGGTGGTGGGGGTGGGGAGAGGAAGGGGCAGAAGGAACTGAAGATAGATACAACTTACCCATTCTTGTGTTATTTGATATAAAGTTTTTAGTCAGCTAAGGTGACATGGAATAGGTTATAATATACACAGGGCATGATTTTCCTCTGCTGCATACAGCACATTCTAAGGAATTCTAAATTTATGGTTCCTGGTTAAAGGTATAACATTTTCTTGGCATTTCAAGAAAAGAACAGGCAGAGAATGCTGGATTCGTGTACTATGTATATATGGCCTGCTTGGTGTTCTCTTATGGTAATTGGGAAGCAGAACTGATCAAGGCAGCAGACATTCGAAGAATGATATGCTACTCCTCTAGCTCTACAGCGTACAACTCTTCTGTTTGATGGCTTATCATGGTAATTCCTTGGCTAATTAGGTTTTACAAATGCCAGAGAAAATGCTACTACATATGCCTAATAGAAGACTTGCATTGCCAGGGGAGAGGGTTTGTTTTGCAAAGCTTTCATGTTGAGTTGCTTATTGATGGAACTTAAATCTATAAGTGTTTCCAAACATAGCTCATAAGACAGATAAGTAAGGAACGGAAAAAAAATATTCCTAAAAATTTTCTTTGTCCTGTACATCAGGTGAAGAAGTGGCCAGACCCAGGCGTTCCACACCAACTCCAGAACTTATAAGGTAAGTGTGAAAGACGTTGGTTGTGTTTTATGCAAGGCATCACCACTGTTAACAATTTAGCCAATCTCATTGGGACTAAACTCTCCGCTCCTGTTACAAAAAGGACTTGCTCATATGTGTAAGTTCATAGTATAATTCAAATATGCTATCATTTCTCACAAGTGCAGCCTGAGGGAGACCTTTGGGAAAGTGCTCTGTAGTCATCTACAGTAACTATTAGAATGTGCAGTCCCCCCTAATGGGAGGATTGCAAGTCTACGTGAAGAGGTCCTTTGGGGTCTGAAATGCTAAGCTGAAGTATGATTATTGGATATAATTTTATGGTACATTCCACCTGCCACACTCCAAAGGAATCTTCTGTTTTGTTTTTTGGGGGGGGCAAAATAATTGTATTTTACACTGTGTATTTATTGGATTAAGCAAGTATTATACAAATGGACATTGTTTTCCAAAAAGACTCCTATTTAAAAGCTGAGTCTTTTTCATTTTCCCTTCTTCTCCAAACCCTCCCTTTTCCCTTTCACCTCTTACCTCCCACCACACATGGAGAGAACTCATTAGGATTAATCTGGGGAAGAAATGGAGAACATTATACAACCTTTCGTTAATGATGAGTTTGATAATTGGGGAAAAGGATGAGAGTTTAACATATTACCCTCCTTTTCTCTCTTATTCCTCAATACTCTTTTTCTTTCTGAGATGAACTATATTAAGGTATTAGGAAGTTATGACTAGGCTGTTGGGTAGGAGGGAAGGATGGATGCAGTTAGAAGCTGGAAGACCCAGTTTCTTATTCAAACACAACTTCCTGGGTGGCTTATCACTTAGCCTCCTTATGCCTGACTTTCACTAGTTATAAACTGCATTAACTACAACATAGAGATGTGGAGAACACAAATATCAATGGTTTGGAAGACGTTAAGAGAGAATAAGTTGCTTTACAATAAACTGTTATCTCTTCTAGGTATAGAGAATCATGATGCTTTGAAAGAGTTTCTCTCCTTCAATTTATTGCAATGGCACCATGGTCCCCCATTGAGAATCAGGGATCTTATCTCCTACCAAGTCTCTTGTCCATAATACATTTGACATCCTTGTATATACTTTCTAGACCTATGGAAACTTATGTACATGCATACATACAGACACAAGTGCACACACACACATCTGCCTTACTGTAAAAAATATGTGAAAGCTCATCTACGCTTTTCAGCATTAATATTCCCTTTCTCTATGTTTTGCTTTAATGTCTGTGATTTAGCAAAAAACCTCCAGATGACACTATGGCCCTAGCTCCCCTCTTTGGCCCACCATTAGAATCAGCTTTTGATGAACAGAAGACAGAAGGTAGGGAAAATGTGTATATGTGTAGATTTTTTTTCTTTTCATTAGCTTACCTAAAGTAAATATATGTGTTTTGAGGCATATTTTTAATGTATCGTCAGATCTCCAGTAGCTGTGTTTGGTAATATAAAATGCTCTTATAGCCCTGGCTGGCTTGGCTTAGTAGTTAGAGTGTCAGCCCATGGACCAAAGAGTCTCGGGTTCGATTCCAGTCAAGGGCACGTACCTCAGTTGTGGATCGGTCCCCGGCTCTAGTCAAGGTCGGGTGGGAGGCAACTAATCAATGTGTCTCTCTCACATCAATGTTTCTCTCTCTCTTTTTCTCTCTCCGCATGGCACTCTGTCTGAAAATAAATGGAAAAATATCCTCGGGCAAAGATTTAAAAAAAATTTTAAATGTTCTTATATAAAAAAATCATTTGATTTAAGAGCACTATGGTACATATAAAATAAAATGTTACTTTTCTAGGATCCGTTGGTGAGGGAAATTAAATTTAAGTATTAAGGAGAGCAAAACTTGGAAGCATAATGGGGAAGCTGAGCTACTGTAACAAAGAGGCACCAAAGTACAGTGACTTCAACAAGATAGAAGTTTATTTCTGTTTCATGTTAACAGTCTCAAACAACATGGACTGTAGGGTGGCTCTGGTGTTCTCAACATGTGGCCTTCATCTCTCAGTCCGAGGGGGCTGCTCCAGCTCCCATCATCTCCCAGTCAGATGAAAGGGGTTGGGGGTGGGGGTGGAGGTGGAGAAGGGCCAATGGACCTCACTGCCAATCCTTGTAAGAGCCAAATCTGGCAGAGACACACATTACTTCCAACCAGCGCCCATCATAGATCATTTAGTGCCGCAAGGCCAGCTAAAACTCTTAAACTATGAAGAAATGGAGAGAATGTGCTGGAAGACAGCTAGCAGTCAGTCACATCTAAACATTTTTTCATAGTTTAGTTAGGAAAATGTATACGAAACATCCCTAAATACTCCTTTAGTGATTTGTCTACAACTTAGGCCCTGTGACAAGATTATCAGTTCTCTTATTAACATCTGTGATCATCTTGTTCTTAAGGACATAATCATGTAATGACTGAAGGTGGGGTTGGATTTGTGTCATTTGAATCTACCTATTAAAGAATTTCATAACTGTATGGAAACCTGATATACAAAATAGAATACGGTTCTTAAAAGTGAAAGTGGTGTTCATTGAGCACCACTGAATCCATTTTTAAAAATGCTGCTTTACATCTTTAAAGAATGCTTACTGTCCGGCCGGTGTGGCTCAGTGGTTGAGCGTCGACCCATGCACCAAGAGGTTGCCAGTTTGGTTCCTGGTTAGGGCACATGCCAGGTTGTAAGCCTGATCTCCAGTGGGAGGCATGCAGGAGGCAGCCAATGGATGTTCTCTCTAATCAATGTTTCTATTTCTCTCTCCCTCTCACTTCCTCTCTCTCTAAAATCAATAAAGGAAAAAAAAAAAAAAAAGAATGCTTACTTTTATGTTAAAACAGAGCTAAGACCATCTTTGAGGTTTGTGATGGAGAGGAGATACACCCCTGGACTTGTCAGTGTGCCTGGCTTGATTGTTCTTTAGGTGGTTTCAGCCCCTGAAGTTGTGTAAAGTTCCAACAGTTGCACCAAGCACGCTTGCTCTTTCAGTACCCACACTGACCTGTCATATCTACACACCCTCACTTCTTTGGATTGATTTTTCTATCACTAGTTTAAAAGGCCTGGAAAAATATATATTTTGGAGTC
Source organism: Tadarida brasiliensis (assembly GCA_030848825.1). Taxonomy (NCBI): domain Eukaryota; kingdom Metazoa; phylum Chordata; class Mammalia; order Chiroptera; family Molossidae; genus Tadarida; species Tadarida brasiliensis. The sequence continues at coordinate 50,710,757 of CM061264.1, forward strand.
AGGTATGCATGCCTGGGATCAGACCTTAGCTCCTCTGCTTTCACCTTCTCTTGGCAAGTTATTTAATCACTCTAATCTTTGGTTTCCCCTCCTGCAAATGGTACTAATATTATACCAACCACATGGTGATGTTGTGACAATTAAACACAAATAATAATAGCTATGGGCCTTGTAGTAAGTGATTTATATACATTTTTATACATTATATGTATATACTCCTTTAATCTTTTTAGTACCTATGAAATTGCTTTTATCATGTCTACACTAAAGAAAGGGAATGCCTAACTAGGGCAGCTCAGTGGTTGAGCATCAACCCATACACCAAGAGGTCGACAGTTCGCTTCCCGGTCAGGACACATGCCCAGGTTATGGGCTAAATCCCCAGAGGGGGGCAAGCAGAAGGAGGCCAATCAATGTTCTCTCTCATCGAAGTTTCTATCTCTCTCTTTCTTCCTCTCTTTAAAATCAATAAAGAAAATAAATTTTTTTAAAAAAATAAAAAATTGCCCAGCCAGTGTGGCTCAGTAGTTGAGCATCAACCCATGTACCAAGAGGTCACCAGTTCGATTCCTGGTCAGGGCACATGCCCAGATTGTGGGCCAAATCCCCAGTGAGGAGCATGCAGGAGGTGGCCAGTCAGTGTTCTCTCTCATGGATGTTTCTATCTCTCCCTCTCCCTTCCTCTTTCTCTAAAATCAATAAAGGAAAAAAAAAATTTTATAATAAATAAATAAAAATTAAAAATAAAGAAAGGGAAGCCCAGAGGTTATATGATTTGCCCAAGGTCCACAGTAAGTGTGGAGGCTGGATTCAAATCCACATTTAACTAACTTTCCAGCTTGTGTTTTACCATATAATAGATTACAACCAGTGCTTATATAGCCCCTGGCACATGATAGGTGTGGGGAAGAACAGGTTATTTACATATTTTTTGCTAATTTAATTTCTCTCTGTGATGCTGTGAAAGGTTTATTTAAAGACCCTATAAGATCCTTTAAATATGCAAACCACTGTATAGAACCCAGGCATTTTAAATTTTGAAGCATATTCATAGCAAACTTTAAGTAAATGAATTTAAAGCAAATTTCCATGGGATTACTGTCTGGATTTTGAAATGGGTGCCAGAAACTGATCCAGTCCATTCAGAATGTCCCTGAGTGACCAATCAGAAAGAAATGCAGTTTTTATTTGGCTGTATGTAAACACGCAGACACCCTCCTGTACACATACAAAAACACACACCCTGCTCCTCTTTCCATTCTCTGCTGGAAAAGAGTGAGCAGCAGCACATTCCTGAATTAAGTGGCTAGTACTAAGGCTGGAGGGAAGTAATTCTGTGACGCTCAACTTTAAATTGAAATGTGAAGTTCTAAAATCTAGGGGCATTTCTTTTGTAAACTCACCCTGGAAAAAAAATTTTTTTGTTTCCAGTTCTTTTAGATCAGCCTGAGATATGGGGTTCAGGCCAACCAGTTAATCCAAGCATCGAGTCGCCAAAGTTAACAAGGCCTTTTCCCACTGGAAGTAAGTTATGTGCCTGCTCTGTCTGGAAAAATAAGTGACTCATTTTACTGTCTGTCTGCATAGTGAAATTAGGCAACTCTTAGAAAGTCTACCTAAGTATTCAGAAGAGATGTTATTCTAACAGGCTTTAGAGTTAAAGGGACCAAGGGCAGGTTGTCAAAGCAGGAATCACATAAGTTAAAGTAAAATTAACTTTGGATGGTATAACTTCTGATATTCCATAGGCTTACTTATTCATTCATTCATTAGTCATTCATTCAGGATGTGTATGTAAAGTGAAAAGCAAATAAGCCAAAGAACCTACTATGCTCCAGGAACGGGCTATCAGATGACACAGAGGTATCACACAGCACCAAGTCAGATGTGGTTCCTGTTAGTCCTGCAGAACAACCGAGGCTGCATAGGATAGAAGGGACACACTGAGAGAAAAGAATGATAATGGGAGCGTAAGAAAAACAATGCTATATGGCAGATAGAAGCTGAGACAGGAGATCCCAGCAAATTTATCTTAAAGCAGGGCCACCATCCCAGCTTATTGCAGCATGCCCCTCCCCCACTCCAGGTGGCTGGGGAAGGAGGTCCTGAAGATCTTTAGAGCCCTTTACTTTGCAGTGGGTTGGGCTATTCGGGCTGAATGGATTACTCCTTCATCAAGCCACCCATCTGATGGATTTATTGAGTTCTCATTTCAGTAGCCTTGTCATAGCAGATGTGCATGTGGAAAGTACTCCTTAAAAATCCCATGGGTGGGAAGATTGGATCTCTGAGAAAGGTGTTCGGGGTGGAGGGGGATGCAGAGGGTATTTTTACTCTGTGAAGCTCACAAAGAGACCAATTAATACTTTTTCCAGTTCAGCATCCCCAGAGCTCTGCTTTTTGGTGCCTAAAAATAGTCATAGTAATTAACCAAGGGATTGTTAATCAACAGCCCAGAGTCTATTTGTTGGAAATGTGATATAAAACCATGTGATCCAGTCTTTCCAAGGATATTTCCTTCATAAAATAGGAAAAAACATCAACAACATTTCTTAAACTTGAACTTTCAAAGATGTGTTTTCAAAGGATTAGAACCCCTTTGGGTGTACCAGATATGGTCAGTGATAAGAAAACATTCATTTAAAGAAAGAATAAGAAAAAAAATGTACTGTTGAAGCAGTAATTCCTAATTTTGCCCACAAAATGACAAGTCCAGTTCAGACAGGTTGAAACCATAACATAATACCTTTTCTCTCTTCAGGGGTTTTAGTTATAATTTTTACCAAGGTAATGTGTTCATTCTTCCTTGACTCAAGTCATTTTGTTTCAGACTCTCAAAAATACACTAAAATTTAAGACGTATAACTTAGAGAAATCTTTCCAGACTCAATCCATATAAAGCTATGTGGTCCAGTCTTTCCAAAGACTGGATATAATATCCTGATGATGTTCAAAACCTCTCACCTGAGTCCCCATCCAAGCTGTTCTCATTTCCTTGATCACACCCCAGACTGTAACTATGTGTTAACGTGATACTTAATAATTCGGTCATAAATTCCTTGAGGGCAGAAACTCCTTTTATTCAACCCTTTGTACCTAGTTCCTAGTACAGGATGTAGGAGGTTTGTCATGAAGTAATGAATGAATAAAATGATAATATTATTATAGTTATTACCTGACATTCTTTTGGCAAATTTTTATTATCATAAAGTGGACGACTCTGAATGGGTCCTGCATCAGTCCTTTAGCTTTGAATTAAAAACAATTTTAGACCATTAATGCCTATTCCATTTCCAAGAGCTAGAATATGAATGAAAGCTTAAATCCTGCTTCTCTGCAGAATATTGTGTAACTGAGGGAGAAAGTAATCAATAATACTTGGCTTCTCATCTCTTTGCAGCACCTCCACCACTGCCTCCAAAAAACATACCAGCCACCCCGCCCCGAACAGGCTCCCCGCTCACGGTCGCACCAGGTAAGCTTTAGCTTTTTCTGTTCCGGGACCATGTGGCAATCAGAACAGTATCCCTGGACCTCAACATACCCACAATCTGTCGGAAGCTATAGACTAGATTCAACATGAAAATGTTTGCATTCAGTTCTTCTTCCACTACAGTCTACCATGAAGACTTATTTTAAAGAATCATTCTGAAGTTTCACAAGAGATTCACTTTCTCAATTAATTTTTCCTCTGTATATTACTGCTGAATGAGGGCCACATTTACTTGTATAATGAAAGAAAAAAATCTCAATATTGGAAGTCATTGTTTAATTGACATGTCACTTCATTGGATCTCATTTTAATGATATGCAAATTAATAGTCAGTCTCAAGACACAATTTGTAATTTTCCAAGAACAGATAAAATTTTTGCCAGAATTAAAACTATTTAGTCTATAAAGACATAAAATGTTTCCCAGGATGTGCAGCACACTGGTAAGCTCGGGTAATGGGGAATTTTTTTCTTAGTAATCATAAAAGTACTTATTATCTCATGGCAAAATGATGTGCAAAGATGATGAAATATGGCAAGCAATTGCTGCATGTCTCCAGACAGATAATTTCTAAGGCACATTTTGATCTTCCATTAAAATCAATACTACATATTCATCCAATTTATAATCTACCTAGTCTTATTGGGCTAGCAAGACAAAAGCAGTAATGGTTATTTTATGTGCCTGGGCCTTTAGAGTGTGGTTCTTTATCACCTTTGGAATTCTATTGCAGCTTCATGCTTCATCCTTTGCTATTTATGCAGCCTGGTGAGATTGATAGCTACAGAATGGAATATTTATCAACAAGAGCAAATGCAAGACATAGTCATTTATGAAATTTATATTGACTCAGACCCAACAGGGAGTCATCCAGAGTGTCATCGGTAAAGGTGTTTGCAAGTTCAAATCATTTTGGCCCCTTGTATAGCCATAAATATGTTAGATATAAATAAATCTACCATGAAATTATAAATATTGTGGGCTATGCAAACTGCTACCCCATTTATCTGTAGCCTTGGAACCTTGAATGCTAACTCCTTTCAAACATGAAATATGGAAGCACTGTGCTGGTTCTTGTAGCCAAAGGGTTATTTAAAGGTGAAGTGCTTCTGCTTATGCCTTGCAGTTATTTAGGTAACAATTTCTGATTGGAATAACCTCAATTTTTAAAAAGCGTACTTCCTCACATTGCAGTTGTTATCAAATCTTTTATCCCAAGCTATAGAAGGTAGTTTTGAATTTATTCTCATATTACTAATAAGAATTAAAAAGAATAGCTGATGCTGATGTTTATCAAAACATAATTTTCTGTCTCATGACTTTAGATAGATATATATCAGTTATACCTCTGACATTAACTGATTAGACTTGACAAAAAAAGAAATTATACAGATGATTTTATCATTTTCTTCCCTGTTAAACAGGTATATATGTATGTAACAGTTCTAATAAGTAGTAAATGTCTTCTCAATAATCTGTGTGTTGTGTGTGGGGTGTATATGTGTATGTAAATACACATGGGGATATCCCTTTAATTAATATTTGTACTGTGTTTCTGGTATATTTAAGGTGGAAGATATACAGCTAATTATGATGTGCTATTCTTTTAAACTAACAGATATTATAATTAGTTTCACCAAGCATTTTTATTTAATATGCTAGAGTAGATAATCAAATATGAGGGTGATTTTCAGCTTTTTTTTTTTTTTTTAACTGTATTAGATGTATTTCAGTAGGCCAGATTTTCGCAAGGGACCTCCCTTTTGGAATTTGCAGTCCCCAAGCCCGTACTTCTCCGTGACCCTGGCATGGCCTTCTCAGAGTGATCACACTCTGCACTCGTGTGAGCAGCCCTTGAGAGCACAGCGTGCTCAGCACTTTTGATGATGGTAAAAGTAGCTAACGGGGGTCACCTTGCAAAAGGGTAAATAATCACATAAAATGATAATGCTCACATTCTGCAGGCAGGGAACTCTCCCATCCCCTTCAGCTCTGATCAAGCTATTTTTACATCATGAAATATCCCCAGTGAGGTACCTCGAAAGGCAACCTATTTATCAGGCTTTGCCTCACCCTTCCCACCCCATATAAATAATATTAAAGTCAATTAAAGTTTTAAATCAACTACTTTAACCACAGGAAGTGACCAGTCAGCCACAGAGGTCAAAATTGAAAAACTACCATCAATCAATGACTTGGACAGCATTTTTGGCCCAGTGTTGTCCCCCAAGTCTGTTGCTGTTAATGCTGAAGAAAAGTGGGTCCATTTTTCTGATACGTCCCCGGAACATGTTACTTCAGAGTTGACTCCAAGGGAAAAGGTGGTGTCCCCACCAGCTGCATCAGAAAACCCAGATGACTCCCCAGCTCTGGGCCCCCCGAGCCCTCCCGGCCCCCCAGGCCCTCCAGGGCCCCCTGGTCCTCGAAATGTGCCATCGCCACTCAATTTAGAAGAAGTCCAGAAGAAAGTCGCTGAGCAGAGCTTCATTAAAGATGATTACTTAGAAACAATCTCATCTCCTAAAGATTTTGGGTTGGGACAGAGAGCAACTCCGCCTCCCCCACCACCACCCACCTACAGAACTGTGGTTTCGTCCCCCGGACCTGGCTCGGGCAGTGGTACGGGGACCACCAGTGGTATGTCTTACTGTTTGAGTGTGCTTCGTGTGACCGGGAATGGCCGTGGCTGCTGCAGTATGAGCAACACCCTCCTCCTGCCTGGCAGTTGGCTTTAGAGCTTCAGTCATCCCTCCTTTGGTTTGGGTGTCCTGTGGCCCTGTGGCATGTCCTGGTCCATCGAATGCTCGCAGTCATCATGCAAGTCTGTGGATGTGTTCTGCCCTGCCTTCCCAGCCCTGAGGCTGCCCAGCCTCCCACCCTGCAGTTAGGAAGTGTTTGTTTTTAAACAAAGCTTTGCTGTCGTTGTTTGGAATTCAGGAAAGTTCTAGAAAGACAGATTTCATAGCCAGTAGGTTTTCATGTTAAATATCTGATTTCCTTGTCAGATGTTTTCACAAGGGCCCTAGTTTTTGGATGTTTTTTTTTTTTTTTGAAGTTTGTTTTTTTTGTTTTCAGCTTTATTGAGGTATAATTGACAAATAAAATTGCAAGCTATTTAAAGTACACAATGTGATGATTCAATATACATATCTATTGTAAAAGGATTTTCCACATCAAGTTAATTAACAAATCCATCACCTGACGTTTACTTTTTTTTTTAGTGAGAACATTTAAGTTCTACTCTAAGCAAATTTCACCTATACAATACAGTGTTATCAATTATGCAATACAGTCACCATGTTACACATTATATCCTCAGACTGTTTTAATCTTTTAACTGAAAGTTTGTATTTCTTTTTCCCAAGGGCCCTAGTTTTTATAAGTCAATATGGGTTTCTTCTTCTGTTTTATTCTTTTCTTTTTCTTTTTCTCTCTTTTTTTTTTTTTCTTTTTGTGTGAAGGAAGAACCATGTTAGCCCCTCTAATTTATTTCAGAAAAAAATAGTTTGAAAATGAGATTTTAGGGGACAGCAAAAAGGTGCCTCACTGCATCCCCAACCTAATCACGCTGCCACTAAAGACAAATTATTCTCTGGTTTCTCTTTGACGTGCCAACTTTAAGTGTGGTGACAGGAGATGGGAAAGTCTATCAGAAATATATGTTTGGGAACAATATATGCAAATATTGACAATGAATCTGAGTTTTTAGCTTTTCTTATTTGAAGTTTCCTTTCGCATTCTGTAATTATGAAAGGAAAGGAATACCTGCCTTGTATACCAAAGAAAGATCAAGACTTTTCTAATGCATCTTCTTCCCTATTGTTTATTCCACTGGTGCACATGTTTGTCTGGCAAGTCCCTCCAGTGCCTGTGAGTTCTGTTTAGGCACCTTCCTGGGGGTGCCATGTGCTATTTGTTTTTCATTTACTTTGAAAAAGGATACCAAGTTTAAGTTATTTAGATCTAGTAAGAAACAGAAAGGAAAGACACCTGTCTCTATTCTAATAATCAGTCCTCATTGCTGCCTCTTTCATTGGAGTATCTTTCAGTGTTTGCTGTGTGTGTGCAGGTTCCTCTGGGTTTTAAAATGAGCACCCATGCTGATCAAGGAGCAGGCTGAAGATTTACCTGTGCCGCACACAAACTCAATGTTTTATATCATTAAGTATGCCCTCCGTGCCCTCCTCCACTAAAAAATGAAAACTATTCAATATTCAAATAAGTTTGAGAAACGTGTGTCAAAACAAAATCAGCAGGTTTTTTTTCTTCTTCTTTTTTTTTTAATCCTCACCTGAGGATATTTTTTCTATTTATCTTCAGATAGAGTGGGAAGGAAGGGGAGAGAGAGAGAGAAACATCAACGTGAGAGAGACACATCAACTGGCTGTCTCCTGCAGGACCCTGACCAGGGTCGGGGACAAACCAAAACTGAGGTCCATGCCCTTGATCGGAATGGAACCCGTGACTCATTGGTCCAAGGGCCGATGCTCTAACTGCTGAGCCAAACCAGCCAGGGCGGCAGATTTCTTTTTTTACCATAGTACCTTCGAGAGCCTTTATTTTGCCAATAATAGCAACAGCTATAATTTCTTGTTTGCCTCCATGCAAGTGCGCATTATTTTATCTTCACAACCCCATGTGGTAGATACTCTTACTTTCCCCATTTTGCAGCTAGGAAAACTGAGGCTTAGTGGTATCCAGTAATTTGCCCAAGTTTTCTCAGCTAGAGGTGATAGACTTGGGATTCATACTCAGGTCTGTCTAATCCAGAGCCTGTGTTTGTAACCACTGTTGTCTACAGGCACTCTTCTAAGGTTTAGTTACAAAACACCCCAAACTTATGTGACGACTGACACTCACCTGTGCTGCACTGTATCACCAGTAAGATCACCGATATTCTCTCAAAACGTACTCCTCAGAGCACTGCTCAGTGCTCCTCTCTATGATTCTAGAAGGTTAGAGCACCCACCTTCATCCTCTGTTGCTTTTTTAGGTCTTTTCTGGGATATAAGGTCCTTACTTCTCTGTAAAGATAATAAAGGGCCCCTAGATAAAGCCTTCATTTTAGGCCTCAAACCCAAGTGAAAGAGGTCACATTTCTGTTGCCTTCTATGGGGCTTTCTTTCCTGGGTCAGGCCCTCAGTCTTCTGAAAAGGCTTTTCAAGGAATAATGCCCTTTCTCCAGGGGCAGGCCACTAAGCTCTTGTGCAGGGAGGAGAGGACAGGGAAGCTTCATTTTTTCCTCTGTGTTTCCATCACCTTCCACAAGGCTCTGGGAGGCGTTTGTTTAATTGAACTGACCACCGATACAATGAGTGCAGAGAGGAGCTTTGGCTTTCTTTCTGGAACCTTTGGGAGTTTCGTTGTTTTAATGTTTAGCTTCCATACCCTTATTTGAAATCACTTTAAAATGTTGCCAGTAAAGACTATTGATTCTTAATAATTGAGCTGGAAAAAACTATACTTTGCTGGTATTAAAGGATTAAATTTCTAAGTGGAAGATTGAACTGGGCCAATGAAGCTCATGAATAAATGAAACTTTGCACCATTATCTCCTTAATTAAGTCCCAGTTTATTTGCTGCATAATGTTTTATTGATGGAATATACACAGACTGGCAGAAATGTAAATTTAGGATTACAGCAATAGGATATGGCCTCATGTTTTAAAAATCGGTGATGCTTCTCACTCCCTGCTCTTTATAACACTTAGCCTGATAAGACTAGCTTTTCCTGTACTTCTCCAACTCTGTTTAATTCAATACCATTATGCTCACTTTTTAAAATTTCATTTAAAGCAAGGTAACCGTCATCCACCCATTTCAGGAGTTCTCACAGCTTTGTAAAAAAGAGTTACCTGCTGTTGAAAAACAACAGGAAGTTAAGAATTTGCTTCAAGAAATTTAATTTCCTTGTGGCAAAAGTTAAAAATACCTAGCTTAGCCAGAACAGGGCTTTACTGGAATGCAGACTCTGATTCTTGGCAAAGGCTATCTCTTCTGTGTGACTTGTGTGCCAGGGGATGGGGAGGAGAAAGAATCTCATTGGCCTGCAGCAAACGTGGAGGCCAGGGAAAGAGAAGTGTTAGTAAAGATAGGATGTTCTTCTGTGCAACATTCTCCAACTCGGGATACTAAAGCAATATTAAAAGCTGTTACACACACACACACAGCAAATGAGTTTCAGTTACTTGGGTTTGAATTAACCAAATATATTTCCTAACTACAAGTCATTTTAGAGCAGCAGTGTTCAATATGGAAGCCACTAGCCACATGTGGCTATTTTAATCTTAATTATAATTCATTAAAATTAAAAATAGTTTCTTATATGCATTAAGCACAATTCAAGTGTTCAATGGCCGCATGTGACTAGTGTCTATCTCATTGGACAGCACTCGTTCCAGAACGTTTTCATCACTGCAGAAAGCTCCATTGAACAGTACTTTTTTAGGGCTTGTAATGTGCTGGTCCCGAAAAAGAATTAAGAGTATGTAACCATTCCCACACGTATTTAAAACTTTCTTCAAATGATGAAATTGTGTTCTAAGAAACACAATTGGAAAAGGCTGTTTAGTTTCTTACATATTTTGAAATGCATGTATTTCATTTCACTTGATTCTTCCCACAACATTGTGATGTAGTAGCCTCATTTTACAGAGAGGAAACAGAAACTCAAAGATGGAATTTGGCCATAATCACAAAGCTAATAAGTAGTAGAGCCAGGATCTGACCCCAGGTCTGTTGGGTTCCATTTACCACTTCTCCCCAGGTGCCCCCACTGCCCACCCTCACCCACCTACACACACACAGAGAGATGAAAGTTGAAGCTATAGTTGCATTTTTTTTCAGCGGTTACCAGAGAAACTATGATGGGACTTCAGGTTGAGAGTAGCAAATGGGTTGAGAACATGTCAATGGTTGCCAACCTTTTTGAACTCACAAACTCAGATAATGTACATGTGATTTTTAACGTTAAGCCTTAACTGGAGATGTTGTCCAATTATTTCCAGCATTGTTCTTGGGAATAAACACTGCTTGAAAGGAAATGAAAGTATAATTGAAGATCAGAGAATGATAGAGATGTATAAATAATAACCTCTAACTCTTAAAATGGGAAACAATTGTGTAATTTCACAAAAGCATGTGAAGCCTTAGTTTAGTTGTGAAATACCCCCTCAGGCCCTGAATATCCTCTGTTGAACCTCAGGGTTCTGTCAAGTAGGGTTAGGTTCTTAAATACTCCCTTAGTGTCTTCCAACTGCATAAAAATTAATTAAATCAATTCAATAATGAAAATGTGAGTTAATAAAGTGTCCGTAAAGAAAAACAGTTAAGTAACCTCTTTTCTTTGTTTTTGGTTCTACCTTTATCAAAAGACACATCTTTACCATCATCATCAACATCTGTTGCCTTCCATTTTTGGAGCTTTCTATAGTTTAGTAAACACTTTCATAAGCATTTTCCATTTTGATTGTTACAACTGAAACATGTCTTATTTTTTGAAACCGGAACTGAGATTCAGAGAGGTTAAGATCCCCTAGTTGATAAGGGGCAGGCAAGGCCAGAACTCAGATAATCTGTCTTGTCATCCAGTTTTTTCAGTATTCCACACTGCCTTAATGCTAACCCCTTGCTATTTTCACAAGCATTACTGAAAGTAGTCTTTAAAATTTCCCTTCTGGAACATGTAGGAAAAGGATAAGCAACTGACCTTTCCTGAGATTGATTCAGGAGACTATTTCTTGGAAATAGACCCATGACTAGACATTTTGAACCATTCCTGTGCATGGTTTTCCAGCAAAATAAAACCCCCCAAAAGCCCCAGGGAACTTCCTGACAAAGACTTTGTTGTTTAAAAGTTTATTTCCCATCTCTTTGCTGTCACTTCTGTTTTCTGAAAACATCCTGAGTACCCAGTAAATCTATTAACTTAAAATAAAATTTTGTGGTGAGAACTGTCAAAACATACCCCATTTTCTTCTGTTCAAGAGAAAATTCACCCAAAAGATTATGCATATTCATATTGAGAGAGGTATGTGCAAGTTGCCCATGCAAAAATAGGACCAGCTTTATGCAAGATGTTGAACTCCACAGTCCACCCAAGGCTGCAAGACAGTGCATTTGAGTTTGAGCTTTGGAGTTAAATAGATCATTTGAGCTGTGTGACCTTTAGCAAGTTACTGAATATCTCTGAGCTTTACTTCCCATTGAAACAGTAACCATATCTTCCTCTAAAGCTTACTGTGGAGATAAAATAAGATCATGGCTAGCATACATTCTGGCCCACTAAAATAAAAAGCAAGAATATAGTAAAAAGGTGGTAGTGATAGAGAGGAGGTAGATGTAGGGATGGGGATGGCGATAATGATTAGTAGGATTCCCCACTAATGAAATTCCACTTAGAATAAACTGCACAGAGAAACACAACATGCCAAGATTTCAGGGTGTTTAAATAAGAGGAGCAAAGTTTACCCCCAGGGACTCTCCTAAAATGGGAGCAGATGCTGAGATGATGAGCTTATTGCTCAACTTCTTTGAGAATCTGAAAATCTGGAGATGGAGATGCTGGTCTAGGATTCTCCAGGAGCATGGTTTTGTGTCATATTGGAGGGGAGGCAGGGAGGGGAGCAGGTATTTTCCTGGGGCAGGATTTCCTCGAATTTTCTTGGAATGATTTGACACCTGTGCTTCTAACTGAGGTGACAAAACATCTGGAGTAGTTGAAACATTTCTGAACAAGAATTGTTGGGAATATTGATTTGACTATTTAAGGGTTTGAGCCAAGCTGTTGACCCATGTATCCCAGACACATGAATGACGATAGGCAGACCCCTGAGTCTAAAGCCCCTGCTGGTGTGCTAACCAGCGTGCATGCCGGCCTCTGTGTGTCGTCTGCTTTTCACAAGTTTGTCAGTGACAGCCAGAAAAGTAAATCCAAGAGGCTCTTTTAAAAATCATCACAAAACTCATCGTGGGCAAACTCTGTGTGGAACACATTCCTAAGCAGCCTCTTTCAAAACATGCAGTCCTCTCGATTCAAGGTGTTTCTGTTAAACACAAAGTACTCACGCAACATCTAATTTACCCTCCTATATTTTGTCCTTTGCTTACCACCAAGTGTTTGCTTACATTTCTAAAGCTAGCACTCATATTTTGAAGCATAGTAAATAGGGTAAATCTCTTAACATGTTTAAACATATATAAATAATGTGGAAAAATAATTCATCTTCCTTCAAGTTCTAACCTCTGTTTTTGTCTAGGACATAAATACATTCCAAACATGCAAAAAGCAAAGTAATTTATCATAAGTTTGACGTGCATGTGCTCAAAATGAAGGCTACCCTCCACCCAGCCAAAAGAGTCTTAAAAATATATTGTATGTCACTAAGAAAAGGATTTACCTTTCACTGGGTGTCACATGACAACCAAAGGCAATGAGCTTCAGCTTCTGCCATCAACCACAGTTCAACTGAGTGATTTTTGTTTTTCTATATTAAAAAAAAATAATAATACCAAGTGCTACAGTGTTGAACATAGTAACGCCTGAAGTGAAAAGAGTGTCCAGGACTGGCGTTGCACCATGGGGATGGGGAAGGAGAGAGTAAGTGATGACAGCGCTTTGGCCAGCTGTGTGTCCAGCCCTTTTTAACACCAGCTTGTTTTACAGGTGCATCGTCCCCTGCACGGCCCGCCACTCCCTTGGTTCCTTGCAGCAGCACCACCCCACCTCCACCTCCACCCCGGCCTCCATCTCGGCCAAAGCTACCTCCAGGAAAACCTGGAGTCGGAGATGTGGTATGTTCTCTTCTGCCTTGGCTTACTCAGAAACTCGTGCTGAGGAGGACAAACAGGAGTGAAAAACCTTCACACAAGAGACCTCCAATTCCGGTCCAAGCCTCAGGTCACTTGTACAAATGGCCCTGACAGGTGGCATCTGAAAGGCAGTTGCTGCAGGATGGGTGTACATTTCAACCCTCCTCAGATCTCTACCACCTTTCAAGCCAGGGTCTAAAATGGTAGGCAGAGGGATGTTGGGGCCTCAGTTCTGCTACACTGGGTTTGATGCAAATCAAGACAGTAATGCTCAGTTGTGCTGAGCCTTTAGAAAGGGAAGTGTTTCTTTCACTGTATATATTTGGTTTTGAAAGACCTCAAGAGAGAGCAAGTCTTCATTTCTGTCCCCAGCTACAGAGAAGTTGTAGATATAAAGAAGAGTGGTGGCCCAATGAGTTTGTTCTGGAAGTTTTTTACATCGTGTTTTCAGGTTAAGGGGTGGAAAACATTCTTTGTGAAGAGTAAGGACTTGTAGCAGAGGTAAATGTCTTGGGCATCTATGCACAAGAGCCAAAACTGGTGATGCTCATAATATTTGGCTTAGCTAGCACACTACAGTATTTTGTATTTAAATGTCTTTCAGTGGATCTAAGCTCTCAGATTATGTTTCCTGCTTAGTCCCTGAGAGAGTGTGAATTCACAGTCCTTGAAACATCACTGACCGCATCACAGATCTCAGCTTCTTTAAGTCTCACACACCTACTGAGTGTAGCACTTTGTGGTTAATGGTTCCTCTAGCTCCATCTACAAGCTCCTGTGTAGATATAATCGATTTCAGTGTAAAAATGGTGTCACCTGTACTTTTAAGAATCTGAGTTGTTATATAGCTGGGGCTGGGAGACATGAAACATATGGAACAAAAATACTATGACCTGTGTATCTAACTTTCATGACCTGTGTATCTAACTTTCCATCTCTTTTCTTCTCTCTGCAGCCCAGACCTTTTAGCCCTCCCATACATTCTTCCAGCCCTCCTCCGATAGCACCCCTAGCCCGGGCTGAAAGCACTTCTTCAATATCGTCCACCAATTCCTTGAGTGCAGCCACCACTCCCACAGTTGGTAAAAATTATCTCCTCTCTTTTAATCCATTTGCGGTTTTGACTGGGTTTTTTTGTTTGTTTTTGTTTGTTTGTTTGGTCATATTTATGACCTGAAAACCCGAGGCCTTATGTTTCTGGTCAAAATTGTTTTGCTGTGTGTTTGCTACTATCATCTGACTCTTCTTTTAAAAGCACCTTCTCAGCAAAGGAGGCAAAGTGCTTTAAACTAGGCAAATAAATAAAGGAACATTAACACCTGTGTTTTGCAGAAATTCTCTTAATGCTAGTTCATACAGAGCTTTTCATAAAAGAAAGGAAGAAATCGTCAAATAAGGTCCAGTAATTTAGATATTATTTCTTATAATCAAAATCATCTCCTTTGAGGGGGAATGTTTATTTAAAGTCCAACAGTGTACCACCCCAGAAATCACCAAATTTAGAACTTTTGTTTCCCTGAAGCGTTCATTTCTTCATCACTTTTGGTTCTTCTTATGTTGACAGATGGTATACACATTGGCATTGTGGGACTTGAGCAAACTTTTAGACATTTTTTTCTAGTGCTTTTCAGTGATATGTGGTCAATGTTCCCTGAGAGGGAAATCATTGCTGGCATTTCCAGTAAATGCCTTTGTGCCTCTTTCCTTATGGTGTGATGAAAGTGAAGAGTTGAGAACGGCCGCTCAGCTGGATGGTTTCCCAGGTTTAAACGCTTCATTTTGCCTGGAGCTTCTCCCCTTTTCCTAGGCGGGTCTCTCTCTACGGCTTCACTCATCTTCTGTAGGCTCCTGCTGCCTCTCCTGTTTGCATGGTGTCTCTGACCTGGGGCTTTCCCGTTCCATGTTTTCCCCATCGTCTTCCCTCATTGTCAGAACTCCCCTCCAAGTCTCCCATATCATAAACCGGCTGACCATTCTGCATTGCTTGGAGAATCACTAACCTAAGCTAAATAAATGCCTGCCACTCACCAAGAGCACAGGAGCACGCTGCAGAGTTGCTCATGTGAGCAGTAGCTTGATCAAAGCCTGAAGCTCTTCTGGGGAATAAACTCCCTATTTTTCCAGTGGAATAAGTTAAGGCGTGCCTCTTAGGGGCCCTAAAGAGAAGTTCAACTATATCACATGCTCTATATTATTAATTAGACCAGTCCAAAAGAATCCTTCAAATCTGGTGAAAATATAGCCAGCTATGCAATGTCATATGATGCACTAACAGACAGATACTTAACATTATATATATGGCGAACTCCATTCTTTGTCTGCATCATTCATTGGGGCAATTTGGGGCTTCCTGTTTTTATATGCCTATTAGTTCATTTCTTTCTGACTGTTTTGTTTGTTTGTTTTCTGTAATATTCCAACCTTATTTTTGAACTCTAGTACTCTTGATTGTTACAGCCATTTTCCCCACTCCTGCTCTGGTTTTCCATTGTTTGTTTCCATTTGCACCACCTACTCCATGTGACTTTCCTGGTTGGTCAAAGAGGAAAGTAAGAATAAACTGTCACTCAGAAAGCAAACCTCAAGTGACCTCAGATGACCGTCTAACATGTCCTTTCAACTCACTGAGATTCAGAGAAAATTGTACACACAGGGAATTTGAATTGTGTCTATGTTTTGTACAATGTGTTTTTATACTCCCTGCTGCCAAAATCTCAAATCCTGGCCAGTGACTTTAATTCTGAACACATCTAGTATGCAGTCTTTCAAGATGCACCATAGAGGGGTTTATAAAAAGTCACCTGAGAAGATAGTCACTTCGCTTCATTGCTGGAGATCATTCTGATTTAATCTGTTTGGTTTTGTTGTTTTTAATTTCATTTTCATCTTCCCACTACATTCCTCACTCTCCTGCTCTTTATTTCCTGCTGCTGTAGGTCACCTGACAGCCACTTCTCATTGTCCAATGACCAACCGCCCAGCAGCTTCTAGTGTACTGGTGTTTCTCTCTTTTTGGAGAAGATGTGCTTTGGCTAGTCAGTACCAGAGGACTGACCATTTTGGGATGTCACCTTAGTGAAGTCAGAGGGCTCAGAGAGATATAGAGTTACAGCAGCAAATTCCCTGAAGTTGCTGGCTCAACATTCCCCTCCCACCACCACAATACTTTTTGATATTTCCTGTCACTCTTGAGCCAAAATTGGGTCAAGTGTGGTGAGAACCAATAAGCGAAGTTTAATTTAAAGACTAAAATTTTAAGAGCAAGTTTAATCATCCTACATGACAGTTCATATAAAAATATGCTCCTATAAGATTTTGGGCATAAAATCTTCCATGAAAGCTGTGATTATAAAGCAGTAAATCTGATGCCACACCTGAAAATAGGACTTTCTGTGTATTGTCACACTCAAATAATGAAGAGCTGCTGTGCAACTATACTTCACTGAATTTAAGGCAATGTCAATTAGAAGATGCACTATTATTTTATGCATGACTGAGAAGGGAAGGGGAAAACTGCCAATTGAACTAAGTTAAGATGCAATGCTTTCTTATCACAGTGGTTTTAAGGTCCATCCAATTGCAGAGAGGTTTAAATATGAAAAAGTACACATCTTAGAATCAATGAAATACAATAAACTCTTTTTGTACTCTGAAAAACCTCACAGGACCTTCATTCTATGATTTTGAGGAAAAATCTATTAATATTATGGGAATAGAGAAAATATATAAAGTTATTCTATTATAAGAAATAAACTCCTAGATATTTGAGGTAGAAATAAACAGAGAATTATCTCTAATTGTAAATATCCATTTTTATTTCTATGGATGACAGTCAGGTTTTTTAGATGTTTGCAGAATCTTCATTTGGGACCCTAGTGCAAAAAGACCACAGTAAAGACAATTTTTCTTGATTGTTAAATTCACTGTTAATTATATTCCTTCACTGTTAATTACACATTTTCATTTGCCTCTTTAATATCCCAGGAATCTGTAATGAATGAGAAGTAATCATTTATGGGCAACGAAGGAAGCGTCAGTGAACTTTGATGCTTCCTTTGGTGTAGACTGTAGAACTTCAAGCAAAACTCATTTGTATGCAGTACTACAGTGTTAACTGTGGCACCTAAAATTTAAAATGTTTCCTCCAGGCCTTTGTCTCTGCAAGCTGGAGGGCAATTCTGAATTAGATAAGCTTTCTTTTAAAAATACCTGTATTAATGCCAATTATCCTGCACAAAAAGAAAACCAGGCATTTGGAGGTGGATATTCTTGATCCCATTAAAAAATTAACCACATATAATTTTAGTCTTTTTCTTTTTCCTTCTACAATTTTTTGGAAAAGGCTGACCCCAGTACTGGCTTCCCCATCCTAGATGAATTTGAACTATCCTCATGGTTGGTCCTTAAGGAAATTTGTTCTTCTGCATTTAATTGGAGTGTTGCCCTTATTTAAACCAAGCACAGAGCTATTCAATAACTCCTTTTTTAAGTTTTTTGATTTATTGAGGATGTTTTCTTCTAAGTCCTCAATGTCCACAACCACCATAAAATAAATCATAAGCACACTAATCAACCCTATGAACTATTGTTTTGTAACTTCAGCTCAAATAACAAATGACGGTATTGGAGGCTCCTCATTTTAATGAGATTGTAAATAGGAAATTCGTTCTTCAAAAGAGAAGAATGTACTCTATCATCTCCCACTCGTAGGTATAAAAAGGCATTGTTACATTCAGTTACTGCCAATGAAACTGTTTTGCTTCCTGTTTTCTCTAGAGACTATGGAGTGTCCTCCTCAGTGCCAATTAGTTCCATTTGTCCTGTTCCTGTCCAACAGATATGACAAGAGTTGCATTAACTTGTTCTAGTCTCCAAGGAAGCCACATGTATAAGAAAAACTAATTAATAGGTGATGTCCTAGAACCCTAGGAATTGACAAAGAAGCCATTTCCCTGCTTTACTCCCTAAGTCTAGGAGACAAGCTAGTAGGATATTTTCCAAGAAACATTGTTTATGAAATAGTTTTAGTACCCTCGTTCATTTCCTTATCTTACTTCTCTACATCTTAGGAAGGATTCTCCCTTACCGGTCCTTGTACAGATTTTACTCAATTTTCTATTAAAGTTGTAGTAATACCCTTAGAATGTATGGCATTGATCTTTTTTTTTTTTTTTATCAGATAGACTCTATCTGATATAGTATTATCAGTAATACTCGAATTACCTGTTAGCTGGTGAGAAGGGGGATCATGAGCAAAGATCTGGAACATTTGGCGTCCAGAGCACCCGTTGAAGCCAATTAACAAAGACATTTGGCCATAGTTGGACACTGTAGCCAAAGATGGAATTACAGTAATGCTGTTCAAAATGAACAGTCCATAACCACCAAAGACAGGTACAAGGCAAATTGAGTTTGGATATTAATGAAGTTGAAATGGGATGCTTCATTCAGGGACCTCAGATTTATACGGTTGCTTTTTTATGGCCTTGTTAAAAGCTTCCTCTTTTCCTACGGGAGGAAGTGCATGCTGGGTGATTCTGTTGAGGTGTCACGAGATTCTGTTGATGGACATATGTCTGGCCACTTGAGAATTGTGTCTGAGTGAAATACACTTGCACAAGTCAATTATTAATGATAGTGGCTTTAACAACTCCCTGAATAGGTGGGGGCATGATTTCTTCCATGGAGCTGAGTTCAACCAAATTCAGATGCTAAAACCTGGCATTTTTTAAAATTATAATTTCTTTTCACAGCATCATCATGAAATAAGCACATTGCTTTTTTATATCCTAGTCGTAATCCCAGTGTCTTAGGTTTTATTTTCTTTTTCCATTAAAATCATTCCTGTGTTTCTATCAGTAATGCGTGACCTAGTTTTCATTTGGGATTTGTATTTGTGTTTTTGTTTTCCATCCCTTTATATTTCTTTGGTTCGTAGTGTCAGAAGATGATGTTTTTTATGACAAACTGCCCTCATTTGAAAGGCGCTCTGAAACCCTTGCAGGTATGGTGCTAGTCGAGTGATCTCTAGATATCTAGACGTTAAAAATCCAAGCCATTATGCCATCTGAATGCTATAAACGTCATGGACATGCTACTCACCTCATGAGTGTCCAGTGCCTCTCAGATGTACCCTGTCTGTTTACTGTCCATTGTGGAACTCATGCCATTGATTTTTTAAGTGAACATATTAAAAAGCAGCAGGTTGCATGACAGTTTCACAGCAAAAAGGTTTGAAAAAGGTGAGATGCTATTGCTTTGTGAATTTACAAAGGCAGGAATAATTTAACTGCTCAGAATTACATGTCCAGTGACTGCTTTTTAATTTAAAAAGTAATAGAGCACCGTTAGTAATCTTGTTTTCTCTTTGGTACATAGGTAAAGGGTGTTTTGTGTCTGGATGCCTAAGGTGATTCCAGGGAAGGGGATGGAAGATCTATGACATCTTCCAGGAACATTAAATTGATACGCAATGCTGTTGTCATTTAAAACCTCAGCTAAGTTTATATAACCCATAACTCCAAGTTTATCTTTTTTAAAACTTAGAAGGGGATGACATTGAAGATGAAATGGATACAGCAATTGCTGAATGACAGTTTGCCCAAACTAGTGCAGTTAAAATATGCTGACGCCCCTGCATGGCCAGGAAGACTTCTGCTCCATGCCACAAGCACCGAGTATCAGCTACCAACAACACGTGCCCATCCCTTTAGGCCTCCATGGCTTTGCTTTGCTTTCTGTTTCCTGAACTAAAAAATAAAAGAAAAAAATTAACCCATAGATTGCCAGCCTTCCCTTTTCCCTGCACGCTAATGGCATGCAGTGCCTCCGCCCTCCCCCATAGTGAGATTAATGACCTGCTTTGTAACTCATACTGTATCCTTCTCTCTCCCTCTCCTTAACCTTTCCCATCCCGCCTCAACTCCTGGCCATACAGAGAATGAACAGCCTTCCCTCGTTTGGTTTGACAGAGGAAAGTTTTATTTGACTTTTGAAGGTAAGTAGTACATAGCATACCAGATTCTAATTTATACTCCCCTCATCCTTCTTCCCCATCTGCATTTCAGAACCCCAGTTCTCTTCAAAAGACCTAGTCTCACTATCAAATGCTATGGCTACTCAGAAAATATTAAATACTAAAGAAATATTACATGAATTTGGTTTGTATGGGATCTTCAATTTTTTATATTAAAAAAATTAAAGCTAATTTGCAGTTAATATTGATTGCTTAATTAACTGTGTGAAATTGAGAAAAAAATACCTTTTTTGTCTAAGGAACTTAACTCTGTCAACCAGGGCTCCTCCCTAACACTTTTGCAAATGCAATGCAACAAATATGAGGATATTTTTGGTTGGAATTGGCATTTAACTCTGTTTTGGATCATTAATATTTCAGATATAACATCCATTATTGTAAAATGTAAATATGTATATATATCCTTATGACAAGGAAGCTGCATAGAAGATCAGAAAAATGAGGAAGAGGAAAAAAAGAGGGGGTATTTTGTAAGTTCTGTTTACATCTCCTGCAATTACAACTAGAATGACTGAAGTAAAATGAACAACTATCTCTGGACTTGCCATGTTGGAAGATTAAGGAAAATATACATAAATATGTCAGATATCCAACCTCAGTGTTGGATAATTTATGTTTTACATTAAGAATTAGCATTCTTCTGTTTTATATTTGAATTCTAAATCATTTATAACTAAATTCTAAATCAGGCCAGGCATTTGATAAAATGGCCCATTTAAACTAAAGGTGGAGGAAAAATAAAGTAATTTAACTTAATTAGTGGGTCATCTTACACATATATATTTATCACTTAATCCCCTATCTTCTACTATTTTAAATAGCTGAATGTATCCAGGAGTCAAAAGTTGGCCAAAAAATATTCTACTCTAGATTTGAATCTAAATATTGAACTTGTGTTTATGTTTCATAACAACAACAAAAACACTTTCCTAACTTGAGTGTATGTTTTAACGCAATTTTAAACGTGGAAATGACTGATACATTCTTAAGTAGTTCCTGTGGTGTGGCTTTTATGTCTCATCAGTAAATTTTCCTTGCAAGATGGTCCTTGGGATGGAAGTCCTTAGCTTTGAGTAGTTTGGATAGCAGCAGAAAACGTGGTCTGATTTAAAACTTTCCAAATACCTAATTTCTTGTCCTGGCTCGGGTAGAGGACAGGAAGACAGGCAGTCAACATCATGTCAGAAGCCCTGATTGTCTCAGGCCATTAATTTTGTAATAACCAAGAAGCAAAGTCTACAAACTTGTGACCTTCTACACTTTGTCTTTGAATTAGAGGGAATTAAAAAGTGCCCAGGTGACTTTTTGCTGATCAGCACATCTGAAAAGGAGAAGCTGTGGTTGAATAGGTTGGTGATCCTGAGGTACCATAAATACCTGCATACGATATGTCAAGGCCCTTGCTCTGGTTCAGTCTGGCCACAGCTGAAGCTATAGTGTACCCTGTTTTAACCAGGAAATTAAGCGATACACTACCAGCAACCCTCAATAATTGTCTGAGGTTCCCAAAAAACCTCCCTGGCAGGATTTTTGTCATTGCCGTTTGCTTTGGCTTTAGAGCATTTATTGGCTCGTTTGTTTGTGTTCTAATTGGGGTTTCTTTAAGCAGAGAGAGGTAGTCTTTCTTTAATGATTTCAACTTGAAGACAATTTTTGGTTGTTGGTTTTGTTTCTAAAATATGTATTATCAATCAAATATAAGTATTAATAAGTGTATGGAGGAACATAATGTGAACCACATCTTTTTTTTTTTATTTTAGGAAAATATATTTCTTAGTAGATTTCTGAGTATCTAAATTTGGTAACATTGTCATTCTACTTATAAGAACCAAATTCCTTAAGCATCTCAATTTGAGCCAAGAGAAGTCACGTAAGAAAGTTTTGATAGAAATTATTTGGAATTTCTAGTACTGTGTTATCATTATCTTGGACTTTGCTCAAGTCTGGAAAAGATAAACAAAGCTTCCCAAGGGACTACAGGAGCAGCCATACCATGAATGTGTGTCCCTCCTTATCTCATCAAGAAATGCTTATGCAGATAAAAGTACATTAAAATCCACTTCAAGGAGAGACTTAGGAGAATCCAAAGATGACACTTTGCCACCTGAGCCAGAATGGCTATTTTTTTTTTAATCCTCACCTGAGGATATATTTTTATTGATTGTAAAGAGAGAAGAAGGGAGAAGGAGAGCGAGAGAGAGAGAGAAACATCAATTTGTTGCCTCCTGTCTGCACCCCATGCTGGGGGTAATCGAACCCATAACCTTTTGGTGTACAAGGCAATGCTCCAACCAACTGAGCCACACCGGCCAGGGCAAGCATAGCTGTATTTTTTTAAGAATCTGTTTTCATCATTTATGTACATTAGTCTCAGATATTTTTAGCTAGTGCAACCTGAAAGGATTTTTAAATTTTTCTGCTGTAATGATAACATGACATGGAAATGGTGACATTTCCCTGAGAATAGTGCCCCTACCCAAGTTTTTATACTAAAAAAAAAACTGACATTCAGCAGGTTTTATTGAATAGTATTTCAAGTGTATTCTTCCTTAGCATTCTGCTTTTACCCACATTTGTTATTATTAATATGAATTATCCTTATCTTCAATTCTCTATTCAGGGAATGTAGAAAAGGAAGAAAGATTCCCATGCCAAAAAAAATCACTTTTTATAAATTATTTTAAAGTATTATATATGCCTGGCCGGTGTGGCTCAGTGGTTGAGCGTCGACCCATGCACCAAGAGGTCGCAGGTTCCATTCCCAGTCAGAGCACATGCCCAGGTTGTGGGCCTGATCCCCAGTGAGGGACATGCAGGAGGCGGCCAATCAATGTTTCTCTCTCTCCCTCTCCCTTCCTCCCTCTCTAATATCAATAAAGAAAAAAAATTTTTTTTAATAATAAGGTATTATTTATTGGCATCTAAATAGTGTGTTTCTAGTGCTCAGAACTGTACCGTGGCTTATTCATAGCTTTGTTCTTACAGTGCTTTAAGCAACTTAGTCACTCGGTAAGGGTTTGAGCCACTGACTCACCAGCTAACTAATGAACGTGGCTTATGAGTTTCTTTGGAGATAACGTGAGGTGCTGCACACTTCCAAATTTAATTTAAATAGAGACGTAGGAAAGTTGTAGACAGCTGTTCTAACTCACAAGAGTTCCAAAACTTTTCTTAATGTTATACTTTTATAAACAATTTCACTGAAATCTTCACCTATGTAAATTAGGTTAATAAGAAAAAAAATCAAGGTTATAAAAAGTAATAACTTTTAAAATTCATTTATCCAAAAGTATATCCTATTGAAGCTATCAAGTATTCTTCTGAGGTGGGAGGAAGGGAAAGATATTTTTATGACAAGTAGAAAATGTGACTGTTAGATATTTGAACAATTCTCTAGAGCATTTTAACATCAAGATGTCTCTAGAAAAGTGCTGTCCCTCTCCTTGGTTAGCTTATTTGACTACAAAATCATCTTGTACCTGGTAATGAAAACAAACCCTGCAACTACATCAAATAATTAAATACTTGAGTGTCCTTGTATCTGAATATCATCTCTATCCTCTGTGCTCAGAGCCTCTTGCACACTCATCTCTAGGCTGCTCTGTGCTTCTCTTGACTGTTCTTACTCCCATCACGCCTTCAGGAGTGTCATCTCCTCAGCAGCATCCTCTCTACATTCTAGGGCTCTCTGCCAAAATCGCCCACCTGTTTCCTTAACTGAATCCCAACTCTCTCCAGGGACCATCACTTCTCCTGTAGTGTCTCCATGGAAAGTTCTTCACTTCTACAAGTCTGGCTCCATGGCCTCTTTGACTCTTAACCTACACACCAGATAGGAAAATTGCAGATATCAGGCCTGGAAGAAAAACATCGGCTTCTAGATGGCTGTTACTGCAAATACAAGTTAACGCAGAGATGGTGCACTCATTGCCTCCTTTCCCTGAGTGCTGCCTCCAAAGCCTTTCATCCTCTCCTAGGTGTGCATCCTTCTCATCTGTCTGGCAATCTTGTATTTCTTTCTCCTCTTCTTCCTCCCGGCACATAAACACAAACACTCAAAACTGAACATAAAGTGACACTGAATGGGTTTTTAGCATTTGTGTTTACATCAAATAAAAACGTAAGGACTTATATAAATTTTTTAAATAATTGAGTAATACATTTTGTATTTCTTATTAATAGAAAGTTGTTTTTATAGGATACTTCACTTTTCTTTTTTAACACAGGTCTTGATAAAAATTTTGGTTACCTACCTATACCCACAGTCAACTTATAGAGATATGTTATGTTCAAAAGAAGGAATTAGTTGTCCATTATGACATTATAGAATTTAACTTAAAATACTCCTCATGGTGGTTCAATATGTGTATGCCTAGTCATAGTCACAGTTGGTGTCTTTTAGCAGGAGTTGTACTTTCCTCCTGTGCTCATATGGATATGTACAAAATTGATTATGTTGTCTGTGCAGCAAAATGATAAGGTTTCCCACTAATTTTTCATTATTTTCCATTAAATTAATTTTCCACTAATTTCCACAAAATGATAAAGTTTTTACTAATTCTGCAATTGATACATATCTGATAGGAAAAATAATTAATAAATTTGTAGACTAAGACCCTGATAATATTGCTATAAAGACAGATGTTTTAATGACTGTATTCATTTAATCAGCAAGTGTTTATTGAGTGCCTACTATGTGCATGGTACTATGAAAGATATTGGGGTTATACTAGTGAACATGAAAGACGTATTCCTGTCTTCATGGAGCATGGAAGCCAGACATTAAACAAATAGTTAAATAATATGTAGGGAGCCCTGGCCGGTTTGGCTCAGCAGTTAGAGCGTTGGTCTGTGGACCAGAGTCCCAGGTTCAGTTCCCACTAAGGGCACATACCTCGGTTGCAGTTTGTCCCCGGCCCCGGTTGGGGTCGTGTGAGTGGCAACCAGTCGATGTGTCTCTCTCACATTGATGTTTCTCTCTCTGTTTTCCCCCCTTCTCTCCCTCCCGCTCTATCTGAAGATAAATGCAAAAATATCCTGAGGTGAGGATAAAAAAATAATAATATGTAGGGAATGTTATAATTCAGAAAATAGGGTGCTTTGGAGGCATCCAACAGGGAGCCCTAACCTGTCCTAGAAATTAGGGATAGCTTCCAAAGAAAAGTAAATGGCATTTAAACCTGCACAGAGTCTGCTTTGAAGAAATTTAAAATATTGCTATGTTAGAGTCCTAATATAAATACTTATGAAATATGTAAATATTAACCTAAGGTATATTGGGTATTATCCTAGATATTAGCAATAGAGAATCACCAATTAATTTATATCAGTTTACTCTAACTACACACACACATACACACATATACATACATATAGAGAAAAAGATATGGAATATATATGTATAGGAGAGAGAAAGAGAAAACTGTGTGTGTGTGCGCGCGCATTGACTCTGGAATTAGCCTTCTGCATCTAAATTATAGCCTCAGCATGATGTGTGACTTTAGGTAAGTTATTTAAGTCTGTTTCCTTCTCTGGAAATTGGAATAGTGGTGGAACCTAGTTCACAGGTTGCAGTCAAGGTTAAACAGTTAAGTACTGAGGTCAATGCATGCAAAGTGCCCAATAATGACCATCTATGACCACTGTTGTCCAACTCACACATCCCTTGCATGTAACATGGCTGTGTTTTATTTAGGTCTTGCATGCTTTGGAGAAGGCTGGGTTGTAGCATTCTAGTCTTCTTCCACATAAACATCTGGCAACTTGATCTACACGGCCTCCTTGCTTATCAGGGACACAGAGCAATCTTTTCTTTACTGCTTATGGTGCAGGAGAATGATTTGGAAGCAGAATGCCTCCTGCCTCCACCAGAGCCTGTCATTATAGCTGACTTGTTGAGACTAATGATCTGCCTCATGATACACTCCTGAAGGGTTATGGGGGGCTGTGTTAATGCCGATGGGAGATGTGGAAGAAAATGTTACCAAACTCTTTTATTAAAGGATTTGTAAATCATGGCATTTCAGCAGATTTGAGAAGTAATTTCAAACTTCCTAAGAAAAGAATGGAGAAGCCAAGAATCACCAGGGGGAACTGCTTTACCTTGGTGTGGTTGTTAGCCTTCGTCATGAAATGGCTTTTTATTATGTGTCTTCTAAGAACAGCTGTCCACAGGTTGAGGCTGCCCACCCCACTATACTCTTGACTCAGACTTCCCCCTTCAGAGAGGAGAACTGACATAATGAATGAAGAAATGATCCAAACAGATGATATCAAGGCTCAGGAGAATCTCCCATTGCTAAGCCCTTTTAATGTGTATGGAATGAATATATTTAATCAATTCCATATATACCCTTAACAGATTTTAGTCAGTTACTTGTGAAAGACCTTTATAAACTATAAAGTACTATATAAATGTAATCATTTCCTAAAATAATAACTATCATTAGTTAATACTTAATATGTGCTAAGCATTTTATATTCATGGCTTCATTTATTAAATCGAAGATTAATTTGGGGTCATCAAGACATAACATTTAAGATAACTCATTGCCCTTAAGATTATAATCCTTCTGTGTCTTTTTCTATTTTTTTTTCTTTATTGATTTTAGAGAGAGAGGACGGGAGAGGGAGAGAGAGATGGAAACATCGATGAGAGAAAACATCCACTGGCATGCCCCCCACTGGGGATCGGGCCCACAACCTGGGCATGTGCCCTGACCAGGAATCAAACTGGCAACCTCTTAGTGCATGGGTCGACGCTCAACCACTGAGCCACACCGGCCAGGCCTTCTGCATCTTTAACTATATTGCAGCATGCATGTGGTAGTAATTTCTGCTAGAGAATGGGCTTTCAGCAAGCTGGTTTGCATAGACTACTTTCTCCTCTGCTGGCTCTGCTGTACTGTCACCGGGACTTGAGTTGATATGGCCCTGTGGCTTGGTTTCCTGCCAACATGCATTTACACAGATAGGGTGTGCTATTTACAATAACGGTTCTTGATTTTTCTATTCTGAGTGATTATAGCATGGCTTCCCCTAAGATCTGATTTAGAGGCTTGAAATATGCCTCTGAAAAACCACAAAGGGTTATTCTGGAGAAGTGTCACAAGGAGCAAGGATGATGTTCATCTCTTCAAGGATGTTTTGGTAATTTACAGGAGTTGTAATCATCACTGGAGAAGGTGTGTCCAGAAAGAGGAAGAATGTGTATTTGATGTTGATTACTCCTTTCCTTAGATTTCTGCCTTTTTTGGACTCTGCTCACAGCCTATTCACTATGAAATTGGCAGTTCAAATAACAAGTTTTCAGGTAGTCAGACTACTGACTACCTCTCCCATTCATAAATCTCAGCCCCCTAGGGGAATAACTTTCAGTAGCATTCAAAATTGCCAGCATCCACTTTTTAACTGTAAGAACAGGAACCATTCAAGAAATAAATAAAGATGAAATTTCTATTTATAACTTCTTGTCACAATATCAAAGTATAATGCATGCTCATTATAAAAATTTTAGAAAAACAGAAAAGTTGAAAGAAAATGAGATAATCTATCATCAAGTAACAACTGCTATCATTTTGGTGTATTTCATTTCTAAGATTTTTCATATGTATGTGACTGTGTGTGTGTGTAGTTTATATTTTCATGCAGCATAGAATTATGCATCCTTTTATTTTGACATATGATAATGTCCCCTATGCTATTAAGACATATTTGAAAATAACCCATAATTTGTTTTATCCTAATTATGACATTGACTTTAGCACATTACTTTTTAAAAATTCAAACAATATGGGAAAGTATAGATAAAAGTATAGATTTAGAGTAAATACAGAGAAAGAAGGAAGTCTTGCCATTTGCAATAACACAGATGGATCTTGAGGGCATTATGCTAAGTGAAATTAGCCAGACAGAGAAAGACAGATACTGTACGGTATCACTTATATGTAGAGTCTAAAAAAAAAAAAAGAAGCAACCTCATAGAAACAGAGAGTAGAAAAGTGGCTGCCAGGAGCTGAGGGAGATGGAGAAATAGGGAAAGGATGGTAAGAGGGTAGACCTTCAACTATAAGCTGATGTAAAACGTGTGGACTAGAGTTGACAACACTATTGTACAACTGAAAATCACTAAGAGACAATGGTGGAACGTGCTCTGTTAGTAGCTGCCAAGTTTTTTGACATTGATTACAAGATGCATCTCAGTTTCAAAAATGTTAAAATGTTTTCAAAAGTAGGGTATTTACAATTTTATGCAAATAGAATATATAATCTGCTCTGTAACTATAGGACAATAGTAGCCATTCAAATTTACTACATGCAGTATGTGTATGGATATACATGTGTGCATATATACATATACACATGCATCTGTATAATCATGTTAATGGTTTCATAGTATTATATGAATGTACCTGTCTTTTATTAATGGATATTTAGTATTTTATCCTTATCTTGCTCTTATGTGAAATGGTACAATGAGCAGCCTTAAAACTATATCCTTATGTATGTGTCTGAATTTGTCCTGAAGATAAATTGTTAAAAATGGAATTGCTAAGTTAAAGAGAATGCACATTTTTAATAACACTACATATTACCAAATGTCCCTCCAAAAAGTTCATACCAGGATTATGATTAACGATTTTTCCATGCCCTTATCAACACTGAGTTATGTCCGTTTCTTTCACCTTTTCCAACCTAATAGGGAAAATGTGATATGTGATTTTTTTTTTTAGCTCCATTGTCAGTTACTGAAAACTTTTAAATATCTGCATCACATTTCATTCTGTCATAAATCATGACTTACCTAACTTCTGTTGTTAGGCATTTAAATTGCTTCCAGTTGTCCCACATGCAATGAACACCTTTGCACATGTTTATCCTTAAAATATTTTCTTTTTTTTTTTTTTTAATCCTCACCCAAGGACATTTTTCTATTTTTTGTTCAGATAGAGTGGGAGGGAGGGAGAGGAAGAGAGAGAGAGAGAGAAACATTGACATGAAAGGGACACATCGAGTGGCTGCCTCCCGCATGACCAACCAGGGACGGGGACAAATTGCAACCGAGGTACGTGCCCCTAGCAGGAACCGAACCCAGGTCTCTCTGGACTGCAGGCTGACGCTCTAACTGCTGAGCCAAACTGGCCAGGGCCCTTAAAATATTTTCTTAGAATAGATTCTTAAAATTGAAATTATGGGCTAAAATGATGAAACTTTTAAACATTCATGCTACACGTTGCCAAACAGTTTTCTAGAAAGATTATACCCTTTTACTTCCACCATTATAATACAGTGCCTATTTCATTATATTCTCACAAGCATGAAGATATTTTCTAATCTGAAAAGATAAAACATTCTTTCTGCCTGTTGCATCTCTTTAGCTACAGGTGAGGCTGAATGTATTTTCATACATTTTTATTCATTTATGGTTCTTCAGTGAATATTGCGTTCCTTTTTAAAGGTCTTCATGTCTCTCACTTGTAATTGAGAAAGACTCTAACAGGCTGATAACATGCCAGTGATGTCAACTCCAAAGCTATGCCTTAAAGTGGCAACCACCTTCCTGAAAATACACACCAGACTTTTCGCAGAAAAACACACTCCACCTGCCCAACATG
Organism: Tadarida brasiliensis; assembly: GCA_030848825.1. Lineage (NCBI taxonomy): Eukaryota > Metazoa > Chordata > Mammalia > Chiroptera > Molossidae > Tadarida > Tadarida brasiliensis. Next base: position 50,740,710 of record CM061264.1, read on the forward strand.
CTTGGATGTCTATTTCAGAACCTCCAGTTCTCCCCGTTCCTTAAACACACTCCTCGGATTTCCTCGTGGAGCCCAGGGACCCGTGCCACTGTGCCAGCCATTGTATTCTGGCTGTGCTCCCGTTTGGTTTGAAGCCTAAACCAGGCTCACCCTAGCTTCTCTGACTATATCCCCAGACTATATTTGCCCCTTTCCTGCCTCAGTCTAGGGACTTCCCTTGTTGTTCATGGGAGAATAGCTCTCCTGGCCTGGCCAAGTTCTCAACCCTCCCTTTCCTGTACTTTGTTCCTGTGTATGGTCCTTACTTGACATTCTTGATTAGATCACCCATCACTATGGCACCACAGATATTATTCACTCAGTGTAAGCTTGAAGAAAAAAACAGAAACTATTAATTATTCTTCTGCAAAACCAGTGCCTTAGAGTTCTTTCCAAAAGAGCTGATGAGGTGTACAAGGTCAAGAATATCCACAGCCCTTTTAAAACTATAAACCAGTGCTTCTCAAACTTTTTTTCTTTATCCTCCCTCCCTTACCCAGGGAGTCTTTTTAGACCTTTGTTTTCCCATTATTGCTCCCCAATAGAATTTTAATATCACAGATATTCTGTACATTTGGTTATGTACTGTGTGCATATCTGTGTGCTTTATATGTAAAAAGGTGAGATTCATTTTACCTTCCCCCAAGAACCACTATTCACCTCCTTTCAGATGAGACTGTCCCACTGAGAATACCTGTTGTACATCCAGCTGGACCTTGGAGCAAAGCGTATTATCATGAACGGGAGAACATTGATAATGCAGGGTAGGGTTTACTAATACAATTGAAGTTAGATCTGGTTTTAATTCCCAACACATCACTTGCTGTGGAGCAATTTAACTTGAGCAAACTGTTTAATTTCGCTAAGCTTCAGTTTCCTCAGTGGTAATATGTACATAATAATGGTTTGTACCTCAAAGAGATGTTTTGAGAATAGAAGACATAACTACGCATGTCAAGTATTTAGCACAGTGGTCATCACATACAAGTGCTCTACATAAGTCAGCCCTTGATATCATTACTTATATTCCCTGTAGCACCATGTTCTACCTGGCTCAGCTTCAGACACTTGATCAAATGCAATCTCAGTGCTGTCTATATGAAACTGTCTAGGATTTGAGTGTGTGAGTCCTCATACCTAAGATAGTTCATTATGGCTTTGTCCCTTATGTCCATTTTAAACAATAGTCCTTGTGTGGATTGTGTTTAATATGACATTGATGGTGAAAACAAAGTATAATTTTTCCATTTTCTGAGTTAGGATGTTAATTAGTGCATTAATGTTGGCTAACAGTTTGGGAACTATAAACAAAGACCCAGTTTGAAGAAAATTCTCTATAAAACACAACAAAAATACCAGCTAATCATATGTTTCTAGACAGAGTGGAATTTGAAAAGCAAGAAATATATGCACATGAAATATATATCTCCAGACTAGGTAAGCAGGGACTTATGAATAGGAAAGCTGAAAATAACTCTAATTCTATTTCATACCCAGAAATTCAGTAACCTTCATTCTATTTTATGATAACTGACTTTCGTAAGTGTGCCATCCTCCTTTGCATGAAGGTGAGTGCCTTGCGCACTGAAAAGTACGTAATGGGTATAAGTCAGCCCTTGATATTATTACTTATAAAAAGTATGCGATGGGTATAAGTCACCCCGTGCCACTGTGGGTCAAGATGAGACCGATGTGGCTCCTTATATGGAAAGAGCATAGAGTTAAGTGGACCTGCATTTGAATCCTGACTCCACCACTTATTGTCTGTGAAAATGTGAGCAAATGACTAGCTTCTTTCAGACTTGGTTTCTTGATTTGTAATATGTAGACAGCACACTCCATGAAGTCAATGAAAGTGATGGTATAAAGTAATTGTCAATTGACAATTAATAAAACTATTAATAACTGAATAAGAAGGAAAAAATGAAGCTTAAATCATAGCCACTTCAAAAGAACATCAGGAAATTGAGAGACCATTAGGAAAATTTATAAAACTCTCAATAAACTCTGCAAAGATGACTCACTTAATAACCATGATTCAAAGCTAAATTTGAACCTAGATTGTTGTGTAGAGTTTATAATTCCATTTTATCAGAAAAATATGCTTTCTCAAAGTATCAACACAAATCATTTTTGTTCATTCTAAGAACCCATTAATTATTTGCTCATGTGTTAAAAATTATTTTCACAAATACAGTTTATGAGAATTTAGAGTTCCAAACAAACCTTTAATCACTATGTACTATGAAATTTTAGGAACCATTTAAATACATTTATTTTTAGGTAACTTTTTTTTATAATGACTATTCTTAGATAACAAAAATAATCCTATATCATATTTAATCTTCATGACATCTGCAGAGGATATTATCTCCGTTTTACAGAGATAAAATGGTGAATCTGAACTTCAGAGAGATTAACTAATTTGCTCAAGATCACACAGTAAGTGATAAAGTCAGGATTCAACTTTAATTCAATATGATTTTTTGTCTTTATCACTGAATTATAAAGAATTTACTCTGTAAATTATCATAGAATTTAATATAATTTATTTTTTATTAATTCCACTTAATATGATCTTTTTTTTTTTTTTTTATCCTCACCCGAGGACATTTTTTTGCATTTATCTTCAGATATAGCAGGAGGGAGAGAGGGAGGAAAAGAGAGAGAGAGAAACATCAATGTGAGAGAGACACATCGACTGGTTACCACCCACACAGCCCCAATCAGGGCCGGGGACAAACCCACAACCGAGGTACGTGCCCTTAGCAGGAACCGAACCTGAGACTCTCTGGTCCGCGGGCTGATGCTCTAACAACTGAGCAAAACCGGCCTGGGCATGTTCTACTTTTAAATAATTACTAACCCAGTTTCCACTCTGCTGCTTCATACAACTCCTGGATTAATTCTCTCTTCTTTTACGTTCTGAGACTTTTTGTTGCTTACTGCTGTTTGTTCCATCTCCTTCACCTCTAAGGTCATTTGCCACCTTGATAACATGCTTCACTTTCCTGCAGTTACCAGCAGTGCTGCGAGATGAGGTGGCTTTGTTAAAGTCAGCATGCACACATTCGTAAACTTTCTTGTACTTTTACTCAATTTCTGTTCCTGAGTATTTTGCTTTCCTTTCTCCTTGTGTGCGTGTGTGTGTGTGTGTGTGTGTGTGTGTGTGTGTATCTTTCTCTTTTAAAAATCTCTCTCCCTCTCACTTCCCTTTTTCCTTTAACATTTTATATACCCAGTCTGTACGCCATAGCCACATTCATATTTCAGTTGACTACTCAGAAAATGCTTCCACAAATCAAGGACTTTATCTTTTTTTTTTTTTAATCCTCACCCAAGGATATTTTTCTATTTATCTTCAGATAGAGTGGGAGGGAGAGAGAGAGAAACATCGATGTAAGAGGGACACATCGACTGATTGCCTCCCGCACGACCCCGACCAGGGCCGGGGATGAACCGCAACTGAGGTACATGCCCTTGACTAGAATCGAACCCGTGACTCATTGGTCCATGGGCCAACGCTCTAACCATTGAGCCAAAGCGGCCAGGGCTAGGACTTTATCTTTTAAAGATTTCATACTATTATTAGGATTTTTTGGCGGGGGGCCTTAATGTGTGTGTGTGTGTGTGTGTGTGTGTGTGTGTGTGTGTGTGTGTAATCTTGCTTGGTGATGAGAGTCACAGAAAACTGCCTTTCAGAAAATATCCTCACACATTGGTGACTCTGTGTGTCCCTTTCCATTTCTCAGACTCCCTAAGTGTGAATGCCAATTGCTTTCCAGGACCCTGGAGTTGCTATTTTGTCAGAACTCCACAAGCTAATGGCAGCAACTCATCCTTCTGGGCTACTGCAAATGCCTAACATAATTTTGCTCTGACTGTATGGTCCTAGAGCAGACAGAGTAGGCACAAGTGTGGGATCCAGAGTCAGGCAGTCCTGGTTAGAGTTTGCATCCCAGTTCCATTCTTACTGCTTACTAAATGGGGCAAGGCTACTGTATGACGCGAATCTCATTTGCTCATCTGTAAAGCAAGGATAATAGTGATAGTTGAGCCTCATAGGGGTATTATCAAGATTAAGAGTTAATATAAGTAAAGCTCCTTGAACAATTCTTGATATACAGGAAAAATGACAGAAGTTTTTGTGGTTGCTACTACTGTTGTTGTTAGAGTCAGGAGACCTAGGATTGATTTTTAGCTTTGTCACTTACTAGCAGAGTGACCTTGATCTAGTGCCATAGAGATAATTATGCTAAACTTTATTATCCCTTCAATGTATAAAGAATATAAAGCAATATCTGTGTTTGACATTCTGTTTTATTGAAGGACCAACATCATGAATACTCTTTCCACCTTGAATTCTTTAAAAATCATCATTGATAATAATATAATAATTATAATAATAAATTGTTTTCTAACTTTATATAGTGGTTTATCTTTGATTTTTATCCAATATTATAGTTCCCTTCCTTACTGTAAGCTCCATGAAGGGTAGGGGATGTCTTATACTTTTCTGTGTGTCCTTCAGCACCTAGTACAATGTCTAATTACTGCAGGAACTCACACTTGAATGAATCAAAAGACAAACATGCATTCAGCCAACTTTTATCTCCTACTGGTCCAAGCATTACATCAAGCAACTTAAACAGATATAATAACTACCTAAGTAATATATAAAAAATTAAGCATCAATGCATAGAATTCATTGGTCTTATGATAACAGATTTTTAGTGATGAAGGAAACCTGAAAATTCTAGTTTAGCTTCATGTTCAATGCAGAATACCATTTGTGGTATTATTGCCCTTTGTTTCCTACCAAAATAAATACTTAACTTCCAAGAAACAACTCTAATTCACCAACTTAAGTAAAACTTACTCCGACAAAATAACAGCAACAAAAATGACAATAATTATGTCTTTCGAGTACATACCATGCTAAGGACTTCACAAATACTATTCCATTTGATGTTCACCACAAGCTTTTAACACAGATGCTATTATTATCTATTCAGTTTTAAAGATGAGGGAACTGAGTCACAGAAATTAAATAGCTTGCTCCCAGTCATACAGATTGCATGTGGGGGAGCCAGGATTCAGAGCTAATCTGTATGACTCCAGAGCCGGAGCTTCCTGCTTCAACCACAGAACAGTGCCCCTACCCTGCTTATTTATTTGGCAGTTAATCTTGGGTGAAAAAGTCTCATAGTGCTATCACTTTATTGTCTTAAGCTCTTGTTTGCTTATGTTATTATTATTAGGTTTTCCATATGTTTATGTCTTATTTCCTGAGAGTTTTCATATTTATGTCTCCACCATTATCTTGACAACAGTAGAGGCTTGGTAAATGCTTGACAGATTCTCCCCAGACTTCCAATGAAGAGATTCTATTTTCAGAGCAGTTTATTTCCCTGTTAGAAAGTTGTTCCTACTGTTTAAAATTTTTTAAATACCTATAAACAACTTAAAAATCCTAGGATTCTAAAACACAGATGGTATGTGTTCTGTTGCCTTCATTCTATGATTGAGAAAACCTAAAGTTAATTGAATTGCCTAGGGTCACAAAGCTATTAACTTACAGATCCATGACCATGAACTCTGATCCCTTGAATCAATGTCTGGTAATATTATTTCAGATATTTAAAAAGTAGTTTCCAGGCCCCTCATAGTCCTCTTAGGCCATGAGGTTTGAATTTTTCACCATCTTAGATACTCTTCTGTTTTTAACCAGTTTTCTAATATTAACAAAGACTCTCTAAGGTACTGAAGGGGAACAGAAGTATTCATGTATTACTAATAGCATTTTAATCTTTATGTAAAATAATCTGTCATTCTTAGTAGTCAAAAATGTATCTGCCTTATGGTTTGGTTATCCCACATTATAGTAATAAAACTATCTTGAGGAAATAATTAAAAAGAAGAACAATTTATTTAAAAAATGGATTTAGAATAATTGCTGCTTAGAAATGGCTCAACATTTGGAGAATATTTGTAGAATAATACATGCTTGTCAAAAATGATATATAGACCAGATAGAAATAAAGAAAATTATGTAATAAATGAAAAAGGTAAAATAAAAATGACATATTAATTGTAATGTTTAGGGATATAAAGAAATTAGAGTTGTAAATTGTGGATCCTTTAAGATAAATGGGTACTTTGTAAAGTTTTGGTGTTTCCTCCTTCCCTGACATTACTGATTAAATCTACGGTAAGGACTATAGTGCCCAGAAGTGAATGTACCTACAGTGTAGAGTTGTTGGAGGGAGTGGGAGGAGGTAGGCCATGAGGGATAGATCTGGATCAGACTGCATGTCTTAGTCCATTCTGGCCGCTATAACAAAATACCACAAACTGGGTGGCTTATAAATAACAAAAATTTTATTTCTCACAGTTCTGGAGGCTATAAGTTCAAGATCAGGATGCCAATTGGCTTCTGATGAAAGCCTTCTTCCAAGTTGCGGACTGCCAAAGTCTCACTGTGCCCTCACATAGTGGAAGGGATAAGCTAGCTCTCCAGGGCCTCTTGTATAAGGGCACTAATCCCATTCATGAGTGCTCTGCCCTCATGACCTCATCATCTCCCAAAGGCCTCACCTTCTCATATCATCTCCTTGGGCAACAGATTTTCAATGTATGAATTGTTGGGGTACATAAGCACCCAGACTATAGCAACACAGATAGTCTTATACATCATTACACTAAAGAACTCAGTCGTCAGCTTATGGATAAGTGCTCTAATTACCATCTGATGAGCTTTAAACAAAACACACAAACGAAAAGCAGTGAAACCATGGTTTCCGGTCATCTGTCTGTTACTCATCCACTGCTATAGCCCAATATGCAAAATGTTTGGAACCCAACAAAAGAAAGCTGAGTATCAACTAAACCCCCAAATATTTTTTCACATGTTCTTCTACCAAACCTATTTTCCCCAAACTGCAATTGTTCAATAAAATTTTAATCTTGATATATAAAAATTCCACATTTGTTTTTGCTGATGTTTTGTCAGTTCCAGCTTAGTATTCCAAAACTTTGAAATAATTTTGAGAATGCTCAATGAGTCTGTCATTATTTAATATAACTTCTGTAGTATCTTAAATTGCGATAATAATCATAAAAAATAGCTCATCGTTAAGTGCTCACTATGGACCATGCACTGTGCTAAATGCTTTACCTCATTTTATCCTCAGAACAGGCCTACAAAGTGGTTATGATTACATCATCCCTGCCAAAGATCATATAGATAACAAGGGTCAGTCAGCCCCAGGTTTGTCTGATGCTAAATCCCATGCTGTCAGCCACAGCAATGTACCGTTCTGACCATACTTTTTAGTTTTACCCAAGGCACTGAAGAGCCCAAACTAAGATCTTTGAGACAGTCCACTAGAAAATTCTTCCCAATGAACATAAAACCACTGATTCATGTTCATTGGATATTGTGATTCATCTAATTCTCAACTCACTTGATGAGACTATTATCCACCCAATTTCACTATTTTATTCACAAGAATATCATGGAAGACTATTGAATGCTTTGCAGAACTGAAAAATATTATGCATGACATTCTTCACCTACTAACATCGGCATTTCTCACCGATTTGTATCACTTTCTTACTGAGAGGTCATCTCACCTACATTACTATCTCCCTCACTAAATTATCCACAACACTATAGCTAGAGTGGTCTAAACTCAAGCCCTCTTGTAACTGCCCTATTTCAGATACTTCAGAGCCCTGCCATCTTGTATAGAGGGTATTCTTAACTTCAGTTCCAGGACCCCACGGACTTTAAGAATTTTGTAATTCTTTTTCAAATTATATAAATATCGTATATATGTGCATTCTACTCTGAAAAGCATTCATAGATTTGTATTAGATTATCAAAAAGTAACTGTGATTTTAATGCCTATAAATCACTTATAAAGACAAATTTTCCTAAATATTTATACAAATCTCTTCGTGACCTAATTCCTAACTCCCTAAGCTCATCTCCTTCTATGTCTCGCCCTTCAATACCCACCACATTCAAATACAAACATTCACAAACACATACATATGCACAAAAATAATAATAATGTCACACTTCCTGTGGTTTCTCAAAATTTCATGTGAACTGAGCAAACACATGTCCACCTGTGTGCATGCTGGACTATCTCCCTTCTCCCCACCCTGAGATCCTAGTCATCCTCAAACCTCAGCTACCTTTGCACCTTCTCCTTGAAACCTTCCCTGACCCATCCAAACCAGAAGTGCTTTCATAGAACTTTGCTCAGACCACTCTTAAAGCATGTATCAAATTGCTCTAATAATTTGGTTGAAGATCTATCCCTTCACAGAAACTCCAAGTTCCAATCATATGGTGCCTATGATCCTGACATAATGGTGAGAACCCAGCCCCCTTGCCAAGTTTTAACCAACAGTTAAGAAAACCATTCTACTTCAGGAGAATGACCTGGTATTCACTCAATAAATATTTGAACGAATAAGTGAGCAAATAAACTGAGCAACACTATTACAAAATAATGCCCTCTGTTTATAGTGTGCCTTCTTTATTTATAGATGTGCATAGCTTTACCTTTCTGAGATCCAACAATGGATCATTTATTTAATTAAAGGTCAATGTAATTCTGGCTCTGTTTTACGGAATATGGAGGTCTCACAAAAAAAGCTTATGTCATAGTTTCTTCTTTCTAAATGTTTACAATCTTATGGGCAGCAAAGGCTTAGGCATGTGTACTCCATCTTAAGTCTCATCATTGGTATTTTAATTGTTTACTTGCCCTCACATGGTGCTGTAATTCCCTGCTGAGGCAGCAAAATAATATAACCGTCGGAGCCTAAACTTTGAACTTATACATATCTGAGTACCAATCTTAAATATCCTGTGTACCAACTGTGCAAGACAGAACAAGTTGTATAAACTCTGAGCCTTGGCTCAAATCAACTACAAAATGAGGATAATGCTTCCTTCATAAGTTTACATAGATAATATATGCAAAATACATGGTAAGTATGCAGCAAGTAATGGTGAGGGAAGAGAGATGCAAAGGGTAGCACATTGAACTGTAACTCCTCAGGACAAGGATTATCTTTAATTTATCTTTGAACCCCCAGCACTATAGTACCTGCTACATAGCAGAGAGCAAGCAAATGTTTGTTATGATCAATTACCAAGTACTAGATATTAAAAGCCAAGGAAAGATAGAAAACTTTATTGAGGAGAGAGATATACAAAGGGTGGATTTTTTTCATAGCCAGAGAACAGGACAGAAGTGACTGAGTTACTGAAGATAAAAGAAAAGAAGTGTAATATAAGAGTCTGTGATGGGGCGGGGGGGCAGGGGGGGAGTAAATGTTTTTGTTTTGCTACAAACAGAAGCAGTAGCATGGGATATAATTAAATACTTTGTAATTACTAGAACTTGACTGTTCAGTACCATGCCTAGAGATTAATAACAAAGATAACAATCTCAAACCTTACTCCTTTTGAAAACCTCAAGTTATATCAAACCAAAGAAGAAAATGTTTCATTTAAACAAACTATATGATATAATAAGAAAAACATGAGCTTTATAGGGCAGCAAATCTAGGTTTGAATTTTAGTTTTGCCACTTAACTAACTTTATTGTCTTGGGCAAGTCACTGACCTCTTTGAGCTTCAGTTTTCTCTTCTGTAAAATAGGAATAATAATGGTATCCCCCAGGGCTAATGTGGGGTTGAATGATATCATTCTTGTAAGGTGTCCAGTGCAGTGTCTGGTATGAAGTGGGTGTTCAATAAACATGAGCATGGCTGTTATTTTTAATAGTGCAAATTGATGCATTTATGTGTTTGTGCTAAGTCAAGGTGTACATTTTGGTTGTACATTTTTTTGGACGTGTAAGCTTGAGCCTACTTGATCTGAGGACAATTGGGAAATAATCCAGAATTTTTGAAATGGAAATAATCCAGAAAAGGACAAAGTGTAACATGGTACTCCATGGCTGCTTGTCTCTTTAACGTGAAGAAATGCTAAAAATGTTATGGGTAATTGTATAGGGTGAATGCTCAAATAGGAAGCTGGTGCTTTTCTTTATTAACTACCTGCTATAAAAACTGTCATGCAAATACTGCCTTGTGCTTTATGCAAAACATTGAAAACCCTAGGACTTTGGTCTTCTGCTTGGATTTTTTCTGAAGTAAAATACATAACTGACCTAATTTCAAGTGTGTTTGTCTGTAAACCAAATATTTATTTTTAAATACTTGAGCTCTATGTGGAATATACAGAGGAGTTATGGTTCTTAGCACATTGCTTTTTTTTCAGTAGTAGATTTCATTCTTTAATCCTTTAGTGTAGTTCCACATATACTAAAACATCTTTTATGCCCATTTTAATGAAAGTTTTTCATTTCATGCAGGTTCCTCCAGGGGACCCAGCCCCCTAACCATGGGGGCCCAGGACACCCTCCCTGTCGCAGCAGCATTTACAGAAACGGTCAACGCCTACTTCAAAGGAGCAGATCCAAGCAAGTAAGCCTGGAGCCTGGCCCACTGTGTCCTCCAAACTCTGTCTATTCAGTGGAGGATACCCTAAAACTACTTAATGCCTTGTCCTAAAACCAAAAGAAGTCCAACTAACATTAACAAGTGACATACTTAGAATGGAAGAGAAAACTTAATTAGAAAATATTAATTCACTGCTTTTTAAAAAATGTACCAAAAGGTCCAATAATCTAATATCTTACTATCCAGAAATCGCTGATTTAATTTTGGTTGCAAATAACAGAACACTCTAACTCAACTCTGTCAACAGTGAGAAAATTTATTCATAATCTCACAAAAGTAAATGTCCAGATCATGCCTTTTTATTGCCCTCGTCTTTCCTGGATGGGAATCACCTACCTATAAACTAAAACAGTAGCACATTGGAATAAGAATGTGGAAAAAACTTCCCATAACACCCAGATAACTAAGAGGACAAGTTACATGTTAATCTTACTAAGTAAGGAAAAACTGGCCAAATAAATAAATAAATTATGATCACAGCAAAGTAAAAATTCTAGGGGAAAACGCACCACTCTCTGTTCTTTCACTTATATCACTACATATTGACAAGGGACTTGACCTGAATGTATATGTAATATAATGAAATGTTTTGTCTCTGTATAAGGAGTTCCCTGGAAAGGGTGCAGGAAGTCTGTGGATTTCCTGGAATTGTATTGCTTATCTTACATGTGTGTGCACATGTTCATTTGTCCATACACAGTGTCTACAGCATTAATCACTTTCAAAAAGGGGTTCATGAGCCAAAAAAGAAAAAGAAAAAAAAGTTGAGAGTGATTAGTAATTGCTCTAAAACTAAATACCTAAGTCAAACTAGGTTTCACTTGTATCACTAGTAGAATTCAGGTTTGAATTTGATGGATAAACATAGGACAAACCTAGGTGAGGGAAGAATTGCTCTTTATGTTTTACTTGCAAGGATAAGAGCTTAGAAAACTTAGTATCTATGGAAATAACCATGAGAGAAAAAATTAAATGTGCATATACAACACTTGACTATTTTATAAAAACTTTGAAAACAGTGATAATTAAGTATAATTAGTACTTTGATTTCTACATTATTTTAAGTGGGAATCTGTATGACTAATCATGAATTCTCTTTATACCTCAGAAACACTAGTTGTTTTTTTAAGTCTAAATCTAACAGTATTATGCTGAGAAAGTAATATAATTAGTAACTCCACCTTTTAGTGTCCTGCCCAACGTCAGGTATCTATCAACCACTCTAAATGTCATGTCCTTTTAAATATCATGGTTTTATTCTAAACCCAGAGTATTGTAGAGAAATAAACACTGTGGACTGTGGTGTCTTAGTCCATTTGGGCTGCTGTACAGAATGCCATAGACTGGGTAGCTTATTTCTCACAGCTCTGGCAGCTGGGAAGTCTAAGGTCAAGGAGCTGGCAGATTGCGTGTCTAATGAGAGCTGGCTTCCTGGTTCATAGACAGTCTTTGGCCATGTAACCTCACATGGCGGAAGGGACTAGGGAGCTCTGTGGGGTCTCTTTCATCAGGGCACTAATCTCCTTTATAAAGGATCCACCCTCGTGACCTAATCACCTCCCAAAGGCCCCACCTCCAAACACTATCACACTGGGGATTAGGTTTCAGTCTACAGCACTCTGGTTTATCCTGTGTCCTTTCCTTTCATCTTCAAGGCAGGAAGTCCATTTGTCATGTCCACATATCAACAGAAATTAAAAGCTACCTCATACAGAGGTGTGAGTTGGAACTGTTAGAGCAAGCAAGCACCATGAGTTGAAGTTGTATGGATACTACATGGGATGAACCCGGGTGCTATAGAGTGAATGTTTGTGTTCCCCCACCCCCACTCCCCAATTCATATATTGAAACCTATATTGGCAGTCGAGCCAAATTAATATTAGTGCTTTTCCTATGCCTTTAGAAATGAACTGTGCCTTTGATTTGTGGATGACTGCATGTATTGAGTCTGTTTTCAATTATACTGCCATAAATAGTTGCAATATATGTTATATATTGTTAGATAGGAGATACAGTATATTTCATTGAAATTATGAGATCTAAAATTTATGAGCAGATCATGAAGTGACATTCTTCTAAATTCAATTTCATCTCCAGACAGTGAATCATTTTAATTGCTGTTCCTTTGTTATTCACTTTCAAGGAAACAACCTAAGTTCAAAAGTTTGATCATGGGGTGAGGAAGGAAGGAGGAGGATAAAGCCAAACACAGCACCACGTAGAGAAAGATGCAGAAGAGAAATGTGGATTTGCTTTTGCCTGTGCCTCTCATCAGAGCCTTCCCCCTATGTGTTCAGACCATACACTGGAAACAAATCTACCACTTTAATTGTTTTATGCTGTGATATACAATCCATTCAAGTATAGTCACACTTTTCCCTGAGTATTCAGAACACCTGTAACAGGTATTCTGACATCTGAGTCTTTCTCAGTAGCTTGTAGGCACAGAACTCCTTGACTTTCGCTGCTGCCTGGGAAAATGCATCTCCCAGTATTAACTCCTATTTGAACAACCCTGGTGCTAGGGATTGATTCTCGAATCCCCTAGAAAAACGTAGGTTTCTCAGCTATATTCTGTCCTTCCTTATCATCATATTTCAGTTATTTATTCAAGTGTTTGCCTCCCTGCTTCAACTGGGGGTTTGGGCCAGGACCGCATTTGTCCTGTTTCTCACTGCCCATAGGCACCCTGCATATAACTGTTTAGTGTACTCTGCACTGGGTTCTGTGATATGCACCTTTGCCTTCCCAAAACCTAAGACACACTCTTGCCTTCCCAACAGTAGGTACGATATGTGTAAGAAACTACAAAACAGTTTTTTTAAATGTGTACATATGTCCATGGAAACTAAATTTTAAGAAAGGCTGACTGGAAAGGATATTAAGGAAGGCTTCAGAAAGGTCTGCTTTTGAACTGAGTCTTGAAATATGAAAAGGATTTTGTCTAGTACCTAAGCCAAGGAAGGGGGATTATAAGGAAGGGAAGCTGTGTCTGCACAGAGGTATAGTCATTTGAAAAGAAGACCATGGGCTTAGTTATCAAAGTACATAGATGTCACATTGGATGTGAGGGATGCATTTCTGATGACCTCACACAAATCAAATGCACAATTCCCTGTCCAAAATCGGCCCACGTTTCTGCTGACTGGCTAACGTGGTGCTGCCTACGGAGAGCCCCGTTTACAAGCACTCAGCCAGCTGGCTTTGCACTTTTGCCATTCTTCACCAGTGCTTCCTTTGTAAGGATCCACATGATTTCAAAGTCTATTCATAAAGTAAGTTTGCTGATATTTCCATGTTGCAGTATTTTAGATTTCCATAATTCAAACTCATGGAATGTAGTCACATTGTATGCCAATAGGAACGATCATTACGGTTAAACAAAGGTTTTCCTCCAGTAAATATTGAAAATATTAATTTTTTATATGGAAAATTTCAGATCGACTTTGACATCGGATGGATTATGAAACCAGTAAAGGTCTGACTCTGACACTTGAGATGCAGTTGGGAAATGTAATGTAAATGAGGAGCCCTGGTGCTTCTGATATTGCCTCGTGTTAACTGTCATTGTTCACAGAACACCGTGAGCCCTTTGAATGCAGGGGCTGTTTTGCTCATCTTTTAATTGCCTCCCCACTCAAAAAAAGACTTACACAAGAGTTAATAAATGTTTATTGGCTTAAGAAATACCATTGCCTCCCCTCTCTAACTTGCTTTCAAAGAGAAACTTTATCCTCCACCAAGATACCACTTAGATCTCATTTTGAGTGACCTGGAAAAGAAACTGGGCAGTTTTCCTACCAATTAAAATGTATTTGAGCCATCACTGCTAGACAATATACTAGTGATGGTACGTGCTAAAGTCGAATTTAGCAAGTGCTCTCATTATTGTTTTCTCCTAGATTGTCAAACGATATTCTGCATGTTCACATATTATAAAACATCAAGAGTGGATCAGCTTGAGAGGAAGTCTACGCTCAGCATCAGTTTAGTACCCGTAAATCAAGCAAGGTTTATGGGTCTGAAAGATAGAGAAGGAAGACAGCAGAGTTGGCACCCACACTGGGAGCTCAGCGATACTCTTCAGAAGAGTTAGAGGTGCCCACTTCCAAAAACCAGAATTGTCATTCAGAGCAGTGCAGAATTATAGATGACAATATCTGAGGGGAGGGTAGCACATGGCAAATTTAGGAAGCTCACCTGCCTTCCACCGTTTGAGATTTCTGTTTCTGGCCGAGGTGGGGTAACAGGGACTGATTTACCCTTCCATTTGAAAACACCTCAGAAGCATACAAAATATATGAAGCAATGATTTGCAAAGGACAGTGACCCTGGAGAGATTAGGGTACCATATGATTGCCCCAGCTTACGTCTCTGAGCATTTCCAGGCCATGGCATAGGGAGAGCCCAGCAGATTCCCAGCTGTTCATGGGGAAGTGTCCCACTGAGGCACACTCCACTACAGAACTGACTGAGGGGCATGCCAGAGGAAACTAATGGCCAGTAGGTACTGCTGGCCACCATGCACTGCACGAGCTGGCTGTGGAGACGGTATATACATGGCAGGAGCCTGGAGCTGAAAAACCCACTTGCACTGCAGAATCTGGACACCAGGGCAGCCCAGCTACATGCACTACAGGAGTCAGATGCTAGGGAAGGTACTGTGCTACAGGGCACTAGCAAAGCCACATGGGCTGCAGTACCCATGCACTGGGGGTACCATAGGCACTGCAATAGCCTGGCACTAGGTAAGTCTTGTATACTGTAGGAGCTCACCTAGCAAGCACACTGGAACCGGGAAGGAAAATCCCTGTCTTCCTGAAGTGTCTTTCCAGCGCCCTCTAATGGCAAAGGTTAACATGGTGCCTGTTGGCAGAGAAAAAATAAAGGGCCCATTATTAATTTTCTCAGAGCAGGCAGTAAAAGGTGAATTGGAGCTACATTGACACGGTAATTGTAGATTTCTTATGGAAATGCAAAGGACCTAAAATAGCCAAAACAACTTTGAAAAAGAAGGACATAGTTGGTGGAGTAACACTACTTGATTTCTATTATAAAGCCACAGTAATAAAGACAGTGTAGTATTGGTGCAAAAACAGACAAATTAAATCGGTGGAACAGAATAGGTAATCCAGAAATAGGTCCACACATATATGGACAACTGAACTTCAACAACTGGAGAAATTCAGTGAAGAAAGAACGTCTTTTCTGAACAGTGCTAGAACAATTAGATATCCGTATCCACACACTAAAAATGAACCTGGATCCATACCTCACACCTTATACAAATATTGACTGAAAAGTAGATCATAAAGCTAAATATAAAAATTAAAATTAAAGACCTCTGGAAGAAAATATAGGTGAATTTTCTGTGACCTTGGATTTGACAAAGATAGGACCCCGAAAGAATAAATTGATTAGATACAACCCATAAAAAATAAATTGATGAATTAAAACTTCTCTTCAAAGGTACTCTTAAGAGAAAGAGAGAGAGAAAAAACAAGCCACAAACTGGGGGAAAAATCTTTGCAAAGCATGTATCTGATAAATGATTTGTATCCAGGATGTATAAAGAGCTCTCAAAATTCAATAAAAGAACAAAAAACTCAAAATAAAATCTTGGCCAAAAATTTGAGCAGACACTTCACCAAAGCAGTTAACTGATGACAAATGAGTACATGCAAAGATGCTTAAGCTCATTGGCCATTAGGGAAATAAAAGTAAAGCAACAGTGAGATAACACTGGTCACCTGTTAGAGTGGCAAAAATTAAAAAGACAGACCCTAGCAAGTGTTGGGGAGCATGTGTAAGAACTGAAACTCATACACAGCTGTATTTTCTACTTTAGAAAACAGTTTGGCATTTTCTTAAAAAGTTAAATACACCTGCCATGTGATCCAGTGATTCCACTCCTGTATATGTATCCAAGAGAAATGAGAGAAGATCTCCATACAAGGACTTGTCCACACATGTTCATCACAGCTTTATTTGTAATAGACCAAAACTGGAAAGAATTCAGATGTTCACAGGTGAATGGATTTTTTTAAACCCTATGGTATATCCATATGCTACCCAGCAATAAAGTCATAAACTACTGATAGTCACACTACATGAATGTCACTCAAAATAATTACGCTGAGTGGAAGAAGCCAGACTAACAAAATAAAAAAATCACATACTTTCTGATTCGGTTTATAAATTCTAGGAAGTGCAAACTAATGTATAGTGTTGGAAAGCATATTAGCAACTGCCTAAGGTTGAGGAGAGGCAGGATGGAGAAGGGCAGGAAGGACAGTACAAAGACTCATGAAGAAATATTTAGAGATCCTGGATATTTTCATTACCTTGAATGTGTGAGGGTTTCACAGGTGTATACTGTGTCAAATATAATGGAATTTTGCACTATAAATATGTCATTTATTATATGTTTTTATAGTGTGATAACATTGTATAATTTAATATCTTCAAATATGCTGCCAAAAATTCAGAAATCAGAGAGAGAGAGAGAACCACCAGAGTGGATGGTTCTATTTGTGAGGGGAAAATGTAGACTTTTCTAAAAAAAGAAAAGCTGCACTTTTCTTCTTACAACTTAAAAAGACATTCAACAAAATAGCCACTCTTTTTTGGATAAGTGTTAAAGCAAACCATTGAGTCTTAGGAATGATTTGTAGTTGAGAGTGGAATTGCAAGAGCTTACCTATCATCTCTTCCGCTGTGTACTGCTGTTGCGGACATCTGACCTTTCTCACACCTGTTTTGATTCACAGCATACTGACCTGGCTTCC
The DNA here is from genome assembly GCA_030848825.1 of Tadarida brasiliensis. Lineage (NCBI taxonomy): Eukaryota > Metazoa > Chordata > Mammalia > Chiroptera > Molossidae > Tadarida > Tadarida brasiliensis. The sequence continues at coordinate 50,758,089 of CM061264.1, forward strand.
CCTCTCTTTCCTCTCATGTGTTTTGAAATGCCAGATGTATCGTGAAGATCACTGGAGAAATGGTGTTGTCCTTCCCTGCCGGCATCACCAGGCACTTTGCCAACAACCCATCGCCAGCTGCCCTGACTTTTCGGGTGATAAATTTCAGCAGGTTAGAACACGTCCTGCCAAATCCCCAACTTCTCTGCTGGTAAATATATTTTGCACAATTTTTTTAGAGATGTGTGTAGCTTAGCACTTCATACTTAAATGAGGGGAGGATAAGCAAGGGAGTGACACTGTAAAGCAATCACTGCTACTCAGATATGTATGTAGATTCAAACTCAGAACTTTTACCAGCTGTCCAAGTTTTTTGAGGTTGATTGTGTGCACATATGTATTTTAATAGCCAACTATCTCAAGTGGCTAAAGAGACATTTAGAGTAATAAAATATGTATTAGTGACAATTTATTTATTGTCTGTTTTACTTATCATCAGTGGACAATGGATGAGGATGTGTGAAAATGAACTCGATAAAGGAATAAAATTCATTTGTTTTATTAGCATCTTTAAAGTCAAATTGATATTTGACCTGTGAGTTACTCATCACATCAGCATGAAAATCTTTTCTGTGAAACATAATTTCATTGTAATGATAGTTGTTTTAATGGAACTTTACATGTATTGTATCAAAGAAGCTGATGTATATATGCGTATTTAGATATACTTCACATTTTCTTACTAATACATCTAAATATGATATCTTTATCATGTATACACACATGTACATGCACACATACACACACTACATGCTATTTAAAATGATCAACTATACAAGCTAACTATTGGCAATCAAGTCCTGATATTCTATATAAAAATCTCTCTCTGAAGTGGCCATGTTTTCCCTTTATTGTGACCTCCCTCATCCGAATGACCACGTCATTTTGCTGGACCACTGCAGTTGCTTTCCTTCTTCCCTCCCTGCATTCAGTCTTCCCCCTCCTACGTGTTTTACACAACAACCGAAAGACCTTTGATGGGGTAAGTTAGGTGGTCCTTGCTCGTAGCCCTCCAGAGGCTCCACACTGCATCTGTACCAGAATCCACGCTTGTTACCACTGCCTCTGAGACCCTACCTCATCTACCCTCACCTGCTTCTCTGTCCTCATCTCCCACCATCCTGCCTCAGAATCCTCGTGGCGTCAGCCAGACCTGCCAGGCTTAGAGACAGCCTGAGTCCTTTCCCACAGAAAGGCTTTGCGTGCTTGTTGCCTCTGCCCCCAATACTGTTTCCACCGGCCCTCACCTGAGCCCTGCTCATCCTTCAGATCTCAGCTCCTCTCTGCCTCCCCCAACATCTCACTCTGCTCCCCACTCCCCACCCACCATTCAAATTATCAAACAAGTCCCCTTGTTATTCTCTCTCAAGGTACCTTTTGTCACACTTACTAAAATTAATAATAATAAATATACGTGTGTTTCTTCATTCACCCATTTTCCGCTAGACTGTAAAGTCCACGAGGGAATGGGACACGTCTGTGTCGTTCACCACCGTATCACCGTATCATTCATTGTTGGTATTTGCAATTTCTTAACTGAAAGAGGCTTTTTCTTTCCAGGGGTGAAAAAACAGGTCTTTCAGGCTCATTTCCTCCTCTTTGGTCCTTGCGTTGGCCTGGCTTAACTGTCAAACTTTATTCCAGGTTTAAAAGTGTGAAAGTAATGATCAACCATTAGATGAAAATAAATGTGAAATGTTCGAGATTAGAAATCAGAAACTTCTTAATTCAGCTTCCCTCCATGTCTGTGGAATGCACGTTAAGCTAGTTGATTTTATTTTTCGAGGTTCCTCCATCTGAAATGAGGAATTATGTGCCTCCATCTCACCGGTTTGTTTATAAATACGACTGGTGTGATAGTTACAGTTTTTGTTCCATTTTTAGGCAGTTGTGGTGCCAAGTTCTCAGGCATGTGTGCAGGAATTTTATAGTAATATTAATATATCTGTCTTATGAATTGAATTAAATATCACTTGAGAATATTTTCATTGGACAAAACATTACAAAGACCCTTTTATTATTTGCTAAAACAAAACCAAAAAAATCCTCATTAGTTTGGACCTTAACCCTAAATATTTGGTTATCGTATCAGGGCCGTGCTTGGTCACCTATTGGTCGGGTAGCCTATTTGGTGGTGTTATGCAGCACTGCTCCCCTGCAGTACTAGCACCCCAGCTTCTCAAAGGCAGTGTAACCAGGCCTTTTGACATCTATTGGCTCACCCCCAGCCAAGCCTCTCATTTATGTTTATTGAAAGACTTCATTTAGATTAACAAGTTGGCCTCTGGAGACATGTGGGTTTGTGATCCTTATGACAGGGACCAACTTTTCCCTTACGAAAGAGTTTTGCATGTAAAGGATATTCAGGAACAGTTGTTAAACCAATTATGAGACTAAAGAATTCTCAAGACTTCTTGAGCATTTAAGAATTGCATCTCTGTGTACGCATTTGATTGGCAAAGCTTCCTTAAACGTTTATTAAATCAAGTTCTCTGAGGAATTATCATAGACATGTGACTTATTTTGTTACTAAACTTAGTGAATGCATTTCTTTAAAAAATAGCATACTTGAAAATTTCCCAATGATTCAGATCTATTTAGTACACATTAATAACACATGGCTGGATATTAATTCTGTACCTCTATTGTGGTATAATGTGAAAGTATGACCTGCAGTAACACTGACCTGAGCTGGAATCCTGACTCCGTTACTTATTAGCTATTCAAACGTAAGCAAATTAGTTAATTTTGCTGACCCTCTATTACTCTTATCCCCTACTTCCTTGCATAGCTACGGCTCTAGAAGCACTGGATAACTTGTATGCTTTTAGATAATAAAAGTTTAGACAGCCCACATCAGCATCTTTAGCTCAGCTTGATTAGAGGCAAAGTCTCAGGGGCCAGGATTCTTTTGCATTCTCTTCCTATATTCCTAAGTCATATACCTTTGCTGTGTCCTCACCAACCTAGACCAGGGCCCAGCAGAACCACTTTTGTCATGCTGAGACTTGGCCCCCACAATTACTCCCTCCCAACAGACCAGTAGCAATTTTAAGGCCCTGATGTCTTTTGACTCGTCTCTTTTGATTTGTTAGACCTCTGGAGGCTGAATTATAGTAGCTTTGACCTGCCTTTATCACATTATCAATACAACCCATCTGTCTTCTTAACCTCTAATTTTATATTTTTATAATATTTGCTCATCTTTAAAAAGGAATATAATTCTTCCTTTGCAGGTAGATTTTAATGAAATGTTTTTAAGACACCTAACAAAGAGCCTAGCACATAATAGGTGCTCAAAAAATTATAGCTACTGTTACTGTATTATGTAGGATACTCTGAAAATGAAATGTCATTAAACTGGAGTTGTGTATCCAGTTACTAAATCACTTGTGTTGTCAGTTTCCTCAGTATGTGGGAAGTGAACAAGTGCTTTTCATACTCTATGTGACATTTTTTGTCATTGAGACAAGCATTTTCAAGATACATTGGGTGAGTGACCTGTGAACAGGCCCCTGAGCAAAGCTAATACTTCTCATAAGAATACAAAACTCCCTAGGTCATCAACACTGTGCTTGTCTGTTGTAACTACCATGGTCATTATCATTTACATTCCAGGATCATCTTGTAAGAGAAGTGACATTTTTATGATTTAGATACTCTTCAGTGAAATATTATGAATGCTAAAAAGGAAGCATGGTAATCTTATTGTCACCCTTTTCTCCTCAGTTGGAGACAAAGACATTTGGCCAAATATTTAACGTGGTAATTTCTGAGAAACTACTGTTCAAGTCAATTCAAAAGAAAATCAATGTACTCAGCTCTTTGATTGCATTAACTGACTAAGTCAGAGGAAACTGTGGTGATGTAGAAAAAGCTATTAAGTTTGGATTAATAAATAATTCACTCTTTAAAGCAACCAATTATCATAATGATTGGTTAATACTACTGGGTTCTCACTGAGATTTATAGCAATACAATAAGGCCTCCCTATGGGTATTAGTCTATTAACTTAATACCATTCAGAATTGCAGTTGAATTAAAACCATATTACTGTTAATAATACAATCTCTACAAATTGTCAAAGATGGATGAAGAAATCAGACAACGATTTGCTAAGATGCTTCTTTGTGTCATTTATATTTGTTACAAGGTGATATTCAATCATTTTTTCTTCCCAATTGAACAGCGATAATACCCAAAATGATGCCAATACCAAGGAATTCTGGGTAAACATGCCAAATTTGATGACTCATCTAAAGAAAGTATCCGAACAAAAACCCCAGGCTACATATTATAATGTGGACATGCTTAAATATCAGGTGAGCCTATCTATATGATCAGGGTGTGGCTTTCATGTTACAAATGTATATTTTAACATTCCTAACATTAAATAAAAGTAAATAAAGTAATATTTCTTTTAATATTATTTAAAATACATAACTTATAAGAAAATAGAAATTTTAAAAGATTACTTGCAGACTTAGTGACAAGAATATTCATACATATTCTTAGTTTAAACTTACAAGTAAAATATTTTATTTAAAAATTAGAGAAACATGCCACAAAATAAAGTTGCAAAAAATTACATTAAGATTAATGTAATTAAATTACAGTTAAGATTATATTAATGTACTAAATTACAGTTAAGATTATAAATATTGATAAACTTGTTCACTGTAATTTTGTTAAGAACATCACTATACTAAAACTTGTTATTTTTAATTATGAAATGTAAGTAATCTGGTGTTTTTTCTAATGTGGTAGTCCTACAGAATAAATTCTAGTAAAATTTATGGTAAGAAATAATTTAATGTTAAAAGACTAGCTGGCACAACACAATATAGTTTAAGAGAACTTTCTTTCTGTGTCTAAGATTGCCCTTATCCCAAATTATTACTGACCTCATAAATAAACCTGTTTCAAACCAGGATTCTATACAGCCTGAGTATCCTACTGATTTCCAGCCACTTGACCACCTAAGTTATTTTTAATGCATTGTAATTTTTGTGATTAAATATGTTCACATTGTTTTTCTTAAGATGAGGAAAAAAAATATTTTTAAAAGTTGTACTTTAATAGAAATCAGTGCATTTTAAACACGACTCTATAATCACCAGAAAACTTATAAGTAAATACTGGATCTGAACTTGTGCTAATTATATATAAATAGATGTCTATATTAAAATCTATTTATAGATAGATATATAAAAGGTCTGAGCCTGCGGGAGCTCACATCCACAACGCAAAGCCAATGTAGAGCAAAATGACTTTATTGCAAGCACCTGGGTGCAGGTGGGCTGAGTTCAAGAAGGGAGTCAGCCCCCAATAACAGTTGGGGTGTAGGTTATATACTCTGCTTCTAATTTCCAGCAGTTCCTGCTGACATACTCTGCATGGCCCATTGTCCACTTTGCAGTTGGACTGGTCTGGTATCACATCCCACATCTGCTGGGTGGTTTCGGGCCTTGCAGGCAATCTGTACTTAACAGAAGACTGAGCAAAGGTCATGCAAGCAACGCATTTTTCATGCATTTTTTCACAGTTTCCGCCTTTTGCAAGCTTTTACCTTTACCCCTTAAAATGTTATTAACCCTTTCAATATAGAAATAGACATATAGACAGACACACAGAGAGAGAGAGAGAGACAGACAGACATAGATTTCTGCTGGGCCCTGAAACTCCCAGAGATTTTGACTTAATTGGTTCAAGGTATGACCCAGATATCTGTATTTATTACAGATTTTCAAGTGATTATAATACACACTACAGGTTGAAAACCACTCATTTATATCATAAGGAAACCATTGAAAGTGAAGTCATCTATATGATGGTGCATTTTACAAAACTGCAAAGAAATACAATATTTTTCCCATAAGAATAGGATTGTCTAAGCTTATTCTCAATAATATTAGACAAACACATGATATGGCAGAAATTCATCACTTTTATAATTAAAAGATAATCTAAAATACATTTTTATTTAGCTGTTTTTTGCAAAACACTTAAACACATTTAGTGATTGCCTTAAGCTTCTGAGAGAAATGAAAAGGAGTTACGAAAAAGGAGCTCCAACATAATTTTCCCTGAATAAGAAATCAAATTCCGGAGCACAGGCATGGTTCTTATGCCCAAAAGGGTAAAACTAAAACTGTGGTTTTTTTCCTTCATGGACTTTCATTATAAGTCATGCATCTACATTTTCAATTTAAATTAAAATTGTTTTTTAAAATTTTAAATCCTGTGAGATTTATTTAGTCTCCATATTTGTCATTAAGTGAACCTAGAAAATAGACAGAATTCACCTATTGCAATATGAGCTTGGTGTGTGAATATTAAAGTATTGGCAAGAGACTGAATTCTAGAATTAAGTCATCTTCCTACTGGCCACTGACCTTGGGCAGTTCATCTCCCTGAACTTCAGTTTCCTCATCTGCCATTAAAGATAATGATGATTGCTACCTAGATATTTTATAGGTTGTTGTGAGGAGCTGATAGTCTTAATATACTTCAAAGTATTTTGGAAAATGTAAGTGGCCGTAGGCCTGTCGTTCTGTGTTAAAATGTGCTCTGAGGAATCTCTCTCATTGAGTTGTGGTGGTGTTTTCAACTATGCAAGGAATTGGTTGGGAGGCACAACCAGCGTTTTTTGTGGGCTTGCCCTCAAATTGCAGCATGTTTAGTTTCTGGTCACCAGTAGCATCCCCAGTAAAGGGACAATCAAAAACACACCTTCACGTAGCCACAAAGCACCTTGCTGAATAGAACAACTACTATCAAGGCGTGAGCTCCTGCTGAGGACAGACTGCAGAAACAGCAGGAGACGGCCCTATGTTTGATCTGTGTTAAATAATAGGTTTCTAAATTAAAGTTCATTTGCAAAGGATTATGATGTTAAAAATATTTAATGTTAAAAAAAAATTAGAATGATTGTCTATCTAAAATTGTCCTCAAAAGCTGTGCCTGTCATTTTATTTTAAAAACAACAACACATCTCTGAGCTTGTTTCTGCAGCAGCCACTCCTGCCTTGTGAGCTCTACCTGCCCTCAGGCCCCTTCCCCGTGATGTCCATATGTGCAGACATTGCTAAGCCGATAGAGAGCTGTTTATATTCTTCAAAATTAGCAAAACTCACGCTCCGTGAATAAAACTGCGAGGGCGTAGACACCAGCCATATGGCCCCTGCAGTGTGATGTACTTGGAAAAGGAGAATCTCCTAGAGCTATTCATCCTCATGGTGAACAATCAGGGAATAATAACATCGTGATTTTTTTCATTGTAGACCTAAAACTCAAGTTGATATTATTGGCTTTAGATAAAATAAACTTTTATTGATTCTTCAAGCCTGGCTTTTCCTTAGCCAAACTCATAGTTGATTCTCAGTAGAATTGACAGTAGACGGCTGAATGCTGCACTTCCAATTAGAGGACCTGGGATCAAGTCCTTACTTTGACAAATCCCAAAAGAGTAACAACAGCCTGCTTTGTCTAACTCACTGGTTTGTTGTGAAGGGCAAATATGATAAGAGTAATATTAGGTGACATGAATTAAAACACTAGTCCCTGACTGTGTGCCAGGCACTTTGCTGAGTGTTTTACATAATGTCTCCTTCAATCTGCCTGACAACTCTATGGGTAAATGTTATTGTTATAATTCCATTCGGCAGATGAAGAAATAACTGAGGCTCAGAGAAGTTTAGTAACTGGTCCAAGGTCACTCAGCTTGTGACAATCAGAAAGACCTGTGTAACCCTTGGCCTCGGCTCCTAACCAGTGCTCTACTACCTCCTTAACTGACATAAAGTGCATTCTAGTCTAAAGTGCTGTAGAGATTTCAGTACTTGACTTTGTTTTCTAATCTGTAACAGTTTCCCCGAAGCACCAGCTCTCTCTCACAGGGCACCTTCATGGTGATTTTCACTGAGAGCTCATTTGTGAGCAGCACAAACAACACGATGTTTTGATATCTAAGAACATACCTACGGGAGGTAATCATAGCTTCTGGTTTGTTTCAGATCAGTGATCGAGCCTTAAATATTCTCTTTCCTGTCGTTTGGTAAGGTGTCTGCCCAGGGCCTTCAGTCCACACCCCTGAACCTGGCAGTGAACTGGCGGTGTGAGCCCACCAGCACCGACCTGCGCATAGATTACAAATACAATACGGATGCCATGACAACCGCTGTGGCCCTCAACAATGTGCAGTTCCTGGTCCCCATCGATGGAGGAGTAACCAAGCTCCAGGCTGTGCTCCCCCCAGCAGTTTGGTAAGGAGCCCCAACCTCCTTCCACTTCCCCAAAGAGCTCCTCTGGGCAAAGGGATCACAGACTTCTCAGCATTTGTGTTTCTTTGCTGGTGATCACAGCAGGCCTGTGTGTCAGGGTGCAGGGAAGGAGACTGAAACCCCTGAAGCTATTTTAAGCAGAAAATGGTTTAACACAGGGATTTAGATGCTCACACGTACATGGTGGAAGTGCTAGAAAAATAAGCTTTAGGCTGGATCTCCGGGAATATTTCCCAGAAGATGGTAGAACTGGTCGGCCAGAGGAACTACTTGCCTCCACCATAACCAAGAAGAAAAACTAGAAGGCTGCCAGTGAAGCCACTGAATTCAAGAACCCCTCACTGTCACTCTGACTCAAGGATGAGAAAGCTACTACAGGCACAGCCTTAACTGCTTTTCAACACCCACAGAACTGAGAATGCACTGGAGCCCTGCGGTTAGAAGATCCCACATCTCAGTTAGGTTGCTGGCAGCAGAAAGCAGTGAAGAAAGCAGCAGGAGAATGGCCTCTGTCTCCCTTCTGTTCTCCAGATCTCAGTGCATGTAACTGGTGAAGTCTGATCTACACCCAGGCCCTAACTACAGGGGAGTCTGGGACACGTAGGGTTTTATTTTGTAGCCTCGACTACAAAATGGCACACTACACAAGGTATGGGAACAGAAACTGAATAGACACTGCGTACCAATAGCAGCTGCTAGAGAGGACTTACTCTCCTAGAAAACGTGCTCTAGGTTTTCCATATGATTGTCAAAAACAAAAAAATAGAACATTAAAAGACAATGAATGTCAGCTGTATGACAATTCCAACTTAAATGACCTAGACTAGTAACTGATGAACCCTTTCCATCTGTTTTTTCAGTAGATGTGTTTGAGCATTTTAACTGCATTGTCCTTTGACAGTGATGTAGCTGGTTACAATAGGAACAGGAAAGGAGAGGATTTCCGTGTGGATGTATGTATATATGTATGCATAGATGGATGGACAGATAATAATACTTAAATTATAACTAGAAATTTAAAAATCCTTTTTTTTTTTTTATTACCACTATCTGGAAAAAGTATGGCATCCATTAAACAAAAAACCTTGCATATGCAAAAGTCTTTTACCTGTTTTATTTTCAGGAATGCTGAACAACAAAGAATATTGTGGAAAATTCCTGATATTTCTCAGAAGTCAGAAAACGGAGGTAATGTAATCACAGGCTTACTTTATTTAACATATAAGGCTAAAATATCTTGCAGATACCAGGCAACTATTAACCAAAATAGCACTTAAAAAAAGCAAACAAAATATTTCACTTCATTTTGGTATATATGTATTTCAACCAATAAAAGCAAGTAATTCTTCAATGAATCTTCTGCTTCCCCTTTTCTGCCCAAGACCCCACATCAAACAGACCATATTTTCAGCAAAGAAAAGCTTTTAATGAGGCATTGGTCCACTAGGTATCAGATTTCACACTCCCTAGTAGTATAGATGTGTTTTACTTTCCTCTGATATCAATCATAGGTTGCAGAATACATTGCCTTCCAAGTAGTATGCTGTCAAATTTGGAAGTACCATTTGGCTGAATTACACTTAAATCTGAATACAAAAAGTTGCTCGTAATATTTAATGATAAATCTTATTTATCACCATTTTGTCACTAAAACATATACTATTTTCTAATAAGTTCGATTTTGTATATTTAATTTTGAATATAATTTCCAAAATTATATCTAGAATGTTGTGTTGACTGTTATTTTGCAATATACAATACTTTTTACAGGTGTGGGTTCTTTATTGGCAAGATTTCAGTTATCTGAAGGCCCAAGCAAACCTTCCCCACTGGTTGTGCAGTTTACAAGTGAAGGAAGCACCCTTTCTGGCTGTGACATTGAACTTGTTGGAGCAGGCTATCGATTTTCACTCATCAAAAAAAGGTTTGCTGCAGGTAAGTGTGTATCTTGTGAGTTTCACTTGCAAAAATAGTGTTGCCTTAGCAACTCTTCCTTACGAAAGATAGGTTGTGATTTCCTCATCTTTTTTCTACTCCTCTTCCCCACCCCCAACCCTCACTTCTCATCCCAATTAGAAAGCAAACCAATTATTGATTAAGAAAAACTAGAACAGTGGACTGGAAATTAGGCATTAGGAAAGCTCTGGCTACTTATCATGGCTCTGGCTCTGTTTCTTATGTGGGGCTGAGCAGTCATTCCCATTATACAGATGTGTACACTGAGGTCAATGAAGCAAATCCTACTTACGTTATATTGACAAGCAAAGGAAATGTTATTTGCCTTAGAATTTAACTCTTAAGTGGAAACTTCTCTTCTCCAGTAGGGCTTCATAGATTATAGGCTTGCCAGGCTTAGTTGAGATTTAAGAGGCTCCATCTCTCTCTTCAATAGAAACCTTAAAGAATCTAGCTCAGAGATCAGACCTTGTTGCCCATGAGGTGACGTGACCGTGAGACAGGTTTTGGGCACTCGAGATCATTTGTTGGCAGGGGATTCCCCAGTACTAGGGTGATTATACTTGTCAATGATTTGGGATAGTCCTGGTTTTTATGCCTGATGTACTGATATAATTATGAATTATACCCCTTCACTTGCAGAAACAACCCAGGTTGGAGGGTCATTATATGGCCACTCTTCCTGTAGTAAGCTGGATTCTCACATCCAGGAGCAACCTCCCAACCTATTCTGGGCAAAACCCAAACTTCTGCAAAAATGTTTATATATGGAAATGTGAAAAGGCAACTAGCTGCTCTGGAAAATTAAAAATGTAAAAAATGTGGTGTGTCTTATATTAGTATCACACCCCTCAAGTATGCAGTGTTTGGCTCCTAGGGGTAAGGCAGGAAGAATAGAAATGTTAGCAGTATAATAATCACATTATTGGACTAGTAGGTAACCTGTTTATATGTTGTTTTGTCTTGCAGGGAAATACTTGGCAGATAACTAATAAAATATTATGCAAGGATTTGGAGGATTCATATAATGAAGAACTGTTGTATGAGAAACAGGTTTCAGTTTTGATTTGATGAAAACAAATCAAAATCTGCACTTGGGATAATCTGCTGGAAATGTCCATAACTTTTCAGCAATGATTTCCCTCACACAATACCATGATGACCAGTCCTACAGTATTTACTTCTAGGTGTAATATTGTTATGGTTTTAAAATGTAATTATTGTATTTGTAAATTGTACTCATTCCAGTAAGGCAGTTAGACACTTGAGTTTTAGCATTTTACCATTCCTGAAATGGATGTAATTTAAACTGTGGTATGTAAATTTAATAGTAATACTGTTGAATGGCACAGTGCTTACAGAGGTAGATTGAATTTTGTCAATATATAAAATTTAAATATAATATTGATAGCTATCACAAAGGGGGTGCCACATACAAAGAAAATTAAGTGGAACCAGAAAAAACTTTCTTTTCTTCAGTCCTTAGTATGTTTTATTCTAGTGCTAAATAAAAATTCTATCTTCAAATGTTTAGTGGGTTAAATTCAGAAACTATTTCAGAAAAAAATTCTAAGGTTACAGCATATTCAAAGAAAAGCATTAATTACCACTTTTTAAAAAGCTTTTTTTTCAAACTGCAAATTTCATAAAAATGCAAACTGTGTAAACAGGGCCTCTTATTTTTATAACTTGTGTAAAAAGGGAAAGCAATTCATATTTAAAGTTTAAGTATATGAAATTATAATCAAGAATAAAGATGATGTTGTGTTAACTACTTCCCCCTCTCTCTACAGTTTAACAAATGTAGAGAATGTTGAATAATCCGGTCACACTAAAACCAAAATTGTGATTTTGAAACTTCAAGACTTTCCATAGCTGAACTTGTTCACAGCTTTTGCACAATTAACTCTAAACAGAGAGTTTCTCCATCTAGCTTGGAGGACAGTTCCACGTATCTTCCTCTTTACCCACAGGAATCAAAGTATTGAGGCTAAAAATCTTAGAAAAAAAACTTTAGTCCCCTGTTTAAATCCAGAAGGAGAATTTTAATCAAAATCATTTACAATATTTGGGAAGGAGAAAAATAAGCTTTATAAATTAAATTCCACAAAATTGTGTAATAAATTCCTTTTAGATAAGATTCACTGTATGAAATGATAAATCTTTGCCATTCAGGGGGAATCAAAAAGAGAGTTATCAAAAGTGTTATAATTTTATTGTTGCAAGATATAATAAAAACTTCAGTTACTCTGGCCTCACGATATGGGAATTCAGAATAGAGAAGGGACCCCAGTTGTAAAACCTTCCTCCGTTAGAATCTGAAAACATGAGTCTTCCTTCAAGTCACAGAACTTATTTTAAACATAAGCAAATTTGTATTCTAGGTTATAATGTTAAACAACTGTAATTATAAGTTGTTCTGTTTATCTTTAGTTGCTGAATTTTCCTTTATATTTACTCATATTTGACAAAGAATCTTTAGTCCCTTTAAATTTTAGAGTCTTACTTTTAAAATGAGATTGTGACTGGCAGTTGTTTATAGTGGAACTTTTCAAATTAGTGTTTGTGCTTCTCAGTCAGTGCTTGCTGCCCAGAGAATGTTCAGAATGATCTGTCTCATGTTAGAAATACTCTCAGTTGGCTCCTCAAGTCTCATGTTGAAGTTTTTTAAACAAATAATTGATATACTCATTTTAAGTGAAGATATTCGATTTGATTTTGAAACCAAAATAGAGAATGCAAACCTTTAAATCACATGAAACATTGGTTTTAAAACACCAAAACCAATAGAAAATAAGCAGCAGAAAATTGAAAATTATCCAGCACATGAATATAAAAATGTGTTTTTAAGTAATCAATTCGTGGAAAAAAATATTGAAAATTAACAAAAGCATATTAAAAATGTGTAAATATTACTGTTCTCATGTCTTGCTCTTTATATTTTATTTAGTTCTGAGTGAATTAGTAATTAAACAAGGATTTTTTGTCAAAGAATAATTTTGTTGATATTGTAAAAATGTAATTTAAAACATAGATTACAGTAATTAGTCTCTAACATGTTTCCAGGAACTAAAATTTGAGACTATGAAGATATCTTATGATCCCTTAATTGGTTTTTGTGAAACAGAATGAAAGTCAATGATTTCAGTATTACTAAACCTTGAATAACCAGAATCTCAATAGGGGATACATCCCTTCTCCTTTCACAAAATAGGTCAAATAATAACAAACTCATCAGGGAGATTTGGGTATTTTTCTTTTACTCTTGTAGTTTATAATCTCCTATTACCCCTGTACCCACATACTGTACAATACAAATTCGTGTTAAAAAAAAAAAAAAAAAAAAGATCCTAAACAATGCAAGTGTCTCAGTTGTAAAAGAATCATTTCATTAAGTCAGGTTCATTATCAATTTCTAAAACAGAACAACATGGGCTAGTACATATTAAGATTTTCAATACTATGGGTTAAAATGAAAAGAAAGGGTTCTCATTAACCAGAACGCCATGTTATGAGCACTATGGTTTTAAAAGGTTCTGCTCTAACAAGATAGGAAGTATGAATGATGCTGCTTTATTTTGGCAAAATGGAAAGTATGTTTTTCTTTTCAAATAAATTCCATATTTTCATGATATTTTTAAAAATAAATTCTTATTACGAATTAGTCTGAATTTTATCATAACTGGAATTTATAATTCCTGAGAATTAAATGTTCAATTATTTTAAACACTCTATTCTTCTCTACATCTACAGCCAAAATGATAATTCACTGCATGGCATTTGGGAATCTATTTCACCTACAAAGGAAGAATGTCCACATTCCAGTGGGTTCAAAGTGAATAGAAAACAGCCCAGAAAGTCAAACTACAAATGTTTATGTATTTTTACTCCATCTCCCTCTACAAAGTGTTTGAGGCCATAATGAAACATATTGTCATTTCTTCTTTTCAAAGAAGCCTGGTAACTACATTAGCACCGACACTAACTTCTGCTGTGTGACCTTAGACAAACTACTGCCCTTTTCGGTTTCTCATCTGTACAATAAGGAGTTGGGGTTGCCTGTGGTTTTCAAGCTTTTCTTAACAGCAGGACGTTTTCTACTAGAATTGCACATGGCATCGTTTTAGGCAAAACAATGGAGGAGTTCCCCCAGCAGTTTAAATCTGGGTTCCCCCACCACCCAGGGCACTGTTTCAACAGCATAATAACACCTCAATGATCTATAAAGTTTCTTCCACCTCTGAAGTTTCATGACTCTACTTGACTCAGATAGATTCACCTTTGGGGACTTTACAAGGATACTTGTACAATCATAGTAATTAGCTATTATACCATAAAAATTGATACATACTTGAGTGCTTACCATGTAACAGTCACTATAGATATTAGCTCATTTAACCCTTATATCAACCCCAAAATTGTAGATACTCTTCTGAATTCCTGTTTTTACAAATGGTGACTTTGAGGCCTAGACAGATTAATGAATTTGCCCAAAGCGACACAGCAAGTGGAAGTAACCCAGTTATCTTGACTGCAAAGGAAGCCCCTGACCTGTTTTTGCTTGTTCATTCTGGGATATAAACTCCTTTGTTTTATTTTTACTATACACATTCTACTTGAAGGCCAGGGTAAAGGTGCTATGAAAAATTAGTATCAAAATCAGGATAATTCTAGTAGCAAAATTGTTGGGACAAGTATGTTTCTCAAAGTATGATATGTGGACCACTTGTATTATCATTTATTTTAATTATCATTTATTTTAAAAGGGCAATGATTTTGGCTTAGTCACACCTATATCCCTAGAGCCTAGAAGATATTAGACATGAATAAATTTATATGACATAAATAATCTAGAAATGGGGTTGAGGAATGTATGACAGGCACCCAAAATTTCAGAATCACTGCCCTAGTAGAACTCTCAAGTCCTCCTTAGTTCTGACATAACCAGATTTTAAACATTAAATTGTGAATTGAATACCATTTTTCTAGTGAATTTATTTTTTCATTCAGTCCATTTAACTTCCTCTAATCTTAAAAAGGAGGGAGGAAGATAAAAAGGGTTTTTTCTAAGAAAATCCCTCTTTTCCTCAGAGCTCTCCTATTATACGATCTCAGTCTCAAAGTGGCCTGAAATGCATTCTCTCATTTTCATGTTTCTGTCCTTTTCTTCCAAGTCTTGAAAGATTAAAAGAAGCAGTAGGGAGGTTGCAAACTGTGGTTAATCCCAAACACAAAGTCCTAATAAATGTCTCCCTCCTTGCAAGGGAAACTCAGACGTCTAACTTGTAAATTGACCCATTTGTCTAGACCTTTGAATTGAATGCTTTATAAGCATAGACTAGTGTCATTCCAAAAGAGTTGCATCAATCTTTTTTCCCTTGTTTTTCAAAGCAGTCATAGGCTATCAATGGCAGTTGAATGACACCATAAAATGTGCAGATATCTATTAAGGAGATGAGTTTGTGGGTTTGTGTTTTGTTAGGCTTTCTTTTTCCCAGAAGATTATGCAGTTGAACAAAATCCCATTCAGTCCGAATGTACTCATTTTGTAGATGGTTTTTTGATTAACAATTTTTAAAAATGGAAGCATAATTTTTTATATCAAAATGAGGGTGATCCCTAGATATTGCTTTAAAAGTTAATATTATAAGTAAACATGTTTCCTTGAAATGAGTCTAATTAAATTGTTGATATGAATGAATAAATCAATTCATGTTACAGTGAATAAAGAAACTATTCTGATGACCCACCCCACCCCCTTTTACTGTGTGTACTTCTCTCTTGAAACTTAATTGTATTTTCCTGCTCCTTTTCTTTTTTCTTTTTCATTTGATAACTAACATTTAAATGACATTCAGTCATTCATGAATTGAACATGGATACCATCACATTACTTTTGGTGCATGAAATGTTTGGAGGAAAAATGAGAGAGGAGTACAATGTCCAAGTCTCCACATATTAAAAACAAACAAAAACAACAACAAAAAACCACTAGCTTCTCTCTTTTATTATTGCTTTGATGTTCTGTTTTTTTGTAGGCTAGAGTTGCATTTTCAATATCTAATTAAAATCTAAATATCCTTTTTGAAGGAATGTCAATTTTAGTATCTATTGAGTTGGCCATGGGCAGACCTTATGTTTAATATCTGATTTATATCCTAAATGCGTATTCCTGTGAGAGAAAGGCATCTCCTTGTTGACATTCACCATGGGTATAATAATTTATTCTCTAGGTTTAACTTCCAAGGTTATTTTCGTTTGATTTCTAGTATTTCCGGTTGCCTCTTTCTATCCTTAGGGTAATACATTGCCTGTTCTAAATACATTGTCTGTTTAACCTTAAAAGAAAAACAAATACATTTGTGTGTTCCTTAACATATAAAAGAAAATAAGTAAAAGATACTTCTACTACATTCCAGTATTTTCCAAATCATGTTCAATTCTACTGGTTCTTGCAAATGTTCAATTGTGGTGTGAGAATAAATGATTCTATACCATAATCCCCACTTCTTGGACATTGATAATAAATGTTAGTGTTTTAATAAAGCTTAAGAAAGTTATTGGATCAGGAAAACACTTTTCTTCTTAAACACACCTTGAAGAAATTTAGAAAAGTTTTTTTTTTTAACACCAATTTACATACTTTTCAACAAGTGGCAATATTATAACCAGCAATGCTTTGAATAGATGCTCTGGTTTTTTGTTTCAACTTAAAGGGAAATTCCTGACATTTCAAATAAATTTAAATTTCATTAGTACATCATAGTGAATTTAACTTTATCACCTAAAATATTCAAAACAAAACAATGAAATGGTTTTAATATTTTAAGTATTATTTTTAAGATCTGCACCTATGACTACATCAGATCACCATCTGTTGAAGACGGTCCACATTCTTTGCAGAGTATTTAACACTTATGAGCAATCTTTGGTAATATTTTACTAAACAGCTTTAAGAAGTTGAATCATGATAGATTAATGTTGACATTATATATAATGTTAACATTTTTAAATAATCTTATTAGAAATTATATGAAGAAACATTTTAGTTAAAGCTAAGAGGAGTGCACTATTTAGCATATATTTTGCAGGACTCTACCCACTGTTAATGAGCATTTCTTAATTTTTTTGCTTGTTTTTTGCTTTCCTTTATTTTTCAAATCAACTGTTTCTACACAAAACAACAAAGTTCTTTTAAAAGAATTCCTGAGTAAACTGCTTTCAGTCAAAAAAGAGTAAAGCTGAATTACTACATTCTCTAAATATAGTTCAATGTTTAATTTATTCAGTTTGTGAATCAGCTTGATAGGTCACAAGCTATTTATCATTTTAAAATATTTCATTGAATGGGTACATCATACAGATGTTAATTCCATCTCGCTTGTTCAGTTGTATATTATTTCATTAACATTTTCCTTTTCTTTCTTTTTTTTTTTTTTGGCAAAACAAATGTTTAGTGTAATTCATACATCATTACTTCAAACTATTTTAGATAATGCACCAAATGACTATCGTTTGGGATCAATGTCCCAAAGTCCAAAGCTAGATTTTTTTCTTTTCCTATGAGATACAATAATGATAATTCTTATAGCTCTATTGATTTTGCAAACCAGTATTTAGTCTTGCTTTATTAAATGGATACGCATGAAAGAAACTGGTTCCTGTCTGATCTCTCTCTCACACACACACACACACACACACACACACACACACTCTAAGGAAGTTGGGAAATTGCTGCTGAATACTTTTTCTTGAAAAAGCCAAGTGTTGGTATGATGATATACTAACCATATCGATGAGCAGGTCTTCACTACAGGGCAAGCAGTAATTTCTAGAAGTGGCTTTTTAAACTACTTGAATATTATTAGATTGCAATAGAAAAAGAATTATTTTTAATTCTTCACTTTGTATAGGAAAATATCTATATGAATGAAATAATCAAATTTTAATTTTCATGCCTACACAGTGGCAATGTAAGGCATGATTTTTTTTTAACAATAAGAGAAACTAGGAAAAGAATCTCTAAGGAATTTTGCTGTGTTTGTAAAGGTAATAAAACTCAGTCAATTGTCTTTCTTCAGGGAAATGCTGTTAGTATATACTGGACTTTGAGTCGGTGACAGCCTTCATTTGGAGTTCTCCGGGATCTTTGAAGTAAACATAAGCTGAATTTATGACCTTGTTACGGGGTATATAGTTTCACAAAATACCTTGGGCATAAAATATGTATGAAAGGAGCTGTGGGTTAAAATACTCCAGTATACTTTTTAAATTCAGTTGAAATGTCAATGCCTGGCTCTTTCCCCTCCTGTGTAATTCAGCAGAGAACACTTGATCTCACAGCCGTTACCTCCTGGTCTGTGATGAGAGCTCCGCGGCTTCTGTGCTGTGCTCAAGACAAAACCCGCAAAAGAAGCAGCTACTTGTTCCCCCGCAGAACTGCAGCAATGCGCTCTGGTGAGCAACGGCGATATGAAGGCATAGCATTGACTTGGAAGAGAATCATGAGAACATTTTAATGTTACTTGCCTGATAAGTTACAAAAGGTGTGAATATCATTTTTTGTAAAGAATACTTTTTACAAATATTTTTTTTCCTTCATGATTTTCCCAATCACTCATTTCACAAAATCCTGAATACGCAATTATTTATCATGGCACATGATTGCAACTAGGGTTCCCATTTCAGAACAAAGTGGGAACAAGATGAAATATCTGAGTTAGTGATTGTTTCGATGTGATTTTTTTTCCTGAAAAATAAATGAAAAATATAAAAATAAATTCAGTTGTGAACCTCTTTTATTACCAGCCTCTTAAAATTTTGCCCACATTTCTGGAAAACTTTATTGCCGGGTTAGGGTGGGCAAGGTGAGAAAAAGGTCTGGCACAGTGCAAGGGCTTTGGAATGGGACAAATCCCAGCTCTATAATTTTTTTTTTAATATTTTTCTTTATTGATTTTAGAGAGAGAGGAAAGGAGAGGGAGAGAGAGATAGAAACATAGATGAGAGAGAACATCGAGTGGCTGCCTCCTGCATGCCCCCACTGGGGACCGGGCCCACAACCTGGGCATGTGCCCTGAGCGGGAATCAAACCGGCAACCTCTTGGTGCTTGGGTCGATGCTCAACCACTGAGCCACACCAGCCGGGCCCAGCTCTATAATTTAATGATAGACTTGAGCATGTTACTCCATGATTTTTCATTTTCTTAAAAAAAAATGGAGGCCCTGGTGGGGTAGCTCAATTGGTTAGAGCGTCGTCCCCATACACCAAGGTTGTGGGTTTAATCTCCTGCCAGGGCACCTACAAGAAGCTGCCAACCAATGAATGCATAAATAAGTGGAACAACAAATCTCTCTCAAAAAAAAAATTTTTTTTTTAATTAAAAAATAGAAACTTGCCCAGCTGGAGTGGCTCAATGGATTGAGCATGGTCCCATGGACTGAGAGGTCCTGGTTCAATTCCCCATCAGGGTACATGCCCGGGTTGTGCTCGATCCCCAGTATGGGATGTGCAGGAGGCAGCTGATCAATGTTGCTCTCTGACATTGATGTTTCTCTCTCTCCCTTCCTCTCTAAAAAAAATAAAAATAAAAAAAATCAATAAAAATAATTTTATAAAGGGAACAGCAACAACCAAAATGGAGTTACTAATTCCCCCTTATCAGGTCACTGAACAGATTCAAAGAGATAATATTTATCAATCCCCTAACCTTTCTTACCTAGCGCACAGTAGATATTCAATAAACCTTTCCTGTTCTTCTGTGAATAGGGACTGAAATGGGCCAGAAAACTTCGAATGTTCTTTCTCAAACACTATCATAATCCTTAGGACCTCTGCTGTTCTCTGAATGTGTTGCTATTGTCAGCTAATACTAGCTGCATTGAGCACCCATCGGTGCCAGGCTAGGTGCTGAGAAGCATGACCACTGTACCTTCAAATGACTGCCCACTGCAAGGATCCCTTCCCGAGTGTGGTTTTGTTCGCTTTTGGTTGGGGGAGGGGTGGTGGGTGGGGCTAGGAAGGGGATAGTTATTAAGGAGAAAGGGTCAATTAGTTATGTCAGATAGGTCCTCAATCCAAAACTACTTCCATTTCAAAGCTGTTTAAACTTCGAGGGGCTGGGAAGAGTGGTGTGGAGGAACCCCGTTCCTAAAGCGCAGGAAATGGACCATGAGTTCTAGGGGGCCCGGGGCATACTGTTTAATATGAGAATCTCAACTTTCTAAACCTGTAAAGGGAGAACAACTCTTTTTGACGGAACTGTTGGGAAGACTGAATAAAGCTAAAAGTGTTGGCCAGTATCTGAGCAATGTAAGCTCTCAATAAATGATCCCTGTTGCCCACCAGCCGGGCCTTGGAAGAGGGTGGTGGGAAGCAGCGGCAGGAGCCGGGACGGGGAAGGGGTTGTTTTTCTTTCTCTTCGTGTCTAGTATTTCCTGCTCCTGCCCCTGACATCTGAGGGCATAGGAACTGGGTGAGGACTCTTCGGGCTGCATCCTGGGTTTCAGCTGTCGTCCTCCGAAGGGCATGAACCGATTCGCCTCCCACTCGCGGCCACAGCAGGGAGCAGGGGCTCAGGGCTGACATCCTCAGGCGGCTCAGAGGACCACGCAGCCACTGTGTCCGAGGAGGGCCGGGGGCGGGCGGAGGGCTCTGTTTGGAGGAGGTCACCCTGGAGACAGGCCCGGAGTCGGGGAGTGCTGGGGAGGCTGCAGGCCTGGGAGGAGGGAGCCCCGCGCCGCGCAGTGCGGTGGACGAGCCTGAGGTCTGGGAGGCCCCCGGCAGAGCCGCCCGCATCCCTGGCCTGCGGCCGGTAATTGCTCCTTCTCCGCAGCATCCGGGCGGGAGCAGGAAGGGAAAGTGCAAGTTCGAGCACCCCAGGGACTGAGGAGGGAAGGCCCTGTGCTGAGAAATGGTCTGCCTGCATTGGCCACGACCTCTCTGACGCCTTACTCCTCTCCCGGCCCCCACAAATAAGAAAAAGTGGCCCCAAAGTTGGCAACTGGAAGTGGGTTCTAGGCTTTGGTCGCCCGCCCACCCCCACGTCTTGGCTTTATGGTGATGCCCAGCACAGCGCTGGCCAGCCCGGCCTGCTCCTGGGGCAGCGTGGCCACTCCAGCAGCTGCAAGCCCTCCGGACTCCAGGTTCCATCTCCAGCCTTCGGGACAGCTTGGGAAACCGGTGAGCAGAGGATGTCTGTCTGTGTCCCTTTGGATACCACAATGACCCACTTAATGGGTCTCTGTGTGCCCTGTCCACACACAGACACACTCAAACACACAGATGCTCACACACTCGTCCACACACACACACAAAGCAATGCTAATACACATACAAGCACACACACAGAGATGCTCACACACAGCTTCACACATACATTCAGTACATAGACACATCACACACAAAGGTTCACACACACTCACAAAGGCACACACTTGGGTACACACAGATAATCACTCATTCACACAGATCTACGCAGAGATGCACATGGGTACACACTTATGTTCATGTACACTGACACTCTCACTGATACACCCAGCCTCACACATTCATGGGGACTCGAACTCAATACAGGCACATGCCCACAGAGAGACACACACAGGCACACACACAAAGATGCTCACATTCATATACACACTCTCATACACAGGCACACAATCACACGCACACATACACCACTGCCTCCCTTCCCAATACACAACGCACCTGTGCCATATTTGTGCGCCCTGCAATACGCTTTGTCTCTGCCCTGACACCGATCACACTGGGGTTTTAGGGTGTGTTCTTGTCTGCCCAGCCACTCAGCCACCAGCTCCTTGAAGGCAGCAGCTCTGTTTTAGTTCTGTCTCCTTGTCAGGGCTATCAGATTTACAGATTATAAAATAATTTAAATGAATATCTAAATATGTATATAGGAATGGGGCAGTAGAGTTAAGGTCTAAGTTCTGGGAGGTCCATTCCTACTACCAGCTGTTAAACAAGCATTTGTGAGAAGGTGGTAGTGTCCCAAAAAATTAGAGTTAAAAGTTAAGTTCTGTTTGCTCTTTACAGATTAAATCATGGTTGCTTGAAACAAATACCCTTTGGGGAAGACAGTTAATTTTAATTTTAAATTTAACAACAACAGCAGCAAATGTTAATCAGCAAATTCTATCAAGAATAAATGGGGGGCAATAAAAAATATTTTCTGGTGTGGGATAACATCTTTCTTCTATACATGGCTATCTTTTCTCAGTGACCTTAACCTCTTCTGCAGTTAAGCAATTTGCTACGGTTTAATAATCTTCTTATGTGAATTAAGTATACTATTGCATAAATAAAAGTTATCAGGGTTATCATATTTCCAGTTGCACTGACCAGAATAACAGCATACATTGAAAATCACTCTTAAGGAAACCCCACTTCTCTATTCAAAAATGGTAGAAAAAGTATCTGTGTACTTTATTTAGTATGAGTATCTGTGTTATACCAAAAAGTTTTCAGATCTTTCATCTGCTGTTTTAACAGAAGTTTTCTTCCATAGGTTATGAGGATGTCAGACATTGCTAAAGACAAAATGACTCGTTCATTGAAGAAAAGGGGGAGCTTGTCTTCTCTAAGTAGTCATGACTTCCAGCGGAAGGAACTTCGTGGGCGCATCAAAGAGTGAGTAACTGAATGTCTAATAACTTGAGTTCAATTATTGAATAAACGTGTTCATAATGTTTATCAGGAGATAAGAAAACATTTCCTTTGGGGAGTAAGAAGAGAAAATGGACAAGTACAAGATTCAGGTCATCTTTTGGGGCCATATTTTAAAAAGAAAGAGAAAGTGAGAAAACATGAGTGATATGTTGCTCCCAGCAGCATGTTTTACTATTTCAAAGACTACCCCCAAAATCGTCTACTCTAAAGAAACACCATATGCAGTGTGGACCTGTTGCAGAAATTCTGTCAGCAGGAAGAGACAGACTGCACGCACTCGGGGGATTAGAAAAGGACTGTTTAATGTGCACCGGTGCTCTCCCAGCAGAGTCACCTCCAAAGGCTGAGCTCCGAGCCCGGGCTCCAGCCACCTTTTATACATGATAAGCCTCTGGGCTTTTGGGGGCCTTCTAGTTCCACTGTAGTTTAGGTGGTTGTCGGATGTAAGGGAATTACAAAAGCCAGGGGCGGGGTCTCTGCACTGCCTAAGGGGCTGCACCTGGCTTGCCTTCTCAGACCAGCTACTTCTTACATGTCTCCTGAATTCTGTCAATATTATATAAATATAAAGTTTTTGCACTTTTGCAATCAATATATAAATAAAATGCATTTAGAATTACTTTATACAAATTTTGTAATGTATTTTCATAGCCGTTCTTTGTCCTTATAAATGGCTGCATAATATTTTGTCAGTTTATAATTCTGAGTTAGCTAACCATTCCCCAGTTATTGGGCATTTTAAGTTTGTTTCCACCGTTTTTCTTTTTCACTGTATAAATGCCTCTGCTTATTTTCTTTCCAGAAGTGGAATTAGTGGGTCAAAGGGTAATAAGTACATTTGGGGGGGGGCTCTTGCTGCATGTTACATTTGGTCTCCCAAAGACATATATCAGTGTTTAATATTTTCATGGCATTTCTTTTTTACTGCCATTGGGAAGAAAACAAAACAAATTATTCAGTGCAGAGGTCAATTAACTTATATAACAGTCTTTGCTTCTTAAAAGTCTCCACAGGATTGAAGGATGTTGTGTATTAATCCCTGTGGTTGGGGAACAGACCAGAAGAACTGGAATAGACTTACATTAGAATTCTGAAACCAATCTTCCTACTCTCAGAATGTTTTAATGCATTTATTCAAAATTCCACTTTCCACGCTGGCCGGTTTGACTCAGCCGTTAGAGAGTGGGCCGCGGACCAAAGAGTCTCAGGTTCAATTTTGGTCAAGGGCACATTCCTCGGTTGCAGTTTGGTCCCCAGCCGGCCCTGGTTGGGTCATGTGGGAGGCAACCAATCAATGTGTCTCTCCCACATCAATGTTTCTCTCTCTCTCCCACTCTATGTGAAGATAAATGGAAAAAATATCCTTGGGTGAAGATTAAAAAAAAATTAAAATTCCACTTTCCAACCCTGGATGTTTGTGGATTACAAGTACAATCTCTTTCTTTTACAGATAAGAAATATAAGAGTAGCAACCCTACATGTCAGAAGTAAGCCTGGGAGAATAATTAATCTCTATAACTTTTGCTTCTGACCCTAGCCATTTGGGCTGCTAATTCCAATATTTAAGTAGGAGAGTTCATAAGAATTCTTTTAAAAATTATTTTTAAATAATTGTTAGCTTATATTCAACTTTTTAAAAGAAAATATTTATTATAATAATCTGATATAAATAATGTTCCCATGATTAATAAAAAACAATTTCTCTCATGCAAAGACTAAACTAGTATCCCTATTTACATAATTTTCATTTACCTCTTTCCTTTCAAAGAAAATTCGAAAGTCCTGTAGAATCAGAACATGGCCAAATTTGAAGAATTAGAGATCATTCTTTTTTTTTTATTGATGAAGTATAAACACAAACTAAAAGCAACACAAATACAAAAACAGTTGTATCAACACAGGACATTTAAGTGATCATTATTTTGATATATTTCAAAGCAGGAATTTGAACTCCCAAACAAAACATGCAGAATGGATCCTCTTCTTGTACCTTTTCTTAAATAACCAATGAACAGCTTCCGTGTGCCCCTGCAAGGCGGAGCCACTTAGGAGGCCGCCTCCCCAGTTCTAGCTCCTGCTCACTGTCTTTACCACTCTCTGAGACCAAACTGCATGGTGATTGTCTTCTATGAAATCTGTCGTCAGCTAGCAGAAAAATTCTGAAAGCTTAGAGGCTACCAAATGCAGGCATTGTTTTGAAATTGCAGTGTTTTATGGAAAAGCATATGCCTTTCATTTGAATATTATTTCAAAGCAATTTTTGAATAGATCAATTTCAGTAGTATGAAGTATATTGTAGACCTAATACACTATCCTTTTTAATATCCTCAGCATTAATCCTACTAGGTGGACATCATTTTTACCATTTTACTGTGAAATAATTGTAGCTTAGAAGTCAAGTGACAATTTAATGACGAGGATACAATCCAAATCATGAATATGGCCTATAATAGCGATTTTCATCTCATGACACACATAAACAAATTACTAAAATTCTGTGGCACACCAAAAAATATATTTTTTGCTGATTTGACCAAAAAAAAAAAATGGTTTAATTTTTATTCATTCACATGGGATGGCTATTGTTCTATAGGCTGTTGTCATTGTTTATTTGACAATCTAAGGGGAAAGAGGTCGGTGCCCCTGACTCAATAGTCCAGTATTGCATGTTTTAAAAATTCTTGCAGCACACCCACTGAAAATCACTGACAGGTGGGGTCTGAAGACCCTTGTCTACTTCTCTAGCACCATCTCCCTACTATCCTGCTAGCTTCTACTCTCCAGCCATACTCCACTCCCGTGTTTGTAATCCTTCAGTGCCGTGCTTTGCCTCCAGCCATTGCCTTGTGTTGCTTTCCCTGGGGCACCCTTATCTGGAGCATTCTTCTTGCACTCTGCCCCCCTCAGAATTCAGCTCCATCTCCATCTCTCCAGGAAGCTCTCTCTCACAACCCAACTGCCACCACCTCCACTTCCAGACTGGGTTGGACACTCTTCCTTTCTGCTCCTGCTGCTTTCCCTTCTACGTGGAACTGTATCTGGCTGCTTTTTGATTGCTTGTTTGTCTGTCTCTCTCATTAGACTGTGAACTTATTTGCCTTCATAGCAATAAACACACAGCTAAGGAGGGCAAAGAAGAGTAGAATATAGATCCACTTGGAAAGCAGCTTCTCGGGTGTGGTATAAGATCAGCATAGGGTTAACCCTACGGTCTTGGTTTTTCTGTCGACAGCCTTCTGCAGTGCTAGCCAATGCTTAACACCGATCCCTGGGCATAATGGATACCCAGAGAGCCTTCTGAACTGTGAAAGGAAGATAGACTATAGTCAGTATAATTATTGTTAATAGTTATTAGGGTTGGATGTTTTTATTTAAATGATGTTTTTAGTCTAATGTAATTTTATGTTTTATTTTTTTTAAAGAAACATTTTAAGCTGGATCTTACTATCTCAATATCATAACTGTTAACATGTCTCATTTCTTTCTATACGTACCTACATGGTTGTCATCATACTTTGTATTTCACTTAAACAATTAATAGCAATAAGGGTGATAATAGCTGACATTTGTTGAGCCCTCAGTATGACATCACTTAAGTCTCATAGGAACTCTATTACAGAGGGTGGCAAACCAAGGGCCAAGTTCAACCTGCCACCTGTTTTTGTGTGGCCCTAGCTAAGTATGGTTATTACATGATTGAGAAAAACTCAAAAGGAGAGTAATATTTTTTGTTATGTGAAAATTATAAGAAACTCAAGTTTCAATATCCATAAATAAGTTTTGTTGGAACATATCCGTGCCTTTTTATGTATGTATTGCTTTTGGTTTCTTTCACACTAGAACTACAGAGTCGAGTAGTTACGATAGACACCGTAGGTCTCACAAAGCCAAAAACAATTGCTATATGGAGCTTTACAGAAATGTTTGCCAACCCCTGCTCTGTAAGACAGATGCTATTGTCATCTCCTATGTACAAATGAGGAAACAGGCTTGAAGAGGCTGAGCCTCCAAAGCTACAGAATTAAGCGTGGCAAAATGAGCTTTTGTTTATGGTCAAGTATTTTCATTCTCAGAAAATTGGTCATCTGTGTATAACTTGCATTAACAAAACTCTTCCACTCATTTGCCAGAGCCTTCTGTTTCCCATCCACGGGTACGAGCAGGTGTATACAATGGCATCTTTCTTGTTGGGAGCTCGGCCTTGGCAGCCTTCAAACAGTATTTGAACAGATGTACTACTCTCATGTCCTTAAAGTGGAAACTGAAACCTGGGGTCCAGTTACTGTCCCAGGATCATGTGACATGGCATCCAGGCTTATTATCTCTGAGTCCAGTAGTTCAACTAGGAGGTCAGGCCCAAGGTTGGTGACGAAAGACTGTCTCTTTCACCTCTAACCAAAATTACAGTGATGAGGTGTTATGATCCCACAGCTCCTCACTCAGACTCACTGGTAGCCTCTAACACACTGTATTTTTTCACTTATTAATTTTTTCAAGGTTCATGGGGCTTCTACTCTGTGTGAATTATTGTGCCACGTTAGGCATATAAAGGTGACTAACTGTAGGGTTTTACTCTGGAGAAGCTTGTTTTTCAAGTAAACTAAATGCCACCTGGGAAATTTTTTTTTTTTATACTCATCCAAGGACATTTTTGCATTTATCTTCAGATAGAGCGGGAGGGAGAAAGGGAGGAAGACAGAGAGAGAAACACCGATGTGAGGAAGACACATCGAGTGGTTGCCACCCACACGACCCCAACCGGGGCCGGGGACAAACTACAACCGAGGTACGTGCCCTTAGCAGGAACCGAACCCAGGACTCTCTGGTCCTCAGGCCGACGCTCTAACCGCTGAGCCAAACCGGCCAGGGCTGGTAAATTTTTTTTTCTGCAAAAAAAAAATCATATTCTTTACTTCATTTGAAATAAATATTTATTGATCATGGAGTACATTCCAGGCACTATGCTAGGTGGTGAAGCACAGAAATACTTCCTGCTCTCGTGGTTTCCAACCTGGTAGGAAAGGCTCACTATGTGGAGGAGAGTGCAGGTGGATTTTCACTTTACAGCATTTGTATAGTGAACGCCAAGAGGAAGACTGAAATGTGGAAAGCTATAAAGCTAATTGTAATTGAAGAAAATCCAGGAGAATGTCTTTGTGTTCTATCCGTAGGAAAAGATTTATTGTTTTAAATATGTTTTTATTGATTTTAGAGAGAGAGGAAGGGAGAGGGGGAGAGAGATAGAAACATCGAAGAGAGAGAAACACATCAATTGGTTGCCTCCCGCAGGGCCTGGACCAGGGCCGGGGATTGAACCTGTAACCTAAGTACGTGCCCTTGACTGGAATTGAACCCTTAACCCTTTGGTCTGTGGGCCGATGCTCTAACAGCTGAGCCAAGCCAGCCAGGGCAGGAAAAGATTTCTTAAATAAGATCCCAACATGAAAACCCAAACCCAAAAAGTAGGGGGGAAAAAAAACCTTGATAAATAGAACTACAATAAAACTTAGCATTTCTGTTTAACAAAGAATACAATAGACATAGTTAATAAACAAGTAGAAGATATGATTTTTTTATATCATGCACATTAACAATAAAAAAGGGAAACCATCTTTAAAGTAGTCAAATAAGATAAATAGCAATTTACAGAAGCAAAGCCCAAGTGGCTAAACAGACATTTAGAAATGCTCAAAAGCAGAATATGAGAGATGGTTGAACTCACTTTGGAATTAGGAAAATGCAAATTAGAACAAGACACCATTTTGCACCCATCTGAATGACAAAACATAAGAATAAAAACTCATATATCCACTCAGTGTCCTATTGTGCCCATACAGTGAGGAAACTGAGGCATGATTATCACAACCCCCAGGTGACAGAGCTAATCGTCTGTGCTTCTCTGACCCTAGAATGTACAGGCATCATGAAAGTACTTATGTTTGTTAAGGGCTGAATGATGTGCCTGCCGCCACCTTCCCCACCAGATTTGTATGTTGAAATTCTAATCCTCAGTACTTCAAGGTGTGGCCTTATTTGTAAACAGGCGCTTTAAAAAGATAATGAAGTTTAAATTTTTTTTTCTTTATTGATTTTAGAGAGAGAGAAAATGAGAGGGAGAGAGAGAAACATCAATGAGAGAGAACATCGATTGGCCGCCTCCTGCATGCCCCCCACTGGGGATCGGGCCCACAACCTGGGCATGTGTCCTGAGCGAAAATCGAACCGGCAACCTCTTGGTGCATGGGTTGACGCTCAGCCACTGAGCCACACCAGCTGGGTGAGATAATGAAGTTTAAATGACTTCATTAGAGTGGGTTCTAACTCAGTATGACTGGTGTCCTTATAAGAAGACACAGTGGCACAGAGGAAGACGGTGTGAAGAGACACCGGAGAAGACCGCCATCTGCAAACCAAGGACAGAGGCCTGGACAGACCCTCTATGAGGGCTGTCCCCGGGAACTAGTCCAGCCTACACCTTGTTTCCCGACCTCTCGCCTGCGGAACTGTGGGACAATTCATTTCCCTTGTTTACGCCACCTGGTCCGTGGTGCTTTGCGGTGGGAACCCAAGTTACTAAGCCCTCTTTGCCTGTTTCTTCCTGTATAAAATGGGATAAAAAAAAAAAGTGATTGTCATTTCAGATGTGAGAATTTATTAAAATAATACATGGGAACACCTAGAATGGTTCTTGGCATGTCTAAGTACAGAGCAAGTACAATGTTGACTATTATTATTACATGGAACTTTGGAATCAAAGTAGGGCTGAGTTTGAATCACAGATGGTCTGCTTAACCAGCTATCATTTAATATTCTTTGTCTCAATATGTTGTCTATAAAATGAGAATAACAATGACTTCATCACAAAAGTGTATTGAACAAATTTTTGTTGCCCTGGTTATGGGCATTGTGCTAGATGCTAAACATACAGTGAGGAACAAAATAGACTGTTCAAGGTCGGAATGACTTTCACGTTGCGATTGGTGTCAACCCTCAGTCCTCACCTTACTTGACCTCTCAGCAACATTTGACACTGTTTACCCCTCCTTTCTCCTGGAAACACTTTCTTTTTTAAAATTTTTAAATTGTTTATTATTTATTGATTGATTTGAGAGCGAGAGAGAGAGAGGGAAACATCAATGTGTTGTTCCACTTATTGATGCATTCTTTGGTTGATTCTCATTTGTTCCCTGACCAGGATCGAACCTGCAACCTTGGTGTATTGGAAAAGCGCTCTAACCCATTGAGCAACCCGGCCAGGGCCAAAACACTTTCTTCACTTGGCTTCAGGACACACTCTCCTGCTTTTCTTCTACCTGACTGGTTCCTCCTTCTCAGTCTCCTTCACTGGTCCATCCTGTTCTCCCAGTTTCTTACTGTAGTGCCTTAGGAAGCGATCCCTGTCCTCCTCTCCTCTTGTCCTCTATCCAGTGACAGACATGGTGCTATGCCTGTAAATGTGTACCTTCAGCCCATCGTCTCTCCCAAACCCCAGGCTCGCATATCTAACTGCCTACTGACCTTTTGATACCAGAGGGGTGGAGGGCCAGATGAGGTTCTGGGAGTACAGTTGGGATAAGCATATTCAGAAGCCCTCAAGGGAGAATGAATGGTTTTTAATGACATGGAATTATATTTCTGGGCTTGTAGTGTCCCGGTTCCCTCAGTCCAGTCCTGGAAGAGGGGCAGTTGTGGATTTAGCAAGGCCAGAATGTCTGCCCCAGGTTGTAGCCGGGTCCAGACCAGGCATCAAGCTAGACTGAGTCCATCAGTCCACTGTGTGGGTCCCACATGACAGCAAACAGTCCAGCGCAGGCAGCAAGGGAGAGAGAGCAAGGGAGAGAGAGCTGTCCTTTGGCTAGGAGACACGTATTCAGGTTTGGCACGCTTGCAGTGGCCACGCCTATCCTGGCCACTGACTCACTCCCAGGTGTCACAGACAGGGTGCCACCCCCCATGTCACTTAGACCTTACTGGGCACGTGTCTAAACTGCCTTTGTCCAGGCCCTTCCCCCACCGATCAGCAGGGAACAGCCTTGGAGAGTTCCCGGCAAGCTTCCTGGTGAAGCTGTGTAAATGGCATGCCCATATTGTCTGGCCTTCCCTGTCACTCCTTTCCTGTTAAATCATAACCAGGTTATTGTGACGGTATCACTTTTACTTCGATTCCTAGTAGACATCTCAAACTCAACATTCTCACAACTTAACTCTTTATCTAACTATCCTTCTTCCCATTTATCAGGAAATCCTATCAGTTCAACTTTGAAAATATATCCAGAACCCAACTTCTGACCACTCCCTTCAACTGCTGCTATGTCAGTCTCAGTCACTGTATTAATCAGCTTGAGCTACGGTAACAGAATATCACAGATTGGGTGGCTTAAGCAACAGGAATTTATTTTCTCACAGTTCTGGAGGTTGGACATCTGAAATCAGGGTGCCAGCATGCTCAGGGTGAGGGTCTGTCTCCTGACTTGCAGACACCCACCGTTCAGTGTGTCCTCACATGGTGGAGATGAAAGGGTTAGTAACGTTTTAAAGGGTAAAGGTAACAGCTTGCAAAACCTTGCAGAAACTGTAGAAAATGTGTTGCTTGCATGACCCTTGCTCAGCCTTCTGTTGACTACGGACTGTCTGGATTATCCACAAGACAGTGAATCACCCAGCAGATGCAGGACGAGATACCAGACCAGTCCAACTGCAAAGTGGACAGTGGGCCAGGCAGAGTACGTCAGCAGGAACTGCCGGAAGCTAAAAGTAGAGTATATAACCTACACCCCAATTGTTTTTCGATGCTGAACCCTTCTCGGCTCAGCCCGTCTGCACCCAGGCGCATGCAATAAAGCCATTTTGCTCTACACTGGCCTTGCATTGTGGATGTGATCTCCCGCCGGCTCAGACCTTTTAGGAGAGAGCACCCTGGTGTCTCTTCCTCTTTTATAAGCACACAGTTCTCTCTGCTCAGGGCTTCGCACTTATGACCTCATTTAACCTCAATCACTCCTTAAAGGCCCTATTTCCTATACATGGGGGTTAAGGCTTCAACAGGTGAATTTTGGGGAGATGCTATTTAGTCCATAGCAGTTGCTGTCCTCCCTAATCTGGACTTCCCTTAAAGCTGTCTAACTGGTCACCCTGTTTGTACGCATGCCGACCTGCCGTCTACTCTCAACACCACAGCTGAAGTGATCATCGTAAAATATAAAGCGAATCCTGCTATTTCTCTGCTCAAAACTCTATACGCTCCTGCTTTATCAGTGTGAAGGCCAAGGTTTTACAAAGGCCCCCAAAGCTCTTCATGATTGGCTGCCTGACACTTTTGTCACCTCATCTTTTGCAGCCTCCGTTTGCTCCCTCCACTCCAGCTACTCTGGACTTTATGCATTTCTCCAAAAACACGAGGCAGCCCCCTGTCTCAAAGCCTGCACGAGTGCTTCTCTCTCCCTGACACGCTGTTCCCGCAGACATCCACATGGCTCCCGTCCTCACCTCCTGCAATGCTTCGCTCCTGGAGGCCTAGCTTGACCATTCTGGTTAAAATTACAAACAGCACCGTCACTCTGTTTACTTCCAAGCTCCCTTAACTAAGCTCTCCTTTTCCCTGTAACATTTATCACCTCCTAACATAGTATATAATTTATTTACTTGGTATTTTATTGTCCATTGTCTCTCTCTTCTCACTAAGTTCCATGAGGGCAGAGATCTTAGTTATTTTTCTTGTTTGTTTGTTTTTTCTGTTGTATCCCAAGGACCCAGAATAGTGCCTGGCACATAGCAGTGGCTCAATGAGTATTTTTTGACGTTTGAATGAATATTTATTGCATTGTCCTAATTTCTGAACAAACAAGTTATTTTGCTCACAAACAGGCTACGTTCACAGGTTCAATGTGTGTGTTAACTGCAGGGTAACTAAGGGCTTTTATCTTGCAGACGTAAGATGTATTCACAGCCAATGAAAAAGTGCTTATGCAAATTTTTAAGACAAGCCATACTTGTACCTCTTTGTTGAAACATTCCATTGTGCATCTATTAAAAAATAAATAAAAGAACACTTCATTTGTGTTGAAAATCAGTAGAGATGGATCACACTTCTCCTTGGTGATCTCCACAGCCTTGTGGAGGCAACTGCGGGCTCAGCCTCAGGTCTCCGTGATCGCCAAGGGCGATGCAACACTGAAACTATGCATTGATTCCAGAGCTGCCCCAGAAGTGTTATCAGCTGCCCTTGACTTAACCTTACCTTGTTGGATGAACGTTAAGTCAGTGGACTTCAGACACTCTGGCTTTCTACCGATGCACTCAAAATCGTTCGTTGCTGTCAATTGCCTGTCTTAGATTATCTTCAATCACATCAGAGCTAAATTTTCACGGGTCCCATGGTTCATTCTTTGTCCTTTAGAATCATTCCTCCTCTTAAAAAAATGTATTTTACAAGAACACATATCATGTCATTGTTGTCTCCTCTTTCATTTTTGAAAATATACCTTAATTTTTGTTTACATTATAACTTCTTTTTTAATTGATAAGGTAGGGTCAATAATGTGAATAAAATATCTTAAAACTACCTACAATCCAGCAAAGTTGCTATAAATGAAATGGCTATAAAACTGAATTACCTTACCAGGCAACTTGTACCTTCTACTGATGGGGGGAGAGTAGGTACGCTTTTGCTTTTAAGCCTAACACGCATAAAATTATCCACAGAAGCTTTGAGGTGGAAAGTTCCCAAGTAAGTGTGTAGCGATACATATTTTATCTTGTTTTCTACATCTTGTTCCTCAAGCACAGGGCCTCTAATTTTTATTTGTATTACCAGTACTTCCCACTTTGCCTGCCGCATTCTGGGCAAGGAATATCTGTTGAAA
The DNA here is from genome assembly GCA_030848825.1 of Tadarida brasiliensis. Lineage (NCBI taxonomy): Eukaryota > Metazoa > Chordata > Mammalia > Chiroptera > Molossidae > Tadarida > Tadarida brasiliensis. The sequence goes on from CM061264.1 coordinate 50,791,913, forward strand.
GAATGAAGGGAAAAAAGTGCAAATTTACACCCTGGGGCTTTCCTTTTCCCTGTGCGTTCTGACATGTCTCCACTGGGAGGCAGCACATGACTTCAATAACAAACTTAAGGGACAGGTCATACTTAAATACCCTTCAAAATATGGTAGTTCCAGGTATTTCATGGTAACAAACAAAAGAGATGATATTCTGACCTTCTTAATCTACTAAATTAATGACTCTATGGTTACCTGTGCATTCAAATATTATCTCTTACTGCAGTTTCAAAATATCTAAGTACTAATGGCAATGAAAATGTCTGGGAATGACTGACTTCTCAATGAAAATTACATATTTGTGGCTAGTGAGATTTAATTGAAATGATTGTTTCTATCTCTACCAGCCAGAACAGTAAGACATGCCTTGCATTTATTCTGTGTAGTTCAAGGAATGGTCAGCAAGCAAATTTGTAAGATGTTTTCAGGAAAACTGAATTTCATGGAAGAATAAATATATCCCAACTCCTTAGCTGTTTGTTTTTTATGTTTTGCCCCTTTTCCGTGTAATCAGAACACAGGCTGTTGTGTTAGTTGGCATGGAGCGTTTCCAGCCAATCAAGTACAACATAGAAGGGTTACTTTGGTTCCTGTGGACCAGTTTTACGCAGCTATTTCTGCATCGAGGTTAATTTCAAGTCTGTCCTCAGCAATAGGACATGTGATTCCAAGTATTAACTGGAATTTGCATTGTGTTACAAATTGTTACTCTTCTTTCTAGAATAACGTTAGTTGATTTGTTCAGTGTTTTCACCAGTGTACACAAGATTTACCAGTGATCTACCTTTCTTTCTAAAACTTTACATCTCTCTTGTATAAATTTTGCTAACTGAAATTCTTTTCTCCATTAATGCCAAGAAGCTGATGATAAACACATAAACAGCAAGAACATTTCTCACATTTAAAAAACGAAATCAACTACAGCATTCCCTTTGCAATGAGATCATGACTCTAGAAGAGTTAGTATAATAAACTAGGGACAACTGAGATTCATCCACTTGCAATGTTGTGACATATACTCAATAAATGTATTGCGCTGTGTATACAGAACTGGTTATACACAGCACAATCTCACATTCTTATCTTTAAAAATGTCCAGAGGCTTGAGTAAAGCTGTTTATCAATAGAAAATATGTATGTTCCTGGCCGGGTAGCTCAATTGATGAGAGCGTCGTCCTGATACGCCACAGTTGCAAGTTCGATCCCCAGCCGTGGCTCATACAAGAACCAACCAATGAATGAATGCATCAACAAGTGGAAAACAAATCTCTCTCTCTCTCTCCTTCTCTCTCTGAAAATCAATCAATAAAAGGAAAATATGTATGTTTTTCTAAGTCAGTATTCTGAATTAATATTGGTAATTCCCAATTTTCAAATATAAGATCACTTTTATTTCCAAAAATTCACTGAGTTGACATTCTAATTTAATATTAATTGCATTTTTAATATTTTGTCTTTTTTTCAAGGACTAAATATCTTCTTTTTTCTATTTTGTTCTGTTCACCTTATTCTTCTCTTTCCTCTCTCCCTTTTCTCAACTCATCTCATTCTAGTGTTGAACTATCAGGTTTCAGTTCCAAAAAATACCATAAATAGGGTTTTTAAAAAGTATAATTTTCCATGCAGTTTTAGTCTTGGTTTATACATGGTCAGCCATCCAAGGTACAGAAATTGATAGACTAACCAAATATTTTCCCTCTGCGTGACAAGGGAGGCCAGGTTTCCAGCAAAATATCTGAAGCCTCACTCCCCAAAGCCCTATTCCCTCCACAAAACTAACTCCAAGTTTTGTGAACTCTATTATTTGCAGCATCCCACTTCCAAGGAACAAATTCTGTATCAGTTAGAATTTGAATCAGTTATAGCTCTTGCTTTTTATAATAATAATTAAAAAAAAACAAAACAGTGGCTTAAACAAAATAGAAATATATTTTTCTCTTACATAAGATGTATGGAGGGAAGCCATTTAGGGACCTAGACATCTATTTTTCTGATCCATAATCCATAAGATCATCTCAAGACCCAAGATAGCTGCTGAGCTCTTGCCGTTATATCCATATTCCAATCATCAAGGAGGGCAGGCACAAACAGGACCCTCTTGGTTGAATTAGTTCTTTTAAGAAAGCCCTTTCAGAACTTCCATCCCAAACTTCTACTTACATCACAAGCCACATGGCCCCAATAGCACCAAAGAAGTCCAAGAATTTGTTTTTAATTTAGAGAGAAACATTCCCACAAACTTAAGTGTCTGTTACCAGGAAAGAAAGAACAACATTGGAAAGCAAATGGCAGTCCCTGCCACAGTGATCATTACAATTATCTTGATCATAGTGGGATAATGGAAACAATCTAAATGGCCTGAAGAATCAACAGTTAAATAAAATTTAGCATGTTCATATATTAAATACTCTCTTGGTATTTAAAATATTGATGTAGATTACTGTTTATTGACATAAAAAGTTATTCATGATGCATTTCTGAGTGGGGAAAAAAAACCAACTCAGCATCTGTAATGTGATCACAGATGTAAAATCATGTCTGAAAATATTTTTTTAATGTTAATAATAGTCAGATAACCACAGAGGTTAGTACTTTTTTATGTAATTGTATTCTGTTCTTTATGTTATGAACTTTTTTTTACAATGTTTTGAACTCTTTACAGTGACTATGCAATGACCATACTCATGATTACCGTGGAAATAAAAAGACACTGAATGAAATTATCTTCAATAAATCAAAAAAGTCACTGAAAACTTCCTATTTGCACATAATCTTCAGCCAGTAAGGGTTTTAGGCTTCCCTATGACACCAATTTCATACTGAAAATATTATAAACTGTACTGAATACCAATGTTTAAGTAATAGGGCAATAGCAAACCATAGTGAGGACTGCTTGTAAAAATCCTTGTTTGCTTTCTTGTCTTAGACTTCTTACTCCTGAGAATTGAGTCTTGTACCAACTCCCCTTCTCCTTCTGTGAGTGTTTAGTATGGTATTCAGTAGAAAATAAATAGGCTTTTTATTAATACCTTCCTATGTTTGTGCAAGTTTTAATTGCAGCAATTAGTTTCTTCGGGTAGTCATCACCCTTATTTTCATTCTGTCAGATACAATCATACGTGAGACTGTGTCACTGAGGGGTAAAGAGCATATTTGAGATAAGTCTGCCTTTCCTGTGTGTATGAGAAGTAAGCCTTTGGCATTGTTCCTTTATCTCTGAAATGGGTAGAATAATAACTCCTTTACCTACTTAAAAGAGTATTGTGGAGGTAAGATAAGATCATTATAGGAAATGTTTGGCAAAGTTAAAAGCAGCATTTATAATATGGGGACAGGCTGGCTTATCTTAGAATCAAGGGGCACATGCAACGCTAAGCAGAAGCTCTCGTCTTTGGTACTGCCCACAACACCTGCAGCCAGTGGGGCCAAACAGGTTGGTTGCTACTTCAAAGGGCAGCAAAAAATTGAGGACAGCAGGTGTTACCAGAGTAAAGACTAAATCACTATCCAGAAATCCATCGTGAAAAACCAGCCGTAATTTCTTGCATCACCCCCTTGGGCTGTGTGGGGAAACCTTAATTTAGTGTGTAAATTGTATCGTATTAAAGGATTTTTTAAAAATAGATTGTCTGTAATTTTCTTAAAATATCATTTTTCAAGAAGCTCACTCATTCCAAACAACTGAGAGGTAAGTATTGTAAACTCCAAAAAGAAGAAAGAAAAAAATCCCAAAAGATTAAGGACAAATATCTCTTTTTCATTTAATTGAAGCAAAAACATAGTCTGCTTATAAAAGTGGTCACTCTGAGCGCGCGCGCACACACACACACACACACACACACACACACACACTATTATATCATCTCCTTTGAAATGACATCTGGCTTAACCTCCATTTTCACAGGTGGAGAGAGCTGGGGGTAGAGCATTCTGAGACTGCCATTAGTGACAGTTGGATTTCCTCTGAATTAAGTTGAGTTAAGTAGTGCCTGAGGGACATTAGGGGCTCTTCTTGGATTGGGTCTCCCGTTCAGCACCTGGATAAGCTTATATTGCCTTGGTAACCAAGCCTAAACCCTTTCTTAACGTTGAAAAGGGTGATTGATGCTTATTGATTTACGATAGTTCTGGTGAATTGTGGTTTCTCTCACCGTGTAGATGAGTTTCTCGTTTTTCTTTTTTCTACTAAAGGGATTTGTGAGGTACATATAACAGTGCACCCTTTACAACCCCCTATGTATATATAAGCTGTTTCCCAACATCTTAAGCTTTCTCGCCCCAGTCCCTTTGTGAGCTTTGTCCACTTTGAGGAGAGCCTGTGCATCTGCGGAGGAGATGCCTTTGGCAATGGCTTTTGAAAGGTGTCTCTGTTACCCCGAGGTAACCCCATGGACAGACCGACAGGAACACTTTCTTAACAATCAGATGCCCTGGGCTCTGCACTGGGCTTCAATCACTATATTGAGATCTGCTCCAAGTAACTTTTTACGCCTTCGTTGTTTCCATCTCTCAAATGTTTTAGACTTTAAACATACCACCAGGATATTTACATGGGACCGCTTGAAATATCGTAGAGAAAGTATTACCTGTGTAACATTTTTGCTGAAAGCAGCATTGCATTTTGTTATTATTGTTGTGATAACTGTTGACATTTGTTCTCTCCCTTGCTTTTAGCTGTGTGAGTACTGTGTCTCATATGGATGAACCTGGCCAGCGTGATGTTGCCTCTTGCCTTACAGTTCAGATGGAAAACACCTATCAGCTGGGTGTGTTATTTTTTCACTGGCTTCTATTTTAAACTTCTAATTTCATGAATGATATTTACTTACACTAATATCTAATAACCTGGCATTATCTTCAATGCTAGTACAACATAAGGGATCTTAATTAATTGAGTGACTTGATGCTGCTTTAATTTCTTTTTTCTTTACTTTTTCTTTTCGTGTCATCACCCCAAACTCTATTGCTGCACAGAGGTCTCTACGGTTCTACCTCTGCATCGCCAAGGCTGCAGTTCTTCGTGTGCTGGGGGCCAGGGTTTCTCCCTGGGAAGCGGTATCGCTCCGTGTCGATATGTGGACAGAGGGCACCTTGTCAACACATGGGGACAAGCTTTTCCCAAGGAGGAATCTCAGGGGATGTTCCCTCACCCCCAGGGGCTGAGGCTAGCAGGCCCCTCAAACCCCAAAGGTTCAGTTGATTAATGCTACATAAGTCCTGATTAGCTCCCCCCACCCCCTGACCCAAAGAGACTGGACTAGGGCAGTGGAGAGGGCTCATCTTAAAGAAATATGGAAGTTTGAAGGGGTCATATGTGTGGAGACAGGTCAAGACTTGATCCCTTCACCCCATCTCCTAGTCTGCTTGTGCTCATGCAGAACCCCTGACCTGCCCTTCTGGGGGGCAGCCATGAAAGTGCTTTGAGGTCATCAGAGTGCAGAGTGCAGCTGGCAGTGCCCCCGTGGCCAGGGGCAGGGCAGGGTCAGTGTGGGCATGATGCCTGAGCTCTGTCCACACTGACCCTGCCCTGGCTCGGGCAACAGTAGCACCTACATCCGCTGCTTTCTTTTCCGTCTATCTATCTTTTCCATCTTATCCTCAGACAGTCCCTGTCAGGAAGGTCTCATGCTCCTCACCCTTCACTTTTACAGATGAGGGACCTGAGTGCCAGCTAGTTGGCGGCAGTGCTGGGCTTGCAGTCGGGGCTCAGCCTGCTGCTCTGGGGAGGACCGGTGGCCGGCAGCAAAGGGGCCCGTGCCTGGGGACTGAGAGCTGTATCACTTAAGCACCTTCTTTGGTCCTTGGCTGAAACTGAGTTCAGCGCAGAACCCGTGTTGCAACACCTTGAAAATTGTGGTGTGTTCTCCCAGGGAGACTGCCCAGTGTCAGGCATTCCTCCCACCCTGACTCTGTCTGAAGAGTTCCTAGGTCTAACAGGGGTTCGATGGCCAGGCAAGGCCAGGCAAGGGGGTCAGAGGGCCCCCTGTTTACCCAAGGGTGGGCCCGCCTGCTGCCTGGCCCTATACTGGACCTGGCTGTGGGTCTGTAGACACTTGACACGTGATGTGCTTTAATTTCTTCCTCTGCAAAATGGGACCAGCTCCCACGGCCTACTTTTCTCTGTCACACTTCTTAAACACCAAGTCGTTTCCTGGGCGGCACTGATGTGTATTGTGTTTTACTGAATTAAGAAGTTCATTGAGTATTTGGGGGGTTATCTTGTGGACTTCTTTTATATATACTTGAAATGAAGTGTGTGAGTGTGTGTGTGTGTGTGTGTGTGTGTGTGTATGAAATAAAAGAGATTTGCATTAAAGTTTTATCCAACAAAACCAATGCTGTTGATAGGTGGAGAGAAAAAAAGCCTTCAAGGCAAAGGCAAATGATTTCTGGTCCCCTGTTGACAGAGATATTTATCCTCCACACTGAGGTTTCAGATCTTTGAAAACAAAGATCGTTGCACCTGCCTCTCAACTCCCCGTGGAGCCCACAGTGAAGGTCTTTTCCCGTTCATGTTTCCTCACAGACCTCCTTGTTTTCTCAGTGCGAACCTGCCCACTATTATCTGAATCCACATATAATTACTGCTCTATGGAAATTCCACGGAGGCTTCCTAGTGACCAAAGGAAGACCCTCTGGGCCAGAGTGGTTCCATCTGTGCCAGTTAACCTCAAGAAAATTACAGACCGTCAGCGCATCCCCTTAGGCCTTGTGGCCGGTGTTCTGCAGTAATCCCCAAGACGGCATGGATTACAGGGCTCCATAATTAGCCAGTCCACTGGTATTTGCTTAGTGCTATGGTAGACGCCTAGTATTCCTGCCATCCAATATGCTTTCATACTTCTTCTGGTAACCTTTCCCAGTTCTTGGGGGGAAGATATCATTACCATTTGGGCCCAGAACCTTTGGCTAAAGCTGACTGCAGCTTTAGCCAAATGTTATGTAACAGTGACTGCGTTGGGATGGCATTCGATTCAGAAAACGTGTGAGCTGCTGGAGAAGCAGCTCGGCCCCGAGACCTGAGAGAACGGAGGGGTGGTGGCAGCTTCTGCTGTCTCACCCTCACATGAAGCCTGACATCAAGAGGGAACTAAATCCTAATGTCAACATTTGAGTCCTAAATCCAAAGCACTCCTCAGCTGTTTAGTTGGGCGAGCTCAGTTTGGGCTGGTTTTTCACCCAGTTGTAACTAACTGAAAGAGCGTGGCCATTCGCTGCCTGGGACTTCTTCTCTGCATACTGAAAGGGTTTGAGTCAGATTTCAGCAAGATAAAGGAGTTGCAATATGAAGGCCTGTGTTTCTTCTTCATAGGATATATTATTTCCATAACTGATTTCTTCAAATAAACAAACTAAATCGCCTTATCAGTTTTAGAAGTACTGAATGTTGAGCCAAGTTAAAAAATTTTCCAAATACCTTAATATATATATACATATATATATAGTATTTTCCATATTTTCTTACAAAAAGTCATGTGAATTATTCTCTTATGATTAAAGTATTTTATTTTTAAATACGTTTTTATTTATTTGAGAGAGAAATAGAGAAACATCCACGTGAAAGAGAAACATCAGTCAGCTGCCTCCTGCATGCCCCCTACAGGGGATCAAACGTTCCCTGACCAGGAATCAAACAGGTGACCTCTCGGTGCATGGGACCATGCTCAACCAACGGAGCCACACCAGCCAAGGCTAATTAAAGTATTCCATGCTCGACAAGCCATGTTTTAAGCATTCAACTAGCCAGCTTATTAAAATCAAAAACGCATTTCTACTTCTACTTAGTTTGCATCTGAAAGGTACTTTGTGGGCCTTTGGTAAAGATTGTCTCATATCTACACAAGGCAGTACTGACCAGAACAATGGGAGGCGTGGTGGGGGGAATCAGGCAGTCACCAGGATTTTGTGTTTAATGTTCACATTCCAATAGTATTTGTATCATCTAAAGAGATCTTAAATGTTCAGCACGTTTGCCCTCCCTTTATCTGAGTCATTACAGCCACCAAGAACGAGATGAAACATGAGTGTAAATTAATGAGAGAAAAAAAGGAAATGAAATTATTTTTCTTATAATAAAACACCATTTACACTTGCTCATTAATTAATTGCTGAAACTCGCATATAGAAAAAAACATAGGCTATAGGATCCAATGTATCTAAATTCAAATACTAGTTTTGCCAAATCCTAACTAAATGATGTCTGAGCAAGGTATCCAGCATCCTTGAATCTCATCCTTGTAAATACGGGTTAATAGTCCACACATCATAGGGATACTCTGAGAATTAAATAATGTAGTGTATTTAAACTGCTTCTCCGTTCATTGTATTATTGCTTCTCAAAATGACTGACTCGAAGACTTTACCTTGGATCACTGAGAAAAAAAAGCCTTCTATGACATCCAATATAATTTCCTATTCATTATGGAATAAGTTCTCCACAAGACTTCTTAGGGAGCAATGATTGAAGAGGTACTTGATTCTTTATGACTATAGCCCTGGCCTGTTTGGGTCAGCGGTTTGATCCCTGGCCTGGGTTGGGGTTGTGCAGGAGGCAACCAGTCGATGTGTCTCTCTCACATCCATCTCTCTCTCTCTCTCTCTTTCCCTTCTTCCCTCCCTCTCCCTCACTTCCACGCTGTCTAAAAAAGCCAATGGAAAAATATCCTCAGGTGAGGATTAACAACAACAGATAATACTGACTGTGAGCACCAGGTCAGACAAGAGTCATCGGTGGCCACATTGCTGCCACATTGAGACAGCCTGCGTGAGAATAAATCAACATAATGGAACGCAGAATTCAAGATGGAGAGAGAGACAGAGAGATCATTTGAGCTCAGCTCCCATGAGATGATCAGGCCCTGTCATCAGACGCTTTCTTGGACACAGCCTGTGGGTCTCAGCTTGGGGGCGCCCACCCTGTGGAGCTCTCCCTCCCTACTTGCAGGCCCCTGAGCTGGCTGTCTGCTCAGCGCCAGCCTCCCACTTCCTCCCCCCACGTGAGACAGCAACAACAGTAATCACACGCATCTCCTGAGTGGGTCTGGGGGTGTGGCAGGCACTGCTGTAAACTCTTTCTGTAGTTCAACTCATTTAATCCTAACAAAAAACAGTGTGTGGTCATCCTTATTATTTATCTCAGTTTGGGGAAGCTGAAACATAGACATATTAAATAGCCAAATTTTTATCTATTCTCTCTTACCTATTTTATGGACAAGTTTTTCTTTTTTTTCTTTCTTTTTTATCCATCAGACCTTCTTCAGGTCCTTGATTTTTGATTTCTAAAATGACTGTTCCCTCCTAAAGAAAAACTGTTTCTCTCACAAAAGAAAAGAAACACGCTTTGGCATTCGTATCACTTGACTCAGAAAGTAGCTTCGGGAGCTCATTTGGGAAGTCGGAAGCTGAACACTGACCATTTCTTTCCCTTTGCATCTCAGCGTCCTTGCCTGAGCAAGGCAGTGGATGATTCTGGCTGTATAGGGGACACGTCACAAACAAGTGAGAAAAGTTCCTTATTATATTTCATAATACTTTCAGAATAGAATCTGGTTAACGAGATTTTTTTTTTTAAATGAAGCAAAGTGCCGAAAAGACATTGGTACATCAGGACAGCAGGAGCTACTAGAAACAGGGACTCGGTGCCACCGGGATTCTGTGTTTCTAGCACCAACCGGTTTGAGCGCCTCCTGTCACTGAGGTCTGGATGCCTCCCTCTGCGAGAAACGTGGCCTCCAGCGGTCAGTTCCTACGGGTCACATGGCACAAGTTTGCCACAGAAAGAGCCTGACTCTCCCCCTCCCCCATTCCAATTTGAAATAAAAATTTCAAGAAAGGACCCTAATTAGCCTGGCTTGGGGCAAGTGCCACCTCTGGGTCAATCAAACACGACCTGGGCTTGAGCTCAAAGGAGGAGGCGGTGGGTCCTAGAGAACCATGTGGTTCGTGCAGGACGAGGACCAGTTCCTGGGAAGGAGATGCCGTTCCCAAGTGACAGGGAGGTGTAGTCGCCAGACACACATCTGCACTGCAGGAAGTACTTCTGTCTGAAGGGAACAGTGCGTGTGGCCACCGTAACATGTGACTAAATTAAGCTTCACGTGAGCGATGTAGGTCGAGTAAGGTATGTATGACATGAGTGCTTGGTCGGAGGGAATGACAAAGAGAGAGGTGTCCATCTAAAGGACATAATCTATTTAACTCAGTCCAAGCTGGTAGCATCATTGTATTGAATAGAAAGGGGGAAGTCACCCTCAAATTTAGCCTCATTTCACTAGAACATTTGAGTAGAAATCTAAAAGATCCACAGAAAGTGACACCGAAGCGTGTAGGTGGGGGAGCTTGCCTACCACGGACTCCACGAAGCAGGAGTAATTGGGACCAACCTCGCCCAGGTTTATAACTGCTTATCTCTGTCCTGTAGAACAGATTCCTGCTGGCTAAATATCGGGGTAATTATCACACCCATTGCATCAGGTGTCTCTGTTTTACACGTTCAGATTCATTTCCCACCCTAATATAAATTTAATTGAACAATTCCTATATAATCATCAAAAATAGAAATGCCATTTATTGAGCCTCAGGAGGCTGACCTAACTCAACTATAAGCATGGGCTGTAACGTTCTGGTCAAGTTCAGCCAGTGGGAAACTTCAGTAGGAAGCCACAGGGTGGAAGGAGTGTGAGCTGGGTATTTTTTCCCTACCCTGCCTGTGGGTTCATCTCAGGCTGTTTGCAGCCGTCAACAGAAGGACATAACTGCTCTCAAGGGAGCCTGCTTCCCATGCTCTTCCAGGATCTAGTAAGAGTTCCTTTCTCATGTCCCTCGAGCCTGGGGTAGGATGAGGGTAACACCCTCACTTTCACTAACCCAGAGGTAGTTTCCTTTGTGATTTCCTACATCCTGTCCAGACTTCTCCAAGGAGTCTCTTCATTAAATCTTCCTGGAATTGTCTTAACTTTAGTGTGCCATGTGATCCCTTGGACCCTGACTGATGCAGTCATTAAAAATAAAGACTTAAAAGATACTGACGACTATTCAAATAGAATTGGATATAATTCTTGATCTCGTTCCTGTATCCATATCAATCAGCAGATGAGTGAGCCCCTGTACCCCAGACAGAAAGATGGCGAGGTTAATATTCCCAGGAGGTACAGGTAAGATTCCTGGAGCACAGAATTAAGAAACCCATCTGAAGCTCCTTAACTGAACAGGGACTAAATGTGGTTAAGAAGATGAGCTCTTGAGTTAGGTAAACCTGGGAGTACATCCCAGCTCTGCCACTGCGTGATTCTGGGCAAGTTACACAATGCATTTAGACATCTGTTTCCCCATCTGTGAAATGGAGATAACAGTAAGATTCACCCCAGAGATTTATTGGAAGATTATATAAGGGAATAATATGAAATGCTTATCATAGTGCCCGACATGTAGAAAATGCTCAATAAAAGTAGCCATGATCTGCACCATGATTATTATCTATAAATGTTTGATTCTATTTTATTTCAGATATCATACATTAAACATTTCTAATGCCTTTGGCATTGTATTAGACTCTGAAGAGGATAAAATTCTGGCCTACCTTATCATTTCACTGGGAGAAAGGCAGGTATGCCTTAGCTATTAGGTAGATTAGAAGCCAAGGTAGTGGCGGGGTCCGCATTGGGAGTACAGAGAAGAGAGAGATGCTCTTTGTGTGAAGAGAGGAAAAAGGCTACCTGGAGAAGACTTTTGAGCGGGCCTTGAAACATTAGTGGGCAATTCTCAGATGAACAAGGTGGGAAAGGCTGTTCCATATAAAACGAAGAGCAGGAGCACATGTACAAGCATCCTTTAAAAGACAGATGCAGTCCATGAGATGGAGCAGCATCCGTGCGGAGAGCTGCGATGGTGGGAGAAGAGGCCACGGGGAGGGTGGAAACTGCACATTAGACCTTGCCAAGGGAAATATCATAAGATCTGGGATTTAGAGCGATCCATCCAATTGCAGTGTGGTAGATAGACTGAACGGGGAGACAGGTGTTGAGCCTTGGAAGTAAGTCATTAATAGTGGGAACTGGAAAGGAGGATACTTTTCAGTGTCAAACCTCAGTGGTTGAACACACTCTTTCGGTAGTCCGGTAAATGGATGAATCCACTGTCTTATCCTCTGCTAGAGAACCTGTGGGAAACCTGATTAAGATTACTTTTTTTTCTTATGTGAAGGCCACACCGAAGATTAAATGTCTCTCCATGTTTCAGTACTCTTAATTAGCCTATGAAGTGGGCAAGTATGATATAAAATGACTTCTTAGCCCTGGCGGGTGTGGCTCAGTTGGTTGGGCATCCTCCTGTGCACCAAGAGGTCGCAGGTTCGATTCTGGGTCGGGGCACATGCCCAGGTTGCTGGCTCCATCCCCAGTAGGGGGCGTGCAGGAGGCAGCCGATAGATTTCTACTCCCACATTGGTGTTTCTCTTTTCTCCATTCCTCTCTCTCTGAAAAAACCAATAAACTATTCTTTAAATAAATAAATAAATAAATAAATAAATAAATAAATAAATAAAATGACTTCTTAGACAGAAATTTTGTCTGTATTTTCAGGTCCTACCAAACATTTTCCCGTGGTTACTGTCAATCATATTCTGAAAGATGTGCTGACTAACTATCTACAGGAAGAACAATACGAACCCGAGCTCTGCAGACAGATGACTAAAACGATTTCTGAGGTAATGTGTGATTTGCCTGAAGTGTCAACTATAACTAGAATATTTGCTGAAAGCACAACCCCCTACTTTTTGAAGAAGACAATTAATTTGCAGTAGCAGTAAAAATGCTTACTTATATTTTATTTTATTAAACTATTTATTAGGTCATATTATATGTGTGTGTAGAAGCCTTTGTCTAAAACAATCATTATGTTCATCATTTGCATGTATTCTGTTTTAAAAATGTGTAAAACTGCCCCATATATTGTTTTAAATTATTGTAAAAGATAAAATGTTTTAATGATCGTTTCTCTTCCCCAAGGCAGCTTTGATGGCCACCAAACAAAGACATTGTGGCTTTTAAATACATTTAAACCCATTCATTTCTATTTTTATCAACTAAAGCGCTGGCACTCCTTTGGGTTTTCTCTACTTGCTTTTTGTGACAAAGTCTTTAGTGAACATTTATCATTGGTCACATTACAGGAGACTCCAGATGTGTGGTCCCTTAACTAGACGTGATCAGATGGTATAACCCAATGCCAAAGTTCTTTGAAGGGAAGCCATCGTAACAGATTTCAAAAGAATGTAATTAGTCTATTAAATTCTGTTTTCTGGATTACAGTTTTTTCATGTGTCTTAGAAAATGTAGATTTATGCCCTGGCGAGTTTGGCTCAGCGGTAGAGCATTGGCCCACAGACCAGTGAGTCTCGGGTTCGATTCCAGTCAAGGGCACGTACCTCGGTTGTGGTTCGTCCCAGCCCTGGTCGGGGCTGTGCGGGAGGCAGCCAGTTGATGTGTCTCTGTCATGTTGATAGTTCTCTCTCTTTCTCTCTCTCTCTCTCTCTCTCTCTCTCTCTCTCTCTCTCCCTCCCTCCCACTCTATCTGAAGATAAATAGAAAAAATCCTCAGGTGAGGATTTAAAAAAAAAGAAAATGTAGATTTATTGCTGGTGCTATTATTTTGTCCCTAAATGTCCTGTTTCATGAGGACAGTGCTTGAAATAAATCATCGTTATGGCTCTACAACAATTACTGAAAGTATCTACAATGGATCATGCTGTTTTCTTAAATTAAATCCACTGTTTTTATGACGAAGATGAATACTCTTAAGTTTCAATGTTGCTAAGTGAGAACCCTTTTCCCCCTCTTAAATTCTAGGTTATTAAAGCCCAGGTCAAGGACCTGCTGGTTCCACGGTATAAGCTCATTGTGGTTGTTCACATCGGACAGCGGAATGGTCAGAGCATACAGATCGGAAGTAGATGCCTCTGGAATCCTAAAAGTGATAACTTTTCATCTTACGTTTTTCGAAACTCTTCACTCTTTGCTCTTGCAAATGTCTATGCCGTTTACTTTGAGTGATTGGAAGTAAGAAATCTAGCATTACTTTTTAAAATCAAGAAATAGGCTAAGTACACAAAAGTTTTTACTCACTAAAAGTTTGAGAAGGAAATATTAGTACTTCAAACAACTGGAAGATTTTGGATGTTTTAATACTCTTGTAAAGCTTGGGGGAGGGGAGGGTGGCACAAGAACGAATCTTATCTCAAGAAGGAACCAAATCTTGGTTGGAAAAAAATCTATTGGATTTTTTTCATAGACAGATTCTTATTAAATATTACTCTTGGTACTAATTATTTTAATTACTCTTCACTTAAAGAGTTAGAATTTTCTGCATTGTTTTTTTAAGGAAGAGAAAAAATTTAAAAAATATATGGCTACATACCCTGACCAATGAATAACAGTAGAAGATTCAGTACAGTATACACAAATGATAAATGTGAATATGTCTCAGTGCTGCATATAAAAGAATACTGGCTTTCATTTTCTACCTAATAAATTGAGCAGCATTCATTAACTGCAATTATTGTTACATGTACCTGACAGTTGAAACTGCTGAGGTAGAATTAATGATTTCATAACAATTATCACGGCCCCACGGGGCTGCTAGCTAAAACTAGAAGCTTGTGGGTTGCCTGCACTTTACAAAACTGTGGGAGAATTGAATGTTGGCTCTTCAATAATGGAAACTATAAAGTGAATAAAGCCTTTTTAGGGCACTGAAGTAATCATTGCGATATTAAATATACATGATGCTTAATAGTAAATGTATTTGTAACACATAAAATCATGTATTCGAAAGAGACACTGCTTTTAAATATACACGGCTCAGTGTGCCTTTGGCTAGGTTTTCCTTGGCTAACAAACTTTTCCCCAAAAGATACAGCTGGCAGCTTAACACATGAGACATGTGTATTTACTATTTTGTTCTTATGAATTTAGTACTAAAGTGACCCAGTGTGGTTTTGAATGGATGGCACTAAAATTCATAGGGCTGAAATAGCTTTATTATTCTGCTGGTTAATGTAGCTTGTACCGTGGATCATTTATTTTTATGGAGCTTTCAGCCCTTTGTGTGCATGTGAACTGATGCTGTGGCATTGTTCTTGAATGGTGAGGGGACTGCCTAGAAGACATTTGTTAAAGGTCAAAGACAAATTGTACACATATGGAGAATATTAGCAACTCTATAGTCCTAAGGAAAAAATGATGTGTAATTCATACCCCAAAGAATTTAATAAGTGGGAAAACAGTCAGTGCTTTATGGTTTTAAAATGTATCAATGTCTCATTTTTTCCCCCAAATGGCATGTAATAAAAACACATATACTTTTAAAATTCCTTTCCTTCTGCTTGCTCTGGCTTTTAAGGTAGGTTTTCAAAATGAAGTTGTTGATTTTTGTTATTTTTTCAGTTAGTGCCTTAGTGGGAATATGTCCGTGTAATAATTTATCACAACCACCATTCGTTGATCTCCATAGATTAGTTTTGAGTCTGGATTATATCATAAATACAGTAAATAAATGAGCTCCATATTTTCTTTACACATGTGTGAACATCTCCCCTCTTGAAATAATAGCAGGGACAATCGAAGAGCAATTTTGCATGACAAAATAAGAAGGAAGAAAATTCTTTAGTATGCAGAAAATCTATTATAAAAATGGCTTTTTTTTTTTTTTAGTTCTAAATCTTATCCATGAGATTTTCTTACCATCTGTCCCAGGCTGTGTTAGGACTCAATCCTTAAAACATGATGGCTGTTAGAGGATAAAAAAAAAGCTGTGGTACGTTTACACCATGGAATACCATGCAGCTGTAAGAAAGAAAGATCTCGGACCCTTGGAGATGACATGCAGGGACCTAGAGAGTGTTAAGCCAGTCAGAGAAAGATAAGTATCACATGATCTCACTCATTTGTGGAATATAATGAACAAAAAAGATCCAGAGACATAGAAATGGGGAACAGACTGACCAACCTCAGAGGGAAGGGGGGGGTTGGGGGAGCAGAAAGAGATAAAGCAAAGAACTTACACGCATACATGCATAACCAATGGACACAGACAACAGTGCAGTGAAGGCAGGGGGGTGGACAGGAGTGGGGAGGATGCTGTCAATGGGGAAAAAAAGGAGGGACATCTGTAATACATTCAACAATAAAGATGAATTTTTAAAAAAACGTGATGGCTATGAAAAAGCAAAAAGGAATCAGTTTGCGAACACATTGCCATGTATTGTATGTAATGCAGATAGTCAATGATGAATTTTAGCAAGTATCTAGCAGTATAAGAATCTACAGTAAAATCTCACTAATTGTGACTAACTTGTAAGAATGCTGGTTATCACAAAAAGCCTTGTGGTAGGAAATTGTGATGGATGTATTTGCTAACACCATGGTGGTAAGCACATTACAATATGTAAATGTATCAAATCAACACACTGTACACCTTAAACGTATACAATATTATGTCAATTATATGTTAATTTAAAAATTAAACATTTTGTAAAAAAAAAGAAATGACACTGTAAATTTGAGGGAATTGTTTTACCTTGAAACATCTTGAGTTTCCCTAGTACTTTCCCTTCTCAGGGGGTGTTCCTAAAATGCCACCCTTCCTCCCAGACCTGCCGTGCCCATCTCTGCCTTCACTCAGCCTTTCCCTTCCCGCTCGAGCACTTTCTTCACTTTGCAGCATTGAAGGCAGGTCTCACCTTTTCTCTGAATCCTCCATCCATCCCTTTCCTCTTGTTCTCCTTCCTCACTCTCACAGTTGAGCTCCTGATTGTTCTCTAGCTAATTTTTGAATAATAGTTTTGTTCCCCATAATAGACTGAAAACATCTTGAATACACAGACCACACATCCTGACAGCACTTGACAATAAAAGTTAATACATCTGAACTTCTCAAGGAAGAAACTCGTGCATGGACGGCACTCTACTACCTCAGTACCAACGACAAAGGTACTCGTAACGCAGTTTAACCCCAGAGGGACTAGGATCCTATAGGGATGATAAGTACATAAGTGACCACAGTACAGGCTAGAATATGTTTTTATAAGAAAATTCGAGTCCTGGCCGGTTTGGCTCAGTGGTTAGAGCATCGACCTGCGGACCAGAGAGTCCCGGGTTCGGTTCCCACTAAGGGCACGTACCTCGGTTGTAGTTTGTCCCCGGCCCCGGTTGGGGTCGTGTGGGTGGCAACCACTCGATGTGTCTCTCTCACATCAATGTTTCTCTCTCTGTCTTCCTCCCTCTCTCCCTCCCCCTCTATCTGAAGATAAATGCAAAAATGTCCTTGAGTGAGGACAAAAAAAAAAGAAAATTCAAGAATATCCTTATCTTCATAAGGGAATCAGGGAAGGATTCATGAAGGAGGTAGCACTTACCTAGACTACGAAGGTGATAAGTAGAATTTCAGCAGTCGGAGTACAGGAAGAAGTCTAGACTGGGTGAAAAACAGAGTTCATAAAGATAAGTGGTCAGAACTAAGATTGGAAGGTTCACGGATGATAACCTGAATGTCTGGGTTAGAAAGCGACACTCAGACCATGGGTAGTCATCGAAGGCTTTTTGTTCAGCTGACAGTGTGCGGGAAATGACTCCTGAAGATACGTCTGTCCGCACAGAGCAGAAGACCACTTAGGAGACGTGAGAGGTAATGAGAGGCTGAACTGCATGGTGACGCTGAAATGGAAAACGGAGGACAGTTCCGTGGGACACTGTAGGGACAAAGTCTTCATGATCAGGCACAGGGGATGGAGGAGTCAGAGGTGACTCTAAGGCAACAGGACAAGGCTGTTGACGTTTGGAGCTCTGGACGTTTGCAGTCTCAGGTTTGAGTCCTGCTGTCCCGGGCATCCTTCAAGTGACCTTAAATCCCCAACCTCACTTAGCCACAGCTTCCCCGCCTTGAAGTGGTGATAATGCTGGTGCCTACCTCGCAGGGTTTTGGAGTTGCCCTGAGGGTGGTGAGGCAGCTGTGGTCAGGGCCCGCCCCAGGGGACAAACACTTACTGAAAGGGAGGGCTGGGAAGGGCATGTGGGAGTACAGCCTCTGCTTGCGAAAATACGTGTTTGCTAAACGCTTTTTTTTTTTTAAAACAACTTATTTTTTCCTTTATTGATTTTAGAGAGAGAGGAAGTGAGAGGGAGAGAGATAGAAACTTCGATAAGAGAGAACATCGATTGGCTGCCTCCTGCATGCCCCCCACTGGGGATCGGGCCCACAACCTGGGCATGTGCCCTGACCGGGAATCGAACCCGCGACCTCTTGGTGCATGGGTCTACGCTCAACCACTGAGCCACACCGGCCGGACTCAATGGTAGCTCTTATGACTGCAGTTGAAAGTTTGAGTCTGGGCAACTAGATCAATGGTCCTGTTAGCAAAAGTAAGGGAGTCAGCAGGAAGAATTTGAGGACTGAAATACCAGATTTGAGTTTGTACTTGCTGAATTTAAGTTAATACTGGGACATTCAGATGGAGATATTCTCAGGCGGCTGGGAAAGTGGAAGTGGAGCTGAGCTACAACATCAAAGGGAGAGATTTCGACTTGGCCATCATCCACCCAGCTTCAGACCTGACACCTTCCTCCGCATATAAAACATCCATCCGCTGCAGCTTCGGCAGCGCAGTCAGTGCTGACAGCAAATTATGGACAATTCCGTTCACTCTGGGAATGTCAGCAGGAACCGCCCCCCCAAATCAACAGGGGAAATTTCCCTCCAAACCAAAGTAAATGATACCTTCCGTTTTATCTTCACTTTAAAACATTTCTACGTGATCCGTTTCTGTTATCAGACATCATGGGAAATGCAAAGGTTCTCTCAAAAATACATTAGCCTCTTGAATCAAGATGCTGTTTGTTGTCTGTTGTCATTGTTAATAGAACAACTTTAAAGAAAGCATACGAGGAGGCCCTGGCAACAGGGTCCAATAGATTATGTGCTGGGAAATTAAGCACTACTTCAGTTGATTAATTTTTTTAAAAAACTCTTGAGAATTATCCAGTATATGGGGAGTGATTTAAAAAACAGCAATCAAGAAATTAGAACTTCTAAATCTAGCATTTTAAAGAATGAACACTTTCTTTGTTGGGACCATTACCTGACCTGTCTTTCTAGATATTATTTTTAAATGCATTAAGAAAACTCAATATTGTCCAGCTGGTGTGGCTCAGTGGTCGAGCGTCGACCCATGCACCAAGAGGTTACCGGTTCGATTCCCGGTCAGGGCACATGTCCAGGTTGTGGGCCAAATCCCCAATGGGGGGCATGCAGGAGGCGGCCAATCAATGTTTCTATTTCTCTCTCCCTCTCACTTCCTCTCTCTCTAAAAGCAATAAAGGAAAAAAAATTAAAAAAAGAAAACCCAATATTAAATAGTTATTGATCATTTACTAGGCTTTTGTGCTCTCAGATTTCTAAGGAAGAGGCCTGCACCCACGACCTCAGATTTTCTCTGCTCCTCACACTCTCGCCTCCTGCACCCTGGCTCAGCCCTCCCCTTGTGTTCATTTCACAACAGCGAAGTGGTCCCTGGGGCCAAGTCAGCCACACGATCCTCCAGACGCACTCCACCTCTGCTCGCTTCTCGATTCATATCTTTTGAGCAGCAATGTGACCTTGGCTTTTGTTTTTGTTTTTGTTTTAACACAGATTTGACAAACATCTCGTTTTATCTTTGAATCCTTACTAGCTGTGTGACGTTAGGCAAAGTGGCCAGTGTCCTGAGCCTCCGTTTTCTCAAAGGTAAAAATGATTATAATAATGGTCACTACTTATCACTGATCAATGATCACTCCTTATGTTCTTGCCATGAAGAGTGAGCGAGAAAGTGCACGTAAAATGTCTGACCCATCTTAGAATCTTACTCTTGATCTCCACTTTCTTCCTGCAAGGACTTGTTTTCCTAAGGAATTGAGCATATGTTTTAGCAATCTCTGCTCACCACCATAATGTAATACCCTAGATTACTTTTTTTTTTCTTTTCAAAGTTTTAATCATCTGCTACTGCCATCTTTGAATGGCAAATAATTTCTCCTAAAGTCAACACTTACTATAAAAGCCTATTCATTTCAAATTTGGCCTGTTTGCTCATCTGTGCTGGTTTGTACACTTCTAATCAAATGTCCTGCCTCCCTCTTCAGTACATCCTTAGCTCCTCTCAATGCTTTTGCTTACAGCCAGTTAGTTTCCTGTCCTAGTGTCCATCTGCATTCATACGCTCTCTTCCTCCCCCATAGGCATGAGCACATGCTACTGGAAGGGTGACCGAGGCTTAACCGGGTTGTGTCTGATTCAAGTTTCCTGTAATCGCTTCTCAGTTTCTTTCCTTGCTAGTTTAATGATGGTACACTTTTTTTTTTTTTAATTTTAGTGCAGGATATAACTTGAAACTTGTGGTTCCCACCCACCCACTGGGCTGTTTTTCCCTACTTAGCAAGGCAAAGAACCAGTATAACCAGTATGGGAGCACCAAGCTGCACTTTCCATTTGCAGGTTGCTTCCCACAGAGGAAGATGAGAATGAATCATCTGACTCTCAGAAGGAAAGAATAGTCAGCCCGATTTGTCAGGGGTGCTGGGAAATCATTTTTAAAATTCATATTAAAAATACTAAGCTTAGAAAGTCATTATTTTATTTTAAACCTAACAAAATGAACTAAATGTTGTTAGTTACTTATAAAAATATATATATATATATATATTTTCCTTTAAGAAAATGTATTTTATAACAAGAAATTTACTTTGGAAAGACAGTTAAAATTTTTGAAAAACAGCCAATTTGCATCCCTGTTCGTAAACACAAGTAAAAGCCTTTTAAGGACCCACTCTGCAGAGGGGGCTCAACGTGAGGAAATGAGAATGTCCGTCAGCACAGGTGAGCAACACGTAAAGGGCCAGTTAGTGACCATTTCCAGCTCTGTGGACCACCGATCTCTCTCGGCTTCTCAGTTCTGGTCTTCAAGCACAAAAGCAGCCATGGACAGTCGTAACCAAACAAGTGTGGCCGTGTCTCCATAAAACTTGTTTGCACGTGTATAATACTGCAGGGAATTTTTTCAAAGTCACCAAGCAAAAGACACTATTGTAGCTTTTTTCTTCCAACTTTCTAAGGAACAGATAATGCCTTCATTCTATGACATTAATCTTCACTGCCCAACATATAGAGATCAATTTTTCTTTTTCTTTTTTATCCTCACCCGAGGACATTTTTCCATTTTTGTTCAGATAGAGTGGGAGGTAGAGAGAGGAAGAGACAGAGAGAGAGAGAGAGAAACGTTGACGTGAAAGGAACACACTGAGTGGCTGCCCCCTGCACGACCCCAACCAGGTCCGGGGACGAATCGCAACCAAGGTACGTGCCCTTGACCAGAATCGAACCTGCAACTCATTGGTCCACGGTCCGATGATCTCACTGCTGAGCCATACCGGCCAGGACGAGATCAATTTTTCTTATGAACAAATTAAACATGAACAATTCAGTCATTTTGAGTATTAAAAAACATTACGCCATGATCAGGTAGATTTATCTGAGAATGCAGAGAAATTTCAACATGAGGAAGGTTATCAACACAATTCTTTTTTTTTTAACCTCACCCAAGGATATGTTTTACTGATTTGAGAGAGAGCGAGAAACAATGATGTGAGAGAACCATCGATCGGTTGCCTCCTGTATGCACCCCCACCAGGGACTGAACCCACAACCTAGGTATGTGCCCTGACCGGGAATTGAACTGTCAACCTTTTGGTGTGTGGGACGATGCTCCAACCAACAGAACCACACTAGCCAGGGCCTATCAACACAGTTCTTCACTTTAACAAAAGAAAAAAATATATCATATGATGAAGTTAAATAGGTATTTGATAAATTTAAAAGCCATTCGTAACAAAATAAGCCATTAAGCAATATGTAATAAAATAAAACTCTTTAGATGATCAAGCATATTATATACATATACAATGTACAGACTATTTTGTTGTTTTATTTGTTTATTTATTTATTTGTATTTTTGTCAGCAAACATCATAGAGTACCCATTCATGGTTTTGTAATATTATGCATTGATCATTTGGAAAATACTGGTTCACTGAGTTACGTAGATCTTACAGATGTTGACACATGTCATTACACAATATAAAAAAATCAAATTCATTAATAGCACCACTGATGCTCATGCTGGTGAATCAAAGTTTTCCAAAGTTACTGGTAAGCTGGAATTTTACCATCAGCAACAAATACTGTCAGTCGTTTCTCTTGAGGTTACAAGCTCACTTTGTTCCTTTTCAAATCTTATCTCATTTCATTTCAAATACCCAAATCTGATTAACCGCAGTTTTTCAGCCTTTCTCTAAAGAAAAATAAAGTGGTGCTTCCTGGGAAAAGCAGCCGGTTTGAAGCTCCCGATTCAGTCACACAAATGCTTTTCCTTGAGACGACCACATACGTCAGCTGCAGGCGTGCTTCATGTCCTCCTCCAGTTTCACCACCCGCAACAGTGGAAGGCATGCACACAAGGGCTAAGATTTAATATAATTAATTTATCACCTCATCAAAGGACATTCTTCAGTGAGACTGACTTCAAAAAAGGGATGTGGGGTGCCTGCTGGTAACGAATACACTGACCGCCAGGCCCTATGCACGCTCAGCGGCCTGGGTTGGGATCCAATAACACCACCTCCTTAGTGGGTGACTAGGACGCGTTTATTCAATTCCACTGTGCCTCAGTTTCCTTATGTACAAAGCAGTGGTGAAGTACTATCCCACCCTCACAGGTTTCCTGCAGCAAATGTAGGAAGTAAAATGTTTAAAAGCCATGCACAAAGCCTGACACAATTTAAGTAGTAGATGGATTTCAAATATACAAATTCTAGTATTAACAAGGGCAGCACTGCATATGAACAGAGTCTGACTGTTGTTACATCCCCCTGAGAAGCTGGCTGTCAGAGCTGGAAGTGGAAACTGTTTTGTGAAACCTTTGTCTTCTTATCTGTGAAAACATCCGATTGTGTCACAATGACTTGATGATCTGGGTCTTTGTTTCTCTGCTTCCAGAATGAGAAGAGAATGTCCTTTTCACTCAGCAGAAGGGAAGCAAAACCAAGGTGGCCCAGACTAGAAGAAGGAGCTTATTACTCAAACATTTTCTGGGCTTTAGCTATTTATGGGACCTGATTGATACATATATGCTCCCAGCTATTCTCAAGTAGAATGTCAAGGGGCTGCTTGGTACGAAGCACATTTACTGAGCACTGTAAGGATCTTTGAGAAAAGCATTTTGTGAAGTTTCTTATACCTGACAATAAATCAATGTTTACATTTTCAGGAATAATATACAGTAACCCAAAAGTCAAGAGTGAAGTTACACTTCTAGGAATATACCCTAAGAAGCCTGAAACACCAATCAGAAAGAATACATGTACCCCCATGTTCATAGCAGCACTATTTACAATAGCTAAGATCTGGAAACAGCCCAAGTGTCCACCAGTAGACAAGGGGATAAAAAAGCTGTGGTACATATACACAATGGAGTACTATGCAGCTGTAAGAAAGAAAGAGCTCTTATCCTTTGAGACAACATGGAGGGACCTGGAAAGTATTATCCTAAGCGAAACAAGCCAAGCAGAGAAAGACAAATATCACATGATCTCACTTATTTGTGGAATACAATGAACACAACAGTCTAAAGAACAGGGCAGACCCAGAGCTGTGGAAGTAGGGTACAGACTGACAAACCTCAGAAGAGGGGGTGGGGGGAAGGGATAAACCACAGAACTTATATGCATGTACGCATAACCGATGGACATGGACAACAAAGCTGGGGATGGGGCGGGGAGGGAGGAGGAGGAGGGTGTTGATGGGGGAAAAAGGAGAAACATCTGTAACAAAAATAAATAAATTAATTTTAAAAAAAGAATGAAGAGTTATTTCTGGTGGAATAACTGATAGCTGATTTTTTTAAAAATGTTTTCTACTATCAGCGTTTTCTGTTTGTTATTTTAAAGTTATTTTTAATTTTTTCAAAAGGTAAAAATAAATCACAGCAAGCTTGGCATTTTTATGGCAATTTCGCACAGCATTGAAATTTCAAAGGATTAGTGAAAATTGAGAACAGTGCAGTCATCTTGGCAAAGGAAGAAAATGGACTTCACTGTGGTTTTAACTGTCCATACACAACTTTTAAGAAGGGAAGATTGCCTTCCAAAGCCATTATTAAATCCCATGATGTAAGGGTACTGGGCAGTGAAACGCTGTGGTTAAACATGGGCTTCAGCTCTGCCACCCACCGGGGATCTGCTCTGGTCTTCACAGAGAGCACTCAGCTCAGTCATCCAACAGCCGCTGGTGCAGCACGGAGTCTGGAAGTGTCGCCTTGACGTCCCGGAATGCGGCTCTGAGCCCCGAGCCCTTCTGTGGGCCACTGTCCATGCCGAAGGCTCCCCCCCGTGGAACCCGCCTTCAGAAGGCTTTGCGCTGTGCTCTCCTCAGAAACCTCACGTTCATTTGGAAGCTGGAAGTAGCTTCCTCTCTGAGCCGTATGGAAGAAAACAATACTTCCTTAGAGGACCCCGACAAAGAAGGCAGCAACCAAGTTCTACTCTTGGATTTCTGAAAGGAAATTGAATCCTACACATCACTTTTTTAAAAAATGTTGGTCGAGTCCAGCCGGTGTGGCTCAGTGGCTGAGCATCAACCCATGCACCAAGAGGTCGCATGCACCAAGAGGTCGCATGCACCAAGAGGTCGCCGGTTCGATTCCCAGTCAGGGCACCTGCCCAGGCTGTGGGCCCAATCCCCGGTGGGGGGCATGCAGGAGGCGGCCGATCAATGTTCTCTCTCATTGATGTTTCTATCTCTCTCTCCCTCTCCCTTCCTCTCTCTCTAAAATCAATAAAGAAAAAAAAATTTTTTTAATTAAATAAATAATTAATTTAAAAATGTTGGTCGTGTTTTAGAGAGATTGGACATCTTGGGAAGAACTTAGTCAATTCCAGCCTCCTCATTTTACGGAGGAGGGAACGTGAGTGCAGAGAGGGGTGACACAGCCAGTGTCACTCAGCTAGACAGTAGCCAAGGCAAGGCTGGACCTCGGTTGTACTGGCTACCTCTGCTCCGTGACCAACAGCTTCCAAAGATATTAGTTACATGCTATGAACAAAAAACACACAAACACAGAACAATCCCGTGGATTCCCTGCAAAGCTGATCCTTAAGGAAGGAAGTGGAGATTTAAACCTCTATGCCTAAAAATGAAAAGTGGGGCCCACTGTACTTATCAGGGTGTCATTCCCAAAGTCCTCTCACTTTAACTGTGCTCAGACTTTCTTTTCAGTACCTTGGCACACTGGCAAGCACCAAGAAAACTTATATGAATAAATGCTGATTGGTAAACCAGTAATTGATCAAATAAATACTATACGGGAAAATACTCTGAAAACCTGTGAAAGGTGAATTAAATAGACTTGTGTCAGTGGTGTTAAAAAGAGAGAGCCTTACACAGACATCCATTCCAACGCTCTGTGTGCTTCAAAGATATTCCGAGTGTGCTTTTTCTAGTGTATTTTGATTTTCTCATCCAGAGATTGATAAATTATGGTAAGTCTGGTAAATTATGCTTACTCTCTTGAGATTAAAAACCCTTATTATTTCTGTTAACATCTAGTAACTTGGAACTTCTCAATATTAAAGTGGGGGTGGTAAGCTCATAACTTTTCAAGAAATTAGCCTACCAAAATATGAAAAGTGTGGGTCATCTTAAGAAATATTTTTGTTTACCAAAGTCATTTAAAACCAAATGAAAACCTTTACAATCATATATGTGGTTGCAACATTTATTATGTAATCATGTTTTCCTTTTTAACTCTCTTGTGATAAAACATAACAAACACAATGGATTATTAAAATAGAATCTGAACTAAATTCTGCCTCACACTTGATATAAGATTAGCAGAAAGAATTCCATTCAAACTTCTAAGTTACTTGAATTGAAAAAAAAAATGAAGAAATGCAGAGAAGTCAGTCCCTTGCTATTTCTCAAACACAATAGGTTCATTCCCACCTTCAAAATTCTGATCAGATAATTCCCACTTCACCCACTCCTGGTTTCTCCCCAAGTCCTAGACATCCTTTAGGGCCTTGGTCAAACACCACTGCCCCGTAATGCCGCCATTTATTACAACAGTCCACCATCTTCTCTTTCCCACCTGTGACACAGTGTAGAATAAGCAAAGACCTCAGTTCTTGAAGCCAGGCAGATTGGTTTGCTCCCTAGACACACTGCTTACTACCTGGGTGAACCATTTTGTGCTCTATTAAAATGGTCAATGGTGGTAAGAGTACTTACTTCCTGGGATTCTTATCAGAAGACTGAATGAAATGTTTGTTGCCCATGAAACTATCTGGCACTTCATAAGTGCTCAATAACAGATTCCTTTCATCCTTATTTAAACCTGTCAGAATTCCAACTTAATTCCATTCTGTAAGTATCCATGTGTGAAAATCTCGCTACTCCAACATGCCCCTTGGAATCACATGCTTCTCTCTATTACCCCAGCACCTCCGTAGATGCTGAGCTCATCCAAGCAGTTATGCAATCAAATGATGTCAAGCTGGAGACAAAAGAAAACAAGGTCCTTATCTTTGGAACGGTAGCAGGCTCATCTCTTCTCCAAGACAAATTCAGTTTATTTTGATAAATAACCTCCTAAGCTGATATGGAAGTGTCTTAGCAGTAACTAGAGAAAACAGATACTAAAAGGAGCCTGAAAAAAGAATGACTAAAGGAGTCATGTGAGTTCATGTTACCTTGCTGGCCTTGAGGGACCCCTTCCAGGCGTGTCTCCGCCTGGAGCGACAGGTGTGCACGGCTGTCCTGACGCCCTCTCGCCCACAGAGCTTCCCCGTCTTTGCGCTCGTCGCTCTGAGGTGGCAAGCAGGACTGAGACTAGAGATAAAGAGAAAATGGAGCCCTTCCTTTTGCTGAGGATCAAATGAGAATTTAATATGGGGAATATGGCCAAGTCAAGTTTTGAAGTTACCCTCATACCCTTGTCCAATTTGTACAAATTTTCCTGACATTTATTGGTCAGAATCTCATTTCAACCCTATTTGCTAAGCACATAGGTTACACCAGGAAGTTTTGATAATGTGTTTTATCGCTGGTTATTCGGTCTCTTCTGAACACCATTGCTTACATTAGCTGCACCCGTGACTGTGAACAGAGCGCTGTCTTGGAAGACCTCACGGAAAACACCCAGGCTTCGGGCGCAGCCACGTGTGAGTCTCAGGGTCCGCCTTCCACTTCCCGAGTGACACACAGCAAGGATTAAACCATTTAAAACCTCAACAGCAATATCTCTGGAATGGAAAATCTACCTTATAAGGGTTTTGTTGAGTATTGAGAGCTACATTTATGTCAAAGCAATGAGAAAGCAAACTTAAACATTTAGGTTCTCGTGTTTTGCATTTGAATCTTGGTTCCCCACTTACTAGACCTAGAATCGTATTGAAAATACACAACTTCCGGACTTCCGGTCAAGATGGCGGCGTAGGTAAACGCGGTATCACATCCTCACACAACCACATCAAAGTTACAACTAAACTACAGAACAACCACCATTCAAAACCGCCTGAAATCAAGCTGAATGGAAGTCCTACAACTATGAAAATAAAGAAGCCACATCGAGCCCTGGCCAGTTTGGCTCAGCGGTTAGAGCGTCGGCCTGCGGTCCAGAGAGACCTGGGTTCGGTTCCCGCTAAGGGCATGTACTTCGGTTGCAGTTTGTCCCCGGCCCTGGTTGGTCGTGCGGGTGGCAGCCAGTCGATGTGTCACTTTCACATCGATGTTTCTCTCTCTCTCTCTCTCTTCCTCTCTCTCCCTCCCGCTCTATCTGAACAAAAAATGAAAAAATGTCCTCCAGTGAGGATAAAAAAAAAAAAAAAAAAAGAAGCCACACCGAGACTGGTAGGAGGGGCAGAGGCACGACAGGCTGGTCCCACACCCATGTGTGGCGGATAAAAATTAGGATACCTCGGCTGGGAAGGTCCTCTCTGAGGATTGAGGGGTCCCTGTCCTACACCAGGCGCCCAGCTCAGGGTTCCAGTGCCAGGAAGAGAAGTCTCCATAACTTCTGGCTGGAAAAACCAGCGGGAACTGAGGCTCAGGCGGCTGGAGCCCCCAGCAGCTCCTCTTAAAGGGCCCGTGCACGGACTTACTCAGACTGGCACCCTCCAGGCTCCAGCGTGGGGGAGGCAGCTTGAAAGGCACCAGTCATATGGGGAAGAACTGAGCTGTTTGGCATTGGAGCTAGGGCTGGAGAGGCAGCTTTCTCCTGGACAGACGTGCTATCAGAGGACTTTGTTCCTTTGGTGAGCCCTTCCCTGGGCCGGCAGACGCCGCCATATCTGGGACTCCAGCTACCTGGCTCACACTGTTTGCCCCACCCCAGTGATTTGCCGAGGCCCCACCCCACCCAACTTTCAGGCACACTCAAGCTGTTACCAGTTGCTTTATCATAGGATTGGCCTGTCTTGGATTCTGCTTCAGCTTTTCCTAAATTCGTTCAAACAAGCAGCATCTGGTCTCAGCTAGCCCCATGCCTCTCGCTAAGTAATACATAGAAACAAACACAGGGAGGCAGCCAAAATGAGGAGACAAAGAAATAAGTCCCAAATGAAAGAACAGAACAAAACTCCAGGAAAAGAACTAAGTAAAATGGAGTGAAGCAACCTAACAGATGCTGAGTTCAAAACACTGCTTATAAGGATGCTCAATGGACTTAGTGAGAACCTCAGTGAACTTAGTGAGGACCTCAAGAGCATAAAAAAGGACCAGTCAGAAATGAAGGATGAGAGGGGAAAACTGGCGGCGGAGTGAATGGAAGCTACACAGACCATCTCCCAGGACCAAACTGAAATACAACTAAAATAAAGACAAATCGTCGGGAAAAAGCAACAGAAAAGCAGCTTGCGAGGACCATACAACCAGGGACACTGAATCGATCCTGGTAGGATTGCGGAGGCGCGAGAGGGGGGCTGGGAGCCCACAGACAGCAGCGGTCTTAGCTGTGAGCACCGCCCTCGGGGTGAAAGCCCAAGGAGGCTCCACAGCACAGAGGGCCAGGACAGAGCTCTAAAATAGCCGCAGCCACTCACCTTGGGCTCCGGCAGAGGGAGGGTGGACTGGACTGGAACTGTGTGGGGACACTCAGGATTTGGAGGGCACTCAGAGCTTTTGCTGAGTTGTGGCCACTCAGGTTGTGGCCATCTTACTCCTTCCCAGGGCTCTGGGGAGAGGCAGCAGCCCCTCCCTCGAAGATTCAGCCACACCCAGGTGGGCCATTGAAATGCAAATTGAGGCTCATTAACTACTAGCATCTGCCCCACCATCGGGGAATCCGCTTACCCTGAACACCTGAGGGAGGTTTTCATTCAACTGAGAACCCAAGGCTCTTCAAGTGACCAGACTAATAGCCTCTAGGCAAAAGCCTAGAGGATAACTGAACCTTTTCTGGGCTTGCAAATCTACCCAGGAAAGTAAGACTCAACGGTGGTGTTTAACGTGGGTCCTCCCATGCTCATCCAAACCCAGTAGAGGAGCCCGGCCAGTGTGGCTCAGGGATTGAGCATCGACCTATGTACCAAACCCAGTAGACGGAGCCACAAACAGCAGAACACCAACATCCACAGGGAAAATTTGGCAGGCTCCAAAACCCACTGAGATAGCCAAAATGGTGAAACAAAGAAACAGATCCGAAATGAAAGAACAAGAGACCTCTACTGAAGATGAGATAGATGAAATGGAGTTAAGCAAATTAACAGAACTAGAATTCAGAGCCATGATCTTGAGGAAGCTTAACAGCATGAGTAAGGACATCAACACCTTGAGTAAAGACATCAACACCATGAGCAAAGACATAGAAACACTGAAAACCAATTAAGTGGAAATGAAGAAGGACCAAGAAGAAATGAAGAATGACATAGCAGAAATGAAGAACACATTGGAAGGACTAAACAGCAGAGTAGAGGAAGCTGAGGAATAGATCAGTGAATTAGAAGACAGGGTAGAAAAAATCAACCAATCAGAAAACCAAAAGGAAAAAACAATTAAAAAACAGGAAGACAGCTTAAGAGAACTGTGGGACAACTGGAAATGTAATAATATTCACATCATTGGAGTCCCTGAAGAAGAAGAAAATGAGCAAGGGTTAGAGAATGTATTTCAAGAAATAGTGACAGAAAACTTCCCTAATTTGGTGAAGGAAGAAAGCATTCAAGCTCAAGAAGCACAGAGAGTCCCAAGTAAGAAGAACCCAAACAGACCCACACCAAGACACATAGTAATTAAAATGCCAAAAACTAAAACAAAGAGAGAATCCTAAAAGCAGCAAGAGCTAAGCAACAGGTTACCTACAAAGGAACCCCCCTCCCCCAATAGGGCTATCATCTGACTTCTCAGCAGAAACACTACAGGCCAGAAGGGAATGGCATAAAGTAATCAAGGTCATGAAAAACAAGGATCTGAACCCAAGACTACCCTACCCAGCAAGGCTATCATTCAAAATAGAAGATCAAATAAAGAGCTTCCCAGACAAAAAAAAAGCTAAGGAAATACATCAGCACCAAACCAGCACTGCACGAAATGTTAAAAGGATTGCTGTAATTAATAGAAGAAATAGGAAGGAATATAGAACCACACTAAACAAAAATGGCAATAAATAAGTACATAACAATAATCATCTTAAATGTAAATGGATTGAATGTTCCGATAAAAAGACACAGAGCAGTGGATTGGATAAGAAAGCATGACCCATATATATGTTGTTTACAAGAGACCCACCTCACAACAAAAGACTCACATAGGCTGAAAGTGAAGGGATGGAAAAAAAATCTTCCAAGTAAATGGAAAGGAAAAAAAAGCTGGGGTAGCAATACTCATATCTGATAAAATAGATTTCAAAATGAAGGCCATAACTAGAGACAAAGAAAGTCACTACATAATATTGAAAGGATCTATCCAACAGGAAGATATAACCTTGGTAAACATATATGCACCCAATATAGGAGCACCAAAATATATTAAAAATCTTCTGGAGGACTTCAAAGGAGAAATTGACAGCAATACAATCATAGCAGGGGACTTCAACACCCCGCTGACATCACTGGATAGATCCTCTAGACAAAAAATTAACAAGGAAACAGAGACTCTAAATGAAGCACTAGACCAAATGGATTTAATAGATATCTACAGAGAATTACACCCCAAAACTACAGAATTCACATTCTTCTCAAGCACACATGGGACATTCTCAAAGATAGATCACATGTTAGGACACAAACTAAGTCTCTACAAATTCAAGAAGATTGAAATCATATCAAGCATCTTCTCAGATCACAATGACATGAAACTAGAAATCAATTGCAACAAGAACATGCAAAGACATTTGAACACTTGGAGGCTAAATAACATTTTATTAAACAACGAATGGGTTACTGAGGAGATCAAGGAAGAAATTAAAAAATTCCTGGAAACCAATGAAAATGAACACACAACAACACAAAATCTATGGGACACAGTGAAAGCAGTCCTGAGAGGGAAGTTCATAGCACTCCAGGCCTACCTCAAGAAACAAGAAAATTTTCTAATTGACTATCTAACCTCACAACTTAAAGAACTAGAAAGCAAACAAAAAGAAATCCCCAGAGCAAGTAGAAGGAAGGAAATAGTAAAGATCAGAGCAGAAATAAATGACATGGAGACCAAAAAAACAATTCAAAGGATCAATGAAACAAAGAGCTGGTTTTTTGAAGAGATAAACAAGATTGATGGACCCTTAGCTAGACTCACCAAGAAACAAAGAGAGAGAACCCAAATACAGAAAATCAGAAATGAAAGAGGAGAAGTAACAACTGACACCACAGAAATACAAAGGATCGTTAACAAATACTATGAACATTTATATGGCAACAAATTCAACAGTCTAAGAGAAATGGACAAATTTCTAGAAACACATAGTCTCCCAAAACTGGACCAAGAAGAGACAGAAAACTTGAACAGACCAATAACAGTTAAGGAAGTTGAAGATGTAATCAAGACCCTCCCAGCAAACAAAAGCCCAGGCCCAGACGGCTTCATGGGGGAGTTTTACCGAACATTCAAAGAAGTAACACCCATTCTCCTCAAACTATTTCAAAAAATTCAAGAAGAAGGAAGACTTCCAAACTTGTTTTATGAGGCCAGCATAATTCTAATTCCAAAACCAGAAAAAGACACTACAAAGAAAGAAAACTACAGGCCAATATCCCTGATGAACATAGATGCCAAAATCCTAAACAAAATACTAGCAAATCGGATCCAGCAATACATCAAAAAAATTATTCACCATGACCAAGTGGGATTCATCCCAGGGATGCAAGGCTGGTTCAATATTCACAAATCAATAAATGTGATACACCACATAAAAAAAATAAAAGATAAAAACCACATGATCATATCAATAGACGCTGAAAAAGCATTTGACATAATCCAGCACCCTTTTCTGATAAAAACGCTCAGCAATTTGGGAATAGAGGGATCATATCTTGATATAATAAAGGCCAATATGAAAGACCTACAGCCAACATCATACTCAATGGCCAAAAACTAAAAACATTTCCCTTAAGAACAGGAACAAGACAGGGATGCCCACTTTTGCCACTCTTATTTAACATAGTACTGGAAGTCTTAGCCACAGCAATCAGACATGAAGAAAAAAATAAAAGGGATCCAAATTGGAAAGGAGGAAGTGAAACTGTCATTATTCGCAGATGGCATGATATTATATATAGAAAACCCTAAAAATTCCATCAAAAATCTACTAGACTTAATAAATGAATTTGGCAAAGTAGCAGGATACAAAATTAACATCAAGAAATCAACGGCATTCTTATACACCAGTGATGAACTCACAGAAAGAGAAACTAAAAAAACAATCCCATTTACCATCACGGCAAAAAAATTAAGATACCTGGGAATAAACTTAACCAAAGAAGTAAAGGACCTACTTGCAGAAAACTACAGGACATTGAAAAAAGAAATAGAAGAAGATATAAAAAGTGGAAGAACATACCTTGTTCATGGATTGGAAGAATTAACATCATTAAAATGTCCATATTACCCAAAGCAATCTATAGATTCAATGCAATCCCCATCAAAATACCAATGACATATTTCACAGAACTAGAACAAATACTTAAAAAGTTCATATGGAACCAAAAAAGACTCCGAATAGCCACAGCAATCTTGAAAAAGAAGGACAAAGTAGGTGGGATCACAATACCGGATATCAAGTTATACTACAAAGCTACTGTAATCAAAACAGCCTGGTACTGGCACAAGAACAGGCATATAGACCAGTGGAACAGAACAGAGAATCCAGAAATTGACCCAAGACATTATGCTCAATTAATATTTGACAAAGGTGGAAAGAGCATACAATGGAGTAAAGACAGCCTCTTTAATAAATGGTGTTGGGAAAATTGGACAGCTACATGCAAAAAAATGAAACTAGACCATCAACTTACACCATACACAAGAATATACTCAAAATGGGTAAAAGACTTAAATGTGACTTGTGAATCCATAAAAATCCTAGAAGAAAATGTAAGCAACAAAATTTCGGACATCATATGCAGCAGAATCTTCACTGATACCTCACCTAAGGCAACAGAAACAAAGGAAAAAATGAACACATGGGACTACATCAAACTCAAAAGCTTCTGCACAGCAAAAGAAATAACCATCAAAACAGAAAGGGAACCCACTGTATGGGAGAGCATAATTGCCAATGATACATCAGATAAGGGGTTAATCTCCAAAATATATAGAGTGCTCATACAACTCAACAAAAGGAAGTCAAAGAACCCAATTAAAAAATGGGCAGAGGAACTAAATAGACACCTCTCCAAACAGGACATCAAATGGCTAAGAGACATATGAAGAAATGCTCAACATCACTAATCATCAGAGAGATGCAAATTAAAACAACAATGAGGTATCACCTCACACCTGTCAGAATGGCCGCCATCAACAAATCATCAAACAATAAGTGTTGGCGAGGGTGTGGAGAAAAGGGGACTCTACTGCACTGCTGGTGGGAATGTAGACTGGTGCAGCCACTGTGGAAAACACTATGGTGTTACCTCAAAAAATTAAAAATTGAATTGCCATTTGACTCAGTGATCCCACTTCTAGGAATATACCCTAAGAAGCCTGAAACACCAATCAGAAAGAATATATGTACTCCTATGTTTGTAGCAGCACTATTTACAATAGCTAAGATCTGGAAACAGCCCAACTGTCCATCAGTAGACGAGGGGATAAAAAAGCTGTGGTACATATACACAATGGAGTACTATGCAGCTGTAAGAAAGAAAGATCTCTTATCCTTTGAGACAACATGGAGGGACCTCGAGAGTATTATCCTAAGCAAAACAAGCCAAGCAGAGAAAGACAAATATCACATGATCTCACTTATTTGTGGAATATAATTAACATAACTGTCTGAGGAACAGGGTAGACCCAGAGATGTGGAAGTAGGGTACAGACTGACAACCCTCAGAAGAGGGGGTGGCAGGGGAGGGAGAGAGAAACCACAGAACTTATGCGCATGTATGCATAACTTATGGACACAGACAACAAAGCTGGGGACAGGGTGGGGGGTGGGAGGGCGGGTGTCAATGGGAAAAAAAGGAGAAACATCTGTAACAAAAATAAATTAATAAAATAAAAAACAGAAATGAAGGATGCACAGTTAGAATAGAAGGAGGCACTAACTGAAATAAAGAATAGTTTACACAGATTCAATAGTAGAGTAGGTAAAGCCAAGAAGCAAACCATTGATTTGGAATATAACAAAGCAAAAAACATCCAATCAGAACAGCAAAAAGAAAAAAGAATCCAAAAAAATGAGGATAGTGTAAGGAGCCTCTGGGACAACTTCAAGCGTGCCAACATTCGCATCTTGGGGGTGCCAGAAGGAGAAGAGAGAGAACAAGAAATTGAAAAACTATTTGAAGCAATAATGGCAGAAAACTTCCCCAACTTGGTAAAGGAAACAGACATACAAGTCCAGGAAGCACAGAGAGTCCCAAACAAGATGAACCCCAAGAGGCCCACACCAAGACACATCATCATCAAAATGCAAAAGTTTCAAGACAAAGAGAGAATCTTAAAAGCAGCAAGAGAAAAGCAGTTTGTTACCTACAAGGGAGTTCCAGTAAGAGTGTCAGCTGATTTCTCAAAAGAAACTTTGCAGGCCAGAAGGGAGTGGCAAGAAATATTCAGAATGATGAAAAGCAAGAACCTACAACCAAGATTACTCTATCCTGCAAAGCTGTCATTTAGAATCGAAGGCCATATAAAGAGTTTCCCAGACAAGGAAAAGCTAAAGGAGTTCATCACCATCAAACCATTATTATATGAAATGTTGAAGGGTCTTTTTGAAGAAAAAGATAAAAAAATGAACAAACAAAATGGCAATAAATACATATCTAGCAACAATTGAATCTACAAACAAAATGAACAAGCAGAACAGAAACATTCTCATAGATACAGAGAACTTTTGTTGGTTACCAGATGGGTGGGGGCTGGGGGGATGGGTGAAAAAGGTGAAGGGATTAAGAAGTACAAATTTGTTGTTAGACTGACAAACCTCAAAGGGAAGGGGGGGTGGGGTTGGGAAGAAATAAACCAAAGAACTTATATGTATATATGCATAACCAATGGACACAGACAACAGTGTGGGGAAAGGCAGGAGGGGGGCAGGAATGGGGAGGAGGGGGGCAATGGGGGGAAAATGAGGAACATCTGTAATACATTCAACAATAAAGATAAGTTAAAAAAAAAAATATATATATATATATATATATATATATATATATATATATATACAACTTCCCCAAGAATCCTTCTCTGTAAAATTGTACTGATGATAGTGACTACTTCCTAGAGCTACTGAGATCATGTGTTTTCTGTGTGACAAAGTAAAGTCAATAATTGTGTTATCTTCTTCCCTCACGATTGATGTGGACTAGAAAAGATAACTTTCCCTTAGAATATTAGAAGAATTTCTCTGACTAGAATCTTCCTTATTTTCTTTCATTCTGCAACTTAGGTATGTTCTATTGATGCATATTTTTATAATAGAAAGGTGAATCCATAATTTCCTAAATGCTAAATGATGGTAAACATTCTGAGCACGAGCTCTCACAGAGTTCTCACTCTCTAGATGGAGAATGCTGGCGCTGGAGACCTTACAGAACCGTTGACTCTTTAACAAATGGAACAGATACTTTTTTTTAGTTGGTTCTGTTGTTTCTTGTCTGTGATCTCTGGTTGAAATGATGTATCTATCTATTACCCATACTTCCTGTGACATCACTATTTCTCTGTTGGGAAACTTTGGACAGATTTAAGATGCTCTCAAACTTTAAAAGGTTGAGCTAAAACAAACACCCCACAGTTTTTTGAAAGTTCATGTTCTCTCTCTCTAGGCCTTTGTACATGCTGGTTTCTTCACCTGAAACTCCTTTTCCTCTCCTCTTTAAAACTAGTTACCTTCTACTCTGCAAATATCTGTAGAATGGGTATTAAAATACCATTTATCTAGATAACGTTTTGCAAAGTTTTAAAAATAAAACGTTCTTACCATTCAATTTAGTGATTTTTTAAATGCCCTATCAGTAAGAATTAAAATGAGGAGCTAACATTTTTCTTAAAAATAATCTTAGAGCCCTGGCCGGTTTGGCTCAGCAGTTAGAGTGTCAGCCCGTGGACTGAGAGTCCCAGGTTCAGTTTCCACTAAGGGCACGTACCTTTGTTGCAGTTTGTTCCTGGCCCCAGTTGGGGTCGTGTGGGTGGCAACCAGTCAATGTGTCTCTCTCACATCAATATTTCTCTCTCTCTCTTCCTCCCTCTCTCCCTCCTGCTCCATCTCAAGATAAAAGAAAAAAAATCTTAGAGCCCTGGCTAGTTTGGCTCAGTGGTTGGAGCATCTGCCCAGGGACAGAAGGGTCTTGGGTTCGATTCTCAGTCAAGGGCATGTACCTGGGTTGCTGGTTCAATCCCTGGCCCTGGTCGGGGTCATGTGGGAGGCAGCCAGTCAATGTTTCTCTCCCTCTCTTTCTCTCTCTCTCTCCCTCCCTCCCTTTCACTCTTATCTAAAGACCAATGGAAGAATGTCCTCAGGTGAGGATTAACAGCAAAACAATCTTAGAAAAGAGTAATTGATATTTACAGCTTTATTATGTATGGACAGAGAAGCTGTTTTCTTTTTATGTTTTCATTGTTATTTTGTGCTTTTGAAAATTGATAAAACAATAAATAATCAAAATATGCATACTAATTTGGAAAATTCTAAGTGCATTATGATGTAAGGACCCTAAACTATCCTGGGATGCTCTGTTCTTCCTGGTATGATGGCACCATACTTTTCTTCAAAAAAAGTTTTTTTTTAAATCCTCACACATCATCTGGTCGCCTCCGGACCCCGACCAGGGCTGGGACCAAACTGCAACGGAGGTACATGCCCTTGACCAAAATCGAACCCGCAACTCTTTGGTCCGCAGGCCGACACTCTAACCGCTGGGCCAAAGTGGACAGGGCAGCACCATACTTTTCAATAGTTGACTTATTCGAGTACATTTTTGTGAGTTGTTCTGGATGTCACATAAATGTCTCATCAATTTCAAAACAGTAGTGCTCATTTTTATAAGATTCATAACCACCTTTGATATGTTCCAATTTAACAGACATGTCCGGCTTTCTTTTTAATCCAGGAATTAATTTCACATAAAATGTTAGCATTTTAGTTTATCACCAACTGAGTATGCCAACCTAAGCAAATGAAGGCTGATAGCCTAGTAAATGTTCTATGGATGTAACGGTGGATTTGAAATTGTACTAAATCCTGAACAAAATGATACAAAGCCCAAATGTGCGTAAAGAAACAAATGTAGTGATTAGCACAATCTGTATCTCCCACAGGAGGACTGGGGCCTTGGCAAGGACCCAACCAGCTGCAGAGGGCGAAAAGATTCTCAGACGAAGAAGTGGGGATGTGGTCTGGAATAATGTGAATGCGAACTACCATTCTTGGACACCTGTGTCCTGCCGGCATTTTGCTAAGTGCTTTACATTGGAGGTAAAATGTGCCCTGAACAATTAGTGGGAACACGATCTCACAAAGCAGCAGCAATAACCACCTGTAGAAAGCGATTAGAAATTTGCGTTTAGTTTTTGTCTGGGGGGTGGGGGTTGATTTTTACGTTGTTATAAAACAAAGAAAGCTATAACCTATGTTTAGGAACTTTCAAAGCTAATTTGGTTTTCTATATGTTTTTTTAATAGTTAAAAAGTTCTACCCTCTGGCCCTGGCCAGTTTGGGTTAGCGGTTAGAGCGTCAGCCCGTGGTCCAGAGAGCCCCGGGTTCGGTTCCCACTAGGGGCACATACCTCGGTTGCAGTTCGTCCCGGGCCCCGGATGGGGTCGTGTGGATGGCAACCAGTCTATGTGTCTCTCTCACATTGATGTTTCTCTCTCTCTTCCTCCCTCTCTCCCTCCCACTGTATCTGAAGATGAATGCAAAAATGTCCTTGGGCAAGGATTAAAAAAAAAAAAAAAAGGTCTACCCTCTGTAATATTAAGATGTTTTGTTAGGATATTGAGGAAATCATTTTTAAAATATTAAATTGTGTTACAATATGGGGCAAGCATGAAGCCATCAATTCTTCCATTAATTTGATAATTCATTCAGCCATCAACTATTTGTTGCAATAAATCTTCTATGGAGATGCTGTTGTGGGTGTTGGAGACACAGTGGTGAGCAAATCATATAGTCCCTACCCTCAAGGAGTGTAGAGTCTCGGGGATGAGGCTGACGCTAAGCAAGTCATCACACAAATATTTAGCCCAGTAAGTGTGAATCTCTATTCAGAAACTCAGGTATCCAAGAAATGTATTTTCTATGTTTCAATTTCTAAGTCGTATTCTACCCAGCTGGCAAAAACAAACAACAAGCAAAACAGTTAGTCAGTCTCTCTCAGAACTGGTTTCCTCCCCTTTCCCAGGATATAATTCTAGTATCTCACTCTATCATTACAAGTTGCTTCTTCAAACTTATGGTTGCCAGATGGGAGAGGAGTTGTGGACTGGGTGAAAAAGGTGAAGGGATAAAGAAGCACAAATTGGCAGTTGCAAAATAGTCACTGGGATGTAAATTACAGTATAGGAAAAATAATCAATAATATTGTAATAAGTATGGTGTCAGATGAGTAGTAGACTTACCAGAAAGATCACCTTGGTAAGTTATATAAAAGTCTAACTAGTGTGTTGTATACCTGAAACTAATATAATACGGAATGTCAACTATAACTGAAAAATAATTTTTAAAATAAATAAATAAAGTTGCTTCTTGCTGGGTCATTATCATCCTTGGCTGCCTGGCTTTTTCAGTTCCAGTGGTTTTTGCTGATTCTACACATCACTCATTGCATAGTGAATGATTTTTTTTTTTTTGAGGTCGACCCTCCCAGGTCTTACTACTTCCTGAACAATGCTGTTCAGAGGCAGGATGTAGGTCTCCTCTGTGGATCCACAGGCCTCCGCCCTCTCCAGCCCTGCAGAAATTTTACACTTCCCTTCATGTTTAAGATACTTGCAGCAAATTTAGACAGGCGGGGTGGTAGGTGCTGTAGAGGGAGCTCAGATGGGCTCTCCTGAGAAGATGGGATATGGACTGAGACCTGAAGGGTGAGTGAAGAGTAACATGTTGAAAGGGAGGGCGGAGTGGGGAGGAGTGTTTCCAACAGAAGGGATACAAGTGGTCAGTCTGATGGCAGGAAAACCCTGAGAAAAACTAGGTTACCAGCATTACTATTTAGGAATAAAACCTTAATCATACAAGAATATATACTCTTGTGTTTCCATATATGAGACCCCAGCACACTTTATAGGCATTAACCATTTACTACACAATGGTGGAAAATGTATAAAAACATAAAGCCTTGAATTTGAGTTCAGGCTTGACCAGTACCAGATGTATGGTCTTTGGTAAATTATATCACCTCTTTAAGTCTTAATTATATCATCTGGAAAATACAGATTATGACAATATTATAAGTACTTGCCCTGCTTGTCTCATAGGGTTACTATAAGGGTATAATAGGATAAGGGACATGGAAGCGTTTTGCAAACTGTAAAGAATTTTAACATATACGTTATTACTTGTGTATTGATAACTAAATCTATTCAAAGTATAATTGTGGGCAACTGATCCTGAAGTACTAACCCTATTCCAGTCTACCTTTCTCAACCCTGATCTTGTAGACTCTCCCATAATTTTAGATTAACATCAGATTTTTTATTAGCATCACGATGTTCACCTGAGAGCTACAGAAATTACAGAAGCTGGAATGGAACAGGATTAGTACTTCAGGATCAGTTGCCCGGGATCCAAGAAGTATAAAATAGCTTTATTTTTTATTCAGGCATGATGAGCAATGAGAGTAGACTATGTGAAAATAGTTTTAAAATAAAAAAATACATAATAAAAAGAAACACTTTTTCCCCACCAATGAAATCAAGTCTTTATTTTGTTGCACAAAGCATTATGGAAAGTACAACCTTTCAGAAAGACAAGGGGAAGAATCACAATGATGTATACCAGTAGAACATTTATATTCCTTATAACCTGACCTAAGACCTCAGTCCACCTGAAAGTTGCCTTGCTTTTGTTCAAAGGATGCCTTCAAACAAATGGAGATTTTGAAGAAATCGATACTTATAAAAGGTAGTTCCCACTGTTACACTGATTGCATTCTCAGTTATATATATATAT
This sequence comes from Tadarida brasiliensis, assembly GCA_030848825.1. Classification (NCBI taxonomy): domain Eukaryota; kingdom Metazoa; phylum Chordata; class Mammalia; order Chiroptera; family Molossidae; genus Tadarida; species Tadarida brasiliensis. The sequence goes on from CM061264.1 coordinate 50,832,842, forward strand.
GTGTGTGTATATATATATATATATATATATATATATATATATACATATATATGTATATATATATTTTTTTTTCAGAGAGTTTAGTGAGTTTTAAATGACTCATCCTGTCCTCTTCACTTAACATTCTCTATAGGCCATACTGTCCGTTAGCCTCAGATAACAAAACCCAGGACTTGTTAAAACAAACAGCATGGAACAGACTGTTGGCAATCTATATTTGGAGGAGTTACTGCCTCCTACTCCTTCCATTTCTACAAGCTTGCCCTAGAACCTGTTATAAAATAACATCCTGATGCGAACTATAGATCAGGGACTTTCTATTTTCTCTTTGGGCCCACTTAAGTCTGGGTAGATTCTGGGCGTGCAGAGGAGGGTGCCCTGACGTGTCCCAGACTAACTCTTTCCACTGAACTGGGAGTGTGATGCCCGCTGGCCAAACAGTGTAATTCTGACATTTACTGTCATGTCTTTTGCTTGTCAAGTAGTCTAATAAAGTTCTATAGCTTCAGCTCTCAGATCTAAGAGGATGAATATTGATTTAAAGTTGAGTGTGAGAATCCAATATTCTCTTAATACTAACACCTACATAATTCAGAAACCTTGAAAAACAGAGCTTGGAAAGCAGAAGATTTAAAAGTGTGTTGCCCAGCCAGTGTGACTCAGTGGTTGAGCATCGACCCATGTACCAAGAGGTCACCAGTTTGATTCCTGATCAGGGCACATACCCAGGTTGTGGGCCCGATCCCCAGTGGGGGGCATGCAGGAGGCGGCCAATCAGCGTTCTCTTTCATCGATGTTTCTATCTCTCTCTCTCTCTTTCCCTTCCTCTCTCTCTAAAATCAATAAAAAAAAAGTATTTTTTTAAAAAAGTGTGTAGAATTTTGTCTTAATAAAGATTCTGTTTAAGTAATTCTAATAACTTTCAAGCTTTTCTTCTAAAGGAATAATAATTTTCTAACAGGTTTAGACATTTTCTAAGTATGTATGTCTATTTGGAATATGATCAAGAAATAGAGTAGGAGTATCTTTAAAAAATTAAGAAAATCTCAACAATACCCTTACAATTAGCTTTGATAAAAAACAAACAAACAAAAAACTAATCACATATCCCTGGAATAAGAGTTTATTAAATTTATATTAAATATAAACAGAAGTTATATATTAAATTTTGTTTTCTAAAATCAAAATCCCAGCTTACTGCATCCAAATCACACCACTGGTCTGTTCCTTTAAAAAAAAAAATAACAAGAAAAGATATCAGTCATGATGAATTATCCTGGTTAGTTTGACCTGGGTCCAAGCAAAGTATCTATCACATCTCTCTGAAAAACAGAAAAAAAAAGTCACACAATTACAATTCAATAAAATATAAATTAAGAGGTAATCTTTAAAATGTCATTTAAAATTTATAAGTTAGTGCTACACATATAAAGGTTATCTGATAAGATTATAGAAAGAAAACAAACCAAGGTACGATTACATAATAACAGTTACTTCCTAGCATAAGCCTGCTCTTTCCTATGAAAGACTCTTTTACCGAAGTTTGATAAACAGCTTTATAAGGATTCAGTAAAGGGACAATTTTGGCAGCTCCTGTTTAGCTTAATGCATAAACCTGAGTTTTCTCATCTGTAACATAGCGTTTAATCTTAATGATTTCTTTGGCTTTTTCATAATCTGTAGTACTTGATTTAGAGAGAATAAAATGTCTGAATTTCTATGTGGATTTTGTATTTCATTTTATAATAACGATATTTGTACTAAATGGGTAAAGTGATCATATGTAAGAGGCTGAGACCAAAGATGGGAGGCGAGTTTTTAAGAAAGATACAGTGAAAAGATGGGAATTGGAAGCCGAAGACTGGACCTTTCTCAATCACATAGTCAAAGTAATTTTGAGAAAAATCACTTATACCTAGAAATCTTAGTTTCCTTGAATGTACAATGGAAATATTTAACATCCACTTCTAAAGATTTTTGTAAAAGTTGAATAAGCTAATGTGTGTGAAAGTGTATTACAAACTCTGAAGAGTTATAAACACCTTGGATGACACCGTGTAAGCCAGTCCCTGTCTTTTAGCCTGTACTATAATTCTCTCCGGTATTTCTCCATCCTTCAAGTCCTGACACTCCAACTCTGTTGCCAGGTTGTTTCTCAGACCCATCTCTTTCTAGTCCATCTCACTCTGGCAAATATAATAGATCACTACTGTAATTTGTTCACTGTTACATTCTTAGTGCCCAAAATAGACCCTGCCGCAGTGCATACTCAGTAAATATTTTTTGAAAGAATCGTCTATTTTTTTCTGCCTTCTATGTCTCTCAGCATTAATTTATTGTGTGTATTTAATGTTTCTAAAACCCCATTTTGAAGATTTTACTTATCTTTTATTTTTCCTTTAATTTGGGGAAAGAAAAAGTACATAGAATAGTGACAAACATCTGTACACTGAAAACATTAGAGTGGAAATGATATCTAGGAGTAATTGTCTACAGGCTACCTCCAGAAAAGGAGTTTCTTTGTGCAATGCCCCATTGAAAGTGGCTTCTGCCAAGTGCTTACACCATAATTCCGTACAATGTAAGACTTAGGCCCCCAGCAACCAACCCCATCATGCCAGGAGAGGAGTTGGTGTTTCAACAAACAATAAATGCTAATGTGGTGATAAATCCTGTTGACAGCTGGCTACATCACTTGCTATAATTGCAAGGCTTGGACCCCAGGCCCCTGTTCATGCCAGGCACCAGACTGATGTTACCCCTAACCATGAACCCTGACTTGACAGGATAGGACTGGAGCCAATGTTCTGCCATGTCACAGCACAATAATATTCTAGTTTTTTATTACATCAGGGAGGGTCCAGAATTTCAGAAATCTTGTCCCTCAGAACCTCCACAGCCCAAGGATCTTCTCCTTCTCCCCCTTCTATGCAAGGTCACAAAGGGTGATGGGCAATGCAGGGATGTGGGGGAGTTGTGATCCTAAAACTGCTGTTGACTCTTTCTCGTGAGTTTTCCCCAATGAGCCCTGCTTCAGCACACGGGGCACATGTGCTGTCTGGTACTTTGTCTTTGTAAAACACAGATTCACTTCAAATCAACAAGTGTCATCTTTGCCTTGGATACTTTTAAATAAAAGAAATAAAACCTTATTGATAAATTTGAAGTTCCCTTTGCAACCCTCCCCAATCCTGTTCTTCTCTCAGCATTCACTTACTTCCCAGAGGCAGCCTTTTACCATAAATTTGGTACACATTTTTCCTATGGAATGAAATCATAAGCCTTCCAAATTTTGATTCACTCTTGGTTAAAACTAATGAGGAAATTATAGGTCATAATGTTACTTGATATCTTGATAGAAAATAATGGTTTGACATTAATTAATTTGAGACTTCAAATTACTGTTATGATTATAATTCTCTGAAAAGCTAAGGGAGAGCTATATCAGTTAAGCTTGTGTTTGGCTGTAAGTAACATAAAAACTGATTAATAGTTTAAACTCCAAGACATATAATCCTTAATTTTTAAAATACTATGACCAAAAGCATAAAAAACGTATTTGTATTAGGAAACTATATTTATTTACTAATGTATGGAATATATTTGTTAAAAGAAAACTTTGCTCACCAGCATTGAAATCATTCACTCACACACACACACACACACACACACACACACACACACACTAGTTTGTCAAAAATGTTCAGACTTTCTGGGTTTAGCCTTCTTTCTGCGTGCATGGCATACTGCTCACAATAAAAGATGTCTCTAATTGATTCAAATCCAAACAAAAAAATGAAATATTGTCTTCCACATTCCAGTCTATACATTTACTAACTATAAATATGTCTACTAAAAACATAGTTTTAATTTTTATGTTTAAATAATATTACATAAATCATAACATATTGTACTTACTTTCATGAAATTTGCTTTTATCATTCAACACTGTTTTTAAAGATTTATTCAAAACTTGTCATATTGACACATTGAAATATATATCATTTAAACTTTTGTATTTTAGTCACTCATACGTGCATGTGCTATATTTTATTTATCCAGTTTTCCACTGATGATCATTTAGGTTGTTTCCAATTTATCAATATAGAAACAAGGCTCTCATAAACAGTCTTTTCTTATTAGTATGTCTTTCAGACTATCAACAAATTAAAGCCCTGGGAGATATGTAGAATCCAAATAGATATTATTTAAACATCTGTAAAGACAGTAGTCCTACCACATAGGAAAATCGTAGTAATTTAGAATTAGTTACACAGTAAATAAATGAATGGAAATCAATCAAGTAATACAGCAACATGTGCAGGGTTGTAGACCTCCATGAAAATGGAGAATGTAAGCAATATGTAACTTGACTTTAGGAGACATGGGCTTTGAGACTACTCCATATTGAGGACACCAACAAATGAACAGTAAAACTGGGCTTGGCCTGGAAGCCAAGGTAGTTAGAAAAATCCCCTTAAATGTCCACAGTCAGTATGCATCTCAGCCAGTTGAGAAAATAATCTCCAAAACTACTTAAAATGTTTCATTTGATTCTTTACTGAGAAAATATATTTTTACTCTCAGAAGAATAAGAATTGTATATGGAAATAATGCAGCAAATCAAACAGATAATTTTACTATTTTTGTATTAAGGAATTTGTATATATTTAGTATTTTAAATAGTCATTATATATAAGAGAATTTGTCATATTAAATTGTCTAATGAATAAATTTGTGATTTTAATTGAAATTTATTTTTCTATTTGTCTTTTTTTTTTTAACATTTATAGTCAAATAAATGGTTATGATTGGGATAGAACTCCACCTCCTACATGTGACCCAAATCTAATCAACACATCTGACTTCCCTGGTCACATGTCCCTCTGGTTGGATACTTAAGTTGTTTCCTTCTTTTTCTTTTTCTTATCCAATTATAAATAATGCTGTAATTAATTTATTTGATTGCCTGTATGACTATACAGGATAGAGTCCCAGAACTGGACAGTCTTGGTTCACATTGCTAAATTGCTTCCAAAGAAATTATACCAATTTCTATTCAAACTACCAGTATAGCAGAGGACCTATCTCATCAAATGTTTGCCAGTACTTAATAGTCCCATTAAAAAACAACTTTGTTGATTTGATATATGAGAATACTATCACATTTTAATTTAATGTAATACATTTTGTTTCTTTAATTATTAGTGAGGTTGAATTTTAAAATATAATTTACTAGTCATTTTTTTGGTGTATGTGAATAAAGTTTGTAATCATTATCCACTCTCTTTTGGAGTCTTAGTGTTTTTTTCTTATTGATTTGTAACTATTTCAATATTTTTAACATGTTTGTTGTATTTACTGTAATATTTGCCAGATTACTCCTTAAAATAGAAATTTAAACATAAGAAACAGAAAAAAAAATTGAAAAGCTACCTTAAAATGATGGACATCTATTGATACTGCTTTGTTTGTCAAAGTTTTACAACAAAGTTTTGGTATTTGAAGATCAGAGGAAGGGAATAGGATAATGCTAAACCAGTAGAAACAAATGCCTATTTTAGGGACACTGGATAATATCTAAAAACATTATTTCTTATAAAATTCTTTGAATATTTTCAGTAAACTTTTCCAGCTATATTTAAGTTATTAAGCCCTAAATATATACTAGGCACAATTCCAAGTTCTTCCATATAACACTTATAAATATGCTCAACAATATTATTATTATTCTTGTTTTACAGCTAGAGAACATGAGACTCAAAATAAGTCTAGGAATCATGCCTAGTAGGTAGTAACTCTTGAAAATTATATTTTTTCCACCGCACTACTCTTAAGATATAAGAAATGTAAATCCCTTGCATAACGCAAAACTGCAACCAAATAAAACCATAAAATTACTAAATTTGTTACTTTTGGGTCGTACCCGGCCAGAATCCAAAGCAGTGGGCATATTTCTCAGTTCATACACAGCAACCTGTCCATCACTGTCTCCCACTAGAAGGCATTCTGTTTGTTTAGCGAAGAGAACAGTTGTGAACTTGATTCCAGGGTTAGCAACATGTACAATTAGAGGATCCAAACTGTAATAAAATATTGTATTTGTAAAATCAGTTATTAATGTTCTTTATATATTCAGACTTAGAAAAGAGGTGGGATCATTTAAGTAGCCACTTTATATATTAGTCATCTCATACTCAAAAAAAAATTGCTTTGTGATGTAATCCTTGATTTTGGTTCAAGCTGTTTTATAGAACAAGACATGACAAAATTTTAGTTACTAAATGATTAACTTCTAAGAAAACAATTTGCAATTAAGAATAAACCCATTAAATTTTCCATCATTTATTTTAAATTTTTATTTATTGATTGATTTTAGAGAGGGGGGAAGGGAGAGATAGAAAAACATAATTTAGTATTCCACTTCTTTATGCAGTCATTGGTTGCAATGTTCCCTGATCGGAGATTGAAGCCGCAACCTTGGCACATCCAGACAACACTCTAACCAACTGAGCTACCCAGCCAGGGCATCATTTATTTTAAACAAGAATGATTTTTCTTGCTCCTTCTGCTAAAAACTAGCATAAAGATACCCAATACTGCCCTGGCCAGTTTGGCTCAGCAGTTAGAGCATCAGCCCGCAGACCTGAGAGTCCTGGGTTCAGTTTCCGCTAAAGGCACGTACCTCGATTGCAGTTTGTCCCCGGCCCCGGTTGGGGTCGTGTGGGTGGCAACCACTCAATGTGTCTCTCTCTCTCCCTCTCTCTCTCCCTCCCGTTCTATCTGAAGATAAATGCAACAACAACAAAAATGTCCTCAGGTGAGGATAAAAATAAATAAATAAAATTCTAAAAAAAAAAAAGATATCCAGTATTTCCCAATTGACATGGAATCAATTAACACTTTATTGCAACATTATATAAACTTGCATATAAAAAGAACAGGTGGGTGTAGATGACACTCTAAAACTTTGGTGTAACATCTTAAATCAAAGATTTTAATTAAATGCATTCTCCTTTGAATATGTTTTGAAACAAGGTAAGAGAATAAGCAAATATTATTTTTTAATTATTATTTTGTTCCTTTTCTTTACCTTATTATAGAAAATCTTTAGATAAAAAAATTAGCTGTCTCTCTGCATTCGTCTATAAACCAGGCAATTAAAAAGAATTAAAGGTAGTTATGATATCATATATCAGCCTGTAATTTGAGGAGATGAATAATATGATCTATTTTTATTCAAATATTTATAAAGCCACACAAGTAATTAACATTAATATAGCATCCTGCCATACTTCTTTATTCTTAAAGGACTTTCATAGTATACACTATTACTTCTTTCAAAGTAAATACAGGGTGTGACAAAAGTAGGTTTACAGTTGTGGGTACACAAAACAGTTTATTCTTGTCTTATTATTTATTAATTATTATATTATTTTCTATATGAACAACTGTAAACCTACTTTTGCCACACCCTGTACAGTTCTCTCTAACCAATGTCAAAACTACCAGGTATCATTTTGCTTGAACTGCTTCTACCAGAAACATCCCTAAGAAAAATGTTAACACTTACGTGCTGATGTGAAGGTCCCAAACCTCCACTCTGTTCTCATTTGCAGCTGCAAATATATAGGATGATTTTGGAGACCAGGCAACATCATAAACAACATAAGTAGTTGGATAAAAACTCAAAAATGGCTTAGGATTCTCCTGTTGCCATATAATAACACCCCAATCTGCAGAACAGCTTAAGAATACATCATGACAAAATGGATTCCATGCTATTTTATACACTGGACCCTTCAATTAAAAAAAATGAATTAAAACACATAGGTAAATAGCATTTAATATCTGAGACTTTAAACTTTACCAACAAATTTAAAATGCTAAGATATCTAGAAGATTTATCTACTGTGTATTATTGTATGGGTATTATTTTAGCTGAGAAAAAGGTCATAAATTGAATCTTCTCTAAATTATGCCATACAAAAACATAAAAAAATAGTTGATACAATACTCACTAAATATTAATACATATTATACATATTTACTAAAAAATATAAGGAGTATTAAAAAATAAATGAAGAAAATATAGATGGAACAACCATAAAAGATATGGAGACTAGGTATATGCAACAGACAGTTTTACTTTGGGATCAGCATGTTATCATAAGCAAGGTCTTTCAGACGCAAATAAAAATTGTGACTTCCATAACATGCAAAAAAAATTGAGGATATTTAGAAGCCAAATAAAATGCCTCACACATTACTGGTGGTTTCCATACAAGAAAGCACTTATTTTGAGTTGGTATTTTAACTTTGAAGTCGTAAATTTATTGCATATTAAAAATACTGTGTATAATGATATTATTGTTTCAGAAATATTAAAAGTTAAATTTTCCATACTAACTATAATTAAACTCACCTTATGTCCTCTGTAGGTTTCTAGGTATTGTTCATTGTATGAACAAGAACATTTGTGAATATGACCTTCTTCAGTGCCAGCCAAATATATATTTGTGTCCTACAATACAAATAAATCAAAATGCATTGGTTTTTGGTACATTGGTAAATGTGCTAAATAGAAGATTAGGTCATTCAAGATATATTAAAATCAATTCAAGAACAAAAACTAGAAATATTATCTTAAAGATAGTTGTCTGTTATCTTTTTCTTTCTATCATGATTTTACAATAATGAAACTACCTGGAGGCCTACTGTGCAAAGAAAATATAGATTTGTCCTTTGCTGGAATAGAGAATAGAACTTAGCATCCTATCTAGAAATTACATGGCTTAAAATGGGGAAGAAACTTTTTAACACTTAGAGCAGACACTGGAGCTAACAGTCCAGGGAAATAGTAAGTATTCTTTCATTAGAACTAGTCAAGGAGAAGACAGACGACTTAATAACTATTTATGTATATAATGCTGAAAAAATGGTTCTTGCTGGAAATGAGAAATTGAACTAGATGGTGTCTCAGAAGTCTGTAACTAAATGTATGTATTAAATAAAGATTTTAAATGTATTTCCAATAGTGAAGTCACAGTCAAAAAGTCTAAAAGTAAGTGTTCTATGTCCTAACTATGTGGGATCAGAATCACCCAGGAGCATTTTAGAAGTGCAGAATCTCAGGCCTTACCTGAGACCCACTGAATCAGAATCTGCATTTTCATAAGATTTCCAAACAATTTATATGTATATTAAAACTTGAGACACACTACTCTGGTGTACACCAGTACTTAAGAATACAACTACTAGATCATGGGGTATATGTAGTTTTAAATTACACAAAAAGTACATTTTTCCCCCAAGGTAGTATTCTAAATTACATTCAGCAGTAAATAAAAGTTCCCTTTGACCCACGTTCTCTTCAACATTTGGTTATATCAGAAATCTTAAATTTTGCCATATATTAAGTGTAAAATTATACCTAATGATTTTGAGTGCTATTTATATGAATATTAACAATGTTGAGCACACTTTTATTTCCTCTTCTGTTCACATCTCTTGACTATTTTCCTAATAACCTTTCTCTTTTATATTTATTTGTGTATGTTCTTATGTATTTTATTACATATGCTTTATTTATTAAATATGTTGCAAATATCTTCTCCCATTGATTGGCTTTTTATTTTCTTTAGCGTCTTTTGGTAAATAATAGCTCTCATTTTAATGTAGTTGGTATTATAGTATATATATACAAACTATAGAAATGATCCCTGAAAGTATAGTCTTAACATACACACACATAAATAGCACTTTTTTTATGCTTTGTTTAAGAAGATTTTTCTTACTTTGAGGTCATAGAGATATTCTCTTACATTATCTTCTAAAAGGTTTTGTGTGTATGATACTGTAGGGATCTAATTCCACTTTTTATGTGGATAATGATTATCCCAACACCATTTACAAGTAGGTCAACTTTCTCTAGAGGTCACTGTCTGAAGTGGGGTTTCTCAGTATATAAACTCAGAGACTCTGAGATTTCCACACAAGAGATATATTGGGGTGTTCTCTCAGGAACCACCACTTTGAGGGAAATAGGAATGGGCAGAGATTTAAGCTGAACTATAGTGCAGTTGTAACAGAGGGCTCAGCACAACCTATAAGAACTCTGTAGTTGAGATATCTTTTCAGAATCCTGCCTCTAGGCCAGGAGGCCAGACATATTACATCCACCCTAAACACACACTAATAAACTAGTTAAGCAAGATAATAGACTCAAACCAAACCATATCAATAATCAAACTAAATGTAAATGGTCTAAATATCACAATTAAAATGCAGAGATTGTAAGATTGCATAAAAAAGCAAGACCAGCTATATACTGCTACAAGAAACGTACTTTAAATATAAAGCTACAAATAGAATAAATGTAAAAGAATGGGAAATGGTAAATCATGACAACACCAGTTAAGAGAAAGCTGGATTAATATTAATATCAAACTGAGCACATTTCAGAATAAACAATATTACCAGTTATAAATAGTACTATTTCATAACAATAAGAGAGATAATTAATCAAGAGATTGTAATAATTTTAAACATTTATGTACCTAAAATAAAGCTTCAAAATACATAAAGCAAAAACTGAGAATTACAAGGAAAAATAGAAAAATCCATAATTATGGTCAGAAACTTCAATACCTCTATCTCAATAATTGATGGAGGAAATAGGCAGAAAATAATCTAGGATATAGTAAAATTGAACAACACCATCAATCTGCTTAACCTGATTGATACTGATAGAACACTCCATCCAACAATAGCAGAATATATATTTTTCTCAAGTGCACAGGGAACATTTACCAGTAAAGATTACATTCTGGGTTTTAAAACAAATCTCAAAAAATTCAAAAGGATTCAGTTTTTTAAAAGTTTGTTTTCTGCTGATGCTGAGATTGAATAAGAAATCAATTATAGAAAGATCCTTGGAAACCCACAAACATTTAGAAGCTAAACAACATGTTTCTAAATATCCTGTTGATGAAAGAAGAAATCAAAGGAGAAATTAGAAAGTATTTTAAATAGAATGAAAATTAAAATTTAACATATCAGTTTGTGGGGTGCTGCCAAAGCAGTACTTAGAGGTAAAGTTATAGCACAATTGCCTATATTAGAAAAGAAGAACAATCAGAAATAAATTATCTCAGCTTCCACATTAAGAAACTTGAAAAAGAAGAGCAAATAAAACCAAAATAGAAGAAATAAAATAAGAAATATCAAAGTATGAATCAATGATATAGAAAATAGAAAAAGAATAACAAAAATCAGAGAAATCAAAAGCTGGTTCTTTGAGATCAATAAAATTGATAAACTTCTAGCCAGACTAATCAGAGAAAAAGAGAGAAGACATAAATTACTAACATTAGGAATTAGGTGACATCATTACATGTTCAAAGCTATTAAAGGATACTAAGGGGATATTATTATGTCACTAAATCCAACAAATTTGATTTCAAAAATACAAATTCCTATATTTACACAATGGAATACTATGTAGCAATAAGAAAGAAATATATCTTACCCTTTGAGATGACATGGAGGGACCTGTAGAGTATTATGCTGAGTGAAATAAGCCAGTCAGAGAAAGACAAGTACCACATAATCTCACTTATTTATGGAATATCATGAACAGAATAAGCTGTTGATCAACATAGATCCAGAGTCATGGAAGTAGGGAACAGACTGACAAACCTCAGAGGGAAGAGATTAACCAAAAAACTGATATGCATATATTCATAACCAATGGACACAGACAATAGTCTGGGGAAAGCAGGAGGAGGTGGGAGCAGGGAGGATGGGGTCAATGAGGCAAAAAAAAAAGGGGGGGGGGACATCTGTAATACCTTCAACAATAAATATTTTTTAAAAAGAAAGAAAAAAAATGTCAGCTTAAAAAAAAAATTCCTTGAAAGACACATATTACCTCACTCAAAAAGAAATAGATATTTTAATAGCTCTATTATCTATTAAAATTTAAATTTTTAGTTAAAAGTTAAATTTCTTCCCAAAAGAAAACTGCAGGCCCAAATTCTTTATTATGTCTATCAAATATGTAATGAAGAATAATACTAATTGTATACAAATTCTTTCAAAAAAGTACAGAAGAACCAGGCCAGTGTGACTCACTGGTTGAACATTGACCCATGTACCAAGAGTTCGCCGGTTTGATTCCCGGTGAGGGCACATGCCCAGGTTGTGGGCCCGATCCCCAGTGGGGGGCATGCAGGAGGCAGCCAATCGATGTTCTCTCTCATCGATGTTTTTATCTCTCTCACCCTTCCTCTAAAAGATTAATAAAGAAAAATATAAAGAAGAGAGAATACGTTTTAACTCATTCTGGGAGGCCAGGATTACCCTGATATTGAAACCAAACAAAGACATCACAAGAAAAGAAAACTATACACCAATATCCCTTACAAACAAAGATGTAAAAATTCTAAACAAAATTTTAGCATATTAAATCCAATAGTGTATTAAAAGGGTAAATCATGAACAAGTGTGTTGCAGGACATTTGCAAATGTGTCAGAAGATCTTTGTCTTTTTAACTTTTAGTATATCAATAAATATTTTTTTACTTGTCAAAAAAATCAACCAATGTAATTCATCACATTAACAAACTTTAAAAGAAAAACTATAGCCCTGGCCTGTTTGGCTCAGTGGTTAGAGCATTGGCCCATGGACCAAAGGGTCTCAGGTTCGATTCCTGGTCAAGGGCACATACCTGGGTTGCAGGTTCGATCCTCAGCCTCATCAGGGTCTTACGGGAAGCAATCAATCAATGTGTCTCTCTCACATCCATGTTTCTCTCTCTCCCTCCCTCACTCCCTTTCATTCTCAAAAATCAATGGAAAAATATCCTCGGGTGAAGATTAACAAAAATAAAAATAAAAGAAAAGAAAAACTATATAATCAAACCAACAGATGCAGAAAAAGCACTTGATGTAAACACAACATCTATTCATGATAAAAATAACTCTCAATAAATTGTAGTAATGTAATGGGACCTCCTCCACCTAATTAATTACACCTACTTTCAGCTTACAGCATATAATCACACTTAATAGTAAAAGATTGAATGCTTTCTCCATAAGATCAGGAACAAGACAGAGATGTCTGTTTTCACCACTTCTGTTCATCCTTGTGCTAGAGGTTCTAACCAACGCAATCAGGCAATAAAAAGAAATAAAGGGTAACCAGATTAGAAAGAAAGAAGTAAAAGTCTTTATTTACAGACCACATGATTGTCTTGAATTCTTTCCACCAAGGAATATTTCTAGGACACCAGACTAGGGCTTCTCAACCCAGACATTTTCAGCCAGCGAATTCTTTGTTTGGGGGTGGGAGATGGCGATGGTGCTTACATTGTGCATTATAGGATGTTTCACAGCATCCCTGGACTCTGTTCACTAGACAGCAATGGCACTCCTCCCCATGCCCTACCTCCTACAGTACAACAATCAAAAATATCTTAAAACATTGTGAAAGTCCCCTGGTTAGAAAATACCCACTGACCTGCCCACATTAAGAACCACTTTTCTAGAGCTGAGGTGAAGAGTAGAATATAGGAATTTAAGAATGCAGGCAGTTAGAATATGACAGCAGTGTTATAAAAGTGAAACACAATAAAGACCCAAGCTACATTAGCAAGTAATAAGCTTGGGCTGGAAGAAGTGGTACAATAAGACTTAAATACCATTTGGGTGATAGGATAGAACAGAGTAGGAGCTCAAATTCTGGTTTGCATAATTAGGTAGATGATGGCGACACTAAAGAGATGACCATATTCCATATCAGAAAGCATAAGGATATGTTTTCTTAGAAGTGTGTCACAATGGCTGAATTTTCTGACTCCAAAGAACCTCCAGATAAACAGAATTTGAAAAAGTTCTTTAACTGTGCATTGATTTGATTCTGGTCTTGATAAGTGGTCTTCCTGATCCCAGAATCATGAGTAACCACGCACATTGATGAAGTAGAGGACTATACAGTACAATTGGTCTCCATCGGTATGATGGAGCAGCAGAGCTCACAAGACGGGCAAGGAGGGGCACTCAGTAAACATGCAGTTGTAAAGAGGATCCTGCCACAGTTCCTCAGAAATATAGGCTTTTCCTCTGGAAAGTAGATAAAAACAGTATAGTCAGCTGGAATGTGCCATTCTGCCTTAGGTTGGCAGCTACATTTGTTATTTTTTTAGTTACAAGGCACAATATTAATTAACATGCTGACCTTTTGTCTTGCTTTATATCTTAATACACTTCAATTATTGGAAGTCATTATATGCAATAGTAAATAATGCATTGAAACAATTTACCTTGGGATGAAAAGCAAAACACATTCCAGGAGCCTGTCGAGATATCAAAGCTTCACCTTTCTTTTCCTTTTCCGCTCCTTTTTTGGTGAGGCTGGTAGTAGTTCGTTTCAAACGCATCAAATCTTTATTTAAAGAAAAAATATATTACATTTCTTAGGCACCCCCCAAGGGTTTCAAATTGTGGAGGTGCATAGGTTTTTATTTCCTTCATGGGAAAATAAAGTTAGTGTGATTTCATCATTAGATCTGTTTTTTCATAGTTCTGAAAATATAAAGTTTTAAGTGCTTTCCCTGGGACCAGGATGGGGTTTTAGTAGTGAGAAGCTAGGATGGTGAGTGGACCAAGTAGATACCAGGGGAAGAAAATAACTGCCATGTGATTCAACACATGTACACCATTTCTGCTACATCTGTGCCATAGTTCCAAGCAATTATATAGACAACTGTCGGGGAATCCGAACTAATTTTTAGAATGATGCAGGGCAGAGATAAATAAAAGGAAAAAAGAATAGGAGAGAACAGAGGAAAAGGCTTTCTTCTTTAGAAAAGTAAGTTTGCAAATATAGTAGTGTTGTTTGAGAATGTTACTAGTTTCAACTGAAATTCTAAATTGTCCCCAAACTACTTTGATTATTAAAATTATTTCAGAAGGGTAAACAAAGGAAATATATATATACATCTTTTTACCACATGAAAAAGTATTGTAGATATAATGTGTCCCTTCTGCAAATAATGATTTCTGCCATCTTTTGCATGTGATTAGGTTAAAATGAGAAAATACCAAAACTAGATGCTTAAAAAAAACAATGACCAAGCCCAGTTTCATTTTCTTATTTAGCAAAACCAAAATTTGTCACCTCTTACACATGATTTGCTAGGAATTTTCAATTCAGCACATAACAAAAGAAAGACAATTATATATAAATATATATATTTTACCATGACAGTCCAGTCCTTTCCGTATGATCCATTTGGAGATTCTTCCATCTGCTGATATAGATACTAATATTTCTCTTTTGTCTTCACCTGTTGTTCCTCGATCTTGTTCTATCCACTGTAGTTGCCATATAGGTCCCAAATGTTTTTGAGGTGATTCACTGAAACAGGGAAAAGTACTAAATACAGATTCATTTTAATAATTTTTTAAAAAGGACTTAGAGTACAAGTAATAATGACAACTCCATAGAGTAGCATGACCTACTTAGAGAATGATGCTTTTATTGTTCAAAACTGGACTTTTAATTTAAATATTTTGAAAAACAGAAAAAACAATCACTTTGCCACCTAATGTTCACTGCTGTTTTTCTCATTTCTTAAAAAAGAAAAATTTTACTACTTTTAATTATATTGGCTGTCAACAAATGCAAAAGCAAATTACTTCCTTTCTCTTCAAAATCTATTTCACTTACTCTATCCCTTTTATTTTTTCCTAGTTAAGTTGTTTAAATTTAGTTTATTTTAGACTTATTGAATATAAGTACCTTTGTCTTTATAAGGATTTTTTCCTAATTTATTTATTTTTTATCCTTACTCGAGGACATTTTGCATTTATCTTCAGATAGAGTAGGAGGAAAAGAGAGGGGAAGAGAGAGAGAGAAACATTGACGTGAGAGAGACACATCAACTGGTTGCCACCCACATGACCCCAACCAGGGCCAGGACAAACTGCAACCGAGGTACGTGCCCTTAGCGGAAACTGAACCCGGGACTCTCTGGTCTGAGAGCCGACGCTCTAACCGCTGAGCCGAACTGGCCAGGGCAATTTTTTCCTAATTTAAATGAATAAGTTGTTTTAAGTTTTTATTCACTTCTCAATGAATTTTAAAATCACTTGTCAGCTTACTATTTTTCTATCAGGTTGATGGTTTCCTATGTTCCTGGTACTGAATCCCTTCATTTTTTTTTAATGCAAACTCTCCAAAATAATAGTTCTAATCTTTTGTAAATCATAGATATCTTTGATTATTTGGTAAAAATTATGGACCCTCTTTCTAGATATAAGCAGAAAAGAACCCACTTACAAAACTATGCAAATAATTTTAAAGTTAAGCTTAAGAACTCTTGCTTTAGTAAGCCTATTTCCACCCAGTTCTAGATAAGTTTATTCAAACACTAACTTAAATATTCCACTTCATTTTTGTCCTACTAATATCTGGTCTATCTCAAAAACCTAACATATTCAATATCTTTCCCCTTTAATTTTTTTATTTTCTCAATATGACTCATTCATTCATTTTTTTAAAAGTTCTATATCTATTTCTTTTTTATTAAATTTACTGGGATGACATTGGTTAATAAAATTGTGCAGGTTTCAAGTGTACAATCTATAATATATCATCTGTATATTTCATTGCGTTTATATTCATTCATTCATTCTTAATCAAACACTTACTATAATATTGTTACATATCTGATATCATGTGATGGATGTACTAAGCATGCAAAGATAAGTAAAACTTAATCCTTGCCCTCAAAGTGCTTACAACCTCCTCAGGAAGATGATATATATGTAAAGAGTTTTTATACAAAATGATATGTGCTGTGATAAATGTGTATATAGTATGCACAAAAGAAAGAAATGGCAATGTTTCCTTGGGGAGGTGACACCGCAGTAGTCAAGGGTACAAACTTTCAGTTATTAGATGAGTAAGTTCTGGAAATCAATTGTACATCATGTTGATTATAGTTAATGATACTGTATTGTATATTTGAAGTTTGCTAAGAGAGTAGACCTTAAGTGTTCTCACCACACACGCACATAAAAAAGTAACTATGTGAGGTGATGGATGTGCTAACTTGATTGTGGTCATTTCACAATGTATACATATATTCAATCATCACACTGTACATCTTTAAATAACCACATTGTATAACCTAAATATATATAATTTTTTAGTTCTGCCTCAATAAAGCTGAGAAAAAATTAATTTTCTTTAAAAAATAATAAGCATAAAACTGCCAAGCCAAAGGAAGTTTGTTGGTGAGGTGGGCAGAGAAGAAGATGAAGAAGATATTAGGACAAAGCATTCCAGCTGGAGAGACAGTATGAGGAATTACAGTGTTTGAAAAATAATGGTATCACTCTCGGTAACAATGTAAACATTCATTCAAAGCCAAATAACATTAACTTTTTACTTCTCTCTAAATAAGCATTTATTATACATTTATCTAATTCTTGGATTCTCACCTACTGTCCAGAACTGGGACATTAGTGTTGCTCTGTACATTATAAACTGAAATGGTGCCATTGTGATAGCCAACTGCCAGAAGATTAGGTGCTCCAATGGAAAAATCCACAGCAGTAACTCCATATGGACTCTGATAAATACGCTCTGGCCACTGAATAAAAAATTATTATATTACATTTTAAACTTGATTTTGTAGACCACAGTAGGTAGGGTATGATGATGGCTGAAGTGTAGTCTAGTGGCAATGGGGATGTGAGAAGAGTCAGTCTACACTTAGTTACTCTTCCTAACTTCCAGTATAGATGAGAACAAAACCCCCTTTCCTTTCCTTTCCTTTCCTTTCCCCTTTCCTTTCCCCTTTCCTTTCCCCCTTTCCTTTCCCCCTTTCCTTTCCCCTTTCCTTTCCCCTTTCCTTTCCCCTTCTTTCCTTTCCCCTTTCCTTTCCCCTTTCCTTTCCCCTTCTTTCCTTTCCCCTTTCCTTTCCCTTTCCTTCCCCTTTCCTTCCCCTCCCCTCCCCTCCCCTCCCCTTTCCTCCCCTCCCCTCCCCTCCCCTTTCCTCCCCTCCCCTCCCCTCCCCTTTCCTCCCCTCCCCTCCCCTTTCCTTTCCTTTCATGAATCCTTGGAGCTCAATAACTTTAAGAAATACAGGATGGGCTTTTACAATAATTATTGTATTTTGGCAATCTTTCAACAGGATTTGCATGATCATTACAGGTCCACATTCTTAAAAAAACAAATAATGGGCTCCAAATAAATTATCTAGCATATAGTCCTATCTTCCAGTATCTGTTTCAAGACAATAGATAGAAGAAGCTCCAAAACTCTCTAAGGTACTCTTTTCTATGATTCTGTCAAAAATTTTATTGTTTTGTTTTAATGTCTAATCTAAATCCCTTCTTGTTTTTAACACCCTACATGGAAAGGAAGACAACCTACTGATGGATTTTATATCAATCCTTCCACATGTTTAAAATTGCTTCATCTTCTCTTTTACGCTATATAAGCCCATTTCTTAACAAAAGTGGGAATATTTATAAAAACTATTTTTATATGCTCTGCTGATCCTTTTCTAAGTTTTTCACTTTACATTTCAGTTGTGAATTAACACTAAATGTAAAGTTATAGAGTAACAAATCGACTACGGCTAGTTAGCCTACACACAGAAAACACAACTGATTCTTATTTATTCTCTTTGAAATATTCATGGCAATAAGATGGTCATATTAATCTATTTTATATCACTTGAGGATAGCAGAAATCTATCTTATACGGTAAAAAGGAGTTATTCACATATTAAGAAACAACTGAATTTGAAATGAAATATAATTTACAAAGGATTTTCATTTGCAAATTCATTCTTTGTAATTAGCAGTAATAAACAATAAAGGTTCAACTCTGGATCATTAGATCTAATAACACACAGTAGATGCTCAATAAATATTTATTGAATGAATCTGTAAATGAATTTACTTTATCCTATATTGACAAGAACACATTTTCATCACTATGTATTTAAACCAAAAAAAATCTTGCTTGAAAAATTTTCTTGACTTTGTTTAATTATCAAATACAATGATCCACTTTATGATAATTATGTCAACATTTAATTAAATAAAAATAGGTCTTATTCCTGTTGGGGTTACCATGGGGTTCTTTATTGACCAGCAGCAAGCCAATCCTTTTTTTTGCTCTTTAAATCCAAAATGTCCATAGCCAACAGCCAAAAGGTCCTGAAAACCAGAAAAATACACAATATAAGAGAGGGTGGCATACAAATATTGGCAAATGTATAAAGATGCATATTAATGAACTATGTTTAAAACAGTGATAAGATATTTCAATTGAGATTTTTAAAAAATATCAGTATACCATCTGTTTCACTTTACAGCTTCATTTTCTTAAATACAATTATAATAATAATCAAATTTTCAGATTAAAGAATAAGTACCCCCAAAGAACAAATTGCTAACAAGTTCTACATATTGAGATAATCTTCCAAGATTGCATTATTATATTATTATATCCCATGGGTTTTTGAGAATGATCTAATCATTTCAAATATAAAATAAAAGGTATTTGAAGGAATGAATTATGTCTCCTCCCTCAAAACTGATATGTAAAAGTCATAATCCCCAATGTGATTATATTTAAGGATAGGGCTTTTAGGAGGTAATTAAGGTTACATGAGGTCATAAGGATGGGGTCCTAATCCAATAAAATTGATGGCCTTATAAAAAGAGAAGGAGACACCAGAACCCTCTCTCTCCACCATGTGAGGACACAGTCATCTGCAAGCCAGAAAGAGAGGCTTCACCAGGAACCAAATCACTAGCACCTTGATTCTGGACTTCCTAGCATCCAGAACTGTGAGAAAATAAATTCTGTTGTTTAAGCCACTCAGTCTGGTATTTTATTATGGCAGCCTGAGCTGATGAGTACAGAAGGTCATTTCAAGAAATGCTTATATAAGTATATATAGACAAAACTTAATGTTTGCCCTGGCCTGTGTGGCTCTGTTGGTTGGACATCATCCCATGCACCGAAGGGTTGCCGGTTCAATTCCAAGTCAGGGCATATGCCTGGGTTGCAGGCATGATCCCTGGTAAGGAGGTGCAGGGGGCAGCCGATTGATGTTTTACTCTCACATCAATGTTTCTCTCTCTCTCCCTCTCCTTTTCTCTCTAAAAATTAATTAAAATATATTTTTTAAAAGGTAGTGATTGACCAAACCCAGTCTCTTCTTTGTAATCAGAATATCTTTATCAAAAATATGTTATGTTTTCTTGTCCTCACCCTACTTTTAAGCCAAACTAATCTTTCCACAACTCCCTCTGCTTTAAAACACTTCATCTCTGTGTTTTATGCTGAAAGCATTGACAAAATTCCTATTCATCTCTTCTAGTCTCAGCATGGTCACCATTTCCTCTAAGAAGCATTCATGAGCCTCTCTTACGTGCTTCCACAGCACTATTTGTTCTCCTTATTAAAGTACATAGAAAACAATTATATGGGCAGAGTCTATGTATGACAAAGTTACTATTATACTATATCTCTAGTGCCATAAAAGAGTTCCTGGCACAGAGTACATTTTTAATAAATATTTGTAGAATAGATTAATAATAAATATCATAGATGTCATCTGTCATATATATTTGAGCTTCATTCACAATTATTTAATTTTAATCTTAATAGCAATACAAGGTGGGGCAAACACATTAGAGTGGTTTGTATAAAATAACACAATAATTAATAAATAATAATACAAGAATAAACTCTGTGTTTCATGCACTCACAACTGTAAACCTACTTTGCCCCACCTTGTATACTAATTTTTAAAATGCTAATGGAGCCTGGCCCGTGTGGCTCAATGGTTGAGCATCGACCCATGCACCAAGAGGTCACCAGTTTGATTCCCAGTCAGGGCACGTGCCCCAGTTGTGGGCCAAATCCCCAGTGCCTCTTTCTCTCTCTCTCTCTAATATCAATAAAGCAATAAAGAAAAAATAAAATAAATTTTAAAATGCTAGTGGAGATCCAAGATGTTGACAGACTAGGTACACTCATCTCCTCCCAGGACCAAACTGAAAATGCAACTAAAATATAGAACAATTAACCTGAATAACCAATTGAACACTAACTGAACAGAAGTCTTGCAACAAACATTTACAGAGGAAGCCACATCGAGACTGGTAGGAAAGGAAAAGACATGAAAAGAGCTGGCCCCACTCCCTTGGACTGCAGCTGAGATTCCAGAGGAATATCTCAGCTGCAAAGATTCCCCTGAGGAATGTGCCAAGCTCCTGAGTCCAAAGCACGAAAGCCGGGAAAAGTTGCCCACATAACATCTGGCTGTGAAAATCAGTGGAGATTCTGTCCACCAGGGAGAGACAAGACATTGCTAGAGGCACAGGCGCCCTTTTAAAGGTCCATCTCACAACATCTTGTTTGCAGCCAGTCACCCAGGGCTCTGGCAGAGGGAAGAAGGAGTGGACTATAATCATGTGAGGAGAGGCTGGGGTTTGTGGCTCTGGGGAAGGAGCTAAGGGGAAGGAATTCCTATGCTGAATCCCTCTTCCACACTGCAGAAACCATCTTTCTTGAGTGGACCATTTCACTTATTTCAGCATCAGCTTGGGAAAATGCAAGAGCCCCACTCTCTGGTCTTCCTGTTGTCCTACCCTGCAAAGCTCACACCCTCCTGAGGAGTCAGCTGTCAGAGTAAGGGAGCAGAAGTCCAGGCAAATTCAGGGGGTGCAGTGATGGAATTGTGTCTTGTGGGGCAGAAGCCATTCCCCTCATTTTCCCATGAATAGCAATCAAGACTCAATTACAACAGGAGGAATCACATAACCCACAGAAAGAACATTCCTAAAGAACCCAGCTCAAGTGATCAAGGAGACTGCACCACTGGGTCCCACAGGACATGTACTACATAAGGCCACCCTGCCAAGACTGGGAGACATAAGAGATCTACTTAATACATAGAAACAAAGACAAAGAGGCAGACAAAATGAGGAAACAAAGAAACAGACCTCAAATGAAAGAACAGGATAAATGTCCAGAAAAAGAGCTCAATGAAATAGAGGCAAGCAATTTACCAGATATAGAATTCAATAAAATGGTTGTAAGGATGCTCAAGGAACTCAGTGAGAACTTCAGCAAAGAGATAGCAAGAGTGAAAAAGGACATAGAAACCACAAACCAGAACCAGTCAGAAATGAAGACCACAATATTTGAAATGAAGAATATACCAGAAAGAATAAACAGTAGGTTGGATGAAGCAGAGGACTGAATCATTGATTTGGAAGACAAGGTAGTAGAAAACATCCAATCAGAGCAGCACATTTAAAAAAAAGAAATTTAGAAAATGAAGTTAGCTTAATATGAAGTGAAACAACATCTGCATCATAGGGCTACAAGACGAAAAAGAGAGCAAGGACTCGAGAATCTATTTGAAGAAATAATGACTGAAAACTTCCCTAACATAGTAAAGGAAAAAGATACAGTCCAGAAAGTGCAGAGTGTCCCAAACAAGATGAAAATAAAGAGGCCCAAGCAAGACACATCATAATTAAAATGGCAAAGGTTAAAGACAAAGTGAGAATCATAAAAGCTGCAAGAAAAAAATAGTTACTTACAAGGGAGCTCCCATAAGACTGTCAACTAATTTCTCAACAGAAGCATTTCAGGCCAGAGGGACTGGCATGAAATATTCAAAGTGATAAAAAGCAAGGACTTATAACCAAGACTACTTTACCTAGCAAGACTATCATTTAAAATTGAAGGTGAGGCCTGGCTGGTGTGGCTCAAATGGTTGGAGCATTGTACCGTACACCAAAAGGTGGTGGGTTTGATTCCTGGTCAGGGCACATTCCTGGTTGTGGATTCAATGCCCAGTTGGGCACATGCAGGAGGCAGCTGATCAATGTTTCTCTCTCACATCAATGTTTCTCACATGAATGTTTCTCTCTTTCTCTCTCTCTCTCTCTCTCTCTCTCTCTCTCTCTCTCTCCCTGTCTCTCTCTCTCTCTCTAAAAATCAATTTGGAAATTTAAAAATAAAAGTAAAAATAAAATTGAAGTTGAAATAAAGAGCTTCCCAGAAAAGAAAAAAAAACTAAAGGAGTTCATTACCACCAAACCAGTATTACAGGAAATGTTAAAGGACCTTCTTTAAGAAGAAGAAGAAAGAATTTAAAAACAGAGGAACATAGTTATAAAGAATAAAATGGCAATAAATTCATACCTATCAATAATCACCTTAAATGTAAATGGCTTAAGTGCTCCAATCAAAAGACTGAGCGGGGGTGGGGGGATCAGGAGAAGGATGTCAATGGGGAAAAAAGGAGAAACATCTGTAACAAAAATTAATAATAATAAATAAAAAGTCATAGGGTAGCTGAAAGGATAAGAAAACAAGACTCATATATATGCTGTCTACAAGTGACCTACCTCAGAATGAAAGATATACAGACTAAAATTAAAGGGATAGAAAAGATATTTCATAAAATGGAAAGAAAGAAAAAAAACAAACAAACTATGGGGTAGTAATACTCATATCTGACAAAATAGACTTTAAAACAAAGGCTATAATAAGAGACAAAGAAAAATACTACATAATGAGAAAGAGAGCAATCCAACAAGAGGATACAATACTTGTAAACATTTATGCACCCAACATAGGAGCACCTAAATCTATACAGCAAATGTAGATGGATATAAATACAGAGATTGACAGTAACACTGTCATAGTAGGGGATTTTAACACCCCATTGACATCAATGGATAGATCTCCAGACAGAAAATCAACCAAAAAAAAAAAAAAAAACACAAACCAAAACAGTGGCCTAAAATGACACACTAGATCAGATGGATTTAATTTATATTTTCAGCCCATCTCTGAATTTCTGAAGCAGCATAATATACATTCTTTTCAAGTGCACATGGAACATTTTCTAGGATAGACCACATGTTAGGACACAAAACAAGTCTTAATAAGTTTAAGAAGGTTAAAATTATATCAAGCATCTTCTCTGATCATAATGGTATAAAACTAGAAATCAATCACAAGAAAAAAACTGAAAAACACACAAAAACATGGAGGCTAAATAAACAATGAATGGGCCTGGCCAGTGTGGCTCAGTGGTTGAACGTCGACCCATGCACCAAGAGGTTGCTGATTCGATTCCCAGTCAGGGCACATGCCCAGGTTGTGGGCCTGATCCCTACTGGGGGGCATGCAGGAGGTGGTCAATTGATGTTTTCTGTCATCAGTGTTTCTATCTCTCTCTCCCTCTCCCTTGCTCTCTCTCTAAAATCAATAAAAAGAAAAAAATTTAAAACAAAAAACAAAAAAACAATGAATGGGTAACAATGAGATCAAGGAAGAAATCAAAAGATACCTTGAAACAAATGAAAATGAGAACACAACAACCCAAAACCCATTGGACACAGCAAAAGAAGTCCTAAGAGGTAAATTCATAGCACTGCATACAACTTTACCTCAAGAAACAAGAAAAAAATCTCAAATAAACAACCTAACTTTACATTTAAATAAAACTAGAAAAGAAAAAGAAAAGCCGAAAGTGAGAAGAAAAGAAATAATAAAGATCAGAGCAGAAATAAACAATTAAAATCTAAAAAAAAACAACAACAATAAAAAGATCAATGAACCCAAGAGCTAGTTCTTTGAAAACAGACAAAATTGAAAAACCTTTAACCAGACTCATCAAGAAAAAAAGAGAAAAAATCCAAATAAGTAAACTCAGAAATGAGAGGAGATGTAACAACTGACACCACAGAAATACAAAGAAATTGTAAGAAAAAATTACAAACAACTATATGCCAACAACTAGGATAATTTGGACAAAATGGATAAATTACTAGAAACATACAATCTTCCAAAACTGAATCAGAAAGAGTCAGAAAATGTGACTAGACCAATTACAACTAATGAAATTGAAGCAGTAATAATAATAAAAAAAAACTCCCAACAAACAGAAGTCTTGGACTGGATGGCTTTACAGGTGAATTTTACCAAACACTCAAAGAAGAATTAACACCTATCCTTCTCAAAATATTCCAAGAAATTCAAAAGGCTGGAAAGCTCCCAAGCTGATTTTACAAGACCAACATTATCCTAATTCCAAAACCAGATAAAGACACTACAAAGAAAGAAAATTATAGGCTAATATCCCTGATGAACATAGATGCTGAAATCCTCAACATACTATTAGCAAGCCGGATCCAGCAACACATTAAAAAGATCATACACCATGGTCAAATGGGATGCAAGGTTGGTACAATATCCGCAAGTCAATAAATGTGATACATCACATAAACAAAATAAAGGATAAAAATCACATGATCATATTAGTAGATGCAGAAAAAGCATTTGATAAAATCCAGCATCCATTTACTATTAAAAAAAAAAAAAAAAAAAAAAAAAAAAACCTCAGCAAAGTGGGAATAGAAGGAATATACATCAACATCATAAAGGCCAACCCACAACCAACATCATACCCAATGGGCAAAAACTACAAGTATTTCCCTTCAGATCAGGAACAAGACAAGGATATTGGCTTTCACCACTCTTATTCAACATTGTACTGGAAGTCCTAGCCACATCAAACAGACAAGAACAAGAAATAAAAGGCACTCAAATTGGAAAGGAAGAAGTAAAACTGTCATTATTTGCAGATGACATAATACTGTATATAGAGAACCCTAAAGATTCCACCAAACAAAAACAAAAACAAAAAATAAAACATTAGAACTGATAGATAATTTTAGTAAAGTAGCAGGATACAAAATAAATATCTAGAAGTCAGTTACATTTTTATAAACCAATAATGAACTATCAGAAAAGGAAACTAAGAAAACAATCCCATTTACAATTACATCAAAAAAATAAAATATCTAGGAATAAATTTAACCTAGGATGTAAAAGACCTATACTCAGAAAATTATAAGACTCTGAAGAAAGAAAATGAAGATACAAATAAGTGGAAGCATATACCATGTTCATGGCTAGGAAGAATTAACGTCATTAAGATGTTCATACTACCCAAAGCAATCTATAGATTCAATGCAATTCCTATCATAATACCAGTGGTATATTTCACAGATATAGAATATTCCAAAAATTTATATGAAACCAAAATGACTCCAAATAGCCATGGCAATCTTGAGAAAGCAGAACAAAGTTAGGGGAATCACATTACCTGATATCAAATTATACTACAAGGCCACAGTAATTTAAAAAAAAAGGATGGTACTAGCATAAAAACAGACACATAGATCAGTGGAACAGAATGAGCCCAGAAATAAACCCATGCCTTTATGGTCAATTAATATTTGACAAAGGAAGCAAAAATATACAATGGGATAAAATCAGACAATTCAATAAATGTTGTTGGGAAAATTGGGCAGATACATGCAAAAACATGAAACTAGACCACCATCTTACATCATACACAAGAACAAATTCACAATGGATTAAAGACTTGAATGTAAGACTCAAAACCATAGAAAACATAGGCAGTAAAATATTGGACATTTCCTGCAGTAATATTTTTTCTGACATATCTCTTCGAGCAAGGGAAACAAAAGAAAAAATAAACAAATGGGACTATATCAAACTAAAATGTGTTTGCACAGCAAAGGAAACCACTGATAAAATGAAAAGACAATCAACTGAATGAGAGAACATATTCACCAATAATACATCTGATAAGGGATTAATATCCACAATTTATAAAGAACTTACAAAACTCAACACCAAAAAAAAAAAAAAAAAAATAACCCACAAACTAACAATCCAATTTAAAAATGGGCAAAGGACCTGAATAGACAATTCTCCAAAGAGGACATAGAGATGGTCAATAGACATAAAAAGATGCTCAATGTCACTAATCATAAGAGAAATGCACAGTATAACCACAATGAGATATCACCTTAAACCTGTCAGAATGGCTATCATCAATAAATCAACAAACAACAAACATTGTTGATCAAGTAGAGAAAAGGGAAACCCTTGTGCACTGATGGTGGGAATGCAGATTGGTGCAGCTACTATGTAAAACAATATGGAGTTTCAGCAAAAAATTAAAAATCAAAGTACTGTACTACCCTGTAATTCCACTTCTGGGAATGTATCTGAAGAAACCCGAAACACAAATTTGAAAGAATATATGCAGTCCTATGGTCACTGCAGTGTTATTTATAAAAGACAAAATTTGGAAGCAGCCTAGGTGTCCATCCGTAGATGGTACATTTACACAATGGAATACCACTTGGCCATAAAATGAAGGACACCTTACCTTTTGTGAAAGCATGGATGGACCTGGAGAGTATTATGCTAAGTGAAATAAGCCAGTCAGAGAAAGACAAGTACCATAAAATTTCACTTATATGTAGAATCTAACAATCAAAATTTAAAAAATAGAAACAGACTCATAGATACAGAGAATAGCCTGAATGCTGTCAGAGGGGGAAGGTTGGGGGACTGGGTGAAAAAGGTGAAGAGATTAAGCAAAAAAAAAAAAAAAAAAAAAAAAAAAAACTCAACTCAAAGACGCAGACAATAGTATGGTGATTACCAGAGGGATAGGAGGTGAAGGGAGGTAGAGAGGGTAAAGTTGGGATAAATGGTAATAGAAGGAGACTTGACTTTGGGTGGTGAACACACAATATAATATACAGGTTATATATTATAGAATTGTACACTTGAAGACTATATACTTTTATTAACCATTGTCACTCCAATAAATTAAATAAAAATAAAATTTTAAAAATGCTAATATATTCCGTTTCTAAATCGAATTCATATGTATTTATTACAGCTATTATTGATTTGTTCCATCTCACTTATCTATGAGATGTCTCAAGTATAAAGACAAATACATACTAAAAGTATTTTATTTTATTAAAAAATAATATACATAATTTAAATGATGTGTTATTTAGTTTGAGCAGAAAGGACTATAGATCTGTTTTTTAATAACCATAACAACTATCATATTTGCACACAGTATCTTAAAAGATGTGGCAATAAAATAATAAGGCTAATTCTTAAACATATATAATACAATTTAAACAAATAAATTACTTTTGATTACTTTAAAAATACACTAAATATTTATTACAAAGGTATTGATTGCCATTACATAAAAGTGTTTTGGGCCCAGCCAGTGTGGCTCAGTGGTTGAGCTCTGACCCATGCACCAAGAGGTCACCGGTTCGATTCCCTGTTAGGGCACATGCCCAGGTTGTGGGCCAAATCCCCAGTGGGGAGCATGCAGGAGGTGGCCAGTCGATGTTCTCTCTCATTGATGTTTCTATCTCTCTCTCTCTCTCTCCCCCCTTCCTCTCTCTGTAACATTAATAAACAAAAAACAATTTTTAAAAAAAATGGTTTTGGAATAACTAGTTGAGAATCATGTCTTCAGAAGCAGTTTATAAACCCTAAGAGAAAATAAGTCTCATTACTCTGTAATCATCTCCTTTTTAAAGGTAAACATACCACTCCACAGCTTGATGATTCATCTAATTTGACTCAAGATGATGTTTAGCAGTGTAATATTTAAGACCAAGAAACTGGAGGCAGATGTCTGGGTTTAAACTCTAGCTGTTTCACTTTTGTTGCATAACTTTGGGCAAGTTATTTATCCTTTTTGTGCTTCAATTTCCTCGTTAACATAATGAAGAAATTAATACCTAATTCACAGAGTTTTTATATTAATACAAGCAAAACGTTTACAATATGCCTAGTACATAGTAAGTACTATTTAAGTATTTGCTATCATTAGTAGTGATAGCATTTTAAGAGATCTCAAAATTATTTTGCACAATTTCGCTGTTATTGGATAAAGCATATATTTCTGAATATGATTAATTTAAAGAGAATACAAATTTGGGTACATGAATTTAGTAAATTGTTAAAATAAATCAATTATATACGATATTCTAATTCATTTCTCAGTATCTGATATGGGTTCAGAGAATGTCATGCCCCAAGTACATCTCTTAAAATAAAAATGGTAATATTTTTATATTAAAGGAAAAAACATTTTTTCATAACTACATGCATTTTCCCCTTTTTGAAAAATGAACTTGCTTTAGAGGCATTTTTAAACTAGGGGTTATGTCAATATAAATACTTTGTCTAATAAAAAAACAAAATTTCATTAGGGCTTGACAATTGCCTTTAAATGCTAGAGATGGAACTATTAAAACATTCAAAAACTTACTGGATTTGTTTTATTCCAGGCAAGGCTGCTCACATTAAGGCCTTTGGTTAAGTCACAGGAAAAGGACCAAAGTCGTTCCAAATTGGCTGGTATTGTTGATTGTTCTGCATCTATCTCTATTTCTTCTTCCTCTTCCCTTTTAACCTCTTCTTCTACCTCTTCAACTTTTTCACCTTCTAATAAGTCTTCAGGCTCTTCAGGCTCTGGTTCTAAAATTAAATCAAATAAAAAGATTATCATTTTCTATACCTACAGGAGCCTGCCAAAGGCTCCAAACAGCATCTCTGTCTACCAGGGACACTGCCAGCACCACTGGATCTGCTGGGTCATAGAGCTCAACCAACAGGGCACCCTGAACAGCTGCCTGGTCCTGCTACAGAATCTTCTGTTGTCCTGGGCCACCCTCAAAGCTAGCAGCTTTTCAGGTCACTCAACAAATAAGCCAGAGTATCACATCCAAATGAGGAATATGTTGCCTCCAAAATGCAAAGAGGTTTGGTAGGCATTGTGTCTTTTTTTTGGTTGTAAGAGGGGCTGGATGAAAGTATAACTTGACATACTCCACACCACTGGAAATTTAACTGAGGCAAAAAGCCCCTGAAATTTTTTGAGATTTATTTCTCACACTGATATGCAAATGTCTTACCAACAAATTTATTAAATACTTCTTGTTCACTAGGTCCAGTCAACACAATGGCATCAATAGACCCCTGTGGTAGGACAGTAAAAGTGTATTGTTGGCCTGGCAAGCTGAAAGCAAATGGAATGTTCCTATTGCTTTGCTTTCAGGTTCACTGATCTACAGTTTTTAGAATTCTTTTCTGTTTTGTTTTGTTAATCCTCACTCAAGGATATTTTTCCATAGATAGAGTAGAAGGGAGGGAGAAAGAGAGAGAAACATCCATGTGAGTGAGACACTTCGATTCGTTGCCTCCCACGCGATCACGACAGGGGCCGGGGATCAAATCTGCAACCCAGGTATGTGTCCTTGACCAGGAATTGAACCCTCGACCCTTCAGTCCAAGGGCTGATGCTCTAACTGCTGAGCCAAATTGGCCAGGGCCAGTTTTTAGAATTCTTAAGCCCACCCAGTAAAATATTTTATTTCAAGTTTTATGTTTTTCAGATCTAGAAGTTTAATTTGGTTCTACATGTATATTTCATTACTTTTCTTATATTCTTACTTTCCTTTAAATACTTATGCATATTTTAATACCTTTTTCTTTAACAGGCTATTTTTTAGAGCAGTTTTAAGTTCATGGCAAAATTGAACTCAAAGTGTAGAGTTCCCATATACTCAAACACAGATATATGCACAGTCTCCTATAGAATCAACATCCTGAATCACTGGTACCTTTGTTACAATCAATGAACCTGCACTGACAAATCATTATCACCAAAAGTCCATAGTTCACATTTGGGTTCACTCTTGGTGGTGTACATTCTATGGGTTTGAACAATGGCACAATGATATGTACCCACTATTACAGCCTCATACAGAATAGTTTCACTTCTCTAAAATCTTATGTGCTCTGCCTATTCATTCGTTCTTCCCAACCCTCTAAACACTGGCAATCACTGATCTTTTTAATGTCTTCATACTTTTGCCTTTTCCAGAATACCATACAGTTGGAATAATACAGTATGCAGTCTTTTCATATTGGCTTCTGTCACTTGGTAATATGCATATAAGTTTTCTCCATGTCTGTTCATGACTTGATAACTCATTTCTTTTCGGTGCTAAATAATATTCCAATGCCTGGATATACCACAATTTATTCATTTACCTACTGAAAGAGAGCATGGTTGCTTCAGAGTTTGGGCAGTTATCAATAAAGCTGTTAAAAACATGTGTGCAGGTTTTTATGTAGATACAAGTATTCAACTACTTTGGGTAAATTCCAAGGTGTGTTATTATGGGCCATATGGTATCAGTACATTTAGTTTTGTAAGAAACTGCCAAACTGTCTTCTAAAGTGGCTGAGCCCTTGTGCAGTCTCACCAGCATTCAATGAGTTATTGTTGCCCCACATCTTTGGCAGAATCTGGTGGTGTCAGTGTTTTGAATTTTGGTCCTACTAGTAGGTGTGTAGTGGTATCTCTTTTAATTTGCAGCTCCCTAATAACACACAATGTTGAGTATCTTTTTATATGCTTATTTGCCATCTGTATATTTCTTTGGCGAGGTGTCTGTTAAGGTCTTTTGCCCATGTTTTAATAATGTTTGTTTTCTTATTGTTGAGTTTTAAAAGATTTTGGATACTATGTCTTTTGCAAATATTCTTCAGTCTGTGACTTGACTTTTCATTCTCTTGAAAATGTCTTTTCACAGAGACGTTTTTTAATTTAATGAAGTAAGCTTATCAATTATTTCTTTTTTTTTTTTATCCTCACCCGAGGACATTTTTCCATTTTTTATTCAGATAGAGTGGGAGGGAGAGAGAGGAAGAGAGAGAGAGAGAAACATCGACGTGAAAGGGACACATCGAGTGGCTGCCACCCGCACAACCAACCAGGGCCGGGGACAAACTGCAACTGAGGTACGTGCCCTTAGCGGGAACCGAACCCAGGTCTCTCTGGACCACAGGCTGATGCTCTAACCGCTGAGCCAACCTGGCCAGGGCATTAATTATTTCTTTCAATGGATCATGCCTTCGATGTTAAATAAAAAATAAAGTCATCACCATACTCAAGGCCATACTCATTTTCTCCTGTGTTGTCCTCTAGAAGTTTCATAGTTTTGCATTTTATATTGTAATTTATGATCCATTTTGAGTTAATTTTTGTGATAGGTGTAAGGTCTGTATCTCGATTCTTTATTTTGCATGTAAATGTCCAATTGTTGCAATACTATTTGTTGAAAAGACTATTTTCTTTATTGTATTGCCTTTCCTCTTTTTTAAAATGCATTTTAATTTATTTTTTAGAGAGAGAGGAAGGGTGAGAGAGATAGAAACATTGATGTGAGAGCAAAATATCAATTGGCTGCCTCCTGCACACCCCCTATTGGGGACCAAGCCCGCAACCTGGGCATGTGCCCTGACTAGGAATTGAACCGGGACCTCTTAGTCCATGGGATGATGCGCAATCCATTGAGCCACACTGACCCGGGCCTTTCATCTTTTGTCAAAGATCAGTTGACTATATTCATGTGGATGTATTTCTGGGCTCTCTATTCTGTTCAATTAATCTGTGTTTCTGTTCTTTCAACAAAAACCACACTGCCTTAACTACTATAGCTTTATAATAAGTCTTGAAGTCCAGTAGTGCCAGTCCTCTGACTTTGTTTTTCTCCTTTAATATTGTATTGACTATTCTGGGCATAACAGCCTTTTAAAAGTCCATGTCTGCTTTTCCACCATCTTGGACATCTTTTCATCTTTTTCTGTTGACCGAGTTTTCCCATAGTGTGGCTCATACGTTTCTGCTTCCTCATGTGATTAGTACTTTTTTGCTGGATGCTGTAAATGTTACAGTGTTGAAAGTCTGGATTATGTTTTCTTCCTTTATACACTTTTAAAGTTTGTTTTGAAAAGCAGTTAACTTACTTTCAGATTAGCTTGATTTTTTAAAGCTTTTTCTAAAGGGTTGTTCATTGGGGGTAGGTGGCCCTTGAATAGCCTTTACTCTAGGGTTAATACAACCATACTGTTAAGGTATAGCCCTTCTGCATATCTACTGAACACCCCAGGTGTGCTATAAGGTTTTTACTTCTGTCCAGACAGAACTCAAATGTCCCCCAGTCCTGAGTAAACTCGGACACTTGTTCATCTTATAGCTCCTGGTAGTTGTTCTTCGTTTACTTTCTGGAATTTTATGCCAACATGCACAGTTTATGTTTCAGCCAAAGACTCAATGGTAGATTTATGCAATTTTTTCTCTCTCATAGTTTCCTCCTGTCTGATTCTCTATCCCACCTATTCTAGTCACCTCAGCTTCTCTGAACTCTTATCTATATCTGTGTGTCATCGAATAAGCAAAACTACATACTCTGCTACAATTCATCTCCCTGTCCTGTGGTCTCTTAATTATCTATATTATAACCAAAAGTAGAAGTACTATTTCATTTTGTTAAATGGTCAATGATGGGTTCCACATTGCTATGACTGGCTTTAAGTTATTATGGGTTAACTATTAGACTTGCCCTCCTACCATAAAGAAATGTAAAACTGTATTTGAAATATGAGGTAGCCCAGCCAGTGTGGCTCAGTGGATTGAGCATCATCTTATGGACTGAGAAGTCCTGGTTCGATTCCTGGTCAGGCTACATGCCCGGGTTGCAGGCTCAATCTCCAGTAGAGGGTGTGTATGAGAAAGCTGATTGCTGTTTCTCTCTCATATCAATTTTTCTCTCTCTCCTATCCTTTCTCTCTAAAAAAAATAAATAAATAAACTTAAAAAAAAAGAAAGAAATATGAGGTCACTTTCCAGGCATTAAACAATAGGCATTGCACAACTGTGAACACCATGATCAACCACGCTTTCAGCCTGGGACAATTACCTCACCACAGTGCTGGGAAGTGAGTGTACCAAAACAGAGCAGTCTAGCTGAGTTGAGGAGGCAGAGATAAAATTCAAAGAGGCAGAGATAAAAAATAAGCTCCAACAACATGATTTAAAGCAGAGATTGTTACACTGAGTAAAAAAATAAAGACCATATCCCAGCTGATGTGGCTCTGGATTGAGCATCAGGCTATGGACTGAGAGGTCCCAGTTCAATTCTGCATAGCAAAAGAAACAACCATCAAAATGGAAAGGGAACCCACTGTATGGGAGAGCATACTCACCAATGATACATCAGATAAGGGGTTAATTTCCAAAATATATAGAGTGCTCATACAACTCAACAAAAGGAAGACAAAGAACCCAATTAAAAAATGGGCAGAGGAACTAAATAGACACCTCTCCAAAAAGGACATACAAATGGGCCAAGAGACATATGAAGAAATGCTCAACATCACTAATCATCAGAGAGAAGCAAATTAAAACAACGATGAGGTATCACCTAACACTTGCCAGAATGGCTGTCATCAACAAATCATCAAAAAACAAGTGCTGGAGAGGGTGTGGAGAAAAGGGGACTCAAGTACACTGCTGGTGGGAATGCAGACTGGTGCAGTCATATGGAAAACAGTATGGTGTTACCTCAAAAAATTAAAAATTGAATTGTCATTTGACCCAGTGATCCCACTTCTAGGAATATATCCTAAGAAGCCTGAAACACCAATCAGAAAGAATATATAGCAGCACTATTTACAATCGCTAAGATCTGGAAACAGCCCAAGTGTCCATCAATAGATGAGTGGATAAAAAGCAGTGGTACATATAGAGAATGGAATACTATGCAGCTGCAAGAAAGAAAGATCTCTTATCCTTTGAGACAACATGGAGGGACCTCAAGAGTATTATGCTAAGCGAAATAAGCCAATCAGAGAAAGACAAATACCACATGATCTCACTTATTTGGGGAATGTAATGAACAAGGTGGGCTGATGAACGAAATAGACCCAGAGATGTAGAAAGGAGTATGGTTCAGAAGGACAACCATCAGAGTAGTGGGGTAGGGGGGATGGATGAGATGAACCAAAGAACTTATATGCATGTATGCATAACCAATGGACATAGACAACAATGCTAGGGGGGTGGGGGGGCAGGATGGGGAGGAGGGGGTCTAGGGGGGAAAAAGGAGAAACATCTGTAACAAAAATAAATTAATAAAAATTGGAGAAAAATATATTAATTAATTAAAAAAATAAAAATGCAAAAAAATTTAACAATAAAAAATAAAAAATCAATGAAAACATATTTAAAATAAATAAAAAATAAAGACCATCAACCAAAGAATATTATATGAATATATATAATCCTATATAATCCATGGACACAGACAATAATGTGGTGAAGCTGGGGGAGGGGGGAAAGGGCTGAAATG
This sequence comes from Tadarida brasiliensis, assembly GCA_030848825.1. Taxonomy (NCBI): domain Eukaryota; kingdom Metazoa; phylum Chordata; class Mammalia; order Chiroptera; family Molossidae; genus Tadarida; species Tadarida brasiliensis. The sequence continues at coordinate 50,868,035 of CM061264.1, forward strand.
GGGGGGAAAAATAAAACAAAATAAAGACAAAACTATATATTATTTACAACAGACACATGTTAAACATAAAAATTAAAATGTTATAAGTAAAAGGAAGGAAAAATATCTTCCATGCAAATAATAAGGACAAGAATGTTAGTGTGGTTATATTAATGTTGTACAAATTAGACTTCAAGACAAAGAGTATTACCAGAATAAATATAGACATTTCCTAATGATGAAAGTATAAATAATGATTTTTAAAAAGGGTACCAGCCCAGCCAGTGTGACTCAGTGGATTGAATGTCATCCCAAGGACTCAGAGGTCCCAGTTCGATTCCTGGTCAGGGCACATGCTGGGGTTGTGGGCTCGATCTCCAGTAGGGGGCGTGCAGGAGGCAGCCTATCGATGTTTCTCATATTGATGTTTCTATCTCTCTCTTCCTTTCCTCTCTTTCTAAAAAATCAATAAAAACAGGATTTTCCAAAATGGCGGCAGAATGAATGGAAGCTACACAGACCATCTCCCAGGACCAAACTGGAATTACAACTAAAATAAAAACAAATCATTGATAAAAAGCAACAGAAAAGCAGCTGGAGAGGACCATATAACCAGGGACAGGAAAAAAGGACACTGAATCGAGCCTAGTGGGTCTGTGGAGGCACGACAGGGCAGGCTGGGAGCCCATGGACAGGAGCTGTTTTATAGCTGTGAGCAGCTCTCTAGGGGTTAAACTCCCAAGCCAACTCCACAGCATAGAGGGTTGGGACAGAGCACTAAATTAGCTATAGCCACTCACCCTGGGCTCTGGCAGAGGGAAGGTGGACTGGACTGGAACTCTGTGGGGACACCCGGGATTTGGAGGGTGCTCAGAGTTTTTGCTGAGTCACGGCAACACAGGACAGTGGCCATCTTGCTCCTTCCGGAGCTCTGGGGAGAAGCAGCAGCCCCTCCCTCGGAGATTTAACCCCACCCACCTGGGCCAGAGAAATGCAAATTGAGGCTCATTAACAACCAGCATCTACCCTACCCTCTGGAAATTCTCTTATGCTGAACACCTGAGGGAGTTTTTCATTCAGCTGAGGGCTACAACCCAAGGCTCATCAAGTAACTGAGACTAATAGCCTCCAGGCAAAAAGCTAGAGGATAACTGAACCTTTCCTAGGCTTGCAAATCTACCCAGGAAAGCAAGACTTGACAGTGGTGTTGAATGTGGGTCTTCCCACACTCATCCAAACCCAGTAGAGGGAGCCACAAACAGCAGAACACCAACACTCACAGGGAACATTTGGCAGGCTCCAAAACCCACTGAGATAGTCAAAATGGTGAAACAAAGAAACAAATCTCAAATGAAAGAAAAAGACAACCCTGCTGAAGAGGAGATAAATGAAATGCAGTTAAGCGAGTTATCAGAGGTAGAGTTCAGAGCCATGATCTTGAGGAAGCTCAACAGCATGAGTAAGGACATCAACACCATGAGTAAAGATATAGAAACACTGAAAATCAACCAATTGGAAATGAAAAACCACCAAGAAGAAATGAAGAATGACATAGCAGAAATAAAGAACACATTGGAAGGACTAACCAGCAGAGTAGAGGAAGCTGAGGACTGGATCAGTGAATTAGAAGACAGGGTAGAAAAAATCAACCAATCAGAAAACCAAAAGGAAAAAACAATTAAAAAACAGGAAGACAGCTTAAGAGAACTGTGGGACAACTGGAAATGTAATAACATTCACATCATAGAAATCCCCGAAGAAGAAGAAAATGAGCAAGGGTTAGAGAATATATTTGAAGAAATAGTGACAGAAAACTTTCCTAACCTGGTGAAGGCATTCAAGTTCAAGAAGCACAGAGAGCCCCAAACAAGAAGAACCCAAACAGGCCCAGCAAAAGCGGGCACATGCCTAGGTTGTGGGCTCAATCCCTAGTACGGGGCATGCAGGAGGCAGTCAATTGATGTTTCTCTCTCACATCAATGTTTCTATCTCTCTCTCTAACAAATCAATAAAAACATATTTAAAAAAAATAAAAATAGCCCTAGCCGGTTTGGCTCAGCAGTTAGAGCGTCGGCCTGCGGTCCAGAGAGACCTGGGTTCGGTTCCTGCTAAGGGCATGTACTTCGGTTGCAGTTTGTCCCCGGCCCTGGTTGGTCGTGCGGGTGGCAGCCACTCGATGTGTCACCTTTGCATCGATGTTTCTCTCTCTCTCCCTCCCACTCTATCTGAACAAAAAATGAAAAAGTGTCCTCGGGTGAGGATAAAAAAAAAAAAAATTAAAAAATAAAAATAAAAAGGGAACCATCCATAAGACAGACACTTTTAAGTTTGAATGTACTTGATAACAAAGCTCTCAAATATATAGAGCAAAATTAATAAAACTAAAAAAAATATAAAGAAATCCATAATCATAACTAGGGATTTTAACATTACTCTCTCATTAATTGATAGCAGGGGTCAACAAAAAGTCAATAAAGATAAAAATTGAAAACACTTTCAACAATTTGACAAAATTAACATTTAAATAATACCACATCAAATAACAACAGAATATACAATCTTCTTGAATGTAAATATTCACAATATGCTGTGCCATAAAACAAGTCTCAATAAATTTCAACGAAGAGAAATCATATGGAATATGTTCTCTGTCCACCACATAGTGTTGTTAGAATTCAATAAGAAAAATAGATTAAAAATTGCTAAAAACTTAAAAATAAAAAAACACACACTGAACTCACCTATGGCTCAAAAAAAGCCACATAGGAAATTAAAAATTATTATTAACTGAATAATTAGAAAAACACAAAACATCAAAATAAGTGGGATACAGCTAATATAGTACTTACAGGTAAATTTATAGTATTAAATGCCTATCTTAGACAAGAATGAAGATGTGAAATCAATGACCAACCTTCTATTTTAAAAAACTTGAAGAAAAGAGTAAATTAAACACAATGTAGAACAAAAACTTAAAAGTAAAAATGGAAATAATTCCAGTTTTTAAAAACCAGGCAAAAAACGAAAGCCAGATGATGTTTTTTGAAGGATTAATACAATTGAGAAAGGTCCTACTAGACTAATAAAAAAAGAAAATTCACAAATAATCAATATCAAGAATGAAATAGATGATATCATTATAAAGCCTGCAGATATTAAAAGTAGAATTTATGGAGAGGATATTATGAAGAACTTTATGCAAATAACTTCAACCACATAAACAAAAGGGGTAAATTCCTCACAAATTATCAAAACTGACACAAGTAGAAAGAGAATATCTGAATAGCCCTAAAGCTGTCAAAAACATTAAACTTGCAATTTGAAAATTTCTTATAAAGAAAACTCAGTTCCAGATGGGTTCACTAGCAAATTTTATCAAACAATTAAAAAGAAATAATACACATTTTTTGGAAAATAAAAATTGAGAGAAGACTTCCAGAACTCATTTTATGTCTAGCATAACACTGAAACAAAAACCCATCAAGGGCTTTACAGTGGGGAAAAAAATACAGAAAAATATGCTGCATAAACTCAGTTGCAAAATTCTTAACAGAATATTAGAAAATTGAATTCACCAGTATATAAAAAGGATAATACCACATAACCAAGTTAGCCATATTATACTTAGCCATATTATGTTTAACCACAGGGACTCAGTTTGTTTCAAGATTTGAAAATCAAGTAATGTAATTGGCCACATTGACAAATTAAAGTAGAAAATGTATATGATTATTTTAATGAATGTAGAAAAAGTTTTGCACAAAATTCAACATTCATTTATCTTTTAAAAAATGTCTAACAAACTAGAAAGAGAAAGAAATTTCCTCAAATCAATAAAAGGCATCTACAAAAAACTATAATATATATTTAACAATGAGATATTGAATCTTGTACTCTAGGTTCAGGAATGAAACAAAGACATTTGCAACCTTGGATCAGGCAAAGATTTCTTAGAGAGGGCATGGAAAACATTAACTACAGAAGAAAAAGCTGAAAGAGACCTCATCAAAACCAAAAACTTCATCAAAAGACAAATATATTGGCCCGGCCAAAAGGCTGCTGGTTCGATTCCTGGTCAGGGCATATACCTGGGTTGCAGGTTCGATCCCCAGTCTGGGCACTTGTGGAAGGCAAACAATCAATATTTCTCTCATACATGTTTGTCTCTCAATCTTTCTCTTTCTCTGTCCGTGGGTGAGGATTAAAAAAAAAAGAAGAAGAAAAGACAAATATTTTGGCAAGCCATAGACTTAGAAAAGATAGTTGTAGTAAATGTATCTTTCAAAGAGCTTGTATCCAAAATACATAAAAATAAGCTCTGACAACTTGATTTAAAAAACAACAACTCAATTTTAAAGTAAGCACAGAATAAAATTGAAAGTAAAAAAAATTTATGTAGGCAATGTTCTTAACTAAACATAACACAAAAGAAGATATACAAATAACAGCAACAACAAAAAAGCACATGAAAATATTCAACATGATCAGTCTTTAGGACATTAAAAAGATTGCCAACATCAGGTGTTATCAATAATATGGAGCAACTGATACTCTTGTACATTGTTTGTAGAATTATAAGATGGTACAAGTACCTTGGAAAGGTATTTTTCAGTTTCTAAAAAAGTTAAACATACATCTACCAAATGACCCAATAATTCCATCTCTACGTATATACCCAAGAGAAATTAAAACATATGTCCACAAAAAGACACACAACAATGATCATAGTAGCTTTATCCATAATAGTCCAAAACTGGAAACAGTCCAGGTATCCATCTACAAATGAATGAATATACAAATCGTTATGGTATATTCATAAAATGGAATAGTACTTGGGGAAAAAATGAACTACTTATATACGCATCAACCTAGATGAATCTCAAAAACATTATATTGAGTGAAAGAAGTCAGACACCAAAGAATACTTACTATATGAACTCACTTATATGATATACCAAAACAGCTAATCTATGCTGAGAGAAATTAGGTAAATGCCTTCTATAGGGGATAAGGTGAAACTGGAAAACAGCACAAGGGAATTTTGGGGATTGATGATATATTCTCTATCTCTATTAGAGTATTAGTTACACAGGCTTATATATTTTCAAAATGTATCAAACTATACATTCAAAATATCTGGAGATGTAAATCTTATCTCATTAACATCTTTTCTATAGTGTTTCTGTTTCTTAGATACATTCAAAGAAGTGATCTATCAACAGTTTTTTCCTAATTGTCAAAATGCATAGTATAAAGTAAATTTCAACCTTATAGCTCTTTAAATATAGGATTGAAAGTTTACATATATGATGAAAATGTTAAATATCAACCTCATATGAGAGAAGAGACATAGTTTTTCAATATTCTTAGATGTACGTAAGCAAGAGCTTTACAACCATTTGTTACACATGCTATTTTGTAACCTAATTTTTTGATGTAGGCATATAGAAGTTTGATTTTGACTTGAAGGATCAGGAAAGATTTCATAAAGCAGTTTGCCCCAATGTATATATGAAAGATGGGAGTACAATAGGCAAAGATGGGATGGGACCAAGAGGTGGACTGTCAAGCATATTTCAACTAAAGGTAAGGCAGCAATGTTTAGGTTTTATTTGGGGATTACCAGGTAAGTATAATATGGCTAATTTTTAGGGTCTCAGAAGTCATACAATGGGATAAAGTAGTCTGCGTCCAGATTGCAAGTATCTTCGTATGATACATATGAAGTCTGTAATTTATGCTAGACAATGGGAAGGTACTAAAGGTTTTTTAGCAGTTAGATGCCATATTCAAACATGTGTTTATGATACATCAGCACGTCAGGATAGTAGAGTGGAACGAGAACTGGAATGGAATCAAAAGATCTTGGTTGAATGTTTAGTTTTGTCATAGACTATGTAACCTTAGAAAGTTTCTATACCCTTCATTTTGTTCATTCAAATACTGAAAGGTTGAATTAGATCATCTCCAAAATCCTTCAAAATATTCTGAGAACATGTGAGATGGAATTTGTAGCAATGAGAACAGGAAGAATGACCCTACAATAAAATTAGGGAGAGGTAATAAAAGCCAGAACCTGGAAAGTGTCAGTGGTGATGGAAATGGAAGTTTGAATATGAAAGAATAATTTAATGCAGGGACAAGGGAGCTATGGATGTTTATGAGTTTTGAATCTAAGGAACTACAACTGTGGGCTCTGCAGTCTGGACACTACTATTACTCACATATTTAAGGCTAAAAGCTACATAAAAACACCGTTTGATAAGTGATAACCCAGCCGAGATTACATTTAGAAACAATAATACCATTTAATTTTTTAAATTTTTTATGTGAGTTTGTTTAAATGTGATTTTTTAATACCTTTTAAAATAGGAAGCTGACGATAAGCTGCAAGTTTGGGCTGAAATATATTTTCCATTAGAACTCGTTCCATAAAAAATAAGTCCTGCTGAAACTTTTCAGATTTCAATATTGCATCTGAGTTGTCTTCTTCATCATCATGCATTTTAGCCAGAATTACATTTTCTATTTCCATTATAGAACTAGCTTCACTAGCTGTAAAATACAAGCATAATGTAATGATAAAATAATCCAAATAATATTGGATGATTCACACATTCTAAAAATTTTTTAAATGACATTTTGTCATTACTATTTGTTTCCTTCTAGTACACAACAACTTCAATAGACATTTACTGAATATCTTTTATGTACCAAGCACATGCAAGATATACATATATTATCTCAATTTGGAATTCTCAAGCACTCAAAAATGTAATGTCTTTGGAAACTAGGCAATGGCAACCTCATGAGGTAATTTTTATGTCTATACATTTTCATTCCAATTAAAATAAGAGACTCATTCTTCAGATAGAGGTCTAATCTAATCATTGTTTCATAGGAATATTATACTACTGTGTTAGTTTTTTTATTGATGCTATACTACATTATCAAAAACTTAGTGGATTAAAAACATGCAAATTTATTAATTTAGAGTACTGTAGGTTAGAGGTCTGGATGCAGGTCTCACTGGTCTAAAACCAAGAACTTAACAGGGTTATGTTCCTTTCTGGAGGCTCTGGAGGAGAATTTATTTTCTTGTCTTTTCCAGCTTCTAGGGGCCACCCACACCCTTTCCCCCACCTTCAGAGTCAGCAACATTACATCTCTCTCTGACCACAGCTGGGAAATGTCCTCCACTTTTAAGTACACATGTGATTAGATGGAGCCCATTTGAATAATGCAAGATAATTTCCTTCTTTGAAGATCTTTAATCACACCTGGAAAGTCTTTTTTGCCATGTAAGGTAAGATATTTACAGGTTCCAGGGATTGGTATGTGTACATTTGGGGAGAACTATTATTCTGCCTACCACACTGCTTAGCACACTCTTATTTAAAAAATATAAATAAAGGGAAGTCCTGCTTCCATGAAAATGGCATAGACACATTTTTGCCTGTTCCTCTTGCTAAATACAACTAAAAATCCTGGAATATATATCAAATATAAGAAGGCTTTAAAAGACTTTGGAAGAAGAAGGCAGAGCAACTAGAGTCCTCTGGACCCAAGGAATGACACAGTTGTGAATTTTCTGGGTTTTCTTATTGTGACATATATTCCAAACATAAAGCTGAAGGAGCCAGCAAATTTAATAAAAATGACTTTGTAATTGTAAAAACTCGCCCACTACCCCCAAATCTCCAGGCACAGATGATTCTACTGGAGAATTCTAAAGAGATTAACCAAAGAATTTATATGCATATATGCATGACCCATGGACACGGACAATAGTGCAGTGAAGGTGGGGTGGGGTGGAAGGGGGTCAATGAGGGGGAAAAGAGGAACATCTGTAATACTTTCAACAATAAAGATAAGCTTTAAAAAAAAAAGAATTAACACAAATTCTACACAATCTCTTCAAGAAAATAGAAGGGGAAGGAAAACATTCTAATTCAATGTATGACATTAGTATTCCAAAAACCAGACAAAGAAAGTACAAAAAAAAAAATACAGACCAATATCTCTCATGAACAGAGACACAAAAATACGTTTTATGTTACACAAGAAAGAAAATATTATAACGGCTAAAAAAAAAGAATTTACTGAAAATATCATGTGAAAACCTCATTCAAAAAACTGAAATCTTACTTTTTTCTATAGTACTTCCTTGCCCTCTTTGGTCCCGATCTTTAAACATACTTCCTTTACTGTTTGACTCAATTAAAGATCGGTTTACACTTGCTTTGCTGGTGGAATCAATTGCAGATTGTTTAACTGATGCAAATGAAAGCTCCAGAGCAACAAAAGAATCATATAAATCCCAAGCAGTAGACATTATGCCTAAATAAAGAGACAGAAATGTAAAAATTACTGTAAACCAAATTCTAATATTTTAGCTTATACATAACTAATCATAGCAAAATCTAAGATATCTACTATCTAGAAAAAAATACTACTGTTTCACCACAATGGCAGGAAGTGGATAAAAATTTAAAAAAAAAAAGAGAGAGATCATGAAGACACCTTTAAGAAATCCTTAGGCATCACACTTTTAGCATCGACAAATACCTTAGTGTTTTGGTGATAGCTCCAAATTATCCTTTCTGATCCCCACACCTCCCTTCTCTTTATCCCAAGCTAGTGCAGCATAATATCATTAGTCTGTCAGTCGATATGGACCCAGACAATCATGTTACGACAAGGTTTTAATGTTCCTTTACTATGGTTAACAGATAACAACATGGTATATTCTGCAGAAGTTTTTATGTATAATCATCCAATTCCATTTTATCAAGAAAATTTTCCTATATACTTATGTAAAAAGATCATATGTATTGGAAAAATGACAGACTCTGTTCTCAAAAACCGGCAGAATAGTATGGTTAACTTCTCTTTAAAATTTTTTGTTTATATTTATTCAAATGAGCAAATACAACATGTTTCCAAAAAAAAAAAAAAAAAAGCTCCCAACCCTTCGTTGCTGATATAAAAACAAAAGGCGAATATATCTATTATTTTATCAGTTACCCCATAACAATATATTCCTACATGCTAATCTTACTAAACTTTCAGTTAAAGTACAGTGATTTAATAAAGAACTTTTCCCCTGAAAATACAAACAGGATCTGGATCTAATAAATGCAACTACTTCATTGTTAGAAGCTTTTTCATGGTATAAAATGGTGTTTAACAAGATTTTCAATTAGTAGGAAGGTTAACTCGCATTTCATAATAACATTTCTATCTTATTAAACTTATTTTAATAGTATCAAGCAAAGTCATACACAGAATATATACCTAGTATATTTTGCTGAACTGAAAGGGGTATAATTTCCATGTTCATGAAGTAAAAGATCATAGAAAGAAACTGCCTTTGAATGTTGAATTACCTAACCTCCTTTTTCTCCCTTTATCTGAAAGTTTATTGAGTTGAGCATATAGAAATATATCATTACATGGCCACTAATGATTGTTACATAAATAAATATGCATGTTATAAAGGAGTTATAACATAATGTAAAATGTTAGAGTGATTTACAGTTGTTTCTTCTTTGAAGATAATAACATTGGTAATTTTACTTTGGATACTATCGTTACATTTGTTCATCTGAATAAATTAATTAAAAAAAATAGAAAATCTCAAACCACATCCATAGTATTATGTACAAGATAAAACAATAATGATTACAAACTTCCAATTTTATAAGTTATATATTATTAAAGAAAGCTATGTTAACTAGTATCAGAAAAAGTATTCCAGCCTATACCTGTGTTTTGAGCATTTCTGAGTCTGAGGTATGTCTAAATAGTTTTTACAAATTTAAAAACATTGTTTCTTTCACCCTGGCCTGTGTGGCTCAGTTGGTTGGGTGTAGTCCCAGGCATAGGAGGTTGCTGGTATGAGTCCTGGTCAGGGCACATGCCTGGGTTATGGGCTGGATCCCCATAGGGGGCTGCGGGTGCAGGAGGAAGCCCATTGATGTTGCACTCTCAGATTGATATCTGTCTCTCTCTCTCTCCTTTCCTCTCTCTCTAAAAGTCAATAAATTATTCCTTTAAAAAAAACATTGTTTCTTTCTACTAGTTTAATTCAGAGTACAAAAGAGTATCAATTGGCTATATAATATTTAAAGAATAATAATTTTACTTTTTAGCTGATTAAAAAGACATGGTCACTGTAAAAAAAAAAAAAGGCAAATACAACTGCTAACATTCTGGTATATGTCTTTCCAGATTCACATATAAATGTATTTGTATGTAAACAAATATGTGTATTTCAATAAAATGAGCTCATATCACACATACTTTTATTAAAAACTTTTAATTGTAGTATAATATATTTAGAACACAAAGTGGCTTTATGAAATCTACAAAGTTATAAGATCTAACTGTATTTTCAAAAGTTAGCCAGAAACACTGATACGTTTATTATATTATCCATTTATTTGTAATGCCACTTTTATGATAAATTACTACATGTATACTGTGAGGTGGGAAAATTTTTCCTCACTTTTTGTGAATCTTTACAGAAGAAACTTTAGTTAAATTAAACTTCTAGCCTTTGTCCTTCATTTACTCATTACCAGGGAAAGAGAAGTTACTAATCCTATGGGACAGTTTAGACGGAATTGCAGTCCAGTCACTTCTGGATTCTTTTGAGGTCTGTAGTTAGCTGGTTGTGCCAATTACTATTGGTAAGTTCTATTTTGGAGGTAAGAAATAGCAAGTCCACTTAGCTGCAGATTTAAGGCTACATTTTTCAATTAACTTTATCAGTAATAAAGGTAATATTTTGATTTCCATCTCTCTGATTCCTAAATCTCTAACAATTTCATCCAAAATCAGTGAAGGAAGATATCTATAAAACCTTAATATTTACTTGATCTGTATCCAAATTCTTTAGTATAAACTTTTATTATTTTGATAAAATTTTTATTATGAAATATATACCATTCACTAAAGAGTGTATTACAACATATATGTGCAGTGTCAAGAAAAAACTAATAACATATACTTATCAGCCATAATAAGAAATTGAACATACCTAGGTGCTTACAGTCCCCTGGACATTCTCCTATCATAGCTCTCTTCCTTCTAGCTACCTCCAAAAGAAGTATCCAGTTTTCCCTAACTTTTGGATTGGTCATTCTCTTGCTTCGTTTTAAAGTTTTTTTCTCCTGTGGCAGACGCTGTTGGTATCCTGTCCATATCCACTCAGCATTACCTTTTACTGGACAATCTCCAACTGCCAGCACCTGCATTTCTTTGCTTGGGGTCATCCTTTGCCAACAAAGCCATTTTGAAGTCCACAAATTAGGCCAGAAATGTTGAGGAACTAATAAGCCCATTAGCTCTCAAACAATGATTTAGAAAGTTGGAGCCTAATGAGATTACTCTGGCTCACATAGTTCTCTAGTAGTATTGCACTTCAGTTACCCAAAGAGGTAATTTGTTAAATAACGTAGCCCCCTACCCTTTCTGTTTCACTTACTCTCTCCCCTACCAATGTTTCTTAGGATCACCACCAAAGTAAATTACACACACTCAAATCCATTTCTCAGAGGACCCCATGAAAGACTCTCTGATATATGTATACCTATACAATGTATTGTCTAGTTTTGAAAAATGGAATAGCAAAGACTGTCACAGATGCATAAGAAGAGAACAAAATTACCACTATTAGATGAGGACTCCCAAGAAAAGATAATCAGAACAGTCTGGGCCATAGTCTGACTTCAGCTTCCTTGAGAGTTTATAGGAGCCACTTATAGGGAAAATACAGGGTAAGACCATAAAGAAGTCCTTGGAAACAGAGTTTAACCCACTGAGGGCATCTGACAAGCTAGGCACTGAACGTCCAGTGGAAATAAGATCAGGGCAAGTGGGCTGCTCTGTATTTTCTATTCACCATGGCTTCTCTGCAGCGCTCAGGAGAAGGGTAAAACAGAATATGTCTGTGCAGTGAAATGAATTTTCTCAACCTATCTAAAGAGGCATATTGGAAAGGAACTACATTAAGAATGGTAAAGGCAAGCTAGAGACAGAGAAGAATCTGGACTGATTCACCTGAGCATTCTATCCTCAGGTTAAGAAGATAGGACTTGGGATTTCCAGTTCTACAGTTAAGGAGCTTGGAAGTCACCATTCTGTCCTAAAAACAAGGAAAAAGTTAACAACTCTTCTTGGATCTAAAAGATAGGTAAATACACAGGGCAAGCTGCTGCCCCCAAGATCGAAAAGATAAACAGGCAACTACAGAAAATCATGGCTTATTTACAGCAGAGACTCAGGAGTGGAAACCACTGTGGGAACCAGTGCTGGGGTAGGAAAATCTGAATTGTATTATGAGTTGCTGGAGAACTCCAGGATGAACCAGTCATAGGGAAGCCTCACATTTTGCAAGCTTCATCTCCAGGAGCTTGACCAGATTCCCACAGTAAGTATCAGGGAAAGAAAAAAAAAAAGTTCTCATGGTTCTGGCAGGGGGAGGGAAAAATGAACAAATTTTAAATATATCAGACCCACCCTGGCCAGTTTGGCTCAGCGGTTAGAGCGGTGGCCCGCGGACCAGAGAGGCCCGGGTTCGGTTCCCGCTAAGGGCATGTACCTTGGTTGCAGTTTGTCCCGGGCCCTGGTTGGGGTCGTGTGGATGGCAACCACTCGATGTGTCTCTCTCAGGTCAATGTCTCTCTCTCTCTCTCTCTCTCTTTCTCTCTCTCTCTCTCCTCCCCCCCCCCCTCTCCCTCAAGATAAATGCAAAAAAATGTCCTCGGGTAAGAATAAAAAATAATAATAATAATAAATAAATAAATACATCAGACACTGTGTTCTTCATAACAAGACTTGACCTCAGGAAAAACTAGTTAACCAGAAGACAACCTGCTAGCATATTATTAAGAGCCTAACTGACCTAAGGGAAGAGAAATGCCTAGCACTGTAAACTTAAGCCATCCTGTCCCACCCAAGGTGGGGAGAAAAAAACAAAACAAAACAAAACACTGTGAAGCTTGCAATATTTTGTAGTTATCATTGTACAAGTCTCACCTCATTGGTTAAATTCACTCTTCAGTGTTTTATTATTTTGGATAATTATTGCTATACAAATGCAATAATTTTCTTAATTTATTTTGTGGATTATTCATTGGAGTGTGCAGAAATACAAATGAATTTTGTGTGTTGATTTTGTATTCTGCAACTTTGCTGATTTATTAGAGCAAATAGTTTTTGTGTGGATTCCTTAGGATTATCTATACTTAAAATCATGTCATCTGTGAATATGATTTTATTTCTTCTTTTCCAACTTGATGCCTTTTATTTCTTTTTCTTGCCTAATTACTTGGGCTAAAACTTCTAGTACAATTTTGAATAGAAGTTGAGAAAGCAGGCACCCTCTTTCATTCATGATCTTATATGTTAAGCCTCCAGATTTACACCATTGTCTATAATGTTAGCTGTGAGTTTTCATAACACCCTTTATCAAGTTGAGGAAATTTTCTCTAATTCTAGTTTTTGAGTGCTTTTTATCATAAGACTGTGTTGAATTTTGTCAGATGATTTCCTGTATCAATTGAGATAATCGTGAGGTTTTTCCTTCATTTTATTAATGTTATATATTACATATTTTTATGTATGTTGAATCACCCTTTCATCACTGGGATAAATCCCACTTGGTCATAGTGTATAATCCATTGATTATGGTTCAATTTACTAGTATTTTGTTGAGGATTTTCACATTCATATTCATAAGAAATATTGGTATGTAGTATTCTTGTTATGTCTTTATCTGGCTTTGGTATCAGGATAATGGTGGCCTCATGAGTTTGGAAGCGTTCTCTTCCATTTTATGAAATTTTTTTTTAAAGATTGGTGTTGAGTCTTTAAATGATTGGTGGGATTCATAAGTGAAACCGTTTGGTCCTGATATTTTCTTTGTTGGAAGGTTTTTAATTATTAATTCAGTCTCTTTACTTGTTATATTTTTTCAGATTTTATTTCTTCTTGAGTCAGTTTTCACAACTGGTGTGCTTCTAGGAATCTGTCCATTTCATTTAATTATCTAGTTTACTGACATACAATTGTCCATAGTATTCTTTTATAATCCACTTTATTTCTGCAATGTCAATAGTAATGTCTTCATTTCCATTTCTTATTTTAGTAATTTGAGTCATCTATTTTATTTTTTCATAGTCAATCTAAGTTTTATAAATTCTGTTGATCTTTTCAAAGTACAACTTTTTATTTCATTGATTTCCTCTTTTGTTTATTTATTCTCATATTGCTTATCTCCACTGTAATCTTTATTATTCTCCTCCTTCTGCTGGCTTTTGTTTTAGTTTTATCCTCTTTTTCTAGTTCCTTATGGTGTAAAGTTAGGTTACTGATCTGAGATCCTTCTTTTTAAATATATCTACAGCTATAAATTTCCCTCTAAACACCACTTTCACTAAGCTTTGTTTTATTGTATTTTCATTTCATTCATCTCAAAGTATTTTCTAATTGTTTTAATTTTCTAATTGTGCTTTCTTTTTTGATCCTCTGGTTCTTTAAGAGTCTGTTGTTTTATTTCTACATATTTGAATATTTTTCAGGTTTCTTCCGTTATAGATTTTTAGTTTCATTATACTGTGGTCAGAAAAAGACCAGGGATCAATATATAATGTTCTTTGGAAGATTTCAATATTTTAAATTTTATTAACTCTTGTTTTGTCACCTAACATAAGGGTGTGTTCTAAAGAGTTTTCTATGTGAAATGGGGGGAAAAAAGTATATTTTCTTGTTTTAGGATGAAGTGTTCTGTACGTGTCTGTTATATCTTATTTATACTGTTATTCATGTCCTTCATTTTCTTGTTGATAATCTGTCTAACTGTTCTGTCCATTATTGAAAGTGGGGTATTAAAGTCCCAATTCTTATTGTAGAACTGTCTGCTTCTTCCTTCAATTTTATCAATATTTTCTTTATATATTTTGGGGGCTCTCTTATTAAATGCATATATGTTTATAATTGCTATATCTTCTTTATGGATTGAACCTTTTTATCAATATATATGTTCTTTTGTTTTGTTTTGTTTTTTTTTGTTAATTCTCACCCAAAGGTATTGTTCCATTGACTTTTAGATAGAGTGGAAGGGAGAGAGAGAGAGGAAAAAAACATCAATGTGAGAGAGACACATCAATTGTTTGCCTCCTGCACAACCCCAACCAGAACTGGGGATCGAACCTGCAACCAAGGCACATATCCTTGAATCTAATACATGACCCTTCTGACCGTGGACCAACGATCTAACTGCTGAGCCAAACGGGCCAGGGATCAATATATAATGTTCTTTGTCTCTTATAAGAATTTTATCTGAAGTCTATTTTGTCTGATATTAGTAAATCCATCTCAGCTTTCTTTGGTCACTATTTGCATCCTTTTACTTTTAACATATTTGTGTGTTTGGATCTACAATAAGTCTGTTGTTAGACAGCATACAGTTGGATCGTGTTTACTGGTTTTTTAAAATATGTTTTTATTGATATTTTGGAGACAGAGCAAGGGAGAGAGAGATAGAAACATCTATGTGAGAGAGAAACACTGACTGGCTGCCTCCTGCACACCCCCTACTGGGGATCAAGCCCGAAACCTGGACATGTGCCCTGACCTAGAATTGAACTGGGACCTCTCAGTCCATGAGATGACGCTCAGTCCACTGAGCCATACCTGGCTGGGGCATGTTTAGTGTTTTTTATTTACCCTGCCAATGTCTGTTTTTTAATTGGAGAGTTTAATCCATTAATTTAAAGTAATTACTGTTCAGGAAGTACTTCTGCCATTTTTCTATTTGTCTTCTTTACATCTTACATCTTTTTTGTTCTTCAATTCCTCCATTACTGTCTTTTTGTGTGTTTAAGTGATTTTTTTATAGTGTACAATTTGATTCCTTTCTCACTTTCTTTTCTGTAATTTTACAATTATTTTCTCTGTGGTTTCCTTGGGAATTACAGTTTCTTACAATTTTAACAATCTATTTTGAATTAATACTACCTCACTTCAATAGCATAGAAAAACTACTTCTACACAGCTCTATCACACCCACTTTATGTTGATGTTGTCACAAATTTCATTTTTACACACTGTGTGCCCATTAGCATAGATTTATAATTACTGTTTTATGCATTTCTTTTAAATCATATTGCAAAGAGAAGTAGGAGTTACAAACCACAACTACAACACTGCCTTTGTATTTACCTATGTAGTTGCCTTTACCAGTGTTCTTTATTTCTGCATGTCTGAGCCTAGTGTTTCTTTCATTTCTGCCTAAAGGACTCTCTTTAGCATTTCTTATAAAGCAGTTCTACTATGCTGAATTCCCTTGCTTTTGTTTATTTGGGAATGTCTCAATTTCTCCTTCATGAGAATAATTTAATTTATTATTCAAGTTAATTTCTTCTTTTGGAGGATTATTTGAAAGATACAGAATTGCTGGTTGACAGTTTTTTCTTTCTTTCAGTGTCTAAAGGATTTTTATCCCACTGACTTCTAGCCTCAGTGGTTTCTGCTGGGAAATTGGGTGGAATCTTACTGAGGATCCCTTGTACAAAATGAGTCACTTGTCTCTTGCTGCTTTCAAGACTCTGTCTTTTAACAGTTTGATGATACGTCTCAAAATGTGTGGATCTCTTTGTGTTTATCATTCTTGGAGTTTGTTGCGCTTCTTGGAAGTGCTGATTCATGTCTTGTATCAAGTCTGGGAAGTTTTGAGCCATTATTTCTTCAAATATTCTTTGGGCTCCTTTATCTCTTTTCTCCTTTTTCTAAAATTCTCAGTATGTATATATTAGTATGCTTGGTGGAGTCCCACAGATCCTTCAGGCTTTGTTCATGTTTCTTTCTTTTTTTTTCTTTCTGTTCCTCAGATTGGATCATTTCAATTGACCTATCTTTAAGAATTGCTGATTTTTTCTTCAGCCTGCTCAAATCTGCCATTGAAAACTGTAGTGAGGTTTTTTCATTGTACTTTTAATCTCCAGAATTTATGTGTGGTTCTTTTTTATAATTTCTATCTTTTTATTGATATGCTTTATTTGTTTATATATCATTCTACTGGTTTATTTTAGTTCTTTGTCCATCATAGTTTCCTTTAGCTTTATGAACATATTTAATACAATTGATCTAAAGTCTTTGTCTACTGATGTCTGTACTTCCTCATGGAGAGTTTCTGTTAATTTCTTCCCTGAATGGGTCATACTTTCTTTTCTTTTTTCTTTTGTATCCTTTGTAATTTTTTATTGAAAACAAAAATTTTTGAAGATGACAGCATGTAATACGGAAATCACACTCTTCCTGCCCTTAAGCTTTGTTTTGTAATTTGCTGTAAGTGGTAGTTGTTTGCTTGTTCAGTGATGGTTTCAAAAGTATTTTTATAATGTCTGTATTTTTTGTCATGTATCATTTCAGAAGTGTTTGTTTTTCAGCTTTTGGTCAGCTAGTATTCTGACAAAGATTTCCTTGAACACCTGGATTCCTCCCCCCTCAAATAAAAAAAAAGAGGGAGACTGAAAAAAGAAAAGAAAAAGGGACAAAAAAACAAAGCAAAGGAAAAAAGATCTCTCCCAGTCTTTACAGATTGGGTCTGTGTTGGTATATTTCTTCAATGCTTAGGCTGTTTACAACTATGCCTTAGCCTTCACGTCCTGCTTGTACTGAGCCTAGAGATCAGTCAGAGTTAAAAGTTTGGGACATTTTTAGATCTTTTCTGAGCATGCATCCCACTCTAGGCATGCACATGACTTTATAATTTCCGCTGTATAGTCCAGCCTTTTCAATACCTTAATTTTCCAAAGAAACTCTCTCTCCAGGTTTTTCTCTTGGGCTTTATTTTTTATTTTTTTTATCCTCACCCGAGGACATTTTTTGTTCAGATAGAGTGGGAGGGAGAGAGAGGAAGAGAGAGGGAGAGAGAGGAAGAGAGAGAGAGAGAGAAACATCGACGTGAAAGGGACACATCGAGTGGCTGCCACCCGCACGACAACCAGGGCCGGGGACAAACTGCAACCAAGGTACATGCCCTTAGTGGGAACCAAACCTGGGTCTCTCTGGACCGCAGGTCGATGCTCTAACCGCTGAGCCAAACCGGCCAGGGCTCTCTTGGGCTTTAAGTGTCTGTATCTCGTTCAACTCTATTGTATTTCCTTACCTCAGATAAAGGTGAGTTGTTCATTTTCCATACAACATTTTTGGAGAATACAGTATGCACAGCTGTTTTACCACTTGAGAGTTATGAGTTAGGCAAAAAACCAACCAACAAACAAAAAAAATAGACAAGTACTTGTGTCAGTCCTTCAGGTAGCTCCCAGATAGGGTAAAACAGTCAAACCAAATTCTTTGAGAATAAGGTCTGTTCTGTTCCCTCTGGAACCAGAAGCCAGGGTCTCATACTGGGAAGGCAGGCTGCTGTCTTTTTTTTTTTTTTTTTTTTTTTTTTAATCCTCATCCAAGGACATTTTTGCATTTATTTTCAGATAGAGCAGGAGGGAGAGAGGGAGGAAGGGAAAGAGAAACATGGATGTGAGAGAGACATATCGACTGGCTGTCACCCACATGACCTCAACCAGGGCCGGGGGCAAACTACAACCGAGGTACATGCCCTTAGCGGGAACTGAACCCAGGACTGTCTGGTCCGCAGGCCGACACTCTAACAGCTGAGCCAAACCGGCCAGGGCAGGCTGCTGTCTTTAAGACCACCACCACACTGGGAGGAGAATGGGTCAAGAGCAAGTTAAGATGCCACAAATCTTTCCTGCTAATAATGTTCTCTTGATTTAGCACTTGCTTGGAAGTTTGTCTTTTAAAAGAAGTAGCTTACAGTTTTGCTGAGTAACAAAGGCCATTAAGATCATAACCTTTCTTCTAATTACTCCATTGACCACACTTCACAGATTTTGGACTATGCAGTGTTCTCAGGGTTGTTAATTTATAAACATTGAAAGATAGTAATTAAGAGAACAGGCTGTAGAACTAGATTATTTAGGGGTATCATTGTCTGCAATTCTAGCTGAGTGACCTTGGGCAAGTTAGCTAACTTCTCTTTGCTTGTTTCTTCCTCTATAAAATGGGGGGAAATAATAGTACCTGCCTCATAGGCTTGTTGTGACAATTAAATTGGTTATATGCCTAGAATAGTGTAAAAGGCCTAGAATAGTATCTGGCACATTTTAAATATTATTAGTTGTAGATGATATTCTTTGTAATATAAATAATTAGTTTCTATAAAGTTTTCATAAACATTTGAAGAGTACAAAGTTCTATGATACAGTTTGTATAAAAATCAAACTTGATAATTATGTCATTGAAATCTTCTATATCTATATTCATTACTTGTTAACTTATTTGTCAAATTCTGAAAGCTGTATATCACAGTACCCAGTTACTGTTGTGATTTGGACAAATTATTTCTATTTTTGCTTTCTATACTTTAACATTTACTTATTAATTGACAGACTTGATAGTTTATCAAGCAGAATAACACATAAATTACCTTTGTCTTCCTTTATGATTCTGTCACATTGAACGTCTTTATTTTTTGGTGCTCCGTTAATGGTCTGCATCATTCTTTCAACATACAAATCATTGCCTAATCTATTTTTACAAAGTTTCTCATAATCCTTGTTTCTCCGGCTATAAAAAATAAATTATATTCAACTCATTAGTAAAAATTAAGCATTACCATATCTATCATCTCTTTATATAATGCATTTTCTTAAAATTACCTTCTTTATGTGGATTGCACCAAAAAGAGTGTCTATGTTTTAGTTGAGATTTATGTTATTAATTTTTATTTTCATTCCACTGTGGTTAGAGAATTTTTTTTTTTGTATGACACCACTTCTTTGAAATTTTTGAAACTGTTTCATGGCCTTGTGCATGGATGATTTTTATAAATGTTCCATGTGTGCCTGCAAATAATGTGTGTTCTCCAATTGTGGAATGTAGAGTTCCATGGATAACCATGGGTTTAATGTATTTTTATCAAACTTTATCTAAGGGAATCTAAAGAACTTAAATAGGTATGTTTTCCTTCAGAGAAGACTTGTGCTTGCTTATCATAGTCACTAGGAGACCCTACTGACCTGGGACCATTTGGGATAATTGAGATCCTTTTAAGGGTCTGGGCTTAACAACAACAAAAAATCTCTCTTTTAGCTTTCTCAATTTGTTGGGGACCCAAGACTTACTGGTGGACTCTAGATCCATGAGCTAATGTAACATTTGATTCTAGCATCTCTCACTCTCTGATTTCAGATCACTCATCTATCCCTTTATTATTTTTCTTTCTTTCTTTTTTTTTTTTTTTTGGTCCTGGTAGCTTTTGCTTATGTCACATGAACATTTTTTTAAAATATGTTTTTATTTATTTTTTAGAGAGAGAGAGAGGAAGGGAGAGAGAGATAGAAACATTGATGTGAGAGAGAAACATCAATAAGCTGCCTCCTGCACTCCCCCTACTGGGGATCAAGCCCACAACCTGGGCATGTGCCCTGACCAGGAATCAAACCGGAACCTCTCAGTCCATGGGACAGCACTCAATCCACTGAGCCACACCGGCCAGGTTGTCATATGAACTTTTAAAAGTATGTTATTCAAGATCTAATTGTACTATATTTTATAGTGCAAACAATTCTACAATATTTTATATTTCTGTAAGAATAATGCCCAAAAATTATTTTAGTGGATTTTTTAGTACTATGCATCATATTCAAGTTATATTTGAAGCAAAATAATTTGAATAACTACATTAATAATTTATTTGTAGTAACGATATCAATTTCAAACAGAGCAGACTTCAGAGCAAGGAAAATCATCAGAGACAAAGAGTGGTATTACATAGTAATAAAGGGGTCAATTCTTCAAAGACAATAATCCTTAATGTGTATGCACCTAACAACAGAGTCTCAAAATACATGAGGCAAAACTAGTAATCTATATTCGTTAATAAAGAGAAATGGAAAATCTGCTCTCCTTCCCTTCTTCTCTCTAAAAAATCAATAAAACACATTTTAAAAAAAGAAAACCTGCTCTTAATATAGTAAAGTCAATTATTTTCCTATAACATATATTCCCTTCTTAAATTCTGAATATAAAAATGTCAATCTTTTCTTTTCAAATTGAGAATAATTAATATATGCATAAAAATCATTAAAACCTATATTGAGACTTGGAAGCTTCCTTTATTTCTTTTATGATTTAACTTAGTAGTTCCTCTACTTTTAAAAGAATATGGTAAAGCCATGGGTTCTTCCTCTAGAAAACAGTACATACAACATAAACACTTTAAGTATAATTTCACAGGGCATATAAATAACAAATAATTTTGCCAGTCACTACATCACAGTAATTATCCAGGAATTTCCAAGTACAGAAACAAGAATAAGAAACGCTGTCTTAGCATTTAAATTACAGAAGCAATGTAAACAATTGGACCATACATACATTATTTTCTCAGCTTCATCAGCTTCTACAGAGATCATGACTGTTGGTAGGTTAAAAAATGTCAGTGTTTCTGTCTCTGTGAGTATTATCTCTATAGTCTTCTCTATGTCTTCTTTAGTTACAGCCTTTCCAGGTAGTCTTACAACTCGTAAATCTAAAATACACAATACAAATCATTTATTCATTGCTATTTTAAAACTTCATTTCATAAGTTATCATGACAGGTCATACATTAGAGGTGGCTTTATATGGTCAAGGAATAGGCCATGTTGAGAGATGTAGTCTAGTCAATCCCTCTGAAGCCAAACTGGACCTTACAGCCCATAAACAGTCTCTGTTTGTAATATAACAAGCCTACCCCAGTCTCATACTTGTAGTAATAACTCCAAGGGCATCCCATCACATCTATCCCATAATATTAACAGGGATAATGAGGTGAGTGACTGTTGATACTACTCAAGGATATGGGCAAGTATATTTTGGGGATGTAGTATGCAACCCTTCTTTGAGCCTAAGCTAATTTCTAGTCTATGTCTATAACAACCTTTTGTTCTCTGTTTGGCCTTATCAGTGGTCTTTTGATTTAGATTACATCCCACCTCTAATCATCTCCACCAGGTACTGAAGACTCTTCAGTAGAATTTCTAGTTAAATATAGGATCAAAATAGGCTCAATATCCATGCAAATAATATACTGAAAACGGTTAGCCTCAAAAGGATGTTTAGGCTAGCCAGAGGTCCAAGTTCCTTAAAAAAAATCATTCAGGACTGGGGGAGTTAGACTTGGGTAACAAAGAACCACGACAAGGTATATAGGTCAGACAGAGTTCGATATTTTATGTTTAAACCAGCTGTGAAACAGAAATTCATGAGTCTTTGGGAAGGGTAAACTTGAATAGCTTTAGAAAAACAAAACTTAAGGGTATACACTTTCCAGAGACTAAGGATCAGTCTCCTCTTAAGGCCTGGCCCCTAGAAAAACACCTTTCTTATAACCTAAAAAAATACAAGTCATTAATTCCACTAATTCCAGGAAAGTAATAGCCTAGTCAATCTTCTACAAATGGCAGAGGAACTACCATTCATAGACAAAGCCCTAGGATGGCAAAAAGGATTTTTTTCCTGGATGTCTGTATTAAGTATTGTCTGAATGTTGCTTAAATTTGGTATATATTGAGAAATTGCCTGAAACTCCCCCCTATACATATAGAATCTATTTCATGGGTCAGATCCCTTAACACTAAAATAGCCTTACAATTAGATTTGACAGATCTCTTTCCATCTGGAAAAGCATCACATATTTATTAATTTGCCTTGCCTGCTCCTATTACTGACAGTGACGGAGAGAACACATTTTCTCCATTCCTGAGAGTTCTCCCAGAAGGAGGGAGCGCTAGTATGACAATCTTGGCTCCTCTCCACACCTTTACTCATGATGTCCCTTAAGAGGGTTGGAGTGGACCTGAGGTGGTCTAGATTCTTTAATGAATGAGTGGGTAGGTCTGTCAAATTTGAGAGTTCAACAGCAGTCTTTTACCCATAATGTCATATTTTGGCTCCAATTTATCATAGCTACCCTTACTATATTTTTCAATTAATTCAGAACTGTTTGGGGAAAAAAGGATGCCATCATGTGGCTATATTCAGAGACCCCAATAGAGAGCAACCTGTGAAGTCTTCCTTGGTTCATATTTAGGCTAGAATTGGTGTGATACAATTGAATCGCAAAAACATTTCATTCTTACCCCTCCTCATAAATGGATTATATGAAAATCAAGATACTTTCTTTATGAGTTTATGTAAAAGATAAATAGCTATTACTTATTTATTTATTCACTGAGACCATCCAGATACAATCTCTGTGTAAGATGCTGTTTGGTCTCTACCTTGCAATAAAATCACAAGCTTTTCTAATCATAAGGTTCCTTTTGATTATACAGTAAAACAATGGTTCTCAAACTTTATCATGCATCAAAATCACCTGCAGGACATATTAAAGATTGCTGGGACTCACCACTACACATTTTTCAAACATTTAATAAACATTTTATTGCAGAATAGTTTTAACTATACAGAAAATGTGCAAAACTATTACAAAGAGTTCCTTCCTGTATACCTTGCACCCAATTCTTCCTATTGTTAACATTTATTAAAACTAATAAACCAATATTGATATGTCATTATTATCAAAAGTTACTTAATCCCAATTTTCTTAGTTTTAAATTAATGTCCTTTTTCTTTTCCAGGATCTCATCCAAGATGCATTAGTCACTGTATCTCCTATGTCTCCTCTAGACTGTGACATTTTCTTAAACTTCTCTCGTTTTTGACAACCTTGTGTTTTGAGGAGTACTTGTCATGTATATTGTAAAATGTCCTTCAGCTTGGGTCTGTCTGATGCAGACAGGGGTTATGAATTTCTGGGAGGAAGACTACAAAGGTAAAGTGTCATTTTCATAGTATCATATCAAGGATACATACTATAAACATAACTCACCACTGGTGATGTTAACCTTGAACTGCAGTAGTGTTTGTCAGGTTTCTCTGCTGTCAAGTTACTCTTCTCTCTTCTATATCCCAGTAGCAATAGATACCTAGTACCCTGATCTTGCTTTCTAATAACATTCTCCCAATAAAGGAACCATGGACCTCTAGAGAAATGATGCATTCTTTTTGAAGGCAATCAATATGAAAAATGACATTATCAACTAGAGTACACTGTTTTATTTGCAGTTCCCGTGTTTTAAATCTTACACTCTCTACTCAGTTTCAACGTCATTTAGGTCTGCACCTTCCCCCCTCAGCCACCACCACTCTTTCAGGAAAGTGATGTCATACATTTGTGAAAGAAATTAGATTCTGATGTCACAGTCTGTATTCCATTTAAGGGTCCTTCAGTCTCTTAATTGTGCTATTTTTTTTTAATGTAGATATATTAAGGTTCAATTTTTGTTCAATTTATGAATTCTAGAATTCATAAATGCATAGTTTCATGTATCCACCACTACAGTATCATACAGAATAGTTTCACTCTCTTAAAAAATCTACTGTTTCACCTATTCAACTCCCTGCCCGCTCCAAGCCCATCAACCACTGATCTATTTTCTGTTTCTTTACTTTTGCATTTTCCAAAATATCATATACATGGAATTATGCAATGCTACACATGAGCCTTTTCAGACTGGCTAATTTGATTTAGCAATAAGTATTTAATATTTATCCATGTTGTTGTGCAGATTTATAGCTCATTTATTTTAATTGCTGGATAACATTCCGTTGTATAGATGTACCCTTGTTCATTTATCCATTCACCTATTGAAGGACATTTTGATTGATTCCAATTTTTGTGACTTTCAGTGGCTAGAAACATTTGAGTGCGGGTTTTGGGTGCATATGTTTTCAAATCAGTTGAATCCTTAGGAGTGGAGGTGCTGGATTGTATGGTAATACTATATTTAGCTTTATAAGAAACCGCCAAATTGTCTTTCAAATTTTTTGTGCCATTTGCACTCCTATCAGTAATGACTGAGAGTTCCTATTGCTTCTTATCCTTGCTAGCAATTGGTATTGTCAGGGTTTTTTTATTTTATTTTAGCCATTTTCATGGATGTGTAGTGATATCTAATTGTTTAATTTGCATTTCCCTAACTACAAATGAAGCTGAGTATCTTTACATATGCTTATTTGCCATATGTATATTTTTTATGAAGTCTCTGTTCTACTCTTTTGTTCTTTTATTTTATTTTTGAGTTTTTTAATATATTCTGGATACAAGTTCTTTATCATATATGTAATTTGCTAATATTTTCTCCTAGTGTGTGGCTTGCCTTTTCATTCACTTAACACTGTGTTTCACAGAGCAAAAAATTTAATTTTAATGAAGTCCCATCTATCAACATTTTCTTGCATGGATTATGCTTTTGGTATCATATCTAAAATCTTATTACCAATCCAAAATCACACAGAATATTTTCTGATATTTTCTTCTAGAAATTTTATCCTTTTCACTTTACATTTAGGTTTACGATTCATTTGGAGTTAATTTTTATGTAAAGTGTAAGGTCAGTGTTTATGTTCTTTTGCATTTTGACCTACAATTGTTCCATCACTAGTCATTGAAAAGATGAGCCTTTCTCTATAGAACTGCCTTTGTGCCTTTGTCACAGATCAGTTGATTATTCTACTGTGGGTCTATTTTGGGGCTCTCTATTCTGTTTCATTGACCAGTATTTATTGTTTTACCAATATGCTGTCTTGACTATGGTAGCTTTACACTTACTCTTGAAATCAGGTAATGTGAGTCCTTCAAATTTGTTCTTTGTGTTTGTGGTTTTTTTTTTAATTCAGGGTTGTGTTGGCTGCTCTAGGGCCTTTGCCTTTCTGTCTATATAAATTATAGAACCAGTTAGTTGATATATACAAAAAATCTTGCTGGGATTTTGACAGAGACTGGATTGAATCTATACATCAAATTATGAAGAACTGACATCTAAACAATATCGAATTCCAGTGCATGAATAGAGACTACTTATCCATTTATTTAGATCTTTTTTATGTCTTTCTTCCCTGTTTTATAGTTTTGCATACAGATATGGTCCATATTTTGTTAGACATATACCTCTTTTGTTCTGTTCTATTGCAAATGCTATTTTTTTAAATTTCAAATTCAAATTGTTCCTTGAGGGTATATAGAAAAGTAATTTACTTTTATATATTGTCCTGCAGCTCTGCAAGATATAAGCTTATTAGTGCCAGGAATTTTTGTTTTTGTAGACTCTTTAGCATTTTCTACATAGACAATGATGTCATCTGCAAATATAGAGAGTATTATTTCTTCCTTTCCAATGTATATAAATTTTATTCTTCTCGTCTTATGAAACTAGGGAAGACTTCCAATACAATGTTGAATAGGAGTTATGAAAGAAGACAACCTTTCCTTATTCTGGATCTTAGTGGGAAAACATTCAGCCTCTCATTGTTAAATATAATATGAGCCCTGGGATTTTTTTTTTTTGAGGTACAATTGACATAACATTATATTAGTTTCAGATGTATAATGTAATGATTCAATATTTGTATATATTGCAAAATGATCACAAGAAGTCCAGTTAACATTGATCATCATACATAGTTACAAATTTTAGCTGTATTCTCCTAGTTATTTTCAAATATGCAACACAGTATTATTCCTACACTCACTGTGCTGTGCATACATTGCCATGACTTATTCCTTTTGTAACTGGAAATTTGTACCTTTGTCTAAGGTTTTGTATATTCCATTTATCAGGTTAAGAAAGTTCCTTCTATTCCTTGTTTTTCAAGTTTTTAAAAATTATGAATAGATATTATTTTTCATCAAGTACTTTTTCTGCATCTATTGATAGATCATATGGTTTTTCTTATTCAGTCTATTAATCTGATAAATTACATTTAAAAAAATTATAAATGTTGAACCAGTCTTATTTTCCTGAAATGGACCAAATTTGGTTGAGATGTATTATCCCCTTTTAAATTGCTTGATTTTGTTTTACAATATTATTTAAAAATTTTTTTGTATCTCTGTTTCATGCGAATTATTATCTTTCATTTTCTTATAATGTCTTTATCTGTTTTTTGGTATTAGGGTAATGCTACCTCATAAAATGAGTTGGTGAATGTTCCCTCTTTACCTAATTTTCTGGGATAGACTATATCAGCAATTTTCAACCAGTATGCCATGGCGCACCAGTGTGCTACAATAATTTTTAAAACATTCAGAACCTGACTATTTAGTCAGGGGCACTGACCTCTTTTCCCTTAGATTGTCAGATTAAAAATGACAACAGCCAACACAACAATAGCTGTCTGGTGTGAATGAATCAAAATTATACCTATTTTTTCCCCACCTCAGAGCAGGTAGGTTTACACTTATCAGCACATCACTACTTATATCTAACCCCCTCCCAGATATTCCAATTCAATAGGCCTGAAATGAGACTTTACTATGGGAATTTTAAGGTGTATACCAGGTGACGTTAATGTGCATTTAAGATTAAGAAACACTGCTCTAGTCTAAAAAATCCAACCATGTGGTAGAAGTAGAATTGTTTAGGTGTAATTCACTTTAGAGACTAACTTCACCAGCACCTGGCCAAAATGATATACACATTTATATCATTCCTTGAGGCTTCCAGGGTGAGGTTGTGTGACTTCTGTTTGTTTTTTTATGTAGACAAGCAGAGGAAAGCCTTAGGTAAATCATTATATAAAATTTTTAGTATTTATCTTAATAACAATGCAAATGTATGGAAGGGTTTTTAAGCACGGGAGAGTGATTAGATTGTGTTTTTAAACAAATCATTCTGGACACAGTTTGGAAAAACACATTGGAGGGTGGTAAGAATATATGTAGAGAGGGCTGGAGGTTGTCATGACAATAATCCAATCTTCTTGGTCTCCCTCTGAGAGGATGAATTTCACTTCTGCAACAGACATTGCTGATTGCCTAAAATTTCATTGCTAAGCCTTTCTCCTTTCCTTGCCTGTTTCCATTTAACAGAGGCTGGGACATCAAGTGTTTAGCTTTCCTACACTCTCTTAAAGCTAGGGGTGGCCAAGTGACACAGTTCTGGCCAACAAGATAAAAGCAAAAATAAACAAGAACAACAAAGTCTTCTGGGAAAGCTTTTCTCTGCTGATGAGGGATGTGACTGGTGCTGTTGCCTTTCTCCTTCTTCTGCCTTTATGTGGATATAGTAATACCCAGAGCTGGGGTAGACATTTTGAGACCACAAGGCAAGAAGCAAGAAAGGGCTTAAGGAAAGAGAAGAGTGGAGCTGCCAATCCAGAGTCTGACATAATTAAACCACAAAAGCAAGACCAAAAGTTATCTACCTCTTAACTTCTTTTTTTTTTTTTTAATTTTCTTTATTGATTTGAAAGAGAGAGGGAGAGGGAGAGAGAGATAGAAACATCGATGAGAGAGAACATTGATTGGCCACCTCCTGCTGTCCCCCACTGGGGATTGGACCCACAACCTGGGCATGTGCCCTGACCAGGAATCAAACCAGTGACCTCTTGGTGCATGGGTCAATGCTCAACCACTGAGCCACACCGGCCTGGCCACCTCTTAACTTCTTTTAATCTGAGAAAAATAAGCCTTTATTTGTTTAAGCTAGTGGTAGTTAGGTATTCTGTTATTTGCTGTCAGAAGCATTCTTATTACATCAAAAATAAGAGTTCATCATCCAAAAAAAGAAGATTCCATCAAGCACTTTTCCAACCACATCAATATTGTTACTAATTCTTCATTATCATCTTAGAGGAAAAGACATCCTTACGGTACTCCAAGGAAAATGCCCCTCAAGTAGGTACCTATTTCTTCCGTTACTTCTGACCAACCACTATTTCCTCATTCTTTTATCTTCACTTTCATAATCCTTTGCACTACCTCATGTTTTACATATCCTTGGCCTGGAATGGGCCTCTGCTCTTCGTTCTGACAAATTACAGTGGAAGCTCGGTTCTCTAACTTAATTTGTTCCAGGAGGCTGTTTGAGAAGCTATTTGTTTGAAAACCGAATCATTTTTTCCCATTAGAAATAACCTAAATTGAATTAATCTGTTCCAGACTCCCAAGAGATTCCCTGTTTTGACCTTTCTTACATACAGTACATATCTAATTGTATTGTTTAATCTATAAATAAACACTTATTTTCTTAAATTTATTGAACCACCCCTACTAGCCTTAAACGAATCACTTTCAACACTCATTCCAGGGGTGTCTTTCAAGAGGTGAGTATGTGGCATCTTTGCTTTTTCACATATCACTGCCTCCGAAATGCTGTCACCAGCTAAGTGCTTTTTGTTTATCCAAATCAACAACAGTTTTTCTACCTCTTCAGTGGCCTGTGATCATTGTTTCTTTCACACCTTTAGCAACATTAGCACTCTTGTTGGCCTCTTTATGTTTTAAAATTGTGCTAATCGTCGATTTTGCCAACAACTAAAGCATCCTCTCTCTGTTATTTGTGGCCTGAGAGATGCTTTTTGTCATGCTGAAGTATCAGCATGAAAGGGTTGTCAGGTCGAAAACCAAAAACCTATTTGGTTCGACAACCGAGACTGTTTTTCTGTGAACAACTTGGTAGAGAACCAAATTGTTCAAGATGGGAGACGTTCGAGAACTGAGGTTTGATAGTACTGTTATCTTTAAAAACCCAATTCAAAAGGCAGTATTGTTCTCTGAACATTCTCTCTTTTTCTCACCTCAAAGGAGTTAATTTTTCCATTCTAAGTGCTCTGATCACATTCTGCACGTCTTATTATAGCACTGATCACAATGTATCTGAATTATTTGTCTCCGAGTAAGAAGCTGAGCTCTTTTAAAACATGGTCTGTGATTTCTGAGTCTGATGGTATAGGACAGTCGGTCACCTTGGGAACTTTTAGAATTATATGGATAGTTACTACCCTGGTAATTTTCATGTGGCTACTGCACAAACCAGCATTTGGGAATCATTACCATACTTCTTTTATCTCAAGTATCAAAAAATAATGAGCATATTTGCTAAAGAAATATAATGGTCTGTTACTGAAATAAATAACTGTATTTACATTACCTGTAAAACTAGTTAGTCCTCCTCGTTTATAGGATGGTTCTTCTAGGTCTTCTGCTATTGATTCAGTAGTTGATACACTTGACTTGGAAATTACACTGCTTCCTAAAACTGACCTTTAATAATAACAACATTATTCATTTATTTAGATGTCCTTTTGGATAATTAAATATATAAATGAAAACATCAGATTGAGAAATCAATTATACTATAACATAAGCAAAACTGATTAATAGTAGTTCTTCAAACATCAAGTTTATTTTTAATATTCTTTGAGTAAGAAGTCATTTTAAATATATTTTAGAGATAAGACATGTCAAAACTATGCCTAAGTCCTTCAGTGGATTCTCAATATATTTAGGGTAAAAACCCCAAATACAGCCAACCTACCTAGACTCTCCATCTTCAATATCACTCTTTCCTTCCCTTTTTCTTTTTTCTTTTTTTTTAATTCTTCAGTCTTGTAGAGCTTTCCTACTTCAGGACCTCAGCCTAGAATGCTCTACCTTTCATTTTTCATCAGGTTCCTGCCTATCATTCAAATCTCATCTTAAATGTGACTTACTCAATTTGATAAAGGTCCTCTCAAGATTTACTTCAAAGAAATTGTATGTACCCAGTGGGAAATCAATACATTAAAGAATCCCAAAATAATTTCCTTAAATATATGAACTTAAAATTACTCCATGATATTAAATGCTTTTTTCCTCCTTTCTATCTGTAGTCCCAACTGGGTCAAGTTTACTGGAATATCCATTGTTTTGCTGAGCACTCCCATGGATACTCGAGAGCAGCACTTTTCCCTCGAAATCTCATGCTTAGTTAACATCTGGAACTTTTAATTTGTCAGACTGAAAATTATACACTCAAATATTTCCCTATGATTTTTACATTGTTTTAGGATGTGCTGTTTTATTATTGTAAAGACTCTGAATTTCTCTACTATAAGCATTCATAAAATTTCAAGTATATTAGTATCTATGTAATAAATGCATAACATTTCATCTATAAGAAAGGAAATTATAAAACAAGAGAGAAATCAAACCCTAAGAGAACAGGGATTTGCATGGGCAAATGGTGGGGGGGGGGGGGGGGAAGAAAAGCCACTCTCTCCCATAAATTGCAGCATGAAAGTAACTGAAGGAACATGTCTGTTGGTATGTAATACTAGCTGCCTCTTTTGGTTTTTCAGGAAATATTGAGTAACACATATATTTTTTCACAAATGTTTTGGTGTGAGTACAGGGGAACTTAAGACATGCAAAGCTCTACATCTACTTAAAATGAATTATGAGAGGAGCATAGAGATGGCATATGAGGATGATAGAGTAGAGCCAGGTGACTGGAGGCAATGGACGTCTAAGTTACATATATGCAGCTTAAATGAAAAGACAATATATATGATATAAAAAAGTATAGAATAGTAGACTCTACCTTGTAAACTGCCCTAACATACTCGGATTTAGTGTATTTTGATAAAGGCTAGGAGAAACTGCATATTCCGTTACAAATGATCCTTCTTGTGATGTCAATAGGTTACTTGGCTTTGCTGAACTACTATATGAATCTGGATGGTAAAGAGGTCGAGGAGTAACATCAACTCCATTTACATCAAACACCTGTGGAAAGTGACAATATAAAATGAAATAAGTAAAACAGATGAGGTTTCTAAATAATAAGTCCTAGAAAATAGAAATAAAAGTAGTAGAAAAAAAGATAAGTATGTTTCTAGAATAGGATAAAACATAAAAAATTGAATGATAAAAGATTTTATGCTTGCCCTGGCCAGTGTGGCTCAGTTAGTTGGAGCATCATCCTGTGCACTGATTGGTGTGGGTTTGATTCCCCATCAGGGCACACACCTAGGTTGTGGTTTGATACCTGGTCAGAGTGCATAAGGGAGGCAACTGATTGATGAATCTCTCTCACATCGATGTTTCTCTCTCTCTCCCTTCCTCCCTCTCTAAAATAAATAATAAATTTAAGAAAGATTTTATGCTTAAAACATTTCTTAAATAGGCATACATTTTTAAGTCTTATGTTTTACCTATGTATAAGCAATATATATTAATTTTGAGAAAGCTAGATTGTTATTATTCCTTCAGATTATTATTTTTGTATATTTATTTTTTGTGTATAAGCTTTAAAAAATTTACTTTTCATTTAACATTTAATAAATATTAATAAATATTTCCAGATTACATACATATTCTTGTTTTCAGCTAACTCTTCATCTTTTCAGTTATGCAATTTAACACATACAGAAATGTAATTAAAATAAAATCATATAGTTAAATAGTATAAAGCAAGTGTTTTAATAATCACAACTAAAAAATTAGAACATTGGCAGCACCTCTAGAAGACCATGCCTCCCTGGATCACATATATGGCCCCTACCCTTTGTCTCTTCTGGGTCAACAGCCTCTCTCTCCTCTCTCCTAAATTATTAACTTAATTTTGGTAATCACTTCCTTTCTTCTTGTTATAGTTATATTAAGCATGCATTCCTAAACAATAGCATTTACTTTTTATATTTTGAAGTAAAATATGCATGCATTTTATTTTATTTATTGTTAATCCTCACCTGAGGATATTTTTCCATTGATTTTAGATAAAGTGGAAGGGAGGGAGGGAGAGAGAGAAACATTGATGTGAGAGAGACACATTGACTGGTTGCCTCTCGCATGACCCAGACCAGGGCTGGGGAGTGAACCTGCAACCCAGGTAGATGCCCTTGACTAGGAATCAATCCCTTGACCCACGGCCCTTTGGTCCATGGGCTGAAGCTCTAACAACTGAGCCAAACCAGCCAGGGCAAATATGCATATATTTTAAAGTACACATATAAATGTACAGTTTAATAAATGTTCACCAACTGAACACAGTCATGTACCCAGTATTCAGATTTAGAAACAGAAAATTACCAAAATCCCAGAAGTTCCTTTCATGAGAGACACTATCTCCCACCAAAGGTAACAATTATTCTGATACCATGGATTAGTTCTTCCTGTTTTTAAACTTTATGTAGATGGAATCATACAGTATGTACTCTTTGGTATCTGATTTCTTTTGTTCAATATTATATTTGTGAGATTCATTCATATTATCAAGTAGAGTTTGTAGATGGTTCATTTTCATTGTTGTACCCTACTGCATTGTGTGATATGTCATAATTTTCTTTACCTATTCTATTGTTCACGGACATATCTGTAGTTTCCATTTTTTTTTGGCTATTATAAATGGTGCTGCTATGAATACTATTGTATGTGTTTTGCTGAATATGCTGTATGAATTTATGTTGGGTATGTACCTAAGAGTGAAATTTCTGGGCAATGAACTATGTATATGTTCATCTTTATTAGATACTTCTAAAGTTTTTGCAAGTGGTTCCCTCCAACAATGTATGAGAGTTCTGGTTGCTCCAGATTTTTGCCAGCACTTTGTATTTACCATGTTTGTTGATATAAGTTCGTTTTGCCTGTTTTTAAAATCTAAATAGTCATATATTATGACTGATATTGTCATTTTTTTGTTCAACAATATGTTTTTATATTTCTCCATGTTATTGCATGTAGTTTTTTCATTTACTGATGACTGTAAAGAAGTCTGTTGGATTAGTATATCATATATTATTTTTCCATTTTACTTTGAATAGACATTAAATTGTTTCCAGTTTTGGAGCATCATCTAAACTGTTTTAATGAACATTTATATAAAAGCATACTGGTGTACATGAGAATGCAGTTCTGTAGGGCATGTACAGACATGCATTTGATGAGTGAACTTGATTAGATAACACCAAACTGTCCTCCAAACTGGTTGTAAAAATTTTTATGATTACCATTAGTGTGTGACAACTGCTGTTACCCCACATTCTCACCAACAACTGGCACTGTCAGGTTTATACATTTAAGCCAGTCTGGCATGGGTATACAGGGATCTCATTTTGATTTTAATTTCCATAAAGTTGAGGTTTTTTTCATATAATTATTCCCATTTTTATTCCTTTTTTGGAGGAAAATGTCCCATTCATGTCCTTTGCACATTTTCTTTTGTTTTTAAATTGATAATGGGGTTCATTAAATATTCTAAATATGAATCCTTTTAGTTTTATGTGATGCAGATGTCTTCTTTCACTCTGTGGCTTCATTTTTTTGTGTGATATTTTTTAATGAATAGAAGTGCTTAACCAAATTTATCATTTTTCTTTATGGATTATGCTTTAGATGTTTCATTCAAAAAATGTTCCCAATCCTGAAGTTATGAAGATATTTTTTTGTTGTTTTTCATGTTTAGATCTGAAATATACCTGGAATTGGGTTTTGAATATAAGATGAGGAAGGAAGCCAATTTTATTCTAAATGAATATCCAATCATCTCAATAAGAAGTTTTGAAAATCCCGTCATTTCCCCATTACTCTGTAGAGCACATTTATTATAAAACAAGTGTTTATATATGCTTGAGTCACTTGTAGGCTCTCTGCCCATTCCTTTGCTAATGTCATCCTTGTTATTAAACTTGATATCTGGGAGAGCAAGTCTTTCCACCAAGTTCTTAAGAGTGTCTTGGCTATTCTTAGGCTTCAGCAGTTTCTTATAAATTTTAGAATTACCTTGACAAGTTCCTGAAAAAAATAGCATGAAAAAAACACTTCTGAGATTTTGACTGAAATTGCAAAGAATCTATATGTCAAAATTGAGTAAAACTGATATGCTTACAATTTTTCTATGCATAAACATGATCTATCTCATTTTTTTGTGTCTTCTTTAATGTCTTCTAATAAAATGTTATGATTTTAAAATACAGATATTTACATCTTTTGTTATATTTATCCAAAAATATGGGACACATTTTTGTGCTATTGTAAATGTTATCATTTATTTATTTATTTTTTTAACCTTCACCCAAGGATATTTTTTCCCATTCATCTTCAGCTAGAGTAGGAGGGAGGGAAAGAGAGAGAGAAACATTAATGTGAGAGAGACATATCAACTGTTTGCCTCCCCGCACGACCCTGACCAGGGCCAGGGACTGAACCACAACCGAGATGCGTGCCCTTGACTGGAATCAAACCCACGACTCTTTGGTCCTCGGCCGACGCTCTAACTGCTGAGCCAAACTGGCCAGGGAATAAATGTTATCATTTAAAAATATATAACTTATTAACCATTTGTTGCTGGTATACATACAATTGTGTGTGTGTGCATGTGTGTTTTTTTATTTGATATCCAGTAACCTTGCTAAACTCTTACTATTTTGATAATTATCAGTGGGTTATTTTAAATTTATTTATTTATTTAATTTTGGTCCAGGCATACGTTTATTGAAATCTGAATAAAGGATTCCCATGTGTGACACAGCACCCTTCCTCACCCCCTAGATTCCCTCTAACTTTAATTTTCAGATAAAAAAAAAAAAAAGGCAAAGGGTAATACATGTCAACAGTTATAAAAATTTACACTCTGTAATAATAAAAAAATTCCTTTCCCATGTGTCAGTGATTTCTGAAGAACCTCAGCACTGGGCAGTCAGCATGTCCTTGGAAACTTGCACAGTCATAGCTACCTACGGAGTACTGAGTGTCTGTAGATTCATCCCCCAAGCTTCCACTTTGAAAGATAAAAGGCATGGGGCAGAGAAAACAATCAAAGATGAGAGACTCAGTCCTCCTGAGCCATGCCACAATCCCCTGCGGTTCATCTCCAACAGCTCGATGTCTTAAAAAATCAGATTCCAAATGTCCCACAGTCTCTTTCAAATGTGTTTTTATGGATTAGGAAATCCACCTTACAATAATACATAAACAGCTTTCGCCTCCAAATTTTGGACCTGGAGAGTATTATGCTAAGTGAAATAAACCAGTCAGAGAAAGACAAGTATCACATGATCTCACTTATTTGTGGAATATAATGATCAAAATAAGCTGACGAACAAAATAGATCCAGAGACATGGAAGTAGGGAACAGACTGACAAACCTCACAGGGAAGGGGGTGGAGAGTATGGGAAGAGATAAACTTATATGCATAACCAATGGACACAGACAACCAGGTGGTGAAGGCAGGGAGTGGGATTGGCAGCCAGGAGGAGGGTGTCAGTGTGTGTGTGTGTGTGTGGGGGGGGGGGGGAATCTGTAATACTTTCAACAATAAAGAGAAAAACAAAAACAAAAAAACTTTAGAATCATGTGATAACAGTACCCTTTTGACCTGAGAGAAGAGACAGTTGTAATGTCCTCCTGGTTTGCCAGTTTGTTTTTTGTTGCTAGTATTTTCTAATCAAAGAAGAGAAGTAGTCTCTTTCCTAGGTGCTAAAGGCCACTTTCTCTTTTGTTCATCTATTTCAGGTAGAACAATTTTTACAACTCCTTATGCTATCATTTCCCGGGCTTTTCTTAATTTCCTTGAAAAAGAAACTAAATGGGAAACATGCAATACCAAGTTATTGAACTAGATATTCCCTTCCTCATGTCATACAGACCACATTAAATAACTCTGTTAAACAATCAGAGATTTTAAACATTAAAGACAATTATATCCCAAATCAACAGACACACAGAGTGGTACATTCAAAAAGCCAGATGTATTTTTGAAAGATCATGCCTACAGTAAGTAAATCATGTAGTCATGGGACGTTGAAATAAAGTTGATAAGGAAAAAGGCACACTGCGAAAGTTCAAGAGTAGACAGAACAGAATAGTTCTTTTTGGTTTGGTTTGTTTCTAATGTAGGAGAAAGGGAAACAGGTGTATTAATTTTATATGTAGACAATTGTGTCATCTACAAATATTCAACATTTTGTTTCTTCTTTTCCAATTCTTATTCTTTGCATTTCTTTTTCTTGTCATACTGCACTGGCTATGACTCCCAAGAATGTTGGATAGAAGTGGATCCTTCTTAGAAATGTTTCACCATTAAATATAATCATTGCTGTGTGATTTTATAGATAAGGAATCAGATTAAGAAAGTTCCTTGTGATTTCCACTTTCATATGAATCTTTCTTTTTAATCATAAAAATTTAATCTTATGAAATACTTTCTATCTGTATTTAGAGAATCATATGCTTTTTTCCTTTAAACTGTTTATATAGTAAATTACACTAATGGATTTTAAAATAGTAAACCAATCTTAATATCTTAGTATACACTTAACTTTCTCATGGTATTATCTTTTTTTTATTATTATTGAATTTTGCTAATATTTTATTGAAGATTTCTCCATCTATGTTTACAAATAAGATTGGCTTGTAGTGTTTCTTTCTTATACTATTGTCAGCTTTTAATATAAAGATAAGACTAGCCTCATAAAATGAGTTTTGGAGTATACCCACTTTTCTATTTCTGTTTTCACATCCATATATGTTTAGCATATATCACTGGTGAAAACCATCTGGGCCTGGAATTACTTTAAAGGAAGGTTTTAAAATTATTCATGTTACTTTCTTTAATAGCTTCCAATTTTCAATTTTTGTTTGTCTCAGTAAAATATAAGTTTTAAAAGAATTTTTCCATTTTATCTTAATTTTGAAAGTATAAAATTGGAATAAATTTACACACAATATGCACTAATTATCTTTTAAAATAGCTTTTAAAGTGTACAATTCGGTGTTTTTAGTATACTCACAGATGTGTGCAACCATCACCACAGTTCATTTTAGATGAACCTGGAGATTATTATGCTAAGCGAAGTAAGCCAGTCAGAAAAACACAAATATCACATGATCTCACTTACATGTGGAATCTAATGAACAAAATAAACTGAAGAACAAAATGGGTCCAGAGGCATGGATACACGGAACAGAATGACAGACCTCAGAGGGGAGGGGACTAGGGAGGACAGGAAGAGATCAACCAAAGAATATATAGGCATATCCTATGGACACAGACAATAATGTGGTAAAGGCTTGGGGTGGGGTCGGGGAGCCAGCTGGAGGGGGGCAGGGGTGGGGTGGGAAATGGGGACATCTGTAATACTGTCAACCATTTTTTAAAAAGGAAGACAGTCTATATTATTTAACTATAACCCCCTAATCCTGGTCTCCCCTCCTAGCCTTAGGCCACCACAAATATATTTCATCTCTCTAGATTTCTCTGTTCTTCACTTTCATATGAGTGGAATCATATAGTGTGCGATATTTTGTGACTTATTTCGAGATTTATCCATGTTGTAGCATGCATTAGAACTTCATTATTTTTTATGGTTTAATGTTTTATTGTATAGATATATCATATTTTGCTTAGCTATTTGTCCACTGCTGAACATTTGGGTTGTTTCTACTTTTTGGCTAATATGAATAATGCCGCTATAAACATTCATGTACAGGTTTCTGTGTGGAAATAGATCTTTGTTGCTGGGTCATGTAGTAACACTATAACCTTTTGAAAAACTACCAGATTGTTTTCAAAAGTGGCAGGACCATTTTATGTTTCCATCAACAGAGTATGAATGTTCTGATTTCTTCATATCCTCACTAACACTTACCTTTTTTATTTTAGCCATTGCAGTGAGTGTGAAATAAATAATTCATTGTGGGTTTGATTTGCATTTCTCTGAGGACTAATAATGCCAAGTATTTTTTCCATGTGATTTTTAACCATTTGTATATATTCTTTGGGGGGGGGGGAATGAGTATTCAAATATTTTGCCCAATTTTTAATTGGGTTATTATTGAGTTATAAGAAATCTTTATATAGTCCAGATACAAATCCCATGACAGATATATGGTTTGCAAATATGAAACTCCCATTCTATGGGTTGACATTTCACTCTCATAATAATGTCCTTCAAAGCACAAACATTTTTAATTTTGATAAAGTCAAATTAATCTATTTTTGCTGTTGTTGTTCACATTTTTTGTGTCACATCTAAGAATCCTTAGCCAAATCCAAGGTCATGAAGATTTACCCCTATGTTTTCTTCTGAGTTTTTTTTATTTTAGTTTTTACATATAGATCTTTAATTCAATGTTGAGTAAATTTTTCTTATATGGTGTGAGGTAAATGTTCAACTTCATTCTTTTGCATGTGGCTATGCAGTCATCCCACCAACTTTCACTAAAAATACTATCCTTTCCCTATTGAATGCTCTTAGTATCTTATTAAAAATCATTTGTGGTGAAGGCTGAGGGGGCAGGGGGTAGGGTAGAGGGAGGCAAAGGGGGGATAAGTGGGGGACATCTGTAATAGAGTCAACAGTGAAAAAAAATCAGTTGACCATTGATATATGGATTTATTTCTGGACTCTCAATTCTATTCCATTGACCTATATGTCTGTCTTTGTGTCAGTACCACACTATCTTGATTACTATTGCTTTGTAGTAAATTTTGAAATTGGGAAGTGTGAGTCTGCCTACTTTATTGTTCTTTCTCAGTTTTGGCTCTTCTGGGTTCCCTGCAATTTCATGTGTATTTTATAATTAATTGTCAATTTGTACAAAGAAGTAAACTGGGATTCTGATAATGATTGTGTTGCATCTATAGATCAGATTGGGGAGTATCGTCATCTTAACATGGTAATTCTTCTAATCCATGAATTTGGAATGCTTTCTAATTTATTTAGATCTTTAATTTTGTTCAGTAATGTTTTATAGTTTCAAGAGCATAATATATTACTT
The DNA here is from genome assembly GCA_030848825.1 of Tadarida brasiliensis. NCBI lineage: Eukaryota > Metazoa > Chordata > Mammalia > Chiroptera > Molossidae > Tadarida > Tadarida brasiliensis. Next base: position 50,907,694 of record CM061264.1, read on the forward strand.
CTCCTATTAAATTTATTCCTAAGCATTTTATTGTTTGTGATGTTATTGTGAAATTGTTTTCTTAATTTAATTTTTAAATTGTTTATTGCAAGTGTATAGAAATACAATTTATTTCTTTATTGATCATGTATCCTATAACCTAACAGAACCCATTCATTAGTTTTAATAATTTTTAGTGGATTTCTTGGGTGTTTATATATGCAACATTATGTCATCTGAAAATAGAGATAACTTTACTTCTTCCCTTTCAGTCTAGATACCTTTTATTTATTTTGCCTACTTGCCCTATCAAAAACCTCCAGTACAATGTTGAATAGAAGTGGTACGAAGAATTTGTCTTGCTCCTGATCTCAGAAGGAAAGCATCCAGTCTTTCACAATTAGGTGTTGGTGGGTTGTTCATAAATCTCCTTTATCAGGTGGAGGAAATCCCTTTTTATTTTTAGTTTGTTAAGTGATTTTCTTTTACCTTAAAAGGATGTTAAATTTCGACAAGTACTTTTTCTGCATCTATTGGATAATCATGTGATTTTTGCTTTTTATTCTACTGATATGATGTATTTTATTAATAGATTTTTAGATGTTAAATCACTTTGCATCCCTGGGATAATTCCCACTTGTTATGGGATGAATTGTCTCTCCTCAAATTCATATGTTGAAGCCCTAACTCCCAGCACCTGTAAATATGACTGTATTTGGTGATAAGGCCATTAAAGAGATAATTAAGTTAAAATTACACCATTAGGGTGAGCCCTAATCCAATCTGACTAGTGTCCTTAAAGGAACAGTAGATTAGGACAAAGAGACAACAGAGATAAACACACACAAAGACAGATCAGGTAAGCACACAACAAGAAGATGGCCACCTGCACACCAAGGAGAGATGTCTCAGAAGTAAAGAAACCTGCCCATACCTTGATCTTGGACATCTAGCCTCCAGAACTAATACATTTCTGTTGTTTAAGCCACCCCAGTCTGTGATATTTTTTTATAGCACACTTAGCAAACTAATGCAATAATGATGTATAGTTCTTAATTAATTTTGTGATACTTTTGTATATGGTGTAAGATAAGAGTCCCACTTCATTCTTTTCACGTAGCTATCCAGTTTTCACAACACCTTCATGAAAAAGACCATTTTTCCCCATTGCATAGTCTTGGCATTGTTGTTGAAAATCATTTGACATATATTGAGGGTTTATTCCTCAGTCCTATATTCTATTCCACTGCTCCATATTTCTTTTTTATGCCAGTACTACACTGCATTGATTATTGCAGCTTTTAAAATCAGGAAGTATGTTTTTAAATCAGGAAGTATGAGACCTCCAACTTTGTTCCCCTTTTCAGTATTGTTTTGGCTATTTGGGGTCCCTTGCTATTTCATATAAATTTTAGGATGGATTTTTTTTTAATTTCTGTAAAAAATGTCATTGGAATTTTGATAGGGGTTGCATTGAATGTGTGGATTGCTTTGAGTAGTGTTGACATCTTAACAATATTAAGTCTTCAAATCTATGAACAAGGGATTTTTTTCTCATTTATTATTATCATCTTTTATTTCTTTCAGCAATTTCTGTAGTTATCAGTGTAGAAGGCTTTCAACTCCTTAGTTTATTCCTAAGTATTTTTTTTATGCTATTGTAAATGGATATCTTTATTTTAATTTTCTTTTTGAAGTGTTTATTACTCAGTGTATACAAATGCAACTGATTTTTGTATGTTCATTTCCTATCCCACTTTTCTGAATTTATTTTTTTAGTGTGAAATCTTTAGGGTTTTCTACATATAAGATCATGTCATCTGTCAACTGAGATAATTTTACTTCTTCCTTTCCACTTTAAATGACTTAAAAAATATATATTTTTATTGATTTTTTTAGATAGAAAGGGAGATGGGGAGAGAGATAGAAACATCGATGAGAGAGAAACATTGGTTCGCTGCCTCCTGCACACCCCACACTGGGGATCGAGCCTGAAACCCGGGCATGTGCCCTGACCAGGAATCGAACCAGCGACCTCTCGGTGCATGGGATGACACTCAATCCACTGAGCCACACTGGCCAGGCTAAATGACTTTTATGTCTTTTTCTTGCCTAATTGCCCTGGCTAGAACACCCATTATTATGTTGAAGGGAAGTGGTAAAAGTGGGTATCCTTGTCCTGTTTCTGTATTTCATCATTGTGTATGATGTTAGGTGTAGGTTTTACAGAAGTCACTGAGGAAATCCCTTCTCTTTCAAGTTAGTTGAAACATTAAAGAAAAAAAATTTTAAATCATGAACGGATATTGAATTTTTTTCTAAATGTTTTTCCTTTTTCTTTCTTTCCTTTTTTCAGTCTATTAATATGGCAAGTAGTAATGATTTTTAAATGTTGGAACAACCTTGCACACATTATCCCTACTTGGTCATGATTATCCCTTTTACATAGTATTAGTAATACTATATAATATGTATATGTTTTATATGTGTGTGTGAATAATATATACATAATGTATATAAATGTCTATAATATATATATATATATATATATATATATATATATATATATATATATAATTGTTTTGAAGTAAATATTTGTGTACTCCCAAAATTCATATTGGAACCCTAATCCCAATGAGATGGTATTGGGAGATGGAACCTTTGAGAGGCAATTAGGTAATGAAGATGGAGCCCTCATGAATGAGATTAGTGCCCTTATAATCAGAGGCCAAGAGAACTAGCTAAATCTCTTTCCGCCCTATGAAGATACAATGAGAAGTTGGCAGTCAGCAACTTGATAGTGGGTCCTCACCAGAACCTCATCATACTGGCACCCTAATTTTGGACTTCCAGAACTATGAAAAATAAATTTCTTTGTTTGTAAGCCAATCACTCCATGGTACTTTGGTATAGCAGCTTGAGCTAAGATAGTACATGTAATATATATACAAATATGTAATATATTCATTTATTAAAACTATATAGTGTTATTTCTATTTTTTGGCTATTATAAATAAAGCTGCTATAAACTTTCATGTACTAGTCTTTGTATAAATCTATATTCTTTTCTCTGGGTTAAATACCTAGAAGTGGAATAATAACTATATATTTAACATTTAATAAACTGCCAAATTATTTTTCATTTTGCAGTATATGAGAGTTCTAGTTCCTTCACATACTTGCCAACATTTAGTATGATCAGTCTCTTAATTTTCGCCATTCCAATAGGTGTGTAACAATATCTCATGGTTTTACTTTGCATTTCCCTTTTGATTAATGCTGATCATCTTTAATGTGCTCATTTGCCATCTGAATACGTCCTTTGGTGAAATGTGTTCAAATGTTTCACTCATTTTTAAAATTAGGTTGTCTTTCCTTGGCTGGTTTGGCTCAGCAGTTAGAGCGTTGGCCCGTGGACCAGAGTCCCGGGTTCGGTTCCCACTAAGGGCATGTACCTCAGGTACAGTTTGTCCCCGGCTCCGGTTGGGGTTGTGTGGGTGGCAACCACTTGATGTGTCTCTCTCACATCAATGTTTCTCTCTCTCTCTTCCTCCCTCTATCCCTCCCACTCTATCTGAAGATAAATGCAAAAATGTCCTCGGGTGAGGATAAAAAATAAATAAAATAAAATTAGGTTGTCTTAATATTGTTTGAGCATTGTTTATATGTTTTAGATACAAGTACTTTATCAGATATATGCTTTGCAAATAATCGTTCCCATTGTGTGGCTTTTCTTTCCATTCTCTTAGCAGTGTCTTTTAAAGACTAGAGGTTTTCTTTTTGATGAAATCCTGTTTACAAATTTTATCTTTAATGGACTGTTTTTGGTGTCATATCTAAAAAATCTTTGCCTAGCCCATTTAGATTTATATATTATAAACTTTTCTGTATAACAGGCTGTTTTAACAAAGAATATATTATACTTTGTTTAAAAGGCAATTCTTAATAAGTTCTCTAATGAGATAAGATAACCTATTTTATGACAATTCATTTAGTATTTTCCAGAGTATACTGCAAAGAAGAGGGGATAACAGTTGTACTATCTGTATTATAGCTATATTAGTTACAATTAATATCATAACCAACTAGTTCTTAAGGTGATGAGTAGATTTTTCTCATTCCACACTAATATTACCAATAATGAATTACAGGAGGCAACTGCCAATATTATGCTGTAAGATATGTGGTAAAGACTAATGAAATCAATATATCAATATTAGGAGTGATTTTATTAAAGCAGCATATTTTCTGTCTTTAACAATTCATCAAGTTCTTCAAAGTGTCATTTTCAAATAAACTCAGAATTCTAAAAAATATTACCTGTATGATTGTCTTTGCGGTGGAAGTTTTTTCTATTGCTTTCATCTCTGGTACCATCATCATCATGGTTTTTGACATACCCATTTTGCTTTGGTTTGCACTACCATATCCTTTCATCTGAGCTTTTCCTAGGCCAGGAAAATTAATTAAAGACTTCCTTGACTGTGAGCCAATGTTCCTATACCAGGAAAAGAAAATACAATACAGAGAATCCACAATTGAAGAAAAACTAACCAACAATAAAACACTTTCATTTAGAAACATGAAAACAATCTAAACATATAAATAAGAAATACTACTACTACTTATGAGTTAATTATGTGTAAGTATAGTTCTAGAAATGTTTAAATGCATTATGTCAATTTTCCCACACAACTCTAAGAGGTTGCTATTGCTAATATTTATATGAAATCACAGAAGTTTAGAGGCAAATGTGTCTACTAGAGTTGAATTTTAAACCTAGGCAGTCAGATCCAAAGTCCACATTGATTTTTCTGGGCCTATTTCCTTATCTGTATAATGAGGATAATAATAGTATCTAATTCATAGGTTATTTGAGGATTAAAAGAATTAATTTATATAGTATGGTTAGGAAGTGTCTGACATGTAGTGAGCACAAATGAGTGTAGAGTACAGTTACATAGGTGATTGAAGCAGGAGTATAAACCTGGGAAAGAAGATCATTTTCGTGCCTAAACAATTACATAATAATTTTTAATAGGAAGAGAAGTTATAATAAAAATGTTTATATCCTGGAGGAAAAATATGATTCCACTTTTGGATCTACTCTGTAAGTTTCCTAAGACAAAAACCCATCTTATCATTCATTCATTCTAGTATTCTGATTGTACTGTGGATTTCTATAAAATAAGGATGATCTGCCCTTAGATTTTAAAAAGGAAATATATTTCCAAAGAAAACATTTTTAATGAGTTTTATTTTCCAAATCATAAAAGATCACACTAGAATAAAATATTTTAAAAAGACATCAATTTACTTTTCATATTTTATTCATAGAATTTATTACTACTTGACACTTTGTTGTTGACTACTCCTCTACTAGAATATAAGCATGTTTAGTGTAAGAACTTTGTCTTGTTCATTACTATATTCCTAGTACCCAGGACAGTGCCCAGTATATTATGGGCATAAAATAAGTATTATTTAAGTAAATGAATAAGTGAATTTCATTCACTTTTTAAGTATTCTACCTTTTCCTCCCCTCTTCAGTCTCTAAATGACTTTACCTCCAACATTTCTAAGAAAATAAAAATGATCCTTAAATTATTTCTCCACCTTCATTATGTTCTTCTTCCATATCCTATAAACTCACATAAACCCATTTTTCTTTCTTCCTCTTTCTACCTCTTTCTATGGTAAAAGAGTTTCCGTTCTTATCTCAGGCTATCTTTCTACCTATGCTTTGAAACTGTTTCTTACTACTTTCTCAGGGACTCTTCTCCATCAATAATTCCCTGTCTCCTATATCTTATTTCTTATCTTTTCCTCTTAGCATATAATTATGTTCCAGTCATCCCCTAAACTTAAAACATCTTTCATTTAGCTATGTCTTCCTCTACCTATTACTATATTTTCCCTTCCTTTCATAGTCTAACTTCTTAAAATAGTAGACAATTATACTGGCTACTTCCTTATACCTCTTATTTGCTTCATAATTCACTACAATCCAGTTCTACCTTCTCCTCTCCTACTGCATAGAAATTACTCTCATTAAAATCACCTAGTCCTTCAAATTGTCAAATCCAAGGAACAATTTTCAGTACTTATCTTTGCAGCATCTGACAGTTGACCATTCCTCCCTCTTCTTAATATTAACTTCTCAAATTTGTTTCTGGATACCACTGTCTCTTATTCTCCAATCACCCGACCCTTCCATTTTCTACCAACTAGTACCTTTTAGGTTTCTCTTCTTTCTTGACTTAATCCAGAATATACAATTCATCAATGTAATCACTCTTTTAACATTATCTTCAATTCTTATTTTCTTTCTCCTTGACGTTTGCCCTCCCATCCTTATAAAATCCTGTCATTCTATTTTTCCTTTATTAGTTTCCTCTTTTGAGATTACACTTAGCTCAAATCTCAGTAATCTATTTTCACACTATATACACTATCCCTGAGTAAATAGAACAAAACCTGTGGATTCCAAGACTACTTATATACCACTTCCTTATGGCAATCTACCATCAATATCACTATTTCCTTTCTCCCATCCTCTATAGATTTTATATCCTGAATTACTGACTCTGAGTATTTCAATACCTATGAGTTATTTCAACATCTATGAATCTTTCTAATACCATGGCTTCTTAGCTTCTTGAAATCTTCTCACATAAATTATATTATCCTCCTTGCTACGTCAGCTAATTATTCCCATGGTCTTAACAAGTTCAACCACCACTTCCTATTTTTCCAGCTTATATACCCTTCTAAATGCCAACTTCTAACAGCCTTCAACTCTATTATGACCTTCAAGCCCTTGATTCTACCATTACCTACACCTCTTAGCAATCTCTTCTCTCTTGCTGAAGGTTAATTAATAGAATCCACAGTTGATTATTATAATCACTCATTCTCTTCTTTAAATTCACTGTAATTTCTGGAAAAATTAAAACCTTTATGAATTCCAATGATCTCCTTACTTTGAGATTGCATTTGTATATTAACCATATTTCTAGTTTCTATAAACTCAGTGTTTTAATATCTGTCCTATATACATTGGCCCAACATGCCTTATTCTGGATAACCTGATATGCCCAAGTCACCTTGCCTTGACTTCCTGCCTCCCTTGTTGCCCCTTATCCCCAGGAGCATGGTTTTCTAATACAAATCAATCAGTCCAGAATGCATTCCCTCAACTACCTCCCGTATCAGGCCCTCACGCTCTGATCCACTATACACCTCCCCTAATCATCCTATAGCCAGGTACCAGGTAACTAGGAATGAACCCTATGCCCAGAACCCATTGAAATTATGCAAACTAGCCATTCCTAAATCCACTTACCCTGCCTCACATATTTCTTCTCACCAAAACCACAGTAAAGACTCTTGCCCACAGTTCCCCCATCCTCTGGCTGGTGGCTAACCCCAGTGTTTCTCCATGTGGTCCCCTGTGGCAATGAGGTACCCCTCCTCTTGGGAACTCTGAGTAAAACACTATTTTTCAATGGTGATTGTCTCCTGATCTGTTGCCTTATTACACCTCAAATTTTCTATTAATACACTATATTTAACTCAACCTGAGCAGCTAAATGAAGCTGGAGAAAAAATATCCAAACATTATGCTAGGTCTCAGTTTAAATTATGAATCGTTTAACTTAAAAGTGGGTCCTTAATGTGCCAGCAAAAATGGGGCATTTTCTTGGTTCATTTTTTGCTACATCTTCTTTTTTTTATTATTATTATTTTTTCCCCATTGACACCCTCCTCCCCAACCCTCCACCCCTTCCCCAGCTTTGTTGTCCATGTCCATCAGTTATGCATACATGCGTATAAGTTCTGTGGTTTATCTCTTCCCTCCCCCCCCACTCCCTCTTCTGAGGGTTGTCAGTCTGTACCCTACTTTCACATCTCTGGGTCTACCCTGTTCCCCAGACTGTTATGTTTATTATATTCCACAAATGAGTGAGATCATGTGATATTTGTCTTTCTCTGCTTGGCTTGTTTGGCTTAGGAAAATACTCTCGAGGTCCCTCCATGTTGTCTCAAAGGATAAGAGATCTTTCTTTCTTACAGCTGCATAGTACTCCATTGTGTATATGTACCACTGCTTTTTTATCCATTCATCCACTGATGGGCACTTGGGCTGTTTCCAGATCTTAGCTATTGTAAATAGTGCTGCTATGAACATGGGAGCACATGTATTCTTTCTGATTGGTGTTTCAGGTTTCTTAGGGTATATTCCTAGAAGAGGGATCACTGGGTCAAATGGCAATTCAATTTTTAATTTTTTTGAGGTAACACCATACTGTTTTCCACAGTGGCTGCACCAGTCTACATTCCCACCAGCAGTGTAGTAGAGTCCCCTTTTCTCCACACCCTCGCCAACACTTATTGTTTGATGATTTGTTGATGGCGGCCATTCTGACAGGTGTGAGGTGATACCTCATTGTTGTTTTAATTTGCATCTCTCTGATGATTAGTGATGTTGAGCATTTATTCATATGTCTCTTAGCCATTTGTATGTCCTGTTTGGAGAGGTGTCTATTTAGTTCCTCTGCCCATTTTTTAATTGGGTTCTTTGTCTTCCTTTTGTTGAGTTGTATGAGCACTCTATATATTTTGGAGATTAACCCTTATCTGATGTATCATTGGCAATTATGCTCTCCCATACAGTGGGTTCCCCTTCTGTTTTGATGGTTGTTTCTTTTGCTGTGCAGAAGCTTTTGAGTTTGATGTAGTCCCATGTGTTCATTTTTTCCTTTATTTCTGTTGCCTTAGGTAATGTATCAGTGAAGATTCTGCTGCGTATGATGTCTGAAATTTTGTTGCCTACATTTTCTTCTAGGATTTTTATGGATTCACCAGTCACATTTAAGTCTACCCATTTTGAGTTTATTCTTGTGTATGGTGTAAGTTGATGGTCTAGTTTCATTTCTTTGCATGTAGCTGTCCAATTTTCCAACACCATTTATTAAAGAGGCTATCTTTGCTCCATTGTATGCTCTTGCCACCTTTGTCAAATATTAATTGAGCATAATGTCTTGGGTCAATTTCTGGATTCTCTGTTCTGTTCCACTGGTCTATATGCCTGTTCTTGTGCCAGTACCAGGCTGTTTTGATTATAGTAGCTTTGTAGTATAATCTGATATCTGGTATTGTGATCCCACCTACTTTGTCCTTCTTTTTCAAGATTGCTGTGGCTATCCGGGGTCTTTTTTGGTTCCATATGAACTTTTGGAGTATTTGTTCTAGTTCTGTGAAATATGTCACTGGTATTTTGATGGGGATTGCATTGAATCTATAGATTGCTTTGGGTAATATGGACATTTTAATGATGTTAGTTCTTCCAATCCATGAACAAGGTATGTCCTTCCACTTTTTTATATCTTCCTCTATTTCTTTTTTCAATGTCTTGTAGTTTTCTGCAAGTAGGTCCTTTACTTCTTTGGTTAAGTTTATTCCTAGGTATCGTAATTTTTTTGCCACAATGGTAAATGGGATTGTTTTTTTAGTTTCTCTTTCTGTGAGTTCATCATTGGTGTATAAGAATGCCATCGATTTCTTGATGTTAATTTTGTACCCTGCTACTTTGCCAAATTCATTTATTAGGTCTAGTAGATTTTTGATGGAGTCTTTAGGGTTTTCTATGTATAATATCATGTCATCTGCGAATAATGACAGTTTCACTTCTTCCTTTCCAATTTGGATCCCTTTTATTTTTTCTTCACGTCTGATTGCTGTGGCTAAGACTTCCAGTACTATGTCAAATAACAGTGGCGAAAGTGGGCATCCCTGTCTTGTTCCTGTTCTTAAGGGAAGTGTTTTTAGTTTTTGGCCATTGAGTATGATGTTGGCTGTAGGTCTTTCATATATGGCCTTTATAATGTTGACATATGATCCCTCTATTCCCAAATTGCTGAGCGTTTTTATCAGAAATGGGTGCTGAATTTCGTCAAATGCTTTTTCAGCACCTATTGATATGATCATGTGGTTTTTATCGTTCATTTTGTTTATGTGGTGTATCACATTTACTGATTTGCGAATATTGAACCAGCCTTGCATCCCTGGGATGAATCCCACTTGGTCATGGTGAATAATTTTTTTGATGTATTGCTGGATCCGATTTGCTAGTATTTTGTTTAGGATTTTGGCATCTACGTTCATCAGGGATATTGGCCTGTAGTTTTCTTTCTTTGTAGTGTCTTTTTCTGGTTTTGGAATTAGAATTATGCTGGCCTCATAAAATGAGTCTGGAAGTCTTCCTTCTTCTTGAATTTTTAGAAATAGTTTGAGAAGAATGGGTGTTAGTTCTTCTTTGAATGTTCGGTAAAACTCCCCCGTGAAGCCATCCGGGCCTGGGCTTTTGTTTGCTGGGAGAGTTTTGATTACATTTTCAATTTCCTTCATTGTTATTGGTCTGTTCAAGTTTTCTATTTCTTCCCGTTCCAGTTTTGGGAGACTATGTGTTTCTAGAAATTTGTCCATTTCACTTAGATTGTCGAATTTGTTGCCATATAAATGTTCATAGTATTTGTTAATGATCCTTTGTATTTCTGTGGTGTCAGTTGTTACTTCTCCTCTTTCGTTTCTAATTTTGTGTATTTGGGTTCTCTCTCTTTGTTTCTTGGTGAGTCTAGCTAAGGGTCCATCAATCTTGTTTATCTTTTCAAAAAACCAGCTCTTTGTTTCATTGATCCTTTGAATTGTTTTTCTGGTCTCTATGTCATTTATTTCTGCTCTGATCTTTACTATTTCCTTCCTTCTACTTGCTCTGGGGTTTTCCTTTTGTTTGCTTTCTAGTTCTTCAAGTTTTGAGGTTAGAAAGTCTATTAGAAATTTTTCTTGTTTCTTGAGGTAGGCCTGTAGTGCTATGAACTTCCCTCTCAGAACTGCTTTCACTGCATCCCATAGATTTTGTGTTGTTGTGTGTTCATTTTCATTGGTTTCCAGGAAGTTTTTAATTTCTTCCTTGATCTCCTTTTAACCCATTAATTGTTTAACAACATGTTATTTAGCCTCCATGTATTCAAATGTCTTTGCATGTTCTTGTTGCAATTGATTTCTAGTTTCATGCCATTGTGATCTGAGAAGATGCTTGATATGATTTCAATCTTCTTGAACTTGTAGAGACTTCATTTGTGTCCTAACATGTGGTCTATCTTTGAGAACGTCCCATGTGCACTTGAGAAGAATGTGAATTCTGCAGTTTTGGGGTGTAATTCTCTGTAAATATCTATTAAATCCATTTGGTCTAGTGCTTCATTTAGAGTCTCTGTTTCCTTGTTAATTTTTTGTCTCGAGGATCTATCCAGTGATGTCAGCGGGGTGTTGAAGTCCCCTGATATGACTGTATTGCTGTCGATTTCTCCTTTGAAGTCCTCCAGAAGATTTTTAATGTATTTTGGTGCTCCTATATTGGGTGCATATATGTTTACCAAGGTTATATCTTCCTGTTGGATAGATCCTTTCAATATTATGTAGTGGCCTTGTCTCTAGTTATGGCCTTCATTTTGAAATCTATTTTATCAGATATGAGTATTGCTACCCCAGCTTTTTTTTCCTTTCTGTTTGCTTGGAAGATTTTTTTCCATCCCTTCACTTTCAGCCTATGTGAGTCTTTTGTTGTGAGGTGGGTCTCCTGTAAACAACATGTATATGGGTCATGCTTTCTTATCCAATCTGCTACTCTGTGTCTTTTGATCCGGGCGTTCAGTCCATTTACATTTAAGGTGATTATTGTTATGTACTTATTTATTGCCATTTTTGTTTAGTGTGGTTCTATTTTCCTTTCTATTTCTTCTACTAATTATAGCAGTCCTTTTAACATTTCTTGCAGTGCTGGTTTGGTGCTAATGTAGTCCCTTAGCCTTTTTTTTTTTTTTTTTTGTCTGGGAAGCTCTTTATTTGACTTTCTATTTTGAATGATAGCTTTGCTGGGTAGAGTAGTCTTGGGTTCAGATCCTAGTTTTTTATGACCTTGATTATTTCATGCCATTCCCTTCTGGCCTGTAGTGTTTCTATTGAGAAGTCAGCTGATAGCCTTATGGGGGTTCCTTTGTAGGTAACCTGTTGATAAGCTCTTGCTGCCTTTAGGATTCTTTGTCTTTAATTTTTGGCATTTTAATTACTATGTGTCTTGGTGTGGGCCTGTTTGGGTTCTTCTTACTTGGGACTCTGTGCTTCTTGAACTTGAATGCCTTCTTCCTTCACCAAATTAGGGAAATTTTCTGTCACTATTTCTTCAAATATATTCTCTAACCCTTGCTCATTTTCTTTTTCTTCGGGGACTCCTATGATGCGAATATTATTACGTTTCCAGTTGTCCCACAGTTGTCTTAAGCTATCTTCCTGTTTTTTCATTGTTTTTTTCCTTTTGGTTTTTTGATTGGTTGATTTTCTCTACCCTGTCTTCTAATTCACTGATCCGGTCCTCAGCTTCTTCTACTCTGCTGTTTCGTCCTTCCAATGTGTTCTTCATTTCTGCTATGTCATTCTTCATTTCCAATTGGTGTATTTTCAATATTTCTATGTCTTTGCTCATGGTGTTGATGTCCTTACACATGCTGTTGAGCTTCCTCAAGATCATGGCTCTGAATTCTAGTTCTGTTAACTTGCTTAACTCCATTTCATTTATCTCATCTTTGGTGGAGGTCTCTTGTTCTTTCATTTGGCATCTGTTTCTTTGTTTTACCATTTTGGCTATCTCAGTGGTTTTTGGAGCCTGCCAAATTTTCCCTGTGGATGTTGGTGTTCTGCTGTTTGTGGCTCCCTGTACTGGGTTTGAATGAGCGTGGGAGGACCCACGTTATACACCACTGTCGAGTCTTACTTTCCTGGGTAGATTTGCAAGGCCAGAAAAGGTTCAGTTATCCTCTAGCTTTTTGCCTAGAGGCTATTAGTCCCGGTTACTTGAAGAGCCTTGGGTTCTTAGTTGAATGAAAACCTCCCTCAGGTGTTCAGTGTGACAGGATTTCCCGAGGGTGGGGCAGATGCTAGTAGTTAATGAGCCTCAATTTGCATTTCAATGGCCCAATTGGGTGTAGCTGAATCTCGAGGGAGGGGCTGCTGCCTCTCCCCAGAGCCCTGGGAAGGAGTAAGATGGCCACCGCCCTGAGTGGCCACAACTCAGCAAAAGCTCTGAGCGCCCTCCAAATCCCGAGTGTCCCCACACAGTTCCAGTCCAGTCCGCTCTCCCTCTGCGGGAGCCCAAGGTGAGTGGCTGTGGCTATTTTAGTGCTCTGCCCCAGCCCTCTGCGCTGTGGAGACGGCTTGTGCTTTCACCCTGAGGGCGGTGCTCACAGCCAAGACCGCTGCTGTCTGTGGGCTCCCAACCCCCCTCTGGCACCTCCGCAATCCTACCAGGATCGATTTAGTGTCCCTGGTTGTATGGTCCTCTCAAGCTGCTTTTCCGTTGCTTTTTCCTGATGATTTGTCTTTATTTTAGTTGTATTTCCAGTTTGGTCCTGGGATATGGTCTGTGTAGCTTCCATTCACTCTGCCGCCATTTTGGAATCCGCTACATCTTCTAAGGCTACTATTTTATACCTTTCTCTCCTTGAAGATCAACATCTCCTCTCCCATCTTTACCTTCAGCTGATTAAATGAGAAAACTGAACCAATCAGGTAATTTCCTAATACTCCCATTGTCACATCTATGTAACTACCTATATCTGTGCCTACAGTCTCTATTTCTCTCCTTGCTACGCTGGTAGAGTGATCTACAAATGTAGCTTAGGTCAATTCCTCTACAATTGCCTAGATTCCACTCTTTTTGCCTTTACAAAAACATTGTTGTAGTAATTCTCTCAAAAGCTATCATAAGCTTTTCTCTCTACTGGATTATTCCTTTCAGCAGTAAACATGTTGTTATTTCTCTTACCTTAAACATAAACTTCTCGTGGCTGCAACTACCTCTCCAGCTACCATTCCATCTTTCCTTTAATTATATCAACTCCTTGGGGGGGGGGGGGGATTGCCTATACCTATTGCTTGTAATCTCCCTCTTTATAAACTGTCTTGAACCTGACCAGGTTTTTGCCCTTATTCCCCAAAAAGGTTTCTTACCAAGGTCCAGTCACCTCCACAATATTAATTCCAGGGGTCAGTTCAATGTTCTCTTCTTCAGCAGAATTTACCCATCTGTTCATTCTTTTTTCTTTGACTTTTTTAAAAAAAAATTTGCACTGCAGGACATTTTCCTTATTTGGTTTTACTTCTACTTTTTTCATCCTTGGATTTCTCCTTTCTACCTAAATTCATAGCCTAGGTAAAGTCATCCAATGCCATGATTTAAGTGTCATCTAAATAATTACTGGACCACTAGACAAATACAGTGGAACCTTGGTTCTCAAACTTAATTCGCTCTGGAGGGCTGTTCGAGAAGCAATTTGTTCGAAAACGGAATCATTTTTTTCCCATTAGAAATAATGTAAATTGAATTAACTTGTTCTAGACCCCCAAATGATTCCCTGTTTTAACCTTTCTTATATACAGTACATGTCCAATGTACTGTTTAATCTGTAAACAAACACTTCTTTTCTTAAATTTATTGAACCACACCTACTAGCCTTAAACGAATCCCTTGCAGCATTCATTCCAGGGGTGTCCTTCGGGAGGTCAGAATGAGGCTTCTTTGCTTGCTGTCACTGGCTAACTGCTTTCGTTTATCCACATCAACAACAGTTTTGCTACCTCTTCAATTGCCTGTTATCATTGTTTCTTTCACTCCATTAGCAACATCAGTGCTCTTGATGGCTTCTTTATGTTTTAAAATTGTGCTAGTCGTCCATTTCACCAGCAATAAGAGCAAAAAACACAAAAATATTCACAGAACAATTTCCTGAAATGTTAGGGGTAAACTGACTCATAATGGCACAGTCTCTCCTTTGTTTGTGGCCTGAGAGACACATTTTGTCATGCTGATACATCAGCATGAAAGAGTTGTCAGGTCAAAAACTGAAGCTGTTCAAGAACTGATTTTCTGTGAACAACTTGGTTGAGAACCAAATTGTTGAAGATGGAGACGTTAGAGACCGACGTTTAACTGTATATTCGTCTGTCTTCTTAACATCTCTAACTAAAAATTAGCATGACCAAAACTGAGCTCCTTACCATCTTGCCCTCACCCCATCCAGCAAATGTACTCCTCTTGCAATATTCTTTTGTTAAAGGTAATGCTATTCTTCCAGTTGTTCTGGCGAAAATGACTTCAAAATATATCCAGAATCCAACCATTTGTCACCAACTTTTTGCCACCATCTTGGTTCAAACACTATCCTATCTTTCTTAAAATATTGCAGTAGCCTTCTAACTCATCTTCTTGCGTAACCTCAATCCCCTTAAGTCTGTTCTCCACACAGCAACCAGAGTGATCCTTTGAAACACAAGTTAGATCATATCACTACTCTGCTTGAAACCCTCCATTCATTTCTCTCACATTTAAAGTAAAAGCCTAAGTTCTTACTCTGACCTAAAAAGTCCTCCATGCATCCAGTTAGGTCTTTGATTTCACATTCTTTAACTTTTTCTCTTGTTTACTCTGCTCCAGTCACACTGGCATCTTGATATTTCCATACCAGAGTCTTTGCATTTGCTATGGTCTTTGACTAAAATGCTCTCCCTATAACATGTACATGCTTAGCATCCTTACTTTCTTCAGGTCTTTACTTAAAACTTCCTTCTTAGTGTGACCTTCTCTGGCTCCCCCTATCTAAAATGTCAAATACCACTCTCAAATATTTCATATTCCCATGCTTTAATTTTCTACCTTAGTACTTCTTACTAACAGTATCTTTAATACACTAGTATCTTAGTACTTCTTACTAATTTGTCTTATGAATTAGCTGACCTACCTCCCCCCTCTGCCCTTAGAATCAAATTTCCATGATGGTAGGGATTTGGGGCTATTTTGTTCCTTGCTATATCCCTAATGCCTATAATGGTACCCAACACACAGTAGCAGCTGCTTAATAAATATTGGTTAAACAAGTGAATATTCCCCAAATCATTACATCCAACTCAAAACATTCAGTCTTCATACTCAAATGTTGATCAGCCTACTGGGTAGTCCCAGGTAATGTCTGCCAGACATCTCAAATTGAATAGACACATAATGAAAACATTTCACATTTACTCAAAAACCAGTTCTTCCTCTTTTATTCCCTATAGGAACCTAAACAGAAATAAATTAGTGAATGAAGTTACATTTATCAATTAGGCAGTTAATAGGATCTTATGAGAGAGCATTATCAGTGAACTCCCCCAAATCTTCAGATTAGAAGGACCTGTGTTTATCATGTCCACCATTGATAGCCCCAGCAATTAGCCCTCTGCCTACTAGCTTGAGAAATTAGAGACAGAAAGTACGACCTACTTTTTAAAAGGAGTTGATGATTTCAAGAGGAGATAACCTCTTTGAAAATCACTTTGCCTAAAGAACAGAGTCATGAAACAAGAGGTCATGTAGCTCTACACTCTAGAGTTTGCTAAAGCAGGGACTTAGTCTTTTTTTGTTCACTCCTAGTATCTAGGGTAATAATTGAAAAATATAAGACTCAAATGGTATTTATAAAATGAACACCTGATGACCATTTCTATGAAAAAAGAGGCAAATAACATTAAAAGCATCCTAGACATACATAAATCTCACTATGAAATAAATAAGAGGAAAAGCAGGAGTGGCTTAAGAAAAAGTTCTGTATTAGCCTCTTCTCATTTTAATGGGATAAAGGTAATCCCAATCTAAACCAAATCATTTTCTTTCATTCATTCAAGTTATTTATGAAACACTGTACATAGGCTCTATGCTACATGCTGACATAGAATATGAATCAGATGTGGGCCCTAAGGAGTATACAATCTAATAAAAGAGATAAAACATGTATATGATTATAATGCAAGTACAAAATTATATTTGCCTAAAAAGAGGTACACAGAAGATGAGAGTTATGATAAAGATTACTTTGGGTGAGAGGAGTGAGCAGAGAAATCATGAAGGTGACATCTAAGTTAGGCCTTGAATAAAAGTTGAATTCAAAAGTGTATGGGGTGTGTATGTGTATGTGTGTTTGTGTTTGGTGCAGCCGTAGAGGTAAGGGAGGACAGGGGTATCGGAGCAGGACAGGAAATGCACCCTGAGCCAAGATCATTATGAACAATAAAGGTAGAAAAGTATGTGGTATATACAGGGAATCCTAAATGATTCCATAAGATGCATGAAAGAAAACAAAGTTAAGCTTCGAGAAAATGAAATAGCCAGGCTAAGTTTGAAATTTATTACACAAGCAAGAGAGTGCCTTTTTGAAGGTTTCTGAGCAGAAAAGTGATCAAAAGTATGCTTCAGAAAAATTTAGCGGTATACAGAAAATACTAGAAGCAAGAAGGCCATTAGGTAAGATGCTAAGAGAATAGTCTAGGAGAGAAATAATCAAGGCTTAACCTGGGGTGGCAAATGTAGAAACAAAAGAAATGCAAGATGTAGCATTTATTAAGCATGTCTGTTTATTTTCTGCATTTTGATTCCTTGACATGTAGGGACTTGCTGACCCTGAAAGGACTGCCCCTCCCAAGGCTAATCAACTCCTATTGATAGTAAGGCTCACCCATCCCACATTTTTCATACACAAACCAACTATCTAGAGCCCATACCCTCAACCACCTCCTTTATCAGGCACTCACAGAGTATCATTCTCTGGGCCACTGCCCACATGCCCTAATTACCCCAGGTACAGGAACCAGACAACTAAGGATAGCCCCCATGTCCAGAGCCTTTTGAAATTATTCAAACAATACAATCCTACCTGTTTATTCTGCTTTGCCTGCTCCTCCCCATGGAAACCACAGTAAAGTTTCTTGTCCACGTTTTCCCCTTGCTTATTCAACCTGTTGACTGGCCCTGGTGCTTCCCCATGTGGTTCCCTATGTGGAGTAGCATGCCATGCCTCCTGTTTCTAGGGATCTTTGAGTATTAAAAAAATAAAATTCTTCCTTCATGATAGTTATTTCCTTGTCCTATGTGTCTTATCATGCCTGATTAAAACATCCCAGGAATCCTTAAAACAGCACATAAAGAATTGACAGGACTTGGTAACTCATCATAACAATGCCACTTAAAATTTCAATTTCAAATAACTTCCATCTGTATTTTCTGATTAAATTCTTATAACAATGTGTGAGATATTCAATAGCTATGTTTACAAGTGAGAAAACTTAAATTCAAAAAGGTCTATTTAAATGCCCAAACACTCTTAATAACTCATAGCCTATGTGTTCTTGAGCAAGTTTCTTAATCTATTTCTTTTCTTATATGTAAATTAAAGTTGATAATAGTATCTACCTCCTAGAGTTAGGGTGATGATTAAACTAGCCTTTCCTTCTAAAGAATAATAAGTTAAGTTGTAAATAGGCTCAATTTAGATATCAGTGATATCCTGGTGGAACTCTCTGGTAGCAATTGAAAATGCAGGAGTAAAGTGAATATCAAGGAACAAAAATAAGAGCTAAAGATTCTGATTTGCGAATCTTTGCTTGGAGATGATAATAAATGAATTGAGTCCCAAAATAAAAACCAAAGACACAAAGTGACGCTAACAGGGCCAAGGAGAGAACATGAAGACAGAAAGAAAAAGGCATTCAGAACAGTAATAATTAAGCCAGTACAGTTAGGGTTAAGGAGGGAAAGATCAATATTGCCAAATGCTGCAGAGTAGACAAGAAAGCCCATTAATCTGGTGCCTTTTGAGACATTTAGGTTGTTCATTAATTGACCTTTGAGTACTTTCTGTATAGCAATAGAGACAACAAATTGCAAGAGTTAAAAAGTGAACACAGCCCTGGTCGGTTTGGTTCAGCGGTTAGAGTGTCAGCCTACAGTCCGGAGAGATCTGGGTTCGGTTCCCGCTAAGGGCACATATCTCGGTTGCAGTTTGTCTCCGGCCCCGGTTGGGGTTGTGTGTGTGGCAGCCACTCGATGTGTTTCTCTCACGTCGATGTTTCTCTCTCTCTCTTCCTCCCTCTCTCCCTCCTGCTTTCTCTGAACAAAAAAATGATGGGAAAATGTCCTCTGGTGAGGTAATGGATACTTCTGGTGTTTGGTCCAACATGTAAAGACCATGAAAGTCATTAGTCTTATTCTCACAACAAGAAAAAGGCTGAGCAAATGAAAACCAACAGGTCTTCTTAGATCTAACAGAGAACTGAAGTGACAGGTAAACCTGAAAGTTTGAGAGGCAGGAAAAAACAGAGAATCACAAGTTACTGGGAGTAGAAACTGCCACTGAAGCCAGCAAGTAGTAGCAAAACTTAAAGAGTAATTGATTAATTGCTGGAGACTGAATATAGACTAATTTAAAAGATAAAAACCACTGGAGGCCCAGCCTTAGAGAAGCATCCACACTTTTGTGACTTGTACCTCCCTGAGCTCCTTTAGGCCCTCATTATGAAGATCCATGATGAGAAAAACCCTCTGATAGTTCCACCAGTGGGGCAGGAAGTAACCATTTATACCCAGAATGTTCAGTTCTACCTAACTAAGGCCTGCCCTCAAGGGAAACTAGTTTATCAGAGCCTAACGAATGTCGAGGGAAACACACACCCAACTCCAAGTCCCTCTATCCTTCTTGTTTTACCTAAGGCGGAAAAAAAAATCTGAAAATTACTTATAAAGGTCATAGCCTAGGGACAAAGGCCCATTAAAAGACTAAGACCTAATCATAACATTATGGAATACTTCCTCTCTCCTCACATCTTACCACCACATCAATAGGGCTCCTGTATAATAACGGGGTTGCAATGCGAAGAACTGCAAGGCTCAGGCTCTATTTAAGAATGAGTCTCTAGGGAAACCTAAAACACAGAGGAGATAGAAACCAGAACAATAGAAGAAACTGAAGCCTCATAAACCCACAGTTACAGCAAATAGTAAACACAGCATAATTCCTAGCCAGATAAACATTAGACCTTATACTAAAGGCTTATTTCTCTCAGTTTAGATTACCTGATATGATACATTCAGTTTTCAAAAATAAATTACAAGGTATACCAAAGGGCAAAAGACAGTCCAAAGAAACAAAGCAAGCATTAGACCCAGATGAAGTTATGGCAGAGATTTGGGAATTGTAAGACTAGAACTTAAAATAATTATGATTAATAGGCTAAGGACTGTAATGATGAAAATTCTAAAAATCAATTAGTAGAATAGAGAAACTGAGCAGAGAAATGGGATAAAAGCATTGAACAATTAATTAGTGGTAGTTTTTACTATAATAAGAGATTGTCCAATATTGTTAAAACAATGGCAAAGACCCAAAATAAGAAAAATTGGAGTGAAAAAGTGGAAAATTGATAAATACATGTTTCATGAGATCCTTTCCAAGATCAGGATTAAGTCCTAAAAGGAGGAAGGTGAGAAATACCATACGTATTATTAAGTCAAACCATTGTAAAGTTTAGTGTCTGTGAAAGTTTGTTTTAATTAGACAACATGGCTAACTCAAAAAGTTAAGGTTATACTAACCAATTCTTTCCTTAATAGATAATCTCCTATGAATTTGTCATTATTTAAGAAATTCCCAAGGGAATTTTTCTGATACACTCTCAGCTACTATGAGAGTTGTATGACTTAAAAATTTACACAAATTCAACTTAATTTTACCTTGCAATTTCCATCCTACATGTGAAAACAAAAACCAGACAAGATGCGAGTAACCAGTCACTTAAGTACAAACTCATTCATTCATTGGTTCAGTCAGCAAGTATTTATTGAAAGTCTTCATTCTAGGCAATAACAATGAAAACAAAAAAATCTCTACCCCCATGGAGTACCATAGCTTGAGTGAAGACAGATTAACAAACAAGTATACCAAGTAGGGGTAAGTTTTACAGAGAAAAATAAAGCAATGTTGAGAAGGAGGAAGTATTATTAAATGTGTATAGGGTGGATAAAGAATTCTTTGATAAGGTGACATCTAAAGGAAATGAGTGAGCCCAGCCGGTGTGGCTCAGTGGTTGAGCATCGACCCATGCATCAAGAGATCGCTGGTTCGATTCCCAGTCAGGGTACATGCCCAGGTTGTGGGCCAAATCTCCAGTGGGGGGGTGGCAGGGCATGCAGGAAGCAGCCAATCGATGTTCTCTCTCATGGATGTTTCTATCTCTCTCTCCCTCTCCCTTCCTTTCTAAAATCAATAAAGGAAAAAAAAAATTAAAGGAAATGAGTGAGTCATGAGGTTATCTAGAGGTTATATGTCCAAAAGACAGCAAAGGTACACATCTTGAAGTGAGAAAATAATGTGCCTGATATTATTGTGGAACAACAGTGAGTGTACTGTAACTAGTCAAGAGGAAGAGTCCATGGTGAGATACTGTAAGGCAGTGTAAGTAGTAAGCTTTCACTCCCAGTGAAATGGGAGGCAGAGGAAGGTTTTGAAAAGAGCCACAGTGATTACTATGTTGAGGGTGTTGGCAGGACCATTCATGTGGTTACTGCAGTGTTACAGTGACTTACTTCGGAGTGGTAGCCTGGATTTATTTTGCAGGTAGAAATGTAGAATCTGCTAATGGAGTGGGATGTTAGAGAAATCAAGGGTAACTCCAAGGTTTTTAACTAACTGAAAGAGTAGAAATTGCGATTTTACTACAGAGTTGGTTAGAGAATTAAGTTCAGTTTTGGATATGAATTTCGAGATGTCTATTAACTTCTAAGTGCAGATGTTTGATTTTTTAAAAAGTCTGTTTTCTTGGGAGAGGTGTTGGCTAGAGATATAAACTTGTGAATCATCAGTGTATAGGTGATTTTTAAATGCATAATAGTGAAGAAAAGAGATTTAAAGGCTAACCCCAGCAACACTCTAATGTTTAGACACGGGAGAAATGAAGAAGTACCACCAAAGTACTTTGAAAAGTAGCCAAAAACCAAGAGGAGAACTAGGGAAGAGTAGTGGTGTCCCAGAAACCAAAGGAAGTGATTGAAAACTCAAGAAATGATAAACTAGATCAAAGCTGCTGATGGGTGAGTTGAGAATGAAACAGACATGGCCATTGAATATGGCCGGGTAGCTACTGTTGTTGACCTTTATGAAAGCTGTTTTGCTGGAGTGGCAGAATGGGCAAAAATTTTTGAGTATCATATTCAAGAGAGAACGGAGGGTTCTCTCTCAAGAACTTTCAACAAGTTCTGCTAAAGGAAAAGTAGCTGAGCTGGAAGAGATTGGAGAGATGTTCAAAATTTGAGAAGAAGAAAAGGGGTCTGGAAGTATGGGAGAGTGAATTAGGGAACTTGAGCAGCATTGCTGGGCAGCACTAAGGGAACACCTGAACTTCTAAGCGAGCCAAGTCCTCAGAGCTGTGTGTTTTTCTCCAGCCTCTCATTCACCTGCTGCAGGAACAGTACAGTGTTATAAGCAGGAAAGAGTTTTAAGGCAGAATGGCATGAGGAGGAGGCAGAAATAAAACGCGACTACAGAGCAAAGTAATGTCCAGTTTGGTGGCTCACAGGAGTTGAGGGCTTTGAACGTGTAGGTGCAGCGCCTAGGCAACTAGCTTGCAGCTGCTGAGCGGAAACACGGAGTGCTATGAGGGTATTCTCAAACTCTGGCTTTTGTCATGGAGCAAGCACAGCAGGAGGGTGTTTGAAAAAGACTGTACTAGGCCAAGGAAGGAGAAATATTGCCGCCTGGAAGCCTCCAGGGCTGCTGATTGAACCCAGATGCAGCAAGAGATGGGCTCTAAAAGGATTCCTTCCCTCCGTGACCCAGAGAGACAGACTAAGGTTTTACCGCCGGAACTTACAATCCGAGGTTCATCTGCTTGTGGCTGTCTGTCGGAGATATGGGCATGTTGGCGACTAGCTGGGAAGTGGTCGACCACCCCCTTCCCTGCCGGCTCCTGGAGTCCCTGTACCCCAACCCCAGGCGTTAGGCTGGTGCTGAAGCACCGGAATGTTTGCCGGGCGTCATGGAGACCGTGGAGCCCAGACTCAACAAGCGGCCGCGCGGTTGGCTGGCGGCTGGAGGCCAAGGAGGAGGGCGGAGGCGGAGGGGAGGGCAGAGGGTTGGTGGAGCAAGAGGAAGCTCGGGGAGACGACTAGAAGAAG
The DNA here is from genome assembly GCA_030848825.1 of Tadarida brasiliensis. Lineage (NCBI taxonomy): Eukaryota > Metazoa > Chordata > Mammalia > Chiroptera > Molossidae > Tadarida > Tadarida brasiliensis. The sequence continues at coordinate 50,930,765 of CM061264.1, forward strand.
GAGGCGGGCGGCCCCGGCCCCAGGCCCCTCCCAGGTTCTGAGTCTCCCCGGTTGCAGGCGGATGGATGGGGCTTCTTCAGGCGGTGGCGGCAGCAGCGAAGGTGGCGGCGGTAGCAGCGGCAGCGGCTGTAAGTGCAGCCTCCATAAATCACCTCTCCTCTCCTAGTCCTTTTTGGGATGAGGGACTCCTGAGGTGTCCTCTGTCCCCTTTCTCTCCTTCCCCTCCCCCACCGCAGAGTACCGCCCGGAAGACCCTTAACTTCCGGGGAGGGGCTGCGGCTCTGTTCCCCTCCCAGAGTGGCGCCGGCCACCCAAGGCGCATGCGCAGCTCCCCTCCGCCACCCACCCCCTCCCAGCCTGGTCTTTTGCTTTTGGCGGTGGCCCCGGCGCGCTGAGAATCCTCTGCGGAGTGAGTTTGCCTAGCCCTGTTCGCCTCCGCCCCTTTCTCCTGTCGGCCTCCGATCCTGGTCGGGGTGGGGCTAAGCTGACCTCCCCTTTGTGGCTCCGCCTCTTTTCCCCAGTATCTCCGGGTTCTGTCCCAGTACTGGGGAGGCTCCTGCTGGCACTGCAGCCCTTGCGGTGAACAGGATCCTGGGCAAACCGGCTGTTTTTGGAGGGGGTGAGGGAGGGAAGAGAGACTCTAAGAGGGCATTATTGTGAGGGACCGAGGTCCTCCCAGCCGGTGGAAGGATTCCTGGGGACAGATGCCTCCCCCTCCTTTGAATGGCCTTGTTCTTCCAGCCTTAGTGGAAAGATCTCTGGCCTGTAGCTCATCCCTGGTCCTCGCTTGCTGTGTGACCTTGAGCAAGTCACTACCCCTTTCTGGGCCCCAGTTATCCCTAAAGCTTTCTCCAACGCTAAAATTCTTAATTTTGCAGAAAAACTTATGCAGTTACAAGACTGGTCGGTCTCCTGAGGCCGCTTAGCCGAGATGACCTGGAGTTGACAGAACCTTCTTTCTTCATTCATGGGTGGAATGAGGTGACCTATTTATTGGGTCGCTTTTATTCCTTTACCATTGGTTACAAATTGGACGGACTCGATTCGTTAATGTTTTCAAAAATTGTCCTAATTGTTGGACATCTTTGAAAAATTAGAGAAAGGGTGAATGGTGAGCTTGTGGTATCATCATCTCTGGTCTTGTTACTACTGAGGCTCTCTTTCCTTTGATCCAGATGGTGTGGTGGCTCGATTCTCCCAGTGCCTGGCTGAGTTTCGGACGTGGTTAAGAACCAACTGGTTGAGGTTCAATGCAGACAAGACGGATGTGATGCTGGTAGGCAGGGGCGCACTTGGAGATTAAGGGAGGGAAAATCCAAACTCCCTCAAGTACTATCAATATACTGCTCTTATATGTTCCAGTGTTTGAGAACTGCTGATGGGCCAATAATTTCCAGAGTTTGAGTGAGATAAAAATAACATGTCAACAATATAAGAAGTATAAAAGTATCAGTTGGTGATAATCTGATAAAATAGGGCCCCTGGATAAAACTCTTTTTGTAAAACTTCTGAAAAGAAAAACCTAAACTGTTCTTTGAAGAACCAAAAGGCTATATGAGTGTTTTGGGCTGGCGTTAACAATAAAAATCAAACTAACATAAAGACGCTGATGCTGATTGTCGAATAGATAAGGAGCTTACAAATGTAATGCATTACTGCTTTGTAACCTGCATCCTGCCTACTAAAGGTAAAAACTCCCAGCCTTTATCTAAAATGTCATTTTAAAAAATAGGTGAACTTTTTTGATATTTAGGTATTTTCAACCAATTAGTAGTTATCCATAAATTTTTTACCTGCACATCATGTGTAGGCTGTCACTTTTAAACAAAAATTTTAGGAAATTGTTACAAAATCTCAAAAGGGACTCAGGGACTCTGAAAATTGTTAGGTATAGAATTTGCTTTTAGGGTTTTGAATGTGCTGTATTAATCTGTTTCATTCAGATAGCCCCAGAGTCTAAATTGCTACAAGTATTTTTTTTTTTTTTTTTTTTTTGGTGCATTTTGAGAGGAACCTTTTTAAGTTACATAACAGTATGTTTATACAGTATGGGTATATATTACCTACATTTGAATCAGGTGTTGGTACTGAATAAAAGGTTATATTTCTTAGGATAGTAAATTGCCAAAGAAGTTTACTTATTGGTTAGTTTAAGGTATTGGTTGAAGTAAAAGTGTGACCTTAAAATGCTTTTGGTTAACAGCAAAACAATAACTCTGAGTGGTTCTTGTGTGTGTGTATTATAGCTTCTATAAAATTGTTTAATAACTTTTTAATGGAGCATTCAGTAAATTGCTTAAAAATAATTTCCCAATATAATAGCAGTTTTGAGTAGTATAATGTACTATAAGTTAATGTTATGTTTTCCTGAAAATAGGAAGCCTTTAGGTGGGGAATGGAAGCTAAAGAGGCATTTATTCAGGCTTTGTATAGTGATTTTTTTGTTTGTTTTGGGACATTAGCCACAAACCTCACATAAAATTGGAATTAACCACACTTTTTAGTTTAACTTTAAACATAATACTACAATTAGCAGAACAACCATTTTGAAAGTCACATTATTAAATACTGTAAACCATAATAATTTTACACAACTCATAGGTATTGGTGAATTTTCTCATGCCTTTAACTCTGTCATGTCCTGTTTTCAGCTCTTCTAGTATCAGTAGGCTTTCAACATTTATTTTTGTTAACCCAAGTATAAATATTGACTCTTTGCATTTGAATACAAAGAAGACATCTGTAGTATTCATCCAAAGTGCTGAAGAACTCAGGGTAATGGATGGAAGTAACAAGGAGGTATATACTGGATTAATAAAAAGAATGTTCCAAAAATTAGACCTTTTTTTTTTTTTTTTTTTTTTTTAAGAGCAGCTTCTTCATGACACAGTGAGTCATTGGAGGTGTTTAAACATAGGCAGAAAAGCCTGGTAGTGAGTAGGGAAGCACAGTGAGGGATTCCTACCTACATAGGGGAGAATAGACCAAAGACCTTTAAGGTCTCATCCAACATTAAGGTTCTATGGCTACTGAATAGTTAATTTTTACTGAAGAGGTAAGCGAGAGATTTGAAAAAGACTTCACTTTCCTTAAGGTGGCTCCTAAAATTTGTAAAGATATATTACTAGAATAAATTGGAATTAGAACTGTATTGAATTCAGTAGTCACATGTTACCGATGACTTACAATATTGTAGCTGTTTCTCTTTACTTTTAGAATCTCTGAACCAAAAGAGAAAAAAGAAATCACTGAACCTACCTTTGTAAAGATGGGAAGGAGGAAAATGTAGAGGGAGTTTTTTTCCTCTATATCATTATGCCACTTAAAATTAGTAAAATTAATACATAGTATTAATAAGGTTTAAGGTCACTTATCAGTAAGATAGGTACCCATTCAAGTATTTCTCAGACCTCGATTTTCCTGACAATTTCAGAATTCATTCAGTAGCTTAAGAGGCTGTGATCCCCAGCTTTTTATAACAGCTGGGATTTTAATTGATGGTTTAACTGAAGAATCAAAGATTAAATGGACCTAAGCAAGCAAATTATTACTATGCCTTGTGTTTTTGACAACACTTAAAATTTTTTCTTTTGGTAACCAGCTACATAAATTTCACATATTAGCTTTCGTATTTAAATGGAAAATCCTCCTTTATCACCATGGTATTATAAAAAAGCCTGAGTTTCTACCTTGAGGCCCCTTATTATTTTTATCTTTACCCACCTCAAGTCTATGCACATCCATTGTTCTTTGCCTTTAGCTTTTTCCATCAGACATCTCAAAGTGAAAATTATGTCACTATGAACTGACTTTAAAAAGCCATTTTTATTTCAAATCCTAAGGATTAAGGTAATTCAACAGGGTAACTTAGAAACTATATATCTATGCTAAAATATTTATTCCCTCAAGGAATCCTGAAAACCACTATTATATAAGTATTCTAAAAAATAAAATGAAAATACTGTACAGTACAGTTAATGGTAAAAATTGTTTGTAGATTTGGGAACCTTAAAGTTTTCCTTTCTCTTCTTTCCCTTGCTTTTCTTTCAGTAGAAAATGTGCATCAGATGTTTATGTTTAATTGGTTTACAGACTGTCTGTGGACTCTTTTCCTGTCAAATTACCAGGTAATGTCCTTTCACTTAGCAGCTACTTCATATACCTGTAAATGCACAAATTATTATTGGACATAAGAATTTCAAGTTAATGTTGAATCTTTAGAAATAGGAAACTGCTTAACAGAGTGTAGAATTTTAAGGGAATACAAATACCTTAAGAAAACAGCCTCCCCCATATTGCATTGTAAGTTAAGTATTAATTTAAAGAAAAATTTTATATGTGCACATTTTTGCAATATATTGTACTGGCATTACATTATTTGGAGGGAATGAGTAATTTTCATATTTAACCGGTTGATTTTGATAGTTATTTAAAAATTGCATCAAGAGGAACCCTTGTACATGTGTGTGGGGGGGCTGTCTTTTTGAAATAAGACTTTTAAACTCCTGGTTTAGTAAAATATGTTAATGCACGTTTTAATATCATCTTTGCATTAGCCAGTATCTGCCTTAGTAATGGAAGTGAAACGTTTGTTATTTTGCAGTCATTGGCTCTGGCAATCATCAGAGTTGGCATTAAGGCCTATGGACAGTTGTAGGCCAATACATTATAATAAACTTTAAAATTGCAGGCATTTCAGGCATTGCAAATGAGCAAGTTTTCCCTTCATGCAGTCAAGTCGGAGATTATGTCCATTAAAGAGCAGCTTTTCAGTATTTCACATTTTAAAATTTTCTCTAGTGCAAAATGCAACCGTTGCACACTTAGGTTGCTACTGGCATCTCGGCAGGTGTGTGAGGAAAAACAAATTAGACAGGAGGATGGCGGGCTACCTAACAATCCCTTTTCTTAATCTCTGCCCATACCGCTAAAATTTTGAGATACCGAATTTTACATTTCCCCGTCGCAAACCAGCCCAAACCAGCCGAGAGAGGAATATATCTGTCAAGGGATAACAGCTTTGAAAGCGCACGACTTGCCGCGGTTGCATCACAGCAGCATCCGTTTTTCGGCAAATGCACTTCAAAAAAGGCCTACATGTAAAATATAACGTATTTTTCTCCCTGCGGTGTGAATGCCAGACTCGGTTCCTTTGGCACCCTTCCTTGACTTCTGTAGTTCCTCGACTCTTCTCTCTTGGCTGGAGTGGCAGATCCGCTAGGTCGCCAGGTCGGGGAGGCGCCCCTGGCCGAGATGCCCACCTCCTTCCACACCCACCTTGACTCCGCCCCCTCGTGCAGCACCGGGGAGGGGGAGGGGGAGGGCCGTCGTGGCCCGCGCCAGTCCCCGCTTCCGCGCGCGCTGTCCTCTTCCCTCCAGTCCGGCTCAGTCGGGTCACCGCGAGGGGGCGGAGTGGGGTGTGGTGGGCGAGCTCGGGGCGGCTTCTGCGCGTTCCCGCCGAGGCAGAGGCGGCGGCGGGAGCTGAGAGGCGGTGGCGGCAGCAGGACTGGAGTCCCGTTGCCGAGTCTCACATCCGGGTTCTGGCCGTGACCCAGCTGCGGCCGCTGCGGAGATGTGACCCGTCAGTACGGCAAATATGGCGGAGGTAAGGGAGCGAGCTCCCCCTCCCCGTCCCGGAGCCGGGAGCTCCCGGGCCCTGGCCGGGGAGGAGTGGAATGGGCCTGGCTAGGAAAGGCCCAGCCCTGCTGGCGCCACTGCCCACCTGTTGTCCGGAACAGGCCGCGCTCAGGGCGGAAGCTTTTCCTGGAACTTAGTTGGGATGGGTGCGGGGGTTGGAGGGACCGGAGGCGTAGTTGGACTTCGGGGACAGTTTGAAGGGGCGAGTGCTGCGTAGTACTGCCTGCGGAGGGGGCCGGGGTGGGGGTGCCCGCCGAGCAGGGCGCCTGTGGCGCAACTTCGCCGGCGGTCCTGGGGGCCGAGAGGAGCTGCTGCTTCCTCTTGCGAAGTTTCTTCCCTCCTTCACCGAGATGCTGTTGCGCTGTTCGGCGTCACCCCACCGTTTGCTGCTGACATCCAGTCGGTGTTGGTGGGGAAAACGTAAGGCAGAACAGCCTTTGATTAACTCTAGTTTTCCTGATGGTGATAGGCTTGGAGCAATGAGCCTGGCCGTTCGCAGTCCAGCGCTCTAGGATGCGGGAGTATCCCCATTTCTCCAAATTGTTCCATCCCCTGCCCCCAAGGTAGAAAGAACCTCTTTCTCTCTCTACATTTCAGCAGAGTTGCTTTCTACCTTCCCCTGTTTCACTTTCCTGGCATTCCCCCCACCCCCATTCCAAATCTAGTCTATCCTTGTCTTCTAAATCTTTTTTTCTTCTTTGGGGAAGAATTTTTTTTTTTTGCCCTATTTTAATTAAACGAGTTCCCAAAGCCCCTTTTCTTCCGTGGTATTTATTTTAAATATTTGGCTTCAAACTGGTGGACAAACAACACTGTTTTGATTAATCTGAACTTAGTATTTGGAGATTTAAATTTTTGCTTCTGATTTAAACTTTAAACATTCGATTTTTTAAAAACGTTTTTTCTTACCCTCGGAAGAATTTTGTTATTCTTTATTTTTTAGTTCAAGAGGTGATATATTTTTGTTTTCTTTGAGTAGAGCCACTCTTAATGATTGATAAGGCATTTCTCTTGTGTGAATTACCATTTTCATGATCTCAGAGGCACCCAAAAACAGATTCAGGAAGTAGGTAATTCTTTTTACCATCAGCCCTCAATTTTTGTCTTTCTTATTTGCTTAAATGAAGTCAATGGTGAGTACTTTAATCAAAACTATAATATCTCCTTTTTAAACCTTGGGATACAGAAACATGATTAAATTATGGGAAATATTTATTTGGAGGCCTTTTCATGTACCTGTTGAGTGGAGGGACCTAAAGGTTAACTGTTTTCTGGAGTGGCTCTTAGGGTGCTCTTTCTGCTTGCCTTATGGAAACTGGCTTTATATTTATGTCTTGGAGTATTTGCTATGAAAGGAGGACGAGATTTTGCTGTAGCAGGACTGTTTGCTGCCAATAATCTTTTTAAGACATTTAATATTTCTGATTTAAAACTAAATTTAGTCTTAGATTATTTTCATTTCTTTACTCTTTGTGGTTAAAGAATTGTATTTTAATTTCACATGAATTGGACAAAACACAGTACTTTGTATTTTACTTAAATGTGACTGGATTTATTCCACTCAGCTGAAATAATTTTAGTCCTGGTGAGTCTTGTTTCTTTCCTTCATGTGTAAGAGGGGGGAGGGGTTGTATGTAGCAGGCTTTCCCTATATCTTATCAAATAGTCTTTAGTGGATCACCATTTCAGTGAATATCTATTGGATAAGCAGCGGTGTGCTTGCTGTCTGTTATAGGTGTGGTTTTTTTTCCCTAGTGGTACTGCTCACAATGGTTTTAGCTTTAAGATCTGTTGTCATATTTTATTTTTTAAATTTATTTTTATTTTTTTAAGTCCTCACTCGAGAATATTTTTCCATGTATCTTCAGGTTGAGTGTGAGGGGGAGAGAGAGAGAGAGATCAATTGGTTGCCTACCGCATGACCCCAACCAGGGACGGGAATTGAACTGCAACTGAGGTACGGGCCCTTGCTGGAATCGAACTCGAAACTCTTTGGTCCGAGGGCCGACGCTCTTAACCGCTGAGCCAAACTGGCCAGGGCATGTTGTCATATTTTAAAGCAAGATATTATTGAAGGAAAGTCGTTTAGTATATGAAAATATGGTGAAATTTAAGTTTTAAAAAACCTCACCCAGAAATTGTAACTGCCCAGCAGCACACTGAAAACTTATGTAAGTGGAAGTATATTAACATTTAATTTCTTGTTTTAGAAATTAAAGATGGTTGCATTAATGTAAGAGATGAAAAGCAATGTTTTGAGTCACTAATCATTTCCTCATATTTTGAAGTGTGTATTTTAATTTTCTTAAAAATTGCATCACTTGGAGAATGGAATTCTTGTTCTGTAGAAACCACCTGCATGGTTCAGTTTCAAGAAGAAAAACCCTGAATTTTGTTTTCAGCGCATTTAGTGACCTGGTATCTTTAAAAGATTCATCTTTTATATTCTTCAGTTACTTGTATGGTTTTCTTTATAGTGAATTTGGAAAAAGAGTGGACTCACCTTCACCTGTGTCCTACAAAAAATCTAAAACAGGTGAAGAGGTGAAAAGTAAAATTAATTTATAATTTTCTGATTTCAACATTTTAATAATTAGGATGATTTTAGAGACTAGTCATTTAAAATATTAAATGGAGGAGAAGTGCTTGGTTTATAAGGTGCTTTTACTTGCTTTTGTGTGAGCTTTCTGGAGATTCATTCTTTATGATGAATGTAAAATAATTCAAATGTTGGCTATTATACCTTTGCTTGAGTAGACCTGAGGATTGCAGCTAACTGGTGCAATAACAAACAGTAAGTGCAAAGCAACAATATGCATTTATTCGATAAATCTAAGGGGAAAACAGGTTATTGAAGCATGTCTCTAGAGAAAAATGTAGGTATTATAGTTCTGTGGTTTTTCTTATTTCCTACAGAGGAGAATGACCCTAGCCTTGGCCTTGTTTTTTGTTGTTGTTGTTTGTTTGTTTTATTTTGTTTTTGTCTACCCCCTACCCCCCGGAAAAAAAGTATTTAATTCTTGAATACAAATTACTTTAGATGTAAATAGAATATACCAATTTTTCATACTTGGTTTGATCATCTTAATCCATCATAGGAAGTATGTATTTAATAATGGTTTTTCAAATTGTGATAACATTAAAAACATTTAATATGCTTAGAAGAAATGGCATATGTTCCCTTTTGAAAATACTTTTGGGTAATATTTCTCATTTTTTTATTATTCCTTCAAATTATTCATCAACCTTGTAACAGAAGGCTCTTCTAGTTACTTTACACTTAAAGGAAGGAAATTACAGGCAGTCACAGTTTTACAGAGGCAGTAAGAAAGAAAGAATGAGAGGAAGAAATAGTTGATCCTTTGGGTTTTGTAAGGAACGTGTTGTAGGGACCTTTGGGAAGAACAATTTGTCTTTTATTTCAGAGTTTGTAAACATAAGGGACTTTTTCCTCAAAGAAAAATAATCCACAGCATAGCTCAGGACCTATCTTTTTACCTAGGCCATATTGCTGTTATATAAAGAGAAGAAAATTTAATGGACTTGCTTTTCTGTATTAGTTTTAAGTATTCTGATATTTCCAGAAATGCTGATCTGTTTATTCACTATCACATCTATCCATTCATTTATTTTAAAAACTTCCTTTAGCATTTTTTTTAGTGTATTTGGATTTTATTTTTTAAGGAGATCATCTTGCTATTCTTGATAGTATTAATTTCTACCCTAAACAAAACTCATTTCACTACAATGAATTTAGGTCTTAAGTAATTCTAAGTATTTTTACTTAAGAGCTATTAAGGATTTATCAAAAGTGATCAAGAACACCAATGCATGCGATTCCTTAAAAGCCTAATTCAGAAGAAGTGATAGTTAAAGTGATTGATAAGGTAGGAAAGGTTGCTGGGGAATATATAGAAGTGAATTAGTTTTAGAGAATTCTTGTGAGACTAATCAGTTTCCCGTATAATTTGGAAATAAAACGTTGTCATTGAAACTTCAGCATGTCTTTATGAAAAGTAATTTGCTATATAGAAATTTCTTGAAGTTTAGATTGAGTCCCTGTACATTTCAAAAGATTTGCAAATGGTTTCAAAATGCATTGCAGTGATTAAACTATTCAAGTACCATTCTTTGCTTAGGACCCATTCTATGGCTTAGAAGAATGACTGGTATAATTATGCTTATGTAGATGTGAAATTCATAAAGTAGCACCCCCAGAAAGCTATTGCAAATTGAAATCCTCTTTCCCCAATATCCTAGATTAAAAAAAATAAATTTAGAGGAGTCTGTTAAATATATCCCATCCATTTAACTAAGTACTCCTTAGTAGTGTTATGTCTTGTGAGAAATTCATAATAAAAGTAAAGTACTTTGATCTCAAAGGAATTTGAACTAAACTCGAAGAAATTTAAATCTTAGAGAAAATGAAACTCAGCGAAGAGTTTATGTAATTTGTCCAATTTGTGGCACAATTAAGACTGAAACCTAGGCTTCTGAATTCCTAATACTTAATAATAGCAATTCATCCTTTAAGTTATTACTACTGTAGTACATTTGCCAATGTTTTCTCCAAGACTTAACCTTTTTATGCTCTAGAATTCCTCAGGGTAACAGCAAAGTTAAGTAATTTAATTTTATATGGAGGAAGAGGGATGGTGAGTCCTTGGCACAGTCCCTCCTGCCTTTCCCACTATGGAGTAGGGCTCTTAGCTCCTTCCTAGCTTCTATTCTCATGCCCATCTGTGTGAGAATCTCCAGTTTAGTATCTGCATTACTAAGTAGGTGACAATAACACTTAGAAAATGGCAGTGGAATTGGTTTTAGGGTAAAAATTAGTTCAGACAGTTAGTTATACTTGTTGAAAATGTGCTTTTGATTGCCTAGAATTAAATAATCTAAAGATTACTTCATGTTTTCAGTACCTTATTTATTAAATAATGGTAATATTCTACTTAATTGATTTTTTTTTTTTACTCTTGTAGTTTATAGTTTTCTGGTATATGGGATCTTTCTCACTGTGTTCTAGAAAAATATAAAAACATTTGAACAAATCTGAGGCATTGAATATTTGTTACAGCTATTAACAGCTTGATTGACTAAATTGTATACTATATGGGTCAAGGTATAAAAATTGCTATAAAAGTTAATCGAGTTCATTTTTAAAATTTGATTTAGCCTACTCATACTGTGTTTGTGTCTCTCAGTCTGGTGTTAAGTTTTCCATTTCAAACAATTATGTGTATGTACCTAAAAAAAAAAACTAGGTTATTTTTCAAAATTAATAGACTGGTTAAAGAATAAAACAATAGTGAGTACTAGCTGTTCTGTTTTTGTTTTTGTTTTTTAATTCTCACCCGAGGACGTTTTTCTATTTATTTTCAGATAGAGTAGGAGGGAGGTGGGGAGAAAGAGAGAGAGAGAGAAAGAAATATCGATGTGAGAGAAACACATGGACTGATTGCCTCCTGAATGACCCCAACCAGGTCCGGGGATGAATTGCAACCACGGTATGTGCCTTTGACCGGGTCGAACCCGCGACTCTTTGGTCTGCAGGCCGACGCTCTAACCCCTGAGCCAAACCGGCCAGGGCCTAAGTGTTTTTAAAAATCAATGAGTAAAGGAAGAAAATGAAAATATCTCATAATTCCACAAGACAGTCTCCACTGACTTACTTTCTTTTTTAAGAAACAAGGAATAATGCTTATAAGTAGTTAGAAATCCCAACAGTATAGAAAGGCATAAAATGAAAAAGCCTTCTCTCCCCAACCCATTCCCTAGTGGTAACTGTTGTTAACAAATTCTTGTGTATCCTTTTGGGGGAAAAAAAATATGTATATTCTAGCCCAATTTATTCCTTTCCTTTACATATTTTTGTTATTGTTGTTATTAATCCTCACCCGAGGATATTTTTCCATTGATTTTTAGAGAGAGTGGAACGGGGGAGTGGGGGGAAAAACATTGATGTGAGAGAGACACATCAATTGGCTGCCTCCCACACAACCCGGACCATGGCCTGGGATCGATCCTTGACTGGGAATGGAACCTGTGATTCTTCAGTCTGTGCGCTGACGCTATTACCGCTGAGCCAAACCGGCCAGGGCTCTACACATTTATTTATGTGTGTATACACACATAGACACACACACACACACACACACACACACACATATGTATTTGCATTATTTCTCAGTCAATACAAACAGATCTGTTTCATTCCGTTTAATGGATTAATAGTGTTCCATTGCTTGGAAGAACTGTATTTCCATTTCCAACTAATTAAACCATAGACTTTTTAAAATTTGCTGTGAACAACTTTGTGGTAATGAACATTATACATCTTAGTGTTCTTTATTAGGCATATCAGTACGTTAACTTCATTTTGGCAAAAGGATCTCCAGAGCAGTTAAACTAACTCATATTTTTACCAATAATGTTATGAGTGCACTTAAAATACATTTTAATCCCCAATGTAAAATCTTTACTGCTTACATTTTATAGTTTGAGCTTTTTCTAAAAGTAGGTGTTGTTACAAGTGAGTACCTGTATGGCTTTAGTTTTATTTTTCACCCCTCCTTCCTCCTTTACAGTTTACTGTAGTCATTAATGGTAGATTGTTACAGTTTTCCTAGAGGGTATTATTAGAGATACCAGTTCCTAAGGAGACGTGGATAATGGTCTGACATGACAAATGACAACTTGCAATCACATTTTAAACCTTGGAACAGATGAAAACCATTTTAAAAAGAAAAAAATAAAAGTAAAGGAGAAATGACTTTTTTTTTTTTTCCTACCTAGTTGTTTCCTTGGGAGGTATAGAAGGAATAAGGCCCTAGGCTTTAGTTCCACCTTTCTCACCTACTCTGGAACCTTCATCAAGTCACTTTATCTCCCTGGGTTCGCTAATATATAAAATGAGGTAGGCAGGGAAGGTATTATTGCCAGGTTTGGGATTATGATCATGTAACTATGCATTTGAAAATATGTAGTACTATATAAATGTAAACTTTTTGCTGTTTTAAATAAGTAAATAAAAAATGCCCTCATTTCATTCTGAAATACCCTATATTGTGATACTAAATTCATATATTTTGAAAGATAATCATTTTGTTTGTTGGTTGGATCAAACTAATATTTATAGTATACACTGTTTACAAATGCCAGTTTTTCAGAAGCTTCTCTTTTATTTGATGGTTTGTTTATTTAATAATCAGTCATAGTTTATTTTAGTTTACTTTTTTGTTGTTGTTAAGCCTCACCTGAGGATATTTTTCTATTGATTTTTAGGTAGAGTAGAAGGGAGGGGGAGAGAGAGAGAAACATAGATGTGAGAGAGACACACATCGATTGGTTGCCTTCTGCAGGACCCTAACTGGGCCGGAGATCAAACCTACAACCCAGGCACGTGCTCTTGACTGGGAAATGAACCGTGACCCTTTGGTTCGAGGGTTGACGCTCTTAACTGCTGAGCCAAACCAGCCAGGGCATAGTTTCTTTTTTTTTTTTTTTTTTAATTAAATTTATCCGGGTGATATTGGTTAATGATTCTTTTATTTAAATGGATATAATTACTTTCAAGAAACTGATTTCATTCTCACCCTCCCCAAACCAATACAGTGGAATTTTATTTTGAATATAGAATACTAAAATGTGTATGTATAGGCAGACATTCCTACTTTCCCTCCCCCTATTCTAATCTAGATACACCATCAGTCAAGTCATGGTTTTTGAAACATTCCAGTATGTCTGACATAATATGATCATTAGTGGTATCTTAGTGAATGGAAAATATTTGTGACCTTTTTCGTAACCTTGAATGGTAACTATTTACCGATAAAACAACAATCAGTATGGTATTTATTGGCAATTAGGGCTGTTTGAGTCCTTTTATAAACTAAAGTATACAGACACCATTCACAATTCAGTATTTCTGTTCTTACCAATATCTAACATCAGTGAAAATGTACCATTTGTTCTTCAGTAGAATAACTTATTTTTAATCAGAAAGCCTTTTTTATCAGACTGTTAGATGGAATAATTATTGGAGTGTTCAAAAAGAAGTGAATGCCCAAAGAACCATTTCTTATAAAGTCCTAATTTGAAAAAAAAAAATGCTGGTTTTTCTTCTTTATGCCATGCAAACCTGTTTTAAAAATTTACTGAAAAGGAAAAACAGCATTGTAAGGCTATTCTGTGGATAGTGAATCTGAGACCAGATGAAGATAGTCATGAACATTGCTGTAGCCTTGGATGGAGGTTATGCTTAAACTTGAGAAATAAAGTATAATTATATGAAACAAAAGCAGATTAATTTTTGAAAATATTGATTTTGCTGTGCAGTAATTTGTGTGGTGGTTCACTTCATTTCAGCCCAAAATGTGTAGTTCTGCCTGAAAGATGTTAAGCAAACTAGAAACCCTTTTTGTGGTTACATTATTCTATTCTCTCACCCTACTCTTCATCTTCCTATTAGAGGAACTGAATTAAAAAGTGGCACTCATTTAATTGTGGCAGAGTAACTTAAATAAAGATGGTGACACTTGAAAATAGACACTACTAAATACTGTCAGTCTTTTGTTAGAATAAGACAATGCTGTGGGCAATAACCATTTTCTTGTAAAGAATTAAAAGAAAAAAAATAGAACCCTTGAAAAAATGCCTCCAAAGAACTAAGTCACCACGTGGAATTTGGAGTATATACTTAGTACAGTAGCGTAAGATGGACAGTTTTCAAAATGGGCTTTTAACAACTTATAAGTTTGTCTTAGATGTCTATCTTTTGAAGTATTAGGCATATTCCTGATTTCTATTTTGTTTTTGCCTCTCTGCACCATTACTTAGGAGAAAGAAGGAAAATACTGGAATATCCACTGTCTCTTTGCTAGTGCTTTTGGCCTTCCAATGTCTCTTACTTCTATTGGGCATAAAATAGATAGCTTTGAAGGAATAGTCTACGTTTTAGTTACAAAGTTTATGTCATTTGAAGCATCTTTTGAGTTTCTTACTGAATTTATCTTATGGGAGTTTGTTTGTAGATGACTTGATTATAATTTAAGATAAAACACAGCCACAAACTCTCGTGCTGATATTACTAAAATAAGTTGCTAACTATTTTATCTTTAAGTTTTCCAGTGCATGTAGTTAAATTGATGAGAAGTGGAATGGTACAGTAGAAGGAGCATTATAATTTGGAGTCTTTGTGGTCTTCTGTCAGATAACCTAACCTCTCTAGACTTAGCATGAAAGGTTGCTAATTGTGTGGTAATTTACAAATATGTTGTTTATTAGTAAAATTAACCTAATGTATTGTATGGTGCTTAAGTAACATTTTAATTTTTCCTTCTGCTTGCTTGCAATATAATTTTTAGTTAAAATAATGTCTTAAACTGTTTCTGCCTCTATTCTCTCACACATTTTCAAAAATATTCTTTATTGATTTTTTTTTAGAGAGAGGGAGAGGAACATCTGTTGGCTGCCTCTTGCACACCCCCTACTGGGGATCGAGCCCACAGCCTGGGCATGTGCCATAACCAGGACTCAACTGGCAACCTTTTGGTGCACCCGATGCCCAACCAACTGGGCCACACTGGCCAGGGCTCATACACATTTTAAGCCAGAGATCAGCTTGATAACAAACCTTGGGCATAATTTTCCTGTATTGATAGAAGGGAGTATTTCAGAAAATTTCAAGATCTAAATCATATCTCTTAAATTATATATTTATGAGACCCATATTTGCCTTTAAAATCTGAATCAATTCCATATTATTGTCTTTGTTTCTAGATTCGTGAGTGTTTTTGAATTTTCCTGTATGTTTAAATAAAATTTCAGAAAGGATTATATGGGAAATTTTTGTTTGTCTTAGACAATTCAGACATTAATACATTAGTTTTTGGTGTCATATTAGTCATTGAATAACTCCTGTAACGTTTGTAATGATTACTACAGAAACATGCTAATTGTTCTTCTTTTCTCCCCCCCCTTAGCCATCTGTTGAGTCTTCAAGTCCAGGTAAGTATTTTCTATACTTTTTTATAATCTCTATTGACTGATATTTGTCCTATTAGTTGCATAAAGGCTAGAGGAGTTAGACTATCATCTGCTTTGCTTTTCTTCTGAATGCATCTTTTCTCTGGGGAAAAAGAAATGGATGAAATATTTGACTATCCATGAAAGTACAGGTGAGGCTGCTGTGAGTCCAACCTCATGACTATTTGTGGGTTCTCTCTCTCACTCTCTCTCTCACTCTCTCTCTCTTTTTTATGTATTTCCACATGTATTTCTTAAGTTTTTAATTGCCATTTGACTTGAAGTACATATGAAGTGTACTTTTTTTAAAAAAGGAATTATTAACTGCTTAGGCATATTTGCATGTATAGGAAATTCAAAGTATTTTATTTGAGAGAAATATTGTTAAAACATTTAGTGAAGAAAGGAAAAATAAAATAAGGAAAACATTCAACAAGTGAATATTTAATGTTATAAATTAAGGAAGTTATTTTTATGTTTGAATAGGATCAGTGTTTATCCTCTGACCATATATCTTTGGGTTTTTGTTCTGCAATACAATACAGATTCATTTTTGTCCTAACTTAGAGGTTATGACCTTTGGACCAAATCTGAGCCAGTGTAAGTGATATTAAAAAATTTGAATATTTCATATAAAAGTCTGGATTTAGGCTTCTCATGATCAAGCAGAGGTTCTAGCTCCACTAGGTGCAGCATTTCTGTGTGGCAACAATTGGTTGGAGCTGAATAGCAGTCAGGAAAGAGTTTGGTACCAACTGGTCTTTCTTACTTAGTGTCCAGGGACTTTATTGAGAGAGAGTACTGCCTTCTGCAGTGAAGTACTTTGGATTAAGGGACAGCCTAATATAGCTAAAGAAGAGAGAGAAAGGGAGCTCTCTGAGGCATTGTAATATTTTATTTGAAAACATCTCACATAGCTCTGGCTGGTTTGGCTCAGCGGTTAGAGCATCGGCCTGCGGTCCAGAGAGACCCGGGTTCGGTTCCCGCTAGGGGCATGTGCCTCGGTTGCAGTTTGTCCCCGGCCCTGGTTGGTCGTGTGGGTGGCAGCCACTCGATCTGTCCCTTTCACATCGATGTTTCTCTCTCTCTCTCTCTTCCTCTCTCTCCCTCCCACTCTATCTGAGGAAAAAATGAAAAAATGTCCTCAGGTGAGGATAAAAAAAAAGAAAACATCTCACATATATTGAATATTTAGTTATGATGTAGTACTGAATTTTCCAGATTATTGAAGCAGTCACCTTTCTGTGTTTTAAATTTTAGAAAAGTTTGTAAAAATGCTTAGTATAATATTAAGCTGCTTTTTTTTTTTTTTTTTTAATGGATCAGAGTTCTTTTCATGAACACATACATATCATTGTACTCTGTGTAGTATAAGGCATCGAGTAGGGTGGTTGGACTAGAATACCTCCAGGTTCCTTCTAGATGACGTGTGCTAAATTGACAGTTGATTTTGTCATATTTCAACTTTCTGGTTTATAAATATGTTCTGGATGGTTGATGTTGGAAGTAGTCTGACCTCAGATAAAAAATAGATTAACGTATCCTTTATAGGACATAGAATTGTTCCTAATTTCGTTTTCTTTCAAACATAGGAATTATTTTCATTGAAAAAATCGGTTTTAGTTGGTTTTTGTTAATGTTCTGACATTGCAAGTAGATTGAATTTCATATCTTGTTCTATAAATTTTTGAGACATCAGGTAAATACATAGGTACATAAAAATAATTTCTCCAAAAATTATATTAATGAGCAACTTTCTCAGTTTCCATTGCATTTGAATCAGTCTAGGCTGAATTGAAAAATAGTAGAACATGAAGAATGTAAGTGTCTTTGATGCCCTTTACTACTTGTAGAATACTTAAACAGATGGAATCTTTGGGTGTTTTTTGTTTTTCTTATAATTCTTTTTAGACTGAGGAAGATCTTTTGAGATAGTGTATCTAGCCCAGCTGGTGTGGCTCAGTGGATTGAGCGTCATCCCATGGACTGAGAGGTCCGGTTTGATTTCCAGTCTGATTCCTGGTCGTCAAGGCACATGCCTGGTTATGAGCTCGATCCCCAGTAGGGGGCGTGCAGGAGGCAGCCAATCGATGTTTCTCTCTCACATTGATGTTTCTGTCTCTCCCTTCCTCTCTCTCTCTCAAAAAAAACACCAATAACAACATTACAAAAAAAAGTGTATCTAATATTAGATTTCTGTCCAAGGGAATATTTATTGTTCTTGTAAGTAATACTAATTTTAGGCAATTACACAAGTTGGAAAAAATTAGAAATAGAGGCTCATGTTAAAAAAAATGTTTGGTCCTGCTGGTGTGGCTCAGTGGTTGAGTATTGACCCATGCACCAAGAAGAGGTCGCAGGTTCGATTCCCATTCAGGACACATGCCCAGGTTGTGGGCCTGATCCCCAGGGGGGGCATGCAGGAGGCGGCGGCCAGTCAATGTTCTCTCTCATCAGTGTTTCTGTCTCTCCCTCTCATTTCCTTTCTCTGTAAAATCAATAAAGGAAGAAAAAAAAATGTTTGGTCCACTGGTGAAAGGCTGTGTCCTTTGTAACATCTGCATTTTGGAATTCCTTCTAGTTATAACAGTCACATGACTCAAGTTCAGTGGTTTGTTATAGACTCCACCAATGTGGAGGCATAATACAAGGTTTAACCCGTGAGACTAGTAGCCATTAGAGGTGGGGATTTAGGGAGAGGAGGTAATAAAATAATTTAATGAGTACACATGATATATTATAAACTGAATTTTTCTTTTGAATGTTTGAAATAATGTAAGATACCTTTTAGTAATTTTGCAGTAGGATGTAATTTTATGACAAAGCACCATACTCCCTATCCTTAATAATTTATTGATTTTTTTTTTTTTTTTTGAGAGAGAGAGATAGAAACATCGATGTGAGAGAGATACATTGATGGGCTGCCTCCTGCACGACCTCGGGGATTGAGCCCGAAACTGGGGCATGTACCCTGACTGAGAATCCAACCGGGACCTCTCAGTCCATGGGACAATGTTCAATCCACTGAGGCACACCGGCCGGGCCCTACCCTTAGTAATTTATTTTTGAGACTTCTTTTCCCCTACGAGACAGCCTAACAATGGGCTTTAGTAATTAACAAAAACGAATAGGATGATTATTTGGTCCCAAAAAACAAGATAAAAAGAAGTAAAATAAAACAACGAGGTCATATTAAGGCAAGAAAATTGAAAGTTTATAAAAAACAGTACAGTGTATATGTGGAGAAAGGAATTACAGTGAAAAGGGAGAAAAGGTTCACCCACAGTATTTCATGTAGAAGGGGATGTGGCAAAGCTTTAAATGTAATTGGCTTTGAATATAATGACAAAAAGTGAGGGACTTCAGGTAAGTCATATGACACTCATGATTTGGTCTGTATACTCATGTGAGCTTTTTTTTTTTTTTTAAGTTGGAAAAGGAGGGTCTGTAGTTAGGAGTTAAGCATAGTTATTTTGACAATATTTGCATCTAATAGGAATTATGTTATGATTGGGATAATAGTATACAAAGTGTTTGTGTGATGTTTTTGAGGATTTTTCTGTGTATAAGGGAGAAGAACAGTATAGTATCATCTGTAGGAATACATAATTATTAAGTGTCCTAGAAGATTGATAGGTGAACTGAAAAGTTTTGGGAGTGTTTTCCATTAAAAACTCAGAAGGGATAATAATGATTGGGACAAAAAAGCTAAAACCAAATTAGTGGTTCTCAAATTGTGCAAGTCCCTCAACCAATACTAAAATGCCCTACTAAAATTATGTCATATTTTTGTTAATTTCCAAAAGAAATTAAGATAATACTTTTCTAAATGTTTTTATTTTGTAAATCATTCTAAAACTGATCATTTGTTAACCCTTTTGTACTATATTGTATGTAGGATGATACTTGATATAGCAATTAAATATTTAGTTATTTTATATTTAATATTAATATTTTATCATGTTCCTCAGAGAGTACAATGACTTCTAAGTGTTTTGCTTTCTGACCTGGCTTGTTATTCACTCATCATAGTGAACATAGGCTTTCTCCAAGTATTCTTTGTGGCAGAATACCTAACTGTTTCTGGTGACTGTGACTTACAGAGGCTTAGAGTGCAGTAAAAGCACAGGCGTTAGAATTAGCAGGCCCAGGATTCAAATTCCACCCTTGCCACCTACTGGCTCAGTGAGTTAAAACAAGCAGTTTAACTCTCTGAGCCTTAGGTTTTTCATTTTGTCCTTCATAGGATTGTTTGAAGATTAAATAAAATAATGTATGTGAAGTACTTGAGCATAGCATTTAGCACATAGTGAGCCCTCCAAAAATGGTTCTTATTCTAAAAAATTTTGGGAGGTGACAAGAACCCGGAGCCTTCTGCATTTCCTTATCCCTGATAGTCTGTATTTCAACCAATCAGCATCAGTATCACTTTGTTTTACTTACTGGTTCTTTTACTGGAATGAAATGGAAGGGTACAACTTTTAATACAACTTTTAACAGTTTAAACTTAAATTGATTTTTTTAATGTTGAATAACTAATTTGTTTATTAAGCTATGCTTTTTCAAACTTAAGTCCATGTTTGACAATAGCCAAATGTGGGGATAGGTTACAGAAAATGAATGCCCCAGCATTTGCAATCTGCTATTACAAGGCTTGACCTATTGAGTACAGCAGTATTTCCCAACCACCAGGCTAAAAATAGATTAGCTTACACATCAGTTACCTACGAGGTTATTTTTAATGCCTTTCATAAGAGTTTTGTATGCAATTTTAATGCATTTTGCTTTTATATTTTATCTTTGAGTTATTTCATATAAGAGTAATCTAAGTAAGGACAGTTATCTATATATTAGAATAAATTTTCATGGAAGTGCTAATAGAAGAAGAATATTTGAGTGCAGCTTTATTTTCAGATGACTATGTATTTCACATGACTGTATATTCTTAGGAGCTGTAGGGGTTCATACTCATTGGGTCTATTAAATATCAATCAAATGATTAAGAATTTTGAATTTTCCCATACAAAAGATCATTCCTATTTGATATGACCATTTATTCTTCATAACTCAAGTTTCATGTTTAGAAGATTACCATATTTTTTAAATGCTGTACATATATTTTTAAAATCTGTACCCTCCCACCCCCCAGTTTTACAGTTGTAACTGTATAGAGATGAGACAAGGCAAAAAATAATCCCTTAGGGAAGGTATGTTGGGGGGGAGGGGTTATGAGTAAGGGTAGGAATTTCAGAAAACATTAAATAACACTTGCTGTGCATAGCTTTTCTTTGGTACTTTTATTTGACTTACATTAGCTCCAAATGATATATGTTATATTAATATTAATAAGATACACTTACTTTGATTTACCAAACTTTAAAAAATATTCTTTACCAGGAGGTTCAGCAACATCAGATGACCATGAATTTGATCCATCAGCTGACATGCTGGTTCATGATTTTGATGATGAACGAACATTAGAAGAAGAAGAAATGATGGAAGGAGAAACAAACTTCAGTTCTGAAATAGAGGATCTTGCAAGGGTAAATAACAATAAGAATTAGAGGATTATGAAGCATTTATAACTTTTTGTGGAGAGGAAACACTTGGAATTTTGGTTCTCTACTTGTGTTTTGATACTGAAAATTTCTATGTGATCATAGGTGGGATCATTTAAAGTTTGAAATGAAAGGTCTTTTTTTTGAAAGAAGTAACTTCATTATGTAAAATAGAATTCAAGTAGTTACTTTTATAAAACATCACCGTATTAGGTCAAAAGTAGACTATAAAAAGGTCTTAAAATTTTTTCTTACACACCTTCTGTCCTCTCCCAGTTACTGCACCTTTTATTTTTACTCCACTTCATAGCCAAAATTTAAGAGTTGTCATCATCTTCCTCATTTCCCATTTATGCCATAAAGTGCTGGAGATCATCTCTGCCTCTTCCTATTAAGATGACCAATGATTTTATTATATCTATTGGTTGGTTTTCTTTTCTATTGCCGGTGGTGTTTGAGCCAGTTTACCACTCCCTTCTTTTTAATCCTCACCTGAGGACATTTTCCTGTTTGTCATCAGATAGAGTAGGGGGGAGAGAGAGAAACATTGATGTAAGAGAGACACATGGACTGGTTGCCTCCTGCACGACCAACCAGGGCTGGAGACAACCGCAACCCGCAACTAAGGTACTTGCCCTTGACCGGAATCGATCCCGTGACTCATTGGTCTGCAGCCAGCACTCTAACCTCTGAGCCAAACCGGCCAGGTCTACCACTCCCTTCTTTTACTTGAATTCTGGAGTACCCTACTATCCAGTTTTTCTTGTCTGCTTGTTCCTATTCATTATCCTCTACAGACTCATCTTCCTTACCCAGGATTTAAATTTTGAATTTACCAATTCTTGGTTCTGGTCTTTTCTTTTTTCTCTCTCTCTATTGTTTTGAAAGTATTGCAGATGTCTCCCTTTTTTCCCCATTGACCCCCCCCCAACCCCCCCCTGCTTTCCCCAACCTAATGTCTGTGTCCATTGGTTGTGCATATATGCATGTAAGTTCTTTGGTTTATCTCTTCCCACCCCTCCCACCACCTATCCCTCTGAGGTTCACCAGTCTGTTCCCTACTTCCATGACTCTGGATCTCTTTTGGTTGACAGCTTATTTTGTTCATTATATTCCATACATAAGTGAGATCATGTGGTACTTATCTTTCTCTGATTGGCTTATTTTGCTTAGCATAATACTCTCCAGGTCTCTCTCTGTCATCTCAAAGGGTAAGAGATCTTTCTTATAGCTGCATAATATTCCATTGTGTAAATGTACCACAGCTTTTTTGTCCACTCATCTACTGATGGGCACTTGGGCTGTTTCCAGGACTTTCTTTTCTTTTGTCTCTAGATCAGTGCTTCTCAAAATATAGTATGAGGGTCAGCTGCTTCAGAATTACTCTTGGACTTACTAAGAAATGCAGATTCCTTTGCCTCTCCCCAGGCATACTGAGGCAGAGTCTCATGGGGGGGGGGGGGTTGCATGGGGTTCAAATCTATATCTTCATTAAGTATGCACATCAAATTTAAAAATTGCTAAACTATTAAGTTGTCTGATCTAGTGTATTCTCATGGTATTGGTAGGCTCAGTACCTTAGTTTATTTTGTCTGTAGGCTCAGTACCTTAGTTTATTTTTCTAGCATTAACATATTCTCTGTTCCAGTTTTATTTATCTAACCACCTGTTTGACATTTCTACTTGGATATCTCAATAGACATCTTTAAATTTTAAATGTTCAAAACAACTGTTGATTGATGTTCTCTCCTTCTCTACCTGTTCCTTCCCTGTCTTCACCTCAGTAAAAAATGGTACTACTATTTACCTCGTTGCCTAAGTTAGAAACCAGGGAGTTGTCTTCCTTTATTCCTCATGTCCATTCATAATAATAGGCTTATTTATTTCTATCTACAGAAGTATCTTGTTTCTATCTACAAAGATATCTCTTATCGGACTCTTCATCTCTGCTGCCACTCTAGCCCAAGCCACTGTCATTTCTAGCCTAGACTGTTACAGTAGCTTCCTAACCAGTTTCTCCATCTTCTCATTTGCCACTCTTCCCTCTAATATATTTCCACAGCAGCCACGATGGTTTTTCCAAAATATTAAATAGTTTATGTCCCTCTGCAGTTAAAAACTTTTCACCAGAAGAAAATCCAGACTCCTTGACCTGGCCAGCAAGGCCACCTACATGATATATGATCCTTCATCCATGTATTACACTGCCCCGGTCATGCTCTTCCACAGCCACATGAGCTGCTTTCATTCTTTGATGTGCTGGTTTCTTCCTGCTTCAAGGCTTTTCAGCTCATTCCCACTCTCCGGTACGTGCTTTCCGAGCCTGGCTCCTTATCCTCTTAAGTTTGGACTTTATGTTGCCTCCTCAGCATGGCCTTTCCTGTCCCCTAGTTTTTTTTTAACCACTAGACCTAATTCAATGCTTTCTGTAAACCTAACACAATTTGTAATTATGTTTGTTGAATGCATTGTCTGTATCCTTTAGTTCCACGAGAGGACTGACCATGTCTGTCGTGTTCACCAATGTATTTCCTGAAAAGATAAATTAATCTGGTATGCACTAATTAAAATTATACTGTGTACAGGCCCTGGCCAGTTGTGCACAGTGGTTAGAGCATCATGTCCCTTGTCTCCCCCCCACCCCCCTCAACGAAGAGTCAAGGGTTTGATTCCTGGTCAAGGGCATATACCTGGGTTGCAGGTTTGATCCCTGGCCCAGGTCAAGGTGCGTGTGAGAGGCAACCAATTGATGTCTCTCCCTCTCTCCCCCTCTCCCTCCCAAAATTAGTGGAAAAATATTTTTGGGTGAGGATTAACAACAACAAAATTATACCGTTTACAGTATGATCTGCTGTGCTCCATAATAAAAAGACCATAAATAAATATGGCATAGTGTTAGTCTTTAAGCATTTAGAGTATGTGATATGGAAAAAATGCATTCTTATACGTTTATAGTAACAAAGACTAATCTGTGTTTCATAATTTTAGTTAGGACTTTTTTTTTTATCCTCTCCAGAGGACATTTTTTGCATTTATCTTCAGATAGAGCGGTAGGGAGAGAGGGAGGAAGACAGAGAGAGAAACATCGATGTGAGAGATACACATCGGGTGGTTGCCACCCACACGACCCCAGCGGGGGCGAAACTGTAACAGCGGGCCAGTGCTCTTACTGCTGAGCCAAACCGGCCAGGGATAGTTAGGACTTTTTAAAGTGTGCATTTAAAGAGCTGGAAAAGAAGTCCTACTAATATTTAGTGAAATTTGGTCAGATTGTCCCCTTTTGGATCATTTTGTGATTAAAGCTGGCTTAATCCACAATGCCAAAGCAATTCAATATTTTATTATTTTAAGCCAGATAACAGAATTGGTCTTAGTGGCAATGATGTATACAGTCATACGCCACTTAACAGCAGGGATGTGTTCTGAGAAATGTGTTGTTAGGCGATTTTATCATTGTGTGAACATCATTGAATGCACTTACACAAACCTAGATGGTATAACCTTCCTACACACCTAGGCTATGGTATACCACCATTGTATATGTGGTCCGACATTGACTGAAACATCACTATGATTGTAGATGTTATGAAACCTTTTCAAGAATAGGTTAAAAAGCATATGAAGAACTTGGAGTCAGAACTATAGAAGAGGCTGGAAAGCCATTCATATATTCATGAAATGGGAAGGAATTATTTTCTTTATTTTTTTAAAATATATTTTTATTGATTTTTGTTTTTAGAGAGAGAGGAGAGGAGAGGGAGAGAGAGAAACATCAATTGGCTGCCTCCTGCAAGCCCCTTACTGGGGATCGAGCCCATAACCTGGGCATGTACCCTGACTGGGAATCAAACCCCAGGACCTCTCAGTACATGGGACGACACTTAATCCACTGAACCACACCGGCTGGGCAAAAGGCAATTTTTTTCAATTATTTGCCTAAATACACAGAAATTTCTATCAGTTTAGCTATATCTTCCTGTTTCTGAATAACCTATCCATGGGATAAAAAGAGGAAAATCTTATTTTTTCTATCTTTTCACATTCTACATTACCCAGGTAATTAATTACTCAAGAGGACATAATTAAGTACAGGTTATAATAGATTCTGAGATGGAATGATTATTGTTTTCTAATTCAGAAAGTGGGCTATTATATTTGATTAGTATAAAGTTACTAAAGGTCTTTGCTAAAATTTGGGGCATGTGATTGTCTTTTCCTGTTTCTCCTTTATTTTATCTCCTTCCCCATTTCCTAACAGCCCCCCAAAATTTGCTTTCAAATGACCATTCCTTAGGAAAAAGTAATTAAAATAGAATTATTTATAGGGGACATAGAAAGGAAGAGAAAGACAAGGGAACCAGTCTTTTATCATTCTTTTCAATAAGACAATCTTATACCTTCTCTGATTGTTCTAACTTTTCCCAAGTAAGTAAGGCTTAGGTTTATGTGGCACATAATCACCAATGCTTTCATCTCTAACCTACAGCTAAGCTAGTTCAGGGCCAGTGTGTTGGATTTACTATAGCTATAAAATCTTCAGGTATGAACCAAACCAAACTGGTTTTGTCTTTATTTAAAAAGTAAGCAAGATTTTGTCCTGATTTGCTTTATAGAAGCGAAACATAGTTATGTCAGGAATTGGTAAAGTGATTTTTACCTGGCACTTTTATTACATGAAATGGACTTTTGATATAATTGTGGCAGGATTCGAACAGTTGATTCATTCATGAGTAATCAGTAACTGCATAGCCTGTGATTTTAAGTTTAGCATTTAAATGTTTTAATAGAATTAGATATACAGATTTGAATTTATTGCAGTGATCTTAATAGGGGTGTCAGAACCATTTTCATAGTAAATAGACTTTTGTTAGGTAGGAATAGCAATATGCAGGTTTAACTCTGTTTTTCAAATGCACTCTTTAAACTCATAGTTTCACAGGGGAAAATCTGGACCTCGGGGACTCAAGTGCCACCAAAACATGTTGTTTCTGCTTTTTATATGGTGATGTCCTCTTTCAGGCCAGCTTTCTTCATATGTTATCAGTTCCCAGGTCTCCCAGATTTACTGCTTGAGATAGTCTATGTTTCTTTAATTGCTATTGGTGAAAACCTAGAAACAAAGCTATAGCCACACTTGGGTCACATGCCTATTCCAAACCTCTGGTTAGGGAATGCAGTGATTTCAGTTGGGTCAGATGTTATGTGATCTAGGGAGGTGAGCTTTCAATCAAAGTACATGCTTGGAATGGAGAAAAGAATATAAAAGTAGATTGGGAGCAGACAACAATCAATGATTCTTACATGATACTTGCTAAATCTTTAAATACTTCAGTTAGCACGTAGTAGGAACATTGTTATTTGAATTTGAAAGTGAGGATTCTTCAGCAAAATTGATTTTGGTTTTTATTGTAGTTTTAGTTCAGTGTTTGCTACAAGATCTTCACTTTATACCTTAGATGAAGTAAGATACTTTTCATACTACTGTCAAACTCTAAATTAGTGTATTCCACAGTGGGTCATGGTTGTTGCTTACTAACTTATTGCTTCTGACTGTTGCTTACTAAATTGATATTAGATGAGAGAGGTTAAGATAAAAGTTAATAACTAAACAGAAGTATAATGCCACTATAGTCTTTGTTTTTATATTAACCAAGTATTTTCTTGATGGAATAGGCAAAGATTATTTTGTTTACACATGATAGAACCCACCTAAAACTAATTTGAGAATAACATTTTAGATGTGTATTAGAACTTTTTTAGAACTTTATCGTTTTTATTATTTTTTAGAAGTCTAAGGAATGTATACCTGGGTCCAAGGAATGTCTAGAACCAGAGATTGAGTGTCACTAGGACCTCTTGATTACTCTTAACCCATGGTTAAATTCTGTTGCTCTCTTCTGCAAGGTTTCAAGTTTTTTTCTTTACCACAACCGCTCATTTAGTTTAGGTTCTGATTATATTACACATGATTTACAGCAGTGGATTCCAACTTAGCTTAGTCTCCCTGGCAAACTAAATCTTTCCCTAAGTCCATCTTGAACATTTTGTTGTATTTCCCCTAAGCCCTGCCAGTGTCAGTTACTGCTCAACAGCTACTCTCAAACCGAGTCAAAAGTAGAATATGACAGAAACTAAGTAAAACTGAAAGCAGACAACAAATGGGTCCAGGCTGCCTGTCACTACTTGAATCAATTAAACAGACAGCAAGGTTGAATCACATACGCGAGTTTATTCCAAGGTTGCCGGCAGTATGGGAGAGCAGCGGGTCATCCCTGAAAAATCTGCTCTGAACTGTCTCAGAGTCTCTTACATTGGGTAACTACTGGTGAAGGACAGGTAGGCAAAAAGGAATAATAGTGGGTAAACCTGTTTCAGATTACAGGCATGGTGAAGTAATGCGGGCTGGGGAATGTGGGCTTGGGGGGAATATGGGCTTGGGGCTACAAGGGTTGTCTCCAGGGTTGTCTCCAGTGCACCGCCTCCAGGGCTCCAAGGTTGTTAGTGTTCCTTGATGTTGAGCAGTTTTCCCTTGTTCTCAGATAAGGAGAATAGACAACATTCCTGAGGTAAACTCCCCAGGCCTAGGACTCCCAGCCAGATCAGAATAGGCTTTCTTTAATCAGAACAATGCAGTCATGGTTAACAAAGCAAGGATGTTTAACATTTCTTAGAACTATGGCTAGTACCCCACTATGATTAATTCTTTATTACTCTATTATTCTCTCCGGCCCCTTTCAAAACTAGAGAAAATAGTTTAAAATATTGGAGGTGTTGGTAAATTTTTCTTAGAGAAATAATTTTTTATAAAGTGAGTCACGTTTCTCAAATATGTATCCAAGAGGGAAAAATCTCAACCTTGAATGTCAGACATTCCACTTTCCTGATAGTGATTTAAAAAATAAAATTTTCTGTCCATGCACTTAGTATAATACCTATTCTTTTGACTCTTAACTGAGCTGGATGTCAGATATCAGTCATAAGCGTTATTATAAAGATAGTGATCAGTCTTTATTACCTCCCACTGGAAAGGCTGATTTGCAGGTATTTTATCTTAGAACTGTGAGGTAAGTGGTTCTTAAACTGCTCTCATACCAGCAGCATCAGTAATCACCTGGCTCTTATTTTAAAAAATGCAGACACTCAGGCCCCACCTCAGTTTTACTAGATCAGAAACTCTAGGGTGGGACTCAGCAGTGTTTTAATAAACTCTCAAGGTGATTCTGTTGCCTTTGAATAAGACTAACCAAAAGGTAGAGAGCCTGAGGACATTTATTTGGTTATCAGCCTGTTTTGTGTTATTTCTGAAAGTATCAGTTAACTCAGTTGTAAGAAAGTAGAGGTGATACTAGCATATATTAGGATAGTTTTAAAAGATGAAATAAATGTGAAACAAACTCTTCATGAATTCTAGAGGTCCATGTAAATGTTAGTTGCAAACTTACACCAAAGTGTTATAGAAGAGTAAGCTAGGAAAATTCCAGAACAAGCGGAATAGGGAAATTGAGACAGTTAAATAGCAGTTTGCAGTCACCTAGTAAATCCTGTCTTCCCTAAACCAAAGACACTTAAGAGTAAATGGTTTGCACTTCTCCTCCCCAATCAGAGGATAAATAACTTAAATCACCCTACTCAGGGAGACAGCAGAAATCTAATCAGTGCCATTTGCCAACCACACCTAAGGATAGACAAATTAAAAGAATAAATCTCATTTTTGTTCATCAGCATAAAGCTGATGAATATTCTATCAATCCTCACTTTAAGACCGCCCCTAAACGCCCAGCCTTTATTTATTTATTTGTTATTATTTTTTTTTAATCCTCACCTGAGGATATTTTTCCATTGATTTTTCAGATAGAGTAGGAAGGAGGGGGGGAGGGGAGAGAGACAGAGACAGAGAGAAAGAGAAACATCGATTGATTGCCTTCCGCACGACCCTGACCAGGGCCGGGGATTGAACCGCAACCAAGGTATGTGCCCTTGACTGGAATTGAACCCGAAACTCTTTGGTTCTTGGGCTGACGCTCTAACTGTTGAGCCAAACTGGCCAGGGCTAAATGCCCAGACTTTAAAACCCCTGAAAACGAAGATCCCAGCTCTCTCTCACTCTCCTTCCCAGGAGCCACGCCCATGCTTGCCTGTCCCCTTTCTTTTAAAAAAATTTTTTTTTCCTTTATTGATGTTAGAGAGAGAGAGAGGAAGGGAGAAGGAGAGAGAAACATCAATGAAAAAGAACATGGATTGGCCGCCTCCTGCATGCCCCCATTGGGGATCGGGCCCACAACCTGGGCATGTGCCCTGACTGGGAATCGAACCAGTGACCTCTGGTGCATGGGTCAACGCTCAACCACTGAGCCACACTGACCGGGCACCTTTCTTCCCCCACAGGCATGCATCTCCAAAACTCTAAGGAGCCCCAGAAGGCTTGCAACCTGGGCACGCAATGGGCAGCAGCAGTTGGTCCCAGACAAACTCCCTGAACCTGTCACCAAGGCCCCCTTCTGTCTGACTTCCCAGTGATGAGCCAAAGCAGCCCATCCTAGGCTTTCATGTTGCTTCTTCTATGCTCTTCCTTGTTTCACTGTCCTAAGTATGTTTTTGCTGCGGTCGATACATTTTCTTGCTTTTTGACACTGTCTCTTAATTGAAATCTTTTCTTCACAAAGATAATAACTGAGGACTCCTTGTCTTGCAGGTAACAAAAGTGTTTTTCCTGGTTTGGCACTTACTCATACTAGTGACTTCAGTGGCTGTTGTTCATAGTAGTGACTTCAGGTGTTAAACCTGCTTCTAATTTGTGGTGCAGAATGAATTTATGGAAAGTAGGAGCTGGGATTAGGAGGTCTAGGTATTATAGTAAAGTCTCTGTCAGTGCATGATGTTTCTCTCTGCTTGGTTTTCTGAATATTTATGAATAAAAGCAGTAAACACTACCATTTGGTACTTTTAAAGATCTAATAAGATTGTGTAATATTCTCACTGCTTTCATTTCTCTCCTTGAAATGATTAGCACATAGAAGATACTTTATTGCAACTATTTGTTATTGTGTATAAAACCAATCTTTTATCTTTCTCTTATTCTACTTTTTTCTTGATTTTGAAGTCTGTTTTACTTCTCAAATCTTGACTCCCAGTGCCCAAATTTCTGTCTCTTGTACCAGATCCATGGTACATGGACCAGCTATCTTCATGTACTAGATCCTTGAACACCTCAAACACTGCTATTGCACTTTTTTGAGAATCACAATATGAGATGTCAGTTAAGTATGCCAGCTGGTCATTCAGCTGGGGTGGTAATACCTTGCCTGACATAGTTACCACTTCTCAGGCTGTGGCTGTATCAGATCATTAGTCAGGGATTTCAGAATCGATTTCTCTTTCAGAAACATTCACAAACTGACTTATAACTAGAACATCCATTTATGATGTGAAATAGAAGTGTTAACATTTTCCTCTTATTTTTATAACTTTTAAAAATTATAATCATTAGTTGCTTCTTGCATATGAATTCTGAGTGATAGGAGTTAATTGTATGATCTAAGTGATTAGTGTCATCGGGTTATATCATCCAGTTCGATGTACCCGTCTCCACCACAACAATGTATTTAGTTTAAACATGGGCCAGACTTATTTCTGCCCATAAATAAGACTGCAAGACTGCTGGAGAATATAGAACATGTCTTGTTTCATGATTACCCTTTTGCTTGTTTCTAAACTGATTTCTTTCTGTTTAGGTGTGTGTGTGTGTGTGTGTGTGTGTGTGTGTGTGTGTGTGAGAGAGAGAGAGAGAGAGAGAGAGAGGGAGAGAGGGAGAGAGGGAGAGAGAGAGAGATATGTTCAGGTGATTGGGTTAAATTTTTTTTTTTTTAATCCTCACCTGGGGATATTTTTTCATTTATCTTCAGAAAGAGTGGGAGGGAGGGATGAGGGGAGGGAGGGAGAGAGAGAGGGAGAGAGAGAGAGAGGGAGAGAGAGAGGGAGAAACATCTATGTGAGAGAGAGACATCAATTGGCTGGCCGATTCCTGCGGGACCCTGACCAGGGCCGGGGACCGAACCGCAACTGAGGTACATGCCCTTGACTGGAATTGAGCCTGCAACTCTTTGGTCTGTGGGTTGACGCT
This sequence comes from Tadarida brasiliensis, assembly GCA_030848825.1. Taxonomy (NCBI): domain Eukaryota; kingdom Metazoa; phylum Chordata; class Mammalia; order Chiroptera; family Molossidae; genus Tadarida; species Tadarida brasiliensis. Next base: position 50,962,106 of record CM061264.1, read on the forward strand.
CTAACCGCTAAACCAAACCGGCCAGGGCTAAATTTTTTTTTTACAATCAGAATTCTGTCATGTTTTCCTATACTTCATGTCAGTAATCATATTGATTACTGATTAAAGTGAGTACCTTCTGCAGGAAGCTGATTTTATTTTACTAACATGGATATTTCTTCATTTCACCCTCAGGGTATGTTTTTGTGGGGTTTCAGGGAGGTCCCTGGCTGAGGCAGCATGGTGTACTGATAAGGGTATGAACTTTTGGAATTAGACTTGGAAGCTGGCTATACTAGTTGTAACTCGTGATTTTTTGGGAGAAATGGCTTAATCTGTGGTTTAAAATGGCTTAGCCCTCACCGGTTTGGCTCAGCGGTTAGAGCGTCGGCCTGCGGTCCAGAGAGATCTGGGTTCGGTTCCCGCTAAGGGCACGTACCTCGGTTGCAGTTTGTCCCCGGCCCATGGTTGGGTCGAGCGGGAGGCAGCCACTCAGTGTGTCCCCTTCACGTCGATGTTTCTCTCTTTCTCTTCCTCTCTCTCTCCCTCCCACTCTATCTGAACAAAAAATGGAAAAATGTCCTCGGGTGAGGAAAAATAAATAAATAAATAAATAAATAAATAAATAAATAAATAAATAAATAAATAAATAAAATGGCTTAAAATGGAGAAAATGTAACAATTTATAAGGTATATAGTAAGGATTGCATGAGATGGTTTTTTATGTAATTATAGATTACACTAGAAAAGAATATATGGCTAATGCAGTTCAGTATCATTCCTATACTATATCTGCTTTTTTTTTTTTTTAAATGTATTTGTCCTGGGTGGGTTGTGAATTTCATCTCCCTTTCTGGGTTTGTTAACTTAGTTTACAGTCTGTTTATTTTCTAATTATTCTATTTTCCCACTCCTACATTATGTATGGTGCTCTTAAGTGTGAGCATCCATACATAGTATTAACTGATGGTGTACATTAACTGAATTGATTGCACAAAAGAACAGTTCTAAACCAGTGTTCCTTTTTATTATACTTAAAGATTTTGTCATTAGCAATTTGAATTGGTCAGTCTCTTAAGAAATTCTTAAAAGACTAGAGTTTTCTTAGCTTTCAGAATTATTTTCAGTTTCACTTTTTATGATTTGAGAATTCTTAACACAGGTATTAGAGCATTCTTCTGTATGGAATGAATACTCTATAGATTTGTGAGGTATAGGAATATGAAATATTACTTATTCAGAAATTAACTTCTTATTTTGGCCTATTTAGGAAAGCGACATGCCAATTCATGAACTTCTCAGCCTTTATGGTTATGATAGTACTAGTCGACTACCTGAAGAAGATGAGGAGGAGGAAGAAGAGGAGGAAGAAGGTGAAGATGATGAAGATGCTGATAATGATGATAACAGTGGCTGCAGTGGAGAAAATAAAGTGAGCTTATACACAGATTTTTAAGATTGTAGTCCTTATGGTCAGAGTTATAATTTTTGACTGCTTATTTTTATAATCTGTCTTTACTCTTTCTGATTTTAAAAGTAATACATTTATCTCTGGCTGGTTTGGCTCAGCAGTTACCGTGGGTTCAATTCCCAGTCAAGGGCACGTACCTGGGTTGCAGGTTTGATGCCCAGCCTCTGTCGGGGTCGTGTGGGAGGCAACCAATCAATGTGTGTCTTTCACATCTATGTTTCTCTTTCTGTCTCTCCCCTTCCCTCCCTTCCACTCTATCTAAAAAAATATTAATGGAAAAATATCCTTGGGTAAGGATTAACAAAACCAAAAAAAGTAGTACATTTAAATATTAAAGATTAAAATATAGAAATATGTAATAAAAATTGGAAGTCCCCTGTAATCCACTCCGGAGGGGGTAATAACACCTGTATTACTCAGATTTCTTTTCAGTGCCCATTCTAAATAAATTTGTACCAACTTTTTAAAAACACTGTGTTTTTAAGTAATAAAGGCTAATTGGTAGTTCTGTATTCATTTTTCTTACTGTTTTGAAATAATTTTAGATTTACAGAAGAGGTTCTAATATTGTACAGAGACTTCCTGTATACTCTTCACCCAAAACTTTCCCTTATGTTAACATCTTACGTAACCATGGTGTATTTATCAAAACTAAGCAATCAACACTAATACCATACTCTTTCATTAAACTATAGACAGTTCAGATTTCATTTTTTCCATTAATGTCCTTTTTCCTGTTCTAGGATTTGTCCCAGGATACTATGCTACAGTTAATGTATTTATTTTAGACTTCTAGTTGTATTTGGAATACTTTAACCTTTTATTTCCAACAGGTTTTTTTTACATCTTAAAGCAATTTAATTTATGATTCCACAGGAAGAGAATATAAAGGATTCATCAGGTCAAGAGGATGAAACTCAGTCTTCCAATGATGATCCATCACAGTCTGTTGCTTCTCAAGATGCACAGGAAATAATCCGCCCACGTCGATGTAAATATTTTGATACAAGTAAGTGTTACTGGTTGCTATAGTTGGGGTATAATTTTTACTATTTTAATATATGGCCTAAAATTCTAGTATTTTTTTTCATTGCTCTGTTTGAATTTATTTATTTACTCTGAAATCTCACTCAACAGTAATGAGATTTTGTTCTAGGTTATTATTTTGCAGTGCTGGGTCCTGTTCATGAATATACTACAGTAATTTTGTGTCTCCATACTACTTAGTTTTGAGTGTTCTTTTTTTTTCTTCCTGATCCTTTCTTAAATTTAGTTTGTTTCATGGTCATCTTTTTTTTTTTTTTTAATACAGATTTTTAAAAATAGTTTTCATTGATTTTTTTTGTTAGAGAGAGAGGAAGGGGAGAGGGATAGAAACATTGATATGAGAGAGAAACACTGATCAGCTGCCTTCTGCATGTCCTCCACTGGAGATCGTGCCTTCATCCTGGGCATGTGCCCTGACTGGAAATCGAACTGGGACCTCTCAGTCCGTGGGATGATGCTCAATCCACTGAGCCACACCGGCCAGGCCATGATCATCTTTTTTAATTTCTCCTCGTTTTTTCCCCAGTTTTCATTTTCTACTTTTCTTTGCCTCTTAGTCTTTTTTAAATATATTCATAAACATTGCTTTCTCTAATCAGTGCCTCTTAGGTCTGAAGAAGTGGTTGACTCTTGAGGTAGAAATACATTATATGTAGAAAGAACTCTGGATTTTTCTACAATTATTGTCTAGTCAGAGATGACCAGTAGTCAGGACGACATTTAATGTATCTGTCTTGAATATTTTCTTCATCTGCTCCACAATATTTCATTCTAAACAGTAATCTTTACTCTAGAAGTCAGCTCTTTGATAAAAAGTCAACCATTAGTGTTATTAGTTTAAATTTTTGGTCTAAATTTCTGTACTTTAAAAGGGAGAAAAACACTTGAAGAATAAGAACCTCTCATGAAATGTAATGTAGTAACTGATTAAACATGGCTATTGCTTTGTACGAATGATTTCTGTTACACATTTAGTTTAGAAGTGAATGTAGTTAATGCTACTAATAATTTTATTGAGTTTTGATCTATAGTATGTTTCAATTGAAAAGCGTATCCATATAAGAAGAGATTAATTACTGAAATAATTGTGTTAATTTTAAGTTTGGGGAAATGTATTCATCTCTTAGTTAAACAGAGAACAGATCCATTGACAAAGTGGGGTGCTAGGTGACTGCCTCTTGAAACAGTATTTAATCTGGTATTTCAGTTGTAATGTATGCATGAAAGCTGTACATACACTGCCTATCTTAGTTTCTCCATAGGTAGAATTAATTTCTATATGTAATGTTACTCTTGAACTTTGTGCACCATTTAAAAGTTAAGAAGATGCTGAGAATCTGTAGTTTTCAGATTTCCCACCCCTTTCTATAAATACATTATTACTCCAAAATGTGAACACACAGCATCTTGCCTGCTTTGAATAAAACAGACGTTGGGGAGAATGGAGGACTTCATACATACCCTCCCTTCACGTGCTTCCCCCCAAAGTGATATTATAAAGTTCTTGGTGTTTCAAGGAGCACTGTTTAGGAACCACTATTTTGTCCATATTCTCATTTTATAAGGAAGAAATTGAGATCATATAATTTATTCTGTCACCAGGCTGTTGATAGAAGAATTAGGTTTAGAAACAGATTATTTTGATTCTAAATTTTGTTCCTGAAGTTTTTGTAGAAAATCATTTCATGAGAATACAGTTGTCTAAGATTAGGGTTGACCTAGAATGTTTATGGGCTTTTTATGTTTTTTGTTTTATAACTGATAGGGTATTATTTGATTAGAAATATCCTGGCCTAACTCTGGAAATACCTTTGGGCATATTTAAAAACTTTTGTAGTAGATGTTAAAATAAAATACAAATATACAATGTGGACAGGATAAACAATCATTTTATAGTAGTATTGTCTTATTCTAGATAGCGAAATAGAAGAAGAATCTGAAGAAGATGAAGATTATATTCCATCAGAAGACTGGAAAAAGGTAGTTGGAGCCATAGATAAAATTAATATTTAAAAAGCCAAGTGTAATTACTTTTTTACTAACTACATATATGTTGATAAAGTTGAGGTACGCCCTTTTGTGATATTTAAATGTTGGGTAGATGTTCAGATTTCCCCTAATACCTTCAGGTGTTTATCTTTTTACAAAATAAATAAAGAATTGGCCTTTGTTGGTTGAACAAGCTGGCACACAAAGATTACAAATCCAAATTTCTGAACTAGTGCTGAATTAGACTTTTGTTTCACTATAGAAATATCACATGTGGTTTTTTTTGTGTGTGTTTTTTAAAAATAATGCTTGGAAAGCACTTGTGGAGGCTTTTTGGTATTAGTTAAGTAAATCCTGTTTAAAAATTTAGATTATAAAATTTTCCATCTTATATTGTTGATATTTACAACTCCAAATATAATGTGTAAAAAGATGGATTTGGGCTTCTCTAAAACTGCATAATTAAATAAGTTGGTTTCTAAAATGAATCTAAAGATAATATATTGACCTAAATTTCAAATTATAGAATTGTATAACATTGTTTAATCATAGTTAAATTGAATTAATTTTAAGCTGTTGCAAAGCTGTTGATTTATGAAAATATATCAAAATGTCATGTAAAATTGTTTAGAGCAAATCATTTATACAGAAAAAATGATGTCATTTTTGTTAAGTCACCTGATTTTTCTCTTAAAAACTTCATTGAGTTTTTTTGTTGTTTTTTATTTTTCTGTATTTGATTTTAAATTTAGTGCGTTGACCATCATTTCTTTGAATGTAGAATAGCCCAGAATATCAAATTGAGTGGGATTTCTGCACTTAAGTCATGATCGTTTAATTATTTAGTTAATACTTTTGAGCTTTCCCTATTTTTTTGGTTTAGAGTTGTCTGTTCTGGGATGCCTGGACAAACTTAAAAATGAGCTGACCCCCTTGCTGATTAAAATAAGGGAACATTATATTTAGTTTCTATTAGGAAGAATGAAGTATTCAAATGAACTTGGACTGGGCTAGCCAGGATTTGGGGCTTCAGCCAGAATTGATCTTTTACAGGTTTCCAAAAAGACATTTAGTAAAGAGACATCTGTTTGGGTTAGAATGGTAAAGGAGGGTTATCCCAGTACAGTATGTGTTAATTAATTTGAGTGAGTGATGAATGTGTGATGGGTCTGAAGACAGAACAAGGTTCACAGAAGTTAATATTTGTGTGATCTATTTGGGGAAATGGTTTTTAATCCAATTTTTTTCTGATTTTTATACCATGTAGAAATTAAAAATCTTGGTCATCTTAAACTGTCATTTTAAACCGTTATTTCCCACCACACATTTAAGTTTATAGAGCTTTTTTCCAACATAAATTAACTGTTTTTGTATCTGGAGTGTCCATATAGTATTGTTTTTATCTTTATTGATTTTAGAGAGCAAGAAAAGAAGGAGAGAGAGAGAGAAACATCGATGAGAGAGAACATCGATTGGCCCCCTCCAGCATGCCCCTCTCCCCCCAATGGGAATTGGGCCCACAACCTGGGCATGTGCCCTGACCGGGAATCGAACCAGCGACCTCTTGATGCATGGGTCAGTGCTCAGCCACTGAGCCACACCAGCCGGGCTGTTCATATAGTATTTAATTTGATGTTATTTTTTAATTTTTTTTAATGAAGGGACAAAATGCTCAGAGGAGGGAGAGCGGGGGCAAGTGACGTTTTCTTTGCTGGGGAGTATTAGTTGCTTCCTTGAAGCAGGCCATGGTACATCCAGATTGTTTTATTTTAGTATGAAAGTCCTAAGAGTTATTAAACTTATCTTTCCTCTCCAAGTCTTCATTTTAAAAATGCAATAAATTTATTCTTAACGTTTAGCCACCAGACAAAAAAAGAGTGTAATCTTGGATCCTGTGTGTTGTAAAATCTCATATGTGGTGATTTCCAGTGTGATTTTGAACAGCCATTTTCCCCTAATTTGTGATTTGACTATATAATTTCTATTACCAGATTTCCTAAAATAAGATTTAATTATGTTTTGAGAGGTTACTTTTTCATTTTGTGTTGTTTTAATGAAAGTCAGACACTAACCTGCTTATCCATTTGGTTTGGCGTTTCATCCATTTGGCCTCTCCTGAGCTTTATACAAACGTTTTTTGTTACTTTATCTTAAAACTCTGGTTCTCAGAATCAGAATCACCTGTATAGCTTGTTAAAACACTAATTGATGAGTCCCATCCCCAGAGTTTCTGGTTCGGTAGGTCTAGGATAGGACCCTGAGTATTTGCAATCAGTTTCCCAGGTGACACTGATGCTGCTGATCCAGGGACCATAGTTTAGAGCAGTGGTTCTCAACCTTCCTAATACTGCGACCCTTTAATACAGTTCCTCATGTTGTGGTGACCCCCAACCATAAAATTATTTTCGTTGCTACTTCATAACTGTAATTTTGCTACTGTTATGTCTTAGGTGACCCCTGTGAAAGGGTCGTTCGACCCCCATAGGGGTCACAACCCACAGGTTGAGAACTGCTGGTTTAGAGTGTAGATACTTTTAAAATATCTGAATTTGACTTCCTGTCTTCTGTTGTTTGCTGTTATCTTACTAATTGAATAGTAACAATTCATTTTTTCCTCCATATTTTGAAGGAAAGTTTGTATCCATTGTCTGTATTGTGTTTCACCCCATTATTATTACTAATATTTTCATCCAATCATATCCAAGCTCCTATCTATTATTAACTCACTCATCCTCACAATACTTCTCTGAGGTAGTCAATTCTTGCATCTGTGTTGTATGACACAGAAACCGGGAACAGTTTGCCCAAGAAGATGGTAATGCTAGAAAATGGGTATAAAATCTGTTACTAGATCTTACTAATGTATTAAAAATTTTTTTTTGATTGATTTGAGAGAGAGAGAGAGACATTGATTTGTTGTTGTTCCTCTTATTGGTGCATTCATTGGTTGATTCTTATATGTGCCGTGACCAGGATTGAACCTACAACCTTGGCGCTTTGAGACGATGCTCCAATCAACTGACCTACCTGGCCAGGGTCCTTAACTAATGTATTATGTTATTTTTTAAATAGGAGATTATGGTGGGCTCCATGTTTCAAGCAGAGATTCCAGTTGGCATTTGTAGATACAAAGAAAATGAAAAAGGTGGGTTATTAGTAAAGTTAATAGCTGAATTCATGCTTTTGAAGTGGTGAGCTGTTGTTTTATAATGGGATAAGAACATGACAGTTTGTTACCCCACTGAATTATGAAAGAGTGCCTGCATTATTTCTGTAAGAAGAAATATGTTTTCTGTTTTTCCAGTTTTTTTTTCATACAAGTCTAGTGAAAAAAAAGTGAATTCTTGTTTTGGTATTAAGTGACTTAAAACATCTCAACTTTTTATTTATTCATTTTTTCTCATATTATAAATACTCTGAATATACCCTTTTTCATAGCCTGTATAATTTAAATTTTAAAAGTTACGTCAGTGGAAGCTGTTGGACAGGCCTAAAAATTTTTTTTGAGTAAATAACTGATATAAAAAGCTTATTTGCTTCTGAAACTTAACATTATTTATTAAAATTTATTACTTTGATATCTGTGTTTTTAAAATAATTTGGGAAAACAACTTGTATACTTAAATTTTACATATTTTTCGTTATTTTATCTTAAAGTCCTAAGGTAAGTCATAAACACTTAAATTTCCAACAACAAAATACTTGAGCATTTTTTTTTTTTTTTGAAAGTCTGTTTCAGATTATTCACTTCAGGTGAGTTCTAGAAAGAATGTTGTGGGTGTATGTGTGTTTTCAGTGAGTTCATGTGCAATGTGACATCACCAAAAGCTAGAAATCTGTCTTCATTTCTTTTATATCAGTTTTCTCCACATTTCATCTTACACATGCAAATCCTTTTGTAGTTGTAGAAGTTTTTTGTTGTTTGTACATAACTTGAATGCTGGTACTGTTAAACATCCTACAGTGCAGTGCGCAGCCTTGAACCTCCCCTTACCCCCACCACTAAGAGTTATCTAGCCAAAGTGTCAGTAGTGCCAAGGTTGAGAACCCTGGACTAATTTAACTGAAAATTTAGATGGGCTACTTAGGAAAAAAGAAAGTCAGGTTCAGGCTATTCCCAGTCAAATTTTCATGTTTGCATGACATAACTTTTAGAGTCAATAAATGATTGTTAGGAATTATGAAGCAGTAAATAAATAGCAAAGGACTAAATAGTAAATTGTTTCTAATGAGCATTTGACAAATTGATTCTTAGGTGACTGAAAACTGAACACGTGCATTATTCTTAGTTGATAATAATACTGTTGAAACAGGCATTTTATTTAATAGATTTCCCTCACTATCCAAAAGGAGAGTGTTCCTGTGAAACCTTTTGTAAGCCAAAATGGCACAAAGCCAGGAAGCAATTACAATAGTGTTCTCCCCTTATTCAAGGGCAGTGCGTTCCAAGACCACCCCCAAAGAAAAACCACAGTTGTTCCAAACCCTATGTATACTTTGTTTTTCCTTATACTTAGGTGACCTGTGATAAAGTTTAACTTATAAATTAGGCACAGTAGGAGATTAACAGCAATAATAATAAAACAATTATAACAATATACTATAATAAAAACTATGTGAATATGGTCTCAAAATATCTTATGGTACTGTACTCACCCTTCTTGTGATGCTGTGAGAGGATACAGTGCCTGTGTGATGAGATGAAGTGAAGTAAATTATGCAGAGCTCTTCAGACCATGGTTGACCGTGAGTAACTGAAACTGCAGAGAGCAAAAATGCTTATGAGGGGGAACTCTACCATTAATTTATATGGAACATTTTTTTAGTGTTCCCAGACCCCAAAAATAACCTACCAAATCATACTAAATAACACATAAAACCTCAGGTAACATTAACATATAGTAAAAGCAGGAATGATGTGAGGTTTTTCTGTTATCTTAGGACGCATCTTGCCAATGGATGCACAAAATAAATAGAGATAAATCACAGATACTAATAGACAGTACAAATCCATGGCAGCTTGATGCTGAGATGCTGAGTGTAGTACTCAGGGCAGAAGCTAGGTGGTGCCACTCAGGTACATTGGCTCTAGATAAAAGCTCACTGCAAAACATTTAAATGCTAAATGCCATTTTCACTTATTGCCTTTTTTGGTAAAAGCAGAAACTGTCTTCAGATATCTTTTGATTAGCAAAAACAAGTACTAATGTATGTCGTTCCTAAAAAGTGAAGTTGTGTAACTGGAAAAGTGCAGCTAAACAACTTAAAATTCATGTCATAGTATGATCTTTTAAAATTGTGGAAATTTCTGTTGTAAGCCTCATCGCTACAACATAATGCTGATTATGGATCAGCATTTTCATCTTCATAATATAGTAATTAGGTAAAATTTTTATTTAGGCATTAAAAATGGAATAACACTTTAAAAAACAGGAGGTTAATAAGTATACATTTATTCATTGGGAATTAATTTCCCAGATTGCTTATGGTTTTGTTGTGGTTGTTTCTCAGCTTTCTGCATTAGTTTCTGACCCCCACCCCCAACACACACATATAATAAACTTTGTTAAATTATTTTGTAACTCATTTTGCTTATCTGAGAAGCTTAATTTGATTTAAACTGACATAAGAAGCACTTCCCCACCTAACCTGTGTAAATATAGTAGATGAGCTCTCGCCTTCTGAACTCTTTCACTTATTTATAATCATGTAAACTATATCATTCCAGTAATATAAGACAGATACATTTGTGCTCGCTTTTTAAATTTTCAATATTTAGGCTTGGTAATTCATTTGTAATTAAATAGTTTCAGAAAATGTTAAATTTCAGTGATTGTGATCTTTCAAAATCCAGCATGTTCATGTCACTTTATTCAGTTATAATAAAGTAATTTTTTCTTTCTGTGCTATTACAGAGTTTTTTTTGTTCATATGGTACTTATAAATGTTATTTCTCCTCAGTATTTTAATATGAAGTTCTTCTGAATTTCTGATCTCTTGGAATTTAGTTGTTCTACAACAGACATTTAATATCAATTTGTGTTGCCTGTTTTATTTTAGATCATAGTTAGAAGTCATTTTATTTAGATGTAAACTTAACTGGAAAATAATTTGGTCTATTTCTAGAAAGGCAACATGATTTATTCTCTGTGAAAATGCTAGTTGTTCTCACAGCAGGGTCATTTTTTAGCATATTGTAATTGCATAAAACCAGGGCTTACCCTATCTAGCCACAATTCTAGGGGTCTGCTTTGTCATTTGGCCTCATGTGGTGATGCTTGTGTACTCAGCTTTCTTGGTTATCTATGTATCCTTGCTACCTGGGACTTCCAGAATGATTCCAGAAGTATCTCCCAGGTAGTGTGTCCTGTTTCATAGGCTTTATATGAGGATGTCTAATTGGGAGAACACTGAGGACTCAGGGACCCACCCTTTATCTTCCTTTTTCTGAGTCAGGGTTTCCTTGTAAGGCCTTGTCCAACCCCTACCCCTCACTCCAAGAATATAACTATAGACTGCTCCCTTCAGTGAACAGAGACTGAGCAGGGAACAGAAATCAATAGTATACCCAAATTCACTTTATCATGTGAGTTTTCTTTTTCCAATTTAGAGTTTCACTAGGATTCTATCAGCAGATTTTAAAAAGGAATGAAATTTACAAAGGAAAACTTCTAGAGATGATCCTTGGAGCTGTATTTTAAGGAATATAAATTTTGGGAAACAGAATATTTAAACTGTGTGTGTGTGGAGGGTAGGGCAGGTAATGTACATGAAAAACATATTGCCTGGTACATAGGAAATGTTTAATTAGCTACTAGTTTCTTTTTCATAGCAAAAGGAACTTTGACACTGGCAGTTAATCCTTTCTTAGGGTCAGTAGTGTTCTCCAGCTGGCTCTTTCCTGCTGGCATTTAAATGATAATGTCTCATCTATCTCTAAAAATCAGCGAACAAAACCAAAAACTTCTTCCACTGTACTTTAGCTACTGCCCTATTCTTCCTCACATCCGAACTTTCCAAGAGTTTTCCACTTTATTTCTTCACCTTTCATTTACTCTTCAGTCCTCCCCAGCATGGCTTCGGCTTCTATCTATGCACAGAATGTTCTTGAAACATCTCCCTTCTTGTTAGTAAATCCAGCATACCTTTTTTCAGTGTTCAACCTGGTCACTTAACAGCATTTAACCAGTCTATCACTTCTTGAAACATTTTCTTCCCCTAGCTGCTTTGGTGCCACAGTTTTGATATTTTATCTTGTGATTGTTCCTTCTTAATTTTGTCTGTTTTCATCTTCCTGTCATTTAGAATTTCACAAGGCTCTCTTATCTTAGGTTCTCCTCCTTTTCACTTTTTAAATTTTGATGAGATTTAGGCTTTAATCTTATTATAATGGAAATTCTAGTGATGAAACCTAAATACTTAAAAAAAAAAAGAGACTTGTTGTTATGAAAGTTATTTATATTCATTATAATACATTTTTAAGCATCATAGAAAAATATAAAGAAGAAAAAGTTGATCCAAATCCTACCACCAAGAAACAAGCAGCATTAACATTTGGGTGAGCGATTTAATAGACACCCCTTTTCAAAAATATTGAACAGCCATTGAATCTTAAAATGTGCTAGAATTATTTTAAATCCTTAAAACTCTATGTGATAGGATTGCTGAACCCATTTCACAGGTGAGGCAGAGAGAAGGGAAATAAATTGCCTATGGTCATATAGGTAGTAAGTGGTGGTAGTGCTGTTCAAACCAAGAGAGCTTGGAATTTGGTAAATAAGCTTAAGTGAGATAGAATTCGAATGGGGCATAAAGTGGTACTTCTCTGGTTAGATTGCTTACTCACTTAGGCTATGTATATTGCCCAAGAGCAAAGTCAGGCAAGTAGTAGGACCACAATTTACCTTTAAGTTTTCATCATTTTAGCTCTAAGTATGAGTTATTTGTTCAGTGATATGTTTTAACACCAACTCTCAATATTTGGCATTTTAAAAAATATTATGTTTTACTATTTTAGTATATGAAAATGATGATCAACTCCTGTGGGACCCTGAGTACTTACCAGAAGATAAAGTGATTGTATTTCTTAAGGATGCATCTAGAAGAACAGGTGATGAGAAAGGTGTAGAAGCAATTCCTGAAGGATCTCACATAAAAGACAATGAACAGGTACATGAGTAAGATATAACTTATAATTTCCCCCAAGTAAATTAAATGTATACATTATAAAATATAAATGCTGTCACATTCAGTTTTGTTATTCTATCCACCACAATTCCTATAATGTTAATGGAATCTTAGGTTATAGTCAGAATGAGATCCTAGTGTTAACACACTTACTTCATGGGTATGATTTCAGCTCAAACGAAAGTCTTGATATCTCAGTTTACCTGTATATATTTTTTATTAGGCTTTTTGAGAAAAGTTCCTTTGGATATCCCTGAGAATCTGGATCTCATCAAGTGAGGAATACTGTATACATCTGGTATAATGTTATACACATGGTAGATTAGTGCCTACTGCAAATAATGACAGCATTATTTTTTTTCACCTTTTTAAATCAATGTTTTTCTTTTCTGATTTGTTAAAGTTGTCTTAGAATAGGAATCCCAAAAGGCCAAAAAAGAAGGAATTTGTGATCTTTATAAAATAATTTTTCATTTCTAAATTCCTGTGATACTGTGGCAGCCAAGTTAGAGTATTTGTTTATTTTCTAAATGTTTAGAGGCAGTTAATTATCAGGATTGAATTTATGTTTGTTTCTCTGTAATGTTCCATATGTTGCATTTGTTAAAATTATTTGTCCTCCAGAAGGGATGAAAACCCTGGATTCTGGAAAAGTCTTTACTCTTAAGAAATTGTAGCTTTGAACTCTTCATAGTCTGGATAGTCTGGGTCACATATTGAAGCTCTTTATTTTTCTAGGCATTATATGAATTGGTTAAATGCAGTTTTGACACAGAAGAAGCATTGAGAAGATTAAGATTTAATGTAAAAGCAGCTAGAGGTAAACATATATTCAATTTTATTTGTTTTCATGATGTAGAAATTTAAAACTTAAGCTCTTTAGTGTACAGTCTAGCTATGTTCTATATTTAATAATACTGATCTTTCTGAATTCAGTAAATATTGAATAACAAATAACTTGTGTATAACACAAGTATTTTATAGGGGTGGGCAAAAGTAGATTTCTAGTTCATATGGAAAAAGGCATGCAGGTTATGATTATGTTGTAATAATACAGGAATAAACTGTGTTTTGTGTACTCACAACTGTAAACTTACTTTTGTATACCCTCATAACAAGGCATTATGGGAAATGGGATTTAAGGCTCTCCTTTCTTTAGAGAAAATAAAGCCTTATAAGTAAAAATATATAATGCCTTTGATTTTTATAAACATTTTATTTTATCTTGGTGATGGACCTATGAACTAAGTAAAGTGACAGATGTTACCTTCACTTTAAAACTGATAAGAATGAGGTCTCTGAACTAAAGTAACTTGGCCAAGGCAAACATTATTCATAAATAGTCATAACTAAAATCTGGGTTTTGGGATATTTTTTAGTCTCAACTGGCTACCACCCTGCTTCACTAAGAGTACTATTTATATATTATTATATAACAAATAAAAGATTCATTCATTCAACAAAAATTGGAAGGTCTAAGTTCTAAGGATATAACTATAAACAAAGTCCCTGCCCTCATATTGCTTAGAGACTGGGTAGGGAAGCTGAAAAATAGTAATGAGTTCTTAAAGGAGAATTAGAGGGTGCATTTCAAACTTATTTTTAAGTCCCAGGGAAAGGGTGAAGCTGCTAGGGAAAGCTTCTAGAGCGAAGCGGTATTTTTGCTGGGATGTAGGAGGCAGGAAATAGTTCTAGGCAAAAGGAACAGCGTGCACAGAGTCTAAAGAAAGAACATAAATTTAAAGAATTGAAAGGTGGCTAGTATAGTTGGATCATAAAGAATAAAGGAGAAAGTGGCCCAAGTTGAGACTGGAGAGAAGGTATCATCCAAAATTTTATTAATAGGGAGTTTTTGTCACTTTGTTTGTAGCCATCAGTACATAGAACTTAGGGATAAAATACTTCCTTTATTGTGACCAGAAAGTTATGTTTTTATTTGCAGTTTTGCTTGTTATATACAAGATTGGGAAAATATTGCTTAACCGTTTTTCCCCCCTTTTTGTCAGAGGAATTATCTGTTTGGACAGAAGAAGAATGTAGAAATTTTGAACAAGGGCTGAAGGCCTATGGAAAGGATTTTCATTTGATTCAGGCTAATAAGGTAAGTAATGCTATATGTTCTCTCTTTTACAAAAAGAAATTTAGTTAACCCAGTTCATGTTATATTTTTATTATTTTCTAATGTTAAAAGTTCTTAGTGAAATTTTAATATATTAGTATGTTTGCCAAGTGACTGTTTTCAGTGCATGACATTGGAAGCCTTTATATTGGACTCATTTGCAAATATGTTCATCAATTTCTGGGTGGGATGTGTGTGTAAAATGTAATTATTTAAAGCTATTTTCCACAACCTGTGAAAATTTTTTTTATCCTCACCCAAGGACATTTTTGCATTTATCTTCAGATAGAGCGGAAGGGAGAGAGGGGGGAAGAGAGAGAGAAAAACATTGATGTGAGGGAGACACATTGACTGGTTGCCACCCACACGACCCCAACCGTGGCTGGGGACAAACTGCAACCGAGGTACGCGCCCTTAGCGGGAACCAAACCTGGGACTCTCTGGTCCTGAGCCAAACCGGCCAGGGCTAAATTTTTTTTTTTTTAAGGAGGGTCTTCAAAATAATTTTGAAACTTTAAAGCATTTTTAACATGACATTATTTACAGTTAAAATATTTTTTACATTTACTTAAGTCCTGACTGGTCTAAAATCAGATGCTTAGTATTTAATTTGGTTTTAATTAGGATTTAATTTTCCAGAAGAATATTTCAACAACTCAGTCTTTATATTATACATTTTTATAATTTGACAATTTTATTTAACATGTTCATCATTCCATATTGTAATGTCAATTACACAATGTATACACAAAAGAACTTCATAAGTACTTGCAGATTTACTTTTAGGCTTAATTCTCTTACAGCTGATTGAAATCAGGTAAGATTTTTAGTAGTAACTACACAATTATATAAATTTGGAAAATGTGCTGTTCCTATGGGGAGTTAGGACAGGCAAAATTAAAATCTGAAAATTTAAATGTGGGAAATTTAAGTAATTTCCAGGCTTATAAATATTACATTTTTAGCAAATATTAAGTGACAGAGGGCTTGGCTTTACATGTTTCCTTGAAAATAGCAGCTAAGTCTTGTGTGATAGCTTGTCTAGGATGATGTTAAAAGTATCTGGGCTTATGTGTGAGGCTCTAAATAGTCTGTCACCACGTTCTCCTTTTATATTCCTCTAGATGTGATTGGATGGTGTCCGATTGATTTGTTTCAACACATATTTAACAGTATTTTATGTTTCATAAATAAAATAGTTGCTTATAAATCCTTTGAGTTCATTTTTCTTTATTTTTCTTTTGTCTTGTTGCATTTTGGTATATGACATCAGACATAACTAATAGAAAAGTTTTTAGTCTTAGCATTGTTTTTAAAAAATGTATCTATACTCCTTAATGTTGTGTCCAAATCGATAACCTCCAATATAGTGAATAATGCTGTGAAAGGAATGCATTATGCTAATGACTGGTCATGTATGTTTCTGAATGTAAAAAAACATACAGTTTCATGGTTGAAGGGACATTTTAGATAATAGTTTTCTAGCATTTCTTCTTGAATTTAAACACTTTTGACCAAACCATACTGGATTACTTATGGAGGAGACCCCTGGAATAATAAGCTGATATAACTAGAAGCAGCAACACACTCTCAGAAATCCCCCTTTTTTTTTTTGAAGGAATAAGAACTTACTAGGTGATTTGAAGCTACTAGCCAAAATAGTCTTGACATAATATTGAATATAAGCCTTGATTTATTTATAAACATTTGGGACGGTGATATTTCACTGTTACAAAAATCAGCTGACCTATATACCTAATATATTAGTTGTTCTAGTGAACAAAGGGAAGATAGTATTCTTTAAGAGGGAGAAAAATGGTCAAGTGAAAACATTAAGACTTTGTTTTTACACCTGGAATTGAAGTTTGGATCTTAATCATAAGGTCTATTATGCAGGCTTATTTTATTGAGGTTTTTCATAATATTAAATTTGCACACTTCCAAATGTCTTTTCAATTTTTACTTTTAGAAAAGTACAATTGACTTGGCTTGTATCTATCTAGAAATAAGATTCTAAAGGAGGCAAAAAAGGAGCTTGAAAGGTGATTTTTGTTTGTTTGGTTTGGGTCCCAATAGCTTTCAGCCTTAGAGCAACATAGGCCAGAGTGGTAAAGTGCAAGCAAAGGGGAAGAAAGAAAAATATGTGTCAGGTAATGAAATTAGTATGTTATCAAATTGACGTTAGGTGCAGTCAATCCCACAAGATACCTACTTCAAGATAGAAATTTATGGGTTAAAGTAATACTGTTTTGCATCCCAAACATTTATGCAGATACCTTTTATTTTTTTAATTTTAAACTCCCAGTGTTTTATTATACACATCAACCCTTCCAGCTCTCCAAGCCAAGTAGCAAAACAGAATTATGTCAGAATCATTTACCAATCTCATAGTGTTGAACGTTATTTAAGGTGAACCCATTCAGTTACACAAATAGGTACAGCACAGTAATCACTGGAGTAATTTAGTAAGCAGAGCATTAGATTAGCATTATTTTAATAGCTTTTAACTCACTGCAGAGTTTCTGTCTTTCTAGAAAGTAAAATAGTTTGAGTCTATTGGGAAAGTGTTTGCAAGCTGTTATAACATTAACTTTAACTCAGATGCCATAGACATTTTCAGTAGAGAAGTACTTTAAAAAATATATATGTTTTTATTGATTTTTAGAGAGAAAGGGAGAGAGAGAGAGAGAGAGAAACATCAATCGGCTGCCTTCTGCACGCCACCTACTGGGGATTGAGCCCGAAACCCGGGCATGTACTCTTGACTACTGGGAATTGAACTGAGACCTCTCAGTCCATGGAAGGATGCTCAATCCACTGAGCCACTCTGGCCTGATGAGAAGTACTTATTTTTATAGTAAATTAAGATGATAGCCTTTTAAAAGCATAATGTTAAATATCTGAAGACCTGTTGCCAGTATATTATTTCCCTTAATGGGAGTCTAAGAAAAGAAGAGTTTTTAACGGTGTTGTATTTTATACCTAGTATTAAATATTACCTAAGGACCAGCTAAATTTGTTTTCAAACTTCAGATATGTTTTATGAAGTAACTCCTTTAAGAAGGAAATGATTCTTAAAAATAAGTATTTGTTTTTTATAGGTTCGAACGAGGTCAGTTGGTGAATGTGTAGCATTCTATTACATGTGGAAAAAATCTGAACGTTACGATTTCTTTGCTCAGCAAACGCGATTTGGAAAAAAGAAATACAATCTTCATCCTGGTGTAACGTGAGTTTGTATTATATGTTTTCACTAAGCTTTTCTGTTTGTTTAGGGGTTTTTTGTTTGTTTTTTGCTTTGGAGAGTGAAACATCGATTTGTTGTTCCACTTATTTATGCATTCATTGGTTGATTCTTATATGTGCCCTGACCAGGGATCAAATTTGTAACCTCGGCATGTCAGGACAACGCTCTAACTAACTGAGCTACCCAGCCAGGGCTTTACTAAACTTTTCTAAATTATTTTTTGAGAAAATTACAATTTTTAGTGAGAGTTTAGTTTAAATTTATCCATTAGTGACCTATCTATAGGACATTTGGGCTTTTCAGTGTCTTATAAAACATTGTAAACTACAGTTTATAATATTTAAGGCAACAGATTTATCAAAGCAAATGTTAGAGTATATGTTTTCAGTAGGATTCCTGAGAGGAAGTGGATCTCAGAACAGCTATGAAAGCATGTGTGTGTTAAATTCTATTCCATTCAGTATAAGCATTTATAGCTATAATCTAATAACACTGTGAGAATAGAAAAGATAGACTGTTTTTTAAAACTACAGGATCATATGCCTAATAGGGACACTTTAAAGAGAAAGTGAAATTAATATTTTTTTCTTTGTCTAATCTACTTTCGATCCAGGGAACCAAAATAAAATTTGATTATCAGTGATATAAAAGGGAAAAGACATAGGGATGTATAATAAAACAGGTCAGATTGCATTATCTTTTTTGTTACAGTGTTTTTGTTTTTAAATGTCATGTAAATAGAATCACAGTCTTTTTTTTTTTTTCCCTTTATTGACTAAGAGAGAGGAAAGGAGAGAGAGATAGAAACATCGATTGGCCGCCTCCTGCATGCCCCCCACTGGGGATCGGGCCCACAACCTGGGCGTGTGCCCCGACCGGGAATCGAACTGGCGACCTCTTGGTGCATGGGTCGATGCTCAACCACTGAGCTACACCGGCCGGGGTGTTATAGTGTTTTTTATAGAGGAAAGAACGTGTGCACAGTGACATACATTTTCCTAGATTTTCTGACACCTTACCTGTAACAGAAATAGTTTTAATAATTAGTAATGTGATTTTAGCTTACTCTCAGTGATACAGGGAGCATGGGTAATTATAATATTATCCACTCTTTATGCAAAATGCCTATATGTCTAATCCATTCCCCATGAACCAAATTCTCTTAACCTATTCAGTCAATCTAGCTTTGGAATGAAACACTGTCCCCACTGCCACTAGTAATTTGTTATTTAAGTACATAGAGTAGTGATTTTCAACCTTTTTCATCTCATGGCACATGTAAACTAATTACTGACATTCTGTGGCATTCCAAAAAATGTATTTTTTGCCAGTCTGAAAAAATATTAGGTATACCTTGGATTCATTCACACTAGATGGCTATTGTTGTGTTGGCTGTTCTCGTTTTTTTATTTGACCATCTAAGGGAAAAGAGTTCAGTGCCCCTGACTAAATATTCAGGTATTGCATGTTTTAAAATTCTTTCATTGCACAGGTTGAAAATCGCTGACATGGAGTATTGA
This sequence comes from Tadarida brasiliensis, assembly GCA_030848825.1. Lineage (NCBI taxonomy): Eukaryota > Metazoa > Chordata > Mammalia > Chiroptera > Molossidae > Tadarida > Tadarida brasiliensis. Next base: position 50,981,665 of record CM061264.1, read on the forward strand.
GCCTGTTTTCTTACATGAGTTGCTCTAAAATGTTGGTGAATTGTTACAGTGGACTTAATGTTACCTTACTATTCCTGATTATTCCCTAATGTGTATGGAATAAAAATAATGTAAAATTTGACTTCATTTGGTCAGGCTGGCCGAACAACTAACTGTCTTCGAAAGATGTGCTTGTATGGATATTTGATTGTGCTTTAGAAACTCGTAGGCTGAACTGTTCCTTGGTCATGTTCATTTACAGGTGTCTCTGCTGGTCACTTTGCTGGAGGATCAAACACTCTAAAGTCAAAAGCAAATTTATCTAAAAGGGAATAAATGGTTATATTGCCCCTTTAAATCATGGGTGCATTGGTCTCTGTGCCTCTGCCCCTTTATTTAAAGTTCCTGATAGCTAGAGTGGAATTTCATAATGACAGGATTCCAAATTTTGTCTAATTGTTTAATGTTATACATTTATAAATTTTTTCTAGATTATATAATGTATTGGTAGTGTTGAGGCATGATGTAGAACTAGATATAGAGCTATCTAGTTTTCAGAATGTATCTTAAAATGGTCACAGCTATTCTGTAGGGAAAAGCAGTAGTAATATCTTTCATTTTTTTCCACCCATTTCAGAAATAATGTTCACACACAAACTACAGGCAATCTGTCATCATCAGCAGTAAGAACATAGGTAGGAATTGTCATGCTGGGTCAGACATGGTTTATCCAGTTTTCTCTTTCAGAAAATATCACCAAGGGAAGTGTTGTGGACTGGCTTAGTTCATCCTCTGTGGTGTCAAGCTCTATAGGTTAGGTAGGGATGTGCTGCCAAACGTTTTAGACTCTAATAATCTCTCCATAGCTTGTGAAAACTTTTTGAAGATATTTATATCTGTAACCTTGAGTCCTCTTACATTTAAATTATTCTGTAGGTGGAGTAGCCACAGTTAAAAGTAATCCAATAGCTTCTCTTTTCTTAGGCTTTCAGAGTTAACAGTGGTCCCCTGGTATAATGGTATGAAGTGAACAAATGTTTTTGCTCTCCTAGGCAAGATACGGTTTTATAGGCTTTGATTATATCCCCTTTGGGTCTTTCATAAAGTTGTTTTTTTTAACTGAAGTATAATTTTTTTTACTCATACTCATCTGTTTTTAGCTGTTACATCTTCTATAAAAGCCATGATCAGACTGTACATTATTTTCTAGATGGGGAGAAATTGTGGTTTTCTGTAAGCATAGAGGTATTTTTCCAGTTTGCTTCCAGACCAATTTTTTCCAGTTTGCTTTCTGTTAATAGTTGCATTTTAAATGACTGCACAAAACATTAAATTATGCCGTTAGCCAGAAATTTGAGTGAATTTTTCATCTTTCTTTTTAGTCAAAATCCATAGTTAGAGCACATTTTCCTGAAAGTTATTAGTTCATTTTTCTGTTACATTGTTGTCTTGAATTTGTTCACCAGAATGAGAACTACATTTGCTACTCTCTGCCTATAAATAGCCTTGGAAAGATTCTAATACAGATTTCTTTCTTCACTACTTGGAAGAATTGGTAGCCATGTGCAAATTGGAGATTTTGCTATAACAGCCTTGCATTTAATTTTTTTTTTTTTTAAGTAAAAATTAACTCAGCATAACTTGGGTTATCTGAATGCTGTTCCACCTTCCTGGGTGGTCTGCCTGACTCTTCTTCCTTTAAGCATTCTGGATGCCATTAATCATTAAGAAATAATAATTATTATTTCACAGTATCATTGATGTATTCAGAAATTTAAAATAACTTTGATATCTAGTCAACTCTAGTTTCCTTTGCTTGTCTGTTAGCATTAGCATCCTCCATTATCCATTCCCTCCACACCAAATTTATTACCAACAATTCATCATCTGTTCCTATTAGCCTTAGCTTCTGAATTCCCATTGGCATTCATCATGCTCATTTCTGTTTCTGTGAGCTTCAGATTTACTACATAATTGTTCTGTAGTTCAGATGAAGGGCATAAACTGAAGAGGTCTGAAAGACCGTCATATTTATTTAATTCCTTTCATTTATAGGGAGGAAAATAGGCCTAGAATATTAAATTGATTAGCTTATCATATATGTTTCTTAGATATGTGTTAATTTTGTACCTCAGATTGTTGGAAGCTTCTTGAGGTCAGGTACCAAATCCCTGTCTTCATTATATCCCTAAACCCAAGGCACAGTGTGATCATGAAGTTTGAGATTATAGCTATAGTTGATTGTCTTTTTGTGGACTTTTAACACAGACTTGAGTAAAGTTCTGAGCCCTTACACCATTTTCTTCTTATCCACATTCTTTATCCTGCTCACAAAATTGTAAAACATTTGACCTAATATTTCTATTTTACTGAGGGAATTTTAAAATAGGTAGTTAAGTTTTTGTTGAGCTTCTACTCTGTGCCATGCACAATTTAGGCACCAGAATTACAGTGGTAAACAAAACAGACTAAAGTCCCTGCCCTTCAGGGAGTTATTCCAGTGAAGGTATTGGTAGACTTTTTCTGTAAATGAGCTAGAGAGTAGATATTTTAGGCTTTGCAGGCCTTAAGTTTTTTAGCAACTACTCAGCTCTGTTGTTGTGCAAAAGCAGTCATAGACGCTGTGTAAACGAATGGGTGTTGTGTCTTCCAGTAAAAGAATGTCCACAAAACAAGTGGCCAGCCCACAGGCCATAGACCTTTATTCCTGTAACTTAATAGCACTTTATAGTTTATAAAACACTCTCCTATACATATCTTATAAAAACAATCCTATATGGCAGATAATATATGATCATATATAATTACATGTATTTTATAGATTAAGATACTATATCCCTGAGAGATAAGTATTTAGCCCAGATCGTCTAACCCCAAACCAATGTCGCTTACACAACTATCTTCTCATGCCATAAAATTCAGGAGTCACTTGGGGAAGAAGTGAACTAGCATTTAGTGATAGTGTCAGATAAAGCCTGCAGGTAAACCCAGAAATGTAGTGAGCTTATAGCTCAGATCTAGCAGAAAGGTAATATAGAAGGTATCCAGGAAGATTTAGGGAGGTGATTCATTGTTAGGACCTACTTTGTCTTTCAGGTGTTGGCATAGTCATCAAATAGACTTTAGGAGCTTTAAAATTCCAATCTGTGTCTGTTCAGAAATTGTTGTGTACTCCTCCTGTTTGACATCATCCCTATCTCTTCACCTGCAGATCCTCTGATTTTAGTTGGGCCACTCTGAGCACTTGCCTACAATTTTAAAAGTTTTAAAACTGCCTATAGGTCTCTAAAATTAGCTAGTTAAAAATTCTTACGAATTTTTCCTACAAACATGTAACCAAAAGAAGCTTTCCATTTAAACGTTCAGATCCTGTTGTGATAGGTGAGGCACTGGAATGAATGTAAGTGAAAATTAGGATGTATTTGTTAATAAAGCCTTCTCAATTTAACTTCACTTAATTTTAATTTTCAGCTTTTTTTAATATAAGAAATTAATTTATTATTTTACTTAATTTTAAGGGATTACATGGATCGTCTTCTAGATGAAAGTGAAAGTGCTGCTTCTAGTCGAGCACCATCCCCTCCCCCAACTGCCTCAAACAGTAGTAACAGCCAGTCTGAGAAAGAAGATGGCACTATAAGCAATAGTAATCAAAATGGTAAGCAACCAAAGAAACACTTCTGTTTCTTTCTGTAGCCTGGAGTATTCAGTGTTGTTTTCTATTAAACTTCAAAGCAGAAGTTAATGTAATGATTGTAAATACCTGATGAAACATACTTACTGATACACACAGAATACAAATTAATTAGAAAGACTTCCCATTGATATTACTAACCTACACTATCAACAGGTACCATTTCTTTTAAGACATTTATTCTTTTTGAGTAACATCTATTTTCTTATCCAGTTGGGATACCTGGCTGTAAGTATTCTTATTAACTCTTAGACCAAAACTCCAGCCATTTCACATCAGAAATACACTGATATTTTTTAAATACTTTGAGAGCCTATAACACACCCAGATAAAAAGAGGTAGGTAACAAAGGCACCATTTTGATTATTTTTCTCTTCGATGGCATAATAACCTTGAAGGATAAGAAAAGATACAGCGGGCATCAGAAACATTTATTCTACAGAAACATTTCCATTTTTTTAAATATGTTTTTATTGATTTTTAGAGAGAGAGGAAGAAAGAGGGAGAGAGAGATAGAAACATCGATGAGAGAGAAACATCAGTCTGCTGCCTCCCGCACGCCCCCTACTGAGAATCGAGTGTGCAACCTGGGCATGTGCCCTGATTGAGAATTGAATCGGCGACCTCTTTGTCACCTCTTTGTGCATGGGTCCACACTCAACCACTGAGCCACACCGACTGGGCGAAACATTTCTATTTTTATCTCCATGGAAAAAGAAGCAAAAGGCATACCAATGTGATTGAGGTTCAGATAGTGTTCCTGTTTAGAATATACAGTGGACCAGAGATGATTGTGTTTATCAGTAATACCTAATCAGAGAATTGTTTTGACTTCTCATTTAATGAAAATATACTTCCTAAGTAAGACAGTTGCCAGGCAGAATATTAAGTCCTTCACTCCTCTTTAGCAATAAACTGGTAAATTAGAGATAACTTTTGCCCGCCCACATTCTGATGTAATAGCATAGGTGAGGGCCAGTGGAGAGCTAACCTCCTCATGACAGATGCTAGAAGAGAAATGCTGAGAAAAATTTGACCCTTGTTCTGACCTTTGGTCCCACACTAGCACTGCTTTAGTGAATACACTGTACTTTGTTCATTTGATGACCCCCCTCTCTCTTTTCTCACTATTTCCCTTCTAAGAACAAGCCAAACAAACAAAAATTAGGGCCCAACAGCCATTTCCTGGTCCAAAAAGTTTCACTGACATGACATCTACTGCTAGCACATCCATCCTAAAGTACAATAAAAAGCTGAAACTCTGACCTTGGGACTATGGGTAGAAACTCGGTACTACTTTTGTCTTCTCCTGTTTGCTCATAATACCAAATAACTAATTTCCGTTTCTTGTTCTTTTTTGACCATTTGATGGGAACATGCAGTTAGCCTGGGAGTGTTTCATAAGTTACCTATAAATTACTCAGTAGCCCAGAAGCCATTCACATCAGGTACTGAAAAATCAAGTTTCTCTGGTTTCTTAAGGAAAGGAAGGAACTTCCAACTCAATTTTATTTCTTTTGTAAGGGACTTTATCAGCGTCATGAAATCTTACGGTTATTTGACCTAATCACAGTGTCACCAACTCCTTGGGCTTACTACAACACAACCATTCCTTCAGTCTCATGCATAATCCCCAGGTGCATTCATGATTTGAGTGTACTTTTGGGGAAAATAGAATATTTGCTTTGACTAAAATATAATATTTGAGGTTCATCCTTTATACTGAATATTTTAATTAAATTTTAATTATCTGTAGTGGCGCATCCTATATTTTTACATTAAGTATCCCCAAAATTTCGACTTCATTTTGTAGTTAACTTGAACATGACCTTTTTATTATTTGCTTTTATTAGAATAATTATGTCCTTTCTTTTCTTACCTGTTATGGAGGAATTTGTGTTTACTTTTAGCATTTTCAAGTGTATGCTCAGTGCAAGCATTAATTTTTAACATGACAGATTATTTAAATTAATTTAGATAAATGTCTTATATAATCTTTATCCTTCAAGTACAGTAATAGCCATAGATTTACATTAAGAATAAAAAAGTCATATCATCTCAATTTTATATGGCAGTATAAAGCTCAAGCTTTTAAGGCAAGAATATAATTTCTTACATGGTTTTAGAAAGTTAAAGCCATTTGCTAATGCTAAATAATTTATGTATGTCTCTGCTTAAATTTAACTATTTTGACTGCTGGATCCAGTGCTTATTTTGTCACATAATATCAAGATGCTCTCAATATATGCCAAATTCTTTACATTTATTAACTTAATCTTCACAACAACCCTATAAGGTAAATTATCCTCACTGTATATGTGATGAAACTGAGGTACAGATAATATAAATAACTTGCCTAAGGTCACATAGCTCCAAACTAAATAAAGCCAGATTTCAGACCATACACAGAGATTTGATAATTCGCTTCCTTGATGAAAAGCTGTCTTATAACAGTAGCTGTCTTATAACAGTTTAATATTAGCAGTTTATGTTTCTTCCAACTTAGGGGTGTCATCTAACGGACCAGGTGAAATATTAAACAAAGAAGAAGTAAAAGTTGAAGGGTTACACGTTAATGGACCAACAGGTGGAATTAAGAAACCACTTCATGCAGATATGGATAGTAATGGTTATGAAACAGATAACCTTACCACTGACCCAAAACTTGCCCATATTGATGAAAAAAGTGAGAGACCTGCCAAAAGGCGAAGGGTAAACAGCAATGGAAAAGAAAGTCCAGGTTCTTCTGAATTTTTCCAAGAAACAATCTCACATGGAAAATTTGAAGAACTTGAAAACACAGATGACTGAATTTTAGACTTATTTTACTTTCTTTGAAGTAAATCCTGGTGTGACTAAAATTTTCAGGATTTATGGGTTACCTTAAAAACTTGATTTCCTTGAAGCAATTGATTAAAATTTAAAAACTGAATTGAGTCCTGACTTTAGTGAATAAGATTATATAATTCTGCCTTTTGCAGAATTTTTATTTTAAAACTATAAAGACCCTTTTAAGGATTTTACAAATAGGTTAGTAAATTTGAATGAACTAAAAAACTATCTGTACCTTCTCATTGGATGTATTAATCCTCAAATTTTACTACAAGGTACTTTTTGCTTAATTTTGATGGCAGAGAAGAAAAACAAATTTTCTGCTTAACACCAGTTTTTTTTTTTAGTTTATTGAAATCTTGCAGACATTTTTCTCTATATACAAATTGAGTGTCATTATTAAGGAAACCCTTATGAATCCTGAAAGTTATGCTAGCATGATTTTTTTTATATATAGAAGTTTAAAAATAAACCAAGTCAGGTTTGTATATGTAAAATTGTTGACATCAATGATGTCTTTCCATATTCTTATCTGGACTTAAGAAATACATTCTGTATTTTTCCAGATTCTTTGTAGCCTTTGAAAGATTTTTACAGTACATATGTCTTGACTGGGCTGTCCTTTCTTAATACAAAAGCTTGTATAATTTTCTTAACTTGTACAGTTGGTAAACTTTTATGAGAGGAATTAATATTCTGAGTCTGTCAGCTTTCATTTTATTTTGCTATGGTTTTTCTAATGAATTTTTAAGTGTTTGTGTAGTAACTGAGTCATGTTTCTTATCCAGGTGGTTAAAAGCATTCATGAAGGATTGTGAAACTTTTTTTTCTTCAAATTTTACTTATGGGCAAATAGTGTGAGAATTCTGAAATTAAGCATGATACTTAGATTCATAGTTTGTTTGTACTTGCTATAATTTTCAAAATTATTTTTGAAGCAAGGCAAAGGTTTAATGTTGGCTTAAATGTATCATGCTGACCAAAATCCTCTTCAGTTATTTTTATATGCATTATGAAATTTCCCGTTTTTGCATTAAGTCAACTGGGGAAAAGGTCAAGTGATATTTAGATAATTGGCACACAAGGAGTTGGCAGGGCAACACTTGATTTTTAAGAGGAAAAAGTGATGAAGTTAGACAAGTTTTTGGACTTTTCCATTTACAGTCTAGTTTTCCAGATTTGATAATGTATTTCCAAAATGAAAATAAGATATACAATAACTATTGCTCTGCGATTACAAGTAGGATCATCCATTTGCGTAGCCTTGCAAGAGTGCCATTTTATTTTTAGTGCAAAATCCTTGTTAAAAAAAAATGTAGTTTTATACAGCTGATAGACCAGCCTATATCCAAACTTTTATAAAAGATTGTTAACTATTGTTTTTATCACATAGGCATACCCCAAATACTTCTACCAATTCATTTTCAGCCATCAAGTTCAAGAGCCGATGCCTTTTTAAAATAAATCTTCTGTGATCTTGTTTTTAATGGCTCAACTGTCTAATGCAATTGAGTAGAGGTTTGCACTGAGATGACATGGTTTAGGCCTTAGTCCCATGAAGTATTACTATTAACATATGTTCAGACTGCTTCCCTCCATCAGTGTGAACAAGTTTTCCCCCCCAAACAGTGTTAAAAGCCACTTTACAACACTTGACTGACTTCATATTATGTACATTCACTGTTACATGCATATCCAAGTAAATCCAAGTTTTGGGTGGAAGTATTGAGAAGCATGAATTTTCTTTTGTTTTTGTTTTGTTTTACCTAGAACATTAATTTATCCAGAATGGCAGCTTTAACATGGTCACAATCCATTTTCTAAATTAAATTTTATTAAAATGAATCCAAAGTATCCTAGCTCTTTGTCAAAGACTATAGAAATGTTTCAAACAAATAGTAATATACTTTTTAAGTTGTTGCAATATTTGAGGATACCATTTTCACCTTTTATAAAAGATGCATTTTGTTTGCAGGTTTGTGAAGTTCTTGAATATGGCACATGTATACATGTTAGAAAATCTTTTCTTTATCTTATCTTTTTAAAGTATGCCTAATGAAAGACATTCCACTATTATAATACATAATGCTCAGCTTTTCGTAAGAAATATTTAATTATAGTTTGTGTTTATACAGGTATTTCACACAGTACTTTGCTCTTCATAATGCAGCCATTATAACTTGATAAGTCGTTGCACTATAAAATTTTTAGTAATATCATGAATCTAATTTGCTTAACATTTAGTATACTTCATAACTCTGGAACTCTTGACAAATTGCATTGGGAAAAGAAGCGTTTGTTAATAGCTACTTAGTCTCTCCCACCTCCAGCAAAGCACTATCATTTTCATTTGGAATGGTATTCTGTTCTATGATGTGTTTTCAAATAGAGTTCAGAATCTGCAACTTAGTTCAACATAAATCTGTTGAGCTTTAAAATGTATTTGAAATAATATTTAAATAGACATTTAAAAATATGAGTTAGATGTTTTTAAATTTATGCATAGTAATTTTGCACTGTAAAATAATTCCCTTCTCCCATTCCCTGTCTGCCATTCTGAATATGCTTATTAAAATATTTTTTTAAACATATTTGCTTACTCAATGTGTGAATGATTTTCATGACATTGATTCACTAGAACTACAGGTTTTAATGATAGGTTTTAAGTTTGTATGATGCACATTGTTTACAGTACAAAATATATACAATCTGTTACTCCTGCTCCTGGACTTATTTCACAAAATGCAGTGTTTTAGTGGCTCCTGGTCTCTTCTACCTCATCTTGGGTGATGTCTTTTCATCTTTTTTCCCCTCCAGAGAGATCCTTTGGTCTATGGACCTCTAATCACCTGTTTCTCTTTCTCTGAACTATATAATTTAAAATATTCCCTTCTTTTGCAGTGCAGATATCACTGCAAGATATAGTATCACATATTTTGCAAAAACTTTTGTCGCAATATTCGCTTTGCTTTTAATGGAAAATTAAGAGGGGCACTTTGAATAAGTGAGTGTTTATGAATTTCCATAGGCAAGATGTGTAACTCTATCACTATTAAATACCAAGTCAGAAATGAAGGTTATCCCAACTATAATGCATACTCATGAAAAATGCCAGTGTGGAAAACCATATAATGACATTATGGGAAGGAAAAAAGGAATTACCAAATTTTAACTTTGTCATCCTAAAAATGACCTTTGTTTCTGTGTCACGTGATTCTACAGATTATTTAAATTTTTTATAATAAAATCAACACTGCTCTTTAATAATCAAGTTTATCCTTTGCAAAATCTTAAAGGGTCGTCCCTCCAAGCTGTGGGCTGATTTATGTAATACATAATTTAATTATTTGATAAATTAGCCCTGGCCGGTTTGGCTCAGTGGTTAGAGCGTCGACCTGCGGTCCAGAGAGACCCAGGTTCGGTTCCCGCTAAGGGCATGTACCTTGGTTGCAGTTTGTCCCCGGCCCTGGTTGGTCGTGCGGGTGGCAGCCACTCGATGTGTCCCTTTCACATTGATGTTTCTCTCTCTCTCTCTTCCTCTCTCTCCCTCCCACTCTATCTGAACAAAATATGAAAAAATGTCCTCAGGTGAGGATTAAAAAAAATAAAAGTATTTAATTATTTGATAAATTATTATTTAATATATATTTGGATTAGCCTCTTTATCTTCTAATACCAATTTTCTGTATCCTCATTTATTATGTACCTTTAGTATTGTGCTGGTATTTTTTGACATCTCTATGTACAAGAATTTTTGTTGTTACTCCTCACCCAAGGATATTTTTTCCATTGATTTCTAGAGAGAGTGGGAGGGAGGCAGGGAGAGAGAAACACATCGATTGGTTGCCTCCCTTCCTCACCTCATTGATCGGAGCTGGGATCAAACCTGGAACCCAGGTACTGCAACCCAGGTAGGTGCCCTTGACCAGGAATCGAACCCAAGACCCTTCTGTGTGTGGGCTGATGCTCTAACCACTGAGCTACACTGGCCAGGGCACAAGGATTTCTTATCTTGGCTCTTATGACTTATTTAGGATGTATATCTGTGTCATTTTGCTTGCTCTGAGAAAGCGTAACTCCAATTTTCTCTTGTCCCAATTGATGCTAAAGGCTTCTTCACATTTAAATGTCAGTGGTAACAACTTTTCGTTACGTTTCCATATACCTTATACAGGTATAGGCCCAAATACTGTCCAGCAAATATTTGAGTCTATACTTGTGGCACATATTGTGCTTGGCCTGTGGCCTCAGATGTGGCATGGTTCTCCAAGAAGGCATTAGCAGGTAAGTGCTATGGTAGAAGTGAGGGCCAAGTTCAGAGAGGGCCAATGGAAAGGAAAAGGGAGCAACGATCTCAGGAAGTTCACTAGACTGCCATATATTCTAACTAAGTAAGATTTTCCAACTTAATAGTTCTGTTAGAAATTAAGTCAATGTGAAATAAAGGAAAAAGAGGCAATCTACACTCTGAAGTAGGGGTGAGTTTTTTTGTTTTGTTTTTTCCAGAACTGAGATCAGAGGATGGCATCAGACTGTTTTTGTTTCGTTTTTTTAGATTCCACATATAAGTGAAATCCTACAGTGTATGTGTTTTTCTGTGACTTATTTCACTTAGCACAATACCCTGTAGATCCATGGTCCATCCATGTTGCCGATGGCAAGATTTCATTTTTTCTATTGCTGTGTAAATATTCCATTGTATATATCGTATTTTTATCCACTCACCTACTGATGAACACCGAGGTTGCTTCCATATCTTGGCTATTGTAAATAATGCTCTAGTGAACATAGGGGTGTAGATACCTTTTCAAATTCGTGTTTTCGTTTTCTTTGGAGAGAGAGATCTGATAAAGGGGTCAATCCAAGAAGATATGACTGTAAATATCTATACACACGTATCATTATGTAGTGTCGTCTCTTCCATTCTTTGTTTTAAAGTCTATTTTGTCTGATACGGGTAAAGCTACCCCAGCTTTCTTTTTATTTCTAGTTGCATGAAATATTTTTTTCCATCTCTTCACTTTCATTCTGTGTGTCTTTTAATCTGAAATGAATCTCTTGTAGGCAGCATATAGATGAGTCTTGTTTTTCTTGTGTTTTAATCCATTCTGCCACTCTGTGTCTTTTGATTGCAGGATTTAGTCCACTGACATTTAAATAAATTGTTTTTTCTAAATATATTTTTTATTGATTGTTTAGAGAGAGAGGAAGGGAGAGATAGAAACATTGATGTGAGAAACATCGATCAGCTGCCTCCTGCACACCCCCTGCTGGGTATTGAGCCCGCAACCCGGGCATGTGCCCTGACCAGGACTCAAACCGGGACCTCTCAGTCCATGGGACGACGCTCAATCCATTGAGCCACACCGGCCAAGCAATAGTAGTTGTTGATAGGTATGTGCTATTGCCATTTTGCTAATTGTTTTTTGGTTGTTTTTGTTCCCTGTTCATTTCTTCTCTTGATTTCTTTTGACTTGCTGGTTTTCTTTAGTGTTTTGATTGGGTTCCCTTTGATGTATCCTTTCGTGTATTTTTTGTAGGTTTTTGGTTTGTGGTTTCATGAGGTTCATATATATCCATCTATCTATAGCAGCCTATTTAAAGCTGATAAGCATTTAAGTTCAAATACACTCTAAGAGCAATATATTTTTACTCCCCCCTCCACACTTTTTCGACGTCATGTTTTGTATGTTTTAGTTTTGTGTCTCCTGACTATTTATTGCATAGTTCATTTTCCGACGTTTGTCTTTCAACTTTCATGTTGGTTTTTTTATGTGCTTGATTCACTGTGTTTTTTATATGTTTGCCTTTACTAGTGAGAGTTCTCTTCCTGTATTTTCTTTTTTCTGGGTATGGCCTTTTCTGCATAAGACCCTTTAACATCTTTTGTGAAGATGGTTTAGTGGTGGTGAACTCCTTTAATTTTTGCTTTTCTAGGAAACTCCTCTCTCCTTCAATTTTGAATGATAACCTTGCCTGATACAGTGTTCTATCGTGTAGGGTCCTTTCTTTCAGCACTTTAAATATTGCCTGCCACTCCCTTCTAGCCATAAAGTTGCTGCTGAGAAGTCAGCTGATAGCCTTAAGTGGCTTTCCTTCTTTGTGACTTGTTTCCTTCTTGCTGTCTTCAAGATTGTCTCTTTATCCTTAACTTTTGCCATTTTAATTATATTATGTCTTGGTGTGGGCCTTTTCGATTGTTTGGAACGCTCTATACTTCCTGGACCTGGATGTCTGTTTCCTTCCCCAGATTAAGAATGTTTTCATCTATGTATTGAAGAGACTTTACTTTCTCCATTGTATATTTTTACCTTCTTTGTCATAAATTAGTTGCCCATATATGTTTATTCCTGAGCTCTCAATTCTGTTTCATTGGTCTTTGTGTCTGCTTTTCTGCCAATACCATAGTGTTTCAATTACTATTTCTTTGTAGTGTAGTTAGATATCAGGGAGTTTTGTTTTTTTTTTTCCCCTCAGGTTTGCTTTAGCTACTTAGGGTTTTTTGTGGTTCCGTACAAATTTCAGAATTTTTTGTTCTATTTCTGTGAAAAATGCCAGTGGGATTTGGACAGGGATTGCATAGGATCTGTAAGAATCCTTTAGGTAATATGTATATCTTAATATTAAAATAATGTTAATTCTTCCAGTCTGTGAACATAGAATATTCTCTCCATTTCTTTGTGTCTTCTCTAGTTTCTTTCAACAATATCTTGTAGTTTTCAGTGTAAAAGTTCTGAGCCGGTAGGAGATCACATCCACAACACAAGGCCAGTGTAGAGCAAAATGGCTTTATTGCATGCGCCTGGGTGCAGGCGGGCTGAGCCCAGAAGGGTTCGGCCTCTAATTAAACAATTGGGGTGTAGGTTATATACTCTTTTAGCTTCTGGCTGTTACTGCTGACGTACTCTGCCTGGCCCGCTGTCCACTTTGCAGTTGGACTGGTCTGGTATCTTGTCCTGTATCTGCTGGGTGATTTATTATCTTGTGGATAATCCAGACAGTCCGTAGTCAATAGAAGGCTAGGCAAACGTCATGCAAGCAACACATTTTCCACAGTTTCCGCCTTTTGCAAGCTGTTACCTTTACCCTTTAAAACATTACCCTTTCACAGTGTGGGGGTCCTTTATCTCCTTTGTTAAGTTTATTCCTAGGTATTTTGTTCTTTTCGTTGTGATTGTAAATGGGATTTTCTTCATTTCTCTTTCTGATATTTTGTTGTTAGTATATAAAAATGCCACAGATTTTTGTACATTGAGTTTGTATCCTGTTTACTGTATTTATTATTTCTAATTGTTGGTGGAGTCTTTAAAGATTTCAGTATATAAAATCATTTCATCTGCAAATAGTGATACTTTTGCTTCTTTCTAATGGATGCCGTTTCTTTTTTCTACCTAATTGCTCTGGCTAGGACTTCCAGCACTATGTTGAATAGTGGAGAGCGAGCATCCTTGTCTTGATCCTGATTTTAAGAAAAGCCTTGTGTTTCACCATTGAGTGTAATGTTAGCTGAGGGTTTGTCATGTATGGCCTTTAAGTTGAAGTACTTTCCTCCTATGTCCATGTTACTGTGTTTTTATCATGAGCAGCTGTATCTTGTCAAGTGCTTTTTCTGCATTTAGATCATAATTTTTATCTTCTATTGTGTTAATGTGGTGTATGAAGTTGATTGATTTGTGGATGTTGAACCATCCGTGCATCCCTGGAATAAATCCCACTTGATTGTGGTGTATGATCCTTTTAATGTATCATTGTGTTTGATTTGCTAGTATTTTGTTGAGGATTTCATCATGAGATACTGGCCTGTAATTTTCTTTTTTTGTGATACCCTTGCCTGGTTTTGGTATCTCATATTGGCGTGTAATATGAATTAGGAACCATTCCCTCCTCTTCAAGTTTTTGGAAGTATTTGAGAAAGATAGGCATCAAATCTTTTTTGAATGTTTGTTAAAATTCACTAGTGAAGCCATCTGGTTCTGGACTTTGTGGGGCGGGGTAGTTTTTAATTACTATTTCCTTATTAGTAATTGATCTATCCAGGTTTTACGGTTCTTCATGATTCAGTCTAGGAAGGTTATATATTTTTAAGGATTTGTCCATTTCTTATAGGTTCTCTAATTTGGTAGAGTATAGCCTTTCATAGTATTCTTGTGTAATCCTTTGCATTTTGGTGGTATCTGCTGTAACTTCTTTCATTTCTGATTTTTTAAAAATATGTTGTTGTTTTACTTTTTAGAGAGAGGAAGGGAGAGATAGAAACATCGATGTGAGAGAGAAACATCAATCAGCTGCCTCCTGCACGCCCCCTACTGGGGATCAAGCCCAAAACTCGGACATGTGCCCTGATCGGGAATCGAACCAGGACCTCTCAGTCCATGGGAACTCTCAATCCACTGAGCCACATTGGCCGAGCTCCATTTCCTTTTTTTGTTTGTTTCATGCCTCAGCTCTAGACTTTTTCTTGTGGTTACCATGAGTCTGTATAAAGTGTTCCATCCATAAAGTCATTTTTCTTTTGATAGCATTTGCCTATACAAGTTCAGTCCTTTTCTTCCTCCTCTTTTATATTTTAGTTGTCACAAATTAATCCCGTTTTATGCTGTTTACTGTGCATTTTTTTACCAAATGGCAGTAGCTGTAGTTATTTTTTATGCTTTTTCCCCTTTAACCTTATAATGGTATATAATACCCTCTTCTTAAATAGAGTTGTAATTTTCTGCTTTTGTCAGTTTGTCATTTTCCTCAAAGTTTTTGTATACTGTTGTCTTTCTGATTCAGGTAGAAGAGCTTGCAATATTTCCAGATATGCAGGTCTTGAGATGCTAAATTCTCTCAGCTTTGGTCTGGGAAAGGCTTTATTTCTCCTTCATATCTAAGGGATAACATTGTTGGATATATTATTTTTGCTGGTAATTTCTTTCAATATTTTGAATACCATTTCACTCTCTCCTGGCCTGTAGGGTTTCTATTGAGAAATCTGATGATAATCTGGGAGGAGGGTGGGGTCCTTTGTAGGTCACTGCCTTTTCCCCCCAGGCTGCCTTGAGAGTTCTTTCTGTATAATTACCTTTTGACGGTTGTAATATAATGCATCTTGGAGAAGATACTTTACGTTTAGATAATTAGGTGTTCTGTTTAGCTTCTTGTACTTTATGTCCTGCTCCTTTCTCCCTCGCTTCTGGGATATCCGTAATCCTTATGTTGCTATTTCTAATGTAGTCAGTTCTGCATAGTTCTTTCATATTTTTTAAGCTTAGTTCTCTTCTTCCTCCTCTGTCATTTCTAGGTTTCTGTCCTTGAGTTTGCTAATCCTCTTTCATCTGGTCTGCTCTAATCCCAGCGCTTTCTGATGCAGTCTTCATCTCATTTACTGAGCTCTTCAGCTCCAGAATTCGTATGGTTCTTTATATTTGTCTCTGGCAAAGTACTCCTTTTGTTTACTAATTTTATTCCTGAGCTCATTGAACTGCCTTTCTGAGTTTTCTTGTATCTTGCTGAGTTTCTTCATGACTGCCGTCTTGATTTCTGTCGTTTAAATCAGTCTCCCGTGACTATGAGTTTGGTTTCTGGAGACCTGTCATTTTCTGTGTTACCGTGTTACCTTGGTCACTCATGGTACGTGATGGATTGTTCCTCTGCCTGCACATTTGAGGTAGTGAACTCTTGTTTTTATACTGTTTTGATCTTAACACTTCAAGCAAGTTAATAACTAGAGGTCTTTGGTGGGGGGGGGGGGGTCCGCTTTGGATGTAGAAATGAACTCCTGGTGACCAGGGTAGTGGGTTTCCCCTAGTGTCAGGTTGCCTCCATCTCAGGGCACCCTCACTGGCGGGCGGGAGAAGCCGGTTCATGAGGCTGCAGCTCCGCCTCCTGCTGCTGATGGCCATGGGCTGCTGTGCTGTGGCGATGGGCCGTAGACACGTCTGCTGCTGCTGCCATGTTCCCCGCCGTGGGGGGGGGGGGCGGGGCGGGAGGGGGAGCTGCGTCTCGGGCATTGCTTCTGCTTCTGCCCTTCTTACCCAACACCAGGCAGGAGTGTGGGGGCCAGAGCCCTCTTCCACCGCTAGTCTGTTAGCTGTGGCTGCAGCAGCTGCCGAACTGCATCTGCAACTGGGGCGACATCACCCGTCCTTTCCGTCCCATCTCTACAGGTTCCAATACCGCCACCAATGCGTGGGTCTGTCTCAGGTGTGTTTGTGTTGAGCAGAGGAACCTCTGTTGATTAGAGCTGTCTGACTTGTAAATGTAAGGGGACATACAAAGGAGGCTACTCACTCCACCATGATGCTGACCTTCCTTGCTTTTTTTGAGCTCTGACTGCAGGAATTTTGAAACCTTTTTTTCCTCAAAAGGTCTGGTTAAATTATGAAAAGAGCATCTCCCATTGCTTTTGTGTAATTCTACACAACATTCTCCCTCTCTTTAGGATCTATTGATCTTGTGGGGGGCAGAGAAGAAACATTTTTTTAAAATTCATCTTTATTGTTGATGTTCCCCCTTTTTTTCCCCATTGACCCCCTCCTCCCCAATCCCGCCTCCCTCCTGCCTTCCCCACACTATTGTCGGGTGTCCATTGGTTATGCATATATGCATAGAAGTTCTTTGGTTTATCTCATCCCACCCTCCCTCCCCCCTTCCCTTTGAGGTTCATCAGTCTAACAACCAATTTGTACTTCTTAATTCCCTCATCTTTTTCACCCAGCCCCCGCCCATCTGGCAAGCAACAAAAAGTTCTCTGTATCTATGAGTCTCTGTTCTGCTTGCTCATTTTGTTTGTAGATTCAATTGTTGATCGATATGTATTGCCATTTTATTTTTCACATTTTTGTTCTCAGAGAAGAAACATTTAACATGGATGTCAGTCACTACCTTGCTAGCCTGAGTCACCGTCTGGGTTCCACAGAGGGCCCAAGTCGGTGATTGTGGCTTGGATACAAGCAGTAGTACAGTCCCTTATTTCCTTCTTCAGTTGAATTTGAGGAGAGATTAAGTTTGCTGTTGAAAACATCTATAGTTATGAACATTGGGTTTCTGAACCAGTGTCATTTTGATATCAAGACTGGTGTTTACAAGGTGTATCCTATAGGCCAACAGGGAAAGCAGTGGGCTGAATCGGATGTCTGGGGCCACATTAATGTTTACCAATACTTCTAAATACAAATAGCTAAATTCAGATCAAATAGCTCAGATTCCCACAGCGGCTGATCTTGTATTTCCTTATCTCTGACTGTACTTCATACCATAATTCCATTTCAGCCAAGGGGTAGTCTACAAATATGTACTTGATTCAGAATCCTCCTGGTCGAAATGCTTATGTAGCCTTCTTATATCATGCCACTTCTTTGCATCCCTCTCGTCCAAATTCAGCCATATTTTAAGAGTTCTCCTCTTGTTATGGCCACTACTTTGTAATTTTATACTAAAAACCACTAAAGTACCCATCTGTAAAATAAGGAAGACACCCACTGTGTCAGTATTACAAGACTGTTGGGATTATAAAATCACACATAGGAACATCTATCTCTTGAAAGTACTCGATAATGACTTAGTAGTAGTACAGGTCTGCAATCCCTTATTTAAAGTTCTTGTTGCCAGAAATTTTCAGATTTTAGGGGGAAAGGTATTTTTAAAAATATCCACAGCAGGGTCTAGAACCTCTGGTAAAAGCACTTTATGTCCGCCATGAGATGTATTAATACTCATACAAATCTCAAGGCAGATATTGCTACCAAATGAGTTTGGCAACAAACTCAAGAAAGAACTCGGTTTCAAGCACCGTGGATTTCAGCATTGCAGACGTGTGGTAGCCTTCAGGTTTCTGCCAGCACTCGCTCGGCACTTGATTCCACTTTCCTTTCCTTTATGTATCTGGCAAAGAGGCGTGTAAGCAGGAAGCCAAAAGTAAACTGGCGGGGAGCTTCGATACGTACGGCAGCTGCACCAGAGCCCTGCACACGGCCTTCTGCACAGCCAGCTGGACGCCCGTAAACGAAGCCACTGGGTGAGAGGTGGCCACCGTCACCCAGATGTGGCTCTTCCCGAGCTTCCCACTCAGTCCTCTCCTTTTACAGAAGAACCTAAGGCCCCAAATTGAAAAGTGTCCAAAGTTCAGCCACCTTAGATTGAGCTTCTTAGAGTCTGATCCCTCTGTGCTTTTCTTTCATGGCATTTAATAGTTTATAATTATGTAGTTATAGCTAAGGCCCTGGCCTTAACCCTTGGCCTATCAGTCTCCTCACCAGGGAAGTGAAATTCTATTAGCCAACCCTGTAGCCAGCCGATCATGGCCGGCAGGTGGCTGTCATCAAGCAGCGGTGCCTTTGTATTCCTGTGGCTGTGAGCGCTGGGGAAGAGGCATTCCCTCAAAAGGAGTGTGTGCTGGGCACAGAGGAAGTTATCAGGCAGTTAAAACAAGCCGACTGCAAATAAAATCATGTACCATCATTGATTGCTGTTACATGCGCTGTGCTAAGTACTCATTATAAACCACTCCTCACAACAAAGGGGAAACAGCCACCTGGAGAAGCTGCGCGACTTACCCTTCCCAATGACCTGGATTTTGTTCATCCGCTTTCCTAAATTAGATCTTCGCATTCAGAGACAATGTGTGTTGAAGGTTGAAAGCACGTTAACTTGCAAACAACCTATTCTAGCCTTTCTCTCACAAGTCTGAGTTCTGGAAAGGAGAAAGCCCCCCCAAATTGGAAAGGAAAAAGAAAAAAAGGTCAGTAGGTTCTGAAAACAGCTGGAATGCAAGTCTCATTCTCTAGCAGGACCTCAGAGGAAAGGCTGCGTGGGGCTGGGCTCCAGGCACTGGAACGTGCAGCAGAAACTACCGCCGTCCAAGGTTTGCCGTCTGTGGTGCCACCTGCCCTCAAAGAACACCTCTGGGTCAGTCACTGAGGTGTTCGGCAGGGACCATGGAGCACAAGAAGGGCCCTCTTCTGTCTTCCAGGCAACTCCCCGGAATCCTGTGTGACTTTAGAGAAGGATGGGGATTGCATTTCCTGCTAGGTGATGGGATGGGGAATACTCTAATTTGACTTAAAAGAAGAAGAAATTTGACATTTCTTCCATACTCAGACATCACACTGTACTGCCCACTCAAGGCAGTTCCATGCACTCAGAGTCAAAGCTAGGCCTTCCCGGAAGGCCCGTTTATATTCTGTAAGGCACTTTCTCACGTCCAACAACGGAGACTTTCTGTGCCTGTTTCCTTTCCACTAAAATAAGAATAATAACAGGACTGAGTTTAAAGGATTGTTTAGAGGGTTAAAAATGTTTCAATATGTAAGGTGCTAAGAAAAAGTGCCTACCTAGCATGTAGCAAATGCTCAGTAAAATTTTATCAATTATGAATTATTAAAACTTTTCTAATATAGTGGTTTTTAAGATGTTAAAGTAATTCATGCCTATGCTAGCATATCAAATAATACCGAGGTGAAGAAAAAAACAAAAAAGCCAGTGCTCAGTAAGTTTGTTTTTACTGTGGCAGAGCGGGTACTCTATTCCATTGCCACATTTCAACTGTTACCTTCTTGGAAAACATTTGGAAACCCAAGTTAAATACCTTAAAAATGTTCGTGTTTGGTTTCCTGATATTCAAATGGTCTCCTGAAGACATTAGATTTCTTTTTTTTTTTTTAAAGAAATTAATCACAGCTTTCCTTATAAATGAAAAAATAGGAACAGATTTTATCACCTGTTAATTTTATCCCCTTACCTATCTCAAATCTTGTTTCTCTTCTGCGCTTCCACAACTGCACTTCAGGGCCCCTTCATTTCCCACCAGGACTGTGCCGCAGCCTTCTCTAGCGGATGTTCTTATCTGGACAGTCCTGCCCTTCCTTCACCCCCACCTGACAGTAATCTGAACAGTGTCCTCAGTGATCTTGCTATAGTGCAAATCCGACCTATGCTAGTTCCTCTATTTAGGCACACTAGCAGCCAGTAGGCCAAATCTAGCAGGCAGCTTTTTTGCTGACTTTTCATTGGAATACCTTTCAGCAGGTAGGTACCACAAGCCCTACCACTTGCAATGGTATATATTGACTGCATTCATTCAGACTCATACTTTTTTACTTGCCTGGCCCCTATGAGATTTGAATGTGTCAACACCTGACCTACAGCACACAATTCAAATCATGCAGCTGGCATGATCCAAAATGAGGATGAGGCCATGCTTCTGCCTTGCTATGCCCAGCAAATGTAGTTATGAGTTGGCTTCTCTATTCATTTGGGGAATATTTATTGTGTACCTACAATGCGTCCGGCACTGTTCTAGATACCAGAGACACTAAAAACAAAACAGACCAACATCTCTGCCTTCATAAAGCTTAGCATTGATTAGGGGAGACTAGGCTGTGGAGATACAGCACAAGAAGGGAGCAGAGTGTGGAGGGCCGTTTCAGACAGGCTGCTCAGGGAAGGCCCACAGGGATGAGGGCAGGTGCTTACAGCCATCAAGGGGGAGTGGATTCCAGACAGAAGCAGATGCAGCAGCCCTGGGATGCTAGGCGGCTGTCCCCTCCAATGTCTTAGTGGAATCCTAGTTGTCCTTGAAGAATCAGCTCAAATGCCATTTTTCCAAGAAAAATTTTCCTTTACCTTTCCCAGGCAGAATGATAGTCGTCTTCAGATAGTTTCCTGAATCTGTCATCATTTGTAGATATTGTCCTCAAAAGTATTCATTGAAAAAATTACCTTAAGCATAGCAGATGTGGGGAGGCACTCTTGATGATCGATTGCTTTCTCCTAATTACAGGGGTGTGATCTGGAATTCTTTGGAAAGAAAAGGTTTGGGAATCAAAGTACAGGTTTAAATTTATTAGCTAGGGCAAGGTGGACAAATCCCTTAGCCTTGCTTAAGCCACCACTTTCGCAATGGTGAAGTATTGTAACGAAAAGGAATGATACAGGCCTAACACCGTGAAAGCACATAGTAGGCCCTCAGTAACAACAGTGCTTTCCTCTCTTGAAAAGCAAACTGCTTCCCATCATTCACCTCCAGTGGCAGCTGTTACCACAAGAGGGCACTATCAGCACAGCTGGGAAAGCATGGCTGCTTTGCCTTCTCAGATTCAGATACCAGCTCATGCCTAAACTTTCTTTTTTTATTAAAAAAAAATTTTTTTTCTCTATCGATTTTAGAGAGACAGAGGGAGGGAGAGGGGGAGAGAGATGGAAACACTGATGAGAGACAACATCAATTGGCTGCCTCCTGCATGCCCCCCACTGGGGATTGGGCCCACAACCTGGGCATGTGCCCTGACTGGGAATCAAACCGGCGACCTCTTGGTGCATGGGTCGATGCTCAACCACTGAGCCACACCGGCGGGACTCATGCCTAAGCTTTAAATCCATGGTGTGTGAACTTTGAATAAAGATGGCATTTGACGTGCATGTTGTGGTGATGACCTTGGTACCACCAAGTCTATAATAAGCAGACGGGGAGAAACGAGAACCTAGCATGGTGGTGAAGAGCAAAGGTCTTTTGAGTCAGACTGATTAGGGTTTGAATGTGGGTTCACCAACCACATTGGACAATTGTACCTCACTGGGCTTCACCTGTAAAACACGGTTGTGTCAGCCTCCGTCAGAGGCTGGGTGCGGGCCCCAGTCAGCTCAGTCTGGCTGGTGGGCTGGATGAGCAAAGACATGTGATGAGAGCTGCAGGGAAGTCCTGGAGGGACCTGGTAACTGCTCACCTGCTGTGGACACACAGACCAGCTCTGTGCTCTGCTCCGCGAAACAGTACCTCTTTCATGGCGTCCCCAGCACTGACAGCCCTGAGTGCAAAAGCCAAACGAGACAAGAAACCAGCGAAGGGCTCAGTGGAAGAGCATATATATCACCAATTAGGAAGGAAAAAAGTCAAATCCAAGAGGACTTTTAAAAGTTGATTAAAACACATGCTTTAAGGACAGTCTCTTCAAAAAAACAGCGTCAGGAAAACTGGATATTCACATGCGAATGAATGAAGTTGTACCCTTACCTCACACCGCACGCAAAAACTAACTAAAAATGGATCCAAGGCCTAAATGTAAGACCGAAAATTACAAAACTCTTGGTAGAAAAAATAGCAGGAAAGCTTCACGACAGTGGATTTGGCAATTAACTCTTGGATGTGACGCCAAAATCAGTCAACAGAAGTAAAAACAGATAAATGGTGCAACATCAGAATTTAAATCTGTGCATCAACGGACACAGCAAGATGAAAAGGCAACCTACAGAATGGAGAAAATACTTGCAAATAAT
Source organism: Tadarida brasiliensis (assembly GCA_030848825.1). Classification (NCBI taxonomy): domain Eukaryota; kingdom Metazoa; phylum Chordata; class Mammalia; order Chiroptera; family Molossidae; genus Tadarida; species Tadarida brasiliensis. The sequence goes on from CM061264.1 coordinate 51,004,424, forward strand.
ATATCTGATAAGGGGCTAAAACTCAGAATATATAAAGAACTCTTACAACTCAACAACAAAAAATATCCAATTTTTAAAAAGTGGACTCAGACATTTCTCCAAAGAAAGTATATAAATGGACGGCGAGCATATGAAAAGATGCTCAACACCACTAATCATCAGGAAAATACAAATCAAAACCACAATGAGATCCCAACTCACCCCCACCAGGACGGCTGCTATCAGTGAACAAGTGGTGGCAGGGATGTGGAGAAGCGGGAACTCTCGTGCACTGCTGGTGGCAATGTAAAATGGCACAGCCAAGGTGGACAACAGAATGGCATTTCCTCAGATAGTTAACATTAGAATTACCCTCTGATCCAACAATTCCAAAAGAACTAAAAGCATCTTTACTATGGATTTTGTGTCCCCTCCAAATTCGATGTTAAAACCCTAATTCCACCCTGGCCGGCTGCTCAGTTGGTTAGAATGCCATCGGACACACCAAGGTTGCAGGTTTGATCCCCAGTTAGAGCACATACAAGAATAAACCAACGAATGCATAAATAAATGGAACAACAAACCGATGTTTCTTTAAAAAGTAATAATAATAAAATAAATTATTATTAAAAAACCCTAATCCTCAGCCCTGGCCAGTTTGGTTCAGCAGTTAGAGCGTCGGCCTGCGGACCAGAGAGACTGGGTTCCGTTCCCGCTAAGGGCACGTAACTCCGTTGCAGTTTGTCCCGGCCCTGGTTGGGGTCATGTGGGTGGGTGGTAACCAGTCCATGTCTCTCTCACATGGATGTTTCTCTCTCTCTCTCCGTTCCTCTCCCCTTCCTGCTCTATCTGAAGATAAATGCAAAAATGTCCTCGGGTGAGGATATAAAAAAACACAACAAAACAAAAAAACCCTAATCCTCAATGGGATGGTGTTTGAAGAGATGGGCCTTTGGGAGCTAGATAATAGGGTGGAGCCCTCCTGATAGGATTAGTGTCCTTCTAATGAAGCAAAATACAGCTTGCTTCCTCTCTCTGCTTTCCACCATGAGAAGAGGGGCATCTCCCAACCCAGAAGTGGGCTCTCACCAGACCCTAAATCTGCCGGCACCAGGATCTTGCACATCCCTCTAAAACTGTGAGAAATGTTTGTTGGTTAAGGCACCCAGTCTAAGGTAATTTGTTCCAGCAGTCCAAACTTGTTACCAGACTGAAGGGGTTCATTTGCTTGCATTCATCAAAGCCCAAGGGGGTTTGCAGCCAAGCAAGTAAGGATTTCCTAAGGAGATGGCATGCCTGCAGTCACAGGCAGCTCATGCTCAGAGACCTGGCTCCCCACGGCTTCCAGGGGGTGGATTATACAGGGAAAAATCATTAATCACGGTGACCAAAGGAGTTAGGGTCGTGGTTTCTACTGCTTGGTTGGTGCTAGGGTAGGGGTGATTGATCACTGCATCCGTTCCTGATGTCAGCCGTGGAGTTGTTCCGCTCAACTTCTCAAGGATTTGTTCTGTGGGATCGTTCCGCTTTCCTGGGTCCAGAGCTAAAACACAACTGAGGCCAAGATACTATGTTTAGTTTGATTGAAAATTCTGTCTCAATAGTCAACAGACCCAGGACCTTGTTCCTAAGACTACCAGATACTGGTCAGAATATTGTCCTAAGGGCTTAATGATTAAGTAAGGGAGAGGAAGGTGAATGAGTCAGGGCGTTAGCTGAGGCCAGTTTGAGTCAAAGGAAAAAAATTAAAATAAAAGGCCAGATTGAAGAAAGTAAGGCTTCTGCGTGGTTACAAACTGACGAAGACACCCATGTTTAGCAGCATTATTCACAATAGCCAAAAGGTGGAAGCAACCCAAGCGTCCATCCACGGATGAATGGATAAACAAACTGTTGTAGATACATGTGTTCAGAAAAATGTATTTATTTGACAACTTTACAAAAATATTTAGGCACATAATTTTCATGTTTATGTTACCTGATTTACATATCTCAATCCTCAGTACCTCTTAAAAACACTAAAATGGTCATTTGATAAGTAGATTCTATATATTGAAAAAATACTATAATAGGCCAACATTTGTAGACAAAAATCAGTTGATCATCAGCATGAGAAAGCAACATTTATGAACAAAATAATCTCTAAAAACATTTTTGTGAAACAATAAATCTAACCAGTAGATTTTAAAAAGTATTTTCAAAAAAGAAAGCTTAAAAAAATCCACCATAGAGTATCTCCTCATCTCATGACGAATTGCGCCCTATCAGTAAGCACTAGAAGACGGTTTAGTGACAGTGCCAGAGGCTCGCTCGCAAACACCGACCGCTGAGATGAACAGATGCAGACGCAGCGCATCGTCGATTCATTTAATTCGGAGACGGGGAGAAGGAAAGATGGGCCTGCGAGGAGCTACTTTAAGATGATCAACTGGGAAAGTTTTAACTGAATCACCATTCTGAAGAGTAATTATCTTCCTTTAAGATAACATAATTTTTGTGTTTTTTTAATTTACCATCAAATTATATGAGTAATTTCATCCTTTTTTAAAAACAGGTGGAACCCCCTGCATCACAAAATTGCTACAATTATACCAAGTAGGTACTTTAAAAAGACCTTGAACAGAAACTGTTATTTAGGCGTTCTGGAAGCAAAGTTACAGGGTCACATTTTTTCAAGAAATACACACATAGTCCAGGCCTCTAGCATTTAAAGAACACAACTTAAGAAATTTGTTTTGCCTGAAGTCTCACCATAAAATGACAGCAACAAAATCTGCCAAGTGCCTACTATGCACTAGGCATTGTGCTGAGTAGTTTGCACCCAATACCCATTTATTTTGAATGTTAGGAGGAACCGATAATACAGAGTTATGGAGAAGCAAGACGACGTGCAGTAGAGGGAGGAGAGACTCAGGGTAGTCATGGAATTCTAACAGCCTGGCACATCTCAGAGCTAAAGGACTAGTATGAATTATAAAAGTCCTCTTAGGTTAAAAAACACAACTTTCAGCTTTATGGGTGGGCCACCCCTAAGCCGTGATACCGTTTGCCGCAGACAGCTCTTACTCACCAATCAGACTCCTTCCACTGCGTCTTTCAGAGTCCTGCTAAAGGGTTATGAGCAAGAACCATGTCCTATTCATCTCAGCCTCCCCACAGCTTAGTGTTGTACATCGGTTTTGATATGATTTCAAATTTACTTGTTTATGACAAAAATAAAGTTATTTTAAGAGCAAAGATGTTTTGATATAAAAGTTAAGTAAGATGTGTCATGATGACGTCATCTCAGCTGTTGAGGGGTGTCCCTGGGGGCTTATCAATAAAAAAAAAAAAAACCCAAGAAGGAAGCAACTGTGGCAAGGGATAGACTATAAATAGTCTAAATGTTTGTGAAAAGAGTTTATGGGTTCTATCTGGGCAAGGTGACCTTCTGCTGATCTAAACAGCTCCACCAGGACCTGGGCACGAGCTCTGCCACGGTAATGGCAAAGCCTGCAGCGCCCCTCAGAGAGGGCCATCCTGCCCGCCAGCACAGTGCCACCATTCCTGAGCACTCTGCTCTAGCAACGAGCAGTATTCTGTGCTGGCAGCTGGAAGGCAGCTCTGTTGATTAAGCTGTCTCTCCCAAGAACCAACCTTGTAGAAAAGGTACACCTCAATTAAAGTTGGACTTTATTTCATTCACCTTCCCTTGCCTGGAACAACAGTGTAATTAATGGATCACTGCTTTGGAGTATGTTATTTTGTTATTGGCTTAGGAAATTATTATAATTCCCACAGGGCATCTTTTAAATAAAATACTGGCAAAACAAACTCAGTCTCTGAGCATAATGCTGCCACCCGAAACAAAGCACTGAGCATAATGCCTGGCATGAATTAGATGCTCAGTAACTCTGCTCACTGAATGAGGCCATAACAAAGACAGGCAAGCCTAAATTCCAAGGTGCTATTCCAAACCAGTCAAATGTGAAACTCCACCATTCTTTCCATGAAGATCATATAGCAGCTTTACTGACCTGAACTTTCCATGGATTTCTGGTACAATAGGACTACAGAAAACTTTGAATCTACACGCAAGTTGGATCCTACAAATGACTGACTCACAAAGTCAACAGCCATGTGAGGTAATGAAAAATCACCTGACATGTTCACAACAGCAGCCTCACCAGCCAGGGTCCCTCGCATCAGTCTGGCACTGACTAAAAGCAAACTGGCGGAAGAGGACTTCACTGTCACTCAGAGAGATGCCAGTAGTCACAGACTTTGGCTTTCAGAATTCTCACCACAGCTCATCTGTCTCACAGGGCAAAGGAAGGGTTTAACTCTATACTGCCCCGTTTTCCTCCCAGGAGGTAGTTAATAGATCACACAATTTTTGACCTTGTAACATATCAACCTTGGGGCAAAATCCTGACATTCTGGGTGATGCTACGGTACTAGGTAAATCTCTAGTGTGCTGACCGCTGTAACCAAGCCTGCACGTAATTGAAGCAAACTCCAAAAACGGTTGGCCAGTTTATGCAATCTCCGACTTCCCCATTCTGCTTCCTCTTACCCTGAAGTGTAGATGGCAGTCGAAGGGGCAGCCAGGAATCAGAACACGTACAGGGCAGAAGCTGTAAGTTATTGTGTGCTGTCTGGTCAAAGTTCAGCACAGGCTACGGGCACTGAGAGCATGTGTGTTTAGTGGAGCTGGAACTATGCATGATTTTCTCTGATAAACCTGGAGAGATGACAAATCTTCAAGGGAACCCGACGCCAAGAGGCAATTCAACTCCTGGTGGGGTTCTAGTTCAATACCTCTGAACACATCCAAAGGCCTTCCATGATGAGAAATTCTACAACACAAATTATTTATAATGTCCAAGTTCCTTCCTTCATGTGGCTAACAGAAGAAGGAACAGAACTGCTAAAATTAGGTCTCACAATGCCTTTTCCACTGAACCCACGCAAACACAGGCAGTGGCAGGCAACAGTCACGGGCAGAAGTGCATTCAGCGGTGGACAGCCTGGCAGTTAGATAAGAACTCTGGCACATACAGTGTCCATCAGATACAGCTCCCTGATTTGCAAAGGCCATTCCTCTGACTCCAGATTCAATCACCTGCTTGCCTCCTCGAAAGAGCTCAAGCTAACTCAGCTAGCATCCCCATTTCCTTACTCCCTCTGAGAAGGGCAGTTAATTAATGGCAGCATGATTCAATGAAAACAACATAAATTTCAACTGATTAGCAAATCACCTACTTTCTTTGAATCTTGTTTCCTCGTTGGTAAAATGGACAGTAAGAACCATCCCACACAAGATAATGTCCTATTCCCCCACCAAAATTTCCTCAGGTCAGCTGATATTAGAAAAAGTGAGCACTAGGACCTCTTACATGGAGCTTATAACTTGGAAGTTGGTCGTGAAGCTAATTCTGGGACCCAGCACCACTGGCCAGGCTTTAATAAAGACAAAGCAAAATAAGGGAAAAGCATAAATACGAAAATGATCTCAATATAATTCTTCAAAAATATAAACAGATCAAAACCTTCCAGGTACCCTGTTGAGGCACCAAAATACTCATTGTTTAGGTCAAAAGAGTCCAGTGGATTATACACCCAATGAACCAGAAGGTAGTGTGCGCACCAGTGCAGAGGTACCCAGCCTCTTGTATACTCACTGCACAACCGGCCTAAGCAAACACTCATCCCCAAAGTCAGTGGATGTGTCTGAACCAAGACACAGGACTGTGTTTAACACCCCGCCCTGCCCAGAGAGGCAATCCAGACAATATCTATTCACAGCTGCTCTCCCAGAATGCGGCACTGGTCTTGAGAGAAGCTGGCGTCCTCATCGAGTGAGCCAAAGGACAGAGTGCAGGGGGAGTGACCAGAGGAGAGATGCTCATGCCATCTGAGAAAGCAGGGTGACATGTCTAACACTGACACTGCGGGAGAAAGACCAAACATGGACGATACAGAAGCATCTAACCAGCCTTTCCCCTCAAGCCAATACATTCAGAAACGTAAGACCCAGCCACATGGATATAAAGAGGGGTAAAAAGAGGACCAACTAAACCCAGAAAAGGGGAGCATGGGGAAGTCGATGGTGGTCGCCTGGCTGCCTGCCATTCTCACTCAGAGAAGGGCTGGCTGCATGGTTCAGAGTGCAGCTCTCCACACGCGTGCGATCTCACATGCGGCATCCGGTTTCACACCGCTGTGGGGTGGGTAGGGCAGGGGCTGCTAACCCACGTACAGATTTGCAGTTTCTGAGAACTGAAAAAAGCTCTGTGACTTGTTCACAGTCACATCTTCTGAATGGATTGACAGAGATACGTTCTCTGTCTTACTCTCAGTCATTACAGTAGAAGTAAGATAATTTAACTACTTCCGTAAAACATCTCTGTACCCCCAGCACCTAGTACAATGCCTGGCACATTTTACACACTCGCTACAGTTTAGTTGAATGCACGAATCAGACAGACAGATAAATGAGTACAAGGCCCGCTTCATCACTTCAAGACCCCATCCCACACAATCGAGAGGGAACAGCAAGTTCTCAAGGAACGCACTCTGCTCATTCCAGGAGTTCCCAGGGAAGCCCACATTAAAGCAATACTCAAAGCCCCACATGTTCTTTTAGTGCCAAAGTTGTCACCTTTGGCAAATGCAGTGATGATATCCTTGTGAAGAAAATGCAATCATTAAATAGAATTCAAAGAAGAGAAATGTCAGATACCCCGCTGCATTTCCGGCAGAAGGAAGGAAGGCTGAACCTGCCTCCAGACGCAGCAACGGTTTGAATGGATGAGGCTCCCGTTGGAGCACTTTATATATGCAGCCCTCAGGGACACCTGGATATCAAAGTATGGAACAAAATAGTTTCAAAACACTGATGTTTCACTGTCGGCACAGAGAAAAATAAATTAAAAGGCCCGGTGCATTTTCCAGTCTGATATAAATTAATTCAAACAGCATATTTAAAACAGAGTCAATTATAAGTTTCTCTCATAAAATGTTAAAAGGCAGCAATTAATCCTCTGATTGTATAAGTGCAAAGGAATGGTATTTTCTCCATCATCAAGACACCTCAGTATCTGTGTAAGAGTTGCTAGTGTTGCGAGCTGATCGAAATCTTGAGCCTACGTGGCTGCAGCAATCCTCTGGTTAGACTGCTCCTTTCCCCTTCGTGTCCAGCTTGTTACTGGCCTCTGACTGTTTGCTCAGCTGCTCTTCAGAGAAAGTGATGTAGGAATACACCAGGCTCCCAGCAATACTGCAAAACAGAAACCCACCATCAGGGAGGACGGAAGGAATGGCAAATGTAAGGGAGACGGGCACATAAAATTAAAACAGATAGGCATTTTCATCTGCTGGACTAGGGGCAGTCCTGTCATAGTATTACCCACTGCTGTTGATGCTTTGGGAAAATGAATGATTGCACATACTTGTCAGGAGGAGTATCAATTTTTCTTTTTTTTTAATCCTCACCCGAGGACATTTTTTTTGCATGTATCTTCAGATAGAGCGGGAGGAAGAGAGAGAAACATCGATGTGAGAGACACATCGACTGGTTGCCACCCACACGACCACAACCGGGACTGGGGACAAACTGCAACCGAGGTCCATGCCCTTAGCAGGAACTGAACCCAGGACTCTCTGGTCCGCGGGCCGATGCTCTAACAGCTGAGCCAAACCGGCCAGGGCAGGAGTACCAATTTTATACAAGCTTTCTAGAAGATAATTTGTTGAAATCAGAAACCTTAGAACTCTGCTTATCCTTTGACCTACAATCTATTTCACTGGTGAATTGTGTACATCTTAGACTGACCGACAAAGTGTTTACCACAAAATTTGTAATAGCAGAAAATTAAAAGGTAAATGTCCCACAGTGAGGAATTATATAAATTCATACAATAGGATACCATGTATCCACCATTAAAATGATATAAAATAAAAACTGGCAATGACATCTTAAATTTAAAAAATCTCACAAAACTTTACCTATTATATAATCCCATTTTATTTAAACGAACGAGAATATACTGATATACACCAGAATAAAGTCTGGAAGGAACACAAGAATATTAACAATGGTTACATCTGGATGGTGATTTCTTCTTTATTTGTATTTTCTGCATTTCTGAAAATAATCATTCAAGACATGTTATTTTTAATAAAAATGGAATCACACCACTTAATAACTAAACATGCAGACCCTGGGAGATTCACAGAGCTGTTTTCTGTGACTAGAATCAAGTTTGCCGTGGAAAACCCACTATCTGAGCTCAGCCTCTGACTGGGTCACTGTAGCCTTCACTTGTCCACCACATCTCCCACCAGGAGGGTTCACTCTTCTGGAACAGGATTACTCTTGTCTATTTTATGTGGGGACCTCAAACCCACCAGCAGTACACAGCTTCCTGCCCCAGTCACTCAGCTGAAAGTGAGGTGGAGGAGCGCAGAGAGCTGGTCCTCTGGACGGCCTGCCCTGCTCTCCCACGAAGCCTGCCGCCAGCTGGCAGCTTGGCCTGGGCCCCACTTTCAGATGTCCCTACCCTGGGTCTGGCCCCTGCCTTCTGCTTGACCACCTGGCTCAAACACTTGCTGCTTATTTGAAATTCGTTCCATTTATTTTCCTCTGGGCTTCGGTGTCCCAGCTCCAGCCCCAGCTCGGCTACAGCAGGGTGAGCGATGAGATGCCTAGCTCCCACAAACAAGGAAGATCAGGCACTCACAGAGCTAATAAACTGCGGCCATTTATTCAAGTCTACTACGTGCTGAGGACTTCACATACATCTGCTGTTGCAATATTCCTGCAAGGTACAGTATCTCTGCAGATGAAAAAAACAAGAGTCCCAGAGTCAAAAGATAACTTGCTTGGGGTCACAAAGCATCCTAAAGATGGACCAGAATAAAACACCATCAGTCTGATTTTTTTCCTACTGAAATGGCTTCCTCCCTATGCCCCCTGCCCCACTCAATATTGCAAGTTGCCTGTCCTTATTTTGTTCCTACAGCCTATAAATTTCCCAAGGCTTTACTCTTAGCTCTCTGGAGTCCCTTACACAGGCTTGGCACTTTGTAGCAGGACAATAAATAATTGCTGAACAAAATATCCATGATGGCCCCATTCAAAGTAAGGAACCTCATTACCCCAATCCTTGTGCCAGTATTCACAGAGCTGCATCTTCTCCAACCAGTAGCTTTATTCCATTTCTTTTTATTTATTTCTTTTTTAAAAATTTGATCTCTCTGACTCTTCTAGAAACTTTTCTTATTTTTCTAGAGTATCCAGTAGATGATTTTCCCTGGCAGCTGGGCTAGGACCCAAGGAGATGGTTTACTGTAACCTCCTGGACCGAAGTTAAATATTCTTGAGGTTCACTGTACATTTACATGATAATCAATTCCCACATCCCTCAGCCCCACTCTACCCCCCAACAAAGTGGGAGGACTGCTCCTTCTGTCATCCTATCCTCCTCTCGATTCCCACTCCCATGACAACCTAAAACATAACAATGCTCTCTTTATTTTTCCTGTCAAGATACTCTTTGATGTTCCTATTAGGCCAATTTCACCTGGATAGAAATAATGGAGCAGTGTAGGCTAGAGGACAAGGAATGTCCTGGAACTTATCCCAGGCTTACTCCTTACGGTGATCCTGGACTCTGTGCTGTTAGTGTAGTTAGTGCAATGAAAAAACATGGACTCAGGAGGTAGGCCTTGGTTCAAATCTTGAATATACTGCCAGCTTTGTGCCCCTGGGAAAATTTGTTAATTTCTCTGAGATTCTATTTCTGTGTTACTAAAATAAGAGTAACACTACCTATCGAGGCTTGTTTGAGGATAAAGTGAGATAGCATGCACCAGAACCAGGCCCTAATCCTGGCACACAGTTGGGCAATCAGGAAGTATTTCTTCCCTTCTGTCAGCTCCGATACTCATGGACCAATGTTAACAAAGGGTATGGTGGTATAACCATATCTAACCTGATGCAAGAGGACACACTGTTGCCACATAACCAGAGCAAAATCAAACACAGAGACTACTGAACTCTGGAGAATAAAGAGCACAGACTGTTCAGATCCTCACAAGTTCCAACAAGAGGCAATACAAGATTTTCCATCTCGTCTTTATTCCTGACTTGATTATTATCAGGTATTTAAGTTTTCAGAAACGGCCCTTCCTGAATCACCTGAAGAGAACTGAATATTCACCAACAAGAATGTGCCAAGCAGTGGTGAGTTAATGCTTTGGAAAGGAAAACTATACAGCTGGCCCTCGAACAACGTGGTGGTTGGGGCACCAACCAGCACAGTCGAAAATCCACATAGAACTTTTGACTCCCCAAAAACTTTACTAATAGCCTACAGTTGACTGGAAGCCTTGCTGATAACATAAACAGGAGATTAACACATATTTTGTGTGTTATAAGTATTATAGACAATATCCTTACAATGAAGTAAGCTAGAGAAAAATATTAAGAAAAGAAGGCAGAGAAAGTACATTTATAGGACTGTACACAGTTATTGAAAAATCCGCATAGAAGTGGACCCACACAGTTCAAACTTGTGCTATTCAAAGATCAACTGTAAAACTGCTTCCTAGCAGCTTTGGGAATGCAGGGAAACTGGGAGGAGGGGAAGAGGAGGGTGGAAAAAAGAAAGAGAAAAGCCTAGATTTGGGGGTTGGGGGGACCTATATCTGAATTTTTATATATCACTACCAAATAACTGTGAACCAGCAGCTTCTACTACTTCCAAAAAAGAACTTCTCGTTGATCTACTGGCTCCATAAACATTCACATGAAATTTGATAACTTCTGATACCTTGGAAGTGGTATTTATATATTCGACTATCCTAAATATTCTTTTTTTTAAAATCTCAAGTAATCCTCCATCTGCCTAATATTCAGATCATACAGTACTACTGACTATTCATTCCCGGAGCTATGCTGTGGCAGACACAGCCAGGAGATAAACAGAAGAAAAAGACAAAGCTACAGTGCCTTGCAGACAGGGGTCTAGTTAGAATAATGCCAGAATGATTGGAAAGTGCTGAACAGTGCCACTCCTCTGCTCTGAGCCACTTCTGATCTTCCAAAGCCCTGCAAACACAACGTGCCTCGCCTAGACCCATAGCCATGCACTTATTTACCAGCCACAAGTAGACAGTCATTCCACAAATACATGCTAAAAATGCCTGCAGTATAGCAACTTCATGGCCAGGGCACAGGAGTCCTCAAGTCCAGCTGTCTGCATCTCTCCTTGTTGCTGACATGCTGTTCATGTGTTCAGCCAGGTAGCTCTGCCTCAGACCCTGCCTTCCATTTGTAAAATCTAAATCCACTTAAAAAACTATGAACCAGTCCGGCTGGTGTGGCTCACTAGTTGAGTGTCAACCCATGCACCTAGAGGTTGCCTGTTCGATTCCTGGTCAGGGCACATGCCCAGGTTGTGGGCCTGATCCCCAGTGGGGGGTGTGCAGGAGGCAGCCAATCAATGTTCTCTCTCATCGATGTTTCTATCTCTCTCCCTCTCCCTTCCTCTCTTTCTAAAATCAATAAAAAAGAAACAAAAAAACTATGAACCAAAACAGTTGACTTCTACTGATATCTCCTAACAAACATACTTTCTGTATGTATTTGTCAAAACTCATAAAACTGTACATTAAAAGGGGTGAGTTTTACTGTACTTATATCTATAATATTTTTTTTAATGGAAGGAAAAAAAAAAAAGAATTACAGCTACAGATGAGTGCCAGAGATTCTAAGAATTCCAGCCTGGGCAGTTATGAGGATGAGGATGTCATTATCTGGAAAGGCTACATTACTCAGGTCAAAGCCACCGACCAGAGCCCGGCCAGTGACGGACATACAGAAGCATGCTCTGTCACCACCCTTCACCACTCATTCCCCACCCTGTTAGTTTCTTAGGCTTGGATGAGCACCCTAGTTATTGGCCACTGGAAAACGGCATTTAAGGGATTTGGAGACAGCCAGACTCTCAACAGAGCCCTACCAAAAAAAATGCCTCTTCAACTCTTCAAATCACAGAATCAAACTGGATGGAACTGAGAAGCTACCAATGCAAACCTCCTGCTTCCTGCACCTGAATCATACCAAAGAGTGGGCTATTTAAACTTTTCTTAAAATAGCAAAGAAACTAGGCAGGATGAAGGGGAGTTAGATGTAATTGAGCTTAATCATGGAATTCTTTAATATTTCAGTTTAATTAGTGATTTCCTTCACATTTCAGTCAGTCAAAATGGAACGACACCATTTCCAATCAAAGTAAAATCTAATAAGTAGACATTTTAAGTTTAGTTTTTATATTAAAAAAGAGAAAGTAGTGTGCACTACCTACAAGTCTACTTACTAACTAGTGGAAGAAAGAAAATGAAAACCATAAAGTCATAATTTACATTTTAAAGAGAAAAAATGAAAAATAAATCAGATAGTATATATTTTCCTTTACAAAAGCTGAAAAGCACACTGTAATGGAAATAGTATTTGAACAGAAGGTCACCTGGATTCTAATCCAAATGCTGCAAATAATCTGAATGCTGACTGGCTAACTAAACACATCTCTTATTTTCCCTAGCCTTGTAATAAAACAGGGATTAAAGAGATATGGCATGTAAAACTTATTACAATAAAATGTGAAAGCAATTAGAAATTATTAAAAATACTACATAGGGACAGAAAACCAATGACATCATTCTCAACTAACATTGCTGACAAAAAGGTACCATTTAACAAGAACTACAATGCTTGACATAAACAGAAACTCCACTCGAATTGTCAAGATGTTGGATTTGATACATGTTAGGCTGACATAAATTGTAACATTCCAATATACTCAGGAACTTAAAAAATTATTTTAAATAGCTTCCAATGTGAAAAAAGATACCTAACCTTTCTTATAAGATTACCTTATAAGAAATTTAAACTGCAGAGATCTAAAAATGAAAATTAAGACATCTCTGACTCATGTCTATACAGTGTCATGATTCTTTAATCCAGATTTTTAGAAATGAATGAAACTCAGGCCACATCCAAAGTCAGAACTGGTTCACCATTTTGCTCCTTATATCCTGGCCCTTCCTCACAAATTTCAATGAAAGAAATAGATATTTACTAAGCATAGATGTCAAATAGTGAATTAGGTACTTTACACTCATTAGATTATTTCACTCTAACAACTCTAAAAAGATAGGTATTTTCATTCCCAACACATAAAAAACTGAAGCTCAGAAAAGATAAACAAGTAACTCAGTCACACAAATGGCAAGCTTCAGAACCACAACTCCAAACAAGGTCTGAGACCCAACTACTCATCTTCCTTTTATAATATGCAATTCTCAGGTATACATATATACTCACCGTCCCACCAACTCCTAATCCCACAAATAACAAACGAGTTTTCCTCCAAAAGGCAAAACACAATAGTGGCAAGAATATATCAGGAAAAGGGTGATGATTAATTATTAATCTATTAATAATATTTGTGTTAAATTCTCATATTGATCCATAAGAAAGGTAGAATAGGTATTATCATTTATTTACATTTGAATAAAAGCTCAGAGAGGTTATATAATTTGCTGCAAATTAGAAAGATGACAGTACCAGAGAGCTTTATAGTTCCCAAAATGCTTTTTCACCAACCCATATAGAATTCATCAAGCGAATATTTATTCAGCAACTACCAGGCTTCATTCTAGGAGCTTGAGAAACTTGAGTGAAAATATAGGCAGAGCCTGGCCAGTGTGGCTCAGTGGACTGAGTGTCGTCCCACGGACTGAGAGGTCCTGGTTCAATTCCCAATCAGGGCACATGCCCAGGTTAAAGGCTCGATCCCCAGTAGGGAGCATGCAGGAGGCAGCCGATGGATGTTTCTCTCTCTCTCCCCCTTTAAAAAAATCAATAAAAAAATAAAAATAAAAATATAGGCAGAGATCCCTCATGGAAGTTACATTCTAATAGGGGAGACAAATAAATGGCAATAAATAAGCAAATTATATAGTATATTAGAAAGAGATTAAGTGCTCTGGGAAAGGTAAACAGAAAAGCAGAATAAGAGGGTTTGGAAGTATCAAAAGGGGAAGAGTAGGTTGCACTTTTATTTTTTTAAATTAATTTTTTATTGAATGTATTGGGGTAACAATGACTAATGAAATTATTTAGGTTTCAGGTGTACAATTCTATAATACATCATCTGCATATATTTTTTTAAATATTTTTTCTTTATTGATTTTAGAAAGAGGAAAGGAGAGAGAAACATGGATGAGAGAGAACATCGAATGACCACCTCCTGCATGCCCCCACTGGGGATTGGGCCCACAACCTAGGCATGTGCCCTGACCGGGAATCGAGCTGGGAACCTCTTGGTGCATGGATCAACGCTCAACCACTGAGCCACACCAGCTGGGCCACCATCTGTATATTGTATTGTGTGTTCACCACCCCGAGTCAAGTCTCCTTCCATCACCATTTATCCCCCCTTTACCCTCTTCTAACCCCCCCCCCCCCCGCAGCCCCTATAGGTTACAATTTTAAATAAGGTGGTTGGGGTAGACTTCCTTGAGAAGGTAACATTTGAGCAAAATGTATAGGTGTAAAGGATTTAGCCATGCAAGTATTTGGCAGTACAGTGTTCCAGGCAGAGGAAACAGCCTGTATAAAGGCCCTAAAGTGAGAGCACGCCCAGTATTCTAAAGGAACAGCAAGGACCCTGTGTGAATGAAGAGGACTGAGGGAGAAGAGGAGAAGCAGGAGCTGAAGTTGGAGAGGTAAAGAGGAGGTGGCTCTCGCAGGGCCTTCTCAGGACTCTGGGACATGGAGAGCCTGGCGTGGGGGTAAAAAAGTGTTATGTTCTGACTTACCTTTTACAAGGAATACACTGTCTACTCTGTTAAAAATTGTGGGGCAGGACTGGGAGGTGGGATAGGAGGGAGATGAGTCAAACCAGGACAAGTGTAGAAACTAGGCAGCAATTTAGGCCAGAGATATTGATGGCTTAGGTGATGATGGGAGCAATGCAGATAGTGAGCAGTGATCCTTTTCTGAGTATATTCTGAAGGTAGAGCCAACAGAATTTGCTCACACGCCAGATATTGGGTATAAGATTGACGACTCCAAGGTTTTTAAACTGAAAGGCTAGAAGGATGGCATCTCCATCCACTGAGATGCAGAGGGTTTGGGTGGAAGAGACTTTGGAGAAACTAAAAGGAGTTCAGTATTGGACATAGCTGGAGATGTCAAGTGGGTTGTTAGATATACAAGCAAGAGCTCAGGACAGAGGTCTGGCCTGAATACAAATTTGAAAATTTTTAAGCATATAAAAAGATTTAAAACCATGAGATTCAAAATTCTTGAGCTGGAAAAGATATTTCATACAAGTCACCCTCATCAGTGATGAAGATACATAAAGTCTAAAGAAATGCAGTGATATGGCCAAGTCAGACACACATAAAGCATTTCTAACAGAGCTGGAATTCTTTAGCCCTGCATTTCTTGAGAACAGTGTACTGCCATCTAGCATACTAAGTAAAAGTCTGTTCTTTGAAGAGCTAAGTAAAAGGAGTTCAACTTCCAGAAAAGATTCCCCAACCATTATGCATAACAGCCCAACCTTACTGTGACACTCTTTGGGTATCCAAATCTCACTTGTCAAAGTGGTTATATTTAAATATTTTTACTTACCTGATATTTAAGCCAATGAAGTTTGTCCATGTGAAAATATAATCTCCACCAAAGACCATTCCAATATAAGTTATTAATATATTCTAAAAAAAAAAAAAAAAAAGCAATACACTAAGGCACATTTAGCAATCTTAGAAAACAATGCTTTTCCTCCCATTGCTGTAAGTGCTGACTTGTGAGGGGAAAGTGAAGAAGGAAAACCTGCTTACATATAAGAATCTTTCCCTCCTTTTTGAAAAAGACAAAAGGGATGGTGGGATGTTTACCAACTTGAAGACAGTTTTTAGAGGAACCTTCCTTGGTATCTTCAAAAGACACATGGGAAGTCATCCCAGAGCAGTATACCTAAAATCACCCCCCAGGTGTAAACATCTTCTGCTTATCTGGCTCCCCTTTAATTAACTCAGACCACAAAGGTGAAATATATTTTCCAAAGTTATTCAGTTCTTTCACACACATAAGTCAATTCCTCCCTCTCTGCCTTTACAGCTGCCATGAACAGTAAACATCACAAACATTTTCAGCACCTGGGTTCTCCTACGTTAGGGCTCTGAAGCAGAAAATAAAGTGCTATAGTGTTTTTAAAAGGCCAAAAACAAACTTCAAAATTATTTTTATAATGGAGTGCCCTTTTAGCATTCAAAATTATGTCAACCTCTTCTAGGTCTAAGGATACAGAGAGCAAGTTACCTTAAAGCAGATCTTTTTAATTATTTGAGGAGGGGATATGAAATGCCACGTAATTGTTGGCAACTGGGAAAAATGTGTAACAGGACCTCTCTTGAAATACAGAGATCCAGAGATCCAGGGAGAAGGTAGATTAATTTGCATAAATTGCCCAAGGAACTTCAGAAAGGGAAAAGACTTCAGAGAACCCAATCCTTTTTATTCTTTTTTTTTTTTAATTGATTTTAGAGAGGGACAGAGAGAGAAATATTGATTGGGTGCCTACTGCACGCCCCCTACTGGGGATTGAACCCACAACCCAGGCATGTGCCCTGACTGGGACTCGAACTGGTGACCTCTCAGTACCTGGGACAATGCTCAACCAACTGAACAACACTGGCCAGGGCAAGAAGAACCCAATCCTTATTGCATAAAACCAATCAGCAGAAGTTAGAAAAACTGTAAGTCTACATTAGGCCAACCTAACAAAGGTTTGCTATCAGGAAAAGACAACAATGCCCTCAAAACAGAACTAACCAGGAAGCACAGAAGAGTCTGGTAGCTCAAAACTAATTCTCAAATTTTACTAATACCTGACAATCACCTGGAAACCTTGTTAATGATGATAATTTCCAGGCTCTACTTTAGAGATTCTTATTCAGTATATCTGAGGTGGACCGAGAAATTTCCATTTTAAACTAGTTATACTAAGTAACTTTCCCACCATACTTAGAAGGAATGCTGACCCAAGGGTTTATAGGGTTAGGATCCTCGAGCACAAAGACAGCTTAACGCCCCTTAGGGAGCAATGACTGAGCTAAAAGGGTATGAACTGAGAGGCTAATGACAGAAGCTCCCCTGGCACCCGTGAGACTCTGAAGTAGTGTACTCCCATCTGTCAGAAGGTGAAAGACACCCTTCAGCAGCGATACCACATGGCAGTAAGAAGCAACAGCAATTGTAAGCTGATCAGACAATCCGACTGTCTCCTTCCCTCTAGAGTTTAGAAGCAAAACTGATCCCTTTGTGCTAAGTCCATAGGGTTCTGTACAGAGAAAGAAATAGCAAAAGAAAAGTACTGGGCTTTATGATAATGAGAGCTTGACTATATTTGTACCCCATGCTGATAATAATAAAATACACTAAGAAATTCTAAGCAAATAGGCTTAGTTATTAACATTAAACATGGGCTTTCCTATACCATTCTTTCTTTTTGGCTAAAAATATGGTACCAATTGGCCTTCTTGATGTTCTTATTCTGAAAATGCAAGCCATCCACTTTGCTC
Organism: Tadarida brasiliensis; assembly: GCA_030848825.1. Classification (NCBI taxonomy): domain Eukaryota; kingdom Metazoa; phylum Chordata; class Mammalia; order Chiroptera; family Molossidae; genus Tadarida; species Tadarida brasiliensis. The sequence continues at coordinate 51,022,046 of CM061264.1, forward strand.
TTATAGCATTTGCTTTACAAAACTGAAACAGAGCTGAGCTCATTGTGGTCTAAAACCATGTCAGTCAGTCAGACCTTTGAGTGTAGACTAACTATCTCTAGACTTCAAGGGAATTCAACTCGCTGATTATTATAGCTTCATTTAGAATTCTATTCACACCAAACACTCCAATTCCATGATATGAAGGCATGGGCTGTCTGGTTTTAACCTAAATCTGGTTTCTAAAATAAGGTCATGTGGACACCACTCCACTGGGGATCAAAGGGAAACATAACAGAGCCATAAAAACTTGGCTGCTGCAACCAGTTCCCTCACTTTTTGATAAATGGGGCATCATAAAAGTACATCCCAAGGGCAACTGCACTCTTTTCCCCAAGTGATCTGGGATCTACCTCTCTCTGTTTTGCCTTTTTTAGAAAGCAAGCCTACCTCGCTAATTCATTTGGAATTCAGGCTTGCTGTGGCCTCGTGGATTTTCAAGCACTAGAATTACAAAGTCAGATGAAAGAGGCCTCAGGCTTCAAGCCACTAACTTCAGCTCAATGTTCAAGTCAACTTGGCTCTCCTGGCTGAAGACAAATGAGCCTCCCTCAAATGAAATGGTCAGGAGGAAATGACATCACTGGCAATGTCAGACACAGCTTTTAAAAGTGGGCCATTTAAGGTTTGGCTCACACATAGGAAAACTCCCTTGATGAGCTTCTGGAAGGCATCCTTTCCCTACGAAACAGCCAGAACTCAGTGAGGCAGAGAACAGAACAGTTCTCATTAGGGGTTAAAGAGACAGGCCTCTCACTGCTGAGCTCATGATCTGCCCTGTCAGAAACAGGCCGAATTCTTCTACCCCTACTCCAAGATAACACGCTCTCCTTTTCTCATACTCCTCAGGCTAAACAGCCTGAAAGTAGAGATTATGTCCTCCCTGAGTTCTTAAATGTTGTTTCAGAGACCATCACCACAATTTGTCAAGCTATAAAAAAATATATATATGTGAAGAAATAAGGATTATGGGACTTAAGGCCATAGCCAGACCTGTTTTAGAGAAACAATTTTCAACTAAAGCAGGTACCCAAAAAATAACAGTATTTTTTTAAACTCACCTTAATACAGCCAACTATTGTAGTTGTAAGAGCAGAATTATACTGAGTGCAGAGTACTGTGGCATACATCAAGATAAACCTGCAATGAAGGAAGGTATCCTATGAGCAAGAGCCAGTCGCTTACTTTACAGTAGTCACTAGCCGAGGAAAACCGTCAGTGTTGGCCCTTCTAACACATTCTCATCACTGACTGTGAGCTTCCCTACTTCACTGTTGCCTGTACTACTGCTTCAGACTTTTAAAATTTCATTAAAAAGAAACATATGTCCATTTACCGATCAGGTGTTTTTCCCAGCGTCCTTCACCAAAACCTTGAAACCATCATTCATAATCATGAGTACTCTGTTTAGATCGTGTTCCTACTAATTCACGTAATCCAGACAGAAAGCTCAGAGCTCACAGACCCTGGCTCAGGGCAATATGACTTCTGGACCAGGGTGAAGGCAAGAGAGATTCTTAAGGATGGATGAAAAGCAAATCAGAACTCTTAAGAGGAGATACAGGTTCACTTAACAACTAAGTGGCAGCAGCTGGAACTCCAGATTTATAACGAGGCTTCTGAGTACAAAGTACTCAGTACTTAGGCATCATGTCCACTTTATTTTGAAGCTCACTATAAAGCTTGTGCCAGATCCCGTCACAAATATCAACTGAACTGACTGAGGAAAAATGTGTTAGGGAAATATGGAGGTGAAGAGAAGAGGCACATTTGCAGGTACCCTCTAGCTTTCTACATACACTCTTCTAAGAGGAAGACAACCTGGTAGTGAGGAGTCAAACAGTCCCAAATTCAAGGGCTGCCACTGCCATCTACTAATTATGCAAACTCAGACAACCCACATGAGTTCTGAGCCTGCTTTCTCACAGGTAAAGGGACAACAATACCTCCCAAATGGTCAATGTAGAAATAAAGTAATGCATGAAATATATGGTGAAAAATAATGTTAAAATATAATGGTGCTTATCACCTACTACGTTATTGGGTAAATCTTAGTTTTTCTCCATCCTTCTAAGCATGACGTTGGGAATCAGTTTAGTTGCCCTGAGGGCACATTCCCAAGGGCTGCTGAAACCACCTGAAACTGGAGGTTTAATTATCCTAGCTGACACACTCCAGAGACAGAACAGGATACTGAGGAATGAGGCAAAAGGACCCTAGAACACACTTCTCTAGGAAAACTACCTGCTAACAAGGCAGCAAAGGCTTACCCCATCACACAAGAGAGGGTGAACTGGAGAAGAAAGAGGGTGTCAGCCCAGCCTTCAAAATCCATTGCCTGTAATATATGACAAAGCATTAAATTTCAGAGCAAAATTAGTTGTCTCATTTGTTAATCAAAATCCTATGTGCTTGCTTCCACCACAAATACACACATTTCCCCGCAGCCCTCCAAGCACAGAGGAAGATGTTCAAGAATTTCACATATATGGACTTGAACCAACAAGCAGTTCCAGAAGGTTTTCTCCTTTCCAAAATGTAATGTGAAGGAGCTTTTGTACTTCTTGGTGGTACAAAGAAACCGGTATTTGCTTGAAGGCACAAGACACATCGGGCAAATCTCAGCAGTTCTCCCAGATGGCTAGTATTAAAGGCTTTCTCAAACATTAAAACATATCTCCTCCTTATAACATGTGAAAGTTCAAGTACAGCTTTAGTTACACAAATTCAGCTGAGGTCTGTCCAGGGAGAATCAGTCTTTTAAAACAGTTGATTGTAAAAGCAAGGCTTTTTGATGTTGTTTTGTTTTTAAGCCAAAATGGAACGGAGAGACATGAATGGGCGCATTGATCATCTCATCTCTCATCCAAGAGGGAGGGCTTCTCTCTCAAGTACATAATTTCTCTTGCAATATAAATTTGATAAGCAAATTTGAGAAACATTTCTTCTTTTACCTCTCTGCCAACCTGTCCAGCTTCTACTCTTGCCCACTTGGACATAAACCACACAGCTCTGGGGCTCCAGCAATACCAGGCTCCTTGTGGTTTACAAAACGTGACATGCAGTTTCACAACTCACATGCCTCTGCCTGGAATGCCCTTCCCCTCAACACTTACCTGGCTTCTGTTCACCCACCACACTGAAGGTCAAGCGCCTCCTTTGTGGGACTTTCCCTAATCAAGAATGCCTTCCTTTGTGCCTGACCAGATATTCTTCTCCACAGGGCTCTTATTTCTCTGAACTGTGTCTTTCTACACCAACTCTACAGACTGTGAGCTGCCTGGAGAGAACACCCACATCACATGCATCTAATCATATTCCTAACACAGCACGTGACAGACAGTAGACATCCAGTCTGCTTATTGTTCTTTCTTTGTTAAGGCATAATACATCAAAAATAAAATTCACCAGTTATAAGTGTATAATTCAATGAGTCTTGACCCATGTATACAGTCATTTAACCACCATTACAATCATGATAAAGAAATTTCAGCCCCAAACCATAAAACTCCTAGAAGAAAATATAGGGGAAAAAAGGTCCATGACACGGGTCTCGATAACAATTTTTTGGATATGACACAAAAAGCACAAAGGCAAAAGATAAATAAGAAGAAATACATCAAACCAAACAGCTGCTGCACAGTAAATGAAACAATCAACAAAATGAGAAGGCAACCTACTGAGTAGGAAAAAATATTTGCAAACCACATATCTGTTAAGAGGTTAATATCCAAAATCTGTAAGAAAGTCATACAACTCAACAGCAAAAAAATAAATAAATAAAATAATCCAATTAAAAATGGACAGAGGAACTGAATAGACATTTTTCCAAAGAAGACATAGATGAAAAGGTGCTAAATGTCACTAATCATCAGGGAAATGCAAGTCAAAATCACAATGAGGTATGATCACCTCACACCTGTTAGAATGGCTATTATAAAAGGATAAGAGATGACAAGAGCTGGCAGGGGTGGAGAAAAGGGAATCCTTGTGCACTGTTGGTAGGAATGTAAACTGGTACAGTCTCGATGGAAAACAGTATGGAGGCTCCTCAAAAAACTGAAACTAGAACTACCGTATGATCCAGCAATTACACCTCTGGGTATTTATATAAAGAAATGAAATCAGGATCTTAAAAAGATACCTGCACTCCCATGTTCATTGCAGCATATTCACAATAGCCAAAATATGGAAACAACCTAAGTGTCCATCTATGGGTAAATGTATAAAGAAGATGTTACACACGCACACGCGCGCGTAAATGGATAAAGATGTCACACACACACACACACACACACACACACACACACACACAGGAATATTATTTAACGAGAAAAAAGGAAATCCTGCCATTTGCAACAACAAGAATGGAACCTGAGGGCATTATGCAAAGTGAGATAAGTCAGACAGAGAAAGATAAATACTGTATGATCCCACTTATATGTGGAATCCAAAACAGCCAAACTCAGAGAAACAGAGAGTAGAACTGCCAGGGACTGGGGGGTAGGGAGATGTTGGTCAAAGGGCACAAACTTCCAGTTATAAGTTCTGAGGATCCAATGTACAGCATGGTATTATAGTTAACAATACTGTATTATATAACTGAAAATTGCTAAAAGAGATCTTAAATGTTCTCACCACAAAAAAGAAATGGCAATTATGAGAGGTGATAGAAGTATTAACTACTGCTACCATGGTAATCATTTTGCAATATGTAAGTGTATCAAATCAATATGTTGCACACCTTCAACTTAAATGTCAATTATATTTCAATAAAGCTGGAAAAAAAAAATTTACCACCCTAGGGAAGTTCCCTCCTGCCCCTTTACAGTCAATCCCCTCCCCCCATTTACATCCCTTGGCAACCTCAGATCTACTTTATGCTACCCAAGTTTTGCTGTTCAACAATTTCATATAAATGGGATTTTATAGTATATACTCTTTTATGTCTGGCTTCTTTCACACAGCATAATGCTTAAGAGATTTATTCATGCTGTTGTGTGTGTCAGTTATTCATTCATTTTTATTCCTGATTAGTATTCCATCTTATGGCTATATACCATTTGTTTATCCAGTCAATGGACATTTATTTGGTTATTTCCATGACTACTTGTTTTGAATAAAGCTATAATGTACCTTTGAATACAAGTCTTTGTGGACATGTTTTTATTTCTCTTGGGTAAATACCTAGAAATGGGATGGCTGTTTCTTTCAGTAAATATATCTTTTACTTCATAATAGTATATCGACTTTGGAAAACAGCCAAACTGTTTTCCAAAGTCGATATACTATTTTGTATTCCCACAAGCATTGTATGAGAATTCCCACTGTTCTACATTCCCACCAACACTTGGAACTGTTTGAGACATCTCTAGTAAATAAATGGCATCTCACTGAAATTTTAATTTGCATTTCCCTAATGACTAATAAGATTGAGCTTCTTTTAATATGCTTATTTGCCATCATTACTGAGTCTCTGAAGTATCTGTTCAAATCTTTTCCCAATTTTATTCAAGTTATTTGTCTTCTTATTATTTAGTTGTAAGAGGTTTTTAAAAATATATTCTGGATACAAGGCCTCAGTCATATATATATATGATTGTGCAAATATTTTCTCCCAGTCTGTAACTTGCTTTTGATTTTTTCCATAGTATTGTTTGGAAAAAAATTAATTTTGATTGTAGTCTAACATCAATTTTGTCTTTTTTAAGTCTTCCTTTTTATGACTTTTCTATGAAACCTGGGTCTAATCCAAAGTCACAAAGATTTTCTCCTATGTATTCTTCTGATTTTATCATTTTAACTCTAAATTTAGGTCTAGATACTGTTGAATTAATTGGCTAAGGCTGCTGTAACCAAGTACCACAAGCTGAATGACTTAACAGAAATTTATTGTCTTACAATTCTAGATGCTAGAAGTCCCAGATCAATTATCAGCAGGGTTGGTTCCTTCTGAGAGCTGAGAGAGAATCCATTCCACCCCTCTCCCTTAGCTTCAGGAGACTGGCTGGCAATTGTAGAGGCATCACTGATGTCTGCCTTCCTGTTCACATGGCATTCTCCCTATGTGACTGTCTGTATCCAAATCTACCCTTTTTATAAGGATGCCAGTGACAATGGCTTAGGGGTCCACCCAACTCCAGTATGATTTCATCTTAACTAATTATATCTGCAATGACCCTATTTCCAAGTAAGGTCACATTCTGAGGTACTGCAGGTAGGACTTCAGCATATGAATTGGGGGCAGGGTGGGTCACAATGCAACTAGTAATACTTCTCAAGTTAATTTTGTGTATTTCTTGAGGTAAAGGTCAAAGTTATTTATTTTTTTTGTTTAGAGATGTCAAATTGTTTCAGCAACATTTGAAGAGATTATTATTTTTTCATTGATTTATTTTGGTATGCTGGACAAAAACAATTGATCACATGCTCTATTTTTATCTCTTGATTCTCTAATCTGTTCCATTGATCTATATCTACCCATAATCCAATACCACACTGTCTTGATTACTGTCGCTTTATAAGTCTTGAAAAACAAGTAGAATAAATCCTCCAACATTTTTCTTTTTCAAAATTGATTTGACTATTCTGAGTCCTTTGTGATTCCGTATCAATTTTAAAATAAGCTTATCAATTTCTACAAAAAATTCCTGCTACGGGATAGGGACTGTGTTGAATCTACAATCAATCTGGGGAGAACTGACAAATTAACCATATCAAATCTTTCAATTCATAAACATTCATAAGTATAAAAATCATTTACCTATGTCTTTTAAAATTTCTCTCAGTACTGTTTTATAGTTAATTTTCAGTGTACAGATGTTGACATATTTTGTTAAATTTTTCCCTGAGTATTTCATAATTTTGAAGCTATTATATATGGTATTACTTAGTTTCCAGTGTTCATTGCTGGTGTGTGGAAGTACCGTTAATTTTTATGTACTGACCTTGTAGCTTACAATTTTGCTAAACTAATTCATTCTAATCACTCTTTTCAAGATTCTTTAGGATATCTACATATATGATCATACTTTTTATTGACACATTTTTACTTCTTCCTTTCTAATCTGTATGACTTTAATCCCTTATTCTTACCTTACTGCACTAATGAGGTCCTCTACTATGATGCTGAACAGAACATTATATGAGGGCAGACATCTCGCCTTGTTCACAATCTTAGTGAAAAGGTATTCAATCTTTCACTAGTAAGTATATTAATAGATTTTTTTTGGTAGGTGTCCTTGAGAAAGTTCCCTTCTATTCCTAGTTTGTTGAGACTTTAAACTAATAAATGGGTGTCAAGTTTTGTCAAATATGTTTTCTCCATCTATTGACATGGTTCTACTATTTTACTCTTGTTAGTATGGTGAACTGCACTGACTGATTTTCAAACATTAAACTCACCTTAATTCCTGAGATAAACACAACTTGGTCATAATATCTTGCCTTTTTTACATATTGTGTGTTTGGTTGTTTTATTTTTTGGACTAGTTTGTTTTCCTCCTTGTAATTTTTTTTTTTTTTTGTCAGCTATTAGTAGAGGGTCTACTGGCCTTATAAAAAATCAATTGGGAGGTGTCCTCTCCTTTTCTATATTCTGGAAGATTTTATGTAGCATTGGCATTATTTCTTCCTTAAACATTTTATAGAATTCTCCTGAGGAGCAATCAGGGCCTGGAGTTTTCTTTTTGGATAGGTTTTTAACTACAAATATATAATTTCTTTAACAGAAATAGGGCTAAATAGCCCTATTAGTTAGGGCTTTTAATTATTTTAATTAAATAAAATTATTTAGTCATAATAAAATAGGGCTATTCATGTCATCTATTTCTTCTTCCACTGAAGAAGAGCTTTAGTAGTTTGACGTTTTTTTCAAGAACTTGTCCATTTCATCACAGTTTTTGAGTTTATGGCATAATGTTTATTATATTCTCTTATTATTCATTCAACATATGCAGGCACTGTAATGATGTCTTTCATTTCTGAATTTGGTAATTTGTGTATTCTCACTTTTTGTCCTCAATTGGCCATGGTTTAGCAATTTTATTGATCTTTTCAAAAAACCAGGTTTTAGTTTCATTGATTTTTCTCTCTTGCTTTTCTTTTTTTTATTTCATTGGTTTCCACTCTTATCTTACTTTCCTCCTTATATTTACTTTGGGCTTAATTTGCTCTATTTTTTTCTAGTTTCTTAAGGGAGAGGTTTACGTCACTGATTTAATTAAGCTATGAATTTCTCTCTAAGCACTACTTTAGCTGCATCCTGGAAATTTTGCTATTTGTGTTTTGATCTTCATTCAGTTAAAAATATTTTCTAATTTTCTTGTGTGTGATTTTTTTTTTCTTTGACCCATGTGTTATTTAGAAGTGTGTTTACTTGTGCCCTGGCCGATTTGGCTCAGTGGTTAGAGCGTTGGCCTGTGGACCAAAGAATTCTGGGTTCAATTCTGGCCAAGGGCACGTACCTCGGTTGTGGTTAGTCCCCGGGCCCGGTCAGGGTCATGTAGGTGGCAACCAATTGATGTGTCTCTCTCATGTCAATGTTTCTCTCTTTCTCTCCACCACCTCCCCCCCCCCCCCACTCTGTCTGAAGATAAATGTAAAAATATCCTTGGGTGAGGATTAAAAAAAAAAAAAAGTGTGTTTACTTGCAAATTTGGGGGGATTTTCCATGTACCTTTGTTATTAATGTCTAGTTTAATTCTGCTGTGGTCAGAGAACATACTTTGTATAATTTCTATTTTTTTGAACAAATAGCAATTGTTATATGGCCCAGAATATAGTTTATCTCATGTGTACTTGAAAAGAATGTGTATTCTGTCATTGAGTGAAATGTTGTATAAATGTCAATTAGATCAAGTTGGTTGATAATATTGTTCAAGTCTTCTATATCCTTAATGACACGATTGTCTTATCAACTACTGAAAGAGAAATGTTAATATCTTTAACATAATTGTGGGTTGGTCTATTTATCTTTTCTGTTCTATCAGTTTTTGCTTCATATATCTTTAAGCTCTCTCATCAAGTACATAAACATTTAGCATTGCTATGCCCACTCAGTATCTTAACCCTTTTAGTATTATGAAATGTCCCTCTTTATGCTATAATTTCCTTTGTTTTATTCTACTTAAAGTTTGTTGAGCTCCTTGTATACATAGGTTTCAAGTTTTCACCAAACTTAGAAAAAAATTCAGCCATTAATCCTTCAAAAATTGTTTTTCCACCTCTACCCCTTTTTCAGGACTATTATTACATTCATGTTAGACCTCTTGATATTATCCCACATGTCACTAATTTGTTAATTTGTTTTCCAGTCTTTTTTTTCTCCATGTGCTTTATCTTAGAAAATTTCTATTGCTATTTCTATAATTCATTAATCAATTTATTCTGCTGTGCCTAATATGCTATTTAATAATTACCTTCTGCTTTATTTTTCAATTCAGATTATTGTATTTTTCATCCCTAAATGTTCCATTTGGGTCTTTTTTTTTTTTATCCTCACCCGAGGACATTTTTCCATTTTTGTTCAGATAGAGTGGGAGGGAGAGAGAGGAAGTGAGAGAAAGATAGAAACATCGATGTGAAAGGGACACATCGAGTGGTCGCCTCCCGCACAATGCCAACCAGGGCTGGGGACAAACTGTAACGGAGGTACATGCCCTTAGCGGGAACCGAACCCGGGACTCTCTGGTCCACAGGCCAATGCTCTAACTGCTGAGCCAAACTGGCCAGGGCCATTTGGGTCTTTTTTCAATCTTTACTTTCTCATCTCATCCTTTCGCTCTCTCAACAATCCTTCACTGCCTGTTGTCCAATGTCTGAATAACATTTTTTATGTATGTTTGGTTTTCTAGTAGGTTAAGGCAGGAAGGTAAATCCTGTCCTGGATACTAGCTAGAAAATAAGAACATATTCAATTATTTAAATTATAACTCTGCCACAAATGATGCTTGCACTGGGAGCTTTGTTCAAAACCTACATTTTACATTAGTATCTTTCCTGCCAAACTGTCCAGAACACTGTTTCTTTTACCACTGACACTGCATGTACATGATTATGTATGTGTTTGTATTTGACAATCTGTATGTACATAATTAACCAGACACCATGAATGCCCTGATGGTTTATCTCTATATCCACAGTGCTTAACAAGGCAATCAGTAAATGGTAGGTATTCAATAACTGTTTTGGAAGAATGGAGAATAAATGAAAGATCTCATACATACAGGCTCATGCTATGCTCTTTCATACCTGCAAACACAGCCTCCTCTCTGACAGGAAACCATTAAAGCACAGCCTAGGACCCAGGAGATCAGCCTCTACCAGCAAGACTATCAATTTCTTGAAAGTAGGGACTATGTCATATGTCATTTCTGCATAGCTCCAAGCATTTGGAAGCATTAGGCACAAACAGTAGTTGAGGTGAATTAAACATCTATGAGCTATGGCTCAGCATCATTTCCTACAGGCAGGTGAACTGAACTTTGCTTCCCCCCCCCCAATATGTTTTTATTGATTTTTTGAGAGAGAGGAAGGGAGAGATAGAAACATCGATGTGAGAGAGAAACATCAATCGGCTGCCTCCTGCACACCCCCTACTGGGGACCTATCCTGCAATCCGGGCATATGCCCTGACTGGGAATCAAACCTGGACCTCTCAGTCCATGGGACGATACTCATTCCACTGAGCCACACTGGCCGGGCTAAACTTTGCTTTTTAATACACCTACATACCTACTTGTATTTGCTACTAAATAGTGTTTGAGTTGCATTTAAATCTATATCTTTCTGTTTTCTATAATGGTAAAACGTCATTTTACTGGCATACAATTCATTAATGTTTGCATTGAGTTGAATTCTTTTTGTCTTTGAAGAGAAAAGGAATAACCCAGCAAACCATCAAGTGGGCAATGGAAGCACCTTTGGGACGGTTACTGGTGCCCTGAAGGAAAAATCACTATACCTAAAAAAGCAGCACATAGGCTTTAAGAACCCAGTATCTTGTGGGTATTCCTCCATTATGGCACATTTAGCTTCTGTGAGGGAGGTTACTGAGGCTTCTTCCAGTTCTAACATGAGTGTCAGATCAGCTTGATAAGCAGAGACCTTATTATACATAAGGAAATCTCATAAAGGAAATCTCAGGCCTAATAACTTTCTTCAACTCTAAATTATCCCCCTTTCCTGGATAAGCCTACTCTTTAAACCCAAAGGCAGTAAAAGAATATGCTGGTGTGTTGGATGATGACTCTCTGAACCTTAGTTCCTGCATACATAAAAAGAAGAATAAGACCTCTCTTGCAGAGTTGTTATCAGAATTAAAAACAATATGGATACAATGCCTGACATGAAGGCAGTCCAGTTCAATAAATGATGTCAGTTATTATATACAGACATTACTTTTATTTTTTTAAATCAGTGACCTAGGAGTGGAAAGTGATCAGTTATTTAGCAAACACCTCAAATAAACCTCTCCATACCTCTGAGCTTCTTCCCTCATTTAGTTCTAAATATCTCCTCTAATCTAAATGTACATTTTGACATCTAAGTTCCAACTATGTGCCAGGTCCCGTGGTAGGCCCTGGAGCACTATGCTAAAGATGATTTAGTCAGGTTTGCTGATAATAAAGAAACAAACTATGGCAATAAAAACATACTGTCTTATATTTGGAGAGCTTTATAGTTTACAAAGTACTTCTGCATACCTCATGTCATCTGATTTCCATGACAACCCTGTGAGGTAAAAAGGCCAAGATTTGTTATCCCCAGAGAACAATGAGTGACTTACTTTAGGTAATACAGCTAACACATGGTGGACCTGACTCTATATACTCCAAGCCCAAGGTTCTCTACACTAAGCATTACATTTTATTCAGAAAAATGCCCCAAATATATACTGCACAGTCCCTTTTGGGAACATAATAACTATACCTTTAGAATTAAAATAAATCTCATGGACATAATTCCATTTATATAAAATTCAAAAATAGAAAAATAATTCTCATGGGATTTTTTCCTTCCCTAAATACTCAAGTGGCCTATCTCTGGAGAAAGCCCGTCTATGGCACAAGCAGCCTATTGCATTCCCCTAATTTGCCACAGAAATGGATCTTCGGCTGCAACACAATGAGCAGCAGCCATTTGAAAGTATAGCTGTAGAATAAATATGACACTAACAGCACAATGGAGTCCATTCTCCCTATATAAAGACAGCATTTTTAAAAAAACAGTAAAAGCTACTGTTTATTAAGTGCCTATTATGTCCCTGGCTCAAAAATGCTAAGTAACTTTCCCAAAATTATCCAGCTAATAAGTGCCTGTACAGCTCCATACCTATTATCTTTCTATCTGTTCTACTGGATAAAACCAAAGGCAAAGCAATGTCTGATTTTTTTTTCTCTTAGATGGCTCCAGTTATTGTTATTGGATCACTGAGTCAAAAAGTGGACATTCTGCCCTGGCCGGTTTGACTCAGCAGTTAGTGTTGGCCCTCAGACCAGGGAGGGAGTCGCAGGTTCAATTCCGGTTAAGGGTACATGCCCTGGTTGTGATTCGATTCCCAGCCCTGGATGGAATCGTGGGGGAGGCAACTGGTCGATGTATCTCTCTCACATCAATGTTTCTGTCTCTCTCCCACCCTCCCTCCCTTCCACTCTATCTGAAAATCAATGGAAAAATATCCTCAGGTGAGGATTAAAAAAAAAAAAAAGTGGGCATCCTGCCCTGGCCTGGTGACTCCATTTCTTGGAGTGTTGTCCCATACACCAAAAGGCTGTGGGTTTGATTCCCAGTCAGGGCTCACACCTAGGTTGCGGGTTTGATCCACAGTCAGGGCATGTAGGGGAGGCAACCAATCAATGTTTCTCTCTCTCTCTTTCCCTTCCTCTCTCTCTAAAATCAATAAAAACATATCCTTGGGTGAGAATTTAAAATAAATAAATAAATAAATAAATAAGTGGGCATTCTAATTCTACCATTAATTTTCTGCAAGGCCATCATAAAGTCATGTTAACCTCTCAAAGCCTCTATCTATATCACAAATATAGAAAACAGTCTGCTCCATCTGCCTCCTATGAGTCAAATCGGAGAATGAAATGCACTTTAAATGTATACAAAATTTACATATGGAAAAGACTGTTATTGACTTAAACTTCTACCATTATTCTCTCTCAGTGATAGATATGCAAGTGAATTTTTCTTCTCCATAAGACAGACGTCAGAATGAACATGTACACTGCTAATCAGGGTGAAAAATCACACTTAAAACACAAAACAGAATTTCTGCCTCCAAAGAAGGAAGAAAATGACCTGCTTGTTCATTCTGTGTGACACAGAATGAGATGGGCTCTCTGCCACAAGGTCTGCAATCTTCAAGACTGGCTGAGTGGTGGCTGTCATTAAAGACTGAATATACAAAGATGCTACCTTAGGCTTTCCTTCTGTTTTGAACAAAGTCTCTGGTTCTAGGTGCTGATGGTATAATATAATACCACAGGCCAATTCGCACCACAGGCATGAGAAGAACGTGGCATAATCAATGAGCAAATGGGTTACATGGACTTCCTACAACTAGGCATTTGGTTTGAATGAGACTTTCATTTAAATAAAAATACTTAGAAAAAAGTTTTTTAAAAAAGTGTTCTTTAGTTGCTTTGGTGAAGGAAATTAAGAGAGAAATGGAGTATCTAAGTAAGATTAGGCACTAACACTACATAATCAATAGCACAATCAATGAAATCTAGTCCAGGGATACAATCAGATTTGCCTCATGTACCAGCTGTAATCGACTGATTCTGGCTGTCTGAAGTACTGTCTTGGTGAATAGTCTGAGGCTATGTCCAGGCTTAGCAAAAAGTGCTATGACTACGTGGCAATATCTGCAAGCTGCATAGGATAACAGCTCCCGTTCACCACCCTTAATCTAATGGAAAGCATGAAATAATTTCAATGTGCACTTCAGTCTGAGATTCAACCATTCTCACTCCCGGGGAAATTTGCTAAGAGTCGCCAACTTACTTGAGATGTGAAATAAATTCCAAATCACGACTGAGACATTTTCTTATGTGTTGTGATACCTTCCTACTTAGTATAAAGTCTAAAAATAAACCACTTAGTCTTTGGACTTCATGGTAAAGAAAAAAGGTTGATGAATGATATAATTCTATTTTGAAAATTCTTTTCCCCAGAAAAACTATGTAGGAAAAAAAAAAAATTGAAACCTTATCCTAGAAAGTAAACTGCTAGGAACCTTGCTAAGACAGAAGATAATGTCAGTGTTGCAAATGATCTGCATGGTTCCCTCCCTGTCTTGGGAAAGTGGCCCCAGGGTACCTACCCTATTCTCTGCACTACTGTAACCATTAGCTGCAACTTCTCCTGCTCTACCTCCTGCTCCCAGCTCAGACCCACTAGGTTCTGCCACCTACGGAAAACCTATATATCCTGGCAAAATTACATACTCCAGCTTACCAGCGAGTCATTTTAATTTGAAAAAGAAATATCCTCAAAGGTGACAATGGCTAAAAACATTACCTTGTCAATCAAACAATATACCAACAAAGAAAAAGATCTAGTCATTCATAACTAAACAATAACTGATCCAACCTTCTTGTTTTACGTATGGGAATACAAAGGTCCAGAAAGCAGACGGGACCTGTCTTCATGTGGAAAGAATAGCTCAGGGTTTGAGAATCAGTCTCTGTGGTCCACAGAGTGACCCAGAAAAGATGAACAACTCCGGGGAGGCCAAACAAACAGCCTGAAAGTGTTTCTTATTTAGTCAGCAATGCTTATTAAGAGACACCTCCAGGTAGATGATTTGTGCAAGTTTTCCTGTAAAACTCATCTGAGCCATGTAATTTAACCAGTGATATAATGAAGACATTATACACGATACCAGTGCCTACAGTACTGGCCTTGTGAGCTCTACAGCAAGGGATCTGTTCTTCCATCCCTACATGAGAACACCTAGCAGGGCATGCTGTCAGGCCAGGCTCCAATTCCTGGGACTCTGAATCACTGGCTTTGTGCTGGAAACATTCCTTTTTGGAGGCAGCAACTAACAAGTTGAAACACAGTCTGTCCTAACTGCGACTTTGGAAAGGCATTAGTCAATTGATGCTTGCTCCGCCTTTATCTAGTTAACTAGGTATCTTTTATTAACAGTAAGCTGGCTTTTGCATAATATACTTTTTTTTTAAAGGAGAATATTTTTTTTATTAATTTTTTTTCTTTATTGATTTTAGAGCAAGAGGAAGGGAGCGGGAGAGAGAGACAGAAACATCATGAGAGAGAACATCGATTAGCCGCCTCCTGCATGCTTCCCACTGGGGATTTGGCCCACAACCTGGGCATGTGCCCTGACCGGAAATCGAACCAGCGACCTCTTGCTGCATGGGTCGACGCTCAACCACTGAGCCACACCGGCCGGGCTAAAGGAGAATCTTTTAAAGTTAGAAAACATATGTTTTAAAAAACTAAATGCTGAAATAGTATCGGCTCCTTAGTTTCTGATAAACCCAGGACTTTGAGAACCTTGAATAAAATTTTTTTTTAACTACACAAACACCTTGGTTTGGTTTCTCAGAACGCTTTGCCAGTGACTTGTATTACGTGCTTACTGGGATGGATGAGTTAGTTGTTCAGTTTGATCTTCCCTTTCAGTTTTTATAATTTAGTTTTTTCTTCGCTGGCCTTCAATTCTTGCTTAAAGGCTGTGTCAGCCCCATCAACTGCTCTGTATAACTCCTGCCTCCCTGGTAGCTGACCTTCCAAAGCCCTCTTATTGGAGTCCTGCCCTAACAGAGGAAGTTTTCCCTCCTCTGCCTACTAAGGTTAACAGTAGAATTTGGAGAAAAATAATTTGGATCTGACTCTGCTTCAATTTACATCCTAGGTTGAGAGTCTGCAACTCTGAATAATGAGAATAAGTTAATTTGTCCCACCTTCCCCCAGTTATTTTAAAATAGGATTCATCACTGGATAGTCATTATTTATAAAAATAAAAACCTTTATCTTTTTCTTATTGTTACTTTCATAACATATAACTTAAAATACATTCCCATGGTTCTACAATCGAAGAAATATAAAAAGGTAAATAATAACGTCTCCCTCCCATTCCTGTTACCTTTGTTGGGGTTCAGAATGAGTCACCCAAAGATGTGCCTCTGTGGTATGCAATTTATTTTACACTAAAGGCAGCTGACACTCTGCAAGCTCAAGAAACACTTCTGCCCTGTCCCCCTTAACCACCTAGAATTTAAATGAAGGGCCTTCCCCATAATAAGAGGTTATCAGAGATAACCTTTTCGACCTATCTATATGGTAGGGCAAACTACAAATTACTAAACATCTGTTCTTCTCATCATCCCACAACCACCTTCCTCTAAGCCCCAAAGCACCTTTCCTCATCCTGGGATCAGAATGTCATATATACCTCATTTTAACTTTCTGTCCCTGAACCTCGCATGTATGTGGGGTGCTCATATGTACGTATGTAATTAAATTTGGTTATTTTCTCTTGTTGATCTGTCTCACGCAGATTTAATTATTAGACTAGCCAAAAGAACAGGGCAAAGGAAAGTTTCATGCTCTCCCACACCCACCTTGTGTTCTCTCTCCCTCTCTCTCTTTCACACTCACACACACACACTCACACTGGTAGTTACTTTATTAGTTTCATGTATATTCTTCCAGTTTCTTTATTTAGTGAATAAGATGTATGTGTATATATATTTTTATTGTTCCCTTTTTATTTTACTCAAAAGGTAGCATATCCCTGTTTTTCACTGTGCTTTTCATTTAACAATTTGTCTTGGAGATCTTTTCATTCAATACAGAACAGATCTGGGTCAGGAAAGCCAGGAGCTCAACAGACAAGAATAATTTATCAGCACTGGTTACCAAGAGTCAGGGTGCAGCTGGGTTCATGCCAGCTATCAGAACAGAAGCCTCGTCTTTATACTGGCATGCCTTGTACATCTCAGAAACTCTGTCTCAGCCCTGGAAAGGGCCCTTCCTAGAGAATCAACCAACTTGGTTTAATCCAACCTACTCAGTTTGCACATGACAAAGCTGGGCAGGAGAGCAAAGGGTCTTGTCCAAAGTCAGACCATAGTCAGGGAAAGAATTAAAGATTGCTGGTCTTCTGCCTTCTGGGCCCAAATTCTCTCCCCTGTACCACTTACTTTTAGGGACTTGTCACTATCTGCAGAATAAATTTCAAATTCCTGTATTTAACACCAGTCGCAACAGAAGGAAGCAGGGTATGGTGTGGTGGGAAGAGTGAGCGCATTCATCATAGAGTCAGGAAATCTGGATTCTAGTCCTGAGCCCTCTTTGGGCCCCCGTTTCCTCATCTGTAAAATAGAGGCCTGAACCAGAGGCTCTCTAAGGTCTCTTCTGAAGTCTCCACAGTCTTTGGTTTCCTTCTTCTTTTAACTATACCAAAGAGTCTGGTTCTTGCAGTCGTGCCTGTGCTCATGCTATTAGTTACACTGAATGGACCTTTTCTGTTTCTCTTCCTCCTCATCTTTCAAGGCCTACCTTGACTTCTCCTGATATTTACTTATTCGGAAAATGTTCCTTGTGAACAAGCTAAGCACTGCCACCTCAACATTCAGAACTTGCTCTTCCCTTGACCTAGATTACTCCTTCCTAAGAGCCACAAAAATTGGTCTCCCAGTTCTACTGAGTGTCTACTCAAATAAAACTTACAAAGATGCTTTCCCTAAGCATCTTATCCAAAACAGAACTTCTCCAATCACTCTCCTCATTTTATTTCTCTTTGTAGCTCTTACTGTACAATTATGTTTAGTCTATCTCACCCCACTGAAATGGAAGTTCCTTTAAAGCAGCAACATGTCTTATTTTTAAACTTGTAACAGCACTTGACACATAATAAGCACTCAATAAATATTCAGTGAATGAAAGAAATATGATTATTTGTAAGCAATTAAGTAACAACAAGGCCAAGCTGCAGAGACTCCCCTTTTTTAATATATATATATATTTTTAGAGAGAGACGAAGTGGGAGGGAGAGTCAGAAACATCCATGTGAAACAGTACCAATGAGCTGCCTCCTGCATGCACCCTCCCTCCACCCCAGGGATCTAGCCCACAACGTGGGCATGTGCCCCAAACTGGCAACCTTTCAGTGCTTGGGATGATGCTCAACCAACTGAACCACACTGGCCAGGGCTGAGACTCCATTTCTAATACTACCCTTAGGTGTTTCTCAAGTTTAATAGCTTGTTTTGTAAGAAAGCCCTGTGTGAAAGTCCCAAACAGGGGTTAAATATAAGTCAAGGAGGGAGCATAGATGTAGTCAGGAAAGCAGCAAGGGATCTTTTTGGAGTCAGACAGAGTTTCTAGTTCTAAGCTCTGCCACTGTGCAACCTTAAGCATGTCCTTAACCTCTATAAATCAGATAATAACTACCTCACAGGTACACAATGAGGATCAGGGAAAATAATTTATGTGGAGCATCATGGCATGTACAAGGCATCATACCCTATAAAGTATTTCTAAGGCCAGAAGTAGGCCCAAATTGTTAATATGCAAACAGCTTTATTTAAAGATAAACTGTCACATGAAAAGTAACCATTCTTTGAAAAATACATGCACATACATGAATGTTTGTCCAATTATAGGTATACATATTTTGGAGAAAAAGCACAGGTCTAAAAGACACACTGAAAATGAACCCGACTTACTAGAAAACTCTTAACCGGAAATCCTGCCACATATCCCACTTCAGACAAACAGCCCACTGACGACTGTGAGAGTAAATTTTCCAGTAAAAGAAACAAAGCTGCAACCTCCTGTAGAATACTATGAGCCTCTTGGACACATCACGCTGTCTACGGCTTCCACCCATTGTTTCTGTGCTGGTTAATGAAAGCAAACCATTCAGCTACTTCTCTAAGTTATATTCTCAACAACCCTAGAACAGGTTAGCATTATTTGCTGCAGTTGGTAGATAAGAAAACCAAGTGCTACCTCCTTTGAAAAGCCAACCTTGATATTCAACCCACATAAATTTCTTCCTAGCCTGAATACTTAATAGTACTGACTGACGGGCATGCGCTTTGGTGCTAGATCTTACACCATCTCTGTAGTATAACAAACGTCTTCCTTGTGTGGCAAGAACTATGTTATAGTTCTCATATATTCCCCAAAGAACTTAGCACAGGGCTTTCTTAGCACGAGAAAGGTACTCAGAAATACTAATCTAATTGAACTTAAAATGAAATTCAAGTGACTTATCTCAGGAATTTAGGAGCAGAATCAAACTTAGAATTCTCACTTCCTAAGTTTCAAAGTCAATTTATAACCTACCAAAACAACACTGTTTATTCATATCACTTATATTTTAATTTTGTGCATAGGCCAAGCTCCCTGAGGCAGTCCATCCCCAACAAGGAGATAGACTTGATCCTCTTCCATTTTATAACCCACAATGCACCCAAAACATTTCTTCCAAAAAACCTGTAATAGTTTATTGCTCTGATGGTGACAGGTGTGCTCCACAAGGTGACAGTATGGTCCTCGAGGCAAGAATACCACCTAACTCATCTTCTTTTTTCTTATCACCTGAGCCTAACATTGTGAGACACACAATAGCATTTAACTATTTGAGAATGTTACAGGGAGAGCAGATTAAGGGAGAATGTTAAGAAAAAGATCACGAGATTGTAAGACTGCTAACTAGTGTGTCCATCTATACCCCAATAAAAGTGTTACAAGAACCACGTTACTCTAATAATGAGTGAGAATGAAAAAACATGTGGGACCAAAAATAGTGATGGAGTTTGATTACAAACCAATGAGCTCAGCTTCCATAATTAGTTTATCATCCCAACTTGAAAGTATTTAGATGAACCATTATTCTTCCAAAATAAACCTTTCTTGACCTTTGCCTGGCATTTTCATTGGGGACAAAAGAAGATTACTCAAATTTCACTCCTCTGCTTTAAAAAAGAAAATAAGAATAAGAGGAAAATCTAAATCTCACCCTAATACAGGTGGCAAGTAATTTTTCCACAATGAGTCAACATTCTTAATTATACTGAAGCATTTGAAATTCAATGTGTGTTACTGAAGTATGAAATATGCATGAGTTACGCATATAACTTCTAGTTAAATTATAATCACTCTGGAATGAAGAAACTTCTCCTTTGGTTCAATTTTTTTCAAGTAGCTACTAGTCAGAATTTCAAGTTAATAAAAATTCCATCTTTGCCAAGTTGTGGTTAGGTATAGAATAACCTAACCACATTAATCCTTCCTACTTTCTCATGTACAAATTGGCCTCAAGATTTAGAACAGTCTGTGTTGCCAAGAGGGGCCTGGTTATTTTACATTACATTCTTGTCCCAAAGCTTAAGAGTGAGGATTGCTTCTGTCAGAGTCTGTGAGAGGAAGGCAGAACACTGGGGAAAGACCAAGTCAGGCCTGGGTTTAAATCTGGACTCTACGACTACCCACAGACAGTGTGACTTCGGGCTAGTTACTTTGTCTTTCTGAACCTTTATTTCCACATTGGCAAAATACAGATAATTCTAATTTTCTGGAGCTGTTACAGGGACTACATTATATCAAGTACATAAAATAACTAGCACATAATAGGGACTCAGTAAATCTTAAGTTTCTCTTCCCACTTTTTTCGCAGCCACAAATACCTACTCAGCACTGTTAGTCGAAGCAATAGCTCCACTTTCTACTCTGGTGTCCTTTGCAGGCCTGTTGTCGCCAGGTCCCACAGTTCATTAAACGTTTACACATGTTCAAGGTAATCTATACCAGTTTTTTTTTTCCAAGAAAGTTCTTGATGAAAAAAACAAACAAACAAACAAACAGCTTTAGAAGCAGTTTTCTCCTACCTTGGATTCAAGAGCAATTTTTTAACAGTCTAACTACTTTCAAAAACCTTTTGTTTATTTCGGCTCCCACTGATTTGTGGGAATTGTCCCTGTTATTAGAGTAAATAACCAACACATTTATTCAGAAAAACTACTAGCCAGGGGAATCATTAGAAGGAACCATGGTTCAGAAATCCTTGGCAGAATTCTAGATTTCCATTTACGTAGTTTGCACAATTTTGTGAATTCTAACAAAATGCTATTAATTTTTTGCCTATGAATATGGCCTTGTTTCAGAAAAAAATTCTTGTCTGGATTTATTTTATTACTCTACTCTGGGTTTATTTAGCTAAACATTTGCAGAAAATAAGTAAACTATTCTGTTATTTGTTATTTATGGTTAAGTCACCACACAGTGCTAAATATCTGCTGAGGAAAAAAAGAAAAACAGCTTGGGATTTAAGCCAGGATGACAAATTCTACACCAAAACAGAGAGTTTCTCGAGATGTTAAGAATTTTAAGTCTGAAGAATTCTACGATTTCAAGATTTTTTTTGTTTTTCAAGGATAGTTTGCTACTATTCCTATTTTGTAGGTTAGTAGAAATGTAAAAATCTCCTTCCTCTCTCCTTCTGGCCCATAAGAAAAGGACACTAGTTGGCATGCACTATTTTTATATTGACAGCCAGAGCTATTTTGAGCCATTTTAGTACTCTCCAATACTTATGCCAAGAAAAAAGGTTAGCATGACATTAGCAAGCTAAAAAGTAAATTTTCAGTTTTTGGTCCCTTAGTAAGCACAGTACTTAATAACTCCACAGTTTATCTTTTGTTTATACATAACAATACAATTAAAAAACATAAGCCATTAAACCATAGTTAAAAGTCATACCTTTTGTGCATCTCCTGTAAAATATGCAATGGCCAGTGTGGGCAGAATCATGAACAGTGCATTGTAATAGAGCAGACCATATTTTCCCAGTTCCTAGGATAGTAAATAATTAGGTGTTTCATTTGGTTCTAGCAGATATACAAAACCTTATATAAAGTACCACCCCGCATTATACACACACATACACACACCTCCCCCACAATGTACACAGCAAATTAGGGAAGTCAGAAGTTTTCAAACATCAAGAAATAGCCTAAGCTTTAAAAAAATTAGGTTTTTAAATTTATTTAAAATAAGTTTCTTGAGGATTTAATATCAGAGAAATAAAAATGATATCAGCTGTTGCCTCAAAACAGGGAAGAGGTTATTTTGAATACACACATCTCTATAGAAATACATCCCTGAAGCCCTTCCCTTTCCAGAATTGAATCAAAAGGATCTAGACACATAGACTCACACCTAAACCGACAGACATAACTTCCCAGTGAAGTATTTCTGAAAATGTATATGTGAAGTACATTAAAAATTAAGATTACTATATCTACAATTCCCAAACATAGCATTACTAGTTGTCTGCTACAGGGGAGCAATGAAGGACCACACACACTTTCAAACACAGGGAGCTTATGAGAACTCTGGGTCTACCTTTGACTCTCACACTTCTGGGACATTCATTGGGAAGCAGAATCACCTGTAAAAGTAGGCCTGAATTTGGGGGGTCAGGGAGGGAGGTTGAAGAAGTGAGGATAGGGAAATAATATTTGCCTAACTTCTGTGACTGAAAGATCACTGAATTAAGTAAAATGTCTACCTATCTTCTCAAAAGAAGCTTTGAAAAACTGGAAACAAATATCCACCAACAGAAAACTAGTGATTAGACTATGATACAACCATACAATGAAACATTATGCAGCCAGTACAAATGTTTAATAATACTGAAAGGTGTTCATGAAACAGTACTACATAAAAAATGTAGGTTAGAAAACATTATATAACATTGCTCTTTAAAATTTTACACATAGTTAAGTGTGTATACACACAAACACACGCTAAAAGATATCCACTAAAACAGTGCTTCTCACTCGATGGTAGAATTAAGGAAGGTTTATATTTTTCTACCTCTTATCTATGTTTCTACTACTTTTATTATAAATATGTATTGTGATTTCTTTAAAGTTAAAAATGTTTTAAATTCAATAGCTGCATTCATGTCTCAAATGCAGCACTAAGTTTTTTTTGTTTGTGTTTTTTTTAATCCTCACCCGAGGACATTTTTGCATTTATCTTCAGATAGAGCAGGAGGAGGGGGGGAGAGAGAGAGAAACATCGATGTGAGAGGGACACATTGAGTGGTTGCCACCCACACAACCCCAACCAGGGCTGGGGACGAACTGTAAGCGAGGTACGTGCCCTTAGCGGGAACTGAACCCAGGTCTCTCCAGTCCGCAAGCCAACGCTCTAACTGCTGAGCCAAACAGGCCAGGGCAGCACTAAGTTTTTATGCCATATGACTCATGCTCTAAGGACCATGATAATAAGCAGTCCTGGGATTATAGGTAATAAAACTCCTGTTTTATTAAAAGCTTCTTGGTGTGGCTAAACTGCTTCTCGGATAAACCAAAAAACTTATTGCTTATGGCTACCACTACAAGCATCAATGGTGAAAAGGTACACCTCATTTCTAAGGCAACAAGAAAAAAGCCATAGGACAAAACAACCTTCAATAACAGGTACCCAGTCAACCAGAGACATGAATGTTATCCATCCTTTAAAGAGGATGTCCTGGCCAGTTTGGCTCAGCGGTTAGAGTGTCGGCCCGCAGACCACAGAGTCCCGGGTTCGGTTCCCGCTAAGGGCACATACCTTGGTTGCAGTTTGTCCCCGGCCCCAGTTGGGGTCGTGTGGGTGGCAACTAGTTGATGTGTCTCTCTTGCATCGATGTTTCTCTCTCTCTCTCTTCCCCCCTCTCTCCCTCCCGCTCTATCTGAAGATAAATACAAAAATGTCCTCAGGTGAGGATAAAAAAAAAAAAAATAAATAAATAAATAAATAGGATGCTTACACACCACAGGAAACACACACATACACACACACGCACATGCACACCCATCCAGACAACTGACAAATGCCAAAAACTTAAATGCCAAACTGTTCTGTTTTTCTTTTCACATTTTAACTGCTTTGAATATCTTTTTCCCTGACTTCTTAAAGAAAGTACACAGACTAAAATTTAATTTAGGGCATCATCATAAACATGCATTATCATATTGTGTGTTTTTTCTTTATTGGTCTTAGAGAGAGGAAGGGAGAGAGAGAGAAACATCGATGTGAGAGAGAAACATCGATGGTTGCCTCCTGCATGTGGCCTGAATGGGGATTGAATGGAGATAAAACGGGGATTGAACCCAAACTGTGGATATGTGCCCTGACCAGGAATGAAACCTGCAGTCTTTCAGTGTACAGGACCAACACCGGCCAGGGCTGTATTTTGTTCTTAAATGGTGTTGCCCTTAAGGCTGTTTAATAGCCCCTGAATCATTTCTGAGTACCTCCATCTGATTTCTATAGTGTTCCTGCTTGTTTTTCTTGTTGTTAGCTGACCTTTTATACTGCTGGTGAGCCTCTCTCTGCCTCTAAATAGAACTTCATCTTCTAGTCTGTTGCCCCTAATACATGAATACAAAGCAGATCAATATGCTTAAAAGGTTTCTTACAAAGAGGTCACAAGTCCTTTCTGAGGAACTAAAGGGCTCTCCTGGGAATAAAATACTCAGAAATCCTCTCTGCTTTTTTTCTAGGTTCTAGGATATACTACAGACTCTGCTGTACAATGTGGTAGCCACTAGCCATATGCAGCTATTTCAATTTAACTATAATTACATTAACCACTAATTCAGTTCCTCAGTTGTACTAGGCACTTATCAGAGTTCAACAGCCACAGGTGGCTAGTGGCTGCCATTAATGGACAGCAGAAATACAGAAAATGTCCATCGTCACAGAAAACTCTATTAGACAGTACTGTCTGTGAGAGCTAAGGCTGCTGGACAAATGAAATATTATTATTCCTACCTATTTTCCAAAGCAGCAAATGGGCTGAAGGGGAAAAAAAAAAAAAAGAATAAAACTAAATCTCTAACTGGTCCCTTTTATTTAGCTATTTCAGAAAGATAAAAAGTTTTTAATAGTGGCTTCCATTAAAATGCAATGATCATATGGAGTTGTCAAGGTAAGAAAATGGAGAACAAGACATAAAAGGCATGTTTAAAGAAAATTTGTTGGAAACAGATCTACACTGTCCCTAGTTCTTCAAGGATATTAAAAATAAACATTCTCTGAAAATCAGAACTATTAGGATGGCCATGCATTTTATGGTTCTTTCTGGAGAAGGCAGAGCCCCTCACCAACACGATACAAACTCAATACAAATACTTCTACAGAGTAGGTAGGGTATTGGTATTTATGATCTGAACTCCAAAAAAGGGCCTGAATAGTTTCAGAAACACTGTGCAAACTAGGCAATAAGGTCATCTGACTAAAACTAAGCAGATAAGGTCATCTAACTGAAGAGAAAACACGGGTAGGAAAAGAAGATAAAGCCACGGTCAGTTACAATCAGATAAAATCACCAGCTATTCAGAAAAAACTGTGGTGACATCTATGATAAATATCTCATGTGGGTCCCCATATAGCAGCGGGTCTCAATCTGTGGGTCGCGACCCCTTTGGGGGTCGAACGACCCTTTCACAGGGGTCACCTAAGACCATTGGAAAACACATATTTCCGATGGTCTTAGGAACCAAGACACCGCTCCTTTATCCGTCTCCAGGCAGGTCCGCCCACATGCAGATACGCCCACATACAACATGAGGAACTGTATTAAAGGGTTGCGGGCATTAGGAAGGTTGAGAACCACTGCCATATAGGATACATCACGATAAAAAGGACAACTCCTTCCGTAACAACCGATGATATGTAAAGCTCAGTTCCATACAGATTCTTCTTATAATAATGTAATCTTATACCATATTGTAGTAAAGCAATGTTGCTCAAATACTCAGCTTTCTGACGATCTGACTATACCTAAAAATGAAATTTAGTGTGTCTATATTCAAAGTATATAGTAGACAAACTAACAGCAAATACCTTTAAAGCCTTTGTGTGCATGCTGCAAGTTGAGAGAAAACAGCTGGGTATATAAAATTCATGTGTATGAGATCTAGGCCACGGAACTTGGTGTTGCCCGAGACAGAAAGATCCTAATGCTCCCTAAAGTTTCTTATTATTTGTAGGACAAATACACAAAGTCCATTCTTCTTCTGCAGCCTATTCCAACACTTACTTCTCAAATCTGCTCAAGCGCTTTCAGATATTTCTTGTCCAGGTCCCTCACCAAGTCCTCTAGAATGTAGCCATGAAATTTTCTCTACCCTCAGAGATCCCGTTTCTTTCCCACCCCTCCTAAGTATCTTTCTTTATTCCCTGCTTCTTCTCTAATGAATTGACATTATCATTCCCAAGATCAGTGAACATCTCTTAAAGAAACTTTAGATTGTTACCTACCTTTGAATCTAATTTTTGTTTTACGTATGCGCCATTTGCTGCTGTCAGGACATCGTTTATCAGAATAAAAACATATCCTTCTAGATCAAATGCCAAGTCAGAGCTGCAAAACATAAACAACAATTTAACAACTTACATTTAAAGAACATGCATTTGATTTTAAGTAGGTCTGAATAGAGTATTTGTAAGAACATATATATTCTTTTCTAGGTAAATGAACATTAGGCATTTTATCAACTACTAGTATTTCTTGACTTCTAGTTACAAACTGCAATTTTATCCTTAATAGAGTCTTCAGAAATGAGAAGCACTAACACTTAAAATCACTAGCAATAAACAATCATGTCAGTTAAACAGCACACTGCTCTGAATTCAAAGTCAGACAACAACAACAAGCAACCAAATTCTCTATTACATCTGAAGCAGGCAGGAAGCACCAGAACTCAATTTCACAGGTAAGGAAACCAAAAGGATGAGTTGTTAACATGTCATTTTCCAAAGGTTCACACAAAAGGTAGGACTATCTTGCACAGGTGGCTGGGCCACTAGGTGGAATTTCTGAAGTGTGGATCATGGTTAGTTTTAACTGAGATCAAGCTACAAGTGTCTGAAAGCACACAGTAGGAACTCAAATACTGTGTAATTGCTTAATGTGCCTATGTGGTATAATTAGTGGCATTAGGGAAACTGAAGTTTTCTAGTATTTAGTAGAGATAAGAATTTCTTAAATTCAACAGAATGAAAATCTAAGAAAAGTATGCCTTCATATTTTAGCACCCTAGCTAAATAGTGGTCCCACATTCTGTGATTTTGCAAAGATAGTACATATTTGTATCTAAACTACTACTACTACTACTACTACTACTACTACTACTACATGGAACAAGACTTCTGAGGAACTCTATGCCAACTGCAGTTTAGGCAGAACTAGCCTATGCACACATCCCCTTTCAAGCAGCCTGACAATCCCCTAACTTCAGACTCCCTTCCTCCCAATCTCTTTCCCAAGTAAAAGTTTCTAATTAGACAAGGCTGGTCCAGATTGCAATCCTCCTCAGAAACTTTGCAGGCCAGATGTTAGCCCTGAGGAACCCCTATTGTTTGGCTCAATGTTGTATCCCACCAGCTTCAAGGAAATGCTTCAAAAAGAAAGGCAGGATGCTCACATAGGGTTTTTTTCCAAGGAGGCAAATAATATCTGGAGGGAAAAGCAGTTAGCCATATAATGAAATTCTAGTAACCAATTATTCCATCCCCTGCTCTTTTAAACAATGAAGTTTCACTTGGAGATTTTGGGTGCAATAGAATTTTTTAGATTGCTCCTCCCACCCCTGTCCATACCACAGGGATATGATGAAGGTAGATGAGCCAATCCAAGAGGTACACTGTAACTCCCAAATGAAAAAAATATGTCAGGCAGAATTTGTGGCATTAGCAAACCCACATATGCACGCCCTGGGCTGAGTAAAATGTAGGCTTCTAGCCATCACTTTAATTTTCTGAGTCTTTGGATATACACTTTCTCCCTCTATTTGAAAACTAAAACTTAAGAGTAATGGAAAAAACTTTACTAATTCAATAGACAAAGTTACGGCATTTGTGATATATCTTGAGTGAGGCCAAATAAAGCAATTCTATTATTTATTTTTCCACAAGGCAAATAATTCATTATCACTTGCCTTTTCTGAGACACTATTTTCTTTAGCAGCATGCAAAGTAAAAAATGTCACATGGTTTATAAAAGCACCAGGCACAGATTCAAATTCCAGCCAGCTCTGCTGTTTACCAGCTTATGACTTTGAACAAGTTACTGAATTTAGGTTTTAGTTTCCTCAACTACAAAATAGAAAAACTATACCCATATCTTTCAGAGTTGTGAATACATAACTAATACGTAAAAATGTCAAACATATTGTGTGGCATGTGGTATGTGCTCAATCAGCAGAAGACAGTATATAATAAATCCTAAATTACATGAATTTAAGTTTTAAGAATACCAAGAATCTGATTTTGCCGGCCTTGATCTTAACAAACCCCAAAAGAATTAACTTTTGAAGAATCTTTTGGATGCTTTTCAAAGATATGATTCTTATTTAACCTATAAATATTATCTTTATTGGTAATTGATCATTATTAATAATTATTAATAATATGTAATGTGCTCTAGGTTTATATAGGTCCGTGTCTTACCTGGCAGCTACAAAAGCTCCAATAATCATTGCAAATACAGTCATCTTAATACTCCAAGAAAAAGTCTTCCTACAAAAAAAAATTTTTTTAATATATACATGTGGCTTTATTCACAAAGATTCATTTTATAACACAGGCAAAAAAAAATATGTTATCTTTGAAAAAAGCTATAAACAGTCATATTTTAAATGTTTTCAAGGAACTGGATATTTACAAGAACCCCTTTGATGAAGCAAAAACTTTTGTTATATAAATAAGTATATTCATTTTTTTCTTTCTTACCATTTGTTGTAATTAACCTTGAATTTCAGCAAATCGGATTCTTTAAGTAGAAAAAGGTCACACACATTTGTAGTAAAAGTAGCCAAGACAGGAACACTATTTAAAACCTATACTGCCCTGGCTGGGTGGCTCAGTTGGTTGGAGCACCGTCCTGTACACCAAAATGGTGTGATTAACAGTCAGGGCACACACCTAGGTTGCAGGTTTGATCCCTGATCAGGGTGATGACGGGAGACAACTGATCAATGTTTCTCTCTCCCATCGATGTTTCTCTCTCCCTTCCCCTCTCTATAAAAATCAATAAAAACATATCCTCAAGTGAGGATTTAAAAAATACCCCAAAAACTATACTGATGTTTCTGACCCAGCTTCACCCAGTGGCAGCAGTAGGTATAGGAATTTCTGAAAGCATATCTCATGTTCAGATAGGTTTCTAATTCTAATTTATAACCTTCCCAACTACTGCTCCCATAAACTTCCCTACAGCAAAGGGATAAAGTTGCTTAAACTTTCCAAAAGATAAAGTAGAAGCAAAATGAATAATTTTAATACTTTTATTAAATAATTATTATGCTGGGTACCTTTTCAAAATGATTTAAGTTTAAAGACTACATATATTAGAAATTTAGCTCACTTAAGTAAAACTCCTTCAGCAAACATTGTAAACAGGATGGAGAACCTTCTCAGAACTGTAAACATTGGCAAGCTGAAAAATAAATAAAAGATATTTAGGTGAAATAAAGTTTAACAATTTATTTTTTTAACTATTTTAAAAGATTCTCCAAATTAGTATTTTAAAAATTCTATGCTGATTAATCTGTAATTAAATTAACCCCTTATTTTTCTCTAAAAATAATCCTTATTTGAAAGCCTAAAAAGGTTGCTTTTACAAAACTACTAGTAGCGAGAAACACCAAACTAACTCTAAAATGGTCGAGATCATACATCTATTATCAAAGACTACTAACAGCCACTTTTTAAATTTTACTTACTATGTATACACCCTGGAGAGTAACCATGTTAGTCTTTAAGAGAAAAAGACCTCTTTTACTTTCTTTACTGGACTCCCCTCCCACTCCCATCCCTCCAAACAATACCTATGGTAATTTTATTTCATGAGACATTCCTTAATTGTCCTTTTGTGGAAGTAATTTTGTCTTCTTCTAAATTCCCAGAGTATTTTGCTTGTACTGATCAAACATATAGCCTCTTATAATTAGTTATGAATATAGCTAATCTCACTGCAAAGTGCCTTATATTTAGCTGGCAATCAAAGATAGGGTGTGAATGAATGAATGGATGGATGGATAGATGGATGGATGGACGGACGGACGGACGGACGGACGGATGGATGGATGGATGGATGGATGAAAAAGAATAAACTCTATTAAGCAGCCTTTGCAGCAGGTCTGCATTTCTTTCCAAGTAGGTAATGAGATGGAAAAAGATGCCCCACCCATGATAAATTTAACTTCCATGGAACACTTTCCAGAGATATCATGGTCATTCTGTCAAATTTCTTGGGTCTAAAGAAAGAGGAAATGAAAAACACCTTGTCTCTGATCCTCAGAGATCTCTCCATTCTGTTTTACAATCATCCAGTAAGTATGCCAGGGGTTTAGCTCACGTGGAAGTGGTGAAGCCATGGGTTTCTGTTAAATGGTCTCCTTCTGCATATAATTTTAACCTCACACACACCCAATACATACTATACTCCTTAAGTGCAGAAGCCAAGAATTGGGAGATTAGAGGATAGTAAGACAGTGTTGTCATGGACAGCTATCACATGCCTTTACAGTTACACAGCCATGAGTAAAATATTAATCATACTTAAATCAGGGTTCCAGCTGATGTTCTTTTAACATGTTTTTAAAAAACTACAAAAGGTCTCACATCCAACCTCTGATTCTGCCTGTGGAATTTGTCACAAATATAATATTTATAAGTTGTATTAGAGAATTTAAATCCCAAAAGCCTGGCACATATCCCTCACTACTACAGATCTGGAAAAATAATGAAAATGTCCTATCACAACATTTTATAACATTTTAAGACTTTTATCATCAAACTGAGGAATAAAAACCCAAAAACAATAAAAAATCCTCTTTGTCTTTAAACTTAAAGAGCTTAAACTAAAACTTTTAGTGTAATCTACATTATTTAGTAACAGAAACTTTCTGGCCCTTTTCATTTATTTCAGAATCAATAACAACGTGTTAAATTTTTGGCATTCAAGTACAATGTTAAGAATACATTATATAACCTCACTAGGAAAATAAAGTTATCCATACTTCAGTTTCTTTGTGCTGAACAGTCCCGTGATTTGGTTCCCAAAATATAGTAGAGGTAGTGGAAACGTCTAGAAAATTTAAAAGGGATAAAAAACTCAATAATAAAGATAGCTAAAACAGGGCCTTTCAAACAGAAACAGTTGTGTTTACATGATTAGATTATTCCCCTTTAGAACATAAGATTAGTTCTCATACACCATTTTGGCCCCCATATAGTGCCCAAACAACATTATTCCTGAATAAATAGCACAAGTATGGCAGAAAGAGAGGGAAGCATGGGGGGATGGGGGTTGAATATGATCAAACATGTGGGACAAACACATTGCTTACTTTAAAATATGATAATGTGTTAGCCCACAGCTCTAATGTCAGCAGAAAAAGGAAATGCATCTCATCTTCATGTGGAGTCAAGCAGATGCAGACAGAAGAATAAGAAAATAAACCCGAAGAATAATGAACGAAGAATACACTGGCTAGATTAGATGTAGAAAATGCAAACCAGTTATATTCCCAAAAAGTGTTCATTAATTAAAACAGAACACATAATTTCTAGGGGCTTCCCCCCCTTAATTTTAAAGAGATTGTGGAACTTTTAAATAATAGATATTACAACATTTATTCTTTACCTTCATTATACCCACTCTGGATTGGGCGACAATTTTTAAATATGCAAGTCACTGATTTTTTTAAAAAGTGTGTGTGTGTGTGCACGCGCGTGTATATATATATATAGATAGATGGTGCCTTCTTTTCAGAAAATAAAGTATTAATTAATTAATTTTACCTTTCGAGGTACATTACTGTCAAGGTCAGGAAACTTGACCACTCTGAGCGCCTTTCCCACCCAGAGAACTGCCACTGTAGCCACCATCTGTAAACAGAGAACACAGATTCACTGTTCTACATATAAGGACACACAGAGAACTTCTAACGACATAAACCACGTAATGCTGAAGATTCCAACTAACCTGGCCAAGTCCAACACATAGTGAGGAGGGAAATCTACAAAATGGTAGAGAGAGAAAAAAAAAAAAAAGAGTCAGAAAACCCCAACGTAGCAGCGGTGAATTCAATTAGCATATCGCAACCTTACAATGCATTCTGATAGAAAACACACCAATGTCAGCCCCTCGTCCACGTGAAAATCGGTGAGAAAATTCCCTGCGCGTGGTCAGGCAACACCGCTGATTTTGTAGCCTCGAGCGGCCACTTGCCTGATGATGTCCGATTCTACAATTTCAGTCCGCTGTCTGCAACGGATTTTGGGGAGGAAAGGAAGACATAGGTTTCCTCAATGGTCTCACGCCTTTAAAGGAGAAATGCTCCTGCCTCGGGGCTCCAGTGACAGCATCTGGCTCCTTTCACAGGGGCTGGAGGATGCGCGCGTCCGCAGAGGCTGTCAGCGAATTCGGGGAACCTGGAAGCCCCGGCCCCCGGCCCGGGCTGCGGAGGGAGGGCACCCCTCGCTCTGCTCCCCGCCTGGCAGGCACAGGGACCAACAGGTCACGAAGCAACTTCGCTGCGGCGCTCGGAGGGCAGGGCTGCAGGGCGCTGCTCGGCGGCTCCGGCAGCCTGGCGCTCTCGGCACGCGCGCCGGGCCGCCCGCAGCTCCGCGCCCGGAGCGGGACCCCCGCCCCCGGCCGGCGCGCGCAGCCCGCCCGCCGCCCCGGCCGCGTGTCGGCCGCCCGCCCGCCCTCCCCAGCTCCCCGCCAACTTTGTTCAGCTTTAACTTTGGCAGCCACAGTCCAGGGAGCCGGCGCCCCGCCGCCGCCCGCTCCGGTGCGCGGCCTCGGCCGCCGCCGCCTCGGCCCTACCTGTAATTGGTGAGCACGCTCTTGTTGACCACCACGATGAGGAAGGAGCTCACGCCGTAAAAGCCGGCGGCCAGCAGCTTCAGGAACACGGTCAGCGTTTCGGCCGACGCCATCCCCAGCTCCTCCTCATGTCTGTGTGTGGAGGATTTCGCGGGGGCTTCTCCTTTAACCCGGGCATGCTGACGTCTATGAACTTCCGCCATGGCTGCGGCGGCCTGCGAGGGGAGCGGCGGGCGGGCCCGGCGGCGGCTTGCGGCGCGGGGGCTTGCGGCGGCAGCTCGCGGGGCGCTCGCGGGGCCGGAACCGGCGGACTGGGCGAGCCGCGCGCTCTCCGCCCCGGCGCCCCGGCGCCCCGCACGGCCGTCCCCGCCCAGGGGCTGGAGCCGGGGTTCACACCCCCGGGACTTTGCTCGGGCAGGGTGCAACGCGGGGTCAGAGGGGAGGGGCTGTGCGCCGCTGGGCCCGGGCAAGGGATGGAGAGGGCCGGGAGCAGGGCGAGCGGCCACCTGAGCGCGGGGCGAGGGGGCGAGGAAGCCCGCGGGCCGCGCCGAGACACCGGAACGCCAGGCTGCAAAGCACGGCCGCCGAGCGCCGCCGCCACCCCGCGCCTGCGCACATGCCGCGCCGGGTCTCCCCGCGGCCGCGCACCTGGGTTAGGGGAGGCTGGGCCCGCGGGGCTGGACGCCCCTTTCCCGGATAACGGCCTGGACGAAAACGCATGGCCTCTCCACTCGGTAACAGGTGGCTGGCCGAGGAGTTCACAGGTTGTGTGCTTCCAGAGTCATTTTGAAGGCTCTTTTGGTCTCTCTTGCAGAGGGTCAAAGCCACTCAAAAGTATCATCCGTGGATCAAAAGTAAACATTCAACTTTTCATTCTGCATTGCCTCAGGCTTTTGACATTTTCTGAACCCAGAAAATATCAAAAATACACTCTGAGGTCAAGGGAGAATTTTTTAAGGAAAAATATTGTCATGTCCAAAAATGTAGCAAGAGAATAAAGCAGCTTGTGGACTGGTGAAAGAACAGGGTGTTGGGAGCTGAGTTCCAAATCCAGACTTCCTAGAAATGCCCCCTCACTAGCTGTGTGCTCTTGGGCCAGTTACTTGAGCTCTCTGAGCCTGCATCTCCTCATCTCGATGAAGGGAAGGTTAGCACAGAGCTGGTTTTCAGTAAATGGTAGCCGTTATTATATAACAAACAACTCATTATTATCAGCTTAAGCAAATAAATGACATATCTAATTTTAATGTCAAGAAAGAAACATATGAATTATTTCTCTAAATATTTTGGCTATATCTTTTAATATTTTTTTTCTATTGTAAAAATATATATAACAAAGTTACCGTTTCAAACTGTTTTTATTGTAAAATGTGCATAATATAAAATGTATTACTTTAAGACTTCTTGAGTGTACAATTCAGTAGCATTAGTTACACTGACATTATTGTGCAACTGTTACCATTACCCATCTCCAGAACATTTTCATCATCTGAAATTGAAATTATGTAACCACTAACAGTAACTGCCCCTGGCCTCTAGGAACCACTATGTTCTACTTTCAGTCTCAATGAATTTGACTATTCTAGATACCTCATATAAGTGGAATCATACAATGTCTGTCCTTTTGTATCTAACATTCCGTTTAGCATATTTTCAAGTTCATCCACATGTAACATGTGTCAGAATGTCCTTACATTGTATGCATCTTTTGATCTATAACTTTTTACTTATTCTGGGGACACCTGGTTCGTCTGATGTTCCTCAGAAGCAACTGGCACATGGGATGAAATTCTTAACATGGCTTACAGGGCTTAGGTAATGTGGCTCCTGCCCACATCTCCTATTTGTCTTCCTAAGCTTCAGCTAAGTCAAATGACGCCCATCCCCTAAAGAACAATGTGGGTTCCAGTGTCTTTACATCTGTGTGTTTGGTCTTATCATTCCCTCCATCTGGGATGCTTTTTCTCTTAACCCCTTACTTTTCATTCAGTATTTAGGCAAAACATTACCTCCTCTCTGGGTACCTTCCTTCACACTGCTCTCCACAGAATTAACATCTCTCCTTTGTACCCCTTCCACCCTTTGTGCATCCCTTTTATAGAGGCTCTGAAATTTCATGTTTACATGTCAGTCTGTTCCACTAGACAGTGAGCTTCTTGAGAACTGGGAGAGGCAGGGACACTAGGACAGTTTAGATGTTTTTGTTAAGGGAACCAATGAATGATACAATTTTTATATTGTACATCTTGCTAGGTGAAATTGCTAGCAGAAAATTTTTCTTCGTAATTAAATTGTCTTTTTATCAGCACATTGCTTTAGCTATTATGTTTCTCCATGAGGAAAATGAATTCTGTACACTATTTGTTAACATGACTCATATTTTCTCTTTTCCCCACACTTCTCACTTCCCCTTGGCCCATTTGCTCTTCTTATGCTGGAATTAATGTAGGCCTTTTTTGGTAGTCACCTTCATTCACCAATTTCTGTTTCACTGCCAGGCTAGATCATACCCAATGCCCTGCTATGTTGCATCACTGATTACATTATAGCCAAGGAACAAAGATTATCTGTGTTTTCTATTTGAACAATGCTTTTGAAATTCTGAGAAGCAAAAAGCAGGAAAGATTAAAGGAGCATGGAGCTCCTCTGCAGTGCCTCATACTTCTGTATGTTGGGCTGGAAGGAATGATTTAGGGAGGCTCAATGTGTGTGTGTGTGTGTGTGTGTGTGTGTGTGTGCCCCAGACATGAAACAGCTCTGGCCACCAACACAGGCATCAAGCTAGAATGAACTAAAGACTGTACGTCTGCTTTGCCCCTGACTGATATAAGAGCACTACCAATTAGGTGTCTCCTTTCCTATTGCTAGGGGGTTTATAATGTGTGTGTGTGTGTGTGTGTGTGTGTGTGTTTCCCCCCTAATCCTCACCCGAGGATATTTTTCCACTGATTTTTCTTTTTTTAGATAGAGTGGAAGGGAAGGAGAGGGAAAGAGAGAAAGAAACATCGATGCGAGAGAGACACATGGATTTGTTACCTCCTGCACAACCTCGGGGTCCAGGGATCAAAACTATGCCCTCAACGGAGAATCAAATCCATGACCCTTTGGTCCAAGGGCCGAAACTCTAACCGCTGAGTCAAACCGGCCAGGGCTATAATATATTTTTGATAGAGGTAATAGAGAAATAATTCAGTCTTCTAGCATGGTTTGACCAGTTTGTTTTTATTATTAATAAATGGGATTTGTAAAACATGCATCCTCACACACAAATTCACTGTAGTACTGCTATAAATGTGCCCTACAAACACATACATTCTGATCACTTCTATTTTGCATGATTACCATCAAAACAGAAAAACGCACAGTGTATTTATAACGATATACACTACATTATTACTTGCAAATGAGAGACAACTTTTTTACTGAATTTATCAGGGTGATGTTAGTTGAGAGACAACTTCTGTTTTGACTAAGTGTTGATGAGACCCAGTTCTCTGCTAATAATTGTATTTGATGATTGGAGGAAGGTTTCAGATATAGCTTCAGATTCTGTACGTTTCAGATCTTGTTTCTCTTCATCTAGCCACAAATTTTTGGAAGTGAGCACTGTAGGACACATTTTATTTCATAATGTGTCCTCTGGACCTGTAATTGGTGTCACATGATAAAGTAGCACAGCAGACAGTTGGAGTATTCTTGGATGCCATTCATACATTAAAACGACTAAATAACTTTATATAGATGTGACTGCATACTATCTATATACATCATATTAAACCCAGATCAGATATATCCCAAACTCAATTTCTCCTTAGAAGGAGTTCCAAAATACCTTCTGCCACTCAAATGTTATATAATATGAGGGGGAAGTGTGATGGTGGGAAATTTTGAGTGGAAAGAAAGCATTCTTAACCAACTGCAGGTAAAATAGCTCACATCTGCAAATTTTATAAAAATGTATAAAATATATAAACCAGGTAAACATTTTCTAAGGCCCCTCTTGGGGCCTTAGAAAAAGTTCATATGAGTGAGGGGCATGAAGGTTAAGTTTCATTAGGTTTATGGTCCATGTCCCTATGAGTGAGGACTTTTTTTTAATTCTTGGTACCTAGAACAGTGTCATACAACAAACATATGTTAAAAGGGGAGGGAAGGGAGAAAGAGAAACTGCGGTGGTTCTTTTCATAATTTGGATTATAAAAGCATAATATGTCTTCTCCACACTAGGAAGAAAATAAGTGTTTTTAGAGTCATTTCCAAGGAAGGACAGTACATTGGGTCAAATGAGGTAGTCTGGGATACTAAACCACTCCACACATTAAGATAACATGTCAGTACAGGGAGGAGATGGGCCTATTTGGACTCTGAGTTGGGCGGAACTAGGAGATGGCCCAGGACAGAGAGGTCCTGGATGGAAACTTGGGTAGAGTCGAAAGAGGAAACTAAAGTTTACATGGAGGGTTTACATACATCTAATACATCCAACGCAGGCATCTTTAAGAAATGTTGGGATTCTGCAGGCTTCTCCTGATAGCTCTGGAAAGGCCAGTGTCATTGATAAATTAACATAGCTGTGTCCATGTTGCCTCATCAATTCTACTTAGGGTTGATATTCAGTAGCAACACACCAGTAAGACCACTCTGTAGTTACAATATAAGAATATTTCTATAAACGCTGGTAGACAATAACATCCCTTGGTCCTCTGAGCTCAACCTACTGCCATGGTCACCCTAGCCCCTCCTCTGGAATCTCCACAAGCCAGCAACCAAAGGAGTAAGTCTAGGAGTGGCATCCTGCTTCAGTTATAAGTTTGGTTGGCCGATGACTGTACCGTGCTCATTATTAAATCTTTTCTTTTTTTCTAAACATGTTTTTATTGATTTTTTTTTTTATAGAGAGAGAGAGAAAGGGAGAGGGAGAGAGAGATAGAAACATGGATGAGAGAGAAACATCAATCAGCTGCCTCCAGCACTCCCCCCACTGGGCATGGAGCCCTAAAGCCGGGCATGTGCCCTGATCCGGAATTGAACTGGGACCTCTCAGTCCATGGGACGTCGGTTAATCCACTGAGCCACAGTGGCCGGGCATTACCTCTTTTTCATATAATCCCTGGTTCTACTAAGCAGTCCACGTAGCTACATCAGAGAAATCATAAACCGGGAGGAGGCCTAGTGTCACCCTCCTGGTACCCTATGTGTTAGCCTTAGAATAGAGTAATACAACCCTATTAGATTAGTTGTTCTCCCTAAAGCTGAGCTTTCCCAGGATGGAGCATTGGACAGGTAGTCAGTTTCTCCATCAAAATAAATGAGGTCATAAGCCAAGTCTGTTCTAGTCTGTTACATTACCAGTAACTAGCACAATGATGGCATATAGTTGGTACTCAAACATTTTTTTATAAGTTGAACAGTAAAGAAGAAGAAGGTAGAACTTTAAAGGTCTATACCTGGAAAGATCATCTAAAATCTTGAGAAAAAAAATCATTAGAAGTTTTCTATGATATGCAGATGGGGAATCTGATGCTGGCCAGGTTGAAAGTCTTGCTGAATCAACCATATATGTTATTATTAATAGAACTGATTGTAGAACCCTGGACTCTCATATCTCCATCCAATGTTCTTTTCACTACTGAATTCCCTTTACTAGATCCAAAGAGACAAGTGACCCCACTTTGAATTTCTCGCAACATGGAGAAATTCTGAGATGATCAGTATTATCACCTACATGGGAACTAGAAATTTTAAGTAAAAGCCAGGATTACATGAGGAAGTAATCTCATATTCTAGCTGCGACTGGTTTTGCTTTCCTCCCTGGAGGGCAGGTGAAGTCATGAATTTGAGCACAGTGGGAGAGTTTGGAACAGCTACCATGGAATGTGCAAAGGGAAGTGAACAGGAGTTAAATAAGAAGACTGCTGAGACCTGAGAGGATGAGGCTGAAGTTAAATAGAATAACCGTGCATGGACCTACTCAGCATGGTGGATGAATTTTCTCAGCAATGTTGACAACAATAAAGAATTATCCGGCCCAAAATGTCAATAATGTTGAGTCTGAGAAACCCTACCCTAGAAACATTTTAAGTATTTAATGGCCACATGTGGCTAGCAATTACTATATTGAACAATACAAATATGGAATATTTCCATCATTGCAGAGCATTCTACTCAACAGCTCTGGCCTAGAAGATTTTCAAGATCCTGTTTAACTCTGAGGTCCTAATCAAATCAATAAAAGAAAAGAGAAAAAGAGCAAGAGAGTAAGGAGGTTGGGATAAAAACAATAAGGCCAAAGAATGAAATAGAATTGTCCTTAGAGACATTAGTTACCAGTTATTGCCACTAAACACATGTAGTTCATATCTGAAACAGAGCCCATATTTAGTTTCTGGTTCACATAGAAGTCTACACTTAGGTTTGGATCAAATTCACTATTGATAAATAAAGTAGGCATGTTGACAAACTAAATGCCACTTTGGAATCTACATTGTGGCTACTGGTCTGATTTGCTTTTTGTCTCTTTCTTGCTGTCATCCATTGCTATAGCTATAAAGGCAGCGCCCCACCTCTTTTCTGGGCGGAGAACATACATAATGAAGGTTTCCTTTAGAGTGAAATTGGCAGTAAATAGGATTACATTTAATAATATCCCCACAGCTTTAATAATGACTGGTTTTGATTCTCCCTTTGGGCACTGAAATAAAATACTTTCCTGCTCATGCCACACCTGTGTTTAATCCTGGACACCTGACTCCTAGAGAAAAATGAGACGCTTCTGATGTCTTGAAATATCTGAATGGCTTCCAGGAAAAGGAGAAATGTTTTTAAAAATTACCCAATAGTCATTCTGACAGGTGTGAGGTAATATCTCATTGAGATTTTAATTTGCATTTCTTTGACAATTGGTGACATTGAGCATCTTTTCATATGTCTATTGGCCAATCTGTATGTCCTCTTTGGAGAAGTGTCTATTCAGATCCTCTGTAAACAAAATAGAAACAGACTCATACAGAAAATAGACTGACAGCTATCAGAGGGGAGAGGGGTTGGGGGGGCTAGGTGAAAAAAGTGAAAGGATTAAGCAAAGGAAAAAAAAACTAAAAGACACAGACAATGGATTGGTGATTACCAGATGGAAAGGAGGGTATGGGGCGGTAGAAGAGGGAAAAGGGGGGATAAATGGTGATGGAAGGAGACTTGACCTAGGGTGGTGAACAAACAATACAATATAT
This sequence comes from Tadarida brasiliensis, assembly GCA_030848825.1. Taxonomy (NCBI): domain Eukaryota; kingdom Metazoa; phylum Chordata; class Mammalia; order Chiroptera; family Molossidae; genus Tadarida; species Tadarida brasiliensis. The sequence continues at coordinate 51,062,204 of CM061264.1, forward strand.
AGATGATGTATTACAGAACTGTACACCTGAAACCTATACAATTTTATTAATCAATCTCACCCCAATAAATTCAATAAAAATTTTTAAAAACCTGTCCATTTTTAAATTGGATTGTTTGGTTGTTTTTTTGTTTTTTTTTTATCCTCACCCGAGGCCTTTTTTTTTTTTTTTTTGCATTTATCGTCAGACAGAGCAGGAGGGAGAGAGGGTGGAAGAGAGAGAGAAACATCAATGCGAGAGAGACACATCGAGTGGCTGCCACCCACACAACCCCAACCAGGACCGGGGACAAACCGCAACTGAGGTACGTGCCCTTAGTGGGAACTGAACCCGGGACTCTCTGGTCCGCAGGCCGATGCTCTAACTGCTGAGCCAAACCGGCCAGGGCTGTTTGTTTTTTTTTTTATGTTGAGTAGTATGAGTTCTTTATAAATTTTGAATATTAACCCTTTATCAGATGTGAATCATGGGTAAAAATGTTCCTCCATTTAGTAGGTTATCTCTTCGTTTTATGATGGTTTCCTTTGCTGTGCAAAAACTTTTTAGTTTGATGTAGTCCCATTTGTTTATTTTTTCTTTTGTTTCCCTTGCCTGAGGAGATATATCAGAAAAAATATTGCTAAGAGAAATGTCCAAGATTTTATTGCCTGTTGTTTTCGTCTAGGATTTTTCAATAAATCCACAAATGCCAACCGTTACTGAGGATGTGGGGAAAAGGGAACCCGAGTGCACTGTTGGTGGGCATGCAGACTGTGCAGCCACTGTGGAAAACAGTATGGAGTTTCCTCAAAAGATTAAAAATGGACCTGCCTACGACCCAGTGATTCTGCTTCTGGGGATTTACCCAAAGAAACCCAAAATATTAATTCAAAAGAGTATATGCACCCCTATGTTCATTGCAGCATTATTTACAATAGCCAAGCTACAGAAGCAACCCAAGTGCCCATCAATAGATGAGTGGACAAAAAAACAACAACTGTGGTATAGCGCTCTCCCCATCTGGAGCATGCCTGCCCCTTTCCTTTCCTCCTCTTCTTCCCCCAGGCACCTTACCTTCGCCTTTCCCTCTTCCAAGCTCCAGGGGCCCTTCTTTTGCTTCTGTAACTTGTTTCCTGAGCCTACAAAGCCCAGCTGGCTCACCTCTACTACCTCTGTAACTTTCTAAATAGACTTTCTCTTTTAAGGAAAAAAAAAGTTGTGAGATATATATATATATATATATAATGGAATATTATTTGGCCATAAAAAGGAATGAAATCTTACCATTTGTGACAGCATAGATGGACCTAGAGGGGTATTATGCTCAGTGAAATAAGTCAGAGAAAACAAATACTATATGATTTCACTTATATGTGGTATCTAAAGAACAAAATAAACAAACAAACAGAATTGAAACAGACTCATAGATACAGAGCGAGTACTGGTAGTTACCAGAGGGGAGAGGGGGTTGGGGCACTGGGTGAAAGAGATGAAGGGACTAAGAAGCACAAATTGGTAGTTACAAAACAGTCACAGGAAAGTAAAGCATAGGAAACATAGTCAATAATATAATGATATCTACGTATGGCACTAGTTGGGGTGCTGGAAATATCGAGGGGAATACTATATAAAGTATATAATTATCTAACCACTAAGCCTTGCACCTGAAACCAATACATAGTTTAAAAAATTATCTAATAGTAGAAATAAGAAGGGTGACTCCTGTATGTCCTTTCAGCAGAGTGCTAGGAATTGTCTAATGGATCCTTGATGCATTAATGAATTCTACAGGGGTGTGCACTTTTGATTGACTTTCTATTTAGAATGGGTTAACTTGTAGAAAACCAACTGTAACGCAAATGACTCTTGTCCATAGCAATGCTATAAATAGATTTTTATTCTGGTAGAAAACGCCTCAAGTTTCAAATTTATTACCCTATTGGATATTAACCAGCTTTGCATTTATTAGCATATTCACTTAACATTATTTTGGCTGACTTGACTTACATAAATCTGTCTTCATATTTTCTTTTGAGCTAATTTTAACATCTTGCTCTTTACTCATTAATTAATTGGTTGAATAAAAACTCTGACATGTGTTCATTCTATATTTCTATGAGAATCAAGTTTTTTAACTTTTTGAAAAGTATACTTAGAAGAAATCTAACTTAGTCAAGTAATGCTCCTGGATCAAGTGTAATAGATCAAGTAGTTTCGGTGGAAGCCACAGATTTTAAAATTACTATAATGAAGAACTTCCTAATAGTGTGTGCTGAATTATCTTCCAACTGATTCTCAAGTTTACTCACCAACCCAGCTCTGTGCCCTCGGAAGTTGATTTCGATGAATTACATCAATGGGCTCTCTTAACCTAGGGTTGGGACTAGAATGAGGCCAGAGAGGCACCTAGGGCCCGACTTTTAAGAAGACACTCACTCTCTCAGGGCTCATCCTGCACGGCAGGGCTCTGACAGTATCTCCTTATACATTGTGCCCCGGGCACCTCTCTTGCCTCCCAGTCCTGTCTTAACCCTGGACTTTCGGTTGATTTTAGCCAAGGGGAGACATTGTAGGCACAAGAAGGCAAAGGGAAAGTGAGGTTCCAGGATATTTATTAATACCCCAGCTTCCTCTCTGGGGTGTTACCATGGGCTGGCATGCCTTTCTCTCCATCACCATCCCTCTGTGGGTAATCAGAATGAGCCACCCCAAAATGTGTTTCTGTGGTATTCCAATTGTTTTGAGCTAAAGGCAATTTTAGCTTCAGGCTCAAAAGAAATTTCTGCCCCTCCCTTGACTACCTGGAAGAACCAGAGTCAGAGGCCTTACCCATAATAAGAGATTATCACAGATAACTTCCTTTGACCTATCTATAGAGCAGGGCTAAATTCTAGGTACTAAATGTGTGTTCTTATCATCCTGCAATGACCCTTTGAAGCCACCAGGGCACCTTACCTCATCCCTGATTCAGGTTGTCTAATATACCTTAGTCCCCCTTTCTATCTCTGAACCTCTCTCCTGCATGTGAGGGTCTCTGACTCTCTTATGTATGCGGGGTTCCCATACACATGTATTAAATTTGGTTACGTTCTCTTGCAAATCTGTTTTTCATGTCTGTTTGATTATTAGACCAGTCAAAGGAAACTTGAAGGTAAAGTGTGTTCTTCCCCATACTTTCAACCCTTCCTTCCCTTCAGCCTTGTAGGCCTATTGTGGTTACTAGCTCTGGGGAATTACATTATCTCTTATAGCCACCTATTATATTCTCCTCAAATTATTCACTTAACTGTGGATAATTCTGACCATCTGACTGATATCAGGTCCCCTGACTGATAAACCAGTAGCAGGACATGAAAATGGGACGGGCTGTTTTAAGAACAGTGACTTCACTCCCGGCCAGATGGGCGGAGAACACCAAAGCACTGAAGTGAGGCAGGATAGTAAGAAGCTGGGAAAATTCCTTGGCAAGTGGAATGGGAAAACTGAGACAGATAGCTGAGCAAACTGGCCGAGCAATTTACAGCCAGATACAGAAGTTCACCAGGGCGGAAAGCCCGGGTGCCTAGCAATGGGCAAAACTGGTGCTGGACCTCACCCCCCAGGGTGGCCTTTCCTCCCCTGACATATCTTTGGTCATATGGTTTAGACCCTCTGACCTTTCCTCCCTAGAGATAACATAGACCTCAGTTGTATTTCAGCTCTAAACCCAGAAAAGCAACAAAACCAGGCAGGTGATGCCAGGACCAGCTTCAATCACTAATGACCCCCTGCATTAAAAAACTCCCAGCCTTTACAAATCCTCAAAACAAAGGTCCCAGCATGTGCTCTCACTCCCAGGAGCATGTCCACACCTTTCCCTTCCCCCTCTTGGAAATATAAACAAGTGTTCAAAATTTTTGCCCTTCTGAAATAAAGTCTCCAGCCTCCACTTCTACCCCAGCTTTCTTACTTTCTCTTTTGCCACATCTCTCTTCTGCATTCTTCTGCTTTTAAGGAATTATGTGATTACATTGGGCACATCAATAATTCAGAATAATCCCCCTATTTTAAGGTCAGATGGTTAGTAACCCTAAATCCATCTGCAAAGTTTTTTTCAGCAGTGTCTAGATTAATGTTTGAATAACTAGGGGCAGGAATCTTGGGGAGACATTTTTGGAATTCTGCCTACTATACTGGCTTCAATAATAATTTAAAAATTACTTGATAACTCATCTAGATGTGGTCCATGTCACTGTCTTCTAGGAAATTGCTCTATTCAAACTATCCATTTCTAGGGGCCAATTTCAATCATTTCCTTTTGGATAGGAAATCACTAACATTTTTCTAGATTTTCAAATGTTGGCATAAATTTGCATTTCTTATGATTCTTTTACTCCCCTATATATATGGTTTCTTTTCATAATCTTACACTGTTTTTTGCTCCTCTTCCTTAAATCATGCTTGAGAAAGGTTTATCCATTTTAGTGTATTTTAAAAACAAACACAAAAACTTTTGCTTTTACTTATCCTTTTACACCATATTTTTATTTCTACAGATCCCAACTGGCTAGCTAGTCCCAGGACACAACACAGCTTCCATCATTGCTTGTAACTCAGAGACTGGTCTCCAAGGGCCACACTCAGATTTCAGCATCAGAACAGAAACCATGTCTAACCTTGCACCCCATTGCTTGAAGATCCCAGCAGCTGTTTGGTTTAGGAGATGACAGGTTTAAGCTGAGAGGAAAAGAGAAAGGTGCTGAATTTAGGTCTTCCCAGAATCCGCTGCTCCCAGCTGTACAGCTGTTTTCATGGAGAATCCTCAGCAAAATGGAATTTTTAAGTTGAGTGCCCGCTCACAAGCTCAAGCAGAAACCTCCAAAAATAACTGATACAAAAACCCTCAGTTTTCATTTGAATCTACTTTAGGCAAAATCTAAATACTATAGTTAGATTTTAGAAAAGATTGATTAAGAGGCTTTGAGGAACATCTTTTAAGATGTTATACTTACATTAACAGCAAGGGAAAAGGTGGGAATAGGAAAGGAATCTTTAATGAATGTTTACCATACTCAAGGTACTTCACATTATTTTTTTAATCCCCCAAATAATAATACTGTAATAAGGTATTGCTGTCCCCATCTTAAGGAGGGGATACAGTAAAGTGAGGCTCAGATAGTTCACATTATTTGCCCAAGTTCATTCACATCTGCTCATATCCAAGGCCCAAGGTTTATCTTATACTGAATATCAGAAAGAAACCAAAAAAAAAAAAAATGACCGTCATTACTGTGCTATTATTAGGTATATTTTTTATTTATTTTTATTTTTATTAGTGATTAAAAAGAGTTTGTGTTTTATCTTTGAGCCAGCAGGGTAGTTAGGGGAACTGTTTTGATTTGTAGTGAGCCTGGGAGGGGTAGGATGGGAGGGGCAGAATAGACGAATAGACGTAGCAAGTAAAGAGAACAAGAGGGTCAATCCCTGTTTGTTGGACAAAGAGAAAGGTGACTTTGTGACTGAGCTGCCGCTGCTTCTCCCCAGCCAGGAACCAGAAGAAAGGTAAACAGCCAGGAAAGATCGTATGCTCCTTCCTTACCTCCAACATACGTGAGCCCACTACCTTATCTTGAAGCCTTTTCCTTTTGCTCTTCCTTCATTTCATCTCCAGTTACATCCCTCTCACCCCCTCACATCTCCGTTTTCTCCTCTTGTCATTCTACTTGAGAGCCAAAGAGTTGCCTCTACTTGTGAAGAGACACCCAGCAATACCACTGATGACACACAGCAGGGAAAACCTCCAGTCTGAAGCGAAACAGGATCCGGAACAAGTTTATCTCCTCACCCTTGAAAGTGTTCAAAAGATCCCCAAAGCCTTCCTCTAACTGAAGTGCTTCTAATTAAACCCACTTCTCCTCAAGTACTAACAGTTAAGACTTTAAAAAAAAAATCCTTTAAACAAATGCATTTACAAGTGAACTTTTGAAATGCAACTTGTTTCTAAGTTGAGTTCTGCCTTTATATTGTTCAAGTTAATGAGAAGTTAATGGGAAACAGTGAAATAGCACTGTAATAATATACTTAAAATGTTCAATACTTTATAGGATTTGCTACCAAAATTATTTAGCTTATGAAGGATAAGTTATTTTTTTTAATTACTTAACAATTCAGGAAAAAGTCAGTTATACTTGAAAAAGACATTTTATAGTAATGAAATTCTAACATTTATTAACAAAAAAAAAAAACCATTTGAAGTTTTCCAAAGCCTTTTTAATTGCATGAATTGCTAATGTAAAATACTGTTTTTCAGTGATCATCCAAAATGCTGATATGAGTAATTCCACATGCATCAGGGTAATGATACATTTGTCTTATTTTATATTCAATTATAGAGCAAGGTCATTGATGTTATTTGGCTTCCAATAGTGAATTTCCAGAATCAGCCTATGACATTCTTGGTTGGTATCAAACTTTACTGAAGGAATGCTGGTGATTGAGGAACCAATTGAGATAATAGAAATTCATGAACTAGTTTCTCTTGTTGACACTTATTTTCTGATTTTGTCCTCTTATTTTGTAAAAATCGTGGTTTTTCTTAAACCGGCTACAGTTGATTTATAACTCCAATTTCTATCCTTTGCTTTCTTATACCATCCAACAGAACATTACAATTTAGATAAGAATTTCTTCTATGATCTTGAAATTTTGTTATTTGCTTCTTGTTACCCAAATATTGCTGCAAATAACATTTTAGGAGGCATTTAATTTTCACTTGAAAACTTTAACAAATCATCCAGTGGAGTTACATCACGTAATTTATGGACTTTGAGTACATTTTTATAAGGCATTAAAGGATATTTGACAGGTGGGGCACTGAATTTGCTCATTGGTTTTTTTACTGTAGACAACCTTCTTTCAAATTTGCCAGTTTTAGTACTCATTTCTTGAATGCCAGTTTTACCAAGGAAAGCTACAACTTTTTTTGTTAGGCTGGACAAAGGCTCTGAGAAGTTATAGAGTTTATTCCAAGCTATGTTTTCGGGTGTCGGCATAGTAGTTTGCTTCTTTGGTTTGTCCTCTAGAACTCTATGGCGCACTGCGAAAGACATCGTTTGTATACCTTTCCTCCACGCTGTACACACAGTTCTTTTAGGTTTGGAAGAAGTAATAAATTGATTATTAATTAAAGATTTGAGAATTTCACGATTTCTTTCTAAAACAAAATTTGCTGTTTTATGTGAGTAAATGTTTCTATTTTCCATAGGTTCGGGAGGAAGCGTATTTTTTCTCAAAAGTAACATTTGTACATGTTCAGTCTCATGGAAAATTATGGGATTTGTGTCATTTTGTTCCTGTGGATTAAAGAGAAGAGTACCTAGTCATCAGTCTATTGAGGCAAGAAGGCTACATATATTTTTAAACTAATAATAAAATATTCTAAACATGATACATGGAAGTTTTTAATATGAACAACAGTGGTGTTCAAACACACACACACAAACAAGTACTTGTGTGTGACATACTTCCTTTTCTTCTTCATATTCTATCAAGATGTTAGGGTTAAAAATCTGAACTTTGACCTCCTAAAATCCTTCTTGAAATAAGTGGGATATTGATAGAATAAAACATCATCCTGATGTTTCTTAGGTTTCCATGTCCAGAAATAAGAAGCATATCAAAAAATGGATTGAGTCAAAGGTTATAAGAGACATAACTGATTACAAGCCCAAATTACAAAATCTGGATATCCTAGCAAATAATTCAGAAAATTGAAAATTATCTTTACAATGATTGTATTTGTTATTGTGTCCCAACATTTAACACATAAAAAGTGCTCCATATATATCTGCAGAATAAAGTAGCCAAAGTAGTAGAATGACTTAAAAATAGACTATTTTTATCACAGTAGCAGCAAAATTTGTACGTATGAGCTACTCACTAAATTCTTCTCCATGTTTCCATTCTAGGGCAAAAAAAAAAAATTAACTCCAAGGAAACCGTTAAATAAGAAGACTACCAGTATTTAGTTTATAAACTTTGACTCAATGATTATTACTTTTTCTTTCGAAATATATTAATAAAATAAGAAACTAGGGTCTATCTAATTGTATATTGGTATACTTAGTTTGAAAGACATGTTAATGCCTATGATTTCCCAAAAAGTGACAAAAGATCTAGTTTTGCAATCCATTGGTGATGCCAGTGTTATCCACTTAGCCACGGTAGTGGAGATTTGTTATATTTTTGGTCTGTCCAATACCTTAAGACATTTTTCACCTTTCAAGTCTATGTACCTTTAGGGAGAAGCAGAAAAGCTTTATCAGCCTCCCTTGAGGTTAGGGCATAGGCATGTGACCTGGGCTCCACCATTAAGATATACCTACGACAAGTCTTTAATTCAGAAAAGGCAAGCACTGTGAAAACACAGGCAATGTGAAAACTATTCTAGTAAGGATGGTGGTAGAGATATCTAGCTTTGAATGGGGAGCAGTGGCAAAGGTCTTAGAAATAGTGTCCCCTGCCCAGAATCGGGGTAACTGTTATGTGACAATTGCATGGGCCCCAGTGGAGCAATGTGAGGCTGTAATTTGGTGACTTCTAACTGGATAGCTTTCAAGCCAGATTGTCTTTCTAACCTTCCTAGAGACTCTGTGAGCTACCAAATAGACTTTCATAAATGTATTTTCTGGTTGCAATAGCTAAACTAGGTGGATAGAAAAGTGATACATGATCAGTTTTTTAAAATACCATTTTTATTTTATGTTTCTTTACAATTAAGAAAATTTGGTAAAGCCTTCACAAGGAAAACACAAAATGTTCAGCTAGTGCAGAGGAACCCCCAGTTTGGGGGTGGCAGTTCTAAAAAGAGTGTTAAGACTTTAACTGTGTGAAACTAAAAGAAGGATTTACCAAAGATTCTGGTCACTAGAACGTGATATTCCCACAAGTCGTGAGCACAGACATATTTACTGAACAGCCATAGATGTTCTTATTACCGTGTGAGAAGTTTTGGTCTTCGCTGGACTAATGTTGATTATCTTGGCATTTGGCTTTTTCAGTTCATCCTCAAAGCATAAGGGGAGCAAGCTTTTCGTTCCTTCTGAACAATACTCACTTAATTGATCATTTCTGACAGATTTATTTTCTTTTCTATGAAAATCATTCATCTGTGGAGGAGATTTTCTTCTGAAAATGAACACAAGTTCAGCATACATGTCTATAGGGCTGATTTCAGTTTGTCAGTTTTTGTCTGCCTCCCCCATTCCTCAAATTCACTGCTCACATCGCCTCCAAACCCTCTGCCATAGGCTTTCAACCTGACAAGGCATGCCTTCCTGCCTGGTTTGGGTAGTGGGGGTGGGGTGGGGTTGGGGGTACAGCAAATGTGGTGGTGGAAGCAAGACAGTGATCTGTGTGCCTCTTTTGTTTTTGAGTGGGGAGAAGGGATATCATGCAGGTTGAGGAGAACACCGAAGGTAGAGTATTCACACCTCCTTTGTTGAGATTCTGGGAGAAAAGTGTTTTGCAGGTCAGCTTCTTGCCAACATAGGGTGGGCCCAGGTTTGTTAACAGGATGGAATAGTGTGGTTAGGCAGAGAGGATATAATTTCCATTCTAGATCTCCCTTGGTTCACATGTGACATGGACACTGAATTTGAGCTTGCCAAGGGACTTGCCAATGCAAGGGTGAGGTTACCCATAACAAAGGCTTGGCATAAGTGATGGACAGTCTAAGGTCAGATGAAGGACATACCAGAGACTCAGAGAATCCTACTATACTAATGAGAGCTAAGAGTGGACCCTATCTAAATTCAGAGAGAATAGACGCTATATACATGAACTGCAGATAGCAGCAGTCACAGAACATCTAGGAATGAGACCAGCAGTTCAAGGATATTGACAAAGACCCTTGGTCAAGTACCTTTCCTCAGTGTCACAAAGTCTAGTGAGCCCCTCACTCACTGACTCAGATACCATCTCAGAAAGAAAGAGGACTGAGATAAACTCAAAGAGACTAAATATTATTGCTCCAAACAAATTTTAAAGCACACAGGACTAATATGATTTTTTTTTCATTACACAGAGTTTGAGGAATCTCAACTATTTTATTCTCTCCATTCATTTTACCATGACTTTCCTCTCTATTTGACTGTAAACTTGCAGCAGACAGAACATGTGTTCAAGGTCTGAATGTAAGGCTGACTAGCTAAGCAGTCTAGGATCAGTTGTAGGATTGTAGTATGGGCCTAAATAGTAATAAGCCAAATAAATTCTTTCTGGTCTACTAGACAATAAGAGGCAGAACTCTTCCTGTTAGAAACATCATTGAACAGAATAAAATATTTAAACATTTAAAATAAATTACCTTTTATTTACATAATCTTCTAAGTGACCAACCAAATCAAATGATTCCTCGGAATTTTTTTCAGTTTGAGCTGAAATTATGAAAGACTGTCATAAAAGGCACATATATATTATGGCATTTAGGAAATATCTTGTATAAAGTATTTTACAACATAAAATAACATATGGGAAACACCAGGCATAGTGTCTGATCTGTAATGGCATCTCAGTAAAAACTTCTTAAGTGAACAAGGTAGAACTGGAAAAGACTGTCTTGGATCTCATCAGACTGTCACGGATCTAATGTTTAGCTAAGACAGATAAACATAAAACTGATCCTGAAGATTTTTGTGGAGGAAAGGCATTCCCAAATTTCCAAATATCTCCAAAATATAAAGTCTTATTAGCCAGTAGGAAGCCTCAGATGATTAAGTATTGTTGGTATGGAGGGAGGTTAGTCAAATCGATCTGGCTAACTGGCATAGAAAAAGTGTCCAAGGTTGAACTCTTCCAAATGTGCTTGGCAGCCAATCCAGCATGTCTCTACCTTCTTAAAAGTGTCCCCACATAAGCATGCTATTAGCAATAAACTCAGATTTTTTTTCTTGTCCTCAAGTAGTTTGTATTCTAGTGTGGTGCTTTCCAATCCTTTCCACGTCATGGCAAACCTTTTCATTACTATCCAGGATAAATGTTTGAGGGCACCTGTAGCCAGGCTACCATAGGGTCAGCCCAGCACTCTTGAAGGCGGAAGGATTAATATTTTAGCACACATGTAGCACACCTATAACCCTCTGAGCACAACAGGTCACCACAGTATATTGGTTGAGAAGCTCTGTTCTAGAGGGAGGAAATAGTCAATATATAAGCAAACCAATCAACACATAAACATATAAAATAATTTCAACTACTTGTAGGTATTATAAAAAATATAAACACGGTACTTTACCTAGGGTGACTATTGAAGACCTTTCTCAAGAATTTGAGAAAAAGCCCTGACCGGTTGCTCAGTAGTTAGAGCGTCAGCCCACCAACTGGAGGGTCATGGGTTTGATTCTCAGCACATACCTGGGTTGCAGGTTCAGTCCCTGGCCCCAGTCAGAGTAGTGCAGGAGGCAACCAATCGATATGTCTCTCTCACATCGATGTTTCTCTCTCTCTCTCCCTCCCTCTCTTCCACTCTATAGGCAGAGGAAACTACAAGTGTAAAGGTCTCTGTGAAACCAGCTTGGGATGTTGAAGGAACTGAAAGGCCAGCATTGCTGGAGGGTAGTGAACAAGGTGAAGGGTGGAGTAAGATGAGATGAGACAGGTAGCAGGGGCCAAATCATACAGGACTACATAAGCCATAATGAAGAGTTAATATTATTCTTGTTATAATAGAGATCATTTGAAGAGTTTTAATTGGAATAATAAAGTAGTTAGATTTACTCTTTAGAAAGATCACTCTGTCTGCTCAGAGATGGATAGTCCATGGAGGTAAGGGAGAATGTGGATGGCAAGCGCAGCAATGGAGTAATCAATTAGAAGGCTGTTGCTGTGGTCTAGATAAGACATATTGGTGCAGTAGACAAGGACTGTAGCAGAGGAGATGGTGGGCTTCAGGTTATATTTTGGAGGTGGAGCCAGCTGTACTGACAGGTGGATTGAATATGGAATATAAGGGGGGAAAAGAAATCAAGGATGACTTCTAGGTTTCTGGCCTCAGCAACTGGGTAGGCCATTTATACAAATGAGAAAAGGCAAGCCCTGGCTGGTTTGGCTCAATGGTTAGAGCGTCGGCCCATGGACCTTAGAGTCCTGGGTTCAATTCCCGGTCAAGGGCACATACCTAGGTGGCAGGTTTGACCCCCAGCCTGAGGTTAAGCAGCAGGCAACCAATCGATGTGTCTCTCTCACATCGATGTTTCTCTCTCTCTCTCTCCTTCCCACTCTATCTAAAAATCAATAGAAAAAATATCCTCAGGTGAGGATTAAAAAAATATATATAATAAAACACACACACACACACGCGCACACACACACACACACAGAAATGGGAAAGGCAAGTGGGAGAAAGACAGGCCCACTGCTTGAAACAAGGGGCTTGGTTGCAGTAACCTGGCTTGTGAAAAGAAACTAAAACTCAATCCTTCCCACTGCCAGTGGGTATCCAGGAACCAAGTCAAACCACACCAAGGCATGATGACTGGATCTGCCGTATCCCCAGTATTTCCCTGGCAGGGGAGCCCATTCACAACTCTAACATCTGGTTTGGCCTGAGAGCCGTCAGGCGTGAGTAGCAGCAACTGCAAAACTTCCAGAAAGGAAGGAGTAGGGTGCAGTGAGTGTTGAGTGAAGAGAGAAACTTCTAAAATCCTAAAACATGTGAAAAATAGAAAGTCAAGAAAAACAGCCAACAAAGTCAACAAGTAGAAGATAGATTCAGCAATAAAATTAAATAAAATAATCTAAAAACAACTCTAAAATTCTTACCACATCTCAAATTCTAAGGTACATTCTAGCATTCTGTCTCAGTTTAATTAACAGTATCAATTGGTGACATCTCAGATTTGATCAACTATGGTATATTTAGAAACTTTAAAGACATAAATAAAAAACTACTCATATAAAAGAAGATGTGAAATAAAAACAGGTGGAAGAAAAAAAAAGTCAATATAAAAAAAGCAAAATATCTTGGAAATAAATAACGTAACTCCAGGCCCTGGCTGGTTTGGCTCAGTGGTTAGAGCGTTGGCTCGTGGACAGAGGGTCTCGGGTTCGATTCCCAGTCAAGGACACGTACCTGGGTTGCAGGTTTGATCACCAGCCCCAGTTGGGGTCATGTAGGAGGCAACCAAATGATGTATTTTTTCTCTCACATTGATGTTTCTCTCTCTCTCTCCTACTTCCTTCCACTCTATCTAAAAAATAATTTCTTGGAAGAAAACAGCAAGGAATTCACTAAGAATCTAGAGGTAAATACATTAAAAATATGAAGAATAGTTAGAAAACATGAAAGACAGACTGAAGGACTTCAGCATTTGTCTAATACTTCTGGAAGAAAGAAATGGTGAGGAATCTATATCTGAAGATATAATGCTCAATAATTTTAACTAAGAAGTGTATTTCACAAATTGAGGATAAGAGATAAGAATAAATCTATACCGAGAGCGTTAGATGCAGATAATAAAGAAGGAGCAGAAAAATACTGAAACTACCAGAAAGTAATGACACTGTCATTCTACAAAGGAATTACGACTAGACAAGAGCAACATTCTAATCTATGATTGGTTCCAGCAGATAATGAATTGTGTCTTTAAAGTGCTAAGAGAAAATAATTTTCATCAACTTAACTGTCACTCAAGAGTGAAACAGAAATAAAGACACTTCCAGATACACAAGGATCAAAAGAGTTAATGATTAACACATCATTATTAAAAGAACTATTAAAGGTTGTCGTTTAAGAAAAATAAAAGTAAACACAGAGGCAGGATGCAACTGACAATGATAAGCACAGAATTTGATAAATTATGTTGTATATTTAACTCTAACACAATTTATGACTTAAAAATTAATCTTATTTTGTATTTCAAATATTAATATTTACTGCATTTATATAAGCTCTTTTCTCAGATTATTTTAAATTATTAAATATTAAATTATTTTCTGTAGATCACTTTAGATATAATAGAGTCTTTTAATTTATTATATTTTCAGAGTTTTAGACTTTTGTAGTGTTAGTCTTTTGTTTTCAACATAACTTTACTGAGGAAGAATGTACATATAATAAAATGCACACATTTTAAATGCATAGTTTGATGGATTTGGGTCATGTAAGCATCACCAAAACCAAGATAATGAGTATTTCCATTATCCTAAGATATTTTTCCCATGCTCTCTTTCTGTCAGTTCATTTAATTTGTCCTATTCTCTCATTCAAACATAATGGTTATCTCAGTGTTGCATATCTGTTTTCTTCCCTCAATATACTATTTTGTCTAATCCCATCATATTTTTGTCCCTTTACATCGCAATCTATGTGATTTTCCTAAACTTGCTCTTTAGATCTTTGATTTGGTTTACGCCAATATTTATTATACTCTTCACTACTTTTAATATAATTTTAAGTTCTATATTAGCATTAACTGTTTCCTTAAAAATATTTCATTCTTTACAATTATCTTTTATATTTTCAAATCTTATTTCATAGACTCCTTGTTTCCTTTATGTTTTTGAGCATATAAAACAATAGTTGCCTAAATTTTCTTTCATTTTGTGGGTGAAAATTCTGTCAAAATGTGACCATCAGCTATCTTTTAAATTATTTCCTTTCTTTGCTACAGAATTTTTGGTAGGTCCAACATTTAGTCCTTGTTTTTCTACTTACTAACCTTTGAATTAGGACACTCTTAAATCTGGGCTTGATATTAGTCCAAAAACAATAAGGGTAAATTTTCTTTGGGTGATCTCCCTGTCTACCTGAATACTGTTAAATTCTCCCCTAAGAAATTAACATGTAAACCCAGATGTTACCTTATGCTTTGAGTTCAGGCATTTAGCTGCCTGAGTAGGCTGGAGCGGGCGCTGGAGCCAGGAAACTTCGTGGGGAAATTTGTGTCTGGGCACTGTATGTTTTATGAAAACTCTTCATGACTGTAATGGGGTGATGATGGTGGGTACTCTGTCCATGCAAGGTGTCATTTGGGTTCTAGTAATTCACTTTGAGGAGGAATTTAGTAAAAGAAAGGCCTCACAGCTCTTAGGCTGTTTGATGGGGTCATATGTTTTTTCTTTACATAGTTATCTTTGTGGCTATTAGTTGCACTTGCAAAGATGGTTCCTGGAAAATTGTCTCTTCTGTTGTCAAGATCTTGTCTCCTCTTTTCAAGATCTTGCTCTTCCAAGTTAAGAGGTTTCCCCCATAACTGAATACATCTAAAGCAACACTAGGAAGGGAGGGGAAGAAATGACTAGGTGTAATAATATGGTCACTATATTTCTCTCAAAACACTGCTAACAGTGACTTGGAATGCTGTTGACTTGCAACGAGGAAAGGAATCCCAAGGGGAGGATTTCCCATCTTTCTGTGACCCATCATTGATAACAAACCCCCTTCCTTTTAATGTTTTATGTGTGTGTATGTGTGTGGGGGGGTGTTATAGGAGTGTTTTCAGAATATCTTTAACTATCTTTTTGAATATTTTTCCTTTCTCCTAGGAAATGGAACTGTGCACTGACTTCTGGAATCTTCTTTCAAATGACTTTGTATTGTAATATATAACAGATGTTCTTTAAGTTTGGGATAAAATGTTCTAGTTTTCATTTAATAAATTTGTTTTCTTTATTTTTCTTCTTTTTGTATTTATGTTGCCAACTTTCCCAGAAGTCTTCGTTTGGGACTTTGATAAAAAAGAAATTATAATGTCTCTTCTGTAAGAGACTCAAGAAATTTTATAAAAGGAATTTTGCTTTGCTAAAAAGAGTAAACCAGCCTGTCACTGCTTTCGGGGAATACTTTGGAGAAGATGTGACACTGACGTGGAACCTTAAAGAAAAATGTGTTAAATTGAGGACTGCCAATTTAACAGTCCCTTTCCCCCTTTCTTTGCTAACAGAACTCTGCTCTTATTCATCTTCCTCCAAGCAACTGTGTCCTTCAAGTGAGGCTCGGCTCCTTCCTAACTCAAGAGAGTGAATCTTGAATGATCTAAGCCTATGCTTTTGAAAATGTGAGCTGCAACTCATTAATTTAGACACTAAGTCAATTTAGCATCTCCTGACCAGCATTTTATATTATCGTTAATCCTCACCCGAGGATATTTTTCCATTGATTTTTAGAGAGAGTGGAAGGGGGTAGGGGGAGAGAAAGACATAGATGTGAGAGAGACACATCGATTGATTGCCTCTCGAACAACCCCAACCGGGGCAGGGATCGTACATGCCCTTGACCAGAATCAAACCTATGACCCTTAGGTCCATAGGCCAACGCTCTAACCTCTGAGCCAAACTGGCCAGGGCTGACCAGCATTTTAAAAAATGAAGTAGAATGAAGTGCATCACATGGATATTTAGTAACTGTATCAAACACCAACATACTGCGATCAAGTTCAAATTACAGAAAGACTAATCATTAGGGCTCCATGAATCTGAATCTTCTGCTCCACATATATATTAGATTGTCATTTAAAAAGTAGTTCTTAGTGTGGGTCGTGTTAAAAGTTGGAAAAACTGATCTAAGCCGATAAAGATAAGGGTACATCTAGCCAAGGAGACACAAAGGGAAGTTCAAAGGAGGGCTTTGGGGAACATTTTCCTCATTTTCACAAAGGGACCAAAGAGCTTTTCTCTTTTTCAGTGGATGTTGCTAGTCATACAAGTTACCTTAACTAGTAGTCACTGTATTTCACAGCAAGGCTGGGAGGACAGGCTCCTTGGTAAGAAGACAGTGGAGGAAAGATGGAGGAAGTGGGTATTTAATGGCATCATTAAACCTCTGAAATAACCAGCCCTGGAATTGTTTTATTGAGAAACTTATTATTATTTGAGATTATAAATATCTTTACTGTTTAAGCCACATGTAATGAGATTTTCTTTGTGTTTTTTTTTTAATAAATATTTTTTAAGTTGATTCTTTTTTAGAGAGAAAGGAAGGGAGAGGGTGAAACATGATGTGAGAGAGAAACATTGATTGGCTGCCTCCTGCACCCCCCCTAATGGGAACAGAGCCCTCAAGCCAGGCATGTGCTCTGACTGGGACTCCAACCAGTGACCCTTTCGCGCACAGGATGACTCCCAGCCAACTGAGCCACACCAGCCAGGGCCAGATTTTCTTTTCATTGCTGCTAAAAGTGTCCTATTTTTTTTTTTTTATTCATTTTAGAGAGAGAGGAAGGGAGAGGGAGAGAGAGATAGAAACATCGGTGAGAGAGAATATTAATTGGCTGCCTCCTGCATGTCCCCCACTGGGGACTGGGCCCACAACCTGGGCATGTGCCCTGACTGGGAATCGAACCAGTGACCTACTGGTGCAAGGGTCGACACTCAACCACTGAGCCACACTGGCTGGGCAAAGTGTCCTGACTATTAAAGATGAATAGGAATCTATCAGGTAAAGAAATATGTCCTGAGCAGAGAGAACAGAATGGATCAAGTCACAGAGTGGTTGGAACAGAATGTTCATCATGACTAGATCAGTATGGGTAAAGAGATGGTAGAAGGCTGTAAAGATCTTATATGCTATACTAGGCAATTTGGACTTGACCATTTTTGTAATAGAGAGCCTTCAGATGTTATTAAGCAGTGAAATAATATGGTGACATGATCAGATTCTGATATACCTTGGTTAAAATTTTCTTAATGCTTACATCTGAAAGTTAGATGCAGTTAATTTTCAGTTATTTCAACATAAACACACAATGTGTATACCTGTGAATAAAGTAGCACCTTTTCCCTTCTTACAAGCATTCGATTGAATGCTGGGTATAGGAGAAGAGACTGTGGAACCCAATGTTCTTCTACATTCTTGTCTATGCTGTGAATACGGATAATGTAAGGGCTTAGCATATTCTACCTAAACATCAGAAAAAAACGGAAAACTGTTTTAGAAATCACTTCTGTCCATGTGTAGATTGATAATTTATACTTGATGATTCACATTTGGAGTATCTAATTGTGATAACTAATAGCTGTCTAATTCTTTAAATACTTAAAAATATAATGTTTATTTAATTCTCAAAAAATCCCGATGAGATGGGTGTTATTACCACTTTGTGGATAAGGAAACAAATCTACAGAAATTTTTAAATTTGCCTATGCTCACACTTTTATTTTCTTTGTTTTTAAAACCTAGCCTTTATATCCATATAAAACTTATTTCTCCAAGTGCAGGAAAAGTCTAATGTTCAAATACTGATAAACAAATAGCCTTCTCAATCTCAACAGAGGCTTTACTCTCTCAGACATAGAGTCAATACAGCAGACTAGCTCTGAGTAAAGGGGGAGAAACTGGAAAATATTATCCAGATTTTCCTAAGTTAGAGTTTCGGATTGGTTCCATATGTTTTTACCTAAATACATAAATCTAGATATCCAAAACATACATATGCATATGTAAATATAAACTGCACAACTTGTGAATCTTCATCGACAAACCAAATATTTGTTTAGCACCCACAGTTGTTTTTCACAGTAGGCACAGAATATATGTAGTTCTAGATAAGATGAGATAAAAATAAAGCATATGATAAAAATCTAGGCCACAAAGAGCTCACATTCTTATTGGATAGATATGATTAGCATACATGAAACATTATTAAATAATGTAATAGAGTAATATCACTAAGAACCAAACTAATCAATAAATGAGGAAGAGTTTAGAAAAGAGGAATATCGGTGAGGGCTAAAATAGAAAAGATTTCATCAATGAGGAAGAATTTAATGCTAGGATTTGAAGATGAGAGTATTTCAGAAGAAGCCTAGAGTATTCATAAGAAAGTCAAGAAAACAGTATATTTAGAGCAGGGGGTGTTTATCATTTATTGAGTATAAAAGACAAGTTTGAATAGGTAAGAAGCAGAGTTATGAGAGAAATAGACTACAAATGTGAAAGTCAAACAGAGAAACTTTAACATGAAGAAAAATTACTAAAATTGACTTGAGCAGAAGTAGAAAATTTGAGCATACCCATAAATAACATAAATGTAAAGAAGTTTCAAATAACTACTTTTAAAAGAGTAACCAGGCCCAAACAGACTCATAGGTAAGTTCTTTCAAACTTTTATGCAACAAATAATTCTTATGCAATATAACATTAATTAAATTAAAAAGTAAAATACAATAACTTTTCAGTGCTTAAGCTGGCATAATCTTGACACCAACATCTGAAAAGATGATATACCAGAGGGTAATGAGTTTTCACAAATTCAAAATAAATTACTATTCAACACTATACAGATAGAACAATTCATAATGGTCAAATAAAATTATCAAGAAATTAAAGGTTCCTAATAGATATGTTATTATAATTAATCACCCAATAGGTTAAAGGAGAAAAATAATGGAATTATCTTCATAGCTGCAATATTTCAAATACATTTGATAAATTCAACAACTACCACTGATAAGAATCTGTATTATTTCTTTTCAGCCTGAAGAAATTTCTTAAGTATATTTTGTAACAGAGGTCTACAGGCAACAAATTATCTCAGTTTTTTCTTTTACCTGAAAATGTCTTAAGAATATTCTTGAAGGAAATTTTTGCTTGACGCAAAATTCTGGCTAATTTTTTTTTTGCTTTCAGTATATTTATGATATTCTAATGTCTACTGGCATTCAAAGTTCTGACCTCCATAGTTTCTGTAAACATGTCATGGGTATTTTTAATTCTAATTATTATTATTCTCCCCCTCCCCGTCATCCTTCTCCTCCTTCTTCTTTTTGTTAAATCCTCACCCGAGGATATTTTTCCATTTATTTTCAGATAGAGTGGGAGGAAGAGAGAGAGAGAAACATCGATGTGAGAGAGACACATCGATTGGTTGCCTCCCACACGACCCCGGGCCAGGGACCGAACTGCAACGAAGGTATGTGCCCTTGACCAGAATCGAACCCGCAGCGGGCCGAAGCTCTAACCCAGAGCCAAACCAGTCAGGGAAAATTTTTCTTCTTCTTTAAAAAAAATGTTTTTATTGATTTTAGAGGGAGAGGAAGGGAGAAGAAGAGAGAGAAAAAACTGATGTGAGAGAGAACATCGATTCATTGTCCCCGTATGCACCCTGACTGGAAGTTGAACCCACAACCTGGTTATGGTCTTCAGCAGTTTGACTATATGCTTAAGTATGGTTCTCTTCATACTTATCCTGCTTAGGGTTCACTAGTCTTCTGGGATTTACAAATTTATGTCTTTCCTCAAAGAAGTAAACTTTTGACCACTATTTTTCTACCTTATTCTACCTCTCCTCTCCTTTGGGGACATATTATATATATGGTAGACCTTTCGTTATTGTCCCACAGGTTTCTGTGTCCCTTTTAGTTGAAAACATATTTTTTTCCTTTTTTTTCATACTGGATAATTTTTATTGATCTATCTTAAAGTTCCCTGACACTTTATTCTATTTCCATTCTGTTTTAAGCTCAACGAGTAAATTTTTTATTTCAGGTATTATATACTTTTAGTTCTAGAATTTCTATATTTTAGAAGTTTCTATTTCTCCAATAAGAGTTCCCCTTTTTTCATTTACTGTGAACATATTTTATTTTTTTAATTGAGCATAGTTATACTAGCTGCCTTAAAATCTATTAATTCCAACATTTGGATCATTTCAAAGTTGTTCTAACAGAAAGTATAGAATGGAAAGGTTTTGTGTTATTATTCTTTTGGTATTATTTAATTTTTAAAGTCATATGCATATTTTAACTTGTTTTTTCAAATTAAAATGTTATATTTTATATAAGATGCTAGTAAATTTTTTATGATGAGTTAATGTGATGTTACAATATTTTGGGGAGATTTTTATTAAAAATGAACCCAAATAAACCATGAAGATGAGCACAAGACTAGTATTCTGGACAGTGGATTCTGTCAATATTTTTTAAAATTATAAAGGGTAGGAATATGCAAAAAAAATTATAGCATGTTATTAATTTTGGTCCAAAGTAGGTATTTCTTCATGTTTTACTATCCATATTGGCAATAATCAAGATTAATAATAAATTAATATCTAAGAATCTCTTAAATGACTTTCTTTTGCTGATTCTCTGAATTAATTTCTCTCTATAGTATCCTAGATAAAACCTGCTGAATGATATCCAAGCCATGCTCAAAGCTCAAGGCTGGTCAGCTACTTTTCAGTATGCCCATGAACCTCTGCTCAAGAGATTATCGAGATTCAATAGTGTTAGTCCTAAATCTCTTACGATAGTTTTTATTGTAATTATATAATCTAAATAACTATAGCATGCTCAGAAATGGTCTTGGCTACACATCAAAAGATGAACAAATAGATATATATTTTCATATTTTAAGTTAAAATAAAATAACTTATGCATGTATAGTTTGTTGCCCTGTCTTAACCAACTTTTTGGTAACTGCTAGTCCTTATATTTAATAAATCATTTCTATTGTACTGATTATCCAAAAAATAATACATTATTTTTTCTATTATCTCCATATGTAAACTTTTCCATAATATCAAAGATAAAATCACTTTAAAATCTTATGCTTTTGAATCCTAAAATCTTATTAATTTGAATTTGGGAATCTTATTAATTTGAATTATTTGTATTAATTTGAATTGCTATTAAGTAATTATAGGAACACAAATTAGACCTACCTCATCTTTGTCCTTAAGATAAAGAAAATATCTATTAGATCTTGATTTTAGATTTTCTTCCACTGGTTCTAAAGAAACAAATCCAAACATAAATGATATTTCCATACTATTAGACTACTTTTGACTTAACTCAATGAACTATTTTCTCTATATGTAGTAAAATTTTTAGAAATGTAGTTTGATAATCTTCTTTGCTTACATAGAATGGCTTTTACATTTTTAGAGCTAAATATATTCTAGAATAATGTGCTTTAAAAGTGAATTTCTATCAACAGAATATAACTTTTGATTACTTACTATAATACAATAAAGGTGTACATTGGGAAAATGATTTCTAAATAAAATAGAATCATACTTAATAGTCAAATAATTTTTTCATGAATTCTGGTGTAAAGAGATACTTCCCCCTTGCAGACTGGTGCAGCCACTGTGGAAAACACTATGGTGTTACCTCAAAAAATTAAAAATTGAACTGCCATTTGACCCAGTGATCCCACTTCTAGGAATATACCCTAAGAAACCTGAAACACCAATCAGAAAGAATATATGTACTCCCATGTTCATAGCAGCACTATTCACAATAGCCAAGATCTGGAAACAGCCCAAGTGCCCATCAGTGGATGAATGGATAAAAAAGCTGTGGTACATATACACAATGGAGTACTATGCAGCTGTAAGAAAGAAAGATCTCTTATCCTTTGAGACGACATGGAGGGACCTCGAGAGTATTATCCTAAGCGAAACAAACCAAGCAGAGAAAGAAAAATATCACATGATCTCACTCATTTGTGGAATATAATAAACATAACAGTATGGGGAACAGGGTAGACCCAGAGATGTGAAAGTAGGGTACAGACTGACAACCCTCAGAAGAGGGGGTGGGGGGGAGGGAAGAGATAAACCACAGAACTTATACGCATGTATGCATAACTGATGGACCTGGACAACAAAGCTGGGGATGGGGTGGGGGGATGGGGAGGAGGGTGTCAATGGGGAAAAAAGGAGAAACATCTGTAACAAAAATAAATTAATAAAAAAAAATAAATAAATAAAAAATAAAAAAAATAAAACTGAAAAAAAAAAAAAAAAGAGATACTTCCCTCAACCTGAATTATCACCCCCACCTCCATCTCCAATCATGAGTTTTATTAATCCAGATTATAATTTAATGGATTGTCTTAAAGTAGGCATAATGTAGGGTCAAGCATACAGATTTTGGATTTAGATAGCCTGGGACCAAAACCTACTTTGTGTGTGTGTGAGATACAGCCTTAGGAAAGTTATATAACCCCTCTGGTAAAGGCTACTCTGATGAGGTCTCAGAAAGAAATGAGGAACATGCTATTGGACAATGAAGAAAAGGCTATTTTTGTTATAAAGTGACAAAGAACTTGGCTGAATTGTATTTGTGCTCTAGTATTTTGTGGAAGGTAGAACATGTGAGCAATGAATTTGGATATTTAGCTAAGATTTCTATGCAAAGTATTGAAGGAGCAACTTGATCCCTCCTTACTGATAGTAGTAAAATGTAAGAAGAGAGGAATGGATTGAAGACAAAATTGCTAAGCAAAAGAGAACCAGAACTTAAAAATTTGGAAAATTCTCAGCTTGTTCATATTACAAAAAATGAGAAAGCATGTTCACAAGAGAACTAAAGGTGTGATGGACTGGCCATTTGACAAGGAGATTGGTGCGGGTGTGAACCACAGACCTAATCAGCCACCCCAGCAGAGACACTGCCATATGAGCTGAAGGGTATGGAGATGGGATAAAATGAAGGAAGGCTATTGGACTTCTGTTACAGGATGGGACCATAGAGCAGTTTGTTGCAAACATGTGCTGTTCCTTAAGACAAGGGGAAAATGACTGGGAAGGCAATTTTGAGACCATCAGGGCTGCTTCTTCAGTTTCAAAAGTAGATGCCATTGTCTCAGTTTCACCAGGCCTGATAGCCTCCACCCAAAACCTTAGAGTGGGCAGCCTGAAGCCTTGGGGGCACGACTCCTACTAGACATAGTTGTAGAAATGGAATCCCTGCCTACCAGAGGTCTGGTGGGTGGGGGGTTGTGACTCCACCCTACAGAACTATGGTGGCAGGACCTCTGCCCCATTGGATCCAGAAGACAGAGCATTGAGCCAAAAAGGATTGTTTTTGAGCCTTAAGGTCCCATGAAGTTTGCCTTACTAGGTTTTAGACTTGCTTCACCCCATCACCCCTTACTTTGTTCCTATTTCTCCATTTTGGAATGGGAATGTCTATCCTATGCCTGTACCATCTTTGTATTTTGGAAGCACATAATTTGTTTGGTTTCCCAGGTTCACAGCTGGAGACAAATTTTGCTTTAGGATGAATCATATGCTGAGTCTCACCTATGTTTGATATAGATAATATTTAGATGAGACTCTGGACTTTAGTAATAATATAAAATTCAGTAAAGAATAAAATGAAGTGTTCTAAAATCCTTTTATTTTCTAGAAAAAGGGTAACATTAGATTTTGAAAGGGTGCATATTATAATTTCTAGGGTAATAATTTAAAGAAGAGAAACAGAGTATATAACTTCCAAATTATTAAAGGAGAAAAGTTTAAAATTTAAAAAATGAAATCTTAAAGAAGACACAAGAGGACAGAAAAAGAAGCATAGAATCAACAGGAGAGAACAAAATAAGATGGGAGATTTAAATCCAAAAACTCTGCTGATCACTTTAAGTATAAATGAACTAAACGCTCCATTTCAAAGACAAAGATTATCAGAGTAGATTTTAAAATCTATCAACTTGATGTTTGTAAGAGATAAATATAGATCATAATGTTACAGAAAGGTGGCAATAAAATGATGGAGAAAGATACACATGCAAATCTTAGCCAAAAGAAAGCTGTGTAACTACAACTACTGTAATATTGGATAAGATAAAAATCATTTCATAATGAAAAGGGTTCAAATCACTAGAGATGTGATAATTCTTAGATTTTATGCAATTAGTAACTTGGCCTAAACTATATTAAAAATCTGTAAAGCAAAATTTGACAATGCTATAAATAAGAATAAATAAGTCTAAAATTTCTCATGAGAAGAGTTGAAAAACACAATGAACAGATTTGACCTGACAGACATGTATAGAACACTGCACTCAACAGCTGCAGAATATCTATTATTTTGAAGCACATATGGAGCATTTATAACAATTGACCATGTAATGGGTAATAATGCAAGTGTTAACTAATTATGCGACTGAAATCATATAGAGTGTATCCTCAAACCACAGTGTAATTGTGCTAAAAAGCAATAACAAAAAGATAATCAGAAAAGCATTATATTTTGAATTAAGACATATACTTCCAAATAACCAATGGGGTCAAAGAAGAAATAATAGAAAATAGACACGATATTCTGAAGAACAAGGTGGGATCACTTGCTCTACCTGATATCAAGGGTTATTTTAAGCTACAAAATTAATGTTCCTGTAAAGTAAGTTTCTATTAACCAAGATGTCCATACTTGTTTGATTTTTAAAAAACAATAACAAAGAAACTTTTAGGGTTGAAATGAAAGGAAACATAGAATTTTTTTTTCTAGAAAAATAAATAAACATAAAAATACATTCTTCACCTTTGAATTTTATAAGTGATCTACTGTGATATTTAACATCTCTTCATCTTAGGAAATTTTCTTTTATAGCTCACTAAAATGTTTCATACTGCAGTTGTAACCCATACACTTTCAAGCAAATGCTTTCAACAGAGACATCAAATGATCAAGAACTTTTAAGATATAAATACTAGGAGGTGGGAAGAGATAAACCAAAGAACTTATATGCATATATGCATAACCAATGGACACAGACAATAATGTGGGGAAAGCAGGAGGGGATTGGAGTGGGGAGGAGGGGGTCAATGGGGAAAAAAAGGGGGAACATCTGTAATACTTTCAACAATAAAGATAAAAAATAAGATACAGATACTAAACTGTGTAATAAAAACATGCATCAATAAATCAAAGGAGAAACAAATATTATACATTACATAAACATTACCTATTGACTTGTTTTCTTTATTTTGCATATTTGTTGGCATACAGTGTGGTCTTAAATTTAACTTTTCAAAGTCACTCTTTTTGGGTTCAGACTCATTTTTGAAGGAGCTATACCTGGAAGAAATAAAATTAATGTAATTAAAATAATCAGAAAACTTATAAAATTAATCTAAAAGATGAATTTTGAGAAATGTGGTAAAGTTCCAGTTACACAGATTTGGATATTGTTGTATTAATATGTTATAGTAGAAAATGTAAAAGATTGGGACAGATACGCAGGAGCTGAAAATATTAGTGATATTCACTTGAAGTAAAGAGAAACAGGAAGCTGCTGTTGTCATAAAATTGAGGGCACTTCAGGATGCTACTGTTCAGGAGATGGTTAACCCTTTTAGAAAAATATGCTGGAAAATTGTTAAATGAGATACTTGGGGACATTGCCAGGCTTGAGTCAAAGTGATGAAACATGGAGTTAGGATCAGTTTAGATACCAGATCACAGCATTTATTTATTGCAAATAGGAATTTTTCACCACTGAATTCTGACTGACTATTGATGGTGTGTACAAAAGTTAATGGTACATAATTCATGATATTTCTGACCTCTAAATTGCTTGTAACCCATGATTCGGTCCTCAGACCTCAGACACTCAACCGTAGTTGATATTACCCAGTCCCACACCTTTAATCATTACCTATATGCTGATGTAGGTAATGTGTAGGGTGTGTAGACTAGACCTCAAACTCTTCTTTAGCTGCAGATTTATATATCCAACTGCTATAAGACTTCTGTATTTAGATGTAGGATAGCCATCTTAAACTTAACATATTCTAAACCAAATTCTTCTTTCCACCTCCTTCCCAGTCTATTCTTCACCCAGGCTTCCCCATCTCCAATCAACCAGAGGCTTGGGCCAAAAACTTTGCAGTCATCTTTGATTTCTTTTTTTCATTCCTCATTCCCAACCTGTCAGCAAATCTCACCAGATTTTTGTTTGAAATAGATTCTAAATCCAATCCCTTCTTTCCCCATTACTTCCACCCTAGTTCCAGACCCTTTCATCTTTCATCTGAACCACTGTGTGCCTCTAACCTTCTTCTGTCTGCTCTTTCTGCTATCACTCTTGCCCTGAACAGTCTATTTTCAACACAAACATGGTAACGCCTGTAAAATATAAATATGATTGTCATTTCCCTTCCATTGTTTCCTGTCAAACTGAAATAAAAGTTAAAATTCTCACTGCAAGACAGAAAATTTCCCCCAAATCTCGTATTTCTAAGTAAAGGAACTTCCACTGAATGTCCTTCCAGGCCTCTCTCTGCACCCCATTCACAGTACATTTTCTGGAAGTTTGGTTTAAGGAAAGGAACTTCAGATCCAGCTTAAGGACCTTGGCCCTTGCTCTTCCCTCTGCTGTAATGTTCTTCTCCCAGGTTTTGACAAGTCTTACTCCCTCAAGTCATGGAGACATCAGTCTCTGGTCAAATTTCCACCCCTTCAGAAAGGTCTTTCTGCTCCCAACCCCTCAACCCTGTTGAGCTTAATTCCCTTAATTTACTATATTTTTCTTCATAGCATTTATAACTCATGGATTTATACTATATATTCATTCTTTACTTTGTTTATTATCTCTCTCCCCACTTTATCCTAGAATATTCATTGAGGGTGGTCTTTTTTTGTTCTATGTTGTATTTCCCAGCACCTAAAACTGTAACTGGCACATAGTACATGTGTGATAAATATTTGTTCAATGGACAAATTGCTCATGAAAAATTTTATTGAATTTTCTTATAATCTTTGATGAGTTTTTAGTTTATGCTCTGGGTTTTTCAGAAAACAATCATTTCATCGTCATAAAATAATGTATCTGTTCCTTTCAAAACATTAACATTTTTATTTTATGCTTGTTTATTATCATTAGCAAGCACTTCCAGAATAGTGTAGTACAGTAGAGAGAATGGGCATCCCTCCATTTCTACACTAAATGGGAATGTGTCAAGGGTTCCACTCTAAGAATGTTGGCTATATAGTCTTGTTAAGGAGATTTTTAAAATCTTTACCTTATCCAGGTATTTTTTTCAAATACATTTGCAGAATATATAAAGATGTTCGGATACAGATTTCCTTATGGTGAACCGAAGAGCATGGGCTTTGGCTTTAGAACTTATTTTGCATCTTGACTCTATATGAACTTCTGAAGAATATTGAATTTCTCTGAATCCTAGTTCCTAATATGACAAATGAGGGTAATAACTACCTCATTGGGTTGGTGTAAGAATTATGCAAGCCCTGGCAGGGTGTGCTCCGTGGTTAGAGCGTCGCCCGCGGACCAGAGAGTCCCGGGTTCGGTTCCCGCTAAGGGCACGTACCTCGGTTGCAGTTTGTCCCCGGCCCTGGTTGGGGTCTTGTGGGTGGCAACCACTCGATGTATCTCTCTCACATCGATGTTCTCTCTCTCTTCCTTCCTCTCTCCCTCCCGCTCTATCTGAAGATAAATGCAAAAATGTCTTCGGATGAGAATAAAAAAATAAAAAATAAAAAAAGAATTATGCAAAATAAAGTTTGGAAATTGCCTAACAAAATGACATAGTAAGAGGTCAATGAGTACTATCTCTTATTATTCCTGAAATTTACTCCACTTAGTCATGGTGGAGTAATATTTTTTAATATAGTACCGGACTCTATTTTATTTATAATGTTATTGAATGGTACACTATCTTGAAAGTGAACAATGATGACATATGTTGGACCTTCACATATTCATCAATGACACAAGCTACTTCTTTGTTGAGCTAGATAATAGTTTTTGAATACTAGAAGAATATTTCCTCAATTTTCTCTCAGAATTTGTGAACAGCTTATTTTTTAACTCCACAGATGAGTAAAAAAGAACAATAAATACACTGTATTTCACAAAGATTCACCAATACTTGGGGCTAGACATCCCCCATTTCCCCCAAATAACAGAAAACTGTAGTGGATGGCAGATGTCAGAATTATAAGTCATTGGCCTCACAGAGTCTGCTGTGGCTTCTCCCTCTTTCCTCAGTGTGGGATGGGGCAGCCATGTTTTCTCCACAAAGCTGATGAGGGGTTTCCTAAGGAATCTCTCGCAGAAACTGGTGCCTGCAAAAGGTGGAGTCTGCCATCTCATTCCTCATTGCACATTTGTTAGACTGCACACATGCTGATTGGCCCCATGTCTAGCTATATGAAATTTGGAGAGTGTTGAGTGAAGGATGAAGAACACACTGCATCCATTGTTTACTCTGGTAATGACGCTTAAGTTTCTAGGGGACCTAATGGACACTGAGGTGGTAACTAGGCTTGGTTATTTTGCTAGTCCCTCATCCAGATCGATGATTGCTAGTCTAGGGATCCTTAGTAGAAAATACTGTGGAATGTATTGGAGAATATAGGACTTGAGAGGGAATTAGAAGAGATGTAGCCCCCCTTGGTTGTGGGACTGGTTCCTCTAAAGAACTCTCTCCGGTACCCTATTAAAGATATAGGCTCTACTGGTTTTTGTTGTTGTTTTTTGCAATTATAAAGATTGCAATTTCTTTAGGGCAAACACTATGTCTAATATAGAAGTTCTGAGGCTCCTTTTCCCTGGGGACAAAAACCATCTTCCATCCCACCCCACCTCCAAATGCCTAACACAGTGCTTAATACCTACTGGACACTTAGGAAAACTTATTTTTTAAATTGAGATATAATTGACATATAACATTGTATCATATGGTGTACAACATAATTATTTGATCTATGTACATATTGCAAAATGATTACCACAATGAGTTCAGTTAGCATCCATCACCACACACAGTAATAATTATTTTTCTTGTGATGAGAACTTTTAAAACCTAATCTTTTAGCAAAAAAAAAAAAAAAAAAAAAGCCTAGCAGAGGTAAAAGCTCCTCAGAGATACCAGTTATCAAACCAAGGAGAGCCTCCTTCAGCTACACCTCTTCAAATATGCAAAAGAGTATTGTTAACTATAGTCACCATGCCGCATATTACATCCCCAGGACATTTATCTTATAACTGGAAGTTTGTACCTTTTCATCATCTTCACCCATTTCCCCAGCTAGGTTCTTTATGACTAGAGTTGTCCAGAAAATGACAATGAGAGAAGATGGTAACAGTGGTCAGATAAAGAAAAAATTTCCCTCTCCTTTCTCCCATACAAGGGGGTGCTGGTAACTATTTAATAACCTTTTCTGTTTACTTTAATAAATACGCCTTATTAGGAGTCCTCTCCTCTGATTGTCTTCACCTCCCTCCTTCACCTGAGTCCTCCTGTGACTTCTCCTTGACTACTCAGTTCAGTGAGTGTGCGTTCCTTCAGCACACAGCAAGGTCAAGCCATTTGAGACTCAGGTAATAAGACAGTGAGGGATAAGGTTATTTTGCCATGGATCAGTGGCAGCAAACATCCTATAAGTATTAGGAGGGTCTTTTGACTGAGGCACTGACAAATGAAGAGGACTCTAGAAGTGATTCTCAAAACTTCTAGCTGTATATTAGAATCACCTGGGGTGCTTTGAAAGATGTCTGTGCCCAGATTTCCCCCCATAAGTTCAATCATGATCTCTAGGGTAGGGTTTTAGCGTATTTTTCAAAAGCTCTCAAGTGTTGAGAAGCCCTGCTGTAGAGTCTCAGAAGTCTCCAGGTAGGAGTAATAAGTGAGAGTCCTCTCCTAACTGCAGAGAAGAGGAAGCATTTAGTTCGGCAGTGAAACTCTCCCCCAGAGACTTGGAGAAGATGAGGCTGTTACCTTCCCAGAATTTTCATGGGACCTTAAAGGAGCCTGTGTCCATGTAACTGAGGAATTGTGTGGTTAGTGGCAAGATAACCACGAATCTCTTTTTCCACTCACTTAAATGTCTTCCTCTTCTCTATCCTATCCGTTCTGGCTCCACTCCACTTACCTATTATAACTTACACTTTACCTAAGATTTTAGAAATGATTGTCATATGTAAACATGGCTCAAGAATATCTCATTACTATTTTATTTTTAATGATTAGAATATATGATTGTACATAGCAAGAATACAGCTTATATTTTTGTTGTTGTTTTGAGTGCCTACTATATGGGCAATTTTAAGCTCTTCACACATATTAATCCACTTAACTCTCACAACAACGCTACGGGATGCATGTTTTTATTACCTCCACTGTAAAGATAAGGAGAGTGAGGCACAAACAGGTTACATAACTTGTCCAAGGTCACAGCTACTAGGAAGCAAAGCTAGGATACAAACCTGCAACTGGTCTATAAACCCATCCTCGTAATCTCTCTGCCAGGCTAATGTCACACAGAGTATAAGACGTGTATTGCACTAAAGGAATAAGGAATTTTACCAATTAAATTTCACTATAGGCTGCAACTGTATTCTCTACTCATATTTAATTATCTATTTGGTATGTAAGTTTATCCATCTGTCATATAAATATTTCTAAAAGGAATGTTCTTTTGATAGGTCTTGGTGTGGATATAACTTTTTAGGAAAAAAAAATTATTCTCATGAGAAACCTCTATTAATCTAAAAAAATATTGTTAATCTATCTACTTGCCCCTAATTTATTTTCTATTTCTTACTACTTTATATATTGCCATTTGCACATGATAATGCAGTATTGAGTGCTTAGGTAATGAAAAAAAAATCATTTCATCTCTCTTCTTAAATTTCCTTATAAAAGGTAATTTTTTTAAAAAAGGACTTTTGTTATAAAAAGAGTGTGGCTCTTTTGTAAAAGGTCCAACTATAAGCAGTTGCAGAGAAGAGTAGGTTTGGTGTTTACTGAGAAATATTAAAGACTCTATACAAATTAAAGGCAAAGGACTAAGATATATTTTTGAGTGATTATAAAACTCTCTGCTTATCAGAAATGTAATCCTAGGAAGATATTTCCAGGTGATAAAGGCTAACACCTTTATCAGTTCCCATTTATCCAAGAAAAATGCAGAAATCTTGAGCTAATAATAACAGAAAAGATGTCTCTGTGAGTAACTGACAAAGAAGCCCTAAGAATTTCAATCCTAGCTTTATATAAATAAGACTCATCTGGGAAATCTTAAAAATAGTAATGCCTGGGCCACACTCCAAAATGATTAAAGTAGAATCCAATTATTTAAAGCTCCCCAGGTAATAATAATAATAATATGCGCAGTTGGGTTGGAAATTACTACTCTGAAAGCAAAGCTCAGCTACAACTAAACCTGGGCAGGTTCCATCAATTAGGTGATCACAGCACCAGGCTGAGAGCTGCTATGATATTCAGCAAGCCGAGGAAAAGAATGGAACAGATGTTGGTATTAGGCAGCATGATTAGGGTGGGACATAAGTTAGAGCAGTGGCTCAACGGCTGGTACCCTGAGCAGCAACGTCGGCATTGCCCGGAAACCCACCAAGCATGCAAATTATCAGGCCCCAGCCCAGAACTACTGAATCAAAAACTCTGCAAGTGGGGCCCAGCAATCTGTTTTAATAAGCCCTCCGCATTTGAGAACCTCTGTGCTAGAAGAAGCATTTCTCAATTGTTAGTGTCCATAGGAATCACTTGTAGGATCTTGTTGAATGCAGCTTCTGTCTGGGATGGAGTCAGAGATTCTGCACTTCAAACAAGCTCCCAAATGATATCAATGGTGCTAGACAAAAGACCACACTTTGAATAGCAAGAGGCTAGAGGTCAAAAAAAGAAAGAAGCATGCATGTAGTTATGAGAAAGTCTCTGGTCCAGGAGGTGACGGTTATGATGTAAAGTTCAGGCTAAACTGAAAGCTGTGTGAATCAGATTTGACATCTTGGCTTGATGTTGGAGTGAGGGTTATGAGCACAGCTGGAGACTCGTATCTTAGTTATAATTAGCACAGCTTAGAAGTCCAGAAGCTGCATCTTAAGATTTGGAGGAACTGAATCTACACAATTTAACTGATGTAACCAGCATATCATTCTTGATATGCAGATAGAAACTTTCTGCCTTATGCTGTTATTTAAGCAATCATTTTGTTATGACTTGAAAAGGACTCACTGCAAGATGAGTTGCTTCCTGAAAGAGGCAATTTCTGGAGATAATATGTATTAAGTAAAGGGTCAGGTTTTCTGAGGAGCCCTCCTAATTTTTAATGACCTCTTTTGCTTAATAATATTTCTAAAATCCAAATCTGAATATGCACTGCCCTGTTAAAACCCTTCAGTAGCTCCTTGCTGGTTTAGGAGATTTTCCAAAGTTCTTTCTTGGGCTCAGAGGGCCTTTGGTGATCTGGCTTTTACATACCTCTTTAGCCTCACTTCTTAACCCCCCTCTGCAGTCTCTGCCCCATATCCCATTCAAGTCTAGAAACACTGAACTACTTTTGGTTCCTCAAGTTAACTGGGGTTTCCTTTGCCTCTGTCTGGCCCTTTGTTCATATTATTGCCTTGGCCTGGAACGTATTTCCCTCTTTTAAATCTTCTTGCTTTTTCATTAACTCTCTGGCTCTCCGCTGATGTGCCATCTCCTCTAGGAAACTCTTGTTGATCCTCCTATTAGGAATCCCTCTGTAGCAACTGTTTTTTTCTGTTCACTTACCTGAATCCTTCCCACCCCTCCACTGAATTTTAACATACAGGTATATTTCACTGTTGCTGTTTTATCTCTGGAGTACCACAGACACTCAATAAATACTTACAGAACAAAATCAATAAATGGAAAATTACAGTAGTATGTGATAGCAGAACTATTGCAACAAAGATAGACAAAAGTTATCTGCAATGACTTTTTATTTGAATTTGGTTTAGAACCCTAGGGGGGAAAAATAAGTTATATCAGAATGAGGATTATTCAAGTATGAGTGAAATCTAGTATTATATTAAATAGCAATTTATGTTTCACTTCTGGAAATAGAAGACTAGGTGGTTAGGACCAGCTATCCTCCTGAGAACAACAGAAAAGGTAAACAAAATGTTAAAACATTTGTTTAAAGACATCTGAGATCTCCCTAAAAGCAGTAAGAAATTAAGAGGCCAAGAGTGATGAGAAAAGAGAAGCTCGAAGAGGTTCTGTTGGGTCTACATCTTAGTATTTCTTTTACCTGGGCTCTCTTCTACATTTCTGATGCCTTGAAAAATTATACAGCATTACACACTTATACAATGCCAGTGAAAGGCCAAATATGATATATTTAGACTACTCCTTTTAGTATACAAAGAAACTTCTTTACTTAATTTTCTAGGTGGACTTTTTTTTCTTTTCAGTATAGACCCTGAGAAAGATGGTATCTATTAAGAAGGGCTCCTGGTGGCTAACTGGACTCAGATTAAAAACAAAAACAAAAAACAGAGCCGCCCTGACCCGGTGGCTCACTTGGTTGGAGCATTGTCACATATACTTAGGTTGCAGGTTCAATCCTGGTCGGGGCAGCAATGGGAGGCAACTGATTGATGTTTCTCTCTTTCTCCCTTCCTCTTTCTCTAAAATCAATAAAAGCATATCCTCGGGTAAGGATTTAAAAAATAATAAGTAAATGAATAAATAGCAGAACCTAGCAGCTGTTTCTACACAGGAGCCTCTCACACAAACTGCACTTTGGGTAGAAGCCTTCACTGAACTGCCTGCCTGCCATCTGAGCCAACCCTTATAAAGGAATTCCTAGAATTGTATTTCAACCAATAGGACTGAGTCTTTCCCTGACCAATCAGAGCTGCAGCAGTTATATCCCCATCAGCACCCTCACCGACCAGTCAGAGCGGCTCCATTCTGACCAATCAAGACAGTACTTTTTGGACCAATCAAACTTTGAGGATTTGGAGTCTTCATTGCATGAAGACAGACCAATTAGGGACCAGGGTTGGGGACTTCTCTCTATGTAAGTCAGCTCTGCTCTGGCTCTGAAAGTGCACTTTCCCTTTCTACCAAAGCCTGAAGACTGTTTCCCCAGTTAGAGCTGAAATACAGATGTCTGACATGACCATACTTGAGCTGTACCACTGTTGAGTTGTTCCACAGTCTTGCTGTTCTCACAGCCATGCTGTATCACAATTGAACTGTTTGCACTGAATAAAGTTTCCTTCTTCACTGCACCTCTAATTGGGGATTCCTGTTGGCATTGGATTGGTGCCAACAACCATCAGTTGGCAACAGAGTATTAGTCAAAGTTTGAAATAAAGCCTGACATTAATTTGTGGCAATATAATACAGCTCAAAAAAAGTCTTTCTTTAAAAATTCAAAATTGTAATTACTATCTGCAATTAACATGTGCAATAGTGAAATATTATAATAAATACTTTATAAACTAGAAATATTCTGAATGCTTATCTAGTATGTTATAACTCATAACAATTATGAAATATACCTGTTTGACAAAGCTGACATTTAAGATAGACTGCATAATCTAAGATAAATCTAAAGTAATGCTTTAAAAACTCCAAACTGAAAGTTTAAAGTAGTTATGATGGTTACCTCTTAGGTTTCTTAATACCATGTGACTTGTCTTCTCTGCTCTTCAATACTGTCAGATATGCAGATGTAGCAATAATATCCTCTTCAGATTCCAACTCGAAATCAAATGTCAGGGGTGTAATGAAAGTCTGTTTCTTTATGTAACTCTGAAGACTGTTTTTCTGCAACAAAGCCAAAGTACAACACTGTGAAAAAAAAGAGTACTTTTCATACAGGGAAAATCTTGTGTAGAAAGGACAAAATTAACCTCAATTTACACACACACACACACACACACACACACACACACACACACACACACATAATTTATGTGGTAGTCAATAATGAAAAAATAATACAGATTGAAAATCTGGGGCCTTGTATAACAACATTTTTATGCCATTGCTGTGTGACCTGAGCTGCTTTTTTCCTATTTATGAAATGAGAGTGTTGGACCAGATAATGATGAAGGCTCCCTCCTAATTCTAAAATGCAGAATTTAAGAACACCCTATATCTTTAGTAAAGACAATATTGATAGGTAGAGTTATTGGGACCATAGCAGGCCAGTTTCTCCAATCTCTTCCTCTTCCTGTCACCACGTATGTAGTGAATCATGTGATTTGTCTAGTGGCATGAGATAGTACCAGAATTAAAAAAGCAATCAAAAGAGAACTTTGTTCCAATATTTACGTAGATGGACTGAAGAGGAAAAGGGAGTGCTAAGGAGTGAGCTGAGGAGCCAAAAATCTTCTCTTAAAACATTCTCTTAGAGCGCAGCACAGAGGAACAAAGAGATTAAAAATTTGAAAGCAAGTCTATGGATAAGGGAACGTTTGCTTCTGCCTATGATGTTAGATTAAGCACTATAGGAATTGCCTTCCTGCTTCAAACTACTAGAAAACCAGACAAAATATATAAAAACAACTGTAAGCAGGCATTAGAAAACAAGAGCAGGACCACGAGCCCTGCAAAAAGGGAAACATGAGGTAAACCCTACTGTAACCCAGCTTACACCTCAGAGGCAATTTCCAGGCTGAGACACAAGGAGAGGAACTCAAACCAAACTTCGTGGCCTTGACCTTGTTGAGTTTAAAAGACAGAGATTTCACCAGCAATTGCTCTTTGGGCATTCACTCCAGAGAAATGTTCATTTAAAAACCTGTACACAAATATTCACAGCAGCTTTACTTCATCTTATTTTTTTAGCAGCTTTACTTTTAAAAGCAAAATACTGCAAACAACCCAAATGTCCTTCAATGGATAAGTGATTGAAACTCTGTATATTCATATAATGGAATACTACTCAGCAATAAAATGTATATATTGTTTATAATAATAAAGCTATGATTGGTGTAAGATCTTAGATGGACCTCAAGGGCATTATGCTTAGTAAAAAAAAAAAAAATCAATGTCAAAATTTTACATACTGAATGATTCTCTTTATATAATAATCTCAAAATTACAAAATTACTATAGAGATGGAGAACAGAGTAGCCCTTTTCAGGGACAGAGACAGGGAATGGGGCAGGGGCATGGATACAAATACAAAGAAGTAACATGAAACGCTTCTTTTATGGTGATGGGAAAATGCTGTATTTTGATTAAATTGCATAAAACTACACATACAAATGATCAAATGAATGCAGGTTAAAAATGGGAAAAACTGAATAAAGTCTGTAGTCTGATTCACTGTAATATAGCAGAGTTGTCAATATCAGCTGTGACGCATACTGGTTTTGATGTTGTACAACTTTACCCCATTATAGATGTGTGTAACCAGCACCACAGTTAAGATACAGCACTATATAAGATGTCACCAATGGGGGCAATTGGGTGAAAGGTACATGGGACTCTTTGTACTGTTTTTGCAACTTCCTGTGAGTCTATAATTATTTCAAGTTAAAACATTTTTACAAATTAAAAAAAGCAGTGATTTATATATTATTCTCTACTTTTTTTTTTTTTTTTGGCTATTAAAAAAGCAAATAGAGGCAATCCACCTTCATAAATGTGTTCATTCACTTAAGAGTTCTTCTCTGTGGTGTCTTCCTTGATTTCTCAGACTGCACACTCTTATCTGTGCCTCAGTTATTCACATTGTCATATTATTTTGCAAGTCTTTGCGTAACCAAATTAAATTGCTCATATGTGCTAAAAATCTGGTTTTTGAGGACAACATTCTTTATTATTTATTTCTTTATTGTTCTTTATTTATTGAATTTCATAGGAGTCTTACCTTTTTACTTTAATTAATTTCTATGAACCTTAATTATTTCTAATTTGGTAACTATACCAAATATTTTCTTCCTTTTAATAAACCAAGTAAATAATTTTTAATATGTTTAACATATTAGTAAGGACAGCAGGTGTAGTCACATTTACTATTTGACTGCTTAGGGTCATCAGTTTAAATACATTATAACCTGCCCGGCCAGTGTGGCTCAGTGGATTGAGCCTCGTCCCATGGACTGAGAGGTCCTGGTTTGATTCCTGTCAGGGCACATGCCTGGGTTGGGGGCTTGATCCCCAGTGGGGGGTGTGTAGGAGGCAAGCCGATCAATGTTTCTCTCTCACATTGATGTTTCTATCTCTCTCTCTCTCTCTCTCACTTCTTCTCACTGTAAAAAAATCAATAAAAACATCATAACCCAATATGGCAACTCTAGAAATTACCTTGTATCTAATTAATTCTTTATAGTATTCACTTATATAGGTGACTCTTTCAACTAATATATTTATTTGTTTTTTACAAATTAATTTATATCTTTATATTAATTAAAAAGTAAAAATCATTCACATTTGAAATTACAACCTTTTAATAATTAAATTAAATTTTAGCTTTTATTTTACAAACCTTTCTT
The DNA here is from genome assembly GCA_030848825.1 of Tadarida brasiliensis. Taxonomy (NCBI): domain Eukaryota; kingdom Metazoa; phylum Chordata; class Mammalia; order Chiroptera; family Molossidae; genus Tadarida; species Tadarida brasiliensis. Next base: position 51,100,143 of record CM061264.1, read on the forward strand.
CTTCTGTCCAAGAGTATCTTTGCTTGCTCATTTAGAATATCTAACTTCTCTATAATTGTTTCTGCCATTGTCGATCAGTAAATTCCTATTTAAAAAGGAAAAAAATAAAGAAACCTCTAAAACAATTTAATTGATTATTTAGGCATAAGTTAAGAGAGACTCACTTTTATATTACTGATTTAGGTAAAAAATAAAACTGTATAGATCATGAAATAAATCATAGAATTATAGAAGTCAAAGTTTTTTAGGTAGAAAGTCATATGATTAGAAGAACTCCCAGATATGTGTGGGCCCCAGGAATTTTTAAATGTATGATAAAGTGAGTTGAAGAAGCCATATGAGGCCCTAGCTGGTTTGGCTCAACAGTTAGAGCATTGGCCCGTGGACCAGAGAGTCCTGGGTTCGGTTCCCGCTAAAGGCACGGACCTCAGTTGCGGTTCGTCCCCGGGTTGGGGTTGTGCGGGTGGCAACTAGTCGATGTATCTCCCTCACATTGATGTTTCTCTCTCTCCCTCCCTTCCTCCCTCTCTCCCTCCCACTCTATCTGAAGATAAATGCAAATATGTCCTCGGGTGAGGATTAAAAAAAAAAAGAAACCATATGAGAACCAGATGTGACTCATACTTGAAGCATACTTGATGGATATACAGCTTGATTTATATCTACTTTCTTTTGTCATGATATAATTTTAACGAAATTTGAAGAGCTCACATTTATATGATCAATTACATTAAAATTAAATTGATCAATGATCCAAGACTGTTAATATGATACTTAGAAGGCAGCTAGTCACACAGAAGGAACAGCAGCTAAACTGATTAGGTCCCATTGCCATAATAAGAATTCATATTTTCTAGTTAATCAACATTGATGAAAATTTCATCCAGGGTCAGGTGATCCATATTGGGCTTGGGGAACTAAATGTTAGATATCAGGACCGAGTCTAATTTATTTCCATTTTCATATGAAAAATATTAAAAACCACAAGTACCTTTGTAAATGTAACACAAACAGCTAGAAACACAGTGGAGGCAAGGGTCAGAATATTAACCCAAAGCTCCATTTGATTTATTTTTAAAATTGAGTAGATGACTATTCATTACATATATTTTTGCTCAGTGAATTGAATGGCTTCCAGTAGAATTAAGCGTGAAAGTTACACGGATCATAGAAAGTACTAGATTCATCAGTGTTTCTAAAGACTATCAATGGCCACACTAAGGTTCTTTCTAGCTCAAAACAAAAAACAAAACAAAACTATGCTATTTTTCTCATATATTATTCAATCAATATCGCACAAAGACAATAATACATAAAAAGACAAGGATTTAGGATCCTGTCTCTAAAGCTCACATTATTTAGTACTTTGGTTTCTTTTAGCTCTCTTTTCTACTCTCTTTCCTTCACCATGTATTGCCCTGGGGGTGAATTCCTAGTGCTCTGATAGTGCCTTCCCATTCCAGCATGCCCTCTGCCATTCTGCTATAACCAGATACTCCACTTCCATCCCATGGTATAGTTCAATGTGACAAAGAACTTTTCTGGGCTGTGAGGCTGTAGCTGACAGCCTGCTTTGTTATAAACCATATAACCTTAGGTTGCAAGTCGGGAAGGGGAGATGCAGGAGAGTGTTAGCACAGTGTGAATGCCTCAGACTCCCTGGGTCTGCTACAGGAGAGTAGGGTACAGATTTTGGAAGAGAATGTAGAGTATCTGAACATTATATACTATCTTTTCAGACCTAGGAACCAACCCTCTCATAGATTCTAAAAACAACTAAAGGACAAGGTGAGCTGATGAACGAAATAGACCCAGAGACATAGAAAGGAGTATGGTTCAGACTGACAAACCTCAGAATAGGGGAGCGGGGAGGATGGATGAGATGAACCAAAGAGCTTGTATACATGTATGCATAACCAGTGGACATAGACAACAATGCTGGGGGAGTGGGGGGTGGGGCAGTGGGATGGGGAGGAGGGGGTCTAGGGGGGAAAAAGGAAACATCTGTAACAAAAATAAATTAATAAAAATTGGAGAGAAAAAATTGGAGAGAAAAAAATAAAAATAAAAATAAAAAACACCAAATAAATAAATACAACTAAAGGAATTTTAATTTCTGTGTTTCCCTTACATGTATATGAGTTTAGAGAGGTGGACAAGGCTCCTATACTTCTCGCCAATTTCTTTTTATTGGGGACAAAAATATCTATTTCTCAATAAGAGACAGAATGGTAAATAATTGGAAGAACCAGCATATTGAAGTGAATGAATTCTCAATTTGGGGAAGGTACAAATTATATGAAGAACAACTGAGACATTCTGTTTACTTGTGAGAGGGAACAGAAAGCAGGTCTTTTTTAAAGAGTAAAAGGTCCTATACCTCTTATTTTTAGAGTCCTTCATCTTCAACAATGCATCAGACATTTTAATCTGCACCACACATTATCCCATTTTACACACACACACACACACTCACATACACTTAGTTGTAATTTTGTTTTTGATTTTAACTTATTTTGCTATAAGTAAATTATTTAGCTATGATATGATTTCTGGCAAATCACTGCATATTATGAGTTTTTCTGAAGTGAGAAAGAACACCAATTATTTTTAGGGTCAATGACAATTTTATGAATACTAAATTTGACAGTTAATGAAATTGACAGGATGTTATTAGTTTTAGTTTTGCAGTTTTATTTTCATATTTTGGAACCAATGACTTTTTTTTTTCAGTTTGCAAATGTTTTCCTAGGTTTTCAGCAATGTTCAAGTGGTTCCTAATGGATTAATGGCCCTGGAAGAAAGTGGAGGTGAGAAAACACCGTAGACTAACTTGCTCGCTTTCATCCTTATACCAAGGTTACCAAGGGCCTAGCTGGTGTCTCTTCAAATAAATGCTGAGAGCAAAGAAACATCAGATCTAATATGATGGTGTATCCCAAACGCTTGCATGAACAAAAAACTAATCTTTTAATGCAAAATGTATTGAGACTACATTAAATGTTCCTCAGTAAGAATTTATATATTTCAGTCCTTTCTTGATTCAATCTTTAATTTTAATGTCTACTTTAAACCAGCATATTTTATATTCCAACTTCATATTTCAATTTCTATGGGCATATACTCTACTTCATTTATTCTATTTCTGTGAGCATCTATTCTTATTTGAAGATATACATTTATTTGTTAATTTGGCCATTGTCTACCTAAATGTATTACATGAAAGACATTGTGCTAGGTATTCTATCAAATTTACTGAGGACGTTGGCACCTGCCAGACATTTTTCTTTGTGACCCCCATCTTCCTAGGCAAGGCAGATGGCCTCTACAATTTCACTAAGAAAATAGAGACCATCAGGTAAGAATTTCTTTGATTTCTACTTCTAATACCAAAGTCTTATCTGTGTCCATTCTCATTTTGCCTATATTTTAATTTTAATGGAAGTGTTCCCTCTCCCAACCAAAGCTGATCCCTCCCAATATACTTCAGACTCTCCTACCTCTGGCTTCCTTAAAGAGTTACTTCCGCCAGGCCAGTTTGGCTCAGTGGTTGAGCATCGACCCATGCAATAAGAGGATGCCGGTTCGATTCCCAGTCAGGGTACATTCCCAGGTTGTGGGCCAAATCCCCAGTGGGAGGTATGCAGGAGGTGGCCAATTGATGTTCTCTCTCATTGATGTTTTTATCTTTCTCTCCCTCTCCCTTTCTCTCTCTCTAAAATCAATAAAGAAAAAAAAAAGAGTTACTTCCATTGGTTATCCTCTCTCCAATTTCTTCTCATTAGCATTCTCAAGTCTCTTCTATTAAAAAAAAAATTCTTGCCCTGGGGGTTTGGCTCAGTGGTTAGAGCATCAGCCCGCAGTCCAGAGAGATCTGGGTTGGGTTCCCGCTAAGGGCATGTACCTCAGTTGCAGTTTGTCCCCGCCCCGGTTGGGGTCCTGTGGGTGGCAACCACTTGATGTGTCTCTCTCACGTCGATGTTTCTCTCTCTCTCTTCCTCCCTCCCTCCCTCCCTCCCGCTCTGTCTGAAGATAAATGCAAAAATGTCCTTGAGGATAAAAAAAAAAAAAATTTCTTTCCTTGACCCTATTATCCATTTCTCGTGCTCATCTTCCCTTTATTGACAACTTTCTTAATAGCAGTCTATACTTGGCATTTCTAATTTCCTACACCCCTTTTTCTTCTCAATCTACCATCATCATTCCTTCTAAACTACACCACTAAATCTGCTCTCATAGGCCATCAGAGTCACCATCTTATAAATTAGTGGACACTTTTCTGCTCTTATTTATCCTACTTGAATGTTTGCAACTTTTTCTAATGTTGACCACTCCTTTCTATGGATCTCCCCTCTTTTGGTTTCTGTTACAATAGTCACATTTTCTTACCTTCTCTGAAGAGTCATTGTCAGTGTCTTGCTCTTCTTCCTTAGGTCACTTCCTAAATACTAGTGTTCCTAAATACTTGGACATCTCTTTCATCATTCCATATATTCTTCCAGGATGACCTCCCAAACCCAATGGCTTCATCTATCACTATCTATTTCCAAACAAAATCTCTCTTCTGAGTTCCAAACCTATATACTTAGCTCAATCCAGATTTCTCACAGGTATCCCAAATGTAGGTCTAAAAGTATACTCATCCCTTCTCTCCCTCAGCCAAAATTCTCTTCCAATCTTTATCATCACATTATTTAACTCTTAGGCATCCAGCCCATAAATTTAGAAGTTGTCATGGTTCTCAATCCTAGTTACACTGCAGAATGAACTCAAAGACTTTCAAATAATACAGATTCCCAGATGCCACCCCAGACCCCTAAATCAGGATTAGGGCTGTATACTTTTAAAGCCATTCTAATGCAGCTGTTCCCCAAATCAGGATTTGGCTGCCACTTTCCTGGAAGACTCCCTCTTGTCCCCTTCCTAAATATACACAATCACTTTCTCTTGTATATGATACATCCAACATATCTGTTTATATTCGTTTTTCTCCTCTTATCCATTCACATTGCTATTGCCTCAATTTAGGATTCTATAACTTGTTGTAATAGTTTAAAAATATGTCTACACATTTGATCCATTTGATCCTTTACATTTGTATGAATTATTTAAAAATATATACATTCACATGACTCTGTAATTAAAGCTTCAACCCCTACCTACAGTTTTTAGGACAAAGGTCAAGCTTCTTGATTTATAATGCAGGTCTCATGATTTTGCCTCTAAGTCTTTAACCTCACCTGCTTCTTCCGCATGTATACCTGACATCCCAGTCCTAATGAACAATCTGCAGTTCCTCAACTAGATTGTATTTTCCTTTACTATTGATTTGCTTTTGCTATTTTCTCTGCCTATATATATAATGCTGTAAATCCTATTTATCCTTCAAGACTCAAAACAAATATAACACCTTTGTTGGGAAATGTTCCCTCATACACTATGATTTAAATGTCCAGTGTTTGTGCTCACATGATAGGCTATATATACTGCTATCCTAGTATTTATCACACTCTATTAAAGCATTTGATATACCTGTTTTATTCCCCCACATACTGTGTGTTTCTTGAAGGCAGAAACCATGTCTTTGCATCACTAATACCTAACAACCTGAATGGATTAATTAACCATCAGCAATAGAGGAAATGGACACTTGAAAATGCGATGACTCCTTTTAGCCTGCATTTACATTTATGAGGATACAAATTTACAAATCTTTGACAGAGCCCTGTTGAGGTCCTTCTAGATCAAGCCATAGTATCAAAGAACATTGTTTCTCTCCCACCTTCAAACTTAGAAAGGTATAGTAGTATACTGGTTATGAACATGAGCTCTGAGGTCAAGATACCTGGGTTTGAATCCTTGGCTCTGCTACTTATCAGCTGTGTGACCATGGGCTAATTGCTTACCCTCTCTGTTGCCCCATCTGTAAAATGAAAATAATAAAAATACCTACTTCATGGGGTTGTTATGAGTTTTAATTGAGTGAATGTAAATGACATATATGTTTGGCCAATAAAAGAAATAAATATAAGTAATGATATACTTACTGGTTAGGGATAACATGTGAGATTTATAAGTGCTTCAAAATATATATTCTCCATAGGTATATCATTTTGTTTTTTCTGTCACATCTGCCACCATGTAATCACCAATGATGTCCATATATCTGACAGCCTACTGCCTTTCTTCAGAGTATATTTTTCAATTATTTTAAACCCTTGGAACTTGGGAAACAATGAGTATTTCTTCAGCAAGTAAGTATCTTCTATTTTAATGTGGCAATTCAGTATCTTCTTTACCATGTCATTTGATTATCTTGTTTTCTTTCCTTCTCTAATTTTCTCACAGTTTTACTTCTCAATTTTCTATTAAATTCTTATTTTGAGTTCAGTGAACAGAAGTTAAAATGCATTGTCCTATAAAGCACAAGTGTAAGCATTACTATGTCGCCAAACTGGAAATTCATCAAAAAACCAAAATTAGTTTGTGCTCAAGTGTATAGATCTAATTATCTCCATTTTGACTGATATAATAATTGGGTGGGAGAGATGATTTCACTTCTTAAATATGGAGAGATACATCTGAAGCATTCTTATATATTCTTACAGTTTCGGGAAAAGGCTCTCTTCTGGAATGCAGGGTTCTTCTGTGGTCAGAGAAGACTAACTCATAGAATCTTGAGGTCAGAATGGGTCAACAGTCTTTCACATAATTCCATGGACAATAAGGCAACATTGACCCCAAATGGACAAGACCTTTCCGATCCTTAATTTTATTTCCATTGAATTGTCCTTCAGTCCTTCAGGTTTTCACTTTCCCTCCCCGAAGTTATTGTACTATACTGCCTCCTTATCCCTCCTTTTCTTAGGTCTCAAATACTGATCCTTCAAACTGCCATCTGAACTGTGTCCCTTAAACAGGAAACTGATCAAATCCAGCTCCGGACCATACACCTCAACTTGCTCCCCGTTACCTGCAGAATAACAAACACATAAACTCTTCAGATGATATACAAGATGTTTCAAGAAAAGACAGTCGAGGATCTGGCTCAGTCCACCTTTCCAGTTAGCCTCTTACCATATCCTGTCTTCTTCTGCCATACTCTACTATTCCTATTCCCTGGATGCATCCTGCCATTTTCCTAGGCATCTCTCCTTCACTATAGAACTTGGCACACTGTGCTATCAAGGTTCACTCTGACAAATCTCTTTTTCACTGTACTGAAAGCTCATTTAAAACAACAATTGACTTACCCACCTCTGAATCTCAGCGCCTAACTGGGATCTGAAAATTACAATTTAATTAGCAGATGTCTCTGATTACAACATTTTAGAGGGAGTAATCCCATTTTATCTGTAAAAGATGATGTCAATTCATAATGATTTACTGGGGGGATGAAATATGAAGTTGAGTGAATTATTATAAAATGTGGTTCTTGCCAAATTTAAATTCAGTAAAATGATTTTCAAAGGAAATTTGGATTCATGTTCTTAATTACTCACTCAGTAATGACAGTGTTTTGAAAAAGAACACAATGAAATAGAGAACTTGCCAACTAGGGCAGAGTAAAATTTCCAGTCATTCTCACCATAAATCATCCACAGGCCTCATTGCAAAGACTTGGCTACATCAACAAACAATCTCAAGGTTGCAGGGCCAACACTATAAGCACGTTAGAGTATGAGTCATTACTAAAGATAACAGTATCAAATTCAAAAGTTAGTTTTGAGAGCAGAATACTATTTGAATAGTTAGAACCACTGGGACTGAAAAAAATTCAAACAAACAAAACAAAAAACCCCTAATGCTGCCAACTTAATAGACTCTGCTAAGGAGGCTTCTTCAGCAAGTTCCAAATGTCTCCTTTTATATTATTTTTATTTATTTTAATCCTCACCCGAGGATATTTTTACATTTATCTTCAGACAGAATGAGAGGGAGAAAGAGAGAGAAACATTGATATGAGAGAGACACATCGATTGGTTGCCACCCGAATGACCCCACCTGGGGTCGGGGATGAATCACAACCGAGGTATGTGCCCTTGGCTGGAATCGAACCCAGGACTCTTTGGTCTGCAGGCCGACGCTCTAACCGCTGAGCCAAACCGGCCTGGGCACCAAATGTCTACTTTTAAAGGAAGAATTCAGGAAAACTAAAAGACGCTCTAAATTCAGACACTAAACAGCAGGAATGAGCACTTATCTAGAAAATGGAAGCTTAAATTAAAATTTATTTCCAGCCCTGACCGGTTTGGCTCAGTGGTTAGAGTATTGGCCCACAGACCAGAGAGTCCCGGGTTCGGTTCCTGCTAAGGGCACGTACCTCGGTTGCAGTTTGTCCCTGGCCCCGGTTGGGGTCGTGTGGGTGGCAACCAGTCGATATGTCTCTCTCATATCGATGTTTCTCTCTCTCTCTTCCCCCCTCTCTCCCTCGTGCTCTATCTGAAGATAAATGCAAAAATGTCCTCGGGTGAGGATAAAAAAAAAAATTTATTTCCATTGTCTGGCATTACCAGTTCAAATATTTATTCCTTGAAGGCAAAGCCTCTGTCTTATACTTTTATCTTCCAAAATCCACCAAACAGTGTATTGACCACATAATAAGCTGTTAAAGGATTACTTTTTATTCAATAATAAGATAACTGGCTGAATTTCTTTAGCTCACATTCCAAGTACAGACACAGGGGATCCTTTTTTATGTCTAAACTATTGACAATGGCCCATATTATGGGCTGAATTATGTGACCCCTCTCCACAATTCATATGTTGAAGTTCTAACCCTCACGTACTTTAGAATGTGGCTGTATTTGGGGACAGGGCCTTTATTTTAAAGAGGTGGTTATGTTAAAATGGGCCATTAGAGTGGACCTAATCCAATATGACTGTATGAGAAGAGATTAGGATACAGGCAGCATGCACGGAGGAAAGGCCATGTCAGGACAGAAAGAATGCAGCACAGAGAGAGGCCTAAGAAGAAAGCAACCTTGCAGACACCTTGATTGTGAACGTCTAGCCTCCAGAACAGTGACAAATAAATTTCTGTTGTGTAAGCCACCCAGTCTGTATCTTTTAGATATGGCAGCCCTAGCAAACCAATACAGCCCCCAAATATGAGAACTAATTAAAAAATTCGTTGAAAGATTCAACTATTAAACATGGCCCATGGGCTTAGAACCATGCCACACATTTTCTTGTCTCCTTTTGTTAGGAGAGAGGGAGAGAAAATGTACTCTTTGTTTTGAAACTTTACTAAAATTTGCTTGTCACCAACTTGAGGCTGGATGGGAAGTTTTTAAGGAAAAATATCAAGGATGTTTTAGAAGTATGATGTACATGCTCTGGGGAGTATAACTGTGAGCAACCAATCGGATAACAATTGGAAGAATCCGTTGGCAAACTGAAAACCAAGTCACACCACTATTACTGTAGGAATGATGAACTCTCACCAGCCCGTTCCAGGTTCCTCCTGTCTTGGCAAGTTTGAAATGCACCAAGGATGCAGCCTCCAGCCAGCTCACATCTCTTGCCCCCCACCCCATGGGGCCTCTACTAGGGGACCCACCAGGGTGAGTGCGGCGGAGTGTGCAAAATAGGGACCCCAACTCAAACACTTCATGCCTATGGTCCTTCAGTAAGAAGCTAATGTTGGGGGCAAAATTGAGGAAGCACTTTAATACTAAGTATAGAAGAGGAAAAAGTTATTTCAAGGAACCTGGAAGAGCCTCCTGAGACCTGCCTCCCACCTCCGTCCCACACTCACCTGAGAAATCCTAACAGGTGAAACCCAGCAACCCAGCTTTAAACAGGACGCCTCTGGCATCGTGCCCAATCTCTCTCCCAACCAGATCTCACTGGAGAAAAGTTCCACGGACTACAGGGATGAAAAAGGCCTAAGATTTAATAAACCCATGAGTCCCATTTCCATACAAATTCTAATTTCCAGCCTTCCAACACCTCTGCCTTCCCAAACTGAATATACTTTCTTCTCTGTCCTGGCTCTGGCAGTTCTTTTTCCTTCTCCTTAGTCCCTTTGCCTCGTGTCCTGTGTCCATAGAAACAGTTTCCTTCCGCCCCACCCCACCCTCCGCAGCTCGCGCTGGCCCGCCTAGACTGCACATTTCACAAGAATAGTTTCCCAGTTTTTATTTACCTCCCATCCCTAGCCTTAGGTACTCAAAAATATTTACTGACTAAATAGTTGAGTCAACATATTGTAGTGATTACTGAATGGAATTTAGAGCCAGACTTCTTGGATTAGAAGCCCACCTGTCATTTATTCATGGTAAATTATTCTATCTCTTTCTGCCTTAGTTTCCTCATCTGTCAAATGAGGATGAAAACAGTACCCACCTCATAGGGTGGTTGTGAAGATTAAATGGATTAAGATCTATATGCCATTTGCTCATTGTCTCTGGTCTTCAAGCCCATCCTTCTATACCCTGAATCACTTCTGTACTACTGAGGAAAGGGTGTGTTCAAATGGGTTCATGGTGTCATGAGCTTCCCTTGGCTAATCTGGCAGCTCACTGAGGATGGAACCACATATTATTCATACTTTGATTCCTAGGACTAGCATGGTGCCTTGTTCAGAAGACAAGCTTTAAAGATAAAAGCTGATTGAATGTTTGCAGAATGAATGCTATTTAACGTGTTTCTGCTGGTAGTCATTCAGTTCCTGCGGCCGAGGGCTCTATCGGATTCATTTTCTGCAATCCAGTAATGCCTGTCCAATCCCGGCAGTCAGTGAGCATTCAATAGGTGCAATTGTTGGACCATGTACTCTTGTTCTAAAATTTACTTTCTTCCTGAGTGTATGGGAGCTGAAGCACAGGGAAGCTTAGAGAGCATGACTCTGCTCCTTGGACTTGGAAACTGCCTGCGGAATGAACAGTCTCTCTGTGCTGTTTGTTCTATCCCTAACTAAGCCAAAGCTGTTGTTCTAAAAGCCTGGACTGGAAGTAGGACTTCAACAAATGCCTAGTCATATGTTACTCATTGTTCCTGTATCACAGCCCCACTTGATGACCGCTGAATCAGCTGACCATTGAAAAGTCTGTACCCACACAGAAATCTTATTTTCTTTAATCTGGCCTTTCATTTTGATTTTTTTTCCTTTGACTCAAACTGGCCTCACCTAGCACCCTGACTCACCCACCTCCCTCTCCCTTGCTTAAACACTAAGCCCTCAGGACAATGAGGTTTTAGTCGGCATCCAGTAGTCTTAGAAACAAGGTCCTGGGTTTATTGACTATTGACACAGAGTTTAAATCAAACTAAACATAATATCTTGCCCTGGCTGGGTAGCCTAGTTGATTAGAGTGTTGTCCCAATACGCCCAGGTTGCAGGTTCAATCCTCAGTCAGGGCACATAAAATAATTAACCAAAGAATGCATAAACAACTGGAACAACAAATTGATGTTTCTCTCTTTCTCTCTCATCAATAAATTAAAAAATGGAAAATAAACATAATATTTTGGCCTCAGTTATGTTTTAGCTGCAGACCCAGGAAAGCAGAACAATCCCACAGAACAAATTTTTGCGAAACTGGAGAGAACAATTCCATTACTGACATTAGGACCAAATGCAATGATCAATTACACCCTACTCTAGCACCAACCACAACCCTAACTCTATTAGGCACTGTGATTAATGATTTTTTCCCTCTATATAATCCATTCCTTAGAAGCCACTGGGGAGCCAGGTCTTTGAGCATGAGCTACCTGTGACTCTGGGCATGGTGCCATGCCCTTAATAAATCCTTATTTTCTTGGTTGCAAACTCCTGTTTCTTTCTTATTGGGTTTTGATGCACACAGGCAAATGGACCCTTTCAGTCCAGTAACAAGTCTAGTTCCTCTCATCAATCAGAGAACGAATAATATAAGTTTGTGATCTTGTATCCCCTAAAAAAACATCTTTTTGATCATCAGTTACTTGCAATTTTTGTTTTTATTTTTATTTTTTTTAATTAATTTATTTTTTTATTTATTAGTTTACTTTTGTTACAGATGTTTCTCCTTTTTTCCCCCATTGACATCCTCCTCCCTCTCCCTCCTTGCCCTGTCCCCAGTTTTGTTGTCCATGTCCATTGTTTATGAGTACATGCATACAAGTTCTGTGGTTCATCGCTCCCCTCCCCCACCCCCTCTTCTGGCAATTGTCAGTCTGTACCCTACTTCCACATCTCTGGGACTACCCTGTTCCTCAGACTGTTATGTTCATTATATTCCAGAAATAAGTGACATCATATGATATTTGTCTTTCTCTGCTTGGCTTGTTTCGCTTAGGATAATAGTTTCCAGGTCTTCCCATGTCGTCTCAAAGGATAAGAGATCTTTCTTTCTTACAGCTGCATAGTACTCCATTGTGTATATGTACCACAGCTTTTTTATCCATTCATCCACTGATAGACACTTGGGCTGTTTCCAGATCTTAGCTATTGTAAATAGTGCTGCTATGAACATGGGGGTACATATATTCTTTCTGATTGGTGTTTCAGGCTTCTTAGGGTATATTCCTAGGAGTGGGATCACTGGGTCAAATGGTAATTCAATTTTTAATTTTTTGAGGTAACACCACAGTGTTTTCCATAGTGGCTGCACCAGTCTGCATTCCCACCAGCAGTGTACTAGAGTCCTCTTTTCTCCACACCCTCGCCAACACTTGTTGTTTGATGCTTTGTTGATGGCGGCCATTCTGACAGGTGTGAGGTGATACCTCATTGTTGTTTTAATTTGCATCTCTCTGATGATTAGTGATGTTGAGCATTTCTTCATATGTCTCTTGGCCATTTGTGTGTCCTGTTTGGAGAGGTGTCTATTTAGTTCCTCTGCCCATTTTTTAATTGGATTCTTTGTCTTCCTTTTGTTGAGTTGTATGAGCACTCTATATATTTTGGAAATTAATCCCTTATCTAATGTATCATTGGCAATTATGCTCTCCCATACAGTGGGTTGCCTTTCCACTTTGAAGGTTGTTTCTTTTGCTGTGCAGAAGCTTTTGAGTTTGTAGTCCCATGTGTTCATTTTTTCTGTTGCCTTAGGTGATATATCAGTGAAAATTCTGCTGCGTATGATGTCTGAAATTTTGTTGCCTACATTTTCTTCTAGGATTTTTATGCAATTTTTGTTTTTAAAAACCTGGCCCTATCCCCTTCATTTTGGAATATGTCTTCAGTTCATACCGAGGGCTACATCCCTAAATTACAAATCATATATGAATAAAACTATCTTTTGATTTCTTTTGGACTTTTAGTTAACAATTGGAATCTATTTCACATATTTAAAATATAAGAAATATAGCAGGTGACATGATACTGTATATAGAGAACCCTAAAGATTCTACCCAAAACTACCAGAACTGATAAATGAGTTCAGTAAAGTAGCAGGGTACAAAATTAATATCCACAAATCAGTTTCATTTTTATTTTATTTGTTTGTTTGTTTGTTTATTTATTTATTTGCTAATCCTCACCCAAGGATATTTCTTTGTTGACTTTTAGTTAGAGTGAAAGGGGGGGAGAGAGAGAGAAACATCGATGGAAGACAGATACATCAGTTGGTTGCCACTTTGCATGACCCTGACCCTGACTGGGGCTGGAGATTGAACCTGCAACCCAGGTACGTGCCCTTGACCAGGAATCAAACCTGAGAACTACTGGTCCGCAGTCCAATGCTCTAACTGCTGACCCAAACTGTCCAGGGCCAGTTGCATTTTTATATACCAATAATGAATTATCAGAAAGGAAAACTAAGAAAACAATCCCATCTATAACTGCATAAAAAAAAAATACCTTGGAATAAATTTAACCAAAGGTATAAAAGACCTGTACTAGGAAAATTATAAGACACTGAAGAAAAAAATTGACAAAGATACAAATAAGTGGAAGCATATACCATGTTCATAAATAGGAATAATTAACATCATTAAAATGTCCATAGTACCCAAAGGAATCTATAGATTCAACACAGTTCCTATCAATATACCAGTGGTGTATTTCACAGAACTAGAACAAATATTCCAAAAATTGATATAGAACCACAAAAGATCCTGACTAGCTACAGCAATCTTGAGAAAGAACAAAATTGGAGAAATCCCACTACCTGATATCAAACTATACTACAAGGCCCATAGTAATCAAAGTAGCATGGTACTGGCATAAAAACTGACATATAGATCAATGGAACAGAATACAAAGCCCAGAAATAAATCTATGCCTTTATGGCCAATTAATATTCAACAATAGACACAAGACCATACAATGAAGTAAAGACAGTCTACTCAATACTCAGGTACATGCAAAAAAAACCCCAAAACTAGACGACCTTCTTACACCATACACAGGAATAAACTCAATGTAGAATACCTCTTTTCTCCCCCACCTTCATTTGCTAACAGCTACACTTTTCTTGGGGGAAATTACACTTCCCCCTTTCTAGTTAGTTATGGTTGGACTGTCAATTATAGTACATCACGCCACCCTGGCCTATAGGGATAAGAACACAATCCTGCCCTGGCCGGTTTGGCTCAGCGGTTAGAGTGTCGGCCCGTGGTCCAGAGGGACCCGGGTTCGGTTCTGCTAAGGGCACGTACCTCAGTTGCAGTTTGTCCCCGGACCTGGTTGGGATCGTGTGGGTGGCAGCCAGTCAATGTGTCTCTCTCACATCGATGTTTCTCTCTCTCTCTTCCTCCCTCTCTCCCTCCCACTCTATCTGAAGATGAATGCAAAAATGTCCTCGGGTGAGGATAAAAAAAAAAAAAAAAAGAACACAATCCTGTTTTGATCAATCATAGTAGGTATTTCATTCCTCTAGGAAAAGGGATTATTCCAAAGGATGAGTACAGGCCCAAAGACAGGGCAATCAGAGTACTTCTCAGAGTTTTTTTTTTTCTCTTTCAGGAAGAGACCCCTGTTTTCTTGAAGAATAGAATAAGAAGGTTGTAATCTTGGGCTCCAAGTGGGAAATACTTCAAGGAGGTAATGAAACCTAAAAAAAGTAAGCAGATGAGGGATGAATGGCGCAAAAGAGAGTGAGTCCTGGTTGTGTCAAGTTTGAAGTTTCTCTCCCGGAGATGCCTGAAGTTACCTGCTCTCCACAGAAAATCCAGTTCTACAACAGGCCCTATTCTTCTTCCATTAATTCCCATTTTTTACTTAGCGAGTTTGAGTTGGATTTCTGTCCATTATAACTAAAAATGCTGACTATTGCAAATACAAGCATAGCAAAATTATAAAATTTATCTTGTTATTAAGTTACCTGCAAGTCATTTATATTCATAATGGGAAAATGACTTAAAGTAAAAAGAGCTGAAGTTGCAGTATTTTAAAAGAATTATCTAGTAAGAAGTCAATGTTCTATATATAACTTGCAGTTACTATGGTCTAATGAGGTTAACAAATTGTTCAAGAAAAGAAAATTAGATTTTCAGAGATTTTTCTATAATGGAAAAAGTATATGAAATGTATGCTTTGTTGGGGTAAATTGACAATTTTAAAAGTTGTCTCAGCTTTATTAAATTTCTCTTGCAATTCCAATTTGAAATTTTGGATTAAAAAATGAACATGTCTATAATTTTGCTGTCCACAAAAGAAAAAATAATGATACAATATGATGTAATAAAACTCTTAGAGAATTGTTTACTACTGAACAATATACTGAGCTCTGGATTTAATAAAGTTTTCTATGGTTTTTAGAGTGAACCATGAACAAAGGTTTAACTCTAACATTGAATCATTCTTTTATTTAACTTAAGAAGGAAATCTCAGAACAATAGAAAAGTTCTTATAAACAAGGCTGTAGCAAGGACTACTTTTTTTTTTAATCCTCACCCAAGGATATGTTTATTGATTTGGAGAGACGAAGGGAGAAAGAAAGAGAAACATCAATATGAGAAATATCAATTGGTTGTCTCCTGTATGCACCCCAACTGGGGACTGAACCTGCAACCTGGGTATGTTCCCTGACTGGAATCAAACCCACAACCTTTCAGTGTATGGGACGACACTCCAACCAACTGAGCCACACCAGCTACGGCAACAAGGACCACTTTTAAAATGTGTAAAGTATATTGCCCGAACGGTGTGGCTCAATGGTTGAGCGTTGACCCATGCACCAAGAGGTCACCAGTTCAATTCCTGGTCAGGGCACATGCCCAGGTTGTGGGCTCAATCCCCAATGCAGGGTATGCAGGTGGCGGCCAATTGATATTCTCTTTCATCAATGTTTTTATCTCTCTCTCCCTCTCCCTTCTTCTCTCTCTAAAATCAATCAAGAAAAAAATGTGTAAAGTATAAAGGTGTCTAAAGAAGACAAACTGTGCTCGCTTTGGCAGCACACATACTAAAATTGGAACGATACAGAGAAGATTAGCATGGCCCCTAAAAAAAAAGAAGACAAACTAATTAAATGCATCATCCAAGATTTACTTTGTCAAATGAGAAGGTAGAAATTTGACAACCTAATTTATACTATAAATTGCCTTTTTACAATGTGTTTACAAGTGTGAACACTGATTTCCCAACACTGTGAAGAAAAGGAAGCACAAAGAAGAAATATCCTGAAAGAGAAAGTCAGTTAGCTACTACTGACTGTAAGGTTTGCATCTCTTCGGAGTTAAAATAATTGAATCACATTTTCAAATTGTGAATGATGAAAGATGTCAGTTCCTCAATGTTTAAGCCACTGATCTATAACAGAGTTTAAAAATAAATTACATAAGCTCCACTAATGACTGAAACTTGAAATAGAAATGCTGACAATTAGGTTGCCAGAAGATCCTACTAAGAGTAACAGTTGACAAACAACTTCTTTTTTTTTTTTTTCCATAGAATTTTGGTTTCACATACAGTGCTGATGACTTCAGCATTTTACTTTTTTCCCCTCTATAAACTTGTGCTTCATTTAGTTTAGAATTTTTTTTCATTCTGTAATGGTATAAGATTTCTAGTGTGGAAAGGAGCAAAGCATTGAGCTCAATATAGGAGCTTTGCCTTATTTCATTTGTTACACCCATAACCAAGAAGCTAACATTTATTAAATACTTATGTGTCAGGCACTGTGATATACATTTGATAAACATACTGTCATTTCATCCTCCCATAAAATCTATGCTATGTATGAATTATCCATATTTTACAGAGAAGAAAACTGATGCTAAAATGGGTTTGTGACTTGTCTGGGGCCATTCAGTTAGCAAATGGCCAACCTAAAATTTAAACTCAGGTCTCCCTGGCTCCAGAATATTTCTCTTTCCCATTGTTCCATGCTAGTACTTTTGTCTCCCGGATATAAAGAGTAGAAAGTTTAAGGCATGGTCTATTCTTCTTTTTTTTTTTTAATCCTCACCTGAGGATATTTTTCCATTTATCTTCAGATAGAGTGGGAGGGAGGAAGAGAGAGAGAGAGAGAGAGAGAGAGAGAGAGGGAGAGAGAAACATCGATGTAAGAGAGACACATCGACTGGTTGCCTCCCACACGACCCTGACCAGGGCCAGGGACTGAACCTCAACCGAGGTTAGTACCCTTGACCGGAATCGAACCCTCGACTCTGGTCTGCGGGCCGACGTTCTAACTGCTGAACCAAACCGGCCAGGGCAAGGCATGGTCTACCCTTAAAGCAGCAGCAACTGGAAAAAGAGATATGAACTTAGAAACCTCAAAGATACTTTCCTTGAAACCTAGCTAAGAGAATTTATAGGAAAAATGATATTATTTCAGGTTAATAATAGCTTTTATTGATTCTCCTTTGAAATGATATCTATCAAAGTCCTAGTAGAGTGCTTGTTACATTGTAAGGGTTAATTAGTTCTCTTCCGATTGTTCTCTAATTTGACAATGGGGGATTAATAAAATCTACTACGTCATATTTTACTGTGCTTCTGTGTACATAATAATACTATAGTGAACACCTATTATCTTGTTTGTCCAACATCCAGTCTTCCTCTGGTAAATTAAATAACATCCAGTCTTCACACATCCACCCTCTGGTAAATAAATGATTGATCCCCATCCTATCCCATCCCCTGCATCCCACTCTAACTAAAGCTTCATTGAGGACAGAAAGTATTTCTCTGCCCTTTGACTAGTGTTTAGCCACGTGCCTTGCTTTGATCAATGGCATGTGTTAGGATGGCTCTGAGCCTAAACTTCAGAGGTCTCCCATGTGCCCTGGCTAGCTTAGTGTTCGCAGAAGGAGGGTGACCATCGTGTGGACTACAGCTACCCTGGTCGCCACAGTCTGAAGTAGAGCTGACCCAGACAATATGCAGATCTGTGGAAATAAATGACAATTATTTTAAACCATTAGTTTGGGGTACTTTTTTATACAGCATTAAAGTGGTAATAGCTAACTGATACACCTCCCATACCATTTTACTCCCAATCATATGGTTCTCATAGGACTTACCAGGTTCTTCTTACAAGACCTGACCCCTTGTAAGATCTTTTTACAAGATCCTGTCATCGGTTTGTCCAGAGGCCGACTGGGCCACTTAGAACTCTTCTCAACGTTTTGAACTTGGAGAGAGAATATCAGGCAATCTTTTTGTGGCAGGAAGTCTAAGGTGTAAAACCTGGGAGTTATCATCAGCTATGTTGGCCACTCGGGGGTAAGCAGATTCACAATGACAAAGGTGAGGCAGGAGGCGAGGGCGACACCTAGGGGCCTTTTAGAATCCCTGCTGCAGATATTCTTAAGGCCCTACTGCATCTTACTGTTTCTTAGGTTCTCTGAACCAAAAAATTCTCCTCTGTTTGAGTAAGCTCTTCTGGTTTGGTTTAGTAACTTAAAATTGATCATTTTGTTTTATTGTGGTAAAAAAGTAACATAAAATTTACCATCTTAACTATTTTTAAATGTGCAATACAGTAGTTTTAACTGTATGCATGTTGCTGTGCAACAGATCTCTGGAAATTTTTCATCTTGCTAAACTGAAACACCACAGCCATTGAATAACAACTCCTTCCCCACCCCTTCCTACCCCTAGCAACCACTATTTTTCTTTCTGATTCTATAAGTTTTATTACTTTAGATATCGCATGTAAGTGGAATCAGGCAGTAGTTGCCTCTCTGTGACCAGCTTATTTAACTTAGCATAATGTCCTCAAGGTTTATCAATGTTATAATATATGACAGGATTTCCTTCATTTTAGGGGCTGCATTGTATGTATTTACCACATTTAAAAAAATCCTTTCATCCATTGATGGACATTTAGATTACTTCTACCTCTTGGACATTGTGAATAATACTTCAATAAACATGGGTATGCAAATATACACATCTTTTCTTGATGGATTCAAACTAATACTTATTTTTGCACTCTCTGCTTCTCCAGTTTGGGAGAAAACAATATAGACGACAATAACAACAGTCTTGGGACATGAACACCCATGAGTGAAACATATTCCCACCCCAGGGCCTTTGCCCAAACTATACCTAGTACCTGTCAAAATCCCATCCTTCCCTTATTTTAGGGACTATCTTAAAATGCCATGTCCTCTATGGAGCCTTCTAAGATGTTCCCAATGGAAAATCACTTTCTTTAGCTTGAACCTCCATGGAATATCTCTCTGCCTCCCTATGGCTCTTATCACATTTTACTTGTTCTCCATTTTCTGTTGTGCCCTTTCTGAATAAAAAGACAGTGCCTTATTTATATTTGTATTTCCCAAATTATCCTATCAAGTGTTTAACACATAATAGGCACTCAATATGTATTTGTGAATTGAGTAGTGCCCCACCAAAACCCCTGAGTTAAAACTAGATCCCTCTTTTGTCTGAGCAACCCCATACTTACGCTAATCTACCTACTTTCTGCTGAAGGTTCATATTTCAATCATTGTTCATAATTTGACTGAAATTAAAACCCTAAATTAAAATAGGATGAATGACTCAGTCTGCTAGCTTTTTAAATGTCAACATATTCGCTACCAAAAGGCCAACAGGCTGAATTTGATCATCCTTTAGGTTAAAGTCTATTTTAACTTCAAAGTTCTTTAGTTTTGTGCTTTATATAGTTGGTTGTTTCCCCAATAATAACTAAATAAATTTCCTGGTAACTTTGTTAAGTTATTAGAAAATTTGTCTTGGTTTATTTTTCCTGATATCTTTATATAGGCATGTTCTAGGCTCAGTCCTAGGACTTCTTCCTTTTCCTATTTCTAGTTTATATCTACTTTCTTGGTAATCTCATTCATTTTATGATTTCAAATTTCATCTATGTGTAGATGAAACTCAAATTTTTATTTTTATTTATATTTTTATATAATCTAATTTTTATTGTTCTGCCTTATACTATTTGTCTTTTTAAACTTATCTTTATTGTTGAATGTATTACAGATGTTTCTCATGTTTCCATTGCTCCCCTCCTCCCCATTCCCGCCCCCCTCCTGCCTTTCCCCACACTGTTGTCTGTGTCCATTGGTTATGCATATATACATATAAGTTCTTTGGTTTATATCTTCCCACCCCCCAACCCCCTTCCCTTTGAGGTTTGTCAGTCTAACACCCAATTTGTACTTCTTAATCCCTTCACATTTTTTCACCCATACCCCCAGCCCCCACCCATCTGGTATCCAACAAAAGTTCTCTGTATCTATGAGAATGTTTCTGTTCTGCTTGTTCATTTTGTTTGTAGATTCAATTGTTGATAGATATGTATTTATTGCCATTTTGTTTGTTCATATTTTTTTATCTTTTTCTTCAAGAAAACCCTTCAACATTTCAGATAATAATTGTTTGGTGGTGATGAACTCCTTTAGCTTTTCCTTATCTGGGAAACTCTTTATATGACCATCGATTCTAAATGACAGCTTTGCAGGATAGAGTAATCTTGGTTGTAGGTTCTTGCTTTTCATCACTCTGAATATTTCTTGTCACTCTCTTCTGGCCTGCAAAGTTTCTTTTGAGAAATCAGCTGACAGTCTTATGGGAACTCCCTTGTAGGTAACTAACTGTTTTTCTCTTGCTGCTTTTAAGATTCTCTCTTTGTCTTGAACATTTTGCATTTTGATGATAATGTGTCTTGGTGTGGGCCTCTTGGGGTTCATCTTGTTTGGGACTCTATGTGCTTCCTGGACTTGTATGTCTGTTTCCTTCACCAAGTTAGGGAAGTTTTCTGCCATTATTGTTTCAAATAGGTTTTTGATTTCTTCTTCTCTCTCTTCTCCTTCTGGCACCCCCAAGATGTGAATGTTGGCATGCTTGAAGTTGTCCCAGAGGCTCCTTACACTATCCTCATTTTTTTGGATTCTGTTTTCTTTTTGCTGTTCTGATTGGGTGTTTTTTGCTTCCTTATATTCCAAATCGATGGTTTGCTTCTTGGCTTTACCTACTCTACTATTGAATCTGTGTAAACTATTCTTTATTTCAGTTAGCACCTCCTTCATTTCTAACTGTGCATCCTGACTGGTCCTTTTTTATGCTCTTGAGGCCCTTACTAAGTTCACTGAGGTTCTCACTAAGTCCATTGAGCATCCTTATAAGCAGTGTTTTGAACTCAGCATCTGTTAGGATACTTAACTCCATTTCACTTAGTTCTTTTCCTGGAGTTTTGTTCTGTTCTTTCATTTGGGACCTGTTTCTTTGTCTCCTCATTTTGGCTGCCTCCCTGTGTTTGTTTCTATGTATTACTTAGCGAGAGGTATGGGGCTAGCTGAGACCAGATGCTGCTTGTTTGAAAGAATTTAGGAAAAGCTGAAGCAGGATCCAAGACAGGCCAATCCTATGGTAAAGCAATTGGCAACAGCTTGGGTGGGCCTGAAAGTTGGGTGGGGCGGGGCCTCAGGGAATCACCAGGGCGGGGCCAACAGTGTGAGCCAGGTTGCTGGAGTCCCAGAAATGGCGGTGTCTGCGGCCCACGGAAGGGCTCACCAAAGGAACAAAAACCTCTGATAGCACGTCTGCCTCTCCAGCCCTCGCTCCAATGCCAAACATCTCAGTTCTTCCTCATATGACTCTGGTGCCTTTCAAGCTGCCTCCTGCACGCTGGAGCCTGGAGGGTGCGAGTCCAAGTAAGTCTGTACACGGGCCCTTTAAGAGGAGCTGCCCGGGGCTCCAGCCGCTTCAGCCTCAGTTCCCACTGGTTTTTCCAGCCAGAAGTTATGGGGATTCTCTTCCTGGCACTGGAACCCTGAGCTGGGTGCCTGGTTTGGGACGGGGACCCCTCAGTCCTCAGGGAGGACCAGTGGAGGTATCCTCCTAATTTTTATCCACCACACGCGTGTGTGGGACCAGCCCGTCGCACCTCCACCCCTCCTACCAGTCTCGATGAGGCTGCTTCTTTACTTTCGTAGTTGTAGGACTTCCATTCAGCTTGATTTCAGGCGGTTTTGAATGATGGTTGTTCTGTACTTTAGTTGTAACTTTGATGTGGTTGTGAGAGGATGCGATCCTGCATTTACCTATGCCGCCATCTTGACCGGAAGTCCTGAAACTCAAATTTTTATATCTTGCCTGTATCTCTTTTCTGAATTCCAGACTGATATGACCAACTGCCTATTCAGCATCTCTATCTGGATGCATAATAGGCATTCTCAACTTAACATGTCTCAATACAAATTCCTAAATTCCTTCCCCATTCTGCAGCAAAGTATTTTCTTTTTCAAGTTTCATCATACCTCAATTAATGGTCACTTCATTCAAACTTTCTGGTTGCTTAGACCAGAATCCTTGGAGTCAAATCATTATCATTTCTCCACTTAATACTCTCCAATGGCTTAACTCAATTATCAGAAGAGCTGAAGGCTTTCTAGAGCCTTACATTATTGCCCACCACCCCTCACTGCAGTTTTGTGAACTCATTTTCTTCTGATTTAATTTCCATTGTTCTCCCCTTCCTTACCTTGTCCATCCTATAGTGGCTTCCTTACTGGACCTCTAATGCACCTGAGAGTTTCTTTTTCTACCCTCTCCCTGTCCTCTCTGAAGCACTTCCTTTAAATTAACTCGTTAACATTAAATTAAATTAAATTAAATTAAATGTTATATTCCAGCAAGAAATTTTCTCAGCACACTAAATTCCGTCTGCCTTTTCCACTTTATTTCTTTTCAAATGCTACACCATCTAAAACTATACTTTACTTATAGGTTTTACTTATTATCTCCTCTCACTAAAATGTAAGCTCCACGAGGACTGGATTTTTGTCTGTTTTGTTTACTCCTTTATTATCAGTGCTGAAATAATTACTGGAACATAGTAAACACTCAATAAATAGTTTTGAATAAATGAATGTTCAAATAAGTACAAAAGGTCAGAACAAACATGGACAGAACAAAATGATGAACAATAATTTTCTTGTCACTTGAGTTATACCTCTCAATACATGTTTCTAGAAAGGCAAGAAGGATTCCATGGTATATTTTACATTCTTAATTTAAAAAACACTCTCAGTTATTTAAAAAAATTTCAATCATGCACTACTTAATGAGGATACATTGTGAGAAACATGTTGTTAGGCAATTTCGTCATTGTGCATATCATAGAGTGCACTTACACAATCTTTTTTAAAAAATTTTTTCTTTATTATTTATTTTTTAGAGAGAAAGGAAGGAAGAGAGAGAGAGATAGAAACATTGATGAGAGAGAACATCAATTAGCCACCTCTTGCATGTCCCCTACTGAGGATTTGGCCCACAACCTGGGCTTGTGCCCTGACCGGGAATCAAACCAGAGACCTCTTGGTACATGACTTGACGCTCAACCACTGAGCCACACCGGCCAGGCCACTCACACAATCTTAGATGACATAGTCTAGGTATGTTGCATGCACCAGCAAAAACAAAAAACAAAACCTGAGCACACACTTCAATTAAAGAGTAGTATTTAAATGATGCTTTTCAAATTTTCAATTGTGTCAAATCTTAAATCTCAGATTTTTTTTTGAGGAGATGAGCAAGGCAATGAAAATCACTGAAGATCATTAGCTTCCATGCAAACAGGTCCTCACTCTTTTATGTGAGTGGATAGAACTCTAAATCTTTCTGCAAGAGACCTTTAATATTCAAAATCATTTGCATGAATAGATTTGCAAATTTGAATATCTTATTGATATCTTTGTTGAACAGCCTAAAATCACCCTTATAATTTGAGTTTCCATTAGAATTATAAATAAAGTCCAAATGAATGAGGGCCTGCAAAACAGAGTGATGAGTGTGTCCTTGACCATGCTGAGTTTTATTCTTTATCTGAAAAATTCTCTAACAATATTTTTAACATCAAGAAAGACTTCATAAGTATTTTATCCCATTAATTGGCAAAAATGAGTGGATAAAAATACATTTTATCTTCTATTACCTTCTATTATTTATAACAATTTTTTCATCAAAGCCAATAATAATAATAATAATAAATAAGTATTATTAATAATAGTAATTATTATAGCAATAAACACCTACATTAAAAAAAGGGTCTCAAAGAAATAACATAACTTGTTATACCTCAAGGAACTAGAAAAGGGAGAACAAACAGCCCAAAGTTAATAGAAGGAGGGAAATAACAAAGATCAGTGCAGAAATAAATGTAACAGACTAGAAAATCATAGAAAATATCAACAACACTAATAGATGTTCTTTTAAAGAATAAACACAATTGAAAAACCTTTAGCTAGACTAAGAAGAAAGAGAGAAACAAATAAATCGGAAATGAAAAAATTAAGACCACAGAAATACAAAGGATCATAAGAAACTACTATGAAAAATTATATGCCAAATAATTGGATAATCTAGAAGAGATGGATAAAGTTCTAGAAACATACAACCTACCAAGACTGATCATGAAGAAATAGAAAGTCTGAACAGATTGATTAATACCATGGAGACTGAATCAGTAATCAAAAATCTCCCAATAAAGAAAAATCCAGGACCAGATGGCTTCACTGGTGAATTCTACCAAACATTTAAAGAGAATTAATACCAACCATTATAAAACTCTTCCAAAAAGTTGAAGAGGAAAGAACACTTTTAAACTCATTTTACAAGGCAACATTACCCTAATACCAAAGCCAGACAAAGATAAACAAAACTGACAAATCTTTTCGGTGCCCTGATACCTGAGCCAGACAAAGACCCTGCAAGAAAAGAAAATTACAGACCAATATCCTTGATGAACATAGATGCAAAATATCCTCAACAAAATACTATCAAACAGAATTAAACAACACATTAGAAAGATTGTACATTATGATCCAGTGGGGTTTATCCCTGATATGCAAGGATGGTTCAAATAAGCAAATCAATAAATATGATACACGACAGTAACATAATGAAGGATAAATATCATATGACCATCCCAAATCAATGCAGAAAAAGGTTTTGACAAAATTCAACATCCTTTCATGATAAAAGCTCTCAACAAATTAAGCATAGAAGGAATATAACTCAACATAATAAAGACTCTTTATGACAAGCCCAAAGCTAACATCATACTCAACAGTAAATAGCTAAAGGCTTTTCCTCTAAGATCAGGAACAAGACAAGGATGCCCACTTTCACCACTTCCATTAACAGTACTGGAAGTCCAAACCAGAGCAAACTGGGGGGGAAAGTAAAACTGTCTCCTTTTGCAAATGACATGATCTTACATATAGAAAACCCTAAAGACTCCATCAAAAAACTATTAGAACTAATAAACAAATTCAGTGATGTTTCAATATACAAACAATCAGTTGCATTTCTACACACTAACAATGAACTATTTGAAAGAGAAATTAAGAAAACAATCTCATTTACAATAGCATCAAAAATAATAAAACACTTAGGATTAATTTAACCAAGAATATGAAAGACCTCTACACTAAAAAGTATAAGAAGTTGATGAAAAAATCACAGAAGACACAAATAAATAGAAAGATATTCCACGTTCTTGGATTGAAAGAATTAATATTGGTAAAATTTCTATACTACTCAAAGCAATATACATAGTCAATGCAATCCCTACAAAATTCCAATGGCATTTTTCACATATATAAATGAATGAATGAACGAATAAATAGATAAATAAAACAGTTCTGAAATTTATATGAAACCCCACACCTCAAAAAAATATATATATCACAAAAACCTGAATAGCCAAGACAATCTTGAGAAAAACAAACAAAGCTGGAGGCATTACACTTGCTAATTTCAAACTACATCACAAAGCTATAGTAAGCAAAATAGTATGAAATTGGCTTAAAAACAGAGACATGGACCAATGGAACAGAACAGAAAGAAATAAACCCATACATATATGGTCAACTAATTTTTGACAAAGGCACAAAGAACACATATTGGACATATTGGGGAATAGATAGTCTCTTCAATAAATGGTGCTGGTAAAACTGGACATCTACATGCAAAAGAATGAGATTAGACCCCTATCTTATACCACTCACAAATATTAACTCAAAATGGATTAAGGACTTAAACTGAGACCTGAAACTATAAAGCTCCTGGAGAAAAACAAAGGGGAAGAACTCCTTAATATTGGTATTGGCAATGACTTTTTGGATATGATGCCAAAATCACAGGCAACACAAGCAAAAATAAGCAAGTGGTACTACATCAAAGTAAGAAGTTTCTGCACAGCAAAGGAAACTATCAACAAAATGAAAAGGATCCTATGGAATAAAAGAAAATATTTCCAAATTATATATCTGATAAGAAGTTAATATCCAAAATATATAAGGAATTCATACAACTTAACAGCAAAATACCCAAATAATCTAATTTTAAAATGGGCAAAGAACCTGAATAGACATTTTTCAAACAACAAAATGATGAAAAGGTACATGGAAAAAGCTCTCAACATCACTAATCATCAGGGAAATGCATATCAAAACCACAAGGAGATATCACCTTTCACCTGTTAAGATGGTTATTATAAAAAAGACAAAAGATAGCAAACATTGCTGAGGATGTGAAAAAAAAGAAACCCTTGTGCACTGTTAGTGGGAATGTAAATTGGTACAAGCACTGTGAAAAACAGTATGGAGGTTTCTCAAAAAATTAAAAATATGATCCAGTAATCCCAATTCTGAGAATATATTCAAAGAAAGCAAAAGCAGTATCTCAAAGGTATATTTGCACTCCCATGTTCATTGCCATATTATTCTAAATAGCCAGGACATGGACACAATCAAAGTGTCTGTTGACAGAGGAATAGATAAAGAAAATGTTATATATATATATATATATATATATATATATATATATATATATAATGGAATATTATTCAGCCATAAAAAAGGAGGAAATTCTGCCATTTGTAACACCACAGATGAACCTGGAGGGCATTATGTTAAGTCGAGCTGGGGGTGGGGGAAATGGGAGATGTTGGTGAGAAAGTACAAACTTTAAGTTATAAGATGAACAAGTTCTGAGGATCTAATGTATAGCATGGTGACTATAGTTAATAATACTGTATTGTACACTTGATACATAAGCATCGTGTTATACACTTATATACAATTTTGTCAATTATACCTCAATTTAAAAAAAAAATTATTACATTTCTTAGAATGGCTTTTTTTTTTTTTTTTTTTGTCATTAAAGGCTCAAGGTCTATTCTGAAGGGGATAGAAGAAGAATGAAAGAGAGTTTAATGGAATACAAACCCTCTCTCCCCCCTCTACTTGTAGTTAAATATGCATAAGCAAAATGTGTACAGCAGTAGATGAATCAATAATTCCTTCCAGCTGCCTCATATTTTAGAATTGACTAGGAAGGAACTTCCCCTTTAAATTTTCTTTATCTTTAATGTGTTTAGTATTTTTTAAATATTTTTAAATGATCACATATACTCATCCTAAAAAATTAGAAAGTTACAAAAAAGCAAAAGGAAGGAAAAATAACCATAATTCCATAACCCAAAGAAACTACTGTTGATAGCTAGATGCATTTTTTCAACACATGTTTTTTGTTTGGCTTATATAGTTGAGCGATATCTAGTGAAGTGGTCTACATGTTTTCCTCAAGTACCATTGAAAGAAGCTTTTAAAATTATGCACTCCCTTGCATATTTTTAAATTGATACCTAAAATATTAAACATAAGTCAAATAAATTTACTTCCTTTTATAGAGACAATAGAATTTATTGAACATTTTACAAGATGAAATAAGTGAGACTAGGCTGTAATAGAAACAAATATGCCATAATATGCTAACATAACCTTTATCTTATTGACTAGAGTACAGCAAATCTATAGGAAATCAAGTAAACTTTTTACATGAATTTTATCCAATGTGTCTAAAAAAAGATGATCGTCCATCAAAAATATCATTTATGTTTAAGAAGATAACTATAAGTCCCTCATATTGCTTCTGATTCCAAGTTTCAGACTATTCCAAAGTGGTCCCAAATTTCCCCAAAGTGACTAAAATTCAGAGTATCTCAACATGAACTGAAACACAGTATTTCAGTAAGCTCCACTTTTCAAAAAAAAATGTGTATATATGTGTGTGTCAGGGAAAGTCTAGAAGCCTTACGAGTTTAAAGCAACTTGATTAATTATCCAAGGAGGACTCCCTAAAATCAGTATTTCCATTTATCTGTTTGGTACCCCAGAGCTACTTATACTCAGGGTAATGCACAACACTGAGATTTGGGATGGAGGGATACCATTTTTTATGAAGTGAGAGAAAGATGGATGACTGTGAACCCAGGCTCATTCTCAAGGATATCAAATTTAGGAAAGGGCACATGTCAAAGTTGAGAATCTGGAAACTGACCTCCTTTGAAATATGGATGCAGTCTTCAAGAGCTAGAGTTGTGTATTGAAGGTTTTGAATTCACCCCTACTTCTTAGAGTTCTTAAGTCTATATTGAACTCATAGGAAATAAGACAAAGTTGACCTTTAATGCATATCTCACAGGAAATGGTGGTGATTCAGCCTGTAGCACCTGTTCCTCCAACGGAGCTGGGTGAGCCATAAGGTGTTTAATGCTGAGAAGAATCAAGCAGCTGCATGTAGGTATCATCATTTGGATGAGTCAAAAGATTTATGGTATTTATGTCTCTTCATAGAGTCCACATAACTCTTTATGAATAATGGGGTTATTAATTCAGTGGTTGAGATAATTAATAAAATAAAGCGACACCTCACTTATCTGGCTTATGTAAAGAATGCGTTCTACCAAGTAAAATTATCCTCAAGATAATTAAAACTTATAACTTCAAGTTTAAGCCATGAAGTTAGAAAAACAAGTTCAACATTTTTGATAAGTTTTCTTAAATGAATAATATTTTCTGTTACCTTCTTAAATAAAGACCATGGGACTGAAATTGTACTTTTCTTGATTACTCAGAGTTGTGAGGTGGAAAGTCAGGCAGGCCCAGACGCTAAACAGGGCACTGCTGGTGAAGTCAAGTGGATATGTGTGGTAGCACACACTCATTGGAGGATGATGGGGTAGCAGGAGAGGCAGTTGAAAGAGGGATGCTGGTTTCATACAATCAAGTGCATAGTCACAACTGTGAGATTAAACAGGGGGGAGCAGGCAAGAAACCAAGTCTGAGTCATGGACCCAGATCAGGTAAGCTTTGATCTACAGGAGTTGGCAGGGCTGAAGCTTGCAAAAGTGTGGACCTGAGGCTGTTGTATATTTCTCTCTGTATATAACTGTTTTTACATCTTTCCATTAGCATTTTATTCTTTCACATTGTGTGTTTTAAGTGCCATCTTCTTTCCCACCTCAGGATCGCTGAAAGTCATTAACATCTTCTTCTGTAGTGACAGCCCCTGGCACAGTGTGTGTTGACACAGAGAAGGCACTAAAGGAACGTGCAGCCCTTCATTAGGCCGATAACAACAGAAAGGCAGAATGGCACAGTCAGTCACCAAAATAACTCTTCACTTGAATTGCACATACAGTCTACAGTGTATTGAAGAGTGCAAAAGAATCGTTTCAGCTCTCACACTGTAAACAAGAGTCTTTTCAGTGTATTTAATGCCACATTTTTTATATTTTGTGCTTTTTGTTGGTGATTTTGCTGTTTAAAATGTCCCCCAAGTATAGTCCTGAAGTGTTAAGTGCAAGAAGGTTGCAATGTACATTACAAAGAAAAAAAGTGTGTTAGATAGGCTTCTTTCAGGCATGAATGACAGAGCTATTTGCCCTAAGTTTAATGTTAATTAACCAATAATATAGATTAAATAAGGTGCCTTTAAACAGAAACACACATAAAACAAGATCATGTGTTGATCTATTGATGAAAATGTGAGGAGACACTTGCAAGACAAAAAATAGGAATCATTAAAGCAGTTAATGAGCTAAACTTAAAATTGAAAACTTCTGCTCTCAAAAGACATCCTTAAGAAAATGCAAAGATAAGCCACAGACTAAGAGAAAACAGTTGCAGAACACATATCTGATAAAGGATTGGTTTTTCAAAATATATAAAGAACTCTCTAATGCAATAATAAGAAAAATAACTTCCCCCACACGTTGTTGACTGCACAATTTCAGAAGCACCATTTCTTTACTGGTCACAACAGCCTGTCCAACCTGCCTCCACATACCTTTCAATTCTATTTTCTCTTCTCAGCTCTTGCTGCATTTGCTCTGCTTTAGGTCCTTTTGATTTTCAATAGCCTATCTGGACTCTTCATCTTCAGTTAATTCTCTACACTATAATTAGAATTGTGGTTCTAAAATCCAATCTGATTGTGTTATTTCTATTTAACAATCTTTGCTATCTCTAGACTGACATCAAGATAAAGGTTAAACTACTTAGCAGGAATACAAAGCCTATTGCATTCTGCCATTGACCTAATTTTCCAGCTCAACTCTTAACTCCTCTCAACCTGGAGAAATGCTTGCCAGTCCCAAAATATCTATATTACTTGCAAATTTTGTTCTTGTGGAAATGTTTTCCCACACCCTCTCCTTCACAGGTTGGAACATGGTTGTGAATCATTGAAACTCCGTTGATAGTCATTTCTTCTGTGAGGTCTTCAAAAACAATCTTATTTGTATATTCTAGTGGTTCTCAACTCTGATTGTTCATTATATCTCCTGTTGGGGGTGCATGTAGGGGTGGGGGTAGGGGTTGTAAGCTTTTAAAAATATCAATGCCCAGCCTCCATCCACAGAAATTCAGACTTCCTGGTCTAGAATGAATCTAAGCATAGGAATGTTTTAAGTATTCCTCTAGAGTATTCTAATGTGTGAGGTACTAAAGATATAAAAATTTAAAAGACAGTGTGGAGTTTCTGACTTCAAGAAGTTTGCCTTGGAGGAAACAGGTAAATTAATCATCATTTACAATAGAAAGGAGTGTATAAAGTGAAAGGATATGCATGTAGCACAAACAGAGGAGGCAGGAAGAAAAGGTATGCCAGCAAAGCCACCCCCCATGATCCTACTATAAACCAACCAAATATTTGGTCAACTTTTTATTTGCTTGTAGAATGCTGCTAAACTGTGAAGGATAGTTTAAAGTAACTGATGTGTAACTTAATCACTGTACACAATACAACAAAGGAGCTGTTTTGTCATCAATCACCATTATACCCTACACCTTTAATGCCCAGAACAATACTTGGCACATAGTACTAAAAAATGCGTGTTAAATAAACTAATGGTCAACAGTAGCATTTACATTTTCTTTTCTTAAGAAACAAATTTATGCCTGGCCGGTGTGGCTCAGTGGTTGAACGTCGAACCATGTACCAAGAGGTCACCAATTCGATTCCCGGTCAGGGCACATGCCCAGGCTGTGGGCCTGATCCTCAGTGGGAGGCATGCAGGAGGCGGCCAATAGATGTTCTCTCTCATCGATGTTTCTCTCTCTCTCTACCTCTCCCTTCCTCTCTCTCTCTAAAATCAATAAAGAAAAAAACATTAAAAAAACAACAAATTTATAATTAACATCAATGTTGGCTGAAAATTAATACTAAGCATTATATATTTGGTGTCAAAGATTTTGACCAATAGAGCATGTATATGTGTCCTACTGCTTGGATGAGACACGCAATTCTAAATTAAGCTGAGAAAAAAAAGTACTGACAAAGCAGTTCATTTTCAGTAATCTGGGTTTTCCCAAATAGTGACATGAGAGCCAGTCATTCTGAATTGGACAGTTTGAGTTCCTCTTCAAGAATCTGAAATGTAGGTCAGGGCTTTGCTGACATTTCCATTTGCCTCGCAGATGAAAATCTGAAGTGATCACTGACAAGCAGGCAGTGGGGAAAGAAGACATGACGCAGGCCTGGCTCTGAGGTGGAATTATGTGCTTCAAACAGACTGAAAGGTAAAGAGAAATGATCATCCAAATACTTAAAAACAGTGATATTTCCTTTTGGAAATACATGGGCAAAGTTATTTTCTCTTATAAGTTCTTATGATATTTTATACAGCGGTTACCGATGAAAGTTAAATCTATAATATTGTCTGACATCACATCATCTTAACAATTATTGTGCATATTCTATTAGGTAAGTAGTTAACTTCTGACTAGAAACATTTTAGGGCTTGTTTTACCTATTATTTATAAAGATGAGACCTACTATTGTTAACAACTTATGAAAGGGATCCCTATATTCATGAGTATGAGTTTTAAAAAATGTTATCAGATATTTCATGCTACTTGATGAGTTATGAATTTTGTTTTGTTGTTTTATAGGAAAGGCTCAAGATTTTTTAGGCAGATAAAAATAAGTGAATAATGTTGATTGTTGGATAACTGAATTATTAATAATGTAAGAAACTGATGAATGGAATAATGCAACTCCAGTTGTAAACTCATGGCAATTTCTACAATGTGTTTCTTTTGAGCTCTCTATAGATGAATGAGCTTTGTATAAGTTTAACTGGTGATAACACATATGAATTTGTCTCACTTCATCTTTTTTCATTTTAAATGCCTTCACTCTGGAGATTCTTAAATTTTTTCAAAGTTTTACTCATCAAACATTGATATTTCTGGAGCTTGATAGGTGCACGATGTGTTCAGGAGGAAAATCCATCCTCAGGAGTTAGAGCAGAAAGAGACATCTGATGAGAGACACTAGATTAGGAGGAGTGGTATTATTTCAAGGGTCCAAAGGTCCTACTGAGGTAAATCATAGTGATATCTGAAGGGTATAAAATGGCTTTTGCTTTACTCCTCAACCTGTATTATGTCTCCTCACACACCAGGGACTTTTTGCCGTTGCCTTCCTTCCTTCCTTTCTTCCTAATCAAAGGTTCTCACCAAAGAATAACTGTTAGGGGAAAAAATGTGATACCTTTTATTAAAATATTACAATTTAAACATTTCTTTGTATTTTTCTAGAGGGGATCAAAGAGCTTTTTCCTTCTTTCAGGCATGAGTCAGGTCACGGTTCCATGGGAGGTGATAGTAGCTCTTTACGTAGTCTTCAGTTGGTGTCACGGAGGTACAGTATTTTGAATTCCTATTATTATCTTTTATTCAAATAAAATATTGAGTGCCTAATATTTTCAAGGTATTATGCTAAGATCTCTGAAGAATTTATAGTTATTATATTGGGAAAAATTATATGTACACATAAAAATTACGTGGAATGAAATTAAAAAGTCCGACCTCCCTCCTCATGCAGGATTCCTTTCTTAAGTATCCCTAATGGACACACCTTTAACTTGTATAGAAATATTTCCATGAAGGCGTTTATTACTTTGAGTTGGCATGTTCTCTCTCTGAACATTATAATTGTCATATGAAAACCCATCAAACATTTTGAATTTAACTTCACAGACCATTGGTTACTCTGTGTCAGGCACTGTGCGAAGTCTTTTATCCCTCACAACAACTTTGTGCAGCAGTATTATGTGCTATTATTATTCTCATCTTATAATTTACTCAAACATCTGACACTATGACAGACATAAGCAGTTTTGAGGAATCCAGGAAGGGGATCATCAGAAGTTCAGACAGGACAGCCATTTGCATTTAGGAGTTTCCACTGGAGGCAATGGTATCCTGGGTATGCAGCAAGGACTCATTGACTGAGTGACAAGCAACACCACGCAGGGTTCTGGACCTTGAGGAACACTTCGCAGATGTTGCAAGTTACTCAGAGTAGTGAGAAGTGCAAAACTGTGCTCTATAGGTTGGGACACAATTAGAGATATAGAGTTAGCCTCATCATCAGAATCCCTCCTGCAGGGTATTGGACACTTCCAGAGTCAGACCAACACTATCCAAGAAGATTTAGATGAAATAAGGCACCAGTTACTTTTTTTGGCTTCTCGAGAAATACAAATGATAAGTAGGACTTCTGCTTAAACATTCAAGTGATTAATATAGAGCATAGAGAGACAAGACGAGCCCTTGTGATGTGGCATTAGAGACTGTTCAGCTGTCCATTAGAAATTATTTTCTATGGTATTGTTCAATCTGCTATGAAAAATTTTAATATCATCCAGACTACCTTTTCCAAGTTTTCTACTAGAATGTTTTCTACTAGCTTTGCTGAAATAAAATATATATATATATATGTCATGTTTAACCTTCCTCTGACCAATCCAAGAACTCTATTAAAAAGAGAAATTAATATATTTTCTATGACTTATTCTTATGTAATTCGTGTTGACTCCTTCTGATAATGGATTTTTTTCTATGTACTGAAAAATTATTGACTTACTAATTCATTGTCAGTGTCTTTCTCTTTAATTAATCCATCTATTTATAACACTGAACGTATATTAAATGTTGTTTTGCAACTTTTTAACTTTAAAAAAAAATCTGAACATTTCCCATATGATTAAATCAAGGATGAATTTTAAGTGGTTACCAAGCAATAGATTTTTGCCGTAAGATGGTTTTATTCATTAAACTCAGAATTTTCTGGTAAAAGTAACCTTTATCTACAAAATAATGAAAGATTTGTTGATTAGCTAGAGAATCGGGTTTGGATTCTGCAGTGCCAAGTGTTAGGCCCCATCTGAAAAGGTGTAGCCTCATAATGCCTTGGTTCTCTGCTTTAAAATATGAGAGCTAATTACATTTGCTCTTTAGACAGAGAAGTTTAAAGGTTGACACTAGTGTTGTGTCATGCTGCTGAACTTTAACAGAAGCAAAGTAAAAATACATGATAATGAGTTCACCAATTAAAAAATACACTTAGTCCCGAAACTTTTTCCCAATGAAAATCATTTAATTCATAGAAAAGAATACATTTTAAATGTGATTGCCTATTTTTTTGAATCTCTTGTTTTAATGGTTTATATGAAACTTATTATTTTCATCTACTTATTTCCAGGAATTACAAATATAAATTGCTCTGGCCACATCTGGGTAGAACCAGCCACAATTTTTAAGATGGGCATGAATATCTCTATATATTGCCAAGCAGCAATTAAGAACTGCCAACCAAGGAAACTTTATTTTTATAAAAATGGCATCAAAGAAAGATTTAAAATCACAAGGATTAATCAAACAACAGCTCAGCTTCGGTATGACAACTTTCTGGAACCCCGTGCCTCTATGTATTGCACCGCCGAGTGCCCGGGGTACTTTCAAGAGACACTGATATGTGGAAAAGACATTTCTTCCGGATGTAAGTGTTGGGGGTGCATTCAAAGTCCAAATGAAAGCTGGTCTAACAAGGAACTGGTAATCACCAACTTGCCTTAGAAAAGAGACAAATTGATATAGTTCACTTCTTATATTAGTTTAATACAGGAGTTGCAAACTTAAATGTCTCCAGGGGCCAGACTGGTGAAAAATATGAGTTACAAAAGCTGGTGGGATCTGTGCAGAGAGGAAAGCATGTATATGGTCCACGGGAGACAGCCACTGCCCTGCTCCAGCATTCATGTGGGCTCCATATTCCTAGATTTTTTGACTCTTCAGAAGAAGATAGAAATATGAATTTTTAATGTAAATGCTCTACAAATTTTACAATGTTATCAATGCCTTCAAAAAAACAAACTTTCAACACTTGCCTGGCCAGACACAGCATAAATGAGAAGCAGCAACCTCAGGTTTTATTTTATTTTTTAGTTAATCCTTACCTGGCGATATTTTTTGCATTGATTTTTAGAGAGAGTGGAAGGGAGGGAATAAGAGGGGAGAAAGAGAGAGAAAGAGAGAGGCAGCACTCTGAGAGAGACACACATCGATTGGTTGCCTCCCACATGCACCCCAACCTGGGCTGGGGATAGAATCTGCAACCCAGGTATGTGCCCTTGACCAGGAATCAAACCCACGACCCTTTGGTGCATGGGCTGATGCTTTAACCACTGAGCCACACCGGCCAGGGTGCAAACAGGTTTTAAATGTTGTCCTTTTCATCTGTTTTTCACTTATGGTTTTTGCTTGTTTTTATTTTTCCAAACTAACATAATCAACCTTGAAGCAGATCTCACTGTAAAATTTTGAGGTTAAAATTTAGGGAGAAAAAAAAGATGCAAAACTAGTTTTGTGTTCTTGCTATACTCCTTACCAGCTGTGTGACCTTGGGCAAGTTGCTTAACTAATCTGAGTCTCAATTCCCTATCTGTAAAACGAGGCAAATTATACTGACTATGATAAGCACTCAATTTTAATAATTTATTTTAAAGCATATTATACACTTTAGCCCTGGCTGGTTTGGCTCAGCGGTTAGAGCGTTGGCCTGCGGTCCAGAGAGACCCGGGTTCGGTTCCCGCTAAGGGCATGTACTTTGGTTGCAGTTTGTCCCCGGCCCTGGTTGGTTGTGCGGGTGGCAGCCACTCGATGTGGCCCTTTCACATCGATGTTTCTCTCTCTCTCTCTTCCTCTCTCTCCCTCCTACTCTATCTGAACAAAAAATGAAAAAGTGTCCTCGGGTAAGGATAAAAAATAAATAAATAAAAATAAATAAATAAATAAATAAATAAAGCATATTATACACTTTAAAGCACAATTGTCAATGTGTCTAAACCCTTAAAAATACATCTTTTGGATAAAGCATGGAAGATGCTGATACAATCCCCTGCTTCTAATCTTCTAATCTTACTGCCCTAATTGTGTATCATCGTGTTTATTACTTTAATTATTAAGAAAAAAAATTTATGAGGTTAATCTTTAAACTATTTGCTAAATTCCATTTGTGTTCAAGTATTCTGAAGATGTTTAAATTATTAGAGTAACATGTGCTGATTTGCATGATTATATT
This sequence comes from Tadarida brasiliensis, assembly GCA_030848825.1. Lineage (NCBI taxonomy): Eukaryota > Metazoa > Chordata > Mammalia > Chiroptera > Molossidae > Tadarida > Tadarida brasiliensis. The sequence continues at coordinate 51,137,221 of CM061264.1, forward strand.
CTTGGTTCTACTATTATAAAAGATAGATCAATAAGTTCAGCACTGTTTTAACCCAGATATTTATTCCCTATGGCATCTGGGCCCATTTTCAGTGAAGATAGAGGGCTTTGGGTCTTTGTCATGTTCTCGTCCTCCATATGTATGAGAACCAAACCTGAGTTCTTACATCCTCACCTCAGGACCCTACCTAGTAAGAGCAAGACCACCGGGTCCCTAGAGTGGATAACGGAAAAGCAGGAGGCCTCCTTGTTCTAAAATAAGGCCATTACTTACTTAAATCTGGTTGCCTGGCCTTGCAAGGTTTTCAAAAGAGAGAAGAAATAGGGGAGGTGGTAGAGGTAAACTGAGGAAGAAAAGGAAGTAGTAAATTTTGGAGTCAAAGAATAAGGTTGGCAAACATATGTCTTAAACTGATAATAACATGCTAAACTTGCCCTAAATTGTGGGAATTGAAACCACAGGCAGATCTCTTATCTGATGTATGAAGACTCCTTACTTTGTCCACATCCTCAGGAAATATAAATAAGCCTTAATGCTTAAATATTTTACTCTTCATCCTTTGGGGTGGGGTGGGGGTGTTGAGATAATATACAATTTCTTCAGAGGGCAAATAAGCAACTTCCACAGTTATTAGGAAAGGTTAGTTTTTAATTTGTGCCAGAGGAAGAAAGAGGCAAAAGAAGCATGGCCTCCTTCCCTGAGCTGCAGCTGGGTGAGAGATTACTACCAGGAGCTCTGCCAGTGTTGGCCGAGGGCCTCTGCGCCCCCCCAAAACCACTGAGTGACATTTAAGGTCAGGGAATGTCCTTTGCTCTCCTCCTAGAACAACATAGGAAGCACTTATTCTCTGCAAATGGCTGCTTAGAAAGAATATCCCTCTTTCCATTTACATACGTTATGAGTTGTAACTTCTCACCTAGATCTCTGGTTATGAGTGTGAAATTGTAACTGCCAGGTAAAAATGTACTCAAACCCCTGCACTCAAGAACCCCGGTGTTCTTGGGTTCTGCGTTTTTAGCAAACAGAACTTCCGATTTAAGTAGGTAAAAACAAGGTTTTTGAGGGTTTTTGTGGTACTCTAGAAATCACATTGCTTTCGCTGGATCACTTTGATCACAGGATATTTGTCCTGCGAGCTTTACTATGTTAATTTATCGTTACTGCTTTAAACAAAATGATTATGTGAATATTTTTAGACTGGAGACAAGTCATACAAGACAGAGAGAAGATAAATGAGTCATGTTTTCCTTGAAAAGTTATCCATATGTATTTTAAACAGTCTGTACTTTAATGTGTAGTGAGATACAAACTATTATTATCACAATTTTCAGTTTTAGCCATAATTTTAAACATTTCTTAGATTCTTATCTGCGATTAAATGCATGCTTATTATGGGAAGTTTGTTCTATCAGAATAACACCAATCCTGGAATCAAACACTGTAGGATGTCTTTATGCATTTAAAAATACCAAATTAAAATAAACCATACCTGGAACAGTCACATTGCCACCTAATCATTTATTTAAAAGTTTAAAAATCTTTGACTTAAATTTTAATGATCTTTGATCTCTACTTATCTTGATGAAAGCAGACTTGTTGTCCAATAAAAGTCCTGAATATTCATCTTTACAATTGCTATTGAGTATCATAACTGGCACAATTAGGCTGATCTGTGCTCTCCTTGGATAAGGAATTAAAGAGTGATCTTGCCAGAAGCATTGGGTCTCTCTTCATTTTAAGTCTTCTGATTATTATCATTTTATTAATTAAGCCCATCAATTCATGAAACACACTTTATTGAGAGACTGCTATGCACCAAAAACGTGTTAAATGCTAGAAATTCAAAGAAGAGGGAATCACAGTCTCTGCCTTCAAGAAGCTCTCAATAGAAAATGATCCTTGGCTAGACTCTGAATTAATTAGAAACCTGGCCTGTGATGAATGAGTGCCTCAATCATAGGGGAGGGATGGCATTGGTAGGCAAGAGCAGAAACTTCAGCCTCATCCTTATATACTTCAGAGTGTGCTATAGTATCTGGCTGTAGAGCTGGTTTTTAGTCTTGAACATTGAACAACCTGAAATGAGATCTAACAGCAGTCTGGTCTTACTCTCATAACCATACTTACAATCCCATCTTTACATAGCTTCGTGTTAATATTACAAATAGTATGTTTATTTACATGTGTGTATATAATCAATTTGATCTCTTGCAAAGTTAATTAACCACCAGACAGTTATAACCCTAAGCACTCACTTCATATGGAATGCTGTGGAATAAATAACATATCCCAAAAAATGGACAGTTGTCTTTCATGATGACTAAATCAATGATACTCTCTATCTGAAACCAGAGGACAAAAATAACTTCAGTACAAACCACTGTAATCATTGAGGGACCACAGCTCAATCATTCAAAATGACTTAAATGTCTGTTTAAATGGCTACCTCCTTTTAAAATAAATAAATAAATAAATGTCAGCTCTTTTATTTAAAAAAAATAGTATTTTTATTGATTTCTTAGAGACAAGGGAAGGGAGAGAAAGACAGAAACATCGATGTGAGAGAGAAACATCTATCAGCTGCCTCCTGCAGGCCCCCTACTGGGGATGGGGCCTGAAACCCGGGCATATGCCCTGACTGGAACCTAACTGGGACTTCTCAGTCCATGGGGCAAGGCTCAATCCACTGAGCCACACCTGCTGGGCAATAGCTATCTCCTTTAAGGTGCAAATAAAATGTAAAGATTTCTTTATCTTACTTGGTGTCTTATTTCTCCCCATTGTAACTCAGTGCTACAACTCACAAAAAATGTTATCAAGTACTTTAGTGTATTCTTACTGTTTGAAAATCATTTTTTAATTATAAAATCAAATTATAGTCAAGGCATAAAGTTTTTAAAAATTTAGACTAGCAAAAAAAAAAAATACCCATCATCTCTATAATCCCATAATCTCACCATTAATAGAATTCTTCTTTAATAATGTCTTTTTAGAATATCTTTCAAGTTTCTCTCTCTCTCTCTCTCTCTTTCCCTCCCTCTTTCTACCACTATACGATACTATTTCACAATCTGCTTTTTTCACTTTATCATATGGCCATTAGTTACTTACTAAACTAATTAAACATATACTTAAATTGTATTCTACATTGTTTTGGGGATGTATTTTAGGAATGTATCATAGTTTATTTAACCTTATCTTAGGGTATTAAGTTTGTTTCTAATATTGTAATAGACAATACTTTAAAGGCACATTTTTTAGCCAAATATTTTGTATATTTTGAACATTTCATTAAGGATAAAATCCTAGATGTAAAATTGCTGGGTGTAAGATATTACTCCAGCTTATAAAGACTGTGATATGTAAAGTGTTCTCCAGAAAGGCTGTAGTAATTTGCACAAGTGTGTTAGAGGATTTCCCTGAGTCCATTCCAACAATGAGGATTATCATTTTTCAAAATCCTTGCCATTTTGATAGATCTAAATAATATCTATTATCATTTTAATTTGCAATGAGGATAAATTTTTTCATATATTTATATCTGATTTTATAAGTAATATTCTTGGTGTATAATCTACAGGTGATTATAGGAGTATATTTAGATTTAAGATAAATCTTTGGGTATGACTTCAGGTGTATAAATGTCTGTACTTATATTCTTTATAAGCCCCCATTCTGCCATTTGTCTGGTCATTTTCGGAGTAGTCTAGTTTCCCAGGCAGGATTGCACATGTAGGCATAAGCTGACAGAGCCACACCTGAAAAGTAAGTATATAATCATTACTCACTATTTCCATACTTCTCTTTTGATCTTTTTCTTGGTAATTTATTACTGGATGATGTAACTGAAAATTCCAGGTGCTGTTCCATAGTTGTTGGGGTTTCATTGGCTCCAGAGGCCCCAAGGGCTCAAACAATGTTACCAGAACTCTCTGATCGTTTCCCATCTCTTGGGTTTTGTTTTTCCCTGTTTTGGCTTCATTCTTAAATAGACAGTTTCACTATGACAGCGAGATTGCCACCAGCAACTCACAGCTCCATGGTACTCAGAGATGGCAATTTCAGCGGGGAAGAAAGTGTCTCTTTCACAACGGCTCCTGAAAAAGTCCCTTGGAGAATTCTGATTGGTTCATCTTGAGTCATGCATTCATTCCCAACAGAAATATTCGATTAATCGGCCTAGGTCAAAGGCACACTTCTGTGTGGAGCCTAGTGATTGACAGCCCTTGGGGTAGAGAGGGGATGAGGTTGGGAGTGAGGGAGATGTCAGTTCTAAAAAGGGAAAAATACTAGCAGAAGAAATCTAACAATGTTCCCTACAATTTGGCCACTCAGAGAAAGCACTGAGGAGGATGGGGGAAGGGAGAAAGAGAATCTTGAAACAGAATTCTGTGATTACCAAAATTTTTAAAAATCTTGTTTTTTACTGTGGTAAAATAGACACAGCATAAAACATACCATTTTAACCATTTGTACGTGTCCAGTTCTGTGGCAATGAGTACATTGTTGGGCAACCGTCACTGCCATCCATTTCTAGAACTCCTCTCATCTTGCAAAACTGAAACCCTGTGTGCACTAAACATTAACTTCCCATTCCTTCCTATCTCCAACCACCAACAACCACCATTCTACTTTCTGGCTCTACGGCTTTGACTATTCTAGATACCTCAGATAAGTGAAATCACACAGTATTTCTCCTTTTGTGTCTGATTTATTTTACTTAGTAAAATGTCTCCAAGGTTCCTCTGTATTGTAGCATGTGTCAGAATTCCCTTTCCTTTTATTTATTTATTTTTTCCTTTTATTGATTTTGGAGAGAAAGAAAGGGAGAGGGAGAGAGAGATAGAAACATCGATGAGAGAGAACATTGGCCACCTCCTACATGCCCCCCACTGGGGATTTGGCCCACAACCTGGGCATGTGCCCTGACGGGGAATTGAACCGGTGACCTCTTGGTGCATGGGTCGACGCTCAAACACTGAGCCACACCAGCCGGACAAGAATTCCCTTTCTTTTTAAGGCTGTATAGTACTCCATTATCGGTATGAACACTAAAGTTTTAAAGTGAATAGGTGCCAGAGGAGAAGAAAGTTTGCCAGAGAAGTAGAAACACACTTTGTAGAACTCTTTCTCAGGAGCCAAAAGGCACAGAGGTTTCAAGAAGGGTGTGACCAAAATATGAAATGCTGCAGAGGTCAAGATCACTAATGACTGCAAAAAGATCATGGGATTTATTGATTAGAAAGCCATTAATGACCTTAGCAACAGTGGTTTTGGTGAAATTGTGGACTGAATCTTGGTGGTTAGGGGTTTAAGAGTAAATGGGAGATGAAGAAAAAGACCAGTATAATGAATTCTTAAAAAAAAAAAGTTTAGCTGTTAAGAAAAGGAGAAAGATACAGTGATAGCTGACAGGAGAGAATTTAGGGGGATGGACTTTTTTTTGATAGGAGGAACTTAATCACATTAGTATCCCCAAAGAAGTAGAGAATATAGAAAAATATAAAGGAAAGGAGCAACATTTGAGGGCACAGTAGGTTGCAAAGTGAGGTGGTAGGGAATGAATGAGAGAAGTGCTGAGTGGGGATTGACCTGTTTTCCCAAATAAAATGGAAAGTTTAACAACTATCTACTTTATACAGAGCTCTATGTTTCTATGGTGGCTCCTAAGTGATACATTTTGTTGCAGATCCACCAGATGTCCCTGACAAGGTGACCTGTGTCATTTATGAATATTCAGGCAACATGACTTGTACCTGGAATACAGGAAAGCCCACCTACATAGACACAAAGCATGTGGTGCATGTGAAGAGGTAGGTTCCTTCCTCAACACTTTAACATAAGCAATTCCACTGCAGTTCAGCCAGTGCCTTACCTCCAGCAGGGATCCAAGAAATCATCCTCGAGCATTAAATGGACACTCGGATTATCCTCAACTCCCTAACTACGATCAGTGAAGCTACCACAACACTTTTGGGCCACTAATATTTTCACTGTGGTGGGCAAGGTTTTCTATAATCTTTCCAACCTTTTAATTCATTGGTAGGGACCTAGGGGCAGGGACCTAATGGTGATACAGCACAACAGCTGTAAAAGAACCTTTGCTTAAAAATCCCAGACCTATCCCCCTACTAAGGTTTAGGCAATTTACTCAATTTCTCCAAATTGACTTCTCTTTATCTGTGAAATGGGCCTAAAATAGAACCTATTGCACAGGTTTGTTCTAATTATTTACATAGAATTTGGCTTTTAAAGTATGTATCACAATGCCAGGTCCATAGTTAGTACTAAATTCATGAAAGCTATTATTATTAATAATAATGATCCTCCAAACTGAAATTTGGTGTCTCTATGGACTGAGCAACTTTCCTGGTTTGCCTGAGTCTAATGGAGGTTCCGGGACACAGGACTTTCCATTTTAAAACTGAAAGTAATAATTGAATGAAAGTAATCATTTTTCACTTGGAGTTCAGGAAGGCTCTGTAAAATGCTCGTTTGTTATGTTCTAATGATACCCAGACAATAGGAGCCAAGACCACCAGGCAGCCAAAATTTCTTAAGTTTCATGCTTAAAGACAAATGGTTGATCATAAAAGTTTATTATTTCATCCTAAATTAAATTGGGGGAAATGTATGTTTACATTTATTCAGAAACTGCAAAATAGGAAAAGGTTGATATGAGAAAATCCCTTTCCATTCCTCAGTGTACATAGTTCAAATCTTTCTATGTTACATTTAAACTATATCAGTGGACATCAGTCTGTTTTGGACTCCTCTGCTAGTGTTAAAGATGGAAATAAAGCCATTCATTTGAAAAATATAGGCAAATTGAGATAAGTTGGTCACCCTATCCATGTTTCTTGTTTTTTAGTTTAATTTTTCTTTTTAAAGAATGCCTTCAGCCCTGGCTGGGTGGCATAGTTGGTTGGGGCATTGTCTTGTGCACCAAAGGGTTGTGGGTTTGATCCCTGGTCCAGGCACATATGGGAGGCAGCCGTTTGACGTTTCTCTCTCATTGATGTTTCTCTCTCTCTCTCCCCCACTTCTTATCTCTCTAAAATTGATAATAATAATAATAATAATAATAATAATAAACATATCCGTAGGTGAGGATTTAAAAAAAAGAATACCTTCAGTAATGTATTTGAAGTACACTTTTTTCTCTCAAAAATTTCACAAACTACTTATTTTTCAAAAAATTATTTACCTTACTGTTTGCCAAGCACTGAGCCAAAAGCTTTATAAGTGTGACCTCATTTAATCCCCTATACAATCCTGTGAGGTACCCTGAGAAGATAATTTTTTCTGATTTTCATAAGCAAGGCTACCGAGGCTTAGCAAGTTTAGGCAATGTGTCCAGGACCACACAGCTATAGAGTGGGAGAGGTGGGATTTGAACCTGGGCTGGCCTGACTGCCTTACTTCTAATTTACTTATTTTCTGCTGAAATGTTGCAGAGAACCAGATCACAGGGCACATTTTAATAGATGCTATCCAGGTCTCATCTTTGCGGAAGAGAATAACCTTTCAAACTTGCTCTTTTTGTCCACCTCTTAGATACTCAGAATGATTGTGATTAAATGAAACATGAAAAGTAACACCTTTCAGTCAAGAAACTCTGGGTAAAAACGAGACCTTTTTATGAATACATTGCTAAGCCTGGAGTTACTAGCTGTGTGACATGGGCAGGAAGTTCACACCTTTCATTCTGAGCTGGGGTTAAACAGAGACATGGTCAGGTGTTGAAGGGATAATGGGAACACTGAGCTCAGAAATGGGTTGCACTGATAATAATACACAATCTGCTAAGCAGCATGCTCCTTGTGTACGCCATGTGCATTATGTCTTCAATCCTCAACTCAACCTTGGGAGGTAACTGTTATTATTATTCCCATCTTACAGATGGCTTGTGAGCTCATACTGTCTCTCCCAAGTCACTTGTCTAAGACATAGGGAGCCAGGATTCTAACAGGGGCCTGAGAGTTAACCTCTACCCCTTGTCTCTGGGGTAAAATTGTCTCCATGAGATGAAAAAAGGCTATGAGGACAGGAAAGCTAGAGTCTCACCGCTAAACCCGCTCTAGGAATGTGAAAATGAGGGCAGCGTGGGAGCAAACCCCACAGTCCAAGCTCACAGAAAAACTAGGAAGTGCCAGACTGACAAGGAGCCTAGAGCCTTGAGGATTTTTGCTCTTTCCTGGATTCTTTTACTGTCTCGTGGAGGATTGTGGTTGGTTGGATAACTTTTAAAAATATAATAGCTTTGTTGAGTATAATCCAACATATCATACAATTCACCTTACATAAAGTGTACCATTCAATGACTTTAGTGTATTCACAGAGTTGAGCAACTATCACCACAATCAATTTTAGAACATTTTCATCATGCCAAAAAGAAACCCTGTATACGTTAGTAGTCATTCACCTTTTCTCCTCAACTTTCCCAGCCCTAGGCATTCTCTATGGATTTGCCTATTCTGGAATCTTCATATAAAAGGAATCATATACCACACGGTCTTTTATGACTGGCTTCTCTCACTTGGCATGTTTTCAAGGTTCATTCATGGTGTAGCTTCATTTCAATACATAACCCATGTATTAATACTTCATTTCTTGTTACAGCTGAATAATGTTCCATTGTATGGATATATCACACTTTATCCGTTCAGTAGTTGATGGAATTTGGGTTGTTTTCATTTTTTGGCTATTATGCATAATGAATAATGCCTCTATTAACATTTGTGTACAATATTTTGTGTAGACATGTTTTCATTTCTCTTGGGCATGTACTTAGAAACAGAGCTGCTGTGTCATATGGTAACTCTGTTTAACCTTCTGAGGAACTGCCACACTGCTTTCTAAAGCAGCTGCACAATTTTGCATTCCCACCAGGAGTGTGTGAGGGCTCCAATTTCTCCACATTCTTGTCAACGCTTGTTAGTATCTTGTTGGTTACTGCCATCTTAGGGGGTGTGGGTTAATCCTTTCAAGTCCCACTAACCTGTTTTCTCAGGTTCTTGACAATAAAATAGTCTTGTAAATTTGGAACAAACATAGCACAATTTGAGAAAATATATTTGTTAGCAAAAGCTTGGCAACCACCACTTAATTTCCTATTTAATGTCATAAAAATATTCTCTGAATAGTGTATAAGATTATTTATTATAGATTTCTTTTAAAATTCAATAATGTATTATAAATTATATATGTTTCAATGATTTATATATAGCTTTTTTTTGTTTGCTTTATTTACACGTGACTTTTGAAGGACACAACCTCTTTATGAAGTGGAGAATACCTATAGTGAGTTATGAGTACTGAGATTGTTCCATTGGAAAGAGCAAGGGCTTGAGAGTTTTATATTTAATTTCTAGTTCTGGAACATATCAGTCAGGTGTCTCTCATGATGCAAATATCAGAAAACCCAAGTGCTGTGACTTGAACAGATGGGGCCTTATTTATATCAGGTCATAGGTGTAAGTAGTACAGAGCTGGAATGATAATGCAATGACACCCCAAGGACCCAGGCTCTTTCTACCTTTCTCCTCTGCAATCTTGTGCGTTGGCCTTAATCCTCAGATGCTGTACCTCCAGGCTTCTCATCCAAGTGCCCTGCAGATGGAGCTTAGCCCTGCTATCTAATTTTATCCACCATAGTTGTTAACTATGCGATCTTGGAAGAGTTATTTAGCTATGCTGAGCCTCAGCCTCTTGTAAAATGAGAATAAGTAATACCATTCTGGGTTGTTATAAAACTTATAAGAAAGCAAATTATAGGAAATGGTTTGCAAATAGGAAATGCTTAAGACATTAACAACAAAAAGGCGATGTTCAAGTATTATGGTGGCACTCAAGGCTGACTCCTTAGGCTTACTTAATTTGTTCTTTTTTTTTTTAGTCCTCACCCGAGGACATTTTTCCATGTATCTTCAGATAGAGCAGGAGGGAGGGAGAGAGAGAGAGAAACATTGATGAGAGAGAGACACATTGATTGGTTGCCCCCCCTACGACCCCAGCCAGGGTCGGGGACTGAACCACAACCGAGGTACATGCCTTTCACAGGAATTGAACTCGCGACTCCTTGGTCCTTGGGCCGACCCTCTCACCGCTGAGCCAAACCAGCCAGGGCCCCTCCTGTACCCTTCTATATTTGCTATGTATCTACCTACTGCTGTCCCAGTATCCTCCACAGGTGCACGTAAATATCTTCTTTCTTTATCTTGGAAGCTTTTGTAATATCTGGCACAGTGCCTTCTACTCAATAAGTACTGAATGAAAATTAATGAATGATGGTGGCCCTTCATTCCATTCCATTCAAGTCAGCTTAGCAAATATTTATTTAGCATTTTGTGTCTTCTTGGCATAATGCTGAACTTTAGAGATTTAAAAAGATAGACACTGTCTCTGTGCATGAAAAGTTCATACATTTTTAAGAATAACATCAATGGTGGAATTTTCTGGTGCCATAAAAGACCAACTGGGCAATTATTTTTAGATGATATATAATTTCAGACCCCATAAAATCAATTGTTTATTCTACTGATTCATAAGATCTGCTTGTTTTTGCCATGTCTTTTTCTTTAAAAAAAAAAGTTTTTATTGGTTTTTTTAGAGAGAGAGGAAAGGAGAGAGAGATAGAAACATTGACATGAGAGAGAAAACATCCATCGGCTGCCTCCTGCACACCTCCCACTGGGCATGGAGCCCACAACCCAGGCATGTGCCCTGACCAGGAATCAAACCAGGACCTCAGTCCACGGGACGACGCTCAATCCACTGAGCCACACTGACCAGGCTGCCACATCCTTTTCATGTACATATACCTAACAACCAGAAAGAGTTCTTAGATATGATTCCAAATATTTTTAAGGCTCTAATATTATGTTTCAGTGATTCTTTTAGGACTCAATAAACAGTTCACATTTTAAAATCCTTTTCCTCACTGATTCTGTACTTGTACTCAGAAAGCTAACTGTGGCTGGGGACAAACACAAACTTACTGATACTACTTTCTATTTATGAACACTAACCTCAACTGGGCCCAGAGAGCAACCCAGTAACCCCACTACATTTCACTGGCCAAGTCACTAACTCACTAAGACAAATAATTATTTCATCATGTTTCCTCTCATCTCTGGCCTCCAGCATCTTTCATTCTCTACTGGTGATCTACTTCTCTTTCTTTGATAAAATAGGAGCAGTGAGAAATACTACAACCTCCCTCTTCTACTGATGCATTGACATCTGTACACGCATACTTGATCTTCTCTTCTACTACTGTGGATGAACAACCATTACCCTGAGGCCAAGTCTCCACTTGTGTATGAGATACTACCCCTCCGGCCTACTGGAGGTCACTCCTCCAGCAATGTTCCTCTCTTTCTTCTGCATGATCACCTTTTCTATCTTTACTGCATTTTCCCCTTCAGCTTTAAAACATGCTATAGCATCTGCTTTCTTGAAAACATACAACCCTTCCTTGGTCCCTCTCCTCTATTGCCCTATCTCTCTGCTCCTCTGTATGGCAAACTCCTCAAAAAAGTTGTCTGTATTTTATCTCTGCTTCCTCTCTTCTCATCCTCTCTTTAATCTAGTTTAGTCAAGTTTTTGCCCTCCACTGAAACAGTGCCACCAATGACTTCCCCATTGCCAAACCCAACAGCTTATTCTTAGTCCTTATCTTACTTATCAAGAGCATTTACTAGAAGGAGCATTTCATTTAGCTTTTCACTTCCTTCTTCTGGCTGCCAAGACACCACTCCCTTTTGGTTCTCCTACCTTCACGGATGTTTTTTCTCAGTCTCTTTGGCTGGTTCCTTTTCATTTTAAGTAAAGGAATAGGCCCTCACAGCACTATCCTAGGATTTCTTATTATCTCTATCTAAAACTCCTTACCTAAAAGATCTTATCCAAATTTATGGTGTAAAACTCTCTAATTTATATATCTCCAATCCATTCATCTCTTCTGAACATATATCTAGCATCTTTTTCAACACTTCCTCTTAGAAATCCAAAAGGTAACTCAAAGCCAACATTTTCAAAATCAAACACCCAGTTTTCTCTCTCCAGACTTGCATTCCCATTTTCAGTAAATGGCAACTCCATCCTTCACATTATTCAGGTCAAAATCATTGGCCTCCCCCTGGATTCTTCTGTACAAATGATCAGCAAAACATATTGGGTTTATCTTTAAAATCTGACCTCCTTTCACTACGTAGATAACAATCCTGGTCTAAGCCACATCATCTCTCATCTGACTTAGTTCAAGAACTTCCTAACTGATGCCCTAGCCTCTAGCTTTGCCCTTCTATATTTCGTTAGTATTCACAAGTTGCCAGCATAATCCTTTTCACACGCATGTCAGATCATGTCACTCTTCTGCTCAAAATCTCTCATTTCAGTCAAATCAAAACCAGGGTCCTTCAATGCCCTATGTGACCTTACAGTGCCTTCTAAATCTCTCCCTCCTCCATAGCGCTCTGATCTTTTCTCTAATCCCTTTCCATCTCCCTCACTGTACCAAGCATCCTTGACCTCCTTACTGTTTACTGTTCTTTCAATGGGACAAGCAAGATCTTGACTCGGGGCCTTTGCAGATTGCCTAGAATGTTCTTCCTTCAGAGAGCCAAAAGTCTTGATCTTTGCTCTAATGTTACCTTCTCAGATACACCTTCCTCATCTCCCTAAAGCAAAAAAAAATTCCTCTACTCTTACTTCTAGCACTTCCTAACCCTTTTTGCTGTATTTTTCTTCTGAACATAATTAGAGGACATACTATGTATTTATTTGTTTCTACCAGAAGGTACGTTCCACAAAGTTTGGGATTTTATCTGTTTTGTTCATTGTTGTTCATTTATGTCATATTTTGATGTTTAAATGAATTTATTACTTGGTAGCATAAGGCTGGTTCCTCTTTTCCTCCCTGAAGTTTTGTCTAAAGTAGTACTTGGGACATAGTGGATAAATAAATATTGTTCAATGAGTGATTAAATAAACAAAAGACACTGTTCACTATTATCACCATAAATTGACAGTGTTTATTGAAAATCTGTTAACTACAACTAAAGCTAGGTACACAGAAAACTTCAGAAAAATATAAATCATGCTGACTCCCTTCAACAAATAATCTATCATGTATTAACTAGCACATGAAAAAAAACAAAATAGAAATAAGAAATTCAAAAACTTTGTAATATACAGTTTTATATAAAAATAGTCCCGCCTAGCTGGTGTGGCTCAGTGGTTGAGCGTCGACCCATGCACGAAGAGGTTGCCAGGTCAATTCCCAGTCAGGGCACATGCCCGGGTTGCAGGCTCGATCCCCAGCAAGGGGGTTGTGCAGGAGGCAGCGACCTCTCTCCCTCTGCCTTCCTCTTTCTCTAAAAATCAATAAAAACTTTTTTTTAAAAAAAGAGTGCTTTTTAAAAGACATTTCTTTAAAAAAAAAAAAAAAGTCCCAAAGTATAGTCAGTCAGTCATTATTATTGGAATCTTCATCTAAAACAGTGCTTTGTGGTCTAGATGCTAACATGAGAGTATGCTTTAAAAGCAAAATTAAATTACCTAGTATATGGTTAATGCTGTTTTAAAAATACATTTTCATTTTGACTTGTGATCTCAATATGTGTGGTAAAAGAATTAGCCACAAACCAAGTAAAAATATGCATGTGGTTTTCTCTAACTGGAAAATATTCAAAGATGCCCTACTTAGTACTTACACATAATTGCCACTTTCCTATTTTCACATTTTAATTCTTTCTTAGCATGAGATTAGCATATCTTATAACAAATTCTCTGCTCGTTTATTTATGTTCCACCTTATTACAAAAAGAGTATAAGGCAACTATGTAAACACCTGAATTTAATGGCATGATTTGACCTCAGATACAAGCAATATAAAATTTCACTTGTTAAAATATAGCACTTTTAAAATTTTCATTTTTATTCTTTTAAATGTGCAAAAGTCATATGTCATAAGTACCTTTTAAGTCATAATAATTGTCTTTTAAAAAATATACTTGTATTGACTTTTAGAGAGAGAGGAAGGGAAAGGGAGAAAGAGATAGAAACATTGATGTGAGAGGGAATCATCCATCAATTGCCTCCTGCACACCCCCTACTAGGGATACTAAGGATCAAGCCCACAACCCAGGCATGTGCTCTGATTGGGAATCAAACCCATGACCTCTTGGTTCATGGGTTGACACTCAACCACTGAGCCACACCAGCTGGGCACAATTGTTGTTTTTTTTAACAAGTCCCTTATTATGTGTGAAGCCACCTGTTTCATGCTTTCTTGTTTCATTTACTCACTTACCACATCTACTCATGATAACAACAATGTTATTATTTGTTTTACAGATGAGTAAACTGAAGTACATAGAGATTAAGTAATTGGCTTCAAGTCTCACAATTTATCAAGGGGCAGAACTGGAGTTTGAACCTAAGTCTGTCTCTAAAACCCAAGCCCTGTGCTTTTCATCACTATGATCCGTTCTTCTTGTCCTCTCATGGTGCTCATAGTGACCTCTCTGCTGGTGAGAGGAAGAGGCAGCACCAGAAAATGTGCATTGAAAGTTAAAAATCTGAGTTGAACTAGACAGAGTAGCTGCTGGCACCTGCGTGCTCTGTACCCCCTCACCCTCCAGCACCCACCTCTGCCAGCCTTAGAGAGATTTCTTGATTGCCTGCTGAAGTTATCCTACTCTGGTAGTGGCAATGAGTTTAAAATATAGAAATATAATTCATGTAGTATTTTGATTTAAAAATGAATTTATTACTTGGTAGCGTAAGGCTGGTTCCTCTTTTCCTCCTTGGAGTTTTGTGTCTTAGCAAGCATGCTACTCTGGGTTCTAACACATCTAAGCGGCTGGCAAGTTATAATCCTGGCTGGGAGATTGTGAGGCTGGAGAAATTAGAGAGTTGCTCTATAGACACACAATAGTAACAGGACTTGAAGTGGAGCCCTAGGAATGAAGTGCCAGTGATTTTTAAACTGTTTCTTCTCCACAAAACCTATTAAGTCAGTCCCCCAAGAAAAAGAGCAGTTGATGCTATTAGATAAAGAAATCAGGCCAGTGCTTGCCTCAGTAGCACAAATACTATAATGGGAATAGGGCAGAGAAGATGAATAAGACCCCGGAATGAGGATGACATACAAATTTGTGAAGCATTCTATTCATTAAATGTAAGAATGTAGGGTACTTGTCTTTTCACCATTGTTCAAATTCCAAGGTTATCTCTCTTCTAAATTTGACTATCTATATCAAGTTAGGTTTCACAATGCAGTACAATTAACTTAGGAATCTACAAGTAATATACCAAACAGATGATTAATGTAGAGATAGAACCTAGACCATGGCCACAGCTACCAAAAACAGGAAGAAAAGATAAAATAAGAAAATAACATTAAAAAAAAAAATACTTCACCTTCTTTGGTTGTCTCTTAAAGGTGATGGAGAGAAAATTATTTAAAATGGTGAACAGAGCCCTGACCAGGTAGCTCAGTTGGTTAGTGTTGTCCCGATACTCCCAGGTTGTGGGTTCAATCTCCAGTCAGGGTACATACAAGAAGCAACTAATGAATGCATAAATAAGTGGAACAACAAATCGATGTTTTTCTCTCTCTCTCCTCTTCCTCTCTCTCTAAAATCAATAATTTTTTTTTAAGTAACAAACAAAAAAGGGGCAAAGTAAGGATATCAGAAAGGGAGCACGCTGTTGGCAATCATGGAGTAACTGGCAAGAAACGTGATTTTCACAGGAAGATAATTTAGTTGGAAATGTGCTATCGCTCTGGTCTTAGGCAGACTTTCAGATGTAGCTCCTACTGAGAGCGCGGGTATGTGGTAGCCATACCTGTGGCGTAGCGATTGAAGCCAGGCGGTGAGTGCTGACAGAAAGAGCTAAAAGAAATACAAGTGCCACGGGCTGGCCCTCTGTGTTGACAGAAGAGGAGGAGGGAGGGGAACCCAGGTGCAAATGTGAGGGAGGGAAGATGTCGCTAAGCAGGTGTGAAAAAGAGACATAGGAGCTCTTACCCAGAAGACAGGAGGAAGTAAGAATTTTAAGTACTTAAGAGGGATGGATAGTAAAAAGGATTCAGGAGAGGCTTCATCTAGGAAAGGATGCCATCTTAGAAGAGTAGTTTCATAGGAAAAGTGAAGGCAGAAATCACCACAAAGGGCTTAAAAAAACAAGTAGAAATGGTAACTTGGATGTAGTAACCACGGATGTAGAAAATCTGACTGAGAAACTTAAAAAAGGAAATAAAGAGAGTTGGTAGTTCAAAGGGTTCAAGAAATGTAAACTTGCTGGAGTCTAGTGAAAACACTGTCATGTTGCCCATGGATCTGATTACAGACAATGTGCCTAAGGGTCTGAGGCCACATTTACCTCTGCAGATCTCCCTCATGAGCTCTGAGCCAAAGGAGAGAAACCACAGAGACAGCCGGTGACAACCAAAATATAAAAAATCTGTGTTTTAATTAATTTTAAATATGTATTCAAATATGTGAATAATTTTAAATATTCTATAACATGTACTACTGCTGAAGCTTGATAATGGGGAGCGTGGCTTTGGTATGTTGCAACAGTAAACTTCCTCATACTGATCCTCCTGGAATAAGCAGAGGTATTGCTCTTGCCCCCAGTCGTAGCCAGCGCTAGACAGCTGCAGGTCCTACGTGGCAGACTCACTCTTCTACATCTGCGAGCATATCGGGGCAGACTAGCAGAGCACATCTCTCTGGCCTTCTGACTCCTGAGGGAAAGAGAAAGAGGAAGGGACTGAGGTGCACACGTCCAGTTTTTCTTGAGTAGAATCACCCCCACTTTCAAGAATCAAGAGATCAAGGGGCAGGACAAGAAGTGAGGAGGTTTAAGGACACTCTCTCCTTACAGAAACCACAAGATGAGGGAAGAAGCATTCCCTGGTACTCTTCTCTCCATTACTTCCAACGCCTACCCCCTTAAACTATTAAAGAGTAGACATTTTTAAAGGACTTAAAAGAGAGGCTCAAACTTTTTGTTCAAAGCTAACGTCAGTTAATACTAAAATTTTAAGTTTTATTATTGACAAATACCATTGGGAATTTTAATTGGTGGATTAGAGAGCCTCAGTTATTCAATTATAAAAACTTAGAGAAATATAATTTAAAGCGATAATCTCCACCCCCTCATCACCCCCCATCCCATTCTTACCCTTATCCTACATCTGGTAAAAATGTCTGACTCAAAGCCCTTGCACTGAACTCCTATGCAATGCTCCTTCCCAGAGGGAACATTTATGTCAAGCTTTGTCCAGAGCCGACTTATTCAATAGGCACAGTAGGCACAGTGTCTATGGCCCACAGTACTTTCAGGAGTCCATGAAAATGTTTATTTCATTTAAAATCAGAAGGAAAAAAATGAACTGTTAAGTCAGAGAAAATGTTTTAATATGTGATATTAATATATTTGCTTTTATAGCAACAGTTGTAAAATATTATAAAAACATCAGTATGTACACATATATAGAAATATAAACATAGCTACACACACGTATACTATTTTTTTCTTAATGGAAGGAGTCCACGAAAGCGAAATTGCTTAGGGGCCCATGAAAGTAGCACTGTGGCCGTAGATAGTCTTGAATCTTTTTTTTTTTTTTAATTCTCAAAATAAAATGACCTTTGTTCTATTTTCAGTAAATGCTGCATTCTGAAAGCAGGCTAAAAAGGTAGCATCAAAAAATTGAGGAATAATTAATTTAAGCCAAACATAACTGGTAATTATCATCTTTTTTTAAAGTTTAGAGACAGAAGAAGAACAACAATATCTCACCTCCAATTATATTAACATCTCCACTGATTCATTACAAGGAGGCAAGGAGTATTTGGTTTGGGTCCAAGCTGCAAATGTACTGGGCATGGAGAAGTCAAAACAACTGCAGATTCACCTGGATGATATAGGTAAAGAATCGGAAATTCTATACTGTCTTCACAAGTAAACAACTCATCTGTGCTGACCTAGTTAAGTGAAGTCTAGATCTGAAAGGAGTTCCCCGGAAGTTCCTGTAGATCATGCTGAAGGAAACAAGAATGACCCATAATTTCTACATGGGAGTGGGTGTTTTTAAAAATATTTATTGATAACTTCTTATGTTCAAGCATTGTTCTAAGGGCAAGGGGGAATAAAATAGACAAGGTACCTGCTGCCCTAAATATCTTACCATCTACCAGAGAAGATAGAAAGAAATAGAATAGAAATAGAATTAGAATAAAGTGTTATGAGTCTTATGTTGCGAGAAGTACAGTATAATAAAGAATTCTTCTGTATGCATTATTGTGGAAGTTATGTTTCTGTTTTTATTTCGAAAAGTTTTACAAAATACATAGAAAATTGTGGAGAATTATGAAGACATCTCTATGTGTAATATCAGTCAAATTTAACAAATGTTAATATTTTTTGCTTCAGATATCTTTAGACCCTTGCCTTTTTAAACTTACAATATAGAATAAATATTTCTATTCACTTAATCTGTAATAGTATTTTAATAAATGTCTTTATATTGTTGGAGATTTTGACTGTTTTCACATTTCCACCACTAGAAACTATTGCCATGAACAGCCCTTTGGCTAAAGTTTTGCTTGTAGTTGGTTTTCTCCTTAAGATAAATTCCAAAAAGTAATTGGGCCTTTTACAACTTGAGCCTTTTACAACTACATCCCAGCCCTAAAGCCAGAGTTCAGCCAAAGAGCACCAAGTGTGAATTACCCTCTCTTTGGAGATCCTAGTGCCAAGCGTTCCTGTTTTTATCACAGTACCCCACCCTTACCTGTGGATTTACTTCATGTGATTTCAGTTGTGCTTGGTCAACTGCAGCCCAAAAATATTAAATGAAAAATTCTGGAAATAAACAATTCGTAAGTTTTAAATAGTGTGCCACTCTGAGTAGTGTGATGAAATCTCGAGCCATCTTGTTACATTCTGCCCAGGTTGTAAATCATCCACCCACTGTGTACAGCTACTTGCCTGTTAGTCACTTAGCAGCCATCTTGCTTAGATTGACTGTCGCAGTGCCACAGTATTTGTGTTCAAGTAACCCTTATTTTATTTAATAATGCCAGAGTGCAAGAGTAGCGATGCTGGCAATTCAGATATTCCAGAGAGAAGCCGTAAAGTGCTTCCTTTAAGTGAAAAGATAAGTATAGTACAACAAGATATTATGAAAGAGAGAGATAGAGAGAGAGAGTACATATTCATATAACTTTCATTACAGTATACTATTGTAATTGTTCTATTTTATTATTAGTTACTGTTGTTAATCTCTTACTGTGCTTAATTATAACTTAAACTTTATCATAGGTATGTATGTACAGGAAAAAACATAGTATACATAGGGTTTGGTGCTATCTATGACTTCAGGCATCCCCTGGGAATCTTGGAACCTATCTGCCATGGATAAAGAGAGACTACTGTATGAAGGATGATTTCAACAAGCTGACATTTATGCAGCACATTCTTCAGTGCTAGCTGCTATTACATACATGATCTTATTTAACCCTCACAACAGCCCTGTTTTGTAGAAGAGATTATAATGTATACATGAGAAACCAAAGCTAAATTGCATTAACAAATTTGAGATTTGCAGAGCTAGGGAGCTTCTAATTCCAACACTCTCAACTCCTATCCTCAGTTTTTATTTAAATGCATATTACAATGTGTCTGACAACTTTCCTGCTGACTAATGACTTAGGGGATGTGATGCTTTCTTTTGGGGTACAACATGGGTATCTTTGGGGGAGCACTAGGGTCTTCCATTGGAACTATTATCTCAACTTCTGTTTTGACTCGTCAGCTATCTCAACTAACAGGATTGGTCTAAAAATCTGTCATTATGCTCTGAATTTTAGATTTGAAAATAAACACTGCTGACTATGGTGATAAAAAATAATTCCATTGTATTATATATTCTTGGAGTTACAGTACTCTTGACCTATACATTTTTGTAAATTTACATTTTGAGGTAGGATAGGGTAATATGTCCTTTTCTTATAACAGATTCACCTTAATAGATTGATAATTAAAGACTGTCATGTCCACTATCATTTTGGCAATATCATTTTTAGTAACCAAATTATTATTAGTATTACTGTAATTGTCATTGTGATCTTATTATGACCTTAATATTATTGAAATGTGTTCCAGACAACAAGCATGTCACATTAAATTCTGAAACAATTACACATGGTTCTGTGCCCATTTTACAGATGAAGAAAGAGATAAAATAATTTTCTCAAGGTCACATAGCTAGTAAGGACAACTAGATTTCATCCCAGACTTGTTGATTTGCCATAGTTAATTATCATCCCACTTCCTATAAAGCAAAAATCTCCCCTGGTCTTCACCAGCAAATCTGACTTCTCACACTGTGAACCAGGGAGCCTCTTGTTTGGAGTGTTATAACCCGCGAGAAGCAAACACTCAGGCTCCACTATAGGTACTTTTAGGGCGGCAGAGGGGACAGACAGAAGGTCTCCGAGAGGCTGGGGTGGAGGAACATCTCTCCAAGTCCTTCCCCCAGCTCTCACAAGGACCACAGATTCCCATCCGCCGGAGCCTGAGGAGGTGCACCCCAAGTGGGGAGTCCTCTTTAAGATCTCGCTGGGGCCTCCAAATGTTATAACCCGACAGCGAGATAACCAGAGACGCACGGCCACATTGTAAAGGAGCACTTTATTACACCGGTGGGCTGTTACACCGGCGGGCTGGGGGGGTACAGCTTCCCCAAATCCTCAGCCCCGAGCCTTCTTTGTTGCCCGCTTTTAAAGGCACAGACTACAGAAAAAAACTACATTCTCTTGGCGCCGCTTTTGGCACCATTAAGGGGGGCTGATACAGAGAAGGGGGGGAGAAGAGCAGGGTAACTATTAATCTCTTTTTTCTCATGGTTTCTCTGAGTTTCCCAAGGCCATCCTCAACCCCTTATCTTTACAGTTTTCTTTGGGTGTCTCAAGGCCCTTATGTTTACAGAAAAGAAACTGCCAGGGTGTGTACGTGCAGTAACTGAGGGTCAGAATGGAGTTATTACATCCCCACTGGTTTTAGGTACAAGTCAAATCATTGACCCTTTTTTTAATTAAGGATATTAACTCTGTCCCTGTATTATTCCCAAATTATTGGCATAGAAACAGCAGGTTTCACCTAGTGCTACACAGAGTCTGTTTTGTATTGCTGGAGGTTATACTTAGGTGGGAGTGTGCAAGTCCCTTGCCCCTGGATATCCCCCAAAGTTAACTTGGGCTGGTCCCATGTACAGTTGTCAGTATTTAGGGTCTGGGAAACTGGCTTGGAGAGGCCTAGCCCTATATAATAAGGGGGACCCGAATTTAGGCATAACTAGTAGTCAGCCCCTATGTCCTTCCTGTGGCCTAATAAAGGTCTGGCTGACTAATGATATTAATCTGAATGGGGTCAGATTTTCCTATAGGGAAACCCTTGGGCTTGGCTAACCTTCTAAAATCTATCTGAGGGTGCCTGCTTCTTATATAGCCCTTAGTAGTAAATATGGTTTCATAACCCCGAGATGGACAAAAGTATTCATTTGCATTCAAGCAACTTGTGGTGACTGTACCGCTCCCTGGGCATATATATTCCTATCCCTTGTAGTCTTCATTCCCCCGTAGGTGTCCCATAACCCCAGGGAAGGGGCCCTTCTATATGACATTAATCTTCAGTAATACCATCTGTGCCTGTGGTGCCTCTCTTGAGGTCACATAGGTCAAGACTGAAAACAGGTTTTTCTATCCCCTTTGTGGTGACACTTCTTAAGACCTCCCCCAATATCCCATTTTCAAGTTCCCAGTTCCATTGGGGCCCAGATTTATAAAAATTCCCCTGTATAGTCATAATCAGAAAAATTAGAGTCCCAATAAATGCAAGAGTCTCATTTTTAAGGGATCTGGAGAGGCCTAGACCGTTCATTCTGCTTTTTCCACCTTCAGCCGGGAATGGTGCAGCCAGACCGGGATGCCGTTGACCTTGACAGCCATTGGTGCAGGCAGGATGACAGTGTATGGTCCCTTCCAGGCCGGAGTCAGTCCCTGGGTGGTAAATTTCTTTACCCATATCGAGTCCCCGGGCTGGAAAGGGTGCACAGGGTCCGAGGTGGGCACAGGCAGGGCGTCGCAGACGTGTTTATGGATGGCTTTCTGGGCGGACTGCAGGGCCTGCAAGAACTGTAAGAGGGCGAGGGGGAGCAGACTACATCCTACACTGTTATTCCATTACCAGGGGCAAGCTCTCCCTCTCTCAGTGTCCCTTTCTTTTTCTCTTCTTGAGTATTCCTCCAATATCCTGTCTTCCTGTAATATGTATGTCCCTTTCTTTTATCCTTTCTTATCTTTTTACTTCCTCTGCACAATCCTTCTCTTTTTATTTCTTCCCTTCTCTACAAACTTTCTTCAACTTACACAGACCCTCTGCGACTTACACAATCCTTCTTCAACTTACACAAACCCTCTGTGACTTTCCTAGTCCCTCCCCTGACATGAACCTGAGAGCTTGCTCAATCTATATGCTGTCTGCACATCCCCCAGCTTTTCTTCTCCTCCTCCCTACTTAGACCCACACATTCCTGCTTCCCTCCACCTTCTCCCTTTCCCTGTGACCTTACTGGACATTGCCTGCCTCTTGGGAGTTCAGTAAGCTTGGTGTAACCTAAGTGGGTAGTCTGGTGCAGCTGGTTGACTAAAGTCTGACCTAGAGCCTCTGGGACTAACAACCTCCCATCAGGCAGTGTCCACCATCTACTGATTTCTTTAATGGCTTGTTTCTGCTTGACTAAGTCATTTTCTGACCTAGTGTATCTGAAGAGGCCATTCCCCACTGGTTTTAGGGCCGCCTCTCAAGCTTCCTGGTGCAGTAGATTTCCTTTCTTGCCCCATCGGAGAGCCTGGATTAGGGCTATGAGTTCAGCCTACTGGGCTGAAGTTCCCCTACTTAATGACTGTGACCAGATGACACAGTCCTGAGTTACTAGTGCTGTCCCAGCATACCTGATTTCTTCCTGGACATAGCTGCTCCCGTCCGTGAACAATACCTCATCTGGTGATGGCAGTGGGACATCCTTGAGGTCTGGGCGGGCCTTCTGCACTATGTCGATTACCTCCAGGCAGTCCTGTAGAGGTTTCTCCGGGTCATCGTCTGGAGGCAGGCTGTCAGGACTGATGGCCAACGTCTTGTGGAACTTGATGCGGGGGCTGGCCTGGAGTGGCAGTGGCCAGCAATTGAATGATCTCTGGAGGAGACCACGTCTGAGTAGGGACTATGGGCACTCCGGCAGGACCAGAAATGAAGGAGTCACAGTATTTCCCAAAGTTCATAGTCCTCTTTGAAGTCCAGGGGTAGGTTAGAGCCCCAATGGCTCGGTCAGGACTGAGTCTGCTGCACCAGTACCTACCAGGAAACTAACTAGTTTGTCCCCTATTGTCTTTTCTGCTGTCCTGGCTCTTCCTCATGTTTCCCTTTCTCGGGTGATCCTTTTCTATGGGCCCTGTTCCCCTTAAGGCTGTTACTATTACCTTTGCTATTCTATTATCTTGTTTCCCCGATATTTCATTTCTAAGGATGTTTACTATGCAACCCAATGAAGTCTTCTGGGCATTAGGGTAGCCACCCATGATTAGACTAACCGTAACAAAGTTGAGGGAGACACAATAGTGAGGCAGACGAGAACAAAAACAAGGGAAGACACACAAGACAGAAACTTTCGCTTCGTCCGCCTGGCCGCTCCCCTCGCGGAGATTTCAGACGCCTCTTGGCATGTGGCGGGTTGGAATAAGCCCCCAACTCGGATCAGGCTCGCTGGTGGGACACCATAGTGGCCCAAGAACCTGATACCGCCTTTTAGCCGTATGAGGTCGTCACGGAACCGCAGGGTAGGACTCACTCAGGCTCCGTAACCAAAGTCGTGGAGCACGGTCACTCACACACAATTACATTCACACAGTCACACTCACACACCAGAAGTTCTCGGGAGGTGATCAGTCTCCCCTTCCGCCCCAGTGGCGGACCAGAAAGCACCGCGGTCCAGAACCAGAATTTGCCAGAATTGAACCCCACCTAACGTCTCAGGGGGATCCCGGGGAGGAGAGGCTGTGCCGCGTCCGGCCCTCTCACTCTCACCCAGATGGACCGGTCACCCAGAACTCACCTCCGGAGGCTTTACCAGGTCTCCTTAAATCTTTTTGGGGACGTCTTGGCATCTCCCAGCCGCTCGTCAGAAACCTAAGTCGGATCTTTGAGGCCCTGGAACATCTCAGGGGGTACCTCCCCTCAGATCTCTAGGGGTCCGGCGGCCGGACCGGGAGAGGCCGTTCATCCTAGGCATCTAGTCCCTGGTGTCCTAAAGCACCAGGGATCTCGCTGGGGCCTCCAAATGTTATAACCCGCGAGAAGCAAACACTCAGGCTCCACTATAGGTACTTTTAGGGCGGCAGAGGGGACAGACAGAAGGTCTCCGAGAGGCTGGGGTGGAGGAACATCTCTCCAAGTCCTTCCCCCAGCTCTCACAAGGACCACAGATTCCCATCCGCCGGAGCCTGAGGAGGTGCACCCCAAGTGGGGAGTCCTCTTTAAGATCTCGCTGGGGCCTCCAAATGTTATAACCCGACAGCGAGATAACCAGAGACGCACGGCCACATTGTAAAGGAGCACTTTATTACACCGGTGGGCTGTTACACCGGCGGGCTGGGGGGGTACAGCTTCCCCAAATCCTCAGCCCCGAGCCTTCTTTGTTGCCCGCTTTTAAAGGCACAGACTACAGAAAAAAACTACATTCTCTTGGCGCCGCTTTTGGCACCATTAAGGGGGGCTGATACAGAGAAGGGGGGGAGAAGAGCAGGGTAACTATTAATCTCTTTTTTCTCATGGTTTCTCTGAGTTTCCCAAGGCCATCCTCAACCCCTTATCTTTACAGTTTTCTTTGGGTGTCTCAAGGCCCTTATGTTTACAGAAAAGAAACTGCCAGGGTGTGTACGTGCAGTAACTGAGGGTCAGAATGGAGTTATTACAGGAGTTATTTCTCCTCCTCTTCGTCTTCCTCCTTTTCCTCCCCTTCATCCTCCTTTCTCATTGTCTAAATAATGTAACAGTGTAGGGGGTTCCACCCAACAAAGCCATCAGAATATTAATAGATGAGCTATTTTCATTTGTGACACTTTAAGAATGAGACATTGCAAGTTAGATAAATGAACTGCTCTTTGATAATGAGGACAGTGGACTCTCCTGGGAGCAATTTCCACATAATAGTGATGGGATTGGGCTTTAATTAAGTTAGAGAGGCTGTGCTGAAAGGCAGGACTGAGTTAATAGTGCAGTAACACTATGCCAAATGACATGTGAGAGAAATGCTTAAACTTCTCTTGTAGAGAAATAAATTTGAATACAGAAAGTGCAGTGCCTCTTGGATGCCATTTTGAACATTAATTTCCCCCAATGAATAATTGTAGGTAAATACATGCTATTTATTTCAATACAAATGGAAATTTCAAATATGGTATCTATGATGATGACAGTTTCGGGGGGATTTTTGGATTATTTTCAATTTATAAATATTTTATGGCAGGCAAAACTGAATAATACATTGTTTATAGATAAATACATATGAGGTAAAAAGAAATAGAGGAAGATATAAAGTGGAAACATATACCATGTTCATGGATTGGAAAAATCAACATAATTAAAATGTCCATACTACCCAAAGCAATCTACAGATTCAATGCAATCCCTATTAAAGTACCAATGGCATATTTCACAGATCTAGAACAAATACTCCAAAAGTTTATGTGGAACCATAAAAGACCCCAAATAGCCACAGCAATCTTGAAAAAGAAGAACAAAGTGGAAGGGATCACAATACCAGGGATCAAGTTATACTACAAAGCCACTGTAATCAAAACAGGCTGGTGCTGGCACAAGAACAGGCATATAGATCAATGGAACAGAATAGAGAACTCAGATATTGACCCAAGACAGTATGCTCAATTAATATTTGACAAAGGAGGCAAGAACATACAATGGAGAAAAGACAATCTCTTCAATTAATGGTGCTGGGAAAATTGGACAGCTACATGCAAAAAAATTGAAACTAGACCACCAACTTACACAATACACAAAAATAAACTCAAAATGGATAAAAGACTTAAATGTAACCTATGAAACCACAAAAATCCAAGAAGAAAATGTAGGCAGAAAAATATCAGACATCATACGTAGCAGAATTTTCACCGATACATCACCTAGGGCAAGAGAAACAAAGGAAAAAATTAATACATGTGATTACATCAAACTAAAAAGCTTCTGTACAGCAAAAGTTACCAGCATCAAAATGGAAAGGGAACCCACTCTCTGGGAGAATACATTTGCCAACAATACATCGGATAAGGGGATAGTTTCCAAAATATATAGAGTATTCATACAACTCAACAAAAAGAAGACTAACAATTAAATTAAAAAATCGGCAGAGGACCTGAATAGACACTTCTCCAAACAGGACATACAAATGGCCAGGAGACATATGAAGAAATGGTCAACATCTCTAATCAACAGAGAGATGCAAATTAAAACAACTATGAGGTATCACCTCACACCTGCCAGAATGGCTGCCATCAACAAATCATCAAACAACAAATGCTGGTGAGGATGTGGAGAAAAGGGTACTCTAGCACACTGCTGGTGGGAATGCAGACTGGTGCAGCCACTATGGAAAACAATATGATGTTTCCTCAAAAAATTAAAAATGGAGCTGCCATTTGATCCAGTGATCCCACTTCTTGGAATATATCCTAAGAAGACTGAAACACCAATCAGGAAGAATATATGCACCCCTATGTTCATAGCAGCATTATTTACAATAGCAAACCTCTTTTCCCGTTCCTATCAGAGGTAATTTCTATCCTTAAGTTATTGGCAATAATTGTATTGCTTTTTTTTTTAACCTCATATGTATTTTTTGTTTGTTTTCAAAACAATCCAAAGCTAGTATTTATTTTTGTTGTTGTTGTTGTTGAAAGTATTACAGATGTCCTCCTTTTTTCCCCATTGACCCCCTCCTACCCCCCTCCTGCTTTCCCCAACCTAATGTCTGTGTCCATTGGTTGTACATATATGCATCTAAGTTCTTTGGTTTATCTCTTCCCACCCCTCTCACTCCCCATCCCTCTGAGGTTTGTCAGTCTGTTCCCTACTTCCATGACCCTGGATCTCTTTTTGTTGACCGCTTATTTTGTTCATTATGTTCCACAAATAAGTGAGATCATATGGTACTTGTCTTTCTTAGATTGGCTTATTTTGCTTAGCATAATACTCTCCAGGTCCCTCCATGTCGTCTCGAAGGGTAAGAGATCTTTCTTTCTTACAGCTGTGTAGTATTTCATTGTGTAAATGTACCATAGCTTTTTGGTCCAGTCATCTACTGATGAGCACTTGGGCTGTTTCCTGACTTACTATGATCTGCATTTCTCATAAGACTAAACAGATTTTGGTTCCTCCCCAGAATACTGCTTTCTGCAAATGAATGCTTGTGCTGCTACACCAGTGGCAGGCCAAGCTCAGAGGTGGGAGACAGGAAGGGGTGAATGACATCATATTGAGGGTGCTTAAGTAGTCCCAACTGGTCTCAGAGCCCCCAAGAAGCTCCACTTCCCTGTGTAGTGTTAGCTTGCTCAGAGCCCCCATGGGGTCCTCTTCCCTGACTCTAGAAATCTCTGAATACTGATTCTTCTTACAAGGAGCTTATACTAGCTAAAGGAAATCAACTATGGGATTCAGATGATAAAAGTTCAGTACAGTAAAGTCTTTAATTAGACGAATTCTGCTACTACTACTTCTGTCCTGTACTAGATTTAACCCAAGGATTTTATTCGAAGACTGTGCTACTAGCGAGTATATCTTTAATTTTTATATTTCTCTATAAATCATATACCTGTGCACATAATTTTAGATAATAGTTATTAATAATAAAACAACAATTTTCCCAAAGAACACTTCTAAATTTAAAATAAATGAAAAGAAAATGAATTCATAGAGGATATTAAACTGTAACAATGGTCCCTAAAAACACACACACAGGCTCTTGAGTTCTTTGTTAAATAATACATCTAGAGGGCCCTACTAGGTGGCTCAGTTGGTTGGAGCATTGTCCCATTCACCAAAAAGGTTGTGGGTTCGATTCCTGTTCAGGGCACATACTTAGGTTGTAGGTTCAATCACCAGTCGGGGCAAACATTCTCTCTCTCTCTCTCTTTCTCTCTCCCCGCCCCCCTAAAAAATCAATGAACATATCCTCGGGTGAGGATTTAAAAAAAAAAAAAAGGATGCTCTAAAAAATAATAATAATAATAATACATCTGGAAAAATCAGAGGGCTTTTTGTTTGAAGCATGCAGATAGGAGAAATGGAAAATGCCAATGATTCTATTCTGTATGGACAGAACAAACTTGTAAGTATTTATATAGGTTAGAAATATAGAGATTGCAGTTACACCCTTAAATCTACTACAACAGAAGATAACCAATACAAATCTCAGTTCCCATTTGAAAGTTAATGTCATAGAACATAGCAATAATTGGTGAAATATTAGAGTCTTGTGAAACTTGCTGTGGTCAAATCATACTTTCAAATACAGATTTGTTTTCATGGAGAATAAAACAAGTTAGCAATAAATATAAATAATCATACAAATTTCCACATAACACAGGAGAATAATATTATTCTAAAAGGTTTAAATTTAACAACTTATCAAATCAGGTTCTCTGAAGTAAATTTAGGAATCAAAACATCATTTCTCCCTAAATAGATGCAGGGAAGAAGAGTTATCTCCTTTATTTCTTTTTTACACTCTTTTATTAATAACGCCAGGCTCTGAAATTTCATTAGTTAGGATTATAAGAGTGTGGAAGGTGAGGGAAAGACAAGACTGTTACAGTTCTTTTCAAAAGAAATGAAGAATGGGCTAAATAGAATTTTACTTAACAACCACAATTTTCTCCTATATAACAGAATAGAAAACAAGGGAAAAAATCATTAATTGTTCATTAGATCATGGAATTATTTTTTAGTACTTTGAGGTTTTTAAAATAACTTATAAATTTATTTATTGATATGAGAGAAAGAGGGAGAGACAAAAAAAACATTGATTTCTTGTTCCACTTATGTATGCATTCATTGGTTGATTCCAGTATGTACTATGACTGGGGATCAAACCCACAACCTTGGCATATTGAGACCACACTCTAACCAACTGAGCTAAGTGGCCAGGGAAGTAGTTTCAACATGTCTATAGATTGATGAAAAGATATACATTTCTCCTTAGACAAGTTTTAAATTGCTGGGTTTTTGTTTTTGTTTTTTCCTAGTGATACCTTCTGCTGCCATCATTTCCAGGGCAGAAGATATAAATACTACAGTCCCCAAGACCATAATTCATTGGAATAGTCAAACAACAATTGAAAAGGTTTCCTGTGAAATGAGATACAAGGCTACAACAAACCAAACCTGGAATGTAAGCTAACTTTCACTATTCTTTAGCATGTAAGTGAATGAAAAAAAAGCCAACCAACAGTCAGTGACCATAGTGGACTTACAATGATCTATTTTATATCTTTTATCTGATTCTTTGTGTGATATTCAAACCACTCAAGTTTTTAATAATGATTACAGTAATCTTCCAAACAGAGAGATGTTTTCTGAAAAGGTCCTCTTGCCTTTTGTAAATTGCTAAATAGACAAATGTCCAGTTGAGAGATTTCCTTGTAATTCAGTATCTCAGGGTGAAATTTGCATCAGTGATCATGGGTATAAAATTTAAGGATTCTATGCTGAAATTTAACAGGCATCCAGAAAAATAAAAACTGTTCAAAAAGAACTTCAGATTTTAAATGAAAAAAATATATATATGCAATTTTAAATGTAAGATTTGTAACTAGTATAGACCTCAGTCTTAGATGAGCGGAAGGTTCAAAAGTGAATATCTAGACAAATTTATCATCCTTAACTATCAATGGCAAGTTATCAAGTGTCTCAGGAGAGGCATAGGTACAAGGTTCATTAATAAAATCACATCACATGACAGCAACTGTGAACATTAATAAAAGCTCACTAATTTGAACTATAGGGTAACACTAGTCTGAGAAAAAAGTTTCAATTTGGGGTATTTATAAAGAAATACACTTTGTTTTTTTAAATTACAATGAACTGCCATTTAGTCAAAATAATTAAGAAATAGAGTTGTTTGGCTTTGCTTGATTAAGAGTTATTTATCATGTATGATGGATACATGGCCAAAGAACATGTCGTATATTAAAATGGAATATTACTCAGTGATAAAAAAAAAAATGAAATCTTGCCATTTTTGTCTACATGGACGGACCTAGAGGGCATTATGCCAAGTGAAATAAGTCAGACAGAGAAAAACAAATATCATATGATTTCACTTATATGTGGAATCTTAAAACACACACACACACACACACACACACACACACACACACAACAAATGAATAAAACAAAACAGAAACAGACCCATTGATATAGAGAACAAGCTGATGTTTGTCAAAGGGGAGGAAGGTGGGAAGATGGGTGAAATGAAAGAAAGAAAGAAAGAAAGAAAGAAAGAAAGAAAGAAAGAAAGAAAGAAAGAAAGAAAGAAAGAAAGAAAGAAAGAAAGAAAGAAAGAAAGAGAGAGAGAGAGAGAGAGAGAGAGAGAGAGAGGGAGGGAGGGAGGGAGGGAGGGAGGGAGGGAGGGAGGGAGAGAGAGAGAAAGAAAAAAAGAAAGAGAGAGAGAGAAAGAAAGAAAGAAAGAAAGAAAGAAAGAAAGAAAGAAAGAAAGAAAGAAAGAAAGAAAGAAAGAAAGAGAGAAAGAGAGAAAGTAAGAAAGAAACTAAGTTCTGGGTGAAGATGGTGAATTGAACATACTCGTCCAAATAAAATAACAATCTTCCCTTTCAAAAAACACAGTTATGAGTTATATATCATATACGGATTTATCAGTTTTCAGGGAGCTAAGTGAAACGATATGCATTTAACACTAATCTTTGGTGATCAGTGTGACTCCAAAGCTTTCTTCTGCTTCAGCCTCATCATTCTGAACTTCAGTTTGGCTGTAGAATAATGTATTTAAAGAGTGTGAAGAAGATGAGGGTAAAACTATGCTGACTTCATGACATCCTCTAAAGATTGCTCTTTAAAAATAAATCCCTGATGTCAAGTTGTTTATTTACCCTTGTTCATTTAAACCAGAAATGTGATCTTCACAGTTGTTTACATTACACTTAGATGCAAGTCCATGTGCTGCATTATTTGGTCAGAAACCAAGTGGCCATCGTGCTGCACTCCTTGACTAAATAATGATGGCACCTGTGTGCACAGCAACCCCACACTTAAAGCCTGGGACAAGTAAGATGAACACTAAACAAAAGTCCACAGCCACTGTTTTGCCTAGGTGGAACTTAGGTAAATTTAAGAACAACATAAATGAAATTCTTGAGTCTTCGATTTTGAGTTAATAGGGTTTTGCTCAAATAAGACACCTGGGGTCCTTGTGTAGTGTCTCACTCATAGGATGATCCTGATAATATGAAACTCCTTTATTTGGCATAAATAGGAGGAGGTAATAGGCTGTGAGAATGTTTAGAAAATACAGAGGACGTATGTTATCAGTATCTCTGAACAGGTTTTCAGAAACCAACTGATTTTCTGGTTGAAACTTGTTCTCTGCTCCCCCTGGTGGAGCTACATATGCTGTTGTGAGCCTCAGTAACGGGCAAATTTGAGCTCTATCAGGAGCAGGCAAATGAAGGAGCTGAAAGAATATTTGTTATCCCATTTAATCTTCACAACAATCATTTTGTGACAGGCAGTGTCAGCTCCATTACAGAATGGGCTCAAAAGGGCTTACTTAAGCCATGTTCTCCAAACTTTACACTGTTAGTAACTAAGTAACTCTCATACACCTCATATCACTTTGGGCACCTCCCCCCCACACACACACAAAATATTTGGAAAATGAAAACAACAGGTTTCAATCCATCCTATCCCTTCTGCTACGATTCTCCCAAATGTAACCACTCACACAGAAAAAGGTGAATTACTATTTCTATCCAGATGACCCAAGTCCAGAGAGTAACAGCCAGAATGAGGCTGTGTGTTTTACATTTGCTACCCCATCAGTTTTGTCTAGGTCATGCATAAAGTGTCTTTGCCTCCATGTAGGGAGACAGGAAGTCAGAGTCAAGAAGGGTGGGAGGACACAGAGGTCTACAGATTTGTTCCTCAACCTCGGCTCTGCGTCCATCAGATACTGCTGGAGGGAGGTTCTTTACTTCCAAGTGGCAGGCAGCTACCAGGAAAGCCTTATGGCTATGCACACAGACTCTAGAGTTCAAAGCCTGGCTCTGCCCCTCCAGTTGTACAACCTTGGGCAAGTTCCTTCTCTCTCTGTGCCTCCTTATTCCCACACCTAAAATAGGAATAAAATAAGCTCCTACCTCACAGGATTTCGGGGATGACCAAATGCTGTAAGAAGCTAGCCCAGAGCCTGGAATAGAGTTAATGTCTAGTAAATGCTGGCTGTTGTCATTATTCTTCGTCTTAAACTGCAGGCGAACCATGCAGCAAGCTTGGTAGAGCAAAGGAAGCCCACCTGAAAATCAAAATCAGTGCAATGAGAATGCTTTTCAGCCCCTTTTAGCTAAGCTGCCTATAGGCTATGAAGAATCAGTCAACCCTTCAGGCGATCCTGCAAGGCTAACACCACAGGGAGAGTATCTATCTGCTTGGTTATCTTCTTCATGGACTGTTTTCCTAGCATCTCAAACTTGTGTCCTCAGCAGCAGTTCTTGCCCACTGCTGTGTAACCTATCTTAGGACCACTTGCTGCTTTGCATACACTTACCCGTTATTTCCCCATCCTTTAACTGTGAGCCCCTGGAAGGCAGGGTGTTCCAAAATCATTTTTGTATCTACATTGATGCTTATAATGCCCAGTTCACATAGGTAATATTTTGGAACATTAACTATTAGTATTATTATTTGCCTTTAATAGTACCCAACAGCAGTCATAGTAATTTAGATAGATCTTTTCTGTAAGTTCAAGTAAATGGATTAATGGTGACTCATTTCTCTAATTACATAATACCCGGGTATTGGCAAACTTTTTATTCAAGGCCCAAACAGTAAACAATTTAGGCTTTGCAGGCCATGTGTTCTGTGTCCCAACTACTGAACTTTGCATGGGCAGCATGAAAACAGCCATAGACACTGAGTGAGTGGACATTGTTGCATTCCAGTAAAATTTTATTTTTGGACACAAAAATTTGAATTTCATATAATTTTCATGCATCACAAAATAGTCTTCTTTTAATTTTTCTTCCAATTGTTTAAAAAATGTAAAAACCATTCTTAGCTCATGCACTGCACAAAACCAAGCATTCATTCTCTTCTTGGAATGGCTAATAGAACAGTACACAGATAGCAGAGGGTCACATCCTTGGTCTTTGCATTTCAAAAGTGGTACAAGACAGAAGATTGGGAAGAACATGTGATTAGTCATGACTAAGTTTCCCAATAATCATGCCCCTTCCTCCTCCACCAAACAATAGATAAGATTACCTGAGCAGAAAGAAGAGAAACTGGCCAGGGCCAGGATAAAAGGGAAGAATCAAAAGAACTAAGAACTGGCAAGTGACTGAGAAGAGCCCCCTTCACCCTGGGCCATGTCCTAAGTTGGGAGTGGGAGGAAGTCAGGATTATAGAACTCTGAATAGGTTTGAGATTCTCCTTCCTTCCACCCAAGGAGGCTCCTAGAAACTTAGATATAACCTCAAGAAAAGAGGTACCTCAAACTGATGGAGATTAAGTTTCCATGCCCCCACCTTCACAGTTGAGGGTCTAACTAGAAATCAACTGCTGTAAAAAGTAAAGTCCTACTTCTTGTACTTGAGCTCATACCCTCACCGTAGGTGCTCAATTAGGTCTACCTCTCAATGTTCATTTCAGCCTCTGAAAATATCATCTTGAGGTGTTATCTTGTGCTTGCAAAGCCCTAAGCAGTCACCTGGCTTGCTTCATGGTGGAAATAACTCTGTTAACAGTTCTGTAAAATTCCTCTTTCTAGTTTAGAGTTCTGGCTGTACTTTCGGATACTTCTTCAAGAGGACTTATCTATAAATGTAATGGCAAGAGACATATTGGTGAATAACAACTCCCTTCTAAGAGAAGCTAATATGAAGCAGAATGCATTTGAAAGTCAAACTTTTGGCACAAGTGAAATCTCTCCTGGATTCCAGGAGACCCCAGAGGTCATTAGTCATATTTATATAATGGAAAATTCCAAGGACCATGGGTAGGAGACATGGCTTATGGAAACTCTGAATGATAGCTTTCAGGGGGGGCATGGCATCCCCAATACAGATATTTTCATGAATTATACATTTTCAATGCATTGCAAGTTTTAAAGATTTGTGTTAAGATGTTTTTCTTCTTTTTTAAAGATTGGGTTTTAATAGAAGAATCCCTAAATCAGGTTGCTATCTTGCCCTTTTTTTTAAAAAAAAACATCTTGATAGTTTCAACTTTCTCTTTCATGAGAGTGTAGTAACTGTTTTCTCCCAGCTGCTGCATAAATGCATTTCTAGAATTATTTTATGTCTACCCTTCAATCGTGTTTACTTTTTTTCAGTAAATCTACTTGTCGCAACATACTGAAGGGGCTGTATAAATGCCTGGTTTCTCTCTCTCATCTGAAGCAGCTTGTCGGGGTCATTTTTCATTATGTTTTAGAGCAGGTTGTAGTGCCCCCGAAAATGATTTGTAAGTTTATACCTCAGCTATTTTCTTGCTTATTTTCCACTGGATTTTTACAGTTCAACTTTCTTCAATGTTTTATTTTCTCTCTCACACATACATATGCATAATAGGTCTTAGAGAATCTGCATAATTCTGCAGCAAGGATCAATTTAAGAGCTTAGTTTGTAAGTAATTTTTTTTAAAAGTTATCATTAGCAAGTGAAATTATGTCATCATTCATGAACAATTATTGATCTAAATATCTAACTGGAGTGGGGTGGGGAAGGGAGAAGGGAGAGGGAAAAGAGGAATCAAACAATTGCTATGAGGCCCTCCATTTCTTCCACCCTCATTATAATCAATTATTTCAAAATTAAGAATATATTACATTTGGACAGTTTTGAAATTTAAAATTTTGAGAGAATTGTCAAATACAATGTGTACTTCATTTTTAATGTTAAATAACATGTATTTAATTATTTATGGCCATGTTTTATATAAAATCCTCTATTCCTCTCTTTTCCCAGGCTCTAGGAGAGTGCCTAAAACATAATAGGTGCTCCATGCATTTCTGCTAAATGGAATAATTGTTTTAAAAGTACATTGTATCATTTCATTATTGTTATTCGTCCACTTTAGGTTAAGGAATTTGACACCAATTTTACAAATGTGCAGCAGTCAACATTCTATTTGGAGCCAAACACTAAATATGCATTTCAAGTGAGATGTCGAGAAACAGGTAAAAGCTACTGGCAGTCCTGGAGTTCACCCTTTTTTCATAAAACACCTGAGACAGGTGAGTGTATCTATATATTTAATCTCTTAGGCTTTTCTTTTGACCTCTGTCTCTCTTCTAATTATATATATTTTTTTCTTCTTGATGTCTAGCAAAATTGACAAAACTATTCTAGAGCAGGTGGTAACACTTAAATTGTCATTTTGCTTTGATTTTGCTAAGGCTGACTACAATTTATGTAATGGTTTTCAAACATTCCTAGGCATAAAAATCAACGAAAACCACCTGGTATGTATGTTCACCGTCCTTCCTTCACAGGTCTCAAGTAGTAGGAGTAGGGGATACTCATGCATGAACATTTCTTACAAACGTCCTGGGTGATTGTGAGGCATATAATAACCTAAGACCTTATTTTGAAAAAACAAACAAACAAACAAAAAACGTTATTAAGAGTTACATTCAACTTTCTAGGTTAGTCTGATAAAATATATTCTAAAAGAGACACAAATCAAATCATATCGATAAATACTTATTACCTACTATATACAAAACACTCAGAAGAGTTAAAGGATTTAAATGTGAGATTATTTAATTCTCTTCTCAATAAAATCTAGCTGAGCTGTTGTTTATCTTTAGATATTTCCCTGCTCTTAATATTGTTAGTTTAATATTCTAGTCATTTACACATGTAATTCAATAAAATCTTAGCCAAGTAGAATTCAATTGTAAGCAAACAATAAAATGAATCTGTTCTAATTGTCATAACATTCCATAACTGCCCCATTATCCTGAAGATGTCTCCCTACTATAGGTAGCTTATACATTAGATTTAATTTTTTATTTTCAGAACTGAAGAACTTAATTATAATCACACTAGTGTTAATATCATCTTTATTATAAAAGACTGGCTTAAAAGTTCTTTTGGCACCCCCTAAAGCCCAAATCTTAGAAACATATTATTATTTTTATTATTTAAATCATTAAAATTTTTTTCAATTACACTTAACATACTTTTTTATATTAGTTTCAGGTGTATGCTCCAGGGATTAGACATTACATAACTTACTAAATAATCACCTGATAAATCTCACAGCCATCTGACACCATAGTTATTAGAATATTATTGACTATATTCCCTATGCTCTACTTTACATTCTCATGACTATTCTGTAACAACAAATTTGTACTTCTTAATCCCTTCACCTTTCACCCATCCCCCCCAACACCCCTCCCATCTGGCATCTGTCAAAATGTTCTCTGTATCTATGAGTCTGTTTCTGTTCTGCTTGTTCATTTATTTTGTTTTTTTAGATTCAATTGCTGATAAATATGTATTTATTGCCATTTTATTGGTCAGAATTTTTATCCTTTTTTTTCTCTTCTTCTTAAAGAAGACCATTTAACATTTCATATAATACTGGTTTGGTGGTGATGAATTCCTTCAACTTTTTCTTATCTGGGAAGCTCTTTAATTGTCCTTCAATTCTACATAATAACTTTGCTGGGTAGGGTATTCTTGATTGTAAGGCCCTTGCATTTCATCACTTTGAATATTTCGTGCTACTCTCTTCAGGTCTGCAAAGTTTTTGTTGAAAAATGAGCCAACAGTTTAATGGAAGCTCCTTTGTAGGTAACTAACTGCTTTTCTCTTGCTGCTTTTAAGATTCTCTCTTTGTCTTTAATCTTTTACATTTTAATTATGATGTGTCTTGATGTGGGCCTCTTTGAGGTCATCATGTTTGGGACTCTGTGCTTCCTGGACTTATATGTCTATTTCCTTTACCAAGTTAGGGACGTTTTCTGTCATTATTTTTTCAAATAGGTTTTCCATTTTTTGCTCTCCCTCTTTTCCTTCCAACACCCCCATGATAGGAACGTTGGTACGCCTGAAGTTGTCCAAGAGGCTCCTGACACTATCTTCTTTTTTTGTTGTTGTTGTTCTTTTTTCATTTTGCTGTTCTGATTGGCTTGAGGGTAAATCCTTAAGCCAATTTTTTTTGCTTCCTTATATTTCAAGTTGCGGATTTGATTCTCAGCTTCATCTACTCTTCTGTTGATTCCCTGTAAATTATCTTCATTTCAGTTAGTGTGTCCTTCATTTATGACTGGTCCTTTTTTATGCTGTTGAAGTTCTCAGTAAGTTCATTGAAGCATTCTTATAACCAATGTTTTGAACTCTGCATCTAGTAGATTGCTTGTCTCCATTTTATTTAGTTCTTTTCCTAGAGTTTTGTTATGCTCTTTCATTTGGGACATAGTTCTTTGTCTGCTCATTTTGGCCACCCCCTGTGTTGGTTCTATGTATTAGGTTAGAGCTGCTGTATCTCCCTGTCTTGGTAGAGTGGCCTAATGTAGTGGGTGTCCTGGTCAGTCCAGTGGCATAGCCTCCCTGATCACCCAAGCTGGGCACTCCAGGTACACTCCCCTGTGTGGGCTGTGTACACCCTCCTGTTGTAGTTGAGCTTTGATTGTTGTTGGCATGTCAATGGGAGGGATTTACCCTCAAGCCAATCAGCTGTAAGGACTGGCTGTGACCACCAACTCCCATGGAGGATCAGCTGTACAGGGACCCACCCCACAGAGCAGGGGTTACTTCAGTGGGGATCTGGTGCCCCTTGAGTGTGTCACTTGTAGAGGTGATTGGGTGGTGCTTTGACATGGTCTGAAGCTGTCCACTGGGTACACTGGCTCTGGGACCTCCCAGGAGGTGCAGGGGCCTGGGGTGACCAGGCATGAGTTACAAAGTGATCTGCAGATGACTGCTTCCTGTGCTAGGCTTGGAGGTGCCCAGGCCATGCCAGGCTATGAACCAAGGGCAGCTGCTACTAGTGCCAAGTCTGGGGCCACTTTGGGAGAGGTTCAGGGCACACTGAAGCCAAATGCTACTTGTTTGAGAGATTTTAGAAAAATCTCAAGCATGAGCCAAGCAAGACAGGCCATTTGTATGGAAAAGCCACTGGAAACAGCGTGGGTGGGCCTGCAAGTCAGGTGGGGTGGCGTCTCAGGGAATCGCCAGGGCGGGGCAAAGAGTGAGAGCCAGGTTGATGGAGTCTCAGATATGGAACCTGCCTGCTGGCTCTGTTGGGGGAGGACTCCTCAGAGGAACAACAGCCTCTGCCAGCACTTCTGTCTGGGAGAAAGCTGCCCCCCAGCTCTCGCCCCGATGCCAGACAATTTAGTTCTTCCCCATACGTCTTTGGTGCCTTTCAAGCTGCTGCTCTGGCAAGGAGCTCAGAGGGAGTGAGTCTGAGTAAATCTGTGTGCAGGCCCTTTACAAGGATCTGCCTGGGACTTCAGAGCCTCTGTCTCCCCAGCTTCAATCCCTGCTGGTTTTTACAGCCAGAAGTTATGGGGACTGCTCTTCCTGGCACTGGAACCCTAGGCTGGGGGCCCTGGTGTGAGGCTGGGACCCCCTCGCTCCTCAGGGGCAACCTGCAGCTGAGATATCCCTCCCAATTATTATCTGCCACACGTGTGTATGACCAGCTCATTCTGAGTCTCTGCCCCTCCTACCAGTCTCAGTGTGGCTTCTTCTTTAATTCCCTCCCTAGCTGAAGGACTTCCATTCAGCCAGATTTCAGGCAGTTCTGAATGATGGTGGTTCCGTACTTTAGTTGTAATTTTCATGTGGAAACACATTATTAAGGGAATCATTTGCAATACCAAGTCTCTCTTTTTTTTTAAGTTTGGGAATAGGGCCTCAACATTAGTGCTTTTATTTATTTAAAGAAAGAGAGAGAGAGAGAAATATCAATGTGAGAGAGACACAATTGACTGCCTCCCACATGACCCCGACTAGGGCCGGGGATCGAACCTGCAACCCAGGCATGTGCCCTTGACTGGGAATCAAACCCAAGATCCTTTGGTCCGTGGGCTGATGCTCTAACTGCTGAGCCAAACCAGCCAGGGCCCAAGTCTCTTTTTTTAAAGTTAGTTTTTAATTTAAAATATTCTGTCTTAAGTTGACATTGTTAAAAATTCTTAGGACTTTGATGCCATTTATAATATTCATAATTTAGTTAATATCCAAATTATTTTTAAATGAAATGTAGAATTGTCTAACAAGATTATTCAAATTCATAACTAACATTTACTTACCACTTACAAAGTACTACTATGTATAATCTTGTTTGATTTTTACATCAGCCGTATTTGGTAGTGTAATTGGCATCATGTTGCAAATGAAAAAAGTGGTGCATGATTTTCTAAATCACGCATTGCTACTGGGTAACAGACCTAAACTAGAACACGTTTTCTTACCAATAGCCCTCAGCAATCTCACCAATTTCTTTGACCACTTACATCAAAGTGGAGGAGCAGTTTACTAAAATATTCTACAAGGTAAGTATAGGAACACAAATTTTCTTTAAAGGATCTTAAACCTTACATCAAAGGAACAGGAACATCACAGCTACCTTGTAACAAGCCTAGATTTCAAGTATTGGTTTCCTATGGGGAAAAAAAAATCAATTGAGGCAAAAACACCAGTTAAAAATTAAATATCCCTGAAAATTTACATCTATATAAGTTTAACATGTTAGCTAAGAGGAAACATAAACTTCTTTTGGTACAAATTCCTGTCTAAGACACATTAAATGAAACAGTGAAAGTGTGTTAGGAAAAGTGCTAATATTAAATCTTTTAAAAAATGTATCTCATTTTTTTTTCCTATTTGTAAAAGCAAGGCAAGTGTATTGTAATATACAACCTAGAAATCACTGTGGTTTACATTTTAATGGATTTAACATTAATTTTTTCCTTTGCACATATTTTTTAATGATAAGAATTGTAATGTATATACTGTTTAAGTCCTGATTTTCTCACTTAATCTACCTTGTTAAGTTTAAAGAACTACTTAATGGCTGCACAGCACTCCAATTTATAGATGTACAATAATTTATTTAATCATTTCCCTATTTTAACAATATCTATGTTATTGCATTTTTTCCCATTATCAATAAACTTCTTTGGATAGGCTTTGTATATAAACTCTCCTTTGGTCTTTAGGTCTTATTGGATCAAGAGTTAAGCACATTTTAAGAAGCTTGATGCAAATTGTCAAATTGCTCATTAGTAAATCTTTAATATCAATTGCTTTTTAAATAGTCATTCATGCTCATTTGGACTCTACGAGGCACCAGGCACTTGCTAGGTACTTGTAGGACCTCGGTGAGCAGAGACAAAGACCCCTTAATTCTAGAGAAGACAGGCAATAAAAAGCATAACAAAAAAGTAAATTATTTAGCACTATAAATATAGATATAAATAAAAGCAGTAATAATGAA
The DNA here is from genome assembly GCA_030848825.1 of Tadarida brasiliensis. Taxonomy (NCBI): domain Eukaryota; kingdom Metazoa; phylum Chordata; class Mammalia; order Chiroptera; family Molossidae; genus Tadarida; species Tadarida brasiliensis. The sequence goes on from CM061264.1 coordinate 51,178,069, forward strand.
ACCTCACAACTGATGTTTGAATTATTTCACAATTGAAAAAAATAATTCTTGTAATACTTTAGTTAACCAACTTGTTTGATAATGAGGTTTTTTGAACCCCAAACTTTCCCCAAAATTAAAGGTTTATTTGTTTATGAAGACACAGCACAGGCAGCAATGCTTCCTCGATGCAGAAATTTCCCATTTTGTTCTCTAAAGTTTTTATGTGTGTATAACTGAATTGATTCATCTCAAAACAATGTGTTTTCCCCAGGCCTATAACTTCGTAAGTGAAAGGTTTTATGCCAGCCCTGTTCATTGTTCTTGTACATCTAAGTTAATACACCTTTGAAATGCCAGACTACCCCTAGAAGGGGGTATTAAACCTCAAGAGAGCACGTAATCTTGTTAACTAACCTGTAACCCAATTCCCATATTGCTTTCTCCCACCTCCACGTATATCCCCTTCTTAATTTCAAATGCACAAAAATAGCTGCAAAACTGTTATTCTCAGAATCATTTGAGAACCTGCTCCCCAGCATATGTAGTCAGTTTGGCTCAAATAAACTCTTATAAAAAAGATTTAACACACACACACACACACACACACACACACACACACACAAAACAATGTGTTTTCAGAACTCTGCCCATATGGCACTGCAGGGCACATCATGAATTATGTATGGTCCCTAGTAATCTTCTGTAGCACTTTCCCTCTGGATAGTGCCTATCCGTGGCCTTTAAAAATCTGCTCTCCAAAAGGAACCAAACTCATTTATAGCAAGGGTTAAATTACTTATTATTCTCTTTTCCTTCCTCAGAGATTTAGACTTTACTGGAAAGCAAAGCCTTATAATAAAAGAGAAAAAGAAAGAAATCGATCTCAGAATATAATATCAGGCTTTAGCAAACACACAGGAGCAGTTTCTCTGGCTTAGAACTCATATATTTTTTAATGGTATAATAGCAAGAGGTTAATTAAGTGACTGAATGCAGGGTGACTTCAGGATAATAAATAATAACAGCTAACATTTATTGGATGCTCTCTAAGTGTTGGGCACTATGATAAGCATTTTACGTATGAATTGCCCTTTACTCATCACTGCAGGAGTGTAATTATTATTCCAATTGTGCAGATGAAAAAGATATGCGACACCAGGAGACTAAGCAGTTTTGCCAAATGTTACCAAGCTGGTAAATGGTAGAGCCAGGGCATAAAGCAGGCTGTGGGATGTCTCCTTCCTAAGAGACCTAGGAGAGCCCTGTGTCAGCACCCCTGAGGCCACCTAACCAAATCCTTCTTTACGCATTAGCTAATAATAAAACTATGCCAACAGCACTTCATTTTAAGTGTAATGTTTGTTATGAAAATGCAAACACATGAGAGAAGAGTGAACCATAAGATGCTATCAATTATTTCTACTTTGACATGAATACAAGAAGTGGAAGCAGATTTGGGTTAAGGTGATGAAAGTGAAACCTCAGGACTCCACCAGGAGCCTTGGGGCAGGGCAGTCTGAGACGAGGGAAAGTTGGCCTTGGCCGAGACAGGACCACCACAGGGCAACTCGTGTTTTCCCGGCTAGTCCTGGTTCAGTCAGGTGTCTAGAAAGCAGTGCTTCCCAGAGTGGGTTCTATGGACCATCTGCATTAGAAATGCTTGGAAATTAGTTTAAAATCTGATTCCTCAGCCTCTAGCCAAGTGATCCTTCTGCAGTAAACTATAAGAAACACTGCATCTAGAGTTTAGACACACCCTTTAAGAAGGACACGTGTCATGAACAACAATGTTGGGTGTGGGCAGGATATGCAGACAGAACTGAACAGAATTAAAGAGCATATTAAAAAGACCACACACCACGATCAAGTGGGGTTTATCCCTGGGATGCAAGAATGGTTCAACATTTAAAAATCAACAAATGTGATACACCACATTTACATAATGAAGGATAAAAATAATATGACCATCTCAATAGATGCAGAAAAAGCTTCTTGACAAAATTCAATATCCTTTCATGATAAAAGCTCTCAACAAATTAGATATAGAAGGGTCAATATAATAAAGACCATTTATGACAAGCCCATAACTAACATCATACTCAATGGTAGAACACTAAAAGCTTTTCCTCAAAGATCAAGAACAAGACCAGGATGCCCATTCTCACCACTTCTATTAACACAGTACTAGAAGTCCAAACCAGAGCAACTAGGCAAGAAAAAGACATTTTTAAATATGCAAATTGGAAGAAAAAAAAGCAAAACTGTCTCTTTTTTTGCAGATGACATGATTTTATATACAGAAAACCCTAAAGTCTCCACCAAAAAACTATTAGAACAAATACACAAATTCAGTAAAGTTTCAAGATAAAAAGTCAAAATCAGTTGCATTTCTATATACTAATAAGGAACCATCGGAAAGAGAAATTAAGAAAACAATCTCATTTACAATAGCACCAAAAACAATAAAACACTTGAAATTAATTTAACCAAGAAGATGAAAGACCTATCTACTGAAAACTAGAAGACACTGATGAAAGAAACTGAAGAAGACACAAATAAATGAAAAGATATTCCATGTTCTTGGATGAGAAGAATCAATATTAGTGGTGGTTTGGGAGGGGGCAGAAAAGGGTTGATACTTGAGAACCTCAGGCCATTATTTCTTGTAGTATCTGGTCACCTCTCTGCTTCTTCTTCCTCCTGCCCACTGCTTCCTGAGTCATTAACTACCCAAGCCCACCTCAGGAGCTCAGGAATCCCCAGAAGCACGGGATGCCAGACCATTGCCCCAGTGAACCATCACGTCCCACACTACCCCTCTACGTAGACCCTATCCTGCCTCTGAATGTGAGGTTTCAGCTGAGGCTCTGAGAGCCACTGGGGGCTGCTGAGACTGGAGCTTCTAGACCACCAACCTGGAGGGCTGGACAAACTTCGGGTGTCCATAGGCAGTACAGAGAGAGCCCCGAGGGGAAAAGAGAATTTGTCAGTATAGAAAACCAACACTGACAATGTGAAAGTCAGTTCCCTAAATTCACTACCACTGATGTAAAAAAGGTGAAAAGAGGACTTCCAGGCAGGAGTGTTTTCAGTTCTGTACTGTAATACAGATACCTTTGTCAAGACAAGTCAGAGGCCTGAGGGAAGGGCAGTCACATTTCATAATGACTAATTAACTTGCTTGAATTGCTACTTGCAGTAGAAAAGTTTCCCAGAGAAATCATATTGTTCTTTTTTATTTTTTGACAATTCTCCAAAGGAAGGCAAGTATGAGCAAGATATTAAACCACATTGTATTTTGTTCCCACAAAACACTATTCGTTGTTGCATTACCAATGACTCCACAAAGATACTCATTAATTTTTCAGGACTTTTAGTGACTAAAAGAAAAAAAAGTTATATCAATGCAACTAAATATAGGTGATATTAAATATAATGAAATTAGAGGGTGGCACACAGAATGTACTTTCCAAAAATTCTGCTGCTTGTAATGAGAGCATTCTGATTCATTCATACTGTGCTAGATTATAAATTTGTAGATTGATAGTTACTAAACTGGGTTAAACAGATACACAATGTTCTTTAACATACTAGTCATTTTAGACTCTTCATCTGCATTTCTTTCTTCTTCTTCAGGTTCTGTCCCTAGAAAAACCACTAGAGTTCTGTAGAATAAAACAAACAAACAAACAGGCAAAAACCTCAAAAGAGCTCATGGTCTCTCTGAAGTTTGCAACCCACTAACAGAGATGAAAGATTGTGCTTTTCCGTGAGGAAGTAATAATCTCCTGTATTAGTTTCCTGTTGCTGGTGTAACAAATTATCACAAACTTAGTAGCTTAAAACAATACAAATTTATTATCTTACAGTTCTAGAGGTGAGAAATCCAAAATCAGTACCACTGGGCCAGAAACAAGGCATCAGCAGGCTGTGTTACTTCTGGCGGCTGTAAGAGAGAATCAGTTCTGTTGCCTTTTCCAGGTTCTAGAAGCTGCCTGCAGTTCTTGTCTTGCGGCCCCATCTTAAAACCAGAAGTATAGTATCTTCCGATCTCTTTCTCTGACTCTCCTGCCTTCTTTTTATAAGGACCTTGTGATTTCATTGGGCCCACCCCTACAATCTAAGATAGTCTTCCCATCTCAAGTCCTTTTTGCCACATAAGGTAATCTAGTCAAGGTTCTGGGGATTAGGAATGGACATCTTTGGGGCATCATTATTTGTCCAACTACATCTTCTCACCTATCCACCCACTACCAACTATTGCAATTTCTACTATTCATTATGATGAGGTGCAAGCAAAAGAAATCAAATTTGGTTCTCTTAAGCAGAAAGAGAACTATTAGGAAGATAGCCAGAAATCTGGAGAAAGGCTGGCAAAATGGTCACAAGCAGGATCCAAGGGATGTTAGGAACCAGAACCACAGCCCAAATTGCAGCCTAGGAAGAATCTGATGAGAAATTACATTTGGCACTGAGGCCACGCCACTGCCTGCCCTGTGCCCCGGATACCCCAGTGGTGCTGCTATTACCAGAACCTGGATATAGCTGTTGCACCCACACTGGATTCTTAGTGATTTCCTGAAGCTTTGTGTCCTGTTCAAGTGGAGAGAGGAGAGCATCTGATGAGCTAGGCTTAGGTCATCTTCTTGTAGCTACTTAATGGCTATAGAGAGAGGGCGTGATGGCTCCGCTGAGGCTTCCACAGTGGAAACCTTACCTGCCTCTTACCTATTTTAGGATGCCCACAAAGAAGTATGTCCTGGTGCTGGGCAACTACAAAAATGGCAAATGTTCACTATGCTTTAGACTCTAGAATAGGTACATGCTATGCTTGAGAGCAAGGCTGCACTTTTGAAGAATCTTACACCACTGGGTAAAACTTGGAAGTTGCTCGTTCCTGCATATAAAGTTTTGCTACACTTTTGATGTCAGCCCTCATCTCTGTATGGTCCATGGCACTTAGGAAAATTTCCTGGGTGACTGTTGCTTTTTATCTTTTCCTCTTCTTACTCTTTCTCTTTAACAATATGATTGTCATACGTATATTCCTTGCCTTCTCCCTCTGTGTACCAAGTACTCACAGCCTAGGAATATAGGCATGAAGATAATTCCTTGAATATGTCTAGGCACACCCTCCTATCCTTAATATGCAAGGATGACACTGTAACCCATGAAATGATTAATCATTTGACTTGTTTTTCAAGGTGTGGTAATGAATTTGTTCTGACATATCCTTTTCTCTGTCCTGGGTGTCTGGTGCCTATTTGACATGTCTGGTCATTGCCTTTTGCTTTGCCACTGACATAAACCAGAGTCAAATCTCTACCTTTGACCCCAAAATGTTCAATTCCAACCATAGAGCTAAACTGGCCTGGGGAAATAACACTTAAATGCTGTGAATCCGCTGAGCGTATTAGAAGAAGGAGATTGAAAGAAACCAAAAGGAGATGTTTATGATTTAAGAAAAATAGGGTTGGAAAAAAATCCAATAATTTGAAAAACACACCCTTTGTCTCTTTTAATATGACTCCTCTTTCTTGATGATCTAGAACCTTCTGTAAGAAAGGTCTAGAAAGGTCCCTGAGTCAGCTCCGGTCAAAGCCTTTATGATGTGGACTTTGGTTAGTGTGTCTTTGACAGTGAGATTGGCAAAGGAAAAAGTAAATAAAGCCTATAAATGTCTATAACCTTTGGCCCAGTAATTCCACTTGTAGAAATCTAGTCTTAGGAAATAAACAGAGATATGGAAAGTAGATTTATGTACAATGATATTTATCCAAAAGCTAGTTTTAATAGTAGGAATTTAGAATACAATCTATAAGTCCAATGATAGCAATAGTAAACACTTACTAAGCTTTTAATTTGCGTAAGGCATGGCACTAAGTGGTTTATATGAACTATCTCATCATCACAAGTGAAGTGCTATTATTATCCAATTTTACAAATGAAGAAACAGAGTCACAGAGAGCTTAAGCAACTTGCCCAGGGCCATGCAACTCCAAGTGGTGGATCCAGACTTGAACTGAGCTTTGTCTGAGTCCAAAGCTGGTGTCTGAAACCATCACCGTCTGTCAATGGGGGAATGACTAAACAAATACAGTATGGACATGATGAAATATTACATTGTCATTAGTATGATAGTTTTGAACAATTTTTAATAAAACAAGGAAATGTTCATGATATATAATGAAAAAGAAAAACAAGACACAACATTGAGTAAAGAGCACAATCTCTACTCGGGTACATATATACACAAAGGCTTGTTAACAAATGTAAAAATAATTTTTTCCAGTTTGTGAACAAATATAAAACTGCTTTCTTTTCCATACTCTTTTATACTTTTCAAGCAGCCTACAAGTAGTGTGTATTGCTTGCATAATCAAGGAAAATAGTTGGTTTTCAGAAGAAAACAACTCTAGGCTGAAATTTTCTGAGAATCAGTGCTAAATGGGTTAGCCTAAGCATAACCCATTATGGCGGGGTGCAGAGCCCTACAAGGCCAGGCAGCTCTGACTACTGTGGCCAGCTGCCAGAGGAGCAATGGCTAAGTCAGCAAGGGAGAGGCTGCTTTCAGGGCTCACGGAGCTCCCCCGTCCTGAGCCATCCTGCTGCAGAGGTGAGGTTAGTAATTAATGGGGCCAGTGACCAGCAACACTGTGTGTCAGAACTGGATGGAAATTTTTACTCTGTGACTTCTATCTATGTGACTTTGGGCAAGTCATTTGTCCTTTTTTATGCCTTTGTTTCCTCAACAATAAAATAAGGACAATAGTATTATCTACCTGATTAAGTTCTGAGGATTAAATGGGAGGAAGTAGATAAAGTCTAGTACATTACCTGGAACATAACTAGTACTCAATAAATGGTCACTTAAAAAGAATAGCAGCACACTGCCCCATGGTGGATGTAGAGGGAAGGGCTGAGAAGACTGACTGACGTCATCCGTGAGAAACAGATGGAATACATTATTGCAAAAAACAAGTTCTTTTGAGCAGATAAAATTAGGTTGGTATTTGGTGGGCCAAAAATTGTAGTTATGTTATGTTTTCAGTTTGGGCCAAGTATAAGAAACTCCATTTTTTATTTGAAATCACTGTAAATTCCCTATGGACACGTTGTCTTCTATAAGACTAACTCTAATATCCAATGTCAGTGTGTCTAAGTTACATAAAAATTTTTACCAAAGTAGAGACAATTTGAGTTTTCTGAGTATACTCAAGTATGCACTGTGAGAGTAATAGGCATACTTTAATATTCTGTAGCAGGGACAGAATTGTCTCATTATGGATATAACACCATAGACATTAAATAAATAATAAAAAGTACCACAAGGTTTTTCTAGCACATTAGGCAATATACTGATGATTCAGTCATAAAACTATGTGTGTATCATCCTGTGTTTGTAAATGTTTTTTGTATGTTAAAATACTATAAATTATTAAAAGCAGGTAGATTACGGGAATGGGATTAGAGATGGTTCTTTTTTACTCCCTTTTATTTTCCCTGTTAAAATTGTTTTCTCTTATTATAGTTACTGCTTTTATAATGAAAAATGATAAGTATCATTTAACAAGAAATGACCTAACCACTTGGTGGCAGTATGCCATGAAGATATAAACTATATGGCTTCATTTCAATCCTACTTTTTGTCATTGGTTAGATTTCTTCTATAACGATATTGTTTATAAATGTTTTACCTCAGATATCTGATTCTTTGTGAAATTACCCTCTGATAATTAAGACTATCTTGTAAATGACTTTAATTTGATCTAATTTAAATGAAGGAAACTGGTCGATTTGAAACTATGATAACACAAGACCCTAAAGGAAGATTGTGTTTATTCTCTATTAGGGCTAATAAAGCCCTAGTCAGATATGAAAATTATTTTTATATGATGTAAATTATAAGCTTAAAACCATTTTCAGGATTATCTTCTGTCAGCTGGGAGAATCATGTCCTTGAAGTCACCTCTGGCAGCTTTTAATTATCAGTTTCGTTGCCAAATAACCACCCGTACTTATACAAAAGAATTACACTAACCTGTATTAAAAGCCAACAGCAATATATATTCTTAAATAAAATTTCTAATTTTAAAATAATGAAAGTGAAAAAAATAATCCAGCAACATATGCTATAAACCCATGGTTTTGCCCATTTGAAAACGGTGTCACATTTGAATGTTATATTTTTCTTAAAATTTCAAACAAATGTAGATGTAGACTCCTGCATGGGCTCCCTGAGCATGAACGTAAGCTTATAAAATATTAATTTAGATTAATAAACCTGGCTGTTGGTCATGGGGCACAACCTTGCTTCCTCCGAGTCTGATGGAACCACATACCTGGAAACAAAAGACTGAATGAAGCATTAAGAAGCCAAAGGATATTTCTGATTTGTCACAATTCACAGTGAAACATTCTCCTCTCACTGTGAAGCCAGAATAAAAACACAGGAAAGAACTTTTGGCTTTGCTAATGTTTTCATCTTCTAAAATTCCCTACCCACTGTTCTTAGAAAACTGCTCTTCCCTTGAGCTTGTGCTGGCACCCAGATGAGCCCTTTTCAAAAATCTCCAAAGACCCATAGGAACCTTCTCATTGGGACTCTGTGCTATTTTTCTCAAAGAGAGTTGTCTGGGCCACACAGCTGCTTATCTAAGTGTGCGGTATCTCAGTGGCAGCTAAGAACACCTCAAGTTGTGATTTCCCCCTGGCCTCCAAAGTAATTTTTTTCAAAAGAAGAATCTGAACACTGAAATCAGAATGACTAAATAATAGAGCTTGAGGCATTCTTGGGGGTCCAGGGCTTAGAAATGTTTTCAGGATTGTCTTCTGTCAGCTAGGAGAATCGTGTCCTTGATGCCACCTCTGGACGTTTTTAATTATCAGGAGGGAAGAGATGGTAAGGAAGCTCCAGGACTCTGGAGTTCAGACTGAAAGCGAGTTTGCGGCCGAGGCTGCTCACCCCACCCTGGTCAGAAGCTTTCATTAGCAGTGTTCTGACAACCTTTATGACTAGACGGGCTGGCCAGGATCCTTGCCAGCGGGAGAGGAGCAGAAGGCGGTCATTAATGGCATTGCACCCCTGTGTTACAACCTCAGAGTGTCTGCTAATCAAAACTGGGCTTCTTGTATGGAGCCGAGATGTCGTTCCCTGGCAGCATCTCTCAGATGGTGCGCAAAGGCAAGAGTGGCACACGATGGAGGCTCCTAAGGAAGCCCAACTTTTATTGTATCATCTATTGGAAGGAATCGAGTAGAGACCAGTTATTGTACATTTTTTTCTGGCTCAGTGAATGAAATAAAGCTTCTTGGTATTTGTTGCCTAGAAGCCTCATAAAATTAGTGGACACACCTTGAAGATTTACAAACCCTAAGTCGTTTTTATTGTCGTTGTTTTTTCTCGGTATTTCCCCCTTTGGGATTTACCCAATTAAATAAAAAGAAGAAAAGACACAATCGAAGGCCTTTGCTTTTATTCCATCTTTCATGTCTATTAAAGTTACTGATTTACTTTAGTCATCGCCAAACAAGTAAAGAGAATCTCCTAGGAAATCAGAGTGCAAAATATAAGAAGTTGATGTTATTTTCTTTTTGTTTAAGTTCCCCTGGTCACACGGAAATCATTCCAGCATGATGCTCAGAATTCTGGGCTTCTAATTGCTTCCATCTTTAAAGGACACCTTACGTCTGGTAAGAAACTACAACTTGGGTTTTCCATACTGAAAAAATTATGTCAGGTATTATAAATTTCTTGATAAGAAGTTTTGCCATATGCTTTCTATAGGAAAATAATCAACAAAGATCAGCTTAAAATTGAATTTAAGGAGTGGTGGAGGCAGATTTTGCCAGCTTTTGCTCTGGGTTGGATACATTTGCATTTTAATTGGTGCTGGGGCTCACGACCCCAAAACTTCTTTCTAGAACATTTCCATTATTTCAGTGTTTACCACATACTAGGAGTTTTATATACATCATCTTTTTCAATCTTCAAAAAACCTGGTGAGATGAGTGTTACGTGTCTATTTTATAGATGGGAGAACTGAAGCTCAGAGAGAGTAAGGAACTTGTCCAAATTCACACTAAGCGACACACTGAAATACAAATCCTGTTTTTCAAATTCTGAAGTCTGTGCACTTTCTCTCATACAATCAAGATCCTATTTTATTTGTTAGTATGACTCAAGATTTTCCACTGATGAGCATAGCTGAATATTTTAGGTACACAAAGATATTAGATGGGGTTGTATGTTTTGCAATCGGCAAATACAACTCTAAATAGAAATTTCAAATGGAAAAACTTTAGGCATGACTATTTCACTACTGACCATGGGTAGATCACTTATCTCCTTGCATAGAAATCTGCCAGGCATAGCATAAGAATTTTTGCTATTGACATTCTTTGGACTTTCGTTTATTTATTTGACAAATATTCATTAAGCAACTGCTATGTGCCAGGCACTGTTCTGGGTGCCGGGGAATCAACAGTGAAAACAGTGAACAAAGCCCCTGTCTTCATGAAGCTTCCTTCTAGATAGACTGTGGGGGGTGGGAGTATGAGAAAAAACAACAAACAAAACAAGAAGAATAAAGTCAGGTAGCAGTAAATGTCATAAAGAAACATGGAGCAAGGTACGAATTTGTACATCTGAATCAATTATAAGCCGAGTGCTTAGGTTCAGTACAGATCCCTCATTAAAGATGCCTACACAGACCTGCACTTTGATATTTCTGTGGGAACTGTGGAGGCTAGGAACTCGTGGTGGTTCTATTAGATAGGTATTATTACCTCTGTTTTACAGAAGAGGAAACTTGAGCTTCAGCAAGTTTATAATTATGCCCCGAGGTTACAGAGCTGACAGGTGGCAGAGTCGATTTCAAACCCAGGCATCTCAGGTCATTCTGCTCTATCCTTGGTCCCCTTTGCCCTGTCTGATGTTAACATGAAGATCTTCCAGACTAATGCCCAAGGGTATGTGGCAGTCAGTACCTTAGTTGCATGAACCTTCAGCAATTGTGTTTGGGTCCTAGGAAAACACTAATTTCATATCCCACTGGGACTTTGGAGTAATCTAAGCCCCTGACCATCAACTGACTTTGGGAGAGGGGCTGGACAGCCTGAAGACCCCCAAGTGTGTGGTAGGTGCAGCTGGGGAATAACTAGAGAAGGACCGATACAGTGTCTGCCACATGATAAGTGTCTAATAAACATTTGCCGAAGGGACGGAGGAAGGGGGATGGAATGGAGGTTAATACCCAGCATTGCTCAGAACAGACTCCAGTGTGATAAGTCATTTCTCAATTACAGTCTATATTTGAAAATAGAAAATAGGGTTTTACATGTACTAAGGAGAAAATGTGATGAACCTGGTAAGTAACACATGTTGAATATATTATATTAGTTATTTAAAGATTTCAGGGGACTAATTCAACCTTAAAATGCAAGGAAAGCATTGTTAGTATTGTTTTTAAAATAACACGTGAGTGCAAGATGTATAAAAATTTAAAATCTTTTCTTATAACATTTTGTTCTAAGTAGAGTGAATGTTCTTTCTCAGTAGGAAAAAATTCATGAGCAATAACTTTGAAGAATGGTGACAAGTTGTATAGAACTTCTGTCTTACACAAAGGTTAAAAAACAACAACAACAAAACCTCAGTTGTGATCGTGGCCAGCTTTAGACTCTGTTACAAGCAACTGAGGATTCTCACTTGTATCACAAAAAAACCAAATAGGGTTCATCACTAAACCTTTTTATGTAAAATATGCATGCCCAAGCTCAGAGAAATGTCTAATGCTGACCACATTTGCTGGAGATGCACTTCTAGAAACCACTGACATAAGATACATGCAACTCAATTTTCTCAAACAAAAAGGATTGTCACGCAGTTCGGAAGGGCAGTCACTTTACAGCGCTAGGTACAGATTCGTTTTGTTTCCCTCTTTCTCTTTTCCTTTCTGATCAATGACCTTTGCTTTGAGCAGAGTAGAGAGAACAATGATTCTGATATCACATGGACACGAGTGCTTCTCTAAAATTATTTTTTTTTCTGCTCAGACAACAGGCAACAAGATATTGGACTTTTATCGGGAATGGTCTCCTTGGCTGTTGTGCTGTCAATTCTTTCTTTGATTGGGATATTGAACAAATCGCTCCGAACTGGGTAGGTTTTTGCAGAATTTCTGTTTTCTGATTTAGACTGTATATTTGTATCACTAAAATGTAGTCAATTCAGTTATTTACAAGAAAAATCCATCAATATTTTTATTTAGAGAAAGGGAAAACAAAAGGACCAGTATTTAGTGAGTACCTACCTATGCCAAACTGTTTACAAATGTCATTCATCTAATCCTCACAATGACCCTGCCAGAAAAGCTCTATGGTTTAATTTATGGATGACTTACAGAAGGCTTACAGAGGTTAAGTGGTCAGCCCACTGACCAGGAGTCCAGACCCGGCTAATATCACAGCCATGTACTCTTACTACACAGCTTTCTCACTGTGCTTTGTAATTTATCTACAGTGCCTAGATCCTTTAGACTGATTAAATCATATCATAGCCTGCCTCGAATTCCACCCAAACAAATCCCCTGAATCAATGTGAAGAGAAGTGTGGCACCATCTGAATCCATCACTTTGATACCAGTTTGTCAGTGTTTTAGCATGCAGCTCCAACGCCCATTCTCCTTGGCCGTCTTAAATCATTTCCCCCCAATATGGTGTTAGTAAAGATCTACGCCTACTTATTTAACTGAGGTACATGCCCCTGACCGGAACCGAACCCACGACTCTTTGGTCCACAGGATGACGCTCTAACTGCTGAGCCAAACCGGCCAGGGTTACGCCTACTTATTTAAAAATGAGACTTTGAGGAAAGCAAGGCCTTTAATTTCCTAAATTTTGCTAGATGCACAGAATACATATTTCTAATCTGTTGTTTCACATGGCAAACTCCCAGTCCATCCAATGACACACAAATTTTAACACATATGAATGTGCTTTGCCTAATTGGCATTGAGTTTATCTTTCTTGGCATCACTTGCTTGATAATCTTTCTTTCTTTTAAATTTATAATCAAAACCCAGTAGAAAGATTTAGAATGAGGTATTCTAAATAAAGTATACTAGTGATTTTTAAAATTCATGTAGGCTTTTTTCTCAGAACTTAAGTATTTAAAGTACACATTAATAAACATATCCCTGGTTCCCTAGAGAGGTGAGCAAATGAATATGAAACTTTATTTTCAGTGCTTGATTATATACTTGATTATAAAGCCCTTTGAAATATTTTACTGTTCAAACATATACCACATACAAATATTAATATTTGTGTTATTATCCAAAGAAGTTTAAGTTAGTGTGAAATTTTAAGTAACATTAAATTTGTCACTAAGAATAACCTAAGAATTAACTTCATGTTGATAATGAAAAATTAGGACAATTCTTTGCTAATTTAATAACTAAATAAATTTGTTTGGTTTTTTCCTCACCCGAGGACATTTTTGCATTTATCTTCAGATAGAGCAGGAAGGAGAAAGGGAAAAAGAGAGAGAGAGAGAAACATCGATGTGAGAAAGACACATCGAGTGGTTGCCACCCGCACAACCCCAACAGGGGCTGGGGACAAACCACAATGGAGGTATGTGCCCTTAGCAGGACACATCGAGTGGTTGCCACCCGCACAACCCCAACAGGGGCTGGGGACCAACCACAATGAAGGTATGTGCCCTTAGTGGGAACCGAACCCGGGTCTCTCTGGTCCGCGGGCCGACGCTCTAATCACTGAGCCAAACTGGCCAGGGCAAATAAGTATTGTTTTTAAAAAGATAAAACAACAAGAAATAATTCCAATATAACTATTGTACATAAGAGCAGATGCTGTTATTTACTATAACTATACCTTATTTATATAAGCCTTATTTCAGAAATAGAACTGGAAAACAGAGGGTAAAACATTTTAAATAATGAAACCAAGAGTGGGAATAACATGGTGATAGAGGAGACTTTACTTTGGGTAATGAACACACAATGCAATATACAGATGATTTATTACAGAATTGTACACTTAAAACCTGTATAATCTTATTAACCAATGTTACCCCTACTGAATTTAATAACATGTAAATTTTTAAAAGAGTGGGTAAATATATATATTTACAAATATCATTCTCAGTATATTACACAAATATATATATATATATATATATATATATATATATATATATATATACACACATATATATTCTCACTGTATTAGCAGCTGTATAAAAACTTTCTACAATAGCATGAACTTACTCATTTGGTCTAATTTTAGGTTTAGAAAGAGAGTGTAAATTAGTAAAAAAGCTGAATCATAAAACATTGCATAAATATGTGTAAGAGAAATATTTTTACCCTACAGTTCAAGGTCAAATTGGGCTAGCAAAGTACATTCAGCCATTTTGGTTGTTACCTAGTGAAGTCCCTAGAGAAGCAGCTTAAAGAGATTAAAAGTCTGATCTGTTGTTAACGGATGCATTGTTTACATGGAAAAATGTATCAGAGATCAGTTGAGTCTCTTCTAAGTTCCTGATACAACCTTGTTGCTCAAATCAATGTTTACTGTGAATGCAGAAAAATTGCTTTCAACACAGTGGCAGTGCCAAGGGGTAGTGTTGGGGAAGATGTAGGTCGTACATAGCTTCTCCCTCTTCTTTTCCATCACCCGCCCCAGTGATCCTGAATAAGTACAGAGCCCAAATAAAAAAATGGTATTCTCACTGTGCCAGAATACTGTAAGACAATGTCCAGCCCTCGTTCCATCCACATAAGGAAAGTTGGGAGCCACCGCTATCATCTCAACCCTATTTAGAATCATTACAAATTCAGAATTATAGAAGCTCGAATTATATGGTTTTATCATATAACATTCTCTTCTTTAATATTTTTCTGTGGTTATGGTCACCTTGGAAAGTTCTACAAAATATCCCCTAAGTTTCCCAAACTTTTCCACACTGAGATCTCTTGCTCATCATGCTTTGCCATATCTAACATGTGTAGAGTTTTCTACATGTACCTAACACGTACAGTTTTCTACACGTATCTAACACATGTATAGTTTTTACTTCCAGGGTGGTTCTCCCACTTACATGGAATCTAGTGTGAGTGTTTTGAAATGTTCCGGCTCATTACAGAGAAGCAGAGCAATAGAGAAGAGAAAAATCTGAACAGATATTGAATCAACTTCCCACTTAACTATTTAAAGATATGGAAATCTTAGCTCTTACTTCAGAAAGTTTGATTTTTTAAAAAATATTTTTTATTTATTGATTTTAGAGAGAGAGGAAGGGAGAGGGAGAGAGAGATAGAAACATCGATGAGAGAGAACATTGATTGGCCTCCTCCTGCATGCCCCCCACTGGGGATCGGGCCCACAACTTGGGCATGTGTCCTGACCAGGAATCAAACCAGTGACCTCTTGGTGCATGGGTCGATGCTCAGCCAGTGAGCTACACAGGCCAGGCAGAAAGTTTGATTTTTATTATGCATTCCATTCTAGTTGATTTCCTAATCTCCCATGTGATTGCCTACACCAGTTCTAAAGTAAAATGCTTCTAATGTGTCATTTTGTTTCTTAGAATTAAAAGAAGAATATTATTGCTAATACCAAAATGGCTTTACGAAGACATTCCTAGTATGGAACACAGTAATGCTGTGAAAATGCTGCAGGTAACCAAACACCATCAAATAAAAACTAAATGACAGCTGTGACAAGAGTTCAGTTCAATAGAGTAGAATGTCCATTCCAATAAATAAATGTGTGTGCATATTAACATAATTGTATAAACATAAGTAGAAACAAAATTATACATATTTCAAATCATACTTAAGAAATGAGAGAATGGAGTTAGGGAAAGAAAAGAGAGATAGAAGAAAAAACAATGCTATGCAATGTAATGAAAGAAGGTGAAGAGAATAGCCAAAGAACATATATGCATTGCCCATAAACACAGACAACAATGTGGTGAGGGCCAGAGGGAGGGGAGGATGGGTGTCTGGGTGGAGGGGGGCAGAAGGGAGAAATGGGGAACAGCTGTAATAATGTCAATAATATAAAGAAAGAAGGAGTGAAGTGAAAGACTGTGAGCTAGGTGTCAGAGTCACTTGGTGGCCATGCAATTGGTAGGTGTCTTCAGGGACCAAAGGAAGAAGGCAGAAAAGCTCAGTTGAATAAGCCTCAAAGACACAAAGGGATTTCCATTTTTAAATGAGTTTGGAGAAGCAAGTGGAGCCCCAGAAGGACACCACTTCACTCCTGAGACCCAATGGAATTCGAGAAAATAAATGTGAGAGGGCTGTGGGAGATGGTGTCACCAGGCATGGGCCAGGTTTCCACTTCAGCAAAGAAGAGAAAGGTGAGCTGGGAAGACCCTTAGGATATATGGGACTTTGCTGGTTATGGAGGAACTGCTGATGATTATGAATGAGGGGAAGGAATCTGCTGTGTGCTCCTCCTACTTTCCAGCTCTCTGGCCTGGCCATCAAGAGGCTCAAAACCTAGTTGATGGGACAGACACATTATCCAAGCACTACAATGCAGTGATGTAATTGTAGTGACAGAAATGAGACCAAACATGACAGGAGTATATTGAAAGATGAATAGGAGTTTCTCAGAAAAAACAGAGAACATTCAAAATAGGACAACCTGAGCAAAAGCATAGAGGTGAGAATAGCCTATTGGGTATTGCTTTATCAGAAAGCTTTACCTGAGGAGTGGCTGCAATACTGCTGGAATGATGAGTGAGTTGAGATCACAAAAGGTCTTATGGCTATGGAACTTCATTCTGTTGACCAATAGTTTTCAAACTTAAAAAAAAAAATCTGTATTTTTAGCTTAGGAACCCTATGTTCAAATGATGTGAGGAAGACGAGTATTTGTAAAACAAATAAAGTGGTTGTATTTGGAGCTTTGGCAAGCCCATTAATCAACTCCTTCTCCATCTCCAAAGAAGTCCCTAAGGCAACAGTTTTCAGAATCCTGATGCCCAGGCCTATTCCAGGATCTCTAGTTGGGAGGGTGGGCCTGGGGAGACCCAGGCATCAGTGTTTTCCAAAGCTTCCCAAGTGATTCCACTACACAGCCAACACTGAGAACACTGTTAAGGGGTTGCAAACGACTGCTAAAGACAATGAAGAGCCAGTGAAGGGTTTTCAATTGAAATAGACATGGTCCTAGGAAAGAGGCAGATTCAGGAGGGTCGAAGAAATGAGCATAGTGAGGTGTGGACAAAATGTCGATAAGCAAGGATTCACTGTGCTGACTAATTTGTAGCAGGTCTATAATGTAAGGAGTGAAATGAGTCTGTAGAATGTGACGAGGCACAGGTCATTGGTGATCCTGGTCCAGAGGTTCAGTTGAGAAGTGAGTGGAGAGGGAGGAAGTAGGGAGTGAGAGTGGAGACGTCTTTGGATGAATGTGGAGTGGAAGGGAGGTGAAGAAGCGGGCTGTGCTGACATGTAGTCAGCTCTCAAATACTTGTGGAATGAATGGATAACAGTAGCTCCAGAGGAGTGCGTTGCACTATTGCGTTATGTCAACTATGATGTCACTAGGTGACAGGGACTTTCAGCTCCTTTATAATCTTATGGGACTACTACTGTATATGTGTTCCCTCATTGGCCGAAACATTATGGGGTGCACGACTATATAGGGTTAGGTACTATCTCTGGTTTCAGGCATCCACTGGGGGTCTTGGAATGTATTCCATGTGGAGGAGGGAGGACTACTGCATGTGTCTGCCCATCCCAATCCAAACCTTGTATGTTCTGTGGGAAGGCTGAGCCTGAAGAAATCTGAACAACTGTTCATGCTGCTTTATTGAAGGTCTTCCTTTTTGCCAAACTTCCTTCCCATTCTGGGGTCTTGAAATTGGAAGTGAACCTTAGAGTTTCCTTCAGATGAGGTTTTGTTCCAATCAGCTCACACTGCTATAAGAGTACCACAGACTGAATGGCTTAAGCAACACACATTTATTTCTCACATTCCTGGGGGCTGGGAAGTCCACGATCAAGACACTGGAGACTTGGTTCCTGGTAAGAGCTCGCTGGCAGGCAGCTGCCTTCTTGCTGTGCCCTCACATGGCAGAGGGTCGGATCGTCTCTCTCCTGTCCCTTCTTATGAGAGCACGAATCCCATTCTTGAGGGGTCATCAAAGACTACTTACTCCTCAAATATCCCACCTCCTAACACCATCACAGTGGGGATCAGGGCTTTGACATATGCATTTTGGAGGAACATAAATATTCAGTCCATAGCAGGCAGCTTTAATTTTATAACTGCATTGGGTGGGAGTGATTTGCCCTGGGAAGCCAGTCATCAGCTGGAAAGCCTTGAGACCATTTCTTACCCAGAAAAATCATGAGGCTTTTATACACATAAAAATCTTCTTCATCTACCCTCCTGATCATCACAGATAGGTCTGAATTCTGAGCAGCTACATGCCTTTAGAACCTCAACTCAAAGTACTTCTTACAAACTTAGTCTCAAATGGAAGCAAAATAGGATTCTCCCCTACCCCTTTTTTCATTTAAAAAAAAAAACAACAAATATTTTCTTGTAGTAAGGCTCCATAGTATTAAGAAGTATTCCAACATACTTCAAAATCCAAATTTTAAAATGCTCTGGAATAATATGCAAGTTAATATGCAAAATACTTCTTTCTTTTTAAAAATGTTTAACCAAGACGTGCTTAAAACATAGATTCTTTTTATTTTTCCTTCAGTCTCCTCATGGGAGAATTTAATAAAGATTTGGAATCGAGCAGGATAACTAAGGAGAAAATTGTATGGGAAGATAAACAATATGAGAAAAAGGAGAGGGAAAGGAAAGTTGAGGGAAATTAGAATTTCAGTCCTTATTCAGTTATCCAGTTGGCCCCCTTAAATGTCTTTTGTAAAATAAAACAATGCTTTTTCTTCCCAGGAAAAGAGTGAATTTATGAATAATAATTCCAGCGAACAGGTCCTATATGTTGACCCAGTGATTACAGAGATAGAAATCTATCGCAAAGAAGAACACAAGCCCACGGACTACACGGAAAAGAATACAGGACCCCTGGAGCCAAGAGACTGGCTGCAGAAGTCACTCCTCACCAATGCTACAGTTGTGTATATTCCTGATCTCAACACTGGGTATAAACCCCAGATTTCAAATTTTCTCACTGAGGAAAACCATCTCAGCAACAATGATGAAACCGCTTCCTCAGCTCTCAAACCAACCGCTGATTCCTTAGACCTGGAAAAAAATGCCCGGTTTAAAAAATATCCTAATTTTGCTCTTTCTGTCTCAAGTATGAATTCGCTAAGCAATACACTAATTCTTGGAGAATTAAGCCTCATTTTAAATCAAGGGGAATGCAGTCCTTCTGACGTTCAAAACTCGATAGAGGGTGAAACCACCATGCTTTTGGAAAATGCTCCACCCCGTGAAACTATTCCAGAACAGACCCTGCTGCCCGATGAATTTGTCTCCTGCTTGGGGATCATCAACGAGGAGTTGCCATCTATTAACTCTTATTTCCCACAAAATATTTTGGAGAGCCACTTTGATAAGATTTCACTCTTGGAAAGCAGACCTGTGTAATCAAAGTTAATGTGAGAAAGCTGCCTTTCCATCTGAAGTTGAATTCCCCCTCAACATAAATTTAATTCTGCCCTATTTTTTAAAATTAGAGAATTAAGATCCAAAGATGGAGCATACTTTATGGTCACAAAAAAAGACAGCAATATTG
Source organism: Tadarida brasiliensis (assembly GCA_030848825.1). Taxonomy (NCBI): domain Eukaryota; kingdom Metazoa; phylum Chordata; class Mammalia; order Chiroptera; family Molossidae; genus Tadarida; species Tadarida brasiliensis. Next base: position 51,197,819 of record CM061264.1, read on the forward strand.
GGGACACCTCCTGCAGTTTTCAAAAAGTATCAACTATATCCTTTTCATTTTCCTTCATTGCAAGGTACAGAACAGCTCTCTCTGTTGTATGAAGGATAAATAATACAAAGTATATGTGAAGTAAATGCTGAAAATAGTTATTTAAAGTAAAAATATTAATATTAGCTTGCAAGGGGAGAAGCAAGTTTGATTTTCACTTTACTGCTGAAAATTCTCTTGAGTAGATAAAAACATAGCCCCCAACAAAAAATAAGTCAAGGACGGAAACAGAGGAGCAATGAATTAGCATGTTTGCTGTATTCTTTTTTCTACTACTTTCTATTCAGGTGTTAGGGATTTGATCTTTCCTTATTTTGATTATGGATTAAGAAAGTTATAATACAGTGATGTGTGGAAATCACAAGATTGCTATCTTCATTCAGGTTAAGAACGATGGCATTGTTCTGTGGCGTGGTTGGTGTGTTAATTACACTGTAGTAGAATTAATGAGGTAGCAGATGCAGGATCAGCAAGGTGTAATATATATATATATTTTTTTTTTGTAATCAACTGTGTCTTAGATATATGTCAGAAAATTACTGTTAACACAGATATATGTCTAAACACTTGCCACGCCTTCCATTACTCCATATGCCATGTCTCCTGCAGACATCACTAACTGATCACCACATGCCTTTCTGCTGAGCCCTAAGGTGTCCTCAGAATCACTCATCTCGACACAGTGCTTGTGATGGCCACAATCAATAATGGCTGAGACTGGAGATGAACTCTACCTGCCAACTGGGTCAATATTGAAAGGTAGGTGATCTTAAAAGTATGAAATGCATATTTTAAGCTGAGAATTGGTAGCCAGCGGACTTCTCTATTGTGATCAATTTTTTATGGTCAAGGGGAACCATTTTTTAACGAACAGAACAATTTGGAAACAGGGTAGCTTACCCACTGAATTTCTCTTTCTCTTCTAACAGTTGTCAACAGTAACTTATATTCAGATTAAATAGTTTAATTTTATTACTAGAAAGCAGGCAGTTGATCAAAAAAGGCCCAGTTACCTACCATGTGCTTAGCACATGAGCAAGCTATTTTCTTTTGTTTTTGGCATTTTGTTGTTGTTGTTAAAGGAGACATTTAATTTTTTTAAAAGCTAAAAGCAGTTTTGTTGTCATTAAGTGTCCCCATGAGGAGAATGAACACACATTCCGGTTTTCCTGGTTTTTGTCTCAGTGTTAAATATGGTCAGTGCACCTTTCACTCTCAGAAGCATCTCATTTGGATAATAAATCATATGGTCACACTATCTGTGAAGACTGTTTAACGTCCAGCATGTGAGTAATTTATAACAAGGCATCTCTTTTTTTGCATTGACAATCCTCTTTATTTTACTGTATATTATTTACTAAAGCCATTTTGTTCCAAAAATGGACTGTTACTATTCACAGTGTGAAAAACATACACCCTGCTGTGAAATTCTGTTCTGTGTTTCCTAAAATATGTACATATTAGTTGTACTTTACACATCCTGAAAGTGTATTTTAAATCACTAATGAAATGCCATTATTAAATATCTTGATTCGTAAATGATCATATGCCTTTGCTTTATTCTTCCCCAAAGAAAGACTATAATGAAGCAAAGAGGCAGGTAGTATTTGAGCTAGAAATAACAAAAGACTGCGATAAATCTTTGATGTTTACCAACATGATGACGACATCTGTTAACATGTGAAGAATATTTCCTTAGTGTAGTTCAGTATAACTGTAATCTGCAGCACATCAAAAAAGCTTTTGTCCAGCTTAAAGAACTGCAGCATTATTTGATCTGCACATGCTTCGTTACAGTAAGTGTCTCCCTTAGAACTTCTTGCTCTCTGGAGTGGAAGGGCGCTGCCTTCCCTTTCTATGGTGTCTTCCCCACCCCCACATCACTAATAGCACAGAGGAGACACTTCTAGGTCTATCTTTGCCATTAGCCCTCGTGTCTCAATGGACTAAAAATTGAAGCAATACCTGTGACAGAGGTGATGTGCCTGCCATTGCCCTAACTCCAGGGAAATTCCAGCTGCGTCATCACAATGCAACCTTGGTAAGGAGGCAAGGGTTCTCTTTCTACGATTCTTTTATTCAAGTATTATTCACTGAAGCATTGGATGTCCCTACTATGTGCTAGGCACTCAGCGATATGGATGCTAACAAAATCAGCCTAGTTCACGCAGCCTTGGGACTTACCTTCTACAAGCAAGAAACACACAATTCTTGGGGCTAAGTCATTGCCCCTCGAGGAGCTTACATTTTAGTGGGGAAAGGGGTGAAGAGAGGGGATGAAGAAAAGCAGAGAGAAGTAAAGAAGAAAAATGCCAGGTAGTAAGTGCTGTGTAGAGAAGTAAAATGGGGTAATATGATGGAGAGCAACTTGGTGGTCACTTTACACTGGGTAGTCAGGGAAAGTCTGTCCCAGAAGGGGACACTGATATTGCCATTTGAATCACACGTAGGAGCCAGCAAGGGAGAATCAGCTTGCCACTAATGAGTTTCTTCTGTAGAAAAATTCTCCAGTAGCTAATATCTCTACTTCTTTCCCTCCTGTTCATGTTGTCCCTAACCCCACCCCTGGCCACCTCTCCCTTCCTCGGCCAGAATTTTCTGTAGATTTTGGGGACAAGTGTGTATCTTTTCATCTTTCCATCTAGCCCTTGGGCTTATTATTAACTTCCTGAGCCTCACAATCTTTGTAAATTGCTGCTTCCTAAATGGATGTGTTATGCTTCTTGGTGTGGGTTAAGGAGAAGGAATAAGAGAGAAAGAGGGAGGGAAAAGCCCCTAATGATACCATTGAGAGAGAAGAGGAGAAGAGAAATACAGAGAAAGGAAGGCAGATTAATTCTCAGTAATGCTGAAGCAAAGTGGAACATCATAATTCTGGACAATCCTAAAACTAAGGGACATCCAATTTCCTCCTGGTCTATATCTTCCTTGCCCCTAGCCCCCCCCCCTTTTTTTTTACATAGAAGCAATGGAGGAGGCACAGTTGTAGTACAGTTTTGGGGTGTTTTCTTGGTGTGTGTGTGTTTCATTCTTTTATAAATTAGGAACTTGTTTTTACAAAGTAGATGTAATGTTTGATAATATCAGAAGGCTTACGAGTTTTAGCATGTGGTTCTCGGGTAACGTGGGATGCTGTCTGACCCTGCTGGTTCAATCAGAGGATGTTCTCAACTTCTTTTCTTATATTTTCAGTCATCCTCTCTTTGACATAGAGGTAGCACATGACTATGGCATAGGGCTGAGTTTTCATAAACAAATTTTAGCAACTGAAATGAAGTCTATTGCAGAAGCCCAATAAAACAGGTGAAAGCCAGTCTCCCGTTGAAACAGAGATCGAAGGTTATGTCTAAAGCAGCCTACACACGCAGTGTGAAAATCCAAGCTCAGGGGAGGTTCTCTCTTCTACACCTGGGTGATCTGGATCCCAGCCCAGCCTTCAGAAGCCTGTACCCCAGGACTGTACTGAACTTTCCAACGCAGCCAGCCCAGGCTGCCAACCCAGGCTCAGGACCACAACCCCCTCAAACCTCCCCACACCGTGAATGACTTCGTAAAAAGGAGCTTTCTCTTAGAGGTTGCTAATAGAAACAGTACTATATGCAATAATTAACTTGTTTATTTCCAATTACTTTATCATAAATGTCTGGTTTTGTTCAGGTTTATGTCCTTTTTATGATCACTAAGAGTAAAATATTGTGTTGTGAACATAATTAGATTTTATAACCCCAAAGATTGTTGAATTATGCTGTGGTTTATCACTTTATGAAGTAATTATACCAATTATAGAAGGTGATGTTTTAATGGGTAATGTTATCCACTTGGCAGACACTACTGATTTAAAAGAAAAGTGATTAAAAACAATTTATGGAGCTCTCTTGGTTTGTAAAAGCATAAAACCAATATAAAATAATTGGATTTTGATCCGTGGAGTAGATTGTGTACTACTTTTTGGATGCCATAGTTAAGGCAATTTTACAAGGATCTCTAACAAAGGTTTGATAGAATATTATTGTCTTTTTCCCACTGCTGTGATTATACCATTAAATCCCAATTAATGGTGTAATGTAATGTTTCATGTTAGGACACTTAGCCATTTTGCTAATTCACTTTTCAACCTACTCTGCATCTTTTTATCCAGAATGTCCATCAATGTTCTGAAGAGGCGTCACCTTTATACTTATGTTCAGGAAAACAACTTATCATCTAATTTTCATAATTAGCATTTACCAACAAATTAAGAATTTATTCTTAAACGGCTCATTTTTGTTTGGGATAGTGGAAGGATTCTGGCCTAGCATCCTGCCTGAGAATTTTATTAGACGTGGGAGAGAAAGAATATAATAGTAAAAATTTTAAAAAGCATTTTTATTTTCAAACAACACAGTAACTCATTTTAAAAAGTGCTTTTAAAAAATCAAAGTGCTATCAACATAAATGGAGTGAAAAGTGACAGTCTCCCTGCCCACGCCTCTTCCCATGCCCCATCCTCATCCTCATCTGATGCAGGGGTCTGCTTTATCTTATTCCTTTAACAGTTGCACAGTATTTCATAGAATAAATGTATTATAGTATATTTTCCTATTCTGGACATTTTAGTTGTTCCCAGTTTTTCATTATTATACCGATTCCTGTAATAATTCCTCTTACCTACATCTTCACACACATATGTGAATTGGGGGGTGGGAGGGATAAATGCCTAAGTGGATATAGCAGCAAGAAGGGGAATATGAGGTCCCTGAGTGGAGAGACAGGAAATGTCAGGAGACTGTGGAGCGAAGAGGAGGTGAAGAAACAGGGCTAGAAGATGCCGAAAGCATGCACTTTTAGGTAGCACAGGACTGCTCTTGTTCACCTAGTAAGTAGCATCAACCCTAAACTCCTATCATACTCCTGCTGTTTTGTTTTAGTGTTCAGAATGTCACAGTAAACATGAAATATGTAATATATTCTTTGGATACTGGCTGATGTGATACTTATTCCAAACCTCTTCTTATCTGGATTTAAACAAAGTTCAGTACGCATTTTATTATGGGATTCAATGTAGAAGATTTATTTTATCTTAGTTGTTGAAATTGAAAATCATTTACATTTTCTTAAATGAGGAGCTTAGGATTTTAAGAAGCTGCCAAAAATTTGCAATTTCATTTTTCCTTTTATAGTATTCCTTGCACATTCCATTCAATGTGCTAGTTTGGAGATTCCATTTAATTGAATAGATAGCATATTCAGAACCCTGTGAGGGCTGGACAGGATCTTGCTGAAGCCCAGAGTAATGCAGAAAAGCCATTATAACGCAAAAACAAACAAACAAACAAAAACACACACACAGAAATGCTTTGGAAATATAACAGATTCAACCCATCCTCATAACTTTAATGAAGTAATGATTTTTAAAAGCACTCTTTACAACTCTTATTTTTCCATTTTGTTTCTTTTGTTTGACTAAGTAATGAAAATCCTCATTTAGCACACAAAAAAATGCAGAAAAGCATGTACAACTACAAATATAACTAATGTTGCAATAGGTGAACTAAACTTTTTCTTTTTAAAAAAAATTTTCCATTGAAGAGCTTGAAATAAGGTCAAACAAATCAGGGATTTTGAATTTTAAATTTACCACATGCCAAGTTTGTGACCTTGGACAATCACTGGAGTTTCATATTCTCTCTCCTTGTCCTATTTTCTGGGACAGGGACACGGATTTTGTGTACCTTGCTGAAGAATCTTTGACTGAGTTGAATACTCTCTCCTTCCTGAAATACTTTTTTTCACTTTACTCCAAGGACACCACAGCCCATGACTTGTTTCTCTGACCACTCATTTTCAGCCTCCTTTTCCGGTGTCTCCAAGGCCTCTCATTCACATAAACATAGGAGCTCCCACAGCCCAGGCCTTAGTTTCTCCTTTGGTGATCTAGTCCATTATTGTGGCTTTACACTATCTACATGTCATGAAAGAAGATTATCTTGACCTCTACCATGAACTCCAGACTCATACATTCAACTGTCTATCTGACATATCCATTTGCACATCCTCATGGCCTTTAAGGCCCAATAGGAGATGATCTCCTAAGCCTTCTCTTCTCGCAGATATCCCCCTCTCAGTAAACAGTATTGCCATCTTTCCAATTGCTCACAAATCTAGGTGCCATCCTTGACCTTTTTGGCTCTCACTCCTCATGCTTACACTATTAGGAAATCCAATCTACCCTACCTTCAAAATCTATCCAGAAATAAAATCACTTCTTACCACCACAACTCGACCACCCTAATTCAAACTACCATCACCTCCTAAGGTTCATCTTCAATAGAGTAACCAGAGGTAACTAGATGATCCTGCTAAACCAACACCTGTTCAAAACCTGCCAATGGCTTCCCATCCCACAAATAATCATAGTCTCAGTCACTGCAGTGACCTATGAAGCTCTACCTGATTTAGCTCTCTCTATCCTACTGGCCACCTTATAAGCACCTCAAGGATTTTTCTTGCTCTTCCTTCTTCCTGGAATGCTCTTCCCTGAGACTTTTGCATTGCTCAGTTAGCACACTACCTTTAGGTCTTCCCTGATCACTGTCTAAAATTGCAAACCTCACCTCCACACTTCTACTCTCCTCCTTTGCTTTTCCTCTCTTCATAGCACTCACCATCACCTCAAATCAAGCATACAACATATTTTATACATAAATCTTGTGCATTGTCACCCACTACAATATAAGATTCAGGAGGGCAGGACTTTTGTCTGCTTTTGTTCCCATAAATCTTTAATACTTAGAATAGTGCCTGGCACATAGTAAATGCTCAATAAATATTTGTTTTTTTAAAAAAATGAGTAATAAACAATGACCCAAACTATTAATTCAAATCTGCTTCCAATGAGAAGTAAAACAATATTACATGTAGGCATCAAAGAACTTTCAGAACTCAGTGTGTTTTCTGCAGTTCTTCCAGAATACTCTATTATTTTATGATCATCATTGTTTCTCTTTAAACTGCCACTGTATAATTGATGGGAAAGCAATGACACAGTGTAAAAATATTCATTTTTCTTTTCAACTGTGCACTTTTATTTCCTTGGATCATTTCAACATGACAGTTATTTTCAGCCAAACTTTCAACCAAAACCCTTACTTCAAATAAATTCAAATGGCAGAGTTCATAGCATTTCAGTGGACAAACAGTATCCTTCATTTCTTTAGAAAGAAATGTTTCTAGCCAACACACTCATTAGACAGCTCTCTGGCTGAAAGGGGCAGACAAATTGAGTGGTGTGCTAAAGAAAATGACCAAACAAACAAGTGTACTCACCTTATAGAACATTAATTAAATAGCTTACTAATAGAAAACAACAGCTACATTCTAAAAGACCAGGCATTCTCATAGTCGATAGGAACTTTGGTATAAAGATAGGTCACTAAAATCTACCTGAAATAGTCAACTAGAGATAATCTCCAGAATGTATTTATTTATTTATTGTTGTTTCAAATGCCATCTGTTTTTGTTTCGATCTAGCCTGTTAATGTTGTAAATGAAGCTGAGGTTGGCTTGGTGATTTGTAGAGGAGGCCGACTGGGGCAGATCTCACTTTCCTGACTCCTAGTCCAGGGCTCCTTCACGACCTACACCAAATCAGTTACTTAGAAATGGACCAGTGGTTCTCACCTGCCTGAATACCTTGAGAACTAAAAACAAAAACAAAAACTACCGAAGCCTGATCCCCACCACCAGCCTCACTGATACTTTTCGAAAAGTTCACTGGGTATTTCACACACTGCTGGGGTGTGAAATGCCTTTAACCTCATTGTTTCTTATTGTGAAAAGGAACTCTTTGCCTTTATACACTATTATTTACACCCCCAATTCTTCCATCACCTCTTTTTCTCAGGGACAACAGATGCCTATCCATGGGAGCCCCTTCACCTTACTACCACCCCATCTAGAAACTTGCTTTCCCCCATTCTCTCTCCTTTTTTTCATAAAACAAAAGAGGTACAGCTTTTCCCTTCCTGGCTAACCTTTCCACCCAGCACTGGACTCTCCCCCTCACCTTGTGCCTCCTTAGGGACTGGCTGTACTTATTTGTTTATACATCACACCCATCTTGTTCTCATTTACAGTGTCTGGCTCATAGTAAATGTGGTAGAGACTGCTAATGGCCTAGTCTACATCCATTCTCACATTCCTACTTACTAACAGAACCTGTATATTATTGAAGCATCAACGGACCCCACTGAATGACACATTTTCCAGCCTCCCTTGCCACTAGGTGTGGCCATGAGACTGAGTTCTGTCCAATGAGATATACGTAGAAGCCGTTAGAGGGATTTCCAGGAAGTCTTTTTAAAAGGGGAGACAGACAAATGGAGAAAAATTTCCTCTTTTCCTCCGCCTTGCTCCTTCCTGATCACTGGACAGTGGACATGATAGCTAGAGTTCCAGCAGCCTCCTGGGACCACAGGTGACTTGGAGGACAACAGCCATGCACTGAAGGGAGCAGAGCAGAAAGATGGAAGAGGCCCACAGCCATGGTGATTGTGAGGAGCTGCCCTGGATCGGTTATCTCTACTTTTAGATGAGACTAACGTTTTGTGGTTTGTTTGTTTGTGTTTGTTTTTGTTAATCCTCACCTGAGGATATTTTTCCATTATTTTTTAGATAGAGTGGAAGGAGGGAGAGAGAGAGAGAGATACATCAATTGGTTGCCTCCCGCACAACCCCAACCGGGGCTGTGGATTGAACCTGCAACCCAGGTACGTGCCCTTGACTAGGAATCGAACCCGAGACTCTTTGATCCACAGGCCGATGCTCCAACCACTGAGCCAAACTGGACAGGGCAAGACTAACGTTTTAAAATCACTGTTATTGGTCATCCTGTTTTTTGTATCTGAATTAATCATAATGGATACAATAAGTAATCAGAAATTATTTTTTCAAAGAATGACTGGGATACACCCCTATGGTGGTCATCTATTTTCTCCCTAGTTCCTCTTTCATGGAACTATCCTTTTCTTCCTACCCATGTTCCTTCAGTGTCGCCCTGGTCAGCTGGCTACAGCTGATTGGCGTGAGGGATCCTAATGCAAGCTAGGCCAGTCAAAGGCCTTCCCAGGACTTGCCTCTGGTAATAACAATTGGGCTAGAAGTGCACACCTGACCTAAGCTGGACCAATGAAAGATTTCCCCCAGGTACGTTGGGAAACAGAGACTCTCTCCAGTGACAGAATTTTAGATGCAAAGTTCAGAAGCTGTTGTCAATCATGTTTTTCTCCATGTGACCAGAATAAAAGGAGGATGGTCTACATACAGAGAACAAGAAGAATGAAACATAAACAGGAAAAGGCAAAGAGAAGAGATGGAATGAGAACCCTAAACGCATCTAAGTACCTGGTTTTAATTGTTAATAAGGTTCAATCACATTCATGACTTACAGTTCATGAGAAATCTTTCTAATAGTCTTCTTCTTGCTTAAGCTACTTAGAGTTGTATTTCTGTTATTTATAATTGAGAGTCCTAATTAATACAACCCCCTAGACTTAAAAAGAAAAAAAGCTTTGTATTTTGCTCCCAGAATCTATATGATTTTCTTCTAATAATGACTAGCAATGATGCTGCTTGTTTGTTTGTTTTGTCTTGTACACCAATTTATCTGAAACTGAAAGGTACTACTGCACAAAGATATATTTGATGTTGTTTTCAGTAAATTGTTAAACCTCAAACCATCCTGACAGCTTCTCCCTACATCAACATCTTGCAATTACAGACAGAAGAAAACACCATGAATTTAAAAAGCCTGTGAGCGTTGGATTGCACTCTCAACTCATCGTGCATCCTGACTGGAAGTCTAAAATGGAAACAAAGTTCTAATATTTTTATATTTTAAAACATTTATAATTTTCAGCGTTCCATCGCAAATTATGCCTCGATAATGATATTGCACATTATCCGAGGAGAGGAAAATCCCTTTAAATTACATGACTGACTTTCAGAATTTAAGTAAAGTGTGGCTAACCAAAATGTTCAAGCACCCAGATACAAAGCCTTTTCCGACTACATAAACAGAAATTTTTTGCACGGTACCAAGTTTTATGTAGTATGGTATGTAAAAGATAAAACCCCTTATCTGTGTCTGTGTGGGAACCAGGTAACCTTGTCATAAACTGGGGAAGAAATGACTTAAGTGTCACCTCCCACATTTCCTGCTGTGAACAGACTTAAGGTGTCATAACCATTAACACACAAACTTGCCAGAAACTAAATCTCAGTGCACAAATTAAAAAGGAAAAGTATCTGTGATAAATGAGTTCCATGAATTCATATCTGACTCTTTCCATACATTATTTAACTTCCCCACAACTTGTGGTGCATTATTAGCACTTTAACACTGAGGAAACTGAGTCAGAGAGATGAGGCGTCTTGTCAGGGTCACCTCACTCATACATTGTGCCTATCTCAGCGCTGTGCCCTTCTGTTAATTCTTCAAGGTGTGGAAGCTGCTGTTTAAATTGCTTCTTTTAGTTAATCTTTGCCATGAAAGACTAGAACCTTGGTAGCAATGATGTGTGCATGCCAAGAATATAGCAGTTAACAAGAGTATATTACAGTCAGCAGGTATGTGTAACAGAGGAATCACTAAAGGCACAGCTGTGAAACATGTTTGGGTTCAGCAATAATGAATCATTTCAAAGGGTTTGACCATCAAATGCAGCACGTGATCTTGAACTGACTCCTACGCCAAGGGAAAGTATAAAAGGAGGTTTGCTGCCACGTTATTATTGGGATAGTCAACAAAATTTTAATATGGGCCATAGATTGTTTTTAAAATGCTATATCACTGTTATATTTCCTGCATTTGATACCTGTACTGTGAATACTTGAAAACATATCTTTATATGAAAACACACTGGAGTATTATCGTTAAAGGGCCACAATATATGCAAGCAACCTCTCCCAGGTAACTTAGTAAAGAAATTGTATCTAGAGAGAGAGAGACGGAGAGAGAGAGAGGGAAAGAGAGAGAGAGAACAGAAATAGCAAAATGTTTAAAAAACAAAAACAAAAAACACAGTCTGGTAAAGGTATATGGAAATTCTTTGTATTTATTGTTTTCACAAATTTTTTGTAAGTTTGAAATTACTTCAAAATATAAGGTTAGAAGAGAGAGAAAATGGCGGCGGAGTGAATGGAAGCTACACAGACAATATCCCAGGACCAAACAGGAATTACAACTAAAATAAAGACAAATCATCGGGGAAAAAAGCAACAGAAAAGCAGCGGGAGAGGACCATACAACCAGGGACACTGAATGAGCCTGGTAGGATCTGTGGAGGCACAAGAGGGTGGCGGGCTGGGAGCCCACGGACAGCAGCGGCCTTAGCTGTGAGCAGCACCCTTAGCTGTGAGCAGCACCCTCGGGGTTAAGATCCCAAGCTGCTTGACAGCACAGAGGGCCAGGACACAGCACTAAATTGCTACAGCCACTCACCTGGGGCTCTGGCAGAGGGAGGGCAGACTGGACTGGAATTCTGTGGGGACACCCGGGATTTGGAGGGCTCTCAGAGTTTGTGCTGAGTCACGGCCACAAAGGACGGTGGCCAGCTTGCTCCTTCCCCGGAGCTGTGGCAGCCCCTCCCTCAGAGATTTGACCCAAACCAGGTGAGCAAAGAACTGCAAATTGAGGCTCATTAACAACTAGCATCAGCCCCACCCTCGGGAAATCCTCTTGCACTAAACACCTGAGGGAGTTTCTCATTCAACTGAGAACCTAAGGCTTTTCAAGTAACTGAGGCTAATAGCCTCCAGGCAAAAAGCTAGAGGAAAACAGAACCTTTCCTGAGCTTGCAAATCTACCCAGGAAAGTGAGACTTGACAGTGGTGTTTAAGGAGGGCCCTCCACACTCATCCAAACCCAGTAGAGGAAGCCACAAATAGCAGAACACCAACACCCACAGGGAAAATTTGGCAGGCTCCAAAACTCACTGAGATAGCAAAAATGGTGAAACAAAGAAACAGATCCCAAATGAAAGAACAAGAGAACTCTACCGAAGATGAGATAAATGAAATGCAGTTAAGCAAATTATCAGAGGTAGAGTTCAGAGCCATGATCTTGAGGAAACTAAACAGCATGAGTAAGGACATCAACACCATGAAAACCAACCAAGTGGAAATAAAGAATGACATAGCAGAAATAAAGAACACATTGGAAGGACTGACCAGCAGAGTAGAAAAAATGAATCAATCAGAAAACCAAAAGGAAAAAACAATTTAAAAACAGGAAGATAGCTTAAGAGAACTGTGGGACAACTGGAAACGTAATAACATTCGCATCGTAGGAGTCCCCGAAGAAGAAGAAAATGAGCAAGGGTTAGAGAATATATTTGAAGAAATAGTGACAGAAAACTTTCCTAACCTGGTGAAGGAAGAAGGCGTTCAAGTTCAAGAAGCACAGAGAGCCCCAAGTAAGAAGAACCCAAACAGGCCCACACCAAGACACATAATTATTAAAATGCCAAAAATTAAAGACAAAGAGAGAATCCTAAAGGCAGCAAGAGATAAGCAACAGGTTACCTACAAAGGAACCCCCATAAGGCTATCAGCTGACTTCTCAACAGAAACACTACAGGCCAGAAGGGAATGGCATGAAGTAATCAAGGTTATGAAAAACAAGGATCTGAATCCAAGACTACTCTACCCAGCAAGGCTATCATTCAAAATAGAAGGTCAAATAAAGAGCTTCCCAGACAAAAAAAGGCTAAGGGAATATATTAGCACCAAACCAGCACTGCAAGAAATGTTAAAAGGACTGCTGCAATTAGTAGAAGAAATAGGAAGAAAAAGATAACCACACTGAACAAAAATGGCAATAAATAAGTACATATCAATAATCACCTTAAATGTAAATGGATTGAATGCTCCAATAAAAAGACACAGAGTAGCTGACTGGATAAGAAAGTATGATTCACATATATGTTGTTTACAAGAGACCCACCTCACAACAAAAGACTCACATAGGTTGAAAGTAAAGGGATGGAAAAAAAGCTTCCAAGCAAACAGAAAGGAAAAAAAGGCTGGGGTAACAATACTCATATCTGATAAATTAGATTTCAAATTGAAGACCATAACTAGAGACAAAGAAAGCCACTACATAATATTGAAAGGGTCTATCCAACAGGAAGATATAACCTTGGTAAACATATATGCACCCAATATAGGAGCACCAAAATATATTAAAAATCTTCTGGAGGACTTCAAAGGAGAAATCGACTGCAATACAATCATAGCAGGAGACTTCAACACCCCACTAACATCACTGGATAGATCATCTAGACAAAAAATTAACAAGGAAACAGAAATTCTAAATGAAGCACTAGATCAAATGGATTTAACAGATATATACAGAGAATTACACCCCAAAACTGCAGAATTCACATTCTTCTCAAGTGCACATGGGACATTCTCAAAGATAGACCATATGTTAGGGCACAAACTAAGTCTCTACAAGTTCAAGAAGATTGAAATCATATCAAGCATCTTTTCAGATCACAATGACATGAAACTAGAAATCAATTGCAACAAGAAGATGCAAAGACATTTGAACACTTGGAGGCTAAATAGCATGTTACTGAACAATGAATGGGTTACCATGGAGATCAAAGAAGAAATTAAAAACTTCCTGGAAACTAATGAAAATGAACACACAACAACACAAAATCTATGGGATGCAGCAAAAGCAGTTCTGAGAGGGAAGTTCATAGCACTACAGGCCCACCTCAAGAAAGAGGAAAAATTTCTAATTGACTACCTAACCTCACAACTTAAAGAAGTAGAAAGCAAACAAAAAGAAAACCCTAGAGCAAGTAGAAGGAAGGAAATAGTAAAGATCAGAGCAGAAATAAATGACATGGAGACCAAAAAAACAATTCAAAGGATCAATGAAACAAAGAGCTGGTTTTTTGAAAAGATAAACAAGATTGATGGACCCTTAGCTAGACTCACCAAGAAACAAAGAGAGAGAACCCAAATACACAAAATCAGAAATGAAAGAGGAGAAGTAACAACTGACACCACAGAAATACAAAGGATCGTCAACAAATACTATGAACATTTATATGGCAACAAATTCGACAATCTAAGCGAAATGGACAAATTTCTAGAAACACATAGTCTCCCAAAACTGGACCGGGAAGAGATACACTGGATTAATATACACCAACTTCACCAGAGCTTACCACTAGGGGGAAGGAGAACGAAGAGTAGGGTAGGGTGGGCTTTAGTTATATCTACAATGTTTTATTTCTTAGAGAGAGAGATAGACAGGCAGACAGAGGGAGAGAGAGAGATACTAATAAAAGAGTTCAGTTAAAGAATCTCTTCCTTCCAGCTCTAATGGTTCATATTCAAGTTAGATTTGTAATCTTAAACTTTATAACCTTTAGCTTGCTTATGATTGTGTGTAGACTTAATTTAACAGAAATGAACAAGTACATATTAAGAAAATACTTAAGCAGGGCACTGAGCTACCTACCAGGTAGTCACAGATAAATAAAACATGGTTTAGAATGTTTTGAAGGAAAAAAGACTCTGATGTTGTATTAAAGAAAAAGCGTGGTTAATCATTTCCTTGAGGAACTTAAGCAACAATTAAAGGAGGTGATGCACATGGGGGTAAGGGTGAACTTTCAGAGAAACACTTTTAGCTCTTTATTCCTGATGTGAAAACAGGAGCTTTTCATTCTTAGCACTGTTGGCTCAGTGAACCATCTAAGGAATTACACCCTGAAGGAAACATCTTATTACATATTGGAATTGACTGGTCCTCCATTAATAGCTACAATGGAATAGGATGTATTGAAACAGCAGAAAAATAAAAGCAAAGAGAAAATATTTTCAACACAGGACTGTTATATCATTAAAAGTAAAACAAAGTGGAAATTTGGTAATTATCCAGTGAATTTCTGCAACTTGATAACCAACTGGATAGGTCAAGCAAAAAGTGCATTTATTGCTGTGTACCTATGATTACAGCACACCAGATCTCTCTACCTCTGAGAAGTACTTCATGTAAACATGAACAGAAGAGGAGTTTATCCATCAGGTCTCTTTTGGACCAAATTGCAGAAAACCTGACTCAAATGAACTGAAATGAAAATGGGACTTTATTGGATCAAATAACTAAAAAATCCAGGCATAGCACACCTTGACCCGGGAGCTAAGGCTATGGTATCGAGACTCAATTTCTCCCCACCTTTTGGCCTCAGCAATGCTGGTTTCATTCTCAGGCTTTATGTGGTGGCCACGACAACTCCAAACTCAGATCACTCTTACTGCTAGCAGTCCGGTGGAGGGATGGTCTCAGCTAAGTCATTCCTACACAAATTCCAATGTTTAGAGTATTTGGCATAACCTGTGTCATATGCTTCTCTCTAAATTAATTCATCACTGTTGCCAGGGAATTCTCATTGGCCAGGCCAAGTCACATGTTCACCAGAGGAGTCAGGGGTAGGGTCAACTGTACTCTCCACACACACGGGGCATGAGGTGTACTCAGGTAACACTTCTCACACTGTCATATGCATTGATACAGCTTCCTGTATCAACTTCTATATTATCATCTAGAAGTTCCCACCTGCTAAGGACAGTATATTGTGTTGCCCCCAAATCCATATTTTATGGTATTGGAGGTGGGATCTTTGGGAAGTAATTAGGTTTGGATGAGGTCATGGGGGTGGAGCCCCTATGATGGGATTGATACCCTTATAAAGGGATGAATAGACCCAAGCTCTTCCTTCTCATTGTGAGGAAACCAAGAAGAGGGTTTTCACCCCAACCTGACCATGCTGGCACCCCGATCTCAAACTTCCAGTCTCCATAACTGTGAGAAACAAATGTTGTTGTTTAAGCCACTCTTAACTTAAGCACCCTTGTTATTTAAGTCCCTGGTATTCTTGTTATAATAGCCTGAACTAGACAACACCTGACCTCCACCCCCTTTTAATACCCATTACTGACCCTATGTCCTTTCTCAGTCACTCAAATGTAGGTATATACATATATCAGAATTTTCATCCTCTTTGGTTCTCTTCATATTCTATTTTTCCTTAGTATATTAGTATTATATTGCTATATCACAAATTGCCACATATGTAGCAGTTAAAACAACATATATTTATTATCTCACAATTTTGGTGGGTCAGGAGTCTGGGCACAGCTCAACTTGATCTCTGCTCAAGGTCTCAAAAGGCTTCAACCAAGCTGTCAACCAGGTCTGTGGTCTCATTTGAAGCTTGAGGTCCTCTTTCAAGCTTACAGGACTGTTGGGAGAGTTCATTTCCATGCGACTGTAGAATTCATCGTGGCTATTCCTTCAGGGCCAGCAAGAGACTCTCTCTGAACTCAGGCAGAGCCTCAGTTCCTCTTTTAAAGAGCTCATCTGATTAGATTAGGTCCACCAAGATAGCTCCCTTTTAACTAACTCAAAGTTAACTGATTTGGGAACATAAAGAAAAAAAGATTTTAAAAAACAAAACAGCCTGATACTGGCACAAGAACAGGCATATAGATCAATGGAACAGAATAGAGAACCCAGAAATTGACCCAAGACAGTAATGCTCAATTAATATTTGACAAAGGTGGCAAGAGCATACAATAAAGTAAAGATATCCTCTTCTCTTTAATAAATGGTGTTGGGTGTGATGTCTGAAATTTTGTTGCCTACATTGTCTTCTAGAATTTTCACTGATACAATGCCTAAGGCAAGAGAAACAAAGGAAAAAATTAATAAATAGGACTACATCAAACTAAAACATTTCTGCACAGCAAAAGAAACAACCATCAAAATGGAAAGGGAACCCACTATATGGGAAAGCATAACTGCCAACAATACATCAGATAAGGGGTTGCTTTCCAAAATATATAGAGTACTCATACAACTCAACAAAAGGAAGACAAAGAACCCAATTTAAAAATGGGCAGAGGACCTAAACAGACACCTCTCCAAACAGGACATACAAATGGCCAAGAGACACATGAAAAAACGCTCAGTGTCACTAATCATCAGAGAGATGCAAATTAAAACAACTATGAGGTATCACCTCACACCTGCCAGAATGGCTGCCATCAACAAATCATCAAACAAGTGCTGGGGAGGATGTGGAGAAAAGGGGACTCTGGTACACTGCTTGTGGGAATGCAGACTGGTGCAGCTACTATGGAAAACAATATGGTGTTTCCTCAAAAAATTAAAAATTACACTGCCATTTAACCCAGTGATCCCACTTCTAGGAATTATCCTAAGAAGCCTGAAACACCAATCAGAAAGGATATATGTACCCCTATGTTCATAGCAGCACTATTTACAATAGCTAAGATCTGGAAACAGCCCAAGTGTCCATCAGTAGATGAGTGGATAAAAAAGCTGTGGTACATATACACAATGGAACACTATGCAGCTGTAAGAAAGAAAGATCTCTTATCTTTTGAGATGCCATGGAGGGACCTGGAGAGTATTATGTTAAGCGAAATAAGTCAATCAGAAAAAGACAAATATCACATGATCTCACGTATTTGTGGAATATAATGAACAAAAAAAGCTGATGAACAAAACAGACCCAGAGACATAGAAAGGAACATGGTTCAGACTGACAAACCTCAGAGGAGGGGGTGGGGGTGGGGGGAAGGATGAGATAAACCACAGAACTTATAGGCATATATGCGTAACCAATGGACATAGACAACAATGCTTGGCGGGGGGTGGGATAGGGAGGAGGGCATCTTCGTAGAAAAAGGAGAAACATTTGTAACAAAAATAAATAAATTAATTAATTTTAAAAATAGAAAGAAAAAAATTAAGGAACATATGTGTGGTTTTGTGTAAGAATGTTTGTGAGAGATTTGTCATTTATGTGACTCACCCTCCTCTTTATAAGGACATACAAAATACTTTCTCTTGGGCCACCAAAAGTCCTGCCTCTGATGACCAGGTTACAAGACATTAGATGGTGGAATCTGTGAATCCTATCACTCATATGCCTTTTAGATTTAGCTGTTGAGAATAACTGAGCCAGATTGTGAATCAAGTTTATATCGTGTGCGACCCTGTGGCTGTCAGTGTTTTAAATTTGCTTCATGTTCTCATTTCACACTTTAACCTTTATTTTCATTCAATAAAGACTGTGGCAACCTAAAAACCTCTTGGAAATGCACTGCTGCTATCCAGGACGTGGCCGTTTCTGTGTGGTTTGTTCATCTATAAACAACATCTGTGTTTGCTGAGTGTCAGTTGTAGAAAAGTTCCAACTCTGAATTTTAAGAGTTATTGATAATTGGGGGTTACTGATCATCTAAGACTCGTGTACTACACTATTTTATATCAGCCTTTCAACTAAATATACTACAAGTATACTCAGTAGTTACATTGGTGTCATATAAGTGTAACACTTTAGACAGATGAGTAAAATTAATACCTAAGTAAAAACTTTTAGAAATGAAACTTTTGTAAAGTGAAGCAATGAAGATGAATAATTAATTTTAGATTCTGATTTCCTTATTATAAGTAAAAAGTTAAAATGTATGTAAAAATCTTCTTACCAAGCTTAACTGGGGCCAACATTTGTCTGAGGCCCTAAATCACTATGTTGGCAACCATCTCCCAATATGTATAGTGACAAATGACAGTTGTTCACAGCACAATCTGAGTAAGTATTTTCAAGACTTTTGGTATCAACAATGAACCAAAATAGACATTTAAAGGAATGGAAAAGTATCAGAAATGGAAACTGAACTAGTATTTCTTAGAAAAGTCTTTGTCACTGTCACTGTGGTTTTCAGTGAATTGAGCCTTTGATTTGCAAGTATGTACATTCATCTAGCTACAGCTGTGCAGAAGGCCATTTCACACCCATAGACCTAAAAATAATCACCCTAACAATCACAGGTTGATACTTGGGTGTGTGTGTTAGGTTCTTACTTCATCGGGCATTCTCCACTGGCTATGGCATGTTCTCAGAAAACAGAGAAGCAAGATTTTTTTCTCTCTAACTAGACAGGCAACCACTGACAACAGCCATGCATCTACCAGGAAAACTCCCCAGATATTGAAAGAAGGAAGAGGAGAAGGAAGAGACAGGGAGAAAGAAAATAGAAAGGCCCGTACAGATTCTACGTGGAAAGGTCATCTACTTGCTAAGAAAAACTATATGTAATTTTCAAACTACATTTTTAAGAATCTGTTAAAAGTTTTGAAGATTCAGTACCACCTGAAACCTTAGTTGACCAAAGACAGTGAAATCTCTCCAGAACAAGTCAATTCAACTTAAATATTTGTTGAGTGCCTGTCCTGTGCCTCTCACTGTGCCAGGTGCTGGTGATAAGGAACAAACAAGACAGATGTGGTCCTTGCATTCATGGTACTTATGATGCAGAGTGAACCGCTATTGTCAATAATTGTTAGCAAAGTCTTCCATTGATTTTAAACCTTAAATCAGATGATATACTGATGGACCTAGAAGATGATGATTTCTCTAAAAATGCTTATGTAAGCCCTTGCTGGTGTGACTCAGTTGGCTGAGCATCATCCCAGGCACCAAAAGGTTGCCAGTTCAATTCCCAGTCAGGACACATGTCTAGGTTGTGGGTTCATTCCCTGGTAGGGGGCATGCAAGAGGCAGCTGATCAATATTTTGCTTTCACATTGATGTTTCTCTCTCTCCCTCTCCCTTCCTTTCTCTCTAAAAATCAATAAAAAATCATAAAAAATAAAAAGAAAAAGAACGCCCTTCAAAAAAATGTTTATGTAAGATTGGTCATCTTCTGATTTATTTGCATCTAGGGAAAAGGAGAGAATAAAGAAGGCTGTTGTTGCCTGCATCTTATTGCATTCTCATAATTAGTTTTGCTTGCTTTACAATCAGATTCAAGTTCAATATCTCTCATCTGGTTCTCTAAAGAAAATGGCTCAGATGCATTTGGAACACCATCTTGTGTCTGAGTTAGCAATTTTATAAGATGCTGCAAAAAAAGTTAATAGACCAGTGGTCTTTAAACATTTTAGATTGTGCATTCCTTCAGAAAAAAAGGAATTTGAGAATACATCCCAGTATGTGTTCAGTTGTGTTTTCATTCGCTTAATAAATTTTATATACATAAATAAATACATATTACAAATCTAATATTGTAAACTATACACAAAAATATTAAATTTCAAAATTAAATGAAGAGAACAATACATTTTTGAAAAAATTATTAACAAAATAAAAGCCTTCCTTCTCACTAAAAATTATTGAAAAATAAGCTAATCCATAAATTATATAAGCTAGTTATTAACATTTGGTTACCATAGTTTTATTATTCTTGATATTGATCAGTTGTCCTTTAAAACTAATCAGAAGCTGTTGCATTTTCTTTTTTTCTTTTTTTAACAAATGGGTTAAAAATTCACTGAATTTCCCTGGCTGGTTTGGCATCAGCCCTCAGACTGTAGGGTCATGGGTTCAATCCTATCAAGGGCACGTACCTGGGTTGCAGATTTGATCCCCAGTCCTAGTTGGAGTCGCTCGGGAGGCAACCAATCCATGTGTCTCTCTCATATTGATGTCTCTCTCTCTCTCTCTCTCTCTCTCTCTCTCTCTCTCTCTCTCTCTCTCTCTCTCCACACCCCCCCCCAACCTCCCCACCTCACCCCCTTCCTCTCTCTAAAATTCAATGGAAAAATATCCTTGGGTGAGGATTAACAACAACAACAAAAAAGGTAAAAAATTCACTGAACTACTCAATTGAAAAATTGAAACAAGATAGCAAATTGTTTCCAAGGTTTTTAAAGCATTTTTTGTTGTTTTTGGTAGATAACAAACTTACATAATTTTTAAAACCACTCCCGCCCACATATACACAAATGGCAACATTTTGAAATATTTGTTTTCAAATCTTCTATTCATTGCATGTTCTCTTCATTGCACATTCTCACTCAGTGTTAAAATGTTAGCATTACTTTGAAGAGACAAAGAAGCCTGAGATTTTATTTATTTTTTAAGAAAAATCTATTAGGTAACATACTACAGAGACACAGGTATCATTACAGAAAAGATTTTTTAAATTGAGAATATTTGCTTTTCTGTAAAAGAGATAAATACAAACTAACTCACTTTTAACTAAGATTACTCTTATGACTTTGTTGCAACTGATTTTCACAATCATTCACCATCTTACTTCACAGTGATGTCAAAATTCTACAATTTAAAAGATTTATTTTTATCAAATTGTCCACATAAATAAATTGCTAAAATATGTAGACTACAAAATGTCACAGTGGCATAAAAGCAATCTATACATTGTCTATTTTAAGATGTACATTTTTTAGCGTTTTAACACCTTATGTGATGCCTACTACCCAAATAGTATGGTAACATAGTTGGCTCTGCACATGCTCAGTAAACATGGATTGGATTTAATGGACTGGAAGAACATCCCAGAAACAATAGTGAGACACTGTTTTAAGAAATGATGTCTTATTAACAATCTTATGTTACTGAGGATGATATTGGGTCAAACAAAAAGGTGATGGGAAGTGCTGGAATCTGAATGTATCCAAAGAATACTTTAACCAACTTTTTCTTATGCATAGTTTCCGTTTTCTTTTTTGAATGAATAAGAGTGATAGAAAATAAACATATGTCTAAATAAATCTAAAAGGAAGACTTCAAAAAATGAAAATTTAACTAAAAATATTCTAAGTGATAAGGAAGCATTACGTCATAGTTTATGCAACAGATCTTTTAATTTCTTACTGGTAAAGAAAAAAAAAAAAATGGATGTCTTGCCCTGGCCGGTGTGGGTCAGTGGGTTGGGCATGGTCCAGGGCACCAAAAGTCTGCAGGTTGATTCAGGGTCAGGGCACATGCCCAGGTTGTGGGCTCCATCCCCAGGAGGGGGAATGCAGGAGGCGGCCAAGCTATGTTCTGCTCTCACATTCATGTTTCTCTCTCCCCCTCTCCCTTCCCCTCTCTCTAAACACTCAATGTAAAAGATGTGTGTCCCACCCAGAGACATGGAAGTGGGGTGCAGACTGACAAACCTCCAAAGAGGTGGGTGTGGGGGGAGGGAAGAGATAAACCACAGAACTTTTATGCATGTATGTGTAAACAAGGACATAGACAATAATGCTGGGGGGCAGGGGGGGCGGGATTGGGAGGAGGGTGTCAATGAGGGGGGAGAGAAACATCTGTAACAAAAATAATTTTTTTTTTTAAAGAAAGAGAAAAATAGCAGAGATCCAGTTCCTTAAAACAAACAAAACAAAAACAAAACAACAAAACAAAAAAACAAGTGTCTTATTGTTGATGAATTCCTAGATAAAATGAAATACTGTTTTAGGTAAGGGCACCGCTGTCATCCCCACTTCGTTTTGTGCAGTTTCCCAGTCCCACTTATTACAGAACATGGGGCCATTTAGGGTTGGTGTCATGCCATCCAGTCAATGTTCACTTCCTCTTTAGACTTTAGACAGCAAACACAAATGAAGTCCTGATACGTCTCCCACCCCAGCCCTGCACACAGCCCCCTTCGGCGACCACGGCCCCAGGGGGTGGTGAGAGCTGGGCGCTCCCGACCGCAGAGGAAGAACATCTCGGGAAAGTTCTCTGATCTGAGTCAACAGTGCCACTTCCCCGTGGCTGTGAACACCCAGAGCATGACTGTGTCGTGCTCGTCCCCTCGGGGCAGAATTTACCACGCCAACTCTGTCGTCACTCAGACTTGCGAGCCAGGGGCACCCTCCGCGTTTTCTATGAGGGGGGACGGAGGTGTGGAGAGAGAGTCACCGTGCTCGAGGCCACACAGGCACGGCCCACAGGAGCGGAGCAGGTCCCGGCCCGCTTCGCCCGCTGCGTGGAACCGCAGGCCGGCGTCCGGCCCCGCGCCCCTCGGCGACCTGCGCGCACCCCGCTCCTCCGGGCGGCGGGACGCTGACTCCGGACCGAGCGCCCTGGGCCAGCGCGACACGTGCGTCCCCGAGCTCCCGGGCCACCGGGGCCGCGCCGGCCGCGCGGTGAGTGACCAGAGGCTCGGGTGGGGCGGGGAGCCCAGGGATACGGGCCGAGCTGGGTGTCTAAATGCCCAAACGTCAGTCCTTCGCTGACCCCGGGGGGCTGGGGTGGTGGCCTGTCCTCATCCAGGCCCTCAGTCTGCGCGCTGATGTTCACTGGAGGGCGCTGGGTGGGTTTGGCTAGATGGAGGGGAGTGGGCGCTCGGACTGAGCCCCGGACACAGAACCAGGGGTGCGTGAGGAAGGGAGAGGATGGCATCTGGAAAAGGGCAGGGGACACCCCTCAGGCTCCAGCCTTGGTCCAGGCCCATGGGCGTGACTCGGGGCTTGGAAATGGACTTCCTATGAGATGTTGAGGATGGTACTTAGTCTTGCGTGGGGGTGAATTGCCCCTTTCCGCCAGCACTTTCCTGTGGTCTCTGTGGACAGACACGGAGTACCTTCCTGGCCAGTTACTAGCAGGATGCCCTTGGGTGAGCCGACTGGCCAGCCTCAGTTTTCTCATCTGTGAAATGTCTCTTTCCAGAGGCCCCTCTCACCTGATTGAAGGATACTAAATATAGGCATTGTAAGAGATTACGGTCTTATATATTAAGGCCTAGATATAGGTATTACAATAGTAGCCCAAAAGCAGGCAAGAAGACGAATCTGGAATGTCTAAAGAACAGGGCAAAATTAGTCTTTATCTTGTTTAACTTTGGATAATTGTTACAGTCCCCTAGGTGTACATCCGATGTAGATAAAAATCTTTGTTGAGCACCTACTATGTACCTGGCACATTGTTATCCTATATAACTGTTTAAAAGCCCAGTGAGGTGGTTATCAGTATTCCCATTTTACAGATGTGGACACCTTGGAACTTTCACAGAGATAGTGTTACAAGTTTCTGACTCCAAACTCTGTGCTCCTTGCATTTTTTTTGTACCTAGGGCTTCATAACATTATAGCCACCTCCTCTTGGGCAAACAAACATTAGATTCTCATTTCCCTTTAAGAAGGAATGGTACAATGTCCTATTTCTCTGTTCCACGTATAACTGAAAGGACCTTAGTGTCTGAGAGCTGACATTCTCCTCCCCATTTTATTTTTATTATTTATTTATTTATTTATTTATTTATTTATTTATTTATTATCCTCACCTGAGGACATTTTTGCATTTATCTTCAGACAGAGTAGGAGGGAGAGAGGGAGGAAGAGAGAGAGAGAGAAACATCGATGTGAGAAAGACACATCAACTGGCTGCCACCCACACGACCCCAACTGGGGCCGGGGACAAACCGCAACCCAGGTATGTGCCCTTAGCGGGAACTGAACCCGGGTCTCTCTCGGCCAGGGGCCCAAACTCTAACCGCTGAGCCAAACCGGTCTGGGCTCTCCTCCCCATTTTAATGTGAAATCCCTCAATTCATTAGTATCACTTTTAGTCATGAACGTCTCTGGAAGAGTTTGCAACATTCTTTCATCTTTCATCATATTTCTTGAATATTGTGATGCTTACATAGATGGTAAATTTGCAAATTTTGGTAAGCTCTGAGTCTTTTTTTGTATTAGAATGAGTTCTAGTGTGAAAAAAAATTCAAAGCATATGTAAAATTTTTATGGGGGAAGAATCCTCTAAGTACAGTAGATGCTGCACATCTCTTCTCAATTCTGCAGTTGTTGTTTTGTTTTTTTGTAGTATTGCACCTGCATTGTTCTCTAGCCAATTATTTGCCATCTTTGTAATTACACTCACAGTCTCTCAACTTCTGTATGTAAATTTGTGCAGACTAACCTGTAAAGAAAGCCAGATCCCCGCCCCCCAGCACTCCCCAAAATGAAAGCCAAATCCCAAAGAAGCTTTATCCAATTCTCCTTTGCTCTTGGAACCTTGTAGTGCTGTTTGCTAATGGTAACCGTGTTTTTTTTAAGTACAGCTATGTACTGAACATCTGTTATCTTCAGCACACTGTGCAGGTCACTGTAGTGAACCTAAAGAGATGTAAGACCCAGTCCCTGTCCTCAAGAAGTTAAAAGTGTTTGAGGAGACAATAATTATGAGTACATTTAGTTGTCATAAGTGATAGGTAGTGTAAAGTCACTTATTATAAAGGAAGTATGGAATCTAGTTTTAATCAAATTAATATTTCAATGGTGAGCCAGATGAATGAGCAGAGAGGTCACAAAGCAAGGCTGTCTCTCTTAATTCTGACAATATCCTTGAAAAGTAAGTGATGTTATCTTTTTTTCTTATAATAATAGCAGCTGATAATATTTATTGAGCTCTTAATATATACCAGACCCTGTACTAAGAGCTTTCATTTAACTCCCATAATAATAATCCTGTGAGGTAGGTGCTATTTTAATTTTTATTTTACAGATAAGGAAATTCAAGCATGGGAGGTAGTTCTAATTAATCTAATTCTAAACTTCCTCCTCCTCCCCCTCCTCCCCCTCCTCCTCCTCCTCCCCCTCCTCCTCCTCCTCCTCCCCCTCCCCCTCCTCCCCCTCCCCCTCCCCCTCCCCCTCCTCCCCCTCCTCCTCCCCCTCCTCCTCCTCCTCCTCCTCCCCCTCCTCCCCCTCCTCCTCCCCCTCCTCCTCCTCCTCCTCCCCCTCCCCCTCCTCCCCCTCCTCCTCCTCCTCCTCCTCCCCCTCCTCCTCCTCCTCCCCCTCCTCCCCCTCCTCCCCCTCCTCCTCCCCCTCCTCCTCATCCTTTTGTATTATCTTGGTCACCTTGCAGATTTCTCCATCTGTACAATAGAAATGCCAATAGTTACTTTATACAAGAAGACCAAATATTAACAACTCAGTTATGTGCTCTGAATTGTGATAAATTGCTAAATAAATGCTTATAAAGGATTATTAAGATTAGAATCTTAATTTACATCATTTTTTGTAATGATGTGCGGAGGAAAAGGGAAATATTAAATAAAATGTCTGGCCGAGATGCTGAGACATGGGGTTGTTAGTGTAGAGACTTAAGTTGAATTCTTAGTTTATATAAGAAACTGAGAGGAACATTGCAGGACGATCACTATTCTTAGTCCCCACCCATCCCCACAGGTGCCTCCAATTATCTGAAGATAATTGTGAAATTCTTAGAAAACTCTCAAAACAAAGTGATTGAAATTGCTTTAATATCTTTAATATCTCATAGCACTTTGTGAAAAGACTCTGGGGTTGACGTTACAAGATGAAGCAAAACTTGCCAGGACTTCTTAATAACCAAGATCCAAGGATAAACTCCCACCCCTATGCCATTATCCACAATTAGAGACTTCAAGATTGAGGATGTCCTATAAGAGACCTTTCCAATAAACTAAGGAAGAAACATTAGTGAAGGAGATTAAATTTTCTCAGTAAATGTCGATTGCCATATTTCAAACAAGAGAAAGAGGCTTCGAAATGTGAAGTCACTTGTAATGGTGACACAGGTAGAAGTGGAGGAACCAGAATGGCACCCAGGTTCTCTGGCCCCAAATACCATGCTCTTTCCAGTTCATCATCCTTCCCAATAGAAGATGGCTTATTTTATTTATAGCTCTAGAACAACCTTCCTAATGCTGCGACCCTTTAATACAGTTCCTCATGTTGTATGTGGGAGTATCTGCATGTGGGCGGACCCGCCTGGAGACGGATAGAGGAGCGGTGTCTCGGTTCCTAAGACCATCGGAAACATGTGTTTTCCGATGATGGTCTTAGGCGACCCCTGTGAAAGGGTCGTTCAACCCCCAGAGGGGTCGCGACCCACAGGTTGAGAACCGCTGCTCTAGAAGAATGCAGAGGGTGAAAATAGAGAAGGTTGAATTGTTAAAATTTAATTGCACAAGTGTGGTAGATATTGTAGGCTTATGGAGCTAATCAAAAAAGAAAAGACAAAATGTAGCAATTAACATCAGTTAATTTGAAAGTACCTTCTTTCTTCAAGACTCCATCCATGTCTTCTTTCTTTCTATTTTATTGTTCTATTGTGGGGAGGTGTGTTCAAGTTATAAGGCAGTTCACAGTACAAATGATTCCAGGGTTAGGACTGGATAAGATTCCCTAATGTATTTTAAATGTAACTTGTTTACACACAATATTTTGGGAGCCTATTTATTGTGCACAGTATGATATATCTGAAATGGAAATAAAGATAGAAAGAACATTCTAGAAAAAAAAACAGAAAAGAAAAGAAAAAAATATAAGGGGATCTTTGTTAAGAAAAATGATAAAGACGTCATAAAGAGGGAAAGGAGAAAACATTGTGACCAAAATTTTTTTAAAAAAGTGCCAAAACTTCAGAAGTCTGAATTTGGGCAAGAAAAGAAAATTTCTGTACATGGTAAAATTAGACTACAAATGCTTACCACCACTGATATGAGAGAAAATTCAAGAGAGCCTCAGCAGCTGCGCAAGAAAAGAAAACAGGTGTGTGTGTGTGTGTCCAATTTGCTGATGTAAAGGGTGTTGAGACTACTGGATAGAAAGATAAAGAAGCAGAGAGGATTGATGTGGTGTTACTTTTTCTTCCCCTTCAAGCCATCTAACATGGTTCAAAGGGGCTGATTTGCTTGGGACTGACAGGCCAGCATTTGAAGGAAAAAGGAGACAGTGCTTCAGCCAGGAGACTCTTCTTTTTCATGACATAGGTCATGAGAAGTCATGGAGCAGAGAAGGTTGGCTCCGATGGCTAAGCTGCAAGTTTGATACTCGGTGGATTTGATTTTCCTTTTCCATTCTCATAGGGAATGGATCATTAGAGATGGTTACATCTTGTATGTGCATGGGGTTTTGTTGTTTCATCCTCTTTTGAGGGGGTATGGGTATCAAAAATAATGATTCAAGCTTCCGAAGATTACAAGCATTAGGCATTATAAGTGCTTTACTGGATGAGTATCATAAATATTGTGTGTAATGTGCAAGGTACCTGGAACATAGAGGTCAACAAACTGTAGCATTACTATTAAGAGTAGTGTTAACATTAGCATATTTTCAGTATTAATGCTGCTACTGTTGCTACTAATCAGAAACAGTCTCACATGCTAGAAGTAATGTTGGATTAGACATCTGGAGACCTATGTTCTGACCTGGATTCTGCTTTTAACGTGACCTTTGGCAAGTTCCCCCTTTTCTGGAGGCCTCAATTTATCCCTTTGTAGAATGGGGAAGGTAGGAGAGATGATCTCCAAAGTGTTGACTTTACACTGATCTGGCACCAGGAAGACACATCTGTTAGTAGCTTTCCCAGAGGTGAAAGATTTTGTACCTTGCCTCACTGAGTCAGCTGGGTAATTAGTGGCATGCATTTGTAAGACATCCAACCTTGAGGCACCTGCAGAGCAATAACGTGGTTGTTCTGCAGTGGCCCAGACTCAAATATCAGTTGTTGAGAGAGGAAGGGGGCAGCAGGCACATGGTATGTACCAGCAAACCTTTGAGGTTCCTTCTTCTTCTGACTTATTACATTATCTGATAGCCAATGTTAAGAATAAAGAGTGCCTAACATATGACTTTTTACTTAGTCTAACAAAACATATAATTCCAGTACATTGAAAGTAATATGATTTTAAAAAGAAATGCAAAAATAGGACACAGAAGGGAAAATGGGAGCTAGCCCAAGTGTAGTGCTACTTTGTGCTAGGTATTCTTACGGTCCAGGACACTATCATATTAGTCTTCCGAAAACTTTGTCTAGGTACCCATTGCACGGATGAGGAAATGGTACTCTAAGGTTAATAGCACAAAGGGGAACCGAGATTCACTAGCCTTTTTCTTTTCCACAATACCATGCTGCCCTTGAACTTAATATGGTGCTACAGAAGAAAAGTGATGTGGAAGTAGAAAGTGTTTCTGCCTACATGAAATTATCATCTGTGATAAGGGTTTTTCCTAGCCTAGTAAAATAAGATTTTGAAGTAGTTGCATATTGTATACTTCTTCCTGGAGTACTGGGGGAAAAGACTCACTGAGAGGTAATTGTTGCCTCTGCCACCTGCCAGTGGCTCTGTTTCTGGCTAGTCCCAGCCCCACTCATTGAGACATTGTTCTCATTGTCTGGAAACTGTCACAACTGGAGTGATGAGTCAGTGACATAGCACACTCCTTGTTTTTCTGATTCAAGGTAGAGTTGTAGTTTTAATATGGACCCTCCAGGCAGGCTGTATGAAGGATGTTTACAGTTGATAGGAGGTTTCATTTTATTGGAAGATACCTCATTTACTTGAAAATCTTTGGGGTTCTGAATTTCTTATAAATGAAGAAGCTGTTTTACCTGGTATTCAGAGTAAATGAGCAAGTTTGTGTATGGATCAATGTACCATATAAACTCAAATGTTTCCTCTGTTTTGCCTATTTTGTATATAGGTATGTGTGTATATATATATATATTTCTTATATATGCATATTTCATATATACACATTTTTTAAATTCTTATAATATCCAATTGAATATTTCAGTAGTGAATGTTTTACTATCTGGAGAATGTTACAGCTTCATAAATTGCAATGCTTATTGAAAGATACCCTATAGGTACCCTTTGCACTTAGGAAGCAGAATCCTGTTTAATCCCTATGTCTCTGTACATTCAATTATCTTCTAGCTCAATTCATCATTTCCTTTATAGAGATTCCAAATTTTAATGAAGCTACTAAGGTAACTATAATAAACAAAAACTTGTTATTGACATCAGCCACAATGTAGCAGAATAAGATTTAATGTAGTTTTATTTTATTTTGTTTTTTTTATTAATTTATTTTTGTTACAGATGTTTCTCCTTTTTTCCACATTGACACCCTCCTCTCCACCCCCCATACCCCGTCCCCAGCTTTGTTGTCCATGTCCATCAGTTATGTGTACATGCATATAAGTTATGTAGTTTATCTCTTCTCTCCCCCCACCCCCTCTTCTGAGGGTTGTCAGTCTGTACCCTACTTCCATATCTCTGGGTCTACCCTGTTCCTCACACTGTTATGTTCATTATATTCCACAAATAAGTGAGATCATGTGATATTTGTCTTTCTCTGCTTGGCTTGTTTCACTTAGGATAATACTCTCCAGGTCCCTCCAGGTCGTCTCAAAGGATAAGAGATCTTCTTTCTTACAGCTGCATAGTACTCCATTGTGTATATGTACCACAGCTTTTTTATCCATTCGTCTACTGATGGACACTTGGGCTGTTTCCAGATCTTAGCTATTGTAAATAGTGCTGCTATGAACATGGGGGTACATATATTCTTTCTGATTGGTGTTTCCGGCTTCTTAGGGTATATTCTTAGAAGTGGGATCACTGGGTCAAATGGCAATTCAATTTTTAATTTTTTGAGGTAACACCATAGTGTTTTCCACAGTGGCTGCACCAGTCTGCATTCCCACCAACAGTGTACTAGAGTCCCCTTTTCTCCACACCCTTGCCAACACTTGTTGTTTGATGATTTGTTGGTGGCAGCCATTCTGACAGGTGTGAGGTGATACCTCATTGTTGTTTTAATTTGCATCTTTCTGATGATTAGTGATGTTGAGCATTTCTTCATATGTCTCAGACACATTGAAAGGACTAAACAGCAGAGTAGAGGAAGCTGAGGACTGGATCAGTGAATTAGAAAACAAGGTAGAAAAAATCAACCAATCAGAAAACCAAAAGGAAAGAACAATTAAAAAACAGGAAGACAGCTTAAGAGAACTGTGGGACAACTGGAAACGTAATAATATTCGCATCATAGGAGTCCACGAAGAAGAAGAAAATGAGCAAGGGTTAGAGAATATATTTGAAGAAATAGTGACAGAAAACTTCCCTAATTTGGTGAAGGAAAAAGGCATTCAAGTTCAAGAAGCACAGAGAGCCCCAAGTAAGAAGAACCCAAACAGGCCCACACCAAGATGCATAATCATTAAAATGCCAAAAATTAAAGACAAAGAGAGAATCCTAAAGGCAGCAAGAGATAAGCAACAGGTTACCTACAAAGGAAACCCCATAAGGCTATCAGCTGACTTCTCAACAGAAACACTACAGGCCAGAAGGGAATGGCATGAAGTGATCAAGGTCATGAAAAACAAGGATCTGAATCCAAGACTACTCTACCCAGCAAGGCTATCATTCAAAATAGAAGGTCAAATAAAGAGCTTCCCAGACAAAAAAAGGCTAAGGGAATACATTAGCACCAAACCAGTACTGCAAGAAATGTTAAAAGAACAGATTTAATGTAGTTTTAATTACATTAAACTAAACTAGAAATGGATTCGATTAACACAGAAAACTCATTTAAGTTTCATTCAGTTCAGCACATGCCTACTATGTGCCACAAACTGTGGCCCTCTGCCCACAAGGAGCTTGCAAACAAATGGAGGAGACTGGTAGATACCTAAATCTTAAATTAGTTCTACTTATGGCAGGTGCTGAGGTAGGAGGATGCAAGATGCTGTGAAGATACTAGTAGGAGGCTCCAGTCTGACCTGAAGACATCGGTAAGGCTTCCTAAGATCTGATAACTTCTTTCCATCTCTACTGCCATAACTGTTGTCCACATCACCTTCATTTCCTATCTCAGTCTCTGCAACTGCTTCCTAACTGGTCTGCTTGCTTCCACTCTGGCCCCCATACAAGGGGCCAAGACTAGTTTTTTGTTTGTTTGGTTTTTGTTTTTGCATATGTGTGTTTAATGTAATTCATATCTTATAACACATCCAATTAAATATATAAATAAAACCTCTAATTAAACATCAGTGGTTTCCCATAGTTTTGAGGGTAAAATCCAGGCTCCCCTCCATGGCAAACAAGCCCATGGGATATCTGGCTCCTGCCTTCTCCAATTTCATTTCACACCAATCTCCCCACAGTCACTTTCCCTGGCCAGTCCGACCTTCTTTCTGTGCCTCTGGCTTGGCACTCACCACTTTCTCTGTCAGGAAAATTCTTTGAGTCTTCACTTGGCCTGCACCCACCTCAGCTCCAACTTCACCTCCTAGAAACGTTTTCATTGACCAGCTGCTCTCCTCCCCAGGCTCTCTCTCCCTTTAACCTGTGTTCTTTCTTCTATCATTTCTGAATTTGTTGTTTATTTCTTTGTCTTCTGTCTCCCTGCTCCAGAATGTTGGTTCCATGAAAGCCAAAACCCCCCCGTCTTCTTCTCCACTACGTCCCAAGCCCCTGGCACATAGACACTGCTTAATACATATTTGTTGAATGAATGACTGAATGAAAGGTGTCTGAGTTGAGCTGCATGGATGAGTAAGACTCAGCCAGTCTGAGAACAGTGGAAAGGTAAGAGAATAGCACGAACATAGACCAGGAGCATGAATTGGCATGAGATGTGCAGGGGAACTATAAGCAGCTCAGCGTTACTAGACAGCTGAATGTCAGCAGAGAGTGGGGTATAGATGTGGCTGGTGATAAAGACAGGAACTAGCTCACAGAAGCCATCGCCAGCCATGACCTTGTACTTTACAGTTTAGAGAGAGGAACACTGTCAGATTTCTATTCAGATCAGTGTTTCTCAAACATTTTTAACGAAGACCCAGAAGAACTACATTTTATGTTATCTGTAAGTTGAAATCTATCCCCAGACTTGAGAGGCCACCACATTTCTTGGTTCATGGCCCCCTTTCTCCATCTTCAGCACCACAGAGGCAGGTCTAGTCCTTCATGCGTTGCAGCTCTTGGCCTTCCTCCTCTACTTTTACGGACTCGTGATTAGATTGGGCCCATTTGGATGATCCAGGATAATTTCCCCATCTCAAGGTCCTTAATTTTAATCATAACCCCAAAGTCCCTTTGTCATGTAACCTAATGTATTCATGGTGCCCTAGCCAGTGTGGCTCAGTGGTTAGAGTGTCGGCCCATGCACACGAAGGATGGAGGGTTTGATTCCCAGTCAAAGGCACGTACCTGGGTTTCAGGTTGGATCCCTGGCACCAGTCAGGGTTTGTGTGGGAGGCAACCAATCAATGTCTCTCTCTCACATCGATGTTTCTCTCTCTCTCTCCCTCCAACCATCCTCCACCCTCTCTTCCTCCCTTTCACTTTCTGTAAAAAATCAATGAAAAAAATATCCTCAGGTGAGGATTAACAAATAAAAAAGCAAAATAATAGTAGTAATAATATATTCACAGGTTCTGGGGATTGGGGCATAGAAATCTTTCGTGGGCCATTATTCTCCCTACCACAGGAATGTTTAGGGAGTTTTCTATAGCTCATATTCCTTCCCCCCTCCCTCCCTCCATTTTTCCTTCACTTTCTCCCTCACTCCTTTCCTCCCTCCCTGCTTTTTTTCAATAAGTATTTATTGAGTATTCTTTCTCCGTGCTAAGTGCTGGCATACAGCGGTGAGCAAGACAGTAAATGTTTCTGCTCTCATGGTGGCTTAAATTCAAACAAGTAATGACAAACAAGAAATCAAGTAAACAAAGTAGTTACAGAATGTACCATGAAGGCAGTCAGTAAGGCATTGCGTAGAAAGCAGCTGGCTGGCAAGACCAACTTTGACTAGGTGGTCAGGGAGGGGCTCTCTGAGGAAGTGACACATGAAATGAGATCTGAAGAATGCAAGTCAGTCAGCCACTGAGAACCGGGGAAGAGAATTCTAGCAGAGGAAATGGAAAGTGCAGAGTCCCCTGGGCAGCAAAGGGCAGGCCTTGTTTAACACACAGTCTGAAGGTCAGTGTGAATGAAGCAGAGTGAGCAGTACCAAACACAAAGCAAGGATGGTGGCCTGACGGGAGAGGTGAGGCCATGCAGTGGCCGAGAGATGGTGTGTGGTAAGGACTACGGATTTTATTCTAACAGCATTGGGGACTCTTTTGAGGGTTTTTAATAGTTTGGTGTGAAGAGGTCACATGATCTGATTTATGTTTTTAAAAAGTAGTTAGCTATGTGAAAATGACTTAGAAAGGGGCAAAGATGGATTGGAGAGACACTTTTAAGGGGTTATTATAGTCGTCTATGGGAGAGGTGACGGTGGGGACTAGGGCAAGGATGGAAGAAAAGGAGAGAAAAGGAATGATCTGTGAGATGTTTTGGAGGTAAAATTGACAGGACTTGGTGATGATTTGGTTGCAGGGAATGAGAAAGAGGGTGGAAATAAGGATGACATCTAGGTGTTAGACCAACTTCAAGGATAAAAATGTTATTCATTGAGATAGAAAAGGCTGGAGGAAGAACCAGTTTGGAGAAGGGAGACCTGAAATTCGAACTGAACATGTTACTATTGAGGCATCTGCTAGCCATCCAAGAAGTGATTCCCAGGAGACAGACATGGAAACTGGAGCTCAGGGAGAAGTCTGAGTTGCAGATATGCATCTGAGGGTCTTTAGCATACAGACGATCTCTAGAGACAGGCAATCGGAGACAGTAGAAATAGAGAAAAAATAATGCACTGGGTGAGCTGAGATCCTCCAACACTTAAACATCAGGAGGAGAAGGAAAAGCAAGCAGCAAAGACTGTTGAAAAGATGCTAATATTATTTGGGGCTACCCTGAATGATTACTCGGCAAGAGGTAGAGGAGTCAAAGGAGCAAGTGGGCTTTCTTGGAAGCCCACTAGGGCAGGACTGTTGTGTCTAGCTTAAGGCTGTGCTTGGCACATGGAAAGGAGCTATCACTGAGTGAGTAAGTGAATTTTTCTGAGGCTCTCCAATAAGAGGTGGACATTTGTATTGGCTGGTTCCCAGTGGTCTGACATCAGAGAACTTTCCATCTTACTTTATGAATAGTAATTGATCCACCTTTAATAGAACTTAGAGAATGTGCTAATGACTAGTAGAGCCATTAGCAAATTTAGATTTAAATTTGGAAACAATAAAAAATCACCAGCTTGCATTTTCCAAACCATTCAAGGTGAAAATACTTGATAAAATATTAAGGAATAAACAAGCAAACACACAAGTAAGATTTAACATTATAGAAAGCCCAAACAACTCTCTTTAGAACCCTTGGAATTCCTTTCCTACTGCCAAAGAGATCAATCTTTTACTAAGTTCCGTGGTGAGGGGTAGCAGTTGGGGTGGGGGTTGAGGGGTATGAGGCACTTTTTAATCTCCTGTTTCTTCCAGAAGGAGGTGACTAGATCAAAAATTCTCATTAGTCTTGAATTTCACACTACTATGTTTGACTATGATGATGCAACCTGTTTGGAAGGAAAAAAAACTTGTGTAAGACTGAGGCTTGGAAAGTTAAACGACTTGCCAATAGTCTTGAGGTACTTGAACCCAGTTCTAAAGGACTCCAAAAGCCATGTCTCTTCTCCCACACTTGGCTGACCCCAAGCAGCTTAAGTGATGTGGAGGTTAGATATGGCTAAGATTTTTCAATTTATTAGTTTTAAAGATACACTTCATTATTTGAAAAGAACAAACAAAATCTTAACAATGTGGAGAAAATTAAATGGGCATTTTAAGCCCTTCTGAATGATGGGGTTTCTGGTATTTTCTGAACGTGTTTAACATGAATGAATCTGTCTTCTTTTACAAGGAAAAATATAGATGTGTATTCCAGAAGTGACAGTTCATGGCACATACAGTCAGAGCATGCTATTGGGCACTTATTTTTGTCATTATGTTGCTGTTGGTTAAAGCAGAAATAGGTAAGATGTTTCTGTAATCTAATCTGTGGGAGGATTTGTGGTTTAAATTCTCAGTTACATATGAAATATGCATTTGTGGTAAATGATCTGGTAGCTGGTCTTTTGTAGCCAATCTTCCATCATGTAGCTGGATAAGTCTGGTTCCATGTATGTAACTAATATGCATTTTATTTAATTTATACTAATGATTAAAATAAGAGTTCAATGATATCATTTCCTCTTAAGAATATGGCTAGGTAGCCAAGCTCAGCTTCATGAATGAATGTTTTACATTATAATGTATTTTAACAGAAGGTATTCATGGGTGAATTCAGCTATTTTTTTTTTTTATCCTCACCCGAGGGCATTTTTCCATTTTTTGTTCAGATAGAGTGGGAGGGAGAGAGAGGAAGAGGAAGAGAGAGAGAAACATTGACGTGAAAGGGACACATCAAGTGGCTGCCTCCCGCACGACCAACCAGGGCCGGGGACAAACTGCAACCGAGGTACGCGCCCTTAGTGGGAACCAAACCCGGGTCTCTCTGGACCACAGGCCGATGCTCTAACCGCTGAGCCAAACCAGCCAGGGCTGCTATTTATTTATTATTATTATTTTTTAAATAATGGCTGGTGCCCTGGCTGGTTTGTCTCAGCGGTTAGAGTGTCAGCTTGCGGACCATCGAGTCGCGGGTTCGATTCCGGTCAAGGGCACGTACCTCGGTTGCAATTTGTCCCCAGCCCTGGTTGGGGTCCTGCAGGAAGCAGCCACTCGATGTGTCCCTTTCACATCGATGTTTCTCTCTCTTTCTCCCTCTTCCTCTCTTTCCCTCCTACTCTATCTGAACAAGAGTGGAAAAATGTCCTCGGGTGAGGATAAAAAATAAAATGAAAAATAGCTGGCATTTTCTTTGCTTTTTTTATTGGGAGGTTATTTTTGACTTTCTGGCCCATTAGGATAAAAAATCAAACAAGCGGAAAACAAACATAAGTAAGATAAGAGGAAGAGACTTAGTTTTAGTTCTGAAAATAGAAGTGAGAACTTTTTATTTTAAATGAACTTTCAGTACTTCTTTTACTTAATTAAATAACTTTTTAAAAATCAATTTCTGTTTATGGTAGTAAATCCAAGCAATCTTACTGCCCCAAAAAGACTTTCAGTGATGGTTTTGTATCACATCGAAATATTCAGGGCGAATCTATAATTCTGATGTTCTTTCATCAGCAATTGCTAAGTACCACCCAAAACTGTTAATTCTGAATAGTTGTCATATTTATTTACACAAAAACTTCAGTAGTAAGAATGACCTCTCTTTGAAATAAGAATTTAATATGGTAACTGGCATATAGTAAATAATATGGATAACTTTTTTAAAAGAAGAATACATTCATGTAATTTCATATTAGCTGTATTGAGTAATGGTTTATCCAGCCCAGGGTCTTACATCTTGAAGAAATATCAAACTATTGCATGGTAAGACCTAATTTTCAACCCTGTTGACAACTACATAAACACCAGAGCCCCTGAATATTTTCTCTTATAAAATAATGTGATAGATTACACATATTTTATACCACTAATATAGCAAAAGAGGGAACTATTCCCAAATCTGCCCCTAAAGTTTGTAATAGCCTTTTGAAATGGTCTCTTTTTTTTTTTTTTCTTTTTGGTATGAGTACTGAAGTAAGCATTATAAATCATAAATGGGGATGGAAACAAATGAGATTTATTCTGGAAAGTACTTTTTAGTAGTCTGGTGAATAATTTACATACAGAAAGATTGGCTTTTCCTGGAACTGTGTTCTTGAATGTTCTTCCAACCCTATTTTCTCGCCACTTTCCTATTTATAGTTCTGGTTATAGTGTTACTGTTTTGAGAGGAATGTGTGTTTCAATTCAGTTAGACTTTAATATGGTTGCCTTCTGTTCTCATTGTGTCTCACCAATACAGCCAGAACAGCAGAGGTTGTTTATACTTCCGTGATTGGACGGTGTTCATTTTGCCCTGCTTCGGGGAATCACACAGACCCTCCGCTTTGGAATCGGTCTCTCCTGTGCCAGCTGACTATCGCGTTTGTGTCTTTCTGCAGATGCGTGCAAAAGAGGAGGTGTGGCTGTGGCGCCTTCCCATGA
The DNA here is from genome assembly GCA_030848825.1 of Tadarida brasiliensis. Taxonomy (NCBI): domain Eukaryota; kingdom Metazoa; phylum Chordata; class Mammalia; order Chiroptera; family Molossidae; genus Tadarida; species Tadarida brasiliensis. The sequence continues at coordinate 51,235,531 of CM061264.1, forward strand.
AATTCCACTGGGGTCAGCTGTCAACATTTCATGCTCTTTGAAGCCCAATCAAGGCTGCTCTCAGCATTCCCGTTCTAACAAGTTAACCCTCTACATGTTTGACAGAGAGATCAAGTCACAGCGTGGCCACTCCCTCCATTCTGAGGTCTCAGGTCTTCCTCTGGGTACAACACTGTTTGTCTGCAAGCTGTTCTGTGGCAGTGGTGAGGAGATCCGAATATGCGGGGCAGAGGTCTTAGTTGGTGGTGAGTATTCCATTCTGAATTCCTAAAAATCGATGGTCTTTTGGTATTTGTCGTGTGTGAAGCGGAAATCCTAAAATAGGACAGCGCCCTTTCTTCTCCCACCACATGGATATATTGTATCTTGATAGCAACATGCAGCACCTCAATGTGAGAAGCTCAGAAACCAATAGAATTGGGGTGTCATTTGGTAAGCCTCTATTCTCTCTCTCCCTTTCTCTCTCCCTCTCTCTCACCCCTCCCTCCCCTTTTTGGCCATTAACACCATTTACCTGTTGTCCTTGGACACCAGTGGCAGGACAGTGGATCTCTGCAGCTGAGTCTTCATCCTTCTTGACTGATAAGAATTTGTTCAAAGCTACAACCTCCTAAAAGAACAAAGAGATGCCTCTTCTGACTTATGCAGCCCAGGCTGACTAGCCAAGGCCGAGCACTTCTGCCCTCTCTAACTTAATGCATAAGAAATAGTTCTTCCACGCAGTCACTCCTGACCACTGATTATCATACTTAGCAGAGGTTAAAAGAAAACCATCATTATACTTATTATCTTTTCCTGGGTTTTCTAGAAAACTGCCATGGGGCAAAACTGACATGCTCACGCTCCCTAGGGGGAGGAGAATGGTACAGTTCCATGGTGGTAAGAGTAAGGGAGCCAGGAACTTAGCAAAGCAAACACAAGATGGTTAAGTTACTGAGCTGGTCACAGAGTCAACAGAAAATACAGCTTGTTGCTTGGTCACTACGGACATTCCCAGAAAGAACATATGAAAATATAATGACAGGAGAAAGAGAGAAGAATTGAACTGTCTGACATTGGTCAGAGTCCACCCACAGGGCATCAGCTGCCCCACCCTGCTGGCTTACACTGCTGGTCCCTCCAGGCAGCTGCTGGGAATAAGAGCTAAAATGTCAAGAGTTGGCTGCTGCAGCACAAGCCACAATGCACAGAGTGAGCCAGCAGAACACCTGCCTGCAACTTGCAGCCTGCAGCCTGCAGCCTGCAGCCTTAAAGGCCCATACCGGCAAACCAGTGAGCATGCTTGGGTCCTGAGAGATGCCATGGTGCTCTGTGCCTCTGTGGTTCCAGGGAAGGTCTGGAGTAGCAAGTGAGAGGCATGAGGACAGTAGGAAGAATTGCTGCAGCAGGCTCACCAAGGTGCAAGGACAGGGTCCCTGTCATAAAGACAGTGGTATAGAACTCAACGAGACTCTTTCCAAATATGGAAACCTCTTTTCTGTGACCTATAAGGATATGGTTGATGCCAGGCAATCTTCCTGAAGAGTCACCAAAAGAATTGAACAGAACACCAAGCAGTGGCCAAGCCTATCACTGGGGGATAAAGAGACTAGGTCCAGTACTCCTATTTCAGTCAGTCTCCTGTTCACACCACTTATGGGCCATGTACTCTCAACTCTGACAGCCTATGGTGTCATGAGAGGAGCATGGGCTTGAATTCCAACCCGGCCAGTAGCAATGTACCCTTCGACAGTTTCACTTCTTGGAGCCTCAGTTTCTCCATCTGCATTATGAAGATACTAACACCTACCTCATAAGATGGTTTCAGTGATTAGATGACACCTTGTATGCAAAGTGCTTAATCCAGTACCAGGCACATAGGTACATAGGTCATGAGTGCTAAGATTGCACTTCTGTCCAGTTTTACTCTTTTTTTCATGTGTGCAGTGTGCCGGGTAGCTGAACGTGATTCTCTTAAGAGAAAGCATAAGCGTTGGTTATAGACAAAATGAAAATGTTTCTAAAACATGCCAATGGTCCTCACCTCCCTTGTCCTCAGAACACCTGAATTTTTCACCCAGGTAATTTGCCATCTTACCAGACTGACATTACATATTTGTGTTTGACATTCCCAGCCCTGTGATGTCAGTTCCAGGTGTCCACTGTAGGGATGGGGGTTTGGTGGATGAACAAAATGTAACCTTGAGATATGCATTCTCGTGACCTGGCCAGCGTAGGATCAAAGTGTGTGTAGACAGATAGGTTTGCCTGGAGGGCAGGAAGACCGCCCTGTTTGGAACAGAATGTTCTGTTTGCATGTGACTAGATAAGGTTTGCATGTCAAAGGGTTGGAAGACCACCCCAAGAAGATAATGGGTAAGGAAGCCCAGGCGAGAATGGATTTATTTTATTTTATTTTATTTTATTTATTTATTTATTTATTTATCCTCACCCGAGGACATTTTTTTCATTTTTTGTTCAGATAGAGTAGGAGGGAGAGAGAGGAAGAGAGAGAGAGAGAAACATCAATGTGAAAGGGCCACATTGAGTGGCTGCCACCCGCACAACCAACCAGGGCCGGGGACAAACGGCAACCGAGGTACATGCCCTTAGCGGGAACCGAACCCGGGTCTCTCCGGACCGCAGGCCGACGTTCTAACCGCTGAGCCAAACCGGCCAGGACGGATTTATTTTTTAATCTTTGATGTCTCTTTGCCTTAAAAAGCTAGAGACAGGGCTTGGCTGTATGGTCAGCAGAGCGCCATCTCAGGAAAATAATTACCTAAATCAACATGTAACCTGGGGAACCACTTTGCAAATAAATTAGGCTGCATCCAGAGATCTGGAGTATTTTGCTCTCTTGCAATACTCCCCCTCACTCTTACCAGCGTGTGATTGTAGTTCATTGCATTGCACCAACCCCCGGCAGGCCAAGAGAGACAGCAGTCCACAGTGCTGCTGTTGTTTTCTTTCTGAGGAGGCTAACGATAGCCTCAGAAGTCAGTATTCTTGCACATGTCCTTAGCCATTCTGTTCTGTTTCCTATCTTTGCTCAGATAAATGAGAGTGCTGCAACGCCTTTTCATTTTTCACTTTTCCACCCAGAGTATGCAGATGCATCTGTGACAGTTTGCAGCCTCAGAAGATCTGGAGAGATGATGAGGGGTCTCTGTTACCATGCAGCTCAGTGGGTGGTGCTGCCTGCCAGAACATTGCTTGTGCACCTTGCTCAAGTCGTAACCACACCATAACATGGCTGCTCTTTGAGCAGTTTAGCACCTTTGAGGTGAAGGACTGACTGGAAGCAACACCTTTTTCTGAATATGTGTAGTCATTCCAAGAAAAGACACAATGAATGTTGGTTTCACCCAGTGTAGTAAGCTTAATCCTATCTAGTGAGAAAGTAAGCAGCCCGTTTTCTCTTTTGTGATAAGTGGCAGTGCACAGTGCCGTTGCATATATGCCCTGAGAGGGCCTGTATAGTTGGCGGGTTCTTCAGAACTGGGAATGGGCAAACAGACTTTAACCTTTTCTTCCCTGCCCCTTTCCGGGCTTGTGCTGATCTGCTATCTAGAGCTCATCACGATTGTGTAGTCACTAAGCAATCAGCGCGTTAACGTAACCTCATAGAATTGATCCACAAACTCTTTAAATATTCAAGGCAATAAATGAAAGACAGTGGATTTTTGTTCAGTTGTTTTCAATATATGTTTGGCTATTGATTATTTCTGCAAGCTATTTTTTTCTAAGACTTTGTATTGCCCATGATAAGAATGGCTTTTAAAAACAGTAACAATCATAATAACCATAACAATTTATTATATTATACGCTATTTTAATTTTTAGAGGCTTTGATTTTCTGTCCTTTCCTTGGCATCAGCTATTATACATTTGTATTGAGGAGAATTAGATCTGGTTTCCTCTGGGACAGACTGTCTCTGCCAAAACCAAGTCCTGGGCTAAAGTAGAAACCTTGATTTCATGGTCCAGGGAACTCACATTGAGAAAGATGACTTGTGGGTTAAAGCCATGGTCTTTAAAAATCAGAGTCTCTGCAAACTTTTAGGAGTAAAGGTGAAGATGAGGACTAACCTTTTCATTATGGAAAAGTGCCAGGTATTTTGTATCTCATCTGGTCATCAAAAGACCTTACGAAGGATTAGGATAAACGTGGTGGTTTGAACATGTTTACTCTCATTCCCCCTGAAATAAAACCAAGACGCAATAAAGAAAGTTTTCTAGAGGCACAAACCCTAAGGGACAAAAGGAATGGGAGGAGAGAGACATCAACAAAGTTTTGGAAGCTGGAAAGCAGGTGGACCAACGATAACTGGCTTAGCCTACGGCTGGCCGTGGGAAAAGTCAAGATGCAACCTGATTTCATGCAGAAGCTCCTACCCCAGGAAGACTCAGAAACTGGTGCTGCCATATACTTCTGGGCATGACAGTACAGTGGGGTTGAAAATGGAAAGTTGATTGAAAGTCTATTTAAAAAACAGATTCTTTGATTCCCTTCCCAATTCCACGTAGCCAGACGTTCACTGGCCCACTACACTGGCATAATACGAGGGGCTTGGTATCAGAGGGTCACTGAACCAGTTTCAGCAGTTTGATTGAGATTGGAAGTACCATCCTGAGAAACAGAGGGTTTGAAGGAATGTTTACATACAGCTCCCATTTGCACTAGATCCTCTCCCAGGCTGATTTGAAAATCCTTTTCTGGAAAATCTGGCCAGACCAAGAGGAAATACCTAAAACTGACAACAGAGAAGCCCCAGAAAACCTAGTCAGATCACCCTGGAGGGAAACCCAGAGTCAGCAAATGCTCCTCAACTAACACACACAGAACTCCAATCTTGACTGTAGTGCCCTGTTCCTATGTATGAGTGAAAGTACAAGGATCTGAGGAAAACGTCTAACGTGGAAGACAGAAGCCAAAACAGGCACGTGAAATAAAGCATATAAGCAAAGTGTAAGAAAAGAGTGTATTTAGGGAGAGGAAATGTTAAAAAACAAAAGCTACCCTTGATGCCCTTGGAGAACTAAGAGGAAATATTACACACAGAACAAAATAGGATGCTATAAAAAGAAAATATTTAGAGACTAGAAAGTATGTGCCCCTCCCCCCCAAATAAGCAGAAATAAAAAACTCAGTAGGAGGGTAGATATATAAAATGAGGAAGTTTTTTCCCTCACACTAGAGCAAAGAGACCAAGAGTTTTAAAATATAGGGGATAAAATATAAAATTAAGGAAAAGTCCAACCTATGAAAACTAGGGATTTTTAGGAAGAAGAAAAACAGAGGAGAGAATCTCGAAGAAATAAATCAAGAATGCTTCCCATACTGAAGGACAAAAGTTCACAGAATGTATGAACTCCTTGAGAAGCCAGAAGAGTGAAAGAAAATAGACCCTCATTAAGCACATCTTTGTGAAAATTCAGAATAGTGGGGACAAAGAAGATTCTACAATCTTCTGAAGAGAAAAAATAGACCATTACAATGGCTCAAGGATCAGAATGGTCTTGGGCTTCTCAACAGCAGCCTAGAATATAGAATACCACAGGGCATGGCCTTGAGAATCCTGAATAAGATGCTTTTCAACCTAGAAGTTTATACTGAGCCAAAGTATCAGTCAAGAGTGAGCGTAGAATAAAGACATTTTAACCTATGCTCAAAATATTTCTTCCCCTGCACTGTTTCCCAGGTAGCTACAGATAATTGGCTTGAGAGTTTGGGACTATATTAATAATAATAAACACTAAACAAATGGAAAAACAAGAATTAATTAACTCCAAAACAAAAAGTTATACATAAAATGAAAAGCTAGCATAGTTTTTTACATGCCTCAGTCAGAAGTCGTTTGTATAGATGTATAAAGTGAATATATACATATACATTTGTGTATGTGTATAATATATGTACATACAAGGAAGAGTCTATTTTTCTAGGAAAAGAGTTTACTGTTCCATTAAATGAAACTATATGAGCTATATATTATTATACCCATTTTACTGATAAAGAAACTGAAGCTTTGAGAGGTTCGCTTGGCCAAGGTCACACAGTTGGCAATTACTGTGCCTCGTCTATGGCATGTACTAAGGACAAAAAATATATATATATATAGTCTATCAATTACAGCTTTATTTTGGTGTGGACAGTATCTAGGGCTTTAGTGGTATACTTGCTTTGTCTCACCCAAAAGAAACATCTATCTACATGTGGGTCTCCGTATGAGGGTAGAATACTGTTCTGAGAAACTCCTTGCTTTGGGTTCTGTCTTTGACTATAAAATGTCTTCATTTAAAAATGCACACCTTATGATAGAAGGAACCATGTCTGGCATGTACATCTCTGTATTTCCACAGCTGGCACTGTGCCTAGCCCATGAAGCTACTCAGTGTCTATTTACATAAATAATTAATTTACAAGTGTTCATAAAGTATGTACTCCAAGTGATGCTGCAGAAATTAGATTTAGGCGGTACTGCCCAGAAGGACATGAGTAGGGCCAGTGGGCAGAAATGTCTCGCCAGAATATTTTAGGTCAATGGAGAAAAAGAGCCTCTAATTTTTAAAGGTTTCTAATATTTGAGTGGGCTTTATTCTGGAAAAGTGAACTCAGCGTCACTGGGGTAACAGGTAGCAATGAAGATTCACCTGCCAGGGAGAATAGTAGAATATGGTGGTGAAAGGCTTGGACTTAAGTCACCAACACCTGGGCTGGAGCCCTGCTTCTGCCACTTTGTAGTTTTGTGATCTTTAGCAAGATACTTAACCTCAAAGTCTTAGCTTCTCTTCAATAAAGTGAGGATAATAATAGTACATATGTAATGTAGCTGCTGTGATGTCTAATTGAGAAAAACCACACATAAAACACTTAGCATAGGACTTGGCATATAGTAAGTGTTTGGTCCGTAGTTGCTATTATTGCCGTTGTTAGTAGAAGAAATTAATGCCTCGGAGGCAAATTTGAACTTGATGGGATCTAAAATAGATACCAGATTGTCTGAGTGTGGGACGTATAAAGTACTGTTATCCTGTTGACAAATAATAACAATGTGATTGAAATATCACTCGTGTGGCATTTAAAATATATGGCTTTGCTCTTTATTTCTAAAGTTGTTCCAGAACAGCCTCAAAACTTATCTTGTGCACAGAAGGGAGAACATGGGACGGTGGCTTGCACCTGGGACAGAGGACGAGATACCCACCTATATACTACGTACACTTTACAGTGAGTGAGAGACTGTTTTTGCAGCTTTTTTTTGTGGGTCTTCTGTAAGATGACATTTAGAAATATCTAATAGTTCTAGTTTTACCAGCGAGAAGAAGCAATAGACAACTCTAGATCATTAGATGCTTTTAAAAAAAATTCTGGTGTTCATCCATTAAACTGGTTCATTCATCTAAAATGTGAGAACTGATGTCTTGGGTCTGAGGTCTAACTCAGAGTTCTCTTCAGGGCATCTAAGGCCCATGTTATGGACGTTCTTCCCTGCTCTAGGAGGGTAAGCTGGCTGCATTATATCCCTTTCCTTTTTCGCAGATGCGGACACTTATGGTCATGATATATAAAATAGACTCTTCCTTGTGGGAGCTTTCCATCAGCCTGGAAGGAGTTTCTTTCCAGAGCACCTTTGCCTGACCTAAGAGTCCACAAAGAGAGAGTCTGGGAGATTCTGTTTGTTGCAGTTGATTCCATAACCCCATCTAAGGATCCCGCTGGGTTGCACTATGCCTTGGTGAGCAGCAGATGGGGGAAAGGAAGTGAGGCCCAGGGTTCTGGTCTGTACTAGGAGCTGGCACTTCTGTGCAGTAAATGCCAAGGTGACCATGGATCCTTTGGGTCTGATCTAGGGAGCCAGGCTGTCAGGCAGGGTTTGGAGAATTCAGACAGTATAGGTATGGTTACTCATCCATATGAACATCAAAAAAATCTCAGTCCTACCAAAAACAGGAATAGGGGGAAGTAGGGTCCTATTTATGATCATAGACTACAAATATTTCCATGGTGCACCTTCTAGTAATAAGACTGACATTTAAAATATGTCTAGAATTTTAAGTATTTGAAAGTTTTGTTCTTTTGTATGAAAAGGAGAAAGTAGCACACCACATGTCCTGCTAAACACAAATTGTCTCTTTTATTTCTTTTTTCACAAGTTATCTTTTATTTACAGGTTAAATGGACCAAAAAAATTAACTTGGCAGAAGCAATGTAATGGCTATGACTGTGACCATTTGGACCTTGGAATCAACCTAAGCCCCGAATCACCTGAATCCAGTTACACAGCCAAAGTTACTGCTAAAAATCGTCTTGGAAATGCCTCTTCATTTCCATCCACATTCACATTCTTGGACATAGGTACATTTTATTTATTTATTTATTCATTCATTCATTTTTTATCCTCACCCAAGAACATTTTTTGCATTTATCTTCAGATAGAGTGGGAGGGAGAGAGGGGGGAAGAGAGAGAGAGAAACATCGATGTGAGAGAGACACATGGACTGGTTGCCACCCACACGACCCCAACTGGGGTGGGGATAAACTGCAACCAGGTTCGTGCCCTTAGCGAGCACCGAACTCAGGACTCTCTGGTCCACAGGCCGACGCTCTAACCGCTGAGCCAAACCGGCCAGGGTGACATAGGTACATTTTATTTCACTTTTTGTAGGTGTCATACATTGGCACATGAACATTATTTTAAAAATCACTCAAATGTTCTATATGTGATTATTTCAAAAGAGGCAGCAATTGATGGAAAATGACCAACAGGCATAGGCCGAGGATAAACATTACTTTGATGCAAGTAAAAATGTGCATGATCCAAAGCTATATAGAGATGGTTGTATAAAATGAGATATTTAACATGATTCTCTACATTGGACAAATAGGAGCCCCCAGCTTCAAATTCCATGAAGGCACCAGCTGCCAGTAATACCATCTGGCTGAGAGGGTCCTGTGAGTTTCTTCAGGAAGCTCAGTGTAGGCCCATCTTGGTAGAGGTGTCTTTATCCCCATGGCTATGCCATTGTTCTGAGTTAGGCTACGTGTAGGCCAGCTGGGCTGGAGCAGCCGGTGCAAACTATAAATAAAGTGTATCAGGGTTTAAATGCACCTTGCTCTTCGAATACTCACCTCCACTCCTCTCAGCTTGGTTGCTGGAATGAGCCAGTCCAAGCACATTTCTAAGAAAATATAATTGGCCCTGTTGAATCAAAGACCAATCTCAGGCATTCTCAAGTAGGACTGGGTGTCTGGTCTTCCTGAAGTCCCAGCCTCACACTATGTGTTTCTCTTCTCTCCTCCCACAGCACCTCTTTGCATACATACTGCTAACTATAAGTCTGAACATAGGCATTTACTATGCATTTTCCTATCACACTTCTCCCCATCCTACCGTCCATCTCTTTACCTAAACATTTCTAAGCCACCTTCTTTTCTCTTACTCTTTCCTTCTGTTTCCCTGTTCCTATGTCCCCTTCTAGCGACTTTTCTACCAACATTTCTTCTCCTCCTGAAGCAATCGCCACTAGCAACTTCTGCCTTCTCAGCCATTGGAACTCTCAGATTTGGCACATCCATGTTCTTTGTATCATTGGATTAAATGGAATCAACACTATCATTAATGTTGGTGGTAGTTTATTTGGTAAAAATGAGGGTAGATTGACTGGAATTATTTTAATGATTTAGAAACAAATCAAACTTTTTCCTCTTTCTAAAAGCCAGGGACTTCTCTCTTGTTTATTTCACCAAATTTGGTGGTCATGCATCTTAGAGATGAATTTTGTTCAACTCTTTATAGCTTATGTCAGTACATAAGACAATTTATGATTATGGAGCCTGAATCATACTTTTTTTGTTTATCCTGGTTACCAGTGAAGCCTCTTCCTCCGCGGGACATCAGAATCAACTTTGTAAATGATTCTGTGAGCAGATGCACTCTTCAGTGGAGAGATGAGGGGATGGTGCTGCTTAATCGACTCAGATATCGGCCCAATAACAGCAGGACCTGGAATATGGTAATGGTCTTGAGAGTGAAGGAGGAAAGCGGGAAGGGGTTCTTACTATTACTGCACAGATCTCTGTCTTTGCACACCAGCAAAATATGTAGTTTAAGAATATTTGCCCAAAAGTATAACATAAAGTCAGATACACCTCTGTTTATGAAGAAATATCTTGAATTCTGGTCACTGATTTTGAAATATTTTAAGTTGCAAGCTTCTGTAGACCAGGATTAATTTCCTATATTTTATTTCTAGTAAAAGGCTCATTTCTCCTTGTTTTTCTATCCCCTGCCCCATTATTACTTTTTAGTAATTTTTTAACCTATTGGAAAGAGAAATATTAGAGACAGTCCCTAGAAGCTTATATGGAATTTAATGTTCCAAAGATAAAGCCCCACACTTTGCTGTATTAGGCATTAATTTTTTTTACAATAAAAAGTATAAGATTATAATTCCTTCCAGTATTTCTGTAAACTATAATGTCTTATAATGACAAAGGATCAGTTTCAAGTATAATTGACATTCAAGAGAGGTATATCTCTTGAATATCAGCTATATGTGATAATTCTTATATAACTAATGTTTTCTGTTTGAATCCAGTTCTATGTTGATATAAGTGTTAAAATATGCATCACATTCTAATTATGGCCCAATAAAAAATAATCTCTAATGTAGAAACTTCTCCAAGACCTTTGGAAAATTGGTAGTTTTCAACCTATATTTCTTTTTGAGCTAGTTTTAGGATCCCCCTTGGAACTTACATAGATAGGTTCTTAATCTCAGGAGTTTTTTGGTTTTGTTTTTTGAGACACTGTTATTTCAGATTAACATCATGTGTGTTCAATAACCCAGCCATGGATATTTCTTTTCATTGAATGACATCCGAAAAAAATAAAAAGGGTTACCTGGTCTAGTTTTTTACCTTTATGTTAAAATTCTTTAAATTAATATAGTATTAATATGCACCTTTAAAAATCTTGTCTGATTGAAGGTTAATACTACAAATGCCAAAGGAAGACATGATTTGTTGGATCTGAAACCATTTACAGAATATGAATTTCAGGTTTCCTCTAAGCTACATCTTCATAAAGGTAGTTGGAGTGACTGGAGTGAATCGTTGAGAACGCAAACACCAGAAGAAGGTATGTGTCCAAAAAAAGCAGGATGGTGAGGAGGGGGAAGAAAGAAAGGAGGGAAAGAGAAGGGTGCACTGATTTCCTTGGAATAGAATTTCTAAAGTACCGATACTGAATCAAAAAGTATGATTGCATTAATTAACAAGTTAATTTTCACATGAACTTAGGTACTGAAACTGTCAGAGATATATGTTTATAGCACTAGGAAATTTTTAACATTAGGTGAGTCCTACTACTGTTTGGCACATGTTGTCATGTTGGTTACAAGGTTATGGCTCAGTACTGTTTGGTTATAACTCTTATTTCTATTGCACTTACTATTTTTATTTCACTTGCTATCTCAGTAACTCTCTCTTATGCCACAGAGCTAAACCAGTAATTAATTTCATTCTTTCATAGTTAAATCTTGATACATTTTACCTTGTGGAGTCTATGAAAATTAATTTGGCTTTAGGAGCCACTAAAAGCTTGAAAGAAGGACGATTCTGGAGACATAACATTTTAAAATAAAATTTGACATCCAGCAATCTTTCTCCTCCAAATATCGCAGCATTGCATTGCTTCAAGGCTTTGACTCACTGTTCGGACAGGTGCCCAACAGACTGCCCAGAGCTGTGAAGAGGATATCAAATATATTTTTCAGTCTTATGGGCTTTTCTTTTTGGTAATTACTGGGAAGATAATTTTATTGAAGTATAATAAAATATTTTGTTAAGCCAAAAATGCTTATATGAGCATAATACCAGTGTTAACAAATCTTTGGAAGCACAAGAAATAACCATCTGAATATAAGTATTCAAAAGTTCTCAATTAGTGATAGAGTGTGGAACTTTTCATAATGTGTGTAAATTTGGCTCAGAGGAAAAATTGTTAGCATATAATCCATTGTTTTGTTATCTGGAGATTTTGTAACATTAATGCTTATTTGGGAAACTCGTGGATGTGTGTGGATATGAACTAGCCTGGTGATTAAGTTACATTCATTTTCTATGAGCTAGTAACGAACGGCTTTTGGTAATTGATGACACTTATCAATGATGCCTCAATGACATTCAAACACCTAAAGGAACTATTAATAAAATAAAATTTCTGATATGTAAATGATAGGATAGTTGCATATTCTTCCCTTCTCCTTGTATGAATTGTATTTCTTTATTTTTAAAAAATATTTTAAAATGAATTCATTCAACAAATTAGAATTGATTTTCTCTCATTTTATGATAAAAAAAATCTCTTAAATTAATATTGAGCCATTTACTCTCTGCTTAAATGCTTGCCATTTTTATAATCCAGAGCTTACTCTTATTATCCTTTTATTACACATAGTCAAAGTAATGTATTTTTTAAATGTACTTCATGGATTTTATTTTATTTATACATAGTTCAGATAAAATTCTTGGAAATGGGCCTGGAGTTCAGGCCCACAACCTGGGCATGTGTCCTGTCCGGGAATCGAACCGGCAACCTCTTGGTGCATGGGTCGATGCTCAACCATTAAGCCACACCTACTGGATGGTTTTCTCTCTTTTAAATGTTTATCTGTTTAATTAAAAACCCTTCAAGCCCTGGCCAGTTTGGCTCAGCGGTTAGAACGTTGACCCGCAGACCAGAGAGTCCCAGGTTCGGTTCCCGCTAAGGGCACGTACCTCGGTTGCAGTTTGTCCCCGGCCCCACAGGGTTGTGTAGGTGGCAGCCACTCAATGTGTCTCTCTCACATTGATATTTCTCTCTCTCTCTTCCTCCTTCTCTCCCTCCCACTCTATCTGAAGATAAATGCAAAAAAGAAAAAAATTGTCCTTGGGTGAGGATGAAAAAAAATAAATAAATAAAATTTAAAAAACAAATAAATAAAAACCCTTCAAAATAGGACAATAACTTTCTCATATTCTATAAAATAAACCACCATCATAACAATGAGTGCAGCCACTTGTTCTGGTTAAGAACTCGTGGATGGTTGGGAACTGAACCGATTCCTCTCTCAGAGTGAGTGCAGGCATCAGTGATGAGAGAAACCCACGCTCTGAACAGACCATGGTTACTGAGCTCTGCTGGCTTCCTTGCCGTCTGAACCTCCCTTTTTGTTCTTTGCTCTCTCTATGGGTTGTGGTAGGATCTCTTTTCTCTTACTCTCAGCTGCATGGTTTTCACCTCTTACCACTATTTCTGTCATCAGTTTCTTTATGAAACACCAACTGATGTAAACCTAAAAGGTGTGAAATTTTTTTAGCATGCCTTCCTTTTAACCCTTTAAATATGTTCTCATATGTAACTTGGCATTTAAAAAATTACTAGTAAGCTTTTTTTTTTTTTTAGTTACTCTAAAACTGAATGATTCTTTGCTACCAAAACTGAGAGCAAAATGTTGTCTCCTGGTGCACTGGGCGCAGTTATTTATATCGTGTCAGCAGAAAGCAAGGCCATTCTTAATTCCACGGGGCCTTGTCCTGTGTCATTAAATTTAACTACAGTAATGGTCCTCCATGAAAAACACTTTTTAAATGACCACTAAGTAAGGGGTGGGAGGAAAGAAACCACTTTGTGTTTAGGACAGCCCCACAATCACTATCCGCCGAAGGCAGGCTTGATCCTGGGAACTGAGCAACCACAGTTTGCTTCTAGTGCCGAAACACTCTGGAGTTTGCGCTGCGCGGTGTCCGGGCAGGCCTGAGAACATGCTCAGGTTTTGGGGGAAGGTGACCCCTCACCACTCAGAACACCCAGGAGGAGGCTCCAAAATAAAGATGAATGAGCCATTCCTTAGGGCTGTGTTATCAATTTGGTGTTTCTGTGTGTTCATTCACCATTTTTTAAAGTCTTATTTTCAAGTTTTGGTCTTGCTAAACTCTACTCTGGACACTTAATAAAGGAAGTGTTCCATTCTCATACTTGTTCCAGAGTGGAAAAGCAGGAGCCCTTCCCCACCCTGGTGATGATATGGGTGGTTAGTGAGAGGTCCCCAAAGAGGGAGAAAATGCAGGGTTAACCCGCTGCACCCACCCTTCCTCACATTTGAGAAGCTAGGCAATTCCTTTATTTGTAATTTTAAAATGTTGCTAAAATTGGTGAGGTGTGAACAGTTAAATGCTAGAGGTTATTTTACCATCTTGGTTAGCAAGCATTTCATAACAGTCTAGCTTAGAGGTCAGCAAACATTTTCTTGTAAAGGTCTAGAGAGTAAATGTTTTTGGCTTTGTGGGCAATACAATCTGTTTCAACTACTGAAATTTGCTATTGTAGTGCAAGCAGCCATTGAAAATGTATACTCAGACAAAGCTGTGTTCCAATAAAACTTTATGAACACTGAAATTTGAATTTTATATAATTTTCACTATTGTCACTAAAAATGACTCTTCTTTTGATTTGTTTGCAACTATCTAAAAATCTGAAAATCAGCCCAGCTGGTGTGGCTCAGTGGTTGAGGTGGCCAGTTCGATTCCCGGTCAGGGCACATGCCTAGGTTGTGGGCCTGATCCCCAGTGGGGGGTGTGCAGGAGGCAGCTGATCGATGTTCTCTCTTGTCGATGTTTCTCTCTCTCCCTCTTCCTTCCTCTCTCTCAAATTGATAAAGAAAAATTATTTTTTTAAAAAATTTTTAGTGTAAAAATCATTATTATTAGTTCACAGGCTATACAAAAACAGGGAATGTGCCCTGACTGGTGTGGCTCAGTTGGTTGGGCATTGTCCCATGCACCAAAGGGTTGCTGGTTCAATTCATAATCAGGGCACATGCCTGGGTGGCATGCAGGAGATGGCCCATCGATATCTCTCACTCATGTCTCTCTCTCTCTCTCCCTCCCCTTTCCTCTTTCTAAAAAGTAAAGAAAAGGGGCGGGGGGGGGGGGGTGCAGATTTGGTCCATGGGCCATAGTTTGCTGACTCCTAAACTAGTTAAACTTAAAGTATCATACTTATGCCCTTTTGCTTGAGGCTTAAGGAGATCTTTACCCTTCTAAAGGGATTTACATGCAAACATTTTCATTTTACAGAAAATGTTTTGTTTGAGATCCAACGCCAGTCCCTACTCTCTTTTCTTCTTTTGGTTTCCTTTAAGCCCAACATGTACCCTGGAAGAAATAAAGCCTAAGGTCAATTATTTTACAAGATGGTGATCATCCCAATAGGAAGGAATGTTTTCCATGAAGCCCCCTCCAAACAGAAACCAGTGAAAAAAATATGCTTCTCTGGATGGTCTGTGGGGAATGTGTGTATATCAGGAACTATGCCAGGTGCTGAGACACCATGATAACTCGTCAGATCCTCAAACTCCAGGGTGTACCTTGGAACATCAGGAAAGATTCCTGGAGGAGAGGACACCAAGAAGAAGCGTGAAGTCCAAAGGGAATCTTACGGCTTTCCTCCATCTGAAATACAGGGCCTACAAGGTCATTGTAGTAGGGAAAGGGAGTTATTTCCTCCTTGAAGTACTTGATTCTCTTGAATTCTTTGAAATCTCACTTTCTTGGTTTTTATTCTACCTTATTGGCCAAGTCTTCATCTCTTTTTCTGGCCATCTCTCTTTTCTCAATCTTAATCCCTAGAGCTTTACATTGGGCCCCTTCTTTTCTCAGATGACCTAATCCAGTCCCATGGCTCTAAAAAAAAAAAAAAAAAAAGATAGATGACAGATAGATAGATAGATAGATAGATAGATAGATAGATAGATAGATAGATGTAATATATAGTTTCAGTCCTGGACCCCCGAGAACTTCAGGCTTATGGTTCCATCACCTATTTCACATCTTCACTTAGATGTCAATGGACATCCTAAACCTCACATAGCCTAAACAAAAACTTTTAACTTTTCTCCAAAGCGAAGTGTTTTCAAAATACTTCTGTTTCACTCTTTTCTAGCTCAGTGAATGACACCAACATCTTCCTAGGTACTTGTTACTAAAAATTATTATTAAATGTTCTTTTTTCCTCATATCTCTATATCGTCAATTGACTCATTCTCCTGAGCATGTTCAAAATCTGTTCATTGCTTCCACGACCGCTATGATTGTCCTAGTTTAAGCTACTTTCTCATTAAAAAGCGTAACAACAAAAAGAACACTATGAACATTTAGGAACCTGCCATTCAACTTAAATACTATAAAATTACCAATATATTCTTACCACTGTTATGCCTCCCCAGAAGTAATCACTATCCTGGATTGCATGTTTATCATCCTCATACTTTTCTCATAGCTTTCTGAAATGTATAGATCGCTAAACAGTGATTAGTTTTGCTTGTTTTGAACTTAATCAAAATTATATTCTATATGTAATCTTTTGCAACTATCAACACTCTACAACACTCTAACACAATACCTCCACTGATTTTAATGTGAATGAAACATCCCTGTTTCTATGAAGAAAGAAGGTTGCTCTTCACTTGTGATCTGGATGTTAACAGGTTATGTTTCTTAAAAAAAAAAAGATAGAGGGATGGCTCAGATATGTCAAACGCTGCTGAGAAGTCCGGTGACATAAGAACAGAGGAGTAACCGTTAGATTTGGCAACCCCGAGTTTATTGCCCACCAGTAGTGATGGGCACAGAACCTCAGCTGGTGTGGATGAGAGTGAGTGTGAGGTGAAGAAACAAAAGAGCGACAGTTCACAACTCTTCAAGCAGTTCTTTGGAGGGGAGCAGGCATGCAGGGCAGTCGCTGGGACCAGATGTGGTATTAGGAAACGCTTTCTCTTTGCTTTTGGTTTTAGGATTAGAGATAATATAGTACAGTGATTTTCAGCCTTTTTCATCTTATGGCACACATATACGTATCACTGAAATTCTGCAGCACACCAAAATATATAGTGTATTCTTTGCTGATTTGACAATAAAAAAAAAAAGTAGGTATAATTTTGATTCATTCACATTAGACAGCTATTGTTGTGTTGGCTGTTGTCATTTCTTATTTGACAGTCTAAGGGAAAAGAGGTCAGTGCTCCTGACTAAATAGTCAAGTATTACATATGCTTTAAAAATCCTTGCAGCACACCGGTGAAAATCACTGATATAGTATATTTATAAGACAATGATAAGGGCCCAGCAGAGAGAAAGAAGTTAATGATACAGTAAAAGTGGGGGAGAAGTCTTTGATAAAGCAAAAGAGGATGGGATTCAGAACTCAGTTAAGAATTGAACTTCGATGGAGGCGGAGATGCTTCATCCGTTGTAAAATCAGTGGGGGTGCGGTGTGAGGGAATTGATGGTGAAGTTTGAACATTTTCATGGTGGAAAGATGAGGGAATTCCTGCCTGATTGCTTTCTTTTGCTCAGTGAAGTGTGAGTGAAAGCATCAGTTGAGAGAAACAGATCACTGAATGTGGGTAGATGGAGAGACTGACAGTTCAGCCTTTGAGAAGAAACACCCATGTGGATGATAGGCCATCAAGAATAGGGACACAGCCCTGGCCAATTTGGTTCAGCGGTTAGAGCGTCGGCCTGCGGACTAGAGTCCCGGGTTCGGTTCCCGCTAAGGGCACGTACCTCGGTTGCAGTTTGTCCCCGGTCCCAGTTGGGGTTGTGTGGGTGGCAACCAGTCAATGTGTCTCTCTCACAACGATGTTTCTCTCTCTCTCTTCCTCCCTCTCTCCCTCCTGCTTTGTCTGGAGATAAATGCAAAAATGTCCTCGGGTGAGGATAAAAAAAAAGAATAGGGACACAGGTGAAAAGAGAGCCAAAGCCATCAAAGAGGAGAAATGAGGGAGTCTATTTAGGTCTTTCCAAGGAGGCACAGCAGATGATGACATCTGAAGGCAAGAGCTTACTACTGAAAACTTGTCTAATCAACTAGGTGTTTATATCATGTATTTTAATTGAATTGTTTGAAACTAGATTTTAGATAAATCTATCACAGCCTACGGAGTGGCCACCAAGGAACCAAGGCAGTGAATGACTTACCTCTCTTGCCCTGCTTAGAATATGACTTGGACCAAAAAATGTTTGTGCCTGTCACTTAGTCCACTACCTGAAACCACTCGAGACATGTCTTTTCCATATTTACTTTTTGTTAAATTCTCCAATTTCACTGTTCTTGGAGATCTTTAGTCTTCTCTTCATTTCCTGCTAAAACCTTGGTGGAAGGATGGCTTTTTATCCTGATTCAGTTGCTCTTGTCCACAGCCCTGCAGTACCCTGACTTCAGATATGGATGCTAATCTGAGAAGCAACACATGGCTTGGCTCTGATTTGTTTGGCACACACAGAGTTTTATAGAATCCCAGAATCTTGGGATTTTAGAGTTGAAAGAACCCTGCAGGTCATTTACTCCAATCTCTTGCTTAATTTAGGATCTCTTCTCTTTTCTTCATCTTGGTGACTCTAGTTAACTCTACGATTTCTCCCTTTACATAGGAGCTAGTTTCACCTCAGGAGAGATGACTTCCTTTTCATGTATTTGTATATTTAATCAGTGGTACCCATTTGTTTTGTAATCTCTTTGATATATGGGCCTTTGACTTTCCTTTTCCCACCTGCCTACAATTGTTTTCATCTGTCTTTTGCTAGCTAACACTGTGGTTAGACCTTTAAGTGATTTTGTGACATATGACTACCAAAGATTCTCTTTAATATTAGCCCTTACATTGTGTTAAACAGCAGTGGTTTGACACCCCTGGTCATGAAATTCCACACTTTGAAACTCGTACAGATTCAACTAATGATTTCTCTCCCATAGTGGCTTACACTATAGGTAGCCACCATTAAAATGTCAGTTTCGCTTGCAATTTCTCCTTTGAAGAGACTATGATTCTAGAATTTGATTTTTAGCTCTGTAATAATATGGTAGGTTGTAGATCTTTAATGAGGCAATGAGTGTTCCCTTTAAATTTCTTACCGATATTAGTTAACTGAAGACATTTAGCACTTTGGAACAAGTCAACTGGCTTTGACACCGAGCACACCCAAGTTTCCATAGCCTGATGTGTGTCAATGTCCAGATTACCTGGTTTGGGAAGTGTTCAGATCTTCGCTCCACATAATGAACTGTAATGGGAGAGCAGGGTCTTTGGAGATCTCGGCTCAGCTCTCAGTTTTGCCATTTACCAGCTGTATGTCTTTCGTAAATCATTTAATCTTTGTCAGCTGTAAAATAGGTGTAATCACAGGCACCCCCTGCAATGTGCGAGGATTAAGTGAGATAATGCCTATAAGATGTCCAGGTATTACCTGACACATGGTAAATGGTTAATACACGTCAGGTTCCCTTTCCTTCTGTTGCCTGTGTGTTTTTCCTCAGTCGCGTCTGGACTAGCAGAAAAAAAGTCCTGGATTGATCCCTGGGTCACTCTTCATAACCCTTAAGGATTGAGATTTTCAGGATGTCTTATGTATGTATTTCTTACTGCTAAATCCTCACTTCAAGGGTAAATACTACCACTGATGAAAAGAGAGGGAGGAGAAAAGAAGTGAATGTTTAGAAAAAAATTAAAAGGAAAAGAGGGCCAGAGAGGCAGGAAGCGGAAGTGACAAAGGAAGAGAACAGGACATGGAAGAAGTGTACCTACCAGGGAATTGAAGTGTTATAGAGAAATCATAAGCCTTCTCGGGACCAGGCAACTGCATGGTGCAAAATGAAGACCACAGGCTATAAAATTAAACAGACCTGTGTTCAAAGCCTGGGACCTTGAACAATTCCTTTATGTCTTAGCACTTCAGTTTTCAAGTGAATAAAACAACAGCTAGGTTTACTGAGTATTTACCACGTACCAGCACTCTTCTATTCATTTAAATTCTCACAACAGCCCATGTGATGCGCAGAATTATGATCCTTATTTGACAGATGAGGAAACTAGCTTAAGGACAGGGTTAGCATTTGTTCAAGATCACAGAGCTGGGGTCTGCCCATAGATGGTCTGGCTCTGGAGCTCACACTTTAGCCACTGCACTGAAGTGCACGGTGGTGAGGAGGACATGAGAATGGGTCCCACAGGACCTGCCCATCGTGTGTGCTGTACGTGTGCTCCCTTCCTTTCTTTCTTTCTCTTCTCTCCCTGGCTGCTTGTCTTCTGTTGCCCAGGTGGAACTTAGTTTTCTGGGAATTTCCATCTGGTTAAATGGAACTTGCTACTCCAGAAGGAACCCCATTATAGCCTCACCTTAAATACACTCTAAGTGTCGCTGTTAAGCAAGTGATGCTGCTGCAGTTGAAGCCTCCTTTCAGGGGTTACTTCTTATATTGATCCCACCCCCGGCTATATATCAAAACAAATATGATAATGGGAGAAATAAAACTACTTCACCTACTTACACACACTCACACATACACATGTGCATGCACACACTCTCTCGCACACAGGAGTTGATGATTTAGTGTCTTTTCAAGCATGTTTGATTGACTTACTTATATTAAATTAAGTCATACTTGACCTTGTCTTATAGATTGGTAGTTATTTCTTCTATCAGTTCAGCCTGTGTTTTAGCACCAAGTAGATAATATTGCCTGATTTGTTTATTCATTATTTAACAAAGAGTTATTGGGAGCCTATTACATTCTAAGTATGGTGCTAGGTAGGAGAAATATTAAGACATATGAGATAAGCCTCCCTTTCAAGTAGATCATTGTCTAATGATCATAAAACCAATTAATTGTCCTACAGCACTAGGCCAGGAATGGATATGAACACAAAGTTTATTATTTGTATTTTTTACTTTAACAGGATCCAAAAAGGTTTTCCTTATGTTTTTAATTTTGGCTGATAATTCCTTATGCATTCCAATAAAAAAGAACCACACAAACTTTGAGTTATTTTATTAATATATGTTTTAAGAGTAAGTTAGGAGTCTAATTTCCTCCTCATCACTTTTCTAAAGTTTGGTTTCAAGGTAACTGTAAGCTTTCTATGGCCAAAGATACATATGTTCTTTGTTTAACATAAGAAAAAGAAAAATACTGGGGCACAAAGAAAATTGAAAGTATGTTATAATCCTACTCTCCTAGAATTATTTATTAAATAACCCATTGACTTCTAAAGGTTTTATATTGTGTATGTTTATATATGTGAAAATATGTTCTTTCCTCTGCAAATCAGAGCCTGCGGGAACGTTAGACGTCTGGTACATGAAACAGAACATTGACTACTATAGACAACAGATTTCTCTTTTTTGGAAGGTAAGTTTTCGGTGTCAACCTAAAATTCAAGAGAATTACATATTTGGGTTTTGTTTGTTTGTTGTTTGTTTTTTACTGAGATATAATTGACATATAAAGAGAATTATATATTTGAACAACGTGTTTCAAGGACAGAAAAAGACCTTTTATTCCCACAGTGGCTTTCATATGAGGCTTCGGAGACTTCATTGAAACTAATTTTCTCAGCCATATATCTTCGTGATACTTGACTCAGTGTCATTATCTTTTGCCAGATAGGGTGAGAGCTCTGAGTTCATTCCTCCACACAATCTCATCTTTTTTTCTCATCAAGGTCCCTTTCCATCCCTAAGCATGTCCACCCTCAGACCCCACTGCATCATCTCTTCTGCCTCTTGTCCCCTCTCTGCCCACCCCTCTCTCCCACATACAGTGTGCCCTGCAGTGACCAGGCCACCTGGCTTATGCACTTTTGGGGAAATTAAAGATGGGAAATCTGTGGTTGTGGATATTTAGGAATATATTTTCTATAGTCATTGAGCAAGGAGAGGGAAAGCTGCCCTACCTCAGGGACACAGATAATAGCGAAGAACACTATGAACGGGAACGGAAAGCAGCTCCTCCTCGGAAGTAGCAGGAAAACAGTAGTAAATGGGACAACCTCCCAGAAGACAACGCGGCCCAATGTGATTGCAGGACGCGCAAGTTTCCCAAAGTGCCGAAAGCTGGCGCTGTTGTGGCGTTTCATCCTTACCCAGACCCTGCGAGGTGGGTGCTAGGCATCCCCACTTAACAAATACAAAAACGGGGGTTCCGAGAGAGGAAGTTCTTCCCAAAGTCACCCAGCTACTGAGTGCACAGCCTGACCCAGAACTCTTTCTGCTACATCATGACTCACCTTTGTGGAGAGAAAATGCTATTTGAATTGAGCTCCTGATCAGCATGCTCATAATAAGAGGTTTTCAGGTGAGCTTTACTCATCCTTTTCCCCAAAACCTCTCATTACACCTCTTCCAGCCAGGGGCAAATGGACAGTTTGGAATTAGGCAGCTGGTGAGCACAAAACCAGAAGGGTCAGAGGAAGGAATATACAGTCCTCTGATGGGGTTAGCATGCTAGATTTGGATAGCTGCCTTCTTCTTCAATTGAAGAAATGAGCCAGGCAACCGTGAGCTCTTCCTTCCTCTTTTCCCTTCTCTCTCACACACAAAATGTCTGGTCTAAGAGGAGACTTGGTGAGTCATAATCAAGCTCTTTACTTTGACATTAAAACCGCAGCTTAAAATTTATTTTAAAATAAAGCCATTTGTACTAGCGAGATAATTCTCAAAGCCAGACATGTAGGGCAGCCATAATTTGAGCATTATGGAAGAACCCACATCAGTTCTTGGCTCTTGTTTTTCATTTTCACAAGTTAAGTGACGGGTTAAAACCAAAATTTCTGCTCCCATAAAGATGTCTCCTCTTAAAATGTCCTCAACGGTGATCTGAAAAGATATGCTGTTTTCTTAGTCCCATTTCACGCCCCTCTACTCCAGGGTCTCTCTGTAGAATGAGGGTAAGTGATACCCGTATCTGTGTAACTGACAAGCCCACTGTGGGGATGTATAAATGAGAGGTCACAAACAGGGAAAAATCACTGGGGCCACCCAAGAAAAGTTAAATGGTACTACATTATGAATGTTTATCCTAACGGTGAAAGCAGCACACACCCAGTGCCAGGCTCGGTGCTCCCCACTGTAACAGAGCGTTTAGAACAGGTGGGTCTGGGTGCTCTGAAACAAGTGTCAGCTAAATCAGAAGGAACAGCCGTCAGCCACCGGCAGTACTGGAAAATGTGCAAACGCAGATCCTTCTCATTTCGATCTTGCCCCTACTCCTCACAAAACATCGGTTATAAAGTGAGGTTTTGACAGACAGAGGTCTCTGCAGGGACCTTCTGAGACGGGGAATTCCACTTTGCTGTCCATGCCACGATGGGCATCTCTTGCTGTTAGAAAATCTTCCCTTATGTGGCGCCAGAATTGTGGATGCTGGGACTGGAACTGGCTTGAATGAGAAATAAAAAGTGCAAATACTGGAAGCTTCTGTAACTCGATAGTGGTCATGACAGGGCACCTTCAGAACCTTCAGTGACTGTCCAGCCTGAGAAGCTCCTTAAGGAAAGTTGGACCGAGTCCTCAGTCTTGCAGGGCCGTTGCTAGATTAAGTCCTTCTCTGCCAAATCCTGGGCTTCTTTCATGGCCCCAAATAGGCCCCTCACCTGGCAGTGGGAATAAAACACTGGCCAGAGTTACTGAGATGAGCAGGCCTGCTTTGGACCACAGGACCACAGAACCACAGAATCACAGACTTCGAGCACCAAAGGGAATTCAACCAGCGTGCTGTCCCACCAGCCCATTACAAATGTGGAAGCTTTAGGGGGTGAAGTGATTTTCAATGCGAGGTCATACGGTGCTTGTTCCTGGGAGCCTTTCCCAGGCAGATCACTGCCCCTTCTGTTTGGAAACACTCCCATCCCTCATCAGACGGGGATTCCTCATGCCGCTCTCAGGCAGGCTTGGGAATTTGACAGGGTGGTGCCATGACACAAGGGACTCATCTGAACGTCAGACTAGGAAGAAATGCTGCAGCCAGATCAGGTGCTTTGTGGTGAGGCCCAGATTAGACCTCACTGGGGGAAGGAAGCACAGCATGCGTGTGGTGGGCTTTTTAGCTGTTATTAATACTGGGAAACCCAAAGAGGGGACACCCCACCACAGCACAGAGGGGAATTTCAGGTGTCGGCAGCAAAGGAAGCCTCAAGTAAAACCCCATTAGCCTGTGAACAGTGAGAGCCCTGTTTCTCTTGCCGGTGGGGAAATGTGAAATGATCTTTCATTTTTGCAGGATGTTTACATTAGAGGAGAACCACCAGGTGCTGAATGGGTATAGTCCCTGTGAGTGTCAGTATACGTGGGTGTGTATGTGAGTGATGTGTGTGCATGTGTGTTGTGTGTGAGTACAAAGGGTGTGCATGAATATGTGTGTGAGTGTGCGTGTCTTTCATATGTGTGAGGGATATGAGTGAGTGTGGGTGCCGTGTGGGTATGTGGGCATGAATGTGTGTGGGTGTAAGTGCATGTATGTGAATGTCTTCGTCCATTCAGGCTGCTATAACAAAATGCCATAGACTGGGTGGCTTATAACAACAGAAATCTATTTCTTGAAGTTCTTGAGTCTGGAAGTCCAAGATCGGGGTGCTAGCGTGGTTGGGTGAAAGGTGTCCTCTGCATTGAAGACGTATTATTTTATCCTCACATGGTGGAAGGGGCTAGGGAGCTCTGTGGGGTATCTTTTATAAGACCATTAATCCCATTCATGACAATCACCTCCCAGAAGCCCCACCTCCTGACACTGTCACATTGGGCACTAAGATTCCACCATGTGAATCTTGGGGACACACTGACATTCAGACCATAGTAGTAAGTGTGTGTGTGTGGAAGGTGTGCATGTGGATGTGAGTGTGGGTGTGAATGTGTGTGAATACCAGTGTGTCTGCATGCGTGTGTGAGAGTGTGTAGGTGCGTGAGTGTGTGTGAGAGTGAGAATGTGAGTGTGTGTGAGTGAGTGTGTGTGTGAGAGTGTGAGTGTGTGAGAGTGTGTGGGTGTGTGAGTGTGTGTGTGAGTGAGTGTATGAGTGTGTGTGAGTGTGAGTGTGTGAGTTTGAGTGTGAGAGTGTGTGAGAGTGTGTGAGTGAGTGTGTGAGTGTGAGAGTGTGTGAGTGTGAGTTTGAGTGTGTGTGTGTGAGTTTGAGTGTGTGAGTGAGTGTGTGTGAGTGTGTGTGAGAGTGTGAGTGTGTGTGTGAGTGTGAGAGTGTGAGTGAGAGTGTGTGAGAGTGTGTGTGAGTGTGGGCGTGTGAGTGTGAGAGTGTGAGTGAGAGTGTGTGAGAGTGTGAGTGTGTGTGTGAGTGTGAGAGTGTGAGTGTGGGAGTGTGAGAGTGTGAGTGTGTGAGAGTGTGAGTGTGAGTGTGTGAGTGTGAGAGTGTGAGTGTGGGAGTGTGAGTGTGAGTGTGTGAGAGTGTGAGTGTGAGTGTGTGAGTGTGAGTGAGAGTGAGTGTGAGAGTGTGTGAGAGTGTGAGTGTGAGTGTGTGAGAGTGTGAGTGTGAGTGTGTGAGTGTGAGAGTGTGAGTGTGGGAGTGTGAGAGTGTGAGTGTGTGAGTGTGAGTGAGAGTGAGTGTGAGAGTGTGTGAGAGTGTGAGTGTGTGAGAGTGTGAGTGAGTGAGAGTGAGTGAGAGTGAGTGTGAGAGTGTGTGTGAGTGTGAGTGTGTGAGAGTGTGAGTGTGTGAGAGAGTGAGTGTGGGAGACCTTGTCTTTGTTGTTCTGGTTCCCACACAGTTACTCATCTTCCCACCACATGGTTTCTCCTGAAAGCTGCATTTCCTCAAAAATATCCTGTACTATTTTTTACTGCAGTTATTTTTAAGAGAAAAAATATTTTCTCTGTTGAAGCTAAAAAGTACAACCTAATCCATGAAGTTCAATAAAAATACCAGGTATTTTTAAAACAACAAATGCAGTAACATTTAGAAACTGTTTCTCTGTCACAAACAACCCGTTTTGTGAGAGGCCTTGGCAGAGGGCTTCCAGCAGTCCTGTCATTCAGCTCCCTCATCGTCCTCCGTGCAAAGGTTCACATTGTTTCCTTGGCTTCGATTAAGCACTTCAGCCTATGAGTCCATACACTTTCCTTCCAGTTAATGCAGCATGTGTCCTTTAAGAAGAAAATCACCTTATATATATATTAATATATATATATATATATATCGATTTGGATAGCAATATATGTATAAAAGATATCACAATGGGTAAAGCCACATTTAACCTTTGCAGTTTCCTCTGTTAAGTTCTTCAGTGACCTCTCACTATCTTGTTCATAGCAAATTAGAAACTTTCTAAAATTATGAGGCCATGGGTCTGAAAGAGAAATATCTGTGTGTAAATGAAGCTGAATTCACTCTTCATTCATTCAAACAAATATATTAAAGCCAGTCTTTGGTACTGGACACTGTGTGTGCCTCATGCCAGGGATATGGAAGTGAACAGACAAATCCAGTCCTCATGTCCTTGAACTCACAGCCCAGCAGGAGGACAGGCATAGGAGTGGGGACAAGAAGGGCTCTCGGGCATTAAGGAGGAGCTCACGGTTCAGCTGGGGGCTGATGCTCGGGCTCACGCAGTAGAGCAGGGGAATGGATAGTCAGAGAGGACCTCTCAGAAGGTAACACTGGAGCAGACCCCAGAAGGGCAGGTGAGCCAGGACAAGGGTGGAAGCACGTTTGTCAGGAGACCCTCTGGGAGCCATGGGTTCAGCACAGAAACAAAGGGTCACTTCAGTGAAGTGCCATCCCGTAGAAATACAAAGTGAGCCACAAATGTGAGCCACTCGTGAGTGTTTTAAACTTCTCTCGCAGCCACATTTTTAAAAAGAAAAAGAAACAGGTGGAATTGATTTTTAAAAGATATTTAACCAATATATATCTAGAATGGTTTTATTTCAACATGTAATCAATATTTTAACATAATGAATGAGTTATTTTACTTTTTGTGTTTTCCTACTAAGTCTTTGAAAACTGCACCAGTCCAGTGCAGTGGCTGAGTGTCCCCCTCCAGCTAGCAGCGCATCTCAGTTCAGACCGACACGGGCTCCTTGGCTTCCTGCAGCTAGGGGCTCCCTCCTGTAATGGACAGTGCAGCTGTGGGGCTTTTTGAAAAAATTGATTTTAGAGAGAGAGAGGAAGGAGGAGAAAGAGAGAGAAAACCATTGATTTTGTTGTTCCACTTATTTATGCATTCACTGGTTGATTCTTGTATGTGCCCCAACTAGGGATTGAAATCACAACCTTGGCATCTCGGGACAACGCTCCAACCAACTGAGCTACCTGGCCAGGGCCAGCTCTAGGGCTTTGATAAACAACACAGAAGAGAGTTAGAGAAACTCTTGGTTACAAAGGTGGGGAAACGATTTGGTGTTTATTATTCATTTGTTAAATGAAGTAATTCCTTTAGAGAAACAGCTATCCTCAAACCGTAGAAGGCCAGAAGAAAGAGAAAATAATGAGCCCCATACACCAGCCTCAGAAAGACTATTGGTACCAGAGGCAGCTTATTCAGTACACTTGCTTTGTGTATTCCCCCCTGTATTTCTCTGTATCATAGGAAGAATATCCCAACCTGTGTCGCATTGCACTGAAGGGATGAATGTTTTGGCCTCCTCACAGGAAAGAGATTCAGTAAAAGTAGACAGTATTATTTGTAACCTGATTTATACTGATGTAAGACGAAGGCCTATTGTAAATCCCCAGGGACGACTGGCTGCCAGGGACCCGGGGGCCTTATATAATTATAGGATGCATCCAATCTCAGAATCAATATTTAATACAAAAGCAGCAGATGGGAAGATTTCAGTAGTTTGTCTCAATATTCAAATCTCTCTCTTTCCTTTTCCCAAACCTTGTCCCATCAGAAGCTTGTTTCAGAAAGAATAGGTTGCTTTCCCTTGCTTACTAGTCACACATATTATACCAGCTGTAATGTAGGAGTCAATGACAAAAATAAGAGAGTAGGTAGGAGAGACTTAACAGAAGATAGAAAGCAGAGGTGGAAGGGGGGTTCAAGTTTTGCTCTTATGAAAGTTTCCCTTATTTTGCTGTTTTTCTAGCTGCAAAACAGGAATAGAAATTATGTGAGGTGACTACCAGGAGGTATGACTAGCAATTAAATCAGTTCGGTGTAACACAGCACCTGGGCAGTGCCTGCTACGTGCTAGCATCACAATGGTTAAGAGCTCATCCTCTAGCTAGAGCTATGCTACCTGAGGTCAAGTTGCAGCTTTACCACCTCATGGCTGTGTGTTCTTGAGCAAGGTGGCTAACCTCTCTGTGCCTTATTCTCCTCATGGGTAAAGTGAATAATAATAGTATATGCCACATGAGGTTATTGTGAAGATTAACGAGAACTGTGAAAAGTGTTTGCTAAGCCACTGTTAGGAGGCAAACATTGTGCACAACACAGGATGCAAAGATAAGCTGGCAGGCTAGTGAGTAGAGAGATGCATAGATAAATTTCTTCAATACAGTGATATTTAAGACTTCCAGATGAGGGCCCTAGCTGATTTGGCTCAGCGGTTAGAGCGTCGACCTGCGGACCAAAGAGTCGTGCTTGATTCCGGTCAAGGGCACGTACCTAGGTTGTGGTTTGGTCCCTGGCCCCGGTCGGGTTGTGCGGGAGGCAGCCAGTCGATGTGTCTCTCTCACATCCATGTTCCTCTCTCCCCCCCCCCCCCCACTCTCTCTGAAGATACATTGAAAAATATCCTCAGGTGAGGATTTAAAAAAAAAAAAAAAAAAAAAGATGTCCAGATGAGGGATGTCTTTTGAGGCACTCCTTCTCTTGGATTGGGGTCGCTGAAGATAGCCATGAATTCTGAAATCAAGGTACCCAGACTTAAAGCCACAAAGTATATGTTCTTTGTAATTAGCTGTATGACATTGGTGAGACTTCCTTATAGAGCTGTGATATAAGCCAAGTCAAGATGGCTTGGCTCTCCATCAGCTGACAGAAGAGGCACATGACTGTTATGGGAAAAGTGCCCATGGTGATGATTTTTATATTAGACTGAGAGAAGGGAACTCACCCGCTGTCTTAACACCTGTCATGTGCCAAGCACTCCGTGCAACAGTTCACTTCCCTTAGCCCACTGAATCCTCCAGCAAGCCTATGCTATACATAGAACTATCCCCATTTTACAGATCAGAAAATTGAGCCTCAGAGAAGTAAAATAACTTGCCCAGGGTCACACAGCTGCTATACAGTGGAGCAAGGAAGCAAAGGGTCTGCCTAAAACACACAAATCAAAGAAGTCTTCTCAGAAGTTATTTTTTAAGTCCTAAGAAGAAATAACTCATCAATCCACAGAAACACCCTTCCTCTAATGTACTTTAAAACAAAACATAAAACAGGGGCCCTGAATTCTGACGTGCTAGATTTTGTCCTATCATGGATTACAGTCATCGAGTTATTTCTGATGCTGAAAGCCTTTTCAGGCAGAACTCTTACAATGGGTTTATGAGGGAGCTATCCACTCTTTGCTTCTCCAACAAACCAAAGTCAGAAAGGCGAAGTTTATGAAGTTAAGTCATTTCCCACTAGACAGAGCAGGAAGAAAACTGAAGGAGAGGGGCAGTAGGACAGCTTTTCCTTTTGTAGCTAATTCTTACCAATCGGAGAGGGTGACAGTAGGAACACTGGCTTGAGATCGGCTCCTGCACTGCCCAAGAGGGTACAAGAAGTACCAGGACTTCCAGACACTCCCAGGGATGCCCAAAATGGTCCAGACAGCCCTTCCTCTCCCATATCCACCAGGGGGCGTGCTAAAATCTCACATTATTTTTCTGTGGGGACTACTTGAGTCAGCTTCTCAACTGTTCCAAGCTTCAGCACCCTCATCAGAGTGGGGAGTTATAAGGACTAAACGTAACAATAGATGTAAGCTCCTGACCCATGGTATGGCCCAAGAAATGATAGTTTCTCCCCTATCACTCACCCAAATAAACAAACAGTGACATAAAAATAAGTTCATCTGGAAAGACCCAGCTGGCTCCTCAGGTTGCAGTCCTTCTGGGTTCACAGCTTGTCTCCTTGTGACTCGGGGCCATTGTCTCTGGGAAGAAAGAATTCTGGATCTCCACCGTCCCGAAACTGCTGACCTCGTGCCCACTGTTGATGCTCCACACCAGAATGTACCACAACCACAACTAGAGAAGCTGCTGTGCAGTTTGGGGGCAGAAGGGTGACTGGGGTTCCAGCTGTGAAACACAGTGGCCCATACGTACCAGTTCATCATCTCAGACTCACTAGTGTAAGGAGGAGATGCTGGAGTAGAGGGGTCACCAGTCTAGAAGTCAGGAGCCCTGGATCCCACTGCATCTCCCTGGGGCTTAGTTTCCCCATTGATGAAAGGGGAAGTTGAATTAATTATGAATCTGTAGATTCCCTTCCTGTTCTGCTGTTCTCTGATGATATTCCATTCCATCAGGGCCAAGGGTTATCCAAGGATGATGGATGACATACATTTTTTGCAAACTTTATGTTGCTATTTTTTTTTTTAATCCAAACTAATTATACTGTTTTCAGTTGCTTCAGTTGTTACCAGCCCAGCTGGATAAAAATACTTGTTTTCCCATTGGCTCACTGAATTGTTTTGATCCAAGGACACTGTTGGACAACTTAGGCCTGTTTTTGAATTTGGTGGAGACCAATGACCTGAGAATGGTTCACCTCTGTCCCAAAACCTGAGTTTGACATTTTATACAAGCATAACTCACAGGATACCATATTTGTCTAACTCCCTCAACCCCCCCCTCACTTCCTCACTGATATTTTCAACTCTAAGATATGGGATATCAAAGAGAAAATGCAAAAGTATGGTCCAGGCCCTTTACTGCCCTCTGGGAACCGTCACTCATTTCAGATTCGCACCTTTGTTTACTAGGTCAGTCATCAGGCAGATTTTCACAGCAGTCACTAGGCAAGTTCATTGGATCCCAGATGACTTGACATTCCCCCTTCTTTCAGCACTCTCGGATAGGACTGAATGAGATTGTTGAGGTGCCTATGAAGGACAATGAGAGAGAGAGAATAAAGGCTGATTTGCAAGATGTTTTTTTTCCAATTAGGGCTCTGTTTGCTTAGTTGTCAGAGTGGGACTGAAGCCTCTGTGTCCGTGGGAAGAATGGAGAGCTTGGTGAACTTGGTGAACTATGGGGGCTGCCTTTGGGGGGGGGTGGCATAGGTTGGGGGTGGGGTAATAGTCCTACCTCTGGACCTCCAGAGGAAACAGATAGGGAAGGACAGAATGAGAGAGAACTGAAGAAATGGTCTTCACTAGCCAGCTTTTGCTTTAATTTATCTTGTTGTTTTTTTCTCTCTCTCTCTCTCATGACAAAGGGCATGTTTATTAATAAGTTTAGAACACCACAATTTCAAAAGCACTCACTTATTTTAATTCAAAGGACAGATCCATGAGAACAGCTATGATGGACATTTGGAATGATGGACATTTTCTTGGTTCTTGCCAGGACACAAAGACGTCTTCTAGGGAAAGGCCGGATGTGCACCCCAGAGAGCCCTCAGCAGCGGGGCATTTACCTAGTGCACTGGCCATGGTTCAACCTCCAGTCCTGGGCCTTGTGGATCCAGAGAGGCACCCAGAACAGGACCTGCATGAATCAAGCTGCCAGAGACTAAAATATAATTAAAAGCTGCATGCTCATGATTAATTTATAGTGAGAAATACAGCTGTTAGGCGAACCAGAAGGCTTGAGTCAGCAGATAGGAACATTCTTTCTCAGTATGCTAGTTATTTCGGAAGCCAAATTATAATCAGAAGGGCAATTTACTCACTTAAAGTGAAAAATACAAATTTTAAGTGAACCAGATGTTCATGTTAGCCCAGCCTCTCCTGACAAATAAACTACATAGGAAACCAAATTATTAGAAGATTGCTTAGGGAGTAGGGAATCAGAGAAAGGGGTGTTTAACAATTTTAAGGTGTGTCTTTCAGCAGCTTGAGGCCACCCTGCACCCCATGGGACGAACGGCCTTGCCGAGAAAACTGTAATGCTGAAGTCTGGTGAGCTAAGCCTTCCTCTCCATGCAGCAGGCATGGACGGGCACTGCCAGTGCTGACCTTGGCAGCTGTCCATTCTCATTGCTTCTGTTTCCCATGGTCCTTATCCAGACAGGGTCACAATACAAATAACTAGTTTTCTGCTTGCTTTCTGGGATTGTTCCCAAATGATCTCAATTGGAATTTTTGCAGTTCCAAAAACTCATTAGGTACACATTTAAAAACAGTGTCTTAGTTTCCCAGCACAGGTGGCTAATCCAATTCACCAAGTATGGATTTCACTAGTTTAGCTCTTGAAAATCTTGTGTTTGATTTCGTGAGAAACATTGCACTTTCTGTTTAAAAAGGTGTGTGTGTGTGTGTGTCATAAGTTAGAAATGGAGATTTGAGGGGTTGAGTGCCTTGCCCTCACAGCTGGTGATTGGTAGAGCTAGAACTCAAACCCAGATCTGAGTTTAGATCCTACTCTTGTTCCATTGGATATCATTGAGTTTTCTACTGTTAGGAAGTTTCATCCTGAAGCAAGAAAGGAAAATCAATGTGTTTTTAAGAATTAGCTTTTAAAAATGTTAAGTGATATTTTTCTCTAAATGATGGGTGTGGACAGCAGCATAAAGTGTGCAGTGGAGGAGATGAGAAGGTCACTCAGATGTAGCCACCGGCTGCAGGGGGCCACGAGGTCCAGGCACAGAGCATCCAGTGTCCTTGTCTGAGCCTACACAGTAAGTGGATGTGTTTTGTTGCAGGATCTGAGTGTCTCAGAGGCAAGAGGAAAAATCCTCCACTATCAGGTCACCTTGCTGGAGGTGGCAGGGGAGAAAACCACACTACAGAACATCACAGAGCATACCTCCTGGACCTGGGTCGTTCCCAGAACTCAGAACTGGGCTGCGGCTGTGTCTGCAGCTAACTCAAAAGGCAGTTCCCTGCCCACTCGTGTTAACATAACGGACCTGTGTGGGGCAGGTAAGTACCAACTTTTTTTTTATATTGCCTGTGAGAAACTGTGTCTTACTCCTCTCTTATCTTCCACAGGCTCAGCTCAGGGCCTGGCATGAATAGCACAGGCATTTAGACTTCAGAGTCAACAGCTCTCAGAGGCTCTTTTCCACTCGGACTAGAGTGGCTTGGACCAGTGCATTAACACCCCGAGCTTCCATTTCCCCGCCTCTAAAGGAGGGATTACATCATCTGCTTTGCAGGTCTCTGTAAGATTAAATACAGAGACTAATACATAGCAGGTGCTTAATAAATGTTAGTTAAGGAAATATTCGTTACATTGAATTGAACACGAACATCTGGCTAATTTTTGCAGAAGCAAGAATAATATGTGCTGTCACATTCTAGGAGAAAACATTTTACACTTATAAGAAATCAAAACATATTTAAAAAGCAATAGTATTAAACTGACATTCTGGCTGTAATGAAACTGTAGTAAAAATTTTACTATACTACAGCTCTTTATTTCACAAGTTTAGATGTGTATCCAGTTAGCTACATTAAAAGCCTCCCAACTAGCTATACACATTTTATAGCTGCCTTCTCTGAAAACTAACTTCTCTGGATAAAAGGCTGTAATTAGTCAAAAAAGAATGGATACTAATGGATCTGTGTTATAAAAAGGCCTAACATTTTTCAAAAATACTTAATAGAATAAAACTCTAATTAGATCCTTCCTTAAAATTCACTGTAACAATTTTATCTACATGTGAGTCTAGCAATCATAATTTTGAAGAAGCTTCTACCAAAACATGATTATTTTATATATACTGTTAAATCTTGATTATATATCCTTTCAGTCACATATCTATAAACATAGAGATAATAGAGTAATAAAAATTAAATTACTAGAAGAAAATACAAGTAAATATTGCTCTAACCTTGGGTTGGCGTATGAGTTAGGAATTGCTCGTAGGAGTAAGGGTTGCTCTGACCAGTGGCCTGTGGTTATTTATTCTCACACATTGAAGAGGTCAGAAGCAGGCGGCCGTCTCAGGGCTGGTGTGATGGCTTTGTGACATCATCAGGACTCCAGCCTCCTTCTTTCTGTTCCTTGCCAAGTTGGCTTTCATCCTCAAGACGGAAATGGTCCAAGGTGGCTGCCAGAGCTCTAGCTTTTTCCATCTCAACAGCAGAAAAGAAGGAAGAGAGAAAGGCTCACCCCTTCGCTCTGAGGAGCTTTGCCTCAGGTCACACACCACACACTTGCAAGCCAATGACTCTCAGTGGTCGCCTGGCCTCACCCAGCGGCATGTTGTCTTGCTAAAGATGAGAGGGGGTGTTTGGTAGCAACTGGTAATCTCTCCCTCCTGTGGGATCTAGGTACCTAAGGCAGAAACCTGAAGGAAAAGATGGATTAACTATAGGGGGAAAAAGCTCAAACGCTGCAGAGTAAAATAAAAATACTTTAAAACACCAAAAATAAAACTTTAAAAACCATAATTATCAACTTTTTTTCAGAGAGTAACATAATAAAACCATATTCCCATTTTCAGATCTAACAAATGTTAACATTTTGCCAGATGTTCTTCTGCTTTTTTAGAAATTTTTTTTCAATTACAGTTTACATTACAGGCAACTCAAATAATAAATATAAAAAGAACAATAGCCCTGGCCGGTTTGGCTCAGCGGTTAGAGAGTCCCGGGTTCGGTTCCCGCTAAGGGGCACGTACCTCGGTTGCAGTTTGTCCCCGGCCCTGGTTGGTCGTGCAGGAGGCAGCCACTCGATGTGTCCCTTTCACGTTGATGTTTCTCTCTCTCTCTCTCTCTCTCTTCCTCTCTCTCCCTCCCACTCTATCTGAACAAAAAATGGAAAAATGTCCTCGGGTGAGGATTAAAAAAAAAAGAACAATAAAGATAGAAAAATGTTCAGCCTAATTAGCAATCAATGAGATGTAAATTTTGAAAAAACATGTGAAACCAAATCAGACTGAAAAAAGAGTAAGCAGAACTAGTATAATCCACGTTGGTGAGAGTTTCGGGGAAAGTATTCTGTGCCCTCCTAGTGGGTGTGTAAACTAGTACAACTTTCTCAAGAACAATTTGGCCCATATGTAACAAACTTTAAATATAAACGTATCTTTTGACCAAGACATTTTAGCAATAGGAATGTATCCTCAGCAAATAGTAATTGCTTAAAAATATAGGCAAAAAGATATTTGTTGGGGAAAAAAAAAAAAGAAGGAAAGGGCACAAAGGAAATGTAAAATAATGGAAGATGACTACGTCCTGACTCCCCGGCGTACCTTCCACACTAGCATTAGAGGGATGTTGTAGCTGTTCATGGCCATGGAAAGATGCGCATAATAAGGACAGAGGCAGGCTTTCAATAGTGTATATGGGATGATGTCATTTAAAATATACATTTACATGAGTGCACACTTTTTGCAATTTAGTGGAATATGGATGGAAATGTTAACAGAGGTTATCATTGCAACATGAGATTACAGGTGATTTTCCTTCCCTTTGGCTTTTTCTATTTTAAAATTTTTTCTTCATTGGGTACTACATATGTAACTTTTAAAAAGTGAGTTCTGTGAGTGAGATTGAAATCATAACACTGTTTAGTATCTTGCTGCTTTTAAAATGCAGTATGTCAGATTACCTTACTTCTTCAAACCTCTCTGCAGATGAGTCTCGAGGATATAAACCTCATGAACTTTCTGGGCCCATTCTAGGCTCTTTATTGAGATTTGATAACAACTTCTGAAAATGACACATTCTCTATTTTACAGTTGGCCTTACCTTATCATTCATTCAGTAGTCCTTTATTGAGCATATGCCATCTAAGTCAACTGGAATCCAGCAATAGGTTAAAAAATACTGGCAGGTGTGGTGACTTAGAGGCAAGGCAATGTCAAGTTGATTTGCTTAGCTAATTCCAGAGAAAAGAGCGGTTAGAAAAGCCCTTTGGCTACGTTAGCCAATCACCTGGCAAAAGGTCCTGCAAACCATAGGCATTCGATAAATATTTACTGAATGAGTGCATTTCATTAAAAAAAGTCCTGGCAGAGGAAGTCAGATACTAAGGCAAATGAAGATAAAAGAACCACAGCTGGGGAATTCCAGGAACTGGAATTATGCAGGTTACAGGCTCTCACACCATGCCCAGCCCTGAGGATGCCACAGGAGGGCAGAGCGCCTGTGCAAAGGGGAATAGTGATGAAGGGGGAGGGCTGAGGTAGCACTTTCTGGTTGCATTCCTTTTTCTTGCCTGGGTTTTATGATAGGATCATTGCCTGGGCATTCCTATTATGGGGCAGGAAAGTCCTGAGAGCAGGACAGAGTATCTTCAAAGAAGCCCTGAAGCCCTGACCAGTTTGGCTCAGAGGTTAGAGTGTCAGCCCGTGGACCGAAGGGTTGCAGGTTCGATTCCTGGTCAAGGGCACGTACCTCGGTTGCAGGTTTGATCCCTGGCCCCAGTCAGGGTCATGTGGGAGGCAATCAATCAATGTCTCTCTCTCTCTCTCCCTCTCTCTAACTGGGGAGAGGAACTGAGAGCAAAGAGTTCCTGTGAGCTGGCTGACCCTCGAGATTTCTCGTGCCATCCGCCCCATGGGCCTGGTAGTTACAAAAGAGAATAACAGCCCCACTCTCCCATGAAGGTCAGTGCAGACATAAAGGCACAGGTAAGTTCTGGAGGTGCCAGGGACACCCACAGGGAACCTGGAGACAGGTAGAGCTCAGGCTGCATCACTGCAGGCTCTCTGACCTGGAGCTTTCCACCCAGAGAAGCTCCTCCTCCTTACCTAAACTTATCTGGAGGAGCAACAGCTAAGCTTTCACTCCCCCCCACCCTCAGAAAAAGGAAGGTCAAGGCTGCTGATCAATCTAAGAAAATAAAACATAATCCCAAAGGAGAAAATTAGGAGAAATCTGAGGGACCCAAGTTCGGGGTGGGGGTGGGGGTGGGGGGAGGCAACAAATGGAACAGCTTGTGCCATAGAAAATATAACTAATGCAACAGAAAGAACAAGAGTTTAGAATGAGCATAATAAGTATCCTTAGGAAGGAAGATAAGAGAGGATGATAGAAACATGAATCAGAAATGGGTGGTTGTGAAGAAGCCCCAAATAAAGAGATTCAGAAAGGAAAGTCTAATTGTTGAAATAAAGAATTCAGCCAGCCCGGCCGGTGTGGCTCAGTGGACTGAGCATCCTATGGACTGGAAGGTCCTGGTTTGATTCCCAGTCAGGGCACCGGCCTGGGTTGTGGGCTCCATCCCCAGTAGGGGGCATGTGGGAGGCAGCTGATTGATGTTTCTCTCTCTCCCTTCCTCTTTCTTAAAAAAAAAAATCAATAAAAACATATTTAAAATAATAATAATAATAAAATAAAAGTATTCTACTTTCTGGAAGAAAAAAAAAAAAGAACTCAGCCAATGGGTCAGATAGCAGGGAGGACTCATCAGAAGATTGAACGAATGAGTGGAAGATTGGGTAAGAAACTCTTCCAAAAGGCATCAAAAATGGGAAAGAAGTTGGAAAAAAAAATGAGATAACTTAAAACACTGAGAGACTTAAAAGAGAAGTAATGATAACCACCTAAAAGGAGACTCAGTGAGAGAAAAAAGTACATGAAAGGGAAAAATTCTTCTTTTTTTTTTTTTAGTGAAAGTGGAAGGGAAGGAGGGAGCAAGGGAAAAAGAGAGAGGGAGAGTGAGAGAGAGAGAGAGAGAGACATCGATGTGAGAGAGACACATCGATTGATTGCCTCCTGCAGGACCCCAACCAGGCCAGGGATTGAACCTGCAACCCAGGTACGTGCCCTTGACTGGAATCAAACCCTCAACCCATAGGTCCGAGGGCCAACGCTCTAACCGCTGAGCCAAATCAGCCAGGACAAAGGGAAAAATTCTTGAACATTTTTATCAAGAATCTTACAAAATATCTACCACTCTGGTGCAGGATGTCAGGAAAAGGGGGGCAATGTGTGTGTGAGGGGCATACGGAACATCTCTGTACCTTCTGCTTATTTTGCTGTAAACTTAAGACTTCTCTAAAAATTAGCCTACATTTTTAAACGTCTGCAAAAATAATAGTGCAGAATGATCAAGCAGGGTTGGTCCAATGAATCTAAAGATGGAACAATATGAGAAAAATGTATCAATGTAATTCACCACATTAATACGGAGAGAGAAAAAAAGGGATATGTTCTTAACAGATGTAGAAAAGTATTTAGTTAGAAAAAGTTTTCAGTAAGTAATATATTATTTTTTAAAACCTATATGGAAACTATGAATAAAAGAAAACTTCTTAGTTTTTTAAAACTTTCTACCAAAAACGTATTATATATCATCTTAATAAAAATATGTAGATACATTTTTTAAAAAGGAAATAAAAGATTTAATTTAAAGATCAGAAGGAAGCGATATGTTAAGTATGTAGCTAATAAGATTATTATATGGAAAATTCTACAAAGGCAATAGACAAAATATTAGAACTAATTAGAGAGTGTATCAGCTTTTCCAGAACTAAGAGTAACACACACAAATTAATAGTAGAAAAAAGTAGAAAATAAGATGCCATTTATATAGCCACTTAAAAGCGTAAAGTGTCTAGGAATTAACCTAACAAAGAATGCATGAAAACTTTAAGGAGGAATTTTTTAAACTCCATTGAAAGCTATAAAAGGAGAGTGAGTAATTTTAATGAAACAGCATATTTACGAATGGAACGATTTAACATTGTAACAGCATCAGTTTTCCCTGAATTAAACTATGTGTTTAACTTAATTCCAGTATAAAATACCCGCTAGAATTTTCGAGGACTCTAATAAACCGATTCTAAAAGCTACATGGAAAAATAAAATTTTATGAATAACCAAGACCATTTTGAAAAAAGAAGAGCAAAGTGAGGGGGAGAGTTTACCAACCAAATAGTCAGACATCACAAAGCCTGGTAACGTGAACAGTGTGTCTGGGGAAGAAGCTGACCAGACACAGACCCAATAATGTATAGAACTTGATGTATGTTAGAGATAGTGTCACATTTGAAAAAATTGACTCACTGTGTGGGAAAAATAATAAAATTTATTCCCTTAAAAAAAAGTTCATCTAGATTTGGATAAAAAACTTAAATGTGAAAGGCAAAACCACAGTCAGTAGGAGAAACTGTAGTTGAGTATCTTCGTGACCTCTAGATGGAAGGACTTCATAAACCAGACTCAAAATGAGCAAATCATAGATAGATTTACCTACATCAAAGTGTGTATTGTTGGCAACAAACACATCATAAAGTTATCAGAGAGTCAAAAGAATGGAGTAAGATATTTTTAGAGTTGAAAACTGACAAGTGATTCAAATCTAGAATGTGAAAGCTATTTCTGCTAATCAGAGAGAAGACAGGAAACTCAGAAAAAATGAGCAAAGTAAATGAACAGGCAGTTCTCTTAAGGGGAAAAAGACAGATGATTAATAATATGTGAAGAGACGCTCAGTCACGCTAGAAATCAGAAAACGAACATAAAACCACAATTAAATGCCACTTTACACGTATCTGATTGGCAAAAATTAGGAAGTCAGAAAATACCAAGTGTTGGGGGGAGGGGAATGAGCTCTCTCAAGCTTTTCTTTTTGGAATGTCAACTGATTGGCCATTTTAGAGAGCAGTCTGGCCACATGTAGTGAAATACGTGAATTTACTCTCATCAGCCAACTCTGCACATGCGTCCAGAGACACTCTTACACAGGCACACTTGAGGACACGCGAGAGAATGTTCATCGCGCCCTTGCTTGTGTTAGTGTCGAAATAAGAAGGTCCCAACTTGTAGAGAACTTTTATAAGCGTTTATTTGAGCCAAACTGATGACACATGCTGGGGAATAAAGATCCCAAATACTCTAAAGAATAACAGTTTTGCAGTTTCTTTTATGCGTTTGAAATTGAAGAGGGGACGTAAGGAAGATTACATGAAGGTGGGAGAAAGCAAGGCAGGGGTTGGATTAGAAGATTTTCTATTCTCTTGAGGGTGGTTGTGCCTTCAAAGAGTATTACTTCTGGCATCTCAAAGGTGTGTTAACCTAGATGCACAAGAACAATGGACAGGGCTCGCTTCAAACACTTTCATGTGAGAAGTGATAGGCCTGGGGCGTGACTACCCAGCGTGACCTGCCCAGTTAGGAATTTATGATGTATTACAGCACCTTTTTTGTCTACATCAGTAAAGAGTTGCAGGCAAAGAAAAGGTTGAGGCAGCAGCCTAAAGGAATGAGCTAAATTTGCATACAGGAGCAGGATGAATATATCCCAGAAACATAATGTTGAGTGGAAAAAAAGTTAGAAGCATTAGATTTACTCCCAATACAGTTCATGAAATGAGAACTCACAAGCACAGAGCAGCAGTTTTCAAGGATACATATGTGTCTAAATAAACACATAAGGTGGATTAGAAGGATGCCTTTTTACATTCACTAGAGCAGATGCCCCTGAGGACACAGAAATGGAAAGTGAAATGGAAGATGAAGGGAAAATAATTCTACAAATAACACTACACAGGGTCCTTGTCCAAGCTGCTGATGCCAGTTCTCTAAGAACTGAGAAGAAGGATGAATTTAAATCTGTGAACCTAAAGACCTTAAAAAGAAATTAGTTTTTCCTAAAACATTGCTAGGATGAGTTGTTGTGTTTTATCTCTTTATCTACAGTAATTTTTGTTTTTGATCCTCCCCATTTTCCCCATAAAGGGTTGCTGGCTCCTGGCCAGGTCTCTGCAAACTCAGGGGGCGTGGACAGCATTATAGTGACGTGGGAGCCGCCCAGGGAAGCTGCCTCTGCTGTCCGAGAGTACGTGGTGGAGTGGAGGGAGCTCCATCCGAGGCGCAGCACGTGGCCCCCTCTAACGTGGCTACGGACCCCCCCACACAACGTGTCCGCTTTGATCTCAGGTATTTAATTGTTCACTTTCCTTCTGAAGGATTACTAAATTCACACTTGTTTGAGGACATTGCAGGTGGGAACCCCAAACCCTGCCTTCGTTTACAAGTGGCTACACGAGAAAGAGGGATAGTGATGACCTAGGGTCCTTCAGGACAGCACCTCGAACCACCACTGCAGCTATAGAAGACCAGCTGGTCAACTAAAAGCTCAAGCATTTACGGAAAATCCATGTGCCTGACATAGTGCCATATGAGATCAGTGAGCGATGAAACCAAACGAGCATGGCCCAGAGCTAAGCAGTAGCCAGTCAGTGTGATGGGCGCCTTACATTTGGGACTTCATTTAAGTCTCAGAAAAATCATGTGCAGCAAGAGTTATGTCATGCCTAGTATATGGGTGAAGATACCAGGAGATCTTTGATTCCCAGTTCTGCTTATTTTTTGTGTGAGAATAAGTTTAGAATTATCTATATGATAATTGGTGCCTCTAATCCTCAAATTCCAAATCTGTCGGTAGTTACAATCAAGTGATAGAAAGCAGCAAAGAGCACGTTGAAATGATTGGACAGAACTTAGGCAAAGCCGTTTTTAAGTGTGAGTTCACTTAAGTGCTGGTTCTGCAACTGGACTATCTAAATTTGAGTCCTGGCTCTGTCCCTTTCTAGATTGCATAATCTAGGGCACATCAGTTAACTTCTCTGTGCCTCAGTTTCCTAATCTGTAAAGTGGGGATAATAATACTATCCACCTCATTGTGCTATTGTGAGGACTGAATTAATACAGAGAAAATGTTTTGAATGGTGCCTAACACACTTTAAGTGCTTGATAATTTAGTTATCATCATTATTATTATATGTAACAGAGATAAGATGTTAATAGGTTTTCAAGCTCTAAATCCCATAATACTTTCATTACACCGTGACAGCCATTGCACCTGTCCAGGAGGGTGCACCTGCCCTGCTTAAGGAAACAAGATTCACACAGGTGAAACAAACTGAGCACAACATAGTAACATGTTGAGCCGGTCCTTCACTGTGTGCCTTTTTCAATAGTCTAACTGCTCATGTTTTTAGTGAGTTGTGTTCAGTTTTAATCACTACCCTTAAAGAGAATGCTGCCCAGTGAGCCATAGAAGAAGGTGAGCAAGTCACTGGGGTTTGGGAACTTTTAATGTAGAAACCACTTAGCACATGGAAGAGAATAATAGATGGGGCGTGGGGTGGTTTGATGGCTATTGCTGGCTTTGACATGTACACAAAAAAGAGTGTGTGTTCTTTATTGTTTTGGAGGGCAAAACTGAGTCCTCTGCATGGAAATGATAAGGCCAGCTCGATTTTGAGAAAGAACTTTCCTTACCTATTATGGTCTCTGATAGGACAATCGATTGTCCCTGGGGTTGTTGCAGTAGAACGAATTTTCCTTGAGGCCTGTTGTGCCCATCAAATCAAATGAAACAGTCTGTAGAACAGGTGTTTAGTGAATGCTGAACTGCTACACAATTGTAAATGCTTATTGTCAACTGTATTAGAATTTACCCTGCAGGACAGTTTGAATCATATCGTCCTTACAGTTCCTCCTTTTATAAATCTACACAAATACCATAAAATAGGTGAAACGAGAGAATGGTTTCCATATTTAGGAAACTAAAATGTTTTAAAGCATTTTAGAAATATTCATTTGAACAAGATCAATATAATAGTTGCTAACATAACTTTATTAAAGTTGTTCTGCTACTTGAAAACATTTGGTTAACTATTCATTTGTGTTGCTGTTACATTCTGAAAATAAACTCTTAAAAAATGAAGTAATTCACACTTACCAAGAAATCAAAGTGACCCTCTGCAGTCAGTAAGATGACTCACTGCGGTTGCATCCTCGGCTTCTGGCTGGGACAGAGGCCAGAATACAACCGAGCTCCAGGATTATAGGTTGGTGAGACCTAGGCTAGAAATGTTCAGTCTTGTCCTGTCTGCATAAAAATGGTTCAGGCATACAGAGCCACTCCTTTTACATATATAGACATCGACATGTCTATAAAACCTTCCTTGATTCCTA
Organism: Tadarida brasiliensis; assembly: GCA_030848825.1. Classification (NCBI taxonomy): domain Eukaryota; kingdom Metazoa; phylum Chordata; class Mammalia; order Chiroptera; family Molossidae; genus Tadarida; species Tadarida brasiliensis. The sequence goes on from CM061264.1 coordinate 51,278,322, forward strand.
CGCTATTTTGAGCCCCCCTTCTGCATGCTCCCTCATACTTCCTCTAGGATTACTCCTCGCTACTGATCATTTAGTGTTTGCCTTCTCCCAATTGAATAGGTGAAATTTGATTTCTGCAGAAAATTGACCTAAAAGATTATTTATAAACGTGGAGGCAGAGCCTTTGCCCAGGGGTGCCAGGCGTGCATGGGAGTATGAGGAAATGAGCCAGGAGTTGGGGCCAGACTGAAGAAATGAAAATCTTAACAGTTTGGGCTGCACACCAGGGCTGAGGACTTTTTGAGGGGGGGACATGACTAAGGGGTGTTTGTATAAGACTTAGCCAGTAAAATAGGAGTCCTCGAGATCAGAACCAGGGAACAAGCTTGGTAGGGCTCTACGCTTCATGAAAAGGGAAACGTCGCTTGAGGTAAGAAGCCACATTTTCTTCCCTTCTCCACAAAGGGTAGGCTCTTCACAAGAAGCCCACAGCTTCTGATGCAGCCGTTCCCAAGGCTTCTGCCCTGAACTCACATTTTGCGTGGCAAAACGCAACAAAAGCATTTGCCGAATGAGCTCGTCTGGAGCTCCCACGCCTCTGCGTGGCACGGTGGTTGGCTGGCACCTTCCTCCACTAGTAGCAGAACAGCCAGGCACGGGCATTCCCAGATGGAATGTGATTCCATACTCCATGTTGTCCGGGGGGCTTCTGGGTGTGGATACACCCACGACGAGTCTTTGGATTGATTACTGGACTAAGCTGACTGCGTCCTTGTCTCCATTTCTCTTAGTTCATGAATACAAATGGGAACTCAGCCGTGGCATTCATTTTCTCACTCTGACAGAACTGCTTGTGTGTTTGAGCTTCACCTGCTGCTTGTTTGCTGGGATATTTAAGGGACAGTGGGTTTACTTATAACACACACTATTTAGTAAATTATTCTGATGTAAAATTCTTCCCCAAAAAGGAAATGTTAAATCCTAATCAATGGTGAGTGGTAGGGGACCAGGTCTACCTATGGCAGGTCTTTGAACACTATGGGAGAGAGTCCTTGCTCTGACCACATGATACTGTAGTTACCTAGTAGGGATCATCTCTCTTTTCCTTTAAATTTTCATTGAGAATTTAAAGACATGTCATGGGCAGTGTCTGTGAGAGGGGCCTCTTCTTTGTAACAGGAAGAAATAATAGAATAAGGAACTTGGGTGGGAAAGAGTGACTTGCCAGTACACTTCGTGGTTGAGAGAACTGCAAAGTGTGGCACTTTAAAGCTATGAAGGAGCATTAACTCTCCCAGATATCGTTCAAGTCTTCTGGGCTGTGAAGCAACCGAGATCTAACTAGAACATGGGGGGGGGGGAGGGGTAGAGGAGGAGCAATGGGTCGGATTGCACCCAGTGTGCCCTGGTGTCGACCTCAGCTGCCCTGTCAGATCCTGGTAAGCATCTATGGAATTAGAAGAGCCTTCCAGGTTCTATGTCTGAAAAACCCCAGCCTCACTTTTTGATAAATGGCAAATGATTTATCTGTAGAAGTCAGTGTTTTTCTCTCAAAGGAAAGTTTTGTTTGTTTCAAAAGCTGTCTGTATGGTTATATTTAAATCCTTGCTGGGACTGGGCTAGCTTTTGTCTCCTTAATCATGACCCTGGAAAGAAATTTCAGGTTTGCTTATTTGTTCTCTAGTAGGTGAACGTGGGAGTTGGGAGCGTGGCTTCCAGGAGTCGGTACCATGACAAATAAGAGGCTGAGATTTTGCAGCTTAGGTCATTCTTCTGCCCTCAGTTGAGATGGTACTTGAGCCATCTTCAAACCAAGAAGAGGCAAGAATGCCTTGACTGCATCTGTATCAGATACTGAAGCGGCCCCGTTAGTGACCCCCACGTGAAGCCACCTGTGATGAGAACTCCCTTTTCCTTGCAGAGAATATAAGGCCCTACCTCTGTTACGAAGTCCGCGTGCACGCGCTGTCAGGGCACCGGGGAGGATGCAGCTCCACCCGGGGGAACGCGAAGCACAGAGGTGAGTCTTGGGACCGTCTGCCAAATTTTGCTTTAGTTTTGTGATTTGGATTTGGAGGGTGACAAAGCCTCCTGTGTTCTACTTTATAGCACCACTGAGGGGCCCCTACATTAATGCCATCACAGAGGAAAAGGGGAGCATTTTAATTTCATGGGACGAAATTCCAGCCCAGGAACAAATGGGCTGCATCCTCCATTACAGGATATACTGGAAGGAACGGAACTCCAGTTCCCAGCCTCGATTTTGTGGTGAGTGTGAGAAACACAGGCCATGGGGCCTTTCTTGTTCAGAGGCCAGGAGAACAAAACACAGCATATGCACACATACACAACGTGCTAGTACCACGCCTGGCACTAAGCAGGTGCTCAGTAAGTATTGTGAAATGAATTGAATGAAGAAAAATAAAAGACATCTAAACACATACACACAGTTACTGAATATATGTTATGTGCCAAGCAAATGAAAGAAATGAAAATAATGGACTAGGCTGTCAAGGAGCTTACTCATCATATGAGTAAGCATTTCAAAAAGCAATGAAGACACTTTAGTACTCTTATATAGACCCTTGGGGTTTGCAAGGAATGCATGTGGAGAACTTTCGAGTCCCCACATTTGCAAACACTGTCATAGCATATTTTCTTCTCAAAATGGATAAAATACAACTTGAATAATTCCTTATGTCCTATAATTATTCTATAACTATAAGATTCAAGCAATTAAAACAAATTCTGGCTGGAGCATTATCTTAAATGATTTCATGGATCACTCATTCATAGCAAACTCCAAGGCACCTACCAGATTTGATGTTCCAACTTTGATTTATTCAGAGTTCTTTTTCCCCTGGCTTGCCCTTCTCCTTATTTCACAGGCAGCTTGCTTGCTTCCAGGAGAATTTATCATAACGAAGCAACATTTTTGTTCCTCCGTGAGAGCTAGTGGGTCCAAGAAGAATGTAACAAAGCCACCCTGAGGTGCGAGGGCCAGGGTGCTGCTTGCAAGAGTGACTTTTACCTAGGAAACATTAGCAGTTGGTCCTCGCTCCTGACCTTGGGAGACCTGCAGTGTTGCTTTTCTGAGTTATGACTTTTGAAGCTGGTTAATTTTTTATTATATAAATAATACTTGTACATGATAAAAACATTCAAATAGTACAGTAAGACATAAAATCAAAAGTATCCCTTCCTCTATTCTTAGGCGGTTAGCAGTTCTTTCTTTGTTCATCCAGAAAAAAGTGGAATACCTATCTATACAAGCATGTACTTGGAATAATCATCTGTATTCTGATCTTCCCCTTGCTTTTACTTCTCAATACTCCATACTGGAGATCTCCCCACTCTTTTTAACAGCTCTCTAGTGTTCCCTTATCAGACCTCACAGTTGTTCACTGACCCACCAGTGAAAAATAGGCTGTGTCACTGGACAGAACTGCTTCCCACTGGACCTGTCAGTTCTGAAGACCACCCCAAAGGTCATGAATCAGTTGACCTCTTCCTGAGCCATTTCGAATTCTCCATGTGGAATTTGCTCTCCTCCACCTCCCAGTTTTCATTTTGGCAGAGTTTAAACTGAGATGCCTGTTTACAGCCAGACATATCAGCATGGTCATTTGGTTCTTCAAGCTGCTCTTGGAGATGTAGAAGAAAATACCTACTTTATTTTGTCACAAATCTGATGAATCTAAAGTCTATATAAGGATATTTTTAAAATACATCAAAAGGGGAGGAGGCCCAGATTCAAAGTCCTATTTTATACTGACTTAGATTAAAATTTCCTTTTGTTCATTAAGCACTCATTGATGAATAAGAGCCGTTCCCTGTCTTCACAGAGTTCACAGGCTACTGAAGGAGATGGGAAAGTACACAAAAACGATGTAACTGCTATAAGCAAGGACTGACAACTCTCTCTTGCATTTCACAACCAGAAATCACAGGTGAATTCACAAGTGCAGCTCCTAGAGAGCAGTAGAGGGCAGGAGGCTGAAGGAGAAACACACCAGGAGGGAGAGGCACCGTAAGAGCAAACGCAGGAAGCAGGTCCGAGGAGGAAGCCTGTCCTAGTGTCCTGTGGCGCTGCCCGCCGGCCCCAGACTGCACAGGCGGGAGCACTTGGCCTGCGGGGCAGGAGAAGCAGGGTGCAGAACTGGGTGGGGCCCCGGCACCTGCACATTCGTAGTTCCCGAGGGGTTCTGGTGCGCAGCTCCTCCTCTGGAGGTTTGCTGGTACCGCCATGTGCATTTCTCTGCCGGTGCACACATGATGCTTTGTTCTACTTGGCTGCTTCTGCCCGCAGACTCTAAGCGTCATGAAGGCAGACACCATGGCCGTTTGCTCACCTTTGTCTCCCATGTGCTTACAGGCACAGTAGGTGCTTAATAAAAACCGTGTTTGTTGAATAACAAATGGGTGGTGACCACCCTACACTTTGTCACTTTGTTAAACCAATATAGATCTTGGGGAAAAATGCATCTTCAGTGACAATGTTTTGCCTGAGACCACTTGACCTTACCCACTGCCTGTCAGATGATTGGCAACTATCACATCTTCCTAAACTGGTGCCTTTGTCCTTTAACCACCCTGAGCCTAAAGTTTCAGAGGGCGGAGGATTGAAGGGCCCCTATATCTGTGCCTGAGATCACAGCCCAGACCCAGGCAGCAGAACCAGTACCTCCTGCATGATTTCTTTCTCCCATTACTCAACTCAACCTGTTTTGCCAACCAAACTGCTGACACCATCCTCCTCCTTACTGCTCCCCTATAAAGTTTCTATTTTTACTCTTCAAATATGTGTGTGTGTGTGTGTGTGTGTGTGTGTGTGTGTGTGTATGTGTAAACGTTTTGGCCCAGCACACCATTCAAACCTCCTCTCTTCTGTTCCGATGTCTCATTTCCCTCCCAGAACTAAGATGCCCTCACACAATCCAATGGTTCACTCCGATGCTCGCTTATGCTTTGCTGCAGCAAGATGAGCAGAAGGTTGCTCTAAATTTAATTTTTTAATCCCCTAACTTAGGAATAAGGAAAGAGACGTTTTTGTTTAATCATATAGCTTTAAGTCTGTGTAAGCAATTTCATCAGAGTGGGCCTGGGAATTGTCCACATGGTACTTTTTCTCAACAGGACATAAAATACAGAAACTGCTCTAATAGTCACGGTCCTTAAATGATCCGCTCCGACCTCAGCCCCTTTGGGTGGAGTGGATGTAATATTACAGGGCTCCATCTTGCTGGTCACCCACAGGAAGCAGAGGTGGGCAGTGTAAGGGGGTCTGTCTTCCCCACTAGATGGTGATCTCTGTGAGGCAGATACATGCCTTTGTATACTTGGTGCTTTGTCCAGGGCAGACACTCAATAAATGTTTGTGACTGTTGAAATAATTTCCGCAAACAGGGTCATCATCTGACTTGCCCGGGTTTGTGAGCCATAAAATGATGTCGAGGCACAGAGTGCTGGGTTCCAGTTTCCACTTCGATCACCAGCACAGGCACCAGTCAGCGGAGCAAGCCAACAGCTCCTGCCCACAATCTGACCTTAATTATAGAGTCCCCCATCCCAGCTTTTGAGAGGTTACTGCAGACTCACACCCAGATCACTGGAGGAGAAGATTGCCTATTCACTGAAGGCTACCGACACACGTTTCTTGGAGGAGAAAAACAGTGTTGGTGCATAGCTCAAAAAACAAAACCTTCCCTGCCCCAAATCTGCAGGGGTGTAGAGAGTATGAGGAACTGGTGACTTAGGCTTAAACTGCCAAAATAAATCTAATCTTAAGTACCATTGCTGGGTTTTAGATTTTACGTCAAACTGTAGATCGTCATGTTAAGCCAAATGGAAAATTAAAATTAATAAATGTTGCTTAAATATGTTTCATTAATTGCTAAACTTAGCTTTCTTTAAAACTCCATTGAAAATAATTTGTACATTAAATTTCCTCCCCAAGAGGTCTCAAATATACCTGGTAAATGCCAGGAACATTATAGGAAATAAAAAGGAGTTAACTACAGCTAAATAATTTCCAAAGCAGATGATTAAAATTCTTTCAAAAGATTTTACCACAGAAAAAAGATTTACTGCTTCTGATATGATGTGAAGTGAAGCCTCCATAAATGATAGTGTCTAGGGCCTACTAAAGTATTAAGTACTAATTAATTAAGACTATTTTAAAACAAAATGTGCTTTTCTCTTTCAAATTAAATGAAGCATTAACAACTAAAAATGAGTAGAAGCCGTATTCGAATATTTCCTTTAATATGTACCTTTCTTACTTTATCTTCCTTTCAGAAATTCCCTATAGGGCCTCTCCAAATTCACACCCACTAGACAGCCTGCAGCCCCGGGTAAGATACGTCCTGTGGATGACAGCTCTGACCGCGGCTGGTGAGAGCCCCCAAGGAAACGAGAGGGGATTCTGTCTGCAAGGTAAAAAACAACGTTAGAGATGGAGAGTCCACCCTGGATTCCCACACAGGTGTACAGTCCCACGACCTTTGGCATGGAGATGATCAGATTTTCTTTAATTTGCTTATAACTTTCTTTTTTTTTATGTTTTTATTGATTTTTTGAGAGAGAGAGAAAGGGAGAGAGAGATAGAAACATCGATGTGAAAGAGAAACATTGATCAGCTGCCTCCTGCACGCCCCCTACCAGGGATCGATCCACAACCTGGGCAGGTGCTCTGACTGGGAATGGAACCGGGACCTCTCAGTCCATGGGACAACGCTCAATCCACTGAGCCACACTGGCCGGGCAATTTGCTTATAACTTTCTTACTGCTACACCTTTGTACTTGCTGTTTCCTCTATCTGGACTGCCCTACCATGTTATTGTCTGCTTGGAGACAGTATCTACTCATGTCTCAAAACTCAGTGGAAATGTCTCCTCCTCCAGGAAGCCTTCCCAAATGCACCTCCATATTTCCTTCACAATGTACTACATTTGACCTATATTCAAAACTCTAAATCCTATAGGCGGGGACTGGTATCTGTTTATCTCTATCTTCAAGGTCTAGAATGGTGCCCAGCACATAGTACTTGCTCACTAAATATCTGTTTAATGAATAATGAGAATAATCTCAACAATAACAATAGCAGCTAATGCATATCAGATAGTTATGTATCAGTCATTGGGTTAATGACAGGCTTATTAGTTGGCTGAGGCTCCTACAACCCAGCACCACAAGCTGGGTGGCTTAAACAGTAGAAATGTACTTTCTCACAGTTCTGGAGGCTGGAAGTCTAAGATCAAGGTGTCAGCATAGTTTCTTCTGAGGGCTATGAAAGAATCTGTTTTAAGCCTCTCACCTTGAGTCCAGTGGCAGTCTTTGGTGTTTCTTGGCTGTGGATCTCTGCCTTCACCTTCACGTTGAGGTCTCCTTGTGTGTGTGTCTGTGTTCAAACTTCCCCTTTTTATAAGGACAAGAGTCATGTTGGATTAAACGACACCCTACTGCAGTCTGACCTCATCTTAACTAATTACATCTGTAATGACCCTATTTCCAAATGAGGCTGCTTTTTGAGGTATTGGAGCTTAGTACTTGAACATACGAATTTTGGGGGTGAGAGGACACCCACATAACACATACTTTTACTCATCTAATCTTGACCACAACCATGTAAAGTGACTGCTTTACATGATTATACCTGCTCACACTACCAGGTGCCCAATATGAAATGAATAAATGAGGGAATATGATGCCTTTTTACAAGTGTATGGTACAGAAAAATTACCCAAGGTCATAGAGGTGGTAAATAGCAGAACTACAAATCAAACTCAGACTTGAGTTACTTAGGTTAAATTTGAGTATGTGAAGAAGGGACCCAGCTATCATGGGCTTGCACCAGCTAAGTTACGCTGTTCTCTCTGGCAGCCCTAGTTTGCATTTGTTCCAAGAGTAAAACAAGCTGTTCCTGCTTTGTGACATGGAGTATCAAGCTGATCATTGTACTTCTCCACTTGGAAAATTGAAAAGCCCTCTTTTCATCTCCCAGCTACTCCCATGAAAGTTCACTTGTGAGCAATTAATTCACTTAAGAACTCAGCATCATTCTACTCGTGGTACTCCAGACTGTCCCATCTGCTCTGGAAGGAAAGCAGATGTGGAAGAAATGTCAACTTGGGCTGATTGTACAGGGTGGTAACAAGGCTGCCTTGTTAACTCCCCTGTTCAGCCCTGGTAACACACCTCTGACCAGGCCTAGCAGGTCTCTGGCCCCTAGTCCCCCCTGCTCACCCTCCCTCCCAGCCTGTCCTTGATTCTATCACAGGAATTTTTCTGCAAGACCCCTAGAGCTGACATTCCACCTCTTGTTGCAACCCATCAGTGGTTCCCCTAGGCCGAGGGCTTCAAGCTAGAATTCAGACTGCTTTGTTACCATCCGGCTTCGGAGCCCTCTACCTCACACTCCTTTATACTAAACAGCAAGACCAGACTGCCTGAGTCCCCTGAAAGTGCTGTGCTCTTTCCTCCACCCATGCTTTACATAGCTCTCGGTCTAGTCTGCACTTCCCTAACTTGACCGCTTAGCCAACACCTATCCATCCAACTCTAAACTTTTTACATCATGCCTTTTGGGAAACCGTCCTGAGCTGTAAATGAAGCCATATCCCATGCTGTTCTCTGCTACACAACTTTGTACATGCCTGTCTGTGCAATTGTTTACATGTTCACATACCTCTCTCCTGGGCTACATTCATGACTTCTGATGACAGCAGAGCCCATGTTCTTATTCATCTTTATATCTCAGCACCTAATAGGGCCTGGTACATGGTTAATGAATGCTGGATGAATTATGAGTAATTCTGACACGTGGCAAAATACATGTTCATAGGAAGAAATCAAAACAATTTCAAAATCCCTTTTTAGAGGGTTTATCCAATGGTTTGGTAAAATTACTAGCTACTGTTTCTCTCGGGCCTGCTGTGTTCAGTGACATCACCTTGTGCTGTGAATACACTGTCTCTAGTCTTCACAGCAACCTGCAGGTAGACATCATCACTCACCTCTTATCATGAGGTCCACAGACCGCACATCAGTCAGTGGAAGACTCAGTACTAGACTTCAGGGCTCCCAGTTCACAACCAGTGCTTTGTATATGACACCCCTGTTCCTCCACCCATTAGAGGAGGGAGCCTGGTGGGGCTGGAGCTCCTCCCAGAACTATAGAATTGGCTCCCTGAGTGCCCCTTCTCCTTGATGAACGGATAAAAATGAGTTGGCCTGTTCCTGGGCCCAGCTACCCAGGAGCTATGGGTTGGGCCCAGAGAGCTCACACAGTAGTCTGAATTTTGACATGTTCATTAAAGATAACTCAGTCACAGGGTTTGCTATCTTTTCAGGTAAAGCCAATTTGAGCACATTTGTGGTACCGAGCATTTGCACTGCCGTCATCATGCTGGGCATTTTCTCAATCCGTTACTTCCGGCAAAAGTAAGTTGGGTACACCTGACAATTTTGGTAAATGTGTTTTCTTAAATGATAATTGCTGTTGTTGCTGTAAGTCCAAGAAATGGACACTCTCATATATTGCTGGTGGCAGACTAAATTTATTCAAATTTTTGGAGTGACAGTGTATGTTAAACTTTTAAAAATATTCTACCATTGACCTAGCAATTCCTAAGTAGACGTCTATTCTAAGTATATCATAAGGGTATGCGGGTATTTGATGGCAAGTATGTTCACTAAAGTATTGTTCATAAAAGGAAAATAATTTGAAACATAAATGCTCAATGATATGGGATTAACTAAATCATGATATATCACATGCTATATAACAATATTATGTATCCATTAAAAATGTAGATGAAAATTAAATGAATATTTGCTATATTTTAAAAAGCAGCTTACAAAATATGTATTTCCATTTCTTAAAAATAGTACACACACACACACACACATTATCAGTTATCATTAAATTTAGTTGTAAGATAAAAATCCAAAATAATATGACTTAAAATAGCTAACAGTTTCTCACCCAGGTAAGGGAAGTAGCTCAGGTAAAGGGTTGGTGTATAGCTCCATAGTCATCAGGAACTGAGGTTTCTGTATCTTTCTGCTCCATTATCCTGACATTGGCCTCCATCAGTTTCACCGCATGGTCCAATGGCTGCAGGAATTATAGCCATCATGCCTGCATTCTACAACTACAGGGAAAAAGAAGGTGCCCACATGTCCCTTTTGAGAAGACTTTACATGAAGAAGTCACGTAGGATACTTATGGTTAGACTTCTTTAGCCAGAACTTGGTGAGGTGGGGAGGTTCAAAATTGTGCCCTTATAGCTGGGTTCATGGTTGTCCCAATAAATTAGGTTGCTCTTCCTAAGAGAGGAAAACAGGTATTGGCCAGCAATTAACACTCTCTGCCCCAAGAATATACACAAAAATATTAGGGGGACCGGAAAGTAATGCCGTTTTTTTACATTAAATTCAAACAGATAAATTTTTAACAAGTTTTTATTTTTAATCAATTATGTAATCACCCTCGTTATCAACAACCTTTTGCCATCTAGTGTGCAAATTTTCAATGCCGGATCGATTAAAATCAATTGGTTTTTGAGCAAAATATCTGGAGATGGCATTTTGGACATCATCTAAATTTTCAAATTTTTTGCCACTTAGAAAATGTTGTAGCGATCGGAATAAATGGAAATCCGATGGCGCAATATCGGGCGAGTATGGTGGGTGAGGCAATACCTCCTACCCCAATTCATTTTTTCCAGGGTTCGTCTTGCACAGTGCAGTCTTGCATTATCGTGTTGCAGAATGCCTTTTCTGGTGACAATCGCTGGGCACTTTTCAATTAAAGATTGATTTACTCGATCCAGTTGTTCACAGTGAAGGTCTGCATTCAGTTTGTCCAGGTTTCAGCACTTCAAAATGAACGACCCCACGAATACTCCACCAAACACACAAAAATGCCTTTTTGGGGTGTAAACCTGGCTTAGCTGTACTTCGTGGCAATTCCTTCGAAGAGAGCCACTGCCTTTTGCATTTTGGATTATCATAGAGGACCCATTTTTCAGCTCCAGTGATCAAGCGATCAAAAAACGCTTCTGTATTGTGCTGCTGAAGCAATAAGTTGCATGTGGTGGACCGGTTAGCTTTGTTTTCTTCGGACAGATTATGCGGGACCCAAACACCTGCTCTGCTTACTGTACCAATCTGCTGCAAATGTTCTTGGATGGTCGACCAAGGTTGGTTAAGAGTGTTTGACAGTTCTTCGATTGTCTGACACGGATTTGCTTCCACTTCCGCCCTTAACATGTCATTACTTTAACGACATTACTTTCCGGTCCCCCAAATATTAATGGTGATTATATCAGGGAATAAAATCATAGGTGATTTTTGTTCTACTTAATTATATATGTATTTTTTCTTTCTTTATTGATTTTAGAGAGGAAGGGAGGAGATAGGAACATCAATGAGAACATTGATTGGCCACCTCCTGCATGCCCCCCACTGGGGATCAGGCCCACAACTTGGGCATGTGCCCTGACAGGGAATTGAACTGGGGACCTCTTGGTGCATGGGCCGACGCTCAACCACTGAGCCACGCTGGCCGGGCTAATTATATTTTTTAAAATTCCTTTGAACATGTATTTTTATTAAGAAATTTTAAATGAGGTAGTTATTCAATACAAAGTTTTCTTCAGATGTTGTGTAAAGTGAGAGGAGGTAAAAATAAAACTAGCTCAAAGTCATTGTACTAGCCATTGAACTTGTGTGACAGGCTTGACATTTATTGAGCCCCCAGGTGTGATAGGTACTTCAAAGCAGAGCTCTCATTCGGTAGATTTTGAAAAAGTTTAAAAAGAGTAAACTAGGATCACATGCATCCTTTTCAGGGAAATTGTATCAGTTAGGGTCAAAGCTTCTACTGTTTAAAAAAGAAAAAACAGGACTCAAAATATACTGGCTTTAATGAAATAGTTTATTTCTCTCCCATATAAGAGGTAAGTCATCCAGGTTTGTTGGCAGCTCTGCTCCACAGTCATTAAGGGACCCAGTTTTATTCCATTTTATGGGCCCACCATCCTTTGGGCACTGTGCTCATCTGTATGATCTATACTAGGTCACAGGCACCTCTGCTCACACTTTGGAGAAAAACTAGTAACATGGCCACACTTCTTGTTTCAAAGAGCTAAACACATTCCAGAAGTTTATCATTCTTATTAAACATCAAAGCTTATTAAAGCCAATGTTTTAAAGATGCTTCATATTGGTCTTGAATTTAAAAAATATATTCAAAATATTTAAGCCACATGCATTTATAAGAAACTTTTTTTAGGATTTTTTTCCTTCCACATCATAAAAGTAACATGAAATCATTTTAAAATATTTTCAAAAACCTAGAGATGTAGAAAAAAAAAAAGACCCATATTTTCTCTGATCACCAAACACAAGTACTGTTAACAGTTTGAATGTTTATGGTATTTTTTCTTGGCATGGTCTGTCAAGCTATTTATATCATTTGTATCCTGTTTTTTACTTTTAGCATAATAATTTACTTGGGACCATGTCTTCTTCTTTGTTCTGTCAGCACTGTGCTGGTCATACATTAGGGAATGTTCGTCAAATAAGTGCATGGCTGGATAGTGACAGCTATACATTAAATTGAGCAAAAGTTCCGTAGTTTATTTAGCAAGCCCCAAGTGACTGCATCAGGACTCCTTATCACCTATCCAAACTTCACAAAAAACTAGTCCCTCCTTGGATGATGCATCATCTTTCTCCATGTTTACATTTTACTCATTTGCATACCCCTGCGCTGACATCACTGCACTAAGAATCTGTGCTTCCATGCCAGCGTGTGCACTTAACCAGATGTCATTGTTTTCTTTACAGGGTATTTGTTCTCCTTTCGGCCCTCAGGCCTCAGTGGTGTAGCAGAGAAATTCCAGACCCAGCGAATAGCACTTGGGCCAAGAAATATCCCTTTGTGGAGGTAAGGTATAAAGCCTCAGCGGTCGTCAATGGGGTTCTAGACACCAGCACATCTAAGTCTCCTGTTGGAGTTAAGAGGAAACCTGGGTATCTAGAGCTCATAAATAAACTGAAGTAATTCGTTCTAGGTTACCACCTGAGTCGTTACTCCCATGTACGGGAGTTTTCTGAAGCTTATGACCAAAAGACTCAGACTCATAGCTTGTCATCTTTCTATGCTTTATGTTCCCCTCCCCACCTCAACTTACCTTAAAAGAAATAAAAAAGCAAGTATTTTTGCCATTTGCTGAGAACTGATTCATTCAAATTCAAGAGAATTGAAGTTTTACCATGCCATTCCCAGCCCCGTCTGAGCGTAGAGCAGATAAATAGAACCCAGAGTGTTCTGGTTTTGCCAGGAAGCCAGGAAGCCATCCCATCATGCATCGTGTATGGCAAAGGTTTTTGAGGAGAGGTTGCTCAGCTGGCAGATGAGAGAGCTAGAGTAAAGGAAGCAAAGGGAGTTGCTGCTGGGCAGTCTAAGGAGGCGAGAACAGCTCACAGTGGGCAAGATGGTCCATCTCTGGTGGCAGGTCTGGAAGTTGAAGGCTTCTGAATGTGGAGCAAGACTGTGCATTTATAGAAAGCAAAGGGGAGGAGAGCAGTATGCCAATCTTCTTCCCAGGCCCAGGTGGTTGGCAGCCCCACACTCCCTTTCTCACACCTGATAGCCTGTCTCTTCCAAGAGTCTTCCCTTCAAATGCCCAGTGCATTCTGTTATCCACACCCTTCCTCAGGCCAGAAGCCAGTGGTACCAGCTGCTGCTCAGGTAAGAGCTGGTCTCAGCCATGTCTGCTCAGTAGGATTTCAGTCATTGCAGTTTAGTGCCTTTTAAATAAGGCTTGGATACAAACCCCACCTCTGCCCCTTACATGTGGATGATGCTTGGGCAACTTGCCTGACATATGAGCCCTAGTTTCATCCTCTGTAAAGTAGGATTCGACAGTATCTCCCATGTATACTGATGTGAGGATTGAGAAAGATGCCATGGACCGGCTGATGTGGCTCAGTGAATTGAGCGTTGTTGTCCCATGGACTGAGAGGTCCTGGTTCGATTCCCGGTTTGGTCACATACCAGGGTTGCAGGCTCGATCCCCAGTAGGGGGCATGCAGGAGGCAGCCAATCGATGTATCTCTCTCACATCAGTGTTTCTCTCTCTCTAAAAAAATTTTTTTAGAAAGAAAGATGCCTTGTAAAGCACATGGCTCATACAAGACAAAGATCATTCACTTTCTTCCCAGGGAGACTCATACTTGATGTCTCCTCTGTCTATTGAGGGGTTTTATCACTGTTAAGTTAAAATAGCAAGAACGGTAATAATAGCAGTAGCTTATGTATGTTTTTAATTATATATTTATATTTTATATATATCATCTACATAATTATGTTTGTTTATATACACATATATAATATATATTTTTTAAATGTTTTTATTGATTTTTAGAGAGAAAGGGAGAGGGAGGAACACCAATCGGCTGTACACCAATCTCCTGCCAGGCACTTTAAATATATATGCCAGGTAGTTTAAAGAACATTTTTCATGCACTAACATCTAATCCATACAGTAGCTTTATGAAGGTGTACTATTATCCTCGTTTTTCAGATGAAGAAACTAAGGCACAGAGGACTAAGTAACCTGCCCAGCATTAGTTAGCTAGTAAATGGTGGATCCTGAATTCACATATAAAAGCAGGATGTGCCATCGTCATTATCCTATTCCTTCTAAAAGATCTTTAAGCACAGGGTATAAGGGGAGTCTTTCTCGAAGCCAATGCCTCCAAGCTGAACATACTAAGAGGGCCCTCTCTTGGTGGCAATAGTGTGATGACCTGTGGGAATGCATAATGTAAGGATGCCACTGCCAGTACAGAAGGGGATTCAAGGACTAGGAGTTGAACCAGCTTAGCTTTAAGGTCTCTTTCTTCCAGTGCTGAGATTCCACAGTCCCATGTTCTAACAGCCTGAAATAGCACAGTGGGAAGCAGCTCTGGGTCAGTCACGGACACCTGGCTTCTGAACTGGTAGCTTTGGCATCGTGGGCTGTGTATGCCTCGGCCTGGGTATGACAAGGGCCCATAAAAAGCCTAGAAGAAATGCTAAGAAAGACACATAAAGGGTTAGAGAAAGTAACACAGGGAAAAGGTAACAGAAATTGCCACACACATGCCCAAAGTTGTATAGTATAAATATGTTCATTATAATATTATAAATAGAAGCAAAAAATAAGGCGCAATGTAACCTGCCACCAGGAGAGCAGGTTGAACATTTTGAGTATACCCATACAACAGGATATTATACAACTATTTTTTAAAAAAAGATCTATATGTATCTAAAAATCTCTAAGATATTTAAAAGTGAAAAAAGCAAAGTGAGTAGCAGTTTCTAAAGTGAATTCTTATTTGTATAAAAAGGAGGGAGATTTTATACACACACACCCCCCTCCACACGTGCACAGGATAATTCTGGAAGCCTATATGTAAAACTGATAAATCGGGGTGGCCTTTGGGGAAGGGGTTGGAGATATGAGGGCCACTTCATTTTCATTATAACTTTCCTTTGAACTTTTAAAACTTCTTACAGAACTATGTGCATATATTTCTTTTGCAAAAATAACCAGTAAATTAGAAACATTTAAAAATTTAGCTTCTACACGGCATCTGTGATAAAGGCCTTGAGGCAGCCTCAGAAGTCCATGTCACTTGCCCTTTGAAGTGAGCAGACTGGTTTTAAAGACCCAAAGTGGTGACAGACCAAATCCAGACCAAATCACTCTTGACATTTGACAGATTTGGCAGATATCAGTACAATAGTCTTTCAACTGCAACAAAATATTTTCTCAGGCCTTCTATGCCCCTAACATATCTTAAGATGTGGCTTAAAAACCATGTCTTAAAGCTCTGGAGGAAAAAGCCAAATCATCAAGGGGATCACCAGAATGTTAATCCATTTTGAGCTTGTAACAGCTTAAGAGTCCATGAGGTACCTGAGCAAAGAGTGGTCTAAGATTTGTCCGCCAGAGGGCCTGCTTTATAAAAGGAACAGCCTCTATCAATACTGTCAAAGCTTTCAAGGCAGAGTGAACCCCTCCCCGTGTGCTAACGAGCCATTTCGGCCTGTGTGATCTCTCCCATCTGTAACAGCAGCACCTGCAGCGGCTTCCCAGAGCTGCCAGCCATGTGCCAAGCCACACCCACATGCCAGCACCAGTGTGGGCAGCGATCCAGAAAAGAACAGGCTCCCCAAAGAGAAACACACATGTACCCCCTAGCTTGCGGGCCCTTTGCAGAAGTCTGTCCTGAGACAGCACCATCATTCACTTTCTGGACATTTTTCATGCTCAAGGCAAGGCAAATCAGAGCCAATCCAGACGAAATTACTCTTGACACCTGACAGATGAGGGAATCAAAGGCCAGAGAGGTGGTTTTCCCAAGCTGTAAGGTGTCAAGAGTTGGAACAAGTCCTGAAGGTTTGCCCTGTCCCAAGGCTATCTTTTGTCATCCTACGCCTCCCTTAAGACATGGTCCCTGCTTGCAGATGGCTTACAGACATGCTTTTTTTAAAAAGTGACATTGTAAGGCACCATGTGCCAAGAACCTAACCAGAGGTCGCTTCTCTGCTGTAGTTCAGTGGAGGGAAGTCTCTAGGGGCTTCAAGAAATAGGAAGGTGTCAAGTAGGGGATGGTGCTGCAAACAGAAGCAGGTGGAGACTGGCAGTGGAAGCAAAAGTGTGGTAGGTGGATAGAGAAAAAAATGGGTGTAGTAAGACCAGGATGGCATGCCTGAAACAATTTCTGAACAAAAACATGGGAAAGTGGAGGATGGTGCAGGTAATCGATTGACAAGGTAAGGGCTGGAAGCTCTATGCGTATGTAAGTCCGAGTCCTCAAAGGCTCTGGAGCTTTGCTTTGCTTTAGTAAGGTTAGTCAATGTGAAAGGCAGTTTCCAGGATGTGAGGAGAGCCCAATAAAACCCATGGAAAGAAATGTTAATAGGGTGCTTGGACTTGGACTCAGGGATCAGCAGCAAGTTTAGAAAGAAAAAATATGACATTGAAGAGTTGGTAACCAATGTGCTGTTGAGAGAGTTAAACTGTTGAGAATAGACAAAATTAGTTACAGGGAAAAGATGAAAATTTCTTCCAAAAGTTATTCAAGAGGGGTCGTTCTTTAGAGCAGAACTGATGAAGATATTACCCTAAAACTTTTCAGTAGTTCTATCAAAATCCAAACTCCTTAGCATCCTTAGAAGTCCTTCATCACAAGACCTCCTCTTATTCCCGAAGCCTCAGTTTGCCTGTCTTAAGAATTCACAGGTTCCAGAAGACCAATCCCTCCTTGCCCACAACCTCCTTAGTGAAAAATACTGTACTGCTCAGGATTCAGCTCTAGTGTGACCCTTTTATACTCTTCCCTGCCTCCTATCCCAGGCAGAGGCAAGCCCAACCTTTCCTTTGCACCCAGTGTGCCTTCCTTCCTAGAAGAAAAGCAGCCAGTGCAGTTGACTCACCAGAAACAGTCTGGTTGAAGGTTGAGCAGGGCAGCAAATCGTTTACTGGCTGGGGGTGGAAAGGAGTCCATGACTCCTGCTTGTCTGCCTCCCTGACAATGTTAACTGCTTCTCCTCTTACCGTGCAAAGCGAAAGGCCTGGTGTCCACCTCAAGCTGGCTAGGTAGTACAGACTGCGAGGCTTTTTGGAACCCTGGGGAAGTCAGTTGTCAAGGCTACTTACTTAACATAGCCATGAGCTTCTTCCTCCCCTTTCTCAGGAGAAGATGCAGCTGCCCTTGGACAGGCTCCTGACAGACTGGCCCACTTCGAAAGAACCTGAGCCCCTGGTCATCAGTGAAGTCCTTCATCAAGTGACCCCAGTCTTCAGACAGCTCCTTCGTTCCAACTGGCCAGAAAAGGGAAAAGGAGTCCAAGGTCACTATACCTCTGAGGAAGACGCAGGGTACAGTGCCTCAAGCTCACCACCTCCAAGAGCTCTCACAGCAGAGACAGGACAGCTAGTGGATCTCTACAAGGTGCTGGGGAGCAGGGGCCCTGACTCAAAGCCAGGAAACCCAGGAAGCCCCTTAACGGTCCTCCCAGTGGACTATCTTCCCACCCAGGAGGGCTACTTACCCTCCAACATAGATTATCTCCCTTCACAGGAGGTTCCTGTAACTGAGCCCCTGGAAGAACTAGAGCCTCAGCACATCTCTCTTTCTGTTTTCCCCTCAAGTTCCCTTCACCCGCTCACCTTCTCCTGTGGGGAGAAGCTGACTTTGGATCGGTTAAAGATGGGGTGCGGCTCCCTCATGCTTTGAGTGAAGCTTGAAACTTATAAAGTCAAAGTGCTCCCAACCAGTACAGCATGCCCATCTACCCAGCCCTCTGCTCACTGACATCACCTCCGGGTGCTATTAGGACTGGCTGCAGCTAGAGGGTAGTCAAACGAGCTCAGGGTGAATCTTAGGAACTGTGAGTTGGCTGCAACCCAGATACCTCATCTTGCCTTCTCTAGAGGCTGAAGATTACATCCTTTACTAAGTGGACCTACAGACTCCAGTCCAAGTTCCTGCAACTTTGTTGGCTATGCTGGCTAGCATTACTGAAGAACTGAATTTTGATTGTAATTAAGTCACACACCGGCTTAGTGGCTACTGTATTAAACACATCTACAGATGATGGATACATTAGTGAGAACGACAGGGGAACCTTCAAAACAGATCAACCTAATCTTACAAAGGATATAAAAGACCCTAGTGAACACCAATATAAAAGGACTCCCAAGACTGTACTTATTTGTGGAAGCCTAATATATTTCCCCTTAGTTTTGCTAGTTTTATTTTGCCTTCACTTTTCAGCGACTCAACAGCAGCTTGATTGTGGAAAGCTACTGTAAACCCACCTTAGGACCCTGAGCAAGCAGCCTCCCCTCTGAAATCAGATGTCTTGAAAAGGAGTAGGAGCCAAAGGCTCTCTGGCACCTTTTCTTTCTGACACAGGGGGTACTGCCTTCAGAACCAGGGTTATCTCAGGGTCTGACTCAAACTGCCACTCTTAAGTCATTCTTCTGCTTTCCTTCCTGGGGAAAACTCTTGAGCTGGTCCTCAGACAGCTCAAGTTGAGCCTGGAAGAGAATTCTTTTCCCCAGCACAAGCTTGGAACATATGTATTTTACTCCTTTAGAGCTGTGGCCCTGGCTTGTCAGCCTCCCCTTGCCCTTCACTGCCTCTATCCCATCACTATAAGCACTTAAGCTAAGCTGGTGGTCTAACTGCTAATAGTACCTTCCCAAGGAAACAGGATGAAAGGATGTGGTGCCTTGTTTGTTTGTAACGGGCTGAGACAAGGCCACCTCCTTAGAAACTGGTCAACCTACCACCTCTCCACAATGGAAACTTTTCTTTCAATACCTGTTGTTTTTCCTATCCTTTTTTGATTACCTTTCCATCTTAGTCACTCTTCCCTTCTCTACTTGGCCCCAGACCAGCTAGCTCCCAGTCTTCCTTTTACTGCCCCCCCCCATTCTGTTCCCTTAAGACCCCAGGAGATACTGCAGTCCTCATTTGTTCTCCTAAATAAAAATTATTTTTTAGTTTTAAAAGGGAGACTTGCCTGACTCCTAAAGACTCCTTCTAAGGATGTGGAAGCTTCCTCAGTGCCCCCAAGCATAATGCCCATACCACCTTCTTCCTATGAAGGTGGGAACCACGCAATCTGTTTTCGGCACCATACCTGGTATGTAGCAGGCTATCAATAACAAGTGAAAGATGTCACCGGCCACTGCTCTCATCTTGTTCCTTCCGTTCCAGCAGCCAGTCCAGCTGTACATGCTTCCTTTTTATAGGGACAACTGAGTTTGCATTTGTTCATTCCTAACACCCGTTCTACCCCACTGCTCATGGGCAGTGCTGCTACAACACAGAGCAGTGTTTAAAAACACATTTATGAGCAAGATGCTGGCTGCTCACTCTGCCAGACAAAACTTCCTCTTTCCATGAATGACAGAGGATGGGTAACCCTGTTCTGTCCTTGCCAAGTAGTTCACAAACCCTCTTCCTGCCTGCACATGAAATTCCAAATCAGGGTGCCTCGTTTATCAGACTAGGTGGAGCTCACCAACATACAGCCAGACTTTGATGCCTCAAGAAAATTAGCTCACTCCTAATATACATCCAAAACCAATCCAGGAATCTCTGGTCTATTCAAACACATTAAATTTAATTCTCAGGGACCTAAATATTCTAAAGTCCAAGTTGATACATACTGGATACATGGGAATCTCCACCATTAATTCTTGCGTAGAAATCCTTACTTTGAATTGTTCCTTGAAAAGGCCCTCTTTCCTAGGAGCCAGAGATTCTACTTCCTGAGCTTCTGTTTTCCTTATAAATAGGGAAGTCAAACTAGTGCTATGCACCATGGCCCAATTTCTCAGTTTCCATCAATAGCCTACAGCTGCAACTCGCCACTGCCCTGAGGCCAGCGAGAGATGCCAAGCTAGGCATTCTATTCTAGTCAATCCATGTTTGATTCTTGTTTTTCCTGAAGCTCTTTCACATGACGCAGTTGTCTTGTGTCCCTGTATCACTGCTCAAAGCCTCCAAAGGAGCCGTTTTCCTCTTCCTAATCTGGACTCAGATGTTCACATTGTTCAATCTTATAAAAGGCGGATAGGTTTGGGGGAGGGGTGTTGGGGAGGAGGGTGTCAATGGGGGGAAAAGGAGAAACATCTGTAACAAAAATAATTAAAAAAAAAAAAAAAGGTGGGTCAGTGAATCCTTAAGTAAACTACTCTCTAGATGAGAAAAAGAGATCAGAAAGGTCTCTTCTTCTCCTAAAAAGAGAAATAATTCAACCAGTTGGCTACCTGACAACTATAAGAAACAAGTTAGATCTTTACATCAGCCTATACTGGAAAAAATTCCCAATTACAAATTTGCAAAGCTCACACACACCAAGTTGGATAAAAATATGTGCGATACATGCCAAAAATAACGTTAAGGCATTCTTACAGATCAATATGAAAAAAGCCAACACTTGGAAGAAAAATGGACTGAGTGAGAAACACAAAATATTAAATGTTCAACAAGCATGAAGAAAACAATTACCTGTAAACAAAGGAAAGAAAATTAAACACCACTTTGCACTTACCAAATCAGCAAAACAAAAGAACAAAATTAGCCAGTATTAATCAGAGAAATTGGTGTTTGCAACCAGGTATGCTAGCTGGCTCCTTTCTGGAGGCAGTTGGGAAACATCTTAAAAAATTTGAATATACAACTCCACTCCTAGCAATGTAGACTAAAGGACAGTATAAATAATATAAATTGAGTAAGACATCACAGTATTGATTAAAACGGGGAGAGGGGCCTAAATGCCCTTTAGTAGGAACTTGGTTAAATTGTCTATACAACAAAGCACTAAATTTAATAGAATCTAAGATTACGAATTTTAGAACACCCCTATTAAATCATGTTCTGAATAGGAAAAAAATGCTAATTAAATTGTAATATGCCATCGATTTAGACAGTGCACAAGCCCTACCCCCCAATTTAAAATGCCTGAAATTGGGATGGATCTTAGAATTGATGAAAGCATACTATGCAATCTTTCAAAACGTATAGCAATATTTGACATGGAAATGGGCAGTTACAAAAGAATGAATAGAATCATATCACCTTTATAAATCAAAGTTTTTGAAATACACACAAAAATACTAACAGTGGTTTTCTCTAGCCATAGATTTTTAAATTACATTTCTGCATTCTCTGCATTACAAATACTCCTTTACTTTTAGAATTAGATGAAGTCAATAAAATATTATCCTCCCCTCCCCCCCCCCAAAGGCCTGACACAATGGGTCTAAAGATACTACCAACCACTTTATTTATGGCCCATGTTCTCTCCACCTGTCCGACACTTTCACTTACCCTTAGTACTCCTGTCAGTTGGTAGAAAAAGTAAAAACACACACAAGGTGAGGGTGGGCATGGAGATGTTAAGGTAATGACTGAAGCAACATATCTTTGAAATACAAAGTTTATATAACAAGAAAAATTTTGCCAAATTCCCATTCAACATATAACAGTACAGTCATCCTTCGGTATCCTCAGTGGACTGGTTCCAGGACCACCCCCACTGAGATACCAAAATCCTCAGATGCTCAAGTCCCTTGTACATGTCAGCAACAATGTATTTTGGGGGGAATATTTTAAATCCTCAATTGAATCTGTGGATTTGGAGCCGTGGATAGAGAGCCATATATTTCGTACATGCTGTTTTCAAGAAATAACTAAGTTCTCACCATGACTGGCTTAAGGTAGGTGTCATCGAGAAAAGGAAACTGAAATATGTTTACAAAAGCCACACTACTAGTACCTAATTCAGGACAGTCTAGTTTCAGAGCATAACTTTCAACTATACAATTCTTTCTATGCAAATGACTGTGCTACAAACTCACATCAATTGGAGTTCTGACTGAAGTTGACTAAAACGGATGCCACAAAAACCTCTCGGGCTCTTTTTTCTAAATAACCCAAAGCTAGCATTTCCGTACTTCTAAAGTCCTAGACCCCTCTTGGTTCCTAAGAAATCTACCGAAAAAACAAGTAAATTTTAAAATGACAAATCTGATATCCCTGAATCTACTAATTTATCTACTTAGCTAATCTAAATCCTACAAGGCACAGGTTGGCCACAGAAAGAACACTCCCAGAAAGTTCATTATTTTAAGGAAATTGATAAGTGGAATATTTCAAGCTATAAAAATCATTAAGTCTTTTAAACAGAAAAGTAACCAGAGCAAATGTGCTCTTTCATTATAATAGCTATAACCCCGCGCCCAACTTACCTGCTAATTTTTCCCCAAACATGAAGGCTATTATTTCCTAAGCAAAAAGGAATTAGGGCTGCATGACTCAATTTTGTTGCTTGTATTAACTGTTGAAATATAAATGCCTTTCCTTTACCTCTATGGTAACTGGCTGCACATTTTGCTAGTGGTCATTTACTTACATATGGTTAAACAGGTTCTGCTGAGATTTCAATCACATATCTGAGAAACACGCAAACCTATTAGGTGCTGCCGTGGGGTCCCTTTAGTCTAGTGAGGCCACTTTTCAATTTCCACCACTTAAGGGAATTATTCCATAAGACCCTGGCCTTGCCTAGAGCAAGAGAATGTAAGTGAGGTTCAAAATGCCTTTTCCTCTCTTGCCAATTTCAGACATTTTACTACTTATAGGTAATGGGACCCAAGGAAATACTATAAAAGCTATTATGAGATTCTCACAGAGAATAAACTATTCTGAAAGGCCCTAAATTTTCACTGGACAGGCAGGCCCACCCACAGCAGGAAATTTTCACTTCAAAAAGCTGCAAAAACACTTGTTCCTTTACTAAAGAAAATCTCAATTCACTTGCTAAAATGCCTTATATGTCCCCCTGCATGTTAGCTGAGACTATGGCCTGTGTTACTCAAGGATCTTTTCCTTGTGCTGTCTAAACCAACGAGTGAGTCCAAAGACCCCCATACCCAGCCCTCACCAGCCAAAGTCTCTCAAGGTAAAAACAGGACACCGGAAGATTTCATTTAGAAACAGAAATCTCACTTTATTCCATCACAAAGGGAGTAAAAGACTATTGCCTTCTTTTCACAACACTGTAGAAAACACTTCTTTCCTAAGGTTTTTCTCTCATACTTGTACTACAGCTCCATGACAAGATTCGTTTAAATCCCTATAAAAACTCCCTTTATTTACCCTCTCTGGTCTATGGCAGGGTAGCTTTCAGTGAAGTATTAAAAAACAAATACCTATTTCAAAATTTAATAAGCCTAAGTAGCAAGAGAGGGATGATCCTGGAAAGCAGGGGCGGGGGGCACATTAATGCTCTCCTGTAACTGGGAGGTGCTAGTTATGTTCCTCAATCAACAGTATAGTGGCATTTTAAAAATAAACTTTACCAATTTTCCTGAAGAGAACTTCTTTCTCAGATGACCTATAAGTATTTTCACTTAGCATTACACAGCATCCAAAGCACTTCATACTTCAGTCAACATAGCTTCCAGTTCTACCTTTGACTCAAGAGGCAGGGAAGTCAGTCCAATTGTTAAAAACACTTTAATCTACTGGATTTCGTTGATAGAGTGACAATGTGCCACTCAATCTTCAAGGGATACTGTTAAAAACAAAATACAGTAGTCTAGAGTACACACTACACCTCCAAGGTATGTGATTTTTTCCCCCTGACTAGTAACAATGAACATCTGTCTTAAAGTAGCTTTATCCAATCCAGTCTTCCCATGCATTTCTCAGAAACTCCTTAGACTTTAACACCTAAGTGAAGTCTTGTACATGCACATTTTGTGTACACAAAATCAAATTATTCGTAGTTTGTAGGAAAAAATCCTTTTACTGAAGGAAAAAAAAGGCGGGGGGGTTCCACTGGAAATTCAGAATATCCAGGGAGAAAAAACAACAGTCTACCTCTGAAAAGGTATGTGTTTAGTTTACTCAACCAATTATTAAATCCTGAACATTTTCAGCCATAAAACTAAAGGAGGAAGAGAAGGAATCTACCAACTTCTTTGATGTATTGGAGTCATCAATAACCAAAACAGCCACTGGCAGTCTAAGCACAAAATATCTAAATGTACTCATCTATTATTTTCAGAGTGTGGTTGCCAAACAAAGCAACATTTCACTATGGATTACTACACCCACGGTGTGAAACAAGGAATTCCAACATGCAAAAAGTTCCCAAATTTCTGACATTGAGCTAATAAAAAAAGTCAGTTCAATCTGACAAAATCCTAGGCAAATATCAAGAACTGAGTTCAGCTAGACCACTTTATATGGAATCTTCATTCTAGGTAGATGAAAACCAATGCCATTTCTTCAAATCAGAGGTCTTTTCAAGTTCCTAAAATCTGTCAAATAAATCAGCCACAACTGCAATTAAGGTGACATAAATAATAATGCCTAAAGATAAGCTACTTCCCATGTTCCCTACTCAATTCGCCAAATAATATCAAAATCCTGAATATTAATTGACCCTTCGCTGTTCTTACTTCCATACCAGTAATGCAACTATTTAAGGAATCAAAGCCACAGCAAGATCAGTTCAGAGCAATTCTCATTACCTGATGTGAATCAATTATCTAAATAGGTTAAAAAAAATCCATATTGAATGAGAATTCTCATATTAGTTATCACCAGGTATCTCTTACGTCTTGCACTCACAAGTCTTAGAATACACATACAAGTGCACCAGGAACAGCCACACCCTCCCATATGGACAGCAAACAAAAGGGACAAAAGTTACTGATTTAAAACACTAAGTACCTACAAAACACCTCAAGCAAAAACAATTTGGTAAATTATTTTCTAACTTGTATAGTCCGTTTCTCACCTTTTCTTTCCTTCCATTTAGAAATGAACTGACTCCCAGTTATTCAGTACAGAAGTAATCAATGGCACACAAGCTAAACTCGGCCCAAATGGAAGGTCCCCTAATAAAGCTGAGAAATGTCCTCAGAAGTTATTCATTCCTGTCCAAGCTCAACCTATGAAGTTAATCAACAAACATTTGTTTTCTTACCCATTCAGAATTCTCATCTCATGAAAAAATTAATCACCACAACAAAAAGATTTAGCACTATGTGACGAGAAGCGCCACTAAACGTGAATCATGAAACCATAACCATGGCATTAAGCTTACTTTTATAGCAAATTTATACTTTCCTTAACAGCTTTCAGGAGAACCTATTAATTTACAAGCTACACAATCTTTTCTTAAAATAACAAGACCATCTTTAATAAATGGCTACCAGATATTTTGACCCTTATCTTTAGTATAGAAGAGGCAAAAAAAAAGTGCTTCAAAATACTTGATTTCACAACTTCCCACAGGGTAAGATGATTTAATTTGTAAAATGAAACTTTTACTTTAGAAGAACTTTTATATGCTGACCTAGGAGTGATAGCTTAGATCAAGATTTAAGCAAACATTTTGTGTAAAAAGCCAGATAATGTTTTAAGTTTTGTGGGCTACATACATCTTTGTAACCTAGTTCTGTTTCTAACCCTTTAAAAATGTAGAAGCCATCCATATCTTGGGGACTGTACAAAAACAAGCCACAGGCTGAAAATTTGCAGACCCTTGGCTTAGATACAGTACTTATTTAAATGGCACTCATTTTCATGCTAGTACTTTCCTGTGGCCAAAACCTTGATGGCTTTAATGATTCACTTTTATATATCCTAATTACTTTCTGAAATTAAGCTTTTAATTCTCTAAGTTACAACCTTTCACTATATTCTTATTCTTTGACTTAGTGAATCCCTTTCTCAGCCTAAAACAGACTTATCCCAATCACTTCTCATAGAAACTTCCTACTTTTCTAACTTCAAAATCAAGTAAGATTCTCAAATTGAGAAAATGTCCAAGGTAAACCCAGGATGAGCAAAAAGTAATTGGACACAAATCTCTGAAAGTTGACAATCTATACCTCAACAATAAAACCTGACAATTTTGGAAATGATGTTAAATTACCTCACTAATTACAAGGTCTGAAGTTTGATTAGAGATCATTTTACTGCCTTGTCATTAGATATACTCTGCAAAGCATAATGGTAATCAAGTTCTGGGCTTTCTCCAGTTAACATGGAGATCTGGCTTATAAGGTTCAGACTCAATAAACACTTATTTACATGTTAATTTCAGCAGCATTACAAATGTTTGTGTTAGAATCTATTTTCTAAGCAGCTTTTTACTTTTTAAAAAAAGCAGAATTATATGCACCTGAGAGCCCTAAGATTTGTTATACTAGTTACTTAAAATGTTTGGATAGATATCCATAATATCAGGTTCTAGCAAGTTTCACGTTTCTCCTTAATTTTTTTAACCTGTAATACTTGTTGGTTCCTTCCACATAATGCTAGTGCCCTTAAAGATTGTTTTTAAAGTCCAATATATAATATTTAGACTTCATATGCAACTCTCTAATATAACATTTTTCTATTTCAGTGCAACCATCTCTAGCAATTAGAAAAATAATACATTCAGAATGAGTACTTAATATACTACCTCCAAACCCACACCAAAAAATAAGCCCCAAATATATTTACAACCCTGGAGATGATGTGCCCTACTTCCACTTTTAAAATAAAACGAAGGAAAGTAATTAGATGTACAGAAACTAGTAACACATTTTTAAGTGTGTTCATTTAACTCCACACAAGTCTCAAATTAGTATTTAAACTAAAAAAGAAACCATAACCCAATCATTTCAATGCAAGCTGAAAATCTCTTAAGAAATAAGTTCTGGCATTATTCCCATTTAAAAGCACTGATAAAAGTTCATTAAAACAGTCAATCAGCCACCATTATCACTTATGGATCTGTATCCATTAGGGGATTTTCTTTAGAGTATTATACCCTGTTTAATACTTTTCTCCTCCCCTCAAAACACAGTGCTGTTCAGTATGATTAACCTCTGCATTCAAAATGTGATCTAAGTGACACACCAATTGTAAGGTCAGTCCTTGAAATTCATTTTACAAGAATTCAACTTTCTAATTATAATACTCATTAAAATAGGCATCCCTCCCACATAAACAAAATCTAAGCATAAGGGGAAAATGTAGTATGAGCATTATCTTCAGGGTGCACACATAGGTCAGAAAACACATGACAATAAATGGGTTCCTATTTGATTGTTTTTATGACTTTTAAGAAGTGAGCATGAAAATAAAACCTTTATTTTCCGTCATTACCCACCAATAAAAGAAAGTTAGGTTCACAGTTTTAGCTCTTGACACAAAGTGAACTAGGAGGCAAATTTACATCCATCAGACACAACTAATGGACCAACTTTTTAAAGTTCAGGCTATCTTGAAAGCTTGCAACATATCAGATATTGCTGTGTATTTTCTAGTGACAGAATGCCAGCAATGGCTGACAGTGAGTGGAACTTGTGAAGTGTTTTTAATAGCAGGTGTTTTCTATATGTTGCTAGAAATCAAGAGGTTTATAAACATGTTACATGTCCAGAAATGAGTTAAGATACTTGCAAGTTCAAACACACTAACTTAGGAGGGGTCAACAGTCCATATGGACTAAATTAATACTTGCCTCTGGGTAGCAGGTATGTTTGTAAATATAAAATTATGTTAGACATTAGCACCAGTACAGAACACTCTCAGCATCATAAGATCCAAAACACCAGCACAAGTTATCCATCATTTAAAACCAATTACCTCCTTCCTAAGATGTCAAACTAGTAGGTAACTAGATTAATAACTCTAATTCAAATGAATAACTGTTGTACTGTACAATCTCTCTTTTGGAAGTATATGGAGAACTAATCAGCAAGCAGCAGACAATTTATGATTTAAGATTTCCAATATTTTAAAAACTGGACATTACCATACATAGGTAAAAAACTACTAAAAATTAATGAGTGACAAAAAAAATCTTTAAAACTGTAAATAAAATTCCTTTTTCTGCTTAGCAATAAATATGGCCGAAAACTAAAAAAAATCCTAGAAAACCTGTTTATTGACCATTCTCTCCATGTTATGTTTTACTAAGTGCGTTGACACTCCCATTCAGGAATCCATTACTAACCTAATTTTCTAATGAAGGAAGAGGTAAAAGATACTTATCACCTTCTGTGGAACAGTCAAATGTCATCTTAAGACCAAAACCAATAGCAATATAGGAAATTCGCAAACAATAAGATTTTTGGTTTATATTTCATGGATGGTGCTGCTCCAACCTTACAAAGTAAAGCTGTCTGCTTTCCAAATTCCAAAAATTAACACACTCCCGCATCTTACCATACTAACCAGGCCCTTTGGTTTCTTTAGAACAGGAAGGGTTAAAGGGTCATTGATTACGGGTATACAATTTTGATTTGGGACCTTTCACACACACAAATCATACCGAGTGGCCAGACACAGTTTAAATATTATGCATTAGCCAAGTCAACTTTGTTATACCCACTCTGTTGGAGGGGGAATAGCCCAACATCCATCAAACTACTTCACCTGACAGGATGTGTTTATCAACAATACGTAGCTTAAACAACTTTCTAATAGACAGTAAGGTGTCTAGTTTGTTTTTTTAAAATGGGAAAGTCACACACTTTAAAATATAGTTGAAAATCAATCAATTACAATTTGAACCTAATGAACCATGCAGGATCAAGGATTAATAAACCAATGTGCTTTGAATTTGTTCAAGTCTGATATTTCTGTATAAAGATTTAGCATATAACTATTATGAGAAGTGAAAAAAGATTTTCCCCAGAAATGAAAATATTAAAACTAAGTTAAAATACATAAAGTCGTTAGTATTCCACACCACTTAAATTTTGACAATCAGAGTTTACATGTCCCAGTTGACCATGTGTGTAAATGCAAAGCAGGTACTAAAACTGATATTATGTCCAATATTTAAAACCAGTTTGTAACTGGGGGAACATCTAAATCCTTAATTAAAAAACACAAATGAAGTGAAAGCTTTAAACTGGTACACATGTTCACACCTATATTTCAAGTTTGGAAATGCATATTTGCAAGCAGCAATACAAAATATTCATGAAGAATGCATAATCTCTGAAAATTATGAAAACATCCCTGCTACCAATACATTTCTAAATACAAAACTGACTACCATATTGTTACTTCTGTGTAGCGAGAGAAGTTCATTTTCAAAACAGATAAAATTCAGTCTGTAGGTGTGAATGGTATGAATGACAGTCTTTTTTTTTTTTTAATTTCTTAGTCGGTTGGGATCCTTAAGCATGCAAAACCTCAGAGAAGTAGGGTCCACAAAGGAACCAGGGTTGTCTTATGGCATCCAGTTAAGCCAGAGCTGGGAATGCCTCTGGGTCATCTACATCAGGAGCAGAAGCACTTGACTGAAAAAGAAACAAACCAAAATTAGTAATTTTCAGATCTTGAAAAAAAGAGACCAGTGTCTACATTTAGACACAGAATTCTAAAAGAATCTTGAAGTTAAAAATACTAAGTAAAATGTGTCAAACCTTTTACCTAAAGGCAAAATTATAGACCAGAATAGGGCCACAAATATTTGCTATGAGTCTTGTCCTGAATTTCTATCAAGACCTAGGAAAATTCCTTAGTAACAACATGGGTTATTTTATTTTTCTAATAAATCACACAAGTAGATTCATATGGGATATGTATGTAGATTCTTACTTTGTTGTTAAGTATTCCTATATTCTCTCCACTTGCTACATAACAATGGCATCAATTTGAAAGCAAACCAAGAAACCGATTACAATTATTTAAGCAGCACATTCATCAATGTTAGAATGGAACCCAACTGCCAATTGCTATTTACAACATACAACAACAACAAAAAAGTACTAAAAAGGTCCACATACACAACATTGATTGTTAAAAACACCTGCTACTATCAGGAGAAGAAACAGAAACAAAATATCACTACATTGTTACTGGTGACCCTAAAATCTGTAATATTTAAGTTACCACTATAATCAAACATTGGCAGATCCAATCAAGGAGGTGGGTCCCCAATTTGTGTATCAGGACAACTAACTAACCAAAAGGTTTTCTCTAGTAACTTAGTTTAATAATACCTAGACATTAAAAGCATGAACTTTGGCATCAGATGGACTAGAGCTCAAATCTATCAATTAATAGGGCTTATATCAAAATATTTCCTAAAACTTGTTTTGTGTTGCATACTGTACAAGGCATTGAAGATTACAAAAACTAGGACAAAAATGAATCCCAGCTCTTACATAAAAGTCAGGTTAAAAAAAAAAAATCAAGAACTGAAAAGGTGTTTACTAGATCATTATCTAGCGAGCTTCACATAATTATACAACAGACACAAAGGTTATGTTAAGCTGAGACCTAAAAAGCAGTGAAGTCAAGGCGAAGGATGTAGTTGTCATTTCAGGCAGACCTTGTCAAAGGCCAAGAATTAACTTGGTTCCCTGTAGCTGAATTCCTCTTCTGTAAAATGGGGATGTCAACATAGTAACAAAAATTAAATGACATAGCACATAAAACACGTAGCACACCATGACTAGCCCCTAATTAAGTATTCAATAAAGGGTGGTAATTCTACTGGCAGCACTGTCAGTTATTTAAGCACTTCAAACAAAAGTATAACCTAAAATGTAATTTCTTTAAAAAGTTTTTATTGATTTTAGAGAGCGAAAGGGAGAGAAAGAAAAGGGTGCAGGTGGAGAGAGAGGAAGGGAGAGAAAGAGAAAGAGAGCTCATGAGCAATCGTGCAACATCGATTTGTTGTTCCACTTATTTATGCATTCATATGTGCCCCAAACCTTGGTGTATCAGAACTACACTCTAACCAACTGAGTACCAGGCCAGGGCCTAAAATGTAGTTTGTTAGACATGTCTAGCTTTTTTCCTTCTACTTATGTCCCCCAAAAGACCTCAAGCAGCGAGTTTACCAAAAGAGGTCCTCAAATTACTTAAAAGGACAAAGGAAGTC
Organism: Tadarida brasiliensis; assembly: GCA_030848825.1. NCBI lineage: Eukaryota > Metazoa > Chordata > Mammalia > Chiroptera > Molossidae > Tadarida > Tadarida brasiliensis. The sequence goes on from CM061264.1 coordinate 51,309,806, forward strand.
TTTAAAAATCACCTTGTCAGTCCTGCTGCCACGGTTTGGACGTCCACCACGCCCACGGCCACCTCGCCCTCCCCTGCCACCACGTCCTGGGCGGCCAAGGTCTCCAAAATTGATCTCCAGCTGAGACGTTATATCATTTGCTGGCTTCCGGAAATGATGGTCCATAACCGAATCTTCAGCATGAGCCTAAAAATTTAAGTAAAGGCCACTGGGTAATTACTAGGAAAGTAATGTTGAAAATGTCTAAATCAGCTTTCTTCTAAAGACCAAAAATCCAATCTGTCCTTTTGTGAAGAAATATATCAACAAGCAGTAAGTAAGCTTTGGGATCAGCCACTGTGATCTTGAGGAAGAATTCCTTGCAATTCTCTTTCATATTCCCCTAACATTAAATTACAGGTGATATTGGCAAGTCTCAATTAGAAGTATATAAATCACCACTCAAGTGGCTAGGCCCCATCTCAAACCTAATGAATCATAATCTTTAGCAGTACATTTAAAATATGCCCTTCAGATTAGGATTCCCCATAAAGGAATCCCTGATAAAGACATGGATAGATAGCATGTAAGGTTCCTATTATTGATAATACTGAATCTCTTTATAAGTTATAAAGAAAACTTTCACTCTATATTCTTCTAACCATCAGTAAAAGAAATTGTGTACAGATTTCTCAGAATGCCATTCTGTTCATATACAACTTTTATGTATCCTTTCATACACACTGGAGAGCTACAGATTCAAGTTAACCACAACTTTATATAAGGAAACTTTGAAAAGCTGTGCCCAAATAAAACCACGCCTTAAATTTATCAAAGGAACCATCTTAAAAATGAAGTCATCATATTTGTGAAATCCAGATCCTATTTTGTATTTATGTAATAAGCTGCACAACCCAGTCTGCAAAAAAAAAAAAAAAAAAAAAAAGCCACAGAATTTTATACTGCGTAATCCCTGACGACTTACATATTTGGGCTGAATGTTTTCATCAAGTTGGAAACTTTTTTTATACATTAAAGTACATTTTAATTTTTCTATATACATATATGATAACACTCTTTTCTGGAGGAATATGAATAGTTTGTTCTTTTCAGTATCTTATAATATTACAACTGTTAACAACTACCCTTAAAATACAAATTAATGCTGTATTTGTATCCATGCTTTCACCCCTTTAATCATCTAATACCAAATTAAATGTAAATCTTTAGAGTCAGATCAACCTAATTTAAAGGCAATGGGTTCTTTATTTTAAGGAAGCCTAAAAAATAAATTTAAACCCACAAAATTGCTAGCAAATTAAAGTCAATTATACATACTAATTGTCTAATTTTTAAATGTTTGCTATTGTAAAGCAGTATCAATGTACTCAACAGAAGCTTTTACAAGTTTCTAGAGCACAGAAGCAAAAAAAGCCTAAGTTAATATACTACTGAAACAACCTAAAAGGTTTTACTACAATAATATAAAGGAAGTCTGGATGTTGAGGACACATTCCTAATCTCTAAGTAACTAGTAGGATAAATTAGCAAAGCGTATAAACGTGGCTTGGTAATAAAAATGTCCTGGTTTCAAAGTTAATCATAACAAATTTCACATTTTAGAGTTTTCAAACATTTCTAATCATATACATCACCTTGTATAATTATTTCTGTCTATAAAATGCACGAAAAGGCTTCAGGGTATTAATGAATCACCTAAAATTATATCAGAATTTTATATGTATCTTTTTCTGGATAAAAGTTCTGTCAGGACCCCACTCATTTTATTTTAGGTTAAGCCACATGAAATGCCAATTGTCTCAAAGGTGTCCAATCCAATAAATCTTTTTCAAGTTAACCTAAGTAGTTTAATACTTAGTTCAACAATCTCCCAAGGTGAACTGTCAAGGTTCTTTAATCAGAAATCCTATTTGTTTTACCCAGATACACAAAACAACTGTATCTGCAAGAACTATGAAAAAATAACCAATATTCTAATGAAGCAAAATATTTTTTCTTTCTACAGGACTTGACACTTAAAAGACAATGCCCTCACTAATATTTTTATAGACTCAATGTTTTTAAAAATCACCTCTAAACCTAGAAAAATATTTAGGTCTCTTCAACTTGTTTTATTTCAAAATATTTCCAAGTTTGTTTCACAGCTATTGCTTTGTTTTAGAAAATTAAAATGTAGTAAGATCTTATTGAATCTTTTTATTATGGGTTGCCTTCGTAACATTTTAATTTAACTTTATGACTAAAATCTCATACTTACACAAGCCCTAAAAGGATATAACACTGGTACATTCCTCTAACTATGTGCCCCAAGGCTTAAATAGAAGCTGCCAAATTAAAAGCCACCAACATGTCTTTCTCATTAGTTTCCATGTTTTATAAATAAAGGAAATCTATAAATTAATTCTCTGGTCTTTACATCATTCCTCAATAAAGAGACATGACCATTATATATGGCATAGGCAGACAATTTCAAAAACTGAATACTGAATACAGCCACTCATTTTATTTTAGGTTAAGCCACATGAAAATGCCAACCTTCCAATCTAATACAAGTCCTTGAATGATTACGTTAGGCAAGATTTTAAAAAATAGCACAACTCTGAAGACCAACTGTATTTCTGAAACATAGTAATAGCATGATATAGAATGACTAACAGCTTTTTTAGGGGAAGGAACTACCACATTGAAAAAAATTATGCACTGATAGAAGAAATAAATTTCTTGGAATATATGGTAATGGCGTTTATTTTCCTTTTTGAGCAATTCACTTATCCCAAATGATCCTATGTAAAGCTTTCTTTTTAATAAACAGATTATCCACGTGAAACTTTAAACCAAAAATTATAAATGTGTTGAACTGTCACAGCTCAACTTAATTTTACACCTTAATATAAAAACTTAATTTTACCTCTTCACTCTTTGACTTATGAAGAACAAATCCCTTCTTCCACTGCCCATCAGCACCTTCATTTGGTTTTCGGATATTAAATTCTACTTTTGCCCGGTCCTTATTTTGAATAGCCTTCCACTCATCCAAAGTCATTTCTTTTGGACCCTCTTCCTTTACTTCTTCAACTTCGTTCTCCCTGTGAAAAGATGTTTCAATTTTATACCTACTAGGTGACTGACAAAAATCTATTACTTATAAGTAAGGAAGTTAATCTTGGCTGGTCAATCTTTTTGAGAAATATCCAAGGATGGGTGGATCATAATTTTGCAACCCAATGGCTAACATGTAACTTGGCAGACACCAGGAATTCAATGCCTGTTGAAATAGTGCAAGTGTGGATAACTGAGAAAAATATAATTCATCTTCATAAACTTTTAAACAATCATCTATAAGTAATACAATCTGGAATTGGCTTTACCAAACACAAAATGTACATTTCTCTTTTTTCTTTTTTATTTAATCCTCACCCAAGGATGTTTATTGATTTTAGAGAAGAAGGGAAAAAAACATCGATTGGTTACCTCCCATATATGCCCTGATAGCGATCAAACCCATAACTTGGGTATGTGCCCTGACCAAGAATCGAACCCAAAACCCTTTTGGTGCATGGTACAATGCTCCAACCAAGCCACCCGGCCAGGGCTAAAACACACATTTCTTAAAACCACACTTTTTCTTAAAACTGTGCCCTTAAGTAATTAAAATCTTTGGCCTAACTTCTCTTAAAACACATTTTTAATTTCCATAATTGCCCACAATACGTAACTCATAACATATATGAAAGTAATCATCTAGAATGCCTGTGAACCAAGCTTCATATTCTACAGTATAAAAGAACTGTTCCTTTAGCCTTTATTTTAGCAACAGTGAAGGAAAAACAAAACAAACTTTAAAAGCCAAGTTTATACAAATCCTGGATTCTATATATTCCAACTTTCAAACCAACCTGAGTGTGAACAGGACACAGGTTTTGCTAGCAATGAAACTCCACAAAACACTGGTTTCAATACTTCATAGTAAATTAGTTATTTCCAAATATAATTCTCAGATTAAAACTATTATATATTGTGATATCCCCTTTTCGCGAAAGCAAGCATGATCCTAGAAATCTATTATTTTAGTCTAACTCAATCACCAATTGTCAAACAAGTTGCTCGTTATTTTGGGAGCTCTGCTTCTTTCCAAAGATAGCAGATGATCCAGTTAGCCTAGAGCTCGAATATCTCCCCCTTCTATGCTACTCTGTACTGTTTGACTAATCCTATCTTAAAACTTCAAGTTTACATTCAATTGATGAGATTTGACTATCAGGTCCAGCTGTCAGTTTACAAATGAGAAAACTAAGAAAAAAAGTACTAGCTACTGCCCTGGCCAGTTTGGCTTAGTAGTTCAATCCGGCCCTGGTTGAGGTGCCCTGGTTTATGTCATGAGGAAGGCAACCAATTGATGTTTCTTTCCCCCACCCCCACTCTCTAAAAATCATTGCAAAAATACCCTCTGGTGAGGACTAACAAAACAACAACAAAAAGTACTAGCTACTCAGCCCAGCTGGTGTGGCTCAGTGGTTGAGCATCAACCCATGCACTCAGAGGTCAGCGGTTCAATTCCTGGTCAGGGCACATGCCCAGGTTATGGGCCAGATCTCCAGTAGGGGGCATGCAGGAGGCGGTCAATCAATGTTCTCTCTCATGGATGTTTCTATCTCTCTCTCCCTCTCCCTTCCTCTAACAATCAATAAAGAAAAAAAAATTTTTTTAAGTACTAGCTACTCATAAATTGTGTCAAAGCCACATGGAACCATGACACCTACCTTCAACGTTTGTTGTAAGGATCAAGTGAGACAAAACAAAAGCTCTGGAAACTATATATAAAGTCAGCTAAGCTCTGCTTCTTAAATTTGTATTTCCATATACATGATAAAATATTATGTTCAGATTCTCCACTACTCTGGACACTGCTCTATAGAATGTCATCATCACAATCTCCTTTAGTTCAAATATCCTCAATTTCATTCCTGGGTCCTGAATTAAGGATTTGTTTCCAATACCCTATCAATAATACATGATTTCCTTCTGGTAGATATTCATAATCTTTGCAGGTCACAAGGTTACTTAAACATGGGCTCCTTTTTCTTTTTTTGTTTAATCTTCACTTAAAGATATTTTTCCATTGATTTTTAGATAGAGTGGAAGGGAGGGCAGGAGAGAAACATCTATGTGAGAGAAATACATCCATTGGTTGCCTCCCGCATGACCTTGACCAGGGCCGGGGATCGAAACTGCAACCCAAGTACGTGCCCTTGACTGGGAATCAAAACCACAACCCTTCGGTCCTTGGGCCAACACTCTAACCAATGAGTCAAATTGGCCAGGGCCAAACATGGGCTCTTTATTAAAGGTACAACAGTTGTGTTAAACATTGTGAAGTACTTATTATATAAGGCTCATTTAACTCATCCACCACAATTTCATTGTTTACCAAACAAAACTATGATTCCATATAGTTTCATATAAATTAATTTATATAACCCTAAGTTCAACACATCTCCTAACACCATGTATTTTTTCTACTCTCTCCAAGAGCAAATCTATTATTCCTTATTCCAACAAACCCATGGAATATGATACCCCAATCATTAGCAGTGGTTCACTGTAAGAGCAATTCTTTTTTTTTTTTTGGTACGTGCCCCTAGCAGGAACCGAACCCAGGACTCTGGTCCACAGGCCGACGCTCCAACCGCTGAGCCAAACTGGCCAGGGCTGTAAGAGCAATTCTTCCGGAAGAAAAAGTAAAGTTTAGAAAAGCATCTCCTCCCTAATTAATTTGAATATGCCCTGGTTAAGAAGTACTGACCTAAATAATCTATAATGCAAGACTTTCAACCACAAAACTATGTAAGAAGTGATTGAAATATAATTTCTGCTTAGATTGAAGGAAGGCAGAGGAAGGCATTAAATTATTTCTACCAGCATAACTTGAATCTTTAAAAACTTCAAAACCAAGTCTTCTACCTAAAAACTCAGAAAATTAAAAAGATTAAGAAAGCTATTGAACAACATATTCTGGCCTTTGCTCTCCTCATACATTTTAAAACAAGCCAAATTCAGTGTTGATGGAAAATAAATTTCGAAGAGATAGAGGAACTAAAGTGGTAATGTTTTCTAGTTCTAAACTGTCTCAAAATAAAATTGTAGTTATAAAATCCAAAGTACTTTGAACTATGAGTTCTAAGCACTACAATCTTATTTCAACCATTTGGTCTAATTTTTAGAAATGCCCAATTTCAGATTCTAGTTCTCACCTAACCTATTCAACGTCTCTGGATAGTTATCATTTACATGATCCATTACTTACAAATCTACTATCATTACCTCTATCAAGTTAAGGTTAATTAGGTAAAATGCATGGCATCTTATTCCTATTCTCTATTTTGAGGTTACAATAGTTAATTTTTGTGCTTAGGGCTAACAGGTTTTACTAAAATATGTATCTTCCTTATCTTTAAGACAACAATGGTAATTTCAAATAGAAATAACCATTTCTATTTTTCAAAGCATACAGCCCAAATATACTAATATATACATGTGTAAAACACTCCTCTGTATAAATGCTATTTGAGTAATTGGGGTACAATGAAAGTCTCTCCTATTTAAAAAGCCATCAAATAACAGCATTAAACCTATAGGTTTTCTTGGTAAAAATCCAAACTAACTTCAGTGATGGAGTATTAACACTACACATAAAACCACTTACTTATTTTCAGTGTCTGCAACAGGATGTTCTTCACCTTCAGGTGTTTCCTCAGTCACATTTGATTGCTCCAAGTCACTGCAATTATAAGATATTTGTTTCTGAATGTATTTTGGGGACTCTCTAAGGAAAGAAAGAAAAAGAAAAGCATCTAGGTCCATTTACATGTAGCTGAAGAATTCATTTTACAAAAATATTTTAAAATCCTCACATTCCCTGAGAGTCTTTTCCTACTAAATTTATAATCCAGTAGATATTTAAGAGAATATAATTTTACAATGTATACTGATCCAAGTTATAAGTACTGTACTCAAAAAGTAGGACAGTACAGTTAATTTTACAATAAAGCCTCATTGGCTTATCAAATTTTTGTAATGACCAGAAGGGCCAATATCTACAAACTATTAAAGATATAGAAAACCAGAAGACCCAAATAACTTCAATGTAGAATTTCAGGAAAAGCTATATATCCATATGAAAAGAAACTCTAGTATCACACATACTGAAATATAGAAAAATTGGTCACTTGATACATTACAATCTAATCATATCTAACAAGATATTATCTTGTATGGAAGTAGCTGTAACATGAGAGCTATTCCATTCTTGTCTCAGGGACAAATAGTAGTTAAGAGTTATGGGTATAGGATCAATTAAGAGTAGAGTATAGGATCAATTTTATTAAAACTATTTTTAAAAAACCGAATACCAACGTTAATTCATCTTTGACAGTTCCCCAGTTGTGAGATCCGCTACCTCCACGTTTATCCTCGTGCTTCAGGCCACTGTAATGTGAAAAAGAACTAACAAAACTGAGTTAACATAATACTCTTTAATTTTAGAAATTCAAATTTTGTTTTATTAAAAAAGTAGAATCAAATATAAAAATATAATAAAAACCAATATAAGACTTACGATCTATCACTTCCACTATGCCTATCAAATTCACGTTTGCCACGAGAATCAAATCCATCTCCTCGGCCCATTCCACGTCCACGGCCTCCTCGACCTCTTCCAAGACCACCACGGCCTCGAATAGGCCGGTCAATAATCGGTCTACAATGAATAAAGACTATAAACATCCCAGGTTTCCAGAAAAATAGGGAAATTCATTCAAAAACTCAAAAATACAGGAATACATTTATTGGCTCATAAACCAACAGTTAAACACGTTTTAGAAATTTCAAGTCTATTTCTAAACACACAAAGGAAATCAAAACAACTAGGAAGCTACCCCCCAAACAAGAAAATTATTTTTATATTGTCTAAAATTTACTACTGGTGTACATACTTTATCATTGTTATTCATTTCATATTTTAATCCAGTAAAAATGCTATTCACCAATACACTTAATAATTAAACAAATATAGCCCAGCCAGTGTAGCTCAGTGGTTGAGCATCGACCCATGGACCAAGAGGTCGTGGGTTCGATTCTCAGTCAGAGCATATGCCCGGTTTGTGGGCCCGATTGCCAGTGTGGGGGCGTCCAGGAGGCAGCTGATTGATGTGCCTCTCTCTTATCAATGTTTCTATCTCTCCCTTTCCCTTCCTCTCTAAAACGCAATAAAAATATATTTTTTTTAAAAATTAAGCAAATAGCCCTGGCCGGTTTGGCTCAGCGGTTAGAGCGTCGACCTACGGTACAGAGAGACCCGGGTTCAGTTCCCTCTAAGGGCATGTACCTCGGTTGCAGTTTGTCCTCGGCCCTGGTTGGTCGTGTGGGTGGCAGGCACTCGATGTGTCCCTTTCACGTCGATGTTTCTCTCTCTCTCTCTTCCACTCTCTCCCTCCCACTCTATCTGAACAAAAAATGAAAAAATGTCCTCAGGTGAGGATAAAAATAAATAAATAAATAAATAAATAAATAAATATATAAATAAATAAATAAAGTACTGGCTTTAAAAAAATAATAATAATAAAAAAATAAAAATTAAGCAAATATAACCTACATAACGAGTAATCTGTTTTGCTATAAACAACCCAACAGAACTTTCCTGTTAACATCTGGGGATAGCAAGAAAATGAAAATTGTCTATCAATTCAATTAAGTGTTTCACTACAAGAAATCTAAGCTAAGGCTGAACACTAAAAACTTACTGAAATGTCTGAAGTATAACAACACATACATTCAGATGATTCTTTGAAAAACTGGTAAAACATAACCAGTCACAATGCTACCTGGCAATTATGACTTATTTATAGCTTTGTGATATGACTCTATAAACTGACAAAACATTAAGAGATTTTTAAAAATCTTGCCTATCAACTGAAAATTCTCCTCCTTCACCCTTTTCTTCAAGTGGCTTTTCAAATCGTCGTTCACGAGGTGGTCGCCGTTCTGGTCTCCTATCAATTATTTTCCCTTCACCCTGAAGTTGCTGATCAGGTCTTCTACCAACACGTCTTATTCCTAAAATGATAAATAACCAGCATAAGCAAATTATTTCTGCAACACAAAAAATTTAAGCCTACACTTAAAAAGAAACGTTAATCTTTGGGTCCACTAACTAGCATTTACTGTTGAAAAAGGCAAACACTGGGCATCTCTAAAGTGGAACATAGTACTTTAGAGAAAATCTTATTTTAAATAAACTTGTTTCAAACTTCCTTCTAGCTTACCAAGTCATTTTCCCTCCTAAAACACTCTGCAATTGACTTGGAAGTCATCTGGGTAGGCAACCATTATTCCTCTTACTTTTCAAAATGCCAGTCTCTTAATTAAAATTCTAAATTTAAAGAAATTTTAGGCAAATGATACATTTTGGAGTTTAAAGACATCAAAGATAACACCAGTAGACATTCATAAATAACAACCAAGTAAATCTACACACATTCACCAGACATGGACCCCACCAAAAAAAAATGTTTAAAGGGTCACACTTTTATTTTACATAATCTGGAGGCAGGGGAAAAAACCTCAAAAGAGCAAAATGACTGATAAGTCTATAAAAATTACAAAATTGAAAGAAAAACAAATAGCATTTAGGATTACATCTCCATAGTTTGAAATAGCTATTTAACCAGAAAAAAAGTACCATCCTCTTCTAGTTCTTATATGTATGTATACACATATATGTATATATACACAACATAAGAAAAAAACTGTTAAGCAACCTCTAGGAAATATTCATTATTTTACTATTATGGATGGAGAACTTTTCTTTTGGTTTGCTCTTAACAGTGCATTTACTGATTTCCTCCTTTATTACTTTTTTCCTGCTAGTGTGCAATGCCCACAGAGGCAACCAATATGGAGTATTTGTGGCCTTAAGAATAGGTAGATTGATGGTTAAATTCATGATTGTAAAATTTCAAGTATGCTGTAATTCCCAAACCACAATTTCCAACAAAGTCAAACAGCAGCTGAGGAATTATTTTTATAACAAGAGCTTAAGTTGATACACTCTGGTTCTTTTCTAAGAAAGTGGAACACCACCAAGATGTACTCAATTGTTCAAATGCTTGTAAGTAGAGCAAAACAGTAAATATCAAACTCTTCAATGAAATTTTAAAGTCCATTCCACATCATCTCTCAGGATAGGCACACTGTTAGATCTTACACCAAGGCATTTTAAATAAATTTCGTCAGAGCTATAGTGTATTGGGGTGGAGCTATAGAACCAGTCTTTATAATGATATCCAAGCCAAACACACCCAAATGAACAATGGCTTGCTTCCCCACCCAATACTCAATATTAGGTTTACAGAATCAAAAAAAACTTATCAAATATATTCACCCAATAATCGACATTTAAAAATGCATGCTTCTCTTGATGTATTTATCTGTACTTGCAAGCTCACTTGATTTTCACTAGATTCCAGGCTTTTAATTAAAACACACACACACCTTGGTCTACATTCTAGGTGATATTCTGTGATGTCAATTCTCAAGTGCTTCAAATGGACAAAAGACAAACCACAAAGCTAATTCTTATAATATGAATATTTAATACATATCTAGGGTATGTCTAGCACTCTGCTAGGACCTATCTTCAAAGGCACAGAACACATGATCAGGGTAACAATCCTTCCCACTACGAGAGGCAGAGACTGTACATAGTTTATCCTTCCCCAGTGCCCAGAACATCAACTGACAGACAACAGGATCTCAAAAAGAGTATTTTTCATTCAACTTTTTTCCTTTATTTACAAATTTGTTTTATGCAATTTAAAGTTAAGAGTGCTCTGAAACACTGATCTAAGGAAAATGTTGATAGCTAAATATGGGAGATTTCCTAAGGAAACACTACTGAATGGCAAACTCAGTCCTGGTTATAAATTTATGAAACAATTCCCTATCTTTGTAACTTAAAATACTAGTTCTCAGGTAAGAGCTTATTTCAACATGGGCTTTATGATCAAAACAACTGAGGGATTTCAAACATGCTTCATCCTTTGAACATTCAAAATGGGTGAACACACCTACCTTGTACATCTTAGATTTATACTTCAGATTCAATTTTTTCATGTGCTTTCTTGGGATTAGTCTCATCAAAGAGGTCAAGTTGAGCCAGGCCGGTGTGGCTCATCAGATTGAGCATTGTCCCATGGACTGAGAGATCCTGGTTCCATTCCCAGTCAGGGCACATGCCCCAGTTCTGGGCTCAATCCCCAGTAGGGGGGCGTGCAGGAGGCAGTCTATCCATGTTCTCTCACATCGATGTTCCTATCTCTCTCCCTCTCTCTAAAAAAATCAATGAAAACGTATTTTTTTTAAAAAAGAGGTAAAGTTGAGCAGTTTAATTACACAAGCCAGTGTTCCTTAACACATTAAATGATTTACTCAACTGTGCCACAGGTTGCTATAATGCTTAGTTGACAAAACAGATATTTGGCTCAAACAATGTATACATGCTTTTTAATACTCCAACCTGTGCTTCCCCCAACCTGTAATTTTAATACAAGAATTATTTTGTTTTATTCACCCCCGTTCTTCATGCCAAGCCTCAATGAAGTTCTAGTTTTAAAAAAGCAAACCCTAAAACCAAAATATAACACAATTGTTTTGATTTTTTAAAATTCGTTGAAATGCTAACAAACTCAACTAAAGCTAATGAGAAACAACCCCTTTCCGGAGCACGTGGCAGCAAAGCGAAATTTCAACTTTAAATAGAGAAAACCAGCCCAAGATTGAGCTTTGGTCCTACACCTATTTGCTATTGATAGGAAAATAGGTCCTACATCTATTTTTCTTGTCCCCAACTGTTTTGCTTTTTCACTCAGCACAAAAGACAAACAAGTCATGAGTGAGAACGCAAAACTCAAGCTTAAGGCACTCCGCCGAAGTTTACAGTGTGACCTGGAAGCAACTATTACCCGCCAATGAAATCCTGACCACGCTTCCCGCACATGTGGAGACACAGCTCCAAGCGCTCTCGGCCAACGTGACAGCCTCTGCACTCACGCCGCCACGAGGGCCGGGCCGGGCCGCACACCGAGCGCAGGCAGGGGTCGGAGACAGGGTCGTGACAAGGGGACGGTCCTCAGGACTTCCTGAAACCCCTCTCCATTCAGAATTCCCGCTCCTGCTTCACCGAACGCAGCCAAATCGCTCTCCCTCCCAACAGCTTAACTCCCTCTAGCAACTTACTAAGTTTAAAACAGTGGAGGGGGTGCGGGGGGGACAAAAGGCACATGTGGCACCCGAAACAGCAGCTTACTCTACAGTATCTGGTCACCTCCAACAGAGAAGGGGCTTGCTGTGAACTCCGACCCCGGGCTTCCCACTGGGGTACCCCACGCCACCGTGGGACAAGATGGCAGGACAGAAGCCTAACACGGACAACTGCACCTCCACGCAGAGCTCTGAGGGAGGGCTCCGAGCAGGAAGAAGCGGGGGACCCCATGCTTCCCCGTACCCTCAGTCCAGGCACTCGCCTGAGGAATCGGGCGGGAAGGCAACCACCTCCCAAGGTCCCGAGCACGCTGAGGAGCAGCTTATCTCCGGACCACGCTCCTCGCTCAGAACCCGAGGCGGGAAGGGGGTGGCTCCAGGAACCTTGCAGGCGGTGGTTTGAACTTGGGGCTACCACGCTCGCAGGACCTGACTTTTGTCGTGTGGGGGAAACGTGAGGAAATCGGCGGCAAAACCGCCCGCGAAAGCTCGGAGCTCGGGAAGCAAGTGGTAGCCGCAAGTCCGCCCCGCTCCTTCCCTCATCACGGGTCTTCCCCACCTTCTACCATAGATTTACCTTCTTTCTTAAGCGCCACGGGCGGCTGCGTCTCCTCTTTCTTGTCAGCCACGCCAACGTTGGACGGCAGCGGGTTCTTGCGATCTTTCTGGGACTCTTTACGCAGCTGTTTGCCTGCCGCATTGGAGTTGGTCTGGGCTGCGGCCTGAGCTGCGCTCTTGGCCCCAGGGCCCCCAACACCGCCCCCGCCGGCTTCTTTTTTCTTGTTCTCTGCTGCCTTCAACACCTCGAAGGGGTCCGATTCGTCGTCAAATAACTGGTCAAATCGGTTGGTGACCACGCAGCCGAAGCCTTCCTGTAAATGCCCAGGCATGATGGTGGCTCGGCGGCGCGTTCCTCCACGGATTGCAGCGGGCCGCGCCGAGCCAAGAGCGCCTGCTTCAGCTCTTCCCACAAGATGGCCGGGCTGAGAGAGGGGGGCCGTCTTCTCTTCCGGCGCCAGGCACACATCCGGGAGCGGCCAGCGCCGCAGGGCACCCTGGGGCCTGTAGGCCAGAGTCGCTTCTACTGAGGCGGCTCCCGGCGCCAGGACTACAATTCCCAGAATGCACGGCGCGACAACTCTTCGCGCGCGCCTGAGAGGCGGGACCTCACGGAGGGAGTGGAGCGTGCGAGGTGAGGGAGGGGAAGCGCGGTGGTGGGCGGAGTCCTGCCACCTGCTCTTGCCACCCTTAAACTCTCTGGAGTCTCGAGCTGTGGTGAAAACGGGACACCGTATTTTGCTACCGAAAGTACTCTGTCTTTGCTTTTACTCACCCCGTCTCAGGCCCAGGGCTAACTTTCCCCCACCTCTCCGGGAGGGTCAAGGTGACTCCCAGATCTTAAAACTGGAGACTCCCAAACTTCCGGGGCTAGGGGGATTGCTGAGGTGCGGTACTGGCCTCGCCCAGGCAGGACCCGATCGGCTTCGATTCAAGTCCCTCCCTACTCAGTTGCTGGAGTCGCCCTCCTGTGCCCCCCAAAATGAACCGACACTATTTATCGTGAGGCACAATACGCTTCCTCTCGCAGGGACACGAACTTGGACAGCGGAATTAATCAAAAGGACAAGTTGAACTATCACATGGGAGTGTTGCGCGCCTTTCCTGGGTGAGAATTACGGTTTTGCGACGGATGCTTTAATTACTGTTAACTCCTGACAGTGGAGCACTAGCTAGACACTGGGCAAGCTTCGAAAAGGCACTGTTTGTAGAAACACTTTCTGGAGTCAATCCGATTGTCCATTAGTGTCCAGCAAGCCAAGGATTAAGTGTTAGTAAAATGGGCCCAAGAAATAACATTTTATTTTTAAATTATTTTTATTTATTTTATTATTTTTTAATATGTCTTTATTGATTTTTTTTTTTTTAGAGAGAGAGGAAGGGAGAGAGATAGAAACATCGATGTGAGAGAGAAACATCCATCATTTGCCTCCTGCACATCCCCTACTGGGGATCCAGCCGGAAACCGGGGCATGTGCCCTGACCAGGAAGGGAACCAGTACCTCTCAGCCCATGGGGAAACGTTCACTGAGCCACACCAGCCAGACCAAGAAATAACATTTTAGAGCATCTGAGTGCATGGTGTGCTGAGAGGGGCAATGAGGGGAGGAAAATATCAGCTAATTATCATATACTAAAACATTGACATTAACTAACATCTGTTACGGAAATTGACTGTCAACGCATGTTGACCCATATTTGGTAGCACTATAAGTGTTTAAATATATCATCATAATTTTTAAACCTTTTTCCATTAACACAAAATATAATCGAAAATGCATCTCTATATTCCAGGTGCTATGAATAACCTTAATCTGAACAGCTTTTGAGGTAGGTACTTTCCCATTTTCACTGATGATGAAACCATTTCAAAGGTGAAATGACATCAAGTTCACACCTCTGTTAAGTGGTAGTGCCAGGAGTTAACCCCGGCTCCTGACTCCACTATGAGACTGTTGACATCAACTCTTTAATCTAAACTCTGCCTTCTGATAGAAGTCAGTCAATTTTTAATTAATTTCCAAATACTTAATTAGGTTTAAATATTATTGCATGTAGGGCAGTATGTAACATGGCTGAATATGATCTTATTAATTTCTGAGCAGATTTTAAATCAATTCCTTAACAGAGGAAATAAAAGACAGAGTCACATTACAGGCATGTGGCAGCAAGCCTGGTGGTTTTCTTGTTTCTAAATCCAGCCCCCAACTCCTCAAAGTCAACTGTTTCTCTGTTGCCTCCCTCCCTGCCTCACACACCCCCATCTCTCACACATACCCCACTCCCTTCTACAAGTTCTGGCTCTTGTGGCTCCTACCAAGACAAAAGACAAGGAGTGTTGTTTTTTTTTTACCACATTCTTCATGCCCCTTAGAAAATAGCTTAAGTGCAATTTGGAAGATCTCCATGCTTTAAAAACCTTTTCTCTTTACCAAGGGCTGTTAATAGCTGCATCTTTGAGACATATGCTACAATTTACCTCTTGCTGGCCGCTGCCGCAACAATATTAGGAGCTAAAACTTGGTATTTTACTATGTGCTTGGTGTACTTTACATGTGTGATCTCATTCCATCCTCACATCAACTCTATGAGAAAGGTATTATTTCATTTCTAAGGTGAGGAAAATAAAGCACAAAGAGACTAAGTAATGCACCTACTCCCGCCATAATCTAGGGAGCGGGGCTAGCCTGTTCTTAGTCATTTTTATCTAGTGTACAGATCCCTGGTTGCTTCAAACAGATTTTTATGATCACCAAGCAGTATTACAATAAGAATATTTAAATATAAGCCACACATAGGGAATTGTATGGCTATGAATTTATTTTTTTTCTTCCAATTTTTATTAATTTTTGTTACAGATGTTTCTCCTTTTTCCCCCTAGACACCCTCCTCCCCATCCCACCCCCCCACCCCCCCAGCATTGTTGTCTATGTCCATTGGTTATGCACACATGCATATAAGTTCTTTGGTTCATCTCATCCATCCCCCCCGTGCCCCTCCTGTGAGGTTTGTCAGTTTGAACCATACTCCTTTCTATGTCTCTGGGTCTATTTCGTTCATCAGCCCACCTTGTTCATTCTGTTCCACAAATAAGTGAGCTCACGTGGTATTTGTCTTTCTCTGATTGGCTTATTTCGCTTATGGCTATGAATTTATGAGGTTCACTTATGCTCTTCAGAGAATTTACCTATTAATGTAGCATAAAATATAAATAAAATTTGGGGAAAGGGAAAAAACTTGGAAGCACTTTCTACTTCCTTCTCTCCCTTTCTTCTCTCCTGGAATTTTGGTTAATCCAGGAAAGTTTTAAAAATCATTTTTAAAGTATACAAATAAAGCTCAAAATGGTAATTCTTTTACATCTCAAATCAGTTATTATCTTATAAGTAACCATTTTAACTAAAGTTTCCCTTCTCCCAAGAAGTTAAAATAATATTTTAAAATATTTAAATGTCCCTGCTACTTTGAATAGAAAAAAATATATTGCTGAATAAACCTCAAGGGAGGAAAAAAGGAGACTTCTTGGTAGACTGTTACTCAAATTAAAGGCGTGAATTGTAAAGTGACAAATTATAAGATACCACCGATGAGAAATGTAGCCTAAAATATCAGCTTTCTGTAGCAAGCTTAAATCACATACTGTTCTCTGAAAAATAGGCAACTAACTCCACAGCCTTATCTATAGCAAGCTCTCTAAACAGTAAATGCTGAAAACTATGCAAATATATTGATTAAATATCCATTGTTTGCCTAATGTTTATGAAACTGAGAAACAATATTATACCTCCTTACAACCCTCACTTACTTTTAGGATAATAATACCCAGTTCTCAACCACTTTACAACTTATTTTTACCCATTTCTTAATAATCTCAATCCCCTATTACTAACTGCTGCTATATTATAATTACTAACAACTATAATTTGAGCCTTTACTATACTTGACACTGTGCTAAGTACTTTACATGCATTATTTTCTTTCATTCTCAGAACAACATTATGAAGTAAGTAGTATTAGTATCTCTACCCTGCCCCCTTTACAGATAGGAAAACTGAGAACAAGAACCTCTCCCAGCCCTGGCTGGTTTGGCTCAGCGGTTAGAGCGTTGGCCCGCAGTCCGGAGAGACCCGGGTTCGGTTTCCCCTAAGGGCATGTACCTCAGTTGCAGTTTGTCCCCGGCCCTGGTTGGTTGTGCGGGTGGCAGCCACTCGATGTGTCCCTTTCACGTCGATGTTTCTCTCTCTCTCTCTCTCTCTTCCTCTCTCTCCCTCCCACTCTATCTGAACAAAAAAAAATGAAAAAATGTCCTCGGGTGAGGATTAAAAAAAAAAAAAGAACCTCTCCCAAATTCACATTGCCTAAAAGAGTCCAGACAATCTGATCTCACAGCCTAGATACCCAACTATTATACTTGTGAGGGACATGGTAGAAGAAACAAAGTCCTTCATCCTTATATTGCTACCACCTATAGCAAAAGGAAACTATTACTCTACTAAAACACTTTGGGGACACTAGATGTAGGTACTGCATAAAATGTAAATAAGAGACTAATTTTTAATATACTCTAAATACAGTGTACATTTTTAAAACAAAAACAATAAAGGTGGTTCTTGTGAAGAAAGGGCAAATCCTCTATGTCTGAGGATGGAATGCTAAGTATAATCTTGCAAGTCTAGGCTCTTACTAAAGTTAGAATATCAAAGCTAAATATAGAAATATTACACTCTATTTTGCCACCTCAAACTTACTTTGAAGGTTGATCCTCTTGATTTTAAACTTCTTTTTTCCCCCTACATTGTACTCTTAAAAATACAAACAGCTTTGCCCTGGCCAGTTTGGCTCAGCGGTTAGAGCGTCAGCCCGCGGTCCAGCGAGACCTGGGTTCGGTTCCCGCTAAGGGCATGTGCCTCGGTTGCGGTTTGTCCCCGGCCCCGGTTGGGGTCGTGCGGGCGGCAGCCACTCGATGTGTCCCTTTCACGTCGATGTTTCTCTCTCTTCCTCTCTCTCCCTCCCACTCTATCTGAACAAAAAATGGAAAATGTCCTCGGGTGAGGATAAAAAAAAATAATAATAAAGTCTATTAAAAAAAAATACAAACAACTTTATTGAGATATAATTCACATGCTATATAATTTACCCAACTAAAGAGTACTATTCAAAGGTTTTTAGTGTATTCACAGAGTTGTACAATTATCACCACTATCTACTTTTAGAACCTTTTTATCACTCCCCCTCCCCCAGGAAATCCATACCCATTAACAGTCACTCCTCATTCTCTCCCACCCCTGTCCTAGGCATCCAATAAATCTACTTTCTGTCTCATAGATTTGCCTGTTTGGACGTTTCATATAAATGGAATCTTATAATATGTGGTCTTTTGTGACTGGCTTTTACTCAGCATGTTTTCTAGGTTCATCCATGTTGTAGCATGTATTAGTAGTTTCTTCCTTTCTGTGCCTGAATAATTTTCCATTGTATGAATATACTACATTTTATTTATTCATTCACCAGTTAGAGGATATTTGGGTTATTTCTCCTTTTCTGGCTGTTACGAATATTTGTTTGCAGGGGTTGTGTGGACATATGTTTTCATTTCTCTTGTATACATATCTAGGAAGAGAATTATGATTCATATGGTAACTTTAGGTTTAACATTTTGAGGAGCCAAACCTTTTTCCAAAGAAGCTGCATCATTTTATAATCCCACCAACATGTATGAGGGTTCCAATTTCTCCTCATCTGCACTAATGCTTATTATAATCTGTCTTTTTAAATATAGTTTTGATTTTGATTTGTATTTCCCTAATGGCTAAGAGTATCTTTTCACATGCTATTAGCCATTTTTATATCTTCTTTGGAGAATGTCTGTTTAAATCCTTTGCTGTTTCTAACTGGTAAATTTATCTTTTTATTGTTGAGTTGTAAGAATTCTTCATATATTCTGGATTCAAGTGCCTTATCAGTTATATGATTTGCAAATATTTTATCCCATTCTGTGAGCTGACTTTTCACTTGGTGGTATCCTTTGCAGCGTAAAAGCTTAAAATTTGATGTCTTTTGTGATGAAGTCCAGTTTGTCTATTTTTCTTGTCACTTGTGCTTTTGTTGTCATAATCTAACAAGGCTTTGCCTAACCCAAGGTCACAAAGTACTTCTATGTTTTCCTCAAACACTTTCATTGATTTTAAAATAGTTTTAACCCTTATATTTAGGCCTTCAATCTATTTAAAATTAATTTTTTGTTTGCCCTGGCTGGTGTGGCTCAGTTGGTTAGAGTGTCATCCTATACACCAAAAGGCTGCGGGTTCAATTCCTGGTCAGGGCAGGTTCGATCCCGGGTCAGGACATGTTTGGGAGGCAACCAGTGGATGTTTCTTTCTCACATCAATGTTTTGTGTGTGTGTGTGTTTTTTCTCTCTCTCTTCCTTCCCCTCTCTCTAAAATCAACAATCATGTCCTCGGGTGAGGATAAAAAGAAATTAATTTTGTGTTCAATGTATTCCTCTTCCTTTTAGCTTAAATTAATTTTGAGTATGTCAAACCAAAAAAGAAGACTTTAGAAGAAAAAAAGATACTACTATTATTCAACTTATTCTTGTTTTAAAAACATTTTATCTTGAACATTACCATAAATAGCTATTTAAATACATCCAATGAAATTCCAAATGCATCTGTACAAACCCCTTTGAATATAGAAAATATATTTCACTCTTAATGCAATTTTTATAATAAACATTGCATTCAACAACTGTTTATTGAACATCCACCTGTGTGTTAAGCACTGTTCTGAGCCCTGAAGATTCTGTGGTGAATACAACAGGCCAGGCCCCCATTTTCATGGAATTTATATGCTGGTGGAAAGAAGCAAAGAGTAAACAGGTAAATAAATGCATCAATAAATTTTTCAGAAAGTGGTAAGTACTATGAGAGTGTAGTGTGAGGAAGGGACAACTTTTTTAGATTGTATGGTCAGAAAGCCTTCTGAGCTGAAGTCTGAATGAGAAGAAACCAGCCTTGTAAAGATTTGAAGAAAAAGCAGAAGAAACAGCAAGCAAGAAAACATGAAGTAGGAAGGAGCTTGTAGATTCCAAGACAAACAACAAAAACAAAAATCTTTGAGTGTCTGTAGCCAAATGAGCATGAGGTTGGAGTGGCAAATTGGAAGACAGATCCTCTAGTGAATACTAGATAATTAAATCTGTGTGTGTTTTCAAGTCGCTTCCCATTTTCTTTTTCCAGAGGAATCCCTCAACTAACATGGTAATAAGGTTTAAATTTTAAACCAGGAAAATATTCTGTAATCAAAATTTTCATTTGTTATTCTAAAAGAGGCCAGCTCAACACATTCTTGAAGTTCTAAGCTGATAGTTTAGGCATTGAGAGAGCAAAGACATTCCTTCCTGATCCAGTGGGAGCTCAAACATTGCTCTATTGCTCTTTTTTACTATCTAAGAGAAAAGTTCCCTCTCTATACTGCAACTATTCTTGGCTTCTGTGAAGTGGACTAAAGGCAACAATACCCAACAAAGATTGTTGGCAGAAGCTTTCTTCATGGTGACATCATATTATTTACCAGAAGCTACTAGAGAGCTGAGACAGAACAAGTCCAGGTGGTATTCCTAAAATTGAAAAATTAGAAGAAACAATTATAAGCACAATGTTCAGACATAATAGCTTTGAATGAATTGTAACCATTATCTCAATAGCTTGAACTGATCTTCAGAGATACTACTTTTGATTGTTGGCTGGAATCTCATAGGTTTCTGCTGCTCCCAGAGGAAACAAATGGTAAGGGCGAAGGAAATGGAGCCTCTATAGCTAGAGATTATGTGTAGAAACCTTGGAGTGCCGTGTGTGTGTGTGCATGAGCAAATTGTTCTAAAATTAGACTAGTGGTGGTTGTATAACTGAATATACTAAAGAAACATTGAATTGTAAACTTCAAATGGGTGAATTGATGGTATATGAATTATGTCTCAAAGTTGTTTTTTTTTTTAAATAAAAAGCTTCTGTGAAAATCAAAAGACTAAGAACCATTGCTCTCTGGCATGAACCTTTGATCATGTCCTATTTTCTAATCCCAGGATACTCACAACTATCATATACTTATTATATGCCAGGCACTGTACTAGATGCTTTACATGTATTAGTATATTATATAACACACGTTGAGGTAGGATTGTTATCCACACTAAACATGAAACCAACAAATGGTAGAGACTGGATTTGAATTCAGTTCCACTTGGCTCCAAAAACTCACGTTCTTCCCATTATGCCACCAGTACTTCTCAACTAAGTACCCATAATAACTATAAGGATACCACTTTCCAGGACAATGTAGGGTATTACTGCTTTTCCATTCTGCTCTGTTCAGTCATTACATTCTAACAATTCTCCCTAGTATCTCCCAAACATCTCCTTTTCTGGATCGCCGTGGCTAGCACTCCAATGCAGGCCTTCATTTCTCTCTAGGAGTATTACTGTTGGCCCTGACTTAAAATTTCATCTGGTCTGGAACATCTGATCATATCACTCCTAGACTTGTATGACAGCTTTTCTTGGCTCCCCATTATGTAATCTGGTGCCATCTGCTTTCCAGCCTCCTGTCTCCCATCCTATGCACCCTAACCTTCAAGCCATGTAGGACTGCTCACTCTACACCATGCACATGCCTATGCTCCATGTCCTTCATACACCTTACAATTCACATCTCGTTCTAGTAATTCATGTTGCAAATTCCTTCTCGTCCACCAGGTCTTACCTTGAGTTCACTTTCTGTAACAAGTCCCCTCTGATCCTCAAACATCCTGCCCCCCCCCCAGCCCCATGTGACTAATAGTACCCATTTCTACCCTATTTGCTGCAGTACTTAAGTACTTATCACACCGAATTGTCACTGTTTGTTTATTTACCTCTTCTAGTAGTTTGTCAATATTTGCAGTGAGGGTGTTTTGTTGTTTTGTTGTTTTGTTGTTTTGTTTAGCTGTATTCTCCCCACTCCATGGTGCTTAGCACATAAATGGATCTATTGAAGGAACGGTGGGTGCCTCGTATTTCCTACTAGATTACACAAGTCCTGTTATTTCTAGTGTCTAGCATACTTCTATTTTCTAAATACCTGTTTAATGATACTTCACGCTTATTAAGTATTTACTGTGTGCCAGACACAGTTCTAAACATTTAACACTCATTTAAAACTCATGATAACCACGTGAGGTCAGTGTTATAATTAACCCATTTTACATAAGGGAACCGAGTTACAGAAAGTTTCAATAACAAGATGTGTGACCTTGACCACGTAAAAGACAAAGCTACAATTCTAAGTCTGGTTCCAGTGTCTGCACTCTGACACTATGCCATGTTGCCTGTGTGTGCGTGTCTGTCAAGGGAGGGAATAAATAGAATCCGTTCCAACCTCCACAGGAGTAAGAGCCCAGGAGCGCTGAGCCTATTGAAGGAAGGAGGATAGAAAGTGCATTGGGGACTACAACACACTTAATTTCTCATGGGCATAAGGTCATAGATTTCATTGGGATTAGTTGGAGTACACACTGTGGGAACTTCAGGCACATTACAGGCAGTGTAAGCAATTGTGAGTAGGTGGGTGGCAGAGCCTGGTCTTGCTCTCCGGCTGTGTGAAATGGACTCCAGTGGGCTGCTATGGAACAAAGCTTGCCCCCCCCTTCAAACCATCACCCCATTTAATGGCCTCGTAACCTGGGCTCATTTCTCTTTTTTTCTTTTCTTTTTTTTAATCTTCACCCGAGGATATTTTTCCATTGATTTTCAGATAGAGTGGAAGACAGGGCAGGAGAGAGAGAGAGAAAAAAACATCCACATGAGAGAAACACATTGATTGATTGTCTCCCGCATGACCCCGACCAGGGCCGGGGGTCGAACCTGCAACCCAGGTACATGCCCTTGACCAGGAATTGAACCCAAGACCCTTCAGTCTGAGGGCCAATGCTCTAACCACTGAGCCAAACCTGCCAGCGCTGGGCTCATTTCTTTATCTCTCTAAGCCTGTTTCCTTATCTGTTAAATAGGGATGTAATTGTCAGGGATCTTTTTTATCTTTTGTCATTTTTATTAATTTATTTTTGTTACAGATGTTTCTCCTTTTTCGTCCCTAGATACCCTCCTCCTGATCCTGCCTCCCCTCCCCCCAGCATTGTTGTCTATGTCCACTGGTTACGCATACATGCATATAAGTTCTTTGGTTTATCTTGTCAGGGATCTTTTAGGACTGGGAGGATTCAATGAGTTCATACATGTAAAACACTTCAAGCAAAGCAGGGCATGTAGTTAAGTGCTCAAAAAAAAGAAAAATGAAAAATAAGGAGGGAAAAGTGTTTCTCCTTGGGGAGGGTCACTAAAGCCAAGTAATCATTTCAGTAGAAGAGGGAAGAGAAAGGATCCAAGTGTAAGCCAATTCTGCCACTTTTCATCAGGTTTAGGAATTAAATGTTAGGAAAGAGAAAGCCATTGTAAATGTTTGCTAAAGGGAATTGTGGGGAACACAATACAAATAAATAATCACCTTAGAGATTCCTGGTGGCTCATTAAGAGGTTCCTAACCACATATTTATACTTAGAGAACACCTCTGTTGAGGAATTTAAGCAGATTTTAAAATTAGAACCTTTTTAGCTCAAGGGGATTTTGAATTGTTAATAATTTTAAGGGCCCTGTTTCCTTCTTTTCCTCAATGACCTTTTCTCTTACCCCTCTAACTACAGTTTCCCCCCACAACAGTTTTTTGAAATGCATTTCCACTAGTAAAATCCCTGAGTTCTCTTTTGTTTATGTTGAGAGGAAATGGTTAAGAATGAAAGTAAGAGAAAACAGAGAAATCCTCAGTCCCGTTGGCTGCCTGCCAGGAAAAATGCCAAATGGCAGAGGCCTTGCTGAAAGCTACCCAGCCACAAGCACGAGAGATTGGCCCATCACAAGATAATAATCCTCCAAGGGAATTTATACCAACAGCCTAAAAATTGGATGACTTTAGAAACTTATCCCCAAGAAGATCTTACAACCAGACTTAGTAAAATATTCGGGTCTTAAGCTCCCAAATCAGTCACTATACAAGAGCCTGGGATCTGAGGTCACATGCAAAGGATTCAGATATGTGAATGCTTTAATCTATCTGGGAGGCTATATAGTAGGTTGGTGAGGCACACTAGGGCCAGAGAGACCTCATTTTGGATCCTGGCCCACTACTTGCCACCCTTGCAATTTTGCACAAATTGCTTATTCTTGCCAAATTACTATTTCTTCATCTTTAGTATCAGGAGGAATAAAATAATACCTATCTGACAGGGTTGTAGTGAGGATTAAATTCAGTTTCTAACACACTTAAGTGTGCTGCTCAGTAAATGTTAATTGCCACCACTACTAGTTTTGCCAGCCCTCAACATTGACAGGTGGGAAACAACACCTCATATTACACCTTCTCATACAGAGGCTACAGGACCATGCCATTCTTAGTTTGTTTTCATTATGTCTACACCAGTAAGTCACACCAGAGGATCTGGGAGGGTCTAAGAACTCAACCATGAGTGTCCAGGGCAAAGGAAGCCTGAAAGGAAGTTATTTGAATCAAAGACAAGTAATATTAATAACAGTACCTATGTGAACACCTAATCCATTATCCTACTTAATCATCACAATAGTCCCTATGGGAGTATCATTAGTCCCACTTTATAAATAAAGAGACTGAAATTCTCAGAGGTTTCCTACCTAGTAAGTGGTGGAATTGGTATTTATTCCAGGATTATCAAACACCAAACCTTCTTCTCTTTCATCTCTACTCTAACGTCTTGGATCTGAAGGCTTCAAGATTAGCAATGTAATGTAGAAAAACTTAGTATTTTTAGGCAATATGAACTGGCAAAAGCTCGAAAGGTAGTTCCTCCCAGCAGCCCCTTACTCCACCTTAAGATCAGAATCCCCCATAGCACACTTCTCATAGACACATGCTTGGTTTGAAGAGATTCTGAGCAAGACCCATTTTAAACATCTTAGAAAGACACCAAAAGACAGGGCTAACACCCAGAAGCTGTCTTGTTTGTCCACACTTGGTAATGAATGCCTATCAGCAGGGAAGCCTGAGAGGCAGAGCACCCAAGCAAAGCAATGACGTGCCCCAGATAGCTTTGTGGCAGAATGCATTTTCCAAAGATGAACACAGCAATATCTCATCCCACACACTCTTCTGCAATGTGATCTTGCAACTCCCCATCAAGAGGTGGAGTCCATTGCACTTATCCTTCAGTCTGGGCTGGTCCTAATGACTAGCTTGACCAATCGAATGTGTTGCAAGTGATAAAATATTCTGGGTGCTCTGAGGCAGGGTCACAAGAAGCATTTCAGCTTCTGCTCATGACTGTTGGACCACTCTTGAAATTCTCTGAGAAGCCCAAGCCACACAGAGAAGTCATGTGTGAGGACTCCAGGTGACATCCTCCAGGAGCTCCCAGTCACCAGCCAGCATCAGCTGCTAGGTTTGTGAGTGAGGTGGCTTAAACATCAGTCTGGTCAAAGTCTTCAGTTGACTGCAGCCACAGCCAAGACTAACTCCACGATTTGTAGGACCCAGTACAAAATGAGTCTTTTGGGCTCCCTGTTCTAAAAGTATTAAGAGATTAAAGACAGCAACAGCAGGTACGGAACCAAGAGTGAAGCCCCTCTAAACACTGGGCCCTGCATGACCACGCGGGTCCTGTGCCAGGAAGCCTGACCTGGCCATAGTAAATATACTGCAACCAGTTGAGAGGCCCCCACACTTGGTAATGAAAGTTCTGCAACCACAGAACTTCGCAGCCTAGTCAACCCACAGCACTATGAGACACAATGATAAATTGTTAATTTAATTCACTAAGCCTTGGGGTGGTTATGCAGCAATAGAAAGTTAGAACAATTCCACAAATTAGCTGCAGGTAACCCTAACCAGACAAGTGCTGAGGCAGCAAGTGTACAAAAGGACCCGCTGCTCAAATACATGCAGGAGCTTGATTTTATACAATAAAACATATAAATCCTAGATCCTGAAGTAAGGCTTCCCTGGGGTCAGAGAAATTGTTCTCATTTGGGCAGACTCTGGGAGAAGAAGGCAGTCAGTATAGCTGGCTCAGTAATAGCTAAGAGAAGAGGCATTACCATTAAAAAAAAGTCAAACAGCCCGACTGGTGTGGCTCAGTGGTTGAGCGTCGACCCATGCACCAAGAGGTTGCCAGTTCGATTCCTGGTCAGAGCACATGCCCAGGTTGTGGGCCCGATCCCCAGTGGGGGGCATGCAGGAGGCAGCCAATCAATGTTCTCTCTCATTGGTGTTTCTATCTCTCTCTCCCTCTCCCTTCCTCTCTATAAAATAAAGAAAGAAAAAATATTTTTTTTAAGTTGTACTCTGCAATTAGATTTATTGGAGTGATGAAAAGAAGTTAAAAATGAGGGAGCTGAACCACTTTGTTTAACTGTCTGAGGTATCAGGGACAATGAGAAAGTTTTCTGGAGATGTATAAATTGTTTGATTTTCTAGAAAAGTGAAAAAGTTGGATTCTGCAAAATTAGTTACCTCAATGTGCATCATGGGCTAGATTCTTGGAATAGCAGGTTCAAGGAACAGTTTATGAATTACTAAGAGGAAGAATTGATCACTAGGGTCCTACATTGGTTCCCTTGGAATAAATCATGGTAGACAGAGGGCTTGGTACACAGTAGGTAATCAAGAAATACTTGTGTTATGAATTAATCTTATTTTTTTATGGAGTTACCACACATTTCATAAAGAATTCAAGGCATTTAGAAAAGCATTTCATGAATTCCTTGAGGGAAAGAGAGCAAAATGTGGGCCACAGAATAATGGAGTTAAGTCATTTGTGACTGATTCAATGATCAGTTACAAATGCTTTATAAAAGTTAGAAGGGCCCAGCTGGTGTGGCTCAGTGGTGGAGCATCGACCCATGGACCAAGAGGTCACCAGTTCGATTCCCAGTCAGGGCACATGCCTGGATTGTGGGCTTGATGCCCAACAGGGGGTATACAGGAGGCAGCCGATCCGATCTTTCTATCTCTCTCCCTCTCCCTGTCTCTCTAAAAATCAATAAAAACATATATTTTTTTTTAAAGTCAGAAGGAATAGACCACCTGGGCTATCTGGAATAGTGGTCTATCTAACAGTGGAATAAGGCACGGATTTTGATGTCATTGCTGTGCCATTTGTTAGCAATAAGACCTCAGGCAAATCACGTAACTTCTCACAACCTCAGTCTCCTTGCCAGCAGAGAGTGAATAATAACCCATATGGGATAGGCTTGAAGTAGTTAAAGACAAAAACCCAGGTCAGTTGGCTGTGTTCAGCCCCCAGAGAACCAGAGCAGGTGGTTCCTCTGCCAGGGAGACAATTACAGTGAGAGGCAGGAAACAACCAAAGGAAAAGGTTTTTAAGTAAGAGGAGAGTCTTCCGGGCAGTACTTGGCTCAGAAGTCAGCCTTTTTTTCAATAGACTTTATTTAGATCCACAGGTCCCTAACAGCCTGTCCTTTCACCACAGGACTGAGAAGAATCACTGACATTCTAGACCTTTCAGAGGGATTTTGACTGGAGGGAGAGTCATGGCTCCTGCCATATGTGGGTCTTTTCTATAACTAATAAGTACAGAGCAAAACATTAGAATGATATAAATTTAGCAAAAGAAATATAGAGTGCCGGGAAACCCCATGCTTGAAAGACCCACCTTTGGGCAGCATCAGAGACTGAGAGTTCTGTGCAGTTGGCAGATGAGAATTAAAACATAAAAGTAAACAATTCAGGGACAGTCCAAGAGGCCTGACACAGGGCCTGAGCCTTGTGTTCAAAGCCCTCCAGTGTAGACTTTTGATGTTATCTCCAAATAAAGTTATACAGTTAGCTGTCTTAGAGATACACTTACAGGCTTGAAAGAAGGTCATGTTCATTATGCAATTTTTTTTTCACTGAACTATTTATTTATTTTCCCCTAGACACCCTCATTTTTAAACGTGCTTTTCACTGCTGGACAATACTACCTGTAGTGTTTTATCAATTAATATTTTAAATAATATTAATACATTTAGTAAGACAATCCTGTAATTATTTTGTGCATAGCAAAAATATACTGCTTTTCTCATATGTTAACAAAACTGTTACTAAAAGCCTCTTAACACAAGTATGACCACAATTTTTGTAACCCTGTTTTAGCATTTTTATTTTTTAAAATATATTTTATTGATTTTTTTTTCTTTTTTAGAGAGCAGGAAGGGAGAGAGAGATAGAAACATCGATGTGAGAGAGAAACATCTATCAGCTGCCTCCTGCACACCCCCTACTGGGGATCGAGCCTGCAACCTGGGCATGTGCCCTGACCAGGAATTGAACCAGGACCTCTCAGTCCATGGGACGACACTCAGTCCACTGAGCCACACTGGTCAGGCTGTTTTAGCATTTTTAAAAAACATACGAAGATTCTTAAAAAACCGTGTATGGCCTGTGTTTCTCTCAGTCTCTGAGAGAAGGTAGATGAAAGCCAGATTCAGAATCATGACAGTGAAGGTAGGTGATTCAGGCCAGGACAGCAGAGGGGCTGCTTCCTGGGTGACTTTCTCCAGAATCAGAGACACGATTTGGTGATGCTGGTCCTAGCTTTAGGAGGTACCATTTGTGTGTTTGGAAGTACTTCCTCTATAGACACTAGTTTTCACCTTTTAAAAAGGGGACGAGCCCTGGCCAGTTTGGCTCAGCGTTAGAGTATGGGTCCATGGACCAGTGAGTTGCAGGTTCGATTCTGGCCAGGGGCATGTACCTCGGTTGCGGTTCGTCCCCAGCCCTGGTCGGGCTGTGTGGGAGGCAACCAGTTGATGTGTCCCTCTCGCATGGATGTTTTTCTCTCTCCCTCCCACTCTATCTGAAGATAAATAGAAAAATACCCTCGGGTGAGGATTAAAAGGGGGGGGGTGATGTTGGACTTAATGATCTCTAAGATATTTTTCTTCTTTAACATTTTCAGGCAGCTATTAATACCTGAGTCAAGAAAGGTAGGTGGGCCCTGGCCAGTTTGGCTCAGCGGTTAGAGCGTCGGCCCGCGGACCAGAGAGACCCGGGTTCGGTTCCCGCTAAGGGCACGTACCTTGGTTGCAGTTTGTCCCCCGCCCCAGTTGAGGTTGTGTGGGTGGCAACCACTCCATGTGTCTCTCACACGTCGATGTTTCTCTCTCTCTCTCTTCCCCCCTCTCTCCCTCCCACTCTATCTGAAGATACATGATAATAATAAAACATAAAAAAAATAAATAAAAATATGTTAAAAAAAAAAAAAAGAAAGGTAGGTGGTCCTCAATTCCTCATCCCAAACCTTTGGAACCACAGGTTTTCAGAATTCAGAACTTATCAGATTTAAGAAAAATAATATGTGCATATAAAAAAATATAACACTCTGGTGGGGTATATAGCAGACCTGTAGTTGTAATTACATATTATTTCTGCAGCAAAACGTATGAATATTCATACTAAGTGAGAAATAAAGACTATAAATAGCCACATGACATGTGAGCTCAGTTCAGGTTTTGCCACTAAATGAATTCAGGTCAGGTTAGGTCTTACCAGGAATGAATTACAAAACAAAACAAAACAAAACACCACCAACTTTTAGCTTTTAGAACTTTTCAAAAAATTTCTGAGTTGTGTAGTTAACCCCAGAACCACTCTAAAGTTATGTCTTCATATTAAATGAAATGTATACATATCTAAATATGTTTCAATAATTCTTAACAGATTTTACATTGTTCATGTTAGAATGTACCTTGCCTTGTGCTCTTTCATCATTGATCACTTTTTTCTCTTTAAGGTCCCAAGGTAAAAGAAATTCTTCAGATATGGAAAAAGACAGATAGCTGGCAATTGCAAAACTAGTTTTCCACATACAACAATACCATGTTATTTTTAAATACCAAAACACCAGTCTATTTGTTGTTATATTAAAAAAAAAAAACTTTCAGGTTTTCAGTCCACTATTTTGTGGATGTATCCACAGAATTATACACTGCATTAAAATATCAAGCCAAACAACGGTGGGTGCGTGTTTACAAAAATGTTCTCACCACATTCCCTCCTTGTTTAAAATCACTCCCAAGCTTTGTTAGCTTTGTTTTCAATTTCCTATGTTTCCAGAGAGGTTGGCAGCTTTTCTTATGTTTATTAGGCATTTGTACTTCCCTCAGAGCTTGTTTCTGTCTCAGGGTTGTGCAGTTGAAAGGTGGGGGACAGAGAGAGTGGGAGGTGGGTGGGGGGTAGGGACCGTGGGAGGTAGGTAAGGGGTGGTACAGAAAGTGTGTAAGATGGTGGTCAAGGGAATGGCTGAGTGGGGGTTAAGAGAGGAGATGGGGAAGAAGGTGGACAGTGGGGAAGAAAGTGTCAGGTCTAATTCCAGTCCTGTCCCTGGAACCTAACCACCTTTCCTTCCTCAGGGCTGCCTTCCCTCAACATTCCTTCCCTTTTGTCTTCCAGATTAAGAT
This sequence comes from Tadarida brasiliensis, assembly GCA_030848825.1. NCBI lineage: Eukaryota > Metazoa > Chordata > Mammalia > Chiroptera > Molossidae > Tadarida > Tadarida brasiliensis. The sequence continues at coordinate 51,340,200 of CM061264.1, forward strand.
CCATTTTCTCATAGCCAGACTCTGCCATACTCCTAGGATAACCTATTTTTAACCAGGATCTTCCTTCCTAGGCATAAGCATCCTACCTGGAGAGAATAAAGGCTCAAGGGTACAGAATGCGCAGCCCCAGACTCTGGTCTTTCCCACACAGAAGAGCTTCCTAGAACCAAGTATAGAGGACAATGAGGACATATCTCAACCACATATGAAGGTACCAATCTTGTCATTTTGCATTGAGGTTGCAATCCCTACAATCTTGAGTATATCCATCATACTCAATAAATGGTATTTGTCATCAATCTCCTAGTAGAACAAACAATATCTTAAATCAGAAAAATCCCATTGGGTTTACTCTAGTTTCTGTCTTTACTAATCTATACAGATAAAGAACATGATGTTTGAAGTCAGGCTGAGACAACGGAGTAAATATTTAGCCTCCTTGAGCCTCAATTTTCTCATCTATAAATGTGGATTTAAAATACCCACTGCTTGGAAATTGATGTGTAGTAGAGATAAAGAATGTAGCATGCCTAAAACAGTGACATTTTAAATGCTTAATAAATGCTACTTCCCTTTGTCTCCTCATAGAAACGCGTGGCTCCAGCAAACTGATGGAGAGGTTACAGAAGGTAGACAAGGGACAGGAGAGACGTGGGGCCTCAGAACTTACAGGTCTTCTTTGCTAGACCTGAAGAGGAAGTTGACTGATGTATCTTTTTTAGATATGAAAGATATTAGAAGGGAAGGAAGGGACAACTTACTAGAATGATTTCCCCCAGTTTATCTGATGCTTTAGACACATCCCTTGCCTTCATGACTCTTCTAACATAAACATGCCACAGCAATAAAATGTTATCTTTGTGATCATCCCTGAAGGCAGTGGTGCATGAGGTCCATGGTTGGCAATCACACTAGAATCAGGTAGACTTTGTATCCAGTCCCAGCTCTGCCATTTATCGTGGCCATGGGCAAATCTCGAAGCCTCTGTTTCATCATCAATAAAATGATATAATCTTATCTAACTCATAGGGTCATTAATTGCTCACAGATATTTTTGAGCACTCATCCTTGTGCCAGGCACTGTGTTAGATGTTAGAGACAGACAGTTCACAAAACAATATGCTACCGTTATAGACCTTGCATTCTTTTGGGAGAGACAGAAAATATACAAAGAAACATAATTATGTCAGATGATGAGTACTCAGATGGTTGACGATGGAGAAAAATAAAGCCAGGTAAAAGGACTGGGGGTGAGGGAGCAGGTTATTCTTTTATGTAGGGTGGTCAGAAAAGCTTCCCTAAGTAGGTGCCCTTTGAGTAGAGACTAAAGAAAGTAAGATAGTGAAATGTGTTCTAGGCTGTTGTAAGATTTGAATGATAAAATGCAGATAAAGTCTTAGCACAGTACCTGGAATACACTGGGTACTGTATTACTGTTAGCTATTTATATTATTAAAGAAAGTATTGTATTACAGTGAAAGCTACAGGTAGGTGAAAATCTTTCTAGTTCCACTCAAGACATTCCCAAGGGACCCATGACCATTGTGAAAGAGAGGGGTGATGGCTCAGGGGACACTTTTTTTTCCTGGCAATAAAATGCTAATTCTACAAGCAAAAGTACTTCTGTGGGAGTGGGTGTTTTAAGCCAGCAAAAAGAGAGTGGGGAAAGACATGCTCCCTAGGAGAGCCTCCAGTCCACATTCTTTGTAACAAATATTCCCAACTCTGAAGTTTGCATGTGTGAACTATTCCCCATCATCAACAATAATAATGGTGATAATGACATTTAATTATGCCATTTATAGGTTTGTAAAAGCTTTTCTTTCAAAGATCTCAAGAGTATTTATGGACATGACCTAATTCACCCTCACAGTTTCCTAAAGACTGGTCTAGTCCCATTTAATAGATGAGGAAACGGAGGTATAGAGAAGCTAAGTAACTTCTTCAAGGTCAAACAATTACCTCGACAACTCCAATCTGGATCCCAGACATTTTTCAGGTCGGCTCTCCTTTTGCCTGACTCTTCCTCTCTCTGCATCTCAGAGATGACAAGGTGGGTGCAATGAAAGGAAGCTGTGTGTCAGGTGTCACAGTACCCACCTCCCACTCATCACAGAGTCAGTGATCAGTACATGTTATTTTATTTTATTTTTTAAAGCTCTTTAAGAAGGGGCTTCTTTAATGCTACCAAAATATTAAAAATTTAGCATACCTTTCTGCTCTCTGATAGCCACCTTGTTCTTGTATGTCAAAATGGTATCAACAAATACAAACCTTAGTTGATGAGAGAGGCCTAGTTTGGAAACTCATACACTTAAGTACAATTATTTGGTGTTTTTTTTTTTTTTTTTTTTTTTATGGAAATCAACAGGAACATAGCAAGAGAACTCATTTTTGTTGACCACCTTCTCTAGGCTAGGCCTTTTACATACATTATATGTTATTTCATCCTCACAACAAACTTTTGCAGTAAAAATGATTGACTGTACTTTACAAATTAAAAAACAAGGTGTTCAAAAGTTAAGTAATTTATTTAATGTCACATGGCTTATAAGTAGTGTAGCTGGGATTCAATCCTACATCTCCATCTGACATCCAAGCCTTGACATCTGTAAGGCCAAATTGCCAATTCATATTGCCTCAGTCAAATTACCTGCAGCCTGATGACCCAGTGGGAGTCACTTATGACTCATTTCCCCCTTTCCATTAAATATTAGCAAAAGAATAAAATCAGCAGTTGACATTTGAGTAATGCAATTTTATTATTTTTAAATTTTCCTTTAACAGGTTGGCATATATAGCTAAAATTTGGAATTTTGAAAGTTCAATCTGGATTTTAATTATCTAGTCTATCCCTTTGCTCACCAGCATGGACAGTTGGTAACTTTCTAGGTAAACATTTCAGTGAACTTTTTCCTATGGAGGTGATACCCTGGTGACAGGCAGGTACTTCTGGAGATATGAGGAAAGTCTGAAATCTAGACCTTAATGACATCAAGAGCTTCTCAGGTACCAGAGGTGGTGTCTTGTAGTTAAATGTTACAGACTTTGGAAAGTCATTTATATCATTCAAATTGGTTGAGTGATGGCACCAGTAGAGAAGTTATGTGTATATAATACCTTAAGCAACTGCTAAAAGGTTATACACAAAATTATACTCAAGAACAATATAGATAATCAAAATGGAATTTTCAAGTAACTCAAGGTATAAAAAGAAACCAAAGAAATAAAACAGAATAAGTGGAAAATATAAAAATAATGGCAAACTATGACCTCACATATTAATAATGACATTACATGTAAATGCTTTAAATACACCAATCAAATGGCCGAGACTGGTAGAGTGAATTAAAAAACATTATCCAACTATATGTTGTCTATAAGAAACTCACTTCAAATATAACAATATAGACAGGTTGAAAATAAAGAGAAAGAAAAAGATATGTCATGTAAACATTAATCAAAGAAAACATGTGTGGCCCAGCTGGTGTGGCTCACTGGTTGAGCGTTGACCCATGCACCAAGAGGTCGCTGGTTCGATTCCTGTTCAGGGCACATGCCCAGGTTGTGGGCCAGATCCTAATGCGGGGCATGCAGGAGGTGGCCAATTGATGTTCTCTCTCATCGATGTTTCTATCTCTCTCTCCCTCTCCCTTTCTCTCTCTAAAATCAATAAAGAAAAGAAAGTATAGTTAAAAAAAAAAAAAGAAAAAGAAAACATGTGTGGCCATACTAATATCAGATAAAGTAGACTCAAGTAAAAAGAAAACTACCAAAGACAGAGAGAGACAATATATAATGATAAAGATACACTGTACCAAAAGGACATAGCAATCCTAAATATGTACACACCAAATAGCAGAGCTGCTAAATATGTGAAGCAAACACCAAAAGGAGAAATGGACAAATTTAAAATTATAGTTGAAGACTTTAATATACCTCTCTCAACAATTGATAGAACAACTAGACAAAAAAATTAGCAAGACTATAGAACTCAGCAGTACCATCAACCATCAATCAATACCTATAGAATATTCCACCCCACAACAATAGGATACACACGTTTTTCAAGTGTCCATGAATCATAGTCCAAGATAGACCATATCCTGGGCCATAAAACAAATCTCAACAAAATTAAAAGAATTAAAATCATACAGAGTGCATTCTCCAACCACAGTGAAATCAAATTAGAATAATAGAAAAATTACAGAAAAATCTTCAAGCACTTGGTAACAAAACAAAAACCATCTAAATAATCCCTGGGTTAAAAAGGAAGTTTCGAGAGAAATTTTTTTTTAAAGTACACTAAAATAAATGAAAATTCAACATATCAAAATTTGTGGAACACAACCAAGAAGCACTTGGGGGCGTTCCTTCTGTCCTCTAAATCCACCAGCACTTTGTGTGTTCCTTTAACAAAGTACAAAACTTTCTGTTTTAAAACCTTTCCTTTGCCCAGCTGGTGTGACTCAGTGGTTGAGCGTCGACCCATGCACCAAGAGGTCGCCAGTTTGATTCCCAGTCAGGACACATGCCCAGGTTGTGGGCCTGATCCCCAGTGGGGGGCATGCAAGAGGCGGCCAATTGATGTTCTCTCTCATGGATGTTTCTCTCTCTCTCTCTCCCTCTTCCCTCCTCTCTCTCTAAAAGAAATAAAAATAAAATAAAAAATAAAACTATTCCTTCTACGTCCTTCTTCCTTAGACTGTGAGTGGATAATATTTACTTATTTTTCTATGTCAGTATCTGGCTTAGTGCTCAGTAAGTTGTTCGAAGAAATGAACAGAGGAAGCTACTTAGCTGAACGAAATTGAGGCCAAACACATGTCTGCTTGGGATCAGGAAGTGTTTGTGGTAATGTAGTGCAAGGTACATGGGCCCTCACATAGAGGCCACTGCACAGGCACAACTCGGAGCAGCTGCCTAGTTTGTCACACAGGAGAGCCTCCTTGGATTTATAGCTGCCAAAAGTGGTATTTGCTTATGAACACGAAAGTAGAGAAAATTCAACACACATAATTCCACGTCTCTGCACTCAGTAAAAACAATTCTTTGGTTAATTAAATCAAAATTGGTCCTTTCCTTATTCCTCTGCCTCAACTACACAGCTTTTCCCACCCCTCGCTTCATTCCCATATTAATAGATTCATAGAACCATAAAAGCAGAGTTCAGAAGGACCATAAAGGTCCTCTAGTATAGCTTTCCATTCAATAACTGGATATGCTATAGGCAGTTCAGGAGTGAGCTGCCAGTTTTTCCCACAGTTGACTCAACTCAGAACCCTGGGAAGAACATTAGTGAGAACAAAATGTAAGGCATAATCTCAGTAACTAAGGAAATGACATAAGAGAGAGTTTGTAAATTCGCCTCTTCTAAAACAAGCCTTTCTACTAACTACATGAAGGTGGACCTATTCTTGAAAACTAGTTAAACTCAAAAGTTGGAAACATGTTCCAAAAGCAGAGTATGCTAAATCAGTCAATAGTCTTACATGTTATAAGGCTGAGTCTATTCTTAGAAAACTAAAAGTATGATAAAATCCTTAACTATACAGTCTTGACAGGGTATTTTCAGGATTCTGTAGATATGTTTAAATCTTGTTATTTTCCCTCACGATTGATAATACAGTTAAGTGGTTGACATATCTAATATGTGTCTAGTTATATTTCTCAATGGCAAAGAATAAGTGTCTCTTTAGTGTGTGTATCTATCTATCTATCTATCTATCTATCTATCTACCTACCTACCTACCTACCTACCTACCTACTTACCTACCTATTTGTCTGGCTCTCGTGAGCCTGGTAAATAGTCTCTTGATCATATCTTGATGTACTTGTAATTCAATGTATGAGCCTTTAAAGGGGATAACCCTTCCTGGAAATCTGGTGACTATATCTAATTAATGCCATCATCTGGTAAACTCTCTAGATGATCAACTAGCTTGAGTTGCCCAAGTGAACAACTGACTTTACCCCAGGCCTTTCCATTCAGATGACAGCACCCTAACAAAAGATCACACTGCCCAGACAAATGCTCCTCGGATTTACGATGTCCCAATAAGCCTGTTGTAAATTGAAGATATCGTATGTAGAAAATGCATTTAATACACCTAACCTAGAAACATTATAGCTTAACTTAGCCTACCTTAAACGTACTCAGAACACAATATCCAAAAACCAATGGCAACACAGTACACTTCAGAGTATGGGTTGTTTATTCTCTGGGTAGAGTGGCTGACTGGGAGCTGAGGGCTGGCTGCTTGGCTTCTGTTAGATGAGAGAGGGAACAGTATTCACCAGGCTACTTTTTCAGGCTTTGCTTAATCCTTTAGAAATGCTAAAACTTGCCTCCTTTTCCTTGATGCTTGTTCTATCCCTTGGAAGTATGCTGAGAAAATTTCAGCTTTGTTTTGGTTAAACCAACGTTAAAAACCTGAAATGGCAAAGTAAAATGAAATAAAATAACCAGGTAGCACCAACAATATTATCTCTTCATTCTTATATTTCTTTTGTGGTAATGAAAAAGAACAAGAAGTACAGATGCAGCAATTATCACCCCCATGGAATACCTCATCGGAGGGCAATCCCAGGGGGAGGAGCCTCTGAGGGTCTAAAGCTGCAAGTCAACTGCAATTACCCTCCCACTCCAAAGTCAGCAGGGCTAAGGGTTTATCAGCCTCATTCAAGGTGCATAAGAACTGGTATTAGTACAGCCTACTTAATAGCGCATGCTTTCTGTCAGGATACTCGATTAAGAAGGGAAAGACAAGTGGGACCTGTTTGTCAGGGTCCTAAAATAGGAATTTTCCTGGTTATACACATAGCATTGAGTATCAGCAACATTAATAGTGTCAAGAGTGACAGGGTCAAAAGCTTGACTCTTAGTCTGCCGTTAATTATTAGATAATGTAACCCCAAAGTAGGCTGGCAGAATTCACATTTCTGACTTAGAAACAGTCTACAGCTTACCTGAGCCTTAAGATGTTATGTTTGGCTCAAGTTACATTTTGCTGAAGCTAATTTTGCATTAATTGGAGAGTATTTAAACCTTGAGAAGGTTATGTGTACGCTTACAGAAATGTGGATTCCAGAACTAAAATGTTCTGAGCAACTGCTTGGCAGTGATAATTGAAAACTTTAGGTTCCTCATATAGGTGAGTCAGTCTTTTCTACATTTGAATTTTCTCCTCCCTCCTTCTCCGCTTTTAATTCCTGCTGAGATGCTGAAGGGGTCTGAGTTGGGAATACTAAACAGCATATCTGGAAGGCTAATTGGAGGCTTTTAAGCATCTGTAACTGTGGCTCCTAAAATGATGATAATAATCGACATAAGATGACCACCAAGGTCGAATAGACTAAACATCTTGCTTGTTCTTTTCTGCAGCCTGAATCCCCAGGGTTATTCCGTGAGATGCCTTCCTTCCAATCACCCAGGCTGAAAGTCGGACTAATTTCCTTCACCTTCCTCTTTTCCCATCTCCTGTTGATTTTGCTTTGAAACATTTTTTTATACGTTTGTATGTCTCCACTTCTCCATACATACCTACTATCAGTACTCTACCTTTCCCACGAATCACTACAAGAGCCTGCAAACTAAAAAACACAACAACTGTTTATAGTTGCTATCTCTGGGCTAGAGATTTCGAGGCACTTTTACATTTCTAGCTATATATTTCCAGAGTCTTTGAAACTTGGAACTGGCATGAACTGCTTTTGTAATCAGAGAAAAAATTGTTTAATTAAAAGAGGACTGGGAGAGGGAGATGTTGCTGAGAGAGGCTTCTTTGATGCGAGGGGACAGGAGTGGGGTAAGAACATTTGAGAACAAGCACATTTCTGCAAGTTTTTCATGCGTAACATAACCGGGACCCGAACTTTAGTTCCTGGAGCAGCCAAAGCAGCACAACTGTCTTCTATAAATAGCTGGAAAAACTCAGTCTGGATTCTTATACAATCTCATCTGACAGACAGGATGGAAAAGGCATGTCAGTCAGGGACTGACAGAAAGAAAGAGGAGTGAAGGAACGAGGAACAGAAAGTCTGAAACGACTCATAATACGAATTCATTCTTCAAGGGACTCCTCAGTGTTAAACCCGTATAATAGGAATTCTCCTTTTCCCAAGACTCATCGTTTAGACTCACCGGTTCACAGTCACCAAGGAGAGCCAGCATGTTTTCCTGACCCACCTCCCCTTTCACATATCACAGGTGCTATTTATGGAGCTGCCTGGGTGAGTGGCCTGTCCCGGGACCCAGCCCCAAGGAGGTCTTGTGTACTTTGTGACATGCTCTCTCTAAGGTTGGGCAATATTCAAGACTAGCCAACAGCTGCTACTAGTTTTTAAGAAAAAGTGCTAAGAGGGGGAGGGAGAGGACAGCACAGAAAAACTCTTGGGGAGAAAGAGTTTTCTCTGGCGTCCTCACTTCCAAGAAGACCCAGGCTAGAAGTGGAGCACACCAGCTTCTCACAGCCCAGAGCCTGAAGGCTGAGGTTGTTCCTGGGCTGTGTGTCAATTTCCTCTTGGTTTATCTTCCCTGCAATTAGTGCTCATGGGGACTCTGGAATTAGGCCACAGACTTGTGTTTATTGAGGTATGGAGAGGGTTCTGGAAGCCTTTACCAAGCGAGCCTTTACTAACAAGTACCTGTCTCAGCAAGAGCTCGTGGATTATACTTACAATGAGCAGGGAACTAAGAAAACAAGACACCCTCGCTCAGTGAATGTCTGTTGAATGAACATGGGGTGGTCAAAAGCCCAAGTGCGGGAGGCTTCACCGGGATTCAAGTCCTACTCAGCTGTGTGACCTTTGCAAAGCTCTCCAAGAACACCTGGTTTCCAGCCCAGACCTAATAACTGAATGTGCTTGGTCAAGTCGTTTTACTTCTCCAACTCTCAGTTTTCTCATCCACGAAGTGGGATAATTATACCTGCCTTGTCTGCCTTACAGGGTTGTCAGTGGGATCAAATGAGATAATGTCATAAAAGCCCTTTGTAAGTTAGAATATACTATACAAATGCAAGCTGTTATTATAGTTAATTCTAGTGACTACTGAATAATAATCTGGTAGAAGCAACAATCCCATTGTCACCAACCTGTATCTTACAAAGCAATTTCCCAGTTCTACCCACTCTACCTTCTAGGCACTTCCACCTACCTCCTCCCATGACGTTAGTAAAAGACAAGAGAAAGAGAGTAATAATTTTCCTAATTAACTTTCTTAATTAGAGTCTTATGAAAATGTATCCAAAGAAAAGGGGAATGTGGAGCAGAGTGTGTACTGTTTCATTTAGGCCTGCTCTCTATTTCCCATATATAATATTTTTGGTTTTGTTTGTTGGTTTCTGTGCTCTGAGTCTAAGGTTGTTTTACACTGTCCTTTGGGTGTATGTACATCAGCAGGCTAGCATCTGGTCTCCTGTTTGCCACAGTGGGCCAGGTGAGCATGCACGAGTCATATTCCCCTCATGCCCTCACTTTCTCCCATCTGTAAATTTAGGAGTTAAAGTAGATGACTCACTGGTCCCTTCCAGTCTTAAGGAATTGGGTTCCCTGACTCCTCTGCCCACTGATGAAATCTTTCTTTAAATGTTTTGGTATCGGGCATGTGCAGTTTATGTTGGGAGGAGATTAAGAGCCAAGGAAAAAGTTACAAACACAGTAATCACAGGAAGTACCAGCTAAGCCCCTTTCCAAATCCTTTTCTCATCCCCTCTTTTCTGGAGTGGGTTCAAAAGTCCCTTTTAAAAATGGCGGGTGTGGCTCAGTGGTTGAGTGTCGACCCATGCACCAAGAGATCGCCGGTTTGATTCCCGGTCAGGGCACATGCTCCGGATGTGGGGCTGATCCCCAGTGGGGGGCATGCAGGAGGCGGCCAATCGATGCTCTCTCTCATCGATATTTCTATTTCCCTCTCCCTTCCTCTCTCTCTAAAAAAATCAATAAAGAAAATTAAAAAAAAAAAAAAAGGTGGAACATTGGAAGGAGTTGGGAGGTCAGAGTAGATTTGAAGTGGGAAACTGCATTAGCTCCTCAGCCCCATTTATATTGTCTGAAACATGAGCAAGCTAACCAGTTCCAGTCTCAGTTTCTTCATCTCTAAAATGGGGCTAACATTTGCCTTATTTACTTTATAGGTTTGTTGTTGGGACTTAAGTAAACTGCTAATATCAAAGCGCTTTGTTGTTATTATTTACACCACCACAAAGGTTGATTCTGGAATCTGAGGGCATAACAGGGCAAATAGATCCATGCAGGCTGAAACCCAAAAATAGAATCATAAGTGCCCAGAGCCTAGAATAAAAGCATTTCTAGCTGCCTACCTATCCTTTCCCTCTCCACAGCAAATTCTTCCCTGGACCTTTGTATTGAGTTGTCGAATGTTCCCATTCTCGGATGATTCAGGCTCACTTTCTTTACAGTGCTCCAGATGTCTAACACGTAACCACCGCTGTATTTAGAAACCTCTGAGCAGAGCCTGGAGTTTGGAACTGCTTCCCGCAGCTAAGCTCTGTAGGTACAGGCACAACTGCCAGCCACTTCTCACTGCAAACCAGCTTGGTCTAATTGCAGTGACACAACAGGCTGCGGACAGGTCTGTAGCCGGAGTTCACAGTGGCTGGGGTGAGCCAGCTCACCGACTCGAGGACTAGCTAGGTAAGTCACATCACCACTTAGCCTAATTACCCTTAATGGGTTTAGGGCTGCCTAGCTGGAGGAAGAGAAGAACTTCCAAAATTCTCTGAATAAATGTCCCTCGTTGCACTCCACGCTCTCTCCCCTGCGTGATCGCATTCATTCCTACTCTTTTCTGATGACTTCTAAGTCTCTATTTTCAACTAGATGTTTTACCCGAGGGTTAAGCTACCACGTGATTAGTGCACTGGCACCTCAAACTCAACAGGTACCCGGGCGATGTCCTCACCCAGGCATCCAAAAGCCAGCTGCCCCTCTCTGGGTGCTGCCCCTCCAGGGAGCCCTGCCTTAGTCAGTGACACCCCATCCACCCAACTGTCTAAAATTCCAAAACAAAGGGATGGTCCCGACATCTGCTTCCCACCGCCAATCTTGCACCAAGCCCCAGCAGTTCTGATATCTCCGAAATTCATCTGCTTCTCTCCCTTCCTGCTGCCACTCGTCTAATTCAGGCGGTGATTATCTTTTGCCTGAATTAATGCAAGAGCCTCCCAACTGGTTTTCTTACTTTTATTCCTGCCCCCTTCTAATCCATGTTCCACTACAGAGACGTTCTGAAGTCTGCAAGTCTGAACATGCCACTTGTTCCTTTGCTTAAATGTTTAAATGGCTTCCCAGTGCTCAGAGGAGAGAACGCAAGCTCCCCAACACCGTCTTCCAGGCCCTGCATGGTCTGGCCGAGCTCACATCTCCAGCCTTACCTCTCACCACTCCCTCCCTTTCATCCCATGTTCTGGTCCAGTGGCTTTCACCCCTGGCTACACATTAAAGTCACCTGGGAAGCTTTTAAAATATACCAAGCCTGGGCTCTATCCAGCACCAATGAGATCAGCAGCTGAGGCAGTGGCGCCCCACACGCTGCTCCTCAGTCCCACAGAGCACCCTGCCCTCTCCCATCTTTTACTTTTTGCACGTGCTCTTGGCTTTGCCTGACATACTTTCCTTTAGCCTCGCCTCTCCTTCTGGCACCTGGCTGACTCATTCACCCTTCAAGCCTCACCTGGGGCACCATGCTGCCCTCCAAGAAGTCCTCTCCAAGCCTGGTGCTTCAGGTCTGGGTTATGTGTCCTCTCCCATGTGTTTGCAGGCCCGTCACCCTGTGCTTTCTCACTGTCTCATCCTCACCTGCACACTCTGACGCTGAGCGCTAGGAGAGCAGGGATGAGGTTTCATCCCTGTATGCCCAGCATCTAGCACAGTGTCTGACGTGGTAACTTCATAAAGTTACCCTGGTTATTCCAGACTGGTCCATCTCTCATAGCAGCAGGGGCTCTAGTCATATCTATTTCTGAGTTCCTTTATTCAGTCATTCATAAATTCTTCCAGCAAATATTTGAGAATCTGCCATGTGACTAGCATTAATCATCCTGAAATAAATTGGACTTCCTCAAATCAAAATTCCCCACGACTGGGGTCCGAGATATATCGGAGGGGAGGCAAGGAAAGAGTCTCATCATTTCAGTTTGCCTGGGTCAAAGGACCTAGGCAGCGTCCTCTGTGCTCACTCCACCTCTCTTTCACACGGGGAACGAGGCCAAGACTTACTCACGATCCTTTCTAAGGATTGCTTCTCCAGATGCCTGAGACCTTGAATGAGAAAGACTAAAACATTGGAGGGATTACAGTAAACCCTGAGTTGATGACTCCAAGGATAAAAACTGGCTTTTTAAGCATCTAATAAGTGAAAGCACAGGTGAATATCACTCAAACCCACTCAGCTCAGAGGACCTCTGTCCCCTGCCCCCAATAGTTTTAGGGGTCCACCGGTGGACAGCAGACAGCCAGAGCCCCAAGCCTGGTGTACAAGGTTCCCAGGCAGCCTGGAAAGCTCTCAGCTCCTCTCCAACTTACACTGAGCTGGTTCTATCCAGTCAGAACTCTGCACTACCACCAAGAAGACCTGGCAAGGTTCCAACTTCACCTCATATAAATGAAACTAATAAAATGGGAGTGCAAGGGGAGGGAGAGAAGAAAGGGCAGGAGGCAGAGGCAAAGAAGACACTTTCATTCTCACAGTGATAGAAATGAGACTGGATAACATTGCTTGAATGTTGGTTATATGCCAGACATGGTGCTGATGTCATTTAATCCTCAGAAAAAAAAACCTGAAACCCTAGTTACGGGCATGATAGCAACCCTGTGTTCTTAGCCATGATGCCAAAAACCTGTGCAGGGAGTCAAGGGGAAAGGAAGCTAATGGGCTTGGGGGTTTGGGAAGGGTTGAGCGTTTGGATTGCCTACTTTACTGGAGGTGAGGTAAAGGAGGCTCTGAAGAGAAAAGAGCGGTACCAAGCTGGAGATATTTGAGTGGGAGCCCCAGAGTGTAATGATGAAGGCCAAAATATGGCTCTGCTGGTATCTGGGTGGTGAAGAGGGGAAATGAGGAGGAATTAAGCTCTATCAAAGTAGATAATTAAGTCATCAAAAATGGCAATGGGATGAAGAGTAAGCAGATATGAGCTTCTACAAATAGGTATTGAGCTCTGGTATGTGTTAGGCAAGACTTTAGACTCTGTGGACACGGTGGTGAACAGGACAGCTAAGGCCGTGTGACCATGGAGCTTACGTCCCCGTGGGAGTGACAAACAACAACAATCAATTGCCACGGACACAAGAAAAATGCCAGAAAGTGATAAGTGCTGACAAGTGATGGAGAAGCTTCTTCAGATTGGGTGGATCGGGAAGGTCTCCTTGAAACAGTGACATTTGAGTGGGATGTGAAAGGCAAGAAGGAGTCAGCCATGTGGAAATCAGGGCAAAGAGCATTTCAAACACAGAGGCCCTAAGAGGGAACAAGCCTGGAAGAACGAGGCCAGGGTACCTGGAACACAGTGAACAGCCAGAGAGTGGTGTGGAATGAGTTCTGAGAGGTGGGCAAGGCTGGCTCATGTGAGACATTATTGTCCACAGTTTGCTGTTTGGATTTTAATCTTGAGACAGTGGGAAGCTGTGAAGGGTTTTAATTAGAAGAAGGATGATCTGGTGTGTGTGTGTGTGTGTGTGTGTGTGTGTGTGTGTGTGTGTGTGTTTATTAAAGTTATCTTAAACTGTGGAGTGGCAGTGGATTAGAGAGGAGAAATAGGGGCCCAGCAGAAATAAACCATCTTTCACAAGAGGTTGTTGGGTTTGATTTTTTTTTTTTTCCAGATCTTGAAGTAGAATGCATTTCTAAGGGTCAACTCCCAAGGTCAAGAGTAATCTGAGGAGTCTGTCTGCTCCCTGTGGTTGTTTGTGAGGAAGTCAAAGGGAGGCGCAGACCAAACCTCTCATTATGGAGAAGAGGGTGTGTGTGTTTTCCCTTTACACTGAAAAACAGACAACAAAAGAAATGTATTTATTTGCATCTCTCCCTGCAGAGGGTGTGCCTCCCACTGCACACCCTCCCAAGGTACCTGGAACTCCTTTCCTAGTCTCTTTATCCTTCTAACAGTTTAACAAATTAAGCCCTGCATACTTTTCTTAAACTGATTTCCCCAGGGCTCTGGCTTGGGGAGTTCCCTTTCCTGTCATAGGAACCAGCACTGACTTTGTTTTCCTTTCCTGCCCCCAACACTAAAGCAATGGATGTGGGAGTCACTTCCCTGACTCCACACTTCCCCCTCCACAGGCTTCAGATTGTCCCTCTGTGGACTCTATTCCTCCTGATCCTTTGGTGGTCCAGACTCCTCATTTTCACCAGATTTCACTTGGAGAACATGCTGGGGAGATGGAGAGGGTGAGCTGGGGGAGGGCATCCCACAGAGATGCCTTTTCACCCTGACAGCCACTGTCCTAACTTCCCAAGCCCAGAGCAGTGGGAAGGCTGTGCCTTGTCCAAGCCTGGGTTCCATAAATAGCCTATCATGAGGTTACAGCAGAGCCCCTGTGAAGGTGGATGATTCAGAGCAGGGACCCCCCTTTCTCTGACTTCTTTAGTTCTGGTTGCCATGGCACTGCACTGGGAGCCATCATACAAGAGTGGCTTATGCTGATTGAGGACACACTATGTGCCTGGCTCTGTGCTAAGACCTCTATAAGTCCATCTTGTAAGATCCTCATCATCTTCCTACAGAGAAGGAATCTTTATCTTAATTTTCATAGAGGAGGCTCTGAAGTTTGAGTGACCTGCTTACCTAAAGTAACAGAGACAGGATTCTAACCCAGGTAGCCAGTTCCAGAGCCTCAAGGAGCTTTTCCATGGCACGCTTACCCTTCATTTCTCCCTCAGCATGATTTCAATCTCAAAGTGATATTCTCATGCAGTTTATTTTTGGGATCTCAATTCCAAAGTTTTCCTACCACGGACTCGACCATCTACTCTAAGATTCGTTCTCAGTATGGGCTCTGGGAAGATGTGGAGAAGGTTCTGATGGATGATGTCAAATCTGAGGTTCCAAATTTCTCACAAACAATCTGTGTTCTTTTTTTTTTTTTTTTTTTTTTTTTTGCATTTATCTTCAGATAGAGCAGGAGGGGGAGAGAGAGAGAAACGGGGGGACAACCCGCAACCGAGGTACGTGCCCTTAGCAGGAACCGAACCCGGGACTATCTGGTCCACAGGCGACACTCCAACCGCTGAGCCAAACTGGCCAGGGCACAACCTGTGTTCTTCATTAATGGACTTTTAAATGCCACATATGGACGTGTTACCAGGGTTTAGAATTATAGATGTAGCGTTGACAGTACTTAAATGTTCTATCAAGATTTTTTTTTTTTTTTTTGCTTCAAACATATATTTATTTTACTATCAGGAAGGAAGGAAAAAAGGAACAGTAGGGAATAAGACAACAATGGAATAGGGGGAAAAAAGGAAGAAAAGAAAAATGGTTTAGACTTGTCTTTAGCCATCTAAGCTAGTAAGTGCCCTGTGCAGAGGATCTCACTGCATCCACATAGACACTCCTTACACTTGAATTCTTGCCTCGCTCAGGATCAAGACCTCATATCTGTAGTGCATGGTCAGCTTAATAGAGATTAGTGGGTTGAATCAAATGTGGTCCAGGATACACAAAAAGTACCAGTAGTTGGCCACTGCGAGGTTAACAGTCCCACAGATTTATTCCCTGTTGAGGTGTGAGATCATTTTTAGTGAGACTCAGATTTTAGAGACTTGAGAAGAAAACTGATGTCATGATTCTATGAGTTCCTGAGGAAACATATGGAATTTTTTGGCTATATATTCTTGGCTTTATGGTTCATTTGGCATATCTCCATGCTAAATTTGAAAGCAAATGTCAAACATAATTATTATATATGTAGAAATTCATCTCCCAGGGCTTGCATTCCTCATCTGGAAAATGCGGGGGTAGACCAGATGCTCCCTAAAGAGCTTTCTAGAACTTGTGCTCTCTGATTTATGTATTTTGGACATTGTATTTCACTTTCTGTTTACTATAAACTGAAAAGAGTGAAAAAGGATATTATCCAGCCTTCAATTGCCCAACCAGCTTACAGTTGACCAACAAATTGGGTGTCTGAAGGATTATGTTACCTTGGACTAAATAGAAAGAACACGTCAGCATTCTGAGAAGGCGCCTGGATTATGGCCTTCTAGATGAACTTCATGCCCAGGCATTTACAGTGACTGCTCTGTGTCACAGACAAAAGGATTCTTCCATGCCTTTTGAGTGTATATATAAGGAATTAAAATAAGGTACAAAACCAAAGACAGCTGTGGTATTCAAGCTTTATTTGTGTTTTCACCCAGAATGTGTATTGTTCTTTTGGTTCTTTCTGGTTTTTTTTTTTGTTGTTGTTGTTGTTTTTTAAAGAAAGCAATCTAAAAATGACAGTTACATAGGCCTCTTTTTATTTTTAAAGTCATGCAATATTGCAAATAAATTCTCCAATGCTCAAGTGTGTGCGAGGTAATATTTAGTGACAGAACCATGTTGTGGTTAGGAGCAGAAGTCTTAGATCTCTGTTTTACTACTTAATTACCTGTGTGACCTTGAACAAGCTATTTAACCTCTCTGAATCTTCATCTATGAAATGGGGAATATTAATAGTTCCTTCCTTCCTTTCTTCCTTTTTCCTTCCTCCCATCTTTCCTGCAACAAATATTTTTTTGAGTACCTGCAATGTGTAACTCAAGGCTCTGAGAATAAATACAGCAGTGAACAAAGACAAAGTTCCTTTTCTTATCTACCTAAGAATATAGTTGCATGAAGTAGATAATAAATAAATATGGATGGCAGATGGTGAGTGCAATGAACAGAGTAGGGATATGAGGGATGGAGGGAAGCTACATAGAAAGGGCGGTCAAGGAAAGCTCCTCTGAGGAGGTGATATTTGAGTTGAGATATGAACTAAGTATAAAGAAGATTCCAGGTGGGAGGAACAGCAGATGCAATGACCCTAAGGTGGGAGGTATACTTTGAGTAACTATTTAAGGAAAAGTAGGAAGTTCAAGTTGGCTGGAACATTACTACCCCAAGTAAAGCCTTTATATTTTATTCTAAATAGTTGGGAAGCCACTGCTGGTGGGGGGGGGGGCAGTTAAGCAGAAGAGTAGTAATACAATCTGATGTATGTGAAAAGGATCATCTTTCCAGATGTTTTAACATTTGATTTGACTATGTATTTAAGGATTGACTTCTCAAGCATGTGGTAAGATGGACATGAGTTAATGAGGCAGTGTATATGAATTACTTAGCTGAGTATCTGGCAGTAGACTCACCAGGTAGCTCTTATTATTATGCTATTAGTGAAGTTGATAGACCGTTACTAAGGTTCTACACTGATGATGACAGAGCATCTGTCTTGGGCCCAGAGAAACAGGAGAAAAAACAACATTTCTTGAGCACTTACTCTGCACCTGTACATATTTAGCCCAGATATAATACAGAACAAGCAGCAGGCTTTGAGGAAGGGAAAAGAATGACATTTGATCCAAAAATAGTTGCTGTACCCTATACCAGTCTTGTCATGGTACCCAGAACTAGTCAAACTTTGGGTTGAGTTCACTATTAAGTGCACATTTTATTTTACTTTATTTTATTTTGTATTTATGTTTTTATTAAAAATTTTTAATGTTAACATTATTGCAGGAGTCCCTCCCCACCGCTTTGCCCACCTCCACCTCCCCCACCTACCCCTTCCTTGGCCTTTACCAAATTGTTGTCTGTGTCCATGGGGTATGCATATATGTTCTTTAGCTATTTCCTGCACCTTCTTTATCCAGTCATATCCCAGGCCCCTCCCCTTGGGCACCAGCCAGTCTGTTCCATATATATATATATATATATATATATATATATTTTTTTTTTAAGTTTTTTTATTTTGGTTTTTACCAATTTTGGCTTACTAATTTCCGTGATTTTTTTTTTTTTTTATCCTCACCCGAGGACATTTTTTCATTTTTTGTCCAGATAGAGTGGGAGGGAGAGAGAGGAAGAGAGAGAGAGAGAAACATCGATGTGAAAGGGACACATCGAGTGGCTGCCACCTGCACGACCAACCAGGGCCAGGGACAAACTGCAGCTGAAGTACATGCCCTTAGCGGGAACCGAACCCCGGTGTCTCTGGACCGCAGGCCGACGCTCTAACCACTGAGCCAAACCGGCCAGGGCCTGTTCCATATATTCATGCTCTGGTTCCATTTTGTCAGTTTATTTTGCTCACTTGATTCCACATATTAGTAAGGTCATATGGTATTTGTCTTTCTCTGACTGGCTTATTTCACTTAGCATAATAATCTCCAGGTCCATCCATGCTGTCACAAAGGGTGAGACTTCCTTCTTTTGTATAGCTCCATAGAATTCCACTGTGTATATGTACCACAGCTTTTTTATCCACTCATCTGTTGATGGGCACTTGGGCTGTTTCCAGATCTTAGCGGTTGTAAATAACATTGCTATGAACATAGAGATGCATATATTTTTCTGATTGGATATATTCCCAGAAGTAGGATTGCTGAGTCAAAAGGCAGTTCCATTTTTAATGTTTTTGAGGAAACTCCACACTGTTTTCCATAGTGGTGGCACCAGTCTGCATTCCCATCAGCAATGCACAAGTGTTCCCTTTTCTCCACATCCTCACTAGCACTTGTTGTTGAATTATTGATAACAGCCATTCTAGCAAGTGTGAAGGGATACCTCATTGTCGTTTTTATTTGCATCTCTCTGATAATTAGTGACCTTCAGCATAAGTGCACATCTTAAACTGGAATAGTAACATCAGGCCCTATTCACCCAATTTCACCTTGATGTGATCTTATGGACCAGATAAACTAGCCAGCCACACCAGTGGCTCTGGAGTCTGATGGCCTGGTCAAAGTTCAGTTCAACCAATTACTAGCTGAGTGGCTTTGGGCAAGGTACTTAACCTCTCTGTGCTTCAGATTTCCCATCTCATGGATGATAGTGATAACTATCTTTCAGTGTTTATGTGAGCTAAAGCAAAATAATGCATACATAAGGCTTTATTTGACATAACTGTATTATTTGCTAAGTTAAGGTAATTAATGAGCCAACCGGAAGAGCTTTGAAGGGGTGGAGCCCAGGACTTGTAAGTTTTCAGAAGAAAGCAAAGAGCCAAAATGGTATGGTGCACAGAAAAGGTAGGTACCAAGTAGAAATCATAAGTACAGTTGACCCTTAAATAATGTGGGGGTTTAGGAGCACTGATGCCCCCCCCATGCAGTTGAAAATCCATGTATAACTTTTGACTTCCCCCAAACTTAACTATTAATAGCCTAGTGTTGACTGGAAGCCTTACTGATAACAAAAACAATCGATTAATACATATTTTGCATGTTACATGTATTATATACTGCATTCTTACAATAAAGTAAGCTAGAGAAAAGAAAATGTTATTAAGAAAATCAGAAGGAGAATACATTTACAGTATTTATTTTTTTTTTAAATCTGTGTATAAGTGAACCCATGCAGTTCAAATCCCTGTTCAAAGGTCCACAGTACCTTGAAAAGAAGGGAAAAACCTCCCTTTTAATCTACGACAAAGGAGGGAGAGAGAAGGGTGTTGCAAGAGTAACAAAGGAAGAGTAACAAAGAGACACTGTCTGGCAAAATAGTGTCTTCATATTTAGGCACCTGGGCATGGTACAAAGCCTTTGATTCTCTGAAGGAAGACGGTCTCCATCTATGCAGGATAGCTACACCTTGCTTTAAGGCAATTTGATAAAGAAAGTAGGTAAGACCTGGCCCGCTCAGGGCATGTACCTTGGTTGCAGTTTGTCCCCGGCCCTGGTTGGGTAGTGCGGGAAGCAGCCACTCGATGTGTCCCTTTCACGTTAATGTTTCTCTCTCTCTCTTCCTCTCTCTCCCTCCCACTCTATCTGAACAAAAAATGGAAAAACGTCCTCAGGTGAGGATAAAAAAAAAAGTAGGTAAAACAGGTTAAGAATGGAATCATCGGTGCCGGGGGCCTTTAGAGCACATTTATTTCAAAGCCCTCATTGAGCAGGTGCGGAGCTTTCTGTCCAGAGAAGTTCAGAGACTTGCTCTTGGTCATACTGACAGTCTATGCACAGCAGGGACCAAACCCATCCTGCTTTATTTCTAAACCAGTGTTAATTCCACTCTCCTATTCTGCCTCTTCCCAGAGGTAAATTAATAGGTAGAAATTTGATTGTCAAAAAGAGTCACAATAGAAATTTCTTTTAAATTGTCGGTTATGTTGGAGCTGAGATGCTTGTTAGAAATATAATGCAAGCCACATATGTGTTTTGTTTAAAAAAAAAATTTTTTTTAATCCTCACGCAAGGATATTTTTCCATTGCTTTTTTTTTTTTTTAAGATAGAATGGAAGGAAGAGGGGAGGGGAGAGAGAGAGAAACATCAATGTGAGAGAAACACATAGATTGGTTGCCTCCTGCATGACCCCCACTGGGGCCAGGGATCAAACCTGCAACCCAGATACCTGCCCTTGACCAGGACTCAAACCCGAGATCCTTTGGTACACAGGCTAACACTCTAACCGCTGAGCCAAACTGGCCAGGGCATAAGCCACATTTGTTTTAAATAATTTTCTAGTGGCCACATTTAAAGAAGTAAAAGGAAACAGGGAAATTAATTTTAATAAAATATTTGCTTTAACCCAACATATCCAAAACATTATCCTTTCAACATGCAATAAATATAAAAATATTAATAAGATATTTCATGTTCTTTTTGCATACAGAATTTTCAAAATCTTACAGAATACACCCATTTGAACTAGTCACATTTCAAATGTTCAATAGCCACATCTGGATGGTGTCTACCATATTGGACAGCAAAGCCTGAGAGCATAAAGAATATGGCTTAGTTTCTCTCTTATAATTTAATTTTTAAAGCAGTCTTAGAAATACATTTATTATACGTATTCTTAAACACTTCTCTACATTCATTACAGAATGGGTGGCTCAATTTAATTTTTTAAAAATTCCACTTAAACTCAACTTTATGTATTTATTACAAAAAATGAGGAACAAATATCTCTGACTATGTTTCATTTATCATTTAGTCATTTCTTCATTTATCAAAAACATTTCTTGAGCATCTCCTGTGCCTGGCACTGGGGACACAGAAATAAATATTACAAATAATGTCCCTACACTTAGAGAGCTTCTACTTTAGAGGAGAGACAGACAAACAGGTAAACTAATAAGGAAGCATGAGAATTTCAGATATGGATGAGTGCTGAGAGATTACAAAGCCACGCCATGTAACCAGAATGAATTAGGAGGAGGAGGACTTTTTCTTTTTGTTTGGGTGGTCTGAGGTTGAGTTGAGCCTAAATGACAAGAAGGAACCAGTCATAAGAAGTTTTTCAGAATCAGCACTTCCAGGAGTGGGAACAACTGATAAAAGGATGATAAAACCTTGAAAAAAAAATCTAACTTAAGTTTTGCAAGTTTTCACCATGGAGGCAGAAGATTCAAGTGATCCAGCAAAAATCTGTGATCAGGACGCTGCAGGATGATGGATAATAAAGCGCCAAAGATTGAGAAAGGATCATAGAAGGAGTTCAAACAAAGCACCAAGAAAAACAGATAAATGTGGGAAAGGACAGAATCAGAGAATTCATAGAGTAAGATATACAACTAGAAAAAAATTAATGAGGAAAATGTTTGCCAATCAAATTAGCAAGGATTAAAAAAATGGTTCTAACTTCTTTGCAATTATGGCAAAAAGGTGATGGTGGGGCTTTCTCACATACGGCTGGAAGGGGTATAGATCAGCAAAACCTTTGAGAAAGCAAGGTAGGGACCCAGATCAACCACCTTTAAAATGCTCATTTCCTTTGACTTGATCATTCCATTTCTAGATCGTTATGTATTCATTTATAGATTTTTCTAAGTTCTATTGATTTGAACGTTTTAATTCTACATGCAGAGTTTTCATGCAGAATTTCTACATGCAGAATTTATTATAGCAGTTCCACATTAGAAAGATTAAAATATCTTCAAATAATGGGCATATTTTGCAACCATCAAAAAGACATATATATTCACATGGAAAAGAATGAAGTTGAAGTCCTTCCTCACACCATACACAAAATTAACTCAAAATGCACCATAGGCCCTGGCCATGTTGGCTCCACAGATAGAGTGTCGGCCCAAGGACCAAAGAGTTGTGGGTTTGATTCCTGGTCCAGGGCATGTACCTCATTTGCAGGTTCGATCCCCACCCTGACGGGCGGGAGGCAACCAATCGATGTCTCTCTCTCTGTCTCTCTCTCTGTCTCTCTCTCTCTCCCACTCTATCTAAAGAAATCAATGGAAAAATATCCTCAGGTGAGGAATAGACTGAAATGTAAAAGCTATAACTCTAAAACTCTTAGAAGAAAATATAGGAATAAGTGTTTTCACCTTGGGTTAGGCAAAGCCTTCTTAGATATGAAACTAAAAGCACAAGCAGCCAAAGAAAAACATGGACAAACGGACTTTATCAAAATTAGGAACTGTTGTACTTCAAAGGACAGAAAGAAAAGAAAAAAGCAAAGCAACGTAATTAAAACATGGACAAAGATTCTGAATAGACATTTCTCCAAAACAGGTATAAAGGTGGCCGATAAGCTTAACATCATGAACCATTAGGGAAATACAAATCAAAACCATAATGAGATACTGTTTTATACCCACTAGGATGGTTATACTAAAAAAGACAGATAATAAGTGCTGACAAGGATGTGGAGAAATTAGAATCTCTTATATGGCTGGGAGGAATGGAAAATGGTACAGCCACTTTGGGAAATGGCACAGCAGTTCCACCAAAGGTTAAACAGAGTTCTCGTATGACCCAGCAATTCCACTCCTAGGTATATACCCACGAGAAATAAAAACATACACTTGCTCACACGTGTTCACAGCAGCATTCTTCATAATACATAAAAGGTGGACACAACACAAATGTCTGTCAACTGACAAACTGGTAAACAAAATGTAGTATACCCATACAACAGAATATTATTTGGCAATAAAAAGGAATGAAGTATTGATACATACTATAACTTAAGTGAGCCCAAAACTCTTATGCTAAATGAAAGAAGCCAGTTACAAAAAAACCCATATATTGTGTAATTCAATTTATGTAAAATATCCAGAATTGGTACATCTACAGAGACAGAGTAAATCAGTAGATGCCTAGGGCTGTGGTTGGGGTGGGATGGGACTGGGGAGTGATAGCTAATAGGTACAAGGTTTCTTTTGGGGATAATAAAATTGTTCTTGAATTGATCATGGCGATGGTTGCGTAATTCTGTGTATATACTAAAAAACATTGAACTCTATACTTTAAATAAGCAAGTTGTATAGAATGTGAATTGTATCTTAACAAAACTGTTAAGAACACATTTGTGTAGCCCTGGCCAGTTTGGCTCAGCGGTTAGAGCATCGGCCCGTGGACTGGAGAGTCCTGGGTTTGGTTCCCACTAAGGGCATGCACGTACCTCGGTTGCAGTTTGTCCCCGGCCCCTGTTGGGGTCGTGTGGGTGGCAACCACTCAATGTGTCTCTCTCACATCGATGTTTCTCTCTCTCTCTCCCTCCCTCTCTATCTGAAGATAAATGCAAAAATGTCGTCGGGTGAGGATAAAAAAAAAAAGAATACATTTTTGTAAAGTATATATCAATAGAAAAAATGTTCATGATATGTGTGAATAGTTTGGAATTTGTAAACTATGATTATAATTATTTGGAAAAGAAATGGAAAACTCTGACATAAGTTCTGTTAAGGAACCCACTAACTGCTAGTGAAGGTTGCTTTTGGATGCTGGACTATGGTTGATGTCTGGTTTCCTTTGATGAGCAAGCCTTAGTTTTATAGTAGGGGGAATTATTTTAATGAAAGAAATGAGGAGATCTTAGTTCCAAAATAGTTTCCTCGGGTGTAATCCTTATTAAATATCACCATTCAGAAAGCCACTGAACAGAATGTCAACTGCCATTCCACAGAAAACAAAGTCTGATTGAGACCCAAAATGACATTTTCCATGCTCCCTCCTACCTCCTGTCCTTCTACTACTCAGGCCTGTAAAAGAAAATGAATCAGAAAGCCCTGAGCAAGTGAAACCTAGAAACGTGCTGTGCTTAGCTGCCAGCCCCATGCCCTGGAGGTAAGGGACAGACAGGCCTTCTGCAGTGAAAGTGGGACGAGAGTGGCCTCTGCTCCAGGTGGGGGCCAGAGTCAGGGCCCGTGCCAGGAACCGGAAGGAGTTTTATTTTTTCCCTGGGCACATACTATATGCTTATCTTTACAGAGGAAACCAGCTTTTCCTTCTTACCTCGGAAGAGGAGGAGCCAATGCTGGCTCATGTCCCTGGATGGGGTTCAACTTCCCAGCTGGCCTGCCTCCAGGCCAGCCAGTTGTCCATCTCTATCTTAGAGGAACAGCTTTGACAAAGTCCTTGGCCCACTTTGGAAATCCCTTTCCTCCTGCTCTCTCAAATAAAACTAATTTGAAACGGTTGGGTTAAGCTGACATTTTCCCTTTGAGGAGCACGTGTTCATTTGAGGGGGGCGGGTCTCCTGGAGACAGTCCCCAGGCTGTCCCCTGGAGTCCACATCGCTCCCCAACACTGACAATCTGCACGGCATTCGGGGGCACACACCTGGGGTGGAGAGTTCTCTGGGGAATGGCCGGAGGACCTGGAGCTGCCTAGATGATGGAAGAGAAAACGCAGGACCATTCTGAGAGTTGTCGCAATGAACTTTCAGCATGGGAAAGATTTCTTTCAGAATATCTCAGAGGAAAATTGGAACCAATGTGGAGAAGTTGCAACGAGGCAAATTGCCTTACCATCAGAAAGAAATTTTAATAACTGGAATTTTCCAACATGCAACAGGCTCCATGGTTGAGGAGGTGAGTTTCATCCTAGGAGGTGAGTTTCATCATGCCTCTGTGTTTCAGGCATCATCAGCTTGTGAGTGCAAAAAAGTCTTTTCTCAATAATTACCTGGTGCTTATTACATGCCTGGCACCGTTCTAAGTGCTTTATATATATAATTCCTGGAATACTCACAACAACCTTCTGAATGAAGTATAATATTACCTCTAATTTATTGATGAGAAGAATAAAGCTCAGAGAGGTTCGTTAACTTGCCCAGGGCCTCATTGAGATTCAAACCCCAGTAGTCCGGCTTCAAAATCCATACTCTTAACTACTATAGTGGGGTTATATTTATGTTAATACCCCAAGATATGACCTTAGGCCTCTACATGTCAAATTATAGGACCTTGTTTCCCTTACCCAGAGTGCCTGGGACATTTCCAGGAGTCCCCATGGAGTGCCTACCTATACCGACAACCTAGTGGCTTCCCTCTTGAGAAAGTCTCAGCTCTCAATACTGTTCAGGTAGCCTTGCTGCTGCCTCTGCCGACTACACTAATTATGAGAACACCAATATCTGTGCCAGGAGGCTTCCTCTCAATGCACTCTGGTCCCTAGACCTCAGGGTGCCTGTGTGTTGCTGGGTTCTGAGCAGAATTGTGGAGAATGGTCCCACATCTGTGTCACAGTTTGTCATCTGAATCCCCAAGAATCCACTATGCCTCAACAGCGAGATGTCTTTCAGCTACTGACCCTCATCTTCTGGGTTACAGAGTTTCAGAGACAGTCCCGCAGTTGGAAGTGGGTCATATGACATACTATCCCTCTGTGTCACCTTTACTTCTTTCTCAACTGTCTCCTGTCACCTGGACAACCAAAATAAATAAAACTCTCTTTGCCCCAGCTATAAAACACAGAGCCTCCACACACCAGGTGAAGAGACACTCTGTAAAATGCACCTAGCCTACTCCCAGCCCCTGCCTAGTCAAAAAGGACCTGTGATACTTGCTCGCAGAGGCAGGAAGCTATGTTGGTCAGGGATGCTGGGGGAAGGGGAGCTAGATCAAGCTGGAGGCTGGAAAGCATGGTAAAGTCTCTCATCTCTTCAGTTTTAAAATATTAGGATCCTAAGTCCCAAACAGTTTGATAGGAACCAAGTTGGTTCATCCTGTTTCCTCAGAAGTTCTCAACGGGTAACATAGTAAGCTATTGTTTCTAGGTAAAGTTTGTAGTAGTTTCTAGATTCTCCTTTATTTATGGAAGGTAAAGAGTGAAGTGACTGGCTATCTAGTGGGATAGGGAAGCGTGGGGTCAATTAATTGATGGGGAGCAACTGGTGGCTCTGTCCAATAGGCATTTCCTCGAGGGAGAGTTTCAGAAATGAGCTTCCCATGTTTGTACCCCTGTCTCTGTCATGCCTGTCAGGAGAGCAAAGGTAGCAAGGGTTCATTTAACTTTTAATGTCTCCATTAGTAACCAAGAGGTCGTTTTATTGTCTTTTATGATGAATGTGAGTGAGGGGTTTGGGACACTCAGAGTTTCTTGAAGGTTCTGTGATAATATTTGACTAAAACAGAGAAGAGATAGGGACGAGAGGGAGGCACATCTCTCTTGGTTATGAAGAAAGGGTGTGGTAGCCAATCTCAGAATGGCCTCCCGGAATCCTTGCCTCCTGGTACAGCTCTTGCCTACTGTCTGTATCCATATTGAATCTATGACCAGTAACATATGGCAAAAGTGACAGTGTGTAACTTCCTAGGCTGGGTCATGGCTTCCGCCTTGGTCTCTTGGATTGTTTGCTCTGGGGTAGCCAGGCACCATGTCGTGAAGGACACGCAAGCAGCCACGCGGAGGGGCCCTTGTGGGGAGGAGCTGAAGCCTGCTGCCTAAGCCTGCACCCACTTGTCAGCCAAGTGAATGAACCACCCTGAAAGTAGATTCTCCAGCCCCAGTATAGCTTTCAGATGACTGCAGCCCTGGTTGATATCTTGACTACAAACTTCCTAAGAGATCCTGAGCCAGAACGGTCCAGTCAAACTCTTCCTTGTCTCCAGAGACTATGACAAGTACTGATGATTTAGGCCACTAGGTTTTGTGATAATTTGCAACATGGCAATGGATAACCCATGCAAAGAGCAAGTCTGATCACGGGAAGGCCTCCTAGCATAAGCTCTGTGGGTTGGGCACCTTTGTGCACTGAACCCCTGGGAGCCAGAAGGGCCATTTTCTGTTTCTGTAGTCGGAGTTGGCAAACTAGGGCCCATGGGCCAAATCCAGTCCTCCTCTGGTCAGATCTGCCCACACCATTTGTTTACATATTGTCTATGGCTGATTTCTTGCTGCAATGACAGAGTTGAGTAGTTGTGACAAACTGGATGGCCCAAAGAGCTGAAAATACTTACTGTTTAGCCCTTTATAGAAAAAGCTTGCCAACTCCTGTCCTAAAGGAATCTATAGTCTGATGGCAAAAGGTTGCTCTTACACATAAACAGATACACACACTCTCCCCACACAAGATCCTGAAGTGCACACGTGCTACTTCATCTGTCTATAGAGCTCTCTCTACCTTCTTCATCTGGCCAACTCCTACTCATCCTTCAAAACTCAGCTCAGATGCCATCTTCTTCCATCCAACCTTTATGTGGCAAAATCCCTCTTCTTTAATGTTGGCTTATACATCACCTCCTTCCTTTACTCCCCCAAGCTAGGCAATCTTTCAATAGCTCTTTTAGAACTCTCATCAATCACAGGATGGAGTTTTACTTAGTGTCTTTCTCCACCCCTGGACTATGAGTTTATAAGGACAAGGACTGCGTGTTATTCATTTTATAACCTCAGAGCAATATACTTTTATTTATTCATTGAAAATACTTATTGAATGCTTATTGTTTGCCAGATAATTTGCTGACCCTGGCATACACAGAGAAAGAGGTTGGGCCCTTGCCTTTAGGTTGCCCTAGAATGGAAATGGAAAAGCAAACTGGCATTGGGATACAGTGAGGTACAGATGTGTGCATATTTGCTGTTGCCCTGTAAACATCTGCAAAAAAAGGTTTTTCAATATTTTTATTTTGAAAAATATTTTGAAAAATATTTGCTATGTGTCAGACACTGTACTAAGCACTTACATATCTTATAACTTATTCCCTCTTTATACAACACGAAGCAAGTACTATAATTAGTTCCATTCTATAGGATATAGAGACCCAGACAGGTCAAATAACTTACCCAGGGTCACAGAGCTCAGAAGTGTTGAATGAATTTCAGAGCAATTACTTAGTTGAACAATTAATTCTAAATCTTAGAAACAACACATTAAAAGGAACTGGGATGATGCTGTTCTCTTCTCTTTGAACTCTAAGTGGATAGTTTCTGTCAAGCTGGAAATTCCTGCTTCGGAGGCTTTTTGATGACTCGTGCTATGCTTGGCATTTTATTTCTAGGAATCTCCTTCTGGAAGATTCTGCTGTTTTAATTAATGATCAGCAATCCTGGTTTTCTCATTGAATTGAACCATTTGCCACTGAAGTCATCCTGAGTTATCAGTTTACATTCTTAGGGCCCTGGGAGGGAGAAGGTGGAGACACATTCAACAGCAAAGTTACTCTCCTGCCTCCAACTGTGTTTCCACTTTTTTCTTGCCAAAGTTAATAGGAATATGGATTGTCTCCAGCTAGGATGTGAGATGGGACCCTGGTGCCTTCTTCCTGCCATCACTGGTCTCCAGCTGTGATCTCAGCTGTGGATTAATTGGTTCAAATCGTGGGTGTCATTTAAAGAATTGGTTTAAAGAGATTTCGGTAGTGACTAATGATCTGGCTTGAAGAAAGCCATTGCCCCCTGTAGTATGAATCACTTAACTGCGTTCTATTTTCCTTTCTTTCTTTCTTTCCTTCCTTCCTTCCTTCCTTTCTTTGTTTTGTTGTTGTTATCCTCACCTGAGGACATTTTTCCATTTTTTGTTCAGATAGAATGGGATAGAGAGAGAGAGAGAGAGAGAGAAACATCAACGTGAAAGGGACACATCGAGTGGCTGCCTCCCGCACGACCAACCAGGGCCGGGGACAAACTGCAACCGAGGTACATGCCCTTAGCGGGAACCGAACCCCGGTCTCTCTGGACCACAGGCCGACGCTCTAACCGCTGAGCCAAACCAGCCAGGACTATTTTCCTTTCTAGGAATGGAGACTATGGAGCTCAAAGCTGGTTTCTTTTAAAAACACATAAGTAGTATTATGAACCACTTGTCCACTCGTTCAGGTTGCTCATTTCTCCCAAAAGATGTGGGTGCTTTGTGGTGAAGATGGAAGGTCAGGGAGTGGGAGACATCCCCTGCCGAGGACAATGACAGGGGCTGAGAGCAGGTATGCCCCTTGCTCAAGGATTTTCGCTCAGCAATTCCTTTCAGAGGGAAAGGTGCTAGGTGAAGTGATGAGGAGCGGGTGTCAGAGTGGGTGGGAGAGGGAAAGGCCATTATATCCACTCCTGTTTTTCTGCATATTCACCCTCATTCAACAAGTCCAGATGCAATCAGTTATGTGCCAGACCTTGCTAATAAGCAGCTCCTAGAGTTCACAGTGGCAGATGAGACAGACATGGTTCCTGAATAGGGGAGAGACAGGGGCAAGAGGGAGGCACATCTTGCTCCTGCTGGAGCAGTGGGGAAGAGCACAGAACAGACAGCAGGTAACGAAAATGACTGCAAATCGTAAGTGCTAGTAGGAAAAAAAAAGAGTGGGCTATTGTCGAGAATAACTGAGAGTGGGGATGGGACAGGACATTTATTGTGAATGGAATAATCAGAGGAGGCCTCTCTGAGGATGTAAATGACTGGACATAGTGGAGAGTGGACACAAGGGATAAAGAAGCCAAGAGAGAATTCCAGGCAAAGGGACTGGATTATGCGAAGGCTCTAAAGCTGAGGTCACCACAGACAAACGAAGTAAGCTAAACTGTTCTTTGGGGACCTCCAGTCTCCCTGCTTGAACTGCTTTCCCCAGAAAGTGTCCACCTACCCCAGGCCCAGTGCCTTCCAGTGCTTCCCTTTGTTTCATCCAAACATGCCCCCCGGGGGAGCTTGAGCACCAACTTTGCCACGATCCGCAGCTTATCTGGGGTGTCAGCCTTTGGCTGTAGCTCTGAGGCAGACCAGCACACGTTCATCGAGAAAGGAGGACACATATGGACTGGGATTCCTTCTCTTTTATTTTAGAGTGAGCAGACCTTCGTAAAGCTCACTGTTACAAATTACTTAGAGTCTCTGAGTTCAGATCCTGGCTTTGCTGCTTAGAAGCTGTAACCACACATGTCACTTAACTGCTCTGTGCTTCAGTGTTCATCCATAAGATGCTTAAAAAAGCATCTAGCCCATAGGATTGTTGTGAGAATTTAATTAGTTAACGTCAGCAAAGTGCTTAGATCAGTACCTGGCGCATGAACATTTAACAATCATGTTGTTGTCGTCGTCATCATCATCACACTTAAGCTGTTGTCCCCCCGACACCTCAGATGGCAGTGAAGGTGGTGTTACGCATTCTCAGGTGCTGGTCTCCCCGGAGTCGAGGTATAGCCTTAAATATATAATTCAATTCAGAAATACTTTTTATACCAGGTACTGTGTTGGACACTTTGCTACATCATTTCCTTTGATCCAACAATCTTAACGAGCAGGTAGTATTATTATCCCCATTTTATAGATGCAGAAACTCAGCTTGGAAGAGTTTAACTGACCTACCTAACACCATGACGCTAATATGATTCCTAGGTCCACCGCGGACATTCTGACTCAGCAGGCTGCGTAAGGCCTCGGGATCTGCGGTAGGAGCACCTTTCCAAGCTTCCGGAATCTGAGGAGGGTGACCTCTTAGCCACTGTGCTGGGAAGACTATGGCCTAGGTGATCTCTATGGCTCCCTCTGGCTGCAATCTGTGAAAATGAGTCCATAGATGCTGAATACACAGTTTAGTAGGGAAGGCAGTTTGCTGTTGTTAATATTTTTTTCTTTATTGATTTTAGAGAGAGGAAAGGAGAGGGAGAGAGAGTTGGAAACATCGATGAGAGAGAACATCGATTAGCCGCCTCCTGCATGCCCCCCACTGGGGATCGGGCCCACAATCTGGGCATGTGCCCTGACCAGCAATCGAACTGGCGACCTCTTGATACATGGGTCAATGCTCAACCACTGAGCTACATCGGCCAGGCTGTTGTTGATATTTTTAATAAGAAAATTAACTCAGTTCTTGGCATTGATTCCCTGCTATAGTCATTGTCTAACAGGCACACTAGGGCTGAAAAATGTCCTCTGAGTGTTTTGCATTATGTAATCCCAGCTCACAATTTCTCACCTACAGTTCCATAATAAAATAACCAAAAGTCTTAAGTTTGGGGCAACTCATTTCAAGGTTGGAACTGACTGAACTGAAGTAAGTTTCTTTGCAGATATCATTTAAACCACTTGCTGTGAATATTTATACATTGCATTGCAAAATTATCAATGTGCTTGATTAAGGGGTTGTATTAATTATTTATAGTTACATAACACATTGCCCGATAATTAATGGCTTAAAACAACAAACCTTTATTATCTCACAGCTTCTGTGGGTCAGAAATTCAGAAATGGCTTAACTGGGCGGATATAACCCAGGGAGCTGCAGTCAAAATGTTGCTGGGGCCGTCGTCATCTGAAGGCTTGACCTGGCCGAGGAGTTCCCTTGCTAGACAGCTCACTCATATGGCTGCTGGCAGGAGGAAGCACAATGTCTTACATGACCTAGCCTCCGAAGCATCCCACGGTTACTTCTGCTTTGTCCCATTTCTTAGAAGAGAGTCACCAAGTTCAGTCCATATACTAGAAGAGGAGATAAGATTCTACCTCCTGAAGAAAGGAGTATCAAACAATCTGTGGATCTGTTTTAAAACCAGCACAGGAGTGCTACCCATACATGTTCCGTTATATACACGATATGGAGCAGTATTCTCACACTAAAGAATTCAATAAAGATTATTGAATAATTATGAATTGCGTTTGGCACTAAACATTTTGTGTAAAAGGTTATGGCTCTGGAGTATCATGATAAGCTTGCAGTATGGTTCTTACCACTTTAAATACGCTACAGAAACAGAATGTTTTAGAATATTTGCAAGCTGGAAGAAACCTTATGGATTATCCAGGAACTGGAGTTTAGCTTCATCTCCTTCACTCTGTAGATGAGTAACTTGAGAGGAAAGAAAATTTTGCCTAGAACATAGTGAACTATGTTTCAGACATTGTTAAGCACTTTAGGTGTGTTTTATTACAATCTTCTGGTTTTACTGATAAGGGAAGTAAGGATGAAGAGGTGAGTAGCATGTCCTAGACTAGACAGCTCATGTGTTTTGGAGACAGGGCTTAACCCCCTATTTCCCAAGTGCCAGCCAGAACCCTGCTGCACATGTAACTCCCCACTCATGACCTCCAGATGTGAGAGTAGAGCTGGCAAGGCCTCAGCACCAAATCCGGGGAGGGTCAAGGTGAAGGGTCTTCTGTCCACACATCCAGGGTTCTCCCAAGTCTGTAGGTCTCACCTGCCTTCTGCTTCCTCAGGTAGTATCCAACCTAAGATTCTCCTCCAGGAACCACTCCTTCTCCCAGTTGTGTCTGCCCAGGTCTTATTCTCTGGGCCCCTAATGTCCTTTCTTGGTCCTCTCTGTGCCTCCTCACATCTACCCATTGAGTGCTCACACAACTTTCAGGGACCAAGCCAAATCCACCTCTTCCAAGGAGCCTTGTTAAAGCCCCTCTATCAGTGTTAATGTGTTACTATTCCATACACCATCAGAGCATTATTTCTGAGCCCCTATTGTGGTTGACATTTATCATCATAATATTTGTATAATCAATCAATCAAGTTAATATTATGGAACAGTACTATGTGCCAGGCATATTTCCGAGTGTCTTGTCCTCACAATGGCTTTTTTTTTTTTTAATCCTCACCCGAGGACATTTTTCCATTTTTTGTTCAGATAGAGTGGGAGGGAGAGAGAGAGAGAGAGAGAAAAACATCGACGTGAAAGGGACACATCGAGTGGCTGCCTCCCGCATGACCCAACCAGGGCCGGGGACAAACTGCAACCGAGGTACATGCCCTTAACGGAAACCGAACCCGGGTCTCTCTGGACCGCAGGCTGATCCTCTAACCACTGAGCCAAACCAGCCAGGACCACAATGGCTTTTGATGCAGATGCTGCTATCTTTACCATTGCACAGTGAGGACACAGAGAGGTTAAGTCATTTGCACAGGTTCCCACAGCTGGGAAGCAGTAAAGTCAGGACTGGAATCCAGGCAGTCAGGCCCCAGAGCCCAGGTGCATAATCGCCACCTTATACACCAGGCACTGCCGGAGGTGTAACCAAGGTAAAGATGAACAGCAGCAAGGGGCTGATGTGGTACCCAGAGAAGGAATCAGTATCACAGATGCCATGAAAGAAGTTTAGAAGGAGCGTGGACTCTGTCCTGCAGGGAGTGGGACATTGGCGATGACTTCCAGCAGGACCATGGTGTGCTCTGGTATGTGTTGTAGAAAGATCACACTGATCCCCACGTGGAGGATGGGAACGTGTACAGAAATGTGGAGACAATAAGGACACTATTGTAGCAGTTCAGGCAAGAGCCAACAAGGAGCTGAGTATGTGATCATCACCACCTACTGGAGAGCAGGGTCTATGTCATCTGTGTCTGTGAATGTTATTCATTCAGTGATATGTTCTTTCAATGGTCACAAGCAGGTTAACATTATGGCCAGGGCCATTCTGTGCTGGTGCTGAGGACACAGTGGTGAACAACACAGGCATGACCTCCTGGGGCATGTAATCTGGCCAGGGAGGCAGATGATAAACTAAAAATGACACAACTGGTGATTTATACTTGTGGGAGGTGCTATAAAAGGACATGGACAAGATGTTAGCTTGGGCTGTGACTAGCACATTGTCCTAGGTTCAAAGCTTGGTTTCTCCACTGCTCAGGTGAGAGGTCTTGAGCAAGTTTCTCAGGCTCTTCCAGCCTCAGTTGCCTCATCTATAAATGTGGATAGTGACAGTACCCACCCATAGGACGGTTAAGGAGCATTAAAGTTAATGCTGTAGGTGGAAATGCCTACCAGTGCCTGGCAGGCAACAGAAGCTCAGAAGGGTCAGTTGACTCTCCTACAAGGTGGGCACAACAAATCCAGGTGGGCAGAATTGTATTATTGACCTTGAAACTATCAGTCCCCGGTGACATGATGGAAGACACTGGGGGCTGCTGACTTGCTGCATATGTAGAATGGCCGACTGATCTGTGAAGAAGCCCTTTAGGAAACGTTCTTTTGTGAGACCGGCAGGTCTGTGTTAGCATTGTGGAAGGCACTGCCGTCCCACTGTTACCCTAGCCCCAACTAGGCATGTAGGAAACAACCTTGGGTTTTGGTATCTCCCTATAGTTCATCCCCCAAGGGAATGACATTCCCTGGCATATTACAAGATATCCTTTCTTGACCGTCAGAGGCCAATGTGCCCATATTCCTGTAACTCCAGTGTAATCTATACCCACCAGGGTCTTCCTCTTATGAGGTTCAGGCCTAGTCATTCCCTACACTCTAGTATCTTCATCCTGCAGTCATGGATTGAATGCCTACATGCACCAGTCACTGTGCCAGGTGTTAGGTTTAGAGTATGAGAAAGAATAGGACACACCCACTACCTCAAAGGCATCCTCAGCTTGTGAGAAGTTAGAGAAATAAATCAATCAGTGCCATCTGTGTTTAAGGGCCTAGAGTCAAAGTGGCACAGGCCATAGGGTGGGCTCACAGAGGTAAACTGAGGCACCTTGCCTGGGAGTGCATTCCAGACTATGTCAGACAAAGGCCAAACCTTGACGTCTGGCCCTTGACCTACTGCTTGGTCATAATAACTGTTACTTACTAAGCACCATTGTGTTCCTGGTATAAAGTGTCAGATACTTATGTTGCTTAATTTAATCCTCATGAAAATCATATGAGGATTTAGAAGAGTATCTGACTCATGGTAAATGCTCCATAAATGTTACCTATTGTTATTCTATATTCTCTCTTTCCCCTCCCTCCCTCTCTCCACATATATATGTATAGTCTATTATTTCACAGTGAATAAAACTGAAATCAGGTGATGTGAACTCACAAATCCATAAGGTCCAAGCACATGTCTTAGGCAAGTTCTCAAGGAGGCCCAAAGGGCAGCTTGGGTTTCCATTACTGGCAAGAGGGTAGGTAAAAAGTGGTGGATTCATACAGTGGGCCACGATGCAGCAGATAGAAGCACTAGATTAGCTGCACACACCGTGCTAATGGAAGTGGAGGACCTGATCACTGGGTCCTTCTGAAGGGGGCTTCTCTGCTCCAGCAGATGGCTGCCTCATGGAAAGGCAGACTATGATAGATACCCAAGTAGAATGATTCGTTCCACATCTGTCCTTCCTTTCTCCTCTCTCCTTCCTGCATTGCAGAGGCTGGAAACGTAAAATCCACGGCTCAAACTCCCTTATAGGTTCTGGGTATGATTAGAGCTTGCCATTCAGATGTGCTTGCAGGAGGCTCAAAGCGAATCCAGTTAAGTGGGATGAAGGTGGAGTCACCTGTTGCTACACGGTGTTGCTAATGCAGGTCTGGCTGATGCAGAGCCAACACGGATAATGGCAGCTCCCTAATCCTCAGTTGTGGCTAAGGTGGTAGGAGCCTGGAGTCAGCAGTTGAGAAACCATCTGGGTGTTGCTCTGGGTGTCATTCCTGGGGGCCCGGCCTAGAGTTCTCTCCTCCATCAATTTCGTAAGCATCCAATTCCCTATACAGGCATGCTTCAGAGATATTGCGGGTTTGGTTTCAGACCCTCCCGGCAATAAGGTGAGTCTTGCAATAAAGCGAGTTGTAATCTTTTTGCTGGTGGAGGGTCTGCCTTCAATTTGTAAAAAAAAAAAAAAAAAAAAAAAAAGCAACATCTGTGAAGAGCAATAAATTAAAGCACAATAAAACAAGGTATGCACTCCTTTCCTGCTTAACATAGCTAGAACTGTTTTTCTTATTGTGTCTGTGTGTGTGTTTTCAAGGTTTCAGTGTGAAATCTGATTTGTGAATATAGACTTGGACCACGCATCTAACCTGTCTGAGCCTGGCGTCCTTGCCTATACAATGTTTGTACGAAGCCACTTCCCAAGGTGTAATGGGGAGGATTCCATGGACTATCATTTGTAAAGTGCCTGTCATTTAGCAGCTGCTCAGTAACAGAAAGCTGTATAGTATAAAAAGCATCAGCTTTGTAGAAACTGTGTTCTAATTGTGATTATATTGCTTACCAGCTGTGTGACCACTTAAAACTTTCTGAAGGCCTGGGAGGTGTGAGTGATAAAATAGCATTGTTGCAAGGTCTTTGTTTGTGTGCTGGCTTTGGCAAGGACTAAAGAGCTAGCATGTATAAAGCTGCTTGGCACAGTTCTGCCCTGGCACATAGTAGTCTCTTCTAAAATGTTAATTCTCTTCTTTATCTCCTGACCTCCCAATTCGTAGGAATGTTAATATGCTTGCTGATCATGAGGGTGGTCGCAAAGAAACTAACTAGGTAAACAGTGGTAAAGGATGCAATTACCCAACCAGTCATGTACTCCCTAACAGGAGGCTGACACTTTTTTCCTCCATAATCTAGGAAATAAAGCTGTATATGCCATTTCAGAGGGTATGTCTGGGTGTGCTGGAGACTGTTCTGATCCCACCTCTTTCCTGCCACTGACTGTCCTTTCTTCTACTCCCAGAGCCGTGGCTCAGCTCTGCTTCAGAAGGTAGGACCACTGCTCTGGGCATCTGGGGACTGCTGAGTGAGATCTTCTGGGAGAAGAGAAGCCCTCTGAGATCCTTGGGAAAGTTCCAATAATGTGGAAAAGAGAGGAAGAAGAGATGATGCTGGACACATAGTAGGTCTGTTGGTTTGTCAAGAGTCGTAGAAGCCTGATGTTATGCATTGAAAGGTGTGGTCGGATGCAGAGTATGGAGGAGAGTTGGAGCTAGAGAATTGTTGATGGACTCGGGGAAGTAGTGGATACTTTGGAATTATTCTTTAGCCTTTCCTGCTGTGAGATATACTTCTTGGCAAGAAGTGTAACCAGTGCAATTCATTGAAATGCATTTGTAGAAGTCATCAATAGACATGTATTTTGAGTACTGCCCACTGTATGCTCCGAGTAAACATTGGAGGGTGTTCTGTTTTTGTTTTTGTTTTCTTAGTTCCTCCCAAAGCCTAGCAGTGGTGATTAGCATGCAGTGATTGACACACAACCTGAAAGGTATTTTAATGTAGGCAGGGCATCTTGTGGAGAGACCTGGCTGTTCAGCAAGCACGTGGAGTGCTCCCTGTGTTCCTGCCCAGGCACCTTGCTAGAGTCTTAGGATATAAAGACAAATAAAACAGTCCCTGCACCCAAGGAACTGACATTCTAGAGACAGAGGAGAGGCAGGCATCCAGCTAACACTAGTTGAATACCTACTGTGTTCATGCTCCTACCAGGCTCTGGGGTATGCATATAGTAAATAAGACTTGGTCCCTGCCCTTAAAGATATTATAGGCTGTTGGGGTGCGGGGTGGGAAGGACCTGTCAGGTTGATAGACAGTTACAATCTGGTGTGCTTCAGGCTGGGGTGGGTAGGAACTCAAAGGCTCTGGAAGATCTGATAGGCACCCTTATCCGGAATGCTGGGCAATGGAAAAGGGGCTTTCCAGAGTAGAGTATTAAATTGAGAAGGAATGAGCACAGATTATCCAGGTGACAAGGAAAGGCAGTGTGTGTGTTTTTGTTGTTGAGGGTGGGAGAGGCCATTCCAGGTAAAGAGCACTGCACTGACACAGGAAGGGACCTGGAGGCCTGAGAGGACAGGAGCGTTCAGTGTTGCTGGAGGGTAGGGTACAAGGCCAGGAGGGAGTGCTGGGAAGTGAAATTTGAAGCAAGTTGGGACTGGATCTTGCTAAAACTTGTTTGTCATGCTAAGAATCTGAACTTCATTCTGAGGGCAATGGGAAACCAGAGAGGTTTTTAAAAGTCAGACTGAATCATTGATTCCACCACTATTTGTTGAGTGTTAACTATGTTTGTATTCGCTACGGGACTAGATTCTGGGAATTTGATGGTGTGTAAAACCATTCTTGCCCCTGTGGAATTCGTGATCTAATGTGAGACAGATTAAACAACTGATTTTTTAACAAGCAGAATGTATTAAGGCAGTATTTACATAATTAAAAATTAATGAAAAATCATCGTACACGACACAGCCACCCAAACTAAATGTACAGCTATGGAACATGGCAGGCTCTGTGAAGGGGACTCTAAGCCAGCTGGCGGTAAAATGCCAAGTAGTGGCCGACAGTAGTCACAGGCATCTAGTAAGTGATCACTGTGCAGCTGTCATCATGCTTCATGGAGGTTATCTCATTTAATCTTCAGAGCAATCAGATCAATGCGCTTCATTTCCATGCGGGGACATTTGTCTGACTCCAAGTCTTGGACAGCCCATTGAGGTTGCATTTTGATTTCTAGTTTTTGGTATTGGCAACTGTGATCTTAAACTGAATAATGCCCCCCCCAACCTCCTAGTACTTGGATCCTTATATGGCAAAAGGGACTTTGCAGATGTTGTGATTAAAAAGCTTGAGATGGGAAGATGATCCTGGATTATCCAGGTGGGTCCAGTGTAATCCCAAGGGTCTGTATAAGAGGGAGGCAGGAAAGTCAGAGAAGATATGGTGGTGTAAGTAGAGGTTTGGGCCATGTGCTTTGAAGACGGAAGACTGGCCCACTAGCTAAGGAATGCAGGCCTCCAAAAGCTGGAAAAAGCAAGGAAATGGATTGTCCCCTTTTGTCCAAAAGGAACAAAACTCTGCCAACACCTTGATTTTGACACCTGACAGCCATTTTAAGCCACTAAATTTGCAGTGATTTGTCACAGTGGCAACAGGAAACTTATAAAGCAACTTCATCTCACAACAGCTGGATCAAAGCCCCCCATCAGAACATTGTATTTTGCATACAAGAAGGTAAACTAAGCAAGTGTTTTAGAAGCTTGTAGAAGATCTCCAGCTGGGAGATCTGAAAGCCAAAGGAGAGTGGAAGGAGATGGCGGAGAGGGGGTTTTAAGTGAAGGGACCTTCGGAAACAAAAGCATAGGGGCGGGGCATCGAAGGCTTTAAGGGGGAGGGCTAATAGTCTGGTCTTGCTGAAACCACCTGGCACATCAGAGGGGCGGAGCGTGACATCAGGCTGGGAATTTGGGTTGCAGTCAGATATAGAAGCCTGGCCCTTAGGCATAAGAGTGCTGACTAGGCGGTGCAGAGCTATGGGAGAACATAATCGCGCAGTGTTTTATGAAGAATTCTCTCCACGGTTGGGAGTGGTGGGAGGTCAGAGGCCAGGGAACTGGCTGGGAGGCTTCTGCAAGTCTGCAGTAGGCTGGTGGCAGTGAGAAGGGAGAGGGGAGGCTCTTGCTATGAACAGCACTGAGATAAATACTCCTGCGCACCAGCAGTTCTCACAGTGTGGTCCCGGACCCTTGTGGTGTCCTCGACACCCTTTCAGGGAGTCCTCTAGGTCAAAACCATATTTCACTCTCGGCCTTTCGGTGCATAGTAGAGTTTTTTCAGAGGTTACATGTATGAACTCACTGCAGACTCAATGCAAAAAGAGAATTCAGCTCTTCTGTTAAGCCAGACATTACAGAGACATGAAAAACTGCATTTTTCTGTTTTGGAAAATATTATTTAAAAAATGCCCTTTATTCTAACATATAATGACTTGTTATTTCTATATGAGTATATATTTAGACATTCCTTGGTATTAATTTCTAATATGGTAAATAGTGATGGATATAAGCTATGTAAACAATAGCTCTTTGGGGCCTTCAGTGATCTTTTAGGAATATAAAGAGGTCATGAAACCAAAAAGCATGAGATCTGCTGTTGTACGCAAATCTTTGGTCCTCTTTATTTACTTGGGGTAAAATCCTAGACTTTAGTCAAAGGGCCAGTCTTTTAAATCCTGGATTAGGCAAGGCCCATGTGACTCTCCCCAGCTGACAGACAGGCCTATTGGGGTTAAGGCAAGAGCCTAAGTGCACACATCTTGTGTGACTGGAATAAGGGCGGAAAGCCTTGTGTTTAAACACAGATCCTGGGCCTTTCCCATTGTGCTGAATGCGGAGAAGGGTTGGGCCTGCTGGAAGGAGGCCTCAGGAGGACGGGTCCTCAGGCTGCAGCAAGCCCCAGATGGCTTGGGTGTGCCCCAGACTGGAGCTTTCCAGCCCGTGCTCAGGGCTCCCTCTAGAGGCTGAGAGTCAACTCTACACCAGTCTTGCTTTCTATTGCTGCTGCTGAACTTTTAGCACAAGAGCTGAAGTTCATGGCTGCCTGAAGCCTTGAAGCAGAGGGTGGGCAGCAAGTAGAGCTGCATTTTCACATGAGGAGGTTGTGGAGTTGAGAAGCAGCATGTTGCAGCGATGAAACCACTGACCTGGCCTGAGTCCTACACAACTAGGGTCCCTTGACCTCTCTGGTTTCAGTTACTCAGAAGGAAACAGCCTATGTGATCTTGTCACAAAGATCCTGCCAGCTCTAGCAGCCCATGATTCTAGGTGCTAAGTTTCCCCCTGTCCCACATCAGTGAGAGGAAATGTCAGGGAGAGGGTTCCCTGGGATGCTGTCCCTCAGAGTTCTTGCCTTTATGGGTTTGACTCAACCTGAATCCGACTTCAGGATGGGTCTTTGTAATTACAGAGCTCAATGATTCTGTCCTTTAGTGAGTTCATTTTTCAAGAACTTCTCTACAGTTCATTTATTTATTAAGCAAGCAATAACAATTTGGCATTGACTGAGACACGTGCCAGGCACTGGGCCAAGGGCTATACATGTGTATTCTCAATCCCACCCAAACCCTGTAAGGTAAATACCAGCATTATTTCCATTCTGCAGAAGGGAAAACTGAGGACAAGCTAGTTTAAATGACTTCCTCAAATCATGAAGCAACTTTGTAGCAGGACTGGAATTCAAAACCAAGCCATCTGGCTCTTCAAACACAACACTGTACCTAACCCTGATAATAAGATTTATATTTTTTGAGCGTTTGCTGTGTCCTTGGAGCTTTACATACATTATCTCACTTAAAGGAGCAATTCTATAAAGTAGGTATTATTATCTCAGTTTTATAAGGAGGATACTTATTCTCAAGTCACCCTATTGAGCAGCAAGCTGATACGTCACCCTTGGGGCTTCAAAGCCTGTGTTCACCATCATTATTCAGAATCATCTATGTGCCAGGAAAAGATGAAGAAGACCAACCAAGTCTTCAGG
The DNA here is from genome assembly GCA_030848825.1 of Tadarida brasiliensis. NCBI lineage: Eukaryota > Metazoa > Chordata > Mammalia > Chiroptera > Molossidae > Tadarida > Tadarida brasiliensis. The sequence goes on from CM061264.1 coordinate 51,381,513, forward strand.
GAACTTATTATTATAGTCTCCTTGTGAGACAATAATAGTGCAGATATTTACCAAGCACTGTTCTAAGCCGTTACATATATGAACTCATTTAATCCTCACAACAATCTATAAAGGTTGATCTGCTTATTATCCCATTTTACAGATGAGGAAATTGAGGCACACGTGAAGGGAGGGGTTGAATAAAGTGCCCGAAGTCCCTCCCACATCTGGTAAATGATAGAGTTGGGCTTCAAACCCAGACGTCTGGCTCTAGTACCCATGTTTTTAACCACTACATTATCCAAACAGCAAACAGTTTCTACAGAGATGCAGAGGCCACTGACCAGGGTTGAAGAGAGCTGAGGGGAGCAAGCCCAGAGATCCCAAGGAGGGATGGGAGGTTTCACCCTTGAACTTTGCTCCTCTGTGGTCCTGGCATTCCAGCTGCTTGTGAGACCGCTGCACTTGGAAATTATGTCTGCTCCTCAAATCGAAGGACTAAAAGTGGAGTTCAAAACATTTCCCCAAATCTTTCTCTACACGTCTCTTCCTTGTCCATGTTATTTTCTCACACCACCAGAACCCAACTCTGACGGATCAGTTGTTGGTGCTGGAGTACTGCGTTAAGGAAGATTCCAAGCGTTGTCCTGTCCAGTAGCAACAAGAGAGAGTGATATAATCAAGTAAAGCATTTCTGTCATGGGAATTAAAGGAACTGACGGTACATGCCATGTATGTGCTCCCTCTGTCCTAAGAACTAGGTCCTGAGAGCAGGTGCTGACAGGCACAAGGACAGTGAGGGGCATGGCTGAGAACATGGCTCTTCTTGGGTAGAGAAGGCAGGGGCTGAGTCATACTAGCCAGGCTTCGAGATAGGGAATTCTGGATACGAGACATCAGCCTGGGGGACTAGTGTGAGATTGACAAGCTGGGGAAAGATGCAGGGCCTAGAGGAAAGACAAAGAGCAGATGATTCTTGGTCAAAAGCCATGGCAGAAAAGCCTGAAGCTTCAGGATGAGATGAAGCAAGGACCAGCCAGGTGCACCAGCAAGGAATTCTCTTGAGCTATGGTGTTCTTTCTTCAAGAAATACAAAGCAATGGTGCCTTTCAACCGGGTAGGATAGGGTTCCAGGATAAGTTCCCGTGGGAATGAAATCCTCTAGGGTGAGTGAGTAGAGGTAGAAGAGAACAGGTCAGTTGGCACTTAAACTGTGAGTACAGTGACCGTGTTGAGCGAGCCTGAACACAATAGGGGAACTTGAAATAAGGATAGAGCTGTGACTGTTCCATGGAACCCAAGGGTGAGAATGGGCCTAGAACCTGGGAACTGAAACATCATGCCAGGAATTCTCACTGTCTCCTGTCTCTGCCTCTCTACGCGTGTGTGCTCTGTTCTGTCCTCTCCCTGACAGCCACCTTCACGTGTTAGTGCACTTGCTAGAATAAGGCTGCCTCTGGCTTCCACATTCTCAAGTCACAGTTCTAGCCAAGGAGTTCGATAAGACTTTGGGTCTTGTCCGACCAGTGTGGCTCAGTGGATTGAGTGTCGCCCCATGGACTGAGAGGTCCCGGATGGATTCCTGGTCAGGGCACATGCCCCTGTTTCGGGCTCGATCCCCAGTGGGGAGCATGCACGAGGCAGCCAGTGGGTGTTTCTCTCTCACATTGATGTTTTTATCTCTCTCTCCCCTCCTCTCTCTAAAAAAATCAATAAAAACATATTTAAAAAAAGACTTTGGGTCTCAGTTCCTAATTTTGGGGAGTGAGAATCTGATTGGTCCATCTTTGGTCTGTTGTCCACCTCTGGGCCAGTCAGCTAAGGCCAGGAAGACAATGAAAACACACCAGTTAAAGGTGAATTCCCATGGATATGGGGTGGGGGTGAGGATGTTTCCAGGAATAAGAACTAACGATGGCTTGTGGGGCTGGAAAAATACCAGAAATGGCATTGGCTACAGCATCTAAAGACAGAGCACTGGAAAAATCCAACATTTGTTGGATGTTAGAGACAGGAGCTAGGGAAGGAGAAAGAGAAAGTCTCTAGAGAGTTAGGAAGAAAACCATGGGAGAGAAATTATGGGTGCTGAGAGAGAAGAGAGTTTATTTAAAGGAGAACGATATGAAGGGTCAAATGTTATGGAACAGTCGAGAAGGACGAGCAGCACCAGAGACTATTTCAGTGAAGGAAGTCTTGGAAAGCCTATTAACACGTTAAGGAGCGAATTGGTGAAGAAGTCAGATTTCCACAGGTTAAATGATGGAGTTGGTTGTATTTTTGTAGGTAAATATAAAAGTGTTTAGTGCTAACTGTGCTGTCAGCTCTGGAAAAAGAATCCACCTATTCTGTGTGGATTTAACATATATTGCCATAGAAACAGTAAACTCTCCTACCCCCAATCATTACAGGGGTAACACACTATATCAAACATGTAAGATTTATCTATATGGTTTAGATTATAGGAACAAATACATGTTTTCAAAATGTTAAAAAAAAAACTGGGTAATAGGAATGCAAAAGCCCAATGAACATATGAAGATGGGCTCAATCTTACTTGTAACTATGGAAATGCAATGGAAAAAATACTATGAAACATAATAATACACTCACCAGATTCACAAAAATTAAAAAGTCTGAAAATCCCAAGAGTTGGCAAAATGTGGAACAATAAGAATAATTCTCAAAAACTGCTGGCAGGAGAATAAATTGACAGAGTCAGAAAGTTGCCAGTTCTTCTTATATTTAAGAAGGTGCCATTTACACGTGGGGTCATGTCACGCTCTCCAATCGTGCCATGAGGTGGCCTGCTTTGGAAAACAGTTTGGGAATTTTTGGTCAAGTTGAAGGTTCACATATCTTATCACACAACAGTTTCACTCTTAAGTATCTAGCAAGAGAAATTTGTGTATATGTGCATAAGAATACAAGTTCAAGAATGTGTGCAGCCCAATTATGCAAATAGATCCAAACTGTAAACAATCCAACGTCAATCAAAAATAAAATGGAAAAACAAAACTGTCGTGCATTCATACTAGACCAGCAGAGAACAAAGAAAATGACTACATCATAGCTACATGCAACATGGACACATCTCACAAAGGTAAAGGTGAAGAGGCAAGACGTAAGAATACGATAGTATGTTTCCCATCAACGAAGTTCAAAACCAGGCAAGGCTAAATAATATGGTATAGGGATGACTACTCTAGAGAGAAAAAAAAAAGTGAAAGATTTTCACAAAGTTAGGATGGTGGTTACCCCTGGTGGTGACGGGGCTGGGATCACAGTGGGGTTCACTTGGCTTCTCGGGTGCTGGCAGGTTCTGTTTTTGACCTGGGTAGGGGTCACATGGAACTTTTTAAAAATAATTATTCATTAAACTATACATATTTTATATCCTTTTCCGTATTTATGGTATATGTTTAAATTAAAGAATAAGAATAGAAAAAGAGGGTAAGGGGTGAAGTGGAGACCTATGAGTAAATCTGGTACATTGAGCAGACATATTTTATTTTTTGCTCTCTCGCTGGACCCAGCTAAAAATGGAGTGTGTGTGTGTGTGTGTGTGTGTGTGTGTGTGTGTGTGTGTTTAGCATAGACTCACAAGACAGGAGAGCAAGGGAGGAGAACACGATGAACTACAGCTGGGCAATGGCTCGCCAGACTCTGAAGCAGAACCTAAACCGGCAACAGGGAAAGCCGAGAACTGACTTTATTTCCATTGCAGAACCTTGAAACGGTTCAGGAATCTGTAGTACCTGAAATCTGGAGAAATGGTGTTGAATGGGTGTTCACGTAAGGAGGATTTGCTGGCAGCTGTCTAAGTAGATGTTAGAGCCCTCGATTCCCTCTCTCATCTGGAACTGCTGGGTGACTGCTGCTTATTCTCCAAACAGAAGGTGAGAGGTTTATTTTCTAGAGAAGGGAAAACACAGGGCCTCTGGAGGGGAGACCACAGGCACAGGTGAGGATAGCGACACGGTACAAGCACAGGAGGTTGTTCAAAGGGTATGCAAGGCCCTCGCCCCAAGTTCCTCTCTCAGTGCCCAGAAAGCTGGCTTCCAGACCTTTATCATCTCTGTTTGGTAATGGGAAGAATCTATTCTGGAAAATATGACTAGCCCCAGCTAAAAGACCAAAAGATACCGATACCAGGAGTTTCCCATCAAATGGCTGGAGCAGATCACTTTACAGTGAAACCGAAAGTCAGTGAAAACCACACCCAGACTTCCTAGCTCTCTTTTTATTACCACAATCTCTCAATCTCTCTCTCAATCCCACGTGCACTTTCTACCTTTAAAAATGCTTTAATACAGACTATTTCAAACATAAACAGAAGTAGAGAGACTAGTTCAGTGAATCCTGTATGTACTCATTGCTCAGCCTCAGTGATCAACTCCTGGCCAAGCTTGGGTTTTCTCCAATCCTGGCCCCAGATTACTTTGATGCAAATCCCAGACCTCATATCGTTTTATCTATACATATTTCATTCACTATGAATCTCCAAAAGACAGTGGCTTCTCATTTAAAATATCACCACAATAACAGTATCAACCTAAAACAATACTTCCTTAATTCCCCCTCTAGAGTTTGTTAGCTTGAATTAGGATCATCAGGTTTACAAATTGATTCATATGCTTCTCATTATTTTTAATCTCTTAATTCTCTCATTGATTTTTTTTCAACTGAAAAAATTATTTAAAAAATTGTGTTACTTGTGGCATGATTGTAAATGGTTGCTTGCATTGCCTGTTAAATAGTGGCTAGCTCTTGCAGCTTGATAAGTTTCATTCTTTTTCAAAGCTACTTCATAAATTGTGTAGTTTTATCCTGGGGCATGCAATTTATTTCTGCCTCTCTTTTTGTGATATTAGCAGCCACTGATGATCACTGAACAGATCTATTAATTCATTAAGGGTTGCAAAATGATGATATTTTAATTCTATCTTCTTTCGTTTGCTGAATTACTTAAGAATTCCTTATGTTGCTGTCTCTTCAGCTGGTTTGGTTGCCGGACGCGTTCCTTGGTTCTTCAGGAAAGTCTCCTGGAAGCACTGCTTCCCAAGTTCCTGCATGTTCACACCAGTAGGTTTGCTGCCTTTATATTTGAAGATCAGTTTAGGTGGGTTTAAAGTTCTTGGCTCACATCTTTTTGAGTAAATGAATAGGTCATTCCTAAATAAGTTACTCCATTGATTTCTGGCATAAAGCATTGATGTTGAAAGTCTAATGACAATTTGATTTTCTTTTTCTTATAAAATACTTTTTTTGGGGGGGGGGGTCTGGTTGCACATAGGATTTCTTTTCTTTTTCTCTAAAATCCAACGGTTTCAGAGTGGAGATTTGAGGGCTGATTTTTCTAATATATGCAGTGTGTCTGTTCAATATGTTGTTTTTTGTTTTTTTAATTTCAAGAGAGTTTTTGAATTTTAATTTTTAGTAATTTTTTTGTTTCACTCTTTGGTTTTCTTCCTTGAGGACTCTTTGTCTATTTTCTACATTTATCACTTTTTCTCAAACCCCTTTTATCTTTGTCCTTTTTCCTTTTGGTTCTAAAAACTTTTCCTATTTTCCATTTTTTATTTCTCTCAAAGCATTTTTTATTTGGTTGGTTTGTTCTTGTGTTCCTTTTAGTTTGGTCCTCATTTCTGAAATGACTATTTTAAGTTTCCAATTCTTTTTTGAATCTTTTATTTCTCTTTTAAAATCTTCCTTTTCCTAAATCATCCTATTTAAAAATTTTTCTCATTCTGATTTATATATTTTACAATTTCTATTTTTTTAGTTCATTTTGAAATATTAGGTACAGTTTTCATCTGTTTTGTGGAGGGTTTTTTTGTTTTTTGTTTTTTGCATTCTTTCATTGTAGTGATATGATTCAGCTTCTTATTCTCTTTTTTCTTATAACAATGTTGTTGGTATTTGACTACAATCCCTTCCTGTGGCTCATTTTTTAGTGAAATGAGTTTCCTTCCACTTTCAGGAGAAAACAATGGTAACAGAGAGCTTTTCTAGTTTCAGTTCAGAGCTTCCCCTTCTGTTGGTTTCATGAAGTAATTTTTAAAGTATTACCTCATACGTTGAGTTCCTCTTCCCTGCGCCTCTTGTATTTTGACTTCACTTTTTCTTTGCTCTTGTCCCTCTCTCGTTCAGTTTGCATGCCTCTCGCGGTATTTCCTCCTGAGTGGGGTTTGTCCTGGAAGAGTGCTTAGTTTTTAGCTATAAGAGTCATGGGGCCCAGAGCCCTGGACCCTCCAGCACAGTCAGATATTCCCCTTGTCTCCTGGCACTTGCCCATGAATTATGTGGATGAAAAAAGGGGTTCTGTGGAAAGTAACCTCACAGGCTGATCTGATCCCAGATTCCTAACTGGGCAGGTCGTGGTGGGTAGTCATGCCCCAGGCCTGTAACTTCTGTAGTGAAACATGTAAGGCCAGCCCTGCCCATTGTCCTTGTGCATCTGGGTGAACACACCTTTGAATAAGAGCCCAGTGAAGTTGGTACAGAATAGAATTTTAGGGGAATGTCCGCCAGGAGCGGAATTGCGGTGGGGAAATGACTCCGTCATTAGCTGTGTATTCAACATGATCACGTTAGCTATTCTCACTGAAATGACTCTTCAGTAAAAAGAAAACTTGCACATTGTGACCAAACGTTCCACAGAGGCCATTGCTGACTCACTGGACGGGATCATTCTGAGCTGCAGATACACACAGTTTGTCTCCCTCCCTGGAGCCTGGTGTGGGGCGAGGCCAGGCTGAGCTGCTGGCTTGGAAAGCAAACCAGGAAAAGCAGGGGGAGCCGCCTGAGAGCTGGCTGTGGGCTGTGCGTGTGTAAAAGTTGCTGTCTCTGCAGGTTGTTTTGCTCTTCCAGGCACAGAACATTCGCGTGCTCTTTGCAAAACCCTTTTTCAGGACTCATGTGGACGATGAATCGTCATTCCACAGAGGTGGTGAGCAAAGGAACTTGGCCAGACCTCTGGGTGGGACATCCCCAGGTCCCGCCGTCTCTGCTTGTCCTAACTACACTCATCACCTCCCTCCCAAACCTGTTCCTCCTCTTCCACTCTCTACTTCAGTTAATTACTAACTACTTAGTCACCATACTGCAAACATGGTGTCCTCCAGCCTCTTCCCCTCCCTCCTACCTGCCTCCTTCTCTCCCCAAGTCATTCATAAAATCTGGCTGACTCTGCCCCAGAAACACACCAGGGCTCATCCCTTCTCTCCACCACCAAGAGACTGCTTGGTATTCCTCTCACCTTGACCTTGGCAATGGCTGCTCTAAGAAGACACCTGCTTAGCCACATGTACCCCGCCTTTCTCCACAGTTCTCCAGAGCCTTCTTTCTAAAACCAGGCACACACCTTGCTAAAACACTGGTGACATTACTACTAAAGAAAGAAGGGGAATGTAGGTACGTACTAGGACATGTCGCTGTCTTTGTCACATGTGATATATGGACAAAAAAGGGGTTCTAAGAAAGGAACCTCACAGGGTGACTTGATTATAAGTCCATTTAGGAAAATGGGCAGATCTTGGTGGGGAGTCATGTGCCAGGCATGTAACTTCTTTAGTAAAAGGTTCATCTCGGTCTGTTGTTTCTGTGCACCTGGTTAACACACCTTTGACATGCCTCTCTTCAGACCCCTCAAGGGTAACCACCCTCAAGAAAGCATATAATCTTGTTAACTATCCTATAATCCGATCCCCACCTTGCTTTCTCCCACCTTCATGTCATCTTTCTTACTTTCCCCCTTAATTCTAAACGCATAAAAGAAGCTGCAAACTGCTATTCTAAGAAGTATTTTTCTCAGTCTGTTGAGATCTTGCTTCCAGTTGTATCCTCTGTTTTGCTCAAAAACATTTTTATAAAAATTCTCTACAGGTTCGGACATTCTTATGTCTACAAACCTGAGCCAGGCACTTTGCCGAACAACGTACACGAATCTCGCCATCATCAGACTTTCACGACATACTGCACACAGAACCCGACTTCAGGGCATTCCCTTTCCTTCCCCCCAGTAATTCTTTTCTCAGGTGCCACTTCCTCCGTGAGGCAGCAGCCAGACTTCTTTGCTCAGTGGCTAGTGAAGTTCCCTTATGGAAAACATTATCATTATTTCCTATTTAACAGATAAGAAAAGAGAGACTCAGAGAGATTAAGTAACTTGCCAAAGGTCACACAGTAAGCGATTAAGCTTTAATGTTATTTTAGGCAATCTGACTTCCCAGGCCACGTGTTTAACCAGTTACACCGTGCTAAGGATGAGTAACCAGCTCCTTGCACCTCAGGAACACTTGGGCTAGCAGGAGAGACAGAAATGAACGTCTAACGCCTGTGAAACCTGATAACGACATTAATTAGGTATGACTGATATTCTGGAGCCTGAGGAAGTAATGGGCTGGTTGTTTTCCTTAGCTTCTCTATACACTGCAGTTTGAATTTTGCATTGTTTCGGGATAGTCTTCGCAATCTTCAGGTCTAAATACTTCCTTACAAGTACTGGAAGATATTGTATATCTGCAGACTGGACCCAGTGGAATGATTGCTCCCTACCCAGCTATGCTCCTGGGCCCCAAATCACACCCCCGGTCAGTGCAGGGCCTTTAATCCTGCTGCTGGAATCAGGAGCAGATTCTGACAGGCTGTGCCTGGGTCACTGGCCAAGTTCCAAAGGGTCCTCCCTTTGCGGAGGTACAGCAGACAGTCCGACAGCTCACAAAAGCAAACCCCCACAGATCCATCCACTGTAGCAAGAAGAACATGGACTTGAGGACCTGAGGGTCTCAATCACAATTCCAGCTACCTACTTGCTAGCTTAGTATGTTACTTACTTGCTGCATTACTTACTAGTTGCTTGGCCTTGACAAGTTACTTTTTTTTTTCCTTTATTAACTTGAGAGAGAGAAGAAGGGAGAGGGAGAGAGAGATAGAAACATCGATGAGAGAGAACATCGATTGGCTGCCTCCTGCACGCCCCCCACTGAGGATCAGGCCCACAACCTGGGCATGTGCCCTGACCAGGACTCGAACCAGCGACCTCTTGGTGCATACATAGGTCGATGCTCAACCACTGAGCCACACCGGCTGGACTTGACAGTTACTTAACCTCTCTGGGTCTCAGTTTCCCCATCCATAAGATGGCATAACATAGGTATCTACCTTATAGTGTAGTTTCATGGTTTACAATGAGAGGACTACTTACAATGCACTTAGAATAGTGCCTGGCACATGAAAATACTATGTAAGTATCTGCTGTTGTTATTTGCACACATTAAAGTACAGTCCTGAAAACTGTATTTTGATCACTGTTATTCTCCCAAGATAAATCACACAGCATGCTTAGTGTTGCCTGGGTCATAGTAACCTCTTGATCAAAAAAGTTAGCAATCATCATAATTGTCACTGCTGCAATTTGATTGGGAAGTTCTGGATTAATTCAGGTCCTTCCTCCTTGCTGAAGTGGAGAAACACAAAACTGATCGTTAGGAGAATTTTCTAATGTGACATCCTTTGCGTTAAGAGACGAAACAGCGGTGAGAACCTAGTCGTGAAGAAAGGCTGAAAAGCTGAGCTACGGAGGAAAACTGCCATCTCTGTTGGCCTGCAGAGCGTTCCCTCCCCAGGGAGCCAAAAAGTGGTGATAAGTCACATAGTTAAACCTGAACAAGGGGTTAGTGTGCAGTCGAGCTCAGTACTCCCGCCTAGTAGAGGTGAAAAGAACAAATTTCAGCCAAGCTTTACCATCCCCAGGATGCATATTATATGTGTGCGTGTGTGTGTGCGCGCGCGCGTGTGTGTATGTGTGTGTGTGGTGTGTGTATATGTGGGCTGTGTGGTATGTGATATGTGATGTGTGTAATGTGTGTGTGGTGTATGGGTATGTGTGTGATGTGTGTATGTGTATGGCATGTGCAATATGGTGTGTGAGATGTGTGTATGTGGGGTTGTGTGTGTGTGTGTGTGTGTGTGTGTGTGTGTGTGTGTTGGAGCTGGATGTCAGGGAATGTTATCTTCATCAATAAGGAGGTAAACATTTAGAATTATTCTTGGATTGGCTGTTTTCTATGGGTTGGACCATTTCTTTAAAGATGTTATTAGGAATAATAATTATTCTCTTGCAGAACTTATTTTCTTTTCATAAAGTTAAGTAATCATATGTGTTCGAAGTAGGTCAACGAAAAGGAGCTCTGGTTTTGCTGTCTACGCAACTCTGCTGTGTTCTCTTCTGCATGACTTTTTAATTAAAACCCCTTCCATGTTCACGAGTTAGAACTGCACCCCCTGCCTGAAGCCGCAGAGTTACTCCCAGATGTCTCAGAGTGGCGTGTCCCAAGCACGGGTAGACAAAAAGATTATGCATGTTCACATGACTTAAAGCTTTGGTTCAGATGTTGCCACAGAGACAGTGGGACCGAGCGGCCACCACTGCTTGAGTCATCCTGTTGCGCAGAGCTTGGTAGGGCTCAGGGAGCTTTCCTGAATCAAAAACCAAAACAGACGGATGCTGTGGCGAGCCCGCACACAGGCGAGTGCTCCGATTCCTGCTGCACCACTTGCCAGCCGTGTGTCTTGGGCACGTTTCTGAACTTTTCTGAGCCTCAGCTTCTTTGTCTGCCAATTGGAGCAAATAACACAGCCCTACAATCTCTTATTTCCTGAATAGACACGAAGTTTTTATAGTTTGTGTTTACTTTGTTTAATGTGAATATACATGTTTTGCTGCAGAATTATGAATGTATTAGTTATGGGGTATATCCCCAGACTGTTGGGTAAATAATCTTAAATGCTTACAACATATTATTTCTCTAAAATCCAGAAATGTCTGGATTCCAAAACACACTGACCCCAAGAAGCTTTGATAATGGACTGTGGACCTGTACTGCAGAGGACGGTGAAGGCTGCGTGTAAGGATGAACTTGGACACCAGGAACGCCCTGTGCCATGCCCTTTCCCTCCCCTTTCCTCAGGTGCGACTTCCTCCTGCAGGCAGCCGCTCAGGGCTGGTCACGGGGACTGCGCTGCTGGCTCTTTGCCCATTTGCTAGTCTGTAAACTCCTCAAGGGTGAGGGCTGTGTGCCAGAGATTCGCACGCAAAGTCCACGTTCCACAGACATTTCAGAAATGAATTCAGCACCTGATTACTAGGCATCTGCTGGGCCCTCTGGTCTCTCGATCACCTTTCTGGTAGAGCTGCTCAGTGGGAGGGAGGTGACTTCTGGTGCAAAAGAGGAGAAGAGAAGGTGCCCAGTCTTGGGAAAGCCAGCCGGAGGGTGCTGCTGTGGGGAGACAATGACAAGGACCCCTACATCTTGGTTTGCCCAGCACCATCCTGGTTTGCCCGTTATCACAGGATAATTGTGAATTCTCACTTTTACTCTTTTATTCTCAAAGGTGTCTTCATTTGGATAAAAAAATCATACCCCTCTACCCCCATGCAATGAGCATCTGTGGGAAGTCTCAGCGTGTGAGGCGTGTGTGTGTGTGTGTGTGTGTGTGTGTGTGTGTGTCTTGAAGCCTAAAATGGTAGGGATTGACCAGTAGAGGAGGCACAGAGGTGAGGTTTGCTAGCAACAAACTTGACCCCCCCCCAACAATAATTAAGAACATAGGTTCTTAATTTATCAACGGTGGAACATAGGGTAGTGGGTTAAATGGTGCCCACCTCCCACCCCCAAAGTGGTGTCCTCTTTCTAATCTCAGGAACCTGTGAATGTCATCTTATTTAGAAAGAGGGTCTTTGTAGATGTAATTAAGTTAAGGATCTTGGGATGAGATCTCCCCAGAGTATCCTGGTGGAACCTAAATTCCATGACAAATATCCTCATAAGGGGAACACAGAGAGAGACACACACAGAGAGGAGGAAAAGGCCATGTGGGGAAGGAAGCAGCCGAAAGCCCAGGCGCCCCTGGAACCAGCAGAAGCAGTGAGAGGCGAGGAGGATGAGCCCCTAGGACTTTTGCAAGGAGCACGGCCTGGCCGACACCTTGATTTCCGACTTCTGGCCTCCATGACTGTGAGAGCATGCATTCCTATTGTTTTAAGCCACCAAGTTTGTGGTGATGTTACGGCAGCCCTAGGAAACTAGTAAACTTAAGGTGAGTTACCTAACCACTGTGAATCTCATTTGCCTCGACCAAAAATAAGACCTAGACTTGGACCCACCGTCTAGGCTTGTGTGGAGGAGATAAAGAAATGATACACGTAAACTGCATGGCCCTGAGTAGGTTCTCAGTAGGTGGAAAACTGGTGTGATGGCTGGTGAATGGCAGTACTGCAATTCTGCTTCCATCCAGCAGGTGGCAGAAGACGCATCTGCAGAAGAGAGGACTTCGTGAAGTTCACCGCGATGCGCGCCCAGCCACGCAGCGCCTGACTTGCAGCAGCCTTCCTAGTTCGCAGGCTGAAGAGGAGTCACCCTGCCCGCCTCAAACAGCTCTCAGCTATGGAAAAAGTCAACGATTCTGTTCTCCTTTGGCCCTTGTAAATAACCGAGGCTGGGCACTGATGAGTATAAAGAGTGGGTGCGGTGAAAAACTTGGGGGTTCTAGGCCCAGCTCTGTGACCTCACTAGGACTCAGTTTCCCCAGCTCTGAAATAATGGTAAAATGAAATACAAACAGCAGCGTAAATCAAAGGGCTGTCGTGGGACCAAAATGACCCAACGTGTGAAAGTGCTGGGAATTAAGATGCCGTAAAGCACAGAAGGGGCCGCAGGTGCACATTCTGCAGCGGTCACAGGGCTGTTCGGTTGGTTCACTTGTTTACTCACTCAGCAAACACTCGCTGGTGCCGGCCGTTGTGCGAGGTCCTGGGAACACTGCTGCAAGAAGCTCACATTCTAGTTTGGGAGAACAAGCAGGTGACAAAGGTGTGCAGAGGGCACGATTCTCTCGGATGCTAGGATACCATTCCAACTCGGTGATGGCTTGAGAAACACATTCGAATGAGCAGTGCCCTTAGTAAAACATTTACTTCTTCACGTCTTTAAAATTTTCCACCCCTGGTAAGAAAAAACTGTTTGTAGCTAAGTGGAAAAAGAAAATCACAGGACAGTCTGCACAGAAAACCTTATCCATCCATTTTAACAGCGGCTACCTCTGGGAAGGGGTAGAGGTGGTGTTTGGAAAAATGGGGCTTTACCTTTTATTTTCCATACTCCTATATCGTTTATACTTTTAATAAGCCCACATTGCTTTTTCCATAAAAAAAAAGAAAAATAATATTTTTAACCCAGTCCCCAGAAAACTCTCCTGTACTCGCGTGGCCAAGCCAAACACTGTGATGTGCACTAGACAGAGGAAGTTGCCTCCCTTTTTGAAAGAAAATTAAAAGGAAGAGAAAAGCCCATATTTCCTCTTCTTTCTGCACTTGTAAAGAGGTCATCTAACCGGAAATGTGATCCAAGGTCTTTAAAGCCCTGCTCCTCTTTAAAGTGGTTTGCACACATTACCTTGCACACATTACCTTGGCCACATTACCAGGGCCTCCTGCAGATAATTCGGACGTGCCAGGCTGTGGATGCCCTGTGTGAGCAGGTCATACCACTCCTTAGGTAAGTACAGCTTTACAGTGTCCAAAGGGCTTTCTCCTGCACTGTCTAGCACAATCCTTCTGTGACCCTTAGGAAGTCAGATCAGTATTTGCTCTTCCTGTGTTATAGATGGGGGAATGAAGGTTCTGGAAGGTGAAATGACAAGCCCAAGATGGGGGCGCTAGTCAGCAACAGGATTTAACATCACTTACATGTCAGTTACTGACCAGCACAGAAAAGATGATCGCTAATGTCAAATCCTTATGCAACAAACCTTTTGCATTACGGGTGGGAGAAGAGGAAAGAGAAGGCAGTGTTTCTGTCTAATCTTACCGTCCCTCCCTCCTTCACTGCCTTCCTTCCTTCCTTCCTTCCTTCCTTCCTTCCTTCCTTCCTTCCTCCCTTCCTCCCTTCCTCCCTTCCTCCCTTCCTTCCTTCCTTCCTTCCTTCCTTCCTTCCTTCCTTCCTTCCTTCCTTCCTTCCTTCCTTCCTTCCTTCCTTCCTTCCTTCCTTCCTCTCTCCCTCCTTCTATTCAACTGGGAAAAGAGAAGCGGTGAGAAAGAGAAGACCATCAGGGAAGTAAACAGATAATATAATTCAGAAGTTAAGTTTTGTGCAATTTCAAATTATGCTTCAGAGTTGAGCAGGGTGGTGGAAATATATTGTCTCATTTATGTTCAAATATTGAAGAAATAAAAAGCTTCTCAAATTATAAGTTGGTCAGGAGCTGAAGTTCAATGCAAGCAGTGACTTACAGATGATGTTCACACGTCTGCCACACGGCGGCGCCACCGTTGTTAATGTGCCGTTCTTTTAACCGGGAAAGGACAAGCCGCTTTGGTACTCTTGAAAGTTGATTTTCTCATTAGAAAAATCCAGGTTCTGCATTATGGGAGCTTTGCATTATGTAAGGTTTCAGGGATGACTCCTCCATCCCTCCCCCTGTCCCCCCAAAGAACCACTGTATTCATGGTGACAAAGGCTCTTGCACAGGTAGGTCAGAGGAAGGCACCCAGCTCATCCTGGAAGGGACAGGGATAAAGTGGCTCTCCAAGGAGGGACGCAGAAACCGAGTCTGAAGCCTGCAACGATGGAATGGCGTCCGTCAGACATGCTCTTCTCTGCACAGCTTGTGCCTGTGCCCACCAGTGACGTGGTCTGGGGTGGGAGCGGAAGCTGGGCAGGGGGCCCTGCTGGACACCCGCTCCTCCTGTTAGCCTCACTCTGCTTGAAGCACCATTCTCACGCCTGTCTCTTCCACCGACCTGCACATTCATCAGGGGCAGAGCTGGGGTTTATTCTTCTTTTAAACCTTATCTCCTCGACCAGTGTCTGACAGATAGAAGCTCATTCATAAGATTTTTTTCTTTTAAATATTTTTAATCTGAAAATTTCAAATATATACAAAAGTACAAAAAACAAACAAACAGTATAGTGAGTTCCCTTGTTCCCATTATCCAACATCAACAGCTATCAGCTCCTGGCCAACCACCACTATGTTCTCCACTTCCCCATTCCATTATTATTATTTTTTAAAAATATGTTTTATTGATTTTTTAGAGAGAGAGGAAGGGAGAGAGAGAGAGAGAGAGAGAGAGAGAGAGAAACATCGATTGGCTGCCTCCTGCATGCCCCCCACTGGGAATCGAGCCCACAACCTGGGCACGTGCCCTGACCAGGAATCGAACTGGGACCTCTCAGTCCATGGAATGACGTTCAGTCCACTGAGCCACACCAGCCGGGTCCATTATTTTAAAGTAAATCTTAGAAGTAAAGATGTAGATGCGAATATATTGGTGTGTATATATGACATTGTAAGAAAGGAAAGGAAAATTTTTTTTTTTTTTTTTTTTGCATTTATCTTCAGATAGAGTGGGAGGGAGAGAGGGAGGAAGAGAGAAAGAGAAGCATCAATGCAAGAGAGACACATAGAGTGGTTATTACCCACAAGACCCCAACCGGAGCCGGGGACAAACTGCAACCAAGGTACATGCCCTTAGCGGGAACCAAACCAGGGACTCTCTGGTCCATGGGCCGACACTCTAACCGCTGAGCCAAACCGGCCAGGGTGGGGAAAGAAAGGAATTTAACTGCTATGCCTCTCTCACTACCTTTGAGATGCCTGGTGGGTGGGGGTGGGGTGCAAATCAGGAAGTCTTAGGCTTTTGTGGAAAATTGTGGAGGAAAGAGGATCGATAATGCTTACTGTGTGCCAAGCACTGTGCGTTATTGTTTTACTTCATCCTTTTGGGAGACACAGGTTTTAATTTCCTGTCTTAGAGATAAGGCTCAGAGAGGTTGAGTGCAGTGTCTAAGGCAAAGCTGGGACTGCAACCCCGCTCTGTGTGTCTTCAGGGTCTGTGCTATTAACCCTCTGACAGGATGATCCCTGCATGGCAGACCCAACAACCCATCCCTGGTCTGAGGCTACCACTAACGAGCCCTTCCTGTGCCACTGGCTCTTGTCTTCCTTCCTCTTTCCTGAATACGAAATCCAGCTTACTTCACAGGGCCCTGGGGACAAGCCATGCAGGCTGCTCCGGCCCTGGGAGGAGGAGAGGTCTCCATGCCCAGGACAAAAAAGGGGAATTAAGCTCCTTATTAAAAAGCAGGTTATTTTCTCCTGCTGCTAGTTCCCAGGAAGTGACAGCCAGGAGTCCCTAAGAACTTCTAAATACCTTTGTCAAGGGTTACACGATAAACTACACATGAAGAGGTGGAGATAAGCCATTTGTGGGAAAACCCAAGAGATTGTGCTTAAGCCTGTCATTGAATTCAGGAGGCTGGATTTGATTGTGGCTGGGAGGAAGTAAACAAAGCTCTGCTTACTTTGGGGGCAGGAGGGTCACACTGTAAGAGATGGGAACTGGCCAGACTTGGAAGCTTAAAATGACACGTCTCAGGGGCAAATGCTGGCAATGACCATCCACCCGGCATCCAGGCAAGGAGCAAGCTTCGCCAGCAGACCTGAGCAGTGAGGCTACTGGGCACAGCGACGCCCATGTGGGGGAGACTGCCGCCAGCCATTCATCTGGGAGCCGTGTCTGATGCTCCACCCTCACCCTTGCCCCGATTCCTTGCTCACCAAGTCTCCTCTGGACCATTTGGCTTCATCTTTCAACAGGGAAAGAATAAGCTGCTCCGGCCAGTGTGAACTTTCAGTATTCTTTAAAGAAAAACTTTTTTTTCTTTATTGATTTTTAGAGAGAGAGGAAGGGAGAGGGAGAGAGAGATAGAAACATCGATGAGAGACAACATTGATTGGCCGCCTCCTACATGCGCCCCACTGGGGATCGGGCCCACAACCTGGGCACGTGCCCTGACCGGGAATCGAACCGGCGACCTCTTAGTGCATGGGTCAGTGCTCAACCACTGAGCCACACTGGCCAGGCACTTTTAGTACTCTTGAAACTCGATTTCTCTTTGTTAAGTGAATACTCTGGCTTTCTTGTTCTATTTGTCTTCAGGGAAGAAATGGTCTGATCACCCTACTTGAGTGGCTGTCTGCCTACCAGCTTTATTTCTCCTTGTAAATTAACAGATGGGCACCCTGTAGTTTACACATCAGCCTCGTGTGTGCTTGGTTGATGCCTGGCTGCCTGGGTAAGAAGGACCCGGGTGAAGAGTGCCAGCAAACTCAGGTCTCTGGCTGGCAGCTGAGCGGGCTCTGCAAGGCAATGAATACTACTTCTGGGGTCTTCTGGGAGACAGCTGGGAGGTCTTCCCCGAGGAGAGCCTCTGAATCACAGCTCATGAGCCTTAACACAGGAAATTGAAATCCTTTATGTCCCTAAGGAACCAAGTTTGGATCCCCTCATCCCTAATGAGGCCTGGTTATTGCAGGTCAGTTGAGGAACATCCCTGCCTTACTCCCATGGACATAAGACAAAGTGGTTCTAGGAAGCAAAGCTTTGCCATGAGATTCCTTTACTCAAAACTCTTCGATGGCTCCCTACTGCCTATAACATAAAGTCCCAATTCCTCGGCAAGACTTGCCCTTGGGGCAGGAGGAATCAAAAAGGCTATTGCTACATTATTTCATCAAACTAAACCCTCTTGTAATTGTAAGGTATATCATTATTCGAAGTACTAAAAGAAAAAAACATTGTCAACTAAACTCTGATAACCCATCAACAATGAAGACATATCCAATTCCGATAGGTTAACGTGGAAAATATTTGAGTCTCAAAATCATTGAAATATTGTATTTAAAACAAAAGCTAGTGGTTGCAGCTTTTCCCCTCATGGGGGAGAGAACCAATTTTAGAGGAAAAGGGTTCTGGTGCGTAGGAGCACGTCATGATTGATTTTATTTGTTTATGTTTTGGAAAAGATATGACCGTGGGTGCCTAGGCCAGGATCAGTGAGAGCAAGTCAGAGGGAGAGGGAGAGGGAGAGGGAGAGGGAGAGGGAGAGGGAGAGGGAGAGGGAGAGGGAGAGGGAGAGGGAGAGGGAGAGGGAGAGGGAGAGGGAGAGGGAGAGGGAGAGGGAGAGGGAGAGGGAGAGGGAGGGAGAGGGAGAGGGAGAGGGAGAGGGAGAGGGAGAGGGAGAGGGAGAGGGAGAGGGAGAGGGAGAGGGAGAGGGAGAGGGAGAGGGAGAGGGAGAGGGAGAGGGAGAGGGAGAGGGAGAGGGAGAGGGAGAGGGAGAGGGAGAGGGAGAGGGAGAGGGAGGAATTGCTCCTTATAATTAGATAATAGGAACTGGAGTTTCCATTAGCTGC
The DNA here is from genome assembly GCA_030848825.1 of Tadarida brasiliensis. Lineage (NCBI taxonomy): Eukaryota > Metazoa > Chordata > Mammalia > Chiroptera > Molossidae > Tadarida > Tadarida brasiliensis. Next base: position 51,399,747 of record CM061264.1, read on the forward strand.
CAGGACAAGAGGAAGAGGAGTCTCAACAAGGTCTAGACACAGAGAGTCTTCTCACTGACGGTGGCACGCTCGAATCCCTCAGGACCTTTAAGGTATATATACCTGCCTGGACCCACTCCCACAGAGTCTGACTTCAGCGGTTGGAGGTGGTCCTGTGCATTGGTCTTTTGAAAAGCTTCTGACAGATGCCAGCTGGTGAGTCAGAGAAGGTGGGGTCACAGGAGCCTAAGAAGATAAAGCTGGCTGGTAAGAACTTTCTTTAGTGGAGGTGCCAGGGCGAGTTGGGGGCAGCTGGGTACTGTTTGGTACTGAGCTGTTTCTGTTCTGTGCTGTGCCCTCTCACTCTCTGGAGCCTGGAACTCGATTTGGCGCCCAGAAAGGGTCCCGGATGCAGAGGACAGACTGCAGCAGCCGCCCAGGCTGAGAGCAGTGGTGCGTCCTGGAGTCTTGCCTCCCCCCGACCACCAGAACCACAGCAGCTCCTCAGAGAGATCAGCTTCCCACTATTCATGATGTGGCCGCTTTTCCCATTAGACTATTGAATGAAAAGATGACTTCAGAAGGCTGGAGGACTTGGGGGACATTCCGAACCAACATTTTGTTTCCACTAAGGCTTTTATGATCGGGTTCCTGCCCACATTATCCCACCCCTCTGCACCATATACATCCCCCACCGCCCCCTTGTAAAGTATCCGTTCACCCTTCTTGACTCAGTTTACCTGCTCTGAGAAGTCTTTCCTGCACTCCTCCTCACCTCCCCACCCCACCCTGCAGGAGGGTCCATTTCTTCCTGCTGCCCCCCGGATCCTGTGCAGGCTTCTCTCAGAGCGCCTCCGTTCTGGGTTGCATTGTGTCCCTCAAAAACGTTGTTTTGGAGTCCTAACCCTCAGTGCCTCAGAATGTGACCTTATTTGGAGACAGGGTCTTTACAAAGGTCCTCAAGTGAAAATGAGGTCACTAGGGTGGGCTCTAATCCAATATGACTGGTATTCTTATAAAAAAGATGACGTTGGACACAGACACGTCCACAGGGAGGACGCCATGTGGAGACTGGCATTCTGCTGCCTCAGCCAAGGAACCACCCAGCCGGGAGAGGGGCTGGAACAGACCCTCCCTGGAGCCTCTAGAGGGAGCATGGACACCTTGATCTTGCGCTACTCTCCAGAACTGAGAAACGAGAAATGTCTAAGCTGGTCAGTGGGTGGTAGTTGGTTATGATGCCCCTGGAAAACTAATACAGCCTCCAACATGTCAGTGACTTTATATGTTTAGGTCTATAACCCCCACTAAACTGTAAGCCCCTCAAAAGCAGAGGCTGCTTTAGTCATTTCTGTACCTCATCTAACAAGGCCTGTATATGTCTGTTGAATGAATCGGTGATTACAGTGCATCCTCGTTTCCTGTATCTACTCTGGAAACGGCCCTGAGTGGCCGAGAACGCCCTGGGGCTTTGCCTGGTTCTGTGATCTGCTCTTCTGCCAGCTGTCCAGGATCATCATCAATAACCACAGCAATGCCAGGACCCCAGACTGGAACATTCATTGAGTGACTCCCACCGGGCAGGTTCTGTGCTAGGAACGGGGCATTATCATGGTAAACAGGACCAGCCTGGTCCCGGGCTTCACGCAGTCTCTGTCCTAACAGGAGAGACACATTACGCAAATATGTAATTACAATGACAGTAAGTGCTAACAAGGGAACTACAAGATACCGAGAGACTAATCAACAGAGGAATCTGGCTAATTCCAGAAAGCTTCTCAGAGAGAGCGCTGTTTGAGCCGAGCAACGATGGATTCACAGGAATGAGCTTCTGATGGCGCAAAGGCAGGGAAGCCCTCTCAGTCCAGGGCAATGCACGTGTGAAGGCCAATCATTGTTCCATAAGTGTTCAGTCATTATTTGTGGAGACCTTACTGTGGGCCAGGCAGGTGTTCTAGGTCCTGGGTATAGAGCAGAGAACACCACTAATAAAAATTCCAGCATTTGGGAAGCTCACATTCAAGAAGCAGAGGGAAGGGAGCAGGGAGGACTGGGGGGGGGGGCATGGCGAGCATCCTCAAGGAAACAAAATGACTGTGTTTTGGTCACTGCCGAGCCTGCCGCGCGGGGGACAGTGCCTGGCACGGTAAGAGCTCCACACACGGTTTGCTGGGGATGCATTGGAGTCGCCAGGCGGGGTGGAGTGAGGGTGTGTGGTGATTCTGGCGAGCACTAAACTGGAAAGTGCTTTAGAGTTTACAGCGCTGCTACGAACCATTTCACTTTCACGGCCCTGTTTTTATTTTTATAAGTTTATTTGGGCAAAACTGATGACCTACGCCAAGGAGCAAGACGTCCAATGCGCCCACAGCCCTATTTTTAGCTGCGTCTCGGCGTCCAGTGGGTGTCAGGAGGCCGAAGAACCGCCCTGGGAAGGAGGCGCTCTCGGCCACAGGGATCGCCCGGCTGTTGGCACCCCTCACCTCAACCAGGCTGCAGGGCGCTCAAATGCCAGGCGGACGGTGCTTAGACACCTCAGGGGAAAATAGTGTGTCCTTGTTCTGGTGGCTTCCTCCCTCGTTCAGATCACCATGACCTGCACTCCGGCCTATCCAGCTTCCACGTAGATGACTCTATTCATTGTTCTGGAAAATACTTTGATGGACTTTTCGGTTGGCAGAGGCAGATTCCAACACCTCCCCAACCCCCACCCCCCGCCGCCACCTCCTTTTTAAAACACAGGATACTGTTCATGGGAAGAAAGAATATAGAACACACAAAATCAAATGAAATAAATAAGCTGTCTGTAATTTCACCAACCGGAAACAGCCGATGTTTGTATCTGGATGTATTTCTTGCAGACCTTTTCTCTGCACCTACACCTGGTGTGGGTATGCATGGTTATGCTTACAAAATATGAGATTACATAACACAGGTCAATTTGTAACTGACTTAAATAAGCTTAGAAACTTACTCTAGGTATCTTTCTTTGTCAATAGATAGTCATCAACATCACTATTGTACATGTTGTCCTGGCCTGATGTTATAACCTCCTGCATTTCCCGTTTCCAGTTTCTCCCCACCCTGAGAGCAGATGAGCCCTCCTGAAGCACAATCCTAATTAGGCCACTTTCCTGCTGAAACACTTTCAAATGACTCTCTGTCTCCTACAGATGAAGTCTTATTTCACCTACAATTTGAGGCCCTCCATGAAATGACCCTACCCCCCAATCTGCTTATCCATTTTATCTTCCATTCCTTTCCTAGATGTACCCAATGCTCTAGGGAGAGCCTGGTGCTTCCCAAGGTTCTGACTATCCTTTCCATCTCTGCACACACTGTTCCCTTCCACCTAGAACGCCCTCCCACAATCCCCAGGCCACCTTCTAGGCCTGGCTTCGAGGCCACCTTCTTTAGCAAGCCTTGCTCCCCTCCGATAAATGTCCTAGGAACTGAGCCAAGTGCTTTTGTTATTATGAGGAGAAAGATCACTTACTACACCTTTGCTATTGCTGAAAACATAGTTTGCTCCTGTGGGTGCAGATGTGTGCACACACAAACACATTGGTAAATTGTGCAAAGGAAGGTTAGTCACAGGGCAGAGTCAGAATCCAGGCCCTCCTTTCCACCAGAAAGTGTTTGTCTACATCTACATATCCAAATGGGTATGTCCAGAGATATGGATGTGTATGTGTGCACACGTGTGCCCATGTAGGTATGTATGTGTAGATATGTGTGGGTGTGTATCAAGATTCTTGCCCTTTATTTTCTGGAAACTGCCACTTCTAAGGTACAAGCTAATCTTCCTATGACATTTATGGGTTTCAGTCGACCGCAGCATTTTATTAGGGAGCTTACAGGGAATAGGCACCTGAGTCATACCCTGGGTCAACCTGTCTGCCTCCGTCGAGAATCTGGCTTCCTCCTTGGTTTCGTGCTATTAAACTGACAAATAACTCTTATAAATCCACTGAGCTGACATAATTCAGCTTACATGCCATCTGACAACAGCACGGTGCGCTGACTGGGGGCGAGTTCACGTTTAACCAACTGGGTTTCCTGGGTTAGCTCTTTGGGGCAAACGTTGACATTCAGGGGCCAGGCTCCCTTTAGTATCTGAGAAATTGGATTTCCACAGCTTTTGGAATCAACTCTGTAGGAGTCCAACATCTCAATGCTGCAAAAATTGCAAGAAGGAGAACTGGAGGGAGGCTGATCTGGAGACAGATACCCACGAGAAGCGTCGAGTTCCAATAGTGCCCCTCTGGGGAAGGGACTTATTTCGGGGTGATCAGGGTAGGAGCACACACTCCCCCCGCCGCCCCCAGCTGCTGCCAAATTGCTTGGCTGACTTTCATCCTTGGCTGATCCCGAGCTCCCACGCGGAGGAATCCGTGCTGGGCACGCACGATCACCTCCCGGCTCTTCCTGGGCCTTTGTCATGAATGATCAAGCTGTCATGAAAACTTGACTCTAGACTTTGGCTCCTGTCAGTTTTAACTTTCTTCTTCCAGGCTAGCCCCTCCCTAAGTGATCTCATCCACTCCATGGCTCTTAATGCCTCCTATCGGGTGACCACTCCCACAGTTATATCTCTATTTCATATCTGTCTTCTGAGCTCAGACTTCTGTATCCAACCACCTACTTGTCATCGCCATCTGGATATCTGCCGGTCACTGCAAACCCGTCACGTTTAAAATGAGTTCATCAGCTGTCACTCGCTCCTCCTCTTGGGTTTCCTATCCAGAGGATGGCACCACCTGTCACCTAGATACCCAAGAAGAAACCTGGGAGCTGTCATGATTGGCACCTCCTCTCCCTTTCACCTCCCCTGCATCCCACCCCACTATATGATTGGATAATCGTCAATCCAATAACCTTCTAAACAGTTCTCACTTCTCTCCATTGCTCTGCATTTCCACAGACAGCACCCTGATCCCAGACACCAGAGTCTCTTGTCTGGACTAGGACAAAGCTTTTCAACCTGTCCCCCAACCCCATCCATTCCTGCATTCTCTAATGTAGTTTCATATAGCAGCCAACTCTAATTATGTTCCTCTGCGCTTAAACACTGTCAGGGGTTTCCCTTTTCCTTTACTAAAACAGTCGGATCCTTCAGCATGACAAAGTGCCCTGCCTGACCCGGCCCACCTCCTCCTCAGCGTCACCCAGTGTCCCTATGTCCCCCTTCTCTATCCTGCTGCTGCTATTGCCCCAAAGGCCCACTCCAGATTCTTAGGCACGGGTGGACAGTGTGCCTTCCTGCTGTCACAGCCTCTCTTCTTCCTTGTCTGGCTCATTTTCATCCATCTTTTGGGTTCCAGCTTAAATATTCCTTCCATAGGAAAATCTGCAGCCCTGAGACAGGCACGCACCTGATGATGCTGGCTGGCACCGCACCGTGCTTCTCTGCGCTGCTGGCCACAGTGACCATCATTTGATCAATGATTTTTTTTTTTTAATCCTCACCCAAGGATATTTTTCCATTGATTTTTAGAGAGAGTGGAAGGGAAGCAGGAAGAAAGAGAGAGAAACATCCATGTGAGAGAGACACATTGAATGGTTGCCTCCCACACGACTCCGACTGAGGGCGGAGATGAACCTGCAATCCAGGTATGTGCCCTTGACCGGAATCAAACCACCGATGCTCTAGCTGCCGAGCCAAACCAGCCAGGGCTGTGTCTTCTTTTTCAGTGATGTCTCTCCAGCACCTAGCACAATGCCTGACATTTAGCAAGTGTTCAGTAAGTACATGTTCAGTGAATAAAAGGTACAGTATTCTACATCTACATCTTTCTGGTAGAGTGGAACACATCAGGAGTGTTTGTTAGCATCATTCTAATTCTGAATGACTCTAGCTTTACTCATTGTGTGTCGCTTGGTGTTACCTTCTCACTGAATGCACCATGGGTCTTTGCTCTGTCCAGGTAATGCACTGGGTACCGGGAATCAAAGAATTAGACTTTGATCCTGCCCAGAAGTAGTTTACCAATTAGCAGGATATAATGCAAGTTTATATTTTCACCGGAGGACACAGACAATGAGAGATTTTCACAGAAGCATGAACACCTGCACCTGTTACACAGAAGGAGATTATTCATCTACCAGTCGGCAGGGCATCTGAGAAGGGGCCATGGGCCCTCTGTGCTGTGGTCAGGTTAATTAGAGTCAGAGTACAGCCCAAGGTCAGGAGGGCTGCACTGACTCATTCTGCAAAAGAAGCAATCAGGACTCAGGCCAGGTAAGGTTAGGAGGTTGGGGTTCACCCACAAGCGTGCACACACAGAAGACCGTGGGTGCTCAGACTCAGTTTGTCAAATACCTGGCTGGCCCCAGTGGTATCTCCTTGGCCCCGTGAGGCACTTGCAGCTGCAGCCTCCTGAGCCCGTTTATGACTTCCCAGCAAGGGCCAAGCCAGGGTCCCCAGGAAAAGGCAGCAATAGCCTCGCATTTGGGCAGAGCTGGGCTTGTGTCTGGCACCCCTGGGAGCTGCATGATTCTGAGCAGGTGCCTGAACTTTCCAGGACTCTGCTTTCTCTTTAGTGAAATGCGACAGTCCTATCTGTCCCTCCCTGGGAAGGTAAACAATGCTCAGTGAATGCACCTCTGTGGTTGGTATTCATTAGCTACGTGCTCCTTTGCTCAGTTGTGCCACGGGTGTAAGTTTTGTTTTGATGGCTTTTATTCCCTTTCTTTACTGTTCTGGTCCTTTATTCCCCCACATACTTGCTCCCATCTTGGAGAAGACTCTGGTGGTGGTGTGGTGAGTAGCTCTTCCTGTGCCACAAAGGGGCGGCTGGAACCTAGCAGGCATTCAAAAGTAGTTGTGAGACCAATGGTCAGATGGATGGAGAATTGAGCAAACCTGCCATTTAGAGGCTTCCACCGCCACAGGGACCGTGGCCAGCAATGACATCGGCACAGATAGAAGGTCTTTTCATTCCTGACTCAACTCCACCATAGACGGCAGACAACCTTTAACGGTCACCCCCTTCAGGGGCGGTTTCACTGCTGAGTCACCTTGCCCAAGGTCACACCCTTCCAGAGTCAGTGCATGATCAGTGCCTGAGTATAAGTGCCTATCACCTCTGCCCAAACCCATTTACTCTGGAAGGCCATCCTAGTTCCAGGGCGCCTCCTGGCCTCTGTCGAGGCTGCTGTTAGGCCTGAAATGGGCTTACGTCCTCCCTCTGCATCTTCTGCTCCCTTCTCCTCCCTTCCTCAAGTACCCAGCAGACAAGTCCATTCGTAGGCACTGCCTAATGAGTACCCTGCCCCTGAGCTTTGTTTCAGAGTCCACTTTCTGGGAAAGGAGCCTGAGACATATCGGCTCGCCTAAGTGAAAAGTCCAGGGTCTATCAGACACAGCCGAGTAGAAAGTTAAGCTGGATAGAATCTCCTCTTTCACAGACCTTGCAGTCTAATGAAGAAGAGAGACCGAAAACAAATGATGACAGATTCAATATGGTAATCACGGTCAGACAGGAGGTACTAAAGAAAGAAGGGGTGGGATGGGCGTTGACAGTAGGGGACCCGTGGGTGCCTTTGCAGAATGGGTAGGTGGAGCCAGGTGGGGGGACAGCCTGCCCAGGCAAGGGAACCACCCGTGGGAGGAAGGAGCTTGTGCTGGAGCCACCGAAAGGCCAGCAGGGCTGGAGCCTGTTGCAGCAAAATTTCAGTGTAGGAGGGAGCTCTGTTTGGTGGGCTCCTTTCTTTGCCTCAACCTGTCACTCAAAGCCTCCGTCTTCTTGTCTGCTGGGTACCTGAGCATTCTCTCTCTCTGCTCAGACCTGCTGCTTTCCTCGCATACACACCTTCTCCGCTCAGCTGGTTTCCAAGGGCCTTCGGTACAATCACTGGCTTGCAGGTGTGTGGAAGGATTATGCAGAGAGGAAGCCGCAGAGGCAGAGGCTGGAGCCAAGCAGAGAAAGGAAAACCTTTGCTAAAATGCTACTCCAAAGGGGGTGAGGTTCGGGAGCCAGGTCCTAGCATGAGGGGGTGGACCAGAAGCAGGAAACAGGTCAATCAGAGGGCTAGAAAGTAGAGTGTGAGGCCGAGTCAGCTGGAAGATGCTTGAGCTACAGTTGAGGTGGTTGAGGTGCTTTTTATAGTCCTGTCTCCTCTTGGGAGCTGCGGCTGGGGGCCCTGCCTGTTCTGCAGGTGTGAGTAATGCTGAGGCCCAGGGGAGGGGGGAGGGGGGGCACACGGACAAGGGGAGTTTTCCGGAGCCAGGAACCACACCTGTCTACGTTTTTCAAAGCTTTATCACCTTTGCAATTTAAGCGGTTTTATTTCCAGAGATTAAAAGTAAGTATGAGCAATTAGATAAATTATGCCTAGTTTACTACTCCCTGAGGAAGTGTGAGAAAATAACCTTGAATTTCATCCCACCCATCAAATATCTTGGTCATAATTGCCTTCTTTGTATCCTTCCCAAGAGTTTTGAAACTTTTTTATTTGTGTGTACATATATTTTTCTATACTTAATATTTTTTGCGAAGAATACATCTATTTCTGTAAAGATGTTTTTATCTTGCAAGCACTCAGTTCAATGACCTCATCTCACCATGACATTTTAGGTAGGAAATACTGTTTTCTCCTTCCCTTCCGCTGTGGTGGCAAGAGGCCCAGGGTCTGTTTTCTCTCTGCACAGACAGATCCTTCTGCCAACAGCTCCCTGGACTGTCCAGGCTTCTCTCAGCCCCAACCTCTGCAACTCATATTCATCCTTCAACTTTCAGTGTGAAAGTCACTTTCTCTAGGGAGCTCTCCGACCTCCGAAACCGTACTGGGCGCCCTCTGTGGGTTTCCACGCCGTAGGAGCGGTTTCCTCAGCGTGGCATCTAGCGCCTTCTGTTGGGATCGCCAACTACCCTCTCTTCTACCAGACCCATGGTTTTGAGACCGAGTTGCAATCATTATGGGCTATGAAATCAATGAGTGGGTCGTGACCAGTATTTTGGGGTTTTGTATTATTTATTTTGGGATATTTTTTCTGTGTTGTATTTGAAAAGTCATAAAATCATGTTTGCTATTTTACTTTGTTATTTTTTACTTACACATCATAGGAGTGAGTTTTGTTTCATGAAACTTTTGATACAGTGTGTGTGTGTGTGTGTGTGCGCGTCTGTGCGTGTGTGTGACTGTGTACAGTGGTGAATGAGACACACATAGGCCTGGACACTTTGGAGCATATGGTGTAAAGTCGTGTTTTGCTTCAAATTTTTAAACTGTGACCTACAGTAAGAAAAACACTATATGTTGTGACATTTCTTATATGGTAAAAACAACATTTTATAATGTAAAATATTTTATGCTGTACACACAGACACACATATATACCATGGTTTTCAAAGCATGTATGATATTTGATTTTGATACGTACAACTCAGACGGGATAGCTATTTTTAACTCATTTTAGATACGACAAAATGGAGACCGAGCAGTTCCGTGACCTGCAAAGATTATACAGCTCATACGTGTTGGAGCTCGGGACCCGAATCCAGGAGTCTGATCCAGTACTATTTCTCACTCATACAATTTTATACACCTATACACAGAGTCCCAGTAAGATGAGATCTAATATCCAATCAATAAACAGAGAATAGTGATTTATCTTTTTACAATATTTTCCAGAAATCTAGCTGCAAACTAATTGGAATGAGGAGGTAAGCGACAGCATTGGAACTTGGGAGAGCAACTTTGCAAATAAGTGTGTTTAGCAAATAACATTGTTACAAGTCAACTTTTAAGTCCACCAAGAAGAGCTCATTATTTTGATTCTGGATTCCATTAATAGAAGTCGAATACTTAGAAGGAGAGAAGTGATTATCTTGTACTCTTCTGAGGGCATTGTATTTCATTCTGGGCAGCACACTTTGAAACTAAAGACAAAAGACAACTTGTTCTTAGAAGAAAATGTCCCGAGGAGAGAGAGCTCAAGGCCAAGTCATATAGAAAAATGGGACCCAAAGGGGAGCAGGCTGGAGGGGGGTTATAAATAAAATGCCTGGCAGGTGGAAGACGGCTTAGGCTTTCGTGCCCCGTGGCCCCGTGAATGGGAACAGCAAGGAGACCGATTTCCTCGTGGCAAAATCGTGGCAGGCCTTTGTGGGGTTTGCCTGCATGGTATCTGCCTTCCTTTCTTCCGGCCACAGAACCCGCGCCTTGTTCAGGAAACTGCCACTCCCTTACCCTTGGCCCACATGGTCTGCTTAGCGGGCTGACTCTGTCCCTGCGTCCAGGTGATCCTATGACTCTGGCTTAAGATAATCAGCATATTCTGTCCTCCCTGGCCATAGCAAAGGGCCAAGGAATCAGCTTGTGACTCAGATCCGTTCAACGAGAAGCACATTTTGAACTTTCATGGAGTTCTTGGTAAAAAGCTCCGCCCCTCCCCACCGGATTTAAGGCTGCAGGGAAGCATGTGTCTGAAAGTGAAGTCAACACAAGAGAGCACAGCCGCGAAGAGAGGTGACACTGTGCCCGACTCTCTCATCTGTGCACTTCGAACCAGCTGCATCTGATAGGCCCTAGACGTTCACTTAGGTGATCCGACATGCCATGGTTTTGCTCCCTGGAAAGTGTGCTCTGAGATGGAGTTTAGGGGGCAGGATATTGATTAGGAATGCCCTAGGGATGGACACTTGAGGAAGGGAGGGGACGGGAGCAGAAGCTGCAGAGGGAGCACTCGAGCCCAACGCAGGCCTGAAGACAGCCTCAGCAGAGCCGAGGGGGTGCCCTGGAGCTCTCGAGTCGTGTGGAGATGGCCAGGCATCTGTACCCTGGCACTGATTCCTCCCTGGCTGTGGGTCGCTCCAGGAAGGGCTTCTGCAGCGAGGCAATCCCCGAAGGGGTGACAGCTGACGGTCGTCTGCTGGCGCGCTCCAGCAGCTGGTGCTAAACGTCCATCACTGGAGGCAGATCTGGGTGGCATCTCAAGGGTCCACCACACCATTTGTTCCTTATTTATTTATTTATTGCTAGTGACAGTTTCAATTGTGCTTTTTTGTCACTGGCAGCTGAAGGAGTCCTGACAGACGTGATAAGAAAACCTTTTCTAAAACTCAGAACCGTCCAGATAGGTAAGGGGCTGCCTCGGAAGGTAGCGAGCTCCCTGTCACCAGAGGTATTCTAGCAGAGCCTGGCAGGGCAGGCTCGGACACTGAAGGAAACTTGAGCTGGATGACCTTCCAGTCTAAGATTCCACGACTCCAGGTTCTCTGGGGATTCTGGTTACTTCTACTGAATTGACACGTGGACGTCACATGGCCACATCACACGGACATCAGAGCATCCCAGGTCAAACCCTATCTCTCCCAGCTCATTTTACTTATTCTGAACTTGGAGGAAGATGAGGGGAATGTCACGTGGTTTGCTAAAACACACTTTTTTCTTTTGGTCATTAGAAGGAATTATAAAGGATTATCCTAACGGACTGTACCACAGACAGAGAGTTCCCCTACTGCACTCACCTACCAGCCTCAGTTAATGCTGTCTTGGTGCCTGTCCGTAAAGTTTTCCTCCCTCTAGTTCTGTCCGTCTCTGAGCTCTTCCTGTGTCTCCTGCCTCCAGCCACTGGCCTGTCGTGTCATTGCGAAGCTCCCTGAGTCAGCCTGAACTGGCTGCTTGTTAGGCTGTCTGTTTTTTAATGCCAACAACCTCAGCCTCACAAACCCGTCTGGCTTTCCCTGCCACGGACACAGTTAAATCTCCCCACCTCTGTGTCTGGGTCATCAGGCCCCTGAGCGCGGGCGGCCAGTTCACGCCTGTCTGGTGGATCTTCCACTCCCTGCTTTGGCTCCCTCTGATGTGACTGTCTCTCCAGCCCTGTAGTCTCAGCCTCAGCTGAGTGCAGACTTGGCAGGCCCTTCGTATGTAGTGTGCGGAAAGAGCCCTGGACTCAGAGCCTGGAGAACCTGAGTTTGAGCCCCAGGGGACTCTGCCCCACACATGGATTAGTCACTCCATGTCTCTGAGCTTGAATTTCTGCATCTGTAAGCCGGCCTGCCCCACTCACAAAGTTGTGGTGGGAATAATCATAGTCCTAGCTAACGTTAATTGAGCTCTTACCACGTGCCAGGTATTTGGCTTAGCACTTACTATTCTTTTTAATCCTCCCAACACAACATTTTGAGGATGTCATTTTTATCCCAGTTTTACAGATAATAAAATGGGGGCTCAGAGAGGTTAAGTAACTTACCCAAAGTAACACAGCAGGGCCAAAATGTGACCCCTGGTCTATAAAACTCTTGCCATTTATGCACTTCACTATAAGATGAGGAACACAGAAATGCTTTTTAATGCCGAGAAGTATTTTTTGCACATTGGCTTTTATTATTATTTCTAAAACATCCATGAGTCTCACTTAATCTCAAAGGCGCAAAGACCATCTGATAGGGATGCTCTGACACATGTGTGGGCAAATTGCCAAGAGAACCATCTTGAGTTAACAATCCTTCGTATCTCTGATTTCTTCAGCCTCAGGAAATACACACCTAGTTAATGTGAAAAACAAACAAACAAACAAACAAACAAAAAGACTTCCTGTTACTGAGGATGGACTGGAACACTTGAACCCAGAACTTGATCTTGAGATCAGCTTTGAGGTAACAAAGCTTAGCTGGGATCAACATGACCAGCATCTTTGCACCATACAAATATGCCTGCAGGGGCCACAGCCCTCATCTCCTGCCACGGGCCTCTGTGGGCAGCACAGCCTGTGGTCCATGTGCAGGGCAGCAGCTGCAGCCCTTTCCCGGGAACAGAAGCAGATGCTGGGACATTTGCTCCCACGCATCCGAACATTGCATTCAAAGCTGGCTGGGAAGATTAAGGCAATGTTTCTGGAGGCTGGCAACTCCGAGCTCGGCACACGCTATATAGTCTCCGAGTCTCTCCACTCTCAGGAGGAAGAAGCTCACCATGACAAGAAAGAAGCCATCTAGAGGCGGGTGCTGTTGCCTCTCAGACAAGGAAAAACCAATTCAAAAGCCAGGTAACTCCTCGTGGAATCCCACTCGCGGTTGGAAGACTTCCTAGCTTGTCCTATGAACCGCAGCACCAAGAACCACAAATTCCAAATTTTGCCTCAAAAAAAAAATCAATTATATAAAGTACCTAGAGTTTTTCTTTTCTTTTAAAAAAAATTTCCCCAGGTTTATTACAAATGTTGATGTTGACACTAGGAGGAATTCTGTGAACAACTATTCTTGATACACTTCTCAACTTGATTACATTCATAAATTTCCTCTTCATTTGGAAACTTCTGAAGTTCAGCCAGATGGGACTGAAAACGTAACCCAAACCTGCTTTGAAATAAGATTAGAAAATAGGATTGTAGTTTCCTGCATAGATTACGGTATGTTTTGGTTTTAACAAATATCTTATATATGATTTATGTTTATAAGATATAAATATATATATTTTAGGATCAAACCATTTTATCGAGGGAGAGCGCGAACGCAGTCCCCCACTACCACAAATTATGCAGTCGAGTTTCCCACATTTGGGGAAATCGCAGGGGTCAGCACATCCAGAGTGCAATGGATAAGCCTCGCCCTGGGAAAACTACCTTTGTGCCAGGTAAGTATTGATAAGTACTTTTCCTTAGAAACACACTGCTTTAGAAGGAAGTTATTCCAGGGTTCATTATGCTGTTGATCTCTTCTACCTGTGAGATTGTTGTTATGGGCGTGGTCACACCTTTGTAATTTGTTTCATCATATCCGCACTGACTCTCAAATTCATACATATTTTGCTGGACTTTTCTGAAATCAAAATTTTTGATGTCATTGCTTTTGTGTCTTTCCATCATTGTTTGGAAATATTCTCCTTTGTGAATACCCTCTCATGGTGGTAATTCCCTGACTACACATCTAGCAGAGCTATCCTCCCCCGGGGACAGCAGGATCCTGTAGTTCCCCAACATCACGTCCCTGCACCAGGCCCTCTGAGCAGGGACCAGGCTCCCACTCTTCCTGACAGAATTCGATGTCCGCATCCCTGAAGTTCAACAGCATCTGGGAAAGAGTCATTCCTGGTTCCTCTTTCTTTCCTCTTCCTCTAGACTTCTTTCTCAGGTAAGATCAGTCTTGATAAGTCAATCCCCAGCATGTCCATCGTTCAGCTCCATTCACATCCAGGTCTGCAGGAAACTCTAGAATTTTTCAATTCTGTATGTTCTCTGGGTTCTTCTATGGTCCAGACAGTGTTAACATTTTTTTCTACTGTGAGTTTTGTTTTTTTCCTCCCTAGAAAATGGCTTCATTTGAGGTACCCAAGTCTTAAGTTTCTCAATAAAGAAAAAAAATCTACATTAAAAAAAAAAGAGAGACCTGGCAGGTTTTGCAGGGCCTGTGCCACCCGGCTGGCACCAGACGGTGGCGCCAGAGAGGCAGCAGCCAGCCCTGGGGATTCACCTTGTTGAAGGCTGAGTGACATGAAATCTTGAGTCTTAAATTTCCAAGTGCCAGGCTTAATATGCCAGGCGCTCGGCATTCCCCATGTGTCAGCAGCCTGGCTGCTCTTGTTCCTTACAGTGTAACAAGGTGCCCTGGGGTTTGTCTGCAGTTGGTCACCCCGAGTGCATCAGGAAGTGAGAGCAATTTCCTCCTGCCACATGGACAATACGCATCCCCAGGAAGACGCACAGGTCAGTAAAATAGGCCCCCGAAGAACCGGTCTCTTCCTGGACATTAGTGTCTGTGGAGCTTGTTGCACTTCACAGGTCTGTCTCCTTGTCTATACTCACAAAAATCATGTATGGAGGACTCTTGCTGTACCAGGGAGACTCGTGCTTTTCCATGTCAACCCAGAGCTTCTCACCTGGGCGAACCAGAGCCACAGGTGGCATGTGTGCCTCACTCTTTGATCTCCTCACCGCTGACTTTGAGTAGACTCATCCATTTTTGCCAATATAACTTGTATATAATACAAATACATAATACAAAATACCATGTATTTTCTTTGGGTGCTGTGACGAGAACTACAGGCTTTATTGGTTCTTTACAACAACTTGTGGGGTAGGTACACATTTATGAAACTGGAAAGTTTGCATATGGTAATGTGATCATTGTGCAAATCAGATTCACCACCACCCCTCCCCCCACCCCCAGCCCAGGTTTTGCTGTTGTGGCTGTTTTTAAAAATGTAAATCAATTTATTTATATTAAAACAAAAACCAAAGAGCAGTCCACCCATTTCTCCTACCCCTCAATCCCTGCCTCTGGCAACCAACAATCTGTTCTCTGTATCTATGAGCTTTATTTATTTATTGGATTCCACATATAAGGGAGATCATATAGTATTTGTCTTTCTCTGTCTGACTTAATTCATTTAACAAAATGTTCTTAAGATCCATCAGTGGCCCTGGCTGGTTTGGCTCAGTGGTTAGAGCGTCGGCCTGAGGTCCAGAGAGACCCGGGTTCGGTTCCCGCTAAGGGCATGTACTTCGGTTGCAGTTTGTCCCCGGCCCTGGTTGGTTGTGCAGGTGGCGGCCACTCGATGTGTCCCTTTCACGTCGATGTTTCTCTCTCTCTCTCTCTTCCTCTCTCTCCCTCCCACTCTATCTGAACAAAAAATGAAAAAATGTCCTCGGGTGAGGATAAAAAAAAAAAAAGATCCATCAGTGTTGTCACAAATGGCAAGATTTCATTCTTTTTTTATGAGTGAATTATATATGTGTGTGTGTGTGTGTGTGTGTGTGTGTATGCCACAATTTCTTTATCCATTTATCCATTAGTGAAAACTTGGGTTGTTTTCATATCTTGGCTATTATAAATAATGCTACAGTGAACATGCAGAGCATTTATCTTTTGGAGTTAGTGTTTTCATTTTCTTCGGAAGTGGAATTGCCAGATGATATGGTAGTGCCATTTTTAATTTTTTGAGGACCTCCATACTATTCTCCATAGTGTCTGCACCAATTTACATTCCCACCAGCAGTGCAAAAGGGTTCCCTTTTCTCCACATCTTCACCAACACTTGTTATTTCCTGTCTTTTTGATAAAAGCCATCCTAACAGATGTGGTTTATTGGAATTTTCCTGATCATTAATGATGTAGAGCATCTTTTCATCTACCTGTTGGCCATCTGTACGTCTTTGAAAAATGTCTATGCAAAACTTCAGCCCATTTTTTTAAACAGGATTTTTTTTTTTTTTTGGCTATTGAATTACTTGAATTCTTTATATATTTCAGATATTAGCCCCTTATCAGATATGTGATTTGCAAATATTTTCTCCCATTCAGTAGGTTGCCTTTTCATTTGGTTGATGGTTTCCTTTGCTGTGCAGCAGCTTTTTAGTTGATGTGGTCCGACTTGTTTATTTTGGCTTTTGTTGCTTTTGCTTTTGGTGTCAGATTAAAAAAATCATTGCCAAGAGCCATGTCAGGAAGTTTAGACTTATGTTTTCTTCTAGGAATTTTATCGTTCTAGGTCTTATGTGTCAGCCTTTAATTTATTTTGAGTTAACTTTTGTGTACGGTGTAAGACAGTGGTGCAGTTTTATTATTTCACTGTGCTTCTGCAGTTTTCTCAGCACCATTTGTTGAAGAGACTGTCCTTTCCCCATTGTATATTCTTGGCTCCTTTGTTGCATATTAATTGACCATATACGCATGGGGTTAGTTTCTGGTCTCTCTATCCCATTCCATTGATCTATGTGTCTGATTTTTATACCAATATGATACTATTTTAATTACTATAGTGATCTGGGCTCCAAGGCTAAGGCAACTAGATTCCATTTTATGTAGGCCCCTTGGTTAAGGCGACTAAAAGACTCTATTTTGTCACCAATAGACATTCCTCGATATTCTTCCAATAATAGGTTAATTACCCCTAGACGGAAAGGAATTTTGCCTAAGATTATAGTTGCCCCAGGAGTTGGGAGGCATTTGCAGTTTCCTGAGTATAGGTATTTGCAGGTATTTGCAAGTACTTATGCCGTCGGTAAATAATGCTAATTTTGACTTCTGTAGTCTCTGTCACTCCCACTATTGTACTGGTTCCCTGAGGGGAGGGGGCAAAAGGAGGAGGGAGTTTCTGTTTTTAAAATGGGACGAGTAAGAAGAATCGGGGCTGTTGATCTGAGGGGAGACTGTGCCCTCCGCAGCCCGCCGGCGAAATAAAGTGCTCCTTTACAATTCGGCTGTGAGTCTCAGGTTATCTCGCCGTCAGGTTATAACAATAGCTTTGTAATAAAAAGATCGAAACCAGGGAGCATAATGCCTCCAGGTTTGTTCGTCTTTCTTAAGATTGCTTTTGGCTATTTAGGATCTTTTATGGTTCCATACACATTTTAGGATTGTTCATTCTGTTTCTATGAAAAATGACATTGGAATTTGATAGGAATTGCATTGAATCTGTATATTGTTTTGAGAAGTATGGATATGTTAACAATATTGATTCTTCCATTTTGTGAGCGTGAGATATCTTTCCATTTATTTGGGTCTTTTACAATTTCTTTCATTAAAGAAATTTCATTAATTTTTTGTAGTTTTCAATATGCATGTCTTTTACCTCTTTGGTTAAACTTGTTCTTAGGTATTTATTCATTTTGATGCAAATGTAAATGGAATTGTTTTCTTAATTTCTCTTTCTGATCATTCATTGTTAGCATATAAAAACATAGCAAATTTTTCTGTATCAATTTTGTATCCTATAACTTTACTAAATTTATTTATTAGTTTTAACAGTGTTTAATAGTCTTTTTAAAAATTTATTTATGAAAGTATTACAGATGTCCCTTTATAGAGTCTTTAGGGTTTTCTCTATATAATATCATGTTATCTGCAAATAGTGACAGTTTACTTCTTCCTTTCCAATTTGGATGCCTTTTATTTTTTTTCTTGCGTAATTGCTCTGGCTAAGACTTCAAATACTATGTTGAATAGAAGTTGTTGAGAGTGGGCATCCTTGTCTTGTTACTGATCTCAGAGGAAAAACTTTCATATTTTCATCATTAAGTATAATGTTAACTGCGGGCTTGTCATATATGGCCTTTACTATGTTGAGCTATGTTTCCTCTATACTCATTTTGTTGACAGTTTTACCATAAATGAATGTTGAATTCTGTCAAATGTTTTTTTCTACGTCTATTGAGATGATCATATGATTCTTTATCCTTCATTTTGTTAATGCCATTCATGTTGTGTCACATTGACTGATATGTTGAACCACTCTTGTATCCCTGTCTTGAATCCCACTTGATCATGGTGTGTGATCCTTTTAATATACATTTGAAGTCAGTTTGCTAATACTTTGTTGAGGATTTTGCATCTATGTTCATGAGTTTAGAAGAATTCCCTCCTCTTCTGTTTGTTTTTTAAATTTTTTTTGAAGAATTTGAGAAGGATTGGTGTTAAGTCTTCTTTGACTGTTTATAGAATTCATCAGTAAAGTTGTCTGGTTCTGAACTTTGTTGAGAGGTTTTTGATTATTTATTTAATCTTCTTACTAATAATAGATCTGTTCAAATTTCTATTTCATCATGATTAAGTCTTGGTAGGTTGTAGTTTCTAGGAATTTATTCATTTCTTCTAGGTTGTCCAATTTATTGGCACATAATTATGCATAGTAGTTTCATATAATACTTTGATGTAAGTGGAGTATCAAACTCCCCTAGTATGATTGTATTGCTGTTTAGATCTGTTATTATTTGCTTTATATATTTAGGTGCTCCTATGTTGGGTGCATAAATATTTACAAATGTTATATCTTCATGTTGAATTGATCTTTATCATTATGTAATGCTCTTCTTTGTCTCTTATTATAGTCTTTGTTTTAAAGTCTACTTTTTCTGACATAAGTATACTCACTTCAGCTTTCTTTTGGTTTCCATTTGCATGGAATATCTTTTTTTCAGCTTTTTACTTTCAGTCTCTGTGTATCCTTATATCTAAACTGATTGTCTTGTCGGCAGTATATAGTTGGGTCTTTTTTTTTTCCTTTCTCCATTCATCCATTCTATGTCTTTTGCTTGAAGAATTTAGTCTATTTACATTTAAAGTAATTATTGATAGCCTGTATTTATTGACATTTTGTTGGTTGTTTATGGGCTGTTTTTATAGTTCCTCTGTCTTCCTTTCTTCTTCTCTTGCTCTCTTCCTCTGTGATTTGATGGCTTTCTTTAGCAGTATGCTTATATTTCTTTATCTTTTGTGTATTTACTATAAGTTTTGCTTTGTGGGTACTGTGAGGCTTATATAAAACAACTTATATAGTAGTCTATTTTAAGTTGATAACAATACATATAGCAACTTATATGTATATAATAGTCTATTTTAAATTGATAACACCTTAAGTTTGATTCTATTGTAAAGCTCAACATTATTACTGTCCCCCCATGTTTTATGTATTTGAAGTTACATGATATGTATTTTTGTCTTGTCTATACCTTATATAATTCTTGAAATCATAGTTATGTTTACTACTTTTGTCTTTTAACTTTTATACTAGCTTTATAAGTGATTAGTACACTAACTTTACTGTATATTTACCTTTCCAGTGAGAATTATTCTTTCATGTGTGTTTTTGTTACTAATTAGCACCTTTTCTTTTCAGCTGGAAGTCCTTTAACATTTCCTGTGATGCTGGTTTAGTGGTGATGAACACCTTTAACTTTTGCTGGTCTGGAAAACTTTCTCTTTCATTTTTGAGTGAAAACTTTGCCAGGTACAGTATACTTGGCTCAAATTTATTTTCTCTCAGCACTTTGAATATATTGTGCCACTCCCTTCTAGCCCGCAAAGTTTCTGCTGAAAAACCTGCTCATAGTGTTAGGAGGTTTCTTTGTATATAACAAGTGGGTTCTCTCTTTCTTGCTGCTTTTAATAGTCTCTCCTTGTCTTTAACTTTTGATATTTTAATTATAATGTGTCTTGGTGCAGGTCCCTTAGGTTATTCTTGTTTGGAAAGCTCTTGGCTTCCTGGATCTCAATTTTTCTCGTCAGTGTCACAAAGGGGAGAAACTCAGCACCTAGATTCAGACTAACTGAAAGCCAGATGCTCTGGCAGCAGCTTTGAAGAGTAATATATGCATTCCTGTGGGACCATCGGCATAAGCCCCCTGGCCACCAGAGCCAGGGGATCTGGAGGTGTCCCATGGGTGGCAGTCGTGAAAATAGAGGCTTCAGACAAATGTATAAGCTCTTTCCTAAGTGATACTGGCAAGCTGGAGCAGGCGGGAGGGAGAGCACCAAGGTGGCTTCCACAGCCTGCATTCCTTCAGAGCCGCTCCACAGGCCACCGAGAATGTGCCCAGCCCAGCCTGGCCCTCAGGCTGCGGCTCCAGGACAAAGAGGCCTCCTTCAGAGCAAAGCTCGAGGGTGTGCCTCAGCCTGCTGTCTGTGCAGTGCCCCGAGGGTGGTAGCCTGCCAAGAGCCCTGTCTCTGGACGACCACAGTCCTCTGGGACCCAGGAATGCAAGCCCCACCCCAGCTGCCAGAGCCAGGTGATCAAGGGGCGTCCCCTAGGGAGCAGTCACAAAAAGTGGGGCGCTGGACATAAAAACCTGGACACCAGATGCCCGAGAAGCTCTCCTCCGGGGGACACCAGTGCTCTGCAGCGTCTCCTTAGTGCCCGAAGTGTGACAGAGGGTGAGAGTGAACACGGCGCCTGCCCTTGGAAGTCTCCGGAAAGGCTTACAGTGAGCCCGAAAATGTGTGTTCAATGAGAAGCCTGCCCCTCCGGCCACAGTCCTGACGATTAGTTAACAGGCTCTGGGTTTTGCCTCTTGTAGAGCCCTGGGGGTTGTGGCTTTCTGAGAACTCTTTCTCGGTTTGTCAGGGTCCTGTGGGACCCCCCAGCGCAAGCCCCGTTGGCCACCAGACCCTGGCAGCGGTTCCTCACGTCAGGGTGCCAGACAGGGTATGGGTTCCTTTCTGGGCGACACTGATTATACAGTCCCATGGGACCGGGAACAAAGCTGCCCTGGCCTCCAGGCCAGGTGGGGAGCAGGCACCCCCAAGATAGCAACCAGAAGAATCGGGCACCAGAATACGTAAAAGCTCCCTTCGGGGAGATACTGGCGTTTCAGAGCACGGCAAAGGGAGAGCACCCACCAGTCCTCCGCCCCAGAGGGCGTCCCTGCAGGTTTCTGGATGCGTCTGCCAAATTAGATGCTGCCCTCAGGTCCATGCTTTAATATAAGCAGGTGAACCTCCTTCACCTAAGTTGGGTGCGATCGGCTGCCCTGGAGCAAGTGCTTGGGCAGTTGAAGAGCGGTTTCTCAGACAGCTGCGGTCTTGTGGGCGTCAGGATGTGGGCCCCTTGGCTTTCAAAGTTAGATATTTTGGGGGCTCATCTCTCAAGTGTGGGTCTTAAAAGTTGAGATGCCTGATGTGGGGTTCCAACCCTTCACTCCTCAGGGAGAAGCATGGGGTTTTGAGTTCTAGCTGTGAGTCCCTGTGCCAGACCAGGGTTTATGGTGAGACTGGGCCCCGGCCTCTTCCACCGGCTTCAGTGTGGTTATCTTCTCATTCACCCCTATGAAGCCATCACTCAACCAGCCTTTAGGTTTGGGGTTTTTTGTTTCTCTTTGTTTTGTTTATTCTCACCCAAGCATATTTTTTCCACTGATTTTTAGAGAGAATGGAAGGGAGGGAGGGAAGGAGAGAGAAAGAGAGAGAGAGAGAGAGAGAAACATAGATGTGAGAGAGGCACATCGATTGGTTGCCTCCCACATGCACTTTCACCTTGCTGGGGATGGAACCTGCAACCCAGGTATGTGCCCTTGACTGGGAATCAAACCTGCGGCCCTTCAGTGTACAGGCCGATGCTCTAACCACCGGCCAGGGCCACCTTTAGATTTTTCAAAGAGGAAATTGTCCCATGTGTAGCTGTGGGCTCAGTGTGTCTGTGGGAGGAGGTGAGCTCGGCATCTTCCTATGTCACCATTTTGAACTGAACTGACCTTGGGCCCCACCTCAAAACAACTAAACCAGAATCACTGGAGGTGAAGCCCAGGCGTCAGTATATTTTAAAAGCTCCCCAGGAGATTAAAATGTTCATCCAGAACGGAGAATCCCGGCACTGCCTTCCTGACACGCTAAGCAGCTGGAGTGCAGGGATCTTGTCTTAGTCATTGTCATTATCCAACACCTCGCAGAGTGGCTGGCCTAGCATAGGCATGCAGTAAGCCTGATGCATAGTGAATGAATGAGTGAATGAATGAAGGACTGTTTCAAGCTCTCCTCAATTCAACCCAGAGTTAATCAACTTTGAAGAGAAGAGATTAAATGAAAACACTGGATGTTGTCAGGCAGAAGCCCTCAGTGGGTGCTGATTATTGATTATGCAAGCTGCTAAGTGCTGACATGGCTGGACGTATGACGGGAGGTGATGCTTGTCTTCAAGGCATTTTCTATAAGGAGAGGTTGAGGCCCTGTGGGGTAGTGGTTTAGTGGGCAGGGTCTGGAATCAGATGGTCTAGGTTCAAATCCCAGTTCCTCCACTGAGCAGCGGTGTGATTCTAACTACGTTGGAAACTACGGGAGGCATGAAGGTGAAGCAGAAACTGATGCTGCTACTGTATGAATTGGAAACCCAAGGAAGAAACTGGTGAAATGGAGCATATTGAGGAGTTTTGCTCTCACTGGTTTGCTCTTTCAATACTATTTCCTGTCATCTCTGCCGATGCCCACGTTGGAAATCACCTACAGAAAGGACGGGCACCTCTGCTGTAATGATTGAGCAGCGGGGATCCTGGCTGGGTCCTGAGCTTGGGGAAGGAGGACAAGGGAGAAGTTGGGTCTGGAGTAAGGAGGAAGTGGGCTGCTCTGGGACGGGCTGATTCTGCCAGGATCACTTCTCCTTTAGTGGGGGCACCTGAAGGGGGATCATCGCTAATGCTCACGGAGGCTGAGCTCTGCACAGGAACTTTTCCAAGTGTTTTACTCGCTAGAGATCATTTAATGTTCACAACATTCACATTAAATGATCGTTCTCTTCTTATCACTCCCATTTTATTGATGATGAAACTGAGGCCTAGGGTTAGGTAACTCACCAAGGTCACACAGCTAGAAAATGGCAGGACACGGGTAATCTGGCTCCGTGTGTGTACACCTAACCACTAACTCACAGCATCGGGCAAGGGGTCACAGCCCGATTGTTCAGGAAACGCACCTGTTTCAGAGTCGGACCAAGCAAGGATCTAATCTGGCGTGGATGTGGCCCTTAACCTTTCCAGGCCCCACTTTCCTCCTCTGCAAACTGGAAATCATAACGGGGTTGTTCGACAATTAAATGAGATAATATTTCAACCATTCTCCTCCCTTTCTCTATTCTCAAGCTTTCTTCTCTCCCTCTCCCCCACTTCCTCTACCTGTTTAACGTTCAAAGTTCTTTACCTTTGCGTTTCAAAGGTAGTGAAGGAAAGCAGAGATCTCCAGGTCTTGACTGCTTTTCTGATGGAGCAAACTAGGAGATGAATTGTTTAAAAATGTATATGTACACATATATTATATATAAATATGTATGTGTATATGTATGCACACATACACACATTATGTATGTGTATGGATAGATAGGTATAGGTATAGATTTATAAAATATTTGAAAGCCTGAGTTAAAGATGCAGCTTTATCTGTTATGAACCATCCTGGATTCTGGTGTGGCACAGTGGATGCTGGGAAGAAAAGGCACTCCCTCAGTTAGACATGAGCCTGAAGTGCAAGAAAGTGTTGTAAGAAACATACGTATATTCAATAGGGATTCAAAAATGGGAGCACTCAGTTTGGCTGAAGGAGTCAGGGCAGACTTCTTGGAGGAAGTGACACTGCATTGCATAGGCATGCAGAAGGCACTAGCCCATGACATGGAGAAGACCTTATAGAAGGGAACAGAAGGGGCATGCCATGAAGTTTTTGGTCAAATGCATCTTTGAGGTGAGCTGCAACATGGAAATGAGTGTGGGCCAGGCACACTACCCGGATTATTTTCTTTGATCATCTCTACAACTTACATTATTATGTCCATTTACACATGAGGAAACTGAGGTTTAGAGAGGTTGTCCTTGCCCTAAACTGCACAGTTAAGAAATAGAGGCACCAAGATATGACTGGTGTCATACAGTTCCCATCCTGAATATATAAAGGCGAGAAAGCATGCTAATGTACAAGGAGGGGCTGGGAAAATAGGGCTGAATTTTAGTGCGAAATGCCCTTTGTAGCCTACCAGGTTGTTATGGGTTTGAGTGAGATAATACATTTTAAAGTTCTTTAACTGTACAGTACACAGCAAATGGTAGATGGTCTCAGAACATAGAGAATGAAGTTGTATCTACCTAAGTTTCAGAAGAGCACCTAGTGGAATAATGCAAACCACAGGCTCCTCAAAACAGGGGAGTGATGAAAATTCATGAACGTTGGCATCAGACAGACCTGGGTTCTAGTCCTTGTTCTGGCTTACCACGCACTAGCCGTGTGGCCCTGGGCACGTCCCTTCTCTGAGCCTCAGTCTCTCATGTTTGAAATGGAGAGGTTGTACCCGGACTGCTCCAGGCTCTCCTCTAGCTCCCACATGGTAAGGTTCTGGGTGTGTGAAGTTTATCTAGACCTAGACAATATTAACTTTTTGGTGTTTGCCACCAAACATTTTTATTAAACATTCTTCTAGTTTGCTCCATTTTTTAGAATTCAGTATTTAAAATCTTAATCTTTCTCTTTTCTATAATCTTCTCTCATTAGTTAAATATAAGGGATGCTCTCTACATACAGACACTGGCTTTTAAAAATTCTAGTTGGATTCATTTAACCAATCAAAAAAAAATTTAAAAATTAGTTGAATATTTTTTATGTCAATATCAGTTGTCTCATTGTTAATGTATCTGTCAAATAGAAAGTGATAAACCTATTTGGTTATGTAACCATTTACTTTTAAAACTCTTTACAATCTTTAAAAAAAATCAGTCAAATACAAATCTGGTTAATTAAACTTGACTTTACATCATTAGCTTTAGGAGACACTGTTGCTAATCTCAACAATTACAGATTGCTTTATGAAAAGCTCAGTGTCTCTACAATATTCTATTCACTAAGAAAAATGGACACAAGATAGTACTTTGGGAGGGGGTGTGTGGTGTGTCAAACCAGCAGAGCTGAGCTGTCAACATCTGCCTAGAGCCTTCTGTCAAGAGCTGGAATTCTGCAGCTGTCTTCCCTTCATGACATAAATGATCCAGTTCATTCAATCCAAGATTAGTTCAGCTCGGGGTGGGGGAGTCCCTGGTAGGTAAAATTCCTGAGTGTGCATTGTTGATGGGGGTTAAATAATGCGAGAGGACTTGCATGAAACAGTCAATCAAGCTCTCATTCTTAGTTCTACCTGTATCAGTCAGAAAAAGCTGGGTTCTGCTGTGATAACAAAACTCCCCAAATCTCAGGGGCTAAACACAATAAAAACTTATTTCTCACTTAATACTATCATTGGTAGCCAGGTAGACTGCTTATTTTAGTCACTCAATGACCCAGGCAGGCAGAAGCTTCATTTCAAAGTGTGTGTCTAAGAAATGTGGCAAGCCCGGCTGGTGTGGCTCAGTGGTTGAGCATCGACCCATGCACCAAGAGGTTGCCAGTTCGATTCCCAGTCAGGGTACATGCCAGGTTATGGGCCCTATCCCCAGTGGGGCGCATGCAGGAGGCGGCCAATCAATATTCTCTTTCATCGATGTTTCTATCTCTCTCTCTCCCTCTCCCTTCCTCTCTCTCTAAAAATCAAATAAAGAAAAAAAAATTATTTTTTAAAGAAAGAAATGTGACAAATTCTTAAAGCTTCCATCAGGAAGTTCTGTGTGTACATGGCTACACCTAACTGCAAATGGGGCAGGGAAGTGGAATCCCACCATGTGATGGCCATTTTACCACTAAGCCAATCATGTGACCTCGGGCAAGCCAGTTATGTCCTGTTAGCCTCAGCTTCAGTACCAGTGAAATAGGGGTTTACCTGACTTCATTAATTCATCATTCATTCATTCATCAGTCAGTAAGTACAGTGTTTCGGATAGGAGCCCAAACTCTGAAGTCAGCTTACCTGGCTTCAATCTCAGTTAAGTTACATACTACTTATATGAACTTAGACAAGTTACTTAGTATCTTCTGGACCCCAGTTTCCTTATATGTAAAATGAGGAAGATCATAGTACTCAGCTCACCGACTTGTTGAATGTGTTATATAAGTTACATCAAACAGGTAAAGTGCTAAGAATATCGTAAGTGCTCTGTGCTTGTCCATTTTATTATTCATGTACCCATGTAGCCATTTATGAATATTTATTCAGAATCTTTCCTGGTCGTCTTGGAAGGCTCTTATGAGGATTGAAGGGGAAACGGATATAAATCCACATGGCAAATGACAGGGTACCCACAGGGAAGTATAAGAGGGAGAGGTGGCATTTTTATAGGACTTGGATTTGTTTTTGCTTCCATTCCGACTATGTGCCAGGCTGTATAGTGAATGCTTTCATAGCAGCCCTAGGAGGTAGGCTTATAGAGGTGGAAATCGGGGCTTCAGGGGGTCAGGTAACTTGCCCCGCAGATGGTGAGTGAGGGGCCCTTTCCAGGGTACGGAACCAGGATACGGCCAGTCTTCATGAACGTCTGTGCTTTTACTCCTGAGCATGCCATTGAGGGTCCTCTGCTCATCATCTGACCTGTGGCTCCTCTCCTAGACTGAATGTTTCTCAAAGGCTGAAGGTGCTCCCTTATTTCTCAGCATTCTTATGTTGCCCAGTACCACACCAGCAGCGCCCTGGGGTGGCCATTGGAAGAGGAGGGAGGGAGGATTACACCCAAGATCACTGTCTCGGTTTTAAATTCCCGCAGCTGGCTGATAGTCTTCAGATGTCACTTCTCTGAGGCTTTCATTTCTTAACTGCTCACATCGGTTCCCCAGGCTGTCTGTTCATTAAGTCTTCATGAACTTACAGCTTCAAACTTCAAACACTTACAACTTAATAGATACTTGCTGACTTGACAAGAAGACATAACCACACTTAAAAGGCTATTCATTATCAATTTTAGACCATTTGGATTTTCTTTGACACATTTCAAAGTCAGAGGAGAAAAGATATTATCTGAGACATTACACATGTTTCTTCACCTGAGCACACATTTCCATTTGCCTCAGGCTCTGCCCCCTCCCAAAGGGTGAGGGGAATAGAGAAGGGGACCGAGGAGCTCATGCACCCTTATGCAATGTGTCCAGAAGAAACTTCTCAAAGCCCAGGCCCTTGCTGGGTAAGAAAGCAGACCCAGCCTGACTTCGGGAAGAAAAATCCCCTTGAGACAATACCGTGGGGTCATGCACTTGCAGCTTGTCAAGGCAAAACACATGCAAACACAATGGGCTTGGGCTAAACCAGTCCTTCCTGCAGATACCAGCCTGCAGAAAACACACTTTGGGAGCTGCTGGTCAGAGGAACACAGTACGTGCTGCTCAGCCCGGGGGCAGTCACGATGCCACCGCAAGACTCGCTCAGCCAGTGAGCAGGGAGGAATCGCCCCAGATGCCGGAGCTGCACTCGGTTTTTTCCTGCCTTCACTCACATAACAATAGCTACTGCTGTCATGCGCCTGCTCAGTGTGGGGACTGCCCAGCACTGTGGGGACGGTGTTCTTCTCATCTCAGACCAGTCCTCTGAAGTAGGTACCATTCTCTCCCCATTTTGCAGAGGGGATGCCAAAGCTCAGAAAGGCTGCAACCCTGGCTGTGGTCGCACTGCTAAGACTCTAACCTGAGACCCATCCTCCGAGGCCACCCCTGAGGCTTCTGGTAGATGAGAAGTCACGGGAAAGGGAGATGCAGCACTTCCTCACCAGGAGGCTCAGGGGACCCTGGGGCTGCCTGTGATTTTCTGCCCTTACTGGAGGGAAATGTGGACAGCAATCTGACTTCCTGGGAACTTTCCCCAGCCCTGCTTTTCCACGTGCTGAGTCATTGTAGCTTAGCCCAACGTTTTTAGCTGGAAGAGTCATAGGAAACTATCTGGAAACTCCCCCAGGTCTTACGGCAAAGAATTTGTTCAAGACAATTTAGCCTCATTCCTCAGCTTTCTCAGACCTCACCTTGTCCTGGCAGGATGAGAATGGGCCCTGGAATTAGGAAGGGCTTTCCGTGCCAGCCCAGGCAGCTGACAGCTCCTGAAAACACACCACAGCTGGCTCATGAGGGCCCAAAGACAACGAACCTGAGCCCAGTGCTGCATGTCCATGGAGAGCTGGCCAGCCCTTACCCCACACCATCTACCCAACTTGTCAACTAGCACCAAGTGCCTAGTGTGTGCAAGGAACTGTGTTAGGTGTTGGTGATAGAAGAGCCCAGTGGTTAAGAGTGTGTTAGGCAGATCTGGACTCAAAGTTTGAATCTGTTGCTTACTGGCTGTGTGACCACAGGCAGGTTATTTAACCTCTCTGGGCCTCATCTCTCTGTCATTTATCAAACCTCATGAGTTTGTTGTGAGGATTAAACAATATAAGTGCTTAGCAGAGTGCCTGACATATCATTAGCACTCAAATAATGGTAGCTATTATGCTTACGAAATACAAAACAATCATGGCATACCTTAATGAATTCAATTCAGTTCCACAACGTTCATGGAGTACCTGGTATGTGTCAGGAACCATGTCTGGCTCTGGTAGGACTGGAAAGAGAGAAACAATCCCTGTCTTACAGGGTTCACAGGAGACAATCCATTAGTGAATTATTACGATATTGTGAGGGAAGTATAGCAGCAGAGGGTGTTAGGAGAGCAGAGACACATAAGAAGAGTCAGCACAGGTTTGTGAAGAAGGTGATGCCTGAGCTGGGCTCCATAGGAGAGTAGGAATTGGCCAGGTGAAGAGACAGAGGGCGGAAAGGCCGGGACAGAGAGGTAGGGGCGTCCCAGAAGAGGGGCAGCAAAGCGTACGCAGTACTCGAGATGTGGTGGGAATTGCCCCATGGGAGATGGAACGGCCTAGGACAAAAGAACTCAGGGAGTTCAAGATCAAGGTCCTTTTCTTCCTAGCTATTGACATTTGGCAAGTCCTACCCCTCAGAGACTCGATTTCCTCACCAGTAAAACAGAGATAACACCAGCTCCTTTACAGGGTGAGCTCTGATGATAAGTGCTGCCGTGTTTGCACAGTGACAGTTATGTTTGCGGCCGTGTCCTTTGCACTCCAGCCGGCCCCAGGTGCAGACTTTTGGGCACCTACGAGGGCATCATACCAGCTTACTTAGCAGAGCACTCACTGTGCGCCAGGCACAGTGATAAACAGCCTGAGTCTTACTCAGTTAGATGTCACGATGGACAAGCTAAGCACCATCATTATCCTCTTTGCGTGTGTCCAGGAGCGAGGGGGTTCCCAGTACCCACCACACACAGAGACCCAAACAGGAATTTACCCAAATACAGTCCTGCTGCAGGCCGGTGGCCGAGCCGGAATTTGAACCCAGGCCTGTTTTCCCTCAACACCTGAGTTCTTAACCACTGCACTATTACTTAAATCAATAAATGATGTCCGTTCAAAACAGAGTAATCACAAACTCTGATTCATTCCCAAGCAGACCGATTAGTCTTCCCTGTCTCTGAACTTGCTAATTCTCCTTCCGCACAATGGGCCTGGCATTCAGTCTTGGGCTATGACGCCCATATTTCGAATACTTCGAATATTGTCCTGTGAATAGACTGTAAACAGAGAGGCGAGAAGGGGGAAGGAGAGGAAGGGCGGGGGAATGGGATGATTCCGCAGCCACCGGCACCTGTCCTGCTGGGACCACAGCCGAGTGCAGTCTCTGGCTCTCTGCCCCAGTCACCTCGCTTCTCTCCAGAGCTGGGGGGTGGGGGGTGCGGTCACCAGATCCAAATACTTGGCAGGCCCACCCTGTGAGCCCTGCAGTTGGGCAGCAGCTGTGAAATGAGGGGTGGGGAGGGACACCGAGCCGAGCAGGGAGCAGAAGCCATCAGGACCTATGCTTTCTCTTCCAAAGCACATTTGAAACCAGCAGCACGCTGGTGCGAGGCTGGCGGCCCACAGCGAAGGATGAGCTGGATGCCTGCTGGGCGACAGGCAGGCGTTATGACACAAGGGCAAAGTATTATTTACTCCCAGGAACAGGTGCTGCCCGGGACTTGCAGTTCTCTCTGCCTGGCTTCTCTGCCCACATGGCCCAGCCCTTGTCAGAGGCAGCTCCTACTAGCACCCCACAGCCCCAGCCCTGGGCACGCACCGCTCACAGGCGCCTGCAGGATGCCAGCAGTGGGCTGGCCCCTGCCTCGGACATGTGCTAGCTGGAATGGGCTTGTTTTACATAAGCTGTTGGTCCAGATGTCAGGTGGTAACAACCTTTGGGCCCCAGTTAACCTGCAAATACCCTACCTATCTGTGCCCATGCAGATGCAACAGAAGGCAGAAAGGGAAGGTTGCGGTAGAGTGAGGGGGAAAATAACACTGCATGCCAGTGTGTGTGTGGAGTGGCCAACCCACCTCTGGAAAATGCCCTAGACTGTGAGCCGTGGTCAACTTCTGTACCAGAGGGGAAGCAAACAAGCATGCCGGCAAATCCAACTACCACCAGCTGCTCTTCCTCCCCTGATTATGTGTTATTTCCTTAAAGCTCTGGTTGGTAAACATGCAAGACTCAACTGTTGATTCATAAAACAATACAGAAGGCGATTAAGGCATTTCTTTGCACAGTTTGATTAAGGACAAATAGAGAAAGGGAAGTGAGTGAGCAAACAGCCTGGAGGTCTTGTTTGGCTCCGGAATTGGACCACATGCTGTGTTCACCCTGGGCCTTTCTTCCTGGACCCCACGATCCTCAGAACACATCTGTGGCAACTGTGAACCAGCTCCCCGGCCCTGCAAAGCAGAGAGGGAAAAGTGCTCCCAGCCTGGCAGTGGAGGGAAGACAGACATGCAGATAATCACAACACAGGGCCCAGGATCACAGTGCCTCGAGTGAGGGCAAAGACACGCTGTGGGCTTAGAAGGGGACAAGGTGTTGGTGCTGGAGAACTTGGGAGAAAAGGGCCAGATGGTTTCCTGGTCTAGACCCCCATTCCCTCCCCTGGACAATAGAAACTGTGTCTTCACCGGCATCCTGCCTCTAGGCTTGCCCCACCCCAGTGCACCTTGCATTCTGCTGCCAGATGCGTCTTTCTAACTTAGACGTTGGACACATCTAAAACCCTTTATTTGCTTCCATCACTCCAGGATAAAGGCTTACATGGCCAAATATCATCTAACCCCCTCGTCCTTCTTTCCCCAGCCTTGTATCTCAAACTCATTTTTCAAACCATTTTTACTCTAGCAGTGCTGAACCTTATGCCATTTCCCTTTCCTTAGACTATCTCCCTGAACTGAACTCCTATTCATCCTTTAAAACCCACCTTCCGTGTGACCTGCTCATAGTATTAATCATGCTGTTTTCTGTGCTATTTCTTTATCTTGTTATCATTATTTTGATAATAGGGCTTTCTTTTCCTGTTAATATTTACTGAAACACTGGAGTTTCCCAGAGTTCAAGACTATCCCCAGCATCTAACACAATGCCTGCACTTAGTCATGCTACACACATGTTGGTACCCTCCCACCCTACCAAGGAAAAGCTGATACACTGCGTGGGACTGGCCATACCTAATGTCCTCAGTGACTACCTCTCCCTTTCTGGAACTTTTTCCAGAAATTAATGAGGGAGAAGGGTGTCATTCTCCCCACATCCTTTCCCAAATCCTTTTACCCCCTCCATACTCAACACCCTCTTCCCACTGCTGAGAGAGAGAGAGAGAGAGAACGCAAACCTAGTCTCAGGGAAAGATAATTTAAATTCTTCCACTGATTTGATTTGATTTGTTCTCTATCTCCAGCTTATAATCTATCCCTCATTACGGAGGCATTAAAAAACTCTTCAATCTGGTGGGCCAGAGGAGAGGGAGAGAGAGAGGGAATTGATCTTAATTGATCTTCTGGTGTCTTTCATGTATTAGCTACTTTGGTCCCACAACAACCCAGTGAACAGGGTATTTTTACCTCCATTTTACAGATTAAGACGCTAAAGCTCAGAGACAGCAAGCAACTGTCTTTAGGTCACTCAGCTGTGATGGAGCCAGAATTCGAACCCAGACTGTCTGATTCCAAATGTAATCCTCACAACAACCCCAGGAGGCATACACTCTCATGATCTCATTTTATAGATACAGGAAACCAAAGCACAGAGAGGTTCAGTCACTTTCCCAAGGCCACACAGCCAGCAAAGTGGCAAAACCTGGATTCAGAGCCAAGCAGTCTGGTTCCAGAGTCCACGCTCTAACATATACATATGTCCTCTCTTATATTTCTTTGTAAGATGTAATTGTCTCCTTCATTAATTTCATAGCTATTTACTGACCCTCAGTGCAATCCCAGGTGCACACTGCCTGCACTTAGTCATGCTCAGCACATGTTGGCACCCACCCTTCCCACCAACAAGCCCCTGATTCTGCTTTGGGGTCCCCCTGGTGTGGTGGGAAGAGGTGGCCGAGGAACCCTGAGCCGTCTAGATGTTCCTCTGGACTAGACTGGCTGTGATGCTAGCACATCCAGCATATGTGTCCCCCAAAGGGGCCCTAAATTGGATATTTAGAACCATGTTTTATAATCTTATAGATTTACGTTATAACCCAGAGTATCTCTATTTGGAATGGGGATTAAGCACACCTGAGCTGTGGGTGCCCCTGTCCTGGGGTCTGTAAAGTGGTTTGTTGGACCCAACCACTCAGGTCTCATTCAAGGTCCCCATCCTCCCGAATGTACCCCCAGTTAGTCCCTAGCCTCGTCACCCAGGATCACGCTCCACGTAACTCCCCCTGTCCGGACTGAAGACTCTGTTTCCACAAACAGCTCACTCTCTTGCCCTCCTTCCCCCAGCTTTGCGTGATGTGGGCCCATCATTCTTCTTGGCTCATTATAGAATCCACCTCCATGAAGCCTGTCTTGATTTCCCTAACCAGATGCAATCATTCCCTCCTTACCTTTCTGTGCAAGAGTTCAAGTTCCTAGCAGGCAAGAACACGTTTTATAGGCAATTTTCCAACGCGTGCAATACAGCAATTCCTAGTCCAGAGCAGAAACTCTGAGGCATAGTAGAAGGTACAATTACCTCGGTACAAAGTCCTGAATTTTAGCCTCCTCTCCTCTGTTTATATTTGTGTGATACATATCATTAACATTTTTAGTGTTTTTCTTTTTTTCTTCTGATCACCAAAGAATACAGAAAGGTCTAAAGAAGGTCTAAGTATACCTCATGCCATCACACAGTGATAACCACTATTTTGGCATATTTCCTTCTTATCCGCCCTTTTTTCCACCTTGTTTCTAAAATTGGATTATTTTATTTATTTATATATTTAATTTTTTTATTGTTGGAAGTATTACAGATGTCCCCCCTTTTTCCCCCCTTGACCCCCTCCTCCCTTCTCCCACCCCCTCCTGCTTTCCCCAAACTAATGACTGTGTCCATTGGTTGTGCGTGCATGCACATAAGTTCTTTGGTTTATCTCTTCCCACCCCCTTCACGCCCCATCCCTTCTTTATGCATGTAACATGCATGGAAATAAATACACTGTAAATATTGTTTGTAACCTTTTTCACGTAATATTTTATGAGCATTGTCTTTGATAAAAATCTTTTCTACGTGAGGATTTAAAAAAAAATATTGAGGTATAATTTACCTACAATAAATGCAACCATTCTATGTGTATGGTTTGATGAGTGTGAGCAACTATGTGTCACCATTACTGCAAATAAGAGTTAGAACATTTCCATCATTTCCTAAACTTCCTTAATACTCTTTTAAGTCACCCCTCACCCCCCACATTACCCCTAGGCCCAGGCAACCACTGACCTGCTTCTATGGTCTGCTTTTTAATGACCACGTAATATTCCATCAGATAGTATGCCCTAATTTGACCGTTTCTCAATTGTTGGACATAAGGTTGGTGTCTAATTTAAATTACAATCCAATGAACAATCTTTGGTCATACCTTTAATTATTTCCTTAGGATAAATGCCAAGACCTGGAATTGTCAGATCAAAGGGTATGTGCAGTTTTAAGACTGATAACAGACATTTGATTAAGTCACATTTAAACCCTCTTAGTCTCAGTTTCCTCATTTGTAAAATAAGGATGAAAAGTTTTAACCTTGGCCAGGTGGTGTGGCTCACTGGTTGAGCGTCGACCCATGCTCCAAGAGGTCGCCAGTTCGATTCCTGGTCAGGGCACATGCCCAGGTTGTGGGCCAAATCCCCAGTGGGGGGCATGCAGGAGGCGGCCAATCGATGTTCTCTTTCATCGATGTTTTTATCTCCTATCTCTCTCTCTCTCTAAAATCAATAAAAAGAAAAAAAAATTTTTTTTAAAACGTTTTAACCTCAAGGAGTTGTGAGGATTACATGAGACAAGGTCCAAGACACTTTGAGTAC
The DNA here is from genome assembly GCA_030848825.1 of Tadarida brasiliensis. NCBI lineage: Eukaryota > Metazoa > Chordata > Mammalia > Chiroptera > Molossidae > Tadarida > Tadarida brasiliensis. Next base: position 51,434,164 of record CM061264.1, read on the forward strand.
CTAGTAAACCAACCCACAAATATTTGAGGCCTTGATTAGGGGGAGAAGCTCTCAGGCAGATGAATCTGGATTTGGATCCTGATTCCTTGAGTGAGCTACTTAACCTCGGCAAGCCTCAATGTTCTCCTCTGTCAAATGGTTCTATTCTCCTAGGGTTGTCATGAAGGTTAAGTGAGATTCTCCATGTAAAGAGCTTAGAATAATTCTTAGCTCACAGTTGCTCAATAATTTGCAATGGTTGGTTTCAGCCAGGGTTCTTGGTTACAAATCAATAGGCACCAACTCTGGTAAACTTAAGAACAGGAAGTTATTGAAAGGATATTGGATAGTTCACAGAATCAACAGGAAGGTGAGAGAACCAGGTGTGGAAAATGGGCAGGAACCAAGGTGGACTGGGCAGCTGAGAAGTCAGCCCAGGCTCTGCCCCAGGGAATGTCTGGTTATGACCTGTGGCTAGTACTCCTGCCACCAGAGGCTGGCTGCCGAGGCTGCTGCCAGACACCCAACCCTGTGGCTGTGCTCGTCTCGGGCCATCCTCCTGTCTGTACCACTTGCTCCAGATATAAAGTTCCAGGTAGAGGCTTCCAGATGGCTGAGCCCAGCACACAGACTGGAGCCCTGGCTGCCAGGGAATGGGATGAAAAAAAAACACAACCTGCTTTCTTTTGGCTTCTGTAGAGGGGAAAAGGTCCCTGCTTCTTCCCAGAACTCACAAGATGAGAGAATTCACTAACACAGGCAGCAGGCTCAGATGCTGGGTAGCTGGGAAGGATGAGTCCACTATGCTATTATTTTTAATAATATCATGACCGAGTAAATATTTAGGGAATTGTATTTATTCTGTAAACACATGGCAAATGTTTTAGGGCAAGCATCATTTTAAAGAAACTTCTTGATGAATGCTCTGATAAAAGATATAGCAAATTTGCACATTTGGATAATGTTATATTGGGTTTTCTTCCCTTGGAAACAGGTCTGCATAACCTTCTAGCGGTTTTGTGTGTGTGTGTGTGTGTGTGTGTGTCTGTGTGTGTGTGTGTATGTGTGTGTGTGTCTGATCAGGGATAAGCATGGAGAAGATTCAGGGAGAAGATGAAATTTATAATTTACTAAAAATGAGAACTCGTGATCAAATCTTCCAATCCCATTGTCGATTTCCTTTTGGATTGATTTGATATAACGTTTCACTAAAACTGGGGAAGTCTAACCACTTACGACGAGGTAGACAGTCCAGTTGGCCACGAGTAAGGGGAGCCTGGGGCCTGGTCTGATTTCAGTGGGGATCAGTTGCACATAGTCAACGGTTGATTCCTGTTGTTCATCTTTTTAAAGCTATGATATATTAAGCCCTTGACGGGCATTGCCTTATTTCATTCTCACAGTCACCGGTGATGGGAGAATGGAGGCTCAGAGGATAAGGATACTTTTTGCAAGGTCACACAGATAGTGAGTGAAAAATTTGAGATTTAAGTCAGGTCTGCCTGCCATAGAATTCGAAGGTCTCAGCTACAAGTATAGTAAAGCAAACAGCACGCGCCTGACTGTGGGGAACTGAGGCCAGGGCGTGTTGGCCGGGCGGACACAGCATGAGGACAGAATGAGAAGTGAGTTCTCTGGGAGATGAGTTCTTCAGCAGTCAGATCAGTCATCCAGGGCAGATTCCCAGGGCTCGGGGCCCCAGTCCCAGCCATTTGTTTGTTTTTGCCTTAAAAACTGTTTTGTTGTAAAAGATTAAATGAACACACACACACACACACACACACACACACTATCCCTGCCTTTTCTCTTCCATCTCTCCAGGCAACTAATGTTATCAGTTTTTATGTATTCTTCCAAAGTTCTTTCTATGCATGCACAAATACAAGTAACTATTCATAGATCCTTCTGTTTATAACATAGATGGTGTCATACTATGTGCATTATTCTACCATTTAATCTGTTTACTTAACAATACCTCTTGGAGATCATTCTGTGATGGAGTATAGAACTTTACCTCATATCTATCTATTTATTTATTTTATCCTCACCCGAGGACATTTTTTTTTTTTTTTTTTGCATTTATCTTCAGATAGAGCGGGAGGGAGAGAGGGAGGAAGAGAAAGAGAGAAACATCAATGTGATAGAGACACATTGACTGGTTGCCACCCACACGACCCCAACAAGGGCCAGGGACAAACTGCAACCAAGGTGCGTGCCCGGATCTCTCTGGTCTGCGGGCCGGCACTCTAACCACTGAGCCAAACCAGCCAGGGCGAACTTTACCTCATTTTTAAACAGTTGCATAATTTTCCCTTGTTGTGACCATTGTGTGAATAGATCATAATTTACTTAGCACTGTCTATTAATAAAGATTTGGGATATTTCCAATTTTTTTCTTTTTGCTATTATACACAATGCTGCAATGATCCCCAAATGATTTTTCTGTTTGTGAAACATACTCAGACTGGTGGTATGTATGAGTGTGACCTACTTCACTGATTTCCAGTTTTGTGGGTCTCACTGATTTGTCAGCTCAAGGAGAAGATTGCAGGTTTAACTCAGCTCAGATCCTCCTCTGAGAAGCTCCTCCAAATGGCCTCCTTTCCTTGAGATGGTCACTTCTTCCTCGTGTTACCTTTACACTCTGTATGCCTTTCAATCATTGTGCTCATCTCTCTGAGGTGTGATTATTCATACACTTATGCTTTTCCTACCTGATTGTGACTTCCTTGAAAGCAGGGACTGTACTTTCTAAGTCTCCAGCCCAGTGCCTAGCACATGACAGGATCAATAAATATTAGGGGGACCTGAAAGTAATGTCGTGTTTTTACGACATTAATTCAAACAGATAAATTTTTAACAAGTTTTTATTTTTAATCAATGATGTAATCACCCTCGTTATCAACAACCTTTTGCCATCTAGTGTGCAAATTTTCAATGCCGGATAGATAAAAATCAATTGGTTTTTGAGCAAAATATCTGGAGATGGCATTTTGGACATCATCCAAGTTTTCAAATTTTTTGCCACTTAGAAAACGTTGTAGCGATCAGAATAAATGGAAATCCGATGGCGCAATATCGGGCAAGTATGGTAGGTGAGGCAATACTTCCCACCCTAATTCATTAATTTTTTCCAGGGTTCATCTTGCGCAGTGCACTCTTGCATTATCGTGTTGCAGAATAATGCCTTTTCTGGTGACAATCACTGGGCACTTTTCAATTAAAGATTGATTTACTTGATCCAATTATTCACAGTAAAGGTCTGCATTCAGTTTGTCCAGGTTTCAGCACTTCAAAATGAACGACCCCGCGAACACTCCACCAAACACACAAAAGTGCCTTTTTGGGGTGTAAACCTGGCTTAGCTGTACTTCGTGGCGATTCATTTGGAGAGAGCCACTGCCATTTGCGTTTTCGATTATCATAGAGGACCCATTTTTCAGCTCCAGTGATCAAGCGATCAAAAAACGCTTCTGTATTGTGCCGCTGAAGCAATAAGTTGCATGTGGTGGACCAATTAGCTTTGTTTTCTTCGGACAGATTATGCGGGACCCAAACACCTGCTCTGCTTACTGTACCAATCTGCTGCAAATGTTCTTGGATGGTCGACCAAGGTTGGTTAAGAGTGTTTGACAGTTCCTCGATTGTCTGACACGGATTTGCTTCCACTTCCGCCCTTAACATGTCATTGTCTAAAGTTGTTTTCTTCCTGATCGATATGAGTCAGAAAGATCAAAATGACCAGATTTGAACTTAGAAAACCACCTTTGGCATTTACGAACGTCTAATGCACTTGGATAAACATCGTAAATGTTTTTGGTAGCAACTGTTGCGTTACTACCCTTGTGAAACTCAAAAAGCATACAATGCCGGATATGTACCTCTTCTGGTATTTGGCTGGCCATTTCACTATAAATTGGAAAAAAAATTAAGATTTAATTATTTACGAGTAAACAAGTCACTCTAACCTTAAAATGTCTTTGGCATGATTTTGAAGTACACAGTGAGCTGATAAATGACAACCGAATATCGAAACGTGCAGAAACGACATTACTTTCCGGTCCCCCTAATATATAACGTAAGCTGAAATGCATGTGCTTAACACTCCATCAGTCCCCTCAAGAATTTTAAAGTCTTGGTTACTCTCTGTTTTGTACCTAATCATACATTTAAATATACATAGATAAACCAAGCCATCGGGTGAAATAATGAATTTACCAATGATTAGAAAAGACACGGATGGGGTCTCTCACATCAATGTTTCTCTCTCTCTCTCTCTCTCTCAACCTCCCCCCCCCCCCCCCCCGCTTCCACTCTATCTGAAGATAAATGGAAAAATATCCTCAGGTGAGGATTAACAAAAATAATAATAAAAAAATAAAAAATTATATCGAGAAACTATGATCAGCAAGAGTCTCCTGGGACCATAAGACTTGTTTTAAAAACGTGGTCTTTGAGTGTGTGGCTTACAGTTGACCAAGGTTGGTGAAACATTCCCTTCCCAGCCAGAGATTTAAGAGTCACCCCTGCTCCCATTCCAGGCCCACAGCATCTGGACCCCAACTTCTCTCCACCCTTAAAAACAGGAGTTGCTCTACTCACTGCTAATTATACCGTCTGCCATTCCCCCCAGTCTTGAAAATGTTTCTCTGATGATATCAAATCTGAGCTCCCATGACTGATGAAAGCTTTCATTTTCACAAGAGTTTGGTTCTCCAGGTACTTTTCCAGCTCTGGATAAATCAGGCAGACTAGCTATGTGTCACCCACACTTACTTCATTTAGGGTGAGGTTCTATGAAGGAGCCGTGCTCAGGGTCTGCTGGGGATCCTGCCCTCAGTGTGGGCTATGGGCCCTCCCCTGGGGCCCCTGCTCCCTGGGCTTCTCTCTGACCCAGCTCCAATGCAGATGCCATCATCTCTCTATTCATCTGTCTCTCCCACTGGACCGTCTGTCTTGTTCACTGTGTTTCTTAACAGCTGACACTGGGCAGCTGATCTTTCTAGACTAGTCAGCAAATCCCAAACTGCTTGTGTGGGAACAACCCTACCTCTGGAGACAGTGTATGGCTTTGGCAAACTCAGCCTTCGGAGGGGAAAGGGACCCAGAGAGCAAGTTTAGGCATAGAGTGGGAGTTGGAGGAAGGGCTGCATATGAGGGTATGTGATTGGGAGATCTGGGAGAGGAAGGCTGGGGAAAGTAGACCCGGAAGTCTTCCAAAAGAGGTCAGTGCATCCATCCATCCATCCACCCACAACTATCTCTAAGCATCTGCTGAGTGGCATACCCCAGTGATATAGTGAATAAAGCAAAGTCCCTGTCTTCAGGGAGAGGACTTTTTGCTGTAGACATGACAACTCACATACAGTAATGTACAAGTTCTGCATCCGGCACAGTACTGCACTTGCTTCGTGACGCAAGCCAAAGCAGGGTGTGCACTTTCAGACAGGGCCTAAAGGGGCGGCTTCCGAGGAAATGATGCTCCTGGAAAGACCTATATGAAGTAAAGAAGGAAGTCATGTGAATACCTGGGGAAGCCCATGCCAGGCAAGGAACAGAGAGATGCAAAGGCCCTGAGGCAAGAATGGGCCAGCACTTTAGAGCGATAGGAAGCCACCACTGAGGTGGGAGCAAAGGAAGTCAGCAACAGATGCTGACAGCTGAAAGAGCTGAGTCTCCTAGGGTTTTTTTTTTAAAAGTTCTTAAGCTGACATTTATTAAGAGCTTACAATGTATCAAACTTTGTTTACGGACTTTAAATATATTAACTCTTTTATTTCTTACAAAAAAAAACATTAGATAAGTATTATCGCCTCTATTTCATAAACGAAGAAATGGAGGCACAGAGACTGAAAAGCTTGCCCAAGCACACAGCCAGTAAGTGACGGAGTGAGAGTCACAGTTCAGGCATGCTCCGAACTACTACGCTGTCCCAGGACCAGAGCCTCAACTTCAGTTAAGAGTCCTGATAACCCCACCACCCCCTCGCTTGCTCCTGCAAGGGGCAGCCAGTACTCATTCATTCATTCAACATAGTGGAGGTACTTGCTGACCTCTATGTATGCACAGGCTGCTGGGTGCACAGGAGCCAACAGGGAGGAGGACAGTCTAGGTGGGAAGGCCGGAAAGTCAAGAGGCAATGACTGGGTGATCAGAACCACCAGGGATGTGAATAGAACACATAGAGGACCACATATCCATGCTCGGGTGGGTCAGGAGTTGCAGAAGCCTTCCCAGAGAAAGGTGACCCCGAGTCAGGGCATCCCAGGACCCAGGGGGTGGGCCCTGTAAAGCCTTTCCCCCTCTCTCCCAGGGTGAGCACCATGTATTTGCAAACCCTGCCACTCACATGCCCCATCAGTACATACCTCTTGCCAACAAATCCACTTGTAACCGCCCACTGATCACCAACCATGTTATTCTCATTCTCAAAATAAGCCTCCTCTCCTCCCACCCTCAGACCCATCTCCACCCCTGCTGGGATCTCAAGTGTTGAGCAGCTGAAAAGTGGCTCCTCTCCCCAAAGCAGAGGGACCCTGGAGAGCTACGGAAGATTTGATGGATGTGTGTCAGGTTTTAATCACTGATGGGAAAGGATTTTGGAAGCAACAGCACCTTTGGCAGCCCCCCTGGAGTCGCAGCGTGAGGGCAGCTGTGGCAGTGTGATGAGGGGTTGGGCAAGGCCATGCCGACTCATCCAGCTGGTCCCGGAAGGGAGACAAGCAGGCAGGAAGGAACCACAAGGCCTTGGAAGCACAAGAAAGGGAAAACCGACAGCAGGGTCCAGGAGAACCCCCTCAGCCTGGCCAGATCCGTGGCGTTCTCTGCCAACAGTAAATCCTGGGGTGCTGCAGCCCACAAACTCTGGCCCTTATTTTCTTCTTCAGAGAGCAAAAAAAAAAAAAAAAAAAGAGTGAGGAAGTAGGTAGCTCTTAGAAGACTGTTATGATTTCAAAGTAAAAAGGAGTTGTTTTTGCTGTCTGCCCAGAGATAGAGCCAGGTCCCCGGAGGCTGCGTTTGTGGTTCCAGTAAAAGAAGCGATGTTGACATGGAATTCTTGTATTGGCTTCATTTCATGAAAAACAGGCTGCCAAACCAAATGGGAAATGGAGTTCAGCAGAGAAGTATGTGCTGACTCCCCGCCCCCCACAAACTTGGCTTCCAGTGCCAATCAGCACGCCACTTAGGTTCTCTAACCAGTTCCAGCATCAGGGAATTTTGCTGGCAGGTCTCTGAGTTCACGGGACATGCAGTTTTTGCTCCTGATGGGCTATTTCTCAGCAGGGTCAGCCTGTGCCCATGGCCTGTCACTTGTCAAACTTTCTGTTCTTTAGTGGAGAAAAAAGCACTGGGCAGAGAGATGCCTGAAACCAGACCAGCTGCCCTAAGAAGGTGTCCCAAATTGGGAGATCTCTAAAGAAGTTTCCGGCTTTTAGTTCCTACTTACATGTCCCAGTGCAGGATATCTGCCACTTGTCACAGTCTGCATTCACGGCTAAAAGTCAGGCCAAATTTCCATGCATCAGTCATTGAAGATGGAAGGTCAGTTCCATTCCCACTTTACCACCTACTAGCTCTGTGACCTTGGACAACTTGCTCAACCTCTCTGTGCCTTCAATTGTCAAAAGGAAGTGAAAACATCTGCCCTGGCAGGTGTGGCTCAGTTGGTTGGGCACTGTCTGGTGCACTGGCAGGTTGCTGGTTTGATTCCAGTCAAGGGCACATGCCTGGGTTGCAGGCTCGATCCCAGGTGGGGAGCATGGAGGAGGCAGCTCTCTCACATTGACGTCTCTCTCTCTCCCTCTCCCTCTGACAATTAAACGATTCTTTAGAAAGAAGTTTTAAAGAATCTGTACTATGAGTTTCCTGTGAGGATTAAATAAAAACACGTATGCAAAATGCCAAGGCATGGTGTTCAGACACATAAGCACTCAACTTGTAGTGGTTGTTATTTTTATTATTATTAATATCAGTCAATGCATGTTCTTACTTAAGATTCTTTTAAATAGAAAAAGCTTAAATAAGAACTAAAATCTACTCTAGCTCAAGAAAAAGGTAGTGATGGGAGAGGTGAGGTGGCAGATCCTGCAAATTATTGGGGCAGGAGGTTGAACTCAGCGAATGGGAATCAGGAACTGGAAACCTGGAGCTGAGACTCCTTCTCTCACTCCCGGAGGGTCTCCTAGACCAGTGCTGTCCACTAGAACTAGCTGAAGGGATGGAAATGTTCTGTATCTCTGTTGTGCAACTGAGGAGCTGAATTTTTAATTTCTAATGTTATTCAAATATACAAATTTAAATTTAAACAAATTGACTTAAATCGATCAGTTCATTAAAATTATTTAAATGGAATTAAAGGGCCACATGTGGCTACTGCATTATACAGCCTAGTTCTAGGTTTTGCTTCTCTCTGTCTCTCTCCCCCCCTGCCCCACCCCATCCTCTGCATCCTCTGCACAGGCCTAACACAGTCATTAGCTCCACTCTGACTGCCTCGCCTCATTGCCCAGGACCCACTTTCGACTATCATGCCTCTGCTTTTAGTTCCAAATCTCAGGAGACAAATTTGATTGCATTCATCTTTTCACGCCAAGTTGCAACATAAGACCATTCTATGTAGGAGACCTTTGGGTCAGGGATTCGTCCTGGACCATCAGGCCATGGAATCTTATACTCTTTCAACAAGGTTGGGTGTCGATCTCCTAGAAGGGGCTTTGGGGGGGGGGGGCGGCGGCTCTAGTACCCTGTGCCTTTTCTGTGAGCATGGCAGTGATCTAGTGGTGGGCACCGCTGACTCAGCCTGGCCCAGGAACTGGATAGCTAGGACAGGAAGCATGACCATACCTTTCCCCGGCGTCTGCGGTGATTCAGGCCGTTTGGGACAAAAGCCCAAAGGGCCCGCGTCAACAAGTGACTCTGGGAGGAAGCAGATAAAGTGTGATGGGCCCTGCTGATCCACATCCAAGCCTGGGGGTGCAACTCGTGCGACAAACACTGAAGACTTGAAAATACCAGGTTTGGAAAAGGGTGCTTTAACTTTCCTCCAGATTCCTGAAAGCAGAGACGCAGTTCAACCTTGCCGATGGAGAACAATGGCCAACTTGGGGAGTTCTGCGTCATCATGAGCTCTTGGCTTCGCCCCATTAATTGAGCTTGACAGACCTTCTCGGTCAAGCAACTGACCAGGACTGGCAAACAGCTGCTCTGTCTGGCCTTTGTTTTTAGGCCTTTTAATTGGTTTGTCCAATTCTTTGAATACATGGACTCATTCGGTTGTTTAACTTATTAATTAAACATCAAATGTGATTAAAGGGACAGCTACATGCCCCATACTGTGCTTAGCTTTGTGGAAGGATATAAAAATGGGACCCTCGTTGAAATCTGGGGGTATTAACTCCTACCTCTCAGGGCTGTCGTGAGGAAGGGGAGACTGCAATTAAAGACAGCAGAGAGGTGGAGTCAGAGCAGGAAGGAGCTGTGTTCCGTACCCTGGCTTCCACTTGGGCCTGCTCCCCTGGCCCAAATCTACTCTCCAAGCAGCAGCCAGAGAAGCTGGTCATGCAGACTGCACCGAGGTTACTGTGCAACTAAAGCCCTCCGATGACATCTCACTGTACTTAGAATAAAGTCCAAGCTCTGACCTGCAAGACTCCCTGCTTCCCTGACCCCATCTCCTGGACTCTTCCCTCGGGGTCACCCCACCCCAGCCACATGCTTCTCACTGCACCTCCACACGGAGCTCAGTCTCACCTTAGGGCCTTTGCACTGGCAGATTCCTCCTGCTAGAATGTTCTTTTCCTGCATACTTTTGCATGACTGCCTCTGGTTATTCATAACACCCTCAGAGAGGTCTTCCTGGATCATCCAATTTAAAGTGTCTCCCTGTCACTGTCAATTGTACTCGCCTTGCTTTGTTTTCATCGTAGTATTTATCATTCACTTTAGCTTGTGGTTCGTCTTCCCCAATCAGAATAGCTCGTTCAATAAAAGAAGCCACTAATGCTGGACTTCGTCTTGTTCGCCTTGTGTGTCTGTGACTCCTGGGAGCGCGCAGCTGGGTATTATTTGGAGAACAAGTGGCTGACTTAAAGGATGCTCATGGTACAGAGTAGCAGTTTTGCAAAGTTCAAGGGTTGAGTATACTTGGATGATGTAGATTTTAATTTTTTTTTTTTTTTTAAAGAAAACTAAGGAACTAAGCCTCTAACTGGGGTTTTGGATCTTTCCGGGTCTCAGTTTTCTCTGCTGTAAATAGCGATTACCCTATCACCAAATGAAAGTGACTGTTCAGAAGTGGGCCTAATTCACTTGCTAAAAATGCTTTGAGCCCAGCCAGTGTGGCTCAGTGGTTGAGCGTCAACCCATGCACCAAGAGGTCACCGGTTTGATTCCCGGTCAGGGCACATGCCCAGGTTGTGGGCCTGATCCCCAGTGGGGGACATGCAGGAGGCGGCCAATCGATGTTCTCTCTCATCGATGTTTCTCTCTCTCTCCCTCTCCATTCCTCTCTTTCTAAAATCAATAAAGAAAAAAAAATTTTTTTAATGCTTTGAAAAGACTGAGCCTGGATTGAGCACAGACCCGTAGGCAGCCTCCGACACTTGACCATCTAGCTGCGCCCCGAACTTCAGCATTTGGGTGTTACGCCGACTCCTCCGACTGAGCACGTCTGAACTGACATCAGCATCTTCCATGTTCCTCCTCAGATTCACTCTTCCTCCACTGTCCTGCCGGCATGACTGACTCGGTCTTCCTTCCAGGGTGATAGGCAGAAATCCGGGCCTAGCTCTCAACACCCATTTCTCCCTCTGCTTTCATGTGGAATCAGTTGATTCCACCTTCTGTCATTTAAATCAGTCTAAATCTGTCATCTTGTCTCTGTCCCCACTACGACTGCCACGGTCCAGGCCCCTTTTATTTCTTGCTTAAATTACCGAAACTGCCTCCTTACAGGTCTCCTTGACTCCATTTTTTCTGATCTCCAATCATTCTCCAAACCACAAACACCATCAATTAAAAATCATCTTCCCTTCAAGGGTCCCCCATTGCCCTGGAATGAAAGCCCAGCCTCCTCACCATGGCCGGTGAGGCCTTCACACTGCTTCCTTCACTGGCCTCCCTTCTGGCAACTTCCTTCTCCCACTCCATCCTCAGCTTCTTTCTGTTCCCCATCTCTGTGTCTCTCATCTTCAGTGCTGGGGTCTATGCTGTTCTCTGTGCCCAGAACCTCCTAGCCCTCCCCTTTGCCTGGATGCCCAATAGTGCCTTCCATCTTGACTCTGTGTCAGGACACCAGTTCTTGGTTGGAAATAGGTGTCCCTCCTGCACACCATAAATAATTGCTACTGTTAGAACTACTACTAATGTTACTGAAATTAAGAGGGGCATTAGAATATAATACAGCTGCTAGGTGCTCAAACAAGATAGAAGTGTAATTATTTCTCATTTAATAGACTGGAAGTTTTGATAGGCAGCAGGTCATTTCTCCTCTCTTGTTTCACCATCCTCAGGGGGGACCCTTGTTGGCACGGTCCCAGATGGCTCACTACCACATCTGACATTCCAGCCAGCCAGCCAGTATGGTGATTCCTATGGTCTGAATGTTTGCCTCCCCCAACCCCTCAAATCATATGTTGAAACTCTAATCCCCACTGTGATGGTTTTTGGAGATGAGGCCTTTGGGAGGTAATTGGATCATGAGAGTAGAGCCCTCATGATAAGATTAGTGCCCTCAGAAGAAAAGACACAAGAGAGCTGCTCCTTCCCCTTCCCCTTCCCCTTCCCCTTCCCCTTCCCCTTCCCCTTCCCCTTCCCCTTCCCCTTCCCCTTCCCCTTCCCCTTCCCCTTCCCCTTCCCCTTCCCCTTCCCCTTCCCCTTCCCCTTCCCCTCTCTCCCTCCCTCCATCCTCTCTCCTCCACACACACACACCTGCCGTGTAACCATACAGTGAGAAGATGGCTTGCTGGCTATAAACCAGGAAGAGAGCCTTCACCAAGAACACAACCCGCCCTGATCTCATGCTTCCAGTCCCCAGAGCTGTGAGAAGGGAAGATGTGTTGAAACTGTCCAGTGGACAATATTCTCTCACAGCAGCCAGAGGTGACTAAGGCAGAGGTAGAAGGGGAAGTAAAGGGAGGAAGCTCCTCCTCCCTGACTCTACGGCTGTCACCTGGAGATAATTATATAATTACAACAGAGGTGGGACGACTTGCCAATATTTACAGAGCACTCTGCTGAGAAAATGCCTTTCCTCATTTGACCCTCTCAACCACCTTGCGGGGGTAGATACTGTATGGTCCTCCCTCCCATTCTCAAGCAAATGATGTTTTATCAACAAGCCAACTTTGCAAATCTGAGAAACAGTGTGAAGGGCCAGTCAGCCCGGCCAACCATGTGATGGCAGTTCTTTCTCCGAAAAGTTTCCATGTGATGTGTACGTGGCTTTTATATTTGGTAACAAACACAGCAAGGAATTCCAGCACTTTCTGTTCTTGTGGAGCTACTATTTTACACTTAGTTTTGTGATGATCAAAGTGACGTGTGCGTGTGGAGTGAAACAGTGCTGCCTGTTTGACGCAAGGCTGCAGTTACCTCCCTGCTCCCCACTCTTTCCCCAGCCCCACACGACGCCATTTCCCGAGGTCCGGACAACCCCTTTTAACACTTGAGCAGCCTTTTTGTTATTCACTTTCGTATCTCTCAGTAATATGCGTATATTGCTACTTTGTGATTTCCCAGTTCGAGGCATTATCTATTGGCTTCCCACCATTAGAACACGAGGATTTAGCTTTGCCATCAACTCACCACCCCGTCTACAACACGCATCCAGACACATGTTTCCTGTTCTCCTATCTATGCCCCAAATAGATGGAACTTAATTTTAGCCAGATCGGTATTTTCACAGCTGTGTCACCTAGCACACGAGACTTTTATTTCCTGCGTAATTTTTTTATTTCCCTTGGAATTATTTTCTTATTTTTAAGCGTGCTTAATTTTCTGTGTACTTGTCTCTAATTCAACCTCAAAACTGTCTGCAGTTGCATACATTTTTTTTTTCCTAAATATTTTCAAATACACTTGGTATTTTATCAGTTTCATCTTTCGAAGCAACCTCTTTGGGGCCTCCCCGAGGGCTCTGATCTGGACAGGTGGCATCTGGGCCTGGTGCACAGTTGTCATCTCAGGACCCTTCACCACCCACCATCCGGCCTTTCTTGTGCCTCTCTCTTCGGCTGGAACTCCTTATGTCCAGGTCACATGTTTTCCTCTTTCTTAGGTTATTCTTCACTTTGGGACATGGGAGAGAGGACATGGGAGTTTTGGGTGTTTTTGCTTGTCTTGATCATATACACACATGTTTAACCTGTCATCTTTAACAGGGATTCTTAGTTTCATGTCAGAGATGAAGCAATTGAAGTTCAGGAACATTAAGCAACTTGGAAGTTGTCAGATAGGGTATTGCTCTATCAGAGCACTCGTCACACTGTTTTCTTATCTATTTTCCCTTCTGAGCTGTAAGCTCTTAGGACAAGAGCCAAATCTACCTGGTTCCCTTTTGCATCTACAGTGGTGGGTCCATCCTGGGCACTCAACTAGTGTTTCTTAAGTGAATTTGCTGGGTCTGATTTTGGAAGACATCATTTATTCCATCTCGGCAATATGCATTTTGTTTACTACTTCTCAAACCCAAATCATCTGTCCTTGCTGTAGCGATGTCCGGCCGCTGCCCCTTCATGCTGGCTGTCATCTCAGGAGGAAGAGAGATTCTGTACCTGAAAGAGCTGAACATATTTCCACTGGAAGGTCTTGCCCATGCTTCATTCCTAAATCACAGAACACTCTTCCAAAGTTTATTTGCATGAGACATACACCAGTATAATCTCAAAATATTTTTTTCCTAAAAGAAAGACTTACTCAAGCAAAGGCAATGCTATCGTTATGACATTTTTTCCTGTTTTTAGGATACTTCATGGAAACTTGATAGAACAAAGGAATTATTTTTGTTAGGTTAACTCTGTGTATCGGGTACTGTTTGTTTGCTGCCCAGTAAGTCTGAACTTGGGGGAAAAAAACATTCTTTGATTAATAAAAACAACCTGAAACAGTTCCCTTCAACTGGGTGACTATATTATGTTAAAACGCAATGTAACAAACACGGCCGGTGCCCTCCCCAGAACCCAAACCTACCACGGCTAAAAATAGCCCTCGGTCTTTCTCTGCAGCTCCAAAACAGGAACACCATAACTTGTTTGCCTCATTATATGTTCTGCACAGGGATCCAGCCCTTCTCACGTCCTGGCTCTCACACATGTAAGCACATTCTAATCAGCCAATTACAAATCCCACAGACCCAACAATAGGTAGTGAATTCTGCACAAACATGGCTGCCCTGGGTCCTTAAACAATGCACAGCTCACCCTGGACTCAGGGTGAGAATAATAACCCTAACCACCACTCAGAGGAGACTGCTGTTAACATTTGCCAGGCTCTGTGGGCACGGAGACAGGTATTCTATGTGTATTAACCCTTTTAATCCTTACCATCCAGGAGGGTAAGTCCTATCATTATCCCCATTTTATAGATTAAAGAACTGAGGCCTCAGGAGATAAAGAAACTTGCCTGCTCACCCAAGATGGTATAGGAGTGATGTCCACACCCAGCTGGGTTTGACTAATGAGCATCATACCAAGTGACCTCACCTGTGCTCCCATAATGCCATGGCCTCTCCAAAGTAGGAGATGAAGGACTGTCTTCCCTCTCCAGCCTAACTCTGAGCACTATTGGCCCATGCAGATAAAGGCAGAAGCTACAGACTCTCTGAGTTGGATCATCTGTCCTTGAGGATCTTTTCTTCTACAGCAGATCTGACTAGTTCCCACCCAACTCCATGGGGAAATCATAGGCTTTGGAGTTAGCCAGGCCTGGTTTCATGTCTTCACCCTCCCATTCACTAATCGGGAAATACTGGACAACACTGATACAGATAATAAGGAATAGGCGATGGGTGTACTCCATGAATGCACTATGTCCTGCAATCCTCCCCACAACCTCTGAAGCATGTCATTGTCATTTTACAGTTGAGGGCCCTGAAGCTGGAGGAGGTGAAGTATGGGGGCCAGGTGAGTGTGATAGTCAAAAGCACAGGCTATGGAATTAAGCACTCCTGATCCAGATCCTGCTTCGTACTGTGTGACCCTGGGCCAGTTAATTAACCTCTCTGAACCTGTTTCTCCTAAGTGAACAGGTTGTATAATGATATGTACCTTGCATGGTTGTTGTGAGGATGCGACAACCTGTTGTGATCAGTACTATGTAATAGTTCCTTGCACCTGTATGCCTTTCCAGAAAATCCCAATATATTCTTAGCTCTAATGATTTGAAAGGCTTCTTTGTATTTTATCTGAAAATCTTTCTCTTGATTGCTCATGCTTCCTCTCATAGTACATCTAGCTACAGGGACAGATTCTGGACTTTGGAATGTGGAACACAACAATTCATTCATTAATTCAACAAGTATGTTTTCCAGTGGTAGGTTCCCTACTAGGCCAGTGAATGGGAAAAGGTATAGCTTATAGTTTAGAGTGTGTATGCAGCGGAGGTGGGGGGGGAGGGAGGGAGACACACGCTAAGTAAACAAATAAATATAAAAATGCCAAGTTTTTTTTCCTTCTTCACCAACTATGAAGAAAATATAACAAGACAGTGTGCTAGCAAAGGGCATGTGTGTGACGGCTGGGAGTACGATGGTTGGGCAGTGGCCGTGGAAGCAAGGTCCACAAGCAGCCCGTCTCCCGGTTGTGTGCCATGGGCACAGGTGAGGGGAGGAAAAAGGCCACACTGCTTTCAGTAGCAGCAATGGAAGCAAACGTTTTAGGGCAAACACAGGCTCCAGTCAGGGCAAGAGGTGAGAGAAACGTTCTGAAAAGGGATTGAGGATATAGGAGGGGAGGCTGCTGAAAAGATGGGCAGGGCGGCAACTGGTCAGATGGATGGATGTGCAGAGCCCCGTGGAGCTAAGGGTTGGGGTGAACAGGGATGTGAGAAATCATGAGATTAGTGTTGATGATCTCATAAGAGTCTGATTTTGTAGCAGGAAATTGAATGGCAGCTGTTTATTTCACTTCTCTGATGAAAACCCCCGAGAAGCTCTCATTGTTCTGAAGATCAAGTCCAGACGCCTCCGCACTAAGAGCGAAGTAGGCATGGTCTCCTCCGCCTGACCTCAGAGTCCGCCCGCTTCGAACTGAACCTCACTGTATGGGTTTTTCTGCTCTTCTGATATCTCGGGCAGTACAAAGACTCTGGTTCTGGATTACCTGGGCTCAAATCCCGGCTCTGCCACTTTCTAGCTCTGTGACCTTGGGCAAGGTACTTAACTGCTCTGTGCCTTTGTTTTCTGCAAATAAAAGCACCTACCTGAGAGGGTTGTAGACAGGCAAAAGTACTTAGATCTCTGTTACATGGGATGGTTGTAATAATTATTCCTTATGCGTGCCATTCCCTTGGCCTGAAATACACCATCCTTGCTGTCCCCATCCCCACTCTTTCCTCCACCCACCTACCCTCAAGTGTCATCTGAGACGTCATGTCCTGCAGAAAGCTTTCACTGACCACGTTGAGGGGCACAGGCTCCACCGCTGGACTCTTGTAGCTGCTGGCTGCACCACGCTGCCACTGTGACCTTGTCTGATGAACCTGACTGGCTGTGTGCCACTCTTTCCTCCGGGCCTGCTATTCTGCCTGGCACACAGTGGGTGCACATACATGTCTGTCGAATGATAGGCTAGAAGGCTGACTCCTCAGAGGGAGGGTAGCGGGCCCCAGGTTGAAGGGTATGTGTTCTGAGACACGGATGGAGCACTGTAATGAGGCATCCTGGCTCAGATCTGCCAGGGTGGGTCTAGGGTAAGTCGGCCCCCTGTGTACATGCTTGTGTAGGGAGACTTCTGAGGCTTTTATCTTTCTCTTTTTATTTATTTTTTATTAAAAATTTTTTTTTCTTTATTGATTTTAGAGAAAGGGGAAGGGAGACGGAGAGAGAGATAGAAACATCGATGAGAGAGAACATCGATTGGCTGCCTCCTGCATGCCCCCCACCGGGGATCTGGCCCACAACCCGGGCATGTGCCTTGACCAGTGCCGGTGACCTCTTGGTGCATGGGTTGACACTCAACCACTGAGCCACACCGGCTGGGCTCTTTCTCTTTTTAAAATTGGATTTTAGTTTAGGAAAAAAAAAAAAAAAGATGTTGCCCCCCACCCCCCAATTTGAAAATTGCAATCCTGGTGCTTTCCAAATTGTCTTCCTGCTCAAATGTTTATAATAAGCTCAGCAGCACCCAGCCTTTCGGTGGGGGCACCGGAAGGATAGCATTTGTTCCTTGAGGATCTATTGATTCAAATATTGATAAAAGGTTTCTATGAAGTCAGTAACACAATCCAAATGAATTTTATTCATCTATAAGCTTACAAAATACGATGTATGCATGTGAGAAACATGATTTTTTTCAGCCCCTGGACAATGCTTGGTATAGGTGTGGATTTAGTTCTGCCTGCAATACCCTGATATCGAGTTTCTAAAAACTGGAGCTCTCGGTTCACCGAAGGAGGAAAGAAGGCCCAAGGCTAATTTCAGAGGCCTGGCGGTGGGAATGTCAGCCGCCTCTAAAATGTTGGCGCAGACTGAGCAACTCACCTTGACCTCTGACGCCGTGAAGGTGCTGCCCGCCACCCTGGCAGCAGCTTGTTGCAACAGGTGTGGAAGAGACAGGGAGCTCTGCAGACAGGCACCGTCTGAGCCTGGGTCAGGTTGCTGCTAGTTGGAGGGAGAGCTTGAAGATGAAGCATAAACGAATGAGCAGCATCTAGGAGGCAAAGTCTAACCGCCTTTTACTGACAGGCCCAAGCCAGTCTGTTGGTTTAACAACCATCAGCTTCTTTTCATAGATAATCAGCAGCCTCCAGCGATCAGAGGTAGATGGGGTGTTTTCAGGGCATACATCTGATCCCCTCACCTAGCTACCCGTGGATGTGCTTTTATGTACGAAAGCAGATCTTAGACCCAATTCTGCCAGATTTGTATTTATTAGCAAATTAGGCACAAAACCCCATAATCAATTCTAAATGGGAGAGGGAGAAGGGGGGAATCTCAAAAGCATGAAGATTCACTCCAGGATAGACCAACCCCTCCCACAGACAGGTCAGGCACGAACATCCTGCTCAAAGAGAAAGGCACAGGTCCTCAAGGGCCGCTCCAAGGTACACGCTGCCAAATTTGCTGATTTTTCTACCTCGTTCTGTAAGCAAGTTGAGCTGTATAGTCTCCCTGGCTCAGCTACCTGGAGCATGATTCTTGCTGTAGAAATGAATAATTATTTTTGACATTCCTAATGCTAATTACCAACCTCCTAGTATAGATTCCTATATTTGAAAAGCTGAAGCAGTCTCCGGTAGAGTGTGGATTTCTAAATACCACCCTGAGGGTAAAGGGAATATACACACATGCATTCCACTTTTTACAAAAACTTAATTTTAAGGAAATTGTCAGACATGCAAAATGATACAACCATAAAGGTGAAAGGGGCTTGGGAGGTGCTCTAGTCTAATTGGTTTTGTTCATTCATTTATGCACCCACTCATATAACAGCTCTAGAATCCCCATTTTATGCCAGGGCGAGGGAAAGAGAGAGAGAAATATTGATGTGAGTGAAACATCAGTTGACTGCCTCCTGCATGTCCCCTCCCAGGGATGAAGCCTGCGACCCGGGCATGTGCCCTGACCCTGAATCAACCCACAGCCTTTTGGTGCATGCGTGGGGCGACGCCCACCCAACTGAACCTCACGGGTCAGAGCTTTACTTATTTATTTATTATTATTATTTATTATTCTTATATTTATTTATTTATTTATTTTTATTTTTAATCCTCACCTGAGGACATGCTTAGAGAGAGAAAGGTGGGTGGGGAGAGAGAGACACACACATCAGTGTGTGAGAGAAACATTGGTTGGGTTGATGGCGCTCAACAAACTGAGCATCTCTGGCCGGGCTGGTGCGTATTTTATAGTTCAAGCACATCTTCATTGGGACTAACCCCATTTCATGTGCTCTATATAGGCACAAGGGGGAGAGTGGCTACTATGTTGGACAGCACAGAGTAGAAGGACGATGGGCCTATTTTAGACAGGGTGGCCAGAGAGAGCCTCTTCGCTGAGGAGGTGACATGTGAATGTAGATCTGAGTGAAGTGAAGGCACGAGCCAGGTGGGTATCTGGAGAAGAGAAAATACCAAGAACCAAGGCAGGGATCTGGGGGAATCAGTTTGACAGGATAGACAAACCGTAAGGAAGCACCATGACTAGGCTGGTATGTGCCTTTTGCCCTTTACCTTCCCTTCTTCCTCCTTGGAATGCAGATGCAGAGCCTGGAGCAGCAGCAGCCATCTTTCTACCCTGAGAACAAGCCTAGGCTCTGGGGTTAGTGTCTAGGTCAAATCTCAGGTCTGCTACTGCTGGTTGTTTCATTGCTTCTCCAACGACCAGGGGCAAAGGAATTGTTTTTTCCCCAGTCTGTTGCAGATCAATGCTTTTGTACAATAAAGTGAATTACTTTTAACATGAGATGAACTAAAAAGAAATGAATGTATGAAATACAAGACCAACTTAAAAAAGTTTATTCAACCGACGTAGAATTGCTCTATCAAATTGCTACAACACATTTATACTGTTATTTCTGTCCTCATTTTGTAGCAGACTACTGACAAGCAACTAGTTCCAGGGACAATACTTTCAGTTGCACTGAGTTATAGTCCCATAATAGGTAAGTTTTTTCAATCCATCTAAGCCTCAGTCTCCGCATCTGAAAAATGGAGTTATGATAGTAGTACCTCTTTCACAGGCTATGTTTTAATGGGTTAAATAAAATAACCCTTGTGAAAGCTAGCCCAGCAATGTTAGTAAATGTTAGCTATTACTAGTTACCACGTTTGTCTCCTCACTTGGCTGCAAACTCCCTCAAGACAAGGACTACCATGGCCTGACTTGATAAATCCAGCACTTTGTGGTGCCTGCAAAGTAGATATTCAACGAATTATTGTTGAATTCTCAGTTTGGAAACCCTCAGGTGAAAGGCATTGGAAATAACAACCCCCACAGTTTTCATTCATGCATTCATTCATTCAGTTCCAATGTAGTGTAATGAAATGGAGAGCAGCTTTCAATAGACCTAAGTTCACGTTCGTTTCTTCCACTTACTAGTTTGGGCAAGTCACTTTACCTCTCTGAACTTCAGTTTTCACACCTGAAAAATGGACAGACTCATACACACCCTATTAGGTTGTTGTAAAGATTAAATGAAATAATATATGCAAAACACCAGCAATGCCTAAATGGAATGTATTGTTTCTGTTTTGAAGACCGTGCAAGATTCAGTGCAGATGGCTGTGCTGGGCGCTGACCAGGATGGAGGCCTGGCATTTCTGGCTTGGTGAGCATTCCTGAACCTTTTATTGGCAGCCCTGAAAGATGCCAGCAGCTGGTAGCAAACTGGCACCAGTGTCTGGCAGAGACATAAAAACGGGACCTCACCCCATCAGGCCCCGTTCTTGCCCCGCTGTTCCTGGAGGCGAGTTCCAAACACTCACTGAGCCTGTGCGCTGTGGGTGGTGAGAGGTGTCTGCTTTAAGTTGGCAATTGCACCCAAAGTCCTCCCTGATTGTAAAAAAGAAAAAAACCAAACTACCACCAACAATAAACCTCTCTGTGTGGCCTGCCGCACTGGGAAATAGCCTTGCGGTGCTCATCACTTCTCTAGGGTGAAAGGTACAGAAACCCCCCAAAGGGCAGAGTCTGAGGGAGATCCGAAGGGTCATCTCTTAACGCAATATAGTTGATGTGCCAGACTTTATCTCGTTTGACCCTCACAATAGTTCTTCCAAGTAAATTGGTTTGTTTCTTTTTTACTTATTTTTAAAGTTGTGGTAAAATACGGTATACAATAAAATGTACTGTCTTGACCGTTTTTAAGTGTACAGTTCAGTAGTGTAAAGTATATTCACATTGTTGTGAATCTCCAGACCTCTTTTCATCTTGCAAAACTGAAACTAGATTCCCATTAAACAAAATCTCCCCATTCTCTCCTCCCTTGAACCCTGGGCACCCATCCTTCTAATGTCTGTCTCTGTGAATGTGACTACTCTAGGGACCTCATATAAGTGGGATCATGTAAGTATTTCTTTTTGTGACGGCCTTATTTCACTTAGCCTGATGTCTGCAAATTACATGCATGTTGTAGCATGTATCGGAATTTTCTTCCCTTTACATGACTGAATAATAGTCCAATGTGTGTATATACGACATTTGTTTATTCATTTATCCTTTGATGGATACTTGGGTTGCTTCCACCTTTTGGCTATTTTGAATTATGCTGCGATGTACATAGGTGTACAAATATCTTTTTGAGATCCTGCTTCCAATTTGGGGGAGTATATACCCAGAAGTAGAATTGCTGAATCATATGGTAATTCTGTTTTTAGTTTTTCTGAGTAACAGCCAAACTGTTTTCCATAGCTGCTGAACCATTTTACATTCCTAATGGCAGTGCACAAGGGTTCCAATGTCTCCACATCCTTGCCATACTTATTTCCTTTTTTCATAGTAGCCATCCCAAAGGGTATGAGGTGATATTTATTACAGTTTTGATTTCCTGGTTTGTTTCTTTAAACCACCATTTTGCAAAAGAGGAAATTGAGGCTTCAGAATATGAGGTAACTTGCCCAAGGTCACCCAGCTAATCTGTACAGTGACCAGCCTGCACATACTCTGTTCTTGGGGCAGGTCTGGAACTCCCAGCTGAAGCCCACAGGCCCAGAATGTGGCCCCTGCTGCACCCAAGCACCCATCTCTTCAGCCAGTCCCCCTTCCACCTGTCTCGTTCTACGGATATGGACAGGCAGCATGGTGGAGGGGGTGACCGTGAGGAGAGGACTCTGGAGCCTGACTGTGTGCTCTGAGTGGCCCTGCCACTCACTAGCTATAGAATTGCAAGCAAGTCAGAGGCCCTGCTCTGCCTCATTCCAGATGAGTTCCACTTCACAGGGTTGCTGCAGGAGAATTTCAGGGAATCCTGTCTGTCGTGAGCCCAGGCATAGAAGGCAACTCCAGGCTCCGGAGAGTCAACCAGGACCCCAACGCCAGGGCCCCTGCCCTCCGCAGGTCACTGTGGGGCCAGATGGGGAGCCAGCCATAAACTAAATATTTACACAAACCTGTGCTCAGGGGCAATGGTGATAAGTGAGTGCCAAGAAGGGGAAGGCTGGTAGGAACCGGTCTTTCTTACAGTCTCAGGAACAGGGCAAGTTCTTTCCTCATTTCCACTGACAGGCTCCATTTACATAACAGGTCAAACAACAACTCGGGATAATGCACCATGGCATTGAAGGGAAAGGTTACAAGACTCATTCCACCACTTATACTTTAAAATTCTTGGCTAATTTGAGGTGTTCTAAACTAACCACCCCTTTCATCCTTAGAGTAGAATCAATTGTGTTTTTCTTTCAGGCAAACAGTCTTTTTATTTATTTTTAGTCTTTTTTATTGATTGATATTTTTGAGAGAGAGAGAGAAGAAACATCAATCAGTTGTTCCACTTATTCATGCCTTCACTGGTTGATCTTGTATGTTTGTATGTGTCCTGATGGGGGATGGGACCCGAAACCTTGGCTTATCGGGACAACGCTCTCACCAGCTGAGCTACCCGCATTCTTTTAAGCAGGTTTTAGGATATTTTAATTTTTAAAAAGTTCTTAAGTGGTGTGTTTAAGAGTAGAAGCAAGGCATTGAGGGAAGATGTGAGAATTTATGGAGGTTTTCCCCTGATAGACACATCAGCTCTGAGAGGCCAGAACTGTGTCTACAGCTCATCGTACCTCCAGGGCACACAGTGTCCATTTTCTCTGGTGTACAATAGATAACTCAACAAGTATTTGTTGACTAAAAGAGTTCAATCCAACCAGTATTTTAAGCAGCTATTATGTGCCAGGCACTATTACGAACTGGAATAGAAACGTGCTCTTGTTTGGTTCCAGCACAAGCGGGTCTCAGCCTTGCAATGCTGAGGCAGGAAGTACTGTTCCCATTTGGGCAAAGGAAGAACCAGAGCCTCGAGGGAAATGGCTGTTTTGCCAGAGTTCTCCTAGCTAGCAAATGACAGTCAGGTTTGAACCTATGTCCCTCTCACACCATGGCGGAACTCAATGACCGCCACACTCCGCTAGCCTCACTGTGTATCATGAAGCCCTATTCATCCAGGTTAGCCTTTGCTGAGACCCAAGGGATGAGAGTTGCCCCTTTTCTTTCTTTCAGTCAGCTTAGAGAGGTGCACACATTTTTTCCCTCCACCCATGAAGAGTAACAGAATTCTGGGGCTGGAGGAAAATGCGAGAGTTTTGCATCTCACTCCTGAAGGCTTGGGTGGAATTTGCAGAAGCCCCTCCCAGGAGCTATAATGAGCTCTCTGGTGGGTACAAGGGGCGAGTCCGCCCTGCCTGCGGTCATTGCTGGACTTGCTAATTAGATTTCCTTTCATCTACTGAGCTCCAAGAGCTTTTACCCACATTAACTTGTTAATCTTAGCCCCATCCTTCTGATGCAGATGACAAGCATAATTAGGTCTAGTCAGGAGACAAAACAGAGCCAGGAGACAGCGGCAGAGCCAGGAGAAAAACACTGGGTAGCTTACTCCTCCTTCTCCTTGGCTCATTGTCTCTTTTGCTGACAGAAGTGTTTTCAGCTTTGCTTAACCCAAGTCTGAAAATAAAGCATAGTCCGTTTGAATCTTAAGGCACAAATTTGGGTGTGAAGAAATATCACTTTGTTTTTGTTTTAGCTTTAGGTTCAGCTCAGTCTAACTTGGGCCCTTCACTCTTTGGGCCAATGGGAGCTGCAAACTCAGTCTGTTCTGGGGGAGTGCATCCATGTCCTCCAGGGGCAGTGCCAGTCCTCAGGCCCCAAGGCAGAGAGTGCTTCTTCCCAGTCCCTGCCTGCAGTCTGGGAGCCATACTGGCAGCTGCTGCAATGCCCAGGATCTATGCCTTGAGGTTTCAGTGCTCTGCTGCATGAGCATTTAGGCCTGGTCAGCCAAGTCAGTTGTCCAACAGCCACCCCCTGTACTGCTCCAAGGCTTGGGTCCCCCTTGGTGGTACCCTTTGATCACCATCATTTCTTCACCTCAGAGAATCTGCCTCTACCACTTAGGGCCCTCTCATCTCTTTCCCCTTCTAAGACATACTGCACAATCTCCTCAATAAATGTTGGCTCTTACAAAACCTAGGAAGAGAAATGGTCTAGCAGCTTTGGTCCAGCAGATGCCACTAAGGCAAGAGATGCAGTGTCAGACACCAGATCTTTCATTCTATAGCAGAGAAAAAACACAATTAACATACTTTATGTTTTCCCACCATCAAAGCAATAGCCCCAAAGAAGAAACAGGTGTATTAGTTTGCTAGGGCTGCCATAGCAAAGTACCTCAGACTGGGAGACCTAAGAACAGATGTTTATTTGCTCAAAGTTTTGGAGACTAGAAGTCTAAGACCCAGGTGTCAGCAGGTTTAATGTCTCCCAAGGCCTCTCTCCTTGGCTTGCAATGACCACCTTCTCATTGTGTCCCCACATGGTGTTTCCTATATGTGCACATCTCTGGTGTCTTTTTCTGTGTCCATATTTCCTTTTCTTAGGAGGATATCCATCATATTGGATTAGGGCTCACCCTGATGACCTTATTTTAACTTAATCATGTCTTTAAGAATCTTATCTCCACATCTCGACACATTCTGAGATACTAGAGCTGGGACTTCAACATGTGCATTTTGGGGGGACACAATTCAACCCATAATGCAAGGTTTTACTGTGTTTTTAAAAAGATTCCCAGTCTTTGTCCTGTGTAAACAGCAATCACCTTGGGTCAGGCTTTGGAATCTATGGTCCTGGATTCAAATCCCAGCTTTAATGTTTCCTAGATGTGTGGCTTTAGGCAAGTTATTTAGTGTTTCTGGGCTTCAGTGTCCCCATCTGTAAAATGGAGATAACAATAGTATCAACCTTAGAAAGAGATTAAATGAGAGTGCCGGTGAAAATACTCAGCATGGCGGCTGAAACATAGTAAACGCTCCATAGTGAAAACTCTTCTTTCTCCACCCCTCCCCTGATGAAGTCCATCTCTGCCTTGAAGTCTCAGCGCACAGGCCACTTTCTCCAGGAAGTCCTCCCTGATGTTCCAAGCTTTGGTTGGGAGCCACTGTTTAATATTTCCCTGATCATAACCCTTAATGCACTGGGTTGTAAAGGTCAGCTGCAGTGTCCATATCCCACAGCAGAGGGAATCCGGCAGGAAGCAGGTCTCTAGTCTCATCTGTCTTCCTCACAGCTGACTGTCAGAGGTTGGCATGTTAGTTATTATAAGCTGCTGAATTCTGAAAGAGTGGAATAGGAAGGAAGGAAGGGAAGGCTGGATGGATGTGGGGGAGTGAGGATGCCTCAGAGCAGGGTTCTCCACCTTGGCAAAATTGATTGACATGTCGGCCGATCATCTTTGCTGTGAGGGGACTGCCCTGTGCATTGTAGGAGGGCTAGCAGCGTCCCTGGCCTCTACCCGCTAGATGCCAGTAGTACTGCCGCCCTCAGCATTGTGATGACCCAAAGTGTCTCCAGACACCGCCTAATGCCTTCCAGTGGGGAATGGGGGAAGGCACAGAAATAGCCCAGCTTAACAGCACTGCCTTAGAGCAACTCTGAGGCTTAGATCGGCGGCTCGCAGACTTGAGCATGCACCAGAATCTCGGGCATTGGAATCTCAGAAACAGTCTGTTGGGCCTCTGCTAGGGTCTAAATGTGCCCCCCTCAAATTCTTATGTTGAAACCTAACCCCCAAGGTGACATTACTAGGAGGAGGGGCCTCTGAGGGGTATAAGGTTGGGGCCCTCATGAATGGGATTAGTGAGCGTGTAAAGAAGCACCACAGAGCTCCCTCCGCCACGTGCGGATGTGATGAGGGGGCCGAGACCTGGGAGAGGGCCGAGACCTGGGAGAGGGCCGAGACCTGGGAGAGGGCCCTCACCGACCGTGCTGGCACGCTGATCACGGGCGTGCAGCCTCCAGACCTCTGAGGAATCAAGGTCTGTTGTTTATATGCAGCCCAGTTGTGGTATTTTGTTATAGCGACCCCAACAGAACTTCATTCCCAGAATTTCTGATTCAGGCTTTCTGGGCTGGGGCCTGAGAATTTGCATTTCTAAGGAGGTGCTGCTGGTCCAGGGCCACTTGGGAACCACTGCCTTAGAGGTGGCAGAGCACGGGTCTCCAGAACATCAAGAGACATGCGCTAAGTTTTGGCTCGGTGACTAGAGCTGGCAGAATACAGAGAAATCCCCAGACTTGGGCCCTGGGGGGACACATTGCCACAGGAACTTAGTTGTTGAAAGGACCAACGTTGATCTCGATCTGGGGTGGTTAAGGCACGAGTGGGTTTTAGTGACTGCCCTTCTGTTGGGCAAAGTCCACAAGCAGAGTCCCTCTGGCTGTGGTCACACTGCTGGCAGGGCCACCTCTCTCTCTGCACAGGTGAGACGCAGGAGAGCCCGGTCAAGCCACAACCACAGTTATTCACAGCAGCAGCCACCGCCTGTCAGGCCACAAGCTGGGGCTTTATTTAGGTCATGTTACTTAATCCTCACAGCAATCAAGCAGGTGGGTGTTCTTATCCCCATTTTACCTATGAGCAAAATGAGGCTGGGAGAGGCTGCATGAGTCACCCAAGGTCACCTGGACAGTAAGAGGCAAAGCTTTCACTTTGCTGCATAGGTTGAGTAAGAACTGGTTCCAGGTAGGAAGGAGGTCAGTCCTGTCAAGTATTAACTGTAATAATACCGGGCAGCAGGGCTGAGTGCTCATTAGAACCTCCAGGCATGCTTGGGAGCCCAGGGGAAGAAACCTGTGAGCCCACGGGTGGGGGGAGGACAGAGAGCACTCTCACCTCAGAAGCTGAGCCAGGAGCTTAGACCTCCCGGTGGGAAAGGTGTGGGAGCCCTGGGCCTTCCTGTTGGAAACATAAGTATTCATGGAACCTTAGGAGAGAGGTTTTGCATGAAGCTGGCTCATCTCCCCCAAGCTCCCCGAAGTACCATGTATTCATTTATTCATCTACTAAAACAAGCTGGGATAATGCTTTTTAAATGTTAACCTTTTTTTCTTTTCCTGGTATTTCCCCCTTGAGAATAGACTGATCTGGGTCCATGCCTGGGGGGAGGGGAAGTACAGGGAGGAAGGCTCTCAGAGCCAGGGGTAGGTCTCTTCCTGGTCTGCTTTCCAAAACTGGAGCCCTTGAGGGAATGGAGGGGATTGGGATATCCCCCAGATGTCTGGGGAAAATACAGTAAAGAGAGATGAAAGATTCCTTCGATCCAGCTGGGTGTGGGGAAATAGAGGGGAGCTAATGAGAGCAGGGATGGGATGGTCTCAGAACAAGGGGCAGGGGTTTGGGGGATGGGCTGTGGGTCCTTAAAAAGCTTTGGGGATCCCAGAGGCAGGGGATCTTCCCAGAGAGAGGCCTGGGGGAAACAGGGAACCCCTGTGAGGAAGAGGCTGCAGAGAGGAAGCCTCAGACAGACCCAGAGAGACTTCTGTGCTCGAGCCTGGTACTAAGGGAGCAGAGGGACCCTGTGCCAGGAGAGGCCTGGAGGTGCTGGAGAGCCTGCCAGACATTGGGGGGCAGCCAGAGGGGAACAGGTCTGGGGGCACTGCTGCCTTAGGACCAAGCAGGATACTGGGGGTCCCATCAGAAGCCTAGTGAACCGGTGAAATAAGAACCAGCTTCAGGCCTCTGCTCCAAGTCCTGTCATGACATGATTTACTGAAATTTAGCCACAACCCCAGGAAAAGGGAGAGGGAAACCCCAAATTGACAGTTTCAGTTTCTTTCACCCTGGGATTAGAGTGGCTCAAAATTTAAATTAAGTTGAGTTGTAGAGTCATAAACTGCCAAAAATATTTCCCGAGTCCCTCAGGTCCTTGGCACCAGGCTAGGCACCAGGGGTGGAGGGTGGAGAAAAGAAATGAGTAAAATAGGGGCCTGTCCGGGCCCCTCCGTCTACATTCCTGAATTAGAAGTGATGCCAGGGCTTGACCTCCATCCACGGTCCCCTGTTGTGTGCAGCAGTAACCACCCATGTTTATTAGGCGCTTAGTGTGTGCTAACCCTTGTACCAAGGGTGCTCTTCATCCCATTTTAGACAGATCCCTGGGGCTGAGAGACATTACGAAGTCTTCGCAAGACCACACAGCCAGTAACTTTCCCAAGACCACACAGCCAGTAAAGTGGCCAAGTTGGGATTCAAACTTAGATGTGTGCCAGGGGTTGAATTGTGTCTTCTTAAAAAGACATTCAAATCCTAACTCCCAGTACCTGTGAATGTGACTTCATGTGGAGAGAGGGTCTTCTCAGAGGTAATCGAGTTAAAATGAGGTCATTAGGGTGGGCCCAAGGCATTCTGACTGTGTCCTTAGAAAGGGGGAGTTTGGGCACACAGGCCTGAACGCAGGGAGAGGGCCCTGTGAAGGCGAAGGTGAGAACGGGGCGATATATCTACAAGCCAAGGGACACCAAAGGTTGCCAGCAAGCCACCAGAAGCTAGGAGAAAGGCGTGGAACAGATTCTCCCGCAAAGGCCGGAGGAGGAACCAGCCCTCCCATCACTTTGATCTCAGACTTCTAGCCTCCGGAACTGTGAGACAATACATTTCTGATGTTCAAGCCACCCAGTTTGCCGTCCTTTGTTACGACAGCCCTGGGACTCTAATGCCGTGGCTGACTCAAGAGTGACTGAAACCAAGTTGTACAGACATTTTGCTGAATCCTAGGTGGCCGTCACATCTGAATTCCACAGAACAGAACGTCTCTTTCTCTCTGCTCTGTTCACCCTCATCTCCTCCCGTCTCCTTTGCACTATTTTATCTGCGTTTTCAATCAAAGCCATCTCTACTCTTTCTTATCAAAGATCTGACTTGAGCGCCCTGGGTTTCTCCTTTCCTAGGTCACTGGGAATTGCAGAAGCGTACTCAGACTCTCAGACCTGCAGCGTGGGGCTCGTGCTGCTCCTGCCTGGCTGCCCGCCTCTGTGGGCCTGTGGGGCCACCTGGAAGGTCTTAGTCATCCTTCAAGGATGAGTTCCTCCAGGTCCCTCCCAGAAAACCATCCCTCGGTCCAATCGCTTCCTCGCTGCTCTAACGCCACAGCATGAAAACATTTGCCCGTGGAATCTTTGTCGGTGATGGACCTGGTCGTCTCTGTTAGTACCTTGGATGCTTCCTGAAGGCCCAGGATAGTAGGTGTTTCAAAACGTCCCCATGTTCTAAGACAACTGAATCCGTAGACTTCAACTTGGACTTCCTCGCTCCTTCTTTCTCTTCCTGTTTCTCACATGTACCTTCCCGTGAAAAGTAAATATCTTCAAATTACTCTACACTTGGCACATTTTTCTATCCTACGAACAGACTTTCAATCCAGGCAAGCGGAGCTATCCCACTTCCTTCCTATCTCCTTCCTGTATTTTGACAAGGTTTTGTCATCTCCTTGAGCTAGCCACAGCACAGCCGATTCTGCTGCGGGAGAATTTTGTTTTGGCATTTGAGGATGGTGTTGGTGGAGCCTTCTCTCCTTGCGCTCTCAAGGAGCACAGACCGAGCAAAAACATTCCGTCTAGGCCACGGATCCTGTCCAGCAAGAGGCCTTGCTGCCGCGGGACTGGACTGCAGGCTGGCTGTCTGCGGGCACGGGGTGAGGAGCCAGGTGACCACGGTGGCTGCTGCCCAGGGGACACCTGCCCTCGGCAACCACAGGGGCTCAGAGGAGCTGCTGGCCTGGCTCTTCGCAGGGACTGTGCTGAGAACGCATCTCCTTTCTGAGGGAAACAAATCAACCTCCTGTGAGGAAACCTCAGTCTGGACAGGTTTCCCTTGAGAAGAATTCATTATGACTTATGCCTGTCGGTGGTGGCTTTCTGCCTGGGACCTTCGAAAGTGAAGGCCACTCCCTCCTGCCATGGGCTGCCTCAGAGCTCTGAATTTTGTAAGAGTTAACCCAAGAAGCCTGTACTTGCCTGACCAGGGGGAAAGGTGGTAACTTAAAAACTCTTCTTGTCTATCAATAAGCCCACCGGGTCTACAGGCACAATTCAGTCTAACAAATATGTAAGGCGCTCCTGTGTTTAAAGCCTGGCGCTAGCTCTGCGGTAGGGAGGGGTGGTGGGAGACTCTTCCTTGCTGCTTTTAAAATCCTGTACCAGACAGGTAATATTCTAGGCTGATATAACAAGATCCTAAAGCACAGTGACTTTTGTAAGATAGAAATTTAGTTCTGCTTCACGTACTGCTGGTCCAGAGGTAGAAAGTCTGATAGGGAGGTCCTGCGACATTCATTGTGTATCTTCCTTTCTGGGATCCCACCCAAATCTCTGTATCCAGTCAGTGTTCACTCACATCCCACTAGCTACAAATCGGTAACGTGGCCACCTCCAGTTGTACGAGATATTGGGAAATATAGTCCCCGATGGAGCGCCTATGTGTCTAGCTAAATATAAAGAATTTCTTTATTGAAGAACAAATATTGATGGATATGTACTAGTCTCTGCCAACCTTTCTTTCGTTTATTCATCCGATCAACAATGATCTATGGAGTTCCAGTCATATGTTTGGCGCTGCTTTTACACAGTTGCTTTTAATTCACTGATAGTTAGGAACACATGCTCAGCTCAAAAGTCACATTGTGCTGTGTTCCCTAATTAGGAGTTCAAACACTATGGTCAGAAAGACTCATTCTGACTACAGGAATTCATCTATTTGTTCAATATATTTATTGAGCACTGTGCTAGGCAGCCTCTGGCCCCAGTGATCCCCACCTCCTGATATTCGTGTCCTTGTGCAATCTCCTCCCCTTGACGATGGGCTGGACCTAGTGGTTTGCTTCCAACAAATAGGATACAGCAAAAGTGATGGAAGGTCATTTCTGAGATTAAGTTACAAAAAGACTGTAACTCCCATCCTGCTTACATGCTCCCTTTCTCTGCACGTGAGTCTCTTTCTCTCTGTTTCTGTCTCTGTCTCTGTTTCCCTTTCTCTCTTTCTCTCCCCCCCTCCTTCACCACCCCGCCCCCCGTGTGTGTCTCTGTCTGTCTCTCTCTCCCCCTTTCTGTCTCTCTCTCTCTCCCTCTCCCTCTCTCCTTACTCTGGAATAACCTAGCTGCCATGTTTTGAGTAACTCTGTGAAGAGCCTTATGTGGCAAGAAAATAATATCTGCAGTCAAGAGCCCACAGGGACCTGAAGCCTGCCAACCGCCATGCGCTTGAGCTCGGAAGTGGATTGTCTGAGGCTGCCAGCAGCCTCACGAGCGAGCGCGGAAGCAGATCCTTCGGTCGCCGACCCTGGGGATGACTGCAGCCTGGCTGACACCTTGAGTGCTGCCTTGTAAGAAACCCTGAGCCACAGTCACCCCACTAAGCTGCACCTGCACCCGAGTTCCTGCCCCACAGAAACTGTGAGATAATAAATATTGTTGTTTTACGACGCTGAATTTTAAGGCAATTCATTAGACAGCAATAGATGACTGAGGCCAGTACCTGCTATTTCAGGTAGTATGCTAGGCCACAAGAGTGTGGAAAATGAGTGATGTCTAGGCACTGTGTTTGGGGAGAGGATCAGACAGGTGTCTACACAAACACGGTCCTTGCAGTACATGGTAAGTGTAATGATGGGATGTGCTGAGCACGAGACTGGAGCACAGGGGAAGGGCTCCTTACCCAGAGGAGGGGGGGGGATGAGGAAAGTCACCCTGGAGAAGACCCTGCTCCCAGGGAAAATTGGGGTGGGTCATTCCATGGAGAAGGACATGAGTAATGCCTAGGGGTGAAATGGCGTGGTTGTGTATGGGAACAGAGCACATGTGTGTGAAGCAAGAGGTGAAGACAGATGAGGCTGGAGAAGCGACTAGAGACTTACTTATCCAGTCTTGTACCAGTGATTTATTTCAAAATAATCAATATTATACAATCCTGCTTTGAGTGAAAGAAGGTAAAAACAAAAGACTTAGCAAAGGCACGAGCATGTTCTTCTCAATGGTCCAACACTTGAATTTTAAGAAGCCACATTTAATCATCGGGAGAACACAGACAAGTGTAATTTGCTTCATTGTTTTTACTCATAAAGTTGAGTGGAGAACTGTTAACATGATTCCGTGGAAAAATTGTGGTTGCTTTAGCAAAACTGGCTCAGGTGATGTTTGATGCTTTTACAACTGAAAAATTGGCCCTTCCAGCTTTAGGATTTCATGAGCCTATATTTTGAAAATCTGAGGATGGGTCTGGGAAGCATTGTATGTTTTTTGTTTAGTTGATTGTTTCCCTTCCTTCCTTCCTTCCTTCCTTCCTTCCTTCCTTCCTTCCTTCCTTCCTTCCTTCCTTCCTTCCTTTCTTTCTTCCTCTTCCCTCCCTCCCTCCCTCCCTCGCTTCCTCTCACTTCTTCCCCATCTCTTACTTTCAGTTCTTTGAAAGGTTGAAGTTTCCATAACATTTCTAGGCTCTAAGCATCAGCTTTGCAAGGGATGAAAAGTAACCAGAAGCACTTCTCCTCCCCTCGCCTGGAGGATTGGCTCCAACGCTTCTTCACCTGGTCCTTGGGAAGTTCGCTGGGTCGCTCCTGCTCCTGAGTGAGTCTAATGGTTCGGCAGGTAACAAGATGGTTTGAACCAAGGTGGCTACAAAACTAAGCTTGTGGATAATGGTTGGTCCTGAGTAGGAAGAAATAAAGATATTTAAATTAACTTTTAAAATTAAAATGCTTTATAATACCACTCCAAAATGACTTTTTGTATGTGGGATCCACAGTTATTAATATGCAATAATGGCCTGGTGTCCTCTTGCACAATTCCTTGAGTCTGGAGTCCCTGCTCATGCCTGTGGGGGTAGGTGTTTTGAATAGACTCCTAAAAACAAAACAACACTTGCTGTGCTGGGTTATGTTGGAGGTTGCACAATCCCCTTCCAGATGTAATCAGGCACCCTTCTCATATCATGAAGTTATTCCCTCCTCTGACCCTCATATATGAGTGGCTATGCCTCTGTTCCAACTTGAAGGAATGATAATAAAATAGTATCAGCAGAAAAGGCAAAGGAATCAACCAGGCAGAAGGGACATGGTGCTAGGACAGCATCCTGGGGTCTCCCTCTGTGCCAGCCATCAGCCCTTTCATAGGGGTCTGAGGGTTCCAGAGGAGGGACTGGGTGGCAAGAAGATCTTTAAGGGCTCAAGGGTTCCTTGAGGCTCAGGTTTGTACAGGCTGAAAAATTGTTTTAACATCTGTCTTCCCCACCAGACCGTGAGCAGTTAGAAGGTATGGGCCCTATTTTCTCATTTTTGTCTCTCTATTACCTAACACAGTGTCAGCCCACAGCAGGTGCTTAGTAAATATTTGTTGGGTGAAATGGAAATATACCTGTTTACTCAGACACTCAGTATTTATTGAGACTCTACCTTGAGTTAGACACTGCAGTAGGCACTTTGGGAGATGTGCAGAGAAGTAAGAATTGGCTTTTACCTTTTATGAGTTTTCAGTCTAGTTACTAGCCTCTGGTAGAAACTGTCTCATACATCTTGGTATCTCAGTACCCGTACAGAGCTTGGCCATAACAGGTACTCAGTAAACATCTGTCCATTAACTCTAACTTCAAGTGTCTGGGCCAGAAGAATTGCTTCAGACTTGTCACTCATTGTCCACCCCTCCAAATCTGCCAGCCCAGCGAACTCAGTCCCACAGAATTGCTCCCAGTGACCCAACAAACTATTATGCTTAGCCAGGAACAACAGCCACTAGGAAAATAATGCATCACTTTTCATCTCAGTGTTTCAAAAGGAGCTGAGGTATTCAAATAAGGTCACAGTTGTCCCAATCAGATCATCTTTTCAAAGGAATTACAGGGTTGTGAGCCAACAGCGACCACATACACCTTTGCAGTCATCAGAATCAGTGTTCTCGACACTGAAAGCAAAATCAAATAAACAAGGTTGTGTTGTGCACTTCCTTGACCCAGACTTTCAGGAAGGAGCTGACACACTGCCCAGACTCGAGCTCACCCACATAGCTGCGAAGCCAAACAAACTCGAGAAGAGAAGCCGGTGTTTTCCCAGCTGTATGATGCACTCGCTTCACCAACAACTGGCTTTCAGAAAACAAGAGAAAGAAAAAAAAATACATCTAGTTCAGACCAGGCAAGGAAAGAATTGCTTCAGCTGGCCTTTGTGTGTGTGTGTGTTTTTTTAAATTTTATTTTCACGAAGCATCAAGAAATATAAAAATGAGGAAAGTTAGATCTATGGCTTTGAGTTACCAAAAAAGGAAAGAAAAAAATTTTTTTTTCTTTTAAAGATCTGATCATGTTATTACCCTGCTTAAAAACTTATAATCTTCAAACCCTTTGGTATCCCTTCCAGGTCTTTTACAACTTGTTTAAAACACCATTTCTAGCCCCATCTGCCCCATTTCCTCCCACGCGAAGCTGTTCAGGGCTTTGGCAGGCTCCTATTGTCTTAACAACTCCATGTGCTTTCTGGCCCACGTGCTTCTGCTCATGCTGTTCCTTCTGCTTGTAATACCCTTCCTTGCCTTTATCTCCAGGGAAACCAGCTTGTCTTTCAAGACCAGTTAAAGAAGCATTTTTCGTTGTCATGCACCCCAGTAACAGAACTAGCTGCTCCTACTTCTGTCTCTCCATAGGACTGCTTCGTGTATACCTCTTATTGTACTTATGCCCGTATCATGTACTCATTTAACAACATTTATTGTCTTTAGACTTTGCACTGACATGCTGCTAGGCACTGGGGATCCAGGTATAAAAGTCCCTGACTAGCGGGGGACTCACAAATAAATCAATTGTTGTAAGATAGAGTTATAAGTTCTTTGGTAAAGGTCAGCACAGGTGCTTTGGAAAATCAGAGGAGGGTCACATACCCCAGACTGATTGGTGAGATAGGATCTAGAAGGCTTCCTGGAGGAAGTGGCAGCTGAAGAGCCCAAAGAATAAGGAGTTTTATACTCATCTCCTCATTCTTGGCAGAGCACTCACTCCTTGAGTAAAGAGGTCAATCATAGATCGTATCAAATCAGGTCATTTATTTCACACATGTTAATTGAACTCTTTGCTAGGAGACAAACACTGTTACTTCCAGGGGCATCTTGGAGACTAGGGAGCAGCAGTTGGGAGGGAGAGAAGTCGATGAGGGGAATATTAGAGGAAATCAAGGATGATTCCCAGCTTTCTAGCTTAGGCAAATGGGTAGATAGTGGATCAGGGCTGCCATGTGCAGGTGTGCAGGTTGTGGACTCGTGACAAGCAGGACGATGCAGAAGAAAGAGCAAATTCAGCATGGAAGAGTCTTATTCTTCACATGACAGTTTCTTGCCCACATGCTGCCAGCCCAGCAAACTCAGTCCCACAGAGTTGCTTGATGTATGATGTTGGCATGGACTGGGATTGAGAGAACTGTTTTGTTTTCTTAAGGCAGATCTTCTATTCTCTGTAGAGTGGACTGGGAAATCCACTCTCCTGATACATTCACTTGGCTCCTAATTTCCAGGCATCTAGAATGTCTACTTTGAGTCAGTCAGGTTTTTCCCACGTCTTCGCTGTCTTTAGATCATTTTGACACCTCTACCAGAGGGGGTGTTAGGATTTCTGGTTTAAATGAAGCTTGAAAATTAGGTGTGAAACTGAATACTTTATTCAGTTATCAGTATTCATTATTAACTAATAAGTGGGGTTATTATAACATCTATTATTACTATTAACCAAAACTTGGCTTTAGTTATTAGAGTTAATTCAAGCTACAATTTGATCACCTCACAATAGTGGTGATGCCATATATATATATATATATATATATATATTTTTTTTTTAACTTATCTTTATTGTTGAATGTATTACAGATGTTCCTCATTTTTCCCCCATTGCCCCCTCCTCCCCATTCCTGCCCCCCTCCTGCTTTTCCCCACACTGTTGTCTGTGTCCATTGGTTATGCATATATACATATAAGTTCTTTGGTTTATTTCTTCCCACCCCCCAACCCCCCTTCCCTTTGAGGTTTGTCAGTCTAACAACCAATTTGTACTTCTTAATCCCTTCACCTTTTTCACCCCTCCCCCCAGTCCCCACCCATCTGGTAACCAACAAAAGTTCTCTGTATCTATGAGAATGTTTCTGTTCTGCTTGTTCATTTTGTTTGTAGATTCAATTGTTGATAGATATGTATTTATTGCCATTTTGTTCATATTTTTTTATCTTTTTCTTCAAGAAGACCCTTCAACATTTCATATAATAATGGTTTGGTGGTGATGAACTCCTTTAGCTTTTCTTTGTCTGGGAAACTCTTTATATGGCCATCGATTCTAAATGACAGCTTTGCATTTACTCTACAACCAATAGAGTACTCTTGGTTGTAGGTTCTTGCTTTTCATCACTCTGAATATTTCTTGCCACTCCCTTCTGGCCTGCAAAGTTTCTTTTGAGAAATCAGCTGACAGTCTTATGGGAACTCCCTTGTAGGTAACTAACTGCTTTTCTCTTGCTGCTTTTAAGATTCTCTCTTTGTCTTGAACCTTTTGCATTTTGCTGATGATGTGTCTTGGTGTGGGCCTTTTGGGGTTCATCTTGTTTGGGACTCTCTGTGCTTCCTGGACTTGTATGTCTGTTTCCTTTACCAAGTTAGGAAAGTTTTCTGCCATTATTGTTTCAAATAGGTTTTCGATTTCTTGTTCTCTCTCTTCTCCTTCTGGCACCCCCAAGATGCGAATGTTGGCACGCTTGAAGTTGTCCCAGAGGCTCCTTACACTATCCTCATTTTTTTGGATTCTTTTTTCTTTTTGCTGTTCTGATTGGGTGTTTTTTGCTTCCTTATATTCCAAGTCGATGGTTTGCTTCTTGGCTTTACCTACTCTACTATTGAATCTGTGTAAACTATTCTTTATTTCAGTTAGTGCATCCTTCATTTCTGACTGGTCCTTTTTTATGCTCTTGAGGCCCTCTCTAAGTTTACTGAGGTTCTCACTAAGTCCATTGAGCATCCTTATAAGCAGTGTTTTGAACTCAGCATCTGTTAGATTGCTTAA
This sequence comes from Tadarida brasiliensis, assembly GCA_030848825.1. Classification (NCBI taxonomy): domain Eukaryota; kingdom Metazoa; phylum Chordata; class Mammalia; order Chiroptera; family Molossidae; genus Tadarida; species Tadarida brasiliensis. Next base: position 51,471,339 of record CM061264.1, read on the forward strand.
CTCCATGTCACTTAGTTCTTTTCCTGGAGTTTTGTTCTGTTTTTTCATTTGGGACCTGTTTCTTTGTCTCCTCATTTTGGCTGCCTCCCTGTGTTTGTTTCTATGTATTACTTAGCGAGAGGTATGGGGCTAGCTGAGACCAGATGCTGCTTATTTGAAAGAATTTAGGAAAAGCTGAAGCAGGATCCAAGACAGACCAATCCTATGGTAAAGCAACTGGCAACAGCTTGGGTGGGCCTGAAAGTTGGGTGGGGCGGGGCCTCAGGGAATCACCAGGGCGGGGCCAACAGTGTGAGCCAGGTAGCTGGAGTCCCAGATATGGCGGCGTCTGCCCAGGAAAGGGCTCACCAAAGGAACAAAAGCCTCTGATAGCACGTCTGTCCAGGAGAAAGCTGCCTCTCCAGCCCTCGTTCCAATGCCAAACAGCTCAGTTCTTCCCCATATGACTCTGGTGCCTTTCAAGCTGCCTCCCCCATGCTGGAGCCTGGAGGGAGCAAGTCCGAGTAAGTCCGCACACGGGCTCTTTAAGAGGAGCTGCCGGGGCTCCAGCTGCCTGAGCCTCAGTTCCCGCTGGTTTTTCCAGCCAGAAGTTATGGGGACTTCTCTTCCTGGCACTGGAACCCTGAGCTGGGCGCCGGGTATGGGACGGGGACCCCTCACTCCTCAGGGAGGACCTTCCCAGCTGAGGTGTCCTCCTGATTTTTATCCGCCACACGCGGGTGTGGGACCAGCCCGTCGCGCCTCCGCCCCTCCTACCAGTCTCGATGTGGCTGCTTCTTTAATTTCGTAGTTGTAGGACTTCCATTCAGCTTGATTTCAGGGGGTTCTGAATGGTGGTTGTTCTGTAGTTTAGTTGTAACTTTGATGTGGTTGTGGGAGGATGCGATACCGCATTTACCTACGCCGCCATCTTGACCAGAAGTCTGGTGATGCCATATTAACCTGAAGTTTTATTTTCTTTACTAGTATCCCAGTTTTCCTTTTACATAGTGGAAGAAATCTAAGCAGAACTCTGATTCTTTACCAAAAAAATAATCCCTTTAAAAATGTTTTAATGAATCCTAAATACACTTCAAGTAATTCCCTCCTTCTGAGAAGTCTGACGCTTTCTTAAATATCCCTTGGGTTACCATTTGACTTCCTGTTACATTTAGCAAGAAGCACAAATCTTTTTATTTATTTATGCATTTATTTATAAAAACCATATTTTTTTTTTGTTAATTTTCACCCAAGGATATGTATTTTTCCCATTGATTTTTAGAGAGAGTGGAAGCGAGGGAGGAAGAGAGAGGGAGAGAGAGAAAAATATCAATGTGAGACAGACACATTGATTGATTGCCTCTCACATGCACCCTGACTGGGGCTGGGGATCGAACCTACAACCCAGTATGTGCCCTTGACGAAGAATCAAACCCATAATCCTTCAGTGTGTGGGCCGACACTCTAACCACTGAGCCACACTGGCCAGGGCCACAAGTCTTTTAATAAATGTACTGCTTTAAAGTGTATCCAGAACTTTCAATAAAATCAGCTCTTCAGCTGGCTGGTGTGGCTCAGTGGATTGAGTGTCGTCCCATGGACTGAGTGGTCCCAGTCCAATTCCTGGTCAGGGCACATGCCCGGGTTGTGGGCTCCATCCTCAGTAGGGGGCATGCAGGAGGCAGCCGATCGATGTTTCGCTCTCACATCGATCTTTCTATCTCTCTCTCCCTTCCTCTCTAACTAAAAAAATCAATAAAAACGTATTTTTAAAAAAAATACCTTTTCATTATTCTTGATTGCTATTCTTTGCCTTTTTCATTTCTTTCTAGAAATACTGGGCCCTAGCATATGTATCGCATAAAAGTAGACACTATGTTCTACAAAAGACAGCTGGGGAAGAATGTTTAGCTATCATCCCTATGCACTGTCTAGTTTTCCTCCTCTTTCTGTTGTGAGTCCTAGTCCTTTTTTTTTTTTTTTTTTTTTGTATTTTGTTCTCCAAATGTATTTCTTTTTTAAGCTACCTGATTATGGACTATATTATCTACTTGCTCATAGTTTAGATGGAGTATTAATAAATTAATAACTTTGGATTCCAAACACCTGTCTTTTGTGATTAAGTAGGAGAGAGACAGGAGGTAAAGTTTACCTTTGCATTAGCTGTGTGTAAAGGTTTTCTGGGCACATGTATAATATGCCAGGCAGTGAGTATAATTAGCCTTTTAAAGAAGAACAAATGATGTAGAAGCACTATTTCCACAATATCATTCTTAATTGCTTGGCATTTTTATCTCTTCATGAAAGCAGATCCTCTAAGCCAATCATCTTCAAATTTTTGCCTATGTACTCCTCCAAAATTTTTGAAAGCCATATACCCCTCATTCATTTTAAAGTAAACAGTTTAAAAATTTCATGATAAGTTTAAATAGTCGTAAAGGATGTGATTTCTGATATATTATAAATATTGCCATTTAAAAATAAAACTCTTACATTACTCTCTTAAATATTTCTCAAGGAATTCTAAACATCACAGCAATTTGAAACCAACCACCATGAATTGATATCCATGACCGACTCATTTAAAAGCTTAAACAAGCTTCTCTTTAACAAACATTTTCACCATTCCACTTTGCCAACAGAATTTTATTCTACAATAATGTTTTAGTGCTTGAAAATCTTGTATTGGTCTCTCTCCCATACAAAGGGACAACTCCCTTACCCCACCCCCCGACACACTCACACACACACAAATGTAAGTTGAAGGCTGCAAAGTGTTTTAAAATATTTTCTTCTGGATTTAGTTATCATTAACACAGAATTAGTCAAAACAACAGACAAATATTATAAATTTGGTGCATAATTATTAAACATAAAGAGTAAGTTTTTAGTGGGATTTCATTCATTAATAAGCTGAGTAGCTCTTTTTTTTCAATTGTTTCTTGTATCCATGGGTGAGTTACTTATTGCTAGAATGAGACAGGGTGCCACATCCATTCTGTTCTATTTATTATTTTTACAGATATAGGCATTGAGAAACCGTGTTTACATAAATAAGTAGGTGAGAATGGATTTAATAGCATTGCCATTCAAGTCTAACCTATTTCAGAGGTATAAGACAAACATCACAAAGTTACCATAAAAAATATTTCTAATGATTGATCAGCTGACAATTTAATTAGACATCCATCAAGTCTGTTGAAAGCAAAGAACTGGGGACCACATAGCTTGCAAAAGGATGTATTTCGGTCATTAGAATCTGATTAAACACCAATATTTGGAGTTGTCCCTTTGTAGCACAAAGGTCTCTACACTTCAGAGCAATGCACCAGGGCAGTTTCTGGTTGGGCAGGAGAGGTGCCTTTCTTTTGTAAGATGGGGGGATGGACATGATGAAAGGACAGGATGGAGAGGAGAACCTAGAAGGAGGAGTCCTCAGACAGTAATTTTTGCAAAGAGTACTTATGGTAGCTGAGGATCTGAAATTGATTCTTTAAAATTATCCTTTTACATATATCCATTGGAAAGACCTCAAATAGTATATCAAATTGAAACCACTGTTATAAAGATCTCCGCCAAGTACCACCATTTCTTCACCTGACAATAGAGCTTTTTCTTTTCTCAGAACACCTATTACTATCTGGAAGAACCAATGTTCTTTGGAATTCTCCCTGGGAAATGATGCTTAGAGGCTTATTTAAGAAATCTTAATTGGCTCCCCAATTAGATAATAAAATCTAAACCTGTGAGCTGGAGGTTGTTGCAGGAGAACAGATATGATGATGATGATGATGATGATGATGATGATGATGATGATGATGATGATAGCTATTATTAATGTGTTTGCTTCATATAGCAGAAACCCCAACAAATACTGGCAAATACCAGTAAGGAGATATTTGTCTCATACAACCACACATTTCTGGGCAGGTAGCCATGGACTAAAAGAGCAGCTCAACAATATCATTATGTACCCAGTGCTTTCCATCTTACCCTGTCATCCTTCACTTGTGATCCTTGTGCTGCTTACCTCATGGCTGCAAGAAGGCTTCTCTACCTCTGCCCTCATAGTTGAGTTCCAACCAAGAAGGTGTAGAAGAGGAAGGACTTGCTGCTCAGAAGCTCTGCCTTTTTATTTGGAAAAGTCAAGGACTTCTATCTATATCTCATTGGTCATAACTGGGTTTTGTGGTCACCCTAGTCAAGGGGAACTGAAAGTTTGAGTATTATTTCCTTTTCTACCCCCCCTAGTAGAGGAACAAGATGCTTGAGAACCTATTTTGAGTGAACCAACATACAGGATCTGTCATACCCTCTCATTCTGAGCCAGGCATGTACATATATTATGTCTGTTATAATAATCCTGTCAGGTAGGTTTTTTTATCTCCTTTTTTTTTTTTTTTCAGACAAGGAAACTGAGGCTTACTGAGGTTCAAGTAACCGTACAAAGTACCATGACTAATTTGTGACAAGGAATTGGAACAGTTCTAGTGCCAGGGTCTGGGCTTGTCACCTGCAACCATGACAGACTGCAGCTGTTTGGCTGTACTGTCTGGTATACTCCATCTATCTCATAGCGCTGGACCCGAACCGGTCTGCTGGGCATGGAGATGCCCAGAGCCTGTGCCAAGTGCAAAGGAATGGGGTGGGGAGAGAGAATAAATAAGAAAACCTCACTCTTCCCATCCCAAACCCCTGCCCCAATTCTCTTGATCTTGGTAAGAATGGGTCAAAAGAGAGAGGAGAAGGAGAAGGAGGCAGCAGCTCTAAGCTGGGAGGCAGGACACTGGGGTTCCTTTTCTGACTCTGACCCTGGCATTTTAGGTCATCTTGACTCTGCAGGCCTCAGTCTCCACCTAACTCATCCGTGGACATTTGTATGATAGAAGACAGATGGCGATCTGCAGAATTGTGACCACACCTGGAGCAGGTCTCATGCTCTGGAGGCTCATCCATCAGCAAGCTCTACCTGCAGGACCTGGCTTCGAATCTGCCTATTTCCCAGCTCTGGCACTGGGCACCCCCTGTCCCCCCCCACCCCCCACCCCTACATAGACTCAGGATACTTTCATCTTGGGAAAGCATGGAAGTTCCAGAAAATTCACCCTGTGGCACAGACATCCAAAAACTTCCAGAATTCAACTGCTTCTCACCAGCACTGCCATCTTGGTCTAAGCCACCATCATCTCCCACTTGGATGACTATAATGGTTTTCTATCTGATGTCCCAGTAGCCCCCTGCTCCTACAGTGTGTTCTCCACAGAGGAGCCAGAGGAGTCACAGTAAAGCTTCATGCTCTTTGGCTCCAATTCTACAATGGTGTCCCTTTCCTCTTAGAGTCAACATTTTGACAAATGGCCTATAGGCCCTACTCTATCTGCACCTGTTTCTCCCCTATCCCCCCACCCCACCCCCCACCCCATCTCTCCAGTCTCACTTCTTCCTACTCTCTTCTCGTAACATCTTCCTGCCTCAGGGCCTTTGTACAGACTGTTCTCTGTGCTGAGATCACTTTTCTCCCAGATATTCCAAGGGCACCCCCATCTCATTTAGAGCTTTGCTCAAATGGCACCTTCTCAGCGAGGCCTGCCATGACTACCCTGTTTAAAAATGCTGCACATTGCCAGTCCTCCTTACCCTGTTCTACTTTCTCCCATGGCACCTACCTTTCCTATATAGCGTAAAACATTTATTTATAATATCTACAGAATATTTCCTCCCACGTGACAGATATGCTCACCAAATATTCCATTTGCTCCCCCTAGATTGCTCCTTGCCTCTTTGTCATTAGGTGAGTTCATGTGACTAGTCTAGAAAGTGTGGTGGCTCATTTTCAAGCTGCAGTACTGACAAGCCCATGATAAGTTCTCCAGTCTTTCTTTGCCTTTGCCATAGCAACCAAGGAACCTCAAACTGAGATGGCGCAGCCTTCTGGGCCCCCGAGTCACTGCGTGGAGGACAATTGCCCTGGAGAATCACAATGGACTTTGTGTGAAAGAGAAATAAATGAAGCATTGTTTGGTAAGCCACTGATGCTTTACAGATAACTTTGACCCTCCTGCTATCACACCCCCTTAGAATACAAGGTCCTTGAGAACAGGATTTTGGTCTGTTTTGTTCTCTGATGTATTCTCGGCACTTGGATCAGTGCCTGGCACATACAACCCCTGAATAAATTTGTCAAATCATTGAATAGACTCCCGGACACCAGATCAGTATTGCTGACCCAGCCCAGTTTCTCACTTCCTCTGGAGTGTAGCTAATTCCCAGGCTCTGAACTTGCGAGGTCCTTATAAGTAGGGACTAAATTACAGTCATCCTTGTATTGTCCTCAGTTACTTGAATAAGGCTTGTACATTGTTCGTGCTCAGTAAATACTCACTGACTTACTAACAGCAATCACTAAATGCTGGATCAAACTTATCCTGGGATCCTCAAAGCTCCCAGTGAAAGAAGGAGGAGGACCAGCTTTAGTTAGTGTACCCCCAGTCTCAGCACATAATCTTGTTTCATCAAGAAAATTAAGGCTGTTTTATTTGGTCTCCCTCAGCTCCTCACTCTCTGACATAAGTTCTGTTCTTTGTTGTCCTTGTCCTCTTTGAGGGCAATCCTTGGGACTATGCAGATTACACTATACTTTCCAGTTTCTTACCTCCCATCCATACCTCAGCTCACTGTTTTCTGGCCTCCAACACCACAATTCTACGGAACTTCCTCTTGCCGTGGCACCCAAGACCTCCTGATTGCCAAACCTGGTGGCAGTTCTTATGACATGTGATGTATTGGAGACTAAAACCTAACTCCTTGTCAGTTTCTACCCCTTTGGCTCCTATGGAACCATACTTCCCAGGTTTTTCTTGTATTTCCCTGGCCTTTCTTGCTCTTTGTGGGCTCCTCTTCCTCTGTCCACTCTTTATATGCTCCCCAGGCTGCTGTTCTTAGCTCACTGCTCTTTGCCCTCAACAAACTCCCTGTGGTTTCACCTACCACCTGTACACTGAAATTCCCAAACCTTTATCTCCAGCCCTGGCCTCTCTCCAGAGCTTTAGATGATTCATCCACCTGCCAACTGGACAGCCCCACCTCGATGTCCCATGAACTGGACGCCTCTTGTGCATCCTCTCACAGCCTCTTAGCCTCACCTCTGAGTCTGGAAGCACCCATGGCAGGCAGTTCTGCACTGGCTTTGACTCAGTGTAGATAGTCCCTGACCTTAGCAAGTGACTTATCCCTTGCTTCATGACTTGGGGCTTCTCTGATGCCCCTGGACACCTATTCATTTATCCAAGATGCCTGTGGAAGTACCTGACATTTATGCATGTGCAACCCAGATGGAGAGGGTCAGGAGGAGGGCAGAACACTCCACGGGGAAGCCCTGGACCAGTGAGGTACAAGAACCAGTGCATAACAGAGTCTCCCTTTTGCCTCTTGGGTGGACAATCCTGAGATGCAGTGTAAATGGCCCCCAGGAGGCCCCAGGGGGTCCAGTGCCAGTGTCCCATGGGGGTGGCCAACGTGATACACAATCTTTTTCATATAATTTATTGACCAGATATTTTATTTTAAAGTCGATAGTTACTATTTTTACTAAAGAGTCAGCATACACTTCCATGTATACATAAAAAGACAATGGAACAATAACCCCAGTCGAAAGCTGTGGTTACACCTTTGGATTATAGAATTTCTTTTCCCTTTAATGTGCATCTGTGAGAAATGTTTAGCTAACTGGGAAAGACTTTTCTATTGAGTTTATTGGGGTGATGTTGGTGAATAAGGTTATATAGAGGTCAGGTTTACAATTCTATAATACATCATCTGTATATTGTATTGTGTGTTCACCTTTCTTTCTTTCTTTTTTTTTTTTTTTTTTTGCATTTATCATCAGATAGAGCGGGAGGGAGAGAGGAAGAGAGAGAGAAACATCGAAGTGAGAGAGACACATCAAGTGGTCGCCACCCACACAACCCCAACCGGGCCAGGGACAAACCACAACCGAGGTACGTGCCCTTAGCGGGAACTGAACCTGGGACTCTCCGGTCCACGGGCCGACGCTCTAACCGCTGAGCCAAACCGGCCAGGGCTGTGTTCACATTTCTTGATTGACTTTCTATCATGCTTTATATCACCCTCCCTGGTCCCTCACTCCTGTTCCCTGGGATCACTACCCAAATAAACAACCAGCACATAAGTCTTTGCCCAGGTCTTGCTTTGTGGGAAATACAGGCCAAAATACCCTTTAGTCATCTTCATCTCAAACTCTCGAATCCAGAACTCTTAATCTCCCCCAGTCCAACTTCTTCCTCTATTCCATTCAGTCAGCAGAGCTAAAAACGAGGCTCGCCGTGGCTCCTCCCTCTTCCTCACCTTGACCTCAACCTACCTCTCCACTGCTGCCCTAAAACCATTGCATAAGCCCCGCCACCTGACCTAGCAGCTGCCTCCTATTACTTCTCCCTGCCTCTCCTCCAACCCTCTCAAGTCCATCCTTCACTCAAATGCCAGCATGAAACACCTCAAGCACAAATCTTATCGTGGCATTTCTTGGCTTAGACTCCACCAAAGGCTCCACAGGTCACCTAAAATCCAAGGACCCAAATATGGACAGGGGCCCTCTGTGATCTGCTCCTTGCCTACCTCTCCAGCATCACGTCCGAACTGCTTATGCTTTCCAGCATGGTTCCCAGCTCATCCTGAAGAAATGATTTATCTTGTCCCCAGGAGCAGCATCCCAACAGCTCAGCGGCTACAGAGACAAAGTTAGCAGAATTATTCTCTAGCGTTCGCGATCACAGGGTCTCTCAGGCTTGTAGCTTCATCATATACAGATCACAGGTCAGTGTGTGGACGGAAAGAACTCTGTGTAGAACCAGACCTGGCTTCCAGGCCTGCTTCACTGGTTAGCTGTGTGGACCTCGGTAAGTTACCTGGTTTCTGCATCCACAAAGTGGGAAGACTATCTAATTGCTACAGGGTGTGTGAAGTGCATATAAGTAAGTGAGGAGGAGGATGGTGACTAACACTAAGTACTTACCGCTCAAAGCAATGAAATTAGGAGACACCTTGTGAGCAGGTCTTGGTTCTGCTACCTTGGCAATGTTCTCTGAGTAAGTCATTTCCCATGCTTTGGCCTCAGCCTCGCCCTGGAAACAATGAGGTTGAACTAGTTCAGGGCTTTTGGACTAGGTGGTCACTCATATCCTTTCCAGATATAAAATTCTGAGTTTATGAAGTGAGTACACGGAGCTATCGCTGTCCCAAAGTGGGCTGAACACTCATCTGTCTTTTGCTCTGCTGTGCCTCCTGGGGCACACATAGCATGCTGAAGGTGACCTCACCAGCCCTTACATCAGCCTCCGTAACAATGTGGATAATTCTGTCCAAAAAAGTAATCAACATTTTTGGCATGAAATGTGCTGTTCAAATCCACAGAATTTACTGTCATATCATTGCCAAGTTGGACAGATTCTTATCAGAGCCAGGTCAAATCCAGGTCAAGCCCAACGCTGGTTGTCTCCCTCACAATGCCCAGTCTTCTCGCCCCTCACCCAGCACGACCTCCACTATCTCGCTAAAGGTGGTACTACTACTCTGCTCCTTCACCACCCTGCCTCTCAATGGGGGCTTTGCTGGAATGGAAGGTTTTTGTTTTTTTCCTTTCTCACTTTGCTTCCTCCCATCCTTCAATACCTTACTTTTATTTTCCAGTTTGAAGTGAAAATGTGATAGAGTAAAAAATATATTCTGGATATTTTCTCCTTTCAGTTATTACTGAAAGTTACACACACACACACACACACACACACACACACACACACACACACACACACATTTTGGATTAGTTTATTTTCATAGCTGATCATATTAATGCCATTTTCAATAACTCACTGCTTCCTACATAACTAAAAAAGTCAGACTAAAATGTCCCCAAGTGGATGTAAATTGGAAGATGCTTACAGTATTTGGCCATGCAGAGGGTAGTCAGAATGCCTCCACACCAGGGAAGCCACAAAGCCAGGCAGAACGATTGTCCTTCTTTTGTCCCCAAGGCTGACGGTTCCTGGAAGGGGGCTCCCAGGTAGGTTTTCCTCAGTGGGAGAGCTGAGGATAGTGAATCTAGAAGGATGCTTGACTTCATCCATCCCTTGACACCTCATATCTTTGGCATCTAGTTGGCTATTAGTTACCTGGCTGTTGGTAGGGTGGGTGGGGGGAGGATGGGGTGGGGAAAGAAGAGATTTGCCACCTCTGACTTTCCCTCATGACTCCCGTGTATAAATGAGCACTAACAAGGTAGAGTGAAAAGCACTGTATTCATTTATTCCACAATAGTTACTGAGTGTATACTGTGTATATATGCCAGGCTCTGGACTAGATGCTGGCAATATGATGAAAGCAGGCATAATCCTTTCTCTATAGGATAGTCACAATCTAACGCATTAGATATACCAATTGGACATGGAAAATGTCAAATGAGTTCTGTAGAATCTGACTCACTTGAATCCCTTAATTACAGCATTATTGTTGGAGTAATTAAATCATTATGTGAGGAATATTGTTAGTGTTAGTCTTGCCTTTTAGAGTAAACATCCCATAAAAACAAGGATCCCATCACCACATGGATGTAACCCCTAGCACAATACCTAGCCCATTAGTAAATGCTCCATAAACATTTGTGAAAGAAGAAAAGAAGAGAGGGGGAGAGAAAAGGATGGAGGAAGGGAAAGAGAAGGTAGGATGAAATAGAAAGAAAAAGAAAGAGAGAATAAGAGAGAGTAAGGAGAGGAGGAGAGGGGAGGGGCCGGGAGGGGAGGGGAGAGGAGAGATGTAGATTAGTATCCTGGAAGGTGGGTGAAGTGACCTTGTGAAGAAGCTCAGAGCCTGTGAAGGGAAGCTGGTGTTGAGAAAGAAAGGAAGTGGTTGAAAGTGAGAGGAGGTCAAGGCGGCCAGAGCTAAGCTGCACAGGAAGGGGGTTGTTTCATTCGGGAAAACTCTGTGGCAGAATGTCTGGAAGCTGCTGTGCTGGAGGCTGGGGACCGGCCACAGATGTGCCCCTGTGACCCGGCTGAGAGGCATCCTGACTGCAGACAGCCATGCCTCTGGCCTGACCGGGCCTGGCTGTGAGGCCCAGACCTGGGACTGAGGCTGCGCCGAGTGGGGCTGAGGACTCCGGACTCTGGACTCAAACAGACCCGGTTTGCTTCTAGCCTGTGCTGCCAAGAATCTAGCATTAGTTCCCTCTAAAGGGCTGTTTGAGCGAGGGGGGTTGTGCTAAGGAGGACCCGGCCACCACCTTCTGTTGGAGGCATCCCTGGACCCCCTTAATCTTGACTAATGGAAACTCATGAACCACTGTTCTAGTTTACTGTTTCTCATCCTTAGCAATACTGCAATGATCTCTTTCTCACTGCTTTTAACGTAGGTGCCTCTATTTCAAGTTGAACTTTGGTCTCACCCATGAAAACCGTATTTCCCAAACAAGCATGTGATGGATGATCTGAGAATCACAAGCTCACTCACGGCGAGAACTCGGGAAATAGACCGCATGTATGGAGTAGGTGATGTGTGCCAATTCTTGGGCTACGTGCTTTCATTGCACAATTTCATGTGACCTCGCAATACCCCAACAAAGCAGGTTCTATTGTCTCCAGTTGACAGAGAAGGACACAGGCTCAGATAGCTTAAGTCACCTCTCTGTGGGTCTCTCAGCCACAGCTGGTGGAACCAGGACCCCCGTGCAGGGCTGACTCCAGGTCAGGCCCCGATACTCCAGCCCGAGGCAGGCCAAGGGGAGCCAGGCACGCCCCAGTGGCAGTGAGCTATGATTTTAGGTGAATCAAGGACACATAATTTTTACCTTAATAGTTAAAACTATTTTTAAGGCTTCCTTCTTTATTTTTGACAAAGGATCCTCATTTTATATTATAATGGTATGAGGTTTTATTTAGTTAATAAGTGAATTTTAAAAAACCTGAAGTAACAGTGCAGTGGGCTATGGATAAGGAAGAAGAGTAAAGATGGACACAGACCTGCAAGGCTTGGTTTTGATCTTTGTCACTGGAGTCTGACTCTGTTCGTTGGCCGCCCTCTGGGACATGCAACCGACACTTGTGTCCCACTGGGACTTTCCAAACGGTCTCGCCTTTGTGGGTCTGTCTGGTCACTGGGTCATAGCCACCCCCCACCCCCCACCCCGACAGGGTAAAACTCCAGGAATTGGGTAAAAGGTGGTTTGGCAAAGGTCAGGAAAAAAAAATGTCTTCGGCTTCACATAGCTCAGGACACAGGGCTTGCTGGGAAGGGACACCAACGAGGAGGATCCCCACTGCTCTCAGCACAGCATTGGGAACAGTCTGGAGAGGCATTTGGTTGGTGCACGTGTTGTGAGAAAGGGTCTCAGGAGAGAAGGGGTTGTTGGTTTACCAGGAGGCTGCAGCCTCAGAGATTTCCTGCTGTGCCCCAGCGAAGGTGACCTACTTCGGGCCTGAGGATCTCTGACTCTGACCTTACGCTATCCCTGGCACGAGGCCTCATACTTACTAGGCACTCAGAAAATTTGTTCTGGATTCACTCCACTTGCCACTTCACCTGGAAACCCTCTTGCAAGGAACAGGACGTTCTACAAGGAGGACCACGGTCAGGATGGACTGGGCACCTCGCTCTGTCCCTCCACTACCAAAAACCACATTAGCAGCAATCTAGTGATTGCTGGAAGTTGCTTTTACATGATCCAGTTCACCCAGGGCCATGCCCTGGGTGAATGGATAATCAGGTCGCAGAGCTGCAAGGCTCTAACCAGTGACTGGAAGAGAAATTGTGAACCTATCTCTAGACTTCTGCCCCTCCACCCCAAAATAGCTGACTAGGTCAAAACACTGCTTTTCTTCAGTATACTCAGAAGCAATAATCCCCTCATGTTAAATGTGGTTTAGCCATAATACTTAACACCAGGGCGATAATGGCAAGTCACTTGGTTACTAATTTGGAAGTTGTATGCCTCTTGTGTTTGTTTTCAAGGTAAGAAAAGCTAAAGGTCTGAACAAATATTTCTGAGTAGATAATTCCTGCTACTGTAATATTCACAGTATGCCTAAGGATGAGGGCTTCACAGTGCAACGAATTGGAATGTGAATTTCTATTTGCTGTGGCAGTTCGGGCAAGTTACTTAACCTCTCTGAGTCTGTGTCTTCATCTGCACATGGGCATGCTTGTGTGGCATGGAGCAGTGATTCCTTCAGACACAGTGTGTGATGAGCTTCTGGTAAGGACTGATGAGGGAGGCAGGCATCTTATGCAAAGCGAAGAGTAGGAACCACCCCATGACTGGACTTTCCGAAGCTGGAATTGGGTCCCAGGGCATGAATGTGTGGACTTTTTCTCTAGTGCCCATCAGCTACTCTCCAAGAGTTGGCTTCTGGAGTCCACTTCTCTTTCCTCTCTGAACCAGCTTCTCCATCCTCCCCCAAGTATCTTCTCTCTATCCCATATCTTCTGCTTACTTACACTTTTGACACTTCTGCCCTCAACTCACTTGGGCCTGTCATTGCCTCTTTCTCTTACCTCTCAGCTTTCAACTTTCATTCTGCAATGAACTAATTTCCTTTATATATCTCAACTTGAAATTTCTAAAAGCAAGAATCTATTTGGATGAGGCTTTTTGGTGTTGATACCCTAAAAAATGGCTGGCCAATGGGTTGGTTGCTGGTACCACCCCTGATCTAATTGGAGTGGGTGGTGTGTGTGTGTGTGTGTGTGTGTGTGTGTGTGTGTATTTGAGGGTGATCACGTTGGACGAATCAAAGCCTCTGGAAGCGGCCCCCATTCAGCTGAGGTGGTAGGCATGGGAGTTTCCCTTACAAGGGGTGGCAGACACAGTGATTGACAAGTGTGGTTAAAAAAAATCTAAGTTTGTTGTGAAGAGTAAGTGAGATAAAAGTTGTAGAAGGTCTAGCACAGAGCTAGGACACATAGTAAACGCTCAAAAAAAATGATAGTTGTCATTCTTTATTATTATTTTTTAAATCTTTTAAGTTATTTTTTAGAGAGAAAGAAAGGGAGAGAGAGAAAAAAAAACCCATTGATGTGAGAGAGAAACATTAATCGATTGCTTCCCATATGCGCCCTGACGGGGGATTGAACCCACAACCTAGGTATGTGCCCTGACTGGGAATCAAATCCACAACTTTTTGGTGTATGGACGATGCTCCAACCAACTGTGCCACCTGGCTGGGGCAATAGCTGCCATTCTTATTATGTGATTATTGTTGTTATTATTATAATCTACCAGCAGTAGGCTTGGTTCCAAATGTACAGGGTAATTTGTAGCCCCCCGAATAGAAAATAGGTGGAGTGATTATTTTTCTTAAACATATTTAGTTCAACTTCACTAAAGGGAAGGAGCAAGATGGGAAGTAGGTTCTCTCTATGCACAACATCAAGGAATGAAAATACTCCCTGGAACAAACATTAGAAGTTTCTCTTCAAGTTATCTTTTTGAACCACAAATGTGATCCTGTAAGCCTACCTAAATTCTTTTAATGGCTTCCCATTTTTCTTGAATAAAGATAAAAATTCTTTAGAAGGCCTTGTATGTCTGCACCCCTCTCCCTCCACCACACCTATGCACCCTTCCCGGCGTTGGCCAGCACCATGAACAAGCTGTTTGGGGTGCTGCAGGCATGCCCCCTGCTTCCAGGACCCCAGAGCGCCTCGTTCCCACTGCACAGAGGGCCTCGCAACATGCTATGCTCCCTACGAGGCTCCTCTCCTTCCTTCCTAGCCCCTTTCCTAGTTAATTTTTACTCCCCTTTCTGATCTCTGTTTAAATGTCAGAAAAGCTTTCTCTGGGACAGAATCTTTGCAATATGCAGTCACAGAATCAAATATTTTTTTTCAGCCCATTGTTTTACTAATGGGATTGAGATTCATGTCTACTTCTCCCGCTAGACTATAAACTCATAAGGGCAGATAATGTCTGTTATTGCTCACCTTTGTGTCCCCCAAAGCTGATGGTGCTTAGAACATACAGGCACTCCAATAAATAAACAGGCACTGTGGAATAAATGAGTCATTAATAGTTTTGCTATGAAATGCAACCAAATTATTGCCTATCAGAAGCTATGACAATACCGGAAGGTAAAAATAATGTAATATTAAGCCTTTTTTAAAAAATTAAAAGCACACTTGCAGAGCTCACCAAATTTGGCTCTGCTCTATGCCCAAAGGAAATAGCAACACATTTTAAAAACTGATATTATACAGGCCACATTCATTGACCGGAATGCAATAAATTTAGAAATTAACAAACAGGGAGCCAAAAAAAGTCTATACTTCTAAAATATAAACACACACTTCTAAAGCTCTCTTGGTTTAAAGAGGAAGTAAACTACTTGGAACTGAACCACAATGAAAATAGCACACATCAAAACCAATGGGATATGGCCAAAGCAATTTTCAGAAGAAAAAACTCTAGCCTTACATTTACTTATTAGAACATAAAAATGATTGAAAAGAAAAAAAAAATGAAGCCAAAATAAATTGTAAGAAATGAATTAATTAATATAGAAACTGAAATTAATGAAATAGAGGAAAAACTCAGCAAAATTTATAAAACCACAGATTTGCTTTTTTTAAGATAAAAGTTTATTTGGCTAGAACAATTAATAAAAAGAGAAAATACTTAATAGGCAATATCAGACATGAAAAGAGACAGATACACACATGTAAAGAAGAGTTTTCTAAGAGACTGTTATGGACAACTTTATAGTAATGAATTTGGGACCCAGATGAAATGAATGATTTTCTAGAAAAATATTAAGAAACAACAAAATTTGTTCAAAAAGAAGTAGAAAACACTAAACCAGTAACCATTAAAGAAATTGAACTGTTCATTAAAAATGTACCTGTCCCTGTAAAGGGCATCGGGCTCAAAAGGCTTATGAGCAAGTTTTTCTACTAAACTATGAAAGAATAAATAATATGTTTATGACTTCTGGGGTATAGAAAGCCTTCTTAAACAATCATAAAAATAAAAAGCCACAAAGGAAAAGATGAGCAAATTTGACACACCAAAACTAAGAACTTCTCTATGACAAAAGACATGATTAACAAAATTAAAAGGCAATTTATGGTTTATGAGAAAATGCGGTATATGTATATGTATATGTATATGTATATGTATATGTATATGTATATGTATATGTATATGTATGTATACACACAAACACATACACATATATACAATTGAAACAAAAAGCAAAAAAAATAGTACCCTGGTGCTATCGACTGAATTGTGTCTCCACAAAAATTAATATAGGAGGTAATTAAGGTTAAATGATCATAGTCTGATAGGATTGGTGGCCTTAAAAGAAGAACAAGAGGGAGGTCTTTCACTACCCACGTGCATGCATTGAGGAAAGGCCATGTGAGGACACAGCAAGAAGACTTTGTCTGCAACCCTAGGCAAGAGCTCTCACCAGACACCCACCTGCAGGCACCTTGATCTTGGACTTTCCCAACTCCAGAACTGTGAGAAAATAATTTCTGTTGTATAAACCACCAGTTGAAGGTATTTTGTTATGGCAGCCCAAGCTGACTAGACTTCAGAGATATAAATCTGTAAGGAAAAAAAAAAGACAAAAACTTGATCAAAAAGATGTCAAAGATATGAACAGGAAATTCACAGAATAAATGTAAGAAAATAAATATAAGAAAAATGCTTAGCAATACTAAAATATCTTTTTCACAACCATCAGATTGGCCAACTTGATAAAGTTTGATAGTCTTTAGAATTAACATGGGCATATAAAAATAAAGTATAAATTGGTAATGGTGACTTTGGAGGTAAATAAGGGACCATCTTAAAATATAAAAATGTATATAACCTATAATCCCATAATTCCACTTATCTATGGAACACACCAGGTACACACAATATGTTCACCAAGGCATTATTTGTGAGAGCAAAACTTCTAAAGGATGATGTGATGGTGCTGGCAGTGCGGTCAACCAGAAGGAGGCTGGATCCAGAAGGGGCTGAGGATTGGCTGTGCAGAATGCCAGAGAGGTTGCTGCATTGGGGTGAAGTTGTTCCCAAGAGAGGGCTGCAGAGCTGACTGGCTGAGTTAGGATAGCCTGGGAGCCGTGGCCAGGCCTCAGAGTGGCCACAGCACCCACAGAGACTCAGCTGAAATGGAATCAGGCCAACAACAACACTAGGAGTGCTACCAAAACCCACAGTGATAAAATGACTAGGTATCAGCCTCAGACTTCAGCTGCCAATGCCTGTAGGGCAAGCAGCAAGCAGGTGGAGAAGGGCATTACTCTGGAGGCCAGGGGAATGGCAGGACATGGCCCCAAGGACTCTAGCTCTTCCATTAGTCCAGAAAGCATCAATAGCCATATCATCCACCTTATACTCAGAGTCCATCTTAGCAGGGAAACTAGGAGGAGGAAAGACTATCTAAGAGACAGAGTATTTCATCCAAGAGACATGATACCATCTAAAAGAAACTGGCTAAGTGATAAGATTAAACTACTCTTTAAATCAGATTGACTCTTGAGCAAACCTTTCCTTCCATTTACCAATCGATATGATTTGATCTGGTGAGAAAGACCAGATCAGTGTGGAAATGACATTTTCTTTGAGTATCTGAGATAAGAAGTGAGTGCATTTTTTTGCCATCCTATGCTTTTTCTTTTTCTTCCATGAAAGTACGTAATGAAACCTCAAAGTTCAAAGAGAGAAGACATTAACATTTTCCAGAAGCACAATGCTGATTTCATAAAAAACACATATCAGAAAGCTCTTGGCATTTTGAAGGTTAACTCCAGAAATGGTGATGACCTTTTACTCCAAGAGCCACACCTCAAGAGGGAAGCAGAAAGCAGGCACGTAGACTGGAAAACCCTGAGGATTCCCCGGGGAGGCCAGCCCTGGCTTGTGCCAGGGAAAGTAGGGATTTTTGTGTTGATTCCAATATTCTTTGGGGGTGATGATTAGCATGGCATTGATCTTATGGAATAAAGAAAGAGAAGTGAATTTCAGAATGAGCCTGAACAATTTCCACCCTGATTGGAATAAAATAGCAATAATTATAATAATGATTGCAATCATGATTAGCACACATCTTGCGTGCATTACCACATTGAATCTTCACACTAATATTATAAAGATAGCTACTATTATTATTCCCATTTTACAAATAGGGAAACAGAGGCTTAGAAATGATGGGTTGTCTATAAATATGGCCACCAATTCTTCCCATCCTAGAGTACACATGTCCTTCCTCCCGCCAAGTGTTAAGTCTGTTTCCCCTCCTGTTGAGTCTCAACTGACCTGTGGCTGCTTTCAACAATAGAATAGATTGAAAGTGATGCTGAGCTCATTCTGGCCTATGTCCTAAGATGACTATCAATTTCCACTTTTGTTCTCTTGGAAGCCAATTACCATGTAAAGAAGTCTGGCTAAGAGAGGACCCAAATAAATAAAATCAGAAATGACAGCGGAGAAGTGGCAACTGACACTAGAGAAATACAGAGGATTATAAGACAATACTGTGAACAATTTTAAGCCAACAAATTGAACAATCTGGAAGAAATGGATAAATTTGTAGAAACATACAAGTTTCTAAGACTAAATCAAGAAGAAAAAGAAAACCTGAACAGACTAATTACTACCAATGAATGTAATCAGTAATCAAAAAACTCCCAACAAACAAAAGTCCTGGACCAAATGGCTTCACAGGTGAATTTTACCAAATATTCAAAGAAGAATTAATACCTATCTTTGTGAAACTATTCCAAAAAATTCAAGAGGAGGGAAAACACCCAAGCTCATTATACTAGGCCAGCATTATCCTGATTCCAAAACCAGACAAAGACATTACAAAAAAAAGAAAATTATAGGCCAATATCCCTGATAAACATAGTTGCAAAAACCCTCAACAAAATATTAGCAAACTGAATTCATCAATACCTTAAAAAGATCATGTACCATGATCAAGTGAGATTTATTCCTAGGGTGCAAGGTTGGTTCAATATTTGTAACTCTATTAAAGTCATACACCATGTAAACAAAATGAAGGATAAAAATTATATGATCATATCAATAGATGCAGAAAAAGCATTTGACAAAATCCAGCATCCATTTATGATAAAAAAAACTCTCAGAAAAGTGGGGGTGGAGGGAGCATACCTCAAAATAATAAAAGCTATATATGACAAACCCACAGCTAACATCATACTCAATGGGGAAAAGCTAAAAGTGTTTTCTTTAAGATCAGGAACAAGACAGGTTTGCCCATTTTCACCGCATTTATTCAACATAGTATTGGAATCCTAGCCATGGTGATCAGACAAGAAAAAGAAATAAAGGGCACTCAAATTGGAAAGGAAGAAATAAAACTGTCACTATTTGTAGATGACATGATACTATATAGAGAGAACCCTAAAGATTTCACCAAAAAACTACTAGAACTGACAAATGAATTCAGTAAAGTAATAGGATACAAAATTAATATTCAGAAATCAGTTGCATTTTTATATACCAATAATGAACTATAATGAACTATCAGAAATAAAAATTAAGAAAAAAAGTCCAGTTTAGAATTGCATAAAAAATACCTAGGAATAAATTTACCAAGAAGGGAAAAGATCTGCACTCAAAAAATTATAAGATTGAAGAAAGAAGTTGAAGAAGATACAAATAGATGGGAGCATATACCATGATCATGGATAGGAAGAATTAACATCATTAAAATGTCCATATTACCCAAAGCAATCTATAGATTCAATGCAATCCCTACCAAAATATCAATGGTATTTTTCACAGAACTAGAACAAATAGTCCTAAAATTTATATGAAACCACAAAATATCCCGAATAGCCATCACAATCTTGAGAAAGAATGAAACTAGAGGTATTATGCTATCAAACTGTACTACAGGGCTATAATAATTAAAACAGCATAGTACTGGCCAAAAGAAAAAAGACACATAGATCAATAGAACAGAATAGAGAGCCCAGAAATAAACCCACCATATAAGGTCAATTGATATGTGACAAAGAGCCCTGGCTGGTTTGGCTCAGCAGTTAGAGCATCAATCAGCCTAAGGACCGAAGGGTCACAGGTTCAATTCCCAGTCAAGGGCACATACTTGGATTGCAGATTCAATCCCCAGGCCTGGTCTGGGTTGTGCAGGAGGCAGCCAATCGATGTGTCTCTCTCACATTGATGTTTCTCTCTCGCCCTCCCTCCTTTCCACTCTCTCTAAAAAAAAAAATCAATGGAAAAATATCCTCAGGTGAGGATTAACAACAACAACAAAAAAATGGTGTTGAGAACATTGGATAGATACATGGAAAAAATAAATGAATAACTAGACCACCTTCTTATACCATATACAAGATAAACTCAAACTGGATTAGAGGCAAATGTAAGACCCGAAATCATAAAGCTCCTAGATGAAAACATAGGTAGTAAACTGTCTGACATTTCTCTCAGTAATATTTTTCTGGAACAACTTCTTGGGAAAGGGAAACAAAAGAAAAAAATAAACAAATGAGACTACATCTAACTAAAAAAGTTTTTTACAGCAAAGGAAACCATCAACAAAAAGAAAAGACAACCTGCTGAGTGGGAAAGATATTCACCAATGACACACCCGATAAGGAGTTAAGATCCAAAATTTATAAAGAGCTCATACTACTCAACACCAAAAAACCCAAACAACTTAACTAAAAAATAGAGGACCTGAACAGACACTTCTTTAATGAGGAAATACAGATGGCCAATAGACATATGAAAAGATACTCAATGTCACTAATTATCAGAGAAATGCAAATTAAAAGCACACTGAGATATCACCGCACACCTGTCAGAATGGCTATTATCAGTAAATCAATAAACAAGTATTGGTGAGGATGTGGAGAAAAGGGACCCCCTTATGCACTGTTGGGGGGATTGCAAATTGGTGCAGCCACTATAGAAAACAGTATGGAGGTTTCTTAAAAAATTAAAAATAGAACTATCTAGTCTGGCTGGTGTGGCTCAGTGGTTGAGCATTGACCCATGCATCAAGAAGTCACCAGTTCTATTCCTGGTCAGACACATGCCCAGGCTGTGGGCCCGATCCCCAGTGGGGGACATGTAGGAGGTGGCCAATTAATGTTCTCTCTCATCCATGTTTCTATCTCTCTCTCCCTCTCACTTTCTTTCTCTGTAAAATAAATAAAGGGGAAAAAATTAAAAGAAAAATAGAACTACCCTACTACACAGCAATTCCACTTTTGAAAGGAATCCAAAACACTAATTCAAAGAGATATATGCACCCCTATGTTCATCACAATGTTATTTACTATAGCCAGGATATAGAAGCAACCAAGTGTCCATCAAAATGCAGTAGTACATATATGCAATAGAATATTATGTGGCCATAAAAAAGAATGAAATCTTACCATTTGTAACAACATAGATGACTAGAGGGTATTATGCTAAATGAAATAAGACAGAAAGACAAATACTATATGATTTCACTTATATGTGGAATCTAAAGAATAATATAAACAAACAAAGCAGAAAAACTCATAAACACAGAGAACAAACTAAGGGTGGTCAAATGGGAGTGGGTGTGGAGTGCTAGGTGAAAAAGGTGAAGGAATTAAGAAGTACAAATTGGTAGTTACAAAATAGTCACAGGGATGTAAGGTACAGCATAGAGAAAACAGTTAATAACATTAGAATATCTATGAATGGTGCCAGGTGGGCTCTGGAAATATATATACTATGAGGAACACTTTGTAAAGTATGATTATCTGACCACTGTGCTGTACACCTGAAACTAATACAAAAAAATATTGAATGTCAACTGTAATGGGGAAAAAAAAAAGTCTGACTAACCTGTTGAGAGAGACAGAGACCTCACAGAAAAACGGGCCCAGTTTTTCTGAAAGACTAAGAAGAAGGAGGGGAAGGCCCAGCCACCCCCAGTGCTGCCAGCCGCCCCTACTGAGGTGCCAGACATGGCAGTGATGCCTTCATAGCCACTCGGACCCTAGCTAAGCTCGCTGATGAATGCAGCCATGTGAGTGACCCCAGGAGATAACACATGGAGGAAAGAGTTGACCTAGTAGGCCCACAGAATAGTAAGGACTAATGAAACAATTAAGCAGATAAGTTTTGGAGTGTTCTGTTATGCAGCAATAACATTTGAGAGAAGAGGTTAGAATCTTGTCCAAGATCATATAACCTGTAAGTGGCAGAGCCAGGACTTGAGAACAGGCCTTCCTGGCTCCGGTGCCTTGCTCTTCACAGCTGCATGGCACCAAAAGAAAAAGCTACCTGACCAAAGGTTATAAATGCTTAAAGATAAGGAAATTATTAGCAGAGGTCTACTAAACCACAATGTCTGAGAGCTAAGGGAAGGAGGAAGAGAAGGAACTACTGAGTAGCAATGAGCTTCTAAAAGCTAGAAAAAAAGAAACTTTCATTCATTAAGTATTTGTGGAGCATCTACAAAGCCTGAGGCAGTTTTCTAGCTGCTCTGAGGAATTTGGAAGTGAATGCCCTGGATCTTAAGAAAAAATCAACTTAATTAAGGAGAAGAAAAGTGAATAAAAACACTATAAAGTGTAAACTGGTGCAGCCACGAACAAAAACAGTTTGGAAGATCCTTAAAAGGTAAAAATAGAATTACCATGTGATCCAGCCATCTCTACTTCAAGGAAAAGAATTACTCAAGCAGACATTGTACACCCAATGCTCACAGCAAGCATTATTCGCAATAGTCAAAAGGTAGAAGTAACCCAAGTATCCATCAACAGGTAAACAGATAAATAAAATATTATGTACATACAATGGAATATTAGCCTTAAAAAGGAAGGAAAGTCTGACACATCCTACAACATGGATGGACCTTGAGGACATTATGCTAAGTGACATAGCCAGTTACAGAAGGACAAATATTGTATGACCCTGCTTATATGAGGTACCTAGAATAGTCAAATTCATAGAGACCGAAAGTAGAATGGGGGTTGTCAGGGACTGGGGAAAAAAAGGAATGTGGAGTTAGTGTTTAAGGGGTACAGAGGTACAGCTTAGGAATATGAAAAGCCCTGGAGATGAATGACGGTGATAGTTGCACAACGTGAATGCACTTAATACCAAGAACGGTACACTTCAAAATGGCTAAAGTGGTAATTTTATGCTACGTATATTTTACCAAAATAAAAAAAGAAATGAATTATTTATTATAAAAAATCACCACTATGCCAAGCAGAGAGTGGTGAGGGGAGTCCGTCTAGGCAGAGGGGGAGGGAACCGGTAGGGAGGCTCATTACGGGCCAGGAACCAGCATTCTCTGTGTCACCGGCCTTCCCAGTTGCCTGGGGAGGTAAGCAGTATTACCCCACATGACATCAGGAAGCAAGTTTACGGATTTAATTGCAATGTGTCATAAACCTAATTTGTCACAATGTTACAAATGGGTTCAAACGTTTTAAATAAAGTTTGGTGTGACAGATCCAGAGGAGTATTTAAGGAAATGAAGAGATGTTAGGGGGTGACTAGTTTTTTAAAAATATTTAAAAGTTAATTCCATAGAGGAAAATAATGTCACTGCACCAGATCTCTTAAAATTATATGATCGGGTTCTCCCACTGCCCCCATCTCGGGCCCGAGCAGCTCAGAATGCCCCAGAGAAGGTCAGCTCCGCCAAGTGGGTGTTGAAGGAGGAGCCCAGGAGGAAATCTTGGAGGTTATCAGCTAAATCTGCTCCTGCAAAAGTGGAAACGAAGCCAAAAAAAAAAAAAAAAAAAAGGCAGCAGGAAAGGATCAATCTGAAGACCAAAAAAAAGTGCAAACAAAAGGGAAAACAGGCCAAAGTGGCTAGCCAGAAAACTAAAGAGGATTTACCTGTGGAAAACAGAGACACCAAAAGGAGGCGAGTCCAGCCTCAGATGTAGCAGGAGAGCAAGAAGCCAAGTACGATTAATAGCATATACCATGTCATATGAGGGGTCCCTGTCTCCCGCAAAATCCTGAGGAATATTTTTTATCAACTATTTTATAAATGCAAGTTCTTTAATAGCTCTAGAAACATTTCTGAGAGGGAGAGAATTCTTCACCACCCCATTTCTTAAGTACAATTTTTTTTTTTTTAAGAGGTAAAATCATTTTCTGGTTGTTTATTTTTTTGGTACAGCCAGAAAATAATGGGATATGACTATGGGAGGCTTTGATTGTCTCGGGTGTTAGCTTAACATTCCATACATAGATAGGAATAGTTTTAATATCCTATAATACAAACATACTAAATGGCAATTTGGAGTCAGTCATGTATTTAATGTGTCTTGAACCTTTTTAATTACTTCTAGCCCCATGTTTTTGGTAAAATTGTTTCCTTGATCTTGGCTCTCCCTGTCAGAGTTTGGTGCACTCTGTAACATCTGTGGTGTGGTAGTCCAGTTTTTCCAATAACTTTGTTAATGTGCTGTGAAAGATGGAAAATTTGATTATGTAGTGCATATGATATTAAATTGTGATTTTAGTAGGACTTAGATATAACAGTGTATCAACATTTGAAGATATTGGTACTTGATATTCTATGAAGGCAAATTAGCCTTCAAATTTTAAGCTGGAAAGTCACTGGAATAACTGTTGAGAAAAGAATGACAACTACATGACTTTTTAGATTTTTGGTTTGTACGTTAAGAATAGTGTACAAATTGAACTAGGAAGGCAGTGATAGCAAATGGAAAGTGGATGCTTTAAATATTAATAACAATCATTTTATATGTGTTTTAAAAAACAGTTATTTTATATTTGAATAATGCTTTTAATTTTCCAAAACATTGTTTATGTAATTGGATTCTATTTGATTATATCACATAATAGATAGGACAGATATGATTTCTTTCCAGAGAAGGAAAGGGAGGCAAAGTAGGAATGAATAATTTACCTAAAGACTTACATGTAGTTACTGGGACAGTTGGGACTAGAATGCAAATCTCTGATGACCAGTATTATGCTCATTTCCACATTTGGTTATAGAGGGTCTAGTTCCCTGAGGACAAAGACTGTTTAGATCAATGCTCTATTTTCAATGCCTAATAGTGGGTGCTCAATAAAAATAAGCGTAATTAATGAATACATTATTTCCTTCCTTCTAAAAAAAAGAATTGTGTAAAATTGAAATGTCTATGTACTTATTCTCAAAACAACCAGTAAAATCACAGCTATAAAAAATATTTTCCTAATTATAAAAATAGTAAACAATTATACAGAACATTAAAAAATATAGAGTGCAAACAAGAATAAAAAAGCATGCGTAATTTCACCCCCGGGGATACATTGTTAATTGCCTTCTAGTCTTTTTTTCTCTGCATATACAGATATACACCCAATTGAAAACATATACCATGTATGTTTTTATATCCCAAGTTTTAAATCTTAATATATAAGTAAAACATTTCCTCACATCACTTGATTTGTACTGATTTGCCATCATATAGACTGGCTCAAATTTTATGAAACCTCTTATTCAACATTTAGAGAGTTTCTATTTTTTTGGTCTTTAACACTGCAGAGACCACCCATATATGTAATGCTTTGACCATTGGATTATTTCCTTACAATAGATTCCTAGAATTACACCAAAATTTTTAATACCATTGGCAGAGACAAAAAAAAATTGGTCCAGAGAAACCCTAATTTTGAACCAGGATGGCAAATAAACTATTTTCTGTAAAGATGCATCTTTGGATTATGCTCTTAAAAATTACCTGTGCTATTCTTCACCTCTGATAGTTCAGATAAATTTATGCGTATTTTATTTGTAGTTCAGCTAAATAAGTAATTTATGTTTGGTTCAGACCAGTAAATCAGTATGTATTATCTCGGGCACCTCACACTGCTTGGCACATAGCAATATGGTCTTCAATAAATATTTGTTGAATGAATGTCTATTGAACGAAATCCTTCATAAATGAAGACACTTTCAGTGTGAACTTGAGGACCTAAAACTGAAAAGATGAAACCACTGTGCTTTCACTTCAGTGTGTGATCCTCAGGCCCAGATGGCTTTGCGCATGTTTTATGGGAGAAGCTCTGTAATGATTCCAGCCTGGGGAATGGTCTCAGAGCAGTTCCAGCAAATCTTCTGGTGCAGGGCCTAACAAAGGAATTGTTCTCTGAGCCAGGAGAGCGCCAAGCTTCTCTGGCGAGCAGCGTGGGTGGCCGCCGCTTCTCGCCCTTCCTCCAGTGTGCGCATATAGCCTACGTTACCCCTGTCTGTTCTGTGTCACCAGAGCCCTGGGGATGGCAAGAAATCTGCCCAGAAGTGTAAAACCACCCTTTTACTGAAAGAACTTTCAGAATGAGAACGTACAGTAAAATGACTGGAGAGCTCAGAAAAGACACCCAGAAACGGCAAAATGTGAAACAAAAGTGCCCTCTGAGATTTGGCATCCTAAATCATTTCCTTCTCTCCTTCAAAGAGGGCTCTGTCTTCTACAAGCCTCTGCCTTTATGGAACCTCCGCACACATGCTCTTCCCTCCCCTCCGTCTCAGAGGTCACTTCCATGAGGAAAATTTCTGTCCTACAGGTGGACATGAGAATGGGACCAGGAAGCACAGTGGCAGAGAGGAGATGACAAGGCATGCTGGAAAGAGAGAGAGAGTGGGGATCAAAGGAACCTGAGACTCAGTTTTTCTAAGTGACCTTGGTCAAGTCACTGAGCTTGTGCATTCAGTCAGTGAACATTTGAGTGCTCACTATTTACCAGATCAGCACTGTCCAGAAGAAACACAATGTGAGCCATACATATAGTTTAAAATTGTCTAGCAGTGACTTTGAAAAAGTAGGAAGCAGGTGAGATTAATTTTAATATATTTTGTTTAACCCAATGTGTTCCAAATATTACCATTGCATCATGTAACCAATACAAAATATTATTTGAGATTTTTTTTTTTTACATTCTTCTTCCATGCTAAGTCTTCAAAATCCAGTATATAGTCTTTAATACTTATGGCACATCTCAATTCAGATGCTAAAATTTTATCAGAAATAGTCAATCTATAACTAGATTTCATAAAATTTACAGTTGGAAAAGTAGATTGATGTACCTGAATTGATTCAACCATACTTAAAAGTTTTCCAATAACTGAATCAGATTTAAAATTTTAAATTAATTAAAAATTTAATACAATTAAAAATTCAGTTCCTCGGTCTCATTGGCACATTTCAAATGCTCAATAACCTTATGTGTGACTAGTCACTGCTGTATTGGACTATACAGTTCTAGAGTTCAGGATGCAGACTTGTTTAAGACATGGACTCTGTCTACTAGATTTCTATCCAGTAGGGAACTAATTTTCAACCCGTGTGCCAAAAGAATTTTTAAAGCATGCAACACCTGACTATTTAGTCAAGGGCACTGACCTCTTTTCCCTTAGATTGTCAAATAAAAAAATGACAACAGCCAACACAACAATAGTCATCTGGTATGAATGAATCAAAATTATACCTATTTTTTGTCAGACTGGCAAATAATATATTTTTGGTGTGCTGCAGAATTTTAGTAATTAGTTTATGCGTGTCATGAGAAGAAAAAGGTTGAAAATCGCTATAGCAGGAAATTCAGGCAAAAAAGAAAGAAAGAGGGGGGGGGAGGAAGAAGGAAGGGAAAGAGAGAAGGAGGGAGAGAAGCAGAGAGGGAGGGAGGAGGGAGGGAGGGAGGGAGGGAGAAAGAAAGAAAGGGAAAGAGAAAGCTAACAAGCTAACAATGACAACATAAGAAGCCCTGTTATCTAAAAACAGTTATCTAGAGATTTGTTGTTTCATGTTTAGCCAGTTTAGTTAAGGAGGGGAGTTGTAAAAAATGATACCTAACTTTAACAGTTTTTAAACTTAAAACATACAAAAGTACATTCATTCACCAATTTTATGGGGTATGGCCAAGTGTTTTCACTGAATAAGGGTTTGCTGATTGGAGTTTTTAGTTACCTCTCCTGCATAAATCAGATCCATTATGCAGGAACAATAATTTTTAGGAAGTGGGAAAAATTAGGAATTGTAAATGAAGGCCAGGGTCAGGCTGACTGCAGCACAGAAGAAGCAGGCTGCAGTCGTTAAAGGAGCCACACGAGCAGGGACCCTTTGCTCTGGTGAATGTGGCAGACATTGTTCACTGTGTGTTCATCCATCATGCACACTCCCTTCTCTGCCAGAGAGAACTCTGGTTTTATTCAGAAGGTGAGTAGAGATCCCTTGATCTCATGAAAGCTGGGCGTCCACCCCAGACCAAGGGATGAATCATGAGTGGCTTAAGTCTTTGCCAGTAATTGACAAGACATAGGCAGATGATTCAGTTCTGGCTACTGAGATTTCAGGGGAAATCTGCTGGGGAGCCCCTGTCAAAGACTGTCTTCTTGGGTGGAAAGACAGAGCCACAGGAGGAGGACGTTGCTGGCCCCTGGCCCTTTCTTCACGCTTGAAACGCAGGTCTGTGGAGTTGCAGCCGCCATTCCTGTGCCCACGGGGAAATAAGCCTAAAGGCAGGCAAAAAACTTTCACTGAAGGTGGCAGAGTGAAAGAAATAGCTGGGCAGCAATTCATGATCTATGTGGGCAGTGACAGCAACCATGGGCTCCTGTTTTGTGAGATAATTAAACATCTTTATCGATTAACCCACTGTTAATCAAGCATCCTATTATCGGAGGCTGAATGCATCCGGAATCTGTATTCTTGTTCTCCAGGTTACAGAACACACCTTTCTGATGTGTACGGTGATAAAATAGCTGAAACACAGACACCTGAGCAACTACCCCTACAACCAGAAACCAGGTGTTTGCCAAAGTTTTGGAAGACAGCGAAGGTATCCCTTGTTGATTTTAACTAGAGGCAGCTCTTCCACAGTTCGTCATATATAATGAGAACTCAGAAAATCTTCACTAAGCACGAGGATTCCTCTTTCTCTTTTCAGTCTTACCTATGCATCCGTTCCCTGCGAGGCTCACCTTCTCCACGAACCCCTGTGATTCCCTCCAGACCCCAGGGTGCTTCCGCATGAGGACACATAGTACTTATTTAATCCATTCTTACTCATATTGTCTTGCAGCAGTTGCTTCTATATCCAGACTCAACTTTCCTGTGTCTGGCTATCTTGAGGGCGTGCAGTAAATGTTCTCCTTCTTTGTCGCTCCCCTGCCATCTAGCATGAGGCAGGTACTTGGCCGGTGTTCATAAATATCTGTAAAATAGGTTTGTGAAAGAATGAAAGAGTAAGGCCAGAGAGCCCCAGTCTTTTGATCATGGAGTGGTGTTTACCTTAAATAGTTTCAGCCAGTTGTGAATTGTTCTAGGTTATTATTATTACATTTTACATGGATCTGATGCTTATGCAGTTTCTCATGTTCAACTCTAATGTTTGAGTCAATATGTATCCCAGTTTCTTAGGACGTTTACAAATTTTGTGTCCATGATACTCTTAACCACTTGACTAATGCTCTAATTTTTTCACCTGTACTTTTTTTTTTTACTCATATTGCAAAAACTTATTCTAAACCTCTTTCCACTTCTTTTGTGAAGATTCTCCCTTCTCTCATCTCTGCCACCCAGAGACAAGCATCTTTCAAATATTCCTTGTGAACTGTGCTCCACCATCCCCACGCGCCCACCTCCAAACTCAACAGCTTCTGGAGGCCTGGACAGAGGGGGAGCTGGACTCGAGCACCTGGAGTTAGTTCAAAATGGGACCGAAACTAGTCGTGGGATGTCCTGCCTGGGGCAGCCAAGAACTGAAACAGCCTAAATCCCCAGAGAGTGCTGGCTGTGCAAACACAAAAAATCAAGGGCCAACACCAATTTCTAGAAGCAACCAGAAGTGTCAAAGGTCAGGAGCTTTGCAGAAGCTGGAATGAAGTGGAAGCGTGCTGGAAATGAGCTAGGAGGGGTCTGGGCAGTTTCCAAGAAGAGCTCTGAAGTGGCCCCACTTCCCATTATCAGTCAGAAACCACAGGGCACGAGAAAGTGTTGCCCTGGCACACACAAAGCAAAGGGCAAGAGGACACCTTCTTTCCCATCTTTTTCTTTTCCCGGCCCCACAGATTTTACAGTTAACTTTGTCTGGCTATTTTATTTCTTAAACAAGTTCATTTCCTCTGAGGATTGGGTTGTCCCAGAGTCAGCGGGCCAGTTGCCAGGCTGCCTGCATGTTTGCAATAGAAGGACACTGTCACTCAGACACTTCCAAGGGCTCTCGTAGGACAGTGGTTTCTCTAGGCTGCCTGTCTTTTGGAGCGCTTCTAACATGCCTATTCTCAATTGGAAGGGGGGGATAAACAGGGAGAGAAAGGCAATTAAATGTGGACAGCAAAATGCTAGTGTGAGAGGCTACTTAGAAAAACAAACAGATCTATATCTAGTCCTAGAACAGCAGTAATGTCCACGGGGCAGCCAGAAACCCAGTGGAGCAAGTAAAAGACAACAGACAGCAAGCAGCAGGCAGCAGCTGACAGATTTCTCAGAGCAGGCAGGAGGCAGTCTGAGCAATTACACAGGGATGGAGCCGAGACCCACAGCGCAATGAAGAGAGATGGAACCATGCCAGCAAAGACTCAGGGGTACAACGGGCACCGTGGAGAAATAGAAGCAAAGCTTCGTATTTGCCATAAGATACCAGATTAAGTTCAAGATCCAAAAGACAGATTGGGTCATCAAGGTGGGAGGGAGGAGGATGGGAATGGACTTTTCAGTACAATTGCTCAGAAAACTTATGACTTCTTTTCTTTCTACAAAGATGAGCTCAACGTGAGATCACTGGGGACACTGTCACTGCAGCCCACAGCTGCCATCGTGAAGTAGAAAAGGCCAAGGATTCAGAAGAGCACAGTCACTGTCGTGACTCACGACGGGGCTCCCTGAGGTCTTAGGTGTCTGTTACCGGATTGGGCTGCTGGCTGCAGCAGGGAGCAATGAGGCAGGCACAAGGGGAGAATTCTGGGTCCTGAGTGCAGCCAGGAAGGCCTTGATCTAGAAGAAGTTTTCCCTGGCTAGGGCGACAGTCTAGAGGCAGAGAGGGCTCTCGTCAAGGGCAGGCTCAGAGGGACACTGCAATTGATTTGACGGGATAACAGTGTCTAAGTCTGCAGTAGCGACTCTCCTTATTTGTACCAGGAAACCTCTGTGAGGCCATGGGTTTGTTTAGGTATGCAACGCTCAGCACTTTGGCATTTGGCCTCCTTCCTCTCCCTTGACCTTCTGCCACATCCTCTGGCCCAATTCCAAACCTGGATCATTTCCATGATCCATGTTCTCCACCATGCCCTGGAGCCCCAAAGCCCACCGTGTGACCTGACCTGCCACATGCCCATCTGGACCCTCACGAACATCCTACTAGCCTTCTAATAATGTCTCATCCATTTCTGAGCACGCTGTCCACACACTGTCTTCACTCCCTGCCCTCATATGGACTTGATTTTAATAAAAAGGAATTCCTTCTACTTTCACCCCCTCTCCTTGCACACATGCCACTGGGTCCTTTCTTTGTCTCTGTCCTTTGATCATTTATCTTCCCATCATCTCCCAATTGCATTCCTCTTAACAATACTATGGATCTTCTCTTTCCTCAAGCTCCAACCTCACTTTCACCCCAGTTCCTGCGCAGTCAGCAGATGACATCACCTTTACTTAAGGAATTAGGTCATCCGGCATCCTCTCTTTTTCAGAGTCCTGTGACTTTCCTCCTTGTCTCTCCATGGTTCCTGGCCTTAATAAACTCCTCCACTGTACCCAGCACCTCGTCCGCGCCTGTCTCCTCCTGACCTTGCAGTCACTCATTCCCCCAACTCCTTTTTTCCTCATCCTTCCCTTCAACCCTTTTCTTCTCTTTTGTATGAAAGAGAGGTTTTCAATCCTAGCTGTGCTTCAGATCACCTGAAGCACCTTAAAAAAGCATGGATACACCCAAAAGAATGGAAAAGGGGGTTGTGAAGAGATATTTGCACACCCATGCTCATAGCAGCATTATTCACAATAGTGAAAAGGTAGAAGCAACCTAATGTCTATCTCCAGATGAATGAATAAACAAAGTGTGATCTATACATGCAATGGAATATTACTCGGCCTTCAAAAGGAAGGAAAATTCTGACACATGCTACAACATAAATAGACCTTCAGGACGTTACTCTAAGTGAACTAAGTCAGTCACAAAAGGACAAATACTGTATGATTCTGCTCATAGGAAGTCTTAGGGTAGTCAAACTCACAGAGACAGAAAGTAGAATGAGGGTAACCAGGAGCAGGAAGAGGGGGGAATGGGGAGTTGTGTAATGAGTATTGAGTTTTAGTTTTGCAAGATGAAAAGAGTTCTGGAGATGGATGGTGATGATAGTTGCACAACAGTTTGAAGGTACTTAATGCCACAGAGCTGTACACTTAAACATGGTTAAAATGGTAAGTTTTATGTTATGTATATTTCTCCACAATTTTTAAAAATAACTATTTAAAAAAAAAGGGTCCAGCTGGTGTGGCTCAGTGGTTGAGCGTCGACCCATGCACCAAGAGGTCGCTGGTTCGATTTCCGGTCAGGACACGTGCCCAGGTTGTGGGCCCGATCCCTGATGTTCTCTCTCATCGATGTTTCTATCTCTCTCTCCCTCTCACCTCTTCTCTCTCTAAAATCAATAAAGGAAAAAAAAAAAGGAAGGATGCCCCTTCTCCATCCTAGGTCCCCTATACCAGAATCTCCAGAGTGGACAATGCTTTTCATTCATCCAACTGGTAGTGACTTTGTGCCAGGCATTGTGCAAGGGGCTGGGATATGGGCGTGCATACACCACCTCCTCCTTACAGAGCGCGTGCCTGTGGAGGGGGACCGGTGCTTTCCATATCGTTACAGAATGGGCAAATGCAAAGGCTGTGTGGGGGGTGAGAGCAGTTTTCCACCCTGGGGTGGGAGGACGGAGTTGGGCAGCACGGAGGGATTCCTGGACACAGAGCTGAGCTCCCTTCCCTTCCTTACAACCCTCCCGTCTTTTACTCACGTCTTGCCATTTGACTGTCTGCTTACTCTGCTAAAATACTTGATGAGTTTAAATGTCCCCAGCCCTGCCCCAGCCCTCATGTATACACTCGTCTTCTTGTAGGTTTATAGTGAGTTCTTAGTTGCCAAACACTACGGCGTATTACACGTGGCAAAGATAATGCTATGGGATTACCCAGCCTTGTTTCATTTTCCTCTTCCCGGGCACCCAGGAACAGATCGTCTCCTTCCCCTCCCTCCCTATGAGATTGAGGCCATGTGTCTGGGTTTCTGGTAAATGGAGTGTGAGAAGAAGTGATGCAGACGACTCCTAAGTCAGACCTTTAAAAGCCTCCACCCCCCTGCTGCAGCTCCCTCCTCCCCTGTCTTGGCATCTCCAGCAACTCCTGCTTTATATGGACAAGCCGCAGAGAAAGGTCTCCTGACCAGCACTGGTCTTGCTGTGAGTGAAAAACAAACCTTTACTGGATTAAACCAGCTGAGAATTTGGGAGTTTTCTGTTGCAGCTGCTGGCTTCCAATGCCCTGATAGTTCTCCATTTCTGTTTATTCATTCAGTCAACGCTTTTGTAGCACAGACTGTTATGCCTGGCATGTGGCTGTGAGCATTCTCACTACGCTTGTTTTCTCTGCGGACTCCAACTGGTGACCGTCGACCTGAGATTGGTTCTCTCCACCCTGTGGTGACAGGGCTTTCTGCTGAGCTTCCTCCTGCCGCAATGGGGTTCTTCATCCTCCTCTCCTCACTTACAAAATATTTCCAGATATTTGTCTCTCCCTGGCTGACACTGGTGTGAGTTCCAGGACAGGATAGCGGGGGTAGGTGGGGAGAACCTTGTGCTGTGATGGGACCTGGCACCTACCTATGAAGGGAGAGGGGCAGGGAGGAGGCCCAGTCAGGAATCGCTAGGCCGCCCGACCTGCAGCTCTGAGAGTGTTGGTCAGGCTGAGCTCCCAAGCAAAGAGCACGTGTTCGAGGACCCCATGTAGGGCAGGAATGACGTGGCTGTAGTACCTTTGTCATGCTCTGACAAGGCCAGGAGCAGCCCCGGAAGTGTCACCTCCACTTGACCGCTGCGGTGGACCCTGGAGGGGCAGCAGCTGGGCGCTGTCCGCTCCTGCACCTCACATCCGGCTCTGTCCGAGGGAGACCCCAGCGTGCAACACCCTGGCTGCCACATCCATCTACTCGCTCTGTCTCTTGCTCACACGATTTCTCCTCGCAGAAGCTCCCTGTTGCAGCATGTGCACTGACACTGGACATCCTGGGACGGTCAAGTGCACGACTCAGACCATCTCGGAGAGCTGCTTTGGATACATGCCTCAGTTCCACTTCACCTGCTCTGTGAGGCCATTCCCCCCCCACGCACCCCCACTCTGCAACACCTGTGCTCCCACTACTGTCTCAGCACTTGCCAAATTCTCTTCTTAAACAAAGTTTATTTTCCCCAAGGGTTTGTGGGCATTACACATATTTATCTCTGTATCCCTATAGCTTGACACTGTGCAAGACAGACAGTGGGTGCTCAGTTGTTTGCTAGAGGAATTATGTGGAACGAACTCATTGTTGGGCTGATAACGTAGAGTGCGAAAAACTGGACAAGCTGGGAGCGAAGGAGCTGTGTCCAAGTCCTCGTTCCAACACCTACCGGCTCGGTGAACTTGGGCAAGTCACTTAACATCTTTGACCCTCATTGTCTTGTCTACAAACAAGGAAGTGACTCTAATTAAGTATCCACTTTAGAGTAGGCATCTCACATGTGACAAGCATGTCTGCCCTAATGACAAGGTTATTGTGACATCAGCAAAAGCCTTGGATGTGAAGGCTCCAGGCAAACTCTAAAGCTCTGTAAGAATGTGAGACATTACAATTTTACCACCTTTGTACACACACATTCCAAATCTTTATTTCTGCCCTACCTGTGTCTCGAGTTCCAGGCTGGCGCATCAGATCAAAGACTCCCCTTGCTCACAACAAACTTGTCTTATTCCAGTATTTAGTTCTCTCTGTATCAGCCCTAACCACTTTTCTGACCTCGTCTTAAATTTTTTTCTTTATTGATTTTAGAGACAGAGGAAGGGAGAGGGAGAGAGAGATAGAAACATCGATGAGAGAGAACATTGATTGGCCGCCTCCTGCATGCCCCCCACTGGGGATTTGGCCCACAACCTGGGCACGTGCTGTGACCGGGAATCGAACTGGCGACCTCTTGGTGCATGGGTCGACACTCAACCACTGAGCCACACTGGCCAGGTGTTCTCTCTTTATTCTTGATTCCTACATCTATTAGTACTGCTGTACTACTACCACTAGTATTACTAACATCTAGTTAAAAGACTACCATATACTAGTTGTGTGACCTTGGAAAAATTAATTCATCTCTTTCTATTTTAGTTTCCTCATCTGTGAAACGGGCATAAGAATCCTCCCCCTTCAGGGTTATTGTGGAAACCAAGTGAAATAATACAGATCATCAACGTAGTATTGCTATAGCACAATTCCCATAATGACACTAAGAAGAAGGTGCTGCTATGGTCTCCATTTACAGATGAGAGGACACCTGTCTGACTTTGAATGTGGCACTAAGAACTAAGAAGATATTTTCATGCGGCATGGTCAATTTTATTGTGCTCTAATTATGCTCAAGTACTATGATACTTGTATTATTTATTTCTCACAATAATCCAAGCCCCCATTTTTTTTTTATAAACAAGGAAACCAAGGCTCAGAAAAGTAAAGCAAGTTGCCCAAGGTCATAAATATAATTAGTTTTTACAGATTTCAAATTTAACTCCAAATTCCATATGTTGATAACATACCATTTCCTTAACATGCATATATATGTCTTACCAACCAGACTGTAGGTGACCTGAGGGCAGTGTCTGTGTGCACTTCTTGCTAAAGCCCGTCTCCCAAGCACTGTGATAAATATTCAATAAATACATTTAATTGATTGATTTGTTCATTCCACATTTATTGAATGCCTACAACCTCAGACAGACGGAAAAGTAAAGCACAAATTATATCGTAAGTAGGAAACCCTGTTATCGTACGTCATATGTATATGATGTGTGTATATATAAATATATAAATATATATACATTTATACACACACGCACGTAGTGACAGCCACGTGACAGCACAGCACACAGAGTGGGAGCACAGCAGAACGAGCAACCGCCTGATCAATTCAGGCCACATCAAAAACACCACGTACAAAAGCCCCAAACAGAAACTACCTGAGAAAATATTCCGGTTAGCAGTGGCCTGCTTGGAAACATTAGATTAGCAAGCAAACTCTCCATGGATTACAAAATGCTGTAAACAGGTCTCTAGCGATGTTTTTGACGGCAGATCCAGGACAAAGAGACTGCCAGGAAGACAGCTGTCTCTACTGCTGACTCTTACTCATCCTCAGCACTTCTCCTCTCCGACCACAGCCACGAGAGTAAATAGCCAGCACAGACACTGAGTTTAGCTGATGTGGAAGGAAGGGCTGTTGTATACCAGGTAATAAGCATGCATTCCCTGTTGGGGTCCTCATGCACTCTCCAGATGGCCATTTCAAACACTCTCCTCAAATCTCCTGCTCCTCCCCACTTCTGACGGCCTTAACTCATTCTTCACTGAGAAGACAGAAATTTCAGAAGGAAATTGCTTCATCTTCCCACCACTAAGTTCCTAAGCCTAACTGAATCTGTACCCATTTCCTTATTCCTTCTTGTTACCATAAAGAAGAAACCTCCCCTGCCCAAAGGCCAATCCCTCCCCTTGACTTCAGAAGCCATCCCCTCTTGTTCTCCCAAGGACTTTGCTCCTTCTTAGTCCCCTTTTTCTTCCATCATTATTCTCTCCCACTCTAGGGAGTCCTTCTCAGTGGTATAACATGTTCTAGCATCTCCTATATTTAAAAACAAATGAGCCCTAGATGGTTTGGCTCAGTGGTTTGAGCATCGGCCCACGGACCAAAGAGTCACGGTTAGATTCCTGTCAAGGGCACGTACCTCAGTTGCGGTTTGGTCCCCAGCCCTGGTCGGGGTTGTATGGGAGGCAGCCAATCGATGTGTCTCTCCCACATCGATGTTTCTTTCTCTCTCTCTCTCTCTCTCTCTCTCTCTCTCTCTCTCTCTCTCTCTCTCTCCGCCCCCACTCTATCTGAAGATAAATGGAAAAATATCCTCAAATGAGGATTAAAAAATAATAATAAAAAAATAAAAATAAATGAAAGCTTTGCCATCACATTCTTCTTAACCTCTTCCTTAATTCTCTAAGGTTATATGCACATGTCCACATTTCTTCTCCCCTACTGACTCATTTTCCCCTATTATTTTAAATTTTAACTTAATATACAGAAAAAACTATTAAAAGCATCACCAAGATTCTCATATGCATGTCTCATATTCCATCTCCCTGCATCTCCTCCAAAATTCACTATATGAATTTTGTTTTTATCATTCCCTTACTTTTTTCTTAATCACATGTACTATCAAATAATGTGCATGCAATAAAATTCACATAATTTAAGAGTACAAGTCAATGAATTTTGCTAAATATATACCATTATGTAACCACCACCATAATCATAATCTACACATTTCTTTTACTTCTGAAAGTTCTCTGTTGCCCTTTTACAGTCCATCTCTATCCCCACCCTCAGCCCCTAACAACCACTTATTTCTGTAACTATAGTCTTGTCTTTTATATAAATGGAATTTTATATAAATGGAATCATAATATATAGTCTTTTGTCATTGACTTTTTGCAGTTAGCATAATACTTTTGAGATTCATCCATGTTGTTACATTATGTATATTTCATTTCTTATGCTGAATAGTATTCCATTGTAAGACGATACCATAATGTGTTTATCCATTCACCAGCTGAGGGATATTTTGGCTTTGACTATTCAGGTACAGGTCTTTATGTAAACATATGTTTTCATTTCTCTTGGGTAAGTACCCATGGAGGGGATTGCTGGGTTCTATGTTTACCTTTTTAAGAAATGGCCAAGCTTTTTCCAAAGTGGTTGCAGTATTTTTCATCCCCACCAATAATGTTTGAGAGGCCCAGGTGCTCCATATTCTTATTGGTTCTCAGTACGTTTGATCTTTATAACTTTAGCAATTCTAGTAAGAATGTAGTGGTATCTCATTTTGGCTTTAATTTGAATTTCTCTACCGACTAATGATATTGAACATCTTTTTATGTGTTTGTCATCCAAATATTTTCTTTGGTGAAGCATCTTTGCATATTGTTTGCCCATCTTTTGTTTTGTTTTGTTTTGTTTTGTTGTTGTTTTTAATCCTCACCCGAGGACATTTTTGCATTTATCTTCAGATAGAGTGGGAGGGAGAGAGGGGGGAAGAGAGAGAGAGAAACATCGATGTGAGAGAGACACACTGAGTGGTTGCCACCCACACAGCCCCAACCAGGGCCGAGGACAAACTGCAACCGAGGTACATGCCCCTAGCAGGAACCGAACCCAGGACTCTCTGGTCCGCAGGCCGACACTCTAACCGCTGAGCCAAACTGGCCAGTGCGCCCATCTTTTAAATTAGATTTTTGTCCTCTTATTAAGTTATTAGACTTCTTTATATATTCTAGGTACAAGTCTCTTTTTCTTTTCCAAAGTGGAAAAGAAGTCATTAAGCAGATAGATTTAGATCATCAGTAACCATCATCCTATATATGACATCAGTGTAATTCAACTTAATCTCCCTTAACAATTTAAAAGTTTTAACAATGTATTCCAAGGTAATAGTTCATTTCAAAGCAATTTTAATAAATTACACATGCACAGATTCGTGTCTATATATTCTCTATGTGTCATTTGAAAGCATTTTAAACATCTTTAATAATTAAAATAGAATAGCCATGTTGAGATGAAAAGTTTAGACAGGCTGTCACTGACTTGAATATATTGTTGACCAAGAAAAGGTAGCTCAAAGCTTTAAATTGGAATGAACTTGATAAAACATGTCGGCATGTTTAACAAATGTGTCCTTGTTTACCCGACCACCTTTCTATTTTGTTCAGTGAATTCTGTAAGAAAAGAGTATTTTCAACCAAGTAGTATACCTAGGGCTTTGAAATAAAAAATAGTAACTTAAAACCTCTCATCATTTTGGTAAAAGCAGAACATCAGTTCAGAACTACATACATGCCGAAGTAAAGACAAGAGAAATGGATCAAACTAATCCCAGTTAGTATTAAAAGCATTGGGAGAAGAAATGTCACAGGGGGAAAAAAAGATGCTATGAAGAAAACATAAAATGTATATTTGGATAATTTACAATCCATAATTGTATAAAAATTGCTAGAATTCCAATGTCTTTTTAACATATTTCTGGTGAAATTAAAGTAAAAATATATACCTGGGATAATTCCTTCTCCAAAGAAGAAATTAAAGTAATCAGGTGATTTGGTCTCTGAAATACTCTGCAAATTCCAATTCACAAGATGTATACAAAATAAGATAAATAATAAAAAGTGTGTATGAATGAAAAACTATAACAATTCCAATTTTTGCTACTTCGGCAAGATACTGTATATATACCACACCAATATAATAAAAATAGCACAGTTTCTGAGGACACAATCCACATTTCATTTACATTTTAAGACTAACTTTAACCTCAAAATCACACACCCATACTCCTACTTCCTTTTTGCTGATTTCACTTAAACTTAAATGTATGGTTTGTCAAACAAAGATTGTAAACAAATATTTACCATGTCTGTTGCATATAACAAACAGGAACAGCTTTTAACACAAATTCATCGACCTTCCCATGACATTTAAAAATTTTTTTATTTAATTTTTTTAATCCTCACCCGAGGATATTTTTCCAATAATTTTCAGATAGAGTGGGAGGGAGAGAGAGAGAGAGAAAGGGAGAGAGAGAGAGAAACTTCAACGTGAAAGGGACACATTGACGACTGGTTGCCTCCCGAACGACCCCGACCAGGGTCAGGGACAAATCGCAACCGAGGTATGTGCCCTTGGCTGGAATCGAACCTGTGACTCAGCGGTCCGCGGGCCTACACTCTGCCGCTGAGCCAAACCGGCCAGGGCCCCATAACATTTTTAAATTATAAATACAGCCCTGACCAGTTTGGCTCAGCGGTTAGAGCGTTGGCCTGTGGTCCAGAGAGACCCAGGTTCGGTTCCCGCTAAGGGCACGTACCTCAGTTGCAGTTTGTCCCCAGCCCCGGTTGGGGTTGTGTGGGTGGCAGCCAGTCGATGTGTCTCTCTCACATTGATGTTTCTCTCTCTCCTCCTCCTCCCTCTCTCCCTTCTGCTCTATCTGAAGATAAATGCAAAAAAAAAGACCAAAAAACAATGTCCTCAGGTGAAGATAAAAAAACTGAGCAGAGACATCAATTCTTGCACACTCTGGGAGAGGCAGATTTTGCAATTTTGAGTGCAGACAAGGTGGTTAGTTACCTGCTGAAACAAAAAACAACAATCATAAGAAGAATAAATCACTAAACAGATTATTTGCAATGTTTGCTTTTTAACCAAAAAAAATTTAGATACACAAAGAAACAGAAAATTATGACCCATACATAAGAAATAAATACCAGTCAATGAAAATTGATTTCTAATGGCCCTAGGTGCTGGCTTTAGGGAAAAAAAATTTTTTTTCAAAGCAGCTGTTATAAATTTGTCTAAGGAATAAAAAGTATATATTCAAACAATTGAGGGGAAAATATGCTGCTATTGAGTGAATAAGTAAGGAACCTCACCAGAAAACAGACCCTATAAAAGAAATCCAATGGAAATTCTAGTGCTGAGACGTTCCATACTGAAACGAAAAGTTTATTAGATGAGCTCAATAGAAGATTTGACTTGAAAAAAGAAAGTTGGAGAGCTTAACGATAGGTCAATAGAAATTATAAATCTGCAGAGTTGGAAGGAAAAAAGATTAAAGAACAATGAACAGAATTTCAGAGACCTGTGTGGGCTCACATGAAACAGGCTATTATTCTACAAGTAGTTGAAATCCCAACAGGGGAGAAAAAAGAAAGGGGCAGAAAATATATCTGAATGAATAAAGGGTAAAATCAGTACAAATAATGGTTGACTTCTCATCAGAAACAATAGAAGCCAGAAAACATTGCAATGATGATTCAGATGTTAAAAGAAAAATTTGTCAACCAAGAATTATATATCTAAACTATTCTTTGGAAATTAAGACAAAATAGAGACAATTCAAAATAAACAAACCAAGGGAATTTGTTGCTAGCATATCTGCACTATAAGAAATGCCAAAGGAACTCCATCAGGCTAAAGGAAAATGATGCCAGATGGTAACTCAGATGCAGAGGAAGAAAGGAAAAACACTGGAATTGGTAAATATGTGCATAAATGTGAAGTAATATACTTACATATTTTCTCTTTTATTCTCTTAATTTCTTTAAATGGTTCATGAACCTTTAAAGCAAACATTATACACTTTATTGTGAGGTTTGCAGCAAACATACATGGCAACAACAGCACAAAAGGGAGGAAAATGCTACCAGACTGGTGAGAAGTTCCTATATTTTGTCAGAAGTACATTAGTGTTCACGTGAGGTAGATTAGGGTAACTTAAAGATGCATATTGCATCTTTAGAGAAACTACTAAAATATAAGGCCAAGAAATATAGCTATCAAATTAACAGAGGAATTAGATGAAATAAAAAATATAACTTTCTAAGCACAGAAAGTGGTGAAGGAGGAACAGAGAAGCAACAAAGTAGATGAGATAAATTTAAAAGTAGCTAAATGGCCTACCTCAACCAACTATATTAATAATTACATCTAGTAAGAATGGGCTAAACACTCCAATCAAGTCAGAGATTGTTAGACTGGATTTTAAAAAGCAAGATTCAATATATGTTTGCTATCAAAGATGCTCTTTGGTGGAAATGCACAAATGTGGCACAAATGCTATCCAGTGTATTCTTTTCTTTGGATATTGTATTTTTTATCTCCAGAAGGTCCACTTGGGTCTTTTCCACATCTTTAAACTCTCTCTTTATTATTGCCAGACAGTATCCTACCTTTTGAACATATTTGTAATAGCTGTTTTAATGTCCTTATCTACTAGTTCCATCTTCAGTATTATTTCTATGCCTGTTTCTATTGATTGGTTTTTAAGTTCTGGGTCATTATTTTCTGCTTCTCTGCATGCCTCACAGTTGTTGTTTTTTTCACCCCACATCACCAAATAATGTATTTGGAATCAGAATTAAAAGAACACATGACAGTTGCGAAGTGTCTGTTTATTCTGATGCTTCGGATCAGTTGTACCACTTATCTAGGACAACCGCCAGTTAAATTTGACATTATTTCTTCAGGACTGCGGTTTTCTGATGACTTCGAATTTGGTATCTTCACATTTCAAGTCAGGGAACGCATTCACGTCTGCTTTACCGTACATTTGCTTAAGCTTGAAAACCTCCCTCTCCAACTCTCGCTGACACTCTGGGCCAGTATCAACAGGCCCTCCAGATGACTGTCGCTTAGATCTGGATTCTCTAATCTCGTCCACGAAGACCTTCTGCACAGGATCAAGTTCCTTACCGAGTGCCACTGCTGTACACCAATATCCTCCTCCAGCGGCCTGAGGCCGCAGACGGAGTGCCGGCGGAGCAC
The DNA here is from genome assembly GCA_030848825.1 of Tadarida brasiliensis. Taxonomy (NCBI): domain Eukaryota; kingdom Metazoa; phylum Chordata; class Mammalia; order Chiroptera; family Molossidae; genus Tadarida; species Tadarida brasiliensis. The sequence continues at coordinate 51,513,998 of CM061264.1, forward strand.
CTGCAGAGCCGCTGCGGAACCGGGGTGCCTGTTGCTCGCACCCACCCTGAATTTCCAGGGTCACTGCCGCCGCTGCCGGTCTCGTAGTTATTGTTTTTAAAATCAGATATTAGACATTGTGAATTTATGTTGCTGGTTGCTAGGTTTTCTTGTATTTCTTTAAATCATGTTTGTTTGTTTGTTTGTTTCCTGGCACTCAATTAAAAAGATTACACTTGGATTATATGAAACTTGCTTTTAAGCTTTTTATTTTGGGTACACAGCAGCCTGTAGTAAGGTTTCAGGCCCATTGCCAAGGTGTTTGACTTCTAAGATTCTTACCTGAATATATTATGAGATTGTTCTACTCTGACTTGTGGGAACAAGAACTTTCCCCAGTCCTGTGTGAGGTCCAGGACTTGTTCTGCCGACTCCTTTCTTCCAGGTCCTTCCCTGACCCCGGGTGAGGCGGTCTCACTCAAGGCTAGATGAGTACTCCGCCAATGACGTCACGGTGATCCCTCTGCAGCTCTCTGGAGTCTGTTCTCTACAGCTCCCTCCTCTGCCATACGCTGCCAGGCAGGCTGGGGCTGTCTGGTTCTCCCTGACTCCAGTCTTTCCTCCACTCAGCAGGATCGCTGGTTTACCCTTTCTGCTCCACCACCTGGAAATTCCTCCCAGGGGGTGAGATGATGCAATCACTGCTCCCCACGTTTGTTTGCCTTCACTCAGGCATTGCAGTCCTGCTCTGCTGCCGTCCAATTCTGAAAATCATTGTTTCATCTAGTAATCATCTAGTTTCCTAGCTGTTTAAGACAGAAGGGTAAATATACTCTCCGGTTTAACATCTTAGCCAGAAACAGAAGTTTCAATTCCCTTGCTTTGAAAAAATTCTTTTACAAAACAAAACAACCACCAAAAAACCTTTGACAATATAATATGCATCCACAAAAATTAAATATTGCAACATTTTTAATACTCTAAGATAATTTTAAATGCATAGTAAATAATGCTGTAAGTTGTTTTTTAATTATTTTCTTTCTCGAATTCAAAATAATGTTTATAAGATTCATCTTTGGTGGGCTGAAGAGCATATTACATTCATTTTCACCTCTGTGTGAATATACCAAGACTTACTTCTTCTCTTCCTTCTGTCAGTGTTTGTTGTTTTAGTTTTGTTCTATCATGAACAAAGCTTAGCGCTACTAGGAGTGTTCTTATATGTGTCTCCTAATAGACACAGGCAAGAATTTTTCTAGGACATATACTCAGGGGTGGAATTACTGGGGTTTGTGGTAGACAATATTCACTTTTTAGGATAATACCCTCTTTTTTGATTTTTCAATCTAGTAGGCTACTTTCAGTTTCTCAACTCCTCTTTACCAATCCAGGGCCTTTGCACAAACCACTTCCCTTACCTGAAACACTTTTCCCATTTGCTATTGACAAAGTGAATTCTTTGCATTCTCTAGATGGCAGTCTAAGTGACGCCTCTGCAGAGAGGCCTCTCTGACCACCCACTTGAAAGCAGTTTGCTCCGTTTATTCTCTATCATAGCCCCCAGTTCATGTATTGTCTCTCTCCCTCACCAGCCTGGAAGGTTCATGAGGGCAGGAACAGTGTCTGTCTTGTTGAATATTGTTCATCTACTCCCAGCCCAAGGCCTGAGATGTAGTAGGTATTTTTAAAATGTTTTCTAGATGAATGTAAACATAAGCAAACCAATAAAAGATATTATTACCTCTGTTTTACAAAGAAGGCTCAAGGCTCAGGAAAAGTTAAATAATATGGCAACATGATGCAGATAGTGGCTGAAGAAGCCAGGATTTGACTATAGAGCATGTTTTTCTCAAGGCTTTGGATAATACAGTCAAAATAGTAGAATCTTCTAATAGTCATGAAGATGATCTCTCTTTGTTTCTGGGACCCCTTTAATATCTTGTGTTCCAGGACTTTGGGCAACTCCTTGAGCAGGAACTAACTAGAATCCACCCATAGACTACTGGGTATGTCTTATTCTGCATGCTAAACATAGGTACTTTATAAATTGCTGCTACCTTTTTATGGAAAGTGGGGAACAGGATTACTGGACTATATTTCCCTAATTATACTTGGACTATTCCACTAACTTAAGATCAACCTTATCTGTGCTTTAAACACAAACCAGAATAAGTTACTATGTATTCCTTAAGTACAGGAGCCAAACCCTTACACCTTTGTGTCCTGAATGTCCAGCAGAGAATCTCACCAACAGTGGGTGCTCTGTACATATTAGATGAATGAAAAGTGGCAGAAGCTGGGTCATGAAATGGGACACCATTTCACCTGAAGATTATAGTTACAAGTTCTTCATATCATATATGTCACTGAGATTATAGTCACAAGTTCTTCATATTATATATGCATATACATACATATGAATGAAGTAAAATAATATAGTAGCATGTTCTGAAGATTAGTGTAGAAAATAAGCATAAGTTAAAGCAAAATTAAGTTACATAAAAAAAAAACCAATATATTCTGGCCAAGAAGACACTTGGATCTGTGAAATTCTCCCTTATGGCAGAATTAATTACAATCACATACTACACACACACACACACACACACACACACACACACACACATACACTTATAGAAAAAAACTAACAAATGCAATTCTCGTAGGGATATGAAAGCAAAATTAAAATCTAAGGGAAAGCACCATAATGCCGATCGTTATTATAGGAGATTATGTGGCATCGTGGCTAAAAATAGGGGCATGAGCATCAAATCTGGGTTCAAAATCAGCTCTGCCATTTAGTGCTATAAGAACTCAGCAAGTCACAACTCTGAGCTTCAGTTTTCTCATCTGTAAAATGAGGACAATAACACCTGTTTCGTAGAATTATTGTTAAGGTAAAATGACACAATAGGAATGTTTAAAGCAACCCCTGACACAAGCTAAATATTCACTAAATGAGAGTGTTACTATCGTCATCATTTTCATCATCATCATTATATCATATTGGTAGTTTGAATAACACACTTTAATGGTCAACTCATGGAACTGGAGATCTATTGTGTTTGTGACGACATAGAAATTCTTGCCATGGCGTCCTTTTTCTGCTCAAACAATAGATCATTGTAAAGTACTTGGTCAACTGGATTGATCTGTTATGATCTGTTATAATTCAAATGTCTTAGAACTATAAACACTATTAATGCCAATTCCAGTGGAAGATTACTGCAGCTTATATGATCATGGAGCATAGAGGGTCTTAATAAACAATTAAAATAGGAAAGACCTTGAGAAAGGCTTGAGTGAAAGTACCTCTCTTGCACACTAAAGGGGAAAGAAGCGGGGTAGACGTGTGGTAGAATCCTAGCTCCATCCCATTATTTGTGATTCCTGAAGCTAGATATTTTTGTGAGCAGTAGTTTTTTAATTTATAAAGTGCAAATATACATGACTATCAAACTTTCTATGAGAATTAAACAGTATAACCTCTGCTGAATTGGTTAACGAAGCACCTGGCACAAATTAGATATATATATAGATCTCCTCTTTATTTCCCAAATCTCTTAAGTGTTCTAGTCTGGATGGAAGGAAGCTTAAAACAAAACAAAACAACAACAACAAAAAAAGACCCTTTCTGAGAACAAGGGGCAGCTGGGTGGGAGAGTCTTGTCTGAAGCCCTGGAGGTCTTCCTGTTTTCACAGAAGCATGAATTAAGGAAACAGCAAATAACTGAACAACAAAGAAAGAGGAGTTGCTGTGTGCCCTCTCTTTGATTTTTCTTGACTTCTATTCCTTGTCTTCCTAATGAACCTTCTTCTTAGGGCTGCACTGTAGCCTAGATGCTTTTAGAACGGAATGTCCAGGTAACATGACCCTATGAATTAAGAATTGAGTTCTGGAAGCTATGATAAAAGTACCACACAGATATACATCTTTAGTGGCTACACATTTTTACAAGGATTAATAAATTCTGTGAAGCTTTATTTCTTCTTTCAACTCACAATTATTGAGTATCAATTGTATATTAGGGACTGTGCTAGAAACTAGTAACACAGACATAACGCTGTCTGTTCATGTTTGCAGTCCAAATCCTTTCCTCTTACCCTCAACCCCTGAAATGTGACTGCACACAAGACTATTTTTACAATGACAAAACTCTTCCATACTGATCTATAGCCATTGTCAGCCTTTATAATAATAGGAAATCCAAGGGAGGAAATGCCAGAAAGCTACAAAGACAAAACAGACACCTAAGAAAGAGTGAAATGGTTGGTCAATGTGGTACAAATTTTAATCTTATCCTCAGTATCTTCACTGATTCTTTTAATCATTTCTAGGCAGCAACTGAAAAATCTGGTTTCGGTCTTTTCATTTATAATAATTAAATCAGAAATGTCATTTACTTCAGTTTTCTTCTTGGTACATGATAAGAACTCTGTTGCTTGGCCTGAGTGTCTTGAGATACACACGCTTTCTCATATGTTGTACACTAATCTCACGTGTGAACTCCATTGGGTTTCCTTACATTTGAATTCTCTCTGCCCCACCATTTGTAGTTATTTTTAATTAATTTTTCCTTGCTATATTGCTTGCCTTGTTCTATGCTATTTCAAATCCCTTTGTAATCAAGGAAAAAATCGATAGAAATATTTAATATATGCCTTTGGCTATTATACTAAATTTGTTCAGGGTAACCTCCCTCTGTGTATTCTTTCAGAAGCACAGCTTCTCACAAGATATTTTTTAACCTATCACATTTAAAACATAATGATTGCAATAACACATGATACTTTTTTAGGGTTTTAATTTATTTTCTTAATAAGAATAATAAGTCTGGGTATTTATTTATTTTTTTAAATATCCTAAATCTTAGAGCCGTTTCTACCTAGTTACAAATGAAATACCTATTAGAAATATTTATAAAAACCTATCAATAAATTTATATTTTAAAACATTACGATCAGTTTCTTCCAATCAATTTCTTACTGCTTGATTTGTAATCAGCAGGATGGTTAAAGGTTCAAAAAGCCCCTTGGAAGTCTTTCTTTTGAGATACGCCAGCTCATAGTATGAAATATTATAGCTGCATCAATTATTAATCCCATCTTAATCCTCCGTTTGAAACTGCTCTGTGGATCAGACTATTTCACTGTGTAAATGACACCATGGGAGCATGTTAAGCACCTTTAGATGATGCTCTAATGTGTTCGGCACTTAGCACAGTGCTCTGAGCATGGCCGGCTCAGCTACGCTTGTTTTATTTGCTGCGTTCAGATCATTTGGGTGCATTTGACACACTAAATCATTAATAGGTGAAGTGGGGCTCATAGTTGATTCAATCTAACAAGCATTTATGGCACATCTATTATGTAATGTGATCATGTCACTCCCATACTTAAAATCATTCAATTATTCCCTATAGTTTTCAGGATAAAATCCAACCTCTAATATAGCATATGAGACCTTACATAATCTATCAATAATGGCAGATATGTGACATGCAGGCTCCCACTCCCCGCTTCTCCTCCCAGAACAAATGGAACTAATGTGTCCCATCATTCTTTCCCACAGAGACTGGTCATGGCTTCAGAAGCCTTCTCAATGCCGTGCTCCCGGCAGCCACCACTAACAGGCCAGAGTTAAAATCTATTCGCTAGTCCGGCCAGTCTATCTCCCTAGTGTCCCTAAATGTCACCAAATACTATTTGCTTTAGCCACATAAAATGTCATCTATTTTCCTAAACATGTGAGACTTTCACCCTTTAAGTGCTTTTTCATGGGTGTTCCCTCTCTGTAGATGAATCCTCCTCCTTTTCCATGTTTAGCTAACTCCTATTTATTCTGCACAATTCAGATCAGGTTTCACCTCCACAATTGGACTCGGATGCCTTTATTCTGTGATCTCAAAGTAACTTTCACTTAGTGTTTTATCAGCTGGACCATGATTGCTAATTGCTTATCTCTCTCCCTGACTAAAGTTAAATTCTCTGAGAATAGAGGCCGTGCTTTATTTCACTTTGTATCTCAGGCAGTAGGTATTCAATAAGTGTTCAAAAACAAATGTTCTAGCCACTGTATTAGGTTCTAGGAGCACAAAAGGGAATAATGTGCAAGGACAAGAAATATTCATTGAGCACTTACTGTGTTCCAGGTCCTGTTCCAAGCACTTTACATAGATTATCTTATTCAAATCTCACAACAACCCTTCACAGTAGATTCTATAAGTATCCTCCTTTTAATAAGTGAGGAAACTGTCACAAAGAAGCCACGTGACTTCTCTAGGATCACACCAAGCCAGATAGTCTGGTTCCAGAGTTCTTAACCATTATGCTGCGCTGCCCGGGCCTTGCGTGGTCCTGGCCCTCAAGGAGATCAAAGGTTGGTAGAGGGAGACAGGCAGGCAAGTGATTAATTACCACATATCAGGGAAGGACTATAATAGACGTTTGAGCAATATAAAGGGATAGCACAGAGGAGGGAGTGATTAACGCAGTTGGGGTGGAAGACAAGTATACAGGAAAGGTATTCAGATTAGGCTTGGAAAACTGAGAAGAACACATGAGATGGAGATGAAGGGAAAGCTTTGCAGGGCAGAGAGGAGAGTACATGCAAGGCTTAGAGGAAGGACGCAACATGATGTTTGGGCACCAAGACCAGCCACAAAATTTGCAGAGCCCAGAGAAAAATGGAAACTCAGGTCCCCTTGTTCATAAATTATTAAGAATTTCAGCACAGTTACAGCAAAGCATTAAATCACACTGTCCTTCCAAGTGCAGGGCCCCGTGCAGAGGCACAGGCTGCGTGTCCATAAAACCAGACCAGACAGGTTGGGCACCATAAATGCTTCAGCATTGCTGGAACAAGAAGTACTTGGGGCAGAAGTACTTTATGAGACAGGAAATGACACTGGTGAGGACAGCAGAGGTCAGATCATATGCCATGCTGAGTTGCTTGGACTTTGCAATCTGGTTGGATCATTTGCAAAAAGATACTTCCGGGACTCCTACTGGGAGTAGATGGAGGTTACCAGAGGAAAGCACAGCAGCAGTAGCAATTACGAGGGCCAGAGAGGCTGAAATCTTGAACTTGGCCTTTTCAGTGGGGATGTCTGAAAAGGGTAGATCTGGGAAATGAGTAGGAGGCACAGCTTGCAGGAATTTACACTCAAGGTGCATAGGGAGCCCGTGAGGAAAGAGGAATGACCCAAAGGCTCAAACAAGGGTGTGGGATTCAAGAAAACACGTCACCGTTTTGCTTGGGCCTGCCAGACCAATTTAAAGCAGTGCTATAAAATTAATTTATATAATTATTTAGCATTCTTTATATCAGGGACACCCACAATCCTGGAGAAGGTCAATGCACAGACTGCAAGAAATAAAGTCCTTGTGTAGATTTCCATTTCTGCTACTCCCACAAGCAAAGCAGCACATGAAGAGTCTATTTATTTGTTTCTTGATCTCCTTCCAAAGAACCATGGCTTTTAGGGTCACTTGAATTTTTCCCATGAAATAGAAAAAGAAATGATCCTTAAACCCTTCTGATGTGATTTCTCAATTGCCAAACTGTTCCCGAGAAGCTTCCTGAGTTCTCTTTGGTTTTCTGGCACTATTTGAATGTGATCTCCAATATAATCGAGATAAAATTAAATTATACATTTATGCTTTGGAAATGGAAGTTCAATGTAAATACAGCAAGATCAGTTTGATCCCGGGATCCTGGGAGGCTGACAGCGGTTCACACAACTAAATTATTTCTCTTTATCACTCTGATGGGGTGTTTTTCCACTCCGTTTTTCAAGGTCCAGCCCATTTGTAGAAACTCTCCTAACCATGCTGACTTCCCTTTCACCCCTTTGCCAATAAAACTCAGGGAACCAGAATATCAACATACACAGACTTAAATAGTCAGAGCATGGACCTGCTTACCCGTCATAATAATTATCTTTGTTAAATTACAATTTTTAAAAAAGTTTTTTTTCCTTTATTGATTTTTAGAGAGAGAAGAAGGGAGAGGGAGAGAGAGATAGAAACATTGATGACAGAGAACATCGACTGGCTGCCTCCTGCATGCTCCCCACTGGGGACTGGGCCCACAACCTGGGCATGTGCCCTGACCGGGAATCGAACCGACAACCTCTTGGTGCATGGGTCGACGCTCAACCACTGAGCCACACCAGCCAGGCAAAATTACAATTTTTAAAAAATAGGAACAGTGCAGATTGCACCTGGGTTTACTCTCTAGTTCTGGGGCTCCCTGCCATTATTTAATTTTTTTTTTCCTAAGTGCTTCTAAAGAGGCTTCAACAATATGCTAACAATTGGGCAGCTTGGTATGGCCGAAAGCTCATGGGCTTTCATGGGACAAAGGTTGGTACAGATGTGATCTTAGGCAGTTTGTTTAATCTCCCTCACCCGCAGCTACCCTGGGTGTGAGGGTTTATATCTGCATTGCAAGGTTAGTGGAGGATTGAGTGAGTTCACAGATGTGTAGAACAGTTGTCCCAAAGTAGACCTTCAATAAAGTGAAGTTCCTGAGTCATCTGTGTGTGTGTCTTTGGTAAGGGAAATTAAGTGATATTTAATTCTTTTACACTCTCTACTGAATTTTTTTTTTTTTTTTTTTTGGTACCTGTCCCTAGTGGAAATCGAACCCGGGACTTTCTGGTCCACAGGCCGACGCTCCAACCGCTGAGCCAAACCGGCCAGGGCTCTACTGAACTTTAATTTATTGGTTCTAAGGGTGCCTGGGCGGGTTTCTTCCTTTTGGGTGTAACCAAGTGGGAAGATCCTTGCAGATTCCAGCTTCAGAACACCAAGTCACCAAAGGTCAGCCACATTGGGAAACTCAAAATCCTCATCTGCCAAACTGGGCAGCTCTTCTCCTTCTTCCCAGGAAGTGCTTTTTGCCTTCATACTCAGTGCTTACTAGTCATTCCTCAGAAGTCTCCCCCAACCTCCCTGCCCTCCTCACTTGATCAGCTCTCCCTGCTATAAGTTCTCTTAGCAACCTATAATTGTTTCTTTGTAAAACTTACCACAACTATAATTGAGAAATTAATTATGTAGTTAGTTGTTTCCAGTGCATTTTCTTCAACAGAATGTGAACTCCACTGAAACTCTGTCATGTCCATCACTGCGGCCTCTTGCACATAGTAGGTGCTTAAGCATGTATGACTAAATGAGTGAGTGGATACTGGGCCCTTATTAACTTATTTGAATAAACACAAATATTATTTTTTAAGTAAAGTATAGTTGACAGCCTGGCTGGTGCGGCTCAGTGGTTGAGCATGGACCCTGCACCAAGAGGTCGCCAGTTCGATTCCCGGTCAGGGCACATGCCCAGGTTGTGGGCCCGATCCCCAGTGGGGGGCACACAGGAGGCAGCCAATTGACGTTCTTTCTCATCGATGTTTCTATCTTTCCCTCCCTCTCCCTTCTCCTCTCCCAAAAATCAATAAAGAAAAAAAAATTTTTTTAAGTATAGTTGACATAAAATATTATTTTAGTTTCAGGAGTACAACATAGTGATTTGATATTTATATACCTTATGATGTGATCACCATGATAAATCTAGTAACCATCTGTCACCATACAAAGTCATTATGATATTATTGAATTTATTCCCTGTGCTGTACATTATATCCCCATGACTTATTTATTTTATAACTGGAAGTTTGTATTTCTTATTGCCTTCATGATTTTACTCACCCCTCTGGCAATCATCAGTTTGTTCTCTGTATCTGTGAGTCTGTTTCTGGTTTGTTTGTTTGTTTGTTTGCATGTATTTTCCAATACGAGTTTTCCCAACACCATTTATTGAAAAGACTGTCATTTCCCCATTGTTTATTCTTGCCTCCTTTATCGTAATTGACCATATAACTGATGAAGAATGGGTTTATTTCTGTGCTCTCTTTTTGTTCCATGAATCTATAGAAACACATATATTATTCATAGATATAAATGGTAAGGGTGAGTTTGCTTGATTCACATGTGTGTTCTTCAAACAGAATATGAGTCTTCATACACAAGATTGTTTGTCATTGGTAATCAGTATAGTACACTTATTTCTTTGTTTTTGTTTTTTAATTTTTTTCTTTATTGATTTTAGAGAGGGAGAGAGAGATAGAAACATCAATGAGAGAGAACATCAATTGGCCGCTTCCTGCATGCCCCCCACTGGGGATCTGGCCCACAACCTGTGCCCTGACCAGGGAATCAAACCAGTGACCTCCTGGTTCATGGGTTGATGCTCAACCACTGAGCCACACTGGCCGGCCTATAGTACACTTATTGAATCCTCTTCTCATGGTGGGGATGGATTTGTGCAGATCTAGTCTAATTCTCTCCCTTATTGTGTCCAGTAGCATACACTTACAACTTGGTGAGACAAATGACCATCACTCGAAGATGATATGTCCTCTTGTAGTGGGCAAGTAAGGAGGGGAATAGAGATGTTGAAGAAACTGAGGTTCAAGATCCTAAGTAAACTTTCCAAGGTAACAGAGCTAAGATCCAAAATAAAGATAACTGACAGGCAGAGAGTGCAAAGAACATAATGAAAGAAGGGCCAAGATGAAAATAATAGGGTAAATAGAGAACAATAAGATGGTCCCAGCCTACATAGGCTGAGGACAGCCTCATTTCTCTAAGAAATTACTATTGTCTCTGTGACTCACCCTATGTCCCAAATTCCATCTCATTCCTCTTGAAAGACAAAGACTCAGGTATGTGGGGTTTGGGAGGTAGGGAAAAGGCAGCCCCTCTTCAGAGCTGTACTTATCTTAGGAATGAGTTCTCAGATACCTGAAAATGATATTAGGGTAAGTGAAAGACAGAAAAGGAGGAGCATGGGCAACAGTAGAACAGGTGGTGGGCATAAAAATCCTTCCACCATCACCATTTTGCCCTATACCAGCCATTCCAAATCACCACCTTTGCACCTCAAGTTTGCAATGGACGCATCATAGATCTGTGGTTTGAACTCTGCCCAACAGAGGTGTGACCCTCAACATGGTCAATCTAATCTATGAATTTGGCTTCTTTTGCATAATAATGAGAGAGAAAAATGAAGTGGTCCCACCATCAAGCAAGCTGCTCCTGCCAGGACCTGGAGTCACTCTTGCTACCTCTACTCATGTATTCGACACAGCCAATCATCCTCCGAGGCTCACTTCTACTTCTGAATATGCCTTTCTAATTCTCCTGCTGGGATCCTCTCCAAGGTCCTTAACTCCCCCTTACTACAACAGCCTCTTGACTAGTCTTCCTGTGTCTACCCTTGCCTTCATCCAAGCCATGCTTTCTCTGTCCATGAGCCAGAAAGATATTTTAAAAACATGGAATTGATTGTGTCCTTCCCCTGCTTAAACTCCTGCAATGGTTTCCTGTTGCTCTTGGGATAAAATCCCAAATCCATCGGACAACCAACAAGGTCCAGTCTGTATCATCTGGTCCTTGACTAACTCAGCAGCCCCATCTCCTGCCTCTTTACCCCTGCTCATTGCACTGGCCTTCTCTCACTTCCTCAGGCTCACAAGCTCCTTTGTCTTTCGTTCCTCACTAGTGCCATTCTACCTGCCTCTAAAACACTGTTAATATCAGTCTTCCTGACAAGATACATTGTAAGCTCCATGAGGTTAGGGACCATGTCTATCATCTTTAGGGACCACTGTCTACCATTCTATCTCCAGGATTTAGTAAAATCCATGTCACACAGTAACAAGTCAATACATATTTGTTGAAAGAGTAATAAATCTTTGTTAACTGAGTAACTGAATAATAGTATCCACTTATTCAGTCCACAAATATTTCTTGAGTCAGTACCTCTGCCAGGTAATGTGTAAAGGCACTGAGGATACAGTGAACAAAATAAATACAGTCCCTGACCTCTTAGAGCTTTTATTCTAGTAGACTTTCCCCCTTTTCCTTCTGTTTTTGTTTTCTTTTTTTTTTTTTTTCCTTTCTTACTTTCCCCCCCTTTCCCTACTGGAATGAAATAATGGACCCAAGATCTTATAAAACCTTACATGATTATCTTGCTCTTCTCTGAGTTTTCTTGAGCTACATGATTTAGCTCTCTCCTAATCTCTATCATTTTTCTCATCTCCTCACTGACAAGGTAAGATACTTGAAGACAGGGAACGATTTCAACTTTTTGTTGTTATTGTTCCTACCTCTGTCTACACAGAAATTTCTTTTTAAAATCTATGCTATGTTTTTTTAATTAAAAAGTGACTTTCTCATCTATGATGATAGAAATCAGAACAGTGGTTGCTTATGGGATGCGGGAATTGACTGGAAGGGGATATAAGGGAACTATCTGGGGCAATGGAAATGTTATATATCTTGATTGGGATTATATCATTATTGGGGTTATATCTCCATTGGACTTTTTATCTTTTTTTTTTAATCCTCACTCAAGGATATTTTTCCATTTATCTTCAGATAGAGTGGGAGGGAGGGAGAGAGAGAGAGAAACATCGATGTGAGAGAGACACATTAATTGGTTGTCACCCGTTCAACCCCAACCAGGGCTGGGGACAAACCACAACCGAGGTACGTCGTGCCCTTAGTGGGAACCGAACCCGGGACTCCCTGGTCCGCGGGCCGACGCTCTAACCCCTGAGCAAAACCAGCCAACGCCCAAATTACTTTATTTTTTATACAAACACACAATATGGATTCATACAGAATGCAATGCCTCCTAATTTGCACTTTTTAAATAAACAGTATACTAAGAGCATACATAAGGTTCTTTATTTTATTTTATTATTTTATTAAACTTAATTGGGGTGACATTGGTTAATAACATCATATAGGTGTCAAGTATACATTTCTATGATACATGATCTGTGTATTGCATTGTGTGCCCACCACCCAAAGTCAAATCATCTTCTGTCAGTATATATTTGGCCCCCTTTACTCTTTACTGTCCCTGACCCCCTTCCCTCTGGTAACCACCATACTGCTGTCTGTGTCTATAAGTTTCAGTTTTATATCCCACATATGAGTAAAACATGGGTCTTGGTTTTTTCTAACTGCCTTATTTCGCTTAACATAATATTCTCAAGGTCCATCTATCCATGTTGTCACAAATGGCAGTATTTCATCTTGTCTTATAATAATTATTTAGAGGGATTAATTTTCTAAACTAAGTAAAAAATCAGGATTCTAAATGTGTTTCAAATTTTTGAGAGCCTAGGATATTTCATCATTATCACCATCGACACTTATTGACTGTGACATGCCATCTCTAAAGAGGTTTCTTGACTAAGAATAATCTTCAGGCTGTGGCGTTAAGATTGCTAAACTAAACAATCAGTAAGTCAGTCTTTAAGCTGGAACTGAATTTATGATCAGCTTTAACCAGGAACATTCTAGTGACTAAGTGCATCCAACATCACCTCAGAATTCATTCCTCTGTCCTCCTCAAGATTATTAAGCCGTTATAAAATCAAATTTATGGCATGTTACCTTTATATTTATTGTTTAATTTGTGAGATTCTAATTCAATACAGGCACCCATATAATTGTATGGCTAGACTGTTGTGATCAACAGCTCCATAAAATTTACCACAGCATGAGATCAGACGCACAAATCCCATATTTTTATCATAAATTCAAACCATATTAAACTGAAGACATAATATTTGAAGTCAACAAAGCCACAGCCCACCTCTAACACTTCCTAAAAATCTATTGTTAAATCTAGTTCACCCAGAAGGCATGTGGGTAAATATTCAAGTGGGTCCTTTGTCAAGTTTCCTGCTGGTAATGCATAGACTCAGACAGAAGGAGAATTATTTGAAACTACCCAGAAAATTAGGAAAGTAAGGACTAGAAGCAAAGATCTGTGAGAAAGAGGAGTGTCTTCAGCTTTACACTTTTGGCAAGTGATAAAAGGCAGCTTTAGTGACAGCAGCCAGATGGAGATCAAATGACAACTGTGAGTTCATAATGGTCTCCAGCATTCTGGCAAGCACAAGGGGCAGGAGGGGAAGTGGGAGGGGTCAGCTTTACTGGTACTACAAGCCAATCTGGTGCACATCAGCGTTATCTGACGTCAGCTAAAACCAGTTCTGAGGCACTGCATAGGGACCAGCTGCTAGATACTGAAAGTACCCTGGCCAGCCTCTGTGTACTCAAGAAGCTCCTGGCCATTTACAAGGCACTACCAGTTAATTTATGTTCCCTGCAGCAAGCAGGGAGGGTCCAGATGTTGAGGCTGCAGTTGCTGATTTGAAAGGACTTCACAAATACAGGAAGCTCTCAGAGGATAAAAGAAATGTAAGGCCATTCTAGTTGGAGAAACCCATTGTTCTGTATTAAACACACACACACACACACACACACACACACACACCCACCCAAGCTCTTTCTTCAGCATGCAGAAGTACATCATTCAGGCTATCAAAACAGCATAAAGATCTAAAGTGCACAAATGGGGAGAGTTTGGTAGTTAGAGAGGAAACACATAGATTGGCTTCTTCTGTGGCTGTATTAAAATTCAGTGGATTTTTTTTTTACAGCATTAGGTGGGGACAGGGAAGTCCAGTACTTTTACCATCAGCAGTGATGTCCCAGATTTAGAGAAGATGAAAATATAATATTTTACTTAGATGAAGGAATTAAGAGCAATGAAAATTAGAGTGGGGATTGGAAAATGGGTGCCATGTAATTGATGTTTATGGCGTTCCATGAGCCATGCGCTGTAGGTGCTGCACATATATTATCTCATCTAATTGTCATAATAAACGTATGAGATAGGTAGGGAAAGAGACAAAAGAGGTTAGGAGACTGGCCCAAACCTGATTACAGAGTCTACATTCCAAATGCTCGGCTCTGATGCTGGGTGAACTCCAGCTGTTCTAGAAGAAGATGACCCATGGCTAAGAAGGTGAGATCTGGAGTCTCACAGATGTGCATTTGCGTCCTGGCTCTGCCACTTAAACATGGGTGCTCTGAGCTAGTAACAGCTGAACCTTTGCAACAGGCCACAGCTTCTTCAACAGGAAAATGAAGATAACAGTATCAACCACAAAGATGCCTCAGTCAAGTGATGCCTTATACACAAAAATGTATTATAGTGCCAAACATATGATAAGCATTTAACAAATTAGCTGTTTTTATAAATAAATCACAAGTCTAGTTAGAAGTTTTCCTCAACAGCCCTGGAAGCCAACTCACTGAGGCACACAGATTTGAGAAGAAATTCTTCTTAAGGGGTGCACATAGTTTGAAATTTTAATATATCAGGTTCTTGGAAACTATGCTAATAAGAGTTTTAAGTTGAAAGAAAGTTCTTTTATGAGTAAAAACTAAAAAAGAATAAGGAGAAATAACCATGTCGTGGTTGATAATAAAAAACCTGAGAAAAAGCAAATTGCAGAGTTCGGCCAAACCCCCACACTTCAGGGCTCCTCACAGCTCTAACGAAGGACATTAGGATTTACATTGTGGTTCGATTTAAGGCAAGAATAGCTTCAGGATCACAGATGGACTTGTTTTGATAGTTTATGTAAAAGACATAAACCCAAACTTATAAAACGGAGTAGAGGGTCCAGTTGCCAGAAATAATGAGAGACACGCCAAATTAACTAAACTTCATTCAGATGGTCATTCAACAATGGCCCACCTGGTCTGCGGTCGTTTTCCCATCTGTTGTAGCTGTTTCTTCTCAGAGGGGAGAGGTCCCACTAGCTCCCAGGTGCGACCTGTTTATTAAGACAGTGCCAAATCCTACTCCATAGAGTTTGGTAACCAGGCAGTATATTAAGGTTAATAATGCAATTTGTAACATAATCTCAACTAACCTATAACATGGATTGAAGTTTTTGGAAATTGGTATCAAAGCAGAGGAATAGGAATGTGTTTTTAATTCTTTAGGCAGATTAGCTGGTGATTAATTTTAAGGCCCAGAAAAAGAATTCTTTTGTGTGTCATCAAGAAAGCTATTCGAAGTTTTTCAGTGGCTGCTGAAAATTATGGAATAATTATTATAATAAAATTAGTAAGCAAAAAATGCTAAAGCTAGAAGGGTTTTATAGAACAAATTTTCAGTTTCCGACTGTGACCAATGTGTATCTAAGACCATGAGTTGAATTGTGGGGGGCTGAGAGAAGGCCTAAATCTACAGACCTCTGTCCCTTAGCCCCACTCCCATTTGGCTGCTTCAGCCAGAACACGTTTGCTTTTATCTATCTGTATGTGGGGATTATACCCACTCTTTCTTTTGAGGGAAAAGGAGTGCTCTTCCAAAAAAAATTCCAAAATGTTTGACAAATGGAGCAACTGAGGTAAGAGGGTAGTACTGCCTAAGATTATGCATCATTCAAGCCACATTCTTGGAAGGACATCAAATTAGATTTACCAGGTTGGCTGTGCATACAAAGTAGCCACCTAGGACTTTATTTTACATCATTTCAAAACTTCTTTATAAGACAGACATAAACTATAAACAATCAAATAAATCTCTAAACTGGCCCTCTTGTATTTCATGGTGAAACTTTCTTAAAATAAGGATGGATGGCTTGACAAGGGTGATGTTCCAGCTGAAAAAGCAAAATCCCTGACACATTTCTGCTTACTGGCCAGTGATACTAATGTGCCCTCCCCCTGCTATATCTTAAGGGGATGAGCTAGAACATACGGCAAAAATCCTTATAGGTCAACAACAAAATGTTAAACACAATCCATCACTTTGCCATAAACTGATATGGTCCATGAAACACAGGAGTAAAGTGTTCATAATGGACAGCCAGATAACAGACTGCTCACGACTTTCTTTGGTTACTGAAAATGGGGCTACTTTGGACCTTTACAATATAAAGTCAAACAGTAGCCAGACAGAGTACTGTTAGACAACCTCTAAGACCAGCCATCCAGAAATGAGCGTTTCAAAAAGACTGTCCCAGACCCTCTTCAAAAGATCACAGTCTTATAGGATTTAATCATAAATTATCCTGTTTTAACACTTAATATCTTCTAGACTTTGAAACTGACATTTCATGGCCAAAGCAAAAGAGGACCAAAGAGAAATATAAGAATGAATATTATTCACAGAGCAGACCTTAGATGCAATTTCAAAGTATGAGCTTTACTGGCGGAAATTTCCAGTGAATAGAAATTAAATGCTTTCAAGCACTAAAGCCAGAGTAAGAGCTAAAAGTTCAAATAGTAGTAAAGAGTGCTCTTATTTTCCTTTACCCCTTATCTTTGTTGTTTGCAGTCCCCTAAATATTTCTCAATTTCTTTAATTTCATCTCCATTTGTGTGCTTGTCATTTGCTTCTATAACAAAACACCCCATATTTGCTCTTTTAAATCTCCCACTTCAAAACTCACCTTCATAAAACCTTTCAAGGTTGTTTTCCTCATCATTATAATCTCTTATGCTACATTGGAAGAACAAGCCTCGAAGCTTGGCAATTAAGCACCTTTTAATCTTTTGGGTTTTATATGTGTATACAATACAGACTGGTTGAGGTCACAAATTCTTAGTTTATAAAATGGGCCAATTTATAGCTCCCGAAAAAAATATTTAAAAAATCTTTAGGAGTGGGGGTAGAGGGAGTATGAAGAAGAGTTTAAAATGCAGATAAGGGTGCACAAACATTTGTAATTTAAAAAAAAATACAACCAACAAAAGTAGGATTCAATCAGGACATCTTCCTTTCTAATCCATAAAATACCAGAAGATTTATAGCTTTATGTTTTGTTTCATCAATTACATCTTAAAATCTGTATAACTTATTCATTCAACAATATCTGATTTAATAAATATTTACTGACGATCCACTCTGTGCAAGGCTAGCTATTTGGGGTCAACCAGTGAACAAAACCAATCCTACTCCATTAAACTTATACGTAGGGAATAGAGTGGTTAGGAGAAGGAAGCCAGATAATAGACAATATATATAAGTAAAATACGTTAGAAAGTGATCAGTGATATAATTTTTTTTGAGAGAGAGAATAGGGTTGAGGGGATCAGTAATGCCAGGAGTAGAGGTATCACAATTTAAGTAGAGTGGGCAGGGTAAGCCTCATTGAGAAAGGAGCTTGAAGGGGGTGTGCAATGTGGTTATCAAGAGAAAGAATAATCTGAGCATACAGTCCCTACAAAGGCCCTGAGATCAAAGGAAGGCCAATATAGCTACAGAGGAACGAGCAATGGGCATAGTAGTAAAAGATGAGATGGTAGTAGGATCCAATATTTTTTAATAACATATTTTTTAGATCTAATTCACATTCCATACACTTCACCCTGCATGTACTGTTCAATTGTTTTAATATATTAATAGAGTTGTGCATTTATCACTATCATCAATATTAGAATGCTTTCATCATGATCAACAGATTGTTGTAGGGTCTTCTAAGCCATAGTAAGGACTTTGGCTTTTACTCTAAAAAGAGTGACCTCTCCTTATATATTAGAAAGGGAAAAAAAATTTTTTTTTTAATCCTCACCTGAGGATATTTTTCTATTTATCTTCAGATAGAATGGAGGGGAGGGAGAGAGAGGAAGAGAGAGGGGGAGAGAGAGAAACATCAACGTGAGAGGGACACATTGACTGGTTGCCTCCAGCCTGACCTTGACCAGGGCCAGGGATGAACCGCAACTGAGGTACATGTCCTTGACCGGAATCGAACCTGCAACTCTTTGGTCCATGGGCCGATGCTCTAACCGTTGAGCCAAATCAGCCAGGGCAGGAAAAATATTTTGATTGAATTCTACTTTTATTGGTTGTATTTTTTGGTAAGTTTGGATCAGAGAATTGACTGTGATTTGACTTGCTATTTATAGAATCATTTTGGCTGCTGGAGGTGAGTAGAGAAAAGGCAAAAGCAGAGACAGAAAGAAAGCAGTTGTTGCAGTTACCCAGGTGGGAGATGGTGGTGGTGGTGGTGAGAAATGGTTGAATTATTTTACATTTTGAAGTAAACTGATATAATTTGCTGATGGACTGGATGTGGGTTGTGAAGGAAAGAAGTCAAGGATGACACCATGGTTTGGGGACTGAGCAATGGGATGAGTGGAGTTGCCACTGACCTACAGGAGGACAGTAAGGAGGTCAACTTTTGTCATATTAAGTTTGAAATGTTTATTGTAGATTGAGACAGAGATGATGAGTAAGCCTGAGCTTCAGAAGAGATGACTGACCAGATTAAAATATATTGGGAGTCATCAGCATATAAATATTTAGGCCATGAGACTGGATGAGGTTACCTAGATAGGGAAGTCCAAGGACTGAGCTGTTAAAAGTTAGGAAAAAGAAAACTTTGTTATACATGGGTTAAAAGAATCAGCTCTTCCATTTCAGAGATAGGAAATTCAAAAACCTATTCAAGGTACCAGATCTAGGGAAATTCCTCTGATTTATCATTGGATGCCAACTTCCCCCAGGATTAGTAAGCATTTATGAAATATATCATCTCTGATCATCCTAATGTATAACTGCAATACAACTATAGCTAAATGCAGCTTCTGTTCCCAGCCATGAGGACCATTTTGCAGATAATCACTGATGAAACATTCTAGGTAGACTCAGCAATGAGGCAAAATGATGTAACCTATCTGAGTCAGAAGGTATGACAAATGAATATTTAAACAAAAGTTTTTTTTTTCTTTATTGATTGTAGAGAGAGAAATGGAGCGGGAGAGAGAGATAGAAACATTGATGAGAGAGAACTTCAATTGGCTGCCTCCTGCATGCCCCCCACCGGGGATTGGCCCTACAGCCTGGGCATGTGCCCTGACTGGGAATCGAACTGGCGACCTCTTGGTGCATGGGTCGACACTCAACCACTGAGGCACACTGGCCACGGGCTGGGCTGAGTATTTTTGAATACTGGAAGACTATGCTTATCTTACAGAGAACAACCCCACAGCACTCGAACAAATCATTTTCACATGAGGCCAAATGCAGCATGCAGTATAATTTTTGAGTGAGAGACTAGGCCTTTATTAGAAGTAATCATTTTATGCCACATTTTTACTGCATATAGTTTACTTGGGTAGGGCATTATTAGAGCTGTGGTTCATTTGAATTGCCATAAACAATACATGGGGTTCTACTCTCCTACAGTTTCTGTTCAGATGACTAAAGTCATGGGACTTTCAGCATAGCTAGCTGATGACAGTGCATACTATTTTGTCCCCAAATCCAGTTCAAGCATGGACATACTAATTAGATGGCAAGGTCTTTAAAGGCAAAGGGCCAGGAATTGCACAGTTCTTGGTATATAGAAAGGCATCAACATTTTTTCAGACTAAAGTTAAATGTGGAATATATTAGAATTCATGCAATGCACGGAAGGCAGAATTCTGAGACCTTGTTGGTTTTTTTTCTTTTCTGAGACTTTGTTTAACTCTCAGATTCTATTCAACTCAATAAACATTGACCATGCTTCTACTAAATGCAGAAATTGTGCTAGGTGCTGCGAACACCCAGTTGATGAAGTCACAGTCTGTCCCTGTTGTCAAGAAACTCACAGATTTCCTCATTCTTTGTCAGCTTGCTGTGATCACATTTTCTCCCAAAGAACCTCTAAGAAATGCCTCCTAGATAGAACCTTGGAGTTCCATAGAACATAGTTCAACAATCTCCAAATGATGACTAAGGCCAGATTGTGTAATTCAGGTTTTGTTTGCAAAATTGAAAATGCTTTAGCACTTACCTAAATTTCAAGTTTAAGGAATTTTTAAACAAAGACATTATGTGTTAGGATTTAAAGTACAGATATGAAATACACAAGCACCTTTGGGTAAAATTATGAATTACTCACCACCCTTCCTTTACTCAAACATTGTCCCTTGCTGACAATGCAGTTAGAGATTAAGTACAAAATAACAGCTCAAATAAATGAGGCAGAAAACTGACCTATCACTTTTCTTTTTCACTAATTAACACCAAGAGAGCTGGAGAATATTTTGTTTAGAATGATACAAACAAAGGAGTGCAAAAACTCCCATATACCTTTGCAAAAAATTACTTCTGTGACCTTTGACTATAGAGTAACCTTAATAATGCAAGCACTGTTTTGAATGCAAGCATAGGAGGGCATTTTCATCACTTTTGGTGACTTCAGTAGATGTTTTTGCATTTATTGCATAAACTCATAAAACAAAGGAAAGAACTTTCAACCTATTCAGTGAAAGTTTGCTTTTCAAAAATGTCACTACTGCTTACTTTGCACCCACAGGTTGCCATTATCTCAAAGGTGAAATTTTAGCATATGACTAAAAGGTCCTATAGCTGCAGCTTCATGATTCAGCGTCTAACATCAATAATTCATGGTGAGATCACAGGTTCTCTGTGGAAGGTAGTGACATACTTGCCTTATGAAAGGAAGCTTAGAGCATATTGAAAGCATTTTGAATTTAGACTTGTGGCTTGTGTAGGTGTCAGACATTTGTCTCTTAGCTAGTGGGGGTGCAGAAGGATCCTACTTTGGGAAAGGCTCTCCAAGAGAGGTGAATTTGGGTTATAAGGCTAGGATACACACATGTGATAACCAGCTACTCCTGAACACAGTTTTCCAGAGTTACCCTGGGCAGGTGGGACGCCCTTCTGCTTTCTGTGGAAAAGATTCCAACTTGGTTCCCTGCCACCACCAAACACAAATG
Source organism: Tadarida brasiliensis (assembly GCA_030848825.1). Taxonomy (NCBI): domain Eukaryota; kingdom Metazoa; phylum Chordata; class Mammalia; order Chiroptera; family Molossidae; genus Tadarida; species Tadarida brasiliensis. The sequence goes on from CM061264.1 coordinate 51,535,601, forward strand.
TGTTGATTTTTCTTTTTTGAGCTTCCAACCCTTGCAACCTTCCAAAAATAAATCAAACCAGCCATCAGGGCACCGAAATAATACTACTACTAGTAAGCAGCTTTGCTTAGACTTTCATAAACAACACTTCTGAGGTAAACTTTGTCCCAGAGGTCTGGACACATTCTTTTTATGTAACCTGCTTACTAATAATTACTAGACTTGGGTGCATTAACCCTGAAAATAGATTTAAATAGTAACTCCTAAAAACAAAAGACATGAAATAACAATAAAAAAATATGCACCAACTATAAAAACACTTGGCAGCCTGGTCCAGCACAAGCTGAAGACAACAACCCCCTCCCCACTTCCCTCCACTGCAAAAACCTCCTGTCCTGAGAACCCGGCCTACAGGATAAGAGTCAGCTAGGGACCCCGCCCTCCCTCATCCCGGCCCCGCCCTGCCCCCGCCCCCTAGGCTAGCTTCCGCGCAGCTCCTCCCCCTTCCGCTCCTCAGCCTCGTTCCAGGGGCTGGGGTCAAATTGTCTCCAATGCTGATTTGCATAGTCCAATGGCTGCGCGTATGCAAATGAGGCTGGAGGTGGTTGGCTGGGGGTTGGCAGGATAACACGAGTAAGCGGGGTCTTTGTCCTTCAGTGGCTGTGAGGCAGCTGCGGTGTAGGTGACGCCGCTCCTGGCGAGGCTAGGCGAGGAGCCGGGAGCTGACGGGCGTGCGATCCCGGCGGGAGGGGCGGGTTGCGCGGTGGCGACGGGCGCTGGAGGAGCCTGTGCGGGAGTGCAGAGCAGGCGCCCGCGCGCCCTCGGGGACAGGAGCAGCCCCGCCGCTCTCTCTCTGTGGGAGACCTGCAGTTGCAATATGACTTTGGAGGAATTCTCGGCTGGAGAGCAAAAGGCCGAAAGGTAAGTTGGCCAGAGCCTCTCCCAGAACTCTCGCCCGGCTGTGATAGGCTTTCCGAGGAGTGAGCGGGTAAAAGTTTGCAGAGCGCACCTCTCTCCTTTTCTCGGGGGCCCTCTCAGGAGTGCCCGCGGACGGAAAGAGCGTGCCCCCAACTCAGTCGAGCCCCTCCGAGCCCTTGCAAAGGGTAGAAAGGACCCTCCTTGCCCGTGCGGCTCCTGCAAGCTGGCAGCCTGTGGCAGCGCCCAGCGCCAGGGACTGGCAGTGCCCTCGGGGGAGGGTGGCGGGTGACACTCTTGGGGCTCCCCCCGGGATGCCGGGCCTCTGGGCGTGCGAGGGGTCCTGGGGTTGAGGGGGTCTGGAGTTTGCAGAAACTTGAGGTGTGCGTTGGCTCATGCACTCGGGAGGGAGGGTCGCGGTGCCGGGGGAGCGGGAGGCAACGGCCCCGAGGGGACCTGGGCTGACCGGACCCCTTGCTCTGGCTGGCGTGTAGGATGGATAAGGTGGGGGATGCCCTCGAGGAAGTGCTGAGCAAAGCCCTGAGTCAGCGCACCATCACGGTCGGGGTGTACGAGGCGGCCAAGCTGCTCAACGTGTAAGTGGGGCCCTCGCGTGTCCCTGGTGGCACCCCCTCCCACCCCAACTCAGGGAGGTCGCCCATGCGGGGCGCCCCTCGCCCTGCAGCGTCGCTTCCTGCTGCTTTCCATCAGCCGGCGGGTGCCTGGCCCAGAGGGAGTGAGCGGGTCGGGGCGTGACTCCCGGGACCTGGGTGGGTGTTGTGGGCGCCCGCGAGGGCTAATGGTGCCTTTGCGCTCACCCGCCCCATCCGCTGCCCGCAGCGACCCGGATAACGTGGTGCTGTGCCTGCTGGCCGCGGACGAGGACGACGACAGGGATGTGGCTCTGCAGATACACTTCACCCTTATCCAGGCGTTCTGCTGCGAGAACGACATCAACATCTTGCGCGTCAGCAACCCGGGCCGCCTGGCCAAGCTCCTGCTCCTGGAGACCGACGCAAGCCCGGGGGCGAGCGAGGGCGCAGAGCAGCCCCCGGACCTGCACTGCGTCCTGGTGACGGTGAGGGAGAAGGGGTCTGCGTGCTGGTCAGGGTTAGCGTCCTGGAAAGAAGTGAGCCAGGCCTGAGAGTCGCCTGACTACAGAGTGGAATGGGTGGGGGTCAAGAGCGTGGCTGCCTTTGCCCTATTAGAGTGTGGCTGGACTTTCAGCCGAGATGTGCCAGTTTCATCATCAGGATTTTCTCTGGTACAGAACATGTCTAAGCACGTTGAAGGCTGCCAGCAGCGGAAGAGATCCTTGTGAGTCAGCACTGTCAGCCCAGCTACTCCCTACCTACATCTGCACTACCTCCCGTGACTAATTCCTTTAGCAGGGCAGATTAGATAAAGCCAAATAAATTCCTGGCTCACTCTCATTAAGGAGTCAGCTTCATTCTCTGCCAGTCAAAGCTAAAAATAGAAATGGTGTAGGAGACAGACCTCATTAATTCCCTAGAAATACATTAAGAGGATAAAGTGGAAATTTTTTCATTGCAATCTTGCCTTTTTTTTTTTTTTTAATAGAGCCCCCCTCCCCCCATAAAAACCTTTGGTAGGGAGATAACTTGTGGTTGCAGAGGTACATGTGATAGCTTTGTCTTTCACATTTTACTACTTTTTGGGCTGGTCTAGTTAAGTAACAGCCTAATTTTGCTACTCCTGAAAAATACTACTCTTTTTGGAGGATAACAGGTGGCAATTCTAGTGAACTGCTATGCAACTCTCATCTCATTGTGAGCACAGCATGGAAATATTTCTCAGTTATTTCATTCAGGTCTCTGCCACAGTACAAGTTTGGTAAGACAGACCTGTGAATGATACTCTTCTGCAAAACTGAATAAATATTGTCATGCAAACATATGCATATGGCTTAGTGGACTGCATTAGTTCAGACTTTGCAGAGTACAGTTTAGTATAGAATTATCCTTAATGATTTTGCAGGAAACCCAACTAACTACTTGGAAGAAATTTTATTTTTTATGGTTGTAACTGGTCTCTATGTCACACAGCCAAAGTATAGAATGTCCACGTGTCTTCCCCTCAAAAGTAGTGTGATTATTAACTAGCAAATACTGATTTTTTAAATAGTAAATTTATTTTTCTAAATTTGTTCCTAGAATCCACATTCATCACAATGGAAGGATCCCGCCTTAAGTCAACTTATTTGTTTTTGCCGGGAAAGTCGCTACATGGATCAGTGGGTTCCAGTGATTAATCTCCCTGAACGGTGATGGCATCTGAATGAAAATAACTGAACCAAATTGCACTGAAGTTTTGAAATACCTTTGTAGTTACTCAAGCAGTTACTCCCTACACTGATGCAAGGATTACAGAAACTGATGTCAAGGGGCTGAGTTCAACTACATGCTCTGGGGTCCTGGAGTTAGATGACTTTGCAGATGGAAAGAGGTGAAAATGAAGAAGGAAACTGTGTTGAAACAGAAATACAAGTCAAAAGGAACAAAAATTACCAAGAACCACACAGGAAGGAAAACAAACTATGTATTAATTTAGGATGGTCGAGTTACATTTAATTAAACCAAATATGCTTTGTTAAAGTTTAAATGTGCGGCAATAGTTTGGGTATTTTTGGTTTATGCCCTCAAGTAAAAGAAAAGCAGAAAGGGTTAATCATATTTTAAAACCATATTTTATTGTATTTTGATGAGATGTTAAATTCTCAAAGTTATATTATAAATTGTACTAAGTTATTTTATGACATGAAAGGTTATTTATGCTATAAAAATTTTGAAACACAGTACCTACAATAAACTGGTATGGAATAATTGCATTATTCCTTAAGGTGTGCTTTTGTTTCTTTTAACTTGGACTCTATATTTTTTAAAAGTTTTTTAATATGAAAAAATTAAAATTTCTGAAATCATGTATAGTATATGTGTGTCTATATAGATATTTATCTGTGTGTATGTATGCATGTATATATTTTTTCTACTTTTAAACACTTGGGCTGGACATGGGGGCATAATTTTACTTTTTATTCTTTATTTAACAGACATTTTACTGATGCCCTACTCTATCCTATGCATTACATCAGAAAATGAAGGTGATTTAAGAGGATTTGGGTTTGCAGCGAGGGAAAAGAAGATTTGAGATTCATCCTGTGAATCTGAATAAATTACAGTTCAAAGATTTAAATGCTACAATTAGAATTATATGCAAAATGCTAAGGAAGCAAAGAAGTGAGAGTTAAGTTACCTGCAAGTCAAGTAAAGTTTTTTACTGGGGAAAGATCATTTTATGTGAATCTTAAAACCTGAGTTTTATTTCCCCAGCTAGAGAGGAAAAGGATATAGCTAGCAATGGCACTAGTTTGTGCAAATGTGTGGAGGCCTGAAAGGCCACAACCTGTTCAGGGAACAAAGGGTGATTCTGTGTGTGCCTCTGGTGCAGAAAGATAGGGAGAGATAAGGTTGAAAATGTAGGGGGGATTAGTCTCAGACTGAAGGGCATTCTGTGTCACCCTTAGGCATTTGGGCTTCCTTCTATAAACTTCGGGCAGTCAGCAGAGGCCTTCACACAGGGAGTGACGTGATCAGTGTTCTAGGAAGATAACCCTGGGGACCGTGAAAGCGGGGTTATTGGGATAAGAGGCTGTAGGTAAGAAGGCCAATTAGGAAGTGACTGTAATAGTCCAGGGCTGTGCATTTTGCACAACCATACTTAAAGAACAAACAGGGAAGTGGCCTGGCAAAGAGTTCTGCTGCCTTTATTCTCCTTTGAGAGCTGTGTGCCTTCCAGCTGGACATTTCTGCTATGGTTCTGAGGGTTCTGGTTAAATTATGTCAGATGGACGAAAAGAGCAAAAGAAATAAAAGGCTTCAGCAGAAAAATCATCTTTTAGTTGGAACAATCCCTTGATAATTAACTGCAACAATCTCATAGCCAAAGAAAGCAAAAATGCTTCTGAGGCAAAACCTAACATAGCTTTAGTCCACAGGATTTTTGCTTGCCTCTCAAACCGTACCCTCCATGGCTCCCCTGCCATCTGTCTCCCATCCTTGTCACAACTACATGCAATCAGGAGAAAGTAGAAATCAGAGGAGAGAAAACCCACAAATAATAAAAAGCTCCAAGTTTCTGCATATCTTATTAATAACATAGGCCCATGAGCCCTTAACCTTGCAATTAAGTTTCTGTTTTTTCACATCTGTGAACTATGTGGGTTTTTAGGCCTTGTTTAGGCTTGTATTTTTTGTAAGCCAGTCCCCAATCCAAAACATAACTGGTATTTAATATTTATTTCTTATATTACCAAAAGACTGAGAGCAGTAAGTTTTAAACAGGAGATTTTTTTTTTTAACATTCCCACTGAAGTATTTTAAATTCTTTTCCACAATTACTTGATTAGAAACCCTCCTGCAAAGGTGAGTGAATTAAACTAGGAAAACGGGAGAAGCATAGTTGCTTGGTGGAAAGAGCATGGGGATTGGCCAGTAGTAGTCCCTCCCCATCCCGTTTTCCTCATCTGTAAAACTGAGATAAAATTACCCATCTTGCAGAGTTGTTGCCTCTCCTACAAGACTGTCACTTCCCTGAAGGTAAGAACCAATGTGTGGTTCATAGTTATAGCCCAGTACTTAGCACATTTCTCAGCAAGTAGTAAGTGTTGAGTTAATATTTGTTGACTAAATGAACGATTTAGGAATACTAATCAATGCACACTACCTGGCGTATGATAGGTGCGTATCATATAGTGAGTCTATTACTAAAACCCAGGCGATAGCAACAGGGAAACTTTACAGCATCAGAGAAATGTCTGTTGCTTATAACATGTATTTTAGGAAAGGAGTTTATAATCTCTATTCTAAATCATAGTGCCTAAAGATATGAAGTGATAGTTTACATTCTTCAGGTTTTGTTTCAGTAAAATCTCAATAATTAATGCAAATCTATTGTTTTGGTTTTTAAATTTTAACTATTGTTATTCTTTCCTGATTGAACACAATATAAAATTAAGATGGCATTGAAAAATCTGATCATGAAATATGAGCTAATTGTAAACATGTGTGCAGTTACCTGGACAGCTTCCACCTCAAATTGATGCTAATATTCTTCAGTTGTCTCTTTAAATGCCATTAAACCTACCTATTGAAAGTTGGTGGGGATGTTACACCTAGAACAAAAATCCCCTCATCTATTCAAGGTGTGTTGTATGTGGAAAATACCTATTTTTTCCACTGTCAATTTCACCTCAGTGTCATAAATAGCATTGCCTCCTCCTTTCTACAGTTAACCAAGGCTCACAGTAAGTTGAACTATAATGAAAGGACTCATGAGGGTAATTAATCTCCTATAAAATCATTTCTAGGAAAGAGCTATTTTTATGCTGTCAATTGGAAACATTTCCAAAGCATGTTTTGAAATTCCTTACTGAAATCTTTGTGAAGTCATTGTTTCCTCAATTTTCAGCTATATGGGTTAAATTTTATTCTTTGATATGTGGTAAAAGGCTTCAAGCAGTAACAGGTGTTTCCTTCAAATGAACAAAACTTTCAATGGCATTATTTAACACTATGCAGATTGAGTTGAATCTTTTTTTTTCTTTCTAACAATCCTTAGATAAATATAAGAAATTCTGTGAAAAGGTTTTATTCATGAAGACCATCAAGAAATACTCAATGAATTCTTACTATGGGCAAGGGACTATGGTGGTGATTTTGAATTCTACAAAAAGTCAGACACATATTCTGGCCTCAAGGAGTTCAGAGTCTCGTGAAGGATTAAGACACGTACATCGATAGATGTAATCCAAAGCAAAAAATAGTGCTCGGTAACATAAGAAAGGCCCAGAGAATTGCCATGGGAGTTCAAAGGGTAGAAATCCCTGGATGGCACATGGGGATGGGATGGGGTAAAGGTTGTAAGCTCTTTGATCAGAAGCTAGCACACTGTATTTTGCAAACAGCACACAATACAGATGTTCCTCAAGTTATGATGGGGTTACATCAGGATAAACCCACTGAAGGTCGAAAATGCATTTAATACTATACCATGGAGTTTCTGTTGTTTACTCTCAATCCCAGGGCTGCATCACGAGAGAGGACTTCATATTGCTGGCCTGGGAAAAGATCAGAATTCCAAATTCAAAGTACAGCCCTGGCCGGTTTGGCTCAGGGATTAGAGTGTGGGCCTCGGACCAAAGAGTCTGGGGTTTGATTCCAGTCAAGGGCATGTATCTCAGTTGCGGTTCAGTCCCCAGCCCTGGTTGGGGTCATGCGAGAGGCAATCAATCGACGTGTGTCTCTTACATTGATGTTTCTCTCTCTTTCCCTCCCTCCCTCCCTCCCACTCTACCTGAAAATCAATGGAAAAATATCCTCAGGTGAGGATTACAATAAATACATAAATACATACATACATAAATTAGAAGTATGGTTTCTATTGAATGAGTATTGCTTTCACGCCACCATGAAGTTGAACAATTGTAAGTTGAATCACCGTAAGTCGGGAACTGTCTGTACTCAATCGATAATTCTGCTAGGTCCCGCAGAGAAGACCAGATGTAGCCTATAGGAGCGCTTGTCCTCCAGCAGTTCATAAACAAATAGGGAAATCAAGGTCAGCACCTTCATTCCTTTAACACTATTTATTGAAAGCTCATCATTTACCTAGCACTGTGTTAGGTCCCGGGACTACAGAAGTGAAACAGCAAGGTCTCTGCCTTCAACAATGTGCACAGTTGTGGAGGTGCCGGACACCTGCAGCGCTGGGTGAGAGGTGATGATGGGTCAGTTCGAAGCCCGAGTGTTCCTGGGGGCAGGGAAGCTTTGCCAGATCAGTGAGACCTGAGGGATGAGCAGACCTGCCAGGGGACTATGAAGAGCATGTGTTCCAGGAAGGGGAATTGCAGCTCTGAAGGGGATGAATTTGACATGTTTGGGGCTAGCTTCTGGGGGCAACCCCAACACTCATATAGCGCTACATGCTGGGCACTGTTCTAAGCACTTTATTTACAGTAACTTATTAGCACTCACAATAACCCTATAGAAGTGGGTACTATTATTATCACCATTTTGAAGGTGAAGGGATTGATATGCAGAGATTAATTTGCTCAGAATCATTATTAGTAGCAAATCCATCCAGGATGCAAACCTAGGCAGTCTGGCCCTAGAATCCATGTTCTCTAATGACAGGTGGTATGGGAAAGGTGTTATGAATCAGACCATGAAGGGCCCTGCAAGCCAGGCATTTCTCATTAGGCGATGAAAAGCCATTAAAAATAACTTAAAACATGAGAGAGGCAAGGAAAAAGATGAAACTATCGCTCACAAAGCCCTAATGCAAGGTTGGAAACTGGTAGCCAAGATACATTTGGCTTACACAATGTTCAAAAAAAAATTTTTTTGAATCAGTTGTCCATTTTTAAACATGGAGAAATTTCTTAGTAAAATCCTGATCTCTATTATCTCTTGAAAACTTGCTATACATGACAACAATGGGTCCACATTCTGCATGGCAGCCATTGGCTAGAGCGAGAGGAGGCGCCTCCCTTTTAGATACAAGGATTTCCAGTTTGCCACAGACCTCACCCCTCCCTATTGTAAACTCATCCTATTGGACTGACTTAATTCTCTTAGGGATGTGAGGTCCACCCTTCATCCCCAACAATTAATATCTCTCAGTTTGGGGCTCAGAATCTTCTTGTGTAAAAGATGAGGTGTTTACACTATCAGAATTTCTCAAATTATTCTGATGATAAAAAATGACCTGGAGGTGTTTACTTAAAATACAGCTTCAAGATCTCTCCCAGGACTTTCAGATTAAGTGGGTCTGGGATAGACTGAAAATTTGTTTTTTGTTTTTTTTAACAAGTACCTCAGGTAATTGTTATTATCAGGGGACTTGGAGGAATGTTGACCTCTCTTGGAGTTCTCCCAGCTGAAGCTCAGTGGAAACACCCGACAAATCTCAGGGAACTGGAGTGGGAGGGAGAAGCTTTCTCTTGGTCAGCTTCCAGTCTCCCTGCTGTCAGCCCACCAGGAGCTAAGGAATACACATTTCTCTGCAAAGGGTGAAGAGATTTCCAGGGAAGAGTTTTAACTAAAACAATTTGCTACTTGGGACAGAGAATGTACCAGTTTACTAAGGTGACTACTGCACAAGAACCACAAAAGGTAGGACAGTCTACAAACAGAATGGCTCTTAGCACTGGCTTGAACTGACTGATGAGCTGACCTTCTGTGCCAGACACAGTGCTGACACTTTGGACGAGACAAGGAGGAGCTGATCAGCATGATAAACACCTGTTTTTGTACAGCTTCCTGTTCAATGTCAGGCACAAGGGTAGGAGCTTGGGAAGTGAGTGGTGTCCCCATTTTTCTTATATCCATTAATACTTTCTGGCTTATAATTCAATTGCTTATTTCAAATCCTTGTTAAAACAACTGAGGCTCAGTGAGGTCAAGAGACACCTCCAAAGTCACAAGGCAAGGAAGGGAAAAATCAAAATTGTACTGTGAGCTCAGCCCTCTGTAAACCTAGCTGTCTCTCAAAGAGGCCAACAGCAGAGGTTAGCCTGCGGGAGGATGAAACTAATTGGATCTAATCTTTTCCTTATCCAATAAGTGGGACAGAGCCTCAGGAAAACTAAAGGAGACAAAAAGCAGGAGGAATGAATTCTAAGAATTGTTCTCTTTGATCTCAGAACCTTCTTGGCAGAAGTGATTTTTGAGTCCCTGGGTGTTCTTATGCTAACATATTTTCAGCAATTAAGTGCCTGAGAAAGAACTTAATGCAAAGAAGTTGCAAACTTTCTTAGTGTCATCACTTAACACCTGATTATATCCCCAAATTGTAATCATCAAAATAATCACTTGACAAGAAATGGCTCACCTGGAGAAGAGCCTTCTGATTTTATGTTGCTTCTTTGTGTAACTAAGGACAGAGCTGGCCAAAGATTAAGAGTAAGGGTGTAGCAGTTAAGACAACAGGCTTTTAGAGCCAGAACAACCTGGGCTTGGATCTTGGATCCTAGCTAGAACTTGGGAAAGTTAGTGTAACTTTTCTAAGCATGTTATTTCCCCTATAAAAAGGGAAAATGAACAAGACTTATATCATAGATTTTTGTGAGAATTAAAGGAAACAATGCATAGAAAGCACTTAGTTCAGTTCCTGGAAGCTCTCAATATATATAACCCGGTAATAATTACATCTCCCATGAGTGGGTAGTTTTCTATGTATGTGCTATTTATGTATTCTATGTAATTATACTATGTTGTAAGTTAGAGGGTGATTTAAGTAAAAAAGAACCCCCCACCCTAAACTACATAGCCCAACAGAACTGAATATGGAATGACACCATCCAATTAAGTTTTGTTAATTTCCACTAATCTAGTTTCTTCTCTGTTTCTATTAACTTAATTTGGTTCTTTATCATTCATTTGGAGGATCAAAACAGTTTCTGTTCAAAATCAAAGGCTGAGCATGCACAGTGTGCCAAGTACTGTGCTAGAACTTGCTGTGTGAAGACGATTGTTACAATGTCTAGAATAGGAAGCTGGAAAGGGAGATGCTTGGCCTGAGTCCTGAAGCATGGCTAGGAGCTGCCCAGGGGAGAACGGGGCGATGAACGAGGGACTTTTTAGTCCACGGTGTTTGCTAGAAAATTGAGTGTTAAGGAAAGGAGTGGAGAGAGGTCGGCTGAAAGGTAGACAGAGAGCAGATCAGAGAGAACTTTGCCCTTCTAAGAACCATGGGCTTGTCCTGCAAGCAAGGTGAAAGCTCAGGATTTTATGTAAAAAACTAAAATGGTCAAATTGGAGTGTTTTGTGGCTCACTCTTCACAGGTGGGTCCAACTGTCAGCCCCCGTGCTAAACGGGATTTCAGGGGAGTGTAATGTAAAGGGACAGCGGTTCACTGTTCTGGTCTGTCCTGCCCACCTCCCTCTTCCTTCCCTGAACCTTCTTTCCTGTTAGCACCCCTGTCCCCAGCCTCCAGGGTAATACAGGTCTGGCCAATCCTGCTGGCCATGATGATTGGTTGGCGATTGATCTGTGACTTCAGCTGGGCCAATCAGATCTTCCTGAGACTTTTCTGCCAGAGTAGAGCATCTCCTTGCGGGTGCTGCCGAGCTGATGGATGTCCGTGATTGCTGGCAGCCCGCTTGCCGGCCGCAGAACATCAGTCTATTGTAGAACAAGGGACGGAGGTGAAACTTGAAAGCAGAGCTCTTGCATCCCAGCTGCACCTGAAGCGAGGCCCGTGGATCTTTAGTAATGCGCTCAAGCTAGTCTTTTTTGTTTCCCGAGCAATTTATTCATTAAAATCTATTCAGTATACCATCAATGGTTCTCCGTGTGTCTTGTGCTGATGAGTAGACACTGAGAGGATTTAACAAGCTCGTCATTTAAAAAGTCTGAGCTCACTCTCATCACCTGGCATTGTACATGGTCATCTGTTGAAACAGATTGCTTTTCAACAGCTCTTAGTTTAAGATCATATAAGTTCTGCATAAACTAACTTAAAGTTAGTTCCTTTGTTTTGACTTATAAGCCTCAACTTAACTTCAGAATAAGGAATGTAGGCCAAAGAAAGCCTAATCAGTCATTCATATAGAACAGTATTGTTTCTATAATTTGGAGCTTTTTTTTAAAAATATTCACCTGAGGACATTTTTTTTGCATTTATCTTCAGATAGAGTGGGAGGGAGAGAGGGAGGAAGAGAGAGAGAGAAACATCGATGTGAGAGAGACACATCAAGTGGTTGCCACCCACACAACCCCAACCGGGGCCGGGGACAAACTGCAACTGAGGTACGTGCCCTTAGCGGGAACCGAACCAGGGACTCTCGGGTCCATGGGTCGCTGAGCCAAACCAGCCAGGGCTAATTTGGAGCTTTCTGAATGGATGGGTTCGGGCCTGATGCAGCTGTAAAAAGATTACTTAATGAATAGACTATGGAAATTATACAAAATGTTATTAAATTTAAACATTAATAGCTTAAACTGCATTGTGTTACTAATTGCTATTCAAACTCAAAATCCTGGTTTTGAGTCCTCAAGAAGGTGTCGTGGGTACACAACCATACCTGCTTGTACTTGGGGTGTGTACATACATATTTCAACAGAAACTTTGGCTTTAGGAAAGAGTCACAAGCATTTAAAATAATGGCTTTAATCGTCATTTTAAGTATATGGTAGAGGAAAGTGTGCTTTAATTAAATACACATTATACCAGTGAGGCTGGCAAAGTTGAAAGTTACTCCTAATGTTGATAGCTATAAAAATCAGTTTGTTCATGACAAGACAATGAGAGAAATAAGCATTCCCTTTGAAAAAAAATTTCTTAAAATAAAAAAAAATGTTCACAGTGGTTTGTATCAAAAGTATGCATTTTATGACAATAACATGTGCAGACTGAGCACCCTCGGGCTCTCTTTATACTCTAAAGAAAATGAGCATTTACATTAGTCATGGACTGTACTGACTTTTTAAAAAGGGTCAATTGTACACTTACCCCTTAGACAGGATAAACTGTCCTGGGGTGTACAATTTGAACACCATCATTAAAGTTGTTTACAAAAAAAAAAGAATTAAAACACAAAACATTTTTTTTCTTGGGAGTGAAATCTTTCATTTGCTGTTATAACCAGTAAATGCCATTCATTAATTAACTCAAAAATGGAAGGGAGGGCCCCACAAAAACACTATTTGAGCAAGCTGAACAAGACACATTATAGTTTTATAACTGAAGACTAGCTACTATATGTTACAGGTCCCAGCTAGGCAGGGGCAAAACGACATCTATTTCTTTGCTTGCTTTGTGATCATACCCCTTGGAGGTGTTACGGGGTCTTGTGGCATTCAGCTTCTTTTTCTCTGCAGGTTTTAAAGTCTGAAAAGAACCCTGGCCGGTTTAGCTCAGCGGTTAGAGTGTAGGCATGAGGACCAATGAGTCGCGGGTTCGATTCTGGTCAAGGGCATGTACCTCGGTTGCGGTTCGTCCCTGGCCCTGGTCGGGGTCACGCGGGAGGCAGCCACGCCAAAGTGTCCCTTTCACATCGCTGTTTCTGTCTGTCTTCCTCTCTCCCTTCCACTCTATCTGAACAAGAATGGAAAAAATGTCCTCGGGTGAGGATAAATAAATAAATAAATACAATCAGAAAAGAGCACATTAGTGTTTCATCTATGCTCCTCATGGCACCTGTATTGTCAAACTCTCCACAATACGTGGGTGCAGCAAACAGAGGGACCAACTGCCTCTTTGCAGAAAATTCATGTCCATCATCAACCACCTGATGGGCTCCACATATAAGCTCCAAATCCTGCTGATGGGGAAATTCTGCAACCACTTCTGCACCAAATGTGAAGGACACGCCCATCTTTTTCACCCCTGCCCGAGACATCTTTATTGGGGTCAGACCACGAAAGAGCGCAAAGAAGACCTTGCTCTGGTACATCAGTTGGTTGCATAATTTGCCAAATCTGCTCCATGGATTGAAGATCTAGTGATAAAGCTCCATGACAGCAAAATATTTTCTCATCCACCATAGCTCTTACCAGTTCAAGCAGTCTGTGAAAAATTTCCATAATTCAATGTTATATCTTCTTTTACATTCATCATAAAATCCATACATTTTATTGATGCTCGCACATTTGTGGTCTTGGGATATTTGATTTTGTATGCCAGTAAGAGGCAGATAATCTGCAGTGACTGCTTCCCGCGGCCACATAGTACCCCAGAAACAGGTAGTTTTCTAGCAGGAAACCACCGTCAAAAAGTCGAAGCAAATCGCAGTATTGCCCATGGACATCACCACGTATTTGAGTGGTGATTCAAGTTCCAGTAGGATAGGCTGACTGAGAGAGACACCTTGGGATTTAACAGCAACAGTCCTCTGATTTCCATCTTCTATAGCTTGACTTTCTTACCAGGTTTGGACCCCCTCACTTCCAGCAGCGGTTGGATGATGCTATGTTGGGTGTTTCTATACCCACCATCGCTGACCCTGCCCTGCGTCACCTGCGGCTCCCGCCCCAGACTCACGCCTCCTTTCCCACGCTAGGAGCACAGAGTTGGTGGCAGCAGCGATGCCAGCAGCCACATGGGGTCCCCCTCAACTGCCTCTCCCTGCTTCCTCCTTCTCTCCCCACTGGAACCATGAGAAGAACAACATGGCCTTAAGCTAGTTCCATTTGAAACTAAGAGTAGGGTAAGCAATGGAGTCTCAAGGATTTCTGGATGTGAGATTTTCAGGGCTAAAACCTGGACAGTCCCAGGTAAACCCAGACAGTTGATTACCTGAATACCAGGGGCAACCACAGAGGCTGGAGTCTAGACGGAGGCTTTTGTAGTAGTTCAGTCGAGTGATACGGGCCTAAACTTGTAGTTGATGAGGAAAATCAAGAGAGGATTTGAGAAGTATTTGGGGAATAGAATAGGCAAGGCTAGGTGATCAGATGTAAGGAATGAGGGAGAATTCTTGCCTCTGAGGTTTCCAGCTAAGGTAATTTAGTGATGATAGTGCCACCAATGACATTTTAGTGAGGGGAGATGGCTTTCATCTTGGACACATTCTGTTTCAGGTCCTTGGGTGACTATCTGTTAAAATGTCCAGTAGGATAGGTAAGTCTGATGCTTGGACAAACTATAGGCTGAATATTTTGATTTGGTTTGGTTTTGTTCTGAGCATATAACAACTCTGAGAATGGGTGGTCTTCAAGAACGGGTCAAGTGAGATAAGCAGCAGTGGGCCAAGGATAGAAACTTGAGACTGAGGGTGGGATTTGAGGAGGCAGACATAGGAAAGGGAGTCAGAGGAGAGGAAAAATGAGAGTGATGTCACAGAAGATGGTAGCACAGAATGGTGAGTTTACATGTTAGAGGGGACCTGGAGGCAGAGACTGAAAGGTTCCACTGAATTTGGAAATTAGGTGTTCATTGGCCATTTTATTGGGAAAAATCAGTTCCATTACATAGGAGGAAGGAGAAGCAGATTGCTGCCAATTGAGAAGATGGGAGGTGGGGAAGAGAAGACAGGGAGGGTGGACCACTCTTTGGACCATTTTGATGAAGAGAGAAGAGGAAGGGACTTAGGGAATAGCTGGAAGACTTGGCCTTGAACCATAGGTTGCTTCTCAACCTGTGCGTCTGATGGAAGATATTTAGATGGGTGTGATTTGGGTGTGGGAAGGTAGGAAGTTTTAAGAATTCAGGCCAAATGACCCCAACATTTTTTTCATGGAGAAGGCAGGATTTTTTGCATGGTGGGAAGGAGATAAATAGGGTGATAAAGGTTTGGAACTGAGGAGTTGAACAAGGACTAATAAAAGGAGTGTGAAATACCGTTGTGGCTCAACAAATATTTGAAATACTACTGCCTTTGTCTCTACTGATTTATTCTCTTTGTTCAGTCTAGTTATCTTTATGAAAACAAAGCTATCATGTCATGACCTTGCTATAATATTTCTACCAACTCTCTCCCTTTGTTTATATAATCAATACAAACTCTTACACTTTGACTGGACCTGAACTTCCTTTCTAGCCTCATTAACATTCTCCTTCCCATACTCCCACCACAAAGATCTGTGACATCCCAGAAACCTTTAGAACTCAGCATTTAGATCTACGGTTTTTGCTGCTGAGAATATTCTTTCCCTAGTCTTACCAACAAACTCCTACTCATCCTTCAAGGCCCAACTGATTTATTGCCTCCTCTGTGAAACCTTTTCTGACTCATTAAGTTACAGCAGCTTCTTATGATAGCATTTACCACACTGTATAGTGATTTATCTGTTTACCTCTTATTGCTCACTCCTCCCACCCCACCCCCACCCCCATTATCCTGGGAGATCCTTGTCTTTTCTGGGTTTATCCTAGGACAAACTTAGCATAGTACCAGCAGGAGCTACTACACTCTAAGTAGAAGCTCAACAAATGAATACATTTCTGTCCTGCTTCTAAAAAGCAATTGCTCTGTTATTCAAATTGAATGTTTGAGTTGACTATTTTTATTTTTTGTAGTTATATTTTATGAGATCTTCTTATAAGGCATTGTTGATGCTTGGCTGAAGAACTTCGCTCACTTAATTCTATTAATTGTCTATATATAAAATACCTTTCCACAGTTCACTTTTCCTTAAACATTATTTCCAGTCCTGCTGATGAGTCAGTAGCTGAAGTATCAGGAAGTGAATCTTTAAATATCTTTTAAATACCTGTAATTATACACAGCAAACCCACATACCCTTCTCTGACCCCATACTCTAGACTTTAGTTCTTCTCCTGATTTTCAGTTCAAGAAGGAAAATGTAGAATGACTTGGGGTGGAGATGACAAAAAGCAACCAAAAGTGAATTGCTCTCCTTTCTCAAATTTGTATAAAATTTAAAGCTAGAAGCAATGTTAACAATTACCTGGTCTAAATAATTTTTAAAGCATAGATTCTTCTTCTCTGGAAACAGGACCAAAAGTCGTAAAGGTTGCACAGTAAATTAATGGCAATCACGCTAGAACCTACATTTCCTGAGTCCAAGACGTGTGTTCTTTCTCTTGCTTCATACTGACTACTCATAAAAAAATGCAGATTTTTTTTTTTTTTGGAAAAGTGTGTCAAATACACTTTTGGATCTCTCCAAACTTCTATTTCCTTATGTGTAAAATAGGGACAACAATAGTAGCAACCTCATGGGTTTGTTGTAAAAATTAAATGAATTGATGGATACAACATGTTGAGAATAATACCCAGCCATCGTAAGTGATTGCAATTTATTATTGTTTATTCTTAGTTAAGGTTTAGGTCATGACACTTTTTTTTAAAAAGAATTGGTTTGAGAGAGAGAGAGAGAGACATCGATCAGTTGCCTCCCATATGCACCCCGACTGGGAATCAAACATACAACCTGGGTATGTGCCCTGAGAGAATTGAACTCAAGACCCTTTGGTGCTCAGGGGCCATGACACTCTTGATTACTGAAGAACTTACTTGCTCACTTTACCTTACTTGACTAATTTAAAATTTTCCAAAGTTATTTTGTTTTTTCCCCCTATTCAAACCATGCTACAAATATGAAGACAATCCATTGGCTGCACAGTCTGAATGACCCAGGAGTATGAAATCAGCATCTGCGCTTTTTAATTGTAGGCTCCTGCGTAACTTTAACTTCTCTGAGCCTCAGTTCCTCGACTGGAGGATAGAGTAAAATAATACCTACTTTCCCTTAAGAGTTGTTATGAGGCTTAAAATGGGAGAACAGCCCTGGCCAGGTGGCTCAGTTGATTTGAGCATCACCCCATACACCAAAAGGTTGCAGGTTCGATTCCTAGTCGGGCACATGCCTAGGTTGCAGTTTCAATCCCTGGTTGGGAAGAGTATGGGAGGCAACTGATTAGTGTTTCTCTTTCTTTCTCTCTCAAATCAATAAAAACATATCCTCAGGTAAAGATTAAAAAAAAAAAAAAAATAGAACAGATGCAAAGTGCCAGCCAGCCTAGTGTCAATGTCAGGTCCTTCCTTTCCCCAGTGCCTCACACAAATGTCTGTAAATATCAACAGATGTTCTATGGCCCATATTGAAATGTTCCTCATTGATGTCAGATCTAAAAGGGTCTATTCTGATGTCAGAACCAATCCATGTAATGCTTTGGCCAATAAAAAAAATACTTTTGAAGGTGAAAGGTAGCAATGATCTGTTGCACATGGACGATGCCTGGAGTGTGGTTCTCCAAAGGGATGTTTGTTTTCTGACATACTGTAAAGCTCCTTTATGATTTTTAACATGTCCAAGTACAAGCTGTACCATATATGTTTACATTTTTGAAAATATAAACTGGCTTTTTATTTACGTCTATTTTAGAAGGAAATGTTATATCATGCCTAGTGTTAGTTCTAGTTTTCCTAATACAGTTGGCCTTTAGACATGGGGGTTAGGATGTTGACACCCCAGTCGAAAGTCTGTGTATCACTTTTTACTCCCCTTAGTTTACCTTGGCATACAGGGGGATTGGTTCTCGAACCTCCTACGGATACCAAAATCTGTGGATGTTCAAGTTCCCTATATAAAATGGAGATCAATGCATCCAGTAGCTTTGCTGCACCTGCGGACTCCTAACCACAGATCGAACAAGTACAGGTGTCTCCTGAAAAAAATCCACAGTCTGGCTGGTGTGGCTCAGTGGTTGAGCATCGACCCATGCACCAGGAGGTTGCCGTTTCGATTCCCAGTCAGGGCACATGCCCAGGTTGTGGGCCAAATCCCCAGTGGGGGGCATGCAGGAGGCGGCCAATTAATGTTCTCTCTCATCGATGTTTTTATCTCCTTCTCCCTCATCCTCTCCAATCAATAAAGAAAAAAAATTAAAAAAAAAATCCACATATACATGGACCCATGCAGTTCAAACCCGTGTTGTTCAGGGTCAATGGTACATAAAAAAATACTAATAAATTTTTAAAAATTGTGTACTGTCTAAATCTCACATTAATGACCAGGTCTGTCAGTGCCTGGCACTGAGTAGATACCACTGGCCACGCCTGTTCAGTGACTGCCTTGGACCTGCCCCAGCATACCAAGTTGTGGATGCAGTGTCCTTGTGATACTGCATGGTTAATGTCCTGGATCAGGGCAGACTTAAGGTCTTGTAGTGGAGGGAGCTGTCACTTCTCACTAACCAGTTTGTGTGTGTGTGTGTGTGTGTGTGTGTGTGTGTGTGTGTGTGTCAGGGGAGGGTTTGGATCTAGTGGCCAGAAGTAGCAACTGGCATATGGACGTCTCAGCTGCAAAAGATCCCGAAACTCGAGATCTTACCATGATGTAACTCAACCATTTAAATTACTTGCTTTCATAATCGAATAGATCATCTAGGAGTATAGCAATGTTTCATATATAAAATTCTCAGTGATACCTAAACCTTTATTACTAACTTCCACTCCTGTGTTAAACATTGCTCTCTCCATAGTTCTGTTTTGTAGGGCTGGTGGTTTTCTACAGACTTATATATTAAGTCATTAGATTATTAGGATGAACTTATTGGAACTGCATTTTCCTCCAGGGCAGAGAAAATACTAGTTTTTTTAAAAACTGATAGTTGAGGTGAGGATCCGTAAGATCAACTGTACGATTGCCCAGGGCTGGCCTACGGTTAAACAACCCTTAATAGACGTGAATGACTTAGATAAGAAGATAGTAACTGGAGCGACAGAAGGGCTCATCTGAAGACAAAGGCTATTAGCTGCTGACAGTGGTAAAAGGGGCAGAGGAGCAAGTATTTAATAGAATACAACCATTGCCCTGGCCAGTTTGGCTCAGCGGTTAGAGCGTTAGCCTGCGGTCCAGAGAGGCCCGGGTTCGGTTCCCGCTAAGGGCATGTACCTCGGTTGCGGTTTGTCCCCGGCCCTGGTTGGGTTGTGCGGGAGGCAGCCACTCGATGTGTCCCTTTCACGTCGATGTTTCTCTCTCTCTCTCTTCCTCTCCCTCCCTCCCACTCTATCTGAACAAAAAATGGAAAAATGTCCTCGGGTGAGGATAAAAAAAAAAAAAAAATTAAAAAAAAAAAAAAAAAAAGAATACAACCATGCTCTCAAAACAAGCTAATGGTGTTAGTCACACCGGGTTGTGCAGAGATGGCCAGTGGGACCGGGTTCTGCAGTCAGAGCTGTAAGCTGAAAGTCTGTAAACCTGGGCACAGGGAAGGAAGGAGGGAGAAATACTCAAGTCTACTTAGCCCCAAATAAGGTGGCTAATGAATATCCATATGTATGTGTAATTGATCCTTGCCAATGAGCTGATTGCTGCTCATAGCCGGGAGAGTTGAAAGGCCACGTGACATACTCCCACCATTACCTGAAGGTTTGAGTTCCTTGTTCGTAACGTTAAGGGAGTGTAACGTTTCACCTGCCATGATTGCTTACATAGTCGACCCTTTTCAGCCTCATTAAGCTCCCGCTCCTCACCTTGTTTTAAAATCAGTGCTACTCTATCCCATCTACCATCCCCAGTACAACTGTCTTCCACTGAAAGTCACAAGAACTTCTGGTAATTTAGTCTGCACCAGAGAAAGTGCTTGTCAGTTGTTGCCTATTTTTCATGATGAAAGTGGCTAAATTCTTCAGTCATTTCCTAGAAAGGATTAAATGGCTATCATTTGCTCCTGTCCTTTGTAGTGTGTGAGGACTGGTCTCAGAAGCAGAGGCCACCTCTGTAGCTGCCCAGTCCGTAACCAGGTGCTCATTGGCTGCTTTTCCCTTTGTAGATGAAGCTGTCTTTCCTTCATCTCTGTGGGAATCCCAGCCCTGGGAAAAGGGGTGGAGGAGGAGGAGGAGGCTGGGTACCTTCAGCAAACGCATGGTGAATGAGTCATTGGGAGTCTAATGACCTTTCCATTTGTTATCTGTTTCCATGGTCACTGCTGGGTCTCAGGATGGGAAACACCCCTCCACACATAGGGAATCCTTACGTCACTCCTTAACAACCTCCACTGACTTCCTGTTTCTTGTGGGATAAACAGGTAGTATGGGAGACGCTCTGCACACTAGCTCTGAGTCCCCTTTTCTCCGCCTGTCATTTCCTCCTAAGACTTCGTTCCAATGCTTACAGGCTTTCTTCTCTGAGGACCCAGCTCAAACATCACCCCCTGGAAAGCCTTCTCAGACTTTGCCGACATGGAGCCCTCTTTCCTCTGGGCTCTCACAGCACTGTGTATTCACCTGAATTAAGGCACTTCGCACGTGGTGACATAATTATCGTTTACAGGTCGGTTATTCCTACCCTCCTCAGACTGTAAACTTCTCATGGGCTGGTGTGTGTCTTATTCGAGTGTCATCAGAGCCTGAGTTCCACACCTGGCTCTCAGCAGGTGCTCAGAAAATGTTAACGGAATGAAGGAAGGAAGGAAAAGGGAAAGAGAACTGGTCTTCTTTTAATTTGCTCAGCCACGGACAGGATGACATAACGAGGCACTGACCCAGTAAAGAGCAATGGTGCTTTAATGAAACTTCTTTCAAATCTGAACACGTTAGCTGTGAAATAAATGCTTTTATTCTTTCCATAGGACAGATTTCCAAACAATGATCACAGTATTTAGGTTAATAAGATGCTGGACAGATGAGTAGCCAAAGAATGTTATAAAATAACAAGTTCCCATCAACTATATATCAAATTTTACTGAGACATCAAGAGAATATATGTTTATAGTTACAAAGCGAAAAACAAGACATTGTTACAGGAATTAAGTCCACAAGACTAGAAAAAAAAAGCTGTATGACAAAAAGGCCCTTCCTAAGCTATTAAATGAGCATACACAACAGACAAACGGATTTTGTATCTGAAGCAGCTTATAGCACCAACACGCTGGTAGACAAGTAGAGGGGTGGACCACTGGACCAGGACGTCTGAGGGCAGGAGGGATCTCAGCCATCATCTACTTCAAGCCTGTTTTACAGATGGCGAAAGGGAGGCACAGAGACATGAAGTGCCTTGTCCAAAGCTGCATGACACAAGGGCACAGGATTGGCTAGAAAACGACCGAGGCCACCCAACTTTACGTAAGTGTGCTATTTTAATATACATATAATTCTACTTGATTCAATGTACTTTTTCCTATGAACAGATACGCCACAAAAGAAATCAATACAATTAATAACATAGTCTGTATTGTATTTATTTTATTGTGAAAGGACTGACATAGTGTAATTCACTTCTTGGGCCTATTTTGATCTTAAATTGGAATTGGGTATAATCACTCGGACAACATCATTTTAGTTATAAATCGGTTGAAAAGAAGGCATCTGAAGAGAAAGTTTGGCACATCCTGCATTCCCTAAACTAACCTATACCTCAAAATTACTAAATTATCAGTATAATTGTTTTTCTGATAGTTTAAAAATTAGTAAAGTATAATATAATTACAGCTGGTGAGCTCCCTTCTCTTAAAGTGACTTCTGCACCTGTGTTCTAAAACTTCTTTCATTTTGAAGGCTGAACTATTTTTTACCGGTCCTTCTGTTATTTGTAATATTTCCGGCCAGATTTTACTGTCTGTCTCTCTCTAGCTAGGTCTATTAGCAAAAAAAAAAAAAAAATTAGTAAAGTATAAAAATAGTCCAAACAAAGAGGAAGCAAATTAGGTCTTTTCTTTAAAAGGTAAGTATGGCACTTTTTATTTTAAAAAAGTAAGGAAATGTAAAAACCTGATTCTTTTAAGGAAAAAAGTAGGTACAACCTATAACTTGTGAACCGCCTGGCACATAAAGTGTTCTCTCTCTAGAAAAAAAAAGTGTTTCTGTAAAATTCTTTGGAATCATGAAATTTTGTCTAGCATACCTTGCCATGATCCTGAGGCCCCAACTGGACAGATTTGTGATGAACTAATAAAGATATAAGAATAAAAAACAGAGAGATCACTGTTAACAGAAGCAGCATCAAAGACAAAGTATAGTGAACATATTTAAATGGCTTCATAGAAATGAAGCCAAGAAGTTGCATGTACATATGTGATTAAGTGTGTCATTATAGTGGTAGTTGGAAAAAATAACACACTGGGCATTTGTCCATCATTATCATAAACCAGCTCTGCAGAACAGCTGAACTGTGGCTTCACAAGTAGACTAAAGCCTGATAAATAAAAGTGACTTCTGCGTATCATTTATATGTATACATATATTATATTTTCTCACATAGATGTCTAGTTATAAGTAAATCAACATTTAGCTACAATTTACCCCCTTCCTTGGGTCCAGCATCAAAGGATTCGATTTCACTTTTCCTGAACAGGCCCCATACCTGTTTAGGAAGTTACATGACATTTATACTCATGGCCTCTGTGATATCTGGCCAGCAAAAATAAAATGAAATCTCCTGGGACCTCAAGTCCATTCCTTATTACTACAAGCATATAGCAAAACATATTTGTTTTCTTTTAGGTGAAAGAACATGTTTTAGTACTGAAGAATAAACTATGCCTGCTACCAAAAATGTGCACATAACTGTATAATAAACATAATTCCATGAAAATACTTTAACAAGATGTATTATAAATATTTAAAGAAGCATTAAAAATCAGAGTGAAAATAAGATTAGTGTTCTGAAACTGCCAGAAAAATGTACTTATTAAAAAAAAAGATGTCTCCTTAAGTGAAGCATTAAATGTAAAGATGTCTTTTTAGTGTACATTTCAAACTTCCCCCTTTGAAAGGTAAAACCGTTCTCTCCTAAACAGGTAGCTATACTTTATGTGGGAAATGGGCAGGTTGCAGAACCAAGCTCCAGATGACAAGAGGTTTAGGGCAGTGGCGTGATTCACATGGTCTTGGAAAAGCGAGGCCAGTTCACGATGCTGAATAGATAGGTGACGTGGAGAAATACGGAATATATCTGAGCAGTTTAAAAACAGTCCTGCATTTGTTTATCAACAATGAACATAATACTCAAAGCCCAGACATTAGATTTTGAAAGGGGCTTGCACTGTAGGGCAACACTGTACAGAACTAGGCAAAATCTGTTGTAAATAATTCCTTTTGGGGGTTCAATCCTTTTTTGAGAATACATTTTTAATCCTTCATTAGTAGTTATTTTTAATGAACTGAAGATAAATTAAATTATCAAAAGCCAAGTGTATGGTTTGGGCCCTTAAGTGAGCATTAAAAAAAAAAAAAGAACCTCTCTTCTTTTCCTTTGATACAATTAACATACCCTCTGGTCAGAGGAGATTCATTCTTTTGGGATCCCCCTGGAAATCTGAGGATGTGAGGGCTACCTTTGTGCCCAGAGGAAAATCAAGGAACCCAACGCCCAGCTGCTGGGCCCAAGTCATGTGCCACTGAATCCACGCCTCTCTGGGATGGCTCGCAGACAAGGTAGGGATGACTGACACTGCAGGTGTTTGGAAAGAGCTTGTATCTTACTACCTTCATGTTTTTCGTATGTTTCAGTCCCACCATGTTCCACCAACATTACCTCTGCAAACAGATGTTCTAGTAGGAGAGAAAAGATAAAGGGAAGGCAGCGAGAAGAAGAGGAGCTAAATCACAAAGTCTGGTCAAGAATAGCAGCTGGTTTTAAACAGACCTGCTCCTCTCTCTGACGGGCTCCTGTGCACTCGGTCTCAGTCCCATCATCAGGGTGGGAATTTCAAAGGTGTCTGCCCCTAATCCAGAAAACGGGAGCCCCAGGGACACAGCTGCCCGGTGTCCTCCCCTTTTCTAGACTCAGGGTCACGGAAGCCCAAAGGCCTCTCATGAATGAATACCTCACATTATAAAAGGCTGCTAGTTCACTTTAAACATTTTAATTGGCACAGTTTATTGTAGCCAAAGAGGGTCAGCAAGAGATGACTTCGTTACTCGATTACAATGAATACAACCTTTAGGATGTTCTTTACTTTTTGTACAATAACTATATAAAAAGAGTTTCTTATTCTACCTACACAGAACTTAAGATAAAGGTATAACTTCTGGAGCTGGGGAACTGATGGTATGGAGAGAGAAATTTTAATAAGCAAATAAGCTTTGATATGTGTATATACAAAGACATATATATATAGATATATAGATATATATATAGATATATAGGTGTATATATATACACACACAAAAAAACACTCCTCATCCTTGTACACTGAACAGGTTGGCACAACCATGTTAAGAACACATTATAATAAGGGTTTAAGGACTTAAATTATTCTTGGCATTTTAATCTAGACGGGGGCTTAGGTAATTTAGCTCTTGACAGAAATGGATCATTCGTATAGTTGAAAGTATATCATTGTTTTTTAAAAAGGCCCAGACTGACTTTTGTTAAGCAGCAACCCAGTATGACACCATAGTTACCAAATGGAAAACAAGATTGTTATTTTGTATTAGATCAGTAGAGGGTATTTCAGAAAAAGGGACAACTTGGAAAATAAAGACTTCAGAGTCTATTATTCCATGGTAAGAGCATTTTAGTTATTAGCAGTGGTTACCAAATAAGCTGAAGGTAATTCTCTTCAAGGAGCTGCTCATAATTTGATTTGTTGAGAAGTCGTAAGAAACCGTTTCATCTTCCTCTATAAAATGATGCAGGTTTTCTTATCCTTGAAAGGGTTTTCTGAGGTGGGTATCCCTATCAGCAAAGGGTCATTCCTGGCATGCTCCTCACAGTAGGACAGGAGGTCCGCGGATGCCTTCGAAACCTAACATGCAGACAGACAAGAAAGGAAATACTTCATTTACAAACTTTGTAAGAATGTGTTTGAGTGCTCACCCACTGGGTGGAAGACTGCCGGAGAAGAGGATAACCAGGGTCTCACAGTATCAGTTGCAGATCACTTGTTAAAAAGGGAAAAGGAACTTTATATGGTGAAATCGGGCAGATAAGGCCTTCCTTAATCAAGGGATTAAACTGTCATCCTATTTCTCCTAGTGTGAGCACTGAGGACACACCACCAGCTAGCTAGTGCTCCGCTAAAACATTTAACTGGAATCTAATCGCCAGCAAACAATTCCATCTCAAGTGAGGGCTGCCCTGCAAAGAGAGTGGCCTGGATTCTTCATGAATGAACTGTGTGTTAGATAATATCCTTAGCTGGTCCTGAATGTTATCATTGTACTGTGGTTATGTAGGAGAATGCTCTTGTACTTTGGAGAGATAGATGGTGAAGTATTTAGGGGGGGGATAAGTCACGATGCCTGCCAATAACTTTTAAGTGGTTCAAAGAAAAAATTTTATGTATTTTGTGAGTATGTGTGTGCAGAGACAGAGAGCAAATGTGGCAAAATGTTAACAATTGATGGATTTTGGTCGCGAGTGCATGTATGTTTGCTGTTACAACTCTTTCATGGATTTGAATTTTCTCAAAATAAAACGTTGGGGGGAGGTAAGGAAAAGTGTATGTGAATCAATGGAAGGTTTCTTAGTTTCTACCCCCCACCAAAAAAATCAATTAGGATGCAGAACAGAATTAAAGATCCAAACTATGGGCTTGGAGACAGACTTCTCCTAGAGTTTCAAGATGTACTGATTGGTCTTGGGGAAATAGACAAAATTAGCATGGGAAGATGATGCAGTGCCTTCCTCTGGCAGGAGTTAAAAATGGAAAATACCACGCTGTGTTCAGAAGTCTGGGTGGGAGATCCCTTGGAATACTCGGATCAGCGTCCTCAGCTGAACCCCGTCAAATACAGCACAGCAGGCCTCCTGTTTTAAAGACAGGTGACCATCTCCAGACCCAGTGGAATTTATCAGGCGATTGCTTCTGTTTCTAGGGAACAACATTACTCACAACATTCCACGACACGCACTGCCTCGTCCTGTCTTGGGGTTTTGGGGGAAAAGACTCCAAAGGCAGGTGACCTAACACACACCTTCCAGTTTCTTCCTGATCTCAACGAGGGCTGACATTACTTTCCCTGGGTGCAGAACATGGTACTCAAGGCCACACACTGAAAAGGCTGCATTCTCCTAAAAAGGAGACCCTGACTGCTGAGTTGTGGTGCAGGCCTACCTCAGCTGCACTGATAAATCCAGAACACTTAATACATTCCAGAAGGATGACGAGGAATCCTGTCCCAGCGTAAAACACAGTGATCACAGGACTCGACTGTGTTCGTTCAGGGAAGACAGGTCCAAGTAGAGAGGCTAACTCAGACACTGGCTCCCCAGTGCTTTGGAAATGAGGCTTGTGCTAGATGAAGTGAAAGGTAAGATTCTAAGACTCTCAGCTTGCTCTAGGAAAATCCCAGCCACCAAGCTGCATTAAGTAGCATTACCTTCTCTGAAACGTGGCCTTTGGAGAGTGAGGGGACTGATCAGAAAAACACATCTAATCCCATCAAACCATCTTACCTTTATTCTTTCAATGGAGGCTTCTAGCCTTAACTGCTGCACAGTCCTCCTTGCCTGGGTGAGGTTGTTGGTGCTTGCAGTTTTGCTTGACATCTTCAGTTATTGTTTTTACCTGAAATCTGAAGATAATTTTTTAAAAGGTGAGTAGCAGTCAACTTTAAGTTGTTCAAACATTTATAATGCTTTTTGTTACCTTAGGGGAAAAGGACTTGTTTTCCCAGTCAACAACTTCTAGGAGGTAGTTATTACAATACCCCTCGGCAATGAGTGGTGGCCTAGGTGTCTAAGCGTGTTACCCATCTGAGCCCCTTCATCAATCGTCGGCCTGCAGAAACCCAGTGCTAGTTGGTAGTTTAATCATTGCACCTCACATCCAGCAAAAAGTAGTCTGTTCTAGGATTTTTTAAAGGGAAACAAATATACACCAACATTTGCAGTGGTCAGGGGGCCTCCAGCAAACGTGAGCGTGTGCAACCAGAGGCCACGTTGCCCACGCCATCACTACACTGCTGTGCACTTGAACAGATGGTTCGGTGTTATTTCATTTCGGCGCTCCTACCCAACTGCCACACGGATGCAAGTCTGGCAACAGAAAATGGCAAGAGACAGTGCCTCTGGAGAAGTCTGCACAAAGGGTGCCTTTTTAGGTGCTATGAGGGTTTGCAATAGTTGGGAGAATGTTGGTTAGGCAGATAAGGAAGTCTTTATTCAAGGAAAGTGTAGGAACCTTTCAGCTAGAAGATTCTCAATGACAGATCCACGGCAAATGTCAAATGGGATACACTGATTAGCCTAAAAGCCTGATATATTTAATGAAACTTAATCATTCCCTCCTTTGACCTCTCTGGCCTCATCTTGGCAGCCAGGGGACTTGCTAATCCTGTACCCACCTCATGTTCACGGGTTGAGTCTCCTGTCTGACCTGAGCCCTTGGATTCTAGGCTCCCCTCCTCCTCTCTTCCCCCAGCCACCTAGTGAAAGTCAAAGGAGACCTTGAGCTTCCACATATCTGGTTGTCCAGTGGCACATTCTAAGGGGAAGCCAGGCTGCAGAAGAGTCCCTGCCATGTATGGCTAAGTTCTCTTTCAGCCTGGTGGCAACCGGAGGAAAATGCAGAGCTGGCAGCAGTGTGGCAGTTCTATGACTCACAGGAGCAGGACGGTAGGTGTGCCTCCTTGGTGCTATGCAAGGGCTGAGCAAAGTCTTCGGACACCTTGGCGCCGGCTGCAACCCCAGGCTGTCTCAACTTTGCAGAGGAGCCGCAGCTGCACCAAGCATGTCTGCCACAGAGGCTTAGGCCAGACAAGGCTGCCCAAACACAGGCTCCACGGCGTCCACCCGAGTTCCACGCCCAGAATGCTCCCAATGGCTGAGTTAAAGGACTTGGGTAGGGCTTGCACCCTCTGAGGTCGAAGGCAGCTTTGGGTCAAATGCACAAATAAAACTGTTTTTAACTGTGTGCAGAACTTGGAAAGTCCAGCCTAATCAGCAAGCTTCACATTCCTGGGTTGGGACCCTGCTTCTTTTACATACTAGCTGGATGACACTGGTTACTGAAACAGGTTACTTAACCTCCATGAGCCCACGTTTTCTCATTTGTAATATGAGGATACTGTTGTTTTTGAGGATTTAATTTGCTGATGCACACAGTGTTTAGCATAGGACCAAGGCACTCTATAAACAGCAGCTGCTCTTACGTTTATCCTCGGGGGTCACACCTAGCATAGCGAACTGAAATTCCCCGGGTACCTGTCTGCTTCCCCTGGTCAGTGAGCCTCAAGGGTTTTGACTGACTGGTCTGGGTGGGCTATGGGCATTAGCCCTTTTCTTGAACATCCCTAGGCAATTCTGCTACATTCTAGTGCCAGGACAAATTAAATGGCTCCTGACATCCAACAAAGGACGCCCCTAAAACAAGGAAGCTTGGGCAGTGCAGGAAACTGGGAGGAGTCGTCCTGGGGCAGGGCAGGGTGGCCTCCTTTCAGTGCACTCCCTGACCCTGCTGCCTCTTCCTCAGCTTCTCCAGTCATCCTGCCCCACCCAAAGCAGGCTTAGGATGTCTTCCCAGTGCTTCTGCTCACACCCAGTGGCCGGGCCAGCCCATTTCTGTGCTCCCAGGCAAGAGCTTAGTAAGAATCTTTGAAATGGGACCCAGGCAAAGGCAAGCTCACTGTGAAAAGTATGAAGTGCCCTGATTCACAGCATGCTGCTTCCATATTTTGTTCTCTGTAGCACATTAAACTGGGCTCCCCTGCCAGCTGGCCCTGGTTCTGAGGATTGGCCCCCCAGCCTCCAGAAAGTGAACATGACACCCTTTCTGAGCAGCCTGTGGTTTCCAGGCTGCACCCTAAGGACTTTCTAAATGCTCCCTTCGCATGAGAATAACGCCAAGCATTCTCCTTTTCCTCTCAACCTTCAGGGCATGAAGTTTCCAAGGCCTGAGCAAGCTTTCCTGCCACTGCAGAACAGCTCACAAGTATCAGGACAGGATCAGTCACTGCTCCCACCCGCAGGGAGGGCAGTAAGTAAACAGTCCACAGTCAGGCTCTTTTTATAAAATGCTTGGGTAGGCCCCTCTAAAGTTGGCGAGAAACTTTGCATCTAGTACGTGGAGAAGTTTGTTACTTCCTGACTCTATTATAGTCATGATTCAAAACAGCAAGTCCCAATGCATACTCTCCAGCTTGGCTTCTTGCAGCTTTCCCCAATTCTGATGTCTGTTCTCACCTGCCCCCTCCCAGACAGCCTTCCCTGTCACCTAGACAGCCTGGCCTCTGCTGCAGGTAGCGTGCCAACCTCTCTTGGGTTCCCAACTCAAATATAATTTCTCTTTTCAAATAATATAATCTTATTATAACATTCTTCCTGTGGAGAAATCCAATCAAAATTATATTGTTTCAACTTAAGAAGTTGAGTTGCCTCATGTCTATGCAAGGAGGGCCACTGCGGTTTGATTCTTGAGGGTTGGGGGGGATGTGTACAGGGTCTTGCTGAGGGTTTCCTCCCAACCTGCAGCTGCTGCTCAGCATCTCAACAGCTGGGCTGGGGCAGAATCAGAGTGAGAGGTGGGGAAACAAACATCTCTGCACCATCAGAGGGTTTTCTTTGGTCTTCCCTTAATGGCAAGGATGTCTGGCTGTTTGTGCTACTAGGGGGATGAAAAGTGTGTTTTATTCTTATTCCAAGAATAGCTTCCAAGGCAAACAATACCTGCTATTTGTATGGAACCTCAGACTGCACAGGGTGCTTTCATATGCATTCGTCCATGAAGCCTCGCTGTAATTCCAAAAGGCATATTGCTATTTCATCCTTGTTTTATAGATGAGACAACAGAGCGTAGAAAAACTTGCTCCAAGTTAACCTAGCTTGTGTCTCTTCACCCCAGAAGCCACATTCCCCACTGTACCAAGAAAAGGATGTAATTCCAATTGATTTGGTTCACAGACACTCAGGTCCACGTAGCACAGTCCATGTAGCTCTCAATTAAGGGTGACCTTGACGCTCCATGACCTAGAGTTATGAGCTTGCTGACTGCCTCATGTTTGTGCAATACCTCTTCTGGTGCAGAAGGTATCTGTTGGTCTGTCTAATGCCCTGGAGGACAGGCCTCCCCTCTCCTATCCACACGCTAAGCAGGAATGTTCTTGCTGCTGCTACTAGGCAAGGACTGAGGTCAGCACCTGGAGACCTTGAGCCACCAGAGCCCTATCCCACCCGGAAAGGCCAAGGCCTGTGCATGCCAGTGCAGACGCCCAGCAGCCTTTTCATTTTTACATGTAGCTAACAGATTTCAATAAACTAGGTTGTAATTTAGCTCTTCAGCTAATTTGCATGGTTTTAATGCTGTTGTTCATCTGAATTCTCAGGGTCCTAGAAATTCCTAGGAATAAAATGCCCCATTAAGGAAATACGGGCATTTTCATCTTTGTCGAGAGAGACCTGGAGCAGGGCGAGAAGGGTGGAGGTGGAAGGAGTATCCCAGAGCACACTCTGGAAGGAAGCCCCAGATCTGCATCACAAGTCATCATGGCCTGGCCAGTAACTGAATCACTGGAGTGAAGCCAACGCTCATGAGTAAACACACCCCTTGTGGCTGTTACAAAAGAGCAGGCAAAAACAAACAAAAACACACAGGCTGCCACTTACCCTCTGATCTCGCCTTCAACTATCAAGAATTACTCCAGCTCCTGTCTGTCCCCTCACTGGTTAAAGGGGCACAATACCTATCTCGTAGGGTTGTTGGGAGGACTGGGAGTGCCTATCAGTGATGTACCCCGTACATACAAATGCTTAATAAATGTGGGTCCCTGAGCTTATTAACAAGACAGAAACCCCGTATGTGGCGAGACACAAGAGAAACATTCAGACAGCAAAAGGAGAATTCCAAGGTCATATGACCAGGTAGCAACATCTGATATGGCAGGAAGTGTGGGGAGTGCAGAGTCAGGCCCTTAAGAATAGTTTTTCTATTTTCATGAACACTTATTGTTTTCTGTCAGAGCCTATGGACTGAAACCACCCTGCAGATGTGTTTGGTTGGGCCCCACAAAGGGTTCACTCAATAGTATCTGTGTATTTTAATTTTAAAGTGACTGTCAAAATTTGGAAAAAATGGAGATAGTTCACTTTAAAAGAATGAAAGATTTCTGGAAAAATCAGAAATCTTACAAACCAGGCTGGATCTGAGTAGTGGCTGCCCCTTTAACATTTGCTAGTATCCTTGCTGGGCCCTCTATCTGACCTTGTGGCATGGCCTTGCTTTATACTACGCCTTGCATATTTAGTCCCAGGCATACTCTGGGTTGGGCCAGGGGATTTGCGCTCACTCCTGCCCCTGCCACTTCCTAGCTTTGGGGCCCTGGGAAGGACTTGTCACCTCTCTCAGCCTCAATTTTCTCATGGGAAAAATGGGGGATAATAACACTTTCGTATGTCAAAGGACTGTTAAGAACATCAGATAAAATAAGCATGTGAGTGTAATAAATATAAAGAGCACTCTGGCTGAGCATTAAGTATGTGCACCCTCTGATCACATCTCATGGGAAGTGCTCTGAACACTGCAGCCCCTGACGGCTGGCGCGGGGCACTGCCCTGCCCTCCTCCTCGGTGCCTTGAGAGCTGCAGGGATGGAGAGTGAAACACCACGTCAGCTGGTGGTATCCGCTGAATTGTGCCCACCCCCACTCATATATTGAAATCTTAACCCCCCGTAACTCAGAATGGACTGTATCTGGAGATAGGGTCTTCAAGGAGGTGATTAACTTAAAATGAGATCATTAGAGTAGGCCCTAATCCCATATGACCAGTGTCCTCATACGAAGAGGGAATGCAGACACAGATGGGTGCAGAGGGATGACCATGTGAAGACACAGGGAGAAGAAAGCCATCTACGAGCCAGACAGGCCTCAGAAGAAACCAACCCTGCCCACACCTTGTTCACAGACTTCTGTCCTCCAAAACACAGAACCTTCATTTCTGTTGTTTAAGCCACTCAGTCTGGAGCCAACTTGGACACGCAGGTTCTCTAGCAGCTGGGGCTCTGGATGACAGAAGAGAGAAGGCCACTTGCTTGCTGTTGGCTCATTTCTGCTGGCAAGCAGGGTGGTGGGCAAGTTGCTCTTTGTGGAGGTGGTGGCATCCGGTGTCCAGTCACTAGCAATATGGTGCTAAAGGCTGTGTGGCTGCAGCAGCCTCCCAACTCTTCACTTCCTGCCTGGCCCTGGGGCCAGTTCTGTGTGAAGTCTGGAAATTGGTCCTGAGGGCTCTGTCAAGAGCCTGCTCCTCCAGGCCTTCCACTGATTATGCAAGCACCCCACCCCCTGAATTAAAGCCCATTCTGCTACATTGCCAAGAGCACTTTCTGTTTGCTGTAGTTGAATCCCGACTGATACACAATTGTTTATGTATGTTTTGTGATCTGTTACACAGATCAGCTATGATTTCTATTAGTATCAGGCCATTGTTGCTGAACACACTAAGCGCTAAGACTTGAAAAGAGGGAGAGGCAAGACAAAATTCTTTTTCTCCTTCTCCCCAACCGAAGACCACAGGCCATGAGGCCAAGGGTGGTTGAACCTGTGACCTGTGGTACCCTGTTCTCATCTAGTTCTGACAGCACCGAGCAAAAAGAACAAAATGCCTGTGGGGGAGGAAAATGCGAGAGAGAGGAGGAGGAGGAGGAAAGGCTGCACGCAGCAGTGGGAAACGTGGTTGGGATGGGGAGGACAGTGACCAGAGCTCTCCTGAGAGAAGTCTATAGAGGCTCAGAATCAGCAGAATGAAAAAGAATGAGAGCAGCCCTCTCTCAAGACCTCAACAGAGCTCAGCCTCTAAAGCTGTATGCTTTCATACTTGCAAACCCTTCTGAGGTCTATCTGGTATCCTTGACCAGCTGATTTTACCAGCCATCCAGGGCACATGTCCCTGAATAATGATGATGACGATAATAAAGTTGCTGTTGTAATGATAAAAATGGATAACTACCACCATTTATTGAGTACTTAGTATGTGCCAGGTAAGTCAATTCCACGAGTCATTTCATTTAATCCCCTTAGAGATGAATTCTTTTATCATTTCTATTTTACAGACAGAGCACAGAATAGTCAAAAAGTCTTGCCAAAGATGACACTGATTTCCATAGCGGAGCTGGGACTCCGGGCCACCTGACTGTCAAGGTCATCTCTTAATCACCACTCTATACTGCCTCCCCTGACATCAAGGGTACAAGGAAGGAATGGGGAGAAAGCAGGGGCAAGTGTGAGCCAGGAGCACTGGACAGAAGACACGGGCTCCGTGTAGGGCCTACTGTTCATTCCGGTAGCAAAGACAGCACAGAGTGCGGAGGTAAGTGGCCTCGGGAGAAGACCTAAGCGAGAAGAATTGGTTGTTCTTATTTGAAAGGAGAACTGCCCCAGATTCCAGGTGAAACTATTGCTAAAGAACAGGATGATCCCATCCTTAGCAAACCTGGCAGGGAACCACGAGAATGAGCCAATCCCGGGTAATAAATCCGGAGGAGAGAGCTGCAGAGCCTGAGCAGCGAGTTCCTAACTTCACTGTGTATCTAGCACACTTGGAGCACCTGTTAAAAAATCCGATTCAGTAGGCCTGAGCATGGTCCAAGAATCCGTATTTAAAAACTTCCTAGGTGATTCTGATACTGGTTGTCATGAGAAACACTAATAATGATTATCAGTCTCTCTCACTTAGTTCTACCCATGTTTATTTCTGCCTGGGTATTAGAACATAAACTGTCAAAAGAATGCCCCTTCCTATCAATGCTTGCCCTTTCAAAGCCAAGGAAAATTCTAATTTTTAAAAATAACCTTACCTTACAGGATTAAGACTCCTTCAGTTTGAAATGACCCATCATTTAACATAACTCTTTGCTACAAAAGTCCAACCTTGTTTTCTTAACAGCTCCATCCTCTGGAAACTGTTGCCTCCCTGGCTTCAGTGACAGCAGACTCTCCTGCCCTCGCCTGTGCACTGACCACCCTTGCCAAGGTCTTGTTTCTCTTTCTGGCTTGCTTTCCTAGGGGCTCAGTGGTGCAGGCCTGGTGTGGCAGAGTGAGCAAGGGCTTCACATCAGATTCAGTTCAAATCCTGGCTCGTCACTTACTACCTCAGTTCTCGGATTTTCAGTTCCCTCATCTATAAAATGGGAAGGAATAATAACAGTGCCTACCTCACAGGGTTGTTACCAGGAGGAAATGAGAGAACATATGTAAATTACTCAGCACCTGCTTGACCCGCACTGGCCCTGTTACGGTAGATGATGCTCTACCCTTATGACTTGAGCTATGACCAACGCACTCTGCTCTGCATACAGTGCTGACCCTTTACCCTCGTTCCAATGTCTAAATGAAAGCCTATTTAGATGGACACCCCAACGGAGCACAGCTGCTTCAAACACAACACGCCTACACCCAAACATCACTGCCTGGCCCCAAACCTTCGGATGTCCCTTTCTCGGTGAGTGACACCACCACTGTTCTGGCCATTGAGGCATCCTTTTTCCTCTGCCCTCCTTCTGATTCCTTAGACCAAGTGCTGTCCAACAGAAATGTGGGATTTTAAATTTTGTAGTGGCCACATTAAACAAAGAAAAGTGAAATGCTCAGATATAGTAGCACTTCCAGCTTAGTTCCCTGTCTCAAAAAAATGATTCCTTGGTACCCCCAGGAAAAGTCCAAAGGGTTTGGCTTTGCAGTCCAAATCCTCTCTAATATTTCTGCCACCATAATACAAATCCTACTCATAAAAGCAGCGTGTTACTACATGGAGCTTACTATATGCCAGACACCAGACTATGTGCCAATCACTGTGAGACATTATTCCTACTGAATCCTCACACTGGCCCTGTAATGTAGGTTCTATTTTCATCCCCATTACAAACGAACAAACTGAGGCACAGAGAAGTTAAGTGTGTGCCTAGCGTAAAACAGCAAGCTGCCTGGCTGAGGTCTGAGCTGAGGTAGTCTGATCCCCGAGGCCTGGCCCCAAACCTCTGTTGCTATACATACTGCTGGAGTGTGTCAAGGGGCTGTCACCTCATTCCCTGGCTTTGTGGGCTGAGTTTACAAGTCCTACCTGCAAGTCTCTGCCCAAGTTCTTTGCCTGCTTCTCTTGGCTATTTAAATTCTCTCTTCTTTTAGGCCTTAGTTCACACTTTAACCACTTCCAGGAAGGCCTCCCTAACTACTTTTGCTTAGAGTGGTTAGTTCTCTTTGTGAATTCCTGCTATATATTCAAGGACCTCCATGGGGCTGGCCCATGCATGAGAAGAGCAGGTGGTGGTTTGTGCATGAATTTCCTAAAACTGTATGCAAAATTCAGTGTGGGTGCCTATTCTCTTCTTTCCAACGTGATGATTTATAGCTATCATCATGCTCTCAAAAAAGTCCATAACACCATTTATTTTGGTGCTTAATTGTATGTTATTTAACGCTTATTGTTATATAACCGACTGTGTATGAATACTGTCCTCCCACTAAACTGTGGGAAGTTTAGCTCAATAATAATAGTATAGTAATTGCATTTACTCATTACTTACTATGTGCCAGCTACTTTATCAAGTACCCTCTACAGATATTAGTTCCTTTAATATTATCTGCAACCACAGAGGTTGGATTTATCAGATCCATTGAAGTTCAGGAAGGTTAAACAATTGGCATAAGATCAGACAGCTAGTAAATGGTAGAAACAGGATTCAAACTCAGATCCTTCCTACTTCAAAGCCATGCCCCTAACCAGACCAGTGAGTTACTCCATGCCATTTTCTCTCTCTCATATTGACTAATGCAGAGAATGGGGCCCCCATAAATATGTGGATAGATTAGGACATGCAATGTAGCAACCGACACATCAGCCAGTTCGAACCTCTCACCCGGGGGTGTTTATATACACAGTGTTTGTTTTCTTAGAAACAGGATACACCCTGCTCACCTTCCCACAAGTATCCTGCAAATACCAAGTGTTCCAAGCCAAAGGTTACCCACCTGCTTGATATCCTTCCTACACCCGAGAAGTTGGGGTGGAGTCCCTGGGACTCTCATGCATTTGATTAAGGCCAGTTGCTGGTGCTGTGAACTTTCACCTCCAGCACAGGCTGGCCACATGTGTGGCATCCAGATTCCAAGGACAATGCTGCTTTGCACCCTCATACTGTGCCCAAACAGGTTTCTCTCCAGGTGGAGGTGGGCCTGGGGGAGCAGCTCTCTGACGGTGACCTGCAGAGGTGCAGGAGCCAGCCCCTTGTGTGGTATGCTGGGCCAGGACCCAGCCATGCAGAGACATGTGTTTACAGTCAACACTGAGAATGACCTTTACAAACATGCTTTCCTCTCTACCCAGAGTAGCAAGGCTGGCTGAGAAAGGATTTGCTCATATCTGCATGGCTAACTTAGGATAGCTGGATGTCTCGTTTGTTTATTGATGAGTGAATAAATGAATCTGATGAATGCAACAACTACTTAATATTGAAAACCAAAGCTAACCTTTACAGGGTGCTTTTTCTGTGTCAGGCACTGTGTTAAGAGTTTAAACAAAGTTATTTAAATTACTCTTCATAACATACCTGAAAAAATTTTACTATTATTTCATTATCTAGTTTTCAAATTTTAAAAGAATATATGCATATGGTAAAACTTGTAAACAGTTCTAAAGGGTATAAACAAAACTAACTGTCCTACTCTAGACTTCCCGAGGGGAATCACCTATCAGTTTCCTGTACTTCTTTCTGAAGACATCCCATGCATACACACACCCACGATTATTCTTATAGCTGACTTAAAAAATACGAGAGCAGCCCGGACGGTGTGGCTCAGTGGTTGAGTGTCGACCCATGTACCAAGAGGTTGACGGTTCGATTCCCAGTCAGGGCACATGCCCAGGTTGTGGGCACAATCCCCAGTGGGGGGCATGCAGGAGGTGGCCAATCGATGTTCTCTCTCATCGGATTTTCTATCTCTCTCTCCCTCTACCTTCCTCTCTCTCTAAAAATTAATAAAACAATGTTAAAAAATACGAGAGCATGCTATATGCATTGCTCTGTACCCTGTTTTTTATTTTAATTAACATTATATTCTGGAGATCATGGTGAAGGTATTATTAACCCACTTTCCAAATAAGGAAACTGAAGCTCTCAAGGTTACCTAGTGAGTCATGAGTACGTGCAGGGATGAAAGCTGCCGGGTGCTCCTAGCCGTCACAGCACACAGCATCTGCCTCAGGCCCCATTTTAGGAGCTGGCTGGGGCTGAAGAGAGGAAGTGGGAATGATCAGAGACGCAGAAGACTAAATTCCTGCCCTCAAAGGGCTCATTGGCTTTGGGGGGAAACGATGCTATATGAAGTGAGAGAATGATTTCCAAAGAACATAAGAACATATCCAAGATACAGTTCCACTAAGCCCCGAGGGGCTAAGCATTTTTGATGGGACAAAGCAACTGTCACAAAAGCTAGGGTAAGAGAGGGAATTTGGGGAGAAAGGGCAAGAGTGAGTGCCATGTAGATTACGTTTAGTTAAAAATATATTTTACCCAGAAAACATATTGTTAGAATATACTCCAAAATGTAGCTCTTGCTAGGTGTTGAGAATTTTAGGGGATATATGTTTTTATGCATCCCAACAGTTTTTAAATTTTGATTTTTTTCAGTCTTAATAGCTAATACTTATATAGTACTTACAAATGTTAAGCACTGTTCTAAGAGTTTACAGATATTAACTTATTTAATCCTCAGAATGATGCTATGAGGTTGTTACCATTGTTTTCCAGTTTAGGATTAAAGGAAGCGAGGGCAGCAGCAGCTTAGAACAAGGCCAAGGTCAGAGCAAAGGTAAGCAGGGAGCCAGCTCTCCTGTCCCGGCAGCCTGGCTCCGGTCTGTGCTCTCAACCACACGTGATACTTTTATGATTAAAAAAAAAAAAAATCCCAGTAATTGTTATTCGCAAAACCAGGAGGAGGAGCAGATAATAGTCACCTTACAGGGGCAAAGGAAGGAGATGAGAGCAAGCACAGCTCATGGGACTTGGTGGGTAGGGCTTCTTGGGGACTTCTGAGCGGGTGGGTGGCTTCCACAGTGCGAAGGGCAGGGAGGTCAAATGATAAGGGACTGAAGAGAACTATTACTTCAGGAAATTAGGCGGGGAGTGTGGGGGAATATTTAGAGAAACGTGGCAGTGTGGTTAAGACAAGGAATTGAATGGCAGTTTTTCGGAGGAGGACTGTTTTAAGAGATGGTTGTCATCTGGGTATTTTCAAAAGCACAGGAGGAGTGTTGAGCAACTAGGGAGCAAGTGAAGATGCAGAGAGAAGGAGGTTCCCTGAGAGAGCCAGACAGCATGGGCTCAGGACTGAGCTGGCGACCAGGTCAGGCAGGGGCTGAGAAGCGGACACCTGAAAGACACAGGTGGGAGCGCAGGGCAGCAGGGCACCAAAAGGCTCAGCCTGGGAGTCCTCTAAAAGGTGAGAACAGGGAAACCAACTGAGGTGTCTGCAACAATATGGGTGAATCTCAGACATCACCCTGAGCTAAGGAAGCCAGTCCCCAAAGAGCACATACGGTCTAATTCCATTTATATCAAGTTCAAGACAAAACTAACCTATGGTGACAGAAACCAAGTGGAGAGAGTGGGTAAGGAGACAGATGAAGCAAGACGGGCCATGAGCTAGTTGTTCATTGTTGAAATCGAGTGACAGGTACACGGGATGCCTTCTACTTTTGTACGTTAGAACATTGCAAGAACAAAAAGTTAAAAGTAAAATTCTGTGATCCTAAACCCTTCAGAATCTATGACACGATAATTGTTAACACTGTAAGATGAACTCTGTCATTAAGGAATGAAGGTACATTAATGACCTACCATTTCCTCCTCCGGATCATGATCCGGCAAGGATGTCCAATGTCCACAGTGCAGGGGAAGTAATTGCCTTTCGAGGAGGCACAGATGGGATTAAAACAGCCAGGATCTGGGCCCTCTGCCCATTCTACACAGCGCTCAGGCCCGGGGTCACTGATGCCAAAGTTTAACTGGCCAGGAAGCATCTCTCCTTGCATTCACCCACAAAAACAACCAAAGGCCCAACACCGTGGTCCAGATACCCACACCTTGTACATGCCAAAAGATTACAACACGGGATACTTAATTTTTCATACTTCCTTCATCTCACCTTCTCCCAAGAAACTTTAGCAAGAAACATGCCCCTACTCCTTCAAACATGGCTGGACTTGGTCACCGCTTTGAGGAAAAGCAAAGTCTGTCAAATTCCTGGGACGGCCAGCAACATAAACATACTACGCAGGCCCTCGAGGTTCAAGCACGTGTCGTTCTGAGACCTCACAGTACCTAAACTTTTATATATTTTCAAAGGAAAAGAACTGACGACGCAAGGAATCCCCAAGTGAGTTTCCTGTAGTTTTAACTCATTCTCTATGCAAACTGATTAGAATTCTCCCTCTAAAAGCAAACTTGTTGACTAACCCCCTTTTTAAATAAAAGTTACTTGAGGGAAAACATGGAATAGGAAGCCAAGGCATTTCAGGTCCAAAGCTCACCAGCAACATCAATGCAATTTAAATAATTTGGCACCTAAAAGGCACACTTCCACTTCAGCTCACCGGGTTTTGTAACATTTCAGAATGTCTCCAGTTCGTCTTAAGAAGTGATATAAAATTCCCCAGAAAGATGAATTAATACAAATTCACTAATATTTTTCTTTGAATGAGATAACAGAACTTTTGAGAAAGAGGGCTGAGTCAAACAAAACAAATCGTGACAGAACGTCACTTCAGACAATGGGAGAGATGACACCAATTTAAATATGTAGCATGTTCCTTACTACCAATGATTTGCTTATTAAGTTCGGTTCTCTTAAACTCAAGAATTTCACCAAACAAGACCATCAAATGGAACGCAGTGCAAGATTTCTGCCCATCAGCCTCGAAAAAGAATTTCTATGGCTACTCTCAGCCCCAGCCTTTCCAGTTTCGAACCACTTCCAACATTCTGCTTCTCACCTACCAGGCCACAGTCCCAAGAGTTGGCTTTAAAAAGATGGTCATCACACTTCTCTCACAAATACTGACATCTCCCTTACACATCCGAGCCCTCCTGTAAGTCTAATCCTCTCTCTGACGGTGGGTCCCTGAGGCCTGGCACCCCGTATTACAGTCTGTACCGCTTCCATATGCAATACACACAGAATAAAGAGATGCTGTTTTGATTTGTTATGAGTCATGTGGATGGCCTTTGGTAGGAAGCAACAGCTTTGCAATTTTTCCTCTTCATACTTTAGGAAGGAGAAGGGACAATATATTCCTGGGACTAGACACAGAACAGGAACTCAATAAACACCCAACGAAACGATGGCGCAAGGATCTGTGGCAGTACTTTCGGTGAGTGATATGAGCCTGGACCCAATGTATAAAAATCAGAATCTATGAGACACATGGGGATCAATCATGTCACATTAAAAAAGGATTCCTCCTGCTAATACTTTGCTAGTGCACCACTGAACAAAGAGGTTAAGGCAGAGAAACTCCCTGTTTAGCTCTGATTCTGATTAAATATCAATTGGGAACTGTAATAAAGATCTTTAAATTGTTACATAACATTTTGCACAATTCCTTCTTGTGTCTTCAGCATGGTTCTACTGGCATTTCCAAAGTCTAACACTAGCTGTATATTTTCCTCATTCCTGTAACTTTTGAAAGGGAGGGCGACACAGGCTTTGCTTTTAGGCTACCTGCTACCCTTGGCTTCAAAAGCAGCTCCTTATCTGGCTTCTATCTTTGGTGGCACTTTCCCCCTTGTATTAAGAACAGAGATAGGAAAGCCTAATTCTGAGGCTGCAAGCTCTGGAAAGAAAGAAGTACCCCTAGATGCCTCCATTGCTCAAATATGCCTGTGCAGGTCAGGTACTTCAAGTGGAGGAAAAGAGCTACATCCCAAGGATAATCATCTTATGAATGGCACTGGGCATAACATATACTTTCAAGCAAATCCTAATAGCTAACACAACAATATTAGTAACTTTGATTTATTCATGCATTTAACTGTAAAGGTAATTAAACTTTTCTAACATTTAATGAGCGCAGGGATTAAATTCCTGAGAGAGATCACTGGAGGTCAGCATTTAGTTGACTGTGATCAAATATGAGTTTCGAAGGTTGAAGTCAACCCTACCCAAAAGTTTGTCCTTGGGATAGTTTCAGAAGTGTGTCAGATTCTTTAGGACACCTGTCTGCACAAAGAAGTCGAGATATATGACACATGCTTAGGCTAGATGTCAAAATTATGAGGCTGACTTTAGCAGATTGAGTAAATGAATGCATACAAGTCTTATAAACAGCCATTCTCTGTCAGTGTCAACATGTAAATATGAACAGTCCTGGCGATGACATATTGCTGGACGCTGTGCCTTCATTTATAAATGAAAACAATCCCCAGCTAAATTCTGGGGACCCACACCTAAGGGTCACATGTAGATGTAACACATCTGTATGTCACTCCGCTTTTACTCAATGTAGAAATCTGGTCTTCTATTTCTAATGTGCTGAGTCTGATATAATAATCACGCCATCAAAAGACCATAATTTATAAAGTGCTTTCTCACATACCATCTATATTTAACAGGGTCAACTAATTACTTTTATTTTAATTTCTACTTATGTGTAAACATCTTAAATTTAGCATGCAAATTGATATGATCAATAAGTAAGATATTTTTGCAGAGAACTGAAAAAGTATCAGAATCCTTTTGTCTCATGAGACTTCTATTTCTTAGTGGCCTATGGTGCTTCCCTTCTTAATATTCAGTGTATTTTTACTTTTAATATTTTGTGTAATTCCATATGCTTCTTAAATGGAGGAAAGTATTGGTTTTTCCTCTCTTAAATACAACCCACTTGATGAGGTTTTCTTTTTTTTAAATCCTCACCCAAGGATATTTTTCTATTTATCATCAGATAGAGTGGGAGGGAGAGAGAGAAACATTGATATGAGAGAGACACATCGACTGGTTGCCTCCCACACAACCCGACCAGGGCCAGGGACGAACCACAACCGAGGTACGTGCCGTTGACCGGAATCAAACCTGCAACTCACTGGCCCACGGGCCGATGCTCTATCCGCTGAGCCAAACGGTCAGGGCTTCGTGAGATTTTCTTAGGAGTAGATTATACCTATACTTAGGAGACATGTGAAGTGAAAGATAAACCACAAAGTGACTAGAAGTTGGATTCCTAACAGGGCTGGCTTTCAGAATCACTCAGGCAGCACCTGCAATGTACCCAGGTCCAAACCTTACTCCCAAACTTCTAGAATCAGAATATCAGGTCAGTCCCAGGAAAACGGCATTCTGAAAAAGCTCCTGGTGATCTGAACATACACTCTGGGGCAAGAGCCACAATGCACATCAGGACTGAGCGGGCACAGTACCAGGGCTCCCTGACTGACTGCTCTGCCTGGAATAGGCTGGGGGTTTTGGGACAGTCACTTCCCTTTCTGAACTCCAGCTTACTCAACAAAGGAGAACAGTATCAGTGCTCTGTGCCTCTTCTTTGCTTCTGTCTGAATGGTCCTCTTTCCTGCTCTCAGACTATTCAGACCGTTGGTTTAAGCTGCTGATATCTGCATATTGTCATAATGATCAAGGCAGGGATTGTGTCACTAAGGCAAACCTGGAGGTGACATGAACATCTAGCGCCCTGAAAGAATTAGGAGCTGCTGCTGAAGCCCCAGAAAACTTCACAGCGGGGGACCAGCCCAAACAGGGGCGAGGCGGGGTGAGGCAGGGGGAGGCAGGGGGGGACAGGGGGGCTTTCCTTACCAAGAGGGCTCTAAAGCAATCAAGAATACCGGACAGAAAATAGTGTTTATGGTTGTTCAAAAATAAAGCTGTGCCCACAGATCCAGTAAGCTCTCTTTCAGCCAGAATGTTCAGGGAAAGGGTGTGAGAGCAGATTGAAATTTCTGGTTGAGTGACCGTGTGCAAGGGCACACTGCTGCCAGTTTTCAAAGATAACAGCACAACACACACATCACCCTGAACATAACTGAGGGTTAAGGAGGCACTTCCGGAAATTTCACAATTCCACACACAAGTTCATGTTTGTTTAGCACTGACACTGCTGGGCTGGCCCACCCTCCTGACTCTGCCCTTGCTCTCTGGGCCCTGCCCTATCCTGGGTGTGTCCTCATGTCTCTGGCCATCCTGTTCTGTCTTCTGAGCTGACAGCTTTCTCTCTCCAAGTCCTCTAAGCTCAGCTGTCCTTGAAGATTTTGCCCAAGTACCTATTTTTCCTCTCTGCTCTCCCCTTCATCCATCCCCAAGGGCTTGCAGAGGACTCTGGCATTTGCACCTGGCCCTGGCCCTGTTTATGGGACCCTCCTGCAGACAGCTTGTCTGCCCCTCAAACTCCACAACAGGTGGTCCCCCTTGACACAGGAGGCCCTTCTCTGGACGGGGCTTCTCAATCTCTCTGATAAAACAACTTCTATCAGAAGTTATCTAGACTCAAAATTTTAGTTCTGAGACCACCTCCTTGTTCCTTGACTTCCAAAGAGGTTGTGACCAGTCCTGCAGGCTCTACCGCTCTATCCAAACCTCCTCCCTGGAGCCTTTGCCGTCCACCTTTAGGTCAGGCCCTCCCTTGATACGTGCTGGGAGATGATGGCAACAGCCTTCCTTTCCTTGGCATCCCTGTGCCCTCCCCCAACGCCTGTCAAGCTGTCACATTGCTGGCCATGGACCAGCAATCCCAGATAATGGCAAAAGCCCACTGAACAGACATGAGCATGGCTGCTCTGTTGGAGGTGCTTGGGAAGGAGGAACCCCAGCACTACCACGAACACAGCTTTCCCTTCTCTCTCCCCGGGGGCAGCCCCTAAAGGGTGCTGCAGATTCCCGGGGCTCCTGGAAACTATTGGAAATTTTATCTTCCTCAAATTCATCTCTAATCATATGCTGCCCCTCAAAAAGCAACTGGTTGGTGGGAATGTAAATGATGGCGGTATTCACTTAAGCTGAACATATTGCCATTCTAGTCCTAGATGTGTACCTGACAGAAATGTGTACACATGTTCACCAAAAGCCATGCAATAGACTGCTCAGAGCAGCACCATTCACAACAGCCCCAAATGGAAACTGCCCCAACAGGAGAATGAGAACTCGCTCAATGAAACACTATGGCAATGACAACGAACACGCTTCACATACATGCAACAATGTGGATGCAGCTCACACACATCAAGTTGAGTGAAAAAAGCCTGACAAGAAAGTAAAAAAAAGGAGTATATACCATAGGAGTCCATTAAAGTACAAAAATAGGTGACAATAATCTATGTCGCCAGACATCAGGCTTACTTTTGAAGCAAGAGGTGGCCGAGGGGGTACAAGGAGGCTTTCCCAGTGCTGGCTACATATGTGCATGTGCGTTTAGCTGGTGAAAAAACTCATTACACTTATGATTTGGGTAAGTTGCTGTACGATATTATACTTCAATAAAAAGTTACAAAAACAAAACGAAACCATCAACTGTTCCCAACGAAGTGCAACTTTCACTGTGGCCCAGAAGCCCCTTACAGTGTGGCTGTAACATACCTTTTCAGTTTTCTCTCAATCATTATTTTTTGCTTGTTTAGGGGGATTCTTTATCCCTAAAGGGTCCAGGTGCCCTCTGTGAGACACTGTGGAATGCTGTGGGTATGTACATTTTTTGGGGAGAG
This sequence comes from Tadarida brasiliensis, assembly GCA_030848825.1. Taxonomy (NCBI): domain Eukaryota; kingdom Metazoa; phylum Chordata; class Mammalia; order Chiroptera; family Molossidae; genus Tadarida; species Tadarida brasiliensis. Next base: position 51,580,560 of record CM061264.1, read on the forward strand.
GGGCCATACATTAATCAAAGAGACCCTGCAACCCAAAAGGGGTAAAGAAAAACCGTCCTACCTGCAGTAACTCAAATGGATCCTGGAACTGAACTCTTGACTTGCTCTATTATTTTGCCCCAGAAAGCCCTGGCCCCTCCCAACTCCCCCAGGTGAGATTCCACAAGTCAGGTCACCTCTTTCACCAAGTCCCTGCTGATCCTCCAACCAGAAACCACTCCCTGCCTTCCTCCCTACCTCTCATAACTATTTATCAAGGGTTGACTCTAATCCTTTGGTAGGCGCTGAGCATGTACAAATAAACCCTCAAAGTGCTTTCAATACAGTAGAGGGAAAACAGATGCATCCACAAACAACTTGAGGCAGAAAAGCATTAGAAGAGAGAGGTCAGTCCAAGGGGAGTTCAGAGGAGAGAGTGATTCCTTCTGGTTGGGGGAAATCTGAGCAGGCTTCATGGAGGAGGTGGCACAAAACTGCAGGATTTGTAGCTGGGAGGGACAGGCATTCTAAACGGAGGGACAAAGGCCAGTGCTGTGAAAGCCCTGGTGCTGCGCAGGGAAAGGCAGGTAGTTAAGTTCACCCAGAGCAGAGACCATGAAGAAGAGCTGGAAGGGGTGTGGGTTGGCATCAAAATGTTGGCCACCATGCTCAGAAGCTTGACTCTTTGGGCTGCAGGCAACTGACAGCCGCTGAAAAGTTTTAAGCAGGGAATGATATGATCAGAAACGTGCCTGTTGGAATGTCGGCTGGATGGACATTCCTCCTTTGCGGGTCTAAAACATACTGTTCGGCCTCGATGGCACTGAACTGCCTCTTGTTTGGTAATGTGGTTATCTGTGTGCTTATCTTTTTGTGTTCCCCACCCCCAGTGGACTTGAGCTAACGAAAGACAAAAACGGTTTTAGTGCTGGCATGCTGTCGTATGCACTGTGGCACTCAATACATGTTACCTTCGATGCGTGTGCAATGTCTGCTTAAGGTGGGATTTGAATAAATGGGGAAAGAGAGAGGGGAGGAGAGAAGGAAAAAACACAGGGTCTAACATAAATGAGCTGGACAGGTGCAGGTGCTCCGTTCAACCTTAAAATTCGATGTCTCTGCCTAAAAGTTCACTATGCTGAATGATGTCCAGAGGGAAAAACTCCAGTCACAAAGGAGAACTGCACTGAGCCCTGATACAGGAAGTCTATGTGAGGAGTACTGTCCCAGCCTATGTTCTCAGTGAACGCTCTCAGCTCCAGGGGTGCCCCAGATTATCGGGACTATTGTATCAGGAGAACATGGAATCTGGGAGTCCGGCCTCACCCGGGGCCCTATTCCCTGACTTCTGATGGGATCTGGGAAGGTGAGGGAAAGAGACAGACTTTTCAACCTCTCAGGCCCCCGGGTTCCTTATCTACAAACCAGGGATTTCTATGATAGCAAGTACATTGCTGCAAAGAAAGGGGTCCTGCCTGCGAATCAAAACAGAAAGAGCGGAACCGCACCGGGAGAGAAGCCAGCTCGGGGGCTGAGCAGTGGGCCCCAGCTCGTCCACGAAGGGACGTCCACCGCGCCGGTTCCTTCGTACAGCACCACCTTTCACCTTTAATGCGCTTCCACTGCTGTTATCACCTCTCAGAATCGCCTGTAATTAAATGACTTTGTACACCCAGTGTATGAGAAAACAGAGGCAAAGGGAAAGTTGACGACTTGCCCAAGGCCCCGCAGCACTGGGAAAGAACCCCAGTTCCTGACTGTCAGACAAGGCTCTTCCCACTCCGCCTCACACTCTGATCTCTTCTGCCCTGGCGGGGCTCCCGGGTTTGGGGGAGTAACTTTCATGGGAGCCAGGACTCCGCAGAGGTGACCTAGAGATAACAATTGTCCTCCCAACAGTTGTTCCCACTTGTATTTGAGCTTAGGGTGGCCCCTCTGCTTGGTCAGGGCCTGGGTGATTAAAGTGCTGTATCATGGCCAAGGGCAATACAGGCAGAGCTGAACCCCTGGAGATGTAAGCAGCTTGGGTGGCTTCCCTGAGGGAAGTCTTGGGAAAGCAAAAGCAAAACAGCACCATTTGCAACTGCACAGGCTCCAAAGCCACACACTGCAAGGTCGAGCTGAGTGTGCACCGTGCTGGCGGTGACAAGAACTGGTCCATTTTCTGGTCTGAGTTTCCTTCCTTCTCACTGCAAAGCCTCCAGCCCAGTCAGGCAACACCCATTATTGGCCACTACTATTTAGTTTAACCCTATTTTTGGAGCCAGCTCGGGGTGTCAGCCTTTTATTATTTTCTTTTTTGTTTAAGGTAACAATAGAAATATGCTGAAAAATTCAAACTATATTGCATGTGACTAGAATAAAAACTCTTTCCTTCTGATTTCACTCCAACAGGGTAACTACTGTCCATAGTCTTTTTCCTTCCTTCCACACCTTCTTCTGGCCTCTGCAAACACACACATCATACACATGTATGTGGTTTCAAAAAAATTAGTAGTATCATATTTACATATAGTTCTACAAAGTTCATTTTTCACCCAACAATAAATATATCATAAGCAACCAGCCTTGCTCCATGGAGGGGGTTGGTGAATTTTTCTAATTTTAATTTTTCATCTTGAGACATGTAAAATTTATAGAGAAAACACAAAGGATAATATAAACACACAGGATTCATTTTAAAAATTAGTAAATTCCTGCAATTGCTCTCCTTTTCCCCAATCATCCTGGGAGTCATTGCCCAACCAACCTCAGACCATGCAGGGAGGGGAGGAGCAAGACCACACAAGTGATATCTGCTTTTTGCAGGACTCTGCAAGAGGTGGCTCAGGCCGGCTGGGTGCTGAGACACCAGTGCCTGGAAGCTGAGCCTGCAGAATTGCAAGACTCCTCACCCAGCGCCCACTCCCCTTGGACGCTCTGTGCTGGACACTGGCAGGTGACAAGGGGGAGAGGCTAGCTCAGTGAAAGTGCAATGCTTTGCAACTGTTTCCCCTTCTGGAAATCCAGAGGCCAACGGTTTGCAAGGGCAGCTGCTTTGTTTAAACATAGGGAACTTGAGTTCCTTTTTCACCAGCACATTCTCTCTGCAGATTCTGCCTGGGCCACCCACAAGCGTGTGGCTAACCCTGATAGCTATCCCCTGTCCCAGGAGAAGTGCATGCTAATCCTGACTCAAGGGCAGAGACCCGAGCCCAGGTCTGAGCGGCTATCTGGACCAACCAGATGGTGAGAGGCAGAGAGAATCCAGAGTAGCTAGAAAGAGCAGCGTGGAAAAGAGCAGGTCTCTGCCCTTAAGTCAGAGGGAGGGCAATCTTCCTCTGCAATATTTTCTGAACACCGTGAAACAGCATTTTGGTTGTGGCCAGACCCAAGAAGCAGCAGATGTTTTGATTCCGAGTATTTTTCTATGTGCACAACACTCTTCTAGCTCCTTTAGATGCACTGACCAATATAGTCCTCACAAACAGCCTATGGGACAGCGCTATTATATCTCCCCATTGTACAGATGGGGTCAGTGAGGCAGGGGAAGCTAAATAATTTACCTGGGTAGTAGCAGACAGAGGATTTGAATCCAGGGATTTGGGCTCCAAAGCCTACACACTTAACCACCAGTTACGTGCCTTTATATGCTCGTGTGGTTTTTCTCAAAATGCATTACAGCTGATTAGGAATATATGGAAGAAAGGTTCCACGGCACATATATTTTGGAAAGCCCTAGTTCAAACAAAGATAAGCAGACTTCTTTCATGCAAGACTTCTCAAGGTCTTTCTACACCAAGATGCATTTATGATCTGCAAGAGGTGTATGGCTCATAGCATTTCCCCCAATTTTTTGAACACAGGTATGTTGTCTTAAGAACAGCTTGTGAGAAGTGTTCTGCTGGCCACACTGTGAGTAAATGCAGGCAAAGGGAGTTGTTAGGAACAGGGCTTAAGCTTTGGCTCTTGCCATCTAACTCACTTTGTGACTTTGGAAATTGCTTAACCCAAGCCTCAGTCTCCTCATCTGCAAAATGGGAATAACAATAGTCCCTATATCTCATGGAGCTGTTGTGAGGATTAAATGCACATGTAAAGTTCTTGAAATGGTTCCTGGCTTTAAGCATTCAATAAATGGTAGATATCATAATGACCATCAGGAATACTGAATAAAAACAAAGGAATGATGAGAATTCATTAAAAGAAGCAGAGAATTCCTGCAAATATTAACACTCTGGAGTGATTTCTGTGGACAGTTCCTGTCCGAATTACATGACAAATGTTTACACAAAAGAAAATTCTAAAACACCATACAGTGCATGACCATTCCAAGGGGTAGAGAAACAAAGGGAACTATTTTTTTTAAAAAATAGCTCAGACAGAAAGTTTCTTTGGCAGAGAGGGTTTTCTGATACGGTAACAGAAGCCAAGCAAGGACAGCAGAGCCAATTTCCGGAGCACTAAACCAAGCTGAGACTTCCTTCCCAAGGGGCAGATCCAGGTGCTGGACCCACTGCGCTCAGGGAAAGGAGAGAGATGCAGGCTGACTTTTTATGGGGATAAATTCTCATAATTGCACTGAAAATGGCTTGGTATTAACAGGACGTCTTCCTGTTCCCATCTGATGGAGTGACTCATGCACCTGCCATTTCACTTGCAGCCACTGTGGGAGAACTGTGTAGGAACTCTGACTCCACAAAAGGCACCCTCCTTCCTGCATGATGCAGCAAACCACCCCCCCTTCCAGTCATGCCTGCCAAACATGTGACCGTTGACAAAAAACAACTCCCCACCCTCCAAACAACAACAAAACTCCAAAATCCCAACCCCGCCACGAAGCTGCAGGAGAAAGCTGCTGTTCCCTAATGCAAAAGTGGCAGCCGAGGGCACAGCCCAGGGCTCTGGCACCCAGGGCACCTGAAGCAGTTTGCTCTCAGTGGGCCAGAGTAGCTCTTAACACTGGACCAGCTTCCTGTTGTGCAACTATGTAAATGCTTGTGCTTGGGCCTGGGCCAGCTGCGCTGTGCGGCAGGGAAGTGTGAGTAATGGAGCCACTGGGGCAGCCTCTCGGTGAAACTCGCGCAGGCAGCCCACAGGCTCAGACTCGTGATGCCTGCCCCAGGGACAGGGGCCCCTCGCGGGGCCACCTTCTCTGCCAGGGAAACCGTCCATGTGGTAATGGACCACCAACTTCCTGGCAAGCACAGCCTGGGGAAGACAGGAGCCAGGAACATCAGGAGACGGGGAATGAGTTGGCGGGTGATTAAGACCTAGGGGATTAGACTCCAGGCTAAACGCAGAATGGTTTATTTGGGTCACTTCTAATCGGCCTCAGTTTCTTCATCTGTAAGATGACAGGGTCTCATCTCTTTCCCCAAGGCCTTGTCTGTGTAGGCATCAAATGTGAGTGTGCTTTCTAATGACCAGATGAGACTGGAAAGTAAGCATCTCGCTCCCCATTTTGCAGATGTAGAAACTGAGGCTTGGAGGGGTGACGTGGCACAGCCAAGGTCTGTACAGGTACTGGAGTTGTGGAGCTGGGATTTGAACCAGGAACTGTGGATATTATTGTCCCTTCCTGAAATTCTACATGGGCTTTCTAAGCTTCTTTAAAATGGTGTTTGCAACTAAAATGAAGTCTTAATTTCTGACATGAAAATTACTTGGTAAATTATCTACTGAAAATTAAAAATCTTACTTTCACAGATCTTTCTTGGACTACTTATTCTTTTGTATTGCCAAATGGAATGTGCTTAGGGAATTGTACATGGAGTTTGAAATTAGCTAAAGCAAAATTTAATTATAATTCTCATATTAAATCATTAAGAAAATAAATCACTAAAATAATCCCACAGCCAAATATGAATGATTTCTGTTCTAAGGCAATACTTTGTTAATTGGTCTGAAGAGTTGGTGCTGAAAGACAGAACAGGCATATGGGTGGTGGAAAGAGCTTTGGGCCCAGGTTAAGGAGAACTAGGGTCAGTCTAGGCAGGCCCAGTCATTAATTAGCTACATAATTATGCAAATCACTTAATCCCACTCCCCTTCCCTTTCTGTATCAGTAAAACAAAGGGCTTGGATTTGATCCATGTTTCTCACCCATTTCCTTATGAAGACAAATACACCCAGACACACAGACAGGAGTACAGTTCAGAGGATGGGGTGGGCAGAAGGGATGAGATAAACCAAAGAACTTATATGCATGTATGCGTAACCAATGGACATAGACAACAATGCTGGGGGGAAAAAGGAGAAACATCTGTAACAAAAATAAATAAATTAATTAAAAAAAAAATGAAGACACCTTTGAATGTAGAAATATTCACTAAGCTCTCTGCCTTCCAAAGACAGTTGTTCTTTTGGAACCTACTGTTACAAGAATACATAATGACAACATATTAACAGAAATGTTCTCTTTTATTTTATTAATTGCAACATCTTCATATACTTGAACAAGAGCATTGATGTTCAAGTCCTTATTCAGGTTACTGTCAATGTGTGGCCCCTATAAACACCCTCTCACCCTTGGCAATAAACTATCTACTCCCTTACCATCCTCTGTCCACAAATTTTGAACTTCTGTATTAAATGGCCTCAAGGGTTCCTTTCAGTATCAAGCTCTGATTTTATCCTGTGCCAATTATTTAAGAAACTACACACCAGGTTTCTATTTTCTGTTTTTGAAATAATAAACTTTTCAGTTAGTGATTTTTGTTTTGCACTAAACCACATTCATCATGCAACAGTTGAATAGCCACAGATTAATGTACTCATCACAGACTGAACGGTCGTGCTGAGCATACAGAGGAGAATTAACATGTCCACAGTCACCGTCCTCACAGAGCTTTGGTCTACGCCAAGTCTTTGCCAGGATCCTGAGCCCTCTCTCCTTTCATCTCCAGCCTCAACCTCCTCTTGGAGCTCTGGCTTCTAATATCCACCTGCCTGCTTAACATCTCCACTTGGCTGTATCCAAAACACACCTCAAACGTAACATGTGTAAACAACCTCAGATTCCTCCCCCGACATCAGCCAAAATCCTTCCTCCCCTGGCATTCCCCATTTCTGAAATGGCAACATCATTCACCCAAATGCTCAGGCCCCAAACACTTGGAGTCATTTTGACTCCTTTCTTCCTTTTACACTCAGCAGTTAATCCCAGAGACAACTCTGCGGCACCAAACCGAGGCTTCTAGCAACTCCGTGCTCCTAGCATGCTCCAGGCCACCCTCATCTCTCTCCTGGACTCCTGAGATGGCCTTTCAGTTGGCCTTTCCCATTTCTCTCTTGCTGTCCTATAGTTTATTTCACAATCAGCAGCTGGAGGGAAGCTTTCTAAATTCAATCTGATCACATTGTCCTTTTTTCCCCTCAAATCCTTCAGTGGTTTCCCATCATTCTTCGAATAATTCCAAGTTCTCTGCATGGTTTATGAGACCCTAGATCTGGCCTGTGGCCACTGCTCCAGTCTTGTCTCCCACTCTCCTAATTCTTGTGGTCTACATGCTTTTCCATAAATGTGCAAGGCCTGCTCCTGCCACAGGGCTTTAGCATATGCTGTTCCCCTGCCTGGAATGCTCTTTCCTTAGATATGTGCATGGGTTATTCTCTTGGTTTTTTTTTTTTCTTTCTTTCAGTTTTCTGCTCACATCACCTTCTCAGGAAGGCATTTCTTGATTGCCTTGCCTGACACAGCCATCACCCTACCTTGACAGTCACTTTCTTTCCTCTTACTTTGCTTCACTTTTCTTCCGAACATGGATCACTCCCTGACATATTCTACATGTTCTTTGTCTTCCTCTGCCCCTCGAACCTTATTTATTCAGGTTACTGTCAATGTGTGGCCCCTGTAAACACTCTCTCACCCTTGGCAATAAACTGTCTACTCCCTTACCATCCTCTGTCCACAAATTTTGAACTTTTGCATGGGTAAAGGCTGTCTTTTTCTTTTTTAGTTCTCATCTGAGGACATGCTTATGAGAGAGGAAGGGAGAGAGGGAGGGAGGGAGAGATGTGAGAGAGAGACATCGAGTGGCTGCCTTCCATACATGCCCTGACTGGAAATTGAACCCGCAACCCAGGTATGTGCCCTGACCAGGAATCAAATCAGCAACCTTTCAGTGCACAGGACACTCAACCGACTGAGCCATTCTGGCCAGGCAAGCTCCTGGACAGGGATTGGTGCCTGTGTGTTGAATCAATGACTGAGTGACATAACACCACAAGTACCATTTACTGAATGTGTTTTATGTGCCAGGTTCTATTTTCACATTGTCTCTAATGCTTACACCAACCTGAAAAAGTGAATAATATTAGAACCATTTCTCAAGCAGGGACACGCATGGAAACTGCCGCCTCACAGCCTGGAAGAGTCAGGGCTGACCCACGGGTTCAGTCGTATATGTGAGATGAGAGAGCTGAGGACACGGCAGAGTGTCTGGGAAGCTCAGTGACGGCTGGGTGGGCCTATGGCTAGTGCGATTCCCGACACTTCTGTGAGAATGAGCTCATCGAAACTATTCTAGCAGCCACCAAAGCAGCAGTAAAAACTGAAGGGACTTGGTGGTGAGGGTGGAGGTGGGGACTCCGCACCCCTCACTGGCTGCCCCGCCCGCCCTGCAGCTCTGCGGGTCCTAACCGTCCTCGGGCTCGGGCTCAAGGCGGCCTTCCCACGAGGTCCTGTTCACACTGGCCTCTTCCCCTGTCCCCCCTCCCCCATTAAAATGGAGTCGGCCTCGCTCCAAAGCCCATTCTCTGCCCACATGGTCAGCTCTCTTTAGGGCTGACTGACAGTTCTCAGGCAGCTAGAAGGAGTTACAGGAAGGTGCCCAAAGGAAGGTGACTTGCCCTCAGCTATGACCTGCTTGGCCTAGGCAGCACCACAGAGGGGAGCCTCTCAGAGAAAGATCCGGGCTAGTCAAGTTCAAAGACAGAGAAATCAGGCTTGTGCACAAGGCAGCGCTCCCTGGGATCAGGTGCCTCAGGGAACACACCAAATAGGACACCGGGAGGCCACAGGACACATGCTACAAGCAAAGGGAAGTGAATGATACTGCGAGCTGGCTGAGCTGGGCTGTGGTGAGGCCCACAGGCCTTATTGTCCCTCAAGCAGGCCGCCTCTCTGGTGACCTCAGATCCAGCAGGTCTCTGCCCTGGACAATGCTCAACCGACTTCCATCTTCCAGGCTCCAAGCCGACCTGTCTTCTGTTAACACATTCTGTCTTCAGACAAGGGAACCCCAAGGGCCACGATTTCTGTTACACCCAGTCAAGTCACGATTAGAATTCCGGGCCTGGCTCTTCCTGCTCTGAGCTCCTCTTCCTCAAGGTGACATCTACAGATGGTCCATCTTCTTCATTGTGTTTGGATTTTTACCAGCTCACGTCTCAGAAGAGAACAGAGAGAGTCCCTATAACCTTCCCTTTATGCACTGACCATCCATGCACAGCAGCTTTTCCACGCAGGGGCCTGGATGAACTTAACACAACCTAAGTCCACTGGACACCCACTGTGTGCCAGGCCCCACGTGAGGTTCCAGGGATGCAGCAGTGAGGGGGGGCCAACCTTACACAGGTGAACAGTGTTATGGGTGTTGTATGGGCGCCTGTGCTCCATGCTTGGTAAACTCAGAGCAGAGGGGCTATAACTGGCCCAGGGCCCCAGGGCCAGCCTTTTGGTAGTGGTGTCCTCGGCCTACGACTTCAAAGGGACTTCAAAAGAAGAGCCTGCTTCAGAGTTGTCTACATGGAAGGTTAGAGGTTTCCTCCTAAGATCCTCCCATCACGGAGGCTGTCTGGTGGATGAGTGTCGGGTGACGTGGGTGTGAGGCCACCCCTGCAGACTACAGCAAACCAGAGCTGGGGTGAAGCAGACACAGTGAGTTCAGATATTCAGAGACCAAATGACCGGCTTCATCTGCGTCTGACACGGCCATGAAGGCCCCTGTGGAACTGGAACTGCTGTGGGCGAGTACGTAGTTACACCTCTTTTAAAGCCACTTTTCAAAAAGCGTAAAAATGTTTATTGCTTTTGAACCAATAATCCCAACCCAGGGCATTTCTCCTTAGGAAATAATCCAAAGTAAAAGGCATGCACATAGAGATATTCATTGTGGTATTATTGATTAAAATCTTAAAAATGAAGAAAAAAAATTCACAAAATATAGAAATGGATAAATTACGGCATGTCAGCTAGGTGGAGAATACAATTCTACTGAAGGTATACTTTCTGGAGATTGCATTGCTATGTAAAAATAAATATTTAAGTTATTACATTAAGCAAAACAGTTTTATCCATGCTATACCAAGCTGTATAAAAATTATACATGCAAATGGGCAGAGTGGTCAGAACACAGGAAGATAGTTAATTTGCTAAATAGGACTATAAATGTTCTTTTGCTATTGTTGTTTGAACATGAAAAACAAGAATATAACATATAAACAAATATAATTAAGTCTGCCATACATATTTCCTTCTCTCTTACCTAGAGCAGAGGTCTGCAAATTATAGCCTATAGGCCAAATCCAGTCTGTGGTCAATTTTTTTTGCCAATAAAGTTTTATTGGAACATAGGAATGTCCACTTGCTTATGTATTATCCATGGCTGCTTTCACCCTGTACTGGCAGAACTGAGTAGTTGTGACAGAGTCTGTATAGTCCAAAAAGCCTGTAATAGTTACCACCTGGCCCTTATAAAGAAAGTGTGCCAACTTCCAATCTAGAGTAAATAAAGCTCATGGCTTCACTCAGAAGTCTACCTCATATATAACCTAACAATATCCATGGATACAGATGAATAAACAGGAAATCACCTATTTTATACTTTCAGCCGCTAGTTCTTTAAAAAAAACAAACTGCTCCCCCAAATACATCTCCACGTTTTTTGTTTCCACTTCAACTTGGATATGAAAGTCATGTATTAATCGTATAGCGTATCTAATTTGGACCTCAGTTCATCTTGATAAAATACATGCTGGGGAAAAGAGACAGAGAAATACTTCTTAAAGATTAGTTCTAAGAACTAAAAAGCATTTCTTACAATTTACATTTTTTTGTTTGCTTTTAAAAGCATCTCTGGCCTTTGGGGAGAATAAACAAATGAGAGTTCCTGGCTATTCCGACTGATTGCACACCTGGACTTCAAGGCCGCGAACTTCACAATTGTGTAAGGTTACTGACACGTGCAGCCAACAAGGTCTTTTCTTCCAAGCTGTTCCTTATTGCTTACAAAAATGCACTGACCCTACAAGAAAGTTCACCCTATTCTAACCAAAGTCCCTACCAAGTTACCTGTACTGTCTACTGCCTGACATGTTACCTTTGTTTGCAAAGAGGGGAAAGCCTGGAGCCCATGCTTTAGGGCCAACAGCTCATTCTCAGATTTTGGAGGAGCTGCGAGCCCCTAACTGTTAGGGCCTAACAGAAATTGACCATCGAAATTACAAATACCAGCATTCTTAGAGTTTATAACAACTAGACCAGCTGTTTGACATTACACTAAATTGCTGAGAAAATACATTGTATGTCTAAGGACAAACTCTAAAATCAATCAAGGAAGCAAAATCTAAGTCAAAGTCACCAACTGGCAGCTGGAGGGTGGGAGCTGGCCTACAGACCCGTTTCATTCGGCCCACAGAGAACTATTTAAACAACAACAACAAACTAAGCCAACATTTAAAAATTGGGAGTATTCACATAAAATCCAGATTTCTGGCTTCTTCACAGAGAGCACATTCCCCTGGGGCTGCTGATCCCAAGTAGGACCCAGCCTCATTCACTGTTCCGCTGTCCTGGCCTGGGTCCTTCAAGCATTGACCACAGGATAACTGATCTTTTAGAAAGTTCTTCCAATGTTTCAAGCCGTGATGGGACCAATGACAAGTTTAGGAATTAAAAACCTCACAGTCCTGAGACTGAATTTCAGTTCTTTTTCCTTCTCCACCTAGAGGCAGCAGGAATGAGGGGAAACTAGCCAGAGAGAGATTCTCCAACAGCCTTTGAGAAACGGCTTGAGTAAGGGTAGTCACAGAAAGGACTCATTCACAACAATGTGCATTAATACACTGCTACCAAGAAATGCTTTATCCTCATGACCCCAGTCTCTGTTTGTTTCCCCCGTCTTTGAAAACCACCTAATTTTGAATCATTTAATAGATATGTGTGGGCATCTTCTGAAGACAAGCCACTATGCTATATATTCACAAAAGAATTCAGGAATTCTCTGATCATCCCAAGGATTTGATAGATCGGCTGGGAAGAAGCCTCCCACACAGACTGGAGAAGAAGTAACAGCCCCAACTGTGTGCAAAGCACTGTGACTCTAGGAGGTTAGTGTGGTTACTATCTCCAAAGAGGAATACATTTTAGAGCCTTACATGATGGGTAGTGTCCAAAGAAGATAAAGAAAACTAGTGCAGAACAGAGTGTTCAAAGTGACACGTATTACCTAAAAAAAGAAATAGCAAATTATACCATCTGATGAGTCTCTCCATCAGAATGCTATTTTCCAGTCTTTGGAATATACAGTGACTTTTGGTGGTACACAGTTATACAGTCTTTATTTTAATAGTAATAGCTAATATTCATTTTAATGTTTGTTAGAAAAAGATAGATAATTACATACTCGACCAATGGTTTTAAGGATGAGATTGTTGGAGAAAAGGCTAAATTAACAAATGAGTTAATTTAAAACAGATTTAAAGAAAAACAATAAACATGTACTAGATGGTGTATAGGTATCATAAATATCCTGATGATGGTATGTAAAATACTGGTGTTTTACTCATTAGAAGAGTAAAGATGCAAACTGTCTATTAATTAATCAGGAAGAACGAAGGTCTCTGATTCCTTAGTGCAAAATTCTCAGTAACACTGGATTTACTAACAATAGCAACTCCCAGTGGAGTGTTATCAGCAAGTCACCTTCCCGGAATCTGAAGTAAGGAAGGAGTGGAAAGCTGGGTGAAAACGAAATGCTGTCTAGTATTTTAGGAATTTGAATCTTGGACTCTCAGCATCAAAATTTAGTATGTATTGTACCTACTACCTGAAACAGAAGTTCTTTTTGCTATTGTCAGCCCGGTACAGGCAAAACAACATCAAAACATGGTTAAATAAAACAAAATGCAACACATTTTTGTTAATAAGAAAACCTGCACGTAACTCCATGGCACAAATGTTTCTTGTATTTGCTGCAGACACAGCCTAAAGCAACAGCACAAGAGTGAAACCTAGATACGGCTGGATTAGATAAGGAGGACAGGGCTAGCTGTCTTTGGAGACCAGGACCCTTTGCAAGGTGACGCCCCGGGGAAAGCAGACAGTTACCGTTTACTCCTGTCTGCCTTTGTTTACATTTGCTTCTTAACCTTGTCACACAAGCACAAAGAAGCCCTATTTAAATTTGACACATATTGTTAATACTTCAGAAAACTCAAAGAGCAACTAATAAAGGCTGCTGTAATGCTTAAGATATTTCTATATTTCTATTTATTAGTAAACTGAATTTTTTTATCTTTGGAAATAGGAGCTAAGTTATGAGGCAGGGCATGTCTATGTAAGAAATCTCCAAACCTGTAGAGAACTTTTATAAAAATTTGTTTGAGCCAAACAGGATACACCTGGAAGTAAGACCACGGCAGACTGAGACAAATGCTTCAGAGAATAACAGTTTGCAGTTTCCTTGATGCATTTGAGATGAAGGAGGGGACTCTCAGGAAGAGTACACGGAGGTGGGAGGAATCAACCTGGGGTAGGATCGCAGGCTAGTTAGGATGATGTGTTCTCTCGGGGGTGGTTATGGTTTATTTCAAGGTGTGTTAACCCAGATGCACAGAAACAATGGACAGGGCTCGCTGAAGTCAAAGATAAACCTTCTACTAAAGAAATTATAGGCCTCGGGTGTGACTACTCACCATGACCTGCCAGTTAGGAATTTATGATCAGATCGCTCTGTGAGGTTACTTTCCATAGCAACCCCCTTTTTTCTTCATCTAGCTTTTTAAAAAGGGACTGGTCCCTAAGAGACTTGGGAACATCAGTCAGATGCTAAATAATTTTCTGGAAATATATCAAAAGAGAGAAAATGGGATTTATCTGTAGAGTACTAAAAATGGTCAGTACAATAATAATAATAATAATATAAAGTAATATTCTAATAATAAGCCACTATGGGTATGTGAGAGGGGAGGGAGAGAGGGAGGAAGAGAGAGAGGTGGGAAGAGGAGGAGAAAGAGAGAATTCTTAAAGGGCATTGTTTGAATGATGATAATACTGACAGTTATAAACAGCATTTACTGGGTTCTTACTATATACCAGGCACTGTGCTAAGTGCTATGCAAGGATCACTTCATTTATTCTTCATACTAATCCTATCATCCCAACTTCAAACTAAGGCGTCTTGAACTTAAATAAACTGAAGCGAGCAAACCAGTGCTGGGATAGGTAGACTGACTCCACACCTTTGCTTTGGAACGGGGGTCACTTAGTTGCCTTCTAAGCAAGATGGTTCCAGGCTCAGCAGCAGGGTTTTGCAACTCCCAACTGCTTGCTGTAAAGCGCACCTAAAGCCCAAGCTGCAACTCAGGGTGTCCGAGGAAAGGCAGGGGTACCGGGGCTGTTTCTTCTTCACTGTGACCCATACCATCAGGCACCTCTCTAAATCACTGATTTTCAGATATATAAAGAACATTCACGAGAAACGGCACCAATTTGTAGTCTCTGGAGAGAGCCCACATATCTTTATGAAAACGGATAGAGACAGAAACGGGTCCAGAATCAAGAATGTGTATATAACCATGGCACGCTGAGCTGCTAGGAGGAGTCAGGTGTTTTTGTGATGGGCAATGTAAACGCTATCCATTTCATCACTACAATCCTACAAAGTATGCATTAGCCCCATGTTACAGATGGGTAGAGTGAGGCCCAGAGAGCTTCAATCATTTGCATCAATTCACACACCTAGTAAGGGGCCTTTTGAACCTAGGTCTCTCTAGCTTCAAACCCTCCCTCCTAGCACATGACCAAGGGAGTATGCCACCCCACTTAAAACAAAAGCCGGGAGCGGTGCCTAAATTCACAGACTGCATCCAGGCCGCCTGGGCTTGACCAGCTCAGCCACTTACTAGCTGTATGACTGAGGGAAAATCATTTATTTTCTCTGTACCTCTTTCCTCATCCGTAAGATAGGAATACTAATAATACCTTTCCTCTCAGGTTGTATTCAGGAATGAATGAGTTAATATTTGTAACGTTTACTTACATCTGTGTTTGTGAAAGAAAGAAAGAAATACAAACCTCTGTCGCACGTAGGTATCTATACGCACTGACAAACCAAGCACGAATGGATATATCATCAACGGAAAATGTATCTAATCAGCTCTTGCAGTGGCTAACATTAGCAAGCCCACCATCAACCCTGGCTGTGGAACCCGTAGGCCTTCATTTGAACTGTGGAACTGAAGAAACATTGGGAACAGAGTCTGACGCTCTCATCCCAGATGCAACATGAATGAGCTGTGTGATTTGGAGAAGGCATTTCATTCTTCTGGGCCTCGGTTCCTCACATGTTAAAAGCTGCTGGGCCCAGTGTGACCAGGTATCATAGCACAGGGAAGGAAAGGGGACAGACGGACATGGAGTCCAAGTGCCCTGGGTTTTGGTTCCACCAGAATTTTATAACTTTTGGCAAATTGCTTCATTTCTTTGAATTTCAATTTCCTCTCCTCTAACTTGAAGAAAATGGTACCGGTCCCTCTTATCTCACAGGGTTGGGGCAAATAAGAAAGTGAATTTGAGAGCCCCTTGGCAAAGACGGTTCTGTAAGAGCATCTCCTGTTTCTGGGTAACAGGTGTGCACTTAATAAATATTTGTGAAGTGATTCTATCATTTAGCACAGTCTGGAATAACCCCCCTTATTTACTTGTCTCTCTGTCCCCCTAGAATCTAAAGTCTCCAAAGGCAGGACATCTCTGCCAATATCTCTGTATTTGATAAAAAAAAAAAAAAAAAAAAAAAAAAAGGAAGAAAAAAAAGTAATACTTTTTTTAGTATTACTAAAGAAATACTTAAATACTTATTGATTGAATTTGTGGGAAGTAGGATATGTGGATCAAAGAAAAAAATGACTCTGAAGTTGCATGAGAAGCCAACTGCCCCCTCCAAAAAACACCTGACCTAAAGATTTTAATTAATGCTCAAAGTACTCAGCGACAGAAGGGAAGAGATGCAGGTATAAAGTTCTAGATCACTGGACTAAATTCTTTTCTCTGGGGGAGGTGGTTTGGGTGGGGAATGGCAGAGTTAAGATACTATAAAGTGGTTAAATTAACATACTCAGCAGGTACACCAACTTTCTAGAGCTGAATACCAACAGAGATAATTAAAGGCCAGAGCCCTCTCCTTTTTGTTACATTGCCTCCCCTATAAAGGACCTGCTGACAAAGGCATAATTAAGTTGACTCCTGTAAGAAACAAGAAAACTTTTCTCCTCCATTCTTAGTTTTAAAAAAGTCCCCACTTTGCCCCCAAACTCCATGAGCACTCAAATTCACTAGAACTGAAAGGAACTACATTTTTGTTGTTTTGTTTTTCTTTTCTTTTTAAAATTAAGCCTGCAACATCCCTTCTTCTCAGCAACCAATTCATCAGAAGCTCAGAAGTAGCTGTGCTGGGAAAAGTATCCAAGGGAGGCAGCTACCCAGGCCAGGGGGTGGTCATACCAGCTCTTCCCTGAGGGATGGAGAAACGCCCAGGAACCTCCCCCATTTCTGTTCATCTGTGTGGCCTAAAATAAAATCTGCAATTTTAAAATACTGTTCTAAAAATAGGGAGTTTGGCTTAAATCCACCAGTTGGTGTTTTGATTTTTAAATGATGTACTGGTAAGTAATCCAGGGAGGTTGCAATTTTATTTTGATTTCAAAGTTCTAAAACATTTGTTCTCTTAGGCTATGGGGAAAGGTGAAATGAAAGAAAAGGAAGGTGGGTGATGATGATGCAGAAGGCTTAACTTCCAGTTTGAAAGCAAAAGGCAGCTAGACATCCCAAAACAAATAGCATATTTTAAATGTTTTTTTTCAGGGGTGGGGGGTGGGGTGGAGCTGGGGGCTATAATTCACTCAAAATGGAAGAAAAACTGGTAAGTTTCAACTTACTCATCATATCTTTCCTGATGTCATTTCTGGAACCAACTTTCATGCACACAAAACTATAAATGATTCCTAATAGGCAGTTTTAAAAGCATAAGGAATCTTTTGAGTGTTGGGTGGTCAACAACTTAGTCTTTGGGATAGAATTTTAAAGTCTCCATTAGGCACCAATCATAATCAGAATGTATTTCAAGAAAAGATATGCTATTATAGCATCTTAATGAATGAAGACTAATTTCACATGAAATGGGGCTATTTTTATTTATTTATTAAAAAAATTTTTTTTCTTTATTGATTTGAGAGAGAGAGGAAGGGAGAGGAGAGACAGAAACATCGATGAGAACATCAATTGGCCTCCTCCTGCATGCCCCCCACTGGGGATAGGGCCCACAACCTGGGCATGTGCCCTGACCTAGAATCGAACTGGCGACCTCTTGGTGCATGGGTCGACACTCAACCACTGAGCCACATCAGCCGGGCAAATGAGGCTATTTTTAAAAAGTCATCGTATAATGGGAGTCGGATGAGTGGGAAGTGTTACAAGAAGTTACGTGCTTCTGGACAAAAAGAGTGAAGTACCTTAAATATGTGATTTCACTTGTGAATTTTAGGAGTACCATTTTTCAGCTAATCTCTAGAGTACAGAGATTTGGAATTTTGTGTGTGGGGGGTGGAATCATGTGTGAACCATGAGAGCTACCATCTCTCCCCCTCTCCCCGGAACAAACACCCACAAACCGATGGGGATGCTCTGAAGGTTAAATTGGTTAGTTTAGTTGTCCAGGAATGTACGCTATGCAAACAATGTTGGCTCCCTGTGCCAAGGCAGAGATATTGTGGGACTTGAGGCTGCTGGCCACACGAAGGATGGTGGAGCACCCAGTTCTCCTCACTCGGGCACAGTGGGAACTCTCAGAGAGAGGCTGCAATGTGTTAGTATCCTAATCTGCAAAGGACAAATCATCACAGAACTTGCTATATTAAAACCAGAGACTGTTAGTCTGCATGGGGGCGGGGAGGGGTGTGGAGAGAGGCAGGCAGGAATAAAGAGCCCTCCTTTTAGGGAAAAAAAAATAAAAAGGGAGAGAACCTGCAAAGTGGACTGCAATTCAATTTTAAAAGGAGACTTCTGCTTGCAAAATGGTTCTTTTGAACAGGGGAAGTCCTGGGTATTTAAGAGTTTGGTTAAAGATCAATTAAGAAATCCTGGCTTTTCAGATGCTGGTGGCAGAAAAACTAAAGTGTTAGGAGGCAGGCTGCCAATCAAAGATCAATCCCATAGGAAGGTCAGAGAAGCCCAGGAAGGATACTGTAGGCTTCTGGGAAGAGGCAGTTTGTTTTACAAAAATATGCTTTGTGCATTTTTTTTTTCTCTTCAGAAATACACAGGGGATGAGGGAGCTTCAATCAAGGCAGCAAAAAGGGAAGAGGAAGCAGAACAGGGGTCTGGGGGCAGCAAGAAGAGAAGGACTGCAGTCTCTCTCCTTGGGATGGCAGGTGGTTTATTTGCACCCTCTCAGAGTTCCTGAAATAATTAACATGCACTGCCATTCTTGTTTTTCCAGTCATGATTTCATCCAGTCCTTGCAGAAACTCAGAATGAAATGTCATGGTTTTGTTTTCTGGAAAGCAAAACTCCCCTAAAACAAGAGTTCTGCATACCACTGAGAGCACATGAGCTGCTCAGAACGTTTGCAGACCGCTAATCATTAACACGCCGCTTTGGAAGGTAGAACTGCCCCTTTCTTTGCTGAAGATCACATTTCCTGCCATAGGATCCTGCGGTGTCCTGGTTTACTTTCTGTTTCTCCCACTCATTTCCACGCATTCTTCTGAAATACATGCGAAGTCCAGAATAGCCTCTCCCTTTCTGCAGGCCAACTCAACACTTCCCGCATAAGCCCTCATTTTTCAAAATAAATTAATCTCTGACTTATTTTTCCTAGACCTCCTCTCTTCTCACTAGCCTGGGGAGGCGGGGGAGAGCTCCATCCTTCCTAAATAATGCAGGAGAATAAAGTAGAGGTAAGATCTGTAAGAAACGGTAAATAAAATAAGGTGTCTGAGCCCTGGCCGGTTTGGCTTAATGGTTAGAATGTCAGCCCGTGGACCAAAGAGTCATGGGTTGCAGGTCAAGGGCACGTACCTTGGCTGCAGTTCGGCCCTGGCCCTGGTTGGGTTCGTGTATTGTGTGGGAGGCAACGGATCAATGTGTCTCTCTCACATTGATGTTTCTCTTTCCATCTCTATCTCTCCCTCCTACTCTATCTGAAAATGAATGAAAAAATATCCTCGGGTGAAGATTAAAAAAAAAAAAAGGTGTCTGAGAGGAAGGCTAGTCTGGTAATTAAATGTAGAGGTAGACAGCTCTAGGTTTGCATCCTGGCTTTGCCATTTACTAGCAGTGAGGCTTTGGATTGGTTACTTAATCTCCCTAAACCTCAGCTTTCTCATCTGCAAAATGGGGATAATGTAAAAACCCTTCCAGGGCTGTAAGGAGAATTAAATGAGACAAAGCACATGAAGTGCTTCTAATTCCTGAAACACAGTAAACACTAGACAAATGTTTACTTTATCATCATCATTATTATTGTTGCTGTTATTATTTTAATGTAAGCTCTTTGGATAGAGAATGTCACCCTACCTCCTCCAATGCATAAAGAGTAACAAGAACTCAGTGCCTCTAAAAGCTAAAGAATAACAGCATAAGGACGGTTCAGTGCATTATTTGCTGATCGCAGCCCCTGGGAAGCACTTCTCAGAAGCAATATGCAGAACAGAGCAAAGGGCCCAATTTTAGGCGTTTCCAATGAGGACACAGTGGCTGATCTGCATGCCTTGCTTGGTGGACCAGCCTCAGCCACCTCCCCCTCTCCACAGGCTGTCACCCTTCCCAGGGAGATAAAACACTGCCCTGGACTGAGGAATTTACAGCCAAGCCCCCCCCCACCCCCACCATGTCCCTTCTCCCTTTTGGTGACCTCAAGGCTTGAGAAGAATGAAAAACAACAGCTCCTCCTCACAAATAAAGCAAGGAGCCTGCCTGCTGGTACTGGGTAAGGCCTGTCCCATTTGTAGACTCTCCCAGAAAAGGACACAAAACACATGAAGGCAGGCTCCAAGTCTCACAGCAAGGCTGTGATTCACCAGGGAGTACTTCAGAGCTGGAACTCTGGGGATGGGAGGCACACCACTGCCGGCCTGCCAACAGCCAGTCTTCCTTTGAAAAGAAAAAAAAAGAAAAAAGGCGAACCTTTCCTAATAAGGTAATGCCACATGCCATTTGTGGTTTTGAATTGCTCAGCACTCCAGGATCATATGACATTCACGGCAGCCATCCCTTCACGCTTGTGCAAGGCTCTCCAGGAAGAATGAGAAAGAGTCTTTGGTGTGCCGGTGGGGATTACAAATGAATGGGGAACATGCTTTGCCGGTGGAACCCCACATTTTCCTGATTAACCACACTGGCCTCGCGTCCCTCCTTTGCACTGCTGGCTGCAGGATGACTGCTCTGCGGGCCCAGGCACTGTGCACGCTCTCAGGTCACTCTGCATGCATGCTCTCTCTCCACCTAGGTGCAAGCTTCTTGAGGGCAGAAACGCTCCTTTATTTCTTTTGTTTCGCCCTGCTATGCTTATCACAGCGTAATCCACCCAGCAGTTAATAAATGCTTGATGATGGACTAGTGCTGAGAATTTTACAGATCAGTAGGTGATCGCTTTATACCATTAACTCCCAACTTATAAACAGGCAGGGTTTCAGAGTTGGTTTCAAAGAAGATACTCAGGAAGCGTATTTTCCCATAGAAACAGTGTTATAACTGGGGGTTAGGTTTCCAAGCCTGTTCATTTCTCAGAATATCCTATTCATATTTATATACCCTCTTATTGAGCCATTTCATTTTCTCAGACTCACAATCAGACTGGCCGTGTGTGTGTGGAATATATCCTTTCAATTTAATGATTCTGTTTAGTTACATCAGTGACTTGCACAGATTCCCCATCCCCTCATTGGATGTATTTTCTTATTTTTATGATACTTTATGTAGGTAATGATTAGATACTTCAAAAATAACATTAAGAAATTATTTCTGTTCGTCATTAAGGATGCATGTACTTTTGTTTTTCCTTTTGTATTAAAATATGGGGTAAAAAAATAAACCTACTTTTGGCCACTCCTGTATTTTTTCAACAGTTTTTAACTACAATTATCATTTGGGTTACCCCGAACTTCCCCAACCATTCACACACACACACACACACACACTCTCTCTCTCTCTCTCTCTCTCTCTCTCTCTCTCATTCCTATATATCCATTTATAGTCTACCTATTTCCAAAAAAGATATGTAGAAAAAAATCACAACCTCCAGGACTGGCCATTTGTAATTTTGTTCGTATATATATCACATGTAATAAATATATAGTAATACATTACACATATATTTATTTTGGGCCATTAAAATATTTTTTAGCCACTAAATAAATGAATGTCATTCACCTTTAAAGTAAAACCTATAGTTCAAAATGAAGGGGAGTCAGTAAGACACTTTTCCTTGCTGGAGCAGAGAGAGAATATTTACTGGTCTGCCTCTGGGAGCAACACCATGTGTGTGGGAAAAATCTTTCCATGGCTCACAGGACAAACACCATCAGCGCCTGGCCCATGGTGAGGACAGCCTGGGGCCTCAGTGCCCAGTCTCCTTCAGAGCCCACAGTGTGGCAGCTCTGTGAGGACTCTGTCCACTATCCAGGATGGGCTCTTCCAGGAGGTCAGGTTACTGTGCTTGGGACCATTAGTACAAAATACATGCATCCAAATGCTTGTCTTTGTACTGCTCCCTGTCATAGCTCCCTGGATACTTCTTAGCCTTTGTTCCCAAGCAACAGCATCCTGAAAGATAAATCTAAATAATTTCCCAGTATGAAAAGCATGATGTCTCGTGTGTTTCTAAGACTGGTAGAAAGGATTATCCTGCAGATATTCTAGAAGTGCCAAACCAAAACACTGAGAAACAGGAAGCTCTCTCAAACCTAGCATGCTAAACGCATGGACGAAATGCACCTCTCCCATCTTTTGGAGTTCACGGCTGCCTTTCTAACCCAAATCAGCATGGAATGCAGTACAACAGGGGTGTCGGGTTAATGAGCGTGAAGTGTGACAAGTACCAGTGCATTTGTATCACAAGTGTCCTTCACCAAGAATTATTACCAAACACAAGAAACTGCAGTCTCTTCTCCACCCCACCACGCCTGCTCAGAACTCAATACGGTTCATCCTTGGTGGATGGGGTTGACCCTTCCATGGGAAGCCCTGAATAACTGGATATTCTCATTACCTGCCCTTTTCTGACATCAGCTCTTGGAGGAAATCTAACATATATTCCCTTTCTCTTTTACCAGTGGGAGAAACATAATTCCTGCTTCCAGCCTGATCAGTGACAAGAAGGCAGCTGCCTCACTGTAGCAAGGATGGGAGACTGGTCTGAATGTACCTGGATTCCAACAGACACCTTGGAAAGTATGACTGCTTACTTAGAAAAATCTCACACATGAACAGAGCACTGTTGTTCGTCTCTGAAAAATGCCAAGTGTGCAGGGGTGGGGATAATAGGTCTTATGTGGCCAAAGCCCAGTTATTCGAACTATTCTAATTTTAGGAGGGCAGATGGGTGCTGCACCCATGGCAGACATCACTAATGGATCACAATGCTCTTTCTTGTTGGACCCAGATACGAGTTAATTAATACCTCTTTTCAACACCTGGCTCCAATCCACTGTAGGTGGCACCCAGGTTGAAAACAATGAGCTACTCCTGTTCTAATTGATTTTGGAGACTAAATTCTTACCTTTATGCAACTGACAATTGGCCAAGGTATCATTATTTTATTTTAGCAACATTCCCTCTATTCTCAGCTAATCCCTCACTAGTTTGAGCTACAAATAATGTGAACTATCATCCATTGCATGTTTACTATGTGCCAGACACTGTTAGACAATAAATGCCAACTTATGTCCCTGTGTCTCTAAAAAAAAATCCCAAAGAACGGAAGAGTAGCTCAAATCTGATTACAGCTTCCGCCCTTTCCCTGGTGACTCCCAGGCTGAATGAGTGGCCTCCCACAGTGCCACCACGGCACTGACCTCACTGGACTACATTGGCAAGTCCATGCAAATGTCTTCCCTACTCAACTCCATTAAGGCGAGACCCATGCCTCACTCACCTTTGAACGCCCAGTACCTGGAACACGGCTGAGTATATAGTGGGTGTTCAGTAAATAAACCGAATGCATTAAAAAACAACAACTGCTTTACATACTCTCAGGGCTTCAACTCAGCTCTACCAAAACAACTGCTACTGCGGGGAGACATTTACATTATAAAGCAAGGTGCTGGCTCAGGCAAACTAGAACTGAGGCCCGCAGCCCCAGTGGCCTGCTCTTGGCCCCCACCTCAGCCTGAGCATTGAAAAGCACCACGGTCACTCATGCTCTGTTTCTGCACGCTTCACTGCTAATTTCTTCTTCTTTTTTGTGTGCCTTTCCCTGCCTCCCATGCTGCACTGTGCTCCACTCAGTTCTATAACCCTAGCACTCAGTGAAGGGCTTGGGCCGTGCAGAATAAAGATTCTTGGACGGGATCAGTGGTAAAAGGAGCACTGGCCTGAGTCTGGAGAGCAGGGACCTGCTTCCAGAACTGCCCTGTGCCCCCGGGCGGTTTCACTGTGCTCGTCAGTGGGAGAAGGCCTGTCCCAGCAGCACTGTGCGCATTAAGCGTGACAGTGTATTTAAGCGTTCTGCCCAGTTAAAAGCAGGTTATCACTTCTCCTTTTTGTGACACTGTGTAGAGGGGTGGCTGTCACTCTAGCATATCCCCCTCCCTGGGGCCACCTGACACTCCTGTCTAGTCTGCTTCGTGCAGCCCACTTTGCCGTGACACGAGAACCCCTGCTGTCCCCCGCCCTGCCCAGACCTGCAGAGCTGTGACCTTTCTAACGTGGCTCCTGGCATTTTTTGGCCTCCACTTCTCATCACCATTGTCTCTGCACAAATTCTTAGGAGGATCAAGTGTAACTAACCTGCAGCGTGGCCCACAGGGCCCTGCGTGCTCTGACTCCCGATTACCTCTCCAGCTCGCTTCTGACTCCACCCACCTCCCACACGCTAAGCTCCGACCATACCTGAACTCATCATTCCCGTCCCCACCACAATCCTCCGCCTACTGCTGTGGTCTCCAGCTTAGGGAGTGGCATCACCACCCAGGCAGCTGCCCGAGCCAGACACCCTGGAGTCACCCCGGCCTCCCCTCTCTCTCACCGCACCTCCTTTTCTGTCTCCCAGTCCTGCTCACTCAACCTCCTCAATATTTCTCAAATGTGTATATATTTTTACCCCTATAGGGCTCGCCACCACCCTAGTTGGGACTATAAGCAGCTCTCCCCTATATCATTACAACACTGCAAGTTTCCTCGCTGGTCTACCTTCTGTCACAATCCCTGACAATCCCTTCTTCACAGCCAGAGTGATCTTTCTGATTAAAAAAAAAAATCTGAATGTGTCCCTTTAGACTTCTTCCACAATTCAGATGTCACCTCCTCCAGGAAGCCTTCTTGATGTGCTCCCGTAGCACCTGTATTTCTTCCATCAGAACAATGCACATGCTTGTAGGTCTCCTCCATCAGAAGCAAATTCTGCGAGGGCCCACCTCGTTCTCCCGGAGCAGTGTGAGCTTTCATTGATTCCCTCTGTAGCAGGCACTCCATCCAACCACTCAACAGCCGCCCCCCCCTCCTCTCTGCACCTTACAGTAGCAATCACATGCTTTGTACAAAGTGGATACTCAAAGTGTTTGCTAAATGAATAATTTAATTAGCCTCTGATGAGTCAAGTGCACTTAAGACTTTCATAGTGTCCTAGGGTCATAATGATGAACAGTAATTATCAACAAATTGTGCTAAATATATCCTGGTCTTGGGACACCACCAGTGGTTAAGTTTTGTTTGTTTATGTGAGAGCCTCGACACCGCCATGATGGGAAGGCTTTCAAACAGAACAACAAGCAGAGAGAGGCACTGGAGGAACCGGCAGCACAGGTGCCTGGTGAGTGTGCACTGAATGTCCATCCTGCTTGTGCCTGGCCCTGGGGCTACAACCAGGTGAGACAGGCCCGCTGCCCTCAGGCGGCTTCCAACCGTGGGCTCAGTGCGGTAAGGAAGGTGCAGAGTGTAGGAGAGATGCTCATGCTCACTCGGTGAGTGGGGGAGACCTCCCAGAGGAACGTCTACGTTGCATCTGAATGCAGAAGCAAAGTTAGTTCATTGGAGGGGGACAAAGGAAGAAGAAACAGGAGTAGTGTGATCAGGCGTGTCGTTGATAACAAGCCCATCTGGCTGCATTCTGGGGTGGCAGAGACAAGGGTGGAGTCGGGGGACCAGTTGGGAGGCTGTGGCAGTTAGTCACTGCAGAGTAACAGACACCCCTCAGGACAGAAACAGGTTGAGAACAAATGGTGTCAAGCATGGGTCTCCAAGAGCTTATGGGGCTGCAAAGGATGGCAGCTCTGGACACCAGCCCCCCACCTTCTGGGTTCAGGATGGGGAGCTGGAGGCAACATGGTACAGTGCACTGGTTTACGATTTCTATTTAGTTGTAAAACACTATGTTAGAATGAAATACGAAAATCTGATACTTTAAAAGAAGCAGAGTGGCTCTGCTGAACCCAGGCTGTGTGTTTGCATGTGTGTATGCGTGTGCACACATGCACGCGTGTGAGATGGAGCCCTGCCTCCTCATTCACTCCTTTCCTGCAGTAGTGTGAGCACAAGGACAGTTCTGTTCCCAACACTGCCACTGATTCCTTTGTGACCCCACTCAAGCCTGCTTGACCCTCAGTTTTTTCATAAGTCCCATGAACAACCTAGATCTTAAAATCTCTAAAATCAACACCTACTTTGAACGCCCAACTTTGGGAAACAAGAGGGTTTGGCGAAAAGGGTCCTTGGTAACCGACGGCAGGGGTGATCTGCACTTCGAGGTTCATGACTCTTTGAGGATCAGAGCTTCTCAGCCAGTTCCCCTGGTTGAGGTTCAGGTGTGCCTCAGTCCCAGGGGGTCAGGCAGGAACTGGCTGTCTAAAGCCTCAGGCCCCAGGCACTGTCCCAGGTACGAGTGTTCTCAGTGTGTTCTTATGAGAAAACAGGTAGGAAGCACTGCCCCAGACGGGAGAAAGAAAAACCCACCTGGGCCCAGAATCTCTCTGGCTCATCGTGTACACCTCTCCTGTCTCTCAAGTGTCCATTAGCTCTTTTAATGCCAAAGCAAACACCAACCCACTTCCACCTGCGTCCTGGGAAGGGGAGCACAGGACCGACAGGCCAGGTGACAAGTAGTAGGGCTAAAGGCGCAATGACAAGTGGGAGCCTTTGCACCTGTGTTCTTAACCTCATGCCGCTCTGCCTACTTGGGGACCTTGCTCTACTGACAATCACCTCCCCCTCCAAAAGCTCCAAACTCTCCAGCTATCTCCTTTGAGATGCAGAATTTTGGTCACAGTGGGCCAAACAGTCTTATATTTGAGGGGAAATATTCAGAAGGTTAAGCACTGCTTTCTGTGAAGAGGCTGGACCCGGCCTCCAGCTCACACCACCCCAGAGATGCTTTGCAGTCGAGGAAGATGAAGGCGGCTCAGTCCCCTTGAAGAGAAGCAGCAGCAATGGACAGAGGACTATGAAAACAAGCCTCAGTTCTCTGGGTCACAGGTCTAAAAAAAATGTCTAACTTTGTTCGGGTTTCCTATTGCAGGGACACATGAAAATACAAGCAAGCAAACCCCTGGGACTGAATCACTATACCTGGAGCATGATTAATACGGTCCTTCTTTCCATCCTCAGGCCTCGTCGGCACCATGACGACTAAAAATTGTCTGGTAGCAACGGCCAGACTGCTAATGGGGCAGCAGGTGCCCTCCGCTCTTCACGTCCCCTGGCATCAGCCTGGCGTCAGGACGGGGGAGCGTGCCCACCTGAGGCTTGGTGGGTGCCCTGTGCATGTCGGAGCACATACTGACGGTGCAACACCGAGGGCTGGCTCGACACCCTGGCAACCCTCCGGCCCTGGCTTTTAGAGCGTAAGAGACGGGGCTGGGCACCACTATCCCAGAACAAACAAACCCAAGAAATGTCTGCCAGAAAAATGTGAAACAAATAACATGAGTTGAGCTGCTCCCTGTGGACGTGTTTTCTGAAAATGTCCTGAAAAGGTGACAGCCTTCTTCTGACTGTTCCAACAAAAAGTGAGCAGGCAGAGCAGCATATGTATCCCATAATATTAACGAAAGCAGTGCAAGTGTGGTTCGGGGTAGGAGTAGGAAGACCTGTATGGTTCTCCCTTAACAGAGTCTTCGCTGTGTTGCTAATTATACTCTGAGAGCTATTCAACTCCATAAACTCATGTCAAGTACCTACTGTATATATTACAAAGCATTGCAGGACGCAGCATAGGACAGTGGTTAAAAAAAGAACTTTGGAACCAGGTGGGCCAGGGTTTGTGTTCTGACTATTTCACTTACTCCCTGTGTGACCTCGCCAAAGCTACATAACCTCTCTGTGCCTCAGTTTCCTCATCTGTAAAATGAAGGTAATAACAGTATCTACCTTATAGGGTTATTGTGAGAATGATACTTAAACATCTTAGAATAAATGATGCTTGAATTTTAGTAAGCACGCAGTACTTGTTGGCTATTATTATTATAATTTTTCTGCACCTCAATTTCCTCATCTATAAAATGGGCATAATAACCAGACCTACCTCATAGGGTTGTTGTGAGGATTAAATAGAATAATGCATGTATGGTGTTTAGCGTAAGTTATACACAGTAAATGTGCAATAAATGCTAATTATTGTTATTCCTAGATTCTCCCCAAATTACTTTAAAAATAAGACACTCAGGTCTGAATGATGGTCCATGCAACAAAGAAATTCTTCCTTTGAACAATTTCAGCAAAAGTCATTTTGTTACAATGCCCTCATCACTCCCTGCCACCCTGAGTCCCAATTATGTCCAAAACAATCTTCTTTGGGCTCATCAAACTCCACAGTGACTCTCCCAAGAGTTCTGACGTCCCTCCATATATTCTAGGATTCTCTTTAACCTGATACTGATATGCCATCCATTCTACCATTTAAGGGGCTATTTAAATGTCTGGCTTTGTAGTACTTGCTTTGGCAATACTAAAATTCTGGCTTTGTGAAACAGGGAGCAAGGTACAAAGGCTTCTCCTGCAAAGGCTTCTGAAGCCAGTCCACTGGGCTTGGCAGGGAACAAAAACATGACATTTTATGATACCAAATACCAGAAGTAGCTCTCATAGCTGCTAACCTTATAGAGCTCTTTCTCCATCCTGGCCAAGTGCTGAGCATGTTCAATGCGTGACATCACTATAACAAGGCCCCCAAGAAGTTCCAAGGTGTCCAAGGTCCTAGTTTTGTGTGAGCAAAGCTATGGGCTCTACTCCACACTTGGCTCCAAAGAACATGCACATATATCCCGGGAGAACTGCCTCCTCCCAAGGTGAGCCCCAAACTCATCCAAGTGCAACTAGTTTCCAAGTATAAGACCACGCCCACTGTACTCTTGGTGGGGCCATCAGTTCAATGTTGTCCTTTCCCCCCCTTTCTCTGATATTTGACCAACCATGCCACCCAGTGGCCAGTCAAGCACACACACGGGTCTTCTCAAAAGGCTGGTGGGCCTGTGCAGCACACAGGGCTCAGGACAGGAGGGCACCTGATGGAGCACGTCCACAGTAAAGAAACCGAGTCCCAGCGAAGTAAAGCAAGTTGCCTGAAGTCAAAGAGAGGAGGACAACCTGGACCTCAGAGCTAGAACTTGGGTTTCAGGCTTTGTATAAATTTTACCCTCAGCACGATACTTCCTTCAACCAGCCAACCACCATGGACTGAACACCTACTATGCCAGTCACTGCGCCAGGTGGCAGGGATCTAACGATAAGCAAGGAGGACAGGTCTCTATCTTCACAGTCAAACGGGAGATGAAGATAATTCCAAGGAATCAACAATAATTAACATAGTTCATATGAATTAAGGACTCACTCTGCTGCCAGATACTGAGCCAAGAGCTTGAGGGACACGAACGGGTAATCCTTGCAACAGTCATATGATGGGGGTGTGATGATCACTCCAGCTTGAAAAATGAGTGGGAAAACATTTACGCTACAAATAAAAAACTTAGGACTCTCATACCTTTCTCAGTTTCTGAAAATGAGGTGG
Source organism: Tadarida brasiliensis (assembly GCA_030848825.1). Lineage (NCBI taxonomy): Eukaryota > Metazoa > Chordata > Mammalia > Chiroptera > Molossidae > Tadarida > Tadarida brasiliensis. The sequence continues at coordinate 51,609,956 of CM061264.1, forward strand.
TTGGACTAGATGCTAAGAGATTTCTAAAGCCTCTTTCCAGCTCATCACCTCTTTACTTCAAGGATTTTGGAGGTAGCGCTGGAACTAGAAGCCAGTTCCTGACCAAGAACCGAGTGTCCTCCCTCCCTACACTGTGCTACAGGGTAACTGGGAGATGCCAGTGCTCACTACATGCCACGTCCTGGATTTGTACCAGCTCAGCCACTCCTCCTAACCACCTAGGAGATAGCTTCTTCAGAATGGAAATAACACAGGAGTAAAGTACCAAGCTCTAAAATGATTAAAACAAAAAAGAAAAGGTCCCAAGATAAATGGAGAAGCTTTCAACTTCAACCCAGTTGTAGGATTCTTAACCACAGTTTTCTGTCTGCTTGATTTAGTTGTATGGCAGGTTAAAAACACTTACTTACACATTGGTGTCCACAGGCTCTTTATAACTGGGATGGATAAGGGGCCCAGCAAATGATGGTTCAAAGACGAGTTACTGTCCAGGGAAATAGGGAGCATATTTCTCAACAACACGGCGCTGGCATGACTCTGGAACTTAAGACACAGCTACAGAGTCTGCAAGGACAAGTGCCAGACTCAGCCCCTCGGTTTTATTTGATTCCAAATGAATAAAGCACGTTCCAGCAGTTCCACTGAGTACACCAGAGATCAGCAAAGTCTCGAAGAGGGTGCTGCCATTACTCTTCATTCTGTGCTCCCTGGGGATATCCACGCAGCACCCCCTTTCCATGGTGGGGGCCGGCGGGCAAACTCCCGAAGTGATTTTGCAAATGGAGGCACTGAGTTCAGGGCGGGGAGGCCTCGCTCCAGGGCCACAGGAAGCACCTCCTGTGCTTGCAGCAAGACCACCTCCTCTTACACCTGGGAAAGCAGACCCCACAGGACCTGGAGCTCCCAGTCTTGTGAAGACTCTGGCCTCCCAGCCAGGTCTCCAGAAAGATGCTGCCGTGGGCCATAGAGAGAACATCTGCTAGATACTCTGGAATGCTTAGCCCAGAATGCTTTCTACCCTCCTCTGAATGGCAAGATCTCACGTGACTTTCTAGGTCTAGAGATCAATGCTTGCCTTGATCTGTCCATCTGTCTCCTAGGAACATCTACACTCCCCTAGTACCTAGCACAGGATGGGAACTACGGATACGTTTATCCGTGGACAGGGAACATCTTTAGAAAATGGAGCGGGTGGCTCATCCATCCTTACGTATTCAGTACCTAGCACCATGTCTGGGCTGCAAAGGTGCTGACTTCCAAAGAACTGGGAAGTAAAGCAAGGAATTCCGGCTGCCGAGGTCATCTCATTTAAACTCCTGCCCAATATAGGATTTCCCTCAAAATATCATTAAAGAAAATAAATGTTTGAAAAGTATGTGTGTGTGTGTGTGTGTGCATGTGTGTATATGCATGCGTGCACGTGTGCACATTGTGTGTGTGTGTGTCTATGCACATATCCTTTTAATAGAATGGGGTGCATGGTGATAAAGACACACAGAGCAAGTTTCACTCAGATATTTTTTCTTTGAGAGAAAGCTATTATCTTCATTAGATTTTTTCCTCCTAATTTCTCAAGAAATATGTTATTTAGAGAAAAATATGTAAAATATATTAACTCAGATAAGAGATAAAAGTTAACATGTTGCTATATTTCCTTCCAATCTTTTCTCCATGAGTTTTTTAAAGTAGCTGAAATCACACTCTATTATTCCACTTTATATTCTGCTCATTTTCAACAAAGGCATTTCCCTATGTGATTACAGACTCTTCATAAGCATCGTTTTAAAACTCTTATTTTGACATAATTTCAGGCTTAGAGAAAAGTTACAGGAACAACACAAAGAATTCTCTGGCACCCTTCACCCAGATTTGGATTCCTGAAATGTCAACATTTTACATCCCTTCACTCCCCCTGCAGGAGAGGGAGGGAGGGAGAGAGAGAGGGAGGATGTTCTTTACCCCTAAAAACTTCAGTGTATTTTCTATAAATACTGAGTTCTCTTACATAACCACACTACAATTAACATACTACTATTATCTAATCTACAACCTCATTCAAATTTCAGCAACTGTCCCAATAATGTCCTTTACAGCAAAGAAAATCCAAAATTCTACAACTGTATTCAACTGTCCTATCTCTTTAGTCTCCTTTAACTGGGGATGGTTCCTGAGTCTTTCTTTGTATTTCATGATGTCAATTTTCTTAAGAACAATGACCAGTTATTTTGTGGCTGCCCCTCAATTTGGGTTTGTCAGCTGTTTTGTCCTGGTCAAGTTCAGGTTATTCACTTTGGGCCCACAGAAGTGAATATGCATGATTTTTAACGACTGTAATAAGATTATTTTACGTAAACATTCCCTTAATGTAAAATCTTGGGCTGTTTTATCATCTTGCTATAATTCCAAAATGAAGCTCTTTCTCTCTCTTCCTATCAACTATCTATTGGTTTTTCTTCACTAATTTCTATATTAATGACTTGTGGCATGAAAAGAATAAGTATTTTAAGGCTGTTGACAGATTAGTAACTTTTTTTAAAGCTCGTGTCTATGTGTGCTCCCATGCTGAAGTGCCTACGCCACCTCAGGCCCTCTGGCCTTGCACACTGATATGCTGTGAGATAACACTGCATTGCAGTGTCAGTTGACTTTATCTGAAAGCACAGTTATGAAGGGCACTATTCCTCCATGACACCAAATACATTAGTTTCTGTGTTCGTCCCTTCATTCATTCAGCAAATATTCACTGAGTATCTACTCTGTGCCAGTATTATTCTGGGTGCTGACATCAAGCTCTCATGTAAAGAAATAAACAAGATTATACAGATGGTGCTAAGGGCTATGACATATTCTGGCAACAAATCACTGGAGGAGGTGCCCCAGGTGGAGACAGACAGGAGCCTGGTCCGTGGAGGAAGAGGACAGAGCCAGTGTGGCTGCAGCTGGGGAGCCAGGGGGAAAAGAGTCAGCCTCTGGAACCTCTCCGGTTTCGTCTCTTAGTGCTTACCACAAAATTCCATCAAAATGTCTATAAAACATTGCCCTTCACTAAAAACACAAACCCCTATTCTGCACTACCTCAAACGCCCACTTCTAAAGCCTGTCCTTCTCCTTCCTGTCTGTCCGGTCAGCAGAGCCTGAACTTCGTCGTGTTGCCAATTTGTGAATTGTAACGAAAGCTTGAAAATGCTCTAAAATTACAGGGAACTCGAAAACCATTCTGATGTTGCTCAGCCTTGCAATTACCTGAACATCAAGGAATCATTAATGAATCAGGCTGTCTCCCACTAGATTAATGGCCACTTTCAACAGGAAAGGGGACAGATGCCCAAGAAAAGAGAAAGGTACGGGTGTATGTCTTCCCCTCCAAATAACAGGGGTGGTGGCTGCAGCCACAGACAAGGAGGGTGGCTGTTTAGAAAGAAGAGGAACCAGCCTGTGCTGTGGACTGAGACTGGACCAGCAGGAATTCCAGGTCCCCAGGCCCATTCCCTCCTCTGGGCTTTGTCAGAGTGAGTCAAGAAACCACACCCTGGCTGGCGTGGCACAGTGCTTAGTGTCAGCCCACGCACTGAAGGACCCGGGTTTGACTCCTGGTCAAGGGCACGTACCTGGGTTGTAGGTTCGATCTGGCCCTGGTCGGGGTGTGGGCGGGAGGCAAACAATCGACGTCTCTCTCTCTCTCTCTCTCTCTCTCTCTCTCTCTCTCTCTCTCTCTCTCTCTCTCAGTGTGGACGGGAGGCAAACAATCGATGTCTCTCTCTCTCTCTCTCTCTCCCTCCCTCCCCCTCTCTAAAAATCAATGGAAAAATATCCTCGAGTGAGGATTAACAACAAAAGTTTAAGAAACCAGAGGACTCTCTTGGGAACTAATCCTGGGGGAAATATATGCGCCCTTCCCCCCAAATAATGCCTATTTAGTGCTTAGGACAATTGATTTTCATATACTGTGGGGAAAAAGCAAAGAGATAATACTGTCAACAAATTTTTTTCTTTCATAAAATGAAAAATTAAAGTTGACAAAATATATAAAAATAGGAGCAATAATCATTACAAACCTCTGTCAAATATTGGAAAATATCACAACTCAGAAGGTGTACGTACACTCTTTTCTTTTGAGGAAAAACAGCCCCCGATAGGCAATTAATCTGATGTATGAGTAACAACCTCTTACCAGTGCCATGCCCTAAACACTAAAGTGTAGCTCAGGTTTTCTGAGAGCAGAGAAAGGGGAAAAAAACCCAACTGTTATAAGCATTACTAATATAAACACGATGATTATATCCAATTGGGGGATGGAGATCTGGAACAATGGAGATGATAAACATTCATCCAGGGACGTGAACCACCACTTGGTGAACCAAAGATAGATGAGATTTTTAATATAAAAGCACTTCTTATAGAAAACACAATACAAGCTAAATAATCGGTCAGATCTGGTCATTCAAAGCAGTTGAATGATTAATAGGATTAGTAAAGGCGTCAGGATAAAATTATATTTTAATAAAAGATGAAATGTATGGGAAGGTTTTTATATTTCAACCATTATCCTTCTTAGTCTGTTTTGCACTCTGCTTTTAAAAATTTGAAAGAAGTGTAGGAGGTAATACTAAAATAACTATTACCTAGTTAACCTGTGACTGAAAGCTATTTTCCAGCAGTTTTTAACAGCAAATGTAAACAGCAAATAATTTAAACCAGCAGGACTAAATAAAAAGATTTCAATGTGGACAACGGAGCTGGGTTCGTAAGTTAGGATCACTAATAAATATCCAGTGGGTGGTTGGGAATTCCTGTTTTCTGGCTGGTTTTCTGTCTCTGCCACAACCTCAAGGAATGAAAGGAGCCTCAAGACTGGTGAGGACTCGCAGGAACTAGCACTGGTGGCAGAGGCTTCGCAAAAAGTCTTCTGTAGTTTGATAGGTGTGAGCCTTAAACCCCGTAGCATTTGACCATTTTACTGTTTATCGACATTTTTTTAAAAAGCATTTAACCCTAAGTTTAGAATAATTGCCTCAAGGCAAAAAAACAAACAAACTCCAAAACATCAAAAACCTCATAGACTGAACCCCTTTCAGGGTCCTGACTCATTCAAGGCCGACAATCTCTCTCCAGGTTACCGGTCAGAACAAGGAGGAAGCTCTAGATGGCTCATTTTAATTAATTCTCTATTTCTCCTCCAGGGGGCGAAGTTGGCCAGCATTTCGCTGAAAAAGGAAATTATTTTCAAACTTGGATTTTCACATAGTGCTAGAAAGATATTCACGTATAAAAAGGCCCTTCCCTCCTCCCACTCCTTCTCAATACACTTAATTCTGGTTGATTAGAAAGCATTCCAGCCCTTTTGCGGAATAAGAGGGAAGGGCCATGATTAAGGGCTGAGAGTGAGCAGAACTCTTGATCAGCACAGTCCTGCAGACTGGCTGGCTCATTCTCCTAAAACCTGAGATCAGGGTTACGGTTTTGCCAAAGCTGATACACTTTTAAGGATATTCCTTTTCTTCTCCTTCTTTCTTTCTTTCTTTTTTTAGGGGAATTTTCCACTGGGCCTATATTGGCCAGCTGATAGAGCCCTCATACAGGCAGGGCTGGCTCCCTCAAACTGGCTCCTTTGCAGGGGCTCCCTCCAAGCAACCGCAAAGCTGATGGTGGTCTGACAGCGCGCCCTGCCTTCCTGCAGGAATGGTGGGACCTTTCCACTCCATGGAGGGTGCCTGGTGGCCAGGAAGGACCCCAGACAGCAATTCCTTGCTGGGCCGCCTTCCCCCTCACTGAAAGGGTTCGGAGCTCCCAGGGGAACGCAGGTTCAGCTGCAGAAGAGGACACACACGGGGCAAGCCTGTTCCTGAGGAGAAGCACACTGGAGTTTCAGTGTCTTGGTGATGGTGAAACAAAGCAGAGGGAAAGACCCAGTGTGAGTGACAATTCTCCCTGGCCCAGGGACAGATCCAGTTTTTATGGATCTGGAGCCTAATATGATTTAGGGAAAGGGGGGGGGGGCTTCCTTAGAAAAAGAATACAAAATTAGTGCTATTACACTAGCTACAGGGTGTCGGAAGGGGTCCCTGGCAGTGAAGACCCTAAAGCTTAAGCTCCATAACTGGCATCAGCCCTGCCGTTGGCCCTGCCGGTCGAGGAGCATGTCGGCAAGAGGTTTCCACAGGCTTCTCCACGTACTGCTCACGTGAGGTCCTGAGGCTCAGCTTCAACCTCAGGGAGTGGGCTAAGGAGCCGGGGAAGAATGCAAGGAGGTCGGCAGCCTGGAGTCTCCCTTCGGTTCTGCTCCCTTTCATCCTGCCCTGAGCACATGGCAGATGCTCAATAAACACTTGTTTACCAACCAATGGAAGTGGCTGCACTGTTTCCCTTTAAAAAAAAGTATGTATACATGTGCATATTTTTTAATCCTTATCCGAGGATATGTTCTTATTGATTTTAGAGAGGAAGGGAAGGAGAGGGAGAGGGAGAGAGAGAGAATGGACATGATGTGGAGAGAAAATTAATCGGTTGCCTACCGTACGTGCCCCGACCAGGGATCAAACCTGCAATCTAGGTATGTGCCTGACCGGCAATTGAACCCGCAACCTTTTGGTGTACAGATGACACTCCAACCAACTGCGCCACCCGGCCAGGGTTGCTTCCCTTTTCTCTGGCTTACCAGCCACCTTTCAAGCCTCCATGTAAAGAAAGACGACTCCTACCTTTGGAGGAAAGTAAGTCAGACCCAACATAAGGACAGTTCCCTGCTCACCTGGATAATTCATTCATCAAAGATGTCCAGGCATGAGTTACACAAACTTCAAAATCAGTTCAACAAATAATGGTGTTGTCTTCATTCTATACAAACCCTGTATTTGGCACGGCATGAACATCTGGTCCCTGAGGCACAAGGAACCAGAGAGCTCCACTGAATCCGGACTGCCCACGGCCCCAGGGGCATCCCTAGGAAAGAACCTCTCAAGTGAATGCCTTCATAGCTCTGTTAAAGGGAACGAACATCCTTAGTCAGCAACCTCAAGCCTGCTCTCCACAAATGCCTGACCAACCTCAGTCCCAGTTTGGGTCATCTGGTTGGTTCAGGCCTTGCCTTCTCCTCCTCCTTCCAAGATCACTGTGGGCTCCACAAAGCTGTGAACTATGCCAGTCTTACTGAAAAAGAACAAAAGAAACTGATCTGAATTTAAAGCACCTAGCGAAATACGGCTATGTTTGCATATTTTCACAGTTCTCATAAAAATAACGTATAGCCCTGGCCAGGTGGCTCTGTTGGTTGGAGCATCATCTCGTACACCAGAAGGTTATGGGTTCGATTCCTGGTCAGGGCACATACCTAGGTTGTGGGTTTGATCCTTGATCGGGGTGCATACAGGAGGTAACCCACCGATGTTTCTCTCTCACGTGGATGTTTCTCCCTCTCTTTCCCTTCCTCTCTAAAATCAATAAAAACATCCTCAGGTGAGGATTAAAAATAATAATAATAATAATAATAATAATATATAAATTTCTCCAAATCTAGTGGCAAACTCACTTACCCAAATTTTAACAAGGAAATGAAGTGAGGCCTAAAAAATGGAAAGTTCTCAGTTTCATTAATGCAGCTTGCTTTTCTTTATGCTACAGTTTGGTCTTTATAAGCAAACTGCTACTAAACATTCTTGTTCTTTCTTGAACAAAACATGAGAACAACTTCTTACATATAAAAGTGTCTTCATGAACCCATTTATCACATGGGGAAAAGAACATTCTGAAAATTATCTATAAAATAGAGATACTGGTGTAATGGGTAAATAATGGCCACCATTATTTGGGTGCTGACTGTGTGGCAGGCCTGTGCTAGCATTGCATATAGATTATTTTACTTAATTCTCTCAAAAACCCCGGGCAGTATTAACCTCATTTTATTGATGCAGAAATGGAGGCTTTCAGAGTAAGTGACTTGCCCAGGGTCATAACGGTGTTTAGTGATGGGTTTGAGGCTGGGCAGGCTCAGACTCTGCTTTCTTCTTAGCCCCTGGGCCATTCTGCCTCTGCAACCAAAATTGCTTTGTACGCTATAAAAAAACTAATGAGTTTTGCAAGATAACTATTTTTTTTTAAACCAAGTCGTTGTATATATTTTGATATTTTCTCAAATTCCTGTTTGATTTTTACAAAAATTGCTGGAGATTAGGCTATTTTTTTTCAGGTTTTGAAAGTTTTATTTGAGAAATCATTACAATAGTCAAATGCAATAATGACAATAGCTATCATTTACTGAACATATACTACATGACAGGCCACTGCACTGAATTCATTACATGTGTTGGTTCCTTTACTATAGCTATCTCGTGAGGCAGCTGGCGTCATCCCTGTTTAACAGATGAGGACACTGCGGCTTGGAGAGGTTAAACTACTCTATGCAAAGTGTCTCAGCTGAGGAGAGGTCTGCACCCGTAGTCTGTGTACACCGTGCCTCCTCCCTACTGCAAAAGGTGCACAAATAGAAAGGTACGTTTTCGTTAACAGCTTGTTAGCTATTTCATATATCTAGATCTTTGAATGGCCATGTGGGAACTATTCAAGTTTCTTTCAGGCCAAGAGAAGACAGGTGGGCAGAGCTAGGGGAGTTCAGTTCTGCCCTCTCAGCCTTAGTCTCCAACATCATCTGGGGCCTGAGGCTCTTGTGATGGGTCTAGGGGAGGGGAAGGGAGCCGGGGAGAGATATCCTGCCATCTTTGTAAAGAGCCAGTAAAAAAAAACATGAGGACATAAATCAGGTTCACATCTGGATACATAATGTTGAGTATTGCCAGGGAAACCAGCCCATGATGGAATTCCCTGAAATGCATTTAACACATTCTTAGACTCCTGTCCCCAAAGTGACTCCAACTTTAGCTAAGCCAAATGTCTTGCTAGCATGTGTCACAGCTCATCTGAGACACTACCTTTGCCATGGCGAGGGGAACCTAAACGCAGAGTGACCTACTTATGGGACCCAGTAACTTGCACATGATGAAGGAAGGCACCTTGGCAGAGAGGCCAAGTTCACAATGCTGGGGCCAGAGAAGGCAGAAAATCTGCTGACTCCCAGTGATGCTTAAGCATAAAAGAAAAACTGCAAAAAAGTGGGGAAGGGGTGTCCTTGGAGGCCAGTGGGGCACATTCTGCAAGGTTTGATTTTGCAGAGGTCATAAACTCTGGATGGAGGCTTGATCAGAATGCCCCTATGAAGCATGGCAAATCGGCTCTCAGATCAAGAGAAACTACATTAGGCTCATGAGCATGAAAAATGGTGACTGAGCACAGTGTTTCCAAATACTAGCTTCCTCTTGGGGTAATTATCAAGTGCACTTTGGTGTGACGGTGGAGAAAACCTACCCAGAGACAAGGTCAAAGGCTTCTCTGTGGTCTTAGAGAACAGGGTGTCAGTGAAAGCCTGGCTGTCACTCAGAATCGCTCCCACCTTGGCAGATTATCTCAGACCACATTCTGGGGACATTACCAGGAGCCAGGCCTGGCTTCACAGCAACATCTTCCCAGCAATTTCAAGTTATCTGGGTATCTGAATGGGATGCTTGGGAGGGAGTCCCCCAGCCTGGACAGGTTTCAAGCACAGCGTGAAGGGACAGCTTTTAGGGGTGCTGAAGAGGAGTTCCTTGTACTGGGCCGGGGATTAGCAGTTAATATAACAAGATCCTAAAGTGGAAGATTCCACTGCGGCATCGAGATTCAGCAGATAGGAAATTCCAAAGCAAGGGGCCAGACCATCATGTGTGAGTTTCGAAGAAGCTGGTCTGGCTGGCTCACAACTCCAGAAAGAGGATATAACAGGCTCAGGGCAGTGGAAGGTGCCGGGGGGTTTTGTGAGGCAGATCTCTCAGAAATGCTGATTCCCGCCTCTGCAAGGAGGGTGGGTGGAGAGGGTCAGCCTTTCAGCTCAAGTCTGGAGAAAGGGTTTCAACAGCAACATCTGGAGGGTTTGATATGTGCCTCCTAGAGTTTGGGGACTGGTATGTGACACCTGCCTGAGAACCCAAGTGCGAGAGGGGGGCCCAAGTGACCAAAGGTGGCAGAGTAAGAGGCCATACAGGACAGAGTGACTGCTTGTCCCCTCCCCTCATGGTGGGGTTTACAGGAATGTGAACTTTGGCACCAGGAATGCCAGCTGGGTCTCTTTAAAACAGGTTCTACCCAAGAGGGCTTTAGCCTGAGGGTGAGAGGACCCCAAAGGGAAAATCTGAAGGGAAGCCAGAAGCTGCTGGCAGATGGTAGCAGCCTGCAGAAGGAGGCACTGCCCGAGTCCTGGGAGATCCCAGATGGAAAGTTCCAGCAGGGAGTCCTCGATAAAGCCACAGAAGCAGCCGAGAGAGAAGAGAGTCCTGCACCTATTAGCCAGGCTCAGAGAACCCAGTGCAAGGTGTGACAGAGGCAGTCAGGTAAGAACCTTCCTCTCTCTCCACCTCACCTGGGGGCCTGACGCAGGAGGCAGCTCACTGGCAAGATGGAGGAAAATCTCTTGGAGCGAATGCTGACTGTAGAGTAGAGTGAGCATTTCCAAGTTCCAAAGTGTGTGTGTGTGTGAGAGACTTAAAGTGGCCTTAGGACTTTTTATTACCTAAGAGTAACCAGAAAAGTCATAGGCCTGACCAAGTTTTTATTGGGAAATGGAGGAAAACACACCCCGTCGAATAAGCTTTAAAGAAACAGTGGGAGACAAGAATAAAGCTGTGTCTTAGTTATGTCCCCCAAGTCAGGCTGTGCAACGTGCTGGGGACAGCCAACTTTCACTAAGCACTGACTACGTGCGGGGCACGAGGCTGAGGACTCTACAGATGTCACATCATTCAGTCCCCCTGAATGGTACTACACACAGACCCGAGGTTCACAGAGTTACAGTCCCGTGCACAAACAGAGTCAACAATGCACGGAGAGCACTTAGCACCGAGCCTGGCACCGAAGTAAGCATTAGGTAAATGGCAACTACTACTGTGAAAAGTTGACATCTATGCCTAAAACCGTCAACATGTAATTTAATGCAACATACTCAGCCACTGACATCACTGTCTCTGCTCCATAAGGAGCTATGTTTATCATGGACGCTAAACTTCACTAGTCAAGCCAAGACAAGAAATGAACACATAAGATTAAGCTAGCCAAATCTAAAACAATTCAAACAAATTTGAAGCAGTGGCTCTTTAGCAGTAGAGAACCATGGAATCCTATCAGGAAATGATGGAAGCATGATCCCTTTCTCCAGTAAAAACCAACCAACCAACCAACCAACCAACCAACCAAAAACAGCATACACACAATTTTGCAAATAATTATAGAAGCCCACTCACTGATTCCTTCCATGGATTACAGATCCACTGAAGACCAACTGTCTCCAGGTTAATAATCACTCCTGTGGATCCTGGGGATGTGACATGAGGTCCTCAGGTCAGAAGCTACCTACCCACTGTGGAGGTATTTATCCTCGTCCTTTCCAAATGCTCCTTGTTGCTAGTCTTGATCAGGAAACCAAATCTGGAATGGGTAGTCAGAGTAATGGACGCTGAATCTAATTTTAAACCTTTCAAGTTTAGTGGACCCCAAATTAAGAATTTCTAAATCACTGACTCTGGTACCTAGAAATGTTATCTTTCCTTCCTTCCTTCTTCTAAACAAAATTCCTTCTTTTTAAATAGGGGACCCCATTCCAGGTGACTCTGGTGGCATTCACCTTCTCTCAAGAGACCCACGAACAAGGCCAAACAGGTACTGCTTATTGTCTACTACCACCTTCTGGCTAAGTTGATTCAGGCAAGAAATCTGAACTGAGCTAATGCTTGTTAGCACAAGAGCAAAAGAGGCATGCTTTTTCATTGTGATCCAAAGCTGTGAGGATGACAGAATGTAATGCTGACGGGTACCTCTGGCACCACGGTGAGAGAGAACTTGCCCATGAATGAAGCTAACAGAGTTAAGCAGAGCCAGAAGATGGAAAGAGTAGAAGGTAATGGCCTGAGGACATCTTCTGAACCCCTGGATACAGCTATCCCTCAAGGTCCTATCAGCATGGACATGTTTAGTCAAGAAACTAGTTTAAGTTGGACTTCTGTGACTAGCAAACAAAATAATTCTAACTGATAAGCCTGATCTAAACGAAAATAAAGCTCGAAAGGAAATTTCCATTCATGAGTAGTCCTTGTGGAATTCTAGGCTCCTCTCAGACAATGATCCATACTGAATTAAAATTTTTTTCATCCTATGATATTTTTATAAAAAAATCTAGGCTCAGCATTACTGTCATACCACCCTCTGCCCGACCGTTCACCAATGCTGCCACCGACCAGACACTACCTCTTGTAATAAATATTACAGCTACCAACCGGGAGAAGAGTCCCAGTGGCGGACAACAGTAGCCCAGGTTACAGTTTGCTACCACCAAACAAATACATGGAGTCCACTATAGTGCCTCATCCCAGGAGCTTCTCAAGCTGCCCTGGTTCTCCAGAAAGGTACTGACTACTCCAGTATCATAAATGTCCTAGAACCATGGGCCTTAAAATAGAAGGAGAGAGACATTTGGAACAGGGCAAAAGGGCCTCACAGGTCACAGTGGACAGGTTCAGCACAAATTCTGTGTATAAAAAAGCCACTCCAAGGGCTGGGTCGGAGCATGGAATGATTTGGGAGTGGGGAGAAATAATAGTCACAGAGCACTTTCAGGAAGTTTATTATTCCTTTAGAACTGGGATGGTAAGTAGATTTCAACTTGTATGCCAAATCTAGTCCACAGCCAAATGCCCAGGGCTCAGCACCAAGAGCATGACAATCTGGGGAAGTCCACTGTGCGGGGAGGGAATGAATGTATGCATTTGTTGTTCCAGCTGAAACCATTACATTTTATCCTTGGATTAAACAAGGCCACCAGAGAAGAGCAAAGCTGGACTGGAAGGGCTTTCTTGGACTGCACTCAGTGTTACATCATTTGCTGAGGGTAGTCCTCGTTATTCTAGTTATTATAGGGCTGTTGTTCTCTACTTTATGTGGTGTTCTGTTTATGAGCACTCTGAAGAAATTACTCTACACCTTGAATCACAATCAACCTTGCTTCTTCTGAGTAACCAGAGTTTCTGCGTTCCAGCCACTGTGACACTGACTGCTCAGAAGCTCAGAGACGAGAGTGGGACTTGTTGGCACAGATGAGGCTCGCACCCAAGCACTGGGGCCGAACCTTACTTCTGCACCTAACTTTTCCTTCCCCACAAGTTTCCTTTCTCCCTTGTTTTCCTGAATCTCATGTGTATTTAAAAATCACCTCAAAAATCTTTGAAAGAAGACAGGAACGTATATGCTAGACTAACAGCAATCAACAAAACGTAAAACAAATCGGATGGTGAATGGAGAACAGTTTTACAAATACTGCCTATTGCTATGGGGAAGCTCCCAGTGAGCAGGTTAAGGCAGTGGCTTTGGATCAGGAATAACCCTGGGCCAAACTGTAAAGTCAGCAACCCTCTCGGTCCTCCCTCACCCCTCCCTGTCCTCCGGAGTATCACCCCCCACTCCAACCTTCTTTGGGCCGCGGGGTGCCCTCTGGTCTATTCCTGCTGTGCCTCTTTTCTCTTTATTTTATTTATTTATTTTTTTCTTTATTGATTTTAGAGAGAGGAAGGGAGAGGGAGAGAGAGATAGAAACATCGATGAGAGAGAACATCGACTGGCCGCCTCCTGCATGCCCCAACTGGGGATTGGGCCCACAACCTGGGCATGTGCCCTGACCGGGAATCGAACTGGTGACCACTTGGTACATGGGTTGACGCTCAACCACTGAGCCACACCGGCCGGGCCTCTTTTCTCTTTAGCACTGTTGATTGCTCTCCTGTCCCCAACTCCTCCCACCAAACCAAAGTAGGCAACACTTCTACAAGACCTTGTACTCGATACTAACAAATTGTCAATGGTTCATAGCAGCTTAACCCAGCATTTCCTCTCTCATAGATGAGTGCATTTTAACCAGGTATTTTGAAGAGAAAAAAACCAAAGGAATAATTCACTAATGGTGGAATAGGCCACACAGATGCAACTGAACAGGGGGATCTTCCTGTAAATCTCAAATAATTCTGTGTAAAGCAGCTGGCATATAGTCAGCAGCCAATAAATGGTAGACATTCTTTTTGACTATTGTTGCTGTTATTATTTATCCTCACCATCACCACCACTTGATTACTCACTGTCTACTCTTCTATCATCACCATGGAGGTAACTGTTCCTTTCTTAACAATGGCTAGCTGTAGATCCACAATCAATGAATGCATTTCAATTATATTTTACGGTCTATAAAGCACTTGCATATCCTTTTTGATCTTCTTGGCAGTCCTCAAGTTAAATATTATTCCCATTTTACAGATGAGGAAATGGAAGCTCAGAAAGGTTGAGTTTATAAGGTCCCAGAGCCAGGAAGTAGCAGAGCCAGGCCTCAAATCCGGGTCTCATGTAAATTTCTTGTTCTTTCCCTAAGAAGTGGTTGTCAACTGAATAGCAATCATATCAGAATCATCTGAGCACTTTAGGATTCCCAGGGTCCACCCCAGACCTTATGAGTGTGGACGGCACAATGGAAAGGACTAGGAGCTTACATTTCGCTGAGTGCCTCCTGATCCTGGTGAGTTGGCAGTGGGTAACCAAGTGCAGTGTCCACACTGCTTCCTCTCAGCCCTGTGCTGTACTCTCAGCCCTGTGCTGACTACTGCAAGGAAGGCATAGGTAGCCTTCTGATCTCAAAGTGATGACCAAGCAATGGAGGAAGTAAGACTAGCCAAAGTGAAGAAGAGTGAACCACCAAAGAGTGTCTGTTTGGCTTTAAAGTGGTTCAGAGCAGGAATGATTACAAATGGAAGGATCAGGCAGGGAAGGCCACGTTACAGAGAAGGGGAGATTCTACTGGGCCCTGCAGAATGGGAAGGATTTCCAAGTAGTGAGGGGGTGAGTAGCATGAGGTGTCCTCAACAGGAATGGTAAACAGCCTAGTCTTGTTAGAAAAAAAGGAATAGTGGGAGGTGAGCAAGAGAGAATGGGACCAGATAATGAAAGGGAAGAAGCCAGAGAGAATTTAGGTTGGTATTGGAGGTGATATGGAGGCACCAACAGTTTTTGAGCAAGTAAGTACCATCCTGAAAGGCAAACTGAAGGATGACTAGTGTGGCGGTGCTGCATAGAATGAAGGGAGGGCTGGAAAGCGGAAAACCTAGTATTGGAAAGGCTACTTAGGAACCTGCAGAACTGATGGGGAGGCAGGTAGTACAGAGCAAGACCAGGATTCTCCGGGCTGTCAATCAAAGTGAGATGAAAGGACAGGCTACGAGATGGGAGTGTGATCTGAGTCCTCTCACTCTCCACGTGCTTTCATTCCATCACAGCTGTTTCCACACGACTCAAACACTGCATGGTAGATTGAAAAATGGCCACAATTCTTTCCTTCTCTGTATCCATGCTCCTTACAATGTAATTCTGCAGCTCTTCTCATCAAGAGGTAGAATCTATATCTGTAACCTCGTGAATCTAGGCTAACCATATAGCTTCCTTTAGCCACCAGAAAGTGATGGAAGCAATGTTGTGACAGTTCTGAGCCTTGGCCTCGTGATGCTTCTGTTCTCTCTCACAACCCTGTCCAACCCTCATGTGAACAAGCTCAGGGTAGCCTGCAGGATGGTGAGGCACGTCTTAGGCACTGTCATCCCTTCATCCAAGAGCCAGGTGACCTCCAGAAACAACACCTAGCTGACCTGGCCCTGGAGTTGACTGCAGACACATCAATGGTCCCACTGGAAGCCGGAAGAATCACACAGTTGAGCCCAGCCCAAATCGTCAACCCACAGGACTGTGGGATGAAGAAATGATTGTCATTTTGAGTCATTGAATTTAGTGCAAATTTCTGGCTATAAATTTGGGAATGATTTGTTATGCAGCCAAAGCTAGCTGTTACACACTGCAAATAATAGTAGCACCACAATATCAGGGAGCAATGTCACAGGAAAGCTCTAGAAGCTTTTTCACTTAAAATGTATATTACTTTCCTAGCTCTAAAGGCAAGTGTTCTTCTCCTGCAGAACTGTCCTCTCACAACAATCCCATTCAGGTTCAAAGAGATGAGAGAAAAAATAGAGCAATAAGAAAGCTAATATGTTATGGCTATGAGCCAATTTTCATTATAACACACTGCAAGGGACTGTCTGCATTCCTTGGCTAAAGAGACACTGTTGTTGTGGATACTGCTTGAAACAAGCAGACTATTAACAGGAGCCTGGAAATAGTTTCATTATAAAAAAAAAACAAAAAAAAACCACCTTTTCATTTTAATAGTATTTGGCATATAATCACAGATCTGTTCCCTGACTATGTTCTTAGCAAAAGAACATGGACTGATCTTTTTTTTTTTTAAAGGCATGGAAACATCTTGAATCATTTCAAAGAGGGAAAAAAAGTGTGAATAAATAGACATCTAATCATAGTACTGGTAGAGATG
Organism: Tadarida brasiliensis; assembly: GCA_030848825.1. Taxonomy (NCBI): domain Eukaryota; kingdom Metazoa; phylum Chordata; class Mammalia; order Chiroptera; family Molossidae; genus Tadarida; species Tadarida brasiliensis. The sequence continues at coordinate 51,626,442 of CM061264.1, forward strand.
CATCTAACTTAGAAGTGTGAATATCATTTCAAAAATAATGTCAAACAGTCACTTTGTTTTAAAAATGAAAGAGATCTTACCAGTAAGACTTTGTGTGGCCCACCGTTTTCAGGTTTCAAGTAGGGGAATGGATCTGAAATAGAATTCAACAAAACACTCCATAAGTAAATCACATTTGGAAAGGGTGTGCTTTCGATCCCAAGTGACTGACATAATGTGAAGTGTTATTCTTTTAGTTAAAGATTAGCAAAGCTTTTTCTGGCTCCTGATGGAACAGGGAGAGTTTTTCGCCTACATATTTCAACTTCCTGAATAGAGAGCACTCTCTCATCTACTTCAGGGAGTGCTGAAAGGCTGAGCCCAGTATAACTATAAATGGTAGTGTTTTCATCCAAACCCCTACAAGTCAGCGGAAGCCTCCCTGGTTGTTGCTCTTGCCTTCATCCCTCCAACCTCTTCCCTAGGACCAAGCCATGGATCCCTTTACAGAATCAATTAAAAAACAGCTGGCCCAGTATAACTTGAATGGCAATGGGATGCATGGACAATGCTTTCCAATAGTGGCCACCTTATTACAACCACAAATCTTTGTTTTATTGATAATGGTGAGCTTAAGGCAGTGCTGTTCAATAGACATATAAAACAAGCCACATATATAATTTTATATTTTCTAGTAGCCACATTAAACAAGCAAAACAGACAAAATTAATTTTCATGATATATTTCATTTAACCTAATTTATTTAAAATATTATTATTTCATCATAACCAATATAAAAACTATTAATGAGAGGTTTTACTTTTTTTTTTTTTTCATACTAAGTCTTTAAGACTCAGTATGTCTCAACTCAGGCTAGTGACATTTCAAGTAGTCAGTAGTCACAGTGGCCAGTGACTGCCGCACCAGACAGTACAGACGTGGAGAATCTATTCTTGGCCATCAGGCACTGGGCAAGGCTCCAAAGTGAGTCAAATGCATATGGAGATTTTATTAATCTATTTTCCTGCTCCTAGTAATCCATCATTACTCCATTCATGATGTCATTTTAGTAGAAATAATAATGTAATAATAGCAAGTACTTATATAGCACTTACTATGTGCCAGGAACTGTTCTCGGCATGTTCCTATGTTACCTCAATGAATCCTCACAGTAACTTCATGAGGTAAGGATATTATATCATTCCCACTTTGTAATGAGGAAATTGAGGAACAAAGAGGTTAAGTACCTTAAGGTTGTAAGACAGCGACAGAGCTGGCATTCTAATCCACATAGCCTGCCCCCTGAGCCCATGTCCTTAGCCACTAGACTCTCAATTAAATTTGAACAGCACAATATAAGATAATTGCTTTCAGTTTTAATTATAACCTCCAAGTGATCCAAGGCTGCTCTCATGATACATGGTCAGATAACAGCGGTGATGGCAGACAGAAGAGTGGATGTGCTAGCAAGCGAACTTAGAAACAAGTTGGGGTAAGAGCACAAAACCACAAGCAGGCCTGGGGTCAAAAGGTGGCACTGGGGCCCGGCCGGTGTGGCTCAGTGGTTGAGCATCGACCCATGCACCAAAAGGTCGCCAGTTCGATTCCCAGTCAGGACACATGCCCAGGTTGTGGGCCAAATCCCCAGTGGGAAGCATGCAGGAGGCAGCCAATCGATGTTCTCTTTCATCCCTTCCTCTCTAAAATCAATAAAGCTAAAAAAAAAGTGGCACTGGGTCTGGGAGCCGGTTTGGATGACCAAGGAGGGGTGCAGGGGAAGGTAAATGTGGGGTCTCTGGAAAATCTTGTCTTCATGATTTTTCTGAGAGAAGGATCTATCACTCAAAAGGGTCTGTAAGACAGCCATCCCTATATTTGTCTTAGCAGGGACAGGGAGTAGGAGAGGAAGAACTGGGTAGAAAGGAATCAAGAAAATACATCCTTGTCACTTTATTAATTTGTGGTCCCCAAAGAAATCACACCTAGTGAGAAAAATCAGATCCACACATGTGTACCCCCCATCTGAATCACAGGGAAAGAGGTTGGTCAGTGACACTGAGAATCAACGGGCCACAGGCTGAGGCCACTGAGGGACGCTGCTGCTCCTGAAAGTCCTTTAGTGCTTCCTCTTGGTTTTAGGATCAAGTCCAAGTTCCTTCGCCCAGTCTTCAAAGCCTCCGTGATCTCATGCCTGCCCCCTCCCAGGGCGTTCTCCCCTAGGCATCTTGTCCTTTACCCACACAGACCTATTTACAGGTCCCTAAACGTCCACTCTCTCTCACCCCTCTATGCCTTTGCAGATTCTGTTCTTTCCATCAAACATGTCCTTTCCCTACAATATCAGCCGATCTTCAAATCTCAGTTCAAAAGTCACCTCCTCTGGGAAGCCTTTGTGAACTCCCTTGCCTGGCTTAGGGACAACTTCTCTGCAGTGATAGTAGTATTCATTCATCAATCGATAACTATGTACCACTATTACTGATAATAACAGAGGCTGGTTTTTATGGAGCTATGTGCCAGGCACTGTTCTAAGTGCTTTGTGTGCTTCTGTGATCCACTTACTAACCATATGGGGTAAGTTATTTTATTACCCCATTTAATAGGTGAGCAAACTGAGGCACAGAGGTTAGGTCAGTAGCCGAAGGTCACATGGCTTACAAGTCACAGAACCAGATTGTGAAGCCAGACCACGTGGTCCCAGAGCCTGTACTCTTAACGGCCACACCAGACCTGCCTCCCACTGCCTTCTCCTCTCACTGTCATCGGACTTCCCTCTGTTACTGCAAGTGGCTTCTGTGTTCGGTTTTCCGTTTACTGGTCTCTCTGCCTACTTGTTTGCAGAATCTCTGAAAGTTGAGAATATGTCTAACTCATCTTTGTCTTTCTGGGACCTAGTAAGGTGTTTGGTACACAGTAGTTGCTCAATAAAGGCACACACAGGAAAATACTGGAACAGCATTGGAAGGATGGGGACAGGGCTATAAACCTGTGCCTAATAAAAACTCACTGGGATAAAGAGTCCCTGAATATGTACTTTAACAAAGCAAGCTTTAACTTCATCTTCTAAATCCAGCCAGTGCCGAGGGAATGGCCATTTCCCAGGCCTGGTCTGTACTAGAGGAAACAAATGCATCTCAGAGCTTGGCCAACTTGATCATATCTCCAACTAGTTAGCAGCTTCATTTAAGTTTGCACATGGATCAACGGATCTAAGTAATAACATGCCTTCTGAAAGCCTTGGCCGGCCATTATAAATGAAAGCTAGAAAAGATATTTCCTTTAAAAAATGCAATAGTCAAGAAAAAAAAAAAAGACACAAAACCCTGCTTCCTAAGGTTTTCTTGGTTTGAAATAACTCAATATGAGCATATTCCAAATACTTTTTTTAAACAACAAACTCATGTTGAAAACCTCCTTTTGCTGTCCAGACGTGACTTTACCATACACTACCCTGAAGTCCCATAATATGTTTCTTCCCATTACTGTCTAAACTCCCCTACGAAGAATATAAAAAGTGACCTTGTAGGAGGATACTCTCCTCTTTCTCCAACAGTGGGAAAGACTAAAGTGTCAAGATCTAGGACATACACAGGCCTCTAGAGAAAAAAAGCTCTTTCTAGCTCACGTCAGAGATTACATCAGGACTGTGGACCAGCCTTTCCTATCACAGATAAATGCAGTTAACCATAACACCCACCCTTCCTATGGCATCCAGAATGTAAAAGAAAACAACTCGCCATGTACATGGATGTCAGGATCAACTCAGCTACTAGCAACCAAGTTATAAATCATATTTTGACTCTTGCTATCTCATCTCCTTCCACAATAAACATTAGTTTAATTGTTATTGAGAAGTTTACTGAGTGCAAATTGAGTTCTGGGCCTAGTTGTAGGTGCTAAGAGAGACCCTAGTGAAGGGGGTAAACAAGGTTCCTGATATATGGGAACTCCCACTGTAATGGGAGATAGAAACTAAGTATACAAAGAAGAGAAGGTCACAGTTCCACAAATGTTTCCATACAAGCAGGGAATGATGGGACCTACTGAAGTGTGTAACAGTGTCTCTTTGGTAGCTGTATGGAGGAGTCTAGAAGAGGCAACAGTGACCAATTATGAGGCCATTCATTTGTTCAGGTGAGATGTGATGATACCTTGGTTCACCAGTAGAGTTGGAGAGAAGTGGATGGATTCAGTATAGGTTCTGATGGTAAAACAATCAGGACCTGCTGATAAAGTAGATGTGGGAGATGAGGAGGAGGAGGAAGATGAGATGATACCTGGGTTTTGGCTCAAGCAACTGGGTCAATGATGGCTTTGTTGGGGGTGAAAACAGGTTGAGAGGGGAAAGAAAATCAAGAATTCTGATCTGACCTTGTTAACTTTGAGACATCCAAGTAGAAATGTCAAGAAAGCATTGAAAAGTGTTGAACTGTGCTGTGCAATACAGTAGCCACCAGCACATATAAGAATTTAAATTTAAATTAAATACAATTAAAAACTCATTCTTCCTGTTGCATGAGCCACATTTCAAGTGATCAAGTAGATACAAAAGCGACTACTTTATTGAACAGCGTGGGTATAGAATACTTCCATCACCGTAAAGTCTACTGGGCAGGACTTGTCTAGAACATACATGATAACTTGCTAGACTCTTTCCATTACTATAAAGTTTATTGCAAAATTACAGTAGTTTCCCCTCTTCTGAAGGGGATACATTCCAACACTTCCAGTAGATGCCTGAAATTATGCATAGTACCGAACCCTATACATACTACGCCATTTTCCTGTACATCTACATACATATGGCAAAGTTTAATTTATAAATTTGGCACAGTAAGAAATTAACAATAATAAAACAGAACAATTGTCATATATTATAATAAAAGTTATGCGAATGTGGCCTCTCTCTCTCATAGCTTATTGTACTCTATATTCAGCCTTCTTCTTGTGATATGAGATAAAATAGCGACATGATGAGATGAAGTGAGGTGAATGAGACACTATTAAGTAAAATAAGAGTTACTTGGAGCACTGCAATGCTGAGACAGTTGATCTGATAACTGAGATGGCTAAGTGACTAACGAACGGGGAGTGTACAACTCGGATGCGCTGGACAAAGGGATGACTCATGTCCCAAGTGGGAAGGAGCAGGGCGGTGCAAGATTTCACCACACTACTCAGAATGGAGTGCACTTTAAAACTTGAGTTGTTTATTTCTGGAATTCACCATTAATATTTTCGGACCGCAGTTGACAAACAGCAGAAAGTGAAACCGTGGGCACGGGGACTACTGTATAGCCCTGGGAGAGCTTTCGCTTTGAATGGCGATTGGATTCTGATCTGTCTGAAGGTGTTGGTTTCTAGTCTCACTTTTGTCCTCTAGAAAATAACATAACCTAGGTACTGGAGGAGAGCAGAGTGAGCACTAGGTTTACAGGCCTGGCTTTCCGCTGTCTCCACTGCCAGTGACTTCCAGGAAATCACGTAACTAAGATGTGCCTCCATTTCCCCACCTACAAAACAGGGAACGACCCTGAGTGGACTGTGTTGAGAATAAGTGGGAGAATGTTTCCAGCTCTGGAGACATCCCACTGTTCTCTAGTCAGGTCCATTATGTTTTCACTTGCAAATTCTGACATGATGTTATCGCAAAGGTTAAAAGAGATATAAAGGGCCTTTGAAACATATAAAAGACCCTATTGTAGGCATAAAGGGTACATATTCCTCAAAGGTGAGGCTAAATGGAAAGAAATATACCCTGTGCCTTGAGTCCATCACAGAAATTTGTCTGTTATTAGATGTTGGCAGGGATACTGACTTTATAAAGTAATGCTATATGTATGCGCTCAAGAATCACAAATCAAGTCTTGAGCCCCAAAGGTAAAAGACAGCAGGAATCCAAATGGTGACATTTTCCCCCACTGTGCAAGGGCTTCTGTCCCAGGGAGGGACACACCCTGAGTGGGTGAACTGGCCTACTTTAACCAAATGGTGCCACCCCATTATCTCTGCCTTGACACTAGCTCCTGTCCTGAAGAGCTGGTCTGAGCTGTTCAGAGGGAGAAATTCTTCCGTCTGATCACTGTCCTCAATCCACAGAGCTTCCAGAGACTTGACATTTTGTTTTTAATTGAGGAGCTGGTGGTATATGTCCTCAACTAATCTGGAGATAAGTTGGGGGTAGAGGGGTAATCCTGATTACGCCAAAGTTAGTGAGAAATTTAAAAAATACACATGTATTTCTGTTTTGCCAACATGTAAGAGAATACATAAAAGAGTAAACAACCCATTGAAATATTACACACAACATAGTTTTTCTATTGAAAGGGCAATGGCAGTTGGTTTTTTGTTTGTTTGTTTTTTTAATCCTCACCCGAGGATATTTTTCTATTTATCTTCAGATAGAGTGGGAGGGAGAGACAGAGAGACAGAGAGACAGAGAGAGAGAGAGAGAGAGAGAGACAGAGACAGAGACAGAGAGAAACATCAATGTGAGACAGACACATCAATTGGAGCTGGGGACAGAACAGCAACCGAAGTACGTGCCCTTGACCGGAATCAAACCCTAGACTCTTGGGTCTGTGGGCTGACGCTCTAACCTCTGAGCCAAACTGGCCAGGGCTGTTTGTTTTTCAATGGGAGCTTTAAATGGACAGCAAGTTTCTCTGGAATTGACCCATATTCCCACCGTACTAGTGCTACTATCTATTTTTGCCTGTTACCCTCCATAGACATGTTTTTACATGACTACGGCCATAGTTTATATGCTTGGTAGTAAACCTAGTGAAGGCATCGGAGTTGGACAGATCTGGGTTTGAATGTTGGCTCCTCAATTAATGAACTGCAAGTTTTTTGAATAACTGATCTCTTATCTTCAATTTCTAAAGTGTAAAATACCTTTTGCACAAGGGAGGACATGGGCACAGTGCCACCAGGAAAAACTCTACAAATGATGGCTATTATTTTCTTCTCTCATTTACTCTAAATTTCATATATTTGTTGTGTTTCTAGACATATTCATAATGATTGTCGAAAGGGCCTACTAACAGGTCTTCATACTGAAAATCTTAATTAACTAAATCACTCCCCTAAAGCTAAATATTTAAGTTATAGCTAACTTTATTATTATAAGATTACATCAGATATCTACATGCTTATAGCTTTTTTCATTCCTTTAACTTATTTCCCTAGCTTCCCTAAATTCCCACAGTAGAATGGTTTTTTGCTTTTAAAGGGTCTTTTATTAACAAACAATAATACCACTAATGAAATAATGGAGAATTTCTGAAACTTTGAGACTTTAGCCACAAAACGGTATTCCTAATGCTGTTTTAATTTGCATTTCTAAGATAATTAGTGAGGAGAGACCATTTTCCCTGTTTATTAATTGTTTGTCACCTTGAAACATAAGTTTATGTCCTTTGCTTATTTATGTAGTAGAATCTTGATAATTTTCTTTTGAATTTGAATGGGTTCTTTATAGTGCATGATAATCAAGAGTTAATATATGCATTTGCTACAACAATATTTCAGATATATTAAAATTTCAAGATAACAATCTTTTCATGTACACAGCATTTTAATAAACAATAAGCAACAGCCATATTTTGTATAGTCCTCACCAGCTAGGATACTGCTTCTTGGAAAATTTTTGGCTTTTGATTGCTTTTTAATGTTCATTTACACCCACTTTGATTTTCACAGTAACCTTGTGAGTAAACCGGGGAGTCTGACAATTCCCACTGTACCGCGGCAAAAACTGAGACCCAGACAGGCCAGGTGAAATTCTGAAATTGGTGAACTTTGTACTCCCTCCTTCATTTTCTGAACCAAAGGACTCCTTGTTGAAAGGAAGCTTGTGAGGTAAAATAAAGAAATGTATATTGTGAGAAATGCATTATTATCCAAAGCATCATTTCCCCATCATTTTCTATTAACAAGCTTCTATAAAAAGCACCCGAGGACTGTGCCTGCTTGCACTGGAGGTGCTCAAGAAATGTTAGTATTATTTCAGCAAAACCACCAAAACAATGGCTTACTTAACGGACCTTCCTTAAGCAGTTTTTGTAAAGCAGTTAAAATAATTTAAATAACTTAGAACTAAATTAAGTATTGCTTTTTATTTTTTTAACCTAGAACAAATACTGCTTCCTCCCCAAGTATTCCCTCACTCTTTGGCTCAAGGAAACGGCTCCTTTCCTTGAATTTCTACAACCTTTACCACTTTTTACATTTTATTAGAGGCACTTCAGGATATGTTCCACCTCTTCTGCTGGATGATAAGGTACATACATATCTTATTTGTGTTGGTCTCTCCCCGAGAGCCCAGCGCCTGCTCTGCACAGAGGTGCCACTCATTCAGTGTTTCATGCAGAGATGGGAGAAGATTTTTATATAGTTGGGACAACAGTAAAATAAAAAATTACACTTTGGTTAAAGATCAGAGCATTAAAGTACAGGTTGCATTAACTGGGTGCTTTTGGCTACACCACACCTTATTTTGGCAAGCATTCTATCACAAGACTGGTCTAATGCATTCTTAGGCCAGAAGTCTATATTAGTTGAATAATACTAAACTACATTAAACAGATCGTCCAAAAATGCACCAGCCTTGGATAAATCTGTATAATTCTGTAGATATATCTGTTATACTTTTCTTTGCAAAGTATGATATAACTCATTCCTCAAAAATTTACTGTGTACACACACACACACACACACACACACACACACACACACACACAAGTCCTGGTTCAGCATTTGGGAAAAACTCAGTTAAAAATATGAAACAATAAAATACTGTCGACAATAAAAATAAAGTTACAAAATATGGAACATCTGTTTCCTAATATCAGGAAAATTCACAGGAAACTATTAATGTTCACTAAGGAGAAAGAAAAATAACCTGTATCAAAGTATAAAATGAGGCATCCAACATTCACAATTTGATACAGGACAGCTTGCGAGTCATCAGATCTTCAGAACTGAGGGGGAGGTTTCACATTTTATGGAAACTTGTCATGGTACAAATATTCTTATTCTGTGTATCTACAAATAAACATGAAACCGTGTGCCCCTACCCTACATAACATTCTCGGGTCCTTTCAATATTTATCCCTTGGCAGTTTGCTTTGTTACTGCATGTGCATTTTCCTACATGCTCAGGGCAAATCAAGACCTAACTAAACTGGATGGTGGTCCCTGGATGGAGAGAATGTGGTTCTTTTGAGAAAGTTCTAGATTGGCTTCTGTCTCCCAAGGAGAACAGGAAGGACAGTGGCTGCCAGGGCCACAGACAGGCCAAAGCAAATTGTAGGAGAAGGTGGTTCATTCCTTGGAGGCTCTCCCTGCTCCTTACAAGCCTGTCTCTACTGACCATGTCCCCAGCAATGTGGAAGGTGCTGGGGACACATCAGAGAGCGAAATACAGCCCCTCTCCTCAAGGAGCCTACAATAAGTCATGCAGACAACTGATCAGGCGCATAGTTTAATGGCAGTAAGTAAGAGGAGCTCTGGGAGCACACAGGAGAGGCGCCTACCAGCCTGGGATGATCACGGAGGCTTCCAGGAGGCACTGAAGCTCAAGCATGAAGAATGAACAGGGTTAGCCAGAAGATGAAAGGAGGGAGGTGTGAACAAGAAAGAGGGAATAGCTTGTGCAAATGCCTAAGCAGAAGCATGTACCTGTGCTCGCTGGGGGCTGCAAATAGCTTAGTGCACTGTCTATGGTAAAGGAGTTTCCAATAAGAGAGAAGCCTCATGCCCTGGCCGGTTTGGCTCAGCGGTTAGGGTGTCAGCTCTCGGACCAACAAGTCGTGGGTTCGATTCCGGTGAAGGGGCACGTACCTTGGTTGCGGTTCATCCCCGGGCCTGGTTGTGCGGAAGGTGGCCAGTCGATGTGTCCCTCTCACATCGATGTTTCTCTCTCTCCCTCTTTCTCCCTCCCTCCCACTCTATCTGAAGATAGATGGGAAAATATCCTCAGGTAAGGATTAAAAAAGAGAGAGAGAGAAGCCTCACTACCTACAGGGCAGGAGCAGGCAAACACAAAGTGGGTAAGTACAGTGAGAACTGTGGGGCCAATGGAAACAACTCAGGAACTCTAGCACCCTCATGTCAGAAAGAGCTAGACTGACTCATCCAGAGGAACAGCCAAGACCCTTTCAGGCGACAGGCCTCTGGAGGGCAAGGAGACAGGCCGTCCTATCAGAGACAAGGCTGGCCCCCCATTCCAAAGAAAGACCAATAGCGAGCGACCCCACCCCACAGACAGGAATACTGAGCGGGCTATCACAACCCCATGAGGAAGACAGAATTATCGCCATTTTAGTTTAGTTCCTGGTTTTAGAAGAAATAGTTATTGATATTCCTTTCTGGTCACTGATCCTACTTCTGACTAGGGAAACCAACTCATGCTGAAGTGACTGGGACGTCCCAGTAGCCCTGAAAGTCCTATGTCTCAGGAATCCCCGCAGGGCTACACAAACCAAGATGGTTGGTCACCTGCTCAGTTTGTGAGGTGCGTGAAGCAGACAGTAGGGTTTATGCCCCAGGTTTTTGTATTGTAACTGGTGTAAAGTTAATTGTGATCTAGCCCCCCAGAAGCTCACCTGGACCCTTTGAACGACGGGTTCCTCTGGGATAGCTTGGGGACTTGTCTGGGATCCTATATCACTTGCAATAATTCATATGGAATAATATTTGCAGAGCACAAAGGCTAGCGTGGTGATGACTAGCTGTCGTGCTGAAGGGAATCACTTACTTAATGCTTATGGAAAACAGTAATTAGCCAAAAGACTGAATTTAATTTTTCTTGTTGTTAGATGAGAATTAACCAGATATCTTTTAACATTTTTTTTTATCTTCCCTAGAGGATAAGTTTATTGATTTTAGAGAGAGGAAGGGAGGGAGAGAGAGAGAGAAATGCTGATTGGTTGCCTCCTGTATGTGCCCTGACTGGGGATCAAACCCACGACCTTTTTTTTTTTTATGTAGGGCACGGCACTCCAATCAACTGGGCCACCCAGCCAGGGCTCTTTTAACTTTTTTTTGGTTAATCCTCACCCGAGGATATTTTTCCATTGATTTTTTATAAGAGAAAGACAGAGAAACATCAATGTGAGAAAGACACATCAACTGGGTGCCTCCTGCATGACACCAACCAGGGCCGGGATGAACCTGCAATCCAGGTACGTGCCCTTGACCGGGAATCGAACCCGAGACTCTTTGGTCCTCAGACTGACTTTTAATATTGAAAATCTCCCTAAAAAAACGAGCCTACTTACCCACACAGAGTAGCAAACATGTTTTCGTATATCTTTGTTAGCTAGGGATCTTCCCGCTGCAATGGCTTACATTCTTATGTTGCGATAGTTAAGAATGTTTAGAAGACAAAGAAAAACTACTCATCACAGTTTCCAATAAATACAGCCACAGTAGGATATTGCTTTATGGCTATACTTGACAGGTAGAGAGTGGCTGATAAATCTTCACGGAATGAAAGTGAAAACCGGAGCCACGGAGAACCACCGGAAAGTACCAGGGATTGTGGGTGAGATGATGGCGGCACTTGAGCTCCTGCTACAGCGCTGCTGATTCAGGCACCTGCTGCACGCGGCTCGGCTGATTAAAGGGCCCGAACGCTCTTCAGCAGCACTCCTTGCCTGGCAACGGGACAATGAGTACAATAGCCCCCGAGGAAGATGCACAAGAACAGCAATATGGTAAGAGCCAAGAGCCCACCATTAAATCCTGCTTCAAAGGACCTCCCCCCACCAGCCCCAGGAAGCTCAGCTCACCTTAGCCAGGCTCGACACTCCTCGTGAGAATGCCTGACAGTAATGTTTGAATTTATGAGCCTTAGAATCTCTCTGGCAACAATGATCTCCAACACCTTTCTGGTGAGTTTTCAATGCAAAAATCTGTTTAAAATCTGACCATGCTTGAATAGAACTATTCAAGAAAAAGACTATTGAGTAGAATTACATTTTTATTACCCTCAGGAAACCTTAAAAAAAAGGTAAAATTTAGCAGCATTTATAATGGCAATGTGTATGAGAACTGTTGCCCTCTGAAATTTTGTTTTAGGGCCTACTGTGGACAAAATGATTATTTTCAACATATAGAATCTCCATTACCCACAGTTCGCCCCTAAAACTGAAAGTGGGTCATCACTCCTTTCGATGACCCACTTTCTGTTAGACACCAAGAGGGAGTCATTGCAGAAATACTCAGGTTATGTCCGCTGCACAGAGTCAGGCAGCAAATTATGGGCAGGATACAGCAAAGGGCACTGCCCTGAGCCTGGGTCAGAAAAACAAGACGAGTACGGTTTTGTTTTGAGGTGGTCAGACCTTCGAGGTGGAGGAGCGTACTTCTCCGTGCCCTGGACTCAGAAGGAGAAGGAAATAAATGCTCCTCAGGTGAGGCTGTGAGTAGCTCCTGCCAAGGCCCAGCCTCCAACCTCACAGACTGGTGGAGCAGGTGTGCCATGAAATACCCAATACCTGAGGCTTTGACTCCACTGCATGGTTCAGTCAGTCTTCAATGGTAGCAACCAAAACATGGCTGGGCATTGAGAACCTTTTTGTCTTTGAAAACAACCAAAGGAGTACGCAGGATACGGAGATTCTAAGGACTCGCTCCTCTTTTCTTGTGTCATCAAGAGATCAACAGCTAACAAACAAATCCAATTCAACAAAACCCACTCAAAGCCACATAATTCAACAGGAAGAAGACATCTGGTAGGTTATACCTACCTGTCCTTACCCTTCCCACTTGCTTCCTGGGCAAAGCTACCTTTGCTACTTCAACTGTAAAATTCGTTTTCCACTAGTTTTCTTATGGACCTTCCCAGTTTACATATATTCTGAACTACACAGGCAATCTGCTTACCCTTTGGGGAAGTACACAAGCATATACTCACTGCACCAGAAAAAAACACACACACAAAAACAAAAGCCATCATCCAGAGCCAAGAAAAAGAGGACTGTCATTCATCATGCTACTGGGAGGGGGTTTAAGGCAGCCCCGGACATCTGATAATGTTCTAACCACGGATCTAGCCATTTCCACGCTCAACTCCTTTCCTTGGGCCCTCTTGTTTCTATTTGTTTACGTATCTGCGTGGACAACTTGATTATGAGGTCCTTTGACTGCATATCCTATACTTTATACTTCTATGTATTTGTTTTCCTGCCCGCAAGAATGAACTTTTCCCCTAACACACCCTAGGTTTCCAATAGATGGAAGGGAAAAAAAGCTCTGAATGTACATGTTTATACCTAATTATCTATAACTGAAATGCTCACAGGGACCTAGTGGAAAAGTAATGGAGCAACTCATACTATTTACCTTCTATGGCCAAAGCTAGCTTTTGTTCCTGTGAACATGTCTGCCTGAATTCTATGAACAGTTGTGGGCACTGAGAAGGTAGAACAGTCTTTCTTAACCTTTTAAAACTCACGCTCATCTTTGATAACCATAGAAACCTTCCCTTCCCCAATTAAATTCTGATGTGCCCTTCCTTAGCTGTTTTGGGAAATATAATATTTGTTCTCAGCTGCCTTTGCTGGATTCTCTCCCCCTCCTTAAATCTAATAATTTTCAGATCTCCATTCCCAGCCTTTTTTCTGAACTCCAGAGTTATCATCCAGCTGACTTCATAACATCCCCCCTAAGAAGCCTTGTTAGGCGTGTCAAACTTAACCATGGCCACCACCAAATTAATAACCTCCCTACACCGTTCTCCCCTGGGGCTAACATCGCTGAGAGTGGGAAACCACTCATGCCCTTGCTCAAGCCCAAATCCTCATTCATCTTTGTCTCCATTCTCACCTACTCCACATCCACTCAGTCCATCAGCAACTCCTGCAAGCCCTGCCTGCAAAATGCATCTCCCGATTCCAATCACATCTCGGCAGCTCCTCCTCCTGCTCCCCCAACACCCCCCACCATGGTCCAAACTGGCAGCATGTCTCACCTGGATGACTTCAGCAGCCTCCATGCTGATCTCTGGACTTCACTCTTGTCCCCCACACCCCCCAAGGCCAGTCTCCCAGCAGAAGAAGTGTCATCAGATCACTTTATTCCCCTGTTCATCACCCCCCCATGGCTCCTAGCATGCTGAGCACACACACTAAAGCCCACCCTTTGGCCTACCAGACAAAACAGGACCCGGCCCTGGCTCACTCTGTCCAGCCAACTAACCACCCCTAACCCTCAAGTGTTCCAAGCAGTCTCCTGCCTCAGGGCCAGGGCACTGATTCTTCCCCCAACCTGAACTTCTCACAGATACCCTCAGCCTACACACTTAGCAAACTCGCATCCTTCAGGTCTTGGTGACAAGAGTCATCTCCTCCGAGAGGCCCTCCTCTTTCTTCCTTTCCCCTGCTTTGTTTTCTCCACAGTACTTAACGTCCTAGTTTCTAGGCTACTGAATTAAGCGCCCTCTTCTTCACTGGAATGTAAACTCCACAAGAAAAGGATGTTGTGTGTTCCCTGCTCTCCCCACAGGGCCCGAGGCGCCGCCTGACACAGACTAGGCATTCAACAACAAAATTTGTCTTGTTACGGAATGAATGCAGTCTCAACCAGCCAGAAATATCTTGTTGAACTTCATTTTCGGATGTTTGTATTATGAAATAAATATTTCCCCTCTTCCCAAGTGAATCATAAGATAATATGACTTTTAGGTGACACTGTTCCCCCCGCCCCCCATTCTGATATGTCTATCCTCTCTGAAACTCCCCACTGGAGAGTGGCCTAGAGTAACCCATCCCCTTGGGAAATCAATGATGTGGTAGTCAAGGTCAATGCATAAAAATTCATGGCTATAGCCTGAGTTTTACTAAGCATCTGACATGTTTTGCAATCTTTTGCCTCATACTAAAGCCTTAAAGCTTTACTGCCGTAAAAAAAAAAAAAAAAGCTCAGAGAATTCAATAAAGAGACTGTCTGCCTTATTTATGGCAGAATCAGTGTTTCTTTCAGTTAATTCTGACTACGGCTGGCTCTGATTTCAATGCCAAGTGGTTTGCTACACTACTTTTGTTGTATGCTTCCAGGCGGCCACAGAAAATATTGTGGAATATTAAGAAAACCCGTCAGAAGAGACAGAAGGAAGAAAGAAGCCCAGATCCCTCCCACCAGGCACCTCCAATACATTTGGGTTTGCCGGTTGCTTCTCCAATATGGGTGCTTTTCAGAAGCACAGTGTTTCCCTCGATGAATGAGCCCCATTTATCAGGATGCACCGAGTGGTCATTGCCCGCTCCATTCTCGCAGTCCCCTGGCACTGTCCCAGCGCGGCAGTGAATGCTACCCCGCAGAGACCAGTATCTCCTGTGAATTCCACCTTTCTCTCCATTGCTTGGCCTTTTAGCAAACCTCAGTTTCAGAGAGTTCAGTTCACTGGCATTTTTGTCTACTGTGTCTTTTCTCCTTTCCTTAAATCATCACCTTTCTGGAGCTTTTACTGGGGGGACTCTGAAATTCTTATATAAAAGATATTATTAACCTCTGGTCACTTGAGGATATGATCAAATGCTAACATTAGAAATAACATAAATAGAAAACTTGGGTCAATATCAGCTCTGCCCTTTCACCTCCTCAATAAATAAAATGCAATAAATCACAGGCAAATCTTGGTGAACTTTTATTTACATGTATAAGTATTTCTTTCAGGCTTAAAGGTTTTGATGTTTATTACATGGAATCCTATGTATTTAATTGTTCAGGAAAGGAAATTGTTAGGTGGCTGCTTTTTCCAAAAAGGAAAATGGTGGATACTGATTATTAAGCATTTTGCTATCCAAGTCAAAAGCTTCCACAAAACACTTTGATTTTTTTTTTTAAACCACAAATCTGGATTCCTAGAATATGTGTGTGTGCATGCAATTTAACTCTGGACTGAATTCCACTGTAGCCTTTGCATCCTGCTTAGGCTGTGCAAGGGGCTTCCTTTCCTTTCTTCCTCTGTGCTCTGAACAGTGAACATGAGCAGAGCCAACACAAACCACACACTAGTGACATTGTGACCGACCCTCAAATTCCTACACTCCTCTGCAAAGCTGCACCGCCAACCCTCCTTTCAGCCCCTCCCCCACCCGCCCCAGCCCCCCTCCAGTACTGTTTTACATTTCCTTCTCTTCACTTAGCTTTGTGGGGGAAGTATTTTGTTAGTGTCCTTTGGCCAGTTTCTGCACAGGGCTGTCAAGGCTACAGCATTTCAGAGGCCTAACACTAACTCCAGACAATATTTGACTATTTTAACTCTTTACTCCTCTTTCATTCTGCCACTCAAACAGGAAGAAGGAAAAGTAAACCCAGACACACACAACAAAGAGACATATAGTCACAAAAACATTTCTACCCAGCTTAAAACCCACAGGATGTTAACATCCCAACTGGGAGGCTTGCAAATCCTGAGTCCCCTAACACAGGTAAGAGAGGGACCAGTAAACCGCGGCCACTAAACTTGAATGTCTGCCTTTTTTTTTTTTTTTAACTGGTTTACTTGGGTGAAAATGAGCTGACACGAGGATGGTTCCTTGTCCACATTTCCTCGCTAACCGAACCCGTTTGTTCAGGAGGAGACGCGGGGAGCTCAGGAAAGGTGGGAGCCCGGCTCTGAGGGTGGCCACGGGCCCTGTCAATCCAGTGAGACCTGAGGGGAAGTTTTGTGAGATTCTGGGAAAGGATGATGCCTCCTCACGAAAGCCAGGAGCTGCATAACAGGTGCCTCCTTAGTTCTCAACTTTGAAACTGGTCATGAGACACAGAACTGGGAGAGCCATCTGGGTGACCATGAGAAAGCAGGTCTAAATTTTAAAAACTCGACACAGCAAAGAGGGTGGACCAAAGCAATGAGAAGAGCAAGGATCGGTGGCAAATAGCAGAAGCAGCTGCCTCCTTCAGACTTTCCTGCGATGTGGAAACTAACCCCCTACTTATTAGGGCCACAATTAATCATGTTTCCTGTTACTTATAGCCTTGATATACATGAGATGACAAAAGAAGTTTATGGATTCTTAATTTGGTCCCTCCTAATTTAGAAGTGAAAGAATCTGCTTAGCAAATCTCAATCTAACGGGGCAAATATAACTTGCATAAATCATTTATAGTATGTATATATGTATACATACTATATATGTAATATATTATTTTTATGTATATTACTTAGCACAGAGGCCCTCCGTCTTCTCAATCCAGAGTGATCTCCCCATCCATTTATCCATCCATCCATCTAAACAATCATCCATCTGTCCATGCATCCACCTTTTCTTTTTTTCTGCCAACAACCAATTGCTGAGCCCCTACCCAGTGCTGGGCACTGCACTAGGCACTGAGGACTTAAACAACCCAAAGGACAGACAATACGATGCCCCTTTTAGAGATAAGGACACTGAAGTTCAGAAGGTTTAAATGTTTGGCCCAAAACCACAAGTCTACAAGTGGCAGAGTTAAGAGTCAAATCTAGGACTATATGAATTCACAGACCTTGTGCTTTTCACAATACCATGCAGCATCAAACCTAGCTGTCACTTGGTTAGCCTAATTTAGAAATCACAAAAACTATATTGCTTTCTAATATTCTACAATTTTGACTGTCCCACCCCACCATCTACAGCTCATCTGAAGTGGTTACGTTGTACCCAGACATCTGCAGCACTCAGACCAAACGTCCCCTTTTCAACTGGAAGTCTGACTCTGTGCTTACAGGATGGCAATGTCACCACTGTGTGCACCATCAGTCAGGGACCTTTTCTACTTTGCTTGCCAGTACCTGCTACTCTCTGGCACATGATAGGTTCTCCCTACATATCTGCTAATTAAATGAAGAAAAATAAGCCAAAGAGTCGGATGCTGTCTCAGGAAACCCTGACTGCCAGTTCTTAAGACTCTTAGCATAATGAGTTGACATCACTTCCAAGACTTTGGCAGAGAGTACCATTCGAGAAGGCACATAATAAATTGCTGACTAAGTGATCTGTACACAATATTTACAGCAAATATGTTCCTCACTGTGAAACTCTGGATACAACCCAAATGTCCAGTATTGAATGAAAAGTTAAACCAACAGCTACTTATCTGTGCAGGGGATCATTTTATTGCCATCACAAGGAGAAAGATGTGGAATGTGAGATACAAAGCAACACAAACCAAGGTCAGATGCAAAAGAGGTCAGATGCAAAAGTAGACCAACAAAAAGGACGTATGCCTTGACCCAGACTACACAAAAATATGCATGCAGAAACTGCCTGGCATCAGAATGGGAGTCTGGACTCAAAAGAATAGCTTTTATCTTAAGGGGCCAATAAAAATTCAGAATTTAATAAAATCACTCACAATCAGCTCTTATTTCTATTCTTTTATCTTCATGGCCCTCTTATGATTAACAGTATAGAATTCTTACGAAATGCATGTTCACAATTTAATATGTGACCAATCTTTTGAAAAACATGCCTTCTAGGTGCCTATGAGGAAAACGAATGCCCTACTGACAAAAGACACCCATTTATTTGCCAGGCTAAACATATACATTGTTCTCAGTGCCGGGGGCCACATGATAATGAATGCGCTGTGTGTGTGCATGTGTGTGAAAAGCACAATACGTGACTCTTTCCAAACTGTAAATTCAGATAACCCAGTCTGTGCTTTGCAGGAACAACCATTCCTTGCTGAGACTGGTACACTCAGGGTGCTTTTGGCTTGGGGCCTGCATTTCTATACCCTTCCCTTGGCTAACTCTGGCTTGTTCAAGAATTCCTCAACTTGGGTGCATCTCCCTCAAATGAAAATAATAACAATGGTATCATTTATTGAATATCTTACTACATACTAAACACAGCCATAAGCACTTTCCTGTGAGCCCCATTTCAATCTCATTTTTTATAACCCCAGACACAGAGTATATGACATATAGCAGGTGCTCAATAATACATGTTTATCGGCCGAGTTACACTTTAGTTCATTTAACTCTCACGTCCACACTAAGAGGTATTACAATATTAACATTTTATAGTTGGGGTATAGAAAGTCAAGGCAATTGTTTAATAGCAAACATTTTGCTGAGGTCAATAGAAATGGGTTAGCTAGCTTCCTACCTCAGCTCACTCCACTTCAATCCCTGGCTCATTCTAACTTGGAATACCACACTTTTACGAATTAAAAAACACAAAAAGGCATGCTCATCAAAATAATATTTAAGATTACTCTATTCATATCAATTTATTCTGCCATTAACATACTCTCCACTTCGCTGGAATTCCACTCCTAACACGGGTCACCAAGTGCAAGGCAAGAGCCTGTGCAGAAAGGCAATCCTGCTGCTTGCCGAGCACTTCGATCCACACGCACAGTTGAGCCAGGGAGCAGTAAACTATAAATTAAATCAACTGAGAAGAAAAAAACAAAACAAGAATGGATAACACAAAAGTAAAACTTAACACTCCACCCCTGAAATTTCAAGAAGACCAACTAGGGTTATGTGGCTTAAAGAAAAGGGCCGTGGCTGTGGTATTTCTGACTTCTGGAACATCTCTAATTGATTTTAGTCAAATAATTCTCAGTTAAGCTTTTCAGATCTGACCTAGAAAATGGAGTCGGAGATGGAAAACATAAGGACGGTCCAGTTCGGGTCAACATGGGTGCTGCCTCTGAGGTGTCCCCAACGTGGGCACAGGGCATTTAACAAGAAAACCATTCCTTTCTCGGGTGACCATGCGAGCCTGGCTCTTCAAGCTCATTAACAAGCAGGCACCTCCACGGACAGGATCACCACAATGGCCTCAGAACCAGCTCCTCTGACTCAAAACCCTGTCTCTTCAGATCCTTCCTATTCGCCAAGTCCGTCTATTCTTCCCCAATTTCCATTTCCAGTCCTCTGTTCAAGAGCCTATAGAAACCACAGCCTACAGGAGGTCCTTTCGCCTCTGCTTCAGTCCGCCCGCCTGTTTGCTTTCAATGCCCTACACAACGTGAGGCCACCTGAGCTAACCAACCTCTTCTTTACCCTACTTTGGTGCCCTCCCCTCTCATCCTCTTCCTTTCCTCACACATGCCTCTCAGCCAGGTTGTGGTCACAGCCTGGGATGCCCTCTGTCCACTCAAGTCCTGTCATGTCCTGCTAACAGCACCTCCTCCAAGGTGACTCCCCCACTCTCACCCCAACCCCCACAATGGACTTCCAATCACCTTCTTGTATGTTAAGCTCTTTTGTGGAAAGAAACAGACTCCCTCAGGTGACCTCAAATATTAGAGGCTTACTGTAAGGACACACAAGACAATAGGGCCCTAGGGACAGGCCTCCCTGAGATCATAAAAAGTAGTTCAAGAACTGAGACGAGCCAACGCAGCCTCAGGGATTGGATTCTCTGGTCTCCCAACAGCAGCAGGAGTGTGGGATCCCCACACATCTTGGGTCTTCCTCTCTGCGTCTTCTTCCTCAGTTTCTGCTGACCCCGAGCTTGCCTCATTCATGGGCTCTTCGTAGTTGTCTTCTCAGTCACAGATTAGAATGTCACTTGCCAACTTTCCCAGTCCTGGGTATTTTTCATTCACAAATTCTTGTGAAGAATCCAATTTGGGCACATGGTATCTTTAAACGGGGCTGAGGCTCTCACAGCATACCAGCTTGCTTGTCAGACTATGGCTGCACTGGGGTCAGGGGCTCTTGACCCAATCAGCTGAGGCTACCAGAGAAGGGTAGGGGGAGAAGTCACATTCAGGAACGTGGCCACCCATTTTTAACGAATAGTTCAGGCTGTTTCCCTCAGCAGAAGCCAGACCTTTTAAGAAGGGGCTCTAGGCATGGCAGACACAATTCTTAGTCTCTCCAGTGAACTGTTCTTCTTCCCATCTCTAATGGACTTACAGTAAAATGCATCCCCAGTCTGGGCCATGGATGAAAGAGCACTGTGTTTCTCCTCAAGACATTCATCACACTAAATTATTAGCCGTAGAACTTCATTCTCCCCATTCAGTCATATAAAATAATAAAAGAGGTGTGATCAAGGGTTGAGACTTAACAAAGTTAATAATTTTTACTGCTCAAAGGACATTCTTAAGGAAAAAGAGCACTTAGTTTTGTTTTCCTACTGTGTGTGTTGGTGAAAAATGTGGGCACTGGTGCAGCACTGCCTTGATTAATGATTAGGCAACAGGAGTTTTAGACACCACTGTTTTTGCAGCATCTTTCCAAATGTCAACACCATGAAACAGTCAAATAATATCTTAATACAATGAAAATAAATTTGACCTTGTGGACTCTGTGAAAGGATCTTGAGACCCTTGGGGTCTATGAACCACATCGTGAAAAACACTGCTCTAGAAAGTGTTTCATAAATATTCTTGAATCCCTCAATGTGACTAAAACTTCACAGTTCGCAGGGAGGTTCTGGATAACACACCTTTTCAGTTGGGCCATCAAGACCACAGAGGATGTTTAAGGTAGAGAAGGCTGGGAGGAGCATAAGCAAATGTGAGGTGCTAGAAATGCGCTGGGAACTCGCCTGGGGCAGAAGCATAAGAAAATACTACTCCAGGTAACCAGCACCTTACAGTACATAGCAGAACAGGGTCACAACGTCATCTCTGTCAATTCCCTGCAAGAACACAATGATGTGGGGATTATCATCATCCCTCTTGTACAGATAAGGGAGACTGAGGTCAGTCTGCAGGCTCTTTGAAAGCAGAAACCCTGTCTGTTTCCTTCACTAATGAATATTCAAAACCCTTACACAGCAACCAGCACATTAAGGGCACACGATAAATACTCACTGAATAAATAAACACATAAAGTTCAGAGAAATTAACTATCTGCTCAAAGATCACACAGCTAGGAAGTGGTAGCCCCAGGGATGAACCCAGGTCTTCTGGCACCAAACCCCATGTTGTCCCACCATACCCCGATGTTCAAAGTGACAGAAGCCAGGGCCATGCTGTGAGGGGCTCAGATGTCAGTACAGGTGGTTTATGAACTGAGGAATTTATAGTAAGGGAGTTACATGATCACATTCAGGCAGTAGAGGATTAAACCCAGCAGGATCTGGGAAGGCTTGGAGTGGAGAGGAACAAGAGGAGCAGAGACCTAACTGGATTCTTTCAGTGGTCTAGGTGAACAGCATGACTTAGGTGGTGGGGTGGAGAAGTCAGACACACCTCACAGATTTCCCACAATTCTGGCATTAACTGTGTGTATTTGGACAAGCTACCCTTCCTGTTTGATCCTTACTTTCCTCATCTGCAGAATGAGATAATAATACATAATTTCACAGAGTGGCTGTGAATGTTAAATGGAAAATATGCACACAAAACAGCAGCACAGTTCTTGGGTCAATACATAGTAGCTACAAAAAAAAAAAAAAAAAAAAAAGAAGGAAAGGTAAGGGGAAGGAAGGAAAGGGAGAGGAGAAGGAAATATTTGCTGAATGCCTGAGTGAACCTGGGCAGTGCCACAGAGCTAATCTATAAGCTGTTCTTGT
Source organism: Tadarida brasiliensis (assembly GCA_030848825.1). NCBI lineage: Eukaryota > Metazoa > Chordata > Mammalia > Chiroptera > Molossidae > Tadarida > Tadarida brasiliensis. The sequence continues at coordinate 51,648,905 of CM061264.1, forward strand.
GGTTTCTTAACTAGAAAATAAGGAAAAAAACATCAGTTCATTCTAAGGTTTCAAGCCTGGGTGACCAGAAGAATGAGCTGATATGCAGGTGCCCACAGGGCATCCAAATGGAGGTGCCCAGAAGGCTGGTACTGTGGATGCCAAAGAGTCAGACTTCCTACCAAGATCTGGAGGTCCTCTGCAGAGAGGGGACAGGGAAGGGCACAGAGTAAAGGATCGATTAAAGTCTATGGGGCATGTGGCACTGTAAATGAGGGCAAAAGGAAAAAAGAAGAAAACGGGACCAGATACACAAAAAGGAAGCACCTGTTTAAAACCATTTACTGGCTCCAAACCCTTGTCTGCAAGGCACATTCAGGCTCTGTCTCGTCAGTCTCCAGCCAGCCACTCCTGCTGCTCTGCCAGACCTGACATCTGATGCTTTCACAGCACCGGACTTCCACATACTCTGTTCTTATGGCTGCAAGGCAGCCGCTGCTTCCCAGAAGCACAGTTTCTCTAAAAGTGGCACTTGTTCAACTTATTATTTTTAAGGCCATGTCTTCAGATGATGGCAAAATAAAACAAAACAGTCTGGCCGGTATGGCTCAGTGGTTGAGCATCGACCCATGAACCCAGAGGTCACCGGTTTGATTCCTGGTCAGGGCACATGCCCAGGTTGTGGGCCCAATCCCCAGTGGGGAGCATGCAGGAGGCGGCCAATTAAGGTTCTCTCTCATTGATGTTTCTATCTCTCTCTCCCTCTCCCTTGCTCTCTCTCTAAAATCAATAAAGAAAAATAAAACAAAACCAAACAAGCATTAGGGAGAGCAGTGTTTAAGTGGGACATTTGAAGCTCTGGTTCCCTCATTGCCCCGGGGTCTTCTGTCTGCTACCTCTCCCTGCTACGCCTGCTGTGTCCTCCACGCCCCACCACACTCACCCCACCATACTCGCCTCTCCCTGTTCCTTTCCCAAGCTCCCACTGGCTTCCTTCTGCCCACCACTCTTTGGTGTGTGTCCTGCTGTTGGAGAGCGAGGTGTGTCTCTCTCTCCTGAGACGTGACCTTGTCCTGGACGTCTCAGATGCTCAGTCCCAGTGTGGCTGAGTGGACCAGGAAAGCTGATAGAGAAAGAGCCATAAGAGGAGCAGCAGGCAGAGGATGGATACCACTGGCCAGCGGTGTGAGGAGAGACCAAGGATGCCAGGCAGAGAAGCGAGTGGATTTCACAAACAGAAGACTGTTAGCGAGCTAATGCACGCATTCTCATTGGGAATGGTACTGCCCTCCCCAGGGGCTGAAAATTGGTTTTTGGGTGAGAGGAGTAAAAAATTTTTTAGATATTATAATAGTTTATGGCCCTCTAATGTCCAACCCTACCCGATAAAAACCTTATTCCTTAATATTTAATTTATCTCATTAAAGAGAAATTTAAGTTCATTTAAATTCAAGCTAATTAATTAATTAACTTAAAGTTATTTTAGCTGTTCTTCTTATGGGATGATAATGAAAAAAAAGTTGAGAAGCACTGATCTATTAGAAGGGGTGAGATAAGGGCACCGGTAGGGACTGAACGCAGAAGGAGACGGTGGAGGAAACAGCAGTGATGATGACCTTTCCTCCTTCCCTTCCCTGAGCCATAACTGCACTGAGCACTTACTACAGGTCAGGCCCTGCATTCAGTGCTTTACATGCAGTATTTTACTTTTATCCTCACAACCATCTTATGAAGTTATGTTCCCTTTTTACAGATGTTTAGGGACTGTAGGTAGCTTATCCAAGAGCCCACAAGTGGTCAGTGGCAAATGATGCAAATTTAGTACTTAGCCCACGTCGGACACATTGCAGGAGTGTAATGATCGTAACTACAAGCAGAGCTGGCAGGCCTGAGCACAACTGCTGGAAAAGGGGAAGAAGTTTCGGGTACATGGTGAGTGTACCGAAAAACAAAACAACACACAACAATGTTATTTGGATGAGACAGTGGAAAAGCGAAAACGCAACTGGGAGAGAAGACAACTGATGGAGAAGGAATCCAGGCAGCAAGACAAGACAGATTCCAGGAGGAAGGGCTGGTCTTGGAAAGCAACAGAGCAGGGAGAGACAGGAAGGAAGCTGAGAAAGCAGTTCAGAGCTGTGGGCAAGTGATGCGGGCAGTCCAGCCGCTGAAGGCAGATTGCATGAATTCCTGATGAAATCAATCCACAGGACAGCATTACTTTCTCCAGCAACCTCCTTGAATGAGGATCAGTTAATGAATATTATGTATCTCTCTTTCCCTAAAGCCCAGAGTTACAAAAGGCAACAGGATACTGCTTTAGTGAAACAATTCCCAACCTTTTCTAGTATGAAGACAAGTTCTTGCAATCGAAAACAACAACAACAAAAAAACAACTTCCCAGGCACTCAGTGACAGCAGTTGTCATTTTAGTATCCGTTGTGTGAGAAGATGCTCAGTGCACGTTAACTTTGTCCAGCTGAGACACTTAGTAAGACTTCATAGTGTCTTTATCATAAAAATATATTTGAACAGCAGACATCCAACAGGTGAGATGTTCAGTCTGAGGTCCATGCTTGCTTTACATCTGGATTTGCAAACCCCTTGCAATAAATCCCCTCCATCCCTACCTTGGACCATAGGCTGGGGACAACTGGTATACAACAAAGGCACGTGACGTCCTAGATTAAGGGGGTCTGGCATTACTACCCAGCCTCTTCAAATTCCAGTTCTCTGATGACCAGCAGTTTAATGACAAGTGAATGACTGAAGTTCAGTATACCTCTGTTTTCTCCTTTATGAAATGTGAATAGTAATACAAGGTTTTTAGCTTTGAATGAGACTGAATTTATCACATCTAACACAGTACCCAACACACAATGGGTCATTAATAATATTATTTCTGTTCTCTAAAATCAGTGGTTCAGTGCCCAAAGTGCAGTCCTGAACTAGCAGCTTCAGCATCATCTGGGAACTGGCTAGAAATACAAATTTTCAAGCCTCAACTCAGACACACTGACTCCTCTGGGGGGTGCACCTAGCAATCTTTGTTTTAACAAGCTCTCCGGGTGATTCTGGTGCTCACTCAAATTTGAGAAGCACTGTTTTAGAGTAGCAGTTTTCAACTTTTATCTTGTAGGCAGAGGAATCCTTTCTTCAAAAGGGATCTTATTCAGAAGGCTGGTTTGTGAAGCATATAAATTTGATTTAGCTCTGATGGTACTGGGTAGGGAGAGCTCTGACATGCCCCCTGCGGGTCCTGCCTCATTCCGTGGAGCCATCCCAAGGGACCTCAGGGACAGGAACCAGTGGTCTCTAACACAGTCACAGATACTACAATTTTTGGTGCACCATGCAAAGAATTAAAAGACTCAACACAACACTAAGCCATGCAACCATAATTACAGGACAAACACTGCTGCAGTAAAATAATGCTCCCTGGGTGTTAAAGGGCATCCGCAGTAGGCCAGTTCACACTGGATCACCAGCCAGCGCCACACGGCTGGCACAACTCCACTCCCTCATATGCTTGGGGGCAGACTTCTAACAAGTGCCAACCTAGCTATCTTCTTTGGCCCAACTTGATGTTACACTGCCTGCAGCCCAGAGCATCACATGTGATGTACCCACTCACATCAGGTCAGAAGACCCATGTAATCTGTGGGAGCAAAAATACACTTTAAGCCTTGATCTTTTGATAAAAGACCGCCCACCAGTGAGCTGTGGGCACGCAGTGGAGAATGGCTACCTGGGAATAAGGTTTGAGAACCACTGAGGCAGAGGCTATAACCAAGGAGACCATCCTGAGGGGGTTTTATTTGTTTATTGAAGAACACATGGTACCGCGTATTCCACGTGGACTTATTCAGGCTGATATGAGAAAGTAAGCAAAAGAAAGAAAAGCCAGTAAGGGAGCCACAGTTATTGGGGGGGGGGGGGGGGCAGGGAGGATCTGCTTTGGTTTCTCAGATGAAACAGCAGAGCGTGGAGTGATCTGTAAAGAATGCCTAGTTAAGCAAAATTATTATGAAAAACTAGCTTCCACTGATCCAATCATTTATCTGTCATCAGTACCATGACTTGCAGCTCTTGGTTCACATGGACTGTGTTATTACTGTCTCTCTGTCTCTACCCTGGCAATGAGGATAACCTTGATGCAGTACGTTCACCAACTGCAACATCTAAGAGAAAAGAAAACCCACCTACAACTTGTATCAAAACGAAAGACATTTTGAGACACTAAAAGACTATTTTTTAAAAAGTTGCCATAGGGATTTCTTCCCACTGATTTACTAACTTGAGCCTCTCCCAATATCATGGGGGTGGGTGGGCTAGGGAAGGGAGGGGGACAGAACAGGTATTAATTTCAGGTGACAGATGAGGAAACTGAGGCACGGGCAGGCTAAGTGCCCTGTTAAAGATCACACTGCTGATCAGTGGAGCGTCAAGTCCATAGTCTTCATGAGGTCTTGCAGAGAGATCTGGCCCAATACCCTCATTTTATACAGGAGCTACCTTTCATCCAGCAAGTGGGGGTGACTGGCCCAGGGTGATTCTTCTGGTTTGGCACAGGCCAGCTGTACCTGAACTACTGGAAAAGAGAGCCTCTCACCTGGTGAGAATGAGGTAGGAGGTAAGGACAGGCCTTTTCTCCTTCTCAGGGTCTCGAAAGTTGGGCTGTCTAAAATGATAACCACTAGCCACATATGCCTATATGCATTTAAGTTTTAATTATAATTAAATAAAGCAAAAAAAAAATACTTCTGTTAACTAGTCACATCCGAAGTGCTTAAGAGCCACATGTGGCTGGTGGCTGCCACGCCGGCCAGCTGAGGGTTCCCACCACTCCAAGAAGCACGGTAGCTCAGAGCTGTTTTCCAGCACAGTCTTGTGGACCGGTGGGGCTGGGTGGAGCGGGCAGCTGGACCTGCAATCAGGCGTCTCAGGGACACCAGTAATTAGTTCTGTGAACTCAGGCAACTCTGTGAGCCTCAGTCTCCTCACTGTGACAAGTAGAAGTTGGGCTCCATGATCACAATGGCCTCTTTCAACCGTAACATCCATAATTCTGTACCGAAAGCTCCAGGTGGCAGATTCCTGACTCCACCCCCTTTTCTTTCCCAGGAATTCCATGCTGGCCACTTATCAAATGAGATCAACAGAATACACTGGGTCTCCAGTATTTCCTAGAAATACAGTCACTGAATAAGCATTAAGTGGCATCTTTCTAATTATTTCAAGGTTAACATGAGAAACAGCCACAAGAACAATCTCTCCAAATACTCCCCAGGAACAACTTCTGAAGATACTAAGGAACCTATCCCCAGTGTCCTTCATGTAAGGACCTACATGACCAGCTTGTTGGCGTTCAGGGCCAGAAAGACAGTGTATTTTCCAGAAAGTTGGCCATCCCCTTTCACCACAGAATGAAACTGCATTGCTCACTCTGAATCTGGAGTGGGCAGGGCACTGGCTTCCCAGAGGACCAGATGGGTACACACCAGTCAATGCCGGAGCGCAGGCCCCACGGCCACCGCGCCGAACACTGATGGGTCCCTGCACGGAGCGCCCACGGCTCCCGCGGCTCTGGCCCCACCCCACTGAATATATATCTCAGCAGAGGCCACATCTAATGCTTTTTCAGAGTACAGCTAGAATGATAACATGTTTAAAAATTAAATAGTTCAATGGCCTTCCCACTACACCACACTGTATAAATATAAATTTGGAATACAGTGAGAATAAAAAAACACGACCCTCAAATCACTGAGAACTGAAGAGAATTACTTATCCTGGCAGCATTTGCAAAAGGCTGGCTTGGGAGGACTTTGGCATCCTCCTCCCCACAGTTACCCCATCAGCCTTCCCAGTTAAATTCCCATTAATTAAAATAACAATGGCAAACATTCACTGAGTGTCTTAGTTTATTTGGTGTCAGGCACAGTTCCATGCTCTTTATAGATATTAACTTATGCCTCACAGTGACTCCACGAAGAAGGCACATCATCATCATTTTCAAGGAGAGGGAACCGAGGCATCCAAAGGTTAAGTAACTTGTTCAAGGTCACACAGCAGCAAGTGGCAGAGCTGGGATTAGTCTCCGTCAGTCAGGCTCCTGCTCTCTGCCATGACAGAGCATTGTCTTACCTCACAAAGTACACGTTTAAGCACATCTTTAGAAAACATTACAAAAACATGCAAGCAAAGTAACAAAAAAATGTGTATTTGCTAAGCAAACACCCCTTCCAGGCTGCCAACCCTGAGCCCTTCCTGTTTAGAAATTCTGAAGAACACCAAGCCTTTAGTTCTGTCACTTTTCCAACATTTGCTCTAAACTTCCTCAGCATTGTTTTCTGGTGAAATAACCGAAATGCCTGCATTCAGCGCAACAATCAACTAAAGGCATAGTAACACTTAGAAAAACTGTTCCTACCTCTGACAACTCCATATTCAACAAGGGCAAGTCACAGATAATAAAAGACAACTGAGCTGGGAACTGATCATTTCAGTGTTCGTAGCGGTCACGAGTGGGTTTAACAAGTCTGCATGAGTGACTGCTGAGCTCTTTAGAAACATGGTACCTGCCAAGAAGCAGTTCCACTTCCTCTGGACTTTCTGTCCTCCCATAGATGCTGACTCCGTAAAGCCTCTGGTTTGTTTTTTGTTTTTTTTGTATGTGCCCCTAGCGGGAACCGAACCCAGGACTCTCTGGTCCGCAGGCCGACGCTCCAACAACTGAGCCAAACAGGCCAGGGCAAGCCTCTGGTTTTACTGTGCTTTTATGTTTGATACGCTTATCAGGACAATCTTCTGAGGATGATAAAAGTCTCTTAAAGGGACTAGAAAATTAACAGTTATTAAGTGTGTGTGTGTGTGTGTGTGTGTGTGTGTGTCTGTGTGTGTTAGAACTAGATGGATGCATGGTCTAGTCAACAGGGCACAGGTTTGAATTCTGGCTCTGCAACTCATGAGCTGTGCAGCCTTAGGCAAGTTACTGAACCTCTCTGAATTATAGTTTCCTCTTCAGTAAAATGAACTAATTACACTTTATGGGGTTGTAATGCCTGTTCAAGAGCAGGTACACAAAAAAGTTACTTCTCTTTCGCCCTCACCATCAAAGCTGTAAAGAGTGAAGTCAGTTTGAAAACCAAGCTGCACTCTTGAGTTTTCATTTTTATTTGGTTTATGACCATAAGAGTCCCGAGGGACTCTCACTTTCAGGTGCTTGTGGAAAGTGTTACCATACAGAAGGCCTCTAGCTTTCAAGGGAAAATCCAGGTGAAGTGGACATTCAATCCAAACAAAACCTTGCCAAAAAAAAAAGTATTTGTATCCAGCAAAACAAATCCCCAAATCAATTCCATGAATGTGAATTTTGCAGGTCAATTTCCCTCACAATTTTTCCTTTACTAAGTATCTGATAAAAACAAAATATGCTATTGGTCATAAAACAAAATGAACACTGACCACTAAAGCCATTTCTAGTCAAAATTCAAGAACCTACATATACCTCTCAAAAACAATTAAGTTGCTCTCAGGCGCCATAGGCTGGACCTGGCCATACATGACACTCATGTATGTCGCAGAGTCCCAAGATTCAGTTTTCTCAGGAAAAATGTCCAGGAGATGGTACGACCTGCCCCACAGAGAGAGGCCTTGGTCAAGGCCTCCTTTGCACACATGTAACTCATCCCCAGAACTGCGCTGTCACACTATGGGTGACTGTCAAAAAGGGACTGAACAGTGACACTTCCTTCACGGACACTCCTTTTTGTTTCCACCTCACAGGATACACCAATAATGTGTTCATAAGCAGAAGAACCGGGTTAGACAGCTTAAAGGTAGGGCTCAGCGTGTTTCAAGGAAGGGGCTCCCAGACCCCATAATTTTATGAGGAAAATGAGCCCAAATCCGTAAGACTCACCGGCGGCCAAATCACAACATCCCCTGGAGTCAAAGACACGCACTGCCAGACGCAGAGTTAACTCAGGCAGCAGGAAGGCCACCCTGCCCGCCTCCCCGCCCTTGGCTGTGAGCTTGAACAACGCCTGGGAGCCCTGAGGGACGCTGCCCTCTGGGCCCCACGCCAGAGGGGCTGACTTCACAGGTCTGGGGTGCAGCCAGGGCTTCGCGGTTTTCAAAATCACACCCCAGCTGATTCTAATATGCAGAGGAGTTCCCAAACCACTACCTCGGTCTCTTCTGTTATCAAGGCGGCCTGCGCCACTAAATTCTATTCCCTTTAAGAATCATTTTTCTTTTTTTCTAACAAAAGATAACGAATGTACAAAGTCTTACATTTTCAACTTTTCTCAGTGAGAAAGCTTGAGGTCAGAGTCCTTGGTGTGAATTCACCCCTTTGCCCTGCCCCTTAATTAATAAGTGATTAGAACACAGAATATACTCCTGAGTGCAAAGGGTACCACCCTCTTTGAAAGGGGGTCGTTACCCTTTCCGCTCAGGAGTATATTCTGTGTTTTAATCACTTATTCTGTGTTCTAATGCATCAAGACATTTATGGAGGGAAAGAAGTCTAGAGGACAGCTCCTTACCCTTTAGATATCTTTACAAGTGCTTCCCCAAGGATCCAACCTTCACTGGGCTCCTCCTCCTCGACTCACTAAGCCCTATAGTCTTAATTATAAATTATTCACTCTTGGGGCAAGGTCCTCCCTCCTCCCTCCATTCTCCTAAAGCCTCCTGCCTCCAGCTTAGGCTGCCTGTGTCCCCCAGCTCCACCCCAGGTTTCCAGGTGCACCCTCAACACCCAGGGTGTGACCTATAAATACCAGTGGGGCAGTGGAGAGTGAGATGGGCGTGGAGAGGGTGTGTCACAAGGTTCCTCCAGGTCTGGCTCCTGCCCACTCAACCATTCTGGTATAGGCAGGGCTGGGTAATAAGAGGTTCTGAGCCTGGCGGGCACCCAGACAGACCCCCAACTCGCAGGGTAGACTAGACAAGGCTCGCACAATGGGAAAACAAGAGGGGTGGGGTTCTAATCTCACCTCTGTCATGTGCTAGCTCCATGCCCTTGGATAAAAGTAACAGAAACAGTCTAGAAAGAGCCTTAGTTTCTCCATCTGTAAAATGGAAATTGATGTTTGACCAGTGTTCTAGCCTATTCGGGCTGCTACAACAAACACTCCACTGACTGGGTGACTTCAACAACAAACTCCTGTTTCCCACGGTCGTGGAGCTGGAAGTCCAAGCTCAAGGCACCGGCAGATGAGCGAGCGCCTGCCTCTGGGTTCACAGACGGCTGTCTTCTCACTGTGTCCTCACGTGGCGGGCACGGCAAGACAGCTCTCTAGGGCACTTTTGTTCGGACACTAAGCCTGTTCATGAGAGCTCCACTCTCATGACCTAATCACTTCCCAAAGGCCTCACCTCCAATACCCTTCTATTGGAGGTTAGGATTTCAACACACGAATTTTGCGAGGACATAAATATGCAGTCCGTAACAATCAGATTCCTCACAAAGCTTTCTGAAAAGTAGTGCTCAAAGCGGGATTATTTTAATACAATATAAATTCTCTAAACATTTATTGAGTCTTCTCTACACTGGGTACCGCCTGTCACTGGCAATACAAAAATGAAAGAGTGCCACTGACTTCAAGGGACACAACACATTCTGAAGGGGAGACAGAAATATGGAAGGCAGAACTATACAATTTGGTGTAATAATTGGTTGAACAACATACCACTGGAAACCCAGACAAGGGAAAATTTAAATATGTCCAGCAATGGGGGTAAAGAAGAGATCAAAAGGTGCCAGCAAGTGTATTATCAGCTAACATTTCTGGAGGTGTAGGTGTCAGGCACTGTTCTAGGCCCACTGTTTGTGTAATAATTTCAGGTGAGCCTCAAAATGGCCTCCTGAGGTAGACAGGTACTGTTATCCCCATTTTACAGATGAAGACTCTGAAATTCAGAGATGACTGTGGTCTGAATGTATGTGTCCCCTCAGAATTCACATTGAAATCCTGAACCCAAATGTGATGGTATTAGGAGCTGGGGCCTCTGGGAGGTGATTAGGTCATGAGAGTGGAGCCTTCGCGAATGGAATCAGTGCCCTTATACAAGAGGCCTCACAGAGCTCCCCACCTCCCCCCACGTAAGGCCTCAGTGAGAAGAGAAGACAGCTGTTTATGAACCGGAAAGTGGGCTCTCGGCAAACGCTGAACCTGTGGTGTCATGATCTCGGACTTCCCAGCCTCCAGAACTGCGAGAAATATAATAAATTGCTGTCACTTATAAGCCACCCTGTCTGTGGTATCGTCATAGCAGCCTGAATGGAACAAAACAGAGAGGTAGTCACTCAGTCACATGGCTGGTGAGTGGCAGAGCTGGGCTTGGGTTCTGGGCTTGCCCTCAAGCTCTAGATCTTCATCTTTTGATGACACTGCATCTACTGTAACTGTGGAAACAGTCTGACCTCCCCGCACCCTTGCCCAGCCTAGGCATGCCCTCCCCGGGACCACACTGCTCCACTCACACTGCTGTTTAACACTCTGTCCTAGTGTCACATGTCTGTGGGTCCATTACCCCCCTCCCCCCGCCCCGAGCTTGGTGGTCCTGAAGGGCAGGAACAGAATGCAGCAAGTGCCTAGTAAACAGCTGGCATTTAATAAACGTTTTCTTAATGGATGAGAGAGAGAATGACATTATGCTAGGTTTCAAAAGACAGGCAGAAAGTCACTGGGTAGTTTGAGTGAAACTTTCTCAAAAGTAGAGGTAGCACCTTAGTCATCTGATGTCCCCAGAGTCTGTCTGACACTATTATTGGAGTGTAATAAATTCTAAGCAGAGGAAACTGACAAAATCCAGAGAGATTTAAGGTTACACGGTGAGTATGGGTGACTTGGCCAGTGTGATCAACAGAAAGGGTATGTGGAACACAGAAGTGCTTCTCAAACTACCTGTGGCAAAAGATCAGCTCCCCTCCCCTCCCAACTTTATTTCTAATTCATCACGGACCAATACTTTCATAAAATGCAATAAAAGCAAACTGTTAGAAAAATGAAACCTAAAACGCAAGTCTCGTTTTTTATTAGATTCAAGAGATGTAAAATGACTGTTACATTGCTATGAACATCTCGGAAGATGTACCCTCCACGTGTGCACTCACCCAGCTGCAGATCATGAACAAACAGTTCTGTCTGCAGACCGCACTGTGTGGCCCTGGAGGGGAAGGGATGCAGTGGAGAGCAGTAGGAAGGATGAGCTCCGGCTGTGCTGTGAAGGGCTGTGGGGTAACAATGTTTCCTGGGGGCTTCCTGTGTGCCAGGCACTGTCCTGTGAGGTGGGTGCTAAAATCATCCCCATTTTACAGATGGGGAAACTGAGACACAGAGCAACGAAATAACTTTTGATTCCAGCGTTCATAAGAAGCATAGGCAGGCCATAAACCTGGACAGTGTGAAACCCATCACTAACTGTAATGCCTTTAGGCAGCTGCGTGACAGGAACTGACGTATTCAGATCTATGTTTTAGAAAAATCAGCCTGGTGGTAGTTTGGAGGACAGAGGTCAGCTAGGAAGCCATGGCAACAATCCAGGTGAGAGGCAGTGAGGGTAAAGAGCACGCACGTGGCTAGTTAGGAAGTAGACCTGCAGGCACTGGTGAGGAGTTCCAGCTGACTCCAGGGTTCAGAACCTGGCTTCCTGGGTAGATGGAGAGGTTTTGCACTGACTTTTTCAGAGACGGCAGGAAGAAAAGCATGTTTTGATGGAGATAATAAGGTGGTTTCCAACAATGTCTACGAGAATTTGAAGAGCCTAAGATAGACAATCTGCAGTTTTGTCTTGGGAAAACTCTAGAAACTGTGATCTTAGAGTACTTATTAAATTCCGGTAACTATTATTTTTACTCCAGTTCTGCTAAACCATTCTCCTCCTTTTCTCCTTGTCCAGGTCACACATAAAATGGTTTAAAAAGAAGAAATTCACTAATGCTAAATTTTCTTCCCTTTGAAAATCACACACAATATATAAAAGGGTTCTGGTCAACAATCCTAGTTCTCATTGAGAAGGGAAAGGGAGGTGTTTCCCCACCACCAAGCAATTCTTGACACCCGCTGAGTGTCCTAAAATGGAACTCAATTCTGACATTAGCTACCCGAAGATACCATCTGATTCTACAGGTGAAAGGCTCAGCCTACAAGGCTGTCTCCCCCACCCCACAACTTCAGACATTAGTCACAAACCCAGGTTATCACCTGTGCTTCTTCCCATGACTCCCTCCTTGTGTTCGATTAATTTGCTAGAGGGGCTCACGGAACTCAAAAAACCCATTTACTTGCTGGATTGCCGATTTATTACAAAGGATATGAAAGGATACAGATGAATGTCTAGATGGAAGAGATGCAACGGGCAAAGTGTGGGGAAAGGGCGCTGAGCTTCCACGCCCTCCTCAGGCCACCATTCTCCCTTCATCTCCACCCGTTCACCAACCCAGCAGCTTTCCAAACCTTGTCCATTTGGGATGTTATGGAGGCTTCATTCTATGGGCATGACGGATTGCATCATTAGCCACTGGAGATGGATTCAAACTCCAGCCCCTCTCCCCTTTCAGGAAGTCTGAAAGAGTGGGACAGAAAGTTCCAACCTTCCCATCACCTGGTTGGTTTTCCTGGCAAACAGCCCCCATCCTTAGTTATAGTCCAAAAGTCACCTCATTAACATAAGAAAGATAACAGTTATCATCGCTTAAGAAATTCCAAGATATTTTAGGAGCTCTGTGCCAGGAAAGGTAGGAAGACCATATATTTCTTATTACAAATCATAACATCACAATATTGTTCATAGCTGTGTCCCCACGGAGTAGGTAACTGATAAATACTTTATGAATTAAAAAAAAGATCATTTTTGTGCTTATTAAAAATGTAAAAAGGATGACAAGACAAGCCCTTAACATTCAATGAGCTCAACAGTTATTAGCAAAGAAATATCTGAGTACAAGAGAGACACCTCACAGAGCAGCAATATCTGTTCCCTGTGTTCCTTCCCCTTATAGGAGGCCACCCCCTCCAGCCTGCACACCTGGGGCACACCTCTTCCTGTTGCACTTCTTTTTTTTTTTCTTTCCTTTATTGATTTGAGAGAGGAAGGGAGAGGGAGAGAGAGATAGAAACATCGATGAGAGAGAACATCGATTGGCCACCTCCTGCATGCCCCTCACTGGGGATCTGGCCGAAAACCTGGGCATGTGTCCTGACCGGAACTTGAACTGGCGACCTCTTGCTGCATGGGTTGATGCTCAACCACTGAGCCACACCGTCCGGACCCTCTTGCACTTCTCACGTGGTACCGCCCGGGGCTGTGGGTCAGGTAACATGGTACCACAAAGACCACTGAATGCAGAGTCACACAGACCTAGACTGAAAGCAAGATGTCACCACCACTTACTGCTGTGCTGTGGAGCAGTATACAGCCTCTCTGAACCTGCTTCCTCGCCTGCAAACGCAGCCAGTACTACCTGCCTCAGAGGCTACTGCAGGGTAAGAGAATGTGCCCCTGAAGCTCCCAGCACGCGGTATGTAGTTGTCACTCAAGAAGTAACTATCATCCTCACTGTCATCAAGTGAACTGCTGCACACTATTTTTTCTCGTTTGTTTGCCAAATGCATTTAACTGTGAGAATAACTTCCACTGAAATGAAAGGTGATGGGTCTCTGCGAGCACTATGAAAACATTAATCACAATAACAATAGTTAACGCCTGAGCACTTACTGTTAACAGGCTGGATGCTTTACATACATTAGTAGCTCCTTTATTCCTAAACCAAAGATAAAGATAGTATTTTGTCAATTCTAAGAAGCCTATTCTGTTCACATTTTAACATCCCTGATATTGGGATGATTCTTTGTGATAGGCAGAATGGCCCTCCAAAGATGTCTATGTTCTAATTCCTAGAACCTGTGAATATATTCTCCAACATGGCAAAAGGGACTTCACAGGTGTAATTAAGGTTACAGATCTGAACAGGGGGAGCAGCCTGGATTATCCAGGTGGGCCCAACTGAATCAAACGAGCCTTTTACAACAGAAAACTCTCTCTGGCTGGAGGCAGAGAAATGGAGCAAAAGGGCACCTCAAAGAGGTTCCAGGCATGTGAAAGATTTTCATGCTAGTGCTGGTTCTGAGATGTAGGGTCCAAGTGCAAGGCCCAGAGAGAGGTATCTAAGAGCTGAAGGTGGCCTCCAGCTGACAGCCAGCAAAGAGGCAGACCTCAGTCCCACAAAGCAAGGAACCGGATTCTCCCAACAACCTAAACGACCTGCAGATGGATTCTTCCCAAAGCTTCCCAGTGAGAGTTTGGCTGTGTAAAACCCAGAGCAAAGAAACCAGCCAAGCTCATGCTGACTTTTGACCTATGGAACTGTGAGATAATACATGTGTATTGTTTTAAGCTGATGAATTTGTGTAATCTGTTACAGCAGTCATAGAAAATAATACACTCTTAGGGTTGATGTGGGTTACAGCTGAATGGGCAATCTTTTTCTTCGTGGCATATGGAATAATGGCATTTCTCATAATTGATGACATTTTAGATTTGTTGAAATATGGTGCAATTCTCTCTATTTTGGAAATGGGCGAGGCATCTGAGAGGTCAGGTGACTTGCCCAGGTGATTCAGGCTGCAAGCTTGAGCTCTAAACCATCATGAACAGTGTCAGAGAACACATAGGGGCTAGAGAATCCTGCTGACAGGCCGAGGAATGGCTATTGTGACCCTCCCAGCCCCACCCAGGCCTGTGTCTGACATGGGATCCCTAACATGTTGACCACAAAGACCTAGCCAGGAGTCCAATTCAGCAGTTAAACAAACAAAAAATATGCATGGAAGGTACCCACAGTAGCATTTGTCCACCCACTGGTAATGGAACACCTCAAGGTGCTTGGTAACGTTCTAGAAACTAGAGACAGAACAACAAACCCTGAGCCTGTCCTTCTGGAGCTGACACTATAGCAGGGGAGGTCAACACTACAGTGGCAGAGAAACAGAAGCACTGGAAGAAAAACATAAGCATCCAGAGAGCTGAAAAGCAACTTTCACAAATAATCATCCACGTATTGAGCTGACACGAGAGGACTGGGCCTGGAAGGTCAGACCCTCCTTTTGGAGCTTTCATGAGCTGCTGGTAAAGGTAGGAACTCTGAGGAGAGTTTTCTGTTATCATTGTTGTGAGGTGTTCCTGTTGTTTTTGTTTGTTTGTTTTTGATGGAGATGTCGGCCAATTTTATACAGGACTGCCTCATATAAATTTTTAAACACAAACCAAAAGACCCACAGTCTATGTCCTAACCCGTAATTTCCCTCTCGATGGATTTTGTTTTTAAAAATAGGAAAATTAATTTCTATTTCGCTAGCATCCCAAACCTGACTGAAAGAGCATCCCCAAAAAAAGATGATTCTGTGCAAACGCAACCCCACACCCGCTGTCAAATCCTGAGCTCTGGCCAGTCTCCTTACTCTGTACTTTTACTTTCTCTTCTCGTCACCTTGGAAATGGAGTCAACAGCTCTCTGATGGTGAGATCAAAGGGCAAACAGGAGCCCAATTCAGCAGATTAAAAACTCAGCATGTACACCCTTTCAAGAGATGCATGTAAATGGGAAACTCTAGATTTCTTAAAAGATTTTGCAGAAAATGCCATTGGAATTTATATATTCTCGACCCCTCTCTCTCTCATTTTTGTTTGAGAGGGAGAAATTCTAGACTAGAAGATCATCCTCATAATGGTTTTGGAGAAGCCCCAGTTTAATAATACCATTAGCTGAAAACTATTTATAAATCAGACATTAGCAATTGGCATAAAACCCTACTTTCCACTTCTCTCAATTTTGCACTGACAATTTGGCAGCCAACTTCTACCCTTAGGCCCAAAAGAGCCATCACACTCTTAGGTAAGTATTTAAGAGATTTTGACAGCAGTGTAGGCAGGAGGCTGGCTTCAGGAAGAAAGGTCAATACATGTCCACAGGAGGATCAATAGGTGTGGACAGGACACAGGAAAAGATGTACAAATGGCCCCCAACCTCCACCTCACTCATCATTTGAAAAATTTTAATGACTCGAAGTTACCATTTCCTCCTAACCAGATTAGGAAAAATAAAATGAGATGACCCACTTCTTGCTGGTGGGGCTGTTCTTTGCCTGAGAGAGGGCAACATGAGTCAACCCTTCCAGAGGGGGATTAGTGGCCCTGTGATTCAGCAGCCCCACTTCTGGGAATCCAGCCTTTAGGTACACCTGCCCAAGAGCAAAATGACTTATTACACCTTTATTTGTTGCAGCACAGTTTATAATAGCAAAAGACTGGAAATAGTCCAAAGGTTCAGTAATAGGGTTGGCCAAATAAACTATGGTACAGCCCCACAATGGAAAACTATCATGCTGAGGGAGAGAAACAGAGTGAGAACAAGAGAGGAATACTCAGATTGGGAGAGACCTCTATGTGCTGAGATCTTCAGGACATACTGCTAATTTTAAAAAGCAAGGCACAGAAGAGTATATATGTAATATGCTATCTTTTGTGAAAGGAGGAAGAATAAAAATATATATTCTTACTTGATTGCATTTATAAGGTGCTACCTGTAGAGTGTGGGAAAGACGTGGATGGGATGGGAGCAAGAGTTCTCAGTGTGCACCTTTATATAGGGTTGTAAGGTCCTGGGGGACCATATAAATATATTGCCTATTTGAAAAACTGAAGAGGTTGTATAATTTTTCACATGAGTGTGAAGAACAAGACAAGACTGGCTTGGAAGACACGGGGCCAAGGAGTTTAGCTTAGGGGTTTGGGAAACCTGGGTGGAGGTGGCTTAGTTCTCAAGTTGACATCAGTAAATCAGAGAAACCTTAGTCCAGAGGTTCAGCAGGTGAGCAGAGTGAACATGAGTTGATCTCTGCCCTGTTTTATGTTATCTGCTGGGTGTGCGTGTCCTTAGCCCCTTGATATGTATTACAGCCAGAAGGAAGTCAGAGAACTGCAGGTGAATGGAAGGCACTAGGGTTGCCTCCCAGGCAGCATGCCAGGAGCATTTATTTGCTTTCTGGATTTGGACAGGAATGACTGAAGCACGCTGCTCATCAAATATTTATGTTTAAAAAAGACAGCAAAGCATGTGCCGGAATATTCTGCTTAATTCGACAGAGAAATATTCCTGAAAAGTTGAGACTCCTGGAATTTTGTAAAATCAAACCATACTGTACGTGCAACAGGTAAGTTTGCTACCTAAAAAATTCTGTAGGGAATCCTTGTTAGGAATTGTTATCTCCTGCTATTTCTGTTTGGGGTTATCAAAATTTGCCTGAAGAAAGCTGCATTTAACCAGATCAAACGTGAAGGGCATTCACCTTTCTGTGCCTGTAGGCTTTTCCCATAAAACAGCCTCTCCCTAAAACAGCAGAAGACCAAGGTCCTAAGTGCAAACCTGGGCCTCTATCCTCAGAATCACTGCCTTAGCAGTTTGATCCACTAAACATGGCTGACCCTACCTGCTGTGCAGATTGCCTCCCAGGAGAGGAGCCAGGAAAGGGAAGTAATTCTGAGAGGAGGCTTTCTAAAGGATCAACTTAAAAGAGAAGGCATGCAAGAAGCGTCAGCTGCCACTGGGGACATGGACACACACACACTCGCTTTCTTAGTTTTTGGTAGCTTTAGCAACAAGGCTCCCCACTTCTTACCCCCTAAACCAGAAAAGTCTCTTTACACAAGAAGCAGTGCTCATAGGTAAGTTCCAAAGGCTCCCGAGGCCACTGTCCTTTGTATGCTGTTCCCAAGGGGAGGGCCCACTGCTGGCTAATAAATCACATGAATCCCTGTGCACATTCCCAGGAGTCAGCACTGTATTCCCTTTAACAGGTGGACCACAAAAGGGTGCGGGGACCCCGGCATGTATCAGGCAATAATACTAAGCATGTTGTTGGTATTGTGCTAACAGTAAGCAATGTCAACAACACCTCAAGTGCTAGTCTTTACCTGTCCCTTAGGAAACGCTGACCTGAAGAGGAAGAAGCCTGTCACAGGGAACATGCACCACTGAGCATGCCTTTCCCAGCCAATACAATCAATTCTACTTTTTTATTAAAAAAGAACAGTGGCTCATGCACTTGGCTGGCACACACTGCAGGAAACATGGTTTTATTCCTTCGTTCCACTGGCATTTATTAAGCACCTATAATGTGCCAGACTCTGCTGGCTCATAGCATTTAGAGGGACACTGTGGCTGGATGGGCTGTGAGAGGCAGAGCAACTGCTGGCTGCATCATGCCTCTGTGTGAGTTAGGAAGAGGCAACCCCCCTAGTGGACCAAGCCTTGCAGGCTTGATGGCGTCAGAAAGAAGTGCCCCTTCCTTCTGGCAGAGGTAGTCTGAGCCCAGGATACATGGTTTTTTGAGGGTTTGAGCTACCACTTGCTTCCTTGGTCAGCACTCTTGTGCAGTGAACAACCTTTACAAGAGTTCAAGGCAGCCCTGTTAGGAAGTCACAATCCAATCCTTCTGCTTCTTGGCCAGACACCCAACCCTCCCCTGACAATTTGTCTAAGCAGCCAATAATGACCCGATCCACCCATGTGAAGCCAGCCACGGTCTAAATAACTCAAAGGTTTCTGCAGTCTAGGCACCAAGTCTGCTGGTTTCAACACTTTCCCAATTTGCCTGAGATTCCGGTTGACTAAACTGGTGTGATGCTTTTATATCAATAAAGTCCTCAGTGAGTCTCAATAAAGCCCAAGCAGCTTTTGGATTTTGATTCCTCTTTCCATTCTTAGGTTTATTTAGCTCGTGTTGAGAGCTAAACTGTGCTGTTCCTCTGCAATAATTTCTCCCTGAAAAGCAGACAAAATTTGAGCTCACTGCAAGGTTGGGATCTTAGTCAATGGGTCCCAGTGGGGCCTGAGGGGTTAATGTCCAGTGCTCGGGGACATCTTAGCTGGTGATCTGCAGCTCAATAAAATCCTTGATTATTCTGTATTGGTAAAGTTAAGATTCCACCCCCAAAGGCTTCATGTTGGTTTGCACACAGCCATTTGTAATAAAGGCAGCTCTATATACAGAATTCAAGTGCAGAGAGGACAGCTGATTCAGAATCCACCCCCGTGAGCATTTGCGATGATGCCAACCCAAGTTAAACCAAAAGTTACATTTCTCTCCTGAATCAACCAAAGGGGATCTATGTCAATTACATGACACTGACTGCAAGAGGAATGAGTCTATTCTGTGAGCAAGTACAGGGGATGTAAGGCCTCCTGTCCTCTGGTCCCAAAGTCACCCGCCTACAATCAATGAATGTGAAAAATTGCAAGAGATTCTTCGCAATTGATTCACTAAGGCAGACCTAAAAGAAATTCTTCTTTTAGCTATTAATTCTCCAGCAGAGTTAAAAGTATCAAAAGTCTTAAGGGTCTGCAACATCCTGGTTTTTATTATACAGTAATCCTCTGAAATGCAGACCCATTAAAAGAAGACAAAAATCCTCCTTGTCAGAAGATGGCAACCAGACACTCAGAGTTAAGCACTTTTACGATATCCAATAAAGCCTGACATGATAAACCAAACATTTAAGTGACACTAGAAATGATTTTCAAGAGACTTGGCAATAACTGGAATAATTTAGCTAGAAGTAACCTTCAGTCAAATCACCTCCACTCTCTCCCTGGATCCAAGCCACCTGCTTGCTCTTCTCCTTTAGTTCCTGAGAGAGGAAAGTAGTGAGGACAGGACTTGTTGGTATGAGCTGGTTCTAGAATAGGACTTAGCAGGCCAGTTCTTTCATCTGTACTCTCAAGCCCTCTTTGGGAGTCCAGGGATGGGAGAGGTTGATTTCACAGATCACTTTAGGCCTGCTGGGTGTCTGAGGTAATTTTGGAAGTTTCAACTTCTACGGCTGAAGAAGGATGAGACCAATGAAAGGCAATGATAATTCTCAGGTGGGTCAGCTCACCTCTAAAAGGAGCTGGATGCACCTCAACTTCAGCTCTTAGCATGGCGCTTAGTGAATGGGACATGGAGTCAGAACAACTCTGGGTGGACTTCCGGTCTGGCCACTGAGGGAGCCTCAGTTTTTCCATCTGGGCTGTTGAGAAGATTGAGCAAGACCATGTATGCAAAGGGCTTAGACCTGGGCCTGGGATGTAAAACGGCTCAATCAGGGAGTCACACAATTCTGCCAGGAGCATTTTTTATCTATAGAACTTTCCAGTTAAATTAAGTGCACTTATGTCTTCCTCGTGACTGCCTCGCAGGCATCTGACACGCTGAAGGTGCCGTGTGCACGCAGCTCGTCAATGCAGGGCCGAGATCTGGGAAATGACAACTCCCGTGAGTCAAGGTTGGTGGACTGGGTCTGTATGCAGACCCTGATTTCAAACATCTTGTACAAAGATAAACCTGCCAACTTCTGAGAGAACCTCTCTTTTACTGCTGAACAATTCTCACTACCAAGGTTTTGACATTTAATTGCTATGTGGGCTAGTGTTTTTTTCTAAAATAGCAAAATCCTGCTATTTGTAGCTAATAAACCAGAATTTTTACTGAGCAACTGTTACACAAATGGATTATTCTTTATTATATATTCATGCTCATTGGGGAAAATGGGGCAAGAAAAGGGGAAAAGCACCATAGTCCCACCATCCATTTGTATGGATTTCTTCTAGACTCTTTTCTATGCATCCACTTTTTAAACCTGGTGGTAACTGTAATAATGCACCATCACTGTGCACACTGCCCTTTCCCTACTTAACCTGCCCTAACAGGGACTTCATGGATTACTGATTTTTTTTTTTTTTTAAGTTTCGAATAAGAAAGGAAAATAAGGTCGAGATCTAGGGGAATTAACTGGTTGAAAATATTACTAATATTGTAATCCATTTCACATTTAAAAGATGCAATGACAATTGCCTAATTATATTCTCTTACTTCATAAGTACTGCTTGGCAGGATTTTTTAAATTACTGAGCTTTTTTAGATTTTGGGGAAACACCGAAATTTTGTATAGTTGTTTTCTTGTTACAAACATAATATATGCTCATTATATAACATTTAGAAAGAGAAAATTTCAGTAAGTAATAATTTAACATTAACATTTATTGAACATAGACTATGTGTCAGGCACTGTTCTAAACGCTTTAGATAGGTTAACTCATGTATTCCTCACAACACCTCATTGAGGCACAGAAATACTAAGTAACGTGCCCACACTCTACACACTTTGAAGCATAAGCCAGGAATCCATCACTATGCTATGATGTTCTAGGAGTAAAAAAAAAAATCAATAATTTATTCAATCAAGTCCTCCACTGCTTCAGAGTATAATGTGATATGCAAGAAATGATTCATAACAACACTATACCCTTTACAATTATTTTTTAAATATTATAAAGCACCATCTCTGTGTCCCTGTGGAACAATTAGTAAAATGAGAAGTCATATGTGGCATGAGCTATGATTCCAATTAGTCCACTCCTAGGCACCCAATGTGCATTAGAAAAAAAACAAACAACAGGCACTTTAAAGGGTTTGTTTTTAAAGATGAAAGCATTTTTTAAAATTTTGCAAATGATTCATTGAAGAGTAGATTCCCTGAATTAACTAAATACGCATTCCCAAAAAAGTTTATAATATCATAATGCTTTTACAAAACATTTAGTAAACACTCCCAATCAGCCCTAAACACTACTTATGGCTTATCTGTTGGCACTGGACATCAGTACATGAAAAAGTAAATAACTGGATACCCTTGGGTCACATTTCTTCATACTTTAATTAAAAGTCATACTTGGTTAAAGACAAATACTTCTGTTCCTGGTTTAATTTCCTACACAGGGCTAATAAACAGAACTATTTGAAATATAAATTCTCTTTAAATTTAAAAATGATTAATGAAATGTTTCTGACTGCCTAGTTTTAAAAATTATACATCTGTAACTTCAACACTAAAAGCATATTAAAACTGTTAATCCATTCTTCATAATTATTCATATCACTGTGGTAAAAACACGACACACATGTACAAAAATATTTTACATCTATCTATGTATCTATGTATCTATCTATAAAATCAGGTACCTTCTTTGGAATCTAAAATTGCACTATCTATGTTTCCCGAAGGTTCAAGCTACCATCTCGTAATTTATCCAATAGCCTGCTGCCAGAGTCAGCTAGATCAGTAAAATATCTAATAATTTTGAACATTAATTATGTTAGGTGAAAAGGTTTTACAAAGATTGTTTCATATACTTTCATAAAAATCCTAGAAATAGAGACCGCTAGCATCCCCATTTTACAAATCAGACTGAAAAAGGTTAAATAACTAATATTCCCATCCAGGTCTGTCTGTATGCCACCAAAACCCACACCACAAACCACTGTTAAACTGCTTCTCTTTCCAATCAGGCCTTGGAAAAATTTTACTTGACTTCCACAATTTACTCCCTAGATTAAGCTTAAGTTGACATATCTATAAAAAAAGGCAAAACAAAAAACACTCAGTTACAAATCCAACACAATCAATGACATGATTCTAAATGTGAATTTTCTTCTTTTTTATTGGATTTATTGGAGTAGCATAGGTTAATAAAACTATATAGATTTCAGGTGTACAATTCTAAAATGCATCATCTATATAATCTGTATATTGTATTGTGTGTTCACCACCCCAAGTTAAGTCTCCTTCCATCATCATTTATCCCCCCGAGAATTTTCTTTTTCTCCCAGAGAGGAGGTTTTGAACATAAAAAAACAACAACTAATCTTGTATTCGCTAACCATTTCCTCAAGTGTTTTCACTATGAAGCTCTTAGCTGTCACAGCCTGACAAACCACCCATGTCCTTCAACAAGTGACAACACAAGCCCAACACGGAAAATCTCATTGTTAGAGAGCTAGTCTTTCAAATGAGCCTGGAGCTCGAAACAAAGAAAAATTTTATGATATTAATCTTTTCAGTCTCTTATGAAACACAGATTCACATATTTATGTATTTCTACACAAATCTAAATGCTGTCGGGGTTCAATACCTAGTGTATTACCTGGGTTAAACAGTAAAAATACGACTGCGAAAAAAATATATACAACTACATTTTTTTTTTAAGGTCTAAAGTCGCAATTCTTAGACTGTTCAGCATTTTTTGGACCTAAACCAAGGTTTTATGGTGCTAGTTAACTGTTAGGGAACTCAAAGGGGCTGAACATTTGATCCCAAAGTCCTTTTATCACTCTAGTCTCTATAAAACATTTGATTACTTTCTTAAATTATGTGGTGTGTGAATCATGTTTGTTTATTGGAAAGGGGATTGCTAATACATACAATTTGGCTTGAAAATAAAATACAGCTCCTTACTTGAATGTGATTGTTTTGGCAATAGTAAAACCCAACTCTATGGCTGCCTGCCTTCCTGGTTCTCCTAGGTGAGGGCCGCCATCCTGCGATAATTGACACCGAGAGCTGAGAAGCACCAGCAATGGTGCAGTACAGTGACTAGCACTTTAAAAACCACGGCAAACTCCGCTTTTAAAGTAGAGAACACACAGACACAGACCCTGCCTCTGACAACATCCAAAAGATTCATTATAGACAATCTACTCAGAGGAAGCTACAACAGCCCCGGGAAATATAAACAGCGTCCGCAAAGACAACGGGGTTGGGGGTGGGGGGGGAATAACTGATGGGAAGGAAGCTGATCATGTGAAGTTTCTCCAACTCCACAAGGTCTAATAAATTCCCGGTTTGTTTCCACTCGGAGCAGCCATTAAACGTGCCCTGACACGTGGGCACAGGGGACCTCCCTTCTCTCCGGTTTTTGTCCATTTCCTTCCCTAAGCACTTGTTTGTATACATACAACCACGCCCGGACCGGGGCGACCACAAGATGACAGGCCTCGTCAATTCCTCCTTTTAGATTTCTAGTTGCCCAAAGTTTCACTCCCCGGCAGTGATTTCACGAGAATCACGAGTTCCTTTTCGAAAGTTATGAATGGTTTAAGTCAAGTTTACAAGACACAAACGTAAGGCGAGGGACAAGTGAGTGTCGGGAGGCTCTAGCTTCGGCGTTTGAAAATCAGCTTTAATGGATATGCCCTGGTTAAAGTTTAAAAAATGACAAAATAAAAAAAGGAAGTCACCCTGATCCACACAATGTGCCCGCGTACTACTCTTTTTTAAAATCACGCAAGATTCACGTCTGAGCCTTGACGTCCCCATATATCTATCACCTGCAAATACGGTCTCCCGGTCACCACCTGCTCGGGGGTCCCTCGTGGGATGTGTGCTCGGGGTCCTCCTCTGGGTGACCCGCTATCTCCCCACGAGACCCTCGGCGCCGAGCGGGTTGCAGGGCTGCGCGCCCGCGACCAGTCCCGAGAAAGAGCGGAAGAAAGTAGGGAAAGAGGGGCGTGGCGCCGGGTGGCCCCCAGAGGCCGGCCCTCCTCCCAAACCTGGCACCGCCGCGAAGCCGGGGCTGGGAACGCGGGGGCCTCCCCGCCCCAACCCGGCGCGGGGCGCACCACCCCGGACGAGCGAGGACAGGAGCTAGCGGGCAGACCTTTCCCCCGCTCCCGCCCCCATCTCGGGGCCGCTTCCCCAGCCCTAGCCCCGAGGGGCCCCCGGCTCCCGAGCCCTGGCTGCCGCCCGTCGAGGCGAGCGCGCCGTCCGTCCCGGGTCTCGGCGTCCCGTGCCCTCCCTCCCCCATCCCCTTCTCCGGCGCCCAGTGCCCCGACCAGTCCCCGCCCTCCGGGACACTCTTCCCTCCTTCCTTCCTTCCTCCGTTCCCTCCCTCCATCTCGCTTCCCAGCACCGGGAACTCGGAGGCGGCCCCCGAACTGGCCGGCCGACGCCCCGCGCTGCGCCCCTGTCCCCGCGGGGACCCGACTCACCACCAGGGTCCGCAGCTCGGTGCTCACTCGTCTGCCGGTGCGCTGCCCCGCCGCCGCCGCCGGGGACTCGGTCTCTAAGGGCTCCTGGAGACGGCTCCGACCTCTCCTCCTCCTCCTCCTCCACCTCCCTCTCCTCCTCCCGCGGCTCCCGCGTCGGCCCCGCCTCGCTCGAGGTGGGCGGGGCGGACAGCCCGACGGGCGGGGCGGTGGCGGCCCAGGCTCCTTCCTGCGGCCCCAGCCCTCCCTCCGTCCCAGGCGCTCCGGCTGTTCCCGGTCCGGCAGCCCATCCCGGGGCGCGTCCCGGGGGGAGGTCGGGAGCGGCCAAACTCCGCAAACGTCTGGCCGCCTTGGCCATTCCCATTTTTCCATTCCCGAATTCACGGAAGCCCTGGAGCTCAAGGACCCTCCGGGCCTCCCCCTTCCCCACCTTCAGGGGGCTGCTCTGACTCCTCGGAAGTTTCCTTCGCGTGCGAACGCCTCGCCAACCCTGGCCGACCGTCCCCTGGGCCGCGAATCTGCGCGCTGCCAACCCCCTACACCAAAGTTAGGCTCCGCTCCAGGAATTTCTTAAGAAAACAGTCACAGTAAAATTTAAAGGGCCCCGGGGCCACGGAGAGATTCTGTTTCCCAGAAAGTGGAGATATACTGCGGATTGTTGTGTGTGAAGTAAATCCACCCGTTATGAGCTTCCCCTCCATCTCTCGCCCATGAAATTTGTGTTTCCGAATGCCCAGCACCTGGCAGAGTTCTGCGTAATGAATTAATTGGATTTGGTTGGTTTTTTGTTTGTTTGTTTTTTGCTGGATGGATTCAGGGTCCGGCAGCTTGAAGAGCCACTTCTGTTTCCACAGACTTCAATCTATTCGCACAAACAGTCATTCAGTGAACGTTTATTAAGCACCTGCTATGTTAAAGATGATGGGGGAGAAACCAAGATGAATCAGACAGGGGGCGCCCCCTCAAAAAGTACAGAAAGAGTAAAAAGGACTGACGTTCAGAAATCTTACTCTTTAGCCGACTCCCCACATATCCCTAAATATCTGCTTTCTTGTTTGACAGGGTGGAGATAGAAGAGAAGGTGAGGCCAAAGTAGGTCACTTAGAACTAGTGTGGGCAGAGTCCATACTTGAAATGGAGTCTGAGAGCATTGGTGAGGGATGTCTGTGAGTTGAGTTTCACCAACTGAAGGGAAGTGAGGCCCAGGGGACCTAGGAACCAAGGCCAGCAGTAAGGACATTATCTTCACTTTTACTTTCTTTCTGACCACCACTCAAGTGTCATTCTGGTAAAATCATTTGACCAGGCTGCAGAAGGGATGCTGGAGGTAAAAGAAGTTTCTCCTTGGATGCCTTGCCCCAGGTATGTGGTTATAGCAACCTGTGGATGGTGGTAATAGTTGGGGTGCAAGCCACAGTCTGACAGGGGTGCCCTTTATTTCCTGCTTTGTACAGTGGTAGAAAACGTTGACTGATTTACAGACACTGACAGTTCCCAGGATACACCCATACAGAACAGTGTGATGGCAACAGGGATGGAGACTGTCATACCCTTCACTTTCATCTTTTGGCCACAGATTATAGAATCAAATCCTATATTCCTACCAGTAAGTCCCATTTCTGGGGCATTTTATAGTTTATAAATGCTTTCATGTACATAATCTCAGTCGTCTCTTGAAAAAATCCTAAAACCCGAGGCATCAGAAACTTAAGTGGCTTATTGAAGGTTTTCTAATCCAGTGCTATTCAAAGTGTGGTCCACAGAACAGTGACAGTCTGAGATCTGTTACTCATCTGTAATGAGATAAGCACAGACATTGAAGATGAGCATGTAGAAACTTTTATAGCAATTTGACTGAGTAATTTTCTGCCCGTTGAATTTAATAACTAAAAATATGGCCTTGAGTATTGTATGTCTTTTATTTCATTTTCTCATTATCCATTTTGTATCTATCATGTTGTATAAAAGCCATCAGCCTGCAAAAGATTGAAAATGAAATACCACAGAATATTTGAGAGGCACTGATCTAATTAGTAGTGTGTGTGTGTGTGTGTGTGTGTGTGTGTATATATATATATATATATATATATATATATATATATATATATACTAGTTTAATCCTAACTAACCTAGCAGGTAGACACAGGGAAGTTCAGCTATGCAGTCCAAAAGTGGCAGGGCCAGGATTCAAACCCAAGGCACCTGGCTCCAGACTTTGTACTTTTACCCATGGCCCTGGATCCACTGTTCTTTCTACTCTGCCAATGTGTCCAAACTTTAGGCGTTCGTATTTCATCTTCATATCATTGTACCTCCTATATGATTTTTTAGTTAATATTTTAATTGACTTACTTTTGTTATTTCTTACATAAATTACCTTGCTATATTAGTAACTTCACCCCTAAAATCTTGCATTTGATAGGCAAGCATCAGTCTCTTACCCTAGGTCACTTTAAAGTACACACCTAACTCCAGCAATTCCTGTCAGTGCTCTACCATATCCCCTCCAATCCTTTTCAAATTTTGTGCACAATGGTTTCAGGTATGCTTTCATTCTCATCACTAGGACCTGCATCTCCTTGTCAGAGCACCACTCTCAGCTTCCAGGATTTGCTTTACCTACGAGCGGGGCAGCTGAAAGTGCCTAATAAGTAATGTGTCCCTGCCCCTAGCCCAGCCTTTTTCCAGTGACTAAAGATTATGGAGATACAAATACTCCAGTTCCTGCAGCTGGGACAACTCTAGGTTAGATCTCCACTGTTTACAGAGCTCCCTACAAGATTGGGCAAAATTCTCTCTCTTCTCTTATGGAATCTTGCTTAATATCACATTCTTTTTATTATTATTATTATTATATATTGAGGTAACATTGGTTAACAACATATAAATTTCAGCTGTACTACATTATAATTCAATAACTCTGTACACTATAGCATGCTCACCACCAAATGTCCACCAGTCACCATATATTTCCCCTTCACCTATTCCTGCTTGCCTTTCTTATCTTTCCAGGCCCCACTTCCCACTCCCCTATCAGTGTTTCTGAGTAACATGTCCTAATCAAAATCAACTATGTGATTTGCAGGACCCAATACAAGATCTTTTTTTTAAGTTTATAAATTATTTAAAATTTCAAGAGTATTAAACCAAGTACTGGGCCCTGGATGGGACTCTATACGTTGTACATCAATGAAATTGGCCTGGGTGCTAATAAACCATTTTCACTTGAGTCCTCATCTCAGGGTCTGCTTCTGGGAATCCCAAGCTAAGATAACAACTATTAAAGTAAAAACCAGCCCATTCAAGTACTGTCCAAACCATCTTGTATAACACACTGATGGCCAGTATCCCACATCTTGCATCTTGGGAGGCCACCCCTGGTAGGGGGATGGGTTATGTCAAGCAGTGTGTCAGAAGAGCTTTAGCTATAGAAAGAGGTATTGCAGTTTGGGTTAACAATGTCATGATGTAGGAAATCTGGGTTTTAGTCCAAATTTTGAGTGATACACACAAGGTGTGAATTTGAGTGGTATCTTAGATTGAGTTACCTGAAAACATACTTTGCATGAAGAGAGTTTATTGGTGAGTGATTAAAAAGATACACCTGTAAGGAATTGAGACTGGCGGGGTTGGGCAGAGGGAGAAGCTGCCACTCAACATGGGTACAGCTGACCCTGCAGTCAGGGGGCACTAAAGTTGGGTGGCTCTTCAGAGTTGGACCAAATTGAGCCCAGGGGACTGGGCCTTTGTGTCTGCATATTCTGCATTCCTGGGAAGAGGTGTAGTCATGGGCAAAGTCATTCACTGAGGGTAGTGCCTACTGATGGACCCAGATGTGAGTGCTTAGGAACCAATATTCCCAGCAGCGCAGGAATACGTTGTTAGCCTTGAAAGGGGATCTGGGATTAGCTCCAAAGTATGCATTCCAGATGGGTTATCTCTGAGATATCTTTTGGGTTTACAGTCAGTCATAACAGAAATACTCAGCCCAGCCCATGGCCTGACTTCTTGGTCTTCTATGTAGCACCTTGGTAATTCTTGGTTGTACTTTTACCTTTCACATACTGAGCCTATTTAATTGCCTATTTTTTTTCTTTCTCCAAACTTCTCTTACACTTTTTTCTCCTTCCCTCTTTATGTCTGGCCCAACTATTTTTCTCTCCTCCAATGGCACTCAAGACAAACAAACAAACAAATAAATAAAGCAGTTGCCTATGAAAGAGTGGCAATGTAGTAAATGAAGTGAAATATCATGCATTATGAGATAAAGCCTTTGGCATTAAGTTCTGAGTTGGCCACTAACAAACTCTGTGAATTTGGGACAATCACTTAACCCGGTTAATCACTTAACTGGGTCTTTTCTTTTTTAAATTTATTTTTCCTTTATTGATTTTAGAGAGAAAGGCAGTGAGAGGGAAAGAGAGATAGAAACATCGATGAGAGAGAACATCGATTGGCCGTTCCCTGCATGCCCCCCACTGGGGATCAGGCCCACAAACTGGGTATGTGTCCTGACCGGGAATCGAACCAGCGACCTCTTGGTGCATGGGTCGACAGTCAACCACTGAGCCACACTGGCCGGACACTGGGCCTTCTCTTGTCTTTCAAAAAAGAGATTGTAAGAGAATGGTCTCTAACATCCGAATTCTATGAAAATTACATATTTAAAAGAGATGCGTTCTTTGCTGTATAGTCCCTAATGAAGCAAGCAAGAGAAATGGTTTTATAACTCAGGACAACAAATTTTTTAAATTAGCTGAATTCATATGTGAAGCTCTACTTCTATGAACTTCTATTCAATATTCAATAACAACACCCTCACTAAAGCATCAGTCACAAAGAGATGCGTGAAAAAGATGAAAAATGAGGCAAATCGGCCAGTCTGTAGGTGACCAGGTCTTCACAGGATTCAGAGCAATATTCTGGGATATCAGCTTTGCTTCATAAGGATTTTACTCATCGTATTGCACAGGGCCACACTCTTTGTCTGGACCTGCCCCAGAAGTTATGGAGAGCTACCTCCTTTTGAATAGATTACCTGGGTAAATGTTTCACAAACTGGTTTTTCTGCTCAGTCAGAGACTGCCATATTCCCATGTAGAAGTTAGGTTGGGGAGAAGTACCCACATCCTGGAAATTCCCAAGTGACTTGTTGAAACGTGTATCCCCACAGGCAGGAGCTATGGCCAGAACTGTGGCTATAGATCAGTAGGTGATTTAACACAGTTTCATACTCAGATGGGTGGGAGCCTTCAGAGGCCTGGATGGGAGTGGCCCAAAACTGAGGCACTAACTCAAGTTAGATGATTACTAACTCAATATGAGCTTTCTGGCTTATGACAGTGCCAGGCCCTGTAGTTTTAGAGAGGGGATGTCCCCCAAACACTGTTGTCTAGAAGTCAAATATATGGGCTCCAGATTTAGTGAATTTTCCATTTTGGGAGGGATTCAACTTGTTGGTCAACTAGGAAGTGGAGGTGTAGAGGATATTGGGGGAAGCAACCCAATGTCCACCAGAGGAGACATGGTACCTCCATCTAAAGAACCCTGTGAAAAGATGTAGATCTAAATATATTCATGTGAAAAGATGCCCTGAATATATATTTTTTTAGCATTTCAGGTTATGAAAGAGCATGTATAGAATTTCCTACTCATGTACAAAAAAGCGCGCGCGCACACACACACACACACACACACACACACACACACAATGTCCATATATCTGCAATTCTTTGGGCAAATATTAACAGTGATTTTCTCAGGATGGTGGGATTTTTGGTAACCTACACCTTTTTATACTGCATGAATTTTTCTTTTACAGTGAGTGCATAATTTTACTATGGATAATGTGTTTTTTTTCACATTATAAATGTCTCTTTTTTCATATTATATCAAGAAGGAAAAAGGCATTGTGTAGACAAAGGATTGGCACCACTGGCCATCTATTGTTGTAAATAAAGTCTTATTGGAACACAACTACACCCATTCATTTATCTGTTGAGTTTGGCTGCCTTAACTTTACAATAGTTGAGTGGAATATGTGTCTCTTTAGAGAAGAAGTGTGGCAATCCCTGGTGTAGACAATTAGACTAGAAAACTTTTTCAGTATGGCAAATTGCAACCTAGATATTACTAATTCTTCAGATTTCAATGTGCCTGAATTTTCTATTTTAAAAAATATGGTCTGTCTGTTTGAAAGTACCTCCCAGTTCTGAGTAGTGATTATAATAACAGAGCAAAGTGACAATGGCAGTATTGGGTAGTTAATGCATTCTCCTTCCTCCTCCCACTCTTTCCCTTCCTTATTCTTTTTCTCCTATCCCCCCTCGTCTCTGCCTGGCCCTCCTGCTCTTCCTCCTCCTCATTCTGCTTGACCTCTTTCTTCTCATTTTTCCGTTGAGATAAGGTCACCAGCATGTTCTCCATTTTGCCCTCAGTGGTTGAGAGAGGATCAGGTGGAAGACTGAGGTTTTTTCTCTCCTTCTGGCTTGGGTCTCTGCAAGAATGATTGAGGATGTCTTGGACAAAATAAATCATCCCAGGTCTGGGCGTAGGAGGTCCCAGAGCCAGGGAAGCTGTGGAGGAGAGGAAGATGTCAGGCTTTCAGGGGAAAGGCTGGGAACCGGATGGGATAGATCCTTCTCTCATCCCTCATTCCTCCATCACACTCTCCTCCAGTTTTCCTTAAAGCTTCCCCTCCTGCGTAACCCATCTGGCTTCCAGGTACACAAAAGAGGTTTGGGATTTTTCTCCTTCACTGTCGGTGGTAGCAGACATCAGTGCTCTCCTTTACAGAAACCACTCAGGCAAGGGTAACCAGTGCCAGTCTGAGCGGTGCCAGACCCTTGCTCATTTCCAGAACTTGGCCAGAAGAGCTGGATGTTGGCCCTGATGTGGAATGCACTCAGATGCTAAGTAATTAAATGGTTCAACAGAAACGTTCTCTTTGTCAACCACTTACCCCAGATCTTCCCTGAAGAAAATATAAGGCTCCTGTAGTGTCAGAAAGGGAAGCAAAACAGCCTGGTAGACGATGATTAGATTATTGGGCCATCTATAGTCTATGCCACTGGGTTTTGACTAAGACATTGTCAACTGTGTGGACCTGTGGGCTAAGTTGTGATGGGAATTGAAAGTATTTTCTCTGGCACTCTGATAACAGACCTATTAATTTCATTTAGCTCTATAGTCTGGTGCGAATGGAAAATACCAAGCCTGCAACCTCTGTGACTCCAATTTACACGGCATGGTTCTCCAAATATCTAAAATGTTTTTCCAGAGTGCAAGGGAATCTCAGACAATGTGATTAAAATTGTTTTGTTTTGTTTGTTTTAGTATTCCAGCATTAC
Organism: Tadarida brasiliensis; assembly: GCA_030848825.1. Classification (NCBI taxonomy): domain Eukaryota; kingdom Metazoa; phylum Chordata; class Mammalia; order Chiroptera; family Molossidae; genus Tadarida; species Tadarida brasiliensis. Next base: position 51,681,108 of record CM061264.1, read on the forward strand.
CCTAGAAATATTGAGATAATAGAGTAATACCAACAACAACGCCAGGACTCATTGTTGTTTGTATTGCTCTATTATCTTAGTATTTTTAAAAATAAAAACATGAACTATTTTGGTCTTGAGACTACCCTGGGATTACATATCACATTAAAATTTTAGATGTAAAAAAGGTGCCTGATTTTAAAGAGCATTCTGACCACATTCCTCTCCTGTTTAAACACTCCTCGGGTGTCTTGTTTTCTCTCCTAGTTCCAGGATTACCAGGAAGGTTGCGCACCTTTTCGTGTATTTATTAGTCATGCGAGGTCCCAGTACCCAGTTGTGCATAGATCTACTTCCAGCAGTCTCTAATGGATTGTGCTGGATATTTTTGTGTTCCTATAAATAGCCCTGAGCTTTGTTCTTGGAAACAGATTTATCCTTTTAGATCTTGCTTTTAAGATTTGTTCAGCAGAATTGGAGCAGTTATCACTCTAGGGCTAAGTTCCCCCCTATTGAAGCAAGACTGGTATGTCTACTCACTGTTGCATAAATCTTGAAGTTTTCCAGTCTGGTGGGAAGAGGCATCATGCTGGACCCTGTGTGAGTACCAGGCACCTCTAATTCCGACAGATGCTTCTTTCTCCACCTTGGGTAGCTGCTTCACCTGCATGAGTTCATCATCCCTCCTCACTCTCATCACAGGCATGGTCATGCTTAAGGGGGACCTTGTGCTAGTCTCTGGGTTCTCTTTCTGCTCAGCGCTCTTCTCTCTGATTCTCTGTCCTGTGACTGCTAGTTGTCTTGATCTCCCTGAACTCTCATCCCCATCTCCTCAACACAAGGAAGCCACCAGGCTCTCTCTGCTGTGACCTGGAAACTCCCTCGGGGCAGTAAACAGGGGGACTTGTAGGATTCCCCTCATCTCTCAGGGATCACTGTCCTTTTTTCACCTGATATACAGTGTTTTGCAACCTGTTGTTTCATATGTTTTGTCTGTTTTTAGGTTGTTTCAGACAGGAGGATAAAACCAATTTTTTCCTCCATCTTGACTGTCAGCAGCCATCTCTCCTGTCACTAAACCATTTATTATTGTTCTTTTTCTTTTTTTTCATATTTTAAAGATTTTTTTTATTTCTTTTTATTTTATTTTATTAATTTACTTTTGTTACAGATGTTTCTCCTTTTTCCCCCATTGACACCCTCCTCCCCCTCCCTCCCTGCCCCGTCCCCAGTTTTGTTGTCCATGTCCATTGGTTATGAGTATACGCGTACAAGTTCTGTGGTTCATTGCTCCCCTCTCCCACCCCCTCTTCTGGCAATTGTCAGTCTGTACCCTACTTCCGCGTCTCTGGGACTACCCTGTTCCTCAGACTGTTATGTTCATTATATTCCAGAAATAAGTGAGATCATATGATATTTGTCTTTCTCTGCTTGGCTTGTTTCACTTAGGATAATAGTTTCCAGGTCCTCCCATGTCGTCTCGAAGGATAAGAGATCTTTCTTTCTTATAGCTACATAGTACTCCATTGTGTATATGTACCATAGCTTTTTTATCCATTCGTCCACCGATGGACACTTGGGCTGTTTCCAGATCTTAGCTATTGTAAATAGCGCTGCTATGAACATGGGGGTACATATATTCTTTCTGATTGGTGTTTCAGGCTTCTTAGGGTATATTCCTAGGAGTGGGATCACTGGATCAGATGGTAATTCAATTTTTAATTTTCTGAGGTAACACCATAGTGTTTTCCATAGTGGCTGCACCAGTCTGCATTCCCACCAGCAGTGTACTAGAGTCCCCTTTTCTCCACACCCTCGCCAACACCTGTTGTTTGATGCTTTGTTGATGGCGGCTATTCTGACAGGTGTGAGGTATTATTGTTCTTTTTCACTTATTATCTCTTAATATTATTTTGTACTTTTAAAAAAAATGGTCTGTTTTCCTTATCAGGCTGTAGCTCCATGAGGGCTCTTCCTATGTCTGTTTGGTTTACTTTTGTATCTTCAGTTCTTACAACATTGCTTGACACATAGTAGTGCTCATTAAACATTGAATGAATGAATGAATGAATGCTAGACCAGGGCCAGGTCATGGGAGGCTTTGAATGCCAAGCAAGGAAATTGAACAAGTTTTTCTGAAAGCACAGGCTCCTGTTCTGAGACTGGAAGGTCAAATTCTATTCATTTGCCATTTGAGGACGGCGTGGGGTGCGATGCTGGAAACGTCACTCAAGCTACCCTGTGAGTCTGCCAAAGCTCTTGGTGAATTCAGTCTCGTTTTTGAATTCAGAAACCTGGCAGTACTAATGAATATTGCCTTTGACCCTGCACCTTAATCTGATTGGCTCTGAGCCCTTTACAAATATTAATTATGTCTCACAGTGGGGTTGCCACCCTGACCTCTTTTCTTAGCCCGGTAACTCTGGGACCAGTGTAGCACTCCTGTCCCGGAATAGCAAGCTTACTCCTCTTTCCTAAAAGAGAAAGGTTCATGTACTGTCTTTACCAACATCCATAAACTAATTAGTGTTTTATTGATGAACTTGACAATTGAGAAATTTTCTTAAAAACCTCATTTGAAATTACAAAAGCCTCTCCACTGGTCTGACTCTGGTCTCCAAGGCAGTCCTCTGGGATATAATATTAGATTCTATGAGGAAATAAATACTGGAAACCACAGCTACATTCGTTTGGTGCCTTTCCTTTTGTTAGTACAGTAGTTCAGGTATATAATAAGTAAATAAAAACACATATATTGGGGCTGCATGGTCAAAGTCTTTCCTGATGACATGCACAATAAAAAATATTTAGAGATCACAGGTCTAGTGTCCCTCCCAATCCCCCTGTGTGAGGCCAGACTGCTCTTCCTAGAAGGTATCTCTATGTGTGTTCCTTTCCTTTGCCAAAACAAACAGAGCAACAAACCCCAAACCCTCTAAGGTTTCAGTGTAAAGCAACATTTGCAGTAAGCTGAAGTTGAAGGGAGTCTTTCTATGCAGACAGTATTCACTCCATAACTGGTAATAACCCTACGGTATACAACATGTTACACTGTTACAATCCACTGAACTCTGCCTACAGGCCTTCGGCTTTCAGAACATAGGTCTGCTCTCACCCAAGCTTGTATGTATGTAGTTCTACTCTATGAAGCCTGTTAACCTCACTTGGAGACTAAACTATGGACCCAGAACAATGACTGCAAGGCCATGAATATTTGCCGACGCTCCATCAGTACATATGCTAAACAGGCTGAATTACTGAAGAGATTGATGGAAATAAGGAACTTTACATGTGTTATTTACTATTAGGGTAGTTTACAGAAATAGCAATTGAGTTAAAAACTAAGGTACAACACACGGTGTGTGTGTGTGTGTGTGTGTGTGTGTGTGTGTGTGTCTGTGTCTGTGTAGGAGTGGGGACAAAGGGCACCCAAGGTACCAGGCATGTGAATGAAGAAGCTATTGTAGAAGAGAAACCTCTGGCCCTGGCCAGACACCACCTGTGCCAAGTGAACTGGAAATGAACCATCCAGTTGAGCCTTTCCTAAATTCCTAATGCATAAGTTCACGAACAAAGTGAATTGGTTATTTTTTACCCCTAAGTTTTGGGATAGCAGAGCTGATATCATTTGAGTACCTGGATCCAACTCTGCCTGAAGCAGTACTACTCCTGGAGTACTTAGTGAGTCAGTACATACCTTTGAGTTTATTTGTTTATGCTAGTGCAAGTTGGGTTTCTGTCTTTTCCAAACAAAAGAATAACACAGTGACACTCTTTTAACTCAGGTGCAGAAGCTTCAGCTAATCATTTCTCAGTTCTTAACTTACCTTCATTGTTCATCTGTGTAAGGACTTTCTCTTGTTTTTTTTTTTTTAATTCTCATCCGAGGATACTTTTCTATTTATCTTCAGATAGAGTGGGAGGGAGAGAGAGGGATAGAAAGGGAGAGAGAGAGAAACATTGATGTGAGAGGGACATATCCACATGAGAGGGACACATCGACTGGTTGCCTCCTGCACGACCAGACCAGGACTGGGGATGAACAGCAACCGAGGTACCTGCCCTTGGCTGGAATCGAATCCGAGACTCATTGGTCTGCAGGCTGAAGCTCTACTGCTGAGTCAAATCGGCCAGGGCAGGACTTTCTCTTGTTTGATTGATTGAATTTTCATTCATACCTTTTTACCCTATTCCCACTACCATTGCCTTCCTATTCATGGACAAATATTATAATTCTGATGTGTATCTTTTTACTTATAAGTGTCCTAATAAAATATATATTGTTATTTTGTGTACATGTATTTTAGTGTTATATTAATGGTATTGTATACTCTTTTTACATATGAATAATACTTAAAAATTTATCAAATTAATATTATGGTGGTCCATATTTTCCTCCCAAACTGCATTACCTGCTATACATTTTACCTGTAAGAGATATGCATTCTAATGATATCTACTGTTACTGACAATTATTTTTGTCTTCTTGTCATTAAAAAACAACAACCTCTTTTATTCTCTGTATACCTTCTTTCTCACCTCTCTCCCCTGCATACATGCGTTATTTTTTCTTTTTATTGTCCCTGTTTTCTTTCAGTTTCTTTTATTTCAACTTTAAAAAAAAAGTCTGTTTTCTTGTTTTTAATCTGTGTTTTCCATCTTAGCAGCTTTCCTCAAATGTCTACTGATCCTTGGCTGATCGGATCGGAGCAGGGCTTCCTGAGTGCGGGGAGTAGGCGAGGTGGCAGAGGTTTGGCTCTGTCTGCCTGCACACCTCTTTTGGTTTCTGTAGGTCTCTTCTTGGGCTAATCAGATGCACCAAAAAGGGGTCAGATACTCCACATGAGAGTGGGGAAGGTTTAAGTCTGGCTCTGTGCACTCTAGCAACCTGGAAAAGTCCCATCATGTGTTTTGTTTTATTTTTAAAATCTAGATTCTCACTTAATCTTGTTTTCTCGAGTACCCCACACTCAAACTGTGGCTCTTGGCCATACTGTCTGAATCATCTATTCATTCAAATATTTATCAAACAAATATTTATCCAGCATCCCCTTAGCACTTTATGCCAAGCAGAATCCTAAGTGCTCGGGGATCCGCCAGTAATTCAAACGGATGAAAATCCTGGCCACACGGAGTTTGCATTCTAAGAGGCATACATCTCCAGTCTTCCACCAAAGTATGTGTGTGGGGGTGTGAGGTGTTAGGTGGCTGACTGCAAAAGGGAGTGGCAGGGGTTTGGAGGCCTAAGTGTTCCTTGTGAAGTCTTTCAACCAATTCTCCTATATTCAGCCCCACCTCACATCCTATCTTCCAAAGTGCTCCGTGCCTCCAATTCCAGAGCCTGTGTGGGGAAGGGTGGAAGGAGCCAGCTTGCCCTGTGTTAGCATCCCCCACCTGCACAGACGCCTGCATCCCAGCATCTTTTGTTCCGCTAAGTCAGCCGCCTTGCCACTTGTTCATCTGCTTTCTCCTCCTCTGCTTTAGTCTTCTCTCCATCTTCTTGTTCTTGTGACTTACACCTTTGTGTTTTCATTTAATATCATTTTAGTGGGATTGGCGGCGGGGGGCGGGGGGGAGGCTGTGTGTGTGGGGGGGTGGAATAGAGATAATTTTGTGCTCATTCAGTTGTGTTTAATCATGTACCAGTAACTTCTATATGGGCACAAAGTTGCTGCTTTACAGGTAAAAATGGTGCCAGCTGGCGGGTGGTGGCATCAGGCCCTGACTTTCTGATAGCTGCCTCTCTGTGAAGCTGTATGGCTTGAATTTAAATGTGATCACATAAAAGGTACATAAGCTTAATGTTTGTAGGCCTCTATTATCATGGCTCATTTTCTTTCTCTTGGACCTTAGAACTCGTTTTAGTTAACTTTCTTCTCCCTTGAATCATATTTTTCTTTTATTTCTCTTATTGACCCTCATGTCTTCCTTGCTTTGATGTCCATGATGAGAGAGCATTTTGGACTACATTCCCAGTCATTGAATACATGTATTGAGATGCAGTAAATTAATGTGTGTTTTTTTAAGTTGGAGAGAAATAGTAGGATGACTAGTAGCTAATATTTATTAAGCACTTACTGTGTGCAAGACACTATCCTAAAAGCTTTGTATCTTATGAAATTGTACTATCTTACGTTGAGGCAGGTGTTATTATCAATTCACTTTATGGATGAGATACCAGGTCCTATCACCTTATTTTGTAAATGCAAGACTAAGAGAGATAAAAAACTTGCCTAAAGTCCTACAGCAAATGAGTGAAGTTCTAAAATATTCATGAAATGAATCTGCTTTATATATTCTCAAAGTCAGCCATGTTCTTTGTGAGACATTTGAAGCAGGGTTTTGGTGTCCCAAATGGTCATGGCTTCCTGCTGGGGGAGCTGCATATCTAAAGATCAATAGCCAGTTAGAAAACAAAGAACCAGATTTATTGGATACAGCAGCAGGGAGGTCTGGTGAGCCGTGCTGGAGGGTTGGGTCTGGAAGCCAACATGGGGTTTCCTGCTCCCTCAAGTGGAGACTGGCTGAGGCTGGAAGGGCGAGGCCTGCGCAGCAAGTTCCAATCCACTCACCTAACCCGCTGTGCCGGAGAGGAAGGCTGCCGCCTCACCCTCACCTTGCAGACCACAAAGCTGGACAGAGAGCACAAGGATTGCTAAGCCTACCTCCAAGAGACAGCTGTGCCCGGGCGTGGTTTCCATAAAGGGACAGGAAGGGAGACAGGACCATGAAGTAGAAGAGGAAGCAAATAACAGACCCGGCAGCCATGAAGAAGTGGCCCAGCCCTGGCCAGGTGGCTCAGTTGGTTGGAGCATTGTCCTGTATACCAAAAGTTGCGGGTTTGATTCCTGGTCAGGGCACATACCTAGGTTGCAGGTTCAGTCCCTGGTCGGGGCGTGTATGGGAGGCAACCAATGAATATTTCTCACATCAATGTTTTCCTCTTTCTCTCCCTTCCTCTCTCTCTCAAATCAATAAAAATACATCCTCAGGTAAAAATTCTAAAAGAAAAAAAGAAGTAGCCCAATTCAAATTAGGCTCCAACATCGCCTGCTGTCTTCCTGCTTGGGGCAGCTCCCTCCTGGAAGGTGGGAAGATACGTTCTCTTTTCTGTTGAGGTGAAAACGTGGGGAGAAGAAAAAACAACAGGTTCCCTTCTGAACATTTCTGTTTGGTGGAGATGAAAATGCCAATATTTTAAACATTGCTTGTAGCTAATGTCTTTTATTTTACCATTTAAGTCAACGCTGGTTGCTACCCACTCAATGGGTTTCTTCACCCACTAATAGGTCCGGACCCTCAACTTGAAAACATTATTCTAGGAGGTTTGTTGACATAATTTTGGAGGAAAGAACTGCTCTTGTTTGAAAAACACTTCAGTGGACTGTTTGGTTATGTGTGAAGCGAGAATTAGGGACTAGATTGAACATGGTGGTTGACAAAGACAAGCAATTTAATATAACTGCAGAGGATAATTCAATTAAAAGAGTATGGTAGAGATGAGTAGAGAGGTTATAAATACCTGATAATGTCAAACATCTTCTCATGTGCTGGTCTGCCAGTTGTCTTGTGTGAGCTGCTATGCCAGAATAACATGGACTGGTGGCTTCGACAGCAGACATTTATTTTTTACAGTTCTGGGGGCTGGGAGTCCTCGATCAGGGTGCCTACCTGATGGGTTCTTGGCGAAGGCCCACTTCCTGGTGTACCAATGACTGCCTTCTCATGTCCTCACATGGCAGAGGGAGATAAAGGGCTAGCTCTCTTCCTCTTCCTATGAGGACACTAATCTTAGCATTGGGGCTCCACCTTCATGACCTAATTACCTCCTAAAGGGCCAACCTCCTAAGACCACCACATTGGGCGTTAGGATTTAACATATGAATTTTGGGGGTGGGGGCACGAACATACAGTCCATAGCACCATCTTTGGTATATCCTCTTTGGTGAAGTGACAACAGCATTTTAAATAAATCATATATTATGTATATATGCATAACCAATGGACACAGACAACAGTGTGGGGAAAAGCAGGAGGGGGGCAGAAATGGGGAGGAGGGGGGCAATGGGGGAAAAATGAGGAACATCTGTAATACATTCAACAATAAAGATAAGTTAAAAAATAAAAAAAGAATAAAATAAAAAAATAAATCATATATTAAAAGAAAGTAAAGTGTTATTATCAATAAGGGTAGCAATATTTGCCTTAATAGTAAGTTTTCGGTCTTTCTATCTGTTTTCCTAATCTCCTATGCATGAAACTCTGTGCCAGGAACCAGGGACATGAAGGTTAACTCAACAGATATAGCTCTTCCCCTCGTGGGACTTACAATCGTGAGGTAGTTGAGGATTCAGAAAATAATTTTTAGAACAAATACACATATGTATCATTATAAAAAGTGACATGTTCTAAAAGAAAAAAAATCAAAATGTCATGAAAAAGAATGCTGGAGACTTAGTTTCCACTGAGAGTCAAGCACTTTCAGTTCACACCTGAAACACGAAGAGGTGCTGGGCAAGCGCAGTAGGCCAGGAGCAACTCAGCCCGTGAGAACAGCATGTGTTGAAGGCCCCGAGGCAGGCAACAGCTTGAGATGTTGTGCAAATCCAAAAGCAGACCAGTGTGGCAGGAATGCACGGAAGCGTGATATGAGATAAGTTTAGCAATCTAGGTAGGACCCAGATAAGAAGCAAGGTAATCAGCTAGGAGGCCACTGTATAAACCCAGCGAGTCCGAATCAGCATTGTAACCCAGGGAATGGAGAGAGGAGTGGATAGTTTTGACATATGCTTTGGAGTTAGGATTGACAAGGTATGCTGAGGGACTGTGTGTTGGGGGCAGGGAGGGCAGGTGAGGAGGTAGGAGGTAGTAAAAATAACTCCCAAGTTGCTTGACTGAACAACTGGGCCAGGGGAGGTGGCTTTACCAAGATGGTGAAAACAAGAGGGGGACTTGGTTTGTATGGGGGTGGCAGGCAGTGGTCATGTACGCAAATTCTGAGAACTGATGTGTCTACAAAAAAAAAAAAAAAAAAAGTCTATTCAGTGGTGTAAGACATATGAGAGACCTCCAACTGAGGCTGAAAGAGTTGAGGCTAAAAGAAAACAGCTCAAGTCCAAAGTACATGTCCCTTCCCCTTGCTTTTAGGATTTTTCAGAGATTTTAAATAGTGTGGGCAGGTGTCCACCAGATGGCAATATTTCTTTATAAAAGCCCAGATTTAGAAACCATACCTTCTCAACTACATCAAGGTGGATTCTTGTGGGACACACAGCCAGAGTCTAGTCAAAATCACTGAAAGTGCAGCTCAGCCTGATGACTTCTAGTCTTGTGCACCTGCAGCAGTGGCTAAATGGGCAAAACCCTCTGCGGCTCTCACAAGGAGACAAACGTGTGTGTGTGTGTGTGTGTGTGTGTGTGTGTGTGTGTGTGTTTTGGATCTGGGTGCTGCAGTCATGAAAAGCCCCTTAACCCTAAGTGCTGATAGTGTGAGCACATGAGTAACACTGGAAGCCTCACATACCTCTGTGGTCCTCTTTCTTCACCTGTAGAATGGTGAGACTATTAGTTCAACCTCCCAGGGTTAGTGTGAGTATAAAGTTAGATCATGCATGCCTATAAGGTACCTAGCACAGTCCTGGTGCAAAGTAAGCACTTACTATATTATCATATTATCTTCACAATGACCCTTCTCCCCAGTCTCCCTTCCTCAAGGTTTTACACTATGGCAGCCTTGGTTGTGGGCAGCCTTCCAGGCATGACCTCACATGACCTCACGTGACCTCACAGGCATAACCTCACATGAACACATGAGTCACAGAAAGATGGAAGACTCCCTTCCACAACCTCCTAAGCTTTGGTTTGTGGTAGATGCTCCTCCTTAATAATCCTTCCTCCCAAATGCATTTTCAGAAAGATGGAGCCCTTCTGCAATTGACTTGTCTAATTGGACAGGCAAGCCATGAAGATGGAGAGAGAGGAAGCGCCTGATGAAACACAAATGCGAGAAAATGAGCCCTTGCCTAACACACTGCATTGAATTCAATTACTTTCTGTTTGGTTGCCTTTCCTAAGCTACTGAAAGATGTACAATTGCTATCTGCGGGCTTATAATTATATATCCCCAGCCTGCCAGGTGGGATAGGTCCAAGCTTATTCTGTTTGGAGGCTGACGCAACGTGAGTGCAGCTCGGATCCGTCCTGGGAAGAAGTGGGCTCGATGCTAGTGTCTGTGGCCCAGCCACAGGGACTATTTCTGCAGCAGGGACCAGCCAGCTCCCCTGACTGTGTCTTCCTTCTTTCCTACTAGCTCAGCCCACCAGATGCTTCATTTTCCTAAAATATTTGGGTGCTTTAAAAACATGTTTTCAGAAATGCTACCAATTATTACTATGTTATTCAGTACCATTGCTTCATAGGTATTTTCAGCTTTTTATTTCATGTGGGACTTTGGGGGTGGGTAGGTAATGAGGTGAGTGAGAAGAGAATAGGAAATGTACCTTGATCTAGAGGGAAGAAAAATATGTTTTGGTCTTTCACCTGTATTGCAGGTAGCAAAACAAATGTTCAGTCTATATAGATGATTGCTAAATGGGCAGAGTGTCAAGACATGGCCCTGTGAGTGCAGGTTCTCATCGTTCCTCACATGTACACAGTGCAGGCTCAGACTGTAAGTCACAGGACTTCATTGGCTTCTTATGTGAATCTTTTATTGTAGGCATGGGTTATTTCTCACATTTTCTTTACTGACATTCAGAAATACTAGGCAACCTGATTCATTCAACAAACATGTATTGCTAGCATTCTCTGTGCCAGGCATTGTTTTAAGCAGTGAACAAAAGCCCTGCCCTCATGTAATTTACATTCTAGTGGGGACCACACACAGAGGTAAAATATATAATATGTCAAATAGTGATGAGTGGCATGGAGAAAATAAAATGGGAAATTGGGGAGGAGATAGTGTGTGACTGTTTTTCGGGTGGTGGTGGTACAATTTTAAATATGGTAGTGAGAGAGTGCCTAATTGAGAGGATGGCATTTTGGTAAAGACAGGAAAAGGTTGAGGGAGAACACCATGTGGAAACCCGGAGGAAAGAACATTCTGGGAGGAGTCAAGAGCAGTTGCAAACACTTGGAAGAAGGAACCATAGCAGGGTAGAGCGAATGAACGAGAGAGAGCCAGGAGATACAGTCTGGAGAGGTAAGAAGGACAATGTGCGAGGACCTGTGGACTCTCACAGGGTTTTGAGGAGGGGTGTGTGATTTGAGGGAGATTTTTAAAGGATTACTTAAGGCATTGTGCTGAAATTCAAGTGTAGGGGTGCAAGGGCAGAGGTACATGGAACAATTTGGGGGCCATTACCATAGCTCAGATTAGATGACCTTGGCTTGGACCAAGGTGGTGGTGGTGGAGAGAAGTGATCAGACCTGGAGCCGTTAGGATTTGTCAATGGATTAGCTGTGGGGTGTGAGAAAAACACAGAAGTCAAAGATGGCATCAAGGTTGGTGGAAGGACGGAGTTGCCATTGCCTGAAAAGAAGACTATGGGGCAGGCTTGGTAGAGGCAAGACGTGGAATCGGAGTTAGATATGATAAATTTGCTCCTCTCATTAGACATCTCAATAGAGATGTTGAGACATCCGTTGGATATATGAATCTGGGGTTCAGTGTACAGGTTCTGGCTGCAGAAATAAATTTGTCAATCTCTAGTGTATAGATATTTAAAACCTTGAAATTGGATGGACTCACCAAGGGAGTAAATGTAGATAGAGTAGGGGTCTGAGGACTGAGCCCTGAGGTCTGTCAGCATTTACAGGTTAGGAAGATGAAGAATCCAGCAAAGGAGAAGGAACAGCTAGTGAAGAAGGAGGAAAACCATGAGGACAAGATCTCCTCAAAGACAAGTGATGAAAGTGTTTCACCGAGAGGGAGTGATCAACTATGTCAAAGCTGCTGACAGTTAATGTACAGTGAGACTGGAAATGGGTTATTGGAGTTAGCCAAGCAGTAGGCCTCCCCGGTTATTCTCTCCCACAGCAGTTTGTTTCCTTCATCAAAAGTATCCTATCATTGTTATTACTGTTATTATTATTTTGTAACACCTGCCTTTTTCACTGGATAGTAACCCGAAGAAAGCAGAGACCATGATTGTTTGGGAGCATTGCCTGGCACCTATTAGGAACTGTGAAATTGATCTTTCTTTGGAGTTTTGTTTTGCCACACAACACTCTCTCTCCCTTCCCTGCCTTCCTAATAGTGTCTCAAATCACTTTAGGGAATTATCTCTCTCCTGTTATGTATAGATGGCAAATTCAAGTGCTTAACTCCTAATTTGGAATCCAAAGGGGGCAGATGCTGACCCAGACCCCTACACCAGAGGGCAGGCTCCATCCACCAGAGGCTCCTGAGTTTACCCAAGAACAAGAGGAAGCACTGAGTACCAGCATCTCTGTCCTGACCGGATCCCTCCTGGTGGGATCCTGTTGCCATAGTTTCCTAGACCTCAGTGGTTCCCTGGTGCCTGCTTCTCCAGCCTCTCTTTAGTTCTCTGAGCTCCCCAAATCCTTCGGTAAATATCCTTCTGCTTAAGTCAACCAGAGCCAGTTCCTATTCCCTTCAATGAAAACAACAACAACAACAACAGAAACCCAACACTTTAGCACTCAATAAATATTTGTTCAATGAATTAAAAAGTATGGTTTTCATTTTACAAATGGAAGTTCTGAAGTTCAAAGAGCTTTAGCCACGTGTCTAAGTCCGCACACCTTCCATATTTCACCAGTTCTTTGTTGCAGCCTTTTCACAGTCTCAGACCTCTGTGATCGGGATGCATTATGCGATTAGCGGTGCGTGCAGTTCATTGGCAGTGTTTTTATGGTTTTAGTGGTATAGAAAAGAATGCTATGTCTTCCATCAGCATGCATACAATGAGATAAAATACTAAATATTGCAGTGAGGATTCAAATATGTCTCAAAAGTCTATATACCTTTGTTTCCCAAAAAGTTCACATCTAGTTGGAGAAAAAAGTGTGTGTGGGGGGGAACCCACCTCTCTCTACTGCTGGACAGAGGACCTACCCAAGGTGCAGGGGTACACAAACTCAGAAAGTTTGGATGGGGGAGCCTCTGGGTGGGCATCTAATCGATCCTGCAGGGATAAGAAATATTTTGATGGATGAAAAGGTGGGAAGAGAGGAGAAGTGAGGACTGCATCCTAGATGCTGGCAACAAAGGACACACTTAAATGCACGTCTGAGGCGCAAGGCTGGGTGAGTGAGGATGGTCACTCAGCGTGTCCCCTCACTCTTTCCTTTCTCCTTCCCTTATAAGCAGCTTATTTATCCCGTTCTCCCTGTGTTTCTCTCACAGTTCTTTTCTGCTGCACTTTTTCTGGCAAGTTCCCCCTCCCACCGCCTGTCCTTTCCTCCCAGTCAGTTCCACTCTTGTATATGGCATCCTTTGGGAATCATGGACCAAGGAAAAGGTGTTCCAGGTGGAGGGACGACAGTGTGCCACGGTTTGGAGATGTGACGTGTAATGCGTGTGAGGAAGGAGAGTGGATGAACGTGATGGGAGAGCAGGCTGGGTGGAGAGGTTTATTCATTTATTGAACACATTTTTATTGGGTGCACACCAGGAACTACTCCAGGCATTGGGACAGAGCAGTGAAATCAAAGCAAAGTGCCTGCTTTCAGGGGCTTCCATTCTGATAAGGAAAGATAAACCAAAAGTAAATAAACAAATATATAAATGTATATATACACACACACCTATGAAAACGTCTGATGGTATAAGAACAATGAAGGAACATGTTAAAAGGGTTAGAAAATCAAGAATGATGGAGTTGGAGTTGCTCATTCAAATAGAATGGCCAGGGAAGTTGTCTTTGATAAGGTAATCTGTCAACAGAGACCCGAGAGCAGGGAAGGAGAGATTCTGGTGCATGTCTAGGTGAAAAGTGTGTCAGGATGAGGGCACAGCACATGCAAAGGCCTGCAGCAGGGCATCACTATTTAGGGACTAACATGCCCACAGCAGTGGGAAGGACAGTGTGGTAGCAGATGCATGTGGGGAGCTCATGTTGGACCAGATCCTGCAGGCTTGTCAGCACAGTATTCCCAGTGGAGCGAAAGCCTTTGGAGAGGCCAGAGCTGAGGCGAGAGAACGAAGCCATGAATGGGCCCTGATCATTGAGGAGCTGGGATGCTGCTCTAAAATTTTGAATGTGATTCTCTAAAGTTCCTGGGATTTTTTTTTTTAATTCATTTACGCCAAGTAGGAAATCTACTCTAATAAGTAAATATGATTTTTTTTGTGTGGAACACAGAGAGCCCCCATCTGGAACAGATGTAATGAAGTGATAGCTTGTTTTGACAGAAATGGGCTGCAGAAGGTTACGCTCCCTCCACTCTGCCTTTGGTTGTCAAGGAGATACCTCTGAAACCTCTTCTCTTATATCTAAATGTCACCGTGTAGCACTTAGATTATTCATGCTCTCCTTTTATTACGTTATTGTAAAGTTCACTCAGGAGTTAACAATTTCACTACCAAAGACTCTATTCATTGCAAACTACCTTTTCTGATACTTTCTGATTGTTGGTCTTTCTCAGTTCTTCTGAGGTGCTTTCAGGAGAAGGTCACTCCTGAGAAAGAATCGTGTGTCTCCAGGAAGTCCTGAGGGTCAGGCAGGCTGCAAAAGGCAGGCTCATTCTGAAAGGCTGATGGGAAAGTGGCGAATTGATGGACTCAGTACAGAAAAACATATGAAAAGGAGTCATTTTCAGTATGATGCAGTGTTTCAACTGCTGATCAATCAGGGTAACTATTGATTGCTGTGTTCATTTTAAAGAGAGTGAAATTGAGACTCGGTAGTAAAGAGACTTAACCAGGGTCCAGCTGGTGTGGCTCAGTAGTTGAGCCCCGACCCATGCACCAAGAGGTTGCCGGTTCGATTCCCAGTCAGGACACATGCCCAGGTTGTGGGCCCGATCCCCAGTGGGGGGCATGCAGGAGGCGGCTAGTCGATGTTCTCTCTCATAGATGTTTCTAGCTCTCTCTCCCTCTCCCTTCCTCTCTCTAAAATCAATAAAGGAAGAAAAAAATTTTTTTTTAAAAAAGAGACTTAAGCAGGTAGTTGGCAGCCCTGGGACTAACATCTCCTCATTTCGTGTGATTTGTACAGCCTTGAACTTTTTCAAAGATATAAGCTGGACATGATACATTCACTTGTTCATTCATCCAGCACACTTAGATGGAGTGCCTTCTGTGAGCTGGGCACTGTCAGAGGTGCTGAGAACAGAAGTGAATGACCAAGCTCCTCACCCCCTTTTCACGCGTACGTAGATATTACTCTTGGCTGTCAGAGGCGTGTTGATGCAGAATCCATTATTGATCAGAGTTGGCCCTTTAGATGAAATCTGTTTGTTATCCCTGGCTTAGGGGTACATGATTCAGAGTCTGAGAAAGCCGACTCTTAATCAGTTTTCCCTTTGAGAGGAAATTGAGGTTTTCCAATAAGCTCTAGACAAAAAGACGTGTGGAGACGGATCTGGAGATTAAGACGGCTGCGGATATTGCTGGCCAGGGATCAGCCTCTCCCCTAGTGTTGTTTCATAAACTGTTTAACAATTCCGGTGAGCAGAATGTGTTTCTCTCAGCTTATTCAAGTCATGCGTCTGAAAGCATTATGTCTGTAGACTATAATGCACAATTATGAGTAAATGATGCATCCAGCTATCACTTCCTTTCAGCACAAGAGAGGAAACAGGTTAATGTCCATGGACCTTGTGCATGGTTTACACACAGCGGCAACACTTTTCTCTTGCTGTGTGTGTGTGTGAGAGAGGTGGGGGCGGGGTCTTAAGGGCTTCCATCTGGTAGCAATTTGCTTTTAACAAACATTTTTAACTGGGGAGAGAATGGAGTTTCTAGATCAAAATATCTTTCTGAAAGCTCTGTCAGTAACCAACATGTTTAAAGAAGAGTTACACGATCTCTACTGCCGTCTGCACTTCTTAATTTCCCAAGTCCTCCTGGGCTCACCCAAATCAGACAAAAGAGGAAATTAATGAAATGTATTGTGATGTTTGGACAGATCAAATAAAAATGTGTCAGATACAAAGAGCTCTACACTATGTTATCTGATTGTGGTCACCAGCCTTCGCTTTCTCATTGAAATGTCTGGGCACATGTAATGTCAAGAGAGGCTCGTCTCTCTGCTGTGCTGTTTCTTCAGCAGTGCCTTTAGTAATTTAACGTAGGGTTTATAGGCACCCGTTGTTCTAGGTTTGGGGCATATCTGAATTTTGTCATCTAGCAAGGCCACTTGAGGAAACTGATTTGAGAAGAAGATAACAAATGATTTGCCCAAGAGCCCAAGGCATTTTGGAAGACAAGGGGCCAAGATTCCAAACTCTGCTGCCTGAGGTCTGGCTATATGACCTACTGAGGAAGGGTAGAGGGCTCCCATTACGCCCAAGGCAGGGAGAAGCTATAAGGTTCCTAACACAAAGTCAACGTATAGATGAGGGATGTCTAGGCTGGTGACCTGGATCAAGACCTTCAAGTTTACGCTGTTGGACTGGTTCCTACACAATGCATCATTCATGCTAGTCGCCCTTTTGGATCAGCTCTCCCGGCACAGAAAAAAGAACGAAGGGAAGAATTCCTGAGAAATGAGGGAGTCATCTGAAAGACTGGGCAGAACAAGCCCCCAGGTGACACCAGGTAGAAGACATGGCGGTCTGGACCCATCCATCCACTTCTCTTTCAGCTTGGTGTGGAGGGGCAGGTCTGAACATTGTTCTATTGTACACCTTTCTAAAAAATTGGAAATACATTTGACTAAGTCAGCATTTTGATTTGCCTGTTCTTCCCATGACTGTGAGTAGCCACAAGAAGAATTCAGTGACAAAACACAGGAATAGATAACATGAAAAAATGTACTGAGAATAGAAAAAACCAATACTATGGGATACTCCCTGTGCCAAACATAATAATGGTCTCCCAAAGATGTCCATGACCCAACCTCAGAACCTGTGAATATGTTACCCTACATGGCAAAAGGGCCTTTGCAGATGGATTAGGTGAAGAATCTAGAGCCAGGAATTAGCATGGATGGACCCGGGTGGACCCAGTCTAATTGCAAGGGTCCTTAGATATGGAGAACCTTTTCCAATAGTGGTCAGAGAGGGACATTCAGTGATGGAAGAAGAGTTACGGAGATACAACATTGCTGACCTTGAAGGTGGGGATGCGGGCAGCCTCTAGAAACTGGAAAAGGGGAGAGGGTTGTGGGCTGGGTGAGAAGGGTGAAGGGATTAAGCAAAGAAAAAAGAGAAAGATTCATGGATACAGACAACAGTATGGTGATTGTCAGAGGGAAGGGGGGTGAGAGGAGGTAGAAGAGGTAAATGGGGGATAAATGGTGATGGATAAAGACTTGACTTGGCATGATAAACACACATATTAATACAGATGATGAACTGTAGAATTGTATACCTGAAACTTGTGTAATTTTATTAACCTTAGTCACCCCAATAAATTCAATTAAAAACTATAATTGTATTCATATAATACATAGCTATAATTACTTTAACATTATTATCAAAATGCCTTTGGACTCTTTTAAAGAATGCATGAGTTCCATGATTATCAAGAAAGAAAATCAAATTAAAAAGAAATATTATGCTATATCAATTTATGAATCCATATTTCTTTATTAAATCAAGCAGCTTGTCATTTATAGAGAGCAGACTTGATATGAATGGGAGAAGATCATTGCCAAGATTTTGAATTCCCAGAG
This sequence comes from Tadarida brasiliensis, assembly GCA_030848825.1. Lineage (NCBI taxonomy): Eukaryota > Metazoa > Chordata > Mammalia > Chiroptera > Molossidae > Tadarida > Tadarida brasiliensis. The sequence goes on from CM061264.1 coordinate 51,698,891, forward strand.
GTCCACCCTGTGGCTCCCTCCGCAAATTTAATCAGCCTCCAGCCCTGTTATTTCTTTCACACTATGGTCCTTACATCTGTTCCTTTTGCTGCTGCTAATTCAGGCTCCATCATTCATGCCTGGACAGATACAACAGATATTCTACTGGTCACTTTGGCTCTTGCCTTAACCCTTCTGATTTATTCTGCACATGTTCTTCAGATTCACCTCTCTGAAAGGTCTTCCCCCTCAGGATCCCCTCCTGTGAGAGTATCCTCACACCTGTTGTCCTCAGACATTGTAGAGGTTCTCAGTCATTGGCAGGACTTGATTAGTGGTGAGGAGGGGTGCCAGTGATTTGTATGCATCCAGTAATGATGTTCTAAGATCTGTAGATGATTTGCTTTTAAAAAAAAAAAAAAACAACTGTGGGGGGGGGGCAGATTTATTCATTTACATTTATTTCACAAATATTTATGATGCATTTATTAGGGACACAAGAGTGAACGAGAGAGCCAAGGCCACCTGGCAGTGTAGGGAGACAGATTATGCTCTAGGGAAATAAACAGAAATGTCTGGTGGTGTTAAATGACATGCAAAATATTCAGACAGGGTGAATTAATAGAATGACTGGGCAGCTACTTTGGGCCGAGTGATCAGTGAAGACTTGAGGGAGGAGGTGGCATTTGAGCTGGTGGCTGTGAATATCTGAGGGAAGAGCATTCCAGAAAGAGAGTAGGGTCTCAGAAGGGTGTGATTCTGGAATGTTCAAGGAACAGAGAGGAGAGTGTGGCTGGAGGGTGGTGAGTAAGACGGTGAGGAAAACAGTAGTCAGATCTTATGTCTCAGTAACAGAATAATGAGTTTTGAATTTCCTGTTAAGGTGATAAAAGACTACTAGAGGTTTAAATCAGAGAATTGACACATGCTAACATTTGTTTTTGAAAGCTCCCTTAGGTGAATAGGTTATCGTGGAGGCCAGTTTGGAGTCATTGCTATGATTCAGGCAAGAGACTGTGGAGGTTTGGACTAGGATGGTGAAAATGGAGGTAAAGGATGTGTGTGAGCAAATCTAGAACATATTTTAAGACCGAGAAGACCTGCTAATGGGTTGGCTGTGTAGGATGAGGCAAAGAAAGTGACTTCTGTTTTTTTGACTTGATCCACTGGGTGGCTGGTGATACTATTTAGTATGATGGGGGTGGGGGGTGCTCAAAATTATCATTGTGAACATCAAGTACTATATACTGTGCTGTTTGGTTTATGAGGCATCCAGGGCAATTTACCTGTGCACAAAATGGTATGAGACTGCTATGCTTTGTAAGACTTATTTCTAGGTTGTATAATTTTATAGTGTCTCCCTTTTGAAGGACTCCCACCACTAGAAGTTTATCCCTTTTCCCCAAATCTGGGCTAGAAAACCAAATACAAATGTTCATTAAAATTGTATGTAAAGTAAGAATAATCAGGATTTGAATCAGGAGATGAAACGTTTTCTACAAGTAAAAATTTTTGTTTCATAGGCTTTATGACAATGGTTTAGATTGATCAGAAGTCTTTTTTGTTTACTTACGGAGTGGGAGGGACTTCTGAATAAATGATCTCTAGATACATAAGGAGTTAACTGCTCTTAAGTTTTGATGGTTTTATGAGTTGCCTATCTGCCTTCCCCAGACTTCTTCTCTACCAACAGCAGAGCCAGCTTGATCTGTCAGCAGGTTTGGCCCAACCCCATAGTGTTATACTTGTTAAAATCGGATTATTGGCCCTGGCTGGTTTGGCTCAGTGGTTAGAGCGTCGGCCCGCGGACCAGAGAGTCCCGGGTTCAGTTCCTGCTACGGGCACGTATCTTGGTTGCAGTTTGTCCCCGGCCCCGGTTGGGGTCGTGTGGGTGGCAGCCACTCGATGTGTCTCTCTCACATTGATGCTTCTCTCTCTCTCTTCCTCCCTCTCTCCCTCCCACTCTATCTAAAAGATAAATGCAAAAGTGTCCTCAAGTGAGGATAAAAAAATAAAAAATAAATAAAATAAAATAAAATTGGATTATTGGTCCCAGTTTTAGTTACCGCATTTGTATCCCGGTGTTTTATTCCTGAACCAGAGCTTGGAAACAAAGACTCTACTACTACAAAACTACTAGTTAGCATTTTCTAAGCATTTATTATGTGCCAAACATTGTGATAAACGTACTACACACACGATCACACTTAATTCTGACAGCTCTCTGATGAGGTAGGCATGCTCATGCTATTTTTTAAATGATGAAACAGAATGAAGCCCAGAGCGAGACGGGAACTTTGCTTAGGTTGCACAGCTAGTTCGTGGGTGATGGAGTGAGGATTAGAACCCAGGGTGACTGGAAGTCCCTGCTGTTCACCATGGTCCCATAACTGCCTACTCTAGACTGAGACACCAACTTGAGGCCCTGGAGTGCTTGACCTGGGAGTCATTTCCTTTCTGCCCCTTTGTTGATGTCCTTCAGCGGTGGACCCCTCCCTGATCCACAGCCCTTCACCGTCCCGTGTCCCTTCCGTTCTGCCTTTCCACGCAGGACCCTTTCATAGGCATACTAGACAGCCAGGAGGCTAGTCTAGGGGCACAGTTGGTCTTTTTATTTAGCTCCAAACTTTATAAATAGTGAGACAGTGGTTCATGGCGAAGTGTACTGGTTAACCAGCCCTATAAAGTAGGTGTCATTTTTTCTTTTTTTGAAACAAGAGAAAGGTACAGAGCTTGTACTTTGCTCAAGATCATGTGGCTACCTGGATTTCAATCCATGTCAGGCTGTTTTCAGTGTATCTTCTTAATTAATTTCTGGGAACTCGCTCCCAAATGGCTCTAGCTTTGGGGCTAGCCCACTTCCTATTTTACATGCAGCATTATGTTTCTATTTTATTTCCCTGTAAATAAATGTCCCTATATGAGTTTTTATGGTAATGGAAAATTTTATGCATTTTTCATCCTCTTGTCCATTCCCTTGAAACAGTAAAAGTTGATAAATTGGTTTTGTTCATCTCATTTTAGAACACAGTTCATCTTTTTCTTATTTTGGATTTGCACTTTTGAATGCTTGTTTTGTCTGATTCTTGCCTTGGAATATTTTTAAATTTGAATGCATTACTGTCTTAGGAAAAGGGGCTTTTTCTTAATAAAATTGAGCAATACAATTTCTATGATAACAATTGCTTAATTATTCTGAAATAAACACAATATATCATGTATAATGCATCATTGAACAACTTTGCCACATGAATGCTCAAAACCAAGAGAAAAAGTTGTAAAGGCCAATTTAATGGAAAACATTGGAAATTAAAAAAAGAAAACTCTTTGGCCACATTCTGAGTTGGCCTGTGTCTGAAAGGAACCCCTCCACCCCCAGGCACTACTCACTAGGGGCAGCTTTAGATTTTGCATTTAATTCCACAAACATTGATCAGACTCCTGCCATGTAACTGGCCATGTTTTGTGGGGGACATGCAGAATGTAAGAAGATACAATTCTTGTCCTCAAGAACTGAGTCTAGTAGAGGAGACAGCCATGACCAATAATAAATAAGCAAACAAAAAAATAAAAATAAAATAATTATAGTGATATAGCATGACAAGGACCAAAAAATGCATCTATAATTTAAACCCTTGGTACTACCTCAGGCTTTCATGAACATATTTTCCAATATTCTTTGACATCTATTACTTTTTCTGTAAGATGAATATCAAGGACTTATTGTTATATAGTTAAACTTAGATTGACTGAAAAGGACCATTTTTGTTAATTGAGTTCTTGAACTGGCAAGAAATAGAATTTTCATCTTGTTACATATTCCATTCTATTTGATTTAAAAAAAAAAATCTCCAAAACATTTAAGTCACTTCTAAAGTGGTTCCCAAATTTTATTATATTAATATATAAGAATCTCCTTGGGAATTTGTTAAAAATACTGACTCCTGGGATGCCATCCTTATGGGTAAGGTTCAGAATCATTAGGCCAAGAATTCATGAGGGCCCAGGAATCAACATTTTAAACAAACTGTCCAGGTAATTCTGCTGCTGGTTTGAGGGAGAGCACTGCCCCTCTGCGTCATGGTGGTATTCCGTCCTGGGCCGGTTTGCTGTTCCTTTGATCTACTCTACTCTACTACGTTCTGTATCACTGAAGCCCAACTGGTTTCTCAGACTCTTGTCAAGTCTTCTAGCTGGTTTTGTCCAACAGGAGGCACCAGTGGGAGACTGGAGGGCAGGAGGAAGGAATAATCTTAGCCTCCTTTGGAGTCTTTGGGAGTGGCTAAACACCCTATGACTCTAGCTCTGCTGAACAAGCCCACTTGACCCCTAGGTCAAGCCTAGGGGTACAGCAGTTACTGTACTGTCTTTGTTAACTTCAGAGTTGCCTCAGTCTAGCCAATGCTATCAGTGCTCTGGCCACATCTCTGAGAATCCTCTTTCTGTGTCTTTCCAAGCCAACCTGACTTCCAAAGGTCAGCTCCTGCCTGTGCTTTGTTGGAGGGCTTACCCCCATCTTCTGGAATCCACTTTGTATGTGTATACAGCAGGCTGACAGTGCCTAAGAATTAACATCCCCTCAGGGGTAGCCCTTAACCCATGACTGATTGGCATAAATACCCCAGCTCCCTCCCAATTTGGCCAGGATGATCTGAGGTGTGTATTTTGCAATATTTTTCCAGAGAGTCCATGTGGGATTGTAACAGAGTGAAATGCTCCATCTCTCTGACCTTCCTTGTTTAAGCCTGCTTTGTTCCCATGCCCTTCAGGCTAATAGTTTTTGCTTGGTCTTGCATATAGACATGCTAATCATTAGAGAAATTCTGCTTACTGCTTGACTTTTACAAAAACAGCCCCTCCCATTTCCCCTTCCTGCCACATAAAAGAAGCCTGAACATGGGACTTGGCTAAGATGGATTTGAGAATTAGGTTTCTCATCTTCTCAGTGAGTGCCTTTTCAATCAATACGCTTTTCTTTACGGCCTTTTGAGGTATTAGGCACACAGCCTTTGGACCTGTAACAGGATTAAGCTCCAGCTGTCCACTTTGATGTCTGGCTTAATAAGATGCCCTGGCCCAGCTGGTGTGGCTCAGTGGTTGAGCGTCAACCCATGCACCAAGAGGTCGCCGGTTTGATTACCGGTCGGGGCACATGCCAGGCTGTGGGCCCGAGATCTAGTGGGGGGCATGCAGGAGGCAGCCAATCAGTGTTCTCTCCCATCAATGTTTCTATCTCTTGCTCCCTTTTCCTTCCTCTCTCTCTAAAACCAATAAAGAAAAAAAAAAGATGCCCTGTAGTGGCTGCCTTGCCTTCCCTTCTTGTAGCACTTCCCCTCATCTACCCATATTCCTTGCATTTCCCAAATTCTTGTATTTGAACTTGGTCCCAGAGCCAGCTTCTTGAAAACCCAAACTAAGAAGCTCACTGCCCCTGATTGGCTGCTCAGCCTCCTCGATCACCCATGAATATAGTTCCTGGCATCACACTTCCTTTGTTTTAAACTCTCGGAGGATTGTCTCATCCTGGTTAGATGTAGCTACGTACTAGGCACTAGGCACTAGGCACTAGGCACTATAACTACTCAGGCGAACAAGCATGTTCCTTATTCCCAAGGAGCTCTCTGCTAAAAGGGAAGACAAACAGCATATAAAGCAGCAGCACGTGACGTATGCAGCCATTTCCAAATGTGCACCATTCAGGGGAGAGAGAAGTTGCTAGGAGGTCTGGACTGGCAGCTGGATGAGATCAGGGAAAACTTCACAGTGGAGTTAATAGTTAAGCTGGATTTTGAAAGATGAGTTTTCTAAGTGGTTCAAGGGAGGGGCAAATGGCATTCCAGAGAGGGGAACAGTGTTTACAAAGTTACAGAGGAGTAAAATAACCTTTCAAATTTAGAGACAGTTGTTTTTCTGGAGAATAAAGTGGGATTTGGAGAGAGGCAGGAGATGTGGTTAGAAGGAACCAAGGGGCTAGAATTGGAAAGCTGTTGTAGATCATGGTCCGGAGTTGATGCTCTGTAGGCTGGAATGGGCACTAAAGAGTTTTAGGCACAGGAGTGATGTGGTTAGAGTTTCCCTTTAGTGAGATGACTCTGGGGCTATGCAGAGGATGGACAGTTTGCTCAGACTTTAGCAAGCACAATATAATTAACCTGAGTTTCTCTTCACGAGCACGGCTCTTGCAATGCCTCAGACTTTGTAATTCAGGCTTTCAGGGATGAAATACACAGGAAAAACGAACAGATTCATTGAGTGCCTTCTCTGTGCCAGGCCTGTTCTCAGCATTGGAAATTCACTGGTAAATAAACAATTTCCTGCCCTCATGGGCTACAATACATGTAGGCCCAGAGGCAACATGGCCTAATATCCCTAAAGATGCTTTTGTGGACACTTATTAGTCTCTTGAAATATTCTGTCCCCAAAATATTCTGTTTCTCGGTAACAAGGAAATATTCTGTTCCTTGGTAAAATAATTGACAAGTGCTACATAGTTTATCTCCTATTAAAGATTCATAAACACAACATTTGCTAATTACAGTTTCTGAGAATTTCTCCAGGAAAGAAATCTAATCTTTAATTTCTCTGTGTTAGCCATCTGTTGTTTTTACCTGCTCGGTGTGAGTTCCCCTTTCTGGGAACTTCACCCTAATTTTGCCCTGGGGAACCGTTCCCCTGAATTAGATACAGTGCCGAAGGGCTGTTAACCAAGATGCCTCGCCCCTGCCCTGGCCTAGGTATAGACACACAGACGGACAGGCCGACCAGGGGCTTGTTTCCTGGAATTTGTGTCTTGAGTAGAGAAATGCAGTGATTATATATGGCTTATGTTCGTTTATCTTAGTGGTGGTCCTCTGCTTCCTGGATCTTTCAAACTGCTCTTTTTCCCGTGCTTTAAATTTTTTGGTTATCCGGCTTGTAATAGAATAAGATAATCAGTCTTTCTGACTCCCACTGGCTCGAGCCCACCTGGTTCCCATAACCTGTTGGTTAGCAACTTTTGCTTAGTTTGCACATAGATATACTAATCATTAAAGGATCTAACTTACAGCCGAGGAATTACTGAAATGACCTGAGGTAAGGAAGGTATGTACAAAAACAATGATTGTTTATCAAAAAGATTTATCAGAACCTCATGACTAAGACCACGGTAACTGGAGTTTGTTGACTAGACAAAAAGTTTCACCATCCCCCTCGGACCCTTGCTGACGTTGGGATATCTTCGGTCATCAATCACCTCCTGATCTCAAACCCCTCCCGTTTCCCCTTTCCTCTGACGTTAAGGAAGCCGGATTCTGGACTTTCTCAAGATGGTTCTCTAGGAAGCGCTAGCCTGCCGTGTTCTCGGCTTGCTGGCTTTCTGAATGAAGTCGCTTTCCTTGCCCCAGCTTCCTGTCACTCGGCTTACTGGCTGTCGTGCAGGGAGCAGCTTGAGCTTTCGCTCAGTCACAAACTTTCCCTTGTGTGACTGTTCAGGTTGTGTGACCGTGTTGCAGACCTATGCACGTCCTACGAGAATGGGTATAGAGCGTGGAGAGTCCGTGACCCTGGCTGCCTCTCGAAGCCACAGAGAACTCTGGATGGAGCCGACTGGTATCAGCATCCGGAAACAGACATTCGTTTGGAGATTCTGCCTACGTGTACACACGATCACATTGCTGCCTGCACGTGCACAGCCTGGTCCTGTCTCTGGGCAGCCCCGCGTATTTGCTGAGGTTGCTTCTTTCATTATTCCACTTCTCTCAGATGTTCTGACAGCATCTGAGAGAAAACCCATCTAGACACAGTGGCCTCAGCTGGGGAGTAGGGTTGGGGCAGAGGGTGTACTTACTGCCAAAGGAGTGTGTGCTCCAGGATAGGATGTGGCTGGGCAGCCAGGAATGTGGGTACACGTAGCCACAGCTCTGCTCGCCAGGCCCTTGCAAACATCCTTTAGAAGGGCCTGGTGTGTGTGTTTTCAAGGAACTAGCATTAAAGTTGTTTTAAATCATTAAATATTTTTAAAAGGTAAGAAAGGAAAAATAAAGTGCTTCGAAATATTTTTAAAAAGAAGAAGAGCCTGAAAGATTGAGGTGTGTTGGTGTGTTTCTGTATTAGTTCATTCCAGCTGCTATAACAAAACATCACAGTCTGGTGTCTGGTGTTAAAAAAGTTAAAAACAACAACAGAAAAAAAAAACCAAAATTAAACTGAGTAAATCTGAAGATCTAATTGGCTTTATTAAATGACTCATGGCCCTGGCCGGTTTGGCTCAGCGGTTGGAGCGTCGGCCTGCGGTCCAGAGAGGCCCGGGTTCGGTTCCCGCTAAGGGCATGTACTTCGGTTGCAGTTTGTCCCCGGCCCTGGTTGGTTGTGCGGGTGGCAGCCACTCGATGTGTCCCTTTCACGTCGATGTTTCTCTCTCTCTCTCTCTTCCTCTCCCTCCCTCCCACTCTACCTGAACAAAAAATGGGAAAATGTCCTCGGGTGAGGATAAAAAAAAATAATAATAAAAATAAATAAATAATAAAAAAATAAAAAAATAAATGACTCATGAATTGAGCAGCATCTCACCTAGAAAGCAGATACCCTGAGGGATTTTACAAAATGGACCGTTTTTTATAGGAAGAAGGGTGTGGCACAGAAGTTATCAGCAAAAGCTAACAAAGATTCCTTTTACACCAGGATATCTTCTTTTTTGGGAGATAAGCAATGAGCAACAGCTTTATCATGCAGATTGCCTCTTCTTCCTGTGGGGGTGAATGGAGAGGGCCCACATTACAGACCACCTCCTCAGTGCTGCCCAGAACATCCCAGACCCGTTGATTAGGATTACATTTCTGGTGAAGGTCCAAACTGCAAGTAGATCAGGTATGATGCCTAGGTTTGGTATCTTGGGCTTTAGCACAAGTGATGCCGTTTTGGGCCTGCGATTTTCTCTTAAACACTGGGTAGCTTATGAACAACAAAAATTTATTTCTCGCAGTTCTCATAGTGGGATCCTGGAGAAGGCCCTTTTAGAGGCTGCAGGCTGCCAGCTTCTCACTGTGCCTTCATGTGGTGGAAGGGGCAGGGATTTCTGTGATGTCTCTTTTATAAGAACATTAGTCCCCTCTGTGAGAGTTTCACCCCCATGGCCTAATCACCCCAAACGGTCTACTTCTAATACCATCGTATTGTGCATTAGGAGTTCAACATACAATTTTGAGGGAGCCCTGGCCGGTTTGGCTCAGCGGTGAGAGCGTCGGCCCACAGACCGATGAGTAACAGGTTCAATTCTGGTCGAGGGCACGTACCTGGGTTTCGGTTCGTCCCCGGCCATGATTGGGGTTGTGCGGGAGACAACCAGTGGATGTGTCTCTCTCACATCAATGTTTCTCTCTCTCCCTCTCTCTTTCTCCCTCCCACTCTATCTGAAGATAAAATGGAAAAATATCCTCAGGTGAGAATAAAAACAAAACAAAACAACCAAGCAAATTTTGAGGGAGATAGAAACACTCTGACCATAGCAGAGTTGAAACAAGAAGCTTCAGTTTTACTCCATTCTGAGTGGGATACATATACTTTGGCCGCGGATTTAAAAAATAAGCTTGATTTATGGAATCCAAGCCATTTCTTTGCGGATGAAAAAGGAGTCACATACTAAACCTGACAAGCTCAGGGGGGGCCTGCATGGTGGGCCCTACCAACTCATGGTGGGTAGTTAAATCCTAGGCCTGGAGCCTGTAGGTCAACCTTTCTCTTAAATAAACCCATCTATTGTCTGTTTGCATCTGAGATAGCACATCTTTGAAATGTCAGAGTAATCTTTTTCAGACCCCTCTTGGCACAATGGCTGCACCAGAGCACAGGACCACAGAACCCCGCACTGTTATCTCACCTGCCCCCCATACCATCGCTAGGTGCTACAGAAGTTAGTTATGAACTGTCCGGTACCCACCAATGTGAGAGAAGCATGTGTCTCTCCATTTTACTTTTTATCCAATCCCAGATTTCCCCATTTTGCTTTCTCCCACCCCCTTAATCTACCACCAGTGCATTTCATGTAACCTTCCTGACGTCTCCTCCTTTTATTCTAATATATAAAATAAGCGGCAAAACTGCCCTTCTCCAGAGCAATTTCTTCATCCATTGAGAGTTTGCTTCCTGGCAATTGTTGTCAGTTTGGCTCAAATAAACTCACAAAAATTCTCTACAGTTTGACTGTTTCTTCTGTCAGCACCTCCCCTGCCCTTCATTTCATCCCTTCACTCCTTTCCCTCCCCCTTCTCTTCCTCTTCGTCCACAGGTGAGATAGCTACCTGCCTGATTTCTACTTCCCCTGGCGGCCTGGGTATGGCGTGGAGTTGTGCAATGATAAACTAACTTAACTTCCTGTTTGGGGAAGGAGCATCCTTTTACATGTGCGGCAGAGGCAGTCTTGTCACTGAGCTGCCCCATCTTTTCTAAAATACTTCAGCCAGCCAGAGTCGGGTGAGGTTTCTCACACCTGAGCCTCAGGTGGTACACCCCGTGCCATCTTCTAATTCTCCTCTGCTTCCTGGGAACCATTGGGAATCCTGGTCCTGTGCAAATAGCACAGGGCTAGGGAGGAAGAGACTGATTTTACTGATGAGAAACTCCCTCTCTCTCAAAACCCACTGAAGTGAATAGGAGGCAGGACTTCCTGCAACGCAGAGTGGAGGAGATAACAAATCTCTTCCTCACCAACAACTGGAGAAAATGATCCAAAAGCCCATCTCAGGGCTCTGAAAACTGACAAAGGTGGATGACAAATTGAGAAACATTCACGAAAGGCTGTTGAACTTTGGGTAAGAACAATGGGAGCCTATGGCTTTCTTGCCTGGGGCTGCTGAGTGTCCCTACCCCAGATCTGTTAGCCCAGCACTGCTGCCCGGGAAAACCAGCAGCTTAGCGTTAGGGGGACTGGCTCGCTTTAGAGGGAAGGGCGCTCTCAGTGAAATTAGAAAACTCATTAGAAAGCAAACAGGAAGAGCCTATAGCCTATAGCCTGAGTTGGGGGCCAGAAACTTAACTGGGAGACTGCGGAAATTACATCATCTCTCCACACGTCTCACTGGCTGACCGAGAGGGTGTGCGTGCACAGAAAGTCCTGATGGGCCAGTGGAAAGCGAAAGCTGGGGCAGACTTGAAACCTACGTGTGTGTATGTGTATTTACCATTTGTAAAAATATGTTTTTATTGATTTTTTAGAGGGAGAAGAAGGGAGAGAGATAGGAACATCAATGTGAGAGAGAAACATTGATCAGCTGCCTCCTGGACGCCCCCTACTGGGGATGGAGCCTGCAACCCGGGTATGTGCCCTGACCGGGAATCCAACCAGGACCTCTCAGTCCATGGGATGATGCTCCAACCACTGAGCAACACTGCCCAGGCTCCAATGGTTTCCATTTCTTCCTATGGATTCAAGTTACCTTCTGTATAAATATATATATTTCTTAATTTGTTTAAAAGATATAAGATTGTACAAAGCAACGATTATGATACTGTACTGCTGGAGATAGGCATACACGGCATTCGCACAAAGAAGAAGGAAATGGAACTATATTGGAGCAAAGTTGCTATGTTTTACCGGAATTAAACCAGTGTTAACCTGAAGTAAATTGTAGTAAGATGTGTAATTCCAAGAACAACCATGAAGAAGATAACTTAAAAAATATAGTTAAGAAGTGAACTGATTTACAGTCACCTAGCCAGCTAGTGGGAGTGAGACAACACCTCACCTCCCTGCCTCAGCTTTTCATATGTCAACTCAGGCCACCAACACCAGCCGGTACTCCAGTGTGAGGCTCTGACCTCCCATGCTAGATCTGACTTCACTCTTTGAAGTAAGCCCTGGGCATACTGCAGGCTACTGGGCTCTGGCCAAAGTCAGGAAAGCTGATGTGGCCTCACTCTCCCTTTTCTCCCTGAGGACGACTTGGACTTGGTTGCCCTTCCCTGAGGCTGAAGCTCTCAGCAGTGATGTCCGGAAAGTCAGGCTGCTTTGGGGATGACTTGAGTACCCCAGGATTTTCATCCTCTGTCTATGAAATGGAATCTAAGGGAGGCCTTGCATTGTATTTCAATCAGCTGATGTAGCCTCCTGCATTTCCTGAGGTTCCTGTTACTCAGAAGATGAATTTCACCACTGTCCTCTTCACTCCATGTACAGACACAGGTCCCACTTCCACAGCCTCCATCCTACCTCCGAAGCTCAAAGGGAAAGGCGGTCAGTGCTCCTGACTAAATAGTCGGGTCTCGCATGGTTTAAGAATTCTTGTGGCACACCGGTTGAACATCCCTGGTATATAGGATCACCTGGGGAACTTCTTACAATGCAGATTCTGGTTTAATAGGTCCAGAGAGCCCGAGATTCCACATTTCTAACACAGTCCCAGGAGATGGACTGCGGCTATTCAGTGAACTAAGAGCAGTTAAGATCTAGACCAGCGCACAGCGATGTTCTAACACCCTCCTCCTTGGAGCTAATATTGACAGCATTATTTTGAGGGTACTGAAAGATAAAAAAATGAAAAATAGGGCTGTAAAATATAAAAAGAAACATATTTAATCTGGGTTACTGACATTTTTAAAAACCTTCCATACTGATAAGTTTTGTTGTGTTTTATCTGGGTTTTACTATGATTCCTGGCTCCTCCTGACTGTCTTTCCACAGAATTCAACACCACACAGAGCCATCTTGAAGCCTTTCTGAAGGAGTGTATTGATTGAGATAACAAAAATAACTCCTCACATGTATCCATCCAGCCATCTGTGCAGCCATCTGTTCAGCTATCCATCCCACCCTCTCTGCACTCGTCCTGCGTTTCCTCGGGTCCACCCTGCGGCACCTATGCTGCGAAGGAGGTAGGTGTTAATGAGACAGTTTTTGCCCCTAAGAAACTTCATCTCTGCTGGAGATGACATAATTCTTGGAATATATTCTCAAGGACAGTATTAATGTAAAGGTCTAAACATTGTGAGAGTAATCGTTAAGGACCTGGCTGTAAACTTGAGTCATCCATGATCAGATTATGCAATAAGCGAAACAATACTTTCAACAAGACAAATGAAATAGGATTTTATTTCCTAGATATTTTTAACTTTTCTGACCTTCTCTGGCCTATTTTCACGTAGAATCAATTTGAATAAGAAAAAATCCCAAAGTCTACCTTTTCTGCTTTCAGAAAGATGTGTTTCTGTTCTTGAGCACAGGCAAAAATAAAGGGCATGCGTAGGGGTGTCTTCAAGAAGGTGGTTATTCCCAGCATCTGTCTTGACATCGTGAGGGGAGTGTGTGTTGATGTGTTTGGGCCAGAAGATTTTTGGAGGTTGCAGAAACTCTGAGGTGCTTCCAGTCTGGAGTACAGAAGAGTCAGAAGGAACTTTAAAGTTCATATCACCCATTTCCTCCCAGACTGGTTACATCAAACCTCCTAGAGGTACATCCAGGATTTCTGCTTGCAGTCTCCCTCCCAGAAAATCAGTGTATTCCAGCAGTGTCTCTGCTAGTATTTCCATTAAGGCCAATTACTCTTAAAAATTCACTCAGATTGCCTGGCTGGTTTGGCTCAGTGGTTAGAGCATTGGCCCGAGGACCAAAGAGTCGCGGGTTCAATTCTGGTCAAGGGCATGTACCTGGCTTATGATTCAATCCCTGGCCCTGGTTGGGGTCGTGTGGGAGGCAGCCAGTCGATGTCGATGTTTCTATCTTTCTCTCTCTTTCTCCCACTCTATTGGAGGTTAAACAGAAAAATATCCTTGGGCGAGGATTAAAAAAAAAAATTCACTCAGATTTCATGATGAAATCTGCCTTATTCATACCACTACCCACAGGCCAGCTTCCCCATCTCTCTTCCCCATCTCTCTCTTTTCCTTCACATGCATACTCCTATCTATTACAAGTTCACAGGAATTGGAAGGATTTAGTTCTGCAAATGACTTCAGAGGGACAGACAAGATGCAAACACACACCAGAGCATTCACAGGGAGCCGAAGAAGAGACTGTAACCCTCACCAGGGGCTATGCATTAGTCCTCGCCCCTCTGCTCTGCCTGCCAGTACCTTCCTGTGCACTCCCCTTTCCCGCAGCTGCCGCAGCTCTCTGGGTCCTTCCCCAATTCCCCCCATGGGGAGAAGAATTGTTACTTTGAGTGGTCAGGGTTTGGGACATTGATTAGGCCACGCTGACTAGTGGGCAAGGTTACTATATCTTAAGATGTATGAACCTCTTCTTTTTTCTCCTCTTCTCATAGCTGGATGAGTAAGTGGAGCTCTGTTGGCTCACTCTTCGACTTCCGTCCTGCTGAGTGACAGGATGTCAAGATGGAAACTTGGGGCAGGATGCTCCAGGCCCAATAGCTTGTGCACAACTTGTAATAAAGTGGTACTTTCATTTGTATTCATTAGTCTTTTTTTAAATGGCTTCTTTGGAAACTCCAATGGAAGAGCAGATACACAGAGTAGAATTTGGGCATTCCTGGCTCATAAAATCATTAATATTTCACTCTAACTCCCGGGGAAAGAAAAGGATAGTGTATTTGTTAGGGTTCAGTATAGGAAAGAGATGCCACTTTCGCTATTTTACAGAAGAAGATATTTAATGAAGAAAATTATGTGCTAGTAAAAATCTTTGGAAGTGTGGAGGAGCAAAAAAGTAACAGCAAGACCAACCCCTGGGGAATGACCACCTACGAGGCCACCCCTGGAAATTTCGAGAACTCACCACCCTGATGGCCAAGGACCCTGCATTGCATGATCTGCATTTCAAAGGATCAGGAAGCCAGAACAAGGAGCATACTACCCCCACTGCCTTCGTCACAGCTGGAACCCTGCCATAGAAAGATCTCTTATATCCAAGATGTTTTCCAGAAGAAAACAAACAAGCAAACAGTGCACAGGGGGTAAGGAGGTCCTCTGCCCCATTTCTGCCTTGCACAAGCGCATCTAATTGGTGGGACATAATTTGTATCCTTCTCCTAGATGCAAAGGAGTCTGGGAATGCAGCTTTTAAGACTTCCAGCTTATAGACTGGCGGAGGGAAGTAAGGAGGCTGAGCAGGCAGTCAGTCCATCAGTCCACCACAGGGAGCAAAGGAAGGGCAGTGTGGTGTTATGAACTGAATGTTTGTGTCCCACCCCCCAAAATCATATGTTGAAATCTTAACATATAAGGAGGTGGGGCCTTCAGGAGATGCTTAGGTCATGAGGGTAGAGCCTTCCTGAAAAGGTGAGTGCCCTTAGGAGAGGAGTTATGAAACAGCTCCCCTCCCCACTCTGCTTTCCACCATGTGAAGGTACAACACGAAGACCGCAGTGGGCAGTGGAGAAGAGGGCTCCCACCACAGCCCGACCATGCTGCCCTCTGATCTCAAACTTCAAGAACTGTGAGAAGTATTGTAAGGTATACAAATGTCCAATCACTGTGTTGTACACCTGAAACTAATCTTATATCGCGCGTCAACTGTACTTGAAAAGTAAATTTAAAAAAATAAAGAAATAAAAAGAAAGACATCCTCCCTGCTGGAAAAATAAAAGACCCGTGAGATATAAATTTCTATTATTTATAAGTCACCCAGATTATGGTACTTGGCTACAGCCCAAACAGTCTAAGATACATGGTGTTACTTTATACTTAAAAACATGTGCTTTAATTGTTACATGCTTGAAGAAAAACTGGAAAATCATGAAAAATACAGAGAATGTTGTAGCCATCAGATATTGGTTGCAAGTGAGAGAAAGTCTGTGAAGCAACCTGAGATAACAGAGGGGCACTTGTGAGACGGTCACTGGAGCAGCTCCAGGAGTAAGACTTCAAAGGGGACGAGCTTGGCTGCCTTGGTTCGTCATGGCTTCCTGCTTCCTGTTTCAGGAGCCTTGCAGGAGGAAGGTTGAGGAGCTGGCTGAGGCTTACGGGGCCATTAGACCATATTGTTCTTCCTCGGAATTAGGAACTAATAGAGAAATAGAGACAGATGTTGATGGAGGGAGATCAACACTCTGTTCATTAACAAGACTGGCCCAGAGAATTGCCACGACTGGTTTGCTAACACTATCCCTTCTGATTTGAAATGACGCATGCCCTTCTAAAGGCCGACAGTGACGCTCACTTGGCATATGGAAGAGAGCAGAATGTGTGCTTTCCACAGGTTGATACAAAAGGAGAGAGGACAGGCCACACGGCAACCAAGGGCTTCACATCGCCACGGCTCCTGTGAAGGACTGTGTCAAAATGGGGGTCGAATTTCTGTCCCTCTTCAGTTCAGGTGGGTTTTCCCAATACTGTTTCTTCTTGGAAATGGAAATTCTTTATCTAGAGACATGAGGACAGGGACATAAAGTTTCATCTAATAGAACTGAGATAATGGATGTCAGATCCTAGGAGAACAAGAATAGAAGAGGACCGAAATAAAGAGTCTGGAGAATTCTCTAAAATCACATGATTAGAAGGAAAAAAAAAAAAAAAAAGTTGAACCAGCAAAAGAGACAGAATAAGAATGGTCAGAAAATTAGGTGGAAAACCAGAAAAAAAATGATGGTCAAGAAATCAAGTAAGGAAACATTTAGGAAGTACATGGTAATCAATGTGGAAAGCATGAGTAAGATAAAGGCTGAAAACTGATGTTTTTTTAAAAAAGAAATTTAGGAGGAGAAATTCATATAACGTAAAATTAATTATTTTACAGTGAAAAACTCACTGCCATTGAGTATATTCACAATGCTGTGCAAACACAACTTTTATCTAGTTTCAAACTATATCCTTTACCTCAAAGTAAAACTCTGTACTCATTAAATGGCTTCTGCCCATTCCCCTCTCCCAGCCCCTGATGACCGACAATCTGTGTTATATCTCTATGGATTTATCTATTCTGAATAGTTCATGTAAGTGGAATCATACAACATGTGACCTTTTGTGTGTCTTGCTTCTTTCACTTAGCATAATGATTTCAAGGTTTATCTACAGTGTAGCATTCATCAGCACTTCGTTGCTTTTTATGGCTGAATAATATTCCATATATTATAATAATATCCCATGTATATTACAAATGTTTTATCCACTTATCCACTGGTGGGTGTTTGGGCGGTTTCTATCTATTGACTGTTGCGAATAGTGTTGCTGTGAATTTGTACATTTTTTTTAGTATCTGTTTTCAGTTTTTTGGAGTTTATATGTAGGGATAGGATAGTGGGGTTATATGATCACTCTATGTGTAACTTTTTGAAGAACCACCAAATCGTTTTTTGAAAACTTACTTTTGATGTGGCAATTTGATATTAATTGTTGAGCCTAGCTAGAAGAGTTGCAGGAGAATAATGACTGTGGAAAACAGATGGTAAGAGATTAAGAAGTGAATGAATTTAAAATGTAAAATTTTGAACAGCTTTATTGATGTGTATTTGACATACGATAAACTGCATGTATTAAAAGCACAATTTCTAGCCTTGGGGAGAAGTAGGAGCCCTTCTTCCTCTGAAACAGAAATAAAATAAGCCAGAGCGGGTTTTATAAAGCAAGTTAGAAATGGTTGAGGAGAGATATTAAGGGATTTAGCACCCGATGGTCTCTTTTCCCAGTAAAAGAGTTGAGTTGCCAGATTGAAATGAGAAAGGTAAGTGTGGGAGCAGAGGGGTTAAGGAGGTGTGGTAGATGCTTACCCCAAATCCATTCTCCCCTCTTTCTTAGTAATAGAGTCTTGACTTTGTTTAGGTTGGTGATATACACAGCTAAAAGATTGCATTTCTCTACAAATTAAAACCACAATGAGATATCACAACACACCTGTCAAAAAGGCTATTATCAATAAATCGACAAACAAAAAATGTTGGCAAGGATGCGAAGATAAGGGAACCCTTGCGTACTATTGGCGGGACTGCAATTTGCTGCAGCCACTGTGGAAAAACAATATGGAGGTTCCTCAAAAAATTAAAAACAGAACTACCTTATGATCCAGCAATTCCACTTTTGGGTATTTATTCAAAGAAATCCAAGACACTAATTTGAAAAGATATATGCATCTCTATGTTCATTGCAGCATTATTTATAATAGCCGAGATATGGAAGCGATCTAAGTGCCCATTAATAGACGATCAAATAAAGAAAATGTGGTACATATAAACAATGGACTATCACTTGGCCATAAAAAAAAAAAATCTTACCATTTGCAACAACATGGATGGACATAGAGGGTATTATACTAAGTGAAATAAGACAGAGAAAGACAAATACCATATCATTTCACCTATATGTAGAACCTAAAGAACAATATAAATGAACCAACAAAACAGACTCATAGACACAGAGAACAACTGATGGTTGCCAGATGGGAGGTGGGGTTGGGGGATGGGTGAAAAAGGTGAAGGGATTAAGAAGTACAAATTGGTAGTTACAGGATAGCATGGGGCTGTGAAGTACAGCATAGGGAATACAGTCAAAAATATTGTAATAACTATGTATGGAGATATGTGGGTACTGGAGTTATTTGGGGGATTATTGAATGTCAACTGTTATTGAAAAATTTTAAAGCACATTAAAAAAATACACACACAAAAAACAAAAATAAGAAATAAAAGACTGCACTTCTTAATTTCTCTTACAATTAGGTGTGATCATGTGATTAAGGTATGGCCAGCAAGATATCAATAGAGTATCATATGGGACATCTAGGAAGGCTTTTGAAAGCGAGATAACTCAGCTTTGAGGAACATTCTTTTTCCCTTCTTTTCTTTCATGTCTTTGCTCTCTAGAATGTGAACATGATTGGTGCTCCAGCAGCTATTTTGGGTCATGAGGCAATCTCGAGGATAGAAGCCATCTGCTGAAGATGGCAGAGCAGAAAGATAGCTACACCTAGCTGTTCATGACTGTGATGTCTCCATCGCACACTTGGTTTGCCAATGTCTAATCTTCTATTACCTAGTTGAGAAATAAACTTCTCTCAAGTTTAGGCCACTGATATTTTGTGTTTTAGTTTTACACACCCAAATATACTCCTAACTGAAACAAGAGAGTATTAAAGCTTTAGTATAGTTTCAGTGGTGAGTGGGAAAGGGAACTTACTAGGGCCTAGTAAAGGGTTCACGAGCTGAGGCCTCAGTGCAGGGAGTCATCAATCTGCAAGGTGGTGTGCTTTTTTTTTTAAACTCCTGGAATCCTGAGAGCAGAAGCAGAGGCAAACACTTGATAAATTCGAGAGGTGGGAGCCGTTCTAGCAGATATAGCAGAATGATAGTCAAGCGAGGAAATGAGGGTGGTGTCGTTATTGGGTTTGAAGCATTTGACCTTGGGATCCAGGTTGAACAGGTGAGAACTGATGACGAGGGTATTGGGTACTTGAAGAGGATTTTGGGGTGGTATTAAGGGTAGAAGCTCAGGAAGTTGTGATCAGGCAGTGGGATTTCTAAGTCTCGTGTTTCTGCAGTGGAAATCAAAGGAATGGTAATGCTGAGGCCTGGGCGTGGCCCTGGCATTGAGGCGCTCGCTGCGGTGGAATGGAGCTACAGGTACTGGCATGAAGGAAGGCCAAAAAATGTGGGCCCAGTTTGAATGGGGGATGACTTTGTTCACTGAAGTGAGCCAGCAGGTTATCAATTTGAAGTCTGCTTACATAACAGGAACCAAGAGGAATAATAGCTTCCGTGTCCATCTTAAAACAGGCAGGTCACACTGAAAGTTTCTGGAAAGAATTTCCAAATGGGCCGACGAATGGTTCAAACAGGGCAGCTGGAGAGGCATTGCGCGAGGAATGCATAAACCACCACCGCAGTCCAAATGCAGTGCATACATCTCCAATTACGTGGAAAGAGCCAGGGGACGTCTGGCCAAAGATCCCCGAGGTGGACAGTGACTTTTGGAAAGGCACCGACAAATTAAATTAGACATTTTCTGTGAAGACATCTTTCTGAACACAAACAACATTTCAATTAGTGTCACACAGGGAGGATGGTTCCTGTTAAAATGAGCGATTCTTCTTTAGCTCTCAGGGACATGATATTGAAGAACGGACCCAGGAAAGGAAATCTGTGTATGTTTTCAGAGAAATCATTGTGGTTTTGTATTGATTTGTACCAGAGAAAGAAAGTAATTTAATGAAATACATAATGTTCTCAGCCAGGGTAGCACATCATCCTAGAAATGAGGGGAAAATGGTCGATAGACTGGACTCTCAGATGATGGCTAAATAGGTGAGCTGTGCTTTTGGAGTAGAGGTCATTAAACTTTCCAGCATGGGCGCCCTCTCCTCAGAGCATCGGAGCAGTGGGGCCTGCTGGTAGCAGAGTGAGTTCTATGATTAGACTACCTAAGTTTGAATCCCTGCTTGTTAAAGGTATTAACCTGGTGTCCTTGTCTACATGTTTTTATTTCCTTACCTTAAGCATTCTCCTTCTGGTTATTTTGCCAATCCACACTGTAACCCTCCCCAGAGGTCAGCAATATTTAGTTTTTGTGTATACCTCCAAAGATATTCTATGCATTTAACAGTCCATGGATGTGTTCTTTTTCTTTCTGAATGAAAGCACTTTTCTAAACCCTTTACACAAAGAGCCTCCTCCACTGTATTAAAACAGCTTTCACATTCATTGCCTTATTTGTGACTCATTCACTCTTTCTTTGTTGTGTGACAGCAGCAAGGTCAATAAACTCGCTTGCTGACACACAGTGAAAAGGGTCAGAGCTTAGGTTAGGACACAAAACTTCCAAGTCCACCGTTCACTGTTCATTTCTTAGACCAGCCTGTCTGAAATGGATCCAAGATTCAGTGCTTTCTCTCTAACGAGTCCATCTGGATGTTTGCATTTAGGGGCCCTGTTGCCCTAACCAGTGTCTAACTAAATGCAGCTGTTCCACAAATGTTTGTTGAGTGGAACAGAATTGGTTAATTCATAACCCTGGATAATGATTCACATTTTTATCATTAATCCCTCACATTTCCTAGGAGATACAACCTTAGCATACATGCTAATGGAAATGCTGGGCATGGGTGCAAATACAAAACGTCCTGGTCCCAGCCAAGTGCAAGTTGTTCAGCAAGCTGGAAAACTGACACGGTCCTCTGGCTATCACACCAGTGAGTCAGCTAGCATCCATCCTGGCTCACAAGACCTCCAGTCTGTGTGTTCTACTTGTCAGTAATAGTGTGTGAGCAGGTCGGGGTGACCACTGCAGTTTCCTTGGCTCAGAAATCACAGGTAGAGCCAGCTTTTTACTGGTTGGTTACAGGTCCCTACCTTCCCTCTGTGCAGCCAAGGCCTGGGAAATACGGTGTACAGGGTGGAAAGCTGAAAGCAATGCCGTGTTTATACCACACATGAGAGACATTTTATGCTTTCAACACAAATTTGTAATGTAAGATACTGTAATTTATTTGTAACATAAGATTACAGTGCTGTAAACTCACCTATTTATCAAAATTCATTCCTACTTACTACTGGGAGAACAATTTAAAAAGCTGGTTGAAGCTCATGTACTTTTGGTATTTTGTGTTTTGGGCCTCTCTTGCCATGTTCACACAATGCTGGTGTTCTTGTGATGGTACCAGAGAAAGAAAATATCTGGATGCCTTTAAATACCATTTACATGGAAAGCCTTCAAATCACCATTTGATTCCTTCTCTTTTGTAGGAGAACACTTCCACATGAGATATCTCATTTGATCTTCAGAACAACGTTAGCTAAGGCAGCTCATTTTTCTTTTGGAGAGTTTGAGACCCAAAGAGGCATGATGGCATGGCCAGGGACAAAAGGAGGAGAAGAACTGGATCTGAACCCCATTCTTTTGAATTTAAGACCAAAGTTTTTCTACTTTATCTCATGTTCCGTACCTGTCCATCCATTCCTGCATCCAACCATTCATTGTTAATTCATTCAACAAAAATTTTTGAGTACCTATCGTGAGCCAGGCATTGTACTAGGTGTGCTATGGTAAATAGAAATGTCAGCCATAGCTCTTCTTCTCAGGGAATTTGTAATTCACTAGGTATATCAGCTACAGAGTTGTGTAATTCTCAACTGAGACAGAAAGGGATATGTATGAGAGAATCAGAATGTCCTGTGGGGGTTCTGATGCAAGAGGGGTAACAGAACTGGAGACAAAGTAATGGAAGATGTTCACAAGAAGTGATTGACATGGAAGGAGGCCATAATATAGGAACACTGTGTGTAGAGAGAATCGTTTGAAATTTATTGGCTGAGGGAGTGGTCCAAGGGCACCCTGAAATGACTCAGGGGAGCAAGTACAGGAGGGGGCGGAGAGAGAGAGAGAGACAGACAGAGACAGAGAAAGTGAACATATTTGAAAGGGAACAAAAATAGAAGAGTTCCCCCCAGTGAAATGAACTTTTTAGAAAGAATGTACATATGGCTTTGAAAGTTCAGAGCCAAAGTAAAAGAGCCTGAAAAGTGGCCAGTAACATCTAGGTGGTACAGATAAATAGTGCTTCTAAATTCAGGGAGCATTTTCTGCTCAGTCTGAATATTTGGAGCATCCCATGGGCAAGGGCAGCATGAAATCAGATATAGCTCCTTCTAAAAGCAGTTTTGGATAGAATCTAAATTACCAATTATAGTAGAGTTAGGACAGCTAAGAAAATTGGAAATTTGTGGTTTTGGAAATGAGTCTGTTAGGAGAGTTAGGGTAGCAGATGTGTAGGCAAAGTGAATGAGCATTAGAAACTGAGATCACCCAGGGAGTCTCAAGGTATAAACGTGGTCTGCATATTGAATGTGAAATATGTATTTTATTTGGCATTTCCTCTTACATACATATATTTTGTATGATTTGATGATGGCTATATGCCCTATATATCTGATAGTTCCTAGACTGGTAAGAAAAGAAAGTACGAAAATATACCAATGAGAAATGATGCCACAATACTAATTGCCTCAAGGAATTAATAAAAAAAAGTGTCCTTATTAATGTATTGTGTACATATTGTCCCATCAAAGATTCTGAGTTATACTGAAGAGTTCAGGAATAGGTGCAATGAACCCAAAAGGAACCAATGATAGTACTTTCAACTCTCTCATTCAACCAGGGGTTTGTATGTTTTCCTTCCTAGACTACAAGATCCTATGAAGGGAGGGACCCTTTTTTGATCATCTCTGCATTCCCTATGCCCAGTGCTGTACCTAGAAGGTAGAGATGTTTCTCTGAATGTGGGCACACAGCCTCACCTGCTGAACCTCACCTATTTCTCACAGTTCTTCACAGACTACATAGATGATGGAGTGTTTAAGTGATATAGAGACTGTGCTATAGGAACTCGGACTAGGGGAAATCACTTCTGGCTGGGAAGGTCCTGAAAGGCTTCTTAGAAGATGTGGAACTTCAGACTTGGTGAGAGTTACATTGGCAAAGAGAAACAAGGAGGATGTTCCCTA
This sequence comes from Tadarida brasiliensis, assembly GCA_030848825.1. NCBI lineage: Eukaryota > Metazoa > Chordata > Mammalia > Chiroptera > Molossidae > Tadarida > Tadarida brasiliensis. The sequence goes on from CM061264.1 coordinate 51,722,224, forward strand.
ACTTCAGGGTCCAGAGGTGGCTGGGATTTTGGTGGGAACTCAGGGAGGTGGGCTCTAATGAAAGCGTTGGACGCAATAGTCTTGCATCAGAATTGTAGCTTCTGCAAGGAATCTGTCTCTGAGACCATTTGCCTCTGAATAGAAATGAAAATTTGATCATGGAGACATTCCCTAATGAAGAGAGGAAGAGAAGAAAGTCAAGGAATAGGACCAATCTCTGGATAAAATCTCCCTAACGTGAAGAGAAGTCAATCAAGTCAATTTCAGGAAGAGGTGAATGGGATGAAGGCCTCACGCCGGCCAGAGCAGTTCTCCTGCTGAGGCAAAAAGGAAGCAGGTTTTCAAGTGAGCAGGGAGGAAGCTGCTGGGGTTGGTTTGGAATGTCTGGTCTTCTTGGCTCAGCAGTTAAAGCATCTTGAACCAAAGAGTTGTGGGTTCGATTCCCAGTCAAGGACATGTACCTCGGTTGTGGGTTTGATCCCAGGTCCTGGTCGGGGTTGTGTGGGAGGCAACTAATCAAAGTCTATCTCACATTGATGTTTCTGTCTCTCTTTCCCTTCCTCCCTTCCACTCTATCTTAAGAAAAAAAAAAAAGCTAAAAGAAATAAATAGATCTGCAGTTAGGAGCTGCACATTTCCTAGTCTGTGCTTCTTGCTTCGTCACGATTCCCTGAGCAACGACTCACCACTGGAGTCCTCATTTCCTTCTTGGGGCATTGCCAACTTAACAAGCTCTAAAATGAGCCCTTCCCTCATCCTCTGCCATTGCTTCATTAGTGCTGTGAGAAAAATATTAATTTATTGAAATGCATTTTCGTTGTGGTTACTCGTTAAATTCTTCCAGGGCTGCCCCACTGGTGTGGCTCAGTGGATTGAGCATTGTCCCATGGACTGAGAGGTCCCAGTTCGATTCCAGGTCGGGGCACATGCCCGGGTTGCAGGCTTGATCCCCAGTGGGGGGCATGCAGGAGGCATCGATGGATGTTTCTCTTTCACATCGATGTTTCTATCTCTCTCTCCCTTCCTTTCTCTCTAAAAAAAAAATCAATAAAAACATATTTAAAAAAAATTCTTCCAGGGCTAAATGTCCATGAGTTTTAGAGAAGCTGAGAAAATTTGTTCCCAAAATCTGACTAAGGATTTGTGCCCCTTCACTGTTTCCTCTCCTCTTCCAAGCTCTCATTCCACATATGGCAGGGGGCGGGGGGCTTCCCTAAGAAAGGGAAAACGGGCTTTCTTGGAGAAGTGGGTGAGTAGTCAGCAAGCACAATTACTGAGCACGGTGTGGGCATGTTTCCCATGATGCCTGTGGCAAACTTCACCTCGGAGGCTTGAGAAAACACATGCACTCTGTCATCTTGAGGCAGGAACACTAAGTTCAGTGATCACTGCATGGATCACTGCATGAATGGAGGAGGAAGGGACTGTTAAAGATGCAACTTCCCAAAAGCCAGGCTAGGGGACATAAGGCCTTCCACAGCAATGGCAGAGCAGAAGCAAAAAGACATTCCTGAGTAACAGGCAGTTGTTAAATATCACTCTCTGTTGCTAAAGATGGTGAAAATACTACCAATGACATGTGTTTGAATGCTTACTATGGGACAGGCACTGAATGTTTACGTATGTTCACTTATCTAATACTTACAACTGTATGGGTTGGGGACTGTCATTAAGGCAATTTCATCCAGAAAGGAAGGAAGGAAGAAAGAAAGGGAAGGAGGGAGAAATGACATAATGCAGATAAAAGCAGTGCACTTTGACCACCACATACTAGTTTCCCTGGAGTTCCAGATGTTTCTCTTTGCATTTAAATGCAGGCATTTGATGGCCATTTAGACTCTGCCCAGTTTTTCCCCCCATTATAAACAGCATGCCACTAACCACTGACCATCCCTGTGAACTTCCAAGTCATTCTTCAGGGTAGAGGCCAAGAAGTGGAATTGCTGGGTGGGAGGTAATGAGAATTAAAAATATTTATTAGCTCTTCCAAACTGTCCTCCTAAAAGGCCTTTCGATTTATTTCCTCACCAACAGTGTGCAAGAATATACCCCCTGCTAGTCTTCAGGAAAACCTGCTGTTATCCATCATTTACATCATGTGTCAATCTCATGGGTGAAAAATGAGGTCTTGTTCTTAGTTTGTTTTCCCTTGATCACTAGTGAGGCTGTGCATCTTTTCACTTTGCCTATTTGTCTTTCTTCTGCAGATTACCTCCTCATACCATCATTTATTTTTATGTGGGGCTATTTGTCTTTGTTTTAAAAGAATTTTTAACATATTCCACATGTCTGTGATTTGTTATGTGTGTGGCAGGTATCTCCTCCCAGTCTATACTTTCTCTCATTTTTAGTTGGTGAGGTCTTCTGCCACTTACAAGTCTGATATACTCAAATTTATTTATCTTTTCTTGCTTTTTCATTTTGTTCTTCACGTATTCTGCTGTATTTTATTTTATACTTTAATGGTTTTGATTTCATATTTGGCTCTTTGAAGCACATTAAGTGTGTGCAGAAGGTTCTATCTTATTACTCTAGACACGGAACATGCTGAAGAGAATGCTGGTGGTAGAGCTGAACCCAGCACAAGAGGGGTAGGTGGAAGTGGCCATCGTCCCGTCTGGGGATGTGCTGGGATCTGCAGGCAGACTGCAGAAGTGTTTGCTAAGGCACGTATCTACAGCCCCAAATCACTCAGAGAATGAAACTCTTCACCATTGATTTTTTTCAAGATGTACCCTGAATGGAGTGTTTTCCAGAAGACACATCTCAGGGACAATAATAGGGTATTAATAATTATCACATGAAGAATTTTTCTGTGGTCATGTATGATTGGGAGAGGCTTGGCTAAACAATTATGGGTTTCTTTGGGAACAGCTCAATTGGTGAACATTTACATTGACCAGAGGCTGCAAGCTATCTTTAGGTGGAAGTTTGCAGTGTGTTGTAAAATCCTAGGGATCATTTAGTTCAAAGCTAATGTTCTCAACCTTGGTTGCCTTTTGGAATAGCCAGGGGAGTATTAGTTAGACATGGGTGAATCCGAGACTCTCAGCCCCAGAGAAGAGATTCAGTTGGTCTGGGATGTGATTTGGGCTCATGGAATTTTAAAAGCTCCCCCAGTGTTCCTTCCCCAATGTTCCTTATGTGCAGCCCAGGTGAAGAACCACTGATTCGTCCAACAGCTTCATTTAGTAGTCAGGTAAACAAACATCAAAGGGTTGTAAGGCATCCCAAGCTAGTATGAGGAATAGCTGGGGCCAGACACAGACGTTTGGAAGCCTCGGCCTGGCCTTCCTTCCACACCATGCTGCCAATGCATTAGGTGTGTAGGGTCTAACCTGGAGCACACACTGCAGTCATGGGCTTTGGCGTTTATCATACGCTCTCTTGTAGTGTTTATTGCTTCTGAATGTCCTCAGTTTCCTTACCAATAAAAGGGGCATTATAATACCTCTTCTCCCTCACATCAGAGTTAGTGAGAGTTGCATGAGGTAATGCACATTACTTCAATTCAAAGTGTTTTGAAAATGTACATTGTACAAATGGGAATGAGAAGAGTAGACAGCAAGGACAGATAACAGTGCCTAACACAGTGCCCTGTTCATAAAAGGGGTTCAGGAGATGTTTGTTAATAGTAATTGATGGTGGGAATAAAAAGCAGCTGCTCTTACAGAACAGTTTCTTCACAAACACACCTGGACTCCCTCACATCCTAGGCAAGTTGTCAGTATGACCTCCCTCAGGAAATCATTGACTAAAGTTACTATATTTCCAGCTCCAGGCTGTCAGAACATACATTTCATATAATTACCATTCACATGAATATGCATGAACATTTGTATAATTTTACACGCTATGTTCAATACTCTTCAACTTATACCCCACAGTGGTCATGCTGGGGATAGCCTTTTCCCTGAGCCATCCCCTAATACAGAGGACAGTTATCAGAGCCCAGAGATACTGGCCAAATGAAGGAGCTAGGAGAAGTTGCAAGCAAAGGAGGAGGCATCCAGGTGCCTAAAAGGGAAGCCTCACTCTTGCTACAACAAAGAAGTCAATGGAGTACTGTGGCTTGTCTAGAGCATCACAAAACTACCATGCTTTCCTGCAGAGGCTGTGGGAACAACATTTAGGATTCTGCAGGAATCTGGAAAGCCAGTCTGCAACTGGCAATGTGCCTGGGAGGGCAGTTCAATTCTTAGCCACGGAAAGAACTTAGAGAAGTCTGATGGGTGGCTTCTGACAGAAAGGACCCTCTGTAGCCTTTCCTGGTCACAACAGACTTTTCCTTCAGCTGTAGACCCTCACTAACAACCCAGATAGTCTATGTCACTTGCAATGAATTCAAAATGTTTACATGGTAGGTGCTGGGGACACAGTGGTGAACAAATTGATTCCATCCTTGTACTTGCGGAGAATATATTTGCATGGAGGATATGGACAAAAAGCAAATTAACAAAAAAAAAATAATTTAATTTAATTTAATTTTGCAGTGTTAAGAAGGAAGATTGATGGGTGGGAGCACCTGCTTTAGTAAGGATGGTCAAGAGTGGAGACCTGATGTGTATGTAAGAGAGGAGCATTTCAAGCAGAGAGAATGAATGTGTGAAGGACATAAGAGGGATAGACTTGGTGTGGTCTGGGACGTGGAGGACAACCAGTGCGGTTGAGGGTAGAGTGAAGAGGACCATGGCAGATGAGCAGATGCAGGTGGGGACACGGGCAGGGACCGGATCATACTAGCCATGGATGGGTGTAATGTATATATTACATAGCAATGTCCAGCTGCTTGGACAATAGCCAAAGGTAATATTCTAAATACTCAGGACCTGGCAGAGGTGGACTTGGTTTTGTGGGGCTGGAAGCTTATACAATTTTGGGGTCCTTCTTTAAGAAAAAAATTTTTTTAGATGTGGTTCATTTTCTGCTAACTTGAATGATTTTCCAATGATGACAAAGAGCAGGAAATAATGGAGTAGGTGGTATGAAGAAAATATCATTGGAGTTGAGAGGCCAGGATGTGGGATGGCTCATCCATGTGGATGCTTCAACCACAAATATTGGTGCCACTGGTTTGGTGGAAAGAAAGAAAATGACGATTTTAATTGCTTGTTTGTTGTTTTTAAAGTTAAAGTGGAGAGCTCCCCTTTGTGTAAAAAACAGCTATAGTTCTCATTTTCTTGCTTGTCAGGTGTGCTGTACAGAGTCTGGAAAAGACAGTGTACGTAGCTTCTGCACACCCAGTCTTGATTTGAAGCATGCAGAAAAGCTAACTACAGGGGTTTGAGGCTCATGGGAGGTTCTAAGATAAAGGTGGGTGAATTACAGTCATAGAGATGAGAAATAAAGTCAGAGAGTGAATGAGATCTCCTTGGGAGACTGTGAGGATTAGTAAGAAGTGAAGCCGACTGAGGACCCAACCTTAGGCAAACAACATTTAAAGAGAAAAAAAGAAAAAGAGGAGCCTCTGAAAAGGCATAACCAGATTCAGAAGGAGAATCAGAATAGAGTAGCGTCATAGTGTTAGTGTAGGTAGCTAGTTAGTTAAGGAAGGGAGCAAATGAAACCAGACATTAAGCCTAATAAACTAGGGAGCTGAATTAGACATTAAGCCTGATTTACTAGGAAACTGTAACATTCACAGGTTCCCCAGAGGACCGCCGCATCCTCTGCAGAAGGGACTTAATTCCCAAGCAATCCCCAAGTGGCAGGAATAAATTGCTCTCCAATCTCCCCAGGGAACAACTGGCCCAGCAGCTGTGATTACGGAGAGGGGAGCATAAAACAGCAGGGGAAATTCTTTTGCTAGGTGCATGCCCAGTAGAAACCAAGATGGCACAGAGGGAGGTAAGTACACGCAGCAGCAGAAACCAGATGAGAAGCAGAACTTTGGGGCATGCGTAGTGGGAGCCAAAATGGCAACATAAAGGGGTGGAGTCTAGCCTGGGAAAAGAACCAGATTGGATAAGGGGATAGAACCCGCAGAAGGTCCAGGAAAGGGATTGGTTAGGGGAAGGGGCCAGCATAAGCCCAGGAAAACCCAGGAAATAGGTTGGATAGTTTGAAAGAAAGCCTGCTCATTCTGGAACACCAAGAAAATATATGGAGGATTATCAAGGATCTTGAAGCAATTGCTACTAGAGCGTGCCTGCCCTCTACATCCCTCAGGGCTTATTACTTCCCTTTACCCCAATAAATCTTGCCACATGTTTAAACTTCTCTCATGTGTGTGCCCTTTGGCTAGGAGGGAGTGATGAACAGTGTCAAAATTCAGAAACCTCAAAAAAGAGAATGTTTAAAAATTGTCCATTGAGCCCGGCTGGTGTGGCTCAGTGGTTGAGCGTTGACCCATGCACCAAGAGGTCGCTGGTTCAATTCCCAGTCAGGGCACATGCCCAGGTTGTGGGCCAAACCCTCAGTAGGGGACATACAGGAGGCGGCCAATCGATCTTCTCTCTCATCAATGTTTCTATCTCTCTCTCTCTCTTCCTCTGTCTCTAAAAATAAATAAAGAAAAAAATAATACGTAAATAAAAAAATACATAAATAAAAATTGTCCATTGGATTTAATAGCAGAGAAGAGAAGATGACCTTCGCCCAATGAAATCTATGAAGTGGTGACTAGGTGACTAACTGTTCCCTGATGCCTGGCACTGAGTGGGTTCCCAGCATGTGGGATTTGCAGTGCTAAAACCAGGAGAGTTCTGGGTAAACCAAGATGAGTTGATCACCCTAGATAACTTTGCATTAATTAGTATGCTTTGGTTGCAAGTTATAGAAAATCCCAAGTCAACAGGCTTACACTACAGGGAAATTTAAGGTGGCACTAGAGCTGCTTAATTCAGAAATTCAACAATCTCAAGTTCTTTCTAACTTCCTATTCATTTATCCTTATCTGGCTGCTTTTGTGTTTTACAAGATGGGTTGTTACCATGACAAGGCTTAATGGAGAAGAGGGACAGTTTCCTCTCTCTCTCTCTCTCTCTCTCTCTCTCTCTCTCTCTCTCTCTCTCTCTCTCGACTTCATTTTTCAGAGTAGTTTTAGATTCACAGAAAAATTGAGCAGAAAGTACAGAGTTCGAATATAGCTCCTTCCCCCACACATGCCCCTCCCTGACTATTACCATCCCAACCAGGTGGGGTACATGTGTTACAATTAATGGATCTACATGTCTGTCACATTGTTAAGAGCTCAAATCCATAGTTTACATTAAGATTCTTTTTTGGTGTTGTACATTCTATGGGTTTTTTTTTTTTACAAACGTATAATGACACATATCCAGAATACAGAATAGTTTTCCTGCCCTAAAAATCCTCTATTAGGATTAATATAGATTCTCCACCTATTCATCCCTGCCCCCCCGCCCAACCCCTGGCAACCACTGATCTTTTTACTATCTCCATAGTTTTGCTTTTCCTATAATGTGATGATTGGAATCATATAGTATATGGTCTTTTCGGGTAGGTGTCGCTTTTTAAGACCAAGAAAAACATGACCAGATACCTCCAGCAGACCTCTGCTCACATCTCACAGCAGAGCCAAGTCACGGGGCTGTTCCTAACAAAACCTATCAGGGGTTGGTCATGTGAGTTACAGAAACACAGTTTTGGTGATGATGGAATGTTGAACTGGTCTCCCCCATACATCTAGAAGTAATGTCTGTAAAGACGGGCCTTAGGCATATGAAATAATAAATTCTTCATTCATCTTATGCTTCCATTTCTCTAAATATATGTAACAATGCACAGCTGGTTTTGTTACAGTAACTGAGCAGATGAACATATAAACACAGCACTCAAGTGACTCATGAAGCAATGGGAAACCAGCCATTGGCTGATGTTGGCTATGGTTCTACATGTTGGTGCTGTGTTCTGTAACAGTAGCCTGTGGAGCTTGTCTACTCCCGGGCCACATCACTCTGAATACTGAAAGACTAGCATTACTAAAAAGCTTAAATAGAAGGTATACCCGTTCAAAGGTGCTTTAGTTACTGATATACCGAGGTGTATCTATAATTATTTTTTCACCTATCTTTATTTAAGTTTCTACTAAAATGTAACCTCATAAAGTCCTTCCCTGACCATGCTATCTAAAATAGTATCTTCTGTGACTCTCCTTTAATCTTTATTCTGCTTCATTATTATTTAAAGCACTTCTTTCCATATGGCATAACATTATATAGTTTTATTTATTTGTAATCTATCTACCCTCCAGGAAAGGGACTCTGTTTTGTTCACTGTTGATTCCCCAGAACCTAGAGTGTGCCTGACATATAGTAGGTGCTTGATAAATATATGTTGAGAGGGAGATGGGACCACCAAGGCTGACTTGAACTAATCAGGATTTTCCTTCTGAGTCATTCAAGGCAAGGATTCAACACCAGAATAAAATGCAAAGCCCTGTTTGCCAGGAGGATGGGAGAAGACTATTGAGTGGAAAATCATCTTTGTGAGTCAGGATGAGGTGGTTGTCTATGTTTGGAGCTTCCTGGCTCTAAACAAATTCCTTTTGCCCTCCCAATTAATAGAGGTTAAAATAACTCTTGGCACTGAGTGAACCATGTCCTCCATGGTCTAGCCCATGCAAACTCTCATTTGAAGTGCCTGGCCCGCGTGGTTACCATCTAATGATTTTTTTTTTTCTCATTCAACTTGAGAACTTTTCCAGTCTGTCATGAGGTTGGAGAGAAGGAAGCAAGGCCACGACTCAGATAAACCTCATGAAGGTGCCCTATAGTAGCTTGAAAAAGCATTGAATAGATTTTCCTGCCTGGTTTTCCTGTGCTAAAGCACCCATCCAAATGGAAGAATAAGTTGAGTTGTTAGTATTATCATCAACAACAAAAATGATAATAATTATTCCCTACACTGATTTACCACCATACACTTTTCAAAGACATTCCATCTCTATTTTCTCATTTCTGGACTGGAATGATTGATAAGGTAATAAGGAAATCAGGGCAGGTTGATTTTTTGTTTCATTTAAACATGGAGAGACTGAGACACACCTTCCCTCCCTCCAACGTAATGTGTCCACACAGTGAATAAGTGAAAGAGCTTGGATTTGAACCCAGATTTTTCTGACACCATGTCCATCTCTCCAAAATACCCATATTGACAATCTCTCCTTGTCTAGCCCATGCTGAACAATAAAATTATTTTGAGTTTGGATTAAGTTTGGCAAATATTTAGTAAAAATAAGGAAGGTCTCTTCAGTACTTGAAGTATTTACCCCTAATAGGTCACCTGAATTAATAACGTTTTTCTTAAGTACTTACTGTGTGCTAAGACCTGGGTTGGGCTCTGTGGACAACACAAATAAAGGAAGACAGTTTGAAATAGGATGCCTTTGACTCCTTTTCCCACTTTTGAGTTGCCATAGGCTTAATTTTCACCTCATTTTATGTTGGGAGGTGGTAAAGGTATAATGCATGGGATAAACTTCAGGACTGCAGCCCTCTAGGAATTGCCATTCTGTTTATAACCATTCTATCACCTGAGAGGTAGCCATTGCCTTCTGGCATTTCTCACCCGCCCTGTAATGTCCTTAGCTTGCTCAGTGTCCTGGATCCTGTCTGCTGACACAATATGCATTGATTTTTTGTTAAATGGCCTCATAACTTTCCCCTACATACAAATGTAATTTAGAGTGTCAATGTGGGAGGAAATTATGAGGTGTAATCAAATTGGAAGGGAAAAGATACATGGCAAACTGCATTTGCCTGGCACTACATAAGACTGAAAAAATACCAATTGTTCACATCAAAGTGTAAAGGGCAGATGGAGATTTGGGAGAAAGCTAAAAGCTGCCTCAAACTACCCTGTAGCTCTCTAAATAAAGTCCTTTTTTAGGTAGCCTTCTGCTACTTACATGAAGCTGAGATGCCAGAAACACATTGGTATAATATATCAAAAGAAATGAAATTCTTAGGAAGATGGGGATCCTGGCGTGAACCTGTTATGCATGACCCATTTACTCCCTAACAGTGGCTATCAAGAGGTCTCAGAAGACACGTTTCAGCTGGACATTAAGATGAAATATTTGCTTCTGGAAGTATGGCAAACTAGATACTCTGACTGACCTTCCTACGAAAAACAATCGAGAAGTCTGGATAACATATTTTTAAAAATCAAGTGCAAGCAAGAGCTAGAAACAAAGTGGAGAATACAGTCCAAAACCAAAGGAGGGGGTAGCAAAATGGATGAATTCCAACACTATTCTGCTAAATGAAAGGAGCCAGGCAAAAAAGAGTGCATACTGCATAATTTAATTGTTATAAAATTCTAGAAAATGCACGTGAATCTGGAGTCATAGAAAGTCGGTCTAGAGTGATATTGATGGCAGAGTGATAGAAAGTGGTTGCCTGGGAGGTACACGGAGGGAGGTGCCACAAAGGGGCAGGAGGAAATCCTGGGGCTGATGAAAATGTTCATTATCTTGATCATAGTGATGTTTTCATGAATGTATACTGCTAACATTGATCAAATAGGTACAGTTTATGGTACTTCAATTATACAGGGGTGGGCAAAAGTAGGCTTACAGTTGTTCATATGGAAAATAATACAATAATTAAATAATGACACAAGAATAAACTGTGTTCCATATACTCACAACTGTAAACCTACTTTTGCCCACCCCTGTATAGAAGTAAGGTAAAAAACCAAAAAACAAAAAACTGAAATAACATAAAATAAAGTGATATCAGGAACTCCAACTTAAACTTTAGGTGTGAAACAGTTTTTACCCTGAGGTCATACGCCAAACTGGTGATCCTGAGTTTCCCTTTCACAATCTAATAGGGCGAGGGGAAAAAGAGAAAAAGCCCAAACTGGTAAGTATAATAGGAGAGCCCATGTACAAAGCTGGGACCTCAGAGTTCTATAGCTTTAATGTAAGGGTGTGACCATAAAATAAGTCAGCCTCTCACCCCCTGCCCACACAGAGGACGACAAGTTTATACATCTACCTACAGTTATTTTATCTTGATAGCAAACACCAGGTCTCTAGATCTAAGATCAAAGCAATGCCAGTGCTGGCTCCCCAGGCTCCATCTTCTCTCAGGTGATGCCATAAGGGCAGATGTTCACGCTGCATGTACAGATGGAGTCTGTCCTCAGGAGGGAAACCCTGAAATGATGGATCTCAGAGTTTATATAGGAACTGCTGCACAGTGGCCACCCTCCCCTCTGCAGAGAGGGAGAGAAAGATTTGCTCTCTGATGTAAACACATCCCCTCTGGGAAAAGAAGGGGAAGGTGCCTAGGTATTTATAACACTTTGAAATGTAGAGAAGTAACTTCAGGTGAGACAAATTTGCAAATCTCTCCAGGGTTATACACTATCTTTAATTAGTGTTTGCCATTCATTTATACTTTGCCAGGATTTTTTGCTCATGTACAAACATGAAAATATTCACCTGTCTCCTGACAGGGAACAGATGGGAAAATTGCCTATTTTTAGCTTAGATGATTATTAGAGGGGGGGAAATATCCACTTGTGCATTCCTAAGCACAATATGACCTCATTTAGACTGAATTCCCATTACCTGGATGGTAATAATAAATCAAATTAAACACTTGATGGTCTAACAGCTGATTAGGTATAGCTCAAGACAGAACTGGAAAACAAATCTAAAGAAATCAACCAGTATGCAACAAACAGAGACCAAAAAAAAACCTTAAATATATGAAAATAAGTTAAAAGGTATGGGGGAAAAGAGTGAAAACATCTATCATGAGCCTACCTGGAGCCCCAAAGGGGAAAAGAGAGAGAACGGAAGAGGGGCTGTTTTTGAGGAATGATGGCTCCAGAATTTATGAGACTAATTCTCAAATCTCAAAAGACTAATGAATTCAGAACAGGTTAAGTTAAAAGACATACACTCCTAGGTACATCATAGTATGTATTAAAAGCAGCAAGTGAAAAAGACACATTACCCTCAAAAGAACACTTTGACTATTAGACCAGTAAGTCAATTGATTTTTAAAAATTGAAATATAATTCACATACCATAAAATCGCTGTTTTAAAGTGTACAGTTCAGTGATTCTAAGTATCTTCACAAATTTGTACAACCATCACTGCTATCTACCTAGTTCCATAACATTTCCATCACCTCCAACAGAAATCTCATATCCATTAGCAGTTACTTTCCATTCCACTCCTGTCAGCCAACAATTTAATTTCTGTGTTTAAGGAGTTACTTATTTTTGACATTTTTATATAAATAGAATCATGCAATATGTGGGTTTTTGTGTCTGGCTTCTTTTACTTAGCATAATGTTTTCAAGGTTCATCCATGTTGCAGAATGTATCAATACTGCATTCCTTTTTTGTGGCTGAATAATATTCCATTGAATAGATGTACTGCATTTTTTATCCATTCATCAGTTGATGAATATTTGGATTGTTTCCAAATATTAATGTGTTAATGTATGTTTTTAATTCTCTTGGTCTATACTTAGGAGTGGGATTGCTGGGTCATGTGGTAACTCTATGTTTAACTTTTTAATGCACTGCCAAACTGCTTTCCAAAAGTGGTTGCACCATTTTACATTCCCATCAGCAATGTATGAGGGTTCCCAATTTTTTTACAACTTCACCAACACTTGTTATTGCCCATGTTTTTTTTTTATTATAGTCATTACAGTGAGTGTGAAATGTATTTCACCGTGGTTTTGATTTGCATCTCCCTAATTATTAATGACATTGAGTATATTTTCATATATTTATCGATTACTTATATATCTTCTTTGGAGAAATATCTGTCCAATCCTTTGCTCATATTTAAATCAGATTATTTTCTTTTATGGTTGAGTTATGAGTTCTTTATATATTTTCAATACTAGATCTTTATTAGATATATGTTTTGTAAATATTTTCTCCCATTTTGTGGGTTGCCTTCTCACCTTTTCACTTTCTTGATAGTATCCAGACAGTTTTTGTTTTTTAACCATAGAGTACCAAGTTCAAAAAAATTTTTTAATAAACTGTTTTAGTGTGTTTCTGTTTTGCTGATGCCCTCTTTTCTTCAACCTTCACTGGGTAAATTCGGCAAACCCAAACCAAAGCTGACCTTGAATTTACAGTGACATAACACAGTGTTGGTAATCCTGAGCTGCTAATTTCTTCCTCAACACATTGCCTTCGGGAATAAAGAAAGACTGCCCCTAGTTGACAGCAATTTAGGAGTGGTTAGTAAGAGAAAACAAGTAACAGTTCAGGTATATTTGTGTCACACAGGCGCACATGCCTTTTGATCCAGAGCTGTTGGAATGGGCAGGTTCCAAATGACTGATGGTCTTCCTTGGGATGGTAATTAACATTGACTATATGTAGATGTTTGCCCTGGGGTTCAGTTTTTTTTTTTCCCCATTCACTTCATTGGGCAAATAAGAGAAAGAAGAAAGGTTATCCTTTCATTTTCCTCCACACAGATTGAGAAAGTCCCTTTCCTATTGCCTCACACAGCCTCTCCTTTCAATCCCACCCCCAACTCCCATCCTGAGTCTCCATGACTTGGCCAGGTCAGTATCCCACCCCAACCACGTCACTGTCTGTGGCTGTCACTACTCTGCTGGCTAGGCCTTCATTGTCAGCTGCCGCCTAACTCACCTCCTTGCTGAAGTCGCCCTCCAATATTCCACTCTGACCTCTGCATTCATTTCTGCCCTGGTGTTCTTTCAAAAGCCTGGGTTTTGTCATTTACACCCTGAGAACAGAACAAAGGGGTCTACAGATATTAATATTTGTCCTCAGTAAAGTTTATTGAATGAAAACGTAAATAAACATGTTACTCCTTTGCACAAAAATCTTCACTGGCTCCTCGCCTGATGTCTGAGGACCTTGGCATGGGATCTAAAGTGTTTTCCGAATCTTTCCATATCAGTGTTTCCTGCTCCATTCCCCACCATTCCCTTTTCCTCTCATACACTGTCCTCACTGGCAACACAGCCACCTGCATTATTCTGTCCCTTGTCACCAACTACACCTCCATGTCTCTGGGCCATTATTCACTTAATCTCTCTTCCAAGAATATTCTTGATTTATTTTTTTAAGCTAATAGTGATTTTTCTTATCTTCCAGGCGCAGCTCCAGCCTGTCTTCTTTGCAGACTTACCTGAATACCTACTGGGACCCCTCCTTCTGTGCTCCTGCTGCCTTTTGTCCACTCCTTTCTGACTATGGTTATGCTCCTCTTGGCTCCTTCCTGGAAGGCTGAGATTTTGCCTAATTTGAACCTATCCCTTCAGGGCCTGGCTAATAACTGATTTGCAATAAACATTAGTTGAATTGAGCTAAACTTTTTGTGCAAGCTTAAATTTTTGGTTATATCACCCAGGAAGAAAAATGAGGAGAGGAGGTGGGCACAGAGTCTATAGGACATGTTGTCTTGATGCTCCCCAATTTTCAGATATTTCAGATGCCACCAAGCTGAAACGGCTGCCTCATGGGCCTTGTGCTGTCCCTCTTTCTCCTCTCCCCTCTCAGTCCCTGGCTGGCTTCCTCCTTCTCTATGTAGCCAATAGGTGTGGGATCAGCCTCTTTACTCCTCTGGCTTGTTTGATGGTCCTACAGAGAAAGAGGAAGGTAACCCTCCTTGGGACTGTCTCCGTGGTAACCTGGAGTGTAAGAGACAGTTGTCCAACTGCAGGCAGAAGGAACAGAAGAGCAAAGCAGTTCTTCAGGACCCCTTGCCTCTCTTGTTCTGTAGTGAAATTCATGTATGATATTGTGAGTGGAGATAACTCAGAGCAGGGGTTCCTTCTCTGGACTTCAGGATGCTATTCTAGCTCTTCCTCTTTTCCTGTAGTCTTTGATAGTTGCTCATTGCTCCCCAGAACTGCATTACCTTTGGAGCAAATCTAGGTTTCAGCCAGAGGTCATGAAGCAAGATCATAAGACCCTGATACATCAAACTGTCCAACCTGCTGAGGCAATTCATTTGCAAGGACACTGTAAGTGTGTTATACCTACACAGGGCCTGCACTTAGCCCAGGATTCTGGGGCTGGCTTTCCCTTCCTTGCACATAGTGATGAGCACCTCTGTCTGTATGCTAGGGTGTGGCATCTGCTCTCCTTAGCCCCTATTACTTGTAGCCCTTCCTTCTTATAACTTCTTATAACTGTTGTACGTTGACTAACTAAATCCTTCTATAGAGCTTTGAAAACAGATCTCCCTGTCCATCCCTCCTGTCCCTGCATGTTCTTCCTAAGCTCCTCCCTCCCCCAACCATGCACTTAGAGGGGTAGCCCAGGACATAGCATCTACTTACACTGTCCAACATGGTATCCACAAGCTATGGGTCATTATTTAAGTTGAAATTAAATAAAATGAAAGAGCTCAGCCGGTGTGGCTCAGTGGTTGAGTGTTGACCCATGTACCAAGAGGTCGCCGGTTCGACTCCCCATCAGGGCACATGCCCAGGTTGTGGGCCCAATCCCCAGTAGGGACATGCAGGAGGCGGCCAATCGATGTTTTCTCTCATCGATGTTTCTATCTCTCTCTCCCTCTCCCTTCCTTGCTCTCTAAAATCAATAAAGGGAAAATAAATAAATAAATAAAATGAAAGATTCATACTGGCCACATCCCAAGTACTCAAGAGCCACGTGCGGCTGTGGCTATACATTGGTCAGTGCAGATGCAGACGTTTCCATCATCCCAGAAATTCCACTGGAAGATACTCTCACCATGAGGAGCGTGTTTGTCTTTCTGGGACTTGTTCATTGAATTTTATCTGAGCCAAATGATTTTTCGTTGCAGCTTCTCTTGTTCATCATTGAGTATCTTTTTCTAAATTGGGACTTGGTTTTAGCAGCATGGGTACACTGGGCAGGGCCTATTTTGTACCAGGGACCATGCCAGGCACTTTCTACATGTTACTTCTGATTCTCACAACAACCCTGTGGGTGAAGTTGTTTTTATTTCTACTTACAGATACAGAAACTAAAGCTCAGAGAGGTAAAATGAGCTCAAGATTACACAGCTAGTCAGGGCTGAGATGCAAACGTGGGACTGACTGGCTCCAACGTCCTCTCTAAGCGAGTATAGCTCAGTGCCTCTTCAGCATGAAAGGCCATTTGACATGAGGACTTGCACAGCTGAGACGTGTGGACTTGGGAGAGTTAGCACACAATCACTGTTCCCGGAGGTCCTTCAGCCCAGTTGGGAAGACAAATGACCTCAGTGCTACTCTCATCACGTTGCAAACATTTGTACAACACTTTACAATTTACAAGGGACATTTTCATGATTTCAGTATCCCAGGAGGTGTAATAGAACTGGGCTTATGAACAGAAACGGGTACATGCAACAGGACAGTGGAAATGTGGAAGAAGGAGCAATTAACTGTGATTGGCAGGCACAAGAGGAGATGTCCCAGGAGCTGAATCGATGGACAAGGCGGATTTCTACAGGCGGAACAATGCGCTGGACAGGAACAGCCACATGATGAATGGTGGATACCCAAGCTGCACCTTATCCCCCTCTGATCCATCCTCCTCCCCACAGCACAGTGAGATTTCTAAAACACAGCACTGTCGCTTCCTGGCTTAAAAGGTTTTGGTGGCTCCCACTGACCTAGTCCCAAGTCCCTGGGATGGTTTGGGAGGCTGCACGGTCTGGAAGCAGCATTGCCCACCATCCTCGCCTCTTTCCCATCCTGCACCATACAGGAGACTGTTTCCTTTAAACACACCTAGCCTTCTCTCACCTCAAGGTTTTTACTCAGATTGTTCTTCTTGACTTGAGTGGCCTTCCCTTCACTGCCTTCCTGCTTTTCTGGCTAATGCTTCTTAATTCCTCCAGGATTTACTTCACTGCCTCCTCAGTGTCCCATTGGCACCCTGTGTTTGCCCCTGTCATAACCGCTACCCCCTCCACTGGCATTGCCTCATTTGTGTGACTCCCTGCATCACCCAGATTATAAATAACTTGAGGGCAAGGACTGTGTTGTGTTCATTATGTACAGAGCACTTAGCATATAGTACGTGATCAATAAATATTTGATGAATAAATAAATGAAGCTGTTCCCACTTACTAAGGACGCTCACTTGTTCTTAGAGATAACACTGTTTCCTGGCAAATATACAAGAAAGACCTTAAGGTAACTAGTATGTTCAAAATGAATGACTCATGGGATTTAACTATAAATCAATTGTATTTGTGTTGCTAATTTCTTTATACGTTTATCCACTAGGCCTAGTTCTTCTTCTGCCCCTGGATAAAAACATGGACAGACCCATGACTTTTCTCGTTATCCTTAGGTTATACAAACCATTTCAGTTTAGAATTATACAATCAGCAGCCAAGTCCTAGCTTCCCCAGTGATTTGCTAATCGGGTTCCCTCCGTTTAATTCCATTACTCTTCTTTACCTGGAGTCCTGCAGCAGCCTTAACTGGCCTCATGTTTGTCTCTCTGCCTTGCTTAAGGACAGGCAAATATCTACTGAGTCAAATCCAAATTCTTAAACTGGCATTGAAGACTCGCCATGATCTAAGTCTTATCTCCCATCAACCTCATAATATCTGTGCTGCCACCAAACTTCTGTGTCCCCTGAATATGCCTTTCCTCATGCTGTTCCATCAGCCTGATGCCCTGACCTTTTATTTTGCCTATCAGGACCAACTCCATACTCCAGGATATGGCTCAGATGCCACCTTCTCGCGGAGGCCTTCCCTCACTCCTTAGATGGAATTACTAAGTTATGTCTCAGTAGTCCTGTAGCTTTAGTAGGATGTCAGACGAACCCAATGCATGTCACCTTATTTTAACATATAATCGTTAAAGGCCTAATTCTTTCAGATGCATCAGCCTTTGGCTACTGCAGCGCAGGGGTTCTACGGGGTGAACTGCGCAGAAAGTGACCTGCGGATTGCTGACTTGTGAAGGCCTCCAGAAGACAGAGGAAGTGAGCTTCCCTTTTAGTGGGGTGCTGATGGGTAGTGTGGGTGTAGATAAATGTGGGACACATGCAGGACGCGGACGGTGATCACTGGCTAAGCCAGTCTCCATTCCCTCTCACTGAAGACCACAGATAGTCTGAACGCCTAGGCTCTAGTACCAGCACTCGGTTGAGGATGTGTCCCTGGCAACATGATAGTCTGCTGGACCCAGAAACTCTTAAAAATTAAGAATTTGACTCTAGGCCTGTTTCTCATAAGTGAAGTGAAGGGCACTCTGCAGACTAGGAATCTGGCAGCTTGGGGAAGGGGCTTGTCAAACGTTTACTCGGTTTCCTGACTTAATGTCTACAGATTATTTTAGGGTGATAAAGTTATGTAATATAACCCAGGTTGCTTTATGCCAAGACTGCGTCTGAGATGGAGTGTGTGAGGGGTGGGGCAGGGATGTACTGTGGCAGGTAGCCTGGTCCCGGGTGACAGACGGTCCCAGCCGTGGAGCTCGACGGGCACCTTACTCCAGAAGCAGCAAGTGCCGTTCATCAGCAGGCTGCACATCCCCTGCCTCGTCTCGTTCTGCTTTATGATGTAAGTTCTGAGTAGATTTGATACCCCTTTAGACTTTTCGCTCCTCAAGGAGAGGCACCCTATAGGGTCCACTTCGGTGTTCACGCAGAGAATGCTTTTTACACTCACTTTTGGTGTTCAGTTATTGAATGATAGCTGCTTTCCTCGCTGCGGCTTCCCCGCTGGGGGTGCTCGGCGCACTCAGCGGCCTGAAGCTGACGCGTAATTAGGACAAGGCTCCAAGCTGAAGCCAGGTGTGAGTAGATTGGCATCATGCTGTTATTGGACCATTCAGGCCAAAGTTTAGTTGGCAATAAGTGATCAAATAGTGTGATAGGGACAGAGTAATGGGGATGTTGAGTTATATTAAGTCAGGTTTTGCATTCAAGGATTGAATAGTCAGATATGGGAACTACGGGTGTATAAATAGAATTTACTATGCTACAATGTGCACTTTTACAATGCCATTTAGCTCATACACCCTTGAGAGAGCGAGAAAGCGAGAGAGAGAGACAGAGAGAGAGAGACAGAGAGAGAGAGAGAATGTGTGCATATAATGTTCAAGTTGTGTCGGTTCATATATAATTTTCTTAGGCAAGGGGAGCTGTATTTGTGGTAGCAGAATCATAACTACAGTAGCAAAGAAAAAGAAAAAGTCCTCATCTTGGCTGAAGTCTTCTCAGAATATTTTGGGAAAATGAAATATGAGCACCTGCACTGGAGGCTTGCTTCCCGGGGCGCACACCCCAGCCTTGCACACCAGGCGGGATACCTGTCCTGTACCCACCCTGATGGCAGCGAAACTGTGTTGCCTTTGTGCCTGTAAGCCTGCCTTTGCACTCTTGTCTGTGCATTTTTAATACACTTCGGTCAGTACAATGCTTTGCACATGTGGTGTTCTTGATGAGTAAATGGTAAATGAAGGACCGGCCTCTGCGCTTCCAGTTCTACTGCATTCCAGGTAAGAGGTCCTCACCAGAATAATCATTATTTTGATGATTATCAATAACATCACTTTCAGCTCCTTCTATGGGCTAATAGGAAGGCCACTTGTTAGAAAAGGCAAATTTGTTCTTATGTGCCCAGGGAAGACTCAGGAGGACCTGAATTTAATCCTCTCATGCCCTTTCAACTCTATTCCTTCAGGGTCCTGGAGAGTG
This sequence comes from Tadarida brasiliensis, assembly GCA_030848825.1. Taxonomy (NCBI): domain Eukaryota; kingdom Metazoa; phylum Chordata; class Mammalia; order Chiroptera; family Molossidae; genus Tadarida; species Tadarida brasiliensis. The sequence continues at coordinate 51,741,853 of CM061264.1, forward strand.
GTCTTCCTTGACCACTAAGACCTAGCACCCCCACAATCTCTGTCTGCTACTCTACTTCATTGCTATTCACTTTGCTCCCCAAATTATAACATGTATTTATTTACCTGTTTATTTTTTGTCTCCACTATTTTTTGTGAGCTCACTGTGATAGCCCAACTCTTAGAACAGTGCTAGTGCTAAGTACATGTTCAATAAATACTTGTGTAATGAATGAGTATATTCAAATCCTACTCTTTGGTATAAACACATTGGAGAATGATTTTGCATTGACTTGCACAAATGAATATATATATACCCTGTCACCTACAATTTTAGTCCTAGGTGTGTCCCATGATGGAGCCTTCTAGTTCTTTCCCAATATCCATTCTCTTCTTCCTTCATGGAAATAGAATTTCTGGCTGGTCATATGACTGCCAGGAATAAAGACTTTAGCCCTGGCCAGTGTGACGTCATCCTGTGCACTAGTAGGGGGGTGCCAGTTTGATTAGGGGGCGTGCAGGAGGCAGCTGATGTTTTTCTCTCTCCCTCTCCCTTCCTCTCACTCTCTAAAAATCAGTTAAAAGACATTTTTTAAAAAAGAATAAAGACTTTATTTCTCACCCTCTGTGAAACTCTGAGAGGGTACATGATGTGTGTTTCCTTAAACTAGACAACAATACATGCTCTTTTGAAAGTAGAATATGTTTCTTAATGTTTTTTAAAAAGGGTTCCTACTCTGCTCTCTAATGATGCCTGTTGTCTTTTGCTTGTTCATCTTCCCTCTGTTATAACAGTCTTAAAACACCTAGGGAAACCATTAACAATTGAAGCAGATATAGTCAGAACAGACATTCAATACATTGGTTGATTATGACAATTAGTACGAAATGGCAAAGTTTGAAAAGTTTGAAAATGCCTATGTCAAGTGAGTTACTTTATTCATTTGACATTAGCTTCTATCAATTACTACTCAATCAAACCCTGGTTTGCTTTTGTAATTTAATGGTAAAGTCCCTTCCTAACAGAAGAGAGAAATTTACTAGTTCAGCAAATATTTATTAAGTGCCTGTTGCATGTTTTTACACTGTTCTTGGCACTGCAAATACCAGCATGAACAATATTGACATGTACAAAGAATCTGAAGTGCTTGCTATGGTGCCTTGGGTGCAATAAGCACCAATATTAATATTACTAGTCATATTGCTACAATATACATTAAGCCTGAAAGTCTTAAAGCAGTTTATCAACATCTGTTTGAGGCAGCCTCTCCCACTTTTAAAGTTAATCTCTGTAATAGTATGTTAGCCAGGTTAAGCTTGTTTAATTCTATAAAATCAAAACCCCCCAGAATTCTAGGGGCTTTAAACAAGAGTCTATTTCTGGTTCATATCCATTCTGCTTTGGGTCTGGGCCGCTTTTCAGTGCAATTGTCCTCCATGGCTAACCACGGTTCAGAATTTCAGGCAGTTCGTGTCTGTGACACGTGATGCCAAACTCGCACCCATGAATCACCACAGCTTGAGAGTCTTCAATCACATTTGGTTGGCGAATGCAAGTTACATGACTCCTTCTAACATCAAGGGAGTGGGAGAAGGGGAATTCTCCTGTGAGTCTGGAAGGAGCTACCAAATACCTATGAATAGTGACACAGCCATATTTAGTCTAATGAAAGTAGACATTACAGCGTTCTCATCGACTACCCCCCACCTCCGTTTAAGCTCCAAGCAACTTTACAAGGAAGTTATTATTATTTCATTTCTCCAGATGAGAAAGTACATTCTGCTTGTCTAAGATGGCTTTTGCTATAAGGGGTAGAGAAGGAATTCAAGCCCTATGCTTGACAATACTAATGTTTTATTGCTTCTTTTACATCTCACATAGAAAAGTAAATCATGAACATAATCCATGCTCTACTTTTAAACTCCCAAACATTAATATAATAAGAGGCATACATCTCATGCCCAGAGATGTTTGTTATTCAAAGCAATCATTATCCACTCCAATTGGCTACTCCGCATAGATTGCATACTTTACTGTGTAAAGGAACATCATTCAACTGGTTTATCCGTGCTGCACTCCCAATTTCTCCTTGTAAAAAGTATTTAAATACTGAGATGGCAACCTGTTTTAATCATCCATGGTACTTTCCTTCCTAGTTCAACTGTTCACTAATGGACAACATTAGTAGGTGTGGTAGGCTGAATACTGCCCGCCCCCTCCCCCCAGAGATGCCCACGCCCTAATCCCTGGGGAACCTCTGAATATGTTGCTTACATGGAAAAAGGGACTTTGCAGATATGTTTAAGGGTCTTGATTTGGGAAGATTATCCTGGATTATCTGGGTAGGTCCAATGTAATCACAAAGGTGCTTATAAGAGGGAGGCAGAAGGACCACAGTGAGAAAAAGAAAATGTAGCCACGGACACAGAAGTGGGAGGGATGCATTTTGGAGATGGAGGAAGGGACAACTTGCCAAGGAATGCAGGCAGCCTCTTGAAGACAGGAAAAGTCAAGGAAATGAATTCTCCCTTGGGGCTTTCCGAAGGAGCACAGCCCTACCAACACCTTGCTTTTAATTCCACAGAACTCATTTGAGACTTTAAACCTCCAAAACTGTAGGACATTTGTGGTATTTGTAGTCACTAAGTTTGTGGTCATTTGATATAACAGCAATAGGAAACTAACAGGGCAGGCAGACAGAAACGCAGCCTGCTGGGGTCATGTCTCATTCATAGCCCCTTTAGACAGCTTAGTCCTTCTCCCCATACTGGTCTCCTTCAAAACTCCCTCACTGCTTTCCTTTCATGATTGATCGTCCCTCCTTTCTATTTAAAAAAATTTTTATTACCTATCAGAGCACAGAACTTGTGAATAAAAAATATATTTGACCTATGTTAGATATAAAATGCCCCCTCTAATCCATTTTAGAAGAAGACTGTAAATTTTAGAAGAAGAAGCAAGATCGAAAGAAGCCATAGGAGTTTGGGAATCAGATTTGAGCTTGAATACAAGCCCCACTAGATAACAGCAGTGTGTGCCTGGGTGCTGGGAACTCAACCTTTGTGACACCACCCTCAATTCATATGTTGAAACTCTAATCCCCAGTGTGATGGTATTAGGACCTGGGGCCATTGGGAAGTAATTAAGGAAGGTTAGGTCATGAGTGTGGGGCCCCCATGATGGGGTAAAGGCCTTATAAAAACACGAAGAGACGTGAGCTCTCTTTCTCTTTGCCCTGTGAGGATACAGTGAGAGGGTAGCCATCTGCAAATCAGGGAGAGGGTCCTCACCAGACACTGAATCTGCAGGTGGCTGGATCTTGGACTTCCCAGCCTCCAGAAATGTGAGAAATAAATTGATGTTTAAGCCACGCACTCTACGATATTTTTTGATAGCAGCCCAAACTAAATAAGACCTTGGTCAAGTTATTTAATCTCTTTGAGTATTAGCATTTTTATATGTAAAGTTGGAAATAGTACCTTTGTTCTCCAAAGGAGGTGTGAGGATTAAATGCTATATAGAGAAATCTAGCACTCAGAGAAAAAATAGCACATTGCTTGTGTTGTGGGCTAAATGATGTCTCTCCCCCTCCCTCTATCACACTCACATGTTGAAGTCCTAACCCCCTAGTACCTCAGAATAGGACTGTGTTTGAAAATAGGATCTTCATTCAGTAAAATGAAACCATTGGGGTGGAACCTAATTCAGTATGACTGGCGTCCTTATGAAAAGAAGAGAGTAGGACACAGAAGTATAGAAGGAAAACCATGTAAAGGCACAGAGAGAAGACAACCATCTCTAAGCCAAGGAGAGAGGCCTCAGAAGGGACCAAAGTTGCCAACACCTTAATCTTGAAGACGCATCCTCCAGGGTCATGAGAAAATGCATGGTGCTTTGTGATGGCCCCCTCAGCAAAACAATACACCTGGAATCTGGTACACAGGGACTAAAAGTGTTGACTATTACTATCAATTATTTTGACAACAGACTGCACTTGCACTGTATTACAACCTTTCACTTTCGTGCTTGTCACTATTTGAAACCACTTTACCTCTGAAATCTCAAACTATGGGAGTCCCTTTCTCAGTCACCAGATCAAGCCCTCTATCCCCTTTTCACTACCGGTCTTACCATCTGTCCTCATTGAAGACTCAACCTCTCCACAAGATGAGAAGGTCCAAGATGTCAACACCGACCTGGATTTATCTTCTTCCCTACCCACCTCGAACCCCATGGTCAAGGAAACATATTTTTATCACGTACTCTGTGTAACCCATCCTCTTTACCCCTTGCAATTGGTCCCCAAGTCTAGAGATATTCAACCATTTGCTCTCTTTGATTTCACTCCCAAACGGTGAGATAAATGCTTAAGAAAATTTTACCACCACATATCTTTGTGTCACGTCTGCTTAAGAAGTGTAAACTATGTCCAGCCGGTGTGGCTCAGTGGTTGAGCATCCACCCATGCACCAAGAGGTTGCTGGTTCGATTCCCGGTCAGGGCACATGCCCAGGTTGTGGGCCAAATCCCCAGTGGGGGGCATGCAGGAGGCGGCCAATCAATGTTCTCTCTCATCGATGTTTCTACCTCTCTCTCCTTCTCTCTTCTTCTCTCTCTAAAATCAATAAAGGAAAAAAAATAGTGTAAACTATGCAACCAACACTGTTCCAGGCTTAGCCTTCACAACTGTCCTTTGTGACAGCTATTCTCACTTTATAGCTAAGAATAATCTTCACTGTTTCATGAGTACCTACTCAGAAGGCTATAGAAAGCCAAATGCTAGTGTGATTTGGTGCCCTGACTGTCAGGATCAGTACGTCTGTGATTCTCTCTATTTTTCCTCCTCTTGTTACCTCACAATTATAAGGTGGCAGCTAACACTGCAGAATTTATTTCCATGTTCCTGGCAATAAGAAGGGGGAAACTTTCACCTGGCATCATCTCTTTTATTTTCTCACCAACTCAGTCCACCCTTAGACATTAGGGTTTTTCTTGGCTCTCCTCTTGGTTCTCTTATATTCTTGTCACACACAAGCACTCCATGTATGATCTCATCCCATGGCTTCTTTGACCAGCCACAACATGCTGACGACTGAGCAATCTGTTTCTGACCTTGTCCTCTTCCCCGAGCTCCAGCTCCTAATCTGCACTTGGACATTCGTCAGGCCTTTCAACGGGAACATAATCAAAACAAGGTTCTTTATCTTTGCCTTTCTACAGCTGTCCTCTTCTCATATTCTTGATTAATGGCATTAACATTTTCCCATTCTTTTACGCTGGTGCCTCCCAAGGTCTTTCATCAGCTTCCTGGCTCTCTCTGCTTCTCCCCAACCCCTCACCAATATCTAATAAGCCAAATCCTGTCAAGTCTCCCTCAGATAGCTACAGTCTCCACTCTATAATTATTGATCTACTTTAGCTCAGGGCCATATCAGCTTTCATCTCCCCCAAAGCCTTCCCTTGTCTCCACATGTGGTGAGGTGCTCTGTGGGGGCAGCTCCGGCAGAGTGGCTGAGAATGCGGGGTTGGAGCCCAAGTTCATGTCCTGGTTGTACCACTCATCAGCCACATGGCGTTGAGCAATAAAGTTGTCTGAGCTTTCTGTGCCTGAGCTTTTGCAATTGAGAATGAGGATCATATTATTTACCTCTTAGAGCTAGTATTGTGAAGAATAAATAAATTAATGTATGCAAAGCACTTTTGAAGAGCACCTGACTCAAACCCTGTTTTCATCGTTAAAAATCACCTATGTGTATAAAGTGTTTAGCATAGTGCTGAACTCATGGGGAGAGCTCAGTAAGAGTTAATTGCTTTTTTTTTTTTTTTTAAATCTGTGTTGTTTTCTACGGATGCACTCAGGGTCCCATTGAAGTACTTCTCACCCTGTTTTATAATGTATCTCTTAGCACCTGTCTCCCTCACTAGACGGTGCACTTCCCCCAAGCAGAACACAGACCATGTTTCGGTCATTGCTGTACGTGTAGCATTCAGCACAGTGCCTTGTACAAAGCAGGGCACCGACATACATTATCCAACGAGTGAGGAGGAAAGACAACAGTTTGCGTAGCTCCCAGGGGTGTGTAAGCTCCTGACAGTGCACGAGTTCTTGATCAAACATCAGCTCCTTTGATCTCATTCTGCCTCCGCTACTCCCCACCTGGAGCTCCTCCACGGTGCCCCACCTGGCAGAGCTGGGTGCTCCACACGTGTCTCCACAGCACACGGTGCCTTATTTCTTATTGTGAAAAGTATTGCACTATAAGGTGATTATCTGTTTATTTGTTGCCTCCCTTGATAGATTGCTAGGAAGACCATCTTATTCAACACTATATATACCCAGCCAGCACATAGTACATTAAGTGACACATGGTAATATTTATCTGTTGACTAAATGCATGCTTGAAGTAATTCTTACAATAATGCCATGAGATAGGTATTAATATCATTCCTTTTAATAATTGAAGAAACCCAGAATTACTGAGATGAAATACCTTCCCAAAGGCACAGGAATGGAAAATTAGGTTGAAGATATATGAAACATAGCTATTAAATTTGTAAGCATAAATGTGTAGCTGCATGTGACAAAACCCCAAAGTAACAGTGGCTTCAAGGAGGTAGACATACATCTCTCACGAACAGCCGGAGCTGGACGAGCAGCTCTGCTCCACAAAACCAGCAGGGGCCCTGACCCCTTCCGTTCTGTGGCTCGGCCATTCCTGGGGTGCTGTGCTGTCTGCGGGGTCCAGGACGGGTCACCACGCCTGCAGCTCAGGCAGTGGGGAAGAGGATGAGGAAGGAGAGACCTACCTCTTTCCTTGAAGGATACCACCTGGAACTTGCAAATTTCACTGCCCCTTTTGCACACATGGCCATGTCTAACTGTGAAGGTGACTGGGATATGTGGTCTTTATATTGGACACGCATGGACCCAACATAAAATTCCATTCTTTTGAAGAAGGAGAGAAATAATATTGGTAATTAGTGATCTCTTCCATGGATATTAAAGCACCCTTTTTCCTGGCTTGACAGAAATAGGGGAGGTGATACTGCTCTAGATGAAAAGAAACTTAAGAGACATTCAAATAAATAAAATATAGGTGACCCTTTTTTAGATCCTTATTTGATTAAAACAACCATAAAAAAAGATAATTGGGGAATTGAAAACATCCTGATATTGTAAATATGATACAATATCAGGGATAGGTGAAAGTAGTATTTCTCTGCTCCTGGGGCTGCTCTGTGCCACTCCACAATGAGCCAGGGTGGGAGAGTAACATTTGTTGCCACTCTGTTCTGTGGAGCTGAGAAGTTTCTGGGCAGGCCCCGCTAAGAGGGTAACAATTTCCAAGCTGAAAAGGTCACCTGGAAGTGGCTCTCAGCCTCAGCAGCAGGGCTGATTTTCTTCTGATTACAGTGTTATTGGCTTTCAGAGGAAATTAGAACCAAAAACTACTATATTCTTTGTGTTGCTGATAAAAAGTTTCTAATACATGCAGTGCTCGAAATACTAGTGGGAAGCAAAATGTTTATGCTGACTTAAGAGAATGCAGTTGCTCATGCAGATAAACCCATATATCCCCACGTGAAGCCAGCAATGTGTATGAAAACCTGCACATTAAATCTATTTCAACAAACACGGGTATTGCCCCAAACACGGAGGAGGCAGACCTGATCCTTGCCCTCAGTGTCTGGGCTTACTCCTCTTATTCTCTGAAAGTTGGTGCCATGGAATATCATAAAATTCAAGTTTACTTTTCCCCCGAAGGACCAGTTCGACTTATTGCCATATATTATACCCCCCATTGATATGTGTTTTGACCGGTGATCCTGGCCAAGGTGAAAGAATCATCTCGAAGATTTCCCAAAGTGTCTTTAACAGAAGACCAGGCCTGATCTGTTTCCACACACCATTCCTTCTCTTAGGTCCTCATTAGCACATTCAGGTCTCCAGACTTTGCAACAAAGAAACCTATTTGACCTAGTGTTTCCCAGACTTTTCTAACCTCAGAATCCTTTCATCAAATACCTTTTATTTGTGTTTCATGGAACATTCTTTGTGAAATGTCAACCCATGGGGCATCAGAAACCATTAGAATTGTTGAAGCTGGTCTAAATTAAACAGAAGAGGGATGTATCCGAGTAGGAACTACTTTTGCAGCCTTCTTTGCCTTTTGACTTATTTAAAGTTAAAGTCTAAGAAACTGGAAATCTTATAACACCTTTTAAATGGGTTTCCTGTTATTTAGCTTTTTTCAAATTAAAGATAATCTCATGCTTGGCATACCTGAAGGTCTCTTTCAAAATGAGTTGGATGTTAGGGAGAGAAGAGAAATGTGTCAAGCGGGACTGCTGTGTTGCAGCAATTTTGGGTTGGGAGCAGGTTCGGTGGTGTTGGTTACTCTTCACCATATGAATGTGTTCCCTGGATTTGTGTGACATGGACAGCCTGAAGGTCTCCTGCACTTGGGAAGACTGTGTGTGAGTAGGAACCTGGTCTATTCACCTTTGGAACCTAGTGTGCAATATGATGTCTGGTGCACAGGAGGTACCTGATGGATGAGTGACTAGCCTAGTTTCAGGTACTACACTCATTCAGCATTTGTTCTTCAGGGAAACCAGGAGGCCAAATTATGTAAAGGGCCGCCTATAATTGAAAAATTGGCAATCACAATATTTATCACACTGTAGCCACCTCTTGTGATGTAGGACTGGGGCAGGAATCAGGCTCACAACAGAAACATATTGGCCAATCCTAAAGTTAGCCTTATATTTTCAGATGGAGGGGGTTCAGTCAAGAAAGCTACTCAGAGTCGGTTCTATGGAGCAAAGCTCATGACCAGTGCATGGATGACAATTCAGCTAGCTCTAGCTAAGACATTAAGGAAATGGAGAGGGGGCAGAGGAAGGAGGGAAGATCAAAGACTGGACAGACACTGAGAGGGACCAACTGATCATTAGATCACGGGTCTCTTTTCACAGTCATAAGTTCCTACGAGCTTCAGAGGGATAGAAAGAGAAGCACATTTTTTTTTTTTTAACATCCAACCAAGTTACTAGACCATCATGTTGGTGAGTCACTTGTAAAACTAAACCTGATTTTGCTAGAATCACAGAACATCACAGTTGATGTGTACCAGTGATATGTGATGTATATGTTAGAGACCATTTATTACAACCTTCTGTTTATGATGAAGATGTTGAGATCAAAGAATTAAGTTGTTGTTTTTTTTAAACCCAAGTCTAATAATAGTTCATGGCCTCATTAGGACTGGAAAACTTTTCCTAGATCCACTTTCCCCCTTGGTTTTCCACTCAGTATGACATCACCTCATCACACAACGTTGTCAAAAATTCCAACTACAAAGCACTGATGGTAGATGACGCCAGGAAGGTTGCAGTTGGATAATAAAGCCTTTCATACAGTACTGAGGAGTTTAGACAGTGGGTTGAGAGTGGGAAACCATTGAAATTTCTAAGCATGAAAATAATATGATTGGGCCCGACCAGTGTGGCTCAGCAGTTGAGCGTTGACCCATGCATCAGGAGGTCACTGGTTCAATTCCCAGTCAGGGCACATGCCCAGGTTGTGGGCCCAATCCCCAGTGGGGGGCATGCAGGAGGCGCCAATCGATCTTCTCTCTCATCGATGTTTCTATCTCTCTCTTCCTCTTTCTCTAAAAATAAATTAAAAAGAAATTAAAATAATAATAATAATATTATTGGTTTTTGTAAAAAGTATAAGAATGGAAAAAGGTATGTAATGCAAACACTAAGCACAAGAAAGCTGAGTGGCTGTGGTGCTAGAAAGCAGTTAGTGAGTGGAGGAGAGAAATCCAAACCCGAGCACTGGGCACAGCACTCCCGTGTTTCTTCCCAGCCAGTAAGAACAAAGCTGAGTTCGTAACCTTGGGTGTGTAAGGAGTACCATCTTTCATTGTCTCCCATGACACACAATTAATTTATATATCAGCCTTCCAAAATGTTATCAATTAAACTCTGATAGGCCATTGATAATACGCACCCTAATTTCAGAGGTGTTAAAGTGTGAAAAATGATGCCTGTTAGAATTGATGACATATTGAATAACTTCTCTTCTTCTTAATGAGTCGACTTAATTTCTGCCTGCATGACCCAATTCAACTTGACTGGTTAAAAACCTAACCTCAGTGGGTTCTTGAAGTTGTTAAGGAAAATAATTAAATATAAAATCTCCTGCCTACTCAGTGAATCCTAAGCATTAAATCACACTGTGATGCATATCACAGGCAGCCTGCTAAGGAAATTGCCAAAAGAGAAAGCACTCTCACATTTTTATATAGCGAGGCAGATACGATCTATTGCATACATGTTAACTGTCTTTATTAAAAGAAAAGTAAAACTTCTCTCATCATCATGAGAAGCAAGAAGTTGCATCAGGGAGCTAAGTGGCGGCTTAAACTCCCACAGACACAGGCATCACCTCCGTGATGTTCACATCGACAAGTGATGGCTCCGAGGCCTCCAAGGACGGCATTCTTGGGTTCAAAACTGGCAAGTGGCTTAATGAGCTTTCAAAAAGATTTACATAAGCATCAGAAAGACAGGGGAAGCATTTATGATATCATGTTTTCTAAAGAAAATGTTAAATTGAGAGGAAGGGGGAAAGTTCTTTTTCTCTCTTGGCTAAAAGGAGAATTTTAAATTTGATTTTTAAAAAGTTTGATTTACTCTTACTGAGTTTCTTCTCTTGGATTATATCACAATTCCAAGGTCTTTCAGGGTGCTGTGTGGTTTTTTAGGGCCGCCTTAACAAAGCACAACAAACTGGGTGGCTTAAACAATAGGAATTTATTCACTCACAGTTCTGGAGGCCAGAAGTCCAAAGTCAAAATCTTGGCAGGGCCATGCTCCCTCTGAAGTTTCTCGAGGAGGTTCCTTCCTTATCTCTTCCAGCCCCAGGTGTTCTCAGCTTGTGGCAGCCTGACTCCAGTCTCCACCTCTGTCTTCACATGGCCTTCTTCCCTCTGTTTCTGTGTCTCTTTTCCTCTTGGAAGGACACTAGCCATATTGGATTAGGGTCCCCTATTATCCACTATGACCTCATTTTAACTTAATTATCTCTGTAAAGACCCTATTTCCAAATAAGCTCACATTCCTAGGTAATGGAGATTAGAACTTAAATGTATCTTTTCAAGGGACCCAATTCCACCATCACAGACACCAAGATATGTATGTTTAATGAGGGCTGGGGAGTGTGGAATGCTGTCTTGTCCTCCCAAAAAGCCCCCCTGAAACTTCATCATCCCCTTCAGACTTGGTGACACTCTTCCAGGCCATGCTTGGGACACAGGGATTTTGCTGAGACTGCCTGGGGTTCAGAAGGCACTTATCATTTTGCAGGTCCTCACCTCTGTAGAAATCCAGGAGGCACAGCAGGTGCCCTCTTCTCTGTGGTTCTGACACCGTATCTGTGGTTCCCTTCATTCTAGGATCCTTAGACGTCTCTGCCCTCACCCTCTCCTTCCAGTCAGGGTGGAGTGTCTCTGTCTGGGCTTGAGCATGCCTTCTCTCTTCTTGATTCTCCACGACAAACTGACTGTCTTAGGGAAAGACTCTCAGGATGGTTTTGCCTTTAGTTCTGCCAGATTCCTTCCCAGAGGCAACTAGCGCAGAGCTGACTACCAGCTTCACTGTCAGCACATAGAAGAAATTATTTGTGGATAGATTAAGACAGCAAAACAGCGCAAGAATTGAGGTATTGAGTAAAAAGAGAATAATTTCTGTTAACAAAAAATTTTAAAAAATTAAAAACAGCAAAAGAGTACTTGATCTGTCCCCTGTCACAGAGGTAACCTCTTCTCTTTTTGCCCTGAATCGCTCTGGGTTGGTATCGCCTTTGGATGCTCAACCTGAAGAGCTGGTCTACACAGCATTTCTTCCCCACACGTCCTTCCTCCCCCCTCATGAGGAACATGGTCTCTGTGTTTTTCCTGCCATTCGCTGCTTACAAACCAGTTGGCTTCATCACCAGCCACCTCCTCACACAAACACAGATCTCTCCTTTGCCCAGATCCTTTTCTGTCTCTTACCTAATTATATCATGAAATACTCTCTTTCCAGACTTGTCATGAGTGCAAAATGGCCCTAATTACAAATGATGGGCATAATGACACTCTAACGACACACTTATAGCTAGGAAAGAGAGCCATAAGTGCTCGGGGAAAATGAAGACATGATAATAACAGTGCCATCACTTGCAAGGCCCTTCAAAGTCCCCAGAAGCCTCCTTCAGAGTCTCCCAGAAAGTTTCTATCTACCTCTCTGTCTTTCTCTAATCATGCCTGTCCCACTTCAAGTAGCATTGTACAGGAAAGTAAATTCAAGTATTCCCCCAGACCGTTTGGTCCCTGGAAGGAACTTCAGAGATATTTTATACAGAGGAAATTGAGACTCAGAGAAGTAAAGTTACTTGCTGAAAAACACATGGTTAGCAGATGAAGGGTAGCAGAATATGCCACCCCAAAATATGCCACTTTGGCATGATGATTATTTTGAGCTGAAGGTAATTGAGAAGAAGCATACACAAGGCAAGCTCTCTGCCTCCCCCTATTTTCCTGAAAGCAGGACGTAAATTTACAAAGGTGTCCCTCCTCCCCTCTCTACGAGGAAAGACAAAGGTTAATCCCCAGAGACAACTATAGACCTTTATTGGTGGAGAAGGCGCGGACATAACAAACATCACTCTTTTTTACCATGCTTTTCCTGATAATCCCCCATAGCTGGCATCCCCTACGTCTTTCTTTCTTTTGTCATTAGCTGAAGATGGTATTTAAACCAACCACAGTCCTAAGCCGCCTCAGAGAGTTACTCATTTTTCCCTGGGTATCTTCCATGTATACATGAGAGATATATATGAGGTATACATGTTAATGCACTTCTATTTGATTTTCTCTTGTTAATCTAAGTTTTATTACAGGGGTCTAAGCCAAGGACTCAGAAAGGTAGAGGGAAGTTATTTGTCCTCCCCTGTGCCAGTGACAGGGACTTTGAACTAGGCCTCTGAGTGCTCCTTCTAGCACAAGATATGTTGTCTTCTCATACCTCAATGCCTAATTTTCCTGTCTGATTTGCTAATATTGGTGGCCAATAAGGTTCATTCATTTTTCAGTTAATATTTACTGAGTGCCTACTGTGTGCCAGACACACAGTGCTTAACATAGTTATGCATTGATGGTACAGATGTGGACAAGAGAGCCACAGCACCTACTCTTGCTGAGTTTACACTCTTTATATATTATATATATATAAAACCAACTATTTATTGGTTTTATATATATAATTATATATATAATTATATATATAAAATTTTATATATATATAATTTATATATATAATTGGTTTTATATATATATAAAACCAATTATAATATATATAATATATATTATATATAATATATATTATATATAATATATATTTTTTTATTAATTTATTTATTTTTATTATAGAGGTTTCTCCTTTTTACCCCCAGACATCCTCCTCCCTATCCCTGAGCTTATACTCTTTTGAGAAAGCTACAAAGAAAAACAAATAGCTAATTAAACGCAGTGTCTACTATGAGTTGATAGATTTATAATGGAAGCATTTAATAGTGCTTACTTGGGACAATTTAACATTTTCTGTAAGGCAGTATTTTATCCAGATTCAGAGTTAAAAGATATTTGTTGGCTACTCGATGAACAATGCAAAATGTATTCTGAGTTGGAAAGAAGTAACTTAGAAAACATTGGAACACAGTTTATCTTACAGGGTGAAAATGAGGCTTGTTTCCTAATATGATCTCCACGAGGATCTGACCCTGGGCATGATGAAGAAAGAAGAACCACATGCTGAAATTCTCAAGAGGATATATCATCTACATGCCCTGAAGTGTTTGTACATGCAGACACAGACTAGTAACATAGCAGGCATTTAAAAAGTACTTTTAATTAAATGAATAGGTACATTTCCATAAAATTTTAAATCTCAATAGGTAGAACAATGAGAGAAATATTTAACTTAATTCACACTGATGAGGAAAAACCAGTTGTTACAGTGGACCATTTTCAGATTGTTCATTTCAAGTGTATAGAGATACATTTGATTTTTGTGTATTACCCTGTATCCTGCAACCTTGCTGAACTTCCTAATTAGTTCTAATAATTTTTAGTGGATTCCTTAAGATTTTCTATATACAAGATTACATGATCTGTGAAGAGAGATTGTTTTGCTTCTTCCTTTCCAATCTGCATACCTTTTATTTATTTTTCTTGCCTAATTGCTGTGGCTAGAACCTCCAATACAATATTAACTAGAACTGGTGAGAGCAGGTGTCCTTGTCTTATTCCTGATGGTAGTGAGAAAGCATTCAGTCTTTTACTATTAAGTATGTTGTTGGGTGTGAGCTTTCTATAGCTGCTCTTTATCAGGTTGAGAAAATTACCTTCTACACCAAGACTGTTGATGTATCTTTGAATTAAAAATGTGTTTCTTGTGTACAACATATAGTTGGAGCATGGTTTTGGTTGTTTTCTTTTTTAATCCAATCTGACGTCTCTGCCTCTTGATTGGATCATTTATCCATTCACATTTAATGTTATTCTCGATATGGTTTGAGTTACACCTGCCATCCTGTTTTCTGCTTTTTACACATCGCATGTCTTTTTTGTTCCTCTCTTCTTCTATTGCTGCTTTCTTTTGTATTGAGTGAATATTTTCATTGTAATGACCTTTTTACTGTATTTTTTGTTGTTAGTTCCTTATTGGTTTCATAAGAACTCACCATACACAACTTAGAATCAGCTTCAGGTTTGTATTCACTTAATTCTAGTGAGATAGAGAAATGTTACTTCTATATAGCTCTATTCCCCCCCATTTGTGGTTATTATTTTATACGTATTACATCTATTAATGCTATAAACACAACAATACTTTTTTATAATTATTTCTTTATATAAAATTTACATCTTTTAAAGAAAGTGAGAGAAGAAAAGAGAACAACTATATATTGATATCTTTTGTTTTATTAACCTCCTTGTTTATCACTTCTGGTTCTTTTCAATTGTTCTTATGGATTCAAGTTTCTATCTAAAATAATTTCTTAACTCAATCATCTTAACATGCATCTTCAGGACAGTTCTAGAACAAATATGAAATGTATAACCTATGAGCACTTAAAAAAGAAACATTTATGGAACACCAGCTTTGTCAGATTGTATTAGGTGCTTTATATATGTTTAGCATTTAATTCTCAAAGTACTTCCCTAAGTTAACCATTGAGCAGATGAGGAAACTAAAACTCTGAGAAAGGAACAGCTCTCCTGCAATCATCTGTACTAATTACACTTCATCAAACGTGCTTTGGTTCTTCTCACGTCTGCGCGTTAGCACATGCTGATTCCTCTGCCTGGAATTTGCTCCCCCACGGCAACCAAACTCAAGTGCCACCTCCCTGGAGAAGTGGTCCCTAGTTTCTTAGTCCATGTGGCAAATTAGTTGTCTGTGATATTTGGGTCAGGGGAAATATGAAAAATTTAGTTGCTCAATGTAGCTGCTCAATAAATATTTGTTGAATCTATAGCACATATCACATAATAAAAGTGTTGGCTCAACTGTGTGTTCATCAGAACTCTTATAGTTGCAAGTAATAAAATCACAATTCAAACTTGCTTAAGCAAATAAGAAGAATTTATTGGTTCTTATAACTGAAAAGACCAAGGGTAGCTGGCTTTAATCATGGCTGTATTTTGGTGCTCAAACAATATTGTTCATGAAAGCATTGGGTATCTTCTGTCTTTTTCCCTCCAACTCTCAGCTCTGCTTTCCTCTGTATTAGCTTCAAGATTAGACAGATCTCACCCTCAAGAGAAAAGGAGACACACAAGTAGCTTAGATTTACCAGCTCAACAACCCTAGTGGAAAGAGAAATCTTCAAAATGACTTGGTTGGCAGAAACCTCACTTTGGGTTCTCTTTGATACAGGTTGGGTTCTGTGTCCATCCCCAACCTAATTATTTGGCCAAGAAAATAATGTGTTTTGATTGGTGAATCCTAGAAGTCAACTCCATCCAAAGGATGCAAAGGTAGGGAAGAAAATATTCTTCAAAGGATATATTAGGGTGCCAGCATCATAAGAGGAAACAGATGCCAAGCAAGCTCTGTTGACAGGGAGCTCCTGGGTGTCAGGAACTGCAGCTTCCTTTCCCAGCTCCCAGAATCTAGCACACATTACATGTTTAGAATATTTTGAATGACTGAGCTCAGATATGCATGATCTCTGAGTCATGCTTTCTGCTATCTAATGCTGGAGAAACAGCTGGATGAATCTTGGGAAATAGGAAGCAGTCTCTAAGAGAACGATGAGCTACTTGTTCTGATGGCTTTCTCCTTCCCCTCTTCCTTCTTCTCACTCTCTCTCGTTCTCTTAGTTATAATACCATAATTACAAAAGTAGATCTGGGCAATTATTTAAGTATAAACAAAGTAAATGAAATTTCTAGAAACAGGGTGGAGAATGTTGCTTCAAAAGAAGATAGATCTGGCTCCTGCAGAACGAGGAGGGAGACAGACCGGGAGACTCATAGTAAAAGAATGAGGGCGCAACACAGGACATTGAACAATGGAGAATGAAATACTTAATGGCGGGTTAAAGGCAACGTGGTGGCTGATGAGAGATCTCTGGAGTAGAAACAGATAGGAAAGCGATTCATATTGCTTAGGGGGCAAGATCGAGACCAATGGTTGAAACCTACTTGGATGCAGATTTCAGCTCAATATAATGAAGAAGTCTTTCTAACAATCACAGAGTCTTACCAACAAGATGTGAGTCATCATAATAACAGCTTTACTCTTATCTTAGTTTGAAGTTTCCCAGAAGCCAACTCTGAGACAAGGATTTGGGTGCCAGTAGTTTATTTGGGAGGTAAAGAGGGATCACGAGGAGAGAGGAAGGGAAGTGTGAGAGCAGTTACGTGGCCATGAGAGGGCACTTTATCAAGCCACTCACCACTGTGGACGATGGGAGCTTAATCAGGCTGGGGAACTTCTGGGGGCAATGTAAAGCAGGCAGCTCAAAGCCATTCCTCCCATGGGACAAGAGAGCAGGGGAATGGATGCTACCCCCAGGGAGCATCCATTCCCTGGCACTCCTCGCCTGCCTCCTGGGTAGCAAGGAAGGCTCCAGCAGCCGGAGAAAGCTGGGTGTGGTGGTAGGAAGTCGGGGTGAAGGGCACTGAAGTGGCGGGGGCACGTGTATCTGGATGGGGCACCAACAATACCTGCTTTCTACGTATTGATTTTGCCCTACAGCCATCACGGAGAGCATGGCCCTCTGACACCTCGGTTTTGGACTTCTAGCTTCCAAAACCGTGAGAGAATAATTCCTGTTGTTCTCAGCCACCCAATTTCTGGGATTTGTTTTATGATAGTTTTGATATCGAAATGAACGCAAGCGAGGTGATTAAAACTTCACTGAGATTTAGTTTCTTCCTCTAGGAAATGGGGACAGGAGCAGGCACATCTAATAGGGTTTTCTAAAGCCCCTGATTCAGTAAATGTGATGTTCTCATCCAGGAGATACAGAGGGAAGAGGTGCCCAGGGCAACCCTGCGTGATTTTCTTGGCGACTGTCAGGACTCTAGGAAGAGTCAGCAGCTCCTGAGAAAATGAGCTCGGATCTGTTGGTGCGAGCACTTTCCCTTTTCACTGCCGGGACTCCCTTCTGGCTTTCTTTCCAGACAGAGAAAACTGTCTGGGGGCATCAATTAATTGTTCTTGGAAGCCAGACTGGCTTTAGCTGGTGATAAGTGGATTGCTGCCCACAGGAGGGCTGCTGTCTGACATCAGAGGCGGCTGGGCACTAATTAGGGGTTACTATGTTTACAGGAAAAGGGGAAAATAAATGTCAAGACTGCAGTGCTCTGACTGCTGTTTCACAGGACAGAGGCCGACTATGACACCTTTTATCTGCGAGGTAGCTGGTCCAGGGCTCAGGGCCACCCAGGCTCCTCACCTGGTGATGGTGCCCAAGGGGGACGGTCTCTCTCACTCTCTGGGCCCCTTATCTTTCCCCCACGTGTACTTTGTTATTGGAGGGAGAAAAAAGAAGTGAGGAAAATTGTCTAGTTAATTGAAACATTTATAAAGAAGCCATGTTTCCAATTTCTAGCGCAGCTGCTCATGATGCCTGCAATTCCGCTGTTGGTATTTGCAACTGATAAATCAGTTTTTCCAAACAGGTCCTGGGGGAGGCTTCTTGGAATTGGAGGGACAGGAAATTAAATAGCCGTGGGAGGGGGGCTGTCAGCCGCGCTCTCCCCTCCCCGCCGGTGGCTATGGTAGGAGAAAGCAAATGAAAGAGGAGAGTTAGGAAAGAGAGGGGATTATTTGGGATTCATATAATCTAAAGACCCAAACCGACCCCGGCCAGGACTGCTGGGGCCAGCGCAGGAACTGACTGCCCACACTGCCCAGTCCAAAGCTGGCTGCAAATGACAATCTCTGCCTTCTGTCAGACTCTCAGCCAGGAGTTTAACTACCTAGAAAGGACTGAACCCCCACACTGTAATCCTGACCGATAGTTTCTAACTCTGGAAGCTTTTTGGCATTGAGTCCCTGGATATTGAACACAGAGCCCCAGGTTCAAAGGGGAATGAAACATGGACAATTGGAAAGGGTGTTGGCAGGAGGGGAGGCAGCACTCCCAGGAGAAGCAGCTCCCAACAGGGCACAGCCCCAGGAAAGGGACTCTGATTAGAAAAACAATCTGGTAGTCTATTTGGATTCAGCTGAATTAAACTAAAATTTAATTGCAGAAATCTTTTCCAAAATGTTTCCATTTTTCTTAGGTACCAGGACCGAAAGCTTAGCAAGAATTAAAATAACTAGCATAGGCACCATTTATAAAGCGCTAATCCGGGACTGCAAGTCTGCACACGGTCTGTCTGCTCCTTACAAGAACCCTGCAAGGGAGGTGTGATTGTTTCCTCTGGACAGATGAGGAAACTGAGGCTCAGAGATGCTAACTGAAATGTCCAAGTTCACACAACATGTGAGCAAGAGGAGGAGCCTGGAATCAAATTCAGCCTGTTTCCATGGCCCACGATCTTTTCCCTCTCTTGGGTTCCTGTTCTCTACTGCTGCATAACAAGCCACCCCAAAAGGCACTGGAGGAAAAACCACCACCATTTTATCACGTTTATGATTCTGTGCGTAAGGATTTAGGCTGGGCACGGTAGGAATGGTGCATCTCTGCTCCTCAGTGACTGGGTCTTAGCTGGGGTCACCCCAAGAACTGGAGATAGCTCAGCTAGCTCTCCAGGGGCCATCTTTCTGGGATCTTTCCAGTGGGTTCATTGGATTTTTCTCCCTATCGCACCTACTGATGTCCAAAGTAGTATCTTCTCTCACATACCTGGTGTCTGGATTTGGATGGCTGGAACAGCATCCCTTGCCCTCTCCACTCAGCCTCTCTGAGTGGCTGGCTCAAGTTTCCACATAGCCCAGCCGTGCCAGGAGAGTCCCACTTTTTATACGCGACTGGCTTCTCCAAGAATGACAGGAAGAGACAGGAATTAGAAGCTGCCGGGTTTTTAAGCGTTAAGCCCAGAATCCGGCACGGTGTGACTTTTACTATAATATAACGGCCACATGAGTCACAGAGCCCGTCCAGATTCACTACGACCTCGTTAGATGCCTTGTGAACAACATCTCCGTCCTGCAACAGAGACGCTCTCTCCCTTAAATTACCCTGTTCTGAATGATGATAATAATGCCTCAATTTTGATTAGCTTTTCAGATTTACAAAGAGCTTCTGGTTGAATCTCTTATTTGAGCCTCACGTTGGATTTTGAGGTGAGCAGAGCAGGCTGTACTATCCTCCTTTGAAGAAAACTAGGATTTCAAGAAACAAAGAGGCTCACCCAAGATATACGGTGGGGAAGCTTCCAGCCCATGCAACACCACTCAGCCTCTGACTACGTCTGAGAGCTCTGCCCACCATACCCTCTGCACTGCTCATGTGCTCTTGTTTGTCATATATTTTTATTCTTCAGCTTAAAATTGTTTTCCAGAGGGCTTTCAAACGAGTAGCTCTGCTAAAATATTGGGCTGGAAATAACTCCATTGTGCTAAATTGAATGATGCAGAAAGTTCTGTGTTTAACCTTAACTAAAGTTAAATATTTGTTAATTTTTTTTTTTTTTGGTCAAGGTGAAATTCACATTGCATAAAGTGAAACATTTTGAAGTATACAATTCAGTGGCATTTAGTACATTCACAATGGACAACCGTCACCTCTATCTAGTTCCCAAACATTTTCAAGGCCTTGTATTTTATAATGTAATATTTATACGGTAATTTTGCCTTATACTTGAGATCGAAGTGCTTTGTAGGTAATTATTAATGCTAGGTTTTATCAACATGAAAAATGTTCTGTCTTGGGACTCAGACTGACCTGGATTTAAATCCCAGCCCTTCAATTTTCTAGCCTTGTGGGTTTCGGAAAGGTATTTAACCGCGCCTATCTCCTTATTCCTCACAAAAGGGAATAATGACGTCTACTTAGAAGGGAAATTATGAGGATGGGTGAGATAATGGACTTCAAGCGCCTCTCAGGGCATGGTTCTCAGTGGTTGCCTAAATGATGGTAGTTGTTATTCATACTATTAATGACCAGAAAGGAGCTATAGGACCTGAGGAAAATTGTCATAACCCTCTGAGCCTCAGCCTCCCAGATGGAAACTAAAAGTGTGGGTCTGAACAATGTCTAAGCTCTGTCGTGTGAGATGAACATATCTAACAGGCCTATCCTTCTTCTCTCTTCAAAAAGCTCCTACCACTTACCTTCTCTTTACCCTGCCAACACACACACACACACACACACACACACACATCAAATTTCTCATCTTGATCAGAAAAACGTAATTTTTTAAAGCAGCTTTTTTGCGGTATACTAGATATGCAATAAACTACACATATTTTAAGTGTACAGTTTGGTAAGTTTTGACATGTATACACTCATGAAATCTTCACCACGATCAGGGTGCTGCTGTATCATCACCCCCAAAGGTTTCCTGTTGCCCCTTTGTAATCTTCTCTCCCATCCTCTCCAGCCTCTGACTATATGATGGGTGTCCCCATAGGTGGCATTTTTGTTATCCAGAATATGTAGACACACAAGTTCCCTCGGGGAAGGCACTATGTGTGTTCTGCTCATTTTTGTACCCCAACCACCTGTGGAATACAGGAAAACAGGAGATGCTCATCAAGTATTTGTTAAATGAATGAATCACCCCTTTGTCCCTTTACTCCTGAGGCAGTGATACTAAAGCTCTTTTCTCTGAGCCCTACAGTGATTGGTGATCGATGCCAAGACAGGAGAGAGCTCTGGGGCCTGGCGTGTCTGGGAGCATTTCACAAAGGAAGAAAATTGCTTTGAGGCTCTGATGATGAAAAAGGCTTGTTGAAAAAGGCAGAGCTAATGGCTTGAGTACAGGCCAGGAGGCAATCTGGGGAAGAAAGCATAGGATGGATGGGCTGGCAGCGTGGTGACTGACCTGACTGACAAGTGATAAGGATTCTGCTCCCTGGGGCAGCGGGAAACTTTGTGAACTAGGAAAACAAAACTAACAACCGAGCAGGAGCTGCTGGTGCCTCGGCTGAGAATCGCAAGATGTCAGAATTGGCACGGGTGCTCAAGGTTAGACAGATACCTTCATAACGCAGAGGAAGAAGATGAACTCCAGAGAAGTGAGAGAAATTTCTCCAGCTCCCACAGTAGAATCGTGGTAGAACCAGGAAGAACTGAGGTCCTCATTCTCTGCCTGCTCTAGTCATCCACCTTTTAATATGTATTGATTTACCTAAATGTTTGAGCTCCTACAATGTGCAAGCACTGTGCTAGGCCCTGGGATGGCAGGGATAAAAAAGACAGCCCCTGGCAACATTCTCTCCTGGGGCTTCCAGAGAGGAATGCAGCCTGTTCACACCTTGACTTGAGCCCAGTAAGACTCATTTTGAACTTCTGAATTACACATTTGTAAGATGATACACCTGTGTGGTTTTAAGCCAAGCCACTGGATTTATGGAAATTTGTTACAGCAGCAATAGAAAATTAACACAATCCTTTTCTAGCCATAGAGCCTTAGAGTTAGTTACTGAACAGCAGTTTCCTCAATACATCAAAATAATAATGGTACTTAACCCCTGGCTCATGGTGAGGCATAACTGAAGGAATAGAAATTAAGTGATTAGAGCAATGTTTGGTGTTATGGCTGAACTGTGTCCCCTCCCTCCAAATTTATATGTTGGAGCCCTAACCACCTGTCCCTGAGAATGTGACTCTATTTGAAGATAGGACCTTTGAGAAGGTGATTAAATTCAAAGGAGGCCAGTGGGGTGGGCCCTCATCCAATGTGATAGGTGTCCTGAGAAGAGGAGGAAATTTGGACACAAGGAGAGACACCACGGACTCATGTCAGAGGGCGGGCCAAGTGAGGACAGAACAGGAAGCTGGACATCTGAAAGCCAGGGAAGGGGCTAGGAGATTTAAACCCACTGAATGCTTTGAGCTTGGACCTCCAGCCTCCAGAGCTGGGAGAAAAGAAATCGTTGTTTAAGCCATCAGTCTGTGGTACTTTGTCATGGCAGTCCAAACAAACGAATACCCCGCCCAGGGCTGCCCCCCAGACTGCAACACTTGGGGTTCGGTCTGCACCAGTTCCAGACATCTATCTTCTCATCCACAGCAGGATTTCTCAAGATGTGCTGCTTACATGGGGACTTGTTTTAAGAGACACATTTAGGGTCTCTGGGCTGCTGGGAGAGTGAAGGTACTTCAGCCCTTCATCTCTGCATATTCTCCTTTCCGGCTCACACAGAAGATACAAAAAACCGTCTGGCAGATGAGGGCTCTGGCGGTTACCATGGTGAGGTGGAGCAGGGCCGGAGACTGGGGTGTGTGTGTGTGTGTGTGTGTGTGTGTGTGTGTGTGTGTCGCTGTCTGATACTTGAGCCCAGTAAAATGTCAGCCTGGCTTGTATTCATGTTGGACAATATTTTTATCCACCTTTTTTTTTTTACTCCCAGCTAAGTCATTTTAAAAAAAGTTGTTTAGGTCCAGTTCTGATCACTGGGTATTTTCACCTTCAGCTAAAAAAAAACAAACACACACACACACACACACACACACACACACACACACACAAAACCTCTTTGAGAAAAGGGACTGAGCGTTTCCCCATTTTATTTCTTCTTTCTGGCCTCTCCCCTTCCCCTCACCCCTGACATTCCCCATAGCATTTAAACCTGTGTCTGTCACTGAGCTGATACTTTAAAAGTATTTGTCAGGTTGAGTTGAATGCATTAACCTTTGGAGATATTCTGTTTTCATATTTGCTTCTGATTTTAAGAAGCACTGACAATTAATTTCACTGGGAGTGTGCAGTTGGTTCAAGTGGCACGCTCTGATGTTTGGTTAACGGCCGCAGCAGGACCGAGACACGCGAGCAGAGCACAGAGGCCACTGCCAGACTGAGTGCACAGACAGGGTTCGAGAGCAAGCGCTCTGGACTTGGTTGGACCCATGTTAGCATCCTGGGTCTGCACCTAACTCCTGGTGAGACTTAGGGGTTAGCGTCCCCTGCCTCGTTCATTGTCCTCAAAATGAGGGTCCTAATCATACCTGCTTCGTGGGGTTCTCCCGAGGCTCGACAGGCGGTGCAGAAAAAGCCCTGCACCCGGTGCTCAGTTGACTGCTGACACCCTAGCTGTTCTTATAATACGATTCTGGTTTCCACTAAGCCGGGTCCCTAGCTCTGCGAGTCTGGGCAGCTGTTTCCTGATTTCTAACATTCCAGGAAACGTTCTCTCTCACTAAAATCATGCCTTGGGGCAAGTGTGGACAGACCACAGACCTGCACATCCCCCCAGGCCATCTGTGGGCACCCTTCAATAATTATAGGTGTCTGAGGCTACCAGAGGCAGAGACATCTAGGGAGAGCAAAAGGCTGAGCCTGGAGAGGTTTTCAAGGTCAGAGACCTGACAATCAGGGGGAACCGGCTCAGACCAGCCTGATCTAGACTCAGGAGGCTGGAGCCACCAGCCAGGGGCGGGTGGGCGTAGAAAGTGGCCTCATTGCTATGCAGTGCTGGGCTCTGGAAGGGATCAGCCAGGGTGTGGAGAGTCCAGGATTGCCCAGCAATGGGGGTTGGGAAAGCAGCTGGCTTTGCCCCTCTGCAAACTCAGACCCGCTCCTCTCTCCTTCCTTCCCTTCCAAATCAAGCACTCCCTGTTTGATTTATGAAGAAGCTGAGAGGTGGGATCTACGGTCCTCATTCGTCCTCTGGTGGCTATCCAGCTTCAAGCTTCAGAGCCCCAAGTGGAAGCTTCCCTCTCCCTCCCACCTCTGTACCCCCTCCCCATCCTTGCACCCCTCCTCTCCACCCAGTCACTCCAGGTCACAGGTGGGCACTTGGGTTGAATCTATACACCGTGGAAGAAGGCATCGGTTAAGGGGTTTACTGGGCACTTAAATCCATCCAATAGCAAAATCCACCTGCATTTATTACTTACTATGCATCAGGCGTCTTGTCAGGTGCCTCAGATGCTTCATGTCACGAATGCCCCAGCAATTCTAGGAAGTACTTCTTTATTGTGGTTAAGAAAACAAGTCCAGAGAACTTGAGTAACAGCCTGGCTTGAGCGTCACAGCCTAGCCAGGATTTGAACCTATCAGGGTAACTTCCGAGGGTGTGCTCCTCCGCGGGGAGAGGCAGAATGAGAGCGGGGGTTTGCAGACAGATTATCACAGTGTGAAACCCGGGTCCCCCACTTACTGCCTGAGCAGTGAGTTTATTGTTCATTCTGTGCCTCAGTTTCCCCATTGGTAATGATGGGGATAATGATAGCGTTACCTCCCTCACAGAACGGTTAAAGGACTGCACAGGTTAATACCTGTGGCATACTTAGGTCAGTGCCTGGCACATAGTCAGCTCTCTCTGCACGGCTGCTGTTACAGGTAAGCGTGACGTCAGGGTGGCCTCTGTGTCTTGGTGACTCTTCCCTGGAAAGCCGTCTGAAATCTCTATATCAGAGAGAGACTGGGACTTCCCCAAACTGCGGTGCGCTCGCTGGGATGCCGGGTACACCTTCTCCCACAGTCCTGGCCAGGACCCAACCCACCTTCACAGGGGCAAGGATGAGGCTGGGGCAGGGGGAGACCTCACACCTTCTCTGCTCCCCTTGCTGGCCTTGCCCCTCCCATGCCCTTAATCATGGCAAAGTGAAAAACGAGAAAGAGCTGAATTCCACAGGCCTGGGATTTCACCCTGTCCCACCTTTTACTGGTTGTGTAACTTGAGACAAATTTAAAAAACCCACCATGCCTCAGTTTCTTCATCTATAAACTAGAAGCTGGCAGAATGGAGGACAACAAGAGGGATAAGGACCTGATGGAGGGAAAGCCGAGGTCGCAATGTCACTGCCTTCCTAACAGATCTGC
Source organism: Tadarida brasiliensis (assembly GCA_030848825.1). Lineage (NCBI taxonomy): Eukaryota > Metazoa > Chordata > Mammalia > Chiroptera > Molossidae > Tadarida > Tadarida brasiliensis. The sequence continues at coordinate 51,767,346 of CM061264.1, forward strand.
CTTAGGTTCCATGAGAGAACAGCTCCTTAGACCTGCGAGGGTCGGACTTCTTTGAGCGACTCCTCGCCTGTGGTCTCCTTATATCCTTGAGTTTCAAACACTCTGGCCAAATTCAAGGTTCAGTGCCTGGCGTTACTAATCGTCAGGGAAAGGTACATCAGACACACCATGACATAGCACCGCACACCTGTTAGAAAGGCTGTTATCAAAAAGACAAGAAGCAAGTGCTGGCAAGGATGTGGAGATGTTGGTGGGGATGTCAATCGGCTCAGCCACTATGGAAAAAGAGTATGGAGGTTCCTAAAAAAATTAAAAAGGGAGCTACCATGTCATTCAGCAATTCCACTTCTAGGTACTTAACCAAAAAAAAAGAAAAAAAAAAAAGAAAAAGAAAACACTAACTTGAAAAGATATCTGCATCCCCAAGTTCATTGCAGCATTATTTAGAATGGCCAACACATGGAAACAGCCTGGCCGGTGTGGCTCAGTGGATTGAGCATCCTCCCATGGTCTGAGAGGTCCCGGTTTGATTCCTAGTCAGGGCACATGCCCAGGTTTCGGGCTCAATCCCCAGTAGGGGTGTGCAGGAGGCAGCCAATTGATGTTTCTCTCTCATCAATGTTTCTATCTCTCTCTCCCTAAAAAATCAATAAAAATATATATTAAAAAAAAAAAAAAAGACATGGAAGCAACCTAAATGTCCACTGATGGCTGAATTGATAAAGAAAATGTGGTATATTCCCAACTAGATAATCTTTTCTCAAGTCCTGTTTTATAAAACATGGGTATGTTATAATACTACAATACAAAGATCTGCCAAATAAAGATGATTTGGTCAAAGACGCTTAGAAAGTACTATCAGCCATATTTCTCCCCTCAGGTCTCACAGAGTATGTTAGTTGACTAAAGTCTCTGAGAAGTCCTGCAATATAGAAATCTGCCCAACTTTGTTTACCCGATTGTCCATGGAACCATTTTCTTATGTCACACTCACGGACATGTCTTGGTGCACAATTATTTGGAAATTGCTGAATTACAGCATGAGCTTTTTGAAGGCAGGCGCCATGTCTTGCAAATATTGGCATCTCCTAAGTGTCGAGCAATGTTGTACAGAAAAGCACTGATCAGTAAATACACATTTAGTGACTGTTCTGGCAATCCTCTCCCTACTCTTTTTCTTATTTTTCTTAGCTTTATTTCCAAAAGTGCAAAGGCTTGATTGCAACGTAATGTAATTGCCTGTAAATCATGATAAATTTATTTCCCTCGTTGCCAAGATTACACCATGGCAATTTGTAATAATTTATTCACAAATGTGATGGAATCACAGGATCGATTGTAATTCAAGCTCTGTTGCTCTCTAGCTCTGTGGCTTCAAGCAAGTTCTTAGTTTTTGGATGGCCTAACCACCCTTGACTGCTACCTGCCAAGCCCCATTCTTCCACACTTCTTTATATCTCCTAAGACTGGCACCGCAATCAACTTACTTGCTCAAATCAGAAACCGAGGGACCATTTTGGATTTCTTATTCCTGCTCTCATCCAATCCACTGCCTATTCAGTCTACCACCAAAGTCCATTATATCCTAAGGCTACCCAGTTCTCCCACCTGCGTTGTCAGCTGGATGGGGCCACCAACTATTATTTCTTGCCATGGCTAATAGCCACCTCAATGGTTGCTTGCTACCTTTTTGTCCCTTCTTGTAATCTATTACAATGTCAGCCAGAGTGATCTTAGAATGTAGATCCTTAGATTGTGGCCCTCTGCTGCTTCAAAGTCCTTCAACCTTCCCATTGCATTCAGAAGACCATCCAAACTCCCTATCATGGTATGCATATTTTTGCTAACCTTTGCTGCTGCCTCTTGTCTAGTCTCCCTTTGTTCTCTGCATCCCTGACACATGAGTTGTCTTTCATTTTCCTGGACAATCCAAGCTTCTGTAACCTCAGAATCCTAACACAGGCTAATTACCCTACCTGCAATAGTGGTCCATCCACTCTTAACACACAGGGCTCTTTCTTGTACTTTCAGCTGCACCTTAATGGTACCTCCCAGAAAGACCTAGCCAAGTCTCACCATGCTATCCAAAGTAGGTCCTCTCCTACCTCCCCTAGTTTTCTCTATCTCTGTGCCTTGTTCATTTCCTTTAGATGAGCACTTGTCATCATTTGACATTGTTTTCTGATTGTGTCCTTGGTGGAAATAGAACCTCAATAAGCCAGAGACCATGTCTGTTCCCTGTATCCCCAGTACCTGGCAGAATGACTGAAAATACACAGGTGGTGCCCAGTTTAAAAAAAAAAAAAAAAAAAGCCTTCATTTGTCTCAATATGACAACATGAATATTACTTGTCTTATCTTTGGTTGAGCCTTACCACATAACTTTAAACTTGCTCTAATATATATATTAGTCTCTCCCACATGCATATCACTGTGCTAATAAATGTGATACACCTTGAAGGAGAAGGAGAAGGCATCCGGTGTAGTGGAGAGAGAAGCTTGGGCTTTGGAGTCAGAAAGACTGCATATTACCAGCTCCTCTTAACCCTCACGTTTCTGGTTAAATGTTACTTCCCCTGGTCTCCTCCTCTAAAAAACCAAAACCAGATTATTATCATAGTTGCCCTACTATGTGCCCCCACAGAACCTGCTTCCCATATCCTAGCATTTATCATGGTAAGTACTGGTCTGCTTACCCTTCTTTCTTTTCCATTAGACTTCTGGGGACTCTTTCTGTCATGCTCACTTTTGTTATCTCCTCCCCTGTACTGGAAAGCCAGAAAGTTCATGTGCTGCCTGGAAACCTTTGCGCCCGGCAGGGTCTGCTCTGGCAGATTTGCCTCCTGCCCAGCAGGAAGGTCCTCTTATCAGCAGAATCAGCTGTCCCCTCCCTCTTCAGTCCTCAACCTAATGGTTTCAGTTTCCTGACAGCCCACAGAACTATTTAAATAGTCCAATCACATTCTCCCACAGGAAACAGGGGTCACTTCACCCTCTTGTTACAACAAAACCTGCCTCCCACAGACCTGCTGGTCCACGCTGCTCCTGGGAGAGCGACTTGCATGTGATGCTGCCCGGTGTGCGGTGTTTTCCTTCCCTGGGCTGTGGGTTTGTGTGTCTAATACCGTAGTTCCCCCTTATTCATGGGGGTTATCCCAGTGGATGCCTGAAACTAAGGATAGTACCTAACCCCATATATATACTATGTTTTTTTCATACATACATACCTATGATAAAGTTTAACTTATAAATTAGGCACAGTATGAGATTAACAACAGTAACTAATAGAAAAATGATAAACATATACTGTAATAAAAGTGATGTGAATGTGGTCTGTCGCTCTCAAAATACCTTTCTGTACCTACTCACCCTTCTTGTGATGCTTGCGAGATGATAAACACCTATGAGGAGATGATGTTAGGCTACCACTGACCTATTAATACTTCAGAGGATCCTGGAGCCGGGACCATGTCATGTCTCCACCCACACGTTTAAGGCCTTTTCCATCTTAACTAAGCACTTATAACCCACTGTGGCCATAACTTCAGCAGTTTGAGGTGCAATATCAAAACTAAATACACATTTATTTTTCCTTCTTTACAATTTCACAAATAGAGGATTCATTCTTACTTCAGATCTTACCAACCTGAGCATATGATTTTTTTTCTTTCTGCACGAAATTGAGAACTTTTACCTTTTCACTTAAAGGAAGCACTTTACGGCTTCTCTGTGGCATGTCCAAATTGCCAGCATCGCTGCTCCTGCACTTTGGGGCCATCATGAGGTAAAATAAGGGTTATTTGAGTACAAGCACTGTGATACGTGACAGTGGATCTGAGAACCACGGTGGCCACTGTCTGGCTACCGGGCAGGAGCAGCAGTCAGCGTGGAGATGCCGGACAACACTGGACAAAGGGGTGACTTACGACCAGGGCGGGAGGGGGCGGGGCCATGCGAAATTTCACCATGCTACTCAGAACAGGGCACGATTTAAAACTTATGAGTAGTTTAATTTTGGAGTTTTCCATCTAATAATTTTGAACTATGGCTGACTGCAGGTAACTAAAATGACAAAAAGCAAAACTGTGGATAAGGGGAAACTACTGTAAACTATTGGAGATCTCACCTGTCCAGTGTCAGGGTTTGTCTGTTTATATACCCTCAGAACCCTTGAGGGAGGCAAGATCCCCCTCTCCCCCCAATCAATGGGATAAAGAAAGGTAACTAAACACCTACACCTACACACACACACACACACACACACACACACACACACACAACATGAAGGTATGATCATGTCCTATACAATATAGGCTATAAGTTTTTCTCAGTCTTGAATGAATATGAAAAAATACTTTGGAGTTTTAAAAAATATTGACTCTGGGACCCACTGCAGGTCCACAGAAGGAGAATAACAGGGGTGAGGCCCAAACATGTATATTTTTATCAAGTGTCATCACTGATCCATGTGGATACCAAAGACGGAGTGCCCCTATGTGGTTGTTAGACACCTCTTGACTGTCTGACTGATGGAAAATTCGTACCCTTCCTGGCAACATGGCTCGAAGGACAACCCTGTCATCCTGGGGTGAATGTCTGACAGAGACTCTTGGACGGGATGACAAATACTTTGCCACAGCTTTTAAAACCCTCCTGAGCCTTCAGCAGACACTGTAAATTGATCGTGGCACTCTTTCGTGTTACGCCTGGCCTCTGCCTCAGAATCCTTATCAGCTACTACCACTTAATGAATGTTATTATGAGAGATGAAGCCTATTTCTTTCCTCTGCTCCACTGTCCCTGATTTGTGCCCTGTGATGAAGGGACTCTGCTGCCTGTAACTGCAAGTTTCATCTCAGCATTTTCATCCCAGTACTAGGGCATCTCACTGGAGAATAGTCCCTCCTCTCAGCTCTCACCATGAGGCTACCCAGGAACCAAGTCTCTGAAATATTTTTTAATTGTTTTCCATTATTGGCCATACTTCTTCCCTATCTTTAATGTCTTCTTTTGTGGGGTCATAGTATGTCACACCATCTTTATATTCCTCTAGGTTATTTCCACATGGTTTAAAACCTCTGGGTTAGATCCATGTGGAAATAAGCATATGTAGTAGAATTATCTGGTATAGTAAGGAGAACAACTCAAGATTTGGAATCAACTTCCAAGATGGCTGCAGAGCAGGTAGAAGGTACACTCACCGACTTTCAGAATCAAACTGGAATGGCAACTAAAATATAGAACAATCAACTCGAATAACCAGCTGAAGACTAACTGACCAGAAGTCTTACAACTAAGGATTTACAGAAGAAGCCACATCAAGACTGGCAGGAAGCACAGAGACCTGTAAAGGGCAGGCCCTGTTCCCATGGGTGGTGGCTGAGATCCTGGAGGGATATCGCAGCTGCTAAGGTTCCCCCTGAGGACCGTGGGGTCTCAACCCCAAGCTAAGTTCCCCAGCCCAGAGCACTAGAGACAAATAGAGGCACCCCCATAACATTTGGCTGTGAAAATCAGTAAGGATTCTGTCCACCCGGAGGGATGGAAGTCCACTAGAGACACAGATGCCCTCTTAAAGGGCCAGCATACAAAATATCATTCACAGCCATTCACCCCGGGCTCTGGCGAAGGAGGGTGGAGCAGACTAGAGTCCTGTGAGAGAGACTGGGGTTTGTGGCTCTGTCATTACTTGCAGATGACATGATACTGTATGTAGAGGACCCTAAAGAGTCCACCAAAAAAACTACTAGAACTGATAAATGAATTCAGTAAAGTAACAGGATACAACATAAATATCCAGAAATCAGTTGCATTTTCATATACCAATAATGAACTATCAAAAAGGGAAACTAAGAAAAAATCCCATTTACAGTTGGATTAAAAAAAATACTTAGGAATAAAATTAACCAAGGATGTAAAAGACCTATACTTGGAAAATTATAAGACACTGAAGAAAGAAATTGAAGAAGATACAAAAAACTGGAAGCATATACTGTGTTCATGGATAGGAAGAACTAACATCATTAAAATGTCCATATAACCCAAAGCAATCTATAGATTCAACATAATTCCTATCAAGATACCAATGGTGGATTTCACAGAACTAGAACAAATATTCCAAAAATTTATATGGAACCACAAAAGACCCAAAGCAATCTTGAGAAAGAAGAACAAAGTTGGAGAAATCATACTACCTGATATCAAACTATACTACAAGGCCATAGTAATCAAAACAGCATGGTACTGGCATGAAAACAGACATATAGATCAATGGAACAGAAAAGAGGGCCCAGAAATAAACCCATGTCTTTATAGTAAATGAATGTATGACAAAGGAGGCAAGAGCACATAATGGGGCAAAGACAGTATATTCAATAAATGGTGTTGGGAAAACTAGACAGATAATGCAAAAAACCACAACACTAGATCACCTTCTGACACCATACATAAGCATAAACACAAAATGGATTAAACACTTAAATGTAAGACTCAAAATGATAAAAATCCTGGAAGAGAACATAGGCAGTAAAACCTTGGACATCTCTCTTAGTGATAATTTTTCTGATATATCTCCTCTGGCAAGAGAAACGAAAGAAAACATAAACACATGGCACTACATCAAACTAAAAGGTTTTTGCACAGCAAATGAAACCAACAACAAAATGAAAGGATAACCCACTGAAGGGGAGAACATATTCGCCAATGATACCTCTGATAAGGGGTTAATATCCACAATTTATAAAGAACTTATAAAACTCAACACCAAAACAACAAACAATCCAATTAAAAAATGGGCAAAGGACCTGAATAAACATTTCTCCAAAGAGGACATACAATTGGCCAATAGATATATAAAAAGATGCTCAACATCACTAATCATCAAAGAAATGCAAATTAAAACCACAATGAGATATCACGTCACACCTGTCAGAATGTCTATCATTAATAAACCAACAAACAACGAGTGTTAGTGAGGACATGGAGAAAGGGGAAACCTGTGCACTGTTATTGGTAGGAATGCAGACTGGTGCAGCCACTGTGGAAAGCAGTATGGAGTTTCCTCAAAAATTAAAAATGTAACTGCTTTATGACCCAGTGATTCCACTTCTGGGAATATATCTAAGAAACCCAAACAATGATTCGAAAGAATATATGCACCCCTATGTTTATTGCAGCATTATTTACAATAGCCAAGATTTGGAAGCAGCTCATCAATAGATGAGTGGATGAGAAAGCTGTGGTATATTTACACAATGGAATAATACCGGCTGTAAAAAGGAAGCAAATCTTACCTTTTGTGACAGTATGGATGGACCTGGAGAGTGTTACACTAAGTGAAATAAGCTAGTCAGAGAAAGACAAATATCACACGATCTCACTTATATGTGGAATCTAATAAACAAAATATACTAACAAACAAAATAGAAACAGACTCATAGATACAGAGAACAGATTGACAACTGTCAGAGGGGAGGGGATTTGGGGAGCTGGGTGAAAAAGGTGAAGATTAAGAAAAAACAAACTCATAGACACAGACAACAGTATGGCGATTACCAGAGGAAAAGGGGATGGGGGGTAGCAGAGGCTAAAGGGGGGATAGATCATGATGGGAAGAGACTTGACTTTGGATGGTGAACACACAATATAACACACAGAGGATATATTATAGAACTGTACACTGGAAACCGATACAATTTTATTAATCAGTGTCACCCTAATAAATTCTATAAAAACAAAAATAAAAAAGATTTGGAATCAAGATGGATTTCCTGATTCGTCCTTATTGAGCTGTGAGACGAGACGGTATGGACAAGTCATATCTGTACTTCAGTTTTCTCATCTGCCAAATGAGAACAATTAATATGTCCTCCCAACATTACACAATGTTAGAAGGTAGCATAAACGAACAACATTGGGAAAGTTAAAACTCTAAGGTGTTTAATAGCGTGTGGCTATTTCTTGCTTCTGCCAGAAAGTCTCCCTCTGCTCTCCTGGGCGGCTGACTAACTAGGGCAGCTTTTCCAGAGCAGCAGCCGTGGCACACATTTCATTACCCTGATGTACATTCAATTAGAATGTAAAATGCCAGCCATCAGCCGTCAGGTGTTAATGAGTTGCCACTTGGAAAGACCAGGGAAGTAAATTAAGTGTATGTGCATAAAGCGTCCGCCTTGCTAACTCTCTACCTGACTGGAAACTGAGCTGTTCAGGTCCTCTCCTCTGTTTCTCATCCAGGAGTGTAGAAGTTCCAGCAGGTGCATTCGGCCCACATGAGTAAGACCAGTGGCTTTCCTGCCATCCTTGACCAGACCAGCTCGCTCAGACCCTGGCTCCGCGAATGGAGTTGAACATGTCCTGTGCTTAATTTCGTCAGCAGTGGGATGGAGGTGGGTTGGTCCCAAAGAGGGCAGGACGCCTGGTTCATTCTCACTGCAAAATATGCCTTAAAAACTTCCTAATAAGTGTTTTTGCTGGTATACAGAAAAGAGTTTTGTTTTGAAAAATAAAAAAGTAAAAAAGAATGCTCTGCGGAATATTATAAACAACATTCAAGGAGTTAAAATAGTAAGAATGAATCACAAAATAAGAAGAGCAGAGAACTAATGATAATGCTATATAAATACGTAATCTGTTCTGTGCCAGTCACTGTCCATTTAGTCTCTTAAAAAATTAATTTCCATTTAAAAACTTGTATGGACATCGTTTTAAAAGTGATTTCTACAAAGCTAATTAAAGGTAAATAAGTCAGCCGGCCATACTCACCCTGCTCCATGAAACCATTCCTACGCCCCGGAGACAACTGCTTTGAACCCCTGTAGCAGCTTCTTTGGTGATTTATCTCTACATTTCTCCATAACCTGCTTATGTTACTACTTCTCTGTTTTAGGGATTATGCCTTGCCTTCCTGCTATGAAAGATGAGAATTCAGTTCTTTTATCCCCCTCTTGGAAAACACAAACTTTGCTCCCCCCATTTTCTTAAAATATTTATATCATAATATCTGGTGACATCAAAATGATCAGGTACATTTTATTCATAGTTCAGCCATAGGGTATGCGGTTTTCTTGTGCACATTTGGAGAGGTGGATGGTAGTATTTTCCAACGCTTTTCATCTTTGGTATCTTATTTTTAGATTTACAAGTGCTCTTTTTTGTTTTGTGAATACTCCCTGTAAAAATAAAAACCTGTTCTTATTTTGTGGCCGCAATACAGTCTCCTTTCTCTACAAAGATATTAACGATAGTTATTTTCTCTTTTAAACACATCTCCCTACATTGCCTCTCTTTTCTACAAATTCCTGCCCCCTATTTTGGTATTTGTTTTGTTCTCCATCAGGCACTCAGGTTAGCGTGTCTTCAAGCGAACCCTGGACTGCCAGCACAGATGTAAGAACAGGATACAAAGCCACATGGAGGCTGGAGAGGCATGAGCAGGGCTGCTGGATGGGTGGGCTTCGTGGCAGGCAGGTCAGAATCAGCAATGTCAGCATCTACATGTATTTTTTCTTGGGGTGGGCAGATTACTCAATGAAGGCTTTTCTAGTCTCCAGTCTGGAGACTAAGCTTGGCTGCCAGCCTATGGGGAAGGGAGGGGGCGGGGGGTCTCAGAACTTGACATGTGGATTTTCATTAAATTCCTCTGTTTTCAGTTTATCATCCCTGCCCTCCATCCAGATGACCCCCAACCTAGAGTCCCTTTGGTTCACTGTTAATTTCTGTCTTCTACTCCTAGGGAAGGGGCAACTGTTGGCTTTGAGATGTAAGAGAGGGGTATAAGGATCGAACTGTGTTGTAAATAGATTTTCAATTGATCTTCACACACACACTTTCATAGGCCCCTGATATTGTCAGTTCTAGAGTTGTTCAGCAGCGTGTATCGGGTTGCTTCGAGACTCCCGTGGCCAGATTAGAGTTCAGTGTTTTGAAGTCCGCTGAGTCAGTTGTCCTTGATCCTTTTGCTTCCCAGCTTCTAACACTTTGCTGCGTTCTTTTCCTCTCCTGTTCTCTTTGTTCTTGTGGCTCTCTACCTGGCAAAGATAAACCCTTTATTGTCTTTCTGGATCCACTCTGATGTTGCATCTCCACCCCACTCCTCAGTGTCTAATCAAGTGTCTGTGTGCCGGAGGGGAAATGTAGAGGAAAAACACAGATGAATTCCATGTGTGAAGGATGGAGGAAAGGGGCTACTCTCACGTTTCTCAAGGAGTAACAGCCTTTCCTTCATGTAACCAGTCATTCAAAAAGGGTTATTGAGTTTCTGCTCTAGGCAGGCAAGAAGGAAAACAAATGCTAAATCTGTCTTTAACATCTAGTGGGGATTCAATGCCTTTAAATGAATCATAACGCAGGTCCACAATCCCTTAGCCGTAGTTCCAAAGTCCCAAGGACTCTGCAACAGAAAGCTTTTTCAGAAGTTCACAACGCTTACTTGACAGCAAACCTGAACTGGCTGATTTGAAACCAAGTACAGAATTTATTCCAATTGTTTAAACATATGCCATGTAGTCAGACGGCTCACTGAAGAATGTCCATGTTAGAGTAACATCGTGCTGCCCCAGACTCAATGCAGGTGTTGTGAATATGCAAATTTTAACTCCTGAAATGCATCTGGCTGCAAGGGTTTCTGTGTATGGATTACATGCCTGCATAAAGAGAGACCGGCATGGCCAGCGAAACATTTACTGAGTACCTCACTGAGTGTCAAATTCCATGCAATTCACTTTATAGGCGGCATCCCACTTAAACCTCAGGACAGCTCAGGGAGGTAGGCATCGCAATCTTCATTTCCTGGGCCTCCACGAGGCTAAAAAAGTTGCATAAGGAAGGGGCTAAGCCAGGATCAAATTCTTATTTGTTGATATATGCATGCTGATGTACGTACCAAACCATTCAGGGGTGGCTGAGAGCGAAAATTCCTGTCTGACTGTGGTTGGTAATTAACTTACATTGTGTCATAAAAGATGTATAAAGAAAGAGCCATAAAGCCATATAAGCTCATTTGTTTAGAAAGAGCCCTGGAGGGCAAGCAGAAGAGGCAGAGATGCGTATTGCTTCAGGGGTTGAGGGAACAAATCTTAGAGGAGGTGGAATTTAGCTGATTCCGAAGGAGTCTGCAATCATGTTGCTTGTAAGCTGGTAAACATGTTCAATCTTCTCTGCTTGATGGAAAACAGGCTCCTGCAATGGGTCTGGCATCTGTTCTTCTGTGAGCTTCCCCCCGGGACTCCTCCTTGCTGTGCTCTGTGAGCGGAAGCTGAGCTGGACTCGTGATGATGCAGTGGCCTGTTCCCTTTGGGGTCAGGAGTGGCCTCTGAGCTCAGGGCCTGCGAGTAGGGCCCAGCTGCACAGATTTGGAAGCTCAGCTTCTAGGCCACTGGCCAAAGAGGTGACCCAGGGGATCTCATAAAATATATTTTATTTGAGCAAGAAGCTTATATTTGTCCTGAGTGGTTGTACATCAAACTCCTTTAATATGTCTTGAAGCAATGAAAAGGGTTTGGCTTGGCTTTGGGGGGCTTAAAGGGCCTAGCTTCCTGTGGAACTTCCAGCACACTGGCCGTTGCCACCCTGGGCGTGAAAGATGCTTCCATCAGGAGTTCTGGGGACACCAGTTTTTCACCTGGAAGGAGCCTGCAAATGGGAAGGTCTGGCTCACCATCCGGTTGGGCACCTGCGTTGGGGTGGGGTGGTGTGGTTGAGAGAAAGGGTATTGTCTTTATGCTAGGTGCTGAGGTGTTTCATGAGAAAAGGGAACAAACAGGAAAACCATGACCAGGTCAGACTCAGGCTACAATCACAGCTGAGAACTGGAAAAGGGGGTTTCCAGTAGGAGTCCTATTCTGGGGGCATCCCCTCCAGAGCTTAACAAACCGGAAGTTAGGAATGCTGGGTTAGATGGTGACCACCTTATCCTCTCCTGCCCTATGAGGGTGATGAGCTAGATAATCTTTTTTTTTTTTTTTCATCCTCACCCGAGGTCATTTTTCCATTTTTGTTCAGATAGAGTGGGAGGGACAGAGAGGAAGAGAGAGAGAGACATCGACGTGAAAGGGACACATTGAGTGGCTGCCTCCCATAGGGCCCCAACCAGGGCCGAGGACAAATTGCAACCGAGGTACTTGCCCTTGACCAGAATCGAACCTGCAACTCATTGGTCCTCGGGTCGATGCTTTAACCGCTGAGCCAAACCGGCCAGGATGATCTAGATAATCCTAAAGGCCCCTCTAAACCCATAATTTTTTGTGTGTGTGTCTATGATTCTGTTTTTTATTTTTTTTATTAAAATGTTTATGTTACAAAGCCAAGGTGGGAGTTTTTTTTCAGATAATATATGTTCCTACACAGATGTCTACGTTCAGACACAAATTTTTGCTCTCAGTCCCTCCTGAATGATTTCGAACATACGTCAGCATGCACATAGCAACACAAAAGAGCTTAAATCCTGGCTAAGCCCCTTCTTTATGCAAGTTCTCGAACCTAGTGGAGGCCCAATGTCCTGATCTGTAAAAGGAGGATGCCATGCCTACATCCTTGAGCTGTCCTGAGTTTTAAGTAAGATGATGCCTAGAAAGTACCTTCTGTGCTGTGTGTGTTTGTGTGAGTGCTTTTTGAAGTGGGAGGCAGAGAGAGGCAACTGGGAAGAAGGTTTTATCAAAGCATCACCAGGTCTTGTGCATGTGACAGGAGATCAGAGTGTGAAGGGTTAAAGTGAGCTGCAACTGACCGCTCTCTGAGCAGCAGCCTTAATCTCTCATGAATTCAATAAGCCCACCTTGTGATCACCAGCTCCATCTGCCAGGCTGGGCAGAGTCAGAATCAGGTTTTGGCTGCCAGCCTAAAGATAATTATTGCCTAGCCAATTAGAGATTGGCCTCACTGCATGCACCTGTAATGGAAAAATTACGAGGCTGTCTACTTTCAGAGCTGACACCAAGTGGAGCCTCCTTCCATTTCTGGCGTCTCCCATTCCCACTCCAGGTCTGTCTAGCAATAAATTCCGGTTAATAATGACATCTTAGAGCCAACATGGTGTCTTTGTGAATCAGCATTTCCTCTCCTTGGGCCTGAGGCTTTGCATCTAGATACCATGCTCTTTCACTGCTGGGGAAGGGGCACGATGGGATATCCAAGTGAAGAGTGATTCTAAAAGCACAAGAGTGTGTATTATTGCATTTAAATTTTCATTTAAAAATCATAAAACTATGTAAGCAACAATATGCTAATATAACTGCAGGGTGTGAGTGATGTTTGATCTGATCACAGAAGCAGCCCTTGCATAAAGAAGTGTTTAAGATGCATCTATATTCATTTCCCAAACACACGTGTGCTAGGGCAACGCTAGAAGCAGGGATTGCCAAAGTATGCTGGATTTGCTCTTGGCCATCAAGGAGCTTATAGCATTAAGGGGAGACAAAGATATAAAAAGATAATTATAACACAATGTTACACGATGTGATGGGTCCTTTGACAGGTAGGGGCAAAGTGTGTTGGAAACACAAGGAAGAAACAATCAATGGATTGGTGAAGTGTGTAGGTGCATGTGTGGGTGTGTGTAACATGCAAGCCTTCCCTCAGTGAAGGGAAGGATGCAGCTAAGACTTGAAAGCTGAATACACACGTATTAGATGACAATTTGAGAATGAAGTTTTATAATTTCAGGCAAATGAACAGAATTGCCCAGCCCCAGAATGAATATTGTGGCAGTAAGTACAGAGGAGAGGTTCATTCATTCTGCAAATTGTCATTCATCACTAGCATTTACCAGGCATTGTGAGAAGGCTGTTTCCTAACAGTGGGAGACAAGAAGACATAGTCTCTGCCCTCATAGATTTCACATTTTACTTGAGGGGAGAGACCAAAAATAAGTAAACAAATAAACAAACAAAAATTGCACATTGTAATCAAGTAAGTAAATAGATAATGCACAAATAGGTCAATGTTGCAAAGGAAACTTGAAAAGAGCTAAGGCAGAATCATGGGGAGATACATGGAATAGGGTGTCAGCTACTAGAGGAGGTGAAGTTTAAGCTGAGACCAGAAGGGTAAAGAGGAATCCACTGTGAGAAAGTGGTCAGAGAGCATCCAGGCAAAAAGAACAGCATGAATGAGTGCCTTAGGGGAGAAAAAAGTCTTTGAAGACCTGGAGAGGACTGATATGAAGGAGACAAGGAATGAGGTAATGGGAGAGGAGAGTAGCACCAGGAGGTTGCAGGGAAGAACTCCATGCATTCCCACCTCTCACCCGCCTCCTGATCGTGTCTGGTCCCAGCTCTCAGCTCTCCACTGGCTTCCCACACACTTCACAATAAAGTCCAAAGTTCAATCAGGCCCTGCTGGCCTCTCCTGACCTCACTTCCCTCTACTCTCCCCCTTGCTTGCTGCCCTCCTAGCACACTATTTCTCTTCCTTTTGCAAGTATGTTCCCATCTCGGGGATTGGGCATCCGCTCTGCCCTCTGCAGGGAATGCGCTGCCCCAGTCATTACCAAGATCCACTCTCTTAATTCCTTCCTGTCTTTCCTCATTGTCGTCTTATCAGAGAGGCCTTCCTTGAACACCCTAGCTAGTTGGTACACCTCATACCCTGAGCCTGCCTTCTTGCCCTGCTTTATGTTCTCTAATACTTCACTATCAGGTATTTTAATATACACGTCCTTGTTTACCTGTCCATCCTCAGTGTCTTCTACAAGAATACAAATTCCATGAGCCGTGCATGTTGGACTAGGGCTGGCTTCATGGAAGCGGGACCTGGACTGAAGAATAGGAACCCATACTCAGAGGGTCTCTGTGTTTAATTTAATCCTCTGCTCTTGTTGTCTTGAAAAGCTCAATACTTTTATCTTTGAACTTGCGTGCTGTACGTGAAGTCCAGTGTGACAGTGGAGTACACACAGAGGAGAGGATGAGCAGGAAAGATATGCTGGACAATAGCACACGTCTGCAGCTGAGGTCCGGCAGCGGTGCCCACACGCATAGTGGGCCTTGCCCTTTGACGTGTGTAAGCACCATGGGCAGTGCAGGGCGTGTTGGGGCCCCCAGGCAGCATACAGGCCCACGATGAGCCTCAGACTGGCGGTGGGGACAGCAACATCGGCAGCAGAAGCAGCAGGGGCCATCATTGGAGGAGAAAGGAGAGATTCGAATTGGGGAGCTACTCCCGATCCCCTGGTGGGAAGCTGCCTTGTCCAACTATCTCTGGGCTTGTTCTTAAGGTTTTGCACAAACACTAACTTTCTAGTCTAAGCACCAGGACAGAAATTGCTGATGCTCAGACAGTAAGCTTTGTCAGAAAAAAATAAAAAAATAAACACACAACATATATATTGAAATTATAATAAAACATATCAGGGAGTTATTATAGTTCTTCATAGTTTGGAATCCCTAGTTTTGAAAACAGCTGCAGTATTACAAAGTAAATATTTACAAGCTTAGAAATAGACATTGAATATAAAGATTGTTGCATCTGACAGAAAGAATATCATTTCATATGAAGCTTCAGGTGAGCCAATTATTAACAAGGAAGATAATTTTAAAATTAGTTTTTTTCTTTTAATTGAAGATACAGTGATAGAATGTATGAACAGACATTTTGAATGATATACAAATCATGAAGTTACTTTCAGTTTCTTATACAATCTCCATAAGTTAAAGTCAAGAGAAACAAAATACCATTGGGTAAATTTACATTTAAAATTAAATGTAGAGTTACACAGAACTCATTTGTAACAAGGGCTAAATCATTAAAAATAATTATTTTATGAGAATCATCAGGTCTAAAGGTAATAACATTTATATTTCGACATAATTTGCCTAAAATGTATCCCAATGTTGCTACAGCCTATAAAATACTCTTAACAGTTCAGTCATAGCTCCATCAGCAGAAAGATCCTTCTCAAAATTAAAAATTGTCAAATGTTACTTGCAATCTTACATTTGCCAAGAGTGATTGATGTTTTTTCCATTTTATTTATTGAAAGAAAGTTGTTAAAAATATAAATTTTGATGACATAATAAATTAATTTGCAGAAAAGTGATCCAGAAAATTTTTTATGATCAAGCAAGCTATAACATCAATATATTACTTATCATATTATATAAAATTTTGACACAAGAAATATTGTTCTTCGATATGTAAGTTTATGTTCTTACTCATGTTTCACTATTACTCCTATTAGAGTTTATAAGCAATAAAATTTTTTAAAGGAAAAGTTTTGTATTTTAATCCCTTTAACAACACTTTTTTCCTGCTTATTGAGTAAGAGGTCCCTCATTTGCACTGGGTCTCACAAATGACGCAGCCAGTCTTGAGTCAGGATCCTGGCAGAAACAACGCAATTCCGATGGTTCAGGAGACTTGAGTTAAGGGAACACTTATGGAGTGAGAAGAGTTACGCAACAAGGACTGTTGAAGGACCCATAGAGGAGCAGTGGTAAGGAGTCACCACACTTAGAACTGTAGGAACAAGGAGATGAGTGTTCGGGTCCTAGTGAGAGCTGGGGCCTTGGAGGAGGGGCTGTCTTATAGGAGCTCATTGTCTAGACGGATGCAGCCATGACCAGAATCCATGGGCCAAGGCCCTGGGAGTGAGGAGAAGAAATACCCTGATTTCTCTCACCTCTCAACTTCCAGCCTCCTACTGCACCTTCCATTGCCCAAACTCTACCAGAAGCGAGAAGGCAAGGCAGCCCTGGTGGTGAAGTCTACACGGATGAGGGCTTATCTGTTAAATCTACTGCTATATCCCAAGTACCTAGAGCAGTGCCTGACACATGGTGAGTGTTCAGAAAATATATCTGTTGAACGAATGGAAGAACAGACAGCTTCACATCTGATTTATTAATGCTAGTAGCTTCCCATAGTTCATGAGTCCTGTTGTTCTTGTGAATGGCTCTTCCCACTGATGTGCCTCACTCCACTGGGCACAGTTTGCAGGAGGAGCCTCTGAACATTCAGGTGTCAGGAGCCTGTGTACACAGCGACCTCCTGAGGAAGAAGCCCTGGGGGGGGGGGCAGCTCAGCTGTCCTCTGTATGAACTGCTATGGCCCAGGTAGAGTGTCCTTGCAGTGAGCCCAGCCCTGATATCTCAGCCATGGCTGACTGGACCATGTAGCAAGAAGTCCTCTGCCTCTGAGGGGGCCTGGTAGGACATCTGCCCAATAGGTCCAGCCCATACTGAGAGGTAAGTCAGTCAAATTCTCCTTTTGGGGAAGTATACCTGATGAGTAAGCAAAGAGGAAGTGGATCTTTTCTGACTCTTTCATGCCCTACACTAAGGACTGAAAATTGGGCAGAGAAAGGCACTAACTAACATTTGTGAGACCCTACTATGTGCCAGACATTTTGTAGTTGTGAGAAGCTACATGGCTAGGCTGCACCCATGACATGACAAGTGTAAGGACAACAGGCTAAGCATGGCAGAGAAAAAGGATAAGAAGGAATTCATTGATGCTGGGCCAGTATTAGTAACCACCTATGGTCAAATTTATTATTATATGAAAATAATAAATAGCTATATTTGTTTCAGCTAACATTAGTTGGGTATTCTATTGCTGATAACATTCCTAATGGCTATGCTAATCACTGTCCCACGATATGACCCTATTCTTCCCTCTTCTTTCTCTTCTGCTTTGCTCTGACATTGGCATGCGTGGGCACTGCTTCATTTCACTGGGAGCTGTCTCAGCTGATGAAATTGTAGGGCTCTCACAGGGAATTCCATCTTTTCCACTAGAATCTTGGGGTTGGAGGACACACCTATTAAATGTTTAAAGGTACATTACAATGTTATTACTCTACTTGCTGCACTGAAATCTTGTGTCATAATTCTAAGTGGTAACTTAGTTTTAGCTGTGTGTGCATGTGCGCGCGTGCGTGTGAATTCCTGCACAGTTGGCATTTAGCCTCCTGTTTCACCTCTCGATTTATGAGGAACAATGCAGCCTAAATCTTCACAGCAGAGCTATTGAGATGGGAACATAAAGCACACAAACAATCAATACGACACTTTGAAACAGGAGTTTTGTGAATGTGAGGTTGTTTTAAATTATCCTTGGAAGCAGGAGATAAAGTGAGGGAGTAGAAAGGCAATGAAGGCTGAGGAATGAGGATGCTGTCTCCTCCTGAAATAAGCCGAATGTCCATGCTTTGCTTCCAGTGGGCAGAGAAGGTTGCCTATTACATTGGACCATATGAAATTCTTGACGTTCAACTGACCTACTTTACCTAATTGTAGCCTCAATTAGCAACAACCTAATTTTAAAAAATCGTCATTGTTGAAAGTATTACAGATGTCCCCCCTTTTCTCCCATTGACCCTCTCTTCCCTGTTCCTACCCACTTCCTGTCTTATTATTTTTAGTTTAAAAAAATTTTTTTAATGCAGATAAGTAAAAAGAAAAAAGGTCACATACACATACAATATTATATCTATTCATGCTCTTTTTGATTCTTTCTTAGAATTTCCATCTCTCAGCTTACATTCTGCACCTGTTCTTGCATGCTGTCTACTGTATTTGTTAGAGCCATTACCATGTAAATCATGAGTGTTTTAAATTCCCAGTCTGACAATTCTAGCGTCCCTGTCATGTCTGAGTCTGGTTCTGATGCTTGCTCTGTCTTGTCAAACTGTATTTTTTTGACTCCTGGTATGCCTTTTAATGTGTGTGTGTGTGTGTGTGTATGTGTGTGTGTGTGTGTGTGTGTGTGTGTGTGTTTTATGACCAGGCATGATGTACTGGGTAAAAGGAACTACTGTAAGTAGGCCTTGAGTAATGTGACAGCACAGTGGGGGAGGGGAAGCATTCTCTAGTCCTATGATTAGGTTTCAGTCATTCAGTGAGCCTGTACCTCTAGGCTGTAAATTTCACATGCAACGCTCAGTCCTCCACCTTAGGTGGGATAGGATGGCTAGAGCAGGCTAGAGTTGGGTGTTTTCCTTCTCCCAGGTTGGTTTGGTTATGAAAAACCCAATGTTAAGAACAGAATGCGCTGGTGTGTTTCAAAATGGCAAAAGGGGGGGGGGGACTTTCTATGACTAGGTCACCCTAGAGGTTTTATCTTTGAGGCTTGTCTACACCGAGCTTCCAGCAATTCATCAATTACAATTTAGGTTTTCCTACGTTGGTGTTGGTTCCCATAGAGGTTTCTACCCTAGTAAATTGTGATTCTCTGTATCCACCTGTCTGTTTTTCATTTTTGGGGGGCAAGAAAACACTGAGTGATTTGTAGGACTAGATGGTATAGTTCACTAAGGTAGAAAGTACAAAAGGACAAAAAGGGGTTCCACTGTGGATTTATTAAGTTGACGTGTCTGTGGGCTATGCAGGTGTCCAGGAGATGGTAGGGTATGAAATACAGAAGAGTAGTTGGAAGGAAATACAAGATTCTTAGTCATTAGCAGTTAGATGCCAGGAAGACATGGGACTGGATGAACTTAATTTTGCTTTAATTGTGTAAACTTCTATGCACTTCTAGATGATAAATTTCTTAAAAGAAGAGCCCATGTCTTTTTAGTTCTGTATGTTGGATGTCTTCCATATTGTATATACTCAAAATGTTACGGATGGATGGATGGATGGATGGATGGATGGATGGATGGATGGTTGAGACTATGCAGGGAAAGGATGCCAAACACTGTGTATAAAGTTTAACGAGTCCTCAAGTCCCAAAGAGTAAGCACTCGTCTCATACAAAGAAGAAACGGGGGCCCAGAGAGATTTTTTCAAACCCTGGATCTCACCAATGGTCAACGGAAAGATGAACTATAAATCCTAGACATCTGATCCAGAGCCTACACTCCTAAACACTAAATGACACAGCTCTTCCCCATCTTGCATAATCAGGAGAAACAGAAAACCCGGTGGAATAAACAGCGTTTGGGCTTTGAGACATGAGCTGGACGTTGGCAGCAGAAATGGAGAAGCCTGGGTGGGGTTGGCAGATTTAGAAAATAAAAACACAGGACAGACAATTACATTGGAATTTCAGATAAATGACAAAAATGTTTTGGCATAACACATCCCCTATAATATGTATTATACTGAATGCTCCTGCTAGGCCAGCATTTTCACTCTCCCACGTAACTTTTTAACTCCATACTTCATAGCGTGTGCTATTCACTTCTGTGGGACACTCTACCCTATCTTTTTGCCGATCTTAATGACAAAATCCATCCTTCAAGGTCCATCCATATTAACTATCACTTGCTCCACTTTCCCACCTACAAAACACATTCACATAGATGACCTTGTTTGATTTACAAAGCAGTCTAGCAAGGAAACAGGGCATGCATTGTTATTAACCCCTTCGTACAGATGAAAAAAACTGAGGCTTCAATCCAAATCACACAGATCATTTGTTCACATAACTGGGACTCTGAAGTCTTGTGACAGCAATTTTCATTCTTTTTCCACCATCTACACTGAGCCCAATCTCAGACCCTCCACTTTGACTCCCACTCCCCACTCTTGTCCCCAGTTTGGCTCCAGACTTAAAGTTTACTCTTATCGTTCAAAATATATGTCTTATTTTTCCAACAACATATAAGTTATCTCAAGGCAGGGATCTGCCTCGTGTCGTGTGTTCCCCTTCCCTCCTTCATACACATCCGGGTCACACCAGTGAACTTTCCGACAATCCTGTGGAATGGCCTTGAAGAGCCACCCAGGTCTGAATAATCTGCAAACTTCTGTGAGTTCTCGGTAGGGTGAATTGCTAAAATTGTCTTTTGTTTTTCATGAATTGCCACAAAATCGCCTGCTTCCAAAACGTGGTCAAGTATTCTTTCCCAGGATCTCTAGCTTACTGGTTTCTTCTGGGTAGACATTACCATTTACCACAGAAATGTCCAGAACAATAGCCAATGAATAGGCTAGTTTATCTTATAGTTATTCATTCTTCCACTGTTCATTCAACTATACTCAATGACACCCGCAATATGCTACACATTGTGTTAGGAAGTGGGATCAAAAACGAGAGACACATGGTCCCTGTGTTCAAGGAATTCACAGTCTATTAGAAGTGATTTAACTTTACACAAATGCCAGAGTATAAAGCATGGCAGATAAATGTTGTAGAAATTCAGAGGTGGGAGATATTTATCTCTTGCTTGAAAAAACAAGAAACTATAACTTCAATTTTTAACCTTGGTTCTGCTCTAAAATTCATGCAGCCAGTCCTGATATATTAATTATGTGGATTGTAGCTTCAGAATAATTACTGTGATTATCTCAAGAATTTTAAAAAGGAACAAATGCTAATGTGAAAAAATGACAAACTCAACAGGAGGCATTAGAGGAAATTGTTAAGTACAATGGGGAAAGGTTAAGTGTTCCCAACCCCTCCATCTAGCTCTTTCTCTGCTCCGGTGAGAAGCGGCAGACTCAGTCTTTTGTAGTCATTATTCTTTTGCTTATGGCTATCTTATGGAATGATCTCTCTTTCTCTTTTTTTTCCCTCCTGCTGCCTCTCTTCCCTACTCTGCATGTCTGTCTTCCACGTCTTATTTATCCTAGTACCTTTCTGCAACCACCTTTCCCAATTTATTTTTTTGAAATTTCTTCTTTGCATCATTCATTCACCATTCATGCCAGGCAGGACAAACTGGTATTTGTAATTGTAATTTGGTACCTGCTGTTCACTGAATGAGTACTGAATAACTAAGCTGCAAAAGAATAATATTACCTTGCATTGGTATGTCACTGCCTAGTTTTTTAAGTGGTTTTATTTTGTCTTATATTTTTTTCAGTTTTATTGAGATAGCATTGACATAAAACACTGTATAGGTTTAAGGTATACAACATAATAATTTGACTTACATATATTGTGAAATGATTACCACAATAAGTTAGTTAATATCCATCATCTCATATAAATACAAAGAGAAAAAGAAAAAAAGAAAAAATGCATTTTTTTCCTTGTGATGAGAACTCTTAAGATTTACTCTCTTAATAATGTTCATATACATATCACACAGCAGTATTAACTAGTCATCATGTTATACACTACATCCCTAGTACTTATAAGTAGAAGCTTATTGATTATTATACCTCTTCAATATAGATATAGAACTCAACCACCTCAGAATTAGTTAAATGTCCAGATGTCCAGTGTCTCTCAGGATCCTTAAGTTAGCAATCTGTTGAGATCCCTGACCTACCTACTTAAATAGCCAGCCCAAACGTTCCCCTGCCTGGCAGGCAGACATAATCCTGTCCTTTCCCCTCCCCCATGGGATGGCACGAAGGATAGCCTATCCAACGGCCACTGTTCTTAATGTGCATGTCCTTAGAAATTGGACTATTTCATAAGAGATTTGCCAATTATTATGGAAAATAGGCATTGTCCTATTTGATCCTATTATAGATCTATCTTTATGCCACACTCCCTGAAGGAAGAGATACCCTGCTCATCCCTAAACAGGTCCCTTTTGACTTAGACACCCTCTACCTGTTCTTACAATCTCATCACTGCATTTAACAGGTGAGGTACCAGGCTCTAGATTTATTAAAACTATTAACTGCACATGAAATCTGTCCCAGATGACACAGTGTAACCAAAGAACAGTCTCAATAAAATTTATAATTTTCACAATGATAATAAAAATTGGGGTCCTCAAACAATACCCCCATTTTGATCCCAT
This sequence comes from Tadarida brasiliensis, assembly GCA_030848825.1. Classification (NCBI taxonomy): domain Eukaryota; kingdom Metazoa; phylum Chordata; class Mammalia; order Chiroptera; family Molossidae; genus Tadarida; species Tadarida brasiliensis. Next base: position 51,789,985 of record CM061264.1, read on the forward strand.
TCCAATTGTCTGGTATGGGAGGCTAAGTGATTTAGGATTCTCTAATCATCTGATTTTGGAAATGTCCACCAATGGCAAGCCTTTGCAACAAGTCATTCAATCACTTCTTGTTCTTAATGCCATTCCTAATATTGCTGCTGTTTTTCCAGCTACCATACCAATAATTGCTGCATTCAAGGCCCTCTTCCTACAGCCCCAGTGAACTCTACATCCGTATCATACTTTCATCAGTGGAAGCCTTTGCCCCCATTAGGGACTTGACAGTCAGGGGATACCATGACCATTCCCTGTGGACACATGCCCATGTACGTTACTGGTGGTACCTTGGCCTCCACATACTTTTCAGTTTTTATAGCCATCATTGATACTGGGTCCCAGAAATTTTAAAAGAGAGAACCCTTAAGTATCAGTGGTCTCACTGGTCTCACTGGACACTGAGTCCATGGAACTCAAATATCTCTCACCCCTACCATAGGTACCATTAATCTTCAAAACTCCACGAAGTGGTAACCCCAATAAAATTGCCCAACACTCTGATAGGTAAAGATGCTCTAACTAAAAAACATTCACTTTGGTTTAGGCTCAAATCCATTGCCCTGACAACTGGCCAAAATGGGATTGAGAAGTACAGATTGGTAGTTACAAAATAGTCATGGGAATATAAAGTACAGTATAGGAAATATAGTCAATAATATTGTAATAACTGCGAATGGTGCCAGGTGGATACTGGAAATATCAGGGGGAACACTTTGTAAAGCATATGATTGTCTAACCACTATGCTGTACACCTGAAACTAATACCAAAGAGTATTGAATATAAACTGTAATTGAAAAAATAAAATAAATAAAATAAAGTAAGAAGGTTATCCTGGATTATCCAAGTGGGACCAATATAATAACAGGGATCTTTAAGTGGAAGAGAGAGCCAGAAGGCAGGGTCAGAAAAAGAGAAGTGATGGCAGAAGCAGTGCTATATTTCTGGATTTGAAGATTTAGGAAGAGGGCAATAAACCAAACCAATATCATAGGTCTATGATATTCATCATCCTCTCCAGTCACTGCCAACCTCTGTACTCCCTCGAGTGCTCCATATACCTCCCCAGGTGCTTCTATATTATCCTTCCTTTCATGGACTTCAGCAATTCCCAGCCTCCCCCACCAATCGATATTATATACAATGTGGCCTCCTTGCACCCTATTGCGATTATCTGAGCCTCACGTATCTGCATTAATATGAATTTGCCCACCAGAAACTCTACCCTCTAAGACCCCTGGGCTACTGGACCTTCTATGGCACTTACCTGTTCAATTGGGACTCACATTCTACTCCTCTACCCCACCCTTTCTCACCTATGCAACCTGGCCTGTGTCCTACAGACATATTGCACCCAGGTCACTCTACAGCCAGTGAGAGAATTCTCTTCTCTCAAAGGGCCACTTTTTACCTATTACATTGGACCTGATCACAGTCTTTGGTAACAGGCATAAATTTAGTATTTTCAATTCGGTAGCACAGATTCATCTCAAAGAGGTCACACAGATAGAATTCCAAAATGGTGGCAGAGTGAATGGAAGCTACACAGACCTTCTCCCAGGACAAAACTGGAAATACAACTAAAATAAAGACAAATCGTCGGGAAAAAGCAACAGAAAAGCATCTTGTGAGGACCATACAACCAGGGACACTGAATCAATCCTGGTAGGATTGCGGAGGTGCGAGAGGGGGGCTGGGAGCCCACGGACAGCAGCGGTCTTAGCTGTGAGCACCGCCCTCGGGGTTAAAGCCCAAGATGGCTCCACAGGGCAGAGCCGGGACAGAGCACTAAAATAGCCACAGGCACTCACCTTGGGCTCCAGCAGAGGGAGGGTGGACTGGACTGGAACTGTGTGGGGACACTCAGGATTTGGAGGGCACTCAGAGCTTTTGCTGAGTTGTGGCAATGCAGGACAGTGGCCATCTTCTTCCCAGGGCTCTGTGGAGAGGCGGCAGCCCCTCCCTCGGAGATTCAACCTCACCCAGGTGGGCCATTGAAATGCAAATTGAGGCTCATTAACTACCTGCATCTGCCCCACCCTCCGGAAATCCTCTCACGGTGAACACCTGAGGGAGGTTTTCATTCAACTGAGAACCCAAGGCTCTTCAATTAACCAGGACTAATAGCCTCTAGGCAAAAAGCTAGAGGATAACTAAACCTTTTCTGGGCTTGCAAATCTACCCAGGAAAGTAAGACTTGACAGTGGTATATAACGTGGGTCCTCCCACACTCATCCAAACCCAGTAGAGGGAGCCACAAACAGCAGAACACCAACATCCACAGGGAAAGTTTGGCAGGCTCCAAAACCCATTGAGATAGCCAAAATGGTGAAACAAAGAAACAGATGCCAAATGAAAGAACAAGAGACCTCCACCAAAGATGAGATAAATGAAATGGAGTTAAGCAAGTTAACAGAGCTAGAATTCAGAGCCATGATCTTGAGGAAGCTCAACAGCATGAGTAAGGACATCAACACCATGAGCAAAGACATAGAAATACTGAAAATCAACCAATTGGAAATGAAGAATGACATAGCAGAAATGAAGAACACATTGGAAAGACTAAACGCCAGAGTAGAAGAAGCTGAGGACCAGATCAGTGAATTAGAAGACAGGGTAGAAAAAAATCAACCAATCAGAAAACCAAAAGGAAAAAACAATGAAAAAACAGGAAGACAGCTTAAGAGAACTGTGGGACAACTGGAAACGTAATAATATTCAAATCATAGGAGTCCCCGAAGAAGAAGAAAATGAACAAAGTTTAGAGACTATATTTGAAGAAATAGTGACAGAAAATTTCCCTAATTTGGTGAAGGAAGAAGGCATTCAAGTTCAAGAAGCACAGAGATTCCCAAGTAAGAAGAACCCAAACAGGCCCACACCAAGACACATAGTAATTAAAATGCCAAAAATTAAAGACAAAGAGAGAATCCTAAAGGCAGCAAGAGCTAAGCAGCAGGTTACCTACAAAGGAACCCCCATAAGGTTATCAGCTGACTTCTCAATAGAAACACTACAGGCCAGAAGGGAATGGCGTGAAGTAATCAAGGCCATGAAAAAGAAGGATCTGAACCCAAGACTACTCTACCCAGCAAGGCTATCATTCAAAATAGAAGGTCAAATAAAGAGCTTCCCAGACAAAAAAAGGCTAAGGGAATACATTAGCACCAAACCAGCACTGCAAGAAATGTTAGAAGGACTACTGTAATTAGTAGAACAAATAGAAAGGAAAATAGAATCACACTAAACAAAAATGACAATAAATAAGTACATATCAATAATCACCTTAAATGTAAATGGATTGAATGCTCCGATAAAAAGACACAAAGTAGTGGATTGGATAAGAAAGCATGACCCATATGTATGTTGTTTACAAGAGACACACCTCACAACAAAAGACTCACATAGGTTGAAAGTGAAGGGGTGGAAAAAAATCTTCCAAACAAACGGAAAGGGAAAAAAAGCTGGGGTAGCAATACTCATATCTGATAAAATAGATTTCAAAATGAAGACCATAACTAGAGACAAAGAAGGTCACTACATAATATTGAAAGGATCTATCCAATAGGAAGATATAACCTTGGTCAACATATATGCACCCAATATAGGAGCACCAAAATACATTAAAAATCTTCTGGAGGACTTCAAAGGAGAAATCGACAGCAATACAATCATAGCAGGGGACTTCAAACCCTGCTGACATCACTGGATAGATCCTCTAGACAAAAAATTAACAAGGAAACAGAGACTCTAAATGAAGCACTAGACCAAATGGATTTAATAGATATTTACAGAGAATTACACCCAAAAACTACAGAATTCACATTCTTCTCAAGCGCACATGGGACATTCTCAAAGATAGACCACATGTTAGGACACAAACGAAGTCTCTACAAGTTCAAGAAGATTGAAATCATATCAAGCATCTTCTCAGATCACAATGGCATGAAACTAGAAATCAACTGCAACAAGAACATGCAAAGATATTTGAACACATGGAGGCTAAATAGCATGTTATTAAACAATGAATGGGTTACCGAGGAGATCAAGGAAGAAATTAAAAACTTCCTGGAAACCAATGAAAATGAACACACAACACAAAATCTATGGGATGCAGCAAAAGCAGTTGTGAGAGGGAAGTTCATAGCACTCCAGGCCAACCTCAAGAAACAAGAAAAATTTCTAATAGACTATCTAACCTCACAACTTGAACTAGAAAGCAAACAAAAAGAAAACCCCAGAGCAAGTAGAAGGAAGGAAATAGTAAAGATCAGAGCAGAAATAAATGACATAGAGACCAGAGAAACAATTCAAAGGATCAATGAAACAAAGAGCTGGTTTTTTGAAAAGATAAACAAGATTGATGTACCCTTAGCTAGATTCACCAAGAAACAAAGAGAGAGAACCCAAATACACAAAATCAGAAATGAAAGAGGAGAAGTAACAACTGACACCACAGAAATACAAAGGATCGTTAACAAATACTATGAACATTTATATGGCAACAAATTCGACAACCTAAGCAAAATGGACAAATTTCTAGAAACACATAGTCTCCCAAAACTGGACCAGGAAGAGATGGAAAACGTGAACAGACCAATAACAATGAAGGAAATTGAAGATGTAATCAAGACTCTCCCAGCAAACAAAAGCCCAGGCCCGGACGGCTCATGGGGGAGTTTTACCGAACATTCAAAGAAGAACTAACACCCATTCTCCTCAAACTATTTCAAAAAATTCAAGAAGAAGGAAGACTTCCAAACTCGTTTTATGAGGCCAGCATAATTCTAATTCCAAAACCAGAAAAAGACACTACAAAGAAAGAAAACTACAGGCCAATGTCCCTGATGAACATAGATGCCAAAATCCTTAACAAAATACTAGCAAATCGGATCCAGCAATACATCAAAAAAATTATTCACCATGACCAAGTGGGATTCATCCCAGGGATGCAAGGCTGGTTCAATATTCGCAAATCAATAAATGTGATACACCACATAAACAAAATGAAAGATAAAAACCACATGATCATATCAATAGATGCTGAAAAAGCATTTGACAAAATCCCGCACCCATTTCTGATAAAAATGCTCAGCATTTTGGGAATAGAGGTTACGTATCTTGATATAATAAAGGCCATATATGAAAGACCTACAGCCAATATCATACTCAATGGGCAAACACTAAAAACATTTCCCTTAAGAACAGGAACAAGACAGGGATGCCCACTTTCGCCACTCTTATTTAACATAGTACTGGAAGTCTTAGCCACAGCAATCAGACGTGAAGAAAAAATAAAAGGAATCCAAATTGGAAAGGAGGAAGTGAAACTGTCATTATTCGAGATGACATAATATTAGACATAGAAAACCCTAAAGACTCCATCAAAAATCTACTAGACCTAATAAATGAATTTGGCAAAGTAGCAGGATACAAAATTAACGTCAAGAAATCGACGGCATTCTTATACATCAATGATGAACTCACAGAAAGAGAAACTAAAAAAAAATCCCATTTACCATCGCGCCAAAAAAATTAAGATACCTAGGAATAAACTTAACCAAAGAAGTAAAGGATCTATTTGCAAAAAACTACAGGACATTGAAAAAAGAAATAGAGGAAGATATAAAAAAGTGGAAGCACATACCTTGTTCATGGATTGGAATAATTAACATCATTAAAATGTCCATATTACCCAAAGCAATCTATAGATTCAATGCAATCCCCATCAAAATACCAGTGACATATTTCACAGAACTAGAACAAATACTTCAAAAGTTCATATGGAACCAAAAAAGACCCCAAATAGCCACAGCAATCTTGAAAAAGAAGGGCAAAGTAGGTGGGGTCACAATACCATATATCAGGTTATACTACAAAGCTACTGTAATCAAAACAGCCTGGTACTGGCACAAGAACAGGCATATAGACCAGTGGAACAGAACAGAGAATCTGGACATTGACCCAAGACATTATGCTCAATTAATATTTGACAAAGGTGGCAAGAGCATACAATGGAGCAAACACAGCCTCTTTAATAAATGGTGCTGGGAAAATTGGACAGCTACATGCAAAAAAATGAAACTAGACCATCAACTTACACCATACACAAGAATAAACTCAAAATGGATAAAAGACTTAAATGTGACTCTTGAATCCATAAAAATCCTAGAAGAAAATGTAAGCAACAAAATTTCAGACATCATACGCAGCAGAAACTTCACTGATACATCACGTAAGGCAACAGAAACAAAGGAAAAAATGAACACATGGGACTACATCAAACTCAAAAGCTTCTGCACAGCAAAAGAAACAACTATCAAAACGGAAAGGGTACCCACTGTATGGGAAAGCATAATTGCCAATGATACATCAGATAAGGGGTTAATCTCCAAAATATATAGAGTGCTCATACAACTCAACAAAAGGAAGACAAAGAACCCAATTAAAAAATGGGCAGAGGAACTAAATAGACACCTCTCCAAACAGGACATACAAATGACTAAGAGACATATGAAGAAATGCTCAACATCACTAATCATCAGAGAGATGCAAATTAAAACAACAATGAGGTATCACCTCACACCTGTCAGAATGGGCGCCATCAACAAATCATCAAACAACAACTGTTGGCAAGGGTGTGGAGAAAAGGGGACTCTAGTACACTGCTGGTGGGAATGCAGACTGGTGCAGCCACTGTGGAAAACAATATGGTGTTACCTCAAAAAATTAAAAATTGAATTGCCATTTGACCCAGTGATCCCACTTCTAGGAATATACCCTAAGAAACCTGAAACACCAATCAGAAAGAATACATGTACCCCCATGTTCATAGCAGCACTATTTACAATAGCTAAGATCTGGAAGCAGCCCAAGTGTCCATCAGTGGATGAATGGATAAAAAAGCTGTGGCACATATACACAATGGAGTACTATGCAGCTGTAAGAAAGAAAGATCTCTTATCCTTTGAGACGACATGGAGGGACCTGGAGAGTATTACCCTAAGCGAAACAAGCCAAGTAGAGAAAGACAAATATCACATGATCTCACTTATTTGTGGAATATAATGAACATAACAGTCTGAGGAGCAGGGTAGACCCAGAGATGTGGAAGTAGGGTACAGACTGACAACCCTCAGAAGAGGGGGTGGGGGGGAGGGAAGGGATAAACCACAGAACTTATATGCATGTATGCATAACTGATGGACATGGACAACAAAGCTGGGGATGGGGTGGGGGGATGGGGAGGAGGGTGTCAATGGGGAAAAAAGGGGAAACATCTGTAACAAAAATAAATTAATAAAAAAAAGAAAAAAAAAAAGAGGTCACACAGATAAAGTCACACAGAAGGTCACAACTCCTGGAAGACCACATACATCAAACAGTCCAAGCCCTAGATACCATTAATGAGAGACAAAACTCTCTGGTTGCTATGATAGCTGATACCAGATTGGCAGTAGACTAACTACTGGTATCTCAAAGTGGAGTGTGTGCCTTGAAGGAAAGCTCCTACTGTATGTGGGTAAGTAACACAAGAAAAGTCTGCAAAAGAGTTTAACAAACAAAGCAATGAACCAAAATAATCAATATAATTACTAAAATATTCCCATAGATTCCCTGGACTCCATTGATTTCTTCTTCTGGCTGGGCATGTGTCTCCTCACTATCTGTCAGGGAGCTCTAATAACAGTACCTGGCCTTATTATTTTAGGTTGGCTTTGCAAATCTGGGCTCTCTGAAGTATACATTTATTGGCAGAAAAAACTAGGAGGTTGCTATATTAACCCAAATATCTTAGATGTATTTTGAAGAGCATAGGAAAGAAACTTGAACCCCCAATGACATTTGATTTAGTGCCAGTAAACTGTAAGTCTCATCTCTGCCTGTGTCTGTCAACTAACTGTATAATAAGGTTTACATTCTTTCCCACCCCATAAGCTTGTGCGTGCTCTTACTGCCTTTTTCAAACTTCATGGCAGAGGATGAGCTGTCCTCCTACAAGCAGGACTTCTTCTCTACAAATGCCTATGTACTACTCTCTGTCTTCTGGACCTTCTCCAGCAGACCCATCCCCCTTGCCTCTCACCTTGGGACTTCCCCACCTGCGTAATAAAACTTTCTTTGATCATACCAAAAGACCACGCTTAAGACTTTTGACATCTGAAACTAACCTTGGGAGCAGGCTTTACCATGTTATGATGGAGTTGTTCTTTCATATATTATTAAAAATATTTTGCTGATGAGGAAATTGCTTTGAAGCCATTCTAGATGATTAGATCCTACCTGACAGTTAACACTAACATAATCAAAGCTCTTTAAAGCCAAATTGTTTATGATAAACTTTAGCCTACAAATCTTTTGGTATGTGATAGGATACCAGCCAGAAGATTTCTCTACCTGGAAATGACATCTTATAGCTATGACAAGAATTAATAGCGAGGCTTCCAAATCACCTAAAAGGTGATTTAGGGTAGGTGGGGCTGAGGCTGGTGCTCTTGAGCTAGGAGGTAGCCTTCAGGAAGCCATTCCTACTCCTACGCACTGTGTGGCCAAATTCTTGTGACCAATTTGTCTGACCATCCATCTCATGGGAGAAACGCTTCAGCTTTCTTACTCCCTGCCAAATGGTTTCTTGGGGGATCAAGTACACAGTAAAACCACAGTCCTCAGAAAACTCAGGCTGTGACAGTATCCTAGAATATAGGGGTTATGGGACACAGCCGAAGAACCATATTCCTCAATCTTTGCTGGTGCAAATTCCCTAAAATGCATGAACCTGCTTCTTTTCCAAGAGAAGGTCAATATGCTGAACATGATTGATAGTGTCATTGTATCCTCATAGTACAAAGTGACCATGGTATACATTCTGCTTCAACTGTGATGTTAGGGGACCCTAGGGTCATAAAAGGGGTATATGGGCTCTAGTACATATGGTGAAATAGTAAAATAGTAATAGATCTCCTTCCTGAGCAACTACCATGGCCAGGCAATTTACATATATTACCTCTTAAATCCTTACAAGTTTATGAGGTAGTTACTATTGCCATCCCCATTTCACAGAAGAGAAAAGTGGGGCAAATTTTGAGGTCATTCAGCTAACAAAAGACAGAACTGGTTTTCAAGTACATGTCACTCTTCAAATTCTAAATGATAACCAGTATCTCTCGTTCCACTGATGTCTATGACAGGCAAAATGATCTCTCCCTTCCAAAAGGCGTCCGCATTCTAATCTCCAGAATGTGTGAATATATTACCTTACAAGGCAAAGTGATTTTGCAGATGTGATCAGAAAAGGATCATGTGATGAGATGATTCCACAAAATCCTTATCAGAGATAGGCGGAGGATCAGAGTCAGAGGACAGGTGACAACAGCAGAGGCTGAAGAGATAGGCCGTGAGCCAGGGAACAAAGGCAGTCTCTCGAGGCTAGAAAAGTCAAGAAACGGATTCTCTCCAAGAACTTCCAGAAGAAACATGGCCCTGCTGACCTCTTGACCTTAGCCCTGTAGATCAATTTCAAACTTCTGACCTCCAGAACTGTAAAACAATAAATCTGTGTTCTTTTTAGTTGTTACGTTTCCGGTAATTTGTTACAGCAGCAACAGGAAACGAATACAATTGTCCCATTGCACTTGAACTGTAATCTCTGATACACTTTCTGTCGTGCAGAATATAAATATACCCATATTCCAGCCAAAATGTATATATATTTCCAACCACAAGTTTTACTCTTAAGTTTTACTCTTCTATACCTGCCAAATTTTAACTTTTTTCAGTGTCTATGTTGTACTGGGCACTATGCCAGTCACTTTACGAATGAAAACACATTTAATTTTCCTAACAGCCTGTGGTAGGGATGGCTAGCTTTTCATACAAAATGGGTGCTTCCTGTCCGTGGTGCAGACTTGTTCCTAGAAATTGGTTGCCTAACCAGAGACTACATTTTCTATAAATCTTTGTTATATCTAGGTAGGGCCCCATGACTAATTTTTGCCAGTGAAATCTGAGCAGAGGGGATGTGGTTAGGAAGTATGTATGTATTTTCCACTCTTCCTTCTGCCTTTACAGAGACCCGAAAAACTATGTGTTAATGATGGAGGTCTCATAAATTGGAAGAAGACTTGGCCCCTTTCACCACCGTAATCTTTTTTTTTTTTTAATTATTTTTATTAATTTGTTTTTGTTATCACCGTAATCTTTTAAGAGCAAGAAATAAACTGAGACTTGGTGATTTTATCTGTTATATCAGTGTTACTTAAACCATATGCCAACCCTAAAGCATATATTATTAACCTCATGTTTAATGGCTGTGAAACCAGGGCTCAGAATGATGAAATAATTTGACCAAGGTAATACATTTGAAAGTGGCAGAGGCAGAATTCTGACTCCAAAGACTACTATATTTTACAATTGTACATAGTATCTTATATAAAACTGTTGTTCAACTGTCTGTTGAAGAAATTATTTTATTTTTTAAATGTCTCTGAACCATAGATTTTAGGCCTAGAAGTCATTTAGAGATTCTCTTCCCTAAATCTCATACAGTACTTCAAAGTCGAGGGACGGCAGACCTAAGCAGGCCTAGTGACTGGCCCAGGTGACGAGACACGCTGGGACCAGAACCCAAGCCTCCTTTCATTACCCAAGTGCTCCTTATGTCAGTTTGTTTTTTTAGTCAAAAATGGTTTTCAAACATTTTTATATAATATCACCCATGACCACTGAACATAGAGTCTTCTCTTTAGAATTAAAAAAAAAAAATTTAACTGCATTAAAAAAAATCCACCCTCTGAGGCTACTGCCCATCATGATATATATACCTTGTTCTATTCTTAGTCTCTTGTTCTACTGAGACTAAATTATCTTCATGCTATAAAAATAAAAGTGGCAGAGCACTGAACAGATGGAGGATTGAAAGAATGAGCTGAGGATTCCACATCCTGGCTGTCTGGAAATATGTTACTACAGTAAACATATTTTTAGCAAACAAATCATGACGACTCACATGTTGATCTTGCACCAGGATTCTCCAGTTTGGCTCATTTGTACTCTAAAGATAGCTGAACTTCTTTGCAACAGACAGCTATCTCCTCCACTTTTCAAGCCTGGGAGTGAATATAAGAACACCAGAGAACTGAGTAAAACTGTAAAATTACAATTATGATTTTGTACCGGGTGAATTTTTTCTAGTGAGATCAGAACACGGGTACAAGATGAACTATTTTGATTTCTGCTGCTGATCTGATTTCTTAATTTAACATGTAAATTTTAATAGGGAACAATTTCTTCAAAAAGCCATAATATCTTTAATAATGACAGCTCTGGGAAATGGAGGCCTGAAATCTGAATATATAATATGCTGTAAGATAATGGCAGACCCACTGTATTTGCAATTCTCCATGATACATTTTTATTTTAACTCATCATCTTAGCATCAAGGGCTCTCAGTGCTGGAATGAAACCTGAGATCATGGAACAAAGGGTCTCCCCAATTTCTATTACCTGGGAATTACCTTAAAGCTACATCACCATAATTAATACGCTATTCATTTTTAAAGAGTTTTTCTGTAAATTACTTTGCAAACCAAAAATTAATTTAAAAATAATGATCAGCTTTCTTGAGGTGTAACCTGTATACCTAAAATTCACTCATGTAAATTCAATGATTTTTAGTGAATTTACTGAGTTGTGCAACCATCACCTCAATCAAATTTTAGGACATTTCCATTACCCCAAAAGGATCCCCCCCCCGCCCCTGCCCATTTTCATTCCTGGCTCTGAATTCTCAGCTCTAAACAAACAATAGTGTACTTTCTGTCTCTCATAGGTTTACCTTTTTCAGAAAATGTGATATAAATGGAATCCTACCACATGTGGTCTTCTGTGTCTGACTTCTTGTTCCCTCCGAAGTCTCTCAGTCTGTCTGACCAAAGCTGAGCTCAGATCACTTCTGGTGAGGCAGGACAGTAAGCAGCTAGGAAAATTCTTGGCAAGTAGAATGGGGAAACTGAGACAGGTAGCTGAGCAAACTGGCCGAGCAATTTACAGCAGATACAGAAGGCCACCTCCCTAGAGATAACATCTAGGCCTCAGCTGTATTTCAGCTCCAGACCCAGAAAAGCAGCAAAACCAGGTGGGTGACGCCAGGACCAGCTGCAGTGACAAATGTTGCCCTGCCCTGGTGCTGACCAATCAGTGGAGACCAGAACCCTGAAAGGGCACCCCTGGAAAAGCTGATGAATATTCTGTTGAGATCTCTTCTAAGATCTCCACTAATCCTTGCCTTTAAAAACCCTCGAAACAAAGGACCCAGCCTGCACTCTCCCTCCCCAGGAGCATGCCTGCCCCTTTCCCTTCCTCCTCCTCTTCCGCCACAGGCACACATCTCCTAAACTCGAAGGCTCCCCAGGAGACTTGCAACCAGGGGAGCAGTGGGCAGCAGCAGCTTGCCCCGGGCTAACCCCCTGAACCTGTCCCCAAGGCCCCCTTTTCTCTGACTTCTCAGTGAGCTAGAACAGCCCATCCCCCAGCCCAGGCTCTCCTATTGTTTCTTCCGTGCAAAGCCCTTCCTTATTTTGCTGTCCCCAGCCTTCATAAGTGTACCCTCAAAATCACCGGGACTTGTATTGTGAAATATTTTTTGCACAAAGTCAAGAACCCACACACTACCGACCAGGCCAGGGGCAGACCGGCTCCAGGTCCAGTCCCCTTTCCGGTAACACTGGGACTCCCCAGGGAGCCAGTGGGGCAAGCCACAGCTGAGACCTCAGCACCAGGTTCTTGATTCCGGTCAGCTCACCACACTGCCCCAGATTGTTTCACAGAGCACAGAGAAGGAAACAACTGACCTTGATCTTTTCCCAGCTTCAGCCACGAAAACCTTGTTATGACTTTAATTTCTTTTAAAAATCAAATTCGACCATCTTCTCAGTGCTCCACCATGGCCGTGGCCTTTTCAGAGGGGCCCTAGTGCTTCACTAAACCATGCAATTGGCAGGAGTGACTGGCTAACCATATGAAGGGCAGGAACTTCATGCAAGTTTATGACATGTGCTTGTCGGGAGCTCCCCCTTCAAGAGGAATACTTGCAGTTCCCGATGAGGAATGGAGTTCAGTGGGTTCCCGTACCTGCTGGCATAGCGTAGGCATACCCTCAGCCGGTCAGTGTCTCGGGGGCAGTCCTGGCCACTAAGGGATCACAGACTTGTTAAAGCTCAGTCTGGCATGGCTGAACACCACGTGTCCCTCTAACATGCTGGGGAATAGTGGCTGCTCAGGGTCACATAATTAGCGAGCATGCCAGAGCCTCCTCCTTTATCAGAATTAACCAAACAAATTGCTCCACCAATTTAAGAATGGCCGGTGAAGAGCTGCCAACCCCATCTATATCTGGGGCTGGGCAAGGATCCCCCATGAGTTACCCTTAATTTTAAGCTTTATAACCATACTGCCTTCAGTGTTCAAAGCCTTTGGTTTTCCGAAAGCTGCTTTAAGGGTCATGAGAATTATATTGCCGCATGCCCTAATCTACATTGCTTTTGATTGGAAATACAGTGGTATCCGATTATCTTCAAACCATTCCTCTTATTTCCATCCTTGAATAAAGAAAACATTCTTGACAAATACTTCTCTCTGTTTTTTCTGTGTGTACAAGAATTTCACCTCTGGTAGCGCAATATGGATATCCCTCAGGTGTCTCTCAAACCATAGCTTTAGTTCTGAAAAACAACAAAACACAACTGTAGTCTTCTCTCTTTATTGAGAAACTGGTTGTGGTCACCAAAGAGCTTGGAATACGATTTTTTTTTTTTATCCTCACTCGAGGACATTTTTCCACTTTTTGTTCAGATAGAATGGGAGGGAGAGAGAGGAAGAGAGAGAGAGAGAGAAACATCGACGTGAAAGGGACACATCGAGTGGCTGCCTCCCTCATGACTCAACCAGGGGCTGGGGACAAACTGCAACCGAGGTACATGCCCTTAGCGGGAACCGAACCGGGGTCTCTCTGGACCGCAGGCTGACGCTCAAACAGCAGGGCTATTTTTTTTTAAACAGTAAACACTCTGGGCCCTTTGCACACTCAGCTCAGCACATCAAGTTGCTCAAGAACCAAGGGGCGGGGACAAGCAGCACGTTCTCGAGGTTCACCCGTGAAGCATGCATCAGAACTTCATTGTTTCATTGCTGAGTAGTGTTCGGTGGGAGGTATGACTGCAGTTTGATTATCCATTCCCCAGCTGACATCTTCCTTATCTGTTCACCATTTTACGGGCATCAGGGTTGTTTCCTCATTTTGGCTTTTATGAATAAACCTGCTGCAAATACTTGTGTGCAAGTCTTTGTGTGCATGTGTCTCCGTCCTCTTGGATGTACACCTGGGAGTGGAATTGCTGGGCCATTTGGTAAATTCATGTTGAACTCTTAAAAAAATTTCCAAACCGTTTTCCAGAGCGGCTGTACTACTTCAAACTCTCACCAGCAACATATGCCTGTTTCTCCACATTCTCCCAGCATCGGGTGTTACCACCTTTTTTTACTTCAGCAATTTTGATGGGATGTAGTGGTATCTAATTGTGGTTTTAATTTGTATTTCCCCAATGGCTAATGATGATGAACATTTCTTATATGATTGTTTGCCATCTGTATATTTCTTTGATAAATGTCTCTTTGTGTCATTTGCCCATTTTCTAATTGGATTTTTTAAAATGTTGAGTTTTGAGAGTACAAAGCTTGTACAAAGTATGGATTTAGGCCTTCTTTCCTCCCTCCCTCCCTCCCTCCTTCCCTCCCTCCCTTCCTTCTTCCTTCCTTTTGCCTTTAGATGTCTGTGTTAGTAAGTCCAGGCTGCTATAATAAAACTTTATAGACTGGGCTGCTTAAACAACAGACATGTTTTTCTCAGAGTCCTGGAGGAAAGAAGTCTGAGATCAGGACTGGGCTCTTGATGGAAGTCCTCTTCCTGTCTGGCAGCCACCTTCTCTCTCTCTCTCTCTCTCTCTCTCTCTCTCTCTCTCTCTCTCTCCTCATAAGGCCATCAATCTTATCACATTAGGACCCCACCCTTATGATCTCATTTAACCTTAGCGACCTCCTAAACTCCCTATTTTCAAATACATTTTGGGTAAAATCTTCAACATTTGAACTTTGGGGGACGTAACTCAGTTCATAGCACTGTCTTGTCGCTCTAACACTGTTTGTTGGAAAGGCATCCTTTCTTTCTTTTTTTTTTAAATCCTCACCTGAGGATATTTTTCCATCTATTTTCAGACAGAGTTGGGAGAGGGAGAGAGAGAGAGAGATAAACATTGATTAGTTGCCTCCCGCATGACCCCGACCAGAGCCCGGGACTGAACCACAACCGAGGTACGTGCCCTTGACTGGAATCGAACCCAAGACTCTTTGGTCCATGGGCTGACGCTCTAACCACTGAGCAAAACCACCAGGGCGGAAAGGTATCCTTTCTGTATTGAATTGCTTTTGCACCTTTGTCAAAAATCAGTTGGGCGTATGTGTGTGGGTCTATTTCTGGTTCTCTGTTCTGTCCTCTTGATCTGTAGGCCTATCTCTCTGCCAATACCATATTGTCTTGGTTACTGTAACTACATATTAAACCTTAACATTAAGAATTCTTTATTCATATTTTATTCTTTTAAAAATTATTTTGGCCATTCTAGAACATTGCCCTTTTCTTACAGGTTTTGGAATAAGCTTGTCTATCTCTACCAAACCATGCTGGGATTTTATAAGAACTGGATTAAATCTGTATCAACTGATTCCTATGGACGGGTTAAATTCATGTACACGCCTAGAGAAAAAGTGTACAGGTGTGCAGAAGCTGTGCCAGAGGGGCGGCTGTGACTAAGATCTGTGAATCAGATCTAGAGGGCGTTAATGTGCATCTGTCAGTGGGAATTCGGCTTTCGGCAGAATGCAGTCGAAGCTGACCCTGTTTATGTCCTTGCTCCTAGAGCCGACTGTGGGTTCCTGTCAGAGCCTGCCAGACTCCTAGACAAATCAATCACAAGGCTTGATTTTTGAGTCCTCCTTGTTTCTCCTCTGTGGGCCCTGTGGTATGGAACGCTAACCTTGGGGACAAATCTCCCACTACCATTGGCCTTAGGCTGCCAAGTTTCATGAAAGGATATACATAGAGAACGAGTCTGGGCACCTGGACCCTCTTTATTATTAGCTGTGATTTAGACCTAATGCCTCTGTGGAGCCCTTGGTCCCAGTAAGCAGGGCTGGGAAAACGGAAAGGACTCTCTTTGCCCCTTTAGCTTTAAGTCTGGTCTAGGAAATGCCAAGTAGACAGATGAAGCCTCTCTTTGTCTGAGCCCCTTAGGGTTATGTGTGCCCTGGGAAAGTCAAGTAGACACCAGAAGGTCTACTTCCCAAAGCCAAATATAGAAGACAAAAAGGGAGAAGCCAAGAGACATCATGGCATTTGAATTCCAGAGTTGTTGGTTTAAAAAAACAATCATTTTCCTAATCATACTAGAAACTCAACCCCAACCCAGTGGCTCTGTTTCCCATGGCCTCGATCCAAACCGGGGCTTCAGAGTCCCACAGAGGTACAGTCGGGGCCGTGGAGGGGGTCGCCTTGGTCTTTCCCTAGAGGCTGCCTCTCCCCAAGCTCTTCCTGACTGTGCTACTAAATCCGTTTGCCCGGATTGGTGGAGCAATTGAGTTTCATAAATCATCATGCAGTTCACATGGAAGCTAGCATCAGATAAACTGCCCGACGGCCTAGCTGTAACAAATCATTGCTTGTTGCTATGCTGCTCTTTCGAGCCCTGAGAAAGATTCCACGGAGCAGTAACAACCAGCTGTGTGTCCCCGGGGCAGCCAGAGCCACGGCCTCCACCTTTCAGCGCCTCTGCTCACGTTACTGCTTTCCTCTTACCGAGGCCTCTCTACCTGCCACCAAGCCTCGCGCAGCCGCCTTCTCTGAAGCCCCCCCCCCCACTGCTCCCCCAGCAAAAGCATTGTGAATCATTCCCTCTCATTGCCCTAAAAGCCCTTTTCTATTATTATACTTCTTGCATGGCTGGTTTTGTTCCTTATTGAACAGTAAACTTCGGGCAAAGGGATCCAGGGAGTGTTTTTGAACAGGGCAGAAATCCTGATTTGTGCTTGAGTCAGAGAACTGTGGTGGTCACAGAGCATGGACTAGCTGGGAGGAAAACCCGAGGCGGAGTCACCTGCCAGGTGGTTTTGACAATGTGAGTGATGATGGTGTTGGGTCCAGCGTGGGGGATGTCAAAACAGAGAACATTGACTTTGATTCTAATGTATTGGTATGTTTTACCTGAAAAATGGTACTTAAGTCTGTTCATCAGCCAAGCAGGGGACAGATTATTGTGAATGGGTGAAATGAGATCAGGCGTGTACAGCACCTCACCCAAAGCCTGGCACGTAATAGGTGCTCAGTAACCGCTTCTTGCCTCCCTTCCTGCCCCCTGCAGCAGCCGCGGTTCGGGCTCTCGTGGTGCTCCGGGAGAGGAGGGGAGCAGAGTGATGAGGAAGCAGGCCAGGGCAGAGGACTCAGCAGTTACAGGTGAAAAAGACTGACCCAGTCTGAAGCAGATGGATGAATGGCCTCAGCGCTCTTACAGCCCAGTGGTATAATAGATCTACTCATTCAGGATTTGAATTTTAACACGGACAACAAGAAGCCACGTTTCCACACTAAAGAAGGTTGTTAAAATTCATGAAGCAGAGAAGCTCTTTAAGAGACAAGATTCATGATGGTCTTTTCACAAGGAAGTAGAAGATTTATTGCAAGCAAAGGTTCTAATGTACATTGTGCCCGAAGCCCTCCCTCCTCAGGGCAGGGAGGAGGAGGACACCAAGGGCGTTCCACTGGGAGAGCTTTTCAATCACCTCCGTGATGCTTTTGTTTGTGGACGCTCTGAGCCAGGAAAGGCCAGGATAAAGTCACCCTGACCATCAGCACTTGTTTATGCTCTCAGAATCTTGGCTCTTTTAGTCTACTGTTAGGAGGTAATCCTACTCTCCTTGTCTACCCCACAGGGCTCTTTGTTAAGACAAGGGAAAGGGAGCTAGGACCTGGTATTACGCCTCTACCCTAAAACCACCCATTTGCCACAGAGGAGTCCTTTGAAAACACTAACTTAAACCTGTTGCTTACGTCTTTTCTTTTAAAATATGTTTTTATTGGTTTTTAAAGAGAGAGGAAGGTAGAGGGAGGGACGGGGAGGTGGGGCGGGGGGAGAGATGTGGGAGAGAAACATGGGTCAGTTGCCTCTCGTACATACCCTGACCTGGGTTAATACACACGCACTGGGGTTAACCCACAACCTGGGCATGTGCCCTGACCAGGAATTGAACCAGCGACCATTCTGCGCATGGGATGATGCTCAACCAACTGAACAACACCAGCCAGGGCTGTTGCTTACATGTTAAGACAGCTTCCTACTGCCCTAAGAGAAGCCCACAATTTTACACGACTCACAGGGCCCAGCAGGCGCCGGCGCCACTCATCCGCTGCTTCTTGTACCATGTCCTCTCGTGCCAGCTGCTCTGGCCTTCTTTTCAGTCACTTGAGATACCACACCTCTTCCCACTCTGGGCCTTTGAGAGTACTGTTCTCCTGCCTGGAAGACTTGCTCCTCATCTTCACTCAGTTAACCCTCATCTTTTTTTTTTAGGATTCAGCTTAAATTATCTTCAGTCATTCAAATCATAGATATTTATTGAGTGCCTACTATGTGTCAGGCACTGTTTTAGATGTTGGGGACAGTAGTGACTGGAAGGGCAGAGCCCCTGGTTCCATGAATCTTGTATTTTAGCAGTGAGAGACTGAGAGTAAACAAGCAAGCAACGAATGAAAAAGATAATTTCTTATGCTCTATTGAGAAGACAGTAAGAGGCTAACAGCATAGAGAACACCAGGTTCTCTGGAGGGTGGTGGTTGGGGGGAGAGTATGGTATGTTTGATTGGATCACCTTTTAGTGATCTGAGTTGTGACATGAATGATGAAAAAGGTACTCCAGGGAGAAAGGCAGCAACAAGTGCAAAGGTCGCAAGGCAGGGATGAGCTTTGTAAGGTCAAGGAAAGAAGGAAGGCCTGGGTTCCTAGGACATAGTGACGGAGATGAAGAGGTATACCATAGGTCAGACGCGGGTGGGGCAGATCATCTAGGACATTATAAACCAGGGGTAAGGGACACAGATTTTAAGTATAAACAAAAGCCACTGAAACATTTTAATTTACATTTATACTTTTTTTAAAATTGTTTTTTTCTTTATTGATTTTTAGAGAGAGAGGAAGGGAGAGGGAGAAAGAAATAGAAACACCGATGAGAGAGAACATCGATTGGCTGCCTCCTGCGTGCCCCCCTCTGGGGATCAGACCCACAACCTGGGCATGTGCCTTGAGCACGAATTGAACTGGTGACCTCTTGGTACATGGGTCGATGCTCAACCACTGAGCCACACCGGCCGGGCTACACTTATACTTTAAAAAGATTACCCTGGATACTATGTGCAGACTGGTGAGTAAAGATGACAGAGAGAAAGCATGGGAGGGGAACCTTTGGAGACCCCCGTAGGAGGCAAGGTAGAGATGCTGGTGGTTCAGATGAGGGTAATATCAGTGGAATCAAAGAGAATTGGGGTGTGTTTTAGAATTAGAGCCTGTAGCTCTTGTTCACAGATGGGATGGTAGGGGTGAAGAAAACAGAGGCGGCAATCCAGAAAGTAAGGGAAGAATATTCCTGCAGAGAAATTAAGACTTTAGTGTCTGCTGCACTAAATTACTTTCTTACAGAAGACTTCTCTGATTCCCAGTCCTGGTTAGAGCTTTATATTGGGTGCTACTAGAGAAACCTGCAGTTTTCCTTTGTAATAGTCCTAACTCTTACTATTTGTCATTATCTGTTCAAAAATGTCCCCTGCTAGACCTGAGGGGAGCTCACCTGTCTTGTTTAACCCTATTTCTCCAATGCTTTTCACAGTGTCTAACATATAATGTAGTTAGTAGTGTAATGTAGTGTAATGCAATGTAATAGGATGGTATTAACAAACTTAAAAAGTATTTCCACTGTGACAGATACTGTTCTGAGTATTTTACATGCCAACTTATTTGATTTTCACGACAACCCTCTGAAATGGATACTAGTATCACGTCCATTTGACAGATATGTAAACTGGGGTGCAGAGAGAGTAAGTTAACTTGCCTAAGCTAGCAAATGCCAATAAATGAATAAAGTTATTTTACAAATATATTACTTATGCTTCACACCGCCACAGCGAGGTATGCTTGTATTTCCATTTTGGGGTTGAGGCAAGTGAGACAGAGCTGTTTAAGGGGTCAGTGTTGGAAAGCACAGTCAACAGGGTTTCAACCACCCACAGGCTATTGAGAAAGATGTTATGGAGGTAGCATACCATGGTGGTCAAAAGCCCTCATTTTGGGGTCAGGCTGGCTTGGTTTAAAATGCATCTCTGCAACTTATTGGGTTTGAGACCTTGGCCAAATATCTTAACATAACTGAGCCTCAGTTTCCTCATATGTACATTGTGGTGCTGTTGGGACTGGATGTGATACTATTTGAAGTGCACTTAGGATAGTGGTGTTGTGGGAAGGAACAATTGTTTGCCTACAGGAGATGCCACGGAGAGAGACCGGGTCCTCTGCTTCCTCCCTCTTCCCCACAGGCCTTCATCCCGGATTGAGATGTTCAAATCAAAGGCTCATTGGGGTTAGGTGACAGTCACCCAGCTCACCTCCTCCTGCTCATCATTTGGATAAACCAGCTGGGGCATGCTGTGTGAACGAGTGGGGTGAGAGATGACAAATCCTGGGGAGTTTCTTGGAGAAACATGAGCCCTTCGGTTTGAAAAAGATTAGAAATGTCCCAAGCTATAAAAATCAGGCATCTTTTGTGATAGTAAGAAAAACCTTCCCAGTTATTTCTAAAACCATCTTTCAATTTTCTGTAATTTGAGGGTCCAAGACGGTAGGGATATTAGAGTGTTAACTTACTTTCTAATTTTATCTTCCTACCAATTAAAAAAGAAGCCTGGCAGCCTTGGTGTTCTCTTCCTTTTATTCCTTCCTTCAGTATCCGGTGGAGGTGTTAATGAAAACTAAATTGGTCAAGTCCCAACTCCTCAGGAGGAGACAGAAAAGGGATAAAAATTTAGAACCATTAGGCCTCAAATAATCAGGATTGCTTATGTTGAAGCGGACAATAAGGTGTCGGAAAAGTCAGTCCTGCCGTTTCTTTAAGAACGTTCTCCGAGGGGCTCTCCTTTCTGTCAGACAGTGAGCACAAGGACTCTGCCTCGTTTCCACTCCCAGCACGTGCTTGGTGATGTGGCTAATCCCCGGTCTGCTGCACAATCCTGGTTTTACGAAGGACTGTCCTGACCTGACACACAATCCACGTCAAATTACTTAAAATCCAGGTTGAAACTGTAGTCTGGAATAACGACACGCGTCAGGGTTAGGTGTTTATAAACTGACGCAAAACGTGCGATGCACGGGTGGGACCTTTGCCCGGGCTGGGGGACAGGCACAGTTTGCAGTCTTTCCAGAAAGCGGTTTAGAAATACAAATCAAAAACTTTAAAATGCCATACCCCTCAACCCAGTCATTTTACTCTTAGGAACTGAATCCGAGGAAATGTTC
The DNA here is from genome assembly GCA_030848825.1 of Tadarida brasiliensis. NCBI lineage: Eukaryota > Metazoa > Chordata > Mammalia > Chiroptera > Molossidae > Tadarida > Tadarida brasiliensis. The sequence goes on from CM061264.1 coordinate 51,811,678, forward strand.
AGAGACAAGGGCCAAGGTTAATGTACAAGGTTGCTCCCTGAACCACTATTTACAACTATGAAAACAATATAGGAACCAAAGAAAACATCCAGCAATAGTAAATTACTTAAATCACATCATATTTCAACCAGCCAAGTATGTGGTTGTTTCAAGACATGATTAGTAGCATGGGAAAAATATTCCCAGCGCGAACATGAGGACAAGGTGGTGGTGATGGGGACCCAGAATGCACAGCTCCAAGCAATACAGTTCCAATCTTGTCAGTCAGTTCTATCTATCTATCATCTATCTGTCTATCTATCTATCTATCTATCTATCTATCTATCTATCTGTCTGTCTGTCTGTCTGTCTGTCTGTCTGTCTGTCTGTCTATCTATCTATCTATCTATCTATCATCTATCTATCATCTATCTATCTATCTATCTATCTATCTATCTATCTATCTATCTATCTATCTATCTATCATCTATCTATTTTTAGCCCTCAGTCTACCTAGACTCTAGGTCCTAGAGGATTTATGCCTGCAAAAATAACAGGAAATAAATAAAATATGGTAACAATAATTACCTTGAAGTATTGGTCTCATGGTGTTTTTCATCTTTATACTTGTCTGTTTTTACCAAATTTCTTATAGTAAGCATATGCTACTTTAAACGGGAAGGAAGTTATAAAGAATTTTCACTGCAGAAACAAGCCAACCCTTATCTTTTCTTTAAAATGCAAACCCACTCTGGCTGGCTTGGCTCAGTGGTTAGAGCGTTGGCCCTCAGACTGAAGGGTCATCAGTTTGATTCCAGTCAAGGGCACACACCTGGGTTGCAGGTTCAATCCCCAGCCCCAGTCAGGGTCGTGCAGGAGGCAACCAATCAATGCTGTTCTCTCTCTCTCTCTCTCTCTCTCTCTCTCTCTCTCTCTCTCTCTCTCTCTCTCTCTTCTTCCCTCCTTTCCACTCTCTCTAAAAATCAGTGGGAAAATATCCCCGAGTGAGTATTAACAAAAAAATGATAAAATAAAATGCAAACCCCTCTTAACTATATCAGTTCCCTGCCTCCTTCCTCCTCTCCTTCAGTGTTTCTCTGCCACACCCCTTGCCATATCAGTTTTTCTGAATCATTCTTTTTACTACGTAATTCCATGCTTTACAAGACTCTCTGGCTCTTCAGTAGGTTTCTCTCTGTGTGTGTATTACACATATGATTTAACTCATAATTTGGCCTTCCAGGCCTTCAGCAATCTAGTCCCAGTATACTGCCGGTGTGTTTTTATTAGTATTGTTTCTCCTCAAATCTTTATTCCATAGATCATTATGAAGCACCAACTCTGGCCGTGCTGGCTCCATGCTTCCCTCCACATACTGTCTCATTTCCAAACAAGTCTCAGGCTCCCACCTCAAATTTCTGTCCCAGAGCACAGTCCTTCCTGGGCCCGCTGCGGAAGACTCAGTGCACATGCAACATCCTCTCAAGGACTTTCATTCATTTCGTTCTCCCACTGGAGCCCATGGTCCAGAGATTCAGGCAAGTGCTTTAATCTCTTCTTGCTTCAGCCTTCTCGCTTCTATAATGAGAACTGGAGTGAAAACACGGGACCTATACATTTGTTGTGAAGCCCCAAAGAGCTAATACATGCAAAAACGCTTAGAACAGTGCCTGGCATAACGGAAGAGTTCAAGAAACGTTCCTTATTCGTGTCAGAGACAGTGCATTCCTTAAAGGCAGGGCCCCACTCTCATTCCACTTTATAACTCCCACGGGAAATAGCATTTTGCTTTCCCTCCAGTTGGGTACTCAATGAATATTTGAGTAAATGTATGAATGAATGACAGTTCTATGAGCCTTTAACCAAGCTACCCCTTGCCCTTCTGGGTCTGTGACTATAAACTGTACCCACATCATTCATGCAGTCAGTATCAGTGCTGATCGCTGTGATCACAGGCAGTGGCTGTACGGCTCGAGCCCGGATTTCTCTTGCTCCAGAGGCATTGTGGGGGAGATGCTTGATACCTACTCACAGGTTTCTACACCGTTCACATTTTTCCACGGCAAGCTGCAGAACGGTGACCTTATATTTTCCAGTTTTACTAATTTTCCTAGCCATAAGCTTGAAGAAAATTGCATTCCGCCTTTCCCGTTAAGCCCACACATTGTATTATCCCAGATGAATGTCACAGACTGAGTAAACCGCAGGGGGACCTACACAATTCATTTGCAAGTTAGAGAAAAATAAACAAATGAAGGCCAAAACAAACAAACAAACAAAAAAAACCCCACAGAAAGCAAAGCCAATTTATTTGCATGACCATCATGTGCCAGGTACTGTAGCAACATTTTTATACACTTATCCTGGTTAAAAACATACAGATACTTAGAAGCTGTGGAGCCATAGTGAAATCAATGTGTCCCTCTAGCCCTTGGCTGGTTTGCCCGGATGCCTCTCCTCCTCTCTACCTGTCTGTTGATTATCTACCAGCAAAGTCTACGTGCAGGTACAAAGTGCAGTTATTTCCTACCCTACACCTACTGTTTTCCTGTGTCCCCACCACCCACTCAGCCGCCCAAACCAGAAACCTGGGGAACACCCTCCATGCCTTTTTCTCTCCTCACATAGCATTCATCACAAAATATTTCTAAGTGCCTTTAACATTTTTTACCAGGATAAATATAGAAGGAGAAGACTATGAAAAAAATACATGAATTTTTTTCCCCCTTTTTCTGTGGAAGGACTAGTATACACTTCAGAGTACAACCACACGCAATCATGTTTTTCTGGTCCTTTGCTTAGAGAAGTGTCCTGGCCTTGTTACCCAAAAAGCTCCCGGCCACCCTTGCTTCCCTCTTTCTGTGTTATTTTTTTAATAACACTTATCACTGCCTGAGGTTATGTTATATATTTATGTACTTGTTCATAGTCTCCTCCCCCTACTCTCCACCCCACTAGAATGAATGTTCCATGAGGAAAGGGCTCAGTCTGTTGCATTCATTTCTATATCCTCAGCACCTGAAATAGTCCCAGTACCTAGTAGGGCCCCAGTAAATATGTGACAGATGGATGGATAGATGGATGGATGAATAAGTGGATAGATGGAGATCCCAATATATATTGGTTATTATTAACTTCATGCTTTTTTAAATACCCCCCTTTGGATTAGGGGCCCATTTGGGTGTCTCAGTTGTGTTCCAGGATCTAGAATCTGCTTTCTTCTTCCACACACAGCATCTGCCATGGTCTCTTCAAGCTCGTAGCCTGTCGTCATATAGCAGTTCCAAGTCATTCTTATGACACCATCCTCTCCCACTGTGTTTTGGGGAAATAGGAAGGCTACTTGGGAATTTTTCTTCTGATTCTGTGATGAAATTGTTACTAGGATATGATATCCCAGGAAGCTCCTCTGAGTCAGACCTAATGAAGCCAACCACAGTAACAAGTTTCTCAGCAACAATCGGGTTATTGCATTTCCAAGTATATATTTAGTTCTTATTTCTGATCGGCAAGGAAAAGTCAGTTGATTATTCTGACATAAGAACAAAATCTTACCTGCAGCTTTGTCTGAATTGTGCTCTCCCTTGAGAAACTGAGCTCGGGAAGCAGAAACCTGGGGCTGTGCTCTTGATTTTGGTGGGTAGCTGATCAGGGCATTTGAAATCAGGAAAATCTAGGCTAGAGTCCTGGCCCTGCTCCTTACTAGCTCCATGCCTTGGGAAGATACTTAACCTTTCTGAACCTCAATTTCCTATATAAAATGTGACTTCCTTCATTAAGATGTACTTATTGAGTACCTATAATTCCACGCATTGTGCTAGACGTTAGGAATACACCAGAGAACAAAAGCCACACACGGACTCATGCTCATAATCTTAAAATCTATTTGGTTGGAAAACTATTAAACAAATAATAATGCAAAGAGAAAGGACAGTGTGTGATGGGAACTCACAATGAGGATATAACCCAGTCTAGACACTCAGGGAAGGTTTAACTGAAGCAGTAAGGGTTAAACTGAGTTAGACAAAGAAGAGATATGGGTGAGTCAGCTGCAAGGAAAGAGGATAAAATTTGAGCCTTCTGTTGAACTATCGTTTAGGGCTAGAGGTTGATTCTGCTTTCATAAGAGTTTGATGAGACTCTTGGAATAAGCCATGCCACTTTGGAGACCATGTAACAAAGTGCACAGAGTTTGAGACAAAACAATTATTCCCTCTTCTGCATCAAACCCTCATAGTCGCCAACATTGGGAACAGCATCACATGAACTTGGCTTTGGACCTCATTATTAGGGGCTTGAGCAGCTCTAGAAGAACATGGCAGATGCCAAGAGCGATTGTAGTTAGTTGACCAGTTTGTGCATAGTTGTAATCCAAGGGGCTCTCAGAAATTCTCGGTGGGAGGACGGTGGTGAGCGCTGGATTACCAATTGAGGGTGAGAATAGATTCTTTTATATAAAGAGGTTCTCATGAGTTTAAGACAATTAAAGGGATAACCCCTGTCTCTAGTACAGTCATAAACAGAAGCAAAAAGTCTAGCAGTTTAACTGGTACAGTAAATCCTCACTTATTGGTGTCGATAGGTTCTTGGAACTGTAATGAAATGACATCCCAAAATCAATTTACCATAGGCTAATCCATATAAACAAGAGTTAAGTTTCTATGGCATTTCACCAACATTATAACGAAACGAACCGATGTTATTGGAGGGCCTGCTGTATTTGAAAATAAACTGGTCATTCAGAATATGATTATGTTAACAGTTTTATATCACTGAAAAGAAAGCATTTTACAAATATTAGCTCATGTAGTTTGCATAACAACACTAGAAGAGCCTATTAGCTTTCTACGACTACATAACAAATTATCTCACACTTAGCAGCTTATTTATTACCTCGCAGTTTCTGTGGGTCAGCACACCTGGGTCCTCTGCTCAGACTCACAAGGCTGCAATCAAGATGTCGTCTGGTTGCATTTTCATTTGGAGACTCGTCTGGGGAACAATCTATTTCCAAGATCATTTAGGGTGTTTTTAGGGTGTGGCAGAATTTATTTCCGTGCAGATGTATCACTGTGGGTCCAGATTTTTGCTGGCTGTTGGGAGACTGTTTTTGGGTCCTAGAGGTCACCCCCAGTTCCAGGCTGCCCCCAGTTCCTTATCATGTGGGCTTATCCAATATATCGGCTTACTTGATCGAATTCACAAACAGCTCTAGCCCCAGTCTGTCGAGACAGAGTCTTATAGAGTATAATGTAACCACAAGCATGACATCCCATTACCATTGTCATATTCCATTGGTTAGAAGCAAATCACAGGCCTCTCTCTTTGACCCTACTCAAGGGGAGGAAATTCTACAAAACTGTGAACACTAGGAGATGAGAATCATTGGGGGTCACTTTAGGCATATGCATAATAACACTCTGAAGGAGGAACTATTATTATCCCCATTTTGCAAATGAGGAAACAGAAGGAGTTGGCCAAGTTTACGTGATTAGCAAGCAGGGGATCCCGACTTCAAATTCAGGAGGTCTGGCCTCAGAGTCGATGCTCGTGACCACGAGGTTCCATCACCATGCTTCACTGAAGACAGTCTAGGCTGCATTTCTCCTGCCATAAACTTCAGCAATTTCTTTACCGTGAATCCTTGTTTTCTTCCATCTTCAAACAATAATCCTGATCATCTCCTATCTGTGTTATAGTTACAGCTTCAAACATATTTCATATCACCCAATGATGTGAGGAGGGAGGTTGATCACCATCTCCCAGGGAAAGGACTGGGGTTTAAAGAGGGTAAATCCCAGTACAACTACACAATGGAAATGGGGCTCAACCAGGAGGTTCCAGCTCCACCCTCCACCATAGTGCCCTTATGAACACGATAAGGGAGTTACTGCAATACCTTTAATTCTCCCAGATAATAATGAAGATGTCGTAATATCTCCGAATGGGAAAGAACCTATCATATTCTCCGAGGTCCCCAACTGGTGGCTGGTATATCTGGCAAACTTAGACCCAAATAGAATTTTTTATAAACAATTTCTAATCAGTCGCCAATACTTAAAAGTTGTCTGATTCCCCCTTAAAACAGCAGGAAAAAAAGTGCAACACTGGGTCCATATTTTCCAACAGAACTTGGCAGAGGCAGCTCACTACACACTAGATTGGGCGTAATCCTCCCGTACACTGTCATTTAGACTCCCTACTTACCTGCTGTGGACCTCGAGTTTGAGATCCTCTCATTTTAATGATGAAAAAACTGCAGTTCTCAGAAGTTTCCAGAGGTTGCACGCTAGTTAAGAATGGCAGAGCTGATATCAAAGTTATGACTTTAAAGAGTGCCCCTACCAGTAGGAGAGGAGGCATTTTCAATCAGGTGGGCATTTTCAAGCCATTCCAAACATGTGACAAACTGCCTTGTTCTCAAATAGCCCGGCCTCATAGCACTACTTAATTCACATTTAAATTACACTGGGAACAAATACATTTCACAATGTTCAGCTCCAGGTTGCAGAGAAAAACATACTAATAGAGGACTGCAATTACGAGTAATTTCTCTCTGAATCCCTTTCTTTCTCTCCCACTCTAAATTAATGACTACCTTTACAAAGAGGCCACATGAGCTTTCAGAGCAAAAGGAGTAAACAGGAGGACATGCATTAATGTGGCAGGCTAGTTACCTCCCACGCCTGAGTTTAGAGCTTTTAGAAATGGAATTTTTTAGATGTGCTTCTCCTACAAATATCAGGGGAACATATAATCTCCCCGAGTCCAGAGGCAGTGGGTGTTGGGTAGAATGGCATTTGCATTAGTCTTTGAGTAAATATCCAGGAGAGGTAAAGAGGAAACGAAGCATCAATCTAATTCAACTAGGCGGCTGAGGACTCACTACGTGCCAGGCATTGTGAACATTGCTTTCACATTATTTTATTTCATTTGCACAACTCACAAGGCTGTGAGCAGCAGAAAAGCAAAGAAGGAAAGACACAGGACTAAACCCACATTTTTTGACTCTGGGGCTCATCTGGGTGACGTCAGGTGGATGGGGTAGGGGAAGGGAGGGCAGAATCTTAATTTCAGTGACCCCAGCATGTGACCTTAGGTTACTGTCCTGAGCTTCATCTGTTCCTCATCTGTTAAATGCTCTGTGCTCTATGCACAATACATTTTTATAGTTCTTTTCTTTTAATTAGACCATGTAATTCCTCCCTGGGGTTACTTTAATATTGAATAAAATTGAAAAAGCATTGGGGTTGGGTTAGAAAATTAGGATTCTAGTCCCCACTCTGTCTTTTCCTGCTGAGACTCAAGGTAATTATCTGTTTTTTTTTTTTATTCAAAAAATAATGTATGCACATAGTAATATAATTCAAACTGTATTAAAGGTTATAAAATGAAAAGATGGTCTTCTCTCCCCACTAAACTGACATTTCCTTCCTCAGGGCCAATGCCTATTAACAATTACTTGAATATCCTTCTAGAAATCTATTATTCATATGTGCACGCGTGCACACACACACACACACACACACACACACACTAAACCTCAAGTGGGAGTAAATCTTGGAGATACTGTGTGTTGGGCCAGATCACCTCATTATTTTAATATATGTTGGCCCATGTTGATAGTCATTTTGGTAATTTCCAGTCTTTTATTAATAATAACAATAGCTGATATTTTAGGATTGCCTATAGTGTGCCAAGCACTATTCTAAGTACATTATGTGTATCAACCTTTTAAATGCAACCATCCTAGATAGAAGGTATTATTATCACCCCTATTTACATTTGAGGAAAATGCCCAGAAAACTTCAGTACTCGCCCCACAGACACACAGTAAGGAGCAGAGCTGAGGTTCATACTCATCTTTGTCCGCATAGCTGTGCACATTTGTCAGTATATCCGGCAAACGATGCCTCTTAAAGCAGCAATGTAATCAAATCAGATTTTTGAAAGACCAATATGATAGCAGAGTGGAGCATGGGCCCATCTGACAGCACCTGTCCCACCCTGCTATGCTTTTTTATTTTCTTCCTTGTCTGCCTTGCTAGATTACAAGCTTCTTACCGGGGCTGCGTATTGCCGACTCTTAAAAACATTAGTGAATAATTACTGAAAAACAGGGAAACCTGCAGTGGGGGTAGTGTTTGGTATTTGGGCTGGATCTTAAAGGGTGAATAACATTTTGATAGGCAGAAAATGGAAGAAAAACTACTTTGTGTGAGGAAACAGCTAAGAAACAACCACAGGATGTTTGGGGGAACAGCAGATTGTCCAGGCTGGTTGGGGAAAGGATGCATGGTGTGATGTGCTCACAGAGACGACTGGAAAGACAATTTGGAGGTAGAACATGGGGGATGCTAATGCTATTCTGAGTTTGTGAGATCTCTTCCAGGCCACATTTATTAACCTGGAGGACAAAACAGATGAGCAGCTATGCACGTACCCACATATACCCATGATACTGGCGTCGAATAGTTAAATTTACTGAATTTCATATTACAAAATTGTTTTTATCTCCACATCAGCTTCCTCTCCTCCACTTTTTCATTTTTCAATGTCAAACGGAAGGCAGTTTTGTCAGTATCAGTAGCCTGGGAAAACATCATATCAATGCAGTGGGCACATTTTTAGTTTTCATTTATTTTAATCTTTACCAACTCCCTGAATTCATTGTCTGACATATTTATTTTTCCAAGCTCTGGGCCTGTGGACCCAGGTTTATAGATATAGCTTATAGATGCAATATTCAAATTCATTTATATGCAAACATACGTCTCCGTGGATTTCCCTACATTGCTGTTAATCTTGAATTTTGTGAGGTTACTCAGACATCTGACAACATATTATTTTAAATACGTGCCGACATTTTTCAACACTTGATTGTTGATCCTGGTTAATGTAAGTAATCAACTTCAAATTAGAAATTAGTTCTGACAGCCACTCTTAATACAGATCAACACTGTCTAATAGGAATATAATGTGAGCCACAAAAATGAGCCACAAATATAATTTAAAATATTCTGGTAGCCGCATTTTAAAAGGTAAAAGAAACACAAGTTATTTAAACAATATATTTAATTTAACCCATTATATCTAAAATATTATCATTTCAGCATGTAATGCGATACAGCTCACTTTGGACTAGCCACATGACCAGTGCAGAAGTAACATAAGGCTAGAGGCTACTGTATTGGATAGTGCAAGAATAGAAGCTGTAGTTTCCAGCTCCTTTGAATAACATCATTAGCTCAAAGAATGGTTAGAATGGTTTACATCCTCCCTGCTCATGCAAGCAGTAATAATGTAAAGTTCTCTCTCACTTGGGATTTGGGGGCAGTGACCTAAGAGATTATCTTGTCCCAGGCTTTTGTATTATAGTCAAGGAAGCTGAGACCCATGGAGGCGAGAGTGGGGGAGAGCTGGAGAGCTGACTCGCTCTGCTTCTCACTGCCTCATTCAGGCTCACTGCTGACAGGTGGAGATGGGGGCTCAGCTCCCTGCCAGGCACCTGCGGACACACCCCGGAAGAGGGCTGAGAACATCGGCTCCCTGCTCAGCCCCACCGACAGCACCCTGCCAGTGGGGAAGGGGTGGAGGGAATCCGCCGCTCTGGAATAGATTAGCTTCCTTTTCTGTCCTGTTGTCCAGCAGCAGGAGGGAACATCAGAACAATGTCATCTGCTTCCACAGGGCAGGGTATAGAGGGGTAGAAGACCCACTCGCTCTGGGGGCAGAAAGAAGAGCAGGGGTCTGTCCGGAGTAGGGTGCCTATTGCCAAAGAGGTTTTCTGTTGTTAAACCACTCTTCTCCTGGGTATTTACCTAGGGGAAATGTGTTTTCTTTGGGCACTTTTTTGGGTCTGTGCCTGTTGGCAATTCTAACCTGGAAGTTTCTGCAGTGTCTTGTCCAGGATGTGTGGGAGATGATAAGGAAACTCAGGGAAATCACCTCGTGTCATTCCTCACATCCCGAGGTTCCCAGGCTCTCCACTTCTTTCCACTGTTAAGTGTTCTCCCTTGCTCGTTTGTTGTGTTATGTCCAGGGTTATTTTAGTTGTAAGAGGAATGCCTGGGAGGAACGGGGCTACTCTCGCTGGGCTGGAACCAGAAATCTCCTAAGTACTAAATCTAAGCAACACTTTCTAATGCTTATCTTATTTTGTTAATTTTTTTCCTATGGTAGTGCGCATACTTCTTGAAACTCATTTCTCCCTCAGCATTGATTGCTGCACATTATGAGTTTCCTCCTATCTTTTGGTCACTTCTAAGTGTCCTTCAGTTTCCTCTGGCTCAATAGCTTTCTAAGGGCTTGTGCTCCCAAGGACTCTGTCCTAGCTAAGTCCTTTGATCTTGCCTCCTCTTTTCTCCCTCCACAGCCTTATCACCAGCTATGTGCTGAAAACTCACAAATCTTTTCCTCCTGTCCCTAATCCCAGTCCAGTTCCCATTGGAAATGTCCACCTGTCTATCCTGGCAACTGTTACCCAAAATGGAACTTACTACCCTCATGTGTACATGCAAATAGATGTTCCCCCGAGATGGCTCTTCTTTCTGCCTTACCGAACTTGGTTAATGACCCCCTAACCTACTCAGGGATCACACTCAGAAACACGTGATTTCTGTTAAGTTTCTTCCTCTCTTCCAAACTCCAACCTATCACCAAGTTCTGGCTATTTCCCTACTAAATAGTTTTCAAACCCATCCCTTTTTCTCCATTCCTTCTGGCAATGCCTAGAGCATTTACTCAAAACCATTTTTCTGGGACTCTTCTAATAGTCTTTAAATTCTCTACCTGCCTCTTTTCAGTGCCTCTTACAGAGGCTCCAGAGTGAGCTCTTTTTAATGCAAATATTTTCAAATCTGCTTCAGTCCTTTAGTAATTCCCCATTACCTCTGGAGGATGAATTCTAAACTCGGATTTGGGAGGCTCATCTTCCAGTTTGCTCCATCCATTTCTGGAAACACACTGTGATCCCTTAGACCCCACACTTCGTCCAGACCTTTTTTCACACTGCTCTGTTCGCCTAAAAATGTCACCCTCTCCTTCCCCCACCCACACCAACTGCACCTAAACCAACTCCTACTAGGCATGAAAGATTCCAGCCACGTGTTCTCTTCCAGGCCGTGCCCCGCCTAACGTGCTTCTCTTCTCTGTTTCTAACACCTCCACCCCCAGGCATGTTGTAATTGTTGATTTACTTCTTAACCTCCCATTTCGAGTCTAGAGAGGCTCTGAGGAAGCATCATTTTCCACATGAGTATAATTTAGAGAACAGAAAAACCAGCTACTCGTCCTTCGACTAGCCATCTTGGGAGAAAGTCCACCATCGTGGTTGAGAGCACTGACTCTGGAGCAGAACTCTTGGCTTCAAAAATGGGCTCTGCCACCAATTGGTTTGTGACCTTTATCAGTGTTTCCCTCTGCACAGTGGGCAAAACGGTGTCTATCCACTTCACTGAGCTGTTGTGAGGATTAAATAATGTAATGTAGAAGAACACTGGCACGTGGAAAGACCTGATAAGCATTTGCTCCGATGTAATGTAGAAACACTGGCATGTAGATAGACTGTATAAATGTTTGCTATGATATTTCTTGTTATGTATTACTGCAACATTAAAAACGTGTTCTCCCCTTTCTCAAGGGTAGTATTTGCCACTTAGTCCCTTGCTCATCTACAAGAAGCAACAATGAATGCAATACATTTTTCAAGGAGAAAAATAGACGACACAGAATATTTTTCTTTTAGAAATGGAATTAACTCCACTAGGAACTTTAGCTAAGAATTATTTTTTTTTAATGGAATACATAGAAAGCAATATGGTAAGACCACTTAGGTATTTTCTAATGGTTGAGAATAATTGCTTTGAAAGTGAAAAAGGAAAATCTTAAATAATTGACTGTTTAAAATGGACCATTGAATGGATTTTTTTTTTAAAGCTAATGCAATACATTTTTCAAGGAGAATTCTCCTGGAAAATATCTGAGATAGAGTATTTTTCTTTTAGAAATGGAATAGCCCCACTAGAAACTTTAGCTAAGAACTATTTTTTTAAAAAAATAGAATACATAAAAAGCAATATGATAAGACTACTTAGGTATTTTCTAGTGGTTGAAAATAATTGCTTTGAAAGTGGAAAAGGAAAATCTTAAATAATTGACTGTTTAAAATGAGCCACTGAATGGATTTTCTAAGCTCAAAACTTTGTACTATTATGAAATAGATGTTTATGGTTCCTTCTCAACAGTGTGTGTGTTCCCTGAAAATCATGCTATATGAAACCATTTTTTAAAACACATAAATTGTTCAATATTTGATGGGGGGAAAAACACACCAGATTGAGAGCCTTCTTCCTCTTCCCCAATGGAAAAAACAAACAAACAAAAGGCATCCAAAAGCAAGGACATGTATAGCTATGTAGTCTCTCACTCAAAAATTATGTTCAAATATAAAAAATCTTTTTCAAAATTTTCTTGAAGGAGTACTTTCTCAAATTTCAAATCCCAGCCATTTCTCCCCTTGCTTTCCATCCCCCTATATCCAGTATTTCTGGAGGGAAGACTTTTGAGGCAGCCAAAGGCTGAGATTTGCTTTTCATCAGTACCTCCAAGACAGCAACAGAGTGAGCCTCTCTTCGAAGACCCCTGGAGTTCTTCCGGATGTCAGTCCAGAAAAGATTGTGGATACAAACCAGCTCTGCATTGCAAGTGATCCCTTACTACCCTCTCCCCACAATGGCTAATTTCAAGAGGGCAGGAATGTCCATGAGTGAAATTCTTATTAAAAACCTTCTCCAGATGTGGTTGAAATTTTAATGCCATATGTAATTTTTTTGTTGTCCATTGGGGGGAAAAATGATCACAGCAGATTGCATGCAGGAAAAGTTTTATTAAGTCAAGGAACTATTATACTTTTTAAAAACTTGCTATGTAGAATATCCAAACATTTTTAAATGACAGGAAACTGGTACATCTTCAGTAAGCGAGTTCCATAATTTTCTCTGCCCCCACCCTCAATGCTCAGCTATAGAATATTCATTTATCTTGTTTAGTATATCTGTCTCACAGTCATCTAGCAAAGCTTTTGCTGCAAAAACACATCTCTTAACAATTAAGCACACAATGGAAAGGTTTGATGGGACACTTACATTGAAATGTTTAAAAATAACACATGATAGTAGGGTTACAAGAAGGGTAGTGACATCTTTCAATTCATTTTGCTATTTCATTCTCTTTTTCAAATATTAATCTCTGAAGTCTGTCAAGGCTTACGCTCCCTTTTTTTTTCCTCCTCCAATACCAACTTTGTAACAATTTGAATTCTCTTGCCTGGGAAAAAGAAAAAGGATTAACCTACAAGGGACATTTATGGACGTCTAGCTGTTACAACCCAAACCACAGCACAGTCATGTACAGGTGACACATCACATTGACACTGGTCCACGCTCTCTACGTACTGTCGGCGAAGAAGGCAGGGCTCCCAACTAAGACCCAGGGCGCTCACATGATGATGCACTTGCCCAGCAGCTTCTCGGCGATCTTGGGCATCTGGGATTTCTTCTGGGTAGGCTGGGGGTTGGTGGCTGGCTTCTTCGCGTGGTTCAGCAGCATGTGAAACAGCTCCTGCACATTGACATCTGTCTTGGCGGAGGTCTCCAGGAAGGCGCAATTCCACTCCAACGCGTAGGCAGCGCCATCCCTCGCGGTCAGCTCGCGGCGGCGGCTGTCGTCGCATTTGTTGCCCACCAGCACGACAGGGTACTTACGCACGTTTCTACCTTTGATCTCGCGGATCAGCTCATAGAAGGGCTTCAGCTCCTCCAGGGTTTGCTTCTTGGTGACCGAGTAGACCAGGACGAAGGCATGGCCCCTGGCAATGGCGAGGCGCTGCAAGCCCGGGTAGCGGTGACCGCCAGCCGTATCGGTGATATGCAGCGTGCCCGTGCCGCGATTGCTGCCGGGCATCTGGTGGTAGGTATCTTCCATAGTTGGCACATACTTTTCACGGAAGTTGCCGCGCACCCACCTCTTCACCAGGGCGCTCTTGCCGACGCCCGCAGAGCCAAGGATCACCACGCAGAAATCTTTGTTTTTTCTCTGGGGCATGACGGCGCGGATGATGAGCAGAGTGGGCAGAGGGCGCAGCCGCTGCATCAGCTTCTCCTTGAGGCCAAAACAAGAGTTGCCCATCGTCGGGAATTGGCCCAAAGACGCGTGCACAACTTATCTGGCACCGAGCCTGAAGTAGGCGAAGCCTAGAGAGGAAGAAAGGAGAGTAAGAGATGAGACTTTTAGCCTGGGATGTCACAGCATCCGCCTGGACAGCTTCTGCCTGGGGACGCTGGGGAGGGTCTCTCAGCTCGCTCCCCAACACATCCTCCTTCCTCTGAGGCAGAGCCTGGCTCATGGCACCCCAGGCTCCAACGAAAACTGGTACCGGGGGAGGCTCACTGGGCACCTCTAACAAGGACGCTTTACCCGGTGGCTCCACACCCGTTATTTTCTTTCACAACACACTACTCCGCTCTGACTGCAGAATGAGAAGCTGTAAAAACGGACAGTGTGCCTTAAAACACACTCACCCGAGAGAGGGATCAAACCTTTCCTCCCTGAGTAAGCCCTTGCTGTGCTCTTTTCTCGGGTATTAAAAATTGTCAGCGCCCCTGATACCTTTCGATCACCGCGGGCAAGGGTTCGCCGCTGCGGACTCTGCATTCCAGGCTGTAGTCATGGGGGTGCGAGGGGCGGCCAGGGAACCCACCGGAGCCAGGATGCTCGGTTCACGGCACGGGGATATACCCACTGCCCGCAGCAACGGTCTCCGTGTCATCCAGGGAGGGTACCCGCCAGTTCCCACCCGCAACAACTCAGGATGGTTTGCCCGCTACACCTTGCATTTGAGTGCCCGCAGAAAGGGTTACCGAGTGTGCTAGTGGGCGAATTCGCTCCGTGCCCAGGCGGCGTTGGCTCTATTTGCGGACGCGGCACCAATCGCTTACCTGAAGCGGCAACCGGAGCGCAGCGAGGTACAACCAGCGCACTCGGAGGTTCCGAGAGAAATGCTCCAACTGTTGGACTCTGTCAAGAGCTCTGGAACCAGGAGGCGCAGGCTGGGAGACTCCACTTGCACGATACACAGAGGGGGGGACCGGCCTTGAGGGGCTGGCCGAGCACAGATGCGTGCCCACCCCTCCCCGCGCCTTCCTCCCGGCGTCCCCCACACCTGAGAGTGCCTGTACCCACAGCCCGGGGCTGGGTGGAGGGAGGGGGGATCCCGGATTTGCAGGCAGTGGCCACCGTGCGGTTAGCCATACTAAGGTTTCTGTTTTAAGAGACTGCAGAACCTTCCTTCTGGTTGGACTTCCTGTGGTTTAGACAGGTTCTATGTAGGAGGGTTGAGGGATGCCCTCTAAACCCAGGGACATTAAGCAGCTATCACATTCATCACTACTCTTTGTACAACGTCTCATTTGATCATCACAAAATCCTTATTTGAAAAATCAGGGCAGGAATGTGCGCAGCCTCTAGGTGGCAAGAGCGGCTCCTGGCAGCCAGCCAGCAAGAAAGCATGGACCTTGCCGCGGTGTGGCTCAGTGGATTGAGCATCATCCCATGGGCTGGGTTAGATTCCGGTCAGAGCACAAGCCGGGGTTTCAGGCTCGATCCCCAGTGGGGGACGTGCAGGAGGCAGCTGATCGACGTTCTCTCACATTGATGTTTCTGTCTCTCTCTCCCTTCCTCTCTCTCTTAAAAAAAAAAAAAGAAAAAAATCAATAAAAACATATTTTAAAAAAAGAAAAGAAAAGAAAGCATGGACCTCAAGCCTACAGCTGCTAGCAACTGTACTTTGCCAACAACCTGAATGAACTTGAAAGCAAATTCTTCTCAAGAAAATGTGGTAAGACCACAGACCGACCAACACTTTGATTTTAGCCTTGATTGAGCAGAGGACCCAGTAGATCCCGTAGACTTCTATTCTATAGAACTGTGGGTTCTGTAATTTGGGGGTGTTGTTTTAAGCCAGGAAATTTATGATAATTTGTTACACAGCAAAAGAAAACTAATGCAGCAGGTAAAATTACTTGTTCAAGGTTGCAGAGTTCATAAATGATGGACATAGGCCCAAAATAGTTCTTCTAATGCAAATCTTCTTTTTCTGTCATTAAGCTGATACTCTTATTTCTTATTCATTAATGGACATTTTTTTTCATACCTTTTGTTCTTACTGAAAAGCACATTTATGTTGAATATAGATCAAAAGCACATGCTTTAGAGGCATCCCTCCCCTATGAAAAAAACAAAACAAAACAACAACAAAAACAAAACCCTAGGTTTAGAATATGTGTGTGTTGTTTCCCTTTTCCTTCTTTTGAATGCACCTTAATCTGCCTTTGAGCTGTGGGATCTTGAGAAATTACTGTTTTGTAGAAGAGGATACCTATGAGAAAGAGTTGTGGGGAGGATTCAAGGAGCTATTGCCTGAAGCACTATTGGAAGGCATACTTAATGCAATGAGTAATCCATAAATGACAGCTATCAACCTTCATACAGTAATGCTGAAGTCTGGGTACACATGATCCTGTAGTGTCGGAGCATTTTAACAAGGGCGTTTTGGAAGTAGTCATGAACTCTTTGTTTCATTCCAAAGAGAGCAAATGTCAGTCTGGAAAAGATAGCTGGTTCAGGGAGAAATAAGTTGGGGGCAGAAGAATTTGGGGCAGGGAGGAAGTAGGGTGTGAGTTCCAAGCAACAATGAAATTATTTCTCATTCCTCCTCAACCAGGAAATTTTGTTTGCCTATTGAAATTAGAGTAACTGAAAATTCTTCAGGAGTGAGAAAGACTAGAAAAAAGGCTCCTGAAAACACTGGTATGGAAGATGAATGAAGGTGCTTTTGGAGGCAACACACACACACACACACACACGAAAAATATATACCTCAAAGTTAAAGCCTTTAAGTGCCAAAGAGGTCAAATTAAAATATTATTAAATAGAATTCACAAGGAATGATGAAAATATGAAACCACAGCTTTTGCACCCAAAATGAGTCTTATACCTCAAAAGCTATAAAATATTCTATCTTAAGAAAAGACCTATCCCAGGGAACCAGCACTACACTGGGCCAGAAGATTCAAAGGAATGTGTCAGAACAGAGTTCTGGAGTAGATAGCAGCTAGTTAAGATCCACCATTTGGAGATATATCAGGGAGAAAGATAATTAATAGAAACACTTAGATGAATCAGATGTTGGAATTATCTGAGAAGGAATTTTAAAACTGCCATTATAAAAATAATTCAACAAGCACTTACAATTTTTTTGAAACAAAAAAATCAAAATTTCAGCAAATAAAATGTATAAAAAGGATCTAATAAAAATTATAGAACAGAAAAATACAATAATAGAACTTTTTAAAACTTCCTAAATGTGTTCAACAGTAGAAGGGAGATAACAGAGGATAGAATCAGTAAACTGAGAACACAGCAATAAAATATACTCCATGTAAACAGCAGAGAGACAAAAGGCTGGGGGGTGGGGTGGGGAGATGAACAGTCTCAAGGACATGTGGGATATTCCTACATTTGCATCATTAGAGTCCCAGAAGAAAAGGAGAAAGAAAGTGGGTCTGAGTATTGGAAGAAATGATGAATAAAAGCTTCCTAAATTTGGTAAAAGACACAAAATACAGTTCCAAGAGTCTGAGCAAATCCCACCAGGATAATTCCAGGGAAATCAATACCAAGACACATACAATAGCCTCCCCTTATTTGCGGGGGGTGCATTCCAAAACCCCCATTGTATGCCTAAAACTGCTAATACTACCAAACCTTATCGATACTATGTTTTTTTTCTATACACACATACCTATGTTTAATTTATAAATTAGGCAATTTCACAGATTTGTTCTTACTGTAGATCTTAGCAACCTCAGCATATGATTATTTTCTTTTGTTATTAAGTGGAGAACTTTCACCTTTTCACTTAAATTAAGCACTTCACAGCTTCTCTTTGGCATATCCAAATTGCCAGCATCAGTACTCTTGGGCTTTGGGGCCATCATTAAGTAAAACAAGGGTGACTTGAACACAAGCCCTGCAATATCACAACAGTCAATCTGATAACCAAGGTGGCTACTGATGAACAGGTGGGTAGTATATGTAGCATGGATATACTGGACAAAGTGATGATTCATGTCCCAGGTGGGATACATCAGGGTGGTGGGAGAGTTCATGACATTACTCAGAATAGCATGCAATTTAAAACTTATGAATTATTTATTTGTGGAATTTTTCATTTAATATCTTTGGATAGTGGTTGACCATGAGTAACTGAAACCTTAGACAGTGAAACTGAAAATAAGGAGGAACTACTGTAATCTAATTCTGAAAGCTGAACACATACACAAAAAACTTTCGAAAGCAGCTAGGAAAAAAACAACATACTTTACCTATAGAAGAACACTAATTCTGATGACAGCAGATACCTCATTTGAAACCATACACGTCAGAGGAAATGGCATGACATCTTTCAAGTGCTGAAAGAAAAACACAATCAACTCTAAATTCTATATCAAAAAAAAAAAAAAGGTCTTCAAGAACAGTGAGGAAATGGTGATATGTTCATATAAAGAAAAGCTAAGAGCCCTGGCCGGTTTGGCTCAGCGGTTAGAGCGTTGGACTGCGGTCCAGAGAGACCCGGGTTCGGTTCCCGCTGAGGGCATGTACCTCGGTTGCAGTTTGTCCCCGGCCCTGGTTGGTCGTGCGGGTGGCAGCCACTCGATGTGTCCCTTTCACGTCGATGTTTCTCTCTCTCTCTCTTCCTCTCTCTCCCTCCCACTCTATCTGAACAAAAAATGAAAAAATGTCCTCGGGTGAGGATTAAAAAAAAAAAAAAAGAAAAGGTAAGAGAATTTGTTGCTAATGAACCTATTCTTAATGAATGGCAAAAGGAGGTTTTTTTCCAAACAGAAAGGAAAAAGTAACAGGACAACTTGGAATTTCAGAAAGGAAAGTAGAATATCAGAGTGTGTAAAAAACAGGAGTAAAGCCCTGGCCGGTTTGGTTCAGCGGTTAGAGTGTCAGCCCGTGGTCCAGAGAGACCTGGGTTCAGTTCCTGCTAAGGGCACGTACCTCGGTTGCAGTTTGTCCCCAGCCCCAGTTGGGGTCATGTGGGTGGCAACCACTCAATGTGTCTCTCTCACGGTGATGTTTCTCTCTCTCTTCCTCCCTCTCTTCCTCCTGCTCTATCTGAAGATAAATGCAAAAATGTCCTCGAGTGAGGAAAAAACAACAACCAGGGGTAAATATGACAGATTATCTTTCTTTTTGTGAATTTTATAATCATATTTGATGACTAAAATAAAAAATCATAACATTTGTTACTCAGGGCAATAATATTAAAAATTGGGGAAGACAAAGAGCCTGGAATAGAGGTCAAGTTTCCATACTTCGGTCGAAGTGGTAAAATATTAAAACCAATAGACTGTGATAAGTCACACATGCATATTGTAACATCCAGAGGAACAACTTTTTATACAAAGAGATACATTCAAGCACACTAAAAGTAAATTAATATGGAATCTTGAAAAAATGTTCCAGTAACCCATAGAAAGGCGAGAAAAGAGAAAGAGAGAAAAACCAGAAAATAATAAAATTGCACTCTATCTGAAGATAAATGAAAAAATATCCTCAGGTGAGGATTAAAAAAAAAATCTCAAACTAAACCTGATATCATTTATAAAAAATTAATTCATAATGGATAATGTAACAAGTAAAATTACAAAGTTGTTAGAAAAAAATCAAATACAATCTTTGGGCGTTAAGTCTACATCGAGTTCTCAGCCTTGACACCAGTAGCACAATCCATAAAAGGAAAATTTGATTAGTTAGACCTCACAAAAATTAAAAACTTTTTCTTTGTGAAAGACTCTGTAAAGCTAATGGAAAGAAAAGGTATACACTGTGAGAAAATATCTGCAAGCCACATATCTGGCATAGAATTAGTATATAAAATATATAAAGAAGTCCAGTTAGAAAATGGGCAAAAAGACACAAATACACATTTCACTGAAGAAGATATACAGATAATAAATAACCATATACTATACATTTTTTCAACCTCTTTAGCTACTAGAGGAATGCAAATTAAAAGCACAATGAGATATTCTCAATGCCTATCAAAGTAGCTAAAATAAAAAACAGCGATAACACTAAAAGCTGATGAAAATGCAGATTACCCATATATTGCTGGTGGGAATGTAAAATGGTAGTGACTCTGGAAAAACAGTTTGGCAGTCTGTTATAAAAGTAAACATGTAACTAAACATATAACCAACAATTGTACTCTTGAGTATTTATCCCAGAGAAATTTAAAAAAATGTTCACACAAAATGCACATACATTTATATGTGCATTTTGCACACAAATATTTACAGCATCTTAATTCAGTGATTTTCAACTGGTGTTGAAATTTTAAAACATGCAATACCTGCCTATTTAAGCCAGGGACACTGACCTCTTTTCCCTTAGATTGTCAAATAAAAAAATAACAATAGCCAACACAACAATAACCATCTGGTGTGAATGAATCAAAATTATAACTTTTTTCTGGTCAGACCAGCAAAAAATATATTTTTGGTGTGTCGTAGAATTTTAGCAATTAGTTTATGTGTGCCATGAGATGAAAAAGGTTGAAAATCACTGCCTTAATTCACAGTAGCCAAATAATAAAAACAACCCAGCCATCGTGAACCAGGCATTGCACTAATAATTTTACATATGTTAACTCATTTAGATTTACTATGAGTCCATGAAGTGGAGACTATTGCTATCTCTATTTAACAAAGAGTGAGACTAGGCATAGAGACATTAGCTAAGTGGTGGAGGCTAGGAGGTCTGGCTAGCTCCACAACCTGTGCATTTTAACCGCCCCCCCCAACTCCCCACTACCTCTGTAGTAGGGTCAGGTGGTGATGTTCAGGACCCTATAATATTGGGAATCTGTTTTCTTTTGGTTTCTCTCCAGTCTTCTCTCCCCTACCCTCATTTTAAGCTCTGTAGAAAACTAATGGTAGTGTGTTCTCCCTCCTTCATAAGGAGATAGTATCCTATTTACAATTTTGATTTCCTGGATCAAGCTTGTTTCAGAAATCCCTTCCCTTATCCTATGCAAACATCTCCTTCCATTCCTACCACTTCTGTTTCCAACCTGACTGCTTTCTCCCAAGCACCCTATTGCTACAAATAGCCCCTTGTTCACAAAGTTATCATCTCTTACCTCACACAAAAAAGGAGGCTACCAGGCAAAACTCCATCAGCTCCTGGCCCACACGCATTCTGCAACATTTTCTCTTTTCTCCAACCAAGGTTAATGCCTTCATCTGAGCCTTGGTGTGCTTTTCAACCTGTGGGCCTAGAATCACCTGTATGGGAATCACCTGGGCTTCTTGTTAAACAGACCTAACCCAACTTACATGATGTTACGTGTCAAATTTATTCGATAAAAAAGTACTCAGCCTACATCTACAGAATCAGCATCTTTAGGTGAAACCCAAGGATCTGCATTTTAACAAGCCCTCTCATGTGATTCTGGTGCAAAAGAAATCTTAAAATTACTCCTTGAGAACCTTGCTTGATCAATCATCCCATCTCTAACCTATCTCTTTGATCTCTTGCTTTCCATTAGATGTTTTCCCTTAGCTTACAAATGTACTCAAATCTCTTCTATCTTAATAATAAGAGCTCCTACATCATAGGGTTGTGGTGATGAATAATGTATTTGCTCCTGTATTGAAATTAGTTTAATTATTTTTTGTACCATGATTAAACTGGTGTTATGAGTTTTGGGGAAGAAGATTCAAGAGGTAAAGTACCATTTTCATCACCTCATACTGTGAACATTCTTTTGGTGTTTTATGTAAAAACTCATCACCTAACTAAAGCTCACCTAGATTTTCTCCTATGTTATCTTCTAGGAGTTTTATAGTTCTGTATTTTACATTTAGATCTGTGATTAATTTTGAGTTTATCTTTGTGAAGGGTTTAAGGTCTGTGTCTAGATTCATTCCCCGCACCCCCCACACCCATAGGGATACCCAATTGTTTCAGCACCATTTATTGGAAAACAAAACAAAACAAAAGCCAGAAACAAAAACTATCCTTTCTCCACTGAATTGTCTTTTATTCTTTGTCAAAGATCAGTTGACTGTAATTGTGTGGGTCTATTTCTTGTGGTTTCTTTTTCAGAAGATTATTAATTGTTGATTCATTTTTCTTTAAAAGTTATAATCGTATTCAGATTATCTATTATTCCTGTGAGAGTTTTTGTACTTTTTGCCTTTCAAGCAATTTATCTACAAAACATCAAATTTGTGGACATAGAATTGTTCATTATATTTCTTTATTAATCTTGCAGTGTCCATAATATCAATAGTAATGACCCCTTGTTCATTTCTGATATTGGTAATTTGTGTTTTCTCTGTGTGTTTTTTTTTTTTTTTTTTTTACTGCGTTAGCCAGGCTACGGGCTTATCCATTTATTGATCTTTCCAAAGAGCCAGTTTCTTGTTTCATGGATTTCCTCTATGGTTTCCAGTTAATTTCATTGATTTCTACTCTAATTTTTATTATTTCCTTTTTCTTGCTTTACTCTTACATTGCTCTTCTTTCTCTAGTTTTCTAAGGTAGAAACTTAAATGATTGATTTTTGATTTTTCTTCTTTTCTAATATGGGCATTCCATGCTATCAATTTCCTCTGTAAACACTGCTTTCACTACACCCAACAAAGACAATATTGTTAAATCTCTAAATACTTGGGAATGTTCTTTTACCTATCATTCTGTACTTTAATTCCATTATGGTCTGAGAACATCCTTTGTATGATTTCTAGTCCAAGTGTGTTTTATGGCCCCAAATGTGGTTGTCTAGGTAAATGTTTCATACAAGTTTGAAAAAATAAAAGTGCATTCTGCTGCTGCTGAATAAAGTATTTTATAAATTTCAATTAGATCTAGTTGATTATTGATGCTGTTTAGTTAAACTGTGTTATTACTCATTTTCTGCTACCAGATCTATCAGTTACTGAAGGGGTATTTAAGTCTCCAGCTATAATAATGGATTTGTTTATTAACGCTTGCAGTTCTATTAGTTTTTGCTTTTGATGTTCTGTTGTTAGGAACATACACATTAAAAATTACTATGTCTTCTTGGAGAATTGACTCCTTTATTATTATGTAATGGCCCTCATTATCATTATCCCTAAATATTTTCCTTGTTCTGAAGTCTTATTTGTCTAAAATTAATATAGCTATTCCTTCTTTCTCTTGCTTGGTGTTATAATAGTAGATCTTTCTCTATCCCTTTATTTTTAACTTGTATCTTTATTTAAAAGTTTTAATTTTAAATATATATACTTAGGTCTTCTTTATCTGCTCTTTTCAGTCTCTGTCTTTTAATTGGTATATTTAGACCATTCATATTTAATGTAGTTATTCATATATTTAGTTTAATATCTGCTGTTTGTAACTGTTTCTGTTCACTCTACTTGTTCTTTGTTTCTCTCTTTCTTTTACTGCCTTCTCTAGTTTTGACTGAATATTTTATATAATTCTATTTTCTCTCTTCTCTTAGCATATCAATTTATAATATACATTTATAACAAATTTAAATCCACTTTAAAATAACACTATATTGGTTTACATGCAATGCAGGTACCTTATAACATATTATTCCTAATTCATTTCTCCCACCTTTTATAACAATAATGTCACTCATTTCACTCATCCATATGCTATAATTACCTAATGCATTATTACTCTTATTATTTTGAACAGTTATATATTAGATCAGTAAGTAAGAAAAGTAAAAGATTCTATTTTACCTTCATTTATTCCATCTCTAACACTCTTCCATTCTTTATTTAACTCTAAGTTCTCAAGAAATCATTATAGAGAACATACTGTCTATAGAGAAACTTGAAGAGAGACGAAAACATTAGGGAAAAGACATTCTAGACAGAAGAATGATGCCAACAGGGCACAGAGCCAAGGAGGCATCTATGGATAAAACAGTAGTTGAATTGGAATTCATCCTAGAAATCATCTGTGGTTTAATTACCTCATTTCCTAGGTGAGTAGTTTGCCCAAATTATATAGCTAGAAAGTTGCGGAACTGTTATTCAAGCCAGGAATAGTGACTTCAGCACCTATTCTAACCACAGAAGGTGGTTAAAACCTGCTGAAGCCCTGGCCCGTTTGGCTCAACGGTTAGAGCGTCAGCCCACGGACCAATGAGTCGTGGGTTCGATTCTGGCCAAGGGCACATACCTCAGTTGCCATTCGCCCTGATTGGGGTCATGCGGGAGGCAGCCACTCGACGTGTCCCTTTCACGTCGATGTCTCTCTCTCTCTCTTTTCCTCTCTCCCCCTCCTATTCTGTCTGAACAAAAAGGGGGGAAAAACGTCCTCGGGTAAGGATAAAACAAAAACAAAAACCTGCTCAAGATGTCCCAGCCAATAAGACACAGCCAGGACAAGACTTCCGTTCCTTTCTTCCATACCTGTCAGCTTCCGTTCTCCCACAGGTGCACATCCTGAAACATAATTAATGATCCTATGGGGATTTTAGAGATGGAGTTAACATAGTATTCTGGGGTCAAGGAAAAAAGTTCCATAGGAATCAGAAATAATATATTTTCAGGAGGCAGAGAGAATTTCTAGAGTAGCACTAGCTACAACTTTGAATAAGCTGCCAGTATAGACTTCCTAGTGAATTCAGCCAGAATCTTTCTTTGGAAACTTTCCTAAGTGATCAGGTCTGTGTGAGTGAATACTTATACCCTAGACCCAAAGGATTGCATTAGTCAGCTGAAGCCTCCTTGAGAAGGTGGGTTGTGGGCAGATAGTGTGAGGCACCATCATGGGACTGGCAGAGGAGGGTCTTTCTTTCATTCCAGGATGCTCACCTTAGAGTCTTATGTAGTAATTACAAGTAAGAGATGACATATTGCCCTGGCCGGTTTGGCTCAGCAGTTAGAGCGTCGGCCCGTGGACCAATGAGTATCGGGTTTGATTCCGGCCAAGGGCGCATACCTCGGTTGCGGTTCGTCCCCGGCCCCAGATGGGGTCTTGTGGGTGGCAGCCAGTCGATATGTCTCTCTCACATCGATGTTTCTCTCTCTCTCTCCCTCCCACTCTGTCTGAAGATAAATGTAAAAATATCCTCGGGTGAGGATAAAAACAAAAAAGAAATGATATATTCACATAACAATAAGAATGCATGTTAAAAACATAATGCTTACTAAACAAACAAACAAAAACAACCTAAGAAAATGGTATGAGATATATGGCACCTCACCATTTACATAAATTTAAGATATGTGCCCACAAAACAATATTATATGTTTTTCAGGAATACACGCATACAAGATACATATTAAACACATTACAACAGTTACCTATGGGAGACAAGGAAAGCTAGTAAGTTATGCAGGGTATATACATTTTTACGTTTACATATATAAATACATGCAATACATATTTTACTTATATATGACTTCATATTCATGTTTATTATACACACATGATTTATAGAAGGATATGAATAATATAACCTATACTTATGTAAATCTGTGTGTGTGTGTGTGTGTTACAACCCTGAACAATGATAAGATGCTTGAGAGCAGCATTTGTAAATGATTCATTTTAGAAGTCTTCCTAACGCCGCGACCATTTAATACAGTTCTCATGTTGGCGACCCCCAACCATAAAATTATTTTTGTTGCTACTTCATAACTGTAATTTTGCTACTGTTATGTCTTAGGCGACCCCTGTGAAAGGGTTGTTCGACCCCCAAAGTGGTTGCGACCCACAGGTTGAGAACCACTGTAGTATATGGTAGGAAAACAAGAAATATTTCTAAATGAATGGCTTCATCTTCAACTTACCTGCTGCTCTCAACGTGACCTGCTAGATAGAACAATAACCTTTCTTTCCAATAACTCCCATTCCCCTGCTCTCGGTTCTCTTTTTGCCACTATGGTCTATGAAAGTGGCAGGAAAGAGGTGATAGAAAGAGAGGAATAGTTATTTTAAAATGAAGAAAGAATTCCTATTAAAACCACATTTCACACCCCTTTTAAGTAAAAGAGTGTAGTTTTCCAGCATATTCCCTTTTGCTTGTTTCCATATGCACAGTGTTTCCACTGTGAAATACTCATTGGCTTTTCTTTGTATAAGTCAATAAAGAGAAATCAGTTTTCATCCATAGTGTCATTTCAGCAGGACTCAGACGCTATTGTGGATATAATGGTATATGCTCCTTATTTCACTGTTTTAAAGCAAGATCATGTTTCTGTCAGTACAATTAAATTCTGCAAGTCTAATTTTTAAAATAATTTAAAAATTGTATAACAGTTTTAGGTTTACAGAATTATTGCAATGATAGTAAAGAGAATTCTCGTATACATCACAGCCAATTTCCCCTATTATTAACATCTTACATTAGTCACTTAATGAACCATTGTTAATAAATAATTATAAACTCAAGTTCATACTTAGTTCAGATTTCTGCTAAGAGGACTTCAATCTTTTCTCTTAAGGCTTTCAACTGATTGGATAAGGCCCACCACACTATGGAGGATAATCTGCTTTACTCAAGTCTACCGAGTTAATGTTAATCACATCTAAAAAATATCTTCATAGAAACATCTAGACTTGTGCTTGAACAAACAACTGGGTACCATGGCCTAGCCAAGTTGATGCATAAAATTAACCATGACAGTATAGATACTCTCCATGTATCTCGCGGCCACTTTCCCCTATTATCAACACCTTACATTAGTATGGTACATTTGTCACAATATATGAACCAATATGGATACATGATTATTAACTCAAGTCCATTATTTTTAAAATTTTACAGTATTTTATTTTTCAATTACAGTTGACATACAACATTATATTAGTTTCAAGTGTACAACATAGTGATTAGACATTTATATACTTACAAAGTAATAACCCTGATAAGTCTAGTACCCACCTGACACCATATAATTATTACAATGTTATTGGCTATATTCCCTGTGCTATCATTTATATCCCCATGTCAAGTCCATTCTTTATTCAGATTTTCTCATTTTCTTTTCTAATGCCTTCTCTGGGCCTCAAGATCCCATCCCATTTAGTTATCATGTCTCCTTAGTTTCCTCTTGATTTTATAGTTTCTCAGACTTCTCGTTTTTTATTAGCTTGACAGTTTTGAGGGTTGCTGGTCAGATATCTTGTAGAATGTCTCTCATTTGGGACTTATTTGATATGTTTCTCATAATTAGCCTGGGGAATTTTTTTGGGAGGAAAACCAAAGAGGTAGAGTATCATTCTTATCACACCATATCATGGGTATATATTATCAACATGATATTATTGTTGATGTTATCCTTGATCACCTGATTGAGGGAGTATCTGTCAAATTTCTTCACTGTAAAATTAATTCTTCTCTTTCTCCCTTTCCATATTATACTCACCAGCCTGCTTTTAAAATGTATGACTGGTCAGTACAACTCCAGACATTGGTATTAACGATGAAGGCTTTACAATAACAAAAGGATTCTTAGAGAGGAACACGAAGGTGTTTCCTTCCCTTCACCAACAGTGGGAGAGAGGTTTCCTCCTGACTCCCGAGGATTGCGTGAAGAATCTGACTTGATAAAGTTTTAAATCGACAAGATTCACAAGAATATTAATTTTGTCTTCCTGTACAATACGGAGACATGTGAATACTTGTAGCTTTCCCATTGGTTCTGCTCTTTGCTAATATACATTTGTTCTTGGACACACAATGTGAAAATAATGAGAATAACACAATATATCATAGTAATACCATAGGAATCAAATACAGAGATAAACAAAGGACTGTGAGAATGTTGGAAGAAAGAAGACTGTCAGCCAGGCAACTGGAGGACAGCTTCATGGGGGTGTGGCACGTGGTTTTAAGAGGTAGAGGAGGCTGAAGGAACACCACGTGCACTGACACGGAAAGGACAAGGACCTGACACAGGAGATGCGGAGGCCGAACGTGTGAGAGCACAGGCTGAGTGGAAGGTGTGTGCCAGGCTAAAGAGTTTGCACTTCATTCTGTAAGTGTAGTTATAGGGGACGCTGACATTTGGGGGTAAGGAGAGTCATATAATCAGATCTGAGTTTTAGGAAAATAACTGGCAAATGTCTAAAGGAAATTGGAAGGGTAAGAGATTAGAAAGAGAAAAAAAGAAGGTATTATAAGAAATTATGGAAGCATAGAAAATAAAGGAGGTGATATTGGAAGCAGACAAGAATAGAAAAATTTTAGAGATGTTATGGAGGCAGAATAGAGAGGACTTGTAGCCAATACAATAGCTAACGGTAGAAGAGACTGTCAGGATGCTCACTAAACCCATTTCCTCTCCTTTCTGGCCACACAGCTGGACTACCTTCCCCAGCCTCCTTTGCATTAGGTGGCACTGGGTGACTGAGTTCTGGCCAAACAGAACACTGTGGATGAAAGTCATGTCCGACCCTTCCAGACCTATCCTCCAGGCTCTCTTTTCTTCCCCCTTCCTCGTCACACTGGAATGGAGAACTCCCAGAATGCAGTGTGGGCCACACATTTGAAGGTGGTAGAACCACAGGATAGCAGGAGCTCTGTTTCCTGAACCACTGCTTCGAGAAGAATTAGCCAACCTGCCAGACCTTGAGACAGGAGAGGAGTAAACCGCTTTCCTGTTGAGCTCTTACACACTTAGGCCTATCTGTAACCACAGCAAAGCTTAGTCTACCCTCAGCAAATTAGAAATTGACACTCTGAAGTAGGTGCTCCCATAACAGAAAAACATGTGACATTGCTTCGTGGGGAGACAGAGATACTGGAGACCAGAAGACTGGAGGACCCTGTTTGCTATGGCAAATAGTTGATAAAATCGTTGCCTGACTCACTGTGCAGTGGACTGGGGTGAGCATGGGTGAGCATTCACAGGAAGTCTGCATGCACCAGTGGCTCCAGAATTCCTGATGGAACGGGCTAAAGGGCAGTCCCTGGGTTGGAGTGAGGCTTGAACTGAGCATGCACAGTACTTTACATTAGATGTAGAAGTTGCCAATTGACTTCATCCAAAAATAGGACGGCAAAGGCAGCAGAATGATGAGGCCCGAAAGCCCACCTGAGAAAGCCCTCAGTATTGCCAGATGTTTGTGGAGGTGGTCTTCTCAGATTCCCCCCTCACAGAGCTGGAGCTAACTCAATGCCTCACTCGGAGCTCTACCTTCAAGGGCAACTTGCTCATGAGTAAGGAGATGGCAGCTGTGGATCTGGGACCCAGGTTTGGGGGACCCAGGAACATTTTCCAGCTGTGAAGTGTGAACTGTTCTGTTTGGGGTCCTCGAAGAGTTAAGGAGCAGGGATAGGTGAGGACACTGAAGCTTGGAAACCTAAGGTAACCTTTTCAAGGTCACACAGCTATTTCTCCATTTTAGATGGTTTGCCAGCATGATGTAGCAAATTAGAAGCAGAGTCTAAACTTAGCTAGAACTCATGAAATCTAAGAGGAGAGCTGAAAGGGCCATTTGTGTCTATACTGTAGACATCTGATCCATCTCATTTCCAGATGGAAACATTAAGGCCCAAACAGAGACTAATAACAAGAGCCGACTCTTACGCAGTACTTACTGTGTGCCTGGCACCCTTCAGAGAGCTTTCCAGGTATTAAATCCTTTTATCATCGCAGCAGCACTGTCATCTCCATTTTTGCAGATATAAAAGCACTCACAGAGTGGACCAGTGACTTCAGAGGAGGACAAGGAAATTGTCTAAAATCACACATCTCAAAAATGACAGAGCCAAGATTCAAATTCATGCAGTGTGGCTCGAGAGTCCCTGCTTACAGCCACTGTGCCATGCTAATGCTATGGCACCACGGGCAACGATCTCCTGCTGGTGGCAGTTTAGAAAGACGAGCAGCAGGGGCTTTGCAAAATACATGCTTATACACATATTCATCCTCTACAAGGAACATTATGAAACCCTATAGTTCCATCACAGGGAGAAATATTGGAAAACTTCTAAAAACATTTTATGGCCTTAAAAATTCAATAACTCAATAGCTCCATTCTACTCAAACCTGTCAATGGACAGAAATGAAATGTCCTATTGTAGACTGCAATTTTCAAAGGGACTTTGACTCTTGTCAAAGTATGTGTGTGGGTGGCAGTAAATGCCTTTTTTTACAGCTGCTGGGAGCTGCGGGCTCTCTGCACGCAGAGGTGTGGGTGGCCGGATGTCTGTTCTCTGGGAAGCAAGGAGAGGCAAGGAGCATCTACCGTGAGCCAGTGGTGTGCCTTGAGTATTTCAATCAACACCCCCCTGCTTGTGTCAGGGAACCATTTTCTCTTCTGCATTCTTGCCCGTTGACAAAACAGGACCTTCTGCACTCTGTGAGCAACTGGGAAGTTAGCGTGTCCTCTCCTTCACCACTTCCCACGGGAGGCAAAGGCATCTCTTTCTGGGGAGGCTGCAGAATTCTGGGCCCTGCACTGTGCATCTCCTTTCAGGCTGGCCGCGCACAGGATGGAGACTCTTTCATTGCTTCCGCTTTCCCGTGGGAAGAACAGTTGGATCCCAGCCCAGGACCGTGTCTCTTTCTCCAGAATTCAGGGGTTAGAGGCAATCTGCCCACTCTCGTGTGTCTGTGCCTTATCTGCAGATCTACCCACGTATAGGTCCAGACTAAGTCAGGGCTATGCCATTTTCAAGGTCATTGGACTGCAGGTCCAGTTTAAAACACTCCAACGTGGCCATCAATAAAGCTACTGTTTTGTCTCTATCTGATTGTAAATATGACTATTTTTAAACTGGTTCAGAACCAGAAAAGTCCTACTACCTAAAAGAGCTGAAAGGGGCCTTGAAGTGGTATCGCACAAGCCCCTGATCGTGCGAGTACAAAGCTGACAACTGTATGCCCCTTGCAGGTCCGCCCTTCCAGATCCCCCCCACCAGGTGCTGGCAGGTAGTGGAAGTGGGTTACCCAAGACTGCTCCTCGCCCAGCCTGGCCCTGCTGCTTTAAGCCCAAACCTGCACAGCTGGAAGACCTGGCCTGCCTCAGATCTCACTGTGTCTTGGTTTTGTCCAAGATGACTCCTTGCTGAAAGTTGCTCTGTGCCTGTTTTTTTTTTTTTTTTTTTTTTTTTCACTCACTCAGGAGCACCAGAGTCTCCCTCCCGTTGGCACAGCTCAGACCCCTTAGTATTGCTGGGGTATGACCACCGGTGTCTTGGGATACGTCTGTGTTCTGGATCTGACCCCAGTGGACTGAAGCCTGTATCTAGGTCACCTGCCTACCTGCCCAGGGCTCTACACCAGGGTGGGTACTCGCTGTGAATTATATAGTTGGACTTCTCTTAATATCAGACTTTATGAAACAGAGCATTAGTGTTATCTCATTATGTGACTCAGAGATGGTTGCTAGGGAACCAATGGGAATATGTTTAATTGGTAAATCTTGTCATGGCCCTAAATTAGCAGTAATTTGTGCTCTTGCTTCAAATGTATTTGGACTGAGCAGACTGGGAAGCAGGTGGGCGGGGGAAAACAATCAGAGGCCAGCTTTCACCACGGTGTGGTCACACTTCTCATAAAAGGTTTTGTCCCCTGCTTTGCCAAAAGGCTAAAGGGATTAAAGAGGGAGCCAGAGGGGACATCGTGGCATCCTTTCTAGTGGACCCAGAAAGCTAACAAGACAAAACAGCGCAGTCCCGCTGTGTGCGTGCATCCGGGTGCTCATAGCAGAGTGGCTGGAGGCCACATCAGAGGGGATGGAGATAAAAGAATATCTACAAGGACTTTTTATTTTAAAATGGATTCAGAATCCCCAAATTGTCATTTATAGGGGTCTGCAAACCCCAAATTAGGAGCATCAAGCTATTTGGAAAATTTCATCATCAGAAAAAGCCAGGTGAGCTACATGTAGGCCGAGGGCGTCAGGTTCAGCAGAGAGGTGGCATCATTTCTGCCCAGCCTTTTCTTGGTCCATATGTGTAGTCAGAGGGTCAACCAACCTCTGCTCTTGGGCATTTCCAACGATGAAGAACTCACACCTTCCCCAGGCAGCCAATTTTATTTTAAAACAGCCCTAATTATTAGGAAATATGCCTTATATTGAGTCAAAAATGGGGTTTGGGTGGGTGGTATTTTCCCTCCTTGATGCAGTTGAGCTCACGGAGGCTTGTTTGTGAGTCTGAGAGACACCCTCCCTCGGTCATACGTGCCCGTCGCTGAGCAAGCCGCACTGCCCCTCGGGCCCAGCACCATCCAAACAGTCAGACACTCGTACTTTCTGACAGAGGGGAGAAGCAGTGTGGGGACAAAATGGAACGTCCCTTGATGTACTGTTTGAATTAACCTGTCTCTCAGAGTCCTGCACTGTTTATCTCGTTGTGATAAAAGCCAAACTGAAGTGCAGACCCTGTTGCCCGAGGTAAATGTCATATGGAACTTTTCTTTGTGCAGTGTCAGGCCAATGGAGGATGACTCCGTGTTCCAGATGGGCCAGATACGCTGGGCTTAGGGGTCCCTGCGCTTTCTTTTGGAAACACCAGAGTTCCATTAACGTGCCGGGTATCACGTCAGCTTGCGGCAGCTGCCTCCGCCTGTCCGATTAGGGAGACCCCTCAGGCGATTTCTCTTCTGATGGTGCAACATCACAAGGCCCCCAACCTCCGCTCTGTGGGGACTGTGGATGTTCAGGGCTTTTGCTATCAGATTGCAGGGACTGCAACCTCCTGTCTCTGGTTTTTTGGCATCTCTCCTGGCCTTTAAGGCTCCAGAAGGTCACTGTATTACGTGATCTCATCCACATGGTCCTGTTCCCTTTGGCTCTAATTTATTCAGACCAGCATGTTGAATGAAGTTAAATGTCGAGTCTGTCTTTTACCAAGGTCTGTTCTCTTTTCCAATTCTTTGACAGAAAAGTTGGAGGAAAGGCAGGAACTGGGAAGTTCTGCCCTTTCTCTGATCCACTGAAGCATCAACATCAGCTTATCTGATCATATATTACCCTCATGAGAAGTAATCATTAAGGATTTTTTTTAAAAGGACTTCCACCCTGAGTGTGTATGTTCTGCCTAGCCCCTTTACACTGTTAGGACTGCTGGGTTCCATGCTACTTAATTGTTTCAACTAGCAGTACCAGGGCCTACAAAAAATGGACATATTTAGTAAATCCGCATTCAGTTCAGTCACTCTTATGGAAAGTCTAGTTTTAAGTGCCACAAAGCCATACGGAAGGTTTGCCTCATTGTAGAGAGAGAATCCAGGAAGAAGTAAATGGTCATGGCGGCACTTTGTAAATTCCAAACTGTGGAATGATGTCACGGGATCCTAGCCTTGTCTCTGAACTCGGCTCAAGATTCGCTAGAAAAAGAGCTGCCATGTAAACTGGGAAATGCAGAAAGGACCTGTTTCTTGGAATGTGGGGTGTGATTAGCCTCAGCCTTAGAGTAAGGAGTCAGAATACATCTGACCTAGGAAACGGGTGACAAGATAGGACTGGGCTCTGAAGCTGCTTCTCCGGAAAACATCAGTGCTATACTACACACTGAGAGTCCGAGGCGTGCACAAAGGCATTTAGCAAGAAAGAGGGAAAGGAAGGGATGCTTTTGGCTCCAAATAGGAAGTGGCATGGATTTGGTGTTGGTGTACCAGAGGCTAAAGAAAGAGAAAAGATGAGGAGACTGCTTTGTTCTCTCAGAACAATGACTTTAAACTTCACATCAGTCATGCAGTCAGTTTACTATGGGAAACTGGGTACGTAGCTCTGAAATTCCAGAATTCCTTGGTGCAGACTTGTGCCTGGGAAGAATCCCAGTTAAAAGCAACTAATAGTCATCCCCATAGCAACACTCTGTGTTTAAAATGTAGATGCATCAATAATATATACACTCTTGAGTGGTTAATTAAAAGGCACTTAGAACCATTCTTAGAGATAATAATAATGTAAGACAGCCTCCCCTAAGGGCCAGGAGAGGAGTCAAGGGTGGGTGCTCCCAGGGAGATGCTGAGTCGGGGTGGACAGGGTGTCTGCAAGGAGAGCCGAAGGGAGCCCTGAAACGGCCTGGAAGGAGGTGTCCTCAGGATTCCAAGACCCCCGTGACCTCTGCAGCTTGACTGTAACGAAAGGCTGTTTGGAGGATAAAGACAGTATCTCTGCGCAAGAGATAAACCCCAGGCCCAGTGGCCTCCAGGTCTGGGACCCCAAAGGCAAGAGCTAGGAAAGTGTACTGTGACTTGATTTAACCTAGGAGACAAGTCACTCCAAACTCCATTCCAAAAACTCATCCCTCGGTGACCCTAGGAACTCGTTGCCAGCTGTTCTACAATGTCGGAGGTTTGGGCGCGGAAAGCTTCATGTTTCGCAGGCACATGCAGTGTGCTGCCTACTCTCCCGTCCAGGGGCACACAGAATGTGCAAGGCTGGTCTGCGTCATCTGTGTGTGTGTGTGTGTGTGTGTGTGTGTGCGCGCGTGGAGAGGCTCCTAGCATTTGGTGCCTGGGATCAGAGATGCTCAATGTCCTGTCCTTCTGGTTCAGTTTCTCACAACATTCAAACCCCATTGTCCAACACTGTGCTTTGGGCCCTGTCAAAGGCACATTCCCTTAAGAGAAGTAGATACCACTTTAAGTTCGTTTCGATATTTTACAGTTTAAAATTATTGCATCTCAATCGTTTCTGCTTTTACATTTTAAAAGACTTGTAAATTTAGGAAATACATATTAGCATAAAGAAAATGATAAAATAATCCTCAACTCCATAATTTAGATATAACAATTATTAAAGTGTTGGTACCTATCTTTCCATTCATTTATAAAAATAGGACAAAACTACACATCTATATTTAAATCATCTCTTTTTAGTTAACACGTTGTGAATGATCTTCATTTTCTTAAATATAGTTTTCTATACTATTTCGTTGCTGCCCAATATTCCATTTTGTGGCTGTGCATTATCTAACTATCTTCTGCTGTTGAACAGCTAGATTTTTATTTTTGATTTTTTGATTTTTTTTTGCAATTGACGCACTGGGACAATTTATCTTTTCTTAAGAAAAGATCCTTAATTGTCAGAGAGCGAAAGGATGTTTGACACTTGGGAAGAGTTTGGGATCTGCAATGAGAAGCCTTAGGTTCAAGTCCCACCTCTGCTACGCCTTTGCTAATCACACGGCCTTAAACCAGCCAGTTCAACCTGTCTGTACCTGGGTGTCTTCTGTAATATGAAAATAACAAGACTTTCTCAGCAGGATAGCGCAAAGCATTGGCTGTGATACTATACCCGAGAGTACCTTTTAAGTGTAACTCACTGTGGGAGAGATTTTTAAAATATATTAACTGCCACTTATTGTGAGCCTCTCATATGCCAAGTACTTTTCTATGCTTTACCTACTTTATTTCATTTTAATGCTCAGAGCAAACCTATAAGGCAGGGGTTATTTTATTATCCACATTTCACACAGGAGGAAAACGAGACAGGTGCATACTCGACCCCGTTTTGGGCACAAAGCTCTAAGTGGTGGAGCGGGGACCCAGGTCTGCCAGACCCATGGCCCAGGCTCTGGGGCGAATACCATGCAGAGGAGGTGACATGCCACAGTTTTGCAGAAGCCCTGCTCAGAGTCATTGCTGTCCTCCACAACCCGCTCTGTGGGAGACAAGTGCATCATTAGTGGAAGCAATCTTGAGGCAGCTAGGTTCAAATGGGGCTTTTATCAATCTTTGAAAATGGGTGTGAGAATCCTTATATGTACATAACACTTGTCTATTTCAAAGCTGTTTGCGCTGTTCTCTCATTTGGTCCTGATGATATCTGTGCTGTGGGTGCAGCAGGTATCTTACAGGGGAGGAGTGGCTTGTCAGACCTCACTGTAGGGTGTATATTGGGGCAGAGAAAACGTTGCTGAATCAACTACGTTAATATCATCAAAAGACACTCACAAAGAAGTGAAAGTACCAAATATCTTGAGGGAAGATCATTTTAACATAATAGCTATAACTGGCAAGGGACTAATATCTAGATTATATTTTTTAAAATTCTACAAATTAATTAGGATGATCCCCTCCCCAGATGGGAACAAGAAACAAATAGGCATAATTACAGATGGGGAGATACAAACAACAAATAAACATAGGAAAATATGTTTAATCTCAATAGTAATCAGGGAAATAAAAACTAAGACCAACGAGACACTATTTTACACACACTGGACTAGGAAAATTAAGATAATAGCAAATGTTTATGAGGATGTGGGTTAATGGGACATTTTATACACTGCCAGGAGCACTGATTTTGTATAATCACTTTGCAAAACGACTGGGTAGAATGTAGTCAGGTTGACAATTTGCCATCTCTATGACCTATCAGTGTTATTCCTAGAGAAACTCTTGTACATGAGATACCGGAGATGTCACGAGAATGAAAATGAATGACACACAGCCATTTGTATCAACTCAAATAAATCCGACAAACATATTTTTGAATTAAAATCCAGTGTAGCTCACATAGTTGATGATCTTTTCCTAATGTTCAAAAAGAGCAAGATGAAACAATATCCATGTTCTTAAAAAATTAAAAGCCCTGGCTGGTTTGGCTCAGTGGTTAGAGTGTTGCCCCGTGGACCAAAGAGTCTCGGGTTCAATTCCGGTCAAGGGCACGTACCTCAGTTGCAGTTCAGTCCCCAGGCCTGGTTGGGTCATGCAAAAGGCAACCAGTTGATGTGTCTCTCTCACATCGATGTTTCTCTCTCTCTCTCTCCCCCTCCCTCCCACTCTATCTGAAGATAAATGGAAAAATATTCTCAGGTGAGATTTTAAAAAATTCATAAGAATATGATAAAATATAAAAATAAGGCAAAGGAATGCAAACAACGACATTCAGAAAAGGGAGGACCTGGGGTAGGCCTAGAAATAATGTGGTGTAGGGGAGGAGTCCATAGGCACAAAAAAGCTACTGTAATATTTTAATCCTATTGTTGGCACGCTTTTATTATTTCATTCATTTACTTTGATATACATTACATATAACTTTTCGTATTATCAAACATTACATAATAAAAGTTGTAAAGATATGAGAGGAATAATAAAAGTTATAATAAAATTGACTTATTGGCTAATACCTAGTATTAGCTATTAATGGAAGGGGCCCAGGAATCTGTCAAAGGCCCTTTCGGAGTTCTATTTCTAGATATCACAGGGCAGGACTTTGAAGTCCATGACTGGCTGTGAGCCTTGGAGCCTCTCAGGGTCACAGTAGCTCCAGAGAGCGGCAAGGGGAGCCTTAGTCCAGGCTCCTGGGCGGAGGGGACACTGCCTTGCCTTCTGCTGGGTCCTCTGTCCATCTCCCTCAAAGAGTGAGTGTACCCTGCTCACTGTAAGCACAGCCACCCTGAAAGGACGGGCAGTTTCACCCAGCGAATGTCAGGGAGGCGAACAAAGTGGTGAGTCACTACCCAGCTTTCGAAGATTGTGTGGGCGCTGTCAGCCCGGTGGAAAGCGGGTCCCAGCAGGACCTTGGGGGACCTTGGAAGTCGAGACCAGCCAACAGCCCCTTCATCTGTGCTCATGGGCACCCA
This sequence comes from Tadarida brasiliensis, assembly GCA_030848825.1. Taxonomy (NCBI): domain Eukaryota; kingdom Metazoa; phylum Chordata; class Mammalia; order Chiroptera; family Molossidae; genus Tadarida; species Tadarida brasiliensis. The sequence continues at coordinate 51,849,299 of CM061264.1, forward strand.
GCCCTGAAAGACTACACAAAGAGTTACAGACCAAAGTCAGAGAACCGACCATCCCCTCCCCTTTTTTCTAATTTTAATTCTCACTGGAGGATATGTTTTTATTTGAGAGGGGGGGGGGGCAGGGAGAGGGAGAGAGAGAGAAACATTGATCGGTTGCCTCCTATACATGCCCTGACTGGGGATCAAACCCACAACATTTTGGTGTACGGGATGATGCACCAACCAACTGAGCCACCTTGCCAGGGATTGACCATCCCTCTCTTTATCTTTCCTGTTGAGATGACATGAGCATCCAGGGACCAGGGATAAAATAAGGTCACATGGCTCCACTATGTTCTGTGGTCTCAGTTCAGAAACCTAGAGCCTGATCAAGGCTGGGGAAAAGAAGCAGCTCCCAGGGTGAGGGAAAAGCTGGTGAAAAGGGGTGAGGAGTGGGCAACCTCTGTGCTAATTCTTGCTTTGCCCCTCCCTAGCTGCATGACCCTGGACAGTTACTGGGCTGCAGCTTTCTGTTCTATTTATTCTCTATCTGTTGTTCTCATTTGGGGGTGAACCCTCCCGAGGGGACCTTTGAAACATGGAGGGGGAGCCCTGGCCGGTTTGGCTCAGCGGTTGGAGCTCAGCCTGCGGACCAGAGAGTCCCGGGTTCGGTTCCCGCTAGGGGCACATACCAAAAAAAACAACAACAACAACAAAAAAACGAAACATGGAGGGGGAAATGTTTGGTCACCACAATGACTGGGAAGCCGAAATGCCAGTGGTGCCCTAATGAGAAACACTGGCTCTCAGTCCATCCAGCCTCTGATTTCTCTAGATCGTCTGCCTGTGTGATGTTCGCTGCCGTGGGAAGGGACACTTGGGGATGCTCTCTGAAACATGCACGTCTCCGCTCAGACCGCTGGGGACACATGGCTGTCAGTACAACTTTGGGATCTTTCGGGTTGCGAGTGCTCTAGGCTCACTTACTCGTTCTCGCAGTGAGGTTTGGTTGCATTTGGTTGAAGTGGACAGTCACAGACTCTGTCAGCCATCAGGAGCAGAAAACTGGCTTGCTTTGGTTCTAACTGCGTTCTCAGAACACTGCATTCGGGGCTCTGTTGTCCTGTGCAAAGCTGAGCAGTGCCCTCACCGGGACACACTGGGAAAACACAGGACCGGCTGCTCTCAGGAAATGCCTGCCACAAGGAGAAAACGTCCCATAGCCGTGGCTTAGGCTGCTCAGACCACTGTCGTTCCAAATGGGGGCACCCCCTTGGAGAAGGCAGCCCACACCAAGGCGCCAGGCTTGGTGGGAGGAATGAGAGCTGGGTTTTGTGGCAGCCTAAACCTAAAAGCATGTACATCTCAGACTCTAGTCTAAAGGGATGGGCCCAGGGGTCCAGTCCCCTGCCCCTGGCCTGACATTCAAGGCTTTCATCACTCTGCTTCCAATTTTGCTTTGCTCCCCACGACTCCCCAGACTTTCTTCTAGGCAGACGACCTTAGTCATTGCCTCCTCAAAATGCCTGTGACATTTCATCTTCATCCTCTCTCACACTCTTCCTTTATCTAGGAAGACTTCCTTTATTCCTTTGAAGACTCAGCTCACTTGCCCCGGCTCAGGAGTCACTGAATGAAAAGCCCTCCCTGTACCTCCCACTGGCTGCACAACTCACGTGTTGGGAGCCTGCTTTCTACGATTGTAAGTTCCTGGAAGGTAGGAATCTAACTGGAGGAGACTTGGCCCCCAGGTTCCCTTACTGGAAGATGGCTAAGCAGTTACCATGGAAATAAATAGCTTCTCTTCCTGTTCTCTTGGATCAAAACAAATGAACAAACAAAGAAACAAACAAACACAGTGTTGAAGAGCATGGACTGGGTCTCCCTGCCTAGATGGGCAATGAGAGCATCAGGACAACCGTGAGGCCAACTCGGTGATGCTGGTTTAGTAAGTTGCCCATGAACTTGGCCCGGGATGCTTTGGTACCATCGTAAAGCAAGTGCTTCAACCTGATTCCTCAAGGCCCACACCCCTGAGTTTCAGAACAGGAAGCACCCTGTCCCCGTGATTCACTCGGGGACCACACGGGCTGAAGCCCCAGTAACCAGGAAACAGCTGTGTCTGCACAGGGGGAGCCTTACCCATACCGGGGTGAATCTGATTGATATGTTTAAGAAGTGCTTTGACTGGTTTTCAAGACCTTTGATGAGTTTGCAGCAGTCCTGGACCACTTACAGACTCACGTCCCCCACAACTCAGGACAGCAGATGCTTCAGAACATGCCTGGAAAAGGGCATCCTTGCTGACTTTCCCTAGTGATGCTATCCTTCCACAGGCATGTCCCGAGCACCTCGGCGATGCAGGCACAGGTCTAGATGCTGGACATGCAGCTGGGAATAGACAGACAGAACTCCCTGTCCTCATCGGCCTCCACTCCGGCTCAATGCCTGGTGTGCTTTCACACTACCCAAGCCCTTCAGCAGGCATTAGGGCTGTGACAGGGCTGTCCCAGAGCTCCTGGGGTAGGGGACACAGCACACACACCTTTTAGAAATATCTCCTCCAACCCCACTGTTCAAAGTGCGGTCTGTGGACCCCTCGCGTCAGCACCACTGGGGAGCATCACAGAAATGCAGAATCTCAACCTCCTCCCGAGACCTTCTGCATCAGAAACTGCACCTTGGTCAGCCCCTCGGGTGGACCGTGTGCAGGTGGAGGCTTGAAAGGCACTGCTACAGGACGCTAAGTCCCACCAGCTGTCCCGCAAACAAAGAGCAGGATGGTCAGATGAGTTTGGGGAAGAGCGCATCCCGTCTGTCTTGCAGACACAGAAAGCTGGCATGTGAGAGATGAAAACGCGTTCAGGACAGAAACTCGCTTAAACTGCCAGCACTCCTCAGACACACTGGACAGCCCACCAGTGACTCAGCGACTGTGACCTTTCCACGGAAATAGTGTCCTCTGAAACGCACCTCAGGCAAAACCGTGTTGCCCCACTGGCATTCACAGTTTCAATTTTGGCTTAAACAATTCTGCATGGAATTAGCCCATGGCATAATATCTGCCAGCTTTGTTGAGACACAAATTGGAATTATGCCTCCTTCCCAACTGGGGCTCTGAGCAAAGGTCTCAGTTCTGGGGGACAGGAGGATGGAGGGGACCAAGGGGCCTTTCCTTCATGTGGCTGGGTTGGTCTCTGCCCATGGCTGAGTCTGTGGCAGGGTTTCTGGGGTAATAAAGACACTGAATCTCAGCGAATACTGGCCTCACCAGAGAAGCCTCCACGGTGATTTCAGCTGCTGGTTACTTGTGAGAATACACATAGGAAACACTGTATTCTAGAAGGATGTCATTTGGAGACATTCAGAAGCCAATATAAACATTCATTATTTGTCATTTAGGGAATTCAAGAATGTCCTGGGCCGTTCACACTCCACAGGTGTCGGGACCCATGATGATGATAATGATAACTAGCATTTATTGAGTTTCTCATATGCCCTGCACTGTCCTAACTCATAATTTTCTTGCAACAACACTATGAGGCGAGTAGTGTAATCATTTTACACAGGAGGAAACTGAGACACCGTTCAATCAATCCCTTTTATGTTGAATGTGACTTCTGAGATCTAGGTGACAGGTGACTGGTAGAGCCAGATGATGGGGTTCACTGGGTCCTCTCAGGCCCCCAGCAAGCTCCCCGAGAGCTAAGAGCCTTTCAGAGAGCCCTGGTGGGACAGTGGGCACGACTCAGATCCGTGCCTCAGCAGGACTGCGTTATTGCGCTGTAGGCTCATTCCTCTGAAGAGTGCAGACCAGAACGTTGGCTCTCCCTGGGGAGACTCTCTCCTGTCCCCAGTGTGAAGGTGCCACTTCAGGGGTGAGCAGCACTGAGTGGATAGGTGCAGATGGGAGTGGCCTTCGTGGTGAGCCCCAGGCTGGGAGGGGACGCCTGGTTTGCCTGAAAGTCTGCATTTCTATCATGCTCCCAGGCCCCGCGGCTGCTGCTGGGCTGTCCCGAAAGGCAGGGCCTGGCCGGGCAGCCAGGAAAAACTAACCTTGCACTTGCAGGGCCTGGGCCCTCGTCCAGTCTCGGCCCCAGCTGCTGCACAGTCTCTGGCAAGCCTCTTCCGCTGGCCTCAGTCCCTTCCCTTCCCTGCCCCCATGTGAGACTGCTCAGGGCTCCTCACCTGGTATGTGGGACAGTCCCTGGGCCCTCCTGTTTCAACTCACTGCTTCTCAGGAGCTCCTTCCCTGGACTCCCTTGGGCCTGCGGCTGCTCGAGGCTGGCAGATCAGAATCACGCAAGAGCTGGTCGAACCCGCTCTCTCAGGGACACACAGACCTGCCGCTCCCCGTCACAGCAACAGAACCCCGATGAGGAGAAGGCCCCCGTGTGTGGTCAGACAAACCCCGGATAAACTGTCTCTGCTTCTTGGGATGACATTTGGAGGTCCCTGGGACCTGGAGGTGAGTCACTCAGTTTATGATGGTTCCCTCGGCTGGGACATAGCATAGGGTGGTGGTAATGGTGTCTGTCGTCCAGGCATAGTGACCCAGGGCACATGCCTTCATCTCTGAGCTTCAGGCTGGTCTGTAAGCGACATGGATACAGGATCTGTGTCCCCGGGGCTGCTGTGAACCCTGGCACATGACCAGTGCTCCCTCCAGAGAAGCTATTGCATGGTTGTTACTGGTCGTAAGAGGGGGTTCTGGGGTACACCATAGCATATTTTAAAAACTTGCCTTTTAAAAACATCAAAATGTTCTTCTCTCCCTACAAAATTAATGTTTTGTATGAAACACACGATAAAAACAAATTAATGAAGAGAAATCAAGGGCTTCCAGGAATTCGAGGAGTCCCTCTGTGTCCCACTGCCCTCCTCTCCCTGCCTCCGGGCAGCAGCCGCGGGCTCTCGGTGCAGCCGGGCAGCTCTGCCCCTCCCGGGTCAGGGGGCGCCAGCTCTGCCCGGAGCCCGGAGCCCTCTGCTGTGCTGTCTCTGCCCGGAGATCTAGGCCAAGCAGGGAAGAACGTCCGGTTTCACCAGCTTCCAGGCTGCTCCTGCCCATAACGCTGAACTGGAGAACAGGGATCACAAAGGCCTCGAGACAGGGGTCTGGGGCAGCGGGTGAGACGCAGCCCCTCCTGCGGCTCCCTCCGCCCTCCCATCCAAGGGCCCGCGTGGGAGGCAGGAGGGGGCATTTGGTAGTTCTGCTGGGGCACCCAGCCGCGCCAGGTGTCCACTTCCCACAGCCACGCGGGTTAAGGGGCTGGCTCACCGCCGCGCAGTGGCCGAGTCAAACCCACAGTGTGTTCACCTTTCCATCGAATAATGCCGCTGTCTGTCCAACATCTGGGGCAAGAACAAAGCGTATCCACTAAAACATGCCAGTCAAGGCAGGGTGTGGAGTGGTTACGGACAGGCCCTGGAGCCAGACTGAGTGAAGCCAGGCTGTGTGACCGCAGGGGAATTGTTCAGCCTCTCTGTGCGCGTTTCCTCATCGGTGACATGAAAAATAGTCACACCTACCTCACAGGACTTGATGTGAGGATTACAATGAGTTCATAAATATAAAGCAATCACAATACTACCAGGCACATATATATTTAATGGTTGTTGTTGAATTAAGTACCACGAAGGTAGACATTTTTGTGTTCTGGTCTGTTTTATAACAATGCGTGGCACTTATGAGGCACTCCATAAGTATTGGTTAGGTAAATGAATATCATTATTACAATCAGAGAAAACTCTTTTGTAATGCAGACATTACTTACTTTGGCCAGCAGAGAGCAGCAAATAGCTGTGACTGGCACTAATTCTGGGCAAGGGTGGTTTTCAGTGTTCTAACTTTGAAGGCTAACAAGACCGGCGCCAGCCAGCTGGTGGGGTGAAAGTTTGCCATTGCACCTGTATGAGTGGCCCCGCCCCCTCCCACTCACCTTTGTGCAGGTTAGAATGATCGGCAGAAATTCGTTTACAACAAACCTTGGTTCAATATGTTCTCACAGGTCCCATTTATTTTCAATTTTCCTCCTCCCTCCTTTTGTCCCTTCCTCCTTCCCTCCCTTCTTTCTTTCCTTCTTCTTTCTCTAATTATGTTTCTCCTGCACAGACACACATGTAGCCCTCTGCATCACGCTAGTACAGTGTGCACGCTCCCAAATTTTATCTGCACAACCGCAGCTTGTATTCCTTATGCAATATTCTTCCCAATCAATTCACAATGCTAAATGGTACAATAAAAAGAACATCTGATTTGATCAAAGTGGGTCCAGAGAGGTGCTATGACTTGGCTCAGGACACACAGCAATTCGTTGTAGAGTTAGCACACCAGCCAGGCCCTTTGGCTCTGTCCATCCGACCAGGTCATCACTTGTTTCCCTTTCGACCCACAGAAGAGGCTCAAGTGGTTCCCTTGTATTGATCCCATCAATGCAGCTGTCAGCTTCTGGCCCCGGATGCTGTTTGCCCAGGCTCTGGCACAGAAGAGCAGACGGCTTGCCAGGGCAGCTTCCCGGGAGGTCCAGGATAGTGGACGGAGGGCACTGCTGCCTGTTTCTTCCTCAGCTCACTGGGCCCTGCCCACAACTCTGGGGTTTCCTCTGTGACCCAGTATGAGATCAGATGGTGCATTTCCTCCACATGGACAGGGCCCACACCGGCAAAATCAAAGGTGCCTTTTCCCGGGAGCCCTCGGGGAGCCCTGGGTGTCGGGGCCCAGAATGCTCTTCTTCTCTCTGGCCGCCCTGGCACAGCTGGTGGCTGCAGAGGTTCCGCGTCAGCCCCAGGGCCGCTCCAGGCTCAGTTCAGACGTGGCCCCGGCCTCTTCAATTGGCTTAAGATCCTGTCTTTCCCAATTAGTATCCAAAAAATCATGCTGGGGTTACTATTTGGAAAAAATATTTAATTGATATTCCTACTGAAAAACAAACTCCATATGAATTGATGAGTGAAAGAAAACTAAAATAGAACAATTTAAAAACTGAAATAGAAAATAATATGGGTGACCTATTCTATTAGGTTAGGAAGATTTCTTAAGCATTACAGCCAAGATGGAAACTCAAAGGGAAAGAGTTACAGATGGGATTACATAGGAATTAAAAAGGAAACATCAGAAACAATGTTAAGAGCAAGCAAGAAACTGGGACAAGTTGGCTACATATATACATAAGAGGCAAAGGGTGAGTATCCTAAGTCAGAATATTAGAGGGAAGAAGATGAAGATAATTAACTGACAACTTAAAAATAGAAACTTACAGGAATATGGAGCATGTTCAGTCGCACTGGTCACGAAGTAAATGCAAAATTCTATTTATTCTATTTTTGTTTTGGCCTCTTGAAGTGGCAAATAAAACTCAGTGTCAGTGAGGATGCAAAGCCACAGGTCCCTTAATTCTGCTGGTGGCCCATTTCCAGAGGGCACTTTAAGCTTACAGGTGTCCATGGTGAATGCCCTTTTCCATAGCCTTTATGGATATCAATGTATTTATTTATGACCTATTGCCCATCCCCACCTTTACCTGCTGGATCAATAAATACCTTGATGACAGGGACGTTGCTTATCGATCCATCCCAGGTGCTTAGAACAGCACCTGGCCCATAAAAGCATGCTCAACATCCACTTAGTGAGTGAATAACTGAACTTTGGCCCTCGTGACTCTACTCTTAGGAATTGATCCTAAGGCAACAATCAGAGATCTACAAAACGATTTATATCCAAGGTGGTCACGTCAGCATATGTTGTGATAGTCAAACTCTGCAAATCATTTAAATGGCCAACACAGGGGATTAAAAAAAATTGTGATATATCCTTATTAGAGACTATTATTAGAGACTACATTAGTAAAGTCATTAAAATCATGTTGTAGGTGCTATGACATTGAACGATTTTCTGATATAGTGAATTATGAAAAGGGCAGGTTACATAATGCTGTTTTCTACAGAATTTCTGAAATTTTCTAGAAAATTTCTATAGATAATACTATCCTAATTTATATATCTATTTACACCAGCACTGCTCAGACAGCCATTCCAGCACATCTGCCCACAGCAGGTCTCCTTGGGCGCTGTCCTGCTGAAGGCTGTCATTAACACATAGCCTTCTTTATACTTCTTAGAATCAAGGCTGGTGAGTACCTCAGAATTCACCTAGCTTGAGTGGGTGGGGGTGAAGCTGCCCTGAGGGTCCCAGTGCAAAGGCATATGCATAACCAAGACCAGAACTCACTAAAAAGCAGTAACCATCATGGAACAACTACCAATTTCCCCAATTCCAAGGTCTGGCTTTTTGATCCGAAGATTTGCTCAGAGAGAGCTGTCATCCTACCTTCGGCCAGCAGAGGGCAGACACTTGCCATCGATGGAGGTGGAGAGCCTGGCAGATCGTTTTTTTAAGGCTGGAATAACACCTCCCAATGAGGTCACTCTCCTCTAATGAAAGTTGGAACAAAACTCTTGACTCTTCTGCTGCAAATATGCGATTTAAAAGACAGTGAGGCTCGAAGACAGAGGACCTCAGTTCCAACTTTGCCACTTCGCCTCTCTGAACCTCATTCTTTATTAGGTGAAGAAGGATTCCTACTATGCGACTATGAGGTGATATCAGGAGGAAACATGTAAATTATACAGTTCCGTATCACAAAACACATATGCACAGAAAAGGGAACTGAACACAACGTTGTGTGTGAGTGTGCATGTGAGTGCGTGTGTAGAGTTGGACCAAGGAGAGAGGTCCAGGCCACAGGAAACTCTTCTGGTCTCAGGTGAATATGTATGTGTCAATTTTCAAGCAATTAAACCAACCCATTTTGCACTTGGAAAAAAAGGAACTACCTTTATTTACAGTTCAAACTGTGTTTAAGAGTTAAAGATGTGGACCTATCGACTGTGTAAGAAAAGAGTGAAATATCACAGGAACACATGTCAAGTCCTACGATGAAGCTGAAAAATATCCCTGAATCATACAAAGGAAGGGATTGGTGCTATGCATTTTTAAAACTCGAAGTGCTTTGAATGGTTACATATATGGTCACGAGAGCAAAAAAATAGGATAAGATGTGGATATTTTTAAAAATCTAGTTTCACTTTCTTAGGATGTGGAGCCCTCGTAGTATTATTTTTACACCAATCTGAGGCAGCCAGAGCAAAACTGCAGTCTGAGTATTGTATTAGGGGGACCGGAAAGTAATGTCGCTTTTTTACATTAAATTCAAACAGATAGATTTTTTAACAAGTTTTTATTTTTAATCAATGATGTAATCACCCTCATTATCAACAAACTTTGCTATCCAGTGTGCAAATTTTCAATGCTGGATCGATTAAAATCAATTGGTTTTTGAGCAAAATATCTGGAGATGGCATTTTGGACATCATCCAAATTTTCAAATTTTTTGCCACTTAGAAAATGTTGTAGCGATAGGAATAAATGGAAATCCGATGGCGCGTTATCGGGCGAGTATGGTGGGTGAGGCAATACCTCCCACCCCAATTCATTAATTTTTTCCAGGGTTCGTCTTGCGCAGTGCGGTCTTGCATTATCGTGTTGCAGAATAACGCCTTTTCTGGTGACAATCGCTGGGCACTTTTCAATTAAAGATTGATTTACTTGATCCAATTGTTCACAGTAAAGGTCTGCATTCAGTTTGTCCAGGTTTCAGCACTTCAAAATGAATGACCCCGCGAATACTCCACCAAACACACAAAAATGCCTTTTTGGGGTGTAAACCTGGCTTAGCTGTACTTCGTGGCGATTCATTCAGAGAGAGCCACTGCCTTTTGCGTTTTGGATTATCATAGAGGACTCATTTTTCATCTCCAGTGATCAAGCGATCAAAAAACGCTTCTGTATTGTGCCGCTGAAGCAATAAGTTGCATATGGTGGACTGGTTAGCTTTGTTTTCTTCGGACAGATTATGCGGGACCCAAACACCTGCTCTGCTTACTTTACCAATCTGCTGCAAATGTTCTTGGATGGTCAGCCAAGGTTGGTTAAGAGTGTTTGACAGTTCCTCGATTGTCTGACACGTATTTGCTTCCACTTCTGCCCTTAACATGTCATTACTTTAACAACATTACTTTCCGGTCCCCCTAATATTTTGCAACAATGAAAAACTACAATGCAGATGACAGGCAAGCAGTCATGCGGGAAGTGTCTGGAGGAGGGTGAGCTGTGAGCCTGGAGAAGATTGGCCCTGAGTGGGAAGGGTCCTGTCGGAAGAAAATCGATCAGAACAAGGGGGTCACAGTCACAAAGGCAGGTCTGAAGGACCTTCTCAACACTTGGCCGGTTCAAGGAGTGCCTGGAAGACCCCTCTGATGTCAGGAGCAAACGTGCTAAGTGGTCTCAGAAACCAAGTTGTCCTTACACAAGGAAATTAGTCAGGTGTCCAAGCGTGAAGGCTGAGAGCAAGCTTGCAGGTGTGAGAATGTTCCTGGAGCACCGCAGGGTAGGACCTTGAAATACAGGGACAAAGGTATAGTCCCATGAAAGTCGAACGGCACCAACGAGTGAAGGCACATCAAGGGCTCTCATATCCTGATGATGAATGCCAAGGAAAGAAGCCAGGTCTGCTTGAATCAAAAAACGGAAGGGGGTCTCAAGAATGTATGTGTCCACAGCAGTCAGACAAGGCGGGATGAGCTGAGGTGTGGTCACTCGCTCACTCACCCAGCCTCTCCAGATGAATTCCCACACTCTGCTAGGCACTTTTTCAAGAGCTGTATTTTCTTTGGAGGCACAGGTATGCTCCCTCAGGCTTTGTGATGCTTGAGATGTTATCTCTTCCTTCTGTTTCCTCTTTAGCCTCTGTGGTTACCTGACAATAGCAGGGAAAAACTCATCCGGGGTGATGGAGCCAGAAGATCCGTCTGCTGCCATTGTTGGGAAAGACAGCATGGAAACTGGAGTTCCCTGAGAGTCCACAACGTGGCCCGTCAGCCTTCAGGGCCTGATCGATTTGAAAGAGTTGATAAAACATAGTTTCTAGAAATACCCAGAGGAGGGTGACACCCAAGCCCCATCTCCCTTCTGAATGTCTTTCAACTTTCTCAAAAGTGCCTTCCAGGACCCCAGGGGTGTGACTTCCAAGGGCTCTGAGAGATGGGTGGAAAGACTCAGGCATCGGAATTGTTAGTGCTCTTTCCGGTTCTGAGAAATGGTTCGAACCCTCCGGAGGTCATATGGAGAGCCATTTACTTCTTTCTGTTTCTAATTGTTCGCTTGTCCATTCCTCCAGAAGACAGCTTTTAAAACCCAGCCCGGCAAATCCAAACCTATCACTTTGCTCATTGTGGTAGATCTTTCCCGATTGTTTGTCCACGTCTACATGGATTCTCCATTCTTTGGAAACTGACCCCAGTCCACAGGGTACGCTGCTAAAAGCCACTTGATTTCTTGATCACAGCTGACTGGCACAGGGACAGGCACCTGCCTGAGACTGAGCCACTCACACAGTCTCTCCTCGAAGTGACAGAAACAAAGACTCAGGCTAGTTGTAAATGGCACTGTGCAGGCGAAAGGCCCATGAATTCCTGGTGCTGGAGTCCCTTAGAACTGTCCCAGTTCCCAATCTTTCTGGTTCATGTGACTGTTGCATGGATTCATGAGATACTCTAGAAAAATTGCTCGTCCAGTCCCTCCTTGGGCTAAGCCTCCTTGAGTTGGCTTTTACTACTTATAGACCTTTAAGTAACAGAAGCACCTACACGTCCCCAGGAATCTCTGATTCCGTCAGGGGCCCTACCATTCCCTTCTCAGCAAGGCTCGACACTGGCCTCTGCCCTCGGTTTTCTTGAGGCCCTCATTCGGAATGCTCACACCTTGCCCGCTCGTCTCCAACACCAGCCCCCTTCTCTCCACATGCTTGACTGTCACTCTGGTTCCAGACTTTGTGGTCTCTTTGCTGGGCTTGTCCAGCCTCCATATGCTCCAGTGGTCACTAAGATGATATCGCTTCTCTGTCCAAAACCTACAGGCTACGTCCTATCGGCTCTTACCACAGCGTCAAAACCCTGCTCGTGCCTGCTCCCGGGTGCCCGGGCTTACCTCCTGCTCGTTCCACTCCTCTGTGCCGGTCAGGCCCGAGGAGCAGACAGACTTACCTAAACATTCTCCATTCTTCACTTCCTCTGTGATTTCCACACGTCGGCTCCCTTTGCCCTTCAGCCCTGGTAAAATCTTACTTCTTTTTAAAGGTCGGCCTCAGGCCCTTTCCCCATTTCCTTGTGAGAACCTCTCCCTTCACCTTCTGGGACAGGAGATCACTTGCCACGTTTTGTGTTCACCTCCCCTTCCAGACCGGGAGGCATGAGCCGTCCTTCACTCCTGGCACCTCAGTGGAGGGAATTCGCTCAGACACCATCAGATGTTCACCAGGATGGGAAAAGGCCGGAGAGAACAGCCAAAGCCAAAGCCAAAGTATTTCCTTCTGCTCCTGCGTACTGTGCTTTTAGTCAAAATCAGGGGGGCCAAATGGATGGTGGGTGCTGAGGGGATGAATGAAACAGACTGTGGCCCAGACCCCCAGGCATCAGGGTGGATTCCAGGAAGAACGCATTCCTGTGGCTTTAGTGTTTACAGTTCATTCCCACAGACACTGACGGACTGAACTGGCACTGCGACCCTGCGACCCCGTGAAGCAGTCACAGTTTATGAAGCCAGTTTGTAGGTGAGGGGACCTCCAGGCCGGGTGGCTTCAAAGCTGTCACACCCATAAATGACAGCTTTCGACAGGAAACTGCCTTGTCACCTCAGATCCAGGGAGCTTTCTGCTATACAGTGTTGCCTCTCCAGTGGTAGAGTTAAAACACAATCAAACAGGCTATTTGGGGAAGTGGGAATAAGGTGTGGGGGTGGGGGGTGGTAACCTGCTTCTAAATCACGTAACTTTCCCCCCCACCCTGGTTGCCACACACAACAGCTAGGGAAGTTAACCACCCAGTCAGTACAAAACGGGTTACCCTAGTTCCAGAAATAGATATTGCCCCCAAACGCTTTGATTTGATGGCAAAATATTTTAATTTCTCATAAAGCTATTTCCTCCACCACTCCCCACCCCACGGACTTGACATGGAAAAGAATCTGTACGCGTCCGCCCCGGCTGAGCAGGTACATAAATGCATACACGTCCAGGTTTATTTAAACGATCCGATCTACACTTCTGGAGGCTGCTTGAAGCATCTTATCAAAAGAAAACACGTTTTAAGCAAGAGGTTAAAAAAGCTTTTCAGACCCAACCCACATCCAAAAGATTGGTTAGTATTGGATATACAGATTTGGTTTCAAAGCTGAAATGCCCCTGGGGTAACAGACCGTCTCATGAAATTCAGTTACTTCATAGTATGCCATAAAAAATAGGAACACATATCTATTGACAACTTAAATATTAACTCAACAGGCTACTTGGTAATATAAGTAGGAAAAAAGTGGTCATGAACTAGGAGTGAAAAACTATGACACCAGCGTATCTCAAACTGCAAAGGATGTTAAACATCTATCCTAGAATCTAAAACAGGAAAGAGAGTCAAATAGTCCACTCCATATAGACCCCATCTGGCCCAAATCATCCCCCAAGGAGTATACCCCCAACACATGAGGTTTACTAACCACCTGCTACAGGTGTTACTACATCACTAAGTAACAATGATCACAGAAAAAGTGTCATACCAGAGGTTTTGTTATTATACACAACGCATTAGTGGCTGCGGGATCTTCCTCCAAGAGCTATGGTCAGAAGGCAAAGTGACAATGTCCACGCCGCCGGTCCAAGAAACCACTGCTAAGAAACACGAGCATCCGAGCCTTCGTCCGCCCCGGGAGCTCTCTCTGGCATGCTCCGCACTCCAGTTAGAAGGGCTGGGGTGTGGGGGACAGGCCCAGCCAGGTGCGGCAGCCATCTACTCCTGGGCCTCCTTGCGGGTCAACTTGTAGATCTCAGTGGGTCCGTCCACGTGGGTGATCGTGGTGGTGAGCTGCAGTTCTTCCCCACTGTGAACCCTCAGATCGCCTGAAACAGGGGTTTTGGTGTTAGACGTGTTCTAGGAGGAAGGAGAAGAAAGCTGGATTCATCTCAGTCACCACCGCCCAATGCCAGCCTACTCTCACATTCTGAGCTGATAGAGAAAACCTGGGCACAAACACCAGGGCTCACGCCCAACCTTTTCACCCAGACTCTATAGTAATTTCACCCACTTTTGTCTCCCAGAGAAGAGATATTACTGAGAGATGAGTCAGCTTACCGCTTATGTAATTTGTAGTCATTACTAACATTTAATGAGAGCTTACTTGGTGCCTGACGCTGTTCTCGATGCTTTATCCTTGATCAAATGGGTCCTCACCAGAGCCCTCCAAACTGAGCATGCTGGCTTCACAGATGAGGAAACTGGGATGGAAGGAAGAGGACTGCCCAGGTGACAGGACAGACACACAGCAGAGCCAGGAGTCAGGCCAGGAAGGAAGGCCTGTGCTGTGGGCTAAGTCAGCACAACTCCCCCCCGTGATGGGAGGACAGGCACACACCCCCTTGTGAATGATTCACAGAGCGGCTACGCCATGGGCAGGCCAACAGGCCCTGCCTGTTGTCAACAGACTGGGCACGGTACTACATGTGATACATTTAGGGACAATCAGGAGTTACCAGAAACGCACTCTGAGTTTTCTGCTATCCCCAGTATTCTGTACACAACACTAGGGTTCTGGGTCAGCCCACAGGGGCCCTGCAGGGTGCTGGGGCAAAGCTAGTTCTTAATTTGCGTATCTTGGGGAGCCATCAAAAGTTCAAAGCCAGTCTCAGGGTCTGGACCTGCCTGTCTGAGAGTCATCAACATTTCAGAGTCCTGACCACCCCAGTAAATCCATTAGCACCTCCAAGTGTTTACCTAAGGAATCGCTTTCCTTGAAGACTTCTCAGAAATAGATGCGGAGCGTAATTTTCTTCAGGTTTTGAACCAAGGATGTGAATTATTTAAGCTTAAAATGTGACTCCAATTAGCAGGCCCTAGAAAATGTGTCCGATCCTATATCTCATTTGAAGAAACAGCCAACATTACTTGGGTTTTTTTTATTTAACAGGTACCTGGATTATAGTATGTGCCTGACAACGTTCTAAACACTTTACAAATACATTTAATCGTCACACCAGCCCTTCCACAGGGGTGCTGTTGTCCTCATTCCCACTCTGTGGGCAAAGGAACAGGGGCACAGAGAGGCTAAGCCCTTGCCCAAGGCCCAAGCTGGTACACGTGAGATTCAAAGGGGAGCAATGAGACTCCAGCGTCCACGTTTCCAACAGCCAATGAGACTCCAGCAAAATACAAATTCCCGTGCAATGCATTACAGTCGTAGATACAGATACACGCTAATTTGGATGAATGGTTCAAGATGCTAGTTTTGCTTTTTGTATCTGATGAAAGAGAATTTACAGCACGCATTATCAGTGCACTGAGAGTGAGGAGAGCTGTTATGTATGAGTATTTACTATATGCACCATCAGGGGCTTAGCGTGCCCTGTATTTCCTTAGACGATGTGAAGACACTAGGCTCACACAGGCAATTCATTTCTCCAATGTGATGCAGCTTCCTCCCAGTGGAGCTGGGATGAGGAACTGGATCTATGCAACTCTGGCTAGCAAAATCTTTGATTCCCGTGTGGTTCTATTGTACCTCGAAGGCCAATTAGGGAACGGATGTGGGAATACGGCAGTAACATGGCAGGAGTGGGGATCCCTCCATTTGTCTCCAAATTCCATGGACCCCACTCCTGCCAAGGTCTTGCTCTATCTGTTCTTCTCCCTCTCTTGGCTTCTGCCACACAGTGCCCAAACGCACTGGGAGACTCTTCCTTTCCAAGACAAAAAAAAATAAAACACCCAAACTGGGATATGTTTCTTACTGAGGGGGGAAGGGAAGAATAAAAGGAAAAACAATAAGTTAAGGAAGAAAAAAGATCTGTTTGGTTTGCAATAAGTCTCCTTCTCTGGTTATGTCAATTCATCTCAGCTAATTAACAACGAGATAACCACTGTGAAATGAGACCGATCTCTGGCCCGAATTTACTCTCAAAGGACTGCTGATGTGTCCATGTTTTTGGTGTCATGGCCAGAGGTGCACAGCTGCTGCTTGATCCTAACTGCCTGAAATGCATGCTAGGGACCTGAAACCCACACACACTGAACTATAATGACATAACGATAAGCCTCTAAAGACAGGCAGCTTTTTAAAATGACATTTGTGTTATCTGTGACTATTTTAGTAAAAAGAAGGTTAACTCTAAGATTGTTTCACAGAATCTGGAAGAGAACAGCAGTCTTCTAATATTAACAAGGGCTACCCAAGTCTTTCTTCATAACCACTAAGACCCATTAACACCCCATTACCGAGACATGGAAGCCAGGGAGGTCCCACACCATGAGTTCGTATCTGTTTCTTGAGGTCATACACAGTATATGCTAGAGCCAGGATTCCAGACCATCTGTGTCTACCTCCAAAGCTTTTGTTCTTTCCATAACATTCTTGACTTCATTCTTTTCTGGGGAATTTTTTGTAGTCCCACACTAACCTCCTTCTCATTCATCTTCAAAACTAAGCTCAAATGATAACTCTCTATAACGTAGTCCCTGGTTCACAGCAGAAGGAGAAAATCAAGGGTGTAGCATTTGTAAGGCAAAATTATTTCCATGCAAATGACTGTTGCTTACTCTAAGATTACACCTCTCCTACATTTTGGGTGTTCACAAAATAGTGGATGGTAGGTTTTAAAATTCTTTTTTCTTTTCTAAAGAACGTGATCACCCAGCACAGGATCTGGTTTAGTAAGTGCTCATTAAAACACCCATTAAGATTTGTCTGGTACAGGACAGTCTAGCTCCTCCCGGCTCTACTCCACGTGGCCAGGTCCAGTCCAGTGGATAGTACTGCTGTTCCCCACTGGGGTTTAGGGACACACTCTCAGCTAGAAAACAGGTATGCCTTGGGATGACTCTGCTTTTGTGATCCCTTCTGGGGGATGGGGCAGAGTGGCCTTGGTGGGACAAGGTTCAGGAATCCTGGGTTCAGCCACCTCTCAATCCCTTTGAACCACCAAGGTACTCTACACCAGGCTTGGGGTGAGGCATTTCCCACCCACCTCCATAGTACCTCCAGACACTCAATGCCAGGCAACTGCACTGCAAGAAAGGGGCCCAATAAAGCCTAGAAGTTTTGAGTGAAATCTTGGTGTTGTGGGATGAACTGTATTCGCCGCCCCATAATCACTTGCTGAAGTCCTGATTCCCAATACCGCAGAATGTGACTGCATTTGGACACAGGGCCTTTCAAGAGGTAGTTACATTAGTGTGAGGTATTGGGATGGGCCCTACTCCAATATGACCAGTGTCTTTATAAGGAAAGGAGATTAGGACGCAGACACACACAGAGGGAAGACCATGTGACGACACAGGGAGAAGACAGCCACCTCTAAGCCAAGAAGAGAAGCCTCAGAAGAAACCAACCCTGCTGACACCTTGGTCCTGGACTTCCAGCCTCCGGAATTGTAAGAACATAAATAAATGTCTGTCATTTAAGCCACCTAGCCTGTCATATTTGTTACAGCAGCCCTACCCAACTAATACTTTAGGAAGCAGAAAGGTCCCCTCAAGAAGGTGACTGAGGTACCTCCTATCATAGTGGGGTGACAGTAATTCTAAGACTCAGAAAATGTGATTTTAGGTGCCTGGAAAGACCAGGTCACCGGCAGGACAGCAGCTGTGGGAGAGCAGGTGCAGAAAGTGCCCGACGACAAAGAGCGGAGCGGGAGGCGTGAGGCTGACGGGGCCAGTCACCTCCTTCCCACCTGTCACCTCTTTCCCACCTTCGTTAGGGAGGGGCTGCTGAGACCCATTTCAGAGTCCGAGTCCCGCCCTGGGGGGAAGCCCAGTTCCATCCCAGACATCAAGGAGGAGCCGGCGGCCACGGGTGAGTCACCTCCCATGCAACCAGAGGAAAGACCTCAATAAAAGGCAGCCACTGCCAAAGCCTCATGACTCACACCAATATTTACTGAGGTGACGAAGGCCAAAGCCCCCTTTCCTGTGGATGGAGCAGCAGGAGACCCTGGAGTCAAACGGTGCCAGCGTGGCGGCCAGCTGCCAAGCCAGGGGCCCGAGCCGCCACCGTGCTTCCCGCACAGGAGTGAGTCAGAAGAAGACACCCAGTGTGGGCAGAAACAGAAAGGAGCCCGTTGGTGATCAGAGTGTCTCCTGTTCCCTTCGTCATCGGCATCAAGAATTCTGTTTCTCGCTTTTTTCCCTAAAACCTTCTGACAATAATCCTCTGGATGGAAGACCACCACAAAGTGAAAGGCATTATCAAGAACTGTCTGACCTCATAAGCAACACCACCTTTTCTCCCCCACATGACCTGGGGACGGGGGTTTGGACGGTTGCTGGTGTGTACGGTCTCCACGCTGTGACCCGGGAAGCGGCGTCCTCCCTCCGAGCTAAGGGAGGACCAACATCAGCTGAAATTCATTTCCGCCTGGGAAGACACCCAGAATGACTCACAGATGGTATGGAAACAGGTAAAAAGAACAACTTGAATGAAAAGGCAGCGAGGGCAGAGCAGAAAACATCAGTGGTCCCTGCAAGAAAGAGGTCTAAGATACCTTTGTTAAATTAATTATATGCACATTTGTATATACGTATACACACATAAAATGATTATACAAACATATACATACATGCGGGCGCACACACACATATATGTAAAATGATTCATGTGAATGTGATACCACTGAGCTGTGGTCAGTCAACCAACAAGAAGGGAGCCAGAGCTCCATACCCCGGCAGCACCTATCAGGCACTGAAAACAAGAAAATGCGCTGCTTGGAGCCGTCCTGCCACGTCCCATGTTTCAGGAGGAGCCGAGGAAGTCTTGTCTCCCATCCCAAACTTCTAGCTCCCTCTTTGTCACTGCTTTGGGCTTCACAGCACTCCATCCTATAAACCTAGCTCAGTGCTCAGGGGTTCACTTCTAAGGTCCCTTTCTGACCCCACACAATAGAAGACGAACACATACATGAGAGAAAATGCTCTTTGGAAACCGACCCTCTCGAACCTGCCGTCCGCTTTGTTTCTCTCTTTCCATTCCTTGACCAAAAGGGGAGAAGCAAAAGTCTGTGCTCTCTGCTCCCACTTCCTTCCTTCCCACTTCCTCCAGATACTTCTTGGCATCCTTCTCCACTCCCCAGACAAAACAACACTTCTCAATCGTTCTCTCTTTTGCAGGGGTCTATCTTTTTCCAGAGGTCTATCCAGGATCCATCTCAGGGAGGCAAGAAGCATGACACACCTGTGATTCATTCTCCACAGCAAGAGATCTGAATTTTTGGCCCTGCACTTTAAAAGCAAGCGGTAGGGAGAGGTGTCCAAGCCAATTTAAAAATAAAAACTTTCCAAGAGAAAGGAAAAAGGTCATGAAAAAGCTGGCAGGGGGAGTGGGGGTAGGTGGAGAGAGTAAATGCCATCCAGAGAATTAAAAACAGCAGTATATCACCCTAACAGTTCATTTTCGAGGATTCCATGTAACATTCCAAACTAGCTCTTTCCTCCAAAATGTATCATTCCTAGGATACATTGTGTGGTTTTGTGGCAGATGAAGAGATGAAAAGTGATCAGAGAACCCAACATGGAAGAGTCCGTCCAAATGCACAGGTCACCATGCGGGAACAAGGGTACAACCGGGGGCTCATGGGCTGCTCTGAAGTCATAGTTGATCATGCCACCATCACAGACCTGTGAATTGTGTGACTTCTGTGTTTATGATCAGAACAGGGTCCCAAAAGAGTCTGCCCACTCAACTGCTTGAAGAAAGTTTTTCAACAGAGGCCCTATTGGCATTAGGGGCAGGTCAGTTCTTTATACGAAGGACCGTTTTGCTCAATGCAGGACATTTGATATACCTAGAATCTGGTCACTAAATGCCAGTGGCATGTCCCAATCATAGTGACCACCTAAAACAATCACGAACATTTCCAAACACCACTTGGTAAAAGATTCAGGGGAGATGACCTCTTCTTGAGAACTAGCTTTTTTTTTTTTTTTAATTTGAGAGAGAGAGACACACACATCAATTTGTTGTTCCACTTATTGATGCATTCATTGGTTGATTCTGGTATGTGCCCTGACCAGGGACTGAAACCACAACCTTGGCGTATCAGGATGACACTCTCACCAACTGAGCTACCTGCTCAGGGCCAAGAACTAGCTTTTGAGCTCTCAGTGAAGTTGCGGTTCAAGCTGTCTTCAACAACAACAAAAATATGATGGGAAATAGATCAAGTGTTATTCTCAATTGCAAAGTTTCAAGCTTAGAAGGGCAGCAGCTGTGCAGGGAAAGAAGTCCTAATGGGAGCTGCCTAACACCTGGCTGCAACTCGAGCATCTGGCCTAACCGGTGGCAGGCAGTCATCCTGTCTCTGCAGGGCTGGCCACAGCTCTGGCCACCCATGTTCCTGAAAGTGCTGGAGCTGGGCAAATTCTCACCAGTGTTTGGAAACCCCTTACCTATGGCACAGTCACTCCGTGGGCTGCCACTATGACAGGAGGTGCTCTTCTGCCCCTTCCTTGCTATCAGGAAGAGAAAACCACAGAATTTCCTGGTTCCATAAGACTCCAGGAGAGGAGTTGCAGTTGGGAGAAGTGATGCACAGAGAAGGGAAGCAGTTTGCCAACAGTCATATAGCAAAATCAACCTGAATGGTTTGTGTACAGGAAGTGCTGTAGCACGGTCAGTACTCAAAAACTATCACCCTTTAGAATGATCATTCCAACATCCCGGGAAGTCCAGCAATTGCTTTATGTGGTATTTCCCTGGAAGGCAGGAACTCCATCTTTTGGGTTCCTGCTTAATCCTCTCAAGTCAAGAACAGGTCCTCATGGTTTCTGTCAAAGTCCAACAGGATGACCATGAAATGAAACCAAGATTCTTGTTCACAAGCCCAGAATCCCATCCTGCCGGCGTGATGGAGGTCCACTGTTGGAGAGGCGACATGCTTCCGTATTCCATGCACAGAGTCAAACCCTGAGGGCTAGCAGTGGAAAGGCAGCACCAGGAAGTGAAGGCTTCCTAGTTCACAAGCCTTCTAGAGGATGTCAATCAAACCCAGAGCTGGGCAGCTGGGCAGGTAAGTCAAAGTCTTTATCCTTGCCCAGGACCCAAGGCCAAAGGTAAACCTGACACTGAGTGTGACGAGTAGTCAAGGAGAAGGAAGGCAGGCAGGCCTGATGTCTAGGACGCTCTTGCACAGAAGTGGCAGGCACAGTGCTGCAGACAGATGATGGCTGCGACCCTTCCTCCAGCATGGACCCTCAGCACAGACGGCTCCTCTCCCTGCTCCCTTTCTCATTCATCACTCACCTCCTTTGACACCGCGTTCAAGGTCACTCATCTGTGACATATGAAAGCTAATCCAGAACTCTTATTTCTAGAGCATTAATTCACTCAACATGTTCAAAGCACCCTTAGGAGCCAGTCCTTGACCTGAAGGAGTTAGTGTTCCAACAGGAGAGAAGGGACAGGCAAACATCCACATCTACCGTGGGTGTCATGTGAAAAGTGTAATCTTGTTCCCCCAGGCCTGTTCCTTAGGACACTAGTTCCAAAAGATACACTGTCTAGAAAAAGGGTTCCAGGACCAAGTGACTTAATAATTTGGGAAATGCTGTTACCCCAACCTATTTTTAAATGACTGACAGTACATATTAATGTCTAAAGGCATTAAGATGTCTTTTAGCAAACACTCCATTGATGCTGATCAAAAATCCAATGTTATCAAATTTAATTGACTATTAAAACCTATTAACATCCCATGGCAATAATAGTCTCCTGAAGGTAATTTGTTGAACTCCAATCGGCATGATCAGGAAAAGGTTTCAAGGAGGAGGAAGCATTTTGAATGAGCCCAGAGATGGGTAGGGTTTTATCACGCCCAGATGGAGGCCGGATATAAGTCTATTCACTCACCACACACTCACTGAGCACTTCCTATGAGCAAGGCCAGCCCTTGGTGCCCTGGTGGACAGGCAGTCCTTGACTCTGGTCTCTGCTCTGGGGCAGAGTGAAGGGCACTGGCTCTGGTTTGAGAAAGAGCATCTTATATTTGGGGAATAGCAAGTATATACGTGGCTAGGTTAAAGAAGGTGAAAAAGAGATGAGAAATAAGGGTGGAACAAAAATACTATAGAATCAAGTATCCAAAGAAAAAGGAGCTATCAGAACAGATGTTGACTAGGCCACCAATTCCAAGTTAACAGCAATGCCACAGACAGTGATATTCATTTCTCTCTGCCATGAGACGCCAGGTAAGCCCTTCCTTTCTCTGGGCCTCAGTTTTCTTATCTGTAAAGTGACCAGACTGGCTAAGTTCTCTAAGACTCCTTGCAGCATCAACATCTGAGACAGCACATACCAGCATTTAAGGAGAGAAAGGCTGTGGGAACTGGAGAATAGCTATTGGTTTAGACATATGTCAACAGCCTTGCAGAAAAAATGAGCAGGAGAAAAATGAAGCCAGCTCCCTCTTCAACTCTCAGGGCCTGGTTCCGCTACACCTGATATCTGAGGGTCATGCTTCTCAAACTAGAAGAATGAATGTGGAATACTTTTCAACGGCCAATTTTGCTCAAAAAAAATTGAGGAAAATAAATTTTATTTTTGTACTAAAAATAGGACATGTTTTAGACTAGAATGTAATATTCCCAATGTATCTTAAAGATTTTTTTTTTAATGAGAACTTAAAAGAAGTATCTGCCCTGTGCTGGCTTTTTGTCTTATGGTTCTGGATCCCTTAGTGTGTTCACTCACACTTGGCGGGAAAGTTTGGGGAACCCGGAGCCTTTGCTAGTTAAGTCTTGTAGAGACTGAAGCCTACTTAACCCTAAATAAAGCTAGACTAAAGAGACTGGAACTCACCATTAGTCTGGTCATCCCCATAGTTCTTATGGGATGGCGCGTACAAGAACATCAAAGCAAAGACATACAGGTTCCACATCCCATAGATGCCTGTGAAAAAGGCACTGTTCACTTGGACGGTGACACCGCCCCACTTCCAATGGCCTTCAGTCACCTAGGGAGAAAAATCAGTGACACTGAATTAGAGCCAAGAAGAAACACAACACCAACATAGGAACCAACCAACACAAAAAACAAGTCTCTTCTACACGTGGGAAAAGTGAAGGGTCATGGAAGACTCCATTCTTTTATCTGAATCATACTAGGATGAACAAATTAATTAAGGGCTTACTAAATGTGTCAGGCACAAAGTCTGCTTCTCATCTTGGCTGCACACCAGGATCACCTGGGGAGCGTCTCTTCCGAAAACAGCAGTACATCGTTATCGTTAATTTAAAGAAACTATGTTTGCGCCTAACACTTATCCACAAGTATAATTCCTCCTCTGTTATCTGTCTTCCCAGCTAGCTGTCAACTACCTGCAGACAGAGACCAGCTCTGGTTCATTTACTGCCATATCCTCAGTGTCTGATGTACCACAGGGCTCAGTGAAGACAAATGAATCCTTAGAGTGAGGAGTTTTCCTTAGTGGGGTAGTGTGGGGAAGCAGAGAGACACAGGCTTAAAGCCAGAGATCTGGATTCAAATCCAGACTCTACCACTCACTGTTGAATGTGAGAGAAGCGAATACTAAGAACTCGGAACTGTAGTCTCCCCAGCCCAAAAGAAGAACTTGTGGGGTTACTGAGCAGGATTACGTAAAAATATTTCTAGAAATTTCCTGGCTTGCAGTAAACACTCAATAAATCTTTTTAATATCATGTCACCCTTTGTAAGTCACTCACAAAAGTAATTATGAGCTTTCCTGTGCTTTACAATTCTGCAGGAATGTTCTGAGGCAGCTTTTGTCTATGTTAATGACTTGGTAATTGTTTTAAGAGTTGTCTGATGACATGTGGAGTATGCTAAGGACTGTCAGCAGAACTGTTGAGGTGAATGGCTAGCAATTTGTGCCAACTCTGAGATCAAGAAAATGATTTTGACCACTTCAGCTTGCTACAGGAGATCTTGTATGGGAATAAAAGAAAGTACTGGACATACGTTCCTGTGATAGCTTAATGAGGTGGGTTATAGAAGCCATCCCTAGGAGCCCTTCTTCTAGGAGCTAAAGTGTAAGAAGGCAAGCTATGGCTAAATATTAATGACTAACAGTCAGGAGATTTCACCTCCTGCTTTTGAGGCAGTGGGCCTGTATTTGGTACTCTCTTTATAACCCATAATCCAGTGGGGCCCAGGCAGAGTACAGGTGTAAGCACTGGCGTGTCAGTTAACCAGGTTAAGTGATTACAGACTTACTGGTTTTAAATTGACATTGGGGATACATAACTTTTTCATTTCGGTGATTCGTAAACAAAGTACCACCATGAACTTCTATTTATTTTGGAAAATAACTCAGGACATTTATTTGACATGCTCGGGAATGTTTTTGGCAAAGAAGGATTTCATAACCATTACTGATTTTGGAGCAATGCACCAGCATCCAAGCTATTTAGGACTTACTCCGTAGAAACGTCTCCCAATGCCATTCTTCTTACTTTTAAGTACAGAATAGCCTAACTTTATAAAAATCACAGTACTTAGAGCATACTTAAGATAATTTTTTAATGCATATAATGGAAGGGGAAAGGAAGCCTTGAGGATGGTTCCTGGAAATATGTGCACCTGCTGTCCTTTCAAAGGGGGCTCTTCTGTATGTGATTAAGGAGGGGCAGCGAGGGTCAGAGAAGTATAGGCAAAACGGAGTCAGACAGTTCTTATTTTCTTCTATTCCATTAAGAGAGGACCTGTAAGAGACCCTACTTCCTGTGACATAAGCGAGAAATACTCAGGATTGACAGTTTTGCTGAAACTGATTCTTGCTGGGAGTGACAGGACTGATCTAAGGAAACACCCAATAGCATGTCTGGTACACAGTGGTGCTCAACAGACAGATGTTCGTTGAATGAATATGGGCAAATGTGTAGGGATGTGCAGGAAGGCCAGTGCACATACACGGAGCTAGAAAGGGGGGATAGAAACAGTCATAATTAGGAAATATCTCACTGAAAAGTCAAGAGAAAATACATCAGTCCATAGCAAATCACAATAATCGCACTTAAAGTAAGAGGTCAGCAGGTAATGAGTGTTATTTCATTTCAATATCTCTGTCTATTCTATTGCTTTATTATCAATTAAACAAGTAGTTAACAGGTATTAGCAAAGCTAAGATTTTTAAAAATAATAACAAGGATATAATAGTTAACATTTATTCAAGGCTAGTGGTTTGTCAAGCAGTAAACTAAGAATTTTACATGCAAGGCATTATTCAGTTTCAATCACCAATCTATGAGGTTGGTGGGTAATATTTCCACTCAACACCTGGGTAAACTGTGACACAGAGCACCCTGCCCAAGAGTCCTCAGCCAGAAAGTCGCGGCTCTGACTCCAGAAGAAGGTACCCAGCACACGAGTAGGAATATTATCTTAAACAGGGGTGAGTCTCTCAAGTTAAATTATGAGCAACTGTTGTGTAAGGTCAGATTTCTTTAGAAAAGTCACTTAATTGACCATGATGCACACTGTTTATATAGTGTATGTACACACAGGCCTGTTAGTTCAGATCTGTGTAGTAATATCCATGCACTGTGTATCCTAGCGAGAATGCACAGTACACAATAAACTGGATATATATGCAAAATATGGTTCTGCAGCTGAACCACTCCACTGAGAGGCCCCGACGGAGGGCACACAGGAACGGAGACTGAGGAAATAGCATTTTCATGCCCACATCTCACGTTTGCTTGGAGACACGTGCCCGTCCTTCAGATAAAGTTGCAGAATTACCCAGACCACTTCATTTGTAATCTCGAAGTGTACTATTTCCTGCTGAGGGCAAAGAATTGGATTTGCATAAATAAACTGTATACAGTGTCACTCTGCTGTTGGAGACTCGATCGTGTTTCCCCGTCTCCTCTCTCAATTATTCATGCCTGAGCCCTGCACTCGGAGCCCATTCCCACCAATACGTCCCACAATCAGCAGCCGCAACAGAGCCGGCCTTGTAAATCCAAAATCTCATTAATGCTCAGGCAGAGCGGTGACTGTCACCCCGTTTTAACTTTCAGGGAGAAAAATTAGGTAGCCCCAACCAAGATAAAAATTTTAAAAAAAAAGGAAAAGAAAGAAATTCATCTCTCCTCCGTATACATCTTTCTAAAAGTTCCCGTGTTTCTCCTGATTTAACATTTGAACAATTTACTTTTGTGTGAAACCACCCAATTATGCCCCTGGAGCCAAGTGAAGGTCAAATCCTTTTTACACCCAGTAGTCTTGACAACCAACATTCCACTTAACAACAAGATTTCCAAATCCCAGACACAGGCTCTCTTACTGGAAACATTTCCTCTGTAAGTAACAGAATGAAGTGATCACACAAACAAAAAAAAAAAGGGCTGGGGACAGGCTCTCTGGGAGTCTGCTGTTTATGGCTTGACCTGAATGTCAGGCACCTGGGGGCTCCCTTAGTGAAGGTTGGTGACCTTCTCCCCTGCCTTGCACTGCCGTTCCCTACTGCTCATCACCTCTAAATGGAACGCCTCTTTCTTTTCCAGAGGGAAGGGGCTAAAATACCAGACTGTGATGTGCCATCTCTTGGTTGCTAGGACTGAGGCCATTTAAATGGCAGGCATTAAAAGGCTGCACCTCAGCACCCAGCTACAAAGCCTCAAGGTCACTGCATTTCACAGCTTCCGCCAGCCTTTCATTCCTGGCCTCAGAGCTTCAATATCCTGGCGAGATCCCCTCGCATTACATTTCAGGGGCTTAAATGCAAGCTCTCCCAGCAAGCCCAAGAGTATAATGGAAGTTTTAATACATTCCTTTTACCTAAGGCTGGGATCTATTTCAAAAAGTTACCCAATAGGTTTTCTTTCAGGTGAGCTCATTGCTGAGACATTCCAAAATGACATTAAAAAATAAATCCTCTGATGACTATATTAATACAGTACCTGGGACACTGAGAGTTATGCCTGAAAATGTCTTAGATATCTATAAATAAACCTTAAAAAAAAGAAACCCAGCAGGAGGAATGTGAGGAGCTAATGGAATCCAAAAGACCTCATTGCTACCCCCTTAGAGTTCAAATCCACTCCAGACCGACTCACAGCAGATATAAAAAGCCAGCCACAGGCTGGAGCTATGTTAGAAAATGCTGGGGCGATGGAATATTAATCTTTTTCTCAAAAGAAAAGCCACAAACTCTGGTCCTTGGAAGACCGGCCTCCTTTGCTGTAAAAAGGTACACACTCTATTAAACATGTACAAGGTTAAATTCGGACAACATGTGACCACCTTAAACATCAGCCCAATGCCCCTTCTTGACTTCAGAGCAGAGACAAGAGAATAAGTGGGATGGGACTGTGGGGGAATGACTTCAGCTTTCTAAAGCGGCAGGAACATGTGTTAGGAAAAGGTGCCCTTCCTGAGAACACATCTCGGTCTTGCCTTTTCTTCCTGAGCCCATCTCACCTGAGGCTCTGCTCTCTCGGCCCGGCACACCCGGCTGTCTTAAGCACGTTACCAGGGGCTGCAGGACTGCAAAGCATTGGCTCACACGAGGGAATCAACCAAGGGACACGTCGGGCCTCCCACACACCTTGTTGGAGCCTCGGTTGGTTGGATAAAAAAACTCATTCAGAATTTGAAATATTTTTACTGCATTACGAGTGGAGAATGAAGTTTCCAAGGTTTTATAAACAGTCTGACACAAACACAGCACTGTTGTAGGTCAAAGCAGATGTGGTGAACAGAACTGATGAAGAGATATATTATGTATTTATATATATATGTGTGTTTTTCCACATTCACTTCAGCCTCAGGAGCAACACTAACGCTGCCCCGGGGACACAGCCGACAGAAATCTAGGGACTCTTAGCCTGGGTTAGAGGCATCCTTGGGAGTCCTTGATAGAATTCAAGGGGTCTGTGAACTGGAATGAGAAAAATATTTTATCTTTATTTTCACCAGTCTCTAACTGAAAGTTACTGTTGCTTTCAATTATGAATATAGAAAACAAACCCCCATAACATTAGCTAGCACTACTTGTAATTTTGTTACCAATAGAAATCATATTTTCATATCAACTATAGATATGTATAATTGCAAATACAGATCATCTATCTATATCTACCTGATTCCCTTTGAAATCCAATGTGTGTTTTTTGTTTTTTTTTAAATCCTCACCCGAGGACATTTTTCCATTTTGTTCAGATAGAGTGGGAGGGAGAGAGAGGAAGAGAGAGAGAGAGAAACATCGACGTGAAAGGGACACATCGAGTGGCTGCCTCCTGCATGACCAACCAGGGCCGGGGACAAACTGCAACCGAAGTACGTGCCCTTAGCGGGAACCGAACCCGGGTCTCTCTGGACTGGAGGCTGACGCGCTAACCGCTGAGCCAAACCGGCCGGGGCCAATGTGTGTTTTTTTTATATTACTCATTTAACAACATTCAAAGAAGAAGTTCCTAGCCTTCACCAGTGCACCCGAGGGGTTCATGGCACAGAAAAGTGAGCAGTGCTTGTACTGGAAGGAAACTTGCTGGCAGAATGGGGCAAGTCCTGTCCTCAGGCTCTGTGAGCATACTTTCAATTTTGGGCAAATACAGGGGTGACAAAACACTTGGTAAAAAGAGTCAGAAGGACGGGTTCTGGGCCCTAACTTATCCTATGTCCTTTGGCACAACAGTCACGCTTTTTGCCATTTGTAAGGGCACGCCGACCCGTGCTCACAATGTGCCAGGCACCGTGCCAAGCACTTTGCCAGCATTGCTTCGTGGGATCCTATAGCCACTTTCTACTGTGGTACCATTATTATATCCATTTTACAGATAAGAAAATTAAACCTTAGAACTGTTAAGTAATCCATCCATAGTCTCACTCTCCCCCAAGCTGGAAAACAGCATAAACGCAACATGTCTCTAAGGCCGCTAGATTTTATATTCTAGCAACCTGGGAAAACTGTTCCTACCCATAGGATTTCTGTAAGCTCAGATGAACGACAGATACATACATAATACATGAGATGTAAACAGCAACTTCTAAAACAAGTTGCCAATATTTTTAAATCATGAGCATTATTAAGATTTTCAAGTACAACAAAATGTTGAGTTTTGGAAATGACCAGCAGAAAGATAAGGTTCTACCAGGAGGAATTTTGAATTTCATTTCCTATTTAAGTGGCCATATACTTATCACAAAGAATGGCTGATGGACTGTAAAAGGATCTATGTTAATGTTAGTCAGATAAGGACCAAATCAAATTAATACTTGCTTGTTGGTGTTCTGCTCTAGAGCTGGGAGAGTTTATTCTCTGAAGTAAATGAAACAAGTACCCTTCAATATGGCTGCAGGCTGTTAACTTACTTAATAACGTTTTCTCCCACGAGGCTGCACTGAAAGGGAAAATTCAGTCCAACTCTGGCCAGATAATAACAAGACTCAGACTGAAGCCTAAAAAACACGGCTTGATGAGCTGCCCAGCTCCCCGCTCCTTTCTCAGCAGCCCTACAGTTAGAATTTTCTGTGCCGAGTAGAGGCCCCTCTCCAGGGACATTCTGGCCCTGACGCTCAGGGTCCACTTACCTGACTGACAATGAAGAAGATGACAGTCATGGCAGCACAGGCCAAGGTGATAAGCATGAGAAACTTGAACCTGAAAATTAGCCCCTATTAGGAAAGAAAGAGCAGTTTAACATTCCACCAGCTACCATCAACCCTTATCTCCACATATAAATCGACACAAAGCTCATTTTAAAGAAACCCATAAAACCAAATCTCTCAGAGTGATAGCAAAATAACTTCACATAGTAACATTTCTCCCGCAGAGGTGGAAGTGGCTGAGAAAAATGTATCGGGCCAAATATTTCCCATGTTCTTATCTCTCGTGAAACAGCCACACCAGAGCCTGGGAAATTAGATTCATAGCACGTCACGAGGCTGCTAATTTCCCTGCTAAGCTGGTTATGCTTCTCCGCAAGGGTTCAAAGTTACCAAATCCAAGTTTTCTGCAGTGGAAATAAAGTTCTGCTCCACTGAACAAAAAGAAATGTGCATATTAATCAACATGAAGTGGACTCGGTTGTTTCCTTCATGTGTCACTCCAGCCCTAGGGACAGGCAGAGCTTTAGAAAGTGCCCATGGTTTCTGGGAGCAGGGCTGAAGGAAACCTGTGTGGGAGGGCTGCCTCCTACTGCAGATCCACGCACATAGACACCCTGTGGTTCTGCCACGTCTGTTTCTCTTTTCACAGAGGAATTAGGCCCGTGTCTGTAAGGACAGCCACTTGGGCGTGAGTCCGTAGGGATCCTTGAGAAATTGAGAATGTGTTGCCCGCATTAGAGATTTGAGGATGTTGAGTGTTTCTCTTGGGTGAGGCACATAATCTATAAATAGAGATTACTGAACTCTATCTGAGCACCTGCTGGCTATTTCAGGGGAAATGTGGCTTCCTGGAGTCTGGAAATCAGATCACCTGGGCTGCACCCCAGTCTTAAGGCTGATCCTCGCCCCAAGCCAAATCCTAGCTCTACTATACTCAAAGCTCCCACCTAGCCTGCACCTACATTCCACCCCAAAGCTGAAGAACCTGGGGAACAAGTTTACTCCTCAATGGGGATAGAAAGTCATTTATACCCCAGAAAACTCCAAGATTTAGATAATCCAGCTAGATGCTTCTCAGAGTGGGATTTAGCTTCTTATTTTGCCCAGAGAGCCTATTTTACCTGTAAATCTCTCAATGTGTATATATATTTGAAATAAAGGCTTCCAATCTCCGGGTGTAGGAGGGTGTGGTGTGTGTGTGTGTGTGTGTGTGTGTGTGTGTGCGCGCGTGTGTGTGGCAGTGGTGGTGATTGGGGTGTATGTATGTGTGTGTTTACACATCAAGCAGGAGATACTGAGTAGCGTTTTCTGAGTGACCAGGAGACTTGCTTACCTCATAGTGCAGCCGCCGGACTTTGCTCATGGCTGGCAGACTGGACTGCTTCCCACTGATGTTCCGAAACACCTGAAATACCATGAAGCACAGAAACAGGAAGTACAGACAGAGGCAGATCCCAGCCACAATGATGAAGGCCATCTGACGGTGCCCAGTGAAGGAAATGGCAGGGCAGACAAGGACACAAGCTCTTCTCCTGGCTCTGCTGGCAACCCCTTTCTCTCCAAGTATTTAGGTAGTTTTCAGGGGGCTGAAGCATTAAAACCTGGTTCTAACGCCAGTGAGAGAGGTTTTCTGTCACAAAAGTACCACAGAGAGGAACGTTCCATATTGCTTTCTAAGCCAACCAAGAGAAACGGAGCTTTCCTTGTTTAAAATGCAGACTCAAGGGCCCACCCCAGACCTATCGAATCAGAATCTGCCTTTTAACAAGGTCCTCAGGAGATTCATAAGCACCATAAATTTCAAAAGCACTAAAATATTAGATACTGGTTGCAAAATACTGTATTAAGTATAGTATTTAATACCGGTGGACGGCTGTATTAAAATCACCAGAGGAGTCCAGCCGGTGTGGCTCAGTGGTTGAGCCTGACACATGCACCAAGAGGTCGCCAGTTCGATTCCCGGTCAGGGCACATGCCCAGGTTGTGGGCCAGATCCCCAGTGGGGGGCATGCAGGAGGCACCCAATTGGTATTCTCTCTCATTGATGTTTCTATCTCTCTCTCCCTCTCCCTTCCTCTCTCTTTAAAATCAATAAAGAAAAAAAAAATCTTAAAAAAAAAAAATCACCAGAGGAGCCCTGGCTGGTTTGGATCATTGGTTAGAGCGTTGGCCTTTGGAGCAAAGAGTTGCAGGTTCAATCCCAGCCAAGGGCACGTACCTTGGTTGCAGTTCATCCCTGGCCCTGGTCGGGATAGTGTGGGAAGCAGCCAATCGATGTGTCTCTCTCACATTGATGTTTCTCTCTCTCTCTCTCTCTCTCTCTCTCCCTCCCTCCCTCCCTCCCTCCCCTTCCCACTCTATCTGAAGATATTTGGAAAAATATCCTCGGGTGAGGATTAAAAAAATAAAAATAAAAAAACAAAACCACCAGAGGAGCTAAAATACAGGTGGCCAGGTCTCTCACTGCAGGTATACGGAATCAGATTTTCCAAGGGATAGGACACCATGTATAACCATGTTTGGGAACACTGGGCGAGTCCTGGGTTTTTGAAGGAGGTCGAGCTAGCCTGGATCAGGAGGGGATGGGATGGAGCTGGGTGCAGCAGCTCAGGGAGGCTGGCCAGGGCACTGAAGGCCTTGAAGCAACACCAGGCATGAAACTCTGTTTGCCATCTTCTGTCCACCACAAAAACCATCCTGCCGAGTGGAACAGGGCACAGAAGGACACATGGCCAAGGTGGGAGTTGAGAGAGGTGTCAATATATGTTGAGACCGAGCAGGGCTACTCTAAGACCTCTCTTTAGAGTTCAATCTGAGAACCACCGACGTTTCAGGTGGGGTGAGCTGGCTCGGGAGACAGGTGACCCAACTCCAACTCCTTTCTGCTACAACTCTACCCCAAGGTCCTATTTTAAACTATTTTAACAAGTGTGGGCTCAGCATGTATATTTCATTAAATAATATGTTTAATGAAGTTTTTCCTTCTTTCCCAAATTCAATAGCACCCTAGAATGAAGGGAATAGCGTTATTTGCTTCAGGACTAGAAATTTTATTTGCCTCCTGGGACCTCCATCATATCTGTAGAACAGAAGGACTGGAGTAGACCTAACATTATATATATTTCCTGTTTGGTACAGCTAACATTTTTTGATGAGGGGATGGAGTGATGGGGGGTGGGGGAGCTCATCTCTCTCATCTTTAAGATGATGATATTACAGATATAGTGTGCTCACAAACTTCTTGTGATACTAAGAAGCCAGTATAAACATCATGACCGGACAAAGCATATTTACCAGCATGTGACAAGATACTATCCACCAGGAAAGAATACAACTCAAGCCTCTCTCCCCTCTCTAGAGGAGAGTCTTTTTCTCCTGAAGGATTTCACATATTATTCAGGAAGATAAAATATTTAAATCCAGCATCCTAAAGGGGATAAGCTAAGACTGTCACTTCTGCTTCATGAAGATGACTCAGACTGAGTTTCTGCCATCCAACCAGAAGCCTCCGTGATGCCTCTGGAACTAATCACCTTAGCCTTATCTCCACTTGGTCTCGGAAATGAATAGCAGCAGCACGATATGCTGGCACACCAAGGTCACTGTGAGAAATTTCACTCACAGGGGAATTCAGAAACTGGCTCTCCCACAAGGAGCCCAGAGATGAACCTCCATGGCTCCAGGGAAAAGCGAGTCATGCTTCAGTCTGCAGTAAACAAGGGTAGAATAGTTAATTTAGACAGGGTGCAAGAAGACCAGCAACTCTGATGCTTCTGCCATGCAGACGTGTGGCAATCTCTTTATTCTATCTGCTCTCACCTGGGCTTAAAAGCAAGCATTAATTCCTCTCATTATTTGCTTTAATTGTGCCGTTATCATTGGTCTAAGGATCAAAGCTCTGGCTGAGCACATATGGAGAACATCATTAGAAAATGATCTTGGGGAGCGGGTGGCTATGGGATATGGGAAGAAATAAAACCCTGAGCCCATCCAGGAAGGATACAGCCAGCTCTGTTCCAACATCTGTAGTCCAGATACTGTAGAAGGGATTCGTGAGTTGTACCCCTCTACAAAGAGAAAGAGATGGAAAGGCAAGACACCATTAACACAGAGGCAAAGGGGAACTTTCTTTTATATATTCTTAGCTTTTCAGCCAGAGGGGTGGGGCTGTATTTAGAAAAGTCACAGAGGACTTAAATAGAAAGGAGTATGAAGAATCATCAGCCCAAATAGTTTGCATCTATAATGAGCTTTGCTTTTGATTTAATCCCAGTCCTTATCTGAGGATGTGACCATGTTCAACCCTTTTATTCCACAGGCTCCCAAGCACCCTCCTCCCTTTCAAATACATCCCCTGAAGAGCTAGCTGGCGGTGGATATGGTGACGCGCATTTCAGCCCAGAGTCCCACAGGCACCTGCTCACCTCTCACACATGTCAAATATGAAGAGGCAGAAAGAGCCAACAGTGATTGGTCCAACTTGCTTCCAGTACCCTGCTATGTGATTCCGCTCATGCTGATCCTGATGAAAGCCAAGTTGAGGAATGAGATAAAGATGGGGTGAGCAAAGCAGTTCTACAGGTGAGTCAGTCATTCAAATAATCCTTGCCGACAACCTGTTGTATATCAAGTCAGACTCTAGGCATAGGAGAATGGGTGAGACCACAGTCTGTTCCTAAAGACTCTCACAGTAATAACAACAGGATGCTACAGGAACACAAAGGCCTTGTAGTTTAAATCATTCAGAACTAAATTCCTATATGACTGAACCCTGTGTTTGTTAGGGTGGGGTGGTCCCCAGAGGACTAAATAAAGACTCTAAGGCATTAAAATATGTCAAATGTGAAAGGTCTAATGGTTACAAAAATAAATAAATGTGCTCCCTGTCTTTATTAAAAACAAGAATGGGCCCTGGCCGGTGTGACTCAGTTGGTTGAGTGTTGTCCCATGCACCCAGAGGTCTCCAGTTTGCTTCCTGGTCGGGGCATGTGCCCGGGTTGTGGGCTCGATCCCCAGCTGAAGGCAGCTGATTGATGCTTCTCTCTTATCGACGTTTCTATCTCTCTCTCCCTCTCCCTTCCTCTCTCTATAAAATCAATAAACACATATTCAAAAATAATGATAATAAAAAATAAAAACAAGAATGATTCCTCTTGATACATATGCAAAGATCCTAGAAGACAGAAAATAAAGGAACGTAAAATGAGAAAATGGAGAAAGGCAAAAGACATATCTGAGAATCCAGGCTGCGACCCAGGTGGGACAGGCCATACTCACTCACTCTGGGGAATCCACCCTGGCAGGCTGTCCTGCTGCTGCACCCGAGTCCCCTCCACTGCCTGTCCCTGATGCTGAGGGCTCATTCTGGGGCACCGCTGGTGGACCCTGATACCTACCCTGGCAGTATGCAAAGCCTTGCTTTCCTCTCACTGTTCTTCTGGAAGGGCTATACGGCTTCAGAAACAAGGCTCAAACCATCATGGAATTTAAAAACAGCCCACTCGCCCGGCCGGTGTGGCTCAGTGGTTGAGCATCGACCCATGCACCAAGGGGTCACCAGTTAGATTCCCGGTCAGGGCACATGCCCAGGTTGTGGGCCCAATCCCCAGTGGGGGACATGCAGGAGGCAGCCAGTCGATGTTCTTTCTCATCAATGTTTCTATCTCTCTTTCTCCCTCCCTTCCTCTCTCTAAAAATGAATAAAGAAAAAAAATTTAAAAAAAAATAAAATAAAAATAGCCCACTCAACTAGGAAGCCCGTGTCCCTCTTGAAATAGGATTTGGTATGCAAACTGACCAAGGAGGTCAGTCTTTTGGGGTAACAGGGGTTACAAGGCCACCTGGACAAATTGCCAGCTGGAAAGAACTGGGCCCACATTCTCTAGCAGTTACTTTGGTCCTGGGGACAAGCAGAGCAGAAGCCAAAGGACAAGAAATAATAATCATTAATATTTGTGTGTTTCCTTTCTGTGAAGTGTGTTCCTCACATTTAAACCTCATAAAAACCCTACACACAAATCCCATTTTATAGATAAGGAACTTGAGATTCAGAGCGATTAAGTCATTTGCCTAAGGCCACTCAGATAAGTGGTGAAGCAGAAACCTGAACGGAGAGCCAGACTCCAGAGCTCGCTCTGGTAACCACTAATTTATTCTGCCGCATGCACTGTTCCTTGGCCAGGGTCTCCTACTCTTACCATCATGTGCTCGCCACAGAAGATGATCCAGAAGGAGAGAAGCATCGCATAGAAGATGCCCTGTCGAATATCACCAAACAATAGCATCCAGGTCCAGTCGAACCCAATGGAAAACCATTCCACCGGGATGTTGATAAAAGTCATGGAAATCCCAAGGGCAAAGATGACTCTGAAAGAAAATATCAGGAAAATGACTATTCATTTGGGAAGCAGATCTTCAAAAATCAGAGGCCAGTTTTGCGAAATGAGATGTCACGTACTGGGACTGAAGCCATGTGATCAGTTTCTTAGTTCTCATAATGAGTTTCTACACAGAGAAGCAAAATGTCATACTTTGTTGGTACCACTGCAGAATGAAGGAGTGTTATCTTAACCTTTCTAGATAGTTGAACCTAATCTCCTCAATCCCTGGAACTTTATTTTGGGACCAGCTCAGATGAAAGCTTCCGACAATGTTTTTACCCTCCCTTGTGTTCTTAATCAGACCTCATTGAATATAATTATCCTCTCTTACCTATTCAGGTTATCACTAATTTGATCATTAAGAACATTCATTATTATTATGCTTTCCTCAGCAACTATAAATTATATAAGCATATTTGTTTCAATAATAAATGACTCCAAACAATATGAAATGCAAATTCTTTTTTTTAATCCTCACCCGAGGATATTTTTCCATTTTTGTTTAGATAGAGTGGGAGGGAGAGAGAGAGAAACATCAATGTGAAAGGGACACATCAAGTAGCTGCCTCCCACACAACCCCAACCGGGGCCGGGGACAAACCGCAGCCAAGGCAAGTGCCCTAGTGGCAACCAAACCCAGGTCTCTCTGGACCGCAGGCTGACGCTCTAACCACTGAGCCAAACCGGCCAGGGCTGAAATGCAAATTCTTTTAGCAGCTTGTTTTACTGTTTATTTTGCTTTTTCCCATCACACTATTAACTGCCATTTCTCTATCAAAATATTCATTTAGTCACTGAATTATTCCTACTTTCATTCATTATAATGGAATACATATATTTATTAAGCACAGATTATGTACTGGGCATTTTGTTAGGGCTATAAATACCTAAATAAATAGGACCAGTTCTTCCACTCATGGAAATATATTTAGTGCCTCAGCCAGAAAGAGACAAAGTGTATAAGTGATATGATGAATTGTGCACAGGCTGCTACTGGGACGTCTCACTTTGACAGAGACAGAAACTGGGCTGAGCTATGAGTCAAGGTTAGGGAGGTGGAAGGGGTTCCAAGCAGAGGGAAATGCCTGGGTGTAAAGCCTGGGACAGCGTGAAGCATTTGGGGATCTGCATGCAGCTCATATCAGGAAATGCCAGGACATGATACCAGAGAAATGAAAAGGCTGAGCTCATGAGGAAACTTGCATACCTCGTTAGAGAATTTGCAATTTATCCTGAAAGAACTGAAGAGCCAATAAAAAAGGTTCAACAATGGAGTGACATCATTCATTCATTCATTCATTCATTCATTCATTCATTCATTCAACAAATTCATATTTATTGAGTTCTTACTACGCACCAGTCACTATTCTAGACACTAGGACTGTAGTAGCGAACAAAACAGACAAAAATCCTGCTCTAGTGATACCTGCATTTAGGTGGGGTTAGAGGAGGGGTATGGGAGGAAAGATAATAAATAACTAGAGAATGAGTATTATAAAGAAAAATAAAGCAAGATAGGAGAATGGAGAGCGGTGCTGTTTTATATATGGTGGACAGGGAAACGTCTCTAAGGTAAGAGACATGAGAGCAGGGCCTGAAGGAAATGAGGACTTGAACCACAGATATACCTGGGTAAGTGCACTTCAGATACAGATAGAGAACAGCAAGTGCACAGGCCTGAAGTTAGAGCATTCCAAGCATGTTTGAGCACCACAAGGGGATGGTAGGTGGTGAAGAGGATAGGAGATCAAATCAAAGGCAGCAAGAGACCAGAGCACCTAGGGCTGTATAGGCTAGGGCAAAGGGGGTGCAAAGCCAATAGAGAGGTTTGAGCAGAGAAGTGACATGACCTGACTTACACTTAAAAGGCAACAATTTGGCTGCAGTGTGAATCGATTCTAGGGAGGACAATGGCAGAAGCAAGGAGAGCAGCTGAGAAATGATGGTGGGTAGATTAGGGTGGTAGCAATGAAAATGGTGAGACTTCCTGGTGGGTTGGTGAAAACAGAAGTAAAGGATGACTCCTGCATTTCTAGCCTGAGCAAGGGGACAGGGTGGAGTTGTCATTTCCCAAGATGGGAATGCCTGGGGAGAGTTTGAAAAGGGAGAATATCAATTGTTTTGTTTTTTTTTTTTGCATGTGTTACATTTTTGTCCTTGTGAAGATGTTGAATAAACAGCTGGATCGTTTGAATCTAGAGTTGGGAGAGGCTGAGGTTGGTGATTATAAATTAAGAACCATCATTTAGATGGTTTTTTTAAATCATGAGATTAGATGAGATCACCTAAGGAATAAGCATAGCTAATAAAGAGAAAAGTTCCAAAGACTGAGCCCCGGCTCCAGAATTTCAGAGGTTGGAAAGTTGGTTGGAGACAGTGACAGAGACTGAGTGATGGTCAGCAAAGGAGGAGAATAACCAGAAGAAGGGTGGAGAAGGCTCTAAAAAAATGAGTACTGAGAAATGACCCTTGGATTTGGAATGCGAAGGTCGCTGGTGATCCTGTCAAGAGCAGTTTCATGAGTGAGCATTTGTGTGTGTGAAATGGGCTTAAGAAAAAATAGGAGAAGATATACAGACAAGTTTTTTGAGGAGTTCTGGTGTAAAAAAAGAAAAATGGTAATGGCTTCAGGGGGAAATGAGAAAAAGAAAGTTTTGTTTAAGAATGGGAGATGGTAGAGAGTATTTGTACATTAATGGGAATAATTCAGCAAAAAGGGAGAAGTCAATAATATGGGAGAGAAAAGGGATATATAGCTATAGCATTTTCCTTCGGGGCTGGGCTTAGTTAGGAGAAAGGCATTTTGCCCTGTAACAGAGAGAAGCATCTGACTCAGACCATGGAAATGAGGAGCAACGACAAAATAAAGAGCTGAAAGAGACAGAACCTGTAGGATTTAATAATAACGTGTATGTGAGAGATGGAGGAGAAAAAGAGTCCAAAATGGAACTGGTCAAATCACTAGCCCAAGTGACACACTGACCACTTGAACTGGACCCCACGGAACCAGCAGCACCAGCAGTTAGATCACGCAACGCTGGGTTCCCTGAAGGGGCTCCAAAACCAGCTCTTACTTTTCAAGAAGCACCGGGGGCCGGGACATCATGGTGATCCTCCTCCAATACCACACCATGATGATGAAGATGCTGGGCGTAAGGAAGGTCTTCATGGCAAACCACACCTTGGTGAAGCCTCCGTTTTGGTGGATTCCCTAGAGAGAGGCCGACATAATTTTGAAGGTGAATATATCTTAGAGTTATCTTCTACCAGCAAATGCATTTTGGAGAGAGGTAAGGGGAGGCCTTGTCTGCCGAACTGTCAAGGTGAAAAGCTTTCGCAGTCACAGCATGTCCTGTCCTCATACTCCCCTGGCCCCTTCTTAGGCATTGTAGAAATATAAATCAAAAGGCATAAAAATGGACCCACTCTATACTAGGGGAATACTTAGAAATACACTCAAAAGATTTTTTCTGTAAGGCCTTCATTGAAAAATTGGAGATATCTTAGATGCCCAAAGTTGAGATTGGTAAAATGTGTTAAGGTAACTCTATACAATGGAATAAATGCTGAGCAGTATCACAAAATGTATGTGTGAGTGTGTGTGTATATTTATATATAATTATATAATTATAATTATATAATTATATATATATATATATATATATATATATATATATATATATATATATTAGGGGGACCGGAAAGTAATGTCGTTGCTGCGCGTTTCGATATTCAGTTGTCATTTATCAGCTCATTGTGTACTTCAAAATTGTGCCAAAGACATTTTAAGGTTAGAGTGACTTGCTTACTCATAAATAATTAAATCTTAATTTTTTTTTTCAATTTATAGTGAAATGGCCAACCAAATACCAGAAGAGATACATATCCGGCATTGTATGCTTTTTGAGTTTCACAAGGGTAGTAAAGCAACAGTTGCTACCAAAAACATTTGCGATGTTTATCCAAGTGCATTAGATGTTCGTAAATGCCAAAGGTGGTTTTCTAAGTTCAAATCTGGTAATTTTGATCTTTCTGACTCGTATCGATCAGGAAGACCAACAACTTTAGATAATGACATGTTAAGGGTGGAAGTAGAAGCAAATCCATGTCAGACAATCGAGGAACTGTCAAACACTCTTAACCAACCTTGGTCGACTATCCAAGAACATTTGCAGCAGATTGGTAAAGTAGGCAGAGCAGGTGTTTGGGTCCCGCATAATCTGTCCGAAGAAAACAAAGCTAACCGGTCCGCCACATGCAACTTATTGTTTCAGCAGCATAATACAGAAGCGTTTTTTGATCGCTTGATCACTGGAGATGAAAAATGGGCCCTCTATGATAATCCAAAACGCAAAAGGCAGTGGCTCTCTCCAAAGGAATTGCCACGAAGTACAGCTAAGTCAGGTTTACACCCCAAAAAGGCACTTTTATGTGTTTGGTGGAGTATTCGCGGGGTCGTTCATTTTGAAGTGCTGAAACCTGGACAGACTGAATGCAGACCTTTACTGTGAACAATTGGATCGAGTAAATCAATCTTTAATTGAAAAGTGCCCAGCGACTGTCACCAGAAAAGGCGTTATTTTGCAACATGATAATGCAAGACCGCACTGCGCAAGACAAACCCTGGAAAAAATTAATGAATTGGGGTGGGAGGTATTGCCTCACCCACCATACTCGTCCAATATTGCACCATCGGATTTCCATTTATTCCGATCGCTACAACATTTTCTAAGTGGCAAAAAATTTGAAAATTTGGATGATGTCCAAAATGCCATCTCCAGATATTTTTCTCAAAAACCAATTGATTTTTATCGATCCCGGCATTGAAAATTTGCACACTAGATGGCAAAAGGTTGTTGATAACGAGGGTGATTATATCATTGATTAAAAATAAAAACTTGTTAAAAATTTATCTGTTTGAATTAATGTCGTAAAAACATGACATTACTTTCAGGTCCCCCTAATATATAATATCTATTCACTGTATATATAAAATATTCACAATATACCATTAACATATGTACAAAATACCATTAAATTTAAAAAACAAAGAACAAAAGTTAATTGAGTCTGATCCCATTTTTTGTATGTGAAGGATTACATATGAATATACATATGGAAAAAAATCTGAAATCAAAACCTTAATAGTGGTTATTTCTATATGGTAGGATATTACAGGTAATTTTTATATTCTATGTGCCTACTTGTGCTTTCTAATTTTCTACAATAAATATGTTTTTCTTGTGCAACTATTTTTAGATAAAAAGTGGTCTCCTTACTCCATGTTCTGATTTTTACCATTAAACAAAATAAATGGAAAGAACCTAAAACACCACTGCTTCTGTTAACATTTGCGCTTGCAAGTTGAAACATGTAAAAAAAAAAAAAAACTGCTTTTGCCTGGTGTGGTTGAGCATTGACCCATGCACCAAGAAGTCGCTGGTTCAATTCCTGGTCAGGGCACATGCCCAGGTTGTGGGCCAAATCCCCAGTGGGGGGCATGCAGGAGGCGGCCATCGATGTTCTCTCTCATCGATGTTTCTATCTCTCTTTCTCCCTTTCCCTTCCTCTCTCTCTAAAAATAAATTTAAAAATTTTTTAAAAATTGCTTTTATCTTGGTGCTATTCATTATGCAATCATGATCATTATAACATCTTCAATGGGCACAATAATTGCATTATTTTCCATTTCTGTAATCTCTCGCACAAATTCCAGCCATCATGGGTTTGTGTGATGATTCCTATTTCTCAGATGAGACAACTGAGGCATGAAGGTGCCAAGAGTAAGATGTGAGTTCCGTTAGCCAGTGTTCTCGACCTGCAGGCTGCCTCGGTCAGTTAGATTCACTTACCACCAACCGAATATCTTTTATCTCCCCAATCCCAACGTTGATCTTCTTCTTCTCATTCACAGGCAGCCGGATGTTTAGAAGGTAGTATTTATGAGCCACAGACCCGATTTCCATGAAAGGGAGGACATCGCATTCGTAGTAACGGCCCTCATGCTCTGGGGTCTGGAAGAAGAACAGAGGTTTTGAGGCAGGGTCACTATTTCCAATAGACTGTCTGAACTGTCTTAACCTTCGCCTCTCGTCACAAATTCTAAAACGCAAATGCTTAAAGGTATGTACACCTTAGAAGTACAGATAATAGGGCACACTGGCTGCCTTCCCCCCTTCAAAAACAACAACCCACTAGCCACAGTTCAGGGTAGAACCTGAAATGTTAGGTAAAAGCAGAAAGCTCTTCTATCTCGACACTTTTCTCAGTATTTTAACCCTCATTTAGCGTCCTATCAGATCCACCAGGTCCACCAGACCTGCACACGTCTTACTCGCAGTCTGTCACTGGAGGCCTGCAAGGCTCTGCGGACAGCCGAGTCGCTCATGTTCGGGAGGAAGCCCTTGCTGACATTCATCACAGTCTTAGGTAATGGTTAATTACTTACATGGTTTTGGCCAGCAGGAGAAGCTGCAAGAAGACGAAAAGATCTACTTTTTATTGATTTGATAGAAAAAGAAGCAACTCCAGGAACCCTTGAGATTTGGGGAAAACAGAAAGGGATGGAAGGTAATAATGGGATTAGTTTAAGACACTCACTTGGAATTTTCTATCTCCAATGCTTCTAATTGCTCAAGAGGAAAGATGGCAGAGGAGCAGAAATGTTAATTAAACAAAAATTAATCCCAGTTTCTGAAAGAAGCCTCTTACACTTTCTGCCAAATAATTGATGAGGTACTGCCCAGAGCATGTGGGAGACTGGAGAGTTAGGGGCACAGGCTGCTTTGAAAACTAAGTTCTGCTCCCCTCACCAGGACTCCTTGCCTGTGTCCCTGCCAAGGGGGAGGGGTATTGGGGTAAATATGAGCATCTAGCGGTGTAAGCTTTAGCAGGCAGGGACTTTGTCCTGATAAAAGAGATGAGTGCCATCAATGTTGGGTTTACATGCCAGCTTCAGTGTTGGTTGATCACGTGTAAGAAATCCCTAATTTATTGTTCCCAAGCCTAAATTCTCAGGACTTCCATAATTTCTTGTATATCTTCAGGGTAAAAAGTCTAGTGGAGAAACCAGAAGCAAGATAGTAAGGAGTCCCTAATCTAACTAGTGTATGAAGAGTCTTCTGCCCCTTCTGTGATCTTGGGGAGTTCTTTACTGGAGAGTCAGAGCTTAGGGTGCAATAAACAGACCTCTGTATAGAGACAAAAGACACATATGACACAATAGAGGTAGAACAGTAAATATCTGGCTTATGTGCTTCCACTCTTCCGTTCCCTACTCAAGGCAGACATTACTAATCCATCACGATAGTTCTTCATCCTCTAAGGTTTGAGGGGCTCTTATCAGAGCTACCAGTTGACTAGACTTGGCTTATGGAATTTAAAAAATTCTTCTGTGGAAAGAATCCTGTTTCTTACCCAAACTTCATCTGCAGGCTGGATGATTCTTCCTGTATAGGTTGTCTTTCTCTCCTCCCTGCTCCCCCCTCTCTCTCTCATACTTACAAAGCAGGGCTAGTATTAGGCCTCTGCAGGAACAACCAAAAACACACTACAGGCTCTCATTCAGCTTCAGATTAAGCTGCACTGAGGAGGCTGGTGACTCTCTGTGGTTGTAGCAAGAGGAGGGTTTTCTGATATGTTTCCAATCAGAGCCTTGTTTTATTTCTAGAAACCGAGAGTTTGAAGGGGAAGTCTAATGCCACTGACTTGATTATACGATGTGCCCATGGCCCCGAAGGTAATAGTATTGGGTTGAGGGCATGGGTCTTCCGAGGTCCAGCCTCCAGCTCTGATGGGGAAGAGGTTGCTTGAGGAAGCAGAAAGAAAGGGATGACACCGTCTCAGACATGCCTGAAGGCCGGCATTGTGCTGTGACAGGAAGACAAGGAGCTCCAAGCCAGGAGACTTAGATGCTAGCTCTGACCTTGCTCTTTGCTGGGTACCTTGTGAAGGTCATCCACTTCATTTGGCTTCACTTTCCTCATAAGTAAAACAAGAAGGTAAAATAAGATAATCTCCAGGGTCACTTCTAGTTCCCCATCATGGGTCTCTGTGTGTCCTCCACTTCCCTGTCCCTACAGAGAGGGTAATGCTACCAACCCAGGAGACAAATTTATCTAAGTTTAAGAAATTAGACACATTGGACTCTGGGATCCTGGCCTGGCCTACCTGTCTCAAAGACAAACTCACTGCATCCTGTTGGGGACTTTTCCATATGCACTGAAGTTCGGCCGCTGCCAGTATTTAGGGCATTTAGAAAGAAAGACACCCCCCCCCCCTCTCGCTTTGCCTTCTCCCATCCCCCTCAGCCCTCCCCCAACTCCAGCATGAGACTGACTAATTAGGACACATTACAGCAGGTGGCAACTTGACTTTTTTTTTTTTTTTTAAACTTCACAATCCA
Source organism: Tadarida brasiliensis (assembly GCA_030848825.1). Classification (NCBI taxonomy): domain Eukaryota; kingdom Metazoa; phylum Chordata; class Mammalia; order Chiroptera; family Molossidae; genus Tadarida; species Tadarida brasiliensis. Next base: position 51,893,739 of record CM061264.1, read on the forward strand.
CCAGAGACTAAAAAGCTTTAAAGCAATTTCTCATTTAATCTTCAGACTCAAGACTAAATTTCACCGCAATCAAAAAGCACAGATTTGATGATTCATTTCCTTCCCACTTCTCAAGGTTTAATATCTTTCTTGAAAGGGATCAACACATCCTAAAGATAATTAAGCAACCAACATTGAGGAGCAGTGGCAGGCTTCTTAATGACTTCCCCCTTGCTCGGCTTCTCAGTGCCCTCCAAGTGTGTAAGGTGAGAAATGACTTTTCCCTTTTCTGAGGATGAAATTCCATATCCCAAAGCTTTATATCCTTTAGCTTAGATAGCCAACTAGTCTCGCCTCTGAAGGATGCAGGCAACTTGCCACGACAGCTAGAAAGGTTTTAATTAATTTTCTCCGTTGCACACAAAGACCTGAAAATGTTAGCGATCCCTCTCTCCTGCTACCTCCAGTTTCTCTCTACCATTCATTTTACCCACCGATTGCCCAAGGACCTACCCAAACAATTCCAGGTGGCTTTGTTCTGTGTGTGTGTGTGTGTGTGTGTGTGTGTGTAGGGGAGCTCTATTTGGCACTCAGTAAAGGGTCCAGGGCAGAGGCTCTCAAATTTCACCAAGCTTAAGAGAAGAAACTGAAATCCTCTTAAAACACAGACTCCTTGCTCAGACACTCTGATGTTTCGCTCGAGTAGGTTTTGGGTGTAACCCGGGAATCTGCATTTCCTGCAAGCTCTCAGGTGATACTGAAGCTGTTGGTCCTCAGACCATACTTTCTGCGGCTCTGGTCTAGGGAACCTGGGAACAGACTTAATAAATGTCAGGTGCCCCGACAGGTGCTTATACTCATGAGAGTCCTAATGGCCCATCTGATTAACATCCCCTTTCACTCTCAGACAGGTCCCAGACTACATGTTAAATAATAAGGTCATCCTGCTTATTATGTTCACTATCTCATCTAGTCCTTATAAAGACTCCCATCACATTTTGCAGAAGAGAAACTGAAGCTCGGACAGATTAAGTAAGTTTGCCTAAGGTCCTGCAGACAGCCAGTGATACAGCCTGGAACTGAAGACAGTATGTTTTGCTCCAAATCCACGCTGTGGACCTGCCCCATTTTAGTCGTCAGGGTGGGGTGGACAGAGCAGGGGCACGGTACTCAGAGGCTTCAACCTGCTGTTCTCACCATTCCACAGGGAACCCCAACTTTATAGTGACAGGCAAAAGCAAGGATAGGAAAGGCCAATGCGAGGAGAGGAACTAAATCAAACAATGGGGTGGGTACTACAAAGCCGTCAAAATCCTCCAGAAGCAACTGATCTGAAGATGTCACGTGACAAATGACACACTCAAGAACGTGCGCCCGTGAAGCCTGGCCTCTCACACACTTCCCACAGAGAAAACGAGACCGTTTCTGTACCTGAAGGGCCATCGGCGATCACCCACCACTGACGGTGCACCATGCCAGCACCCTGAGGAACGTGAGTAACCACGAGTGACAGTAACTGTGGCTCCATTTCACCTTCACGGAGACTTTCAAGAGCAGGTGGGTAAGGGGTGGGGGGTCTGGATGTCAGGGAGGCGAGTATGAGGGCAGCCCTTGGCTTTCACAATGGGCCTTCAGCTAATTCTGATTTAGCCCTTAAACCATCCCACTATCCTCAGAGGTCACTGAGTCGATCTTTGGACCTTTGCCCCAAAGCAAATGTCTCCGTATTTTCAACGGAGGGTAATAATGTCCCTCCCAGGGGTGGCAGAATGAGTTCTCCTGGAAGAACCAGAGAAGGGAGAGTCTTGAAGAGGGGTTAGAAGACTGAGGTCCTCTTTTTGTCTGTGGTCGCTGGGATTTGCAGTCTTCACACCTGCACAGTAACTTTGGCAGCAAAGAGATCCCTAAGAAACAGAGGAGTAGACACAGCATGGATCCAATATCAACAGATTCTTACACCTCCAAGTAACTTAGCAACGTTCTTCAGACACGTTCAGCTATTAGCCAAAGAATGAAGAATTTATTTGTATGGAAATATTTCAGAGAAACAACTAAATCACTTCAGACAGACATTCCTTCTATTCTTTCTTCCTTTGCAGGGACATGAAATATCTACACGCCTCTTTTCTCTCCTAAGACAAAGGATAATGTGGGTCATGCATGGTAAGAAATAAGGAACGTCTGTTTATTGTAAAGCAAATCTTCCCACATACCTGGAAACAAAACAAAAAATCCATCAACTTAGACATCAAGGAATCCTACCTTGGGGGATGTGAAGGTACATCTGAGCTTCCGGGGCACTCTCTCACGGGCCATTTCAGTCCATTCAGCAAAATTGTCATCACGGTAAGCCAGGGAAACGTCCATGGAAACTTCTGCATTTTCTCCTGCAAGAGAAAGAACTCACAATTCAGAGATGGCTTGGGAAATGGTTCAAAAATTCTTATAGGCTCTGCTGTGGAAACCAGTAAGACAATATATATATTAGTGCCTATCGAACTCCAAGTCTGAAATTCCAAATCTGAAGACTTGAAAATCATAGGATGAATGTCTAGCTGGATGCTGGGTCCCCTTCTACAACCGCTGTGCAGAGATGGGGGCCTCATTCTCTCGGAGACAGCTCAGATGCTCATATTCTGACTCAGCACTTCGCCTCCTCTGACTTGCACTACTGGTCCTGGGTCTGCTCACAGGAGTCACATGGAAGATGAGGTCCTTCTTCCACAAAAGTGTGTTAGGTCCTGAAAGCCATACCTCATCTGCCTGTGTTTTCTCTCCTCTCTGAGAAACATGACCAGGTTTCTCAACCCCCCTCAGAGACATGATGTAAGTACCCTTGGTGCTTTCTTCTGCACATGCTCTAGTCTGAAAGCACCCTTGTTAACATTACCCCAGTAAGCTCTCAAATATAAGATCTGCTACTTCTCTAAAAGGTAAAACCCCTTCTTCACAGTGTGGACAACGTTAATCTAAAAGATGGAGCCCCCCCCCCCCCCCATTAATGACTTATACACAGGTAGGGATATATTAACAGGCACATAATGGTATAAATGAATGTTCACACATTTTTCCCATCAGTAAGGACCATGAGTAGGTTTCACTTACCACAGAACTCATTAAGGAGTTTAGATGAATAAAAATTGCATCTATTCCTTTGTCTGTTTTACACTATGTTAAGCAAGTTCAAGAACAAAGGGGTTGTAATGGGAAATAAAAAAAGCACAGACCACATTTCCAAAACAATTGGAAAGCCAGCTCCCACAGGGGTTATGAGACTGTGCTCAATTCTAGGCTCTGGGACCTGCACACACACACAGATCACAGGGGAACTGACAAGACTAAGAGCTGTCTGGAAATGTAGGGCTTTTCTACCACTGGCCCAGTGTGGCTTGAGGTTGATATGACAGTGTCGTAAATCCCCGCCTCTCTTTAAAAATCCAGAAAGAGAAAGAAATGGTGCATACAAGAAGGGATCTGTGGCCATTCCGATGTGGATGACATCCTCCGTGGCCATCGGAGTCTCTGCTTTTCATATTTAAACCTCAAACATGGTACATTCACTACCTGTGTTTTCCTCCCCTTCCTCCTGAAATTCCACACACACACATAGACAGAAAAGGAAACCAAAGGCTATAAAACCACAAGGGAAAAAACTGGAGATAAATGAGCGGGCCAGAGATTTCAACAAATTTTTTACAGATGAGAAACAGATAAAGTAGGGTTTCCTGACAGTCATAGAGACAGTGCAGCCTAAACTCCCAAAGGAGGGATATTGTGGGAAAGGAAGTCAACATGTCCAACAGACCCCCTGCCACTCTGAACCTGAAAGCACCAGCCATCGCAGGAGACAGAGGTGAGGCCTGGCACCGACACCCAGGTGACTGGGTGGAAGTCTGTACACAGAATTGTTGGACCCCCAGTTCTCCTACCTCTTCCCGTCACCATGCAGTCCGAGGGGAGACTCTGGACTTGAGGACACCAGGCAGAGCAGACACCCGGGGCTGAAAACGGGAAGAGTCTGCAGAAGAAACGGTGGGATGCCCACCTGGGCAGAAGCAATGCTTGAAGTTTGTTTATCCTCCAGGTTCGGGGCCAGGACCGCTATACTGCTCCTCACAGGGCAGCCTCAGTGGTCAACAGAACGAATTAGCCAGGACTTCAGTCCTAGGCACCAAGGGATATCGTTTGTATTTCTAAGTGGGATTAGAAACGGGGGCTTTCAATCTGCTGAAAGGGCACTTCCAGAACCACACAGTTCAAGAATACAAATCTAAAAAGCTGTACAAGAAGTTATCAATTCACTTATTGGGCAACTTGGAGCACTAGGGCTCAGGGCAGCACTGGCCTTAGCCACAGGTAGGAGGGGCCCTTACTGTGGGCCCAACTTTTCAAAGGTCCAGCTCTGTCTGGCCCTTTTCCAGCTGTTCCCTTCCTCACAGGATGAGAAAACCCTAGAGAAGGGGCTGTGCCCACCCAGAGCCTAACCCCACCCCCCCGCCCTGCCAACTTCTAGACCATACTCCAGGAACTTGGGACTACTTCCACGGCCGGGGTGGGGGGGGTCTTCCCCAGATCCGGCCTCCTAATGGGGACCTACACAGCACAGCACGTGTGCACCCTTGGGCTCAGGCGTGGTCAAAGGCTGCTCTTTGTAAGAGGTGATGACAGAGATTGTGCTTGGAGGTTGGGGTGTCCACACACAAGCACACAAGGCCCCTCACTGTACAGGATGGATCCAGGGGTGGGGACAGAAGGCGTCTAGGGGCTCACAGTCTCTGGTCGGTCACATTTTGGCACAGAATTCCAAGGAGTCCAAGAATCCTAAATTCAAACCCGGCCTTCCAGTCCATTATGAAGGCAAATTTGTTACCACTGGATGCTAGAACTTATTTATCTTAACAATCTGTTGGCCTTACTTATCACTTTAAAATATTTAGACACATGGCAGCCAGACCTTCACAGGTGCTCTAGCCCTGGGCCCAACAATTGCAGGGATGGGCCTGGTTCGGAGCAGGGGCCTTGGAAAGAGAGGAGCCAGACAGGTTTGCCTCCTGGCCTGCTCCCAGCTTTGAGTGAGTCCCATCTGCTGGGAATCCCCAGACTGTTTTAAAATATGCTGTTACAGACAAAAATGTAAAACACTGTTTTCACGTACTACTTCTCCGTATGTAGCCCCTGTGACTTCCCTGCTTTCATTTAAATCACCTCATTTAATTTTCCCAACAACTCTGTTACATGGGCATAGATATTTCCTTTTGATTAGGGAGTAAACAAAGGTCCTCAGATATTAAGTAACTTAAAAGTCATATTGTTGTTGGTAACAGGAGAGAGACGACTGTTTTGAAATTGTCTTAAAAGACAATCATCTTTTTGGATTAAAAGACAATCATCTTTTTTGTATTGCTTAAAGAAAACTGGCTAACTTGTGATGAAAGAGGCCCCTTAAACTAGTCACAAAATATGAATACGGAAGTCTTTAACTTACAGTCCTCGCTGCCATCCTGTGAAGATGAGGTTACAGAAATCGCCCAGTGATACAGTAATACATTGCAGTTACAGCAATACAATGGCAGAGGTGGGACTTACACCTTGGTCTGGACCAGCCCAGAGCCTCTACTGCCTTTGTTGTAGAAACCAGTAGAATTCTAAAGAAGAGTAACAGTTGAATTAATCACACTGTGTACAAGGGGACACTCAACCCTGGCCAAACACCCTCTGCAGATCTCTCTAGGAGAGAAACATGCAGTGTTCCTGGGGGGCTGCGAGCATGGCTTGTAATATACCTGGAACCCCCGAACCTGAGCTCTGACAGGAAGAACTGCTGAAACTACACAGCACCATTGCAGAAGACTGACTGAGAAGCATGAAGGGATCCAAACGGCACAAACCTGGGAGCCTGGGGACACCTGGGCTCAGGTCCCGGTTCTGCCCCAACTACATGTGTGATCAGGGGCAGGATGGGTTTGGAGAGGGGACTAAGCCCCGTCTGCTGTTGGGAGCTGTGTTTACCTCCGGTCCATGGACAGGGTGAGGCAGTATAGGTTGTTCTAACCAGACTAATGGAAAGATGTTTCATAACAACTCTAATTCACTAAAAACAAAAATGAAACTAAAACAAAATGCAACACCATCTCTGTGCAGGTCAGCTCACAGAACGTGAGACGATCTGAGTCACTCTGTGGAGGGGACACTGCTCACACGGCCCCCGCTCCACCATTTCTTCCTCTCCGTTCCACCAGCGAGGGAAGTTCTTTCTAAAGCTTTCTGTTCTTGTCCATGAACAGATCACACGTTCTGCCAAATCCTCACATCTTATCTACTTACTTCCTGTGTCGTTTGAGGCAGGTGTCCTCATTCCTGTTCGTGAGGTGGAGAAGACAGGCTCAAAAGTCACACCCCTAGAGACACTGGATTCAAGCTTCTAGAGCTTTACGGCCTACAGTCTCGCAGCCTTTGACTGTCCTTCTTGGTGTACCTCTAAATAGAAACCACAGGGCGAACAGCCAGTGCAAGTGACCCTCCGGCCCTGTTTCACTGGATGCTGTGCTGTCACTCTGGGACAAATGCTCAGGTTCCTTACCTGTTGAAATAAGACTTGCCTCCTAGGATTTTGTGATCACGAAGTTAGTTACTGCATCAAACACGCTTAGAGCAGTGCCAGACAGCAGAAAGGATTCGCTATTGTTGTTATCATTCTATTAGGGAAGTGAAACTCTCATACCTACCATTAACTCAAAACAATGACCAGGTTTCAGGAGCACGGAAATTTCCACTACGAACCCCTATCCAAACCCGGAACATAAAACTCAGAAACAGGAAAGCACTAGGCTAAGGAACCCAGCAACGATGTGGAGTCAGCCACCTGAACCATGTTCTCTTCTGCCTCCAATGGACTCGGAAATAAAGTTCAGCTTTAATGACTATGTTGCATGTAATAAAACACCAGTTTCATGACTCCTGGGATACTGCGTGGGCAACACTCCCCTCCCCCACCCCCACCCCCGGAGATAATGAAAGTGAAGATCCAATTTGAACTCCCTGGGAGAATGGCAGGAAGGCCAAGGCTACCCCTGGCACCCGGAAAACCTTCCCTATAAAACCAGGACACTGGTTATACCAGTTCCATGGCATAAAGTTGTAAGGTGTCAGCATAGGGCATTTATAGGTTTGAAATGCATGGCTTTCCACAGCTTTGCTATATGTGGGCTGTCCAAGCTTCACTTTTCTCAAATGGCTTTGGAGACCCATTTTGGTTGGGTGGAAAATTCGTTCAGCATACTGGGAAGGGAGGTGTGAAAAGGCACTGTGGTTCTTCACACTTACTATTTCCATCCTGTTCGGGGGCGGTGCCCCAACATGAGGAAACCTGCACTCCAGGGCTCTGCAGACACAGACCCAGATGGCGGAGTCTCACCCCTGGTGGAAAGACCTGTGCCTTCCCATATTAGGAAGCATTGAGCAATCTCATCCTTCGGCAGCATTTACCTCTGTACCAGTTAGACTGCCCTGCCCTGTATGCAGAAAGCATTTGCCCATCAGATTTCTAAAGACAAGTGGAAAGTCAGAGAGGAGAGCAAGTCTTTTGAATGAGCCTACAATGATGGGGAGACAAATAGCTAGGAAAGCGTCTGAGCACCCCAAGAAGTTAGGCCACCTGCTTCATGTAAGAATGAGCCCCGGGGATGGGGAGGGAGGGCAATGACGTGATCAAGGATGAGGCTTCATTGAGGAAGTCATCCAAATGCTTTTCGCTTATTTTTTTTTTAATGTATTTTTCAATTACAGTTTACATTCAATATTATTTGGTATTAGTTTCAGGTGTTACTCGGCCATAAAAATAAAAAAAAAGAATGACATCTTAACTTTTGTGACAGCACGGATGGACCTAGAGGGTATTACGCCAAGCGAAGTCAGTCAGTCTCGCACTTTTTGAAATGAACGTTTGCCAGCTGGGATAGTACAAAGAGTGTGGGGTCACAGCGATCTGCTTTTGAATCCTCTCTAGCTAAGTGACCTGAGTAAGTCTCAGTCTCTACCCCGCAAGACAGAAAGAGCGGGACCTCCTTCCCAAGGCTGTTGAGAGGACCACTTGGCACACAAGCACTTAAAAAATACTACCTTTCACCCAGTCCCAGGATGTTGGGTTATATTGTTGACCAATTAACTGGAAATAAAGAGGGGGAAGGGGAGGGCAAGTCTCATTAAGAGGAAATACAGAATTATTTTATAGTTGTCAAAGGTTCCCTGAGAAACCTTGATTTTCCTGGACCCTTGCCCTGGGGGGAAAAATTAAAGAGGTTTTGAAATGCTCGTATGCATTCCTGCATTCCATAGGGGAGCCTGTCAGTCACCAGGGTTTGTTTGGGTAACCTCCGGAGGAGGACGCCCAGCCCAGCCTCCTCACCGCCTCCAGCAAACATGTAATCGGGGGTTATTTATGCGTTCCTTCCCCAATAAAAAACTCTCTGACCTGGCTTGTATTTTCTTGACGCTTTCAATTAAGGAAATAACAAAACAAACCCTGTCCTCTATCCATGGTTAGGTCTGGCAAAAATGGACTCAACCAATTATAAATTTGGCCCTGGCTGTTTTCTTAAGATGCCCTATAGGCCTGGGTGTGAGCAGTTACGAAAATGAATGAGCATAATTATTGCACAAACCAGCCTAACAGTTTAGTTCACACTACCTCTCTTGTTTGTCTCCATCATGTCAAGCATTTGCATTGTGGAGAAATATTTTCCACATGTAAGAAGACATTTTTTCTAAGCATCATCAGAATGGTCCCTTGCTACAGACTGAAGCAACACCTCCTAGGCAAAGTCAGCTGCATGCAATAAAATACCAATCTATGAAACATGATTAGGACAGGGGGAACATTCCTCACATCAGGCCCTTTGCAAAGCGACATCTCAGTTGGAAAACATACACTTGTCCCTATTGTACCCTACTGTACTGCTAACGGCTATTCATTTGGACAAGGAACCGGGGCATCAATTGTCTCGTAAACAAAGGAATCTGAAGACCACAGAATATAAAAAGCTACATCCGCTGGTGTTCACCAGGCTGTAGAGTAGTGCTCTCCCCTGCTATCTCAGCACAGCTGCTTTGAGGGTGTCTCTTCTGCTCCTGGGATGCCAGGCACGTTCTCAAGTTCAAATTTGCCTCCGGAGTTTCAAATCTGCAAGCTCACTTCCCACTGGATGTCTCTGCTGTACCTCCGTGGTTCAGAAAGCCAACCCCCCCAATTCCCCAGTTTCATCAGTTCTCTTTGCTTGTCACATCTTGAAGATTTATGCCCCCCCCCCCCATACTGCCACTCTCCTAGTCATCTCAGGCCTAGAAGACTCAAACCCATGCCCATTCCTATCCGTTTTTCACTCTGTAGCCACAGAGATGATTTCCAAAATACTTTGAATGCCTTCACATTGTCTTCAGTCTAATGTTGAAACTCCTTTAGCGGCACAAAAGGCTAAGACCTGGCTCCCAGGTTCCTATCTCATGAATCTTCCCCTACTCCTGCCTCCAAGGCCGGTCACCTGGAACGTAGCCTGCCTCCGCCTGCAGCCGTGAAGGATGGAGGAGAGCTCAGGCCCTGGAGAGAGGCAGCCTGGGACCGTGGTGTTGGAGCAATGCTGGGCAAGCCACTGAACTTCTCTACCTATGACATGGGGAAAACAGAAATACCCACCTCCTGTGGCGGTGAGAATTAAGTGCGATAACATGTGCGAATCACTCCGCACAGCCCTGGCCTACAGTGAACACTCAGTAAATGCTGACCGTTATTTGAAGGCTGCTACTCAATGTCATCTAACCTTGGTGCACTCAGGGTCCCTGCTCACACACCAAGTTCTTAAAAGGTGCCCACACGGTGAGGGTGAATCACAAATGGGCTTCTTTCCTTCTGGGCTGCAGACGGTCCGTGCAGACGGTCCTCTGCAGACAGTGCCTGGCATGCACTTTCTTTCTCCAGACACACCCCTCAGAAAAAAGGATGCTCCTCAAATTTGGCCCAGTGGTCTCATCAAGAAACAACGTGCCTACTCCCCAGGACTGGGTGGAAGGGGGGCTTTCAGGGAATGTGGTCCTGAGGAAGGTACTGTCTCCTTTCTCCCTCGAATCTGAAGGATGGTACGGAGCTGCACTAGTGTTCTGCTCAGGAGGGGGAGAGGGTGCAAAGGAGGATACAGGGTGTAGCCGCAGGGGCTAGAAACCAGAGTTCTCTGACCTGGCGTAGAGCTTAAGGGTTAAGTAAAGCAATAAAAGGGTAAGCCTTTGAGGTCTGTATCGTGCCTGTCTAAGTCCACAGGGATAAGAGAATAAATGGAAGCACTGGCAAGAGATTCCAGAGAAGGAACGTTGTGCAGCACTCATCTGGGTATAACCTGTCACGACTCTGGTCCTCTACTCAAGCCTGCTTTTCACGGACTAGGAAGGAAGCCCACCAGGGACTGGGAAACCACCACACTGGCGCTGCCACCTAAATGAAATCACGTACCTCTGGAAACCCTAACACTAGATGGACCATCCAATCCAGTTTATTTTTTCTCCATTAAAAATATTTTTAAGCACCGACCAGTTTCCATGCACAATAGTGGGGATAAAAAGACATACAAGGCATGGTCATTGCCCTCAACTGTTTACAGAAAAGTGGGGAAGGCAGGCATATACACAAATAAGTGTAATTCCAGGTGGGTAGTACTACATTAGAAGCACAGATAATGTACATAGTCAGCACAAAGGTGCCCAGAGTGCCAGGTAGGGGGCCAAGGAGGGTAGCATGGAATATATGATCTTCTGGATCACCTCATCCAGACAAGGTGATGGTCCACCGTGAATCACAGGTGAGTAAGAGTTCACTAGGTACCAAAGTAGGAGAAGGAATTACAGGCGGAGGAAGCCACGAGTATACAAAGTCTGGAAGCACAAAACAGCATAGTGCTGTCAGGGAGAAGGAGTGGAGAGAACAGGCAAGGCTGGAGAGCAGAAAGGGTCTGAGACAAAGGGAAGAAGCTTGCTCTGAATGGTGCATTTTATTCAGGAGGATGTTTAAGCAAGATCTGGAAGTGTGTGAAAGGCAGACTGGGATTTAGGGTGGGGTACACAGACCTAGGCTGAGCCCGTCATACTTCACAGTTCTCAGCACGTTTAAGATGAGTTCATCTTACAGAAAATATCACCTCGTCTGTTTTCCAAGGCATTTGAACTCAGCAATTAACCAATCTTTTCCTAACGGAGCTAGAGAAATCAGAACTACCCAAGCCGGCAAGTGTTAAAACACTGAGAAACAAATGTGGCAACAGCTCTTGCCTATTTGACCATAACCATCAACATAAATGTGGAGAGAAAACAGCTGTGACAGCCAAGGGAGGAAAACACACGGTGGCTTCTTTGCTGTCTCCCCAGGACACAGCGCACAGCGCATTTAGAATAGCTGATTAGATGGTGAGGGAAATCTACCTGTCTCTGTCTCTCTGTCTCTCCCTCTCCCCCACCCCCCCGCCTCCCTCCCTCTCACTCCGAATGCAATTAGAGAAGAGAGCTTCATTCACACTGAATCTAAAAATAGATGATGGCCGAGTTCACAGACTGACAGCTGCACTCTCATACAGTAACCAGGAAGGGAAAGGGATGGCTAATTTAACTTAACAGCTTCCAAAACAAACAGTGCAGAAGAAGTCCAGGATTGAAGAGAAAACACGAAGGTCACTTCTTCAAAGAGCTGGAAGCGGAATGGGGTCACCCTGTGGGAGTTTATCAGTCCTCCCAAATCCTGATGGAACTGGCTAAGTATTCCGCCCAGATCTGCCTGGAGTCCCCAAGACAAGAGTTTTGGCAGATGAAGCTGCTCAAGGAATCCAAGCAAGGTCATGCAGAAGGGCCAGGACTTGCCCTTGGTAACTTCTTCTGACTCACCTGGATACCCAGAAGCTAAGATTTCTAGATAAGATAAATGAGCACTTTTTCCCCCTTCCCCATATCTAAATCACACTCTGCTTAGCCTGGGGCAGAAAAAAAAAAAGTTATTCAGGAAATAAACATGGATCATTAAGGGGGAGAGACCAGGTGTCTAAGAGGAGTGACCCATTTCTTCCTCTGCTCAGTCTGCCCTGCCCAGGATGACGGCTGGGCTTCAAAAGAAACAAGGGAATGCTTGTGGACAGGAAGCAGATCCTCTCTGCAGCTCCCACAGACCTGTGCAGGCTCTCAGGGCTGCTGCCAGCCAGCTAAATGTCAGATCACTGCACCCCAGCATTCCGAGACACACTCCCTCCATCGCCCTGGTGACTAAGCTGTTTCAACAGCTGTGTTATTGCTGGAGTCCGGCCAGTGTTACTCACACAGAGTGTCTGTTTCGTAGGGCTTACAGGGCGGGGGGGTTACTGCACTCAGCTTTTGGGGTTCTATTTGCAGGTCAGGTCCTCCCCTTGATCCATCAGCCAGGACAGTCCCTGGACCCGAGCTCTGGATAGCAACGGGACAGCGGGCTCCCTCCCAGGCTTCCAAAGGTGGACAGATTCCTAACAGCATAAAGAGGGTGCAGAAGGCACGTGTGTCTGTGTGAGAGTGAGAAGGAAACAGTCAAAAGCCATGACCCCCCGGTGAGCCCCGAGAAACCTCCATTGCCCTCCCTCAGTAAAAGCTGCTCACACTCACAGGTGTTAAGCGAGTTCCCTTTTCTTCTCTCTCTCTCTCCAGCCATCTCCTTCAGTCTTTTCCTTGAAATGACTTCTTTCCTTTGGGGTGATATTGGCATGCCCCCTGCCTCCATTGGTCTCTCCATGCATCTCTCTCCACAAACTTGCCCTGAATACTAGGTCTGGGCAGCATCCTCCTGGTTGCTCCTCCCTTAGCCAGTGGCCTCCTGCTCTGTCATCCCATTGCTCACGATGATTTATGCTCCTATCACTTCTGAAGCAAGATGGGCCTGTTGGCTTGTTCCTCTCCCCCACATGCCCACATCTCTAGTCTCTTTCTCAGCATAGTAGGCACTCCATTACTAAGTGCTGAACAAACCAACTCAAACCCCTTACATTGAGGGGGGAGGGGAGAAGGGAAAAGTCATTGCACCCGGGACCCTATTTTCCTGTTAGCGGGGTCAGTTTCTATTTCTAGTCCACTAGAAGCTGTGGACTAAGAGCCCTATCAGTCTGTTCTCCCTCCTGAGTTCTCACCACAAGCAATAGGGCTGCATTTTCTAATATTGAAGAGATCATAGAAATGTAAGTTTCTTTTATTTTTTATGTTTTCTTTATTGATTTTTTTTTTTTTTTTTTTAGAGAGGGTAAGGGAGAGGGAGCGAAAGACAGAAACACTGATGAGAGAGAACATTGACTGGCCGCCTCCTGCATGCCCCTCACTGGGGATTGGGCCCACAATCTGGGCATGTGCCCTGACCGGGAATTGAACTTGCGACCTCTTGGTGTGTGGGTCCACTGAGCCACACCAGCGAGGTGAAATGTGAGTTTCTTATAAAGAGGGTCTTGTATGTTAAAAATAAATAACACAATGATCCTTAAAGCCTCACATTTTTGAGTGCCCACTATGTGTAGACATCTCTGGCCACACACAGATGCCAGCCAGATAGGAACAATCATCTACACGCTTAAAATGAGGAAACTGAGGCCCAGAGTCACAGTGCTGGTGTGGGAGGGAGAGAAACACGAACTCAGGTTTGCCTGACTCCACAGCTCAAGTTCTTTCCATTATGTCAGGAGTTCGGAGACTATTTCTTACCCTAGGAAAGCCACTAATTAGCTGTACAGTTCGAGTCAGTTGCTTTACATATTGCATTCTTTCTTTAAATACTGAAGTTGAATCATTTGATGACTAAGGTCCTTCTCGTTCTAACAATCCATGAATGTAGAAATCTAAACTGCCACCAGCCACTGAACTGCCTTCTCCACTGGAGGCATTATGGCAAAAACAAAGAACAGTAAGACAATTCCTGCCCTCAGGGCACTTCTAGGAGTGATAAGGGATGAAAACTGGAGTTTGACTACTGTAAGAGCTAAACAGTAACAAATACAAAAATACTAGCGTACACGGGGGTGGGGAGGAAAAAAAAAGTCATAATTATAAAACGACATTAGTACATTTCAACAATGGTTTTTCCTCCTCCCCGCAAAATATGTGTGTGCTGCCCGCAGGAAAAGACAGCCACCAGAAGGGATCACATCTGTTTCACGGGAAAGCTTTGTTTCTGACAAGTTTCGTAAAGGAAAAAGTAGGCTAGAACAAGCTTTGTATTTCCAGCCCATCTTTTCTTAGTCCTCATGAATGAGGAGGGGGTGCAAATGAGAGCAGGCAGCCAGGGAGAAAAATAATGTGGCTGGTGGTTCCTGACCTCCTGGACTCCTGCCGTCAGAGAAGCCCGAGAGGCAACATTTAATTGTGGAAAAACCAGCCTTGCTAGCCTCTTATCTTTTTCCTCTGTGACTTAAACCCACAATTACTGGCAACCCCTCGATTCCGAGCCACTCAGCTGGTGGTGGCAGCGATGGCTGTGTCTGTCGCTGAAAAGCAAAAGGGGAGTCCGATTGTACCTGCCTCCGAGCCCGCCTCGTGCAAACACAGCCCTAGCCCAGCTTTATGACTTCTCCCATTAAAAAGTTCACAGATGCCCTCCCGTCGGGAATACCACATGCAAGAAGTCCAGACGGGGGAAAAAAAAGAAATGCGATTTCCAGCTGCTGTAATTCAAAGGACAAGCTATGAGTCTCAAATCCTGAATTCCACATTTCATTTCAGCACCAGATACGTGATTTTCGATTTCTCTCCTGAAGGATCAAACTCCAGATTTCTTTGCCTGGTCATCAAGGCAACTCACCAACTGACCTCTCTGTCTTCCAGGAGCTTGTCTTTTCTCTCCAATATGAAATTCTCCCACAGCCTAACAAATGGGCTTACTGTCTTTTGCATAGAACATGTTATTTCACAGCTTTTCACAGTACAAAAATATGGGTGTTAGTCCTGACTTTCTCACCTGCAAACCAGGTGACCTTGGAGAAGTCACTTAACTTCTGAGGTTGCCTCCCATCTACTTCTGCTCTCATTCTGAATCATTCTGCTCCCAAACATTTTAATCTGTATGTTAATAACATCTACTCTAAAGGGTATTCTCCACCTGTTTAAAGTGCTGATATTTGGCACTCGTGCGGTCTACCTATACCATGAAGTTGGAGCTCTCCCCTTGAGATTCACAGACGTCTGAATTCCACGGATGACTTTTAGAGCCTCAGTAGAAATATGAAAACAATATGTGTGAATGGGGCCTGTGCGCATTTTTCTCCCAAGGTTCAGATCCTTGATGCAAAGTTAAGAACCACTGTCCTGAGGTAATGAGAGGCCTGTGGAAGCACCACCTGGGTCCCTGTTTGCACACGCGGCCCTGCTGCCTGCTTTTCTGGGCTTCTACATTCTCGCCAGAACTCACATTCCTCTTCTCTGCTCAAGTCCAAGGATAATAATAACTCACTTTTATTGAGCATTTATTATGTACCAAGCACTTAGTATGTAAAAGCCTCACAGGTACTCTTCTGGTTTAATCCTTAAAACAATCCCACAAGGGTGGTACTACTATTATTTCGGTTTTATAGAAGAAGATAATGAAGTACAAGGGAGTTCAGAAACTTACCAAAGGTCACATAATGTGTAAGTCACAGGTTGGGGATTTAGTCCAGACACTGGCTTCGCATAACAAAATGAGGCTGCCTTTGGACTATTTCTTTGCCATAGATAGTAGACTGTCACAAATTCCACCATCCCCTTTAAGCTTCCACCCATAAAGACTCTTTAAAAATTACCTTCTCAGGGAGTTAATCATTTCCCCTTCTGTGTTCATGGAATACTCTGGGCGCTTAGCACTGAGCACACTGGTGTCATTTTTGTTTATCTCTGAACTAGACTGTGAGCTCCTAACTCATTGTTTTGAATGCATCTTGAATATTTACTATGCCTGGAGCTGTGCTAAGTATGGAGACACAAAAATGAACAAGGTATGGTCCCTGCCCTCAAAATTCAGTCTTGTAGAATAAAGAGAAGTAAACATAGAAGGGCCATGATGTTTTTTGAAACTGTATTATGAAGGAGGACTATCTTTGTAACTTAAATCCTAAAAAAAAAAAAAAGCCAGACATAGTAGAAGCCCAATAAATGAACACTGAATGAATGAATGAAGTTGGGGAGGAAGCCTCAGAAGCTAGACTGTTAAATGAAGAGATCTACCATCCCTTCATGAAAACCCTTTGGTTATTTATACACTGACTCACCTAAAAACTGCTTCCTGTGTTGGTGTCTATGATACATTTTTTAATGTCAGACCAAAAATACACTTCCAGTACAGCAACCCTGTCTGCCTACCCAAGGACTAGAAATGAACACAGGGGAACACGTAACAAAATAAAGTAAAAGAAAACTTACTCATTTCAACACTAAGCTCACCCACAAACAAAGGATCGTCCATCCTGACCGAGAAGCGTCTTCTAAAGTGGTTCACACGTGAGGGTCTCCGGAGTCAGCTATTTACAAAGCTGCAGGGATACTTGTGAGATTTTATAGAGCCAAAGAACCTCAAGTGAGTCATGGCCTCGCTGCAAAAGAATGTTAGAGTAGCTGGGACTTTGGGGGTCATTTAGTATAACTTCTCACTCAGAGCAGGAAGCCACTCCACAGCACTATTGATAGACGCATGGTGGGACCCAGGTACCAGAGCCACAGATAACTTTCATTTACAACTATCTATTTCCCACTGGGAGACTTTGGACAAATCAATTAACCTCTCTCATCCTCAGTTTCCTCATTCTGCCAGGGAGAACTGTTGAGATGATCAGATAAAATAAAAGTAAAGTTGTCTTAATCAGAGATGACTTTGTTACAAGTAACAGGATTTTCCCACACTAGCTTAAGCAGAAATTAGCTGGAAGGATATAAAGGCATCTCAAGGAACTCAGGGACACCAAGTTCTGACGAGCTTGAGGGACCAGAACCAGGAAGAGAAATCTGCCAAGAAGAAAGTCATTACTTGCAGTCGATCATAATTACACCCATGGTCCTTCATCTCCACTTTCTCTTTGCATCTGATTTCAACCAACTTTCTCTGCTTCTCCATGTGCATGGTGAATGCTGGCTGCCCAGAGAGCCTTCAGGACTTTTCTGTTTAAATGCTAATGAAGATGGGCCTAGAAATATTAAGCCCCAGTTTTTGAAAAAAAGAGAATCTGATTATTCCCCCTTGGGTCAAGGGCCCATCCTAGTCCAATCATCTGAGGCTCGGGGACTGATCAAGTGGCCAGCTGCTCATTCAGGAGGCACGGTGGAAGCCCACTCTCAGGGAGGGGAGAGAGGCAAGTTCTGCAAGAATATGGTTGAGACCGAAGCAAATGGTTGGCAGCAAAGACAATCACCAACATCTCTCGTGCAAAAGCACTTGGTAGCCCTGGCCGGTGAGGCTCGGCTGGTTGGAGTATCATCTCCTACACTGAAAGGTCTCAGGTCGATTCCTGGTCAGGGTACATATGGGAAGCAACTGATAGATGTTTCTCTGTTTCTCTCTCTCTCTCTCTCTCTCTCTCTCTCTCTCTCTCTCTCTCTCTCACCCCAGCTCCTCTTTTCCTATCTCTAAAATAAAAACAACAACAACAAAAAACATATCCTAGGGTGAGGATTAAAATAAAAAAGTACTTGATAAAGGAATCACATTACCACCCAAGGCAAACCATCACTGTGGTCATCACCACCACCACCACCAAACAGCTTCTGCTTGATTACTACCAGTGACAGGCCGCTCTCTTCTTAAAGACACAGTGGCCTTTTCATTGCTGAACAACTCTGATTATTAGAACTCTTTTCTATGACAGCACCTTTTTTCTTAAGATACTACATTAAAATATTTTCAATATTCCCCCAAACCTTACTTTTAAAGAAAGCATAATTTTGCTTGTTAGGTCAGACCTGGGCTTTCCTTTGTGGTCATAATATGAATAACCAGTAAGGCAGGAAATATAGATTCATTGGACAATTATTTTAGGAAACAATCTAGACCAGAATAATTAAAAATCAGAACCTCTTCTTCTTTTAAAGAATTTCTACTCCCTTGACTATTAACACTGGCTTACTAAAGCCAAAGAGGAACTGCAACCATTTCTAGCATCAGCATGTAGACAGTACGTAGATGTTGAAAGAAATGGTTTTTTCCAATGTAGAGTCCCTGGCACTTTTGAGAGTAGAATTCTGCCTTGTTTAACAAAGGATTTTCCTTCCCCCTTCTAACTTTCTTTTGCTTTGGAAAGCATAATCCAGAAACAATTTTACTTCATATTTTCTAAGGTTACCCAGAAGTATAATTCCCCATAAAATAACCTCACATTAGCTATGTGATGACTGACTGCATTTAAATAGTAATAAGAAAACCTAAAGTTAGACAAGGAGGGAAACACACAAAAACACCTTATATATACTGGGGGAGGCGCCAGGAATCTGCTGGCTGCTGGCTGCTTCGCTGTTCACATTTCTCATTGATGTCACCAGGCTTTCATTTTAGTAACCAGAATATACTTATTATGGATGCAAAGAGAATCTCCTCATTTATATTCTAAACTCAGAGCAGGAAATGAGCCACGTGGGTGATCTGCAGCTGTGGCACTATAAACAGGACCTGCCTCCCTCCTAGTCTCGGTTCGAGACTACACTACCTTCCCTGAACTACATACAGATTGGGAGATTTTTAAAAAATTGAAAAATACACCATTTTAGAAAGACCAGACCAACTTCTGTCCAAAAATTAGAGGCCGCTGATTGGTGGAAGGCTCACTGACCTGTACAGTGTAGTGTACTTGTTGCTATGTACCAACCGCCAACGTGGTTGCTATACAACGAGGAGATCCTGCTGTGTCTCCAGCCAGCTGTGCTACAGCGGGCGATTATCACTGGCTGTAAGGTTTTTTCATCTGGCAAATTAAAGGACTAGTCTTTAACATCTGGAGGTCAAGCACCTATTTGAAAACCTGACAAAAGCCACAAACCCTCTTACTCCAAAAAGTCATTTAAGTATATACAAGTAAAATTTTCCATAGCATATCAGGAGGCTCACCTGGTCCTTGAAATCTACCCATAAGACTCCTGGTTGGAGATGATTAGACCAGCAGTACTCTAACGTTGCTTCCGGTGCTCAAAGTCTGCAATTACACAGCTAATGTTTAGTACCAATTACTGCAAATTATTCAGCATCATAGATGAGTGTTTTATTAAGAGTACAGATCAAGCCAATGCAATCTACTTTCCAGTAAGCCAGTGGATAATTGGAAAGAGGTGGGAGGGACTGGATATAGTAAACTATAAATATTACTTTTTTAAAAAATCTTGGGAAAGTTTTAGAGGAGCCCAATTCTGCTTCTCGGTTAGTTTTTTAATTTGGAAATACATAACACAAAACCATGGAGCCAGATAGAGAGATCCAGACAGCTTTACAGTAATGTTGTCCGAGTGAAGGGCTTACCAATCATCACACAAAAACAAAACAAAGCCAAAGGTTTCCATGCTCCTGTCAATATTAACATGTTCACAATGATTAATTCCAAAGTTGTACTTGAAGATTCCCTCAAAGGGAAAGATAATCCATGAATGAGAGTGAACAAATATGATGTCCCTAATCATACTTGGGACATCATCAAAATACAGTTTTCTCCCATGACTTTAGTTTCTTTCTATTCCAAGTCAGTAGGTAAGACTGATTCACACTAGTAAATTTTAGGTTCCAGCCTTCGTTTGAAGGCGGTGTATGATTCCCTAAGAAAGACTAGCCATGTAAACCCACCTTGAATACTGATAACCTCCCAACTTTTATCCACCACTACAAATCCTACTCCATTTAAGTCTCCTGGATCTTTCTGGTGTATTTTGAGCCTTTTTTGGCTTATCTTCTTTTGAGGGGGAGACGTGTGAGAATAGCGGTAAATTTTGAAGTTTTTATTTCTGCTCACATGAATTCTGACTGAGGTAGGTAAAGAAATGTAAAAGGTAACTTTGAAAATCTTGGTGCATCCAGCCTGCAATAAAAAATATCTAATCAGACATGTTTTTTTTTTTGTTTGTTTTTTTTTCTTCTTCTTATAAACAGAGAGAGTAACACGGTCATGAATCAAAGAAGGTCTCTGTTTGGGGGGAGTGGAATGGTAGAATTCTTTTTCTCGGTAGTTGCTTCTACATATTTTGTTAAAGAGATTATCTGCTGAAGCATGAAATTCCAGTTGTGTGAATAGCATATTACCAATGATCTGTTCCGCCATAGCAGTTGTAGTTTTGTGGTGTATGAAATCCTCTGCCCCATTCAGCTCTCTCTGTGGACGCTTCCCAAGAAACATCAGAAAACAGAATTAAGAACCCTGACTCTTATTGATGGCCAACAATAAGTTCACAGAAGGACTCTCTGACTTTTTTCCTTCTGTAATTCACCCCTGATAATTTTGGATAATCTGACAGTTCATTTTTTACAGTTAACAGATTGTTTCTTTATTCTAATTGCTTTCATGTAGTCCTACTTATTAATATTCCACAACAGGTGCACAAATAGAAGAGCACAACCATTTCATAAAAAGTTTGGCAATTTTCTCCCAGGACACTCAGCCATCTAACTTGAATATCTACTGGATTATAGTATCATTCTGGGTTATGTTTTTTTTTTTTTTTTTTTCTTTATTGATTTTAGAGAGAGAAGAAGGGAGAGGGAGAGAGAGAGATAGAAACATCAATGAGAGAGAACATCAATTGACTGCTTCCTGCATGCCTCCCACTGGGGATTGGGCCCACAACCTGGGCACATGCCCTAACAAGGAATCAAACCAGCGACCTCTTGGTGCATGGGTTGATGTTCAACCACTGAGCCACACCGGCTGGGCTGTTCTTTCTTTTCTTTTCTTTTTTTTTTATTTTTATAAGAAATAAGTTTTACCAGAAATGTTTTCAGTTCAGTTTGAGAAAAGAAAAATCACTTGTCATTTATAGAAATATGTAACTCCATCATTTTATGTAGTCATTTGCAATAACGAAACAAGCAAGTTCGACTTAACATTCAACTGTAGCGTACAGCACAGGGCTCAAGGCAAAACAACAACTTCATTACCTAAGAACAGAATAGACACTCTGGCTTCCCCACTGCATACCATTTACCAGTATTTCTTCAGCCTAAGGGATTTTTAGACCTCTGAAAATCCTAGATTTATTACCCAACACAGAGCAATCCATCCTGAGGCTTTCTGCCAATGAATCTCAGTGCTTCTATTTCAACAGCCTGTAGATTTGAAAGCTGGGTTAAGACATATCAAACACACACACACACACACACACACACACACAAACACACACACCTCCTTCTTTGATCACTGCACCCAAGTTCCTCAAAAGGAGCCCCATGGAGAGTCTGAAGTTATACTAAGTATGTTTCTTGCAGTTAGAATCCGTAGAGTGACATTCTGTTACAAGTGGGTATCATGTTAGCCAACTCAAACCTATATTTCACAAATACATATATAAATTGAGTGAGCGACTGACAATACACTTTAAAAAGAAGGAGATATACCCACTCTAGAGGCTATTTATTTTCAAATACAGAATTAGGTGTTACATAAAAATCTAAGCCCATCACATAGATAAGCATTCATTTCTCCCCGTGATTAGCCATACATCCAGGCGCCAAATATTTAGGCTGACATTTTGCTGACACCCTTTTCAGTGTATTCACTCTCCCTCCATGTCCTGACTCTTTGGAGTAAAAACTGAAGTCTATGTCTCCTGAAATTCTACGGAAACATCACATTTGTGGCTTGACAAACAGGTTAATTCCATGCCTCTGAAATGTTCAGAAAAAGTCATCACTGACCCAATTATAGATTTCCCACAGATAGGTCTGCTCAGAATTTGTAATTAGTATTCACTGAAAGGTCAGTTACTCCCCATTTCTAGGCATCTCTAAGTCTCTGGATTTTCTTCAATTGGCCTTCCTTCCCCAGATGTTGTAGATGATTATTTTTAAACTATCACCGTTTAAAAGTTGAACTGGCTAATACTTTTCATATTTATCACCAAATGACAATTTTAGGTATCAGAAATGTTTATGCTTAAAAGGTGAAAAGTAGAGATTCTGTTTAAAATTCTTTTGATTCTTTTCAAATGTGGGTTCCTTTTTTGTATAATATGCATGGACTATATTCTTTCTCAACAATCAAATATAATATATACAGTCTCTAACCACTTTTATTACTATAAATTACTCTTTAATGTCATCATTTTCCCTCCAAAAGATCAGCCTGATTAAATCTTGGAATTGATGAAACAATGACTAGCATTTAAATAAGTCAATGCTTTTCTAGTTTTTAAGGGTTTGTCAGGATCTCAAATCCTAGTTAAAATCTGTATCACATTAAATTAAAAGGCTTACAAGATATAAACATTTAACCCAAATAACTAAAGGTCATTTAAAATATAGAGCCCTTAGATTATTTTATCTGATCAGAGATCCTTTAAAGACACGTAAAAACTCTGACCATATATATATGGGAAATGCCAACTTTATTTCATAGTCCAAATGAGAAATCTCTTTTTTATTTAGAATCTAAAATTCATTTCATAGACTGCCTAGGAAAGCTTAAAGAAAAAATAGGATTGGTCCTGACTTTTCCTTACATTGGAGGTAATATTGTTACAGCTGAATCTTTGATAAATAGGAAGTCATCCACATATAATAGGATCTCGTTCACTGTACTCCCAGTCTCTTTCCTCCTGTCCCATTTATTGCTGTCAGGAAGGAATCCAAACAATGATAAAATATACAATGTGGACAGGCAGTCTCATGCATTCCTAACGTAAGGGTCAGAGCAAAATTTATCATGTCTTACAAATATTATTATAATTAAAATACTTGCATGTATATATCCACATCAATGAGCAAAGACATATCATTGCTCTTTAGCCAGTGCCTTCATTGTCCATAAACAAAAGTATAGAGAATAAATCTAAGGAAAAAAAAAATTCCCACAAACCCAACATGTATTAAAGTTAATAGCCCCTACCCACTGCTCCTGCTCAAAAAAAGGATTTTTAAAATCTAGTTTTCTCGAGGCTCTATGATTTCAGCTATTTTATGCATTTACTGATAGAACCATTAGTTATCTATCTTGTTAAGTTTTTAGTGTACCCTTATTAATTGCAGGACCTCATGTTTCAAGAAATGTAAGGATTTCTTAAGATAAGAATCCGCAGTAAAATCTTTTTCTAGATGAAGATAAAATATATTTTGGAGCCTAAATACACATTCACACTTCATTTACATATAGAAAAATTTTATCAAAACATTACCAACATAGGCATTTTTGATGTTTAGGATTAATATTTGCGGGGAAGTAATTCATCTGTAAATTTATTAAGGTATGTAATAGGTTCTGACCGCCAATTAGGATGTGTGTATGGTGGCAGGGAGGGGACGTGGAGTGGGGGTCCCAATACACCCCACAATTCTTGAATACAGTCGGCCCTCGTTTATCACGGTGAATCAGTTCCAGACTCTACCGCGATAAATGAATTTCTGCCAAGTAGGATTCTTTATTTATATAGTATACTATAGTATAGTATTTGAAAAAACCGCGATAGAGTGAAGCTGCAAAAGTCGAAGCGAGAAGTGGCGAGGGACAACTGTGCCAGCAAGGTATCCTACCATTCAACTCAATTCTGACACTACCTGGAGATAGCATCAGATTCCACAAATTAAGGGCTCAGTCCCACAAAAACTAACCTCCACTTCAGATGCCAATCATAAGCCCAGGTTGTTACCTGTGCTTCTGACTGACTGGCTGTAAACCAGAGGTTCCCACGACCACCTCGTTATGTTCAATTAATTTGCTAGAACAGCTCACAGAGCTCACTAGATTACAGATTTATTACAAAAGATATGAATCAATAGCCAGATTAATAAATACATAGGGCAAGGTCCCAAACAAAGGAGCTTCTATCATTGTGGAGCTTGGGTCCTACAGGTGGGAGTGTTCTGGTTCCCCAACCTGGAGGCTCTCCAAACCCCCTCCTTTTGGGTTTTTGTAGAGGCTCCATGACATAGCCACAGCTGATTACATCACTGGCCACTGGAGATTGATCCAACCCCCAGCCCCTCTCTCCTACCCAGAAATGGTGGCTGAGTGTGTAAGAGAAAGTTTCATTCCTCTATTTATGGTTGGTTTCCTTGGCAACCTGCCCCTATCCTTAGGTGTTTTCCAAAAGTCGCCTCATTAACATAATAAGCCCGGGTGGTGGTGGAAAGGGACTTGTTATGAATAACAAAACACACATTTCACCTTTCTGAGTCTGAAGCACTTTCAAAATCCAAGAACAAGAGCCCAAATATAACAAAAGATGTCCCCTAATGTTTTTATTGCTCAGAAAATCACAAGGGCTGGGGGAGCTATGAGCCAGAAACTGCGGACAAAGACTAAATATATATGAGAAATATTTTTTGGTCATCTGATTGACCAAACATCTATTTTTTATAAATCACAATATCATAATATTGCATATTTCTCTCATTCCAGCACATATCTTTCTTCTTGGTCGGTTAAAGTATCTGTTTCCCCACCACCACCTTCCCTAACCCCTGACAAGAACATTTTTTGTTCAGTCTTGTATCCTCAGTACCTATTGCTTAATACAGGGTTGGGACTTAGAGTCTGAATGAGTGAATGAATAAAATGTGTTATAAAACTAATGAATAAATCAATATGTAAAAGAGTGGGACAGGGTAATACCCCTTGAACGATTCCAGCTGTTGTTCAAATCTGGACATTCATATCATTTGTTCCTTCTTCCTTCTAAGTAGAATGCTCTTCTACGTAACCCCATCCTCACCCACAACTCCTTGTCAGGGTTTTCACTCCTGAACATTCACCTCAAATATCCACCTGCTCTCCTGTACACGTGCGCACACACGCCAAGGCAGCCTTTCCTTTCCCTGCTCTACAGCCTTCTCTTCAGGCTCCTCAGCCTCTTGCGCATGCCTTAGTCGCAGCACCTAGCACAACACACTGTAATGACTGGTTATTTCCCCATCACTTCCACTTGAAGGACAGTCTCCATCTGCATCTCCATGTCCAGCCATCAGTACGCTGCCTGGCAGTAGTGGGCACTCAAAAACACTTTGAAGCAATGGGCAAAGGAGTGAACGAATGGGAAGGGGAAAGTCTGCATGATGGAAAATCATCTCAGCATCATCTGTCAATCAGGTACATACGCTGTTTCCACTTCTAAACAGAGTAAATGAATGTGATTGTATATTAAGATTATTGCTGATACAGAAAAATTACAATGAGAAAAAGTGCTTTAATCCATGGGCAGGTCTCAGGTAGAACTGTTTTCAACATACTTTTTCCCTCTCACCCCTGATCCTGCTTCAGTAAAAAAAGCTTTCTTCCTTCTCAACCTAGAATTCCCTGTGCTCTCCCCACATGCCACGTGTGGCTCTCCCAGTGATCCCCGCCTCACAACATGTCTATATGCCCCGTGCCCTCAGAGCCTTGAATCACTATTGGGTATGCTAAAAAATAACCCGGTTTTGTGGGAAAATGGGTGCTCATGGGTTGATGTTCCCATTTTGACAGAGATCTTTTTCTAGGGCAATGGTTTTACTCAAAGGCCAATGGGGAAAAGCCTTTGAAACATGGGACCTTTCAGAACTCTTCAAATCACTCCACTGGGATGAGCTCCCTCGTGGCCCTACAGAGCTGAAGGGGTGACATGCCCCTGACATGTGGATTATCTTGAGCTGAAGGCCATCAAGACCAGCAGCCTCAAGAAAAACGTGTACTACTCCCTTAACTGCCTAGAAGAATTCAGATAGTGGGACTGGCACCAACTTTACCAGAGATAACTTTTTATATGAAAGATTTATCTGCATGGCAGGGCGAATTTCTAATTACCAAACATCTGCTTTCTTATCATCCTGTGAATTACCCTCCTCCCCTTCGAAGCTCTCGGCCTCTATCCCACCCTTAGCTCAGGAGGGCATACTAAGCTTCAATTACCCAACTGGCCCTTGAGTCTCATGTCTTTGGGGCTCCCGTACATATGAAATTATTTTTTTCTCTTGCTATTATATATTATGCCATTTTAACCATTAGACCAGCCAAGGGAAGCAGGGAATACGTTCCACCCCCCAGAGAGGTAGTGGAGCTTGGTGGTTAGGGAAGGGCTCTGAAGCCAGGATACCTGGGTTTGAATGCACTCTCCAGCCTTTTGACCTGAGGCAACCTCGTTGGTGCCCAAGATTTCTTAACTGTAAAACTGAACAAAAGACCTACCTCTAGAAATTGGTGGGTTAACACAAGTACTCAGAAAAGTGCCCAACAGGTAGTAAGCCAACAATAATTGTCTGTATTAATATTATCATTTTGCTGTTATTGGAACTGGCTCTGAAAGAACCCGAGGGGGGAGAGTGCCCGAGGGGGGAGAGGAACGCGAGGCGGATGCACTTACTGATCTGGTTGTTCAGCTTGAACGCAATGTCCAGCTGCAGGATAAGCAGCATGAATTGGAACCAAGGACTCATCTCCATGGAGGGGAGAGGGATGTGGACGGAAAACACAATATCATTGGCTTCTATTTCCCTTGGAATGGCTTCCTCGATGTCTCGGATTTTGTCACACTGGTCGGGTCCCCAAGGCATTAACCATTTCGCCTTGTGATGGTTTTTCCGAACATCCACACATTTCACTGACATGTAGGACACTGCCGTTGTGGGCCCTGGAGCTGAAAAGAAAATGTTTTACCATTTTAGAGAAATCACCCACTGAGGTGCTCATTTCTGGCAGACATTGTTTCCACTACTGTCGTCTCTCCATTTTTTTGTACTGCCTTCTATGATCTGGGAGCAGTAATCCGTAGGGATATCCCATATCTAGGTGAGGATCCTTCAGTGACACCGTAGGGGTCATAAAGTATCCCCAAGAGCCTTCTCATATGTTTTCAATCGCTGATATTTATTGAAAGAAAATATCTGTGACCTGTTTCGTTCAGTTACCTCCTCACTCCAAAATGAATGTCACAAAACTCGAGAGTGCTTCAGTTCCCACCAGCCCATCATCTTGAAGGGCTCTGGAGCTTCACAGAACACAGAGTCTGAAGGCAGAAGACCTGGGCCTGAAGCCTGGTGAGACAACTTACTCTCAGTTAATCTTGGGTAAGTCAGATAAATCTATGGTAGTTTCAGGACCCTCATCTGAGAAATGAGATAGGTGGTTTCTAAGATTCAACCAAGATAGCGGGTTTCTAAGATTCTTAATTCTAAATTTTACAATACTGCTTTTGATTGAGAGAAAGAACTATGTTAATCTCAGGTCCCCACTTGGAGCACTACCTATCAGAGGGTGGGAACTCAAACCTTGACTGATACCTCAAAGGTGTACGAAAATAGAATCCACGAATTTCAAGAGAGAACATCACATTCAAACAATATAACATCAAAAAAACACTATTTAGTGATTATAAAATGATTATTTGATTACGATAGAAAACCTGCCAAATATAGAAATTTTAAAGTTTGAAACAACATTTACCCAAAATCCCACTAGAGGGAAGTAACCACTATTAGAAAAATATCAAAATACTGTATTTCTTTTCTGTGAGTGTATAATTACATAAAAATTTATACATGAATTAAATTGTATGACCTTACAATACATACTAATAGTAACACATATTTTTACGAAACGGGATGACGCCATACACAGTTTTGTAGCGTTCTCTTTGTATTTGTTTAGAGAAGCAGAGTAGCACCGTGGTAAACAGCTCTGGAGCCAACTCTCCTGACGTCCAATCCTGGCTCTGTCATTCTGGTTGTGCCACCACTAATCCAACTAGGAAAGTTGTGGGTGAATTACTAAACCTTTGTGTATTATTACTTTGTCACCTCTTCAATGACAGTAATAATAGTACCTACCTTTCCAAGTCACTGTGTACATTAAACAAGTTAACATGGAAAGTACTCAGAACAGCGCTTGAGCACATGAAAAGTATAAAATATGACCTATTTTATTACAAATACTTTCTCCCTAATTAAAAAATTTCAACTAGCAGCTACAAAATAATCACAATATACCTACACACCCCTTAGTTTGTAAAGGCTATCTATTAATAAGAATAATTGGTTGCCTAAACATCTTTGTTTCTAATTTATTGCAACTTTTCCAGCTGCTGTCTACATTTATTTATGACCTGTTTTAATATAGAGAAGATCCAAATTTTATATAGCATCTCTCTTTCCACTTATGTTTTTTCCATGCTTTTGTCCTTAGAGAGACCTTCTTTATCTCCAAATTCAATAAACAGTCACCTTTATTAACTTCTAGTTATTTTTAACAATCTCATTTCTTAAAATATTCAGATAGTTGATCCTTCTGGAATTTGTTTTGATATAAGAGATGAGGTAAGGTTCTAGTTATTTATTTTTTTTAATATTTAAATTATTCTCAACTCAATAGACTTTCATTGATTTATGACATCCCTTTTATTTTGGGTATAACAATACATGTTTCTGGAGTCTGCTCTGTTTCAGGTACTAGACTGTCAATTCATGGCCCAACACAACACTGTTTTGAATTCTGTATATTGATGGTGTGTATCAACATCTGACAGAGGAAATCCCCTCCCCCCAATCCATTTCAAACTTATGTCTATTGCTGGGAGTTTCATTGAAATTACATTAAATCTATATATGAATGTGGACATAATCAACAACCTTTCCCAACATTTAGTGTTCTCATGCAACAGAAATTTGCTTCTCCATTAACTGGAATTCGTTTTTACATCTCTTTGAAAATTTTCATAGTTTTCTTCACGTGGGTGTTACCAGTATAATATCTTTTAAAAATTAATTTATAAAACGTTTCTCTGAAAGTTAGTAGTGAGAGAAAAACATTATAAATTATGTTTGATGTGCATGGTTTTAATATGTTTCATTTGTAAATATACATGGCATACCGTGCTTCCAGACCTTTTATGAGCAGAAATCATCTCTTGTTCAATGGGGATCAGATAGCAACTAGAGAAATATGTAAAGCAAGAGGAAAGTCACGTAGGAGCCAAAAGTGTGTATTACTAATATTTTCCTCAACGTCTAATGCTCAGATACACCTATTTTCTATTCCTAAATATCTACCCTAAATTTTGAATAGTAAAATGCTATGTTTGCAGGAAGTGTGACAATGCCTAATGAAATGTACCTGAGAACCCAGCAGGACTAAACTCTAGCTGAGAGTCCTTCAATGTAGAATCGTGAACCCGTGGCATGGAGTCACGACTGTTCCATGCCAGGGAAGTTTTTCTTTAAAACTCAAACTGTATCACAAAGACCATTTTACGTCTAATTCATCTAAAATCAGACATCTGGCTTATTCTTAGAAATATGAATCAATCGAACTGGTTACCCTGACTCAGCTAAATAGCCCACTGACATTAAAAAGACCAAATGACACATTTAACTGAATCCTTTTTAATGTGGTTGGAGAAATAAACAGAGAGACAAAAGTCAAGAATTCTATTTTTGTCTCACATGCTCAAACTGACTATTTGCAGCAAAAAATAGTTACTACATTTTAAAACTTCTATTCTTCCAAAATGAACCTAACCTTTTCTCATTTTTTTCTTTTCTTTTGAAAAACAAGTCTTTCCCTCCTTAGACCAAAATGAAAAATAACTAGCTGAGTTCCTCAGCTAAGCTCCAAAACCACATTCCAAACTTAATAACAGAGAAGCTGAGCACTCTACGGGCACAAAGGCTGCGTTTTTAATGGACACAGTGAACGCCTGCCTTTGTAGCAGCCTGTATTATTTTCATTCTTTCATTAGTCTAGTGTTTCTTGCATAAAGAAAAAAAAATCCCAGGAATACTAATATTTTCATAAAGATCATGACAATGAACTTGGAGAAACCACAAATTCGTCTCAAGCAAGAATATGAGAATCACAAATATTTTCCTGCACGTGAATAAATTAGTCCTCTGGACTCAAAAACCTTTGCATGACTTAAAAACCTGAAGACAATTCAATATTTTCGATTTTTCTAGTAGTGCTCAAAAGGCAAAATCATTGTACCGCTGGAGAAAAGAAACAGAAATTCTGATATTCAAATATGGACAGTAAATGCTTCCCCAATAATGTACTTATAGCTCAAGACAACTTCCTACCCCAGGTAAAAGTGAATTCCCAGGCATTCCTTTATGTGGAAAGCCTATCAAATAAACTAAAAAATAAAACTTGTAGCTAATAGCTGGTTGCCTAAAGTAGGTGTTTTCTTTAAGTTGCAGCCAAAATTGTGACTGCATATATCACAGAACAGTGTCTAAAATTAAAGGAAGTTTGATTTGTCATTAAATTTTTTTTTAAGTGTAATAGATGTTATTATAAGAGAATGGAGTGAAATGGAAGAAGCTGAAATTATCTGCAATCTTTGAAGAAGCTATAGTCAACTAACAAATATATGAAATGAAGGCCTTACTTAGAAACCAGTGTGGTTCTAGGGATTAATAGACTTTGTGTATTTAAGAAGGGGCTGGATGGATTCAGGTCAACAAACTCAGTCATGTTTACTTGGGTGAAAGCTAAAAATAACCACCCCTCAGTATTCCTGGGATAGCAATGCAACAGCACCCAGTTGCCTCAGCGTACTTTATAAATGTCCCCTCTATCCACCCGTAGCATTCAGTTGAAAAAAAGGGGGCCAGTAGCTACCTCTGCATTAGTACAATTTAGTAGACAGAGCAGTCTGGCCAAAATGAATATGCCCGGGCCCCGTGGATGGGTTAACTCGGGTAGGTTAGGACAGCATTTAGAGTACGCCCAGAAGTCTTAAAACCACAAGCTACTTCATTGAAAACTCTGGGCCATTTTGAGTTCAGTTCTCTTTACTATGTCAAACATAGGCTTCCCCCACCCCCTTCTGTATCTCCACACAGGATTTTTGGCCTCCAGCTCTCTGCTATAGAACGAGAACTGTGAAATGTGATACTACACGACATTTAATTTTTAAAATGATATGAAATCAATAAGACTTCTAATGCAAGGTTGTGAAAAACTGTACAAACACAACTTAAAGCTCTTTGAAAATTCAGTGGCCCCTCAATTATGTACATTACTAAGGTTCATACTACATTCACCAAATATGTCTTGAGTACCTACTATGTGCTAGGCTCTGGTAGGGAATGAAATGAACCTAATAGACACCAGTCATGTCAAATGTATACATAATTGGAAAAACAGACAAAAACCACAAATAATGACAAGGCAAAGTAACTATAATTATGATGAATGCTACATTTATCCTGACATTACCTGAGAAAGAGCAACAGTCGGATATTTGGGAGGTAGGGAAAATGAATTCTCTAGAATGAGGCAAAAATTCCATTCAACATTACAATGTAACCTTGAATAAAAATGTAAGTGAACAATGACTAAACCTGTACTTCTTTTGGAAGAATATTCATTCACTCCAGTCAGCTTCCTGTTATGGCATCTCAAATGGCTGTCCAGTTTACAAATTACTATCTAGCCAACCACTACCACTATCATGCTCTAAGTTGAGTCAACATCAAATCATTAGCCCCTACTCCCTCTAGAACCTGTAATTAAAGAGTTGGACAGAGATGCAAGACTTGGTTGCCTCTTAGAAAAGTTAAAATTAAAACAATATGTTGACATGACGCATGGTCTCCACTCAGGCCAACACAGACTATTTATTTCTCTGCTTTATTCAAGTGAAAAAGATTCCTTTAGCGAGTATCTAGGAGCATTATTACTACGTGATCACTGTGCTAACTAAAGATAGAGACGATGACAGTCCCGGACCCTGAGTTGCTCACGGTCTAGTGTGGGAGGCTGAGAAGTTGGCTGAGAAGTACACCCTGATTGACACTTTCTCTGACAGAGGTTTGCACAGGGCGCATCAGTTGGAAGGGGACCGGGGTGGGGAGGGCTGCTTGCAGAAGGCTTGGACTTAGGCTTGGACTTATCCTGGAAAGAGAGCAGGTGTTTGCTAGCCAGGGGGAAACTGGCGACAGCCAAATGGAGAAGGTTCTGAAGAAGACCATGTGCTAGATCATAGGATACCTAGAAAACCACAGTATGTTCTGTAGATGTCTGTGTTTGAATATTAACATTTAAAAAAAAAGATCATTTAACAGGTGAAAAGGCAACACTACCCCTAACTTTGTTTCAGCTCTCTGCTTTCTCTCACCAGTGGCATAGTCCTACTAGGGGGCCTTGGCTTCTGCTCCCAACAGCTTCTGCTCCAGTCTATAGAGCAACATAAAGAAGGATAATAAACAAACCTACCAATAACAAAGAATTTTTATTTGTGGGATCTTTCCTTCTAAGACACCTATCTCTGTCTTGTAGGTTTCTACGAGGCTAGAGGTGAGCTCTGCTGGTGGGGAGGGGATGGAGAAGCCCCACCTCTCATTCTGGCAACCAGGCCTCCAGAGAGCCTTTGAAGTCTAGATCGTCAGATAATAGCCTTCACCTAAGTAACAGGAAGAATGTCTGCCTTGCAACAAAAATGATATTTAAAGATTAATCCGCTTTGGGCTACAAGGGGAAGGAATGTGGAGAACAGACCAGTTAAAAGAGTAATGCATGTTTATAAGCATTAATAATCATCCTACAATTGCTAGCAGGTACTTTTTGCTACTGACTCAAGAGGGAGGTTGATTAACTCTTAAACCTTAGTCTCAGTTTAAAAGCTGCTATCATGATCTCTGGACCTGTAAAAACATGAATGCTTAATTTATTAATCTATTTTTTATAATTTCATTTATTTATTCTCTACTTTGTTCCCTAAAAGGTTCTGGGTTACTAGAAAGTGAATATTAGACTTGATTTTTAAAAAAGAACTGAATCTAATTTTAAAAGACAGAGTTAATGTTTGGGGGCTAAGAATTACGTAGAGAACAAAAGCAGTGGTTGGGCCTGGCTAGTGTGGCTCAGTGGTTGAGCGTCGTCCTATGCACCAAGAGGTCGCTGGTTCCATTCCTGGTCACGGCTCATGCCTGGGTTGCAGGCTCGATCCCCAGTGGGGGACGTGCAGGAGGCAGGCAATCGATGTTTCTCTCTCAGGGATGTTTCTATATCTCTCTCCCTCTCCCTTCCCTTCTCTCTAAAATTCAATAAAAACATATTCTAAAAAAATAAATGTACAAAAGTGATAGTTGGGTCATGTAGCCCCTAACTTTCACCTGAACCAGAAAGCTAAGTGGCCCTGTATTCATTTCACTTTGCACTGTAGGGAAAACGTCTACTGCCTGGCTATGGATGGTATTTATAAAATTACATACAGCAATTCTCTCTTACCCATAGGGGATGTGGTGCAAGACCTCCAGTGGATGCCTGAAACCGTGGACAGCAACAAACTCTGCAATACTGTGTGTTTTCCAGTACACACACACCTTTTCACTTAAAGGAAGCCCTTTATGGCTTCTCGTTGGCATACCTGAACTGCCAGCATCACTACTCCTGCGCTTTGGGGCCTTGATTAAGTAAAATAAGGCTGACTTAAACACAAGCACTGTGATACTGAGACAGTCCATCTGACCACTGAGCCTGGCTACTAAGTGACTACTGGGCGGGTAGCACGTACCGTGTGGATACGCTGAAAAAAGGGATGATTCATGTCCCAGGCAGGATGGAGCAGGACCCTGTGAGATTTCATCACGCCGCTCAGAACTTTAAGACACCACTCAGAATTGAAAAGTTATGAGTTGTTCATTTCTGGAGTTCTCCATGGAATCGTTTTGGACCATGGCTGCCTGCGAGTAACTGAAACCATGGGTAAAGGGAGGACTGCACTCAACTTGGTTCTGAGCGTTGCCCGTCTGCATTTCTCTGCTTGCCTCAGTGAGGATGTATATGGAATGTACCGGGCATTCGGGCCTTTGGATAACTCCAAGCTTTGCCCAGGATGTTTTGGTGTGCCTCAAGGAGGGGAAGGAGGAAAAGAGAGAAAGAGGAACATTGGTGGCAGAAACCAAGGAGACCAGATGGAGTCCTGCTATTTTTACAGCTACAATTTTTATTCAAAGCCCCTAAGCACTCATTTCACATAAAAGGATCTTCAGCTAAATTTAGAAATTAGTTTTTGAATGTGTTAAACTGAGTTCCCTCAGAGATTATGCCTTTCTCGAGCTCAGAAACATCCTACTTTAACTCTAGTCAAAAGGAAACACGTGACTACACGGTACAACTGGTGTGTAGCCACACCACACGATCTGACTGAACGGTGAGGTTTCAGACCGCTGGCCATCCCTGCAGTCTGTTCGGTTTACCGACCCCTCCAGGTCACTAAAATGATATCTTAGTATCTGCCACAGCATGTGTCTACGTTTCAGGATGTCTCACTATAATGACTGCTTCAGCATTTTCAGCCAGAACGTGTGAATGCTTGTGTTACACTGACGCGGTGCTTCGGGACGGACTGACTCAGTCTGTTAATTCCTTGACTGAAAGGCTCTGAAGTTACAGTGGTCAAGCACTCACGCTACCGCTGCCACTGACTTGGAAGATAAAATTCTCCTATATTTCCACCATACCAATTAAATCTTACTAGATGACTAAGTGAAACATTATTTCACAATTCCATCCCAATTACGGGAGCCCTGAAGGTGAGTCCGCAGGGCCAGGACCCGGGGAAGTGGCTTCGGCATGACCCCAGCTGTGCCCTCGTGTGTGTCCTGGGGTGTGCCAAGTGAAATGTAATTCATTCTCGCCAGCAATTTTCAGTAAGTAGTTAATTATGCTAACATCTGTTCTAGGAAAGTGAAATTCTTAAGCACGGCTGACCATTCCTCTACACTCAACCCCTGCCACGAAAACACACAAACACACACACACACCACACAGCCGAGCTGAATGCAAAACGATCTGTGCTGTACACACGCGAGTCAAGCACTTATTTAAAAATAGTTCCCTACAACATAAACATAGGAAGAGATGACACAGACGTTTTGACAGCAACGTTTCAGAAACTGTAGCCAACCCTTGTATAATTCATTCTGACTTTGAAAATATTGAGAGAGAGAGAAAAACACCACGTTATATGTTTACATCTAAGGCTGATGAGGATTTTAAAATGCTTGGCCTGCAACCTCAGCTGTTTTGGAGCCAGAGATGTAACGACTTTGAAGGAGAGAAGAATCACTCTGCCTTTGTCCGAGTCCTCGCGCACACAAGCGCGCCGCTTGGCTTCCATTACTTGCCTGGCGTGGATCCCGTGGAATTGAGGAGCGTTGGAACCAAGAGGGAAAAAAATTGGAGTGCTTTGGGACACGGAGCCAAACTCTTACACAGTATGTGAAACGCTGGGGTAAACATGAAATTACTTGAGGCTCAAAAGGTTGGTGTCAGTATTTTTCCTCTTTAGGAAAAAATAATAAAACGCACAGAAAGGTTCCTGCCGGAGACGTAGCATGGACAACCCGCCAACTGTCAGATGTGCTAATTGGGGGGCCACGCTGAATTCTGAATTCAGATTGAAAAACGGACCCTCACCTTTGGTCCCCAGCGGCAAGGAGAGACTCCATTAAGAAGTTCGACGGAAGGACATCAAATCACTAATTCTAACGTTTGTCTCTGGAAACTACCTGAAATTATTGTTTCTCCATCACTCCAGAAATACACAAAACAGTAAAAATTAAATGCACGTGAAGTGGACACAAACGACCTCCACAGAAAAAGCAAACGGCTCATCTCTTGCTGCTACGTCTCATTGCTCAGCAAACCAGTCGTCTGGGCCGAGCTGCTGACTTCCCGCCAGGACTTCCACACCAGCCACCCTTCAGCCAGAGGCTGTGGAGTGCAGCCAAGACCACCTGTGGAAAGTGAATTACAGCACCTTATGATTTACTACCTTGGCTACGCTCTTTCATAAAGCCAGCACGGAGAGCAAACCAGCTCGTGTGGGAAATCTCTGAGCCCTCGTACAGGCCCCCAAAGCGAGCTGTGGGGTGGGGGTGACAGAGAGGTGGACAGCTGGCTCTCTGTTGCGAGCAAGCTTGGCACACTTCTGGATTAAAATTTTAGGGTTAAGGAATCCCCAGCTTTTTCTAGAAGAAACAGTCAGCAGCTCTGTTCTGAAGTACTCTTTCCACTCTATACATTTCACACGTTTGCTATTTATAATGTATCATTATCAGACATTTATTATTTATAAATGACAGAGATCTACTTTCATCAATATTATCAATGTTAATAATAAACATAAGTATTAACTATGTCGATTGCACATTACAGTTGACAAGGCACTTTCACACCCTTGCATCTCCTGATCCTCACAGCAAACAGGTACAGTCATTCTAATGTCCCTCCAAGGCACCTGCAGAAGATGGATGGGTTTTGTCCCACCAGTAAATGGCAGAGCCAGGACTAGAACACCAGCCTGACTTGATACCCAGTGCTCCTTCCAACACACTGCATGGCCTCTCTCAATTGCCCGTTGCATTTTTTTTTTTTTTTTGTATCATCCTCACCTGAGGACATTTTTCTGTTTTTTTGTTCAGACAGATGGGAGGGAGAGAGAGGAAGAGAGAGAGAGAAACATCGACGTGAAAGGTACACATCGAATGGCTGCCTCCCGCACGACCCAACCAGGGCCAGGGACAAACTGCAACCGAGATACGTGCTCCTAGCGGGAACTGAACCTGGGTCTCTCTGGACCACAGGCTGACGCTCTAACTGCTGAGCCAAACCGGCCAGGGCAATTGCCCGTTTCTTTATTAGCTCTCTCCAGTTACCTGAGAGGTAATTCATGGAGCAGAGGGATGGATGAGGAAGGCCGAAGGGTGCCATGGGGAACTTGCCGAAGCTCTATAGACAAGGCGCTACCCAGCACTGGGCTGGGCTCCACACAGAGGGAACCAGCAGGATAGCTTCTCTGCAAGACCCAGCGACAGGGTGCCTGCCTCCGCAGAGCTCCAGAAGAGATGGTGGAGTAACACAGCCTTCCGAAAGCACACCGAACTCACTTGAAACGAAAGGCTACTCTCCCATAATTTACTGGGGTTCTGGTTACAACTTCAAATTCCAGGCTGGCAGTCTGGGATGTTAACCTGGAGAATAATGGACTCAGGAGCATGTGATAGAGCGGCCATGGAAGAGTCTATGCCAGATCTGTGGGCAGAGCAAGGAACAAGATTCCCAGTCAGAGGATGGGCAACGTCCGAACAACCGAAGGGAAGAATTTACTGACAAATCGGATAGGCAAACAATGGCACGATTTGAGTCAGGAAAGGGCGAGCTCTCCATTTATGGAAACATTCAGGAAGTAACGGAACAGATAAGAGCCTGAACTAAGTAAGTTTTTCTCAGTGACACCAAAATGATAGTCTCCTATTCACACATGTAGGATACTAGGGAATGGAGACCGTGAGGCCCAATAAAGAGCTTCAGCCTGGCCGGTGTGGCTCAGTGGTTGAGCGGCGACCCATGCACCAAGAGGTCGCTGGTTCGATTCCCCGTCAGGACACATGCCCAGGTTGTGGGCCCGATCCCCAGTGGGGGGCATGCAGGAGGCGGACAATTGATGTTCTCTCTCATCGATGTTTCTCTCTCTCCCCCCCTTCCTCTCTCTCTAAAAATCAATAAAGAAAAAAAAAAGGAGCTTCATGCAGTTTATTGATTAATTTTTCTCCACATCTGACCCATTTCCGAAAAACAATAAAAGGAACAAAAGTACAGGGCATTCTGAAGGGCCAAAAACTTAGTGTTAGACGAGCTGAGGCTAAGGTCAAGCGAGGCCCCTTAACGACTTTATCTGGAATTTCACGAATGCCAGGGATAATCATATCTCCTTTCTTGATTTTTCGAGGAAAAGGTGGGACCTTATAATTTCAAATTCTCTAGCATTGGAGGGAGAGGTCAATTGGTGGTAGAGGGTAAACTATAGTTTTAACATTCACATTCTTAGAAATTATTGGGTTTCTTAAAAACACTGAAATCAAATGAAGACTACTATGTAACTGTTAAATATGTTAATATTTTCATCAGCTCTGGGTTCTAGCTTAAGTGCCACTTCCTCCACTGAATTTGTTAAATGCCTATAATGTGCCAGCATCTCAGGCCTTCGCCAGTTTCCCTGAAGTAACACATTATCCTCAGTTCCTCTAATGCCACATCCCCTGGGCTATGCTTTTACTGGAGCACCCTACTTTATCTGCAAACATAGCTTCTGAAGCCTGCAAGCTATAAGCTCCTGTGAGGAGGGACCCTGTCT
The DNA here is from genome assembly GCA_030848825.1 of Tadarida brasiliensis. Taxonomy (NCBI): domain Eukaryota; kingdom Metazoa; phylum Chordata; class Mammalia; order Chiroptera; family Molossidae; genus Tadarida; species Tadarida brasiliensis. Next base: position 51,931,998 of record CM061264.1, read on the forward strand.
CCCTCCTCTTCACGGCACCAAGCAGAGGGAGTTCAACATGTCGATCCCCCACACCTGAACTGAACTGTTTACATTAAAGGGTCTTTATGTCATAAAGAACACGTTAAGTTATGCTTGATTTACTTGTTAGGAAATCAACTTGTATCAAATACTTATTTACTTTTTGTTTACTTATCAAATACTTATTTACTTTTATCAAACGCTTATTCGGCACCACAAAAAAAAATGTCATAGTGAATCTGATCCACGGCCTGCCTACATCAAAGCGCAGCGGAGACTGGCGTTCCGAGAGGTGGGACCAAGCCGTGGCCCCCTCCCTTGATTCCATCCTCCCAATGCCACACAACAGCCCCGTTGAGGCTCATTCACATTTATGATGGTTCTTGCAGATCTGTGTCAACCTACATATACAATGAATACTGACTTCTGAGGATCAAAATCACTTCTCCTAAACTGGAACACTACCACCCCAATCCACAGGAAAAAGGGAGGGGGGTAAATTTACACATCAAAAGAATGTGTATGAGACAGACAACAGGCAAGCAAAAACATGGTAATTTAAAAAAATTTTCTCCCAAAGGGTTTCCAGCTAATATTAAAATGTGGGCGCATGTTTAGATAACTACTCTTTAGCCTATTTCCTGGAAATTGAGGTTCTCAAAGGTAGGATTTAACAATTATTTATCCTGTTCCAGCACTGCCCTGAAAGGGTCAAGGCCTGCATGACAGAAATAAAATAGGAGATGAACTGTTTATCTCTTAGCCTTAAATGTATATAATTAGTGGCTGCATATTTGAAGACTTTATGACAAAATCTATATTCTTAACAACACACAGAGGGGAAAATTTGGCCATTTTATTAATACCTTAAAACAAGTCCTACCAGAGAGAAAAGCAAACGCCTCCTTTTAAAGCCATCAAATCCTACTTTCGGGATCAAATCCACAAAACAGGCTCAGACAGAAGCCTGGGCAAAGGAACCTTCTGCTGCATGTATGTTCTATTTACCCAGCAGTTCTAAATGAGGTTTTCTCCCTGGCCCAATGAGTTACACAGGAAGGCTCTGGAAAGAACGAGTAATGAAAAGCAATGGAAGACTTGTGGTGTTTCAGGAACTGGGGAGCACAGCATGGGTGTCACACGTCTTGAAATAACACATGGAACTTCTGAAGGATGACAGGTACAAGCAATCGTGACTGGAGGGAAATGTTCTTTAGGAAGAAGAATTTGCAGGCCCTGTGGATTCATGCGAGATGTAAGCGAGAAAGAGAAATCAAGAATGTCTCCAAGTCTCTGGCACCGGCAGTAGATGGATAGTAATGTCATTTTGCTAGGAGAGGAATCAAAGAAAAATGAGTGATAGGATATAGTACAGGCAGAATATGTAGAAGCCGGAGGTATATGGCTTGTTGAAGAAAAGAGCTCAGTTTGCATTGAGAGGAGTAGCTTAGAGATAAAAGGTCAAATACCCGAGTGGCTAAGATTTGGAAGAGGAATTCGATTTATTCTAGGTATCTTCAGTGTTGCAAGTTCTAAGGAAGGAATTCTGAGATCAACAAGATCTGATGGTCCAAAGTTAACCTGACTGGTTGAAGACAATGAACTGGCCACACCTATGTGAACAAAGGTGCTGGTAACACTGCTGCGTATGAAAAGTGCAGAGACCTCAGCACTGAATGGGGATGGAAAGGCAGCCTTTGCAGCGGTTCTCAACCTGTGGGTTGCGACCCCCAAGGGGTCGAATGACCCTTTCACAGGGGTCGCCTAAGACATAACAGTAGCAAAATCACAGTTATGAAGTAGCAACGAAAATAATTTTATGGTTGGGGGTCACCACAACATGAGGGACTGTATTAAAGGGTCGCAGCATTAGGAAGGTTGAGAACCACTGCTGTAGGGCCTTCATCATCAACATTCTGTGAGCCCTCTTCAAATATTAGAGCTTCAGTTCTGGGCCACAAGCCAGTCTACTATTCCTGAACTACTGCAAACTTGAGGAGAAGAATCTTGGGGGAATGCATTATCCTAAGAATCAGAGCTGCTGAGTTCTAATACTGGACATGCCACCAGCAGGCAAATTGTTCCACCAATCTCGGCCCCAGCTCTCTCAACTGTAAAGGCAGTATTGTAACTATTAGACACATCTAACATAGAAATTTTATGACTCTGAAGGGAAGTTATATACTCTATGTTATGATGAAAATCATTCTTTTATGGTTAAAAATATCTTTTTAAATTAGGCTCAGTTTGTATGCCAAGAATAGAGGCTGCCAAGCCTTGTTCATCTAGGCTCCTTCTCCCCTCATTTTCCTTGTATTTTCACATGTGTTGGAAGAAAAGACCTTAACCATCCCACTCTATTGTGTTGCTGTTAGGGGTCAGAATGGGCTCTGGGTGTTTTCTGTTTTCCACCAACTGGTGAAACCAATGAACTGTTCCAAAAGCAAGGGCAAACCACAGCCAACTGTAAAATTCCTACTGATGTATTCAGTAGGATGAAATATACCTCCATAGTATACACCATGGGAAAATGAGTCTAATCCAATCACAAAGAAAATGTTTAGGAATTGAAACAAACCCTCCATTCCAGCTTCCAGCCAATGGCCCATGCACTCACAGAATAATGCAACACAAAGACATTCCAATACAATGAAACAATGTGGAGCATGTCCAACCTCTATTTTTCAGGATGATAGAAATAAGCTCAACAGAGCTGTCTATTAGTATTCAGAAGAAATGGAAGCCGTGGCATACACTGCCTTAAAAGATCACTGGCAAAATTTGCTAATCAATTCAAAACATTCATCAATTCATAACATTCATTCAGATTTTCATTTAAACTGCTGGGTTCTTAAAATATTACAAATGTTACCCAGATTACCTCTACAAGAAAAAAAAGTATTCCATAAGAGAAAAGTACAACTACAGTACAGTGTTCACAGGAAGGGTTCTTTATGTGGCTGTAGACATCTACAAGAATGGAATAAGAAAAATTAAAAGGGAGGGCTCTGGACTCAGAAATACTTGGGTTCAAGTACCAGTTCTTTCTTACTAGCAGGTTAGTTGGGCAATATACATAGCCTTATGAAATGCCAGATTACTCTTTGTAAAATTTTACTTAGAGTACCTATCTCACAGGTTGGTTGTAAAGATAAAATAATTAATAGAAAGAGCCTATTACATCACCTTGTACATAGCCTTGGTAAATGTTAAGTATTGATAACAACCACAATGCCAGCAAATGGAGAAGAAGAATAACTTGGTGGGAGGTGGTGACATTATCCCTGCTCTCTATCCTATTTTCTTCCCCCTAAGGATGTGTTAACCCCAAGGTACTAGAGGGTCTGGATCTTGAGTCATTAAAAACAGGGGTTCTCCTCATTTCTCAGTGAATAGTCCCAATAATCAGAGATGATGCTGTAAAAACGTTAACTTGAATGTCTAAGATGTTTCTCCCTGAGAAATAGCCCAGGGATACCCTAGTCAGCCTGTTGTTTGAGGGAACACAGAATTAGCCCTTGTTTTCTCCTCAGTGAAATGGGATTATAACATTTTTTTCACAATTATTTTTACAAATTATTATAAAATAATTATGGCCAAAAGTATTAACATGGGTCTCCCCACTCCTTCCCCTCCTCCCTACAGATAAAGAGAACGCTGGTTTTGCTTGTTTTGTTGCATGCCCTCACCTGCTCCCCAGTGAGTGTTCAACTATTGCTAGATGGATTCATTGGGTTTTCATGATATACAATCAAGGGAAAGGGGACAGGTAGAAGAGATGGTCTTGGCTGGGAGAGGTCCAGACATGTCTTTAATAAGGGTAACATGAGAAAATAAGACAGCAGGTGCAAAAACTTCATATAAGCCTTTGGCAGGATTTATTTCATTAGCACGTGACATTGGGAAAATAGAAAGGATTGACAAAGGCATTAGGATTATGGGGCTGGACTATATGAGGTTAGAGATACAGCTGCACTAGATCATCATCTTATTTCAATATTTTATTCAAAGCCTGGGCACCTCACAATCCGAGAGCTATGCTAGCCAATTCCATCTGAGTACTCCTGGCTGCCCTGCCCCCATCCCTCTATTCCAGGGTTTCTCAACCTCAGCACTGTTGACATTTTGGGTGGGATAACTGTTGTGGGGGCTGCCTCGTGCATTGTGGGATATTCAGCAGCAGCTCTGGCTTCTACCCACTAGTTGCTCGTAGCATCTTCCCTCCTCCCCCAGTAAGACATGAAAATCAAAGATGTCTCCAGACATTGCCAAATATCCTGGGGTGGGGGTGGGGGTGGGGGAGCAAAATTCTTCATAGTTGCAAACCCTTACTTTTTCTTAACAAGCCAGGTTTAGAAGAAAAATCCATACCCCACTAAGCCATTCTGTGACACTCCCTTTTCAGAGTTTGCAACTAAAGGGATTCCAAGTTCTCAACAATCACAACCATTACAGTTATCTACATACTGGACTGGCTGCATGAGGCTGTCATCTACAAATGATAAATGATTGTAACAGGTACCATTTGTTGGGTATTTGTTATGTGCCAGGCATTGGGCTGCGGGATTTACTGGATTGATAGCCATTCTTAGACAACAGAGAACGGTAGACAGTATTGTCTACACTTAGAGATGAGACAAATGAGGCTCTGAACATCTAAAAAACTCATCCGAGGTCAACAAGTAGTTGAACTGGGGTTTGGACCCTAAATCTATCTAAGCTCAGAACCTCTCTTTGCCTTAGGCCACAGTATTTCTCTTACCAAGAAAAATAAATGCAGAGATATATGGGAAATGCATTTAGCATAAGTTAATAATGTGAGTTAAAATGGTGAGGCAGTGCATAGACTGTTCTAGAACTCAGTGTTCTCTTAATAAGCTGACCACTAGCAACATAGATGTTTGTGTTGTCAGGACACTAACAAGTTGATTTAGAATCATGGACATTCTACTAAAAACAGGAAAATGGTCGTTTCCTCCAAGTAGAAACAACAAGCAGTAGCTGGTTGCCATGGTAGCAGAGGTAAACTTAATCTTGACCAGGAATACAGTCCTCAGATACGGACAGCACGTATGGTAAGGAGTCTAAAGGAAATAGGGGTGTTTTTCAACTGGAAAAGAGAAAGCCAAAAGAGAGAAATCACAGTCATCTTTAATCGTTTGAAAGGCCACCATCTAACAGAAGGGAAGCACATGATCTAGATTATTCCAAAAGGAAAATCCAGGATTCATGAGTGGAAATGACAATGTGGTCATGGAAGCCAGTTTTCCACTGAACGATAAGAAAGAACATTTAACCATCATGGTGTTTCGACTGGATGGTCCAGACAACGACGCATCACTAGGATGGCAGGGTGGTCGTCTCTGTTGGGAGACCCCAGGGTGGGGGAGGTTGCACCAGACACATTCACAGGTCCCTGATAAAACAAAAATGTATTTCTCTGAAGAACTGGAAAATCGTGAATTCCTGCTGAAAACAGACAAGTGGAGAGTGGGGGGAGCTGGGGCCTCTACTGGGCAGAGGGAGAATACCAGCGGTAGCTCTTCACCATAATAGGAGCCGTAAACTCCAGTCTTGCCTGGGAAGAAAATATCCTTTAGGTGAGACCAGACATAAGAGAGAAAAACCTTGTGGGGAATTTTTCCTGACTAGATGACGAAGGGATCAAGCAGCAATCTTTCTTCTGTCTTCCAGCCCCAGACACAGTGATGCCTCTTTCTTGGACTTTATAGGCACCTCTCACTGTTTTGACTTCCAAACGCCATTTAATTTTTGAAAGAAAACACACACACACATGTAGCTAGGACATAGCTAGAGTAATAGTCGATTAGCTATCTCCTAAACACTAATATTGCCTTTGGTTTCTTTACCTGATTTTACCCTCAACCAACAATTCATTATAAAATCTCGCCACTAGATTCACGGAACGGAGAGAGGACAAGGCTATCCTCAAACTTTCCTTAGAAAACCAACCACGTTGTAAACAAAATTGTTACAAAGTCAACCTCTGCTAAGGCACACCATCTCCCCTGTAAAAGGGAGGTGCTAAAAGCATAACAGGTTTTCTTTGGGGAAAAAAAAAAAAAAAGCCATACTGTTTCATCTTTCCACATTAAATATGAATAATACTTAAGAGAAATTTCCCTATCTCTTCATCTCCAGGGCACTCAAAACATTTAGTCTCATTATTTTACACAACGCCTATTAAGTGGATACCAAAGATTATGATCTTCCTTTGATTTCTACGAAGGCAACTATAGAAAGATTAAACGGTAAGTTGTCCAAGGTTGTTCAGTAAATTGAGATGCTTGAAGTTTTCTAGTCAGTGCTTATTTTAGGGACTTGGTACTACAAAGTGATTGCATTCTGTAAACACCTAAGTCTTTTTTTTTTTTTTTTTTTTAAATCTTGTCTCCATTTCTCACACACACACATGAAGTGTTCATCATCTAAGCACTAACCTACCACCTTGTGAGTCTTGGACAAGGGTACCCTACCAGGCTAGTGCCATGCAGGCAGGAAACTTGTACCTCACCCGCTTTGGTTTTTGACCCTCTCCTTTACCAAGTGAAGTTAGTTGATTCTGCCTGGCCATGTCTGGGAAATCTTTAACTCCTCGATTAGCTATTAACAATTGGTTTAACCCAGACGAGACAGAGGACAAAATAATAGTGGTTGAAAAAATTGCCTCTACCATTCTGATTACAAAAGGAGGCATGATTAACGAAGTTCTCTTTGTGTCCAAGCTCCATTCTGAAAGCCAAAGAAAGAGTTTTCCACCCCCCTTTTTGATTGCTGAGTCCTTTCCTACTTGTCTCATCACCCACACAATCTGTTCATAGCCCAGAGAGACAATCCAGCCAGTCTGTAGAGAGTTCCTAAAACATTTATGTCGTGAAAGCAGACAGGATGAACAGGACCTCGTCTCGACAAAGGATGATGGGACATTCAGCAAAAGAGTTCACAAAGGGAAATACAGACAGAAGGCCCTGGGCTGAACGGAGATGGCCCACAATGTCTAACACAGTGCCCATGCTTATAGGTATTTGTAAACCTTCTGGTCAATTTACAGTTACCTCCAGGTTTTGTTCCCAAAACTCCATTGCTTTCAGAACAGAGGTGTTTTTTAAAATATTTTTTAAATTGATTTTTAGAGAGACAGGAAGGGAGAGAGAGACAAACATCAACCAGCTGCCTCCTGCACACCTTCTACTGGGGATTGAACCCATAACCCGGGCCTACAACCCAGGCATGTGCCCTGATGACCAGGAATTGAACCGGCGACCTTTCGATGCATGGGACAATGCTCAACTATCTGAGCTACACCAGCCAGGGCTAGAACAGAGGGTTTTTAAAGAAAATACAATGAACAAGTTAAGTAAGTATAAATCATTGCTTTAAGGAACCTTCAGCCTCTCAAGACCTTTAAGTATGAAAACAGCAAGTGAAGTAAAGATTCAAGTTCCAACTTCCATGAGGGTTGAGTTAAGGCATATAAAATCCTTAGCACATTGCTCGGCACATAAGTTCTCAATATTACCTTGTATTTTATCATACACTGCTTCATTTTATTAAAGATGTTCTTCTGTATGTACTACCTATCTACTCAGCTACAACTATGCCATCTGATTTGTCTTTGGTGCATCACAAAAGGTAAATGCCTTTATACACAACATCTTATTTAAGCCGACAGATCTATGGTAGGTTACTGAAGAGATACTAATAGCAAACCTAGTCTCATAGCTGGCATGCGGTAGATGCCCTGAGATCTCAATGCGTTCATTTCAGATCCCATGCCTTCTTTCCATAACACCGCAGCTGAGCAGATGATCACATCTTGTGCCAGTTTATTTTCCCCAGAATTTAGCTAAGTGCTAAGACATACCTTCCTCACCACCTAAACAAATTTCTAAGCTGTAAGTAACCTGAAGACTCTGAGGATTTACCTTAGTAACAAAAAAAAAAAGAAATTGGTAGAAAATGCCAACATATTTGGCTTTGAGAAAGACATGCCTCTGTTTTTATTTGTCAAGGGGACGTATTACCATCTGCACTTAGCAAATAATAAAGGTAAGAAGAGGCAAGAGGGATTGAATGGTACGTCTAAGGAGGCAAATGGGGCTAGAGCCAGATGTCCTCATACTCCACTAGTGGGTTTTTCTATTAAGTTCATTTTTAATTCAATGCCTTGAAGGAGGTGAATATTATCTTCAAATGATCACTGCAAACTTCAAAGGCCCAGGTCAAACTTGCTAATCCTTCAAAAGTAAATCTTTTCACGTGATCTAAAAAAATGCTTAGAACACATAATCTATTTCACCCAACTTTGACCTTCATAACAAACTACCTTATTTTATGGACCTTATCTCTCCAATCAAATGTAAGTGGATCAAAGGCAAGATCCCTGTGTGCACTCCTTCTGAAGCCCATGACTAACCCAGTTCAGGAATTGTAGTAATGTGAGCTGGCTCCATTCCTCGTTCTGCCTCACAGAGTCCTGGATGTCCCAAAGGAACCTCGAGCCATCGCAACGTCTACTCAAGTTTGCCAACCATCCCCAGAAATACTGCTCTGCTTAGGCAGTCATTAAAGCTTCTCCTGTGCCTTCAAGAACTTCATTTTAGATGCTGGGACATCCTGTTGCCATCCATTTCACAGAGAGACCTAGCTCAGCAGGAGTACGTGTCGCAATAAGCTTCGTTTCAAAGCCAGCAGCCTGGCCTTGTTCCAGGAATTGTCACTAATGATCTTCACCAGCCACTTGGTGCTCCAAAAGTCACACACACACACACACACACACACACACACACACCATTCTAACCACTGCTCTAGTTAGAAGAACTGTGCCTAACAGAGATTGGTTCCATAGCTGATTTTATATTTTAATTGTTACAGAAGACCTATTCCATCAAATATGAGCAAACTCTCCAAATACACCTTCTGCAATATATTAGTGGTCTCCATCAACCTATCTTTAAAGCAAAGACACAGTAATAAGTGCCTCAGTCAGGCATCTTTGGGTTGCAAGAGAAAGGAAACCATGCTCAGAGTTGCTTGAGCAAAATCAATCAATTGTTTAGTAAGGGGAGGCTGAAAAATGTCAAGAGACAGAGGGTCTTTAGATAAGGGGTTATTCTGAGAAATCAAATTATGTCAATAGATCTCACTTCTCTACAGTCACTGAATTCTACCTTATATTTTATTAGCTTTAGTATCAGAATTCATTGGAAAGCTTTCAGCAGTTCCAGGTTCATATCATCAGGGCTCAAGTTCAGTAAGAAAAAGAGAGGACATCTCCTCCTGGTGGCCTCCACACAAGCCTCAGAATTTACTCAGAATTTATTAAACCATCTGAAGCCACATGTCCACTGCAGCTTGGTCACACACCGATCACTGGAGTCAGAGGTGAGGATTCTCTTAAACCACATGGACTGAGAGTGGGGAAGAAGTACCACAAAGGAAACTCAGGGCCCTTCTATCAATAGGATTTAGCTACCCCCCCCACCCCAATAAGTCTTCCCTCTTTCCCTAATCTCTAAGAAGTGTATTATAGGGATGATCAACTTTGAAAATAGTATACTAAAGGAAGGAAACAAACCAGGCAAATCACAAAAGAATATAAATAGTCAGTAATCATATGAATCATAACCCTCACTAGTAAAGGAATGTAAATTAAGAGAAAAAGATAATCTTGGCACATTGGCAACATGTATAAAATTAAACGTAATGGCTGGTGTTGGCCATGACGCAGTGAGCGGAACACTTCCAGACTTGACTAATAGGGTATATGGTGGTTATCACTGATCTGAAGGGAAAGTTGGCAATTATTATCAAAATCTTTAAAAATGGGCACGCCTTGTGACCAAAGATAAATTCACAGAAGTGAAATTGCTAAGGAAATAATTAAGGCTATGAGTAAGAATTTAACTACAAAGAAGGTTTTCACAGAATGACTATTATATAGCCCCCAAACTAGAAATATCATCAATGTCCATCAGTAGGCAATTGGGTAACTTAATTATGGTACATCTATTCTGTGTGTTATCATACTGACACCAAAAATTACCTTTCAATGCACATTTACTGGCATGACTTAGAGAAGGGAGAAAGGCACAGCATAGAAGAGTTAAGATTGCAGGTAACCACATCACAGCATCATTCGCTAGCTAACACGAGTACGTTCATTTCCCTCTCATCTTCTAGGCCCTCACTGGCTCCTTCTTTCAGATTTACCATAGGGTTCCACAGACCCAGATTCTGCACAGGAAAGATCAAAACATCTGGACACCCTCAGCAGGCTAAAATTTGTTGTTCCTTCAAAGAGATATTCCTTTCATATTTAACAACTGTTTATGGGAGCAGCTGAGTGCTACGTAGGGAAGGTGAAGAAAATGGACAATAGATGGCATTTCTTTGTCCTAGAAGATAGCTCAAAAAGTGATGTTTGGTTACAATACAATGACTTCCATAGTAAATAGTTCTCTCTATAAAAAAACAACTGAGCTTTTTTTTTCCTGTTCTTCATCCTACAGCAATTAATCTTCAAGTCTCCAGAATAATTTCCACCACAGACAAATCAACTGCCTTTTCATAAAAACGAACCACAAACACAGCTATTCTCCATCTCAGTTTCCATAACTTTAAAATGTGAACATCCCTAGTAGACTGGCCTCTCTTAGAGCCTGTTAGTAATATCAAATGAGATGGTTTCTGTGAAAGTGCTTTGAATAAGGGTAAAAGCACCATACAAGAGTGAGGAATCAGAGTATGAATTCATCACCGAGATGTAACATACAATCAACAAAGCACCTGAGAGTCCATGTCAAGCCTTTGGCTCCACCATAACCTTATAGTCATTTCTGAAAACCAGATGTTGGTCTGTAAAGATTCCCTGCAACGAAAGGACAGGCCCTCTCTAGTTTCATATTAGCCAAAGAATGCTTATGGTGTTTCCAGCTATTGAAACACAGGTACTTAAATAATGAAGGGGGAGGGGAGGCCAAAAATATTCCAAAGAGCAGACAGAGATGCCTGGTATAGACTGGAGCCTGAAAGGGAAAAGGGCAGTAGCATGAACAAGTGGAGGGGTTAGTGGTTTTCGTATTATCTCATTCAAGCCACAGCAATTAAAAACCCTAGGAGATGTAAACCTCTGAGAGTGAGATTTCTGTTAGAATTAGCACACAGTACTACTATTAGCAATATTTTATAGTACTTCAATTATCTTCTGAAAGGAACTCACTGCTTTAAAAAGAAGCTGTTTCCTGGTAGGGTTGTGCCTCTATAGTAGGGACTTACATTGTGTTTCTTCTGCAGATCCTATCTCATTTTGAAGAATGGTAAAGTTTAAATAAAACATGATGGCTCAATAAATACATTTAAGTTCCTAAATGCCCTTCTTTATAAACCCCCATCCCAATTACATCCTTCCCTTGAGGATATTTACAATCCTCTATGACACATGCTCTATACCTCTTGGTTCAAGGAAAACACACCTACAGCATTTCAAATTAACTACTGACCCTTACTCTCACACTATAAACAAACCCTTTTCAAAATCTCAATTGCATTGTGTCCACATTGATTAAAGCTTGAAGCCTGGTGACCTCATGTGGTGTTAACTTCTCCCATGCACCAACAGCATTCTGCCTTTCTACTCAATTACCCCCTTTGGTGCCAGAGGATTGCTACCCAATGAACATATACAATAGATTTCTGCTTCATTACACTAACCAACAGCAGGATAGAAATAAGCAGAAGAGGAATAAACAAGCTAATTTATCATGAGGACAGAGCAAGCTTTCACCAGTCTCGCCATGGAAAACTTCAGTGGTTAACGGGAATATCAATAGTCTGGGGGTAATGTTTATGATCTTACAGACTATAGGCAGAGCCACAACAGCACCTCAGTAATTAAAGAATTTTGCAGATTAGCAGGTGTGAACAACATGTGCACAAAACCCATGTCTTAAAACTCTGGGGTCCTACATACAACCCACTGAATAATTATTTTGGGGAGCACAACCTAGGGCTTTGGATAAAATGGACTGACACCCTGGTAATTTGCCCCAAGTGTTCGACCTAACTGTGGGGCCCCTCTTATTCATCTTTGACAAGGTGTTCAGGAGAGCCCCAGCCTCTTTGTGAGAAGGATCTGGATTCCCCCCCTCATTAGGCATGGCAAGGGCACAGTGGCTGATTGAATTAACAACTTTGGAGGGCTTCGGTCCCAGTTCCCAGACATTAGCACCATCATCCAGAACAAATTAAAAGTCTCACAGCAATTAAGCAGATTTTAAAAATGAATTTCCCATGGTTCAATGGTTCAACAAGCAACTTGATTTAAGTATCAGAGAAGAGTTTAGAAGGAGCAGAAGAGGAACTGACTGTTAAATTTCCAAAATAAATATGCAACGGTAGAGGCATAAACAATAAACTTCTGAGCTTCTGCTGACTAGGTTTTTACATTTCTTTTACATCAAGTTGGAACTGTTCAATCACAGAGGCAAAATTTCGAACAAAAAGCTAACACAGAATTGTTGTATGAAAATGATGGATTTCAGGAGAATTATTTTCTCTGTTTTTAATTCTTTATCATTATTGTATTCTTGTTCAAAAACATAAATAAAAATTGGGAAGGGACAAGAAAATGCACATTTCTAGTTACTAGATTTTAAATTCACTCCAGCAATCTTAGCCCGACTCTCTCTGAACCAGCATGCCCAGATTCGGAGCAGGCACAGAAACTGATGCCAGAATCCCACGGGACTCTGGGTATTTTCACTCCAGGAACTCATTCCTGGGTTAAAAGAATAAGACTAATAAATAGTACCTAACCTATTCTAAGTGTTTACTATTTGCCAGGCACTGTACACTCATTATCTCATCTAATCTTTTCACATATTATGTCACTTAGTCCTCATGAAAATGTCGTGGGCATTACCACCGGTTTACCCATCTGAGAGTGGAGGAAACTGAGGCTCTGAGATCAGGTTAGGCCACAGAGCCAGCAAGCGGTAGTGCCAAAATGTGCATCCAGGCAAGCTCTCGCTTACATTCAGAACAGCAAACTCCCATTTTTACCTAGGCTTTCGGACAGTGGACGGTCCATACCAAAAAAAGTCACTATTTTAGAGGGAGAGAGGGCATCATATCGCGTGGACCCAGCTGAGGAGGGACTCCTGTCCCCTTTCTTTCAAGCCTCTCTATTCCCTCCTCCACCACCACCTCCCCCTCCCCTTACTCTAGGCCAGCTCTGTGTCCCCCCACCCCCCAAACACTGCCCCCTACAGCTGGAAGGTCTGGCTAAGACAAGTCCAAGCCCAGTTTTTGTGTGACTGTCTCCTTGGCTATTGCTTCTTTCCCTTCCAGCTTACATCCACTTCTTAAATCTCTGCCCCACACCTCCACCTGGTTCCACCAGAAGGTCAGCAGGCTCAGGACCCCTTTGCCTCCAGACACACATTCAGCACAGCGTGTCTCAGTACCATCCAGGAGCCTGGAAGAATGTGTGGACGAATTCACCCTCACCCCCAGGTGCACGCGCTGAGCACAGTGGAATGCAGAGGTGTGTGGCTACTGGAACGCGTTATGCTTTCTGGTCAAGGGCAGTTATCAAAGCTGGCATCATAAACACATTATTGATCTCCAAGAAGACCTGGAAATACATCTACAAAATTCTTAGAAGAGAAACTTTGAAAGATGAATTTTTCATCCTCAAAAATTAAGCAAACTATGTGGTCTTCAAAGAGCCCCTAAAAAACAGCTCACACGGAGGGAGAAGAAAACATTTACTTCTTTTTTTTTTATCCTCACCTGGGGATATTTTTCCATTGCTTTATAGATAGAGTGAGAGAGAGGGAGAGGGAGAGAGGGAGGGAGGGAGGGAGGAAGAGAGAGGGAGAGGGAGGAGGGAGAGGGAGGAGGGAGAGGGAGAGGGAGGGAGAGGGAGAGGGGGGGAGAGAGAGAGAGAGAGAGAGAGAGAGAGAGAGAGAGAGAGAGAGAGAGAGAGATGTGAGCATCGATTGGTTGCCTCCTCGACAGGGGCCAGGGATCAAACCTGCACTCGAGGTACGAGGTACGTGCCCTTGACTGGGAATCGAACCTGTGATCTTCAGTCTGCAGGCCGACGCTCTAACCTCTAACCACTGAGCCAAACGGGCCAGGGCAACATTTACTTCTTAAAGACAATAAATCACAAAATTTCCATCATCTGTCAACATGCTCATTTGAATATCCAAATTTGAAAACACATATACTAATCTATGTTCCCTTCCTCCCAGCCAGTTTGAACAACCAGTCACAGTCAAGTCTCTGCCTTGATGGCTAAGTAAAGACCAAACAAGTAGATCCCAGGACAGTAGTAATCAGCATAACGGCGGCCATAGGTAATGAAGCACTCCATCACTTGTCATTAACCTTCTTGGTTCTAACCTACTCTCACTGTGATTTCTCTGGGCCTTAGTTTCCACAATATAATAGGAGAAGGTCCCTTGCTAAAACTCCAAAAAGTGTATGTTTTTATAAGTCTAAGCATGCAAACCATGAAGGTGACACAATCCTTTATGTTTAATAATAAGAAACCTCCCCTCATTGAAATGATAAAAGAATAGCCAGGAATACAATATTACAAATGTCAGGGCAGACCTTAAAGTTGAAGCATTTTAACTACCTCTAACCTCTGCAACAGGTAAAAAAATGCAAGGCATTCATCTATTTCCTCAAGGAATATTACTAGGCACCTACTGCACTGCCCTATGGTAACCACTGGTGATAGATCAGCCACGCTTTCGTGTAGCTTACAGTTTTATAGGAGCTCTATTTTCATCTTTATTTTTGTTTATAATTTCTTACATTAGAGCACTATAATTTTAGCTAATATTTCAAAAGTAGTTAATATTTTGTAAGAAAAAGATCATCATTTTTTCTCCCTTGAATCTTGACTTTCAAAGGTCTTTGTCATTTACATTATTATCTAGAAGCAAAAAAAATTTCCCCATGGATGATGACTTCAATTTTCTAATGTAAAACAGAGCAACTGGGATTTGCTCCACAGATGCTCGGATGGAACGCAGCTCTTCCACGAACTGAGTTAAAAGTTTTGCTGCCTGGGTTTATCTATGCTATAAAGAGCCATGAATATTGGCCCAGCAATTTAAAAGGCAAAATTTAAAATTAAAATTAAACCTTGGTGAAAACTATTGCTAACTGAATCAAAAAGTAAGTTAATCACTTTGATTCACCAAATGTATAAATGACATGCTTCTTGACCTGCTGGCTGGCATGGATTATGCCTAATAAGGCATCAAGCAGGGCTGCTGGGTTTCTAATTTTACATAATCCACTAAGAGGCAGACAATCTGCCATGGGCCTAATCAGATATAGGATGACTCAAAAAAAACTTTAAAAAGTTAATTAGTGCCTGGCCAGTGTGGCTCAGTGGATTGAGCGTCATCCCATGGACTGAGAGGTCCTGGTTCAATTCCTGGTCAGGGCACATGCCCACGTTGTAGGCTCGATCCCCAGTGGCGGACATGTAGGAGGCAGCCGATCAATGTTTCTCTCTCACACTGATGTTTCTATCTCTCCCTCCCTTCCACTCCCCCCACCCAAATCAATTAATAAAAACATATTTTAAAAAAGAAGTTAATTAATGACAACTAATTCAGGGAAATGGCTAATATATATTGATGGATCTAACATGTATGCTCAGGTAATTTATATTCTCTCATTTAAACTCAACAACTTCCCTGTGAGGGAGAAATATTTAGACAAGGAAACTGAGGCTCAAAGTATGTAAGTGGTAATACAGGTTACAAAGCAAGTTTGATAACAAACCATTGATCACCATAAGACCTCATGTTGGGACGTGATCCGTTAGGAAGCTGACTGCTTTGGATGGAAAGATCAGTAAGTTTATCACTGAACAGCAACATCCTGTGGAAAACCTTCAGACAGCATCATGCTGTTTTATACAATGACCGTTTCCTAGGAGTCCTCTGAGAAGCCCAAGTCGTCAAAGGCAACTTTCAAAATTACTGCAGCAGTTCCACTTGCCAGGAGAGTTCCTCTCAAGGAAGATGCCCAGAGAGTTCATGGACAGTGCTGGTATCAGTACCTAACCCAAGTCCTGACCCAGAAATATTACAGCCTCAAATTTATATTAATGTTGCTTTTGTTTAAATCCCAAACATATTGCCTGGCCGGTGTGGCTCAGTGGTGGAGCATCGACCCATGCACCAAGAGGTCGCCGGTTCGATTCCTTGTTAGGGCACATGCCCAGGTTGTGGGCCTGATACCCAGTGGGAGGCATGCAGGAGGCGGCCAATCGATGTTCTCTCTCATCGATGTTTCTATTTCTTTCTCCCTCTCCCTTCCTTTCTCTCTCAAATAAATAAAGAAAAAACAAAAAACCTTGAACCTAAAAAAATAATAATAATAATAAAATAAAAATAAATCCCAAACATACTGCTCATCCTTCTCCCAAAGTATATTTTCTCTTTCTTTTTAACAGGTGGGTAGGGTAGGAGAGGAGGGGAATGGGGGAATTCTTCTGATGTTTACTAAAAAGAAAACAGTCCTGGCCAGTTTGGCTCAGCAGTTGGAGCATCGACCCTCAGACCAAAGGGTCACAGGTTCAATTCCTAGTCAAGGGCACATACCTGGGTTACAGGTTTGATCCCTGGCCCCAGCTGGGGTCATGCGGGAGTGTCACTCTCACATTGATGTTTCTCTCTCTCTCCCCCTCTCTCCTTCCCTTCCACTCTATCTAAAAACCAATGGAAAAATATCCTCAGGTGAGGATTAAAATAAAAAAAAAAAAGGAAACAAGTGCTAATTAAAAGGTGACCTGAGTATCCTTGTAGTTTAAAATTTTGGGGTACCTACAAATTATCCTGTTTCTTTCTCTATCATCAACTATTATCCATAAATACTTTGTTCTCTTAGAGCAAAACTCTGTTATGTTTAGGCATGTTCAAAGAATGGTGCTGGGGATTTAACACCAGCTCTCTCGTGGACCTGCAAATTCTGGAAACTTAGGAGGAAAGGAGACTAAAAGGATGCCTAAGGTTCAGACTTGGCTGTCACGGCAAGCCCTTAACCCACCTCACAATTCTGAAAAAGGTGATCATTCTTAAGTAGAGGTGTTCTCTAAGTGATAGCAAACAGGACTAACATTAGAGTCTGCTTCATACAAGCCAGAACTAGCCCAACAGAAGACAGAAAAGAAAGGAATGTGGGGACGTGTTTTTTCTCCATTTGAGGCATTCTGTTCTCGGGCAAGTTACAACCCAACTGAGCAGATAAAATATATAAGAACCCAGAGTGAAAGGAAGGGGCCTCCAAAAGACCTGCTCTGTCTCGAGACAGGGCTGCATTTAATAAATATGGAACCCAACTTTCTGGTTATGATCACCTGAAAGCGAGCATGTTAGACAGAGATTAAAAAGTCAAAATTCATCAGGGCTAACTCAGAGAAGCATCGTGCTCTGTGACTCTGCTGAATTTCAACAAAGAGAAGGGCGGAGGAGGGAGAATGTGCAGTGTAATACTTGCACCTCTGGGATTGCAAAAATATGCGTGTCAGTCGCAGTGGCATGGAGCCCTCAACGTTTTCAGTACTATTTTGGCAATTTGAAGTTTCTGTTTGCAATTAGCTTCAGAGTGAAGAAATGGTAGAAAGGAAGGATGAGCAACTTTGTTGTTTCTTTTGTATGTAAATCGGATGAAAAAATATAGGGCATGTCACTTCCCTTAAACTCATTACAACTTCAGAATTATGCTTGCTCCAAACATCCCCTGCAAGCACGAAAGTTAGTCACAGAATTTTAGTCGAAGAAGCCTCAGATTGAAGCCTTGAAACTAAACACGAGGATGGGTCATTGGTTGGATTAGCAAGGACCACAGTTGTGGAATTTTTTTTTTTTTAAGTCTTAAATTTACAACATTTTCTCAAGTCAAGAGGAAGGGAATGTACGCACCACGCCCTCAGCATGCAAGGAAGGAATTTCATCTTGTTTTTTAATTCTGTAGTATCCCTTAAAATCCACACAGAACAGCTTAACACTGTATAGAATTATATTGCTCCATATGAGATTAGCTAAGAATATTAACTATACAAAGGCAAGAAGGAGAAGACGTTACAATTATTGCTATTTTATTTTCAAGTAACAGAAAAGTTAATAGAGCTATAAGAACCACAATGGGAAATGTTCTTAAGTTCGGACAGAAATCAAATAATCTTCGTGCTGAAACTCAGAAGGTCATATATGTTTGGAATGCTGACTGGCATTAGAACCTGAGTCCAAGCCATGGTTCTGCCCCTAATTCTGTAAACTGAGTCCCTTCCCTTTCCTGGGACTCTGACTCCTCCTTCAAGGGGGTAGGACAATACCCTTCCATCTTTATACTTTTTTTTTTTACCCTCACCCGAGGATATTTTTGCATTTATCCTCAGATAGAGCGGGAGGGAGAGAGGGAGGAAGGGACAGAGAGAAACATCAATGTGGGAGAGACACATCAACTGGTTGCCACCTGCACAACCCCAACCGGGGCCAGGGACGAACCGCAACCGAGGTACGTGCTCTTAGCAGGAATCGAACCCAGGATTCCCCGGTCTGTGGGCCGACGCTCTAACCGCTGAGACAAACCAGCCAGGGCCCATCTTTACACTTTAATAGCCACAAGCTCCATGGCTTCCATTCAGGCCAAACTACACCAAAGTGTGTGGATATAGTCACCCAAAAAATCAATGATCATATCAGCCTATAATGTCATGATGCTGCCAGTGGGGTTACTGAGGTATGAAATGACCTGATCATTTCACAGAGACTCCAGACTCCTGGGCATTCCTCTCTTTTTCTTCCTTTGTCCTCATGTTACCTACCACACTCCTACACCTCTCTAGTGCCAGAAAGTTTCTGTGGCAAATTGTCCCAAACTGTTGTAGACTTAGAAATGGACAACCAAGCTCTATGGAAATTGTGTATAAAGCAAAAATAACAGACTTTGAGTAAAAGCGTGAGGCATTCTCTTAGGCGCAAAATGTGCATGCTTCAGGAGAATGACTTGGACTTGTGTTCTTATTTACTAGTTTTCCACAATAATATCTACTATTTGGGGAAGGCTTATGATGAGACATTCGGTTATAGCATGGGAATTAAAGTTAGGAAGCAGGATGGAATGACCTGTTTTGTACTTTCAAACCCAAATTGAGTAATGCTTTGGGTCATTTCCATTCCTTCATCCTTAATAGAATCATGAATCTGGAGGTGTTTGACAAAGTGGTGATGACTCAAGGAAGAAAAAGAATAGAAAGTAAAAAGCATCATGATTAAGCTTCCTCCATATCTAAGAACGGAGAGGGACAGAGAAAGAAAAGTAGGAGAGATGGATATGGAGTTAATCAGACAGTTTCAGACAACAGTCCGGAGACACTCCCAATGGGCACCATGTTCTCAAGTTCATCACAACAATCATCCATGACACAGGAGCTCTGTCCCACATCAGAGTTGAGGGTGGGAGCCAAGGAGCTTTTGTGACTCATTTGAGATCACTGAGACCAGTCATCTGCCAAGTTCCAGCCAAGTTTCTGCCCACTACAGGATGCTGCCTTGAGACCAGGAGCTCTCTCTCTGGGAGGGGCTCAGCCAGGACCAAGGGCAGTTAACTGTCCCCCCACCAGCTCTCATGAGCTAAGCCTTATTAATCTGGAGCTTGAGAAAAGCAAAAAACTGAGCCAATCATTTACAGACCATTACCTTCTTTCCAAAGAAAAATCAAAACGCCTTGCCAAAACAAATGTAATAATTTGGCCTCTTCTTTCAATTACCTCTGCTTTTTTGGAAATGTATTTTGTGAATAAAGCCTCTGAGTTAACCCAGGGAATTAACCAGAAGTTTAAAAAGGCCCTATAATTCCTGTGGGCCAGGGAAGAAAGAACATCCCTTTACCAGGGAATATTAAAAGAATAGAGTAGGAAAGACAAAGAGAAAGGAAAATACTGTACTTGAAGGTCCAGGATTTAAATTTTTTTTTCTTTATTGATTTTTAGAGAGGAAGGGAGAGGGAGAGAGAGATAGAAACATCGATGAGAGAGAACATCGACTGGCTGCCTCCTGCATGTCCCCCACTGGGGATTGGGCCCTCAACCTGGGCATGTGCCCTGACTGGGAATCGAACCGGCAACCCCTCGGTGCATGGGTCAGCACTCAACCATTGAGCCACACGGGCCAGGCGAAGGCCCAGGATTTAAACAGGCATAACAGATAGAAACACTAGTTCCATTTGGGGGTTGGGGGTGGATGGGTGACCTGAGAGTAGGTTTTGGAAATCCAGGTACAAGCTACATCCCAGAGATATGGTCTCTTATGTTTACAAAGGCCTTAGTTTTTCTTTCCTGAGTCCATATTCTTCTCCCACCTACCTGCCTTCTCCACACACGTTTCCTCTCTTGTATTCAACACTATATTCAGGAGGTCAGCAATTGTGATACATTTTCAAGTACAACCCTCAGTCACTCTTTGCTGTGTGTAATAATTTCTTTTCAGGGGTAGCTGGGGTGCCGTTTGCTCAGGCTCAGTACCCCACCTCCAGCACGGCTTGCGAGCACTGGTCAACATTTACAATGGCTAGTGTAAGAGGTTAACATGTATTTGAAATTGGGGTCATTTGCTTAGGAATTAACTAGATCCATGATTAGTACCCATGCAGTGATGAGGGTGTGTGGTCTGGGAAAAGGGTTAAAGCAGAAAAAGGGGAGACAGCTCTCATTTCCTATTGAATCGGTGTAGAATCAGTTTAATCACACTCCACCTTTGCTCCCCATGGAAACGGAACGGACAGTAGAGGAGAGGGGCACTAGACTTAAGACTATGGCTTAGGATTCAGCCAAGGAACACGGGCTTGAGTGCCAGGCCTCTTAGTTACCACCTCTGTAACTTCTGAAAAGTTCCTTAAACGAGCCTCAGTTTCATTTGAAAACTGGACAAAGTGCCTGCTGCTTTAGGTTGCTATGATCATTCAATATTATAAATCAATACACATAAAATGCTTTCCATAGTCAGTGTGTAAATCCCCAAACAGCAACAAATCATAATAAGCCAAACTTTCCACTCCTGGTTGGATGACAGTCCGATTATTGCTTTTACTTTCTATACAATTTAATTGTGTGTGTGTGGGGGGGGGGGTAATAAAAGGCTAAAAAAACCTTAGCATTTTTGTATTCTAAAACATATGAGTTGTTCTTTTTCGTTGTTTCGCAATCCTTTTAGATTAGCCCTGTGAAGAAAAGGGAAACTGCAAAACATGTCATCAAGTTTGAGAAGTTGAATGCCTCAAGCTCCCCTTCTCCACTCTGATCTCCACCCACATCCAGGCACTTTCTCTGGGAACTGTCCGTATCTGGCTCATTTGTCTATCAGACCACCATTACAACAGCTCAGAGAAGACACAAGACCTCAGTGGAAAAGACATAATCATTTCGTGTCTTGATGCTCCCCATCTGCCATCATCTCTGAAGAGTTTCTGTCAAAATTGAGGACAACAAATCTTTCCATACAGAAAGTCTATCAGTATTCTTTCCAAAGAACAAAGGAACCTACTCAAGGTGTCAGCATGGAAGCCTCTAGTTTGAAATGCCCTTATTATTATGCATGAGTGCGAATAAACAAAAATTATTCTTTGGGGAACAGAATTTTCACTTTTCAGTAGAAGGCTCTTCTTTCTATGGCTCTACCATCACCAACAATTCACAGCCTCTAAAATCCTCTCCAACCTCAGCTGACTCTTTCTTTCCTCTTCCTTTGAAGTCCAGACTTACATAACTATATTAATATGTTAAAACCACTAACTAGAGAAAACAAAATCGAGTAATCTACCTTAAAGTAGCAGAACTCAAACACTTTATGGTTAATGGACTTGGCTGCTCAGGCAGCGGATGACTCATACAATTATGGAGACTGGTTAGAACTTGTAAGACATTGGTTGGACTGGCAAATGCAGACATATCAAAAGGTGTCCTCCCTTAGCCTCGGCAAGGGCACTGTTTTGCTATGTACAGCTGGACTCCATTTCGTCAATCATAATATTTGAAATCTTTTCCTTTTTATATGTTCCCAATGATTAAAAAGGAGCAATCAGTTGTTTTTCTATTGTTTCTCATCATGTCTTTCTATATTCAAACCATTTTTATTCAGTCCTTGAAGTCAAGGCTTTGGGAGGTGGAAGCAGGATCACCTAATGGTTGAGAATTCTGGTTCTCCTGTCAGCTTGACTGGAGTCCCAGCTTTGACCCCGAGTAGCTAGGTAATCTTCAACACTTTTACTAGACCTTCCTGCACCTCAGTTTACTTACGTGCTAACTGGGTACAACAGTACCAATTTGGCAAGGCTTTGCTTGGGTTAAACTAGATAATGCCTGACACATAGTGCACATTTAACATATGTTAAATGTTATTTATATTATAATTGATACATTTGTTTCAAGGTGAAATATTAGTGTAATTATTTGATGACATAATTAACAGGGCTTCGCATTTCACATGTTCTCAAATTCCCAGTAAATGAGTGAGAATTATCTGGATGCTAGAAACCTTGTCGCAGGAAATCTTTTGCTGGTGAACTTGTATTTGGAGGGACTCTCTTCTCCCTCTAGCTTCCCTACGTTACTGAGGTTTCAAGTCCCCTCTCTCCTAGCCCTCAGTAGCATTGCAGCCCTATTTTGGGCACCCAGTAGGCTCTAATCAATATTTTGCACATTAGGCAGGTGACACATGGGAGCTCTAAGCTAAGGACCTTCATAAAATCTCAAATTCTAAATCTCCATAGAAACATCTTTATGAGGAAGATAAGGTAAGAATCTTTCCTCAGTCTATATGGATTTTTTTTTACATTAAAGGCCAAGTTATTGCAAAATGTCAACTAGGTAGGAAAGGCTTTGAGTCTAGATATGAGTTCCAGGCAGGGGACCTGAAAACCTTACAAAGCCACACATCACACTATTATCTCAAGGAACTTTTTCAGGGGAAAAGGGAAAGTTCCAATAGAAGGCTAGACAGGCTGTATTGAAAAATTAGATGAAAGCATGATTAGAGATTGTTAGCATAAGCATGATTTTGTTGCAATAACCAAGTAAGTAGTTTCGTTTTTTTTAAGTCAATAATGTAATTTCAATTATAAAAAATTTCTGAAGTTGCCTAAGTACTCCTAGAAACCACATTAAATACACTAGCAGTTAACAAAGAGATGAAAGGGACATGGTTTAGTCAGATATAAAATTTTACAAAATAAAAAGGAGAATCAAATATAGAAAAAATGTGGGCTAACATTTACCAAAGGCCAATTAATCAGTTCTTTTCAAGATTCTCACCAGATACCGAAGCAATGCAGGATTAAGAGTACTGCATTATTAACATATGCTAAATTATAATAAATACCACAACAAGTTTAAAACCTAATGTATTGGGAAGAAAACCCTCATATAATCTGCCAAAGACTGTAATTGTTTATTTAATTTCTTAAAATCCTGCAACTTCTAAATAAATGATAGTCACAGAAACAAAAACTCACATGAATAAACCACAATAAAGACCACCAATAGTTCCCATTTAAACAGTAACAGCACAATAATATGAGCTCTATCACTGCAAGGCAGTACATAAGTCCATGCAAAAATTAAGAAAACTGACTATATACACATACACACACATATACACACATACGTATACACTCACATAATAGTCTCAGCATTAATATGCTCACATACTGAGTTTTTGAAAGAAAGTGCAATCCTTCCTATAGAAACAATTATTGGTAATTTGTTGATGCTTATTTGTAGTTTACATCTGAAATATTCTCATTTAGGTGTATGCTTAAAACAATGCAATAATTTTCTTTTTATCCAGTCCTGATCTTCATACTCTTAATAGTTTTAGAACAGGTGGGAACAGTGACCTGCTTTTTCAACCATTACATCCCCCAGACATGACTAATTTGAAGCTGAGCAAATTGCACATAATGGGCCAGGGATTCAAGTTCATGATTTTTAGTCGGCTGCACTCTTGTTTCAGGGCACATGGTTTCCTCCCCACACCCTTCACCCCTGCAGCTGCCTCTCCATGAACTAAATTCACCAAATGTGAAATCAAAGGAAATTTATTTAAAAAATTTTTTTCTGCAGGCTTATTTTTTAAGGAGGATACAAATTAAGCTATATCTTTAAAAACATTTTTTTCCTTCCAAGGTTCTTCACATTTTTAAATGAATTCTAAATACTAAAGAAGCTAACCACTTAAGAAACCTTTTCAATACATAAGAAAACAATCACATGTAAGATTTTATAATGGCTCAAAGTTTTTCTTTTAAAAAAAGCATAGCATAATTCAGTGAATTTTTTAATACCCTAAATTCTGTCATACAGGATGTTGCTTTCCAGAGCCTTTTTGCAAAATCCCATTAAAGATTTAGCAGTATACAGACACTGGCACAAGAAAATCAAACAAACAAAACAAGCGCACACACACACACACAGGTGGTTCTAAGAAGGCCATTGGGGTAGAGGAGTGTTTCAGCTGGCTACCCAAAACCTAATTCCTATTTGCTTTTTTATTTCTTTCTTTCTTTATTTTTTTATATATTTAATGTTTAAAATTTCACCATCAATTCTAGAAGGCTGAAAGCAAGCACCAGTCTAAATGTCATATAAAACTCTCTAAGTACTGAAAAGTTCATAGAATTTTATAACTGAAAGAAACCTTAAACTCATTAACCTACCAATGAGGAGACAATGGAAGCCTGTTGTTTAACTGATTTGCCTGGTCACTTTGGGGGTGCCTGGTTTGTCATTGTCCTTTGGGGTGTTTGTTTTTGTTTTGTGCATATGTGTGTGCAGTACTTATACCCTTATAATCAGGAGCTTTGCCATTCAGATTCTCCCCTTCCTAGGTTGCCATGTTTCCCTGGGACAACAGGGATAAAAAAGGGAACATATATGCACTGGCCGGTTTGGCTCAGTGGTTAGAGTGTTGGCCACGGACCAGAGAGTCCTGGGTTAGGTTCCGGCTAAGGGCATGTACCTCGGTTGCAGTTTGTCCCCGCCCGGGTTGGGGTCGTGTGGGTGGCAACCACTAGATGTGTCTCTCTCACGTCGATGTTTCTCTCTCTCTCTCTTCCTCCCTCTCTCCCTCCCATTCTACCTGAAGATAAATGCAAAAGTGTCCTCCGATGAGGATAAAAAAAAAAAAGGAACATATATTATGGCCAGTTCAATGCTAAGATTTCACTTTCTCCCTTGGCCTCTGCAGATGTATTAGAAAGACACTTCCCATCCAGGACACTTGACTTCTAACATATCAGTGGACCTGAAAAGTGAAGTTCTCGTCTCACTGGGGAGAGTGGAGGAGGAAGCTTCTGAGCTTGACTTCAACTTTCCAGCCTACACACTGCTCCTTCATCTACTGATTCCACTCCTACTTTGTTGAAGGTCTATTCTCTGCTCAGTTTCCTCTGCTTTCCAATTTAGGGAAGTTTGGTAGAAAAACATATCACTTACCTTTTGTTGATATTTATTTCCCATGTTTGGGTCTTGCTGTGTACCCAAGTTCCTAGATTTCTTTAACAACAACAAAATTTTTTTCAAATCTCTAAATGGATGAGATAAAGGCTAAGTCACTGCTCGGAGTATTTAACACGGACTGGATCCGATCTTTTGTCTTCCAGCCAGAACTGGGGACAAATGAGGAAGGAGGGGAGCTAAACAGTAACTTACACAACAATTTCCTCCAAGAAGTGTTATACATAGATCTTTTCTTTTTCAAGGAAAGTTGGAAATAAAGCCATTTATTTAGTGAAGAGGATCTCATTACAGTTAGAACCTGTCACTAACTTTTTGAGACTGTTATCAAGTATGGTCACTAACCAAGCTGTCTGGGAAAAACAACCCTTGGCACCACTGACTCCAGACAATCCCCTCTTTGAACGTAAAACTGTTCCGATCCTACTGCAACTTTCATGTCCAGCAGCCACTCACCAGTGTCCTTGAACCATCTCCCCAGCACTAAGATTCCAGAAATTACACTAATTCCAAAAGTGCCCTAAGAAACCTAGAACAGTGGATGATGGGCTCTTCAAGGCTAGGATCAGCTTTAGAAAAAGAAACATGCACCAACAAACACCAGGGAACTATGTGTAATGGTTCACTGCCTGTACAAAAACCTCAAAGAGGATGAAGGTCAGACGGGGATAATAGGCCAATTTAATTCTGAAAGCACAAGGTGCAAGAAATTTTAATTATGGTCTGCCACTGAAATCACACAAGATCCAATGGCATCTAACTGCAACTGCTCATCAAGGGAGACACGAGGTGTAATTGTAACCGCTGCATAATCACTGTGAGGGCACAGGGAAGGCTGCCTTCAGCTCCCAGCAGAGAATGTATTAAGAGCCTCGAAAAATCCAATACAAGGAAACACAGAGATTGCACATAGCTAAACAGGAGCTCATAACAGGAAAGCCCAACCGGGAGAGTGTGTGATTGTAAGTGTGAGTGTGTGTGTGTGTTCCAGGAATAAAGATTAAGCTGTTTGACCCAAATTGAGAATATGAGCTTGGGAAACTCTGAACCCCTTTCTGCTTTGTGGATACATACACTGAGAAAGGCACTGTCTTCTCCAGAAATTTCTCCCTTCGGTGAAGCTTTACCCACCCTCCTTTGTTTAAACAATTAGCTTGGATGTTACAGTGATTTACAGAACCAGACTCCCTTTAATTTGTTCCCATCAAACCCAAGTTATAGAGACAAAACGCCACGCATAGGACTCGAGGTGCCCAAGCTCCTATCCCCAGGACGACTATGACGCCCGTGCCGCTCCGACTCTTGGCAAAGGGAAGCGCGGAGAACGCCCCTCCGTGGACTGCCCACTCCGCAAAGTTTTATAAATCCACGAAGTAAGGGAGCAAAATTTCCCATATGCGCCGGCTGCAAAGTTGGCGCTGAAGTTTGTGCCGGGATGTCCTAAATCTCATGGGGAGTGTATGGAGAGGCGGGAGGATGGATGAAGATGGAGAGACAGCGGGGAAAAAAGGGGGAGTTTTTCGAGTGGAAGGTCCACGAGACCATCTTCTTCATCCGGAAGCCTCTTTGGCTCCAAGAGATCCCGGCGGTGCGCGCCAGGGGAGGTCTCCAAGGGCGGGCACCTCCGCCGGGGGCCCAGGGAGCTGTCACCTGTACCAGGCGGGGGCGGGGGTGCTTTCTCAGACGCCAAGGGAGGACCACGGTCCCAGACTAACCCGCTCTCGGGGCTCTGAGAAGTGGGGGAGGGCAGATTCGATAGAAGGCACGAGGCCAAAAGCAACACCTTTCGGATACGCTGTTCCCCTCCGACCTCTCCAACTTCCCGCAGCGCCAGCCAAGGACTTTCTGCGACCGACCCCACCTCATCCTGCCTCCCTACCCACCACTCGGACCTTCTGACTGCTGCGG
The DNA here is from genome assembly GCA_030848825.1 of Tadarida brasiliensis. Taxonomy (NCBI): domain Eukaryota; kingdom Metazoa; phylum Chordata; class Mammalia; order Chiroptera; family Molossidae; genus Tadarida; species Tadarida brasiliensis. The sequence continues at coordinate 51,959,476 of CM061264.1, forward strand.
CGGAGGGTGGGATAGGGGTGCGGCGAGGAAAGGGAGGGAGCGGAGGTCGGAATCCAAAATACAAACTCTCACCCCCTGGCTGAGACGACCAAATGCGTTTACACATGCAACGAGCACAACCCTGTAACAAGGCTCGGGGTTTGCGCCGGGCGCAGTTCCCCGACTCTTCTGTTGTTCCTAATAAAGTCGATTACGTTGCCCTCCGGAGCTGAAAGGGAGGGAAAAGAGGGGAAAGGGGGTGGGGGGACGCGGGAAAAAGCGGGGCGGGGGGGGGGGGAGCAGCAATCAACTTTGTAACCCAGCGCTTCCTCGCGCGATCCGTCGCCATGCTTAAGATTCCCACCCCCGCCACCCCCCTCCTTCCTTTCAAGTGGATACTGAAACTAGGCCAAAACTTTTTCCCCTCCTTTTCTCTTAGCCACTAGACTGGATTGTGCCCCACGGAGCCCCATGGAGCTCTGCTTTCTTAAGCACAATAGCCGGACTAATTAGATCATAGAAGCAAGACAGTGATACTGTAACAAGTAGCCCGAGAGGCAAAGAGGGAAGGGGCCCGAAAAGAGAGAAAGGGGGAAAAGTTTGCAGCTCTCGCACTTACCAATCAAGCCTCCCACCAGAAAGGCGATGATTTGGAACACGAGCAGAATCCCACCAACAATGCATAGCTTCTTGGTGCTCATGTTTTCTATAATTGCCCCAGCCATTTTTGCGCCCCCCTTTTTCTTTTCTTTTGGAAATAAATGTTTTAGGGTGTGCTTTTGCTCGCTCTCCTCTTACGTTCCCTCCTCCCTCGCCTCCTTTCCGGGCGCTGCAAAACTTCAGGGGTGCGGGAGCGCGGCGAGGATGGGACCGGGACGGTAGGCGCCCGCACGGATTCCCCCGGCGCAGCCGGCTCAGGCTCCCCCAATGCCCGGAGCTGTGATTGTGGCCGCTCCGCCGCCTGTGGACGCTTAAAGGAGCAGGGAAGCGGATCACATGACGCCGCCTCCCTCCCTTTCTTCCTCCCTCCCTCTCGCGCTTCCTCCCTCCCTCCCTCCCTCTCTTCTTCACCCCCTTGTCCGCCAGTGCGGGGGTCGGAGCTCAGGCCGGTGCTGGCATCCCGCTCCCACATCTGGCAGGCAGTTTGTCCCGCCAGGGGCTGGTGTCGCTTGGGGGTTGATGTTGTTGTTAAGTGGGTTCCCCCTACCCCGCCTCTCACACGTTTGCTTTTCTGGTGCGAGATTTAAATCACCCGTGGACAGTTTTGCAGACCTTTAACCTAGGCGTTGACTTTGGGAAATGCTCCCCACCCCCCAACTGCTAGAACTCTTTTTAGGAAAGAGGAAGATAATTTTTATTTTTATTTTTAAGGGACCCAAAGATGCTTAAATCAAAGAAGAGATGTGGAATAAAGTCCCAGCTCGGCTTCCTTCTGCCTGAGCCCAGCCTGGGTTATTGGGCATATACCCAGCTAACCGCTCCCCCGGCCCCAGCACGCCTTGAGGAACCCTGCGCTCCAGCCAAATCAGACCACTGCTCCCCACATTATACCTCACGCCACGTGTTTTCAGAGCCTTGACCCTGGTTCTTACCTAAAAAAAAAAAAAAATTTTTTTTAACTTCGTCAGAGTTTTAATCATTTAAAAACCAACCCGTCTGAAAAACCTTACTAATTTTCCAACCACCTCCACGTAATATCTCCGGGAACTGAGCTCCTACAGTTTCTGTGTTTACATTCTTAGCTCCCTTTGTAAGGACGTGTAAGGACGTTTGTCTCCACCACAGAGCCTAAACTCCTGGGGGATAGGGACCAAGTTTTATTCATCTTTGCACCCCCCGTGGTGCTTAACAAAATTCTAGCTCTAGTAGGTCCTCCATAAACTTTTGAAGACTGAATAAATAAGTGAATGTGAAAGCAAGCCCACTGTTTGCATTTCAAAAGCTTAAAAGAGACGTTTGATTTAGATGGTACACATATTAAGTTGCAATGTTTATTCTCTCTTAGTGAGGACATATTTATATTTATACTTAACTTCCAGGGGGGAAAGGGGGTGGGGCTCAAGAGATTTCCTGCTCTGTGGAGACTAAATTTTCATAAACTGGTCACTTGGCCAGTAGACCCTGGGTCTTGTAACCTCTCTTCTGCATTCTCACACGTGCAGGGTTTCTACCACCCACCACCCTTACACACCTGGTTTCTTGCCCCTCCCCTCCATCTGCACCCTCTTCATGCCAAGGGACTATCCCAAGTCCTGTCTCCTCTACTCTGTTCCTGAACTTTCATTGCCCTTGTAGAAGATGCCATGCAGGTTAGACATCATAGAGGTGCTCATTTCTAGAGGTCAACTAGATACTTCTTGTTGAACTGGTATCAGACTTCATGGGTATAAAACTCCATCTCCTTGGCGTCTAACAGTTCTTAACAGTTCTGGGGATATATTTGCTAATTATTCATTCTTTCCCTAAACCCTTTAACCTTCAGTCACTCATTGAGCCCTGAACCCTTTCCAGGCTTTCTTTTCTAAGCATTGGAGGATGCCAAGATATGAAGACACTTGCCCTTGTCTTGGCGTCTGGGCTTCCCGGGCTCGCTGTTATTCACTGAGCAGTAATTAACAGCCTTTACTTTGGAGGACATCAGATCGGACAGGAAGCAGCAGAAGGAATTCTTGTCAACAGTAGTGGTCAGAAGTGTTTGGTACCCAAACACAGATAGACCATTGTGGCTTATTTGCCTTCCTTCTTTACCTTTTCAGGCACTTACATCTTTTTTTTTTTTTTTTTTTCCTGACAGGAGTGGGTTCCAGGGCATCATAAATAGAAGTAAAGAATGTCCTTCTCACCTCTGTTGCTAGTTAACTCTACATCCTGTGTTCTCTTCTCAGCAAGATGCCAACTTCCATATATTTAAATAATGTCTTAGGGTTAGAATTTCTTTTAAAAAATATTTTTATTGATTTTTAGAAAGAAAGGAAGGGAGAGGGAGAAAGAGATAGAAACATACAGGTGAGCAAGAACCATCAATGGGCCGCCTCCTGCACACCCCTACTGGGGATTGAGCCCACAACCTGGGCATGTGCTCTGACTGGGAATCGAACTAGTGACATCTTGGTGCATGGATTGACACTCAACCACTGAGCCACACCAGCCGGGCAAGAATTTCTTTTTTACTACCAGGGGATTTTTTTTTTTTTAGTCAAGTTGATAGGATTCAATATCAAGATTTACTCTTCATTTGATACTACTTTTCACTATTGAGGAAGAAAGAAATGGTGTCCCATGCACTTCAAATATGAATTGGATCTAAGAAATTCTTGGCTAATTGAATTGGTTTATTGGTTTAAGACTAGTGAGCTCCTCAACTCACTTTTCTATGGGCTGCTACAACACCCCTTGGCTCCCAAATGTACATCTTCAGAGTCACTGACCTAACAACTCCTTAAGGCCTGGGAATGAGAGGGTTGGAATAAAATCATGGTTCCCCACCAAGGTGATACTCTATTTTGAAAGAGCACTTATTATTTAACATTTTAATTTTAAAAAGATATTTCTAATTGCCAACCAGTGCTTCTAACTTGTATGAGATTACCCATATTGCCAAACTGAGTGGGGCCAGACACATGCAGCATTAATCACCACGAACGGCTTTTTAAAAAATTCACAATTTCTATTATGTCTTTTTAAAAATTAAAAGTGACTGTTAGATTCTTAATTTCCAAGTAGAAAAGAGAATGAGTGTTTGAGTTCGCTGGATCTGGGATGGCGCCTCGCTCCCAGCTCTGCCCTTTGCTATGTGTGATCCTGGGCCATTACACAGTCACCTACCCTCTCCGAAGCTCAGTTTTCTCATCTGTAAAATGAAGATAATAATAGTACCTAGCTCATGGTGTTCTTCCAAGATATTATTAATTATTATAATTAGGGACCCTTTAGGAAAATCAATAATCACGTGTAAAAAACTAGTAAAATTGATTATTAATTGGTTCTTTCTCAGCTCTAAAATTTTATCGTGCTATCATTATTTTTTGAAACATTTTAGGTGCAGTCTAGGTGATTAACTGACAAGGGTGCTAATAAGGCTGAAGTCTAGTATTGAACTCTGAACAACATTCAGTGAACTTTAAACCTAGAAACATTCTAAAAACTGCTCCCAGTCACCACTAAAACATGTGTTTCAGGTCACCAGGTAGCTTGTCCCAGAGACTGGGATAATCCAAGGGTGCGATCCAACTCTGCTAACAGAAATTAACCACTCCGACTCCATTTCACTAGACCTAAATTGGGCATCCTGATTTACCCATTGTTTATTTGAAAGGTTTGGCATATGGAAGGTCATAATGATGTTTAATGCATATTCCCTGAATGGATGAATGAATGAATGTATGAATAAACAAATAGCTAACTGAAGGTGGATTAACTCCTCTTCCCACCCCCATTCCCCATTCCTGTATAGCATTTACTGACTAAATGCCTATCTGACACATCCAGCCTAGGTTGTAATTTTCCCCTACATCTATATATGTGCTGTGTTGTCACCCTGGCTTGCAAGCTCCTTAAGAGCACGAAGAGTATGACCTGAGCCTTTGTCTCTCTCACAGCCCCAGCACAGCCAGCACCTTGCACGGAGGAGGGCTCACCTCCTGGAGCTGCGAAAGCCCCCTTTGGAAGGCAAAGGCAGCATATCATTATCACCATCGCAGTAAATGTGATGTAGAGATCTAAAAGAATGGCGTCTACCTCCTCAAGCACCTAATTCACTTCCAGAGGGACCTCACAAGAGTCATAATCTCACTGTGAGGTTTCTCGTTCTCATAAATAGCTTTTAGCCATAAATGGCATCCCTGTGGCTCCTTCGTTGTTGGTATTTTCTCGTAGTTAGTGCCTGTGAATGTGAGCAGGCACTTTGGGTTCACACTCTGTTATTCAGTGTCACTTCTCTCTTGCCTTCTCCCCTCCCATAGAGATGTGAAAGAATATATATACATTCACAACTTCTTTTAAAATGCTTATTTTATTTTATTTTTTTTTCAAAAGGAACCACCCTTCCCTTTTCTCTCTCTGAGCTCCTTTGTCTTGTTTTGTATGTAAATACAAGACCTTTCCACACTTCCTTTTGCACACTAACCTTGGGTAGGAACTATTCAGAACCCGGGGCTGGGAAGACTGGTACTTCCAACCTGATCTTTAGATGAAACTGTTTCATAAATACTCACCGCCCTCTCTCATTTTACACACCAGCACCCACCCTGAATAAACTCCATTCACCTTTTCTTTTACATCTCACATGCATTTCACACATTAGGCTTATTCAGTCACTGCTTTAAGTCTTACTAGTTGTATATATAAATCTGAGAATACTACTTACCTTTTTGAAACTTACTTTTATTATCTTTTTTTTTTTTTTAAAGAAGATGCTAATACCTACCACTTAAATTGTGGTGAGCACTTAAACATTTTACAAAGTACCTAACATAGAGCCTGACACAAAGTAGCCACTCAACAAATGTTTCACATGTTATAAAGGGGAGGTTTCTACTCCCAAATAGCAAACCAAAACAAAAATCAAAGAACTGTAAACCCCCCCTCCCCCCGTTATTGTTTCTTATGATATTGCCTCTTTGAACCCAGGCAACTTGGAAGGGGCAGGTAAAAACAACTTGCTAGGTTTCCAGAGGCTCTTGTGGAAGGCAGCTGACAGCTTGGAGTAGCCAGCCGGCCTCCTGCTGTTTTCCAGGCTTGAAGGAGGCTGCCGCAGAGAGCTGGGAAGCCTCCAGTGTCTAAGCCTCTGCGATGGCATGCGCTCAGTTTCTGCAGAAAGGGTCCTTTCTCTGCCAGTTTCTCTAGCATAAGCCTACTGGGGTCTGAGCTGACTGATCCCCTGCCCCCATGCCCTCATGACTGCTCTCCCTCTCCATCTCACCTGTACTTTGTCATACTCATAAGCTTCTCTCCATCTGCTCCTCCCCGTGGAGAATGGCAGTGGGAGGAAAGCTTGGACAGGCCAAGGAACACCTGCCTTGGATAGCGATCCTGTGATATGTAGACAACAACCAACGCCGGGGCACAGTCAGCAGAGAAATTGTGTTGAATGAATGAATGATGAAAGAACACATTCCAGTCCCTGGCTGTCCAGGGGTTCAGGAAGGCTCCCCACAGATGGCCAATGGCGGGAAGAGGGGCTCAGACTTAACCTCAGCCCTAGACCATCTGGGGTGAGAATAGGCCCTGACTTGGGCCAAAGCCCAATCCTTACCCCATGCTCATTGTAAATGAGCTCAGAATCATCACTAAGTAGCTCAGCATGAAGGATAATCTCCAATAAAAACAGCTTCAGGGGCCTTTAATATGTCCACTTTGCACTAGATAAAGGAAACTAGCCTGGCAGGGAGTGTGGGAGGGCAGGTAATTCCCCAAATGTCAGCAGCCCAATAAGAATGTCAATAATTAGAACAATAACAACAAGAACTTAACATTGATTGCTTCTTATGTATCAATCACTATGCTAAATTAAATGCTTTACATATGTTATCGTCATTAATACACACAATAGTCCTATGAGGTAGGCACTCATTTTATCATTAAAAAATAAAGCCTGTTCAGGGAAATTAAGGACTATTCCCTTGATCACACTGCTAGTAGACTGGGGAGTTCAGACTCTGAGGTAGATGCAATACATCATTCATTCAACCACCAAACACTGATTGAGTGCTTCTGAGTGCCAGGAATTGATCTAGATGCTGGGGAAGAGCAGTGGGCCCAACAAAGGCCTTGCCCTCATGGAGCCTACATTAGAAAGCCTACTACAGAGCCTCAGTTCTTATCTCCTTTATGTGAGCTGTGCCCTTTGAACTCAACAAAGAAAGAAGCCTGCAGGGCTGTGGAAATGAGTAGAAATCACCTCCTTGGTGTGCCAAGGGGCCTCGGGCCTGCTTTCCCCAGAGACATTCATTCAGAAACTCCTCTTCCTGCCAGTTTGGAGACAGGCACTGTTTTAGTGTTTTCTGGCTGTTCCTTTGTTCACACATTCAACTCTGTTTTCTTCCTCAGCACCTTCCTCCCACTCAGATCAAACTCTCGCCAATTAAGCCTTAAATCTTTGCAAGTCTTTCTTTGCAGGTTTTTGCCATTAAGGCTACTCCAAGTTGAAGATCAATTTTCAAGACAAATGACACAGGGAAGTAATTGTTAAGCACAATTTCAGAGTTTTTTTGAGGACATTCTTGACCAAATACATGTTAACAAAAGACATTCAGTGTACAAAATTAATTTTGGCTTAGCTAACCTGGAAATTGATTTCTGAAATATTTTTATTTTGTTGTCATGATATGAATCCCTAATAAAGACCCTCTTTATCAAAGATTTCAAGTTGCTTTATCAACATTATTCATCTTTTTTTGTTGTTTGAATCCTCACGCAAGGATATTTTTCCATTTATCTTCAGATAAAGTGGGAGGGAGGAAGAGAGAGAGAAACATTGATGTGAAAGAGACACATCAACTGGTTGCCTCCCGCCTGACCCTGACCAGGGCTGGGGTCAAACTGCAACCGAGGTACATGCCCTTGGCCGGAATCGAACCCCCGATTCATTGGTCCGCGGGCCGACACTCTAACCGCTGAGCCAAACTGGCCAGGGCAATATTATTCATCTTAATGTAACAATGTATGTGGGTAAACTTTCCCAATTCCTTTTTTTTTTTCCACAGTGATAATTTTTAAAATTAAATATATTGGGGTGACATTGTTTAATAAGATTATATAGATTTCAAGTATACATTTCTATGATACATGATCCGTATATTGCATTGTGTGCCCACCACCCAAAGTGAAATTGTCTTCTGTCACCAAATATTTGGCCCCCCTTTATCATTTACTACCCTTACACCCTTCTTCCCTCTGGTAACCACCATACTGTGGCACGTGTCTATGACTTTCAGTTTTATATCCCACATATGAATGAAATCATATGGTTCTTAGCTTTTTCTGACTGATTTATTTTGCTTAGCATATTATTCTCTAGGTCCATCCATTGTTGTCACAAAGGGCAGCATTTTGTCTTTTCTTATGGCTGAGTAGTATTCCATAGTATATAATGTACCACATCTTTATTAGGCATCTCCTATATGTCAGGTGCTTTTGCATAATTGTGGGAGGCAGCATGAGAAGCAATGATTTAGCATTAAACAGATCTGGGTGAAATTCTGGGACCTTGGGTAAGTAACTTGAGCTCTCAGAGCTTCAGCTGAGTCACCTGTAAAATGGAGATGATGGTATCTTCACAAAAGCTGTGGGAAAGATTGAATCCATTCGGTGCCAGGTATTTAATAAGCACTCAATACTAAGGAGGAACTAGAGGAGGAAAAGGAGGAAGAGTATGATTATTGTACAGGCAACACCCATTATTTAGTTAAAAAACTGAGGTTCAGTGCCCTCAACCTCTGTCCTTCCATTGGGCACTGGTTTCCTTCACTCCTGTTTCCTGAAATCCTTGTTGACAACACTTTCATTGAACAGCCTGCTCTTAGCAAGTTGTCCAGCTGTGGTTTGGAAAGAATGGGATACTAAGCCTCCAGGACAGCTTGTTGAAACTATCTCTCAACTATCACACATACTTTGAAATACTTTTTTTTCATTGGAACCATCTTTATTACACTTTAGTATACATCAGCTATGTGTAATAGTTACAATGATTCTAATCAAAGCTTTTTGATCCTCCTCTGTCCCAAGCAGATACAGTTTCTCCCTTGGGATACTCATATAGCTATATTTATTATGGCCCTTCACACATGCTACCTGATACTGCAGTTATCTGGGCACTCGTCATATCTACTCTAGTAGATCACAGTTTTATTTTGTTTTGTTTTTAAGATAATAGGGCTGTTTTTTGCTTGGAAGTCTTTTTATTTAATTCTAGTAGAATCCCAGGCAAAGAGGCTTTGCCTCTTCATCTCCTTCTCAAAAACAATGTTCTATTTTACCAGGGAAGTTGAGGGAAGGAGCCATTAGGTAGAAACACTCTCGGCTTCCAAATGGATGGTTTTCCTATCTCCAAGGAATCAATGATCTACCTTTTGGGCAAATCACACCTCTTTACTTATACACATATACCTTACTTATGTTCTCAGACCTTTTTTAGGGAGCTGGCCAGCATAGCCTCAGGTTAATAGCAAGTGCTCTGTTTAACCCTTGCCTCCAGGATGAGAGTAAGGATTACATGAGTTAGCACGTGAAAGGTATTTTAATAGAGTGCTTAGCACATGGTATACACTCAGTAAATGTTAGCTATTAATTACCTTCTATCACCTTCTATGACTTGCTTCTTCAATGATCTTCTTTCATACCTTTCCTCCATCGTACTCTCAAGTCTTCCCCACATAAAACATATCCTTCTGAACCCTGCATTCTACATAGTTCATCACTCACTGGATTCTTTGCTTGGATTGTAAGTCAAACTTTCAGAACAAACAGTTCACATTTGCTGGTTTTATTACCTCTCTTTCCATTTTCTCCCTGACCCCCGGCAAACAATTTAGATTCCAGGCCCAACATTCCACTGATTCTGCTCTGCCAGAGGTCACCAGCAACCTCTTTGGTGTTTCTTCTACTTGATGTCTCTGAAATTTAACACTTCTCCTCTTGGGAAAATCTGTCCCCACTTTATTCTCAGTTCTCCTCCTATTTCTCTAACATTCCCTTCTCTCTTTTTTACTGGCTCCGTTTCCTCTGCCCATTCCCTGAATATCAGTATTCTCTCCTTTATCTCATCTCTTCTCATAGGGTCAGTGGGAAAATCTACATTTTCAGATCTGATCTCTTGACTGAACTTGAGATTCCTAGAGCCAATTGCTTTCTAGACGTCTCTGCTTAGACAAACCACATGCACCATGCCCCTCCAAATCAACCAGATGTCTTCTCTATCCCAGTGAGTGGCCTAACGTTCCAACCATTTGCCCAAGTTACATATCTCAGGGCCATCCTTGGTTCATTACCCACACATCCCATCAGTTATCCAGACCAGGTTCTACCTCCCTTATTCATGACGGATTGTCCTCTCCTCTCTGTCCCCGCTACCTCTTTGCAAGTCCAGACTCTCATCATCTCTCCGACTTAGACTGTTGAAGACCTTTTATAGCAGGCCTCCCATCTCTGGTTTCTAACTACAGATAATTCAGTCTGTCCACAGTTTCCAAAGTGTGATCATTATAAAACACAGATCTGTCTTCTTCACTTGCTGAATACAACTCTAATACCTTCCCACTGCCTGCAAATAAAACCTACCTTTTAAAGCTCATATCTAGCAAAAGTTCACGGACTTCTTCAAGATAAAGATACTTGGGGCAGACTTTTGTTCCGAGACTCCCCAAGGCACTTCTTTGTACCTGATTGTGTATGATTCACAGTCTAGCTCATGTCTTTCTCCTTACATCATGATCATTGAGATAGACCAGTTGTCCCCTGAAGTAGTGCCAGTAAGTATGAATCTATGCTATTCCTCCTCTTGTATTACCTATTTCAAAGTGGTGGCTATCCAGAGGCCCAAAGAGAGACCTAGAAATCATCCTAGGTGTCTCCTTTATAAATGTAGTCAACAGACACTGAGAATATTATCAGCCAGGCATCATAAATAATACAGCATAATAACACCAAACATTTATAGCATACTTACTGTGTGAAAGGCATTGTTTGAAGTGAGATAGATGGTATACAAATATAACATTTAGAATTAAAATAGTGTAATAAAAATATGTTCCTCAAATGGTTGTGGTGAAGATTAAATGCTCTAAGGGTACTCTTGTATATATGACTGAGAATATTAATCTTCACCACAACCATTTGAGATACATACTATTATTCCATTTTAATAATTTACCCAAGATCACACAGCTAATTAACACTGGAGCTGGGCTTTGAACCCAATGAGTGTAGCACCAAAGTCCACCCACTTAACAGTTACACTCTTTTGCCTTTGATTCAAATAGCAGTAACAGTAGCATCCCTTAAGGTTGTCTTATGTCCCAGGCACTGCTCTGAATACATTACATGTATTGTTTCACTCAATCCTCACAACACCTTCTATGAGTTATATGCTATTTTTGTCCTTGATTACCTATGCAAATAAACTTTGCTTAAAGACAGCCTAATACAAATTCAAACTGAAAACACAGAAAAATCCAGAAGCGAATACTGACTTCAAAAGAGTATGCATCTACTCTTCTAAAAGCCTTGTTTCAGAATTCTTTGGAATTTTAGATTTCTCATATAATTTATCACAAACTTTCAGGTACCTTTCGAGTATGAGAGTAGGAGTCTCTTTATTCATTCAACTCTCCATTTATTCAGCAAACATTTATTGTGCACCTACTATATGCAAGAAACTAAATACTTCAGAGAATGCTTCTTCTCTCAAAAATAAAAATCTAGAAACTAAAAAGAACATTAAAAACAGACCCTGGCTGGGTAGCTCAGTTGGTTAAAGTGTCTTCCTGATACACCAAGATTGTAGTTAAAGTGTCTTCCTGATATGCCAGGGCACATACAAGAATCAACTGATGAATGCATAGATAGGTAGAATAACAAATAGATGTTTCTCTCTCTCCTCTCCCCTCTCTCTCTAAATAAATAAATAAAAAGTAAAAAAAAAAAAAAAACACATTAAAAACAACTAGTACATGCCCGGCCAGTGTGGCTCAGTGGTTGAGTGTCGACCCATGCACCAAGAGGTCACTGGTTCAATTCCTGGTCAGGGCACATGCCCAGGTTGTGGGCCCGATCCCTAGTGGGGGGCATGCAGGAGGCGGCCAATCGATATTCTCTCTCATCGATGTTTCTATCTCCCTCTCCCTCTCCCTTTCTCTCTCTCTCTAAAATCAATAAAGAAAAACATTAAAAAACAACAACAGCCCTGGCCGGTTTGGCTCAGCGGTTAGAGCATTGGCCTGAGGTCCAGAGAGACCCGGGTTCGGTTCCAGCTAAGGGCACGTACCTCGGTTGCAGTTTGTCCCCAGCCCCGGTGGGGTCATGCGGGAGGCAGCCACTCAATGTGTTCCTTTCACATCGATGTTTCTCTCTCTCTCTCTCTCGCTTCCTCCCACTCTACCTGAACAAAAAATGGGAAAATGTCCTCAGGTGAGGATAAAAACAACAACAACAACTAGCACACTGAAGTATGACAGGTAGAATTGCAGAGAGGTTAAGAGGACAGACTTTAGAGCCAGACAGATTTTGTTGAAAGCTTGGTTTTGTCACTTACTTCCAATGTGACTTTAGAAAATTCAGTTAAACTATTTATGCCTCATTTCTTTTTTCCTTAGCATCTACGTCATATGATTAGATGATTTTAAGTTTTAACATATATAAAAAACTTCGATGAGTGCCTGGAACATGGTAACACTACGTGAAGGGCAGCTGCAGTTAGTAGTAGTTGCGGTATTACCATTTAAGGGTACACTGGCATTGGAAAGCAGGAATGATGAGAGGTGCTTATTTTACAGTGGAGAAAGGAGTTCAGATAAGTCTTTAGAACAACGATGACTCTGGATAAGTTTTACAAGATGAGTAGGTGTTCTCCTAGTAGACAAAAAGGAAGATTATAGATGGGCAAGGTTAAAATTAGGGAACAATAACTTCTAAAGCTCATATGTTTGGCTGAAGCGTGGGTGTAATATGACTTTGTGTCTCCAGCATATTGTATTAGAGACCCATAGCCATGGGAGATAGGAACATAACAAGGGTGGAGAAGTGATAGTCTCATTGTGATTATAAATCTTTGAAAGCTATTATTTGAAAGCACGTTTATTATTACACTAGGAATAATAACACCTTCTGCTGTGTTTGGATAGCAGCAATTCTGTACAATTTTAAGATAATATCTCGGTAATCTTCACAACTGTGGAGGTCTGGCCAATTATAATTATCACCATTTTTCATGTGGGAAAGCAGAAATACAAGGAGGGGAAGGCAGAAATCCAGGGCTGCTCGAATTGTTATTGGTGGATCTATTAATAGAAATGGGTCTCCAATTTGCAGTTCACTGAAGTGTCCAAAATAACAAGATCATTCTAATTCCACAGCACCTCCCCCCCTTCTCTCCTTGTCCTGGAAAAATAGATCAAAATGCTGTACCTGAAAAGGGTGGAGTCAAAGAGCAATCAGAAATGGTGGTGGGCCATGCAGAAAATGTTGAATGAAACAGGTTTGTGATGAGGTGTAGAATAGACATGTTGGGAATAAGTTGGACTGTTGTACAAAAGGAAACTTTATCTACATACTTATTTAGAATATAGCTTACATACAGTAAACAACATAAATCATAGGCGTACACATTGATGAATTTCTGCAAATAAATATGGTATTTGTTTGTTAGACATGCCATAACAAAATACCACAGACTGGGTAGCTTAAGCAACAGAAATTAATTTTCCCACAGTTCTGGTGGCAGAGAGTACAACCTCAAGATGCTAGAAGTGTTGGATTCCTCTGAGGCCTCTCATGGCCAATCTCTCCCTTCCTCTGTGCATGGTCTTTCCTGTGTGTGCTTGTACCCCTGGTGTCTCTCTCCTCCTCTTCTTTAAGTACATCAGTCTTACTGGATTAGGTCCTCTCCCTAATGGCCTATTTTAACTTCATCAGCTCTTTAAAGACCTTATCTCCAAATACTGTTACATTCTGGGGTACTTGGGGTTGGGACTTCAGCATATCAATTTGGAGGGGGATCACAATTCAGCCATAACCAATGTATATATAAGATATAGAACCACCCAGATCAAGATATAGAATATTTCCATCATCCCAAAAGGCTCTCTGTCCCCTTTTCCAATCAAGTAACCTTCCAGTGATGACCCCATTTCACCATTATCACCATTGATATGTTCTTTCCTGTTTTTGACCTTCATATTTGTTTTGGATTGGCGTTCCCTCACACCCATAATGTCTGCATTTTATTTCATGTAGTAGTGTTTTGTTTATTCATTTCACGGTGTAAATATAATTTAGGTGATATTTGAGTTGTTTCCAGTTTTTGGCTGTTATGAACAAATGTGCTGTAAGCATTTGTATATAGGTCTTTTGGTAGGCATAATCATTCCTTTCTGTTAGGTATGTATGCCAAAGTGGACTTGCTGGGTCATAGATATATAACTATATTTAATGTTAATAGATACTTTAGAACAATTTTTCAAAGTAGATATGCCAATATACACTCACACTTCCAGTTGTTCTACATCTTCACCAATACTTAGCATTATCAGTCTTTTTAATTTTAGTTCTGGTGGAGATATATAAGTATATCATTAGAGTTTTAATTGTATTTCCCTGATAACTTACAGTTGACATTTGTCCATTTGATATGATCTTTTGTAAAATGTCTGTTCAAGTATTTTTTTCCATTTTAAAATTGCTTGACTTTTTTTTTTGCAGAAGGTCTTTATATATTCTAGATACAGACCATTTTTCAGGATTTGTATTGCAAATATCATTTCTTGGTCTGTGGTGTGTCGTCTCTCTCTCTCTCTTTTTTCTTTATTGATTTTAGAGAGAGACGAAGAGAGAAACATCAATGAGAGAGAACATTGATTGGCCACCTCCTGCATGCCCCCCAGTGGGGATTGGGCCCACAACCTGGGCATGCTCCCTGACCGGGAATTGATTCAGTGACTTCTTGGTGCGTGGGTTGACGCTCAACCACTAAGCCACATTGGCCGGGCATCTTCTCTCTCTTTTTAATGGTATCTTTTCATGAACAGACATCCTTAATGTTAATTAAGTCCAGTGTATCAATCTTTCCTTTCATGGTTTGTGTTGATGTTTCATTTAAGAAATCTTTTCTTACCCCAAGGTCATGAAGATATTCTTCTGTTTTCATCTAGAAGCTTGATTATTTTACTTTTACATAAAAGATTGATTCATCTTGAATTAATTTTTCTTTATGTCTAGCCAACTGACCCAGCATCATTTCTTTCCCACTGAATTATGTGTGGCCATGTAGGTGACCACACTTGTGCAGGTCTCCTTCTGGATCTATATTCTGTTCCATTTGTCCATTTATCTCAACTTGTGATAACAGACTGTTTTAATTATTGAAGTTTTATATTAAGTCTTGATATACAGTAAGTCTAACAGATTTGTTCTTCAAAATTGTCTCAGTTCTTCTGGGTTCTTCACATTTCAAATAAATTTAGATTCATCTTGTAAATTAAAATAAAAAAAGAAGTGACCTATTTAAAAATTTTTTTATTGATTGATTTTACAGAGAGAGAGGAAAGGAGTGTGTGTGTGTGTGTGTGTGTGTGTGTGTGTGAGAGAGAGAGAGAGAGAGAGAGAGAGAGAGAGAGAGAAACATTAATTTGTTGTTCCACTTATTTATGCATTCATTTGTTGCTTCTTGTCTATGCCCTCACCAAAGACCGAACCTGCAACCTTGGCATATTGGGATGATGCTCTAACTGAGCTACCTGGCCAGAGCTCATCTTGTACATTTTCATCTAAAAATTTGTTGGGTTTTGACTAGTATTGTGTTGAATCAATTTGTCAAAAATTGGCATCTTACTATATTGAGATTTCTAGTCAATAAACATAGGATTTTTTTTATTGACATTGGTCTTCTTTAGTTTCTCTCAGCCATATTTTGTAGTGTTTAGGGAAGAAGTCTTATGTTTCTCTTGTTAGATTTATTCCTAAATATTTTGAGTTTTGGTGTTATTATAAGTGATAATTTAAATATTTCTATTTTCTAGTTTGGTACTGATATATGTAAACACAATTAATTTGCTATATTGATCTTTTATCTGGTGATCTTGCAAAATTAATTTATTATTATAATATATTTGTAGATTCTTTGATTTTTTTACATGCACAATCATGTCATATGTGAATAATATAATTTTACTTCTTCCTCTCCAAACATTGTAGCTTTTATTTGTTTTCTTGCCTTATTGTAATGGCTAATTCCTCCATTACAATATAGAATTAAAAAGTCACAACTATTATTTGATATTTGTTTTGGAAATGGTAGCCAGTGCAATTGGACAAGAGAATTTTTAAAAAGAAGCAATAAGGCCCGGTGGGTGTGGCTCAGTGGTTGAGCATCGACCCATGCACCAAGAGGTTGCCAGTTCGATTCCCAGTTGGGGCACATGCCCAGGTTGTGGGCCCAATCCCCAGTGTGGGGTATGCAGGAAGTGGCCAATCAATGTTCTCTCACATCAATGTTTCTATCTCTCTCTCCCTCTCCCTTCCTCTCTCTCTAAAATCAATAAAGGAAAAAAAAAGAAGCACTAAGAAGGGAAATTTATAATTATTTGTAATAGATATAATTATAAAACTTAAAAAGATAAAAAATTTGAATAAAAATTATTTCAATCAATAAAAGGATTTATTAATATAGCTAATCACAAATTTAATATAAAATCCAATTACTTGATTTTAAAATAATGTTTATCTGTCAAAAAATAGAATGGAAGGAAATGTCTCATTCAAATTACTATAAAAATGTTGAAATTCTAGCAATAAATGTAACAAGAAAGCACAGAAATTTTAAATTCCTCTGAGGTACATAAAAGAAGAATTAAATAAATGAAAAAAACACACACATTAATTTGGATAGAGGAGTCAATATTTAAAAAGACATCAGTTATCTTCAAATCAATAAAAAATATGATTAAGGCTTTTAGAGTTTGTTTTGAAACTTGAATTAAATGATGCTAAAATTCACATGAAAAATGTACATGTCAGAAAAAATTTCTAAAAGAGAAGAGCCATGAAGGGAACAACAAATAAAGTATTTAAAACTGTGCTTTAATACTGATCTTAGATTAGACAAATAGCTATATGAGGCAGATGGAAGATTCCAGAGATAATCCCAAATAATTACAATTTATAAAATAATAGAAGTCACTTTAATAAATGGTAAAAAATATGAATTATTGAATAAATAATGTTGGTAAGACTAGTCAAACATTTTAAAAACATAAAGTTGAATTTTTCTCTTGTTCTTCTATACTAAATGTGAAAAGAGAAACTTAAATGTGAAAAAAAAAAACCTCATAGGGGCTAATATCCAAATTATATGAAGAATACATACAACTCAACAACATAAAAATAGTCTATTTAAAAATGGACAGAGGGCCCGGCTGGTGTGGCTCAGTTGGTTGGGCATCATCCCATGCAGCAAGAGGTCACTGCTTCCATTCCTGGTCAGGGCACATGCCCAGGTTGCAGGCTTGATCCCCAGTAGGGGGTGTGCAGGAAGTAGCCAATCAATGTTCCTCTCTCATCAATGTTTATATCTCTTGCTCCCTCTTCCTTCCTCTCTCTCTAAAAAGTCAATAAAACAAGCAAACAAAAACCATTAAAATAAATAAATAAAAATAGGCAGAGGACCCAAATAGACACTTTTCCAAGGAAGACATATAGATGGCCAACAGATTTTATATATATATATATGAAAAGATGTTCAACATCACTAATCATAAGAGAAATGCAAATAAAAACCAAAATGAGATACATCTCACTCCTGTGAGAATGGCTATTATCAATAAGATAAGAGATAAGTGTTGGAGAGGATGTGGAGAAAATGTAACCCATACACACTGCTGGTGGGAATGTAAATTGGTATGGCCACTATGAAAAACAGTATGGAGGTTCCTCAAAAAATTAAGAACAGAGCTACTATATGAACCAGCAATCCCTCTTATGGGCATCTACCTGAAAATTTTGAAAACACTGAAGAGTCAAATGGAGGACTAGAACTGTATAATTTCACTCATATGTGAATTAAACATATAAAACAAATGAACAAACAAACAAACTCATAGATACAGATGACAGAATAGTGGTTACCAAAAGGGAAGGAGGATTGAGGGAGGATGAAAAGAATAAAGGGTATCAAATATATGGTGATGGAAGGACACTAGACTTTGGGTGGTAAGTACACAGTGGAGTATACAGATGTTGTATTATAAAGTTGTACATCTGAAATGTATGTGTTATTAACTAATGTTACCCCAATAAAGTTAATTTATAAAAAGAGAAACCATAAGGCAACCAGTCGATGTGTTCCTCTCACGTTGATGTTTCTCTCTCTCTCCCTCCTACTCTATCTGAAAATAAATAGAAAAATATCCTCGGGTGAGAATTAAAAAAAAAAGAGAAACCATAAAATATCTAGAAGAGAACAAAGCCTTAACACAAAAAAAAATTTCACAAATAGGTAAATAAAAAATAAATAACCCAATAGAAAAATGGGTAAGGCAATTCATGGAAAAAATATTAATAGACAATTGACGTATAAAAGATGTTAGGGTGACTATTCATATTTTAAAATATGAATTAGCCTGGCCGGTGTGGCTCAGTGGATTGAGTGTCCTCACGTGGATTGAGAGGTTCCAATTTGATTCCTGGTCAGGGCACATGCCTGGGTTGCAGGCTCCATCCCCAGTGGTGGGTGAGTAGGAGGTAGCTGATTGATGTATCTCTCTCACATCAATGTTTCAGTCTCTGGTGTCTGAATGAATAGAGATTAGGCCATAGAGAGATTCCTAAAGGAAGACCACATGAAGACAGTGAAGATACAGCCATTTATAAGGCAAGGAGAAAGGCTTCAGAAGAAATCAACCCTGCTGACACCTTGATTTCAAACCGAAAGCCACCAGAACTGTTTGAAAATGAATTTTTGTTGCTTAAGCCACCCAGTCTCTGCTATTTTGTTATGGCAACACTAGCAAATTATTATGAATAGTAAAAGTGAAATCTTTTCAATGGCTTAAAAGGAAGAAAATGTTTCCAGTGGTTACCTCCAGAAAGTAGAATTACAGAATAGGGAGGAGAGAGGATAGGAAATTTGATGTTTTACCTCATACCTTTTCTGTTCTGTTCATTTTTAAATATTGAACCTGTATTACTGCTACAATAAAATAAACAAGTTAGTTTTAAGTGATGAAGATTTTGTATTAATTTTGTGTGTGTCCATTTTTTCAAGTCCCAGAAAAATATCTAGAAATCTTCTTTGAGACCATACAATGTTTCTCTTGTTTTATTTATCTTTAATCTGCTATTTCTTCATGATCAAGCTTCAAAAAGAAATGCAATTCATTTTTATTCTTTTGTTTGATTCAATTTCCAGTAATTTAGTGGTATTTTTTTCTATTGTTTCTCTTTCATAAATATTTGGATTTATTTCATCTTCTTCCAAAACTTGAGAAATCATAATTTTGCATACTCAAGGATTACACTGGGGTATTTAGAAACATTTAAAGTTGACTTCTTTATTATCAAGGAGACATCAAGCAACCTACTGTAACATGAAAGAAGTAATAACCATGCAGTTGTAATAACACTCTCTTTTAATTATAATCCAGGCCAGAAGGTCTAGTGATAAATATATAGTAGACAGCACTATTCTTGGGAAATACTCCAGTTTATTATTTATTTATTTAAATATGTTTTTATTGATTTTTTTTTTAGAGAGAAAGGAAGGGAGAGAGAGATAGAAACATTGATGGGAGAGAGATACATCAATTGGCTGCCTCCTGCACACCCACTACTGGGGATTGAGCCTGCAACCGGGCATGTGCCCCCCTACCTGGAATCGAACCTCCCAGTCCATGGGATGATGTTCAATCCATTGAGCCACACAGGCCTGGCAGGAAATACTCCACTTTAAACACAAGTCAATGGCCTTACTTCAAATCTCCTTAGAAACATGATTCTCGGATGACTAAGGGACTAGGAAAATGGTATAGTCACTAATTAATAGTCGGCCTTAGATCTTGGTTTAACTCTAGTGCCAACACTTTTTTTTATTTTTTATTTTAGAGTCTAAGTAACTATCTCAGTCTGGTTAAAAACCTGTTAGTATGAAATAGTTAATAAATGGAGAATGCAACGTTTAATTAACACACCTGCAAATTGCTCAAATGTTCTTTAAACAGAGATTACAGAGCAGGACTGGATGAGATGAACTGACTGAATGCTTGGAATGTCCCTGAGGGCTTAACTCCTCAAACCTTCTCACAATTGGCTTGCATGGGGTCTACACTTTACTGACATTAATCCAATTGAATAAGCATTTCTCTTCTGGGCCTCCTATGGGCCTGAACCTTCTGTTAAGGTCCCGTGAAGGCAACAAAAGAAGTAGGTGAAATTTGAAACAGCCAAGTTGCAGTGGAGGAATCAGGCACCACCAGTAGCTTGTCCCGCCTTGGGCAGAGGGGAGGCCATCCCTACCACAGCACTCAGGGGAGTAAACATTACAAAGTCAAAGGACAAGAGAGGAAAGGCCACATGATTTGATGGAGATTTTGACAAACTATTACCTTAAAGGCCCATGTTTAGGATGCATTAATTAGTTATGTGTAGTTTAATCTATTGGATATTCATTTTGTTCAACAAATATTTATTTGGTGCCTATTAAACGCCAGGCATTATGCCAAACCCTTGGACTATAATGATATATCACATGACCTTTCTGACTTTCAGGAACCCAAAGATAAATGGCTTTGACAAAAAGTAAACTAATGATTAGCTTTTTCAAATCTTCAAAGATAGCTGGAGAAGTCCTAGATTCTTGCACAAACAGTGACTTTTCTCTTTTCCAAAATGGATTCCTGGTTCAATGTTGAGGAATTATGAGCTCCTTTGTGTTTATAAAGATGCTTAGCACAAGGTTAAGAGAAAAGAGAAGAGAGTGGGGGGTCCCCTGGATTTGAATCCCAATTCTGCAACTTTCTTTCTTTCTTATTTATTTATTTATTTTATTAATTTGTTTTTGTTACAGATGTTTCTCCTTTTCCCCCCACTGACACCCTCCTCCCCATCCCCCCCGCCCCATCCCCAGCATTATTGTCCATGTCCATCAGTTATGCGTACATGTATATAAGTTCTGTGGTTTATGTCTTCCCTCCTCCCACCCCCTCTTCTGAGGGTTGTCAGTCTGTACCCTACATCCACGTCTCTGGGTCTACCCTGTTCCTCAGACTGTTATGTTCATTATATTCCACAAATAAGTGAGATCATGTGATATTTGTCTTTCTCTGCTTGGCTTGTTTCACTTAGGATAATACTCTCCAGGTCCCTCCATGTCATCTCAAAGGATAAGAGATCTTTCTTTCTTACAGCTGCATAGTACTCCATTGTGTATATGTACCACAGCTTTTTTATCCATTTGTCTACTGATGCACACTTGGGCTGTTTCCAGATCTTAGCTATTGTAAATAGTGCTGCTATGAACATGGGGGTACATATATTCTTTCTGGTTGATGTTTCAGGTTTCTTAGGGTATATTCCTAGAAGTGGGATCACTGGGTCAAATGGCAATTCAATTTTTAATTTTTTGAGGTAACAACATAGTGTTTTCCACAGTGGCTGCACCAGTCTGCATTCCCACCAGCAGTGTACTAGAGTCCTCTTTTCTCCACACCCTCGCCAACACTTGTTGTTTGATGATTTGTTGATGGCGGCCATTCTGACAGGTGTGAGGTGATACCTCATAGTTGTTTCAATCCAATTCTGCAACTTTCTAGCTGAGCTGATTCAAGTTTTAGAATGTCTTTGCTCCAAGTTTCTTTATCAGAGGACATTAAACTGAGGATAATAGCAGTACATAATTCACAGAGTGATTATGAAGATTAAATTAGCTGTATGTGTGAAGTTTAATAGTGCCTGAATCATAGGAAGCACTATGTTATATTTACATTTATGTATTTCAGACTGAAAGAAATATTATTGGTTTCAACATTCAAAAAGGCAATTTAAAATAAATGAACTATAATAAATAAATGTTTAGGAATCATTACAATCTAGAATAATGTCTTCTAATCAATTGCAGTTTAATTTTATTCTTACACTTAAGTGGGAATAGAGATGTATTTTAATAGGTTTGCCATGACATTGGGAAAAGTTTCTAATAGTTAAGAGTCTTTAGGTACCCTAAAGATTATAAAACATCCCTGAGCACAGAAAAAGACTATTATCAGACACTGTGCTAAGTGCTTTGCTTACATTACTGATCCACAATGTCTTGCCTATAAATGTGAAATCCAAAGAGTTCTGAAAATCAAACTAGCATGAGGCTATTCATAATTTGTAGTTATCCCACTTAATGTGAACATAGTCACATGTTTTACTGAAGAACTTGTTCATTTGTATAATAAATTTGATATGTTATAGAAATTATTCACTTACTTTCTCCTGAAATATATTTCCCTAACTTTGGACTTGGTCATATCAATTGCTTTGGCTGATGGAATATGAGTGGAAGTGTTAAGAGCAGGCGCTTTAAATGTGCTTGTGGGGCTCTGGCCGGTTTGGCTCAGCGGTTAGAGCGTCAGCTTGCAGACCAGAGAGTCCCGGGTTCGGTTCCCGCTAAGGGCACGTACCTCAGTTGCAGTTTGTCCCCGGCCATGACCCCCTAGCAACCACTCGATGTGTGTCTCTCTCACATTGATGTTTCTCTCTCTCTCTTCCTCCCTCTCTCCCTCCTGCTCTATCTGAAGATAAATGCAAAAATGTCCTCCGGTTAGAATTAAAAAAATAAAAAATAAATAAATGTGCTCGTGGGGTTTGAGTTGGGCTTACCTCTGGCCTTCCCATAGTTCACCACTGGAAAGTCTGTCCCAGGGAATCACTGATCCTAAAAGAAATAACTGCAGAACAGCCTCCCCAAACTAGCAAACCCAGACCTATAAATAAGAAAATGATTGCTTTTGTTAGCCATTGAATTTTGAAATGTTTTGTTAAGATGAATTATTGAGGCAACAGTTGACTGATACAATGTAATTGATCTTGGAGTACTGTTCCAGACTCTGTTGGGGGTGTTGCATAATATACAGTACATACACCATATTTCCTTTGTACACATGCTTTCTAAATTTTAAAATACATTTGGTTTTAGGATTTTACATAAGAAACTAGTTTTGAATTTTATATAATGATTAAAACATTCCAATGAGATAGTCCCATTTTTACAGACAAGGAAACTGAGTCTCTAATGGGTTATATAACTTGTCCAAGGTTTCAACACTTGTGATGGTACAGTCAAGATTTGATTTTAGGATTTTAGGATTTTAGGATTCTGACACAGAGCTGTATTCTTAAACAGTAGGCTACTCTGCTTTTTCATTGATGGCCCAGAGAATTTTCATATGAAATTCAAAACTAAATTCAGTAAAAATACTCAACACACACAAAAAACATGATTTCTTTGCAGTCATCCCTATTATTTTTACTTCTAAAAAATTTCTAATACTGTAACATCTATCCTCAATTCTCGAGGAAAAATTATGAACATTTTGCTTTTTCTGAGAGAGTCAATAGAGGCTCTTCTCTTAAGATATTGAAACATTTGAAGGATTGTTAGTTTGATGTAATCATTTTAATGGTAGAAATAAATTAAATCCCAAAAAGCTAACATGTTTTAACTGTCCTTGATTAATGTTGGTGTGAATTGACTGCTAATATTCAGAGTTCACAATAAACCACGCATCTTTGCCATGAAGACAAATTTTGCTTTTAATTTTGTTACCGGTGAGACAAGACCTCATTCTTGTATTTTTGAAGGACACATTTCAATCAAGAAACAAAGTGCAGCCCGGCCCGACCGGTGTGGCTCAGTGGTTGAGCATCTACCCATGCACCAAGAGGTCGCTGGTTCAATTCCCGGTCAGGGCACATGCCCAGGTTGCGGGTCAAATCCCTGGTGGGGAGCATGCGAGAGGCGACCAATCCTGTTCTCTCTCATCGATGTTCCTATTTCTTTCTTGCTCCTTCTCCCTTCCTCTCTCTCTAAAATCAATAAAGAAAAAAAAAAAAAGAATGAACTCTACTTTAAAAAAAAAAAAAGGAACAAAGTGCAGCAAAGCAAGCAAGAATTTATTGGGTGCAGCAAAAACACACTTAGGACAGTGAAACAAGGAAGGGTGTAGAAGAAGCAACAGAGAGCCTGGGCTGGGCTGCTTTGGCTCACTGAGAAGGCAGAGAGAAGGGAGCCTTGGAGAGAAGTTCATGGGTTTAGCCCAGGATGAGCTGCCATGCCTGCTGCTCCCCTGGTTGCAAATCTTTGGGGTCCCTTAGAGGGAATAAGAGGGGAAGGGAATGGCATGGTGCATGCTCCCCTGGGGAATTATGAAAAATGGTCTGATCAAAAGAAAAATGTCCAGTTTTTAAAAATTCCAAGTCAAAGGATGACAAAAATATAAAATATTAGCTTGAGAGGTTGTAGCCAAACATTTAAGAAAACTAGAAAAATTAAGATTTGATTCCATTTAGTTTGTGGGTGAAAAAATAAAACTTTGAAGAAAATTAACTGAACTAGAGTCTAAAATTCACAACTGTGTATATGGAGTTTATTGAAACAATTTCCCCCCTAAAATTACCCTTATTTTTATCAAAGAGTCAAGTTTAGACCAATTTATTTACTGTATTAAGTATAGTTTTAATTTGGCCTGATTATTTGCATGAATACAACAAGAATAACAATTGATCATATAGGCTCTATTAAATCTATTTTTCTGGAATTTTACTTTTTTTTTTTTATTAATTTATTTTTGTTACAGATGTTTCTCCTTTTTTCCCCATTGACACCCTCCTCCCCATCCCCTGACCCCATCCCCAGCTCTGTTGTCCATGTCCATCAGCTATGCATACATGCGCATAAGTTCTGTGGTTTATCTCCTCCCCCCCCACCCCCTCCTCTGAGGGATGTCAGTCTGTACCCTACTTCCACATCTCTGGGTCTACCCTGTTCCTCAGACTGTTATGTTTTGTGTATTTGGGTTATCTCTCTTTGTTTCTTGGTGAGTCTAGCTAAGGGTCCATCAATCTTGTTTATCTTTTCAAAAAACCAGCTCTTTGTTTCATTGATCCTTTGAATTGTTTTTCTGGTCTCTATGTCATTTATTTCTGCTCTGATCTTTACTATTTCCTTCCTTCTACTTGCTCTGGGGTTTTCTTTTTGTTTGCTTTCTAGTTCTTTAAGTTGTGAGGTTAGATAGTCCATTAGAAATTTTTCTTGTTTCTTGAGGTAGGCCTGTAGTGCTATGAACTTCCCTCTCAGAACTGTTTTCGCTGCATTCCATTGATTTTGTATTGTTGTGTGTTCATTTTCATTGGTTTCCAGGAAGTTTTTAATTTCTTCCTTGATCTCCTCAGTAACCCATTCATTGTTTAATAACATGCTATTTAGCCTCCATGTGTTCATATGTCTTTGCATGTTCTTGTTGTAATTGATTTCTAGTTTCATGCCATTGTGATCTGAGAAGATGCTTGATACGATTTCAATCTTCTTGAACTTGTAGAGACTTCGTTTGTGTCCTAACATGTGGTCTATCTTTGAGAATGTCCCATGTGCACTTGAGAAGGATGTGAATTCTGTAGTTTTGGGGTGTAATTCTCTGTAAATATCTATTAAATCCATTTGGTCTAGTGCTTCATTTAGAGTCTCTGTTTCCTTGTTAATTTTTTGCCTAGAGGATCTATCCAGTGATGTCAGCGGGGTGTTGAAGTCCCCTGCTATGATTGTATTGCTGTCGATTTCTCCTTTGAAGTCCTCCAGAAGATTTTTAATATATTTTGGTGCTCCTATATTGGGTGCATATATGTTTACCAAGGTTATATCTTCCTGTTGGATAGACTCTTTCAATATTATGTAGTGACCTTCTTTGTCTCTACTTATGGCTTTCATTTTGAAATCTATTTTATCCGATATGAGTATTGCTACCCCAGCTTTTTTTTCCTTTCCATTTGCTTGGAAGATTTTTTTCCATCCCTTCACTTTCAGCCTATGTGAGTCTTTTGTTGTGAAGTGGGTCTCTTGTAAACAACATATATATGGGTCATACTTTCTTTTCCAATCCGCTACTCTGTGTCTTTTTATCGGAGCATTCAATCCATTTACATTTAAGGTGATTATTGATATATACTTATTTATTGCCATTTTTGTTTAGTGTGGTTCTACTTTCCTTCCTATTTCTTCTACTAATTACAGCAATCCTTTTAACATTTCTTGCAGTGCTGGTTTGGTGCTAATGTAGTCCCTTAGCCTTTTTTTGTCTGGGAAGCTCTTTATTTGACCTTCTATTTTGAATGACAGCCTTGCTGGGTAGAGTAGTCTTGGATTCAGATCCTTGTTTTTCATGACCTTGATTACTTCATGCCATTCCCTTCTGGCCTGTAGTGTTTCTGTGGAGAAGTCAGCTGATAGCCTTATGGGGGTTCCTTTGTAGGTAACCTGTTGCTTACCTCGTGCTGCCTTTAGGATTCTCTCTTTGTCTTTAATTTTTGGCATTTTAATTACTATGTGTCTTGGTGTGGGCCTGTTTGGGTTCTTCTTACTTGGGACTCTCTGTGCTTCTTGAACTTGAATGCCTTCTTTCTTCACCAAATTAGGGAAGTTCTCTGTCACTATTTCTTCAAATATATTCTCTAACCCTTGCTCATTTTCTTCTTCTTCAGGGACTCCAATGATGTGAATATTATTATGTTTCCAGTTGTCCCACAGTTCTCTTAAGCTGTCTTCCTGTTTTTTCATTGTTTTTTCCTTTTGGTTTTCTGATTGGTTGATTTTTTCTACCCTGTCTTCTAAATCACTGACCCAGTCCTCAGCTTCCTCTACTCTGCTGTTTAGCCCTTCCAATGTGTTCTTCATTTCTGCTATGTCATTCTTCATTTCTTCTTGCTGCTTCTTAATTTCCACTTGGTTGGTTTTCAGTATTTCTATGTCTTTGCTCATGGTGTTGATGTCTTTACTCAAAGTGTTGATGTCCTTACTCATGCTGTTGAGCTTCCTCAAGATCATGGTTCTGAATTCTAGCTCTGTTAACTTGCTTAACTCCATTTCATTTATCTCATCTTCGGTAGAGGTCTCTTGTTCTTTCATTTGGGCTCTGTTTCTTTGTTTCACCATTTTGGCTATCTCAGTGGTTTTTGGAGCCTGCCAAATTTTCCTGTGGATGTTGGTGTTCTGTTGTTTGTGGCTCCCTCTATTGGGTTTGGATGAGCGTGGGAGGACCCACGTTAAACACCCCCGTGGAGTCTTACTTTCCAGGGTATATTTGCAAGCCCAGCAAAGGTTAAGTTATCCTCTAGCTTTTTGCCTAGAGGCTATTAGTTGTGGTTGCTTGAAGAGCCTTGGGTTTTCAGTTGAATGAAAACCTCCCTCAGGTGTTCAGTGTGAGAGGATTTCCAGAGGGTAGGGCAGATGCTGGTAGTTAATGAGCCTCAGTTTGCATTTCCATGGCCCACTAGGGTGTGGCTGGATCTCCGAGGGAGGGGCTGCCGCCTCTCCCCAGAGCCCTGGGATGGAGTAAGAGGGCCAGCCACAGTCCTGCGTGGCCGAAACTCAGCACAAACTCTGAGCGCCCTCCAAATCCCGAGTGTCCCCACACAGTTCCAGTCCAGTCCGCCCTCCCTCTGCCGGAGCCCAAGGTGAGTGGCTGCGGCTATTTTAGTGCTCTGTCCTGGCCCTCTGCGCTGTGGAGCGGGCTCAGGCTTTAACCTCGAGGGCGGAGCGCTGCTCACGGCCTTAGCCGCTGCTCTCCATGGGCTCCCAGCCCCCCTCTCGCGCCTCCGCAATCCTACCAGGATCGAT
Organism: Tadarida brasiliensis; assembly: GCA_030848825.1. Classification (NCBI taxonomy): domain Eukaryota; kingdom Metazoa; phylum Chordata; class Mammalia; order Chiroptera; family Molossidae; genus Tadarida; species Tadarida brasiliensis. Next base: position 51,987,029 of record CM061264.1, read on the forward strand.
TCAGTGTCCCTGGTTGTATGGTCCTCGCGAGCTGCTTTTCTGTTGCTGTTTCCCGACGATTTGTCTTTATTTTAGTTGTAATTCCAGTTTGGTGCTGGGAGATGGTCTGTGTAGCTTACATTCACTCCGCCGCCATTTTTGTCTGGAATTTTACTTATAAGGAATTTTCAGATTGAGCTTTAATTTGCCTCTCGTGGCACAAAAGCCAAGCCACACAGTTGTCATTTGGCTTTGCCTGCAATACCTATAGGTTTGAGTGGATTCCTCAAGTTTTTGAGGTCCCCAAATCTCTTGAGGCTCTTTCCTTGCCATCTTTCAGAAAAGCAACCTTTGTTCTTTACCTGGAAAGACTGCAATGAACCACTGATCAGCAAAGAACCAGACCGTTTCTCCAAGGGGCTTTTATTGGTTTAAAAGTCAATCTCTATTCTTTAAGGCTTTCCAAGGATATTCAGAATCTAGGCATGTTTCCCTCAGACATGATATTCCAGTGAAAGTCTTGGTTCATAAAACCATATCAAAAACCGTTCTTATCGATTGTATGCAAAGAAAAGTATTGCCATGAAAATAATAATATTTACTCATTAAAGTTGCAAAATTCTAGAGGGAGTAGAGAGAAAAATACAAATGTTTCAATATTGCTTATGTGGGTATAATTTATAAAATTGCTCTAGGGAAAAAGCAAGTTTCCTTATATCTGGAAAACAAAAGGATTTTAAAATTAGCAATATTTTGAACAAAGTCATAATAATAATTATTATTTTTAGTTCATTCAGTCCCACATAACCAATTTTTGTTTATCCTGATTATTTGCCAGTATTTCCATGAATCCAGTTGTTCCTTGGAGTTCTATACATCTTCATTTAGTTTAAAGATATGACCTGCTTAGAAACCTGTAATTTAGAGTAAGTTAGAGTCCTTTTTATGAACCTTTCCAAAGATGTAACTAACATATTTGCAAATGCATCAGAGTAAAACAATGACTGTCTGTATATGGCAAACTTAAAATGACATGGTTATAGATCTGATTACAATGCTATTGATAAATAACTTTGCATTTTTGTAAGATAGAACATTTCAAGATAATGTTTTTTTGGTAAATAATAATTAGTATGAAATGACACAAAAGAACAATACAAAACCCATATTTTTAGATTTAACACACAATTTCAATATTATATTGAACAAATAATATGTAAAATTTTAAAAGGCTGTACGTGACTTATTTAAAGTGTGCATTGAACACTGAAAACAATTCATAGCCCAGCTGGTGTGGCTCAGTGGGTTGAGCATCATCCCGTGGACTGAGAAGTACCGGTTCCATTCCTGATTGGGCACATGCCCGGGTTTTGGGCTCGATCCCCAGTGCAGGGTATGTAGGAGGCAGCCGATCAATGTTTCTCTCTCACATTGGTATTTCTCTCTTTCTCATTCTCTCTCTCTCTCTCTCTCTCTCTCTCTAAAAATCGATAAAAACATATTTCAAAAGAAAAAGAAAACAATTCATAGATTTCCAATGTGTGGACCATAAATGCCCACAGTACCACTGCTGGGTGTCTCCACAGGGAGCCGTCACTCTTGGCTTGCCAATGTCACTGACAGAACACCTGCTACCCCTGAGAGTTTTCTATTTGCACTTGACTTTGAATTTTTGCAATTTCCTTCCTAGGGCAGGGTGGAAATCTTAGAACCTTTATTGTAATAAAAATATATGTATATAAATAGAATATAGTTATTATTATTATTTTATTTGACAAAGATTCCCATGTAATTTCAAGCAAATTAAATAGGCCTAATTAGCTCAAAAACGTCTCTCTTTTTAAGTAGAGAACACAAAACTTTGAGGTATTTCAAGGGCCCATTGGAATAACTCAAAGTCATTACTCAGTGAAAAAAAGTTTTTTGAAATCTAAACTTTGGGTAGGTTGTCAAACAAACTTAATGAAAAGATTATAACAATTTTTTTTTTTTTTGTAAATCTAGGTAAAACTAACACATATTTTATGGCAATGACTTTAAAAGATGTTAATCAAATTATTACTGGTTTTAATATTAAATATTTTGTCCAGACCACAGAATCCTGCTTAATCTATATAAGTATTTAATTTCTTTAGGCCAGTAAATATTATACCATAGTTATACCATCTGCAGGCAGAAAACACACCATATATATTCACAGACGGACAATATCACATAAAAACCATACACATACTCCGAATTGCTAATTTTTGTAGAAAGGGAACAAGGTTTTTTTAATTTGCTTTTGACAACTTTTAAGAAGTCTGGAGAAGTGAGGGGTGGGGAGGGATCATAAATCTTTTTACCCTTTCAGAAATAAACAGCTTTAGAACAACTCATTTTCAATTCTTGTCCTACAAAAATGAATTTTCATATTTTATGTCTTCTATTATTAAACCATACAGTTTTTTTCCAACTTAATTTAAATTTTTAATGTTTAGAAACCTTAATTTTTTTTTTTTAGTGACAATTAAAAGTAAGCGATTAGCATTGTTTAGATTAGCAAATATATTTTATAACTTTTAGAAACATAGTCTCTTTTACTGGCAAATACATTCATACCTTTCAGAGACATACCTGACAAAGTATAAGACATGTATTAACAGTTCCAAATCTATTTTCTAGCCTTTTTTGGTACTAAAAGGCCAAAAGTAAGTGAACTTAAGGCTTGCCTAGCAATTAATGTTTACAAGCTGAAATAAGTTAATTTGATCTGCTCAGATGGCTAAGTATTTTTTTCTTTCAATAAGGATTATCATATAGAACTTGTATTTTAAAAGATGGTCCAGATAGGATTTTTTTTAAAAAGATTTTTACATTGATTTTTAGAGAGAGAGGAAGGGAGAGGGAGAGAGAGAAACATCGATGTGAGAGCGGATCATCAGTTGGCTGCCCCAGCGTTGATTGGCTGCCCCTACTGGGAATGGAGCCTGCAACCCAGGCATGTGCCCTGACTGGGAATTGAACTGGCAATCTCAGCAACCTCCTGGTGCATGGGACAATGCTCAACCAACTGAGCCACACAGGCCAAGGCCAGATAAGATTTGAATCATTTTTGGAGCTATATTTTTGGCCCTGTAAAGACTTCATTTGTAAAACAAGGACAGTGGTTTTTAACATCTTAATAGTTGTGTTGCCACCCAAATGTTGGCAAACAGCTGACAAATTCATTTACCCATTTTTGCAATGTTTTTTTGTTTTGTTTTGTTTTTTGTTTTCCATCTGGGTAGATTTCTATTTCAGGCTCTGTTGCAATTACAAAGAAACATAGTTTACAGGTAGTACATAGCTTAGGGTCATCCCTGAGAGCCATAATGACTTGGGTATATGGGACCTCTGTCCATTACCCTGGGACCAGAAAAACAGATCTAGCTGTAAGTCTTACAAAGGTCTGGGTTGTTCCTTAGGCCATAAAGGTTTGGACATGTGAGACTTCAGTCCATTTTCCCTGATGATGGCAGAAAAGACCTAGTTGGTGAAGGGTGTATAATTAAGGCTTCCATTCTCCGACCAAGCCTCCTGTTCCCCAGCTTGTGTTGGAGCCATGCTGTATTGCAAAGAAGACTCATCTCTTTTGCTTTAAAGTTTGGGGATCAATTTTTGACCAGTTCTTGAGTACACATTCTAGGGGAGAATTCTGAGGAATGGAGGGTTGGTTTTCCATTTGGAAAAGAATAGAGGAGACTATGGGAGAAGCAGGCTTCCCTCTTTCCCCTCCTGTTTATAGTGGGCTTGAGGGAGAACATCCCTTGCTTCACGCCTGGATTTCCAGACTCAGCTGGCCTTATAGTGTAACACGCCCCCAGTCTCGTGCAAGAGACTGCATCTCTAAACTCACTGACGGGATCTCCTTCCTCTCTGACCCGTTGGTGCTGGGGTTCAGGTGCACACCCTAATCTTGCCAGTGCATCTCTCATCTTTCCCATTCCCATTCTCCAAGATGCATAAGGAAGCCTAGCAGGCAGTGCCTGACATCAGGGACAAGGATCTGATTCCCTGTCGTCCTTTCATTAATTTCTGATGAAAATTACTTTGTAATACTTTTTTTCTAATGGAAAATGTAATACCAATTTTAGTAATACACATGAGTCAAAACATTTTTTGGAAGTAAAAGAAAAGCAATTGATCATCCACAATCTCATATCTAAAATATAACAGGTCAATATTTTAGTGTCTTGTAGAAAAGTATCAATAGGAGAATAACCTGGTAGTTTGGCGTAATTCAAACTTAATTCATTATTTATTTAAGCTATACCTAGCCTTAAAAGATATAGTGGATTAAATAATTAATTGTTTTGATTCAGTCATGATAGAAAAGATTGAGTTCTCTGAATTTCTTATTTTCCTCGTAATTTGGTTTCTGTATGTCTATGTATCTGATTTCGATATGTACAAATGACAGAGAAGTAATTTATGAACTCATTGATTTCCCTATGCTGTCTTTTGTTTGTGTCCTATAAATGGAAGGAAAATTATCAGAGGTCAGGAAATGAGCAGGGTTTCTAATGTTTAGTTGAAAAAGCTAGGAAATCTTAGTTTTATTGGTCCCTAGCTTTAAATGTTTTAAAAACAAAACAAAAAAGAAACGAATACATCATTTGACAACTTACTTTCTTCAAACACTTCAGAGAGTCAATAAATACAATATTGTCTCTATTTAGAGCTTTTCAAATCTAAACAGAAAATGTAAATTCAGAATATCTTCAAGGGAGTGGAAAGGATTAGGTGTAAGCACCTGTTTGTACTCTTGGTTGAAAAGGGATGTTGGGAAGAGAAACACACTGGCTGCCTATGTCTGAGTAACAACATTGAGGACGCCCACTGGTTTTGTTTGCTGGGTTTCCTTGCAGGGAGGGAGGTAGTGAAGGTTGATGATTCCTTCTTCTCCTTCTCCTTTTTCTCCTCCTCTCCTTCTCTTCCCTCTACTCCCTCCTCCTCCTTCTTTATCTCGTTTAATCTACTTTTGATAAATTGGGCTTTTGTTTTAGCAAAGTTGAAATTTGGAATTGCACGAGAAAACCAGGTTTATTCTACTTTCCCCAACTATATTTTAATTGGCCTTTCTTTAATTCCCTAGTCCAACTGTGTCTGCTCTTGGCACAGACTCTCTGTGGATTTAAACAAACATGTGGTCCCATAGGAATCACAGTCATAAACTCAGCACAGCACAGTTATGACTGATAGTCAGCTTGCTCCTATGGTTAGTTGGTGGCCAGGTACTAATTTGTGCACATGTTTTATTAAACACACAGATAGGACTGGAAGTTCTTTGAGTGAAGGACCTGTGTCTTGTTCATTTTAAAATCCACTATAGCATCCTTCTCAGAGCCTGGCATATTGCAAATGTACAATGAATAAATGTATGGTCTTGATGTTACGGAGGCCAAGTGCCTTGAGAGGACTTGGCGTTATCTCTGCCCAACAAAGGCACATGAAGAGGGGGAGACAGGGAACACAGACTATATCCTGAATGATGTTGAACTCTAACCTTTTATACATCCATCCCCCTCTTGAAAGTACGGGATTAGAGTCAACAGTGACAGATTGCACAGTTCTTCAGTCATACCTCCAGGTTACTTTTATTACCTAAAATACTTGGAGAAAACTCTCATTGCCAAAAGTAATCTGCATTTATCTATCCGTTGGAATCTTAAAGAGCCTTAGTAACAAAATTAGTGTTCCCCACTTCTACCTAAGAAATAATATGTGTAAAATATGTAATACTAAGTAAGTATACAATGATTTTAAAATATAAATAAATATATATGAAGAAAGAAAATATTATAGGTATTACCTAGACTTAGTTATACATCCTTTAGGTTACTCAGGCAGTCCTGGTTTATACCTGTTGTCCAGGCATCATTAACAATGCCCCTTTCAATCTTAGAAGTGATTAGATGCAAAAGGGATCTTATGTGAGACAGAGGATAATTAAGTGCTGAAATGAAGTGGGGATACCAGAAAAGGTTATGCATTTTCTTTGCTGGAAGCTCCTAAAATTTATTACTCAACTGCATGTTCTAAGAAAATGTGTCATATCCAGGGGGCTGGACAATGAATTTTGTTTCTGAGGCTGTCAGAAACACACACATTACAAAGTATGTCCTTGGTAAACTGAAGGTCCTGGGGAGATAAATTCATGTTAAATGTATCTAGAAGTTCCTAATTTATGCTTGGATTACCTTAATATTTGGCCTAATGTCTTTGATGAACTCTAAGCTATATTCTTGATTTTTGTTTACACTTATTTTCTCAAATCATAGGCAGACGTCAGAGTCCACTCAGTGATTCTAAAATAGTGTGAGTCATCCCCAGTTATCTGTCATATTGTCAGCACACCCCAAGAACAAGTGACAGAGGACATGCAAGCCAAGCATGCCAAGGGTTGAAAACTGAAAATGAAATGCTATCAGCGCCCCTTGACTTGCGATCCAAAGCTATTTGCTAAAGCTCTTTCCACAGGTTTCAGAGTCATGTCCAGCACATATATCCTACTTTTTCATGTTTCATTTCATCGCTATGGCTTAATTATAAGCTCCTGCCTCCTTTGTTTTCGTGGTGCAGACTGGTAACTGTTCCCCAATATCCATTCTCTCTTTTCCTATGGTGATAGTGCCTTTTCCCTCTAGTCCACATTTTTGTTTTTGCTGGTAGCATGCTGCCAGATAGAGATTAAGCACATTTGACAGCCCTGGGGAAGCCAGGCATGGCCATCTGACTAAGTCTTTCACTTCTGAATGTGAGCAGAAGGTTTGTATATTATTTCTACATTGTTTGCTTAAAGGAAACGTCCTGCTCTTGACTGTTCTCTTTCCGCTTCCTGGGAGCTAGATCCAAGATGTGTCGGCCACCCAGCTTTGACCATGCAGGTAACGACAGTACTCTAGGACTTTGTTAACAAAAGCGTGGTCCTTGGACTGGCAGCATCAGCATTACCTGGATGTGTTTTAGAAATACAGAATCTTGGGCCTTATTCCAGGCCCACTGAACCTGAATCTGCATTTCAGCAAGATCCACGGGTGATTTGAATGCACATTACTATCTGAGAAGTACCGCCTCAGTAGAGGACTATGGAGCAACAGGATGGAAGGGATCTCAATCCAGGTCTCAATTATTTTGTTGAGCAGAGCTGTCTGCCAGCCTGGTCTGTCTACTGTAGACTGTTATGAGAGAGCACAGTGAAATGTTTTTTAAAAATATTTTTTCATTATTGATTTTAGAGAGAGAGAGATAGAAACATTGATGAGAGAGAACATTGATTGGCTGCCTCCTGCATTTCCCCCACTGGGGATTTGGCCCACAACCTGGCCATGTGCCCTGACCAGGAATCAAACCGGTGACCTCTTGGTGCATGAGTCGACACTCAACCACTGAGCCACACCGGACGGGCTAAAATTTTTATCTTATTTAAGCCAGTGAATTTTGGGGTCTCTTTTTGACTTCTACCCTAACTTATATGATTTTTAGTCCTGTAATAGCAAACCTACTTTTTAAATCTCTACCAGAGTCTTGTGGAGAAACAGATGAGAAAGATAGTACCTTTCCGAATATTCAAGAGTACTCCCTCCACCCTTTAGGAAAGGACCTAAATTTAACTCAATCTATGTTGATTTACCTCAGACTGGGGGAGTGGGGAGTGCTCTTACCTCATCCTCCTGGGTATCACTCTGTACATTCCAATGATCATTTTTGATCTCCTTGAGGATGCTGAGTTAAGAAGCTCAATATAAATATTAAATGAAGTGAATACACAATGTCTCCGGAGATGGTTTCATCATTATTTTTTCCAGAAGACCCAAATCCTAACTATCAGCATTAATCAAATAGACCACATTTATTTTAAAGTACATTAAGGGCATGTGTACCCTCCTTTTAATGTATAGATTCACCCACTATTTAATTTAACAACAACAATTTCTCCTTTCTTTCCATCTCTAGTTTGGTAAATGTGTTCTCTAGACTTGCAATTCCCCTGCTTCAATCCAACACATATCTATTCAATGCTTCCAGAGTGCTAGGCATTATATTATACTCTGAAAAAATAATAGTGAATAAGACAAAACAGATCTGACCATATATAGCTTACAGTCTAATTGGGCAGAAGACAAATGAATAAATAATTACAAAGCTGAAGAATGTTAAGAAAAAGAAAGAAATGAAAATACTTTCAATAATGTTCATCACCCGAGTAAATGAAGAAATAAATGAACCATTAACACCTTCTCTGGAAGCCTCCAGGGAGATAAGGAGCACAGTTGCCTTATTTCCCCTTTCCTGCCTCCCTCATAGCCTTGTATTTATATTGGTTTCTGTTCCTGTGCAAGAGAAGTTGGATAATTACCCAGTGAATAATAAGAGTTTACAGTTAATACACATGGAAAATGACTGGAAAGGAACTTAGCAAAATAAAAATAGTTGCATTTGGTGGTAAGAGTGTGGCTTGTTTTATTCTTTTCCTTGTCATTAAAATATTGATTGTACAATACATTAAAATTGGGCATAAAAAGGGCATGTTTGTGTGTTAGTCTTTTTTTTTAACTGTTTTATTTTTTAAAATATTTTTTCTTTATTGATTTTAGAGAGAGAGGAAGGGAGAGGGAAAGAGATAGAAACATCGATGAGAGAGAACATCAATTGGCTGCCTCCTGCATGCCCCCTACTGGGGATCGGACCCACAACCTGGGCATGTGCTCTGACCAGGAATCCAACTGGCAACCTCTTGGTACATGGGTCGACACTCAACCGGTGAGCCACACCGGCCAAGCTGTGTGTTAATCTTCTTCACCTGATAAGAGAAGTGTTTCCTGTGCAATACCAATATCTCACTGGGCTCCACAAGGACTGACTAGCGTCATTTTCTTCCTTCCTGCCTAATGCAAATGAGCCACTATAACATCTGATTGCTGATATTTGGTCTACAGAGGGCCCAATTTCTTTATTACCAAACAAAGGTTGAGGCCTTTTCATATCACTGACCCTCCTTGAAAATCCCTGGATAGTGAACAGGTCAGACAGTGGAGCTTCAGTTACTGAAAGACAGAGGAAGTTGCTCAGGACAGGAGATAAAAGGTGAGACAGAACAGACTACTGCTGGATAGGGCACTTCTGAATCCGAGTTCTGCCCAGAGAGAACCACACTGTTGATCTGTTGCTGCATGTGAACCATCCCCAAATTAGTGGCTTAAAACAACAACAGCCATATTTTTGCCTACGATTCTCCAATCTGGGCAGGGCTTGGTGGGGGCTGCTCATTTCTGCTCCAGATGGCATTGGCTGGGGTGGCTCACCTGGGCTATAGGATCTCAGAGGGCTTCACTCACATGCCTGAAGCTCCAGCTGGGGTGGCTGGAATGGCTGGGCATGGCCGGGCATGGCCAGGCCTGTTTCTCTCCACATGGCCTCTCCGTCCAACAGAGTAGATGGATTTCTTTTCATGATGTCTTGGGGCTCCCAAGAGACTAAAAATACAAGTTTCAGAGCTTTTTAAAGCTTGGTACAGTGTTGCTTCTATTCTATTCTCTTGGTCAAAGCAAGTCACAAGGCCATCCCAGATTTAAGGGCAAAGAAAATAGACCCCACTTCGAGATGAGAGGCCCAACAGACCTGTAGGAATCAGTGGGGTTATTGGTGGCACATCTTTGCATACAATCTACCACACACTGTGTGGCACCCTCAGCAATACCTGCTGAAAACCCACTGATCATCCACGACCATCATGAAGATTACAGTGGACAGGGGAGAGAGATGCCACAAATGCTATGTAGGAAAACATGGAGTTACCCTACTCACCCTTACGATTATGATTATAACAACTGCTACAACGGAAGGGTCTAGAATGTGTTAACTTTAAAAGTTAATATCACATTAAATTATTTGATACTCACATCAACTCATGAAATTAGTGCCATTTCTCAACTTACAGCTGAAAAAAAAAAACAACTGAGGTTTTCTTCTTGGTCATAGCTTCTCATTTAACATTTCCCCCCCCTTTGGAACTTATATGTATTTATATATTTCTTTATTCAGTTTGTTTCATTTGTTTTGGTTTATTGTATGCATTCTAATAAGCTTCCCCAATGCTACAAGGTAAAATATTTTATTTATCAGAAATCAGGTTCATGGAGGTTTAGTAACTTGATCAATATTACATGCTTAATGCAAGACAGAACCTAACCTGGTATTTCACTTTTCTGGACCTGAGAGAGCTAAAATAATAAAATCCTAATTGTATTCTTCATTTTAGGTTTTCTTAAACTCCCAGGTTATACCAGGCTCACATGATAATTATACACAGAAAAAATTGAATATAGCAAATAATTTTATAAAGTAATACCTTATTTTGACTTGTTTACCCGAATTAAATTCAGTAAATATTTACTAAGTGATTACTCTGTACCAGGTACTGATTTGTGTGCTTGGAGCACATAAGTGAACAAAACAGGTATCCCTGCCCACGAAGAACTTAACTTTCTTTTTTTTTAAAATTTTTTTCTTTATTGATTTTAGAGAGAGAGGAAGGGAGAGGGAAAGGGAAATAGAAACATCAATGAGAGAGAACATCAATTGGCCGCTTCCTGCATGCCCCCCACTGGGGATCAGGCCCACAACCTGGGCATGTGCCCTGACTGGGAATCGAACCGGTGACCTCTTGGTGCATGGGTCGACGCTCAACCACTGAGCCACACCGGCCGGGCAGAACTTAACTTTCTAAAAGTGGCATCTTGTACACAGAAAAAAACAAATCATTTCATTGTGGGGAAAATGATTTGCAAGTGCAATTGTGCAGGAGACTGAGCAGCAGTTTATAATGATAATTTTTTGGAATAATCATTTAAAAAAAATAATTTTTGTCAAAGGAAACTGAACTCTAGCGTTCTCTCCTTGAGTGGAGAATCTGAGCTTTACCCCTGGCAATATCTCTCTTAGCCTTGAGCTCCTCTGGGCATTTGAAGCATAGCAATAATTTTCATATAGATTCACAAGTCATAATCAAAATATTTCTTCATGTCTCCCACCACCCTTCTCTTTTCACACAGTCAGAAAATAGACTCTCGACGTTTCACGAATGACCTTTCACTTTATTCTTGCCCTTCAAAGTTGAACACGGATATAGACTAACGTCCAATAAACATCCATTTGAGGCTATTGATCAGCCATTTAAGGGATGTCCTCTATCACCACACAATTTTATTTATCACTTTTTGTTACCTTTTTTCAGTCATTAGAAGGGCAAATGCAATAAAATATTAATATAATAGAACAAACAAAAATTGTTGCCATTCTGGTAAGAGATGCCACCATTTGAGAGTTCTAATTCTTGCTCACTGGGTGGTATGCAGAAGTCTAAGATCAACTTGGAACTGTCTTATTAAGATGTCAATGTGCAATGCATACAACTTCATACCTTGAAAAGATACAAATATGAAAATTTAATAACCACCTTTATGAGAACCATTTATGATCCCAAAGTTCTTACAATTCAGCTAAGAAGGCCAGAAGATACTGTAAAATGACAGGTAACACTGCCAGGCACCATAGGACAAGAGCCCAAAAAACGATTTGAGGACGAAGTTGATGGATGGGGAAGGAAACAGGATGTTTTGATGCAGATGATGAACAAGGTACTTGAAAACATTATCTCATTTAATCCAACCTACAAAACAGTTTTACTGATTGGAATGAATATGAGTGAAACACAAGAACCGTTGAGAAACTTGCCTATGGACATATAATTAAGGAAAGAAAACCAGTGTGTCTAACTTTAAAATCCAAATAATTAACATTTGAACTGATTAACCATTCCAAGTACACTGAATTCAATTGACTTGAACATTTTCCTGATCTTCCTAACTTTCTCATAAGGCTTTGAAGATACCACAAAGGAACATACTTGAAATTAGAAATACCAGAGTTTGAACCCTGACTCTACCCTTTCTCACTGGCAGCACTTTAAAATACAAGGGATGATCGCTGCCCTATATGGAGCCTTTGGGATTAAAGGAGACACCTCAGGGAATGGGCCCACATGCGCCCAGTAGGGAGAAGGCTCCGAGTAAATGAATACCAGTTGAACATGGCACGATTGTTATTCCCTCTCCATCTGAGGCTGGAAACAATAGAAGAACACGAACAGTTGTCCCAGTCTGGTTCTTACATGTTCACAGGCTCACAGAAGGAGCTAGAAATAGTTTTCTAAATGGGGTTTGGGAATTCTCTGTGGATTGCAATGACCCATCCCATTGCTGGACCTCATTAGCACACGTAATTGAAAACAGACTCTGTATAATAAGGACAACTGGAATCTCCAGCTGGGAGGCAGTTACTTGGGTGTTCCTCAGTCCCCTTTCTCTCAAAACCCTCTAGCAGCCACCTCTCAAACACACAATCTCAGAAGCTGGGGAGAAAGAACTGAAATTCTACCATGACTGTATTTCCTGTGACCTCAGCCCACATGGGAGCTTTTGTTTTATGCCATATGTATATTTTTATAACGTGTGGATAAACAATGGCAATATAAAAGGTCTTTGAGAAATCCTTGATGTTGACTTCTTCAGAGCATACTTTCTTAATGGAGGACAGTACTTCCAAGGAGGTGAAAATTGGTCCTTGGAGGGTGAGAAAAATCAGTTACTACAGTGGTTTGTGACCCTTCAACATTGCATAACTAGATATACAGTATATGTGGTATTCAAAGTCCTTAAAGAGGGGGGATTTAGGAAAAAAGTCTAAAAAAGGCTTCTTAAGGGAGGTGATATGAAAAAAAAAAGGTGGAGAAACACTGTCTTGGAGAGAATATCAAGTTCTCCAGCTCAGTTTTGGACTCCAGGAAAGATGTCAGGTGACAGGAGACAGGACTATTCCTGGTGCTCCATCCTATGTTCCGGTGGTTCCAGTTCATCATGATGGTGGTTTAGCAGAAGGGCCCTGAAGACAGGCTGCTTGGATTAAAGCCCAGCTCAACCATATACAGCTGTGTGATCTTGAGCTGGTTAACTAACCTCTCTCTCTCTGCATTTGTTTTTTCATTTGTAAAACAAATATTGTAATACTCGACACTCAAGGTTATTGTGAGGGATGTGGGACCTGGCCTACATTTTTTATTTTTTCCTTTATTGATTTTAGCGAGAGGAAGGGAGAGGGAGAGAGAGATAGAAACATCGATGAGAGAGAACATCAACTGGCTGCCTCCTGCATGTCCCCCACTGGGGATTGGGCCCACAACCTGGGCATGTGCCCTGACCGAGGACTGAACTGGTGACCTCTTGGTGCATGGGACAAAGCTCAATCCACTGAGTTACACCGGCAGGGCTGGCCTACATTAAAAAAAAAGAGTCAGCAGAAGCATCTTGCACCTTTGTGAAAGAGTTCTAGTGCCCTTTAATCCACATCCTCTAGGTGTCCAAATCCAGGTAAACATACTTTTCTTAAACTTTGAAAAATTTGAAAAATATAGATTATGTCAATATAAGAAACATCCAAGCCTGTAAGAATTTTTATGAGTTTATTTGAGCCAAACTGATGACAATTGCTGGGAAGCAAAATCTCAGTGGATTGAGAAAATGCTCCAGAGAAAGGCAGTTTTGGCCCTTATTTTATACATTACAAGCAAAGAGGAGGCATAAGGAGGGTTAAAGGAAATTCACTGGTGATAGTTTAGGGAGGCAGGAGAAAGCAAGGCAGAGAAGTCTCTGGGATTGGATCAAGAGTAAAATGAAGATGCCCAGCCAGTGTGGCTCAGTTGGTGGAGCGTCGACCCATGCACCAAGAGGTCGCCACTGGTTCGATTCCCAGTCAGGGCACATGCCCAGGTTGTGGGCCAAATCCCCAGTGGGGAGCATGCAGGCGGCGGCCAATTAATTGATGTTCTCTCTCACCAATGTTTCTATTTCTCTCTCTCCTTTCCTTTCTCTCTAAAATCAATTAAAAATATTTTTTAAAAAGGAGTAAAATGAAGAGACAAATACTTCTTTTACATTGGTGGGTACTGGGTAGTTAACGACATTTACAGCACCTAGAGATGGTATGGGGTGGGGTGAACAAGATAAAAATGAGGGATTCCGTGGTCTTGGGCTCTGGGAGGAGAATGTGCCCTGAGGGGTGTGGAAAAAGGGATTACTCTAACATTCTAAACATATGTTATCATAGATGCAAAAAGACAATAGACAGGCACAGCTAAGGTCAAGATTGACCTTTGTCAAGGAAGATACTGGCCTAGGACATGACTACCCACCATGACTCACTGTTAGTTAAGAAGTTTTAATTTCAGACCCTCCTATGTGGTTACTTTCAGTCTGAGTTTGTGAGGCTGCCTTGCAGGCCTCCCCTGAGCTTGTCAGGTTTAGTATATGTCCCCCTTTTTCGTGCACAAGTATATAGAAATAGAATAGAGAAAAGAACATAGATACTATATATTCCCACAGCAGGAAAAGTAAATTTATGTTAGCATTTTGTCATATTTGCTTTAGTCTTTTTTCATGTATAAAAATTTTTAATTACACAGTATAGATACACATACTCCCTTTTGACCTCTCCTTACCCCCAGCCCTACCATTGTGCAGCAAACTTTTAAAAAGTGCCTAATGCCTGCCAGGTGTGATTTCCTTAGAGGTATTCTTTCTGAAAGGAGGCCGGGAGATGGACCATCCTACAAAGCAAAATTCTCTATCCAGACAAGGTAAATGCCATCATTCAGGTTAAGAGCCAGATGACATTTTCTCAATTAATGGAAACAATATTTCTTGTGCACTTAATATTTTGGTCCTGAGAGCAGAACTGTAGCACCAGGTGCAGAAGTCAGCTCCTCAAAATGAAAATCCAGGTAGCTGGAGAAAGTTAACTGTTGCCATGCTTGAGGTGGCATTCCAGACATTTCTCACAAATGCTAATGAATAACCCATTTCCTCTCTCAATAACCAATCCAATCGTGGCATTTGTAGATGACTCAGTCCTTTTGACTTTCTAGTGTAGATCTCAGCAGAGAAAGTGGTGATTGGACCTGGGAACCGCACTGGTTTGCCCAGGCATCCTGGCAGTGGATAATCTGTGGTTGACAAACGCCTAGGAGGCAAAGGAATGAGAGTCCTGAGTCCTGAGTAAGGCAGCCCTTGATTTCCTCAGGCACCAGGCTGTGACCCCAGGGACTGGAATCTCATGTAGATGGCAGGCTGCCCCAGGTGTGGTTATCTGCTCATCCAATGGAGCCAAGGAGACAGTTTGTTTAGATAGCAGGGGTTGCAAGATAATGGCCACAGCCCCGGAATGGCATGTTCTCTCCTGAGGGGAACTCTTAGGTCTTGGAATTTGGCTGGGAGGAGGAAACAATACGTGGTGTTCTTGCAGAGGTCTGGAAAACAGAGCTATGAGGCAACCCACACGGTTTTAATTATGGCCAGAACATTTTTTCTTTCTTTCTCTCTCTTTGCTTTAAAAGAAAAAATAAGTATTTTAAATGTTTTGGTATAATCCGCTAAACTGTAATTATTGATACTAATAATAACATCAATACCTACCATGTATTCAGTGCTTCTCCAGGGCCAGGCCCAGCTTCAGACTTCTCTCACAACAGCACTGAGAAACAGGAGGGGTTATCTCCATTTCACAAATGAGACCTAGTTTGATGTGTTCATTCACTCATTCACTCACTCACCGTTCGGAGAATATTTACTGAGCCTTTTCTATGTGCTAGGCCTATGCTGGTGCTTCAGAGAGTTTACAATCTACCACGACTAACAAGGGGGAATGCTATAACTAAATGTCACATTTTAATTTTGCTCCCTTGCAAATGATGGAGGGAAAAGGTGGTCCCTAAACCAGAGAGGAAATGCTGCATCGTACTGGTTTTTTTAGCACATATCAAAAGGGGAGAAAAAAGCCTCATTAAATTTGTTTCTATTTCCAAACAAACTCCTGGGGTAAGAGTGAATAGGATGGAGAATAATGAAGCTATTATAAATGTGTTTGTAGAACCTGCAGAGGAGGAAAAAATGGCAGCTAGTGCTTCTTTCCCTTTTCCCAGCATTCTTTCCTCCGACCGTTTCCTAGTGGTTCCTGCTGACCTGTCATGGAACAGGACCAGTAAAGCACTTACTTGTCTGTCTCCAACAGACTGTAAACAAACTATAGTCAGACTCCTCATAGGCAGAGGGTCTCTGATTTACCTTTTTTCCTCCAGTACCTGGAGCATTTTAAAAGGCTTATTTAATTTGATTAAAATGAACAGAAATGAATGAATGGGTGTATGGATCTCCTCAGCCATTCTCCTGCATACACATAAGCATGGATTCACACAGAGGACAAAATCATACAAATTCAATACTATTGTAATAACTATGTATGGTGCCAGGTGGGTACTGGAAATATCATGGGGAACACTTTGTAAAGTACATGATTGTCTAACTACTATGCTGTACACCTGAAACTAACCCAATAATATTGAATGTAAACTGTTAATTTTAAAAAATGTGAAGAGGAAAAGAAATCACACAAATTCATATATATTCCCAGAGAAAGGAGGACACTGTTCTCATTACCAAAGTCCTCCCTTTGCTGGCTTAGCCATCTTGTGTGGCCACCTCTTCCATCCCCACCCCTCTCCCAAGCCCAGTTCTACCTGCTCAATCCCACCACCACACCCCCATTCAAACTTCTCTTTCTCACTGACACAGGAGACACTAAGCTTACTGACAAGCTAATCGAACAGCGTGCCTAGAACAAGACCATGGCAGCTGTCAGAAGCCCTGGCATTTTTGACTCTATATGGCCCTGGAAGAAATTTTGGCCAGCATTTGTTGTCTATTAGGCGAAACTCTTATTTGAAGGATTTTCACCTGGGAAGAGAGAATGGCAATCCCTTGAAATAGAAACTCAGATAGGATCCAGATGTGAAGAACTTGAGCTTCCTCAGTGTTCAGGTAGGTATGAGGGAGCAGAGGAACTCACCTTACAGTGGGTCTTTGATGTCCTAGACATTCTGCTAGACCCTTAAATGAGATAGCTCATCTACCATGAAAATGAGTTTCCATATAGATGCTATGATTCTCATTTTGCAAATGTGGAAGCAAAGGCTGAGAATGGAAAGGGACTGTCCAAGGCTAATAGTTAAGAACTGACCACCTTCAGAACTATTCAGATTCATAATGCTGGGCTCATTAGATGAATTTTCATTCTTCCTATCTAATGTATATTATATACATAAAATACTATCCTTAATATTACTGGGAATCTAGGGTAGATTCACTCTTTGCCTTTAAAACACACACACACAGACACACACACACTAGAATATGAGGGAGTAATACAAGTGCATACATCATTATGATATTTGTGGAAATGCTTTACAAAAGTACAGTTGACCCTTGAAAAACATGGGGGTTATTCAACTGACCACTGAGCAGTTGAATATTCATGAATAATTTTTTGACTCTGCAATGGGCCTTTTGCATTCGCAGGTTCAAGCTGGGAATCTGCGGCTTGGAAACTGTGGCTGAGAATCTGCAGGTGGGAATTCCAAAATACTGTTTTCAATCTGCAGTGGGTTGAATCCATGGCTGCAAAACCCGGGATACAAAGGGCCTACTGCATTTATTGAAAAAAATCCAAATATAAGTGGACCTGCGCAGTTCAAACACAGGTTGTTTAAGGGTCAACTGTTTAAGCAAATTTCTTGAAAAGTCAGAAGGAGAGAACTCCTTCTTTAATGAAGGAAAAATGAAGCATTTGAGCTGGGCTTTAAAGAGTGAGTTTTATATCCTTAGGCGGCCGTGATGACGTCAGAGAGGAAAAACTTTTCCTCTACCCTCATAGGTTCATTCACTGGGGGACTATTAATTAGATTGTCAAAAGACAGACTAGCAAGAAAAAAGATAAAATTCTGTTCACATATGTATGATGTGCGCATAGGAATTCATAAAAATGTGACTCAAGGAGCTGGTTAGAATTTAGGACTTATATACTACTATCTTACTAGAGTAAGGGGAGGGAGAAGGGCACTTATTGGAAAACATGACTCTTAGGAAAGATAAATGGTCCCTTGGGAGAATAGATAGGAGATATGATAATTTTGTGACAATGTCTGTTTAGGGGTTGTGCTGATTTCTATTTCCTGGTTGTTTCTGGGGAAGGAATTTATGACAAGTGAGTTCTCTTGAGTTCTTTTGGGAGGTTCTGCTTTTAGGCAGATAAGGGAGTTAAGAAAAAAAGCCTTCTCAAATGCCTTCAGCTCCACATAAGTTTTATACCACAGTGGAGTATTGGAGTATTCTGGACCCCTACAATGCAGAGAAAGGTGATAATACTTATCACTGCTTTGTGAAAAATATGCCAGGAATACAGCTGACTTTAACTGAAGCAGGGTGTTTTGACAGGGTACATTTGACTCCCTGGCATGTGGAGACCTGAAAAAGCCAACCATTAAGTTTATAGCTGCTGGGTCTTCTGTTCATCATCTTCATCATCATCGTCTTGCTCATTCTTCCCTGAGCCTGAGGTCAGAGATGAACTGAGTGTGAGGAATAGGCATAAAGGTCAGCATTGGGTTTGCAAATGATTATTGGCACATTAATTGAATTTTATATAAAAAAATCTAAAAGCTTCGTTTTTTAAGAAGTCGTAAAATATTAGTAAGTTCATAATGGCTATGGCATTAAAACTATTCATGTAATCACCTTATAGGCAATGGGGAAATGTCCTTTTGTGTTTCACAGATTCTAATTTAAATGTAATATGTCCAAGCAGATTGACAGGGACATTTAAAATAAAATTTTATAGGGATGAATCAAAGGCTTATAATCTAGATCAGTGATTTTCACCTGGTGTGCTGCAAGAATTTTTAAACCATGCAATACCTGTTTGTTGAGTCAGGGGCACTGACCTCTTTTCCTGTAGATTGTCAAATAAAGAAATAACATCAGCCAACACAACAATAGCCTTCCAGTGTGAATGCCCTGTCTTGAACCATAAATATATGGGTAATATGATAGAGTTGCATCTTATTGGTCATATCACATAATAAAGTTGTGTCTTATTGGTTAATTCTTGTACCAGAAATCCTTATATACAGTACAAGTATAGCCACCTGATTTTTTAAAAAGTAACTTTGGAGCAAAATGGGTAGGTTATTATTATTATTGGTAAATAAATAAAAGTTTTACCTATCATTTTGTCAGATCAGCAAAAAATATATTTTTTGGCATGCCACAGAATTTTAATAGTTACTTTATGTGTGCCATTGTTACCGTTGTAACTAGATAGGTTTATAAAATAGAAATAGGTGGTTGTAAGAATGAATCTCTCGGTTCTCATATCCAGGAGCCATGGTCCTGGCTTGCAAATCTTAGGCTCCAAAGTGAAATGATGAATTTTCTAAAAAGGAACACATGTTTAGATTTAATTACTGGAAATGAGGGCAGAAACACATCAAAAGGAGACCCCCTGGAGTGAGAAGCATTAAAGATACATTTTTTCTGGAACTATAAGAGCCTTGGATTTTGACATGTTCAGTTACTAACACCCAATGAGCCCTCAGGGTATGGAAATAACACTTTTTATTTCTTTATTATTTTTTTTTTGGAAATAATACTTTTTAAAAAGGCAGCTTAGACTAACTTGGGGAAAATAAAAGAGTATAATTATTACATTAACCTTTTTTTTTTAAAGATTTAATAAGCTCCAAATAACCTAGCCTATTCAACGTTCTTAAAATTCTTCTTCAAAAAAGAGTAATAGCCATTATAAATATGATTATTGATATTTTCATGACTTCTGAAAAGCCTTTTCATGGATATTTAATCTGAAAACAGTAATATCAACTTAGCATATCCACTGCCGAGTTATAAATTGGCAAGTCTGAAGAAATAGACCAGTGCTTGAAAACAGGTTTTGCAAATTAATCCACCCCCCATAACAGTGTTTAAACATGAATTTATAACACAAGCCCTTTCTTGTAATAGTGCAAAGTGAACAAAACAACAAGATATTTTACAATAAGGTGAAAATTAAAAATGAAATAAAAATACACAGTAGGACCACTGCTAGCCTCTAAGAAGCATTTCTGGAAATTTAAAGCAACCCTGTTTTTTAGGATGTACACAGCAAAGTCACAGAGCATACGGCCTGGCAAGAAAAGCATGGGCTGGATATCAGCCCCCATGCCCTTTCCACTGGGCACCACTGTATAAGGCACAGCCTCCCCAATATTATACATCCATCCTGCAGAATAACATGAAACTCTGCTATAGTTTGTACACACACACACACACACACACACACACACACACACACACACAATCTCTGAAAGGATACATAAGGAATTGGTAGCATTGGGTACTTCTAGGGACAACTGGGTAGGAAGGTCAGAAGCAGACATGTTTTCTTGAATATCCGTTGGTACTTTCTGAAACTGTAAAATTACGATATGTATGCATTACTTACTAAAAATAAAATAAAATTTTAAAGGATTTTCAATTTTGAAATAGAGAATAGAGCAAATACACAAATGAATCTTTGAAAAAATAAAACCACAATGTGCCGCAGAGAGTATAGAGAAGAGTGGCCACTTGTTTGGGAGGATCAGGGAAGGTTCTCTGAGGGAAGTGATAGTGCTCATCTCTGGGGGAGGAGCTGAATCGGATTTCAGCTAACAGACAGCGGGGCCTGAAGGAGGCATTTCAAAGGCAGAGAAAAGCCTGAGAGCAAAGGCCGGAGGTTAGCAAGGGGACCGACCTCCTGGAACTCAGTAGGCCTGTTTGTGGCATTAGCTGTCTGCACCGGAAAGGGTGGTAGATAGAGTTGGCAGAAATCTGGAGTATAATGTGGAAAAACTTGATTTCTAGGCTGTCCTATAAAGTCTGAGTAGTAGATTAAAAAATTAAAAGATGTAGCTAGAGATGACAGATCTCTAACAAATTTATATAGTATAGTTTTTGTTGGAAATAGGGACAAATTTAAAACGTCCTTATTAGATTAGCAAATGATGGCAATATTAAATTAGTTATTTAAAGTTGTATTCTTTAAAAAAACCTTTTCTTTTTCATTTCCTACACTAAGTAGAAACCTAAGAGCTATTTATTAAATCATTATTAAATTTTAACTGCACTAGAATTTAGCTTTAATCCCAACTCTGCTAAGAAAACTGCAATATAGCAATAAATAAGATCGGGGCGGGGGGGGGGAACATAATAATTAAAATTAAAATTAAAATTAGAAAACATGATTCCTTAGCTTACAGGCCAGGTTATCTATACTATGAGGCAAATGAAAATAGACTTCCAACTCTAGATTATGGATTTCTGTACTATAGTTTTTTCTTTTTAAACCTTTCAACATATTAACTTAAAATTTTGTGTGAATAAATGCTTTTCATAGGTCATTTTCAGAAAATGAACTGTGGATATTGTGTACGGATTCTGGAGGAATAAAAAATGTATTTAAATTAAAATGAGCTTAAATTGAATAGATGTGAATGAAATGCTTCATAGAAGGTATCCATAGAAACCACTTAAAATAAAGAGAAATGTTAATTCTCTTTGTAAATTGAGCTCCCAGAATCAAAATGAGAGTGAGACATTTAGTGTAGGTGTGAATAGACTTTGGCCTTATCTACATAAAACACACTAATTGACAATTATATTTTTTTGGCCCTGGTCTCAGCTGATAGTCACAATCAATTTATGGCCATATAGTTGATGGAATTCAGCTAGTAAAATAGCTACAGAACAGTGGCCCAACTTGTTGATTTAATCAAGTGTGTAACCAGTGAACCAAGGCTGTAGTGTCCCAAACTTTCAGCAGTTTCTTGACCACACAAGAAATGAAACTTTATAATGATCAGTTTATGGAGATTATGTAAGCAATTTGGGGCACCATTAAAATAATTTGTTAAATAATTTGTAAATTTTCCTATGTGAACTTCCAAAGAAAAACTTGCATTTTCCACGTTCAAGTCTAGGCCTGTGCATGAGCACACACAATGTTTGGAATTCAATGTTCTACTTCTGTGTGTTTTTTTTTTTATTCTCACCCGAGGACACTTTTGCATGTATCTTCAGATAGAGCGGGAGGGAGAGAGGGAGGAAGAGAGAGAGAGAAACATCAACGTGAGAGAGACACATCGACTGGCTGCCACCCACACAACCCCAATCGGGGCCGGGGACAAACTGCAACCGAGGTACGTGCCCTTAGCGGGAACCGAACCCTGGACTTTCTGGTCTGCGGGCCGACGCTCCAACCAGCCAGGGCTGCTTCTGTGTTTTAATATATTTAAGAGTTTTTCTTAATTTCTTAATTTTCCTTTGTCAGGATCACAAAGTGAGTTGACCTCTTCAGAAATGCTAACTGTTAATTATTAATAACTGTAGTAATTCATTATTACTAACTGCATAGCTTCTTCCTCTTCCTACCCATTATAGATAGTTCTGTGATAAACTACTTTTGACTTGACTCACTCCATATTGTTACTGGAAAGGGGACCTGGCCTTGAGTGGATCTGCCTAAGGCCAGCTGGTAGTGTGTGGGTTCTTGTCTTCCTGCAGGAAAAACTTCACAACATGAGTCCAGGTGAATTTTAGAGGACGTTTATTAAAGCTGGGGACAGTGAAAGAAGGAAGGGCTGGGGAAATAAGCCTTGGCTTGGCTGCTTTGGCTCACTAAGAAGTCAGAGAAAAGGGGGCCTTGGGGACAGGTCCAGGGGGTTTGTCTAGGACAAACTGCTGCTGCCCATTGCTGCCCTGGCTGCAAGCCTCGTGGGGTCCCTTAGAGTTTAGGAGATGCATGCCTGTGGGGGAAGAAGGGGGAGAAGAGTGTGTGTGCTCCTGGGAAGGAGAGCTCGTACTAGACCTTCGTTGTGAGGGATTTTAAAGGCTGGGCATTTAGGGGAGTTCTTAGGGGAGGGTAAATAAAACATTCATCAGCTTTATGCTGAAGTACCAAAATGAGGTTTATTCTTTTAACTTCATCTGTTCTTGGGTGTGGTTGGCAAATGTCACTAAGTGGATTTCTGTTATCTGTCTCCCTAAGAAGTGTGATTTAAGCTATTTACCCTCTGGGGAGAAGTGCAAGAGTGTTCCTGGTTTAGGGAAGACAGGATTTACTGGATGGTGCAAACCACTGTAGAACTGCCTGGCTCAGTTTCCCCATTCCGCTTGTCCTGGCTCACTGGCCTATCTGTCTTCCAGCAGATATACTCTGGACCTGCTGTTCGTAATGACCTCAGACGTTCTCAAACATTTGGCTACAGGACATCTTTATACTTTTTAGAATTACTGAGGATCCAAAGAGCTTTAGTTTATGTGGATTATATCTCACAATATTTATAATATTAGAAGTTAAATTGAGACATTTAAAAAATGCTTTATTTTTAAAAATATGTTTTTATTGATGTTTTTAGAGAGAGGTAAGGGAGAGAGAGATAGAAACATCATTGTGAGAGAGAAACATTGAGAGGCTGCCTCCTGCATGCCCCCCACTGGGGACTGAGCCTGCAACCCGGGCATGTGCCCTGACCGGGAATTGAACCGGGACCTCTCAGTCCATGGGATGATGTTCAATCCACTGAGCCACACTGGCCGGGCTACAAAATGTTTTAAAACAACATATTCATTATATGTTGACACAAATAACTTAATTTGTATGAATCATAACAATGGTTTCCCAAATAAAAAATATTTAGTGAGAACAGTGGCATTGTTCAACATTTTGCAAATCTCTGTAATGCCTTTGTCAATGGAAGACAGTCGGATTCTCATTTCTACTTCTGCATTCCATCCGTTGCAATATCTTACTTCATGTAGCCTCTGGAAAACTGAATGCAAAAGGCATGAGCATCTTAGTATTATCATAAAAATAGTTTTGACCTGAAAGAATATTAATTACCCCAGGGGCTTCAACCACACTTTGAAAACCCACTGGTGTACACCATGACAAATATGCAAAATTATTACATGGCTATAGGGCAACGTGGTTCACAGTCCTCAGAGACACTCCCCAGAGAAGAGTCTTGATTTATTTTGCTGTTCAAAGAAATTGATAACAGTGATTGTTTATTGTCACGGTCTCTTCCTATTTTACTTTCTCTACAGGTCAGGAAATACTCAATGAGCGCTAGTGAATTAAGTTTCAAATTTAATAGGGAAATCAAGGCACAGAGAAAATGGACTTGCTTGAGGTGGCCACAGTCAGAGACTCAAACACTGGCCTCCTTACTGTCTAATAAGAGCACTTTCTACTACACCATAATACGTGCTAATGTCTAACAGTTAACATTTCAGCCTTGGAGCCTGCCTCTGAAGCCAGACAAATCCAGGTTAAACCCCTGCACCATTCCAAGCTAGTGGTGTAGACTTGGTCAGACTGCATTGCTTCTATCTCCTCAGTTTCTTTACTTATGAAGTAGACACAATCCCTATTTTATCTTAATATTTTGCCAATATTAAATGAGATAACATTTTAAATGGTTTAAAATGGCTCCTGGCACTCAACAGTAAGAGCTATTTTTATTAGCTGAAGTTACTCTTAGTGAACTGCAGAGCATTTGGAGCAAAAAAAGTCTTCTTAGCCAGGCTTGGCTCCAGTGTGTGTGAACTGCATCTGCCACTTGGATCCTGACTTAATTAAAGGCTGGAAATCATTGCATGTCTCTGGAGGAGCCTAACATGCCTATGGTTGCAGAGAACAAAAGTAAAAGTTGTTAACTGGGAAACTTATACAACCAAGGGTTAAAATAGCCTGGAAGCGAAAGCTGAACAATTCTGGCCTCTGGCCTGTGATGCAAAGCCAAGTGTGTTTGCTTTTGTGAGCCCAGGAATGCTTCTGGTTTGTTGTGGAAACTGACATGATCAAAGTGGGGAGAATTAAAACGATCCATCAGAATAATAGTCAAGGCTGTAGATGAACTCCCCAGACGGAGCCTTGAACCTGAAGGTTCCCACTGAGGGCAGACAAGCCAGCTGACAGCAGCTGGGAAGAAAAGCAAAGCATCTCCCTGGCAGACGTGTACAGCTGGGAGATAAAGATGCTGGGTGGGAAACTCTAGATGGGAGTTCAGACACAGCGAGAAGCAAAGGGGAAATGAAATGCTGGACCTTGTGTGTGGTAGGATTCTTGCAATACCAAGGTTGTGGTTGTCAGGTGTCAGTGTTTAGAGTGGAGTACTAAGGGAGTGAAGCTGGCACTTCAGTATTGAAGGATCTGGGGGTGGGGAACTATGCTAATTGCAATGGAGATCCTGTGCCAATGGCACTGGTGTGTTGTAAGGCATGTCATGCTTCTCTCCATATTAATTTCCAAATGTTAAAAAATTCTCATTATTATGAAGTGGAATTATGGGTCCCTAAGTAGCTGGCATGATTTTGGATTATTGGCTCAGTTAGTCCTTTATCCCAGGATGAGGATTAGTAAAATTCTTTGATATTCTATCAAATATGAAATGACTTTGGAGCCTCAGCTGTTGCTAAGATGCTTAACCATGACATCCAAGGAATCATAAAACAAAAGGTTTCGATAAGATCTTGAAGAAGTCCAGGCCTACTTACATATTTTAAAGATAAGGAAACTGAAGCCAGGAGAGAGGAAGTGACTTATTCGGTATTACAATCTTCTGATTTTCTGGCCAGTGCTTGCTTGGTGGCATGCCAAAGAAGCCCCAGAAAATAGACCATTGGCCTAGAATAAGGCCCACCCTAGACAGTGTCACCTTCTGGGCATCTGTAATTTGAAATGCTGCAGGGATATCACTCTGTTTTTATTTTTTAAAATATTAACAATTCTGATTTATGTTTGCTTTTTGTTTTGATTTTTCATTGTGTATCTTGGCTTATCTTATCTCTGTCCCTCCCAGAGCACACTCTACCTGTACTCTCCTGGACAGCAGCACGTAAATGCAGAGTGAAGTTTTGATAAAGATCACTAACACACCCAATACTGTGTCCAATGAGAGAACTTAATAATCATGATACTTTATGTTGAGTACTTTACAAATCACAAAACATTTTCAACAAAAGGTCACTACTACCAATCCAGTGCCGACAGGAGTCCTGTGTGCAATAAAAGGAGAGACTTTATTCAGGGGAACAATTTGCAAGCCAAGGAAACAGCCTCTGGAGGAAACTGAAAGTGAGCTCCCCTATGACAAAGGGAGGCTGCTTATATAAAGTACTCATCCTGGTTTCTGATTGGCCCATTTTTATGCAAATGAGGAATCCAGTTTTGCAGTTTTGTTGGTCCACATAGCATGTCCTGATTAGTCAGAATTGTACATCCTCATTGGTTGTTATGGAGTAGCTCTTATTGGTTGGTAAAGATGCAAATGAGGCCATAGCTGCTGAGCTCTGATTGGATGGGGCAGGTCTCAGCCCATTGGTTGAAATGTACTTTCAGGAACTCCTTTATAAGGGTTGACTCAGCTGGCAGGAACACAGCACAAGGGACTAGGAAGCCTCGTCTATGGCTTTTCCCTGAAATGCAATGTGGGTAAGAGGTCCCCTGTAAACTCCTGCTAGACTCTGATTATAAATTTGGGCCCACTTAACTACAAGGAGTCCTTTTTGACAGTTTTATTCTTTCACAGAGTCAACAGCACTTTTTAAAAATCCTCACCCGAGAATATGTTCATTGATTTTTAGAGAGAAGAAGAGAGAGGAAGAGAGAAACATCAATCAGTTGCCTCCTGTACGTGCCCCAACTGGGGATGGAACCCACAACCTTTTGGTGTACGGGATGACGCTCCAATCAACTGAGACACCCAGCCAGGGCTCAACAGCACTTATTAATCTCTTATTCCATTATTCTCTACAGTCCGATGAGGGAAGCAGAACTGTTATTATCATCATCCATCTTATGGATGCACGAAGTGAGACAGAGAGCCGAGCAGCTTGCTTCAGGTCACGGGCCTCAGCAGGTGAGCAGGGCCCAGCCTGGGGCTTCAGTCCCTCTGGACTATCAGGTTCAGCACCTCAACTCTTGCCTTGAGCAGAGCCTAAGACTCCTGGATTTCTAGGCTGCTTCTTTGAGCTCTAGACTTGGTGCAAGTTTCAGGAAATTCTGCAAAAAGGCAGAGAGAGGGACTAGGACAGTGGGAGAGAAATGCTCAGGCAGGTGGAGGGGAAGGCAGTCTGGAAGGCTTGCATTTAAAAAGGTAAGAATTAGCAAAAGGTTGGAGTCTACAGACTTCAGAAATCAAATTCCAGGAAGAGGCTCATTCTTGTCCCCTTTCAGGGCTCCTAGCAACTGTTTCCTTGGGAAAATGTTTGAAGTTTGCATTTCTCTTTATTTGCCTTGCTAAAGTACCCCTGCCCTGAAAGATATGGGGTTTGGTCTCAAATTGCTTCCAAACTCTGGGCCCCGTTCAGCACTGAGGTGGGGGAGAGCAGGTGTGGGTCCTGCCCAGAAGTCTGGAGACAGGAAGGAGAAAATCGGCCTGGCATCCAGCAATAAGAGAAACCCTGGGGGCCTATTGGGCTGCTTCTCTTCTCTCTGCCAAGGCTTTGCCCCAACTAATTTGCTGCCCAGGCCCTAACCCAGGCTCAACCCTTTCCCACCCTTCTTCCAGATTCTCTCTTGTTCCGAAGGTCACTAAAGTAGGGAACCCACAAAAGAAAGCTGCCCCCTCCCCCCGTTTCTGTTTATCTTTGGAAACCACTTATGGAACAAGAAGTGGGGCCCACAAATGTGAACCCTTCAGGAGTGATCCACACCCCCACACCCTCACTCCAGTAGAGTTACCAAATGAGGCCAATTCATTCTCTGGAATGTAGCAGCCAGGGCAATGATGATTGATACTGACAGGGAAGCTTTCATGTAGCAATATCCCCGGCCACCGGCTGTGAGGCACAGAGAAAGAACTCTCTGGAATTCACAACATTCCCCCTCCAATTAATCCCCAGCCGCCCCGCTGTGTGTGAATGGGGTGTACTGGGGATTCGTAGCTCTGATGTGGGGGATTTGCTGATTCCTCTGAGCCCCCTGAGGAGAGGTGATATGGAGAGCAAATAATCAGCATGCAGCGCTGAGGCGAGGTAATGAATTGGCTCGGCTGGGCCTGGCTTCACTATTTGTACACTTTTAGGCACCTCGGAAACTGGGTTTGCAGACAAAAACCTGGGCTGAGGGGCCCTCAACCCCGACCTTTTGTGGGCCCAGATTGCTGCTGCCTGTCCCACTGGGTTAAGATCCAGCCTTGTCTCAGAAAGGAGGAGGCAGAGGTGACCGTCAGAGAGGAAGAGGGATCAGATTCCTAATTCTAAACCTGGTCTGGCCTGCCCATTACCTTTCTCCTAGCCTCAGCCACATGCTCTCCCCAGTCAGGCCTAGGGTTTTACCTGGTCTTTGCATTCCACTGAATTGTAGTTTTCGATCTAAATTCACTGTCGTTCAAAATGCTATTTATTTTTCACTCGTAGCTGCAGGTTCACCTCTGGGAAGCCTTTCCTACTGGCAAGAATACACTGTGGCTTCTCTGCCTTTTCAAAGCGTTTATGATAGCCCAACATGTGTTATGTTTTGCTGGATGTGGGGTATGTCTCTGTCCACTTCAGTGCCTCCCATAGTGCCTGGTTAAAAAATGATGACTAACATTTACTGAACACTTTCTATGTGCTGGGCACCACCAATTTATATGCATTATCACATTTAGGCCTCAACAGTGATCTCTGAAGTCGGTGCCATTATTTTGCAGAGAGGACAAAGAGGCCTGGGAGTTCTAACCGGTGCGGGGTCACAAACTGGCAGTGGTAACTCCGAAGTAGGTGGAATTGGCTTCCAACCAGAGCCTGTCCCTCACACACCCTCCGGTTCCCACACTCCTTGCCTTTGTTTAGGCTCTCATTGCTTCTCACCAGGAGTGTCTGCCACATAGCCTCCTGCTTCCAAACATGCAGCCCCCAGCCCCCTCCACGCTGCAGCCAGGAGGATCTGTAAGAGACACCCCAACTGGTTACTCCCCTGCTGAAACTCTTCAAAGGTTCCCCAGCACTTAGAAGAAAGTTCAAATTCCTCAGCTTAGCACACAAGCCCCTTTATGATCAGGCACCTGGAAAGAATTAAATAAAGATTGAGACGATAATCTTAATTACCTCTTGAAGAAGTTTGCTGGATGGGGTTGTGAAGGGAATGAGGGCCTCTTTTTCTTAGACTCTGGAGTCTACTTCTGGGCCTGGCTCCCTGAGGGCACTTTCCACTCTGCCCCTGCCCCCATCCCCCACCGTGTCACTCTCGGCAGTTGTCACTTCTTGCTCGCCTTCCTGAGCCCCGCTTCCTTGCTTCCTTTATTCAGACGGCTGGTGGCTGGTGTTAGATGTAGATTTTGCTTCAGGTTCCAAGATATCTGAAGGGAATTCAGGATGAATACTTTTGTTTTTAAGGGTTTTGTTGCCAGGAACCACAAGGAACTAGACAAAAGCTATGACAACATGCCTCACAATTTAATGCTTAATGTCAACCAATCTGTATTTTCATAACTTGCACTCTGAGAAATTACCTTTTATACACGAACCTTGGGTTTTCCTCAGTCAGCTGACCAATGGGCCGTTCAGGCTTTCCCAGGGACCTGCCAGTCACTGCTCAGTTTTAGCAGCAGCATCTTTGTTTTTATAGCAGCGTTACCACAGTGATTTAAGGATTTCATTTTAAGGTGTCCCTATTTTATTAAAACTGTGGACGAAAAAGAGGCCACGTACTAAACCTGACAAGCTCAGGGGAGACCTACATGGAGGTCTTACAAACTTAGAGACCTAAAGTAACCACACGGGATGGTCTGAAAGGAAAACTTTCTAACTAAAAACAGTTCATGGTGGGTAACGATGTCCGTGGTTGGTATTTTTCCCTAACAAAGATAAATCTTTGCTGTAACTGAGACTGTCTGTTGTCTTTTTTTGCATCTATGATAACATACCTGATAACATCACTTTGGAATATCAAAGTAATTTTTATTTTTCTCTAACACAATGTGCAGGAGCCCCACAGGGAATTCCAACTCAACTGTAATTAATTAATTAACTCATCTAGGGACACACACATAAAGGTTGATTACCTAGCACTCTGAGTCCTCAGGGCTGTATTAGACAGCCCAGGAGAGAAACTGAGACACATAAGAAGGTTGAATGCAACTCGGGAGGTAACAGCCCCTTGGCGCTCAACTCACAAGCAGCACAAAGAAAACTGAAATTAACATGGGAAATTATGCCTCCAAGGCCAAAAACTCCCAGTCCCAGCTCCCATTACTACTTGGGCAGACACTCAGTAAATAGGAAGCCTTTACTTGTAAGTACTTACAGAAATGGGAAGATTTAACTAGAAATTATATAAACTTAAGATGGCCCAAAATGGAGTTTTTTTTGGCATCTAAATAAATTTTTTGCATGCAAAATTAGAAAATATCAGCTCTAAAATTAAACTGAATGAATGGGAAGCATATCTATTAATAGATCAGAAATTAAGAGCTTCGAGGAGGAGCACAGATAAATTCTTTTTAAAAAAGAAGTTAATAAGAAATTTTAGAGACGGTCTCTGAACTAAAGAAGGCTTCTGAAGCTAATAAGTGCCAATGCCCCATTCCTCTCCCTTTTACATCTCCTCCACTAGATCCTTTGCTCTCTGAGTTTCCTTGTCTGGATTTGCCCTCCCCTTCCCTCCTCACTTCCTCTCCTACCTCCACTGTATCTCCTCTACCAGTACTCCCCACTGACCTAGGAAAAAATGAGAATAGGAATTCAGACAAGGATAATCCAGGATTTCTAGCAGCTCCCTTTGGAGAAAAGCTGGTCTCAGGCTGAGGGGAACCAGGAATTATATATGTTCTTTGGACTGAAACATAATTAAGAAATCTACCTGAAGATTTCCTCAGTTTTCTCCAGGACCCTGATGGGTTTGCAAAGGAATTTAGTTTAACTGTTAGAACATGTGATCCTAGCTATTCTGACCTATTCCAATTGATATACCTACTGGTTTCTGGGAGCTATAGCAACAGAATTACTAAATAGGGTTTGCTGGAAAACTATTATAGAGGAGTCTTTTTTTTTTTTTTTTAATAAAAAGCCAGACCACCATAAGAAGGATTATGGGTAACTGAAATGGGATTTAGAAAGAGAAAAGAAACAGAAGTAAGCATATGGTTGCTCCTAGGACTATAAGAGGGCGTTTTCCCTTCTCCTTACTAATGGTTTAGAAGACATTAAAATTGCAATAAAAAGGAAAATGTACTAAGGCCCTTATAGATATTGGGGCTACTTTATCTGTTTTGGTTTTTTAAAATATGCTTTTATTGATTTTTAGAGAGAGAGGAAAAGAGAGGGAGAGAGAGAGAAAAATATCAATGTGTGAGAGAGAAACATCGATCAGTTGCCTCCCCGACTTGGGACCAAACCTGCAGCCTGGGCATGTGCCCTGACCAGAATGCAAGGATCAACACTCAGCCCACTGAGCCACACCAGCCAGGGCTACTTTATCTGTTCTTAACCATATCTAACTAAGATGCCTTCTCCCTCGGAGTAAAGGTCCTGTACAAATGGTGGAGATATTGAATCAATCAATAACTGTTTTTAAATCAGAACCTGTTCCCTGCCAACTCTAATTTTATGGGGCAATATATATTTTTGCTAATCAAATTTTCTTCAATTCACCTGATCAGGTGAGATTTTCTTGAGACAGATGACGCCCACATATCCTTTTCCCAGAAGGGTGAAGTATATTTAGAAGTAAATAAATCTGATATTTAACCAATTGGGAAAATAATGATTTTAAAGGAACCTTCACAAGAAGAACTGACTGAATGTTTGTTACAGGATGTTCCAAGGTAACTTCAGGCCTTTTTCAGTCACCATATCCTTTATGCACTGGCTGGAATTAAGCCCATTATACAAGATTACTTTAGATTGATGAATCTCAGAGGGAAGGCTGTAGGGGGTGGGCAGAAAGAGATAAACCAAAGAACTTATATGCATATATGCATAACCAATGGACACAGACAATAGTTCTGTGAAGGCCTGGGTGGGGGGCGCGGGAGCAGGGTGGAGGGGATCAATGGAAGAAAAAGGGGAACATCTGTAGTACTCTCAACAATGAAGATAATTTAAAAAGTGGGGGCAGTGCTTATAACTCCATGTACAAACCCCTGTAATTCTCCTTTCCTTCTGGTAAAGAAACTCAATGGGAAATGATAGGATTTTGTACAGATTTCATAGCTATAAATAAAATAATTACTCCCAAGCATCTTGCGGTTCCAAATTCATATAACCTATCAGCAATTCCTGTGGACTGCCAGAATTTTTCAGTGATAGATTTATGTAGTGCCTTTTCCAGCATTTCTGTAAAAAATAAAAAGGCAGAAATACCTCTTTGCTTTCACCTGGGAAGATTACAAGTTTACTTAGTAATGTCCCAGCTACATACAGAGAGACCCACCTATTGTCTGAGGTACTAAAAGCTGATTTGAGTGGTGTTGAATTTTCCAGAGATTTCACTTTAATCCAATATGTAGATGATTCACCTTTATGCTCTAGGACATCTTAGACTCCTAAGAAGACACAGTTTACCTTTTACAATAGCTAGCCATACAGAGGCATGGATACCAAAGGACAAGCTCTGATGCTGTTGACCCAGGAAAAACACTTTGGTTATCTAATATCTAAAGATGGGCTACTAATTAACCATGAAAGACTCAGAGGAATAATACCCTTTCCTCTTCTAAAAACAAACAACAACAACAACAAAAAACAAGCTTAGAGGGTTCCTGAGTTTGACTGAATACTGTCACCATTGGATTTTACATTTTTATTAATGGACCAACCTCTATATGTCTTATTAAAATCAAATTGACCTAATCAAAGTCAGTGGAACACAAAAGGTAAACAAGCCATAATATCTGTAAAGAATTACCTAAAGCTCCCACTCTGGGACAGCTTAATTATAAACTTTCTAACTTTTTAGACACAAAAATAAAGGAAATAGCCTTGGCCAGTTTGGCTCAATGGTTGGAGCGTTGGCCTGCGGACCGGAGAGTCCTGGGTTCGGTTCCCGCTTGGGGCACATACAAAAAATAAAATAAAATAAAGGAAATACTTTTAGAAGTTTTAACTCAGAAACAGAGATCATCACAGACCTATAGGCTATTATAGTCAGCAACTGGGCTCAATAGCCAAAGGGCTCCCTCACTGCTTGATAGCCAACTCTGCTACAGACATGTTATGCAAACAAAATGAAAAGATAGTTATGGGCTCTCCTTTGTTTATGCTCCTCATTGTGTTGAATCTGCACTGAATTCTCACTACGTTCAACACTTTTGTCAGTCTACTGGCTCTTGCCTTCTGCACCTAATATTACTTGAACTCTATGTAACAGTCTTAATTCAGCAACTTTGCTACTTTCTTTGCCTGATGAAGATATTCATGATTGCAATTTTCTTACTGACCACTTTTTTCTTCCTAGGAATAGTTTACAGGAAACTCCTATTGATAACACTGAGTTAATTTGGTTTACAGATAGATCGTTGAAAGATGAACAGGGATGTTACTGAGCTGGACATGAAATAACTTCCATGATAGACATAATTGAAGATTCTTATTTACCTGAATAAGATCTGCCTAACAAGCTGAATTAATTGTTCTAACTCGGGCTTGTCAATTGGCCAAAGATCAAGTAGCCATTTACACTGATAGTAGCTATGCCCTTGGTATAGCTCAGAACTCTAGAATGTTGTGGAAGCAGCAAGGCTTCTTGACTTTCTGAGGGCAGTCCATAAAGAATGGAAAATAGGTTGCAGAATTATTAGATAAACAGAAATTGAAACAATTGGCAATTATCAAAATTCCAGGACATTCTAAAACTGCCACCATGGAAGCAAAAGAAAATTATTTAGCTGATGCTGCAGCAAGACAGGCAACATCAAACAGCCAAATAATGCAGACCCAAGAAGGCTCCTTATTTCCTATTAAGTCAATAAAAGACTCTCTTGAACCTTTGTTCCAGACAAACAGATATGGTCCCGATCAGAAACCAATCTTACCTATAGGGACTCAGTTACCTATGCTTTAACATGTACATGAACTTATATATTAGAGTCCTAAAAAGATGATTCAACAAGTAAACAATATTACTGCTACTGTAGCTCATAAAATGTATTGCAGATGTTCTATCCATCCAAATATAACCCTGGAAAATCATTCCATGGGGCCCAAGGACATTTCCCACTTCCTTTAGATCCACTTGAGGTATAATAATTAGATCTTATCCAAATGCCATCATTGGAAAGAAATAAATGTGTTAGTTATGATTTGTATGGGTTGAGGCATTTCCTTGCAGGAGAGCAACAGACTTAATGGTAGGTAAATTACTACTGGAAAAAATTAATTCCCAATTGGGGAATTCCCTCTGAGTTAGTGACTGAGGAAGTCATTTTACTGGGCAAATAATACAATCCACTTGTAATATTTAGCCTATTCTACAGTATT
The DNA here is from genome assembly GCA_030848825.1 of Tadarida brasiliensis. Classification (NCBI taxonomy): domain Eukaryota; kingdom Metazoa; phylum Chordata; class Mammalia; order Chiroptera; family Molossidae; genus Tadarida; species Tadarida brasiliensis. Next base: position 52,021,477 of record CM061264.1, read on the forward strand.
TTTATTGTGCCTATTACCCCAGTCCTCTGAATTGGTGGAACATACAAATGGTACAATTAAAACTCAAGTAGGAAAAAAAAAAAACTCAAATAGGTAAATTTTCAGAAGCTCTTAATCTCCCTTGGTCAAAAGCTCTCCCTGTATTGCTCCTCAACTTGAAATCTACTTCTTTTGGTAAACATAGCCTTTCTCCTTATGAAATAGTGACAAGCTGCTCTCTGAATCTGGATGAAGGGACATTTGAATCAACTTTACTAAAAGGAGACATTCTGCACTATTATCAAGGGCTCATTAAACAGCCCATAGGGACTGATAAATTAGTGACATTCATTTCACAAGTGTAGTTCTAGAAGATGAAGACTTCAAAGACCATGACTTAAAACCAGGAGATTTTGTCTAGTGGAAAAGACATCAATAAAAGATTCTCTCCAACATTGTTGGAAGGGATCTTGTCAGGTGCCTAATCGCAAATGGACATCTGCCCCTGTCTCTGACACTTGACTCCACCTACAGCAGAGATCAAAGACTTCTCCAGGATGAGAAGCCATTGATATCAGAGATATACAGCTACTCCAAGATATTGACAAGGCCTGTGTATCTACAAATTGATGTTGAACTTTATTGGTTTGATTGTCCTTACCTGTCTGCTAATATTTATCATAATAATAATAGTTGCACTTGTTCTTTAGGCTTATCTCAAACCTTGTGTATATAGCCCAACTGTTAATAATTGCTGCAGGTGTATAAAATAACTTTTGTATAATAAATAATACTTTTTATCGTTTCTCGTTTGAAATTTAGAATAAATGCTATTGCAAAAGAAAGAAAAGGGATGTGTATATTTTTAAGAGAAGTTAAAAGGAAGTAGTTTGTCCTAATAAGTTGGTTATTTATGAATGAGTAAAAAGAGATAAACTAAGAACAAGGGATGTTGCAGAAAGTTAGTGGAAAAGAAATATTGAGAAAGGAACTTTATGTATAAATGCTAGAACCCAATTATGGGAATGTGCTTACCCCCTAACCCAATAAGGACTACTAACTATATTAATTCAATAGAAGCTAAAGTAACTACAAAAACATGACCTTTTATAACTACTGTTGAGGCACAGGAAATTTACTTATGCAACTCTTACTAGTTTTCCTGGCCTCTGAAATTTTTAGATAGTAATTATAATTTACAGCATTGTATTCTTATAGTTTTGGCCATATTAAACCTTAAAGTTACAGCTCCCAATTGCACATCTAGTGAGAATCAGATTAATAACAACATCTGAGTGCTTCTAATGGGAAGTAGATGGGCCATAGTAAATAGGAACCCATCTCATGGTCAGATTATGAAAACTGAAAAGGTGTATAATATGCTCTCAAACAGCCAGTAAATGTTATACTAGATGCAAAACATAGAGAAGTGAGACAGAGAGCAAAACTTGGATCATAATAACTTATAGGTTAGAAATGATCGAGAGTGTTTTTCTTGATGAATGCCCATGGGACCTGACTACTTCTCATTTACCGGCCTTCCACTTTCGAGAAAAATTTCGTCTTGACTTCCATCCAAGGCTACAGTCTTGCTCCATCCCCAGTGGTCCATCATTCAGTAAGACAAACTCTGACTCTGAGACTTCATGGAATGAGCCTTTCTAGCACCATGGGACCACATTATCCAGCCAAAAGTTTGGTCATCAATGCACCCATTGCATTGATTTATGACCAATAGGGGGAAGTGTGGGTAAAAAAAGGGCCACATACTAACCCTGGCAAGCTCAGGGGAGGCCTACATGGCAGTCTTACAAACTCAGAGACCTAAAGTAACCCCACTGGATAGTCTGAAATTAAAACTTTCTAACTAAAAGCAGTTCATGGTGGGTACTCATGTCCTAGTGTTTTTCCCTAACAAAGGTCAATCTTTGCCTTAACTGAGCCTGAGCTTGTCTGTTGTCTTTTTGTGTGTCTATGATAATGTACCTAATAACATACCTTTGTTATATCAAAGTCATTTCCTTTTTTCTGTACCCCTCAAAACACAACCGCCACACCAGAGCAAGGACACGCATCTCATCATTGTTATTATTGTCATATCAATTGTTAACTGTTAACTATCCTATACCCACCTATGTAAAAGAAGTATGTGTCTATTCATTTTACTTTTTATTTAATCCCAGAGATTTCCCCTCCAGTCTTGCTTTTTCCCTGTCTCCCTAATCTATCACCAATGGATTTCAAGTAACCCCCTTCAGTCTTCCTCTCTGATTCTGATGTATAAAATAAGTGGTGAAACTGCCATTTTCTGGAGCATTTTCTCAATCCGTTGAGATTTGCTTTGTGGTCATTGTCAGTTTGGCTCAAGTAGACTCATAATAAAATTCTTACATGTTTGGATGTTTCTTACATTGACAAAACACATATAAAACTGAAATATTCAGTATTTCATCAACTAATATTTATTGAGATGCTGTTGTGTGTGGGAAACCGTGGTGAACAGGACAGTCAAGGTCCCTGGATTATGTGACTTACATCAGGAGGGCTGAGAAAGACCATATACAAACAAAGAAATATACAAGATCATGGTTCACAGCATAAGGAACTAAAGCAGGGTGATGTGATAGAGATGTGGCTGGGACTGCTTCAGAGGAAGGGCTTTCTAAGCAGATGACATCTGAGCTGAGACCTCAATAATAAAAAGGATCCATCCATGCAAATAATTGGAAGTGGAACATTCCAAGAAAGTGTCAAAGACCTGAAGTGGGGAGAACTTGATTTTTTTGGAAAACAGAATAAGGAGGTTTAGAAGGGCTAAGGTATTTTGAGTGAGCAGGGTGGGAGATTAGGGAGGAGATGTGAGGAAACAGATCTTTTGGGTTTTGTAGGTCAATGGATTTCAAACTCTTTTAATGTGACCCATAATAAATATATTTTACATTGCAATCCACTACACACATCTGAAAGAGAAGTTTTATGAAATATTCTTTATCTTATACTCTGATATTCTTTATCTTAAACTCTGATATTCTCTATTTTATTTTAAAATGTTGATCCTTACCCAGTACACTGGTTTCATAACCCAGTAAAGGGCTTGGTTTGGAAAGTTCTGCCCTACACCATGGTAAAGAGTTTGTATTTTATTTTCAGTATAATTGAAAACCTTCAGAAAGTTGTAAGCAGAGGAGTAAGATGATCTCATTTATATTTTTAAAAACTCACTTTGTTGTCTAGAGAGCAAATTGTATGAGGGTGGGTGGGAAAAGCAGCAGGGTGACCAGTTAGTGAGCTGTTGCATTTCAACCAGTTGAGAAATGATGGTGGCTTGGACTAGAGTGGTAGCAGAAGAGACTGAAAAACAGTGTATGAATAGTATACATTTTGGAGGTAAAGACAAGCTTGGATGTGAGGTGTGAAGAAAAGAGAGGAGGCAAGGATGACTTCAGTAGTTGATTGTGTTTGGCAAAGAGTGGTGTAGTCATTTACTGAAATGAAAAACTGGAGGATAGCCTGGCCAGAGTGGCTCAGTTGGTTGAGCATCATCCTGTGCACTGAAAGGTTGTTGATTTGATTCCCCGTCAGGGCACCTACCTGGGTTGTGGGTTCAATCCCTGATCAGGGCACATACAGAAGGCAACTGATTGATGTTTCTCTCTTTCTCTCTCCTTTCCTCTCTCTAAGTATGTCCTTGGGTGAGGATTAAAATAAATAAATAAAATTTAAAAAAAAGAAAAACTGGAGGATAATCCAGTTTTCAGGATGGAAACATTGTTTTGGATATTTCACATTTAGGATATCTATATTTACTATACATCTTATTGAAGACGTTAGGTAAGAAGTTAGACAGTACCAGTAAGGGAGCTTTGATAAAAACTCAGCGTTCATAATGAAGCTATAAGAAGCAGTGGCACATGGATATTATTTAAATCCATGGAACTACAGCTATTTACCTAGAGAGAATGTGTTTCAAGGAGAGCTGTGGGCTTTGGACCACATTCTGGGCCCATAGCAACATTAGCAGGTCTAGCAGAGGGGGAATACATCTATTCTGAAATGATGCTTCTTGTAACAAAATGGACTATGAAAAATCATTAGGTATACCGAAAGTCTCAAGTAGTTATCCATTGGACTTACGGTGGACAACTATGTGTTAAATTACAGAAGAACTAAATCTGAGAATATATGTGAAATGCTAGTGGTTCATCCTCTAAAGTGTAATTAGGAATCTTATAATGCATATAACTTTATGGGAATAGAACATCTGTCAATTTTTTTTTCATGACCTCCTGTTGAACTTTCATCCGTATGATTTTGGTGCCATTTTTTTTTTAAAGGAATTCTTTACAAAGATGGGGGACTGTCTGTATAGTCTAACTTATTTTTTGACTCTATTTAAAACAGTGCTATTACTTTTTCACATTTATGATAGATGTTCTAGCTGAAAGAGTTTATACTCTATGTTCTCTTTCAATTTAACATCCATTTTCAACTTCCTTGGTAAGGAGACTCCATCCTTGGTCTCCCATCTATGCCTCTCTTCCAGTCAAACAGGATGTCAGGGTGACTTAACCATGCTTTAAGCTGTTCTGAGAAACAGAAGACTCTTCACTCACCCTTTCTTTCCTTTTTCTCTCTTTCTCCCTTCCTTTCTTCCTTCCTTCACTTTTCTTTTCTCATTTTCGCAAGGGCAGTGGTTCTCAAACTTGGAATAAAATCTTAATTTAAAGCCTCTGATAGTAAATAATGGAAAAATAATACCCCATTTTCCCCCTTTGTAGGGCCTCCAGATGCAATTTGATGAAATCCTAGGGCTCCACAAATCATTACTGAAGTGGATGCATTTTCTCTTTGAGGAGACTTCAGGTATGAGAAATCTCTAATGTCAATGAGACAGTTTTTTATCCAGAGAAGGCAAATTAAGATTATTTCCTGTGACAGAATCACTGACAGGGTTTCCCCTAGAGGAATAGTGAAGAGCCTGAGAACTCACACAGATTGCCTCTTAAAGAGAATCACATTTCATTAGTTGATCAGAAAATATGGTATACCTAATGATTTAAATAATTTAATAAAAATGCATCAGTGTGATTTTTTTTCAAAAGGCAGTATGATGTAGTTTAAATAATGCTCACTTTGGAATCAGAAAACTTAGTTTCAGTCTCTGCTCTACCTCTTACTAGCTATAAGCTTGGCAAAAGAGTAGGTAATGTAACATCTCTGAGCCTTAGAGTCTTTATCTATTAGTTGGGCATAAAATCTTCCTCATAGGTTTGTTTTGAAGATTACATAGAAATAACATGCAGAACACCTAGTACCTGGCAGTACATAGTTCTTAATATGACAAATAGTTATTATGATTATACATTTGTCTCCTTTTGGTGACAAAGATGAAGGCCTGGGTCAGGTATGGCCTCTAACCCTATAAATGCCGATGAAAAGTCTGGCTACTACTGAAATGGATCATGACGTGTTTAAGGGCTAAGTAAAATGGACTTTGTTATATCTTGTCGTACTTTGGATGGCTTCTCAGAAATTCAAGTCTGTTGAAAAAGGAAATGAAAAAGCCAAAGATTTCCGGCACCTGGTCCAATGGCCTGGATTCTTTGGGGTCAATATAGTTCACCCTCTTTGTTCTTATTTGATAGAAATTAGGTCCTGATCACAGCTCAGTTTTATGTTACTTCATCACAGGATGCCTCCCTGAGTTGGCACAGCACAGAACAGAGGATAAACATAAGTGAGACATCATATTTATGGTAATGGGAGTCTGCATAACTGACATTGAGATCCTTTCTTTCTTTCTTTCTTTCTTTCTTTCTTTCTTTCTTTCTTTCTTTCTTTCTTTCTTTCTTTCTTTCTTTCTTTCTTTCTTTCTTTCTTTCTTTCCCCTTCCTTCCTTCCTTCCTTCCTTCCTTCCTTCCTTCCTTCCTTCCTTCCTTCCTTCCTTCCTCTCTCCCTCCCTCCCTCCCCCATCTCTCTCTCTCTCTCTTTCTTTCTTTCTCTCATCTGCTCAGTCAATATTTACTGAGCTCTGTGTACTAAGAATACATATGTACAGACACTGTATCATGACAATGATAAGACAGACAAAACTCTGACCTCATGTGGGGTCAAACAAACAATAAATAAATGATAAAATTACAGGTTGGGATAAGTGTAATGCAGAAAGCATGGTGCTGTGATAGATGAACAGTAGTAGTTAGAGAAGGCCTCTTATAAGAGAAGTGTTCAAGATGAGACCAGAATCCAACCAAGTGAGGAGTCAAGAGAGCAGATTCCCAGATAGTGAGGGTGCGAGGTGGGAAAGAGCTGGGAAAGTTCTCAGAATTCCTAGAAAGCCAACATAAGTGGAGTATAACAAAGGAAAGAAGGGGAAAGGAAGGCAGGAACTACATCACTGGAACTTTTGTAATCACGATAAGGTACTTGAAGGTTTTCTAAGTTTACTGGAAGTCATTGACGACTTCGAAGTAGGGGAGTGACACAAGCTGGCCTCTGTTTTCAGAAAAAATGATTCAAGAGAACTGATGGGAGAGGGGCAAGAGTGGGCCAGTGCGTTGGCTATGAGGTGTCACCGATGAAAACGGGTAGTGGCTAAGAACAGGGAGGACTAGAAATTTCAGGATAGATTTTGGAGGCAGTGCCAATAGAATTGCTGAAAAGTTATGAGGCATAAGAGAGAGGAAAGAATCATGGTTTTTGGCATTAGCAAGTGTTGGGGTACTTCTGTCATTTTTATTTATTTTTTAATATTCTTTTATAGATTTTTTTTTTTTTTTTTTTTTAGGGAGAGGGAGAGAGAGAGATGGAAACATTGTTGAGAGGACACATTGATTGGCCGCCTCCTGCACATCCCCCACTGGGGATCAAGTCCACAACCTGGGTATGTGCCCTGACCAAGAATTGAACTGGTGACCTCTTGGTCAAAGGAGCGTGGGTCAACACTCAACCACTGAGCCACACTGGCTGGGCACTTCTGTCATTTTTAGAGAAAGGGAAGACTATGATATGATCGGTTAAGGAGTTGAGTGATGAAGGAATCACATATTTTTTCTTTGGAAATATTATGTTTGAGATGTCAGCGGGATATATATACATCAAAAATTCAGTTAGATATAGAAGAAAGTCTAGAGCTTAGAGGAGACTGCTGAGCTGGAGATAGATGTTTGAGTACCCATAAAACACCCACACATACATGGGGAGAACATGCAAACTCTACATAAACAGTAGCCTCAGTCAGGAATATATACGTATTTTTTTCTCATCAATGTTATAATGAAACGATGTTGAATGCAATGATGTTTTTCGAGGACCCGCTGTATTTGAATCCAAGGGGATGGATTAAGATGTATTTGAATCCAAGGGACCCCAAAATTAAGATGACTATAGAGGAAAAGGAAAGCATAGAAAACCAGAAAGCCATGGCCTTGAGGTAGGAGAATCATAAGTGATGACTACAGGAAAAAAAATGTCTAGGAGAGGTAAGTTTTGTAGGAATGTAGGAATAGTCAACTGTGTCAGAATCCATTCGTAACCCCAAATTATTTACTTGATAGTCGACAACACCCATCAAGGCAAAGTTGACCTTGCCTAAAATCTTATGAGTGTCAGATAGATAATTTATTTAACCTCTTTTTAAAGTCAAATAGGAACTTCATTATTTTTTAAATTTCAGGTTTATTGAGGTATAATTAAATTTTTTAACCTTTCTGAGTGTTTTATTGAAAATACCTAGCATATATTAGTCACTGAATAAATGAATCAAAACTTGATGTCTCAGAGCAAAGGAGCCTAGGCATTAGGAATTTTAAAAAGATGTGATGATCACTCTTAATTCTGTCATTTTCTGACTGTGAGCTTTGGGGCCTATTTTCAGTCTCAGTTTCTCTAGGGTGTTGCACGGGGATAATACCTGACTACATTCCTAATAGAGTTGTTAAGGATTAAAAGAGAGGTTGACTATAACTGCAATCAGGGCAAGAGAATTAACATGTAATGAGCACCCTCTATGAGCTGGACCCTTTACATAATATCATTCTTGTACTACTCTTGTAAGGCAGGTATTATTTCCTCCATTTAACACGGTTCAACCTGAAGCTCAGAAGCTGTTAGCCCCAAAATAAGTGGTGGAGTAAGGATTTTCATCCTGTGTCCCGTGGCCCTTCCATTCGTGCCCTTTTCACTGTGAGCTGCCTTCAGATGTCGGTTGTCACTCCCGGGACAGCAGCAGAAGCCAAATGTATCCAGTGCTGCATATTGAGATGGTGTCATCCAACCTTGATAAAAGGACAGCAATGTGAAAGAAGAGATTTTTAGCAAGTGAAACTTATCCTTGTTGTGGTAAAAATCTTCCAAAGGAAACCACAGCTGACTCTCTTGAAAGATCTGTAACCAACCTGTAGGGCCAGTAACAGCTTCCTGTCTCTGCCTGACCTGCAGTCATGACTTGTTTCAAAGCCACTCTGGAGCATTTGGTGGCTAGTTTTATCTCTGCTCTTCAGCAGATGTGGGGGCTGCCATTTACAGGGGAAACGCTCTCCACTTGGCGGGCTTCCTTCACATCCGGAAAAATGGAGGAAGGGCCAGGTCAAAGCAAAGTCTTGGCTTTCTTCTTCCTGAGCTCTTTCTCATGGATGCCGTGATCACTCCTAAGGCTCCAGGAATTTAACTTTTACTTCTTCTCTGTCCCAAATATATTTTCAGTGAAGGATGTCTTCTCCCCTTCAGGGTTTCTGGGCCGGTTGAGTTCAGGTGCGTCCTTACCTGTCTCAAAGGGATGCTGCCGCTTTTACAGAAAGCTCCATGAATGTAGATCTCTCTCGCGTTGGCCTTACACTCATGGCAGTTGTACTGGTGGGGAAAAGTGCTTTTTTAACACAATAAATTGCTTTAACAAGCAGGGTTTCCCATTTGTTTCTCAGCTTAGGTGGGATGGCAAGTCTGGTCAAGTAAATAGATTTCTTAGATCAGCTCTCACACTTTTTATGTGCATGGTATTTTTAGTGGCACAACTTGAAAGGATTATAAGACTCTAACAAAACAACAGTAAACAAGTCAGCAGTCATTACAGATCAGTCTGAACTACAACAATAATGTCTCACATTTTTTTTTTCCTAGTATTCCCTTGATCTCCCAGCAACACTGTTGCTATTTGATAGGTATAGTGACTATCCTAACTACCCTTTCTTATATACACAGGAAACAATGTTCTCAACTGTTCTTGTAAATACCTGTTTCTTTGGCACCCGCTGGAATCTGTGATATAATTTTTCTGGTTCACAGCAAGTTCTGCTTTGCCCTACACCATGTTGCATAACCTGTCAAATGCAATACATGAGAACCAACATGTATTGGGTATATTGATAAAATTTAGTAACACAACCACATTTTTGGGGAATATACATGTGTTCTGTGTCATATTACTTCTAAGTCATTTGTCCGGACAAATGCAGTTCAAGATTCTGACTTTCTTGTTTTCTTTTATTTTCCTCTTTGGATATGACTGCCATTAACTTCTACGTTTGCCAAGATAGTTTATGGGTTTTTTTTCTTTTTTCAAAATACCAATCTTCCTTTTCTCTGAGTTAAATGAGCTCACAAAACAATAATATCTAAACATAATTCTGGTTCTCAGTGAAAAAATAGAGTTTGGATTAATTTATTAGTGAAAAAAGAGAAAGTTTGATTCCCAGACACTTGGTAATCTGATGGTGTGGGTCTGAACTCTCATGCCTTCTTCTGTGAAATAAAGACAATAATGCTACTCACCTCTGAAAATGAGATGAGATGATCTATGGAGTGTACGTGGCACATGCATAGTCAGTGTTAAGTTCCTTTTCTTTATGGTCTGTTTTCTTCTGGGTATCTCTGTGTGTCTGCTGGCACTACCGTTTGAGGGACTGGGGTCAGGTGTAAAGGATGGATGAGTTGGAATTGACAGTCAACCAACAAGCAAGAGTTAGAGGCTGACTCCCTGAAGTTGTGAAAAATTGCATGTTAACTCTATTCTTCATAAGATCTTTAAACATAACCCCCTTTTTTTATACCACTGTCATTTTTTTGTTTTGTTTTCAGGAAGCTCTCAGTAATTACATTCTCCCTTGGCCTGGGTTCTCCTAATCCTAGACAGCAGGGAGGAGGAAGAACAGCAAGGGAAGGAAAGTGGGAAATGGGGGAAGAACCAATGAAAAGGTACATTACCACACTGGCCATATGTAGCATCTAGTGCAACTGTTATCTGATCTCATTGGACTTTCTTCTGCTGCTCAAGTTAGTCCCTCCAGAGGAGGAAGGAGTGTTTTTTCATTAGCACCTATTTCTCATTGGTCAAACGTTTGTTTCTTTGGACATTAATTCTTTTATACTTCTGGGTTGTGATACCTAACAGGTCCCACATCATCTCATCCCTCAGCATAAATTGGGGCAGGAGGCAAGATGTGCACGGTGTGGGCATGTATAAAATGCTCTTAGGTTGTGCCTCTGTGATTAATCAGAGTCCAACCAGATTTTGTCAGTACAGTGACTGTTGGCGCTGAAACAAATGTGGCAATAACAGAAATAGGTGAAGTCAAGAGAATCTGAAGCAATCATAACATAAGTGGGATATGATACTCCAACCATTGCACTATGCAAGTCAACTCATGTGCTACCACACTGCAATAAGGGACCTCTTCTTTTTGAGTACAGCATGTTGTTCAGCTACAACTGATCTGAAGGCTAAAATAGATATCTATAATCTCACTCCTTCACCATCTGTTCTAGAATTCTCTCACCTTTAGTTGCTTGTCTGCTGGAGTGAAATGAATCTTCATCTCTGAAGGTATAGACCTGTAGTTTTTTTTGCCCTTGTAAGACTGTGGTTGCTACAAAAGATACCTAGAGATACTTCAGTGAATTCCTAGATTCCTGACACATTACTTTTTGTTGTTGTTGTTAATCCTCACCCAAGGACATTTTTTCCATTGATTTTTAGAAGGGAGAGAGGAAGATGGGGGGTCATTGATGGGGCGGGCATCAATGTGAGAGAGACAAATCAATTGGTTACCTCCAGCATGCACCCTGACCAGGGCCAGGGATTGAACCTGCAACCCAGGAATGTGCCCTTGACTGGGAATCAGACCTGTGACTCTTCGGTGTGGGGGCCAACACTAACCACTGAGGCATACCGGCCCTGCCCTGACACATCACTCTTTATCCCCTTTGTATAGTAACAATTCTGGTTATTTCTCATAATAATTAGGATCAATTACCCCGACAAGGCATTAACACCTTTGCCTGTTGATCCCTGGGATAAGAAGCTTAAAGTGAACTGGTAGGTCATAGCTTCAAGTTTTGTAGGGACCTTTCTGTGTCATCATAGAAGCACTCTTGCATTTTACTCTACCATCTGATCCCTAAAAACCACAATCTCTAACCTGGTAAATAAAAATTAAGATTGGAAGTTACAAATTCTGTGGGTTATAATAATTACGGTGGAAGAGCTCAGTTCTACTTTGACCCTTTGATCCCCAGACCATGTATTCTTGTTATTTAGGACAACGTATCACAGTATATCTACCATTTATCAACACATACTTTGCATCCTGGAGGATAGCAACCAACCCTGAGCTGGTGCCTTAGCCGAAACTTTAACAGGGTTTCCCAGTGTTCTCTTCGACAGTTTCTCTCGGTGAGGGTGTACAAAGGAGGAGCAGTGGTTCCTGTAGTTATGCATCCATTGTAGCACTTTGGCATAAATAAGGAACTTGCTCCAAGGAGGTGTTATATGGAACACAGTGCTGATAGATCAGACATTCTGTGAACCAGGGGATGGAAGTGATGAGGGAAGTACAGGAAAGGCAAACTAACATCATAAGTAGACTTTTATTCCAGTGCGACCAAATCACTGTCCCTTTCCTGTTCGATGTGGCCCATTGTAACTGAGCTATAGTTAAACCTGAGGTTGCCTCAAGGGCTGGTGTCATATCGATGGATCAGATTTGGTTCCTGCTCCTGGGAAACCAGATATTCACTAGACTTATATAACAGTAGTTATATAAGTCTTGATGAGAGGAAGTCCATTCTGTTAGACCCACCCAGTGTCTTTATTCCTACCATGTGGCCATTCTGTTGATTGGCCCATTTCATCAACCTCTAGGTTGCTAAGGAAAGGGGCAGGCCAACATCCATAGAATGAGTCCTTCTGTCCCTTTAATTGTTGACAGCCCACTCTTCAGTGAGACACAAAGTTCTGTACACTTTGCACCCATTCCTATAGATTTGTTTACATACCTCTTACCCAGACCTACTTGTCCTAAATTTTCCAGTATTATTTCTTTAGGCCCCTCAACAATTAGCCAAGTCATGCATCACTTACCAGGAGTCTAAGTACCTCAAGCTATGTCTCTCTCCATTAGAACTGGATGGCCACATGTACTGCTAGCAGCTCTGCTCACTGAGAGTGTTTCCCTTCACTACTGTTCTTTAGAAATACTCCTGAGTGGAGTTATAATGGCAGCTGTCCACTTCAGTCAGCACTAACACATTACCCCACCCATCTGTGAACTAAGCCCAACAATTGGTTGTAGGGACCCTCTCTATGAGCTATAGGTTTGATTTAGAAGACGCATTGGTGCAATAGCGATAGGTGACTTGGGAGTCTGAGCTACCTGTTTATGCAATTTACTTGTTTGTGCCTTCTTGAATTACTCAGACCCAATCCCCAATGTACCATTTCTATAGAATAATGGATTGTGTTGCACCTGCTTGAACTTTAACACAGTGAATCAAACAATATCCAGCATGTGATGGGCAGCTCTCCTCACCTAGTCCTTGGTGTCAGTGCTCAGTCCTTTTAGGGTCTAATAGAACGCCAGGTGTTGATTTTCAAACAGAAAGTTGGTCTCTGATGCACAAGGCATGGCCTTCCTCAAGCTCTAGGAGACTATGTAGCAACTCTCCTATTGGGGCTTGCCTGGCCCTCCAGCTAGCATTCTCATTTGTCACTGTTATCTTTAGTTTATAGCCTTAGTGGGAGGGCAGGTGGGTCTACAGCCTCAATCTGCTGCAAATCCCTCTCTTGTTCTGGGTCCCATGCGACACTGGTAGCCTTCTCAGGCACCCGATAAATGGGTTGGAGCAGTGTCCCTAAGTGCAGTGTATGCTGCCTCCAAAACCCAAATAGGCCAACTTAGTGCTCTGAGGTACAACTCTTTCTTAATGGTAGAAGGTACAAGATTCAACAATCTGATTTTACCTTAGAAATAAATGTGCTGTCCCATAGAATAGCCACTTACCCCGTGTGGCTATTTTAATTTAAATGAATTAAATGTAAATGAAATAAATTTAAATAGATTCAGTTTTAGTAGCCACCTTTCAAGCACTCAAAAGCTACACATAGCTACTGGGAATTATATTGGTCAGCACAGATGCAGAATATTTCTACGATGGCCGGAAGCTCTATTGGACAGCACTGCAATCGAGGCTCTTCCATGAGTCCTGAGGACATTTGCTGCAGAATTGCTGGCTTGGAGGATATTTTTTAAATGTGGCAGGTCCAATTCCTACCTGAAGTAAGTGTTGTGAGGTATTATCCTTTGTCCAGTCCCATTGGCTATAATATTTTATAATATAACATAACAGGTTAAGATTTGAACTCAAGTCTGTCTGATGCTAAACCCCATGCCTTTCTTGCTTCAGTAAGATGCAGAGGGTCTGGGTCAAGGCAGATGCTTTCCTGTATTGTGTCCAAGGGAAACATGAGCTGTCCAATCAGGTTTTTGTGCAAACTAGGATTTTGTTCATGCAGTGTGACTGTAAATTCTCTTTGCATTTCAACAAACAAAAAAGCCATGCTATCTAAAGGCGAGGTCTGCTGTGGCAACTCCCAATATCTGAATATCTGACCTCTCTTTCTGGGCTACAGTGGATTCAGACAGCAGTTTTCTTTTTAAAGAAAGTTTTTATATAGCTCAGAAACATGCATTTCCAAAGAAATAGGGCTGCCAGAATTCTGTGGCAGACAGCAGAATCTCCCTGAATGCTGCAGTTCTACATTTCCATCTGCACTCTATGAAAGGCGAGGACCATTGTCCCCATAGAATGCAGCTAAATGGCAGCTGGAGCATGAATGGACAGGAAAACACTCTCTTCCCTCTAATAACACCACTTATGGCAGACCAGCGAGGTTTTCTTCTGCATGTGGTAAAGAGATGCTGTTATGATAAGAGTAATTATTATACATTAGTTAAAATTCCATTTAGGAAGCATTATATTGCTGCTGTTTTAAAAGAGGTTTGCTAACCCTCCAAGTTGGAGGGAGAGATTAATTAGTGTCAATGGAAGGATCTCCAAGATAAAAACAAATTAAGCCTCCTCATCCAGAGTTGCCTGGGTGTCCTTGAGTTGCTGCCTCCTTTGTGACAGAGACAGTATTTGGTCTGATCTATTCTGCTTGAAAAGAAAGGGAACACACATTTGCTGAAGGGCATCTGATGTGCCGGGAACCGTGATAGGTACTTTACAAAAGAAGGCACCTTTCACCCTGGCTGATATGGCTCAGTTGGTTGAGTGTCCTCCCATGCACCAAAAGGTTGCCAGTTCGATTCCCAGTCAGGGCACACATACCCAGGTGATGGGTTTGATACCTGGTCAGGGTGTGTACGGAGGCAACCAATCAATGTTTCTCTCTCACCTTGATGTTTCTCTCACTCCCTCTCCATCTCTCTTCCTCTCTCTCTAAAAATCAATAAAAACACACTAAAGAAAGGAAGAAAGGAAAGTAAAGGAAAGAAAGAAAGAAAGAAAGAAAGAAAGAAAGAAAGAAAGAAAGAAAGAAGGAAAGAAAGAAGGAAGGAAGGAAGGAAGGAAAGAAGGAAGGAAGGAAGGAAGGAAGGAAGGAAGGAAGGAAGGAAGGAAGGAAGGAAAGAAAGAAAGAAAGAAAGAAAGAAAGAAAGAAAGAAAGAAAGAAAGAAAGAAAGAAAGAAAGAAAGAAAGAAAGAAAGAGAAAGAGAGAGAGAAAGAAAGCAGGCACCTTTGAACTAGGAGTTCCCATTGTTCCCCTCCAGCCCACTGGAGAACATTGCTAAATTGAGGCTTTTGAGTCCTAGGACCATGTTTGTGACATAGATTGAATTATCTGTTTTGGATGGTTCCTCCTAAGCCATTTCTGATCATTTACTTCCATTTCATTCCAACAAGCAAGAGAAAACACGAGAGTAACACACACACACACACACACACACACACACACACACACACTTCAGTTGTTTCTTTTAAGCTCTTCCATGAACACTAAGGACATTTGCTTCAGGATTGCTGGCTTAGAGGATATTTTAAAAATACGGCAGGTTTGCCCTGACCAGTTTGGCTCAGCGGTTAGAGCGTTGGCCTGCAGACTGAAGGGTCACAGGTTCGATTCCTGGTCAAGGGCACGTATCTGGATTGCAGGTTTGATCCCCGGCCCCACCAATCGCTGTGTCTCTCTCACACTGATGTTTCTCTCTTTCCCTCCCTCCTTCCCTTCTAGAAAATCAATGAAAAAATATCCTTGAGTGAGAATGAACAACAACAACAAAAATATGGCAGGTCTAATTCCTACCTGAAATAGGTGTTAAGTTTTATCCTTTGTCCAGTTCCATTGGCTATAATATTTCATCATCCTTCCCATCAAATACTTTGAACTTATAGCCCAAATTTTCTGAGACAGACCTGATTTCATGCACTGGAGCTATTGTCAAGTAAGGCAAAATACTACACGTATACATAAATGATTTTGATTTTTAAATCTTCATGAAATGTACCATGTAAATAAATGGACAAATAATGAAATGCATGTTATAATATGTGCCTAATTCTAGTTTTTGATAATATATGTACCTATCACCCAAACCTTTATCTCTTCCATGTTTTTCAATTGGTATTGCTAACTGTATGACTTTAGGCCAATTATGTAACCTCTCTGAGACTCTGTTTTTTTTTGGACCATTAAAAAAGAATAATGAGATTTCCCTCATAGGGTTCCTATGAGGATCAAATGAGATGATGTATAAAAACACTTAGTGACTTTCCTGTCAGGGAAATTAGGATAACAGAAACCAGATTTACCCTCCTGGCTGAAGCAAACAAAAACTGGCTAAAATATATGAAGCAATCATTTTTAAGACACAGGGAAACAGACAACAAAGGACAGTAAATCCTGAGAGATGGGAAACAAATGAGGTGAGCCCTGCAATTGCCCCATCTTTCTGCCTTTAAATAATTTCCAGGTGGTGAAGCAGAGAAGCAATGTTTCAGAGCAAGGAAGATCACCAGGAATAATGAATGTTATTTCATAATAATAAAGCAAAGTTTCAGAGCAAAGAATACTACCAGGAATAATGAATGTTATTTCATAATAATAAAGGTGTTGTTCCATCAAGAGGATGTAACAATCTTAAATACCTATGCACCTAATAACTGAGCTTCAAAATACAAGAAGCCAAAACGGATAAAACAGCAAGGATGAATAGATCAATCCATAGATAGGTTTTTCTTTTTTTATTAGACAACCTTTAGTTTTGAATGGGATAAAAAATTAGTCAATAATGTGACAGATTATAAAACTCAAAATGTTTTAGAAATAATGCTATAAAAATTAGTGAAGAAAAGCTGCATTTACTAGAGAGGAAATTTGGATAATGGAGTATTTGGGAAACTGTGAAAGGACTTGGATAGGGAGTACAGCTGGAGCATTGGCAAAGCTGGGGTGACCTGTGTGTGGGATGGCAGGATGGGGTATTAGACAATAGTGTCACCACATAAACAAGGGAGAGTGATGCAAGGTGCCCAGAAAAAAATAATCCTCTCTTCCTGCTACAAGCACTCCTCAGACTAACCATTTTGTGAGACTGCCTTCCTTCAAGGTTGAACCAGATGCTCATTAAAACTCAATTTTATCCGGATACAAATCTAAACGGACAATGTATTGGTCAGAAGAGGCTATTGTCCAAAATTCATTGGTTTAACACAATAAACATTTCTTTTTCTTGCATATGATAGTCCAATAGCATTCTGCGGAAGAATTCTGCTCTATGTGGTCATTGAGGAACACAGATTGCTTTTGTCTTGTGTCTCCACTCTTCTCTCTACCTTCCAAATTTTGTCAACTTAGCTAGTGAATGTGGAAATCAAACCAGGAGTGCATGAAGGAGGTTTTTATGTTTCAGGCCCAGAAGTGGCTTAGGCTACTTAGGTTCACATTCTATGGGTAGAAATTCCGACAGATGGTCTCAGCTAACTGCAGGATGTGGTCCAGCCATGTGCCCA
The DNA here is from genome assembly GCA_030848825.1 of Tadarida brasiliensis. Classification (NCBI taxonomy): domain Eukaryota; kingdom Metazoa; phylum Chordata; class Mammalia; order Chiroptera; family Molossidae; genus Tadarida; species Tadarida brasiliensis. Next base: position 52,038,739 of record CM061264.1, read on the forward strand.
GAAGAAAAGCAGAGCACTGGTATTTGTAAACACCAGCAATCTCTACAACAGATGTCCCTGTCTCATGTATTTATTGATGCTCTGGGAACCACATTGCTTTGCTGAACACTGAGCCTAACTCCCAGTTTATTTTCTCAGTGAATTCAGTGGTTTTTATGATAGTAAATGCTCAAAGAAAGGATTTCAACATGATTATTTTCCAACATCATCAACTGGAAATTAAACATTACACAGAGATATAAAAAGGCTTAATTCCATATCAAATTTCAGAATGCTAGAGAAGGGCAAAAGAGCCTTAAAAGCCATCTAATTCAGTCCCCTAATTTACAGCTAAATAAATGGAGATCAAGAGAGGCCAAATTATGTATCCAAGTCTATGTACATAATTAGTCAGAAAGCGGGGGTTCAAAACCTAATTGGTGTGACCTCGTGCTTTCAATTACCAACAAGTATTTAACACATCAAGATAAAAAGTCTCCATGTTATACTTTCAAAAGGAATAAAGCAATTAAACAGTTTAGAAATCTAGTAAGTCTTTAAATTACATAGTTGGTGTAAAGGAAGCCCACTTTCATTTTCGATAGACATTTTGCTGCTTTAACTGCTGAGATGATAGGAGTCTACCCGAAGTGGGTTGTTGTAGTTGTCAGGGTGGGTCTTCTTTAGGAAACCATAGACCGATTTTCTTGGTTTTTGTAGTTAGAAACGTAGATCAAATCAGAAATCTGACAATGTACAGACCTTTGCTCTCAGGATAGCAACGTTTCTCAGTTCTACGCAGACTCGCTTTGCGGTCAGGGTTCTTTTTCTTCATCCCACCCATGAAATGGTGCTGCCATTTCCCTCATCTTCCTCATCTTTTGTACACGCCGCAGTCCCTCCCTTGGCTTTGACACCAGGGATTCCATATACATGGATTTTCCAGACAAATGAAGTTTATGTGCCTTATCAAAATTTAGTGATTTTACAAGGAACTCTCTCTAGACTGTGTTGTGGCCTTACCTATCACCTTTGAAAGAGCCTTGTCACCTTCCCTTTAACACGGAGATGGTTAACTGAGAGCAGAGGTCTGCAGCCAGAGGGCGTAGGTTTCAGACCTGGCTCTGACTTTCCCGGCTGTGTGGCCTGAGGCACGTTACTTAATTTCTCTGTGTCACCGTTTCACCATTTGTAAAGGGAGAATAAGGTTAGTACGTTCCTCTTAAAGCAGTTGTGAAGGAAAAAGTTGATATATGTAAGGCACCTAAAATAGTGTCTGGTAGATAATGAGTATTAAGTATATATAGTCTCAAAACATCACAGCCTATACTGTGGAGGGGGGCAGGGAGGGCAGATATTAATTAATGGAAATCACAAATACATTTTCTAACGTATGACAAGTCACAGGAAGGGAAAATACTAAGTGCTATTAGAGTGTTAACAGGGAAGCCAGTTTTAGCCTGGCATTGTATTATAAATTCTTTACATTTTAGTTTTTCCTACTGATGTATACATTTTTTTGAAAGCAAGAAGCATGTCTTAATCTTCCTTGTGTAACTGTCAGAAAGCACAGTGCCTGGTGCATAGCAGGGGCTCGATACTACTTTGGAAAGAGAGATTAAAGGCAGGAAAGAACATCTTGATTCTACAGGAATCACCATGAGAATGTAAAGCTATTGGAGGCGAGGATTCTGCAGGGGGTAGAGAATTATGCTCTCTGGTGACTCCCCACCTGCAGAGGTACAGCACCTCCTGCATGAGGGTCCCAGTCCCAGCCGTTCTGGGCATCTGCAGCTTAATGAGAATGTATCCATTTATGCATTAAGGCGCACTCCCTTGGTTCAAAGCAGCCCCTCAGGTCTTCCCTGAGGACTGGTTTGCTTATTTTATACAGGGTTCTTAGAATACTGCTGACATGTTTGATAATCAGGGAGTCTTGGTTGGAGGGGAGTGCTTATCTTGGGGAAAGGCAGCGAGCTATGTTTGAAGGCAGGCTTTCCGCCTCTCTTGAGAGTTGAGTAGTTTGAAAATAGGCTGCCTTCAGTCTTGCCTGGCATCCAGGGTGAAGGAGAAATCCAGCCAGGGAAGCAGCCATAGAAGGGGCCCTGCTGTTCTGGCCTGACGGCGAGTTGGCTCCACAGATCACCTGTCTGAATGAGCTGGCCTCCTTATAGATAAAAGGAGGAGCAGGTGGCCAGGTGTTTGCTCCAGGTCACACAGTGGCTGAACCTGGAGCCCTCAGACCTTATGCTTCCAGTCTGCCACCTTACACCATAAACACTGGGAATTTCAACAGTATGAAACAACTTTTAAAAATCTATAAATAAATAAGAAGAGAGAAGGAAAGGCCTGAATTATTTGACCCTCCAGTTTTAAATTGTGTTAACCTGGATGAAAGCCTATTTAAAAAAAAATGCAATCAAAATAGTGAATAATGGCAGTAATACCAACAAGTACTTACATGTTATTTATTATTTGCTGGGCATTATTGTGAGAGTTTTATATGTAAAAGTTTATTTAATTCCCATAACAACCCTGTGACCTGGGTTCTACTATTCCTGTTTTACAGATGAGGAAACTGAGGCATGAGAGGTTAAACAACTTGCCCCAAGTCACACAGTTAGTAGGTTGAAGAGCTGGATAAAGATTTAGTTAAGTATCACAGGAAAATGCGGTCACTATTGAATAGCTACTATGTGCTAGGTGCTTTTCACCTTTGTCAGAGTGCATTTCTCTGTCCCTTTAATCTGGTCCCATTCTCACTCATGGTAGGGACAGATCTTTCAACATTATTATACATCAAAGCTATGCTAAGAGAGCAATCAGGATCGGCAAGAGGGTCTTGCTTCATTGCAGGAGCTCAACTCAGAAGGCTTCTGGAATAGGGCCTGTCCCGGGATCAGACAACTGAGGGGCAGACCCTAGCCTTGGCTGGAACACAGGGCAGAGGATAGAAAAGAAAAAGGAAGTAAGGAGAAACCAGACAAGACAAACTGTGGATTGGAGGACAACCTTTTGGGAGCAGTAGCCAAATAGATTGTAGTGTCCTCTGGATTTCAAGTATGTTTGTGACCCAGCTCCAAGAAAAACAAGGCCCTTTCTGGTTATGGCCGATATCTGCATGCCCTTCCCGATGCTGTATTGCATAAAGGCAATACTTCATTTGGTCCAATGGTCAAAATAACCTTCTCAGTTAAATATGATATTCCCATTAATACAAAGAGTAGGCTGAGCCCGGCAGGTGTGGCTCAGTGGATTGAGCATTGTCCCATGCACCAAGAGGTCACTGGTTTGATTCCTGGTCAGGGCACATGCCCAGGTTTTGGGCTTGACCCCCAACAGGGGGCGTGCAGGAGGCAGCTGATGTTTTTATCTTTTTCCCTATCCCTTCCTCTCTCTAAAAAAAAAAAAAAAAATTCAATAAAAATAGCAGGATGAGATCTAGAAAGCTTACCCAACATCAGACAGCTAGTATAAAACAGATAGGTCCCGGGACCCCCGTTTGCAGTTTTGAAACTGATATACTTTCCATGACTCCAGATGCTGATTAGATAGCCAGCCCAGCTAATGAGTTCTCCCTTGTTAGGTGAGTTAGGATACTAGTGGTGTAAGCCTAAGTTCGTGGTCCCTTTCCTGCTCCTCAGCCTCTCCTCCAAGAGCTCAGGGCCCTGATGCTGCCCACGAGGTAAAACCAGGGCCTCGTTGGGAAGTCAGAGGAGAGCAAATGACTGGCCCTGCGGGGGTGAGTCAGTGGAGGAACACAGGAGTGTCCATGGCCTCTCAGGGCCCCTTTTCATCACCCAGATGCTCAGTCACAGACTATCAATAACATCCCCAAATAGAAAGCATCAAAGAGCACAGGCCTCAGCTTTGAGTCGCCACCAACCCAGGTGGCCAGCACAGGAAGCATTAGCACATTTTGCTCTTCTAGGAATAAAAGAACCACAACTGTGTCCTTGAGTCTGTTAAACAATGTTAACTAGAGGGAGGGGTCAGGAGAGAGGTGCGTGCGGTGGTTTATGGGCAGGAGATGAGAGAAACCACACGGCTCATTTGCCCGGCGCTAATGGATCTGAAGTGAGGAGCCTTGATGCCAAGGGGACGGCTGCCTTGAAATGAGAAGAACTGAGAACAAGGGAAGTCCATTAGTGTCATGTTTGTATTTCTCCTCCTCTGAAGCTGATTCCAGGCGCACGGGGAGAAAAGACCAACAATTTCCATCCTCAAGAGCTTTGCCCATTAGTGTCAAATTATCCCAGGAGGGAGAAGGTAAAAGAAAAAAAAAAAAAGGCAGTGTAAACAGAGGATTCAGAAAGCCTTACTAGAAAGCCTCTCTCCTTTGCCCAGGGAGTAGCTCTCATGTCTTAGAAAGACGATTAGTTGATAACTGGGACAGAGGCTTATTCCCTCACCTTCTGCACCTACAGGCTCTTGGCAAGAGATGGCTTTACCTATAAAGGATCTGAATCAAGTCCCATTAATTAAAAAGTCATCAAGTGTCAGTAAAATTCTAATATACCTTAGTTCTGAGCCATCATTGATTTCACCAACACAAAATGGTTTTGATCTACAGAAATAAAAAATAACAAAAGTAAAATGATAGCTAATGTTTATAAGCACTTACTTTGGGCTGGGTTGTTTTAAGCGCTCCACAAGCTTTAACTCATTTAACTCTTGCAGTAGTGCCAAGAGGTAGAAACTATTTATATCTCCATTTCAATCAAGAACACTGAGCCTGGCTGGTGTGGCTCAGTGGTTGAGCATTGACCCATGCACCAGTTCGATTCCCAGTCAGGGCACATGCCCAGACTGTGGGCCAAATCCCCAATGAGGGGCATGCAGGAGGCGGCCAATCAATATTCTCTCTTATCGATGTTTCCATCTCTCTCTCTCTCTCTCTCTCTCTCTCTCTCTCTCTCTCTCTCTCTCCCTTCCTCTTTCTCTAAACAATAAAGAAAAAAAATTATATTAAAAAAAAATGAACACTGAGGCTCAGTGAAGTTAGTGTTTCATCATCTATTATCACTTAACAAATGACTCCAACATTATTACTATTATCTCATGCTTTTTTGCATCATGTGTTTGGACAGGGCCCAGCAGTCAGCTCTGCTTTGCTCTGAGAAGTCTGGAAACACAGCTGGGATGACTTGAATGTCTGGGTGCTGGCCAGGCATCTCACTCTGCGTGGCCTCTCCACTTGGCTACCTTGAGTTTCCTTATAGCATCGTGGCCTCAGGGTAGTAGGACTCCTCTTATGAGGCCCCAGGGCTCTAAGTGCAAGTGTTCCAAGAGGCCTGAGCTGAAGCTGCAAGGCTTCTAATGGCATAGCCTCAGAAGCCCCAGAAGGTGACCTCTACCACATGCAAGTCACTAAGATTCAAGGAGAAGGGAACAGGAGGGACATCAAAAAATTGAGAATCATTTAAAATCTGCCACATGCCCGGCCGGCGTGGCTCGGTCGTTGAGCTTCGACCCATGCACCAAGAGGTTGCTGGTTCAATTCCTGGTCAGGGCACATGCCCAGGTTGTGGGCCCAATCCCTAGTGGGGAGCATGCAGGAGGCAGCCAATCGATGTTCTCTCTCATCGATGTTTCTATCTCTCTCTCCCTCTCCCTTCCTCTCTCTCTAAAATCAATAAAGGAAAAAAATTAAAAAAACAAAAAACAAAACACAGCAAAACAAAAAAAATCCGCCACAATAAGTAATCAATCAAGTCATATAGCCAGTAAGTTGGAACATAGCATTTTAATTCAGACATCTTTAACCACTATGCCAAATTTAGCAATCTGTAGATTGAATTCATGTATCATTGAGACAAATCCAGCAGGTGATGGATTTCCTGACATTCATTTGTTATTCAGTTGTTTGGAACACAGATCACACTTTATTCTAAAGATGTAATGTTTCTTTCCTGCTCCCTTAAACATTCCTTAAAAACCAACTTTGTGCCAGGTGATGTCCTTGGTGTTAGGGATCTAAAGCAAACAAACCACTGTCTCTGCTTTTAAGGATCTCATGGGCTAACAAGGGGGGGGGGAATACCTACTTCATTCCTGTTCAACGTGATTAGCACTGCATGATAGGAACTAACGTGGATACTGAGGAAGAAACTCCTGATTCTACCTTATAGGCCTGGGTAGGCTTTCCAAAGGGACAAGATTTGATTATACCTTAGAGGATTAAGAGGAGCTTGACAGATGTTATGGACTAAATGTGTCTCCCACCACCCAAAATTGTATGCTGAAGCCCCAATTTCAATGTAACTGTATTTGGAGACAGGACTTTTATCCAAGTAACGGAGGCTAAATGAGGTTATAAGAGTGGAGTCCTGATTTGAAAGGGTTAGTGTCCTTTTAAGAAGAGACAACAGAGAGCTACCTCCCTCTGTCTTCCCCCATCCCTCCAACCCCCAAACCAAGGAAAATTCATGTGAGAACTTAAGGAGAAGGTAGCCTTCTGCAAGCCAGGAAGAGAATCCTCACTAGAAACCGAATCAGCCAGACTTTGATCTGGGACTTCCAGAAACTGTGAAAAATGAATTTGTGTTGTTTAATCTACACAGTCTATAGCATTTTGTTATGGTAGCCTGAGCTGATTAAGATACCAGCTAAAAAATAAAAAAGAATATTCCAAGGGAATCAACAGCATGTTTAAGTAAAAGGAGAATTAAAGGAGTGTGGCATATTCAAGAAATAGTTCATCAGTAGTTCTTCAGGCCTGACATATTAGGTGTTTGTGGGGAAGCAGTGGGAAATAGACCAGAAAGATGCCAGACTTGGGGGCCTTTGAACTCGATGAATTGCTAAATTAACCAGCCCTGAAGCTGCCTGAACTCTGGATTTCTCCTTCTGTAAGATAAGTTTCCATAGTCTTTGAACAACCAAGACATGTTTTCTGTTCTTTATATTCAAAGGCATTGAGTCATTTAGAATGAACTTTGGCTGCATGTTACAAAACTCCCAGAATAATCATGATTTAAACCATGTAGAATTATAATTCTCTCTTGATTCAGGGTAGGCATACACTCTGTAGTCGAAAGGCCTGACATCCATTTATCATGTTCCTACATCATTCCCAATAGATAACTTGGGGATCATGTTACAAAGATCAACCATCATGTCTACATTCCAACCAGAAAGACAAGAGAATACAGATCACATGGCTTCCCTTTTTATGGACATAGAAACCACTTTCAATACTTCTACTTGTCTGCCATTGGCCAGAACTTAATCACATGGAAACACATACATGGAGGCTTGAAACGTTGTCTTTACTTCAGATGATTAGGCTTCCAGATGACAATCTGCAGGCTTACTACTAAAGAAGAGGAGTTGATCTATTGAGGAATACTTACCAATCTCTACCAGAGGCTCTCCCTAATTCATCAATCAGGGCCAGTGAGGAGGAGTGGAAATGGACCCCAAGAGGGGATTTTGTGGGTTACTGTGAGAATGATTCTGGTGTGATTGGCCTGGTTTTTGACGTGCCATTAGTCTCCTGCTAGAACAATATGTATTCTTTCCCAATATTTCTAAGAAGACTTCCTTGGATTTTTATAGGCTTTTCACACAGCTATCCTTGTCTAGAAGGAAGAGACATAAAATAGAGAGTATAACTTTGTCAGTGGGATATATGTTCTTGCTATTTAACAGTATTTCACAGTCTGTAGAGTGCTTCTGTGTCATATAGCCCCCATGGATAGAAAAACAAAAGCTGTATTAAAGAATCATTCTCCTTTCAAGAGGAATTCTGGTTTTGATCACTGCAACCACTAGAATCTTGACGGAATACTCAGGTAGAACACACCAAGTTCAGATATTTACAATAGACCCTAGAGAGCTTCCTAACTCAGGGCTGAAAGGAGATGATTCAGGGTCTGAGTCTATACTAGAGACTGAGAACCTATACACTTACCAAAGCAATATGGTAAGATAAATTTTAAGCAACAAGAATGTATACTTATCAATGGAGTTCTGACGGTTACTTTCTTTTCTCCTCCTCTCTGTCTAAGGAACTGATAAATTTCTTTGTATGGTGTAGTGGTTTCCTGGGGCTGCCGTAACAGAGGACCATGAACTAGGTGGCTTCAACAGTAGACATTTAGGGTAACGTCTGAAATCAAGGAGTTAGTAAGGGTTTTTGTTTTCAGGGCTGTGAGAGAGGATCTGTTCCAAGACTCTCCCCTAACTCCTGGTGGTTTGCTGGCAATCTCAGACTTGTAGCTGGTGTCTTCAGCTGTGACTTCCCATTGTCTCCCTTCTATGTTTGTTTGTCTGTATCTAAATCTCCCCTCCCCCTTTAAGGACAACAGATGTATTGGATCATATAAGCATACCCTAGTGACCTTGTATCAACTCGACTACTTCTGTGAAGAACTTACTTCCAAAGAAGGTCACATTCTGAGGTACTTGGAGTTAGTACCATATTTTTTTTGAAGGAGACACAGTTCAACCCATAATAGATTGTTACTGTTGAGAAGAGAGCTTCAATTTTAATACAACTTAAATGTCTTCTTCCAGGCTCCTTTAATTTTCCTCTGGTGCCCCACACCTTTTCCCCAAGTTACTCTGTGTGTATTTGTTAGGGTACTTAGTAGTAATTGCTTATATTTTTCCTCAGAATTCAAATTTTATCATTAGTATTGCTGAGGAGACTGGATTTTCCCCAAACCTGCTGCAAATGCTGGCTGCTTTCTATTCTGCTGTGGGAGTCGTTGCAAGGTTTTCCATCTTTGCTTCTTGTCATTCCATCTCGACACTCTGGATGCCGAATATATATACTGCCCTTGTCTCTTCTAGCCCCTCCCCCACATGCATGTTGACTTTCTTTTTTTCTCAACTTGCTGCGATGAAGGGAAACTTTTAGTGAGAAGAGTTACTTTCTGACCGAAATCTAATCTCCCTAAGACATGGCACTTTCTGTGTAACATCATTTAAATATACTCTCAGAGTGCTCAGGGGGAAATGTCTCCTTCCTACTTCTTTCTCAGTACAGGACAGTGTACTCATACGTTCCTGCCTTATCTTGGAAGAGGCAGTGGTGTTTCCTGCCACATACAATATCCCTGGGCCCGTCTGCAGCACCCTAACCAGGAGAGCAGTGCTTCACTGTCCTTTGAGCAGAAGTGGCCACTGACTGGGCCAGCGTGGCCCCAAGCTAATCCATCCTTAGTCTGTTTGAAGATCACCTTCGTGTATATATGTGTGTGTGTGTGTGTGTGGGGGGGGGTGTCTGTTTCATAGAGGCTTTGATGACTTGCTATTCGTTCAGATTGGTTCACTTCGGGATTCCATCTGGACTCTACAGTGAGTACTAACCAAATAGTTGGAGAGAAACAGATGCAATGAGAAAGAGTTTGAAGGACTTGTCTGGTCCTCAGAGACCTCAAGTTCTGATGGCTTCTTGTTTGTGCTCCACGCTGTATACATTTTGAAAATAAATTCCCTCCTTTTTTAAAAGGTGGTTCTTGCAACAACAATTTCTTGAGGCTCTGAGACTTTGAGAGATGTCATCAGGAAGTGTCACACAGCTATTAAATGGTGGAGCTGGGACTTAAACCTGATTCTTCTGATAACAAATGCCATACGCTTTCTGCTTTAAAGGGCTATGTCACTGTTAGTAAAATACGCTGAGAAGCAAAGCAGAAGGATGCTGTGATCTGCTAGAGGGCTGTGGGGGTGCTGGGCACGGATAACAATAACAATTCTCAGAGGTTTCCTTCCTTTCTCTTCACTGATTTCATTGGATCTTCAAAGGAAATCTGTGGAGTAGAAATATGAGAGGCAACTCTATCTTTAGTTTTAAAATGCAGAAATTTAGCTTCTAGAAGTTAATTGACTTGACCAAGGCCACACAACCAGGATATACTAGTGACAGTGATTATGTCTTTGTTAATACCTAGCCCAGTGGGTAGCACATATTTGACATATTTGATATTCAATAAATGTTTTTAGGAAAGAAGAAAATAAGGAAAAGTGGGAAGGAGGAAGGAAGATAAGGAAAGAAGGAAACTCTTTTTTTTTCATAACCTCAAGCTACGGTCAATACGCAGTGAGCAAAGACCCTTTAACCTAGGCCACCACCCAGGCACGCGCAGCAGTCCCCAAGCTTATTTCTTCAAGTTCTGTGTTGGAGATACCTAAGGCCTCAATAATTCTTATACTCCGTGAGTCATGCTCTCCTCCATCTGTTTAAATAACAAGTCTAACCACAGCCATTGTTGTTGATTACATGCTGGAAATGACCTAACAATGTTTTATTTAATGGTCCCCAATCATTTCCATCTGGTCCGTGGGTGGCTGCACAGTCATTATTCATCAGTGAAACTTTGCAAACACAACACAAATGTATGCATATAAGAAAACCTCAATAATTTACGCTAATTGGAGAGAAGGCCTATCTGAATTAACAAAAAGTAAGAAATGCTATTTTATGACTTTCAAGCTTATGATGTAATTAACCACCTAATGAGCACGTGTCATGGTGGAAAGAGCACTAATGGGAGTATGGTGAGCTGGACTTTGTAAAGGAGAGAGATGAGATAAACAGAGGAGATAGTAGTTTAGGTTGCACATGATGCAACCCTACAGCGTGGTGGCCGCATTTCAGGGTCTGGCCCTGAGATTTGTAGGTCCGAAGTGTAAAATTGTTGGCATTGCTAGAAATGATTCACTCAGCAAGGTTAGAAGACAATCCCTCTTGACCAGCAAATGAATTGCGCTAAACAAAATCATGATGTGTGACCTAAGCATAAAGTTTAATGCTAATTTGTTAATTTTGTCTGAAAACTATTTCAGGTAGACCAAATAAATATGTTGACTGATTAGTTCATCATCTCTCATGTAGAAAAGTCCTCATGATAAACCAGTTTTGATTCATCAGTTTGAATTCCGTTGCAAGTAACAGAAACCACAATTCAAAATAGACAACATGAATGAGGGGATTTGTTGGCTTCTATGACTGGAAACCCAAAGTAGAGTGAGACCTGGCGTTGGGTTAAGTTACCCACTTTCCACATTATCAAATTCTGGTTTTACTGTTTGTTTGCTTGGGGGGTGTGCTTGTGGGTGCACGCATGCCCGTGCTCACATGCCTTCTTCCTGCCATATACAACATCAGGCTCACCCTAAGCCTGGTTTCCCCTATGGTAGCAAACTGGCTGCATTGGCTTTCTGTCTGCATACCACATGGCCCAGAATGGAGTGGGATTGAGAGAAGATAAAGGGAGAAGAGAGGAAAAGAAAGGGGAGGGGAGAGGAGGGAAAAGGAGGGGTGAGAAGAAGAAAAAAGAGGAGGTCTGGAGGTTGAGAAAGCAATGATATTGTCCTAACATATATTATTCATAGAAAGGTGCTTGGGAAGCACAGAATCAGGGAAGAAAGAATTTCCTGGTTGAAAATAACAGCCACTATCATTCAGCTCATGGCATTGCCCCTCTTGGACAGAGATGGAGGCAACAGGGCCAATTCATGCTCTTTCATTGCCCTTTTCTGGTGGTCATGCAAGTTAGGCTTCCCTTTCAATTGCCATCTTTCTTTAGGAAGATTTCAATAAAATTCATTAGGCCACAGCTATTTTCCCTCCATAAATTGTATTCTAGTTACACCTTTTGGAGACTTCATCCGAATTATTTTGACTAGACTTTGAAAACACCCATGTTTATTAGGATCTTAGGGTGGTTGACTTTTTCTAATTTTGTGTAGATTCCAACTGGTTTTCCTCTCTTAGAGAGGATACTAGTTAACAAGTTCTAGGGACACATTAAATCTATTTAGTAAGCCCTTTCTGTGTGGTATCCACTAATTAAATGTAAACTTAATGCAACATACATTATTTTATCTAACCCACAGAAGGTATTATTCCCATTTAGAAATATTAAGGATATGGCCCACCAGTCCATAGCATCTAAAAAGTGAACCAATGCTTCCCACATATACTCCAGTTCTCTGACCAGTAAAGTAGAGATATTAGTTCCAGCTCTGCCATTATCTATGTGTGAGACCTTGGTTTCTTCATTTGTAAAATGACAGGGGGAGGATTAGATGATCTTTGAGATTGTGGCTAGTTTTTTTTTTTTTTTTTTAAATTTTTTTTCTTTACTGATTTTAGAGAGAGAGGAAGGGAGAGGGAGAGAGAGATAGAAACATGGATGAGAGAGAACATCGATTGGCTACCTCCTGCATGCTCCTCACTGGGAATTTGGCCCACAACCTAGGCATGTGCCCTGACCAGGAATTGAACCGGCGACCTCTTGGTACATGGGTCGACGCTCAACCACTGAGCCACATTGGCAGAGAGATTGTGGCTAGTTTTAAGATGTTACTCATTATTTGTGGAACTACAATCTTACTTAGTCTGCTTTTTCTGAAGAGCTAAACTCAGGTATAATTAGCAATGTGTAATGTGCAAATAAACATGGAGAAAGGACTTGGAAACTCTATTCCTTTTTACTGGTTAAATATTGCTCTTGAAATTATTGCTCTTGAAAATATTCTAAAAAGCCAAAAGATAAGCTCCAGCCCCACTGTGGTGGAACACAGGTGCCAGAATCAGGGGTTGACTTACCCTGGGTATGTATGCAGGATCTTCCCTCATTAAAAACAGTGTCCTCTCTGTCTCTGATGCCTCTTATGTCATTGATGGGTCAAGGAAGATCTCTATAGCATCTGAGTAGTCACTGAGCTGAAGTACAGTAAATGAACTTTTATCAGATATATGTTTGTCTAAAAAAAATGATACAAATATTCTCAACAGGAAAGAAAACCATATTCACCAAGGTGTGGTTAGATTTACACTGTGTAGCAATGGCTGCCTCCCCCTCCCCCAGTACCCTCTACTTTAATTGTCACAGATAATACAGGGCAGTATTTAGTGAGCCTCAATCTCTCCTGTGTTGTGTAAGCAGGAGATAGTTCAAATATATTTAGGGAAATTAAAAAGAATTCTACTTACATACATGAACCAATTGGTTTAATTTAAAAAATGGTGCTTGATTTGCCCTCTCTATCAGCTTTCTCTGCTGTAAAACTGACAGTAGTGCAATGAGCACTGAACTTGGAGTCAGTCTAGGGTTGGAATCTCGGGTCTGCCACTCACTAGTGTGTGACCTTCCATCTTAGGTATTGATATTGTTTGTTTTCCATCTCTACACCTTTTATATGGATCTTTTTTATATCCTTCCTGTCTTATCATGATTGTACTTTCCTCTACTTTCTTGACATATGGAGTATGTCAAGTATGTGTTAACATCATTATCTATTAATTATATCATTTGTGCCATTTCTATGTTTGTTTTTATTGACTGTTCCCCCCCCCCCCTTGAGTTTTGAGTCATATTTTCCTGCTTCTTTGAATGACTGTTAATTTTTTTATTGGGTGGCTGACAGTGAATTTTATGTTGTTGGGTTTGGATTTTTTTCAAGCCTTTAAATAATATCTTTTAGACTTTTTTTTGGTGGGGGATGCAGTTGAGTTACTTGGAAACAAATTAATCCTTCTGACTTGCTTTAGTTTCTGTTACTCAAGTTCAGAACAGCCTTTAGTGTAGGGCTGACTTAACCCCACTACGAAGGCAATACTTTCTGATGAGGTGTATATCAGGAGATATTTTACTCTGGCTGGCAGGAACATAAAATAATCCCAACCCTGGGTGACCTCTGTGTAGTGCTGCTTTCTGATGGTTCTTTTCTGCATCAGTAGTTTCTCTACACACATGTGCTGATTAGTACTTAGCTAGAGATGCAAGGGGCATCTTCTGCATCTTTCTGTAGCTCTGCTTTGTGTGGCTCTCTTCTCCACAGTACTCTACCCAGAAACTTCAGCTGCTTGGGCCTCCCAGAGCTCTGTTCTTCAAATGACTGGGATCTGTTCAGTTCCTCCTCCCTCTGGTATAGCCTTGAAACTCTCTGCAGATAGTGCGCTGGGACATCCTAGGACTCACCTCTTTGATTACCTTCTTGTAGGGATCATTGTCCTGGCTCTGCCCGTTGCTGAATGTCTAAAACTATTGTTTCATAGATTTTGTTCAGTTTCTTAGCTGTTTAGGTGGAAGGTAAATCCAGTCCCTTTTCCTCCATCATGGCTGGAAGCAAAAGTCCATGTCTTCTGCTTAATGAACCACACACAGCTCTACTGCTCAGGGAACTCCAGACTCCTCTGGGTCTAAGCAGATCACATAACCTCCTAATCCTCAACTCCTTCAGCTGTAAAGTAGAAATTACAGTAATGTCTATTTATAGTGTGGTTGTGAGAATTAAGTAAAATAATCCACATGATGTACTTAGTATATTGCTTGCCATATAGCAGCTAGTTATAAAATTCTATCAGTGATGATGACATTGATCCTCAGAAGACATCTGTTCATGCTGAACTCAAAACCACAGGTTTCTCTCTGACACAGTGTCAGGTCTATAAAATGACCACTGAGTCTGATCTGGAATATATGAGACTCTCTTCTCTGCTCTTTAGAGTAGTCCTTGGCAAACTATGGCCCCTGGGCCAAATCTGACCTAAAGTTTCAATGGAACATAGGCATTGCCCTTTGCTATGTATTATTGTCTACAGCTGTTTTTGTGCTGAAACGCCAGTGTTGAGGAGTCATGGCAGAGATCATATAGCCCACAAAGCCGAAAATATTTACTATCTGGCCCTTTGCAGAAAAAGTTTGCCAATCCCTCTCTAGAGGTCGGGCCAGATAGGTCCAAAAGACATTAGCAGATTTTTGCCTCTGTAAATCCCTGTGCTTTGCTCAGGAGGATAGGGGTGGGGAAAGGAGTTGGATATATCAGGCCATACAAGGGGCTTCTCAGGAAGAGCTTAGAGTCCCTGAGAGTCATCCTAGACCAAGCTTTCCATGGGTTTTAACTCATCTTAAATGACTTGCCTTTCTCCATGGCGGACCCCCACTTCTTGTTCCTAGCCAGGAATTCCTAGTGTTCTGGGAGTTCTGAAATGTCACAGACCAGTTAAAGGTCACAACAAAATCTAAGAAACGAGGTAGGTTTGCACCTTTTGTTTGAGCTTATTAAGAAAGAATATTTTTTATTTTATAAAAGAAAGGACATTTGATCCCTAATGATAATTCCTGTATGGGGTAAATTTAGCTTTATGAAAACTCATGAGAATATTCTTACTTTTCTCTTATTTCTGCTGATCAGCTATCACTTTGCCCAGAGACAGATGTTTGGAAACAGCTCCTGGTCCGCCTCCCTCTGAGGTTCCTGACACTTCAGTGCAGTGTCTGGCTCTGTGCTTCTTGTATGTGGCAGTTTAGCCCCTCCTATTCCACCTTTCGTGGTATTCTCCTTCCACATCAGTAATGCTCATTAGGCCAGTAGCAATTGCTCAACGTCTGTTTTGCTGTTTCACAAGTAATAACTTGATCACTGTCACATGCCTTACAGGTGTCTTACATGTTTATTGAATTGATTAGAATTGAATTCTGGGCCGACTTTCCTTAGGAAACTTTCTCTCTTAAAGGCTGTCTAGTTAGGTAACTGTGACCTTTGCAGCCTCCCACAGCCCCTTCTTATGTGAACTGGGAGACCAGGAGGCTTCTTAAACCATTGCCTCCCCCATCCCCACGGTGGAGAATGAATGAGGACTCCTGGGGAATCCAGGAGTGCAGATCAAAGTTGCCCAACACAAATGGGAAATTTCTTTGAAGTCTCATGTTTTAGCTTGAAAATGTGTGTGAATGTTATTTCTACTCCATAACACATCCACTTGTTTAGTAGAATTTTTTCATCTTTTAAAAACATGAAAAGATGCTCAGTAACACTAATCATTAGAGAAATGCAAATCAGCACATTAGGTAAATGCAACAACCACAATGAGACACCACTTTACACCCATTAGGATGGCTCTTATTAAAAGGAAACAAACCCACTGAAATGTAAAATGGTGCAGCTGCTGTGGAAAACAATATGGCATTTCCTCAAAAAATTAAGGGTAAAATATCATATGTCTCAGCAATTCCACTTCTGGGTATGTACCCCCAAATTGAAAGCAGTGACCGACTGGAACAGACAAGAATATTATTCAGCCTTAAAAAGGAAGGAAAAGCTGATACATGCTGCAACATGGATAGACATCGATGACATTATGCTAAGTGAAACAAGAAATAAGCCAGACACAAATATTGTATGATTCCACTAACATGAGGTGTGTAGAATAGTCAAATTCATAGAGACAAAAAGGAGAATGGTGGTTACTAGGGTAAGGGGGAGGGGAGGTGGGGAGTTATGATTTAATGGGTACAGAGTTTCAGTTTAGGATGATAGGAGGGATCTGGAGGTGGATAGTTGTCCCGCAATGTGAACATGTATAATGTCACAGACTGTACACATGAAAACGGTTAAAATGGTTGACTTTATGTTATATGTATTCTCCCACAATATGAAAGTAACAATGTTATAATAAAGTTTCATTTTAGAAAATCAGAAACTATAGAGGGGTATAAAGAAGAAAACAATCACTTGAATCTTCATCACCAGAGATAGGGCTAAGAGTTTGATGTTTACTGATCTTGTCCTTGTATGCACGTGTACCAATTTTCAGTGACTATGGAATCATGCTGTTTTGTATTTTTATAATCAGGGATGGGAATTCACACTGAGCCCCTCTTTGTTCCACTTTCATTCTCAGAAAAACACCGTGAAATGAATAGGTTTTATATCATCATCGTATAGACGAGGAAACTTAGAAAACTTTCTCAGGTTCATGTAAATGGCAAGAGCAGGATTTAAAGCAAGTGTGCGTGTTCACAAAGCCCACATTCCTCCAGGGTTCTATACTGCCTGTAGCACTGGGAGGCAGAACAGGCTGTTCAGAGACCTGATTTGCACCAGCTTCACCAAGGAGGAAAGTGAGGATGGGAGAAATTAAAGTGAGTCGCCCACACATTGGGACATTGCAAGTCCGAATCCAATTTTTTTTTTTTAATCCTCACCCAAGGACATTTTTGCATTTATCTTCAGATAGAGCGGGAGGGAGAGACAGGGGAAGAGAGAGACAGAGAAACATCGATGTGAGAGAGATACATCAGTTGGTTGCCACCCACACGACCCCAACTGGGCCAGGGACGAACTGCAACGAGGTACGTGCCCTTAGCGGGAACCGAACCAGAGACTTTCTGTTCTGCAGGCCGACGCTCTAACTGCTGAGCCAAACCGGCCAGGGCCAAATCCAAAATTTTTACAATCATTTCATAAGGGCATGAGATATGGTTTCTAAAAGAGGCAAGCTTCTCAGATTCTCCAGGGGGTGCCCCGTGTTGGCCTCCATCACCTGTAGCTCTTTACAAGGACATCTTCCATGTGATAGATAGGCTGGAGAGATGCCAGCTGGGATGTCCCTTAGAATCCTAGTTCCTCCTCCAGGCTTGATGCAAGTCAAAGTATCTTCCTTGCACAAAAGCCCTGGAGACTTTTGCTTTCCTTTCTCTTTTTACAATCTGGTAAGGTTGTACTCCAGCGCCTGGGCTTCTGCCAGGCTGGAATGTTGTTTGTTTTGGTCCAGAGTCCCAAAGGCAATTCCTTTCTAGAGATGGAGGTGGAGATGGGGAGGGGTCAAGCAACCATGTAGCAATCCTGCCAGCTAGTGGCCACTCCAAGTATGGGCCTAAACCCAGGGCACTACAGCCTAGGGACTTAACTGCTCAGACTGACTCAGAGTCAGAGGGCATGGGCATCACCACCTTCCTTTACACATGGCGAAAGGGGCTGAGGCCTAGAGATGAAGTGAGGTGTCCAAGGTGTGATAGGGTGGGGACTAAAATCTGCTCTCTCTTGGATCCCAACTCATCTGAGACATTTATTAAACACGTTCAGCAACAATGACAAACAGGCTACCATATACAAGATGGTTTTTATTTCTCACAGCAATTCTCCAGAGAAGATATATATATACCTATTTTATTGATGATAAGCTGAGACCAGAGAAATTATTTGTCCAAGGCCACACAGCTGTTTGGTAATAAAGTTAATATCTACCTACAATAAGTTGGATTCCCTGTGGCCAAAATATCAAGCCCTCACACAATATTAGCAGATACAAGTTATCTTATTCTCTGTCACAGTTAATTCCAAATACTAGATAGAAAGTGAATGTTTTTGATAAATACATATTTTAAAAACTACTGTTTTGACCATAACTAAAGCCAGCATAGGTTAAAAAAAAATCAAAGCCATCACGGAAGAAGTGATACTGGAAATAGACCTTGAAGGACTGACAGGGTTTAAAAGGCAAATGGTCTGGTATCAAAAGGCATCCAGGAAGAGTGAACTGTATGAGAAAAAGTATGGGAACACTTTGGGAAGCAGCAAGTAATTCATTTTGGCTAGAACCAAAATGTAGGCTACGGAGAACTATGAGATACGAGCTAGCTTGGGATCCTTTTGTAAAGGGCATGGAAAAGGAACTTGTTTCTTTTCTCTGAGCCACTGGAAGTGATGGAAAGTTTCGTGAACAGGAACATGGTGTGTGTGAAGCTACACTTTGGGAAGACCTTTCTGTGATGTGCAATGGATTATAAGGTGGCAAATCCAACAGGACAACAGGAGAAGAAACGGAAGAGGAAGGGATGGGTAATATGTCATATGAAGTGAGTGCTGATAGATATGCATATCTAGGGAAAGAGAGAGCCAGCACATGGGGTATCCTGTTTGTTAAGAATAATAAAAATAACCAAGTTTTAAAAATATGCCTTTATTGACAGTATGTAAAAAAATTGACAAAAATATCAATTGCCCATATAAAATCATCACTTTAAAATGTTAGGGGTGGTGGATATGGTGTTGGAGATTATAGGAAGAATAAGGGCCTCTACTCCAAGATACCCTCGACACTGCCACTAACTGTAATGGACCGTCTTTAGGTGAGGTCAGCCTACCCCTTAAAATTTTCTCTCTGTAGAATTGCAATCCTTGACAGTTTTCTGGGATTTGACTAATTCTAGTCATTGAGGCTAGGGGCAAAAAGGAGGGAGAGAAAAGATCCTGGAGTTCCCTGGAGAAACCACACAGATCTTGGAAAGTGGCTGGGGTGAGGTGGGGATTAACATTCATTGAGTTCCATATACCAAAACTGGGCACTTCGAAAAATCTGCCCCATGTAATCTTCGTGGCAGTCTCCCAGAGTGTGTATTCATGTTACCCTTCTGTTTAAAGATGAGGAAACTAAGACTCAGAGAAGAGATGTGAGGTCATTTTGCTGATATCACAAGTAGATAGAAGAGCTAAGATAGAATTCAAGCTCCAAACCCCATTCCTTTCTATTCTGCTTGAGAGAGGGGAGCAAGGAAGTGGGGTAAAAGAAACGAGATGAAGATAAATCCAAATTTTTAAGATCGAGTAAGGTGAAAAGAATGGGACTAAGGCGAGAGAATGAACTGACTTGTTGCAGAAAAATTTAGTTTTGGACATACTGACTTTGAGTTGATACTGTCCAAATGGGATATCAAGGAGATAATTGCTAAGGTGAAATGGGGTTTGGAGGCTCTGGAGCTAGAGGTAGATTTGGGAATTATGAGAAGATACTAAGGAGCAGGGTATAGAACAATGGTTCTCAGTCCTTTGGTGAAACCAAATATACTCTGTCTATCTAACTGGGTAACTATTGAGAATAGCTGACTGGTGCTCATGATACAGCTTGTACAGTGAAAAGTAAGCTGACTTTCCCTGGCTTTAATCCAGCCAGAGTCAAAGAGTATGTCCATTTTAATTGCATAAGCATATGGGGGGTGCGAAAGATAGAAGAAGAGAGAGGGGAAGAAAAAGGAGATGAGAGGGGAAGAGAGAAGAATATTTCTAATTTATTTGCCTACAGAGAGTACCTTTTATTTATTTTTTAAAATATGTTTTATTGGTTTTTCTAGAGAGAGAGAAAGGGAGAGAGAGAGAACCATCCGTGTGAGAGAGAAACATGGATCGGCTGCCTCCTGCACGCCCCCTACTGGGGATTGAGTCCACAACCCAGGCATGTGCCCTGACCAGGAATCGAACTGGGACCTCTCGGTCCATGGGGCAATGCTCAATCCACTGAGCCACACCAGTTGGGCAGTAGTGAATATTTTTATATCAATGAGTTTAAACATGTGCAAGTATACCTTATAAGATAAAGTCTTAGTAGTAGATTTTCTGGGTCAAAGGGCGTGTCTTTTAAAATTTATATAGATATTGCCCAATTGTCTGTAATACTAAGTAAGAGTCTTTATCTTGTAAGAGATATAAGCTAAACTCAAGCTAGGTATAGCAAAATACATAGTGGTTACTGAAAATTTTACTCTCTTCCATCTAATAGGTAAAAAATTGTATTGTATTTTGGGATTTTAATTTGATGGTAACTCTTTAAACAATCAGATGCCAGGTTCCACTCTTGAAGATTCTGACTGAGTAGGTCTGGAGTGTGGCCTAGGAATCTGTATTTAAAAAAAAAATCTCACCACTGGCATAGACAAAAGTTAAGAAAGAAGAATGAATAAGTTTAGGAAACACCCACAATTAGGAGTTGAGAGAAATAAATCAATCCAGCAGAAGAGAGAAAGAAGTCGAGGTCAGTGAGGTAGAAGGAGAGCCAGGAGCATACACTGCCACCAAATTCAAGGTAGCAGAATTCTAAAACCAAAGGTTCACCTAACAATATGTAATACTGCAAACAAGGCAAAGAGAGTAAGACCTGAAGAAAGTCCTTTGTGTTTGGCAATGAGGAATTATTGGTAGTCTCAAAAAGTGCTGATTCAAGTGAATGACGAGTAAAGAATTGTTCAGGGAGTACTTATTCCATGTGATGTTAACAGGTATTCTGCAAAAAAAGAAGAAGAAGAAGAAGAAAAAAATGGTTCCATGGTCAAATGTGCTTGGAAAATATTTGATTAAATTAACAATGTCTGTTATTTGGCTACTCTGAATTTTTAGTTTGCAGATATGCATTGCACTGTGAAAATAGTGTTCTATACAGTGGAGTTTTGAAAATGTTAAACAAAGATTTTGACCTTGCTTGGTTTTTATATTTTCATGATGGAGAAGATCTGAATATACTTGTAGGAAGAAAAGAAGAGTTCAGAATAAAAGAAGAGTGAAGATGCAGAAAAAGGGTATTACAGTATTTTTATAAGGATTTAAGATAAAAATGGGGAGAAAACACCCTTGTTAAAACTAGAAGAGAATATTAATTTTCCTTTAAATAATGGGCTGTTTTCTAAAAGGATAAAATCTATGGGAATATGCATAACAAGAATTTTTTAAAACCTGTGTAATGAGAGATATAAAAGCACTGTTCAAAGACACATAAGTAGATTTAAATGAATGGTTTCTTAGTATGCTAGGGCTGCCATAACAAAGTGCTAGAGGCGGTGTGACTTAAACAACAGAAATTAGTTTTCTTGCAGTTCAGGAGGCTGAAAGCCCATGATCCAGGTGCCAGTCGAGTGGGATTCCGCTGGAGCCTCTCTCCTTGTTTTGCAGATGGCCGTCTTCTTGTGTGCTTGACTACCCTGGTGTCTCTCCCTTTTCTTATGAGGACACCATCCCTATTAGATTAGGGTTCTACTCTTATGAACTCATTCAACCTTAATTACCTCTTTAAAGGTACTATCTCCAAATATGGTGGCATGGAGGCGTGGTTAGGGCTTCAACATATAAATTTGGATGGTATGCAATTCAGTCCATAACAAATGAGAATATGTTCTTTGTTTTTGGTTAGGAAGCTTCAACTTTATTGTTGTGATCCCAATAAAAATGCCAATAAGCTTCTTATGGGATTGAACGTATTGGTCCTAAAGGTCAAAGGAAAAAAATAAACACAGAATAGCTAGAAAAACAGCAAAAATGGAAACCTCTGAGTAGAGCCTAGATATTAAAAGCACAGCATAGTTTTTATAATTAAAACATTAAAGAACTGACATGTGAACAGACAGATCAATGGAAAAGAATAAAAGTCCAGAAATAGATCCAACTACTTATAAAAATCTAATGTATGACATGATAAAGGTAGTATCTTAAACCTGGGGCAAAGATAAGATTTTTAATAAATAGCTATAATTGGGACAATTAGATAGCTTTAGGGGAAAAAAAAGCTAAAATTAACGCCATTTTCCTCAATCATGCGCAAGAATAAATCCCAAATCAATCAGAGCTTTAAATATAAAACTAAACCCAAGATATATAAGATACAATGCAATATGATTGAACTTATCCATAACCTGGTATAAAAAAAAAGTTCCCTATGACTAAAAGTCTAGTGCAATAAAAAAATTGATAATTTAACTTTTAAAAGTTTTTTTTAAATTTTAAAATATGTTTCTATTGATTTTTAGAGAGAGAATAAGGGAGAGGGAGAGGGAGAGAGATAGAAACATAGATGGGCTGCCTCCTGCATGCCCCCTACTGGGGATCTGGCCCACAACCTGGACATGTGCCCTGACCGGGAACCGAACAGGTGACCTCTTGATGCATGGGGTTGAAGCTCAACCACTGAGTCACACCAGCTGGGCTAACTTTTAAAAGTTTAAAAAAAGCTTTTGCAGGGCAAAAATGCACTAGAAGCAAAGCCAAAAGACAAATCAAAATAGGGTGCTTTTAACATGTCAGGGATTAAAGCCTAATATCCCTGATTAATAAAGGACATTTTAAAATCAAGAAAATAACTACCCAGAAAATCCTATAGAAAAAAAATAGGCAAAAGACATGCAATGATAATTCACAATTAGATATAAAATTGTCCATAATCTTATGAAAAAAGGTTCAATTTCATTTATAATAAGAGAAATACAAGTTAATACAGCACTGAGATGCTGTTTCTCACCCACCACATTGGCAAAAGTTTTAAAGCTTTAAAGTTAGGGGAAACAGCCCCTCTCATACATTGTTTGTGAGAATGAAAAGAAATACACATGTCTTAAGGGGAGGAATCTGGCAATATTAACGAAACTACATATTTGTTACCCTTTGACCCAGAAATCCTGTTTCTAGAAAGTATCCCCAAACATGCACATGCACAAAGTGACCCATTGCAGCACTACTTGTCGTTGCAAAATATCGGAACTACCTAAATGTCAAGCTTTGGAGTTAGTTGAATAAACTATTGTACATATAGGCAATGGAGCACTATGTATTAATAGCTATAACAAAGAATAAAGTTTTCTCTAAGAGCAGATGTGGAGTGATTCCCAAGAGACATTATGAAACAAAACAATAAAGTGAAACAGAACATTCAGAGCATGCTACTTTTCATGTAAGATAGAAGGAAAAGCACACACATATCTGCTCATAGTTAGGAGAAGAAATAGAAAGAATGAACCAGAAGAATCAAGTTGGTTACCTGCAAGGGGTTGTGGGAGGTAGGGACCAGAAAGTTAGAAGGGCTATAAGAAGGCATAGCACTTCACTGACTATTCCTCTCTGTATAGTTTTGATTTTTGTAAGCATTTTCAGACTAAAAATTCAAAAAACTAAAAATAATCAGTAAGAAGGGGGAGGGCTAAATCTGAAAGCAAATGGAAACAAATTAATCTAATTGCATTGTAGATGAATGCTGTAATCTCCTAGAAGGGAAATAAGAAAAAAAAGGAAAAGAAGAAGAAGAAAGAGGGAATTCAAATTAATTAATGAACACAGTATTGGACTATATACCCTTAGTTGTGGCCAGGGTAGGGTGTGTATGGGTGTGTGTGTTGGGTGAGAACTGGAAATAAATCCTGAACTCTTTTTAGTAGTTTTGCTTATTGTAGTAGTATTGGTGAAGAAATTCTGAAACTATTTTAGATATATTATAAGACAGCAAATGAATAAATATGATGTTGTTGGGAACCAGGATTCTCTCTGTGGAAGAAGGGGCATATAAATACAGCATATGAAAAAGCAAGAAAAATCTCTGTAGGTATGAATTGGAAGAATCAGTGTAGACACTTGATTTCTTTGAAAAATGTATGTGTGTATATTTGTATGCCTATGTGTTTTTATTTATATGTATTTATGTATATAAGCAGATTTATATGCATAGATTTCCTAGCTCTGTCTGAAAGAGTCAAGAAGCAAAGACCTCCTCCCCTTACAGTATGAGTGAGCATATATATCACCCAGATCTTTTTTTTTTTTTAATCCTCACCCGAGGACATTTTTGCACTTATCTTCAGATAGAGCGGGAGAGAGAGAGGGGGGAAGAGAGAGAGAGAAACACCGACATGAGAGAGACACATCGAGTGGCTGCCACCTACACGACCCCAACCGGGGCCGGGAGCAAACTGCAACTGAGGTACGTGCCCTTAGCGGGAACCGAACCCGGGTCTCTCTGGTCCGCGGGCCGACGCTCTAACCGCTGAGCCAAACAGGCCAGGGCAATATCACCCAGATCTTGATCTCTGATACCATTCCCCACTAAAAGGAAAGTAGGGCTCATTAGGAAAATGGCTGATTTCAGAATTGGAGCAGGGTAGTTAAAGAGGGACCTGGAACATCTTTTTTTTTTTTTTTATTCTCACTCGAGGACATTTTTGCCTTTATCCTCAGATAGAGCAGGAGGGAGAGAGGGAAGAAGAGAGAGAGAGAAACATGGATGTGAGAGAGACACATCGAATGGCTGCCACCCACACAACCCCAACCGGGGCCGGGGACAAACTGCAACTGAGGTACATGCCCCTAGAGGGAACCGAACCCAGATCTCTCTGGACCGTAGACTGACGCTCTAACCGCTGAGCCAAACCGACCAGGGCTGGAATATCTTGTTAGAGCAGATATTAAGGAAATGCAAGGAAAAAAAAAAAAAAGATGTCACAAGGACACACAAGCTATCTTTAAATGGTTTCCACTGGTCAAATCTGGGAGAATTTAAGCAACAAAATAATTAAGTACAGGAATAAATCCTAAGCCATTGAAAATCATAGTAATTCACCAGTCCATACTGATGATACTGGAAGCAGGGGAAGGAAGGGTTCTTGCTTATAGGAGAATGTCAAAGCCTGACTGTTCTGGAGTTTTAAAAAATCATAAATTTGGCAACCATCTTAGTGGAGATGGAATTAGGCAAGCATTATCAATAGCTGCTAATCTAGAGGGAAATTTTGCTTAGGAATAGGATATTTGCATGATCTTTTAGTGTCTTCTCACAAATTGCTTATGAGTTGCAAAGAGGAATAAAAAGCAATAAATACACAGTGGAGAAGTCAGGTAACACCTTGAACAGGTGATCAAAACTAATATCTCCTATGAGGGACAGAGAGAAGTCACGGGGTTCCAAATGTGATACCCCAAGAAGGACATGGCATCACCTATGCATTTGCTGGCTGAGAATAAATTTAATCACATGGAAACAAAAGTGCCCAGCCAGTGTGGCTCAGTGGTTGAGCGTCGACCCATGCACCAAGAGGTCACCAGTTTGATTCCCGGTCAGGGCACATGCCCAGGTAGTGGGCCAAATCCCCAGTGGGGGGCATGCAGGAGGTGACCAGTCAATGTTCTCTCTCATAGATGTTTCTATCTCTCTCTCTCTCTCCCTTCCTCTCTCTAAAATCAATAAAGAAAAAACAAATTGAAAAAAAAGAAAAGAAACATAAGACAACCATGAAACAACAAACTTTCTGTTTTTTAAAAAAGGGAGGTAGGACTTTATTCTTCAAAAATGTTAATGTCATAAAACTATTCCAGACTAAAGGAGGCTAGGGAGACATGACAATAAATACAGTATCTGAACCAAGACTGGATCCTGTACTGGAGGGGGAAATGCTATAAAGACATTAGTAGATCAACTGATAGCATTGAAAATGGACAATAGATTATATAATTGATTATCTGAGAGACTGTTTCTATTCTCAAGTAATACACATTGAAGTATTTAGGGGTAAAGGGCCATACTATACAGACATAAACAATAGGGTAAAATGTTAACAATGGGCAGATCTAGCTAAAGAGTGCATGGTGTTAATTTGTACTATTTTTTGTTTTTGCAACTTTTTGCAAATTTGAAATTATTTCTAAATAGAAAGTCAATTTTAAAATGGCATATTTTATATGAGCATTAAAATAACAGAAGAGGATTTAAAACAATATTATTTAGCAATGGGACAATGGGTGCAAATTATAATGGCAGTTAGACAAATCCTTCTATAAAACATATGCTTGATTTACTAAGCAGACAAATGGAAAACAAGTTTTTAGTGTTGTGCAATAGTTGTTTAAAGACACAGCTTAAATGTCTTTTCTTCCTAGTCCATCTGTTTCTAATGCCACAGGAAAAGTTATAAATATTTTAAAATGAATCAACTTAAAAAAAAAACAATGAAAAATTCTCATTCCTAAAAACAAATAGCACTGCTTATTCAATCAGTTATAATGTGGCATTTATTTGTCAAAAGTAAATAAGATTAATTCAGAGATAAATAACAAAGCTAATTTCTTCGATGACTAGCAAGTCTAATGGAATCTATTTTTAACTAAGAAATACCTAAGAAACCCACAACTAGTTATCTTCTTAAATGGGAAGTGATAATTAATGTTTAGTGTCAAGGGACAGACATCCTCCACCATTATATCTTTGACAAGATATTTTTTCCCCTTTCAGTTGTGCATTGTTTATTTTGAGTACTGTTCATGGTTTCAGACACCTTTTGTGTGCTTCTCACTTATCTCTGAGGCCTTTGGCAATTTTTTCCAGCCCCAGGCACTGAGCAACCAGCTGTTCGTGAACTGGGACCAGTTCCATAGAACAACCTGACATCACTTTGCCTTCTACCCTCACTTCACAGTCTTGTCTTCTGTTTTTATTTATTTTATTTATCTTATTTTATTGTTTGTTAATCCTCACCCAAGGATGTTTTTGCATTGATTTTCAGACAGAGTGGAAGGGAGGGAGCAAGGGAGAAGGAGAGAGAAAGAGAGAGAGAGAGTGAGAAAGAGAGAAACATCAATGTGAGAGAGACACACCATCAATTGCCTTCCACAAGACCCAGACTGGGGCCTGTATCAAGCTGCAACCCAGGTGTGTGCCCCTGACCAGAACTGAACCCGAGACTCTTCGATCCATAGGCTGATGCTCTATCCACTGGGCCAAACCGGCCAGGCCTCACCTTCTGTTTTTAGACACTAACATGAGAACCCAAAGACATACTTAGTGTTCACATCTGTGCAACTCAGATGGATGGAGGGTATTAAAACCCCTCTGGGTGAAACTTGGATAATGGAAGATTAAGCCAGTCTAGAGGAACTGTTCTCAGAAAGAGCTTTTCTTATGGGCCTTTTGGTGGACGGTACTGTAAGATCTAGGAATCAGTTATATTTAATAGCAAGAGGTGACCCACTCAGTAATGCATCTCCCCTGCCTCCTCCCTTTTCCTCATTCTTGCTCCCTGGGATTACATTCTATACTAAAGTGGTAGCACATAAGCCTAGCTTCAGGCTCTGCTTTCTGGGGAATCCAGGTTAATACAGTTATTAGTTGCTCAATGAATATTGACAAGTATGGGAAAATCAAAAGTACTTGGTTTTGATTTTCATTTTGAGGCTTAGCACCCTCTAGTGGAAACTATTTTTCACTTTCAATCATGCCAAGACAGCCCCCAAAAGGTTTTCGTTGTTTGGTTCCGTATTCCTAGGAAGAAATAGGTATGGCTGATAAAACAGGAAATAAAGAGAGTTGCACTCCTGCTTTTGTGCATTCTAGGTGCCAAGCTCTTTACCTATTTCTGTTGATACCTGGAACAGTGCTTATAAAATGCAAAAAGTAAGACTTACTGAACCCACATCACATGACGTGAATTAAACATAAATAGAAAAAAATCAATTCTTATTATTTTACATCAAGACATTTGATGGACCTTCCAGATAATCTTCACCAAAAAATAGATTCTCTTGGAATTTTCTTAGGTTGCTTTTGTCCTATGTGGTCTGTGTTTTTGCATTGAGCCTGTTGTTACTATAGTCTTAACCTCTGCCAATGCTCAGAGGTAATTTTAAGTACCCTTTCTTTATCAATGAAACTTGATTCTCTTAAAGGTCCACCACATTCTGCTTGTTGTTAACCTCAGAAGTTATGTTCACCTGCAAGAGATAGTTATACTTTGTTTTCACTACCCATGTCTACTTAACCTTTTTGTGGCAATGAGACATGATTTTGTTTTTGGAATATGCAACTCCCCTCCATTTTCAGCCATGAACTTCCTTTTGAAGATGACTTAAGCCTCAGGCCCCAGCATTCAATTAGCATATTTCATCACCTTAGCAACAGCAATTGGTTCAGGGTTGGGCATGTGCCCAAACCAAGCATAAAAGTTAAAGAGATTTGATTTTGAATTTTTTGTCCAACTTTTGGGGAGAGATTTTCCTGTTGTACTGAACTAGTATTGTGATGGTGTGAGCCTGAAGCCACCAAGCAAAGTCTGAGCATGTAGCCAGTCCAGAGGAAGTAGAATTGAGAGATGGATCCTGGTGATATCATCTGATTCTTAAATGAGGCCACTGGTGAAGTCAGCCCCTCTTATAGATTTTATAGTTATGTGAGCCAATATCTTCTCTTCTTTAAGCTAGATTAATTGGGCTTTTTAATTACTTAAAACTAAAAGATTCCTAACTGGCAACCTATTTAATTCTGAACTCACAGCCTTGTCCTCCAACTTGATTCTCTTTTAATATTCATTATTCTAGCAAATGCCGTTATCATTTATCCAGTTGTGCTAGCTAGAAACCAGGGAGTCATCTTCACATCTTTCTCTTTCTCAAGCCCCATATCTAATCCATCAGTGAGTTTTGGATATGTTTCCATTTAAATATTGCTCAACTCTATGATACTTTGTCCAAGACAGCCTCATCTTTGACTTGGGCTACTAAAACAAATAAAAAATGAAACAAAATTCCTAAATATCTCATGCATCCTTTAATCAGCTCTATTCTTCATCCAGAGGGATTTTTATTCAGAGAATCTGAACATATCATCCTCCTCCCATCCGAATCCTCTGATTAAAACCCTGCTGTTACTGTTAGGATAATGAAAACTCATGTGAGAAGATCTGGCTTTCATCTACCTGCTTAGTCTCACCTTATACCCCAGCCACTCAGGGCCACTGTACATGTGGCTTCTTCTGCCTGGATGTTCTTCTCGCCTCCTTTCAGATCTTAACTCTGAGCCATTTCTACAAATAAACCTCCTCTGGCCCTTTTGATTAAGTTAAATAATACCATCATAGCCTCTCATATCACTATGTGCTTAATTTGAGGTCTGTCCCAAATTAGGGGTGATTCTTCTTTCTTGACCACATTTTTATTTTTTAACAAGAATGAGATGCTAGCAGGCAGAAAATCAATAAGAACCTCCATAGACTGTTTCACTCAGCAACAGTAGAATACACAAATTCTTTTTAAGTTAACATGGAACAGTCAACAAGATAGACCACATTCTGGGCCAACAAACATGTATTAAGAAATTTAAAAGAATAGGAATCATACAATTTGTTCTCAGACCACAATAGAATTAAATAAGAAATCAATAACTGGAACTCAACTGAAAAAAATTCCAAAATATATGGAGATTAAACATTGCACCTCTAAATAACATGCTACTCAAAGAAGAAATCTCACGAGAAATTAAAAATATTTTGAACTGAAATGAAAATAAAAACACAGCTTATCAAAGTTGTGAAGTGGAACGATATCAGTGCTTAGAGGGAAAACTACACCATTGAATATCTATATTAGAAAGGCAAGTTATTAAAATCAATAATCTAAGTTTCCAGATAATCTCTCTCTACCTCAGTGTGGTGTGGTATCTAAGTATCTAAGAAGCCATGAATATGTGGGTGCTTAGCTTTTACTTTTAAGCAGAAATGTGCTCTGGTGTAGAAAAAGGTGCTTTCAGAAGTTGCGTCTGACAGGGTGGGAGACCATTCCAAAGAGAATTGCTATATCTGTACCTAGCTTTTTTTTATATTCTTTGTCAGTCATTTATACAGATGGATACTGAGTGATACTTGTGAGTTGGTAAAGTCTGTTTTGACCATTCAGCCTTTTGTGGTACAAGTAATTCTCAAGTCTTCACTCTCTTCCTAAATAGAATTGTGCACCCATACCATTGATGTTGCAATGTCCATCACTGAAATTTCCGGGATTTACTTCTCTGCCATTTGATGTGGCTTGGCTGCGTCACTCGCCATCGCCAGAGGAATGCTAGCAGCCATGCTTTGGCCTGGTCTCGGGTGCTTCTGGTATCATCGTGGGAAGGGCCTGACCACAGCCTGAGCAGAACCACTCCAGTCCACTCACAGATCTGAGTAAGAAAAATGTTTTCTTTATGTAAGCCCCTGAAGTTTGGAGGTATTTCTTAGATGTCATCAACAATAGGAGGAAACTGACAAATGTACAGCATTAAAAGACATATTTCTAAAGCAGCATTTCACTTTACTATGATAACTTCAAATCTGCATTTATATTAACTAGCCAAACTGGCTTCTATAAAATTCTGTAAATTTACTTTTGAAAAAACAAATAAAACTAAACAAAGACGTTTAAAAAGAAACAAAAGAATGAGATGCTAAGAGAGAAACCAGTAAAATAAAAATTCACACATCTTTTTCGTCAACTATTAAAAGCTGTGTTCGAACTATACTTAGATATTATCTGCACTGCCATTTGTCTGAAGCT
Organism: Tadarida brasiliensis; assembly: GCA_030848825.1. Taxonomy (NCBI): domain Eukaryota; kingdom Metazoa; phylum Chordata; class Mammalia; order Chiroptera; family Molossidae; genus Tadarida; species Tadarida brasiliensis. Next base: position 52,069,336 of record CM061264.1, read on the forward strand.
GGCCCTGATCCCAGAGCAGGTGTTGAAAGGACAGACATGTGGTTGAATGGTGAGAGGAAGCAGTGAGGTGGGAGGAGGTGAATGTGAAAAAGGGTTGATGTAGACCAGATGGACCAGGTGTCCTAGTTTTTTTGTTTGTTTGTTTTTTAGTATAACCGCTGAATGGGAGAAGGTTGATCTTATTAACCCTGGCTTGAAGCAAAATCTTTGTAATTTCTCTCTAATGTCCAAGTATGAAGCCCACACCATCATCCCAGAATAGACTTAATAGATCTTGTGGCAGCTAATGGGATGTATTGCTCATATCTCCCCTGAAGTGAGAACATGCTGCAAAGAGGATAGTTAGCTGACAGCCTCCAGATGCTGTACCTTTGAGATCCATTGATGTGTCCATGACAAGGGGGCTACATGCTCCCTGGGCTGCTGTAAGCCAATAACTGAGCATGGCAGGTATACTAGAGCTCAGCCATACTTGCCCAACACAGGGTTCTTCTAATGGGCAAAGTTAGCTCCTGGGTGCTCCATTGCCTTAGTCAAGACTTTCTGAGATCTGCACTGCAGTCGGGGGTGGGGGGTGGGGGTAGAGTGGGGCTCTGTCTACCCACTCATCCTCCCTTCCTCTCTCCTTTCACAGTGTCCTATGAGCATCATGGTCTGAAGGCTCTCCCCATCCATTCCTGCTCCTTCTCCTTTATTATTCGTAGTTGTTACCTCCAATTAACAATTTACATATTTAATTCTATCCAGTCATGTGCTTCTTAGAGGATCTGGACTGACACACACATTCATTTGGGAGTAGCTTGTGGAAGAAAGGGGTGTGGAATGTTTCCCTCTCTCTTTTTACCATATCTGAAGGGAAGGGAGTAGTAGAAAAAGTGTTGGGGGAGCAGAGCCTTTCTTGAGCATGTGGATGTTGTTGATGGCAAATGGGCTGTATACTTCTGAGTTGATCATCACCATTGATTACATTCATTCCAAATCTCCTGATGAGGGAGCCCAATAGATCTGGATGGTGATGGACTTGTCTCTGAGCAGCTGCCTAGGCATCCGTGGTTTCCATGAAGTATTTGGCTGTGTCTTCTATCTGACAACCATCTCACCCACAACTCTGATGAACATGGTCCATTTGGCAAAAGCCTCTCCTTCCATTCCTATCCATCTTTTGATGTCCCTGTCTTCATGATCTTGAGATTGGTGGGTGTTGTTTTGATTCAATTGTTCATGCCTTTCAGGAAACACAGTGTATGTGGTGGGAAGTAGTATTGGGCCTGAACCTTGCTCTCTTCTGCCTGACTTTGCCAATACTCATCTTTTCCTCCCAGAATTCTTTTCTGATAGTGAGGCCCTGAGTGAGGCTCAGCAGTGAAGCACTTGGCAAGCAGGGTGAGTCTCCTCCTCATGCAGTCCCACTATAATACAGCTCTTGGTCTCATGGAGCCCCAAGCCAGGAGTGAGGGAGTGGGAGTTCAGGCAACAGACTCTAAGATCCAGGAACTTGAATGTCACCCAAAAAGAACTTTCCTATTCTTCAGTTTTTTATTTTTATTTTCCCCTGGTGAGGATTTGCTCAGACTTACCTTTTGGTCTCACATGGTAAATTCTTCTTTGAGCTTAATTTAGGGCATTTTGGAGTAGGTATGGGAAGAGCCAGGAAAGTAAAGTAAATTGCTCTCTTAAGTGGCTGTTACAGGTTAAATGTATGTCTTGCAAATCACTTATAGGGCCAACCTTAGTGAGTTATGAGGATTAAATAAGATAATACATGTAGAGTGTTTAGAATAGTACCAAGACAGTATAAACAATCAGTAATATTAGCTATTATTTTTCATTGATTAAAAATTTAGTTGAAAATAGAAAGCAATTTTATTTTCTAAAAATCTTATAATGCATATTTCTTCCTGATTTTCCCAATGAAAAGGAGAATTTTTAAGGCACATCATTTTCTAAAATAACAAAATAATACATTATGTTGTATCTATCATTTTAAAAATTATGAAATTCTGATTTACTGGGAAATTTGTTCATTTGTAGTTAGGGATGTGATAAAATTATCTATATGACATTTTATAATAACGGGAAGATACTCCAAAGGAGAAGGTACAGTGGCAAACTTCCTTCAATGTCATCTGCTGTCTAATGCTGTGCTTCCCTTTGGAATTTCTCCTCAGCCTGTATGTTGCAGTATCTCTAGCTCACCAGTAAATGACTTTTACTGTGTGAAAACAACAAAGTTTTTGCTACATGTAGTACCCTCTGATAGAGTCATTTTCACTCCGTTATGATTTGCATCACCATGCCTATATTATTTAGCATTTTGTTGCCTTACCCACTCGGCCATTGTTATGGGAGAACTGCGTGGATTGCCCTTCTCTGTTGCTAGTGAGAGTGGGGTTCTTGGGGCACCACTGGAATAAGCATTTCCAGAGGCCCCCATGGGAGAATGAGATGTGGTAAAAAGCTTTATTTGAGTAAAGTTATATCCCTTGGTTTCTAAAGTCCCATTTCCCTTATACCAGTCATGGAAGATGGGCAGCTGGGGATTCAACGGAGCTAAAAGCAAAGCCGGTGTCCAGAATTTGCGTTCCATGGTGGAGTTGAGTCTGGCATAGCATCAGGTTAATCTCAATCCATTAGTGTATTGTGTGGGGAGTCTGCATGGCTGTGAGCCATGTGGGCAAATACAGGGATGTGCACTCCCTGAAACATGAGAGCTGGGAGCCCAGTGTGAGGGAACCCCTTTGTTTAGGAGTTTAAATATCAAATTGTCCTGTGCTTGAAGTCCATGCCTATTCTGGCCAATGATTTGTTCCCACGTGTAATTGACCAGTGTAATTGGCAAGCACCTTTCCTTGTCACCCAAACCTTACTGGGCATGCGTCTATTGTCCAGTCCCTTCCCCCAGCGATCTGCGGGGAACAGACCTGGAGAGTGTTCAACTGCAGCTTCCTGGCAAATGGCATGCCTATGTTATCTAGTCTCCTTTTTACTCCTTCCCAGTTAATTAATAACTGGGTTATTATAATGATATCACCATCTCATCCCACTGTGGGCATATTATTTGAATTGAGCCACTGTGACTCACTGGAGTTTATTTCCCAGGCCTTTATACTATCATCATGCCCAAGATCTATACCACATTTTCCCTCAGTTATTATAATGGTATGAGTCTAAAAATGACCATTAAAATATCACTTTAGAACAGTTGCATTTCTTTTTTTTTTAACTTATCTTTATTGTTGAATGTATTACAGATGTTCCTCATTTTTCCCCCATTGTCCCCCTCCTCCCCATTCCTGCCCCCCTCCTGCTTTTCCCCACACTGTTGTCTGTGTCCATTGGTTATGCATATATACATATAAGTTCTTTGGTTTATTACTTCCCACCCCCCCAACCCCCCTTCCCTTTGAGGTTTGTCAGTCTAACAAGCAATTTGTACTTCTTAATCCCTTCACCTTTTTCACCCATCCCCTCAGCCCCCACTCATCTGGTACCCAACAAAAGTTCTCTGTATCTATGAGAGTGTTTCTGTTCTGCTTGTTCATTTTGTTTACAGATTCAATTGTTGATAGATATGTGTTTATTGCCATTTTGTTTGTTCATATTTTTTTATCTTTTTCTTCAAGAAGACCCTTCAACATTTCATATAATAATGGTTTGGTGGTGATGAACTCCTTTAGCTTTTCCTTGTCTGGGAAACTCTTTATATGGCCATCGATTCTAAATGACAGTTTTGCAGGATAGAGTAATCTTGGTTGTAGGTTCTTGCTTTTCATCACTCTGAATATTTCTTGCCACTCCCTTCTGGCCTGCAAAGTTTCTTTTGAGAAATCAGCTGACAGTCTTATGGGAACTCCCTTGTAGGAAACTAACTGCTTTTCTCTCGCTGCTTTTAAGATTCTCTCTTTGTCTTGAACCTTTTGCATTTTGATGATGATGTGTCTTGGTGTGGGCCTCTTAGGGTTCATCTTGTTTGGGACTCTCTGTGCTTCCTGGACTTGTATGTCTGTTTCCTTCACCAGGTTAGGGAAGTTTTCTGCCATTATTGTTTCAACTAGGTTTTCGATTTCTTGTTCTCTCTATTCTCCTTCTGGCACCCCCAAGATGCGAATGTTGGCACGCTTGAAGTTGTCCCAGAGGCTCCTTACACTATCCTCATTTTTTTGGATTCTTTTTTCTTTTTGCTGTTCTGATTGGGTGTTTTTTGCTTCCTTATATTCCAAATTGATGGTTTGCTTCTTGGATTTACCTACTCTACTATTGCATCTGTGTAAGCTATTCTTTATTTCAGTTAGTGCCTCCTTCATTTCTGACTGTGATTCCATCATTTCTGACTGGTCCTTTTTTATGCTCTGGAGGCCCTCTCTAAGTTCACTGAGGTTCTCACTAAGTCCATTGAGCATCCTTATAAGCAGTGTTTTGAACTCAGTATCTGTTAGGTTGCTTAACTCCATTTCACTTAGTTCTTTTCCTGGAGTTGTGTTCTGTTCTTTCATTTGGGACCTGTTTCTTTGTCTCCTCATTTTGGCTGCCTCCCTGTGTTTGTTTCTATGTATTACTTAGTGAGAGGTATAGGGCTAGCTGAGACCAGATGCTGCTTGTTTGAAAGAATTTAGGAAAAACTGAAGCAGGATCCAAGACAGGCCAATCCTATGGTAAAGCAACTGGCAATAGCTTGGGTGGGCCTGAAAGTTGGGTGGGGCGGGGCCTCAGGGAATCACCAGGGCGGGGCCAACAGTGTGAGCCAGGTTGCTGGAGTCCCAGATATGGTGGCGTCTGCCGGCCCAGGGAAGGGCTCACCAAAGGAACAAAAGCCTCTGATAGCACGTCTTTCCAGGAGAAAGCTGCCTCTCCAGCCCTCACTCCAATGCCAAACAGCTCAGTTCTTCCCCATATGACTCTGGTGCCTTTCAGGCTCCCTCCCACATGCTGGAGCCTGGAGGGTGCGAGTCCGAGTGAGTCCGTGCGCGGGCCCTTTAAGAGGAGCTGCCGGGGGCTCCAGCTGCCTGAGCCTCAGTTCCCGCTGGTTTTTCCAGCCAGAAGTTATGGGGACTTCTCTTCCTGGCACTGGAACCCTGAGCTGGGCGCCTGATGTGGGACAGGGACCCCTCAGTCCTCAGGGAGGACCTTCCCAGCCGAGGTGTCCTCCTGATTTTTATCCGCCACATGTGGGTGTGGGACCAGCCCTTTGCGCCTCCGCCCCTCCTGCCAGTCTCAATGCAGCTTCTTCTTTGATTTCGTAGTTGTAGGACTTCCATTCAGCTTGATTTCAGGGGGTTCTGAATGATGGTTGTTCTGTAGTTTAGTTGTAACTTTGAAGTGGTTGTGAGAGGACGTGATACCGCGTTTACCTACGCCGCCATCTTGACCGGAAGTCCAGTTCCATTTCTTGAATGCTGCCAGTATTTGTACTTCTAGATAAATAATCTTTTGCAGCAGGGGTTAGCAAACTACAGCCTACCACCTGCCTTTGCAAGTCAAGCTTCATTAGAACACAGACATTCTGATTCTTGTATGCATTATCCTTGGCTGCTTTTGCCTTACAGTGGCAGAGTTTAGTAGTTGTGATACCAACCATATGGCCCTCAAGTGTAAAATATTTCCTGTTGAGGAGGTAACCTTGCTGAAATCACCCACTCTTTTAACTTCCTTGTCCCACCTTTCATTGTGTACACTCCTCAGAAAGCCCTTCTAGTTGCTAGATGGGATGCTGCCCAAGTCATCATTTACATAATAACACCAATTAGATGTTCAAAAACAAAAGTAAACAAATAAAATATTTCCTATCTGGTCTTTTACTGAGAAAACTTTTCTACTTCTGTTCTTCAGTGTAATTATTTCTGTACAAGAATGTCCCCAACCAGAAGACACAGGTGAGTTTCTCAGGCATTCTCGTAGAGACAAATCTCTGGCCACTTCTGAAGAGAAGGGAGGGGGTAATATATTTATTTTCTAGATTATTCAAATTGGGTTATATGAGCAGGGAGAATGGGCAACAATCAGTGCTGCTGCCAGAGAATCTCTCATCCCCTGGCCCTTGGCCCCATTACAAGTTTGTTTTTAGATAGGTGGCCTTTAGGACCCAGTTTTCTTCTTCTTTTTGGATTATATTAATGTGACACTATCAATTTGACTGGCAAGGAAGAGAAGGATGGTCAGGTTTTTCCTTTCATCTATTTTTTGCTTCAATTTGACAGCCTTTCCTCTCGGCTTTGGGACTCAGCAATTATCCATGCTGTTTTAATATTAATAATCTGCACAGCAGGGGGCAGCTTTTGAAGTCTACCTGAATTTTGCAATTGCTCCTGCTCATATTTGCTTCAAAGTTTCTTTACCACTGGATTGAGTATGGCAGACTTTCTCACTTTCTCCTTTGTGCGTCTTCTACTTCGTATTTTCCTTTTGTCTCTCTCAGCAGTGTTTTGTAAATATTTAAAAATCTCTATTTTCCAGTTCACTAAATCTCTCCATTGCTGAATCTAATCTGTTGCTTTTTAATTTTGCTTTTTTTTTTTTTAAATTTCATGAATTTTTATTTGGTTCTGTCATATATCTGGATTGCCAATTCTAAGTCTATATTGTCTTTTTAATATTTTTGAAACATATTAAACATACTTATTTAATATTTTGGGACTGATTATTTCAATATCTATTCTTTATTGTCTTATTCTGCTATTTGATCTGTCAGCTTTTATTCATCTTTTTTCCTTCTCAGTTTTATCATTTTTTTTATTATAAACCATATCTTAGAAAATTATATCTGATAATTTTCTTTGATTCTGTGTAAATTAATTCCTTTAGAGTGAATTTGATTTTTCTGTCAGGTTTCTGGGAGTACTCAAATTACCCTTGGCTTAGGGTTTTTAAATACATGGACAGTGTGGCTGTTGGCTCTCAAGTCATGAGGATGCAGATCTGTATGAGGAGTTCTCACTGGAGACATTTATTTTTCTTTTTTTCTTCACATTTTTCCTTTTCACACAAAGCTAAGGCTGAGAGTGTCACTGTATATAGAGGTTGTTTCTAGTTCACCCACTGACGGTATTGGTGGTCCTGACCGTATGGAAGAGGTCTTTGATCCATCCTCCCACTCTGCTTAGGCTCCTGTTCATTGTCAGTACCCCCTTAAAATTCAGATTTTAGGCCACCAGGGATCACCAGGAAGTGCTTCCAAGGAAAAGGTTGGCTTTGGCACTAAGTTACATTTTTGTGCATTGTTGGAGTCCTCTGAATAATTCTGTTCCTTTCACCAGCTCAGTTATATATCCATAATTTTGTTACATTAAGAAATTTACTTTTAGCATTTTTTAGTGTGCTGTCTAGAAGGGATTTCACCTCTCAGGTTTATATAGCCATATTGCAGAGAACTTCATTCATTTAAAAAGACTCTTTATCTATTTTCATATGGTTATGTCTCTCACACTTCTTCCCCTCCAACATCTCTGAATTTTTCCTTCAATCATCACATTTTTCATTCTCATTCTCTTTCAAGTACTCTATACCTTACACTTGGACTACTGCAAGGACCTCCAATATAGATTGCCCCCCTGTTACATCACTTTCGAGTTTATCCTGCATGTGATAGCCAGACATCTACTTAGACAAAGTGCAAAATAGTCAGCAACAGCATTTTTTTTCCACATCTTAGAAAAGAGCTCAGAATAAATAATTAGCAATCTGCGAAAAGGAATTTATGTTGTTGGAAGAAACCTGTAAGTAAATGTGTGTGTGTGTGTGTGTGTGTATGACAATCAGATAAGTATTAATACTGTTGCAAAGCAGGCCCAAGAGGCTATCTCTAGGATCCGAGAGAAAGGAGAGATCAAAGCTAACTGGATAGAGGAATGAGATTCTAAATGGCTTTACAGAAAAGATGGTCTCTCAGTCTTGAAGTAGTTGTTATCCAGGTGAAAAGAGGGTAAGAGAAAGTATTATGGAAGCAGAAACAGTAGATGCAAAGACACTACTGCTTATGGTTTATTTGGAGGCAAGCAAGTTGAGTAAGGTGTAGAATAGAGGACACTCCAATGGTAGAAGATGTAGTTGCATTTTGGATTTCTGTTCTGCAGAAATATATAACAAGGATAACACCTCTCCAGTCCTTTCCTATATTTTTATCACAGTTCACCAGCCCAACAGGCTGACAAAGAGGTAGTCTTATGTTCTACACATTTGAAGTTGCTTTATTAGTCACCTAGTCCATGCCATACCTGTGGTTTAAATTTTCTTTACTGCATCTTTCCAAATGGATTTTGAGTTTCTTCTTGAATGCCTTTAGTAATAAATAGCATGGACCAATTGTTAAGTCTGGGTTCAGGAGTTAAATTGCCTGGGTTTGAATCTTAGCTCACTGCTATAGTAGACCATAGCCAGACCTGCTGCTCTAATGACTCAAATGGGCACACTGGTCAGACAAGAACCTAATATTAGGTAACAGTGGCTCAAACAGAATTATGAATCTGGAGCCTACGTACTAGGGCCGAAATGATGTGATTCCCTCCCAGCCTAAAAAGAAATAAAGGACAAGTACAGCATTGCAGATTCTTCCGAAGGGGAGGATCTGCACACCACATGGCCTGATGAAACTACTTCTGGTATGCTTCCTTGGGAAGTTGCACTTGAGAGACTCATCTCCTTCCCATTGTGTTCTTAGGTGTATTTTTTGCATTGCTTACTAGTTGAAGTAATAGTAAAACTACAGGACAATTAACCTTAGCTCATGCAGGGTAATCAGTCTTGTTCATTTGAACCCAGACCAGCCTTTGCATAGCTTAATCACTTACAAACTATAATTTGCTCATCTGTAAAATGGGACTTGACTTGAGGATTAAATGAGATAATGATTGCAAAATGCCTGGCTCATAGAGAGTGTGAACTAAGGTCAGTATTAATATTAAGTCACTGTTTCACTTTCTTACCCATTCCATCTGCACCTGTTCTTTCTTATCCAGAATCAGGTAGTCATACCTATAAACTCTACAACTTGGTTGTTATTCCAAAGTTTTGTAGAATGAACCAAACTCCTGCTTCACAGCTATTCTATTTTCTTGTTATATCATTCAATTTCTATATCCAAAATCTGCTCTCGTGGTCTTGGAAGGGCCATTTTAGTTCATGGCCCTCTATCTTTCCATTTGATTAGACCAAAAGTCTTAGAGTTAGTATCAACTCCTCTCTTTTTCTGACTTCCCAAATCTAATCTTGTGTATCTCATCCAAGTGACTGTACTGCCTCTCTTGGCTTATTGCAGTAGCCTTTTTAATCGGTCTCCCTGTTTCTGTCCCTATCCCCATTTAATTGATCTCAATGCAGCAGCCAAAGTAATCTGATAAAATTAAAATTTGGTCCAATCTGTTACTCCTTTGTCTAAACCCTCAAATGCCTTTCCATCTTACTCAGAGTAAATGACAAAGCTCTCTTAAGATGAGTTATGAGGCCCTATACAATTTGAACTCCTGTATCTCTTATCTACTATTCTCCTCTTTGCTCACCTGTATACACACTGACTCCTTTCATTCTGGCATTTGTGCTATGGTGTGAATTTTGAAGTCCAAATGCATGATTTTACATGATCTATATGCAAATATATTTTGCTTAGATGTGGCTGTTCAATATCACCTTAAATTCGGGTGCTCTCATGCAGCTCATGACCACTCCTAATGCATGTCATATTTACATTGAATTAGCATATTAATCATGTTTCATTCATGGTAGCCATTAGTAAAAATGTTGTACAGATCAGATTGGAGAACAAAGATGTCTGTTTCGCCATGAGAGACCTTTAAATAAAACGACTAAGACTACACATCCAGTTGCAAATTCATGTATCTCTTCATCTGACATTTCTCAAACTTGTTTCTTAGCAAGATGAGGAAACTGAGAAAGAGTAAACGAATTGCTCAGGGACACATGGCTGGTAAGCAGCAGATAATGGATTTAGACTGCTGGTCCAAGATCTTTCCCAACATTTCATAATACTTCAGCATTTTCATGTTTTCTATAACACTAAGCACTGTGTTTTGCAAGTTCTCACTGAACACACGTTTATTGTTGATTAGTAAGCCTTGCCTCGAATGTCCTGCAAAGTAAGTCTTTCATTTAGACCTGTAGTTCTCAACTTGGGTGATTTTTCCACCAGGGGACATTTGCCAATGTCTGAAGACATTTTTGATTGCCACAAATGGAAGATGCTACTAGCATCAGGGGGTAGAGGCCATGAATACTGCTAATATCCTACAATATCCTACAATACACAGAACAGCCTCCTACAACAAAGAATTATCCGGTCCAAAATGTGCTGAGATTGAGAAACCCTGATTTAGAACTTAGCTTTATTGATTTACAAGCAGTTAAAAGAAGGTCTAAAAGTGCCCAAAGCAAGCTGGTTGTTTTTTTTTTCTTCTGTTTTTCTTGTTAATGGACACAGCTTTTAAATAAAAGAAAAGAGCACTTGAGCTGAAAAAATCAGACACACAAATAAAACCTTACAGCCCATCTCCTTTTAGTACCTGAGGTCCTTGTACTTGTATTGACAAGTGATAGTCAAGTACCAGCCACCCTCCTCCTCGACTGGGATGAAGTTGTACTCATTACATATTCATGCTTGCAATGTCATTCTTCACTGAAGAAATTCAGGGCACATCATTAATTAAAGCAATGAATTCCCCAGAAACAACACTAATTAAACCTCAAAATCAAAACAGCATAAAAAAGCAGACCTCATTTTTCCATCCCATCTGAGCAACTGAGAAAAATCATACAGCTTCATCAGGCCAAATGGGGTATGGTGAGATTTATAAAAAAAAGGCAGACAAACCACCTTCATTTATGCTTTCTTCTTGTTGTTTCTTGCTGCTAGGTCCAAAAATAAACCATAGGCAGGGCTGCCAAGAAGCAAATAGCTGGGTGATAGTGGTGGTGTCGTCATCTATATGGTATAAGCTTTATCTTCTGTGAAGAAGTGGTGGGATTCTAGAGCAGCAGGAGGGTGAGAGTTCAGGGAGTCAGAGATCCTCTCTCTTAACCTAGACAACCTTGGCCTCTGCTTTTCTATTCCACCCTTGGTACTTGGACAACCTCACAGTTTAACTCCCACATTATCTGCTGATTACTTCCATGTTTATATTTTTTCATTCTAGGAACTGGGCTGAATGCTTTGCATGCCTTACCTTTTCTTAATCCTTCAACAGCCCCATGTACTCTTATTCACATTTTCTAGATTATGAAATTAAGGTTTACAGAAGTAAGTAATTTGTCTAAGATTAAATGTATAGTTAGTGCAATAGCTGGGACTCCAGTTCAGATCTCTATCCCCTGTTCATTCTCAGTCACACTGGTTCAGGTTCCCACTGTTTCTCATCTGAATTATTGACCCAGCTTCCTAACTAGACTCCCTGGTCTTGCTTCCTCTCATGCCGTCCTATACTCTGAAATCAAAATAATCTTTCTAAAATGCAGACCTAATAACTCTTTAGTTAGCCTAACTCAATTATTTATGTTTCTCTGAATTCATCAGGTTTCATGTCCTTACCATGTGTTTCCCTAACTGACATTTATTTTCCTTAAAAATTTAGTTGAAAGGGTTAGCCATATTGACTAGAAAGGTAGCCATACTTTTCTTAAAATATAGACTATGTGATTTGCCTTAATAATACCTTTTTTTAAAAAAAGAGAGAAAAAATGGCAAACTTCTTGAATAATCCAAACATGGTTGTGAAATAATTTCCCATTCACTATATTGAAATACTCTTTTTTTTTTAATTGATTATGCCATTTAAAGGGATTTTATCAGGCCTGACTGCGTTAACATTGGACTGCAATGAAGTTTACTACTTCTCCATTTACCTCATCTCTGAAATACCAAAATTTTAATCTTTTTAGTGTTCTAAAGGCACCTCAGATCATATTTCATTCATCTCCTTTACCCTGAAAATTAAACACATATTCAGAGTACACATATTTGTGGGTACTAATTGATACCTCTCTCTGTCCTCTCATTGGTTGGTGTAAGTCCACTGTCATTTTGACCTATTTAGTCCAATCCTTCAGGAGGTGCTACATTCGGCAAAGTGCAGTCCTTTGGAACCTGTTTTACTTGCCTCTCTTGAAGGACATTACCGGGACTGGAGAGCATATCCCATAGCAACTCGTAAAATCTCTGGCTATTTCCTATAGTGCCAACAACGTTCCTCTAATCTATGCCATTTCATCCCTACACTCTCTCCTAATCTCCTCCCTCAACTCTTCTTGCTCCCCGACTTCCTCTCTCCATCAGTTCACGATTCTCTCTGTTCTCCTCCAGATAATAAGGCAGGCGGCCGTTGTACTTTCTCCACCTCCCACCTTCTGGGGACTCCATTACATGAACTCAAGGTATTCGTCTGGCAATTTTGTGAGAGCAGGAGGAGAGGGGACAAAGTGGGCAAAACCAAGTCACTTAATACTCTCATAGTTTAGTCCCATCACAATTACAATCTTTTCTAAGGTAGGGGCCATGCTTCCACTTGTAATTGTGATTTTGGTGGTAGGAGGAAGCTTAGAGATCACATAGCCTACTTTTCTAATATACAGGTGAGGAGACAGGTGCTCAAATAGGTGCGACCGTGGTCACACTGCTGGCCAGTGCCGTAGCTAAGCCAGACCTTCCAACTCGGAGGTCAGGAGATCTTCCAGCAGTCTATGGTGTTTAAGTTCCTCACTTAGTGCTAAGTACTGTACCTTTTGCAAGATATGTACTAGGTGAATGTGGGAGCAAACAAAAAAGATACAATTCAATGATTACAGTTAAAGTAGAATCCTACCCGGTGCACCATGGCAGAGGAACCAGATTGAGCAGCACAATCGGGTTGCTCTGCCAGTCTGCTTAGACTGTTTTAGTTATGATATTTCATTATGGATTACCCAGAGGGGTCTACTATCCCATGTTAGTGATTTAATGAACCTTTAAAATGAAGGTAAACACACTCCACCCCAAATGGCTTTTTAATTTTTTTAAAAAATGTTTTTATTGATTTTTTTAGAGAGAGAGGAAGGGATGTGAGAAAGAAACATCAATCGGCTGCCTCCTGCATGCTTCCTACTGGAGATTGAGCCCACAACCCGGGCATGTGCCCTGACGGGGAGTCAAATCAGGACTCTCAGTCCATGGGACAATGCTCAATCCACTGAGCCACACCAGCTGGGCGGCTTGTTTAGTTTTTATTGGGTGTGGTTTAATAGTAATAAAAATAGTAACAAGAATACTGATAGCCACCATTACTGATTGCATACTCTATGCCAAGTCTCCCATTAAATACCTATATTTTCCCATTTAATTTAATTTTCAAAATGACTCTATGAAATGCGAGTATATGTATCTACTTTACAGATTAGGAAACTGAGGCTCAGAGAAATAAGATAACTTACTGTCACTCAGTAAATAGCAGAGTCAAGGTTTAAACCCAAGCCATCTGGTCTCCAAGAGTCTTCTCTTTTAGTCCCCGCCATAAAAGGCAGAAGATGACAGTGCCTACCTCATCTGCCTTGTCCTATATATAGTTCATTCTTTCATTCAAGGAGCTTTTATTCCTCTGCACTGGGATAGGTGATAGGAACATAAAGTTGAACAAAACTTTTTTCTGCTTTAAAGGAGTCAGTACCCAAGTGGGGAAGCCAGACAAACAATGATAGTGCAGCATAAGAAAGTGCTGGAGGCACAGATGTGATGCTCAGGTTGCCGGGGAGACATCAAAACCAGCGGGAGCAGGGATAGTCAGGCAATGCTTGTAGGACGAGAGGGCCTTTGGGCTGAATATTTAAGGAGACATCGGTGTGAGTTAGGGAAACAGTGTGTGTGAGGACGTGGAACATGATGAACTACAGGAGTGGTGAGTAATTCAGTTAGGCTGGAGGGAGGAGGAGGCAGAGTGGGGCTCAGCGGAGAAAGCTGGAGAGGCATCTGGGCTGGTCCTGCACAGCTGTTTGAACCATGGTGAGTAGGTTGGAATTGATCTCAACTGTGATGAAAAAGCACAGCTAGACTTTTGTCAGAGATGGTGTAGGGAGTGTACCTGTCATTGGGTGGGGTTGTGCAGGACAGAAAGGCGGGATGAGGTAGGTGTTGGGTGGGGATGGGAGATTGTGGACTGGGTACACTGCTGTAATCCAGGTTAAAAGAGGAGAGAGTGGAACTGAGGCCCATGGAAGGGAAAATGAAAAGGAGGAAATGGGTTTCCAAGACTGGAAGCAGGTTCTTTTGGCTGCCATGGAGACTGACTGGGTGTCCAAAGTTGTTTGCTCCATTGACATTTCACTCTGCCCCTTGCTCAGGGAGACTTTACTTCATGTGCTGTTTATGGAAAAAGAAGAAAAAAGCTCAAATATGAAATGAACCACGAAAAACTAGGACCAAAAAAGAGAATCAACCGAAGGACCTCAGGGAGGTCTTTTTCTTTTCACCTACAGCCTGGCATCTCTGTTTCCTCTCTAACATTTCCCTCTGCCTCCTCAGTTACCCTTTCTTGCCTCCATGACTTTAACACCCAGCGCACCATGGCTAAAGGCCTCAGGGGGGCAAGGAGCTAAGCATTAAACAACGCTGAAACCACAGCACAGTTTAACTCTAGAATGTGGGCACTGCTAAGCTGGGGCCTGTGGAGAAGAACTGCTTCTTGACTCAAACACACTGCATGGGGGGAGGGGAGGGCTAGGGGGAACTCAGCTTTTGCTTCCATAATGTTCCTTGAAAAAGCCTAAGTACTGCTTGAGAATAGTATCTATATTTTTCTATTAATATATGTCTATTAGTTTGGACCCGGGCCTGTGAAGTTGCTGGATGCTAATGACCTTTTGTTTAGAAAACATCTAAAATAAGGTTCTCAAATTATGCAATCCCCATCGCCAAAAAGCTTTCTGTAGCCTTTTGAGCAAAATGAAGAAAAATGGCACATAGATTCAGTTCCATTTTCCAATGTAAATCACCATTTTATTAAAAATGGACTCTACAACAAGGCAATCATAATTTAAATTAATGAATCCTCAAGTAATGCTTGATATTGCCAATTATTTTTTCATATAATATAAAATCCCTGGGTTCATAAATAACATTCCTTCCCTATTCAGGAAAAACCATGCTCAGCAATGTGTTATTCATGACTTAATTATTCTATAGATGCTTCATTCATATGCATGCAGATATATCTGGCAGCACTGCATTTTAATGAAGATGCTGAAAGGCAGCAGGCTGTAATCTCTAACAGAGAATTCTGTCAGGACTGAACAATAGCAGCTCCTGGAGAGGACTAGGAAATAGCATAGCCCAGCAAGAAAATTAAAAATCCATTTAAATATTTTAATTATAATCTTCATTAGTGAAAATTTGAAATCTTTTTGCACATCCAGGGCTTTTATAGTTTAGGAGCTATTTTTGTTGGAGGAGAATAATTCTGAGGAAGAGAAATATTTTAAAGATTTCATGGATGGAGATACAATCTCTCCCGAGGGAGCACAGGACCGGGGCTCTGCCCCCATCCCCTGTACCTCCTTAGCCTGACTTCTTTTTATTGAAGTAGTGGGGTCAAAATAACCAATTAGGTCACCCTTGCAAGGGACAATGAGGAAAAAGGTGGGGGGCACTTATTTTGGTTTTTTTTTTTTTTCTGTCGAGTACACAATGTATGAGGTGTAGGATTTTAGTACTAGCTGGATGCACCTCAAATTCCCATTCCTTGACCCTCCACAAAGCTCTTCTTGACTATAAACAACTAAGACCTATTTCAACTATAAGCATTGCCACAGTTTTGTTATGGTTTCTTTCTCATCTTTCTGGAGAGGGAGAAATGTCAGAGAAAACGATAGAATTGTCAAGAGCACAGTAAATAGCTAAGCAAATTGTGAAACAGGTCATAATCCTACTTGTTCCGTTATAGAACAAAAGTGAAATAGAAACCTATCACTACCATGTTCGGGTATTTTAGGAGGCCATTTGGGGCACTTACGAAGGTGTGGCATTTTCTGGAAAGGTGATGAATAAGAGGAGCAGCTGTCTATGCAATACCTGAGGTTCCCTTCTGCTCCGTTGGAATTGCTCTTGTTTTGGTCAGAGTGTTCTTTGTGTTGTCAGATCCAGGCACACTTTGCTGTCTTCCTCGAACTCCACTTCTCGGTAGAATTCAGCACAAATGACAACTTCCTTCTTCAAGCATGCTTCTCTTGACTCCTGATGCCATGCATTCCCGCTTGTTAGCCTTCTTGTCTTTTCCTTTCCTGGTGTTTCCTTTTTTAATGTTAATTTTTGATAAATAGAATTTAAAAGATTTTATGTACTTGAACTTTTAATCTTTTTCTGTATTTCACATCTTTGATCAAGAAATGCCTTACATCAGGTTTAGGAAGTTGTTCTAAAATTTCTGATAAACATTTAAATGTTTTTATTTGCTTGTTGCGTTTTGAGGTAGAGATCCAACCTTTCCCCCCTCTTTATGTATGACTAGTTGTCCTAGAATTATTCATTGAATAGATCCTCTTTTCACCAGTGGTCTGCAAAGCCAGCTCTATTGTATATTGCATATCAAACATTTATGTAAGTATAGATCTATTTGTTTCCTATTGCTGCATAACAAATTACCACAAATTTGTGGTTTAAAACAACACCTATTTATTTATACCCAGTAGACCAGAAGTCCAGGCAGGCTCCCCTGGATTCTCCTAAGTGTTGAAACTCCTGTTGGCTGGGCCAGGCTTTTATCTGGAGGTTTTAGAGAATAATTTGCTTTCAAGCTCATCAGGAAATTGGAAGAATTCAGTTCCTTCAAGCTATCTGATTGAGGTCTCCGATTCCTTTGGCTGTGAGCCTGGGCCACTCTCAGTAACTCAAGGCCACCCATATTCCATATGGCCCCCTCCATCTTCAAAGCCGGCAATGAGGAGTCAAATTCTTCTCATGCTTCCAATCTCCGAGTTCTTCCACCAGCCAGAGAAAATTTTCCGCTTTTAAAGAGCTTATTTGATTAGATTACCTTACACAGAAAATCTTCATTTTTCCACATAATGCAACATAATCATGGGAAGGATATTTTATCACATTCCACCTCTATCAAAGGGCAAGATATTACATAAGGGCAAGAATCATTGGGAGTAATTCTTAGGATTCTGCCTATCCCAATCTGTTTGTAGGCTTTCTAACCATTGGCTAATCCCTGTGCCAGTATCCACACTGTCTCATCAAATTCTATCAAGAATCCCGCTGATGTTTTAACTGGAATTGCATTGAATTTATATGGCTCTGACTTTTGTATATTGAATCTTTTTATTTTAAAATGTGATATATCTCTTTATTCATAATTTTGTCCATAAATCTTGCACATCTTTTCCTTTTTCATTTGTCATAATGAACATGACAATGATTTCTGGCCCAAAGCAAAACATTTGACTTGAGGTGGGACTTCTGGAATGGTTGAGTGAGGAGGTACGCAAATCCTCTCCCTCCAAAACCAAACTATAAAACCAGACAAAACTGTCAAAAATAACCACTTCAGGGTTTTGGAAATTGACCAGAGGCATCCATCTCATTGACAAGAATTTATTCAAGAAAAACTAAGCATCAGCGATCACAGTGGGCACCTATGGCATTTCATCCTGGGGCTTCTGTCATTGCTGACCCCATCTCTGCTGTTCAGTGTTTTGCTAGGGCAGGGCAAGCTGGAAGCACTGGGAGCCTTCTTACTAGAGGAGGCTGATTTGCTTTGGAGTGGAGCACAGATAGCCCAGGGCATTGTCAAAAGTGATAGTAGGAAAATCTAGGAATAATAGCAAACAGTTTAAGAAGGCTGATATTCTTGCTAGCCTGAGGTCACAATACTACTTGGGCAAGCAACAGACTGACAGACCAGCGAGGAAATTGAAAGGGAAATCCAGAGATTGAAATAGTGATAGTGAGCCTTCCTGAGTGTTCGCTCAGCCATGGTGATTTAGTAGAGGGTCTTGCCTGCTCAGGAATGTGCGCACACAGAGGAAAGATCGGATAGGGCTCTGGCTATCTGCTTTCCCCTGATGAATGTGAAGCCTTGAGTAGGCAGAAAGAATAAGCTAGAGCAGATCTGTAAACTGCTTGAACTTTGATTATATTCCTTAAAAACACGCAGCTCCACGGGCAAAGGGTGGAAGTCTTACTGGTTTAAGATGTTCATGCACAACATGTAACCAATCATTGGCTGACCGTTAAGCTATGCTGACTTCTAGGGAGCCAGGCTTAAAAATAAAAAACAAATACATTTTTAAAAACCTGAGCAGAGACATCGCTGGCTGCACAATGCTGAGAAGACAGACTCTACAGAGTTAATCCAGGCAAGTCATTAATGAAACAAAAAAGTCAGCAAAACAACTATCCCTGGAGGGGATAAGAATCCAGAGCTGCTAAAATATATTATTTAAAATTTCCAATTTAAAAAATTACATGCAAAACCCCCCCCCACAAACAAAACCCAGGAAAGTGTGGCCATCCACAGGAAGAAAAGTGCAGGAATTCAGGACATGCCACCCCTGAATACGCCACCTTGGCATATCGATTATTTTGAGTTAAAAGTGCTTAAATAACAGCAGGTGCAAGAAAGGCACTTGATCCACTCTTTTCTTTCTTTCTTTCCTTTTTTAAAATTTATTTTCCCTTTATTGATTTTAGAGAGAGAAGAAGTGAGAGGGAGAGAGAGATAGAAACAACGATGGGAGAAAACATCGATGGGCCCCCTCCTGCATGCCCCCCACTGGGGATCAGGCCCACAACCTGGGCATGTGCCCTGACCCAGAATCGAACCAGCGACCTCTTGGTGCATGGGTTGACCCTCAACCACTGAGCCACACCGGCTGGATGATCCACCCTTTCTTTGTGAAAACTCCCTTGAGAAAGCTGCCCTCCCTATGCCAGGAGGAAAGGAACGTTCTTATCACCAGAAATGGGAATCAAGGCCAAGAAAATTCTGTTTTAACAAACTTTGTTAAAATAACTCTTATCTTCCTTTAGTCTCTTCATTTATTTCAGTTACATTTCCACAATTGCCACTCTTTGTTCAACCCAATATATAAGCATTTAAGTTTTGTCACTTCTTTGGGTCTTTATTTCCTTATGAAGGCTCCCATGTCATGTAAAACTAGTATGAAATAAATCTGTATGCTTTTCTCATTAATGTCTTATGTCAGTTTAATTCCCAGGCACAGCCAGAGACTTTAAAGCGTAGAGATAAAGATTTTGCCTCCCCTACAAAGTCGATCAATAGAAACATCTCTGAGGGAGCCAGATGTTGGACATGGCAAGGGAAGACTTCAAAGCAATTACTATAAACATGTTTAAATAAGCAATATTTGAAGAGGTAAAGGAAGTGCAACAGCAACTCATCAAATAGAGAACATCGATAAAGAGATAAATCTTATTTAAAAAATCAAATAGAAATTTTGAAGCTTAAAAGTAGAATAATTGAAATGAAAAATTCACTAGAGGGACTCATAACAGATTTCAGCTGGCAGAATAAAATGAGTCAGTAAGGCCTGGCCGGTGTGGCTCAGTGGACTGAGCATCATCTCATGGACTGAGAGGTCCTGGTTTGATTCCCGCCAGGGCACATGCCCGGGTTGCAGGCTCGATCCCAGGTTGGGGGCGGGGGGGGGGCATGCAGGAGGCAGCCGATCGATGTATCTCTCTCTCTCTCCCTTCCTCTCTTTCTAAAAAATCAATAAAAACATATTTAAAAAAAAAATGAGTCAGTAAAATTGAGGATAGGTAAAAAATTATAAGGAGTTACAAAAAGGAAAATGAACAGAGTTTTAGAGATCTTAGGAACACCAGCAAATGATCCAACACAAGCGTCCAGAATTAGGGGAGGGAAAGAAAAGGGAAGAAAACATATTCAAGAAATTGTGCCTGAAAATAACGAAAATATATATAGTAAAAGGCATCTGTATTATTCTGTTTGGCCTGCCGTAACGAAATACCATAAACGGAGTGGCTTGAAGAAGACGTTATTTTTCACAGTTTTAGAGAACGAGAGGTCCCAAATCCAGGCGCGGCAGATTTAGTTTCCAGTGAGGCCCCTCTTCCCAGCTTATGGATGGTGGCCTTCTTGCTGTGTCCATACATGGCAGAGAGAGAGGGAGCTCTGGTCTCTCTTACTTCTCTTATAAGGACACAAATCCCATCATGAAGGCCCCCTCCTCATGACCTCATCGAAGGCTAATTACCAGACCTCATCTCCAAATACCAGCATATTGAAAGGGCTTCCACATATGAACTTTGGGGGGACACATACATTCATTCCATAACAGCATCCTACAAATGAATTTAAATAGTATATTAGAAAAGATGTAATACATAAAAGGCAGTGAAGCCCTGGCCAGTTTGGCTCAGAGGTTAGAACGTTCGCCCAAGGACTGAAGGGTCACGGATTTGATTCCTGGTCAAGGGCTCATACCTGGATTGCAGGTTCCATCCCGGCCCTGGTCAGGGTCATGCGGGAGGCAACCGATCACTGTGTCTCTCTCACATCCATGCCCCTCTCTCTCTCCCCCTCCCTCCCTTCCACTCTATCTAAAAATCAATGGAAAAATATCCTCAGGTGAGGATTAACAAAAATAAAAATTAAAAAAGCCAAAAAGGTAGTAAAAGAAGAAGAGAAAAACATAAATTACATGAGATATGTAAATAAATAAATCCAAATAAAATTTCAACAAGTAAATTAAAAGTAAAAGCATGGAAAAAAACTTATATTAAAATGACCAAAATCAGGAAAACTGACTATCAGTTGCTGGTAAAGATGAAACATGAACTCGCATTCACTGCTAGTGGGAATGTAAAATGATATATAAACACTATGGCCCTGGTCGGTTTGGCTCAGCGGTTAGAGTGTCGGCCTATGGACCAGAGTCGTGGGTTCAATTCTGGTCAAGGGCACGTACCTCGGTTGCGGTTCGTCCCCGGCCCTGGTTGGATCGTGAGGGAGGCAACTAGTCAATGTGTCCCTGTCACATCAATGTTTCTCTCTCTCCTCTCTCTCTCTCTCTCCCTTTCTCTCCCTCCCTCCCACTCTATCTGATGATAAATAGAAAAATATCCTCAGGTGGGGATTTAAAAAAAATGATACAAACACTTTGGAAGACAGTTTGGCAGTTTCTCACAAAACTAAACACTTACATGCTGGATCCAGCTGTTGTGCTTCTAGGTGTTAACCGATTTGAAGACTTCTGTCCACGTAAAACCTGCACATGAATATTTATAGTAACTTTATTTATAAGCCAAAAGGAAGCAACTGAAATGTCCTTTGGTAGGTGAATATATAAACAAACTGTGGCACAGCCATAGAATGGCATGTTATTCAGTGATAAAAAAAAAAGAAGAAGCCATAAAAAGGCATCATGAATTTTAAATTCATATTGCTAAGCGAAATAAGCCAGTTTAAAAGGTTAATGCTCTATGATTCTAATTATACGAGAATCTGAAAATGGCAGAGGTACAGAGAGAGTAAAAGGATCAGTGATTTCCAGGGTTTGGCAAGAGGTGGTGGTAGGTGGGGAAGGTTCAGTAGGTGAAACACAGGATTCTAAGGGTGTTGAAAGGCTTCTGTATAATAATGAAATTGTGAATATGTGACACCCTGCATTTTACCCAGTAAAAAATGTCCTCGTTAGTCATTTAAAAAATGCATGTCTCCAGTAACCAAATAGCCTAATATAAGCATTTCATAGGAAAGGCAACCAACGACTTCGAGAAAAAAAGTGAAGAGAATGTTCAATTTAAACAAAATAAATTTATTCTTGACTCCTCATTTAGATTGTTTGTTCTTCAAAGATAGGATTATTCTTCTTGGAGAATAAATTTAGATATACAGTAGCCCCTCAATAAATTATTGTTTCACTGATTTCAAAGATTTATTCAACACTTGATTAAAGAACAAACGCTATAGTTCATTGGGGCTAACTCTGTGTAGCTCAGGATGAGGTGCAGCGTCAGATGCCCTCTAAAAGGAAGTGTTGCAAGTTATATTACTGTTCAAAATATTTACCCACATGGGAGGCATGCTCTCCCCCCATTCAAAGGATGTTCACCCTCCGTGACTTGCTTTGGCCTCTGCTGGGCAGAATGTACCTCTGTACTCCTGACCTTGCACTTGGCTGTGTGATTTGC
Source organism: Tadarida brasiliensis (assembly GCA_030848825.1). Classification (NCBI taxonomy): domain Eukaryota; kingdom Metazoa; phylum Chordata; class Mammalia; order Chiroptera; family Molossidae; genus Tadarida; species Tadarida brasiliensis. The sequence continues at coordinate 52,091,477 of CM061264.1, forward strand.
GGTGGCCAATGGGAGTTAACAGATGTGATGTAAGCAGAGGCTTATTGTGTGTTTAAAAAGGTGAACTTGCCATCTCGTGCTTCTGCTATTGCCATGAGAATTCCTCCTGCCTACCTGTTGCTCCTTTAGCTAGGGTCCAGAAGGAATACTCATGGAGAGAGCCATCCAGATGAGCCCAGCCTAGATCAGCCAATCTCTCTGCCAACCAACTAGGAGAAATAAATGCTTATTGTATGCTTCTGAGATATAATGATTGCTGTTGTTCATCAAGCACTGACTAGTACAGGAGGTATCTTTATTTTATTATAAATTATCATCTGTATATAAGTTGATTTTACAGTGCCTTAACCTCTCCAAGTACCTTCATACATTCAACGTCTGGTCCCATACAAGGCAATGAATAAAACACTCCACCAGAGGTGAGTAATGTTTTGTGTATCAGTAAAAGAATATCTGACTGAGAATGTCCAGCCATTTAAGTGGGCTTTCGGAGGTCTAACTTTGGTAGTCAATCAGTAACAGCATATGTCTGTTTCCTTGATTTATCAACATGCATAAAATTTGGATGGCTGGGTGAGATTAGGAAAAACGTTTCACACTTTTCAAAAAGAAATTGGTTAACGGCTCCAGGGGAACTCTCTAGATATGAGATTCCCATGTCCCCATCATGGTGTCAGGACCTTGGCTGCAAGCCGAAGGAGTCTAGGGAGAAGGTGGTTGTGTCCTACAAATTCTTTGAGATCAATTAAAAAACTGAGACAAAGAGAGAGAAGAAAAAAAAAAAAAGAAAAAGAAAGAAAAAGGAAAACAACAACATAAAAACAAAACCCCAACCTGTTTGGACTTTACTATGCCCCAGGTATTGGAAATGTATATTCTCATCAAGTCTCCTTATTCTGGTGAGGAAAAATGTGGTGTGTACTACTGGGGGTACTTGTAGTGTGCCAATCACAAATTACAGGGCTAACCTTCCAGATCGCCCAGCATTCCAGAGGTCTCCTTATTCAGAATGACAATCATAAATTCAGTACCTACCACAGAGCTTGGCACAAAAGAAACATTCGATAAATGTCTGTTGAATAAATGAAAGTTTACAATTTTTATAAAAAATAATAGCAGCGGTAGTAGTAGTAAGCATATGTGTCAGGTAGCCTAATTCAATACCAATTCTGTTATTTATATTTCATAAATGAAGGGGCAAACGTGAGGGTATTAGCAAAATCCGATTCATTTAAAATGTTAGTCCAATTTCCTCCACAATACTGAGTCCTCTGAGGTTTCTAGTTCAGTGCCAGAGGTTAGCGATGAGCTTTGTGCAGGGTTTCTGCTGCTTCATCGGAGTGGTGGCTGGGGGCACCAAGCGTGGCTGGCAGGAGATGAAAACCTGGGCAGAGGACAGCACTGCAAAGGCCTGTGATTGCCTGCAGCTGGGGCTCGCTGGGGATGTTGAGGAGGAGCGGGCAGAGAGGAGGGATGGGGCTGTGAGTGGGACTAGGCAGGTTAGAGGTGGCATGGAGCCACAGCCTGAGAAGGGTATAGGCTGGGCCTCCCCTTCCCTACTCCTGAACTTCTCACGGGTGGGGCGGAGAGGTGCTTTGGGGACCCTTCTGGCTGGGGTCAGTGTGTAGCTGCCACTGATCCTGTTTCTCTACCCCGCTGGGAGAACCTTGGCTGGGCACCAGGAGGGTCACAAAGTCTGCAAAGGAGGTGTGTGCATGGTGCTGGTGGTGGGGGCGGGGGAGATCCTTTAGTTAAGTTATGAGCTTATCTGAGCCTCATTTTCCTATCAGTATAAAAGTACTGTCTCAGGAGAACAGGTGAGGATTGAATGAACCATATAAATGTGCCACTCTTTTAGGCTAGCATAAAGTCAGCATGGGCCATTTCTACGGTTCACGATCATGCTGGCGAAAGCCCGGGCACAGGAGCAGGCCAAAGAGCCTGTTCAATCAGAGACCATGCTGCATTATGCCTAGGCTTACACTTTAGAAAATGCCGTAGTGAATATTCGGCCACGTTTCCGGAGGACTTAGATTGCATTTCGTTCCCCTTTTCACTGCAGTTGAGGAATTTCTGGTATGTTGTTTGAATAAAACACAAGGTTATTCTCTTATGATTCCTGCCTGTGTGATGTGGAATTACATTCTACTAAGGACGCTCGGCCCTCAAAGGCCCTTCTTTCCCAAGGCCCAGAGAAGGCCCAGGTTCTAGGCTCTTCATCACCGGCTGCAGGGGGTCCCCCGTCCTTGCTGGGAATCTGGAAGGGGGACACAGCAGCTAGACAACCTCCAGGATGCCTGGAATTCTGTCCCCTCTTGCTTTCCAAAGGGTAAACCCAGGGTCAGTGGGTCCTTCCCAGAGTTGGATGATTTTTTTTTCAAATTTTAATATGTTTTTATTGAGTTTAGAAAGAGAGGAAGGGAGAAGGAGAGAGAGAGAGAAACATCAATTGGCTGCCTTCTGCATGCACCCCAACCAGGGACTGAGCCCACAACCTGGGCATTGTGCCCTGACCGGGAATCTAACAGATGACCCTTCCATGCACAGGATGATGCTCAACCAACTGAGCCGTACCAGCCAGGGCTGGATGGTAATCTTTAAGCAGCCCACAGATTCATTGTAGAAGCTGTGGACCCTGTGAGAAGATACTTACTAAGAAAGGCTCCTGGTGGCTAACTGGGCTCAAATAAAAAAAAAAACAGAACCTAGCAGCCATTTCTGCACAGGGACCTCCCGCACAAACTGCGCTTCAGGGAGAAGCCTGCACTGAACTGCCTGCCTGCATTGTTTTTGCCATCTGAGCTGCCGTTATGAAGGAGTTTTTGGACTCCTATTTCAACCAATAGGACTGAGGCTTTTCCTATCCAATCAGAGATGCTCAGCTATATCCCCAGTTTCACGGACCAATCAGAGCAGCTCTATTCTGACCAATCAGAACAGTGCCTTTTGGACCAAACTGCTAGGATTTGGAGTCCTTTGCATAAGGACAAACCAATCAGGGGCCAGATGTGGGGACTTCTGTCTGTATAAGCCAGCTCCCCTCTGGCTTTGGGAGTGCATTTTCCCTTTCCACTGAAGACTGAACACCGCATTTCCCTGGCTGAACTGAGAGGAGCAGACCAGGGCAGGCCAGAGAAGACCAGAGCAGAATGGAGTAGACCAGCATGGAGCAGAGCAGACCAGCGAGAAGCAGAACAGAGCTGTCTAGCTGACAGGGACCTGGCCCCAGGGCTGCCTCACAGTCCTGCTGTTTCCACAGCTGTGCTCTACCACAATTGAGCTGTTTTGTACTGAATAAAGTTTCCTTCTTCACTGCACCCCAAATTAGGGATTCCTGTTGGCATTGAATTGGAACCAACAACCGTTGACAACCTACTTCAAGAATAGTGAAGTAGGATTTCACTATATTTTTTCACTTAAAAAAAATATTAACAAAGTTTTATTTCAATGTTGTTGTTTTTTTCTCTGCTTATACAAAGAGGTAATTCCATAAATGGGTGATTATGTGGTGGCTTAAAGAACCCTCAATGGGACTTGTGAGTTTGCACCAGCCTAAGTTGAGTTATAAGAAAGTTAAAATCATCACCATCATCATTAGTGATGTAAAGATTGTGCGAAAGAGGAAGCTATTATAAGTTCATCTTCCCCCCCACCCCCAGCACTTTGAGAGCTGTCCCGTCTCCAGACCTTTCTACATATTGTCCTTTTCAGTCCTGTCTCTCTTCCACCTGGGGAAGTCCTTCACCACCTTCAAGATTCAACTCAGATGTCTCCTCCTCCGAGAAGCCTTCCTTGACCGCTTTTGCTTTAATGTGGCATGCTCTCCTTTATACTCCTTGAGGCTTGGCACTTAATTCAGTTTTTGTATTCTTCACACATATTATGATCACGTACCTCCCTGTGCTCAGCCTTAGATGAAGACTATCTTGAGAGGCTGAATTGAATTGTTAATTCACCTCTACTATACCCCTTGTACCTTGTACAGTGGCTGCACAGAGAAAGTTCTTAACAAATACTTCATTAATGAACAAGGAATGACTGAAAGAAGAGTGAAGAGAGCCCAGCCTCCAAAGGAAACTTGGAAGTTTTCTCTTACTCCCAGTTGGCCTGTGTTGCCAGACCCTTTGTGTGATTTGTACTGATTCTAGCCCATTAAAAAAAATACCTTTTTATTATAGGTTGAAAGTTGTTTTTCAAGCTCATGGCCATCAAGCCTAGAATTAGGTTGCAAATATGTGTCTTTGGTTGTTTGTAATGAAAACAAGATTGAATGGGGAGACCTTTCCTGGGAAAGCTTATGCAATATTGTTATAAAGAGTCGTCTTTATAACACTGCAAGGAAATATCTAGTCTTTCAAAAGTTTTACAAGGATGTTAGGGAAGGAGATGACCTCCAGGTCTTGCCAATTCTGTCTCTGTGGTTCTACTTATTAATTTGCAAAAAGGCCACACTGCATTATTCTTAGCTGAGATAAGCACTTAAAAAATGCTTTGGTGCATAGCCTGCCTTCATGTTTGTGAACTTAAGTTCATTTTGTACTTCTTTCTTCATTCTGAACAAATAATTTACCAAGATAAACAGATATGTAGTACATCGTGAATGATCCTGCAATGCATCTCTTTTGTAAACTTCATTTCCCTTTCTTCTGGTATACAAACCTCTTTCTAGAAATATACCTGTTCCACTTGTGACAAACACTATCAGTTCAGCGCACAGATATCCTTGGAAAATTGTTGTCTTGTACATGACTGGGTTGCACTGATAGTGTTTGTTTTTTTGTTTTAGAATATAAGATTTTGTGGGGGAGCCGGGCGACCCCCCCCACCGCAGGGGAGCCCAGGCGGAGCGGTGGAGCCGCGACCCCGCCACCACGGGGGAACCCAGGCGGAGCGGGGGAGCCGGGCGACCCCCCCCACCAATGGAGGAAGCCGGCAACACACAGGAGAACTGAGCAAACTGAACAACGAAATTGACCCAGAGACATGGAGGGTGGAGTACGGGATGACGGGCCTCAGAGGAGGGGGGAGGCGGGGGAAAGAGATAAATCACAGAGCCTATGTGCATGGGTGCATAACCAATGGACATGGACAACAGGGATGGGGAGGAGGAGAAGGGGAGGGGGAGGAGGGTGTCAATGGGGGAAAAAAAGGAAAAACATCTGTAACAAAAACAAATTAATAATAAAATAAATTATAAAAAAAAAAAGAATATAAGATTTTATTGGGAGTGGTGTTAATATTTGGCCTCTCTTAATGCCCTAATTTAGGATGAATCCACCATCCTCCATGTTCTTGCATAAAATCGTAATGCAATGTTCTATAGACCCTTGTGTGCAGACCTGTTTTGTCCATCTCCTTGAGGGGGGAGACCTGTTCTGGTTCCTCTCTTATCTCCAGGACCTAGCCCTGGGCCTGCCACCAAGGAGGTACTTGGTAAATGCCTTTTGAATAAGTAGATGAACAGGTGAACAGTAAGTGAATGGAAGCCTGTGACTTTTAACTTTCAGCCATTGGAAGCACAGCATGACTGCATCTAGCACCTGTAGGGCCAGTGTTAGTAAAAGGATAAGAAGTTGGGGATGTTTGGGCAGTGTTGAGAATTAGTGGTGACAGAGATCTCTCAGATAGAGAGAGGGAAAGAAGATAGTGGAAGGCAGTTAAATGGGGGAAAGAAGTGTAATGACGCAAGGGGAATAGGGAAGAACAGAGAAAGAACCCCATCGGTCAGACTGGGTTCTCCCTCCTCATTTGCCCTGAGCTCCAGGACCCACTGACCTCCTTTGGGTTTTCCTTTGTAATCCTTCCCCACTTGCACCAATTCCTGTCAGAGGGGTTGCAGCACAGGGTGAGGGCTTGTGAAGAGGTGGAATATAGCAACTGAATGTAAAGGTTAGGAATGCATTTAGCCAAACAGTTTGAAGTTATGTTAAAATGCCAGGCTGCATTACAATGTTTTACCCCCCAAGGGGTAGGCCTTCTAAGTGACTAATCATCTTTTGCCTATCAAATGTGGTAGGGTCTAGTGGAAACAGCCCATGAACAGCCTGGTATTCCATTTCTCCAAGCTCTGCCAGGGTTGATGCTGGGTTGATTTGGAGGGTTGGCTGGGTTAGGCTAAGGTTAAGCCAAAAGATCTTCTCAAAGTAAGTGGCATTTGGAAGGTAACCACTATATGTTTCCAAACAACAGATGATGTTGACAGAGATGTGACCTTAAAGGTTTGTGACCTCAGATTTTTTCCTGATTCTTATTTGTCGAAAAATGTCTGACCAGGGGTCATGTTTGAAGAAAAATTACAATTTCTCAAATTCTTTTTATTAATCATTAGTTTTTTTAAGAAGCAGGGAATAGACATTGACTGAAACGCAGGTGTCTTCTTGTTTAATTGTGAAGACCTTTTAGGGATCTCTCAAATGCCCTTCAAAATCTGGTAGTTCATATTTAAAGTATAAATATTTAAGTGAAATAAGAAACTTGCCTGATGGGCAAAATGAGACGTTTTGAGCTCTTCACTTGAGTTCAGGGTGGTACCATCAGTATCTCTGTACCTGAGTGCTTGGCATATAGTGGGAGTTCGTAAATATTTGGCACATGAGTGGGGAAGCTGAGGGCCAACTGCATTCTGCAATCCTGTTCTGCTGTTTCAGTTGGAAGCAGCTAGTTGGCTATAGCTAATGGGACCTTAGCATTTTGATTTCTTTAAGTATAAAAGTAGGTAGAGTAAGAAGCTAAGCATACCTTTAAGCCTCCTATTCTCAAAGCTTGTTATTAACAATAAACCTATTTTATTAGAACCGTGTGTGTGCATGTGTGTGTGTGTGTATGTATGTGTGTGTGTGTGCTTGCAGAAAAACCTTGCAATGTAACAGAACCAGTTTTCTAAAAGTTTACTATTCTATCTTTTGTAATCAGTACTCCATGCCATTGCAGTCACTGCAAATGGGTGAGCAGATAGCTCCAAGATTCTGTAAGACCACAGTAATTTGAACTAAACTAATGACCATATCATTCTATATTTTTCCTGATTGCAAAGTCATATGCTTTTCCATTGTACGAATAAAAAAAGCAGAAAGAAATGAAACCTGTGAGTTGCCACTTTGCATATGTTTCTAGAGTATTTTCCGTGTAAGAATGTATAATAGGCAGAATTCCAAGATGGCCTCTATGATCTCCACCCTCTTGGGTTATTCCTGTAATTATATTACATGGCAAAAAGGATCTTTACAGAGGTAATTAAGTTACTAATCAGTTGACCTTATAATAAGGAGATTATTCAGGTGGGCTTAGCTTAATCGTACGAACCCTTTAAAAGCAAAGTTTTCTCTGGTTAGCTAGAGAAGAAGTCAGAGGTTCAAAGTGTGAGAGGAATTCAACACGCCATTGCAGGTTTGAAGATGGACAAAGCCACAAACTGAAGAATGTGAGTGACCTGTAGGAGTTGAGAGTAATTCCCAGTTAACAGACAGTGAGTCAGGGGAGACCTAGGTTCTACAACCAGAAAACAAAAACAAAAACAAAAGCAAAAACTGGATTCTGCCAACAACCTGAATGAATTTTGAGGCAGATTCTTATACAGAGTCTCCAGCTGGGCCAATACCTTGATTTCAGTCTTTGAGAGCCTAAGCAGAGGATGTAGCTAAAGTGTACTGGACAACTTACCCTTGGAAACTGTGAGATAATAAATTTATGTTTTTTACAGCTGTAAGTTTGTGGTAATTTGTTATGCAATAGAAAACTAGTGTGAGTGTGTGTGTTTATAATTCTATGCATATACTTCCCTTAAGCAAAAGAGATCGTATTTTTACTAAACCACATAAAATCAGTCTAGCTAGAGGTTTATAAAAACTCTTGTAGGCTAGTGATGAAATGAATTTTATAGTACACATGGATTCTAATAATTTTTTAAAAGCCCTTAATTAAGAGTGTTAGCTCTAGATTTAAACTTCTTATTGCTTTATCCTTTTGCAAGATTCTGTGAGGAGTATACACATCTGTGTAGTATGTACTCTCAGAGAGTTGAGATCTCTGTGAAACCAAATCACTTCAACAAATAATCGCTGAACACCTTGCATGCACTACTAAGCACTGGGCTTAGCCCTAGAGATTGAATGATAAGTATTTCTTGTTTTCTAGGGGCTTTATGTGGATGGGTGAAATAGTCGAGTCCATAGATAATGGCAGTATAGAATGTTAAATACTATAATTAGCTAATACAGGAGCACTTATGAAAATAACCTGATTCAAATTTGAGAGGGGTGGTGATAGGGAAGTCCTAAAGTTGAGGAAGAAGGAGGCGATAACCAAGTTGAGGGCATGCTGCACAGGCATGTACAGATGTGCAGGAGTGAGGTGTGTGTGTGTGTGTGTGTGTGTGTGTGTGTGTGTGTGTGTGTAAAGTGTTTTCAGCACAGGAAATACATATAAAACATGCCTGGAGGTATGAGAGGATTTGATAGACCTACAAGCGTTTCATTGTATCTAGAACTAGAATGCAAGGGACAAGAGGTGAGAGGAAGATAAAGAGGTACATAGGGGCTAGTTATACAGGGTCTTATGTACTAATTTGAACTTTATCCTGAGGACAATAGGAAACATCATTAAAAGTATTAAGCATAGGAGGGATTAACATTTTGAAGCTTTCCCTGCAGAAAAATCTGTGAGCCTTCTGGAGATGAACTGTAGGGAACAAGATCAAATATTGCAAAGAGATCAGACCAAACTCTTCCAGATTAGAGATAGCTGAACTGAGTGATGGTGGGAATGGAAAGGAGAGAAGGGTGTATGGACTTGAGAGATAATAGGGATGAGATCAACATGTGTTTGTTTGGACCTGGGCTATGGAGAAGGGGAAGAGCAAAGGTTAATGTCCAGGTTTCAGGCTTGTGAGGCTGGGTAACTGTATGCATCAACCAACAAGATGAAAACCCAGAGGAGGGGCAGTTTGGGGGAAGAGATGAGCTCAGTTTTGAACATGCTGGTTTGAGGTATACGTGGGATAGCCAAAGGGAAATATCAAGTAGAAAGTTGTTCTAAAAGTCAGAAGAAAAATCTGGGCTAGATAAAGGTTTTTACAGGTGGGTGCTATGAAATTCTTGTTGAGGAAGGGAGTTGAAATTGTTGGTAAGAGAATGGCAAGTGATAAAATCTATGCTCTTTATCTGTAAAATGGGTATAACATCTGTAGCAATCTTGCAGACAACATGGCCAGAGGCATGGCAAACTCTGACGCATAAATGTGTAGACATTACAAGCAATGGATACCCAGATATCTCACCTAAGGTATATGAGGAGAGTGTGGCTTCTCAGGCTGTTCTAGCTCTTCATAGGACAACTGCCTACATTGGTGGTGATGGTGTTTCAGCTGGGAAGGCTGAGATCCTGCCAGGTTGAAGGAAGCCCTGAAGAGGAGCTGACCCAATCTTTTATATCCCCAAACATGTCACTGCCAAACTCCAGTATAATTCCTTTATAAGTCTGAAAAAAACCTTCCTTTAGCAAGCCCATTACCTGTATCTAATCAGCATAAATTTCAGGTACAATTCTTTACTAAGACATCAGCACCTTCTTGGTACATTGTCCTAGGTGTTAGAATGATCACTAAACATCTTGAGTATGCAGTTACCTAAGAAGGACTTAGCTGGAAGGCTTAACTAAGACCCTAGTTTACAGAGTAGTCCCAAGAATTAAATGATGTACATCATAAAAATGCTTGATACAATGTCTGACATAAACTAAGAATTTAATACATGTTTGTCACTACTGATGTTAGTTGCTATTACTTGTTATTGCTTTTACTACTGCTGTAGCAACTATTGCAAAAGAACTACAGACAAGAGGATATTGGCAGAAAAGAAAGTGTACCTGGAAGTCATGATGAGGCTGAAATAATTGCAGTGAGTGAAGTGTTCGAGTTTAAGCTTTAAGAGAGGGAATAGCTCTGAGTGACGACAGGACTGTAACAATCTAGGATGCACGTGGGAGGATGAGTGATGTGAAATGAAAAGATAGCAAAAGGAGATGTGAGATGAGGGTCTTTAGCACTAGGGAGGTCGAAGAAATCAGAGGCTGGGGAATCGGGTAAGTTAGTTATCCATATGACTATGGAACACTCCCAGGATGACAGAATAGCTTGGATGAGAAGAACACTTGTGAATAAGTGCTAACATCTTTAATAAGACAAGGAAGTACCAGAACTTTACTGGTAGGATTCCCATGCCTGAGAGTGTGTCTGGATCCCATGGGCTCAGCAGAGTTGTTATGTGCACTGCTTACCTGTTGGCAGAGTCTCCCTCTCCTCTACCTTCAGCAAGTGACTCTACTGGGCCAGTTACCAGAGACCTGCTAGGACAGCGTCTTTAGGCCTGAGCTGGCTGTTTGGAATACATCCGATGTACATAGACCCGTTCTTCCAGTTCAGGCAAACTGCCCTGATTCCAGGAAGAAAGACCCCTTAGAGCCACTTGACTGAACATGACGAAATCTGTTCTCATTCTCATTTAGAATGCAGAGACTTGTGTGGTGACTCACACACTTGAAAAGCTCAAATTAAGTAGTGGTGATCTCAACCATGATTCACTGATGAAAACTGGAAAGTGATTCATCTTTATATGCTTGTCCTTGGGCGGCACGAGGCTTAGAGGTCTTTTTCTGAACACACTGCACTCAAGGAAAGACACCAGGCCCTCCTGTGGTGGTATTTCAGTAATTGCACAGAGTCATTCACTACATTTTCTTACAAGGCCATTTGCTTTAGTCCATTTTATTCCCATCTGCAATCTGTAAGATGCTCTTGTGCTATAATGACTCATTGCTGATAAATTAGGGAAGGCAATGATGCTTTCGGGCCAAAGGTGGGGGGTACATTTAGTAACCCTTTGGTGCAGATTCACAACTCTATAATCTGCAGGGACCATTGTATCTTTTTTAGTGTCTGTTTATTATCAAGGGATAATTTTTTTTTCTAAAAAGAATTAAATTAATCTATAAGATCCTAAGAGGAAATACTAATAAAAAATACTAAAAACTGAAGATGATTTATAACGAATACACTCAGAGATTCATAACGCTCGTGTACCAGGGATAGCATTGTTCAAAATTAAAATTGGTGCCCAAAAGATCCATTTGAAAAGGAAGACCACACCATTTGACCATAATTCGTAGTTATTTGTGCACCTTCTCTGTGCCCAGTCGCTGTGCTGACTCCGCAGGGCGAGGTGGAGACCCTTCCTGTGAGCCTCCCTAGCACCTCATGCTAATGCTCGCTGTGGCTCTTGTAACCACTCATCCCAATGCCATCTGATGCATCTGTGACCTCCTCCTGGCCTCTGATGCTTATAGCTAACATTGTACTGAACTTATTTTGTGCCAGGCACTGAGTCAGAGCACTAAAAATGTTTTAACTCATTGAATGTTTATAGAAACTGTATTTTTATAGAGAAAGAAACGAAAGCACAGAGGCATTAAATATTGCCCAGGGTCACAGAGCGTAAGATGGGTGACCCAGGGTCTAAAGCCAGGTGGAATCGCTCCCGTCCATGGTGTTCATTCCTCTCCTGTGTGCCTCTCTGTGAGTCTCTTTCCTGCCCGTTGTTGCTTCCCTGGTACTGGGTGTCATATCTGGCTTCTCAGCTCTCCTATGTGTCTCCCTTTGGTCTATTTTCGATATAGCTGCCAGAGTAATCTTTTGAAACCATTAGTTCCAGTAACTACCAAAGCCAAAACTCCCAATCTCACTTAGAATAAAATCCAAACGTCAGTGAGGTCCTACATAATCTGGCTACTGCCCACATCGTAACCTCATCTTTACCATTTCCTGTCTTGTTCAGCCCTTCCACCTACATCATTCTTCTTGCTGACCCTGGAATATAGCAATTCCTTCCTACCTCAGGAGCTGGGAGATTGCTCTTCTCTCTACCAGGGAGATTCCTTCCCTGACATTTCTTTTGCTTTACTGATAGCTCTCCTCAAACATCATTTTCTCAGAGGCCTTTTCAGACCACCCTATCGATATTATAGCTTGTCCATCCCAGTCACTGACTTGCCTTCCCCCACTTCATAGCACTTAATCATTATCTGAAATTTTACACAACAGTGCCACCTTCATGGTGATAGACAACTTATTGTCTTGTTCACTGTTGTATCTTGAACACAGAACAAGTGTCTGGTTCATGGTAGACACTCAATAAATATTTGTTGAACGATGCTTGTCTAGTAATAGATATACATTTTTTTAAATGAGTGAATAAACGCATGCAATCTTATAGATGAAACACAGATCATTTTAATACACCATGAAAATGTTTATGAGTGCATAGAAGAGGAATTCCTAAGTATTTCTGGAGAGAATGATGCTGAGCTGAATTTTGATAAAGTAGTAGGAATTACTTAGGCTTAGAATAGGTGCAAAGAGCCTCTTGATCAAAGGTAACAAGATCTGAAAAGAATTGCAGGTGTGAAATAAAGTATTATGTGTGTATAGGGAATCACAAGTAGTTGGAATATTCTGGAGCCATAAAGTATAAGTTATGAAGAAATAGAAATGATCCAGGAAATATAAGCAGGAGCTACTTCATCTCTCTTCAACATGGAAATAAAAATGTAAAAATATCATAATCAACCAAACCAAATTATCTTCTTTTTATAAATTAATGGAATGTATTAATATATTAATGGAATTTAAAAAGTTATTACTATTTGTTATTCATCCCCCCCCCCTTTTTTTTTTAACTTAGATACTCAGAGTTACTGACAGCATCCAGACAAAGAAAGAAAAAGGATATCCTGAGACACAAGGGCAATAATCACGAGCTCTTAGTGCATGAGCGACTGAGGTTACTCCTAGATGATGAAGACTGTCTGGAGCTGTCCCTTAGCAGGCCGTGACTTACCCTATGGCACTGTCCAGAATGCAGGCGTCCACTCATGAGGTGGAAATTCTTATTTCACTGAGAGAAACGATTTTTTTTTCTTATTTGTTGTTGATTGCTCCTGCTAGAATATAAGCTTTTTGAGGGCGACTTCACACAACTTGTTTATCACTGTATCCCCAGCACCTAGAACTAAATGAACATTTGTTGAATGAACATATGATATCCAAGTGGAGATGTGTAGTCAGCATTTGCTTTCACGTGTCCAGAGATGGTTCACTGGAATAGAGGGTAAATAAAAATGATTTGTGTGGAGATGGTCCCCAACATTGTCAGTTGCTTTGTGGATTAATTTTATAGGTAGACCTTGAAATACCCATAAAGGAGACATAAGCTAAATAAAAGAAAGACCAGGACTAAATGTCACAGAGCTCGGTGAATGAGGAAGAATCGCTAGAATGTCTGTGGATGGTAGCAATAATTTGAGATGGAGAGTGGTATCAGCGTGGGAAGTGGTTTAGCCTGAGTATGGGAAAGTAATGATGTACAAAAGGATGTAGAAGGACCGTTCTTCCCCTACCCTCATGTGCCACCTGGACCCGCTGGTACTTAGAGTTTGAGAAAACAGGCAGCCCAAGAGGACTGAGGGAAAGACAAGTTCCCATGGAGGATCCAGATTTCTGGTTAGACTGGGAAGGTGAAGGAACGTTCTATGACTGGGTTGAGGATAGAAAAAGGATTGTTGCAATGAAATCAAGAGTTCTGTAGAGCACTGAGAAGTAGGACACCTATGGAAAGAAGAATCAGAGGTGAGGAAGGAGCATAGGATAGTATAGAAAGGATAGCGTGTAAGGTAATGGTGGATTATAGAGCGCTGCATTTTGACCGATTACCAAATATGGCAGAGATGAGGGGCAGAGTTACATTGATTGTTCTAAAGGGAGGGACAATACTTAATCTGCAGTTATCTCCAACAGTGTTAATTCATTCTACAGATATTTGTTGAAGATTTGCCAGCTATGTTCTGGTCATTGTGAATACACAGGTTCTGGCCCCTTTGTAGTAGGTGATATAGTCTAGTAAGAATAGATGGATTTATCCCAGGGACGTGGAAGTGGGGTACAGACTGACATTTGCCAGAAGAGGGGGTGGGGGAGGGGAGCAATGAACACAGAACTTGTACGCGTGTACTCATAACCAATGGACATGGACAACAAAAATGGGGACGGGGCAGGGAGGGAGGGGGAGGAGGGTGTCAATGGGGGAAAAAAGGAGAAACATTGTAACAAAAGTAAATTAATAATAATAAAAAAAATAGTCACCAGGATGTAAAGTCAATATACTATAGGTAATATGGTCAATAATATTGTGGTGACTATGTATGGTGCCAGGTGGGTATTAGAATTTTTGATGAGATCACTTCGTAAAGTATATAATTGTCTAATCACTATGCTGTACACCTGAAACTAATATAAAATAATATTGAATGTCAACTATAAATGGAAAATAAAAAATTTTTATTATCACAAAAAAAAGAATAGATGGATTTAAACATAGATATTATTAGTAATATAATAGATCCAATGAAGGATATATGTAGAATGCAATAAGAATTTATAATTAGGGAAACTACCTTAATCTAGAGATTCAGGGAAACTTATTCCCAAAAGATGAGTACAATAGTCCCCCCCTTTTCCACAGTTTTGCTTTCTGTATTTTTAGTCAACCACAGTCTGAAAATATTAAATGGAAAATTTCAGAAATAAACAATTCTTAAGTTGCACACTGTTCTGATTAGTGTGATGAAATCTTGTGCCATCCTGCTCCATCCTGCCCTGGAATAAATCATCCCTTTGTCTAGTGTATCCCACTGTACATGCTTCCCAGCTGTTAGGCACTTAGTAGCCATGTCAGTTATCAGTCAGATTGACTGTTGCGGTATTGCAGTGCTTGTGTTCAAGTAATCCTTATGTTACTTAATAATGTCCCCAAAGCGTAAGAGTAGTGTTGCTGGTGATTTAAATATGTTGAAGAGAAGCCACAAAGTGCTTCCTTTAAGTGAAAAGGTGAAAATTCTCTACTTAATACAGAATGGAAAAAAATCATACGCTGAGGTCACTAAGATCTATAGTAAGAATGAATCTTCTATTCATGAAAGTGCCTATTTATACATTAAGCTTTATCATAGGTATGTATATACAGAAAAATCATAATATATGTAAGGTTCAGTACTATCCTCAGTGTCAGGCAGTCACTAGGGGTCTTGGAACGTATCCTCTCACCCCCTTGTATTGATAAACCCGATCATAAGGGCAGACAAGGGCAAAGTCTTTGAGGCAAGAAGGTAGAGTTGCCTGGCACTGTAATACATAGGTAATGTTCTGTAAAACTTAGTTCTCAGTAAACCTTTAGTACTCTGTCATGTTTTGTAACATGGAAAGTGTTTCATGTCAAATGTGGCATTGGGCTAAGTCCCTAGTGAAAGCATTTATAGTACCTGCAAGTGTTGTTGTCATTTATGCATTCTCAATAGGTTGGCTTTGACATTTTCCTTCAACATTGTTTTTATGATTGATACAGAAAATTGAAAGAATTGTTTAATCTTTAATTGAATTTACTCAGCAACTACTGATTGCAAAATGTTGTAGAAGACACAAAGATGGTCAATGAGCTCAATGACATTACAATGTTATTGAAAATGCTACACACAAAAATAAATGATAATATAATATGATGATATAATAGATATTACAAGACAGTGTGAGAGGTACAAACAGGATGTACACTGGAGTCATAGAAAGGAGATAATTCTCCTGAAATTGTCTGAGAATGCTTTATGATGGAGTTTGAGTTTGAGATAGTCTTTGAAATATCTTATAAAAGAGGCTAGAGCCAGATATTTTGATTCCGAAGTGATCTTCTCAGGGTTTGTATTAGAATCATTTTGGTTACAGAAAATATAACCCAAAGTGGCTTGAATGAGAAAGGGATATACTGGCTCACAGAAATAAAAATTTTATCAGTAATGTAGACATCACGTACAGTTTGCTCAAGTACCTAGTTATATTTCTCTTTACTTCTCTTGGCCTTCATCTTCTCCTTTGTCCTCAGCCTGTTTCCTTCATAGTTGACAGATGGCTGCCCTCGCCACAGGGCTACATGCTTCTTTGTTCAAATCAGGAGGAGAGACTAAGTCTCTTCTGTAAGGGTCCTGAGGCTTGCTCTCACAAGGTCGTCTTCTATCTCATCACTATGGGCATGGAGGTATTCTATAACTGTTTGTCTCAAATTTGGGTCACCTATTCTTGATCTAAACAGCAAGGCAAAGAGATTAAAAACTATGGCTTAAAAATCACTAAAGCTAGGCAACCATGTGACAATTAAATTCATTGCAAAATGACCTATAATTCTAAGCAGTAGCCATCTAAAAGCCAGTAAGTTTGAATTTTGGCTGTTTGTCTAGTCCTTTGCTATTTTTTTATTCTTAGATAAATTTTTATTTAATAGATATGTATTGAATGTTTATCATGGCATTGTGCTAGGTGCTGGGGATGTAATATCAAGATGAATCAGTATTTATCCCTGAGGATATAGTATGAATGGTGAGAGCAATGAAGTGTTGTGATAATAGTAATGACTGTGGGAAGCAGAGAGTGCTATGAGGGCAGAGAGGAGGACCACCCAGGTCAGGTGCTGAAGGGGATCATTCTCAGATGGAGTAACTGGGATTGGAAAATAAAGTTAAAGCATGTATAATAAACTTTCCTGTTTAATATTAGTGTGGTTTTTCTCTCTTTAAAATAGAAGCAAAAAGTATGCCAACATACTAAGGATTCAACTAACAAAATACATTTTCCCTTGAAATAATTTCTGAATCAGAGATAGCTTTATTCTTTTAGTCAGTAATGCAAGTCAGTCAGAAGGGCATTTAGGTGAATATTGCCAAATTTTGTTCCTTCAGACAGAGAAAGCAGTTCAGATCTTCACCCATCTAACTTATACATTTGTTAGTGTAGAAGAAAGATAAATTTCCCTCTACCCACCTGAGTTCTTGATTGAGACCCTTATAAGAAAAGACAGATTAACAAGAGAAAAGCAAATCTATTTATTAACACGTATAGCTCATGTTGATGTACGAAACATCTAGACCTGTACAGAATTTTTATGAGTTTATTTGAGCCAAACTGACAAGATCTCAAATGTTCTGAAGAATAATGGTTTTGCAGTTTCTTTTATGCAATTGAAATTATGGAGGGAACTAAGGAACATTACACGGAGGTGGGAGAAACAAGGAAGGGGTTGGATTATAGGATAGTTAACAAGATTGTGTGCTCTCATGAGGGTTAATACCCCCTTGGCAGGATGTTACTTCTGGTATTTCAAAAGTGTGCCAACCTTGATGCATAAGAACAATGGACAGACAGGGCTGGCTTAAAACCTTTCACTAAGAAGTTATAGGCCTGGGCCTGACAACCCACCATGAACTGCCCAGTCAGGAATCTATGATCAGATTACTCTGTGTGGTTACTTTCCATAGAAACACCTCCCCCCTTTTTTTTTTCATTTATACTCATGTATACATGACAATACCCGGGGGGGGGGGGAAGTAACTCTCTGGGAGGGCTTAGAATTCAGACTTAACTACCATCTTAATAGGAAAAGGTGAATATAGGCCTCTTAGGGAAGAGTAAATACTTTTTAGGAAAGATGACTGGATCCTTGGAAGAATAGCCAGGAGGTATGATAGTTTACAATAAAGTTTGTCTGAGTGTGGGATGGACTTCTAGTTTCCTCTTCTGTAATAAGGAGCTTTAGGACAACTGAGTTCCTCTTGGAGGATTTGCAGTTAGACAGATAAGGGGAGTTCAGAGAAACCCTCTGCCTGCATTTACTGTTTTTAAAGTACTTATAGCTCAAAATAATCATTAAGTCAAAGTGGGATATTTGGGGGTAGCATATTCTGCTACCCGTCATTAATTAATAAAAAATAATCCCTCCCCTTTCTGATATAATATCCTTGGAGAGATCAGTATCACCAAAAAAATGTCTTTGCCTTTGGCATTGAGCTCATACTCTATTAAGATGGTGCTCTGTGCACCAACACCACTTCCTTGCTCCCGCTGAGCTTGGAAAGATGCATACCAATAACTGAGCCATTGTAACTTTGGGCTCTGTGAACACTACATCACCCTGAGGAGACTAGTATCCAGAGCCACAGACCATTCCACACCAGGGCCAGGGCTGGGAAAATGGGGTTACACGCAGTGGAGTCTGCTTATTTCATCCATCCTATATCAGTTAGCTTTTGTTGTGTAGTAAACCATCCAAAAACTTGATGGCTTAAAGTAGTAATTATTCATTTGCTTACTCTTCTGCATGTTGGCGATTTGGTCTGAGTAGTCTCACTCATGCATTTGCTGTGAGCTAGCAACCATACACAGCCCTACTTACTGGCAGTTGACTGTCATCGCGGGTGATGGAAGTTAATGGCTCATTGGCTAGCCCAAGCTTGTTCACATGTGGTGATATGGTTTCTAAAAGCAGCAACAGAGAGAGCAAACCTTAATACACAAGCACTTTTCAGGCCTGTAGTGACATCATGTTTGCTAAAATCCCATTGGCCACAGTAAATCACATGACAGAGCCCAGATTTAAAGAGTGGAAAAATAGAATCCACCTCAATGGAGGCGTTGCACAGGGTCACTGCAAAAGAGTGTGGATATTGAGATAAAGTGAATTTCTTGCCAATTTCACCATGCATCTGCCACATACTCCCCAAATAGTCTTCTTTCCTTTTTTAAGCATCTAGTGTGTCAAAGCATGCTGGACTTAAATCCTGAGAGATGACTAGAAGGAACAGATTCAGGCTGCTTGAAAAATCACTGTTAGCCCAGAAGTTTTTCTGCAACAAGAATTAGTTCCTGAGCCAATTTTCCAATGTTTTGAGGGAGAAAAGTTAAACACAGAGGGGAAGAATAGATGGCAACATTCATGGATAAATACACACACACGTTTTTCTTGTTTTAAGATCCAGTTAATTCCATACTCCCCTACAGGAATTGGAAAGATATTGCAATCAAAAACCACCTTGCAATTGCGTACCTTGTTGTTAGTGGAGGAGCATTCTCGCCACTACAGGAAATAATAGAAATTTGATTTCTTTATGGACTCATATGAGTGATCATTGGACAACATTGATAAACTTCACTCATGGCAGAAAATTTCTAATATTTGATCTCTGGAACATTGATGATAGCCTCTGTCAGAAGCTAATTCCTAGCTGTGAAACTAATTAAAGGGATTAATTTCTCTAACTCTGGAGTGTTTCTTTTCTTCTTCAAGAATATCACTGACACCCGGCCGGTATGGCTCGGTGGTTGAGCGTCGACCCATGCACCAAGAGGTCGCTGGTTCGATTCTGGGTCAGGGCACATACCCAGGTTGTGGGTCCAACCCCCAGTGGGGGGCATGCAAGAGGCGGCCAATCAATGTTCTCTCTCATCAATGTTTCTATCTCTCTCTCCCTCTCCCTTTTTCTTTCTCTAAAATCAATAAAGAAAGAATATTTTTAAAAAATTAAAAAAAAAAGAATATCACTGACCTCATGTGTGGTAATTCATGACATTGTGGTAACTTTTCACCAGTTTGGAATTCTGCAATCAATTTAATTCAGCTCAACACATGTTTTCTGAGCACCTGATTGGAGTAGACATTGTGCTGGGGTTGGAGGTATAATGGCGAAGAAGGCAGGCGTGTTTGGAGCCTATATTTTGTCAGGGAAAACATAGATTAACTAACTAACAATAAATATGTTAAGTATTTCAGAAAAATCAGCTATGGGGAGTATGTACTAGGATATCTAACTTAATCTAGTAACCAGAGATGTTCTTCCTACAGAAGTCATACTTCAGCTAAAACTTCAAGGATGTATAGGAATTACCTAGGTAGAGCTGAGGACAAGGTGTAGGGGGTAGGGATGAGCTTTCCAGGTAGATGGAAAAGTAGATGGACAGACCTGCAGGTGCAAGAGGGCGTATACATTTGACAATCTGAGAGCAGTCCAACGTAACTGGATCAGACAGTGCAAGGGGGATGATGGACGGTGAGGATTGCTAAAAAAAATCAGTGAGATTGATAGGAAAGGCATTATTTTTTTTTGGAGACTGTCATATATATAGAAAGTATAAATCTTAAAAAGTATGAAAAGTCTCTGGCTGTACTTTGTATATCCTCTAGGGCAAAACTCTGTTTTTCATGGATTTGCATCATTACACAGATAGCTGTCTAGTTTCTCATTGTTTCCTAAAAAAGAAAAAAACACGTGGATTGTTTCCAGTGTTTTGGTATTATGAGCAATGCTTCAATCTATATATTCCTTGCAGAAATATTTTTGTAGAATAGACTCCTAGAAGTGGAAGTGCTGAGTTAAGTTGACATGCATTTCAAATTTTATTAGAAACCAGCGCTTCACAAAAGGGGATGCTCAAATGACCAGTGCGCATATGAAAAGATGCTTAATATTATTCATATGGAAAGTGCAAATTAAAGCCATAAAGAAATACCATTACACCCCCATGAGAACGGCTAAAATTAAGACTGGCAATAACAAATGTTGGGAAGCATATGTTCAACTGGAACTCTCCTACATTGCTCATGGGAATGTAAATTGATACAGCACTTTGGAAAACTGTTTGGAAATATCTATTAAAGCGAAAGATATTCTATGATCCAGTAATCCCAAGAGCAATGGGTATTTACGTCCATCAAAAGGCATGACGAAGAATGTTCACAATAGTTTATTCCCAACAGCCCTAAAATGGAAATAATATAAATGTTTTCAATAGGAAATTGACGAGAGTTTTTAACTACTGATGAATCTTACAGATGTGTTATTGAAAGTAACCAGACTTAAGCCCTGGTGGGGGGCTCAGCGGTTAGAGTGTCGGCCCGTGGACCAAAGAGTCCCGGGTTCGACCCTGGCCAAGGGCACATACCTTGGTTGTGGTTCATCCCCGGCCTTGGTCCAGGTTGTGTGGGAGGCAACCAGTCCATGTGT
The DNA here is from genome assembly GCA_030848825.1 of Tadarida brasiliensis. Lineage (NCBI taxonomy): Eukaryota > Metazoa > Chordata > Mammalia > Chiroptera > Molossidae > Tadarida > Tadarida brasiliensis. Next base: position 52,112,399 of record CM061264.1, read on the forward strand.
CTCTCTTGCATCGGTGTTTCTCTCTCTCTCTCTCCCTCACTCCCTCCTGCTCTATCTGAAGATAAATGGAAAAATATCCTCAGGTGAGGATTAAAAAAAAAAAGAAAGTAACCAGACTTAAAAAATACTAACTGTATGATTTCTTTTATATGAAATTCAAGAATAGGCAAAACTAATCTGTAATGACAGGAGTTACCATATCTTAATCTTGGTGCTGGTTACATGACATTTTAGATGTGTAAAAAAAATTATTAAGTTGTATAATTAATATTAGTTCACTTCTAAATACTCTAAATACTTTAGAGTATTTATGTCATATCTCCATGAAAAATAAAATGAATGTTAATCAAAAAGGAAAATAATAAATTTCACTAGTAGATAGTGCAAAATTGTGCTCCAAAATATTGTACAAAATAAATATGCACCCCATCTAAAAAAGAATGCCAACTTTTTCCCTTTTTTTTTTTTTTTTTTTACCAATAGTAGCCATTATTAGTTCTTATATTTTCTAAACTTTTAAGTGAAATAAAACCCCCCTGGTATATTAATTCTAATTTTAAAATTAGAATTGATATTGAAAACATTTTGTATTTTTATGAGACATCTCCATGTTTTATTCTGTCAAGTATATATTTATACTTTTACCCATTCATGTATTAGTTCATATGGTTGTTACGCATTGATTCATAGGAGCTTTTTGTATTTTGGGGATATTAACTGCTGGTTTGTTATATTCTACAAATATTTCTACCATGTTTCAATTTTTTTTTTAATTCCTTTATAGTGTTTTTCTCCTACTGAAACATTCTTTTTTTATGTACTCAAAAAAAATTTTTTTTTCTTTTGGTTGTTGTTTGACTTCTGGAGTTTGTCATATGTAGGAAAGCCCTCATTCGATATTATAAAAATAAAATTTCCACCCTGGCCAGTTTGACTCAGCAGTTAGAGCGTTGGCCTGCAGACCAGGGAGTCCCGCGTTCGAGTCCCGCTAAGAGCACGTACCTCGGTTGTGGTTTGTCCCGGTCCCGGTTCGGGTTGTGCAGGTGGCAACCAATCGATGTGTCTCTCTCACGTCAATGTTTCTCTCTCTCTCTTCCTCTCTCTCTCCTTCCCACTCTCTCTGAAGATAAATGGAAAAAAATAAAATTTCCTTTTCTCTGTGTTTTTTAATCCATCTGAAATTCATTTTTGTGTATTATAAGAAGTAGAAATTGACACCCTTTTTCTTAAAAGATGGGAAATTTTCCCACTTATTTGAAGTTCTGCTTTTATCTTATATTAACCTATTTAATTATGCACATATCCATTTCTGAACCATCTATTCAGCTCCCTTGATCCATTTCTCTATCAATAATTGAATACCATACAGTTTTAATTACTATGGATTTGTTGTATATTTTGATATCTAATAGGACAAATTTTCTCCTCCCTCCTCTTCCTCCTCTGTAACCCTCATTCTTTCTCACTTCCCCCTCCTCTCCTTCTCTTCGGCTCTCTTCCCTTAATCCCCTCCCACTTCCTTCCCTTCTGTTTCCTTTTCTTTCCCTCCTCCTCCTCATCTTCTTCCACCTCCTCCTTCTTTCTCCTCCTCTTCCTCATCCCTTTACTCTTCTCTGCAATATTTAGTCTATTCTTTAATATTTGTTTCTCCCAAATGAACTTTTGAATCAGTTTTTCAAGCTGAGTCTTTCTATTTAGGATGTAATATACTTCTCTTTTGGAGTGACTAGCACATATTTGTTGAATGAACAAATGAATGAATGTCTGGATACAATCAGTTTTTAAGTTGTTCATTCATTCACAAATTTATTCAGCAAATGACCATTGAGTACCTATTATAGAGAATTATATGATGTGAATATTAGTCCCCCTCCCAGTGGCTGAGAAGGTTTTGCACAGAGAAACTTTGTTTCAAATCCAAATCTTCAGCAGCTCCAAGTAAAAGTTTAGACTGCACTGAGTGTATGCTAGTTGCTTTAAAATACTTTGCTATGCCAGGCAAATTAATTTTCTCTGGGGAGGCTCATTGTTTAGTGCATGAGTTAAATTTTTCATGGTAATTAAGAAGCAAATTTTACTGTATCATGTATCATCACAGATATTTAATGAATATCCAGTGGGTATGTTTAAATGTGCTGGGCACTTCATGAATTTTGAGTTTTTAGAGAGGTGTGAGAACAACTGGCTTAATAAACCCAGTGTTGTTATTAAATGTTTCATTGGTTTTATTATTTTGAAATAACACCAGAGCCTGTTGGATCAAGAATGAAAGGTTCTCCCTAATCAGGTATTCTTGGAAATAATTGAAACAGAGCCATTAAAATGAACTACAAACCAACTTTTAGGTGATTATATGAATTGGCCCAACTAGCTAAGATAGTAGCAAAATACCACATATTGAACTCTTACCCTGTACCAGGACCTGTTTTAAACTATATATACATAAACATTATATAATAATCAATAATAATCAGAATAATCCTATGGAGTAGATACCATAACCACCCTCATTTTACAGAATAGTTAAGAAATGTGGCTGGTCAGTACTAGTAAGTGGTGATACCAGACTATCAACATGGACAATCTGGCCTCAGAGACTGTGCCCTTAACGAGTGTGACGTGGTAGTGGTAGTAGAATAAATCAGCAGTAGAATTAGTGGAGTGGGAGCAGCACTTTAATACCGAGGAGCCACAGGGCTGGTGATTGAGAGTGAAGACTTGGAGCCAGCCTGCCTTGGTTCAAATCCTAGCTCCAACTCTAACAGTAAGTGAGACCTTAGGTAAGTCACATAATCTCTTTGGGGCTCAGGTTTCTCATTTGTGAAATAGGTATTGGGGAAGGATTAGATGATATGATACATGTGCTCAGACTAGAGCCTGACATACATGATAAGTGCTCAGTAAATGTTAGCTGTTAATATGTATGTTACCGCTATCTGTTCTGTACCCTTGAAAAGATTAGGAAACACATGCATGATGAGTCCCCCCCCTTTTTTTTCTTTGCCCATCTTGAAAATCCTATGTATTATCTTTTCTTAGTTTTGCATGCTTCTCCTCCTCATCTTAGGGTGTGTATTATAGGGAAATCTGATTTGCTAGTTCCTGGAGATTTATGCCTCACCTTACTAGATGTATTATAAATTTCTTCAGAGTGTGTTCAGCAACATATTGCAAATATTCAGCTTGGTAGATGATGAGACAAGCCAGTCTTGGAGTAACCAAAATGTAGAAATGAGGTATGTAGCCTTGAGAGGGTGCAGGCAGACCCCACTGGGAGGAACAAAGGGGGAATTTTCTCAGCTGGTCAGAGCAAGCTGGCCATCCACTTGGACACTTCAGAAATCAGGGTCAAGTCTCCAGCAAAAAGAGTGGTTTTGGGGCTGTGCTTTGATCCTCGAGAAGCAAGGGTTGGGGTAGAGAAAAGAGATACTGGTGAAAGCAGGTAATACGTTTGTTGAAACTAGGTTGCTTTGCTTATAAAAGGACAATTAAAAATTCAGTTACTCAGTCACACTAGCCACATTTAAAGTGCTCAGTAGGCACATGTAGATAGTAATTACAGCATTGGACAATACAGTAGGGAAGATTGCCATCACCACAGAAAGTTGTACTGGTTCAGGCAGTACTTGGAGCACATTGGTTGCTCAGTAAATATTAGCTGACTGAAAGAGTCGATGAAACAAAAAATATTTGCCCTGCTTACCTCACAGTGTTTTTTGAGAATCAAAAGCTCTTTTCAGCTGGTGAGTGATCTGGGTATGTTGGAGAGCTTCCGTTTTCATGATGGCTTCCAAGCAAATACTTCAGTGGAGGACCTTTTGTTCTAAGGAGGCACCATGAACATTTTATTGTTGGTCATGTTGTAGGAATTTGTGCTTCCTCATGGCCACTGTTGCTGCAATTAAACAAACCTTTCTTTTTGACTCTAGGAAATGGGGTGAACTTTACATAACTCTATGGCCCTGTTTGTTCTTCTTTCGTTTTCCTACAAGCCCCCTCAACCTTTTGATTCTCCGTTCAAAACCCCTTTGGGACCACTCCTAGAAACATCGTGTGAAGTGAGTTTGTGTTAGGGAAACAATGCGAGAAGTGTGTGTGTGTGTGTGTGTGTGTGTGTGTGTGTGTTGAGTGGTTGGTTGTGAGAAGACTTAGCAATAAAGAGATTTGTAATCCACTTGCCATGGTTTCCCAAGCAACCTGTATGGATGACAAAAAGCCGCTTTCAATAACAGGAGTAAAGGTCATTTTTCTTCTCTTTTTAGTATTTGCATTTAGTCTGTATATTAAGCTTCTTCTTTTTAAGCTTCACTGCCAATTGATTACTCTGGAAACTAACAATCACATTATTTAAATCACTGCTTTACATTTGAATCCTTCTCCTCATTTTGCCAAAGATGTTTATATGCATCATCCCACATGTCTTACAACATTCTTGAAGGGTTGATAGGGCTGCTATAATTCTCCCAACTTTGTGGGGAAACTTCAGATCAGAGCATTTTGTGTGAGTGGCTCACTTCCAGTTACATAGCTTATAAGCAGGAAAAGGGCTAGAACACAGGGTTTCTGACTCCTTTACACTTTGCTGCCTAATTTATTTTGAAGGGGGATAAGATCATCAATAGGTAGCAGACATAGACATTCATGGAAGCCTATTTGTTTCCCCTAATAGCCTTTTACAACTAGGTTGTGAGGACTTATAAGAACTTTAATAGCATGATCTGTGGTCCAGTCTTTGGATTTTTGCAGTTTGAATTGTAAGGCTGCTGACAGAGCATGACTCTGCTCCTTGGACTTGGCAACTGCCTGTGGAATGAACAGTCTCCCTGTGCTATTTGATTTCTATTGATAAGTAACCCAAAGCTTTTGTTCTACAAGCCTGGACTGGAGGAACTAAGACTTTGATAAATGCCTAGTCATATGGTACCCATTGTTCTTGTATCACAGCCCCACTTGCTGACCACTGAGTCAGCTGACCATTGATGAATTTTTCAGTTGAACCCATCAATCAGAAAACGTTGATGCAAATTTGTGGTCTTGTTTCCCCTGGCAACCCATCTCTTTGATCATCAGCTCCTTGCACTTTTACTTTTGCCTTTAAGAACCTTGCTCTGTCTCCCCACTTTGGAACACGTCTTCTGTTCACATGGAGGGCTATGCTCCTGGTTTACAAATCATTTTCATTTTTTGTGGAATTTTTGTTAATAGTTGTGTTTTTGTATTCTTTTATCTTTGCTTAATTTAGATGCTCTGAAGAATGGTAGAAACAGGTAGACCTTGAAATCCGACAGGTCTGAGTTCTGATCTCTCCTCTCCTCTTACTCTGCATAAAATGAGTACATTTGGGTACGTTACTTACATCTTCTGAACTTTGGTGTACTTAATAAAAAGCAAACAAAGGCCCTGGTGGGTTTGGCTCAGCGGCTGGAGTGTCGGCCTGCGGACCAAAGAGTCGCAGGTTCGATTCTGGTCAAGGGCACGTACCTGGGTTGCAGTTCGGTCCCCGGCCCTGGTTGGAGTCATGCGGGAGGCAGCCAGTCGATATGTCTCTCTCACACTGATGTTTCTCTCTCTCTCCCTCCCTCCCTTCCACTCTATCTGAAGATAAATGGAAAAGTATCCTCGGGTGAGGATTTAAAAAATAAATAAAATAAAAACAAAAAGCAAACAAAGAATCAAATAAACAAATCAGGAATAATATCTACCTTGCCAGCATATTGTGACACTTAATTACATCTTGAAACCTAGTAAGCTCTTTATAAAGACAGTAGTCATTCCCCCCTTAGAACAAAAAATTGAATGACAGGTATGTCAAATAAAGTTTAGGCAGTTCATGCACTCTCAAAATATCTTATAGTGTGAACATTTATAGTGAGTAAAACTCCACTGAAATCAATAAGTACTTACTAAGCGTCTGCTATGTGGCCCAACATTTGCCATGCAAGGCCCCTTGGAATGCAGCCCCGGCTCTCCTGTCCTCTGCAGCTTCCATGCGAGCCACAGTAATGGATATGTGATATTTTGAATTTTTAGGACCCTTGTAAGCTCTCCTTGATTTTTCTTTTACTTTTCCCTTATGCCCCATCTCAGTTACTTTTATTTCTCCTCTGCTGATTTTAAGAGTCTGCAGTGTGTGTATTTTACTTAGAATGGAGTGTGCAGGGTTTCGTTGCTGTTATTTTTGTTCTCCTTGTTGTTCTTCTAGGACTGGCAGAGGGGGAATGCAGATTTTCAGTCTTGTTCAAAAGTGGAGACTCTTCCTTCACTTTAAAGACTGTTGGCAGCAGTAGGAACAGAGGTAAAAAGGCATACAACTAAGTGGTGATTTATTTATTTTTAAACCAGACATCAGATGGGCATAGTGGCAAACAATGGTGAATTAACACACCAGGCATCTCTTCAAGGGGCCACCTTGTCAATTTATGTAGCCCCCAAAACATCCCAATTCCCTTTCTCCCGAACACAGCCTCACAGCATCAACACGCAGCAAATCTCTCACAGGTATGTTACCTTGCACTTTTAAAATTCCGTCAAAAATAGGCTTGGGTTTTGTCAATCAATGGGCTTTCTGGATTTTCTATTTCAAAGTTCAGCAAAATAAGTGTTTCTAGTACTCTTTGGCATGGCATCATTGGACTGTGGTGGCATTCATTCCTTCAACAGGTATCATATTTACTGAGTGGTTTCAGTGTAACAGCGTTGTGACTGGAGTGGGAGTTAAACACTGAGCAAAACAGACATTTCAGTTCCTGATTGAAGCTTAATTTAATTTTCTTTGAGAGGGTATTATAGGAAAAAAAAAAATCTCGGATGGATTTGTTATCAGAAGCAGAGTTAATGTTTATATTCCACGTATCTTTTTATTAGCTCCAGCATAAAACAGTGTCTGAGTCACGTTGTTACTTAGTCTGTAAGAGTTCGATGTGTTCCTAACTAACAGTAAAAAGAAAATCATGATAGTACTGTTATATTAAAGCTTTAATTTTTTTCCCCCTCTAAAGAATGTTCTTCATGTTTCTATGGAGGGTAAGATCACAGGAATTAGAACTGGATAGACCCAGATTCAAACCCTGGCCTTAGCACTGGGAAGTTACTTAGCCTTTCTGAGCTTCGATTTCCTCTGTTGCAATAAAAATAGTATCAACCTCTCTAGCTTGTTAGGAGGATTAAACATGCAAAATTATGTAAATCCCTTAGACTGTCACATCCCAAGAGCTCAGAAATGGTGGCTATTTCAAATTATTGCTATAGTTATTTATGGCACTGTGTTAAAATTAATCCTACATTATAGACATGGCCCCTAAGTGACCTCCTTTCTACAATCCTCTACAGTCACAGGGATTTTTAAAAATATCATCTTCTCTAACTTAAATCTTCATTTACTGTGTTCTTTAATTTTGTTTTTGTTGCTCATGATGATTTCTATTTTATTTAATAAATTATTTTTTTATTAATTTATTATTTTTTCTTGATTGATTTTAGAGGAAGAGGAAGGGAGAGGGAGAGAGAGATAGAAACATCGATGAGAGAGAACATCAACTGGCCACCTCCTGCATGCCCCCCACTGGGGATCTGGCCCATAACCCGGGCATGTGCCCTGACCGGGAACCTCTTGGTGCATGGGTCTATGCTCAGCCATGAGCCACACCGGTCAGGCCATTTAACAAATTTTTTAATTTGCTCTTCTCTACTTATTTTGCCTTTGGCCCAGTGATGGGCCATGATGATTTCTTAGAAGAGAAGGTCTTCTAGCATAATTTCTTTTTTAATTCTATTCTCCTTGCAGGCAGAAGATCTTGCCAGCAGGCTGAGAGCCCAAGCTTCCATGATGGTCACAGTTGCCTGCGCAGTTGTACCCAAGGTAACACTGGTCATTGGTGGTTGTTTTAGCAGTGAAAGGTATGCCATGGTAAGGGATGTGAGATATTGAATACTGGGTCACATAAGATGAATTATATTGTTTACTCAAGCACTAAACAGTAAGAAGCAATTCCAAATGGTCTTTAGATTCCATAAACAGTCCAAGAAAGATGAGAGAAATATTGATTCCAACTTCTCCCCTGGTAGCAGGCTGTTTCTGCACTCAGAACTACTTCTGGAAATCAGAGGTAAAATAAATACAGTTTTAATAACATTATTATTAGGGAAGACATGATGATGTCAAAGAAAACAAGGGATATTAAAAATCCTGGGCTCTGATTCTAGTATTGGCTCTGTAAGTAAATAGATAAACTTAAGGGAAGTCATTACATGTTTCCATTGAATCAACTGAAATGTCAAGTACAGTGTGGTTAAACTCATAAACTCTGGAGTCAGTCTGCCTTCGTACAAATCCTGTTTTTGCTTTTTAATAGCGATTGGGCAAGTTCATTAACCTCTCTCTGTCTCAGTTTCCTTATTTATAAATGAAGTAGTACCTACTTTATTCAATTATTAGGCTTTAATGATTAGGATTAAATGAGTTAATGCACAGAAAACAGAAGAATACCTAGTTTGTAGAAAGTGAGTGAGTGAGTGGGGTGACTTCTCGGTCAGGCTGCCATTTGGTAGGGGTAAGAGAATGTCCAGTCTTGGAGCAAGACCATCCTTTGCAGCCATCATCAGCAAGGCTCAAGAGAGTGCCGACACCCTCATACTAAGACTGCCTTTCTGCAGGACTCTGCATCTCAGGCAGTGGCAAGACACCCACTACTTCCCTCTCCTAAACACTCACAACCTCTCAACCACGTAGTGCTTTTGCTGCATCAGAAATAATATCTTGATGCCTCTCTCATACTCTGGTCTCTAATTCTTTGAGACTCTAGATATTGCCCTTTTGGTCCTAATCTCCCCCACCCCCATCTCTTAATACCCTAGATTTCTATATAAATCATCAATAAAATCTTCGTTATCTTCAATCTCAGCTGTGAACTTTCTCTTCGCCTTTTGCTGTAAGCAAACCTGGTCCTACCCTGATAAGACTGCATCGTTGTAGCCTTTTCAAGTGACGAATGCTTTCTTTCCCAAACCCCTCATACTGTGGGCCTAGCCTTTCTAGCCATTCTTAAACTGAAATCCAAACCTGTTAGTTCCCCCACTTAAATTTTGGTTTCTGATAACTTCTAATATATTCTGACTAATTTAAAATATTATTGAAAATATAACCACTGTCACACAACTTAGTCATCATGTCTGGGTGCAAATAAGACCTTCAGCTTTCAGTAACTCTTAGCTATTGATGGTCTATTGTGGGCCAAAATGTTTTAAGTTTACTACTCATTAGAAAAGTAACTTGGCCTCCCTTTCCTCATCTTCAACATGGTGAAAAGAGTATCATGATAAGTGTAGTATTAGGTGTAATTTCCACTTTTCTGTAAAAGTAAAAGACACTCAATGAATGTTTTCTTTTTCCCTGTGTTTCAGAGATTGTTTTCCCATTGAGAGGGGATATTATGAGATTTGGTATTCCTTAGGGGATCCTGTAGGGGGTATTTTCTCTATAATCCTAATCATTGATCATTCCTATTAGGTTTATAGAAGAAAGCGCTGCATTTTGTTCTTCAGCCAGGCTGTGGGATGATGGAATAATACCACCACAGAATTCTGAAAAGGTAGGCTGCCTTTATTGTCTGTTGGTCTTTTCTGGTTTAGAATATAGTACAGGGACTCTGAGTGTCATGAGGCAATTATCAGTTATTAATCACCTTTTGATATTGTCAAAGGTTTTATTATCCTTTCCTCTTGGCTGTGACAAATACAAGGTGTCCAAAATGAGAAAAAAATGGACTCCAAATAATTTATTTTAAAAATAAATACTTATTAACAGGGTTATTTGTTTTAATTCAGTTAAAATTTTTCTTTAGAACAGATTTATTTGTTTATAGATGGCACATAGTTCTCTAGATCCCCCAAATGGGTAGCCCTGGCTCTTAGAAAACAGGTTCTTTAATTTTTCAGTATGAAAATTTTCAGTATGAATTTTTCAATATGAAGTACTCCCTCTTGCCTGATTAAAAGGTCCCTTATTTTAAAAATACGTTTTTATTGATTTTTTTAGAGAGAAAGGAAGGGAGACAGAGATAGAAACATTGACGTGAGAGAGAAACACCAATCAGCTGCCTCCTGCATGCCCCTCAATGGGGATTGAGCCTGTACCTGGGCATATGCCCTGACCAGGAATGGAACTGGGACCTTTCAGTGCATGGGACGACACTTAATCCACTGAGCCACACAGGCCGGGCTAAAATGTCCCTTATTTTAATTTAAGTTTTTAAAGCTCACACTCCATCCTTGGGCTTGAAAAACAGCTCTTAGATCTTCTTGGTATAATCTTAGGAACGGTTGTATAGAGAGTGTCAATATTGGTGTAATGGTATTGCTAGAATATCATTTTGGTCAGATTTGCCTCTCGCTCTTCTTAGCACTGTGGTGATCTCCACAGAACACAGTGCTCAGAATGGGATCCTACAACAAAAGGCAAGGTGGCACACCAAATGACAAGACGTGCTCATGGAAAATAAATGGGAAATATGCAAGGAGTGATTGGCAATTGTAGGAAGTGGAAGTTTTAGAAATTCTCTTAAATTTGGACTCTTTAATAAGTCTAAAATTTAGTGATTATTCAGTCATTTATTTTCTGCATTTTTAAAAGAAATGGATGAGTAGCTTTCTTTGTGGAATTATGTTCAGGTTCCATGTTTAGAGCTAAAAAACAATGGACTAATGTTTATCTGTAGTCACACCTTCCATGCTATTTTCTGGCATTTTTCTTTTTCTCTTTTGAGATTTCTAGTCCTATTCAGGCATTACCCACAAAGAAATAATGATTACACTAAAAATCCACAGGGGAAACAATGATGGAAAAGACAAATCCCCAAATCTTAATAGTAGTTGAGCTTAGATGAGCTCTGTATGATTTTAATTTATAATTTCCACTTTTCTGGAATTTTAGATTTTCTTTGAAAAGTAAATGAGTACCCCCCCACCACGGAGGAACCCAGGCGGAGCGGGGGTGCCGGGCGACCCCCCCACCACGGAGGAACCCAGGAGCGGGGGAGCCGGGAGACGCCCACACCGAGGGGGAGCCCAGGAGGGGCGGGGGTGCCGGGCAACCCCCCCACCACGGGGGAACCCAGGCGGAGTGGGGGAGCCGGGCGACCCGCCCACCAACGGAGGAAGCTGGCAACACACAGGAGAACTGAACAAACTGAACAACAAAATTGACCCAGAGACATGGAGGGTGGAGTACAGGATGACGGGCCTCAGAGGAGGGGGGGAGGCGGGGGAGGGAGATAGATCACAGAGCCTATGTGCATGGGTGCATGGCCGGTGGACATGGACAGCAGGGATGGGGAGGAGGAGAAGGGGAGGGGGAGGGGGGTGTCAGTGGGGGAAAAAAGGGAAAAACATCTGTAACAAAAACAAATTAATAATAAAATAAATTATAAAAATAAAAAAAAAAAGAAAAGTAAATGAGTATTTGTAATTTAAAAAATTGGTTTGCATTTTATCTAACTAAAGAAATCAAATGGATGCATCAAGTACCCTGGTCAGTCTGTTTCTTCAAGCTATTTTTACTTAGTCAAACACAATGTTGATCATTTTAATACAATGATATATAATATTTTTCAGCATAAAATAGATACCTCAAATAAGATATAGAATAAAAATTTTTGTCAGTCTCCTTTCCCCCCCAATATGTAGCACAGAAGAGAATGATTTTGAAAATAAAAATTCTTAAAATGTATTAATATCTGAATGCTAGTGATTTAATATTTTCTCTCTCTCTTTCTTCAGTCAGGTGACTGCAAAGTGCTTAAATATAATTAAGCAGAAGAGACAGCATAATACATAGCCCTGCAACATTACCCCATACTTCGATTTTAAGTAGAAGTTATATTTGTAAGTATTTTATGCTCTGTTCTTCAAAAAATCACAATCACTACTATATGTAATTATTTTAATTTCATATAAACTTTTAATAGGTCACTTAATCTGTGACATGTTATTTGGTGGAGTGCCCTCAGTTGATCAGAGATAGGTTTCCTCATTGTAAGATCAGAAATAGTAGTAATTGCCTATATTAAACGGAAATGTCAAAGTTCATAAAGCTTGAGAATCTTTGAACAGATATATATATATATATATATATGGTATTACAATGATTATTCTTAGATGATTGCCCCTGGTTTGAAAAAGAGTTTGGTTTGACATTTAATAATTAAGCCTTTTTGCATGATACTGTTCACTCAGCAGAGCTGCAATCGGGTGTAGAGCACTTTGGCTTTTAAATGTTAAAAGCCTATGGAGCAGATAGGTACCTAAAATACACGTTTATAATAGGAATAAAAGACAGCTTAATAAATTCACATTTGTTTTCTATTTGATTGCTAACTATATAAAGAGATTTTTAGTTATGGTCTGTCTCACATAGAAAGTTGGACTTTCTAAATACAGACTTTATTTTAAAAGGAATTGCTTGCTCAACTCTGTGCTTTCTGTGAAACATGGCAAAATAACGTGCATCTGCAAGTTAAAACCATAAAATACAGCAGGCTAACACTGAACAGAATTTGATTGCAGACCTGACTATGTTTTCCTTGGTTTTGTCTTCAGAAACATATCTTGCTAGAATGTGTTCAGGATTTTTTGAACAGTCCATGAAAGGTGACAGGGATGTTAATCTCCACTTCAGCTCTAGCAACTTCACTCAAGTCCTTGGCATTCAGAATCAGGAGATAAGCAGGCTTTTGTCCTGCTCCAGGGCTCACCACCACACTCAGAACTACACCTGTTAATCAGAAGTAAATAAGGCAATGTTGAATTTTTAAAAAATGCCCAGGAACATAGGTTAAATGCTGCTGAAATAATAGAGGAGGTATTGCATTGACAAATAAGAAAAATATGACGATATTTTGTTTCGACTCTGTACCACCTCACCGTGTGACCACCCTGAAGGGGTCTTTAAACTCTTCATGTCCCCTAGACTGTAAGCTTCAGGAAGGGAGTTACCATATCTGTCTTGCCCACTGTCATATCCTGGTAGCCTACTACAATGATTAGAACATAGAAGGTGTTCATTAAATTCTTATTGAATGAATTGATCTTTGTTCTTATCTGTAACATAAGATATACCATCTGCTCTACCTACTGCAAAAAAAAAAAGCCTTGTGTCAAACAAAAAATGTGTACTAAAAGACTTTGACAACAGTAATGTATATTATTTCTATAATTTCCAAGACCTAGCTAGATGCTTACCTCCTTTAAACAAAATTAGAACAAACCTTTTGCAGTTTTGACTGGATGGACAGTATGTGTAAAGTTATTTAACATGAAATGGCTCCACAGTTCTTTATTTTATTCACTTCTCTGTGGTTTTCCATATTTTAATCCCAGATAACCAGTGGTTAACCAAGACTGATGCTTTGTAATTGAGTTGCTGTTTCATAGGCTGTATCTCTGGGTCTCTTTCTAGCCCCAGCATACAAAAAAAAAAAAAAATAAACAAGACTGGAGCCACAAAGCCACAGTCTCATTCTCGTTGATCTGTTAGAATACTCACTTTCCCTCCTTAGAACTGTATCCCCCCCCCCCATAAATGTATCTAGGTGAAGAAAGGCAAAACCTAGAATTCGTGCTGCTCTTTCCTGCTCCTTCCCTCCCTCATCTAGAGCAGACATTGGTGTTCCATCATGACACCAGATGGTGCTTCAGCATTTTTTCCACTAGTAATCAAGGAGAACTGACCACAAGATTAAACTTATTTTCAAATAAGTTTACATGCAATAATATTAAGGATCATTTCTGAACGTGAGGGAATAATTACTGTGACTCCCCTCCTAGTGAACTAACTACATGAACTCCAGTAAAAAGAGAACGTCCAGGCACATCCAATGCTTTCATTACCATCATCTTCCTCCAAGGCATCTGGGTGAGAAACAAAGATGGGTTCTGATGGGTATGAATCAGGCTCTTGCCATATCCAAGTTTCTTTAGTTTTGACATTCAGCTTACAGAGCTGTTTATTAAGAAAGAAAAGTCAATCAATTAACCAGTCAATATGCTTTACTTGACTAGCATATGACTTAAAGTACTGTTCTAATATCAGTAAGATGGATTAATTACCCTGTCTGGAACAAAGTGATTCAAGCCAAGTCCATACGCGTAAGTATAAGGTTTCCCACCGTACTTCTGGTAATTGATTTGAGGAAACTCAAATGCTACAAAATAGAGCACATGCTTAGGAAAACCCAGTTAATCTCTTTGAATGGAACATTTTGTTCCCTCTCATGTGAGGTTTTTCCTACATTATCTCACCTTGGCGAGGCCCTGAGAAGAGAACCTCAGGTTCCAGCCAGATGGTCTCGTCACTGCACAGAATTGCAGTGGCAGTTGTGTTGGGGAGTGTGACCAAATTCTTGCCTGTGTCAGCCTAAGAAAGAGGGTAACAGAAACTTCAGTGAGCGGGAGAGAAAAATCAAGCAGCCATGAATGCAGTTTTCTTGAGTTTTGGCCCCTGGGTTCTTTACATCTTAAGTTATCGTGTAAGGAGGAGCAGTACCAAAAACTCTGGAAGGGGGGCCCAGGAACATGACAGTGAGAGCTGCCTGGGCCTGTGCTCCTGGGAAAGTCATATAACCTCTTGGGCCTTCAGTCTTATCTGTGAAACGAGATCGCCCTCAAAGAAAAAGGTCTCTGAGGAAGGGCCTCTGGAAAAAAATAAGCAAGTATTTTTCTGTAGAACAACAAAGGCTTCACCCCCTAGGGATCCATTTACAGCATTCATCTCCTTTATACTTAGGGTATATTTTGATTTTGTTAGAAAAATATTATACAATTATGTTGTTTAAAAAGAAGAAAATAGAAAAATTACTGGACCAGATGTTTTCTAAGATTTCTTTTTACTTCCCACCCCCAATGCATGTGATTTTTCAGATATTTATGAAAGGAATGGATATATTATGAGACCTTTCTAAGAGCATATTTAGTTAATAATACCTGTATCAAATACTTGAGTGCATGTATTGTGCTAGGCTCTATTCTAGGCATTCAGGATATTTCATAAAGTCCCTGTTCTCATGAAGCTTACATTCCAGTTTGGGGACATAAACAATAAATATAATTAATAGACAAAGTATATAGTATGTCATAAAATATGGCGAGAAAAACAGAGAGAGTAAGGGGGAATCAGAAGTGTGAAGGGTAGTTGAGTTGTCATTTTAATAGGTGGTCAGGGTGGAACTCATTGATATTTGAAACAAAACTTGTAGGAGATGAGGGAGTTAGCAGTGCTCCGGCTGCTCTGTTGAGACTTGGGAGGAGGAGGGATGCAAGAGCGGACTCGGGAAAACCAGTTCATTTTATATAGTTCAGTCAAAAGAAAACAATGGTTCAAACTAGGCTAGTAACACTGGAATCAGTGAGACATGGACAATGGATATAGGATATGGGGTGGAAGAAGCATGAGATTAATAGAGGAGACAAGCATGACTCTAAGATGTTTGGCCTGAACAATTAAAGGTAGTCACAAAACGATGGGGACTACTGAAGGTGGGGCGAATTTTTTGGTGGGGAAGAGGAGAAATTTAGGTTTTGTCTTATTAAGTTTGCAATGTCTGTTGGATATCCAAATAGAAACATGGGGTTGGCAGTAGCATATATGAACCTTGAGTTGAAAGGAAAGTTGAAAATGTAAATCTGGGCTGCTTTAAAACATAAGTCTTTACAAAGCAAGTGAATGTACAAATAAAAGCTAGAACAAAAGGCTGAGGTCTGGTGCCCTCCAACATTGAGAGGTCTACAGGAAGGGAACTGAGGGAATAGCTGGTAGGGGCCAGAGGAGTCAAGAGGAAGATTTTGAAAGAGGGCAAAATAATAGCATGATATATGAGTGGTCCAATGAAAAGGGGAGAAGAGAGATGATATAGGAAAGAGGAGGAGAACTGCTAGAGTGATGTCCTTGAGTGGGTGAGGGAGGATGGGAACAACCAGTTCTGGATGAGACGAAGGATAAATTCGGTATGGGTACAGATGCTGGTGGGTGGGTAGATGTGGTAGCAGAAGTCTACGTTCTTTTTGATTTCTTTCATTTGTTTCAGTGAAATAGGAAGCAGAGCCATCAGCTGAGTATGAGTGTGGAGGTGGGAGGTGTTAGAAGTTTGAACAGAGGAGGGTGTGAAATACTTAACTAGGGACGTGGGAGAGTAAATGGAGTTTGGAAATGTAGTGGTAAGATCTGTGGTCATGTATTTAAAAACGGACCACTTAACATGACTGTGTGCTTTCAACACTTAATTTCAGCCATAGAGGTACAAACATGGAGTGGGTGGAGAGTTTAATTTAACTAGGGTTGTGGTTTTGACAAATGAGTTTGATAAAATAAGAAAGAGGCACAAGAAGTAAGGATCTGTAAAAGGGGATGATTATAATTATTGACCATGGAATTTTAGTTGAATAAGGAGGGAAGGAGAAGTCCTCAAGGGAGTGAAGGGTTATAAGAAGGTATGAAATTAAAGGTTCCTGGTGAGAACTGCAGTAGAACAAGTGATCTTGAAGCAGGTGGTAGTCAGAATGTGTCATGCATGAATCTAAGATTATGGATG
This sequence comes from Tadarida brasiliensis, assembly GCA_030848825.1. NCBI lineage: Eukaryota > Metazoa > Chordata > Mammalia > Chiroptera > Molossidae > Tadarida > Tadarida brasiliensis. The sequence continues at coordinate 52,128,976 of CM061264.1, forward strand.
AAGCACACAGAAGTCATAGGTAATACCAATGTCAAGGCCTTACGTATGGGGAATGAGTGGCCAAGACAGAGTGGAAGATAGGATCAGGGGAAGAGGTCAAGGAACTGAAAGGCCAGGCTGTTGGAGGAATCACCTCTGATGTGTATCTTGAAACCTCAGAGAGGAGGAGATCTGGGAAGTGTGGCATTGGGCCAGAAGGCAGTGGTTAGTAGATGACAGCAACAATGAGAAGTGTATATATGTATATCTATACATACCACTTGGCTACATAATGAGGTAAAATTGGGAGATTTTAAGGGTGGATGGAAGGAACAGTGGTCTGAAAGCAGTAACATACAGCAAAGAGGACGCCTACCCCAATTCCAGGCTGGTGGTACAAGGGCTGTAGGAGGAGAAACTGCCTCCTCTGGAAATTGCCGCTGAAGGGAACAGTGTCCTTGGGAGTCAGATTTTTGTAAAAGAGAGTGGTGGGAACATTTTGAGAAGACAATGGTGATATATAATGAATTAAGGGGAGATGGTGGAGGATTTTCAGGATAGGGAAGGCAATGGAAGGTGAGGAACAAATAGAGGAGTGAATTTGTGAAATGGGACCTTAAGGCACGTCGTGGTGATGCTGGAAAGAAGGAAAGTAGTGTGTGTACATACACATATTTACATGTGCATGTAATAGGCTCAAATGTCTATATTGAATTTATTATTTATGCAATTGTAAGTTTATTTTATTCTGTTCTATCCTATTATTTCTATTATTAAATAGGTTTCAAATGTAAGAAATCTGTAACATTATCTTTGCTTTCTGCAAAAAGCCATCTCTTCCTTTTCACTCTACCCCCACTTTTTTTTAACAGATGCATTTATCCTTTGATCCAGCAATCTTGCTTCAGAGAATTTATGCTATCCCTATATCTGTACATATATGAAATATCATGCATAGACAGATATTCCTTGTGACATTATCTGTAAGAGCCAAAGACAAAACAACTCTGTTGCTTAGCAGTAAAGCATGCCCACAAAAATAATACTGTGCAGTTGAAAAAAGAGAGATCTTCAGTGTATATTGTTAAATGAAAAAAGTAAGGAACAAAACAGTGTATATAGAAAATTACTTTTTGTGTATGAGAATGGGAAATAATATATATATTTATATTTGTATTTTTTATATTTGCATAAACAAAGAAAAAAGAAAGACATTAAATTTACACATAGAAGTGAAGGGAATGGGATGAAATCTGAAAGTTGTCTTCAGCTCCTTCCTCTTTCCCTAACCCCTCACAACTTCTGATGACTTGACCTCCTAAATATGTCTCAACAGTGTACCTTCCTTTATTTCTTAGTTCCCATTTTCTTCGTTTAGACATTTATCTTCTTCTATTTGCCCGATTGCATGCGTCCTCTAATAGAGCTTTTAGCTTGTAGACTCTCCATCTTCCAAACTGTCCTCCACAATGCGGCTAGAGTGACCTTTCTAAAATACAGATTTGATTATGTCACCCCCAACACACACACTTAAAGTACTTCAGTGGCTCCCTATCATTTACATAATATCCAAAGGCTATAAAGCCCCATACAATATCACTTCGACCTATCTCTCCAGTCCCTCTGCCAATGCTCATCTCCCCTGTGCTCTGAATGAACCTAGCAACTACTTACATTTCCATGTGAAGTTTTGCTTTTTTTAACTCCTTCTTGCCTCTGTAGAAGCTTTCATCTAACTGTAATGCCCCACACCAATCTCTTCCCCGTTTCTCATTCTTCATAGAGCTTACAGTTTTAAGAGCAGTAGTGTCTGGTTCTAAATTGGGTTTATTTCCCACTACATCTGATCTAAGCCTTGGATACAATGTTTTACATTCCTTGTAGATGCCTCAACTCCTTTGGTGTATATATCTCATATGCACATAGAGTGTACATTCACGTACTGATTGTGAAAATTATATTTTTTGTTGATTTTGACTGGCATTTCTATCACACTAAAAATGTTCGATGTAACTCTGCTAGTCCAAAAAGAGAGTCTCTGGTTAAAGTAAAGAAAAAATAGAAATAAAGAGATGACAGTTTAAAGCTATTAATGATTTTTATCTTCTAGTAATATTTTCAGAACATGTGTAGAAAACCAAAATGATAGGCTGATTTCCCTCCAAGGGCACTTTGTGATGCTTCGTCTCTCTAGAATTTCAAATAATTTAAATTCAATTATTCATATTATTGACAAAGAATCCTGGGAATAAGTGGTCTGTACTATTTACCGAGAAAGTGTATATTAAAAGGATTTTGTAAATGAAAGAGTAACAAATTTAGAATTATATATCCCTCTTCTGAGTTTCAGCTTTCTCATTTGTAAAATGAGGGGGGATGGCTTAGTTTATTGTTAAAGTTCCTTCCATCTCTGAAATTTCAGGACTGTTTGTATGAACATAAAGCAGGAGAACAAACCCTGAGAAAGATAAAATATTCTGGTTATATCTGAAATCTGTGTAGAAGTACCTTGTCAATATTCAAAGGAAGTACATATCTTCGAACTTCAGGCTGGGGAGCCTTTCTGGCATTTTTCTTCACCTCTTCCCAGTTCTCCCGTAAATTCGCTAAGTATAAGTAATTATAAACAAATTCAAATCTGCAAAATCAAGAAGTCAAACATGAGCATACACAGTTACAAATAATTTTTAGACAGATGATTCAAGCTACTTAAAAGCACAAATGCCTGCCTGGTCTTTATTCCCCAGCCTGGACACTGCTAAGGACTCAGGTATGCTAAAGCCATTTCCTCCTGCCTATACTGGGTGGAAAAAACAAAAAAGGTACCTCATGGATATGTTTAAATAAGAGCAGCTTTTGATATTTTCTGTTCTGCTTTTCAATTACCATTCTGTCTGTGTCTTTAGGGACCACTGTCTTTGGTGATCTGGCTAATTTGAAGAAAGCACGCCTCTTTCTCACAAACCCGGGGGGGGGGGGGGAGTTCAAGGCCTTCCAAGAAATCTTGTCAAGTTTAAGTGAAGTTGAGTTTTCAGTTCACTTAGGTCACAGAAACTTGTCTTTCAGGTCTGGTTCATGGATCTGATCAGTTTTTAATCATTAACCATGATTCTGATGTTCAGTATGTGAGTGTCTCTGATTACCTAAACTCTCTACAGCTTTTTCAATGATATCTTGTGACTGAAGCAGACTTCTTGCTTTTTAGAATGTAATTCAGATTAAATATTGAGAGCAGTATCTTTTTTTAAGGGAGAGGGAGAGAGAGATAGAAATATTGATGAGATAGAACATTGATTGGCCGCCCACTGCATGCCCCCCACTGGGGATTTGGCCCACAACCTGGACATGTGCCCTGACCAGGAATCGAACCAGCGCCCTCTTGGTGCATGGATGCTCAACCACTGAGCCACACTGGCCGGGCAAGAGCAGCATCTTTGAAAAAGGGCCCAGATTTCCAGGAGCAACTAGAGATGTGACATTTATCCACTGTCCTTTCTTACCCTTTCCAGCAACAGAGATCCACAATCAGGAACTCATTGTCTTCATAGGTATTGATGTGGTGGAAAAGGTTAAATGAAGAGGTCCTGTATTTGTTATTGAGGTACTTTCTTCTCTTCTTGTCAGCGATATGAAGCCAAACCTTGAAAATGAGAAAAATAGTTTGATGTATTTAAAAAGGAAAAAGTGTGCATTATGAAACACACCTTCTTCATGATCATAAACCTGACAAATAAACGTAAGACTTACCCCCATGGTTTCATTGGACTCAAAACAATCCATGTAGTTGGCTCCCCAAAGACTCCATGAAGAAAGGAACTTGAACAGGTTAATTTTGACTGGTGTCTCCACAAAAACAATGTAATTGGGAGTCAAACCAAAACTGTTCAGAAACACAAATGGACTGTGAATGGGATGGGTTATTCTCAAGACACAAAGGAATGTGTATACGTGTGGTGTGCTTGGTTACATGAATCAACAGTGCCTATGTGACATTATTATGTTTAAATTTAGGTTTCTGAAAGAGAATGTAATCAGGATTGGTATCAAAGGTAGGCAAAGCAGATCTTTAAAACTAAATTTTCCTGAAGATTCAGAGCAGGCCTTCAAAGTTACCTATGGACGTAAGATGGCTTGAATCGGTCACTGCAGGGGAATTGCACAACGACCTCTGACTTGCTTATTGGATCTTCCTTGTCTGAAATAAAGTGGTTTTAAAAGGCTTTGGAACAGCCTTTCTTTCTTTTCTTCCTTCTTTCCTTCCTTCCTTCCTTCCTTCCTTCCTTCCTTCCTTCCTTCCTTCCTTCCTTCCTTCCTCATTCTTTCTCTCTTCCTTCCTTCTTTTTTTTTTTTTTTTTTTAATACAAAGCACTTAAGACAGTTTATGAGAGCAAAGAAATACACTTTCAGATCTTGATTTTTCAGAGCTTATGTTCATTTTCTTAGTCATTGGCATTTCTTAGCGAAATTTCATTTAAAGATGCAGTTACCCAGGAAAATCCAATGGCTGCAGATTTGGGAAAGCACACTCCCATACTGTGGAGTCACATCTCACTACTGGAGGTGGGTTCCAAGTCAGGGGACTAAGGCACAACTTTAGGATGGTCACAATGCCCTTTATAGTCTCTTAAATTGCCTACACAGTATAGTATATGTAGGTCCGTGTCAATAGCCCTGCACAGTCATTCTTATGCACATTAAAGCTCATTTACTGCTAAGTCAGTAGTCTTCAAAACCTTAGTGTGTATCAAAATCCCATAAAGGGCTGTTTAAAATACTTATTGGAGCCCCGTTCCCAGAATTACTTATTCAATTGGCTTTGAGTGGGGCTCAAGATTCATATTTCTAACAGGTTCCCAGGTGATGCTGCTCTTTGAGAACTATATAAGCAAAACAAAACAAAAATCCATATATATTCAAATAATTCTGTCATCAAGATGGTTATTAAATTTCTGGCATTGAATGAAGGATGAATGGAGAATTCTAAAGAGTATTCTCTCTTCTATTCAATATTTTTTAGCTATAGTAGTAATATGAGTTAATAGATTTGTTTGTAATTTTGTGAATTACACATACACCAAATAGTACATTCTCATATGTGTATATGTTATCATGCATATGCATTTGTTTGAATAAAAATTTAATTTCACCTGACACATGAATAAGTGCTCAGTAAATGTTTGCTACATTTGATTCTAAATCTTATGATTCTAAATCCACATATACACTACATCTTTGGCACATTGTAGACACATTGAACTTGGCCCCTTGCTTTTCTGTAATTTCAAGTTGTCATTTTCTGCTGTCATGCCCTGACCATTGGTAGGGTAGGGGTGAGGGAAATTATCCTGAAATCTGAGAGTAATCTAACTGTGCATATTGTGCTATCCTGATATTCTGATCTCACATCCTGTATTTCCAGTAACTTTCATACAATTCAGTTACTTGTCTTAAGAAGAATCAAATCGGTAAACTGACCTGCTTGTAGTGGAGGGATCTTTACAATATTGTAGGCAATTGAAAAATTTTTCCCAAAGCAATTACCAATGTTGTAAACAGTTCCATCACTTTCAATGTGGGGGTGAGCTGTGGCTCCATTGACGGAGACATAGTTGCAAAGATCAACCTATGAAGGAGAGCAAACATCATCCACGTTAGAGAAAGGTTATGTTACACCTTTGGTCCCTAGTTTCGACCTCACCATTACTGCCTGAACCCTCACCTTAAGTGCACTTTCCCTTTCCTTCTATCTCTCTGGGTCCTACCCTATTTGAAGTCTGCTTGAATTCCCATCTTCAGTGCAGAGCTCTCCTCTGACCCCCATGCTGACTCCATGTGCCTCTGAAATCTTGGAGTTCTCCCTGACTGCTCTTTAATTGGTGTATCCCATACAGTGCTCTGGTTAGTTATTTTCCTTTTGCATATACAGATTGTCCTCAAACAAGGATAAATTTGAATTCTGGGACTTCTTTATATTCCCCTTGATTGTATTAGATGAATTGTATGAAATTGCTGATATTTATATGTTTCATTTTATAAAAAATAGCAATTTTGTATGGTACAACCTGAATATCAAATCCAGGGTATTGCACAGAGTGTGAAACTAGAATTGAAAGGAAACCCAGGATTCACCTAGTATAGAAAGTCTTAAACCTAAATAGGTTTCAGGGAAACCATGAGCCTCCTGAAATTAAATGCAAATGTTTTTGGAGAGAGGACTTAGCATTTTAATTCAATTTGGAATCTCATAAGAAATTCAGAACCACAAATCTAGCACAAAACTCTTGGTTTACAGAAGGAGAGATTGAGGTCCCAGAGAGGTCAAGTGACTTGTTCAAGGACACAGAGCCACGTATTAGCAAAAACAGCACTAGAATTTCTACCTGGGTTCTGCTCAATGATGATTTATTGAATGAATAATTGATGGAGTGTATATTTGTCTAACCAAATCTTTTTCTATTTGATTAGGAGAATATCTTTTAAAGTATAGGGAGTTTTCAGCATCTTCAGTCATAGCTGAGACATTCATTCATTCATTCATTCATTCATTCATTCATTCATTCAGTGCTCTTTGAGCTTCTATTTTATACCAGGCACTGTGCCAGGGTCTAGATAAACAGAAGTGGTCCATGCGTTTAAGAACTTCAGTCTAGACTTCTGTCCAAGATTGTAACCACATGAACTAATTTAAATATAAATTAATTATAAGTAGATAAAACTTCAAATTCAGTTCCTCAGTCACATCAGACACATTTCCAGTACACAATAGCACATGGACAGTGCAGCCACAGAACATCGCCATCACTGTAGAGAGTTCTGTTTGATAGCACTGTGGTCGACCAGTAAGCTGGCAAACAGACAGTGCTGTAAGTGTAAAATGGTATCTGTAGAGAAGGGCCATCTAACCCAGATGAAGAGATTAGGCAGGGCTTTGTAAGGGTGATGACTCCAACGAATACTTGAATGATAAATAAAAGTTATTCAGGTGGACAAGGATGACAGTGTGCTCCAGGGAGTGGGAACCCTAATGTGCAGGCCCCAAGTTGTGAAATAGCAGGTGCTGTTTGGGGACTACTAGTTGTTCAACATGGTGTCCATGAAGGGCATGCATGGAGGAGGGGAGATAAGAATGGGCCAGCCACAAAGGCCCTTGTTTGGACTTGATCTTAGAAACTATGGGTGCCCTAGAGTAACACATTCATACTTGCATTTTAGAAAAATTGCTTCTACTGAAGTAAGGAAATTGTATTTAAGAAATAAGACAGGAAGCAAAGGCATTGATTAGGAGGCCATTTCAGTAATAGTGAACAAAAAAATCTCCAGTCTTAAAAACTGTATTTTTACATGACGTCAGGATACAATGCTGTTCACAATGGAACCTGACCCCTCATAAAGTCCATTCAGGAGCCATATCATGAACTTTATGTTACCACTTAAATGACCATGGCAGTTGTAATACAGATGCACTATCAGAGTCCCCTCCATTCCTTCTCTAAATGATCTGCACACATACTCACCTGTGGTTACAAACATACATCAAAAACAAGAAAGAGCTATTGAGAGTATGTTAAGCCTTAGTAAATAGTCTGTTGGGACTTATAAATCAGCTTGTGACATTAAGAGCCAGTGTTGGAACTATTTTTCCTTTCTATTCCTACTACACTAAATTTCTGGTCTTGAATTCCACCTAACTGGTCTCCTAGCTCCTTTATTTATTTTGCTCTCCCATACAGCTTACACATGAGAGATTAAATATTGTAAAACACAGCTTTGCTTATATCACTTCCTTGAGCAAATCTTTCAGTTGCTTCTTGTTAGCTAAACAACTTACTCCAAATTTTTGTCCATTATTCAAACTTTTAGTTTCACCCTACCCTGTGTCCTTCAATTCCCCTTGACAATGCATGCTCTAGATCAACTGGGAGTGATATTGCCCCCTAGGGGGAAAAATGGAAATGTTGGGAAACATATTGTGTTTCCACAATGACTGAGGACATGACTGGTATTTAGTGGATGGGACCAGGGACACCAAATCTGTACAATGTGGGGGGATGGTCCCCACAATGATGAATTTTCTCCCACCCAATGCCACTAGCTCCTCCATTGAGAAGTACAGCCAATCTAACCAAAGAAATTATTGTTTAGTTTCTATGAACATATCCTCTATTTACCTAACTCTATACCTTTGATTATGTTATTCCCTTTACCTGAAATGTCCTTTCTTCAAATTCATTAAAGTTGTTTCTCTTAATTTCTAACTCAAATGCAAGCCTTTTTAATCTTCCTTGATCTGTGCCACTTTACATCCCCCAACTACTGCCAGAAGTAATCTCTTTCTTCTCTGTACCTTCATGAAAGGTTTTCCTTCTCCTAAAGGATTCATCATACTATGTGTCTTATCAGAGTTAAGTTGTGTATTTGTTTGATTGTTCCATCAAGATATTAAGCTTTCTGAAGACAAGAACAATGCCTTCAAATAATTACATCTTGATAAATATTGGTTAAAAATGTGGATTTATTTTACTGAATGCTGCATTGAGATTGTCTAAGTTCTCAACAAAATTTGCCTCTTTCTAATATTGCTGATATTTTTGTCTATGCTATTTCATTTAAAATATAATTTTATTTTGAATAGGAAGTATCTATAAGGGGCAAATTGGTTCAACATACTTGCCTAGAATCATGAATAACAGGGTTTTCAATATTAATAGCTATAATTTTTTTGAATACCCAATATGTGCCAGGTCCATGCTAGCCTATGAAAGCCAGTAAGGGCAGGGACCATGTTGTCTTACACATGGATGTATCTGCACCCAGCGTAGGTTCTGGTACATGGCAGGGACTCAGAAACGATTTGTGTCACGAATGAATGACTGAATATGTTAAGGACTGCATATGGTTTTCCTTCAACTCATATAAGTATTTAAAATTCCATAGATGAAGAAACAAAGTTTGCCCTATGTCACATAGCTAGGAGTTGATGACAAAGCAAGGATTTGAAAATATGCCTGGCTTTCATGTTTTTTCTACCAAAATGCACAGTTGATTTAATTTTAAGTTGCAGTTCTAAATTCTTGAGCAATGTCACCTGAGCACTGAATCCTACCTGCTTAATTGTCTCCAAGGTCTCAGGATTAATCTTTGTGATGAAGTTGGTCTCTGTGCAGGCATAGTAATCTTCCCCCACTGGGTAGATATTAACTAGGGCATTGTCAGTGATCTCTACTCCTCGAAAGTAAGAAAAAAACCTGCAGAAGCAAATGGATTTTTTAGTCCAGTAACTTTCAATCTATGAGAGAAAAAGCGCTAATATAAAATGTCTGTTATAGCATGCAGTTAGATTTCAGTAACCTGGAAAATATATTTTTGCAGGGATCTGGGAAAGCACAGGTGCCAAATTCTGTTATGACGATCCTTTTCTCAGTCATTGCCCGTACGTAAGCATCAGTGCGGATGAATCTGAAGGACATTAAAACATGGGAGAGGGTCAGAGACGGACAATCAGTGTAGTTCATGTAGAGCTTATAATCGTCATTTTGGGTGTCCTTACTGAGTCAGAATCATAAATCCACAACATAAAGAATGAATATTGTCAGGCCACTTTCTCCTGGTGATCAAAGGAGAAAGAGGCAATATGCTATGAGCTTAAATTTATGTCATAAATCTCAGTGACAGATGAAGAACTCAAGGCTCAGAGAAGTTAAGTGACTGGCATTTGTGGCTGAGCTGGGTTATAATTCAAGTTGGTCAAAGCTGGAAAACATGCATTTTCCTTATCATACCATGTAGCCCCCATGGTAGTTGACACAGGACCTATGACTTCCTGTAGCCTATAACCCATCAAGCTACACTTGGGTTCAGGAGGTTGAAAGCCCATGGGAGGAGGAGCTGGGCTAGGCCCCACCCCTAGTAAGGGCAGTGGGGCCTAGCGTTCCTTTACCTTCTATGGTATGTAACATGTCCTTCTTTAAAGTCAAACTTGTGCAGCAGGGCTTGCCCATCAAACAGGTGGTAAAATGGCTCAGATCCAACTTCAAAGAGTCCAGGCCCACATCGAAGGAGACTGCCGGTGAGCCAGAGGGGGATCCTGCCTGCGATGAATGTGAGACACAGAACACTGTGATTATATTAGCAGCCTGATTGGGCAGCCTCTTCTTTATACAGCTGACAGTGATTTCCATTCCCAGCTCTCACACTGAGCAGCACTTAGGAAATGCCTGCTGGTTAACTCTCCTTTCTCCAGGAAACCAAATAGGAGAAAATGTGGCAATGCCTCAGAGTTTGGATAACCAGTTGGAAGAAGACAGGGCAAAGTGTCTTGAGGAAAATGGGATTCTCTACCTAACAGATTTCCCCAGATACTAACACATTTACCGTTTTCTGACATTTCACTTTTAAGAATTTCAAATTTCTTGATATAATTTGATAGAGTAGGAGCAGGGAAGATGGATTAAGAGGAGGGATCAAGACACTAAACAGGGAAGGGTCTATAGAAAAAAATCATTTAAATGCAACAAGAATATCTGCTTTTTAAAATCTAGAGCTCTATTCCTTTGAGGGTGTGTGCTGCTGTCCAGGTGAAGGTCAACCTGCTGTATCAGAAAGTGCCAGGGCTGGCTGTTAGGGACCTGGATTCTGGTTCAGGATTTGCCAAGTGCCATCTCCAGGCCTTGGTGTCCTCATCTGCAAAATAAGGGTACACAAGAAAGTCCTGAAGGCCTTTCAGTTTAAGCAGTTACATATGTGCCCTTTTATCCTTTGAAAAGCACAGTGTTTGCTTAATCCTTACTAATGGTTTTTCTTTTATTTAAAACAAATGGATTATTTTCTACAGCTCAATTTCAGCAACCTACTTGAATAGATTTATATTTCTAATAAAATCTTTAAGAAGGTATGACTTAACTAAAAGGCACATCATTAATTCAGTTGCTAGAACCTAGATTGTTAGTATCAGAATCTAGTTAAGTGCGTTTGACTCCTCCCTTCTATTTTACAGAAGAGAGGAAACTGGGAGGAAAGAGACTCGCCCAGGCTTTGGCCCTTCCCATAACACCATGTCCAAGCTAGTGTGCTGTATGGGTTATATGATGTCTTTGGATAATGATAGCAATAGTACTAACTACCACCTGTTGATCACGCTGTTTCGGATACTGGATAAATCTTTCTATTTACACGATCTCATTTCATCTTTACAACATCCCCACGAGGTAAAATTTGGGTTTTGGTAAGTGAAGTAATTGAGGCTCAGAAGGTTTAAGTAACTTGTAGGATTCAGTTACTAAAAGGACAGAGCTGCCAGTAGCACCTGCATTTGCCTGACTCCAGAACCAAGACTCTTCCAATATAATGGACATAAAACCTACCACCCTTTAATGTACTGTTTCCAGATGCTTGCCACCAGGCCCTCATTTATCCAGACACCGACAGGACAGATATGTAAAGGGCCTTTCCTATGTGCCAGGCACTGAGCTAGGTGCTGACAGTTCAAAGATGATGAAACTGTAAACCTAGTCCTCAAGGAATTCCAGTTAGGTAGCATTTTTCTACATTAGAGAAATAAAGAAAAGGTAAATGAGAGGAAATGGGTTCTGGGTCTAGAAACCTCGAACCTCCAGATTTCCTTCTGTGGCCCATAGGGGAGCCAGTAAGAAGAGGGACCGATGAATGAGAAGGGAGAGAAGAGAGATCGCGAAGGAAAAGAGAGGATGGCTTCAGGATCAGGACGGGTGAGACCAACCTGTAACATGAGCTGTGAGCGGCGAGGAGAGTTCCTCCACAGTTTCGAACAGTTTCTTGTAACCACCAGCAGGATGCTCGACTCTGAAACGTGGAAGAATGAGGACGAAGCCCGTGTTACTAATCAAAGAAGCCCATGGAGGCAGAGGCAGCGTTCTGGCTCAAGGCCAATTCGCCCTACCAGTCCAGCCTCTGCCAGGGGAGCACAGGGCGCTCGGGGGAGTAAAGAGGGGCCCGCTCAGTGCTCCTTCCTTAATGTTAGGGCAAATGACCTCCTTTCATGTCACAGTGGACTCAGTCCTGCCCTCTGCAGTTTTCCCATATTTCTGAAGAGAAGTCCACTTACACCTGCTGTTACCACTTCTCTTCCTGTCCTTCCCATGGAATAACGCTGCCCTGCTGACACTCTTGGCTGATGGCATGTGGATTCCCTTGCCTCATGGACGTCTCGTCTCTCTCCCTCCTCTGAGTTTGGAGAAGACAGCTTTTTGAGTCAGTAACTCATCCTTTGTTCTTCGCCTGTATTTTATCAACATCTCTTGCTTTCATCTCAGGTCTTCACTCATTTCCAAGAGCTACGGTACTTTTAAAAAAATAGTCAGTTTTGCTTTATTTCCTGCCTCCTCACGTTGGCTCCAGTTTACAACTCCTTGGAGTGGGAGTTCTGACCAGACTCCCTAATAATTAATGATAGTAACCTGTTATTCAGCACTTACTATGTGCCACACACCGTAAAAACAACAGTGCATGTTCTTAGCACATTTAAATCTCACAATAACACAATGGGGTAAATACTATTATACTCATTTTATATATGGGAAAACTTTGACTTTAAAATGTTAAGTAATTTGTCCCAAATCACACAGCTGGGAAGTGGTTGGGTGAGACATGGAACCCAGGTCTGCCTTATTGAAATCCTCATGCTCACAGCGGCTTCCAAGATCCGCTCTAAGTCACACAGACGCCTCTACAATTTAGACTTGAATTCTAGGTATTTGTTTCAATATATAAACTGCCTCAACAGGACCCAAGGCCTTCCCTAAACAGGCCACCAATCCTCTTCAGGAGCTCTTGAAATAGCCCATTTACCATCAACCCACCACGGCATTTAAAAGAAATCTCCCAGAGATACTTACTGGATGGACATTTTCTCCCAGTGGAGGATTGGGAGTTCTGGCTCCCACTGCGGAATGAGGAAGCAAGTCCTCAGCCAGGGCCCTTTATATGCCTCTCAATCCTCCTACAAGGAGTGATGGCTTTGAGAACACTTCCCCACCCCCTTGCAGAGGGAAGGGGAACAGAGGTGGCTTTCAGCACACAGAGCCTCCTGATGCTAGAGCATTATTTGGGCTTGCCGTTCCCATAACAGTTTTGTGGGCTATTTTCCAGAGACCTCAATCCTTCTCAAAGAGAATGAGAAGTGTATTCGAAAGAAAGGAGCTGTGTGGGAGGGGCCAGCATCCGGCCTCAGCTGATCTGGGACATCCTAGTGGAACCTGGCACCGTTCTCTGGTGCCCAGCTCCCTCTGCCACCTCTGTGCTCTCATGTTCACCCTCATTCATTGATTCATTCACTTGTTTTATAGACCAGAGATGGGCACAGTACCTATTTCCACAGATCTTGTAACTTTGCAAGGGTAACAGACAATAATAACCTATTCAATAAAATTTTGTAAGTATTATGATTAGGGAAATGTGGAGTGTTATGGAAGCACACTGTAGCACTTCTAACTCTCTCTGGTCACCTTATTGACCCAGTCAGTGCCCCAGTTCCAACCAGGCTGAGGACTGTAGGTAGCTTTGTCCTTTAGTTTTACTGAGGATGAAATGTTTTGTCACCTTGCTTGTCACTAATGCTTGCCCGCTCTCGCCTTGCCTTCCTGTCCGTGTGTGTGTGTTCTGCACTCAGAGAGTATATAGCAGTATTTCATTTGTATTTCTACACTTCTTTATTAGACATGAAACGTTTGCCAGCACAGATATAGTACTGCCCAGAGGACAAGATATATACTATTCCAGCTGACTTCTTTCACATTTTTTGAAAGACTCATTAACCATTTTAAAATTAATAAGTGGCTATGGCTACTCACCCTAGGGCTGGGTGAGTATACAACAAAACTGTATAACAGTTCATCTGAGCACTCCTCGAGATAGAAGATGGAATTCACTTTCCCAGCCTGCCTTGCAGTGAGGGTGCTAGCATGTGACCTGAGCTCCACCAGCCAGAGGCAGGGGCAGTGGTCCTGGTGGTAGCACACTCAGTGCCCAGAATCAATGGTGTCTGTGTTCATCCGAGGCAACTGCTGCTTTCTGCACTGGAGCCACTCTACAGTGGAACCTCCTGGAGCACTGTCACTGGCCTGGTAATCTCCAAACCCCATTCTTTAGCCATCCCAGAGATTCTGTTAGCTACCTGATATTTAAAATATTGGTGTGCTGCTTTGATGAACTAAAGTTGGTTTCACTGTTTGCAACTAAGAGCTGTCTCTATAAAATGATGGCATCATACAGGAAGAACATCTCTATTGGTATATGGAGGTTCCAGAGGAGTTTTTGAGGCAGCATCTAAGCTCTGTTAGAAAGAATATGTAAAAGTTAGCCAGTCCGTGGGCAGAGAGAAGAGTATTCAGGCACAGCTTGTAGAATTGACAAAAGTCTGGAAGTGAGCATGATTTGGCAAAACGGCAAGAGATGAAGCTAACTAGAGAATATCATAGGCCAGATTTTGCAGAGCCTTGCAAACTAGGCAAAGAAATCGAGACACAGACCATGAGCACAAAGGGAATCACTGAAATGTTTTATCCAGAAGAGTGATACGATCTGATTTGCAATTTATTAGGACCACTTTGATCAAATATTGGATAATATGTTGAAACGGGTGATTTGGGAAAGATAAATTAGAGGGAGACCAAACAAGTGAAGGTAGCTATTGTTAGGGGTTGCGTTGGGGATGGACATGAATGGTCAGATTCAAGAGCTATTTCAGAGGAGGACTGATCAAGCTTTGTGATTGGTGAATGCATTTGGGAAGTAAATGGCAGGAAAAAATGACCTCTGGGTTTCTGGCTTGAAGTATGGTACAGCTAATTGAGGTAGCTCACACCGTTAGAGTGTGTGTGTGTGTGATGTTTCAGTGAAGCAGAGAGAATGAATTCTGATTGTGTTATATTTATTAAAGAAAGACATCACTGGGGGCTGTACAGTAAGAGTGTGCAGGCTTCAAAGGGAAGTGGAATGAGTTAGAATCTGAAGGATTGGCAGGGTGTGAACACAGAAGCTGGAGAGAACATTCGTGGTGAAGGAAGCAGAGTGAGAAGACAGACGAGGCCGTTTGGGAGGCACTCGTTAGAAGGACTCTCTATCTCCCGGACCATTTCTGTTGGCTTTTATTTTCTCAGAACAGTCTCTTCGCCTTGAGTAGAGCTCTGGGCCACGCTGTGCAATCAGTACCCTGGCAGTCCACTGAGGAGACATTCCAGGAATACCAGGACCCGGCAGCTTTTCTTCACTTGCATCTCCCATTACAAGAGGCCTAAGGAGAAGTCTCGTGGCACCAGGTGCCAGGAAGTCTACACGAGCTGAGTGGTGGAGCATTGGCAAACTGCATTTTATATTGAAGATCATTTCCTGGGAGATGCAAAGTGATCTTACTGGTGCCCACGACTACACTAAATGCCTTTGTTAGGTATCCCCGTGCTGCCTTTGGTATTCTGGAACTGTGGCTACATTTAAAAACAGGACCTGATTTTAGTGATTTTTGCATCTTTGGTAGTCTTCATTTTTCAACCGATTTCAATCCTAGAGGTCAGCTGCTTGAGGACTGTTTTAAAAATACAAATCAAGGCAGTTCATTCCAGAAACGTGTATAGACTCATGGATCGTGTGAGTTGTCAAGTTAGCATACTTGACTCAAGTCAGAATGGAAACTAATTACTGTATGCTGAACCTCACTGACCCCTGAGTTCATTAGGTATAAAACAGGGAAAATAGGCAAAAGCATTTTTTTTTTAGCCAAAAGTACTCTCTAAAAATATGAAATAGTACTTACCAATGCTCATTCTCAGAGCATTTGATTTCATGTCTAATCTTCCACCTAATACCTCTTACCTGAGGGGAAACACATTCCCCCACTCCCCTGTTGGTGTGAAACCAGAGCAACGCTGGGCTGTATCCTTTCCAAAGTGCATGTTAACCTCCTGGACCCAAGGCCCCACACGTAGACTTCTTTCTCAGGTCTAACTGTAACCTCCATTGTTTCAGTGTGAAGCACTAGACTGCCAAAGTATTTTTACTTTTTCTTTCATCCTCTCTTCTTGTTCCCCATCTTATATTTTTGCTATTTAGTAAAATCATATCTTCATGTTCAGTTTCAGTATTTGCCCAAGAAACTTTAATTTTGATACATTTACCAAAATAATACTCCATGAATCAAAACAGTAAAGCACATTTCTTCAAGCAGAGATTTCTAAGGAGGAACTGTTTTCACATTTCTTTGAAGAAACCAATTTTGAGTATAATACAAGCTTCTTTCTCAGCCTGATATTGGGCAGATCATGCAAAGCTTAGAGGTCATGGTGAGGAGTTTGGATTGTATTCTGAGAACAATGAGAAGGTGTTAAAGGGTTTTAAGCTGGGGAATAACTGAGGTGATCTGATTTCTATTTGAGGGCAGAAAAGCACTCTCTCTGACATTTGAAGAATGGATTATAAGTGTCTAGAGTAGAAGCAGAGAAAGCAGTAGCTCAGGTGAGGTGATGAGGGTTTTTAAACTAGAGTGAGCAATGCAGATGGGGAAAAAGTGAATGGACTTGAGATGTTTTGTAGGTAGAAGTACAGGACTTGTGTTATACAATGAATATATATGGGATATAAGAAAGTGGGGTAATGGAGTGTATAATTTATCTATTGCTATCATTGCTGCAAAAAAGTTAAACACCAAACCCCAGTGCTATACACGAAGAAGAGTCTGGGGTGGTTGACCCGTAGATCTGATGGTATTGGTTGGACTTTCTATTATAACTGGACTTTGCCTGACTGTCAACTGATCTAGGTCTCTGGTGGGATGAGGGATAACATGGCTTTATTACACATCTTCTGTCCAGTAGGCAACCTGGGCATATTCTCCTGCAGTGGCAGATGAAAGAGAGACAGTAGAAACACAAAAGCAGTTTAAGGCCTCAGAACTGATACCCTGCCACCTCTGCAACCTTCTATTAGCAAAAACAGTCCTAAGGCCAGTCCATAGTTCAAGGGGTATGAAAATAGCCTCTGCCTCTTTAGCCTTCAGTAAGAACGACAGTGTCACACAGCAAGTGTCATAGATACAGGGAAGGATGAAGAATTGGGGCCATTTTTGCAGCATGGTACACAGGAAAACCAAATAGGATTTTTAGGTTTTTGCTTGAGCAACTGAATGAGTGTATTGCTATTCTTTAAGACTAGGGGAGGAATGGCTGAGTGGAAATGGGTATATCAGGAGTTCCCAATTAAATTTGAGATGTTTTAAGATGTCATCTGCTCCATGAGGCTTCCTTGTCCATTCTTCTTCCCTCCTGCAGCACCTCTGATCCTCCTTACCCTGGAGGAATGTGTTCAGTGGAGGTCGGATTCAGACCAAAGCAGTCTAATTCCAGAGTCTGTGTTCTTATAAATATCAATCCCATCCACATATGGAAGTTCTGGTAAATATTATTCTCTTTACTTCACTACATTCTCAATGATATTTTAGTGCTCTTTGTAGACATATGCTCCTGGAAGCCTTCCAGCTGACTTGCCTTTAATCTGTGCCTTCAACCACTCCCAACCACAGTGTCAGCCAGTCCTCTTCTAGGCAAACAAGACCATGTCCCTTCTATACATAGGACCTTGCAAAAGGTCTTCTTTACTTACTGGACAAAGTCCAAGCACTCTGGCACAGCTGCAAGATGCCTACTTCTTAGTGTCATTATCTGCCACTCTCCCCTTCCATTTGAACTCCAGCAGTACCAAGCTGTTCACTGCTTCCCACTGCTTTCATACCAGTCCATGCTGCCCTTTCCTTAAAGTCTAGATCCTTTGCTTGGAACTCCTTCCCTTTCCTTCTCCATCTGGTAAATGCCCAGTTTCCATCACAGCCCCAACAGAGCACACTTTCCTGGAATGCTTCAGACAGGATGCTCTCCTTTTTACTTTTTTGGGAAGTTATATATATGTCTATTTTTGTCTATATCACATTATGTTGTTTGATTTGTTAGCATGTTAGTCTTTAGTTATTGTAGAGACATAGAATGAAATCACCCTAGCACAGTGGCATTTGGCTAAACCTTTCAACACCTGTCAGGATGGAAATTGGCAACCACCCCAGCGGCTCCCCCAAGGTGAAAAATGTTAGACCAACAAAAGCTCAGCACTCAGTCTGCTGCACCCTCCTAAGTCACATGTAAGGTAACATATCCAGCCCCCATCTCCCTACCATTGCCAGAACTTAGTTTGCTTTGGCATCATTCAAAAATATCCTGGGAAAGAAGAAATATATATATATATATATATATATATATATATATATATATATATATATATATACACACACACACATACATATAACTATGCATACTCTGACTATGCATACTGTCTCTCTTCTCCTCCAGGGGACATCAGTGACCTCTTGCTGGTGGGTCCTACCTTTCACACTCAGGGAATCCCCCTTGCTTTGCACACACCAGTGAGAGTAACCAACATTAAAGTATTTGGGGTCTCAGGTTTTGGTGTGATGTATTTTGACATCTGATATCTTAAAAAGGTGGAGCCTGGCTGCAGCCTTACTGTAACACTTCTGCATCATTCTGCTCAGGGTTTTAGTACAAAAACTCAATAAAACTTGTTTGTTCAACCAAGTTAGTAGAGGCCCCTAGAAAAACTGCCTTATTTAACTAAGCACAAGAATAATGAGTGCTGAAGGATTTGGGTTTGTTTTTTCTAAAGAATTTGAACTATTTTACTTAAAATCTTGATTACATTATTATTTTAATCGGCTCTTGATTTAAAAAGAAAAACAAAACCTAAAAAAGCACAAAGGAGGATTCTTGGCCAGCCCTATTGGATTAATGCTGCCTCAGCTATTGAGGGACTCAGTACACTTTTCAGTTCTTAGGTTCTGCCAGTTGGTACAAATGCAAAGAGGAAAGGGCAGCTGAAATCTTTTAGAGCAGACGTTTTACCCCCTCTCTGGGCCAGAGAACTGATTTATTAGACAAAAGAACCTCAAATGCGAATGGCTTATGCTCTTAACTACAGGCACATGGGCATCAGCAAAAGTGCTATTCTAATAGCATTAGGAATCCTGCTTGTACTGATCCAGTTTAAAGAATTATTGGATTATTTATGGATCATGCTCAGACAATGGAAGAACAGGTTTCCTAACAGGAGAAAGTTAATAATAATTGACTGAATATCCACACCTGTCTCTATTCCTCTACTTATCAGAGTGTTTTGTCTGTTATGTTTGTTTCTTGAAGGCAGTGCCCACGTTTGTCACTATAACATAGAGCCCAGCACCTATTACATCGTCATTAAATAGTTTAGGCTATTGTAAATTGTATTGCTTTTAAAAATTTGAACTTCTGTTTGCTGGGTGCGAGTGTATATAAATACAATTGTACATTGATCTTTTATCCTGCAATCTTTCTCAACTCATATATTAGTTCTAGTAGCCTTTTTATAGATTCCATCATATAGTCTATGTAGAAGATTATGTTGTCTGTGAATAAAGAGTTTATTTCTTCCTTTTCAATCCGGATGCCTTTTATTTTCTTGCCTGTTGCACGAGCTAGAAACTTCAATGTAATGCTGAATAAAAGAAAGGACATTCGTGTTTCTGATCTAAGTAGAAAGTATTGAGTTTTTCACCATTATGTTAGCTGAGGTTTTTAGCAGATGTCTTTTGTAAGATTGAAGAAAATTTTTTATTTTTTGAGGGCTTTTAATCAAGAATGGATACTAGATTGTGTCAAATGCTTTTTCTGTCTATTAAAATGATCATAAATGATATTGTTTATAGTTTGTTAATATAGTAAATTATATTGATTGATTTAGAATATTAAACCAACTTTGCATTTATGGGATAAACTAAAAATATATATTATCATTTCATCAAATTTTACATTCTATTTGCTAAAATTTTAACAATTTTTGCCTCTGTTCATGGAGGTTATTGGTCAATAGGATTTTTTTGTTGCAATGTTTTTGTCCGGTTTTGATATCAATGTAATGATGACATTAAAGAATGAATTGGAAATTGTTATAAACTCTTAACTTTTCTGAATAACTTTGTATAGAATTAACTACTATTTTTTCCTTAAGTGCTTGTTAGAGGTCACCAGTTAAGCCATTTGCACCCGGAGATTTCTTTTTTAAAAGGGCTTTAACTACAAAGTCCATTAAAAAAATAAATAAACATATGACTCTAGGTTATCTATTTCATCTTTGAGATTTGTTAGATTGTGTCTGTTTCATTTAGGTTAGTGAATACACTGGTATACATTTTTAAATAATAATTCCATATTATTTTTAAAATATCTGTAGATTCTGTAGTTATGTTGTATCTCTCATTCCTGGTATTGGAGATTGTACTTTTTTCCTTTTTTTTTTTTTTAAAAAAAACTGATAAGTCTGGCTAGAGGTTTGTGCATGCTATTGATTTTCTCAAAGAACCATCTTTTTATTTTTAACCTACTGTGTCTTTATTTTTAAATTGTACTTCTTGTAGGCAGAATATATTAATATTTTGGTCTTTTATTTTTAATACAATGAAAATATGTGCTTTTTAAAATTTTCAATTACACTTGACATACATGATTATATTAGTTTCAGATATGCACCACCATGATTAGACATTCCGAACTTACTAAGTGATCATCTGGGTAAATCTCACACCCATCTGACATCATACATAGTTATTAGAATATTATGGACTATATTCCTATGTTGTACTTTATATCACCATGACTATTTTGTAACAATTAATTTGTATTTCGTAATCCCTTCACCTTTTTCACCCATCTCCCCAACATCTGACCCCACCCCAATTCTGGCAACTGTCAAAACATTCTGTGTATCTATGAGTCTGTTTCTGTTCTGCTTGTTCATTTATTTAGTTTTTTTAGATTCAATTGTTGATAGATATGTATTAATTACCATTTTATTATTCATATTTTGATCTTTTGTTTTTTCTTCTTCTTAATACTGATTCAGTGGTGATGAACTCCTTTAGTTTTTCTTGCCTTAGAAGCTCTTTATCTATCCTTTGAATCTAGATTATAGCTTTGCTGGATAGAGTAATCTTGGTTATAGGTCCTTACTTTTCATCACTTTGAATATTTCTTGCCATTCCCTTCTGGCTTGCAAAGTTTCTGTTGAGAAATCAGCTGACTATCTTATGGGAGCTTCCTTGTAGGTAACTAAGTGCTTTTCTCTTGCTGCTTTTAAGATTCTTTTTGTCTTTAACCTTTTGCATTTTAATTATGATGTGTCTTGGTGTGGGCCTCTTTGGGTGCATCTTGTTTGAGACTCTGTGCTTTCTGGACTTGTGTGTCTATTTCCTTCACCAAGTTAGGAAAGATTTTAGTCATTATTTTTTCTTTTTCTTTTTCTTTTTTTTAAATTTATTTTTAATTCTTTTTTTTAATTAATTTATTTTTGTTACAAATGTTTCTCCTTTTTTCCCCATTGACACCCTCCTCCCCATCCCCCACCCCATCCCCAGCTTTGTTGTCCATGTCCATCAGTTATGCGTATATGTGCTTAAGTTCTGTGGTTTATCTCTTCCCTCCCCCCCACCCCCTCTTCTGAGGGGTGTCAGTCTATACCCTTCTTCCACATCTCTGGGTCTACCCTGTTCCTCAGACTGTTATATTCATTATATGCCACAAATAAGTGAGATCATGTGATATTTGTCTTTCTCTGCTTGGCTTGTTTTGCTTAGGATAATACTCTCAAGGTCCCTCCATGTCGTCTCAAAGGATAAGAGATCTTTCTTTCTTACAGCTACATAGTACTCCATTGTGTATATGTACCACAGCTTTTTTATACATTCGTCCACTGATGGACACTTGGGCTGTTTCCAGATCTTAGCTATTGTAAATAGTGCTGCTATGAACATGGGGGTATATGTATTCTTTCTGATTGGTGTTTCAGGCTTCTTAGGGTATATTCCTAGAAGTGGGATCACTGGGTCAAATGGAAATTCAATTTTTAATTTTTTGAGGTAACACCATAGTGTTTTCCACAGTGGCTGCACCAGTCTGCATTCCCACCAGCAGTATACTAGAGTCCCCTTTTCTCCACACCCTCGCCAACACTTGTTGTTTGATGATTTGTTGATGGTGGCCATTCTGACAGGTGTGAGGTGATACCTCATTGTTGTTTTAATTTGCATCTCTCTGATAATTAGTGATGTTGAGCATTTCTTCATATGTCTCTTAGCCATTTGTATGTCCTGTTTGGAGAGGTGTCTATTTAGTTCCTCTGCCCATTTTTTAATTGGGTTCTTTGTCTTCCTTTTGTCTTCCTCTATATATTTTGGAGATTAACCCCTTATCTGATGTATCTTTTGCAATAATTCTCTCCCATACAGTGGGTTCCCTTTCCATTTTGATGGT
Source organism: Tadarida brasiliensis (assembly GCA_030848825.1). Lineage (NCBI taxonomy): Eukaryota > Metazoa > Chordata > Mammalia > Chiroptera > Molossidae > Tadarida > Tadarida brasiliensis. Next base: position 52,151,322 of record CM061264.1, read on the forward strand.
TGTTTCTTTTGCTATGCAGAAGCTTTTGAGTTTGATGTAGTCCCATGTGTTCATTTTTTCCTTTGTTTCTGTTGCCTTAGGTGATGTATCAGTGAAGATTCTGCTGCGTGTGATGTCCAAAATTTTGTTGCCTACATTTTCTTCTAGGATTTTTATGGATTCACAAGTCACATTTAAGTCTTTTATCCATTTGGAGTTTATTCTTGTGTATGGTGTAAGTTGATGGTCTAGTTTCATTTTTTTGCATGTAGCTGTCCAATTTTCCCAACACCATTTATTAAACAGGCTGTCTTTACTCCATTGTATGCTCTTGCCACCTTTGTCATATATTGAGCATAATGTCTTGGGTCAATTTCCGGATTCTCTGTTCTGTTCCACTGGTCTATCTGCCTGTTCTTGTGCCAGTACCAGGCTGTTTTGATTACAGTAGCTTTGTAGTATAACCTGATATCTGGTATTGTGATCCCACTTACTTTGTCCTTCATTTTCAAGATTGCTGTGGCTATTCGGGGTCTTTTTTGGTTCCATATGAACTTTTGGAGTATTTGTTCTAGTTCTGTGAAATATGTCACTGGTATTTTGATGGGGATTGCATTGAATCTATAGATTGCTTTGGGTAATATGGACATTTTAATGATGTTAATTCTTCCAATCCATGAACAAGGTATGTGCTTTCACTTTTTTATATCTTCCTCTATTTCTTTTTTCAATGTCCTGTAGTTTTCTGCAAGTAGGTCCTTTACTTCTTTGGTTAAGTTTATTCCTAGGTATCTTAATTTTTTTGCTGTGATAGTAAATGGGATTATTTTTTTAGTTTCTCTTTCTGTGAGTTCATCATTGGTGTATAAGAATGCCATTGATTTCTTGACGTTAATTTTGTATCCTGCTGCTTTGCCAAATTCATTTATTAAGTCTAGTAGATTTTTGATGGAGTCTTTGGGGTTTTCTATATATAATATCATGTTGTCTGTGAATAATGACAGTTTCACTTCCTCCTTTCCAATTTGGATCCCTTTTATTTTTTCTTCATGTCTGATTGCTGTGGCTAAGACTTCCAGTACTATGTTAAATAAGAGTGGTGAAAGTGGGCATCCCTGTCTTGTTCCTGTTCTTAAGGGAAATGTTTTTAGTTTTTGCCCATTGAGTATGATGTTTGCTGTAGATCTTTCATATATGGCCTTTATTATATCAAGAAATGATCCCTCTATTCCCAAATTGCTGAGCGTTTTTATCAGAAATGGGTACTGGACTTTGTCGAATGCTTTTTCAGCGTCTATTGATATGATCATGTGGTTTTTATCTTTCATTTTGTTTATGTGGTGTATCACATTTATTGATTTGCGTATATTGTACCAGCCTTGCATCCCTGGGATGAATCCCACTTGGTCATAGTGAATAATTTTTTTGATGTATTGCTAGATCCAATTTGCTAGTATTTTGTTAAGGATTTTGGCATCTACATTCATCAGGGATATTGGCCTGTAGTTTTCTTTCTTTGTAGTGTCTTTTTCTGGTTTTGGAATTAGGATTATGCTGGCCTCATAAAACGAGATTGGAAGTCTTCCTTCTTCTTGAATTTTTTGAAATAGTTTGAGGAGAATGGGTGTTAGTTCTTCTTTGAATGTTCGGTAAAACTCCCCCGTGAAGCCATCCAGGCCTGGGCTTCTGTTTGCTGGGAGAGTCTTGATTACATCTTCAATTTCCTTCATTGTTATTGGTCTGTTCAAGTTTTCTATCTCTTCCTGGTCCAGTTTTGGGAGACTATGTGTTTCTAGAAATGTGTCCATTTCACTTAGATTGTCAAATTTGTAGCCATATAAATGTTCATAGTATTTGCTAACGATCCTTTGTATTTCTGTTGTGTCAGTTGTTACTTCTCCACTTTCATTTCTGATTTTGTGTATTTGGGTTCTCTCTCTTTGTTTCTTGGTGAGTCTAGCTAACGGTCCATCAATCTTGTTTATCTTTTCAAAAAACCAGCTCTTTGTTTCATTGATCCTTTGATTTGTTATTCTGGTCTCAATGTTATTTATTTCTGCTCTGATCTTTACTATTTCCTTCCTTCTACTTGCTCTGCGGTTTTCTTTTTGTTTGCTTTCTAGTTCTTTAAGTTGTGAGGTTAGAAAGTCTATTAGAAATTTTTCTTATTTCTTGAGGTAGGCCTGTAGTGCTATGAACTTCCCTCTCAGAACTGCTTTCGCTGCATCCCATAGATTTTGTGTTATTGTGTGTTCATTTTCATTGGTTTCCAGGAAGTTTTTAATTTCTTCCTTGATCTCCTCGGTAACCCATTCATTGTTTAATAACATGCTAGTTAGCCTCCAAGTGTTCAAATGTCTTTGCATGTTCTTGTTGCAATTGATTTCTAGTTTCATGCCATTGTGATCTGAGAAGATGCTTGATATGATTTCAATCTTCTTGAACTTGTAGAGACTTCGTTTGGGTCCTAACATGTGGTCTATCTTTGAGAATGTCCCATGTGCACTTGAGAAGAATGTGAATTCTGTAGTTTTTGGGTGTCATTCTCTGTAAATATCTATTAAATCCATTTGGTCTAGTGCTTCATTTAGAGTCTCTGTTTCCTTGTTAATTTTTTGTCTAGAGGATCTATCCAGTGATGTCAGCGGGGTGTTGAAGTCCCCTGCTATGATTGTATTGCTGTCGATTTCTCCTTTGAAGTCCTCCAGAAGATTTTTAATATATTTTGGTGCTCCTATATTGGGTGCATATATGTTCAGCAAGGTTATGTCTTCCTGTTGGATAGATCCTTTCAATATTATGTAGTGACCTTCTTTGTCTCTAGTTATGGCCTTCATTTTGAAATCTATTTGATCAGATATGAGTATTGCTACACCAGCTTTTTTTTCCTTTCCGTTTACTTGGAAGATTTTTTCTCATCCCTTTACTTTCAACCTATGTGAGTCTTTTGTTGTGAGGTGAGTCTCTTGTAAACAACATATATATGGGTCATGCTTTCTTATCCAATCAGCTACTCTGTCTTTTTATCGGAGCATTCAATCCATTTACATTTAAGGTGATTATTGATATGTACTTATTTATTGCCATTTTTGTTTAGTGTGGTTCTATTTTCCTTCCTATTTCTTCTACTAATTACAGCAGTCCTTTTAACATTTCTTGCAGTGCTGGTTTGGTGTTAATATATTCCCTTAGCCTTTTTTTTTGTCTGAGAAGCTCTTTATTTGACCTTCTATTTTGAATGACAGCCTTGCTGGGTAGAGTAGTCTTGGATTCAGATCCTTGTTTTTCATGACCTTGATTACTTCACGCCATTCCCTTCTGGCCTGTAGTGTTTCTGTGGAGAAGTCAGCTGATAGCCTTATGGGGGTTCCTTTGTAGGTAACCTGTTGCTTATCTCTTGCTGCCTTTAGGATTCTCTCTTTGTCTTTAATTTTTGGCATTTTAATTACTATGTGTCTTGGTGTGGGCCTGTTTGGGTTCTTCTTACTTGGGACTCTCTGTGCTTCTTGAACTTGAATGCCTTCTTTCTTCACCAAATTAGGGAAGTTTTCTGTCACTATTTCTTCAAATATATTCTCTAACCCTTGCTCATTTTCTTCTTCTTTGGGGACTCCTTTGATGCGAATGTTATTACGTTTCCAGTTGTCCCACAGTTCTCTCAAGCTGTCTTCCTGTTTTTTTTCATTGTTTTTTCCTTTTGGTTTTCTGATTGGTTGATTTTTTCTACCCTGTCTTCTAATTCACTGATCCGGTCCTCAGCTTCTTCTACTCTGCTGTTTAGTCCTTCCAATGTGTTCTTCATTTCTGCTATGTCATTCTTCATTTCTTCTTGCTGCTTCTTAATTTCTACTTGGTTGGTTTTCAGTGTTTCTATGTCTTTGCTCATGGTGTTGATGTCTTTACTCATGCTGTTGAGCTTCCTCTAGATCATGGTTCTGAATTCTAGCTCTGTTAACTTGCTTAACTCCATTTCATTTATCTCATCTTCGGTAGAGGTCTCTTGTTCTTTCATTTGGGATCTGTTTTTTTGTTTCACCATTTTGGCTATCTCAGTGGGTTTTGGAGCCTGCCAAATTTTCCCTGTGGATGTTGGTGTTCTGCTGTTTGTGGCTCCCTCTACTGGGTTTGGATGAGTGTGGGAGGACCCATGTTAAACACCCCCCCGTGGAGTCTTACTTTCTAGGGTATATTTGCAATCCCTGAAAAGGTTAAGTTATCCTCTAGCTTTTTGCCTAGAGGCTATTAGTTGTGGTTGCTTGAAGAGCCTTGGGTTTTCAGTTGAATGAAAACCTCCCTCAGGTGTTCAGCGTGAGAGGATTTCCAGAGGGTAGGGCAGATGCTGGTAGTTAATGAGCCTCAGTTTGCATTTCAATGGCCCAACTGGGTGTGGCTGGATCTCCGAGGGAGGGGATGCCACCTCTCCTCAGAGCATTGGGATGGAGTAAGATGGCCAGGCCACAGTCCTGCGTGGCCGCAACTCAGCAAAAGCTCTGAGCGCCCTCCAAATCCCCAGTATCCCCACACAGTTCCAGTCCAGTCTGCCCTCCCTCTGCCGGAGCCCAAGGTGAGTGGCTGTGGCTATTTCAGTGCTCTGTCACGGCCCTCTGCGCTGTGGAGCCAGCTTGGGCTTTAACCCCGAGGGCGGAGCGCTGCTCACAGGTAAGGCCGCTGCTGTCCATGGGCTCCCAGCCCCCCTCTCGTGCCTCTGCAATCTTACCAGGATTGATTCAGTGTCCCTGGTTGTATGGTCTTCGCAAGCTGCTTTTTTGTTGCTTTTTCCCGACGATTTGTCTTTATTTTAGTTGTAATTCCAGTTTGGTCCTGGGAGACGGTCTGTGTAGCTTCCATTCACTCTGCCGCCATTTTGGAATCCCCTAGTCATTATTTTTTCAAACAGGTTTTCAATTTGTTGCTCTCTCTCTTCTCCTTCTGATACCCCCATGATGCAAATGTTGGTTTGCTTGAAGTTGTCCCAGAAGCTCCTTAGACTACCCTCATTTTTATTTTTAAAATTATTTTTCTTGTTCTGACTGGGTGGTTTTTTTGTTTGTTTGTTTTGCTTCCTTATATTGTTGTTTATCTTATCTAATATATTTTTTAAATCAGACTTTGTAGTTTTCATATCTGGAATTTCTATTTTTAATATTGCCCATATCTCTACTTAAGTTTTTGAATGTTTTAATATATCTGTCTGCTAATTATAACATATGTGTTAGTTCTAGGTCAGTGTCCATAGATTGCTCTCAATTATGGCTTATATTTTTCTACTGCTTTGCATGCCTGGTAATTGTGTTTTTAATCCTCACCTGAGGATATTTTTCTATTTATCTTCAGATAAAGTGGGAGGGAGAGAGAGGGAGAGCGAGGGAGAGAAAGAGAAACATTGATGTGAGAGGGATACATCAACTGGTTGCCTCCCACATGACCCTGACCAGGGCTGGGGATGAACTGCAACCAAGGTACGTGTCCTTGGCTGGAATCCAACCTGCTACTCATTGTTCTGTGGGCCGGTACTCTACTGCTGAGCCAAACCGGCCAGGGCATACCTGGTCATTTTTGATTGGATGCCAGAAATTTAAAATTTTATCTCATTGGGTGCTGGGATTATTTGTATTTCTTTAAATGTTCTTGAGCTTTGTTCTAGAACTCATTGTTATCAGAAACAGTTTAATTCTTTTGGGTGTTGCTTTTACGATTTGTTAGGTGGAATTGAAGCAATGCTCAGTGTAAGGCCAATTTTCCCCAACACTGTATTATACAAGTATTACTATTCAATACTGAGTCAAGATTCTTCTGTGTATTCTACCAAATTCTTCATGAATCATGAGGTTTTCTATTGGTCGACCGTTTTGGATGGTGGGAATAGGCACTAGTCTCAGTTCTGTGTGGGCACCTAGCACTGTTAGCTCTAATTCATTTAAGTGGTTCTTGCCCAGGCCGGTTTGTCTCAGCGGTTAGAGCGTCGGCCTGCGGTTCAGAGAGACCCGGGTTCGGTTCCCGCTAAGGGCATGTACCTCGGTTGCAGTTTGTCCCCGGCCCTGGTTGGTCGTGCGGGTGGCAGCCACTCGATGTGTCCCTTTCACATCGATGTTTCTCTCTCTCTCTCTTCCTCTCTCTCCCTCCCACTCTATCTGAACAAAAAATGAAAAAATGTCCTCGGGTGAGGATAAAAAATAAATAAATAAATAAGTGGTTCTTTTGGCCTTGGGTAATTTCCTCATACAGGAGAACTGATAAGCATTTCAGCTGAATACTCAAGGGGGACACTCTGCAGAGCTTCAGAGTTATCTCCCTGTAGATTTTCCCTTCTATAGGAAGTTAGTCATGTAATTCTCAGCTCTATATCCTCAACTTAAGGAGTCTTTCCAGCTTTATCTAGATTCATTTCCTGGGCATCACCACTTAGAAACTTTTCATAGCATTAAGCTGGTGCAATCAGATAGCTTACCTCGTTTAGGGATCATTGTTTTTTATTGGCTGATGTCTAGTATCTTGAACACTGTTGTTTCATTTTTATTTTTTTAAAAAATTATTTCAGGCAAGAGGGTAAATCTGGCCCTTTGTGCTTAATTTTGGTTGGGAGCTGAAGTTCACCAATTGATAAATATTTGTTTTGAAGTAAATTTCAGAGAACTTCTTGAGCCACATATAGGACAGCTTAAGCAACTTGTGTTGAGCATCTTTGGAAGTGGGAAATGAAACTATGAAATTTCATGACTGAAGGCATTAGGTGTGATAAGGTGGTTGGATAAAGCAAGATACAGGAAGCTTAAGAAAAACTACTATTAAGACTTTCAAGAAATAAATAGCGCCATATACTATGTAAATGGCAGTAAATAAAAAGACAATATCACTTCCTTCAGCAAACCTCATCCAATGGAGAGATAGACAATATAACCCTCAAAATACACAACGTACAATATATTACCTCACAGTTTTATACTTTGATTATAGCACTTGTTACATCATATTATAATGGGCAACGTATTCATCTCTTTCTCTAACAAGTCTGTGAGCCTCTCTACATCAGGAGCAGAGTGTCTTATTTAGTCTATTATACCCATTGTCTAGCATAATGCAGAGCACATAGCAAGTATTAGTGGGTGAATAAATAAATGGAGGCATGAATGAATGAGTGATATAAAACTTTTGTACTCAGGTTGACTGTCAAAGCAGTTATTTTGGATAAATAGGTTTTTTGGTTCACTGCCCTGACACCTATCAATCAAAATGGCCAATATATTTATTTTTAAGCCCAAGAGGAAGTGGTGTGTCATAATAACAATAGGTTAAGTGCTCAGTATATGTTTTTAAAGTTTAGATACTAATCTTATATTGGAAGCTTCAAGTTTTTTTGCCTTCAAATTAAAAAAAAAGGAGCAGAAGTACTTTCTAAATTCAAAGTACTGAGGAACTAATTATGTGTCCACTTGAGCAGTACTCAGTACTTACTTCACAATACGGGGAAGTTAGCTCTTTGGTCATCCAATGTAAAGCAAAAAAAAAAAAAGCAGTGGTTAATTAGTTAATTGTGGACTATGTCCATGGAAGCAGAATTCTTATATGTGTCTCTACTATCTAGAACAATATGTAGAAAGGAATGAATAAATAGATGAATGAACAACTCTCAAGGTTAATTCACTATCAGCAAAATGAGAGAATAGCTGAAAAGAGGTGAAGGTAAACCCATTTCCCAAAGTAATATCTGTATCTGATGAGGATGCTATTATTATGGTTTATGAACAGAATTCCCATTTCCCAGAGGGTTTCTTCTAAAGCTGTCTATTCAATAAAGTAGATATTTTATAACCAAATGGATGTAAGCCACTGCACAAATGGGCAAGCAGATTGTTTTTTAGAATATCTGTGGAATATAATGCTTCAGCTCAGGCAATACCCTAAATTCCAATGAAGTTTGTAAAATGAGGTCAGATTGAAGACCTCTGTCAGAGTTAAATTGCTTCTCAGAAGGTTATTCTATGTAATCAGCAGAATAGGACAAGGGCACAAAGGGCAAGAAAAGGAGGAAAGCCTCCCACAAAAGAAAATGTGGTACAGTTGTGCATAAGTTATAGGGCTTTAATGATATTTTATAACTAAACATTTGGCCAAACATTTGATAAGATATCAAATATAATTATGAAAAGGAGAAATATCAGAAAATAAACCATTAAAGATGCCTAAATCAGACTTGTTGAATTACTTATTTCCAGACTCTGCTCATCTTGTACCTGGAAAAAACAAACAAAAAAACTGAGGGGGTAAAAAAAGCAGATGATTAAATTCTAATAGCTTTTCTTGCAAGCTTTGTCAATTAGTTTGCAACTGCTGATAATGGCACAAAATGTGCATTAGAGTTGTGAGATATTCCATGAAGCTGCCATAACGTCTTTTCTTGGCATCAATCATAAACGCAGATATTCACAGTCAGATTTGCTAGTGATTTTTTCCCCCACTATAAATCCCTCATAATCTTTCTTAAGTGAACCATGCCTGTCACAGTTGTGTGTAATTGAAACATTTACCTGAAAAATCTTGGTCTTAAAAATTTAATCTTTAATGTTTATAATTTTACTTTAAATAATTTTTTATTTTTCAATTACAGTTGACATATATTAGTTTCAGGTGTACAACCCAGTGATTAAACATTATATAACTTATAGAGTGATCACTCTGATAAATCTAGTACCCATCTGACACCATACATAGCTATTACGATATTATTGACTATATTCCCTGGGATGTACTTTACATTCCTGTAACTATTCTGTAACTACCAATTTGTACTTCTTGATTCCTTCACCTTTTTCACCCATCTCCCCATCTGACAACTATCAAATTGTTCTGTGTATCTATGAATCTGTTTCTGTTCTGCTTGTTTAATTTGTTTTTTAGATTCTACATATAAGTAAAATAATTTGGCATTTGTCTTTTTCTGTCTGAATTACTTCACCAGCACAATACCCTCTAGGTCCATCCATGTTGTTACATATGGTAAGATTCATTCCTTTATAAGGCTGATGCATATTCCATTGTATACCTGCACCACTCCTTTATCCATTCATCTATTGGTGGACACTTAGGTTGCTTCCACTTCTTGGCTATTGTAAATAATGCTACAATAAACATATACATGTATATATCTTTTTCAATTTAGTGTTTTGGGTTTCTTTGGATAAATACCCAGAAGTAGAATTGCTGGGTCCTTCTTTGTGTCTTGTTATATAGCCTTTGTTTTAAAGTCTATTTTGTCTGGTATAAGTATTGCTACCCCAGCTAGCTGTTCAGCTGTTTTTTTTTTTGTCTGTTTCCATTTTCATGAAATATTTTTTTCTATCCTTTTACTTTCAGTCTGTGTGTGTCTTTCTATCCGAAACAAGTTCCTTGTAGACAGCATATGTATGGATCTTGTTATCCATTCAGCCTCCATATGTCTTTTGATTGGAGCATTGAATCCATTTGCATTTAAAGTAATTGTTGATAAATATGTATTTATTGCCATTTTATTGTTCATATTTTTTATTCTTTTTCTTATTCTTTTGCTTCTTAAAGGAGAACATTTCTTGTAATATTGGTTTGGTGGTGATGGACTCCTTTAGCTTTTTCTTGTCTGGGAAGTTCTTTATATGTCCTCTGAGTCTAAATGATAGCTTTGCTCGGTAAAATAATCTTAGAACAATGACCTCTGCCAGCACTTCTGTCTGGGAGAAAACTGCCACACAACTCAGTTCCTCCCCATATGTTCCTGGTGCCCCAGAGCTGGAACTCAGAGTGAGTGAGTGCAAGTAAGTCCATGCACTGGCCCTTTAAGAGAAATTCCTGGGACTCTAGAAGCCCTCAGTCTCACTCAGCCATAATCTCTGCTGGTTTTTACAGGCCAGAAGTTATGGGGACCTCTGCAGCCAATACATCCCTCCTGATTTTTATCTGCCACATGCGGGTGTGGGACCAGCCTGTTCTGTGTCTCTGCGCCTCTTACCAGTCTCATTGTGGCTTCTTTCTATACTTAGTTGTAGGACTTTTGTTCAGCTAGATTTCAGGCTGTTTTAAATGATGGTTGTTCTGTAGTTTAGTTGTAATTTTGATGTGTGTGGGAGGATTTGAGTACTGTGTTTACCTATGCTGCCATCTTGACTAGAACTCCCCATCTAATGTTCATACTTTTAAATGAGAACTTTTAATTTTTTGTCTGAATCATCTACTGTTGAGTCAAATTTCTATTTTATTTTTTGCATGAGGACACTTTTTTGAGTGCCTAATGTATTGTTTTTTTGCATTCCTTAATCACAGATGTTTAATTTAATTAGGAATTTCTTTTAACAACTGGATTTAGAAAGGTTCTAATTGCATTTAAATTATATTTTAACTGTTACATTCAAAAGATTTATCTTATATTTATTAGATACAGTCCAAGTTCTTGAATATGACTCAGGTAAATTTTTATGATGCTCTTTCTTTCCAGCCATTATCCCCAGTAATTTTCTGCCTCAAATACATAGTTCAGAAACCTTAATCTGCTTCTATTATCCATCCCTCAAGAACCCTTCTGCTGATTCTTAGCCCTGTAATTTGCCCCTGTCTACAAGGTCTTACTCTCTCATACTCCTTTCCTACATCTTTGTATTCTGTCTAGCAAAATACTCAGCTAGGGCATTACCTTATCTGAGAAATGGTGCCCCTCCTTTTTACTCCCAAAAGACCCTATGACTACCTCTACCACAGACTGTATCATACTATAGTAGAACAATGTGTTTATGTGTTTGCTGTCTTGCAAGGTCCTTGAGAGTAGGGGATATGCCATTCATTTTTCCAGCATAGTACCAGGCACACAGTAAGAGCTTAACAAATGTCAAATGAATAAGTGAGCATCACTGAAATTATCTATCTATTAGCTATTTATAAGGGGGAGAAAGGAGGAAAGTGAGTTTGAAGGAGTTTTTATCTCGAGTTGTTAAGAAAGTTTGGTAAAGAACGGATTTCTTTGCTGAGCCTGGAGAAGGAACAGCAGACAGGACAAAGATGAGAGGAGATACTCATGACTCACAGGCAGTGATGATAATAAGAGCCGAAGGCACTGAAGCTTCAGGGCTGCTCCTCTCGGTCGGGGTGCTTTTGATGTGTGCCTGCTTTGATCCCTGCTGTGTCGCTATGGCCCAGGATGTTGTGGAATGAAGAAAAACTACTTACTGTTTCCTGTTCCCAAGATTCCGGGTGTGTTAGAGAAGAAGAACTTGGGAGGGGGTTGGTTTTCTTCTGGTAGCAAAATAAAATCATTTCCCAAAGGCAAAAAGTGTCTCCAACATGTCTGAAAGCTGAGGCAGAAGAATAGAGGATGCACAGAGAGACATTGCAGTGTGTGGGAGAGAAAAGCAGAACGCAACATAAAAGCAGAGACACGATAAATAGGAAAATGCAGAAAGGCAGCAGCACATGGGTGAGGCCAGCAAAGCTGTACTAGGAATGGCAGCAGTGAGACTTGGGGCCATGTGTGGAGGGATTGTGTCAGCCTCTTGGACAACACATGGGAACATAGGTAGTGACACTGCAAGCATCCTTACAATAATGAAATGGACAAACTGTTGAAAGATCATGACTGGAGAAAAAGAGACACAGAAATACACTGCCATTCCTCCCTGTATGGAAGGCCAAGTGGAACTCCCTTTTGTGTAGTTTATTTTTAGAAGCATAAATTCTGCCACAGATATGTCCATGTTAAATCATCCTTACTAAATTGACCTGAAATGTGGATTCAGCTCTTCTCAAAAACTGCTTTTTGAAAGAGCTTCCGTTTTAGGAATTTTCTAAATATGTACAATAGTCAGATCCTATTAACCATCTCAGACTAATCTAGTGTAAATATACTTCTACTTTATTGAATCTTACCAGGTAAGAGAGAGAGGAGATACTATGAACTGTCTCCGAAGAAGGGAGCAGGTGGAACAAGCTTTGGAGGGTTATTGTTAGAAGAAAAATCAAGCACTAGGATGCCACACACATTAAACATTTTAAGGGGCAAATAGCTGGGGCTGTATCTAAGCAGATATCTGATGGACTTGATTCCAAAAGGAAGCACTTTCTTGAATATCCTGTATTTTAGGGTTAATTGTTCCAGCCTCCATATCCTGGTATTACGATAGGATATATATAGTGGAGGTCAAAGTTACAACAATTCTCCTAAAAGGCCTAAATTTCATAATTCAACACTCCAGAAAGCAACTTTGTTTTATTCACCACTACAATAGTTCTTGCACACTGTGGACACTCAAAAAATAGTTGACAAAATGCTTATAGAGAGAAGCTGAGGCATTAAATCTATAAAATTGGTGCTTATGAATGGGGATAACAATGGGATGAAAATCATGATTTTCCAAAGACCTCTAAGCCTCTGAAGCTTGGGCTTCTGTGATTTAGTCCTAGAAATAATAATGGTTACATTTTGATTGAGTTGCATTTTGTACCAAATATTGAGCCAGACAAATTAGATGCACTGTTTCTAGTCCTCGGAATAACTCCCCAAGACGCGTAGTGTTACCCATTTTACATATGGAGAAATAGGCTGTGAAAGTTCAACAAAATTTCCAAAGTTACATTGCCAGTAAATGGCAGAGCAGTAACTAAACCCAGATCCAAATGCTAAATCAATGTGTTACACCCATACCACTCTATCTCCAACAATGTATATATTTTGAACAACTGTAACAAAATTAGTGCATGTTCATGAGACTTTGGGAAACATAGAAATGTATAAGGAAAAAAGCCAGTCAGCCATGATACCTGCACTGTTTTGTAAACATATGGCAATACAATTGATTCTCATTATTCTCAGTGATATTCTAAAAAGTCACCACAAATGCTGAAATAGCAATCAAACCCTTACTACAAGGGGAATTACAGCCTCCGCTTACAATATTTTCATTAATCCATCAATCTATAACCTTGATTTGTGTTTCCATTTAAAGACACATTGTTTAAAATATTTTTGATTAACACTTAACAACAGTCAACAGCATTATAACTCATGTCTTAATGAAGTTCACCTAGCACATGCATTTGCTCTGGAAGGTACATCACAGCCTTATTATGATTAGGAACAAAAAGCAGCACTTCAGCACTATGCTTGGGGTTCATTTTAAACAGTAAAATCACCCCCAAAATGCAAAAAATGAGAAAAACACAGCACTGCCTAAACTGTGAAAAGGCCACTTGTTTGCAGTATGAGAGCTGAAAGGAGAAGGCAGAGTGTCACTGTGTTCACCCTTGGCTGAAACATACATGTAGGTGATGCAAATGTTATGCCACTCTGGGCATGTCCACAAATGGCCATAAAGTGCTGCAGGTATTGGTTTGAGGGTTACAAATAAATTTTTGTGAGTAGATGAGTTCATAAACATGCAATTGTGACTAATGAGGATCAACTGTATTTCCTTCTGAGGACCAAAATACTGATGGATTTTGTGAAAATCATAGCCATTGCAGAAAAAGCCTTTTTAGAAACATTTGCAAAGCTTTTTCATGTCGAGACTTTGGTGTCCCAGGCCGGAGACAGATCCAGCCAGCCAGCCATTTATTCCACTTAACATCTTTTGAATTACTTCCTAGGGTATTTGCTAGGCAATGTGATAGGTATTGGAGATAACAAGAATGAATAAGACGATTCCTAGCCTCCAGAGCTCATGGTTTAATGAAAAGAGACAGGCATATAAACAAATTATTTTAGCAAAATGTGGTAAATTCAGTAATGGACACAGGTCCCGTCTTTGGGAGCACACGAGAAGAACCACTTGGGAGGGGGTGCCTCAGCTAAGTGCTAAGGAAATAGATTTAATCAGGTGAAGGCTGGGAGGGATTTGTGACAGTTACTGTGAATAGTACACAATAGCATAGATGTTAACAAAGGCTAATTAATTTGATTCAGAAGTCTTTGGAAACAAGAAGTTAAGTGATGGATTACTAATTACTCTAGCTTGTACCTTCCAAATAGCATGGATTTTTACTGTATCTCTTCCAGTTTAACCCGGGCTTTATGGATCATAACACAATTAGTGCCTACATGTCTTAAATGTTTTGTTAGGTAGGAAAAGGATGCTGTCTTGGTGTAGTACTTGTCATGGTAACTGCACTTATGTCATCTTTCCATAGAGATGATAAACTCCCCTTAGGCAAAGATTTCTCTGAGTTCTCTGTGTAAAAGCCTGCAAATAGAAATCATTGTCTACTACATAATCACAGTTGAAAAATATGTCTAGCTCAGCCTCTGCTTCCTCAGAGGGCAGACTGTAGGCAGTTTAATCTATTCCTATCAATTTTGAGAAAAATTGTATACAGTTTCCCTTGAGGGTAAGTATATATAATGATTTCAAAGAAAGTTTCTCCCAAATCTCAATTGCTTAGTTAAACTTCTTTCTGTCTTGCTTCATTTCGAAGTAAAGATATTTTTCTTTTAGAGGGGAGGGGGCAGCGTGAGGAGGAGAGGTTTATCATAAATATTCATTTGTTAGAGAAGGATAATCTCATATATATTTTTCTTCCAGATATTTATGTTTATTTATTAGGGATTTTATTTGAAAAAAGCAACGTTGTACATGCTAGAAATGAAAACTTCCAAGGACATACACACTAAAAATAAGACTCCTGCATATTCTCTAAATTCAGCAATTACTGTTTATCAAATTTTTGGTAAATATCTTGCAGAAATATTCTATGCAGTTATCCATATAAATAACTATAATTAAAATTTGAAAGACATAAAAATGAAAAGAGATACAGAATAGAATGGGTAAGTGTCCTTGGGAGACATTTCCTTCAAATTTCATTTTCTCCAAAAATGTAATGATATATTTTATAACTCGTACACTCACTAGGTACAAAAGTGATAAGCTATCTTAATGTTTAAAAAAAAATTAAGGGAAAGTGAACAATTATTAATTGGGGGAATATTATATGCACATTCTGTGCTAGCCACTTTATACATGTTATCTAATTTGAGCTCTCAAAGATGTCATGAATGAAGTATCATCCTCACTTTATAAATAAGAAAACTATCTCAGAGAGGTTAAGTGAACTTTTTAATGTCACACAACTAATAAGTAACAGAGACACAATTAGAACCCAGTTCTGCATGATTCCAATATCTATGCTCATTCCATGTGTATTCTATACATTTAATATTTTGATTATAAATATGGATATGACAGTTGATATTAACTCAATGGTTTAAAAATCCCTAACGGGGATCTGTACCTGTGAATTCACCCTTAAAACTGTGTTTACTAGCACTTTGTACTTGACATTATAAAGCCATAAATATTCAGTAGATTTAAATCCCTTTTTTTAAATTGAATTTATTGGGGTGACATTGGTTAACAAAATGTATAGATTTAGGTGTACAATTCTATAATACATCATCTGTATGCTGTAGTCTGTGTTCATTACCCCTTCGATTCAAATCCCTTTTAAGAAGAGAACCCCAGACACTGAAAAGAGCTGCATTATATGAGGCCTGCAGATGGCACTGCTGCCCACAAGTTACCCAGATCTAACTAACAGCTTTCTTTAAAAATACACAGCCCTGGCCAGTTTGGCTCAGCATTAAGAGTATCGCCCATGGACTGAAGGGACTCGGGTTTGATTCCAGGTCAAGGGCATGTACCTGGGTTGCAGGTTTGACCCCCGTAAGGGTTGTGCAGGAGGCAACCAATCGATGTGTCTCTCCCTCCCTCCCTTCCACTCTGTAAAAATCAATGGAAAAATATCCTTGGGTGAGGATTAACAAAAAAATAAAAAAGTTAAAATAAATAAATAAATAAGTATACAGAGTCACTTTAGGAATTACACAACACCGATTCCAAAAGTTAATTTTCAACAAACATTTGAGTGATTTTTGAATTGTGTAATTCCTTTCAATTTATGGTTTGATGTTAAAAGTTAATTTTCAATTTAATGAACAATGAGTTTGTAATGCTTAATAGTGTTCCAGCCTAGCAACAGGTGTAGTACAAATCTGAGAGGAGAGGACACATGTGTATCAATTAAGCTGGGGAAGAGAAAGAAATGCGGTCTTTTTGCTTGAGCATAAAGTATTGCCTGACAAATCAGGTCACTTAAGTCAGGAGACAGATTGAGAATGCTAAAATCTAAAGATGGATGTAGTCTTTAGAATTTCCAAGTTGTAAATCAGAAAGTTGATGAAGACCCACAAATACAAAAGTCTGACACACTGTATATATTGAACAAGAGTGCAGATCTTTTCACTGTATTTTAGCTTTATTATAATTTTTTAAGAAAAATTACTGCTAATCTTTAATACTAGCTGCTCACACATGCTTTGGAAGACAAAAAAAAAAAGAGCTACTTTCTCCTGGGTCTCTAAGATTTTCATATGATTGTATGTGATTGATAAGATTATAGGTGATTTAAACTTTCATTTCCAAGTCACTATAATAAATAGACATTACTTTTAATTAAGAGAAATCAATAAATACTAAAGTAAAAGTTAATCCAAAACATCGATTCTCATAAACACTACCTTTTGCATAGTAACACAAACCTTTTTGTTTGTGTTTAATACTAGGAACCCCTTGTAGTAAATATGTAGTGTTCTGCACAGATCCCCATTCAGTGCTGAGTAATTCATTGCCCCAGCTACCAGTAACACTGACTGCATTCCTCTTTAGGAAATGTGCTTGGCAGAAGGGAGTTGCCTCACCCAAGGTTACACCTCCTCCCTAGAATCAACCCATAATCAATGACTGGTTTATATGAAGTAAAGAGACCCAGCCCCTTCCCTCAATTCGAGACAATTCTGAAGGGCCATCCCAGATCCAGAGTCACCTATGGGACCAACTGTGGCCTTTGCATTGAAAGTCATCTTTTAGTTTTGGCCCATACCAACTTCACCGCTTTCTTATAAATATTGTTCCCAAGTATACTTCCCACTGACCTCACACACACAAATATTTGTCTTAATATTATGGGAAACATAACCTAAGACAGACTAAGACTAGTCCTAGGAAGCTAACTAAAATAGATTTTGGAACTCGATCAACCAATGGCTGCCTTGTAATGAGGGAACTATCACTGATGGCTAGGAGAGTACCAACAGTCCCTGTCAAAACTTTTATTGGTGGTGAACTGGCACCAATACTCAGCCAAGATAGAAACTCTAAAATAGTATCATTTATTTTTTCCCCCTGGATCACAGTTTTTATAAGTCTATTATAATTCTTATTTTTGTTCCTCTGTATAAAATATTTTTCCTCTGGATGCATTTAAAAATTTTTTTATTACTTATTTTCAGCAACTTGATTATATTTGTCTTGGTGAGGTTTTATGGTTCTTTTGTTGGAGGGTTACTTGAGCTTTTATGGGTTTATGGTCTTTATCACATTTAGAAAAAAATTCAGCCATTATTTTTGGCCAATAATTCCTATGCTCCTATTGCACATGTTCCTGTTTCATATTTTTACACAGCTAACTGAGGGTCTGTTTCCCCTGACCCTGTTTTGTTTCCTCCATACTTTATTTTGAATAGTTCCTATCACTGTTTTCAAGTTCACAGACCTTTTCTTCTGCTGTTGTCTAATTTGCACTAAATTTCATTTCATGTATTTTTCATTCTAGGTATTTTATTATATATATATATATAAATTATATATATATATATAATTTTTTTTTCTTTATTGATTTTAGAGGGAGAGGGAGAGGGAGAGATAGAAACATTGATGAGAAAGAACATCAATTGGCCTCCTGCATCTGCATGCCCCCCACCTGGGTGTGTGCCCTGACTGGGAATTGAATCAGTGCATGGGTCGATGTTCAACCACTGAGCCACACCAGCTAGGCAAGGTATTATATTTTTAATCTCTAGAATTTCTATGTACATTTTTTATATCTTCCATTTCTATCACTATATTCATGATTTTCTTTATACCCTAGAATATATTTATAATAACTGTAAAAAATCCTGGCTATGGGTTATAGATATTTTGTTTCTTTTTATGTCTGGTAATTTTTGGTTGGATGCTGAACATTGTGATTCTTACACTGTTGAATGCTGAATTTTGTTGTATTTCTTTAAAGTATTAGACTTTGTTCTGGCACACAGGAAGTTACAATATGAACATCTGAGGCTTGTTTTTTAAGATTTATTAAGGTGAATCCATAGCAGTTTTTATTCTAGGGCTAATTTGGCCCCACTACAAAAGCACAATTCAACTCTTCTAAAGATGATACCCAATGCCTCAGGTATTAGAAGCTCTTGATTCTGGCTGGTGGAAACATGAACTATTTCCAGCTCTGTGAGGTCCAGTGATTGTTGTTTTCTGCTTTCCAGCTATTCTTTCCTTGGCCTTGCTGATTAGTACTCAGTGGACTTCCTTTAGCCTGCCCTATGCCAAGTAGTACTCAACAAAAACCTCTAGACTATCCTGTAGACCTGGAACTTTTATGTTTTGTAGCTCCCTTAGTGATTCTGAACTCCGATCTCTATCTACCTCTTTAATGCAATGATAAACTGGCCTTTATTCTTGTCCTCCCCTCCCCACTACTGTGGCCTGGCAACTACCTCCAGGCAGTAATCTGTGGGCAATCACAAGGCTCACTTCCTTTGTTTAGCTTTTCTCAGGGATCACAGTCCCTTATTATCTGTAGTCCAATGTCTAAAAACAGTTTCATATATTTTGGTTTTCTAGTTGCTTATGGAAGAAAATTCAGAAATAAACCAATGTATTTGAGGCTAGGCTTTGATACAAACATTGTTTTTATAATGAGCAAGAGTCAACACTACTTACACTTCTATTATACAGTCAGTGTATACAGTACATATTCTGAGAGGTTTTCAGGAAAAGAAAAAACCCAGCTATTTTGTACATTTTTTTTTCAGGTCTTAGGAAATAAAATTCTTAGTTAATAGAAAAGCTAATTCTTAGTTAATAAAAGATTCTCAGTTGGTGTGCCTTATCACATTTAGAATTGTTAAGTCTATTCTAGTAAAATGACATTTTATTTCTTTCAATTTTAAGTTTAATATTAAAACTAGCAACCTCTCATTTCTCCCCTAGGAATGCTTCACTTTAACACCACCACCACATGCATACATACACACACACACTCTTGTCTTCAAAATCAAAAGGTGATATATTTGGTAGAGAGGTACACAGATTTCCAGCATATAAAATTCCAGAACTATCATTAATTCCATCAAACATGAGGTAAAACATATTACCACTGATAGAACAGAAAATATATTGTGAGATATGAGGACAGAGATTTGGTAGGAAAGGTGTTTTAATCAGCAGAGATCTTGTTAAGCTCAATATAAGGAAAGAGAAAAGGACTTAGAAATTTAGCACAGGCTTGCTAAATTCAAGACTTAAATATATTGCCTTTAGGTTACTGTAACAACTTGGTTAATAGATGTTATTACTCACATTTTATAGATGAGGAAACTTAAGTTTTAAGTTTCCCAAGGACAGAAAGATAGTAGGAAATTCCATGTACTCTCTAGTACTGAATGCTACATAACTGCCTAGACAATATGTAGGGAGAGTGGCTCATTATATGACAACAATTAGCAGAAGCTATGGGGATCAGAACTGCCATGGTTAAAATAACATTACATCTGGTCTGGTATAACCTGTGTATTCCCACAAGTTTGCTAGACTATTTCACACCTTCTCTCTTCAAACATGCAATACCCTTCCTACACCACTTTATGCTAGTCTAGGCAGTTGACTTTGACTCTTCTTTCCTGAGAAAGTAAAAGCAATTAGAACAGAATGTCTATAAGCACTCAACATCAAATCAAACAATCAACCCATCTATACTTGAACTTAAAGACGCTGCCTTTTTTTCTGATAGAATGGAATCTGTCCATGCTCCAGTTGAAGACTGAGCCTTTCACTCATGCCCCCCATGTTTTCCCATACTCAAGGATATTGGTTCCTTCTTCATCAAATTTTCCCTTTATAAAAATTTTTCAACCAGTGTGTACAATTAGACAGTATTAAACTGAAAAATAGTTTAATAAGTGAACCAATTGTTCACAATTATATTTGGTTCATTTCTGCCCAAAGTAATCGAGAGTACTATGTTTTTGCTAGATCTCATTTAGTGCTTTAATTCTAGGTGATTTTAATAATAATTAATATTTATAAAATGCTTATTCTACAGTAGGCACTGTGCTAAACACTTTACATGCATTATTCTATTTAATTCTCACAATAATCCTAAAAGAGAGGTACTATTATAATCATCTTACAGATAAGAAAACTGGGACTTAGACTTCAGAGTTCATATTGTTCAAGTGTTATAGCATATTTATTTTGTAATTGCAACACTAATGCAGATGAAATTTTAATGTGTCTTTATAATATTTATACATTTAATATCAATCAATAAATACCAAAACAAAATTGTTACAAAACCCATAATAATTTTTATCTCAATATGTAACATAATTCACATTATTATACAACTTTAAACAGAAAAACTTTTAGTACATAAACACCTTGGAAAGAATTCTAATTTGGTCCAATACTTTTGTAGCTAAGGTTTCTGGGCAAAAGATAGCTATCATTTTCTGTCCAAATTTTTAATAAAAAAAATAGTAATTTCAAATGCAACATTATCATTTTATAGTATATTACATTGAGAAATTAGAGCAGTCGTTGAACAATAAGTGTTTGCTACATACCAGGCATTATGTATATCTTTACACTTAAGAAATGGATATTAAACATTTTTGGAATAAAACAGGGAAGAAAAACTGCTTCAAGTCTGTGCCAAGTCAATCGAACCTAAATTTGGAGAACCTTGTATTACGATGAGAAGCATTTATACTGATAGTTTCTTCTAATAAAAAAGCCAGTATGCTAGTAGCTTGACATTTATTTTATAAAAAGTGTTTTGGACATTGATTCTTAAAGTTGGCTGAATATTAGAATCATGTAGAAAGTTTGAAAAATACTGATGCCTATATAACAGCAATTTTCAACCGGTGTGCCCCAAGAATTTTTAAAACATGCAATACCTGACTATTTAGTCAGGGGCTCTGACCTTTCTTCCCTTAGATTGTAAAAAAAATAAATAAAGACAACAGCCAACACAACAATAGCCATCCAGTGTGGATGAATCAAAATTATACCTTTTTTTTCACATCAGCAAAGAATATGATTTTTGGTGTGCCACATAATTTTAGTAATTAATTTATGTGTGCCACGAGATGAAAAATGTTGAAAATCACTGCTATATACCATCCCTTAAAATTTGGATTTAATTGGTATGTGGTAGGGCCTTAGCTTGTATTATTTAAAAACTCTCCAGGTGATTCTAACATGCAACAGTTTGAAAAATACTAGCTTAGAGAACTGTTCTTTAATCAAAGAGGCCAGTCTTCAGCTGAAGGACTCCCCATGACTTGATTTCAGGGGGGTATATTGTTAAGTATCTGTTAGGTGTATCAGCCTTGATTAGAAAATAAATACTTTAAAGGAAGAGATTTTGTGTTATTCATCATTGTCTCTCCATATTTAAAATAATGAAAGGCTCATAGTAGTTGCTGAACAAATATCTTTTGAATGAATACATGATTGCCTTATACTTAGATATTTATAGAAACAAAATGAATGACTGAAGCAGTTAGAATAAACTTTAAGGCAAACCAGTCTTATATATACATATTTTAAAAACACATACATATATAAATAAAAAGTAGAAACAATATATAAAAGAGTGCAATATTTAGCAGTCAAGAATTGAGTTATCAAATATTCTTCACTTAGAAACAAAAATAACCCTGAACAACTAATTCTTTAAGCTAATATCCATAAACACACATGCTGACAAGTTTTCTTTTAAAAACAGAATTACAGCTTAATCTTGCTGAATACGTCAGTTTTAAAAATTCAAGTAAATATAATTTTAGCACACACCATGATAGCCTTTCCAGATAGTTGTATTAAAAAAACCAAAGTATGGTTTCTGGTTAAAATATCTGGTATCACCTATTGTTATATTCTCTCAGTTGGGATCCACTAGTTTCTTAGCAGTCTAACATTGATAAAAACTATTTTGGCACACCTTTATATAATGTGCTTTATTTAGAAAAAAACTAAATAATAAATAGACTTCCTTTTAAAAAAAGTAGCTGGATTCTTAGATATGGCTTTATTTATGAAAGTTCCACAAGTATTATATAATTTGTAATTCAGTTAGTATCTTACACTATGAAACTTTGGTTTTCTTAAAATTAGCATTGGTTGCTTGATTGTAGGTTTGTCACCAAAAAGTGCTGCTTCACTCTCCGTGGTTGGAAATCTTTTCTGATATATCAGTGGATATTCTTTCTGAAACTTAAAAATGAGGTAAGGACTTAGAGGGTCTTTAATATTATTATCCTAGCTGAAGCCAATATATAGTATTTTAAAAGAATTCAGTGCCTTTCTCAAAGATGTATTACAGAGATGAATATCTTTCAGTTTATCCTTGTTTCTCCCTCTGCTTTCTCATATATAAAAGGTACACTGTAAAATTTCTTCCATTTCAGCATCAACTTCTGGGATTCTCTTCTGCTAAATCTCCCCCTAACCTGCAGATCTCCATTCCCTCTGGTAAAACCTGAAATAGTCACAGGAATCTAGCATATTTCATAATTCTTTGAGTGTCTCAGATCTGAAATTGAACTTGCCAGAATCATGTGGCTACTGGTTCTTGATGTAGAGCTAACAATTCTAAATGGTAATGATGAGTCACTAAATTATGTAATATAATCCAAATTTTGTAATTGTTTTACCATCCTAATCCAAACTAGAATCATAAAGAACACTAGTAGTGAAGTGTACCTATTATTATTATTAAAATTTAAGGGTAAAGAGTAAACCAGGCAGGGAGTCATATATAGATAATATATCCAATATTTAGAATACAAAATATTAAAATGAGAAATTAAAGTCTAAGTGATATTAAATAATAATCAGCAACAGCATATTAGAAAATACTTATGCAGTTGAGAACTTGCTCATTCCCTTACCTGTTTTAGTTTTTTCCTTTTCTCCTTTAAAGGTAAACTCTTGTTTCTAATAATATTCTCTAAAAGTTCTGCAATTGCATCTTGAGAGGTAGAAACTTTCTGTTCATCAAACTCCTGAGCACTAATCTGCTTACAGTATGAATACGTTGGCAAAGGAACAATCAGTTCATCTCCAGGATTTTTAATCTATAGTGAACAAAATGATACAAAGTCTATTAATTCTGGTCATGTTCCTATTTGATAAAGAGTTTTTGATGGGTTTTAGTACCTATTATTTTGCCACCAAACAGTCAACACTTTAAGAAAGGTCTAAATTGTAGCTCCGCAACCTACTAGCTTTGATTCAGTAAGTTATTTAACTTTTCCTGGCCTGTAAAATGTCCCAGAATTCCATGAAATAATGTATATAAACTGTTTAGCACATAAGGTATTAAATAAAAGTAGTTATCATTATTACTATTAATCATGGATTTTTATTACTTTAACTATAAAACAACAATTGAAGTGGTATTTTAATTCATCTTAAAAGATGAATGTTCTGACATAGTAACAGTTAAAAGTATTCTATTGTTTTTGAGGTACAAGGGCATGGGCTGAGCCCATAACATATGTTGACAGAGAAAGAAATTATAGGGGGCAGTTATATAATTATAAGCCAGGGCAATATTAGAATGGTATGTATGGGAAGAAATACGAATAAATGTGCTGAACAGCAAAACAATGAATGTAGTAGACACCTGTTGTTTTTGACTGCTCAGTATTCCTTCTCTCCTTCTTGTAACAGTTCCTTCCTATTGTACCTCCACTATCCTGACCTTTTTTGAAGAAAAAGGCCCTTTCTTCAAACCACTCACCCTCAACCACCCAAAAGTATGTGCATTTAACCTAGACTAGGCCAATCAGAGTCCATACTAAGAACTTTTTAAATTGGAGATGGAGGGATGCTCTTCTTTCCTTTGGATTACTAACATTAGGTCTGTAACTCAAGAGCTTTAATCAGCCATATTCCATCATGTGAAGGGCCATTTGTCAAATACAGGACCAAAATGGAAATAAGAGATAAAAGGATGAAAACAGAGTCCTATTGGTATTTGAGCCCCCATATTCTGTCTATATTCCTGACTTTTAGAGGTTATTTATGTGAGCTGATAAAGTGTCCTTTTCTGTCTAGGCTAGTTCAAGATGAGTTTGCCATTTGCAACTGACTAATGCAGATACTTTTTTGTTTTGTTTTGTTTCAAACTATAAGAGAACAGTTATTTGAAAATAACAGAGGTAGAAGCAATTTGTAGAAGAAATAGGCTTAGGAAACAAGTTATAGAGGTAAAGGAAGGGCCCCTGGAGCTTAAAAGTGAGGAAGGTAAAGGTGACTTGCCTGGGGAATGGGGGAGGGGTTGGGGGAAGGAAAAGGCCCAGGTGAGCTCCCAGGAGGTAAAATGCCTAATGCAGACAATGTGAAGACTTATACATACATGGCCCTTTTTTAAGTAGTCAAGGTGTTTCTCCACTGCAGTCTGTAAGTAAGAGGGTACTTGAAGAATTTCCTGATGATGATCCATTAAGAAAGAAACTAATCTTGCAGCAAGAAGCTCATCAAGATCCACCTCTTCGGCACAGCATAGCACACATCGAGAAAAAGTGTGTATCATCTAAACCACATTAAAAGATGTGAACTTAAAAACCTAAGATTTTATATAAATTAGAATATTAGTAACTTCTGGGTAGCATTATGCTGAAGTATTGAGATAAAATGATAAGCAGACTTCAGCTTAAAAATGAAAAAAATTACTATATTAGAAAGGTAAGAATGTCTATTATTCTTCTTAAAGTATTTAAATCTTTCCTTAATATAATTCCAAAGGATTATAAAAAGCTTAGTCTTTAATTTTGTCACAATTTCATCAGTAAATGCCATAGGTTCCATTAATACCATATAGAATGTTGCTTAAAGACTATTAGAGAGCAATGACTTATTACATTAAATGAATCCCACAAAAACACAAATCAGGAGAATATATAACACATAAATGTTAGTGGTAATGAGGAGCCTTCAAATTCTAGGATACATTTTATGTTCCAGAGCTCATTTACTCTCATTCATATTCATATAACCCACTAGCTCATATAAGACATACACACACACACCTCATTCTAAAATAATTAGAATATCACAATTCTATTTTTTTTCACATTTACAGTGAGAATACTGAAGTGAAATAGTTTTAGTTTCATTTCTGCATGTCAGGCAGGTTTTCCTATCTCCTTCCAAAGCTTAGTCCTCAGCTTTTTATTCTTCTCAGCTTTGTAGAGCTCGTTTACTCTCATAGCTTCAACTACCTCTCCAAAAAGTCTGCCTTCTGCCTGAACTTTCTTCACCAGATTCACATTTCCAACATCCTGTTGGATACATTTCACTTGGATGTCCTATAACCTCAAATTCAAAAAGTGTAAAAACCAAAATTATCTCCTTCCTACTTATGTCTCTCAAAAACTGATGCTACAATTACTCAAGAATAATTCTTCCTCTTTATATTAGGTCTGTCATTATTAAAGAACTGTCCTTAATGAGTTGAAAAATAGAGCTTAGCTCCAGATTCCTAGCTACAAAAACCTCTTGCAAATTGAAGCTTCATTGGGAGGAAGAGTAGCTCTTGAGAGAGACAAAGAGAAGGGATACTATATTCAAGAATTCATTTCCAATCAATATCTGCATATAAACGTCTCTTTCCTCATCCTCATATAGAACTTGAGATGGCTTCATAGTAGTTTCGTCTAACTTGCCCACAATGACACGCCATTCTTAATTCTCATAATTCATCAAATACAACTTACCACAACCTCTGAAACACTGACTTACTGTCTTTCCATTAATTCTCTGCTTCAAAGAGTTAGTGCCCTTAGGCTTCCAACAGTGCCTACATCTCCTCTTCACTCCCCACCGAACAGAATTGACACAAAACAGTATCATATGGTCTGACTATGAAATGATACAGGATGAGTGAAGAGGCAAAATCCTCAGACAAAAAATCAAGATGTGAAAGTATAACAGACTGGGCACAAAGGATTAATATACCAAAATTTTGTTTCTAGGAAATGTTAGACTTTTAAGGGCCTTTCTAATCCAAGAAACTACGATTTCAAAACCACAACATCACTCAAGTAGTACTTTTAGATGATTTGATTTTCTTTTTTGGTTTATGAACCAGGCTTATTCTTTCCTTAAGAAATCAACTTACCAGTGATCTTGTACCCATTGCATCATGAAGTTGGGGCATATCAACATTTTGACTCATTCTAGAAATCATGCGCATTAAAAGTTGAAGTTTTCTACGATTTGGTGGGGGAAGTAACAAACAACATAACTGGAGTGCATTGATGGCAACCCTCTCTAAATGAGGTTGCAGCAAACCTAGAAGGCAAAGTCCCCCCCACGAAAGAAATCATCAATGACATTAGTTGCTTTCATACTTTCAGCATATAGAGTTATATAAACAAGGCAAAATAATATTTCAGTATATTTTTTCTTGTAACTATTCCTAGAAATTTCTACATTCCTCAAAAGCATAGTATGATTCTCATTAATTTCTTCATAACTTATTTGCATATTAATATCCTGTATTTAATGCAAATAAAGTGAGTCAGAATAAGTGAAATTAAAAAAAAAAAGAAAGTGGTTTAGGTAAGTAGAATAAATCTTGGTTATGTCATGACAAGAGCCTTTTACAATAAGAAACTTTCTTTTTGGAGGGGGGAAAAAAGCAATTTCAGACAAGAAAAGCCAGGTAAGCAAAAATAGTTAGTAAACACTACAAGTTAATATTACATGCATTGAAAGCATCAACCTTACTTTGTGTGCCAGTCAACATAGAAGAAGCTGAAGGTAAAGAATTTTCTGAAAGTTCTATTGTACTTTTGCAGAGTCTTTTATTGATTGTGGTACTAGACTCTCCGAGTTCACCTTCCATAGCTGTTTGCACACTTGTGCTGCCTTGTCCAAGATTTGGTTTCATGATAATTTCAGCCACTGGCATATTGATATAACTATTCCTCCTCATACTACTTTTTAAAAGTAAACTCTGAGATCTACAAAGCTGTTTTGACTTGCTTTTCCCATTATATAACTCTTCTTGGTCTTGAACAGTCATAGTAGAGGTTCTTTTAAAACCAACACAGAGTGGCTTCTGAATACGTTCCTCTGAATGAAGATTCATTATGGATTCCTGTTTGGTCTCAGACTCTAAAAATTGTTTATTTTGTTCTTCTGTGTTCAGAATACATTGATGGAAGACACTGGAGACCTCTTTACTTGAACTCCCTGGTAAATCTACAATTCCTTCTAAAGAATAGCATCTTGGTTTGATGTTAGAGGATAGAACATGCATACTACTTAAGCCTATTAAATTGTGACAACTTCCTCCTATTATGTCATTAGCACTGGCTCTTCTGTTTTTTAAATCAACTAGCTGCATTTTCTTAACACATTGTTCTTGAAATCCATGATCAGTTATCTGCAGTCTCTCAGTAGTATCTGATTCTTCTTTGTTTTTGTCTTTATGAAGCAGACTGAGAAGAAGACACTCAGTTGATCTGAAGGAATTCAAACTGTTTAAGTGAAGGATTTCTGAAGACTGTGGATCGTCTTGGATTTTATGTGTCCCACTGGGTCTATCTGAAACTGTGATGTAGCCACAAAAAACTACCAGGAAATGAAACAAAAATTAAGATGCAACTGTATGACAGTGGACAACAATAAACAAAAACAATAGTAAAGTTAAAAAAAATAAAGCATCACTATAGTATATTGTTAGTATAGTACAAACAGCAGTTGAATTCAGAAGACACTTAATAGGACACATGCGACATTCAGTTACAAAGTGCAAGACTGACTAGAGGTTTTCCAATTTGTGACATCAATAACTTTAAAATTTATTTCAACAATTGAATTAAATGGATTGAGTCAAACATCAAAGATCTGCGCAGAGTCTACAAGTATTAGAAAGCTCTTAATTATAACTGTAGTAGAATAAAATATATATTTGGTCTTTGTCTCTAGTACTTGGCATAGTGCTCCTAAAGCCCTTGGAATTTCTGGAGTGAAAGGAGCCTTCTGTTATTCATAATGAGCCTATTTGAGCACATCTGAGTTTATGCTAACGAGGTGACTTAGGGCTGGCCTTGTTTAGAAGGTTGGAATCTTCAGCCCTAACTCAGACCTCCCTGGAGGGGCTGGAGATTTAATTCAATCACCAATGACCAATGAATGAATTAATCAATCATGCCTATGTAAGGAAACCTAAATTAAAACTCTGAAACAATAAGTTTAAGGAAGCTTAGGGGCTGGTGAACACACGGATGTGCTTAGAAGGGTGGCATTCCTGGAAACGGCACGGAAACAAAAGCTCATACCTTACCCTATGTATCTCCTTCCATTTGGCTCTTTCAGACTTGCATCCTTTATAACAAACTGGTAATCATCAAATAAAGCATTTTCCAGAGTTCTGTGAGTCCCTGCAGTGAATTATTAAACCTGAAGGGTGTCATGCGCATTTCTGAATTGGTAGTTAGCCAGCGGGGAAGAATGAGTAAACCTGAGGACCTCATTTGCAGCTGGTGCTTATCGTGAGGGCAGTCTTGTGGAACTCAGCCCTTGATCTGTGGAGTCTGCCCTAACATTGGTGGTTTGTATCAGACTTTTCCCTTAACTTGTGGGCTAGCTCTAGGCAGTTAGTGTCAAAAATAAATTCAATTGTAAGACACCCAATTGGTGTGGAGTATTGGTGTTGGAATGATGTGTTTGAATTTCTGGAAAACAACACAACAGCAACAACCAGACTATTCCTGAATTTTAAAATAATTTATAGCTCGCTGCCTTCATATTTACCTATACTTGTTGATCTTTTAACTTATGGGAGACTTGAAACTTTAATAAAATAAATTTAAACAGTAAGTAAAAATATATACATACCCAAAATGTTCACAAATAATTCATAATACTCAAAGGTAAGTAAAGGTTCAGGGAGATCTAGAAAATAATCTGCAATTGTTCTGAATACATCTCGTTCAAATCCAACATAAGTTGGGTTATTCATATCATTACTTCTTGGCCCTAAGAAGTAAATGAAAAAAAAATGTCAACAAAATTTTTAAACAGATTTTAAAATATAGTTATAAAAATATGAAACCTGTATTTCATGAAGGAGCTATGTTTAACAACAAATTCTGTCAAAATTCAAGTATCTAAAGGTTGTGCACATCTCATTCCTTCTCATCTTTTCAGTAGAAATCACTTCAAGCAATTACTAGTATTTAAAAAATATCCACATGCCTGAAACACTGCATACAAAGCAAAATTTGAAATATACTTTAAGCATTAGGGAAGTTTATTTTAATGGAATGTTATCACAATTCATTTAATAAAGCAAAGAATATTTGGATAATGTAAATAATTCCTACAAATTGTCTTTTGCAAATTTACATTTTCATGAATAAATTTTGCTTGACATGAAGCATAACCTTAATGAGTTTAAGAAAATATCTTTAGATTTGTTTCATTAGCTTAATGTTATTGCAATAACCATGCCTACTCATCAGTGTTTTCCTCAGAAATATGATCTGATTTCATGTTATAGATGAGAAAACAAACTCAGAGTAACTTGTTCAAGATGAAAGAGCCCTTGGTGGCAAAGCTAGAATTAGAACTTTGAGCAGTATAAAGCGAGAGCAATATCCAGGACCTTAAAGTCCAACATTGAAAGTGTGGTCCATGGACTACATAATCAGAACCATCCAATGTGCCTATTAAAAATATAAGCTCCTCTATAGAGATGAGAATCTATGGAGATGGAGTGTAGAATTACTGACCTAGAAATGTTTGCCTCTGCTTTACTAAACTAGGAGTTTCCAAACACTGATCTGGGCATCTTTGCCCTAAGAATTTTGAAGGTTTAAAAAAAAAAAAAAAAAAATTCCTGACATGTTGAATCATCTAAATCAGAATCTTTGGCAAGTCCTCCCTAGTGACTGTGATATACATTCAAGTTTGAGAGTCAGTATGCTATCTTTCAAGTTAAAATCTTTCTCTTTCCAAATCCAAATGATCTCTTACTTTGTGTGAGTACATACACTAAAAAGGGATTAAAGAAAACAAATCACATATACACACTTTAATAGCTTAAAGGCTAATATGGGTTTTATGTAGAGCAAAATACACATTTTTCTAAGGAGGATATAAGAAATATTCTTAATATATAGAATAAAAAATTGATAATCATTAGAAGTTTTCTAAGACAAAATACTTTACTGTAATTAAAAATATAGAATTTATAGTTAGAGAATCTGGGTTTGACCACATAGCTCCTTATGTATTAAGAGTCTTTTCTAAGCCTTAGTTTTCTTTCTAGAAAAAAAAAAAAAGTATATGATCACTAATTATATGTCACAGGATAACTGTGGGGTATTAAATAACAAGCAGAAGTCTTAATACTTCTTCTGGCTACATATATTGTCATTGAACTGGAATCCAGTAAATTATATCTTTGGTATCATTTAGGTATAACATGGACTGGGAAGAAAGGGAGGACACAAATCCCTTAAGATGGGGCATCAGAGAAATACCTGGAAGTATGCTTATCTGACTGAAAACCATGAGCCAAGGTATAAGAGTGAAGGGCAGTTAGGTAGGGGGAAGGTAGAAAGAAAATCTAAAAAACTTTAAGATTATGACCAAGATCTTTACCTCAATTTAATAAATTAAATCTTTCTGTAACTTACATTATTTACTTTATTCTGTTATTTTGTCATATTGACACCCAGTGGACAACAAGGGAATATATACTTATCTTGAGCATTAATAAAACACTAATTTTATAAAAACTAGAAAAATACCTTTGTAACAGAATTAAATATAATTTAAATATTTTAAAAATTAAGTTAAATATAATTTAACTTTTGATGATTTAGAATCACACACCTCTGTAAATTTTTACAACTGATTTAGAAAGCACTTAGGGTTTTGTACCTGAATGGGGGTCTTGAATTATAAAAATTACCACTGATTACTGTGAAAAAAGCTTGATGAAACATTAAAAAATAATTTGCTGATTAGTGACAGATCTTTTTTCATAAAAGTTCCAGTATATGCCAGCGATTTTCAACCTTTTTATCTACACATAAATTAACAACTAAAATTCTGCAGCACACCAAAATACATATTTTTTGCTGATGTGACAAAAACAGGTGTAATTTTGATTGATTTACAAAAAAATAATAACAATTACCTATCCTTTTTTGCTTCAAAGTGACTTTAAAAAAATCAGGTGCCTATATTTGTATATAAGGATTTCTGGCACTAAGAATGAACCAATCAGATGCAACCTTATTATGTGACGTGACCAATACGATATGACTCTACTATATGACCTATATATTTTATGGTTCAAGACAGGGCATTCACACCGAATGGCTATTCTTGTGTTGGCTGTTGTCATTTTTTAATTTGTCAATCTAAGGGAAAAGAGGTCAGTGCCCCTGACTAAATAGTCAGGTACTGCAATGTTTTAAAAATTCTTGCGGCATACCGGCTGAAAATCGCTGGTATATCCTATAGAGTAGAAGCATGTCATGGAGCACCTGAATGTTGAAGCTGTGTGCAAAGGCAAGGGGTATGAAGTGGATTTAAAAAGATTTCATTTCTGATCGAAACTTTCCATTTATAAGCTGCTTTACTTACAAGTTGCTACTTGCATTCTTTGGGCCTTACTGAGGCAACTTATGTAGATTATACCTAAATATCCTTTGAGATTCTCTAGCCTATGATTTTGTGAGAACTGATCCATAATTATGAGCTTTAATTATAAAATTATCATTTGCATGGAAAAAGTTAAGGGCTCTATAACATACTCCATATGGAAAGAAATGTAATCAGTTCTACTATAGTTTCACCTAAACATCAAAAGCAATTATATACTTTAATTTTATTAGGACTTTAATACATTATCTAAAAAATTTTCTTGGTTCTTGTTAAATACTATCAATATAAAACATATATATATTGTTTAACTTACAATTTGCTAGGCACTTCATGGCAGATAATACCCAATGAGGAAGATCATCTACACATTAAAAAAAAAAATACTAACATTGTTTAGTAATTCACATTTTTTGACAGTATATTTAAAACTTAACACTTATTATAATTACACATGTACATATGCATATATATATACATATGTATATGTGTACTGCCAAGATGAAAAATAATTATGTTTAACAAGACACAGGGCCAAGACAATATTTTAAAATACAAGTTAAAGTACTTAGAGAGACACGAGTTTGACTCTTGCTACAATATAAAAAACAATTAGCCACCCCCAAATCAAGGATAATTATTTTATGGGAGGTGGTTAGGATATAAATCAACATTCATCTGTATCCTCTATCACCATCTTTTCTTTATCCTCATTTCTATTCTGACTATGGCTATGCTATCTGAATATTACTGATTTGAGTGAGACCTATGACTGAAACAAGGTATATTTGAATATTAGTGTGCTTTCACACTGAGGCCTGCTTCAAATCTTTTAATTGCCACTAACTGAAATATGCTGCATAAAATCTAGCAGTTTTTTTTATACAAACATAAAAACCACACAAACACTTGACTTGAAAAGTTTATGGTTATAAAGAATAGAAAGCTTGGCCTGGCTGGTGTGACTCAGTGGTTGAGCGTCGACCCATGCACCAAGAGGTTGCCGGTTCGATTCCCGGTCAAGGCATATGCCCAGGTTGTGGGCCAAATCTCCAGTGGGGGGCATGCAGGTGGCGGCCAATCAATGTTCTTTCTCATGGATGTTTCTATCTCTCTCTCCCTCTCTCTTCCTCTCTCTCTCTAAAATCAATAAAGAAAAAAAAAAAAAAGAATAGAAAGCTTAGATGAGAGTATACACAGTTATTTTACATAACATGGAAATGGTCCAAAGCCAAATGCATTTACAACATAAACCCTTTTCTTAAAAAAAAAAAAAAAAAAAAAAGGGGGTTTTATTTTTTTTTATTTTTATTTTTTTTGAGGGAGAGCAGAAGGAAGAGAGATAGAAACATCAATGTGAGAGAGAAACATCGATCAGCTGCCTCCTGCATGCCCCTCACCGAGGACTGAGCCCAAAACCTGGGCATGTGCCCTGACCGGATATTGAACCGGGACCTCTCAGCCCATGGGATGATGCTCAATCCACTGAGCCACATGGGTCGGGCATACAACATAAACTCTTAAGTTTTGACATTTACTATTTGTTCCTAAATTAAAACCTCAAAGTTCTTGCCCATAAAAAGAAACTCAAAGTAATGCATGTCAATTAATTTCATAGATAGTAATTGATTATATTTATATAAAAAAATGATGCAAGGCCTGGCCGGGTGGCTCAGTTGGTTGGAGTGTCATGCTATGTGCCAGAAGGTCCTGGGTTCAATTCCTGGATGGGCACATACCCAGGTTTCCAGTTCTATCCCTGGTTGGGGTGCATACCAGGGCCAACTGATCGATGTTTCTCTCTCTCTCTCCTTTCCGCTCTCTCTAAAATCAATAAACATATCCTTCCTTGAGGATGGAAAAAAAAGACTCCAAATTTTGAGATTGATATATTTCTTGTAATCTAAGTTTTCTAATGTATCTGGCTTGAATTATTTCCCTGATTTTCCTATCTTATATCTAAAATCAATATATTATAAGTATATATAACAATGTAATATAAAAAAATACATATATAAACTACAAAGCCAATGAAATGCTCTTTAGAAGACAGATGTTGAGAGGTTGGACTTATTTTATTGTTACTTTGGTTTTGCATATGTCTTGACCCTTTTAAATTTCTATATAACTACTCATGTAAGCACGACGAAGGCATGGTCATTTCCCTCTTGTTCATCACTACATCGTGAGCATAATGCCTGGCACATTATAGGTCTTCAATAAAATGTGACTAATCAATAGCTGTAATTATATTTGCATATGTTTTTTTGGATGTTTAAGCCTGCCATTTTTAAAAAAGCATGAATATACTTTAAGAGTTAAAATAACATATATAATATCCACTTAAGCCCTTGCTGGTTTGGCTCAGTGGTTAGAGCATCGGCTGCAGACTAAAGAGTCACAGGTTCGATTCCGGCCAAGGGCATGTACCTTGGTTGTGGTTTGGTCCTTGGACCTGGTCGGGGTCGTGCAGGAGGCAACCAATCGATGTGTCTCTCACATCTGTCTCTCTCCCCCTTCCTCCCACTCTATCTGAAAATAAATGGGAAAATATCCTCGGGTGAGGATTAAAAAAAAATTCCACTGTGATTGCTAAAGCACCTGTGATAAAGCATGCTCTTCCAATTAACCTATTCCGCTTTCTACATTGTGGTTTTTATGCACCCCCATAATAGCTATAACCTTTGTTAACAAGTTTAAAAAGATTACAACTTCTTTTATTGATACCAACCTGATTTGTCTTGTAGTATAACTACTCCATGTTTACTTGTATTGGTCATGTTGTACATTATATATTGAGGAATCACTTGTTTTGGATTTATGACTTCTTCTAGAGATGACACACCTAAAATGGTTTGCAGGCTAAATAGAAGAAGAATACAAACATTTTTCCTCCATAAAATAAGTGGAATAGAATATAAATATAAAAGAGGTTGGCAAACAAAACCCTCAGAGTATTTTGTTTTTTTTTCCTGAAACCAAACTTTGAAGGCTTATATTTAGTATCTAATTTTAAATATATTTACCTTAATAACTTCTGAAGAATTCCAATTTAGACTCCAAACTAATGTCTACAAGTTTATTTTTTTTAAAAAAGCAGGTCATACTGAAAACATTCTATTTCTACCATACTAGAATTACAAGAAGATTAAGAAACATATATACACACTAAATTCTAAGCTTTGGGAACTAAACTGTTTTTGCACTTTATATATGGACAAAAATGGCAAATTAACATTCTAAGTATCTGTGGAACTTGGCTATAGCTTTGTTTTAGCTTACTAGAGCAGAATAATGTATCTCCAAACTTCTTCAACATCTTTCTCGCTTATTTCTCTATCATCAACTGAGTTTTCTTCATCTTCATTGATTATTTCACAGTTCATGTTTTCTGTATCTTCCTGAAAAAAAGAATTACTTTGATTTAATATGCTATGCTCAAATTAAGGACATATTGAACTGACACCACTCCATGTGGAGCTATAAGGTAAGTGCCACCTCAAAAAATAATGTAACATAAAGCTTTTGGTTTTGCAGCTGTCCCTATCACTCTCAAAACAATTTAAAATAAAACATGTTTAAATTATACAATTATTGCTTCAAATATGTCTCACTACCATCTTTTTTTTTTTTTTTACCGTTTCTATGGATTCCAAACAAATTTACACATACATTTTTAGAATATAATGTAGGCTGAGTTTCAAGCACTGGCTTCAAATATTAAAGAATCATTTACTTTTAATGATTCTATTATTAAGCACATGATAATTATATTTAAACTAGAGATTAGTAAAAAGGATGTTTTACCTGAGAGAACTGTAATCCATGCTTTTTAGGAGTTCTACGAGGTAAGTTTCGTAATTTAAAAATACTGTCTTTATCTTTGAAAAAGTTCTCTATGCTGTGTTTTCTCAATTCTGGATGCCTTCGTGGAAGAGTTTTAAGTGGAGAATTTGCAGGAAATCTAGTTTAAGAACAATATGCAATTAAATAATGTGAGACAAGAAACAAACTTTTAGTGCCTAAAAGTTTAGTGCCTAAAAAAAAAAAATCACAAAAAAAACCACACACACTGATTTATATTATCAAGGAATGACACTTCTATAAAAATTGATTTTCCCATTAAACCTTTAAAATTATTTTAAGTTTCCTGCTTTTTTTCTTTAAAAAATTTTTTTACTGATCTTTTAGACAGAGAAAGAAATATTGATGTGAGAAACATTGATCAGCTACCTCCTGCATGCCCTCTGCTGGGGATCAAGCCCAAAACCTGGGAATGTGCCCTGGTGCCCTGACCAGAAATCGAACCAGGGACCACTTGGTGCATGGAACGAAGCTCAATCCACTGAGTCACACTGGCTGGGCGTTTCCTTTCTTTAGTACATTGTGCTTATTTTAAGTTTATTTCTGGATAACTCAAGGTTATTATTAGAATCAGTTATGCTGGAAAGGTATCATTTACATATAAAATGGTTTAGAACGTTACATTTTCTAATTTTTTTTTTCTTCAAGTTATCTAATTTGTATATATTTTCTGTCCTTGGACTGTGATTGTCCTTATTTCCAGAACTTGGTCTCTGTTACTTTTGAAGCTTTTTCCTTTAATTTTAATATAAATATTTCAAAGATACAAAAAAGTACAGAAAATAATATAAACATCTATATATATAACCATCAACCAATGCAATTAACATTTTACCAAATATTTCATTATCTTTTTTTTTTGCTGCTTCTATTTCTCTCTTCCTAAGGGAAATCATTAACCTATAGTTAGTGTATGTCTTTCTTGTTCACGTTTTTATACTTTTAATAAACATACAAAAACAATATATGGTGTGGTGTTTTTTCACTCAATGGTATCTTTTATCATACATTAAATGTGCGCATGTTTTTAGTCACCTTAAAAGTTCTTTTTTATTCCTTCATCCTAAAATATTTTCTTACATTATCTCAGAAGAGTTGTATTTTCATATATAGGCATTTAATTCATGTATAAGTTACACCAAGTTCCCATATATGTATGGGTTTGTGTATTCTCAGTACTTAATTGTTTTAATTTAAGCCCACATATCAGGTTAAGGCAATTTCCCCCTCCTTGTTCTTCAAAATTGCCTTGGACCTTTACATTACTAAATAAACTTTAGAATCTGCTTGTCAAATTCAACAAAACAATTATATGAGTTTTGAATAAAAATGCACTGAATTTATCAATTTGGGAAGAAGAGGCTACTTATGATACAAAGTCTTCTCATTTATGAAGATATCCTTCTCCATTTACTACCTTCAATTTTATAACTTCTCTCAGTAAGGTCTTACATATTTTGGTAAACTTTATCTTTATATACTTTGTAGTTACTATTATAAAAGACTAGAAGCAGAGGGACTAGTTGAAGAGTTATGCAGAATTTCAGGTAAGAGAGAATAACAATCTAATAGAAAGAACATTCTTAGTATAGAGAGAACTGGACAGATCAGAGAACTTCTGAGGCAGCAAAATAGAAATGGTATGATAATTAAATCATATTTAAGAGGAGAAGAAAGGGAAAGAGTCAAGGCATCTATAGGGAAGATAGTGCCATTTACTCAGATATGAATATAAGAAGATAAAATTTAGGTTAAGAAATGATAGTGATTTTCTATATATTTGAAGTGCCTGTCTAATGGGGGGGGGGAGTGTCTAAAGCTTAGGAGAGATATTTTGGCTGGAGGTTTGCAAGTCATGAGAAAAGTAGGTGAAGACATAGCGTAAGATTACCCAGGGAGTGCAGTGAAAAAAAGTCTAGGACCTTGCAAACCAGTAACAGCTAAAGGATGAGCAGCAGCAAAGGAGCCCACCAAGGTGACTAAGCAATAATTAAGAGAAAAGATTTCTAGAGTGTTATACAAAATGAATTGTTATATGCCTGTTATTGCTGTTTACTCGTATGTCATTAAGTCATCTTTGATAACAGGCAAGAATCAATTTCTAAGATATTTCATTTGAAAAGTACTAATTCTGAAGAGGAAAAAAAGCATGGATATTAGAATCCAAGGACCTAGTTTAATGGAAATATAACAAAGACTCCTGGGTACATGAGAGAAAAGCAATTATGTGGCCTGAGGGACTCAGCAAGGCTCCACATAAGAGGTTACAATAGAGCTGACATGAGAAGAAATGTATTTACTAGTCTGACAAATAGGTACAGTGTTTCAAGGTGGAAGAACATATTTCAGACCAAGGAAACATGATTTGTTAGAGCATGGTTTCAGCTTCCTCATCTGTGAAAAGGAGCTAATACCTACCCTTCTTAGCTATTATGGGGATTAAATAAAAAAACATGTTAAATCATAAAGCAGGGTCTCTGATACACAATAAATACATAATTATTTTCTTTTACCTGTGGTATATTTCTTCTGTTATTTATTATATAAAGTTTGCTGTTATTTATCTTATCACATGTGCTTTATTTATCACATGTATTCTTAAATACATGTGATAAGCTCTTATATAAGATCATATGTTACTTGAAGGCGAGGAACTGTGACAATTTGTCTTATAATCCTTGAAACTATGAAACTAAGGTTAATGATGATCTGTCCTTAAAATGTTAAAGAGCTTTCAGAATTCCCCCCAATTCCCTATTTTATTATATATACTATCAAATGTTTTAAAAGTTTGAATTGTGCAGGTATTAACTTTAACTTCTAACTGGTCTTGAGACTAAGAGCAGTAACAATTCTCTACAGAAAATACTACTTCTTCTAAAGAAGCTGCTGCTTTAGTAGAAGTGTAATAGAAGTAGAGCTAAACTTTAAGTAATTCAGTTTTCATGTTATTTCTTTGTTCAGTACCTGAATAGCTGGCTGTTGTCATAAAGATTTTCTGATCCCCATCTGCCTTTAATATCTTCAATTACATGATTCTTAAGAAATTTTCTCAGTAGTTGGATAGTCTGTTGCCTTGTTACTTCAGGACCAAAATTACTATTATTTCTTAATAGGTCATAAAGCCAATCCACTGCTTCTCCTGCTGTAAAACAATTGCCATACTTTTTAAAGTGTTGCCTGTGTTTTCTTAGAGGCATTCCTGCTCGAAAAGATGTGGTAACTTCATTCCACTGAAAAAGAAGTAAAATATTTTTTAAAAATTAATAAAAAATTTAAATCTTACTGATTTGAAATAAATTAGACAAAATTATTTCATTTACATCTAATTACACTACAAACATTTCATGAAGAAATCATTCACCTTATTTGTGCTACAGAAAATTTAATATCTCATGATTTATTTTTATTAATTCTGCTATGGTAATATTTTTAATGTAAGTTTTTTTGTTTTGTTTTTTAAATTAAAAGCACTTCATTGGCTGGTTGGCTTATTTGGGAAACCCAGGAATAATGAAGAACTGCAATGAACCTGTCCTTTAGTCCTCAATAGAGAAAGCATTTATTCCTGTGTTGTTTTTTATAAATCTCAACTAATATTAATAATATGGTGGTAACACTTGTTTCAGACACTATGCTTTCCATTCATTATTTCACTTTAATGCTCACAATTCTATGAATATTACTATCCCATCTTTAGATGAGGAATATGAAGCACAAAGAGATTTAATAATTTGACCAAGGTCACACAGCTCAGTGATGAACCTAGGCAATCAAACCCGGGTTTGACTGACTCTAGCACCTGAACTTGTAACTAACTGTGCTGGCCACAAATGACACTCAGGGCAGGAAGTAGTTTCACTGGTAAAATACCTTTAATATTAAAATAGCTTATGCATTTACTATAGAGTCTCTTACGTGAAGACTCCGATAGTGAACATAGAACAGATGGGGTAAATTCAGTAAATCTTAAGTCCACTGTGTATTTAATAACACTGTGCTATGTCTACATTTTTAAAAGACGTATTTTCCAAATTGTCCTCAAATCACCCACTCGGATTTGTGGCAGCTCTAACAGCGGAGCACGGAGGTGGTGGTGGTGTAGACTTAACACATCCCTTTCATACATGAGAGGTTTCATTGTAACCCCAGCCAAGCCCCTGCTAGCTAGGTTACACTCATCTATCACCGCAACGCAACATGTAACCAGTCACAACACAAAATCCGTCTTCTTTTCTTCCCACACCTCCCCATTTCACATATTTATTCAAGAAACACACTGAGCTGCAAGCTAGCGTCCGGGTACCTTGTTTCTCATTTTACATTTCACATGCATACCCTCTCCAGAAAGAGCGCTAAGGGGAGACCTGCACGATTACCAGCCCTCCTTGCCGGGCACTGAGGCTCCCAGAAGCGGTGACTCCCCGGATGTCACATAAGCAGGGGCACCGGGGCCTCTTGGACTGAAGGTCCGCATTTGCGCGTACAAACCCAGGGACGCACAGCCGGGTGGTTCGGGCACGGGCAGCGGTACCCACTGGCATCCGCTGGTACGTCCCGCATTGGGTTCCACAGAGCCGGCCAAACGAACCCGCCACGTTCGGGCTCGGCCCAGTCTGCCCCTACAAGCAATGAAACTCATGGAATTCTTCTCGAACTCCGTGGACCAGTCAAGTCCCGCGTGGGGAGCGGCTACAGCCGAGCTGCTCCCGGACGCCCCGGGTCGGGAGCCCCCGAACACGGCGTGAGTAGGTGGCGCCTTCGGCCGCGCCCGGAGCAAGCGAGGGGGACAGACCCGTGCTGCCACCGCGGCGGCCAGTCTGTCGCTCCACGCTGTCTTACCAGCTTGGTGGCCCGATAAGGCCCAGGAGGCACACCCCGACGCTCCATGCCGCCCTCCGGGCCTGGAGGTCCGTCAGCGCCCGGTGCGGTGCATGGCGACGGCAGGTTACAGCCCGGCCGCTGCGCAGACGGCTGCGTGGCTGGGACAACCGTCGCCCCGCCGCCGATTTGAATATCGCAGTGGCTGCGCTGATTGGCTACGCGCCGGGCCACGTGACGCACCGCGCAGCCAGCGTGGGCGGTGGAGGCTGCTCGGAGCCTGGCGCGCGGCGCCGGTGGCTGGTACCGCCGGTGTGCACGGGGGCCGGGCTGGGGGGCCGGGCTGGGGGGCCGGGCTGCCAGCCTCGCCTGCTTCCTTGGAGCCGCTGCTCTCTCCCTCTTACAGTCGTGGGCGAGGCGGAGTCAAGTTTCCACACTCCGAACGGGTGAGGTGGCTTAGTCCCACTGGATTGTTTGGAGTCCAGCCTTTGGTTGGAGGGAATTTGAAATTTGAAAAGAAAAAAACAAACCCTGGCCATTAAAGGAGCTTGACTGGTAGTTAACTTGCAAAGGAACGCATCCCTGGAGCGAACTTCCACCTGACAAACCCCTTGGTTTTGCTTCTAAAAAAACTCCCTTGGTGTTAGTTGCGGTGCTGTCACCCTCGTACATTTCGCAGGTGCCGTAATTCCGTTCTTCCCAGTGCAAACGTGTAGGTTTACCCCCACCCACCCTCGGAGGTCAGGGGGAGCGTGGGGACATGTCCCTCAGTACATACAGTAAGGGGTGGGGAAAGGTTCTGTGAAACTTGACAAATTGCTTCCTCCAGGAAGATCTACTTAGCATATTTTTATAAGAATCCTGGTTATGTTTAGGTCATGATTATATACGCTTATGGGATTTTAGAAATACGCAGTAAACCTCATCTCTCAAATAACAAAAACTAAGATCCTAGCGTTAAATCTCGGCTCCTGTTGACAGAGTCCCACAAGTAATTTTATTTTTCGCATCAGGTTTTTAGGAGTCACTTTATCACTTTCCCCCACTCCCCTACATGAGGATTTCTCAGGTGGGTTATACACCACCTGCATTAGAATCACCTGGGATACTTGTTAAAAATGCTCATTCCTTGGCTCCCCCAAATAATTTGTGTGTGTGTGTGTGTGTGTGTGTGTGTGTGTGTATGGAGGGGCGTGGCGGGGTGTGCGCAGTGTATATTAGGGACGGAGAAGCTTGGGTCTCTGCAGACTTTGTGGAGCTGAGCTTCTGGAATGCCCACAGATTAGTTTACCTATGGACTTTTATATGAGAAAAACACGAGCCTCTGTTAATTTACTCTTACAGCTGAACCTATCCTAATCGACAGACTGAATGTCACAAAGTGAAATGAAATGACTGTATCACCTCTTAAATATGACGAAGCAAAATTTTTCCACTTAGAGATTATCTGTCTCAGGATGCTTTCTTCACTCTGCCCATGCAGTTTCATTTATTCCCACTAGAATGTAAGTTTCATCGCAGAGACTGTATCTATAAGACTACTATGTCTCCAGCTGCTAAACAGCATGTGGTAGGAGTTTAGTAAATAGTTGGTGAATGGATAAATTCTTTTCTAATCACTTAAAAGAAAGCTTGTGTACGGGTGATACAATCCAGTGATCTTTCCTTCTTTGGAAATTTTATACAATCTTTCTGCATGTTTGTAAGGTTTACTTATCCTTGATGTATAGCCATTTTACCATACTATTG
Organism: Tadarida brasiliensis; assembly: GCA_030848825.1. NCBI lineage: Eukaryota > Metazoa > Chordata > Mammalia > Chiroptera > Molossidae > Tadarida > Tadarida brasiliensis. The sequence continues at coordinate 52,193,507 of CM061264.1, forward strand.
CCTAGTTATGAGTCTCATTTCATAAATCTTGACTAATATTTGGTCTGAGAAAATTAATCCTTTTAAATTTCTCCAGTCTGTTTTCCTCCCTTCTTCAGAAACTTTATTAATTGTTTGGTCTCCTGGATCTAATTTTCTAATGCCCTACTTTCTATAATTTTTATTTTCTTTAAGTTTCTGAGAGAATTCTTCCAACTTAGCTTCAAACTCACTGGTCCAATATCCTTTACTCCCTTATGTTTTATAGTAACTCACTATGAGGTGCTCGAAAATGACCCTCATCTTTGAATTGCTGATTTTTTTCATTGTGTGCATTTACTTTCTTTAATGATGTATTTTTATAAGAGACTTAAAGAATTTACTATGAGTAACTGAGATGAGTCCCAGTAAAGACTGGGTAAGTCCATGCAAATATTTAAAAATAAGTATTCTTTACTTTTCTCAGATCCTGCTTTCTCAAGTATTAATATGTAGGCAGCTGCTATAGTTTAGAGTTAGAAGACTAGTTTACGCTCATTGTTTGGTCTGGTGGTTGATTCTCATTTCTTTAGGGAATACAGACCTCCTCATTTGAGCTTCTCCTACTGTAATGTGTATTCTGAATAGACTCTTCCATCTCCCTTGCTCCCAGGAATGAGCACCACATCCAACTGTTGAATCATAGCATTCTGCTCCCCTGACTTACTGAGGTGACGAAGCTGAGTCAAGCAGAGTGCTTTGAGACCCCCCCCCCCCAAACTGGATCAAGAGGAAAGAGCCTTCTCTTTCTGGTGATTAAATTGAGAGGATATGAGCCAGAGCCAGTGGTGTTGATAGTTACAGCTGAATGGAGACTTCTAGTCTGGTACAATGCACTGATGCCTAAGAGAAACAGAAATGAGAGCTAGGAAGGGCTAGGTTTAGTCTTTCTGAGGATAACTTACATCCCTAGAATTTGATTTATACGTATATTTACAATTTTTTTTAAGTTTGTTTAGATTTTTGTCACCATCCAAAGATCTCCAGTAAAAGATAATTTTGAAGAATATCAATGACAATGATATATCTCAGGGAGGATGCTATTTAACTCCTTGGTAAGGTTTTATATCATTGTAATATGTTATGAAGCCCTATATAGATAACAGAGAAGCCATATAACTACATTGGGGAACATGTCAGGATTGCTCACAATGAGGTGCTGGCCTTCCTGAGGAGCTTCTCAGGTGCTTGACAACTAAGCTGGTTGTGGCACCTATAACTTTGTGCATTTAGTGGGGAGTTTTATTTCCTGAGACCTCTAGTGTGTGTGTGTGTGTGTGTGTGTGTGTGTGTGTGTGTGTGTGCGCGCGCGTGCTTGTGTTTGTGTGTGTGTTTATTTAGATAGTTTTGTTCCCTTCTCTTTCATTAATATCTAATTAGCTGCTTATACTAACAGGACTCAATATTGATTCTAACCTAGCTCTGCCACTAATTAGCTATGAGACCTTCTAAAGTCACATTCTTGGTTTTTTATTTTATCATCTGTAAAATGAAGGAGTTGAAGTAGATTTCTAAGATTCTTGCAGTTTCAGTAATTTATAATAAATTAACCAATGCCAGAACACATATTTATTTGACAGTGACTTTATTACTACATTTTATAAATGTGTTTTGAAAAACATTTTACTGGGTTTGTTTTTGTTCTTCTCAATCATTAAATATTATTCATAAAAGTAATTTTACCTTGGGGCATTTAATTTAATACATTAGTTAAGATCATTCTAATAATGGTACCAAAATACAACTAAATAAGAGAATGTGTTAGAGATCACTTAAAATGCATTACTGATTTTAAGTGATTTAAAAATTGTTAATTTATTTTCCAATTATTCTTGTGATGTATTGATTTAAGAGGACTTTCATTATTTTCCAAAGTAGTTGTACTGCTTTATAATTCTATTATATTATTTAATAGTATTTTTTAGAAATTTTAAACCAGATAATTAGTATATATATGTATATGTATATATGATATATGTTTATATGTTTATTATTGACATTATACATGTATATAATGGCATATACATATAACATTACATATATTTTAAATATGTTTATATATGACATACAGCTTACATTGTATTCATTAAGCATATTTTATGCCAACTACTATGTTAGGATCCATGGTTATTGGTTGCAAAGAGCTTATGGTCTATTGAGTGAAATTATCAGCTAAAATGACAGTTGCATGGTCTGAAAATATATGCATTCACTAATATTTAGGGAATTGATAATTAAATAATATATTTTAGTTTTTGTACGTTAGATGATTGATAAGGTCACAAGTAAGGCAGAGTATGGCAAAAGGTGTGCTGTTTTGGAGTGATTATAAATCGTATCCCTTTTTGTTCCCTTTATCCTGTTTTATTTTTCTTCTTAGAGCTTATCAGCATCAACATATTATATATTTATTTGCATATCCTCTGCTTTGATCCACTGGAATATGAATTCCATGAGAGAAGTAATTTCAAGTGTTTTGTCCACTGCTGAATTGTTAGTGCCTATAGTAGGCACACAATAGGTGTTCACTGAATACTTGTTGTATAAAGGAGTGACATGGATTTTTGTTATACAATATAGCAGAACGCATGCAAAATTGAAACTGCCTGTGTTATGACTTAGAAATTCCACTTTTAGGAACACACAAGTGTACATAATTTTTTATGCACAAAGATGTTCACTTGAGCATTCCTTAAATAGCGAAAAAATTAGTAAGTAAACCAAATTTTTATCAGAAGGGGAACAAATTACATAAAGTGTGGCATATCCATGGTTTAGAGTGGATATGTGTGATGACTTGGATAGATCCAAGTCATATTTTTAAGTGGAAAATTTGTAAAACAACTTATATAGTATTACCTAGTTTGTGTGTGTGCAATTATAAATATACACACGTATGTGTATGTACGTGTATATATTTAAATTTATACTACAAAATCCTGGAAGAACCACATCAATATGAAAACCTCTTATATCTATAAGAGGTTCCCCCCCCCCCTATTATTTGAAATTTTTATACTGGACATTATTATTTAAATATCTATATTAAATAGATAATATATTTTCTTAACCACTATATCAGACATAATGAACTATGTTGAATGTATAGGAAAGTCATTGAACATAACTTTGGGAGGGCCTTTGTGAGATGGAAATGCCTGAGCTAATCTTGACAAATAAATTAGAGTTAGCCAGGTGAAGAAAGAAAAGAAGGAATGCTCCTGAGTAGGAGTAGCTTCTACGGAGTCTTAGAGGTATGTAAGTATGGAATACTTGGGGAATTGCAAATGCTTTTTGTATGATTAATATATATATATATATATATGTGGTGCATGGAAAGGAAGGGTGAGATGAAGCTGGAGAGGTAAGCATGGGTCAGATCATGAGGATGTGTATATACTGTGTAAAGATTCCACACTATACCACTGCTCAGTCTATTCCTGCTTAATCTTGCTGCAATGACTTTTAAAATTAGAAGCAAGACTGATTAGTATTGTAGAATTGTACAGTTGAAATGTATATAATTTTATTAACCAATATCACCCCAATAAATTCAATAAAAACTTAAAAAAAAGTAATTGTCCAGAAGACAATCATATTGCAATTGGAATATTTACATTTCCTATTGTCTCCCTATAGTTTATCCTCCATAAAGTACCCAGTTACCTTTCCATTATATAGTTTCCTTTATTATCTCCCCTTATAGTATAATTATCTTGTTTTATATCTACATACATTGAGAACCCCATAAAATAATGTTATAATTCTTGCTTTCAAATAGTAAACATATTTTAAAAACTATACAGGATATGAATGGTAATTATATTTACCTGGATACTTACCATTTCTGTTGTCAGTGCTGCTGGCATCTTTTGGGTATTATTTATCCTCTGTCTGAGGAAGTTCCTTCAATAATTATTTTGGAACAAATCTACTGGCAGAAAAATCTCTTAGTTTATTTACCTTCATCTGAGAATATCTCTGTTTTACTTTTAGTAATAAAATATATTTTCTCTAGGTATGGAATTCTGGGCTAACAATTATTTTCTTTCAGCATTTTATAAATGTTCCATTTTCTTCTGCCCTCCAGGAGACAGATGTAGTCATTTGAATAAATGTTTCTCTATAGGTAAATGCATCATTACCAATTACTAACAAATTTAGGCATATACATTCTCATAAACCAAGCTTATAATAATGATTCTTGATGGCAGCATTTCTTCACTGTTTTCTCATTTGATAGTGGGTCCATGTATCTATTTGCTTGTCTTGCAGCATTATTTCCAGAGCCCTTCCATTTTTCCTATCCCTTATGAATAAGGAATGAGAAATACCAGTTGTGAAATGTCCTTGTGAAATGTCAATTCTATTTTTGTTAGATTCATTACCAATTTTATCCTCAGTTTTCCAGACAAATCACCATAACTTTCAAATATAGGATATATTAGCTTAATGTCTCTACTAGCTTGTTCTCAGATATCTTTTGCTTTCTTTTCTCATCTTGTCACTGGGAGTTTTATTTCTGAGTTTATTCCTTCAGGTTTGTTTCTCAGTACATTTCTACAGCATAGTGAGAGAAAAATAAACAATCTTGTTTGGCTGGACAACATGAATAAAAGGAGAGGAAAATAATCTGTAGAGTCTAAAGCCTTCCAGAGAGTAAGAGAGTGACTGAAAGGCAATGGTGGAAATGAATATTTCTATCTTCATGGACAAGCTTTGGGAGGTCAAGATAATTTATTTCCAATTAAATAAGTAATTAAGTAAATCATTTATTTACTTGAGACCTCCAGAAGAGTGACAGCACATGGAGACCTAGAAACTCTGATGGAGAACCTGGGTATTACAGAATGCATGCGCAGATGGGCTTCTCCTAAGTGAAATGCTTACAGAATAACCGAAGTTGCTTACGTTGTGCTTGACTGGCCATAGTCTGAAGGATGCGTTGAGCGCAAATGTTAGGATGTGCTTATTGGACTGGATACTCTGATGCAGTTGAGTGGCACATTGTGGCTATTCAATACACGGTGTGGACTGAGTCCAGGAACATGGCATGAACTGCAATAGTTGCCCAAAAGGCAGCCTTGTTCCTCTCTTTAGAGAGAGCCAGGTTGTACTCTCACGTGAAATAAAATGAGTACCTCTGGAGGTTGTTTACATGTATTTATGGTTGGAGCAGTGTTGGAGAGAGAAATACACTTGGATAGCATTTGGTCCCTGTGAGCATGGCCAGTTTCACAGAACATAATCTGAAGAGGTTTGTCTACTCTGGAAACAAGGGGCCATCAGGAATCACTACAAAGAGCTGAATTTATGTTGTTTTTATTGCCATGAGAACTTCTGTTATTAATGTAAAGCAGTAAGTAAGAATGTCCTCTGATTAATGGTTTAAAGTAAGAAATGAGATGACAAGCTTTTCACTTAAAGTAATTTCTCTTTGGTTACTTCGGTCAGTTAGTTTCAGTACTTTATTTTCTCTTTAAATCATAGTTAGTATAGAAAATATGATGCTTCCTAATCACTGCTTATCCAGGCACCCACAGTCTTTTATACCCTTATTTTGTACTACTATTATATTTGTTTTATGAGAAGTATTAGATTTTTATTTTAGAAGAGAATCTTATTATGGAAGTTAAATAAAGCAATATTGATTTAAGTAAAATAATTTGAATCTGAATGTACATTGATATTAAGATATGCACATATTTTTAAAAATATTGACAGCAGTACTAAAGAATAAGAAATGATTTTTATGTTTATAAATTCAATATCCTAGAACATTCATGTTTGAAAATTGCTTAAAATTATCATTACAAAGTTTTAGGAGCATTTTCTATTTTGATCATATCAAATATGGCAAGTATAACCCAGAGATTTACAACCTCCCTGAATATTGCTTTCACTCAGTTCAAAATATGTGGCCAGATGTATAGCTCTGAGAAAAGAATGCTATGATCTGGTACCTGTCTTCAGAGAGTTTATACTTTAATGGGGAAAACTGGGATAATTTCAGTACAGTACCATGATAGGTGCTTCAATAAGGGCTGCACAGTGTACTGTTGGTGCACATAAGAGAGACTTAACCTTACCTGGAATGTGTTATTTTCTTTAGGAATAGCTTCCTGCCTTGTGAAAGAGAGCACAGTTTTGGGGGTCTTGACTACACTCTAGAAGTTGGAATAAATAGTGAGGGATGACTGTTGTATCCTGGGATAGGAGGGCCTACACTGGAAGGTTGGGTGACTTGGAAAGTGTTAGCAGATGCCTTCATGCCAGAGAAGTACTCAAGGATAGGGCACACTGATTGCAACTGAGTGACTGAAACGCTAAGAACCTAGTGATTTAGCATCTCTGTAATGTTCCTGTTGAGGTAGGATCCTCTGATAGCTATCCCTGTGGAGATGGCGAGCCATTTATGAGTTTTTCCTTTTCACCTTCACTCTTACCACGCTAGTCACCAAAAGACATGGGAGAGTGAATCTGAGACAAGAAGTAGTGGGAGTAGAAGCCCTAAGAAAGAGTAGAGATGGTATCTAGATCAACTAAGTTTTACTTAAGCTGTGAGATGTTTGTGGTCAGTTTTACCTAATGCAGAGGAACTCCCTAGATACAAAGGAGAAAAGTTTTGGAGAAAATAGTAGTGAGAGGAACTCCTGCCACAGTAGCAGAGGAGCAAGACCTGCTGATGTTGGGCCCTTTAACGTGCGAAGTTTACCTCACTGGGACATTTGGGGATGGCACTCAAAAGTGTACAGCATGCTGTGCTCACAGTTGGCCTGGAGTTCTAGGCAGGGTGGACCTATGTGTTGGAAGCTTGTACTATAGCCCAGCTTGAATCATGTGTTAGGCAAAGTTGGATAGAGAAATCTGGGCTTCTTATGGCCAGAGTGGAGACATTCCTTTCCATGTCTTCATTTCATGAAGCTTTGTTTCTTGCAGGGATGTTCTTGAAATAGGTGGATTTTGATTTGCCATAAACAAACTCCAACTTCCTGGAAATAATGCTGTTGTACATCCTGGAAAATAAGATTCTAAAAATGTTGACCAATTATTGCTGGTGGTGAGAGATGGTGTGGTGGAATATTCTAGATGTATAATAGGTTATTGGAGAGGTTAACAGATTACATGGGGGCAGACATTTAGTTTTTCTTGGTATTAATGGGAAGGGGAGACTTCACTTTGATATTGACCTTAAAACCTTTTGTACATTTGTACCTTTGATTTGAGTGAAAATTATTATTATTATAAATAAGCACATGATAACATAAACCACAGAAGAAGAACTCTAGTGGCAATGAGATTGCTGATGAAGTTGGAGTTAGGGAAAGTTTCTTGAAGAAGGTGAGTTAACTGTTTCTTAAAGGAGGTCATAGATGCAGATTGTTTTCTGATTTGTATCACACAGCTCATTTAACCTTATCATAGACTTTTCACATTTATCATCTCATATGCAAACAAAAATTCTGTAGCACTTATTATACCAATTGAATTAATGAGGAAACTAGGCCATAAAGAAGTCAAGTATTATCTAAGGGCACATTTTGTTAGCTGGATATCTGAGACTTGAACTCAAATCCCCAGTGTTTTGAGCTGTGTTATTTCAAATAGAAAATCATGGATATTCAAATTTTTTTTGCTGACTATTCAATTAAAAGTGTAAAAATGCAAAGGCAACAAACTAAAGAAACTTAAGCCATTGAAGTAGAATTAAAAGTTATTAAAAACTAATTATGACATTTCTCAATTAATCCTCCAAAATTATGGAAAATGAATTCTCATCAAAGATCAGATCAATTTGGGCAGATAAAGTACACTAAGCAATTGATTTTTCTTAATGCAATGTAATATTAACCTTTCAAAGTTCTGATTATGAACCTTTTTATTTTATTATCAATCTGTTCTAAGGATGTGCCAAAGTTTTTACCTCCCAATCTGTTTGGCATGCTGTGTCTGGAAATGGAACTGGGTGTGATGTTCTGGTCCTGGGATCTCATTCCGAGTCCAAGAAATTAAGTTAGAGAAGCATTGAGTTGTCGACATTAGCTCTAGATTGCTTTCTCAAAATAGAGGGAGCTTGGCTCACCACTGATTCTTTCTCGTGTGGCTTTGCCTTTGATAAGCTACTACTCATGGACTAATTAAAAAATGGATTGTGTGCCCAACAGAGTACTGTCACCATTTCACACATTACCATCATTTTGATTGTTTGGTTGTAGGATTTCAAATTCTGAAATCTCTTTTTAGTCACAGTCTCCTCTTCCTCCTTCTCATACCCTCCAGTATTTTTGCTTCTTTCGAGCTTGCACTTCATCTTTGGCTTTTAACCTTGTCTTGACATTATAATTTTTAAATAATGAGGCTCCTGCTTTTGGAAAAATAAAGGAAAAAGTTACAGTTTTACCTCTCAAGGAGCTCATAGTCTAGTATGATAGGCAAAAAAGGAATCAGATAATGGCAGTACGGTGTGGCAAAAGTTGTGTCAGATTGCTTATTTTTAGCAGTGTGGTCCTGGTCCATCACATGAAACACAAGCAGGGATTTGAGACTAAATAGAAAAAGGCCCAGTATGTTACTTTTCTATTGCTGTGTAACAAATTATCCCAGAACATAATGGCTTAAAACAACATTTATGATGTGGAAGTTTCTGTGGATCAGTAGCCTGGGGCTGGCCTAGTGGGTCCTCTGACTCAGGGCTTTTCAGGACCAAGCAAGGTTGGACCGTAGTCATCACCAGGTTTGCCTGGGGTGGATCTACTTCTAGGCACACTATTGTGGTTGTTGGCAGGGTTCAGGTCCTTGTGAGCTGTTTGACTGAGGGCCTCAGTTCTCTGCTGCTATTGCCTGGAGGCCACCTTCAGTTCCTCAGCAGGTGGACCTCTCCAGCAGGTGGACTACCATAGGGTAGTCCACAGTATGCCAGCTGGCTTTATTAGAGTGAGCAAGTGAGAAGGTGAGAGAGGGGAGTACAAGCAAGATAGGAGTCATTAAATTAATTTAAATTATAATTTAATCTCAGAAGTGACATCTATCATTTTGCCCTGTTCTGTTTGTTAGAAGCGAGTCACTAGGTTAACCCAAGGGAAAGAGATTACCTAACGGCATAAATAGCAGGAGGTGGAGATCACTGGGGGCCATGTTAGAAACTGCCTAACACACTCAGGTTAAAATATCGTCAAAGAGTCACGAACCTTTCCTAGTAAGAGGTAAAAGTATATCATTCAGGCCAGAAGGTGGCTTAGAATTAATTATTGAATTGACAGGTTATCTAATTTCTCATTAGGTCAGGGTGTACTACATTGGGTATAGCCAAAAAGGGCTAAAAGAAAACAAGCATGGAGAGGTGACAAGCACTTGCATATATTGAAAGGCTGTGTGCAAAAAATTGTGTTGGGGGAGGGGGGGCTCCATACTATCACTTACCCTTCAGAAAATGTTGCAGCCTTAGTGGTAGGATTGCTTTACAGAACTGTGCAAGTGGTGTCCTGCATAACTCCAAGGTCATCACCAACAGTGTGAGTGGCACATGTTGGAGTGTGCACATAATGGCCGTATTTAGTGGCTACATCCTGGCTTCTGGAGTTAGCACTTCCTTATTAGTAGTGTGACTCTGACAACTTATTTAAGGTCTCTAAGCCTTAGTTTCCTCATCTTCAGAATAAGGAATCATAATCTAAAGTACCTCTCAGGATTGCTATGAGGATTGAATGAGCTCTCAATCATCATCACTTGTTCAGTGCTTTAGGATCCAGGCACTCTGAATATATAACTTTCACATCTCCATAAAAAAGAGTTTTTATGATCTTGTTTTTGCTTATAAGGAAACAAAGGCATGGAGAGGTTAAGTAGTTTGCCTGCTACTTAGAACAGAGCTAGGAAATGGTTCAGCTCTAGGGTCTGCTTTTTTTAAAAATAATTTTTCTTTATTAATTTTAGAGAGAGAGAAAGGGAGAGGAAGAGAGATAAAGACACCAATGAGAGAGAACATTGATTGGCTGACTCCTGCATGCCCCCCATTGAACTGGTGACCTCTTGGTGCATGGGTTGATGCTCAACTACTGAGCCACACCAGTCGGACTAGAGTCTATGTTTTTAATGCCTAGATATACCACATCTCATTCTGTAGTCAAGACCATAGCACTGTGGCCAGCACATAGTACGTACTCAATATTAGCTCTTATTTAACCTCCATTTCGCTGATGGGAAAGCAAAGACTCATAAGTGGTTAAATGCTTACCTAAAGACTAATCCAACTCTTAAATGGGACAGCCAAGATTTTAATTCAAATATGGCTGGATCCGAGGCACATGTTGTTCTTTGTTGTGCTTTATATTATTTAAAATATGCCAACTCTGAAGTGGTCTTAGTCAAAAGGAAAACTACCCTAATAGCTCTTCAGGGCATTGCTGCATTATAGTGCAGCACAAACAGGGATGTTTATAGGGATGATTCTAGACCATCAAGAAAAGGATACCTTTTATACCTTCTGTAAGGACTAGAAGTATGTAATATATTTTAGGTTTCTATTAAGTTCAGTAAAATAGAATCAGTTTGATACTACACTGGGTAAGCTTGAGCTACCTGGAAAATTGATTTATATTGCACACCTCATTCCTGAGCAGTATCAGTTGAGTTGGGTTTAGCTATATAAATTAAGAGGGATAGTGAATGCAATAGTTTTGGACTTCAACAGTCTTAGTTCAGTTGCCTGCATGGTATTGGAAATATAGAATGTACTGTAACTCATGAAATTAATCATGCTAAAAATATGATCCATACAATATGCTTTTATTTTTTAAAAGGTATATATACCCATTTACTTGTTGTACCTATTCCATATAGGTGTGTATATGTGTGTGTGTATACAAAGTTATTAATCAAGTACTTTATTTTGTGCTGCTATTATTAAGGAATAGAGACTGGAACTGAGAGATGAAGTATTTCTTTCTTTTTTTTTTTTTTTTTTATCCTCACTCGAGGACATTTTTTCATTTTTTGTTCAGATAGAGTGGGAGGGAGAGAGAGGAAGAGAGAGAGAGAGGAAGAGAGAGAGAGAGAAACATCGACGTGAAAGGAACACATCGGGTGGCTGCCACCCGCACAACCAACCAGGGCCGGGGACAAACTGCAACCGAGGTACATGCCCTTAGCGGGAACTGAACCCGGGTCTCTCTGGACCACAGGCGATGCTCTAACTGCTGAGCCAAACTGGCCAGGGCCGAAGTATTATTTCTTAAAGTAAACAACCTGTGAAGACATATCAACCGCCAACAAAGTAGGCGCTATTATAAATTTATGTTCTCCATTCTAAATAGGCTTTCAAAACTGAGTGGAGGATAAAAAAGAAACAAATCTTTTATATTTCTGTAATCATCTCACTGTCCTCATGTTACAGAATATCTAAATTAATCTCTTATTTTTTAAAAAACCTGTTTTTCTGGTTTCTCTGATTTAAGTGTTTTTCAGAATTATCTTCCTTTATGTATCTCTAAATGATAACATCTACTTTCATACTGTTGAAAATGTTCAGAAGGCAGTTTAATGAATTCAGATAAGCAAGTGACCACTGGAGTCAGAACTACTTTAGTTTAGATACCTGTTCTGATACCCAGTTGTTTACCAGCCGGGAAACTGGGGCAAGTTCGTTAAATTCTCTGATTTTCTTCCCTTCTATATAAAATGGACCCAAAAGTGGTATCTTGGGTGCATTAAGATGTCCTAAGGATTAAATTACATAACCCATATATAACTCTCAGTATAGTGTCTGGCAAATGTTAAGAGGTCAATAATGTTTATTATTACTGTTAACATTGTTAATATTATATTTTTATTAATATTATTTATTGGTGCTATCATTTTAAAGTTCTGAGGGCTTCTAAATTTGTATCTTCAGTTCAGATATCTTTTCTGGGATTCAGCCTGCTTACATTAAACCCCACATCTAGCTGTCAGTGACCCATCTGCTTAACTCCATGTCTGTTGCTGATAGCCTTGCTCATGACTTGGGCCAAACACTGGGGAGAGCAAGGCCATTCACTTTGCCTAATGGAATTATGAATAGTCTGTTTAATATTCCAGGCATTTTCAGTTGTTAGAACAGTACTGTTTCAGCATTTAACATCCAGTCTTTTATATTTTAAGACTTCTGTCTCAAACTCTATTCAAAGCTCTCTTTTCTCTTCAAAGCATAGCTAGGACGATCTGTCTTCAGCAGCTAGAGCAGAGTTTCTCCATCTGCTGGGTGTTAGCGTCTATCTTAGAACCTGGTGGAGAGGAAGGAGAGGAAAAAAGGCAAACCTCTCTTTATTGAACTGTGAGGGGAAGCAATTACTTGTTAATTGATGAGTGGTCTCTGGCTCACATTGGTCATTTTTGTCATGGGACTCAGGAAGGCCCTGTTCAGATTTTCTACTGAAACCTCGATATGGGAGATCTAGCTCTGCCTTGGTATTTTCCACCTCCTGCACCCTTAGCTCCTGGCTTGTCTCACAGCATCTTGCTGCTGGGGTTCCTGTTGCGAGAAGCTCCTGAGAGATAGCTCAAACCCAGCTACCTTTGAGGTGTTTGTTCACTGCTTCAGCCCTCACAGCATAAGTGTAGTTTCACTGCTTCCTTCTCTTAGTCCTATCTTCCTTCACTTTTCCCAGCTCATGGTGGCCAAGGAGAGCAGATTAGTGACTGTTGTTTACACAAGTGTGTAACTGGGGAACAAAATGCTTTTCTCCTATTCTTGTACAAATTCCACTATTGTATAAGTGATCTTCAGGAAGCTCCCTATTTCTAGAGGATTTTGGAAAGAGAAGCATTCCTATAGACTTGTGTTAGGAAAGAAAGAAAATAGTCATTCTCCTTGGACACTGTGCATCTGAAATGGCAATTCACTCTCTTACCTGCAGTCTTCTGTGTTTTTATTGTCAGAAATGATGGGCATTGGGTATGGTAGAGAAGATTTTTAGATTCTTATCTATCATTAAACCTTGACGATACGTGTCTGCCCTCAACTACTGGTGAATCTCTGAGTTTAGAATGTGAGAATTTTGCACATTTTGTGTATAATTTTAAGCCTCTGCAGCAATTCCTGGAAAACAGGACAAAATCTCATAGGAACTTCTGTTATACTTTACTAAAAATTGCCAATACTACAGATATGGGACCATTATTCTTTTTTCCTCATTTTATATCTCCAATGTCTAATATAGTATCTGCAAAATAAAAGGTATTCAATAAATGTTTGTTGAATGAATGAAAAGGAAAGTATAAAACATGGAAAAGCTGATCCTAAACTCTATGGCATACAATAGATAGAGAAGACACAATCTTGGAAATAGGCACACAGAGAAATTACTATCATCATCTTAATACTTTATAACATCTAACGTTCTTAAATTGGTCCCTTTGATACCATTGTGTTTATTGTGTAGATTTTCATATGCTTTGGTTTCACTTTCTACATATTAGTTAAATAATTACCTTATGAGAACTGTGGGAATAAATTTAAATTTTTACTATGTTTGTGCAGAGAGTTCTACTATAATATAAAAATACGAAATGATCTCACATCTACTCAGGATTATTAAAAGGCACAGCCCAAGAAATATTTTTATTTTTATTTTTGTTCATTCTTTTTCAAATCACATTAAAATAGTCCCTTTTGCACTTAAGTGATTTTGTAGGCGTTCTATACTCACTTTAAAATGGCAGGTTATTTACCTAGATTTTTAAATTTCTTTTCTGAAAACTTGATTTCCAAGCAAAGTATTTAAGAGAAAATTTAAATCTAAATTCAATGTGTCAGATAAATATGAATACAATTTGATAAGAAGTACTGAATGATGTTTTATAATTTCTTAAAAATTTTGTTAATGTTACTGGGTTCTCAAGTAGATTTACCTGAGGGATCAGCCATGAGTCATCTTGAGATGTATTAGCTTGATCACTTGATATGAGCAAATTCCTACATATCTTTGTTAAAAGCACGAATAAGAATAATCATAAGGTTCTGTTCCAATGCATTTTAACAATATTTAAGAAGATGGATAAAGATAAAACATTTTAAAGAAGTCTGTTAAAAAAATTGCTAGGAATTTACAGAGATTGCTAAAGAAATAACTTGTATTCTAAACCAGTTGCTTGGCTATTTCAGGTACCTATGAGGAACAGGCTTAGTAAGGCAAGTTACCAGGGAAACCTTTTCCTCACTGGGAAAGGATAATTGTGTACTGTGAGTCCATGCATAGCAAGGCTGTAATCTTGCTTTCATTTCATCTAGGTTAGCCACAGAGGAGCAAACATTACAGAGACTGGATGCTAAGAATGCAGAAGGGCAAAAGCAATTTTATAACCTTAAGTTAATTATTCATACGAACAACATTGCTAACAGTAATACTGATATTATTAATAAAAAAAATAATTATAGCCCAGCTGATTTGATTCCTGGTCAGGGCACATGTCCAGGTTGCGGGCTTGATCCCCAGTAGGGGGTGTGCAGGAGGCAGCCAATCAATGTTTCTCTCTCACATCGATGTTTCTATCTCTCTCCCCCTTTCTCTCTCTCTAAAAAAATCAATAAAAATATATTAAAAAATAATTATAAACATATATGAAATACTCTATAGTTTAAAAATTGCATTCACTTAAATTACGTCTTTTGGTAGACATTATTGTCATCTTGGAGATGAGCAAACTAAAGTCAAGTGCATGGTCCATGGCAAACAGAGTTACGTAGACTTGCAAGTTGTTCCCAACTTCCTTGATTCCAGAACATTTATGCTTTACACATCACTCATTTTTCTAAAATAAACCTAATTTTTGGTCTTGCTTGTGAGAAGATGCAGAGGTAGGTTTAGCATGAATTAAAGCATAGTTTCAGGATCCCTCACTTTTCATGGATTCATTCCAAATTCTTGGGAGAGGCCCTAACAATGTTTATATATTTTTGTAAAATTTGGCAATATTTATTAAAAGTAATATTTTTAAAAATCTTTAATCAGTGTTTCCACTGCATCTTCACCTCCTACTTCTCCTTGTATTGAGTTGGCATTCAGGTAGTGGGCAGTTTTGGGATCTGCCTTAGAGGGAATTGATTTGGCAATATACTTGATTTAATGAAATTTATTTATGTAGTTTGTAGTTGCTTCCCTATATAGTTACATTACTGCTAGCCATGTTGGTGCAGAAATGCTTTCTAGGAATATTGCTATAGCCTGCTGTGTTGACTTTATCAGGGTTGAGACATAAAAGTTCATCATAGATAGTTGTTTATGATATGAATTCATTCTACAGCCTCAGTACATAAAATATGTAGAAAGAGGAGAGCATCTTACTAAACAGTGAATGAGTTAACAATAAGATTAAGGAAGAAATAAAAAGATAACTTGAAACAAATGAAAGTGAGACTACAACAACCTCAAATCTGTGGGGCACAGGGAAAGCAATCCTAAGAGGGAAATTTATAGCATTATAGGCCTATCTCAAGGCCATTAAAAAAAGAAAATTCCATTCACGTTTGCTTTAAAAAGAACAAAATACCTAGGAATAAATTTAATGAAGGATGTAAAAGACCTGTATTCAGAAAAATTATAAGACACTGAAGAAAGAAATTGCAAAAGATACAAATTAGGTGGAAGAATGTACCGTGTTCACGGATAGGAATAATTAACATCCTTTAAATGTCTATACTACCCAAAGCAGTCTATAGAGTCAACACAATTTCTATCAAGATACCAATGGTGTATTTCACAGAACTAGAACAAATATTCCAAAAATATGTGGAACCACAAAAGACCCTGAATAGCCACAGCAATCTTGAGAAAGAAGAACAAAGTTAGAGGAATCACACTACCTGATATCAATCTACACTACAAAGCCATAGTAATAAAAACAGCATTATGCTAACATGAAAACAGACATATAGATTAATGGAACAGACTAGAGAGACCCCAGAAATAAACCTATGCATTTATAGTTAATTAATAAACATACAATGGGGTAAAGATAGTCTATTCAATAAATAGTGCTGGGAAAAATTGGACAGATATGTGCAAATAAATGAAACTAGACCACCTTCTTACACCATACACAAGAATAAGCTCAAAATGGACTAAAGACTTCCATGTTAGACTTGAAACCATAAAAATCCTGGAAGAGAATATAATTAGTAAAATCTCAGACATTTCTCATAGTATTTTATTCTAGTATATCTCCTTGGGCAAGGGAAACAAAAGAAAAACAAATGGACCCAGCTGGTGTGGCTCAGTGGATTGAACTTTGTCCCATGGTCTGAGAAGTCCCAGTTCTATTCCCAGTCAGGGCACATGCCCAGGTTGCAGGCTCGATCCCCAGTAGAGGGCATCCAGGAGGCAGCAGATCTATGTATATCTCTCACATCAATGTTTTTATCTCTCTCTAAAAAATAAATGAAAAAACATAAAAAAAAAACCAAACAAATGGGAATACATCAAACTAAAAAGTGTTTGTACAACAAAGGAAATCATCAACAAAATGGAAAGGCAACCCACTGAATGGGAGAACATATTCACCGATAAATCTGAAAAGGGGTTAAATAATCAGAATTTATAAATAACATATAAAAACCCAACACCAAAAAAAAAAAAATCCAATTAAAAAAATAGGCAAAGCACCAGAATAGATACTTCTCCAAAGAGAACATACAGATGGCCAACAGACATATGAAAAATGCTCAATGTCACTAATCATCAGAGAAATACAAATTAAACCCACAGTGAGATATCACCTCACACCTGCCAGAAATGGCTATCATCAATAAATAACAAGTGATGGCTAGGATGTGCAGAAAATGGAACCGTTGTGCACTGTTAGGATTGCGGATTGGTGCAGCCACTGTGGAAAGCAATATAGAGTTACTTCAAAAATTAAAAATGGAACTTTCTTTATGATCCAGCAATTCCA
The DNA here is from genome assembly GCA_030848825.1 of Tadarida brasiliensis. Lineage (NCBI taxonomy): Eukaryota > Metazoa > Chordata > Mammalia > Chiroptera > Molossidae > Tadarida > Tadarida brasiliensis. The sequence continues at coordinate 52,210,451 of CM061264.1, forward strand.
GTTCTGGGAATATATCTGAAGAAACCCGAAATACTAATTTGAAAAAATATATGACCCCTTTGTTCATTGCAGCATTATTTACAATAGTCAAGATTTGGAAGCAATCCAATTGTCCATCAGTAGATGAGTGTATGAAAAAGCTGTGTTATATTTACACAGTGGAATACTACTCAGCCCTAAAAAAGGATGAAATCTTACCCTTTGCAACAATATAGGTGGACCTGAGGAGCATTATGCTAAGTGAAATAAGCTAGTCAGAGAAAGACAAGTACCATATGATTTCACTCATATGTGAAATCTGATGAATACAATGAACTAACACGCAAAAGACAGACTCATAGATAGAGAGCAGGCTGACAGCTGTCAGGGGGGTTTGGGGGTTGAGGAGGTGGAGAAATTGAGCAAAAAAGAAAAAACTCATGGATACCAACACCAGTGTGGTGATTGCCTGGGGGAGGGGTATGGAGGTGGAGGAGGGTATATGGGGTATAAATGGTGATAGAATGAGACTTGACTTGGGGTGGTGAACATACAATACAGTGTACCAATGATGTGTTGTGGAATTTTGCACCTGAAACCTCTGTAATTTTGTTAACCAGCGTCACCCCAATAATTTCAATAAAAAGGAAATGGATATATAAAAAAGAAACAAATCAAACTGATGTTTTCCAGAGGGGAGTGGGGTGGGCTGATGGTGAAAAAGGTGAAGGGGAATGTAGTCAGCAATATTGTTAAAAAAAAAAAAAGCCATCAGGAGATTAGGAGATGATGTGGACATTTTTTGGATACAGGATGGCATGGTGTGTCTGGCTTTGCTCTGTGAATCTTCTGAATTTTTCCTTGTTTAAATATTTTTATTTCTGCCTCTTTATACATAGTCAAATGACCCTCTCATAGCTCTACAAGTGCTCAATTTACAGAGTCTGATTAATGACTGTGAAACCCAATTTTAGGAGAAAGATTTCATTGACTCAGTTTGGATGAATTATGGCCAGGCAGACAGGATCATTTGGGACAAGCTGGCTGTAGGGGGCTCATGCCTGTGTGTGGCTAGTTTCCAAAAAAGGAGCTCATATATCTGTCTACACAGTGAGCATCAGGAGTCATAAGATGGAAGATCACTAATATCATGGGTTACCTTTCTAATTTTTATTACATTTCTTTCCTACAGTTTGATTCTTTGACTAAGTTATAGGCTCATTTCCATATGCCTGGATATATGAAAATAAATTGGATTTGGCAAGAAAGTTAAATTTCTGCTGGATTAAGAGGTAGTTGGAAGTTTGACTTTCATGCTGGGATTTTTATTGACTACTTAAGGTATAAATTGTATTTCCTCCAAAGCTCTGAAATAGCTCAACAAATAACTACTAATATTGCTGTTCAGGCATTTTAATTAAGCATCTTTAACTTTCACTACCATAATATTCAAATAATGAATGATGCAATGAGACTTTCTGGTTGCAAAGCTGGAAGCCCTCCAGTAATTTAAGCAACAATTCAAATGAATTTAATTTTGATTCTAGGTAAATAAGAATTATTTTTACTAATATTTAAAAATAATCACAGATTTGTTATACCTTTAATCTTGTTTTTTAATTTTATTTTATTGTTAATAAACATGGTTATTTCCAAGTCCAGGTTTTTATTTGTTATTTACTTATAGCTAATTTTACTGAATTCCCAGTGCTATACAATAAGAAGAGGCCTTCAATCATAAAGACTTCAGGATATAGTCTAGAAATTGGCAAACATTTTCATTTCAGTGCCAGAGAGTAAATATTTTAGGCATTATGGGCCACATATAGCGGCCACATCTCCTCTTCCTCCCCCTACCCTCCTCTTCCTCCTTCTCACTTTCCCTCTCCTTCCCTTTTTCCTCTTTTTCTTTCTTCTACTTCTTTTGCTCCTTGTCCTCTTTCTTCTTTTTTTGTAACCTATTCTTAGCTCATGGGCCATGCAAAAACAAGCTGCAGGGTGGGGTTTCTAACCCATGATTATAATCCAAAAAGGAACTTGAAAGTGACTGAATTTTTCTCTCCTTAAACTCTCTTGTAAATTTTCAATCATCCTTTTGTGATCAAATCATATGATCATATTGTGGCATGGAAAGAGGATGAAACATGCGGAGCAAAGGAGGCAAGGGAGAAGAAATTGATAAATGACTTCAGAATTAATAATAAAGAAGATATTTATAAGCATCTATGTCATGCCAGACACTAAATAAGTGCATTTTTCACTTAATCTTCCAAACCACACTGGTAGGCTTTATAATACCCACTTTATAGATGAGAAAGCAGATATGAAGAGAGAACATTACTTAGTAACTTAAACAATTGCTGAGGTCAAACTCAAGTTTGTGTGGTGCATAAAGCCCATCTTCTTTGTGATGTCCCACACTGTGGTCTTCTGTAGAACAGAGTGAGGGAGGCCATACACCTCACCACAGATTTGTAAATATTTAAAAAACTGCATTCTGTAAGCGTATAATAAAATTGCTAAGGTGTTAAAAGAATTTTATAGGTACTTATTAAAGTTAATAAGTGCAAATAAGTTTGAGCTTCTTAGAAATAACATTATCTTTAATGATACTGCCTTTTGTAATGCATATGGTTTGAAAAGTTCCAAAGATCTTGTCCTAATAAATTGAAATAATGCATTGCCTATAACATTCAATATGCCTTGTCCTGTTTCCATATCTGTACACTTATAATCACAGTATATTCATGAAATATGCAAGACAAATATGGGCTATTGTTTCCCTCTATTTTTCTGAGACATGAGAGTGTAAAGGAAGGGACTGAAATGAACTTGCTTAGTGATGGAGCTAAGATTGCCATTGAAATTATGCATGCCCTTAAACTAATGGATATTTTATTAGATTGCCTCTTCTTTTTTGCTTTGTGTTTTAGGGAGAGCATTTTCTTTGTAATAGATATACAGCTAGACCTTCTTTTCTCAAATTAGCTTATCATCAAGGATATTATTCCACAAATGTGCATCAGATGTTACTTAAATCTAGCTCTATTACAGGTGCTCCCTACAGTTCTATTCAGTTGCTTAACTCTAAACATTATGCCATCAAACCATTTAATTTATCCATTTTCAAAAGTTTTATTTAAATTGTTTAATATTATGGGAATTAACCTGGCCAGTGTAGCTCAGTGGTTGAGCGTCGACCCATGCACCAAGAGGTTGCCGGTTCGGTTCCTGGTCAGGGCACATGCCCAGGTTGTGGGCCCAATCCCCAGTGGGGAGCATGCAGGCGGCGGCCAATCGATGTTCTCTCTCATTGATGTTTCTATCTCTCTCTCCCTCTCCCTTACTCTCTCTTTTTAAAAAATCAATAAAGAAAAAAAAATTTAAAAATGTTATGGGAATTAAGTAAACAATTATTCAAACCATGAAAAGGAGGTCATAACACAATAATAATGTTACTATACAAATATTACTTTGTCTCCTAAGTCTCCAACATAGTAATGAAATATATCAACTTTTAACATACCTTTGTGAAATATATAATCACATCACATTTGAACTTTATAGATAAAAAATCATAGTGGTGTATTGATTTGCATTAAGTATAAAAATAACTCAAAAATATTTCATGGTTTAATGATTTTTCACAGGGCAAGAATGTCTTAGTCTGTTTGGGCTGCTATAACAAAATACCATAAATTGGGTGAGTAAAACAATAAACAAGTATGTTCATATTTCTGGAAGTTGGGGAATTCAAGATCAAGGTACTGGCAGATTTGATGTCTGGTAAGAGCCCTTATCCTCATTCACAGATCTTTTTGCTGTGTCCTCATATGGCAGAGGCAAAGGAGCACTCCAGGGTCTCTCTTATTTTTTTTTTATCCTCACCGAGAAGATTTTTCCATTTATCTTTAGACAGATTTGGAGGGAGGGAGAGAGGGAGGGAGAGAGAAAGAGAGAGAGAGAAACATCAGTGAGAGAGAGAGAAACATCAGTGCGAGAGAGACACATTGACTGGTGCCTCCGCGTGACCCTGACCAGGGCCAGGGACGAACCGCAACCGAGGTATGTGCCCTTGTCCGGAATCAAACCCAGGTCTCATTGGTCCACGGGCCGGTGCTCTAACCACTGAGCCAAACCGGCCAGGGCTAAAGAAATATATATATATTTAATCCAGGGTCTCTTTTATAAGGCTACTAAGCTCATTCATGAGGGTTCCACCCTCAGTTCTTAATCACCTCTCAGAGGCCCCCATCTCCTCATGCCATCACATTGGGGGTTAGGATTTCTACATATGAATTTGGGGGAGGATATAAACATTCAGTCCATTGCAGAGAACATACATTGTTATGTTACTTTTTAATTAAACTTTTATGAACTTACCTTAGTGTGCTTCAGGCATTATGTAAAATATAAAATTGCACAAGAAATTTATATCTTATGGAGCGAAATACATAAATATAAGTTATAGCAGTACAGTCCAATATTGTAGTCACTGGATATGTATGGCTATTTAAATTTAAATTAATCATAATAAAATACAGTTAAAAATTTAATTCCTGAGTCACACTGGCCACATTTCACGTGCTTAGTAGCCACTAGTGGCTAGTGGTTGCCATATTGAACAGTACAAGTATAGAAGGTTTTCATCATTACAGGAACTTCTATTTGACAGTGCTGTTACAGAAATAGGGACTAGCATTTTTGCATAGGAGTTTAGTATATGTTTTAATGATTACTTTTATTTTGAGTATGTACAAAATTCATTTTAAGAATCATAAAAATAAATATAAAACCCGGCCAGTGTGGCTCAGTGGATTGAGCGTTGTCCTATGGACTAAGAGGTCCTGGTTCAATTCCCGGTCAGGGAGCATGCCCCGGTTGTGGGCTCGCTCTCCAGTAGGGGGCGTGCAGGAAGCAGCTGATAGATGTTTCTATCTCACATTGGTGTTTCTCTTCCTTCCTCTAGCTCAAAAAAATCAATAAAAACATTTTTAAAAATAAATAAATATAAAATCAAAACAATATGCCAAAGGCCCCCACCCAAAAAAAAAAAATAGAAATGGAGATATAAGGAAGGATAGAAGAAGAAAGCTGTACAGAGAACTATTGGTAATGGAGTAGCAATTGGTCTCAAAATTTAGCTCAGATTCTTAGCAACCAAGGAAGAGAGAGGAAAATATGTCCAATATCAGTATTTTAGAGGAAAGGAAAAAGTATTCATAGATCCATAAAGTAGATTTAAATTTTCTGCCTTGTAATGTTACTTAAGTAGAACTGAAATTAAACTTATAAAGTATGTACTTATGTTTATACAACTTACAAAATATATAAAACTAGGCAAATGAGTGTATAAATTAAATATAATTCAAACAATGAAAAAGTACATTTGATTTACTGACATAAAATGGCTATTTACAACACGGTGATATTACTGACCACAAAGGCACTGGGACTTCTGAGTTTGGCATGTATACATCTTTGTAAGATCTATTTTTTTTCTCTTCCCATCCCCCTTCCTTCAAAATAGGGCTTATGATGAAAAGACACTAAATGAAAAGACATACCTAAAGTGTTGTGTGGATGATGCCTAATGCTAGGACTACTGTTGTACATTACTCTTCGAGAATCTCAAAATGGATAGGAGGAGCAAGAAATATGATATGCAGATTTGGAACTAAAGTTTCACATTGTTCTTATAACAAAAACATTAATTGAGAAAAAGGTTATATATTCTTATAAATAATTTCAGTTAACAGAGGAATCTTTTAAAAAATTTATTTCTCAATTACAGTTTATATTATTCTGTATTAGTTTCAGATGTATAGCAAAGTGGTTAGAAAATCATGTACTTTACAGAGTGGTCCCCCTGCTGCTTCAAGTACCCACCTGGCCCCATACCTATTTATCTCAATATTATTCACTATATTTGCTATGCTGTAATTTACATTTTCTGCAACTACCAATTTATGCTGCTTAATCCCTTCACCTTTTTTCACCCAGCCCCCCAACTTCCTTCCCTTCTGACAGCTGTCAGTCTGGTCTCTGTATCTATGAGTCTGTTTCTATTTTGTTGGTTTGTTTTGTTCATTAGATTCCAGATATAAGTGAAATCCTATGGTATTTGTCTTTCCCTGATTGGCTTGATTTTACTTAACATAATAATTTCCAGGTCCATCCATGCTGTGACAAAAGGTATGATACCCTCTCCTTTTTTTATGGCTGAGTAGTATTCCACTGTGTAAATGTACCACAGCTTTTTTATCCACTCATATACTGATGGGCACTTGGGTTGCTTCCAAATCTTGGCTATTGTAAATAATGCTGTAACAGCCTGGCCTGTGTGGCTCAGTAGTTGAGCGTCAACCCATGCACCAAGAAGTCACCGGTTTGATTCCTAGTCAGGGCACATGCCCAGGTTGTGGGCCCAATTCCCAGTGGGGGGCATGCAGGAGGTGGCCAGTCGATATGTTCTCTCATCAATGTTTCTATATCTCTCTCCCTGTCCCTAAAATCAAAAAAGAAAAAAATAATAATGCTGTAACAAACATAGGGGTGCATATATTCTTTCTGATTGGTATATCTGGTTTCTTCAGATATTCCCAGAGGTGGCATCACTGGGTCATAACGCAATTCCATTTTTAATTTTTTGAGAAATCTCCACACTGTTTCCTATAGTGGCTGCACCAATCTGCATTCCCACTAACAGTGCACTAGGGTGCCCTTTTCTCCACATCCTCAACAACACTTGTTGTTTGTTGATTTATTGATGATAGCCATTCTGGCAGGTGTGAGGTGATATCTCATTGTGGTTTTAATATGCATTTCTCTGATTAGTGATGTTGAGCAACTTTTCATATATCTATTGGTCATCTGTATGTCTTCCTTGGAGAAGTGTCATTCAGGTCTTCTGCCTACTTTTTAATTGGGTGGTTTGTTTTTCTGGTGTTAAGTTGAACAGAGGAATCTTTTACTAATTTCTCTCCTGTAAGATTCAATTCTTCAATCATTTTTTCCATCTTTTATTATTACCCTGACCATTAAACTTTTCTTTCTAATTGGCACTAATATTGCTGATACTAAATATATGTACATGAATCCCATTGTTATAAACTCTGAACTATGTATTTCTCATTTACTAGTAAGAAATTATGTACTAGTTCATTGTAAAACTGTTTTTACCTCCCTGGCCTTGAATCTTAAGATAAATTTATCATTAAAAATCTTTGGTGGTATGGAGTATTAGTAGCATAATAGAAAATGAAATCGAGGGCAACTTTAAAAGAAATACAATGGTGTTTCTCTACTTATTGTTCTTTATAGTGACTTTCAGTGAATGTAATGAAATAATGAGAAAGTACAAGTTAGTAGCTGGTGAATGGATGGGGTAAAATGAGACTAGAGAATATAGTTGTTCAGTAATGCTATTTTCAATAAAGCTTTGCCTTAATACATGGATAAAATTTTAGGAATCTTAAAAAAGAAAGGGGAACATATTCCTTAAAGTATGTCTCTTATATAACGACTCTGAAAGCTGGGCTTTTGAAGAGCAGAAAAATAAAAAATAAAAAAGAAAAGAAAATCAACAGAGTACCATTTTCCAAAATTGGTGCCATAATCTGAAAGTAAATATATCAACAATCCCATTTAAACAAGAAGAGTGAGATTGTTGGGCTGATTGAAGAAGCTTTCCTAGATTCAGGTTAGCACAGAAAAGAATCACATGAGCTGAAAGAGAAATCATACAGATGTTCCATCTTTTAAGAAAACACTCAGTAGATGAGGCAGAATGAAAGAGACAGCCATTATCATCAACACCTCTGGTACAATGGTACTGACAATATTCTGGATTTATTCTAGGAATACAACATTGGTTCAGAATTAGAAAATCAATGCATTTCACTCTAATAACAATTTCAAGGACAAGAATGATACAGTCATCTCAAGATATAAAATATAATTTAAAAAATGTAACATTAATTCAATATTAAATAAAAACTCATAGAAAGCAAATTATAGAAGAGAGAACTTCCTGAGCCTGATAAAGATAGTCACAAAAATTCACACCAAACATTGCTCCCGAGAGAGTTTCCTTAAATTTGGAAACAAGACTCAGGTGTCCAATATCAACACTTTAATTCAACATTTTCCTAGTTACCAGCCTTTTCAATGAGTCAATTAAAATAATCTTTGGAATACATAGAAAAAACTGAATTATTTTCAGCCAACATAATTGTCTTGAAAAACCAAAAAAGGATCTATAGAGAAATTATTAAAAGTAATGAGAGTTTTTCAAGGCTGTAATATATAATATTGGTATTTAAATCAATTTTATTTTTATATTCTATCACAACTAATTAGAAAATGTAATTTAAGAAGATATCATTTGTAATAGCAACACAGTGTTTATTGAATATAACAAAGTTTAAGATTATTATGGAGAAAAACACAACATTCTATTGAATAAGACCTAAATATATAAAAAGACGTACCATATTTATGGGTTGAAAACTCAATATTATAAAGAAAGCTTAATATGATATTTCAAAATGGCAAATTTAAGTGAAGTGTCCTGACTAGGATTGCTAATTATAGAGACTCAATTCCTTATTTCCTGTAAGATGAAACTTCCAAGGTCTCTGGTAATTATAATTAAGCACTCATAGTAAATGCAGGTATTAAAAATATAACATTATTTTATGTTGATAATTATATGAAAAGAACAGTGAGTTAGGAACTGTCAGCTATGCAAAAGTAAAAGAACACATCATTTTGGGAAAGACACCAACTGTCAAAAATTAAAGCCCAATGACAGAAACTTAAAAAATTTATGTTGTAACAGGTAAATCTTCATATTAGAAATGGTCTCAATCTAATGACCAGCGAGCGGTGTTTTTGAATCATTTATAAGTAACCCACCAGGCCTGATGTTCCAACCAGATTCTGCACCTGGATTCCTATGAAGGAATGAAAATGATTCTGAAATCCTAGAAAACTATCAATATAAATAAAACAACTCTGGAAGGTATGGGAATAATAAAGAAATAATTTATATCTATGGTGTTGATGTTTTAGGTCGTTAGGCATACTGTACAGAGCTGAGTTTGTAATTTTTGAATTTGTGCTTGTTTGTCTATTGTTTAAAGGAAAGTATTCAGTGACTTAGCCAAATAGCAGTTGAAATTGTTTAAAGGAACTTATTGAGTAAAATATGTAGTTACTGTTTAAATTCTTGAGACAAATTGGTTTTCGAAATTTGGTTAATGGAGATAAGAATTCAATACATCCAGCATTAAGCAAAGTACAAATAACAGCGAATGTCTCTCCACATGTATAATAAGTTCTCATAACTAAAGAACTGATTAGTACTGATGTAGAGGTGCACTGCCCGGTTAGATAACTGCCCAATACAATGTAGATGACATTGTATTTTATTAACCACATCTACACATATTGAAAAATAATAATCTGTACATGTCTGTAACATCATATTGATTTCATTTTCAGATAGTGATTGTACACCAGGGATTCATATGTAAAGAACTAAGGATCTCTGTTTGGAGATTTAATGTTTGTAGCCTTTCAAAAAAGTGGGTATGCCCTTTTGTAACTTGCTGTTTCCTCCAGGGGATTTTGCCAGCAACTTAAGCAGGTTCCACCAGGGGCGCCTAGGATTATAATGCTTCTGTAATATGAGGCTTTATCCAGTGATTTTCTACTCCCAGATGTTTTCTTTTTAGGACAAAATATTTTAATAAAAAAGCACACACACATATGAATTAAGAGAATATGGTCTATCAAGAAAAGGAAGACAAAGAATCCAATTAAAAAATGGACAGAGTACCTGAATAGACACCTCAACAAATGACCAAGAGACATATGAAAAAATTCTCAATATCACTAATAATCAGAGAGATGCAAATTAAAACGACTATGTGGTATCACCTCACACCTGCTAGAATGGCTGCCACCAACAAATCATCAAAGAGTAAGTGCTGGTGAGGATGTGGAGAAAAGGGGACTCTAGTACACTGCTGGTGGGAATGCAGACTGGTGCAGCCACTATGGAAAACAATATGATGTTTCCTCAAAAAATTAAAAATAGAACTGCCATTTGACCCAGTGATTCCACGTCTATGGATGTATCCTAAGAAGCCTGAAACATCAATCAGAAAGAATATATGCACCCCTATGTTCATAGCAGCGCTATTTACAATAGCTAAGATCTGGAAACAGCCCGAGTGCCCATCAGTAGATGAGTGGATAAAAAAGCTGTGGTCCCGTATATTAATTTTTTCCTTTTTTTCTCTTGCCTTAGGCGTTGTATCAGTGAAAATTCTGCCACATGTGATGTGTGAAATTTTGTTGTCTACATTTTCTTCTAGGATTGTTAATGGATTCATGAGTCACATTTAAGTCTTTTATCCATTTTGAGTTTATTCTTGTGTATGGTGTAAGTTGGTGGTCTAGTTTCATTTTTTTGCATGTAGCTGTCCAGTTTTCCCAACGCCATTTATTAAAGAGGCTATCTTTACTCCACTGTATGCTCTTGCCACCTTTGTCAAATATTAGTTGAGCATAATCAAACTAAAAAGCTTCTGCACCGCAAAAGAAACAACCATCAAAATGGAAAGGGAACCCTATATGGGAGAGCATAATTGCCAATGATACATCAGATAAAAGGTTAATTTCTAAGATATATAGAGTGCTTATACAACTCAACAAAAGGAAGATAAAGAACCCAGTTAAATAACAGGTAGAGGATCTAAATAGACACCTCTCCAAACAGGACATACAAGTGACCAAGAGACATATGAAAAAATGCTCACCGTCACTAATCATTAGAGAGATGCAAATTAAAACAACTATAAGGTATCACCTCACACTTACCAGAATGCCATCAACAAATCATCAAACAACAAGTGCTGGTGAGGGTGTGGAGAAAAGGGGATCCTAGCACACTGCTGGTGGGAATGCAGACTGGTGCAGCTACTATGGAAAACAATATAGTGTTTCCTCAAAAAATTAAAAATTGATCTGCCATTTGACCCAGTGATCCCACTTCTTGGAATATATCCTAAGAAGCCTGAAACACCAATCAGAAAGAATATATGTACCCCTGTGTTCATAGCAGCACTATTTACAATTGCTAAGATCTGGAAACAGCCCAAGTGTCCATCAATAGATGAATGGATAAAAAAGCTGTGCTTCCTATACACAATGGAACACTATGCAGCTGTAAGAAAGAAAGATCTCTTATCCTTTGAGATGACATGGAGGGACCTGGAGAGCATTATGCTAATCAAAATAAGCCAATCAGAGAAATACAAATACCACATGATCTCACTTATTTGTGGAATATAATGAACAAAATAAGACCCGGAGACAGAAAGGAGTAAGTATGGTTCAGACTGACAACCTCAGAGGAGGAGTTGGAGGGAGGGAAGAGATAAACCGAAGAACCTATATGCATATATGGGTAACCAATAGACATAGACAACAATGCTGGAGGGTGGGGGTGGGATGGGGAGGAGGGTGTCTGGAGGGAGGGGTGGGAGGAGAAACATCTGTAACAAAAATAAATTAATAAAAATTGCAAAAAAAGAGCAGTGGTACATTTACACAATGGAATACTATGCAGTTGTAAGAAAGATCTCTCACCCTTTGAGACAACTTGGAGGGATCTGGAGAGTATTATGCTAAGCAACGTAAGCCAATCAGAGAAAGACAAATATCACATAATCTCACTTATTTGTGGCATATAATGAACAAAATAAGCTGATGAACAAAATAGACCCAGAGACATGAAAGTAGGGAACAGACTGACAAACCTCAGAGGGAGGGGCAGTGGGAGGGCAGGAAGAGAGAAACCAAAAGATGTATATGCGTATATGCATAAGCAGTGGACTCAGAGAGCAATACTGGGAAGGTGGGGGTGGGACAGGAGCAGGGAGGAGGGTGTCAATGGGGGAAAAAGGAGAGACATCTGTAACAAAATAAATAAATAATAAATTTAAAAAATAAAATTTAAAAAAGGAGAATATGGTCTAAAAGAGGTAACCAAACAGGAAGACAAATTTAAAAGATGAATCAGGGTAAATAATATCAGCATTCCAATGATTAATTTTTTTGCTTAGTTTTCTCTAATCCTGCAATTTTTTTTGCTTACCTTTCAGGCATTAAAAGAAATTCTCAGCATTGGCCTTTACTGGACCAAAACTCTCCTTTCCCCAGTTTTTGATGGATCACAGTTAGTCATTCTCTAGGAATTATGCTTTGCAGAAGGAAATTGCCTTGCCTCAGTATGTCCCTCCCTGGGGACAGCCTGCATCCAGTGGTTGATATGGGGACCCAAAGTCTCAGATCTCAATGTAGGACAGCACTGCAGGGCCATCCAGGCTCAGAGCCTCTTGTAGTATGCTCTGAGGCCCCTGTTGCAACACCATTACCCTGTTGCAGGTGTTGTTCCAGAAGGAGTAAACTATTATCTTTGCATCTTAGTTTCTCTATGAGTAACATGGGTATATTCATAATGATATTAAGGGTTGTTGTCAAGATCAATGAAGATAATTCATGTGAAAGTACCTCATAATATATAAAAAAAAGAATCTAGCTTTTGTTCTTTGCTTGATTATCTTTGTAGAGTTCTTTGCTTGCTTGAATGTTTGTTTAAGCATCAGTGTTGCAGTAAAATCAGAGATACCTTTCTGGGCTTTCAATTTTTTCTTTTGTTTAACTGATAATGCACAAGGAAACAGGAAGCCACTACTAATGATCTAACTTAAATGAGAAAAATTAATTCATTTCCTAATTCATATGAATTTTGCCTTTATTATACATTGCAAATTATTTAATGAGACACAGAAATGTTATCCAAATGATAAAAGTATGACAATGCATTTGGGTAGAACTTTGATTTGTGGATTTAAATTTCATCTCTGACTGGAACTTTTTCTTTAAAAAAAAAAATAAATTTAATCTTTTTGCCACACGATGGTAGTGTTGCTTCTCTTGTTAAGCCACAAAAATAGATTTCAGATGCCAGTTAAAATCGTAAAAAATTATATTTCTCCAAGGAGACCTAACAATAAAACATTAGTTTCATAAAGAAAAAAAGACTCCTACACATTTATGTTATTTTTAAAGAGCAGGAAACATCAATGCCAGTGTATCCTGAGGAGAATTGCCTTTTCTTTTTTAGGCAACAGTTCTCATCATCTCTCTTCTTAAGGGAATCTTGTTTTAGGCATTGTCTTTCAAATTGCTGCCCCTTTTAATTGAGCTGACCAATATAATTTGGTTTTTTTTGTAAGTTGATGTAGATATTTATCTTGAAGAAGAGAAATTTTAAATGGCACTCATATTGATTGTATTCTACATAATCTTTTACAGTGGATTTAGAATTGGAAGTCAACTTGGAAGTTGTCTGGAGTGACCTTCTATTTGCATGCAGTAATTTCTTCTGCATCATCCGAACAGAAGGCCATGCAGTTTCTCAAGTGTCTCTAAGGATGTCCTTCGAGGCAGCCTCTGTTCATTGTAGGACCCCTAGGAAAGGAACTGGTTTGCTATTATGCAGAAGGTGATGTGGTGCTGCTTGGAAGCTGGGAAGCTTCTGTTCACTTGCATTCAAAACCATTTCATTTGTCTGGAGGCAACCATCTTGTTGAGGGAATGAGTCATAGGATAAAATTATGAAATGCAGTTTGATGCATACTGTAGTCAGTCACAATCTGTTCCCCAGATCAAAGAAATATTGAAGAAATGTAACAAGCTACATTTTGTTCTCAGATATCTGGATTTAACATGTCAGAAATTATTTATTTTCCTCATGAGCATCGTGGATTTACCGAAATATTCAGATATCAAGGCTATTTGGTTGCCCTATTCCCAGAAGTACAGTTTCCATTAATATTACACTTGCAATAAGCAGGTTTAGTGGAGGAAATACATTTCCTTGTCACCTTGTCAAATGGGTGTTGGTGTGTTGAGAAGGCACTGCTGTCTCAGCAGGGTCTTTGCTATTTTCTCTAGGGACACTTCTCCTCGCCCAATAATCCAGTGACTCTTTACTGAAGATAAGATGATGAGAGAGAGAGGTTTGTGGAAAGGTTTAGACTGAGCTTACAGAAGTCTGAATGCCAGTGGGATCACCGTGGATCCATGATGCATTCCTCAGCTTTGTAGATTTCGAAACATCCTCATCAGTTCAGCAAAGGGCTGATTATACTCTGGGGGAACCCACCACACTAACTGATCTCAGAAGAGAATGCGATTCAAACCTGAATCCTTTGTTACATTTCCCATGAGAAGTTTACCTGGCAGATAGTCCCCAGTGGTTATTGCCCATGTCATACCATCTTGGTGGCACTAAGCCAGGTATACAGATAAATGAAAACTCTATGGGATATGCTACTTCTGCAGATGGCTAGTCACTTCCATTTTGTATTTGTTATTGTTGGTGATAATTTCAGAGGTGATGTTTCTGACCTTGGCCTTGAATTCTTATTTGGGTCCTGAAGCAAGCTATGCATAATAACTGCATGGAATTTTGTGATTATAAATTTTGTTATGTCTAAATCTAGAAATTAAATGAGTCATTTATTTTTTTAAATTTTTGTCATTTGTAATAATTTTTCTCTGTTACCACATAGCAATTTTATCAAGAGAGAGAAGGAAAAAACATTTGAATTTCCTCATTATTTTGATTAGACATGGCAGACATTCTGATTAAATAAGATGTAAAAGGTGAAAAAAATGGAATAGTAATGTGAGAAAACGGTGTTAAATAACAATTAATTTAGTCTTCAAATGGAAGGCCAACTAAAGATTCACATAATGTACATCTTTTAAAAAATCACTGTTGACCTTTTCCTTTACTTGATATCTACTGCATTATATATATTTGTTCACTCCAAAAATTATTTAATGCTTACTAAATGCGAAGAACTGGGTTAGGCATGAAGGAGACAAAGATAATAAAGACATAGCCTCTATCTCAGGATGCTCAGAACCTAGTGGGAGAGGCTAGCAAGTAAATAGGCAATTCTAATTAGGTAGGATATAAAGAAGCACAAGGTGTTACTGATATATAGGAAAGTGTTACAAACCCAGCTCTCTGTTATATTTATCAATAATGCAGGAAAATATTTTAGTCAATATGTGTTTATACCTTTTCATTGTCTTCCTTTTGTTCTAAAACATTTAAGATAAATTAGATAATTGTTCATAAAGATGAAGTACACTTGTTATGTGTTAGCATATCAGTATAATCAATGTCTTGATTATGGAGGTAATGGTTCCCAAAGAGCGACCTTTTTTTTTTTTTTTTTTTTTTTTTGCCATTTAAATGGGGATGCAGCAACATTCTCCCAAATTTTCAATGTCTCCCCAAACCATGCAACATTAAACACATAATCAACATAAAAACAGTGTGCATGGAATGCAGGCACAGCTTCAGGCAAGTCCCCTAGAGTCTATTCTCTACTCACTACACACAGGTAAACTCACCCAACCAGAGTGCTGCTCCAAAGCTCCTTCCATTCAGAAATTCAGAATCTGCTACTGTATGAAATTCTATTTATGATGTAAAGCAAAAGTCACTATAACAAAAGTAGAATATAAGCTATTTCTATATGATATATAAAATTATTATCCAACGTGTTAGAGTCACAATTATAGTATTTCTTGCTTAAACGGCAGCATTGCAATACTCTTTTTTTCTTTCTTTACTGATTTTAAAGAGAGAGGAAGGGAGAGGGAGAGAGAGATAGAAACATCGATGAGAGAGAACATCAATTGGCCATCTCCTGCATGCCCCCCTCTGGGGATTTGGCCCACAACCTGGGCACGGGCCCTGACTGGGAATTGAACCGGCGACCTCTTGATGTATAGGTTGACACTCAATGACTGAGCCACACTGGCCAGGCTGTAATACTCTTAATATGAGATAAAAGAACATACTCTTTCATACCTTCCAAAACACCAGAGAACAAAACCACTGAGCCAATATGGATCCTTCTTTAGTGAGCTGCAGAGAATATGTGCTCTAAATCCTTACCATAAAATATAGCATTGAACTAGTCAGATCCTATTAATCACTTGACTAACATAAATGGTATGCAATAAAATTTTATTTACACATCAACTCACCCAAATAGTATTTGTTGTGCTCCTATTATATGCTAGGTACTGTTGTAGATTCATTTCCTGCCATCTCTATCTCCAGGGAGTTCCTACTGTATGATGGGATATAGTCTTAGTGCCACAAGACACTAAAGAGGAAGGATGAATACTTTCTTTCATGTGCAGAGAAAGGCTCTAGAAAGAGGAGACCATACATGTTGATTCTTGAAGAATGAGTAGGAATTTTCTAGGTGGTTAGCATGAAGAAATTTTGAGAAGAGAAAATATTATGAGGCAAATTATATATGATTCATTTATTCTATTCACTTTAAGTTCTATTTTTTAGTAAGTTAGATGACCAGAAATCTCTATGCCTAAACTTCATTGCCTTAGCTTCCTGCAAAAATGCCTTCACTGGATTGGTTCAATAGTATGGGCATAGGTTTTTTTCCCTAAGAAATGGCTCTATGAAGAATATGGCTGCATTATTTAAAAAATGTTTTTTATTGGTATCACATAGGTTTTTTTCAGTTTGAGTAGTATTGACAAATTACTCCATAAGTAATTTTTGGTCTTAGTGTTTTAACCTTTTACTATCTTCCTTAATTGAGATATATATACTTCCCCTTTTATCTCATTTCTTCAAAGTCCCTCCCATTGAACTACTAAGTTTTCTTTATCCTCTTACCTTTTAAAGACTAACCTTAACATAAGGGCCTTCTAACTATTTTCCAGCTCTTCCTTTGGGATTGCATCTGATCAAATATTGCCTCTCTTTTAAAATCATTTTTTCTAACCAGAGGGGTCATTCAGCTTATCAAGTAAATTCTTAAGCCTTTTTATTGAGGGGAAAAAAAGAGAGGGAAAAAAAGGATGTTCTTCAACTCCGACTTTTCCTATTTACCTTTCTTCATTCACTGCCAAATTACTTGAAAAAGTGGCCTATATTTGTACATCCATTTTTCTTATCTAATATTAAACCCTTACTCCAACTGAATCTATCTGCTGCCCAGTCACTCTATTGAAACTGCTATCAGTAAGGAAACAAATGCTCTTCCAGTTATCACAACCAACATCTGCTTTCTGTCTTGGGTATTGGTATGGGTTCACAGACATAAGCATTTGAAACTGTCTCTTGCTGACATAAACCAAAAATAAATTTGTGAGGAGGATTTGGGGTAGCTTACAGAACCAACAGGAATGCTAGAGAACCAGACTAGACATTGGACAAGAAGCAAAGGAAGCTTAGTAACAGGTCCGATGGCCAAGTCATACTTTAGTTAAATGCTGGGAACACTGGACACTCGCATAGCCACTGAGTATGAATTATGAGCTGTCTCTATACGTTTGCATCCTCACTTGAGACTGAAAAATCCTGGGTGGAATATCCAAGTGCCTGAACCTGGGTCACTTGTTGCAATAAACCCTGGCTGCTCTTTACTTTCTCTAGTGGAGACATGGCCTTTTGCCCTTAGCTTAAAGTAGAGCCCCCCTCCCCCCCGTACCAGAGTGCTTTACATGTTGAGCAGCAAAATACAAATGTTATCCCCATGATCTCTGTGGCCTTTCGTACCATTATCTACTCCCTTCTTAACGTCTTTTCTTGATCTGACTTCTAGATATCTCTCCTGTTTTTTTAATCTTGGTGGCTCCTTATTACCAATTGGGTAGGTATAAAATCTTGAACATGGCATTCAGTACCCTTCATAGCAATGCCCTTTGGATTTTGGGCATTATATTCCCCTTACTATTGCAGCTCCCCATTCTGCCATTGACTACCCTAACTACTTTTGGTGCATGGGACAACGCTCAACCAACTGAGACACACTAGCCCAGGCCACCCTATTTTTTAAAAAATTCCTCTTCTATTCATCAGATAGACTGAGAGGGAGAGAGAGAGAGAAAGAGAGAGAGAGAGAGAGAGAGAGAGAGAGAGAGACAGAGAGACAGAGAGACAGAGAGAAGCATTGCTGTGATAGAGCCACATCAACTGGTTACCTCCCACATGACCTGACCAGGGCCAGGGATGAACCGCAACCGTGGTATGTGCCCTTGACTGGAATTGAACGTGCGGCCCATTGGTCTGAGGACCGACGCTCTAACTGCTGAGCCAAACCGGCCAGGGCTACTTTTAACTGATGAAACTAACTATTTGTATTTCCTCAACATACCCTTCACTTGGAGATATCTGGAAAAGCCTTCCTTCCTCTTTATCTTTGTATTCATCCTTCAGGGTTCAAATCAATTCTGTGAAGCCCTCTGAGCTCAATTAATCTCTCCCTCTCTGCCTTCCCTTGGTACTTTATCTAGTTTGTTTATGACTCCCTCATTCAAATAGATTCTTTAAAGGAAGACCGTATCATATTTATATTCAGCACAATCCTGGTTGAATGAATTTTGAATCATCTTAAATCCTTTTTAGACATACTCTGGATATGAATTACATGGTAATAAAAATAATGTTACAGTTGCTGTTATTTATTATCATCCAGGTTTTCAATTATTCAAAGTACCATTGTTTCCATGCATAATTAAAAACACTCTTGAAGTATCTTTCTCCCAAATATCTGGATACACTTCAACAAATAAAGCTGAAGTCTTCTGCTGTGCGGAGGAGGCCACTGTGGTGAAATGGGGAGAAGAGCCTCTTTTTATTGTGTTTCCATTATTTTCTAGGACAACAAAATAATCCTTATTTTAGGCTGTGAATAGCCTAATGTGATTGCTGGCATAAAGTTTGGTAAAGTCTTTTCAAAATGAGCTTAGCAAAATCCTACATGGGCAACACTCTACTAGCTGCTATAAAAGCCCCTAAATTGCTACTCATGCATAACTTTTAGTGTTATGCTGACATGTGCTGGCCGTGGTTTGCCCCTTTCCAGACTGTATAAACAACTGCAGATGAACAGAAGGTCCTACCATCATTCTGGGATTCTCCTCCACCTACATAATTCCCGCATCTCAAGTAGGAGGCAGGATTAGACTTCCCATAGCAGGGACATTCATACTAAGTGGGTGAATGCCATTCCATACTTACCCAGATTCTCTATCAAATATGCACTGAACTCTGGAGAGGTATTGTCTGATGTTTATAACCATTCTCAGACAATAAATTGCTAAGTAGTTTTGAATGATGTAATGCACTACATATAGTATATAGTGTTCACTATTGGACAAGGAAATATCTATGAACAGGGAGATTATTGCACCTTCCAATACTAGGTTGTAATAAACCTTGTTATTAATAACAGGAAAGGAGCAGGGGGAAGGCCAAATAGTATAAGCATGTCATTTGTGCACCTTTGCCAGGAAGCTGCAGTTTAACACTCCCCAGGAAGCCACCAATCTATTCCCTGCAGATCCCTGGGGGGAAAGGACTGGACAAGGGGAGAATAGACACATGCCCAGTAAAGTCTGGGTGAAATAGGGAAGGTACTTGCCTGTCAGTCACACCTAGGAAGAGGTCATTGGCCAGAGTAGGCATGGCCACTGTAAGTGTGGGAAGATTTGAGATATTTAATTCCCTAACTAAAGAAGTTTGCTCTCTTACCTCATGGTGTGTTGCACTTGGCTCCTGGCTTATGGGGTTCTCATGTATTCACCCACATGGCTCATGGCCATGTGAACCCTACAAAATGGACTAATGCACTGCAACTATCCTGATGCTACACCGGACCCAGCTCCACCATGGAATGGAAACTCTGGACACTGGCTCTGCTTCTAGCTCTACTGTATCCCCAGTTGCACATCTTCCAGGACTGGATTAAGGGAAATGGGACTTTGGAAACCCAAGTACATAATTTCACACAAATAAAAATCACACAATCTCCTGTGCAAATCTCAGAAAATCCTTTTTCTGGAGATATTGTGAGGACCCCACCCCAGCACTCAGTGGGGAAAAGGATACCTCACTTCCACCAAAAACACTTCCACAAAGGAAACCAAATGAAAACAACTGGTAAAGTAGTTGCAATGAACTATAAGAATTAAGTAGTTCTAAATTTTAGGCTCTAAGGTAATGGTACAAAAAATTGTGAAGGACTGAAAAGGGCAAAGAAAGATTATTGGTTCTTCTGTTGCCTGTGTCCTTCTGGGTTATCTCTGCCTTTCATCTGTGGGAACTATTTTATAACTATAAAGTTGCATAATACCAGTAGTAATGCAGATGATTCTTGTCCATAGGAATGCATATTGCATTCTCTTGAAATGCAGTTGATTATTGGTCTGTAGGCATTAACTAGTTTTGCATCTATTAAGCAAATTCATTTCAGCATTCCATATGTTCTACATACATGTGGTTCTTTCAGTTCCCTTTTGTGCCATTTATTACATCTTATTGGTTCCGTCATTTAATTAGTTAAATACAATCTTTGACATATGTTTTCATTTTATATTTATATGTATTTTACTACTTAAAAATTATCTTTAACTATTTGTACTTATGATTTTACTAAAAATGGTTTAATATTGAATGGCAGGGTGGTTTTCCTCTGTTTCTTCTTTTCTTTCCCTTCCTCTCTCCCTCCCTCCTCTCCTTTAACAAGTATAGCTGGGTGCATACTATGTGTCAGGCATTTTACAAAGCACCTGTATACAAAATACAGCCTGAATCTGCCTGTGACTTTTACATTTTAAAAATTATGATCTATAATGGCTTTCACAAGGATAAATAAGACTATATGCAATAAAAATAATAAAGCCTATGGGTTTATGTAGACTTGGATTTAAATTTGGGTTCTACCTTTTTTCTACTGTGTGACTTTTGGCAAGTTTCTTAACTTTTCTGAACTTTATTTACTTAATTTTAAAATGAGTTTGTTAACAGTGAATGGCACCAGATGTTAGACCTCTGTTCTTGAGTTTGGCTAAGAAAGAATTCAGAGGCAAGACTGGAATACAAGCAAACATTTATTTAGAAAGGTCACAGAGGTAGGAGAAGTCATCTGTAGAAGAAGGGAGTCAGCAGGGCTGCATGGACTAAGAAAACAAGTCAAAGAAGTGAAAGAAGGGGCCTTGGAGCTTAGGAGGAAGAAAGGCAAAGAAAACACCTGGAGGAAGGAGAAGTGGGAAAGGCGAGGGTGTGTCCAGAGAAAGAGAGAGCATGCACTGAGTATTTTGTCTTAAGGGTTTTTAAAGGCAGGGATTTCTAGGGGAGGTCTAAGGAGAATCTCAGTAGAATATTCATCAGCTTTCCAGGTGTGTCCTTTCAGGGTTGGGTCTCTACTGATTGTTTGGCACTAGGATCATTACTCATTGCAGCTGGTCCTGATGTCATCCACGGTATTTTTTCGTCTGGTTTTGCTGTTTTTCTGGGCCTGGAGCTGAAACACAGCTGAGGCCTAAATGTTATCTCTAGTTTGACCAAAATTTTTTCTCTGTGGTCAACAGACCTGAGGCTTTGTACCTAAGATTATTTGAGGCAGGCCAGAACTTCATTGTCCTAAGGGCTTAATGCTTAAGGGATGGTTATTCAGGGGCTTGGATGAGGCTATTTTCTGGATCCCTTGCTCCTCCACATGACTGACAATGTGCCAGGGGAGGAAAGGTCAGGGGAGGGTCTGAACCGCATGACCATCAATATGAGAGTTCAGGTGGTCTAAACCGCGTGACCAGCTAGATGCTGGGGGAGGAATGGTCACCCTGGGGGTGAGGTCCCATCTTACAATTGCCCAATGCTAGGCACCTGGGGCTTTCTGCCCTGGTGACCTTCTGTATCTGGCTTATTGTTCCTACTCAGCTCTTTTCTGTCTAATAACCTAGTAGATGAGGTTGTGCTAATTTCAACCAGTCAGGGTTATTGGATAAATTAAGATTATGTATGTAATTGCTTAGTTAGATGACACATGGTTCTTGGTAGGTACTCAGTGACTAGGTGAATGTAAATTCACATTCTGTACTCCATGTTCTCAACCTCCTTTTTTTAAATTTAATTTTTTGCCACTGCTCCCAACAAGTTATTATTACTGTTTCTTTTTATGGATACTGGAATGACTAGGCCAAGATCAATAAACAAAAATCTAGAGTACTCAAAGTTTCAATTTAGCACCCAGCTCAATGAATCATGCAAGCCTAAAACAAAAAATAGGTTCACAACCAGGAAGACCTCTAAATGTTAAAAAATACCACTTATGGTTAAGGGACTATTAATGTTAAAAAAAAAAAAAAAAAAAGAGCGATTACAAGAATGACCTTATTGCAGAAAGCATAATATTAGTCCACCTGGATAATTACAGATCAAAATTTGTGAAAGCCAAAATTGCCCTGTCAAATCCCTAAAAGCAAAATGCTCCCCTTCCTGTTTTTGTGGGCCCACAACATCTATTTTTTACCCAGTTAATGTTAAATGGCCTCTCTCTATTATTTTTCTCTCCAACTTTGCTTGTCAGTTCTTTTTTAGCAGCCAGACATGTTTGCACTCTTCTCTTTTAATCTTTTACTGGGTAGTTTAAAATTTTAAGTTATTTACAATCCAAATGAATATTTAATGGAATATTCATTATGCACCTTTCAGTTGCCACTTTTCTATTACTGCAGTGACACTGAAGGATGGCGAAAATGCAAATACCTATTTCTTGTGAGTTTAATCTAAGCTCCCTGTGTCCTGATATATATTATCGTTTTGTTTGGTAATTAGACTTCTTTGATGATGCTGTAAAATACATCTCAGTTGTGAAGGGAAAAGTCATTATTTATCATTAGACGGTAGAGAATATGCTCATTTTTCACTGCCCTTACCTGAGTAGCAAGGACAGAGTGATGCAATTTCAACTTGGAGGCCTGTGCTTGATATGATTCTGGGATGGAACAAATAGCCATGAAATTAATCTGAGAATGTTCAATCATTCTCTTGCCAGGGCTTGGCTGGCATCATCTTGGTATATGAAGTATAGCTTTCCAAGCTCTCAGCTTCCTCCTGAGCATGAGCAAATCAGAGGAAGATTTGTCCCTGTTACACATTGTCCCATAAAGGGTGAGGATTGGGACCAAAAGGAAATGAATTAATGAGGGGAGAAATGTCTTTTGAAGCTAAGGGACTATAAATAGTACAGTTCTGTCAGCATTGTATTTATGAAGCAAGGCTGTTACCTAATGTGAGTTGGAGGATAACTTGTGTAAGTATAGTCCTGGGAAAAGGAAAAAACAAGCCTGACTCACAGATTCTATATCATAAGAAAATGAAAAAACTAAATGTTGGTTGGAGGTCACATATTTCCAAAAGAGGACAGTATTATCACTTTCTGTTCACTCTTTCAGCTAATCATTATTAAGCTCAAACTAAAAACAAGACACTTTCCTGAGAGTAAACATTATTCTGAAGTTTGGTAGGTTTAGAGAAAAACTTTAGTGCATTTTAAGAGGATTAACTCATTAATTACATTTAATATATACATAATTAACCCCTTCGGTTATTTTATTGAATTTTGCTGTACTTTCTTCTAAGTTTTACAATATATTTCTTTCTTCTTTAGGCAAGATGATTCATTAAGTCATCTTGTAGCCAATGGACTGTTGCTGCAGAATTTACATATGTTGTTCATCAATGATATAAACGTCATCCTTGATAATACCAGAAGAAGCCTTAAAGAGCAACAGATAGTTCTATACAAGTTGTGAAGTGATTAGTATCTTCTTCAGAGATGCACAAAAATCCCTCAGAAAGGTGTCGTTGCCTACTCAGGGTTAAATGAGGAGAAACTGTGATGATCTACCTCTGACGAAAACTCTATGGATTCCACGGAGAGGACAAGTCAAAAAGTACTACTTTACTCCGTGTTGTGATGATTTCTCATCCTTGTTGAATTAAGTACATCGTATGGGTGAATACATATCAAGTACTTGGAAGAAGATCTGGGACTTAGGAAATGGGCAGTGACTTTATCATTACTGGTAATTGTGGACCCCTGGATCTGTTTCATGCATCACACCCTCTGATCATAACCTCTTCCTCTTTTGGATTCCTTCATCTAATTCTGCAAATTCAATGATATTTTAGACCCACTGGGACCTATAACCCTTTGATCCTACCACCTTTGCCACTGTCCTTCACCCTTTCATGATGTCACTTTCCTTTTTATTCAGCTTAATTGATGTTTTCATTCATTATGGCCACCCGCTTGCACATACAGTAAACTCCTTTGCCTTTTTCTCACTCTGACATATGTTTTTGTGAAACTCTAACACTGGTTAAATCCAATATAGGGCATTTGCTCCTATGTAGATGAATAGGGCAGGAAAAAAAAAATCAAAGAACATGGCTGACTGCTCTAAAGAAATTCATGATGGGGAACTTTAATGCTGCCTGTCAATCACTATACTTTCTTATCCAGTCACTTTCCCACTCCTTAGTTAACTAACTCATACCTTTTTTTCCCCTCAAATCTCCAGACCTTCAACAATCTTTACTCTTAGCTGTTGACTTTCAGAGAGTGGCTTTCACAATCTCCCATGATGAGATCTAACTACCTGCCGTCATTTCTTTACTCATATATTTTGTACCTGTTATTATAGGTGACCTGTTCCACCCGTATCTAAGGACAGCATCTCTATTTGTGGGCCAGATGCTATTATTTCTATTAATTCAAGGACACGGTCCCAGCAATTCTCTCCTCTTTCTCCTGTACTGACAATTTTCTCCTCTTTACTGGGTCATTGCTATTAACATAAAAATATGCTGTTTTTGTCCCATTTTAACAAGAAACTCTTGACCTCACCTTTTCTTCCTTTTGTAACAAAACTCTTAGCAACACTTCAGTATCTTTACTCCTCATCTATCTTAAAGGCACTTCATCAGTCTTTTGCCCCTAACCACTTTACCAAAACGATTCTTGCCAAGACCCCAATGACCCTAAAATTGTTGATAATTCTCAGTCTTAATTTTACTTGAACCATCCGCTGCATTTGATAGTCTTGAATCATTTTTTTCTAACACCAAATAGTTCTTCACTTTTTGTTCATAACACCACAACCTGGTTTTTTCTATTACCTCCCTGGGTACTTTTCAATTTCCAGTGCCAGATCCTTGTTCTTTTCCTCTTTGACCTTTGAAAGTTAATGTCCCAGGGCTCAGTCCTTGATCCTTCTTGTTTTTTATTGAACATAACTATGCCCATTTGTTATCTATAGCTGCTTTTGAGCTGCATAGATGAGTTAAGTAATTGTGACATAGACCAAATGACCCTCAAAGCCCAAAATATTTCCTATCTGACCCTTTAGAGGAAAGGGTGCTAATACCTGATGCACACCTGCTCCTTCCCCTTCCATGAATGCATTCAGAATCATGGTTCAGATGCTGTGTACTGATATTTCTTCAGTTTGTATTTCTAGGGCCGACATCACTTCAGAACCCCAGACTTTTAAATCCATTTGCTGGTGAGACATGTATACTTGGATTCTAGTAGTAAAACTACATGTTTGAATTTAACATGTTCAAAATGAAATCACTTATCTTCTTCATCTCTAAATATGTTCCATCTAAAGCTGTCTTCATCTCAGTGAACATCAACCCTATCTTTCCAGTTGCTTAGATGAAAATTTTGGAGTTGTCTTTGCCTTTTGTCTCATATTCCATGTTCAGTTTGTTTGGAGATCCTGATGTCTCTACCTCAAAATAGGTCCAGAATCCGACCACTTCTCCTAGTCTGGTACAAGTTATCATAATCTCTTTCCTAAATCACCTGCTATTTGATTTTTCTATTTTTATCCTTGCTGCCTCTCCCTATTTGGGCTCTTTGCAATATGAACACAGAGGTATTCTTTTAAAAATATAAATAAGCCAAATAATGCCATTTGCTGCTCACAATCCTCCAATATTCCTTTTCTTATTAAAAATAAAAGCCAAACTTCTTACAGTGACTAGCCAAGTCCTATAAAAATCTTGCTCCCATGCTACCTCTTTAAAATTATATACTACATCTCTCCTTTTTGCTCAGCTTTAGCCACACTGAGCTATTCTTACTTGAATATTCCAGGCACACCCTCATTTTCAGAGCTTTTGTTCTGGTTTTCCCCTATACTGCTAGGAAACCTCTTCCCTCAGGAATTTGCAAGGGTTGTTGATCAAATAACACTTTTTAAATAAAAAACCAACCACCCTATTTAAAACTGCACACACTACTCCCTTCCAGCATTTTCCCATCACCCTTATCCTGCTTTTATTTTTCTCCATAGCTCTTAGCACCTTCTAGTACTGTAAATATATAATTTAGTTAATTATTTTTTAATCTTACCACTCTTTCGAGAACATGAGCTCCATGAAGAAGGTATTTTATTTTTGGTGTGTATTCTTTAATCTTAAATCTTCAACACCTGTAATCGTGTTTGGCACACAGTGGATGCTCAATATTTATTACCTACACAAATGATAGTGTTAGCTACACTCCTGTGTTATCCAAAGAAGTATAAAAATATTTTTGATGTATTAATTAAGCACAGTATTTGAGTTTTAAATGCATTTTCTGTAGTGAGGGATAGACATTTCTGGGTTGTTCGTTTGAGGAATGAGGATCAATGTACTGGCATTAGAAGACTTCAAACATTTCCATCACTAAGATTCTATGAAATTTGTGTCATAGGTTGTATTAATATATCACTTTAGATTAAAGTTAAATTGGAAGAATAAACATTGAACTAGTGAGCAAAAACTTTGTGCTCTTTCATTTTATTTGGCACAATACGATGAAAATGTTTCTAAAACACAAAGCTGCCTCCATTATTTATGTCCATGATATAAAGCCTTTTTGTTACTCATAATTACCTAGAATAGAAGAAAACATTCCCCAGAGCCTAGTGTTTACTTGTATTTTTAGTTTTATCACTTCACCTTTGTTTCAACCATATGTTTCAACCCACTTGAAGTTTCTGGGACACTCTATAGCCTTTCAAACATGTTTTTTAATTCTTTCTGAAGATTCAAGTTTTATTCTCCTGTAAGCAGCATTTTATTAAGTCTATCGTAAATGTTATATATGTTCTCATGACACAGTCTTTGATCTGCTCAGTGGTTAATGCTTGGCTTTCATAATACCCTGTATCTCTATTTACACTTACCACATTACCATATTGTTTTGTGTGTTTTCTTTCCCAATACACTATGAGTTCATTGAGATCAGGACTAATCAATAATCCATTTTTTCTCCTTTTAAATTTTGAGATATATTTAGATTTGCAGAAGAGTTACAACTTCACCCAGCTTCCCCTTATATTAACATCTTACATAACAAAAAAAAAAACAAAAACAAAACATCGACTAAAACTAAGAAATTAATCTTGGTAAAATATTATTAACTACATAATTCATTTGAATTTTATCAATTATTTCTTTCATTTCCTTTTCTCTTCCAGGACCCAGTCCAGTATTTAGTTTTCATATTCCCTCAATTTCGAGAGTTCTTCAGTCTTTGTCTTCCATGATCTTGTCACTTTTGAAGAGTACTGGCCAGTCATGTTGCAGAATATCTTTCAGTTTGGGTTTATCTGATGTATTCTCATGATTAGCGTGCAATTATGCATTATTGGGAAGGATACCACAGAGGTAATATACTCTTTTCAGTGCATCATAACAGGGTTTTCACAAGGTTGAAGTGCAATAGCAGTGACAACTGCTGTCTGCCAAGATTCTCTAAACATTATTGTTTTTCCCTTTGTAATTATAATTTCTAAGTATTGTGGGGAGATACTTTGAACCTATGCAGACATCCTTTTTCTCTTCAACTTAGCCCACTAATTTAGCTATTAGTGGATTTTTCCTGAAAACTAAATATTGTAGTGTTATAATGGTGATTTTTTTATTTTCTTCATTCTTTCTACATTTCTTATTTGGAATTATTGTATAAAGAAGAGTTTTTTAAATTTTCCATTTATTCAGTTATTTAGTTATATCAGTATGCACTTACAGATTTTTATAAATTATTGGTTTATAATCCAGTAAAATTATTATGTATTTTATTCTTCAAATTGTTCCAAATTTGGCCATCGAGAGCTCTTTCAGGTTGGCTTCTTTATACTAGTTAATACATGACACATATCTACATTTATTTCTATGTTTATATATTGTTATGTGTGTGTAGGTGCTTTTTAAAAACTGCATCTCCATATTGACACTTCTGACTTTAATCTTCCTAGTGTTCATTGTAGCCTTCTTTTATTTCTTATTTTTAATGTCTTTAGTTCAACATGGTTCTTATTTTATATAATATATTTGCTTATTTGTTCAACCCTAGTATACAAATAAAGAACTTTGCGAATTAGTAACATATCCCTTGTGAAAAACAAATTTACCACTTTAGGATGGTGTTAGTTTCTTTTGTCTTTAGCTGTTTTCCAGATTATTTAATGCAACACCTTCTTTCCTATTATTTTTGTAGTTACAAGATTCATCTGTAATAAAATTAGATTCATTTGTCACACTCTGCATTCCATTTTTTCTTGACATCCTGCTTTCAAATAATATTATATTACTTGTCATATCCCTTTCATTTTGGGGGCTTTGTTTTCATACATTTTTTTTTTTTACATATGGTGCAAACACAAAATAAATTGCAACTGTTTTTGCTTTAGACAATCACATTTTTTTAGAGCAATTATAAGTAATAATATTTTATCTATTCTCTGTTTCTTTTTGTAGATACCAAGTTTAGTATGACATCATAATCATCATCATCATTCTGCCTGGAGAACTTCTTTTAATATTTCTAGTAGTTTTCTGGGAATGAGTTCCCCCAGTTTTGGTTTGTTTAAGAAAGATTTTTTTCCTTTCATTTTAAAAAAGAATAGAATTCTGGATTGACAGTTTTTTTTTTTCTTTTCCTTTCAAAGCTTTAAAAATGTAATTTTTAGGGTGTGTACTTTAGCTTGTTCAGCTTCTGATGAGTTTTTTTTTTTTTTTTTTTTTTTTTTTTTATAATACTTAGCCTTGTTCTTCTGTACATAACCTCTCTGTTGAAATTTTCTTAAACAACCAAGAAATATGCATCCTTAACTACAGAAAATGCATTTAAATTTTTTTTCTCTAACAGAGAAAGATTTTTCTTTGTCTTAGTTTTCAGTAATTTGAATATGATATACTTATTTTATATAGTTGTGGTTTTTATTCTGCTTGGTAGTCCCTAAGCTTCTTGAATCTGTGTTTTGGTGATATCTGTCATTAATTTTAGAAAATTCTTGGACATTAAATCTTCAAATATTTTTTCTGCCCTGTTCTATCTCTCCTGTCTCTTTCTAGGACACTAATTATTTGTATATTAGACTATTTG
Organism: Tadarida brasiliensis; assembly: GCA_030848825.1. Taxonomy (NCBI): domain Eukaryota; kingdom Metazoa; phylum Chordata; class Mammalia; order Chiroptera; family Molossidae; genus Tadarida; species Tadarida brasiliensis. The sequence goes on from CM061264.1 coordinate 52,239,805, forward strand.
ATGTTCCACATCTCTTGGATGTTCAGTTCTGTAACCCTCTTCCCCTGTCTTCCCCACCCCCAACTCTTTTTCCCCCCCTTTTTTAGTATGGATAACTTCTGTTGGCCAAGCTTCAGATTCACTGATTTTTTTCTTCAGTTGTGTTGAGTCTACTGTTAAATTTATCAAAGGTATTCTTCATCTCTTAATTGTTTTTTTTTTTTTCATTTCAAGTATTCCCTTTTACTCTTTCTTGTAGTTTTTATCTCTCTGCTGTAATTTCTCATTTGATCTTTCATGTTTTCAATCTTTTCCAGTAGAACCTTTAACATATTAATCTTAGATAATATCAATATCAGTGTTATAGCTGAACCTGATACTGATGATTGCTTTGTCTCTTGGGAGTGTTTTTTTTTGTTTTGTTTTGTTTTTTGCCTTTTTGTATCTCTCTCTCTCTCTCTCTCTCTCTCTCTCTCTCTCTCTCTCTCTCTCTCATTAAAAGCCAAACATTTTAGGTAGGATAATAGAGATTGAATTAAATAGACTTTATGCTCAGAAATAGACATACCATTTTTTTCTCTTGGGCCTTTAGTTTGTAGATTTGAGTTAATACAATCAGGGAATGACCTTGGTTTGAGGTTAGTTGTTTCTACGGTCGCCCACATGGCACCACAGGCTTCAGGTCCTCTAATGGCACCTTTGTGATTAGGGTGGATTTACAGGAGCGATATCTGTTAGACCTTAAGCTGTTGGTTGTCGCTTTATGTTATGCCGCAGAGAGTGTTTGTTTTCTTGCCCTTGTTTCTTTCCTGTCCTCTTGACAATATTCTGTTGTGGTTACTCAGAGCTTGTTAGCTTAGCTGTAGGGAGCATTCCATATTGGAATTAAGCCTCCTTCATAGGCTGGCACTATTATGTCCCTGGTTCTTGGAGGTATAGACTTCCTAGTTTGACTGCCCATTCTCTAATAGTATATATGGATTTCCTCTGTCCCTTCCTCCAGCTGCAGTGAGTTTTTACCACTGTCTTGAGGGTATCAATGTTTGTGGCCCTTCTCACAGACTAAGGGGTTTTTTTTGTTCCATAAGGGAGATAGGGGAGAGGGTTCTAGGTGGAGTTTCTTGTCCATTCAGCATGACGGCTGTTCCCCTCACCTGGGTCTGAACCATAATAGATCCTTTCTTAGGATCTTTCTGATCTACTCTGTGAGCGTTCCATGGGATTCATGGAGAAACAGCCTGCAGGAAAGTAAAGACTCCCATTTCTGTAGTCTCTATGGACCTCACACTGTTCACAAGTTTTGTTCATAGTCTTCACTTACCTGTCAATTATTTTAAGTAATCTTCTTGTTTTGGTATCTGGCTGCATTTGCCCTTGGTAAGTAACTGCTCATATTTCTTGTCTTCCTACAGGTGCCCATATGTCCACAGATATTGGATCAGTTGGTTGTTCTGAAACCTTTTCTATGTTGGATTGGGAAAAAGTCATAAATTTGAAGTTAATCCAATTCTTTTTATTATTATTATAATTATGGGAAAAATACTGTCTCTAGTTCTCTATATCGCAAAGCAGAAGCTAGAAGTCTTTTATAATTTATTTTTATATTGCTAGTGCCTTGCAAAGTACTTGGCACATATCAGACATTTAATAATTAAAATATTTAATAAAGGTAATATATGTGTATATGTGTGTGTGTGTGTGTGTGTGTGTGTGTGTGTGTATACATACACCTGTCCACACAGTTGACCAAGGCAGCAAGAACAGCAGCAGAATGAGTTAGAACATCATGACACCATAGATCACCTCTATCATTAAGAGGGTGTTACTGAATTATGCTCCATAGTTCTTTGCTATCATTTACAGAAAGAGCCTGGGTTAGATTTAATATTGTGTACTTTTTAAGTTTTGCAATAAATGAACAGTGATATGGTTTATAAACAAAACAAAACATATTTTTTTCTGTGTGGCATGCAATATTTTGAGATATTAAGTTTTTTTTCCTGTGTGTGTGTATGTGTGTGTGTGTGTGTGTGTGTGTGTGTGTATGTGCTTTAATTCCATAGGCCCTTACCCCACCCAAACAGCTAAGGAATCCTGCTTTCTCTACTTTGGAAAGAGAAAACACAACTAAGACTCAAACATTTATCTGAAATTCAGGCTCTTGATAAAACAGCATATATGGAAGAATATGTTATCAATGAGAACTAGTATTTCCCTTGCCTGGAGACTAGGGAAGTTTTTTTGTGTTGCTGGTGGATCTCTGTGAAGTGCCCTTGTGCCCTACTCACTTCAATCCTGCACTGAGATCTGGGGATTGTGCTGATATAATAGGCAGACAGGAGAGCCCTCTTCTCTGGGTACAATGCAAGGAGTTAACAAAATCTCATAATGCCCATTACCTAGCAGATAAAGGATACAGTATAGTTGAAATAGCTGCTGGGTGGCCTGACAGGAGAGCTTTATACAGCTCCTCTGAGTTTCTTAGTGCTCCAGAGAAGTGAGGAAACTTTGGAAAAGGGCAGGGAAGCCACTGAGAGAGAGTAAACAGGACACGGAGAAGCTTTGTGACCTGGGCATAGAGGAAAGTTGCAGAGATCCATGTATGCCAATGACTGAAGATCAGGTAGAGATGTCCCATGGGATGGACACCACTGTACATTTTTTATGGCATTCAAGGATCAGACATATCTCTTTATTAGTCCCTTCCAGTGCTGCCATGCTCCCCTGAATGTAATAGATGCAGCCTTAGAGATTGGTGGGGAACCAACTTTATCTGAAAAAAATCAGTGCCACGCATGGTGGAAGGGGGCTCAAATTATAGTTGAAGGCTAGTTATCTAGAAGTAATGCCATATTTATTTTTTAATGCTGTATTTTTTTTTTTGTAATACTGTATAGTTGGCACACCTGAAATTTGTACCTGCTGTACATTAAAAAATTGTTTTTTAAAACAGAATGTCTACAACAGGTATCTATAAGTTTTTAAATGTACACCATTTGAAAACATTCACTTGGGCTCATTAATATATAAATAAATGGGTTTTAATTCAAAAGTAAAAATGACTTCTGAAGTAGATTTTAGTTCACGGTCTGGTCCCAGACACTTCAATTATTCCGTAACACTTTACCATGACAGTCTTGGATCAACCTAAATCAAAATATGAGTGAGATGTGCAGACGAGCAGCATATACAACATACAGCAGCAGGTGATAACTCTGCCTCTGCAGTCAGACCTTTTTGGCTTGAAATTTGGCATTATCATTTATCAACTGTGAGGATTTGGACGAGGCAGTTTTCTCTAAGTTTCGGTTTCTCAGCTATCTACATGAATAGTAATAGTGCTAATTTCATGGGGTTTCTGCAAGGACTAAGTGTGGTAATACACGTAAAGCCTCCAGTGTACAAATAAGAAGTGTACAATACATACTAGCCATCATGTTACAAAAGGGACCTAAATGATCACACGTACTGAATCATTGGCTAACCAAAATGTTTTCATGATGTAGTCCAGCTTGTTTAGAACATATTTTCTTCTCTTATGTATGTTCTACTTTTATCCCTTTTTATTATACTGTTTCTCTTTTTTGACTCTTTCTTCTTCTTTCCCTATCTTCCTTCCTTCCTTCCTTCCTTCCTTCCTTCCTTCCTTCCTTCCTTCCTTCCTTCCTTCCTTCCTTCCTCCTTCCCTCCCTCCCTCCCTTCCTTCCTTTCCTTCCTGTCTATCTACCTACTTACCTACCTTTGTTCCTTGCTTCCTTCCCTCCTTCCCTTTCTCCCTCCTTTTGAACTTTATTATACATGAAAATAGAATGATATAATGATGCTCATGTATTTATCACCTAGTTTCTACAGTTGCTAATTTTTTGCCTATCTCTAGTTTATTTCCTTATCTTCAAGTTTATTTTTCCCTATTTATGTCATGCCCTTTTTCTTTATATTCACTGGTATATAAATATTTCTCTATAAATCTCTATTCTTCTGGTCCCATTCACCAGAGTGACCCGTTTGTTGACCCTTGACTATAATAGATTTAGGTAATATTCTAACCATATATATAAATCTATAAAAAACTAGCATATTTACTGTTTTTAGTGTAAAAAGAAGAGAACTTAGCTCTCTTACTTCTCAACTTATTAACAAACTATGGTGGTTACATTTAACTTGAGCAAGCATAGAACATATCAAAAGGTGAACATTTGTGGAACTTAAAAGTTTATGTTAATAAGACAAAGCAATTTTACTGTATATCTGTGTTTTTCTAAGATCAGATCATTTTAAATTAAACTTCAGTTTTTTAATTGCTATTTTACTTCAATTTTCATGTAACAAATTTTTTAAAACTCGTTCAAATTAGTACTTCATGTACAATTAAGAACATGACAGGTGTACCTGTAATTTATGCAAAACAACTATGATAAGAAGTCAGTAGATAAAATTTAGAGACACTTATAAGCATCTTTTTAAAGTAATACATTTTTCATATTTTTACACTTGAAATCACTATTATAAAAATACATGTTTTAATTTAGAATTTTAAACTGATTTCTTAAAATATTAAAATAAGCAATTTTAATATTGAAAGTCATTTACCTGTTTATTAACTTAATATGCATTTATACAGTAGAACTATGTGTCAGGTACAGTGGTAGGCATAAGAAAATAAAAATGAATAAGATACTTTCTATGGTCAAGGAACTCATAATTTAGGGTATAAGTAACTGAAGAACAATGAGGAGTTTGTCAGGTGAAGATGGGGGAAGGGTATTCCAGGTATAAGCATGGCATGTGCAAAGGCTTGGAGAAACCAAAATGTCATAGTTTTTGGAAACTATAAGTAAATACTTGAGGACAGCAGCCATGTTGAGTTTTTCACCACTGTATCCTTAGCACACAACATTGTAGCTATTCAGTAAATATTTCTTGAATTGATTGATTTATAAATACAGTAGCTGATAAAGTTGAAAACCTCTTATGAATAGCTTTACAGTCCATTTTCTAGTCCAACATCCAGTGAAATATATTTTATTAAACACTTACTCTATTGAAAATGATGAGATATTAAGTGGTCAAGGAAAAGACAACTAAGAAACACTAATTGTACAAATTTAAACAATTTTCTTCACTGAAAGACTTCTCAGACTTCAGTATGCTAATGTTGATAATGATCACTAAGAGAGGTTTGGATTAAACTTTGTTTCCCACACTTCTGTACCTGAAACATTCCTACTTACTCACTCAAACCCTGTCCATGGGACTATGAAACCATGTGCCTTGGGAAAGCTAGTCTAGGATCAGAGATCCATTCAAGAGCTCTAGTATGGGACTGGAACTGCACTGTGGTTATAGTTTTTTTGTTTTCGTTTTAGAAAATTCCCTTTACATGTTAAGGGAGTAGGATGAAGAGAATTCCGTAATTAAATTGTTGTGAAGGTGCTAGAGAGAGTTACTACCTTGAATGATTTCTAGGTCTCTTTCTTGATACAAAGGTAGAGATTGTAGGATGAGAGGGACTTTTGGAGGGAAATATAACAATCAGTTTTAGGCAGCTGTGTTTAAAGCTCAAGTGGGCAGCCTAGATTAACTATATATGGTTAGATTTATTTGTTTGGATCTCAGAAGAGACTAGAGATCATAGTAAAAGGTCTGGGAATGGCTATTCCTGAGCTGCTCACAATGTATCTTCTCTCTCTTCCATAGCCATTCAGATATTAGAAGTCATCTATCATGGCACCCTATCATGACCTTCTCTTCTCCAGGCTAAATAAACCCAGTTGTTTCCATATTCCTAGTGTGAAATTCTGTCTGCATCATTTTACTCATGTAGTTTCTTCCTCTGAATGCATTGAACATCAATGTTTCTCCTACGACGGGGTGCCTTACTGAAACATAGATTATATTTATAAAATTTTGCATATTATTACTTTATTGAATGTGTTTTCCTGCCTTCTTATAACCTCCTCTTTCTTCAAACAGGCTCTAAGCCATTTACTGCTTCCTCCTACCCAACCCCTAAACAACCATGCCCTTTGAATTATTACCTCTCTCCAGTAAACAATCCCCACACGAGCTCACTCTGGTGTCTGCCTCTGGAATCCTTATTTTGTCTTGTTTGACTTAAGTGTTGTGCCTTCCTGTTGGAACTATTTCTTGTTCTCTATCTGTTCTTATGCACTTGCTGTTTCAGACTGTTCCCTATTTTGCAGCAACCTTGCTGAAGACTTTGAATTTGGGTTGTGTTATGCTGGGTCTACAGCAAACAGCCCATTTTATGTACCCCAACTTCTGACTTTAGTTTCTGTGAATCCATCTAGGATCCTCCACTTTGAAGCAGTCAGCATCTAAACTTCATATAGAAGAGGTTAGACATGATTATATGCCCATTTCCCTGAGAGCAGGAGGCATTTTATCTTCTTCTTTGTGTTCTCAGTATCTAGCACAATGCCTGACATCAATGGCATTCAGTGTGTGAATGGACAGATGGGTGGGTGGTTGAAAGAAGCAGCTCTGCTTCTGACCATAGTTTAGCATATAACATTTATACTTCTACATAGTTTTGCTTGAAAACAAGAGTTTTTATATCAAAACTACTGGAAAGCTGGTGCTCGACTAGGTAATGCCCTGATTAACTTAATTAATTTTCTTTCCTAAGACTAGAAAAGGAGAGATAACGGCAGGAGTCTTTCGGCATTTTCTACTTTATTTTTGAGGACCTACTACATGAAAGCATTGGAGTTGGCATTTTACATTTAATTTTTACATTACTCTATGAGGTACATATTGTTCTTATTTTACAGAAGAGAAAACGGAAGCTTAGAGAGTTTAAGTGGCTGAAGGTGGGATTGGAGCCTAGATCTTTTTTTTTTTTTATTTTTTATTTTTTTTATTAATTTATTTTTGTTACAGAGGTTTCTCCTTTTTTCCCCATTGACACCCTCCTCCCCATCCCCCCACCCTGTCCCCAGCTTTGTTGTCCATGTCCATCACTTATGCATACATGTGCATAAGTTCTGTGGTTTATCTCTTCCCTCCCCCCCACCCCCTCTCCTGAGGGGTGTCAGTTTATACCCTACTTCCACGTCTCTGGGTCTACCCTGTTCCTCAGACTGCTATGTTCATTATATTCCACAAATAAGTGAGATCATGTGACATTTGTCTTTCTCTGCTTGGCTTGTTTCGCTTAGGATAATACTCTCGAGGTCCCTCCACGTCGTCTCAAAGGATAAGAGATCTTTCTTTCTTACAGCTGCATAGTACTCCATTGTGTATATGTACCACAGCTTTTTTATCCATTCATCCACTGATGGACACTTGGGCTGTTTCCAGATCTTAGCTATTGTAAATAGTGCTGCTATGAACATGGGGGTACATGTATTCTTTCTGATTGGTGTTTCAGGCTTCTTAGGGTATATTCCTAGAAGTGGGATCACTGGGTCAAATGGCAATTCAATTTTTAATTTTTTGAGGTAACACCATAGTGTTTTCCACAGTGGCTGCACCAGTCTGCATTCCCACCAGCAGTGTACTAGAGTCCCCTTTTCTCCACACCCTCGCCAACACTTGTTGTTTGATGATTTGTTGATGGCGGCCATTCTGACAGGTGTGAGGTGATACCTCATTGTTGTTTTAATTTGCATCTCTCTGATGATTAATGATGTTGAGCATTTCTTCATATGTCTCTTAGCCATTTGTATGTCCTTTTTGGAGAGGTGTCTATTTAGTTCCTCTGCCCATTTTTTAATTGGGTTCTTTGTCTTCCTTTTGTTGAGTTGTATGAGCACTCTGTATATTTTGGAAATTAACCCCTTATCTGATGTGTCATTGGCAATTATGCTCTCCCATGGAGTGGGTTCCCTATCTGTTTTGATGGTTGTTTCTTTTGCTGTGCAGAAGCTTTTGAGTTTGATGTAGTCCCATGTGTTCATTTTTCCCTTTGTTTCTGTTGCCTTAGGTGATGTATCAGTGAAGATTCTACTGCGTATGATGTCCGAAATTTTGTTGCCTACATTTTCTTCTAGGATTTTTATGGATTCACGAGTCACATTTAAGTCTTTTATCCATTTTGAGTTTATTCTTGTGTGTGGTGTAAGTTGATGGTCTAGTTTCATTTTTTTGCATGTAGCTGTCCAATTTTCCCAACACCATTTATTAAAGAGGCTATCTTTACTCCATTGTATGCTCTTGCCACCTTTGTCAAATATTAATTGAGCATAATGTCTTGGGTCAATTTCCGGATTCTCTGTTCTGTTCCACTGGTCTATATGCCTGTTCTTGTGCCAGTACCAGGCTGTTTTGATTACAGTGGCTTTGTAGTATAAGCTGATATCCGGTATTGTGATCCCACCTACTTTGTCCTTCTTTTTCAAGATTGCTGTGGCTATTCGGGGTCTTTTTTGGTTCCATATGAACTTTTGAAATATTTGTTCTAGTTCTGTGAAATATGTCACTGGTATTTTGATGGGGATTGCATTGAATCTACAATACCATTTACCATCGCGGCAAAAAAAATTAAGATACCTAGGAATAAACCTAACCAAAGAAGTAAAGGACCTATTTGCAGAAAACTACAGGACATTGAAAAAAGAAATAGAGGAAGAAATAAAAAAGTGGAAGCACATACCTTGTTCATGGATTGGAAGAATTAACATCATTAAAATGTCCATATTACCCGGAGCCTAGATCTTTTGACTCCAATTCAAATTGCTTTCCTCACACTCTGGAGCGTGTCTCAGTATCTTTAATGAGCATTATATAACATAGAATTATTGTTTCCTTTTCCTTTTATGTTGTCTTAACTTGAAAGGCTATAAAATATCTGAGAATTTGCTTTACAGGAACATTGATTATTTTTTTAGTAATTAGATGCTCTAATTATTTTCCTGGAGAAGAACTTTTAGGTCAAGCATGTTTTTGGTTCTAATGGTGATATACACTTATCTGTTTATTGCTGACATTTTGTTATCTAGAGAAGAGAAATGCTGACACAGGTAGGTATAAGAAGATGGATTTTGTTGAAATACTTCAGATTAGGGATAGAGAAAGTGAAGAGTTGCTGATTGATAGGACCTGAATAAATATAGCACAACTGTGAAATATTACCATATAAAATTTCATGGTAGAGTTGGTTCTAGTAAACTCTTGCCTGGCTAAATTTGACTTTAAAAAACAAATTTTTTTTCCCCTGTATTGATTCTAGAGAGAGAGGAAGGGAGAGGGAGAGAGAGATAGAAACATCGACGAGAGAGAACATTGATTGGCCACCTCCTGCATGCCCCCCACTGGGGATTGGGCCCACAACCTGGGTATGTGTCCTGACCGGGAGTCGAACTGGCGACCTTTTGGTGCATGGGTCTATGCTCAACCACTGAGCCACACCGGCCGGACTGACTTTTTGTTTAGATGGGATTCTACAGTAATTGCTGATAGTTCATTCCAGCACCAAGATTCTTTTCTAGGTCTAGGAAGAAAAGGAAGAGTTACCACTCAACAATTCTCCAACTACAATAAATTTAATAATAAAATTCTATCATTTATTATTATTATATATTGGGTACTCTATGTCAGATTTCTAATTTATCCTCCCAAGAACCTTAGGAGAGAAGTTTGCTTTTTACTAGAAAGAAATGCCAAGGATTCTCCACTTGAAGTTGGGATTTGAACCATGATCTAACTGAATGAACCCACTAAAATCTCCATTCTAAACTGTTTTTTGAGCATAAATTGTTCATTGAACATGAAGCTGTACCACTCCACATTTTCTTCTTCAAGAACTCTAATGCCCATGTTAACTAACAAAAATAATTTTTTAAAGAAAGGGCTTAAAGTAAGTGTACATTTATTTCAATTAAATATTTAAACTTTCTACCTCATTACTGTAGGTCTCTAGGCAATGCACTTATTACAATTGTTCATGGAGTTTAAATAAAGTGGTTTTCTATGTGTATATGTAGGAAAGCAAAGGTGACTGTCAAAGTTGCTCTAGATTTCTCAGTGAGATTTGCTAGGAAAAAAAATTTTCATAACTGGGAAAATATTTTTCTTGAAATATCTCTTGTTATATTTCCTGAAGGGTTCCTTTTCTGGGTGATGTATTTACTTTGATTACTTTCTTTTCTGATTTTGATTTTTTTTTTTTCTGTGATTCCCACATGGTATCTCATTGGTTTGTGTCTCCTGGCCCTTGAAAGAGTAAGTAGATCAGGGTAGAGGTGGTAACATCAAAGGGATGGTTTAAGGGAGAAACTGTACAGGTGAGAAGAAAGGGCCCTCTCTTGTCCTCCTATGTCCATGGGAGCATTTAATGAGACTGATCCTGATCTCACCTCTCAGTGCTATGACTTATGTTCACATGGTTTATCAGATGGGTGTGAAGATAAGTATCCAGAACTGAATCTTGGAAAACAAGTTCATTTAGGGGTGTAAGACTTAGAGCAACTTTGCTGGGTGATGATAGCCTATGTGGAGAGAACAAAGTTCCTGATTTGGGTCTCTAACTAATGGGGTGTGACACTGAGAGGAAAGGGGAGTCTTTTCTGGTGCTCACTCTGGAGTCTTATTCAATAAGATCACCTGGGGAACAACATCCGCTTGGAGCAATCTGGCCTTGATAGGTATAGTGTGTCATTTCTCCATTCTTCCATTTAGGGACGGTCTGCTCAAGGTGCTTTAAAGAGTATTCATCAGAGGCAAAGTGTCCAGCCCGGGAAGAGGATGGTGGTGAGTGTTTCTAGGGAGAGGGAATTGACTGCTTTAGAGCCAGGTCAGGCTCCCTCCTGGGGAGTAGAGCCTCTTAGGTCTCTGGCTTGGATTGGAATTGCCAACTACTGGTATAGGAGGGATAGCTTCGACTCTCTCAGGTTCTCTTCATCTCTTTACCTGTCCATCTGTTCATTCATCTGTCTGTCTGTCCGTCTATCATCTACCATTCACCATCTGTCCATCTATCATCTATCCATCGTCCATAAATCAATCAATACTATTTATATGTCAGAATTGACAGAATAGAAAATATTGCATGTCGGAGAAACTAGAATGTGAGTTTAACCTTAAGAGAGTGGTGGAATGTAGCAGAAACAAGAAACAGAGAAATATAGGGGTTTATATTAATTATATCAAGCATGTGTTTTTTAGGATGAATGGAGGAAAAAAAAAACCAGCAGATTTATTTCAAAGCCAAAGATGAAGCAAGAAATTTTAAATAGGATTTCACCTAGAACACTTTGAATATCAGAGCTGTTTGCTTCCAGGCAAAGGGGAAACACAATCAGCTGATAAAAGGCTCAGAATTTGGTACAAGAAGGAAAGCTGCTGCTTAAGCTTTGGAGGGAGAATATTAGAAACCCGGCGTGGAGGTGCATTAGCTTAGACAAGTTTTTCATTTTGGAATAAAGTAAGGGACTGTGACTGGGCTAAAAAAGGAAAGAAGATATTCAGATGCAACAAATAATGCTAATTCCTGTATCTATTTCTTATTTTTATTTGCTTTTATGGGAGGAACTGCCTCAACCCCAGGCTATATGATTCTTGTTGGCTTATAATCACAGAGGCCTTACCTTCTCTGTGATGAGGCCAAGGGTGGGAGAGGGAATTTGAGGTGGGTGCAGGGAGTTGTCGGCTGGTTAATAGACACTCTTCTTCCCAGATACAATGATTGGCCCATGGGTGGACATATGCCTTAGATAGGGCAATGGGTATTCCTTTTTGGTTGGTATACTGAAAGAAAGTCCCATTGCTTCTAAAACCACAGGTGCTAAGGACCACATTTGTTGACACATGGAGAGAATTTGCCCCAGAACAGGCTAATATAGGAGAATGATAAGATGAAAAATGAAGAGAGAAAGAGAAAGGGAAGGGAGGAAGGCAAGGAGAGAGAGAGCGAGCGAGTACAGACAAATGCGCTGAGGGAGAACAAGCATGGACTGATGATACCTTTTGAATTCCTAAACTCAGCTATGCCTGAAGTTAGCATCCCCTGGGCTTCCCAATTGCATAGATTGTTTTTACTCACGAGACTTTGAATTCAATTTGTGTTGCTTACAAAAATAAAAAAGCTCAGAGAAATTGAAGAAACACATTATGGAACAGATTGGAACTTTAAAAACCCAGCTGAACATGCATAAAAGGAATGGGGTGAGCACAGAGGAAGCACCGAGCAGCAAAAAGTGGAGTGGCACAAAAGGTGTTCATGCTACTATCTAAAGCACATCGCCTTGCGGAGTTCTGAAGTAGAGAAGAGTTTGAGAGTTGAGCACATGGTTGGGTACACATTGTAATTCTCTGGGCCCATAATGTACTGGCTTATGGAGCATCAACAGTAGCAATTCCAATTAAAATGTCTTTTGAGGAAAATTTACAACCAGGACCCATGTGGGAGCAAAGGGTGAACCTTTCCTGGCCTCAAGAGTTATAGGCGATGGAATTCTAGAGGAGAAGGTTAGAGGCAGCAGCTAGACTGGCAGAAAAGGGCCAGAGGGGCCAGAAGTCCTTGGGAATTTAAAAGAATCCATGAATACAAACAAAATGTTAGGAGATTTGGATGGTGGGTGTGGTGCAAAGTTACAGATTTTTCTTGAAGGATTTCTTCTTATAAATACATGGTCCCCTGCTCACAGTAAGGAGTAGCATCTCTGTCCCTAAATAGAGACCACATAGAATTGAGGATTAGAACATTAGAAATAAAAAAGATATAGAAATGGGGATCTCCAGGGATTGGAGATAGGAAGAGGATACTACAAAGGGAGAAGAGAGTCTCGATCAAGACCTTAGGACCAGAGAGTACATCATTTATCTTTCTAAATTTTATTAGAGGTTAAGGATATTCCAGACACTCATTTTCAAATAATAGAGGGAATCAATAATAGGGCAGTGGGACAATGGTTTTAAATGTTCTTTATGTATTTAGTTTTATTTTTTAGCAGTAGAACCCCTTTCAAGAAAAATCTTTGGCAAAATTCAAATACATAAACCAATAAAATATTGAGTAGTTCAATTAGAGGGTGGGGGGCCTGGACATCGACGTGCTCAGTGGTTCTTTTTGAGAACACTGGGGCCCCAGTGCACATGGTATGAAAATCGTTTGTCAACAATAAAGGCACTTTTGTGGCATACTTTAGTTCTCTAGGGTAGAAAAATACTCATTGATCTGGGGCCATCACCCTGGCTTTCTACTATGTATTTGGCAGGTATGATGATCAGTGTGATCTGTATGGTCTGTATTTCTGCATCATCTGTGTTTCCAAGAACTCTGCTGGGGTAGCTGAAGCCACAGCAGGTAGCTGGTTGTGGATTTGGAGACAGACATCCTGTCACCTCATTTCTGTTTTTATCAGTGGGCTGTGGCCAACAAGGAAGTGCTTTGTAAACCTGCAAAGAACTATAAGAACACGATGAATTATTTATTTTGATAGTGCTTCTCTCAGTGATAGTACACAATGCTTACGACCTTTCCCTCAACCACATAAACCTTCCACCCTACACATGCACACATTCCAGATTTCTATCCATCTTGTAAGTTTTAGTATGAGTAACATTTCCACCAGCAAGCCTCCCATTTCTTTCTCTGCCCCTGTTATCCCCAGACTGGTAGTATTTTTCACACTATTGTACAATGGTTTTTCTGTCTCCTGCCATTAAATTGTGAACTCTATAAGGGAAGGAACTTAATTTTTCATCTCTGTATTTCTGGTGCTTAGCATAGAACCTATCTCATTGTGGATATTATAAATTAATTTTATATTTTATGAAAAATATAGAAATATTTTTTCATAAATTAATGTGAGTAAAAAAAAAAGAGGTGAAATAGAAGGAGGAAGGGGCAGAGACATAATTTATCAAGTTTTGCGAACTTGTACCTAATTTGATATTAGCACAGAGTCTAAAGGAAATTGGGTGGTATATTCCTAGACAAACAATAGGACTGGCTGATTCTCATGACCCCTATGTATAGATACAAAGGACTCAAGTCCTAGCCAAGTCATGGGTTCCCAATTCTAAGACTTTTAAAGTTGAAATGAACTGTTAAAAGCATCATGGTGTCTGTCTTGTTAATTTATAGCTGATATTTGTATATTTATTTTTAAAGTTTCTGTTATTTAGATTTGTCTTTTTCTGTTTATTTATCTTTTGGTTCTGATCATTCCATTCTACTGTGAATTCTCCCAGGACAGCAGTTGTCATCTTCCTTCATGGACCTCCCCCAAGTGTCTAGCCCAGAGCAGGAGGATTTGCTGATTGATTGACAAAGCAGGGTTCCCCAGAATCGTATCTATCAGACTAAAGTTTATGAGCCACTAGGAATAAGCATCTTAGTACTTACATATTTAATTTTGTATTTAAATAAAGACTTTCAAGTATGCATATTTATACATACACACACACACACACACACACACACACATACACACACACCCTACCATTACCACCATGACCACTGGCATTGTACACTTAGAAGCAGCACTCTCTAAGTGCCAAATAGCTTAGTCCTAATCTCTGGAAAATGATTAATACCTAAATGACATCAGTGTTGAAGCTGTTTCCTAGCTTTGATGGCTTAGGCTGTAGCCAGTGTGAGAATAGAGAAAATGTCTGGACACAGCAGTGAAGATGGATACAGAACTGACGTAAAATTTAGTGAATTAGGGTGACTGACCTGAGTCCTACATCTTCAGATCCTTTGGACCAAAAACCCAGGCATAATCTCAGGGGCTTTGTACTAGTCAGGGTTCTCCAGAGAAACAGAATATATATATATAATATATATATATTATATATATATATTATATATATAAATAAATATATATATAAATAAAATATATATATATGTATAATATATATATATGAAAATTTATTATAGGAGTTGGCTCATGCTATTATGGAGGCCAAGAAGTCCCACAATCTTCTGTCTGCAAGCTGGAGAACAGGAAAGTTGGTGGTGTAATTCTGTCTGAGTCTGAAGGCCCCAGAACCAGGGGGCTGATGGTGTACCAGGCAGATAGAATCAGGGCCATGGGTGAAGACCTGAGAACCAGGAGTGCCAGTGTCCAAGGGCAGAAGACGATGGATGTCCCAGCCTAACCAATGAGCAAATTTGCCATTCCTCTACTTTTTTGTTCTATCCAATCCCTTAGCAGATTTAATGAAGCCCTCCACCTGCAAAGGTGAAGGCGGTCTTTTTTACTCAGTCCACTGATACAAATGCTTATCTCTTCCAGAAGCACCCTCACAGACATACCCTGAAACAGTGTTTTACCAGCTATTTGGGCATCTCTTTAACGAGTCAAGTTGACACATAAAATTAACCATCGCAGACCTGACCAAACTTGAGGATCTGGCTGGTTAATGTGAAGTCAAGCTGGAGCTCCTTTACTTACAATGTATTAAACTCTCCAATAATTACTAGGTCCATAAAAATAGTACATATACTTTTAAAAAACATATCTAGATGTATTAAAATAATAAAATGTCCACTGATAGTACTAGAAGAGAACACAGGTCAATATATATGAGATTTCAGGTTAAGAAGTGTTTAGATGTAGCAACTCAGGAAGAAGCAATAAAAGAAAATCACACTGAAAATATAAAAATTAAAATCCTCTGAATGTTAAAAAATAAGCAAAATAAAAAGCAAACAAAAATAGAAAATATTTGTTATATATGTGGAAGACAAAAGTAATGATGTGAGGTCATCAATGAATAAAGAATGGTTAGAAATCAATATGAAGAATGCTAGTATCATAATAGAAAAACAGACAAAAAGATAACTACATGTATTTTTAATAGGAAAAAGGGATGTTTCACTAATTTCAGGGGACCAGGAAGAGGTCAGGAAGACAATGTAGTAAGAAAGGAAGGTCAGAAAGAGACCACAGAATATTCATCCCCCCCCCCCAGGTTTACTGACATATAACATTGTGTAAGTTTAAGGTGTACAACATGATGATTTGATACGTGTGTGTTGCAATATGATTACCACAATAAAGTTAGTTAACACATTCATCACCTCACAGTTACTTTTTTTGTGTGCTGAAAACAAATTACTCAGATCTATTCTCTTAGTAACTTTTATTTAAAAGTATATAGTACAGCCCAGCCAGTGTGGCTCAGTGGTTGAGCATCAACCCATGTACCAAGAAGTCGCCAGTTCAATTCCCAGTCAGGGCACATGCCCAGGTTGTGGGCCTGATCCTCAGTGGGGGGCAGGCAGGAGGCTGCCAATCAAGGTTCTCTCTCATTGGTGTTTCTATTTCTCTCTCCCTCTCTTTCTAAAATCAATAAATAAAAAAATTAAAAAAAAAAAGAACTTACATGCATGTATGCGTAACCAATGGACGTAGACAACAATGGTGGGGGGGCAGGATAGGGAGGAGGGTGTCTGGGGTTAAAAAGTAGAAACATCTGTAACAAAAATAAATTAATTAATAAAGATATATCTTGATAATTTTATTTCACTACAAAAAAATATTAAAAATAAAAATCAAAAGCAATATCACTTCCGGTCAAGAAAAAAAATGTATATAATACAATATAGTTAACTAAAGTCACCCTGTAATTCATTAAATTCCCCAGAATGTATTCATCTTGTAAGAAGAAATTTGGCCCAGCCGTTGTGGCTCAGTGGTTGAGCATCAACCCATGCACCAAGTGGTGGGTGGTTTGATTCTGGGTCAGGGCACATGCCCAGGTTGTGGGCCCGATCCTCAGTGGGGGGTGTGCAAGAGCGGCCAGTTGATGTTCTCTCTCATCGATGTTTCTATCTCTCTCTCCCTGTCCCTTCCTTTCTCTCTAAATCAATAAAGAAAAAATATTAAAAAAAAAAAAAGAAGTTTGTACCCTTTGACTAACATTTCCCTATTTTCCCCACCATCCAGTCCCTGGGACCCACCAAATGACTCTGTTTCTGAGGTTTTTTTCTTTTGTTTTGTTTTTGTTTTTTAGATTCCAATTATAAGTGAGATCACACAGTATTTGTTTTTCTTTGTCTTGCTCATTTCACTTAACATAATGCCCTCCTGGTTCACCCATGTTGTTGCAAATGTTATGATTTCCATCCCTTCCCTTTGAGCCCATGTGCATCCTTAAAGCTGAAGTAAGCTCTCCGCAGCATATAGTTGGGCCTTTTTATTTTTTAAATCCCATCAGACACTCTATGCCATTTGAGTGGAGAATTTATCCATTTACATTTAAAGTAATTATTTATAGGTAAGAACTTATGAATACCACCTGATTGTTTCTGGCTGTTTTGTAATTCCTTTGTTTCTTTTCTTCTTTCCTGCTGGCTTCCTTTATGATTTGATGATTTGCCACAGTGGCATGCTTGGATTCTTTTGTTTTTCTCTTGTGTATATCTACTGTGGGTTTTGCTGTTGGGTTACCCTGAGACTTACATAAAACTTCATATATATATATATATATATATATATATATATATATATATATATATATTAGTTTATTTTATTTATATTTTTTGTTGGAATCTTTTTTTTTTTTTTAATGAGTGTTTTGAACCAAGCTGATGACATGCCGGGAAGCAAGATCTCAAATGCTCCCTGGAATGTTCTTTTTTAAATTTTAATTATTTTTATTGTTGAGAGTATTACAGATGTCCCTGCCTTTTCCCCCCATTGACCCCCCCTGCTCCCACCCCCGACCCAGGTCTTCACCACACTATTGTTTGTGTACATTGATTATGCATATATTTATATAAATTCTTTGGTTAATCCCCTCCCCCTCACCTTCCCTCTGAGATCCAGTCTGTTCCCTGCTTCCATGTCTCTGGATCAATTTTGTTCATCAGTTTATTTTGTTCATTAGATTCCACATATAAGTGAGATCATGTAATACTTGTCTTTCCCTGACTAGCTTATTTTGCTTAGTGTAATACTCTCCAGGTCCCTCCATGCTGTCTCAAAGGGTAAGAGAGCCTTCTATTTTACAGCTGCATAGTATTCCACTGTGTAAATGTACCACAGTTTTTTTATGCACTCATCTACTGATGGGCCTGTGGGCTGTTTCTAGATCTTAGCTATTGTAAATAGCACTGCTATGAACATAGGGGTGCAAATATTCTTTCTGATTGGTGTTTCAG
Organism: Tadarida brasiliensis; assembly: GCA_030848825.1. NCBI lineage: Eukaryota > Metazoa > Chordata > Mammalia > Chiroptera > Molossidae > Tadarida > Tadarida brasiliensis. The sequence goes on from CM061264.1 coordinate 52,257,863, forward strand.
GCTTCTTAGGATATATTCCTAGAAGTGGGATCACTGGGTCAAATGGCACTTCCACTTTTAATTTTGTTGAGGAAAGTCCATACTGTTTTCTATTGTGGCTGCACCAGTCTTCATTCCCACCAGCAGTGTACTAGGGTTCCCTTTTCTCCACATCCTTGCCAGCACTTGTTGTTTGTTGATTTATTGATGGTAGCCATTCTGGTAGCTAGATCACCAACTTACACCACGCACAAGAATAAACTCAAAATGGATAAAAGACTTAAATGTAAGTTGTGAAACCATACAAATCCTAGAAGAAACCATAGGCAGCAAAATCTCAGACATCACCTAACAGGCTTTTTACCCATACATCACCTAGGGCAAGAGAAACAAAGGAAAAAATGGGACTACATCAAATGAAAAAAAAAGCTTCTACATGGCAAAAGATACCAGAATCAAAATGAAAAGGGAACCCACTGTATGAGAGAACGTATTTGCCAATGATACACTGGATAAGGGGTTAATTTCCAAAATATATAAAGTACTCATACAACTCAACAAAAGGAAGACAAACAATCCAATTAAAAAATGGGCAGAGAACCTGAATAAGTACTTCTCCAAAGAGGACATACAAATGGCCAAGAGACATATGAAAAAATTTTCAACGTCACTAACCATCAGAGAGATGCAAATTATAATAGTCTGTTTTAAACTAATAACAACTTTAATTGTATACACAACTATACATTTTACTTCCCTCACACACATTTTATGTTTTTGATACCACAAATGTTATCTTTTTATATTGTGCATCAGGAATTCTGAGGAAGAAAACAATAGCTTCCTGTTCCCTGCTCCCTCCCAGCATCCAAAAATTAAATCTCAGGGAGATCCTCTGATTGGTGTTGATTGTGGCTAAGGCCCAACCCTTGAAATAATCACTGTAGTCAGGGAATAGGATCTCACCTGGAGAATGACTGGCTTACAGGCTGATCTCTGCAATTAGGAATTGGCAAACACATTTCTTTTGTGTGTCAGCCCCATCAACCATGTGGGGAAGGAAAGAGGCAGTTCCTCCTGAGAAAGGGAGACACAAGCCAGGTAAATAGAGCAGGTGTACAGTATTACAGTATTACAGGTGTACAGTATTACAATGTCATATATACATGAAAAAATTACACAGCCTAACTGGCAATCAAAGAAATGTAAAATAAAGAAGATGGAATGTTTTATGCTCATCATTTGACAGATAATAGAGTAATGATAACACTAGGTGAGGGAGGGAAATAAGAACTCTTTGATCTTCTGTTTTATATGTATTTTTTCCAAGAAAATAATCATGTTATGAAGTATTTATTATAAAGTAAAAATTTCAATTGTTACATAAAAGAAGCAGGACATACACTGTGCAGCAAGGCCTCATTTTTATAAAAATTATTTTATAAAAATTGTATGTATACATATATATTTAAAGTATTGGTACAATTTTGTCTCTTGATGGTAGGATTATGGGTGGTTTTAATTTTATTTATCTTTATATGTATACCCCAATTATCTTTAGTGACTATATATAATTGTGTTTATTTTTAATTTTAATTTTGAGGTATTAAAATACAGTACACTTCAAAGAATGGTATAAAAATACTCATGTACCCACAACCCAAATTAGTAATTATTGTCATGTTATATTTGCTTCATCTTTTTTAATAGAAGAAATGATCCCTTTTAAGCATCATTCTCAGGATCATTCCCTCTACTTTTCCTAATTTAATATATAAACTGCCAATCCATTTCTGCCCTTTTGTATACATTTTTATTGTATTCATTTTATATTTGGAAATTTGTCATATTGATATACTGTTAGAACAAACAAACCCCCCAAATGTCAGTGACTTACACCAAAAAAGGTTTATTTCTTGGCACTGCACCTTATTCCCATATTGGTACAGATGTTTTCCTAATGTTTATGTGTCTTCTATCCTTTCAAAGAGAAGGCAGGAAGGCCGCTGTTAACTACACAGGCTCGAATGATTACCCTATACCAGAGGCTGCTTATTTGAGCCCGTTGCCTGTTAAAGATAGTGTGATTTACTTGCACATTCCAACTCCATCAAATGGTGTGCACGGATACACTCACTGAATGTGCCAAGAGCAGGTAACAACTCTTTCATCGGCATTAACAACTGCCTGCCAAATTTGTTCCGACCAGCTTTTGTTCATGGGCTCTTGTCTGCTGCTTCCCTTGCATCTCAGTTCCAAGTAATCTCCTTAGGCGCCTCTTGTTGGATTCTCTAGTTTAGATATGCTTATTTGGGTCAGCCTTGGAAATCAGCTTCACACACCATATCCCATATACAGCCTTAAGGCTCATTATATTTGTGTGGGGCCACAGCAGAGGCTCAGTTAGTATTTGTTGGAAGCTTTTCTTTGTACATGCCTACTGAGCAAGAAGGCCTGCTTCCTACATGGCCCCCAGTCATGGGAGGGGAGACATGGCTGAACCTAATCCTGATCTCTCATTTACTCTTCAATAATATATTACTGTTTAAAATTATGTATGCGACACCCTATAATTTAGCAAAGATCTTATTTTACATAGAGTGGATCTAGTAATGACTTGTTTCTCCTCTTGATATACTAATGACTTTTAAAACCAGAATAACTTCCATGATTATAAGCACTCTGAGTTTGATGTGTTTGAACAGGAAACCTCTATATGTTCAGATTTGGGTGGGGCTTGTCCAAATACATCCTCTGAATACAGAATGTACATTTTTGGGTCAGGTCATGCTGTCCTTCATTCCAGGGTGTGTCTGGATCTGGAGCCCTCAGCTCCCCACTCCACTCCACCCCCATCCCAAGGGAATGTGGTTCTAAGTGCTGCTGAATTTTTACGAGGTTTCTTTACTTTTCTCAGAACATTATTATAAACACATTAGTTCTGCTTGGCTAGCAACTTTACTTCTCTTCTCTTCTCATCTAGCTCCACATCTTCCTGTTTTATTTATTGCCAACCACAACTATATTCCTACCACGTTTCAGCAAGTAAAATAGTTTTCCCAAATTCTCATCAAGGGAAAGGGAAGATTGCAACTAACACTTTGAGACTAATTGAAATTTATTCAAAAACGTTATTCCCCAAATGTGTTAAAGAGTAGGCTACTTTTTAAACATTATTTCCTGAAATTCAGCATTTCAAACTTAGGTATGTGAACTGCTTGTCTATAGCCTAAAGTAGGTGAATTAATGGGGGAAAAATAAGCTAGTGAAGTCTCTCTTTGCTGTGAAAAGTGACTGATAATGCATACGGTTTCCCATAATGCCAGAAAGGCACAGAAAATCACTGCAGCTGCGCCTCTGACCGGGGTTTTGTTTTTCCTAATTAGTAGCATCTTTTGTATGCTCACCAGAACACATGTGATTCTTGTGTACTTTTTTGTTTTCATATTCCTTGAGCTGTGAAATTTTACAGGTACATGTGAAGTTATTTTTACTGTGGCACAAGCTTTGGATAAATTAACACACATTTTAAAAGAGTGGTGGGGACAAAATGGATGAGTTCTGCAGCATCCAAGCTGAGCTCTAGCTTTGCCCAAATTAGAAGCTTTAATAAAAAACATAATAGGCTTTTGTATGTTCTGCACATGAACATATGTCTGAACCAAAAGAAAGAAGTACAAAAGAACCCTTGATTTTGTTATTTGGGCTTGATTGTATAAAGCAATTTGATCTAAGAGGAGTCAGCATGTGCTATGTTTTATTTGTGAGTCATCTGAGTTGCATGTACCCATGGTGGTTGGAGGGGCACCCCATGAAACGTGGGTCCCTCACACTGAGACTCTTGTTAGAGAAAGTCCTTGTGAGCTTCTGTCAGTGTCTTCTCCCCCTGCAAATCTCAGCAATCAGTTGGATCTAAGTGAAAATAAACTCTTGGTATTATGTAACATGAAATTTCCCTTAAGAGCATGTTTGAAAATTCAAATGTACTTGGGAGATTTAATTATTCCAAATTCATACTTTGACACCATTGTTTCCAACCCTGATTCTGCCTTCAGGTGAATCAGCAGGTCCTGCTTTGCAGCTCTGAATGCTTGGATTTACTCTAACATGAATTTGTGGATACTAATGAGCATGAGTAAGGGGATGGTTGTCCAGTAAGGGGATGAGGAGTGAGTTGTACAAAATCACAGTCTATAAGGCTACCAAAAAACTGATCTATCTACCTTCTATATCTAAAGCTCATTATCATGTGTATAACTAATATTCTGAAGTCAGAAGGGTAATTTTGATTTGGAGACAGTAATGTAAGTTCCTTGATATTCCTTTGATTCAAATGTTTTTCATCTATAAAGAAAGAAAGAAAAAAAAATAGTATTTATCCCTGAGAGCAGTGGTTAAGAACTCAGGCTCTAGCATGAAACAGACAGACCTGTGTTTGAATTCCAGCCTTGTAATTTACCAGCTGCTTGATGGGGCAAATTCCTTAACCTCTGTAGGGCCTAGTTTCTCATCTAAATGGGGACACTAATACTGCTCACCTTAGAGAGTCATCGTTAGTGTGAAATGAGATAAATTAGGTAATAATGTATAATACCCAGTGCTTGACCCACATTAAAGACTGAGAAATTTTAGTTCTTTTATGAAGACGAAATGTAATAAATTAAAAACATCTTGGGTTATGTCTGACATTAATAGGCGTTCAAAAAAACATTACTTCTATTTCTCTTTCTTTTTTGTTTTGCCCTTATGGTAGGAGAGCTAGGGGTGAGGTTGGCAGAGTGTGGACATAAAAGTGACAGTAAAGCATGTTTTACTAAAAAATTTTCTTTAGTTTTTGAAAACTGTTAAGTAACCCCACCCCCACCCCACCCCATCACCCACCACTTCCCAGGTGTTCAGGCAAGATATGCTGTCTATAGGGCTGGGTGTCATGACGATCTGACTCATCTTTCCATCTCATCTGTCCCATTGGTTGGGTATAGGAATAAGATCAGGTTCTTTCTCAGAATCTAAATGTGATCATTAATGCCTTTCCTCAGTATCTCCCTCACTTATCTGTAATCCTCCCTCTTACTTTCCAATGTCTCTCCCTTTTTCTTTTCTTCTCCTAGCAATTTGATGAGAGAGAATTCTGAGTAAATGTTAGGTTTGTCCTATTATGTTGGGATTGAGGGAATACAAGATTCCATTTTTGGTAATGTTCAAGTAAATGGGGTTTGCCTAATTACAGTGTTAAACTTTTTGCTGATTTTTCAATTTAGTATTATTTGACATAAAAAAAGATTCTGTTCCACCACAGTTTTTTTACTAATAAAAGTTTTCTATATGGATCTTATAGATTATGAGACATGAATGGATTTCAGTCATACAAGACAAGTGACTCCATGTATGAAGTTCTTAGTACGTTTTAAGTGACCTTTTTCTCAAATGGTTATGGGATGGACTACAGTCTTGGTTTTCTACAGTGACATTGCAAAGTGAAACAATTAGATGGAACTTTTTTTTTTTTTTTCAGTAACCAAGGAAAGGCATCAATGGATAATGATTAAGATGATGAGAGACCACTTTAATTGAGATACTCTCATTTCTTATCTCAATTTAAAAATATAAGAAAGATGAAACTTTGGGATTTCTTTTTCTGTTGGAACCATGTGTTTACTACCTATTGCTGCTATAACAAATGATCATAAACATAGTGGCTGAAACAACACAGATTTATTATCTTACAGTTCTGAGGTCAGAAGTCTCAGGGCTATTTGCTCCTGGAGGCTCTAGGGAGAATTTGTTTCCTTGCTTTTTCAGCTTCTAGAGCCTGATTATATCCTTCATCTTCAAACCCAGCAGCACAGCACTGACTCTCCTGTCTGATCTCTGTTGTCTCCATCTCTCTCTCTCTTCTGCCTCTCTCTTTCCCCTGTAAGGACCCTTGTGATTACATCAGGCTCACCTGGATAATCTAGAATAATCTTCCCATTTCAAGATCCTTAATCAAATCTTCCAAGTCCATTTTACCATGTAAAGTAACATATGCACAGGTTCTGGGGAGTAGGACACCTTAGACATCATTGATGGACCATTTTTCAGCCTATCAAGGCCAATATCAGAATTCTGAACTCTTTCTGGGAAAAGAGAAAAAAATAGTTGGTGAAAGCTTCTAAGAATCAAGGTCACAAAAGGCAATCAAAGATAGAAAAAATGGGCATAATGAGAACTGACAGGTGGATAATAGCAATAAATAACATGCCATAACACAGCAGCAAGTTTTTCAGATATGCAACAAGGATGACCACCCAAAGATATTTTTGTGGCTTACCAATAGCAATACAAAGGGAATAGTAAACAGGTAATAGAGTGAGAGATGGATGGGGTCAAGAAAACCTGTCAGAAAGGTGACGATTTAGAGAATGTATTGCCATTACTGCGAGACAAACAGAGCAGCACTTTTCTATTCTTAATTTTCACTGGTGGCCAGATAGTTGACCTCGAGGGGACAAAAAATAAAAAAATAAAAAATCAAGTATCATTGTAAGAAGTATAGTATCGGGATTCATTTATTTTTATTTTTATTTTTTTTTTTTACACAATGTTTCCTTATCTTCTGAAATAGGAATTTGAGAAGTTAAATAGTCTGATGAGTGAAAAACTTAAATTTTTATTTGGAAACTATGATTTATATCTGAAAGCCTACTTAAATGTACACTAATTTATTATCCAAGAGATACATACCTATTGGAAAACCATAAGATTTCCTTTAGTAATAGAAGAGAACGATGAATTTTCTGCTCGTATTTTCACCTGCCTCTACCCCCCCCCCCACCTTGTATAAAACAAGATGTCTCTGTTTCCACTGCTGGCCTCAGTTCAGACTTTCATTTCTTGTCTCCTGGAATATTCTGTTACCCTAACCAGTCCCTAGATTTTTTTCTTCCCTCTTAAATCTACGTTATGTTACACTGTTATATTAATTGATTATGCCATTCCTTGCTTAAAAACATTTAATTTATTGCTGCAGAATAAATGTCACACTCTTTGTTCTGATGTCGACACCCCTCTGAAATTGGGCGGCCCGGTTCGAACAAGGGCTGCGGTGCAGTGGAAAGACGTGAGGAGCTGGTAGGCCCAGCTCTAACACACTGGGCGAAGCAATGAATGGCTATGAGCCATCGCTCCTTCATCTTTACATTGGAGAGTACTGGAATGCCTGGATTTAAACGTTGCTATGAGAATCATAATTTTAAAACAATGAATATGAAAGCACTTTAAGCAGGAAGCAAAATGTTATTATTTTTATTTATTATTCTTTCCATCTTTTCCTCCATTGAATATCCCTATGTACTGTACACTCTGAAGTGTTTAATATTCTTTACGAAAAGTACACATTTATCCATTTGCCTTTGTGTATTAGTTTCTTATTGCTCCTTTAACAAATAATCACAGACGAGTGCCTTAAAACAATACAAGTTTACCATTTTATCATTCTAGAGGTCAGAAATCTGAAATGGGTCTTAGTAGGCCACAATCAGGGTGTTGCAGAGCTGTGTTCCTTCTGAAGGTACTGGGGGAGTCTGTTTCCTTGCCCTTTGCATCTTCTAGAGACTGTCACTCTGACCCCTGCTCTGTCCTCACATCTCCTTTTCTGACTCACATTCCTGCCTCCCTCTTGTAAGGACACTGTGACATTGAGGGTCAATTTGAATGATCCAGGGTAATTCCCCATCTTAAAACTCAATTTACTCTGCTCTGCAAAATCTCTTTTGCCATGTTAAGGTAACATAGTTATAGATTCTGGGAATTTAGATGTGGACACCTTTGGGAGACCATATTCTGCCTACCACACTTCGCTTTGTCTCTCTTTCCATCTTGGGTTGCTACTCACCCTAACACATACATACATTATGTTTAAGTATCCTTTCTGCCATAAAACCTTTCCTAATTACTCCCAACCGGAAATAATCCCTTCCTTGGTAAACTCCCTGTGATAGCAGAAACATTTGTAATATGTGCACAGCTTTCCTCCATCAGTCTTCAACTGAATATTTTGAATTTTGCCTTTTTAGTCACTCCTCACTCCTCAACCCTGTGAAGAGAGAAGGGTAAAAACTACATGGGTGGGATCACGAGAGAAGACAGTGGAGTCAGAGGATGAGCTGTACTCCCCAGGGTTCTGCCTGTAGTTAGGCCTGGTAGCGATGTGTCGGAATACTCCTGAGTGAGGACTAGAGCTGCGGAGGGGCCCGAGGGTGGGGCCACCTGGTAGAGGCCAAATGCTGGAATGAAAGACTTCATTCTTCTAGAATAGGAGAGCCAGAGGCTCCCCATGTTCATCACAGTGCTTAATAGGAGAAAAGAAGGCATTTCATGAGTTGGCTATAAACAGCTATCTGAACTCTCCTAAATGTTTTTGAGAAAAGAAACCAGCCAGAAAGAATGTGACTAGCAGTTCTGTTTCTGTTTCTCTGGGAAACTCTGCCTAGAGATTTGGAAGCTTGGCTTCCATTATGAACTTGATTCACGAGGGCAGTGGGAGCTGTAGTGTAAAACTCAAGTCAACTGGTTCAGAAGTCTTAAGCTTAGAAAATAATAAATATTTTCTGTGGCATCTTATTGGACTGGTCGGGTGGAAGCAGAGCGGTTCTCTTAGACATCAACATGTATGATACACATTATTTGTGTTTTATTTTTAAGGGTACAAACATTTTTTTTCTAGCTAAATGCTATATTTTTATTATTTCAATTTTTTTAGCATTAGAATTTCAGGTTAATATAATGGTGACTAAAATTGGTTTATCGTCTGGCTGGTGTGGCTCAGTGGTTGAGCATCAACCCATGCAGCAAGAGGTCGCTGGTTCGATTCCTAGTCAGGACACATGCCCAGGTTGTGGGCCAAATCCCCAGTGGGGGGCATGCAGGAGGCAGCCAATCGATGTTCTCTCTCATCGATGTTTCTATCTCTCCTTCTCACTTCTTCTCTCTCTAAAATCAATAAAGGAAAAAAATTTTTTTAAAAATTGGTTTATCAGTAGAAAGATGTTAGCAGACTTTAAAAAATATATATACTTCTTCAAAAAAGATTTTAATCACACTTCACAGGTTAGATTTTTTTTTTTAAATGGAGAAGAATCTTAATTAAAACTGGATATCCTCCTCTATCTGATGATAATTGTGTGGATAATTATAAAAACAGTTATATAGACAATACCTATTGACAGTAAGACATTTAAGAAGTGATTATGGACAAGGACAGTTGTTGCAATCCTTAAAAATAAACAAAAAATCCTTCAAATAATATAGAATAAAAGAGGTTATAAGCTGATCAGAATTCATTAGCAATGGAGTTTTTTAATTCTATGGTACTGTATTGTTATCTGTCAAACATTCTTACAATTTAGAGAAAATATCTCCCAGCGTTTCCATGGTGCTAAGGCATTCCAGTAGAACAGTCAGCCCACACAGGGGCGAGAAGCTATAAAATATTAATTCAGAACAAGTATGCATCCGACAAATTTAACATTTATTATGGGTTACAGTAATTTTGCCCTAACAAGTGATTCAGTTAAAATGAACACTGCCAAATATTGCAGAACAGGGCATGCCTTACCACCTCTTAAAAGGCGTTTATCTTAAGATAATAAGGACCATTTGCATGATAGAGAGCTCTCCTCAATCACTATATATATAATGGGAGATGAGGAACAGAAAAGGTTGAACAACGCCCATTAGTAGTGCAGCTATGGCATGCTGCATGTATGGGGACAGGAAGGGAGCTTTGGGGGACACAACTGAAATAAGGTTGGTTTCTTTAAAACTCATCCGTTCAGGAATCAGAGAACTGCTGAATTTTGAGATGGAAGGAAAAAGCTCTTTCTTTTAACCAATTTCAGAGGAAGAATACATATGAACGTGAAGAAGGGAGCCTGAGTCCATTTTGACCAATTCTAAACAGTGGCTCATCAGGGTGCTAGAAAAAACACCACTCTGACAGGAATCACACTGACCATTGAAAAACCTTAAAGTGTCATTTCTGTTCCCAGTTAGAGGAATGGCTTCATATATATTTTTGTAAATTAAGCTATTCTTACATTAGGATGGGAATATTCATAACTTGTGAATGAGATAATTCATTTAGTATGTTCATTCCCACCCGCAAATTATCTTTACTTTAAAAATACTTTTATTGTAATAAGAGGCTGGCTTTTAACTCTAACCCTAACAGATATCAATGATCATATATGATTCCAGTTGTATCTTTAGGGTGACTCATTTGGCATGTCATATCATTAACTATCATTGCTGGGAAATGCTACAGTGAGGACAGTCTAGTGTCCTATAGATTCCAGGGAGCTATATCAACACAAGTGCCTGATATGCAAAGTATCTCGGAGGTCAAGGAGGATAAGCCAGATTTCCTCACCCTCTCATCAGTGATTGATTTTCCACTCTTTCTAAAGTGACTGCTTTTTCAAATACTCTTGGTCAGTATCTATAGGTATTGCCATTTAACTAGTGAAAAGAAATATGGATGCATAAATATGTACGTCTTAAATGAGGAAACACACATTTCAAACAGTAAAATAAAATCTCCTTTTTCTATGATTAAAAATGGCTACTCCCAATAGAAGAATGAGCACGAGGAATGAATAGGTGCATCACAACAGTGAGAGGAAGCAGAGTTTGTCATCCACAAACATGCTTTTATTTTTCCAAACCCTAACCTAACCTCTAACACTATTTTATGTAATCTCAACCCTAATTCTAACTAAAACTCTAGCCCTAAATTTAACTGTGCCAACAAACTAACACTAAAACTAATTCTAAACATAAACACTAAAACATGAACACTAAAACTAACCCTAATCCACTGTGACCTTAACAATCCTAACCTTAACTGTCACCCTACCCAAATATTAAACTAACCTTTAACCCTAACCCCATAACTAATCCTAAACCTAACCCTAACTTTAACCTTAACTGTAACACTCACCCTAATCCTAAACCTAACCTAAAACATACCTTTTTAAAGATATTATTTCAAACTGGTTATTTTTAAGAAATGAAAGACTCAGGAAAAACCTTTGACCTTCTCAATAACTGCCTAAAAGAATTTAGATCCAGCCCCTGTTTCAGGAAGGGACATCATCATAGATAACTACAGTTTATTGTGAAGTGAATGTGAGAGAGGGAGGAACCTAGCAAGGCCCATTTACTCAAAGTCTTCTGTGTCCCGCTGTTAAAGATGGCCCCGCAAACATTTATTTACCAAACATTTGTTTTTCCATCTCCATGTGAATTGCCTTCTGTCCCAAACCACAACCGTCCCACCTCTTTCTCCCTAGCTCAAGACGGCATATAAGCCTTAATGTCCAATCTGTACTCAGGTCTCCCGTTCTTATGGAATCCCTATATGGACATAGGTAATACATTTGGTCACTTTCTCCTCTTAATCTGTTTATATTAATTTGATTTTTGGTCCAGCCAGACGAAATTAGAACAGCAAAAGGAAAATTATTGTCCCCTCCCCACAACAGTTTAGTAATAAAAATAATATAATTATAAACAAAATATTTACCAGGTTTTTCAATTTTTATTTTATTTTCCCTTTATGAGAATTCAAGAGGGAGGTTTTATTATTATTGTTCCTGTTTTTCAGAGAATTTCCCTTAAGATGAAATAACTCTATCTAGTCAGGGAAACTAAATGCAAATATAGACCATTTGATTTTAGAGCTCAGGCTTTCACAATAAGACCAGAATAATAAGGAAAAAGAGAAAGAAAGAAAAGAAAAGAATAATGGCCTACTTTTTTTTTTTTACTTGTCAAGTTGGCAGCTTTTGATTTTATTGTGATTTTTAAAAAGATTAATTTTCAATATTTGTTTAGGCTGGAGAAAACCTGAACTCACACTATTTGTGGGACTTTAGATAGAGAATATCTAACCCCCTTGCCAAAGCAGTTGTCTCAAGAATGGGCACATGACCCAAATTGGTCTAGAGTGAAGTTTAGGATTTTTGTTTGAGGGTTGGGGAAGATGTGCCTTTTCTCTGAACCTGAAGGAAGGGAAATGTATTCTCAGGAGTTGTTGGCAGCCATTTGGTATCTGTGAGAGAATAAGGCTCTTACCACAATGGACGGAGCAGGAGACAAAAGGAAGCAGGGTCCTTCAGTGGCATTGTTGAGCTACTGGAGGCAACCAGTTCTATGACCTGAATTACCTGTGAACTCTATTATGAGATCCATTATAAAGCCTTCATTATTTGAAGCATCTAAATAATTTAAATGTTAATTATTTGTTGTTGTTAATAGCAACAGAAGACATCATAATTGATACATGTATCAAAAGCCTTAACATTTTAAATTTGTTTTGAACAAGCAATTCCAACACCAGGATTTTGTAATAATGATATAATCAGAGAATGTAGCACTTCGTTTTAAATAACATAATATTAAAAAACAAAATTTAATTAATTTGTTTTAAATAACAAAACATGGAGGAAAACAAAATTAAATTATGGTACACCCATAAAATAAAATAGCATGGTGATAAAATATATTTCCAAAGGCAATTTTCTATCATGGAAATATTTACAATATAATTAAGTGAAAAAAGCATATATAGATATATAAACATAATATTAAGCTGTTAAACAATATACATAAAATATATTAACTATATATTATACTAAACACATCTAAAAGTGTATGTATGTATACACACACGTTAAACTGGTAGAAAACTCTCAAAAATATTTCTGACTGTTAAAATATTACAGTCAATTTTAATTTCTTATTTGTAATTTTTGAAATATGTATTTTTATAAAAAACCAGTACAAGATATTTGTAAATGTCTAGACTTCATCTCAACTTGGAGTATATGATGTTTGAGCCCTCAACAAGGGTTTGTAATACTTCTCTGCATACTTCAATACATGAATGCCTAACACCACTTTCAGTAAAGACCTCAGAGCCTGCTGTTTTCAGAAGCAGAGTTCTTGTTACCTGAAAGGGGACCTGGCCCTGAGCGGGTCTGTCTAGGGCCAGCCAGTAGTGTGTAGTTTCTTGACTTTGTGCAGGAAAAATTTCACAATACCAGATGAGTTTTGGAAGACGTTTATTAAAGCTGGGGACAGTGAAACAAGAAAGGCTAGGGAAATGAGCCAGGACTGGTCTGCTTTGGCTCACTGGGAAGTCAGAGAAAAGGGGGCCTGGGGACAGGTTCAGGGGGTTTATTTGAGACAGAACTGCTGCTTCTCATTGCTGCCCTGGTTGCAAGCCTCAGTGGGGTCCCTTAGAGTTTAGGAGTTGCATACCTGTGGGGGATGAAGGGGATGGGGAAGATGTGGGCGTGCTCCTGGGAGGGAGACTGAGCTCTGGGTCCTTTGTCTTGAGGTTTTTATTTCTCTCTTGCAGGTGGGAATCTTAAGGGAGGTCTCAGGGGAGGGTTTCAACAGAATAGTCATCAGTTTTCAGGGTTGTGGTCTTCACTGATTGGACAGTGTCAGGGAGGATGGAGGGGCTGTTAGTCATGGCAGCTAGTCCTGGTGTTACCCATCTGGTTTTGCTGCTTATCTGGGCCTGGAGCTGAAACACAACTGGGGCCTGGTTGTTATCTCTAGTTTGACCAAAACTCTGTCTCTGTGGGCAAAAGACCTGAGGCTTTGTTCCCAAGATTATTTAATGTGGAACAGAACCTCATTGTCCTGAGGGCTTAATGCTTAAGGGAGTGGTCCTGCAAGGGGATAGGAGGCAGGTGAGTCAGGGTACTGGATGAGGTTACTCTGAATCAGCTGTCTCAGTTTCCCCATTCCACTTGCCAAGGAATTTTCCTGGCTTCTTACTATTCTGCCTCACTATGACCACTTATAGGTCTTTCCCCTTACTTTATCTAATTCTTTTTTTATGCCTTCATTTATTTATTTTTTCACTTTTTTATTCACTTTCATTTATTAAGCCATGCACCCATGCAAGAATCCATCTACCAATCCCTCCCTCCCTTAGTAGTCTCCATATGGATCAAACACTGACAGGCACAGCAGCAGCCTTAGAGAGAAAATATACACGGCATTGCTCATCCTTTCCTCATCCACGGTTGACTGGAGGCATCCAAAAGACTGCTTGGTAATGAGGAATAGGAAAGAGGGAGCTGAGTAATTAGGTGAGGGGCACCATAAAAAGGTGGAGAGAAGCACCCAAGAAAAATTTCTGGTCAGATTTGGCATAGATTTGCCTTACACCCTCTTCTCTTCCCAGAGCTGGGACAGGATGGGCTCTCTAAGCCTTCTTTTAATCCAAGGATATCCGTCATTCAATCCTTGTCAGACTCTCTCTGGATGCCCAATTTAATTTGTTATTCCCCCTGAATATTAAGGCAAGAGGGAAAAGAAGCTTATTTAGAATTTATTTATATGCCTGTATATATACCAGAATGTCTGCTCCATGAAGCAAGGATTTTTGTTTATTTAATTCACCTCCATATCCTGTACAAATATGAATTGGATGTTGAATAAATGAATGCCTTGAATTTTGCTCTCTTAAATCAGAACTCAGAAACGTAAACTTTCCCTTGATACCTTGTTCTCTCCTCTCTTTACTTGCTGCAGTACTTTTGGCCTCTGGTGACTGAAGAATAGCAATTCTACAGCGATGGAGTTCGGCTCAGCTTTGTGCAGATAGCATGTGTGTGTGAAATCCTCCCACATCATGCAAGCGCTTACATTTTCAACCTTGCAGCTCTCTTTTAGATGATTCATATTTAGTTTTTATGGCTTGTGCTTATGTAATGATCCATAAATAGATGAAATCAATACATTTAGTTATATTTTAATTGACTTTTTTTTTTATTGTTAAATCAATTAAGACAGTTAGTCCTATAGCCCAGGGTACATACATTTTCACATTGGCCAGACCAGCTTTTGCTCTTTGAATCAATTACATGAAAGTTGAAGCTACGTAGTGTTGGAGCTACATATAGTACAATTCTGTGTCATTAGCCATCACTTGTATGGAATATGAGTACTTTTTATTGATTAATTTTTTTAGAGGGAGAGAGAGAGAGATTTGAGAGAGAGAGAAAGAGAGAGAGAGATTTGTTGTTCCACCTAGTTGCGCATTCATCGGTTGCTTCCTGTATGTGCCCTGCCCTGACTGGAGATCGAACCCCTGCACCTTGGCGTACCAGGACAATGCTCTAACCAACTGAGCTACAGGGCTACATATGAGTATTTTTGCCTATTCTCAAAAGAAGTTTCCTCAGGAAGTTGGATAGCCCTCTTGGGAGATTTGGCAGTTCTCTGTTTGTCCTAAGCTCGCCCAGAGGGTGGGAGAGCAGTTATAGGTAGAGTCAGAGTACTGGGTCTGAGGTGGGTGAATGCTGTACAACTAAAGAGAGGTTGTATGCTGGTGCTTCTCCAGGGAGAAGACAGACTATTTCAGGTTTCCATTCCTAGACCTCAGCTTTCATGTGGGCTTCCTCTGAACCTTCAGTGGGAAACTCTTAGAATTCTTCAGCAACACATTCTTAAAGTCACACTTCCTTTTAAATCCTTTTAAAGTGTGGATTTGTATTATGATTAAAAAACCCCCACAAAACATGATTTTTTTTTCATTACTGGAACAATTTATAAGCAAGAGGAAAATTTATAAAATACAGAAAACCGTGAAAAAGAAATACAACTACAATTCCTCTATCCAGAGAAAACAAGTATTTATATTTTGATATATTTAAGTCTTTTTCAATGAATACATACATATATATTATTTTACAAATAATAAGATAATTTCAAGACTTCTGAGTATCTTAAAACAGAACAAAAACAGAACATTCAAAATTTAAAGCAACCAACATGGATTATTCTGTTGGTTTTAAGCATTTGACAATATATCTTTAGTAGTTTTACATGTCAGTAGGTATTCTTCTACACTATTATATTTAAAGGCTGTATAATATACCATTACATTCACGTATCATAATTTATTTAACGAATTTTCCTTTGTTGAAAATTAATTTTAAGTTGTTCTAAATCAATATAATAGGTATGTTCTTAGTATTTAACCATGATTACTCTCCTAGGATAAATTTTAGGATCTGGCCCCGCTGGTGTGGCTCAGTGGTTGTGCATCGACCCATCACCAAGAGGTTGCTGGTTCGATTCCTGGTCAGGACACATGCCCAGGTTGTGGGCCTGATCCCCGTGGGGGGCATGCAGGAGGCGGCCAATCGATGTTCTCTCTCATCGATGTTTCTATCTCTCTCTCCTTCTCTTTTCCTCTCTCTCTAATAATCAATAAAGAAAAAAAATTAAAAAAAAATTTAGGATCTGTTATTCTGGAGCAAACGTGATCAATACATATTTAAGGTTTTGATATTTATAGTCCAGTTTTTCAATAAGTATTTAAATAATTTATTTTGTCACCCAGTGTGTCTAACTAAGCTTGTTTCTCTGTACAACCTCAGTGCATCTAATCTGTTCCTTTCCCCCCATTATGTATCAGCTGCATGACTTAAAGAGAATTTACCTTACCATGAACTCCAAGAATGTGCTTTAAGTCAGTTATCAAACTGTTATCTTCCTTGCTGCTGTCATCATTTCAGGCATCAGCATTTAACACAGGTCTAATTCAGTTGGAAGTTGCCATTTATTTGGCCATGATGATTGGTTGATGTTTGAACACATGACCTAAATTTATCCAATCACAATGAATGCCAGAACTGAGCTGGTTAATAGAAGAAATGCTTTTTTCCCCTCTAAATGGTGTAGTGCAAAAACAGTTCCTGAAATTACTGTAACCATTTTGCTTCCATGAGAGTAGCCAGCTCTAGTACAATGCTGATACATCTCTGTATTATTTTTTAAATAAAATATCTTTGCTCATATACAAGCAAGAAAGAAAAGGTAGTTTACTGCTGTTTTTGTTTATATTTATTTGATTATATACAAGGCTGAGAATTTTTTCATATGTTTATTGGTAATTTTTATTATTTATGAATATCCTCATATTTTATGCTCATTTTTAAAAATTATGTTTTCATGTGTTTCTTCTTGCAGAAAAAGGATAAAACTTATAGTCATACCCCTTCAAACATTTTCCATATTAGTTACTTGCTTTTAAATTTTGATTGTTTTTTTTTTTAGATATCCAGAGGTCTTAAGTTTTTATATATTGAAATCTGAACTGCCTTATGACCTAGCAATTCCACTTCTGAGTATTCATCCAAAAAAATCCAAAACACTAATTCGAAAAGATATATGTATCCTTATGTTCATTGCAGCATTATTTACAATAGCCAGGATATAGAAGCAACCTAAATGACCATCAATAGATGACTGGATAAAGAAGATGTGTTATGTAGTATATACAATGGAATATTAGCCATAAAAAAGAATGAAATCTTACCATTTGCTACATATGGATGGACCTAGAGGGTATTATGCTAAGTAAAATATGTCAGACAGAGAAAGAAGAATACTATATGATTTCATTTATTTGTAGAATGTGAAAAAAAACAAAACAAATGAACAAACAAAACAGAAACAGACTCAGACACAGGAACAAACTGCTGATTGCCAGATAAGAGGGGGTTTGCAGGGCTAGGTGAAAAAGGTGAAAAGATTAAGAAGTACAAATTGGCAGTTACAAATAGTCACAGGGATATACAGCATGGGAAATATAATCTATAATATTGTCATCACTGTGTATGGAGCCAGGTCAGTACTGAACTTACTGGGCACTCACTTGGTAAGTTATATAAATGTCTAACCACTGTGAGGTACACCTGAAACTCATATTGAATATCAACTGTAGTTGAAAAAAATATTAAAAAATCAGAAAAAAAGAAATTCTTCACTTTGTCTTTCAGATTCTGCTTTTACTCATATTTTTTAAAGAATCCGTGTCCATTCTAAAATCAGGAGACTATTTACTTACATTCTCCTGTAGTTCTATATTTTTGTGCTTGTGTTCACACTTAAATATTTTGTTAATTTGGAAAGTATTTTTTTGTATGATGTATAATAGCTAAACTTTCTTACAAGTTTTAACAGCAACTAAGTATTTGAGGAAAATAATCTTCAAATATAAAAAGTACCAATAAATCATTTGTTATTTTGTTTTCTTAAATTAATTTCATGGGCAGTAGAAAAAGTTTTCCTCATTGGTTTGCTATTCCGGTGTGATGCTTAAAAATCCATTTTTTATAGGTAACTTTTAATTTAATATGTCTTTTTTTGCCCAACTGGGCATGTTGGTACCATGACGAAGATTAGATGTTTCTATGACTGCAGATGACATTTTTCTTTTTCTTTTTTTTTTTTTTAAGAAAGGAGCTTGCCATTATCTTCCAAATCCTGATACAAATGGCCCAGGAACTGGCTCACTGTATCCTATAAACACATTTCACCAACACTTTGTAGTGTATTTTCAAACAGGAAGTAGAGAACCAGGAACTAAAAAAAAAAAAACGTCTCCCTAAATACACTGTTCAGAGATTAACATCAGCAAAAAGAACCATGGCAGTTCTTCACTTTTCCTTTGAATTACAATCTTTTATGTTCTGAGGCATAGAGAAGGGAAAAGAAATTTCAGGCCTTAAGGGGACTTTTCAGATGAAATATTTTAGAGGACTCTTGTGCAGAGCACCTTAATGAGGTGAAGAAGATTTAGGCCATCTCTGAAGACCTGCAGTGAAAACAAGAACATGGTAATAATTTAGAGGTTGGGAGACTTTTAGATTTATATAAGGGACCCCAGAACTGATATTGTCCCATTACTGTAGAACTAGCTTAGTCTAAGAGGACCAAATGGGATACTGATTCTGCTTTGGATCTTTAGGCCTGTGTGGTGAGTGGACTCCACTGTGTGTTCTTCAAAGTATAAGGATGTTTATGGAAATGATAGTTCATTTTAACTTTGAAAGAGTAGCTAGGAATTGTCAATAGATGTGTTGGGACACTTGAAAGCTTTTTATACAAAAGGATGAAGTGGGCCTTTAATGTGTATACGGCATTAAGCAATAGAACTAGGAGCAATGAGCAGTGGCTACTCCAATGGATTTTGCTTCTTAAATATCATTTGCATCCATCCCACCTATCCATTTATGTCCATTGCTTCAGGTTAGTCCAGAAGTCAACAAACCTTCTCTGAAAAGGGGCAGACACTAAATATTTCAGGTTTTGTAGGCCACAGGTCTCTGTTGCAATCACTTAACTTTGCTGTTATAGTGTGAAATGTGAATAGAAAATATGTAAGTGAATTTTTGTGGCTGTGTTTCAGTAAAACTTTATTTACAAAAAGAGGTGATGGGCTGGATTAGGCCTGTGGGCCGTGGTTTGCTGACTCCTCATTTAGACCTTTAACATCTCTCATCTGAGGTGTTATAATGATTTCTCTTTCTTATGATCAGTTTACTTAATTTCAGTTCCATAAGAATTTATTATTTTAGGCACTCACAATACCAAGATAAAGAAGGCAAGATTCCTGTTATTGAAGAATTGACAGTTCAAAAGAAAAACAGATATGAAAGCCCATAACATTAATGTAACGAGTTAGGTTTGCTCTCTGCATTGTCTCCAGAATCAGCTTTCTAGAAGAGATGACCATTTCCCTTTTCTGCTAAAATACATTTAGTGGTACATATCTTAAAACATCATCACAAGTCCTTGATGAGGCATGCAGGTCTCCTATTACCTGGCTATCTGACCTGTCATCATCTTCCTAGACTCATCTTTTTCAGTTTCCACTTCCACACCATAAGTTCTAGCTACAGTAGATCTTAGTACTAGCTATGGCAAGAACACATACCGATATTCTCTTTCACACTCGGAGCCATCTGCATATGCTGTCCTGGAATGACCTCCCTTCATCCCCCATATCCAACAAGAGGAAGACTTTTCTATCCAAGCTGCTCAAGGATTGTAATGGGCTGCCTTGTTAGGTGGACAAGGGGACATGATGGTGAGTTCTTTCTCACTGGAATTATCCAAACAGGGATTGGCTAAACACTTGGCAGATGTGATGTATCAGATGCTATTGGAGCCCTGCCCAGATTCCCTTGAGCAGGCTTTCTATTGATCGTCAGACTACTACAGGTGTTGACTGTTAACATCACATACCTACATCCTTTTTCTGAGGATTTCTCTAACCTGATGGGAACCACATGCCTGGAGATGTCAGGGAGGTTATACCCTTTCCTTCTTTCTTTCTCCGCTAGCCCCCAGTTTGTAGCCAATGACTGCTGTGGAGGTGCAACAGCTCAATACCCTTGCCTCTGGGTGGGACCAACTCTGTGGTGTAATTCCTGCACCAGAGCTCCCAAGGCATTAGGCTGAAACGAGAATTCTGAAACTACATCTATTGTGGTAGTTGAGCGTTTCCTCAATAAATTACTTGCAAAAGAATCCTTAGAAAGGCAGAGAGATTAAATGACTTTTAAGATCATTCATTACTCTGTATGAGTTTATGTATGAAAGGAAATCTTCATACTCTAATCCTATCTCTATCTAGTCTCTATTACTCCAATCCTATTCCCATCATTTATTGTATCATCTTAACTAACTTTAGGGTCTCTCTAATTCTCAATTTCCTTATAAGTAAACCTGGGATAATAATAGTATCTACCTCAGAGTTGTGAGGATTAAAAGAGATAATCAATATAAATTTAATATAGTATCTGACACATAAGCTATACTCAATCACATTAGATATTTTTATTATTATCATCATAAACATTATTATATTTTCTCCAAAGAGAAACTATAAAGTTAGTGTAAGACAATAAGAAAATCACCTTAGTAAAGTAATGGAAACTATGAAAAATTCTTATTCTTTTTTTTTTTTTAATTTATTTTTGTTACAGATGTTTCTCCTTTTTTCCCCATTGACACCCTCCTCCCCATCCCCCCACCCAGTCCCCAGCTTTGTTGTCCATGTCCATCAGTTATGCATACATGCACATAAGTTCTGTGGTTTATCTCTTCCCTCCCCCCACCCCCTCTTCTGAGGGGTGTCAGTCTATACCCTACTTCCACATCTCTGGGTCTACCCTGTTCCTCAGACTGTTATGTTCATTATATTCCACAAATAAGTGAGATCATGTGATATTTGTCTTTCTCTGCTTGGCTTGTTTCGCTTAGGATAATACTCTCCAGGTCCCTCCATGTCGTATCAAAGGATAAGAGATCTTTCTTTCTTACAGCTGCATAGTACTCCATTGTGTATATGTACCACAGCTTTTTTATCCATTCATCCACTGATGGACACTTAGGCTGTTTCCAGATCTTAGCTATTGTAAATAGTGCTGCTATGAACATGGGGGTACATGTATTCTTTATGGTTGGTGTTTCAGGCTTCTTAGGGTATATTCCTAGAAGTGGGATCACTGGGTCAAATGGTAATTCAATTTTTAATTTTTTGAGGTAATACCATAGTGTTTTCCACAGTGGCTGCACCAGTCTGCATTCCCACCAGCAGTGTACTAGAGTCCCCTTTTCTCCACACCCTCGCCAACACTTGTTGTTTGATGATTTGTTGATGGCGGCCATTCTGACAGGTGTGAGGTGATACCTCATTATTGTTTTAATTTGCATCTCTCTGATGATTAGTGATGTTGAGCATTTCTTCATATGTCTCTTAGCAATTTGTATGTCCTGTTTGGAGAGGTGTCTATTTAGTTCCTCAGCCCATTTTTAAATTGGGTTCTTTGTCTTCCTTTTGTTGAGTTGTATGAGCACTCTATATATTTTGGAGATTAACCCCTTATCTGATGTATCATTGGCAATTATGCTCTCCCATAGAGTGGGTTCCCTATCTGTTTTGATGGTTGTTTCTTTTGCTGTGCAGAAGCTTTTGAGTTTGATGTAGTCCCATGTGTTCATTTTTCCCTTTGTTTCTGTTGCCTTAGGTGATGTATCAGTGAAGATTCTGCTGCGTATGATGTCCGAAATTTTGTTGCCTACATTTTCTTCTAGGATTTTTATGGATTCATGAGTCACATTTAAGTCTTTTATCCATTTTGAGTTTATTCTTGTGTATGGTGTAATTTGATGGTCTAGTTTCATTTTTTTGCATGTAGCTGTCCAATTTTCCCAACAGCATTTATTAAAGAGGCTGTCTTTACTCCATTGTATGCTCTTGCCGCCTTTGTCAAATATTAATTGAGCATAATGTCTTGGGTCAATTTCCGGATTCTCTGTTCTGTTCCACTGGTCTATATGCCTGTTCTTGTGCCAGTACCAGGCTGTTTTGATTACAGTAGCTTTGTAGTATAAGCTGATATCCAGTATTGTGATCCCATCTACTTTGTCCTTCTTTTTCAAGATTGCTGTGGCTATTCGGGGTCTTTGTTGGTTCCATATGAACTTTTGAAATATTTGTTCTAGTTCTGTGAAATATGTCACTGGTATTTTGATGGGGATTGCATTGAATCTATAGATTGCTTTGGGTAGTATGGACATTTTAATGATGTTAATTCTTCCAATCCATGAACAAGGTATGTGCTTCCACTTTTTTATATCTTCCTCTATTTCTTTTTTCAATGTCCTGTAGTTTTCTGCAAATAGGTCCTTTACTTCTTTGGTTAAGTTTATTCCTAGGTATCTTAATTTTTTGCCGCGATGGTAAATGGGATTGTTTTTTTAGTTTCTCTTTCTGTGAGTTCATCATTGGTGTATAAGAATGCCGTTGATTTCTTGACGTTAATTTTGTATCCTGCTACTTTGCCAAATTCATTTATTAAGTCTAGTAGATTTTTGATGGAGTCTTTAGGGTTTTCTATATATAATATCATGTCGTCTGCGAATAAAGACAGTTTCACTTCCTCCTTTCCAATTTGGATTCCTTTTATTTTTTCTTCACGTCTGATTGCTGTGGCTAAGACTTCCAGTACTATGTTAAATAAGAGCGGCGAAAGTGGGCATCCCTGTCTTGTTCCTGTTCTTAAGGGAAATGTTTTTAGTTTTTGTCCATTGAGTATGATGTTGGCTGTAGGTCTTTCATATATGGCCTTTAAAAATTCTTATTCTTGATGAACATATTTTATTTCTCCATATTGAGGATGGCTTTGTAGATGTAATTTTAACCTAGTTAATAGTAGGTGTCAGTTAAATATTTGTTGATGAATATAAAGACATGTTGGACTAAAGAGATTTGAATTTTGGGTGATTAGTAAGTCCTAAACAAAAAATTAAACTAAAGATAATTGAATTTAAGAAATTAGAAAGATATTCTTGGTCTGTGTAAAGAATAGTCCATTCCAATAGGTCTATTCTAGTTATATTACACATGTGTGACCTATAAGTCATAGACTTTGCTGTATATCACATTTCCCTTGAATGTCCAAATAACAATTCAAATGCTCAAACCCAATTGCAATCAGAAGTTCTGCCGTTTTACCAGATTTCCAACACTAATCAGTTTCTGGAATCTTTGAGCACCTTACTCATGTGCTGTACAAAGCTGTCCTGGATATTGTTTGCTATTTCATCCAGCTGTCTGACCATGGACCTTTGCTCCAATCTTCTGCAAGTTACTTATTGGGGTCTTGAGAATGGTTCTTTTTATTCCACTATTGTCTCCTTAACTGCTATGTCCAAATCAGATTTATTGCAGGTTTAGGGATTATAGGAAAGTATGAACAACTGTGGCAGATTATATTTTCCTAAAATGACACACTATCCCCCCAAATGGCCACACCATCCCTTATGCTTTCTTTACAAAGTGCTTTTTTTTAATTTGTGGATTTTAGAGAGAAAGGAAGGGAGACGGAGAGAGAGATAGAGACATTGATGAGAGAGAACATCGACTGGCTGCCTCCTGCATGCCCCCCACTGGCGATTGGGCCCACAACCTGGGCATGTGCCCTGACTGGGAATCGAACTGGCAACCTCTTGATGCATGGGTCGACACTCAACCACTGAACCACACTGGCTTGTTTTGTAATAATTTATCAGAAATTTAGTGGTTTAATGATATTCATTTATTATCCTAGTTTCTGTTGATCAAAAGTCCAGTATAGCTTAGCGGGGCTTCTTCTTGCAGGTGTCAATAGGCTGCAATCAAGGTATTGACTGGGCTGCACTTTTTATCTGGAGGTTTGTCTGGAAAGGATTCCCTTCCAGGCTTGCTCAGGTGTTTTTACAGTACCTTACAACTGTAGCACTGAGGCCTTCAACTCCCACAGGTGGCCTGCAATTTCTTGTCATGTGGAGCTATACACAGGCAGTTTACATCATAGCAACTTGCTTCCTCAAGGCCAGCAGAATAATCTCTCTTTCCAGTCTGCCAAGATGGAGCCTTATGTAGCATAACATTATCCTGGGAGTGACAGCTCATCACTTATGCCATATAACACAATGTATTAATTAGTCTGCTCAAGGTGTTGTAACAAAATATCATAGACTGGGTAGCTTAGACAACAGAATTTTATTTTCTCACAATTCTGGAGGATAGAAGTCTAAGATCAGGGTGACAGCGTGGTTGTGTCTGGTAAGCACTTTCTTCCTGGTTTGCAGAGGGCGATTTTCTTGCTGTGTCCTCACATGGCAGAGACAGAGGATAAGCTCTTTGGCGTCCCTTCTAATAAGGATACTAATCCCATCATGAAGGCCCCACCCACTAATTACCTCTCAAATGCCCATCCTCAAATGCCATCACATTGTAGTTTAGTGGCTTCAACATATAAATTTTGAGGAAGCACAAACATCCTGTTCATAATATATTTAAGCAGTGCTTTCTGTGGACCAACATAACACTACCTTTGCCTTATAACAGTGATTTTCAACCTTTTTCATCTCATAGCACACATAAACTAATTATTGAAGTTGTGCGACACACCAAAAATATGTTATATTTTTTGTCGATCTGATAAATAGGTATAATTTTGATTTATTCACACCAGAAGGTTATTGTGGTGTTGGCTGTTGTCATTTTTTAAAAATGTTTTTATTGATTTTTAGAGAGAAAGGAAGGGAGAGGAAGGGGGAGGGAGAGAGAGATAGAAACATTGATGAGGGAGAACATCGATTGGCTGCCTCCTGCATGCCCCCCACTGGGGATCAGGCCCATAACCAGGGCATGTGTCCTGACTGGGAATCGAACCAGCGACCTCTTGGTGCATGGGTCGATGCTCAACCACTGAGCCACACCGGCTAGACTGTTGTCATTTTTTTATTTGCCAATCTAAGGAAAAAGAGGTCAGTGACCTTGACTAGTCAGGTATTGCATGTTTTAAAAATTATTGCAGCATACCAGTTAAAAATTACTCCCTTATAATTTAGTCAAAGGAGTGACATTTTACCGCCTTTGACATACTCTATTGGTTAGAAGCACATTGTAAGGTTCACACTCCAGGGGAGGTAATTATACATGCACATGTCTCATTGGAGTCATAGCAGAGTGTGTCCACTATAGTGATGTTGACACATTCTTTCATCCAGGGGTGAGGTCCATTATATTTCTTCCTCTTGATCGTGAGTCCTTTTTTGTGACTTGCTTCTATCACATTAGAATGGGGTAGAAGTGCTGCTGTGTAAGACTTCTGAAACTAAATCATAGAGGACTATATGGCCTCTCTCTCTCTCTGTCTCTTCTTATCTCTATCCCTGAAGATATGTGCCTTTAGAGTCATGAAATATGACGTGTAAGCATGCCAGCCATTAGAGGATTTTAGTTCCCTGTCTTTGAGTCTTCCATCTGATACCCTAGACATTAGCATAGATAAATTACCTCTATTGTACCCTATTTGAATTCCTGACCTATAAAACCATGAACAAAATAAATGGATGCTCCTTGCCACTAAGTTTTGGGGTAATTTGTTATGTGTTCATAATAATTGGAACAACAATGAAAAAATAATTTAAAACTAGCTACTCTACTTATATAATGTTCCCAGACTCATATACCAAGACTCTCCATAAGAAGAGTTCTATTGGTCATCTGTTTTCTTAGTTTCTGGCTTTCTACCATGTTATAGAGATACTCTCCCTCCTTTCAATTAGAATGACTTGAAGAGGTCCTGCCACTTCCTACTTGAAGTTCAGACCTAACTTCTCAGGCTTTCAGAAAGGAAAAACATTATCTTAAAGGAGATATACACTCTGGATATTTATATCACCAGCAATGAGTACGCAGCCATTGACATTTCCTGGGGGCACATAAGCACCATAATATTTTAGTTTTCCATGCCATTGTGGGTTCTTTGCTTATTTTTCCTAGTCAAATTATGTGTTAAATTGTCTTATCCTAAAACAAAGATCCAGTCTTTTCTTAGAGGTGAATCGAATACTGAATATCTAGGGAATGAGAAAACTATTAAAATGGCATTTTCCCCTCTCATATCTCAAAAATATGAAAGTCAAAGCTCAAACTAGAGAACTGATGATTTCTCTCTTTCTTTTTTTAATCCTCATTCAAGGATATGTTTATTGATTTTAGAGATCAGAAGGGAGAAAGAGAGAGAAACATCAATGTGGGAGAGAACATGGATTGATTGCCTCTCGTATGTACCCCGGTTTAACCCAGGAATGTGCCCTGACCAGGAATCAAACCGGCGACCTTTTTAAGCTCCAACCATCTGAACCACACTGGTGAGGGTAAGACTGGATAATTTCTATGGTATTTAAGAAGATAGATTCGTAAGAGGTCAAGGAATCATCTCACTTTAAGGCAAGTAGCCTTTCTTTCTTGCTGTCATTCTGAGTGTTTGGTAACAGGGATAAGTGGGATATGTTCAGAAGAGACCTAACCTATATTAATAAATTCCTGACATTTCTGAATGCAACACTACCTCCAAATTAAGAAGAGTTGTGATTTGCCATGTAATAAAATAAGAATGATGAAATTCAGCAAAAAATCCATATTCTTTAACTAAATTGCTCCTGAAGGGCATTTGCCATTGGCAAAGCTTTAAACTTAAAATGTAGTTTCCTGGGAATTTGTCTTCATTTTTTAAGTAGTGGTTTGTCAACTTGTCATCTGTTTCTTAGACCACTTTTCTTAAGTAGTTCCTAACACCACAGAAAGTACTGCTTAAATCGTTTGTCCTTGTATACATGACTCTCAAAAACAGGAACCCAGGGGCAGTTGGAAGGAAAGAGAAGGAAAAAAAACCCCGTGTATCTTATATTCTATTACATCACTGGGTCATATGTTTTTGTCAACAACCATACCATCTGGTCAGTTAGAAATGGGTTTAATAAATATTGTAGATGATACCAGCTACCTGTCCAGATTTGCTCAAGGGACTAATGCGCAGAGTTTCAGAACCTTCCCAGGACTCATTAACAGACATCTGATGGAGGGATGCCCAGTGACTTCATGATGCCCACAGGGAATTTGCATGTTATGGAGTTGAGGTGCTGTCCTCAGGAAATTATAGTTTTGTCCTGTTCTTCAATATTGACTTCCCCCTATAGTCACTGCCAAAGAGGACCTTTCCATGCTTGCCAGCCTTCTTTCCTTTTGCAGAGTGTGAGCCATTTTGATTAAGTATGCACCTCTCTGTTTCAGAGAGACCTCTCTGCATTCCCTTGTTAGGAGAACTACAATTCTCTTCTGAGGATTGTTGGTCCTATCATTTATCAAAAAAATGAGATTCTGACCAGTGCAAGCACAGTAGTCCTTGCAATAAGGGTGTAGTTGTGACTTGCATCACAATAAAAATAACATTCAGTGTACTTGCTGCAGATATTTTCTAGTAAAAACTCAGTCCTTTAAATCTTAAATTTCCATTTCATCAATCTGTCTGTGAATTTTACCTACAGAGCATTTGTATTGGTGGAGGGTGCTGGTGGCAGTGGTGATCAGGAGGACAGCATCGCTTCCATTTTCTAACGCACTAGATTTTTGACTAATCTGAAGATAATTGAGAGACAGGTTTAAAATGTTTGCAAATGCAGAAGCATTTTTTTTTTTTTTTAGCAGATTAGCCAGAATCAATCAGTCTTCAATGGGAAATTTTTCTTAAAAAGAAAATCTCATCCATTCTGGTCACTTGAAAATAAACTTTCTCTTTTACAGGAGAAAAATGTGGTTTAATTCCAGGTGGTCATTTCTTACTCAAGCTTCAATATGCTATGTATAATCATCTCTTCATTTATGCCTTGTCTAATTTCTCCAGAGGGTTAGTTGCTTCTTCATAAATTTTCACATATTCCCTTAGGAGGGACCAATCTCCATTGCTCCATTGTAATGCTTAACACAATGTATTGTAATTATCTCTTTATGTGTTTATTTTCCTCAATAAATTTGAACCTAAATGTCAAGGACTATGTGTTTTGTCCCCACATTTCTATAGCTAGCAGCTAGCATAATGGTAAATGCTTCTTAAATGTTTCTTATATGAAAAAAAGTTCTTCCGGTGTAACAGGATGTCAGGTTATTTGCCTCCTAACCTCAGACGTTTCTCCTATAAGCTTCTACCTCTTACAGTGGATTTCCATGCCCAAGGGTGATTCAGTTTTATTCTCAGTATGATTAGATTTTTTTCTATGTGCATTGTTGTATTCTTATCCAAATGTAATTATCCTGCAGCACAATTAACAGTAATATCAAAATGAGTAATTAGGATGACATTTACTAATGATGTTTAAGATCCAATTGCTACCCCTCCTTTATTTTTGTTTCTAAGGGACTGTGTATTTATCCTGTAAATACTGTAAATCCCATCAAGAAGAGCATACTGGAAGAGGAGGCAGGTACTCCCATATTCTTGATCCAGAAGGGAAGGAATAGGCTAAGTTTGCATGCATTTGTTTTTTTGTGTGTGTTTTTTTTTGGACATTGCGTAGTGCATTATATCATCATCAGTACTGCAGACATAAAATTCTAATTTTTTTCAAGAAATAACACAGCATATTGTGCTATCTGGCAACTAAGTATTTCATTAAATTCTGTAGACAACTCTTCAGTAATCAGATGTTTAAAAGAGTTTAGGTCTATGTAAAATATGTCATTTTTCTCCTTTTATTCTTTCTCTTTTGCTCCAAATATTGATCTAAATACAAAAGTAGCCCAGCTGATGTGGCTCAGTGGTTGATCATTGATGCATGCACCAAGAAGTCACCGGTTCAATTCCTGGTCAGGGCACATGCCCAGGCCTGATCCCCAATGTGGGGGGCATGCAGGAGGCGGCCAATTGATGTTCTCTCTCATTGATGTTTCTATCTCTCTCTCTCTCCCTTCCTCTCTCTCTCTAATCAATAAAGAAAAAAATTTAAAAAAATACAAGAGTAATGTAATTTTTAAAAAAGGAGTGATGAGGCCTAGGTATATTGCTAAATCATGCTTTTTGTTTCTCTCTATGAAAATGATTTTGTTTTTATAAAAATCCACCTTTATTTTTTTTTTGGGGGGGGACTTTCCTGTTCATGGTTTATTATTTTAGGTTTTATATTTCATGTCTTAGCAGTTTTCTATGGAATATATTATCTGTATTACACATTTGATATTTATATTGTACCTGAATCAACACACACTGATTGTCCTGATTTTTTTGAAGGTGTGTTTCATGTATGTAGACCTGTCCTCCCCAACTAGACTGTAAACTTTTGAGAACAGGGATACTACTTATATTTGTTTGTATTCTCAGCAGTGCTTAATATAATGCTTGTCCAAAGCAAACATTCAATATATGTGTTGATTGATTTATTCACCTCACCATCTAAATGGTGTTTCAAGTCAGAAATGCTATTTTAAACATTATGGTTCATTTCTTTTTAAGCATTTAGGATTGACTTTTTCCCGTGAAACCATATCATGTAATTGTACATGGGTCCATGTCATGGTTAAGAGCACAGTTTCTAGAGTCAGCTACTTGGGTTTGAATCCTAGCCCTATCATCTGCTAGCTGTGCAAATACTTTGCTGAACAAATGATTTACTTCTCTTCTTCTCAGTTTCCTCATTTATAAAGTGGGGATCATAATAGTACTAACCCATGGAATTGTGGGGATTAAATGAGTTAAGATTATATATATATAATCTTATATATATATATATATTATATATATATAATATATATATATATTATATATATATAATATATATATATATTATATATATATAATATATATATATATATATTATACTCACAAAGGGCTTAAAATAAGTGTTATATAAGCTATGTTTATATATGAAAAGAGTTCTGAAGTTTCATAGGATTCTAGAACATTGGGATTGAGAGGAACTTTTAAAACCAGTGTGGAAAGAAAATGGTCAGCGGATCTGGCTTTGAGCTTTAGTGGTAACACTTCTGAAGTGATTTCATTTATGAAGCAGACATGCTAAGTAATGTCATTACTGATCTTAAAGGTGTTTTGAGGGTTAGATAGAAAAATTACTCTAGATCACATTGTAAATGATAAGACACTGTTATTAGTATGTTTGTTATTATTACTACTTGTATGGTAATAAGAGTTAGTTATTATTATTTTTTTCCATCACCATTTTTCCCCTCTATGAGCTATTAGTTATTTATTTATCTAATAAATATTTGTAATCCAGTAATAGTCTGTGCTTATTTGTAATGTTACGTGGGGTTATTTAAATACTGACCCCTCTGCTAAAGTTTTCATTTGGCAGTTTTAGGATAGGTGTGAGTAGGTAGATAAGAACAATGTTTACCAGAAAATTCTCAGCTCAGTTTTTCTATACTGACAGACTGCTTTAAATTCCTTATATGTGCACTTAGACCTGTTATGGATTATGTCTCATATGTGCTTTTCCAAGGATTCTCTGTAAATGAAAACAAACAACAAAGAACATTCCCTATACAGACCAAGATATATATATATAAATATAGGCTTCACATATATTATACTCAGAGGTTTTTCCCCACTTAGGAAATATCTTTTGGTTTTGCATATTGTAATTTTCTTCTCCAGGGAAGGACTGTGTGGCAGGTAAGTGCTGAAGGCAATTATGTTTTAGTTCAAGATGGTTTCCTGTTTTATGCTCAAATATATCTTCACAGGGACTAGTCATACTTGAACAGTCTAAACTTTAAACCAATACTTTTCTAGATGTAGGAGCTAGCAGTTTTGAGAGATTTCTTTATGAGTGGCATAAGAGAGTGTTATATAGTTTTAATAAAAACAATGAGTCTATTTCTTCTCTTTGTAAAGGTCTAATTTAAGCCTATTCTTTCACTTGCCCTCTCAACATTGAATCATTCTTATTTTCAACACTTGAAGGATTTGACAGAATTCATGATTAGTTACAAATCACAGAAACCTGAACATAGAAGTTCTATCTGCTTTAGACATTACCTTGGTAGGATTATTTGCAGGTGACTTAGTAGTCCAAAGGTCTTTGATTCATCTTTGTTTTCTTGACATAATGTGGATGTCTGGTGCTTATTAAATTTCCAGTAAATATTTAATGAGGAATAATAATGGCTTATGTTGTATCAGACATTATGCTAAGTGTTTTACTTGAATTATCTCCTTTAATCTTCACCTAATGAGGTAAACATTGTTATTATCCTTATTTTACAAAGGAGGAAACTGAGGTACAAAAAACTTGAGTAACTTGCTCAACTTCTAAGACCTAGTGAGTGGCAGAGACTTTGAGTCTTTTCTTTCCAGAGACTGGCTCTAAAAATCTGCCATTTATTAACTTAAAAATGAGAAATGAATGTATTTGACTTAATATGGAATCTTTCAGAAAAATTTTTGGACATGGTATGAACTATAGGAAAGTAGCAAGGTTTATCAGGTGTATACACATATACACATATACAGGGGTGGGCAAAAGTAGTTTATAATTGTGAGTGTGTAGAACACAGAGTTTATTATTGTATTATTTTCCATATGAACAACTGTAAACCTACTTTTGAGACCCCATATGTGTATATATGTATTTTTATAAACACATACACATATATGTGTATATATATGTATATGTGTGTGTTTACGCATACCTCCTATCAATTACAAAAGGGGTGGATCTTATTAGCTAATCCTAAATGCTCTCAGTTTGGAATTGTTCTACTACTCGAGAAAGGGAAAATCGGTAGAGTGAGGCAAAGGAGACATTCCTGAAACATGACCCATAGGACATGTCGGAAAGGCCCGGAGAATAGAGTTGTTTTGGAGTAGACTACTCTTACATGCCAAAGAAAATTTCTCTCAAATGAAACAGTCAGATAAAGAACAATTTCAAATTATATTTTACAGTCAGTTTCACTTTTGTATTAAGATAGCTGCAGAAACAGAAAAAAAGCTCCTGTCCCTTTCTCAAAGAACTGGTGAGAAGAGATTGAAGAATAAGCATTAGTTTGCTAATGGCCATCTTCAGTCATTAAAAAATGGCCTGAGAATAACTTCGCCAAAACTCAGCAGGACACTGACACAGAACGGGGAGAGACAGCTTTGCAGACTCACCAAGCACAGGGTTTCTTTGCAGTTTATGCTCTGCTGAAAAAAATATTGTAGAATTATGTTTCTTTGAAGATTAGTAAACTTCCTAGAAATCATATTAAGAAGAAAAAAAGTTTCTGCCTGAGCAGAGATATTTGAGTTTGTTGACACGGTATCCGAGTGGTTATGTAAACACCGGCGTCAGGCACTTTCCTCCCACAAGTCCACTGAATCACAAACTCTAGATGTTTGCATTTCCTCACTTGCTCTCTGACAAAGATGCTATAGAGAACTGACTAGGTCACAGCACAATCCTCTCACCAACATTCTCTTGTTATTTCTTAACCACCAGCATTCTTAGTACAAGGTTTCTAAAAGAACATTCAACAAATGTGAAACAAATATTTGGCATAATTTGCATGTTATATAATATAAAATTGAATCTGGAGGTTGTATATAAGTAGCAAAGGTTTCACAAAAATCTCTGTTCTCATTAAGTATTTACCAAATTAACCAATTGGGGTTGGAAAGAAAATCTAAAGGAAAAAGAAGAACAATAATTTCAAAGCCAGAGATCTGAGTCTAAATGTCTGTGTTTCCTGTGTCCCTAGGTCATTATCCACTTTTGGTTTACGCCTTCATTATTTTTTCTTTAATGATTAGTTTTCTCCCCA
Organism: Tadarida brasiliensis; assembly: GCA_030848825.1. Classification (NCBI taxonomy): domain Eukaryota; kingdom Metazoa; phylum Chordata; class Mammalia; order Chiroptera; family Molossidae; genus Tadarida; species Tadarida brasiliensis. The sequence continues at coordinate 52,290,858 of CM061264.1, forward strand.
ATTATAATGGATCTTCTATTATGATTTCTATTCTGCTTCTTTCTTCTTCTGTAAGACAGCATCTTGCATCTTGGCCCTTATTCAAAGGTTTCTTTTTCTTGATTTATAGAAAGTAATTTACTTTCAGATGCTGGAGGCAGGATGGCAAATGAGGAATTAAAGTGCTCACCAATATTTGTACTCTACTCTTTCTCCTGGAACCCCTACTTTCCTAGTCATCTCACATTTAGTAGGTGTTAGTTCTGGCCAGTGGGGTACAGAGTGATGAATGCCATCATTAGGCTGGTCCCTGAAACTTCTGGTAAAGTCCCTCCACTATTATTTTATTTATTTATTTTTTATCCTCACCTGAGGACATTTTTGCATTTATCTTCAGATAGAGCGGGAGGGAGAGAGAGAGGAAGAGAGAGAGAGACACACATCGAGTGGTCGCCACCCACGTGACCCCAACCGGGGCTGGGGACAAACTGCAACCGAGGTACGCGCCCTTAGTGGAAACCGAACCCGGGACTCTCTGGTCCACGGACCGATGCTCTAACCCTGAGCCAAACCAGCCAGGGCCCTCCACTATTATTTTAACTTTCCTGGTCTGGTGGCTAGTGCTGGAGCAGTGCTATCCAATAGGAGTAGGCAGTCAGTATATACATAATTTATAATTTTTCAGGAGACACATTAAAAACAATAAAAAGAAACAAGTGTAATTAATTCACTAACCTATTTGTTTTACACAATATCTCCAATATATTATTATTTCAAAATATAATCAGTATAAAATTATTTAAAAAGATAGTTTATTTTCTTTTTTTATACCACATCTTCAAACCAGTGTTTGGTTTATACTTATAGCTAATCTCAGTCCAGACTGAATCCCCCTTTCAAGTGCTCAATGGCCACATATGGATAGTGGTTATTCTCCTGGAGAGGACATTTCTGAAGGATGACGTGAAGAGAATGGCATAGCTATTAGATGGAAAACCCGTGGGTCACTGAATGACTGTAGAGAAGTGTCATATACCACTGATCTATACTGAACTCTAATGTGAAATAAACCTTTGTTAAGCTATAGAAATTTCTGGGTTTATCAGCTAGTGTACTGGGGAAGATTAGATAATTGTACCGCAGATACTTTCTGTCTTTCCCCAGTCTTCTCTTAAAACTCCATGAAAGGAGCATTCCTTCCTACCTCATTGATGTTGGGCTTGGCCATGTGATTTTCTTTGGCCAATGGAATGTTGACAGAAAAAAAGAGAGTGCTGGTTCTAAATCTAGGCCTTAAGACATTTTATGTGATTTTAATTAATATTCTTTGAGCTTTTTTCTCTCCTACTTAAAAAAAAAGAAAACATTCTTTGAACTTTTTTTTCTCTCCTAGTTAAAAAAAAAGAAAACATTCTTTGAACTTTTTTTCTCTCCTAGTTAAAAAAAAAAAGTGAGCCAGATGATCCACTGGTCCCAAAAGAATGAGAAACACATTGAGCAGTCATGAACTAAACTTGTGGTCGGCAATTAAGCTCAGCTGAGTCTCTCTGGATCAATTGAACATCAGTCAACCTGCAGATGTGTGAGCAAGTAATAAATGCACATTGTTGTATGCAGCTGTATTTTGGGGTGGATTTTTATACAGCATTATTGTAATAATAGCTGACTGATAGAACTACCCTAATATAATTTTATTTCCAATGGATGAATCTCCACCCCACTACCAATCCATAGTCCTCCCTTCCTTTGGTTCTTTCCCATGTTCCATCTCCTCTTCCATTCCTTTCTTGCCTTTCATAATCACCTGATTCATACCCTTCTGTGTTATCTGCCAATGTTAGTCTGCTTTTTGTCTTATAATTATTTACATGTGCAATTCAGAGGTTAACCAATATCTTCTTATTACCTGAGATCTGAATATACAATCATTCATGGAATCATCCAAAACTCTTTTTGAAGTCTTGATACCTTGCAGACACTGTTATAGTCTACAAGGACACAACAGTGCACAAGAAGAGCTGTTCTCATGATACTTGCATTTGCGGGGGACAATACACACATCAAAACATTTAGGAAATTTATAGTATTGCTATAAAGACAAGTGAAGAGGAGGTTAGAGGTTGGAGACAGAGGGTGGTTATTGCTATAGAAATGATTTCATAGACCCCTTATTCTATGCCCTGCAGAAATATAAACCCTTTTTAGGATATTTGCCTGTTGCTAGGGGCTTATGTTCTTATACTTCTCTGTGGCTTCCAACTGCTTCCATTGAATTAGTTGAATTTCAGGATTATTTTTGTCATTTTGTTTGTCTCTGTTCTACTTTGTGTAAACTAACTTCATTAAATTATTATCACACAAACCATTCACACAAAGGCATTTGGGTATACATACGACTTTACCCATGGTATTGAGAATATGGAATTATTCATCATGGTAACATAATTTAAAATTCAATATTAGCTATTCCTGATTCAAAAAGTCTTAAAAACTAGACTCTAGCTTCCTGCCATGATGGTTTTTGTTGTTGTTTATATTTTTATGTATTTATTCTTTTGTTCTAATCTCTCTTTTGTTTTCTTCAGCAGAGCAATTTAGGTAGCACTTTCCTATACTTGGTTACACTGACCCAGGCCCCCAGAGTTTCAATTTTCTGCTTTGTAGCTTACAACATTATTTCACTAGACATGAACACACTGAGGTTTAAAGGCATTATATTATATGCTCAAGGTCATACAGCTAGAAAATGTGGAGCTGAGATTTTGTTCTAGTCTATCTGATGTTAGAACTAATGTTTGCAAAGTAAAAACAAAGTTTATAGTCATATCATTTAGGGGAGCAAACATATAACTTATTTTTAACATTTATTTGCTGCCTAGAGCTTCCAGAAAAGAACATAGCCTTGCCAACACCTTGATTTTATCCCAATGAGACTCGTGTTAGACTTCTAACTTATAGACCTGCAAGACAATAAATGTGTGTTATTTTAAGCCACTAAATCTGTGGTAATTTATTACAATAGCAATAGAAAACTAATATACCTGGAAATATACTGGGCCAAGACTTCTCTATGAGGCATGCGAACTCAGAGTTCTAAGATTCTCCTGAACTTTTCTGAGGATTCTAAGATCCCTCATCCTGACAGTCATCCCGAAGGGTCATGATCCCAACACCTTCCCCTACTCACAACACTGGCCAAATTTCCCTATATTCCTCACTAATGAAAAATACCTTTCTGCTTCCTATGATTAGTTGAACTTTTTCTATGGCTCTTACAACACCATGCAGTTTTCCTAACATTGTCATTTATGGTACAAAATTTATGTCTTATGTTCTTCATTCTTTTTAATATTTTTTAAAACTCAAATATGGTTTTTTTTTATAAAGAAGTATATATATATTTTTAATTTTTTATTATTTTTTATTAATTTCCTTTTGTTACAGATGTTTCTCCTTTTTTCCCCCATTGACACCCTCCTTCCCCTCCCTCCCTGCCCCGTCCCCAGTTTTGTTGTCCATGTCCATTGATTATGAGTACATGCGTACAAGTTCTGTGTTCATCGCTCCCCTCCCCCACCCCCTCTTCTGGCAAATGTCAGTCTGTACCCTACTTCCACATCTCTGGGACTACCCTGTTCCTCAGACTGTTATGTTCATTATATTCCAGAAATAAGTGAGATCATATGATATTTGTCTTTCTCTGCTTGGCTTGTTTCACTTAGGATAATAGTTTCCAGGTCCTCCCATGTTGTCGCAAAAGAAGTATATTTTTTACGATCTAAGGCTTTCAAGACTATTGATTCTATACTGAGGTTCTAGAGCATAGTTTATAAATTAAAAAGTGAAAACAATAATTTTAAATTTTGCTAGTTTTGCAAAAACAATCTAGCTTACTGCCTATGGAGAAAATTCAACTGTTGCCTGAATAAAGGCAAGGATGGAATACCTTATAGTCTTCATAGGATTCCCTGTTTATCTTTTTAATTTCCATTGGATCAATAGTAATGACTCCTTTTATTTCTGATACTGGTAACCTATGTCCTCTCTGTCTTTGTCTCTTATTAGTCTGACTAGAGGTTATCTTTTTTTATTTTTGATATTTTAAAAATACAGCTGTAGAGTTCCTTGATTTTATTATTCTCTTTTCAATTTCATTAATTTCTATTATAATTTTTATTATTTCTTCTGCTTGTTTTAGACTTAAATTGTCATTCTTTGTCTTATTTTCTATAGTTCACTGTTAGCATATTGATTTTAGATCTTTATTTTCTAAAGTATGTATTTAATGCTATACATTTCCTTCTAAGTATTGTTTTCACTGCCTCCCACAAATCTTGAATTGCATTTTTATTTTTATTTAGTTCTAAGTGTTTTCCTTAAGACACTTTCCCTTGATCGATGCATAGTTTAGAAGTCATTCTTTAATTCTCAAATACTTGGACATTGTCCAGATATCTTCCTCTTATTGACTTTTAGTTTAATTCTTTTGTGGTCTGAGAATATGCTTTGTATAATTTCTATTCTTTTATATTTTATGGTGTGTTTTAGGGCCCATAATGTGGTCTATCTTGGTGAATATCTCATGTGAGCTCCAGAAAATTGTGTATTCTGCTGTTGTTGGATGGTGTATTTTATAAAGGTGAATTAGATCAATTTGATGATTGTGCTGTTCAGGTCAAATATATCCTTATTGATTTTATGCTTTCTTGATCTGTCAATTACATTTATCAATACTCCAATTACAAGAGTGAATTTGTCTATTTCTCTGTTCAGTTCTATCAGCTTTTGTCTCATATATTTTAACACTGTTTTAGGTGTATACACATTTAGGATTGCTATGTCTTCTGTAGAATTGATTTTGTTAATATTATGTAATGTCCTATTTGTCCATGATAATTTTCCTTGTTCTGAAATCATCCTTGTCTGAAATTAAGACAGCTGCTTTAACTTTCTTTTGATTAATGTTAGCATGGTATATCTTTTCTATCCCTTTAATTTTAATCTATCTGTCTTTACATTGAAAGTGAGATGCTTGTACACAACCTACAGGTTGGGTCTTGCTTTTTAAATCTACTTTGACAATCTCTGTATTTTAATTGGTATATATTGACCATTCACATTTAAAGTAATTTTTTACCCTGACCGGTGTGGCTCAGTGAATTGAGAGTTATCCCATGGACTGAGTGGTCCTAGTTCGATTCATGGTCAGGGCACATGCCTGGCTTGTGTGCTTGATCCCCAGTTGGGGTGTGTACAGGAGGCAACTGATCAATGTTTCTCTCACATTTATGTTTCTCTCTCTCTCTTCCTTCCTCTAGCTCTAAAAAAAGTTAAATAAAAACATATCCTCTGTTGAGGATTTAAAAAAAAAGCTGAACATATTGTATTGAGTAATGAGAACTACATTAGTTTTCTATTGCTGTTGTAACAAAGTACCACAAACAGTGGCTTGAAACAACACAAAATTATTATCTCACAGTTCTGGAGATTATAAGTCTAAAATATGTCTCCCTGGGCTAAAATCTAAGTGTAAGCATTTCTTTCTGGAGGTTCTAGGGGAAAATCAGAAGCCTTTTTCTAGCTTCAGTGACCACCTGCATTCCTTGACTTGTGGCTGCATTCACTCTATCCAGCTGAATCCTTTACATGCCGCCATCTCTTTGGTTCTCTCCCTGCTTCCCTCTTTCACTTCACCGTATGATTTCATTGAGGCCGCCTGGAAAATCCAGGACTCCATCTCCATCTCAAGGTCAGCTGATTGGCAATGTTAATTCTATCTGAAATCTTAATTCTTCTTCTCTGTGTAACCTAACATATTCACAGGCTCTGAATTAAGGCATGGACATCTTTTGGGGAAGGGGGTACAATATTTTGCCTACCACAGGAACTGAGTTCAATAGGCCTCTAGCTTGAGGATTTATGGTTATCTGGCTAGGAGCTGGGCTTTGTTTAGTGTTTTCTGAAACTACAGGTGCTGGGGGCTTCAGATTCCTTTAGTGTAGTGTTTTAGGTCCCCTCTTGACTTTGACGTCCCTAAATGCCTCCTCAGAGAAAATCTGTGTCCTGTGGCTCTTTCAGTTGTAATGAACTATTATAATTGAGCTCTGTTGGTGTGGTGGTAGTGTGTGTGTGGGGGGGAGAGGGAGTGTTTTGTAATCTGTTTAAATCTCAGTCTTTTAATGGGCCCATGACTCTGTCCTATGACTTTCACAAGCGTTTCTTTTTATATAGATCCCTTTTCCCCCTTAGATGAGACAGGAAAGGTAGAGGACACTGGAGTGAGAAGAATGTTCTTCCCTCCTGGCTCTGAGAAAAGCATCTGGTAATTTTTTCTTTTACCCTGGAGGGTAGGCTTTTGTTTTGAAGACTCTGGGCATACATTGCAAGGATTATTCTTCCCCTTCTCCTGTTAAAGTCATGAGGAGATCTTTTTTGTATCTTCACCATGAAAATCTGGTGGATTTCCTGTAGATAAAACCATAAAAGTTTGGATGTCTGCCTAAGACCGCAGCCCCCAGGAGTTTCTCATACTCACACTAGTCCATAGTCATCTTCCAGAAATTTGTCAGAATTACCATTTCTGTGTTCCTATTAGTGTATAGCTGCAGTGGCTTCTGCTTCAGGTAAGGATATCTTGTCTGTGCTTGTTTCTCCAGATTTCTCCAGGCTGGCAGTTTGCTCTGAACCTCATCTATCTGATGGGTCCAAGAGAAGTCATTGATTTGGTTTGTCCAGATTTTTCTTGTTGTAAGAAGAGCAACAACTTCCAAGCTTTTTACATGTCAGAGCTGAACCCTTTTAAAGCCTGTTCACCTTTATCTTCACTGCCACTTAGTTCTCTCCTCATAGGAATACCTCCTGAATTTGTCATCATCATAATTTTCCCTCCTCAACAATTTAGACTCCAGTAGCCCTTTTATTCTTTGCTTGTGGCCTTCTAACTTGCTGCCCTAGGTGATTTTTTCCATATCTTCTCTTCTAATTCTGAAACATACATTTCATGAAATGCCCCTAACTTTTTTATTCTAAGAGCCTCCTATAGAACCCTGCCCCATTTCTTTACAGATTGTCCACTGGATTTTCCTATAGCCGTCTAATTGTTGTTCTCTTCTGGTGAAGTGCAACCATAATTCATTTTGCCTTCCTTTTTCACGCCCTCCATTTCCAGGTTGATTTACAACAAATCAAGTTTATGCTCCCTGACCTGAGCTGAGTCTCTAGAACCACTTTCAACCCTTGCACTTGTCTTTGGTTCACTCCCTTTCCCAGTGCATCACTGAGTATTGTAATTATATATCTCTCTCCTGAACTCAGCTCTTGTTCTCAATTTCAAGAAATAGCACATCACATCTTTCAACAAAAATTGAGGCCATCAAAACTTCCTCAGCTTCTCTTTTTATCCATGATTGGCTCATAAATGACATAAGAACTATATACATTGACAAGGAAGAAAAAAATATGGTCCTTGTGTCTAAGGAATTTAAAAAGGCATACATGCTCAAGTACAATATGAGTGCTACCTACAGCAAGTGCTAAGTTTGTAATAATAACAACAAAAATTTGAAACTTTAAATGTGTTATTTTATTTTATGCATACAACCACTGGGAGGGTGAGTATAATCATGACCCCCATTACATAGATGAGTGAACTGAGGCTCAGAGATATAAATACAACTGAGTGAATAAATGGTAGAATCAGGGTTTGCAATCCTATCTGATTTATAAAAATAATATTCTCCTGTAAATTTAAGTGTACTCTTTTGCCAATATTTTGTTGACTTTGTTCAATGCTCCCTTTCAGAGTTGTCCCAAACCTCTGGAGAAATGCAAGCACTCCCAGCAGTGGGCTACAGATATTGCCTTGTTCTTATGTCTTTTCCCAGGCCCTGATTTCTGATTTCTAGGATTACTTTCCAGTCATCAAAGTGGAAACAGATTAGGTGAGACAACGTGGATATATAGTTATGCTATTTATTGTTAACCATGCCTTTGACTAATAGCAGGAGATACAAAATGTCAGTAGTGATGGAAACTTCAAGCAAACAGGCTAAAATTTATCCTTTTTTTTCTTACATAATTCATATTCTTTTGTTTGATGGTATTCTTCTTTGTCAGGAGGACAAACTCTTTCACAGACCTTCCCATGGTTGGAGACTACTTGACTTTGTGAAATCTTCCTGCTTTTCACTTGTTCTTTCAATTGCAGGTATTTTTTTTCTTATTTTATTCTCATTATCATCAAGTTGGAGGTTCCCCTTTCACAGATATCCAAAAAGGGAATAATAATAATAATAATAATAATAAAAAGCTTAATGTGGCTTTGACAAATATCTTTACTTCTATCTAATTAGATTCCCTTTGCACTCTTGGCCACCCTCACTCCTGTGGTGTAGAAAGAAGCAAGCCACTGGACGGTGCACCTGTTTTCTTCTCTTTTAACTCTTTCCTCCCCAAAGTTAGTCTAAACTGACTATTTCTTCCTACATATACAACGTAGCTCCTTCTAATTCTACTAGCTAACTTAATGCCTTCCTCTCATCTTCTCCCACAGGTTACTTCCATGATCTATACTTTCTAGTTAACATTCTCATTCAAGAATAGTCTCTGAGCCCGGCTGGTGTGGCTCAGTGGTTGAGCGTTGACCCATGCACCGAAAGGTTGCCAGTTCGATTCCTGGTCAGGTCACATGCCCAGGTTGTGGGCCCAATCCCCACAGTGGAGGGCATGCAGGAGGTGGCCAATCAATGTTCTCTCTCATCTATGTTTCTATCTCTCTCTCCCTCTCCCTTCCTTTCTCTCTAAAATCAATAAAGAAAAAAAAAGAATAGTCTCAGCATTCACAAATTATCCTTTAATTGAGAGTTATACCCTTATGCGAGCTACAACACTTTTTTTTAGACATGACAGCTTAATATTTTGTTTCAAGTTCTTTTTGTACTCAGTAGCAGATGCCTGAGAGTTCTTCAACAGCTTTCAAAGTACTTACCTTTCAATCAGCAACTTTCTTATGTAAAGGGACAAGGGACCATCAGCTTCAATATGCTATTTAAATGTACCACAATTCCCATCAGCCACCCATGTGCCAATTTTATACAATGGTCTTTGTTTTATTTACTGCTTATATAGAGTTATCTGCCAACTATGGTTTCAAGCTTGTGCCTCCTGGGCATAAAAAGAATAGAGATGCCACACATTAAATCTCAAATGTACTTCTCTGAGCTTATCAGAGTTGTCTCTTGAAAAAAATAATATGACTCCTTGAATTACTACAAATATAATTGTAAATTTACAAAATATTGTGATGTGCTCACTGGGCCTGTAATTGTCTTTGTTAAAAGGATTTAGAAATATGTTACTCAAATACTTAATCTCCCTCTCTATGTATTTGTGTGAAGAGTTCTCCTTCAAGCTCTTTGGGGAGTGTGAGTCACCTGTGAGACCTCCAGAATCAAACAGAATTTTTAAACACAATAATTATTCAGTTTATTGTCACTCCTATTATTGAAAAAAGGTGCCTTCCCCAAATGGCAGGCCTGCTAGGTCTTTTTTGCTTCCTACCTTAGCAAAATGTATTCTGAGTTTAAAAAAAAATGCCAAAAACAGTATCGGTGAAATGACTATTATAGGGAAACTAATTTTGAAGAAATCATGGAAGCAGGATTTTATGTAAATTCCCTGAACTCCCAAAACAACTTTTAAAAATAGCAGTTTTCAACCAGAAGAACCCTGTCTGCTCTGTGAAAATCTTTGAATGTGCAGTAGTCAACTGGTGTCAAAACTAGGATTTAAAAACAAACTTTCATATGAAAGTGTTCTGTGCAATAAGAATGGACTCTGTAGTTTATTGGTCATAATGAGAGGCAGAGCCTAAAAAAAATGAGGTGAGGGATAACAAGACTGTTTTGAAATGGGGAGCATGTATTACAAATAACACCAAACAAACCATCAGGACACCACAGGTGCACATTTTACTTCAGGTTACTTTATTGGGGGTGGGGTGGAGGGGCAGAAGGCAGCCACATTTTGCTCTGGCATGTCTGTACACAAAATATGTGTGTGTTTTCTCTGTGTGTGTTTGCGGGGGCTGGGGGAGTATGCATCATTCTTACTTGTTTCTAATTGTGATATTAAGCATTTTAGGCATTGTAGTCCACAGATTCTCTATCACCACTAATTTATTCTACAATTATAGTGTGAAAGCAGCTATAAAAAATGCATAAACAGATAAGCATGACTTTATCTCAAGAAGAGGACATGTGCCAGATTTGGCCTTGGAGCCCTAGTTGGCCAGCTTGGCAATATGTGATCCAAGAAGACTCAAATACATAATCATTCTGGCTTTCGGGGTCTTACACTTAGACCAAAGCAGAAGCTAAGTTTGGTAGTTCTCTGCTGAGAAAGATGGTTTGGTCCCCAAGAGGCAATTTTTCTGATATGATTGTTGACAAAATGTTATGAGAATGCTTGACTTGGTGTGCCTTCATGTAGGCATAGTTATCTTTCATGAAAGTTAGGCACAAGAATAAAGGGTCTGGGAGTGTGTGGTGTGAAATTAAATGTTTAAAATTAATCAAGGATAGAAACAAGTTGAAATGGAAAAGTGTAATATTTTTGAAGGGCATCTACCATTCTTGAGACTTACCTGAACTAGCTACATAATTTGCCTAATGATGTTCAAGAATTAATAAGAGATCTGCTAGAATATAGTATTTGGAACCAGAGAAGCCTCAGTTGCCATATCAATTCTTGTATTTATCAGTAAAAAGACCTTGAACAAGGTAAATAATCTTTCTGAGTGCTACCACCCTCATCTGTGGAAAGAGAAATAACAATGAATATTTTCTTGAGTTCTGTATGGAACGTTGAAATACATGCAAAGTTCTAGGTGCCTATTTCACAGTAGGCATTTAGAAATATTATTTACCCTTCACCTAGTGCCAGAAGAAAATAGGATTATATATGATACTGCTTTGTTTTAGCATCTCCATTTTAAGGCTCTTAAAGCTATGTAATTTTAAGGAAATTGAAGTTTTAAGATTCAGTCCTCTAGGAAGATGTCTGAAGAGTCAAGTTAATGACATACACCTAAATTTGCATCTTTTAACATCCTCAAAAAACTATATAAATAAAGTATGGTCTACTTGACCATACTTGCTGGTCGGGGTCAGCAAACTTATTCTGTAAAGGGAAAGATAGTAAATATTTTAGGCATTGTTGGCCACAGAATCTGTGTCATGGCTAATTTACTCTGCTACTATAGTGTGAAAGCAGCCATAAAAAAATGAATAAACCAATAAGCATGACTTTATTTCAAAAACAGGTATATACCAGATTTAGCCTGGGAGCGACAGTTTGCAAGCTCCCGAAGTGGAAGAACAGATATAACCCCACAAATCCTATACTTTTAGTATAATTACAAGTGAGAGAAATGACATACTTCTTGGACCAAACTAGTAGAGTGAACTTCATTCAACCAAGAGATGACTAGGGAAATTTTAGCAAAAGGAGTTATTTAATTTAAAATATAAAGCTAATAAAGATGAGGATGGATATACAAATAATGTGTAAATATTACAAAGTAGAAATAATGCAGCTAAAGAGGAGAAGGGATAAATAATGAGAAAGTAGAATAATCTGATTGCATTTGCAATATGTAGGAGTTAAAGGGTACTATTAAAGACTGACAAATTAGATAGTAAGAGATTAAATAAGAAAACAGGAGTCTAAGGGCACTGGACAATTATAGAAGTACAAAAATAACAAATATGTAGAACTAAAACATAAATCTTTCTAAATACCAAAAGAAATGAACAAATTTAAAAATACAAACACAACGTAGGTAAAGAAATGTGGAAAATAAACATAGTAAACCTAATATTTATAACATTAAAATTTATCAGTTATATCAAGAAATGTGAATGGCCTTAACCAGATCAAAAGAAAGTGATTTTTAATTTAGCTCACAAAGTAGATCCAACTATGTGTGCCTTGTACAAGAGATAAACCGGAAATAAAGAGTGGCATTTAGGAGGGGCAAAGATTTTCAGGTAGATGGAAGCAATAAAACACAGATTACAATCCCGATATCAAGTAAAGGGTAACATTCAAGGAAGAAAAGTGTTGAATGTGAAAAAGAATGCCTATAAATTCTAAAAAATATAAATCATAATGAAGATATAACAGCTATGGGAGGAGAGTAATTAGTCATAGAAACACGCAAAGAGGAAACTTTAAGACACCAATTTCAGTACAAGACAGGTTAAATAACAAAAAAATCAGATACAGAAGACCTAACAGAATCATAAATCAATTAGTTGTTATGAAAATAAATATTTTAATACTAATGCCATGGAATGTAACTTATCAAATGTATATTGACATTTACAAAAATAAGCTATATATTAGGTCACAAAGAGAGTATCAGAAACTTCTGTAAATAACACCCTGTGGTTATATGAAATAAACTAAAAGCCAATAACAAAGTAAAGATATCTTTTTATATAAATATTAAAAAATACTTCAATCAAGTAACTCTTCTGTATGAAAAGGGAAATGCAAATTATAAAATTCTTAAAAATCTATGGTGAGAACACTACAGATTAGAATCTATATGTTAAATGAAAGGAGTCTTAAAAACATAAAAATAAAAAAATACAAATAAATGTATTAAATTGACAACTCTAAAACATATACAATGAATAAAAAATCAAAAACTAATGAAAGTTTAAGGAAGGAAATTATAAAGTTAAAAGCAGAAATCAGTTATGTAGAGATTTAAGAGTCAATATATCTAATTAATAAATCAAAACCTGGCTTTGAGGGGAAAATTAACTATATAGAGAAACCACCAGTTAATTCAGAAGAAAATAGGAGAACTCACAAATATACAAAATAAGAAATGAAAAGGAAAAAGTAGCCATGGAAAGAGAAGAAATTCTGAAACAATGAAAAGAGACTATATTGCTGACTTCTATGCAAATGCTTTTGAAGATCTAGATGAAATGGATGATTTTAAAAGGAAATGCACTTTACTTGTTTAATTGAACCTATCAGAGATAGAAAGTTTAAACAGACCAATATTTGTGGAAGAAATATTAAAAGTTATCAAGAAACTGCTTCACGAGGGAATTTTATCGAACATTTAAAGTCTAAATAGTTCTAATGCCACATAAATTACTCCAGTACATAGGATATCAAGGGAAATATCAAATTTGTTTTATGAAGCAAATACAACATTAAATCTGATAAAATGGTACAGAAAATCAAGTTACTGACTAATGTAACATATAAACATCAATGCAAAAAATGCTAAATAAAATATTAACAATCAGAATCCAACACCACAATAAGAAAATAAAACACCCATGATGCAGTAGGATTTATTCTAGGAATGCATGGTTGGTTTAATATTTGAAAAGCTATCAATGCAATATACTGTATTAAAAGTCCTAGTATATATACTAGGATATATACATATATCCTAGTCCTAAACCAGCATCATATTTAATATGGAAATATTAGAGGCATATTCACCCCATGATCATCAAGAAAGGATGCCTACAATATTTACTAATAATTATTATATTGGTGGTATTAGCAAATGTAATTACACAAGAATTGGAAAAATAGTAAAACTATCTCTATTTGCAGATAATATAATAGTATAGTTGGGGATACTGTAGAGTCAATGATAAAACTTAAACAATAAAAAAATTTAGTAAGATAGCAGATATAAAATTAACATACAGAAATCAATGACCTTACATTTGCAATAACTAGGTACCCGGGGATATAATGGTAGAGAAACCCCACTTATAACAGAGTAACAAAGAAGATAAGGTGTTATAAGTAAACTTAAAAAAGAATATTCCAAATTTATATGAAAAAAACACACACTATAACATCTAAAAGATATAAAAGTAGACAAATGACTGACAAACTTCAGAGGAGGAGGGTAGGGGGGGGGGATGAGATAAACCAAAGGACTTATATGCATGTATGCGTAACCAATGGACATAGACAATAATACTTGGGGTGAGGGGTGGGATAGGGAGGGGGCTGTCTGGGGGGGGAAGGCGGAACATTTGTAACAAAAATAAATTAATTAATAAAAAAAAGAAAAGATAGTTCTTGTTTTCAGACCGGATAAGTCACTGTAATGCAGACAAATGTCAGTTCTCCCTAAGATAATTTATAGATTTAAAGCAATCCCCTAAAAAGCTTCTGCACAGCAAAAGAAACAACCATCAAAATGGAAAGGGAACCCACTACATGAGAGAGCATAATTGCCAATGATACATCAGATAAGGGGTTAATTTCCAAAATATATAAAGTAGTCACACAACTCAACAAAAAGAAGACAAAGAACCCAATTAAAAAATGGGCAAAGGACCTAAAGAGACACCTCTCCAAACAGGACATACAAATGGCCAAGAGACATTTGAAAAAATGCTCAATGTCACTAATCATCAGAGAGATGCAAATTAAAACAACAATGAGGTATCACTTCACACCTGTCAGAATGGCTGCCATCAACAAATCATCAAACAACAAGTGTTGGCGAGGGTGTGGAGAAAAGGGGACTCTAGTACACTGCTGGTGGGAATGCAGACTGGTGCAGTCACTATGGAAAACACTATGGTGTTACCTCAAAAAATTAAAAATTGAACTGCCATTTGACCCAGTGATCCCACTCCTAGGAATGTACCCTAAGAAGCCTGAAACAACGATCAGAAAGAATATTTGTACCCCTATGTTCATAGCAGCACTATTTACAATAGCTAAGATCTGGAAATAGCCCAAGTGTCCATCAGTAGACGAGTGGATAAAAAAGCTGTGGTACATATACACAATGGAGTACTATGCAGCTGTAAGAGAGAAATATCTCTTATCCTTTGAAATGACATGGAGGGACCTGGAAAGTATTATCCTAAGTGAAACAAGCCAAGCAGAGAAAGACAAATATTGCATAATCTCACTTATTTCTGGAATATAATGAACTAAACAAACTGATGAACAAAATAGAATTAGGGTACAGACTGACATTCCTCAGAAGGAGGGGGGAGGGAAGGGATAAACCACAGAACTTATATGCATGTACGCATAACGGATGGACATATACAACAAAGCTGGGGATGGGGTGGGAGGGGATAGGGAGGAGGGAGTCAATGGAGGGAAAAAGGAGAAACATCTGTAACAAAAATAAATTAATAAAAAAATAAATTAATAAAGCAATCCCAATAAAAAACAAAATCCATATCTCTTGTTTACATAATAATTAATTCCAAATGGAAAAGAACTATAAGACATAAGAGATGTCGGTCTGATAAAAGCTTTTTCCTTATAGCCAGAGGCAAAAAAGACAGCCAGTATCTCTTTCTAATATAGCTCCTCCCCCATCCTTTCTAGTCTCTTCTTTCTGGAGCTCTGATTATGTATCATTGGACCATCCAGTTTTTCCTCTATATATCTTAACTTTTTTCATATATCATTCACTCTCTGTGTCGAATTCTTTTTTATAAAGTCCATTAGTTTATGAATTCTGGTTAACAGGTCTATGGAGTTTTAAATTCAATTAACATATTGCTGTTTTCAGGGTGTTTATTTAGTTCTTTTTCAAATCTGCCTGGATCATATGTGATAGTCTTTTATCTTTTATTTTTTGTCATTCTGTATTTTCTCTTGTTTCTTGTAAAATATTTTATATTTTGAGTCTGATATTCCTAATATCTTCAGATTTTTATGGCTCTGATTCTTCAGTTTGTTTTTTTCCAGTAGAATCCTCATTCTGAATGATTTATTTCCTTGATGTTCTATGACTTTTATACATTTTTAGGTAATTTCCTTGGAACTACATGTGTATGAATTCCTTGAGCCTAGTTTTAAAGTGCATTATGGCATAGGGCATTTGCATTTTCCTTTGCCTGATACTGGTTACATGACCAACCAGAGCTACTTCAAAACAATACTGTTGACCTCTTGGGAGAAGGAATAGCTCGCAGGTAGTATCATTTCAAGATATAAAACTTCATGAGTGCTGGTTAGGAATTTTAGAGGAGGTCACCCTCTCCCCGATCCAAACTTTCTTTACTTTCTATGTCTGTGTATTTTTAGTTTATGACATAGTGATGTCTCTCTTTTGGGTTTTTTTTCTTGATTGAGGGTTTTTGGTGTGACCTTCCACAATGATTAGACACCAAACCTTTTCTCTGGGTTCTGATAGGTATTCATGGCTGGCCTGTTAACACACAGGCTCCTGAGTACTCAGGATTATAAGAAGCCCCAACCCCCAGAGAAAATAAAGACCACAGAGCTCACCTATATTTAGGAATCATGTTCTTTTGACCTTTTGGGCCTCTGATGATTTTCCTTTATTTCCAAGTCACTCAGTGTTAAAAATGTAATTTAAATTTCAACATTAAAAAGGTAACAATGTTATTTTTGTAGTGGAAGAGTTTGTATTGTATATCCCAGTCTTCAATATTGCTAGAAACAAATTCTTTCCAACCTCTATGTCATACTGTCATCCAGGTTATATACTCAACTGCAAATATTATCAGTTTTTTCACATGTTCAAAACATTTGATTCTTCCTAAATGTCTTCAAGATGAAAGACACATTACTTATCAAGGCTTCTGATTTTATTTCTTTCATGATTTGATCCCTGCATAGAATTTTAGCTTGAACTTATATATATAACTCTTCCTTCCTATCCTTTGTTCTATTAAAATACCTACATTTTCCCCCCATAGAACATAATTTATCTTGACTCTGTGCCTTTGCCTGTTCACCTCTCAGCCAGAGATTAAGTTTTAGTTTTTGTTGATTTGCCTAACCTACCTCTCAGGACTGTGTCGATGCTTCGGCATAATGTCTTAAAGGAAGCATTCTTTGACCTGCTCTGACATTCATCATATTGCTTCTGACCTCTGACTGCATTTTATCATTATCCACATTGGAGTACTTACCATACTGAGAAAAAATTGAAGTCAAGGGCTTTCTTATTTACCTCCTCATCCCCAGGGCCTATTGTGTTACCTCCCACATAACATGTCCAGTAAATGTTAACTGAATGAATGTAAAAATCTCATTACATGATCCAGCAGCTTTCATTGTTAGGTTTTCATCACCAGTTATTACAGAGAGCATGTAAAGAATGTTATTTTATACTTGAGTGCTTTGTGTGTGTGTGTATGTATTTTCACACAAAATACTCTCCCATGCATGACCACATTTGTGTTTAAAGAAACCCCCTGAAAATTAAGTAACTTCTCCAAAGATTAAAACAAGTATAGTATAGCCTGGATTTCAAAGAGGGTTTTTGAAATTCCAAGGGCAGCTTTAGCCCTGCCCCACACCTGCCAGTCCATGAGAACCATATAATCCTCAGTGACTGTGTATGTCAAGATGGTAATAATGGTGTGATGCTGCTGTTTGCTGACATGATTACTATTTCCAAATTGCTTCAGTTCTCCTCATTGTACTTTTTATCTTATTTTACAGTTGCAAAAAGTTTTGGTCAAATAAAAATTAGGTCTCCTTATCTTTTCTGTGGTACAAAAAATGCTAAGAAAACAAATTTGGTATTGGTATTTTTATCTTGGATGATGGTCATTCTCTCAGTACTCTGAGGAAATCTAAAGAGATTTGATTATCAAAGCTTTTTTTCAGGATATATATAGAGAAAAAGTTCAAAATTTAAAAAATATCCTAGATTAGAAGACTGGAGATTTAAAGACATTTTATTAAGTAAAGATGTATTTTAATCATTACTTACACATACAGGAGCTAAATGAAGTGGGGTGTTTGATCTTGAGATTTAGCTACAGTGGTGAAAAAGGAAATTCATGAAAGCTAGGGGTTAAAATAGGGAATATGATGATAAATTCCCAGATAGCATGGTCTATCCAAGTTTATCTCAGAAATATAGTAGCAGAGATGTTTGGGCTTATGACTGAGCAGCTTACTTGTTTTTTTACTGAGGTGAAATTTATATTCCATATAATTAACCTTTTTAAAGTGTACCATTAAGTGTCATTTAGTGCATTCACAGTGTTGTGAAACCATAACCTCTCTCTAGTTTCAAAACTTTATCATCACATCAGAATATCTCTATCTCTTACTCCATAAGTCATCACTCTCTATTTCCCCCAACCCCATCCTCTGACACCCCTAACAGCTTTCTGTCTCTAAAGATTTGCCTATTCTCAATAGTTCATGTAGTAGGAATCATTGCTTTGATCTTTTGTCTTGCTTTTTTAACTTAGTGTGTTATGTTTTTGAGGTTCATTCAAGTTGTAGCATGCATCAATATTTCATTCCTTTTTATGACCAAGTAATAATACATTATATGTATTGTATTATATAATGTATATATCATATAAAAATAGCACAAATATATGTATGTATATATGTGTGTGTGTGTATATGTGTGTGTGTGTGTGTGTGTGTGTATACACAATGTCTGTATATACCACAATTTGCTTATCTATTCATCTGTTGATGATCATTTAGGTTGTTTCCACTTTTTCCTATTGTAAATAGTGCTGCTCTAAACACTCAGGAACAAGTATTTGAGTACTTGTTTCAGGTCTTTGGAGGTATATATCTAGGAGTGGAATTGCTGGATCTTATTGTAATTCTATGTTCAACTTTTTGAGGAAACAGACCACTGTTTTCAAAGTGACTGTTCCATTTTACAGTCTCATTAGGAATGTATGAAGGTTCCTATTGCTCCACACTCTCACTAACACTTATCATTTTCTGGGTTTAAAAATTGTTTTTATTGCCCAGCCGGTGTGGCTCAGTGGTTGAGCGTTGATCCATGCACCAAAAGGTCACCGGTTCGATTCCCAGTCAGGGCACATGCCCAGGTTGTGGGCCCGATCCCCAGTGGGGGGCGTGCAGGAGGCGGCCAATCGATGTTCTCTCTCATCGATGTTTCTCTCTCTCTGTCCCTCCCTCTCTCTCTAAAATCAATAAAGAAAAAAAAAATTTAAAAAAATTGTTTTTATTATAGCCATCCTAGTGGGTGTGAAGTGGTTTGTCCTTGTGGTTTTGATTTGAATTTCCTTAATGGCCAATTGTATTGAACATCTTTCATACACTTGTTAGCTATTTGTATATCTTCTTTAGAGAAATGTTTATTCATGTACTTTGCCTATTGCTTAATTGGGTTGTTTGCCTTTTTTGTTGTTCAGTTTAAGTGTGCTTTATGTGTTCTGGATACTAAACCCTTATACATATATGATTTATAGATATTTTCTCCCATTCTGTAGATTGCCTTTTCACTTTCTTGATAATGTCTTTTCATGTATCTAAGTTTTTAATTTTTAAAAAGTCCAATTTATCTGTTTTGTTATTTGTGCTTTTGGTGTCAAATCTCAGAAATCCACTGACAAATACAAAGTTATGAAGATTTATCTTTATATTTTCTTACAATAGATTTGTGTTTTAGTTCTTACATTTAGCTCTTTGATCCATGTTGAGTTAATTTTTATATGGGGCATGAAGTTGGGGTGCAGATTCATTATATGGTTATCCAACTTTGCCAGCATAATTTGTTGAAGAGACTATCATTTCCCTATTGGTCTTGGTGCCTTTGTAAAAATTAATGGGCTATATAGATACGGGTTTACTTCTAGACTGTCAATTGTATTCCATTGATCTGTAAATTTATCCCTGTGCCTATACCACATTGTACAGAAAATGCTTTGTTTACATTTGGTACCTCCCCAAAACAAGAGACTCTTTCCCTTCTTCTTGCAATCAAATGACAGAAAAGGGGCATAACAGAGTATCCCCATCTTTCCTAACTCTAGTGCCTGCCAGATGTCTGTGATAAGATCAGTGGTCACATGCATAAAATCAAACTGGGATATGGTGGTGCAGTAGAAAGAAAGAAAGCAGACTTTATAGTCCAATATACTTAGACTGGAGTCCTAGTTACCAGGAATAACATCTCAGGCATGTAATTTTAACCTTTTTGAACCTTAGTCTATACTTCTGTTAAATGTGGATAAAAATACCTACCCTGTAGTATTTCTGTAACACGTAGGCATAATATATGCAAATTTCCCCTACTTCAGGGCCAGAAACAAAATATTTTTTAAAAATCAAAACCTGTTAGTACTAGCTCTTGGTTTTTTTGTTTTTAAAAACAGAACCTTATTTGAAGAATGATCCTAAACCTTGAAAAATGGTCTCCTGAAGATCTTGGAAAAGCAGTTAATTTTACACATTTCAGAAGATGCTTCTTAGGAAAATGTATCTTACCTACTAACAATTACATTTGGCTTTAAGTGTCAAGAGTTAGCTTCTTTTCATTCAGATGCCAGGAGTGTGTGTGTGTGTGTGTGTGTGTGTGTGGTGTGTGTGTATCTCTGTCAGTACATCCACTCTGTTTGCTTTTGTTTTACATGCTAAGCTGTAATCCTTGGTTTGACACTGTGTTTTATTAATGTGCTGTATAAATGTGCCTGAAGTCAGTAAAACAGTATGCTGCATATCAGTAAAAAATAAAGAGAGACGTAATCCCATTGCTAGTGATTGAATGGGCTCTTCTGACTACTATTCCCAGACTATCTGGTTCTTAGATTTATAACCAACGCACTTTTTAAAAATGTAATTGGATTGTAGGTAAGATAACTTAGAGCCAATTTTATTTCTTTGAGATAATTATTTTATATTCATTGCTCCTCTGGTACCAGACATACTGTTACCAGGATATGGTCTCATCAGAGAGCCAGAGATTTGCATATAGTGAGACCTGGGTTCAAGTTCATATGTTACCACTCACTTGCTGTATAATATTCTAAGATCACTTCACCTCTTCATGAGTTTCTCATATGTAGAAAGAATGATTACCTTACAGGGCTGATTGTAAGAATAAAATGTAATTATGGAAGCAAAAGTGCTTTTCTGACGATAAAGCATCATACACATGTGAGCTCTCATTATCATCATCATTTAGTACCATTTATGAAATTGTGGAATCTTAAATTAGAAAGGCACCTTACAGGCCACTTTTCCAGTTACCCACCCTTGTATTTGCCTCACTAGCAAGATTTGTATACTGCTCTGTTGAGTAGTAATACCTACCCCTTGCAGTAGGTACTTGAACACAGTACCATTGTAGTGTGAGGTGGCATATCCAATGACAAATGTAAGCCATTCAAAACAAGCACACTCTCCTCAGCTGTCTGTGTGACTGATCACTTTTAGAGGCAGCTAAAGGTCTTTGGTGAATCCAAGAAAGATCTGACTCTTTGGGCTCTGCTTCCTCAATAGTCCAGTGCCAGGCTCTCTGTGACTACACAGAGAATGTCGGATGATGTAGGTGATAACTTGGCCATCTTCCCTTTCTTTGTGCTCACATTCTCATGCTTAGCAGGGGCAGACTTCTGAGTTTGACTACAGGGAATGTGAAAACAGGGCATCTTTAAAACAGAATCTTAGACACTGTAATAATAATCACTAATTGCTCATTAGCTAGCTTATCTGTAACGAAGGTTTGGCTTTCTATTCTGTGCAACTGTCTAATTTATGAAATATTTTAGGTCAAGTGGAAGATGTTATTTGTAAATATAATTTATTTTATTCCCCCACCTCCAAGAAATGTTATCATCTTTAATGCAGAAATAGGATATTTGTGTATTTTCCCAAAGTATAATTAAGGATTATATATTTCAGAAACAAAAGTTCCTGGATTGCCATTGAAAGACAAATCATATATGTTTCTCCAAATCCTTGATGATAAACAATGTAAATATGAAATAACAACTTCTAATAATAGGAGTAAATAAAATTTGATGATGCCCTTCTGTGTTAGACAGTTGTGTTTGCACACAACATTTATTCTCTATCCTTCTGTTAACACCACCGTAATTTCTGTGGAGAATCAATTTTCCTTTACTCTTTTTGTTTTTTTCCTTTAATTTTTTTTTCCTTTATTGATTTTATTATTGTTATTTTTTTTAGAGAGAAAGGAAGTGAGAGGGAGAGAGAGATAGAAACATCGACGAGAGAGAGAATCGATTGACTGCCTCCTGCATGCCCCACACTGGGAATTTGGCCCACAACCAGGGCATATGTCCTGACTGGGAATCGAACTGGCAACCTTTTGGTGCATGGGTCAATGTTCAACCACTGAGCCACACCAGCCGGACTTTCCTTTACTCTTAGTTCATGTAATTTGGCGGTGATGGCTCCACTAATGCCCATTATATAAAAAGTAATTTATTTATTTAAATTACTTTTTTATTTTGAGATAATTATAGATTTACATGCAATAATAAGAAATAATTCAGAGTGCCCATAAATTCTTAACCCAGTTTCCCCTAATGATAACATTTTGCAAAACCATGGTGCAGTATCACAATGTGGATCTTGACACTAACATAGTAAAGATACAGAACATTTTCATCACCACAAGGACTCCTCATATTGCTCCTAGTCCCACCTTAACTCCTGACAACAACCAATCTGTTCTCCATATCTCTAATTTTGTCATTTTAAGATAGCTATATGAATGGGATTGTCCTTTTCATTCAGCATAATTCTCTGGAGGTTCATCTAGATTGTTGTGTGTATCAATAGTCTGTTCCTTTTTATTTCTGTGTAGTATTTCATGACACGGATGTACCCCAGTATATTTAACCATTCACCTACAGAAGGACATTGGTTTCTTTCCAGTTTGGGTCTGTTATAAGTAAAGCTGTTACAAACATTTTTCTACAGGTATTTTTGTGGGCATATGTTTTCATTTCTTTTGGATACATTTCTTTTAGTGCATTTGCTGGTTAATATTGTTGTTACATGTTTAGTACATTGCATAAAATAGTGTTAATTTAAAAAATATGTCTGGTGGAATTCTTTAATAAAACCATTTGGGCCTGATGATTTTATTTTTGGAACTTTAAAAATATGGATTTGTTTTTTCTTAATAGTTATAGGACTATTTGAATGATCTACTTAATATTGAATGAGTTGTGATAGTTTGTGTATTTGGAGGAATTGATCCATTCATTTCATCTAAGTTATGAAACATATGGTTGTTTGTAGTATTCCCATTTTCCTTTTGATATTTGCAGGATCAGTAGTGATTTTACCTGTTTAATTTCTGATATCGGTAATTTTTGTCTTTCTTCTTTACTTTGCCAGTCTTACACAAAGCTTGTCAATTCTATTGATCTTTTTAAAGAACCAACTTTTTGTTTTATTGATTTCATTGATTTCTGCATTTTATTATGTCTTTCCTTCTGCTTGCTTTGCGATTGTTTTGCTATTTTTTTCTCTAGGTTTTTGAGATGGGAGCTTAGATGATTGATTTGGTACTTTTTCTCTTTCCAGTATAAGCATTTAAGGAAATAATTTCCCAATACTTTGCGGCATTGATCACATTGCATCATACCTAACTAACTTTAGTGTTTTAGTTGTGTCCCACAGGTTTGTTATGATGTATTTCATTTTCAATCATTTCAACTCATAGATTATTTAGAGTTATCAGGTGTTTGGAGATTTTCTGTATCTTTGTGTTACTGATTTCTCATTTGATTCCATTGTGACCAGAGAACATACTCTGATTTAATTCCATTAAATTCTTTGGTTTGTTTTATGGTCCACAATATAGCCTATGATGGTATATGTTTTGTGGGTGCTCAGAAAGAATGTATAATCTCTTGTTGTGAATGGAATATTTTATAAATATCAATTAGATCAAGTGATGGGAGTGACAGTTTCTAAACTTTTTATGTCAGAGCAGAAATGGACTAGTCTGTTAAATTTCTGCTATTTTTTTTTTCTTTTCATTTTGCACTTATTTTAAGGTATAGCTTCTCAGGGGTTATCAACTGAAAGTATGGGATGTTTACAAACTTCTTCATCCCTGTAGATTCTAAACTCCAATGTTTGTCTTCTCAGTTTTGTAAGCTTCTGAAAGGTTACCTCAGTTTCTCAACTTTCACCTTCCACTTGTGAACTGGCAAATACTTGAGAAAAATGGTACCTTATACAGGTCTTACATCTTTGCCCTTCTCTCCTCTATGAGGTCTTTGCCACTGAAGCATTTTGGAAACTGTGTGTGTGTGTGTGTGTGTGTGTGTGTGTGTGTGTGTGAAAATGTTATATTTTCAGAGTTTCTCCAGTTATTACCTCCTCTTTGAAACATTCCTCAGACTCTCAAGAAAATTCATGCAGCTCATTGCACCTCTATTGTAGATCTAGTATTTCTCCAATATAGCATTTACCACATCACAATTTAATTGACTGTAGTTCTCTTTCCTAAAATCTAAATGACATGAGAAAGAAGACATTTTAATTCATCTTTGAATTTCCAGAATCTCAAACAGTATCTGACAAACAGAAGGCACTTACTAATCTAAGTGAAAGCATTATATAATTGGACAACCCTTATTATTTTTATACTCTCATTAGGTAGGCTGTGATATAATTTCACTTACTTTTTTCACTTGTAACTTCACTTATGGACCATTATTATGATTGCTATTTTTTAATCTTGAAAATATCTTCAGGAATACTAAGGAAATATAAAACTCTATGCATCATATATCTGTTTAATATCATATGAGACATGAGACTAATCACAATCCCAGTTGTATAAGAAGGGATTTACTACACCAGTTTTTCACAGATGGGTAAATTAAAATGAAGAGAGTTGAGAAGGTTGCCTAGGAATATGGGACTAGTAAAATTTGAAGGTGAGACAAAAATGCATGTCTTTCTAACAAGTATTTACTCTTTCCACTACAACACAATTCATTGTTTAGGATCAAAGGGAAAAGCATATATCATCATGCTTATCCTTCTCAAGTGTTTGACATTTTAAACATTTTGTTTACTAATGAAAACAGAGGATCAAGAAGAGGGTCTGGTACATATTGGGTGATTATTGAGGAATAAGAGATAGAGCCGGAGCTAGACATATATAGAGTGAATTGAGAATGAATGAGTAAATAAATGAATAAAAAGACAAGTAATGCCAAGAGTAAATAAAGTTGATAGGATATATCTGCTACTTTAGATAGAAAAACTCAGTTAATGCAGCCTATGAGAGGTTGGGTATTTAGAGCTGTTTGACAATAATGCTTGCCAAAATCAAATAAGTTCTTACAAATTTAGAATCTTTGTGAACAAACAAAATACAAACAAAACATTTATCTTTTCCTACTCATGATTACCAATTGAGGAAACAAAAAGAGCCAAAACAAAAATCCCAATTGAATTAAGTGCTGGTGGATTGTGAGATTGGCAGTATTTTCATGCACACACTTGATCCTTTCCTGTTTCCTCCCAAGAAATGAGATAAAATAAGAAACACAAGGGCATAGCTCAATTTTTCTTCCCGATGCAATGATTCAGGGTAATTACATGGCATGAGTGTGAATTCACTGGAGCTCAGGTGAAGATTCAAAGTGGCTAGCTAGTAGTTGACAGACAAAGAGAGCAAGAAAATTAATAATGATAGAACACTAAATTGATTATACTCTCATTAGGGCTTTTTGTTTTGTGTTTTTAAATATTTGGGAAAAGCAAGAAGAATATTTATGAATGGGGTAAATCACAATATCATTTCTACAAGTTTATATGGAATTGATTTTTGTGTACAGTATGAGGTATGGTCCAATTTCATGTGATTAACTCATTTGTTTTCTGTATATAGTAACTCCTCGCTTAATGCCACCCGTAGGTTCTGCGACTTTATTTGAAACAACATATAATGAAACCAACTTACCATAGGTTAATTGATATAAACAAGAGTTCATTTCTATGGCATCTCATCAATGTTATAATGAAATAATATTGAATAAAAGGATGTTATTTGAGAAACTGCTGTATTTAATATACAAATGCACATATGTATGTGTGTGCATATATACATATTTATTTATATATTTTTCTGTTTTTTAACGTGTATGTGTGTGTATCTTTTACATTTATGTTTCATTAGTCAATTTTTCTATCCCTATGGCTTTACCACACTGCATTTTTGTATTGTAAAGTCTTGGTTTTTTTTTCTTCTTCAAGAGTATTTTGGCAAACCATGGCTTTTGGACTTCAATAGATATTATAGGATAGTTTTTTAACTTTCTTGTTAAAGATTGTATTTTTCAGAGATAGCTCCACTGATTCATCCCTCTCCACATTCTCCTTTTACTATCTGACATTGACACTCCTTCATAAAGAGAATGGTCTATGTTCTTTCCCCTTGGATCTGGGGGGCTCTGCAGTCATGGCAGAAGTGAGACTTATCTTCCAAGGCTGAGTCCTCAAAACTGTTCAAGCTTCTACCTGGCTATTCTGTGACGTGCACCTCAGGAGCCCGGGGAGGCATATATACATCTGGCTACCCTGAAGCAACCATGCTGGAGGGATCACATGGAGAGGATATATAAAGACACCCAAGAAGCCCCAGCTGTTCTAACCTCAGCTGTTGCAGCCCCTCATTTAGGTGCCAAACATACGAGAAAGCAAATCTTCAGATAATTCTAACTCCTTCAAACAGTCCCAAATGCTTGAATGTTTCATTGAGCAGAAACTAGAAGTTCCCACTGAGTTCAGCCCAAATTGCAGATTCATGAGTAAAGTAAATATTGCTGTCATTTTAAGCCACTGAGTTTTTAAGTGGTTTGTCATGTAGCCACAGTAATAGAGCAGTTCAACATGTACCACACACACACTGCACACCACCCATAAGTGTTATAACTTTCAAAAATAATTGCGTTGAATCTATACCTTAATTTGGGGAAGAACTGGCATCTAATTGATATTGATAAGAGATTTCCAATCCATGAATATAATATACATTTTTATTTATTGGGGCTCTTAAAAATCTTTCAATAACGTTTTTAAACTTTTTTTTACAGAAATCTCTTATTTTTTTTAGTTTATTTTTTCCAAAATATATTTTATACTATTATATATGTAATCTTATTTTGATTTTTTAACTAGTTATTACTGGTATATAGACATATAATTGTCTTTTAATATTGATTTTGTATCTAGTACCTTGCTAAACTGTTATTAATTCTAAAAACTTACCATTAATCATTTGAGTTGTCTACATTGAAATTTTTTTCAAATATTTCTGAATGTTAACAGTTTATTTCTTCCTTTCTGAATTACATATTTTAGTGTCCTTCACTGATTTTAAGATGCCATTGATTACAAAATGCACAAAAATACATTTTGCATTTACGCAAAAGGTAAAAAAAAAAAAGCCCCTTGGAATGAATAAAAACAGTGTTTTTTGTTTGTTTCTTTTGTTGTTGTTGTTGTTGTTTTCTAGCCTTACTTGGCTGATTTGGACCTTCATCATAATGTTAAATGAGAGTGGTGAAAGGGGGCACCATGGTTTTTTTCATATAGGGAATGCTTTTCACCTTTTTTTTCAGGTTTTGGAAATGTATTAATGTCTGTCATTAATCCTCGTTGGACTTTCTATTTTTTCTCAAATACATTTTGTTGCATTTTTAAAAGAATATATTTATTTTATCTAGGTTTTCAAATGTTTAGCATAAAGTTGTTTAGAGTATCTACTCATCTTTTCAATAACTGCGAAGTGTGTAGTTATGTCTCTTTCATTTATAATACAGGGTGGGTCAAAAGTAGGTTTACAGTTGTGAGTACATGAAACACAGAGTTTATTCTTGTATTATTATTTATTAATCATTGTATTACTTACAAATAACTGTGAACCTACTTTTGACCCACCCTGTATTGCTTATTTTGTTTTCTCTTTTTTGCTTCATTAATAGTAGCAGAGAACTCTCAATTTTGACAGTTTTTAAAAGACCTAACGTATTTTTTTGAGCCCCAATGTTTTGCTCTTTTTAAAATAATTTTTTATTTCTTTTTGTCTTAGATATTTTAATTTTTTTTTATCCTTACCCGAGGATAATTTTCCAATTGATTTTTAGATAGAGTGGAAGGGAGAGAGGGAGAGAAAAACATCGATGTGAGAGACACACATTGATTGGTTGCCTCTTGCACGACCCACACCAGGGCCAGGGATGAAACCTGCAACCCAGGTACGTGACCTTGACCAGCAATCGAACCTGCAACCCTTGGGTCCGTGGGCCAACGCTCTAACCGCTGAGCCAAGCTGGTCAGGGCTGCCTTAGATATTTCAAACTTATATTTTTGTAACTTCTTAGAACGGATGCTTTTCTATTTAATGTACAACATTTTTCTTGTCTAAATTAAACATTTACATATCTTATTCTGCGAACAGTTTTGGCTGCACTCTTACAAGTTTTAAATTGTGTTTTTCACTATTTTTAATTAAATTTATTGGGGTGACATTAGTTAATAAAATGTAGGTTTCAAGTAAAGTTCTAATTTTATTTCATTATGACACTTTATATCATAAATTCAGAAGTGTGTTTAAAAATTTCCAAATTTATGGGGTTGTTTTCTAGTTAACATTTTATTATTGATTTTAAGTTAGTTGTTCTGTGGTCACAGATTGGCATATATAATACTAATCCTTTGAAATATATTTATGCTTGGCTTTTTGTATAGCATAAGATCAGTTTTTATCAGTATTTCATTGTGCTTGGAAACGATGTGTATTGCTGTGATGACGGTTTCAGTGTTTTATATATTGACATTAGATCAATTTATTTCATTTAAAGAAACTTCATTTTTTTCGCTTAATCTATTAATTACTGTAAATGCTAGAAAATATATGCTAATATCCTAGTATGATGATAGATTTGTCTATTTTTTATTATTCTTTTGCAAGTTCTCAGGTTTGTACGTTATATATTTAATATTACATATGGGATTTTAGAATCATGTCTTCATGATGAATTAAACATTTTATTATTATACAGTGCTCTTCTATCTCTTGCAATGATTTTATTTATTTTTGTATGTCAAAGTCTGTTTAGAATTATTAAGATATCTACATTTTTTGCTGTTCATTCTTGAAATTCAGGCCTGTTTTGATAGTACATTTTTTTCTGTCTAAAATACATACATTCATAATTTCTTCTAGTGAAAGTTTCTTTGTGGAAAGCTTAAGCTTTTTCTTTTTTTCTGAAGTGTCTTTATTACTTTCCATTAATGAATGTTATTCACTATAATAACCTAGGATGAGAGTTATTTTCTCTCTTTATAATGTAAATATTATCCACTGTTTTGCTTTTATTGTTGCTGAAGCAAAATCAGCCATCAGTATGATTGATGCTCCTTTGAATGCAGTCTGTCTTTTCTCTGATTAATTTTAAGATCTCTTTTTCTTAATATTCTACACTGTCAGCATTCCTCTTGCTTGGAATCTTTGAAGTCCTTGAATTAGTGATGTTACATTTGCCTTATTCGGGAAAGTTTCAAGCCATAGCCTCAGTTATCTATTCCAATATTGTCTTTGTCTTATTCTCTCTCATCTCTTCTATAGGAATTCCATTGGTTTATGTTAGATTTTCTCACTTTGTTATTCATGTCTCCTAACCTGTTTATCAAACCTGTGTTGCATTCTGAATAATCGTTGCTATCATTCAGTTTACTGATGATCTCTTTAGCTGGCTTCAAGTTAACTTAATCTGATTTCAAGTGTGCCCATTTAGTTTTTATTTTCTATTATATTTTAATTTCTGGAAGTTCTTTTTAGTTACTTTTCAAGTATTTTGGCTCTTTACCCATAATAGTAGATCTTTATTCTTAAAATATAGTATACATGAATGGTCAATATATGGTTTCTGCTCAACTTAATATTTAAATTCTGTGGAGATCTGGTTCTGTTATTTTTCTTTCTGCTTCACTCTATCTCATGATGCTTTTTGTCCTGGGCTGTTTACATACAAACTTTTGATGATCAAGCCTACTATTTCTGTGGAACTCTTTAAAGCCTTGGATGAAAGAGAGTTGCTCCAGATAGAACTAGTGTTTGTTTCTGCCAGGTATCTGGGGACCTTATTTAGATTAAAATATTCCTAACATATTCTTAGCTTGAGGCTTTTCTGACCACCAGTGTAGTATGATCTCAGTTTACAAACAATATGACATCTAGCTTTTGGTATTTCTCAAGATAATTTTTCATTCACTGACAAAGTTTTCAGATCAATTTTGTGTGTGTGTGTGGTCCCTCAGAGTAGGGATGGTATAGTGTTGCCCTTTGGTGACTACTTTTTTTTTCTTCTGTTAATCCTCACCTGAGGATCTTTTCTCATTGATCCTTAGAGAGAGTGGAAGGGAGAGAGAAAAAAAACAAACAAAAAACCATTGATGTGAGAGAGCCACATTGACTGATTGCCTCCCACATGACCCCAACCAGGGTCAGGAATTGAACTCGCAACCCAGGCACATGCCTCTGACTGGGAACGGAACCCACGACCCTTCTGTCTGCAGGCCGATGCTTCAACCACCAAGCCAAACTGGCCAGGGCTGGTGACTACTTTTTTAAGTGGGGGTGATCTTCTATTGGAATCTCCACTTTGAGTGGGCCCGAAAATATTTATTCCCATGCCTCACGCTTCATAAGGCTGAAAAATCAGGCTTAAATTCCTGGGTTTTGTAAATACTCTCAAGCAAAAATTATTTTAATGATTTTACTTCTCTAGATTCTTGTCTTCACCTTGCTTTTGAGCCAAATATTTCTTATGTTCTTGTTAGTTTATAGATAAATTTAAGATAAGTTAAAAAGATTTTCTATCATTATAAATTGGTTTAAATAAGATGGTCTGTCCAGGTGTCTAGTACACATATTCCTGAAAATGGAAATAGAATACCTTTACAACCATTTAATAAAGATTTATTGGCCACCTCTTATGTGCTTGGGATACAGAGTTCAATAAGTTGCAGGCCCTAACTTCAGTTTATTCACAGCCTGAAGCGGGGAAAGAATTCACATAAGGACAACATTATAACATGAAGAACAATGAAATAATTTTACACAGAACATTATGATGTCAGAGAACAGATACACTAATCCTGTTTGGGGCTAAAGAAGGTGGTGTGTGCCCTGGCTGGTCTGGCTCAGCGGTTAGAACTCAGCCCATGGACCCAAAAAGTCACAGGTTCAATTCCAGGTCAAAGGCATGTATCTTGGTTGCAGGCATGATCCCTGGCCCAGTCAGGGTCCTGCGGGAGGCAACCAATTGATGTGTCTCTCTCACACTGATGTTTCTCTCTCTTTCCCCCTCCCTCCTTCCTACTCTATTCCTACTCTATCTAAAAAAAAAAAAAAAAAAAATCAATGGAAAAATATCCTCAGGTGAGGATTAAAAAAAAAAAGAAGGTGGTGTGAAAGAATGAATTTTGAAGAAATTAATGTCCAAGGAATATAACTTGATATGTATTGTATTCTTAATTCTAGGACAGATATTTAATAAATAGTTGGTGAATTACACATGTTTGAATAAGATGTAATTAAATTTGGTTACTTTTTTTTGCCCGTGTCTGAAAGAATTATGACCATTGATGAATCACACCTGCCTTTATCTTTTCTAATTTTCTTTAATCTGATCTTCCCCATGTTAAAAATCATATGTCCATTTCCATGATGTCTTTCTTATGTATACAAGAATAGAAGAAGAATGAGAGGTGACTCTGGAATTCAGAGGGCCTAAGGCCTATAACAGAACAAGTTATTTGTCTAGTGCATATTTTTCTTTATTTAATATTTGTATATATCCTTGCCTTCCTTTAAAATACAAGGAAAGAGTTTACTCTGACTCTTGAATTTGCATTTAAATAGTTATGTCATGAGGGAAAGTGCTTTGGAAACAGAACTTGATTTAAATCTTAGCTCTACAACTTGTTAGCTATATAAACTAAGTCTCATTTTCTTTATTTATACAATAGAGTTAATAAAACTTCTTTGAAATATTGCAACATTTAGAAATAACATATCTTAAATATAATATATAAAATATAAATAATATATGTAAATAAATTATATATAATACATTATATATAATGTACATAATATTATAATAGCAACAAGTTCACCTCATTAGGTGCATGGGGTGGGTGAAAGAAGTAAATATTGAGAGAAATCTGCACATGAAATCTGATTATATTTAAACCTACATTGTAAATTCGTGAATAAATGGTTTTTGGAAAATTTTTTTTATATTCTCATTTTTTTAGCTGGACTTCTGATATATTTTTCAATAAACACAGAATATAATTTAGATAGGTTATATTCTCTGTTCCTTCCATAGTATACATTTCTTTCCTACATTACACACTTTTTTATAGTTTGTGGGCATTTCTTTCCAAAAGTAAAGTAAGTCAATAAAAATAGAGACCATGAAAGAAATACAATAATACAGGGTGAGGCAAAAGTAGGTTTACAGTTGTTTGTATGGAAAATAATACAATAAGTAATAAATAATAATACTATAATAAACTCTGTTTTTTGCATACTTTCAACTGTAAACCTATTTTTTTTTTTTTTTGTCCCACCTTGTATTTCCTTCCTTCTTGGTACATTAAAGAAAAGAAACACAAAATTGTGATTGATCAAAACCTCCTGGATATATTTTTGTTAATTTAAGAAACTCAACAGGTCAAGAAATATATACTGGAGTTGATGTATACTGATATCAACTTTCTTTTTCAATGAATGCCTTGACTTTTTTTTTTTTTTTTTTGGAGTACCAAAATTATGAGTATTGGAAGACTAAAGAACTATGGAAATATAAACTCTAACTTTGT
Source organism: Tadarida brasiliensis (assembly GCA_030848825.1). Taxonomy (NCBI): domain Eukaryota; kingdom Metazoa; phylum Chordata; class Mammalia; order Chiroptera; family Molossidae; genus Tadarida; species Tadarida brasiliensis. Next base: position 52,323,519 of record CM061264.1, read on the forward strand.
AAAATTTTGAGGTGTTATTCTTGGCCACTTATTCTAACTATTAAATTTTCTCTTTTAAGTACCTTCTTCAGCTTGGAATATACTTTAAAATTTTGAAATTAGTGCACACACATTGAAAGGTTAGCAAGTCAGTATGAAAGTGGTGAGGTTTATGTTCTCACTCCATGTGAGTACAACCATCCAAGTACTTTTGGCTGGCTTCATTTCATGTAAAGTTAAAAAATCTTGTTTCATATTGTCTTAGTATTGTCTTGACATGTTTCTCTCAAGATTAGCAAGGTCAAAATTCAAGTAGAAAGGAGAAAAAAGAGAAAGAAAACTAAGGGAAATTTCTTAGCAGTTAACTTCAGCTATTATTACACTTACAAGTCTCATTTTATCCTTCCCTTATTGTGGATGCTAACACTATCAAATTCCCTCTCTATTACCAATGGTTAGAAATAATTTGAAAATAAAAACTGTTAAAATGCAAAAGAATAATTTATTATTAAAGATAAATCTCTAGCCTCTCTAGATAGACTTTCTGATAAAAATGAAATCAATACAACTATAAATTTAATTAAAATATAATTTATGTTCTTCAGAAGTTGTCAATATTTTAGGCATTTTGGAAAGTAAGACCTATTTTCCAGAAACTTGAGGGGAAAAGTTACTATATTTAAGATGACAAATATTTGAGTGACTATTTTATGTTAAACATTCTGTTATATCTGCAGGAGATATAAAAAGTAAGAAAGACATTTTTCTTGACTTCAGGTAGTTTCCAATCTATTGGGTAATTGGACAAATATGTAATGATCTGTCAAACAAGGTACAAAATGAGCTCTAAGGGCATCTGGATGACAACAAGTTTGTTTCTCCTTAGAGATAGAAGAATAAGGAAAGAGATCACAAATTTTTTGGCGTTAGAGTTAAACTCTAAGGGAAACTAGAATTATGGCAGCTGAGAATATGAGATGTTTTAGGAATAGCAGTCTAGGCTAAAAGCATAAGATGACAAAAGACAAGGAATTCTGGGCATATTTACAGAACAGAAAGTATCATAAGTTTAATACACAGAAGATATTGAAAAGTGCAAAAAGTGAGATTCATCTGGTAAATTAGGAAATGCAGGCCCATGGGACTAAGAGCCCATGGGACAACTTGCAGAAATTTTTAACAGGATAGTGACATCCTCCAAGCTATTCTTCAAGAATTATTCTTTAGCACCATGTTCAAAGAATGACCTAGAGAATGTAATAGCATGATGCACTCTGAGAACTGCAAATACTTCAACACAACAGAAGTGAAGAAGGCATTTCTGGAAAATTCTAGAGGGAAGGCAGGAACCTTATGTTTTTAGGAAACATTAAATTGATTTTAATAGTGAAAAAGAATTAAGGGACATCTTTAACTAGAGGTGTAACAAGAAGTGCATTTAGAAGTTTGGGAGTGGATGCACTGTATTCATCTCTCAACTTGTGCTTCTGCCCAGGGACTATTTTTTCTTCTCTTTTGACTCCTTTTCTCAATCTCAGTTTTCCTCTTTTTTAGTCACAGGAATATCTACTGTCAGGGAATCTGTCCTTCCCCCTTTCTCTGTTCTCTGTTTTCAGCACATTAGAAGATATAAAATTTGAGGACAAGAACCACAATAAAGAAATAGCCACAGTTGGTTCTAACTTTCACAAATGAGATTTCATGACATAGAGGAGGGTTGAAAGTATTTCACTGGGTGAGACTGCCAAGGGAAAGAATGAAAACAGAGGAGAAAAGTAAGTCAAGGACAGACCCTTAGGAAATGCTTATTTTTAGATGACAAGAGAAGGACATAGAGCATGAGAAGGAGAAAGAAGGACAGATCAGAAGCAGAAGACAGGAATGTAATGGAATAGGAGAGATAAGAGAGTTGCCAAAGTAGTTGTAGTGAACAGGACTGATGGCATCAAGACAGTGATAAGAGGACCAGGTAAATTAAGAGCAGATTTAGTAGCACTGTGAAGTGGGGGTGGGAAACACATTTTAGATTGTGACAAGTTAAGGAAGGGAGAGGATTTAAGCGGAAGAGGCAAAGAATCAAAGATGGTTGGATAGAGAAAACGCAGAAATGAGACACATCATTAAGAACACAATGGGAGGAGATATACTTGAAAGAGAGAACAGAGACCAGAGAGAAATAACAGAGGGACAACTAAGACAGAGATTTTAGGTATGTCACCTAACCATCCAAAGCCTCGGTTTTCTTTTTCTCTCCCCCCATCAAACAGGGATTATGACAGTAATTAGAGAGTTGGACTACATAAGTTAAACTTAGAGTAGTACTTGCCCATAGTCATTACTTATTACCATGCAGGACAGCACGGGTATTCTTTGTAGAATTTCTGGTAAGAACATCATGGATGAGTGAAGGTATACAATTAGAGCCAGGGAATGATGACCTTTTGAAATTGTTGATCATGTGCCCCAAGTGAGTAAGGAGGCTCCATGGAACCAGAGCATTCTGAGATAGACTTGGAGAGAATATAAGAGGTCAGAAGGGATTGGAGAACAAATGACACCTTATACAATTATACATGTGAAAGAATGTAAAAGTGGGAAACAAATCATTTGCACGAGTAAATTTTGGGTTTTTGCAAGTCAGATAGACATAATAGTGCCACCCTGTAAACTACAGGTGGTGCAGGGCGTGTTCAGGGGAAGCTTCTCGGACTTCTTTCATCCTGGCTATTTTTCTGAAAGGACTTGAATAAATTAACAAAAGAACCAGGTAACAGCTGACCTATCATGTAAAAGTGTAACATTAGAATCCCCTTCTCCTGAAGTACAGAAGAAAGGATCATAGAACCTCCAGGTTGGAGGGTGCTTGAAAAGTTGTCCAATAGAACCAACCAGTAGATAGTCAAATCCTGTATCCTTGGAGCAGGTTGTATTTTGTTTGTTAGTCTGTTTTAAACTACTAGCAATGGAGAACTTGGAGAACTAACTGCTCTGGTCATAGGAAGGAAAGGCCTAAAACTTCCCTTTTTAAGTCAAATTGTCTTATTGTAACATACACCCATTGGCATAGCTTTACCATTTGGCACTCAATAGAATATGTGTAATGTCTTTATCATTGCCAATGTGTTCGATATTTGAATATAGCTATTCTGTTCTTTCTGTATCTTTACAAGGAGAGGGAGGTGGTGTGGTGAAACAGGTTTAGTTTACTCCCTCACTCCTTCCCTGAGGTGTTTTTGAGTTACTGTGTTGCTTTGAATACTTTGGACTTCAATTTGCTTCAGTGTTCCGGAAAAATTGTTCCCAGGAAGAAGAGGTTAGGTTTTATCATTGTGAAGAGGAGAAGAACTAGAATCTAAATTTGTATTATTTGATATAAAACTTGCCTGCTGACCAAGCAGAAACAGAGGGTGAACAGAAAGTTCATATGAGAGTCTTAGTTATCTTACCTGTGAAAGGGGAGTGATGGTACCTACCCCTTGAGGGTGCTGTAAGGATTAAATGAGCCTATAGCCACAAACTGACATCTTAGTGGCACTCATTAAGGAGCACCTGTGATAGTTATTATTATTATTTTCAAGTGGTATCAGCAATAATGGTAACACAATCGATTTATTTATTTTTTTTGGTGCATTGGGTATATTTTAATTCTTTTCTAAATTGTCAGTATTGAGAACATGTGCGTAGAAATCCTTTATACTTTTTATGGAGCCACTTAATTGGAACTGCAATTTTTAAATTTAAAATTGAGATCATTAAAAAAGTAAATAGGGTGTATCATCAGGCTTCTTGTTAATCTTTGTGTTCAGAATTTAAATCCACGGGATAGATCACGTGGCAGTTTACATTGGTATGCAGAAGGAAGTGGCAATTCTGTATTCAAGACAGCCTATTTAAATTGGGCATGAAAGAGTCTCTCATAACAAGGTTATATTGTATTGATTTGCCTTTCAAGTGTTTATTTATTTATTATATGTGCCATTTCTGAAAAATGAAAAGTGCGACAAAAATTCATGGCTATTTCCAGCTTCCGGGAGCTGAATAGATATGAGTGTATTTATGGGGTATTTATTTCCTAATATATGCAATGGATTTGATTCCAAATGATTTGACTTAGAAGCAGAATATAAATCTCTACAGGCACAAGTAGAGTTAAGGTTTGCACTAAATCTTTGCCTAAAATACCCCAAAGCAAGTTATAAAAGATCCCTTTCCATGCATCAAATTAAATTTAACCTTACTGGGATGCCAGTGATGAAACAGGGCTCCTGGATGACGTATTTATCACAACATCCATCACCAACTTATATTTGATTTATGGAGGAAATATCTTATTTCTGCCACTATAATGTACATTCTTTAAAGACAGTATCTTTGGCCTTTAGTACTTTGCATATAACTGAAGCTATGTGGGGGGAAACTATTAGTTATCCTGTTCTGGGCACTTTAGCAATAGTTAACATTTAGGTAGTGCTTACTGTGAGCTAGGTATTGTGTCTCAGATACTTTATATACATTATGCATTTAAGTGTCACAATAACCATATGCCTAGATATTATCTTCTCCATTTTCCAGGTGAGGAAACCCAGATTCTGAGAGATTAAGTAACTTGCCCAGAGTTAGCCAGTTCATAAATTCCGAATCCAAATTAAGAGCTCGTTTGATTGATTGAAAAGCCCATCTTTTTTCCATTATTCCCCAAATAGTTATTAATACATTTTGATCTAGGAATGAATGCATATATAAGAATTTGGGGAGTATATCTTTTTTTCTGCACCTAAGACCATTACTAAAACATAACAATTCTCACTTACCTCTGAGAGAGACCAAATAAAGAATATAATACTCATTTACTCAGTAAATACTTATTGCCAGTTTACTTTGTGCCAAGCATTTCCCTAGGAGCTGAAGATATAAAGGTAAAATGATTGTCTCCGATCCCCACTGTCAGAGGATTCAAACAATAAAAAAAAACAACCAACTTTGAATATGTAGCTACTACAGAAACTTTCACAGCTCGAGGGTACAGGCACTGAACCAAGAGAAGAGAGAAGGTGGGAGAAAAGAAAAACAAATATACACACCCCCCTTTTACCTCTTACTTCTGTCAAAAGCTGTTTTTCAACTCATTTATTTGCAGCCCATGGCAACAGCTTGATGTGAGAAAACTCTTGGCAGAATTGAGAGAGAAAGAGGAAAGAAGAGAAAGGAGAAGGGAGAGGAGAGAGGTGAGAGGAGAAAGAAGGTTAGGGGAGGGAGAAAGAGACAGAGAGAGTCTCCTGAGATTTCACTGCAGTTTGCAGTTTGGCATTTGTCTTTTTATCTGGTTTGGGAAATTATACCCTTTCTCAGGAATTGACTGTCATTTTTTATTTTCTGTAAAGAAGATTGACAGTTGAAAGACTGCTGAACTTTTCTGGGATTCTGCACTGTCACTTGCTTCCCTTTTCTTGAGGTCCTTTTCTTTCCTAAACTGACACCCTCAGCCACTGCAAGGGGGGATGCTGATTTTCTTAATAGCCAGATTGGGATTTGAACACAAAGACTGCTCTGGACTGGGGAGGGTGGGAGGAAAGCAGCAGATTGTTAAACCGCAATCATAATTGCATTTATTCCTGGACTTGAGGTCAAACCACGTAGTTGGGAGTGAAATATATTGTTGCTGGAAGTGCTACAAGAGTGAATTACAGCCCGGCCAGTGTGGCTCAATTGGTTGAGCATCATCCCATGAGTTATGAGGTCGCCTGTGCAATTCCCCATCAGGGCACATGCTGGGGTTGTGGGCTCCATCCCCAGTAGGGTGTGCGCAGGAGGCGGCCCTTTGATGTTTCTCTCTCACTGATGTTTCTATCTTTCCCTCTCCCTTCCTCTCTCTGAAATCAATAAAAACATCAATAAACACTTTTTTTTAAGTGAATTACAAGTGGAGGGCTCTAACCCTTATGTAGACTACAGATGTGGCTGTTGTCCTTTACTTCAATTGCAGTGCAGTCAGCAAGGAGACGCTTTCCTTTGGAATGTTGGACCCTTGGCCCCTCTTACACACACAGTCAGTAGGATAGACTTTAACATTCACTGTGAGCTCAAGAAATGCGTACTCTAATAAATGTTACACCTAAGGGAGGAATGATACTTCTTCCTCTGGTTCATTTCCCTCTTAGTCCAGCACTATCTCAGATTTTCTTGTTTGTACGTTTTCCGTGCCGGGGTTTTTTCAGTACTCTCATGACAGACTAAGTACTGTTTTCTCTCAGTTCTATTCTTGTTGACTTGCATATTATCTAATGCAAAGCTTATCCTCTTAGGACACTGAAGTCCCTCTTATTCCTGCCCCTTCAGCAGTGTTCCTGTTCTATATGAATGTATATACCTTTGATTTTAAGCAGTTTTCCTGTCTTGTCACAGTCCCCTGTACGAGACATCAACGGCAGCATCTGTGTGGATGTCTTTCTCTATTGTGAGGACTTGAGTTGCTTGAAACTCTGTCTTTGACATTTGGTGATTTCCCTGTTTAAGATTTTAGAATTGACAAGGTTTTTCTTTCTCACTGTGATTTCATTTATCCCTATACCCCGCTGCCTTGAGTGCTCCTAATGGGTGTTTACTGATGGTTTGATACAACTGTAAAATAGAATGAAAAAGTTGATTAAATCATTCTTCCCTTTAGGCAACCCTCACATCCCTCAATACTTTATTTCTAGAAAAATATTTGGGTAAAAAAGAAGAAAAAAATATATACCACTGGAGATACAGCTTCGATCTGGGATGCTATTAATTTTGAAGTCACCTAATTTCAGGCAAATGTGAAATTTTCTGTATTTTTCATACCCCAGTCACAGCTCATATCAGACTATATGTCAATGATTAGTGTACATTTCTATATTTATTGTTAAATAGTGTGTACTTTAAGGACAGAGTTTTCCTCTTATTCATCTTTATGTCCCTAACACCTAGCAGAATGCCTGGCGTGTAGCAGGCCCTACATAAAGATTCTTGAATGTGTCTTTTATTACTGTTATCTCCTAGGAGTCCCCGAGTTTTTATTTTCCCAGTGAACATTATATAAAATTTATACAATTCAGATGCAAATGCTTCTTTGTTGATTTGCACTGTTGTGTCAGAATTTAAGCAACTGTTCTATACATCCAAATGCCCTTTTAAAGTGTGAGTGTGTTTTGCACAAACACATATTAGAACATTAAATTATGCAACCAACCTGAGAATGCTTTTGAAAATATGAGCATATGTGATTTAAAAACAGAAAGGTGAAAATTAGCATCTCCAAATAAAAGCACTAAGGAAACATAAAGGATTTAAGAGATGTGTCTGTACCATAGCGTATAAAATGTTAAGAAGAGAGTCAATCTTTCATCCAAGGGTTTAATTGTTAAGTCAAATGTTTCGATGCTACACAGTCCTCATGCATATTTCTATTATTTATCAAAAGCCAAAACCTGCTAAGCTGGTACAGATGGATTGACTAGCTATTCTGATTGTAATCAACCATAAAAGGAAATAAAATGCCCAAATGTGTTTTTGTTCATTGAGTCATCTGGGAGTAAAGTGGGAGATAAAAAATGTACAAAGTGCTGCATATCAAGCACAAATACAAAGGTACTGTCCTGGAAACAGTGAAGTAAAAATCCCGAAAAAGGACCCCCAGATACCATTTTCACGAAGACAACAAAAACGCTGCAGTCTGAGGAGGAGGAATTCAAATTGAAATGAGCTAGCAGAGTTGCTGTGCCATGGAAACTCCTCAGCTGCAGAAGAGAACTTCAAAAGCCCTAAAAAGGAAGAAAAAGCATCTTCAGTATGAATATGATGAAAAAAAAAATAGAGAGGGAAAAAAATTTAGAAGCTCGTTTGTGGATTGGCATAAATGTTTCCAAGCTTACTCCCAACTAGGGAAAGGAGAGGGATTGGGAAAAATGAATTCTGGATGAAGTGCTTTTTTGGGGGGTGGGGGGGGTGGGTGTCGGAGACTGAAATATCTAGAGGGTGTTCTTTTGTCCAGACTGGGGTTATAGTGTCAGCTTCTTCATACATACAAGTGGAAGTAGTTCTCTCTGAGTGTCTTCATGGTTTTTCATCTTACAGGAAAAGTTAGGTGCTACCCAGCCCGTTCATATTTTCTTAGAGTTTTGTTTACATGACATAGAAAAAAAAATGAATGAAAATTTAAACGTAAACCTGAATAATTATCTACACCTTGCTGATAATAAAGATACACAAAGAATGTAACAGGATGGGTTATTTGGAATTCAGGATGGCAGGAATAGGTTATGGGAGAGAATGAACTTAGGGGGAAAGGCATGGGTTTTACAGTCAGGCCTTATTCATTCAGTAAATACAGGGTGAGGCAAAAGTAGGTGTACAGCTGTGAGTATGTGAAACAGTTTATGCGCACATTATTGTTTATTAGTTATTGCATTATTTTCCATATGAACAACTGTAAACCTACTTTTGCCCCACCCTGTATTTATTGGGAGTCTACTACCAAATGTCAGTCATTGTGGCTGGCTTCTGAGTAAACAGTAGAGAGAGAGAGAAAAAAAAAAAGAAGATTCCTGGCCCCCTGGCACCCATAAGTTAGTAAGGGAAAAAGAATTAAATAAACAGTCACACAATGAATCTGACATTGCGTTTTTCCAAAAGATACAGTGAAAAAAGTATTGTGAGAGAAAGAGGTTAAGGTGTTTGAGGAACTAAAAGAAGTGTTCGAGTTCCATTTTTGAAAGTTACTTGTGTTTTGACTATGGGAACGTTACTTAATCTCTTTGAACCTCAGTTCAAAACTTTGAAAAAGAGCTACTGAATAATGTGTGAATAAGATGAAATGAAAAGGGGAAAGTGTCTAACATCCACTTTGGATCTTTTGCACATCTAAGTATTAACTAGAAAATCCTTTTGTTCTACTTATATCGCCAGTAATCTAATCAACGTTTTCTTCTCTTCCCTAAGTAAATATCAAAGAACCTGGCCCCAGACCTAGAGCAAGATAGATTACCGAAAGTTGATCTTGAAGATTAAATCCATTATATTCCCCTTGCTCTCAGGGAGGATGGCATTCTGTCTTGACCAATGAGCCATAGATTAACTTCTATATCAAAATGTATACAAAGTCTCTTTCCTTGTTACTCTAGTACCAGCAAACAGTCATTACCTTATTTTTTAAAGAGGTAGGAAGAACCTTAGCTCTTTATTTCTGCACTAGTGTTCCTGTGTTGGCCTAGGATTTCATCTTTTAAACACCCTTCAGGGGATTGTGTGTAGAAGGTATACTCTTGGTGCTGGGCATTCATGATGGCCCAAAGTCCAAAGTTGTCTGGCAGAAAGAAGAGTGTTAACATTTCAGGCTAACAATTGGCACAGTGGGGTGAACATCACTGAACAGTGCTTTGCAGATTCAGAGTCCTTCAGTGCCCGAGGGTTATCAGGCTAATGAACCGATAATCCAGCATGCTGGGAGTTGGAGGTGAATGAGTCACAAACTCTGGACCACGCCTCAGAAGTTGATTTCTTTACAGTGGAATTCTTTTATGTCCTTATTTTTAATGTTTTGCCTCTTTTTTTTTTTTTTTAAGGAATGAATTTTGGCTCATCACGTGATCTGGAAAATGTATTTCTGGTTATTTCAAATTTTAAGAATTGAATTTGGGAGGGTCTTAGCACTTAAAGTGGAAATTGTTAATGTATAGATCCAGTTCCTTCATTTATTCTTCAGTCACATATTGTAATGACACACATTGTAGATTCAGAGTGACTTTTTTCTTCTTTATTGATTTTAGGGAGAGAGGAAGGGAGAGGGAGAGAAAGATAGAAACATTGATGAGAGAGAACGTTGATTGGCTGCCTCCTACATGCCCCCCACTGGGGATCGGGCCCACAACCTGGGCATGTGCCCTGACCGGGAATCAAACTGGCAACCTTTTGGTGCATGTGTCAACTCTCAACCACTGAGCCGCACCAACTGGGCCAGAGTGACTTTTTTCTAACCTGGAAGTCATTGCCTGGAAGTTCAGGCAATATAATACATTACCCGATCGGGGAACAATGACTGCGAATCTTGTTGCACATCATCCAGGAGAAGCTTTTTAAAACACTGCTTCCTGGGCCTTATCTCAGATACACAGAATGGAAAATTCCAGGGGGTGGAGCCTCAAAATATATAATTAAAAAAAAAAAACTTTCCCGGTGAGTTTGGTGCCTGAGGTCTGTGGATATGCCTTTGAGGACTAACAGAGCAAGTGGAAAGTGGCTGTGTGTGTTTTGTGCTAACGCGAATCCCTTCTTGCCTACAGGCACATTTCTGACAGTCATTACAGGTGTAATCAGTGCTTCTGCTGATTGCAGTGGTCCCTCTCTCTCTAGCTGTGCCCCAGATGTGTCGTAATTCAAAATGAAGCTTCATTTCAAGGATTGGGAGGGAAGGTGATGCTGCTCACAGAAGGGAATCCTTGCTCACTTATAAATATTCTCTCTCACTCATCTGGTAGTACTCTACTGAGAAAATACCGAAAATAAGGTGTGTTCATGTGTTTTTGTGTGCATCTATGAGTGCGTGTTTTTTTCTGGAATAATAACAGCCTTGATGAGAAGCCCTTTCATTAGGATTATAGCATAAGAGGCTATAAAAGCATTCCTAGGTAAATTGCCATTTTGTAAGCGCCTCGGTTTGAATTATTCAGCTGTGGTTACTATGGAACCGCGAGCCTTGTTCACTTTGCAGAGGAAAATACTAATGGTCCCCCAGTGTCCCCACATGGTGGAAGAGCTCATTAAGGGAAAAGTACTGCTCTCCCTGTTAAAGACGCAGAAGCTAACCACAGACTGTCCACATCGGGGTTTTCGGTGTACCTTTTGTTTGGCAGAGCTGGCGTTTTCAGAAGGGGCTTGTTCTTTGAAGCATTAAGATACCTCCTTGATGTACAGTTATGCTTGGGTCAGTTCAGTCCTAGGGATACGGCATTTTATAATAATAAAACGAGCTTGGTTGTCTTTTTGGATGTGATAGGTGAAATAATAATTTCTTTACTATTTATTTAACACTTAATATTTTCTCTTTATACTCTAGTGATAGTAACAGTATAAAAGATTATTCTAAGAGAGGATTACTCCATTTTACAAAGGAGGAAACTGAGAGTAAGAGTAGTTGGGTAAATTATCCAAGTAGGTAAAGAGCCTGCGTTTGAACCAAGTTCTAATTTTAATTCCTGGACTTTGTCACTCAGTTAGAACATGCAGTGTAGACTCGGTGGTATAAAAGCGCTTGATTGCAACCCAGTTATTCTCCAAGAATCAGGGGTATAACTGCTGTCCCAGCTGAGGGAAGATTTTGAGCCTGTTGTAGTCAGCAAAGCTCACTCCCTCATGCCAGTACTGGTGCCAGAAATGTATACCCCATTAAGGACTACAACTGTGCCTCCTTCATCTGGATTTGTGAGGTCCTATGGCATCGTAAGGGAAATGAGGTTGTGAATCTCATCCTCCCACCCACACAAGGTAAGTTGGATGGTAAGCAAGCAAAGTCTTTCACTCATTTGTAAAATCAAAGTTATTTTATTGGCTGAGGGGATCTGAGAGGTAATCTAGTTGACCTTTATTTCACATGTGAAGAAAGTGAGGGCCAGAGAGATGACAGACTCGTCTGAGGTGTCCTACTCTTATCAGTGGGATGTTTTCTGTGTTCCCACCTGTTGCTGGTGGAAGTGGGATTCTTGGGGTGCCACAGGAATAAGAATTTCCTGAGGCCCCCATGGAAGGATGAGGTATCATAGAAAGCTTTATTGGTGATGTAACATTAAGAGAGTTCCCCTCCAAGGTCCCATCTCCCTCCGTCCTGCCATGGGAAAAGTCCTATTTCATCTTCAGTAGAAGTAGAATTAAAGTCACTGCCCAGAGTCTTTGCTCTACATTAAAGTCTAGTTTAGTCCAGCATCTGGCTAGGTTAGCTTATGTTCCCAGATGCAGCCCATTGCATGTGGGGTCTACATGGCCATGGGTCATGTGGCTTCTAGGGCCACATGGCGGTCTAGTGCAGGTCATGGAGCATGTGGGTGTAAGGGAGCCAGAGCAAAGCAAGAGGAACAAGACAGCAACAACTCTTTGTTTTGGGATTTTAACTAGGAGCTTAAGTAAAGACTCCTTCAGGATTTCACAAGCTTGCAGTGGTCCCACCTTCCTAGCCAATCCATGGTTCCCCAGGCTAGATTGACAGGCAAGCACCTTCCCTACGTCACCCTGATGCCATTGTGTATGCATCCATTTCCCCCTTTGTTTGACCTTTTCCCCCAGTGATCTGCAGGGAATGGACCAGTGGTTCCCTGGGGAGTGTAAAGTTGCACCTTTCTGGTGAAGCTGCCCAGATGACCATGCTTATAATGTCTGGCATCCCCTTTGCTCTCTGCAATAATAATAATTAATATTATTAATATTAGCTAGCTAGCTACCATGGTAACACTATGGCCTAGAGAGTGGAAGGGCAAGGAGTAGAACCCCAGTCTCCTTCCTGACAGAAAGACTGGCCTTTTTACCCTAGACCCTGCCCCCTCTCCCATCAGGGGCCAATCCTCTTGAGGCTGTGTGAAGGACAGTAACCTCTGTCTGGTTGGAGGGAGAACTGAGTGTGAAGAGGTAGACTTGGGAAAAGAAGGAGAGATCATTGAGAGGGTAAGTGAAGATGAGTATAAAGGAGCAAGGCAAGGTGATCCAGATGACAAGCAAATTGCACCTATTATAATTGTGTCTAGAATTGTGGAGAGTGGGAGTGGTAATGGTGGGGTGGTGGTGATATGGTTGTTTTTAAGCCTCTAGGGCCTAGAGTCTAAGAGGTGCGAAGCTTCAGCTAATGAAGCAAATTGCATTCCTTAGGAGAAAGCTGGAAGTACTGTAACATATCTTTCCTCCTCTTGGTTTTATTCCCTCACCATTCACATTTCATATGCAAAAGCAGCTGCCTAAAAGCCTGGGAGGTTCTCTTCAAATTACTTTTGCAACTGTGAGCTACTTTTAACTTCTATCCTGAGTGTCAGTTCCTCACAAGGTTTCCCAAGTATTAGAGCCAGTGTCTCTCCACAAGAGGTGCTGGGTTAGTCGCTGAAATGGCCAGTGTTCACAAAACACGGTCCAGCTCTCAAGGGAAGAATTACAAGATGGTAGATGAGCAAGTGACTGAATTTACCTATGGTACCTGAACATGATCTTGGGGAGTTAGTCCCAAACTTAGGTGTGAATGAAACTGTTTAATAAGCTTGTTAAAAAACATGTATCCTTGGGACCCATCTCCTGGTCTAGCATTTTTAATTCAAGAAGCTTGGACATAGAAATCTCCCTGCTTAATAGTCCCTCGGTGACTTGGCTCTAAGGTGTTCCTGGATTGCATTTTGAGAAATATTCATTTAGAGTCATTCTGTTCAAAGTGTGGTCCTGACTATCAGCATGGGCATCACCATGGAGTTGATAGAAATACAGAATCCCAGGTCTCACCCTGAACCTTCCAAATCAGAGTCACATTTGAACAAGATCCCTTGGTGATTCCCATATACATTAGAGTTTGAGAAACACTAAGTTAAAGGGTGCATTGCTTTGTTGTTCTGCATACATCCTGCCGGAACAATACCCCAGACAGGGTGTAAGTGAAAGGTCTGAGCCGGCGGGAGATCACATCCACAATGCAAGGCCAATGTAGAGCAAAATGGCTTTATTGCATACACCTGGGTGTAGGCAGGCTGAGCCGAGAAGTGTTCAGCATTGAATCAGGGTTGGGGTGTCGGTTATATACCCTACTTTTAGCTTCTGGCAGTTCCTGCTAATATACTTTATCTGGCCCATTGTCCACCTTGCAGTAGGACTGGTTTGGTATCTGGTCCATCCAGCATCTGCTGGGTTATCCATTGCCTTGCGGACAATCCAGATAAACCTTATCTGTACTCAACAAAAGGCTGAACCAAGGTCATGCAAGCAACACAATTTCCACAGTTTCCACCTTTTGCAAACTTTTACCTTTACTCTTTAAAACATTACTAACCCTTTCAGTAAGCAACAGAAATTTATTTTCTCACAGTTCTGGAATCTAGAAGTCTAGGATCCTACTAAAAGTATTTCTACTGTCTTTATAATAAAACACTTTTATCCCTATTCTAATGTCCACTACTCTGGTCACTGTCTTCTCGCTCATCACACTGGGCATGTCCCTTGCCATAAACTGGAAATATTTATTAGGGGGGACCTGAAAGTAATGTCATGTTTTTATGACATTAATTCAAACAGATAAATTTTTAACAAGTTTTTATTTTTAATCAATGATGTAATCACCTTCGTTATCAACAATCTTTTGCCATCTAGTGTGCAAATTTTCAACGCCGGATCAATAAAAATCAATTGCTTTTTGAGCAAAATATCTGGAGATGGCATTTTGGACATCATCCAAATTTTCAAATTTTTTGCCACTTAGAAAATGTTGTAGCGATCAGAATAAATGGAAATCCGATGGCGCAATATCCGGCGAGTATGGTGGGTGAGGCAATACCTCCCACCCCAAATCATTAATTTTTTCCAGGGTTCGTCTTGAGCAGTGCGGTCTTGCATTACTGTATTGCAGAATAACGCCTTTTTTGGTGACAATCACTGGGCACTTTTCAATTAAAGATTGATTTACTCGATCCAATTGTTCACAGTAAAGGTCTGCATTCAGCTTGTCCAGGTTTCAGCACTTCAAAATGAACGACCCCGCGAATACTCCACCAAACACACAAAAGTGCCTTTTTGGGGTGTAAACTTGGCTTAGTTGTACTTCATGGTGATTCATTCGGAGAGAGCCACTGCCATTTGCATTTTGGATTATCATAGAGGACCCATTTTTCATCTCCAGTGATCAAGCAATCAAAAAACGCTTCTGTATTGTGCCGCTGAAGCAATAAGTTGCATGTGGTGGACCGGTTAGCTTTGTTTTCTTCGAACAGATTATGCAGGACCCAAACACCTGCTCTGCTTACTTTACCAATCTGCTGCAAATGTTCTTGGATGGTCGACCAAGGTTGGTTAAGAGTGTTTGACAGTTCCTCGATTGTCTGACACGGATTTGCTTCCACTTCCACCCTTAACATGTCATTGTCTAAAGTTGTTGTCTTCCTGATCGATACGAGTCAGAAAGATCAAAATTACCGGATTTGAACTTAGAAAACCACCTTTGGCATTTACAAACGTCTAATGCACTTGGATAAATATTGCAAATGTTTTTGGTAGCAACTGTTGCGTTACTACCCTTGTGAAACTCAAAAAGCATACAATGCCGGATATGTACCTCTTCTGGTATTTGGCTGGCCATTTCACTATAAATTACAAAAAAAAAATTAAGATTTAATTATTTACGAGTAAACAAGTCACTCTAACCTTAAAATGTCTTTGGCACGAATTTGAAGTACACAATGAGCTGATAAATGACAACTGAATAGCGAAACATGCAGAAACGACATTACTTTCCGGTCCCCCTAATAGTTCATTTTTCATACTGATATATTGTCTAATAGTCTTATTTTCTGGTTCAAGTCCTTATTTATATTAGCCAGAATGTTTCTTATAAAATAAAAATCTTATCATGTCATTCCCTGCTGAAAATCATCCATGGCTCGCACTGCCCCGAGAAGAAAATGTCATCTCCCTAGGATGGCCTACAAAGCTACTTATGATCCAGCAAATGCTTCCCTTGTTGACCCCATCTCTCCTTTCCACCCCTGACTTCAGTTCTTCACAATCACTCTACTCTTGAGCCACACTGGAGATTTTTTTCTTCTTGCTTCTCCAACATTCCACATTGTGTCTCACGTCTGAGCCTTTGCAAAAACTATATACCCTCTACCTGGAACTCTATTTTTCTATTCTTTCTTTCTTTTTTGTTCCTTGTCCCCAATTAACTTTTTATTATTTCTCATATCTCAGCCCATATGTCATTTCCTTTCTAAAGCCTATGTACCTCGATTGTTTAGCATAGATGGCTTTCTTCAGTGCCCCTGAGGTTTCTCATCACACTGCACAGGGAATGCTTGTTTACCTGTTTGTTTTCTGCAATTGACTGAAAACTTTTTGAGGGCAGGCGCTGTGTTTCACTTCCAGCCGTATTTCTGGAACCTGTCCAGTGATGACAAATAGCCAGCTCTCATACATACTTGTTGAATGTACCAGGGAAGGAATTATTGTTTAGATGACGTCTAAAAGCCTGGGGAATGGAGCACCTGAATTCAAGTACAGATAATTGCCACTAATGTGACTTTCTTAGGGAGTAACTTCTAATTGGAAACAGGTGCTGGAGAGAAGCACTTGGTTTTCCCCCCGAAGTACAAAATACGTAGCCCTATAAGCATGTGGCTTTAGAACTTTAGTGTACTTTGGGGACAAAGGGACAGACTCTGAAATAGGGCTGGACACTGTGCCACTGTAGCACTGTGCCCTCCTGTAAGCATCTCAGTCTTCATTGAATGTCTAAAGTCACCTGCTTCCCCAGATCACTGTGAATTCAGCTTGGCCTTCTCTCCTCCTGAGTGGCACAGAAAAAATTTTTTGAGGTGTGCTTTATCAGTCCACAGCCCAGGGAAAAGAGCGGTGTAGTAGGAATCCTTGTTCTCTCCTGGACTCTGTTTTTAGAACTGTCATTGTAACTGGGTCTCAGAGAATAGTTACCAAATCATACATGTTACTTGATATGGGTTAAATATCTGTTTTTCCTACATAGCTGTAAATTCCATAGAGTCAGAGATCAAATCTGTCATGTTCGCCATGGACTAACTAGCTCTTATATTTAAGCACATAGCAAACACTTGATAAATACTCACTGATTCGGAAGAGTTTTACTTAGAGAGTTCAGAGATGATGACACTATTAACAAGGACTGGAAACAGACGGGCCCATTTGACAAGGGAAGATAAAGCATGGAGGCAGTCAAATCACAACGCAGATCTAGAGCTTGAGAAATGTGCAGGCACCAGAGTCACGGAGGGTTATTGTCATGGAATATTGCTGAGATTTAAAGTTTTTGGAAAATATGAGTATACATGAAGAACATTTTTAGCCCATGTATATAATCATTATAGTGTTAAGTAATGCCTATTGAATACTTACCATATACTATGACTTGTTTTAAGTGCCTTACAAATATCAAAGTATTTAATTCTTACAAAAACTCCATGCTATAGATGGTATTATTAGAGTCCTTTTGAACACATGAAGAAACTGAGCCAAAAAGAAGTTAAGGAATTTGTCCAAGTTCACATAGCTTTTAAGTGGCAGAGACAAGCTTCAGACCTAGATAGCCTGGCTTATGAACAAAAATACCCACAGGAAGAACAGGGAGAAAGATGATTCCTCCTATTCCTTCCAATCATATATTAGTAAGTATTGATGAAAAAAAGTCATTTTTCAATGGAAATAAATAGCAAAATAAATGTCAGGGTTCGATACCTTGTCCTAAGCGTGTTATGCTTGTATTGTTATTGAGTGCATGTCCAGGGACTGACAATGGCTTTGCTTAAGCTGCTCCATCTGTTGAAATGGCCCATAGATAGTGTGACAGCAAAAGGCTTTCTATTAAGGTACTTTGAATTTTTCTTGACAACTTATCTTCCAAAAGCAAGAAGCATCAGAAAAATGAAACGAAACACTCTTTGCATTGCTATGCCAGCTGCCCGTCACAGTCCAAAATAGTTGAGATTCTCCAGAAACTGTAAATTGTCTTAAAGGTCCAATTACACTTTTAGTTTATCTGATTTTCTTAAAAAGAAAGTAGTTTAATTCATTCAATATTACCTTTTAAAATATGGTGCTATATGCTATTTTGAATTGAGTTGACACTAATGTAGGCTAAAGGGGATTGCTTCCCTCCAGGTCAGATCATGTAACTGCTTAAGAGTACTCGTTATTGCCCTGGCTGGTGTGGCTCATTTGGGTGGGCATTGTCCCATGCACCAGGAGGTTGCTGGTTCGATTCCGGTTAGGGCATATGCCCAGGTTGTGGACTTGATCCCGCTGGATAGGCGTGTGGAAGGCAGCCTATCAGTGTTTCGCTCTCACATTGATGTTTCTCTCTCCCTCTCTTCCTCTCCCTTCCTCTCTCTAAAAATCAATAATAAAAATCTAAAAAAAAAGTAACACCCATTATCATATGTGAGTCATAATTCACATGTGCTTTTCTTTTATCCACTTCTGTATTTTCATGTTATATTTTGATACGCTTTTTGATACCTTATTAGATGTTTCCTATTCCCAGAAGAGCAATACATATATTGAGTGGAACAGTTTCATATATGTATAGATTTTTATGGAAAATCTACTTATCAAATTTTGGAAGAAACACAGGTTTGCTGAACTGGAGCTTCAGATAGATATTTATGTTTCTCAATAACTGCTTTAAGGAAAAAAACAAACACACTTCAAATCCTGTGGGCCTTTTAAAATCAGATTCATCTGATGTCTAAAGATGTGACTGGTGAAACAAGCCAGCGTGATCCTCAGCTTTGCACCTCATTAGGAGACATTAGGGTCTGCTCCAAGGAGCTCCAGCCCGCTGACTCTGCAGTGACACACATGCGTTTGAAAGCATCTTCATACACAGGTTCATTAAAATCGGGTTTGATCTTTAGTTTGGCTTTTTAGGTAGCTGTTTCTACCCAGCAGTTAGCTTTACCTGCATCACTGGGTGATTATTTAAAGAAGGTTTTACTGTCATCTTCCTGTATGTGTGAGTGTGTGTGTGTGTGTGTGTGTGTGTGTGTGTGTGTGTGTGTGAGAGAGAGAGAGAGAGAGAGAGAGAGAGAGACAGAGACAGAGAGAGAAAGAGAGAGACAGAGAGAGAGAGGGGGAACCATGAACCAGAGGTCTGAATAATAAACTGTTAGAATTGAAAGAAAGCTAAAGGTCATCTCTCCATTTGTCTCACTCCTGACTCACTTTGGGTTCTCTGTTAATATTTAGGAGAGCAGGAAGAGGACTCCTGGAAGCGCACCCTCCCTTAAGCATGGTGAGGCCACGCTCCCTGCGATGGCGCTGGCGGATACTGCAAGGTTCCCACTGTGTTTACTAAGTCAGCTTGCTCTTTCCTGGGGCCTCGGAGAGAAGCCCATTATTCACTTGAGCATTCTGAATATCTTTGACATTTTCTTCGACTGCACCTCAGGCTGTTGTAGTGGCAAGGGCTTTTAACAGGGGGGTTAACTGCCTGCATGTCAGAAAACGTCAACATCCACATGCTTTACCAGCAAGTAAATTCGTGTGTTTGTACTTTCAGGTGGGTCTGAGAGCTGGTCACATTTTAATGGGTTGTGTGCGGGGATGAGGAGGATGGGGTAGGGCTTGGAGGAAAATGTGTGGCCCTTGCTGGTGTCCCTACATGTGAGTATTGGCAATTATATCCTGCCTGGTGATTATGGTGATAGAGTATGGATTGGAGCTCACAGAGCAACCTTCATAATTATATATTTATTCTATCTTATCTTATGCGTACTTCAAAGCACAACTATAAATCCATCAAACAAAGTTGTCAGGATGGAAATTGCTGGATCCATCAGAACTTAACTATTCTAGTCTCCAGACTCCTCCTGGTGATCAGAAATGAGACCTAGCTGTGGGGTTTCTCTTGTTGATTGCCTCCGTGTCCTCAGCGGAAAAACAGAGATAATAATAGCACCTTCCTTAGAGGGCTGTTGTGGGGGTATATGGAGACGGAGGGAGGAAAGTATGAAGTCTGAGTACCTCTCCAGGTTGAGTATGTAGTGTTGTTTTGTTTATGTTGTCAAATGTCGTTATTCCTGATAACTAAGTTATGAGGTAACTGAACTCAGCGAGGTTAAATGCCTGGCCCGAGTCTCTTGGCAGAGCTGTGAATCAGACACCCTTCCTCCTAAGAGTTATCCTCTCTTTGGTCCTTTCTTTTAGTAGAAAAACAAAGGTGTCGGATTTAGATAGATCAGGGTAATTCTCAGATGTTCTGGAGGAATTTTGCAACATCAGCTTGTTTTTCAGCACCATTTATGAGGATTCTTTCCCATTTGACACAATGACTGTTTCAAAACTTTTACTCCTCTCTCAGGTTCCACGTTCAAGGATGTCCTTTACTACTCGAGGGGAGGATGTTGCCTCCAACTTCACTGAGCACATTTGGGCTCTTAGGGTTGAAATACCTCAACTTCCTAACCCCGCCATCATAACCTTATCCATGATAAGGCATGGTGACAGGCATGGTGACCTGTCTTCTAATCTCAGAGGCTTATCACATAAACTAATATGAGAAGATTTATTGACCCTTTATTGCGTGTCAGGTGCTTTGTGGATTAATCCTCACAACTCTTTGAGATGGGTACTATTACTGTTCACCTTTTACACAGAAGGACAAGGAGAAGTTACTACGGCAGAACTGTATCCCTCCAAATTTATATGTTGAAGTCCTAATTCCCAATATGATGGGCATTTTGAGATGGGGCCTTTGGGAGGTAATTAAGTTTAGATGAGTTCATGAGAGTGAGGCCCTCATGATGGGATTGGTGCCTTTATAAGAAGAGATACCTTTTTCATCTGCAAGCCAAGGCAAGAGCCCTCACTGGGGAGCTGAATTGGCTAGCGACTTGATCTTGGACTTCCCAGCTTTACATCTGTGAGGAATGAATTCTTGTTTAAGCCAACCGGTGTATGAAATATTGTTGTGTCAGCTTGATCTAATAGAGAGGTAATTTGGCTGAAGTTAGATGGCTATCCCGTGGAGAAGCCAGGACTTGAACCTGGGTCTGTCCTCAACTTCTCTGGCACATGGCTGTCCCAAGAGCTGCCCCTTTCGTGATGAAGGGCGAGGCCTCCACCTGGGATCGTGCTCCTTTACCTGGTCTGGCTTTGAGTATCTTCCAGCACTTGCACCATCACTTTCTTCCTTCCCTCCTTAGAGGGAATGCTCTCATCTCTCTTAGACTGTGTTGCCGTCCTTTGTTCTCTAGTGAGCTCTCTTCACTGCCAAAATCAACACATTCTGTTCAATTGCTATGTTTAGTGATCTCATTTTAATGTTTTTAAAGATGCTGAGCCTTTTTCTGGGTAGCAATTTTTCTCTTGATTTACCAACATGAAACCATTCCCTACTGATATTCCTCTGTCTCTGTTTCTTCTCAGTCCCCTTTGTTAATCCTGGTTAATGTTCGTGTTTCCCAGGATTCGGTCCACAGTCCCCTTATGGTCTCTTTCTACAGCCTCGGCCCCAGAGCTCTCTCTGTCTCTCACGGCACTGTATTGCCCATGACTGCAGGATCTGTATATGTGCTCCAAGCCTGTGGGCAGAGCATGGCTTGCTCTCTCCATTCAGGTCTGGGTTTTGTTGTTGTTGTTGTCCAAATGTCAGCTCCTAGTTAAAAATGAGACCCCTGCCCACTGCCTAACCCTGCAATTTCCTTCCTTTTAAAAAAATGATGTAGCACCATATGACTTGGTACTCTATATTTGTGAATTTCTTTGTTTTCTGTTTACCCCACTAAGTGAGTGATTTCGGAGCAGGGGTACAGTACAGTGATTAAAAACATAGAATCCAGACCTAGAGCTTGATTCTGAAATCCAACTGTGCCACTTACTAAATATAAATCGGGCAAGTTACTAAATTATGTGCCTCAGTTTCCACATTTATAAAATCAGGATAAAATTAAGAGTACCATTTACCGTTAGTTAATGAATGTCTCCTGTGCTCCAGGCTCTGTTTTGGGCACTGGGTATGTAGCACCAGACAAAAACCTGGAGACAGAAATCTGTGCCCTCACGGAGCTTATATTCTAGTGAGGAGAACAGGCAATAAACAAGGTGAATAAACAAACTATGTAATTTGTCAGTCGGCAGTAAGGCTGTGGAGAAAAATAAAGCAGGAAAGGGGAAGGAGAGTCAACTTAGTGTTCAGTTTAAATCAAGGTGGTCAGGAGAGGCTTCTCCATGAAGGAGATCTTTGAGCAAAGGGCTGAAGCAGGTCAGGGCACTGGCCACGCGGATACCTGGGAGAAGAGCCCTCCAAGCAGAGGGACAGAAAGTAGAGGGCCCCTGCCCCAGGTTCATCCATTGCTTCCCGTCCTGTTCTCATACTGTCCCCTCCACACATTGAATTATTCTTTGGTCATTCTGAACTATGAATGTTTCACACCTCTTTATCTTGGCTTATTGTGTTCCTTGAGTTTGTAATCGTCACCTCTCTTTATCTATGCATTGGTAAAATAGAGATAATGATAGTTGTGCCTACCTCAAAGGTGTTGTGAGGATTTAATTATTTTTGTGTGTGAAAAGCACATAACAGAGTGACTGACCCAGAGTATATGTAGTAGGAGCATCAAATCTTCCTATTTGTAAAATGCAGATACGAATCATGTTGTTTCCATTGATATGGTTGCTAGACTCTTGTTTATCCTTTAGGTTCTGCCTTCCCTTAGCCCTCAGTCTGGAAGGGTGCTTTTCTTATGTAATTCCTGTGCTTTCTCTAATACTGCACTTATGACAAAGAATTGCAGTTTCTTGCTTATTTGGCTGCATGTAATCTAGACTTCAGGCAACTTGGGAATGGAGACTGTGTAGTTAACTCTTGTATCCCCAGAACTAGGTCTCTAACTGGCACATGTTAAGAACTCAAAATAATGAGTTATTATTATAAATACTAAATATTTATTAATCATATATCATATAAATAAATAATGAACACTTATTGAATAAAAATTAATTAGCTAGCTAAAATATACTGAAAAAGTTACTGAAAAACATACCATAAGGAAAGCTTGTCTGAATGGATTTGATCTCTTAAGGTTTCAGTGAGATCTGGAAATTCCTTAATATGGCTTCTTTTCCTTCTGTTCTGCCACTTTCCACACTACTTTCTTTCCTGAACATCTATTATTATCAATAATGTGTGTCTTGATGGATTTGTATTAGCCTGAGTTGGTCAGGTTATGCTGCAGGAACAAGTAATCTCCCAATTCTAGAGGCTTAATGTAACAAAGTGTTATTTCTCATTCCTTCGTTGACCTGAGCTGATAGAAGAAGCTCTACCAACTTGTGACTGTAATATTAGAAATAAGTGGCATCCTAGGCCATCATAATAGAGGACAAGAGAGCCCAGCAAATTCTCATGGGCTTTTCACTGTTCAATTTGGAAGTGAGAGAGAGATGTGTCTTGTACACTCCTTTTCACTGACTGCAATGAGTCACATAGCTTTACCCTCTTCAAGGCTCAGAAATGCATTCTTAGTTCCCAGCAGGGCAGGAGAAATGGACAGTGAACATTAATAGTATTTACCACATATATTAACCCAGGACCTATAAATGGGGTACAAGCTTTCCACTTACAACTCTGCAATTAACCAGATTAGATAGCCAACTTGCTGCCCTGTCTTCTCTTGGGCTTGGAGATGAACATTTCAGATATAATTTGGTCAGAATCACTGACTTGTCTCTAGGTAGAAAATCCTGTTTATGTGTTACGTATCTTTTTACCTATGATGCTCCCTTCTAAATTTTATGCCAGTTGGCCTGAAATTGTTGAAATTCCCCCAAATATTAGCATCTCAAGGGTGGGAACTAAATCCTAGGCATCCACTGAGCTGGTGTGGCTCAGTTGGTTGAGCGTCATCCCATGGACCAATTCAATTGTCAGGGCACATGCTGGGGTTGCAGGCTCAATCCCCACTGCGGGGCATACAGGAAGCAGCCGATTGATGTTTCTCTCTCATCAATGTTTCTATCTCTCTCTCTCTCTCTCTAAAAATTAATAAAAAACATTTAAAAAAACCCTAATCATCTTTGTATTTTGACATCTAATAATAATTGATATGTTAAAAATAAAACCCAGTTTTTTGAGTGAATAAATAAACAACTACCCTATCTGAAAATAGTTACTTATCATCTTAATGACTACCTTTTATTGGCTCATATCACTCCATTTTTAGAGGGGAAAAGTGGCCACATGTGACGAAAGCTAGGAACAAAAACTCAGGAGGCAAGGAGGTGTGAATTTGATGTCTGGCTCTGCTTCTTAACCAACTGAAAGGCCTGTTGGCAAGTTAGTAAAGCTCTCTAAGACACAGCTGTAAAATTCAATTCACAGTGTTCCCATGAGGTTATTTTGAAGATTTACTGAGATAATCCTTATAAAGTGCTGAGCATAGCATCTGGCATCTAAAAGACTTCAACTGATGTTAGCTCTTATTGGTTTCTAACTGGGCTTTTGCCAGTTTTTCTTCCCAGGATATAGGCAGATAGTAAATAAACATGAATATTAATTGAACACTGCCAAACACTGTGCTAAACATTACATATTTTGTCCATATTTAATTATTACAATAACCTTATATTGCTCTTATTATTGCTGTGAGTCCCAGCCTATGTAAAAACTTACCCAAGGTTACGCAGCTGGTAAGCAGTGTAGCTGAGAATCAGACCTAGAACCGTTGCACCACTGGGTCCCAGTCACTGATTGAAAACCCCAGGGGTGATCTTTTAGTTCCCATTCTGTGGAGATGCTTTCATCTTTATTAAAGTCCGTTCTGTTTGCTTGGCTAACAGAAATAATTAAGCCAGCTATTAAACTGAGCCACTAAGACAAGTTTTTCTTTATTTTTTTTTTTGAGCTCATCACTTTTTTGTTCCAACTTGCATGCCTCCTTTTACATGATAGGAAACATTCAGCTTTGTTGTCACTCACTAGTTAACTGAAATTAAACCACAACTACTATAAAAGTATTAGTAGCAGTATGGTGTTACTGAGATTGTGTGTAAGTATTAACTTCTATTATCCAGTTTTGATATTTATATTTCTCTCTAGGAGCCACCTCTGTCCCATTCTACAGTGTGGCAAACTAGCACAGAAGGATGGTTTTCTCCATATCATCTGTCCAGTTGGTGCAAAAGCAAGGTTGCAACTCCAAAGCTCCCAGGGGTGGGGAATTACTTTAGCACTATCCTTGACATCCCTGATATAATCTGCTTGAGACCAGCTAATTGCCAATGAGATAGTCTTTTTTTTTTCTTTATTGATTTTTAGAGAGAGAAAGATAGAAACATTGATGAGAGAGAACATCGATTGGCATGCCTCCTGCATGCCCCCCACTGGGGACTGGGCCCACAACCTGGGCATGTGATCTAACTGGGAACTGAACCAGCGACCTCTTAGTGAATGGGTCAACACTCAACCACTGAGCCACACTGGCTGGGCGAGATAGTCATACTTTTATTATTTGTTTACAGAACCTTAGCCCTGGAGTGGGTAATAATTTGACAAGGTCATATGGCTGTTAAGTGGTAGAGGTGAGAATCGAATTAGAACCATTGGTCCAAAGGGAGCGGTGTGATAACACTCTAACAAGGGATTTTGAGCCTTATGTCCTGAGTTATTTGATTGAAATAGTTTCTTTTGTTTTTTTTTGGTCTACTTCTCATACTCTATGTCATCTCTCTTTTTTTCTCTCTCCCTCTCTATCTTTGTTAATAGGGTTTTCTTCTTTTCTTTCCTCAGTTAGAATGTAAGTTGCATGAGAGTAAGAGGGTTTGTCTGTATCATTCCTTACTGTATCTCCATGGCCTAGAGCTATGTGTGCACATAGTAGATGCTAAATATATTAATAAACTTGTTGAATGAATGAATAACTCCTCTTTTGTCTGGAGCTGTAATGTCAAATGGTGAAAAGTTTTGAACTTTAATAAATATTTCGTGTGGACAAATGACTGTATCATTGGCCTCAAGCCCTCCTGTATCTATATCTTTTGTCATGTCACCTTGCAGTTCCTCCCACTAAAGGAGAGGAGATTATTTCCCCACCCTTTCAGTTTCAGTTCAGCCACATGACTTGTTCTGGTCAAAAGAATAAGAAAGAAAAAACATGGAGTCATGTTTTGAGCTTAGATTTTAAAAGTATGCCCAAGGTGTGGCTCAGTGGTTGAGCATTGACCCGTGCACCAAGAGGTTGCTGATTCGATTCCCAGTCAGGGCTCATGCCCAGGTTGTGGGCCAAATCCCCAGTGGGGGGCATGGAGGAGGTAGCCAATCTATGTTTTTTATCTCCCTCTCCCTTCCTCTCTCTCTAGAAATCAATAAAGAAAAAAAAATTATGTTTCCTTCTAACACATTTGTGCCTTTGACAAGAGCAGTAGATGCCCTGGCTAGTTGGGTGCTCCAAGGAAGGTGATAGATACATGGAGCAGATGAGAACTACATGCTTGCAGTGTGGTGGAGAGCTACCTCACGAGCCTAGCTTTTGTTGGCCATCCAGATAACTTGCAAACATGTGAGTGAGCCAGCTAGGATCAGCAGAGCCACCCCATAAAGCCCAGCTCCATCAGCTGATCGCTAGTCAATCCACAAACATTTGAACAATAATAAACTCTTA
Organism: Tadarida brasiliensis; assembly: GCA_030848825.1. Lineage (NCBI taxonomy): Eukaryota > Metazoa > Chordata > Mammalia > Chiroptera > Molossidae > Tadarida > Tadarida brasiliensis. The sequence goes on from CM061264.1 coordinate 52,349,870, forward strand.
TTTTCAGTCACTGACTGTTGGCTTTTACATTGTGTTATGAAGCATTTTCACAAAAACAGTTAATATATTCAGTTTACGGTTGACAATTCATTTATAAATGTATATAACATATTATATTCTGTGATAGTGTATGATTAAACCACTGCCTGCATATTTTTATGTCATTTGATTCTACTAATTCTGACATAGATTAAGGCATAAAAATTAAACATTCATATAATTAGATGTTATTTCAGCAATGCTAATACATTTGGGACTACTAAGTTAATTGTTCCTGAATGGTAGAGTTTTATGAAAAACAAATTTACATTTGATCTGCTAGCCTTGAAATGATTTAATGTATTATGATTATTATAATACAGTATTCACTGAATACTTATTCTTGCAGAAGATGAGTAGGGTGAAGAGGTAACATAAATGCCAGATTATAATATTTTTATTTTAGAAAATTAGGTGGTAAACATTTTGTATTCTTATAGGCTGTGTGATGGCATTTTCCAGTAATTTTTAAGAAAAGTACATTTTTAAATAATTTATAAAATATTATTTTTTGATAAGAAAAGTATGTGTAGATGAATTTCAGAGATTTTTTATTTCACCTTTAACCACTTGGAGTGAGCTTTACCATTCTTGGGAATAGGGAGGGACAGAGAACAAAGTACAAGGATAAGGCTGCTAAAATTATGCTAAATGAAATAAGCCAGTCAGAGAAAGACAACTATCACATGATCTCACTTATATGTGGAATTTAATGAACAAAATAAACTGATGAATAAAATAGAAACAGAGGCATGGAAACATGGAACAGACTGAGGAATCTCAGAGGGCAAGGCGGGAGGGGAACAGGAAGAGATTAACCAAAGTATTTATATGCATAGCCCACGGACACAGACAACAGGGTGGTGAAGGCCTGGGGTGGGACGGGAACCAGGAGGAGGGGAGCAATGGGGGTAAAAATAGAGGATATCTGTAATACTCTCAACAATAAAGATAAAAAAAAATATCTCAACAACAACAAAAAAAATTGGCTACAATTTCCAAATAATTTCCTCAGGTCTTGTGCTGAATGAGCTCTGCAATCCTGCAATGAAAAATACTTTCCACATAGTTAGGCCAGCCAGTTGGGGAAGTGAAGAAATAGTTGATTCTGCAAAACAACAAACTTACTTGTAGTGACTTCAACCAAACAAGTAAGATGACTAGGATGTGAAACACCTAGGAAGTTCTCCAATGTGTAGGCTGCTAGAATTGTTTTTATTTCAAGCTATATTGATCTTATAATCTTATTCTCTCTTAAACTCCTTTCAAAAATTTCTTAGCTAAAGTGAAGTTAGCTAGTAGGTTGCTCCTCATCTGATTACTAGTTATGTGTGTTTATAATGATGGTGCTTGGGAAGACTTCTGCCAGCTGGATTCAAGACTTACTGTTTTTTGTAGATGCATATGTGGAAAGTGCTTGAGCTTTTCCATATTATCTCACTTTTATCACCCTATAAGCAAGTTCTCCTGATTTAGCTTAGTGGCAGGGAATCCAAAACAGAATAAAAATACTATGCTCCCAAAGACATGGGATCTTTTACAAGGCCTTTTAAATACATGTAATTATTATTTATAATTCTATATATGCCTTTCACCAATGTATTATTCTAGTACATTTTATTACATATTTTATTTTATAAATTTTAATCAATACCATGATTAAAATCAAAATCAGTACAATTCGCATATAATGTTTATTCTTTCCTTTCTGCTCAAGTCTTTTAAAATGATATGCCCAGATATGTGTTTTTGTTTTCTATAAAAGCAGAACAATTTCACTGGGTTTAATCAAAACAATTATCCCACTGGAATAAATAGAAATACTGCTTTTTTCTACCACTGTCACATTACTCCCCATTCCCATCCCCCCTTCACCACACTGTTGTCTATGTCCATTGGTTGTGCATATATGCATATAAGTTCTTTGATTTATCTCTTCTCACCCCTTCCCCCTTCCCTCTAAGGTTCGTCAGCCTGTTCCCTACTTCCATGTCTCTGGATTAGTTTTGTTCATCAGCTTATTTTGTTCATTATATTCCACAAATAAGTGAGATCATATGATACTTGTTTTTCTCTGACTGGTTTATTTCACTTAGCATAACACTCTCTAGGTCCCTCCATGTCATCTGAAAGGGTAAGAGATCTTTCTTTTTACAGCCCAAGTGTCCATCAGCAGATGAGTGGATAAAAGAGCTGTGGTACATGTACACAATGGAACACAATGCACCCAGTGATGTTTTTAAAGCACAGGAGGAAATAGGAGGCATGATGGTATGGGTTCTCCATTCACACAGACCTGAATTTGAGTCCTAGATCTCTTATGTGGTTTTGGACACATGTAATCTCACTGCACCTCAATTTCTGCATATGTAAAAAGGGAATAATACCTCTGGAAGTTGGTGTGAATATTAAATTATATAAAAAATACCCATCATAAACACTGCTTGTATATGGTAAGTGCTCAGTTAATATTAGTTCCTTTTCCATCAGCATTGGGATCCTGAGGAAGCCAACTAACCATACTCTTCTAAGTTCTTAAAAAAGGAAAGAAATGGATGTCAGAGTCATTTAGGGATCAAAATATCCCCTTATTTTTAATAAAAATGCAAAAGAGCACTGAGCTTGCATCTGTGGTTCAAAAAATTGCTGAGCTCTCAGTAATTTTCATATCATCTTATGGTAAGTGACTAACCTACATAGTTATGGGGTAGAGATGATGTCTTTCCTTCTCTTCAGAAGCAGAGACTGTCCAACATCAGTAAACTTTTTGCCTGGAGGAGATAAAAATATGTGCATCCTGAGTTCAGGCTGAATCCAAAGAGAGCCAACCAAGGGGCTGAGCTAAGCACACTTGGACTCTTTTCCTAATACCTTTAGTTAGAGAAGTCATGGTTTCTTCTTATGGAAAACTGACGTGGGTGTAGAGAAGAGCAGATGCTTTCTTCTTAGTATTTTCTACATTAATAAATGTACTACCTCTATAAATGGAGCCCATCAGCACCTGGGCAGAGGTGAATAAATGTGCTAATTCTTTGCCATTGAAGATTTGGGCTATGAACCAGGCTTGGTGTATAAGAAAGAGGTGGTTAAAACCATTGCAACATGTACCCTTTGCTTTCAAGCTGACATTTAGTTATGAGATTTTTTTTTCTGGTAATCATTCTCATTATCCTAATTGCCTTTAGGAACATTATAAGCATAGTAGAGTAAATGTAGCATTGACAGGCAAGGCAGACAGGGCTGGTGTCTGAAAATCATGACTGCTGTGATGTGGCCCAAGGTGAGGAAAGCCTGGTTTCACGTAGACACAGCAAGGCCAGGCCAGCAGGCAGAGTGCCATTCTGAAGGTATAGCAGCCGTGAACAGTTCAGTACTGCCTCTCCAGTGCAGTGCATAGCCTCCTGAACTTTCCTCGTTCATTCATTCACTCATTCATTTACTCATTTATTCATAGACCTAGTAATGTGCCAGATATCATTGTAGGTGCTGAGATTATATCAATAAACTAATGAAACAGTAAAAAAAAAAAAAAAAAAAATCCCTGAGCTTATAGTGCTGACTTACTCTCTTTGTCTTATTACCCTCCATTAGCTGTTAAGCCTATTTAAGGTAGAAATTCTATTTTGGTCATTGGAAAATCCCTATCACTAGCACTCTGTCTGGCCTGTGTGCACCCAATAGTGTTTATTGAATGAATGTTAGATTTGTCCTGATAGATAAACAAAGCAAGTAAAAGGGCTTCATGTAGAGTTCTGTTTGGTACTACAATATCTATGGTTTTCTATAGTATTTATTTCATTCAGGCTGTCAAAGTGTGAATAACATTCATATCCAAGGAGGCAGGTAGGTAACTGATGTTAAGAATGTCTGTCAAGCCCTGACTGGTTTGGCTCAGCGGTTGTAGAGTCGGCCTGCGGACCAGAGTCCCAGGTTCGATTTCCGCTAGGGGTACGTACCAAAAAAAAAAAAAAAAAAAAAAAAAAAAAGAATGTCTGTCAATAGGTGTACAATATATAGAGGGCCCAAAGTGGGAAACACAATCCATTCTGCCTCCTGCACAGAGGTTTGAGATGGCTTAATAGAGGGGGTGGAACTTAAGTCTTGCAAGCTAAGAAGGTATTTCTAAAATTAAATTAAAAAAAGTAGACAGTCTTATGTTAGAACTAGATGGCAGAGGAAAATTAAAAACTAACATGTGGCTTTTTCTAGATGAAAATCTTTGGGTAACTGATAGCTGAACAGACTACATGTCTGTGTATCTGGAATTCTTTGTGTGTGTTTGTTTATTCCTGTTTCGTTTAGTCTTCTGAAAGGGGTGATAATAGCTTCTCTTGCTGATTTATATATTTGTATTAGAGGATATTTTATATTTTCTAATGGCTCCCCTGTAGGTTCACAAACACCCATGTTAAAGAGAAGGCATTTGGCATGAGAGGAGAAGAATCAGCTGACCTTGTTAACCAGATCCTCCTCTTCCCCTGCTCCCTGAAAATTGATGCTTTCTGGTAATGGAGAGACTGGGCATTGTGCCACCCTAGAGGTGCCTGGACTGTGTTTAACAGATACCTTCATTAGATTGTTTTCAATTTCCTGAGAGGTAATCCCATCAGACAGTGTTTATCAGTCATTGTGTGCTCTGCTTGTCATTATTCCCCTGTTCAGTAGCAGCAGCAGCCCCAGCAAAATATGGTGTGTGTGTGTGTGCATGTGCGTCTGTGTGAGTGGTGTGTGTATAAAAAACAAAACTGCCTAAGTTGCCTTATAGAAGAAATATGTTCCTAATGTAATAAAATAGAAAAGCAAGAGACCATGCAGTCGGTACCTCACATACACACACACACACACACACACACACACACACACACACACACACACACACACCAATGTAATAGTGCTTTCAGTTCAGGAATCAGATCTGTGGCAATAATCAGAAAGCACCTGAAAACCTGAAGTGTCCATCACTTAGACTTTTTAGTTGACTTAAGCTACACATGCTCTTGTGATCCTCCTGAGACAGAAATTTTACCCATAATTACTTGATTTTTTTATTACCTGAGGAATAATTTTTTTCCTGGTGCTGGAGTATTTCTTTCTCCTGCTTTTTTTCTCCTCTCTCCCTATTCACTTCTAGTAGATACAAGGCATATGTTTATATATATATTTTATATATATATATATATATTTTCTTTATTGATTTTAGAGGGAGAGGAAGGGAGAGAGAGATAGAAACACCGATGATTGGCTGCCTCTTGCATGCCCCCCACTGGGGATCGGGCCCACAACCTGGGCATGTGCCCTGACTGGGAATTGAACCAGCGACCTCTTGGTGCATGGGTCAATGCTCAACCAGTGAGCCACACCAGCCGGGCTACAAGGCATATGTTAAACAATTCTATCATAGGCTCCCTAGCTCTTTTGCACTCAGACTTGAGTGGACAATATTTCCTTTTAATCTGATATTTCTGGTAAATATGCTGGAGGAGGTGTGTGCCCTTTAGTTCATACCTCCTACTTATCATCTTTCATTTTCCCCTTTATGTGTATAGTTTTCTTCATAACCTCACTCACCACTAGGCTATATTTTTCATATAGTTCAGTCTTACAACATTAAGGTTGTTTTCTTTAACATCCTTACTTAAATCATAGCTGTTTTATTGCTTTTTTCTCTATTTGGAGGAGTTCCTTGAAAAGAGTATTAATTAAAAATTCTCTTCTATCTGTTAATTTTTTAACATGTTAGGTTTTGAAGAGATGGAGGCATCTTATATATTTTGTTGTTGTTGGCATTGAGAGCTCTTTGTGACAGGCCTCAGACCATCAAAACAATTTTCTGCTAATAACATCCACTTATCCTCAATTCTAGCTCTTTCACTACTCACTGTTCCCTGTCTCCTAATTGCTTTTCATTTCTTCACTTTTGCCCTTGCTGGTCCTTCCTCCTGCAACACCCTCCAAACTTCTCTTTCTTTAAGACCCATATCAAATGTCCTTCTGTCCAAAGTTTAGCTCCATCCCTTTGAGAGTTTATAAAATTTTATCTGTATGTTATTGGTAGAACTGATTAATTATCTGTTAATTAACTAGCCTTAATGGCTTAAGGGCAGAGCCAGTGCCAGATTTAATTTCATATCTTTTCACAATGTTTAAGATGTGGTAGATCCTCAATATTAATTCTTGAACAAATGCTCTCTTGTATGATTACTTCACCTACATATTTCCTTTAAAAATATCTAATGGATTCTTCAATCTTTGAGCACTCTCTGTAAATTATGCTACAAAATCACATTCCTGGTTCATAATGTCAGTAAGACTGCAGAATGTGTATGTGTGTGTATATATGTATTGCCCCATTTAAGCTGTTGGAACTTACTAGGGCTTGCACTAAGGAAAATGGAAAGCTTACCAATGATATTTTCTTCTTCCAATTATTGGCTACATCCCCTTCCCATTATCTCTGATTCTGTTTACTCTCTGGTACCACCAGGTAGTTAATTTTTAAAATATATTTTGCCCAGAATTTAGAGTTGCCATTGGCAGGAATTTTGGTTTGTTAGAATCTATTCAGCTATTTCCAGCATTATTTTTTAAAGCAATCACTATTTCATTTTTCTTTATATTAGGTATAACCAGTAGTAACTTCTTTGTAACAAACAATATTTACTCAAGTATGTTTTGATATTTTGTAAAATCAGTCTTGTTCTTTTATGGCCATCATGCATGCATTGCTTGTTAGTTTCAATTGAGATTTGCCTGATTCTTGACTTATTATTTTTTTTAATGTGTCTATAGCAAATGTCCTAAATACCTTTTGCTCAAATCTTCTGTAATGCATACCAGATAAAATTAATAGACTCTGTAATATCATCCTTCATTATTTCTCTTTTAAGTTTTGGCCTAAATGTTTCTTTCCCCATAGCCTGAAAACCCAAATTTATTTCAACTTCTTGTAACATATTTTCCACATTTTAAATATAAGCATTTAAGGCTACACATTTCTAAGTAATGTGTATTTTCATTTCATAAGTGAACTTAGGGGTGCACATATGTTTTCAAATTAGTGTTTCAGGTTTCTTTGGATATATATCCAGAAGTAGAGTCACTGGGTCATAAGACAGATTCATTTTTAATTTTTTGAGGAATCTCCGTACTATTTTCCACAGTGGCTGCACCAATCTGCATTCCTACCAACAATGCATGAGGGTTCTCTTTTCTTTGAATCCTCTACAACACTTACTGATTTATTGATGGCAGCCATTCTGACAGGTGTGAGGTGATAACCCATTGTGGTCTTAGTTTGCATTTCTCTTCTGATTAGTGATGTTGAACATCTTTTCATATGTCTATTGGCCCTCTATATGTCCTCTTTGGAGAAGTGTCTGTTTAGGTCCTCTGCCCATTTCTTGGTTGGATTGTTTGTTTTCTTGGTGTTGAGTGGTATGTGTTCTTTATGTTTTGGATATTAACCCTTTATCTGATGTATCATTGGCAAATATTATTAGTTTCTTTTTGAAAAAATTTTATTGCAGCCTACTTTTTAAATTTTTATTGTAAACTTACATTTGCCCTGCCCTGTAAATATCAGAGCAAAAATTAATGAAGTAGAAAAAATGGCAGTGGAGGAAATCAATGAAACCAAAAACTAGTATTTTTAAGAAGATCAATAAAACTGATAACTCCTTAGCCAGATTTATGAAGACAAGAAAGGAGAAGACAAAAATCAGTATTATGAATTAAGTGATATGAATTATGAATAAGCTACATATTCTAGAGATTTTAATAGGGTAATAAGGGGATGTTATGGACAACTTTATGCCAATAAATTCACCAACTTCGATAAAATGGACAAATTCTTTGAAAGGTACAATCTATCAAATTTAATTGAAGGAGAAATAAATAACTAAATAGTCTTATATTTATTAAAGAAATTAAATTTTTAGTTAAAGAGAGAACTACAGACTCAGATTGCTTTGCTGGTAAATTCTTTAAAATATTTTGGAAAAAACATAAATTCTATACAAACTTGCAAAAGATATTCAAAGAGGAATACATTTCACCTCATTCTATGAGGCTAGCATTATAATTGATACTAAAACCAAAGATGTTGTTAAAACAATAGCAACTTATAACCCTAATGAGCATAGATGCCAAACTCTTTAACAAAATTTTAGTAAATATAATTAATTCACCAAGGCATACAAAGGATAATACTTCCTGACCAAATAAGATTTTTCCCAATAATTCATGGTTCATTTAGCGTTCAAAAATCAGTCATCACAAGTGAGTACATTAAAAAGCAGAAAATAAAATCCATTAGTTCATCCCAAAAAATGTAAGAAAAGCTTTGACAAAATCAAAAGCCATTAATTAAAAAAAAAACAAAACTCAGAAAACTAGATATAGAAAGATACTTCTTTTACTCATAAGAGAAGTATTTATGAAAAACCTATAGCCAACATCATGATGAAAGACCCAACTCTTTCTCCTGTGAGGCAAGGATATCCTCTTCACCACTTGTATTTAACCTTAATAGTGGTTTTGGCCACTGCATTAAGGCAATACGAGAAGTAAAAGGCATCCAGAAAGGAAAATAAGAAGTAAAACCGTCTTTATTTGCAGATGATAATGATCATCTTTGCTGAAAATCTGAAGGAATCTACAACAATGCTACTCGAATTAATAACTATATTTAGCACATTCACAGGATATGCGATCAACATATAAAGATCAATTGTATATTTATATACTAAGAAAAAACATTTGGACATTCCAATAAAAATACAGTTTACTGTACATTAAATACTAAATACTTGAGATAAAATTAATGACATATGTATACGACCTCCACACTGAAAGTTGTGAAACACTGCTGAGAGAAATTCGAGGTGACCTAAATAAATGGAGGAAAATATCATGTTGATGGATTAGAAGACTTAATATTTGTAACATGTCAGTTATATCTTAGTTTATCTATAGATTCAATACAGTCCCAATCAAAATCTCAGCAGGCTTTCTCTGTAAAAATTGACAAGCTGAGCCTGGCCGGTGTGGCTCAGTGGTTGAGCATTGACCCATGCACCAAGAGGTCACTGGTTTGATTCTAGGTCAGGGCAGATGCCCAGGTTGTGGGCTGATCCCCAGTGGGGGGCATGCAGGAGGCAGCAAATCAATATTCTCTCTCTTCAATGTTTCTATCTCCCTCTTACTCTTCCTTTCTTTCTTTCCAAAATCAATAAAGAAAAATGTTAAAAAAAAAATTGACAATCTGAGTCTACAGTTCACATGCAAAGGTAAGGAGAAGGCCTACATTTGCCAAAAACTACTTTGATAAAGAGAAACAAAGTTGGAGGTCATATACTAATTTTTGTTCTCAAACTTTATTATAAAGGTACAGCAAACAAGGCAATGTGGTGTTACATATGATAGACATGTAGGTCAGTGGCCCAGAAATAGAGAAAACATATACGTTCAATTGTTTTTATCTTTTAATTGGGTGACATTGGTTAATAAAATTATATAGGTTTCAGGTGTATAATTCTACAATATATCATCTGTATGTTGCATTGTGTGTTTAACACCCCAAGTCAAGTTTCCCTCCAACACCATTTATCCCCCCTTTACCCTCTTTTACCTCTCCCACCCCCTTTATTTCTGGCAATCACTTTTGACAAAGATACCAATTTAATTCATAGATTTATTGAAAAGACTCAACAAATGATGCCAGAACAATTGGATATCCATCTACAAACCAATAAACCTCAACCGTTTATTCACATTATATATAAAAATTAACTTGAAATGGATTATAGATGTAAATATAAAAACTAAAATTGCTAAATTTCTAAGAGAAAACACAGGAGAAAATGTTGTATCTTTGGCTTAGGCAAGTATTACTTAGATAAGATACTGAAAGCATAGGATATATATTTTTTTCTTGATTGATTTTAGAGAGAGAGGAAAAGAGAGATAGAAACATTGATGAGAGAGAACATCGACTGGCCACCTCCTGCATGCTCCACACTGGGGATTGGACCCATAACCTGGGCATGTGCCCTGACCGGGAATCGAACTGGCGACCTCTTGGTGCATGGGTTGACGCTCAACCACTGAGCCACACCGGCTGGGCAAAGCATAGGACATATTTAAAAAAAATGTTGTGTTGGACTTCTAAACATAAAACTCTGGCTTTCAAAAGACACTGCTAAGAGTCTGAAAAGGCAAACCACATATTGAGAGAAAATATTTGCATAACAAATATCTGATAAAGGATTTGTAATCACACTATATAAGCAACTTTTACAATTCAATACAAACAATAATACCTGAAAATTCAGACATCTTATTTTACAAAGGGAAATATAGGAGTGGCAAATAAGCATATGAAAAAATGCTCAACATTATTACTTATTAGGTAAATGCTAATTAAAACCATGAGTTACCATCACCACTCTAGAATGTCTAAAATGAAAAACATGGACGAAATTAAGTATTGACAAAAGTATGGAGCAACTGGAACTCTCATACATTGCTGTTGGTAATGCAAAATTGTACAACCGCTTCAGGAAAAAACTTGGTAGTTTCTTACAGAGTCAAACATAAACTTACCATAGAATCTATTCATTCTACTCCAAAGTATTTACCCAAGAGAAATGAAGACATAAGCACACACACAGACTTTATTCATAATAGCCATAAACTGGAAAACACCCGAAGATCCATCAACCGGTAAACGGACCACACTCCAATTGTGGTCATATTGAAGGTCTAAAACAAAAGAGGAAAGAGGAAAAACTGTGCTGAAAACGTTTTTCATTATGTGGGTCTTTATCTTATCCTGGACCAATGTTATTTCTAGAATCTTCCAATAGACTTTCTCTAAACCAAAACACTGGTGCAGAAAACTACAATTTCTCTGGCTGGCTTTTACCAATCTTGATTCATTTCTAGAATGTAGGGCAAAGGCCCACCATCCCTTAGCACAGGGATACATCCAGCTTTCATAAAACCAAAAGGTTTTTTAAATGAAGAAATACAAAATTCCAAACACCAACTTGCTAGGGCCCCTCTTAAGACCTTAGAAGCAGCCTTGCAAATGAGGGGCCCTGCAGCTTCACTGTAAGCCCTAGCATTGAGTACTTGCCACCCACCCTCTGAACAAACTCAGTGCTTTCATGGTAAGGGTCATGGAATGGTCAGTTCATAGTTTCTGCCACAATTCCCTTCTTCAGGACTTTTGGATTCTGGACAGTTCTCCGAGGGTATGATGATGGAATTTACGGGAATTGTACATTGATAGGTAGGGTCATTCACATTTAAATCTCCTTCACCAATGAAATGAGAAATGCTGCTAAATGCAACCCCTTTGTAGGCGTGATAAAAGCAGTAGCAGATAATAGAGTGTAATTGAGGCTTTGTTTAGAGTTTTCTCCAACATTTTCAGTTGCATGACCTTAAGCAAGTGATTTAATATTTCTGGGCTTAATTGCCTTCTGTATAATAGGGGTAATGGTGGATGGATGAAAGCTAGATTTGAAATAAATCTTTTCACTGGTTCCCTGACAGTTTCTCCAGAGGAGGTTATCATGGGCATCTTAGAAGGAGTATCCTATCTGTATTATGATGCCTGCTTTCAGTTCATTAAATGAGGATTTTTTTTTTCCAGCTTTGCTACAAGACGATTTTGGCTTTTTAAAAATGACCATTTAATTTCAAAAAGCCAAGTTACAGATTGTTGGGTGGGTGGTGAGAAGCAGTATATGTGTTTTTCTTTCAAGTGCTTATTTAGAGTGATTGTTAACATGTATTTTTAGTGATTAAATCATTAAATGAGAACACAATTTGTGAAATAATATTTTCTCAAGCTACTCAATTTTTTTAAAGCATGGAACAGCAAACATCAACTCATAGCTTTTATTCTGACTGATGTGAATGCCTATTACCAAACACTTTATAAATAATTCAAAAGTAAAACAATGGATAACTCATGTTATATTTTTCTTTCGTAAATAACGCTTTCAAACCATTAAGTCCTGTCTTCACAGCAGCTTGTGGAATGGAGGCCTTCCCACTCTTTGGTTAGGTCTGATCAGTGTAGTCAGAGAAGATACATAATTATTATATAATAATTAGAATAGGTTGCCTCCATGTATTGGGTACTGTCTGAATGTCAGGCACTATTCTAGGCACTTTACATAACTTACTTTATTTAATTTTCACAACAATCCCGAAAATTAAATATTTTTGCTTCCATTTTTCAAACGAGGAAACAGAAACTTCATACAAAGTTAAATAACCACTCTTAGATTATGCAGCTAATAAATAAATAAAAGCAAAAGGTCAGAGTGATCTCTGTCTGATTTCAGACCAATGCCCTTAATCACCATACCCAGTGTGCTCCTCACCACTGTGCAACACTTGACAAATAAATGTCACCTTGAAGACAGGTTTGAGTTCTTGGTCCATCTCTCTGATACTAATTTATATGGGTAGAGGGTGGATTTTCATGCCTTACTCCTACCCCTCACTCTTTTTCCTCTATGGGGATTTTTATTAAAAGGTCTTGACAATAGAAATAATTGCCAGATTGTAAACAAGTATTTTCATTCAGTAGTCAAGTACTCAGATTCCTCAAGATTCAGGGTGTGTAGTCATAAGCCCCAGTGATGGGGGTCCTAGCATAATCTCCTTCCTGACCCCCACCCTGAGCATGGACAGACTTTCTCATGCATGCCTGAATGTCAAGTTCCAACAGAAGTGAGATACATCACCCCAATGACAGTGTAGTCCAGGTGCCAGATCTTTGCTGTGTGCTTGATGCGTGAAAGAGGAAGAAATCCAGGAGGAGCATAAATGCCATTATGGCTGGTAAGAAGGAAGAGAGGAAAGAATAAGATGTTAGCAGACTTCTCTAGTAAAGAATATTTGCCTCTTTACTGGTTCATGTGACAGCAAGTCAGCAAGGAAGGGCAGCATTTGCTTTAGCCCCCATGGCACAGTATTCCTGTCGTCTAATTAAACCATGACTTCAAAAACATATTTGGCTCAGATAATTGCAAGAGGATGGTAGCATGTCATATATTTAAGCCAAGAAACAATATGGGGGAATGGAACACGAGCTTGGTTTTATTCCAAGCCTCACTAGTTATTTGCTCTGTTGCTTGAGACACAGTATTTGGGATTTCTGAACCTCATTTTCTCCTTTATAAAATGACAATTACAATATATATCCCTTAGAGGTATCACAAGAAATGAAATATCTATAAAGTAAATGCTACCAGGCATATGGTAAGCACTCAATAAATATAACCTTTATTATTATTCATGTTATTGTAATTAATAATAAGAAATAAGTAAGATCCATTAATCCATAGAATAGTAGGTTTAGGCTTAGAAAACCATTGCCAGAACAACTATTTACTGAATTCATACTCAAATCAAGGCATAGATGAGGCTATACCCATTTTATACATTAAAAGCCTTGCAGAAGATGTTAATTACACAAGGTGACATGCTAATAAGTGGTAGAACAGTCAAGTGCTTGTGTTATTCTATACCAGCTCGAGGAGTTACTGATTATATTAGATTATCTCAGACATTTGAGAATCTTATTTTCAAAGTTAATATAACCTTAATATATACTTTCTGCCTACAATCTCCATTGTTTCTCCATTGCTTTTGGGATATAATATAAATACTTTGACATTGTGTTTGACATAGTATCAGCACAGTCTTCCTGTCTAACCACATCTCCTGTCAGTCTTCCCACCCCACCCCTTTCCTCCAACCCACTCCAGTTACACCAATCTTCCCACTTTTCCTTGAATATGACTAGCCCCTTGTGGGATTCCACAGCTTGCTTATTGCTTACTCCACCTAGAATGTTCTTACAACCCTCTGTGCATCCTCCAACCATTCTTGAACTCACATTCCTTGATATAGACCTGGTCAAATGTACCCCCATGTGAAAGCTTTTCTGAATCTCCCATGCAGAATTAATGATGTTCCCCTCAGTGCCTGCTTAGCGCTTTCCACATTGTATCATAAATGTCTGTTCTTCTGGCTAGAATATGAGCCTCTTAAGAGGGGGGCTCTGAACTTATTCTGTTCTGTAGCCTCAGTAACCTGGAGTCAAATGTAAATAGATAACCGGTCAAGTTTGTCTGATTGAATGAAGGAAATATACTGACTGATCTCCTTAGCCCATCTCTGTGCTGCTGAGTAATGTAGAGTCCACTGAGTGACTGGGCTGGCCATGACAGAGCTCGCATGGGAACCCAAGGTGCCACTGAATTCAGCCATAAGGGTCTTCTGTGCTAGACCACATTTGTTTAGCTGTGACAAGGCAGCATTTTAACAGCAATTTGACAAGCAGTCAGCCTTGGAGGAACACATCTTTTGTTCAGCAGCTTAACCTGAATGGTTGACTTTTCTTGTTCTCAATGGGGTTCCCATAACACTGGAAGTCTAGTGAAGCAGGTTCACATAAAGGAAAATGTGAAATCTGTGCTGACATTTATCTGCACTTCAGCAAGGCATTTGACAGATTCTCATGATAGACTGATGGACCAGATGGAGAAATGCTAGCTGAATAAAAGTAGCATTTAATGGATTAGTAGCTGGTTGAAGAATTATACCTAAACATCCACACAATGGAATTGCAGTTCCCAGAATGCATTCATTTCTCTTCTTATTCTTTCTGTGTCTACTGAGGCACAGTCCAAGTTCTAACTTCTCCCAATAGCCAACCTTGACTTTTTCAGTCTGTAGTCACAAAATAATTGAAAAAGAATTTCAGGCCTTTTTTGATTGTTTGCTTCATGTATATTAGTTTTATGATCCAGAAAGCTCTTTAGAACAGGGCTTGCATCGTATTATTTTCCCTTTCATAGCACTTTTACAGGCCTGGTCTAATGGAAAGACCATAGGATATAGAGTCAGACAGCCTGGGTCAAATCTCCGCTCTGCCATGAATTAACCACACAATAGTAAAACCTTTGTTTTGTCCCACAGATGTAAAATGGAAACAAGAACATCTTTGCTGCCATAAATATAATCATTCATATGTCTTAGCTTATGATCACCTCCTCAGGGTAGCATTTCTTGAAGTTTTAGACTTTGTTAGCTCCCATTATGCTCTCATATCATTGTGTTCTTATCTTATATGGCCCTTAATATAAATTACACTACCTACTTTCATAGGTAATTATTTGTTAAAAGTCTTACCCGGTAAGTAATCGTCATGAGGTCATGGGCCATGTGTGCATTTTCCACGTTTATATTTGCAGCTCCTAATTGAAAACAACCATCAGACATACTTTCTCAGTAGGTTTTTCTTGGATCAAAAATCCACTTGAGTACTGCCTACATGGTCCTCCTGCCCCAGCAGCCCCATTTTGAGCCGTTCTCTCTCTCTCTCTCTCTCTCTCTCTCTCTCTCTCTCTCTTTTTTTAATCCTCACCTGAGGACATTTTTACATGTATCTTCAGATAGAGCGGGAGGGAGAGAGGGAGGAAGAGAGAGAGAAACATTGATGTGAGAGAGACACATCGACTGGTTGCCACCCACACAACCCCAACTGGGGCCGGGGACAAAATGCAACCGAGGTACGTGCCCTTAGCGGGAACCGAATCCCGGACTCTCTGGTCCGCTGGCCGACACTCTAACCACTGCGCAAAACTGGCCAGGGAAGAGCCATTCTCTTTTATCACTCCCCATGTGCCAGCCATATTGGCCTATCTTTTTTTTTTTTTTTTTTTAGTTCCTCAAATGTTTCATGCTTTTTCTCTCTTTGGAGCTTTCTCACATACTAGTCCACCTATTAGGAACAGAATGTTTTCCTGGCTGCCTCCTCCCTCTCTGATCTTTGCCCAGCAGATGCCTACTCTACCTCCAGGCATCTCCTTAAACACCTCTTCCTCGAGGAAGCCTTCTTTGAACACTTTCCCACCTACCTCCACCCTGGGCCGACTGCGCTAGAATCCCATTACAACCTGTATGGCTTCTTCATTGCTCTTATAATAATTGTAATTCTTTTTCTATTTTATTTGTATTTTTTATTAATTTATTTTTGTTACAGATGTTTCTCCTTTTTCCCCCATTGACACCCTCCTCCCCATCCCCCACACCCTGTCCCCAGCTTTGTTGTCCATGTCCATCACTTATGTGTACATGCATGTAAGTTCTGTGGTTTATCTCTCCCCCCCCCCACCTCCTCTTCTGGGGGTTGGCAGTCTGTACCCTACTTCCACATCTTTGGGTCTACCCCGTTCCTCAGACTGTTAGGTTCATTATATTCCACAAATAAGTGAGATCATGTGATATTTGTCTTTTTCTGCTTGACTTGTTTCGCTTAGGATAATACTCTCCAGGTCCCTCCATGTCATCTCAAAGGATAAGAGATCTTTCTTACAGCTGCATAGTACTCTATTGTGTATATGTACCACAGCTTTTTTATCCATTTGTCTACTGATGGACACTTGGGCTGTTTCTAGATCGTAGCTATTGTAAATAGTGCTGCTATGAACATGGGGGTACATATATTCTTTCTGATTGGTGTTTCAGGCTTCTTAGGGTATATTCCTAGAAGTGGGATCACTGGGTCAAGTGGCAGTTCAATTTTTAATTTTTTGAGGTAACACCATAGTGTTTTCCATAGTGGCTGCACCAGTCTGCATTCCCACCAACAGTGTACTAGAGTCCCCTTTTCTCCACACCCTCACCAACACTTGTTGTTTGATGATTTGTTGATGGCGACCATTCTGACAGGTGTGAGGTGATACCTCATTGTTGTTTTAATTTGCATCTCTCTGATGATTAGTGATGTTGAGCATTTCTTCATATGTCTCTTAGCCATTTGTATGTCCTGTTTGGAGAGGTGTCTAGTTCCTCTGCCCATTTTTTAATTGGGTTCTTTGTCTTCCTTTTGTTGAGTTATATGAGCACTCTATATATTTTGGAGATTAACCCCTTATCTGATATATCATTGGCAATTATGCTCTCCCATACAGTGGGTTCCCTTTCCAATTTGATGGTTGTTTCCTTTGCTGTGCAGAAGCTTTTGAGTTTGATGTAGTCCCATGTGTTCATTTTTTCCTTTGTTTCTATTGCCTTAGGTGATGTATCAGTGAAGATTCTGCTGCGTATGATGTCTGAAATTTTGTTGCCTACATTTTCTTCTAGGATTTTTATGGATTCACAAGTCACATTTAAGCCTTTTATCCATTTTGAGTTTATTCTTGTGTATGGTGTAAGTTGATGGTCTAGTTTCATTTTTTTGCATGTAGCTGTCCAATTTTCCCAACACCATTTATTAAAGAGGCTGTCTTTACTCCATTGTATGCTCTTGCCACCTTTGTCAAATATTAATTGAGCATAATGTCTTGGATCAATTTCTGGATTCTCTGTTCTGTTCCACTGGTCTATATGCCTGTTCTTGTGCCAGTACCAGGCTGTTTTGTTTACAGTAGCTTTGTAGTATAACCTGATATCTGGTATTGTGATCCCACCTACTTTGTCCTTTTTCAAGATTGCTGTGGCTATTTGGGGTCTTTTTTGGTTTCATATGAACTTTTGAAGTATTTGTTCTAGTTCTGTGAAATATGTTATTGGTATTTTGAGGGGGATTGCATTAAATCCATAGATTGCTTTGGGTAATATGGACATTTTAATGATGTTAATTCTTCCAATCCATGAACAAGTTATGTGCTTCCACTTTTTTTATATCTTCCTCTATTTCTTTTTTCAATGTCCTGTAGTTTTCTGCAAATAGGTCCTTTAATCTTTGGTTAATTTTATTCCTAGGTATCTTAATTTTTTTGCCGTGATGGTAAATGGTATTGTTTTTTTAGTTTCTCTTTCTGTGAGTTCATCATTGGTGTATAAGAATGCTGTCGATTTCTTGACGTTAATTTTGTATCCTGCTACGTTGCCAAATTCATTTATTTAGTCTAGTAGATTTTTGATGGAGTCTTTAGAGTTTTCTATGTATAATATCATGTCATCTGCGAATAATGACAGTTTCAATTCCTCCTTTCCAATTTGGATCCCTTTTATTTTTTCTTCATGTCTGATTGCTGTGGCTAAACTTCCAGTACTATGTCAAATAAGAGTGGTGAAAGTGGGCATCTCTGTCTTGTTCCTGTTCTTATGGGAAATGTTTTTAGGTTTTGCCCATTAAGTATGATGTTGGCTGTAGGTCTTTCATATATGGCCTTTATTATGTCAAGATATGATCCCTCTATTCCCACACTGCTGAGCGTTTTTATCAGAAATGGGTGCTGGATTTTGTAGAATGCTTTTTCAGCATCTATTGATATGATCATGTGGTTTTTATCTTTCATTTTGTTTATGTGGTGTATCATATTTATTGATTTGCGAATATTGTACCAACCTTGCATCCCTGGGATGAATCCCACTTGGTCATGGTGAATAATTTTTTTGATGCATTGCTGGATCTGATTTGCTGGTATTTTGTTCAGGATTTTGGCATCTATGTTCATCAGGGATATTGGCCTGTAGTTTTCTTTCTTTGTAGTATCTTTTTCTGGTTTTGGAGTTAGAATTATACTGGCCTCATAAAACGAGTTTGGAAGACTTCCTTCTTCTTGAATTTTTAGAAATAGTTTGAGGAGAATGGGTGTTAGTTCTTCTTTGAATGTTCGGTAAAACTTCCCCGTGAAGCCGTCTGGGCCTGGGCTTTTGTTTGCTGGGAGAGTCTTGATTATACCCTCAATGGCCTTCATTTTGAAATCTATTTTATCAGATATGAGTATTGTTACCCCAGCTTTTTTTCCCTTTCTATTTGCTTGGAAGATTTTTTTCCATCCCTTTACTTTCAACCTATGTGAGTCTTTTGTTGTGAGGTGAGTCTCTTGTAAACAACATATACGG
This sequence comes from Tadarida brasiliensis, assembly GCA_030848825.1. NCBI lineage: Eukaryota > Metazoa > Chordata > Mammalia > Chiroptera > Molossidae > Tadarida > Tadarida brasiliensis. Next base: position 52,368,794 of record CM061264.1, read on the forward strand.
GTCATGCTTTCTTATCCAATCAGCTACTCTGTCTTTTTATTGGAGCATTCAATCCATTTAGATTTAAGGTGATTATTGATTTGTACTTATTTATTGCCATTTTTGTTTAGTGTGGTTCTATTTTCCTTCCTATTTCTTCTACTAATTACAGCAGTCCTTTTAACATTTCTCGCAGTGCTGGTTTGGTGCTAATGTATTCCCTTAGCCTTTTTTTTTTTTTTTGTCTGGGAAGCTCTTTATTTGACCTTCTATTTTGAATGATAGCCTTGCTGGGTAGAGTAGTCTTGGATTCGGATCCTTGTTTTTCATGACCTTGATTACTTCATGCCATTCCTTTCTGGCCTGTAGTGTTTCTGTTGAGAAGTCAGCTGATAGCCTTATGGGGGTTCCTCTGTAGGTAACCTGTTGCTTATGTCTTGCTGCCTTTAGGATTCTCTCTTTGTCTTTAATTTTTGGCATTTTAATTACTATGTGTCTTGGTGTGGGCCTGTTTGGGTTCTTCTTACTTGGGACTCTCTGTGCTTCTTGAACTTGAATGCCTTCTTCCTTCACCAAATTAGGGAAGTTTTCTGTCACTATTTCTTCAAATATATTCTCTACCTTTGCTCATTTTCTTGTTCTTCAGGGACTCCAATGATGGGAATATTATTACGTTTCCAGTTGTCCCACATTTCTCTTAAGCTGTCTTCCTGTTTTATAATTGTTTTTTCCTTTTTGTTTTCTGATTGGTTAATTTTTTTCTACCCTGTCTTCTAATTCACTGATTCGGTCCTCAGCTTCCTCTACTTTGCTGTTTAGTCCTTCCAATGTGTTCTTTATTTCGGCTATGTCATTCTTCATTTCTTCTTGGTGCCTCTTCATTTCTAATTGGTTGATTTTCAATGCTTCTATGTCTTTACTTATGGTATTGATGTCCTTACTCATGCTGTTGAGCTTCCTCAAGATCATGGCTCTTAATTCTAGCTCTGTTAACTTGCTTAACTGCATTTTGTTTAGCTCATCTTCAGTAGAGGTCTCTTGTTCTTGCATTTGGGATTTGTTTCACCATTTTGGCTATCTCAGTGGGTTTTGGAGCCTGCCAAATTTTCCCTGTGGATGTTGGTGTTCTGCTGTTTGTGGCTCCCTCTACTGGGTTTGGATGAGCGTGGGAGGACCTACGTTAAACACCACTGTCAAGTCTTAGTTTCCTGAGTAGATTTGCAAGCTCAGGAACGGTTCAGTAATCCTTTAGTTTTTTACCTGGAGGCTATTAGTCGAGGTTACTTGAAAAGCCTTGGGTTCTTAGTTGAATGAAAACCTCCCTCAGGTGTTCAGCGTAAGAGGATTTCCCAAGGGTGGGACAGATACTGGTTGTTAATGAGCCTCAATTTACATTTCAATGGCCCACCTGGGTGGGGTTGAATCTCTGAGGTAGGGGCTGCTGCCTTTCCCCAGAGCCCTGGGAAGGAGTAAGATGGCCATCATCCTGTGTGGCAGCAACTCAGCAAAAGCTCTGAGCACCCTCCAAATCTCGAGTGTCCCCACACAGTTCCAGTCCAGTCCGCCCTCCCTCTGCTGGAGCCCAAGGTGAGTGGCTGTGGCTATTTTAGCGCTCTGTCCTGGCCCTCTGCAATGTGGAGCAGACTTGGGAATTTAACCCCAAGAGCGCTGCTTGCAGCTAAGACCGCTGCTGTCCCTGGGCTCCCAACCCCCCTCTCATGCTTCTGCAATCCTACCAGGATCGATTCAGTGTCCCTGGTTATGTGGTCCTTGCAAGCTGCTTTTTGTTGCTTTTTCCCAGCAATTTGTCTTTATTTTAGTTGTAATTCCAGTTTGGTCCTGGGAGATGGTCTGTGTAGCTTCTGTTCACTCTGCCACCATTTTGGAATCTCCAATAATTGTAATTCTTTATTTAATGTAAAGTTCCAGATGCATGGTAAACTTCAAGAAATCAGACAGCATTTATTGCTGTAGGAATCCTTAGGGTCCAGCAAGATATTTAGAATCTTTTAACTGAAGGCAAGGAGACTAGGGGAAAGTGAGAAATGAACAGGGTTGTGGTGGTAGAGACTGAAAGATGCTCGCCAAAATCCATCTTCTCTTCTTCTTGGGCACAAGGCTAACGTACATGTTATACCTCCCATGTAGCTACATGTGGCCATGTGACTGTGTTTTAGCAAAAGCAAAGTGTGCCCTGTGCCCTTCCAGACCTGGCCCATAGAGAATTCCTACCATGGTTCTCCATATTTTTTCTCCATTCTTGATGGCTGGAAGGAGATGGATACAGTGATCTTGGAAGCCACATGTTTTGAAGATTTCTGTGGCTTCTTTGGCCTGGGTCACTGGATGTCCACTTGGAAAAAGGCTGTACCTGTCTTGTTGACAGGAACACCTGCCTTGGACCATCACATGAGTTAGAAATAAACCCCTCTATTGTTTGAGGCATTCTGTATTTTGCAGTATATTTGTTATATCTGTTGTGTTATGCTAACCAATAAAATAGCTACCTTAAAATATTCAATGGACCATGGCAGAAGGAGCAGATTTGCTCTGTAAAGTAGGTCAAATGTGTATTAAGGCAGTTGTCCTCAAAGAGTGAGTGGCAGCCTCACCATCCCAGGGAGTCTTATTAAAAGAGCACATTCTCAGACCCCAGCCCTACAGAATCAGAAACTCTGGGGATGGGCCTATCGTCTGTGGGTCTGTGTTTTAACAAGCCCTTTAGGTGATTCTGACATATATCAAGTTGGAAAGCCATGGGACTTTGAGTTTAGAGTAGTTAAACTCTTGGAAGCTTTGTGACTTTGGACAAATTAATTCGTCTGAGTTGTAATTTTTTTTCCAGTAAAATTAAAGAGATATTTACTTTGTGGCACTGTTTTGAGAGTTTGAATGAGTGCTTTTTGTAAAGTGCCTAGCACAGAGCAGATTCTCACAACACATCTGCTCTCTTCCTTCCATTTCTGTGTGGCTCCATGTGAAACTGGATTATAAAGGATTCCAGGAATTAGGGGAACAGGAATGAATAGAACATCATGAGTGTAACATGTGGAAGTCAAGATGTTCTGGGCAATTATGCCAAGCTTAAGGGAAGCAGAACAATGTGTGATTGATTAGAAATAATAGCTCTGCTTGTAAGGTTAGGTTGACATGTTCAATGTTTAGTATCATGTTCTAAACAAATAATTTTTAACATTTTTTTCCACCACTAACTTTTTGAGTGTGTGTGTGTAAACTATACATATAAAGGACTTAGAACATTTGTTAATACCAATTAAGCACTCAGTATGAGTCAGCTAGTTACTATTAGAGTAAATTTCATGAGGTTAGAGATTTTTGTTTGTTTTATTTTCTGCAATATCCTCAGCCCATAAAAAAGTTTTCTGGCCCTGGCTGGTTTGGCTCAGCAGTTAGAGCATCATCCTGTGGTCCAGAGAGGCCGGGATTCAGTTCTCGCTAAGGGCACGTACCTCGGTTGCAGTTTGTCCCCAGCCCTGGTTGGGTCGTGCGGGAGGCAGCCACTCGATGTGTCCCTTTCACGTCGATGTTTCTCTCTCTCTCTCTCTCTTCCTCTCTCTCCTTCCCACTCTATCTGAACAAAAAATGGAAAAATGTCCTTGGGTGAGGATAAAAAAAAAAGTTTTCTGTATATAGCATGTGCTCAATAAAGATATGTTGAATGAATAAACGAAGTAGCATGTAATGAAAATTGTACAGTTTCATATATAATGGCTTTTCTCCTCTTCTATCCATCCACTGTGTCTTTAGCTTACAGCAGTGCTATGGAATTCTCCCTGACCTGTAGCCCACTGAGCCCCATAGTTTAATGTGCATGTCAGTCACAGGGGAGGTTGTTAAAAAGAAGATTCAGATGCAGAGGGTCTGGGGTGGGCATTCCTAACAAACTCTATGGTGATGGTGGTACTGCTCTTGCCTGTGCCCAATTCATTTCCACTGGTTCAGACTCCTGAAATTCCACGAAAATCATTTATTGTTGCAAAAGGCTTAATAATCCTCTTGGGTTTGCAAAGTTCTCTGAGAAAAACATTACTTTTGGGTGGTATTGGTGCAATGTATTTTCAGTGAATGAGTTTCCAATTATTTTTTATAGCAATTTTATATTTTGGGAATGTTTTAGCTTTTTATTACAGAAAATTTCAAATGTAAACAAATGTGAAGAGAATAAAATAATAAACTCCCATATACCCATCACACTAATTTGACAATTATTAACTTATGGCCAATCTTGTGAATCTATAATCCCTTCCCACCACTAGATATTTTTAAGACAATCCTTGTATCATTTGACTCAAAAGTACCTCTAATATGTAGCAGGCAACTCAGAGGGAGCCTAGGATAGAACAGTGAATGAGATGGAAGTGGTATCTTGCCTTGCAGACCATCCAGTCTTATTGTAAGACAAAGAATGAAAATTCTTTGGTGCACTAAATGCTCCCACAACAGAAGCATAGGTTTTATAAGACCTCACAGGAGCTGCCAACCTAGAAGTGAGGGTCATAGAACACCCCTGAAAGAAGCAAGTTGAACCTCAAACAAGCAGAATGGGTAGTGGTGGAGGCAAGGACATAGAAGGAGAGATTTTTTAAGGCACAGAACACTGTATTTGCAAAGGCCAAGAAGTGGGGAAGCATAGTACATTCAAGGATGGGAAGATGTTAGTGTAATTGGAGCAGGTATTGTCTGTGTTTCCAGGGAGGGGCAGGAGAGGCAGGAGTTAGTGTCCAGAAATGAAACTGTCAAGATGAGCAAGGTCTACATATGAAGAGCTTTATCACATTAATAAGTTAGGATATTTTCTAAATTCAGTAAGTATCTTTAAAATATAAAAGTATCTCTAAAATATAAAAGAAGTCTTAAAATATAACACAATCTCATTCTCACAGCCCTTGAATGATGATTTCTTACTATCATCAAGTAAGTCTTCAGAGTTCAAAATGTCTGTTCTTTTTTTCGTAGTTGGTTTGTTTGTTCAAATCACGATCCAGTCATAGAAGGCAGATTGAATTGGTTGATATATCTATTAAGATGATTTTGATCTAGAGATCCGCCTTCCTTTTTTTTTCTTACAAATTTATTTGGTGACAAAATTGGATCATTAGTTCTGTAGACTTACCCACATTCTAGATTGTGATGGTTGGATTGTCATGATGTCTATAAAATATTACTTAGTCTTCTGTGTTTCCTGTAAGCAGGTAGTTAGATCTGGAGGCTTGATACCTTTCAGGTTTTATTTATTTTTTTGGCAAGAAATAAAAGCAGCTTTTATGACAGCTTCATCTCTGGACACTCCCTCATTCCTCTCCTGCCTCTCCCTGGAAACACAGACAATAGCTGATCCAATTATACTAAAATTCTGTCCATCTTCGAAAGCACCATGCTTCCCCACCTCTTGGCCTTGCATATACAGTTTTCTATTTCTAAAATAATCTCTCCTTCTATGTCCTTGCCTCCACCGTCTCTTCATTATACTAGAGGTTACTTATCCTGCCGGTTCAAGGTTCAGCTTGCTTCTTTCAGGAGTGTTCTATCACTTCTAAGTTAGCAGCTCCTGTGAGGTCTTATAAAACCTATGCTTCTGCTATGGGAGCATTTAGTGCACCAAAGAATTTTTATTCTTTGTCTTCTAATAAGACTGGGTGGTCTGCGAGGCATGATATCACTTCCATCTCATTTGCTGTTCTATCCTAGGCTCCCTATGAGTTGAATGAAGGACAACCAGGCCAGCGCCCTTAAACGGAAATAGGCTTAGCCAGAAAGAACTGTTCCAATGGACCCTCAAACTCCCCTTCTGAGATCATGCCCGGTTCCTTCAGTTGAACATCACAGAATGAGATTCTCAGATCCTTGCCTATTACTGTCCTCCTCCCTGACACATACCTTTTGGTGGCTGATCAATTTTGCCTCAAACTCTGTCCAACAGATAGGAGAGACAGAGGAGGCACATAGGAGCTGCATTTTGCGAGTACTGAAACCTCCCCAGGGCTGAAAATTTTCTTTTAAAATAAGGCATGTTTGTACATGGAGCTGCATTTTATAAAGTCCCATTAAGAGGCGTGGGGGCAGCAATCTGTGGTGATCATTCATCACCCAGCCCACACAGCAATTTTAAGTTACTTTGAGGCAGCGTTTTCTTTCATCTACAAACTGATAGTTCACTAGGGGGCTGGCAGGCTAACATACGTAGTGTTGTTATTGGTGGCTGCTTAGAAACCCCTTGTTTCCTAGAATCATGTAAATCGTATTATTTTGACTCCCACTGACGAGGTGTGACTTCTGTTAACTTTTCTTGCCAAACTCAGTTCTTCTCCCTTTGTCAAGTTCTCAAAGCACGTACTTCTCAGTAGGACTCAGAAAATTATTGAGGATGTTGTTAGAGCATATGCATAATACAATCCATAAATAGCATGTACATTACAAGGAGAAACCTAGCCTCCCTTTTTCTTTTGTTTGAAATTATATATGGAGTATTTAAACACAATAGGGTATTTTATAATTATTAGTGTTATAATTTAGCTACAAAGAACTAACTGACGCAGCATCCACTAACCTTGCTACTGGAATACAGCTGCAGGTGAAGGTAGTTGTTGATGCCTTGCTGGAGGTCATAGCCCTGAATGATCAGATGTTCAAAACTCAAGTCTTTCCTTAGAGGGTGGAGATAAGGGATGCTGTGTTTTTCAAGATCAATGACTCTATTAAACAATTCCAAAATGATAATTGATGGTATTGACTGATTTGGTTCCAAACTTCAACTCTGTTGTTGGAAAGTTATCTTCTCAAGGACAGGAATAATGTTTTATTCACTGTATCCCCCTTTGGTACCTAGCACCATTTTATGTGTAAACCAAGATTTCAATATATGTTAAATTTAATTGAATGTTCATTGCCCTGAGTTGTGAAGAGTTCATCCTTATTAGACAGCATTAAAGCATGAGTACTTTTTAAGATAGAGCATGCAATTAAATAGATATGAACCAAACTTCTTCCAGACAATTCTTCCAACATATCAAACTATTCCCAATCTTAGAACAAACGAGTCATTTACACACATTGGAGTTTTTGCTCCTGTGGTGTTCTCTGCACTGATTCCTTTTTCCTTCTTTCCCACCCCCTTTTTCCACTTAAGCTTCAATCACCAACTTTCCATTCATTCTTTAAAGATAAATTCATGTGTCCTCCTTTGTTAAACTTTCCCGATTTCCTTTCTGGCCTTATTGTTTCCTCCTGTCTTTCTTAGTACCTTCCTCCCCACCACCAATTTTTCTCAGCATACACATCACACATAGTAGGCATTCAAAATCGTTTATCATATAATTGAATGACTATTTTATTTAAAGCCCTTTCATTTATTTAACAAATATGTTTGGTCATGTATTATGCCAGGCAGAGGTTTGAAACAATCTAAAATGCTTTTGTTAAAACTAGAAATAATATATTATGAACTCTCCAGTTTTGTACTTCCCCAAAGCATCAATTGTATGATTTTATTATTTGTCCAAACTCTTTTTTTGCAAGGAGCTGGTTCCTTGGAGCCTCTATCAGCACCCACTGAATAGTGGATGTTGTTACCTCTTGAAAATGGCAGTTAGGTAGCAAGATGCAATTTCTGAAAGCTAATTCTTTCCCAAAGCATAACTAGCCTTGTTTGGTAGCTTCCGTTAGCTGTGTGGAAAAACAAGGAGAGCAGGAGTTGCAATTAAGTCCCTTATTGAATGCTGCATGACAATCTAGAGATGGAATTTATTTAAGAAGATGCTCTCTGTATTGTTTAAAACACACACATGGATGAACACACAAAAAAGAGAATGAACATAAGGGGAGGAAAATGTGGTGAAGAGAAAACAATGGTAGAGATATCACAGGAAATTGGACTGAGGCTATTAAACACACACACACACACACACACACACACACACACACACACACACACACACAGTTTTCTTAACATTCTTTAAGACTGAGCGAATCTGTGTCTGAAATCACATTTCCAAGTTTCCAGATTGCTACACCTCAAATGGTAATGAAGTCATTATAGCTATGCATTAATTTTTATTGCTGAATAGCAACTTATCACAGATTTAGTGATAACATATTTATTTAACAACACATCTTTATTATCTAACAGTTTCTACAGGTTAGAATTCTGGATGTGGTTTGGCGGGGTCCTGTGCTCAGGATGTTATATAGAGGGGCTGGCTGGGCTGCATTCTCATCTGGAGGCTAGGCGGGGGTAGCATCCATTTCCAAACTTAATTAGGTTGTTGGCAGAATTTATGTCCTTGCAGCTTTATGACTGAAGGTCCTTGGGTTTTTTTATTGGCTGGAGGGTGTGCTTTGGTCCTAGAGGCCACCTACTTATATTCTTGCCAAAAATACTTCTCCAATGTGGCTGCTCACTTCATGGAACCCACAAAAAGAGGTTCCTTCCCTAGAAAGGGCCCAGTCCCCCTTTAAAGGGCTTAGGTTTAGTTAGTTCAGACCCATCCAGGGTAATTTTCCTTTTGATTAGTTCAAAATCAACTAATTCAAGACCTTAATTACATCCACAAAATCTCTTACCCTTGTCATATTCTGCAAGTTACAGGTTGTTATGGGCTGCGTTGTATCTCTCTCCTCCCACCCCCCACCACCCCCCACCAAATTCATATCTTGAATTTTGAACTCCCAGTAGCTCAGAATGTGACTACATTTGGAAATAGGACCTTTAAAAGGTAATAAAGGTAAAATGATGTCATTAGGGTGGGCCCTACTCCAATATAATTTAGGTCCTTATAAAAAGAGGAGATTAGAACAGAGACACAAACAGAGGAAAGACTGTGTAAAGACAGAGAGAGGAGAAAACCATCTACAACAAAAAGAGAGAGGCCTAAGAAGAAATCAACCATTGATCAGCACTTGAACCTCAGAATTTTAGCCTCCAGAACTGTAAAATTATTAATTTATGCTGCTAAAGCCACCCGTGTATGTATTTTGTTATGACAGCCCTATCAAACTAATACACAGGTCCCACCCAAACTCAGGGAGCAGAGGTGGGGGTGCACACAGGGCATGAATACCAGGGGACAGGAATCACAGAAGCCACCCTAGGATCTCCTTTACTTCCCAGAACATGGAGGATTACACTTCTCTATCTTGGCTTAAAATCTTTGAAATGTAAGCAAAAGTGTGCAGTTACCACTTCCAGGATGAAGCAGATAATGCAGGTGCTCAGTTCTCTACTCCTCCTTTCCTCTGCTACGGAAAACCCCAACACTTCTTGTTGCTGTGATAGCGTCTTACCATGGAGAACCTCCATTAGCCTGGGTCCCTGCACATTTATTGTGAACAGAGCTCCACCTACCAACCCACACTAAGCATATACCATGAGCAAGAAGTACACCTGTATTAAATTTAAGCCACTGGCATTTTGGGGTTGTTTACAATAACACCATAATCTAGATTAACCTAACAGACAATTGAGATGGAGTCAAGTTTTACACCATTAATGGATTTAGGGAGTTAAAATAACTGAACAGTAAAAACCAAAGTACTTGCACAAATTTATGCAACATTGTGAAGCGAGGTGGCTACTTCCTACACACCCAATGAATTGCTGCTATCAGAAGGTTATATCATGGCAACTGGGACTGATGAAATAATAATGAGTTTAGATAAAAAATAAGTTGTGCTTCTGTGAAAGATTCCTCTGATCAAACTTTATATAAACAAACTAATCTTTCGAGTCACCAGCTTCTATGATAGAGCTGCAGCTAACTCTCTAATGTTGTGGTAGAAGTAAACTATATGAGACGATCTTAGAAAATTCACCAGAGCTTTGAAATGAATAATCCTCCAGGTGAATTAAGATTCTGCACCATTTGCCTTAAGCTTACTTTTCATTTCACTTTTTCTCTCTCAATCCTCTTGAATCTTTTTTTTTTTTTTTCCATTTTCTTTTTACAGTGGTTTCTATCTAAATAGATCACTGGAAAAATAATTGCTTGGAGATCTTTTTTATGGTTTGAGATCAAGAAAAATTAAAGTTAAGGAGGACCTACAAGGATGTGCTTTTGTGTAACCATGAAGAAGAGTTGCAGTGAGACACGGCTGACGCAACGAGGGAAAATGGAAGGGGTAAGCCAGACAAAGCTCTTGTAGTAAGATTAATTTCTAATTTCTAACTACCCTCCATGAATGGAGGCAGGCAGATCTGTTCTATGGAGTCATCTTTGCCTTTCTGTGCGTGCTGTCTTCAGATAAATGCTGTGAGGTAGCAATACTTTAGCTCCGATAAAAGGGAGGGTGGTTACCCTGCTAAATGGGAGGGAAGTCATGCAATTTATCTACTGTTGGCAAGTGACATAATAATACGTCAAATTCTGTGGCCTACGCCCTTTGTGAGAAGCAGTTTACGTTCTCTTTCCAGTCCATCATGCTTACTGAAGCGTTCCTTGGAAATGTCAAAGCCACTTGGAAAAGATCAATCTTTTTTGGTTAGGAGACGATGAGAAAGACGAGACATAAGGGGAAATACAGAGAAGAGAGGATAGGTTAGCTGGCATACTACTTAAAGAAAGATCTGTTTTCTCTGTAACTAGTTCTCATATATATATAATATTCTTACATAAGTATATTATATATAATATTTTCAAATTTATATATAGTCAATTAGCAAACTCAGCCAGTAAGTATTCTGGTTTTCTGGTTACCGTGGATACCAAAGTAGAGCCTGGGGAAAATAAGAATTTTGATTTTTGAATGTTAATATTTTGCTACCATTCTTGAATTAAAATTTTTTTTTCTTAAATTACTTTCATTGGAAGCATTTAATACCTACTGTGAAACGGGTTTGATTATGTCTAGACAGGCAGAGAATTTTTAATGTGTGTCTTTGTTACCCCACAGATGTGTCTGTTTTCCCACTCTGAAAGCATATAGTCCATTTCCTGAGCACTGGCAAGAAGCAGAGCATTATATTTCTTGTGAGCATATTTACACTCTTAAAGTTTGGGTGAACAAATAAGAGGGTTAAATAAAACCAGAGAGAAGGTAAAAAAAAAAAAAAAAGAAGAGCAATGAAATGACCTCTGTATGCGATGAATCTACACATGTGGGTGTTTCTACCTGCATCTATGTATGGACTACTCTTGGTTTATATAACAGGATAGAAAAATAAAACAAAAAGGAAATAATCATATTATATCTTAAAACTTAAGACTAACTTTTAAATGGCTTGTTTAACTGTAAGACAATTGATTAACTTTAGCTTCCGTAATTTTAAAGCATTTTTTTAGATAAACTGCTTTTCAAACTTTGAACTATAAACTATTATATTTAGGAAGTCACATGAAGCATAATCCATGATACATTTTCTGATCTTCTCAGGGTTAATTTCAGGTGTATCAGAGAGAATAATGTGATCTTTTTGCTTTAATTAATATACTTTTTAAAAAGAACAGTTTATTGATTTTTAGAGAGAGAGGAAGGGAGAAGAGAGAAACATTGATGTGAGAGTGTAACATCAATCAGCTGCCTCCTGCACACACCCTACTGGGGATCGAGCCTGCAACCTACACGTGTGCCCTGACTGTGAATCGAACCAGCGACCTTTCAGTGCACAGGACGACGCCCAACCAGCAGAGCCACACTCACCCGGGCTAGACTTTATTTTTATTGAAATATAATTGACCTATAACATTGTCTTAGTGTCAGGTGTATAGTAATGATTCTATGTACACATTGGGAAATGGTCACCACAATAAGTCACGTTAACATCCATCATCACAACAGTACAATTTTTTTCTTGTGATGAGTGTTTTGATAGTATTAATACTAAGTTTTATAGGAACACCCACACATGATTGTCAACCATTCTCTTTACTGAGTCCTGCCTTTCCCCCACTTCCATTCACAATCCATTTCTCTAAGTCCTTTTGATTTTTAACATTTTTTTCCCCCTCAAACTTATCTACATCTTTCCACCTGCTGGGATTCCTTTGCCATTCATGGTGCAACTAAATCTTGCTACAAGTCACTTCCAGATTTTATATAGTCTCTTTCGTATCAGTACTATTTTTCCAGTTCAAGAGCTTCCCCTCCCCCATCTCCTTCCTGTCTCTCAGGGGGATAGGAGTTTCTGGACCAGAGAAGGAGTGAGGTACCTTGTACAGAATGGGTTTCCATTATCTATGACCTGTGCTGAGATCTACCTATTTCCCTTTGTTCCTTCCTGAGCTGGCATTTCCTGCTACAACTCCTGATCCTGCAGTGGTTTCTGATTGCCGAGGCAGTGCCCTCTGCCTACTTCTAATCTCCACCCCAGAGGCCTGCTGCCTGATCTGTTTTTAGGACTTGATTTTCTCTTGGTTGCAGGGAGGCAAGAGTTACTTTCAAACTCAGTTTTCTATACCCTGCTGGGTCTGCTTGGGGTCTGTGAGGCTGCCCTTGGGCTCAGGTACCTAGGATACCTCTCTGAACCATAGCTACGGCAGGACTGTAATGCCACGGTGGAATCTGGCTTTTCTGTGAGCCTTGCCTTCTTCCTAAAATGCAACAGGGGAGATGAGGCCCTGTTCTAGCCCGACTCACCTGTGGTTTTCTCAGGAAGAGGCAGCGCCAAGGGTCCTTTCTCAGAAATCCACACCAACCACAGGCTTACTCTCTGAACTTCTGAAGTTCCTATCCTAGGTGAAAACCAGCTGTTCCTTGATTGCCTTTCTAATATAAAGTTATGGATAAACTTTGTACCCACTTTCTTAAGACTTTGCCTTCTCTTGATATTCAGAGTCAAGCTTTTATTTAAAATATTTTTCTCATTGTCTTTAAGATACTTTTCCCTGCAATGAGATTTGAAAAATCCATTCAGAAACTCAGTTGACTTCTTTTTTTCTAAGGTGATTCATATTCTTCCAGGGCATCAGGGATATTTTTGAGAAACACTTGTTTATCTTTCAAAATATTATCTCTCTACATGTGGTTAATTTATGTATCTTCCACAGAACTGTAAAATCTCTAAGGTTAAGTTAAGAGTCAGGGTTTGTATACCATTGTGTTGCCTAGTCCTTATTAGAGTGCTCTATTAATAGGTATCATTGACGAAATGAATAAAAATATGTAAATCTTAGCAAAGAGAAATAAACTCATACTTCACTGTTAATAGGTTGGAACTAATACTCCATGTAGAAATCCCAGAAGGTCTGTTAGAGTCGGTAGTCTGACCTGGGGTCTACCTAACTGTACCATCTGCCCTAATATGAGTATCTGCTCTCGCTCTGGTCCTGTCCTGAGAGGAGAAAGCCCATGGTCTTCTTTTCTATCTGGCTACATGGAACGAAGAAAGAGATACGAACATGTATGTCAGCCTGATAAAGCTCCCAATCCACACAAAGGGTGCAGAAGAGAGAGGAAAACACCAAGGGTATGATTGAACTTCTTTTCAGGTGAGAAAATGTTATGGGTCACTTTGTTGCAATGGTTGTGTGGATGAAAGAGGAAAAGAAAAAAAAAAAGAAACCACATTCATTTATTTCATATTTTAATATACAGTGACCGATTATTCATAAATGCCTCCCCCAATTGCTAACTTGGAATCTGACTGGTATTCTTTTCCTTTGTGTAGAAGAGAAAAGAGGGTGGAGGGGGCACTTCCTGCTTCCTGCCTGTTGTACCCTCTTCCTTTAACCTTTCTAGGAAAGATTAAGCCCAAAGTGGCCCAAAGAGCAGCTAATCCCTTCATCGTGTGTGACAGAAAACAGACGTTGGGGCATAGCCTGCTAATGGAAGCACACAGTTTTGGGAGTTGGAATCCAAACTTAAAATAGGATTCCATCTTCTTTTCCCACCTATTTTTATTATTGGCTTTTACAGTCAGAGGAATTTTCCAGTGAAGTTTCCATTTTAGAGGTCAAGTCCCTCTTTGCTTTATTTTGACCACATTTTAGACTGCACAGACAAGAGCATTACAGAGGAAAATAAAACTAAACTGTCTTGCGTCTCATAGTGCAACACAGTTCAGAAAGAGACTTGGGAAAATAATCGAAGAAACACTCAGGACATTTCTTAAGACCACCAGGAACTATAAAAGGCCCAACATTTTATTTAGATCATAATTTCAGAGCTACAAACCATCACTGAAGTAATTTTGTTCTCCATGCATAGTAATCATTTCATTTAATGATTTACTCAAGGTCAAATTCTAATTTAGTACCACTCCTTTTATCTTTTTAATTTTTTTTCTTTATTGATTTTAGAGAGAGAGGAAGGGAGAGGGAGAGAGAGATAGAGAGAGATAGAGAAACATCGATGAGAGAGAATATCGATTGGCCTCCTCCTGCATGACCCCCACTAGGAATCGGACCCACAACCTGGGCATGTGCCCTAACTGGGAATCGAACCGGTGACCTCTTTGTGCATGGGTCGACGCTCAACCACTGAGCCACACTGACCGGGCTCCTTTTTTCTTTTTTAATCCTCACCTAAGGATATTTTTCCAATGATTTTTAGATAGAGTAGAAAGGAGGGAGGGTGGGGGAGGGGCAGAGAGAGAGAGAGAGAGAGACATCAATGTGAAAGAGACACATCAATTGGTTGCCTCCTGCACCACCTTGACTGAGGCCGGGGACTGAACTTGCAACCCAGGTACGTGCCCTTGACTGGGACTCGAACCTGAGACCCTTCACTCCTCAGGCCAATGCTCTAACCGCTGAGCAAAACTGGCCAGGGCTGTCTTTGATTCCCCACTTTTCCAGCCAGAATCCCTATTCAAGTAGAGTGAAGATAAACACAGGGGTGGAAGAGAGGAAAGCTGGAGCCAAGGCATCTGATAGACGTGACCTAAGGAAAATCCACGAATTCCTCTGACGATGCCCAAGTCTGCCTTGACCGGCCCCTGTCCTTCTAGAGGACTCGTTCCAACCAGAGCCCATTTCTATTGTTTCCAGTCAAAGAACCCTGAAACAGTCATAAAGTATCTTTTTTTGGAGATTTTTGTACTGCAAATTTCTCAAAGTCCTTTGTGTTCTGGTTGAACTCTCTGGTTAGGGTTCCAGGGTCTCTATGATTTCATTTTTATTGTATTACTGACTCAAATATATTCCAAGGAAGGTTTTGTGCCTCAGTTTTCCAAGAGGTAAAACAGAAAAGAATGATATTTACCCGCTAACTCCCTGAACTCTGGCAGGTTGAATTAGATAATGCCTACAGTGTGACCTGAATTCTGCAGAGGCAAGGCTTCTAAAGCACCAACAGTAAATGTTTGTTATAGAAAAGACTGCAAAGCTCTTTTCATGTATTTTCATCCAACATTTTGGTAATTGCATAACCAGTCTATTAAATCCTTTTGAGAAAAGATAAAAATACCAGTCAGAGCAGTTCACACTGAGCACTGCACGAGTTTAAGAAAGGTGGGCCTTGTGGCAGGGCTGTTGCTTCTCACTATTCCTGGGAGTGGAGACACCAGTTCTCTGCAGTCAACGTCAGTGGGGGGATGCATTTAATAAAGCAACGGACCATGTGTGTGGCATGTCATATCTCTACTGCATGGCTCATTAGGAAATACATTAGTTGTTCATTGTATTAATATTTGGCCAATACTCTGTCCCTTTATTTTGCCACAGTTGTTACAGCCTGAGTCAAAATGGTTGGGGAAAAGTGTGATAAGTTTGAATAGAAGCCAATGATGCATTCTACTCATTGATCTCCAGAAAATCTCTCACATTCAGCCTTCCCATTGGACAAATATAGTATTGAATATTTATAAGAGGAACACAACTCCAAAGTCATGTCTTATTTTGCTGGTCTTTATGGAGAGGGTTTTATTTTTTAAAAATGAAAGAATGTTCTTGAAGGGAGTGCTCAGCACAGGGCCTGTGAGTGGGAGCCTATGAACTCTGCTCCTCACCAAAGTAGAAGCAATGATTGGTGGGCAGCTTGTCTGCATGAGGAAAAAGGCGATGACAATGGCACCACTGAGCCTTGAAGGGGTGGGGTGGGTGGGAGGTTGCTGATAACTGTGAGTATAAACCCCGGAGCTCTCTTCCTCTGTGGGAATCTGGGCCACTCTTGGAAAGAAGGCACAGCAGAAGCAAATAGTAGGTTTTGATACCGTTTCAAACCTACAATTAGCTGTTGCTTCTCTGCTTGGTGACTCTCAGCCAAAGTCACATAGTTAATCAGAAACACTCTTGAACAGGAAAGAGCACATTTAATGTCAACCCGAATATGTTAATTAGTGACATTTAGACAGAGCTTGCTTCTGCCTTCCTTACAAAACTACATTTCCGAATGTACCTCATGTCTGAGGTGGGGTGCTGTTCATGATATTTGTTCAGTAATTTATTTATCTAACAAGTACTTATTGGACACTCCTGCATGCAGCATTGCCCTGTCTTCCAGTGACAACGGTGACTGGGACACGTTCCCTTCCCTCAGGTCTCTCCTATGTGAGTTGTGAATTTAGACAGTGAGAAGTGATTTTAACTGCACTGTATGATTAAAATTTCCTAAGAGAGCATAGCTTAAATGTTCTCACATACACACGCACAAAAATAGGCAAATATGGGAGGTGATGGAGGTGTTAATTCAATAGAGGAAATCCTTTCACAAGGTATATATCAAATCATCACATTGTACGTTCTAACTATCTTACAATTTTATTTGTCAATTATACCTCAATAAAGGTGAAACATTAAATTAAATGCAATTAGAAAAAAAGGTGATTTTAGTACAGTGAGATATGCATTTCATAAAGTTAAACATTAGTGGAAGGTAGAAAAACTTGAACTAGCCTAAAGCATATTAGAAAATGCATTACAGAAGAGAGCTGAGCTGAGAACTAAAAGATGAATAGGAATTAGGTAGGTAAAGAAAGAGATAAAAGAAAGAAACTTCCCTCTCACAGCCCTCAAAGTGCCACTATTATGAGCCAACAGTTTTGAATACTTAGTAAGTTCCTGATTTACATGTTTCATTTATTTCTTATAACAACCTTATGAAGAAAGTACTCTTTTGTTCCCATTTTCAGGATAGAGTCTCATGGAGGTTAAACTGTTTGCTCATGGTCACACAGATGAGTAGACAAAATAGATTCAAACCCAGGTAGGTCTGACCACAAAACCTGAGCTTTCCCAGTGATGCAAACTGGTTCTTACATCTTCCCAACCTTTAGTTGGACATGGGATGGAATTGTCATCTAAGGCCACCGATTGATTGGGTAGAATCCAGTCAGATTGTCTATCTTGCGAATTTCACCAGAGAAAGACATAGATGCTGTGGTGGGTTAATGGTCGGCACAATGACCATGATGGCCAGGATGGGACATGTATCAAATGAACAAATGGAGAAATCTATTTAACAGAGAGTGAAGAATGGGATGGTTTCACAGAGAGGAGTCCTCTGAGACATGGAGAGAAGAGACTTGGTAGCTGCCTCTTTAGTCCCAGTGTCTATGAGGCCGTTATATTTTGTTTTCCTGCACTCTGGTGCCCAGGAGATTGTCAGTGACATCTTTACAATCCATGACTATAAGTCAGGTTCTGTTTCTGGCAGCCAAAAACTTCCAGCTGAAACATAGCCCATGTGCCAGACATCAACTCCTCCAAACTCAGTAAGTGTCATGGTACGTTTTCTTATTGTTTCTAGTTAACAAAAACCGATAGAGAGAAGCCAAGAAACTTGTTCAAGATTAAACAGTTGG
The DNA here is from genome assembly GCA_030848825.1 of Tadarida brasiliensis. Classification (NCBI taxonomy): domain Eukaryota; kingdom Metazoa; phylum Chordata; class Mammalia; order Chiroptera; family Molossidae; genus Tadarida; species Tadarida brasiliensis. Next base: position 52,386,465 of record CM061264.1, read on the forward strand.
TAACTACTGGAGCTAGAATGTGGGTTCAAGGCACTCTTACTCCAAGGATTATTTCATATTCTGTGCAAAATCACAAATCACATTGCTAATACTTAAAGAGACCAGAGTTCTTGTTATGCTATGCCCCTTTATCATTTGTAAAATGATAGGGCTTGGTCAAAGCAATATAAAGAAGTAAATACAAGGCATGGCAAATGTAGGTTTACAGTTGTGAATATGTGAAACACAGAGTCAATAAAGCAATTTTAATAATTGTAACCTGCATGTCTTTTTCCATGTGAACAACTATAAACCTACTTTTGCCCCACCCTGTATGCATACATTAAAAAAAAAATCTGTGAACATTTTTACAGTAAGTGTGCTCTTTACTCCCTTTTACTAGATCTTATTTTATGGCAACTAGGGCATGGATACCATGTGAAATATGATGTCGAAACTGTGTGACTTTTTGCACATTTTAACCTTTCTGAGCCTTGAATATCACATTTTTCAAACAAAAAAATAGCTCTATATAAGTTACAAGATAGTTGAAACTATCAAATGGAATAACGCAAGTATAATTGTCTATCAAAATGTCTGAAACATTGCATTTCTTCCCTTGGTCCTCTTTTCTCACTACTTCCTTTTCTTCTTTGCTTTCTTCTCATACTCTGTCTTTCCTAGGATGCTTTCTGTGAATGCTCAGGGTTTGTGTTTCAGGAATCATTTTTAAAGGGAAATGAGACGCATTCCAGAGAGTTTGATGGCGAGAGCCACAAGGAGGAGTAAGAGGGCGGGAGTTCCTATCCAGTGTCACCGTTTCTCCAGAGAAGTGCCAGGGGAAGGGAAGAGATGAGCTCATGTGTTCTTATCGCCTCTAACTTCATGATCATTGCTTCTGGATCTGATGGAGGGCCAGATGTGGCTCAGAGAGAGTGTACATTTGACTTTGGAAGAAGGCTTCAAAGCTTTTAACAAACCCTTAAATAATTGGTTAACATTAGGGAGGTCTCCAGGAGATTCCAACAGACTTGTTCTGTATCATTTTGCCCATAAAGAATGTTTTGGAAGTAGGAATGGGACAGTATAAGTAAAATGTCAGGATGGTTCATATAAAAGATATAAATCTCAGAGCAGAACTAGAGGCTTCCCTAATGATTCCAGAGTTGTCAAGTTGGCTATGAAAGACTAGGAGAGAATGAAAATGGCTGACACTTTTAGGGACATGTGATTGAAACTTTCCATTGTCCATTTAGAACAGGGCCTGTCTAGAGTCAGCCTGTTGGGGCTGAAGTTTCCTAAGCAGATCTGTTGCATTGTATAGCTTCTAGGAACAATCTGTGTGAATGTCACTCCGGGGGTTGTGCAGTTGTGCAGTATAAAATGTGACACAGAGGTCTCAGTCCAACCCCTCCTTTGTAGGTGAAAGATCTGTGAGACTTTCCTTGTCAAGATCATATAGACAACCAGAGGCCAAATTCCTCTACTTTTAGTTTAGTGACCTTTCAACTAAACTTGTTACTCTAAACCTGTGGGTCGCAATTATCTAAGGGCCATTGAATTATTAAAAGGAGTAGTGCACACGTGTGTGTGTGTGTGTGTGTGTGTGTGTGTGTGTGTGTGTATGAGAGAGAGAGAGAGAGAGAGAGAGAGAGAGAGAGAGAGAGAGAGAGAGATCTGGGTATGTCATGCCAATTAGAAGTACCATTTGAGAATTATATATGGTATTCATTTGTAATAATGGAAAACAAATATTGTTACTTAATACTTTGGTAGACAAAATTTTCTCAACTATAGGATGAATAGAGGCAGATGTAATTAAGTATGTGGGGTTTCAAATCCAAGTAATTAAACACATTTGTTTTCAAATTCAGGTTTAATTCACTCCTTCTTCAATTTGAAATACATGAAACAAGAAATAGATACTCAACAAATATATGAAAATGTCTAGATTGCAAAAATCTCCTAAAACAATTGTACTTTTAAAAAAGTCAATAAGAACTCACCTACAAGTGTACTAGGATTCTGCCTAGGGTAAGTATGCTAGAATATCCTTACTAGCATGAGGCTTCTGTCTGTTCTGAATTGCAATTCAGTTTAATGACAGCTTGCTTAGATTATAGAATACCTAAGAATTTTAAGACACAGGACCTAACTTAAAAGGACTTACAATTAAATTAGGTACAAATAAGTACAGATGAAACATTTCAGAAAGAGAAACTAGATAGTCACGATGCCGCCTCCCCCCATCTCACCTCCAGTTTCCCAATTTCCTTCAAACAGATGCAGGCTTCAGTTTGGGCCATAACTGCACCAAACACACCACTTTGCCATTTATGTTACAGCTCTTGTAGTACTATTTGGTTTCCTTATCTGTAAAATAGGAATAGTAATGTAATACTAACTTTGCAAGATTTCCGTGAGGATAAAATTAGGTCACACATCTACATAGAACGTATATTAAACTATTGTTAGTATGAGGTAGGCAGCCAGGACTAGTGTGTGTGGCTTGAATTTGAAATGAGAATAACTCCTTGTATACTTTCTTTTTGCTTGTTACCAGTTTTGTGTTCTTAGGCAAGTGAATTAACTTCTCAGACTGCTTTTTCCCAATATGTTAAGTGAGAATAAAACTTTTTTTTCTGGAGTTTGTGTGAAGATAAAATGAACTATCTATGGTATAGGCCTAGCACAGTGCCTGGAACATAAAAGATAATACAAAGCATAACTTTTCTTTCTCACATACTGGACAGTAAGAAACTTAGAAGCAGAGGTTTCATTGAACTATTCATCATTTTATCTCCAGTATCTAGGGCACAGCTTGGAATCTAGGAAGTTCTTAATAAATGTGTTGCATGGAACTGAGTTTTTGATACATCTATTTAGTTAAGCTTATTTAGTGCATAGACTAAGTCATGCAATTCAAGATTTCTCAAACAGAGATCCACACAAATGAGGAACATGAGAAATCGGCAAATTAAGACCCAGAATTCAAATGGTCAAAGAACTCGTGGTGTTGTTTTGTACCTGAATCAGAGGTTGTTCTGTGTTTAAATTATGAGACATCAGCAGCAGAAGTCTGAGAATCTTGAGTCTGTCCTAGTGCTTAGACATAGGGCTCAGCAGTGCTCCCAGTGCTTCTTGATCTCTCTCTTTGTCCTAAACCAGCAAATTCTTCACTTTTTCCAGTTCCATTTCCCATGAGTGGACAATGAGGTACCTCAACTTATCTTTGGGAGCAAGCTATGAAATACTTCTCTAACCAACCTATGGATTGTCTGCCTTTTGGTCATATGGCCACTGCAGTCTACAGAAGCCACACGTGCTCACAGAGAAGGAAGCCTGGGCAGTGCATGGCAGCTGGAAGAGGAAGCGGGGCCTATTCAGTATGCTACATCCTTTGACTTCCATCCATTCACATCTCATTTCTTAAAGTTTGTTGGTGATTATCTAGTCTTGGTCAAGGAAGGAATGGCCAGTGAAGTATTAGCCTCTCTGTCGTGGGGTCTATTTAAGGAATGATGTTATGTTTCTTACCTATACTTCCATGAATAAGAGATGAATGGCCTATGCCAATGTTCTTGTTTAAAGTATGCAATAGATAAAAGATGATTATGAATTGCTCAACCTGATCTGGCCGGAGAACTATTTTGATTATTAGAGCTGCCAAATTTGGGTAAGATAAAATAATTGAACCAATTAAAGAAGAAGCCTCTCATTTTGGGGGAAAGGGATACGCAGGATAAGAAGTTAGCTTTGTTCTCATGGTTAGGCTGAGGGAAGGGAAAGGGGCATATTTAGGAAAGGCTGAGGCTCAGCCATGTGTGGTTGCTGCATGGCACATTTTGAGATAATGCTTTGAGACCCAATGGATCCTGCTCCATTTCCTTCATAAGAACAAGAATGCAATTGGTAATGGAATCCAAGTAACAGGCAAGTCTTGGTTCTAGAGGCGTTATTGCCTCCAGTCTGTTGCAGGTTGCATCCTGAGTGAGAATACCCAGAACAGGAAAATCTGTCTTGGGATCAAGGGTTTGCAATTAAGTGCAACTGGTGACTTTTCAAAAATTTTCCCTTTTTTTGGCTCGCTATACCCCACAAATAAGCATTTGAATGCCTTCCTTCAAACGGATGTTTAATTTGTTGGACATGTAGGTTGTCTAGGGAGAATTGAAATAGACTATGTGGAAATCAATAGACTATGTTTAAAATTATTCCAAACTGCCTTTCTTCCTAATAGTCTGACAGTTTCTGTCATCTCACGTGACCCAACAATCATGCATTCAACTGTGATGCATTACCTTGTTTATAGCAAGAAACTCAAAATCATATAAAGTCACTGCATTCAGTGGTTATAATATCATGAAGACCTTTTAAATATCTCCGTCCTCAGTACCCACAAACTCTAGGTGATGCTAATTCTTCCTTTAGACCTTTCACTGCCATCTAACCATTACTCCTCACTATTTCACACTATAAATTAAACGGTAGTTATCGATACCAGTAATACAGCCAACATATAACAGTGGGAAAAGAAAACTTTAAGCTAGTAATGACTTCCTTAATTACTTTTGTGTTTAAAACAAGAGAGGTGGGGCCAGTATCTTTTATTGCCACACATTCTGCGTTTCTTTAACCTTCAGGCAACACCTCAGCTGGACAGGGATTTTACTTCAGGAGATGTAATCTTCATTTCATTGGGATCTGAGTCCTTGCTAGTCTTTCCAATATGAAATTGAGGTCATTTTCCATTAACCTGCTTCATTGGATATGATGATACAAAGAGTTTCCCAGGAAGCCTCTAAGTTCTAGGGATTTACCTATACTCCTTGCAGGCACAGAATATAGGAGAAGCCAATTACCTCTTTAAATGTAGTGTCAACAATTTGGTCAGTACTGGGACTATTTCCCAATGGTTTCATCAGTGGCTCGAGAAGCTAGAATGTCCATCCACATGGCAATCTCAACTGCAATTTAGACTAAGCATTATTGTGCACCTAGTGGAATACATCATTCTTTTGGGACTAAACACTACAGGCCAGGAGAGTTCAGAGTTATTGGGATGGGAAACAAGATTTGAAAATGATTGATTTTCAGACCTATATAATGTGGCTATGGAAGAAAGAACACCATTCAGAGGTCACTGGTTCAAGGCATGTGCCTTTAATATTACAGAGCAACCCACAGGTTGGTGTCTTAAATCTATTATTGAAGAAAAGTTTTAAATAGGTCTTTCCACTATTTAGTGAAGCTAGCCTGTTTTATTTTCATAATGAGCTACCTAATAATTCTACTTATTTTAAGGTTATCACCCTATTTCCTCCTTACTTTCATCATGACATGGTGTCCTTTGGTTAGAGGCAAAGCTATTTCTTTAAAGCATTTAACAAATTCATGGATAATAGTGCTGTCAGAGGCATGATGGGATGAGAAAGCAAATCCTGGATAAGAGTCTGTTTTCAGTGACAGGTGGGGCAGGAGGTATGCTATTGGGAGAAGCTTGATGTAACTGATTAGTACAAGATAGCATCAAAGCTCCCCAATTTGGGTGCTAAATTGGGATGGTGCTAAAAGTTACCCTCTACCACTGGAAAACTGTATGTTTAGTTGTGATGGTATTCAGGTTAGGTATTCAGGTGAGCCGAGGGGAGGTGCCCGCGTGAGTCTCCCATTTCTACCTATGTCAGTTTTGGAGTCTAAATTAAGTTCTAGTTTTGTCTATGGCTTTCCACTGGTGTTTTTTAGGAAGGAAGAGAGTAGAGGTAGGAGTCACTAAATATAATAATAAACAGAGGTTTCTCATCTCTAGGGAGCCATGCAAGTTGTTAGAGTGGGAAAAAATATCACAGTAAATTCTATTTTCCTGGTTTGTATTTTTGAATCACAGAGATGGTACATAGTCCTTGAATTATCAGAAAGGATCTCTTTGGAGCCTGATTTTAGTACAGGTTGGAATCTATGGGAGTCAAATTGTAGGACTCAGCAATGGAATGAAGAAATAATGATATGAGCATGATTATCTTTAGGGAAGTCTGACAGTGGAAAGAAGGAACATGGGGTCAAGCAGAGAAGCTGGTTCAGGTTAAAGCCCTTAAAACGAAAAATAAATAGTTCTGTTTGAAGGGAGGGGCCAAGTAGCTGGAAAAGAAGGAATGGATCAGATATCATGAGTCCTAGTCTCCCTCCTGTGGTTACCTACGTGACCATGGGCAATTTGTTAGGTGTCACTCTGACTCAGATTGCTCATTTGACAATGATAAATTAACTTCTTTCCCCAAAGCTTATTGGGGTTACTGCCTCTGATTTTTATCCCATACAAATCATCTGTGTTTGGAAGGGGAGAAGGATTATTACTTCTGTTGAAGATCATGTTGTCCTTGATAACCCCTGGAATTCTGGCCATTTAGGATTAAGGTGTATAAATAGCTGTGAAAAACATCTCCTTGGCTCAGAAGGTATATAATTGGTGGCCTCTGGAAACCTTAGCTAACATCCTACACAGAAAATTTCCCACTGCCGCCAGCCTTGCAAAGACAGCACCGTGTGGCCGAATAAAATGCATTCTGTTCTGCGTCATGCATCATCAACAAAATTGCCACTTAAGCCCTGACTCCAGAATCTTTATTGTTGGTTCTAATTTATGGAGCAAACATCAGAACACAGCTTGATTTTTTTTTAGATGCCAAGATGAGTTGGCATTTGCTAAAATCTTGTTTTCCCTAGCAAACTGATTGCATTTGAGTTTAGAGCTATCAGAAGGGTACAAATATGAGACACCAATGTCCTGTGAAAGTCCTATATTTATTCTTCTAGCTCACAAACCTTTGGAAACAGGGTTTGTGTTAGGAAGGGATAGGGGTTGGGGGTAGTCTCTTTAGTTTAACATTTGACTGCACATGCATGCACACATAAACACACAGTGCTGGTACATAAGGGCACATTCCATGGACTCATTCTTCAGGACGGGAGGCTACTAGAGAGCTAGGAGATTTAAGTTATTTGGAAAACTAAGAACATGTTTAGGTCACACTGGCTGGAGTTACTCAGGGATGTGACATATCAGGGCATCCTGTGGATTGTATTGAAAGCAGTTACCTATGAATCGTGGTTTCAGAGAGAGTCCATTGAGACAACTGCCCATCTTCCAACTGTTTGTGAAAAAATTCTGGCTTAAAGTGAAGTCCGAGAAACAGCTTGAGGTAAAGAATGGGTAGAACTCTTTAAGACTGCGGCCCTTAAGATCTAGGGATGAGGGCTGCCTGAGGAAAGCTTAAAGTTTGATTCCAGGTACCACACTATCTTTTTATCTGGTCATTCAAGACCTTTTGCAACCTGATCTTATCTCACTTTCCCAGCCTAAGCTCTCATATTTGTTTTGTTTTTTTTTCCTATGTGTATCATGCTTATCAATATAATAACAATATGTAGAATTCCTTCAGCCTCTACTATATAGCCTGTAAGGGACATGCCAAGTGTTATCTCAATCTATTTGTATAAGAAATTTATAAGGTAGATATTATAATCTATTTACAGGTAAGGAGAACTAAGGCACAGGAAGTGTAATTCACTTGCCAAAAGTCACACAGCATATCCATGCAATGACCAGGATTAAAAAATTAAGCCTGACTCCTTAGATTACAAATGGAGGATGAAAGTGTTTTAATACAATTAGTGTTCCAAGAGACTGATAGAACAAGGCAGCCCTGCTTAGTAGCCTTATACTGTAGTTTCAGCACTGCTGGAGAGTCCTCTCACCTCTCATATTGTCAGTTTGAGCAACATATGTGGTAACCTGGTGCCAGGGGAAAGCAAGTAGGTTATATACAATGATGTTAGTAACAAGACCAACGAGGTAGGGAAAAACAACAATGACAACAACAACAAGAAACAGAAAACCCAAAACTAACGCACTAAGGTCATGCCAAGACCAGTTCATATCATTGCTCAATTCAGCGAGGGGACAGAGTAGAGTAATTTAAAGCCCTTTATGGTACAAAGTAGAAAGAATGCCTCTAGTGGCCACAGAAGAAATCAGTTATGGCTGTGGTAGACTAATAAGACCCCCAATGATGTCCGTGTCTTAATCCCAAGAATGTACGGATATGTTACCTTACATAATGAAAGAGACTTGGCAGATGTGATTATGTTAAGAATCTCAAGATAGGGAGATTGTTCTGATTTATCTGAGTGGGCCCAGTGTAATCACAGAGGTCTGCCTAAGAGGGAGGTGCTGTGACAATGAGAACAGGAGAGAGAGAGAGAGACATTTTGGAAAAGGTGTGGAAATGAATTTTCCTCTAGAAATTCCAGCAGGAATGCAGACCCATCAACACCTGGGTTTTAACCCAGTGAGACCTATTTCAGAATTCTGACCTCCAAATGTAAGAAAATAAATTTGTGCTGTTTTAAACCACTAAGCTATGGTAATCTGTTACTGCAGCAACCTAGGAAATGAATACAGTGGGCAACGAGAAGACTGTATGAGACTCCCTGGAAAGGGAACATTTGTATATGGAGACACTGCAGAGTTAAAGGATTGATGAGTGTTGAGTGAAGGAAGAATAGGGGAAATGGAATAATAAAAAGAGCAACCTCTGTGCTTGTTTCCTTTAGAGTATGAGAAGCGATGTGTTGCTTCTTTGTTTGTTTTGCATTCTCATTCTAAATTTTTTTTTTAATTTACTTTTGTTACAGATGTTTCTCCTTTTTTTCCCCATTGACACCCTCCTCCCCCTCCCTCCCTGCCCCGTCCCCAGTTTTGTTGTCCATGTCCATTGGTTATGAGTACATGCGTACAAGTTCTGTGGTTCATTGCTCCCCTCCCCCACCCCCTCTTCTGGCAATTGTCAGTCTGTACCCTACGTCCACGTCTCTGGGACTACCCTGTTCCTCAGACTGTTATGTTCATTATATTCCAGAAATAAGTGAGATCATATGATATTTGTCTTTCTCTGCTTGGCTTGTTTCGCTTAGGATAATAGTTTCCAGGTCCTCCCATGTCGTCTCAAAGGATAAGAGATCTTTCTTTCTTACAGGTGCATAGTACTCCATTGTGTATATGTACCACAGCTTTTTCAACTGTTTGCTTCAGGAATCACTCAGGTGCATTCTACAATGAGAAGAATTCAAAGGAATGGCTTCCTGTGGGTGTAGCTTTGTGTCAGAGGACAGGTTTCTCTGTGTTGCTAGAGCATGGAGCCTGAAATGATAGCTGCAATGCCTGTGGCTTCCACCTGTCAACACAGATGCATTTCAGAAGTTGCACTGGTCTGAGGAGACAGTCAGAGGAGGTGTCCCTGAGTTAGTGCTAAGAGGGAACCTGAGGGATTAATAGAAGAAAGTAGGTTAAGTGCAAGGGTGGAAAAGGGGGATTACAACAGAGGATGCAAGCACATGCAAATCTCAGAGCCAGAAAGTGCATGTGTGAGGTTATGCAAGTACACAGTATTCTTGCCTAGTGTGGCTTGAGGTGCTGGGCTCTAAGAAGGAAGTGGTGGTGATTGATAAGCCTGAAGGGTGAAGCAGGTGTTTGGATATACCAAGCAGCTGGCCTTTGAAGTGTTTATGTTTTAGAAGGCTCATTCCTGCTAAACTGTAAGTTTCATGAAGGCACTGACCATGTTGGTCTCATTTATCATTGGATTCTCAATGCCTAGAACATTCTTGAAACAGAGTAGAGTTCAGTAAACATTTATTAAAGAGTGGAAAGAATGGATGGAAGGAAAAGAGAAGGAGTGAGGAACAGGACACAGGGAAGGAGGAAAGAGAGAGAATGAAGGAGGGAAGCAAGGAAAGAATAGGACAAGGGCAGATTCCAACACATGAAGCCCTGAAAAATTGGTAGGTCTATTATTTACATCAGCAGGAAGCACTTGTTGCTTGCTTTTATCTCTGCCCTATATTTCAAGGGCTCAGTTTTATTAATCTGTTTTTCTACAAAGAGCAGGGACTGTAGACAAACTCCCAAGTCGCAGTTCTAGCAAACTGTGGCCTATGATGGGGATACTGACCTTGTTTCTTTGTGTTCTAGTACAAAGGGCAGTGTCTCTGAATAGAATGTTTATTTAGTCCTCACTCTTCCCCAGCTTTTAAAGCTTCAATATTTTCACTGATGCTGATGGTATTAACCATAACGGGCACAAAAGGACAAAACAACAGACAAGGACAGTTGAACAGGATCCTGGTAGATACACAATGGGGTCAGCTGGGATCCCATCTAGTCTCTACCCCAGTGAAAGGAAAAGGTCTAGTTCTGCACCTCCATCAGGAAAGCTGCAGAATGTATGATTGTCCCCAGCTGTGGAGCAGATGTGAGGCTAGTAAGCTTGTGGGTTCGGTGTCTTGGAGGACTTTGGTTGATACTGACATATACTCTGTGACTAGCATTAGATGTATTTCTGAGATGCTTGTCTTATTTTAATGCCTCAATGAATGCCTGAACGAATGAATGAATAAATGAATATGCTCCTGAGAGAGGGTAGAAGAGGAAAGGAAGAGGGATGAGTGGTAAACAATAAGGAATAAGGCAAATGCCAGTCAAAGGGCATGAGGCTGACACACTCCCCAGGACAAAGTGACTATGGAAAAAATTGTGCCAATGGGAAGGTCAAAGGAAAATTTAAGACCAGGGACATCCAATAGTCAACTGAAAATATTGTCTTATTGAAATGTAAACCTTTTCTTGATGTCCTCGATATTCAACAAAGTCAACTGCACTAAAAAATGAGTGAGATTTTTGTTTAGAAAAGTTTTCACCTAGAGTGATACAGTTCAAAATAAAGACACCAGGCAGGACAATAAAATGTGTAAACTAATCAAATGGACAGTTGGAAACTGAGAACATTCCAATTCCTATTCCTCAATAATTTATAGAAATATCAGGTAGAGCTTTTGATTTTTGGGCAGCATGGACTGGAGAGGGGCTGAAAATGATCTTATCTTATCCTCAAGGGCCAGGTTGAATCTAGATTATATCTAGGTACAGCTAATCACAAACAATTGACTAGACTTAACTGCATATGAATGAAGAAAGGGTATTAAATATTATTATTTCCTTCACAGCCAACTTTCTTGTTGGAATTCACCACATGGGGAATCAGGTTAATCAGGAAACAGATTCTGAGACAGATTTATTTTCAGAGGGTTTACTGGAGAGTGCCCTCAGCAATCCACAAGTAGGGAGAGGATTTGAACTAGGGTACAGTTGCAACAATGGCCTCAGCCAGTCCCACAGGATTCTGTGGACCTAGAATACCTTTTAGAGATGTCCTGAATGGAGGCAAGAAACCAGGTTTTTGTATCCTTCCATAGATTAGTCATTGGATCTGAGCTGTCCCTTGTGCAAACCAGCTTCCTGGCAAAGGGAAGTTCCTAGGGAGAGGCTCATTTGTGAGCCTCAGCAAGAGCACTCCTTGTAGCTGTGGGCATGAATGCTTCCATCTTGAAAGGGAAATCTGGGATCAGATTTTAGCAAATTTATGAGTTCCTACTATGCCTGTAACTGCTGTTGAGGCTAAAGAAATTGTTGAGCCATGCTGCTTGCTGTAATGATGCTCATAGCTCAACAGGGGGAGATAGATATGTAAAAACAAAGAAAAACAAATCACAGCAACAAAAAGAAAGGACACTGATAGGATGAGTGGAAGGCATAGAAGTAAAAGAAAGATGGGATACCACCTGACTTAGTAATAAGACTCTTAGATATCTACCTAAGGGAAATGAAAACACATGTCCTTGCAAAGAATTGTATACAAATGTTCATACCAGCATCATTCACCATAGACAATATCTGGGTTGAGCTAAATGCCTGTCAACTGGTAAATGGGTAATAAAAATCTGATGTATCAATGCAATGGAAAACAATTAATTAATAAAAGAATGAAGTATTGAAACATGCTACAATCCAGATGACTCTCAAAAGAAGATATTATGCTCCGTGAAAGGAGCCAGATACTGAAGAACATTTATATGAAACATCCAGAAAGGTAAATCTTAGGGAGATAGAAAGCAGATTAGTGGTTGCCCAGGGCTGAACGTGGGGAATGGAAGGAGTATAAATGGGCATGAAGTTTCTTTCTTTAGTGATGGAAATGTTCTAAAATTAGAGTGTGATGGTGCTTGCATAATTCTGTAAATATACTAAAATCACTGAATTGTAAACTTAAAACAGGTGATATTATGTTATGTAAATCATTCCTCATTAAAGCTGTTAATGACAGTGATTTCAAAATATATGGGAGAGACTCATTTAGCTAGACTGGAGTGGGAGAAGCTAGAGAAACTATGAGAAAATTAATGCCACCTGAGAACAGTTTTTTTTAGAATAAATATATGTTTCTTCTGAGTAGAAATGCCAGAGTAGAGTATTTCAGGTAGAGGAAATAACATATGTAGAAGTATAAAGGAATATGCAGATCAGGAAATGTTAGGCACGTTTTCTCTGAGTGAAGGGTGGAGGGAATACAGAGTATTCGGCACATCATCAGTACTAGAAGCCACTTGAAGGATATTTTTATGACATAAGAATCTGAAATTTATTTCTTTTATTTTTCTAAATTTTTTTCTTTATTTTTTAGAGAGAGAGGAAGCTAGGAGAGAGAGATAGAAACATTGATGCAAGAGAACATTGACTGGCCACCTCCTGCATACCTCGCACTGGGGATTTGGCCCACAACGTGGGCATGTGCCCTGACCAGGAATTGAACTGGTGACTTCTTGGTGCATGGGTGGATGCTCAACCACTGAGCCACACCAGCTGGGCTGAAATTTCTTCGGGGCCGGGGACAAACTGCAACCGAAGTACATGCCCTTAGTGAGAACCGAACCCAGGCCTCTGGTCTGTGGGCCGACGCTCTAACCACTGAACCAAACTGGCCAGGGCATGAAATTTCTTATTTTAATGTCTTTGCATAACCTGTTTCTATACCTGAATGTTCTTCCCCTGTTTTTGTTTGTTTCTTTTAATGTCTGGCTCTTTCTCATCTTTCAGGCCTTAGCTCAAAAATAACCTTTTCCATGATCACTTCATCTCAAAAGTTTCTGCTCGCTGCTCATCACTATTCTCCATCAAAAAAACACTACTGTTTGTTTGTTTGTTTGTTTATTTATTTATTTATTTATTTTTTACAACTTTTCAGTGTCTCATCAGGCAGTCAGTGGGGGCTAAGTCTGTTTCACTCACTGGAGTCAGGACACTAAAAATTAGACTCTGACTGTCCCACTGTTTAGTTGTGTGTCCTTGGAACATTTTACTTGACCCACTGACTTTCAGCTTTTTCTTCTGTAAAATCTGGTACATTTAACATCAATGTGTCTATCTTTAGTTTTAATTTGAAGATTAAATATCATAATAGATGTGAAAATTTTTGTAAATGTTAAATCTTTGAAATTTTGTTAAATAATTATAACTGAAAATGAATAATGCATTGTTAATAATTATTAATAATTTATTAAAGGTTAATGCTCCTTATAAGTTTATTAAATTATTATAACTATATAATAAATATTGTTAATAAATAATAAATAGCACATTAAAATATTTATTTAGGATTCAGAATATATTTTATGTATATTAGTTATTCCTCTGACTTGTATCAGACTAAAATCCTCAGGTACGTAAGAATTATTTGCTCCCATATAATTGGTACCAGTGAGCTGTAGTTTAGGGGAGGCTTGTGTTTGCTTTTTGTATTTTCTGACTTCTTATTCTTTCACATCAAACTTTAAAAAGTTGTATCTAAACTATAAGTTGAAAGACCTAAAGGACAGTCCAAGAGATTATCTTATAGATAGAAACATTCTTTTAAAAATATATATTTATATGTAAAACGTACTGCACAAGATGTTTGTGAAACAAAAGTGACTTGGATATGGATCCTGTCTTTAAGGAGTTTGTATTCTAGGAGGAATGATACGTGGTAAAAAATTAGGATACAAGGTAGAAAGAGAAAGCACCATATGAGGGGTGAAAATGAAAATATGTGTTTGGAGCAGGGAGAAATTACCATCAACTAGAGTGAATGGGGTTGGGGCGGGGCTTCAGTTAAGTGACAATGTTTGGAGCGATGCTTTGATGATGGATTCGTTTTCTACCAGGCAGAGTGACAGGCATGTGCTTCAGCAGGCATTCCAAGCAGCAGGAGCAGTGTAAACAAACCCAGAGATGTTGACAATGTATGAGTTCTCTGTCCTGATATATTTGTAGCCAGCTGGCTAGGAATATGGCAGATAGCAATAAAGATAAATATTAAGGACAAGAAAGAGATCAATGGATTGTTCTGTAAGGAGCCAACTGATCATTTAGGGGTAGCAGTAAAAATGCAGTGCTTCACTCATCTGAGAAGCATTACTGAGTGTCTAATTTATGCCAAGCAGAATCCAGGTTGCACTGGCGGTGTGTATTAACTACACTGTATGAGCTTTGTGCAAGTTACATAGCATGAAAAAGGTACAGGTGTCATATATTGGGCTTTTTAAAACAGGGAAATAAAATAGGCAAACACATTTCCGAACACACAGGTGTACCGTCTAATTGAATGCAACTACTTGAGAAATGCAACTACTTGAGAAGCTGGAATAATTGAAAGGCAATGCTGCTATCATGTAGATCCATACTCTTGTTTAGAAAGCTACAAGTTTATTTCCTTCTTCTATTCTTTTCTTTTAAATTAACTGTGGATCAGCATCTGGCCATCTAGGACCTTTCAAGAGCAAGAAAAGCCACTTTAACTTTTTATTTTATTAATAAGTAAAGAAAATTGAAGCTTCCATTTGCATGCTATTTAAGAATATCAGAGGCTTTAAAATTACATTTAAAATGGATTCACTTTAGAGAATGCTTTTAGGCTTTTTCATTATAGCCTTTTCTAAATTTAGTTCACAAGGAATGTTGTATTTTATTTTTTTAAATTAGTGTTTAAGAACAAATACTGTGTTTTGAATTTTTTTTTTTTTTTACTAACTTCTGGACCTTAGAGCCTGGTGCTTGTGGTAGAGTCTGGGTTGAGTCTTGTTAGGAGTGTGTTATCCTGTCCTTTGCTATCTTAGTTTACATCAGCACGTAGTTAAAATAATACTGAAAACTAAGTGTTATGGAGAGAAGCAATTTTATACATTTTGTACAAACTATTAACCACAAATATTAATATTTTCCCATCTCTACACTCCTCACATCCAATAAAAGTAACAAATATAGCTCAGGACATACCTGGTTAAGGGTAATTGTGTAACATCTGAACAGAGAGTTTAGTAAGCAGCTTGAATATTTACATCTGACAGTCAGGAGATTGTAGGAAAATATTTTAGAATCATTGGTTTATAAGGAGTTGAAGTTATGCATATTGATGTCTGCCCCGATTACTGACTGAGAATATAGAGCTCAAGGAAGAATATGATCATAAGAATAACACGTGGGTATAGATGTAAATATAAATATAGCTATAGAGATATATGTCTATATGTAGACATATCAGATAGAAGAAAAATAAGGGGGATCATTCCAAAAGGATGATGAAATATTTGGTTTTAAGGCCTCTGCCATGTATATTTCTGGGCTGATCTCATTAAAACCCATAGCTTTGGCCACCTCTTATTCACTAATAACTGAACTCTGGTGACCAGTGACATGATCCCCATGTTATTGTTACAAAATAAAGAGAAGTGGCCTAGGGAAATAAAGAGACCACACCCAAGTCCTACAGATAAAGCTGTGACATATTTTGATTTCTTTACATGCTCACTGCCCATCTTCTACACATGTGTTTAGGTTATAGTTACTCAGTCATAATCAGATTATCACAGTAGCCTTTCATCTGTGACCATTCTCCAGAAAGCTGTTGGATTCGTGTTTCTAAACAGTGGTTGCTATTCTGTCATTTCCTTGCTCAAACATATTCACTTGCTTTCCACTCCCTGCAGAATCAAGTCCGAAATCTCTAGCTTGGCATTCGCAGTTCTGTAGTAATGCATTTGAACCTATTTCCAATTAACTTAGCAAACATGAAGCAACTATTATTCATCAAATACTGTTAGACACTAGCTATAGAGAGCTGTATAAATCAGTTCCGTCCATACCTTCAGAGATCATAAAGAAAGTAGAAAGTATAGACATTGAGCAAATAATTGTAGTTGTGGTGAGTATTATGAAAGTGAAAATATAAGGTGATAGAGCGTATGTATCCTGAGCATCTACCTTGGAGGGCAGAAATGATCTGCACTGTCATCACTTTCAAGGGATACTTGTCTCTTCAATAGCAGTTAGTCAGACCAAACTGGAGGAAAGGGTGGTTGGAGGTAAGAGTTCAGAATGAGTAAATTTTAGAGAACAAAGCTGAGATTGAGAAAAAGGAAACTGAAGCTTGAGATAGAAGCAGTACCAGGAGCCAGGAGGGCTGTCTAAGTTACAGTTAGGGTTTGAGACTTTAAGAACAATGGAAAAATCATAGCAGAAATGTAAGCTTTGGGGACATTTGATCAAAATTGCATTAAAAATGATACTTTGGTTGTAGTGTGGAAAACTGGTTATCTGAAGTCATGGTTGTTAAGGGGATTTTGAAGGAATTCAGATGTGATTCAATGTTGACCTTCATTATATTTTTGGAAATGGAGATTGAAAGAAGTTGAACAGGTGAAAAAAAAAAGATATCTTGAAAGAAGTGTTGGCAGGACTATTACTGAGTGTAAGTGTGTTCCTTGACTGTGATTTGTTCGTTCATATTTTTTTTACCTGCCCTAATACCGTTTATGCTGACCAGAGAGACAGTTCCAGCAGGGCTGAAAAAATGAACTAAATAATCTATGCTTTCTATCCTTCCAGTTTTAAGAATTTCTACTTTCCTTTTTGGGGTCTAGGTTAATAATCTTGATATTTCAGAATATCACCCTGCTAGGCTGAGATCCAAAAGGTAGATCTCCATAGATACACCCAAGCATTTCTCAGTTTTAAAAATTCATTTTGTGATTTTAAAATTCACCTCAACTTAATAAGTATCTCACACATTTACAGTTTAATTTCAAGGAATACTGCTCTTCCCCACTGTTACAGAAACAACACGAATTGTCACGTCAAAGGACACTAAGTTAACAGTATTCTCTCTGGGGAAAATGACTCTAAGCAAAGAAGGATGAGTAGATATCAGACATGATAAATACCTATTGTAGCTAAGTGATCTTTCATTTTGTTCTTTATGAATACATTTCATATTATATACTGCCCAGATATTAACATGAAAGATCCATGACCTACGTGTACTATTGATGCATGGAAACTATTATGGTTTCTCATGAGCACAAGAAGTACCATCAGCAGTCTTCACTGTGAAAAATTACATTTCCATTCTCAGAAGTGTGATATATTAGAGTAGATATGTCTGGCACATTCTTGAATGGGTTAGAGTGTTAGATCAAGTTCAGCAGGTAGTATTCTTGTACTCACTCTGAATTCTGTGGGATTACACAGAGACATTCAGATTTCCTTTTCATATTTTCTCTGCAGTTCACTGACTTTTCATACAGTAAAAGAAGGTATTTAGAATGTGAGTGGTCCTGAGCCTACCTCTGAGAAGTTATCTGCATATTAATATGAGTTTCTTTTTAGGAAAAAAAAATAACCTTGACCTTATGAATCATAACTATTGAGGAAGGCTAGGGATCATGAATCACTAACCTATTCATATTAATAAACTGTGTGCCGGCAAAATCACCTTCATTTGCATAAGCTTCTTCTCTCTGTAGCCCATGAAATTAATATTGTTTAATGTCTGGAAATAAGATCACCTTTGGCTGTACCAGTCATACTTTCATCTTGAAAGGAATGGATAAAGGGGTCTTGACTCAGTAAGCACAAAACTTTTAAATTACAAGTGCTTTCATTAGACCACCAGTGCGAGTCCAAAAGACATAAGCAGTGTCATCTCCAGATGAGTGTGGGATTCTAGGGCAAATCTTAGAATATAAGTCCTTTTTCTACTTAGCTTCCTTGACCACCATCTCATGCAATACGTTTTTTAATCGAATGCCTGCTTATGTGGTAGATATTACCATAGTTCCAAGGCCCTGCCTTCAAAGGCCTCATAGTTTATAACGGGAAAGCAGTACCCAACTTTGTCCTAGAGGCTTTGAGAAGATTTTCACAGAAAAGGTGACATTTACATTGGGCTTTGAAGAATGAGCAGGGAATGTCAGGTTTAGAAGGAGAAGAGCAGTATAGGTTGAAGAATGTATTTGCTGTGAAAGGGGCTTAGTATTTTGAAGAGCAAGCAGTTGAGTGATGCAGGGCTGGCTGCAGAATTTTCAGGACTTAGTGACAGAACGAGGATATGGGGTCCTTTGTTGTTGTTTTTTTAAAGCAGGACAAATGCTACTGAAGTTTTCTTCCACTGTCTCTCTCCTGGATTGTCAAAGTATTTTTAATTTGTCATTTAATGCTGTCCTAAGTGAAGAAATACTAAGATTTTTCATTGTTATCATGAATTTTGCCATTCATCTTTATATTGTTCAATGCCAGTTTCAAATGCAAATATGAGTATTTAACTCATATGCAGAATCATCAAAAGTATATTCTTTAATAGAAAATACATGCATATATATTTTGCTCTTACCACAACAATGGAAATGCCACACAACTAGCTCAACTGTTTCTATTTCACATCTTGATATGTGCACATTTTACACCATTTTTATCTTTCAGCTTACTAATGAGTAAAAAGAATTGAAAGGTTGTTCTATTTCTCCCTTCGACACCAACATGTTCAGTAAGTAGCTGGTTAATAGAGGGAAGTACATAAATAGGATTTGTTTGGTCATTTGTGCTCTTTAGAATGCCATGGCCTTGTTTTTGCATTTAAAGTAAGTTCTTGTTCCAATAGAAAGTAGACTCTCAAGGCTATCAATGGACCTACTTACATAGTTTTAGATGTAACACTCTACCTTGAACTTGCTTGTAGTCTCACTAAACTCCCACGTATTGTAGGTTCACTGGAATTCTGTGCTCACTGGGGCATCACAGAGCTATTTGTGGACAGAGTAGCAAAGAACTGCAGACATGCATCATGAGCGTATCTCATCTGCTCATGTGCATACTCCATGGTTCCATTGTACTTCACTTACAAAACACAGGTTTAAAGATAAAATTATTCATAATTTCAAGAAGGCAACAGCAGAGCATTAAAGCAAGTGAGGGGCTCTTCTGAGGACAGGACCCTTTGCGACCACACAGGTTGAAGAGCCATGAAGCTGGCCATGCGTGGTGTGGTAACTGCAGGGTGTGTGGAACAGAAAGAGACCACATTAGGCCCAGATGGTAAATGACCATATATTTAAAGCTATGGATTTTTGAATTGATACTGTTTTATATAAGGAACCGAAACCTTTTCATGTATGGCAGTACTCTATCATATGTAAATTTTACAAAGCTGACCCTAGAGGCAGTATGGAAAATGGATTGGAATGGTGACCAAGATGATGGGGGACTGAATAATGCCAGTGGCAGGAAGACTGTGAGGTAGAGACCCAAAGGTGTATGTGGCTAACAGCTCTGTGGGAGAGAACCCTTAAAATTTAGTACCTGGATTTAGGAAATGAGGCAGAGGGGAGAAGTATGTGAACAAAACTGGCTTCTGAAGTAAGCTTTGCACTTAATTTTTAGCCTACCCATTACAAGTCTCCTAAATTATAATCAGCAAATGTGTAGCATTATATGTTTTCCCCTCCTTGTAAAGTTTGAAAAATTGATGACAAGTGCTTAGATCTCATTTAGCAAGAACTCTGTATGCTCTGAACATGTGTTGTAACTGAACATAGTGGAACCTTTTTAAAAACGATGGACCAAGAATGGCCTTCTGACTCTGAACTTATAATAGATGACATGCATGTATTTATCGGTGTCATATTCCAAAAGCAAGAAAACATATTACAGATGCAAAGGAACACCTGAAATCCCATGGTTTCATGTAGTTCACTGATAATTAGAGACTCAATTATCAAGACATTTCAAATAAAGAAAATTTATTTTATGTCTTGAGTCAATGATTGAGAATGAGAAATATGAAAGATGTTGCCTTTCCAGCTGCCAGGATCAGCTTACTCCTAGCTGGAATGGGTGAGATATGTCAATCACTCTCTTAGTAGTTTACCTCAAAGATGGTGTTAATTGAAAAGGTGACATCATCAACGTTTTATTTTATTAGTCAAGATGCTTTCCGGGCCCTTTTTGGTTGCTGTTATTTTACTTTAAAGCATTTTTTAAAATGTTATCTTCTACTGTAAGATTATTTTTAACTTTTTAAAAGTTTTTATTGGCCATTTTCTATCTTCTGTAAGGATGGTGGTTTTCAACCCTGGCTGCATATTAGAAGCACCTGGAGAGATGCCCCAGCATTACCCAGACCAATTAAATCAGAATTTCTGGGAGAGAGTCCCAGGCATGTCTTTTTACAAAAGCTTCCTGGCTGATTCTAAGACATAGCCCAAGTTAAAAACAACAAGGGTGCTTTTCTCTCACAGATGCAATTTTTCACCCGAGTTCAAAGTACCTCATAAAAAAGTCAAAGAGGGGAAAACATGTTTCAATCAACTGGAGGTGGAAATAATTCTACCAGCAAAGAAAACAAAGGGGTTTTTTAGTTTGTTTTATTGTTTTGTTGTTGTTTCCATTCTTCCTTCCTTCCTTCCTTCCTTCCTTCCTTCCTTCCTTCCTTCCTTCCTTCCTTCCTTCCTTCCTTTCTCTCTCTCTCTTTTTCAAATAAAAGAATCCACAAATGTGTTTCTTTAATAATGGTCAACCTGGTCAAGGATCAGCAGCAATGCTCTGTTACCATGGTTTTAAAGGGCATTAATCACCCGATATCTCAATTTTATTTTATTTCTAATAAAACACGTGTTGTTTTCTTTTCTTAGAGCCTTATCTAACTGTCCTTAGGAGTACTAGCTTGGAAGATATAATGCCACCATTCTCCAAAACCATATACTCTTCTTACATTACTACTGAGCTGTTTCTGGAGTTTTCTCCATTGTTTCGATAAATTTCCGAAGGCCTAAGCATGGAAATCACTGTCTTCACAAAGATGATTACAACAGTGTGTAGTAGTCAGGAACTGCTGCAGTAATACTCCATGACAGGCAACCTCCCAAAACCTCAGTAGCTTTTGTCAACAAATGTTTGTCTTTCTCATTCACAGACCTGTGAGTCACCTGCCGTCCCGCAGATCTCGGCTTACCTAGTCTGGGCTTCGCTCTAGGCTGCAGGTCAGGTCTGGTCTGCTCACGTGTCTCCTTCGGTGAATAAATAAGGAGCAGAGGAGAACGGGGGTATGCTCCTCTTCCAGCAGATCACAGGAGGGCAGGAGAGGGAGTGGAAACACATGGTGCCTCTTAGAGCCCTCAGCTAGAAACGGGCACGATGTCACTTCTGCCTCCATCCATTTGACAAAGAAACACCACGTGGCTGGGTCCACTGTCAGTTTGTTAGGGAACTATGCGCTGACAGCAGTGAGGCCTTACACAGCCGCATGGTGAAGAGCTTGACGAATACCTTCTTTAAAGAATTGGGAATGACATTCTCTCCCAAACACATGTTTTGCCCTTAAGAAGTGACTTGGATGTATACAGAAAGATAACTTCAAATGAATGTAAAAAATAGAGTCCAAAAGGTGGTTAATCTGGGATAACTGCCTGCAATCATCGGTGAATTTGTGCATTGGGTAGACAAGTTAAAGGTGTTGGTGGAACAAACTCATTGGTGCTCAAGTCAAGACCCAGTTCTGCCATATATTTGGGCAACATGAAGGCAGTTTCCTTAGTCATTCTGGATCCATTTTCCTCAGCTATAAAATAAAAATATTTGCGAGGAAAACCTGAGACAATGTACTTGGTAACACTTGGCAAAACTTAAAATACTATAAAAAAGAAGTTTGATATAATTATCAGTTTCGTTTTGTTATTCGAATTCCAATGGGAAATTGCTTGTAATTATATCATTGAAAGTGCCAACTTTTTCCCTGGGCTTGGTTCGACTGTGACAGATGAAGAAACTCTGACAAAGTCACAAACTGACAGCCCGTGGACCACATGGTTTGGTTTGGCACACACAGTATTTTGCAAACATCTGTAATCATTGCCAATATTAAGAAATTGGGAATTTTAAAATTAAAGACAAAATTTCTGGATTCTCTTGAAATATAAGATATTCAGCACCCTCAGCCTACATTCCCACATGACAACAATCTTCCACGGCTACATAGCAACTTCTTCTTTAAGGGGTATATGCTCTCCAGTTTCCCACATTTTCTATCACCTCCTATTGTATTAAACCCATCCACTTAATTCATTCCTATTATCTTCTGAGATTCTTTGACTAGGGCTAATGTTCAATGTGTTTAGCTACCAAAGTCAAGAAGCAATCAATCAGAAAGGACACCAGTCATGAAGCAGGGACCCAGGCCACATCCCATAGTCATGTAGACAGTAATCCTCTAGGTGCTGGCATGTGGGAAGATTCAGGGGTTCCTGGGGATGGTTCCAGGGTGGCCATGGTGGTGGTGGGAGCACCCTGGGGGCTTAGAGTAGAGGCTCTTTCACAAACACTAAAGAAGTATTTTAACATTTTAATAACAGGCATGCCCCTATTGCACATATCTCTGAATATCAGTCCCATTGCAAAATTTGCATTTCTATCCTAGAAGGCAAGGATATAGACTAGGAATAGAAATTATTAAGAGCTTAAGTTCAGAAAACTTGACCAAGTTCCTTGGGAGTATGACTAGAATATAGAAGATAAAAAAAAAAAAAAATTGCATATTCTGGAAAAGCTGGTTGTCCTGTTATGTCAATGCTATTCTGTTACCTGTCTTAGGACAGTCCTTCAGTCATGCAGTGGATGAGCTTCTTCGTGGAGCTCAGAATTCATCTCGAGTCCATCTCAGCCTAGCTCCTCCTGCATTAGAGTTTAGGTGGTGTCATTGGGATGCAGATGCTTGGGAAACTGCCTGACAGCCTTTGATCTTTTGGAGAGAAGATGTATGGTGTCTCTTAATGAAATATAATGGTTTTAATTTTTTTTCTTTTTTGATTTTTGAGAGAGAGAGGAAGGGAGAGGGACAGAGAGATAGAAACATCGATGAGAGAGAACATTGATTGGCTGCCTCCTGCATGCCCCCCACTGGGCATGGGGCCCACAACTTGGGCATGTGCTCTGACGGGGAATCAAACTGGTGACTTCTTGGTGCATGGGTCAACAAGGCTCAACCTCTGAGCCACACTGGCTGGGCAAAATATAATGGTTTTTACATTGGAAGTTATAGCTCCTTTCTGTAGGCCTCCATGAAATATCCATTTCTGGTTTATAAGTTGTTTAATCTCGTCATCCAAAAAACTAAAGTAAGTACACTATTTCATTTATGGGATAGAATATTTTTCCCTCTTATCATCTTGAAGATCTTGTGCTTGTGGCAGGAGAAATTAGTTTTTTAAAAATGTCAATCTTATAATTCTTCAAATAGCATATTTCTCTGAGTTTCCATTTTTAGATGGAGTAGAATGTGCCATTTAAACAGAATAGTCTATTTTGTGGCCGACTAGTATTCCATTGTATAAATGTTCCACAGCTTTCTTATCCACTCATCTACTGATGGGCACTTGGGCTGCTTCCAAATCTTGGCTTTTGTAAATAACGCTATAATGAACATAGGGGTGCATATACTGATTTGAATTAGTGTTTCAGGTTTCTTTGGATAAATTCCCAGAAGTGGAATCACTGGCCATAAAAAAAGGAGATCTTAACCTTTACCACAGCATGGATAGGCCTGGAGAGCATTATGCTAAGTGAAATAAGCCCGTCAGAGAAAGACAAATACCATATGATTTCACTCATATGTGGAATTTAATGAACTAACAAGCAAAGTAGGGACAGAATCATAGCTAGACAACAGGCTGATAGCTGTCAAGTGGGGGACAACTGGGTGAGGGGGATGGCAGGGTAGAGAAAAAAAGAAAGGAATTCATGGACACAGACAACAGTGTGGTGATTTGTTGGGGGAGAGGGAAGAGGAGATAGAGGAAGATATGGGAGTGATAAATGGTGATGGATGGAGACTTGACTTGGGGTGGTGAACACACAATACAGTATATGATGATGTGTTGTAGAACTGTGCACCTGAAACCTGTATAATTTTGTTAACCAGTGTCACCCCAATAAATTCAATAAAAAGGAAAAAGTCCATTTCAGAAAGTAAAAAGTAAAATAAAGTAAACAGAACAGTCTATTTTATGGTGAGAACATTTTGATATTAGAGTGAAAAAAGAGCAGTGATTCAACACCACAGCTTGACATGTACAGGAGGCTGTGGAGTACGACAGTCTGAAAGACCTGAAGCTACGCCTGCAGTCAGGTCTTACTTCACATGCCTCTAACCTGGCCCGAAAACACTGCCGACTCACTTTTTTTAGAACTGTGCAGCCTCAGGGTACTGAGCTCAATCAATCTTTGTAGGGTTAAGGTTATTTGCAATAATTCTCTGGGCGCCCCTTCAAATATAGAGCTTGGGATATATTTTTAAAAATTACAGTAAAGAAGCTGTGTGATGTGATCTGTTCTGTACTGACTGAAAGTCTCCATGAGATCAAGGAAATTCGCTGTCAGATTAAACCCACCACACCAGCTTAAAAAAAAAGTAGTGCCCAGCCAGTGTGGCTCAGTGGATGGAGCATCATCCCATACACTGAGAGGTCCCAGTTCGATTCCTGGTCAGAGCACATGCCTGGGTTTTGTTGGGCTCAATCCCCAGTGAGGGATGTGCAGGAGGCAGCTGATCAATGTTCTCTCTCACATAGATGTTTCTATCTCTCTCTCCCTTCCTCTCTCTCTAAAAAAATCAATAAAAACATATTTTAAAAATAGTGATAGTGAGTTTGTGAACCTACAACAGGTGATAACAAAAATTTCCTGTGGTTTGCTTACTCTGCCAGCACAATTTCTCTACATGTAATTGTATCTGGGATGATCCTACATTACTGAAATCTCCATGCTATGCTGGGGAATGTAAGATGAATAAGTAACCTTACACCTCTGTGAATACATTATTATTGTCTCTTTTCTCCCCCTTTTCTCTTTCTCTGACCCTTGCCTCCTCTCTTCCCTGTTCCCTCACAATCTTCCTTTCTTTCTCATTTACCTCTTACCTATTTTTAAAACTCGTTTGGTTATTATTGAACAAAATTCGAAGCAGGTTTGTTCCAGGACCGTGCAGGGAAGTGCAAGGACAGCCACCAATGTGGAATGTCCTAACCAGGCTATCCCATTTCCCTTCACAACTTGCCTAACATGTATTCTCATTGCTTTCATTTTCTATGTGAAGAAATGGAAGCCAAAGGACCTTACGTTAAAAAGCTTTGACCCTAGTACTTGTATCTAGGTCTATTTTACATTAAATCTCCCCCTGTCCCTCTACCACCATGCTGAAAAGGAATTGAATGAAAAAAAATTATTCTTTCCCATGATTTTCCTTTCATCTTTTCTATCTACATTCCTCTACTCTCTCCGTTTGACCTTCCCTAACCTCTAGCTTGAGTGGTGTAGAAAAGTAAATCTTATGATTAGTAGGGTGAAGAAGGTCAGATTTAGGTATAAACTGAGCGAGCTATAGGATGTCATAGTATTTTGTTTTAGAGAGTAAAGAATAAGTAGGTCATGAGTAGGCAAATCTATTTCCAAGATACTTTTAGAATTAATTGGATCAACTTATTGTTGAGGACCAATCATGAGCCAAATACCTTATTGATAATGCGAGAGGAAAAAGATGATTAATACAAAGTTTCTCTCTTTAAGGAGTGTCTTCAAATAGGCAAACACAAAAGGATATTCTAGTCTATATAATACAAAGTGAATGAAAATAGATGCTATAGTTGAGATACAATTAATGGGTAGGAGAAACAGAGGACATAGGAATTCATTTTCATCAGAATTAATTGGGGTCCATGTGTCAAGAAGGTGGCATTTGAAATTTTCCTTGAAAGATAAATTTGATGGGAGAAGATGGTTATTAACACCCCCAACTGAGAATATAACATGAAAAAGAAAACGTGAGAAGTTGTTTTGTTCTGGAACATAGTTGGTTTCTTGAAGGATATAATAGAAGATAATATTGAAAAAGAATGGATTGAGATCAGATTCTGAAGAGCCATGTTAAAAGTCTGGACTTTCATAAAGAGACGATTAGGAATATTCAAAGGCTTTCAAGTTAGAAGAATAACATGATTTGACCTGTGCCAAAATAATTCCGACACGGTATGAAGCATGTACTAGGAAGAGTCTGTGGGCAGAGAGATGTGTTAGAAGGCTATTGCAGTAGTATAGGTGAGAGAAGAGAGATGCTATATGAGTTATCTGCTAAATTTATGGTTTAAAAGAGCAAACATTTATTACCTCAAAGTTTCTGTGGGTCAGGAATCCCAGCTTGGCTTCGCTAGGTGTCTGTAGCTCAACATCTCCAGTGATGCTGAAAGTGGGTTGCTGCCAAGTTGCAGTCATCTCAAGAGTTGACTTGAGGACAGTCCACTTCCAAGGTCATTCACTTAACTATTTAAAGGCTCAGGTCCTTGGTGGCTGTGGGCTGGAAACATTAGTTCCTTGACCCACGAGTTTTCTTTTACAGGGAAACTTGCACATAGCAGCTAACTTCCTAGAGAGTAAAC
Source organism: Tadarida brasiliensis (assembly GCA_030848825.1). Classification (NCBI taxonomy): domain Eukaryota; kingdom Metazoa; phylum Chordata; class Mammalia; order Chiroptera; family Molossidae; genus Tadarida; species Tadarida brasiliensis. The sequence goes on from CM061264.1 coordinate 52,413,126, forward strand.
AAGCAAGAGAGGAAGACCTAGAACTCACAGTCTTTTTGTAGCATAAACTTACAAGTGACATGTTATCAATTTTGCTATATTTTGTTCATTAGAAGCAAGTCACCAGGTCCAGCCCACATTCAAGAGGAGGTGATTACACAAGGGCATAGCGTTGATTCTGGCTGTGCAGTCTTCTGAACTGTGAGGAAGTAAGTTTCTGTTGTTTAAGCTCCCCAATCTGTGGCACTGTGTTATGGCAGCCCTGGCAGACTGATGCAAGGGCGAAGGCCCAAACTTGAGCAGCCATGGGGGAATGAAAAGGAGAGGAAGGTTATAAGAAGCACTGTGCTTTGTTCAACAGGTAGTTAGCTCTTAGAAAAGACAATGGTAACTCCCAGGTAACAAAAAGAGATTCTTAAGTGAAAGTTAAGTTAATCAAAACTATTTGTCCTTGCTTATGGATGCATGTGTTTGCTTTTTGTTTGTTTGATGAGGGTACAGAGCTGATAGAGCATAAGCATGACTTGATTCCAGCTACACATTTAACAAAACCGTCTGTCACAAGTTTAGTTCTTCAGGAGCAGATGCTGAAACAAAGACTGAGATGCAAGGTACAGGGATCAACACATGCAAAAGAAAGTGAGGAAGCAGGAGTGGGCAACGGGAGAAGTCAGATTATGATGCAAGCCCTTCTCAGGGGCTGTGGGAAAAGTATTGCCTACTTAAATTATTCCACATTGGACTGAAATGGCTGGGTCTTAATAATCCTCCACATCCAGGCACTTCATGCAGGCTGTCCTGGAAGGGCCATGACCCAGGGCAAGGTGTCTCTGCAGCTGAGGCAGAAAGCTGGAGATGTGTGCAGTCCACTGACTGCTCTCCCTGCAGCTAGACAGAAAGGCCTTTCTTGAAGAGGATCAGGTGACTCTTGCAGTTAACTTCTCTGTTATAAAGTGAAAAACTGTGGCGAGAGAGCATGGACACCTGAACTCAAAACTAGGGTATATGTAAAAATATCGCCAATTAGAATAATAATACTTAACATTTAACAAATTAATTGAATTTATTGGGGTGACATTGGCTAATAAAATTATATAGGTTTCAAGTGTACGATTCTGTAGCACATCATCTATGTACTTTGTTGTGTGTTCATCACCCAAGGTCAAGTCTCCTTCCATCATCATTTAGCCACACCCACCCCCCTTACTCTTTTTTACCTCCCCCATGCCCCTTTCCTTCTGGTAATCACCATACTGATGTCTGTGTCTATGAAGTCTTTTTTTTTTTTTTTTTTGGTCTGTGTCTATGAAGTCTTTTTTTTTGCTTAATCCCTTCACCTTTTTCACCCAGCCCCCCAAGCCCCTTCCCATCTGACAGCTGTCAGTCTGTCCTCTGTATCCATGAGTCTGTTTCTATTTTGTTTGTTTATTTATTTTATCTATATCCCATGTTCATTAATAGATGGTGTCAAACTTAAAGCATTTCTAAAATGATGTGCTACAGATTCTGTCCATATATCTGAGCTCTTGGCAACACTTTCAATGACTAAGTAAAGGCATAGCAGACGAGCTTGTCAAATCTAGATGACAAAAAGCTCAGAAGAATAAAAATATACTTTGGGCATAGGAGTTAAAGGGATTCCTAGACTGCAATAATGTTCAAAGTTATCAAGGTATAATTTAGAAGGGACACGTTAAATTTTACATTTGGGTTCAACATTTTTCTACACAAATTCTGAATGAGAAAAACCTAACATGAGCATTCATGTGGGAAAAAAAAAAGCTTTAGGGGATTTAACTGACTCTAAGGTAACTCAGCAAAAAGGAAAAAGATTAAGCTTGAATGTCATCTAAACCTGAATTTGGATCCTGGTTCCAACATTTACACTTGGCTAGGTATTTTGACTTTCTGAGACTGGGTTTATTAATCTAAAATGGGGGTAGTATTAACATTTGCCTTGATTACTTCAGAGAATTCTCAAGAGTATTTTGCAAAAAAACACGAGTAAAATGAGCTTTATAAACTGTTAATAGCTTATAAAGCCAGTCCTTTGCCATTGTTTTGTCATCTCCTGTCAGACATGTAGTAGATAGGCAGTGTGAGGAATGAGCTTAGAGCAGAGTTGTTGTGGTATACCCCCACTTTTCACTGGACGAGAGCCATTTCAGTCTTTCCCTGTGTGATTTGGAGTCTGGCTCTGGTGGAGAGCATCATTTCAAATCTGTAGACTTAGAAATAATTGTCATTCCTGTCATGGTTGTGGTTAGATTTAGGTAACTTTTTGTGGAAATCTAGTAAGAGGAAGAATTGCTATAGATTCCAGTAGCACTGTGTGTGGCAAAAGAAATTGTTATGCAGAAAGTCAGTCTTTGGTAGGAAGGAACCTTATCCACAGACTTTCTGAATATGAAATTTTGTTATAACTAATTTTTCTTTCCCCCTTTCTGTCCTCCTGGAATCAGTAGCTATTCTTCTGATTATTTTATTTCCACAAAAAGTTATTTAAATAAAGGATAAAGAGGAAAATTAGTATTGAGTATCAGTTTTGTAGTCATCATTGTGCTAGATGTTCTACAAATATGTGGTCTCACCCTTGTCCTCACTTTGTAGCTAGAAAAACAGCCTTGGTGTAAATAAATATTTTATCAATGGGTAAATGAATTATTCAATTGGTAATTAGTAGAGTTGGATTGGAACCCAGACTTTTGACTCCCAAAACTTGAACATCTTTCTACCCCTACCACAAAGACAACATTGAACAAAGTGTTGTTTTAATTCACCATCCTTTTGTTAAGTCACCTCTGCCACTCTGGGAGCGAAAAAAGACAGTTGCTCCCAAAAAGATTGTCAAAGGTAGAGGCAATAGTTGTTGTTTTGAGCAATAACCTCATCTCAGAACAAGATAAGGTTTTAATGTCAAGTATAAGTTCATCCTTACTCCCATCCTTACAGCTGTGACCTCCATGGAATGCCAGAGACCAGTCAGGCTTAAACATTCTTAAGAATATTTTAGGGAGCTATAAATCATTCCAATAGGTGGTGCAATATCTCAAGTCCAGCCCTGAGGAGTCAACTGTGACAACATTGACACAAGTTATAGGTCTTCTGGGACCCTCCAAACTGCAACCGTATCCATTCCATTCTCTCAATTCATTCTCTTACCTATATTACAATCATCCATTTTCTAGAACAAAATTTTCAGTTTGGGGTAAGGGTTTCATAGCAGAAAAGGAGGAATTTACCTGCATGTTGAACTTGCATTCCCAGTTCAGAGGTGCATGGTCTCTTCGGATGGTATGGTAGGACTTTAGATTATGGGCCAATCAGCAAGTCAAATATTCTCACATGGTACTAGATACAATGACACCCACTGTTTCAGTCAGTTTGGGCTGCTATAAAGAAATACCATAGTTTGAGCGATGTAAGCAACAAACGCGTATTTCTCAGAGTTCTGAAACCTGGGAAGTCTGAGATCAGGGTGCCAGTCTGGTAGGACTCTGGTAAACAGTCCTCTTCCTGGCTTGCAGATGGCTGTCTTCTTGCCGTGTCCTCACATAATGGAGAAAGAGTGAGAAAGAGAAAGAGAGAGAGAGATACCATTTCTCTCATGTCTTTTCTTATAAAGTTACGAATCCAATTCATCATGACCTCCCAAAGGCCCTACCTCCAAATACTGTCACATTAAGCATTTAGGCTTCCACATATGAATTTTGAGGGATACAAACAGTCCATAGCACCCACCAATGCAGCATATTGTTTAGAGCTATAGATGCTCTCTCCAACAAACTACTGACACCAAAAATACGTAGATCTGGAGAATCCAGCTCAGATTCTCTAAGTATACCCCTCTTAGTCTGTTCAGGCTATTCTACCACAATACCACAAGTTGGGAGGCTTATAAACAACAAACATTTATTTCTCAGAGTTTTGGAGCCTGGGAAGTCCAAGATCATGGTGCTGGCACATCCTGTGTCTGGTGAGAGGCCATTTCCTAGAGGATGTCTTTTCATTGTAACCTCACGTGGCAGAAGGGGCCAGGGAGCTTCCTAGGGTGACTTTTATAAGGACACTAACCCGATTCATGAGGACCTCAACCTCATGACCTAATCATCTCTCAAAGGCCCCAATTCCTAACACCATCACCTTAGAGGTTAGGTCTCAACATATGAATTTTGGGGGGGCACAATCATTTAGGCCACAGCAATACCCTAATCATAAAAGGACTATAAAATGTTCTAACATAAAAGAGAATATGGATGACACCAAATGGCACTATCTATAGGTACAGAAACAGAGCACATTAGAGAGCTATAAAAGCACTCTCCCAAGCTTCAAAGGAAGAAAAATCAGGCCTAGGCAAGTTTGAAATAACTCCTAATTTAGTTCCTTATTCTGGGTAACAGGTACAGCCAACCTTATTCTATCTTATTAAAGCATTCCCTAGATAATATCTGTGAAAGTGCTCTGCAAATGTGGAGTGCTATATAAAATCTTCGAGCTGTTATTATTTTCATTGTCATATATTTTTTTGGCCAAGAGCAGAGTGATATGGTACTAGAGTTGGATCCCACCGATAGAAAGAGAGCATTCCTCACTGATTGATTAAACAAAGTCCTCGGAACGAAGTTAATCATGGCAGTGCACTGGGTCCTTATTCCACGACCTCCATAGGCATTCCTGGCATCTCATATAAACCCTGGGGAGCAAAACCAGAGGAGGAACTCAGACCTGCTCTCCTGCTTCTAAGGAATTTGGTGCCAACAAATGTGACTTGTTAGAATGGACAAATCAGTTCAAAGTTCTGATTTGAATTTATTACTTGATTCATAAGCATAGACTGTGCTCTTGAGCTTATGTTTTAAAAAATTATACACAGCAGCAAGCTTCTCTGTTGACAGAATGAGCCCTTGGCTACTGGAGAGCATACAATAAAATATGAATTAACCTTATCAGACCTGAAAATGAGCCAGCATGAAGTTACCTCAATGTTTCATAAGAGGCCTTTGAAATTTCTTCTGTTTCCTTTTTAAGGTAAAATAACTAATCAGTGAATTGAAATTTTTTTTATTTTTAAGATTCCACATATAAATAATACCATGCACTATTTATCTTTCTTTGGTTGCCAGAAACTGTGGGGTAAGGAAAATAGGGTGTGGTTGGTAAAAGGGTACAAACTTTCCATTATAGGATGAATATGTTCTGAGGATCTCATGTATCACTTGGTGACTATAGTTGTATGGTTGAAATTTGCTAAGAGAATAAATGCTCTCAACAAAAAAAGAAAAGAAAAAAAGGATAAATATGTGAGGTCATGAATGTGTTCATTAACTTATCATGTTGTACATTTTGAGAATTTAGGCTTCAACATAAGAATTTGTGGGGATACAAATGTTTAATTCCCACCTACCAAGAATATTGCTTAGATCTATAGGTGCTCTCCCCAACAAACTACTACCATCAAAAGTACATACATCTGGAGTGTCCCAGCTCAGATTCTCTTACAATCTTATTTGTCAATTATACCTCAATAAAGCTGAAAAATAATAGTCAGAACTCAAGCAATTGGAACACTTGAATAAACAGAATATCTTATTTCCTCACAGTCTCTATTTTTGTTTAATAGACAGATAACACGAATATTAGTATAAAGTTTTTTCCATAATTGTTCTAACAATAAATTAAGAATTTCAGAATAAAAATGAATTAATAACATAATAAATTGTCTAAATTCTATTCCGGATCAGAAACTCACTACCTCTCTAGGTAGTCCATTCAGCAGTTGGGCTGTTTGAAATGCCATCAAAGGCTAAATAAAATGTATCTCCCTAAAAGCTTCTCTGCAATGGATGCATTTCTGCCTTCTTCTTTATGGTGTCATAAACCTCTTGTCTATTGACCTTGTTCATTTCAATGTCACCAGTGACCTCTATCTCACCAAATACAATAGCCGATTGTGTTTGTTGGCTAGGGCTATCACAACAAGGCACCACAGACTGGAGTGTTAAATAATAGAAATTTATTTTCTCATATTCTGGAAGCTAGACGTTTGAGATCAAAGTATTGGCAAGGTTGGTTACTCCTGAGGCCTCTCTTCTTGGCTTGTACATGGCTGTCTTCTTTCTTCCCATGGTCTTCCCTCTGTGCATGCCTGTGTCCAAATTTCCTCTAATAATAAAGACATCAGTCATAATGGATTAGGGCCCACCCTAATGACTTCATTTTAACTTACCTCTTAAAAGAGCAAATCTCCAAATACAGTCACATTCTGAGGTACTGGGGGTGAGGGCTTCAATGTATGAGTTGTAGGGGGCACAGTTTAGCCTATGACACTCATTTTTTCAAATCTCATTTTATTTGACTTTTAAAAAAATGTATTTGAATTTTCCAACTTGACTTACTGGATATCACATTCTCTAGCCTTCCTTATATATTTTTTTGGTTGCTCCTTTTCGTTCTCCTTGCCTGAAATCTTGATCTTTGTAATTTCCCAACCTGAGTGTCCCAGGGCATTTTGATCACCTCTCTCTACTCTCATACCTTAGATGATCTCATCCTGTCCCAGAGATTAAAAACTGTCTTTATAAGCTAATGGCTATCAAGTATATTACTGCAACCTGAGACATGTCCCCTGACACCCATTCATCCAAGTCATATATCTAACTGCCTAGTTAATTTATTCAAAATTAAATTCCTATCCAAGTCCCTCAAATCTGCTCCTTATGCATCTTCCCCATCCCCATAAATAACATGCATATTCATTTAATGGCTTAAGTCCACAGTTTTGGGGTTATCCTCAACTCAGTTTTTTCTTTCATGTCCTACATTGTTTCCAAGAACAAATCCCGTTAGCTCCGCTTTTTAAGTATATCCAGAACGCATTTTCTTCTTAACATCTCATGATTTCTTATGTAAATATCTCTCAGATATAAAATAGCTCTAGCCTCCTACTTCATCAGCCTGCTCCCACTATAAGCCTCCCTTATAGTCTATTTTTTACACGGAAGCTATAATAATTCATTTCAAACCTATTGGATAGTTTGAGTTCTCTTTTCAAATCTCCTAATGTCTTCCTGTCATACAGAATAAAAACCTAAAGTCTTTACCAAAGTATACAGTTGCCCAGTTACTCTCCCCCTCACTTTTCCTAATCTAGCTTCATTATTGTTCAAGCTGTTTCTTAATCTCTGGGCCTCTGAGCTGTTTCTTAAACACTGCCATGTCAGGGCCTTTTGTTGTTGTTTTTCTTTCCTCTGTCTGAAAATAATTCCCCCTGGTTATCCACATGGTTTTCTTCTCACTTTATTCAAGTCTCTGCTCAAGAATAATCTCAACAGACATGGCTTCCATGACCTCATATATCAACTAGGATCTTCATGACTCTTTCCATACTCTTGCCTATTTTCTTTAGAGTCTTTGTCACTTTTATTTGTATTTATTTGTTTACTATTTATCACTCACCCCTAGGATGTCAGCTCCAGGAATTAGGATATTCATTCATTCTGTATGCATTCACCCTTTCAGCAAATATATATTGGGCAATCTAGAGACAGAATAGAGTGCACTATTGAGTTTATATACTGCTCTAGATGTTGTGGATTCATTGGTGTGTCAAACAAAGACTGAGTACACAATGGCCTTTTGGTGAACTCTTTGAAGATTGTACATTTATGACCCAGAGTAATTCTTACACAGGTTGTAAGAGACAGAGAAGAGGATATTGACTCCAGGTTATTCATGCGAGCAGAGATTTGGAGGAAATCCAGAGGACCCCATCATGGAAAGTGGATAAGTAAAATATGGTGGATGAACATGAAGAAGAACTATGCTACAGCTAGACATAGTAGATGAATACACAGAGCAATATAAATGGATCTCAATGGCATAGTGCCAAGTGAAAAAAAGCTATTTAATAAAATACCCATTTTTATCTGAATTTAGAATATATGTGCACAAAACACCAATATATTTTTGCAAGAGTGCATAAAAAAAACAAAGATATATCTATTGCATACTTTAGGATACTGTCATGAGGGGAGGGGAATGAGAATGGAGGATGAAAAAAAGGCAATGAAATGAATCATCCAGTGAGTGAGCAAGTGAGACCTAAAAGAGTAGCACTGAGTGGGCCAGCGATGCTAATAAGTCATGATTGCCTTAATCAGCACCCAAAGTCTTCTCGTTTCCAGCATAAGCAGCGCTCTCTGAGCAGTTTCTCATGTGTTTTCAGAAACCATGATATCATGGATCATCTCTTCTGAACCATTTCTTTCTGTCTCCAGTTTGTCTATTATCCTGACACATTTTCCAGATTTCCTACAGCCATGTGTACCACAATAAAGATTTAAAAGTATGTCCTTGAGAACCTAGGCTATTCTAAATTTGAAAATAAGGACTAAATTGTATTCTGTATTCTGTACTTACTAAGGCAAGGGGATGGTTACTAAAATGTGAACCAAAAAATTCAATTAGCTAAATTCTCAGAGCTTTCCAGTTGACTGCTATTTTATGCTGTGTGACTTAAATAAAGTTAGAGAGCACACTCAACAATCACAGGCAGCAGTGAAAATGAGTCATGTAGTGACCCAGACCACTGAATATTGATTTCTTAGAGGACAATTTAGTGAAGTGTTTAAGAGCAGGGTTTCTAGATTTAGCTGGCTAGTGTTTGAACTCTGTTTTTCCTACGTGCTGACCATTTGTCTGGTGTGTGCTTATAACCTCACAAAGCCTCAGTACCTTTATTTTCAAAAGAGGGATAACATACTAGTTTATAGGGTTGCTGTAAGTATTAAGTGAAATATTTCTAATAAAGCACCTAGAACAGTGCTTAGTACCCAGTGCATACTCAATAAATATTAGCATATTCTATCTCAGGTAAGTAGCTCATTCTTTTATCTACGTAAGATGTATTCAGAATCCACTACCATGCCAAGTACTGTGCTTGATGCTGAAAAAAAAAAAAAAAAAAGAAGAGCAAAAGCGTGATTTTTTTCTTTGATTTCCTGATACGCTAGTGGATCCAATAAGTAAATACACAAATCCTCCTGTCCCATTTGTTAAGAACTTGTATGTACCAGATGCTGCTCAGAATGGGTTAAGTCTGTGTGAAGGAGTCAGGGAAATGTTTTAGAGGTGGTGACACTTGGAGATAAGACATCTAGGCATTCATTCAACAATTATTTGTTAAAAGTCTACTCTGCGATAGAGCTTGTAGTAAAGTCGAGGAATATAACATTCATAAACATAGTTCCTGTCCTTAATAACATCTCAGTTTAATGAGAGATCTAGACATGTAGACATACAGTGATACAAATGATAATATTCCATGGTGTGTATTTACTCAATAAAGTAGGAGTAAAATTCTGCAGGGTGTTACGTCATGTCACAGCATGGCGGCATCCCCAGAGATTAGGTAATGTGTGTGCTGTGTGTGGGACAGTGAGCAGGAGTGTCGCGAACAGGGAAAAGGGGGCAGGCTTTCAGGCAGAACAATGCCTGAAAAGGAACCATGGAGAAAAGATTTGCACAGAGTTAGATCTATATTGAAGCATATGAAATTTAAGTTTCAGGACCTCTTGCTTGAGTGTGCCTCCTCTGTTTCTCCATGTGTTCTCTGAGGTAGTAGGCATCAACAGAAATGTTGGAGTCATGGAGCCTGGCCCTGATGGTGGTCCTGGGGCTGAGCTGGCTGCCAGCACTTCTTCAACATCTGCCATCAGCACCTGGTCCCTACGGTTCCTTATTGATCATCTCAATCCTATCTTAGAGCCCAAGAAAGATCTGAATAAGGTGCTTCTCTATACTCTGCTTAGGGCTACTGTGATCTATATAATGGCAACCTGCCATCCCTCCCCAGTTCCCAGATCATCATGGTAGGACAGTCTGGGAGGGGTGCTGAGATAACTGGGGAGCTGCTTGGGCTCTGCTGGACTTAAAGACTGCAAAAGGTTGGAGTTCTCACTGCACTTGCTCCTGAGCCAGAAATGGCACCTGAGAAGAACCACAAAGGATGTTACAGATGAAATGGAAAGAAACACTTCTGAACTATCATAAAGAAAACAAATCTAGATCAATCACATTAGGAGAAATTTAGAATAACTTACTATTTTACAGAAAATATTAAATATCTTTGTACGTGAAGAGGAAACCAAAGAATTTTCAACACCCTCAACATTTAAAAAAAGATATTAGGAAGTAAGTTAGGGCATTAGTTAATAAAAGTGTTAATTTTCTGGATTTTTATATATATACAGTATTTGTCAACTTTCTAAAATTTATAATTTATTACAATTTTCTATTTATAATTTTGTAATCTTTTCTTAACAAAGATCTCCAAATTTGCATAAGCATCTGGCCTCACAAAAACTAGATTCTGTTCTGATTAATGGTCTAAAAATAAGATGACTTGCTTTTTAATTGCAATTTTCCCTTTTTTTCTATGTAATTTCTAACCAAAAGAGCTATGTGAAGGATAACCAAATGTATGTATGTTTTTATGAACACACTCACACAGACACTTAAAACATATTAATAACTGGACAAAGACTGATGTTTTCCAGTGTAGTAGTTTGGAACAGCGATTTTCAACCTTTTACATCTCATGGCACATATAAGCTAATTACTAAAATTCCATGACATATCAAAAATTCTATTTCAATTTTTACTCATCTGACAAAAAAATAGGTATAATTTTGATTTATTCATACCAGATAGGGAAAAGAGGTGCGTGCCCCTGACTAAATAGTCAGGTATTGCAGGTGTTAAAAATTCTTGCGGCACACTGGTTGAGAATCACTGCTTTAGTGCTTTCTTGCAAAATTTGTTTTGGGAAACACTGTATAGGCTAGGGGTAAGTCCTCCTGCTTGTTTTTCCTTGAATTTATATTATTGTATCTATAAACCAAGGTCCCACTTGCCCGCTCAGTTGCCAGTGCAGAGAAAGGGAAGCACAAGGCCTGGCTGGATCTGAAGGCTGAGTGGCAAGAGAATGCCTGTTACAGCTAATGAATTCACATGCTAGTGAATATGGCCCATCACTGTTTCAAACTCTGATTAAACTAAATTATCAGCTACTCTTTCTTTGGTCAGTGGTGCTGAATAAAGGAAGATGAGCAGAGGAAAATAGTCCTTGTTTAGTAAAGGCAATTGTGAAGAGTCCTGCATGATAAAGTTGATTTTTATACTGCTTACAAATGGGAGTAACTGTAGGCTTCTAAAAGATAGAACTCAATGGCATGGATGTATGTTTGAGGGAAAAAACTTTAGAATGAGTGGATAAATGATTAGAAGTGAGAGGGACTATTCAGAGGTGTAGTTGCCACACTTCGGGTGAAATATGGTGGTTGTCTGGGCAGAGACAATGGAAGAGGGAATGGAGGAGAGTCTGGATTTCAAAAACTGTCCTAAAGGATATTTGAAGGTAGAAGATGACTAGTTTGATTCTAGAACTGAAGAATTCAGAGAGACGTAGGTTTTCTTCTAGGCTTCTAGTTTTGGAGAAATTTTTAATCTTATTTGGAAAGCACGATAATCCAGAAGAGTGGGTTTTATGGGAAAATAATGAGCTCAGTAGGTAGATAGAAATACGGATCTAGAGCTTGGGTAGATGTCAGGCTGGAAATGAACAGTCAGGTGTTGTCAACACATGAGTAGTATTTGCAGCCATGCAAAAGCAGAAGATATACAAGGAGAAGAGTAAAGAACAAAAGAGGGGAATTTTTGTACAATTAAAGTAGAAAGTATATAAAGCCAATGAATAGAAATAAAAGGGAGCCATCACAGGACTTGGAACAGGAGAATTGTATAACCCAAGACAAAGGGAGAAGAAAATTGCAAAAGTACAGGATAGCCAACTTGAAGAGTTATAAACAGCAATAGAATATAATAATTTTGATGTTTAGAAATTGAACTAAATGGAAGAAAAACTTGAGGCAGGAAAGCCAGCTGGAAGCTATCATAATACTCTGAGAGAAAGGAAGATGATCTCCACTAAGCAATAGAGAAGTTGAAATAAAGAGAGAAAAAAGAATTATCTAGAAGTCAGTTTGGCAAAAACTGATGGTAGCTCGATATGAAGACTAGAGATAATTGGATTGTTTGTCTTCCTTTTGCTGAGCTATGTGAGTACTTTATATATTTTGGAAATTAACTCCATATCTGATGTATCATTGGCAAATATGTTCTCCTATAGAGTGGGTTCCCTTTTCATTTTGATGCCAATTAAAAAATGGGCAGAGGACATGAATAGACACTTCTCCAAACAGGACATACAAATGGCCAAGAGACATATGAAAAAATGCTCAGCATCACTAATCATCAGAAAGATGCAAATTAAAAAAACTATGAGGTATCACTTCCCACCTGCCAGAATGTCTGCCATCAACAAAAAACAAGTGCTGGCGAGGATGTGGAGAAAAGGGGACTGTAATACACTGCTGGTGGGAATGCAGACTGGTGCAGCCACTATGGAAAACACTATGGTGTTTCCTCAAAAAATTAAAAAATGGAACTGCCATTTGACCCAGTGACTCTGCTTCAGAAATAATTTATGCACCCCTATGTTCATAGTTATTTACAATAGCTAAGATTTGGAAACAGCCCAAGTGTCCATCAGTAGATGAGTGGATAAAAAAGCTGTGGTACATATACACACTGAAATACTATGCAGCTGTAAGAAAGAAAGATCTCTTACCCTTTGAGATGACATGGAGAGACCTGGAGAGTATTATGCTAAGCAAAATAAACCAGTGAAAGGCAAGTATTACATGATTTCACTTATATGCAGAATCTAATGAACAAAATAAACTGATGAACAAAATAGATCCAGAGACATGGAAGTAGGGAACAGATTGACAAACTTCAGGGGGAAGGAGGGTGGGGGGAGGGAAGAGATAAACTGAAGAACTTATATGCATATATGCATAACCCATGGGCACAGACAACAGTGTAGTGAAGGCAGGGTGGGGCAGGAGCAGGGAGGAGAGTTCAGTGCGAGGAGCCTGGGGGAGGGACTCCTGTAATACTTTCACCAATAAAGATAAAATTTTAAAAAAGAGTGGAGAGGCAAGAATCATGGCTGATTTTGATTTTGTCTTCATGAATGTTACTGCTGTTAACGAAGGTGAGGAATGGCGAGAAGCTGATTTAAGGAAATGTGAGGGGAGGTAATGAGTTTTGTTTTAAATCTGTTTAATGTAACGTGCCTTAAGACACTCAGTAGAGATGTCCTGAATGGGTGTAGAACTGAGAAAGGAGTTTTGAGCAGTAGTTACAGTTGAGAGTGGGAAGAGCTTAGGTTCTAGGTTAAACCACAAGAGAGACTGAGATCACATAGGAAAAGCACATGAGTATGTGGGAAAAGTACTTAGGACAGAAAACTGATTGATGTGTGACAGAAGTGGAGCCAATAAGTAGTCCTAAATGAAAATTTTACTGAATACCTTCACAGAAAGTCACCAGCAAAGTCACAGAGAATCAGTAGTTGACACTTAGCATTTCTGCCTCTGATGTTTTCATTTTGCTCTTGCTCTCTTCCCTCTCTCCCTTCCGTCCCTAGTGTGAGTTCATCATTTGAAATGAACACTTCTTTGGCTTAAAAAAAATTGAAATACAAGTTTTCATTGTGTACTGAACTGATAAGAAATGATATCTTAGGAGATGTAACCACAATTTAAAATAACTGTCCTGATACCCAGGTAAGCAACACTCACTTGATAACATCAATTGAACAGGTTTTCTTTTAAATAAGGGTCACCTACACACAAGAGAGTAACCTGGAAGAGAAAGAGGAAAGATGAACGAGAGAGCGAGAGAGAGAGCGAGAGAGGGAGAGAGTTGTGTGTGTGACAATGTTGAGACAGGCTAAATAATTTCTACTTTCAAAATAAAGACAATTAAGAAATATGCTGTCCAAAGACATATTGACATATTTTAGACTTATTGAAGAAGCTTGTAAGGATTTGAGAGATCATTGAATATGATATTTTCCATAATATTTTCTTTTACAGTAGAATCTTCCTTCTGCAAATGAAATTGTATACAAAGAAGGGTTATTTGTTAAGAAAGTTGACAAAGTTTCTCAGGTTGACGTTAGAGGGGCAGACCCTGAGCCCCAATTTCTCAGTCTCTCCTAACCTCTTACTTTAGCTGGTCCCTGAGGTACTCCATGAATCTCTAGGGCTCTGTAGATTACAGTTTCTAATCATAGCTTTAGTCCAACTGCCTCATCTAATGAAGGGGAAACTGAGTCACATGGTGAGGTTAAGTAGCTTGCTCTAAGTCTCGGCAGTGAAGTGGGAGGACTTGATGTCTTGACTTCTCTTCTAGAACTTTTGTTGGAGGGGCCTTTGAAACACTGCATATTGAGAGAATCACCAACTTCTCATTTTATTTTTGCATCCAGTGTTCCATAAAAATAAGATTCAGAATGTTACTCCAATGCCTCCATATCCAGGCAGAGTCCCAGGGGGTTGACAACCTCATGAAAAAATATATAAAGTTTGTCATTCGGGTGACTGACTAGCTGCCTGCCAAATTTGATTAAGTAGGAGTGGTAGCTGATCAGGGACATGGAGCTGAATGAATGGATTCCTTGAGGGCAGCTAAGAAACAGAAGTGCCCCACATGGAGATAGATGCAACACAGAATCCCACTGGGACTGAAATTCCTGTCTGGGAGCCAGGACTTGAGGAGCACACATTCATCTCTGGTGCTCAGATTAGGGGGGCCACAGCAGCCCTTTCTGAAGACCATGTAGGAATGCATATGGGAGGAGGGTTGAGCTTTGTCATAGCCAGGAGGGTGTCAGAAACAATTAGCGGGCATTGGGAAGGGTGCTTGCTAGTTTTAGTAGGAGGGAAATGTAATCAATGCTTCTTCCTCAGTTAAAGTCTTAGACTTTACCCCAGTGGAATATTCAACTGATTTAAAATTATTTTCACAACATTTTTTCTGAACCTCTACTATGTCCAAAAAGTTGTGTGGATGATCAAAATAAGTTGCTTCCCTCAAGGATTATATATCCAAAAGAAATGAAATCACTATCTTGAAGAGATATCTACCCTCCCATGTTCATTGCATCACTATTCACGAAAGCCAAGACATACACACCTGCATACATATATACCATGGAATCTTATTCAGCTATTAAAAGTAGGAAATTCTGCCCTTTGTGACAACATGGATGGACCTTGAAGGGATAATGCTAAATGAAATGTCAGGTGGAGAAAGACGAATACTCTATGGTCTCACTTATATATGGAGTCTAAAAACTTTGAACCCTTAGAAACAGAGTGGAATGGTGTTTTCCAAGAGGTGAGGGGTTGGGAAATGGGAAGATGTTGGTCTAACGGTTTAAACTTTCAGTTATAAGAAGTTTGGGGTCTAAAGTACAGCACAGTGACTATAAATAACAGTACCTATTGTGTACTTGAAAGTTGCTGAGAGAATAGAACTTTAATGTTCTCCCCATAACAACAAAAGTATGATTATGTGAAGTGAAGGATGTGTTAAATGAACCTAATTGTGGTCAACACTTTGCAATATATACGTGTATTAAATCATTATATTGTACACTTTATATAATGTTATGTCAGTTATGTTTCAACAAAGCTAAAAAAAGAATTAGATGTAGTGAGTGAAACAAACATGTAACTTAACTGAAATAACGATTTTATTCATCTTTTATTTTCCTAGTCAAGCAAGATGCTTAGTTTAGTGTATTTGTTTACTGAATGCATTTAGAGTTCATCTATATATGAAAAGGACTTGAAGCATTTACAAAATTCTTACTAAGTGCATTAATAGAATGGAAAATCAGTACCAGAACAAAAAATAATAATATAATTTTAGTCTGCAAAGGAGAATTTTAATAAGTTATTGTTTCAAGTTATGTGAACTTTTGTAAGTTATTTAACCTTCTTATGCTTCAGTCCCCTCCTCCATAAAATGGAATGGTGATAATAACAGTTTCTGCAGCCCCAAACTGATTAGGTTCTCAACGTTCACTCTGCCAGGCTATGAGTCAGTATTATCAAATTTCCTAAATGATCTACTCCTCATTCATCTGTTTTTCAGATTATATAATTTTGTTGCTGATGTCCTCTCTACTTTTCTCCCCATTCTTTGTGTTTATGCCTAGAAAATCCTTTATCATCTGTTCAATGGAGCTTTGGAGGGAGGCGAAAGTAAATATGTACATTCAACTTGCCATCTCTACTTGAAAATACTGGATTTATTTTCCATATTTTTACTTTAGTAGCGATGTGCCTTTGAGCAAGAACATGAGAATATTAGAGGCTGTAAAATAATGGGACACCCTCTTTGAATATGAAGTGCACCTTGCCGAGTTCCTGGAACATTAAAGCCGAGGTGATATTCCAAATATTTAATAAATATTACAATATGAACACTGACCACCTAGGTTCTCCATGGTTTTTGTTTCTTTTGTTCCCAGACTGTTAGAGTCTGAGGAGTAAAGGGTTTATTTCCTGTTTCTTATTTCTTGCCCTTTATGCATGGCCCAATGTTAAGAGTCGATCAGTATTTGTATGAATCTTGCAGATATATGACTTTTCCTTAACCCTTCTTGGTAATTCCTATAGATATATATTTAAAAAAACCATTATTCTAATTCCATTTGGCCTCTAATATTGTAGTTGTGATTTTTTATTTTATTTTATTTTTATCCTCACTCGAGGACGTTTCTCCATTTTTTGTTCAGGTAGAGTGGGAGGGAGGGAGGGAGGGAGAAAGAGAGAGAGAGAGAGAGAGAGAAACATTGACGCCAAAGGGCACATCGAGTGGTTGCCTCCCGCACGGCCCTGGGCCGGAGACAAACTGCAACCAAGGTACATGCCCTTAGTGGGAACCGAACCCAGGTCTCTCTGGACCGCAGACCGACGCTCTAACCGCTGAGCCAAACTGGCCAGGGCCGTAGTTATGATTTTTTAAATGCCAGACTCCTACGCAGCTACCTCATTCGGATGGGGTAACTCAAGTCGAAAGCAAAGGAAATATTTGCGATCACCGAGTCTTCTTCTCCCTAGCCAGAGACTTGAGAGTGAGAATCTCCTATCATTGGGGCAAATGGAGATCACTCTTTCTCCAAATGGAGTGAAGAAGTAGATGAATTTGACCAGGAAAAAAAATGTGGCCACATCTCTGTCCCTTCATAAACAGTGAAAGCTCTGAAAGGGCGTTAATGAGAAATAAGAAAAAGAAAAAGATCTGTCACTGTCATCTTCTACCTTACAGTTTTGGGCTTTGCCTCACAGTCTTTTCTGGGTAGAGCAGAACACTTATCCCCTTTAAGAGGAACTTTCGGTTCTAGTTCTGTTTTTCGTTTTCTTTACCATGTTCACAGTTGTACAAGTACTTTATGCAATTTCAGTGAATTGTAGCTCAGCATAGATCAATATCAGTTTGGGGGATGACAATTTCTCAAAGCACATACCCCTTTAAAGCCACCTTATGAACAATTCCTTACAAGCCTTATTTAAGGCTCCCCTGAAACTTAACTACTCTGTAGGGATGGTGTCTAATCAGTTTTCTACCGGAAATCGACCCCTTCAGACCTTGGGCAAGCATTGGAGCTTGCCATAATAAAATGAACAGGAGCCCTTAGGATAAATGGTTGTGGGTGGGGGGAAGGTTCAGAGGTGCTGACCTCAGTTGGAAAATGCTGACTAATGCATCCTCCCCGACAGTACGTTAGCATGGAAACTCTCAAAGTGGTGAAAGTGATATAATATGCCTGAATTCCTTCTTTTGATGAAAACTCCAGAGTCTTTAATTCACATTTTCTTTATATTTTCTCTTCAAGGTAAAGAATCCCACATTTTTATTTATTTATTTTAAAGGTTTTTTTTTTTTTGTAATTTTTTTTCTTTGTTGATTTTTAGAGAGAGAGGAAGGGAGAGGAAGAAAGAGATAGAAACATCGATGACAGAGAACATTGATTGGCTGCCTCCTGCATGCCCCCCACTGAGGACTGGGCCCACAACCTGGGCATGTGCCCTGACTGGGAATCGCACTGGTGACCTCTTGGTGCATGGGTCGATGCTCAACCACTGAGCCATACTAGCCAGAGGATGATCACATTTTTAAAGAAAATGTAAGCTCTTTTTCAATTATAAGAAGAGTACATATTCATTAAAAAATTGTAAAGGCGAAAAGAAGTAGGTATATCACCATCCTGCCATGTTCTTAACCCACAGAAATAATCATTGTTATGTATATGTATTTTTAGGGGGCTTCTTTCTTTCCAAATGTAAATTTTTGAATATTTGAGAAAACATAGTGGTAATATTACCGCTTCTGAAATTTAATTGCTTGCTTCCCCCACACATTTATCATTAAATAAAATCATTTTAATGATATTGCACATTAATTATAAATATTATATTTAATTACAGCTTAATATACTGTTGAGTAAATTATTTAATTAACTTTTACTGTGGGATATTTAAGTTATTTCCAACTATTTCAAATTTAGAATATAATAAAAGTAGCTTTTCGTAGTAGTGGTGAATAAAAAGGCTATTCTCAACATCATATTCCCTTTAAGTTAGAGCCTACTTATTACCTTATTTCTAAATAAATTTCAGGTGGATTAATGATATAATATTTAAAATGGTATCATAAAAGGGGTAAGAGAATACAAGGGTGAATATTTAAATACTTTTGGTTTAGCAGGGTCTTTTTAAAGAAGAAAATGAAACAGAAACCACAGGGGAATAATTGGTAGATTTAATGGAAAAATAACAAACAAAATTACCTAAAAATAGCTTGGAAATCAACAATAAGGTGAAAAAAAAAAGATATAAAAATGGTCTAAATTTGATGTGTAGATGATTCACTACAAAAAAAAGAAATTTATTTAAAATATACATATACACTAGTAATAAAATGTATTACTAGTAAATTAAAATAATGACATATTTCTTTTATTAGACTTAAAAAGTTTAAAATGAGTAGAACATGCCATGTCATGAGTGTGGGGTAATAGGCACTTCCAAACACTGAGAGAAGTTGTAAATTGGTATAACTTTCCTGGAATATATGTCAGTACATATCAAAGACCCTAAATATTGAATCCTTTAAGAAATTCTTGGAATTTATTCTAAGGATATAATTAAACAAGTGTCCATAGATAAGTGTGCATAGACAGTCATCTCAGTGTTCTCTATAATCATGAGCAATTGAAAGCAACCCAAATGCCAACAACAGTGGGTGGTCAAAACATTTTGGCATGGCCATACAATAGAAAGCTATATGGTCTTAAATAAAATTATGTTAATTTATTATAGTGTTATAGAGTTGAGGGCAATTATTATCTATTAAGTGGACTAGGCAATACTGAAGAAAATGTATGGTATTCTATTTTTACATATATTTATGTTTCTGATTACTTGGAAGAAAATTTGGCAGAATAGGCAAGAAATTATTAGCAGTGTTTATTTCTGGGTCATACCTCTCCAAATCTATATTTCCTATTTTTTCCCTATTAGAATTATCCATGTACTTCTAAGTCTTTACTTTTTTAAATAATAAAAATATATAAATGATATTTTGATAAATACTTAAATCCATATGTCTTTACATGAATTTATTATTTTTTCCCTTAGGATAAATGACTACAAGTGGAAAGGTTAGTTCAAAGGATGTGAATATTTTTGCAACTCTTGCCATATCTTGAGCAAATTGCCCTGTATCAACATACCACCCTGATGGGCATTAACATAAAAGTGCCATTTTCACCATACTTTTATCATCATTAGTAAAGTGATTACATTTTTATAATCATCTTTTTTCAATTACAGTTGACATACAATATTATATTAATTTCAGGTGTACACCCCAGTGATTAGACATTATAAAACTTATTAAGTGATCATCTTTTAAGAGTACATTTTAAATTTTTAAATATTTCTTAATCAGTCAAATTTTCAATGTTGGAAATTTTTTCTTTGAGGCCATATTTTAAAAACCATATCAACAGAAGTTATATTGCAGGTAGTAGGTTTTCGGATAATCGTGAAATCAAACAAAATTACTATGACTTTATTTATTTATTGTTTAAGCTAAGAGGGACACAGTGATAGGTGAATTCACTGATATTAATCATTTTGTTTTTGTCTGCTTTTCCAGTTGAACTCTGCCCTTTGGAGGATCTCATGCCTTTTCTCTATTTCAAAGAACACGTCAATATTAAGGGAAAAGATATTTTACTGAATCCTATTTCTAGGAGACGGTGTTTTCACTGCACTGACCAAAAGAGTTTAAAATTCTGGACGCTGGCAGCAATTTTCTATTTTCATTATTCTTCCCTCTTTAAATCACTCTTATACAGCTGGTGGGAGATAGGAATTCTATCGTTAGGAGGCTTATATGAGTTGCCTATCATCTCTGGGCACTGGGACAAATATTCTCTCTCTTTCTTTCACATCTTCCCTTCATTCCCCTCCCCTCACCCTCTCTTCCTTTAACCTCTCTTGTACATGTTTCTTCTTGTTGACTACCTTGATATTCCTTATACTGGCTCTTGGAATATACTGAGTTGCTCTTGGAATATACTGAGGATCAAGTTTGAGTTTAGGCATACATAGAAAGGAGCTAGGAAAGCTACTTGGTCTTATTTAGTTTACATCACTTGGTAAAAATCATTTCTCTCTGAAGTCTACTTTGGCTCACAAAGGGATGGCATTTAGATTGGAGGCAAATTCTCAAATTTCTCTAGAGCATGCATTTATTGAGCCTTGTCCTTTGAGCAGTATAGTTCACAGGGATCCTGGGAGTATTGGGCTATGATGTTATAGTAGAGAATACTATAGATATAGAGTGATTAGTGTCACTCATAGGCCATGGCATGGAGACTTTGGGATCCATGAGTTAATGGTGCTATAGCCTTTACGTTGCATAAAGAGTATATATCAATGCAGTAACACTCTCATTTGATATAGGATTTAATATCTGCTCAAGTATCCTGGGTGATGCTGCTAACATGCTGTCAGGATGGCTCTGTAAAGTCTGGAGAAGAAAATAGCCTACAGTAAGTGGAGAAGAAAGGCTCCATGGTCGAAAGGGATATCCAAAGTTTCAGAAAAGCTTGCATGCTGGAGTGACTATGAGCCAACGAGAAACTCAATGGTGGCTGTTATTTGTAGGCCAAGACTGACACCAGGAGAAGCTATTATAGAATTGGCTTTCCTATAGCAATGGAGATGACAGGACCTCACAATAATAGAAACCAGGGTGGAGGTACTTAATCATCAGATAAATCATAAATTATCATAATAATTGGATGGTCAGAGTAACATAGAAAGGGATCCAACTTGCAAAGAACTGTGGTAATGTTTAATAAAACATGACATCCCTAAAGGTAAATAGATGGGCAGCCAATAAGGGAGTTGTTCAATTTATTCAAACAAAAGAATTCAAGGATGAGTGATCAGGAAGGTGATGGCAACTTCCTTGGTAGAAGTCACACTCTTTTGTATCATTTCTGGACATGAACCTTTTTTTTAAATAGGTAACTCAATGACTGAAAGAAATACTGAATCTCCAAGAAGAAGGACCCTGCAACACCACAGTAAGTGTGCACAGTAATAATTTCCTCCACCCTTCCTCAAAAGGGCCTACCATCATTTACTTAGGTATCCATATACGGAGGCAAAGGGTAATATCAAGCCGTTTCAAGAATTGCTGAACATAGAGTCCATGCTGACATTGATGCCTAGGGACTCATGTCATTATGCCGTCCTTGCAAAAGGGTGGAATATGTAATGTCCAGATAAAAAATGGAGTCCTGTTCCAGGACCTGTTTTCATTGGATGCACTGGTTCCACAGATTCACATAGTGGTTAATTCTCTGCCCCCGAGAGTATGACTGGAATGAACATTCTTGACAGTTGGCAGAACTCCCACATTAGTTCCTTGGCCTGTGGAGTATGGGCTGTTCTGCAGGAGAAATCCAAATAGAAGGCGCTAAAACTCCCCCAGTCCAAGGAAAGATAATAACAAAACAACAAAATCCTCGTCCTAAGGAGGAATGGTGGAAACAGTGCCTACCTTAAAACCTTTATGGTTTGCAGGGATGGTGATCCCATTATATTCACCATTCTCACTGTGAGAAAGCAGGCAGATCCTGCAAGATGCTAGTTTACTATGACACCTTTAAATAAGTACTAGTTGCAATTGCGGTTGTTGTGCCAGATGTGGTATCTTTGCAAGAGCAGATTAATGCGGTCTCAAGACAGTATGTGTCCACTGACCTTGCAAATGCATTCTTTTCCACTTCTATCCAGAAGAAGGAATGGGAGCAGTTTGCATTCACATGCACTGCACAACATTTTACATTTGTGGTTTTGTCCCAGGACTATGCTAACTCACTGGGCCTGGCATAATATAATCCAATAAGACCGGGATCATCTGAACATTTCACAGGATATCAATTTTAGATGAACCAGTGGCATTATATTTGTAGGACCAGATAAGAAAGCCATGGCAAGTACATTAGAAACATTCTTCTATGTAAGAAGAGGGTGGGAGATAAATCTTACAATATTTTAATGTCCTGCCAAATCAAATGTGTTTTTAGAAGTTCATTATTCTGGGGCATCCTGGAATATTTCCCTCTACATTAAGGACACATTATTATTTTATTTTGTACTTTCCACTACTAAGAAGGAAGTATAACACTCAGTAGATAATTCTGTATCTGGAAGCACATATTCCACACATACAACTCTAAACCATTTGCCAAGTGATTAGAAAGACTACTATCTATTAATGAGCCTAGAGCAGTAAAGCCCTCTGTATCCGATACAGGCTACAATGTAAGCAGCCCTGACATTTGGGCCATTTATGGGATGGTTCCTGTAGTGTGACAGATACCTGTGATGGAAAAAAATGTGCTATGTGGTGTTTATGGCAAACGGCAGTGAAAATATTACAACATAGACCTCCAGTGTCCTGACACAACATCAAGCCCTCTACAGCAGTGAATTGATATCATTTAATAAGCTGCTCGTGCCATGCTCCTGGGCACTGATAGAGACAGGGCTTCTGACCACGAGCCCTTAAGTGACCCTGAGAACAGGACTGCTCATATGAGCTGGGTTCTGTCAGATCCACCAAGTTATGTGATTGAACGGGTCCAGCCAGGGTGAGGGTCATTCTGGAGCATGCCATGCGAGAGCCCATGAGTCATTCTGGAACAGAGGACTAAGAAAAACTGGCCAGAGCTGGCCAGGCCATTGATTGAGTGAGAACATTTCCTAGTCATGCTTCAAGACATGCCCTATCATAAAATTAGAGTTCTGTCATAAAATGAGTTAGCACATTTGTCCTGCCAATGTTCATAAATTACTGCCAAACTTCTAATGTTCAAATGGGTAGGGCTGTTTTTCTGCAAGTACTTTGAGACTTAATATTTAAAATAACTGTACACACCATGAGACTGACTCAGTTAAATCCCAGAGCTTTCATAAATGTTGTAGTGGGGATGCCACTTTTATGAAGGTGTTGACTATTTCCTGATTATTTCTTTATATCTTCCCTCGAGAGAGGGTATCAGCAGTTCTGGTCAACCACATACGTAGCTCTATATCATTTGTCTAAATAAAAGGAAAATCAAAAGTAGGAAAACGCTTGCCTCTAGGGATATTTTGAAGTTTTTTCATTTGGTGAGGGAATAGAGGTACAGAGGGTGTACCCACTAGCATGGAGGCTTCCCCTTTGAAACCTTGGCTGGAGAGCCCAGACTTGCTCCAGTCTTGATATTGTGAAATTCTCTCTTATTCTTGCTTCTTCTTCCCTTGTGTTTTTATCTTCTTTGAATTAGAATAGCCTTGCCCTCAGAGTGATAGATCAGTGGGTCGAGGTTTAGGGCGGATAAATAGGAATTTATAGTTTGGTCAGTGTATGAGCATGCCAGAAATGGCACGTGGATCTAACTCAGCTCACCAGCAGATACAATGCAGAACGGGGAAAAGGAAGTATTTTCATGTCCAACAGCATGCCTAAAGGCAAAATGATTTATTGTGATGGTGATACTACAACTGTCTCAGAGAAGAGAGGAATTAGTAATGATGCCTCTGTACTCTTAAAATCAGACTTGAATTTGGTGGTTCCTTGAGATTCCAACAGCTACTTCTCATCAACATTTAAATTGAATTCATATCAGCATCAAGCTAAGGAAAAGTGTGTCTGCCAATTTATTCCTACACATTATCGCATATCTACTCTCTCTCTTGTGGAAGTTATCACCTAAAAGTCCATGTGACACATGGCAAGTCACACGAAGCAAGAATCAGAGGACCCCTGCCATGGCAGAGTAGTGGAAGCATATTTAGATGAGAATTCTTAGCTACTTTTGCATTCCAGTCCCCAGTGAAAAAATAACAAAATATTTAAATTGACCCAAGTTCTTGATAACCTCTTCAAGATGCTTATATAAACCTCTGTACTATTCTGTTAGAATATAATCACTTGAAATTTATTTTCTATTGATGCTTCATTACAAATAACAAAATTATACTTAAGTACTACCACTAACGTGAACTATAAAGTGAATTTTTGAAGCTTCAGTGTCTAAAATAAATATATTTTTCCCAAATCTGTCAACATGCCAAGGATTTGTAGCATGACACTTGAGGGAGCCTATCTAGTACAAAACCCCCGACCTCTACATCCTTTGAATTTTAGCCGAATGCACTGAATACCTTGAAGGAAGCGTCAAACGCTCTGAACTGCATTCCATTCCATCTCGATTCCAGCTGTCTTTGCTTACTGAATGGCAGAGACCTAATGAGTTGATATATGTAAATTAATTTGTTCCTCATAAATTCTACTATGGATGTAGCAATGAACAGTTGGTATTTAGTATCTCCATGTTACAGGTGAGGGAACTAAGGCTCAATAAATTTTAATCATTTTATCCCAAGTGTTATGCAGCCAGAAAGTCTGCTTGACACCTGGTCCAAAGCAGATTTGCCCAGCAACAAAGCCCATGCTTACCACCATTATGTTGGCTGCTTGTTGCTATCGTGGTGACATTTTCTGACACCCATACCATTGTTTAATGTTTACCTGAAACTATCTGAAAATGTGGTCGAAAGATACCCAATTACTTTCCTTTTTTTTTAAAAAAAAAATAAAGTCTGTATTCTATGAGGTAAATGGTTTTTTAAAATGTACAGCCCTAGCCCTAGCCAGTGTAGCTCACTTGGTTGAGCATCATCCCATACACCAATAGGTCGCCAGTTCCCGGTTAGGGCATGGGCATATGCCCGGGTTGTCGGCTCGATCCCTAGTAGGAAGTGAGCAGAAGGCAGCTGATTGATGTTTCTCTCTCATTGCTCTCTCTCTCTTTTCTTCTCTCAAATCAATAAAAACATTTTTTTTAAAGGTACAAACAGCCCAGCCTGTGTGGCTCAGTGGATTGAGTGTCATCCCATGAACTGAGAAGTCCTGGTTTGTTTCCCAGTCAGAACACATGCCTGGATTTTGGCTCGATCCCCAGTAGGGGGCGTGCAGGAGGCAGCTGATTCATGTTTCTCTCTCACATCGATGTTTCTAACTCTCTCTTTCTTCCTCTCTCTCACTAAAAAAAAAAAAAAAAATGATACAAACAATGAAAGCAACTATTTATTTAAGATATACTACATACAAAGAAAGAACTATGTTCACTTGAGAGATGCATAGCATATTAGAAATACTAGGTCTAGATGTGTCTTGGAGGCACATAGCCCTGAGTTCCAATCATAGGTTTGCCACTTACTGGCTGAGAGCCCTTGACTGATATTCTGCTCACTCACCTATTTGCTCTGAGATTCATTCCTTGCACTTCCCTTGCTCTATTTTGTATTTCAGTGCACTGTCTTCAGCAAACTGCATTAAACCTGCCCTTTCACCAGTGGGATTCTGGCGAGGATCAGCTATTGGCGGGCCTTGGGAGAAGACTGGAACTGAGAGGAAGCAGGTTCTTTCTCTTCCTTGCTCTCTACTGTAGGCCGCACCTTAATGGTGGCTCCATCTCCCCTGTAGTTCCCAGTTCCTGCAGAATAGTGGTTCTAGCTTACACTGGACCACCCCAGTATTTGGGCTCTGGGAACACCACCTACTCCTCGTCCTGCTAGCCCTAAAGCTGGCGGTAGCTTCGTGCTGCTCCTGAGCTCGGTTTCTGCATTGTCTCCTGTTTGCCCTTTCAGCTCCTCCAAACCCTTGATGAATAGTTCTGTGTGCTAAACATCTCTTATGGAAAAATTTGATGTAGTTTCTGTTTTGTCAACTGAACCTGACTGACATAGTATGACCAAATACTGAACTTCACCGAGACTCCATTTTCTTATGTAAAATATAAGGGTGATAATAACTCCTTGCTAGTTACTTAAACACTTAGTGCCTCAGTTTTATCATGTGTGAAATGTGGATAAGAACGCCACTTACCTGGGAAATAAGTAACCTAACTGTTGTAAGAAACAAACCATCCAAATCCTGCAGCTTATCTTAGTAAAAGAGCAGTGTAATACAGATCTAGGCAACATAAGGTAGAAATGGGGCGGGGGGGAGGTCTCTAGTTCACGGTCATTCAAAGCCTGATGGTAACTCCGGTGTCTTCAACACGTGGCTTTCAATGTTGCCTTGGGGATCATGTCCATTACCCTAACCAGAAAATGAAAGGATCATATGGGTGATTCCTATGGGCTGAGCCTGGAAGTGGTTTGTATCACCACCACAGTTACACAGCCTCATCTAATAGCTAGAGTCTTGGTAAGCATCAAAAGGAAAAGAAAATGATTTTGGTGGTCAGCTAACAATTTCTGCCACCTCTTCATAGAGATTATACGAGGATTAAATTAGTTAATAATCTAGACTGTTTAGTACAGTGCCTAGCACATAACTAGCATTATATAAGTATAAGGTATTACTGTTATTATTTGTATTAGATGATGTTTATAAAGAGTTTAGCAAGGAGTCTGACACATATAAAATACCCAAGAAATGTAATAAATGTAATACATCATCATCATCATTATCATCAATGTAACCATCATCTGAGAATTGAGATCTAAATATAAAATTTGGCTTTACCACTATCTTGGACAATAATTTTATTTTTAATTTACAGCTTTGCATCTATGAGATATAAATACCAGTATAATGATAAATTATAGGGTAGCTTGAAATATAAAATGAGTTTGGATATGAAGTTGCCTACTGCAATATTTAGAACATGACACATACTCAAAATTAATGATCACATCTCCTTCCATAGATTCCAGAGATAAGAGAAAGGTGGGAAGTACCCAAAGATCAATAAGAATAATTATTGTATATAAAGCTGGATACAATCTGGTGGGAGAGAAGAAATATATCACAATATTTTAAGCCCTTGGCCTTAATGGAAGATACATTCTAGTTGTGAAGCAAATGATAAACAAGTAAATAAATATGTGTTTGTATACATACATATATGTTTAGATAATGAGAAGTGCTACGAAAAATAATAAAGCAGAGAGAAGGTATCTACCAGGGGTAGAGAGCCTTTTTTCTGTCAAGGGCCATTGGGCTATTTATAACATCATTTTCGGGCCATACACAATTATCAACTTAAAAATTAGCCTGCTATATTTGGTCAGGTTAACTTGGCGAGGCGTGCGATGTTAGCTGGTATCGACGTTTTCCACCCCTGATATAGTAATGGTGGTGATGAGGAGGAGTACTTCCATAGGGTGCTAGTTAAGTCTTTTTTAAGACACATTTGAGCAGACGTGAAGTCTGCGATGGAGTTGGTAAAAAGGGGAAAAGAAAGGGAAGTGTGGGCTAATATAACCTATGGCTTCAGGATCAAAGCTGGAATGTAGTTGTGGTAAAATGGCCTAATTTGAATTTTTAGACCACCAGTGTTCATTGTCAAATAATCTTTCTCATGACTAGAGATAAGAAAAGAGGCCAAATAGAGGGAACCCTTTTTAAATCCTAACTCAAAGACTTGGTCAATGATAGGGACCATTCCTAGGATTACAGAGACAGAGTAGTACTGGTAAATTCCACTCCGGATTAGTCCCCTGGTGAGACTCTTCCTAGCACTTGGGGATGGCAAAGCTGAGTCAACTGAACGTGCTTGGTGTGGCCACCATGGAAAATCTGAACCAAGGTTGTCAAAGAAAAAGAGGGTATATGGGCAGGAATGTTCTGGAAATCTACCTAGATATTGAACTGAAAGGAAGCATGTCTTGGATTCCCCAAGTGATGTGATCCTGTCTGAATTTTTTGTGAGGACCACGGGGAAAGAATGACAATGATAATAGACCTTATGTGGTATAGTGATAAATCATGGACTCAAAATGGGCTGTGTCCTTGTATCAACTCTTACTGGTTTCCTTGGTGATATTCTATTTCTCCATCTGCAAATATTCTCTGACCCACAGGGCTGGCTTCTGGTAACATGAAATTCAATTCAACAAATATTTGTTGACCTTTTTTATGTGTCAGGTGGTGGTATACCTCTGGGATACAGCAAGGAGATTACATTCAGTGAGGAGTTAGACAATAGAAAACAAATATATGAGTAGAGTGGTTAGTATGTTAGATGGTAATATTACAGAAAAAAATAAACAAATATGAAATCAGAACAAAATAAAATAGTTGGATATGGATGGTATGGGCCATGTGGTGCCCAGAGAATGGTCATTATTCCAGAGTACATCAGTTTGATGAGCAAAATGCAAATTTTCCATGTAGTGTCTCTGTTCCTGTCTGCGTCTCTCTCTTCTTCTCTCCCTCTCACCCTCCCTCCCTCCCTCCCTCCCTCTCTCTCTCCATGTGAGTATAAGCTTTGATAAATGTTGCTTTCCATTTCTGAAAACACATACTAATCAACATCTTATATCTAGTTACAAAATTTCTTTATGATAGGTATTTTCAGGTATTTATATTTGTTTCTTTTAAAATGGACTGCTTTCTTTTTAGGGGCATTCACTTTTCTCCTTGTCAATATGAAGAAAACATCCCAACCTGTCAAATAAGATAATCATATCTTATTTCTTGGAAATTCTTATACTGTTTCCTGGGAGAAGGGTTGATAGTATCTACTTTTTCTTTCATTATATTATGTTACATTCAGAAAATTACATTTTCTATCCTGTCTTTGATTTCAGGGGTTTTCCTGATCCGAGTCCTCCTACCCTGTATTACCTATTTAAAAATCTCTATCCGTGGAAAACTATCTAATGTTTAATCTTAGAAAAAGCCCAGTAATGAACTAAAGATTGACATAGTAATTGTTGTTCCAATGGGATAAACATTCAGAGGGTGAGGATTATGGGTTTCTCTGTTTTCATTTCAATAGTTGCAATCAAACTTCTAATTGAAATTAGTCACTCGATTGCTTTCTAAATGATTCTAGTGACTTCATTAATCTTCAGTGATAAGCTACCTCTGTAATATTTAATATCCAGACAAGACAAGCCCCATATTATCAAGTATGAGTCAAATTTCAGCCAGCCATCTGATATTTCTGGACACCGGGAATCTACTGCTTCTCTTGTATGATGAGGGCATATTTTCAGACACAGTTCGTGTCCTAAATAGACTGAACACTTGTCTAACATTGTAAACTCCCAGAGGGCAGATACCAGTGGCAGCTATAATGCATTTTAGCTCACTTGAAGGAGTGCTAAGAGGAGGTGGTAAGGTCGCTCATCAGCTCTCAGTCAGTCAGCTGGAATTCCCTTGGTTTTGAGGGTGAAGAGGTTGTTCTCAGAGGGCAGTAAGACCTCTTTTATCTCCGAGGTGAGAGTTGCCCTCTTGTAGGTATCACGTCACTTAAGAACGAAGTTATTATAACATGTCCAGAAGTTGCTTTTCTCACATAACTCTGTCCCTAATGAATGCCAGATATGATCCCATCATGCTCCTAATCTTTATTTCCAGGCCCATCCCTTGTTATCTAGACTCAACCACTCAACTAACTTCTATGCATGACTTGAATAATTGAGAGTCAAGGCCACTTAATATGTTCAAAATCAACTCATTATTTTGACATCAAAATATTCTTGCCCTCCAGGGATCCCAGTTATCTTTGTCAGAAAGTTGAGAATCCCTTTTCAGTTCCCTTTTCCATCTCCCACATTCAGTCAACAACTAAGTCTTGATCTTTCCATCACATTTCTGTATCCTCTCTTTTACTTCATTCCTGACACTTCTTTTATTCAGGCCATCACCATCCACGGTGGATCGTAATGACTGCCTCCTAAATGCCCCTTTCCCCTTTTAATAGTCATCTAAGTCTGGTTCATATGTACATCCTACCTATATAAGGCCTGAGAGATTCAGGGAACGCTGATCCAACTCCCAGCTCTGGGGTAGGTCTGATCCATCCAATAGTAATTCTATATTCTTTACCCCAGCAATTGGGTCAGGAACCTTGGTTTCCACATTCTGTCAATCAAGAGCACATGCTTCATTTTGCTAATGAAATGCAAGGGGATGACCTCTGGGGTATTGTAGTGATGATATAAAACCTGGATCCATTTGCCACCATAAGGGAAGCCAGCCAGAGGATAAAGCATGGCCAAGGAAAAATATAAAATAAATGGATATAGAGAAAGCCCATTAAACCATACTTGAAGCTCACCCTATGTCATTACTTTCATTACATGAACAGATAAGTTTACATACTGATTAACTGGATTTGACTAGGAGTTTCTCTCATTTACAGCACAGAAGTCCTGATACATCTTCTCTTGCCAGAGTTATCCCGGTGGTGGCCACTCATTTCTCTATCTCTGGCACATACCCCTCCAGTTGCCCACCACTCTCCTGACAGGGTGATCTTTCAAAAAGCCCCACAGATCTAGTCATGCGCTTCCCATTTAATCCCCTACCATGGTAGCATATTATTTTCAGAATAAATTAAACCTCATCAGCATGACACACAGGTCCCACATTATTGATTTTTTGTTCTGTCTTCCCAGCCTCATATCTCATTTCTTCCAAAGTGAATCCTATGCACAATCCTGTTTAAATAATTTTGACTCCTAGAATAGAGGAATCAAAATGTATCACTCACCTCTCTGACTTTGTACATGCAGCTTCGACATCTTAGAAGTCAGCTCATTCCGGTCTATTCAGTGACCACCTACTGCGAACCTACAGTGCACCTAAATACGTGCACCGTGCTGGCAAAGCTCCCACCTTGCTGTTTGCCTGGTGAGGTCTTGCTGTAACACCTGTCTGCTCTTCAGAAGACTGTGCTTCCTCCCCGGTTTTAGGCCTCCCTTCCTGTTAGCACTTATCACATTCTGTTTCAATAGTTTGCTATAATTGGTCTCTCCTTAGTTCCACCCTCCAAGACAAGAGATATTTCTTATTTATCTCCATATTCCCAGTTCCCAGTATTGAGGTTGCCATAATATCTTTTCATGGACTTAAGTAAGCAGAAAGCCAGATTATTCAGACTGTGAGGTATATCAGCCATCAGCTAATCCTAAAGTTTAATGAGGGAGATGACCTACTCCTGATGAAAAATGGCACTTGACACTTGATTTCCATGCAAGAGAGGTCATAGCAAGAGAAAGAGCCTCGAGTGACCGGTGAGCACATGCAGACGCGGGGGCTTCCACGTCTCAGCTCAGCACACCACTGTCAAGGGGGAAATGGGGCCTGTTTGCCAACACTTAAATAAACCCACTGGGCAGGCCAATACATTAGGTGGATCTCACATCTGTGGGCTAGCTATGCCCATGGCTTGATAGTCAGCATCCTTGGATTTATTCCAACCCCTTCATTTTATAGGTGAGGAACCAAAAGCAGGACCAAAACAAAGTTTCCCCCAATAGATCCCCCAATCCAGGGTGTGTGCCTCTTCCATCTGCTCTCATGGCCTCTGTGCCCTTAACCCAGTGTCTTATAGCAGTCTATGCACCACCCTTTTCCATCACCGTGCATGTTCTCTGAGTGCAGAGAATGCCTTTCATCTTTCACAGGACCAGGTGCTGAGCTAGTGCTCAGTAGACACTCCTGAATGAACACTGAATGGAAATCATGCTCCTAGCAGACAGCACTTGACTTTTGACATGGCCACCACCGTTAACACATTGATTTATAGATTCACCTCACAGGACATTTAATAAAGCGTTCTGTGCTGAGCTCATGGAAATTGGAGGGGATGGATAGGAGCTATGAAAATACTGAGAGTTAGGTAGATAACATCTCTACTGCACGACATAAAGGTCAAGTGGAAGAACAGTGTGTTGCGTTAGGCAAAGAGGAAGGAACATTAGTTATGGAGAGGAGTGTGGAAAGTTTCCTAACTGAACGACCAAGGATATGTAAAATTTTGACAGATGGAGAATTAGTTGTTGGCCTGGGGAGCTGGTGTGCAGTCTCTGGTAAGGCCTGGTCATGTACTCAGTGTCTTGCCCCTTTCATTTTTGTCACTGTGAGCTCTCTGTCCTGGTTAGCCTTGCTGGAGAGTCCCTCTTCATCTTCCAGAGCAAGACGCTACAGCAAAGGGCCTCCAAGATGGAGCCTTTTTAATTTCCAGTCTGTGGTTTTGGACCTGGGAGAATGCAGTCAAAACAAATAAAACATAAAAACACAAATAAACCGAACAAAAATCCCACAAACAAAAATGAAAGTCCTGGAGATTCTAGGTGAGTTTGAAGCCCCTTGCTGATTATCTGTTACCTATTCAGATTCTGCCTCCAAATGAATCCGAGAAAATCGTAAAAAGAGGCGGCAGGAGCAGACTCTTGCCATTGAATGGAGAACTCCGCCTGTCTTGAACATGGAGGAAGGTGATTCTAGTTGCACATTTGCCCCAAACTCTTTGAATGTAAGACCTGATACCATCCTTTGAGAGGTTGTGAAGCCAGCTGGATTTTCATGCAGTGATAACTGAATACCATTATTATGTGCCTCTTAGGTGCCAGGATGCTTCTCTCATTATCATTATTCCACCCAACAAGCTTTCACAGCAGGTGTTGTTCTCCAGTTACAGATAGAGAAACAAAGACTCAGAGAGGTTGAGGGGCTTACTAAGTGCCACACAGCCAGAATGTGGAGGCCCTGCACACTGAATCCAGCTGGAAATGATGTTTTGAAACAGGGTCTCTTTCTATTTCACTTGGTATGGGGGCGGTATACAAAGATTTCAGGTCAGAACTGCAGGATTTGGGAAGGGTTAGTCATTTATTAAAAGTAAAACTCTGCTCATGACAGTTATTTTCTCTGACCCTAATGCTTGAAATGGGGATAATAACCTTTTTGCTGTCTACCTTACTTTGTTCTTGTGCCCAAATAAGATCATATAGTGTCAGATTAACAATGTAAATATTAATCATTTAGTTTTGAGGGGAATAGACCTGGTGGGAATCATCAGAAGTGTTCTCAGTCATATCCTTTGGAAGATAAAGATGTTTTTGCAGTAGTTTGGTTTAAAGACCACAGCCTTAAGAATCAGATATATGTGGGTTCCAACTCTTGCTGTGATAGTCATATGCTAACTCTCAGAAACTGGAATATGTTACCTGGCTAAAAAGGATTTCCGATTACAGATGAAATTATGGTTGCTAGTCCACTGCCTTTGCAATGGGGAGATAATCCTGGATTATCTAGGTAGGACCAAGCATCCTTGTAAGTGGAAGAAGGAGGCAGAGAGCCAGAGTCAGAGAAAAAGATGTGGCCGAGAAAGCAGAGGTCAGAATGAGGAAGCTGCTGGCTTTGAAGACTGAGGAAACAGGCCATGAGCCAAGATACAAGGCAGCCTCCAAAAGGTGGAAAAGGCAAGAAAATGGGTTCCTAGAGTTTCTGGAGAGAAATGCAACAGCTCTGTTGACTCCTTGGTGTTAGTTGTGCAACCTTTGGAATTCTTATCTCCAGAACTTTAAGAAAAAATTAGTGTTGTTTTTTTACCACGTTGTTATAAGACCTTAATGCAAACCTAGTAGCAGCCATAGAAAACTAATAAACTAGCTGTGTTACTTTGGGAAAATTACCAAATCTCTCTGAGCTTTACCTGTGTCACATGGTAAGTAAACAACCAGCAGAGAGCAACTTCATTGTTATGATTAATATCATAGCAATACCACTGGACTAACTATAGTTTTAATGGGGTATTGGACCCTGTGATTATCATAATTAGGGTCAAGCTTGATTTTCCTGTTTACATGGCACTAGCAACCCCAGGAAGCTCTGGGCAGAGAAATCTGGCTGACTCATTGCAAGCATAGCTGAACACCCCCCGCACTGCACGTTGCCACGCTAACTGACTGAGGCTTCTGCCAGAAATATCAGTTGCCTAGTTAAGGGAGTGTTCCCTGCTTCGGAAGCCTAGGCAACTGCATATGTGAAAGTTTCTGGTTTCCTGGGGTTGCAAATTAAATGTCAGGGGAGATAGAAATGCGGTAAAAGGACTCAAAGAAACAGTGCAATGAATGAGATAAAGAGAAAGATTCTTGCTTGGCTCAGATTCTTCTTTCATAGAAGCCGTTAGTGGAGGTGCCTTACATGGTGGCACTCACCTAATCCACAGCTCCTTACATGTCAGGATGAAACTGGACGTCGTGCTGGAGGGGAGCCAGGCACCCTTTCTCTCCTGCATCTGACCAGGAACCAGAATAAGCTGGGTTTGTGCCACTGACTAGTTAACTTCTCTTCGATATTGTATTTCCTCTTTTGTACCATGGCACAATGAGACTAACGAAAAGCACGGTGCAATTTAAACATGCTAATGATAACTAATATTTACTGGTTGCTTACAAAGAATTACTCTAAGTAATTTATATGTAAAATCTCATTTAGTCTTTACAGCAACACCACGAGACTATCCGATTTCACAGATGAGGAAACCGAGGCATAGCGAGATTCATTTCCCAAGGTCACACAGCTAGTAAGTAGTGAAAGCACCTGACCAGTGTGCTCAGATGCCTCTCTAAGATTTGGTACGTGGCGTGGTAATAGCTCAATAAATGTGAGCTGTTGTTAACATAGCTACCTGGCAGTATAGTTGTTAGAATTAAATAGGAAGTCTTTAGAAAGAAATAAAAATGGCATTTAAATAGATTCTGTAAATGATATGTTGTTGTTTCTTCCTCTTTCACATGCTCCTAGCTTCCCCGGGGCTTTCAGTGGCCTCCTAACTATCCTCGTCCATTGCGTTCCCTGACCTCACTATGCCACGACGGCGGGCCTTCTAAAACATACGCCAGAGGATGCCATTCCCTGTCTGAACATATCTATACAATACATTCGAGTCTTACATAGTGTATCATGAAAGCCTTTCAACATGTTGTGGTTAATGCCCATCTTTTCAATCCCGTCCAGAGCCCCATGTCCACAAATCAAGGCTCTGTCAAAATACTTACTGTTCCCTCGTCACGTCTCATTCTTCTTTGGCTGAGCACGTTGGCATGTATTATCCCCAGAAGGCCCCTACTCCCTTTTACTGCCAGGTGAATTTATGCCCACCTTCACAAACTAGTGCCTGGACCGGTGCACAACTTTTAATGAGCATTACACGCATTGTGTAATATGCCTGTTCTGCAAGTAACATCTTTGCAGAAAGGAAGCATGCCAGCTTTTATTGAGTGTTCTTATGTAGTTTGCTGGGTCACCCAAATTCCCTTACTTCACCCCTTGTCCTTTGCTTTCTTCTTGGAAGCTCCCTTGGACACTTCCTGTATCATCTTTATCTTTCTGCTTCGTACAGAGTTCAGGTTCTCCTGACTCTGGGGTCCAGCTTCCTACCCAGCTATATCATTGCTCTCTTATTCATGGACAACCATCGTGATAACGTCTCTCCAGGCTTCCCCTGGCCTCAGGACCTTCCCTTACCAAATGCCAGAGGTTAGGACCTGGCACAGGATTGCCCTTCTTTGGAGAAGCCTTTTCTGACCTCCCCAGGAATAGCTGTGCTCTCTTCTCCTAGCCCCTGTGGAGCCAGTTCACTACTTTATTATGATGTCTGTTGGGGTAACTATTATGCACTGAATTTTAAAAAATTTTAATTTTAATTTAATTATAATTTTTTAAAATCTAGAGTAAACTAGGCCTTTGGACAGTAGAAATAATGGTTGCTCCTGTTCCAGGCTTTGCCATTTAGTCTTGAGTGAGCCACTTAACCTTCTCTTAATTTCACTTTTCTAAACTAAGAAAATGGATATAATCATTATTTTCAGAGCTATGAGGATAAGGTATAGTGCATAAAAGGATCTGGAATAGTATCTGAACTAATAGTAAGAACTAATATTTGGTGGCAAATATTACTATCTCAATTCATAGAGATACTGGACAGTTTGCTCAAGTGCAGATGAAGAGGAGTGAGAGTGTTAGCTTTTGCCTTCTCCAGCCCATCCAGGGACCATAGCAAATTCAACATTAGCTACGGCATTAGCCTTAATTGCCAGGGTAAGGGGTACATATTCAGGGCTGTGCATTTGTCTCTTTGTCACTGAATCCAGTATCTGATATGTCTGGAGTAGATTCTGGGCACCTATTAATCCACTGATGTCCAGCCTTTGTCACTGAATCCAGTATCTGATATGTCTGGAGTAGATTCTGGGCACCTATTAATCCACTGATGTCCAGCCTTCACCAGCCCATCTTTGTGGTGGTAACTGCTCACTGTGCTGTCTGATGAGCTCCCTAGGCCGTCCTCCAACACGGCTATGTTCTTACCTGCACCGTAGTTGATACCTGCTTTGGAAATTGCCAACTTTCTTTTCTGAGGGCCAGATCTGGTCCCTTCTAGGTCTTAGCTGAGTCTCACAGAAGCCTGTGTTTACCCCTTGAGCACCATCAATTGGACTACTGCCTAGGGAGAACACAGCCCTACAACCCAGTTTGGTCCTCCAGCGGTGACTTCCTCCCACAGCTCACCTGCTGGCACTTCTAAGATTCCATAATTTTTTGCAACTCAGAGTTCACATGAGTTATGTGAGAGGATGACTCATGTTTTTGCAATGGTAGAAAGACTGATGACAAATAGCTGGATTCTGATGTTCTATTCCTTCTTTCTCAAGCCAGTTTTTGAATTCTGGTGATGCACTTATTGGCAAAGGTTCTTCCTATACTTTAATAAGCACTATTTCTATATGTTCAGAGATCATCACTACATCTTGCAAGAAGGGAAACTGTTTGATCAAACTCCTCAGATTGCTTGGTTTCTTCAAATGCCTTTTAAAAAATTTAGAGAGGAAAATGTGTTTTCTCTGAGACCTAGCTATTGATACAAGCTATTAGTTTGAAAATAAGTTTGAACAGTCCTTATAGCAAGTATTGTTCATTAATACTATCCTTAATGTCCACCTAGTACCAAAATTCTTACTGTTAAATGAGGTTTTGTGGCAAAGTAATTTCTAAAAGCACTTTCATGTAATGGAAAGTGATGTAACTATTAAATCAAAAGCAGTGAGTATTCACCCAGGCCCACCTTTTCTTTTCTTTCTAAAGATCTTTGAATGAAGCAGAGAAATTCATCTTTTGCCATACTTTTCAATGCATAGATTGCCTCTTTTCACTGTGCCAAGGAGGAAACTTCAAGTCAGGGACCAGATCTCATCTGTAGAAATTACATTCCTCCTTCATTTGTAAGTCAGCTGAGAATTCAAAAAAAGGTTTTCCTCTGAGCATGAATTCCCCAAATCTTTAGAAGGCAGCTCCTTGAATGTTTTCCTAATGAATTAAATTATGGACTGGCACATGTGACTTATCATTGCTCAAACAGTTCAGCGTGTGTCCCTCTTGATAAGAACGAAGAAAACTATGAATCATCAAAAGAAAAAAAAATGAGTGAAGAATTAAGTAACCAAGTACAAGAATAGCTATGAGTAATAATGCAGTCCTGTAATAGATTTCTAAGACTATACCAGGACTATACTCTTCCTCTATACATTGGTCTTTTCACTCTCATTTTGCACGTTAGATATTATTGGATGCTGTTTTCCACCTGAAACTTACTTCGTCTTTGAATTTTGAATTCGTATTTTCATTCCTCACCTTTAAACCAGTTTATCTTTCTTGATGCCTTCGATTTCCTGATTGCAGGGCAATGAGGATGACCTTCGAATCTTCCTTCTCTCATGCTTTATTGTCAGTTAGTCAACACGTCCTGTTAGGTTTGCCTTTGAAATCTTTCTCTCGTTCATACCACTGTGAGATGCACAGGCTCTTCCAATCATATCATGGGTGTTCTGGTTCAGGGCTCAGCAAACAATAGCCTGTGGGCCGTGGCCAGCCTGCCAACTCTTTTGGTTAATAGACGTTTTATTAGAACAAGGCTATGTTCATTTTTTTACATATTATCTGCAGCTGCTTTGGTGCTCCAATGGCAGAACTGAGTAGTTTTCAAAGACTAAAAATATGTACTATCTGGTCCTTTATAGAAAGCGTTTGCTGGTTCCTGTTCTAGTTCATGCTCTTAGAACCTCTCAACTGGGTAATTGTAAACTCCCTGTCAATGGGTTTCCTTGCTTCCAGTCTCTCTATTACCATGGTAATAACACAATCCCTTTCTCTCTCAACCCCGAGCAGATGCCCTCTAATCCTTCCTTTACTCGGGCACAGGTTTCGATGCTGGCGATACAATGGTGAGCCAGACAAACCACATTCTTGCCCTGACAGCTTTTGTTCCTTATTCTACAAGAATAGATAGACAACTAAACCAGCAGTAACACTACAGTGTGATCTGTGTTGTCACCGTATGCTAATCTAGACAAACTGATTCAAACATGAGTTCCAGTCTATACCAACTGTGTGACTGTGAGATTTATTAACATGTAGCCTCAGTTTTCCTATCTCTGGTTCCGGTGATCAAATGAGAGACTCCGTGTCAGATACATGGTCTTGTGTCAGATACATGGTCTTGTGTCAGGTGCACACTCAATAATAGTAAATCATAATTATTGGGAAAGAATAGCTCTTTGGCAATATTGATCAGGAAAATTTAAGCTAGTCTTAAATGTCAGGGGTTGGCTGTTAAGACTAATAGTTATATTGCGATTTTAAGGGTGTTATCAATAGGAAGAGGAACAGTTTCTGAGCAACAGGGTAGGGCACATGTAAAGAACCAGAGGGGGAGTTTTCCTAATTCCCCGAATATCAAATAATTGCTGTCATGTCTTTGCACCCTGAAGAACTTTGTTTGTACTGCTAATATAGCTGTCATCGCAACATATTAAAGTTGTATTTTTGAGGGTATAAGGTACACTAATATTTTTTATCTTTACATTCTCAATTTTGTTGGATTCGAATACGGAGGAAAAGGCCACCTGCCAAGGAATGCAGGCAGCCTGTAGAAGTTGGAAAAGGCAGGAAAACAGATACCTTTCTACAGCCTCCTGAGAAGAACATAGCACTCTGGACATTTTGATTTTAGCTAGTAAAATCCATGTCAGACTTCTGGCTTATAGATAATATAAGATCATAAATTTATATTGTTTAAGCCACTAAACAAGATGGCTGTTATGACAGCAATAGAAAACTAATACACTACCTGATTTAAAATTTTGTGCAAAGAAATAATTAAGGGCTATATATTATCATCCCACTGGAAAGGACGTTAGAATATCAGAACTCAGAACAGGATACATTCGATGTCTGTCTTGGCATATAAGTAAGACTTTATGTAGAAGTAAAGGATTTTAAGAGTGGTTTTAATTAGGACTTATTAAAAACGTGATTGCACCCTGGCCGGTGTTGCTCAGGGGTTAGAGTGTCGGCCTACACATAGAAGGGTCGTGGGTTCAATTCCTGGTCAAGGGCATGTATCTGGGTTGCAGGTTTGATCCCCAACCCCGGTCAGGTGTTTTCAGGAAGCAACCAATCGATATTTCTCTCTGTCTCTCTCTCTGTCTCTCTCTCTCTCTCTCTCTCTCTCTCTGTCTTTCTCTGTCTCTCTCTCCCTCTCCCACTCTCTCCCTCCCTTCCACTGTTTCTAAAATTCAATGGAAAAAACATCCTCTGGTGAGGATTAATAACAATAATAATAATAAAAAAGAATGTGACTGCATATTATGGCTGGGAGTTATTTCATGATTGAAAGGAGGGAAGGAAGAAATAAAAGGCAAGGAAAAACTTTTAGACTGTGTGCTATTAAAAAGAAATAGCAGATTTAAATATTTTAGTTTTTTAATTATTGAGAAGAAAGCAGCCTGGATACAAAAATAATCAAGCAAGAAACATCTTTTATCATTTCTTTCAGTTCTCCATCTTTGCATTAAACTAATCCAATGGGAAAGTTTTTCTTCGCTGTAGGCCTTATCTAAGCAATCATTTCAGCTTAAAAAAATAATAATACAAATAGGCTTCATGGAGATCT
This sequence comes from Tadarida brasiliensis, assembly GCA_030848825.1. Lineage (NCBI taxonomy): Eukaryota > Metazoa > Chordata > Mammalia > Chiroptera > Molossidae > Tadarida > Tadarida brasiliensis. Next base: position 52,453,429 of record CM061264.1, read on the forward strand.
TGCATTCATTCATGAAAATAATAGAACTGAATTATTTATAAAGCCAATTATTTTTACAAAGACAGTGAATGACAAATAATGGTGAAGGAATGCTTTGCTGGTAATTTCCTAGTAAAAAATTGTGAAGAAATCTGTGCCCACTTTTAAAATTTGGCAGTACATCTGTCGTGGAGTAATAGAAACTCTTAGAAAGAGGTCTGTTTGTGACTTTGATCAGCCCGGGAAAGCTGCAGGCAAGTCCAGTATCACAATATTGCCTTCACGAGGCCAGAGGTTTAGTAGTTTCCAATGGGAATTTGGTGTGTGAAAATCATGCATAGCCTAGAGAGTTTAGGCAGAGGCTCGTATTCTTTTCCTTGGAAAAGATGAAGTGCTGCCAAACAACAAAGGTGGGTAAGGTAGACCAGAGCTGGGTTTCTGTGGGCATCTTAGTACTGGTTCACAACAGGGAAGGCAAAGAAATGCTTCTCATGAGCTGGTCCTGGCCCACATTTTCCAGTTTAGTATTAAAGTGTAAAAGAGGTCAATGTAGCTAAGAAATTCGTAACAACTTCTTCTTGCTCTTTCTATTTTACTTTTTTTACTAAACAAAAAAATAATTAAAGACAATAATTATTCTCAAAATATATATCTTAGGTGTATGACATTCACAGCTTAAATAATTCCAGATGAGGGGTTGAAGGTAGTAGAGTATTTTCATGTACATTAAATAATTTTTCTTATTACCCAATTAAAAAATGGGGAGAGGACCTAAATAGACACCTCTCCAAACAGTACATACAAATGGCCAAGAGACATATGAAAAAATGCTCAATGTCACTAATCATCAGAGAGATGCAAATTAAAATGACTATGAGGTATCACCTCACACCTGCCAGAATGGCTGCCATCAATAAATCATCAAACAACAATTGCTGGTGAGGGTGTGGAGAAAAGGGGACCCTAGTACACTGCTGGTGGGAATGCAGACTAATACAGCCATATGGAAAACAATATGGTGTTTCCTCAAAAAATGAAAAATTGAACTGCCATTTGATCCAGTGATCCCACTTCTAGGAATATACCCTAAGAAGCTTGAAACACCAATCAGAAATAATATATGTACCCCTATGTTCATAGCAGCACTATTTACAGTCGCCAAGATCTGGAAATAGCCCTTGTCCATCAGTAGACGAGTGGATAAAAAAGCTGTGGTACATATACACAATGGAATACTATGCAGCTGTAAGAAAGAAAGAGCTCTTATCTTTTAAGATGACATGAAGGGACCTGGAAAGTATTATCCTAAGCAAAACAAGCTAATCAGAGAAAGACAAATATCATATGATCTCACTTATTCGTGGAATATAATGAACAAAACAAGCTGAGGAACAAAATAGACCCGGAGACATGGAAGTGGGGTGCAGACTGACAAACCTCGGAAGAGGTGGACGTGGTGGGAGGGAAGAGATAAACCAAAGAATTTATATGCATGTATGCGTAAACAAGGACATAGACAATAATACTGGGGTGGGGGGGCGGGATTGGGAGGAGGGTGTCAATGGGAGAAAAAGGAGAAATACCTGAAACCAAAATAAATAAATAGATAAACATTATAAAAACAAAAACAAACTTTCTGTTTCCAATTATCCCTTACTAGTATCTAGAAATAAAATTAATTGTGTGTGTGTGTGTATTGTTCTTGTATCCTGAAACTTGGCTAAACTTATAAGATCTAGCAGCTTTTTGACAGATTCTTTGGAATCATCTATGTAGATGATCATATCATCTGAAAAAACAAAAAATTTAAAAATTTCCTTTCCAAAATATATGCCTTTTATTTGTTTAAAAAATAAAAAATAAATAATGTTTCTTATTTACAGTGGTTCCTTTGGGGCTTCTGCTGAAAATCAATGTAAAGCTGCGTGATGGTATCAACATTATTCTGAATTATATTCCAGGAGAAAATCTGAGTCCCAAAGGCTAAGAGCTAGAACACTTGGCCCAAGGCCACTAAACTCTTAAAGTTTACTGGTTTTTCCAGAATTCCAGAGGGATATAATTTCTTCCCAGTTGAAACTTCCCTTACGCTGTCTATTCTTTGTTAGAGACAACTTTTTCTGAGTTTAACAATTAATGGTTAGTATTATATTTTTGTGATACCAGCTTTTTCTCACTTGTCCATATCAACTGAAAAATTTGATTGGGTGCTGAAAATATTTGTAATCCAAAGTTTTAAAAAGCATGGGGGAAAGGAACTATCAGTACAAAACCCATCTTCAATGAAAAGTAATTCTCCAGCATCCCAGACCGCGAGTTCACCTTCCAATGTTTTCATCAGCCTCCTAGAAGCAATGTGTTTGTACTTGAACCACATATCCATTCTTTACACATCATTTTACAACAGGCAGTTTCCATACCTTGCCTTTCTCATTTAATATCAATCAGCACCTATATAATTTTACCTTATACTTATCTACAGAGGCCAATTGTTCCTTTGAATAAATGTATAATCTGTTTAACTGACCTCTTATTGATGGGCATTTATATTATTTCCAGGATTTTACCATCATAGACAATTCTTCAGTGAGTGAATGTACTTGAGCATGTATTTCTGCACCCATTTATCTGTGGAATACATTCCTCAGCATGAGTAAGGGGATAACATGTGTTTAAACTTTTAATAGAGAACTTATGCTCATGTATGCATAAGTGATGGACATGGACAACAAAGCTGGGGACAGGGTGGGGGGATGGGGAGGAGGGTGTCAATGGGGAAAAAACGAGAAACATCTGTAACAAAAATAACTTAATAAAAATAAATAAATAAATAAATAAAGAGATTTCTGTATTGTTCTTCAAGAAGAATATGCCAATCCGTACTCCCACCAATGGTATTTGAGAGTCTTGTTGTACCGTAGCCTCTCTAACATGGTATTATCTTTCTTGCTGATCATTGTTAATGTGACTGGTGTACTGGAGACTCATTGTTTTAATATGTATTGGTTTAATTAGACATTTATTCAACAAATCATTTTTTACAAGTATATTTTTTAATAAAAACAATTAAGAGAAAGATTGTTCCACATATCTATTGCTATGAACAGGCGATCCCAAAACTTAGTAGCTTAAATCATTTTATTGCTGTTTTGTCTTCTGATTCTGTGGATTAGGAAGTCTGGTAGAACATGATGGGAACAGCCTGAATCTGTTGTATGATCCCTGGCTGAGTTCATTCTAATGGCTTGGGGCTGAAATAATGAGTTAGCCAGAGAGTTCTTAGTATCTGTCTGTCTGTCTGTCTCTTTCCTTTCTCTCTCTGTGAGCAAAAAGCTCTCCATTTGGTTAGCTTAGACTTTCATATAGTTGAGAAAAACAAACACGGCCTAGTGGTTAAAAAGGTCTTTCAGTGGTGTTTCATAGATTATCTCTTTTGAAGACATACCTTTTAGAAATCTTTATCATTGTGTTAATTTCAAAATTGTGAAATGTTTTGTTTATTGTATGGGGTCTTAAAATATGATTAGCTAATACGGAGGACTAGGACAGTCCACAAATGGAATCCTTTGTTGTCCACTGTAATGAATTGGAGTGACTAGTTTATGCTAGATTCTGCTGGGTATTTTCTTTCCTTAAATTCTGTACAGCATTAATAATAGAGAAAGTAATTTTTGATGAACTGCAAGCCAAAGTTTATATATCAAATTGAATTTAAAATAAAATTTCTTCAGCAGATGCTAATACTTGACTTCCCCACAAATCCATTTCTTATCTTCATTGGACTTGTGTTCTGATAAGATCACAGATAAGAGTCAATAATTACATAAAATGCAATGACAAATTGTGCTAAGTGCTAAAATGTATAATATAAGATCCTTATGTGGTTTTGGGGATTAGGGAAAGGTTTCCTTGAGGAAGTGAAATTTTAAATGAGATTTGAAATAAGAAGAGTAGTTAAATAGGTAAAGAACACCAACGTAGGAAGTGGGGCTATAGGGAGAGGCTGGAGTGGGGAGAGAGGGAAGCAATAGGTAGGGCATGTATTACAGGAAAAGGCCAGAGCATTTAAACTTCTTTGAAGTGGGAAGGAACATGATGGCTCAAGGACCTGAAACAAAGCCATATAGCTACAGATCAGAGAGCTGGGAAAGAAGGCACAAAATGAGGCTGAATCATAGCCTTTCATATGGGCCAGATGATTTGGTTCTTTATCCTGAGATCAGTAGACGATAAATAACTAGAAAATGCTTCCACTCCATGCTCCAGGTTCATTGCTGTGCCTACTTCTAGGCCTCAGACTTTCTAAAATTCAGCCAGAGACTGGACAGGAAAGAGAAAGAGGCATTGTCCTAGCAGCGTGAACTCTGGATGGAGTCTAGGGGCCTGGGAAAGAAAGTCTGGGTTTTGAAAGGAAAGGTTTTAGATCTAAAAGGTTTCACTTTCAAATGGTAACTGTATTAGGAGTTAGTGGAGGAAAGTGAAATAATTCTATGTTTTTCTAGAAGGAAGGGATTTAATAAGAAATTAGGTGCTCACAAAATGATTGCAAGGGTTGAGAGGACTAGAAGTCAGGAATTCTCCTACGAGACTATTAATTTCAAGATCCAACTTTCATTGTTGCAAACCAGATGTCAGGATGCTACTGCTGCTCTGACCACAGTCACGCTCATTTAACATTCATGTAGCTGATGGCCAGATGCTGGACAAGGAGTCCAGTCACCTCAAGCACTGACATCTGTGGAAAATGTCCCCTTCCTCCTTTTCACCTCCCAAATCTTGAATTAGTGCATCTTCTTGACAGAAACCAAACTGCATACATATCTCTATTTGCAAGAGAGCTGGGGTTAAGTTGTCTTTAGACTTGTAATTGCTGCAATATATAAAAGCAGTGGGAATGGATGAGTCAATATATAATATCCACTGACCAAACCTTCCTCTCCTGAGACACATCGGCAAATAAGCCAGGATGAGAAATGAAGAATGAGCCTCAGCAAATTCTCAGTGACCTCTAGCAAGAATTTATGGCTGCGATCTGAGGAGATAACATTTCAAATTTCTGATACTGCATTGGCCATTAAATATATACTTCTTGGATGAGTGCCCCCAATAGATTGTATCTTGTTTCCCTAATCTATTCATGAAGAAGTTGAAAAAAATCCTAAAAAGTAAACATGAGGTCAACATGTTTCGCTTGCAGCTCACTAAAAGGTGAACTTTTGTGTGCACGATTTTTTTTTTTACAGATAAAAGTGTGTTATGTGTGACAGTTCTTTCATATATGACCAGAGTATTGATTCAATATTACCCTACAAGTAATATATGTAAGTGTCTTACTTGGTTTTATGTAATAGTGTAGATTGCCTGCAACCGGATATATCATAGCAGAGGAAACATGGTAATTAGCATTAGAAAATGTGTGTTCTAGTTCTTGCCTCTTCCTTGGAAAAGTTACAACCTCCTGGTGTCTCAGTTTTCTCAGATGTAAAATTAGGAGCTCGAGATTAAAAAATGTCCCAAGTGCCTCTGCTCTGAAATTCTACTTTATTATTTCATAAATGGACTAATCTGAGTTGTGTGCAGACAGAACCACAGTGGCGCTCAGAAAGATGATGCGTCAGATGATTTAGACTCCCTCCCGTTTAGTTTGAAGTCTTAGAGATAGCTTAGACACTTTGATCTATTTTTCTCTTTTGGCTTTAAAGAAACAAGCCTTGATGGGGCTGGTTTTCTCTGTACATCTCACCACAGATTCCTTTTCATTCCTGAGGTAAAAAACAATCAGCACAATGTACCTCTCTTTCAAGAAGAAAGTTTGCAGTCATGGAAACATCCCTTTAAGTCACTCTGGATGACCTTTTATGATGAGCAGAATGGCCCACAATTCAGCATCCATAGCACAGTCCGTTTACAATCTGTCACTGGTAGTTTGAGAAGACCATGGGAGCAGCTGAGCCCCGGGTCCTCACTGGAGACGATGTAACCATTTTAACCTAAAGTGGACTCCATTCCACATCTATCCATTCAACTCTCTCGGAAGCCTCTCGTGCTGCTGCCAAACAAGTGAACTCTTCCCTGAGATGTGAAGCTTCTTCTTTGAAAAACCAATTTCATAAACAATAAAACTTCACTCTTCTTTTTGGTCCTCACTGATTGCAATTGCTTGAGATTGATGCTGGGTTTTCATGGGCTGCTCTTTGAAATGCGAAGAACAAAAGCCTCCCAGGCTTTGCAGGAGGTGCCAGCTGTAGCCTTGCTATGAGGACTTGTAAAATGCCAGTTTATTCCATAAAAGAAAGTAGAAATTTGAATTTGTATTGGGCATTTTCCCCTTCCAGCTGCAGTTATTTTATTTTTACTCCTAATGTGAAGATACTTCACTTATGCTGATGTTTCTTCTATTCTTATTGGGCCATTGGAGCAATTTATTGAATGCCAGCTTTCTAGAAAGATCTCAGTCTTTTCTGAATTAACATGCTGAGTCAGGAGAGGCTCCATAAATCCACCAAGTAAAAGCATCAAGACTCCTGATTGCATCACATTTACCCTGGGAGAGGAAGATATGGGCCCAGAATGCCTACCGATATTCTTCACTCCCTTCACAAAAACTAATTGGATATCTTATTTTTCTGCTTGATATAGCATTATAGAAGCAAAAAAGCACAATAGTATTCAGGGACAGACTTAGAAGGGTTGAAGGGAGAGGGATAGAGCTAAAGGGGGAGTAAAAATAATAGGAGAGAGCAGTGATCAAGGAGACCACAGAGACAAGGATGGTTTCCTGGAGCAGGATCTGAAGGGATGCATACTTTTTCTCCATCTTTCTCCTCTGCTTCATCTTAACTCAATCAATTTGGCTTAGTACTTCTAGAATTCCTCAGATTAAACCCCCTTCTCAGATGTCCAAGGTTGTATGGTATTTCTTATCCTACCTTTAAAAACAATTCAAATGTAACTTATTAGGGGAGTGGGGGAGAGCCTGTGAAGGAGTCCTGCAGACTGATGACTACTGAAAACATTACCTGGAAACTGTTCATGCATTGAGCTCATGTTCTATGTTATGCCCTATGCCAGAAGCTGGGATGCAGAGATAAAGTCTGACCTCAAGGAGCTCCGCCTGAGGTGGGCAAGTGAACAGGCTATTTCAGTAGAATGGGACAAGTGCCAGACTGGAGGGATATATCAGGTGTTTGTGGGAATGGTTGGCTTAAAGAATAATTAACAGGTGACATTTGTGCTGAATATTTGAAGAAGTACTGGTGGTTTATGTAGAGGTCAAAAGCATAATAAAGGAAAGATGTGATGGAGTCGGGGTAGAGAATTTGGCTGAAGAGGGTAGGATATGCAAAACTGTGGAGAAAAACATCCCCTGAGAGCTATTATCGGTTTGGCATGGTTGGACACCCAGTTGAAGAGACGTGTGGTGGTCATAACTAAAGGATGAAATACATATATATTAGAACAGTGGAATTTTCCCTCATTGCTTCAGTAACTATGCTGGTTCTTGTTTAATTGAAGACTTTCCCTTTTTTCTTCCACTTACTCTTTTTCCCGAATCATTGATACCATCATGAGATTCTTTGAACTCCTCATATTTAACTTTGATTTTCAAGTAGATTTTTTAAACCTTGATTTATTAAGGTGGATGAGGTGATGATTGATGGTTTTTAGGGAAAGGAAACACATCTAATTTGTGACAGGCTGTGGGGAAAAAGGCCCAGGGTGGGTGAGGCAAGGATTGACAGTGGTGCAAAAGGAACCAGAAATGAGTCTTCATGGAAACCATAGAGGTCCTTGGAACTACTTAAAACAAGTTTTGGAACCAATAGGAAGACAAACTGAGACCTTCTCTTCCTACTGGAATGGTGATATCCTGCAGCTAGAGCTATAGAGACAGAATAGGAAACATGGATGAGGAATGCGCAACAGTAATTCATGGACTAAAGGAGAAGTCCATGCCTTCATGGAATCAGGGGCAGGGATGTGTGGGAGAGGATTAGGGCCAAAGTAATAGGTAAGGCTTAAGAAGAGGCTGAAGCCAAGGAAGAGATAAAGGTTAGGATAAGTTGGTTAAAGTCCTCAGAGATAGATTTATGAATTGGGAAAATAATCAGGGATGTCTGACTCCTTTCTTGGTATTAATGCGGTTGTTGTCATGAATCCATATCAAAATTGCTGCCTTCAAACATTGCATTGGAAGGTTCTTCTTTGAGCTAAGAAATACCAGTGCTGAGGCAGGGGACAGTGTTGGGATCAAAGAGGCTTTTAAGCCTGGAATCAAAATTCAGTGTATGTTTTCTGTGGGGAAAGGATATATCACCCCAGAAATTTGGCAAAGGAAAGAATTCAGCATATGTGCTGGAGCCCTGAGAAACTAAAGGAAGTAGATCTCAAATTTCCACCCAAGAAAGCACAAGTATCTTCAAGATAGGTGATTAGTTTTAGAGTCTGGGAATCATTATGAATTCTCAACATCTGAATGCAGTCTACATACTGAGTGTTGACAAATGTGTTCTGTAGCATTTCTGTTAATTATACTTACTATAAATTTACGTTAAAAGTGCTTACCAAATATTTGTAGGTATTCCTAGGATTTCTGGCCACTGATGAGTTGGAATGCCATCCCCATTTATACATGAAAATACATAGAGAATTCAAGAAGAATTTTATTGTTGAAAATGCTCTCTAATTTTAGTTCTGTTGTGAGCAACTATACCATATTGATATGGTTGTGAGCAGACAAACATTTTGTATAAGCAGGAAATCATGCAATAAGAGTTGCAGAAAGTTTATATTCTAGTCCTGAGAGATTCAGCAGAGCTCACGGATGGTGGGTCAGTAATGGGAAACCTGAAGAAGATTTAGCACAATGGGTTACAAGAGGGTAACATGGAAATCAGAGTTCTTGTCAAAACTGCTCGTAACCCAGCAGAGCAAGGAAATATGTGAAGTTAAGGGAAGGAACCCTGATCAGAAATCTGAGAGCAGTTTGCATGATTGTATTTCAGCATATTTAGGATTCAAATATAATGATATTAAAGGTATAAACCAACAATTATTGCAGAGAAGAGCCGGACAAGAGGCATGAGGAGCTTCAATGCTTTCCTGCTGTTATGATTTAAGCTTGATTCTAGTATCTCTGAAAGCAGCACCTGAGATATAACACAGAGTTTTGTACCCTAAACTATTTACTCCTTTATGTAGCCTTTTTGAAGGATGCATTCAACAAACAAAACCAACCCCAGGCAGGTTCTCCATGGACATTCCTCCAGGTGTCCTCATGGATAACAAGGAAACAAGTCAAAAGATCTCTTGGTAATAAGGCTATGGATGACCAGTCAAATGGGCAAGGAGGCCTGTGCTGTGGAGAGGAACAAGGGAGAATGGGCATGTGGATTCTTAACTGCAACCTGTCAGTGACAGAGGAGCACAGATGAACCAAGAACTTCCATTTAAAATTTCATGGAGAACATAATGTGCAGCAATTCAAATTTTATCTATTTTTGAAATGTTATCCCATCACATATTTATAAAGAGGAAAATATTTTAGATGTAGTAAACAGTAAAAGTGTGACAGGCTCTTGAAGGCATTAACCGGTCTCATATCGCCATAACTCTTAAACATTAACACTGCAAATGCCTGGCCAGAAAGCTCTTCATCACCTGGAGGAGGATTTTAAGCTTGGCGTCCCCACTGACACTTTGCTTTGATTAGGGCTTCTGCCAATAGATTTGATCAATGTTCTGCTTGCCTAGTGGAACCTCCTAAATTCTCATTTGCAGCTGTCATTTTTCAGGGACTTGCAAACTCTCAGATCATTAAAGTGGCATGCCACGTGACTCGGATTTGACAGACAATCGCTTACTAAAAATATCTGTCCCTATCAGTGCTGATGTTCTAAGGGGATATTTTCAGCTTCTTGTTCTTTCTCCCTCTCTGTGATGACACTGTACCCGGTGAGTTGAAAGCAGCAGAAGAAATAGCATTATTAAAGGCAGCAGGTTATTGCGGTGCACAGCCTGCCGATGGGATTTGGGTCAGGAACAGGAACCCACGCAGTTCTCTGAAGGTCTAATCTCTGCTCATCCCTGTAGCCCATGGACCTGTCGCTGCACACTTGCGTGCTTCTCAAACAGCCATAACTCTTCTCTCCAAGTGGCCTTTCATTAGAACTGCTGTCCCTGTTGCTTGGTTGGGTAGGTTTGATCTGACTGTGTTTGAGGCTATTCTAATCTCTCTTGGCTCGTGCTCAATTGGGGTGTCAGAGATTAAGGCCTTGCATGATCTTTCAAATTGACAAGTAGTGATGGTTATGGGCTGGGAAGGCTAGATACATTGTGAGAAATAGATCTAAAAACACATCACTACCTCAACTCCTCTTTGCATAAGTCTTGAGTTTTTAAACAGTAACTAAAGCAAGGGAGAATTTCGCCTTTAAACTGTAGTCTTTTGAGAATTCTACTTACATGATCTGCCCACTCTGGGCTTTGGAATTTTAACTGCAGTTGCCACTGGGATTTATCTCTTCCAGTGTATAGCTTTGTTCCTGAAAGGGCTGCTTTATAAACATTCCTGACATTTCTGTTGAAAAATACCTGTTTCCAAGCTATCACCTCAATTAAGACTTCCCTACTGAACAGAAATAAGTTGTTATTTTTCCCTATGTCATAATTTCAAAGATTCTTCTTTTTACTCCAAATGTAGATGCCAAAGGTTGTGCTGTTTAAATATTTCACCCTCATTATGTGCATGTTATATTTGCTGACAGTGGCTTTTACCAAGTACATTTTTATAACTGAACACAATGAAAATATAATTGTTAACTTTTTTTCTTTGTGTCTGTGACTTCTCCAGTACTCTAGAACTGGATTGAATGGCGAGCTCTATTAGTAAACCAGGGCCCACAGGCTCCCCAGATTCCCGAGCTAATTGAGGCAGGGACAGAGAAAACATAGAGCTATCAGTCTTACAATATGATTGTGTTTGGATTGAAGGTTTGTTTTTAGTTGACCCACTGTCTGATGAGTTATAGGTAGAGCCTATGAATAATCTCAGGAGTTAAAGAATCCTCCTTGCACTCCCGCTCTTCTGGGTCATGTTGTAGGAGTGTAATTTTAAATTGGATTCTGCAGCACTCTGAAAACTCATGCCTTTGCATGGGAACTTTTGTATAGCTCCCTTCTACTCCCTCCCTTCAGGATCTGTATCCTGCCCTTGGTTATTCTGTGAGTAGTTAGAATCTTTCCACAGATAGTCTGGAGGTTCTCCCCACAACATCCTCTCGTGAAATTTACTTCCCTCAACTCTCTCCTGCCACTGACAAAAGCCCAAACACACCTATGTTTGTGAAGCTGTATTCCCCTGGCCAGCCTCACAGCCTGTTTTCTAAGCCCATCAACTAGTCTGTAGTGACTGAGGCTGTATGTAACCCTAGAGTCCTCTGCTCCCCATTGGCTAGTGATGCTAAGGTTCTAGGAGACTTCATACACAAGGCTTCTCACATTGTAATCCATTACTGGTAACACCGACGATGCTATAGGATTTGAGAAAAAGGAAAGTGATTTCGTAACATTCTGGTAAGGCTATTTAAGATTTTTCTGCAGAGGTGTATTAAAATCACAATATAGCCCAGCTGGTGTGGCTCAGTGGATTGAGCATCGCCCCATGGACTAAAAGGTTCTGGTTCGATTCCAGGTCAGGGCACATGCCTGGGTTGTGTGCTTGATCCACAGTAGAGGGCATGTAGGAGGCAGCAGATAGATGTTTCTCTCTCCCTTCCTCTCACTCTAAAAAATCAATAAAAACATATTTTTAAAAAATAAATAAAAATAAAATTACAATATATTTTTTCTAGTTTTCAAAGCTTTTAATTTAATTTTCATCTAAGTAATACATGTATATTGTTATAATATTAGTTAATTCTCTAAGGTTTATAATCTAAGATTATTAGATTTCATTTATATGTGGAGTCTAATGAACAAAACAAACTGACAAACAAAATAGAAACAGACTCATAGGTACAGAGAACAGATAGCTGTCAAAGAGGAATGGGGTTGGGGGGCTGGGTGAAAAGGTGAAGGGGCTAAGAAAAAACCTCATAGACATGGACAACAGTATGGTGATTACAAGAGGGACCAGGTGAGGGGAGTTAGAAGAGGGTATAGGGGAGATACAGTGATGGAAGGAGACTTGACTGAGGGTCGTGAACACAATGAATACAGATGATGTGTTATAGAACTGTACACCTGAATACTATATAATTTTATTAACCAATGTCACCCCAATAAATTAAATAAAAATTAAAACAAAATAAAATCAAATAAAATCAGGTCTCTTTACCTAATTCTCCTTAGGGACAACTCCTTTAAAAGTGCCTTTAGCTGTTTCGCCTGGTATTTAATACCATATTTCTAAAATTATGTTTATTATTATTATTTTGGAGGGTTTTTTTTTAGTTTTTGACACTATCTTTGCATTTCAAACTGATGGAATTTGAGGTGTACTGTTCTCACTCCCCTCCCCTCACTGTACACCTAGGTGTGTTTCCTTCCGCCCATCCTTTGAATAGCTCTGTATCACCACTTAGATTGGATAAAAAAATTAGTGTTGATATTATTTTTACTATTGACTCTGTTCATAGCTCAGCTATGGCATGTACTATGAGTACATTTTCTTTCTTTAATTTTTTTCAGAGTTATCAATTATCCTATTTTTTTTGTTTGCTTAGTTTTCTGTTTATATATCACTAATTCATCTGCAAACTCTCCAACACAGCTACGGAACTCCTACCAATACTGTCAAAATAGTTGTGTAATCTATTGTTCTCGTTTTTTTTCCCCCCATGGACATACTCTCCCCAGAAGCCCTGTCTTCTGTCTTCCGGTCTGGACCCTTGCCCTTTGGGTCTGCTGCACAGCTGCCATCCCGAGTTTCCCTTTCCCATTCCTTCTAGGATCTCCCTAACTCATCTTCTGTCTCCAAGATCCTATATTTGTATCGTTTTTTTATTTACTCCATTCATTTTGGTAAAACATATCTATGGCAGGAGATTCTAAGTTATTACCATGATCCCCATATCTTGGTATTACTGCCTCTATGTGTGTGGGGGTGGGGGAAAACGAGTGACTTACTTCTGTGCAATAGAATATGGCGAGGGCAATGGGCTGTCATTTGCATGATTATATTACAGAAGACTGTGATGCTGGTCTTGCTAGAAGGCTCTTCCCTTTGCTGACTTAAAACAAAAAACCCAGCTGCCATACTGTGAGCTGTACTAGGGAGGACCACACAGAAAGGAACAGAAGGCAGCTTCTGGCTGACAGTCAGCAAGAAACTGAGGTTCTCAGTCTGGCATCTTGCAAGGAACTGAATTCGGCAACAAACAAGCGAGCTTAGAAGGAAAGCCTTCCCAAGCCAAACCTGTAGAGGAAAGCCCAGTCGCGGCCATCACCTGGATTGTAGCCTTGCGGAGGGCACAGCCTTCGTGCCCCCAGATTCCTGATCTGAGGAACACATGAAATAATAAATGTGTGTATGTCTAAGCCACTACACTCATGACAGTATTATTGCACAACAATAGAAAATGAATCTACGTTTTGGTACCTGGAAATGAAGTGTTGTTATAACAAATACTTAGCAACCGTGGGAAGAACTTTGGAACGAGGCAGTGGATGATGCCGGTAGAATCGGAGAATGGTAGAGAAAGCTTAAATTACCTTGACAGATGTTTCTTCCTCTGAATTCTCATATTATGAATGTTCCATAATATTCATTTTCCATTTTATTGTTCTGTTTTACATTGTACTTATTTACACATATATGTATACACATACATTTTTATGCCGAACTAGATTGTAAGCGTACTGAATGGCCAAACCCTGCTTATTTATTGTTTTGACCCCTTTCCTGAACCATCTCACTCCCTCAGTCTTCTTTTGAATGAACGAATGAATCAATCAATGAGAGCAGCTAGCACACTACCATGTTTTCTGACAACTTTTATTCTAAACTTAAAGTCCAATCTCTTCACAGACCCAACTGGACTCACTCTGGGAGCATGCTCAGTAGCGGTTTCTTTATTTTAATGGAATGGTAATTCACCGTCTGGATATGGGGAATGATTTTGCCCTTTAGTGTTTTCATGTGTTTTTCTTTCACTTTCCTCAGAATATAAAAATCAACATGATTCTGTCAACCGTGTTTATAATTTCTTTAGAAACACCTTTTGTTTCTTTTAAAATATGTGAAAAAAGGAAAACCATAGAATTAAGCAGAACACAAATCTGTGCCATGCAGAATTTCACCTTTTGTTTTCTCCTTAGTCAGATTTGCATGTATAATGTGTTTTGAAAATACCAACCCACTATATATTTCCCTCTGACGCTAGCCAAAGGGTTGCTGTTGTTTTCCACAAGAAGCACCTTTATTAGCTCTTTCTCCAAACCCTGTCCATCTAGCATGTTTATTTACTTTGTTTCTTAGTTCACAGAGTGTTACATTTCCACAGCTTTCATGACAGAGTTCTGTGACAACTTCTCTTTGTTTTCCCACTTTCTAACGTCATTCTCATCTGGTTCCAGCTTTTGTCCTGTGTGCTGGTAAGGCACAGGTGTAAGTTCTGTACTCATTCTCTGGTTGTAAGTTATTTATCAAAGTAATGCGATGTTTTCTGAAAAGTACAGGCATAGGGTTAAAAGCTCCAAGTTTGGGTTTTAATTCTACTAGTATTCAGTTAGTAACCTCTGAAAAACTATGTCCTGTCTCTGGACACTTCCCTTCACCTAGAAAGTAAATGGTTGAGACCAAACCAGTGACTTTCAAATTAGAATCTTTCAAAACTCAGGAGAGCAAAGGAGAACATTCTGAGCCGGGGGAATAGAGAAGGGCAAGCTCTACACAACAGAATAGTTGTTCTAGCTGAGACTAGAGTGGGGAGATTGGGCTTCACGACAGGATGAGTCACACCGTCACATCCTATACTCACATCTCTAAGGTACAGAAGAGTATAGGAGTCACCATGGGGAGATAAAGTCATTTCAATTTGTGAGAGATTGCTTTAGAGTTTGACAGTAGAAGTCATCAAAGAACATGACATGATATTATCAGCTTTCAATTTTATTTTATATATTGGAACTCTTTGCAAGAGTTTATTTAAAATGAGTATTACATGTCTAAAAGTTCAAAATAAAATCTATAACCCACTGGACTGTCCGATGCTATGGTTCCTTTCAACCCTAGATCGTACGCCTGACTCACCAGGCAATGCAATGATGACCGGCCCCGGAGGGGTCTGTATTTGGCATCCCCTGGTCGAAAGTGTCAAAATGGCATTGGAGGGAGCAAATTAAGGGACAGCATATGACATCTCCAAACCTGTGCACCATACCGTTCTGTGGTATGATCTCACATGCCTTCTCATCTCTGATTTCATTTAATCATTACAAGTGTTCTTCCAGGTCACCAAGGATAGAATGCGTGGTTACAGGAATGGAGTTTTGGAGTCAGTTAGATCTGGGCCTAAGTCCTGGTTTTATAACTTAATTACCTGGTTTCATAACTCAATTACTGTGATGTCTTGGGCAAGTTATTTTATCTGCTTAATGCTTCACTTTTATCATCTATAAAATGTGACCAATTATATCTTCTTCAATAGGTTAGCATTAGGTTACAATGATATAATTGATATTAAGTTCTTAATATTGTTCCTGGTAAATGATCCATAAATATATCTATTTGTGGTGGTGTTGTTACAACCCTCTCTTTAGAGTTAGCTGGTGGAACACTTCTGCTAAGCCTTTCTTGACTGTCTTCGTCATACCTTAGGTATCTGTTTCCCGTGTCCATACCCCCATTAGGTAATGTTTTTTTCCTTCTATATTCCAGTTTAATACTGGAAGCTCCTTGAGGGAAGACTTTATGTCTTTTCATTCATGCATTTCAGTGCCTAATAGAATATGTGTGTTACAACACTGCTCAATAGTTTTTGAATGAATGAATGAATGAATCCTCAAATGAAATTTACATTTTTTGAACTGAAATTTTTTCTTAGTCAATTTTTGCTCTGTGTTGCATCCACACTTATCTGAGGCATAGAGGCATTGTTGATATAAATAGCTTTTAGCAGCTTAATATGCTATAAGCCACAAGGGAGATAACTCTGAAGCCAAATTGCATTCATGCACAAATTTCGCTGTAAAATTTGTTCAACTCAAGGACATAATTTCTTTCTATTCTTTGGATATACAAAGCTGTCGATGAAGCACCAAAATAGTTCTTTATATTAAAAAAATAATCATCCTTTTAGACCTAACGAAAGCCCCAACTCTCCCAAAGGGACTTTCTTAGTAAAGCAGACCCAAACAGATTACCTTTCCTCCTTCAATTCCTCCGTTCCTTCCCTGTTTATGTAATTTCTTTTACATGTATTTATTGTGCATTTACCCACAGGATGCCAGGCGTTATGCCAGATGCCAGATATCAAGCCATAACTCGAGATAGACGTGACCTCTGCTGTTGTGGAATACACCTTCTGTCGAAGGGTTCAGACAGTGTTTGTCTGCCTATGGATCAGATTGAACTCTCCTAGGCCAGCATGTGGGGAGACCAGTAGACCCACAAGGGTTGTCAATGTGCTCTGGGCAGACCAGCTTCCTGATTTTCAGAGAATGTTTCAGACACTGAGGAGATGCCTGCCCACCCTTTGGTTTACATTGGACCCTACAGACCTGAGAGACAGAACCTGAATCTGGCCAGCACTCGGGCTTAGGTATACAGAGGGAGAGGTGATGGTGAGGGAAATTCACATGAGAAAAACACCTGTTAAAAAGGGCCTTCTCTGTCCCCTCCCAAACCATCCCTGCTGAAGCCTCTGAACAGCAAGGCCTGGAGGCAGCTGTGTGAGGCTGATGGTTTTCTGAGACTGTCCTCTCCCGTGTCCAGGCTGTGAAGGAGAAGTGGTATGAGATGAGTACTGTATCATTAGTTACCTGAGGGAGTTGGCCTGCGGAAGCAGAGGGGACTTGCTGCTTTCTGGCACAGAAGAAAAGCACCGGGGGCCAGCAGTTTAGACAAGGCCTGCAGTGCGACCAGCAGTAGTAACTTGTTAGAGGTGAGTCGAGAGAGACCTTGGAAGCAGCAGCCGTTAAGCAGAAGCTTCCACAACACCACTAGCAGCAACCTTGATTTTTTGTGGAGAATCACCTCTCTCCCTATGCCCAGAGATCCCTGCTGAGGGTAATTAGGATGAGAGATTATGGAAAAGGCAAGTCATCTTAATAGTCAAGAGAGGTCCTAGACCATTGTGATTTGGAGTATTGCTGTAATTTTTACACAGTTCTACTCACTGGCAAGTGAAAAAGGGGGACCTATGAGTTATACTATTAAATACACAATTTCAATAAAATGTAAATGCAATAATACTTGATACTGGAAAAATGCTTACTATATGGAAGGGACTTTTGTAAGCATGGTACATGAATTATTTCATTTAATTCTCATAATCATCTGAAGTAGGTACTATTATTCCAAATTTATAAATGAGGAAATTGAGACTCAGGGACATTAAATAACCTGGCCAGGGTCACACAGGGAGGTTGTGGCAGAAGTACAATGAGAACCCAGGTGGTCTGTTCCCAGAGCGCATGCTTTGTCTGTCCCACACACTCACCACTTCTCTAGTGATCACATCTGTGAAACCTTTCCTTCTGACTAGATGTAAGTTCTTTAAGGGCTGAGCACCTTGTGCTCATTTTATACCAATCCCAAAGGCAATGGGCAAGACTTTCAACAGGTAACTCACACTCCATTGCCCTAATATGCTATCTGCTGTATTCCTCCTTCATTCCTACATGATTGAACTCATGCATCTCAGATAGTTATATTGCCTGATACTTTTTCAAACTACTTATCCTGGGTAGTTACCTACCTAGCCTGATCCCAATTCTCTCACATTCTAATGTGTACCTTCTTCCCTCCAAAGAAGTTTCCATCTCTTTAATACAACACATTTTGGTCAAGTATCAAGAGGAAAGAGATCCAATTAAGATAATTCAAGCCTGAAATCATTTCATACTTATTTATTGAATGTTTATTTTTTCCAAGCATTATCATCAGTAAGACTCAGTTTCTACCTTAATAATGTCATAAAGTAAACTAGGAGATACAGTATTTGTAGTGAGAACTATAAAATTAGGAAGAATGGATTAAGTGTCCACTTTGTGGTAGGACAGGAGGATTCAGAAAAGGGAGAAGTCACTTTGGACGTAGGATACCAAGGAAACATGAAAGTTGCATCTGAGAAGGTCCTTGATCTGTTGAAACAAAGAGATGTGTTTATGTTGAGGATGAGGGGCAGGGAGTAGGGAGAGGGGTCATTCCAATCATCCTTTTACACAATCCTTTTACTCTTCTAAGATTACTTGAATTTTTTAAATGAATGTCTTTTAACTCAAATGGATCTTTACTGAGTGAAACTGCTGCCAGTGAGGAAAGGGAATGAGCTCTATGAACTCGCCATTATTGTCTGTATTTATAGATGGGAATATTAAGGCTCAGAAATTAAATAACTTGCCCAATGTTCCAAATTAATAAATGACTGAACTGGGAGGCAGAGTCAGATCTACTCAGTGTAGAACTGGACTTTCCTCTGCCCAACTATTTTGAGGAAATGTACCAGTAAGCATTACTAAAAAATAAAGGGAAGGAAAAAAAAATAAATAACTGGGAAGGAGTAGTTAGTTCTGTGTCTCCAATAAGACTGAGAAACTACATTAAGGGTAAGCAGGTACCATTACTGTAAGCATTCTTAAAGCTTTGCCATTAATAAAGACCAAGAATCTCCAAGAGGGCTTATAGACTGCATTAATTCCCTAACTGGACCACAGAACTGGATTTTGTGGAGTGTTTATCAAGTATATCTTGGGGAGTACTGCAATATAGCCCAGAGACGGAGCAGTTTCAGGCTATGTGGAGGAAAAGGGGGATGGAGAGGTAAACATTTAGGACCCAGGGACTTTCCTTGTTCTCCTTGAGGCATAGAATGTAGGTAGTCACTTTTCTAGCTTCAAGTCAGGTTAACCTTGGCTGAACACATCTCAGGAGCTCAATCAATACTTAGGGAATGGAATTGAATTAGAGGGTGCAGCACATCCTCTCATTTCACAGAAAGTACTACCAACAGCAGAACTGTTCAGAGAAAGGAGCTGTGTGAAGAGGGCCCTGGCAACGGCTTTGGGTTGGCTGCTCTGGAGACAGCAGAAGGTCATGTTATGTGAGTCTCTCTACACAATCCACTCATAAATTTCAGAGTTTCTTTCCCTACTCAGTCTCCTCTCCTCTCCTTACACCCACCCCCAAATTGTGACTTAAAGCCTTATGGTGCATTTTCTTAGTGTTTCAAAGGGAGACTAGTTTGCAGTTCTCTTTTCTTCAAACATTTTTATGGTGGTCCACATTGAAGACAAAATGTTGTACTTGAAGCTCGCTCAGAGATAATTGTGACATCTTGGTCTTTATTTGAGCTGCAAAACCCATAGCATTTTGTGGGAAATGAAGCCACCAGAAATTCGAGTCCACATGCTTTCCTGAATTATCAAGTGGAGAGAAAATAGGATTTCAAGGACAAAGAGGGAAGCTGTCTGACTTGCATGACTTCAGGTTTTATCCAGTTGACCTTTCACTTATAAAGGAATGGTGGTGTTTATGTTTTGTTTTGTCTTTTTTTCTCCCACAGAGTATGGTCAAGAAAAATACTGATATCTCCATTTATATGGCACTTTTAGCTTATTATAAGTTTTAAAATATCCATTGTCTCACTAGCCTTGATTGTAGTGAGATAAAGTAAAAAGGTCCGTTAATAATTGCCCTTCATGTCATAGAGGAAAAAAACTGAGACCTGAATGGATAGCACTCTTAACGAGCACAACCCTATTTAACTTATTTAAATATATCTATTGTGCAATTAATATGTGCTCCACACTGTACTAGCACCTGGGAATATGAGGACAAAGGTACTGTCCCTGTACCTAGCAGTCCAGGGAGAAAGATCATCGCGGAAACATGGAAGTGACAATTAGAATCTGTGGTGGTAAGGTCTGCTCACAGTACTGAAGAGGCACATGCTTTTCCAGTGAAAAATGATAGACTTGTGTTGAGAGTGATTCAGAGCAGTGGTTCCCAAACTTCAGTGTGCACTAGAATCACCCGGGGTGCTGGGTCCCCCACAGCTTCTTACTCCACACATCTGGGGTGGAGCCTGACAAATGGCTTTGCAGTATGTGGTGCTGACGCTGCTGGTCTGGGGACCACACCTTTGAAAGCCATTGATTCAGAGACGGGTTGATGTAGGGTTTGGAAGTGTGGCAAACATTAGATGAATCATTAAAGGGACAAGGAGAAGTTATTAATTAAATATCAGAAAGAAGGTTGTTACATTGTTTCAAGAGCCCAGTGAGATGGGTTGTGCCTGCCACCATTGCTTTAAATAGTGCAGCTATGCTTTTAGTTCCTGTCGTATCTATAGGGATTCCTTATGTAATATTTTCCATAAGAAGTTCCACAACCAACTGGGATTTGGTCACAGTGAACTATTATAAAAGGAGGAGGTCAAGGATTTGGGGGTCTCAATAGGCTTTGCTGACATGGGAGTTCTTCCTACATCCGGTCACAGCCAGTGCTCCTTCTGGTTACCAAGGTGAAATTTCCTTTCTGTAGCAGTGATTCTGGAATAATGTTTTCATGGAGAATACCCAAGTGAGAGATAAACACAGCTGTCTGCTAGTGAAAGGTTACACACAATTCCTCTCAAGGGCCTGGGGAAGGCAAGAAATGTGTAGCACTTTTAGCTCGATACTGTTTCCAGGGGTCATTTTATTGGGAACATAGGGTAATTAGTAAATTCTCTGGCCCATTTGGCATTTGTCTTATTGATCTCCTGATATTTTATAAATGTTTTCATTCATGTACTGCTATTTGCTCTCCTTACATAACCCTTTCTAGTGTGTTTCTGGAGAAAGTGTTTGGGGAAAGATGAGACAATTATATACAAAGATATTTGTATATTAATGCACCCATCAAACCAAGAGTAAAATGAGGGAAAAATGAAAGCCATGCCAAAATTTAAGCCAGTGTTTTCATAATATGTGTGGATAACAAATCATATTAAATACTTGTTAAAAATAAAATCTCTAGATTTGAAACTACTAAATCAAAATTCCCAGTGGAGTACCTTAAATCTGTATTTTTAACCATTTTTTCAAATGATTCTTATGCAGTCAACTCATCGTTGGGTATTTAAAAACCATAGTTTCAGGCCACCAAGTCACCTATATATGGCTTTATTTGATGTGTTCAACCAGGGCCAGTCTGCAATGTGAGAATCGATGCACAACCTGTGGGCAGCTTAATCTTATCACCCACCACTACCATTTTTATTTGCCTCTGTGCGTCTTAACTTCCCACACATAATATGTTCAAGATAAATATTCTCTAATGATCCTCTGAGGAACAGGCAGCAAACACTGAAAAGAATACAGTTTACAGGACCACCCTCAGGGAAAAATGTAAACCAGTTCTAGGCTTGTAAATGTTGCCTGACTCTTAAGTATTTAAGATGGGCTTCAGCATTTGGTATCACTGAAATAATGCAGTTGCTGCAGCATTTGCAGAGTATTTGGGAAGAGAGACTAATATAATTCCTTTATCTTTTTAGGTCCTCAAAACAGTCTGCCTTGGAGCATTATAACCCCTCACCTATAGATGGGGGAACTGAGCCTCAGCATAAATAACTGTCTTATTGTCACACAGCTAAAAAGTAACAGTGTCAGTGCTCAAACCCAGATCTTTGTGGTTGCAAAGTCTATGTTTTTTCATCATATCATGTAATGCCTATGCAGTTTATCATGTTTTCTGTTACCAATAACACTGATGAATGCCAAGATGCATTCTGAGGAAACAGCCATGTATCTGGGATTGCTTGACTAAGGGTCCTGGGAAGGAGGGCTGTTGGTGCACGGAAGCTATGGCACACAGAGGATGAGAGCATGTGCTCTAAATTCAAACTTAAGTTTAAATACCTCCAATGACCTCAGGATCATTAAGTCTCAATTTTCTCATCAGTGCAATGGACATACTTTGCCATTCAGAGGGTCATCATAAGAATTGCATGCTGTGTTATATATACAGTACTCCACACCAGGACTGGAGGGTAGTAATTATTGAATACCTCCAACAAGCTGGAGTTATTATCATCCCCAGGTGGTCATGTAGGCCCGCTTGACCCATGTCAAGTACATTGAGAGATCATATTGTGGTTTTCTTTTATTAAGAAGCTGTATTTTAATAAAATCATGTTCATGAAATAATTTTTTTCAGTGTAATTCTGCTTCCATATAATGTAATGATTCTTGATAAATGTGATTTTAACTATGTGATTAAAATAGTTTGAGTTTGTATTGTCATAAAGCAGAGTTCTGTAAGAGGAAAACCTTGAATTTTGAATCCATACAGGATTGGACTCAACTGTCTACACCATCAATTTCTAGTTGTATGAACTTGGGCAGTTTCTCTGAGACTCAGTTCTCACTTTTAAAATGAAGATACTTATATCAATGTAAAATGGTTATTGTGAAAGTTAACTGTTGAAAGGATCTAATAACATGTAAAATACCTGGCAGTTAGTAAAAGTATATTTAAGAATGCTTTCAGCAGCAAGTAACAGGACCCAATACACGCCTGTGGCTTAAACAAATAGGGTTCTATTTTTTCCTGTGGACAAAATGCCAAAGAGAGACAATTAACGACACTGGGTGAGCTGCTCAGTAAAAATGACATAAACTTTCTATCCTTCCTACCAGCCTTGGGACATTTTCTTTTATCCTAAAGTTGTTACCTCATGATCATAAGATGACATCCACATTTGACTTCAGTTTCAAGAAGAAAGAAGGAGTGAAAAAAAAAAGAATTAAAAGGCTTCTCTTCAGGAGACTTGGGCTTTGTATTCAGAAATAGAATCCTCCCCCGGCAGAGAAAGCCTTTTATAGATCATTGGACAGAACTGAGTTGCATCCTCCTTTAGCCCCATACCTG
Organism: Tadarida brasiliensis; assembly: GCA_030848825.1. Classification (NCBI taxonomy): domain Eukaryota; kingdom Metazoa; phylum Chordata; class Mammalia; order Chiroptera; family Molossidae; genus Tadarida; species Tadarida brasiliensis. The sequence goes on from CM061264.1 coordinate 52,476,488, forward strand.
TGGGTTATGGAACTGCCACTATTCATACCTGGACTGGAGCAAGGCAGGGTCTGGTTTACATGAGGTACAAGGATCTCAGCTAGATCCCTGACACAATAGGGTCCTATCAGTCAAGTAGACAGATATGGGTGGGCCACAGAAAATATCTGCCACAGCGGTTGTTCAATAAAGGCTAATTTAAATCTCCCTTATCTAATAAAAATGAATACATTTATAAATAAAAAAAAATCCCTGACCAAATTATAAGTCCTGATATTTAATTCATGAAAATATGACCTCTAGACTCATATATACTGTAGGATTCATGAATTTGTTCTAAAAAGAGAGCCAGACTTTCAAGAAATAGGCTTAATAATTTGGATCGGCTTTTTTTTTTTTTTTTTTTTTTTTTTTTTTAGCATGGATTCCAAAGAACAGATTTCAATCTAAATATTGGAGGAGATTAATAGCAACCTTTGGGTCACTTTCAAAGAATGCTAGTCTTGGCTAAAGACTTAGGTAATAGAACTATCTGGGAGCATAAGATTTGCATTGGACCTTTTCCCAGAATTGCATTAGTCAGGCATGGTAAATGGAGGAGGGAAGAGCTGGAAACACAGCCAACAGTTGAGAACTGCTTCTTCTCATGTGGGAAGGTTTGACTTAAAAAGTCTGGACATCATTTTATTATAGGTATATTCCAAGCCAAGATCTGACTCCTACTTACATTTCTAGCCTCAAATGTCACCACTCTCCTCTGCACCACAGCTCCTTGACTCCCCTGCCAGCCCCCCCAAAGCTATGCTATCTCTGTTACAAACTGCCTGAGTACCTGATACTTCCCTTTGTATCACATTCAACACTTATAAATAAGTATGTAGTTACTTGTGTAATTATGGTTTGCTATCTCTTATTCAGTAGAATATAAACCCTTTGAGGTGCTATATCCTTAACACCAACAGTGTTTGTGACACAGTAAGCAATCCATAAATATTTATTTTTGAGCATGTATATTTAAAATGTGCCACTTAAGAAATTTATCTGAAAATCCAAATATACAGACAGATTGGGGAGGAGGAAGTGAATTTTCACTTCATAAAATAATTTCCCAGAGGAGTCCTTTAAACATGGAGCTTCTTTCAGGCATTTAAAATAGGATTTGATTTACCAGAATTTGATTCACATTACTTTTCAGGAACACACACACGCACACACACACACACACACACACACACACACCTAGTGCAAAGCCATCTGCTACAAATACACCCTCTAAATTCCTCATTTCCAGGCATGACCCAAAGGCAATTATAGAAAAAAAAGAAAGAAAGAAAAGGGGGTAAAAAAGCAAGCTAGTTCTAAAATATGAGCCCAATGATTAAAAGAACAGAATTATGATGAGAAAGATTAAATGGCTCATAGGGACATTAGGATAGGATTATGTGGCCCTCAGTCATCCCCTGCTCTTTCTCCTAATAGCAGGTTTGATTTTGAGTTGGTTCTGGGCGTGAATCTGCTCTGTGCAGGACTCAGGGTCAGTGTGGGCTTGGGGGTGGGTGGTGATGGAATACTGAGACCTGGGTAATGATGAGAAAGGCAGCGCCAGTCCCTGTGCACCCACTGTGCACCACGCGCGGTGCTATGCACTGGACTTAGATCATCACTGCTAAACACTGAACTCCTACCTGCCACTTCCTCACTTCATAACTTCCAGAAGGCATTTGCTTTCTTATCATTCAGTAAGTGAAACAGATGATGTTGACTTTAACTTCCTCATAAAATAAGGCTCAAAGGAGGTGATGGGTATGAATATACTGTCGCCTATGAGGTATTTGAGAAGTAGAAGACATTTAACTATGGTTTCTATTTGTATTTACTTATATATTTTCCACACATACAAATATATATATATATATATATATATATATATATATATATAGTTATAGTTATAGTTATAGTTATAGTTATAGTTATAGTTATAGTTATAGTTATATATGTTTACTTATGTACTTTGTATTTTTATTTATATTTATTAGTTTCAACAGACATTTAGTTGGGTCTATGCTTAGGATATAATGGTAGCTGAGAAGCCATGTAGCTCATCAATCTTTGAGATTAAGTAAAGACTCCTTAGAGAAAGAGAAATTTGCCTCTTAAAGGACAAGGAAGAGTTGCCCAGGTGAAGTGGGGCAGAGGAGGGCTGGGCATGCCAGACAGATGCAATGGAATGAGCAAAACTGAAAAAGGCAATAAAGAATATCCAACAGTTGTCTCTGGAAAGAAAATCAGGACTTGAGTCAGAGTGCCAAACAATGAGGCTGGAGAATTACAGAAGGCCAGGTTACCTAGGGCATTTCATACCCCACCAATGTGTTTGACCTATATTTACAGAGAACAAATGAGATGTTTTCAGCAGAGGAATGGCATGGTTGTATTTGTATTTTAGGAAGATCACTTGGAGGTAGCATGAAAGATAGATTTGAGAGGACCCAAACTAGGAAAGGAAAGCTAAGTTAGGATGCTAAAACAATAATTCTAGCCTGATGACAAGGTCTCAACAGGAGAAATGGTGGTTGGGATGGAGAGGAGGGAATGCATTCCCTGAATATATGTGTACAGGGGAAGAGTTTCACCTGGGCAAAATCTGGTTGCTGATTAAATATGCAGTAAAGAAGAAAATGTAAAAGAAAATCCATGGGGAATCCAAGATCTATAAATATTTTTTTCTGGATGAATGGGTGAATGGATAGATGGATGGATGGATGGATAATTTGGGTACGTAAATGCTGAAAAACTTTGATTTGGTTTTGGACCTCATGAAGTACCAGAGATTTGATTTTGATTTTACTCCTATCCGTCTGATTATTCAGTCAAATTATTCAGCCACTCAAATACCCACATTCCATGAATTCTACCATGTACCAAACACTGTGCTGGGCTTCACTGACATGCAAAATTAAATAATGCTGGCCATTCCCTTTGAGAGGTTTACATTCTTGGTAGGAAAAGAAGACTTATAGATCATCTAAGGCATCCTGGGGGCAAATGACGTGTGCAGAAGATCAGTGGTTCAAGTCCTCAGACATGAAAAAGGGGACAGGATGGCATGGATGGCTTCATGTGACATGTGCAACCTTATCTGGTCCTTGAAGGAGAAGGAGGACACATTTAGGTCAAGGGAACAGGGAAGGAATCACTAGCAGGGAGAATGAAAGGAGTTAAAGGGTGAGGGAATCGGCAGAGCTGTGTTTGAGGATTGTAGGCAGACTAGTGTGTCTGGAGAAGCCCTCCCTCCAGTCTAGCCACATATGGGATATTCTGAGTGGGCCAGTTCTGTATGGTCCTCTTTGCTCTGTCACAGCAGATCTCTGTACGGACCTTTGGCATCTACCTATTGTTTTAGCTGTCAAATCACTCAACCTCCTTATTGAGCACTGAACCCAAATAAGTGGAGTTGAGGGATGGGGTCCTGTTCAACCAACCCCCTCAGAGATAGCCTGTAAGACAGCCGTGAGGAAGCACTAGTATTCTATAGATCTCAGTTTGGAAACCCTTGGGCTAGTCCAGTCCCTTCCTTTTATAGGTGGGGAAACTTGGGCCTGGAGAGGGGATGAGAACTGCTCAAAGCCACATACACTAATAACTCCTGACTCAGTGGAGTTAAGCTGTAAATAAAACTCCTATTTCCTGGGGCAAGGCTGAGCTGGAACAGTTCCTATATTCTTGGTTGGAGACAAGCACCCTGTTAAATCATATGCTGTCTGGTACTTGACCCTTTTTGGACATTTTTAGTTGTCATTGCCTGGGTAAATCCAGAGTCTGCGAAAGCCCCACGTGGTTTCTGCGGAGGGTGGTCCGAAGCCACTCAGCAGGCTGCCCGTTTGAAAACAGTGGGCAGAGGAAGGGAATATGCTTTGGCAGGAGGCACAGTCGCGATTTGCCTTGTACTGCGTTAGAAAAGAGCTAATTTTCCCTGCTCTGTGTTCTGAGGAAAACATCCCCACTTTTGACAGATGTTCTAATTCAACAATTAGCAGTGACTAGGACATGCAAAAATTACCAGTTGCTAAAGCCTCACTCAGCCAAAGGGGAGACAGAGAGTATTTTTATACCCGGCAGCCTTGGGCTGTGCAGCTTGAAGCACACACTTGCCCGGCATGTCTCTAGCTTATGTGTTTCACCACTAACTGTAATTTATTTTTAAATATTCTAAAAGTGTGCCTATCACGACAGCTCTGGGTGGGGGGAGGAGGAACGAAAAGCATGCGATGGTGAACGAAATGGCCTTCATTAAAGAGCTTCCTTTCCAGCCCTTGGTACCATTATGTCCTGGGAAAGGCTGGCAACCCTTCAGCCAAGGGGCAGCTTTGTTAAGAGAGCCCCCAAGTGGGACACTTCTGTTCCAGCAAATGATTCGTCCCTTCCTTGCCACTCAGGTATTCTGAGGAAAATTGAGACAGGAGATTGGTTTCAGTGCTCCCAGCTCCTCTCTCTCCATTGTTCTCCCCTGTTAATATGCTTCCTCCGTTTGTCTATGGCACATCAGGTTATCCCATAGCTCTATTTTTTTCCTACAAAGTCTTCTGTCAAAAAAATTCAATCTCAGTATTTTAAAATGACCGTTGACAGCTGTCATTTCCAAACCTTTCGATTATCCCTATTTTAGTAAAGCAAATAAATGCCTGCGTGCAAATGAGCAGGTGCTCACAATACAAGTGTATTCATAAAACATGTTCACAGTATACATTTAGGAAACTACTAATAATCATAGTGGATACAACGAATATTAATAATTTCAATAAATTTGACCAACCTGTTGTCAAATCTGGTTTGAATGTCACTCTTTTTTTATACATTTTTTTTCTTTATTGATTTTTAGAGAGAGGAAGGGAGAGGGAGAGAGAGATAGAAACATTGATGAGAGAGAACATTGATTGGCTGCCTCCTGCATGCCCCCCACTGGGGATCAGGCCTACAACCTGGGCATGTGCCTTGACCAGAATCAAGCCGGCGACCTCTTGGTACATGAGTCGACACTCAACCACTGAGCCACACCGGCCAGGCTAAATGTCACTCTCTACTTTTGGATGTGGTTAGTGAAGGCCTCATGTCAGGAGCAGCAGAAGTCTTAGTTGTACCTTTTTTTTTTTTGTAGTTAGATAGTAAGTAAATTATTTGTATTGTCTTGACTATGCAGTTCCTCAGAGAGGTTTGTTATAAGTCACAAGTGCATTTTGTGCTAGTTAGCTTGTCTAATATCAGATAATCTGCTCTGTGCAACTACTTTTTGTAAATGATAATATGTAGCAATACCCCCAAAGCAGCTCCCAGTGCAGGTGGCACTGCCAGCGTCTCCACCTGTGAAGTCCTGCTCTTCCAACAGGCATGCTGTCACCGACACGCGGACTCCAGGCAAGAGGCTCTCCATCTGATTATTAGATATTAGCCTTTTTTCTTCAATTCTTTTTACATTAAACAATCAAAGTTCTCCTATTCACTTCTCATTCCTTAGCTGTTCATTTTGAGCAGTCCACTTTGGAGGCTGCGGATGGGCTTTGGTGGATGGGCCCCTCTGTCCTCCCTACAAGGCATCCATACATCTGGATTGCCTGAATGGTCTGCATTGGTTATGAGGCCTCAGAGCAAAGCTGTGTGCAATGGGGGCAAATGCTCAGAAACCTGGTTTCTAGGAGTTAAGGGTTATACACAATCCAGTTCAAGTTCTTCAAATTTGCATTTGCAGGTGACTCTGTGTATAGCCCAGGAAGGTATGGTTGGCCTGGTTGTGAACAACGAGCCAGGGTGTGCCCTGACCAGCCCTCGTGGGTACTGCATTCTAAGGGTCAGTGGAGCTCTTTCTGACTTGGTCCCCATTTCCCTCATCACAGTCTGCTCTCTCTCTCTCTGGCAATGGAATTACCTGCTACTTTCTTCTGCTCACCATTTCAGACACCCATAGTAATCATGAGTAGAGCACATCCTGCTCCCCACATTCCGCTTCTTGCTGGTTGCTGTGGGTTCTGCTCTGCAGTGTCTCTCCCATTTGGCTACTCTTCTCTACCTTCACTGTTAGCACCCTAATTTGGGCCTCATTCTTTCTTTTTTTTAAAATTGATTTTAGAGGGAGAGAGAGATAGAAACATTAATGAGAAAGAACATTGATTGGCTGCCTCCTGCATGCCCCCCACTGGGGATTGGCCCACAACCTGGGCATGTGCTCTGACCAGGAATTGAACTGGCGACCTCTTGGTGCATGGGTTGACGCTCAACCACTGAGCCACGCTGGCCGAGCGAGCCTCATTATTTCTTACCTGAATTGGTATAACAGCCCCCCACCCACCCACTGACATCCCTGTTTCCTGTCCCTGCTCACTGAAATCTCGTTTTCACACCAATGCCACCTCCAAATGTGCCTCTTCTTTGCTTGGAAATTTTCAATGGCTCCTCCACTCCTTATACTATTGATTAATCAGTGGTGGAGGGTGGCATTCACGCTCACAACTGCGTGTGCCCAGCCTGCTTCTCTGACTTCCTGCACTGCTCTGAAATTCGTTATTGTCCAGACAGATGAATCCTTCTGCTATTCATCGAACATTTCCCGCATTTGCACACCGTTGTGCTGTTGTTCCGATTTTCTCTGCCTGAAGAATATTCCCCTATCCTCATGCTTTAATCCAGTCATTCAGCTGCTACTTTGGGAGCACCTACTAAGATTTTCAAAAGCTCTCACCATAAGATGTCTACCCATTTTTCCAGATCTATGTCAAATATATCCTCCACCATTAAGCCTTTTTTGTTGTCACAAAGCAATGCCCTTCTAAACTTTCTCAGTATTTTTTCTTATGGCACTTTTTAAAACATATTTTTTCTCACATGTTGGCTAAAACCATTTAACCAATAGTTCGTCTGTGCCAAGCACTGTGATAGGTCATACATGATTATATTTAATACTCCCAATACTCTTGCTGAGTCTATAATCTTATCTTAATTTTAAAGATGAGGAAAATGAAGTTCAGAAAAAAATGTAACTTGCCCAAGGCCAAATCACTGAAGAGTTTGAGAGTTAGGAATCAAACAAAGCCCTTCTTCTGTCCTAATTAGATGATGCCCTGATTATGATCATCACTGTGCTTTTTCATCACCAATAATACCACAAACTCCTTGAGGACATGGGCTATGTCTTATTTACCTCAATGCTAGCCATGTCATATGTATTCAGAATGGAACTGGTTGAGTTGCAGTCGACCAAACTGTACCTGGAGGCACCTTGGGGAAGGGAAGTCAAAGGAGGTGGTGTTTTCAACATGCCTTGAAATTGGCAAACCCCACTAGCACGGGCCTTTCCACACACAGATCAGAAAAGGGCCTGACTCACTCAGTCGCCCAGTCCACATAGGTCTTCCTTTCCTCGCCTTCCAGAGTCGCTGCTGCCTGACTCCTGGCTGCCACACAATCTGTTGTAGCTTTAAATATCCACTGTGTTAATGCTGATTACTGAAAAACTGGCAATTAAGTTTTCATGGCATAATTTCTATGTTGCACTGGAACAGTGCTAATAGTACACTGTGTCTGTCCCTTCAAAGAGCCCACCTGTTTGGGGGGGAGATGGCAGCAGGCCGGAGATGTGGGCTGCTCGGCAAAGTGCTGGTGTTAGTTACAGGATTTGATCCCCGCATCAGGAACACGGAGGATCCGAACCGCAGTGATGGTGAAGGTGTGGCCCCTCCTCCAACCCAGCCCTGGGCCTGACCAGAGTGAAATTTGTCTTCAGACTCAAAGGAAACCTTCCTCTTTGTCCTCTGTCACTTTATATTTCCTGGTATTTCAAAAGGCAACAAGAGCCATATATCATAGGGTGGCTCCCTTCTGACCAGCAGCCAAGACCACAGAGCTTTCATAAAGTTGTACCTGCGCCAGAGGAATTTCTCTGTGTCTCGTGTGTACGGCTACACTCACAGTCCCAGCCTTCATTTCCCACCGGTTTCTCCACCTTAAGCTCATTTTTCATCTCTGCTCCATGCCTTTGGACCAGAACCTTTCTTCAAACTAAATCTTTATTTCCCCTGTTCACTATATTGTTTAGGAAGCTGACTTCTGTTCCTCTTTGCTCTGGCTTTAGGCCCCGGAGCTAAGGGCCAGCCAAGCAGAGAGTCCAGAATCCTCCACTCCAGCCAGCTCTGCTGTGCTGGGAGCTGAGTGGCAGGCAGGCCAGTACGGAGCCAAAAATGGAAACGGAAAGGACTGCAGCTGGAGGGCACTGGCCCAGCTACAGATGGCCCCGGAGGGAAAGGCCATCAAGTCCAATGTCACTTCCTCCAGAGCCTGGGGAGGAAGCCAGCACCGAGGCCCATATGGTCCTATCTGGTGGTGAGGACACGGGGATTAGAGCCTGGTTAGTGGCCATATGCAAAGTCCAACTGGTGGCAGCTGTGGGAACGTGAGTGGTTTGCACAGTTTGGAGAAGTCTACTCTAGTCGAAGGTGCGTTAGACATAATGAAGCGGAATTCGAGCTTCGGAATGAAACGGACTTGGGTTCTGATTCTTGTTCATCCCTAACTAGCTCTGTGACTAGGGGCAACGTCACCTCTGTGAGCTTTGGTTTCCTCTCATTAAACAAGGAGACGTAATAATTGCCTCATAAGATTGATGGGATTTAAATATGGTATTATACATCAAATACCTCACACAGAGGCCGACAATACAGACAGTTATTCGTATGAGCTGGGAGGACTGAAGCCCCAGAAAAGGTGAGAGAATGTAGACAGATGGTAGATGGTGACTTGTGTTCGGGGTCTCAGCAGTGGAAATAAAGTGCAAATCAGGAAGCGTGGTCAGAAGACCAGGGTACAGATGGGCACACTGAGCCAAGAGCCAGGAAAAGACAATGTCCGAGCCCCCTGGTACACCTGACTCAGGCAACACAAACTACTAGAGACCTCACCAGCTGGTAGGTCAGAGGCTGCCTCTATCAGGGTTGGTTCTGAAATTGGGCGGGGGGCGTGGCACCTAGGGATGAGCAGACAAGGGCATTGCAGAGTAGGCCAGCCTCTCAGGTAGACGATGAGAGCAGCTGCCTGAGACATCATGGAGAAGGCACTGCCTCACCTGGCCAGGAGCTGTGCAGCCACCTGGCATCCTGTCCCAGGAGCCAGGAGCACAGGTGGCAGTGACAGTGTACTTGGCTCTTGCCTTAGAGGACCTCAGGGCAGAGATTACCGGTGTTTAGGAAGCAGCATGGAGCAGAGTAGAGTCATCCTGCAAGGAGGGAAGCAGATTAGAAGTAAGGTGCTGAGATGTGCCCACTGACAAGGCCTGGCTAGTCCCTTTGTTGCTTTTGCTGGTTCTTGGCAAATGTTTCGATACCTAACTTTCTGAGCTCTTGTCACAGCCATGATGATTAATGTGTGTGTGTATGTAAATAAGACAAGATTGAGCATTAGAAAATCAATGGGTATGGTAATCAAGTTGCCGACATATTTTAAGGATCTCATTATTTCAGTCTATCTTCCCATATTAATCATGACTTCTATAAGCATCCCTACCCAAACCTTAAAATCCGTGAGGGCAGGGAGAATTCCCAGTGTCTGCCTAGCACAGAGTAAGTGCCTGGAAAACATTAATTCAATGAATAACCTGTATTTAAGTTCCTGCATGGAACACTTGAACATACTGTTTCCAGTTTTTGTCATTACCCTATGAAGTATCATTAACCAAATTGTACAAGTGACGAAACTGAGATACAGAGACAGTCCATGCAAAATGTATAAGTTTCAGAGTCGGGAAAAACCTTTTACCCCAGTTCATGTGTCATATAATATGTGTAGATTTGTGATTTGGAAACATGGTGATTCATCATTGTAGCTCTAACCCAGAATGGAGAACACTTCGGAATTTGGGGGTTAGATGGAGAGAATAAAGTGTTGGAGAGGGGAGGAATAGGGTCTGCCATTTCCAGAATGGCATGATTTACATCAACACTCTTTGTCTGGTATAGTATTGCTAGATTTAACAAATAAAAATACAGAGTTCCTGGGTAAATTTGAATTTCAGATAAAGAAGTACAATTTTTATGTAAGTAGATCTCAAAAATTGCATGGCACACACTTACACCCCCCCCCCCAAATAATACGTCATTTATCTGACTTTTAAATTGAACTGGGCATCCGGTGTTTTATCTGACAGCCCTACTCTAGATTGATCTATAGGATAGTTACCAGAGACGTTAGTTAAGATTGGTGGGGATGGAGTTCTGACCGAGAAGGCAATCTACATCATCGGAACAAGTCTGTGGAACTGCGTGTCTTTTCAGGCACTCAGCAAACATCTGGGGGGCCATTCTCTCGTTCTAGGCACGGTGAAGAAGGGAGAAATGTCTGGGTGCCAGTGAATCCTCCTTTAGTGCCCATCAGAGGGCAGAAGAACGTGTACAGGTTACTGTGATGTTAGGAAGAATGGGGCACATTGCTGGGGGAGAGTCAGAATAGCCTGGATACAGGGAAGGTTTCTTGAGGGGGAATTTACCCCAGTGAAGCTTTGCTGAGTGTCATTTTCCTGTTCCCATTCCATAATTTCAGCTCCATACGCCTGCTGAAATGATCCCCCAAAATGCACATCTATATACATCCCTGCCCTTGCTTCAACTTTTTAAATGGTCCCCATAACCTTTTTAAGTAAATAACCAAATGCTTCTACTTGGAATAAAAGTCTCTGTCTGACAGAGACACCATGAACTGGCCAGCCTCATCACTACTCTGCCTTGGTATAAAGAAGTGTCCTAGGGGCTCCGTCAGCTCTCCTTGACCCCATGCCTTCCCCTCAGTGTGGTCCTCTTCCTGACATGACTTCACCTTTGCCTCACTTGCCTAAATCCTAATCTCTTATACACGGCTACTAGGTATGAAGCACCTTCTAGTGGGCCAGCTCTTTATATTATTTAGTCCTCCCAGACGCTGCTGCGGAGTCCCACCTCCTTGAAGTGCACCTCTTCCTGCCTGTCATCCTGTGAGCCTCTCCCATTGGCTTTCCTTTGTCAGCGCACCTGCAACCGGGGTGGTCACGTCAGTTCACTCTCTGAGCTTTGTGAACAACAGAAAGGTAGCATCTTATTTTTGCCTGTATCTTTAGAATCTAACGCCATGCTAGGCACTTAGGAAGGACCTAGACATTTGTTGTACGAATGAATTGATATTTTAAGGAAATTAAATAGTCCTTGTAGTAACATTCCTACTAATAACAATAGCTCTCATTTACTGAGCCTGACTCTATATTAAATATTTTATATACATGGCTTCATCTAATATCCACAGTGACTACATGAAATAGACATTTTTTATAATCTTCATTTCACAGATGAGGAAACAAAGGTTTAAAATGTTAGGTGATTTGCCCAACCTAATGGCGGCACTGGCATTCAAACCCAGGTGTGGCTGACTGCAGAGCCTGCGGTCTTAATCCCTAGGCAGTCCTGCCTCTCAAAGGTCCCCTAAGACTGTCATCATCTTCCCTAAGCCAGTCTCCTACTCTTTTCCTAGTGAGTTAAATGCACTTGTCACATCTGCTACTCAGGAAAACCCAGTTGGGCCAAAGAAAACATCTCTGTTGGGAGAATCAGGGCTTATGCAAATATCCAGACGATGAGGAGGCCTGCAGTGTTCCTTTGTGCCCTGCTTGTAATAAATAAGCCAGGACAGCATGCTTAGGTCATTAACAGAGATAGATAGAGCCAGCCAAATCATTGCTTTGCATTTGGCAAAATGGAAATGCTGCTTCCTCTTTGTGGAGCAGGGTGGTGAAGGAATTCCACAGCCTTTATGTGCTTCATGAGGATGGTTGCCTATGGGAGAAGAAATAAGAGGTAGGAGATGCCTCCAAAGGGATTTATGCAAAAGTCACTACCAGAGAAGGCAAATGAAGGGGCTGGCTAGTGCTGCACCTGAATAGTAAAATCTAGTTTGAGATCTGTGTACAAGTCCCTGCCCCCAACCTCGCCCCCTGGGACCTCAGTGTTCTCCATAAAGTGGGGTGCATCCTCACAGTAGAGCAGGACTTCCCACGGTGTGTGCTGATAAACACTAGTTCTGTGGTGTGTTAGAAAGCATTATATGGTGGAAATCATGTCAAATTTAAAACAAAAAAGATAGTATGTTTGCAAAAGGTTTGTTGTTCCAGTTTTCTGTTCTTTGCTGCAGGATTTCTCAGGGCCTTCAGATGCTAATGTAAATGACTAATATCCCAGAGGTCACGTATTAGGTGGCATGTCCCAAACTTGACCAATCACCAAGCCACATTTTCAAAGAGTTTATTATGGGGTAGAGTTTCCCAGGACCTAGCACAGGGGAATGGTACGCTAGAGGTGTCTGGGGGTCACTGGTCTGAAGGAGAGCTGGGCTGCCGCTTCCGCTTGCTGAGGGGCACCTAGCGGGCAGCGGAGCTGATTTACCTTCGGGTGGGGGAGGGGACACACGGATGTACTTTCTTGTCCAGTTATATGCCCAAAGCTTCCTCACTTAGTTCCTAAAATCCTGTCGGAGACAAACAGCTTCACAGTGTGCTTTGAGTTTATAAATTTCATTTTTTCATTTAACAAATTTATTGAGCCACAATTGAGTGCCATGCACACTGTGTTAGATGGCAAGAATACTAAGCATGAGCAGAACAAATATAAACATTTTTTGTTTTTTATCCTCACCCGAGGACATTTTTGCATTTATCTTCAGATAGAGTGGGAGGGAGGGAGGGAGGAAGAAAGGGAGAGAGGGAGGAAGAGAGAGAGAGAAACATCGATGTGAGAGAGACACATCGACTGGTTGCCACCTGCACAACCCCAACCGGGGCCGGGGATGAACCACAACTGAGGTACGTGCCCTAAGCGGGAACCAGACCCGAGACTCTCTGGTCCGCGGGCCGACACTCTAACCGCTGAGCCAAACCGGCCAAGGCCAAATATAAACATTTTGTATAAATGATCTCATTTAATTTTGTAAGGCACCCCCACAACAATGGTTGCACATATTGTATAGTAGATGACAATCACAGCCCTCCCGGAAATACACATTTTATTCTTCCCATTTAATAGATGATTAAATTGAGGTCCAGGAGCTTAAGTATTAGAATAATTAGTGAGCATTGGTACCAGTATACAAACCTAATTCTGTTGAAGTGCCAAGGATAATTTTAATTCTTTCACAGTTTTTTTCTTGTTTTATGGGTGTGCTTTTTGTTTTTGTTTTTTCCAATCAGGCTGACCTAGATAAGTAGTCAATTGATCAATGAAAGCTTTGGTACCAATTCAGGACTGAGCTTTTAATATCTTCTCGGTCAGGAATGAAGAAAGTTACTAAAATTTATGAAAATATCTATTACTTATCCATTTCTGCATAATAAATCACCCCAAAACATAGAAGCTTCAAACATAAGCCATTTTACTTGCTCATAGTACCTCCGTTGGACTCATTTGAAGTCACATGGCAACAGTCATCGGGCAGTTCAACTGGGGTTGGAAAGTCTAACATGGCCTTGTCTTCATACATGATGGTTATTGCTGCCTCATGACAGGGCCTCCTGCGTCCAACAGGCCCTTGTGGGATCTTCACGTGGGGTGGTGGTATGCTCAAGTCTCTGAAGAATTAGGATCAAGAACTCCCACACCATCAGTTCCCCCACAGTCTGCTACTCAAAGCAAGTCATAGAACTAGCCCAGAATCAAGGGGCAGGAAACGGACCCTCATTCTTAAGGGGAGAAGCAGCAAAGTCACACTGCAGAGGGCCCTATGGAGAGAAATCATTATAGCCATGTTTGCAAACACTCAACCGCTATTTTAGCAGGCATTTCTTTGAAAACTTGCTCGGGCAATGCACCCTTTTCTGAGAGTCTGTCTCCCTGTCAGTGGGATAGGGATCCCTAGTAAAGAGCTGTTCAGAAAAGAGACCCTTACCCAAGAAGGTGTCAATCCAATGCCAAGCTGAGTCAACCAGATTCTTTCTTAAGAATTTTGAACTATGAAAGAGAGATGTAAGTTGACAGTCAGCGATCCTGGAATCAAAAACCCTTCCATGCAGTCATTTCTCTCCCTATTCATGGAGAAGCAGAGATACGCCATTCATTCATTCATTCACTCATTCATTTATTCAAAAGTATTTACGGTACACCCATTGTGTGCTTGGCACTGTATTAGCTACTGGGCCCACTTGACTGAAAGAAAACAATTAAAGCATGTCCATGGGGATGAGAGAACAAACCCACATTTCCAAAGAGACAGAGGCTCTGGTTCTCCAACCTGTCTATGACAGATTATACATCCTGCCCTTCGCTGCTCTAAGTTGCCCCTGGAACTGGACAGTACTGGACAATAAAAACCTTTATTTCCCTGAGCTGGTAGAAATGGGTTCTGTTACTTCTATCTAAATGAGCCTGGATAGAATATTCTCTTGAGAGAAGCTATCAGTTACTTTCTGCATCAGCAGAGAGAATATAACATTGGAACAAATTGTCTACCATTCTGGGACTTTGAGTAATTAGTACCTGGGTAACATGGTCATTGGGATTTGGTAACATCATTCCCTCAAGATGTCAAGCAGATTCTTCTTGATTTTTATACAGCAAGATAATTCTAAATATAGCAAATCTCTACTTGCTTACCAGGTACAAAATGACTCAGGAGGAAAGAAATAATCTTATCTTTCTGATAATATTTATTTATTCAATGTTCCAATGATTATTTTCTGATTGCCTACTGTGTGCCAGGCACCACTCTAGGCATTAAGAAACATCAACCACACCAACTGACAAAGGTCCTACCATTGTAAAGCTTATAGGCAAGCACATGGTTCCCAAGTTATGAAAAGTGAGAAAAACATAGAGAGCATTTTCACTCTTTTGGTCTGTTTAGAAATAGATATTTTCTAAAGTAAGTATTTTCTAGAATAGATATTTTCTTATTGAGAAATCCAATGTAATATATCTAGTTTTAAGATAAACATTGTAGAATTTACAAGTGCAATAGAAAGTAAAAACAACAACAAAGATATTAAAAGGAATCCAGTAATGTTGATTTAATTGTTTCTCTGGAATAATTCACTGACTCTCTTGTGAGTCTGATTCTATACTTCTGACATGGTGAAGTGCTGAGCTGCACTGTCCACTGGGGTTGAACTGGTAAGAGTGGGGACAACATACGTATATTATAGCAGGATTTGGGGCATTGTAACTCATCTACTGAATTACTGTTAAGATTCTAAATTTCATTCTTATGAGTGCTGGGCAGTATTTGTTTCTCCTCTGGTAATTAACATCGTTAACACAGGTTTAAATCAGTTGTGTCTTCTATCTTCCCATACATGTGTGAAAAAAAAACTATTTAATTTATTAAAGTATTTTTTAAAATAAATAATCTAAAATATTTTCTGAATTTTATTTTACATGACAGAAGCTTTGACTTATAAAAATGTGACTCCTTTTAGGATAGTAAAAATATTTCTTCTTAAATGACTGGATTTGATTCTTGGTTCTGGGAGTTCAAACATCAGTGTCTTTTCTAAATATTTTATATAGGTTCACATAAGAATATTTATTAAGCCCTGGCCAGTTTGGCTCAGTGGTAGAGCATCGGCTCACGAACCAAACATTAGCGGGTTTGATTCCAGTCAAAGACACATACCTCGGTTGCAGTTCATCCCCGGCCCTGGTTGGGGTCATGCGGGAGGCAACCAGTCGATGTGTCTCTCTCACATTGGCGTTTCTCTCTCTCTCTCCCTTTCTCTTCCTCCCTCTCCCTCCCACTCTATCTGAGGATGAATAGAAAAATATCCTCAGGTGAGGATTTAAAAGAAAAAGAATATTTATTAAATCAATTGTCATGACAAACTCTCCAGGACATTGCAGACACCTCTATAACAGCAAGATGATAGATAGACAGATGATAGATAGATAGAGAGATAGATAGACAGATAGACAGATTTAGAGAGATAGATGTGGATATGTATAGATATTATATATAGATAGAGAGATGATATAGATCTAGCTTCTGATGTTTTTGCTGTATTTGCAGCCTGGGGAATAATTTTCCTCCTGGTGGACTCTTTGAAAGCTTAATCCTAACAGTTGATGATACGCCTGTGCTTGGTACTGTTCCTTTTTGCTCAGCCCACAGAAACATGTCTATACAATTAGCCCAGTTATCAGAACACATTACATAGAGCAATATCATGCACTAACTGTTCAGAAGGACTAGAGGTGGTAGAGCATAGAAACTAAGAATACAGGTCTTGAAGGCAGACAGGTTCAGATTCAAGCTTGGCCACTTACTGGCCACATAACCTCGAACCAATTGCTTAGCATCTCTAAATCTCCAGATTTCTCATCAGTTATGTGGTCACTTTATATTTTTATTTTTTCAAATATATTTTTATTGACTTTTAAAAATTAAAAAAAACTTTTTTCTTTATTGATTTGAGAGAGGAAGGGAGGGAGAGACAGAAACATCAATGAGAGAGAAATATCAATCAACTGCCTCCTGCATGCCCTCTACTGGGGATCGAGCCTGCAACCCGGGCATGTGCCCTGACCGGGAATTGAACGGGGATCTCTCAGTCCATGGGGTGACATTCAATTCACTGAGCCACACCAGCTGGGCAGTTATGTGGTCACTTTAATAACGTCTAGTTCATAAGTATATTGTAAGAAATATATAGAATAATCCAAGCAAACCTCAATGGCACAGAGTAAGTAAGGCACTGTTGTTGCTAGCGTAAGAAGATAGAGCAATAATGGGGTAAAGGGTGGAATATGAGTTAGCAGAACAAGGACTAATGAAATCTTAAATCAGCTCTTCCAAGTTCTTTATTTTGTGGACTGAGAATCAAGATTTTAAGTGACTCACATAGAGTCACCAAGCCAGTTGGGAGAGCTTTGACTTATACACTAGTCCACAGTCAGAGGCAAGATGCTTTTCCACTGGTCTGTTCTTTTATTTTTCCCTCTTATAATAAAAAGGAAATATCTGTGACCATTAGGGTCCGATTATCCGAGTGACTTTTGCGGTAACTTCAATCCAGGACTCCACCACTTAAATGTGGCCTTTTCAAGGAGAAGAAACTTCTGTATCATCAGGATAAAAGGGAGCGTGGTGCTTAAAGAACGGACTCTATCTCTGACTCTATTAACTCTATTTGTATGCTTTCAAACAGAAATTCTCTTGGGCAGATAAGAAGTTGGCACGCTGAAAGGCAATACATAAATTTCCATGCTCAATAGTCAGGGCTTGAGCAGGCTTGTCTGCAATGCAGCCTGCACCGTCCAGAGCTTTCCTCCGGCCTGCGGTCCCTGTGCGTCACTCACGGCTCTGAGCAACAGAGCAAGGTCCTGCTTGTTGTCCAGTGTGCAAAGTCTTGATCTGGGGTGGGAGGGCTGTTCTAAATGGAAATCTACCCCTTCTATCCTCCCATGTATCTCCCCCTCAAGATGCCTCATAAACTATGAGGAGGTAGAGGGTTGGGGGGCGTGGAGGCTGTGGAGTTAGCACTGTATTGTGTGGACAGACACCTGAGGCTTCCTGCTGGACAAGGATGCTGAGTTTCCAGGGCTGAGGATTTGTACCTTATAAATAGATTCTTTACAAAAAGTATGTCTGTAACTTTCCCAGGTGAAGCTCTCATGTAAACCTGGAGAGAGTCGGAGGTATGAAAAATCCATCTCAGTTTGAGATAGCAGCTCAGAACTGCCATAATGATCAGCTGTTTAGTTCTATGGGCATGTCCTCCCATGGTCTCTGATGGGGAGATGTTTGTTCAATCTCTTACGGATTGCTAGGGCAGGCTGTTTTCAGGGGAAAGGTCAAACAAAGAAAATAATAATTTTATGATAAGGGGAAAGTTCATCGCATATAATTAAGTTATACAAAGACATCACCAAAAATTTATTAGAATTAATTTTTTTAATTTAAAGTTTCCAATGTTTTATAGATGCCTTGAATGAAATGGCAAAAGGCTATTTTGCTAACTGTGATTCGAAAATTTGGGGAATGATTTTAGCCTTCTGGGCTCCAAGCTTCTAGTCTGGGTTCTTGGAAAAGGAAAAGAACCATTACAGGTGTGGGCAAAAGTAAGTTTATAGCTGTTCCTATGGAAAACAACACAATAATAAATAAATAATAATACAAGAATCAACTCTGTGTTTGTCCTACTCATAACTGTAAACCAACTTTCGCCAATCCCTGTATATAGACCTTTGGTCTCTGATAATCTAGGTATTATGAATATTTCATCATAATATTTACATAGAGGAATTTTAATGAGTTTAAGTTGCAGAGGCCAAATGATGCTACTAAATAACATTCATTTCGTCAAATGAATATTAATCATAATATTCTAACTGCATGGAAATATGAAGGGGCAGAATGTGTTTGAATTTGAGCCCTGACCCCCACCCACAGTCACTAATATTCTCTTCTGAAATAGCTATAGATGGCCCTAAATGAATTTCTTGTTTTTTCTACCCTGTCCCCCTTTTTTTCCTTTGTTCTTCAATTCCCTGAATCACCCAAAATACTTTTGCTAAAGGCATCTTTGTGTGAGGCCAGTTACTGCCCTTTGTGAACAAGATTCTAATCTGGGAGAAGTATATTTTTCTACTGATGTAAAATAAAATAAAATTTAGGTAATTTGGTGTCTTTAAATTTCAAACCTGAATATTCTTTTTGTTGCTGTGTATCATGGAGTAGCTAAGGAGACAAAGCACTCCCACCCCTCTAGATAAGCCTCAGCAACCTCTCCTCCAATCCGTTTTGGTATACAGGTTGCCATGGTGCCAGAAGGCGGTGGCCTAGATAAAGAATTGCAATACTGAGACTCTTAGAAATGCTCTGTGAAATGTCCTGTCTCTCAGAAAGGCTTAGATTAGTTAGGATCCTTGTTTAACTTCCTGCTTCATTTACATTTCTGAAGGTCCCCAAATGCCCTGGCTACAGTTTTTCTATCTCTATCTCTCCCTTCTCTCTTTATCTCTTTCTCCTCCCCCCCCTTTCACCTTTCTTGTTGTCTTTTACACATATTTATTGAGTACTGCAAATAGTACTGTGCTATAGGAATGGCTCCTGGTAACACAACTCAGCAACACATGTGTTATTTTCCTTTTCTTACACATATTGCACCTGAATGTTAGGGAGGTCAAGTGCCATGATCAAAGTCACACTGGCAGGGGTTTTAGCAGAGCCAGGGTTCAAGCCAAGTTCTGTTTGACTTCATCGTCTCTGCACTTTTACTATATCTGGCCACCTGGGGGTGGGGGTAGGGTGGGAGTCTAAAGGGGTCTGATCACCACAGATGTGCCTCCTAAGGCTTTACGAGTAGCTTGACTTGTTGCTAATTCGTAGACCCCAGTATCTTCTTATTAGTGAAGAAACTGATAGTAAATCTAAGGAAAACAAATACCTGAGGTGGTTAGGTGATTTTCCCTAAAAATCAGAAAATGCCAAAAATCAAAAGATTTCATATATCTATGTAAAAAATGTATTTAGTATATATATATTTATATATATATATAAACATTTTAGTACTGGAGTGTCTTGGTTATACCCTATCATTTAATTTTGAGTCTTGAAGGAATTATTCCAGAAGTCAAGTTTATCGATGTTTTGAAGATGCTAATTCAAAAAGTTGAGACACATGGCTATATGTTAAAATACTTTAAAAGTAATAAAATAGTTTGCTTTAACCTTTTCAAAGACATTTGGGAAAACTGATGAGAATTGGCAGACTGTTTTATTTCTGGCATATGATACAAGAAAAAAATGGTAGTTTCACATTATGTCTGTTTGCTGTCTTAAAGGAGAAGGAGAGGGTGGGACCAGCATTTGCTGATATCCCATTAGGAGCCCAAGTTTTTGTTATGCATATTCATATATGATCTCATTCAATGTTTACATTCTGCAGGTGAAAAAACAAAAGAGAAAACTGATATTCTTAGGTGAATATTTGGCAAATTTTTAAAAGTAACTCATCACACTTTCATCCTGATTTCTATCTAGGTCTACACCACTATTCTCCTGCATTCCCCACATATAGAATATACTACTCTCCCCACTTTTCTTCTTATCTAAAAAGTGAGTCAAGTATCCCTTCCTCCAGGAAGTCTTCCAAGAAAGCCCTGCCTACACTGATCTGTCTCTCTCTTCAGAATTCCTATATGACTACTTTTCAGAATTACAAATGTAGTTCACCTCAGGCTGCCTTAAGTTTATCTCTGTTTCACTGGAATATGTCTTGCCTCTCTGTCTAAGCTTGACTTTCCTGAGCTCCTTGAGAAGCTGACCTACATTTCATTCATTCATTATTTCCTATTACAGCAAAAGACAGCTAGTCATATACATACTTATCAAATGTTTCTGAACACAGATGAGTTCAAAATACCCAAGAAGTATTGAACATTGTCACTAAGATAACCATATGTCTTTGGGCATGTCATCTATTTTTTTTCTTGGTTTCTACTGTTTACTTTTAAAAGCAGGCTGCTTAATTAGTCCAACTGTACAGCAAAATTTCTCAGTTTTACAAGTGTTGCCCAGAGGATGCTCATCAAAAATTTAGATTCTCTTTACTATAACCTTTCTTAGTAATTTACTAGGACAGAAAAGGGGCCCAGGATTCGGAATTTTTAGCAGCTTCCCTGAGTAATCCTACACAAATCGTTTGAGGACCACACTTCAGTATTCACTGCTGGAGAGCAATGGTTACCAAAGTCGACAAGATTGGAATAACATAGGATGCATGACAATAATATAGATTTTCAAGCCTCACCCCAAAACAATGGAATCAGAATCTTTAGAATGGATTGGAGATGGGCCCTGAGGATCTGTACTTTTTGAAATTTCCATAGGGGATTGTGAAATAACCAGTATTTAAAAATTTTTCCTGCTGCAAAAAGCTTTATTGTTTCCATTGGTCTATAGCTTGAGAGAGGACTCCAGGGTGGTTAAAAAACTGCTGAGTGGCTGCAGGGAGAGCCTCAGGCAGAGTCCTGACACCAGGAAGATCAGAGGACCCCCTCAAAGGCCTCTGGGCTCTGGAGGCTCCTCCTTGTGCTTTGGGGTGAGCCTTTTGAAGAGACACCCAGCCCAGCTTGGAGGCCAGTCAGCCTGTGGA
Source organism: Tadarida brasiliensis (assembly GCA_030848825.1). NCBI lineage: Eukaryota > Metazoa > Chordata > Mammalia > Chiroptera > Molossidae > Tadarida > Tadarida brasiliensis. The sequence goes on from CM061264.1 coordinate 52,497,603, forward strand.
GGTTATTCAGGTGGTCACTCATCTTCATACTGAGTTTCACCTGGACATCTGGGAAGCCGTTCCCCGGAAGTCGCAGAAATACAGGTCTGTGCGAGCAGAACCCGGGGCATGCAGACCCAGAAAGACCTGGTTCAGGTTCTTCTCCCGGGCCAGGCCATGGCATCCAGGGTTTTACGCCTCTTGCCTTGGGACAGTTTTTGCACATCCTGGAAGAGGGCACATGTTCAAGAGACTCTGGGTGTCCTCCGGAGATACATCCTCGTGGTCAAAATAGAAGCCCAGAGAGAGGTAGGTAGGAGGCCTGCAGATGCAGGTTCGCGAGCTGATTGACCACGGCCTCCACCTCGGTGGAATAATTCTGACGAATCTGGGAGCTCATGGTTGACTGGTAATAAGCAGCTAACCACAAAAACTGTGTTGGATGGTATCAGAGATTGTGACTGGAGAGGAGGCTGAAAGGTGGTCAGAGGCTGAAAGAAGGGGGTCCTGGGTGCGTTTTCTCCAAACACTGTTGAAGCAAGAGAAAATTCATGGGGGCATGCTCTGAAATAACCAGTCTTATTACCATTACTCAAGAAGTTAGTTACTTTCCCATCCTATTTTATTAGCATCAGGTTCTTAGTTCTGCATCTGTGATTTTGACACCTTCTGCCAGTCCTCTGGCTCTATCTCATCACTGCTTCTCTCTCAGGGGTGAGGAAATGCCTAAAGCCGGACTGCCATTTTGATAAAAATCTTCTCTAGGAGACAAGCACATTTCAAGTACCATTCTGAACTAAACTCTTGATTTCAGTAATAAATCTCTTTAAAAATTATGAAGAAATGTGGCTTAGTGAAACCATTGAAAATTCCATAAAATTGATCCTACATGACTGAGCTGTTGCAGCTTTTTGTAGCCAGTTTAATCCACATGGAAACTGTTAAATTACCATATCAACAACACAATTCAGCATTAAACAGCATGGCAGTTACCATGGAAATGTGCCAAACATTGGTGGGTTGGCAGTGTGTGAAGGGAGTATCCGAGGGGATAATGTATTAATGCGCCATTTTGGTATTTGAATTATTTATACAGTCAACCAATTTAAAGAGATGCAGCCCAAACAGACACACACAACAGTGTGGTGACTGCCAGAGGGAAAGGGGGTGGGGAAGGTGGAAGTGGGCAAAGAGGAGATAAATAGTGGAGGAAAGAGACTTGACTTTGGGGGGTGAGCACACGATGCAGTGTGCAGATGATGTGTTACAGAGCTGTACACTTGAAACCTGTATGGCTTTATTAACCAACGTCACCCCAATAGATTCAATAAAAAAAGAAATAAAAAGGAAACAATAGGTTTAAAAAAAGAGATGTGGTCAAGCTTTTAAAAGTAGTCTCCTATTCCTCTACCTGGTCAAACAGTTGGAGGAAATTATTTAATTGCTATAAATATAAGCTATTCTTTTGGGGGGAAACATGGTTATTTCTTTCTTCAGCTACAATCCCTGATTTTTCATACATAGTTTTCTGAATGTAATGATAACAACAACAACCACCAAAAATGTAAAATCCAAATACATTCATGTCCTGCAAGGCCCTAGATAAACAGAGACCTGCCTACCTTTCTGGTGTCACTTTGTACCAACATTTTCCTTTTACTCTGTTTAGGCTACACTGACATGCCTGTCCCTCAAATATGCCAAGTCAATTTTTCCATGTCAGGGGTTGTTATAGGCTGAATTGTATCAGTTCCAAAATTTGCATGTTCTAACTCCCAGTGCCTAAGAATGCAACCGTATATAGAGACAGGGTCTTTAAAGAGGTAATTAAGCTAAAATGAGGTCATTAAAATGAGCCCTAATCCAATATGACTGGTATCTCTACAAGAAGAGGAGATTAGGACACAGACTCATACAGAGGAAAGATTGTGTAAAGACACATGGAGAAGATGCTGTCTACAAGCCAAGGAGAGAGGTCTCAGAAGAAACCAACCCTGCCAATACCTTAATTTTGGACTTTTAGCTGCCAGAATTTTGAGGAAATGAATTTTTGTTGTTTAAGCTTACAGACTCTGGTACTTTGTTAGGGAAGCCCTAGCAAACTAATACATGGTTGTTTGTACTTACTTCTTTTTTGTGCATGAAATGTTCGTTCCCCCAGATCTTCAAAGGGCTAGATATTTCTTTGACATTCAAGTCTCATCTCAATGGTCACCTCCTCAGAAATACCATAGTTATGCTAAATTTGTCCTGCCCCAATCACTCACTAAAGTGGAAACTAGAAAGGAGACTGGAACAGAATTGTCAATCAGGATAATGTGATCCCTTGCAACACTGTTTAGGTCAAAGATCCCAGTCCTAAGCCAGTTAACCCATGCCATTGTCCTAGCCACAGTGATTTGTTCATTGGAAGTCCAATTGGTGCATAGCACAGGATTTTTGGAAGCCAATTTGTGACCATAAGAAGAACCACCTGCCTGAAGATAGACCAAAAAGAGCTGGCAGAGAGAACCATACAGAGACAGGTCTTTGAACAACCATGCTTGAATTCTACTCTCATCATCTAACTTTAAGTTATCAATAAAGCCCTATTACTATTTAATCTATTTTTATTTGGGTTTCCTGTCCCTTGCAATGGGAGGCACACTAACAGATGCAATTATATTCCATTATTTTATTTCAGCTTCCCGGTAGAAAATATTGGAAATTGTCCTGTCCAATTATTATTTCCTTGTTTTTTTTTTTGTTTTTTTTTTGTCTACTTGACTACAGACTCTCTGAGAGTTGATACTCTATCTTGTTCTTTATATTTTCAGCATGTAGAACAGCCTGGCACATACTTGATTACACAAAAATATTTGTGTAATAGTGTTCCAGATATGATGCTAAGTGCTTTATGTGTATTATGAGTTTTCTCCCCCACTCACTAGAATGGAAGCTGAATGAGAATGGAGACATGTTTTGTTCATTGCTGTATCTCTGGACTTAAAATAGTATCTGACATAGAGGAGGCACTCAGTGAATACTTTCTTTTGAATGAATGAATTTTACTCGATCCCTATAGCTATACTATGACATAAATATTATTCTTATTCCCATTTCAAAAATAAGTAGGGAACTTATTAGATATAAAACCTGGAAAATGAGCCTAGTTTTTTGGACTCCAAAGTCCACAACACTGTATGACCAAATAGCTTACAGATTAAAACAACAACAAAATTGAGATTTAAACTTGTTAAAGATTTTCCACCCAGACACAGATTTATTATTCATACTAGTTTGATCAACTCTTAGCGGCACATTTGTGAGTCTGTAATCAAAATCACGTGTAGAAATTAATAAAAAGTAATGTCTGAATCCACTCCAGAACTACTGAATCGGGTCCCCAAGACTGAGAGTTGGGGAGATACAGAGCTTAAGTGAAGGTCGTTTTAAAAGCACAATATGTTATTCTGATGCACAAGGGTTGAGAATCACTGTTGAATTATAAAATAGCTCATTCTGCAACTGAGACAATTGTGCTATTGGAGAACGGTTAGAGAGGAATGAGAAAAAGCTTTCTGAGGTCACTTTCATGTGTGATTCACTTTTGTACTGACAGTGCCTAGTCTACTGTCAGGTCAATAATACCAATATGACTGTTATGTTAGTATTTCAAATAGTGATAAAAAATACTAAGAAAAACTGACTTCTCCAAGCCAGGTGCTGTAGCTAAGTTATACATATTTTCCTGTTTAATCTTCCAAATAGTCTATGGAGGTAGGTACCAACATTTTTGCATTTTTTAGATGAAGGAACTAAAGGTCAGCCATGCTAAGTTTTAAGTCCCACATCAAATCTGTGAGGCAAGTCTTCTTTTTCAAGATTTTTTTATTGATTTTTAGAGAGAGAGGAAGGAAGAGAGAGAGAGAAACATTTATGTAAGAGCAAAACATTGATTGGCCCCCTACTGGAGATCAAGCTGGCAGCCTGGGCATGTGCTCTGACCCAGAATCAAACTGGCAACCTTTTGGTGCATGGGATGATGTCCAACCAAATGAGCCACACCAGCCAGGGCTGTTTTCTTCTTATTCTAATTCTAATCTTAACCTCTACATAGTATTCCTTTTCAGAGGTCTTTATTAATGCTTTTGGAAGCAAGCCACTGGAAATAAGAAAGAAGTAAGATAGAAGGATGTAAGGAAGAAAAAGAGGGATGAGGGAAGGGGAACAGGGAAGGAAGGAGAAGGAACTGGAAGGAGAGAGAGGTGAAGGAATACTGATGCTAAAAAGTTTACAAGTCAAATCTGAAATTAAGTCAGACATGCCTTTTCTTCAAAAGGTGAGGCTGTTTCTTACTACTTGTAAATGGTATATCTTAGACCTCTGACATCTGTGGGGTTGCTGGTCTCTAGAACTTGCTGAAACACCACCTCTCCTTCTCTCTCCAAGGAAGATTGTCAATATGGAAGGGTCAAGTTCAAATACATTATTAGGTCAAGGTACTTGGGGAGTAGAATTTTCGGTGTACTAAGCAAAGAGATTTTCTGTGGGGAGTCTCTTTTTGGGAGGCCTCTTATCCATGAACTATTTCTTTTTTTAAAAAAAAATATGTTTTTATTGACTTTTTAAAGAGAGAGGAAGGGAGAGAGAGATAGAAACATCGGTATGAGAGAAACATTGATTAGCTGCCTCCTGTACACCCCTTACTGGGGATCAAGCTGGCAACCCAGGCACATGCCCTGACCAGGAATCTAACTGGGATCTCTCAGTCCATGGGACAATGCTCAGTCCACTGAGCCACACCAGCCAGGTCCATGAACTATTTCTTTCTCTTATCTTCTCCAAGTTTCATAAGGAACTATAATGAAATGTTACCTTTCTACCATGTACCTAAAAGAAAAAAAATGAACTGAACCTAGGTTATACGATTATGGTAAGGTTTGGAGAAAAAGGGAGGAGAATTTGGCCAACTGTCCCAGGTTTTAGGAAGAAAATCTGTGTCTTTGAATTTATTTTTCATTTCCTCTTCTCATCACAAGAGTAGTAATATTTAGAGGACCAATATTAGGGTTAGAGCCTGGGTTAAAGTGCTAAGGAAATCTCAAGCTTACTTTTAATCTGGGCTGCTCAGATCTGTGTACTATAATCCAACATCATCCCCTACTTCTCTACCTGGTAGAGCTCAATAATGCCGGAGTTCCCACATGATGTCAGGGACCAGTGTCCCACAGGCTAATAAATGTGTGTATTTGCCTAAACTGTCCCTTCTGCATATCTTATTTTGGAATCTGAGTTAGAAACATATGACTGGTCAAAAACTTCACAAATATCTTGACAAATATCTCTTCATGACCAACAGAGGCTCCCCCTTCAGTGAGGAGAGTCTTACCTAATCTCCGGAATGCCTAGCATCAGTGCTTATCAAAGTCCTCTGTGGCTAAACAACCCTTTCTTTTGTTAGGGAGACATCAGCTTTCCAGGCAGGACTTCACCTGCTTGAATCAGAAAGCTTTCCCAAGCCCCAAGTCTCTCATCCTGTGAAAAATGCTACTTGAATTTTTCTTTAATGAAAACCCAGAAGAGTAAAGTATGGTATATGAGGGAGAGCACAGCCTTCAGAGTCAGACACATCCAAATTTTATTCATGACCAAGTTATTTAACATGGCTATGGATAAAAGTTATCTAACATCTGTAAATCTCCATCTCCTTATCTCTATATCAGCTCTAACAATTGCCTCATAGGGATTTCCTGATGATTAAATGCAATAATCCATGGCACATACTAAGTAGCAATGCATGTATGTAATTATTTACTAGAAAATATTATGGAATCAGACACCAAACCCAAGAACTGGATATGAGGGTTTGACTTTATATTGTGCTTCCTCATCCAAGTCTTGCTCCTTTGGCCTCAAAGGGCTTACCATGTTGCAGGTTGAGTTCTCCAGGAAGTAGGCACTGAAATGTAGTTTATTTAGTTCATAGTACGTTCAGATGGGAGGGTCCCTGTGACTAAACCCTCTGAAAGAGAAGGAAGAAAGCAGTTTTGAGCAAATGGAGGAGTTGAGCTGGGATGCAGACTAAGCAGCTTCAGCTGACCCCACAGCAAGCTCTAGACTCAAGTGGTAGTCAGAGTTGTGCTGCACTGAGCCGAGTTGACCAGGTACCTATATCTCTGCCTCCACAGTCATTGGCTGAGGCTGCCCCTGGGAGGACTCGACACTGGGTGAGGTGGCTCTCTGAGGCTGAGGCAGCTGGAGCATGTCTGCTGGTAGCACTCTACAGCTTAGCAACAAGTGCTCTTTGAAGAAGGATTTGGTGGGCCATTCATGTGTCCACCACACCATGTCCTTGCCCTACTGTTGCATAATGATAGCTAGCTCATGGTTTCCTATGTTTGTCTGTCTAGCTATCTACCTATCTACACTGAGGCACAAATAAGTAAACTAAATTGCTCAAGATCAACCACCTGGTAAGTGCCTTTTGAAACAAGACAGTCTAGCTGCATTGCTCACACTCTTAAACACTGCTATAATCTGTCTAGCAGTGACCTGCGTTTCCAAAGAGATTTGCTGATCCTGTAAGAAACAACTGTGTGTCTCTACTACAGTGGTTCTCAAAATGTGGTCCCCAGATCAGCAACATAAGCATCACTGGAAATTTGTTAGAAATGCAAATCTGCTGGCCTCACCAAGACCCAGAATCAGAAATTCTGGGAGTGGGGCCAACAATCAGTGTTTTAATAAGTCCTCTAGGGATTCCAATGCACCCTCAAGCTTGAGAAACATTGTAGTAGTATATAGCTACAACCCTCCAAAATAACCTACCATCTCTCCTAATAACCTTTCTGTTCAATCTTCCTTTCAGCTACCTGAGTGGACCATTCCTCTCCTGTGAAATTTGGTCTCCTCCTGGCCATTGGCTCCCAGCTGTGAGTACCTCCCCTTGCTAGGTTTCAATTTGTAATGGAAGGTTCCTCGTTGCATAATGTTGCCATCTTCCCCTCTCAGCCTAAGGGTGGTGCTTACTTGGTTTTATTATTTACTATTTAGTGTTATCCCAAGGCAAGGCTTGGCAACCCAAGCCAAATGTGCTGGTTTTATTGGCAAGTGAAAAAGCCCTGAGTTCAAATATCAGCCCCATGACTTACTAACAGCATGCCCTTGACAAATTTAAATTCATCTTTAAGTTTCAATGTTTTTATCTGCAAAAAAATGGGAGTAAAAATACCTGTCTCACAGGCTTGATCTGCATACTTATTTAGATCATTTAGATAATGCCTAGGTTATGACATAAAATATGCTCCGTAAGAAATTTGTTTAAAACTTATGTGGATGCTCTTTTCCCTCTCCCCTTCATATATTTTTGAAAGACCAGCTGGTCTTAAGAATTAATAGCACATAGATATATGACATCTTTATGCCAGGGAGAGCATCTTTATTAATCTGTTACTCTCCCCAAGAAAAGCATTTGTTGAAATGCTTTATTTCAACAAATATATTGGCTGCTCTGGTGGATTGGTTGAATCTAATATATGTATATGTGCATGTACACACATACACACACAAACCCCTAAGCTGTTATAACAAACCTTACATAATCACATAGTCATACTGTGAGTCTAATATCAACCCAATGAGATGAATATAGACTCCTCTACTTTAATGATGTAAACTACCACTAATAGTGGTTAACTATCTTGCCAGATATCCCACATGACTAATAAGGGGCAGAGCAAGAATAGGATCTTGGTATAGTCTTCTTTCCATTATAAAGCCCTCCCTCAAAGAACTGTGATTAGCAATTAATTTTTTTTTTAATGAGAAAGATGTTTAGGTGTTGGCAATAAATTAAGGACAGTATCCAGATAATGAAATTCACTATTTCTAATCAGGGCATTATCAAAGTTCTCTCTGTGGATTGCAGTTGAGAATTAGGCAGAGAAAAATTCATGTGATCAGCAGAGTCTAAGAAAGCTATGCTGTGGAAAAAGCTGAGAAGTTATTTAAATATCAAGGGATTGTTATTTAAACCCAAGCTAAGGAACCTGTGAATGGAGAGAATGAATATATCTTGGAGTTAGGCCCATTAACATCCTGGGAAGAGCTAACTGTGGAATAGGGAACATCTAGGAACTAAGAGCTTTCCAGAAGTTGAGGACCCAGTCAGTCTTCACAGGTGTCTAGATCTATGAAGTCCTGGTGGAGCTACTGGAAGTCAATGTAGGAGCAACCATAGCAGTAGTTCTCAACCTTGGTTGCATGTAAGATTCACCTGGGGAGATTTAAACAATGCTGATGTCCTAGCCACACCTATTTCAATGGAATCAGAATCATTAAGAGTGGGATCCAGCCACTAGTATTTATTAAAGCTCTCCATAGGTGATGATGTATAGTTAAGGTCTAGAGTCTCTGTTCTGGAAGCTAAAATGTTAAATTTTTCTTTCTTTCTTTCTTTCTTTCTTTCTTTCTTTCTTTCTTTCTTTCTTTCTTTCTTTCTTTCTTTCTTTCTTTCTTTCTTTCTTTCTTTTTATTTGCATTTCTTACCTACATTCCTCCCTCCCTCCTCCCTTCTTCTCTTTCTTCTTTTACTTCTTTCCTAAAAACATGGTTGAGAACGTATTACATAAGACGCTATGTGCTATAAAGACAAATAAGATGTGGTTTCTGTCCCTTTATTATTTGAATGCAGCAGTGTAAAAATGAATGAAAATGTAGAGGTTTAAATCAACACTCATTTATTAGCTAACAGTTCTGTAGTTCAGAAGTCTGGCACAGCATGAATGGGTTTCCTGCTCAGGATATCACGAGGCTGAAATAGAAGTGTTGGCCAGACTGAGTTCTTATCTGGAAGCTCTAGGAAAAAATCCACTTCCAAGCTCTTTCAGGTTGTTGGCTGAATTCAGTTCCTTGAGGTTGCAGGAGTGAAGTCCCAGTTTCCTTGCTTGGCTGTCAGTCAGGACCTAGAGGTCACTTACATTCCTAGCCATTTAGTTCTCTCCATCTTCAGGTCAGCACTGGCACATTAAATCTTTTTCATACTTCTAATTTACAATTTACTCTTCTGTAGCCAGCTGGAGAAAACTCTTGCTGTCAAAGGATTCACATGATTAGGTCAGGATCACTTGGATAATTTCCCTATCTTAAAGTCAGTTGATGTGGGATCTTAATTATATTTGCAAGACTTTCTTCATGGCAACACCTAGATTAGCATTTGACTAAATAACTGGAAGACAGTTTGAATGCACACAGGACATAATTTGGGGGGACCATCTTAGAATTCTGGCTACCTCAGCCCCCAAGAGGTTCACATGTAAGGGAATGGACTTGGAACCCCTGATAAACAATAGATGATAACAGATACAAGGAATAGAGGTACTAATGAATTACTAAAGGAGTGATTAACTTTAACTCCAGGATATATGTGCAGAGGGTCAGAGTAGGCTTCTTAAAGATGACACCTGAGCCCATTTGGGCATTAATTAGACAATTACTAATTGAGCACCTACTGTGTGCCAGGCACTGAACTGAGTTTTGAGAGATGACTAGTTATTTTCCATGCAAATAGGAGTATTGATGAAATTTCCAGAGAGGAGACACCATATGAAAAGCATATGTCCAACAAGCAACAAGGAAGAGAGGTATTTAAGGGAGGAGATATTGTTCAGTTCTGCTAGAACATAAAACATGTGGGAGAAGAGGCTGGAGATAAGGCCAAAGTGAGGCAGGGGCCTAATATACAAAAACCCTGTGATACAGATTTTACTTTATTCTTTGGTGACAGAGAATCATATATGGAAAGAAAGTAATTTGATGAATTTTGTCATATTTATGCACTCATGAAACCATCACCACATTCAAGAAAACAAACATTTTCTATCACCCCAATAGTTTTTTCATACCCTTTTATAATCTGTCTCTCTCCCTACCTGCTCCAGATAACCTCTGATTTGCTTTCTGTCATCATATATTAGTTTTCATTTTCTAGAATTTTATATAAATGGATTTGTGCAGTATGTATTCATTTGTACTTGGCTTCTTTCATTCAGCATAATGATTTTAAGGTTTATCTGTGTTGTTGCAAGCATCAATAGGTCATTATATCTGACAAACATTTGCCTATTCCAAGGTTACAAAGGCTTCTATGTTTTCTTCTAGAAGTCGTATTATTTCAGCTTTTATGTTTAGGACTATGATTCATTTTGAGTTACCTTTTTGCATATGGTATAAAATAAGGGTCAATGTTAATTTTTAAAATATGTTTAGCCAGTTGATCTAGGATGATTTATTGTAAGGACTTGACATTTCTCATTGAATTGCTTTGGTAACTGTTGAAAATCAATTGACCATATAAATGGTGGGCCACAGAGGAGTTTTAAGTAGTAGAAAGATGATGATCCATGCACTTAAAATAATCATTCATTCCTTTTTTTTATTAATTCATTCCATAAATATTTCTGAAAATCCTACCATATGCCAAACACTGTGCCAGGGACTGAGTCTTACTTGTATTTCTGTCTTCAAAGCTATAACAGAGTCTGGCATACACTAGGCCCTTGGAAGTGTTTGTGTAACAAAAATCAGAAGACAAATAAGATAGAGCCTTTGCCTTTGGGTTTCTTAGAGTCCAGAGTAGAAGAAAGATCCTTGGTGAGAGTGGGTGAAGCAATAGGCAAAGACATGATTAAGAGTGAATGCAGTTCTCTAGGTAAAAAAAAATGATGGGAAGGCAATGTGCTAGGGTAGTGGTGGTTAAAAGGTCTGAGCCTGTGGGAGATCACATCCACAACACAAGGCCAATGTAGAGCAAAACAATTTATTGCATGCGCCTGGGTGCAGGCGGGCTGAGCCCAAAAAAGGGGTTAGTCTCGAATAACAGTTGGGGTGTAGGTTATATACTCTGCCTCTAGCAGTTCCTGCTGATGTACTCTGCCTGGCCCATTGTCCACTTTGCAGTTGGACTGGTCTGGCGTCACATCCTGCATCTGCTGAGTGATTCATTGTCTTGTGGATAATCTGATAATCCATACTCAACAGGTCATGCAAACAACACATTTTTCACAGTTTACGCCTTTTGCAAGCTTTTGCCTTTACCCTTTAAAATGTTATTAACCCTTTCAGTAGTGAAAAAGAAATAGTAGGTTCAAGAAATGCAGGAAGTGGTAACTGATGAGAAGGAGTTTAGGATGCTTCTCAGGTTTACCACTTAGGGGATATAAAAGATGTAGTAGATTTAGTAGGAACAGAGGCTGGGAGCTTTGCATCCATCTGAGTGTCCTTAGAAAGAAAAGACAATAATGGTGACTCCTGACTTCCAAGAGTTTATATTCCAGTAAATAATGGAGACCTATGTAGAGAATGTATGATGTATGTGGGAAAAAAGGAGTCAGCATGAGATGATGGGATAGCAAAGAGAAGACTGTGTAGAGGAAGTGGTATTTAAGTAAGACCTCAGAGAAAGGGGAAGATTTTTATTGTTTGAAATGACTGGAGAACATTTCACACAGATGGAACAGTATGAGTAAAAGCTGGAGGGTGTGGCTGTACATGGCATATTTGTAGGTCAGTGAGTTGTGTGTTGTGGATAAAGCAGTGCAATATGGGTGAGGGACTGATAGGTTCAGTGGGAGTTGAGGCTGTAAAGAAAGTTTGGGGCCAGATGATGTGTCACCTCAGGTACCTGGATATACAACACGTTGCTTGTCAAGTCTTATGTTAGACTTATCTGATAGATTAGCAAGACATGGTCTCAGCCTCCATGAAACTCATTCCCTAGTGAATAAAGTAACTCAAAAATAATTATGAAGAGGCTGAAATGTACAACAAGGACATATCTAAATTGGGAGATATAAAGTAAGGAGTGACTTTGTGGAATCAGGATATCTTCACTCAGGAGAACTTTAAAGGGCAAGTGGAGGTTTCTGGAGGATGCGGGGTGGAGCATTGTTTAAAGAAGGCTTTCCAAACAGGCAGTGGCATGAGCAGATGTATGAAAGTATGTGTGCTCAGCCTCCACGCATCTCTCATTTATTTTTTTCCTTTCTTCTATCTAGAGGAAATACAATCCTAAAATCTGATTTTGGGTTGAAGGTGGAAATGGACATGCTACTTTGACTTCTGGTCCAGTCTTGACAGGGTCATTTTAACCTATTAACATCAGAGAATACTTATTGCTGGATCGGTGCTGGTCCATCTTTAATGATGAAGCAGTATTTTATTTCTCTTCTTGGTATTGATGCTTGTGTAAATCTGCCTCAGAAAATTGATATGAGGAAGTGGTGATTACAAAGCAAGATTCAGGTTTTCTTGCATTCTTATAAAAACTTTACCCACTACTACTAATTTTGAGTACAGAACTTAGTTCTGCTTAGAACGGACAAGGCTTTGATTAGAAATGCTAAATTTCCAGAGGCTTCTACAAACTTATTTGCTGTTTTCTTTGTTCAGTGGGCTCTCCTTATCTCCTGTTTCAGAGCTCTGCAGTGCCTTGAATCCTGATGGTAGGAAACCTTAAGGGGGGCAGTGTAGGTGTTTAGAATTTTAAGTGATTCAACACCACTGGGGACATGACACGCTGGAAATGACACCTCTCCATTTACATCTGCCAGAAACTTGGGGACCAGCTATAGCCTCTCTCCAAGTCATGAATATGATGAATAACTTTGTGCTCACCTTCTTATCTTCTTAGAGTAATTCAGGCTGAGAAGATACTTTCTAAATAGAACATTTGAGTTTCAAGTCAGAAAGCACTGAAGCGTATCAGAATCTTTATGTATATAAATTTATTTGTTTCATTGGGTTGTATCATTTTCGTTTGAGTTCAAAGAATTGTGATTGCATCGTCAGTGGTTGTACAAAGGGACACTGTCACAGGTTGGGTTTCCTGGGAAGTGGATGCTAAGGTGGAGTGTATTAGTGAGCTCCAACTGACATAAAAAAATACTTTAGTCTACCTGGCTTAAACAACAGAAATTTATTTTTTCACTGTTCTAGAGGCTGGAAGCCTGAGATCAGAGTGCAGTATGGTCAGGTTATTATGAGAATTCTCTTCTTGGCTTGCAAGGGTCTACCTTCTTGTATGTGCTCACATGAGTATTTCTGTGTGTATGTACATGGAAAGAACTCTCTCTCTCTTCCTTTCTCATAAGGCCATTAATACTATTGATTCAGACTTTACCCTAATGCCCTCATTGAACCTTAACTACCTCCTAATATAGTAACACTGAGGAGTAGGGCTTCTGCGTATGGATTTGGGGGCATCACAATTCAGTCCACAGCAGAGATTGTTACCCTGCAGGAGGATTATGAGAGAGTACTTGGGTTCACCACTTCTAGAAGAGAAGAGAAGGAAAAAGGATTGAACAGAGGGAAAAGTTAGCCTAGGAAGCAGTCTCTCTCACTAAGGACATCAGTTGACCTTCTAGGGAGTTCAAAAGCTAGAGAAGGCCTTTCAGAGTTGTTGGGATCTTTTTGTTTCCATTTCAACGAGTCATTGGATGTGGACTGGCCCCAGTGAGAGTTTTCTTATTCTCTCCTTACTAATATGTATGTAGTTTGAGAATGAGTGGATAGCTTTCTAAACAGCTGCCATCATTCCATGGGAATGTGGAAAGCCTTTTTCAGATTCTTTCTGTAGATGATGGTTTTGATGACTCACTCCTGAGAGGGAAAAATGACAGCAAAAAGCAAGTAGAATTCATACCAAAGGTTTGTGCTTCTGAAGTCAGCCTAAGGATAAGACACTAAAAATTTTCTAGCGCTGGGTGAAAATGGCAGAAGATACCAGCATCAAAATTATATATCACTTTGGGTGATTCAACTTTCAATTAATCTACTCATCTATCTTTTTTCAAAAAATCAATATAGACTGACTGGCTCAGTTATCTACATTGACCATTTCAGATTCTTACCTCTCATTTAGAAAATATTTTCGTCTAGAAAATATTTACCATTTTTACAACCTCATGTGTTTAGCCACTTCAGAACCTTTGGGCTTTAGCATTCCCTAATCTCACAGAATGAACACTTCCCATTATGATCTTCTTAGCATGTCTGTTCTGTGTCCTTTATAGCAATCCCCATACGTGTAATTGCTTGACTAGTCCTTGTTTCTCTGTTAGTCCCATGAAGCTAGGGAAACATGCTTGTCTAACTCACCATTGTATCATCACTGTCTGGCACACTGCTTGGCACTTAGTCAGTGTTCAGATATTTGTTGAATAAATAAATGGATGAGTCAATGAATGTTAACAAGGCAAATGTGTCCACTAGAACTTTTGGAGTCATTTAGTACCTATAATCTGGAGTCCATAGCATCTGTGTTCACACACTAAAATGTGTCACTTTTTAATAACTAATTTTAAAAAGAAATTGCCCACATTGTACATCATTATACTTTTTCCTCAGACCATCACTTTGAGGAAAAACATCTCAATATCTGTCTTCTTAACATGCATCAACAGAAATCTGTAATTATTAAAAGTTCAGTGGTTTTAGTTTGTCCTCCATGGTCCCTGAACACATGTTAGGAGGTTCTCACAAGTAGATGCACACATCTATTCATATCACTTTACTAACTCACAGCCCTTTGTCCTGAGAAGTTTTCCTCTCTGACTGGAGCAAAGACTTTCTTCACTAGTCAGAGCACTAGACTTCACTTGCTTTTCAGTGAGTTCACAGCTAGATCCCCCTAGCAGCCAACATTCCTTTTCTATTAAAAAAAAAAATTAAATGGCTTCAATAACTTACTAAGTTCATGCAAAGAGGATGTACCATTAATTGCCTATGACTATGTCAGGTTTGTCTTGGTCAGGTGGGAGAGCATAATGTTAAGTAATAAAAAACTTTTTGCATTCCTGTGTTAATGTTGGTCCTTGAGTTGACAAGGAAAATCTAGTTTATTGGAATAATTGTTTTGAGTTTTAAGAAAGCTATGCAAATGTGTGGCATGGCTGTTCATATTCTTATACTGGTCCCTGTGGGAGATAGCATTAGTCATTTACAATGTTTATTTTTATTAAACCTAATACTTCTTCAGGACCCTTCCCCAAATAGTATTTTAGATAGCCACTATCACTTACTATATTGATATGTAAGATGAAACCTCTTCTATCTTTACTGTAACACAAGGCATGATTTAATTGGACAAAACTATAACTTAGGAACATATCAGAAAAATGAATGATGGATTCAAGGGATAGTGTAACTATACAATTGAATAGATCAAACATGTTTATTTACATTCCAGTTCCCAGGACTTTCATGTACATTCTTTCATTTGATATTCATAATGTCCTTATGGGATAGGTAAATCAGATATTTTCTTTCGATTTTATGGATTAAAATATCAAGACTGAGATAAGTTTAGGGACTTACTTGAGATGAAGAACCTAAAGAATAAAAATATAATTGGTCTTCTGATTTCAAATTATTTTAATTTTCTATAGAATTATTTCATAATTAGAATTGTTTCCTATTATTATAATTATAGAATTATTTTTTATATAATTAGAATTATTTTTATTTTCTATAGTTTCTAATGACCAAATTGATTGAGATATAATGTGTATGAGCAGGGAATTGTAAGGTCCAAAAAATGTACTTTGGCAAGCTTCCTTTTCCCTGATAAGAGACCAATTAAAGACATTAGGGATAAAACATGATCCTAGTATGAACTTTATTCAAGACATCTGAAAAGGTCTTCTAACTCAGAGAGGAAAACTGGTTGTTTTCCATCCCTATTGTCAAAATATGTGTTGATTATGATCTTTCTAACAAAAAGGATGCTTAAAAATAATCGTGGGATGATCATGTTAAGCTTCCTCACTAAGTAAGAAAGCAGAGAACCTCATTGTGCTTACTTAGCATAGGCACAGTCCCTCGGGGAAGGAAGACAGCATTGAGAATCCATTTCTGCCTGTACTTCTATATTTTCCCAGATAATACCTCCTCTATCACCACTCTCAGGGTGTTCTATACAGGTTCAGTACCAACGGGTCTGTCGCTTTGATTTATTTTTGTGCTACTTGAACAACCTGAATTTTATCATTGTGAAAAAATATCTGGAAAACAGGGGTTGGGAAATAGGTGTAAGGGTATGAGAGGTTTCTAAAATAAATGTGTGTGTGTGTGTGTGTGTGTGTGTGTGTGTGTGTGTGTTAATGTTTGGACACAAATGACCTAAAAACAAGGTATAACATTTACTAAATTTAGAGGGTCTTACAAATTTATATGTGATATATTAAAAAACATTATGTTGGAAAAGTAATTATAGAAAGCACTTAAGAAGAACTAAAATAAAATTTCTTTAATAATGAGAACTATATGTATCCGTTATTCAAACCAAACATATAGACTAATGAATTAAAAACAAACTCATTTTTTAAGGTACATTGATCATTCAAAGAAATAGAGACCATTGGGCATGAAAAGCAAGCAGTCTTATTTAAAAACACAAAAATATAAAATATATAGAGATAGATCTTAGTTTTAGGTTTACATTACTTAATCAAATCTCGTTTGCTTTGGTTTTATGATCAGTACCTGCTCTAGGTAGTCCCGTCCTCTGCTTCATAAAATAGATAATCTTAATCTGCAGACTCACTCCCATCCATACTGAGCCAGTGCTGATGAAGGCCTATATAATATCAACATGGTGGAAAACCTGGTGGTAGGACCTAGATGATCAAAGGCTAGCATTGATTTGTGTAAGTTGAGCCCTGGGTGACATTCTAAAGACATTATTTTTTCTCGTGTCTATTTATCTTTGGCGTAATGAAATTATAAACACCAAGTGCCTAACACAATGCTTATGGCATAGACTAATTTTCTCTGGTTGCTGTTATTGAAAGCAGGCCAGTGATCTAGCAAAAACCAGCCAAACATTGATACCTTATACTCAAGGAAAATCCACTATTGTTAATTTGATGTTCTTTGTTCTCCATACCTTTCAAGAATATGAAATATTTCTTTATGGTTGTCTTTGCATGTGCTGCACAGAAATTTTTTGCTTTTCTGGAATTTCTACCCCATGTCATACTATCATTATTACGCAGTGGTGTTTCAAAACTCACAGCAAACGAAAGCTCCCTGAATTGGTTTATAAAGTTTGTGTGGTAAAATAACATGAATTCTGAATTTTAATTCAGTGGTTCTTGTTTAGACTCTGATCATGTACCAGGCAGAACCAAGCATTACTGCATAGAGGAACATGTAATTACTTAAAAATCAGAGGTATCTATTGAGATAAAAAAGAAATGGTTTAAATGGTCAAATCTGACTCACAGGAATCAGATACCTTACTCAGTAGTAATTCCAAAGATATGAATGATACAAAACACATCATGATACAATGCATTTCTTCTCTCTTGTAAAGGTTTGAGATGACCAATGAAGCTTCCTAGGTCCATTAGGACCTATTTTGGTTTTGATTAAATATGTGATGTTCTAAGTAATATATGCAGGACATCACTTGTTATAGAAGGAACCATTTTGGTTATGGTTCCTTTTTGTACTTCAATATATTTTATATGATAATTTTCAGTGGGTCTGTCTCAGATGTCTATGAATTCCTGGGGTAGGTACAATAAGCAACCTAGACAGATCAGATATATTCTGCTAAAAGCATTTCACCTTTGAGGACTCTATTATCTTTCTGCTAGTGAGTTTGCAAGGAACTTTGACCAGTGCAGCTTGTTCTTTCCCAGGTGTCCCTGGTAAAGAAAGAAATTATTTCACAGATATCATAGGCTTGCTGCTAACCCTTTCTTTCCCACATGAGTTAAAATCTTTATTTCATTACTTGCTGACAGAGTGTGATTATTCTGGAAGACCTTGGATGATTTCTACTGTCTAGATCTGGAGCCTTCAGGCATTCACAATTCAGATTATTATTTTTCCTCTTTCTGGGGTATACAATGAAAATAACAAAATGTAACCTTTAAGTATTGTTCTCAAAGATCTCATACCAAGAAGTTTGTGCACTTTTCCCAGAAGTACATATTTCACTTCATTGCAACAAAAGAAACAAGAAATATTTTCACAGTTTTTGTAAGAATTCTGTGTTTAAAAAAACAAACCTAACTCACAATTTTAATGCTACTCCAAGTGACCACAGAAACTATCTAAAGTAAAGTAAAAGAGTTGCATTTCAATACTACCAATTATTTCTGACCCTGGGCCTGGATCACCAGTAGCAGACAATAGTAGAAAGGTGAGGCAGTCCTATAAATAAGGGAGAAGAAATCTGCTAAAATTTTAATGGATTGCAAAAAGCCAAGTGTGGGATGGTATTATAGCACAGTCCTGCCCCCCATAACGATGTTATGGCCAACAACACACTGTATATACAATGGTGGTATAGCGTATAGTCTAGGTGTGTAGTAGGCTATACCATCTAGGTTTTTGTAAGTTTACTTGATGATGGTACAAAACAATGAAATTGCCTAGGAATGCATTTCTCAGAATGTGTCCCCCTCATTAAGGGAGGCATGACTATATAGAATCACTAGGAGGCCTAGATGAAAAAACAAATGCATTTACTCATAGATTAGGAGCAACTCAGGAGTCCAGAAAGAGCTTCCCTTAGTGGTAATGTGTAGGAGAGGATCTTCCACCACTTCAGGACTCTTCTCTCAAATGAGAAAAAGCCTTAAATAGGGGAAGGGCAGCAATCCTTGTCACCACCAAGGCCTGCTGCTGCTGAAGGAAGTGTGGGAAAACACCCTCTACTCATAGGAAAGTGGTAGACAAGAGCCTTCTGCCTCAAATGCTATAAAATTATAATAGGTCTCCTACCACAGGGAGAGGAGCAAAAAACTGTCACTTGCACGTGACCCACCACAGATACTAGTCAGAGTTTGGTAGCCATATAGGGAAGGACAGGAACACTGAGGAAGCCTTACCCCAAAGCACAGGCACACAGATCCTACCTACACTGAGCTGGACCAGGCAACAAAGAACATCCCCCTACCACTAGCATAGGAAGCACTAAGGAACAAGCAATAGCAGCTTGATAGAGAAAAAGGGAAAAGTATGAAGAAATCCCCTCTACAGTGTGAGCATACTAGGATGGCAGAAAACTGAGGGTGGAGCACAAACATTGAGACAAAACCTAAGAGAAATTTTAAGTTTATGGTGCCTGGAGTGTGTCTATAGCAACAACAAAGCCCAAATTCAGTCAAACCCCTGACTAGATTGACTCAATTCCCAATACTCATGGCCTAATTAGAAAAGAGGCATGCCCATTTTCAAGCATAAATTCTATTTACCTCAGTCTTTACACAATATGTCTGGTATTCAATAATAATATAAAAATGTGCAAGACACAGGCATACACACACACTCTCCAACATGTTGTCAAGAGAGAAAACAATCAATAGAACTATATTTACAGGTAACTCAGATGTTGAAACTATCAGATAATAACTTTATTTATTTATTTATTGTTAATCCTCATCCAAGGATATTTTTTCCATTGATTTTTTTTTCCAGATAGAGTGGAAGGGAGGGAAGGGGAGAGAGAGAAAGAGAGAGAGAGAGAGATTAATGTGAGAGAGACACATCGATTGGTTGCCTCCCGCACGATCCTGACTAGGGCCAGGGATCAAACTTGCAACCAAGGTACATATCCTTGACCAGGAATCAAACCCAAGACCCTTTGGTCCCTGGGCCAATGCTCTAGTCACTGAGCAAAACTGGCCAGGGCCAGATAATGACTTTAAAACAACTATGTTTAATATCTTGAAACATCTACTGGACAAGGTTGATAATATGCATAAAGAGAAGGGTATTTTTAACAGAGAGATGGAACTATAAAAA
Organism: Tadarida brasiliensis; assembly: GCA_030848825.1. NCBI lineage: Eukaryota > Metazoa > Chordata > Mammalia > Chiroptera > Molossidae > Tadarida > Tadarida brasiliensis. The sequence continues at coordinate 52,517,382 of CM061264.1, forward strand.
GGTCAAGTGGGCATGTTAGAAATAAAAACCTAGTATAAAAGAGGAAGAATATATTTGCCAGGCTCATCAGTAGACTCAGTGAAGCTGAGGTAAAAAATCAGTGAGTCCGAATATAGATGAAGAGGAAATACTGAAACTGAACCACAGAGAAAAACAGAGGGAGAAAACAAAAACAGAACAGATAACCAAGGGCTCTGGGACAACATTAAATGATCTAATAGTCATATAATTGAAGTTTCAGAGGAACTAAGGAGAGAGAACATAGCAGAAGAAATATTGGAAGAGAAATTGGCCAAGAATTTTCCAAAAGTAATGTGTTATAAAACTGCAGAATTAAGATGCTCAGAGAAGCACAAGAAAGATAAGTAAAAAATAAAGCACACTTAATAAAACATATTTAAACTTCTGGTAACTAAAGAAGAGAAAACAGTCAATGTAGACACAGAAAAATAGATATTATAGAAAGAGAAACAAATGTATGGATTATAGGAGGCTTCTCACCAGAAACTATGTAAGAGGAAATACAAGGAGTGACATCTTTAAACTACTGGGAAAATTTTTCCAGCTATCACTTTCATACCAAAGACAGGTCACAAACCATAGCCAGTGATAAAGTAAACCACAGATAAATCTCTGATATAATTTAGAGACAAATAGAGATGTTAATCAAAAAGCAGCAGATGATTTACTTAAATGCACACGGGGGAAAAAACAATAGAATTTTTTTTATTTTTCTGAGATGGACATCTAGAACGTATATGGACACACCGGAAGGCAGTCAGTTGGCTAATTGTGTTATTCCTGATGATAGTTTACAAAAAAAACAAAAAATAAATTTCTGGGAATCCCTTTCTTGTTACCTTGGCAACTGCCAGTGGAGCACAATAGCAATGGTATTGACTCACTAAATCTCTTTCTAAATCCTCTTAGAGATTTAGTTTTGTTAGCATCTCTACAAGACTTAGAAAAACCCTTTGATTAAGATCTAAAATGATTTCTGTGTATCACTGATGAACTTTTATTAAACCTGATCTTTTGAACAGTTATCAAAAAAGTTTGAGCTTCTTTTACAATGGCAAATCACAGCTTCCAAACCAGGTTTCACATATTTATGGTTTGTAGATGTGATACACCAAAGCAGAAAATTTCCCAGGAAGATTTTCAGCCAAGACAGGCTCACTTAGCTTTGGTGTTTGTATTCAGTACTTCCTGAATACTTTAAGACAAATATGTCTGCTGTGGAACAATAAGCAGACAAACATAACAAGCCATTAAAATTTCTTCTTGCTCTGGCCGGTTTGGCTCAGTGGTTGGAGCGTCGGCCTGCAGACCAGAGAGTCCCGGGTTCGGTTCCCACTAGGGTCACGTACCAAAAAAATTAAAAAATAAAATTTCTTCTTAACTTACCATGTTTACTAATATTCAGATAGCCCTTCTAAATCTCTCCCACTCTTCATATTGTTTAGCCATTGAGTAAATAAACGGAACAGCGTGTGGTATTCAGACCCCCAGTACATCACCACACATTGATAAATAAAAATAGCTATCACAACATAATGACAACAGGAAATAGTATTAATCTTGCATTTCCATACAATCTTGCAACTTAAAGAGAACTGGACTATCACTCATCTTAACTTAATCTTCAGGAGAATTGAAATGAATATTTCTATCTTCTTTGTATAGATAAAAAAAAGTGAAACACAGAGCCTCCAAGTGATTTCCCCCAACATTATACAAATAGAAAAGCTAGAATTTAATATCACATTTGCTTAAACTTTGTTACATCAATATAATTTTAACATTAATAAAAAATAAGATTTTGGCTTGGCTAAGATGGCAGCTGTGTGCAAGGAAGGGCAGAGAAGGCTGGGAAAGCATGTAGGGATCAGATAATAAAAGCTTTTGAGGATTTCAAAGAGGTGGAATGTCATCCTGTAAACTAGGAAAACACTGAAAGTCATCAATCAGAAGAAGAATATGATTATATTTGTATTTTGGAATAGCAACTTTGGAGTCATTAAGAAATAATGATTTGAGTGATGCAAGATGGTAGGCAGAGAGGTCAATTACCATGTTACTCCTGTTCGGGCCACATCACTCACAGTTTTAAATGAAACAAATGGGTGCAACTTGTGTAGAGGAGGAAGTCACCGACTAACAAGCCAGACACTGCCCTAGGTGCTTTAAAAATACTATCTTTAACCCTCAGAAAAGCCCTATTATACACTATTATTTTTATGCCCTAGACAAATTATATATTTTGTTTATCACAGCCAGCAAATGGCATAACCAGGATTTAAAATCAGGGTTTGTCTGGTTCTAAATCTTTTAATTTTTTATCAGCATACTTCTGATGACATGGGCTGGAGAGGAAGGAACATATTCAGGTCCAATTTAGGAAGCAAAACCCCAAATTTAATGGGAATGAAGGAGAGAAGAGTCCAGAATACCTCCTTAGTGTTATGGCTTAATGCTCAGGTGAATTATTGTGCCTATAAGACAAATGAGAAATTGTGGATGAAAAGCAGGTTTGGTGGAAAGATAAAAATTTCATTTGCGGCTTTCAAAACTGTTTGCACATTAGAGTCACCTGAGATGACCTTAAAATCAGTTTTAATTGACTGATTTTCCCACTAAATGTAAACATTATGAGGGCAAGGATCAAACTATTTTGGAATGTACAATTATACCTAATAGCTTAGTGCTTGGCATATAATAGGTGCTTAAGATTAAGTAAAATTTATGAATTATTAAGGATTCTAAAGCACAGAATGCTTGTTTTAGGTTGAATCAGTCAAGGTTTACCTAAGAAAACAGATACCACACTAAGGATTTCAAGTAAGAAGGGACTGAATACAGGCAATTAGAGGATTATACAGCTTTCTAGCGAAGGCATTAGAAATATACTAGTTCTTTTCGTTTTTTGAAATTCTGATGAGAAAGAATTGTGGAGATGTTGTTAATGATCCCAATTCCCTTCAAAGTTTAAGTGGGCTATTTTAAGAAGGACAGCTGGAACCTGCTAGCAAAATTCCACATTTGCCATCTCTCAAATTTATGTGTCTGTCCATTGCTCTACTGAAAAATAATGGCCTCTCCGTTTTTCCCCCAACTTCCAAATATCAAATAAGTTCCTCAAGATCATTCACAAAAAGTAATTTCTAAGCTTTTAGCCACTGTAGCAAAAGGGAGAATTTTGAAAGGTGAGCGTGACATCATCATCAGGTGATAGTTGGCAGATATGTCAGGTGCTTTTTCTCAGGCTGTTTTACAGGTGGAAGGCGACCTTCTCACTACTGTTTCTGCCTCCTCTCCCCACCAACCTGCGACATTTATGGGCCACTATTCTTGTCTCCACTCCATGCTTTACAAATACACGTTTTCACCTACTTCTGTTCAATATAAATATTTAATATAATATATTGATAGATTGATTTTTTTGCATTTAATTCAATTGTGTTTAATATCTTCTAAGTATGTTTCCAAATCAGTGTTGTCATACTTTTGAAGAAAAAGGGTATGACTGCTTTACTGACTTCTAGTATGTTATCCACAAATTGTATTCAACAAAAATTAAACCAGGTTTTGGAATTACAGGAGGGTAAAAGCACTGTTTGGAGGAATCCAAATACCATGCTGTCCAATCTCTCACTCAATCTACAAAACTATTTTATGACATCTTTTACTATATGGTAACATAGTCCTTTCTATATTTTTCTTTCTTCATAGAACAAATATTCAATCATTTTATGTATAGAATTTGTTTTCTTGTAATATGAAGCCAATTAAATATTCTTTATCAAATGAATAGCATGAAGTCGTGGTCCTATGAGCCTTTACTTAGGTAATTGACTATTTATTTTCTTTAGAAATGTAAGACTTAATCTCTCCAAAATTTCATTGTGTTTATTTCAGTTACATAATAATCTTTTCTGTTGTAATTGTATCACCCAACACACAAGCCAAATTTCTCAGCTGCAAGTAGCTCAGATAATAAGAGGAAGCATTCTATGTATTAACTCAAAACACTGTTAAAATATAGAGAAAACAACTAGTATAGGACTGTTGGGCAAACCACTACAATCCTTGCTTCAGGTGGACCCTGGTCACTTACTCAATGTTTTTACATTTAATTAGCTATAAATCCACCTGACAGCACCAATATAGTTTACCTATATCAGTTTTGTTCAGAAGACATTATCAAATATCTTACTGCAATTAATTCTTTAAAAATATTTTATTGAAATATAACTGACATGTGTTGAAATATACAGATATTAGATGTTATTGTTTTAGGAGTTTTGACAAATGCAGCCATCTAGGTAAACTACACCCCAATCAGGAAATAGCTATTTTCATCACCTCCAAAAATTCCTTTCTACTTTATCCCAGTAAGATCATACACTCCCCTTTCCCAAAGCAACCAATATCCTGATTTATTTCACCATAACTTAGTTTTGCCTGTTCTAGAACTTCACATAAAAGAAATCAAAGAATGTGTATACTTTAAGTATGGCTCTTTTCTCTCAGCACAATATCTTGGAGATTCAGTTACATTGTTGTATATTTTAAGTAGTGGTTGTCTTTTATTGGTGGCTAGTATATGAGTATATAAATATATTGTAATTTTGTTAAATCATTCTACTGTATATAGACGTTTCGATTATTTACAGGTTTGGCTATAATGAATAAACCTAATATGAGCTTTCTTATTTTTACAAGTGTTTTTGTTGACACATGTCTTCATTTCTCTTGGATAAATGCTTTGAAATATAATTTCTGAAACATAAGGTAGTTATTTCTATGTATCCTGCTTGGGATTCAGTGAGCTGTGTACATATTTTTGGTTTGATATTCTTTCTTGAAATGTGTTAATGGCTATTATTTCTTCTAATACTTTTTGTGTAGCAGTCTATGTCTCTCCTGGAACTCCAAGTCCATGTTTGTTAACCTGCTTGAGATTTCGCTATTAATTCTTTCCCAGTTTTTTTCCCTCTCTGTGCTTCATTTTAGATCATTTATATTTTATTGTCTTTAAGTTTACAGACCTCCCCTTTTTCATTGCCCAATCAGTCATAAAGATAATCTATTGAATTCTTTACTTCAAATATTATAGCCTTCAACTGCAGAATTTCTTTTTTTTTTTTTTTGTGGTGTAAATTTATATTGTGAAATTTCCTACCTCTTCACTTACTTTGTTTACCCTTTCTTTAAATTTCTTAAAAATGTATAATATTTTAGCTCTCTTAAAGTCATAATTTGTTAATTTCAACATTTCTGTTAGCTCTATGTATGTTTCCATTTACTGCTACCTTCTTTCTTGGTTATAGGTAACATATTCCTGCTTTTTTGCATGAGTAGTAATTTTTTATTGTTTGCTGCATGTTGTTATAGCATGATATAAGAAATCTTGATTATGTTATCTTTAAAGAATTCTGTGTTTTGTCCTGGCAGACAGTTAATTTAGCTTGATCCTTTTCTGGTAAGTTTTTACATTTTTTAGGGTGTGTCACAAGTAACCCTTACCCTAGGACTAGAGTAGCCTTATGATTTTCAGCAGAATCATTTGAATTTTAAGGTGTTCACTGAGGTCTCTATTCTGGTTAGAACTCCTACTTTTTTCTGCACTATATGATCTCAAGAATTTCCATTCAACTTGCATTTTCTCAGTCATTGTTCTCTACCAGGACTCAAGGAGATTTCCCCAGTTTATGTTTAATGTAGTATGTGGCCAAGACATTAGAGTACCACTGTAAGTTTGTGGTGCTCCAGTCTCATGACCTACACATTCTATCTGCCTTGGCATCCCCAAATTCCGGTCTCTGCCTCATCAGCTTAATGAGACTATCATGCTTTGCTTGGGCTCTGTCTTCACACACTGTAGCATAGCCAGTACCTGCAGACAGAAAGCCAGGATGACTGTGGGTCTTACCTCATACATTTCCCTTATTCAGGGATCACCGTCCCATGCTGCTTCTTATTGAATATCTGATAACTGTCATTTCATTTATATTGTCCAGTTTCATACTTGTTCACAGAGGGAGAGCAAGTCCAGTAGTTATTCAATTATGTCCAGAAACAGAAAACTCTAAAATAAAAAATTTTCTACAGCTATCTCAATCTTTCAAACAGGTAAAAAAAAGTTTATCTCAACTTCTAGAGTCAAAATAACATTCTTAGAATCAATCTAAAGCAGAAACCTGACGTTATCTGAGGTTAAGAGACTTCAGGATGATTGGCAGTTTAGGCTAGTTGTCCTGATAGCACAAGCTATGAATAAAATTTCAATTGGGAGGACTCGTCCATCAGGAGAGTAATTATATAGAATGATGTGAATTACCACAGGTAGGAAGAGCCTGCCTGCAAATCTGTCCTCTGCGGGCGGTGCTGATGGTGAATAGTGTCTGAGGCACTGCTACCTTCTTCTGTGCAGCTGTATAATGACAATGATCACAGCCCCCATCACTTACTTTGAGACGTCTTTCTTTTCCACCTAGCATATTCAGAACTTCTTAATTTTCATTTTACCTTTGGCCCTGTGTTTCTGGCACAGGTACTGAAATGACTATGGGCTCTATTTCCTGATAGCTTCCTTATTACATTTGAGCAGACATTTCCAGTTTTGAGCTATGATAGCTATTGACAGTCTTGCCATGGAATTGCTAACACTTGTGAAACTGTTTCCCTGAGAAGATACCTGCAGTCTTCACAGCTGTTCCATCTGGGTTGTCATCCTCAGTGGATTCCAGAAGAAAAACCACTGCTGCTTTTTCTGAAACCTGTTTCCCCAAGGGCCTAATGCTCCTTGTACTCATCAAGTCACTTTTTCCTCATTTTTTAAAATGTTTTAGTTCTCTCTTTCCACTAGTAGTGAGACAATGCATTCTGGGCATAACAAAAGCAACTAGTGAAGAAATAAATCTTGTCAGAGTTAGCTCCCTGGGCTGGGTAATTTTACCCAGGGATTGCTATCCCATTGGACCAATATTTTGTCCAAGCCTGAACACAATTTATTATTTTCTTTTTTAAAAAATCTCGCCTTTAATCTGTCTTAGAAGTGTCTACCTTCAGAGTAATAATTCAAAATTTGGAGTGGGGCAAAGTTTCTCAGGACACACACAGTGACCACGTGTCATACACAATGAGTGTCACCTTGAAGCTCACCAGCTATTCTTAAAGTCTGCGTGCTTATGGGACTTTCTGATCTTTTCATCTCAATCCTATACAATTTGTGATTCTCTAGTTTAGTTGTAGAGGTGAGAAGTGTTACTGCTCTTACTGTGAAGTCTCCAAGGTCAGGTTTAAGAGGGCATTCAGTAGCTTCCTAGAAGCTCATTCTTTCTAGGCAGCCTCTCTGCTCTCAGAATTTGTCCTTTTTCTTTTGTTGGATACTTTGTACCCTATTCCCCTTTCCTGATTATAACATCTCCCTTTCTTCTAACACCCTCTTTAAGAATAAGTAGATCTGGGTGATTGTCCTTTTTCTCATCAACATTAGTCTCTTTTCATCTTTAAGATCTCATTTACTTTTGCATCGATGAATAATCTGTCCTCTCATGTCTTTATCATTTCTCTCCAAGAATTGATTTTCTTCTTCCAACTTATTAGTTCGTCTTCATTTGTTCCCCTTCATTTGCGCATTTATGTTCCTTTGCCTTAGTTCTCCTTAAAAGTCTGAAGAGTATTTTTAAATATGCCAATTCTGCTCTAATTTTCTAGGCAATTGAGATTCTTAGAAACAAAGTTCATTTAAATACTGCTTGGTCCTTTGGAGGTGCCGTCATTGTTTTATTTGTTTCTCTACAGTAACCAAATGGAATATTTTCTTTAAAATGAGGAATCCCATTTATTTTTTGTTTATGATCAGAATCTTTCACTCTTCTGAAGATGTGCCACTTTGGTTGTCTGCAATCAAGGTCAGAAAGTGTGTAATGTGCAAATTCTGTTCTACGTAGTAATCATGTGGTGATGGGTGATTGTTGAATTTGGTAAAGTTGTTAAGGCTCTACCTACCAAGGCTGGCACTACAAATTTAGAGCTAAAACCTCAAAAAGGTTCACAGCAGGGGGATCTCAGCTGCTTTTTACAGCTTTAGGTGCAGATCTTGTGGCCAGATATCAGGTTTAGGAAAGGAGGAAACGTAGCAATTATTTCCACAATCCTCCCAGGCAAGTATGCTTTCCTGAGGTGAGGGTGGGAGGAGACAGGGGAAAGACTGCTTTTTTAGTTACTCTATTTATTTTTAAGAGACACAAACCTAGGAGTAAAACTCAAACCTAGAAAAATAACTCACAAAAATATTAAAGGAAAACACACACACACACACACACACACACACACACACACATCCTTTAGGTTCGCTACATTTGTTTTCTCCTCTCTTCTCTCTCTCCACATATACACACACATACACATCTATACTAATCTATACTATATATGCCATATATACATGGAAGAGTTAATAGACTATGTCAATATATAATATGTACATTTTATTTGAGGAACCATTTGAGAAAAAGGAGTCAAGTTTACGACCTTTCACTTGCAAAACCTTTAGCATAGGTACTGTATCTCCTAACAACAAGATCATTCTCTTACATAATGATCAAATTCAGGAAATTTAGCATCTAATACTACTATCTAACATATAGTCCATACCCAAATTTTTGTCATTTTACCAATATTATTCTTTATAGAATTTGTTTTACCAGTACAAGAGCCATTCCAAGATCAAGCGCTATATATTAAGTTGTCGTATCTCTAATGTCCTTTAATCTGGTAAATATACTCAGCCGTCTTTTCTTTTGTTATAACATTGACATTTTTAAAGAGTAGAGGCCCATTGTTTTTTAGAATGTCTCTCAAGTTTAGATGGTCTGATGTCTCCTCATGCAGGTTTCCTCGTTCTCATTTTGTGATGTCATTGCTGTTCTGGCTTTGACGATAAGACCATGCTGAGCCATCCTCTGTAGCTCAAACTCAGCACTAATTGGCCAGTACACTAAGGTCCCTACAGCCTTTGCCAAGATATACATTTGCCTCCTTCCCACTATCAAAACAACACTTAGCTGAACAATATACCAAATGTTACAGTCATAGACCATGGTAGAAATCCTACATGTTTACTGAAACCTGAGATTTAAAGCCACTTACTCAGGCCATTTGAGTAAATCATCTGCATAATTGTACATGATCACCTGTGTAACATAATATAAACTGCCACCAACCGGCATGATTAAAAAAATACCTAGATGGACTATGCTTATTTAATGATTAATGTGCCAGAGAAGTCTAAAGTCACCTACCCTAGCCAGGTTAAGAGCTCCAATCTTTCCATGTTACCTGTGTCTTCAAATTTAATCATTTGCTTATTCCCCAAGGATTCCAGTCCACGTGTGCACAGCGCCTATCACTGACAGGGTCTCAATATACGGTTGTTACGTCGAATTGGGTAGCATTGGATCAGGCTGATGTTTGAGTGTTTGCACCTAAAACAATCTGTCCTTCTTCATAGTAAGAGCATAATTGTCTTCTAGTATAGGAAAACCTTACCTCCATTTTCAAATTAGATTATTCACCCACACTGACAAAGTCAAATTTTACATTTCTGCAAGTCTTAGCCACAAGTTCAGTTAACCAAAAAATTGCACATCCAAACAGAGGCAGTCCGTCCGTAAGTGATAGGCTGAGCCTCAAGGGCACTCATCAGACCCTGGATTTTGACATTCATGAAAAAGAATAGCGGGCACAGAGAGTACGATGTGTTGTTGTCGCTGTTGACAGAAAAAGACCCTGCAGGACTGGAAATAAGAAATGGAAATAATGAACAAATCAACCCAGAGAACAGGTGCTGACATGTGGCTTCATATCAGATGAAACACTTCCTTCACTTGTGTGACAGGGAAAATGAGGACAGAATGCCCGGCAACATTACACAAAAACAAAATCTCAAAAAAGGAACACAGAGAAGCATAAAATGATAGATGAAGGGGCACTCAGGGGTGGCTTGCTCGATCAATTTGGAAACGATTGTGGTTGAAGGCTGTGTGGTGCTTTACTTCTGGCCTCTGTTGGCCTCTGTTGACTTCATCTCATCTGGCTTTTGCATTGAAAGAAGGTGGTAACGTAGAGTTCTTTTTGGTGGACCAAAAAGGATCTTTTCAGTTTAAATGTGGATATGAAGAGCCCTGGATTTCTAACCATGACAAAAGGGAACACGTAGGACCAGGAAGTCTATTTTAGCACATCACACGGCTGCATTTTCTATGCCACAGAGGGGATGACAGCCAGCCGTTCTCCAAGTTAGAATTGGGAGCTTCTGGAAGCCCCCGAGACCCTTTAAGGCAGGGTTTAAATGCACTTAACAGTATTTTCATAATAATGCTAAGAGATTATTTGTCTTTTCCACTCTTATTCTCTTAAGAGGGTACAGTGGGATTCTCTAGAGGCTATCCAGAGTGTGATGACATTCTCACTTTGATAGCTGATTGGATGTGTACTTATGTATTTTGAATCTTCTAAGAGATTTAGTGTACAAATATATACTTTTTAAGCGATTAACCCAGTTTGTTCTCAGTGAGTTTACTTTGCTCTCATTGGCGGTCTGCAGTTACGCCTTTTATCATCTCACTTACCTTATCTAAAAAAAATCATACTTTTAAAATTCCAGGATAAGCTATAACATTTGAAAAATTAGAAGGCAAGTTTTAGAATTGTAAAGGAATGATTTATTAGATGATAACTAGCTTAGAGAGTTTATGGAAGTATTAGCACCAAGTTGTCCTGGTAGCTTTATACCATTACACACATTTTTTCAAAATGCCGATTTCACTTAAGAATGTCCTTAATCATGTAGTAAAAAATTACTAACTTTATTAAATATTGACCCTTGAGTACTTGCTTTTTAATATTTTGGATGACAGAATGAGAAGTGCATGAAGGGCAGTCTGCAAACCAAAGGACAATGGTTGCCTCAAGAAGAAGCACCTGTGTGACTGAGTAATGCACTAATTACTTTTTTTCAGGGAACAACATACAGACCAACTACGGTTTCAGGGTATTTAGACAGAGGTATTTGGCAGGCATTTTTTTTTTTTTTCAAAAATGAACGCTTGCCACTTTATTTTATTTTAATTTTTATTTTTTTAATTTCCTCATCTGAGGATATTTTTCCGTTGTTCAGATAGAGTGGGAGGAGAGAGAGAGGAAGAGAGAGAGAAACATCGATGTGAAAGGGACACATCGAGTGGCTGCCTCCTGCATGACCCAACCAGGGTTGGGGGCAAACTGCAACGGAGGTACGCACCCTTAACAGGAACCGAACCCAGGTCTCTCTGGACCGCAGGCTGACGCTCTAACCGCTGAGCCAAACCAGCCAGGGTGAATGCCTGCCACTTTAAAGAGAATAACTGCCAGTATTTGTTGCAAATGATAAAATTTGAGCTTTCTAGCAAAAAATAGAATTTTGGCAAGCTTATATTCACAAGTGTGAGTTTGTTAACTTACAATACTTAAAAAACTTGACTGCTGCCCTGGCCGGTTTGGCTCAGCAGTTGGAGCATTGGCCTGTGGACCGGAGAATCCCGGGTTCGGTTCCCGCTAGGGGCACATACCAAAAAGAAAAAAAAAAAAAACTTGACTGCTAAGCTAAATGATATTAGCAAATGCGATCAATTCATTGTCTTGCCTAATGAAATGTGTCTACATATAGAAGATACACATAAATTATTGAATCAGTATTTTCCAAATGTTTCATGCATGTTGTTACAAAATCATATATGAGTAAAAGATTCATTCAGACTACAGATAGACTAATGGAATTTAATGTAGCAGAATTCATTGACATGGTTTCAGGTTCCACATTGTAAGTAACTGAAAAAACTACCCACTTGTGTTTTGGTGTAGTATCACATAGAATATTTATAATTGTCCGAAAATACTATTGAAATATTTGTCTTTCCAACTTGGATCTTTGTGAAGCTGGGTTTTCTTCATACTTCAACTAAAACTATGTATTGTAATTCATTGTATCCTAAAGCCAATATAAGAATCTAGTTAACTTCTATTAAACCAAACACATTAAGGAGGTTTGAAAAAATATAAAACAACACAATTATCCTCACCAACTTTTTGTTTTGCTTTGGAAAGATTATTATTTATGCTAACTTGTAGTGGTTTTATTTTTATTATTATTTGAGTTAATATTTGCTTTAATCTTCCAATACAGTAAATATAGATAGAGGTGATCAAAATAAACAAAAGCTCTTTGGGGTCCTTGATAATTTTTACAGTATAAAGAGATAATGGGACCAAAAAGTTGAGAACAGCTGACGTAAGATATTTTTCATTCTGGTAATAACAAAATTATTAGGCACTTCTTATGCATTAGGAATTGTTCTAGGTGTCTGAGTGTCAGAGAAAAAAGTAGTTAGCTCATGTAACAATAAAATATATTGTGAAATATAGCAAAGAAAATTTTTGAAAGTCATGTGACCTTATTTCTCCACCACCAATGTGAACTACATATTAATATGTAACATTCATTGAGTGTCTACAATATGCCCAGTGCTTTACAAACATAATTTCTGATTTTTACAAGATCTCTATAAAGTATCCTCATTTGAGAAATGAGGAACTAAAGACTTAAAGCAGCGGTTTTCAACCTGCCGGTCGTGACCCCTTTGGGGGTCGAACGACCCTTTCACAGGGGTCGCCTAAGACACAACAGTAGCAAAATTACAGTTATGAAGTAGTAACGAAAATAATTTTATGGTTGGGGGTCACCACAACATGAGGAACTGTATTAAAGGGTTGCGGCATTAGGGAGGTTGAGAATCCTTTAAGTCTTAAAGAATTAAAGTTATATGACCATGATTATGGCTATTTATTGGCAAAGTCATGAATTAAACACAGGTCTGTCTGTTTCTAAAATGGAGATTGTTTCCATTATATAAAACTTGCACTTTGTAGGAGATGCTTAAGTAGAAGTCTGATGACCTAGTACGAGAGATGCTATGTAAAATTTTCATGGGTCAGAGGTGGTTGGACTAACAAACATTTAGGTGTTATTTACATCAGTGATGTTATGATTCAGAGATTCATATCTATTCTGTTAATATGGTGGTTAGCTCAGGAAAGAGTTGCAGTTTGAGTCCAAGACAGTCTGCTAGAAAAGCCAATGTTGCAGATGAAGTCTGAAGGCAGCAGCTGCAGTATTTTTCTTGGCCGGTGCAGGTCAGCCTTTCGTTAAGTTTAGGCCTTCAAATGATTGGATGTGACCCCAACCTCATTATGGAGGGCAATCTAGTTTACTCAGAGTTCATCACTTTAAATATAAATCTCATCCAGAAACATCCAGAATAATGTTCGATAAACTATCTAGATATTATGGTCCAGCCAAGTTGACACATAAAATTGACCTTCACAGCAGGGCTGGATTTCACTAATTTTCTCTATTTTTTTTCCTAATCTCAATGTCATTGATTTCTGCTCTTTTCCTCATTATTATTTCTTCTTCTTCTTGCTATGTTGTTGTTGTTGTTTTCCCTGATTTCTTAAGGTGAAAAAGCCAACTATTGATTTGGACCTTTCTTCTCTTATATTTCCATTATTTAAAATTATATATTTCCCTCTAAGAACTGCTTTAGCTGCATCCTATAAATTTTGATATGTTATAGTCTCATTTTCCTTTAATTCAAATATATTCTTATTCCTCTTGTAAACTCCTCTTGTCCTTAGTTTAATTCCCAAGTATTTGATAATTTAATTCACATCTTTTTAGGATTAAATACTAGTTCAATTCCATTTTGGACAGAGAACCAAACTTTGTATGATTTTAATTCATTAAATTTATTAAGATTTGTTTTATGATCCGGGATATGGTCTATCTTGATAAGTATCCTGTGTGTATTTAAAAAGGAATGTGGATTATGTTGTTGTTATATGGAAAGTTCTATAAATGCCAATAAGTTGATGGCATTTTATATGTCATTCATATCCATGCTGCTTTTTATCCACTTGCTCCATTGATCAGTGAGAGAGGAGTGTGTAAGTCTCGAACTATAATTGTGCATTGGTCAATTTAGTCTTTCAGTTCTTCTGTCATTTCTGAAATTCTTTCCATCTGAAGTTTTCTTCTATAAACAACTTCCCTTTAATATTTCTTTCAGTGTAGCTCTTCTGATAACAGACTTGTTTTTCTTATCTGGAAATGTCTTTATTTCACCTTCACTCCTAAAGGATATTTTCTTTTGATATCGTATTTTGGGTTGACAGTTATTTTCTTTCAACATGTGACAAATGTTTTACTATCTTCTGGCTTTCATGGTTTCAGATGAGAAATCCACTGACATTTGAAAAATTATTTCTCTAGGGGCAAAATGTTATTTTCTTTGGATGGTTTCATGATTTTTTCTTTGTCTTTGGTTTTCACCATTCTGATAATCATGTGTCTGAGTATAGACGTCTTTAAGTTTACCCATTAAGGGCTTTCTTTTTTAAACTGTCTTTAATTTGCAAGTTTATTTCAGCCATTATTTCTTCTTCTTCCTTCTCCTTCTTCTTCTTCTTCTTCTTCTTCTTCTTCTTCTTCTTCTTCTTCTTCTTCTTCTTCTCCTTTCTTCTTCTTCTTCTCCTCCCCTCTCCTCCCCTCCCCCTCCTCCTCCTCTTCCCCTTCCCCTTCCTCCTCCCCATCCTCTTCCTCCTCCTTCTTCTTCTTTTTCTTCTTCTTCTTCTTCTTCTTCTTCTTCTTCTTGGCACTAGACTATCTTCTCCTTCTGGAGCTTTAATAATATAAATACTAGACCTTTTGTATTGTCTCACAGGTCAGTGCCAAGTTAATGTCTCAAAGTACGAGGGAATCCCCATGGGTTATATGACAAGATAAAGCTTTATAGGCAAAATAAACCAGAACTAGTCTTTGATAGATAAAAAAGATTGAAATATACTGAGAGAAATGGAGAAAACATAATTGGTGTTTGGGAAATCCTGAAACCCACACTGTGTGACTAAAATTGATTATGTCTATACTTCTCTATAAACCATACATATATTGAAAGACAATATCTTTGGATGAACATACTATACCCTAAATTATAAGGTCAGTCATGGCAAAGGTGAAGATGTTGGCTGGCCCCCCAAACTGAGAGATAAATATTTTCTTGGCATCTCATACCTACCTTCTCTTTTTATCTGCCCCTTGAACATCCTCTATATTGTCTGCTTCTCTGCCTACCAAAGATTGAGGACACTTTTAAAAATCTCTGGCTGCTTGTGAATTTTGGTTAGCATGCTGAAAAATTCAGACATATTTGCCTATGATGAATGCAATGTGATACTCTTTTCAAGAAGGTTTACTTTTAAAAGAAGAATGGTAATTATCCTATAAAATAAATTACTAATGGTAGAATGCATGACTAGCAGAGGTATAATAATTTGGGTTAGAGGCAGGCCTTTCTTCTCTTTCATTTACAATACAGGGCCTGGCAAAAGTAGGTTTATAGTTGTGTGTACGGGAAACAATTTTTCATTGTATTATTATTTATTATATTATTTTCCAAACAGACAACTATAAACCTACTTTTCCCCACCCTGTGTGTAGGTAAAGAACCTAGTCTGCCCATGTACATAGAGCTGACCCACTGATATTAGTAATCAATATCCCTCCTTCAAAAAATGTTTTTATAACTATGCAAAATATTTCTGTCTCAACTAAATATTTATATATAATATTTTCTTGAGGAATGTTTGACTCTTCAATGGATCAAAATCTGTCTCTAACAAAGGCACAAGAGTAGAATGGAGTGGAATAGGTTTATCTCAAAATAAGCATTAGAGTAATGGAGCTGTTCCTCAATATCATTTGTGCACTAAACTGAAGGCTGATTTCAGAGAATGTAGTTCTTTGATTCCAGCTCATAAAACAAACAAACAAAATACCAGTGTATAAGAGTGCTCTGGTTTCAAAGAAATACAAAATTTAGTTGTTTGAGACACCTTGCTTCTATCTTTTGTTTCCTTGTTTGATAATGAATGTTTCTTCTCTGTAGAACATTTTACTAACATTGCAAGATAGAAAGAAAGAAGATTCATCATGAAGGAAATCTAGGTTATATTATCAAGTTCTGAATTGTAAATTTAGTATTAAATTATACCCTTAGAAATCCTCCTGAGTACCTATAATGTTATATTCATTGTACTAGATGCTTAACAGGTGTACTTCATTTAATCATTAAAAACATTCTGATATTGTTGTTATCATCCTTATATATATTTTTACAAATATGGAAATTGAAGTTAAGAGAAATTAAATAACTTGTGCAAGGTAATACAGCTGGTAAGAGGAAGAGAAATGACTTAAACCTTTCGTTCTAAATTATGTACTTCTTTCAATTTACCTTCTTTTATCTTTCCACTATAGATTAAGATAAAGAGAAATATATTATTCTTTAAAAATTTTTAGTTCCTTGCATTATAAAGGCAGAATATGATACATGCATTTCTAAATACATTTTACACACATACATTGATGTATGTGTGCATGTATGCATGTACATATGGGGAAAGAAGATACAAGGAAAATAAAATAAACTGATCATGATAATGTGCAATGAACTGAGAAGTAGAATTAACTCAAATCTGTAGTAACTCAACTGAGAGCCAAAAGTCTAAAGAAAAAAAGAGAATGAATAGATAAATAAATAAATATCCTGTGAGAGAAATTTGGAAAACTCAAAAAAACTTTAAAAGTACAAATAAAACTTACATAGAAAATACTGAATACTAATTCAGTCTTTGTCAAATTATCCAAATAGTTAATATTATCTTTTATAATCAGTTTCAATTATCTTATATTTTTAGTTTCCCATGACATTACGATTTTTTGAGAATGTAATTTTTAATGCTACATAGAGATAGGCTGTAATTTATTAAAATTTTATTACAGTACTGTTGAGACCATTGGTTGATTTCCATTTTTTATAAATATGTTGTTTTATTGAATTTTTAGAGAGAGAATGGGGAGAGAGATAGAAACATCAATGTGAGAGAGAAGCATGAATGGGTTGCCTCCTGCACGCCCCCTACTGAGGATCGAGCCCGAAACCCTGGCACGTGCCCTGACCAGGAATTGAACCAGGACCTCTCAGTCCATGGGATGAGGCTCAATCCACTGAGCCATACTGGCCGGGCTGATTTCAGTTTCTGGTACTAAAAATAATGATGTGATGAGAATATTTGTCAGCATTTCTTTTTATTTCTATAGTATAGGCTATGAAAAGTAGAAAAGTAGGTCAAAGGGTATGAATATATTTAAGACTTCTGGAAAAGTTCTATCTTTTTGCACTGACATTAACAATATATTAGAGTTTCTGTTTCAATATACTTTTAAAACAGAGTATTATTTTTAAATTTGATAATTTATGATGAAATATGGTAATTAATTGTATTTTGGGGTTTCTTTAATTACCGGTAAATTTTAAATATATTTATATGGTTATTGGCTGTCTAAAAAGAATAAAATGTTTTTATATTTCTCAGAGCAAGGCAAATTTTACAAAAACAATAATACTTTTGAGTAGGTACTGTTTCGAGGTACCTATATTAAATTAATTCATCCTCCTCATTTAACCAATGGACATAGGGCTAAGAAAGTAATTTATCCATGGTCACAGTTCTGGAGTTTCACCTTTAACAATTGTACTTTATTGACTGTTTAAAGATATTAATTCCTAGGTACACTCATATTTATACCTGAGTTATTTTATAATTATACTAGGCTATATTAAAGTTTTATATTCATGATGATATATTAATTTTCACAGGGATAGAAAATGTTTTGATCAGAAATAATGTCCATGCATGTCATGGGATGAGGCTCTTTGTGTGATAATATATTGATTCAGACTGTATTAAGATAAGAATATCTATATTAAACATAGTATAATTAAGAGAGAAGCTAGTTTATTTTCCCACTTGAGTCATCTTATAATGGAGTTATTTTATTGGAGAGACATATCTAATTCTATGCTTCCTACCTTTAGGACAAACAGAACTTGGTAATTCAGAAAATGGTCTATAAATATGATTAAAGGAAATGAAAACATAGTGTTGAAAGAAGCAGAAATGAATTACCTAAAAAAAGGAAAACATTAGGGACCCTTAGTAGCTGTCTAGAAATATATGTGAAATAACATTAACCTATTAGTCTGGGAAATTTGTCATAAATGTGTCTTTTTAATGTGTAATTTAATTTTCTTTAAATTTTATATTTTTGATACTCAAGAGATTTAAATTACTTATTTTTAAAAAATCTTTTCAGTAGTTTTCCTAATTACTTTTACCCTAAGAACGTCATTCTATAAATTGTCACCCAAAATTTCCCTTACTTATGTTAAATTTTATAAGCTTACAATTTACATGTTATGCTTTAAGCTATCAAGAATTTCCCCTGATCTGCGATAAAAACTAATAACATAATTCGATTAAATTCTAAAACTTTGGCAATTTTTCTAACAATGGTTGGTTTGTTACAGTGGGTGTTGTTCATTTTAGAGTTATTTCACTGTGTCAGAGAATAACAGTCTTATACCTTTTACCTCCGACAATTTGTTGAGTTTAATTTTCTCATCTGTTTTAAAATATTCCACAAGACCTTGGTAACATATGTATTTGCTGTTCAATATACCTCTAAATATTGAATCAACATTATTGTTAAGATTGTTCAAATGCTCTCTGTTTTTGTTGTGGTTTTCGTTATCCCACTGTGATTGCTCTTATGGGAAACCACATCGGGCCTTCTAGTCACGTGGCATTCTCAACTTGAACTTTTGAAGAGGTTGTTATATGAAGACTAGGATTAGACAGTTGAAGTAACAGAAAATCATTTTGAAGTGATATGAAAATCTAAGTAAATTCAACCATTAATAATAGAATTTAAATAAAATAATGTGAGCAGTTAGACAGGTAACGAGATCTTGCACTCCATGCAAGGAGCTGATACTTTATTTTTTTAGGCTGGCCATTCTTAAACGCTGGTTTGAATCTAGTTGCATACAAATTTTTATAAATATCCACTGAAATCATACTTAAGTGAGAATTAGATTCTAAAGGCAATTTTAAAAGGCAAAAATCATGTACTATCAAATTTACTTTTAAATAATTTTAAATTGCCTATGAATTAGAGTATACATGATATGTGTGTACCTTATACATTAATTTTCATGAATGCTAACGTTTTAGGGTCAAAACTAAGGAACAGCAAAGAAGAAGAGTTGATATGAAGATGACAGGGCATTCAAAACTTTCTGCATTTAAGATAACTATCCATCCATATTAGTGAATGCAGACTGTGTTCAAATGTTGGTTCTGGACCAATTGTTCTCTCCTTTCTTCTGGGACTCCAATTACTTGTCTGGTAGTTCTTATTAACATAGCCCCTATTTCTTTCATGCCCTTTTGAAAATTTTCAGGCCTCTTGTCTCAGTGCAATAGTCTAGATATATCCTTCTGAACTACGTTCTAGTTTACTAATTCTTTCTTCATTTATGTCTTCTCTTAAGGTCATCAATCAAGATTTTACTTTTAGTCATCATATTTTTCAATACTGAGATTTATATTTGATCTTTTATTAGTCTTCTATGTAAATTCTGCCCCTTGTGTTTTAATTATTTTAGCATATTTATCACATTTATTTTAATGACTAGTTTGGAAAATTTAATTATGCATCTCTTGTGAGTTGGTTTTCTTTTTTTCTTAAATCTTTTCTCGTTGTATGTTTGGTTATTTTTTACTGAATACCAGACACTAAATATAAAAATTATGAAAATAATTTGAAACTATATATGTTTTCTTCCTCTAAAAAAGATTTGATTTTGTTTTTAGCACGCATCTAAGCTACAGACAATAGCAACACCAGATTGTCTTAATACAACTAAGGCCTAATATAGTATAATTTGAAGCTGAGATTTAGTTCTTCTCATGGCTGTCACTCTTTCTCTTATATTTAACCCTTTGGAGTCACAGTTAGAAAGCCTTGGTACATACCAGGGTCTTTCCTGCTTGGTAAGTCCTGATGTCCAATTCTGATTCTTTCAGCCTGAGCCTGCCAAAAACTCTGCTTAGCTTTTCAAAATCTCCAACAAGACTTTTAGAATTAGTAAATTCCTTAACAGGGAAAGCAGTACTAATTACCAAGCAGACCTCTTTGGCTTTCTTTCCTCTCCTACATTCTGGTCCCCCAAACTTTATTGTTGATAACTCTTCAATGTCTTCAGATTTTTTAAAGACTGATTTGCTCAACTTTTATAGTTGTTGTCAATACAAAAGTATGTCTGGAATAATTGAGTCTATCATTGACGAATTTGGAACTAAACTATAATTTTATATATTTGCTCTGATAAATGAGGGTTTTGAAGAAGTAGAAAGTAAGGACTAAGGGGTAAGTCAAAAGAATAACACAGTGTAAACATATAAGGAAAAGATAACAAGGATTTAAAGCAAGGTCATAATGGTAAGGGTAGAGAATATCCGAGGGATTTTAGAAAAATTTAGAAAATAACATTGGCATCCCAAAGGAAAGCCCGAGGTGTTTTCAGAGCTCCTCTTCCCTCTTCCTTTGTGGGTTTGAACTATTGATTGGTTGGATGTGGCCCTAAAAGATAGATTTTCACTTTATATGACACTGGATGGTGGAGCTCTTAACTGAGATAGGAAATACAGGAGGAGGAGTAATACTGGATACAGAGTTGGGAAAAAATAAAATCAGCTTATGACATACTGCATTTGGGGTGTATTGAACACACACACACAATAAACAGAATTCTACAGATGATCTCCCCCTCCCAGATTCTTGTGCCTTGATGATTCCATCAAACACTAATTTATATACTGATGTAAAAGGACTTTGCAGATATAATTAAGATTACTAATCAGATGACATTAAGATAGAGTGTTTAATCTGGATTTTCCAAATGGGCTCAATATAATCACATGGGCCCTTAAAAGAAGAGGAAGGCAGAAGAATACATCAGAGAGATGCAGCAGAAAGGAACACTAGAGTGATTCCAAGTGTAAGAAGAATTTCCGGTGCCGTTGCTGGCTCTGAGATGTAGGTGCCCATGTGCATGGATTGGAGTAAGCTTTCTAGGAGCTAAGGGCAGCCCCCAATTGATAGCCAGAAAGGAAGGGGGACCTTCCTTTCAATCCTACGACCACAAGGAACTGGATTCTGTCAACAATCTGAAGGAACTTGGAAGTGGAATCTCCCCCACCCCCAGAGCCCCCAGATAGGAGCACAGCCTGCCAACCACTTGATTTCAGTTTTGTGAGACCTGGAGCAGAGAAACCAGATAAACCATGCTGTGCCCCAAATCCTGACCCACAGAAACTGTGAGACAATAAAACAGCTATTGTTTTAAGCTGATAAGTTTGCAGCAATTTTTATAGCAGTAATAGAAAACATGTAGGCTCTACAAATATACATATACATCAAGCATTCACACTCAGGGCACAAGTACAAGAAGAGGATGTAGTTATGCAGAACGAGAGAAATAGGTTAATAATATATACTTGGGAAATAATGATGTTTAAAGGGTAGATAGCAGAAGAGCATCCCAAAGAAGTAGAAAATAATAAGATGTGTATGGAAGCCAAGAACAGAGAAAATGTCAAGAATGGAGACATGAACAGCAACACAGTAGAGTGAAATGAGACAGAAGGGAACATTTCTAGACAGGAAATACTACTCACTAGACTCCTTTTCCACTATCATTTTGTAAATTATTGTGCTTTTGTTTCTTCTCATAATATTACTCTATTAGATCACAGTGTGAATTTATACTGTGAATTGTATCACATACTATCTTTCCTACTCTTCAATAGCGGTAAGAAGCTTAGGACCAAAAATGGAGTCCACCTTTAAAAAGTAAGATTTGATGCCAGTTAGGGTCTTCAAGAAGCAGAGGACAAAATAGAATGAGCCAAACCAAAGACTGATTGGAATCAATGCCTGCAAAGATAAAGGGGAGAAGAAGGAATAGGCAGGAAGATTCTTTAGACCGTAATGCAGGTCTGAGCCCTCTGAAAGGAGAGGGGTGAGGAAGAACTGGGTAGTAAGAGGCTTAGGCTGCAATGCAGTTCTGAGAACGTCGCCCAGGAAAGGGGAGGCACAGGCAAAGATCACCTACCAGAGGAGTCTCAAGTTGGCAGTGATGGTGCAGCTATTGTAACCCTAAGAAGCTCAGTCCTTAGATTTGAGCAACTCCAGGTGAGTGTGGCCTTGGAGGGAACACTGTAGTGGAAACAAAATGTGGGTAGCGGGAAGCTATCTGCCAACTATGCTCTGCACAGGAGGTTCTCTTAAAGGGATATCCGAGCAGCACAAACCCAGGGCCACCTCAAACCAGACAGCATACATGTACTGCATAAATATTACCAAATAATTATTTTCCAACCCTTTTACTTTTTCTTATCTTGTGGTTGTGTCGATATGTAGTTTTATAAGGCTGCTTCAAAATGTTACTGAAATAAAGCAGCTATATTTTTAACTGGTAGACTAAGCTAAAAAGTAAGATTCTAAAAATACATGTCACAATATATTAGAAATAAAGTAGATATTGTTCTGCTTTATTGGATAGGTTATTAATGCCCTTAAACTTTTTATTATACTTGTTTCTATTCATGTCTTATATTTTCAGAGTTCATTTTTACCTGTATAATTTCAGACATTGAGAAATGCTCAAATGCATTTCCTTCTCTTTCCATCTATTGCCTGATGCCTGAAATTACACGATCAGATTAGTGATACAGTTTTGTGCACTTCATGTATTCTCTTCCTGCTCCCTGGAGTGCCCTCCAATCCTTCCTTCTCTGCTTATGTATCTTTCCAGGATCAGTTCAGGCATCATCGTCTTCAGGAACCACCCCCACATACCATTTCTCTGTTCCTGTAATACCTCCTATGTATACCCATCACCACTTATCCCACTGTTCTGTTGTGATTGTTTGAGCTCCTGAGCAGAGACCTTGGGTTTTATCATTGCATTCCTTATAATTAGCACTTTGCATAGAACAAAATAGGCACTCGGGAAATATTTGCTAAATGAAAAGCTTATATTTCACTAAAATGTATATAACCACTGGTTAAATAGCACTTCCATTTATTTATTTTCACTTCAAGGTGATTAAAAGGCATAAAGTAGGTTTTGATTGGGGTGGGGAGTGGTCTGGGGCTAATGATAAGGGGAACAGCCGGTGAAGAAGGTTTAAAAACTGGCCACCCTCTAAGGTCATAGAAAGTGTTCAGAGTTGGAAACCTGGGACTGAGTTCTTACTCAACAGCAACTCACAGTTTTCACAAAACTAGCCCTGGGATAGGTTCATTTTAATATCAATATGTTACCTAAACCCAGGTGAATTGGTTTGGTTAAATGCAGGGTTTTTTTTTTTTTTGGTTTTTTTTTAGTCATTAGCAAAGGTAAAGGATATTCATACACCTGCTTGAGGGAAAATAAAATCTTTTTTCTTGGGTGGCTACAGATGTGTCCTCAAGAATGGCAGGTTAGTTAAATCCGGGAGCAAATAAACCAATACTAAGAAATACAAATAAATCAATACCAAGCATGACGTGGCACTTAAAGGCATATCTCCTTGCCAGTTTTTTTCTATACCTGGTTTGATTTCTTTCAACAAGAGACTCAGGGACTCCGCTGATTTGCATGGCTGTCTTAGTCGTTTCTCCTCTGGAACACTCATTGACCTGAGAATATTCCCAACTCCTCTGCTTTCTATGGTCTCTGTCGCCAGGACTCTGTTCAGGTTGAATGAAAACTAGGCTCGAGGGAGGATGTGTCTTTGTCTAATGCAATACTGCACTGAAACAGCCATTGGCACGATCATCATGTTTTAAAAATTAATTATGGGAACTATGACCTGCTAAAGATTTTATAAATATGGTTATTCTGAGTGATAATTGTGAATATGCTTTTTTACTTATAATAAACTTAAGATACTTAACTATTGAAAACTTACCATAGTAGGGAACAATAGAATAGTTTTCATTAAGCTCTGTGGATATCCATGCCCCTCCCCCCTGCTTGAAATCTTCCAATGGTTTTGAACTGTACATAGAATCAACTGTAAATGTCATGGTCTGTGACAAATGTTATGTGATCTGAATATGATCTCTCTTTATGACTTCTCCTCGTAACATTCTCCCCTGGTTCCCTGGCCCTAATAGACTTTCTATTGATACTCAGACATGTCTAGGCCCATCCTGCCTTAAGAACTTTGCCTATGGTGAGTGGTCTATCTTTTCCCTGGTCTTTGCATACCCCCTTCCTTTTTATTTGCTCTCAGCTCAAATGTCATCTCCTTAGAAACACCTACTCTGACCAACATGGATAAAGTAGGCACCTCCCCACCCTGTATGTGTTCCATTTTATTTTATTTTATTTATTCTAAAACACTCTGAAATTATCTTCGTGTGTGGATTACATTTGGGCATGGGCTTCACCTGTTATGTCACAAAGAAAAGAACACTTGGCTGCAAAAATCAATAGGCTTATATATGATTGTCTCACCCTTAAGTCCAGTTCTTTCAGAGTACCAAGATTAGCTCTCACTGGGCTGACTTGGATCAAAGGACCACACCTGAACCAAATATGAAGGCCAGGAGGGCAGAACACATATTGTTCAAGCTGTGATTACATGCCATTGCACGTAAGGGTAGGCCATGCCCAGATAATGATACCAAGAATGTGAACAAGAGTGATTTTCCAGAAAAAAAGATAAATGGAGACGAGGATATAAGAGCAGCAGCTTCCCACTACAAGAAATAAAGAATGATATGCTCATTTGAAAGGGTAGCAAGGCATTTCTCCATGTGGATGTTTCCTAATTTACTCAACCAATCCCTCTGGATAGATGTTTTATGTTGTTTGCAAAATGATGTTGTGATGAACATCATTGTACATGCATTTGATTATATAGAGATAATTCCTAAAAGTGAAACTGTTGGATCTAGTGTATACATTAAATGTTTGATTTAGGAAATTTTTATTAAATGAAAACGTGTTTATGAAAACTCATTCCCCTTGTTAAGTCTTGTCCATTAGAAATTAATGTGAGCCACATGTATAATTATAAATTTTCTAATAGCCCTATTAAACAAGTAAAAAGAAATAAGTAAAATTAATTCTAAAAATTAAAAATTAATAGGCCCAATATATCAACATAGTATCATTTCAACATTTAATCAACATAAAATGTTGAATATTCATGAGATAGTTTTCATTTTTTCTCATGCTAACGTCTTTGAAATCTGGTGTGCATTTTATAGTTACAACACATCTCAATTAGAATTACTGCTCAGTGGCCCTGGTATTAGTGACTGTCTTATTGACAGCACAGCTCGAGGGTGTTCTATTTCTAGTAAGCACATCAAAAGTTTACATACCCAAGTGCTCTCAAAGATTAGTTTCAGGATGATTGTTTAAAGCTAGCTCTAAGTTGAACCTAGTACATACCACACATTAATCAAAAGATCTCACACTAAGGGTTGGGTTGCAAATACACAGTGGAGAAGACTTGGTAACATCTGAAACCAATCACGAAGGCAAGGGTATAGTAACCAGGAGGTGTCTTATAGAAAAGTTGAGGGCTAGAGTGATAAAAAGTTTGATAGTGAAGTATGGTGAGTTAGGGTAAGAATCTGGGTAACTTGGCTAAAGTTACCCAAAGGAGAAGAATGCTGAATCTGGTAAGCTAAAATTACCTGCTTACCTCTGGAATGATTAATTCCACTGTGATCAGAGAGATTTCATCGGACTTTGGGGAGATTGAATAAAATATCCTTTTAGACTATGCAAATCTTTTTTACTTGGATTTCAGAAAAATGTCTAATATATATTGAGTGCTTACTTAAGCTGTGTTCTCTAACCACTTGTTCCATCCACAGCTCATGAAGTAGGTACTATTGTATCTATTTTGCAGATAAAAAACAGATATGAAGGAATTATTTTCATAGCTAACAACTGGTAGAGATGGGCTGACTTCTAACTCCGATGTTCATGTTCAGGAGCTCTGTTCTACTTTATTCTCACTATACTACACATGCTTATACAACAGCCCTTTGACTAATCTAATTTCTTATGCACACTGACAAAGCAAGTAGGTGCCCTGAAATCTTAGACATAAATACTCTGTCACCATAGCTACATTCCCTTTGGGAAATTAATACTTAGGAATTTATCTTACATGTTAATGTCTTATGAAACAGCCATGTCAGTTCAGAGACCCTGATCAACTCTGGGTATGCGGGTACGTACTGCCTCCCCGCCGCCACCCCACCCGGAAAAAAAAGTTATCTAAAGATAAAGACCAAATTCTGAATCCTGAGGATTCCCTCGGACCCTAGCTGAATAGCCAGCCTCCCCCTCTCCTTAAGGCCTCTCCATCTCATCCTTCAGACAATTCTATATAGCTGTTGAGGAAAAAACTGCTCTGGGATAAATAAAAAAGTGCCCATCATCTTAATGTGACAGATAGAAAAGTAGCACAGGACCAGAACAATAATCATTTAATTGTTCTCGATTGCTTTGGGAGATGACACTGAACCTCAAAGAATTGCTTGGGGGAATATGTGATAAAAGTATTGGTGTCAGAATGTGCTTTATCTGATTTCTATTCCCAAACCTATTTGGAGACACAATATTCAGACAAAAAAAGTCAATAGCCTGAGAATGCAGAGGTTTTTGTTTTGTGTTTTGTTTTTTGCTGTTAGTGACATTGAGGCTTCCTAAATAGACATAATTGACCTTGAAAAACTTACGTCTTTCTCATTGGTCAAATCACCCATATTCAAAAGCATGTGCAGGTACTTATTAATTGTCCACTTATATAATTGCGGGGCTTGTCTTTGTAGCAGAAGTGTTAAATTAAACAGTGGGGCTATTAAACTGAGGTGGTTCTAATACCTTAATAGCCTCGTAAGCAGACCAAAACCTAAACCTGTAAATGCTTCAAGGTTAAGATGTCGAAACCTAAGGTCAACCAATCACAAACAACCAATAGGTGTTCCCAAATAAGGCAACTGCTTACACTGTAGCCAATCAAATAATTTCCTTGCTCTGCTTCTGGGTCTTTTCTGCAAAAGTCTGGCCCCTAGCTCCAGTTGGAGAAGTGCTCCGGACCACTTCCGGTTTAAGAATGCTTGATTTGAACTGAGTTTTGATCAAATAAACTCTTAAAATTTTGAATATGCCTCAGTTTATCTTTTAACAGAAGCATGGAGAGGGTCCGTAAAATTATCTCATGAAACACTTAAGTAAGAGGCTCTTAAAAATCCTCAGCAAATATGTTTATGCGTCTGTCTGCTTGTGATACCAGGCTTGGGTCAATAGGAGGAAATAAACAAGTATTCTTCCTACTCATAAGCCAGGAGAGGAACGCTGTTATGCACAGTATTTACAAACAACCCATACAATGATCACCAAATTCAAAGACAGTTTATGGTAGGTAAACACAAGTTTTAGCAAAGAGGGTCTTAGAAATTAAAAGTTTAAATAGCAGAGAAAATGGCTCTTTTTTTTCCAGTGCAATGTTTTGTTGCAATATATTTACAAAAATAAATAAATAAACAAATAAATAAACAGACTTTTATAGCATCTCTGAGGTGGTGTTGAGAGACAGCAGAGTTTAAACTTCCTCAGCCCGCTTTGGAGTCCCAACAGCATGGTAGGTGCGTGAAGCTGCCTGGGGCAAGGGTTGTATCCCTCCGATTTGTTACTGTACCCCAGGTGTGGCACTGGCAAGGCATTATGCAAATACTGATTAATAAATGAGAGACTGTCTCAGTGCTCGGAAGTTTCCTTCATCAATGGCAGTTTGTCTACATAGTTGGTATTAAGTATGTCGATATCCAAACCTGTAATCCAGAGACATGGAAGCAGGAAACACTGAGGAACCTCAGGGGGAAGGGGTGTGGTAAGAGATAAACCAAAGACCTTATATACATATATGTATAACCAATGGACACGGACAATAGTGTGGGAAAGGCAGGGGGTGGCAGGAACAGGGAGGAAGAGCATCAGTGGGAGATAAAACGGGAGATGTTTGTAATACTTTCAACAAGAAAGATGAATTTTTTTAAAAAATAACTTTTATGAGTATTTGAGCAAAACTGATGACAATTGCCGGGAAGCAAAATCCCAACCAATTGAGAAAATGCTCTGGAGAATGGCAGTTTTGCACCTTATTTTATAAGTTGGAATTGAAGGAGGAGGCATAAGGAGGGTTACAGGTAATTTACTGGTGGTAAATTAGGGAGGTGGGAGAAAGCAGAAAGGGGAAATCCCTAAGATGTAGTAAAGAATAAAATGGAGACACACACTTCTTTTACATTGGGGGGCACATGATAATTAACAATTAACATTACAGCGCATAGGGATGCTATTCGGGGGAACAAGGTAACAATGAAGAGTTCTGTGGTCTCCTGCTCTGGTGGGAGGTTGTGCCCCAGTGGGTCTGAAAAAAAAGGATTACTCTGCCATTCCAAAAGTATGTTATCAGAGATGCAGAAAGACAATAGACAGGCTCAGTTAAGGTCAAGATCGGCTTTTGTCAAGGAAGATACTGGTGTAGGATGTGACTACCCACCATGACTCGTTGTGAATTAGGACGATTTCGTTTCAGACCATCCTATGTGTTTACTTGAGGTCTCTGAGTTTGTGAGGCTGCCATGCAGGTCTTCCCGGAGCTTGTGAGGTTTAGTATGTGGCCCCTTTTTGCCCACAAGTATAAGCTGATAGGTCTCTTGGTAGGCTTCCCTAGAGGAAATTAAGAAGGATCAGAGCAGATGAACTTAATGTCATTTTTAATCTTGAGAGACTATGATTTTAAGAGCTTTGGCAGACTTGCAATTTGAGAGGCATGATGGAGCCGGATGCCTAGTGCCTTAGTCCCAGAAGCACACCCCCTCGATGGAATTTGAGGAACTATTGACGAAGGTAGACTTTTACAAGAGGAACAGCTCTGACCCTTTCAGATGCAGTCTGGAACACAGGGCTTGTCGGACACCAGTTTAAAATCAGAGCCTTCAAACAACTTTGGAAAATAATTTTTCATCCTATGAGACTCAGAAATCACCTCATCAAAGTGTTGGAAGACTTCTCTCTCAAATGATCTCCCCAGGAAATCATTTGAGTCTGGGGGAGGCACTTAGGACACCTGAAATTTTTTTAAGTGTTTTTATTTTTTAGATTACATTTATTGGGGTAACATTGGTTAACAATGCTATATCAGCTTCAGCTGCCCAATTCAATAATACATCATCTGTATATATCTGTATCTGGCATTATGTGCAACACCGGTGGACCTTGAGAGTATCATGTCATGCTAAGCGAAACAAGCCAGATAGAAAAGGACAAGAACCACATGATTTCACCCCTATGTGGGATATAAAACAAAAGCTACCGATGAACAAACAAACTCATAGACACGGACAATAATAGTATAGTGGTTACCAGAGTGGGAGGGGACAGAGGGAGAATAAAGAGGATAAAGGGGGTCAAATGTATGGTAACAGAAGACTAGACTGGGCTAATTGTAGGAGATCTGAACTTAATTGGCTCTTTTTTTTGGCTCCTCTGAGACCTTCACTACCTCACCATATGGAGGTAATGACACTTGCCACCTTGCATTCATTAGTATAATAGCTTTAATGATTTGATTTGCTCCTATAAAAAAGTGCTATATATATGCAAATGACACCAAGACTGATAATTAACAGTCTTTACCTGCAAACCACTCACACCGACTGTCCATATATCAGAGAAAGAGAAATGGAGAATATTATTTAAGAAAACTGTCCTCTCTTTGTGCTAAATATGGTGACAGTCATTTGTAAAAGCTGTGCCTTTCTCTGGTTCTGTAGCCTGAGTATTTTTGCTGACTGAGGGAGATAGTGATATAATTCATCTTTCAGAAGAGTTAATGCTAGTGTGGCAAGATCCTGCATTAAATATGGAGGGAAGGGGGAGGAGAGGGGAGCGTGAACTCTATTTCCAGGTGGGGGGAAAATGCAAAGTCCCCAAACCCTAAGTGTCGTTAATAGAGACAGATTTATCATGATTTGTCCACTGCCAGCAGTGCACACAAATAGCTTTGCAAGATGAGAAAAGTGCCAAAAACAGGCTGGAACATCTTGGGATACACGTGTAGCTCAGCCCCATGCACACTGTGTTCTCTGCCCTGCCCAGATATTAGATAGCCCTTCATGACAACATTGGTGATCTCCATGAAACCCATGTTCTGATTAAACAGCAAAAGCTTCAAGTCTCTTGATTTAAATCTGGAAGAAAGAGGGACATTTTGTTGTTATTGCCAGAAACGTACTTCCTTTCTGAAGTTCATCTGCCCATTCTGCTATTATATTACAAAAAAATAAAAGAAGCAAAAAAGAAGGGCAAAGGTGGCTAGGCTTTCTTTCACTTCTTGAGCAGGTTGACTCCTTTTTTTTTTTTTTTTTAAGAGGATATATTTTATAAGGTTTTGATTTTCACTGTGTGAACTGGAATAGTCTTTGTTTTTCCTATTAACTGATGTATGTATTCCTTTAATAACCCTGATACTGATGGACATGTGGCAAAACCCTCTCCTCAGCATAGTACTTAAATAGTGCAAGAATTATGAATAAGGAATTGGCTTAGGCCCCCTATCTTCTTGGTTCGCTGGGAACTGTTAATTTCAATTTCTTTGAGGATTTCTCTTTGAATCATATAGTGTCACAACTTGATCTGATCTTAAACGCTTGCCTTTGCTTTGCAGTCCATTAAATTTTTACAGCTTGGCTCTTTTGTCTATTTCTTGATCCAAGATCAGGTTTCCATCTGTTTATAGATAATTTACTTTTACTGGTTATTTGGGGTTTCCGTAATGCCAATTAAAGTGAGAAGTTCAGAAAAAAAAAAGAGACTCAGGTACTTAGGTGTCTAAGACATTTAAGGTTCATCTCAGGGAGTTAATTCTCCAATTTAAGGTGAGAAGGTTTATAAAATTAGAGAGGTTGGTAAATTCATGAATTGACTTCTAAAATCCCATGTAATTTGCTTTTTAAAAAGAAAATGAACATTAATAATTTGGGTTCAAAATCGAGTGCACACAACGAGATAATTAGTCCTTAACTTTTTTTTTTTTTTTTTGTATTTTTCCATTCAAACAGGGAAGTTTGCGTGGAAAATAGGAGAAATTGACCCTGCAGCCAGCTAATAGTAAATCTTAACAGTGGCAGTATTTTAAAGCAGTTCAACCCCAGTTACAGGATTAGAGTCATTTGAATTCTCAGCCAATTTTCAAAATTTGAAAATTTGGTTTTGTTTCCTTCTCTTTTTTCATTCTCTATTTCTCTTTTTCATCCTGGTACTACTGTGCTTCACCCATATTTTAACTGTTCAAACCTCAGCTGGTACCCTACCCCCTATGACTCCTATTTTCCCATACCAGTCAAAACCCCTTTCCCTGTAAGGTGATTTCAGCGAGGTGTTGGAAGAGATCATTTGATTCCCTGCACAGGAATGTGAGAGACTTTTGTATCTTCTACCCACTGATATATCATCAGCATCTAAATGGTGCCTGAGACATACTAAGTAGGTTCAACAAATGCCTTTTGAAGGAATAAATAGGACAGAACCAATCATTGCGTTATCAGAGGAGTACAGTACCCTCTGTGTCCTTGTTACTGGTGGAAGTGGAGTTCTTGGGGCGCCACAGGAAAAGGAATTTCCTGAGGACCCCACAGGAGAATGAAGTGTCATGGAAAGCTTTATTGGTGATGGAAAATTGAGGGAGGTCTTCTCCAAGGTCCATCTCTGTGCATCACACCATGGAAAAATAGTCTTCTTTTCAGCATTACAAGAATTAAGGCCACTGTCCAGAGTTTCTGCTCTATATTATAATATTTTTCGTTTGTTAATCCTCACCCGAGGATATTTTTCCATTGATTTTTTTTTTTTTTAAAGAGTGGAAGGGAGGGAGAGAGAGAGAGAGAGAGAGAGAGAGAGAGAGAGAGAAAGAGAGACATTGATGCCAGAGAGACACATCAATTGGTTGCCTCCCACACCACCCTGCTCCAGATCAGGGATCTAACCTGCAACCCAGATACTCTCCCTTAACCAGGAATCAAACCTGAGACCCTTCTGGTCCACAGGTTGATGCTCTAACCACTTAGTAACCCAGCCAGGGCAGTTTCTGCTCTATATTAAAGTCTAGCATCTGGCTAGCTTAGCTTGTGTCCCCAGCTGCAGTCCATTACATGTGGGGTCCACATGGCTATGGGTCATGCAGCTGCTAAGGCCACATGGCAGGCTAGCGCACAGGTGAGTGCAGGTCATGTGGCAAGACAGTGCAAGGGAGCAGAAGCACAAACAAGAGATCGAGAACTCCTTTGTCTGCGGATTTTAACCTTCCAACATTTCCATGCTTGCATTGCTCCACCCTCCTAGCCAATTATCTTTTTCCTAGGTTAGACTGACAGGCAAGCACCTTCCCTACATCATCCCTATTTCACCGCACATGCCCCTATCTTCCCTCAGTGATTTCCAGGGAATGGACTGGTGGTTCCCTGAGGAGAGTGAAGTGTAGCTTCCTAGGGAAGCTGTCCAGAGAAGCATGCTTATAATATCTAGCTTCCCCTTTGCTCTATTTCCATCATTAATATTTTTAAAAGTATATATATTTTTCTTTATTGATGTTTAGAGAGAGAAGGAGAGAGAGATAGAAACATTGATGAGAGAGAACATCAATTGGCTGCCTCCTGTATGCCCCACACTGGGGATCAGGCCTACAACTTGGGCATGTGCCCTGACTGGGAATTGAACCGATGACCTCTTGGTGCATGGGTCAATGCTCAACCACTGAGCCACACCAGCCAGGCTCCATCATTAATATTAGCTGGCTAGTTACAACAGTAACACTTGCACTTAGGAAAATGTCTTGCCTGGTCTAGAGTCTTCCTTTTTTTATGTTATTTTCTGGTGAACTCCTCCTATGCTCTGCTCTGTTTTTGATTTCAGCGGCCCTGTAGTAAAGTCTAGCGTCGTCCATTGGTCAAAAGAAGGGCTTCAATCCTGGACTCTGTGCCTTCACTGGTTGTTGTAACGGGCTCATTCTTTAACCTGTGTGTGCCTGTTGCCTCAAATTTGAGCAAAAAGTGATGATATTTTATCCTATATGGTTATTAAGGAGATGAAAGAAGAGAATGCGTGGTAAGGTACTTAACACAGTGCTTGGCACCTTGTACGCACTCAGTAAGTGTTACCTTTCATCGTTATGATCAGAATGTCTATAGCAGAGCTGCAGACACCTTGGCTTCTGTTCTGTTATCTTTACCATATGCTAGTGCTGTGATCTGCATAACAAAGCTACTCAGAAAGGCCTGCCACTAATAGAAACAATACCCTGTCTAGATACAAAGGTGTTAGGAGCCATCAGAATCCCAAGGATTAACTGGACTTTCTGGGTGCCAGAGTGCTAGCACTCATTTTTACTCCTGTTAAAGGCATGACATAATGTCCAAAGTACCTCTTATAATTCCATGGAAAAGAATAAAGAGAACCTGAGATCTTCTTCAAATTTAAGCAACATATGAGTCAATAAACTGTTTCTTCGATATGGAAATGCAGCATTGAACAACCAGGGCATATGACATAGGAATTGCGATAGTGTCTGTATCTCTATTCAGTTGACGAAGGGGTTGGTTTAGGTAGCAACAGGGCTGTTTTAAGCTCACACTATAAAAAAGACCTTAAAGAGTCTTGGGTTTGCTGCACTCCCTCCTGTGTGCAGCAGAAAGCAAGGGGGCTGGTTCATAAGGCTATGGACCCGAGAGCATGGAGTCTCCCAAGGGGACAGACTTCAGCATTAAACATAGACAAGAGAACCCAAACACAGGATGTTAACACATGCAGGAAGCCTACATTTGGCAGAGGGCTTTGGAGGGAGCAAATCTTATTAGCAACACTGATAATAAATATGCTGTTGAAAATGCACATTAAGTGCGAGAATAAGGAAAAGCTGGGCATTTTGTAAATTTTAAGAAGGGAATTATAGGTGAACAGAACAGCAAGTGTAAAGCAGGACCCAGTTAGAGTAAGTGGTTTAATACAGTCAGAACGTAATGTGGGGCTGAGGTTTTAAAATCATTTTTATTTATAAGGTAAGTTTTAGATGGTTGCAGTTACTGGCTCTCCCCAACCCTTTAAACTAAAAGTAAACTGTGTTTTTTCTTTGCTGAGTATTGCATGAAGAACTTTGGTCTGTATGTAACCAAGCTCAGGTTAAGCTGCCTGCCACCATGAAAGCCAACTCATGAGACAGATGCTGGTGGAAACAGAAAGCAGTTTACTCAATTGCTGGCCACCTGAGAAGATGTGGGACTCTTGTCCCAAAGCCCATCTCCCCATCTCAGTACAGGCAGAGGTTTTTATAACGAGGAAGAGGGAAAACAGAACAAAGAATGCAAGGGAAGGGGGTTGAAAAGTTCTCTACATGCAGACCAGCACAGTCTATACTGTTAAGGACCTTGAAACTGGTCAAGCGATAGTCTGTTATGCATCCTCCTGGTTTCCTTTGAAGGTCAGAAAATCTCCTGTAACTAGAATGTCCAAAGGTCAGAATCTATCTTTTTTAAAGTTAGTTCCTAGGAGTCTTATACAAAAATGCTGTTTATCTACAAGCTACGTATAAGAGTCAGCATTTACAGAAACAATGTCAAAAGAATGGTGGGGGATTACAATTCCCCACTGTTACATCTACAGTGTAAAACTCTAACAGGGAAATGGATTAGACTTGCAGGAAAGGTTTAAACTCAGCCTTGCTAAGGGTAGTGTAGAATACCACCTGAAGGATGGGATTTGAGTTCAGACAGGCTAGGATCAAATTCCAGCTCTGTGACTTGCTAACTGGGTGACCATGGGCAAGTTAATTAATGTCTTTGAGCTTAAATCCTATTTTGCATAACGTGGAGATATTATTATCTTTCTCACAAGATGTGAGAATTAAATAAAATTATGTGTAGAGCCTGGCTGGTGTGGCTCAGTGGTTGAGCATTGACCCATGCACCAAGAGGTCACCAGTTTGATTCCCAGTCAGGGCACATGCCTAGTTGTAGGCCCAATACCCAGTGGGGGGCATGCAGGAAGCAGCCAATCGATGTTCTCTCTCATCGATGTTTCTATCTCTCCATCTCCCTCCCTCTCTCTCTAAAATCAATAAATAAAAAATTATTTTTAAAAATTATGTACAGAGAGCATTTAACACAGTGCCTGGCTTCTAGTTAGTATTTGGTAAGGGTCAATGATGCCATTGATGTTGACAGCAGCAATGACTGAAAATGGCTTAAGAAGGCAATCTTAGGAAGGAAGTTTTTAGTATCAGAAAATGGACATAACAGACCCACATTCAGATAAATACACATACCTCAGTCCCTAGATTGTAGTTGAGAAAATGAAGAACATCACAGCATCACAAGAAAGAATGTGCTGGGATAGTGGACCAGCTTACATACTGGAACTTAGCAGAGTAAGAAAATATAATCAACTCTCCCTCTGGACTGTGGGCCTGGCTCACCTGAGTATGCTTTGCTCTCATCAGTTGGCCAGCTAATGTCTGAAGACCAGTGATCAGTAAACTCTGATAAACTTGATTTAGAAAAAACCAGGGTAAGCCCAGTAGCAGAGAAACAATTTTATTAGATTGTCAATGATATACGCATACTTAAAAATTTGGGGGAGTGTATGAGAAGGTGTTCCTCTTGCAGTGGTGTTCCACTGTTCAGTGGGGCTAGTCCGATCTCAAACTAGAAAAGATGTGCAAACGATGCCTGAGGAACGTGCCAGCTGCTCTGTGTCCTGAATTTCCCCATGCTGCCCTTCGGGCCATGCTCCCCCTTTGTACCTAAATTGTTTACCAAGACCACTTTTGAAATGGTGAATATCTTTATCTATGCTGCTGTCATCCATGTCCATAAAATATTTTCCTGCAGATCCTCTCAAACTCTAAAGCAAGGCTTCTTGCTATTCCATAACGTGCCCTGACTCCTGAGATGATGACATTTTATGTTGGCTTATGGCACAAACTTTCAAAACTGCCAGCTGAGTTGTCATTGTAGTACACCTGATTACTTGATTGATGTATCGGATATGGGATGCCTTTGTTCTCCTGGCTTCCCACCGGTTATCAGATTATAGATAAGAGGAAAAGAAAAGAGTATAACAATCAGAACAACACAGGAGTCTCTAATGATATTAGAGATTGCCTTCTCTTTAAGAGAGCACTTCTTATTTTTAAATGATTGCATTATCCAAATATGTCATGGAGTCATGCTGGGCAAGTCAACTTAACTCTAGACTGGGCCTTTGGAAAGCTTTCTGCCTGATCCCAGAGTTCATTTCATTTTTGCTGCGGGGAATCTATGCCCTGAGAAATTAGATGTCTGGAACAATTGTTAATCTCAGAGGATGGCTTTCTTGTTGTTGTCGAATTGCTCCCCAATGTGAGGAAAAACACAATTTTCCTTAACTTAAAAAATAAATAAATAAAATACTTAATGCTAGTCTATTACTTTGCAGAAAAGAGACACTTTCCACTTGCTCTGAAGAAACTTCAGCTATTTTGTCTTCTTTTTTTTCCAAACTAAAGGAAAAATCGACATATTGAGACGTTCTTTGGAATGCATATAAGATATTTAGAGTTGGCTTGCAGTCTGTAGATGCTCAGCCAGTCAAAAGATTGAGAAATAAGTCTTGATTAATCAACTAATTTTCCTGTTTTGAAAACTTATCTGAACCCACTCTTATGTAAAACAAATAAAATTGGTTTTCTTTTCAAAGTTATGTTCTAGTATCTACCATGCTTCAGTACTAGTCAGAATTGCAACTTCCTCTGTGCATATACTGTTCTTATAGAAATGGAATTCTGCCTCCTCCCTATCCTTTCCTCTTCCCTCTGGTGCAAGGCCAGGTGAGTGGGACTGGGTTAACTATTTTGTGTTTCAAACATCTTTACTGACTCCCAGTGATCAGCTTTTAATTCCGATGGAATACACAGACAGATCTTACATACGTGTGTCAATCAACAGTGACTTGATAACGGAAGTTAGCATGCAGATGTAACCCCTAACAAGGAAAGCTCAGATGAACCACAGCAAATTGTGTTGACATAGCCGGAGGCCCAGACCACCACAGAGAAAATGCAAAGTGTGTAACTGTAATGGCCAACGGAGATTATTTAAAACAAAAATCATTAGGCTGAAAAGCATTCTGCTCAGCTGTAAAATTTGAGTTATCCTTCCGTCCCCACAGTCTCATCTCGTCCTACTCAGCCAGGCTTAAGGGCTCCAGTTGGCATGTAGCTAATCCATTTCTCCTGTGTTGCTAGCAGGTAAGGATGTTCATGCAGAAGCTGCTGCTGACAGAGGAGAGCACTCTGCTTTCTCACAGGCAGACCCAGAAGTCTCTGGTGTGTTCAGATATCTCAGGCTGATGTACTGGTCTGATTAAGCACAGTGACAGAGGTGTCCAGCTGAGTCCTCTGATCAATCTCACCAACAGTGCAAAGACTCTATGGTTGGAATTGTCACAACTTCTACCTGTGACCAAAAGTTACCCAGAGCTCATCAGCAAATGGGCTCCAGCAGACAGCTTTGGGTAGGAGAGTGGGGAGCCAGCACATGGATATTTCAGAATAGCAGCTCTAGTTGAGGAGAGAGAAGGGCAAGACATAGATAAAGTAAGCTTGGAGGAAGCATTTCCGGTAAGAAGAGACTTCCCTTGGGTCTCCTGGTTCCTCTGGGATCAGATTTCTGTGCTGAGTCACATGCTGTGTTAAAGCTTCTGCCCTGTGTTTCTCACGTAAAGGACTGCCATTTGCTAAATGCCTAACTGTGTACCAGGCACTACATACATAAATTTAAAGTTCATTTTGTCAGGTATTCTTATTATAACTTTCCTGTTTTACAGATGAAGAAAATGAGGCTCCGAGACATTAATTTGCCCCAGTTCACACAGGTATTGCATACATATTGGGATTCAAATCCATATATACCCAACTCCTGTGTTTTTAACTGCAATACACAACGGCCTCATTTTTTTCTCTACTCTTTGCATTCTCTTTCCTCCCTTGAAAAGTCCCATTTTACTGTGAAACTATTATCCTAGAGCATGATTCCTCCTGGAACATCTTCACTGAAAGAGTCGTCTGGACTGGTGGGTTGTCGGGATCATTGAGAGCACTGGGACTGGCATTAGTTGCTTGACCACAAGGTTCCCATGCAAAGGGGGCAATGCTGGGTGGACCACTGCAGAAACAGGCTTAAAAAAAGTAACTTTTGGCAAACAAATAACATCAACCGTGTGACACTCACGGTTGAACTGTGTGAGTTCAAATGATTCCCATGCATGTTAAGTCTAATGAAAAACAAAGGCATAGAGACTTATTTTTTATTCCTTTTTGGGATGGACCCACTGCTGGATCTGTATTAGGTCCAGGCACATGCTGGCTTTTATGATGTAGTATTTTATACTGTAATAGAGCTTAAGTTACAGATGTTCAATAAAAATACTTGTTCCCGGACTTATAGGTCTTAGGCCAAGACATTGATGCTACTTATTCCTATTATACTATTCCTAGAATTCTTCTGATTCTAGACCCTCAAATTCACAATGCAAGGGGCCCAAGGAGAGGAACAAGAGAGGAGAGTTGAAGATGTCATTCTAGCTGAGAAGAGATGGGTTTGTGAAGTCTGTCTCCAGCCAGGAACCCTCGGCCTATGGCCCCTTCTCCCTCCAGACTCCCACTTTGAGGCTGCTGAGCGACAGGTGCTAGCCTCGGAAAGCAGGACTTCAGGCCTATTGAATTGAAAGGCAAACTCTGGTTGCTTTGACTCGATTAGCAGCATTCTCCTTGGTTTTCTGAAAGCAAGGCATTAATGGAGAGGTGTTAGTAAAGAAGTTTCAGATCTGGTCCCTAGCTTGAGGAGCGCAGTGAAGGAGGGAGTGGTGAGAGAAGGGATGTGTGTGACGTGTACAGTGTTCAGGATGGGCACCTGTGAAAGGGTGAGTGCCAGAGTTGTGGGGTGGAAGTCGAGTGCAAGGGGGAAATGTGTACATTCCAACCACGATAATCACTCATCGATACAAATACAATTTTGAGAGGCACTATACTTTTTTTTCCTCAATGCCCTAGAGTCAAGCCGTCTAGCTGTGACATCTACCATCACCACCTAGAAGTTTTGTGACTGTGTCCAAATTACTCTCTTTCTGTGCTTCTACCTCCTTAGCCATTAAGCGACCACAAGACTGTTACTAATAATAAATACGTCATTGTATTAAATGTGAGGAGTAAATGAAATCATTCGTATAAAGCTCTCAGTGCAGAGCTTGGCATATGGAAGAGTAAGTAAATAATACCAGAGTACAAACTGTTGATTGCCTACTTAATATCTATCTCTTTATCCTGGCTGACAAAGTTCCAGCTGAGTTGTGGGGTAATATGCCCAGATAAATGCTCACTTCCAGCCTCCCTTGAACGAGAGGTAGCCACACAGTGCAGTTCTGCTCAATTTGTTGTAGCTGGAAGTCTCCTGGAAATTTCTGGGACAGGTTTCACTTCCCTATTCAAAAAAACACATCTCCCTGACATTACCCTTTCCCCATTTTTTCCCCCTTAAATATGGATTTAATGTCAGGAGTCAAAGCCATCATTTGTGATGGAAGCAACCAGCAAAGGGAAATTTGAAGAGACCTGCAGAAATGCCAGCCCAAACACCATCGACTTCCTTAATCAACACCAGCAGGCACCTATAACCGGGTTTCCTTTTATGTGAGGAATACAGTCCCTATTATTTATTTTTATTGTTTTTATATAGACTCTGTAAGATGGTCTTTTGTTATTTGCAGGTGGAAACATTCCTAATGGAGTTATCTATTATTATTATTATATATACATATAATTTTTTACTTAGAGCCAAACATTATTTTATTTAATATTTGTAAAAACTCAGAAAGATAGGTATTATTATTCTTAGTTGTTGTTTTTTCAGTTGAGACTTAAAATAAATTTGGACTTAATAATAAAAATACATTTTAATATTAAACATAATAGTAACAATGATAATAATATAAACTATAAAAATAATGAAGCAAAATAAAATAATACAATGTTAATGTAATAATAGTTGCCAGTTTTTGAGTGCTTAGTATGTGCCTCTTGCATAATATTTGTTTAATGCTTACAACTCTGTGCAGGAGGTATTGTTATCACCTGTATTTTACAGATGAGGAAATTGAGGCCCAGAAAGGTAATTTCCCTAGAGTTACAGTTTTCAGAATCAGATTCAGTTGTCTCTAACCACCAAGATTCTATGCCTAATTATCTAACTAATCCTTTCTGCCTTTCTGCAGTTCCAAAGTGCTTTCTCTCTCCTCCAGGCCTTTGCACATGATGTTAGGTGTGGCTAGACCAATATTCTCTCCACTCTCTTTTCTTGGCTAAATTGCATTTATGTTTGATATCTCAGCTTAAATATATCTTCTTGGAAGCCTTCCTTGATAGTTCCTCCCCTCTGTGTGATTCCCTCTTCTCTTGTGTTTACTTCTATCATCGCACGCAGTCCACTCTTTTGCATGTTCTGTTTATTTATCTTGCTAACCCATCAGAGTGCTGTCTTCCTGAATGCTAGCTGTATGCCTTGTTCCCTAGATTCTCCTAGGATTTAGCTTATACTAGTAGATATTCAATTCAAGGTGTCAGAATTGGCTGACCCTTTGTTTTATTTTGGTGTTTAAGGGGACTGATGGTCCCTGAGAGGCAGGAACAGAAACAGGTTTGAGGGGAGGGGAAATGATGGGCTCAGTTCCAGGGCAACCAGCAGACTTGCATACAGGTCAGTTCATGCAGTGCCGGGAAATCATGCTCACCCTTTTAGCGTTTACTGCAGTCAGCTGTAGGAGGGCTATTTAGTCCAAGGTCAAAATAAAAGAAGAAAAAAAATGTTCTGGAAAGGTGGCAGTGTGTGTCTGTGGAAGGCAAACCTAGACATGTGGTGGGAGTTAAATAAATGCAGAATTACAAAAAAGAATCCCTCCCACGGATGTCTAAAAATGATGTTCCTAGCAGCTTTAGGTATCACAGTTGTGCAGGCAGAAAAGTATTTGATTAACTCACTGGCATTATCTCCAAGGTGTGGGTGTCTTGGAAATCTGCATGCACAATATTCCTTTCAGATAAGCGACTGGGCATTGTTCTACATATGCTACATCACTGCTCTTCAGCACTCTATACATGGCTGAAGTCATGCACTTTAAAAATTGTCCCTCCCAAGGTTAAGATAGCTGTGCTGTGGTCATTTTTGTGCCTGGCATTTAGGAGCAAGATAATGAGATTCAAAGATGACTTGAAATAGAATTTCTGAATATACCAGAATGGGCAACATATTCCCCACCTCGACCCTCTTCATTCTTTATATACTGCTTTCTTCTGAAAGTTTTCATATGGCTCTTTCTCATCTGCATTTTCCCTTCTGTATTTGGGTTTATGGTGAATCAGACTTGGTTCATTTCGGTGTCAGAGTTAGTCATAGTGTAATATTGCAGTCTGCAGGGGCCACAACAGAAGAATCTCCAGAAATAATGGGATAAGAATGTGGTTTACACAGTATCCTCCATATTCTGCTCCTTCTCCACGCTTGGGTCAGAAATGCTCTTTGAGTGATTCTCGTGGTTAGAGAAGAGAGCTTTCCTCCCAAAGTTTAAGAAGAAGCCCAGGCAAAAAGAGAGCTGAGTTCCCAAATGTGACTTGGTATTTCTGTGACCTTAGCTGAGTCCATTGATCTATTAATGATTTAGTTTCCCTATCTGATTTGGTAGTAATGATAATTGGTATTTTTAGGTCACAGGAATACCTAACAGGTTTATTTCTTTGTTAAATTTCTTTGTCAATCAACTGGTAGTGGTTGCCAGAAGCAATTTGTTGATAATGGCTCTCAAACTTAGTATTGATTAGTAGAAAATTATGCTCTAATCCAGGGGTTGGAAATTTTTTCTCTATGGGGCCAAATAGTAAACATTTTAGGCTTTGCAGGCCATGTTTGTTAGTATTGTAACTAG
Source organism: Tadarida brasiliensis (assembly GCA_030848825.1). Taxonomy (NCBI): domain Eukaryota; kingdom Metazoa; phylum Chordata; class Mammalia; order Chiroptera; family Molossidae; genus Tadarida; species Tadarida brasiliensis. The sequence continues at coordinate 52,559,537 of CM061264.1, forward strand.
CTAGTTATTAATATTAATAATAGGAAGAAAGCAAAGGGAAGGCCAGACATTGTAAGTATGGTCATTTGGGCAGCTTCACCAGGAAGCTGCAACTTAACACTCCCCAGGGAACCACCAGTCTATTCCCAGCAAATCACTGGGGAAAGGGATCCAACAAAGGGGAAGATGAGCATATGTGCAGTGAGGTTGGGATGATGTAGGGAAGATGCTTGCCTGTCAGTCTAACCTGGGAACAAAGATTATTGGCTAGGAGGGTGGACCTCAATGTAAGTCTGTAAAAATTTGGGAATACATAATTCCCAGACAAAGAATTCTCTCTCTCTTGTTCCTCTTGCTTATATGACCCTTGCTAGCCTGCCATGCGGCCCTAGAAACTGCATGGCCTATGGCCATGCAGACCCTGTACTCAATGGACTGCAGCTGGGAATACAAGCTAAGCTAGCCAAATGCTGGAATGGACTGTGCTTAATATGGAGTGAAGACTCAGGGCAGTGGCTTTGATCTTAGCCCTGCTGAAGACAAAATGGGACATTTTCCATGGCAGAACAGAGGGAGATGGGACCTTGAAGGGGAACTCCCTTAATATTACCTCATCAATAAAGCTTTCCACAGTACCTCATCCTCTTGTGGGGGCCTCAGGAAATTTACATTCCCATGGCACCCCAAGAAGCCCGCTTCCACCAGCAACAGATAGAGGGGACATGGAGTGGACTCCACTGATAACAATATGATCTCTGTTGCCATGACTCAACTTTGCCATTGCGGCCCAAAAGCAGCCAAGACAATACATAATCAAATGGGTATGGCTGTGTTTCAAAAAAGCTTTATTTACATAAACAAGTGGCAGGATCTGGTCCACTGCAGGGCATAGTCTGCTGACACTGTAGTTAGCAATGTCTTCAGTGGACAGAGGGAAATTGTTGACAATGATTCCATACATTTCCCACCTCTGATATAGAGCATGCAAACCTTTTCACTTTACAGTCTCACTGGTTTCTCCCAACAAACCCGTGAAGCAGCTCAGCTGCAGGGACACGTAGGATATTTGTGCATCCGGGTGAAGAGCACACGCTTTGGAGAAAGAGCAGTGTTGGGATCCAGCTCTGTATCTATAACCTAAACAAACTGGCAGACTATTATCCTCTTAGCGCCCCAGCCACCTAGTTTATTAATAGAACACAATAATAGTATCTATCTCCAGTATGAAGAGCCCTTCAATAGATGCTCTTGATAAATACAATTATTATTATTATCTTCAGTATCTATGAGCTAGGGCTAACCTCATGGCAATGAGTATTAAATGCAGTAGTCTATGTAAATCTGATAGCACAATGCTTAGTGTATAGTAATGATTAATAAATGTTAACTAGTGTTCAAATCCCATTTTATCAATAAAGGAAGTTTAAAATAATAAAATAGTTTGGGAAAGCTTTACAGTAAATAATAGCAGAAGTGGGACAGAAACCTAGCTCTTTGGACACCAGATATCATGCTATGCCAACTAAAAGTGAGCAAATGTGGGTTGAAACTCCCTGAAAAGGTACAAAGTGAAACTCAAATGGAAATACCTTTCATTAGAAGGAAGTGATGTGATATAGGCAAACCCTGACTTTCCATTCGTTTCATTGACTGAATGATTGATTTTTATTTATGTATTTCTTTGTAAAATTTCTTAATTTGAGATATATTTTCTTTATAGGCCAGTTAGGATGCAACCTGTCCCTGGGAATAGGACACAGGCTTGAGAAGTGTGAGGGGAGAAAAGACTTTATATTATCTTCTTTTTCTAGATATGTTTCATCCTTTATGAAATAAACCCCATTGCCCTAAATGCCCATGTTTTATTCCATGTTGGTACCATAACCTTGACCTCATCTGGGTGAAGAGATTGGTGTACTTATTAACCAAAGTGAGGGGAAGCTAGAGATCTCTGACTTGTGGGCTTGTGTGGCTCAAAGAGATGATTTTGACCAGTTAGATTAATTTCCACCCTCCTCTCTCTGCCATGGAGAGTGACAGAGAAGGGGAGGATTTTGGAGAAGAGATGGCACTTGGAAAGTCATTTAAAGTGAATAAAAATTCAACAAGAACAGAAGGGGAAAGTTATTAACCATCAGAGAGGAGAGGCTAAGCAAAGAAGGGCTGACTGTAAAGGAGAGAGAGATCCTAACGAGAACTGCCAGGAAACTTTTGAGACTGTTGCTTGGTAACCACCTAGCACAGTTTGGTGGCTTTTAGTTGAATCATTCAAATAACTCTCGGCTGCCCAGTCCCATTTTCTCCCCTCTTAAGGGTGAACGCTTGGAATGGAATATAGTTCTACATTAGCAGCTGATACCAACATCAGTGATAGGGAGTAAGTTTTCTCAAGAACATCACTTCTTAAGTTATGGAGTAAGTTCTTGCCTACTCTCCCAGGGACACCCATAGTCTCTCTTACCCATCTGGCCCTGGGACTAAGTGAGCTCTGATGAACTTGAATGAAATTCACCTTTGTAAATACTGTTTCTATGAATAATACCTAACTCTAGAAGAAGAAATAAAAGAATTAAACCAGAAGGGGGACAAGGAAGAAAATGGAAGTGGAAATGAGCATTTTTACTTATTAAAAAAAATGTAAACACTTTCAAAAGATGACACTTTCAACACTGGCAGGCAATGGAGGAAAAACATTTTTCAGGATCTCATGTGTTTTCTCGATGATACTTTTCCCTCCTCAGTGAATAAATTAATAAAATATCAAGAGCTGTTTTGGAGATAACAGTCACACAAGAACTTAGAGTAGATGTTGTACACTGCACTGTGACTGTCATTTGACTCCAGCACAAACAATCTCCTACTCGCCTGCAGAGAACTGTGGAGGTTCTGGTCCTGACTTACAGGTGGGGTAGGAATGAGGGAGACCAGCATGGACTTCTCAGGCTTGAGTGGGCCTTGTGAACCCTGCAAGCCTGAGGAATTGTAGGAGCTGTCTCCCCCCATCTGCCTCCATTTGCTTTTCAGTTCTCTTCTCTTCTTTCTTTCTCCACCCCCACAAACACATGCACACATTGAAGAGAAGAGGCTGTGTCTGGCTTGCTATCAAAGACAGAAATCACACCCAGACACAAAAAAGCTGAGAGAGCGAACCACAGTTTTGAATAGCTGACTTGAGGACCCTTCGGAAGGAAAGAGACTTGTAGGTGTCATTTGGTTCTTCCCATTTGATTGACTTGTTTTGCTTCAATGGTTAAGATTCTCATTAATTTCTATAATTAGCAACTTCCGTGACAGTTTCTGAAAGAATGACAGAGTGGCTCCATCAAACATAATTCCTTCTCTGAAAGCCACTTGAATGTTTAATGTGTATTTCTCTAACTTCCTGGAAGAATGGCATTACCCAGCTAATGCTTGGGGGTCTGGTCTTTTTCTTTCTTTTTTTTTTTATTCATATATTGGGGAGGAAATGAGTCATACTTGATTAAGGGGTTGATACCACCTACTCATGTAAATTATGTATGTGGACGGGGGCAGGATGAGGCAGGATGAAGGAGAATGCCATAGAATGGGCAAAGTTCCCTCTTGTACTTGAGTGTTGACTATGCAGACTGTAACTTCCAACATCTTGATCCATGAGCTATTGGGTCTGCAGCCAAGTCTACAGAGAACTGGTGTATGTGTATGTACCAAAACTCTGGTTCATCATAAAATGTCAAACTATTATATTTATGTGATCCTCCCTACCTCTGTGGAAGAAAATGTTTGCCAAATCAGACTGCCAGGCACAATTATGGTAATAACAATAATGTTATTTATTATTTGTTTTGTGCTTGGCAGTGTTATAGGGGCATCTACCCATTTAATCTACCCAATATTTCATGAGTAGGTATTTATAAACTTGACTATAATAATCTCAGGAGACTAAATGAATACACTCAACTTCAGGTCTGCTTTTCTCTAAAATTTGTGCTATTTTAAGCCTCCTCGATCCAATTTTGGAATTGCACTGTGAAACCCATCACCTTTTAAAAACATTCCCATAAAATGTAAGACAATGAGATAGAATATTTTATTCATACTATATGACAAAATCAGAACTGTAAAGTGCTTCAATATCTGTACTACTCAATTTAGCACATAATTTCATATTTTTGCAAATTGTTCTGTTTCCTTTATGGAGGCCAGTTCTTGAGGGCAGATTGTCTTTGTTTGTTTTATTTTAACTTTTTTTTCTTGTATTCTCTTCTGGGCCTAACATGAGATAAGAAATTGGATTACAGCAGGCACAAGGGAACACTCAAGACATGTGTGTGCCCAATACAAGGTGTGATATTTTTACATGGTTCCTGTAGAGTCAATTTTATGTGAGGGTTAGATTCTAATGTCAGCACACATGGTAATTATTTGTTAGTATTTTCTCCAGCTTCAAGTTGCTTTTCTTTTTTTTTTGAGTATTATTTTTTTTTTTATTAATTTATTTTTGTTACAGATGTTTCTCCTTTTTTCCCGATTGACACCCTCCTCCCCATCCCTCTACCCCTTCCCCAGCTTTGTTGTCCATGTCCATCAGTTATGCATACATGCATATAAGTTCTGTGGTTTATCTCTTCCCTCCCCCACCATCCCCTCTTCTGAGGGTTGTCAGTCTGTACCCTACTTTCACATCTCTGGGTCTACCCTGTTCCCCAGACTGTTATGTTTATTATATTCCACAAATGAGTGAGATCATGTGATATTTGTCTTTCTCTGTTTGGTTTGTTTCGCTTAGGATAATACTCTCGAGGTCCCTCCATGTCATCTCAAAGGATAAGCGATCTTTCTTTCTTACAGCTGCATAGTACTCCATTGTGTATATGTACCACAGCTTTTTTATCCATTCATCCACTGATGGGCACTTGGGCTGTTTCCAGATCTTAGCTATTGTGAATAGTGCTGCTATGAACATGGGAGTACATATATTCTTTCTGATTGGTGTTTCAGGATTCTTAGGGTATATTCCTAGAAGTGGGATCACTGGGTCAAATGGCAATTCAATTTTTCATTTTTTGAGGTAACACCATAGTGTTTTCCACAGTGGCTGCACCAGTCTGCATTCCCACCAGCAGTGTACTAGAGTCCCCTTTTCTCCACACCCTCGCCAACACTTGTTGTTTGACGATTTGTTGATGGCGGTCATTCTGACAGGTGTGAGGTGATACCTCATTGTTGTTTTAATTTCAAGTTGCTTTTCTAACACAACCCTCGTTTCTCTGCTATATGCAGTTTGAATGGGATATTCTCATCACAACTCCAGAGTGGGCCCTGATTGAATTAATTAATCAGGAATTCCATTTCTTTGGCTGCAGCTATTGATTCAGAGGTATCACATGAGACAAGCAAAAAACAATCAAGACACAATTCACTGGCTTTGGTTTGAGGTATAAGAAAGGTAAGATTCTTTTTTCTATAGCTCAAGGGCCTTTTGAGGATGGCCAAGAGGGAAGGGTCTTCATACGAACCCACACAACACTGAAAATGCAGAACTATGACATAGCGGGAAAGACCAGTGTCTCAGGAACATTGTTTAAGTCCTGAGTTATCCCTAACCCAGGACTAGGAACCAATATATTTCTTATTGCTTGAGGATTTTGAGGGGGTTTGTTTGTTTGTTTCTAATAATATCAGTTTTACCCAATTCTCCAGGAAAAGTTATAAAAATTTTTTCATGTGTTATTACATTATAGGTAGTCACAAAACCTCATAGTAGGACTGATACAACTGGATTTTGGTTATTGTTCTTTATCATGGAAGCAGATTTCTATTTCTTGGGTTGGGCAAGTAATGAGGTAACTGACTTCCATTTAAGGGCTATGTTAGAAAAAAATACATTTCATTAAGCTGTAGAATAATAACCAGCATAGTGAAATGATCAAAATGCATAAGGCAAGTGGGAACTGAGCTCATCCAAGCAAATAGATCCTTATGATTGCTCTAGGACATTTGTTCATCGAGTGGATGTCAGGTAATGGTAGTCAGTTCAAGGTGTTATAACAAGAATATCATAGTCTAGGCCTTGCAAGAATATCATAGTCTAGGTGGCTTGAAAACAAACATTTATTTCTTACAGTTCTGGAAATGGAGAAGTCTGAGATCAGGAATTGGGCATGGTCACATGGAAGAGAGAGAGAGAGAGAGAGGGAGAGAGAGCTCATGTTCCCTTATAAGGGCCCCAATCAAACTATGGGTCTCTATCCCTATGACATCATCCTAATTACTTCCTAAAGATCCCACCTCCAAATATAATAAAACTGTGGATTAAGGCTTCTTCATATAAATTTGGGGGAACACAAACATTCTGTCCATAGAAATTACCCACACTATTTAAAAGTTCCTCTTTCTCTATCTCTCTCTCCCCAACTTCTAACTCTATCAAGAACATTTATTTGAAATCATATAAGAAAAGTAAATATATCTAAGCTATGAATCTACAGAATTATCTAACTTTATCCTCACAGTATCACTTTAAGGAAGGAGTCAGTATTTCAGTATTCTACATATAAAGGCATTAAGACTCGAGAAAATTTAGGGCTTCCTTTCAACATTATAAAGATAGTACCCAAATCCAGGATTTATAGCCAGGCTTGTCAGACATAAGTTACATGACACAGGAGATCAATAATTCTGTTTTGATTGATTGAAACTCTTATTGGACTTCAATTTAATGAAAGTTATAAATATGGTAGCAAACTGCTACCACTCGGGAATCAATGGGCCTGTTTAATAATGTGATATTTAGAAGTCTTGGCCTATTTCCTTGACTGTGTTAGTTTTTCCCATTATACTTTAGTTTTAGAATCTTGGCAATTTCTAATTATAGATACACGGGGATCAGTAGTGGCACGTTCTCTAGTAGATCTATATGGCTAAATTTCCTATGAAACAAGAAAGTCACACAATGCAATATGTCAGAAAATAGTTATTAGAATTAAGAATATTACTATTACATACTGAAATAAAACACACACACACTTAGAAATAGAAGTCAATTTACCATTAATGTAAAAGAAAAAAAAGTAGTATTTTGTTCTACCCAGAAATGCTATAGATGATATGAGCAGAGGAATACATTTGAGGCACATGAGACCCCCTATTTTACCCCCAGGACTTTTGAGTATGGAAGTACAATGTGGTTCTGAGCCCTGTTTTATAGCCTTACCCTCAGTAGAGTTTCTTGTCACATTCTCCTTATTGGCAGAGTGGAAAAAAGGAACCGACTTTTATTGGGGGCTTATTTTGTACCAGTCTCTTTTAAAGGGTGACACTATTTAAGTTAATCACTTCATCTCTTTGAGACAGACTTTCATTTTAGAGCCAACAAACATTTGGAAATTTGAAGTGTTTTGCCAAAATTAATAAAACATAATAGAAAAACCAAGTCTTCATAAATCCAAAGCAGAATTCACTAGACTGTGTTTTTCCAAGCCTCCTGATAGTCAGAAGTGATACCCACAGAGACGGTGTTTAAAGCTTTCTCCAAATCTAAACCCTTGATGGTTGGAAGAATTTTTCAGTTGGTTTTTTAGTTAGTGACACTAGTTCCCTGTACCTTCCTTTGAATTTCTCTGTTAGACTTGGGCTTTATTATTTTTGTTCCCCCTAGTATTACATACACTCTGCAGACTAACTATTGAATATGTTTTGGAGGAGGCTGGAAAATGAGTGAAGAGATAGCATTTTGTGATAGTGTGGTGTCAGGTACCCTGGGTTTCATTACTGGATGTTATTATTTCTCATTGTGGGATCTTAGAAGGTAGCTACTCACTATTAACTTCCCCCTTTTGTCATCTATAAAATGGAGATTACGACTTTTCATAACATTATCAGTAATACTTACATAGTATATTAAATTACCCCACATAGCTATTTTCAGTCTTCCATGTCTACCCTCCTTCTATGGTGAAGTTTGTTATAAGAGATTAGAGATCAGGTAGTCATTAGACAAATACTCTGATCATCCAATATGTTCCAGCAGATGTACTTCACCCCAGATCACCATCCTAATGAAGGCTCATTCAATAATCTATTGTCCTTCCATGCTTTTACAGTTTCTTGGCTTTATGTCTTCTAGGGATTCTTTATCCTGACCGTGTCAGAATAGTTGATAGAGTTTTACAATACCCATACCTTTAAGCTTGACTCTGACCCTAACTCATAGAGATGTTCTGGTTCAGGTGCCTAGAGGTCAGGGGAGAAGTCCAGTAATGTATACCTTTTATAAGCTCTATGGGAAATTTTGCTGCATATGCCTGGTTGAGAAATACTACGATTTGGACCATGTGCACTACAGTGGCAATGGTAGACAACTCTTGGAAACAGGTGGGAAGGTTGCATTCCCAGTAGTTCAACTATTCTGAGTCCATCTTAATCCCTTTAGCCTTTTCCCCTCTAAAGTGTTGTCTCTAAACTACCCGCATCAATAATACCTGCTATTCTTGTAAGTACAGCTACCTAAGCCTAACCTTGGATCACAAGCTTTATGTATAGAGCCCCAGGAATCTGCATTTAACAAGTGGTCCAAGTGATTCTTCTGTACACTGAAGTTTGAGATTTATTGCTAAAGTGATTTCAGACTAGAGTTATGTTGAAGACAGGCCTGAGAATAAAGCACAAACCATAAGGGGCTTCCTTCGAGAATTAACTGTGCTGACTTCTCTAAGCACAATGGCTCATTGTGAATTGCACCGGGACTTGTTTCTTTAGTGAATTGCTTTTATGTACTATAAACTTAATATTGACCCACTTTCCTTTTCTTTCACTCTTCCATAACTTCACTATGGGCTTTCAAGTATGCCAAGATCTTGAAGAGAACCAAGCTCATGTTAGACCAACTTCAGAATAAATATTAATTTTTTGCTTCTTCCTTAGAAAATCTGATTTAATTAGTCTAGGCTTCATTTAGGGTAGAGGTAAAATAATAGGTATTCTTTGAATTCCTTGATATTGCATCACTTTAACGAAAGCCCATAGAGTTGAGTTTATGTTTTATTTCAGTGAATCTAGTAAAGAAAGATAGAATATCACTTGTTTTTATAAGTCAGAAAGAAAACTACATGCAATTCAATGCCCTACTTTTTGACAGCCTATCTGGGAAAATGTCATGCTGCAATGCCAGGGAAATTGCCAGTCTCCTACAAAAGAAATTTTTATTGTTGCTGTATTGGTAACTAAGGAGGCTTGGTGTTCACTATGATATGAAGACTTGAAAGCACTTGGATATTCTGTAGAAATGCCAGAGCTGTGCTTACCCCCAAACACACACACACACACACACACACACACACACACACACACACACACACTCTATGTCCACATCAATCAAGTGCGGCTGTGTCCAAGTTGCTTTAATTTAGTCCCTAACTAATCATGATTCCTGCTGAGATTTGATCACATGGACAGGGCTTGGAAATGAAATAACAGTGATTTTAGAGGTGATTAAAATGAATTAAGCTTCAGCTAATTTAACATCCCTTGCAATAAATTCATCAGACCTCTGAAAACATGGGGAAGCATAAAATTGCTGCTACGTGCATGTATTAAGCTTTTGGTCTTTAGTATTCTGTGATTTATCAGTTTAGTTTTTTGGCAAGCATTCTGTGGAGTACCTTATTTTTTAAGTGGTGGGAGGAAGGAACCAGAAGAATAACAATTACCTTGTAATTTTCTCAATTGTTTCAATACAATTCTTGAATAGTCTTTAGATTCTGTTTTTTATTGAAAGGATAAGAAATAGTAATTAATTTAGGGCAAAGTGTCTTGCTCCATATACATCTGAATTTTGGCCACCAATTTTCTCTAAGGTAGCAAAAGTCAAGAAACATTTTGAAGGGAGCTGATTTATCTAGATTTTGAAGTAATCTCCAGTGGTTTTAATTCTTATACTTTTGATTTGCTTATGTCCTCATCATCCCAAGGGGAGAGAACAGATTTTAGGATTCACATCTCCTAACCCCTAATCTGATGTCCCTCTTGTTACATTGTATGCATCCTCTTGCATATTTTCTTGCCTGTTTTCTGCTTAGATTCCATAGGTATGAATCACAGTCCCATCTCCTAAAAATTATTTAAATTCCCTAGAATGAAAAGTAATTTTGTTGCCCAAAGGAAAATATGGACTATGTTTCTAAAGGACATGGAGAAACTATCTTGTGATTTGGAAGTAAGGATTCACATGGTGTTAAATAACTCAACTCTATGATGGGGTTTCTGAAAGAAAAAAAAGTTAGAGTATTTGAATTCAGGAAATTTTACTTAACAGGGTAAGTTTCATGGCATGTACCTGAGGTCCTCCTTCATCAAGTTGCTTTCTACTTTTCCAGTTCATTTCCTGTCACTCACCATCTTACACTGAACATTGTTTAAAATTTTTGGATACACCATGCTGGAAGGAAAAAAGAAACAGGTGGTTTACCAGAGACTAGGAACCAGAAATGTCCCACAAGAGCTAGAACCATGGTATGAACTGCCAGGTGGGACCCGAGACCACAAAGGCGAAAGAAATATAAATAACCTGGCTCTCCTCTCTTCCTACCCTTCATCCTTTCACCATTGACTTCCATTGCCTAAACCAACTAGATGCCAGTTGGCAAGAGAACCTGGGAAATACTGTTCCCTGAGATAAAAAGCAGAGTGGGGAGAAGGAAGAGAGTGGATCTTATAACAAAGATGCAAATGAATTTTTTACCACCTGTGTTAAATTTGAGCTTACCCAGAAGTACTCTAAAACAAGGAGTTGAGTTCAAGTATGTTATTTGGGATGTGAATCTGGAATGCACAGAAACAGAGGTGGGAAAATGATATATGGAAGGTAAAGAAGCTGATTCAGGGAGCATTAATAAGCACATTATCACTTTGGGTAGCTGAGGCTCAGTCATGTTGGGAACCTCTGAGAAACTGCATAGAAAATGCCTCAGATACCTCACCTGAGGGATAAGGTAGCTGGGGTCTGTGTGCACCAATGCTCTTCCCTCATTAGCTGAGAACTGCTCTTGGGAGGGAAGGGGCCATTATATTTGTGGTACTTCCAGCTTGTCCTGAACGGGGGCAGGGGAGGTGAACATGCTCAGAGATAGGTGATCCAAGAAAGTCCGTAGACAGAGAATCACAGGTGGTTGCAGTAAGAACCTATCAGCAGGTACAGGACCAGTGAATGTCAGGGGACGATGATAGCACCTGCTACATTCCCAAGACTGAATCAGGTGCTTCTCTTCTGTGTGTCTTTTGTACATTCTTCATATGTCTATTATTGTGTTTATTACACATATGTTTCTAGTCTAGATTCTTTCTCCTTAAACCGGAATCTATTTCTTATTCTTTATTTGGTCTCCACCAATCAACCATAAAAATCCTTACTATATAATGTATTAAATCAGTGATTCTTCACTGAGTCAAACCTAACATCTCCCTATTTTATAACAAATCATTTGAAATATCCCATTTACTGTCCTGAAATTTAAGTAATATAACCTACCTACACACATTTTAAAATATTAATATTATGTCCTGACTCTAATACAAGGAAAATAAGAAACCAATTTATAATAAAATAATATGCATATCATTATGTAAAAGATAAGGCATGAGTAGAGTAGATGATATAAGTGGTTAGATACTTGTGCTTACTCATGAAAAAAGACATTTAGCTTTAAGAAAAAAACATTCATCTGAACATTGGTCACTTTTTTATCTTTGTTAATTGAAATAGGCTACACATAGACTCAATATATGCAGACAGTGTGAGAGCAACAACTGTAAATGCAGACGGAGTGTTTATTGGCAACTTAAATTTTGTAGGATCTGTTGGGACTTATGACATGCTTTTCCAAAAGGGTTAACACATTTTGGTAGATTTACTAAGAGGGTACTTCATTGTTGATTGGCACAATGGCATTTCTGAAAAATTCCATGTAATTAAAACAGAGCATGTGTGTGTGTGTGTGTGTGTGTGTATTTACATGCAAAATGGAGTTAGGATCTATGCTCAGATATATAAAAATTTTTCATCTGCATGAATCGACCACAGGATATTTTCTGGTTTCCAGGCATGAAACAATTCTCTCATGTGCAGGGCAGGTCTGCTCATTGCACGATGTATAACATTCCTGGTTCCAAGGTGAATTTAACCAAAGTATACTTTCAAGTTTCTAAAACACCTATTTGAAAGTGAGACTGCCCCTTTGAAACTGCTTTGTTAGATGTTTGTTGCATGCATCTGCTCCGTGAGTCGACAAGCTGTGAATATCGGATTAGTGGTGGATAGGTGGATAGGTGGATAGGTGGACAGGAGGTTGAAATGACCTAGTAATATAAAAAATGGAAACTTACCAATGTATTCAAATCAATTCCTGACTATAAAGATGGTTGATGTCTTCTTTGAAAATATATATTTAAAAATGTGGATACTTATTGGGACATTTAAAATGGTCCTCCAGGAGGAATGTAATTGATTTGGCCTTTTCACTTCAGCATTTTGATAATGGCTTGGAAAAAGACATAGGAGCCATGTTTAAGATTTGGGAATAGCACAAAGTTGGGAGGAATAATTCCTGTGATTGGCAACACCCACGGTAAAATATTGAGTTAAAACAAATATAATGAAATTCAAACTCAGGTCCCCAAATATAATTGCACCATTATTAAATGAAGGCATACACTCATTAGCTCATCTATTTAATAAGTAGAGAGACACTTGGTTTCACCTGCTTCTGTGTGATCTTTAAGGTCAATAGAGGTATAGTATGAACAAGATCAAAGTGAACAAGATCATGACCCCATTCTATTAGACTTGTTTATGGTAATATTATTAAATGTGAGTGGTGCCCTTTTAGAGGAGCATTGACCAACCTGAGAGCTTTGGGAAAGACAAAGATCTAAAAATTAGGGGATGTTTAAAGTGGAGAAGAGAATATTTCGAGAAGACATAATTTGCATATGATTGAATCAAGACTCAAAGGGGTTAAGTAACTTGTCCAAGGCAACAACATTAATATAGTTTGTAGTTTAATTTATGAAGCATGTGGCCAAGTGATGGCCTCTGCATCATTTGCAGTGTTCGTAATGAGCACATGTATTGGTTATGACAATACAAACTGCTATATAAACAACGCCCACATTTTAGTGGCTTACTAATTCAATGACCTGAAATTAGTTTATCTCCACATATCTGACTGTCCAGTCACTTATCCTGTTAAGTGATCTGTTCTCTTCCATGTGGTGGTTCGAGAATTCAGACTTTCTTCACCCTGTGGTTTCTCTATCCTGTAGGGCCGCAGCCTCCTCCACATTTATCCTGCCAACAGGGAAAAGGGTGCATGTGTAGCAGCACAACTGCTTCTTCAAAACTGCCTGGGAAATGGCATAAACATTTCCCATGAAACAGAATAACTCACATGGGACCTGTGTGGGGGAGGGAGAGCAAGGAGTCAGGAGGAAGCTGAGAAATGCAGGCCTCAGTGGGGCAGTCGTCTCCCAAAGATTCCTGGCTATGAAAAACAGGGAAGGAATAGTTGGTGGGCAACTAACCTTTCAGCCACAACCAGTGAGATGCTTTTTCCCCCTTATTTTACAGCTGAGGACACCAAAGCTCACATATATTCAGAAAACTTCCCCAAGGTCTCAAGGGTTTTAAGTGACTGCAGAATTTTTGTCTAATTGAAAAGTTCAGGTATGTTCTGACACCATACTAAAACCATCTCCCAAAAGAGTCCTTCCATTACTACGTTTCGCTCTTTTCTTCAAATGAGTTCAATCTACCTGCTTTTACTGGCTTTTTTACTTTATTAGCCTATAGAATCTTAGCTACTTCTAACTTTTTTTGAATTAAGAGTTACATCTCCTATCTAGACAAATTCTTTTTCTGTTAGTCCCCCTGAGGTGTGCCAGCAATTATCTTTCTCCTGGGAGTGGTTAAAACACACACACACACACGCACACACACACACACACACACACACACACACACAGTTACTCAGACGCTCACACACGCACTCAGACACACACACACACACACACACACACACACACACACACACACACTGTGCCCCTGCTTTGACCTCTTTCTAATTCATGCATTTTTCTCCTTAGGGGGATGAAACTACTCCTGGCTCCACTCTCTGGCATTTAAATAAAGTCTGCATAAAATACTGGTCACTTATCTTTCAGGCTGTGCTCAGTCTCCTTAGTAACCTCCCTAGCAACAGACTTCTTTAAAAAGTAATCTCAAAAAAGTTGCACAGGACTATATTTCTTACAATTATACTAAACATTTAAAGAAGAAACATCTCATCACCACTTATACCGACTTCCCTTGCATTGGTTCATTCAATAGTCCTCTGACTTACTGACCAGCTACTGCTCCTGCCCATACTGTCCATTGTCCACATGGCAGTGAGAGCCATCTCCAAACACAAGTCAGTATGTTTAAAATCCTTCTTTCCAATGACTTCTACTCTCATTCTGATACAGCTTAAATTTGGTTCAGAGCCTACAAAGACTTGGAAAGTGTGTTCCAAGATTTTTAACATGATTCACAACTCATACTCACTGACCACCTTCATTAGCTTTAAAAAAATTTTTTTTTCTTTATTGATTTTAGAGAGAGAGGAAGGGAGAGGGAGGGACAGAAACATCGATGAAAGAGAACATCGATTGGCTGCCTCCTGCATGCCCCCCACTGGGGATTTGGCCCACAACCTGGGCATGTGCTCTGACTGGGAATCGAACCAGTGACCTCTTGGTGCATGGGTCGATGCCAAACCACTGAGCCACACTGGCTGGGTCATTAGTTTTTAATAGCATTTGACACTGTCAGAAAATAGTCATTGTTTGTTATGCATGTATCTCCAGGAGAAAAAGGACTGTCTTCTTCACTACTTTGTTCCCATCACTTAGCACAGGGTTGTCAATGAGTAGTCACTCCACATCGAATAAATTAAATAACCAGTGACCAATGTTTGTTTAGTACCTCCCATGTATCAGACCTTCTTGAATAATTTGTTCACTGTTTGAGAGTGTTGACGAAATGATGACATTTGTTAAGAACAAGGCCCATTGCCCGTATCCACCCTAGAAGTAAGCACTTACACATTAAGGGCATTCCACTTCAGATTCGATTAGGAGCAGAATTGGGATTCTGTCAGGCAGCCCAAACTGACCATAATTAGTCTGCAGAACTGGGAAAGGCAGTCTGTAGTTTTGCTCCCTGCATTCATCTAGACTTCAGCTCATGCATAAAATATGTTTGCTTTAACTTGGGCAAAGTTCAGCATACTGGAGTTTGAGGACAGTTCATCTTTCAGACAGGTGGTTTCCAAGAGTATGGAATTGAACATAGGTGACAAAAGGGGTTTGCATAAGAGTAGGCAAAGACTCCTTCGTGTTTTTTATGCCCGCCCCTTTCCTCATTTCCCAGAAATAGTACTTGATAAAGAATATTGGCTGGGTAGGATGATGCAGATTATTCCAGAGGAAATAAATGTGGTGTACAAGTTAATAAAAAAGAATTTCTCCCACAATGACTTTCCCCTTTAGCCCTTTAATTATCTATTTAAGGGCAGCACTTCTGTACATGTCTAAAAATAGACAGAAGCTTGGCCAGGAGAAAAGTAAGGCAACCTGTTTTCTCTGTATTTTGATAGCGATTCAGATTTGCACATTAGTTTCATGAGACCAATAGGTTTGTATATATTTTTTCTTTTAAAATTGTGCATTATAATAGAAAGGACATGCCCAAAGGTTTGTTCATTTTAAAAGTATAGTATTACATTGCTTTTGCACAGAACTTCGTGGTTTGCAAAGGCACTTTAATATAAATAATTTGACTTTTATTCCCTGGATACAAATAAGTGATGTTTACATTAGAAACCAGTTGTGGTGGCATCTTGCCTTCATTTGCACATATGCTGGCAGCCCTTCCCACTGTGGTGTTTCTGGGAGTCCCAAGGAGACATCTGACCTTGCATTACAGCACTGTGTCAGCTATTGTGATCACAAGATGTCTACTGTACTGGATTCTTTAGTTAATGTTCTCTGTTCTCCAAGTTACTTACAAAATGTCAACTGCCTGCTAGTGCCCTGTTTGCCTTGAGAATGCTAATATTCTTGATGACCCCTGAGGTGCCAGAGGAGTACTGTGAACTCCATGGAAGTGAAGAGAATGCTTTGGTTTAACCTATTTTGTGCTACATTTTCCTCCCTTCTTCCACCTCCTGGAACACTTATGCTAAGTACATGGATTCTTTGTCTCCTCCCCCTTTCCCCCCATTCAGCTTCCAAGTTATGCTCACATTAACTCTAGCACTGGGCCCAATTTAGGCCTAAGTGGGAGTCTGCCATATATTTTTTCATTAGGTTTCCATGACAATGCCACAGAGTAGACAGGGTAAGGCATTACTGGTCCCATTTTATATATTAGAAACTAAAACAGAAGAAAGTTGATTCATTTTTATAAATTTAGAAAATAATTATAAAGAATTATTGGGTTAAAATAGGGAATCAGATGCCTTTCTACTTATGTGAATCCAGATCTTTTTTGTTATTTCTTTGTCTGAGGACAGGTTTCCTGTTTGTTTTTTGTTTTTTTAGCTCTTTGTGCAAGGACTTTCTTCAGCTTTTGTAAGGTGTAATTGACAACAAGGACTTTCTAATTGCCTCTAAGTAGAGGTTTGGAAGCAGACACTGGCAGATACATTGGGGTGATCAGATACCAGATGGCGAATATGGGCTAGATAATCCCGAAAATCCCTTTCCAATCCTTTTGTGGTCAATAATCCCATAGCCAAATCCAAAACTAAACTAACAACAATGTGACTTTGGTAAAAGAAACAGAAGAGGACTGGACTTTTATTGATAGAGGGGTGAGACATGCACAGAGCAACGTGGTTGATGGTATCCAAGAGAAAATCTGAGGAAAGGCAGGGGGAGGCCATTGCCAGTCTAGACAGAGCAGGGCCTGGTAAGGCAGTTTATGGATTACTAACTCCATCCTAGTTCAAGGGTGGAATGGCGCTGCCCTGACCTGAGGTCTCCATGGCTATAGGAATTGGAAGAGGGAAAGAAGGAGATTGCCCGTGGATAAGAGTTGAATGGGAGCAGAACTGGGTTCAGAAGCAGCTCCGTCCCACAGAGGCATTGCAGAATCTTCTCCTGTTTGGTTTGGGCTCCCTGTCCAAGTCAGAGGACAGCACCCTGCTAATAAACACCAGCCAATAGTGCTGGTAGTGGTGAAACAGAACTCTCTGGAAAATAAGAGCCAATCAGGGAAACCCAGCTTCATAGGCAAGAAGAAAGACTGTAGATATTTGTGAGACATAGAGAAGTCCCCTCTTTCTCTACCATTTTTTGAGTAAACATGACTCAAAAATTTCTGGGGCAATCTTTTTTCTCATGATTGCTTTGGCTATTTGGGGTCTTTTGGGTTCCATATAAATCTGATTATTTTTTGTTCTATTTCTATTTTAAAAAATGACATTGGGATTTTGATGTGGATGGCATTAAATCTGCCTATTGCTTTGGGTAACATGGCCATTTTCACTGTGTTGATTCTTTCAAGCCATGAACATAGGATATTTTTTTCATTTTGTTATGACTTTTTCAATCTCTTTTAATAACGCTTTGTAGTTTTCAGTATATAGGTATCACACTACCTGACTTAAATTATACTACAGAGCTATGATAATCAAAACAACATGGTATTGGCAGAAAAACAGACACATAGATCAATGGAACAGAACTGAGAGCCCAGATTTAAACACCACATGTAGCCCTGGCCAGTTTTGCTCAGTGGTTAGAGCATCAGCCTGCAGACCGATGACTGGTGGGTTCGATTCGGGGCAAGGGTACGTACCTCGGTTCATCCCCTGCCCTGGTTGGGGTTGTGCAAGAGGCAACCAGTTGATGTGTCCCTCTTACGTTGATGTTTTCTCTCTCTCCCCCTCTCTCCCATTCTCCCCCTCAGTCTGAAGATAAATAGAAAAATGTCCTCAGGTGAGGATTAAAAAACAAAACAACAACAACAAAAACACCCATATGTATATGGGCAGATAATTTCATCAGAGAAGCCAGAAACACACAATGGAGTAAAGAAACCTCTTCAACAAATGATGCTGGGAAAATTGGAAAGCCACATGCAAAATAATGAAACTGGATTACAGTTTGTCCCCGTGTACAAAAATTAATTCAAAATGGATCAAAGACCTAAATGTAAGACCTGAAACAATAAATTACATAGACGAAAACATAGATACTAAACTTATGGACCTTGGTTGTAGAGAACAATTTATGAAATTGACCCCAAAATCAAGGGAAATAAAGGCAAAAAAAAATGAATTGGACTATTTGAAACTAAAAATCTTCTGCACAGCAAAAGAAACAAACAACAAGATGAAGAGGCAGCCAGCCAAATGGTAGACAATATTTGCAAACAACAGCTCTGACAAAGGTTTAATATCCAAAATATATAAAGAACTCATAAAACTCAACACCAAACAAACCACCAACCCAATTAAAAAATGGACAGAGGACCCGAACAGATACCTCTCCCAAGAAGACATACAAATATCTAATATATATATATATATAAAGATGTTCAACCTTACTATCAATTAGGGAAATGCAAATCAAAACTACAATGAGATATCACCTCATTCTTATTAGAATGTCTATTATCAATAAGACAAGTAATCACAAGTGTTGGAGAGGTTGTGGAGAAAAGGGAATTGTCATTCATTGCTGGTGGGAATGTAGACTGGTACAGTCACTATGGAAAACAGTCTGGCAACTCCTCAAAATTTTAAGAATAGAGTTACCATATGACCCAGGAATCCCTCTTCTGGGTATACACCCGAAAAAACTAAAAAATATGTATTCACAAAGATATATGCATCCCTATGTTCATTGCAGCATTATTCACAGTGGCCAAGACATGGAAACAACCAAGTGTCTTGTGATAGGTGATTGGATAAAGAAGATGTGGTATGTATATACTACGAAATACTACTCAGCCAGAAGAAAAGACGAAATACTGCCATTGCGACAACATGGATGAACCTTGAGAATATTATGCTAAGTGAAATAATTCAGGCAGAAACAATAAGAACCATATGATTTCACTCACATGTGGGGTATAAGACTGAAACTTGCACTAACAGCAGTGTGGTGGATGCCTGAGGGGAAGGAGTGGGGAGTGGGAGGGAAGGGAAGGGGGCCTAATATATGGTGACAAAAGATGATTTGACTCTGGGTGGTGGGCACACAATGCAACATACAGATTTTGTAACATAGAAACCCAGACCTGAAACCTGTATGATCATATTAACCAATGTCACCCCATTAAATTTAATTAAAAAAAATTTCTCGGACAAAGAATTGTGAACTAACAATAGACATATAGGCTGGGGGGCTGGGCGAACTGTTACTCAGTTTCTCTCTATATCCAATTGGTCTTTTCCCTCAGTTCACTCTTCATTCATCTTATTGAAGGTTTTTCCAGCATCTGAGTTTTCTGAACACTTGTTTCCCCCGGGACACTGGGGCTCATTGCATTGTGCATGTGAGTCGGTGGGGAGGAGGGGACTTAATACTTGGTAACACATCATCTTTTCCCTGAAAGGATCTGTTTCTGAGCTTTGACTCATGGACTGTGAACACTTTGCTAAATTCTTGAACCATTCGGACATAATGCTCTGCCTGGTGACCCATATAGGTGGGTTTGCATCGTTTATCTCAGCCTTGGAAGCTGAGCACTCCAACACAAAACACCCTTATGGATGATGCAATATTTATTTTTAAATTGTGTGTCATTTTTATAAATTAAAAAAGTTAGTTCAGACAGCTTTAGTAATCTAGTTAAGGCTCACATCAGAAAGAAAAATAAAGTAGTTTTTCTTTCCAGATGGGTAAATTGAGACAGGTTAAATGTTTTTCTTCTGATAACAGCAAAAAGTAACAGTTTGGGGAATAGAACTCTGATTCCCAGCTCCCTGTTCTCATCAATAAAGCACAGTCAACAGCCGAGTGCTCCCTTGCCCTGACTGCTGCATTTACATGCCCCGATTCTCCCATTAAATCTAAGTTGCATTTGTATTTAAATCTAAATTGTTTTTAGCATCTCCAGTAGAAAGCTTTAATTTATGAATTATTTCTAAGAGCTCTGAGGAGAGGTTATTGAAATGGTCTTGAGAGCACAGGTGTAAAGGTAGCACCAAGGTTAAATGACTGGCAAATTAAGGAAGTTTTCCTTAATCTTGGAGGATACTTCTGAAAGAGAAAGTATACTTAGCCATATGGCTTCAAAGGCATAATCTAGAACAATGACAT
Organism: Tadarida brasiliensis; assembly: GCA_030848825.1. Lineage (NCBI taxonomy): Eukaryota > Metazoa > Chordata > Mammalia > Chiroptera > Molossidae > Tadarida > Tadarida brasiliensis. The sequence goes on from CM061264.1 coordinate 52,579,865, forward strand.
AAGGAAGAACTTTCTAATAAATTGAACTGTACCAAATAGATAGTTTGATTAGGCAGAAACAAATTTCCAAGCGCTGAAATCTGTGTCTGATACATAAGAACACAGTAAACATTTGTTAAATAAATAAGACTGATCACTTTGCTAAGAGTTGTGAATGATAATGGAGTATTCAATGAGGAGCTCTTCAAAATGTCCTCTAAGACTGATTTCTGTTCAGTCGTATGGCGCTGAGATTTTACCTGAAAGAGTTCTTTCCATTTTTTTTTGAGAACTTTAAACGTAAGGGCTTATCTGAAGATAAGAGTTCTCTATAGATACAGCTCCATAAAATTAGCGTATCACTCTTTTCTGAGCAAATAGTGCATCTGAGTGTGTTTGAGTTGGCTGTGCTAAACATAATCTGCAAATCTAATAGGATATTTGCATAGAACTATCACTTTGCTGATATCTTTACTTTGAACATGATTCGTTTCTTAAGCATTTTTCAAAGATAATTTTTTAGAGCAATTTTAGGTTTACAATAAAATTGAGAGGAATAGACAGAGATTTCCTATACACCCTCTACCCCCCTACCTGCACAGCCTTGTCCATTATCAAGATCATTTACCAGAGTGATACATTTATTACCAAGGATGAACCTACACTGATGCATTATAATTTCTATAGTCCACAGTTATCTTAGAGTTTACTCTTGATGTGCATTCTATGGGTTTGGACAAAAGTATGATGACGTAGCCCTGGCTGGTTTGCTAAGTGGTTAGAACATTGACCCTCAGACCAAAGGGTCATTGGTTCAATTTCACTCAAGGGCATGTATCTCGGTTGTGGTTTGATCCCTGGCCCTGGTTGGGGTCCTGCAGGAAGTAGCCAATCGCTGTGTCTTTCTCACATCAATGTTTCTCTCTCTCTATCTCTCTTTCTCTCCATCCTTCCCTCCCTCTCACTCTATCTGAAAATCAATGGAAAAATATCCCCAGGTGAGAATTTTAAAAAAAGTGTTATGACATATATACCCACCATTATAATATGTACAGTGTTTTCACTGCTCTAGAAGTCGTCCGTGTCCCCTACCCCAGGAAATCACTGATCTTTTTACTATCTCCATAGTTTTGTCTTTTCCAAAATGTCATAGAGTTGGAATCATACACTGTATAGCCTTCTTAGATTGGGTTCTTTCACTTAGATATATGCATTTATGGTTCCTCCATGTCTTTTCATGGCTTGATAGCTCATTTCTTTTTAGAGTTGAATAATATTGTATTGGCTAGATGTAGCATAGTTTATTTATTTATTCACCTATTGGAGGACACCTTTGGTTGCTCCCAAGTTCTAGTAATTATGAGTAAAGCTGTTAAAAACATCTGTGTGTAAGTTTCTGTGTTTGGATATGTTTTCAGCTCCTTTGAGAAAATTCCAAGGAGTGTGAAAGCTGGGTTGTGTGGTAAGAGTATGCTTAGTTTTGTGAGATACTGTTATACTGTCTTCCAAAATTGCTGTACCATTTGCAGTCCCACCAGCAATGTAGGTTTCTCAATATTTTAAGATTTTGTTTTCTCATTCCAGTTTCTCCTTTACCATTGTGTATCCATGTAGAATCACAGTGTTGAACATGGCTAAAAAAGTCATCAATGAGTTCATCTCTTGGGCAGAATAGTGATTAAATTTTGACTAATTGAGTTATAAGAATTTTTATCACAGAGATCTCATGGCCTCTTAGTTCCACAATTTTAAGTTTTATAAACATTTAACAGTGTGAGGTACACAGGAACATGTTTTTGCTTTGTTCTAAGACCCACATCTTTAACCTCTGTGGCTTAAACTCTTTTATATAATTTTGATATTATCCACTAACAGAAAGTAACAAATTAACTCAAACACTAATTCTATGCCTAGAGGAAGGTACTGGATTACTTTTATATAGAACTTGAAACATATGTGTACAATATCTTCTAATAGTTACCTGCATATATCATTCTAAAATTTACTTCCTTTTAGCTTACTTTTTTCTTACTAGTTATCTAATGTGTACATTCTTATTTTAATCTATATTAAAATGCATTCAGTTTTGGGTTCCATACATTTGTCTTTATTACATTTTCAATGCCACTATAATGCTTTTGAATTAGAAAAATGCTTATCATTCTCACAAGACCTGTTTTCTTATAGTCCACCTCTAGATTCTCTGAAACCCAATATTAATCTCTAAAACACATTCTTTTGATTCCGTTACAGAATCCTCTTTACCTTTAAGACATGGTAAAACTGTATTATGCTGTCTGGATGCACTTAGGACAGAATATATGAAAAAGGTCAACAAAAATAACAGTTGAGTGTATGACATGGAACATATGCCATAGGCATTTAGGGACAAGTCTAAATGGGAAATTCTAGTTAGATAAAGGTCAATTTTCCTCAGCAGATGAGTCAGTAAAGAAGCAATAGCTACTTCCACAATATTGATACTATGGCTAACACCTATAAGTTATTTTTTCTTTGACTTCTACATGAAAATTCCAGTATTTTACCTTATATGCTAATGAAAAAATAGAAATAGCATATGTCTCATTTAATCCTGCACAGCACAAAGTATATAGGGTTCTCCATCCCTATCATTCAGTTTGATTGTAGGGATACATGCCTTCTTGTTCTGTCCATACAGATCCAAATATTGATCAATAGGTTATTACCAAGTATGTACTTTGTGCTTGGTATTCTCACATTTGTGTTGAAAGTCTGATGCCATCAGTTAGGATTATAAAGGTGATCTGGCCAAAGGTACTAAGAAGATAATCATCAGTCCAGGTTTGACTTAACGTATATTTAACACATATGTATTAAGTATTTCCTATATACTGTGTACATGAAACAATTACTAAGTTTGTGTAGCCCAAGGATTAGTTCTGTGTCAGAGGCAGTTTTAGATAGTATGTTGAGATGGTATTAAATGATAATGAATCATACTATGGACAAGCTCTTTTCACTTCTCTCCCACACCTTCTGATTATTATCAAAGAAAGTGTTTGAGTCTTATGTCCCTATACCATCAGCTGCCTTCTAGTACTGACAAATATCTATCTTTTCTCTCTAAATTTTTTTTAATGAGTGGGAGTAGCATCAGTCTAAGAGTTTGAAGTAGATAACAATATCGTTAACGATTTAGTAGTATGATTTTTATTTTGGGCTTTCCCTTTGATTAGGTTAAGAGATAGGATTTCCTTTTAAGCTAAATTAATTTAAGCTGAAAATTTAAAAAGTTTGAAAGGAACATTAACAATACGCCAATATGGCAACGTTTGTGGAGTTTGATACATACTCCTGAGGTAGATAAGCACTGCACAGTTATATTCTTTCCTCCTGGGGGGTCACCATTTGCATTATTTTCCATGGAGCAAACCTTTGTTTCCGAATGCTTCTTTCATTATATCTCTATTCTAACTGCTTTGTTTTACACTACTGCTTATATGGGGATAAAAATCATGACCATCCTGGGATCCTGTGCTATTTCAAAAATGGCATATAAGTGATAGGAGCAAGGCTCATATAAAAAGACAAAATTAAAAGAAAAGAACTGAGAGGCAGTCTCGGTCTCTAGTGCGTTTTTCGTCCAAGTGAGAGCTGAACGTGCTCCGTGACCTTGTTCTACGGTGCACTCCGCTGCGGTTGTGCGTTATAAAATTGTAGGGTGCACCCCCCTTTGAGTTATAAACTCACACAGCCACCATACTTTGCGCGCTTTCAGAGGGTGGAAAAGGCAACTCTGGATGGTACAGGTTATTTATATAAGTATGTATTATTTCAGGTTATAAATGTGCTTCTGAATCAGGCAACAACAACAGAAACAAAAACCAGAAATCAAGCACTAAGTCAGGCCTCCATAGACACGGACTGATCTCAGTGTTCTGCTCTCCATGATAGAAAAGAGCGGTGGCCTTTTGCCTGTATCATGAAGAGAAGGAATGGCAGAAAGGAGGATCAAACTCAGAAACATGATGCCTGGAGCGCGGTTCTTTCACACAGCAGCAGCCCGCATACCCCAGACAAATGCTGCAATTAGGATGCCAGAGCAGGAGGGCAGAGGAGAAATCCCCAGGCTAATACTTAGGAGGCCAAGCTGTGTGACCTTCGGTAACTCATTTAACTTGTTAGAGCCTCAATTTTCTCAACTGTCAAATAGAAAAGTTAATATTTGCCTTGTTTGTCTTATAGATTTTCTTTGAGACTTAAAGAAGATGCTGTGTATGGAAGAGATGTGCAATTCTGATGTACTAGGCGAATGTGAGGCATTATTATAATTACATGGGGGCTGGCAAAAGTATGTTTACAGTTGTACGTATGGAAAAATATGTAATGCAAGAATAAACTGTGTTTCACGTACTCACAACTGTAGACCTACTTTTGCCAAGCCCTGCATATTACTAGACTTCCTTTTGTGATGTTGATCACTGTTCTCTATCCTGATTCCTAGCCCATAATCTCTCACATTTGTTCTCCTGTGTCTGTGCTTCTCATATCCTGATGGAAGCAGAAGATTGACAGCTATGATGTGTACGATGGTATCTGGCAGAGAGCCTCTCCCACTCTCTCTGTCTCTCTCTCTACTGGGACTACCTGCACGGGACCCTCTACTGGATTTACTGCCTTAGGCAAGTTTTTGTCAACATCATCTGTTCTCCTGTTCTCATGAAATCAGGGAAGCTAAACTATGAGGAGAAGAGTCAGGATCCCAGAGGCATCTGGTGATTACTTCTTTGCCTTGAACCCGGTGGCAGGTGAATGAAAACAGGGTTCTCATTGCACTTTGATTAAACCTCTGTTATGGCGCATACTGCACTGTACCCATTTCATATGTGACTGCATTGTACCCATTTCATATGTTTAGGCTTGTCTTTTGCAACTCATCTCCTAGAGAGAAGAGATTTGTGTTGTTTATTTCTATCACCTCCGCACCCTACTCAGTGTCCGCTCACATTGAGGGGTAATAAAAGCGTGGGGATGAAAGAAGAAAAGATAAAAGACAAAGAGGAGAGAGGAGGAGAAGAAGAATGAGTGAATTTACCTTATCCTTTGGAGTGGATCATTCTGTTTTTGTCATTCCTGAATGTAGAGCTGTCATTTAAACCTAGATTCTAACTCAAGACTATTTCACAAGGATATATTCTTTTCCTAGGTGGTAAGATAGATGTGATCATTGTTGGTCAAAGATATAAGATGTTTCTTCCTGAGAACTCATTTTGTCTACAACTTTTTTCTTTAGTTTTAAAAAAAATAATTGTTTTAAGTGCTATTTACACGAATGGTAAATATATATAAATGGCAATCTCAAAATATTTTAATCTGTTTTTCTTTGGCTTATGGGACTATTTCGTTTTCTAGCTCCAAAATACCAAAAGGAAAAAAGTAATGCTTTTTAAAAAAATCTAGACAGTTTTGCCTTTTGATTTGAGATCTGGGCACTCATTCTTGTACTGCAATTAGAATCAAGCAAATCATTAAGTATTTCTAAGAGGACATCAAATGTGAATCTAAATAGCTTGTATTTTTAGTTCACTTTCCTCAATTTTAAGCCACTGTACCATCCAGAAAAAGGCATTTCTAGGTCAAATGTTTACCTAAAAAATTTCTTGCTACCCTTTCTACTGAGATAAACATTTAACAGTTATCCGGTCTCCTCAGGTAGCTGCATTTTAAATTCTATATGCTAATGAAATAATAAAAAATAAAAAAAAAAAGAAGGAAGAAAAAGAGGGAGGCAGGGAGACAGGAAGGGAAAGAAAATAGGGAGGAAATCTTTACTAAATTCTTAGAGCAGCAGACAGGAAATGTTTTGGAGACAAGGCTACAATACTGAGAGAAAAGGAATCAGAGTGCAAAAAATCTTGTGCAAACATAAAAAACATCTAAGTAGAATATTTGCTTTTCTGTTACATTTTAAGAACCTTTAAGGAATGTCTCTATTGATTATTTTGTCTTTATTGCCCAGTATTCACCATCAGCTCTCTCCATTGCATTAGATGTTCACACGTTGCTTATTTTTCTCTGAAGATTTTAGTGCGGTCTCATTACAACTGCTCTTATCAACACTGAATGATGCTTTTCATAAGAGAGCTAGCTAACATTGTATGAACACTGATATTTCTCTGGGGTCAGGAGCCATGTATTTTTCATCTTTTTATCTTGGAGCTTAGTAAAGTGGTTGGTATATAGTGAACACATACTAAAGCATTTGATGAATAATTGCATAAATGATTGAATAATATATGAATGACAAAGATCAAATTTAAAATAAAACAATAGCCTATGTATTTAATTTAGTTGAAAACTGCAAATGTTTACGGTGTGCCTGCCTTGGTTTACACACTGAATTTAACCCTGTAAATTATATAAAATTACCAAGTTTCTGATCTTCAGAGAATAGTTTTAATATCAGCCACATATTCTATTATGGTATCTCTTAGTCAGCATTCATTTTTACATAATTGATATAATTCTGACATTATACATGTATTACTAAGAATGTTGTGATTAACCTCACTAACTAGTTTTCCGACCTTTTATGCAGTTTGTAGACGCTCATAGAAGACAAATTCTTTGTGTGTAAAACTTTGTACCTGAACAATACGACCTTCTTTCCCTGATACTCACAGAACCTTTATAATTTTGAATTCCGTGTGGAGCTTGAAGTACTTTTATTTTAGTTTGAAAATGGTTAAGTTTTTAAGCTCTGGCTGTTGAGGAACCGCATGTCAAGGTTGTGGTCAATTAGGACAACGGGCCAAACTGAACGTAACGTTCAAGCCTTTATTCCCTGATTGCGACAGAGCAAGCCAGCAACAGAAAGTGGCTCTGGTGGCCCAGTACTCATTCTTTCCGTGGAATTGCACCCGGCAAGGTTAGGTGGATTAGAGCAGAAGGGGCTAGAGGTTAGGGTCTCTTCTTACCGTGGAGGATCCCAGAACAGAAAGCTCCTGCCTTTTATAGACTAGGGGGCATGGGTGGAGGTGGGAGAGGGTGTATGTGTACAGAATAAGAGTGGCAAGGCACTGAGTTAAAGTGGAGAGAGGCACCTCAGCCCAGGCCGTCAATAAGGAGGGCTCTGAACGCAGGTGCCTAGAGTAGGAATGCAGATACGTTACATATAAGCATGGCTGGCTAGCCCAGGGGGGGCTTGAATCCTTGACTACAGCCCCCTCCAGAAAACTGCAATGCATTGGCTGTGTGCTAAGTCTGGAATGGGGAGGGAAGCTTCTACCCATGAGACCTGCCAGGCCAAGCTTTGTAATAGCCTATGGTTGGGCCAGACAGATCACACGTGGGATTTTGGCCTGGAGCCCGGCTCCTCGCTACCCCACCATCTCCCCTCAGCCCTTTGGCACTGGGGTTACGCGCACAGGTGCCTTCGTTACTGTCCCTCTGCCTGGAAGTCTATAGCATCTGGCTCAAAATATCCTTCCCTTCGATACACTGGCTATCTTTCCGACACTCAATCTCACAGTCAGTTACCCTCTGCCTCTGTTAACCTTTATTTCTACATTATATCAGCCATACACTACAAATAACAGAATAAAGTACTATCCCTGAGTTTGCTCAGTAATATCCAAAATTAGAATTACCCTTACTTTCCATCTCTTGCCCTCCTTCCTCATATATAAAAACTGTTTTCCCATCATATTTTAGAATATTGTTTTCTTAAATTATTAAATGCAGCTCCTCATGGCCAAATGCTACTTTTTTTGGAAGCCCAGCCACTTGAATTCTGTTACTTCAGTTGCTGACATACTCCCTTGCCCTGACGCATCCCTCTCTTGGCTTTTCAGAACCAAGTTCTATGTTATCATCACGTTTTGCTTTCTCTGCTTTGTTCCTGCTTCTGGGCTCCAGTCTTTTCTAGAGCCCTCAGACTTGGCGTACTCGAGGTGTGTGCTGTCCAACCACAACTTGGCTGTGGGTATCTGCTTGGCAACCCTCCTGTTCATCCCTCATTGGACTTCTGGCTCCCTTTCTTCAGAGGCAGGTTCAGGCGTAAGCCTTACATCACTTATCTCTCCCCTACCTCCTTTTACAGCTGACAGCTTTCTCTGTTCCTTCAGTGAGATGTGAGCTCTCTATCCACCTCCTTAGTACCTCTTATATATCCTTTGTAATTCCCTGTAAGAGAAAAAGTGATGTCTTTCTCTAAAGACAATGCAGTGTCTTTAATAATGCATTGTAGCAACGATTTTCAACTGGTGTGCTGCAAGAATTTTTAAAACATGCAATACCTGACTCTTTACTCAGGGGGCACTGACCTCTTTTCCCTTAGATTGTCAAATAAAAAAGTGACAACAGTCCACACAACAATAACTATCCGGTGTGAATCAATCAAAATTATACCTATTGCTTTTGTCAGATTGATAAAAAATATAATATATGTTTTGGTGTGCTGCAGGATTTTAGGAATTAGTTTATGTGTGCCATGAGATAAAAAAAAAAAAGGTTGAAAATCACTGTACTAGAGCAGAATAGTAAAGAACATGGACTTTTTAGAATTAAAACTCTGGATGAGGATACTATCTTCACAACTAAATTAAAAACTAATATGATGGAGTAACAGGATCAGGATTTACACTCAAATCTGAAACAATTCAAGAAAGAAAAAAAAGAAGACACAAATATATGAAACAATTATTTTTGAGACACTGGAATTAGACTATGAAAGATGGCCCATGAGTCCTGGCTGCTTTGACTCAGCAGTTAGAGCATCGACCTGTGGACCAAAGGATTGTAGGTTTGATTCCCAGTCAAGGACACACACCTGGGTTGCAGGTTTGATCTCCAGCCCCGGTGGGGGTCATACAGGAGGCAGCCGGTCAGTGTGTCTCTCTCACATAGATCTCTCTCCCTCCCTTTTTCTCCCTCTCTACCTATCTCCCTCCCCTCTACTCTCTCTAAAAATCAATGGAAAAATAATACTTTCCTGGTCCCTCCATGTTGTCTCAAAGGATAAGAGATCTTTCTTTCTTACAGCTGCATAGTGTTCCATTGTGTATGTGTACCACAGTTTTTTTATCCATTCGTCTACTGATGGACACTTGGGCTGTTTCCAGATCTTAGCTATTGTAAATAGTGCTGCTATGAACATATATTCTTTCTGATTGGTGTTTCAGGCTTCTTAGGGTATATTCCTAGAAGTGGGATCACTGGGTCAAATGGCAATTCAATTTTTAATTTTTTGAGGAAATACCATACTGTTTTCCATAGTGGCTGCACCAGTCTGCATTCCCACCAGCAGTAAGCGAAACAAGCCAAGCAGAGAAAGACAAATATCACATGATCTCACTTATGTGTGGAATATAATGAACATAACAGTCTGAGGAACAGGGTAGTCCCAGAGACGTGGAAGTAGGGTACAGACTGACAATCCTCAGAAGAGGGGGTGGGGAGGAGAGATAAACCACAGAACTTATATGCATGTATGCATAACCAATGAACATGGACAACAAAGCTGGGGATGGGGTGGGGAGGGATGAGGAGGAGGGTGTCAATGGGGGGAAAAGGAGAAACATGTGTAATAAAAAAAATCAATGGAAACATATACTCAGATGAGGAATAGTAACAACAACAAAAAAAGATGGCCCGTAAAAGACAAAAAACAAATGAGATAAGCCTTGTGATTGCCCAAGCTTGGTGCCAAGTTTCCAGGCTGCAGCTCAGAAAAGGGGAATTCAGGTGGAAATTAGCTGACCCTCTGAGTTGGGAAGATGAGTAGTGAGTTCAAGAAATCTGACATGGCCTGGCAGAAGAAAATATAAATGATAGAAGATATAAAAAGGCCAAAGTCAAAAATAAATGAAAAGAGCATCCATGAGTTGCTGAGATAACTTCAAGCTGCCCACTAGGCAAAATCAGAGTCCTACAGTGGAAGGTAGAGAGATAAGCAGATCCAAGCTCAACAAACCCCAAACAACATCTGTGAGGAAAACTGAACCAAGACACATCATGATCAAATTCCTAATAACTGAACATATTCACCAATGATACATCTGATAAGGGGTTGATATCCAAAATTTATAAAGAATTTATGAAACTCAACACCAGAAATCAAACAATCAAATTAAAAAATGGGCAAAAGACCTGAATAGACACTTCTCCAAAAAGGACATACAGATGGCCAGTAAACATATGAAAAGATGCTCAACATCACTAATCATCAGAGAGATGAGAATTAAAACCACAATGAAATATCATCTTACACCTGTCACAATGGCTATCATCATTAAATCAGCAAACAACAAGTGTTGGCGAGGATGTGGAGAAAAGGGAACCCTGTGCACTATTGGTGGGAATGCAGATTGGTATAGCCACAGGAAAGCAGTATGGAGTTACCTCAACAAATTAAAAATGGAACTGTCTTTTTACCCAGCAATTCCAGTTCTGGGAATTTATCCAAAAAAACCTGAAACACGAATTCAAAAGAATATATGCACCCCTATGTTCATTGCAGTGTTATTTACAATAACCGAGATTTGTAAGCAGCCTAAGTGTCCGTCAGTAGATGAGTGGATAAAAAAGCTGTGGTATATTTACATTATGGAATACTACTAGGCCATAAAAAGGAAGAAAACTTTACCCTTCATGACAGCATGGATAGATCTGGAGAAAGAACATTGGGCTAAGTGAAATAAGCCAGTCTGAGAAAGACAAGTACCATATGATTTCACTCATGTGTGGAATTTAATGAACAAACTGAAATGCTAAGCGAAATAGAGACAGACTCATAGATAGAGAGCAGGCAGATAGCTCAGGTGGGGGATGTTGAGAGAGGGTGGAGGGACTGCGAACTCATGGACATGGACAATAGTGTGGTGATGGCAGGAGGTGGGGAAGGGGGTGGGGAAGGGGGTGGGTGGAGGTGAAAGAGGGCACAGAGGGGATAAATGGTGATTGAAAATTTTTAATTTAATTTAATTTTTAAAATAAAATAAAGAGAAGATTTTAAAATTGGCCAGTTAATAAAGGCACATTTTAAACAAAGGACCACACTTAAGGATGACAGAAGTTTTTTTCCTTGAAAACAATGTAAGCAAAAAGAAAAATGGCAGCATCTTGAAAGTATGGAAAGAAAAAAAGAAACCCTATATAGAAGTTTATACCCAACAAAAATATAATTAAACAGTGCAGGTGAAAAAAAATCACTTTCAGACATAAAGAAGGTGAAAGAATTCATCACCCATTTATTACACCACAAGAAATACTAAAGGAAGTCCTTTAGAGGGAATAAAAATAAGACAAGGTGGAAATCTGGATCTACGCAGTGGAGAGTGCTGGGACCAGTAACCGTGAGGGAAAAGAGGTCAGTGCCCCTGAGTAAAGAGTCAGGTATTGCATGTTTTAAAAATTCTTGCAGCACACCAGTTGAAAATCGTTGCGACAGTGCATTATTAAAGACACTGCATTGTCTTTAGAGAAAGACATCACTTTTTCTCTTACAGGGAATTACAAAGGATATATAACAGGTACTAAGGAGGTGGATAGAGAGCTCACATCCCACTGAAGGAACAGAGAAAGCTGTCAGCTGTAAAAAGAGGTGGGGGAAAGATAAGTGATGACTCTTTTCTTATTAAGTATCTTTAAAAGATATGAGCTGTTGAAACAAAAGTATTATAATAATGCATTGTGGGTTTTATTACATAGCTGTTAAGTAAAATGTATGGCAACAATTGCATTAAGGCCAGAAGGAGAGAAAAAGAAAAGTATACTATTCTTAGGTTCTTATTGCATGAAGTGATATAATGTCCCATAGAGGTATACTATAATAAATTAAGGACATATACTATAAACTGTAATGCAACCACTAAAATAAAAAAGAAAGTTATGGCTAATAAAATGATAAGAGAAATAAAAGGGAATCATAAAAATTGTTCAGTGACTCTAAAAGAAGATAGGAAAAAGAAGAAAAGGGGAGCCCGGCCTATGTGGCTCAGTAGTTGAGCATCAACCCATGCACCAAGAGGTTACCAGTTCGATTCCCAGTCAGGGCACATGCTCAGGTTATGGGCCAAATCCCCAGTGGAGGGCATGTAGGAGGCGGCCAATTGATGTTCTCTCTCATTGATATTTCTATCTCTCTCTACCTCTCCCTTCCTCTCTCTCTAAAATCAATCAAAAAAAATTTTTAAGAAGAAAAGGGAAATAAGATGAGATGGAACAAACAGAAAACAAATAGCAAGATGATAAATTTAACTAGGTCAATAATTACATTGAATGTAAATGACCCCAGTTTGAGGAGAAAGATTATTATATTTTGTAAAAACAAAACAAAACAAAACACCCAGACTCAATTGTATGCTCATTTAAAATTAGGATTTACCACAAATAAAGGTCCAGGCCCAGGTGATTTCATTGGTAAATTCTAACAAATGTTTAAGGAAAAAATAATATCAACAAAATACAAACTTTTCTGGAAAATTGAAGAAAAGGAAATAACTTTCGAAGTCATTGAATGGATGAGGCCAGTAATAGATGTTATTACTGCCATATGTCTGAGGAAATCTGCCTGGGATGATTAAGGAAGTTTTAAATTTTCTTCTGAAAAATATCTTGTTGATTTTACATTTCTTTTAATTGACTACACAATGCTGTACCTTTAAATGATGCCTAATATTTTTCCTGTTAGTACTGTAAGCAGTATATTGTAACAAAAAAAAAAGCCTAGCAAATGAAAAAATATTAAAATGTGTCATGAAAATAATATCAGATATGAATCCTTTAAATATCTATAAAATAATTCTAAAATCTTGATTTATTTATCATTCACGGAGCAGCCTTTTAAAGGTTATTGTAAAAAATGAAGTGATTTTTCTTGATAGAAATTTTGTATATCATTTCTTTAATGAAAGTTTCTCTAATTACCATTTAGCTAATGAACCCTTCACATTTTATTTGCATAATTGGTGCCAATTTTGACAAGGGGAATTTATCCTGCTGTGATAAAAGCATCATCGAACTCACCAATAGAGTGATTATTTAGCTGGAAACCAGCATGGACGCACCAGTGAACAGATAGGTCTGTCGTTCTGGAAACATTGTCTTGTCATTGTAGGTTTCTAAAGCCCTCATTTGCTTTCAGGGGCTGGGCCTCAAAACATGATTGACTATACTCAATGTTAAGGTTATAACTAGTAATGAAGCTTTTATTTCAATGGCATCTTCAGATGAACTGAACAATATATTCTTCAAAATGAACCACCTCTTTTTCAAATTTGAGGAAAATTTTATATGTTACTAATTTACATATTGGTGAACTCAAACCTTTATCTCCATGATGACTCCAGCTTTGCTTCTGAGATCCATAGCCATGTATTAAATTGCCTAAAGACATCTTCATTCACCTGGGTGTCTTGTACTATGCTAGCCTCTATGCTACACACTTTCTAGAAAGTAACCTGATCTCTTGGGGGAATAAAGCAGTGGTTAGGTAAAACAGATTACTAGACAAAATTAATCCAAAATTGATCAGTCTTTCAGACCTGGAGAGGTACCTAACAATGAGTACAGACACTGAGATTACAACTATCGTGATTCAGAAGGATTGTGCAGGTATGAAAAATTGATCTAGACCAACTGTTCTTCTGAATCTTGACCTGTCTTGTATATGCAACTAGATTCAGGTATTTTATAAAATGTACAGGGTCTGTGAAGTACCACTGAGCTTGATTATCATGATGGGGAGTCAGAAGATAAAGCCAAGCTAATATTTTTTTGTTGAAACCCAGTTTCCCTCAGTGATAATAATGTTTCCTGTATCACACACTTAATCATGTATTTCAGTAAAGCAGAGACTCACTATTTTTTGTTGTTGATTTAGATACATTAATCTGAGTCCTAACTACTACTGGATGGAAAGTAGCCATTATGACAAACCAGAGGGATATATAACATAAAGAAAAATACATTTGGAAAAAAAATCAGAAACTTATTAGAAATCAGAGCTCCAGTAGTCAGGGAAGGCTGGGCAATTTGACATTTATTAAATACTGATCATGTGCGGGGAAGGGTGTGCAAAGAGTTTAATTTGCTTTATTACATTAATGAATGCTTACTGGGCTCTACACATTGTGCTCCAGGCATGATGCTAGTTAAGAAGCCTGTAATATCAGTGCTATTTTGTTTGTTCTTCTCCCTTGTGAACAAACTGAATATTGGAACTTTAGGTAACTTGCCTGGGATTGTACAGCCTATGTCAGTCAAAAATTGAAGCTGGGTTTATTCGACTTCAAAGTACATGCTCTCAATCCTTGCACAATGCTATTGGCTACAGTTACTGATGTTTTCCCACTAGACTTTGAAATTAAAGTAAAGAACATGGTTTTGGGGGGAGTGAATTTGGATTTAAATTCTACTTCCATGGATTATTAACTTCATAATCATTGGTAAGCCCAGCCTCATGGCTCTCACTTTCTTGACTAGTATAATGAGTAATAAAACTCCCAATTTATCTGGCTTCTAGTGACGAGTATATGAAATAATGTGTGCAAAGTATGTGATATATTATCTTGTGTTCAGAAAAAAAGTTATATTATTTTAAAAGATTGGTGTCTATATTCTTCATTCACAGCATCTAACACAATGTACATTAAGTTATAGACACTTAAGAAATGCTTGTAGACTAAATAATGAAAAAACAAGTGAATGGATTATATAAGGCATTCAAAAGACCACGTACTTCTCACGGTAGTTTAGTCATTCAAATAGACAAGATATGCTTCCCCATTGCCAATGTCCTTGCTTATCTGTTTGCTCTTGAATGATTCCTGCTGTGAAATAACATTAATAACGCTTCACCTTGTATTTTTTAAAGTCTGTCATACCAGAGCATATAGCAGGAACTGAGCACAAACCACATCCAAACTAGCACACAGGAAAACAATTCATTAATCCAGAGTGAAACAACTCTGTTAGTGGATCAAAAGTACCAGAGATGTTTGAATGGGCTTTGATTTTATAAAATAATCCATAGAAAAACATACTTTAAAGAAAAACTTATCAGTTCTTTCCATCTTGATCTATAAATTTAATGCAATCCCAAACAAAATCTCAGCAAGTTATTTTGTAGATATCGACAAACTGATACTAAACTCTATATGGAGAGGCAAAAGATTCAGAATAATCAAGTCAGTATTGAAGGAGAAGAACAAGGTTGAACTGACTCCACCTGACTTCAAGACTTAATATAAAGCTACAGTCATCAAGATAGTGTTATCTTGGTGAAAGAATAGACAAATAGGTCAATAGAACAGAATAGAGAGCCCAGAAACAGACCCACTTATATAGTCAAGTAATCTTTGACAAATGAGCAAAAGTAATACAATGGAGCAAAGATAGTCTTTTTAACAGATGGTGCTGGAACAATTAAAATCTACATGCAGAAAAGTGAATCTAGACACAGACCTTACACCCTTTGCCAAAGTTAACTAAAAATAGATAATAGACCTGAATATAAATTGAAAAACTATAAAACACCTAGAAGATAACAGAGGAGGGAATTTAGATGACTTTGGATATGCTGATACTAAAAGCATGATCCATGAAAGAAATAATTGATAAGCTGGACTTTATTAAACCTAAAAACTTCTGTGCTATGAAAGACAATGTCAAGAGCATGAGAAGACAACATTTGCAAAAAATATCTCTGATACATTATTGTTATCTAAAAATATTCAAAGACCTCTTAAATTTTGACAACAAGAAAACAAATAACCCAATTGAAAAAATAGGCCAAAGATTTTAACAGATACCTCACCAAAGATGATATACAGATGGAAAATAAGCATGAAAAGATGTTCCACAGCCTATTCATCAGGGAAATGCATATTAAAACAAGATACCTCTACACACCTATTAGAATGGCCACTATCTGAAACACTGACAAAACCAAATGCTGGCGAGAACGTGGAACGACAGGAACATTCGTTGCTCCTGGGAATGCAAAACAGTATAGCCATTTTAGAAAATAGTTTGGTGATTTCTTACAAAACTAAACACATTCTTACCACAGGATCCAGCAATCCCAAACAAAACTCAGCAAGTTATTTTGTGGGTATCGACCCCTTGGAATTTACCCCAAAGAGTTGAAAACTTATGTCCACACAAAATCCTGCACATGGATATTTATAACAGCGTAATTTCTAATTTCCAGAACTTAGAAGCAACCAAGATGTCCCTCAGTAGGTGAATGGATAAATAAAGTGTGCTACATCCAAACAATGGAATATTATTCAAAACTAAAAGAAATAATCTAGCTAGTCATGAAAGACATGGAGGAACCTTAAATGCATATTACTAAAATGAAAGAAGCCAATCTGAGAAGACGACGTACTCTATGATTCCAACTACATGACATTCTGGAAAAGACAAAACTATGGAGAGAGATAGTAAAAAGATCAGGTTGTCAGAGGTTGAAGGTAAGGGAGCGAATGAATAGGTAGATCTCAGAGGATTTTTAGGGCAGTGAAAATATTTTGTATGATTTCATAATTACAAGCTACATGTCATTACACCTTTGTCCAAACCCACAGAATGTACAACAATGAGAATTAACCATAAAGTAAACTATGAACTTTAGGATTATAATGTATTGGTGTAGGTTCATCGGTTGTGACAAATATACCACTCTGGTGGGGGATGTTGATAACAGGAAAGGTTATGCAGTGGGATAGGGATATATAGGAAATCTCTGTACCTTTCCCTCAATTTTACTGTGGATCTAAAACTGCTTAAAAAATGAAGTCTTAAAATTTCTTTCAATTTTAAAACTTCCAGAACGTAAAAATATACCCTATAAAACCCAAGAGCTATTCTCATTGGCTAAGATTGGGTCATATGCCATCCGTTAAACTCATCTGTGTTTAGAGGTGTGTGATGGTCTGATTCTCCAGGCTGGTTCCTATATCCCCATTGGAGGTGATATTAACACCACCAAACTCATGGATTAAAAGGAGAGGAGTGATTTCTTAATAAAAATTAGAAGCTGTTACTGTAAAAAGAATGAATAGCTCCTGAATAAGCCAAGAAAGGGGGAAGGATGTTATATTTAATTTTTTCCTACTGAGAAGTAGAGATGAAAAAAATTAGTCTCTGTTTCGAGAAGTTTAGAGTCTCTTGTTGGATTCAAAACACTAAAGACATAATTATAATATGCCTAAAGTAATTTCTTACTCAATAACCACGGCTAAGCAATATCATAGATACAGATAGCAGACATACAGACATATGTACATTCTACTTAAAAAGTATTTCATTGACCTTCTTGATACTCCCTGGAAACATGCTATTTTACATCTCAGAAATTTGAAAAGTAGTATAATGGATTGTTTAAAAGAATAACTTCTGGTGTCATACACTCTTTTTTTTAATTTAATTTATTGGGATGACATTGGTTAATAAAATCATACACATTTCAAGTATACAATTCTATAATACATCATCTGTATGTTGTTATGTGTTCATTACCCCAAGTCAAGTTTCCTTCCATCACCATTTATCCCCCCTATACCATCTTCTACCTTCCCCCACCCCCTTTTCCCTCTGGTAATTACCATACTGTTGTTTGTGTCTATGAGTTTTTCTTTTTTCTTTTGCTTAATCTCTTTACCTTTTCCATCCCGTCCTGCAACCCCTCTGCCCTCTGACAGCTGTCAGTCTGTTCTCTATCGATGAACCTGTTATTTTGTTTGCTAGTTTATTTACTCTTGATTTAA
Organism: Tadarida brasiliensis; assembly: GCA_030848825.1. NCBI lineage: Eukaryota > Metazoa > Chordata > Mammalia > Chiroptera > Molossidae > Tadarida > Tadarida brasiliensis. Next base: position 52,597,600 of record CM061264.1, read on the forward strand.
GTCATTGCACTATCATTTTATTTCTATAATCTTTCACAAGGTATTTCACCCATTTAGCATCCTTATTTTTACAATTGAAATGAGATTACCTACTGCGTAAGATTTTTCTAAATTGGAATTTAATGAGCTAGCTCACACTTAGAATTTTAGTAAAATGTCTAGCAGTTATTCCATGAATATTATCTATCATTACCTCTTAGCTTTGCTGGGCCTAGAATATTCTTCCTCTGTTTTATCCACTGCCAGTGAATTCCTTTCTCTTAAAGGCGTAGATTAACTCCACTCTTCTTTGAAGTCTTGTCTCACAATTTTTCTTAACATATCCCCTTGGTCTTACCGCTATTATCATGTTTACCACATAATCTTATAAACATGTGCTTTGCATTTTTTTCTCTTGACAAATGTTCAGAGCTCTGTTTGATAGACAGTGGGTGCTCGCTAGGTGTTTATTAAAATTTTCATGAAATATTATTTTAAGAAAGAGTGGTGAGGCCATTGCTTATATTGCATATCCCTGGACATCAACACATGTTTATTCTCTTTTGACTGTGCCAGAAGTTCTCATAATGGTCTCCACAGTGTAGTTAATTCATATATTTCTATAATCTAATGTATGGCAGTGAATTTTCAAATCTCAGAATATTAGTAAGGAATGATATTATTTGTAAAGTTCATGAAGTGTTTTAGTATATGATTAAAGTTGATATTTTTACTGTTGTTCAATGATATATTTCTTCTCAAGTGATATTTTTGTTTTTGAAAAAAATGTCAAACCACTTAAATATTTACCACCATGGCCTCTGTTTGATTGCTCGTTGTAAATAAGATTGATAGCTAAAAGGTAAGGGAGCAGAGAAATAGAGAGAGAGAGAGAGAGAGAGAGAGAGAGAGAGAGAGAGAGAGAGAGAGAGAGGAGAGAATGAGAATGAATGAGATCTGGAAAAAAAAAAAAAAAAAGAAGTCCTGTACTTACTTGATGTTTGGTTCTTTCTAGAGATCTGTTTGAGAGGTCACCTCCAGGGTTAACTAATCTGTGGTTGTAAACTACAACATTATTACCAAAGAAAAATATTCCACTTGGATTTTCACTCCTTGTTGGGGGATGATAAATGAGTATTTGTTGAATTAAACTGAACTGAGTTGGAAATTCTCCTGTAACTCTTAGCTCTGAATTATTTCTCAGGTCCAAGTCATCTAAGTTTGAGAAGCCTAATGAATAGTAACAATTGTATTTTCAAATGTGTTCTCTATCTTCCTTTTCTGTGCCTGCCTTTCTACTGCTTTTATGAACACTCTTCTAACTCTGTTTATTAATCTCCCAAGTAACAGTATCAGCAAATGGGGCCAATTCAGAGATGGAAAGTTAGAGCTTTGGCCAGATAGCTAACATATTTATCCACTGCTTTCGAGAGTTAGTCAAGTGTGTGTCCAGCTGGTTCAGCATAACAGGAGGCCTATTAACACAACAATACACCATAGCATCAAAATCAGTGAACTGAGACTAAGTTTTCTTTCCACAGAAATGAAACTACACAGCCACAGTGAGTGTTCCACAAACCCTATGGGGAAAAGCACAAACTAGTTTAAATTTAGGATTCCTCATCATCTAACAGAAAAGTTTCCATCATGGTAAATAAAATGTGTATCTCCTTGTTGTGCATCTTACATCCTATTTCCCTTGAAGACCTTTCAATCAGTAGCTAATAATAGCTATATAGGATAGATTGTTAGGACAATTGTAAAGAGACAACCTACAATGTTCAAATCTAACTTTTTGCAAGTGACTAAAATTCCAGGATGCCAGGTAGAAAGCCTAGGATGCAAAATTCACAAATGACATTAAAAATGACTTAGTATGAGGAAGGCCTGGGGTGGAGCAGGAGCTGGGTGGAAGGGGACAAAAGGGGGGAGAAACAAGGGACATCTATAATAGTGTCAACAATTAAAAAAGGATGCCCTGGCCTGTGTGGCTCAGCAATTAAAGCATCAGTCATCAGACAGAAGGCTCACAGGTTCGATTCCCGGTCAAGGGCATGTACCTCAGTTGCAGCTTCCATCCCCGGCCTCTGTCGGGGTCGTGTGGAAGGCAACTGATTGATGTGTCTCTCTCACATAGATGTTTCTCTCTCCCCCTTTCTCCCTCCCACTCTATCTAAAAAACGAACAAACAAAAATCAATGGAAAAATATCCTCAGGTGAGGATTAAAAAAAAAAATATCTAAATCAGAGTTCACATATTGTACAGTGAATATCTTAGGCACTCTTACTGTCTAGTTATTTTCAAAACTCTCCTTCACATTGTTTCTACCAGCACACGTGCTTCGTGGAGTGGAGAAGTGAGACAATTCCAAAGCTATATTAAGTAATAAGTAAACAAAACACCGTGCTCACATTATCTAAAGAAATCCAGAATTTAATTAATGGGGACAAATTTTTCAATTTTCAAGTTTATCTCTCTGGCTTTGCCTCCAACATTTTGATCTTTATATCTTTATTTATCTTAGCTCTTTAAAGAATTCATTAAAAGAATAAAAACCTAGAAATGACCTGAGGATGATGAGATTGACAATGATACTGTCATTGTTGGTGAATGTCAATCAACCTGTAAAAAGAAGGGGCCCTATAGGAAAGAGCATACTCTTTAGGGGTATCAGGGTGTACTTAAGAGATGGTTTCTAGGACTTGAATATTGCATCTACCAATTACTAGATGGTTTCGTTATTTAAATTATATTTTGAACTTTAGTTACTAAACTCTATATAGGACAATTATAACAGCACCTTCTTTGTAGAATTCTTGTGTTATCTGATACAAAGTAAAGCACATAGAACTCTGACATATAATAAAAACTCAACGTCTTAGACATTATTATTACTACAATTATTGTATTAGTACTATTATTCAGATCCAGAAAGAAATGTATTTAAATCACAAGTTTTTTCTTGGCAGCTTGTACTATGCTGTAAATCACCAATATAATATCTGACATAGTGTTTGATAAGTGATAGCTATTTTTATTGTTGCCTGTTATTCTTATATGTTAAACAATATCCTAACAGCTTTGAGGAGGTAGTTCAAAAAAATGCATGTACCAAGTCTCTTTCAACCTAATTAGAAAGTCAAGATATACAGAGAGACTAAGAAATACACTAGCTCAACATTCAAACATTTTTGATAACTCACATGTATCAGTAAAGAAATGGGACCTTCCCAATATATGATTTTTTTTTAAAAACAACATGTGTTATGATACTAATATATAATAAGTATTATATGATGTATACAAATAGGCACTTTAAGAGAATGAGGCAAACCATTATTAAAGATATAAAATCTTTACTCTCAATAAATATTATTTATATGTAAATACATTATAATTTGGGGGGAAGGCAATGTAACTGGATATGCCTTAGTGATTTTTAATCTTGTTTTAACATTTTGTGACAGCAATATAAAGATGTAATTCTGATTTCATTTTTTTCATTTCTCATTTTTATAGCTCTCACAGCTGAAAAAGATTTATCAATCCAAAGGGCAGAAAGGCATCATCAACTGTACTTAAAAATTATTACACATGATTTTTAAGTATATTCACCAGTTATGGAGTTTGTTGTTTCATCTTACAAATTTCCTTCTTCTCTGATTCAATTAGTTGTTTCCAACCCAATTGTAAAATGTTGCACTTTTGAATTTTTTAAAAAGGTGTTTTAAACCCCCTAAAGCATCATTTGTGTAAATCTTAGGATGACTAAAAATTGTGTTTCTGAGGTTTTAGAGACTGCAGGTATGAGTGTTTTTATGGATGACATACAGAGTTTTTGGCAGCAACACCAAAGACGGATGGAAACAATTCTAAGCATCTGTTTTCCAAATACTCTTTCCACAGCAAGTATTTCTTTTAAAAATTATTATTTTTTTTGCTTATTGTTGAAATATTACTTTTACCTTGAAAGGATGTATTAAAAGAGTTTATTTATTGATTTAAAGAGCTGATAGGTAGCAACTACCTGACAGCCACTTGTCATACAAGAAAAAAATCAGCAAATTTGTAAGAGTTGTCTTTTGTAGAATAAAAATACATAATTCACCTGTAGGGTCAACAGCTCTTTTCACCATATTGTTAAAAGATAGCCAAGAAAATTCTGTGAGTGAAAAAGATCTGATAGCCAGTTCCCACTTTATCACAGAGTATATAAAATATTTTGCTATTTTAAAATCTTCATTTTTAATACAATTAACCATATGATATCATCCCATAAAACGAAAAATGTGATATGTTAATGATACACAAACCATCCAGTGAGAACACCACTGTCAGCATTCTCTTGTGTGGAGTTTTTATTCTTTTCAGGGATGGTTTTCTGATATAGCTCAGGCAGCGTGAGGACTGATAAATCAGGGGTGAGTAAGGCAGGGTGAGGCAGAGGTTGGCCCTTTTATTAAATGATACAAAACGTAATGTATCCCTCATATTTGTATTAATAATACATATGTACTCTAACTCTATTTTCTCTCTGTTCACAATGGATCATCTTGTACATTTCTTGATGTGTGGCTTCCACTTTGGACACCACTACAATGATGGCAAACTTTGGATGTAATATGTGTAGGAAAATCAGCAAAAGCTGGGTGGTAATAAAAGATTAGCCCTTCAGGTTTGGGTCATTTGATTATTCAGGGAGAAATAGCCCTTAGTGGACACCTCCTTTGTGACAAGTCTTTTAGTAAGTACTTTCACACGGATTCTCCTTTGGATGGAGCTGGTCTGGAATGAAACCTCTCAGCAGGGGTGTCACAAGCAGAGGTTTTCTTTATGCCATTGGCACTACCTAAAATTCTAAACAAACACTTTTAGTCTATAATATAATAAAAGGGAGAATTGTTCTTCCTCGATTCATCAAATAAAATTAGAACTTCCAATATAAAAACGCTAGCTCGTGTTTATTAAGAACTTACTTTGTGCCAGGGATTGTACTGTTTCCTAATGTCTAGTTCATTTAAATCTCAGACGAGATCTCTGAGGTAAGATTTACAGAGCTGAAGTATGAAGTAAGACATCCAAGGCGATAGGGTGTTGGTCAGAAGTGGAAGTGGTGCTGTGTTTGTCCGCTGAAGTCAGGCACTGTGTGGGGCAAGGACACAAGTGGGGTGAGGACACACAGGTGCATGTCTTGAGCACAAAATTTAGGGGAAGGGAAGGTGCTAAAAAAACCTCAATAATCAAGATAAATATAACCTTTACTGCATGCTTTTTAAAAAATCAGATTACTGGAAGAAATCCATCATGAAGGCAGTATCAACATTCTAAAATAAAGACGGGATTACTATCACTGATTTTTCCTTTTGCTTCAGGTTCCAGTGTGGTTCTGTATGGCACTTTATTTCAAACTGTGATATTGTGTTCATCATGTCTCCCCCCCCCCCATTAATTTGGTGTTTAAAGTAGTTTCTTCATAAACTCTTTGAATCACTTCTTTTAATCCTTCCTGGGCCCATGATGATACAACTTATTAATTCGAATCTCCAAGGGTGTGAACCAGGAAGCTAATATTTTTTTGAGAGCTCCCTAAGTTATATTTGGTAAATACTGATCTATGATTCTTTCCTCTGCTTTGTTTACCGGTGTTGTATCCAGATAAATTAGCTAACTGGGCACAATGATTTCATTGCACTGACCCTTTACAATGGCATGGCCTGTCTTGCTGTCTGTCTTGATGCCAGCCTGAGTAACAATGATAAGTGACACAAGTCCTTAGATATAGAAATTATTTTATATAACTTTCTTAGATATAGAATTGTTGGGAGCACATAGTAGACACTCAATAAAAGGTGGCAATATTTTTTATTAGATGACATTTGTTTTTTCTTTTCCTTGATGTTTTTTCTTGAGAGATGAGTAAATTGGCATAGGATAATTAAGAACTAAAACATTGTGCTGAAACTCCTAATGTTATAGAAAATGAAGGCAACCATAGCAAGTGATTAATAATGACAGCGATGTGTTCTGTAAGAGACTAGCACCTTCTAGAGTCACATTTGACAATGGCCACTAAAAAGACCACATGCCTTTCACCAGAGTCTGTTCAGTGTTGTATTCCAAGGTTGCACACTTTACAAAGCACCTTAGTTTCTAGTAGACACTGTGGTTGACAGAGGGAAAGGAAAAGAGAAAGGCATAGACTTCTGGTACAGACAAAATTGGACGCAGTCTTGGGCCAGACATCTGATCTCCCTGAAACTCAGCTCCTCATTTAAAAAAGTGATGATTATATGAGTATGTTGATATTTCATTGTGGCATAGGGTTTATATTTTCTTAACCTATAGTTTGCAGAGCTTGGTTAGTTATATAGTTTTTAGGTTTACAACATAACCTTTGCTTGGTTATTGCTAACTTATAAGACACTGTTTTTTAGCTAATGATGACAGAATCCTAAAGAGAAAAGGAAAAGGAAACACGAGAGCAATTTAGCTTGAGCTTTTCCTAAGCATATTAATCCAGCCTCCATCCTAATATGTGAGTAAATTATATGAATAAAAGTGTAACTACTAAGCACATTATTAGTGTTCAATATCAGCCCCCTGACCCTTTGATATGCATTGGTTGAGAAATTTGTAATTGCCTTATAACCAACAGGCTATCAAGTAATCAATTCCTATACCTTTATGGAGTACAGATATATTTCTTATTCAGTCTTTGGTTTTTCTGAGTCATTGTAATCAAATATGTTTAATGGAATTACTAAATAGTTGAAGAAACTATTCTTAGTGCAACATTATTGAGATACTTTATTTTGATGTATATAAGAAACTGTGTTAGTGGCATGATTGTATATAAGTCAGAGCTACGCATGGGGGAACCACAGTTTTAACTGACATGTAATATAACTGTGTTGTACATGATTCCATGATCAATATGTGTCTGTTATCTGCTGCTGTCTTTAAAAACACTATAAAACTTAGTGATGTGCAACATAACATTATTTCTTGTAATTCAGTACATTGACTGGGTTAAATTGGCTGGCTTTTGCTGAGTGAGGCCACATTCAGCTGAGAAGTCAGCTGGGGCTGAAATGACTGAAAAGCATCTTATCCTCTACAGTATGACCTCTTGACATGGACTAATGTAATGACTGTCTTCTAAGAGATTGGAAGCAGAAGATGCCAGTCTTCTTAACACTTTGGCCCCAAATGTCATTTTAGCTGCATTATAGCAAGTCATAAAACCAGGCTGGTTTTAGGAAGAGAGGAAAGAGATGCCACTTCTTGGTGGTGAGTGTGGCATACATGTACAGGGTGGAAGAAAGTGTTGATAACCATATATGGAGCTCATCTATCTTTATACTCTGTCACCACAATTCACATCTCCCCCACCTGCAAAGTCCATTTACTTCTTCCCCAAAAGTCACATCCCATATGAAATCAGCTCCAAGTTTTGAATCCTATTACCCAGATCAATCCCCGATGTAGATGAAGCTTCTCAGAGGCAATTGTTCAGGTACTAGAACTTTGGTCCAGATTCCAAGATAAAATATGTGGCATTGGCTTTGTTACTAGGTAGCTGGCAGAGTCCTGAATGGTGAGTAAGTTGTTAATGGAGGAAGAATGGAAACTGGAGAAATTGCTATGGGAGGCTAGAAAAAAGGTAGGCCAATTAAATATTGGCAGAAAAATCGAGATTGTTGACTGAAGTTACTTTGAGGATAGAAAACAGACCTAATGAACCCTGGATCTAGCTGGGAAGATTTCTAGGTACGTTTTTGAGAATGGCTCTTTTTTTTTTTTAAAAAAACTACTAATGAGAAAGTATCAAAAGAGACAGATAAACTAAAGAAGGAACTTCACAGTTTTCAAGCAGAATTGAGAAGAAATATTTTCAACCCAGGTCTTACTGGGTTGGAAAATAACACTATTTCTCATTCCCAATTTCTCAATCTGACAGAAAGTTCTTAATATAAGAAAGAGCTTCAGGACAAAGATCAGACTGAGATTCTGATAGTAAAAATATGGCCTCAGGGTTCAGATTAAATCACTGGTATGCTGTAATATTGCTTGTTAAGAACTCTGAAAGATTTAGGGCAATGCCTTATAGACCCTTTCAACCAGACGAAAGTCTTCAAAGAATTTTAACACTATTACCCCCGGGCATCCTGAATATCAATCAAATCCAGAGAGAGATCCACCTTGAAGAAATCTGTGGTTGTGGCATTTTTCTAATGTAGTGGATTATAATTTGATACTTTGGAAACAGTGTTTTCAAAGGTAGTTGGATTTAATTGGATTAAGATGAGCGAAGGAAGTTTAAAAGTCAAAGAGACTTTTAGGACCCCAACTTTCTATGGGCACAGTAAAGACTGAGACTGCTACTCAGCTCTAAATATAGGGCATTTGTTACGGAAGAGGAGCAGTGATTCAGAAGACAGAGGCAAGAGTCCAAGGTTGGAGCTTAGAGCTATAGAAAATCACTCCCAGGGACAGAACTGAGTCCTAGTCAAGGAATTCTTGCCCAAGAGAGTGCAATCTAAGAACGTACACCTTGACATTATAGGCTGAACTTGTCTTTTCGGAGTATAAGTCTCCAGAATTACAAGATCCACACAGGAAGAGCCTTATCTGGACATGAATGTGGGTCGCAAGATACTAGACATTGAGCCCGATCCCATGATTGGATAAGAGTATGGGTCATAAGTGGGGATGAGAGACTTCTGCTTGTGTGATGGATGTGAACTGTTGTGGCCAGAGGATGGGTTGTGGCAAATTGCCTACACATATAATTATTAACAATTTCCCCCATTCTGGGATGTTCATGATGCTCCCATAGTAAGAGGTGACACTATTTTCCCTACTTTGAACCTGGAATAGCTTTGTGACTTCATTTTAGCAATAAAATATGACAGAAAGGAGGTTCTAGGACTTCTGAGTCCAAGCCTTAAGAGAACTGGAAACTTAACACTTTCTCTCTCTTTGAGCTCTGGGCACCATGCAGGAAGTCCAATAGTCCCGTTCTCCTGTTGGAGAGACATGTAGAGAGGAGTGGGGGTTGGGGGATGAGGTCATACATGCCATCTGATCTCCCAGCTGAAAACACTCACATGATTACCCAGCTGACCCCACATAAGCTCAAGTCAACCAAAAGAAATGTGAGAAATAATAAATCATTTTTGTATCAATTTTTATTGCTGTTTAACAAATTACCACAAATTTAACAGCTTAAAACAACACACACATATTCTCAGTTTCCCTGAGTCAGAAGTTAGGTGATGGCTCAGCTGCAGCTTCTGCAGAGGATCTCCCAGTGCTTCAGTGAAGGTGTTACACAAGCTGCCATCTCATCTGGAACTCGATTAGAGAAAAGTCCACTTCCAAGCTCGTTCAGGTTGTTGGCAGAATCCGTTTCCTTGCAACGAAGTACCTGGGCCTTGGCTTCTTATTGCCTAATGACTGAAGACTTCTCTCAGGTCCTTCAGGACAACAGTTCCCTGCACATGGCCTTCTCCATAGGCAGTTCACGATGTGACTGTTTTACTTCTTGCTCCAAACAGCTAAGACAGAGTCATATATAATGCAACAGAATCAAAGGTAACATCCTGTCACCTTTGCCATATAATAAACCTAATCAAGGGAATGCGATCTCATTACTTTTTCCAGGTACTGTTATTGGTTAGAAGGAAGTCACAGACTCCACCTGTACTTAAGAGTTATTTTGGTCCCCTTTGGGTGTGTCTGACACAACCATTGTTGTAGATGGTTTGTCAAGCAGCTATAGATAATTAAAACATCTTCCTTTGAACCAAAACAGTTAATAAAAGTTGTCAATTTTAGTCATTCAAGTAAAGCACCTAGTCAGAGAAACCACTTCATTAAGTGCTTACAAAATTAAAGAAGCATCATTTAAATAGGTATCTTGGCTACAATATTTAAGTTGAGAATGCTTCCCATCTGAGTCAGCAGGTGAGAAGTGCTCACTCCTGAAAATCTTTAGGCCATTGCAAATGCTGAGCTCATGCTGAGCCATATTCTATCCACAGTCTGCTTTCAGATTCAAGATTCAAGATTCAAGTAAATTTTTTTAGAGGCAGGACCATATTGGGGAATATGCCATTTCAGGTCTCAAGAATAAAGTTCAGAAAAAGTTACAATAATCATATCACCTGACATCAGAGGATCTTGAAAGCTGAAGGCCAAGGGTTGTGATATATTCTGTAGTAGGGGCCTTTGAATGTTAGTTATAACTTGTGTGTTAATACTTGGACCACCCTAAGTGAAGATGGGGAACATTTGGATCACACTGATAATCTACCCTATAGAGATAGCTCCCAGGGTATGCCTTCATCAAAGGGCTATTTACAAAGAAAACCATGATTGACATGCTTCATTCAGGTTCAGATTACATCACAACATATTATTGCTACAACCTCAGCCCCAGGTGTTGCTTTATTGCAAATAGTAACTGTTAGTTACATACTCGTACTGTATACAATAACAAATTGTGTAAAAAGGCATTTATTGTACATTAGGCAATTAACATTCGAGACAAACCTATTGTAGGTACTAAGGTAAACCATTTAAAGAAACAAGAGGGTGGAAATGAATCTTTTGGAGTTTGTTAAAATGCCAAAGTTCACACAGCAAGGAGGCCACAGAGCTGTGACTCCACCTCACTCGTTTCCATCAGACTCCAAGCCCCATATGTCTTTTCCATTATGATGAACAATCTTTTTACTGTCAAAAATGGATGATGCCAACACTTTGGGGGAAGATTTGATCTCAACCTCTGAAATGTAAGTGTTCCTCTCATTACAAACAGATAATAGAGATGGGGAATGGATTCTCCAGCATTTTCTTCAAAGAACTGAGATTATAAATGGAAATGATACTGTCTTTCCATGTGTACCAAGTCACTCATGTCTAGAAATGTACTTTTTGTTTTATTTTATTTTTTTAATCAGAAAGAAAAGTTTGAAAATCTGAGCTAAGTAAGAAGACTTTGACCCAGTCAGCATAGCTGGCTGGTTTTTTCCAACTTCAGTGGTAATAAAAACCAGTGGCATTCAGAGAACTGAAAAGAATCACATAAATAGAGTTTTAGAAAAGTAATTCTAAGCTTTTGAAAAATAAAATCAATCAGTTGAAGAAGGAATTCGCAGTGAAAGAATCAGCACTTCTAGTCTCATAAATAAAGTGTGAAAAAGTCTCTTACTGCTGAGGGGAGTTGCTATACTTCACACCACAGAACTTCAGAGAACTGCTGAACTTCAAACACACCGGCTGCAGACAGCTATGAAGACTCAGGAATGCGGTGATTCTTCTGGGGTCACCACAGAGACCAGAATAAAGGAAGGCTTTTACACCCACCAGTTTGACCCAGATACAGCTTCAAAATAGGCTCAAAAACCCACCTCATTTGTTCATTCACTTTTATTATGCATAAGTACTGCCTTCCTACTATGTGCCGAAGGTACGAGATAGGCACTGGGGACACACCGGTGTCTGCTTTCACAGATCTACAGTATAATGGGGCAGAAAAGAGGACACGTGAACAGGCCTTTGCAGTACAGTGGACTAGGTCAGGTGTCGTGTTATAAGAGCCATAGGAGAAGGGAATGGATGTCTGGGAGGGCTTTCTGGAGGAGATCACGCATATGGTGAAACCTGAGTAATGAATGGTAGACAGTGAGGTTAAGAAGACTTGGAAGTCTGTTTTAGACAAGGAAATGGCTTATGTGAAGACTGTAGTGAGAAAGAGCGGGATGATAGATAGGAGGAACAGAATGAATTATAACCTGATGGAGCCCAGAGTGTAAAGGTGGGAGTGGCCAGAGGTGGTAGTGGAGTTCTGGGCCGGAGCTGCCATGTGAGTCTCATGGGCCTTGTTTGGGCAGCGGGAAGGAGTTGGCATAATGGCAAGCACTGAGGGGCAGAGAAATGTTCAGATTATTTCTGGCTGCTGTTTAGAAAATCAATTTGCATTGACCACACGAGATGTAATGAGACTAGTGTAGTAATTATTGCATTATAAAATCAACAAGGTTTGATGATTGGCTGTATGTAGGAGCTGAAGGTGAGGGGGGATGAAGAAGGCCTCCCCAGTAAGTTACTGGATTGGCCAGGGGAATGGATGGCAGTGCTATTCAATAGATAGGAAATTCAGGAGGAGGATCAACTTGTGGATGAAGGAGAGGGTTTTGTAATGCTCTGTACGAGGCAGGAAGAGGAATATGTGTGTTTACTGAGAGCCACTATAGTGAAAGTTCCGCAGGCTTTACATTTTTTTTTTAAAGGATTTGGTACAGAAAGTAGAAATGATGATAATGCTGCATCTGCATTCTTCATCTAGTCTCTATGATTTCCAATTAATAAGAAGTGGATAACTTACTGCACGTATAGAATGAGAGACCTTTTATTTATTTATTTATTTTTATCCTCACCCGAGGACATTTTTCCATTTTTTGTTCAGATAGAGTGAGAGGGAGAGAGAGGAAGAGAGAGAGAGAGAAACATCGACGTGAAAGGGACACATAGAGTGGCTGCCTCCCGCACGACCCAACCAGGGGCCGGGGACAAACTGCAACCGAGGCATGCGCCCCCAGCGGGAACCGAACCTGGGTCTCTCTGGACCGCAGGCTGACTAACCGCTGAGCCAAACTGGCCAGGGAGAGAGACCTTTTAAATGCATTAGTCATTCCACAATTTTATAACATTTGTAATTATCTTCCATTTCATAACTTCTCTGGCTTTCACAAGTAATGTTAGTCATTGTATCAGTCAGGATTCTCCAGAGAAACAGCACCATTTAGATATGTGTATATGTAGAGATTTATTTTAAGGAATTGGCACACACAACTGTGGTGATTGGCAAGCCCCATATATGTAGGACAGACCAGCAGGCTGGAGGCCCAGGGGAGTGAAAATTGCAGCTCCAGGGCAGAATTCTCTCCTCCTTGGGGGAACCTTAGGTTTTCTCTGTTAAGGACTTTAACTAATTGGATGAGGCCCACACACATTATGGAGGGTCATCTACTTTACTCAAAGTCTACTAATTTAAAAGCCAATCCCATCTTTAAAAATACCTTCACAGAAACTTCCAGACTAGTATTTGAAAAAAAAATCTGAGTTTAATCATCACCATTATGCATATTCTAACATATGGATTATAGTTATATGTGTACCATTACAAAGCTTTGTTCAAAATGTATTTTAAAAGTTTACAAGTACTTCTTGAATTTAAAATTAGCTTTTCTAAAAAGATTGTTTATTCCTAGCAGAGCTCCCTATGTTATGCATTAGACAATTTCAGAATTACAACTGATCACAACAATTGAGTCTAAGCAATTCTCAATGGACCAGTCTCAAGATTGCTATAAAATTCTCAACAGAGGCAATTAGTACCGTAGAGGAGGTTGCTGCTGTGTGTTGTTGTTCCTTTTAAATTTCTATTAAAAAACAAATAATCTCTGGTGGATAACTAAATAGTATTTTTTATCTTTATTGTTGAAAGTATTACAGATATCCCCTCCTTTTTGCCCCATTGACCCTCCCCTCCCCACTCCCACCCTTAAATAGTATTTTTGTCCCAACTCTTTCCACCCTCCTTATAATACAACTTCCGTCCACATACTTTGCCATGTGTCTTCCAGGAGAGTAGATACAGAATATATCTCCTCCTCATTGACATTGAGCTTGGCTCTGTGCCTTGTTTGGAGTAATAAAATGTGCACAGATACGCGAGCAAGGTACAGCTGCATGGTTTGACTTACACTCTTGTGTTTCTGTTGTTCAGCACAAGGAGATCATTCACTGAACAGCCACTGTTTCAGAATAGAAACGTGTGGGACAGACCTAATTTGGACATTTAGTTAGAAGTAGAGCCATACTAACTGTCCAATAGACCTATAAGTAAGGGGATTTATTAATTTTGTAAGCTACTGAAATTCTGGGGTTGTCCCTTATACGCTTATTTTATAGCAAGAACTGAATAACCCTGTAGGAAAAGGAGCGATTTACATGTCACTATTACTTGAAGTAATTGGTATCATACTTTATCCATTCATCCCACAAATATTTATTAAGTGACTACTACATGTCTGGGCAGTATTAGTACTTTCCTATTGCCAGGGATATTTCTTCTCCTTTCTTAAATAGGGCGCAAAATACCTGCCCTGCTGGCTTCCTATTTAATTTAGATCCAGGTAGAGCTGCTGTAAAAGAAAATAAACCTTCATATTATCTTTACAAAATACCAGTGTCAGTCACTATGTGGCCTAAAGAAGAAAGTCAGACACAGAATATAATGCTTTCTGATTAACAAAGTAACAATGGAATTTTAAACATTTTATACATAAATGAAGTTCCAGATTGTGGTGGGAACAGAGTAAAAACAGGTGAGAGCAGACTGCAGTGCCAAATGACTGTAAAATCTTGGTGGTCTGCAGCATCACGCTTCATCACTAATGCCATGTGTCCAGCACAGGGTGGTCTGCAGCTCCTCCTCATGCTGTCTTCCTCACTTGGGCCCTTCGGAATATCCAATGTATAAAACATCGTTGAACTCATAACAAAGGGAAAGTATATGCTGGCTTCTAAAATCTCTGCTTAAAATGGAATTCAGTCATTTCTATTCTCATCTAATTGGCACTTTCTGTCATCCATGGGTCATGAAATTATTGTCCTCCTCCAAGGAGGGGCACCAAACAATTTTGAATCATAATACAGTAATATTCCACATAACGACGTTTCACTAAAAGATGGTCTGCATATGGGATGGTGGTCCCATAAAATTAGAAGGGAGCTGAAAAATTCCTATCGCCTGGTGATGTTGTAGCCATCATGACATCGTAGCGCAACACACTACTCATGTGTTTGGCGTCGCTGATGTAAAGAAACCTACTGTGCTGCCAGTCCTATAAAAGTATAGCTTAAACGATTATGTACAGTGCATAATTCTTGATAATACTAATAAACAACTGTTACTGGTTTATGTATTTACTATACTATACTTTTTATCATTATTTTAAGTGAGTATTTCTACCTATAAAAAAAAAGGTTTGGCCCTGGCAAGTTTGGCTCAGCGGATTTGATTCCCAGTCAAGGGCATGTGCCTGGGTTGCAGGTTAGATCCCCAGCCCTGGTCGGGGTTGTGTGGGAGGCAACCAATAGGTGTGTCTCACTCACATCGATGTCTCTCTCTCTCTCTTTCTCTCTCTCTCTCTCTCTCTCTCTTTCTCTCTCTCTCTCTCTCTCTCTCTCTCTCTCTCATTCAGTCCTTCCCTTCCACTCTATCTAAAATAATAATAATAATAGAAAAATATCCCCTGGTGAGGATTAAGAAAAAATAAAAAGAAGTTTGCTGTAAAGCAGTATGCAGCATTACACTGGCATAGCCTCCTACACCTCCTGTTGACCACATCTGATTGCATCACTTTCTCTTGTGCTTGATTGAATCTCATGTTGTTATGTTCATCATGGCCTTAAGTGTATACAATCTACCACTAATGTTGCCAGTAAGAGGCCACGGTGAGGAAGGGCCTACCTCTGACATGGAGAAACTTCCATTGGTCTGGATTGAACACCAGACACAGAAGTATGTATATCCCTGTCAGAACCATGGCGATCACGGCCACGCGATGTTGTTTGTGATATTGCAAGAAAAGACTTGACCTGACTATGATGTTGAATTTACTGCTAGCTCTGAGTAGTTGAAAAGATTCAAAAATCATTATTCTTTACATATTATTGTGAAAATAATGGTGAATCTGAGAGTGCTCGTATGAAGGCAGCTGAAGAATTTTTGGAAACTCTAGATAACCTGATTATGGAGAGCAAGTACTTGCTAGAACAAATATTCAATATGGATAAAACTTTCTTATTCTGGAAATGGATTCCTGAAAGGAGTTTTATCCATAAGGAGACCAATCAATGCCAGGTTTCAAGACTTTTAAAGACAGGATAAGTTTGGCTTGGGAGGCAGTGTTGCAGACTGTAAATTAAAGCCCTTTGTGATCTGTACAATGAGAACCCCAAGGCCTTTACGCATATCAAGAAGCACATGCTCTCTGTGCCACAGGAGCAAAAGGAAGTCATGGATGGTCCAGCTCCTCTTCCAAGTGCCTTCCTGAATTGCTATGCCAGCAAAATGGACAAGTACCTGTTAGAAATAACGTACCTTTCAAGATTTTGCTCATTGTTGATAATGCTCCTGGACATCCTTCTTTTACTGATGATCTTCATCCCATATCAAAGTGATGTCTCTTCCTCCAAACACCACCTCTCCGATGCAACCAGTTGATCAAGGAGTTATAGTAGCTTTTAAGGCCTAAGACCTGAGGAGGACCTTTCCCAGGCTATTGCTTCAACTGAGAAAGACAGATGCAATTCTCGTCTATGACTGCATCAAGGACCTTGCTTGTACTTGGGGGCTGTTACCAGGGTGTTCTATGAATGGCATCTGGATAAGAGGTTCCTTTACAACTTCAAAGAACTTGCCAAGGTTGAGGAGAGTGCAGAAATTAACAAGGCTATGGGTGAGATGGTAAATAACTTTAACCAGAATGTAGATAAGAATGACATTGAGGAGCACCCAGAGGTGACTCCTGAGGAATTGACTAATGAGGTTTTGAAAGTGGGACAGAGATGTATAGCTGCAAGAGAGGCAAAAGAAAAGGAAACTGCAGGGGAAGAAAGAGGGGAACCCATAAGAAAATTTACACAAAAGAGTTTAACAGAAGCTCTTGCAGATCTCAACAACCTTCTTAAAAAGTTTGAAAGGTTTTCATTAAGAGAGAGGAACATTTATTGTGCATTATCTGCTTATGAGCAAATAGGTGATAGAAAAGAAGAAGAAAGAAACAAGCAAACCACCCTGGATATATTTCTGAAAAGAGTGATACTTCCTTGAGAGGAGCCTCAGGCAGGTCCTTTCGGAGGGATTCCAGAGGTTACTGTTATCACAGGACATGACAGCTCCACGTGTGACATTGCCGCTGACGACCTTCCAGCAGAACAGGTGTAAGGTGGAATACAGTGTTACTGATGTTTCTGGCCCTCTGTAGGCCCAGCTAATGTGTACGTTTATGTCTTAGTTTTGAACAAAAAAGTTTAAAAGTAAAATAAATAAATAATGTTAAAATAAGAAAAAAGCTTACAGAATAGAATATAAAGAAAATATTTTTGTATAGCTGTATAATGTGTTTGTGTTGAAAGCAAAGTGTTATTACAAAAGAGTTCAAAAAATTAAACAGTATATAAAGCAAAAAAGTTACAATAAACTAAGAATAGTTTGTTATTGAAGAAAAATTTAGTATAGTCTAAGTGCACTGTGTTTATAAAGACTACAGTAGAGCCCGGCTGGTGTGGCTCAGTGGTTGAGCATCGACCAGTTTGATTCCTGGTCAGGGCACATGCTCATGTTGTGAGCCAAATCCCCAGTGGGGGGCATGCAAGAGGCGGCCAATCGGTGTTCTCTCTCATTGATGTTTCTGTCTCTCTCTCCCTCTCCCTTCCTCTCTCTCTAAAAAAATCAATAAAGAAAAATAAACAAATAAATAAAGACTAGAGTAGAGCACAGTGATGCCCTGGGCCTTCACATTCACTCACCTCTTACTCACTGACTCACCCAGAGCAACTTCCAGTCCCGCAAGCTCCATTCATGGTAAGTGCCCTATACAGGTGTACCATTTTTTATCCTTTATTTTGTATTTTTACTGTAGCTTTTCTATGTTTAGATATGTTTAGATACACAAACACATATCATTATGCTACAGTTGCCTACAGTGTTTGGTACAGGTTGTACAGGTCACAGCAGGGTGTGTAGCGGGCTGTGCCATCTAGGTCTGTGTAAGTGCACTCTATGATGTTCCCGCAAGGACAGAATTGCCAAATAGTGCATTTCCTACGCGAACAGCTAAAATATATAGCCTCAGAATTATTAATTACATTTTATAGGAGAGGACTTTAAACTTTTGAAGTCCATAGCCTTTAGGGAAATTCTCCAGAAACAGCCAAGGCTTTTTATGATGAGGAGATACTGAACAGATATAAATCTGGCACAGTTCTTACTCTAACAAGAAATAGAGTGTATATTTGTAATAACTCTAGGTCAAAGACCTCACAAGCATTCTAAAACTGTATCTTTATCCAGGAGCAGTAAATGAATTTAGAGTTCAGAATTTTGTTTCCTGCAAGGTACCTGAGTGCACAATATTTTATCTTCCCTTATTTTTCATTAAAATTTGCTAATAAGTCTCTGGTGTCTAAACTATTTTTATTAGCTCAGGCTAAATCAAAGAATATGAGGATTATAGGTTTTCTATTTTGACGTTTAAGATTATAGGGCTTATATATTGTTTATCTTCTCAATAAAGCAAGTAGCAAAATCCCTGGCATAAAATAAGACTAAGAAAAATCCCCCTTCTCTTACTACAAATATACTTCTAGCTGCCTTTAAGGATCATTTAACCTTTATGAAACCTAAAAGAAATGCTTTACCATTTATAAAGCACTTTTCAAAAATTCAATTAATTCTCATTATAGTTTTATGAGATATGTATTACTATGTTCCCATCTTTATGGATGAATATATTGAGACTATAGGAAGTTAAGTAACTTTTGAGACATCATATACCTTAGCAAGTATTTGCTAAAGGGACCTTTATTCGCACCCCATACTTCTTCCAGTACACTTGTTATAATGCCTATAATTTACTTCAAAACACTGCAGTATAGTTATTGCGATAGTGTGTGTGTGTGTGCCAGTTATTTAAAATTTAGCTCCAGGGATAGTTAGATGGCACCATGTTATCAGGACTGTAGAGTCCCAAGTCCAGAGGTGGTCAGCTACCAACAGGTTAAAGGGCCACATTCCAGAAATAGCAGAGAAACACATCCTTCAGCCATTAATACCTAATCAACAATACTAAGTAGACAATAAGTGTAAAAAGTGGTCTTTTATTAGTGAAATTAATGTCATTTTTATAATTTATTTTTAAGAGGAGCCTTATTTGAAAAATTGAAAAAGTTCAGGATCTGTGCTTTGGCCAAACTATTCTTGCTTGTCTGCACCTCTCAGAAATGGCATCTGTGTTCTGTATTCCCTAATTGGCCTTATATTCCAGTTATTGGTTGGGGAGAATGTCCTGATTGCATGATGTCAATTAGATGGATTCCTTGTGTCAAGAATTTTGCCATGTCCTTATCAAAACCAGTTTAGTGATTGAAACACCTAAAGTACATAGAGCTGGGGACTTGTCAAGTGTAGAAAACAGGTTGTATAAACTCATTCTTTGCCAGCTTTGCTAATAAATAGTAATCTAATAAATGTCCTTGTGGAGGATAGAATAGAGGAATAATCTGTGACTCCCTTTCTTTATAACCTTGTAGCTAGCTAGGTTATGGAGAATCATAAACACTAGCCACCTCTTAGTTTGCCGGCAGCTACTTTCATCTATGACCAGATTGGCTTGGATCTGTTCTCAATGGTGCTATGTATCTTCCCATGAACATTATGCAGCATTCCTTCTTGAATGCGGGACTTTGTAACCTGAGGTCACCTGTGCGCTAATGCTCAGGACGTTGACTTAATGACTTGAGCATGCTTTTTTCAGAGCCTTGAAATGCTTTGTATATATGTCTGAGCTCTGCAGATAGATATGTAATCCATAAATTAAATCCTTAAGAATGTTTCTTCAGACACTCTGAAGTGCCCTGGTTCTTTCTATATAGCTATGTAGAATGAGTATTCTATTGCAATTTCTTTATATACAGCAAACATACAGAAAGTATTGATACTTTGTAATAAGAGTACTTAGCAATTATACAAAGCCCATCTTTAGACAGATTTACAAATGCTAGCTATGAACTAAGCCAGTCAGAGAAAGACAAGTACCATCTGATTTCACTCATTTATGGAATTTAATGAACAAACTGAACCATCAAGCAAAATAGACTCATAGATAGAGAGCAGGCAGACAGCTCTGGTGGTGGGGGGAGTGGAGATATCGAGAAAAAAAGAAAAAAAGAGAGAAAGAACTCATGGACATGGATAACAGTGTGGTGATTGTAGGTGGAAGGGGGTGGGGGAAGGTGGAAGAGGGCATAAATAGTGATGAAAAAAATTAAATTAAAAAAAGATGATTTATAACATAATATACTTATGGTGGAAATAAACAAGAAAAGCAGAGACAAAGAAATAGTACTCAAATCAAATGCTAATTGATTAAACTTATTTTTCCTCCTTATAGGGTACATGTCCCCACCATTTATAATATTTTTATTATTATTTCAATAAAGCTGGGTACATTTATTCTGAATATCACACCCTTACCATGGTTTAAGATTGCCTTCAATTACCATTGCCATCAACTAACTCAAGGGAAAATAATTCTTTAACTGTTATAGTAAAATCCAATTTTGATTTTAAAAAGTCAAGTTGTGTTATTGTAATTGGGCATAAAAGGTTATTTCCTTTGGCTTTCCACTTTAGATGCTTTGATGCTTCAATTACCACCAATTTTTGTCTTTCTTGTCATGCTTTCCAAACTGGCATTATTATTTTGATAGGAGCCTTTGTTGATAGCAGAAAATAATTAGTCCATTTTGCAGCCCCAATCAGTTTAAAATTTTTCATACAGATTTGTTTGTTTGAAGTCAAATCTGTAAGAAGGGACATGGAAACTTTGATTTGGCCTTGTAACCTTAATTGTTAATTTCTGCATCATTAAGTCCCCAGAACTGTACGGATGGGAGTGGGTGGTTTAACCATATTTTAGGCATTTTGTTATATATTATAATAACATTTTCCCTCTTTCAAGACTTTATGACTTCCTAAAATTATAATGCTAACTTTAAACCAGTTGGGGCAGACTTGCCCATATTAATTAAAAGAGGCAAATTTACCAGTGATACCTCATCACCTGTAGGACAAAACTCAGACTCCTTAGCACGATATAGAAGATGTCTTATGACCTTCATTTCTGATCCTTACTGCTTTTTCAGCCTAATCTCTCAATGTGGTGCCACTTGGATCTGGAACTCTAGTTACACAAGGAGATTTTATGTTATTTCATATCTTTGATTCTTTTGTACAGTTTCCTCCTCTGCATTAGATATTTCACCCAGCAGATTCCAAATCTTTTATGGTGACTTTGAAAGTCCACTTTAACATCCACTGGAGATGACTAGGAAACCTCCCAGGCAGAGTCAATGATGCTCTCCTCTGGGTCACCTTGAACCAACTGCCTTTATATTTCTATACATCTGGATTACCTGCCTGATTTCTCTATTAGTCATTGAGCTCTTTGATGACCAAGACTGTGTTTTATTTGTTGTCTCCTCCCTTTTCATTTTAGCACCTGTTATATGTCTCTAGAAGAAAAGAAGGATCTGGCTTTTCTCCCAGTTCCGAGGATGGTTTCTTCATTGTCCTAACAACTTTCTCATTAATCTTGAAAAGGAGGATTATTAATCTGATTGGTCAGATATAGCACGATGACAGGCCTCATCAGCCAGTGGGCATGGTCTATTCTCTTTTCTACTTCTTTCCATCATGAAGCAGGAGCAGGAACTGGGCCAGAGCTCTCCCTGTCAGGGTAAACCTGTCTACATCTCTTTCTTCCTGTTCATCTTTTCCA
Source organism: Tadarida brasiliensis (assembly GCA_030848825.1). Classification (NCBI taxonomy): domain Eukaryota; kingdom Metazoa; phylum Chordata; class Mammalia; order Chiroptera; family Molossidae; genus Tadarida; species Tadarida brasiliensis. The sequence continues at coordinate 52,619,221 of CM061264.1, forward strand.
CAGTGTCAGTAATCTGGAGGACAACGAAATTTTGCTTTTCGGTTAGAGTAAGAGACTCATTAAGGTTCCAATTTATTTTTATTTTTTTTTTTATTTTATTTTTTTATTTTTTATTTTTTTATTAATTTATTTTTGTAAGGTTCCAATTTAGAAGGATCTGGAATAGTTCCTTTTGTTGACCCTTCAGAGCACCATCAGTCCAGGCTACCTTCCACACACTGTCGGCTCACAGGAGTAGAAACTGTTGTGCCTCACCCAATTGTGAGCCTATCACAGTTAAGGAATTTCAGAGGCCAGAACTTGACTCTATTGAGCTGACAAAAAAAGAAATCATAACATATTAAAGGAGGTCCCACACATGCAAGTGAAAGATCAGGTGGCCGATGAAATAGAGGTGCTGGAGGAGAAAAATGTCACTTGAACAGAAAAGTAATATGAGTGCTTAAGAAGATTCTAATTGAACACAGAAATTACTTTTTGGAAATAAATAATTCACCAACAAAACACTCCCAACTAAACAATTTGATAAGTAAACTAAAAAAAAAAGTGTGACCATTTTTAAAACCTGAATTTGTATCCTAGAAGAAATAAAGAAAAGCTCAGAGCAAATATTTTAAAAAGGGGATATTGATGGAAAAGAGATTCTGAAAATACAGCCAGGATACAACATGCCAATACTGGAATTTCTAGAAAAAGAGAAAGGGGCAGATACAGGGAATGCACTAATTTAACAACTATTTAACAAAAATATCCCTAGGCTGTAGAAAGGCCAGATTTTTATCATTTTAAAGGATGTACTGAGTTCCTGGTGTGAGTGATATAAAAAGACATGTACCTAGGCATAAAAATTTCTAAATTTAAAGATAAAGAGAAAAATTTCTTAAAGTTTCAGAAAGAAAGATCAAAATGCCTATAAAAGTAAAACAAGCTAGAGTATGGTGGGATAATACATTTAAATAAATAAGAGGTACGAATTATAACCACAGAAACCTCTATCCGGCCATGGTATTAACATGTAAGAGAACTATAGATATAGATAATAAAAATTTAGAATGTGTCTTCTTACATAGGATAGTATATAATTTATCATTCTAATTGAGAGTGAAAGGTGCCACTATTAATAATGATGCCACAACAACAGGCATAAACTAGGATTGCTCGCAAAACTGAACTGGCATGTAATTTATCATCCCAACTGAAAGTGAAAAATGGCACTATCAGTACTTACACCAAAACAAGTAGGACTTCCTAGGAAACAGGGATGAATATCATTACCTATATACCACATTTGAAAAAAATTCTGAACTTGAACCATTGAGAATAAAAGGATCAGGGGAAAGAAATAGGAACTCAGGATGAGAAAAAAATAAAATGGGAGGAAAAAGTATTGCAGAATAAAACTTACAATTGAATTTAAATGAATAGGGACAAATCACTTGGGAGCAGCAATGCAATATTAAATAAAATTTCCCGAAATATAGGTAGTATATTTAAGATAAGTTCTAATAATAGTCAAGAAATAAGAGTAATAAACTAGTGCAACTAGAGTTGCAGAGAGAGAAAAAAGAGCAGATGTAAAGCATTTTTATGACTTCATCTGGAGGGGGAGAGACTGTAAGAGAGAGGGCAGAGGAAGTATCCTTATGAGTTTCGTTTATTTAGGTGGGTAGAGAAGAGCTAGTGTAATAGAGTACTCAGAATTAGCCAAACTCAAGCTTAAGGGCACAGTCCTCCAAGACTTCCATATCTGCCCAAGATTTCTAACACTAGCTACAAGTTGGGAGGTCTCAAGGGCTGTCCTCACTTGAGACCAACTTGCTACACATTTGAGTGTCTCCACAGATTTTCTCTGATTCAGTAATTTGCTAGAATAACTCATAGAACTTAAGAAAGCACTATTCTTATAATTGCGGTTTTATTATATCAAGAGGATATAAATCAGAACCAGCCAAAGGAAGAGATGCATAGGGCAGAATTGGGGACTGGAAGGGTTCCAAGCACAAAGACTGTGTCCTCAGGAATGTTATTCTTCCAGCATTGATGTGTAGCAATATGTGCACAGAGTATTGGCAACCTAGGAAGCTCACCTGAACTTTGTATACAAAGTTTTTATGGAGGCGTCATCATGTAAGCATGACTGATGGAGTTATGGCCCATATGACTGAATTCAATCTCTTTTTTTTTTAACTTATCTTTATTGTTGAATGCATTACAGATGTTCCTCATTTTTCCCCCATTGCCCCCCTCCTCCCCATTCCTGCCCCGCTCCTGCCTTTCCCCACACTGTTGTCTGTGTCCATTGGTTATGCATATATACATATAAGTTCTTTGGTTTATTTCTTCCCACCACCAACCCCCCTTCCCTTTGAGGTTTGTCAGTCTAACAACAAATTTGTACTTCTTAATCCCTTCACCTTTTTCACCCATCCCCCCAGCCTCCGCCCATCTGGTAACCAACAAAAGTTCTCTGTATCTATGAGAATGTTTCTGTTCTGCTTGTTCATTATGTTTGTAGATTCAATTGTTGATAGATATGTATTTATTGCCATTTTGTTTGTTCATATTTTTTTTATCTTTTTTTTCAAGAAGACCCTTCAACATTTCATATAATAATGGTTTGGTAGTGATTAACTCCTTTAGCTTTTCCTTGTCTGGGAAATTCTTTATGTGGCCTTCGATTCTAAATGACAGCTTTGCAGGATAGAGTAATCTTGGTTGTAGGTTCTTGCTTTACATCACTCTGAATATTTCTTGCCACTCCCTCCTGGCCTGCAAAGTTTCTTTTGAGAAATCAGCTGACAGTCTTATGGGAACTCCCTTGTAAGTAACTAACTGCTTTTCTCTTGCTGCTTTTAAGATTCTCTCTTTGTCTTGAACCTTTTGCATTCTGATGATGATGTGTCTTGGTGTAGACCTCTTGGGGTTCATTTTGTTTGGGACTCTCTGTGCTTCTTGGACTTGTATGTCTGTTTCCTTCTCCAAGTTAGGCAATTTTTCTGCCATTATTATTTCAAATAGGTTTTCGATTTCTTGTTCTCTCTCTTCTCCTTCTGGCACCCCCAAGATGCGAATGTGGGCACACTTGAAGTTGTCCCAGAGGCTCCTTACACTATCCTCATTTTTTGGATTCTTTTTTCTTTTTGCTGTTCTGATTGGGTGTTTTTTGCTTCCTTATTTTCCAAATTGATGCTTTGCTTCTTGGCTTTACCTACTTTACTATTGAATCTGTGTAAACTATTCTTTATTTCAGTTAGTGCCTCCTTCATGTCTAAGTGTGCATCCTTCATTTCTGACTGGTCCTTTTTTATGCTCTTGAGGCCCTCACTAAGTTCACTGAGGTTCTCACTAAGTCCATTGAGCATCCTTATAAGCAGTGTTTTGCACTCAGCATCTATTAGGTTGCTTAACTCCATTTCACTTAGTTCTTTTCCTGGAGTTTTGTTCTGTTCTTTCATTTGGGACCTGTTTCTTTGTCTCCTCATTTTGGCTGCCTCCCTGTGTTTCTTTCTGTGTATTACTTAGTGAGAGGTATGGGCCTAGCTGAGACCAGATGCTGCTTGTTTGAAAGAATTTAGGAAAAGCTGAAGCAGGCTCCAAGACAGGCCATCCTATGGTAAAGCAACGGGCAACAGTTTGGGTGGGCCTGAAAGTTGGGTGGGGCGGGGCCTCAGGGAATCACCAGGGCGGGGCCAACAGTGTGAGCCAGGTTGCTGGAGTCCCAGATATGGCTGTGTCTGCGGTCCAAGGGAAGGGCTCACTAAAGGAACAAAAGCCTCTGATAGCACGTCTGTCCAGGAGAAAGCTGCCTCTCCAGCCCTCGCTCCAATGCCAAACAGCTCAGTTCTTCCCCATATGGCTCTGGTGCCTTTCAAGCTGCCTCCCCCACACTGGAGCCTGGAAGGTGCAAGTCCGAGTAAGTCCGTGCACAGGCCCTTTAAGAGGAGCTGCTGGGGTGGGGGGGTGCTCCAGCCGCCTCAGCCTCAGTTCCCGCTGGTTTTTCCAGCCAGAAGTGATGGGGACTTCTCTTCCTGGCACTGGAACCCTGAGCTGGGTGCCTGGTGTGGGACGGGACCCCTCATTCCTCAGGGAGGACCTTCCCAGCCGAGGTGTCCCTCCTGATTTTTATCCGCCACACGTGGGTGTGGGACCAGCCTGTCCACCTCCGCCCCTCCTACCAGTCTAGATGTGGCTTCTTCTTTAATTTCGTAGTTGTAGGACTTCCATTCAGCTTGATTTCAGGTGGTTTTGAATGATGGTTGTTCTGTAGTTTAGTTGTAACTTTGATGTGGTTGTAGGAGGACATGATACCGCGTTTACCTATGCCGCCATCTTGACCGGAAGTCCTGAATTCAATCTTAATTACTATCATTCTTTTCTGGGGGTCAGGCTGATATCATGTGGCTCAAAGTCCCAACCCTCTACTCACATGGTTGGCCTTTCTGATGTGGCCAACCTCTATCTCAAGTCATCTTGTTAACATATTCTACTAAGGGTCTGCCATGGATTGCTTCATTAGCATAAATGATCAAGTGTTATCAGAGAGGCCAACCATGAATAACAAAGTTACTCCTATCGCTTGAGAAATTTCTGTGGCTTAGAGGTTATTCCAAAGGAACTGAAGGCAAAGGCCACACCTCTCTTTTGGCTGAGGCCAAATTCTTTATTACCCAAGATCATCTTTGTGGAGAAACTATTTGACCAAACTATTTGGTCACTTTTCAATTTATATTTTAGAGGTTATGTATCTTAAAACAGGAATGGAAATATATAGCACAACTGATAAATTATCCAGGGGGGCGAGGGAATGAATGAATTGCTGGACTAAAATAAAGAAAAGTTAAAGGAGGAACTATTGGTTAGTGGATAAAAATGGAATTGATTATAACTTGCAAGTAATTCCCTTGAACAGGAAGGTCCTGCCCACCCATTTGTTCTCTTCTCCATCCAATCAGCTGGAATGTGGATGTGATCAGAGAAGAGAGAGAGCTATTTTAGAACACAAATTGGAATCTGTGAACTGAGAAGATAGAAGCCCTGGGCTTCAACACCATTAAGCCACAGACTCAACTGTGGCTCACCTCCCTTTCTATTTATGAGGTGGGAATTACTGTGCATATTTTCAGAGAAGCCTAACCATATCCTAACTAGTACATCTAGACACAGAGATACTAAAAAACTGCTATAAATAGATACCCATATTAGAAATAGTAATACTATCAGTCAAGATGGCATTTAATGTTAAAAGCACAAACAATGGCTAAAATAGGTCACTGTGTAATAATGACAAAATTCAATATGATGACATAATAGTCATGAACTTGTATACTGTAAACAATATGTCACCTCATTACATAGACATAACTTTTAACAATATAAGAAGAAATTGAAAGAATTGAATTGTGAATTTACCACAGACTTCAGAAGATATCTTCAGAATTGAAAAGATTGAGTAGACAAAATTTTTAAAAAGGGGAACATGGAGATGTTGAGTGATGCAATCAATAATCTTGGTTTAATAAATACATATAAAATATTCAAACCATATATAAAAATCTAGAATTTTATATCTATATCTGCATAAAACAGTTATAAGATATTTTAAAATTCAAGATATTTCAGAGCATATTACGTGATTATGATCCAATTAAATTAAAAATAAATAATTTAATGGTGTTAAAAATCTTTGCAATTTCAGACACTAATAGATGAATTAGATGAAAAAAATCAAAAGAAAAGTTAAATATTATCTATAAAGCAAAAAGAAGGATAATATCTTATATCAAAACATATATAGGCCCTGGCTGGTGTGGTTCAATTGGTTGAGTGTTGTCCCATACACTAAAAGGTCACTGGTTCAATTCTTGGTCAGGACACGTACTCAGGTTGCAGGTTTGATGCCTGGTTGGGGCACATATGGAGGCAACCAATCAATGTTTCTCTCTTTCTCTTTCCTTCTCTCTTCCTCTCTCCTTAAAATCAATTTAAAAAACATTTAAAATATGAAACATATATAGTATACAGAAAAAGCAGTACATATGGGAAGATGTATAGCCTTGTGTGATGAAAAATGAAGGATCTGAGTATTTATGTTAAGTGATTAGACATGCACAGTAAACAGAAATAATTTGGGAGAATGAAATTAAGAGGGAAAATTATATCAATATAATGGAAAATAGTAGAAAGAATTTTTAAAAATCTAATAGCTAATACTGTAAAATTTTTTGATTAATTTAGAAATATTATATGAGCTTAAAAACTTTATAGTAGAAGAAATCCTAGCTTAACATGGGTCAAAACAGGTTTGTTGTTTCCATGGCAAGTGTTTTCCAATTGTATTTGAAGTTCCCCATGTTTTTATTGTGGTAACCAATTTTTTAAAAATAGGAATATAGTTGAACTTGGTGATTGGAAAATGTCATCTGAAAGCTGAATTCAACCTGTATGTCACCAGCTTGCAACTTTCAGTTTATAAAGTTCCTTGGTCTACCAGTGCCAATTTTTAGCACACTGTCAAGTATGTTAACTAAAATATGTACAACACCATCATATAAAAATAATCAGCCATTCTTTTAGTCTATTGCTTTTATTCTCAGTATACATCTACTAATAAATATTATTGGGAGCCCAGTATTGCTATTTATACTTCAAGGAGAGTGTCATTGAGTTGACTTCAAACGTGATAGAAATAAAATAAAATTCTTCATAAAAAAGATGGTAGTTTCATAATAATGAAAGGGATGAACAAGGTCAATTTTACTTAATAATTATCAGATCTATACACCCTATTATAGTTTTCGACCACTTTTGTGGGGTTAGCAAGCCATGGTCTCTTCTCTACATGTCATGAAATGTTCAATAATTTGATTCAACTGTCCTTTCCCCCTACAACCAAAAGTCATTACAGAAAACCAGAAATCAGTATTCTTGTTCATTCCAGCCAGGTAGGGTAGAGACAGGGTTCACATCCCATTGCTTTCAAGCCAAAGACATTCATCTTTCTCATGAATTCCAGATAAAATTCAGAATTGCCAAAGGTTACCCCATAGCAGGTCATTCATGATGTGGATTAGTCACACAAATCTTCCTGAATCAGTTCTGTAAAGATGATAAATGTCTAAAACCATGTTCCAAAAGAAAGAAAAGGACAATGTGCAATCTGTGAACCAAAATACAGGCCATTTGGTGTTTAACTGTAACTGTGTCCAAGGGTTTTGCCAGAGGAGAGGAAGGGATTGGAAGATAAATGAGTCCAGAGATTTAAGCCCCATCTGTTCAGACAAGCTGAAGCTCACTGGATGACAGTGTTTATGCTGGGCATTGATTGATGTCATCTCAACTGGCTCTTGACATGAGGGATAGTTGAGGATGTCCAAATCAGAAAATTGTCCCAGGATCTGGAACATAAGCCGAAAGCAGTGGTTATGAAAACACTATAGTGAAAGAAAGCTAGTGTTCTCTTCCACTCCCTCTCAAAAAGAAAAGAAAAAAACATAAAAGAAAAGAAAAGAAAGGGAAAAAAAAGAGAGAAAAAAGAAGGGTAGAAAATGGATAAAATGCCAGCTGCCTATTCATAGTTAATAATTATTTACATGTATGTGGCCCATGTGTTCTTTTCTGTCACATTTAATTTTTTAATTTTTATTGTTGTTGAATGTTAATTCGTTTTCTCTTACATTATAAAAATTATAATCAATATTCAATTTCTGATTATTTAATAATATGACAGACAACATAGTATTCCATTAATATTTTAGTTTACATTTGTTTAATTACTTTTGTCAATAAAAATTTAATAAATTCCCATATATTTCTTAATCATTTATTTACTCTGATGATTTGTTAGTCCCAGTTTTATTGTGTGTGTGTCTTATTTAGCATATCAGGTGCTGTAATCAGACCTATCTAATCTCTGCCACCTATAATTTATATGACCTTTGACAGTTTTTTAATTCCTCTTATTTTAAATAGTTTGCCAGTTAAATGGGAATAATATTGGTATAGTATTAATCTCTTGATTCATAAGGTTATATTTACTTCTAAGTTATAGATCAATATTTTAATTATTTCTTAGATATATTATTTTTTATGTCTCAAAGTTATCTCAGATTCAATGTAATCAATATTGAATTCATGCATTTTTTTTTAATCCTCACCAAGGACATGCTTAGAGAGAGGAAGGGAGAGAGAGAGAAACATTAATGTAAGAGAGAAGCATCAATCGGTTGCCTTTTGTACGTGCCCCAACCAGGGACACAACAAGCAACCAGGTGTGTGCCCTGAATGGGACTTGAACCGGCAACATTTTAGTGCACAGGACAACACTCAACAAATTGAACTACTCTGCTGGGCTTGAATTCACGTTTTTAACCCTCATGCTCTCCTAAATGTTTCCCTGTTTTGGTGAATAGCATCACCATTCAACCATTTGACCAAACCAGGAACTTAAGAGTCATATTTCTTTATTTTCCATAGTCGAAACCTAACTAGGTTTTGTTGGTACAATCTCATACATACTATCTTTTTGTCATATTTCAATGAATATAAAATCCCATCAATTGCAACATGCACCACTACTTTAAATATTCATAAGAAAGACAATGTGCTGCCACCGCATGCGTTGACACTTTGCTTGACTTAAGAGTTCTGGAGGATCAGGTTTTTTCATACAGTATTGTCATCTGTACCATCATATACTTTGGCTGGATACCATTTCTAAGAGTTTCTCTCCCATCTTTCAGATTTTGCAAGTTTCCATGTACTTTCACAGCCAAAGGCAATTGGACAATCAATACAGCACAGAGACCATAAGAAACATTCTGACATCAGAGATATTTAAGAACTTTATGCTGTTTTGATTACTATGGCCTTGTAATATAGTTAGATATCAGGTAGTGTGATTCCTCCAACAATGGAGTGGGTGGGTGGATGGAGGAATTGGAGAAAAAAAGAGAAAGAACTCACAGGCACATACAACAGTGTAGTGATTGCAAGGGCAAAGGGGGTGTGGGTGGGTGGAGGTGGAAGAGGGTATAGAGGGGATAAACAATGAAAAAATAAATAAATAAAAAGAAAAACATTTTAAGTTTGTCTTAGAATTTCAAAATATGGTATTTCTCTTCATCTCCACTGTCATCACAATAGTCCAAGCTATAATCATATTTTTTACTTAGAATAATTTTTTATTTTTAAATTATAGTTGACATACAATATTATATTAGTTTTAGATGTACAACCCAGTGATTAGACATTATATAACTTACTAAGTGATCACCTGATAAATCTAGTACCCATCTGACACTATACATGTTTTTAAAAATATTATTGACTATATCCCCTATGCTGTACTTTACATCCCTATGACTATTCTGTAACCACAAATTTATACTTCTTAAACCCTTCACCTTTGTCACCCATTCCCCCAACCCCCTCCCATCTGACAACCATCAAAGTGTACTCTGTATCTATAAGTCTGCTTCTGTTCTGCTTATTTGTTTATTTTGTTTTTTAGATTCAATATATGAGTGAGATCATATAGCATTTGTCTCTCTTTGTCTGACTTATTTCACTCAGCACATGTTACAACATGGTCCATCCACATTGTTACAGATGGTAAGATTTCATTTTTTTTATTATTTTTTATGGCTGAGTCCTATTCCATTGCATGTGTGTGTGTGTGTGTGTGTGTGTGTGTGTGTGTGTGTGTGTGTATGTGATTTTATCTTTATCCACTCATCTATTGATGGACAATTAGATTGCTTCCATATTTTGGCTATTGTAAATAATGCTGCAATAAACATATGGATATATATGTCTTTTCAATTCAGTGTTTGGGGTTTCTTCAGATAAATACCCAAAGGGGAATTGCTGGGTCCTTCTTTGTCTCTTGCTATATAGCGTTTGTTTTAAAGTCTGTTTTGTCTGGTGTAAGTATTGCTACCCAGCTGGGTTTTTGTTTGTTTGTTTTTGTTTCCATTTTCATGAAATATCTTTTTCCATCCTTTTACTTTCAGTCTCTGTATGTTTCAATCTGAAGTGCATCTCTTATAGACAGCATATGTGAGGGTCTTGTTTTGTTATCTATTCGTCTCCATATGCCTTTTGATTGGAGCATTTAATTCATTTGCATTTAAATTAATTATTGATAAGTATGTATTTATTGCCATTTTATTATTCATATTTTTATATTTTTTTCCTTATTATTCTTAAAGAAGACCCTTTAGCATTTCTTATAATACTGGTTTGGTGGTGATGAAGTCCTTTAGCTTTTTCTTGTTTGGGAAGCTGGTTATCTGTCCTTCGATTCTAAATGATAGCTTTGCTGGGTAATCTTGGTTGTAAATCCCTGGTTTTCATCACTTTGCATTTTTCTTGACAATTTTTCTGGCCTGTAAAGCTCTGTTGAGAAACCAGCTGGCAGTCTTATGGGAGCTCCCTTGTATTTCTCCTGCTGTTTTTATGATTCTCTTTTTGTCTTTCACCTTTGGCATTTTAATGATGATGTGTCTTGGTGTGGGCCTCTTTGGGTTCATCTTATTTGGAACTCTGCGCTCCCTGGACTTCTTTATTTATTTCCTTCATCATTATTTTTTCACATATGTTTTCAATTCCTTGCTGTCTCTCTTCTCCTTCTGGCACCCCTATGATGTGATTGTTGGATTTTTGGTACACTTGAAGTTGTCCCATAGACTCCTTAAGCTATCCTTTTTTTTTTTGTATTCTTTCTTGTTTTCTTGCTGTTCTGATTGGGTGTTTTCTGCTGCCTTGACTTCCAAAACTCTGATTTAATCCTTTGCTTTATCTACTCCACTGTTAATCCCCTGTAATGTATTCTTCATTTCAGTTAACTTATTCTTAATTTCTGACTGGTTCTTTTTTATGTTTTCTATCTTTGTGTTCATGTTATCTATCTATTTGTTGAAGTTCTTCTACTCTTCCTCTAAGTTCATTGAACATCCTTATAACCAGTGTTTTGAACTCTGCATCTACTAGATTGCTTGTCTCCATTTTGTTTCATTCTTTTTCAGGAGTTTTGTTCTGTTCTTTCATTTGTGACACATTTCTTTGTCTCCTCATTTTGGCCATCTCCCTGTGTTTGTTTCTATGTATTAGGTAGAACTGCTATTTCCAAGGCTTGGTAAAGTGGCCATTTGTAGTAGGTGTCCTATAGGTTTAATGGCACAGCCTCCCCATCACCTAAACTGAGAACTCTAGATACGCACCTCCTTCCCACCATGTGGACTCTGTATACCCTTCTGTTGTAGTTGAGCCTTGATTGCTTTTGGCACATCAATGGGAAGTATTTTCCCCCAGGCTGATTTGCTGTGAGGACTGGCTGAACCACCATGGAGGATCAGCTATGGAGGGGCCAACCCCATGGAACAGGAATTACTTCAGTGGGGCTCTGCTACTGTCTGAGTCCCCCTTGTGTGTATCCCTTGTAGAGGAGGATGGGTGGTGCTTTGATGTGGCTTAAAGCTGTCCACTGGGTGTGCTGGCTCTGGGGCCTCCCAGGAGGTGTTGGCCAAGGTCAGCTGCTACCTGTGCTCTGACAGGGGCTGCCTGGCATGAGTTACAAAGTGGTCTATAGATGACTCTACTTCTGATGGGTTTGGAGGTGACAAAGGAGAGGCCAAGCTGTGAACCAAGGCCAGCGCTGCTAGTACCAGGCCTGCAGCCACTTACTGAGAGGTACAGGGCATTCTGAGGCCAGATCATGCTTGTTTGAGAGATTTTAGGAAAGTCCAAAGCCTGGGCCAAAACAGGCCATTTGTGTGGAAAAGCCACTGGAAACAGCTTGGTTTGGGCCCCAAGTTGGGTGGGGTAGGATTTCAGGCAATCACCAGGGCAGGTTAAACAGTGTGAGCCAGGTTTATGGAGACTCAGATATGACATCTGCCTGCCCAGGGATTTGTTGGGGAGAACCCAGAAAAGGAACAATGGCCTCTGTCAACACTTCTGTCTGGGAACAAGCTGTCCCTCCAGCTCTCACCTCCATCCAGACAATTTAGTTCCTCCCCATATGTTCCTTGTGCCCAGGCACTGGAGCTCAGAGTGAGTGAGTCTGAATAAGTCTGTGCACCAGACCCTTTAAGATGAATGCCTGGGACTCCAGATGCCTCCGTCTCACTCAGCCACAATCTCAGCTGGTTTTTACAGTCAGAAGTTATGTGGACTTCTCTTTCTGGCGTTGGAACCCTGGATTATGGGGCTTGGTGTGGGACTGGGATCCCTTGCTCCTCTGGGGCTTCTCTGCGTCTAAAACATTTAACCACCACACGTGAGTGTAGGACCAGCCCATTCTGCATCTCTGTCCCTCCTATAGTCTCAATGTGGCTTCTTCTTTATCTCCTTAGTTGCAGGACTTCTGTTCAGCTAGATTTCAAGCAGTCTTGAATGATGGTTCTGTAGTTTAGTTGTAACTTTGATGTGGTTGTGGAAGGATTCAAGTACAGAATTTATGCTGCCATCTTTGCTAGTTCCACCTGTAATCATTTCTTGCTTAGACAAGTGCAATAGTTATTGAAGTAGTCAATCTGCATTCATCCTGCCCACCTTCTATCTAATCCTGTCTCTACCTAGCAGTTACACAGTTTGAAAATCTGATATCTCTCTGCCCATTTTTCTTTCTGTGGCTCCATTCAATGCCTTCCATTATACTTAGAATAAAGACAAAGCTTTTTCTCTATTAACTATATCATGCATGGTCTGGCCACCATCTCTCCTCTAGCCTCATCCTCTTCTGCTTCTCTTTACTCTGCATTCCAGAGGCCAGAGTGGCTCCTCGCCTCTGCTTCATGTTTTCACATATGTGCTGTTCCTTTTGACCAAATGCTCTTCTATCCCCAAAATAAATTACTCTTGTCCTTCACATCTCAACTCAAATTACTTCCTCAGAGAAGCATTTTGTGACCTCTTCAGCCAGATAAAATTACTGATTAAATTTACCTGTATAGCCCTGGCCAGTTTGGCTCAGCGGTTAGAGCGTCGACCTGTGGACCAGGGAGACCTGGGTTTGGTTCCCACTAAGGGCATGTACTCTCAAAAAAAAAAAAAAATTACTTGTATAACACTTGACACACTTGCAATGTTATAATTTTTTTTTTGTGATAATTTGGTTAAACTATAAGCCCTACAAGGACAGTGACCATGCTTATTTTTGTTTGTTACTGTATTGCCGGCAACTAGCACAGGATGTTATTATGTATTTATATGAAAGAATAAAGTGTTTTTATTAGGACTGCATATAGTAATACAGATTATAATAGTGCGATATCATCGACTGTTTCATACTAAAGATTTTATAAATGTTAGTTTTTATTGTTGTGGTTGTTGAATCACATTCTTCATATGCTATCTCTGGCTTCTCACCTTTAAAGAGTTAATAATTTTTTGTATGTCTTTACTAGTTTCAATGTGTTTGTAGTACAATGGACCCAAATGATCTCACTTAGTTTTAGAAGAATTGTACCTTCACTGAAACATTTTTTTTCTTGGCATCAATTATACTGAAAACCACCTAGCTAAGAGTATAAGCCCCAGATTTACATCTCTAGAAGGATTAGAAATGAAGGTCTATAATCATGATTTATCTAGGTTTTTTGTTTGTTTTTTCCCTAGTAAAATATAAGGATAACAGGTTTGTTCAATTGCTTATTTTAATAATCCTACTTAAGGAATGCCAACATTTCATTTTAATCATCTCTCTCCCTTAAAAATATACATTTCTTTGCTCAAAGGTCAAACCTACTTCTGTATTACTCATTAAATTTCTTTTATACAAACACCATTAGTATAGAAAATGGGCCTCTAAAAATGTCCCATTCAACAATATCACTTTTGTGCATTTGCCTCTTGTTTAATTGGAATCCTTGATAGCCACTTCTTGATCATCATACAGTTATTAACCATGCATTATAGATAGGGAACAAGATTAGGTATGCTGGGGAAGGGGGAGAGGGATGGGGAGGAGGGTGTCAATGGGGAAAAAAGGAGAAACATCTGTAACAAAAATAAATTAATAAAAAAAAAAAAGAAAAAAAAAAGATTAGGTATTGCAAAGGACTCAGAGAAAGATTAGAGCCGCACACCATAAGCTTTCTCAAGCTCCTTCTTTTTTCTTCCTTAACATCTTCAAATACTGAGAACAGGCAGAAAAAAAAAATACTGTTTCATTTAAGAGCTAGTTAACCCAGGTAAGGTTTGTTAAGCAACCTGTCTCTAATTCTTTATCTGTAATAACACTGCAGATATCTGTGGTATACAGTATTGCATTATTGTCACCAAATCGTTATCTTCTTAGTATCCATATTCCTTGTCATGTACCTTGTCATTTGTTCCCACTAAGGCCAAGTATTTTCCCAACTCCATTGATTGGCCTTGGCCAAGTAACATGCTTTGGCCAAAGGAATTTTATTGGGCCTGATGAGAACAAAGGCTTGGTGTTTGCTTGTATAGTTGGGCTTTCTCCCTTATGCTTCTACCATAGTCATGAGAAACACATACTCAAGTTAGCTGATTAGTCCAAAGAGAATGAAAAGCATGTAGACCATATCTGGATAATCCATGGCTTGGAGCCAACTCCAATTGAGCCCAGATTAGATCGGTTGACTCCCAGCCTGCTCTGAAAATCCACAAATAAGAAAAAATACAAGCATTATTATTTGCCACTGACTTTTGGAATGTTTTTTTTTAATCTACCAATAGCTTGTTAATACATACCTCATAATATTTTTTTAGATAATTAAGGAGATATTATATTTAAGATGTCTAATATAATAGAATGCTGAATAAATTATATTATCTAGAATAGGTAATGAAGGAAAAGGTCATAATCCAGTAAGAACTGAGGGCATTGGCAAAGTACTTTCGAGCTCTGATATCAATATCATTGCATTTGACACTGATCTCTACCAAGTATGTATCCTTGGGGAAGATATTAAGGCTTGGTTTCTTCATCTATAAATTGAGGATGATAATGGCACATAATACATAGTGTTTTAAGAATTCAATGAGATTATACTTTTGAAGGGTTTAGCAAAAATGTGATACATAGTTTTTAATAAATGTTAGTGATTTTTATAGCATCTTATTATCACTGTTATTAATTATAATTATTATTGATTATAAGTATTAATAATTATTATAAATGCTGTTTCAATATGTTCTTTAGGGACAGAAAGAATGTTGATTAATTTCATAACTATTGGCCAATTACACTTTCATTTCCTTGACTTACTTCAAATACATTACCAAATCTAAAATTAGTAACCTTATTTTTAATAGGTCCACATTTACCTATTGTTCAGTGTGTTTATTTTGACAGAGATTTCAAAATTCACAGTATTTGAGATTCCTAATAGTTTGATTTCAATTGTGCTTTTTAACCTCAAGTTTCTCTGTGCTAAGTCTGGTTGGTCAATGAAACAAGATCACAAGTGATACTATTAGGATCATTGTATTCTGTCACCTAAGCTTGGAAATTCCTCCTAGCTGGGTAATTTCAGTAATATAATATGGCTTTTTGGTTAAAGAGTTCTACTCAAATGAATATTTTTCTTCATAGGAAAGATCACTTACACATATTATAACATTTTTAATATTTGTATCTTTTACTAGGAAGTGAGCTCTCTTAGGGAAAGGATTTTATTTCTTGTTCACTCGTGCTGTACCCCAAAGCCCAGAACAGTGCCTAGCACATAGGCTTCCTAAGTAAGTACTTGCTGAATGAATGAATTTATTAATTTATACTAAAAAAAATGGTTAGAACTTCAACCATTTTTGCATGAATTATTTCTTTGAATTCTTACAGCAGCCCTAAGAGATAAGTACTATTATCCTCATGCTATAGATAAGAAACCTGAAATTTCTTATTTGCTTAATATTACACAGCTTTTTGAAATGAAACCAAGCCAACTCCAAAGCCCAACTATTAATGATTGCCCACTAGTTGCATCATTTTATTGCTGTTTAAGTTGCTTCTTGGGGAAGTTAACTGGAGTAGACCCATTTGTAATGAACTGAAAGAGAGAGAGAGAAATAAGGCAGACATCAGCATACATGGAGAAAATCTTCCAACTCGAATATCTCATTCAAAAAATTTTTTTTTTTTTTTTTTTTTTTTTACTATAGACAAGATTTTAAAGGCAGCAGTGAGAAAAATACATCATGAATCATTTATATTTAGTAGATGGCTTTCTTTTTCATTTAGATGGTTTTCTTTCTTATTTTCATACATTTATCTCTTGGAGTCATAAAATCATAGCTCTTTGAAATAGAAAATAGCTTCAAGAGTCTGGTTTATTTACAGTCTTTTTTTTTAAAATTTTCTTTTGTTATCTTCTCTTTTCTTTCCTTTTCTCTTGAGATCTTTCAGTTTAGAAGGGAAATTGGTTTTCCCTGGATCACTGAACCTGGATCACAGTCACATGGCTTTTACTTGCTGGGCAGCATCACCTGAAATTCAAGGACCGTGGCTCAAAAATATGATTTCTTCAATGAAGGTAAAGGAGTGAAGTAACAAATAGGTATACATTGATTTATTTCAGGGTAGAAATGTATACTCAAAAAATACAAATTTCCCCAGGGAAGTTGCCTTTTTCTTCGTTCCTTAACCAAATCACACAGGAGTACTTATACACACAGGTTTAAAATGAATTGAACTGAATGAATTAATAGCAACTAGCAGCTGAAGACAAATTACTAACCCCTTTTTTTCAAGACATATGATTATATATCTCAGAGATTTTCTGAAACTCACATAAGGCCGATGGAGTGTGTCGAATTAATTTTGAGAAGAAAATTTTCATTGTCTAATTGGTCTGTTGTGGAAAGGCAACCTGCATCATGAAAAGAGCTTGTAGGTTCTAGATTCTCACTGTACCAGTTGGAAAAATAACCCTGGAGCTAATCAAATAGATTTCCCTCAGAAGTTTAACTTTTTATCTTAGGGCAAGTGTACATTTTGCCTCTCTCCCAAAGCCAAAGGCTTAATGCTTGAAAAAGGGAGTATATCTTTCCCCAAATGATTCAATATCTGAATTGGTTACTGTAGTCTTAGTTAAAATGTATTGGTTTCAAGTGAAATAAAACTTTTTGAACGTAAGCAAAACAGGAGAATTTATGATGAGATTCGAGTGGTAGTTCACAGAAACTGAGAGCATGCAGTTCAGTGGACTTCAAGAGTTACTTAGGTTATAATACAGCTACTATTATAAACTGGTCAAAACAAGAGTCCATTGCTGAACTTCCTGAACTCTAACAATTCTCTGAGCTGACCACTACTTACCGTAGTTCCTAGCCTCATGCAGATATTTTTCTAGCAATCTAACACCTTTGTTTTCCCTCAGTGCAAAGTGTTTGAAGCCTCTTTGAAAGACAAGTGACAAAGGAAGCTTGCCTTTCTTCAGCTTTACTAGTTAATAGGAATCTTTCCTGTACTTCCTATAATTTCCAGAAAGCAGGATATTTGCTTTCTTCAAATTATGGACAATTATACTTGCAAATAATTGGACTAACTTACCCTCTCGTTGCTGTTCTCAGACTGGGAGGGGAGTACAGTTTTAGTCTTGAAACAGCTTCCAGGGAATAGAAAAAACTTATGACACAACCTAGTCTCAGAAGTTATTAGTTGCCTGTCACTTAGAATGACTTGTTATTTGCTACACCTATGTAATTATTTCAAACTGACATTTTATGTATATTGTGGAAGATTTTTTTAAAAAAACAGATACGCCAGGAATTCACATCTTGAGAAAAAATTATAGATGTAAGCAACCAGTTAATGCCAATAAAGCCTAAAAAGCTATTGAAATTTTGTGACATTGAAGTAATACCAACAATCAATACCAGTTGTTGGCCCTTCAACATAAAATTGTTGAAAAATAAATAATATTAGTGCTTCTGATTACTACCTGGCTAGAAATATTTATTTCTTAAATTAGTGGCTAATTGAAAATAACTTAACTTATGGACAGAAAGGGAGAGATCAATAGTAATAGTCATAGTGGGGGACTTTAACGCCCTCTTGACATCAATGGATAGGTCTTCCAGACAGAAAATCAACAAGGAAACACTGGCCTTCAATAATATATTAGACCAGATGGATTTAATTGATATTTTCAGAGCATTTCACACCAAAGCAACAGAATATATATTCTTTTCAAGTGCACATGGAACATTTTACAGGATAGACCACATGTTAGGCCACAAAACAAGTCTCAACAAATTTAAGATTTAAATAATATCAAGTATCTTCTCCAACCACAACAGTATGAAACTAATAATCAATTGCAAGAAAAAACACACAAATACATGGAGGCTAAATAACGTGTTACTAAACAATGAATGGGTTAACAATGAGATCAAGGAAGAAATCAATCAGATACCTTGAGACAAATGAAAATAAAAACACAACCCAATTCTATGGGATTAAGCAAAAGCAATCCTAAGAGAGAAATTCATAAGCAATACAGGCCTACCTCAAAAAAACAAGAAAAATCTCAAGTAAACAATTTAATATTATACCTAAAGGAACTAGGAAAAGAACAACAGACAAAGCCCAAAGTGAGTAGAAGAAAGGAAATAATAAAAATTAGAGCAGAAATAAACAAAATAGAGTCTAAAAAAATACAAAAGGCCAATGAAACCAAGAGCTGACTTCTTGTAAAGATAAACAAGATTGATAAATGTTTAAGCAGACACATCAAGAAAAAAGAAAGAGAACGTAAATAAATAAAATCAGAAATGAAAGTGAAGAGACAACTGGCACCACAGAAATACAGAAGATTATAAGAAAATATATTAACAACTATATGCCAACAAATTGGACAATCTGAAAGAAATGGATAAATTTCTAGAAACATAACCTTCCAAGACTGAATAATAAATTAACAGAAAATCTGAACAGACTGATTACAACAAAGAAATCCAGCAACAATAAAAAAATTCCCAAAAAACAAAAACCCTGGACCCGATGGCTTCATTGGTGAATTTTACTAAACATTCAAAGAAAAACTAACACCTGTTCTTCTCAAACTATTCCAAAAAATTCAAGAGGAGAAATGATTCCCATTCTTATTTTATGAAGCTAGCATTATCCTAATTACAAAATCAGTAAGGATACCACAAAAAAGGAAATTATAGAGCAATATCTGTGATGAACATAGATGCAGAAATCCTTAACAAAACATTAACAAACTGAATTCAGCAATACATTACAAAGATTATACACCATGACCAAGTGAGATTTACTCCTGGCATGCAAGGTTGGTTTAATATTTGCTAATCAATTAATGTGATAAAACACAAACAAAATAAAGAATAAAAATAATATGATCATATCAAAAGATACAGGAAAAGCATTTTAAAAAATCCAGCACCTGTTTATGATAAAAAAAAAAAAAAAAAACTCTCAGCAAAATGGAAACAGAGGGAGCATACCTCAACATAATAAAGTCTATGTATGTCAAACCCACAGCTAATATCATACTCAAAGGGAAAACTTAAAGTGTTTCCCTTAAGATCAGGAAGAAGACAGGGATATTGGCCCTGGTGGGGTAGCTCAGTTGGTTTGAGCATTGTCCAGATAAGCCAAGATTGTGGGTTAGATCCCCAGTCAGGGCACATACAAGAATCAACCAATGAATGTATACATAAATGGAACAACAAATCAACATATCTCTCTCTCTCTCTCTCTCTCTCTTTCTCTCTCTCTCTCTCTCTCTCTCTCTCTCTCTTTCTCTCTCTTCCTCGCACTTTCCTTTCTCTCTCTAAAATCAATAATAAAAAATTTTAATAAAAGACAGGGATGTCCACTTTCACCACTCTTATTTTAACATAGTACTGGAAGTCTTAGCCACATCAGACAAGAAGAAGAAATAAAAAGGCATTCAAATTGGAAAGAAATAAGTAAAATTGTCATTATTTGCAGATGTCATGATACTGTCTATAGAGAATCCTAAAGATTCCACCAAAAATCTACTAGAACATAAATGAATTCAGCAAAGTAGCAGGAAACAAAATAAATATTTAGATACTGGTTGCATTTTTATACACCAATAATTAACTATGAGAAAGGGAAACTAAGAAAACAATCCTATTTACAATTACATAAAAAAATAAAATACCTAGGAATAAATTTAACCAAGGAGGTAAAAGACCTGCACTCAGAAAATAAGATATTGAAGAAGATAAAAGTAGCTATAACAATCTTGAGAAAGAAGAACAAAGTTGGAAGTATTATGCTACCTGATATCAAACTATATTGTTAGTCTATAGTAATCAAAGCTGGCATAAAAAAAGACCTATAGATCAATGGAACAGAACAGAGAGCCCAGAAATAAACCCACACATATATAGTCAATTAATAATTGACAAAGGAGGCAAGAACATACAATGGGATAAAAATAGTCTGATCAATAAATTGTGTTGGGAAATTGGACAGATACATGCAAAAAAATGAAACTAGATCACCTTCTTACATCATATACAAGAATAAACTCAAAATGGATTAAGTGTTAGACTTGATACCATAAAAATACTAGAAGAAAACATAGGCAGTAAAATCTCTACCATTTCTCTTAGCAATACATGTTTTAATATATCTCCCTGGGCAAGGGAAAAAAGAAAAAAAACAAATGTGACTACATCAAACTAAAAAGTTTAACACATGAGAGGAAACCATCAACAAAAGGAAAAGACAACCTACTGAAGGGGAGAACATATTTGCCTATGACACATCTGATAAAGGGTTGATATCCAAAATGTATAAAGAACTCATACAATTCAACATTTTTTAAAAACCCAATCCGATTACAAAATGGGCAGTGGACCTGAATAGGCATTTCTCCAAAGAGAACATACAGATGGTCAATAGACATATGAAAAGATGCTCAACTAATCATTAGAGAAGTACAAATTAAAACCACAGTGAGATATCACTTCGCACTTCTCAGAATAGCTATTGTGTGTAAATTCACAAATAGCAATTGTTGGGAAGCATGTGGAGAAAAGAGAACCCTCTTGCACTGTTGGTAGGAATGCAGATTGGTGCAGACACTATGGAGAACAGTATGGAGTTACCTCAAAAAATTAAAGTGGAACCGCCTTAAGACCCAGAGATTCTACTTCTGGGTATATATTTAAAAAAATGCAAAACACTAACTCAAAAGAATATATGCACTTCTGTGTTCATTGCAGCATCACTCACAATAGCCAAGCTATGTAAACAACCCAAGTGCTCATCAATATACAAGTGGATTTTAAAAAGCAGTGGTACATATATACTGTGGACTATTACTTGGCCATAAAAAAGAATGAAATTTTACCATTTGCAACAGCATGGATGGATCTAGAAGGTATTATGCTAAGGGAAATAAGTCAGTCAGAGAAAGACAAGTACCATATAATTTCACTTATATGTGGAATTCTAATGAGCAAAATAAATGAACAAACAAAATAGGACCGAACTCACAGATACAGAGAACAGACGGATGCTTGCCAGAGGAGAGGATGTTGGGAAACTGGATGAAAAAGGTGAAGGGATTAAGAAGTACAAATTGGCAGTTACAAAATAGCCTGGGAATGTAAGTCACAGCATAAGAAATATAGTCAATAATATTGGAATAACTATGTATGGTGCTGGATGGGTATGGGAAATATTAGGGGAACCACTTTGTAAAGTATATGATTGTCCAACCACTATGCTGTACACCTGAATCTAATACAAAATAATATTGAATATAAACTATAAACAGACCAGGCATAAGAAGATCTAGGAAAAGAATTTCTACCAGGGTAAAAGAGTGAGTGGGAACAGAAAGAAATCTAATGTACCTGGAGAATAGTGCAGGAGAGATAACAAAAAACAGATCAATCAGGTAAATGCAGATACTCTGATGCTAGAACCTACACTGCTATGTAATAGTTAACAGTTGGCACACTTTCAGCCATAGGTGCTTCCAGTTCAGGACTGGACCACAAGAGTTCTGAGAGTTAGGCCGAGGTAGCTGCCACTCCAAAGTAGAGGATCTCTGAGAACTCGCCAGTGTTCCTAAAACTTATATGCATTTTGCATTCTATTCCCAATATATCTTTGTTTTAACACAAGAAGGATATTCTCCTCCCCTTAAACATGTTAAGTTTCCGGAAAGAGCTATATTTCTTTTGAGACTGTGCCTGGAAAACCCATGAAGCACTTCTGAGCACACCTGATGTATGTACAACATATTTTGAGAAACACGATTAACGTAGTACATGGCAGGCACTGGGTAAGTGCTTAATGAACAAAGGAGTGAACTTGTTCCTTTGTTCCTCTCCTCTGAGCACATGGGGGTGTCACAACATAATCTTAAATATCTTGGCCGGAGGTGACAAAGCATAGTGCTATAAGTATATCTATCAGTTGTTTATTTAAGTTTGAAATTTGACTTTAGCATTTGCTAGTGTGACCTAGGGCAGATCTTAAGCTCTATGTGCCTAAGTTTCTGCACCTGTAATAGTTGGGATCATAAAATACTATAATACTCTCATAGGCTGAGAATTGGATATGACAGTGTCTATGAGGAACTAGCATACTCCCTGGGATATTGTGAGTATTAGGTACTATATGGGGGCATGGAATATCCCACTGTTTGCCGATGACTAAAGATGAGCTGCTTTCAGGGACATGTGAGTGAGTATTTTGACACAGAGAATAGTAAAACTCAGAATATTCTAAAATCTGAAAGTGATATCAGGGGACAATATTCAACTCTAGTATCTTGGTACACTAGGGTCTGTGGCTTTGTAAGTTCTTGAATAGTTATTGAATAAGTATATCAATAAGTGAAAGAATAATCAGTAAAGTGGTATGCCACATGTAATTGGTGAGTAAAATAGTTGATAATATAGTTTTAATTAATTCGTTTTTCTTCTAGTTTATAAGAGATTCGATTTTATCTTAATATAGCATTGCTGTCAGAAGGTATTTCATGGCCAAATATCTTAAACATTATGGGTATTATTTTTAAAATTCTCAGAAATTTTGTAATAAAGAAATTATCATGCAGAGGTATGCTTGATACACTGCCCTCTGGGGGGAAAAAATCTAATTCATAACGTTTGCAGATTTCCATGGTGTTAATACTCCCACCATGGCCCATTTCCAAGTGCCTATGTGACATCACTGAATTCAGAGATAGAAAGAAACAAGTGAAATTAGTTCTTATGAGCTTGTATGAACCAATTCCAGCAAACTACTGCTTTATCATCATATCAGGATTTTATAAACTTACGTTTTGTTCAACAGCATGCCGATTGATAAAGCGTGGAGAAGTTTCATTTGGCACCTCTTTGTGAAAGGCTGTCCTAGGTGGTCATGCTGTCCTACACTTATTTTCATAAACTTTCTTGAGTGGGTAACAAAGGGGAAAGCCCATAGCTAGGTCTTATTTCCTGGGATGGTGCTTCAGATACGTGAACTTGCCCTTCACGTGTGTCATACCTAAAATGAGTTGAGATCTGAAGGTGTAAGAAGATCCGTCTAATCTGGTTCCCCCCTGAAGGCCCAGTGATGCACTCCTGCAGTGGTCGGCGGAGGTCAAGTCCTGAGAGTCTCACTAACTTGGGCTAACCGAAGTTAAGATGACACTGAGACAGACATAAAGAAGCCACATTGGTATGACTAGAATATTCTTTTATTCTAATCATGCCCACTGGGAAAGTAAATATGAACCAGAAGCTACCAATGGACTTACTGTAATATTTACCTTGCAGATTGTGTTGGGGAAATATAATTAAGACAAAAATCTTCTCCTTACCCAGAAATTCTCTCCGCAAAAGTAATAGGGAAAGAAAACAGTTTTATTATTAAATAAACATGAAACTAGGAAATTTTGCAGCTCACAGGCAATTCATGAAGAGATTATGAAGATAGAAAGAAATCTCACCCTTTATTCAACCTGATACAACCCATTACATATATATGTTCTCAAGATAAACAATAATAAGTCCTCCAGTCAGAGCACTTGACAATACCATACATCATACGTAGTTCATACTAATTTCACTTGGTAGTTGGGGTGACCATCTGTGTTAGTTAATTGGCTTTATCCAGAGGAAAAACAAACTTTTCCTACCTTTATGACAGGAAGCAGTTTTGTAACTTGGAGCAAGGTATCCATGGAAGTTAGGCTCATGCCCTCGCACAGAAACTGTAAGATAAGGAGACTATCACCCTTGACATTTGTATTTCAAAGACATGGCTCCCATTTGAGAAAGGCATTTCTAGATGATACATTGACAAAAGGCCTATCTAATTTTTTCCAAAGAATTTTTATGCATTTCACAGAGAGGACAAAGTACTTACAAATTTAAATTTTTTAAAGTAAATGGTCTAAGAAGAAAGAGGGGAGAGATTTCTCTTTCTTTATTTTCAGTAAGGATAATGAAACCTCTTATTTTTTCATCTGCCCTTACAAGTGCTATAAGAATATATATAAATGTGAAAACATTTGGTAAACTCTTCAATGTTTTTACAGAACTGAAAGTATTATTTTAACTGGAGCAGACATCTTGGTTCCTTGAATTGGAGATATTTTGAAGGCAAGTAGGTGAGGGGGACACTGTTAGGGTCTAAAACAGCATGAACAGAGATGGGAAGGTAGGAAGAAACAATCCCTTTCAGGTCATGGGAGAGCATAATGAGAGCACATGTTGTCTGTTGGGGAAAAGTTTATGATAATGTTGTACCCAGAGCATGTTGGAATTTGTGTGTCACTAGGACCATTAATTGTTTCTGATCATCAAAAGGCAAGAGGAAGCAATTGTCATTTTCCTAACAAAGGAATGACATGACATAATTACATTCAGGGGGTTCACTCTATTAGCACTGGGTGGATTAAAACGTGGATGGACTGGCAGTGGAGAGCCCAGACATTGACATCCAGTGACCTGGTTTTCAGTCCAAGCTTCAATACTTATGAGCTGGACAAACTTGGACAAGTGTTTAAAACTACCTATCACTCATTTATCTATCTATCTATATATATATATCTATATTTATCTACTTTATCTATAAAGCTGGGATGATAGTACTCACTCAGTAGAATCACTGTGAGATTTTAAAATAGTCAGTAAATGTCCATAAACGATGACTTCCAGCACCACCACCTTCCTTATTAATACAAATAATGAGTTGAGAAGGTTTTGGAATAATTAAGTCATCTATAACGTGCTATTGAGAATCTGGTTTGGTTTCTAGATTTTTAGTTTGTATAAAAAGAGTCGCAAATGTTGCAGATATGTCAAAAGTTAAATCAACTGAGCGTGGACAGCAATTTGGTAAGATGGACAATATTAAGCTGTTGCCATCCAAGGAACATGGTTGCTTTAATGGGTGAGGAACTGGCCATAGGACTTGGAGCTCCTCCTGTCAAGAAGCAGCGTATATTTCCTATATACTTGGCTGTGGCCAGTGAAGTGTCAACAGAAATGAGCTAACAGAGGCTTATGAGAGTGATGGCACCTTGCTGGGACAGCCTGTGGCAGTGGAAGAGACATGTGGAGCAAGAACCAAATGCTCCAATAACCTCAGCTGACAGGCAGACAACCCGAAGACCTGTGCGAACACCCAGCCGAGATCAAGAGAGCTCATTCTGGATGCATAAGGTATCAACTTCCTGCTGTATATTATGAAGATTTCTGGTTGTTTGTTACTAAACAGTAGCTAACTGACACATCATCAGACAGATATAACATCAAGTCCTCACCAGGAAAAAAAAATAAGCAACAGCTTCTTCACAAAACTGTTGTAAGGATTAAAACACACAAGGTAAGGGCTCAGTTGTGAGACTAAAAATCCACTTCCAAAGAATGTCAATACATTTTTCACAAGGCAATATATTTTAAAGTTTGTGATTACTACTTAGTAGACATAACAAAGAAAGAAAATAGAAATGCTATATTAGAACCCTTAATGCTAGATTTCTGTATGTTTATAATTCCAAAATAGACTTCCTTTCTAAATTTTTGTGTACTGCTTTTAAAAGGC
This sequence comes from Tadarida brasiliensis, assembly GCA_030848825.1. NCBI lineage: Eukaryota > Metazoa > Chordata > Mammalia > Chiroptera > Molossidae > Tadarida > Tadarida brasiliensis. The sequence continues at coordinate 52,645,247 of CM061264.1, forward strand.
CCATTTTATATGACAGACATTAAAATAAGTCTCTCTTTAAGCAATGAACTGCTCAAGGTAAGACTTTATTTTTCCCACGTTAATACAATGGCCTTATTTTCTGTTTACATAATGGACTCAAGCAGTCAGTGATTGGTTAAATTGCTCATTCTGCCTCTTGCCTTCCAGGCTTTTGTGTGAGCAAACATCCAGCACAAAATCTGCCTGCCATGGAACATTAAACAGGTATTCTCCTTTTTAAACTTTGTGATCTCAATTTCCTGGAGTTACCCAATAGAGAACAGATGCAAATTAAGAGCTCAATTCACAAAAAATAATAGGTAGCATTTATACTGGCTTCCTATGGAGATGGCTCAGAAAAAGTGTGGAAGGCACAGTTAGCATTTCCAAATGAAATGTTTGTTCCTGCAGTTTCATAAATATCCTTCTTGTTCTGTTCCAAATATTGACCTTTCTATGTTAAATGCAAAGGTAAGCACAGGCACAAACAGGTGCAATGGTAACAGAAAGCTGTCTCTCCTTAGAACCTGCTTTGGCGGGTTTTGCCATCTCCTTTTTAGACATACTGGAGAAGAGGAACAGATTTCTGAAATCTGACTTATGACAACTGACTAGTGCATTGAAGGGCCAGGAAGCTGATACGTTTCTGGCCCTCTCTCAACATTACTAGCAAAAGATCTCTGGCATTCTAGAGAAAGTAATTAAGAGGTTCTTTGTTTTTTGTTTGTGTGTAGTGTGGGTGTTTATTTTTGTTTTCTCTTTGTTCATTTGCTTTGTGTTTGCTGTATGAGAGAAAGGGGGAAGGAAAACCCTAAAAAAGATAAATGGCTATTCTATGTGCTATTGTGTTTATGGCAATCCTTAAAAGAGTTGAGATCATGTTTCACCTACCTTCATTAGTAGGAGTCTTCACAGAGACTTTGGTTTCCTCTAGAAAGTTTGTAACCTTTGGTGGCAATAAGAGAAAAGGAAATAGAAGAGTGAACCCAAAATGTTGCTTGTATTTATAGAAATGGAAAATCAGCATGAAGATCAGGCATTGCATCAGCTTCTTAATTTTTTATCCTCACCTGAGACATTTTTTTTCTTTTTTGCATTTATCTTCAGATAGAGTGGGAGAGAGAGAGAGAAACATCAATGTGAGAGAGACACACCGAGTGGTTGCCACCCACACAACCCCAACTGGGGCCGGGGACAAACTGCAACCGAGGTACGTGCCCTTAGCAGGAACCGAACCCAGGGCTCTCTGGTCCACGGGCTGACTCTCTAACCGCTGAGCCAAACCAGCCAGGGCTGAACTCTGTTTTAAATGATCATTTGGTCTGAACGATTTGTAGGATCTCAGCTAATTTATTGAGAATTTTTACCAAGGAAATATATAATACATATTTAATATAACCAGGTATTCAATATATACTTACTGAAGTGAAGTGGAACTGACTTAACCATATACTAAGGCAAAGAATTGGTCACTTGCATGGTAGACTAACATGGAGATACATAGTTGGGTTCTTGGAAATATCCAGGTATTTGGCATATAATAGATAGAATAGCTTCTCATAGTTCATCTTTCTTGTGATTGTTTTGGAAACATAAAATCATTAATAAGTAGATCTTGGCTACAAGGAAGGTATCAACTTCCACAGCATCTCTTACATCTCAGTTGTCTGTTGGCAGCTTATGCCAAAATAGACTCATTTGTAAATGCAAAAAGCAGACATTGAACCTGTTCTGACAAATTGCCCAAGACCATTCTCCATTTATATTTAATCTTCCACCCCTGCTCTCATTTCCACAGCTCTCATAGTCCACACCGAGAAGTTTGCTGTTGCTCAGAGTGGGCCTTTGACAAACTGTCTATGTACAATTATTAGATTATCTCTGGTAGATTTTTGCAGCTACTATAGTTAGATAGAGATGAGCATCAGCTACTCCCTGACAACATCAGTACCCAGATATTAGTTTTTAATAAAAGCATCATAGCAAATTCAGCCACACATGGAGATATTTCCTATAAATGATATTTATTCTAAAATCTGTAGTAATAACAGCTTAACTGCCTATTCTGTACCTTCAAAGATATATCAGTTCTGTGTTCTTTAGGTGTTCCAAACATAATATGCCATGATGCAAAATAAAGAAGCAGTATTCAGTTAACCTTACAATGATCATCAGGCACACAGGCTCCTCGGATGTCACAGTTGGATACAGGACCATTCCAGAACCTAGCCCCTAGTATTATCTTGAAGAATCAGGAGCGGAGGTCCCACTGCACTTCTTTTTATGATAGGGTAAGGCAATCTCCGAAATATAAACAGTGCATAGATCTTGAATACTACTAATTTGTCACCATCGGAAACCCATTTAATATTTATTAAGTTAATTAGTAAAGCCTCTGGTATTGACTGCAGATGAAAATAGCCGATTCAAATAACAATCACCCCTGCAGCAAGGCTTTTCTGCTCCAGAATTCCTATGAACTCTGAATTCCTGAAAGACCGGCCTTTGGATTATTAATTCAAACACATGCTCGTGCACACGCACACACATGCGTGCACACACGCATGCTTATACCAGATTACCTGCAAATTTATAAAGTAAATCACATACATATAACAGTTGTCAAAACTTTCTTTTGGCTTCTCTGTTTTTCACATCTTTACAAAGTTTTGAGCCTTCCTGTTTTGGATGTTCAATTTTGGCATTCTATTTGAGACCTGTTCTGTTTTACAATTATATTTCAGCACCTGTACTCCCTCCCTCGCCCTTCACCAAAGCATTATCTCTAGCCACACAAAACCCTATGGGCTGCGCCAGGCCTCGGTCCTCTAATGGGGGTGGGGGGAGATTGAAGAGCATAACAGTCTTAATTACTTCCAGAATATTGAAGCGTCATTTATGTGTGATTAGTCAAAAAACGCAAAATCCCCTGGTAGAGTACAGTAAAAAGAACATGCGTAGGTTTGGGATTCAGTTCTCTTTGTATTTGAAATCTGACTCCATTTATGCCTGCATGACCTTGTGCACACTGCTTAACCTCGCTGAATCTGAGTTTCCTCATCTGTAAAATGGGGTGATTTTTACTTACCAAGTGTTATACCATATATAGTGCAGTGCCTGGAATACTCTATCTCAATAAATGGTATCGGTGGCAGGGCTAGTAAGTAGCCTTTGTTGTTGTTGATATTGTTTATTCTAAAGGCTGGATATGAAATTGTAAGAAATCACTGAGACTCATAAAGTTTTTTTTTAAAAAAGCCTTTCAGGAGTACATGGAAAGAATTGCTCTGCGAATCAGTTTTCTATAGACAGCAGACTCTACCGGTAATAATTTAACATAAATCAGAGCTTCTGTGTACACAACTTGCTTATCATCTGTTGGTCTTTAAAACTATATCTGTGTGCTGTGATTGTCTTCAGTGGTGCTATCTTCATCCGTGAAAGGCAACAAATCAGATTTATATGTGCACATAGAGTATACTATGTGTTACACACGTGCCGACCTCAAAAGAGGGGAATACCAACAAGGGTCATAATAGGAATCTGGGTTATAATCCTGAAAGGAAACAATTCATCACTTTCACAGTAGGCATATACTGCAGTGATTAAGCGCGTTCAGCTCCGTATCAGACCGATTTGGCTGTACTGCTTACCAGCCATGGAACTGAAGTTATAACATCTATAAAATGGGAAGAAGAAAAAAGTTGTGAGGATAAAGTGAGGTAATGTACAGAAAGCATTTATCACAGTACCTGGCACCTAGTGGTAAATGTTCATTATATCCATTCCATAGCCAAAGAGAAAAACAGAAAAATCTCTCAGAGGTCCACTGATAGGTAGATACTATTGCTATAAGGCATATTTGGTTTTATCATACAATACCTAAACTTTTTTGGTCATCAGGAAAACGTTAAAGCGTGGACACAGAGTCATCAGGCACAATGAAGAGGGTGTGCAGTCAATCTCAGATCACTGTGCACAGCGCACAGTGCCATGTCTCACATGATCACAGTGGGACTGAGCCAAGGACCATCTGACCCTTCTTGAACACACCCTCCCCTTCAGATTCTCACATGGCATGAACACAAAGCTTAATTTCTCTTCTCAGGCAGGTCCTGTCATCTGATTGTGAAAGTATAGAGAGAATCTGGGATGCCCGCAGAGACCCTGTGGGGGGGATGCCGTGCCAACAGGGCACTGAGCTCCAGCCAAGTCAAAGGCCTGTAGTGTGTACATGCCCCACAGCTCCTAATGCTGGGAGTTCTCCACCGTTCTCAGCCCTCCCGCATTGAAGGTATTCAATAAGCATATATTACATGCTTGAGAAGCTAGGGAAGTCACTTATAAAAATAACGATAATGATAAAAGCAAACATGTTTGCTTTCCTGTATATGTTCTGGTCACTGGACTAAACACTCTTGTAATCTTCACAATTACCACATAAACAGGTACTGTTATCTCATTTTTACAGCGGAAGACACTGAGACTTAAGAAGTTAAATAACTACTCAAAGTTGCCCAGCTCACTATGTCTTTGATTTAGGCTATTTGACTCCAGGAGGGGGATTTTAACCACCAAGCTATAGCACCTTTTTTCACAAGTCTTCCTAGCCACTAAGCAAAAGGCTGTATAGCCACCAACAAACCTTGCAAACAGCTGCTGTTCAAGCCCTGAACAAGAGCTAAGCCACCCCACACATTACGGTGTAGGCATTGCCCCAGCCCAGAAGAGTCAAGACATCCCTGAACCACCTTTAAAATGGACGGAAAACCCCGCACAGTCTTACTCCCAGTTTGCTTTCTGGGCCCATCTCTTCACTCGTCCCCCACACCCATGGGCTCCTGTCCAGGCTTTAATTTCACAAACCAAGTCTGCTTTCACTCCTGACACGACTGCACCGTCTTCCCCACTGGCCAAAGACTCTCCACCAGCACCCAGGTATCTGGCCGGTTTACCCTGTGCCTTTATAGCCAGTGGCCGGACTATAGGACCAGCAGTTTCCTCCAATAACCAAGCCTTGATGTTTGCCCCGGATATTAGAGACATACTTCCTCTCAATTACATTTCCCAAGATTTCACAATTTTTGGAAATAGCACATTTGTGAAGGAAACAGGTATAGAAAGTGGCTGGTGTATAATCTCCTGTAAGAGTTCCTGAATTTAAAAACACTAAACTAAGAGTCAGGCTGTTACATAGGTCACGGGGTTTAGCATCACAGGGTTTCTAAGCATGAGTCTGGACTGCACAATCACCAAAATGCATCCACCACAGTGAATGTGGAAGATCCTACAGCCAAAAACTGTAGAGAATGAAAATATTTGAAGCATATTCACGTTTTCTTTACAGCAATCCATTGTCTTGTGTGTCTGTCATCTTGGAAGCTACAAAGTACCTGGTGACCAGTGGTCACTTTGAACAAAACCTAAAATCAGCTAAGAAAAGATGGAGCCGTGTGTATATGTATTTGAACATTTATAATTAATTATGACTTGAACTTTGTATAGGGAAAGATCAGCAACAAAAGCATACACAAAAGTATCTTTTAATGTAAGCTTTTAAATGCTAATGATTTACATATCATCTAGAAAAATCTCCTGAAGGGGATATTTAATAATATAAATTGTTTTTACCGTTTTTGAAGTGTTCTTATCTCTCTTTTAATTCTCCTACACCTGATGGCTTACAGGAGAGGGCTTATCGCCCTTAGTTTAAAAGTGAGGGAGAAAAAGGAACAGGGAAGTTGAGCGATTTAGGACATTGAACCTTTAAAACTCTTCATCATCTCATTTTCTCCATGTCCCCCAAATCTCTTTCTGTGCTCTCTTATATATATCACTGGACATCAGAACCTGAGCCTCAAAAATCTGGTCTTTATAAGGAAAAAATAAGCCACTTGACAATAGATCTTACACTGTGGAAAATCAGTCTCCCTTAGTCAGAAGATTGTTTTGCCAATCCTTCTCTGCTTCTTTTGTTCACAACTGCTATTCTCCTTTCTAAAATGATACAAGCCTTCAGAAGCCAGGGAGTGTAAAGCGTGCAAACATTCCCACTGGGTCTTGGTCGGCTTCCAGCCCCAAGAAGGATATCGTTTTCAGTGTCATGCTTCCAATTTCCCTGCAAAGGCCTCACCTCTTTTCCTATTCCCCAGTTCTCCCTAATCTTGCAAGCTCCTTTCTGAATTGCCTCTGCTTGTCTCTGCCTTTTCAAAAAACCTTATCTCAGATATACCATTACAAGCTCCTCATCTTTTCTACTTTTGTCACTGATACCAAGTCCTGCTGTCAGGGTTGATTATCAAGATTGTAATCTTTCTTATACACACATGCCTCTGCTCTCTGAATGAGAGAAAGTTTGGATGCTGGCCTTGAAGAATGTTTGATTAGGGTCCTTATTTGTCATCCTTGCTTCCTTTCAGGCACAGACAGCAGCATGTTGATGTTTACCACCGATGCTCTAATCCCAGCAGGATTTGCATAATAGAATGCATTTCACTGTCATCACCTTAGACTAAATCCACATTATACTATGACAATTGTCTCCTTACTGGCCTTCCTGCCTCTTTTTAAAGAGTATTTCTCGATATTGGCAAATAGAATTATCTTTTTGAAATGCAAATCTTCTCATGCTGTTCTCTGGTTTAAAATCTTTCAGTCTCCCAATAGCCTTTAGGATTAGAGTCTACACTGTAGAATTATCTCTCAGGCGTTCTACCACGTGGTCCCTATTTATCTCTTCGGTCTAAGGCCTCTCCTTGCAGTCTGCCTTTCATCCATATTTCTTGCAATTTCCTAAACATGCTGTGCTCTCTCTTGATTCTGGGGGTTTGCACATGTCATCTTACTATTTACAGTGCCTTTATTTTTCTGCCTGACCACTGTTTCTTTATTCTACAAGATTTACCTACCAGGCAGCAGCATCTTTGACCACATAAACGCTATGGGTCTGGGAGAATTTCTTGCCTGGGCTACAATAATACCACAATTACCTGGCAATTTCCTGGCAGGGTAAGAACAGAGACTCTATATTATTTATGTCTGTGCCCAGTTTCTGGCATCAAGTGGGTACTCAACAATAATTATTGAATAAATTATTGAGTCCTACACTCAGTGCATGAGCAAGCACAAAGCCCTTTCTGTAATTCCATCTGATCAGATATTGGGTTTTTGGTCTATTAGTGTTCAGGCAAGAAACCACCAAACTAGGAGTTAGAAGGTCCAGTTTCTGCTACTGTGTCTCCAAGCTCCTATCTGAGGTTCTGTTTCATTCATGTATTTAAAATCCACATTTATTGACTCTCCCCTACAGGCTTGACAGTTGTAGGTGCTGAGGCTGCAGTGGTGTACAAAGAGGCAGAGTCTCTTGCTCACGGAATTCACATTGTATTTGAGGAGACGATGAACAAATGGATGGACATAGAGTGCTTATCAAGTTATTGTAAGAGTTATTAAAAAATGAAACAGGATGAAGATGAAGTAAGGAGATACAATTTTAAATAGAAGGGTCAGGGGAGGCACGTTTGATAAGGTGATATTTTAGCAGAGACCTAAAGGCAGTAAAGCAGTGCATTTGGGGAGAAAGAGCATTCCAGGCAAAGGGAACGGCAAGGTTAAGGAGCCCCAAACAAGATCATGGTTAGCATGCTCCAGAAACACTAAAGCCTCCGTCGTGGTCTGAGCACAATGAAGGAGGAGCAGTGGTAAAAGACCAGGTCAGGAAGTTGGCAGGACAAGTCATACAGGGCTTACAGCTCCTGGTGCGGTGTGTCATTTTTACTCGGAGTTAGAGGAGAAGCCATTGGAAGATTCTGAGCAGATTTGAGGCACGATCTGATTGCTTCTTTAAAGTATCACTCTGGCCCTGGCCGGTTTGGCTCAGCGGTTAGAGCGTCGGCCTGCGGTCCAGAGAGACCCGGGTTCAGTTCCCACTAGGGGCACGTACCTCGGCTGCAGTTTGTCCCCGGCCTTGGTTGGTCGTGCGGGAGGCAGCCACTTGATGTGTCCCTTTCACGTCAATGTTTCTCTCTCTCTCTTCCTCTCTCTCCCTCCCACTCTATCTGAACAAAAAATAATAATAAAGTATCACTCTGACTCTTCTATGGAGTAGATACAGATCAGAGGACAAGTGTAGAAGCAGAGAAATCAGTTAGGAATCACTGCTCTACAGGGAAAACAGGGAAAAATAGTTAAGCTCTAGATATATTTTCAAGGTAGACTTCATAGCATGGGATTTTTGCTGATGAATTGGATGGGAAAATGTATGAGAAATATAATCATCAGTGAGGACACTTAAATTTCTAGCCATTCACTGAAATGAGAAGACTGAGAAGAGTAGATATGGTTGTGTAGAGAAGAATAAAAGGATCAGAGTTAGATGTTAAAATATATAGATATAGATATAAATATAGATATAAAAATATAGATATAGGTATAGGTGCAGTTGTAGATGTAGATATAGTAGATCTATACAAGTGGACATCTTGAGTTGATAGTAAGGTAAATCAGTCTGGAGAGTAGGTAAACTCAGAGTTTGAGATTAAAATCTCAGAATCACTTAAACAGGAACAGATTCACAGCAATAGGATGGGAAGTGGCCACCAAGGGAGTGAATGGAGGCAGAGAAGATAAGGGGCATGAGCACAGGTGCAGAAGCCAGAATAAAACCATCCACGGTGACTGAGAAGGTGGGACCCATGGAATATGTGTGAAACTAAGAGAACACTTTGTCTTGGAAACCAAGTGAAGAAGTAGTTTTAAAAAAAGAGTGTTTCAAAAGCTGCTAATAAGTTGAATACAATGAGGACTGTGGTTTTGCCCCAGAATCTAGTTATGTGCAAGTTATTGATAACCCTGACAAAGGCAGTTAGGTAGAGTAATGGGAACACACCCAATAGAAATGACGTCATGAATGATTAAACAGTCAGTAGACACAGGGACTTTAGACAACTCACAAACTAAGGCTATTGGGCTCAGTCATTTTTAAATTATGTTTTCATCTTTAATTCTATGATTTAAAAAATAATACCCATGTTACATACTTCAGTACTTATTTGGGTCGCCAATTCAGAACATTCAAGTTCAACCTGATATCCTGAGCATTTGATTACCCTGAATGCACTTTATTTTTCCTTTGAGAATTTAGAAGGCACTTGAGCTTTTTCAGAGGCTCAGGGCCACTTTTGGCTGCATCAGTGGTCACTGCTGCAGAACAGGTGCAGTGTCTGTTAATAGAATTCTGGGAAACAGAACTTCTTGCATGTGTACTCACCATGTCGTTTACTTCATCCTTCTCTCTGTATACATGTGTCCAACCATCCATCCACCCTTCACTTTTTCATCAAGCATTGGAGATATCACCATCCCAGAGTGAACGTTGGATCAAAAGTATAAATACTGTGCTAAGCATCAGATCCAAATGAGTATTTGGAGAAAGTTAGATGTGGTTTACAGCCTGAGTCAGGAAAAGCAGCTTAGGATGAAGTTCTTGTGAGAGGTGCTAGAAGTCCACTCATATCTTACAAAGATTTGTGGAACAGGGGCAAGACTGATAGTCAAAGATAATATGCAGAACCTGAATAAAACACAATTAAACCAATGAAGATCTTAAAGTGTTTAGTGTTTCATTCTTTTTTCCTCTTTTCCCATTCGTCTTCCTTTTCTGGGTCTATCCTTTATTTCTTATATAGTGCAAAGAAAAAAATTGATGCAAACCATCATGCTGAACATCAGAATAAAACAATTCTTTCTTAAGGCACACAATTAAGCTTTAATATAAATTAAGCCATCCCTCTCAATTTAACTTCATTTCTTAAGTTCTTTTTTTTTTTTTTTTCAGAAGAAACATGTATTTTTCCAGAAGTGACATTCTTGACATTTTCTCAATGGCCAAAAACATTGCATTATATGATATTTTAAGAGCAACCTTCAACAGAGTCACATGGATAAGCACAATGAATATAAGAGAGCTAGAAAATGAGGAAAAATGGCAAAAATTGTTTTTACTCTTTGCTACTTCAGCAGAACAAGAGAACTAATGATTTAGGTTTATGTGTAGGGGTTCCGAATCAAAACCAATGATGCAGAGTGAAGCCAAGTTATCAGGTGAAGAGGTACATGGCTACTACAGGAATAAACTTTCTCTGCCAGAGAAAGAAGATCCTGATACTCACTCCTGCCTCTCTATCAGATACTTAGGTGGTTGGAGCCATGGAGCAGATGTGTCTAGAGATATCAAATAGATTTACTTGATAGGGAGAGCGTAGAGCAAGATAGCTTCAAGTTCTTGAAGAAAATAAGTTGCTGCAATAGATGGAACTGAGAAGGCTCATTATGTAGGATGCTCCTTGTAGGATGTGAATCTTCCTGAGGGAATTCTCTGCCAGAACCGTAAGGACTTTGACCCAGCTCGGGCACATTCTGAGTCTTGAAATTGATTTCTCATTTAGAAATAGGTTAAACTTTCTCTCCAACCTTAAAAAAGAAGTTTCCAGTAGAGAGAAAAAATAAATAAAAGATATGTTCAACCCCAGAACCTGTCTCTGAATTAAAAGAGGAATAAGTATCCTTTGTTGATGTATCCTAAGACTACTTACTGAAGGGTAAGACCAGATAAACTCTAGAGTTCTTTTGCCTTTCCCTGTGGACCACAGTTCGATGATGTGGATACACTAACTGAAGGACGGGAGGGCCAATCACATTGAAAGAAAAGAAGGTACTCCCTAGTACACTGTGCTGTGTTACCAGGGCCTTGAAACACCCTCCACTCTGGGTGATCCTGCTAGGTGGTGTCCATGAGTCTAAGTGTCATTTCAATGTCGTGGATTGGCATTTCTGAGCTCAGTCGCCCTCACCTGAGAAACTCTGATAATTCTACTCAGCTCATAGTTTGTTGAATAGATTAATACCTGCATAACTATAGTTAAACTATAACTTGTTATGTAATGTTTATTAATTTGATTCTATGTTGGCTACTAAGTTACTCGTGGACAGGAACATTCATCACTGAATTCCCAGCACCTGGCACAGTTTTAATATTAAATAAGTGCTTCTTAAAATGAAATGGGAGGAATTATTATTACTCTTACTCTTCTTATGAATTGTTTTTTGTGCTGTTGTTCCTCCTCCCCGACCCCAAAACACATTCCCCTCCCCGTGTCTCTGCTGTCCTAATACCTGCGATAGTGTTCTATCTTATCTACAACAAGCTGGCCTGATATACCCCAGAGCTGTGCTGTCCAAGGTGGTAGCCAATAGCCACGTGTACCTACAGAGCACTGGTAATGTTGTTGGTATAACTGTGAAACAGAATTTCTTTTTTATTTTAATTAACCTAAATTTTAAAAACTGACACTAAATTTATTTATGGGAAAAGTTTAAGTATGTTTTGGGACAACATGGATATGTGAATCTACTTTCTCTAAATTTTATGAAATCTAAATACAGATCAAGTACTTTTGTTTTTATTGTCAACTCTGTTACAGATGTCCCCCATTCTCCACCCCTGCCCTCCCACCCCGTTTGCCTTCCTCCACCCTGCCCGAGCCCCTCCTAGGCCTTCACTACATTATTGTCTCTGTGCATGGGCTATGACACACCAGATTTTGAAGACTTAATATTAAAAAAAAACATAAAAGTCTTATTATTTATTTTTCTAATGATCAGATGTTCAAATGATAATAACTTGAATACTTTAGGTGAATAAAATATTCAAATTAACTTCACCTGTTCCTTTCTATGTAGTTTTACATTTTAAATATAGCTGGTAGAAAATATTAAATAGCTTATGTGCTTTGCATTGTATTTCTGTTGGACTGTGCCGCTCAAGAGAGTCCCCAATGAATGTCAGTTCTGCACTAACTTTGATTAATACTCTGAACTTGAAACTCAATTTAAGTTCATTTGAGGTGTTGATGATAATGATGATGGTAACTCCAACAACAAAGATAGTATCTTAGTCTTACTACTTTTATGAAATGTTAGTGTTTACCAAACATTTTAACTATAACATTATATTAAACCCTATAAATCACAGTGATGTGCTATAAAATTCATGGAAGATCAGAGAAGAAAAGTGACCTTCCCCTCTTTGGAAGGACTGAGATGGGAACCCACAGGTTCTGATCCCAAAGGCTTTTCCGCCTGCCTCACTGGCCTTTTCTTTTGTTGTGTTTTCTTCCTCATTTTGATTATAATAGTGTATTGAGCATAATTACATATATTTATAAACTCTGTTAAACTAAACAGTTATGTCCTGAAGAAGAGTATGAAGGGTTAGGACTCAAAACTAGCCCTTTGTTAGGCCATTTTATGGATGATTTTCTTTTCCCCCACAAGACTATGATAGTAACTTTAGAATCCAGCCAATGGAATTGTTCATAAATTTCTGAAATGAATCTTTCACTCGGATACTGTCAGAGCACCTAAAATTATAGCAACCTGGGACCTCCTTTAGCTTACCACACATGTTACGTTATGGTCAGCATGTTTGTCTGCTAGTAAATGACAGTCCATGTTTACTCTGACAATTGTTCATGAGACTTGTTAATATGTGGGCTTTTTTGAGAGGGGGCTCAAGGAAGGCAAGCTTTCGGGAAGCCTTTGCCTATAATCTCTAGCAGTGATTTAATGACCAGATCCTGTAGCAGTCATCTCATAAACTGGTAAGAATGAAAAGGAAAAGAATAACTATAAAGTAGGACAACAGATGATCAAAACACATTCCTTTACATTTCCTTTGTGCCCAATACGTTCCAAGCGTTGGGAGCTTTTATCATCTCTTTTAATTTAAACATGAAATAGCCTCATGAGAAAGATATTATTACCACTGTATAGGTAGAGACACAGAGTGGCAAGTGGAAAAAATAGATTTAATTCTGAGGCTATGGCTATGTCTTTACCTGTTTATTTTTCCTTCTGTCTAAAAAGTGACAATTGTGGTTCAATGCAAATAAGCACTAGACTTTGAATCAGAATTGGATCCAAATTATAGGCATAATATATTTAAGATTACACAATACTCACGATTCAAAAATATTCATATACTCAAGATTTAAATTACAGGCACAATTGTTCAATCCCTACCCAATGTCATCGTACATTTATTCATTCAGTCATTCATTCATTCAACAAGTGATTGCTGATTGCCAAGCCCTGTGTTAAATGCTTAGATACTGTGAAGATTAATGAGATGCATCTATGAAACTGCTTTATAAAACGACAAATACTTACAAGTATTTTCTGGTTTTAAATTAGTAAAGATGCAATAGTCTGTGTTGATATGGAAAAATGCTATTACCTGTCCCAATTACAAAGATTAAAGTAATAGATACTCATCAGCCACTTGGTTCTCAGGCCAGAATTCAGTGTCAAGTTAGGAAACTCCCCCTTCCTCATCCCAATGTTGTGTTTATAGCCTTAACTGTTTAACATCGGATGATTCCTCTCCATCCCCATTGCTATTGTTGGGTTTACTCATTGTCTTTTCCTTTAATAGACTTTAACTTTTAGAGCAGTTTTAGGTTCACAGCAAAATTTAGCAGAATGTATAAAGATTTTTCTTACACCCTCTTCCCCCACATATGCAAAACCTCTCCCATTGTCAATTTCCCCACCAGAGAGGTACGTTTGTTACAACTGAAGAACCTACATTGACATGTTATCACCCAAAATTTATAGTTTACATTACATTTCACTCTTGGTGTTATACATTCTATGAGTGACAAATGCATAATGACATGTATCCACTTTTATAGTATCATACAAAGTAGTTTCATTGCCCTAAAAATCCTCTGTGCTCTGCCTATTTATCCCTGCCCCCACCACCATGTCATGTAGTTGGAATGATACAGTGTGTACACTTTTCTGATTGACTTCTTTCACTTAGTAATATGCATTTAAGTTTTCTCCACGGGTTTTCATGGCTTGATAGATCATTTCTTTTTAGCACTAAAGCACTTTATTTTGTCTGGATATACCATAGTTTATTTATTTATTCACCTCCTGGAGGACATCTTGGTGACTTTAAAGTTTTGGTAATTATGAATAAAGCTGCTTTAAATGTTCATGTGCAGGTTTTGTATTGATGTAAGTTTTCAACTCCTTTGGGTAAAGGAGTGCAGTTGCTGGATCATATGGTAAGAGTATATTTAGTTTTGTTAGAAACCACCAAACTGTCTTCCAAAGTGACTACTGTTTTGTATTCCTACCAGCAATGAATGAGAGTTCCTGTTGTTCTACATCCTTGTCAGCATTTGGTGTTGTCAATGGTTTGTATTTTAGCCATTCTAGTAAGTGTACAATAGTATTTTGTTATTTTAATCTGTGTTTCCCTGATTAAATATAATGCAGAACATCTTTTTATATGCTTATTTCCCATCAGTATATCTTCTTTGATGAGGTGTCTGTTAGAATCTTTGGCCCATTTTTTAAATCAAGTTGTTTGTTTTCTTATTGTTGAGTTTTAAGAGTTATTTGCATTTTTTGGATAACAGTCCTTTATCAGATGTATCTTTTGTTAATATTTTCTCCTTGACCTACATTGAATAGGCAATTATAATGATCTCTTAATTAGCTCATTGACCCCAGCCTTAACCTGTTCTCCAAACTGCTACCAGACTCAGACCTCACAGTGTGAACTCTAAGGTGATTACCTGCCCCTCCAGCTGCTTCCTACCCTACCCCTTACCCTGCATTCCATATCCACTCAACTTATAGTTTCCCAAATATGCCAACTGATGGACTTCTCCATGCCCTGATCATGTTTCTGCCTATACTGAGAATGTCCTTTCCCTGCCCCATCACCTAATGAGATGTCTCATTGATCTTCCAAAAGTCATCTCATTAGCCTTTTCTTTTAGCTTGCATTTCTTAAACCTCTTACTTAAACATTTAGGTTAAACTGACCAATTTCTTATATCTCTTTTTTATCTCTTAATAAACATTAAATATGATGCTAGTATAACACTATCAGTGCTGAGTCACACATTTATTTACACAAGAGTCTTCTTTACTAAACTATTTGGGATTGAATTCTGTGTTTTATACATCCTCAGTGCCTAGCACACAGTAGGCATTCAGAACATGTTTTCTGAGAAACAGAATAAATAATCATTTTATTATTAAAATCTTTTAGTGCACTTTGTCTACAAAATCTAAACTCAATTCAAGAATATACCAGTCTCTTCCTTATAAGTCCTTGCTAATATAGTCTTTTGCTGTGTCCATGCATTTATTCATGATCTCATTATACTAAAATACAAGCAATTCTCTCAGTGGATATTAGGGTTTCGGTCTTCAAGGCCTGGACTCATCCAAGTTCAGAGTTGAACTATTTCAGTGTCTGGTCAATCATGCTATCCCTGAATTAAGGGCAAGATGAGAAAGGGCTTTTGGTAAGTTTTTGTTACCTGCGGATCTAAAGAGAGTGGGTGTGCTGAAATGTAGGCCAACCTTCAAAGTGAAATCTAAAATATTCCTGGCCCATTTTGTATACCCCAGGCCTTGCCAGTTCTGTCTCTCTCCAGCTGAATTTCTCAAAAGCCTCCCTGCCCATCACTCTTACATACTCCTAGGTGCTCAGATCTTTTCTGTGGAATCTTAGGTTGCAAGTAACACCCACTCTTACCACCTCATCTTTTTTTTAATTGAACTTATTGGGGTTACATTGGTTAATATGATTATATAAGTTTAAAGTGTACAATTCTATAATACATCATCTGTATATTGTATTGTGTGTTCAGCACCCCAAGTCATGTCTCTTCCCATCACTGTTTATTCCCCTTCTACTCCCTCTTGCCTCTCCTCACCCCCATTTCCCAAATGTCTACATGCTCAGAAATGAGAAGCAGTGCTTTCCACACTGCGAGTATTCTGCAAATTCCTTACACTTAGTGAGTTCACTTGACATTCCCCAGTCTATGTGGGCTGAAGCTGGCACACAACAATGCCAGCATTTCCTCTGCTGCTAGCATGTAATTAAATGCTTTGTGAAGCATTTGGGGACATACAGTTATGTGAAAAACATCACAAAAACGAAGGTTGACTTGGTTCTTTGAGGCATCTTGTTTTTTACATTCATTCGCTTTTTCTTTCTTCAGGTACTTATTGGTCCCCATAAAGACTGAGTTGGACATTTAGATAGGGAGATTTTTGTGTTTCAAATGGGGAGATCTCTGATAAATAATATTGAGATGTCAGCTGCAAAGGACATACCTTTAATTTTACAAGTGGAGCAATGGCTATTCCTTCTGCCTTTGGTTTCTATTCTCTAGTATTACCTGGTGAGTCAGTAACAGGCTGTGGTTCCAAGTCAACCTAATTTCTAGCCAACTCTGCCTTTCTCATCTCTTCTCTGCTTACTTCTCTCCCAATTATGTGAAAGCCAGAGGCTATATAAGAAGCTCCGTCTCTGTCATGTGATAGGCTTTGGATTGGATTATGCAGGCTATGGGCCTGATGTGTAGTGTGCCATGGATAATCTCTTGGTTGAGTACAAATAGCTTCTGAGACACAGTATTTTTTTGCTCCCCAACCCCTATACCATGTTGACACTTTTATTTTCAGAAGACATATGGGGTCCCTTGGTTTCTTTGCCTATTCCATTTGACTTAGAACCTGAACTGCTCTGAAACCTGCCTCTTACCAGCTGATTGTTCTCCTCTCATTAGTGTCCCTTTGATTTCCTGTCTAAGACTGTGAGAGTCATTCCATCATCCTGAGATGTCACTTGCTGGATGATACTAGTTGCCCACCACCTGCACATCCTCATGGGCCAAGCTGTGCCTCACAGGCCAGGTTTGACATTCTTCTTCCTCCTCGTTCCCAAGACACAGAGTAGTGGATCTGACCAAACCGTGCCAAGGGCTCGCATGCCGACCAGACTGCCTCACCGTCAGGCCTTGTCAATTGCATTGTCTTCCCTCTTGTTGCCATTGGCTAAGTATGCCATACAGTGAGGCCACTCCAGTTATGACAGGTCCCAACTTAGAATAGTCATCTACCTTAGACAGAGTGGAAGGGAGGTTGGGAGAGAAAGAGAGAGAAACATCGATATGAGAGAGACACATTGATTGGTTGTCTCCTGCACGACCCCAACCAGGGTCGGTGATCGAACCTGCAATCCAGGTACACGCATTTCTGAGAACCGAACCCAAGACCCTTTGGTCTGAGGGCCGATGCTCTAAGTGCTGAGCCAAACCAGCCAGGGCCCATTTTTATTTTTGATAATAAAAATGCTAGCTGAATGATCTTTAAATTTGAAGACTTGAGCATATTTATAACTGTGCTTAAAAAATGTTTTGATTCTACTTATTATTTATTATCTTGTTGCTTGTTTCATTGAACAGAGTATTTTAGGTAGACACACACATACACACACACTTAAATATGCATTTATTTATATATACAACATATAAACATACCTGAATTGCAATTAACAAGGGCATATGTTCAAAGTCACTATCTAATAACATGCTCTCTAGTAAAATGATTCTTGTTTTTTTTAATATAATATATTGTATACACACACTTTTCCTGAAGTATAATTGTCTGTTTTTTTACTACAATACCAAAGATACAGACATTTACCTTTTCTGAGTCTCAATTTCTATGTCTGTAATAAGAGGATAATAGTGCCCACTTACCCACATGACTATTGTAAACATTACATGAGATTATGTATATGAAACACCTAATAAGAATTTGACAATTTAGTCCATAAATGTTATCTACTTTCCCATTCTCTTACACATGAAATTTGTGGTGATCTTGCTAGCAGTCATCTCTTGTCCTACACACAAGCCTGGTTTGGGAGGACATAGCACTGTATTGATTTAGTCATCTGGATTAATCCTGCAGTCTGAATTGGTTTAAAATAATCCTGGCTGCTTCCACATTAGCAAATATGCAGTATCATACAATGTTAATAATGGCTCCCATTTTTTATAATTATTCTCTATGCATTATTTCTACACCTAAAAACTTCTCTGAAAGGTGGGAATGAACTCCCCACATTTTGCAAGTGAAAAAAAGTTTAGGCACCATCAGATTGGGAGACACATTCAAAGCTCTCTCTACAAGAGCAAGAGCCAAAGCTGTAACTCAGCAGCTGTCTGGCCCCACAGGTCCTCTCCTATGTTTACCTCGCCAGTCTATGAGGCAGGACCTATGTTATATTTATGCTATTATCTTTACTGCATGGTACAGTTCGAGGCATGAGTAGACCCTAAATAATTTCATGAAAGAAGAAAGGACTATTCAGTCCAACTAATCAAGTAATTCCATTCAGTCCAATACCTCTGAAGGCTTATAAAATTCTGGTTGTAGGAGAACTACAGTCCTAAATAAGAAAGATTGTTGTAGTTGTAGTTTCCTAAAAGCTGTCTGGGGTTTATTCCCTAAGGAACTTGCAATATACTAAGGGATTCCATATGCATAATACTAAGGTACTATGTGACTAAATATAATGAATTAGAGGTGATGCAATATGGAGTATATACTTGGGTTCTGGTTTGGGTGGTCTGAAAAGTGAAAAGTGTCCATGGCAGGGGGGTGGGGTGGTGATATCTGACTTGGACTTTGAAGGATGAGCAGAATTTCAATATGTGACAATAGGGAAAATGGCATTTTGAGGAGAGTGAGAGGTAATAGCAAAATAGAAAGAGTAGTTTATGTGCATAAAGATTGTATTCAGAGAAAATTTAGGCTGAATCAAGGATCTTCTAAAAGAACAGATGTGACAAGTTTGCTTTATTTGAATTCAAAGTAACCACAGAAGCTGAACAAGTGGCCAGATTTTATTAAAAAGTTTACCGCTGCCCTAGTAAAGCTTGACAGGGAAAAGTCAGAGGTTATCCTTGACTTCTATAGAAGTAGCTGAGTATGAATTAAATGGACGGAGCATAAGAGATGAGCCCAAGGAGAAAGAAGGGAGCAAGATCAAAGAAATCCTTGAAGTGCTAATTGCAATCACTGAAAAAGTGGTAACATAGAGCTGAAAGTAAGATGATCTTCTATAAATAGAATCTGAGTGCAGAATATTAGAAGGTCAACAGATGGGGTTTTAAGAGGTGAAAATTACATATAAATTCAGACCAAGAAATAAGGCTATGTGATAAGTTCAGCAAAAAAAAAAAAAAAAAATGAGATAAGATGAATTCAAAACTAGGAGATACATTTTCACTCTGTGGGTTAAACCAGTTAAATACAAAGAGTATTGATAAAACCATCTCTCTGAACAGGTAATAAGAGAATAAAATTACTCTCAAATAGAGGAGAATGGGCAAAGAGTTTGTGGAAATAAAATCCACAGATCAGCATGTGGTTCTGGGAAGGTAAGGCAGGTAAGGGGAAATGTATGAGCTCTGGTAGAAGGGGTTTTGAAGTTTGCATATTCTCTATAGCTCTTACTGATTGTGTGACCTTGCCCAAGTCATTGAGCCTCACTATGCCTCAGTTTCCATATCTGTACAGATACCCTTGGAGGCAGTATAGGAGTGTGGGCTCCAAGATAAGACTGTCTGGGTTCAAATCTTAGCTCTACAACTTGCCATCTGTGAACCTTGCATAACACAATTTCCTTGCCTCATTTTCTCCATTGTGACAGACAGGTAATTATCTGTCACAACCTTCACAAAAATCATTTCTAGGAGGTGAAAAGCAAAATCATCAAAACGTTTGAAAGCAATATAGGATAATATTGTTATGCTTTCAGAATTAGGAAGAAATTTTTCAACAAGAAACTAAAATTATAAATCATAAAGAGAGATGGATACATTTGACTATTTTAAGGTTAACTGACACAGTAAAGAGAGCAAAAATATCCCCGTAAACTGGGAGATAACAGGAACTCATTTGAAACATAAAATATTGCTGTGTAGGATGTACGGCCATGGGCCACTTAATGTGGGAATACACTCTGAGAAATGCATCATTAGGTGCTTGACTCATCGTGTGAACATCAGAGAGTGTACTTACACCTAGATGCTGTGGCCTACTACACACCTAGTCTGCGTGGCATAGCCCATTGATCCTAGGCTACAAGCCTGTACAGAATGCTACTGTCCAAAGCAACAGGAGATTAAATCAACCACTAGAGAAAACGATGCAACCAAGGGGCAAGGTCAACGCAAGGCTGCTGTCGGCATAACACAGTGTACTGTTTCACAGCAGACTTTTTCATATAGGTAGAAAGAGTACACTCTAAAATAATAATAAAAAGTGTGTATGGGGGGTAGGGGAGATAGGAAGAGTTTAATCAAAGAACTTATATGCATATGTGCACAGCCCATGGACACGGACTTCAGTGTGGTGAAGGCCTGAGATGGGGTGGGGCTGGGTGGAGGGTGGCAAAGGGGTGGGGGGGATGGTTGACATCAGTAATACCATCCACAATAAAAAAAAAAAGGTATAGTATGGTAAATGCATAAGCCAATAACATAGTCATTTATTATCATTATTAAGTGTTATGTACTGTACATAATTGGATGTGCTATGGTTTTATACAACTGGTGGCATCGTAGGGTTGTATATTACACTCACCACAAACAGGTGAGTAATGTGTTATGGCAGGAAGTCACTAAGTGATAGGAATTTTTCAGCTCCATTATAATCTTAAGGGACTACCATCATATATGTGGTCTGTTGTTGACCAAAACATTGTTATTTGGTGCATGACTGTAGTAAAAATAAAATCTTACAAATCAATAAGATAAGAGATGATTCAATAAACCAATGGAGAAGAAAGGGAGTTATTAACAACACATTCAAGATACTAGTTCATTGAGACAGGAAAAGAAGGTGTTCTATTTCTTAAGCTAGGTGGAGATACTTAGGTATTCATTTTATCATTATTTCCATTTTATACACTCTTTTGTAAAGAATATGTGTTTCTCAGTACATTTTTTTTAAATGGAGATTGTAGCCCTGGTCAGTTTGGCTCAGTGGTTAGAACATCGGTCCGAGGATCTAGAAGTCGCAGGTTCGATTCCTGGTCAAGGGCATGTACCTTGGTTGCAGGTTCACGAAGCCCCAGTCGAGGTTGTATGGGAGGCAACCAATCGATGTGTCTCTCTCACATCAATGTCTCTCTCTCTCTCTCCCCTCCCCCTCCCATTCTATCTAAAAATCAATGGAAAAATATCTTTGGGTGAGGATTTTAAAAAAATGGAGATTGTAATAAGTACCTACTTCATGAGGTTACTACGAGGATAAGCAAGTACTTTAGAACAGTGACTGGAATATAGTTAAGTACTTAATATGTGTTTATCTGTATTATCTTAAAACATTAGAAGCATTATAGGTACTTAATATAAAGCAGCTATTATTTTTAAGCTATTGTCTCATGAAAGAATATGTGAATAGAGAGAGAGTTGTCTGTATGGAGATTAGAACAGAAGGAACTATCCAAGGGAAATTCTGAATCTCTACTTGGCAAGATTGTCCCTACAAGTGGAGGTAGTTCATAGCAATATTGTAGGTCTATTATACCAGCCTTTATGATACCCTTGCTGTCATATCAAGTTCACATAATAACCTTACAGTTTCTCATCCAGCTGTTCTCAGAGAAATAGAATGTGCAAATCAAATATTATAAATACTCTGCTCCTTCGGTTAGTTTTATCTATTAATAGAGAAACATCCTTGTTTACACCTCAGTTAGTGGAAGTTTTATCTTTCTCAATTCAGAGAGCATCAATAAAATTGTGTTAATAAACCAGTGAAGCCGAAGACTGGTTCCTGGGCCATGACCCAGTCTCACCGGTGGAGCCCAGCCTGAGCGCCCAGACCCCTCTCTGATCAGTCCCTAACCACAAAAGATTGAAGAAAAAAGTGGAAAATGTTGTGATAAGAGATTGTGTTTAGGGTTCTTGACAATGATTCTGAATACCTGATACATGTTATCTCTTCAGATCATTTAATGTTTTTTGTTGTTGTCGTCGTTTTCTATTGATATTTTAGAGAGAGAGGAAGGAAGGGGGAGAGAGATACATGGATCGGCTGCCTCCTGCATGCCCCCTACTGGGGATTGAGGCTGAAACCTGGGCATGTGCCCTGTCCTGGAATTGAACCAGGACCTCTCAGTTCATGGGATGATCCTTAATCCACTGAGCCAAACTGTTAGGGCTCTTCAGATCATTTAAATATCCTGGAATGGCCAGCTGGCATACTGCTTTAGGTAGAATTCTGAGATGTCATTCAGAGAGCGTAAGTTAACCACGGAGACAGGGATGGCATGTGACAGCAAGTTTTCCATAAATTCATGGGTAGGTGCTGATCACCAAACCAAAGAGGAGAGTGATATTTCATGTGTTTGTTTTGGAAAGACATAATGTGTCCAAACAAAAACCACAGTATTTGTGCTTCTAATGTCTAGGTTTAGAAATAAACAAAAGTGATCAGAGAAACCACTCATTTAAGTAATATTTGTATGTGAGTATGACCACAGCATCTGTATTTGAAGATCTGTGCTCAGAGCTTGGTCAGTATTACCGAAAGTGTGAAGTGATCATCACCAAGATCATTGACGGGGTTTGTATAAATAGAGATTGTAATAAAGTGACAGACACTGTGTTTTCTGACCATAATATGGCAGTAGGTGAAATTCATTTTTTAAACGCTAAAAATTTTGACATAGATGAATAGAAGAAGGTCAAATTCTCATTAGAGCAGATAAACTGTTCTTAAATGGTAAGCAGGTTGATAAATAGGAAAGAAGGCTCTCTCTCTTCTCAAGATATCCAAGAGTGATATTAAAAAATTATCCTGACACTTGTTAAAATAGAAGAGCAGACTTTCTTCAGGACTATCTCAATAGGTATAGGGACTACTGAAATGAGATTTCACAGTATGAAAGAAAAACTGGGCTCAACTCCAAACACACAGGAAAGGTGGGGGTTTACAGCCAAGGAGCAGGGCAGAGGTCCATGGATGGAAAACTATTAAGAGGAAACATTAGCGATAAGTGGGGGTGGAATTCTGACTAAGCTGACTGGACAGGATTCGTGGTGAAGACAGGTCAGGGTGATCAGATATCATCGGGGGGAAGAGTGGTGGATGAGGAATTTGAACAGATATTGTAGGTGAGCGATTCTGACTAAACTAACTTATCAGGATTCTCACTAAAATAGGGCTCTTCAAGACATGCCTATGGAAGGGGCCTAGTTGGGCTCAGAGGAGCCTGTCGGGAGTTTGGTCAAGGAGATAGTCTTTGTCAGTGGTAACACTTGGTAAAAAATGATATAAAGAAAGCTCTCAGGAGAAGGAATAAAGCCTCAAACTCTAAACCTATATGTAGAAATTATCAGGATCCTTGCATAGAATTTATAAATGTGAAGAAATTGGAGCAAAAGGTATACACATCACCAAGAGTATAGATGAGGAAAGTGTGATAAGAAAGAGAGAAGATAGATAGATGGATAGATAGACAGACAGATAAATATTCAGATAATAGCACAGCCTTTTTAGGTCATACAGGAGAACAAAGAACATATTAAAAGAAAGATGATGGATAAGAGAATAGTTCACTTTGGAATTGTTTTAGGAGAAAGATAAAGCAATAGAGAAGAATTATTCATTCATTCATTTATTCTTATAGTCTTATAATCATCCTGCAGAAGCAGAATAGACCCCACTCAAAATTTGTTTTGGATATTAAGACTGATACACACACACACACACACACACACACACACACACACTCACAAGTTAAAGGTTTATTCCATATAATAAGAGTTTTTTGAATAGGATAGGCTTCTCAAGCTGGTCCAAAAATGATTTGACAGAGCAAGGAAAGAAGATTTGCTTCAGGTTTTTATTGTGGTGGGGGTGGGGCTGGGTCAAGAGTTCCCACAAGGGTAGGGTATTGTATGGTTTGAATCTTCTACTAAAGGAATCTGCTCAAATGTGGGCTAGAGGGTGGTGGGCCTCAGATATGGGCCATGAAAAAGGAGGTAAGATATTTTTCTGACTGTAATAGGAAAATATTGGAGGATTTTCTGCAAGGAAATTACATGACCTGATTTACATGCTTAGAAGCTTGGTCCCTTTGCTGCTGTATTGAGAATGGAATGTAGGAAACAAGAGCAAAAGCAGAAACAGTGGTTGGAAGGATTATGCAGCAAAGTCATTTTTCCTTGTCAAGTGGCAGTGAAGCTGGTACAAAGATGTTGGATGTGAGATATATTTTGAGAGTACAAGTAACAGCATTTGGTGACAGATTGCATTCAAAGTGTGAGAAAAAGAGAAGTGTATAAGACGATTCCTAAGGATAAAGCCTGGTCAACTGGGTAAACAGTGGCTCCATTTAATGAAATGGGAAAGACATCTGTGGGAGGCAGCCGGCAGAGCTGTGTTTGGACACATTAAATTTCAGATACCAGTGAGACATCTAAGGGGACATATCAACTAGACATTTGGATGTTCTAGAGGGCAATACACTAGCAAAAGGCTCACACATTTTAAATTTTTGTTGAGTGAAGGCCAATAAAAAAAACTAAGAAAAATCTGGCAACACATGTAAAAGGCCCAGTATTTCAATGTAATTTATTTCAGCAACATTAATCAACAAGCATCAGAAATTGTTCAAAAAAAACAACTAAAGATGAAGCTAACATCTCTGTTCAGGTCCACTAGCCAAGAAGTAAGGGGAAAACCTTTGTGACGCTGCCAACCTGCTTGAGATCACCGCTGAGTTCTCTCAAACACTGAGGATGGCGTCCAGCCAGTCTTTGGGTGTACTTTTAAGGGCATATGGGCTGAAGATGTAATGACCTGCACCGTGAAACAAGACATTAATAATAACATCTAAACAGAGGTTGTGAGAGAGAGATTTTAAAAAATAGAGGCCACAAGCCATAGTTATCATCTACTACATGTTTTTTTTTTTTGGAACCTGTTCACAATCTGAAAAAAAAACAAAAGACAAGAAGATAAAGCTAAAGGGAGAGCCATACGTGTAAGGTAAAAAACATGTCAAGTGTTAAAGGGGTGATCTGGAAAAAACTCACATTTTCTATTGATGAGACAAACTGGAATTTTTCTCTTTATGATTAAATTATGCTTTTTAAGGGGAGGTGATGGACTATGTGAGGAAATTATATTAGAGTGTCTACATCTTCAACACTCTTGGGCAGGCGGAACACTAAATGGACTTGGGAAGGGACATGATGTTCAGGCTGCCCTTGAACACCTGACTAGTCGACGCTCAAGAGATGCTGCTTGCTCTCCTCTGTATATGTCGTCTTTCACATGCTTCCGGAACTCTCTTCCAGGAACACAATCATATTTTATTTCTCTTATTTCTCCAAAACGTTGCCAAAGTCTTCCATTATCTGCTATCCAACTGTCTTACATGCCAAGCGTTCTGTTCACTAGGTGTCAGTGTGTATTTTTCTCTGTTGTCCTTCTCTTACGTTCTGCCCTCATCTTTGGAAAACATTGACCTATAAAATTCTTCTCATCCTTCAAAACCCGGGTTAAATGTCTTCTCTGAGATTTCCTTGATCATCTAAACATGGTTACTCTCTGCTTCCTCTGATTTCTCTTCATTAATTAACCTCGACTTTATGAGTAAGTACAACAGTTGTGATATAATTATTAATATCTGTTTTCCAAGTTAGACTGTGAGCACCCTGGAGCCACACACCAGGTTTCATTTCATGTGTTAGTATTTCCGAAGCCTTTAGCAGAGTACTCTGAACATTATGTTGAAGATAGGCTTGATAGCATGAATTTTAAAATGTTTAACCAGTGCCTGATAGAGAGATAGGATTTAATTAATCTTAGTTCTTGATATTGATAAGTTTAACACAAAACCATAGGAGCTGTGATACTTTTATTCTTAATTCCATTTTTTCCTATTATCTACTTATGGATTGAAGTGGAATCCAGAAGGTTTGGGTAAGGCCTGGTCCTAAGTCTTTCTCATTTATGTCATTAATCTATGAATTTTTTAAGAACTTCTGTTTCTTTCCCTTTATTCCATATTCTTCCAGGTTGTAAGATCTGAAAAGTTTAGATTTGCACACAGGAGTGAGTTTCAAGGTGCAGTGCATCAGATAACCTAACTTATGAGCATTTATGAAGTTCTGGATTTCTCCATGGAAAGATGTTGTGAAAGAACAAATTATTTTTCTTTATGGCTTCACTTAATTTTACTTCATTTATAGTTATTCCTTGCAAAGCTAAGAAGCTTTATATTTATTCTTACTCTCTTAGTTCAGCTTTATTAAAACACACTGTTCTCCAGGAGGAAATTATTTTAATGTGATTTTAGAACCCCATGTCACATAGCAATATAATAAAATAAATTTTGGTAAAATATAATCCTTTTTCAAAACGTAAATTATCTATCCTTTCATTTCTATTGGCATTTCTGGAAGGATTAGCCACTTTGGAACATTTTGAACTTTCCCAAATTTAGTGTGTCCATCAAGAAACTGGTGGTAAATGGTCTTTTAAAGATAAACCTGGCAGTTCCTCATTTTGTTTCTGTACATCATTGACACTAGAAGCTATCGGCTGCGGGTTTGCCCCCTTTGTGAAGGCATTTTAGCTCCTGAAAAAAACTAAGCGGAAAGTTTTGTTTGTTTGTTTGTTTGTTTTTAATGAAGACAAGGAAGGAGAAAGTTACAGAAGTATTAATTACAGTGCGAAATCTCTAGTTATTACTATGCTATTATGGGAAATATTTATTGTTATAGGCTTAATTGTGTCCTCCTCAAAACATTCATGCTGAAGTCCTAACCCTCAGTATCTCAGTATAGGACTGTATTTGGAGTAAGAGCCTTTAAAGAAGTGATTAAATGAGCCACTAGCATGGGCCCTAATGCAGTCTGAGTGGGGGAAGAAGAAGGAGTTTGTACACACACAGAGACACCAGAGATACAAGCACACAGGCTAGCCCGTGTGAAGACCCAGTGAGAAGGTAATCACCTGCATGTCAAACAGAGAGAGGTCTCAGAAGAAACCAAACCTGCCTATACCTTGATCTTGGACTTCCAGCTTCCAGAAGTGTGAGAAAATAAATTTCTGTGTGTTAAGTTACTCAGTCTGTGGTATTTTGTTACAGCAGCCCTAGCAAACTACATACACGTGTTCTCTACTGAGGACCATGGATTAGAGTAACACTTGTGGCCTCTGCACTACTTCAGTCACTCTTCGTCTAATTTGTGATTTGGGGCATAAGAAACTGGGAATGCTCTCCCACCTTCTTTCTCCTTAGGCCTGCCTGCCTCCAAAGAGCACGTGCCCCAGCCTTCTGTTGGCCAGAGCAGCTACTAGCCATGGGCACAGTCACTGCTCTCTCTTTCTCGGTCTTTGAAAACTACCCGCCTACTGTGAGCATGCATTTCATTCTCATTCCTGCCACAGTTTGACGGTGGTAATCTCGGCCCCAATGAAAGAGCGCTGCTCTTTTCCAATGCTTCCCATGCCCAGATGTTTGCATTTGTCTACCCCTGGGGTGCAGCTTTAAAAAGCCCACTGTTCACTAACCTAGGCCACATTCTTAAAAGCTAATTACCTAAGTAATTAAGCTGACTTTTTGTCTCCATCTGATTTACCGCTTTGTCTATTCACTTTGATTCCATTTCAGGTGGATTAAAAAGGGATATCATTCATTTACATCTTTAAAATTCAACATATAAGAAATTAAACATCAAGTTAGAATGATCATAGATTCTGGATCTGTTATAACATTTTATTATAGACTAATTGATTATGATCTAAAAGCTAGACAAGCCCATGACTGGACTGCTGACAGACACATTTTTACTCCTTTAACTGTTATCGGTGGAAATGGGGTATCCACAAGTAGGAATGAGGGGTCCTTTTCCCCACTGGGTGCTGGGGTTGGATTCTTACAATATCTTCAGAAAAAGAATTTTCTAAGACTTGCATAGGAGAATGAGTGATTTTTATTTGCATGAAGTTATATCCCTTGCTTTCTAGAGTCTCATTTCCCTTAAACCAGTTCTGGAAGAGGTGCAGCTGGGGATTCAGCAGAGCTAGAAGCAAATCCAGTGTCCGGAGTTTCCATTCCATGGTGGAGTTGGGTCCAGCACAGCATCAGGCTAGTTCCAGTCCATCAGTCCATTGTGTGGGGTCCGCATGGCTGTGGGCCGTGTGGGTGAATGCAGAAGCGTGAGAGTCCCACAGGCCAGGAGTCAGGTGCTAGCAGCGAGAGAGAGAACTCCTTTTGTTTAGGAGTTTATATATCTCAGATTTCCGGTCCTTGCAGTGGCCACACCTATCCTGGCCAATGACTTGTCCCCAGGTTTGACTGACAGGCAAATACCTTCCATATGTCACCCAGACCTTACTGGGCATGTGTCTATTGTCTAGTCCCTTCCCCCAGTGATCTGCAGGGAACAGACCTGGAGAGTGTAAACTTACAGCTTCCTGGCAAAGCTGTACAAATCACATGTCTATGTTACCTGGCCTTCCCTTTTTTATTTTACTTGCCACATATGAATTAAATTTTCAGTTTGTTCATGGTCTTAACATTTTCATCTCTTCCCTATCCTCTGTTTTTTGGACAATTTATTAAGTACCTACTTTTCAAGAAGAGGAACAGCAACCTAAGGGACAAGAAAGAATGCTAAATTCTGCTAGGATATTTGATTTTAAGTAAAAAAGGGAAATATTGGCTTAGTGGTGTTGTCAGATTATCCACGCTATAAAATTAATATAATAATGATACCTATAATTCAAATGTATTGAGTGTGCATTATGTGTCAGTATATATATAATATATAGTATATCATATATATTTGTGTGTGTATACACACGCATGCACACACACACACACACACACATATATACAGAAATCTGCTAACTTACTGAACATGCATTATATCATTATCTCATTTAATCCTTATAACAACCTCATGATGAAAAGGAGGCGCACTGTGGTTAAGTCCTTTACCCATTGCCACCCAGCTGCCAGGCAGTGGAGCTGAGAATGGAAGCTGTGCTTTCTGACTCCAAAGCTGATGTGTTCACCACAATGTTCTGCTTGCTTCATGCCAGGAATAGGCATTGCAAACCACTCAGAACCCTTCAACAGTGAGACGATACAGAAACAACCAATCAACTGAAGAAGGATATCAGTTGTTGAACCAGGGACTTATTTCAAGTCACATAAAAAATAATTGGGAGAGTTTAAACATAATTCAAACAGACCTTCTCTGTGTTTTTCCAACAAGTCCGCCGAAATGTCCTTCTTTTGTGAAATAAAAGAAAATGGTAATTTAGCTATTGCTATAATTGCTTTAAATAAACTTGTGGCTTTTTAATCACTTTTTTTTTTCATTTTTGTGGGGGTGGGAAAAGTCCAACAGATTTTGCCTGCATCGTAATCTTTTAGTGTTTTAAGATTCTTAATTAAACTGTCCTCAAAAAAGAAACACTAAAAATATGCTATTTAGCAAAACTAAATGTATATAGGAGAGTTAACCTAAAAGTTGCCTAGCAAAAGTAAATGAACAAAGGACCTGTTTCTTCTGTTAAACTCAGTTTATAAATCAAAAATTCCCATTTGGATTTTTTTTTTATTATAGATAACCTTCTTAAATATTAGATTTCCTTAATTGCCATTGCAATCGTGTTCTTCTCAATTAAAACCTAAATCTAGATCATGTGAAAATAACAGTGTAAGTAGAGTGAGTCTTATCTTATATGCTAGATGAGCTAAGTATAGTTCTACAAAATGCATATTCTCTGATGAGTTGGTCACTCACAAAAATAACCTCAAAAGCAATGTGAAGATCCCCAAAACCCATGCAGAGAAATTTAATAAATATTAATGATAGTCTAAAAGAGATGCTGGACTTGTTATTGGTGAGCAAGGATACTTAGATCATGCTAATGTTAAAGCCTAACAGATTCCCTAAATGCCTTTCATGTTGATGTGAGATTCCTGTTTCCATGGCAACCTGCAGTGAGTTAAGAAGGGTACTGTTAAACTGTACTGCAATTTTGCTTAGTCTCTCTGAAAGAAAAATGTCAGAAGAAATCATTTCTATATCCATGATTGTAATCAGAGATCCTCCACCTCCACCCACAAGCTTCTGTTATTGCTCCCAAAGAAGGAATCAGAGATCTGTTTAATGATCTACTATGTTCTACAGGAGCTACAGACCCTTTACTGGATCCAAACATCACTTTTGCAGCCCATTAACATTGGAAAATCAGTAGGAAGGCATCTAAACAGATAATGGTGCCAAATAATGAGCAGGAGAAATAATGAGGAAAGCATCTATGCCCTGATTCCTAGAGGCTTTTATATTTGTTGAAACAACTTCCTCTAGGGTAGCGCATTTATGTTCTGTTTTTGAAGCTCTGCTATTCTTTGCATTTTGAAAGGAATGAAAATATAATAAATATTTCTGTTCCGCAAGGAATCGAAATCAAAGCTCTGATGGGGGGTATCCACCCACATGTTTGCTTCAGCTTGCCTAATTCATTCACGATCCTGCTCAAAGCTCAAGAACAAAAGGTGCATCCAGAACGACAGTCAGTATGTCCATTGGCAATTATCCCAGACTGTTCAAGGGGGGAAATGTAACTGAAAATCAGAGATCTTGATACAGGACATCTTTTCCAGGAAATGGAGTGATAGGAATGCACCGTCAATTTTTTAAAACTACATTTATTTTGTTGTATCATTGAACACTTGTAACTAACATTGATTGTACACCTACTGTGTTCCAAACATTATGCTTCATATACATCATCTTATTGATTATCATAGAAATACAAAAAATAGGAATTAAGGATATTATCTTTAGTTTTAAAAATGAGAAAATTATCCCGGGCAGTGTGGCTCAGTGGTTGAGCATCGACCCATGCACCAAGAGGTCGCTGGTTCGTTTCCCCGTCAGGGCACATACCCAGGTTGTGGACCCAATCCCCAGTGGGGGACATGCAGGAGGCGGCCAATAGATGTTCTCTCTCATCGATGTTTCTATCTCTTTCTCCCTTTCCCTTCCTCTCTTTCTAAAAATCAATAAAGAAAAAAAAAGGTTTATTATTATTCTCCAGAAGAATATAACTATTTATAAAAAAAAAAAGAGAGAGAGAGAGTGAGAAAATTACCTAAGTAAATTGCCTAAGGTCACACTTAGTCTTTTTTTTTTTTATGTTTTTATTTATTTTTTTTAACTTATCTTTATTGTTGAATGTATTACAGATATTCCTCATTTTTCCCCCGTTGCCCCGCTCCTGCCTTTCCCCACACTGTTGTCTGTGTCCATTGGTTATGCATATATACATATAAGTTCTTTGGTTTATTTCTTCCCACCACCAACCCCCCTTCCCTTTGAGGTTTGTCAGTCTAACAACCAATTTGTACTTCTTAATCCCTTCACCTTTTTCACCCATCCCCCCAGCCCCCATACATCTGGTAACCAACAAAAGTTCTCTGTATCTATGAGAATGTTTCTGTTCTGCTTGTTCATTTTGTTTGTAGATTCAATTGTTGATAGATATGTATTTATTGCCATTTTGTGTGTTCATATTTTTTATCTTTTTCTTCAAGAAGACCCTCAACATTTCATATAATAATGGTTTGGTGGTGATGAACTCCTTTAGCTTTTCCTTGTCTGGGAAACTCTTTATATGGCCATCGATTCTAAATGATAGCTTTGCAGGATAGAGTAATCTTGGTTATAGGTTCTTGTTTTTCATCACTCTGAATATTTCTTGCCACTCCCTTCTGGCCTGCAAAGTTTCTTTGGAGAAATCAGCTAACAGTCTTATGGGAACCCCCTTGTAGGTAACTAACTTCTTTTCTCTTGCTGCTTTTAAGATTCTCTCTTTGTCTTGAACCTTCTGCATTTTGATGATGATGTGTCTTGGTGTGGGCCTCTTGGGGTTCATTTAGTTTGGGACTCTCTGTGCTTCCTGGACTTGTATGTCTATTTCCTTCACTAAGTTAGGGAAGTTTTCTGCCAGTATTGTTTCAAATAGGTTTTCGATTTCTTGTTCTCTCTCCTCTCCTTCTGGCACCCCCAAGATGCAAATATTGGCATGCTTGAAGTTGTCCCAGAGGCTCCTTACACTATCCTCATTTTTTTGGATTCTTTTTGCTGTTCTGATTGGGTGTTTTTTGCTTCCTTATTTCCCAAATTGATGGTTTGCTTCTTGGCTTTACCTACTCTACTATTGAATCTTTGTAAACTATTCTTTATTTCAGTTAGTGCATCCTTCATTTCTGACTGGTCCTTTTTTATGCTCTGGAGGCCCTCACTAAGTTCACTGAGGTTCTCACTAAGTCCATTGAGCATCCTTATAAGCAGTGTTTTGCACTCAGCATCTATTAGGTTGCTTAACTCCATTTCACTTAGTTCTTTTCCTGGAGTTTTGTTCTGGTCTTTCATATGGGACCTGTTTCTTTGTCTCCTCATTTTGGCTGCCTCCCTGTGTTTCTTTCTGTGTATTACTTAGCGAGAGGTATGGGGCTAGCTGAGACCAGATGCTGCTTGTTTGAAAGAATTTAGGAAAAGCTGAAGCAGGCTCCAAGATAGGCCAATCCTATGGTAAAGCAACTGGCAACAGTTTGGGTGGGCCTGGAAGTTGGGTGGGGCGGGGCCTCAGGGAATCACCAGGGCGGGGCCAACAGTGTGAGCCAGGTAGCTGGAGTCCCAGATATGGCTGTGTCTGCCGTCCCAGGGAAGGGCTCACTAAAGGAACAAAGGCCTCTGATAGCAGGTCTGTCCATGAGAAAGATGCTTCTCCAGCCCTCGCTCCAATGCCAAACAGCTCAGTTTTTCCCCATATGGCTCTGGTGCCTTTCAAGCTGCCTCCCCCACGCTGGAGCCTGGAAGGTGCAAGTCCAAGTCCGAGTAAGTCCTTGCGCGGGCCCTTTAAGAGGAGCTGCTGGGGGGGGGGGAGCTCCAGCTGCCTCAGCCTCAGTTCCCGCTGGTTTTTCCAGCCAGAAGTGATGGGAACTTCTCTTCCTGGCACTGGAACCCTGAGCTGGGTGCCTGGTGTGGGATGGGGGCCCCTCAGTCCTCAGGGAGGACCTTCCCAGCCGAGATGTCCTCCTAATTTTTATCTGGCACACGTGGGTGTGGGACCAGCCTGTCGCGCCTCCGCCCGTCCTACCAGTCTGGATGGGGCTGCTTCTTTAATTTCGTAGTTGTAGGACTTCCATTCAGCTTGATTTCAGGCGGTTTTGAATGATGATTGTTCTGTAGTTTAGTTGTAACTTTGATGTGGTTGTGGGAGGACGCGATACCGCATTTACCTACGCCGCCATCTTGACCGGAAGTCCCCCACACTTAGTCTTAAGAACAATTTTAAAGCAAACAGAAGTAGACTTGCAGGCTGCCTACCTCCCATTTATGCATTCTCCCACTGTTAATAATAATGATAATGATAATGAAATACCTATGCATCTAGATCTAGATTTAGATTAATAGGTCAATAGATAGATAAATGCAACTTTTTTTCAGGAGTCATGCCAGCAGTTTAGCTGAGTAAAGCAGGCTGGTTGAAGTGGAGAGACGATAGGGATTGGTGAGGACTGCAACCAGTTGGAGCTCATGTGCCTCCCAAGGAAGCAGCTGCTGCTCAGCTCCCACTGCTGTGTCATGTGGGAATGTAGGCTCAGCAGGCTAGATTTTCTTACTTTTCAAGATAACCCACTAATCCCAATTTTCATGTGTAATTTATACATTTTAAAATGTGGGTACAAAAAAGAGGCGTGAGAACCAAGATCTACTGTAGGCTTCCTTATTGTTTTTCCATGTTAGCAATGAGTCATCCCTCTTTCCAAAAACAAAATTTCAAAAGAGGGCACTCCCTCCCCTCCCCCAAAAGTAAACCAAAGACAAAATTTAACACAGAAAGAGGAGTGGTAGAATTTTAGATATTGGTGAGTGACTCCGGTAAATAAAGTAGGAAGAACAGTTGCCTAAATAACATCATAACATCTAAAGGTAGTGCCCGGTTCTGATTATGACTTCACTTATTGACCTTCTCATAAAAGCTTAATGCTTTCCCTTTTTTTTTCAATGTATTTTTATGCCAAACAATTGAAGCAGTACAGAATTCTATTTGCTCCTTAATTAAATGAAATAACATTTCAAATTTTTTTATAATTTTCTTCTGTGTGATG
The DNA here is from genome assembly GCA_030848825.1 of Tadarida brasiliensis. Classification (NCBI taxonomy): domain Eukaryota; kingdom Metazoa; phylum Chordata; class Mammalia; order Chiroptera; family Molossidae; genus Tadarida; species Tadarida brasiliensis. The sequence goes on from CM061264.1 coordinate 52,679,364, forward strand.
GTTCAAGTGGCAAGTTCAGTTTCCATCAACTGAATGACAGCAATGCACATACAGCAGAGATGACTCATTTATATTTTCAAAGTTCCTGCTCTTGAACTTACCCAGGATGTCAAAGGTAGTGAAATCTTTAAGACATGCACCTCCCACAACAGCTGCTCCTTTCAGAAAGTAAGCAAGAAAGAAGGTGAAGATTACACTAGAGAATATTCACTATTGATTTTTTTAATACATTTACTTTTGATGACAGAAGGTCCAATTACATGACTATTTCTATATACAAGAAAAAAAAAAAAAAAAAAAGAACCCAGTTCCTTGTTTCAGCTCAACTGTCTCATTAAATGAACAGTTAAATTCTCTCTTGGGGGACGATATGGATATATATGTTCAAAACATGCCTTAGAGATTTTCTGAGGCAGTGTTAATTTAAATTAAATATCAATAAACCATTTTATTAGAATAGTGATATCAGACCATTTCCCTTTAATTTTACCATAGTCATTAGCTGACCAAATAAAAGATCCAAAATTCCACAAAGTGAGCATGATTATAAAAATAAATTTGAGTGCTCACAGTGGTCCAGCAACACGTGTATTAATTCATGAAAATGGCCCCACAAGGACATTTCAGGGACTTTTTTTCTAACTTTAAAAAGCAGTGGGAGACTCTAAAGTAACCAAGCTCAACCAGCATTCAGGCGTTAATAGCAGCCAATCAGGCCTAATGAATTTTTGAATTTACTTACATATGGATGTAAGTAAAATTTTGTTCACTGGGAATCTGAATGTTATGGCCATGGCGGAGAATTAGAACAAATACCTGAATCTTTATTTCCTTTTATTTGCACACTCTATTTATCACTATCTACTCTTACTTTAAAATAATGATGATAATAATTATATTAAACAGTAATATATTTAGTTCTTACTATATACCAGATATGGTGTTGTTTATATGTATTTCCTCATTTAATATACACAGCAACTCTGAGGGTTGTTATCTTTATGTTACAGAGTAAGAGACTTGAGCCAACTCCCCTAAAGGCATAACTGATAAGGACCAGAGCAAAGCTTTGAAGCCATCCTTTATAATGCTAATTATAACATTGATCACTCCAATGTTATAATTCCACTGTTCCACGACTGTTGGGGGCCTGTGAATCCAGGACACAAGTGAACTTCTCTGGAAGACCAAATGTAGAGTTTCAGAGAGTTGAATAGGTTGAACAATCCACTTGATCATGTGGGTTGTAGTCTACTCCTCTGTCAAATAGGAATAATGCCTTTGCATGGCCAATCCATGGGATTATTGTGAAGATCAAAGGGGTCCATGTATATGAGAGCAATCTGAGCAATAGAGACTATCAAATACGTTGTTAACATATTTGACACCATGGGTGCAGGCAGTCACTTAAGTGTAGGGGTGTCTATTTTGGATGGGGAAATCAAACACATTCCTTTTCTCTTACGGTTTGACTCAATCCAGAGAAAGACAAAAGAGCTAGACAGATATAAATAAAAATGTGAGCATACAAACATGATGGCATTGAGAACATGTGTGGAAACAATGGAATTTCTAGTTTTCCCACAGCCTAGTCTAAATCTTTGAACAGACAAATGGGGAAACTTGAGTTACAGAGATTTTCCTTATTCTTCATCAATGGCACACTGGCCTGGGGAGAAAAAGTTAGAAAGAGAGGGCATCCTTCATGTTTAAGAATTTTGATTAGATGAACTCCACCAGATATAAAATCATGGACAAAAGTTTCTTCCCTGCCAATTTCTGCTTGGAAAAAGTAAGGAATAGGGCTAAAGGCCTAGAGGGTTTTGTAATAAGCTTTTCCAATACAAATTAAATGAGTGAGTGAGAACCATCAAATCGTAACCTAAATATCAATTGCTACAATTGTTGTGAGAATATAGGCCACTATTTTAGGCTAAATAAAAGTAAGTAATAAACACTAAAATTTGAGTAAAATAAATTATGAGACCATTATGTTTAGAACTGTAAAAACATTCTGCTTAAGACAAAAATTCCCAGGCTATATTGTATTGTTCAGTTTGCCCCTAAAGTCTTCATCAATTAAATATGTTGGTATATACTGTACATGTTCCTTTAAATATTTTTCTCTTCCCTAAACAAAATTAAAGAGTATGTTGTAAATAAGGATGAATGGAAACTTCACTGGTGAGGGATAGCAGAATATGCTATCCTCAAATATGCCACTTGGGCATAAGTATTATTTTGAGCTAAAGTCAATTGGTAAGAAGCAGATATAAAAGAAAAAAAAAGGTTCTCTGCCCTCCCCTGATTTGCCTAAAAGGGAAACAGAAATTTGTAAAGGTGTCCCCCTCTCTCCTCTCTACCAGAAAAGAGGAAAGTTAATCTTTGGTGACAACTCCAGGCCCTTATCAGCTCAGAGATGACCCCAGAGGAATCAACATAACAAACCCCACTAAAACTAGCCCTTATCTACCATTTGTTTCTCACATGGTCACCTGCTCACTCTTGCTGCACCTAGAAGTAACATGTTCTTGTCCTTTGTCTTGTCACATCACTAAAATTTATTATTTTTTTAAGATGCTGTAAAAGCTCAAGCCCTAAACATCCCTGTGAGTTTCTCATCTCTCAGTGCTCACAAGTGTGTGTGTGTGTGTGTGTGTGTGTGTGTGTGTGTGAAGCCCATACTAATAAACTTCTGTGTTCTCTTTGTGATATTTTTGTTAGTCTAATTTAAGGGACTCCAGCCAGAGAACCTAAAATAGTGGGAGGGAAAAATATTTTTTTTTTCCTCTCCTATACTAAGAGCCACTTAGAATATATTTGACTGAAAATATCCCAGAACAGGGACCCCCTGAATTTGGTCCCATCCTTCCTTTCTAGTCTCACTTCCCCAAACTGCCTTTTTGGGAGCACACCCTACCGTGTAACTTTTCCCCAAGCACATTACATTTCCTACTCATCCAAGAACTCCAAGTATTCTTTTCCAGTGTTCTCTGCCCGACATGATCATTTTTCAAGATTGAGCCTAAGGGACATTGCTTCAACCAAGATTTCTCCTCAGCCCCTCCTCAACCATTTTGCTCATGTCTCTATGATAGCACTTACCATGTTCTACGAGTAGCAGGGTGTCCTGTTCAAGTCCAAACTCAGTCAGGCTGTGCGTATTATCAATGGGCTGGTGGCCACAATCTGCATGACTATTTTGCATGAGGCTTTTTATGTTTTTTGGCTAGGGGGCAAGGGCAATGTTTGATTTGTTTGTGTTTTATCTATTTCAAGCTCTTGAGAGACAGAAAAAATAAAAATGAAAGAAAGAAAAGGAAGGAAGGAAGGAAGGAAGGAAGGAAGGAAGGAAGGAAGGAAGGAAGGAAGGAAGGAAGGAAGGAAGGAAAATGAAGCATGTGTTCCTGCCTAATGCTTTGGACAGGTTGTTGGCTTTTTTAGAGAGAGGAGAGTCAGAGCTGGAGACACTGTTTTTCTGAGTCTGTGAGACCCTGCTACAGAATACCCTATTAACTAACTATAACTCAGGTCAGAGCAAGGGTGATTTCCCCACCCCACAGTGGTACAGGGTGCCTTAGACCCACCATCCACAGTGGCCATAGTGAATTTCCCATAGACAATGTTATCTTCTTTCTCTCCTCTGTGACTCTCCTAGTCCGTGTGTCCACCATAAAGTCCCTGTAGCAGATTCACCAGTTCGTGTGCCAAAAGAAGCACCCACTGGTATTTCTAGAAATCTCTGGAAGTATTTTGTAGGAGGTAGGAAAAGTCCTGAGTGAACAGGTAGGGAAAAGAGCAAAGCTTGGTGTTTTGGAGACACTGAGTTATATATCCTCCAGAGCATGAAATGTCAAGCATTCAACAGGGTAGCTTTTTCTACCAAAATGATTACCATTCTAATTGTTTCCTTGCATGTCTTTATATACCTATAGGTTGTGCATTTGTTTTGATCAGGAACAATACCTTGTTCATCAGATTTAGTGCACCTCACCCAATAGGCACTACATGCCTGATTGTTCAATGAAAGAATGAATGGATATAGATTAACTCAAAGCACAGAATTGATTGTTGCATTGAGCAAGTATTGTCCACAGCCTCACATGCCTTCATGTATCATAAATCCTCATTGTTACCTGGAATCATGGAACTACAAAGGGAAATTGAAAAAACTGTTATATTTGAATGTTTTTCCAGGGAAAAACAACTCAATCTAACCTATAGTCATATGTGTAGTCTGTCCAAGTGTTCTCCACCATTGAAAGATCCTCTATCCCCAGAATAAGAGGAGTATAGTGCTTAAAAGTACAGCTTCAGAGTCAAATTTCCTGGATTGAATCTTGGGTCTACTATTCTTGAGTTGTGTATTTTTGTCTAATAACTTGTATTCTTTATGTTTCAATTCTCTGTTTTTTGGCTAGGGGGCAAGGGCAATGTTTGATTTGTTTGTGTTTTATCTATTTCAAGCTCTTGAGAGACAGAATACTTGGAGTTCTTGGATTAGTTTAATGGTAAGGATAATAATACCTACCTTGCAGGATTGTAGTGAGTTATTACATTGTTACCATTAAAGTGTTAATGATATTAATTCCTGGCACATGGCAAGCGCTCACCAAATGTTAGAGGTGATATTTGTTTGCTGAACTCTATTTCACTTGGTAGTGTTTGGGCTTGGCCAAAGAGGTAGTAATTCCAGCCACTTATTCAGGTTTGGATGGTCTGTACTTCAGTTTCGCTTTGGCAGTATTGAGGCTAGAATTGGATGGACACACTGAACATTAGCAATAGCATGTGTCAAACTTTTTCGGTAGGGAGGTATTTTAAAATACCTACCATGTATTACAGCCACATTCCTGGCCTTGTCAAGAAAAAAAAAAATCTTTGGCCTTTCTTTTTTTCATCCACCTTAACACTGCTCCTACCACTTATGGTTATTGGCGTCCTGTGGAGAGACCGGTGATGCATGTACTCACACAGCAGCAAGCCCACAAATTGACCAATCGGTAGGTGAGAACTTGTTCCGATCTGGCCATTGCACTGTTCCTGAGAGCTGCGGGAAGAACCCTAACGGTTGCTATATGAAAGAACTCCTGGGGGAAAGGTAACAAAGGGGCACAGAGGCATTTAGGAAACACGTGAAGTCAAAATTAAAAATGAGAATTTGTGTTTAGAAAATGGATATTAAATCAGGAGAACAGTTTTTGCTCCCTGGCAACATGCCCATTTCTTCTGCAGGTAGCAGGGGATGTTGCTTCTCCGGTGGATCATGTGTTAGTCACTGTAGTGTCAGACCACTGGCAACGCCTCCCTGTGAATCAGGCTGAGGAGGCCGTGAACTCCGCAGAAGTGGCTGCATTCTGAGAAAGTCAGGCACCATAAACACAGACTCTGGAGAGGGTTAGAGAGGCGTGGAATCTTTCAGTGGGGGCAAAATGAATGTGCCCAGTTTTGAAAGAGAGATTGCTGTGTTCCTCAGTCACTTTTATATATTGCTTTTTCTCTACAGACCATGAATGCTGAGAGAGAGAATCCAAATTTCCATTTTGTTATAAGTCAGCCTTTTTTGTCATGTTACTGAGACTGTAATTTATTTCCATCAGGCTGTATTTACAATATTATCATGAGTTACAAGATTCAGCAGACCCTGGTTACTGTGGGTTTAACAGCAAGGCCATTTTGAAAGGGGCCCTAAAGAAACTTGAGAACATTTGGAAAGAGATGTTTGTCTTTTGCTGTATGACCAGTTTTCTTTCTCTCTGATTTCTGATCATGTTACTCCGATGTTTGCAAGACCTCAGTGGCTTGCCATTTCCCTTAGGATAAAATTGCAAAATATAATACAGGATAAATTTGAATTTCAGATAAGCAATAAATACTTTTTAGTATTAGTATAGCCTATTTATTGCAAATGTTGCATGGGACATATTCATACTTAATTTTTTTGTTTTGTTTTTTAATCTGAAATTTAAATTAAACTTATATATTTATTTGCTTAATCTGGCAAACCTGCCTCAAAACAAAAATCCCAACTCCATGGCCGAGTTCTACACAATGTTTCTCCTCTACATAGATTTGCTCACTCTACTTTTTTTGCTCCAATCATATTGGACTAATTTCAGTTTGTTAACTATATTATTTGCTCTCAGCAGTTTTATGCTTTTGCACAGCTATTTTGTTTAGCCTAGAAAATCTCTGCTCTTATCACCAACCACCAACACAATTTCTTTGCCCAGCCCAACAATATTTATTTGTTGAAAGGTTCACCAGGAAATCCAATACTGTACCATCTTTCCCTTGTTAGGGTTTCACTGAAGGCCATAAATAAAGGCCATGCATTCATTTTTTGAGTTAGGAGCTGATCGACAAATAAGGTGCAGAAGACAAAGAGAGGGGAAGCCAAACTGACTGAAGAATATGATTATAAATTGGCAGCTAAATGGACTTCTACAACTCTCCCTGAATTGGACGTAATCCCTCCAATTGTAGGCATCGTGAAGAAAAGGGAAAAGAGAAGAACTGACCTGAGTCTCTTCTCATGAACTGATGAGTCCGACAAGTCACTTTTCCCCTTGGGGCTGGAGAGAAACTGAGAGACTTCCTTCTAACACTTTCCTACCCAGGAGTTTGAATAGAAATTCCCTCCTATCTCTATCCACTTTCCCTTTGAAAAGTTAGGGATGTGGACTAGTGTATGTCTCCAGTGTCCCCAGCTGTGTATTCCTTTAACTCACTGAGTTTGTTCTTTAAGTCTGTGGTCAGCTATTGGTGTGGCTAGTCCACTAGTGGGAGGAGAGCAGGCTGGTCATGCTGTCACTTCACGGGGCCATCTCACCATAGCAGCCACTCATCCCTTAAAGTCCTGCCAGGCTTACAGTGGGCTGTTTAACTTTTGTCTTCAAATGCCTCTGAAATGCGCCAGAATGGAACTAACTTCAAAGTCCTTCTGAATCCTGGGTGGGAAAACTATGCTTTATTTAGTTTTCCATCCTGATTTACAACTGGACCTGTTTTCTAAAAACTATCCTGAAGAAGTGCCAAATTTTAATAAAAACTATCCCCTATGATGAAGAGCATGGATGCAAAGGAAGTCTAAAAGTTACATCCCCTTCTCTATACGAGTTAAGACAAAATAAAGTACACAATTCTTTTCATTGTTGACAGGATTACAGATGTCCCCCAATTTTCTTCCCCTTTACCCCCCTCCTCCCAGCCCTTGCCCCACCCCAGGCTTTCACCACACTATTGTCTGTGTCCACTAGTATGCATTTATGTATGTAAATTCGTTGGTTAATCTCTTCCCATCTAACCTTCCCCCCCTCTGAGATATATCAGTCTGTTCCATGCCTCCAAGCCTAAAATTCTTTAATCATGGTCACCTAATATCTTATTCTGTTCAGTCTGACTTTAAGAGATCCCCAGTCTGGGTAGAGTTGCGATGAGGAGACAGCTACCTGGTATGTCTTCTACTAAACAGTATAGTTTCTGATTCATGTTCAACCTCATGCCTTACTTTATGTGCCATATTTTAAAAAATATTTGGACACAAAAGAATATCACAACATCAATTCCACTGTATAAATTTAAAAATTCAAGTCAATCTCCAGCCTCTACAGAGATACTGTTCCCAGAACCAGTACTCTATGCAACCCAGACCCATGATACTCTTGCCACATATGAGAACAGAAACTTAGTAGCTGAGGGAAAGAGGAGCGATAAAGGGAAACCTTGGTTTTAGACTTTTGCCATTATGCCTGTTAATTCATGTGCGTTATTTGAAGGCTACAGTCTGTGAAATTAAACTGTTTTGAAAAAAGTCTCCCATAAGTTGAATTGTAGCACTATGTTTGCCATTTGTAGGAGGAGAGTGGGGAGGAAAGGTCCACCCATGCATCATCTCAACTCTCAGAGAACAGTGTCTCAGAGACATCTCTGCCTTTATTTATTTATTTATTTATTTATTTATTTATTTATTTATTTTTAAATCCTCACCCAAGGATATTTTTCTATTTATCTTCAGGTAGAATGTGAGGGAAAAAGAGAGAGAGAGAGAGAAACATTGATGTGAGAGAGACACATCGATTGGTTGTCTACTGCATGATCCTGACCAGGGCCGGGGACTGAACTGCAACCGAGGTACATGCCCTTGACTAGAATCGAACCTGCAACTCTTTGGTCTGCAGGCCAACACTCCAACTGCTGAACCAAACTGGCCAGGGGTCTGCCCCTTTTAAAGACATTGGAACTGAGCACAAGCAGCAACTTCAGTCACCAGATCTTATTAGACACGCCTTTCTTCCCATCTGGCATATGCAAAACCTCTTATTTCTGCTTTCCTCTCTAAATTCCTGGCATTCGGGGCTGTGTTGTATGTTTTGTCTAGGAGCACAGTAGCTCCACTCTTTTCATGTGAGCAGGCATTTCAGTCTTGTAATGTAGTGCTCATTATCTGTCCCTCCTTGATTTGTTTAGGAAGCTTGACTGAGTAATCTAGGTACATTTCTTCTTTGCTTACTGGTTTGCAAAATAATTCATGAAGTTGTTTCTCTATGTCAATCCTTGAAGAAGCCATAGCCTTCATTCCTTTCAAGGTGCTCAATAATTGTTAATTAATTAAAAAATGGCACACTTTTGTGATCAATACCAAAGTATGAATCTCTGTAATCTAAAGCCAGGGTCAAGGCTTATGTAACCAATAAATCAGAGCACTAACCCGAGAAGACTTGGTAGAGGGGAAGATGACCCGGGATCCTACAGACAAACTAAATGAATCCGAGAGTTTAACCATGATTTTTTTCTCCATTTAGCTCTGAACTATGATTTATATAAAGAAATGTAAAATTTGGAGTATATGACCTTTAATTTCTTCTTTATGCCTAGCATGAAACACACACCAGTGTTCGAGAGCCCTCATTGAACTTAGTTGTCTTTAGAGTTTAAAGATTCAGTCTATAGTCTTCGCCGATAAATTCAATAAATGCAGTGAAGAAAATTATTCTACAAAGAAAGACCTGAAAAAGCCAGTGTATTGAAGCTCTGTTTTTTTTTCTTTTTAAACTTATCTTTTTTGTTGAAAGTATTACAGATGTCCCCTCTTTTTTCCTCATTGATCCCCTCCTCCCCACTCCCACCACCCTCCTGCCTTCCCCACACTGTCTGTGTCCATTGGTTATGCATATATGCATATAAATTCTTTGGTTTATCTCTTCCCACCCTCCTCCCCCCTTCCCTTTGAGGTTCCTCAGTCTAACAACCAATTTGTATTTCTTAATCCCTTCACCTTTTCACCCATCCCCCCAGCCTCCTCCCATCTGGCAAGCAACAAAAAGTTCTCTGTATCTATGAGTCTGTTTCTGTTCTACTTGCTCATTTTGTTTGTAGATTCAGTTATTCATAGACATGTATTTATTGCCATTTTATTGTTCATATTTTTGTTCTTCTTCAAGAAGACCCATCAACACTTCATATAATACTGCTTTGATGGTGATGAACTCCTTTAGCTTTTTCTTTTCTGGGAAACTGTTTATATGTCCATCAATTCTAAATGATAACTTTGCAGGAAAGAGTAATCTTGGTTGTAGATCATTGCTTTTCATCACTTTCAATATCTCTTGCTACTCCTCTCTGGCCTGCAAAGTTTATTTTGAAAAATCTGCTGCCAGTCTTATGGGAGCTTCTTTGTAGGTAACTAACTGCTTTTCTCTTGCTGCTTTTAAGATTCTCTCTTTGTCTTTAACCTTTTGCATTTTGATGATGATGTGTCTTGATATGGACTTCTTCGGGTTCATCTTGTTTAGGGCTGTCTGTGCTTCCTGGACTTGTATGTCTGTTTCCTTCACCAAGTTAGGGAAGTTTTCTGTCAAATAGGTTTTCAATTTCTTGCTCTCTCTCTTCCCCTTCTGGCACCCTCATGATGCAGATGTTGAAGTTGTCCCAGAGGCTCCTTACACTATCCTCCTTTTTTTGGATTCTTTGTTCTGATTGGGTGTTTTTTGTTTCCTTATATTCCAAATCAACAGTTTGCTTCTTGGCTTCACCTACTCTACTATTGAGCCCCTGTAAATTATTCTTTATTTCAGTTAGTGCATCCTTCATTTCTGACTGGTCCTTTTTTATGCTCTTGAGGTCCTCACTAAGTTTCTTGACATTCTCACTAAGTTCCTTGAAATTCTCATTAAGTTCCTTGAGCATCCTTATAACCAATATTTTGAACTCTGCATCTATTAGATTGCCTATCTCCATTTCATTTATTATTTTCCTGGAGTTTTGTTCTGTTCTTTCATTTGGGACATGTTTCTTTGTCTCCTCATTTTGGCTGCCTCCCTGTGTTTGTTTCTATGTATTAGGTAGAGTTGCTATGTCTCCTAGGCTTCCTAGGGTGGCCTATTATAGTAGGTGTCCTGCAGGGTCCAGTGGCACAGCCTCCCTGGTCACTTCAGCTGGGCCCTTGAGGTGCACCCTTCATGTGAACTGTCTACCCTTCTGTTGTAATTGAGTCTTGATTGGTGCTGGCATGGCAATAGGAGGGATTTACTCAGGCTGATCAGCTTCAAGGACTGGCTGTGCCCACTGACCACTGACCTCTGACTACCTTGGAGGATCAGCTGTGCAGGGCCCACCACACAGAGCAAGACTTACTTCAGCAGCACTCTGGTACCCACTGAATCCACGCCTTGAGTGTGTCGCTTGTGGAGGTGGTTGGATGGTGGTATTTTGATGTGATCTGAAGCTGTCCACTGGGTGTCCTGGCTCTGGGACAAGGTCAGCTACTGCCTGTGTTCTACCTGGAGCCACTAGGCATAAGCTACAAAGTGATCTACAGATGGCTGCTTCTTGTGCTGGGCTTGGAGGTGCCCAGGCAAAACCAAGCTGTGAACCAAGGCTGGCTGCTTCTAGTGCCAGGCCAGGGACCAGTTAGCTAGAGGTATGGGGCTTGCTGAGGCCAGATGCTGTTTGTTTAAGATAATTTAGAAAAATCTGAAGCAAGAGCCAAGACAAGCCAATCCTATGGTAAAGCCACTGGAAACACTTGGGTGGACCTGAAAGTTGGGTGGGACAGGGCCTCAGGGAATCACCAGGGTGGGGCAAATAGTGTGAGCCAGGTTAATGGAGTTCCAGATACAGTGCCTGTCAGCCTGCCCTATAGGGGAAGGGCTCACCAAAGGAACAGTGGCCTCCGCCAGCACGTCTGTCCAGGAGAAAGCTGCCTCTCCAGCTCTCACCCCAATGCCAAACAACTCAGTTCTTCCCTGTATGTCTCTGGTATCTTTCAAGCTGCCTCCCCCATGCTGGAGCCTGGAGGAAGCAGGTTTGAGTAAGTCCCTGTGCAGACCTTTTAAGGGGAACTGCTTGGAACTCCAGATGCCTCAGCCTCCCTCAGCCTCAGTTCCGACTGGTTTTTACATCCAGAAGTGATGGGGACTTCTCTTCCTGGCACTGGAACACTGAGCTGGGTGCCTGATGTGGGACAGGGACCCCTCATTCCTCAGAGAGGACTTTCCTAGCCGAGGTATCCTCCTGATTTTTATCCTCCACCTGGGTGTGGGACAGCCCGTCAGTGCCTCCGCCCCTCCCACCAGTCTCGATGTGGCTTCTTTAATTTGGTAATTGTAGGACTTCCATTTAGCTTGATTTCAGAATGATGGTTGTTCTGTAGTTTAGTTGTAATTTTGATGTGGTTGTGGGAGGAGGCAGTACCTGTTCACCTACGCTGCCATCTTGACCGGAAGTCGAACCTCTATCTTAAGGTGAGGTTTAGATAGGATGCATATACTCTCTTTCCTCTGACCTGATCACTTCTTAAATCACATCAAGGTCAGTCACTGCACAGTCCCTGGTTGTTACAATACCCCAAGTGTCACTATTCTCTATCACAAAAGACGAAGCTGCCATGTGGCTAAACTTACTAAAGCAATGACGAATTTCAGTGTCTCCTAAATTTAAGCCAAAAACCTCAACCTCTCTATTTGGCAATGAATTCATTTGGTTGTGTTTTTTTTTTTTAATCCTCACTGGGGGACATGTTTTTTCCATTGATTTTCAGAGAGAGAAAAGCATTGATTGGTTGCCTCCTGCACATGCCCCAATCAGGCCAGGGAACAAACCTGCAACCCAGGTATGTGCCTTTGACCAGGAATCAAACCCGCAACCTTTCAGTGTGTGAGACCGACACTCTAACCGCTGAACCACACCAGCCAGGGCTAATTTGGTTCTTAAATGCCAATTTTCTTCTCAGATATCTGGGTTATAACGATCACTAGTAAATAAGATACTTATTTTCTCTTCTGAGTTTAGAATCTATTGAGAAATTAGGCCTGGGACAGATAGATCAATATAAAAATATAAGCTCAGTTTTAGTTCCATAAGGCTGACTGGAGAATATGATTTAGCTCAGATGCTGAAGCCTGAATTGAACTAACCTTTCACCACTTCTGGATTTTCCCCATGTAGGGGGTCAGAGTCCCTCTGCTGAACTCTTCTTGGGGGTGTGAAGACCATGGTGCACAACCCGTTGAGGCTCTTTATTCAAAAAACAGAAACCAGAGGGGTTACGCATGCTTAGTTCTGCTCCCTATCCAACTCCCCATTCAGCCCAGCATTCTGTCACTGAGGGAGAGGTGAGTGAGTGGGCAGAGAGCAGATGAAAATGAGAGGAGTGGGGAATTCATGTCCTGGTTCCAAATCCCCTACCTAAGTAAATGCTTCCTGTTCTGAGCTTTGCAGAAACTCTCCTTCTCATTTTATCTGCCTTCTGATATGTAACATTCTTGAAGGCAGGGATTCTGTTCGCCTTGCTTATCGATGTATGCTGGCATCTGGCACCGTGCTGGCACTGAGGGAACATTTGCTCCATGAATACATGATTGCATGGTATCACTACTGTGGAATTCTGGGATAGCACATTACTCAATAAACCTGGTTGTACCAATTGGCAATGGTTTCGCCTAGAGATCCAGATAGAAGGCATTCCTCTGCTCTCTTTCCATAGCACAAGAATAAATAGCATGGCTCTGATACAGAGATATTCACTGTGTCACTGTCCCCTGTGTGTCCTATTTCTGGCGGTGCAGATTATCACTGAATAGCCCCAGGGACCCATCAGTCATTCTCTTCTCGTCCTGTGCAGTGGCAACAGGATAATATTCTAGGTATCTGTCCCTGGAGACTACTGCATAGTTCTCCGAAATATCACCTTCTCTTTGAATGGCAAGTTAACTGGGTATCCTCAATTAAAAAACATTGTGCACAATCTTTATTTTATTTCTTTTTTTTAATGCTCTATTTTTAATATAAAGTTGTAATTCAAAAGCTTTCACTTTGGCGACCACATGGTCTGAACACAAGTTTCCCAATAAGCATACATACTTTTAAGGGAAATGGTTGCTCTAATTTCATGAGGATATGTTGGCATCAGACATACGGGAATAAAAATTGAATAGAAGAGAACTCCTTATATCACCTCAAAGGACTGGGAGTGACATTTTTAGTAGAAAAATTGAATAGATCAAACATAAAATTGGATGGAGGCTTTTCAATCTATCCTATTCAGTAGCTGGTATGATATGAGTAAGGTTTAGTGAAGAATAGACTGTCCTTCATAAAAATTACTGTCATTTATAAGGTACTTAATATATGTGACATGCATGGTGCCTTATGCTTACTGCACATGATTCAATTGTTCGTTATAATCTGTGATTCAGGTATTCTTATTCTCATTGTACAGATGAGGAAACTGAGGCTTAAGGAGATTACTTAATGCACCCAAGGTTACGAAGCAGTGTTATGCAGCAGTATTAGAACACAAGTCTGTTTCTGGAGGCCATGCTTAGTTCCAAAGAGGAAAGGAAGTATAAAGTGTTTGGATTGGATCTATTTTAGGGTTTAAAGTAAAAACCCAAGAGAAGAGTTCCCAAAAGTTCATACATTATCCTGCCCAGTTCACCTGGTATGGGTAAGTTTTAGCAGAAACAGAATATGCAACAGCTTAGTAAAGTTTCCTTTGCCAGCCCTGGCTGGTGTAGCTCAGTTGGTTGAGCATCATCCCATGCACCAAAAGGTGGTGGGTTCGATTCCCAGTCAGGGCACATACCCAGGTTGCAGGTTTGATCCCCAGTCAGGGAACATGCAGGAGGCAACCGATTGATGATGTTTCTCTCTCACATCGATGTTTCTCTCTCTCTCTACAAATAATTAATAAATTTATTTTTAAAGTTTCCTCTGCCATAAGATATTCAAGGAACAAGCATGGAGGTAATGAAAAGCTGTACAACTATTTGGAGTATAGCCTAATTCTATTAATATCCTGGAGTAGAGCCTAATCTGATCGGGATTGGATGAGGTGATAGCCAAAAACTCTAAGCAGAAAAATCCCAATGAAACTGTTCACCCTGTAGCAGATGGCCAGTGCAGGGGGCTCCTGCTTCAGTCTCGACTTGATCCTGTAGGCCTTCCTTGGTGATGAAACGGTACTCTGACAGTGAGGAGGGATGAGCAGGGTCAGCTGGTTTGAGAGGCTGTTGAGTTTAGAATATAAACAGTGTCTCTGAGGTCTCATCAAAAGTACTATTTACTACTGGAGTCATGTACATACTACCTAGCAATAGCACATCTAATTTCTATAAAATGACAGCTGTCCTTCTCTTTCACTTATAATTTTTTTCTTTTTTGATATTACTTAGCTCTTAGGGATATTTGTAGCACACAGAACCATGCCTGTAGTTTTAAAATAATTTTGCTGAGTTGCATTTTTAAGCCTGTGTTGCAATTTAATTACTTGTGTGGTCATAAAAAGCAGACTGGATTAAGGTAAATGCATTTGACAAAAATATCACATAAAACTATAAACCAACCAGAGGTCTCTCCAAAGGAGGCACAGAGCTGGCGAAAGCTTAGATTTCTCATACTCACTAAATGGCTTCTGAGAGGATCACTTGGATTTTAACAGTCATCTTCATAGTATCAGAGTTAAGGCAGACATAGCCTCTGATCAAATTCAGAAATACTTTGTACAATGTCTTGGAAAGTGGTCATGTAGATCTTTAAACATGGAAAGTCTTGTTGGTTGGGGAGATAGCCAATTCCTCTAACAGCCATATTGTTTTGAGGCTGATTTAATCACTGTGAAGTTCTTTTTTATACTAATTCAAAACATGCCCATTGTAATTTAGGATAATGGAACTGAAAAAGATTTTAAAATTCATTTGGCAAAATATCTCTTGTTATAATAAGAAGTTCGTTCACTCACTCTACAGAGAAATATTGTGAATCCACCATGTGCCCTGTGTTGTTACAGGTACAAGGGATATAACAGTGAATATCACAGACAGAAATCCCTCACGTATAGGGCACGTTGCTTTTCAGTTGACTTGCTCAAAGTCATACAGTGTTGGAAAGAAATAAAAAAAGACTTCCTTTTATTTCTTTGTGCTATACATGTTACCCCTTTATTTACTCTCCTTCCTCATTTCCCAATTATATCCTACTAGCCATCAAAGACTTTGTTAATATTGCCCATATTTTCCAAGTCTCCTATATGTTCCCAGAGTCCTTTTTTCATAATCCTGTAACAGTATGTTTTATTGTTTTATGCCACCTCTATTTACATATTTGTCTCTTCCAGAAGACTTTGAAGTCCTTGGTTATTACAGTTTATATGTGTTTTAACCTCAGCATCATTCTGAGTGCTTTAACTGAATGAATTAGTGAATTATTGGATATTATCTTTTTCATTTATCCATCCATTCAGTAAATATCTACTAGGTGGCTATTATTTGTCAATCACTATTCTAACTACTGGTAATCGATATTTTTTTTAAAGGCACAAAGCTTATATCAGGGTACTGAAAATGAGACAGTAAACAACAAATTAGAAAATTAAATTAAAATTTTAAGTTGTAAAATAACACATTCTATGTAAAAAATAGATGAGTAAAGGTTTTCAGGATGCTGGGGGTACAGGAAGCAATTTTAATTTTAATGGAGTCAAAGCAGGTCTTCATGGAAAGGTGACATTGGAGTAAGGACTTGAAGGAGGTAAGGGTATGATCTATGTAGATATTGAGGGAACAGCATTCTAGTAGAGGGAACAGCCACTGCAAAGATCCTCAGGGAGGAGTGTGTGCTTAGTGAGATCCAGGAGAAGTGAGGATCTCAGTCTGGCTGGAGCAGAGTGAGCAAAGAACAAGTGGTAGGAGATGAGGTCATGGGGGAGGAGGAATGGAGATAGCAAAGCCTTGTGGTTATTATAAGGACCAACTCTTACACTGGAAAACTGAGGAGCCATCAGAGCATTATGGATGGAGGAATGATATGATTTGATTTAGATTTTAACAGGATCTCTCTGAATAGTCTATTGAAAAGAATTTGTAGGTGGGCAGAGGAGATAGGCCAATTAACAGACTATTTCTATAATCCAGTAAAGAGATGATGGTGTTGAGATAGCAGAGAAGACCCTAAGAAATGGTTGAATTTGTGTTATATTAAAGGTAAAGTGAATAGAATTTGCTCTTTGTAAAAGTAGCATATGATAGAGAGGTAACAAGGATGACTTGTAAGATTTTTAGGCCTAAATGATTGAAAGAATGGAGTTGCCATCAACTAAGATTTAGAATGCAATCAATGGAGCAGATTGTGGGAGAGAATGAGGAAGCAGTACTTTTGGACATAAGTCTGAGATATTATTTGGTGTCCAATTGGAGATACCATGTAAGCAGTTAGATACATAGGAGGAAGCTTGAGGGAAAGAGTGACAGAAGGAGAATATCCTAGTTTTCTGTTTGCCTATATGTTTATGTGTGTATGCACATGTCAGTGTTGTATCAACATATAAGTAACATTATAAGTCATGAGACTAGCCCACTATGGTTTGGCTCAGCAGTTAGAGCATCAGCCCTCAGACAGTCTTGGGTTCGATTCCCAGTCATGGGCACCTGCCTGGGTGGCTGATTTGATCCCTGACCCCGGTTGGGGTCTTGTGAGAGGCAACCAATTGATGTGTCTCTCTCTTTCTCTCTCTCTCCCTCTCTCCCTCCCTCCCATCCACTGTATGTAAAAATTAGTGGAAAATATCCTCGGGTAAGATTACTAAGGCGCATGATGAAAGCTGGAAATAGAATTAAGAAGAAAAGATGGTATTGTAGTGTTAAAGAAAAAGAAGAAAGTATAAAATGGTCATTAAGGAGAATGAGGGCAGTGAATAAAGTAAGGAAATGTGTGATTTCTAAGCAGCATTAAAGGCGCATCTGAAGTTCATGGTCATAAATCTAAAGTAAGACCAGTCAGCATGGTTTATGTTTCCCTCCAGCCATGTCCAGTTGCATGGGTATGGGTAAAGTACAGCTAGAAAGTTAGGTTTAACATTTTCTATAACATTAAATACATCCTACATAAAATGTAGCTCTCTGGGACAATATGTTTAAGAAGAGAATTCTCTATGTGTCCGCATATATATTAGTCTTCTGAATGTAGAAGGTAGGACTCCAAGTGCATAAGTTAAAAGGATACAGTGAATATACACAGAGGGGAAAAAGTGTACTCTGCATAAGAAATTACCAAGATTTATAATGGATAAAGCAGGCAGTGAAGAGGGTGCTGGTGAAGGAACAGATCGGCAACATGGCAGAGCTGCCGAGGCTGGTGAAGACTGTAACTTAGGAGACATTTCTGATGACCACACAGTCAGGAAGATTTTATGAACAAAACTGACTAGTTTATATTTTTAATATTTTAGGGTAATAAAATTCAGTTACTCTAAACATTCAATAAAGTCTGCATACACGCAAAAACCAAAGTGAATGTGGGGAAAACATAAAAATCAGAGACAAGGGAAGAGAAGAGCCATGGAAAATGAGACGTGGGTCAGAGCTTAAGGGAAGCAAGAACTTGGAATGAGAACTATCAGGCAGGACATAACCCCACAGGAATGTGCAGACATATTAGAAGGACATTAGACATGACATAAAATTTATAGATTCAGATAAATTATTTATTAAATTTTAAATAATAGCAAAATATCAGCTGGTATTTCAGTTAATTAATAATCATAGCTACCAATTTTTGAATGCCTACTGTGTACGATGTATACCTACAGATGGATCTAATATGAATAAAACTTTACGACCTTGTAAGATTAGCATTATTAAGCCTTTATGATATTAAAACACCTACTTGTTTATACTTTTTATAATTAAAGTGTGCATTGCCGTTGACATAATCCCTCATATTTGTGAAATGTTTTATTAAAATGCTGACATGTCTTATGTTTGATAGTATCTTAAACTTAAGAAAATGTGGCAATGTTCTCACTCTATAAGTGATAAAACTAAGATTCAGAAAGGTTAATTAGCTTTTCTAATTTCCCACAAATGACTGAGCCAAATATTTAAAATCTAGAACCCCAAAATTCTATCTCCTCCTTTAAATTCTGGTTATTTCTTCCAGTGTTTTAGAACCAGCCCTCACTCAGCCTAGCAAGCTTAATTCCATTTGAACACCCAGGGATACACACTCATGTCATGAAAGCAAAGCGTTTTCACACAGCAACAATTCATCAGACCAGAAAACCTAGGTGTCAGCAGTGACACAGAAAGTGTCTCGGTGGTAGAGACAAAAATAAGTAATGTAGCTATCTGATTTGTCAAAGAAAGCAGAGGGGTCACAAAAAATGAGATAAATTCTGAAGAATGAAAAGAAATCTTGTTTTCTTAGTGAAGCAGAGAAATGAATAAGGAAAAAACCAAATCAGCCAGAAGTAACTGCTGGATTTGAAACACCAAAGTAAAACAATGAGTTGACAAAAACAAATGATTCAACCAAAGTGGTTGTTTCATGTAGTGAAACCAGTATTTGCAAAACCATTAGTCTATTATCAAGTCACTCGCCATATAATTCCACCAAACCTTTCAAGGAGATGTTCTTTTGTGAACCTAAGCTATTCCAACCAGCCTGAAATTGTTAAGTTTTCCCAAATACACTACATGTTTTGGGTCATAGGCTCAAGAACTGGAGGTCCATGTCCAAAATTGTGGCAGAAGAGGCCAGGAATTGACTGAAAGTGGCGTTAGATGGGTGATAAAGAAAGTAGGAGGAATGGCTAAGTCATGGGAGAGGGAGAATGCTGAGCAGAGATATATATTATATCTATGCTATAAGTATGAATACATATATATTCTGTGCTATATAGATATGTATGTGTGTGTGTGTGTGTGTGTGTGTGTGTGTGTGTGTGTATAATGAATTATAACAGTTAGCCAGGGGAAATACCAATACAACCAAAGCCACTGGGGAAGAGCTATTATTAGAAATATGCCAAGGGAATAAATCAAAATAGCAGCATAAGGTCCTAGAAGGCAAATTCAAGGCAAGAGTAAAATAAAGAGTTCTTGGTAGGACAATGACAAAGGGGACATAAGGTTAACTGAAAAAATTTTTTTTCTTTTTTTTTTTAATCCTCACCCGAGGACAGTTTTCTATTTATCTTCAGATAGAGTAAGAGGGAGGAAGAGAGAGAGAGAAACATCGAAGTGAGAGGGACACATCGACTGGTCGCCTGCTGGGGACAAACTGCAATCCTTGTGCCCTTGGCTGGAATTGAACCCGCAACTCATTGGTTCGTGGGCCAACGCTCTACCGCTGAGCCAAACCAGCCAGGGCTAACTAAAATATTTTTAACCATTTACATTCTACTTATTTTGCTACTTTGAGTTTTCTCTATTGATCACCTTCAGGAATTTCTCACCACTACTTCTACGGCTCAATGCCTTAGATGCTCTATTGCTACAATTTTGATTTCCACTCCTATCCATATTTCAACAGTCTTTGTCTAAAATGACAGTGCCCTAAAGAGCTTTCCCCCAAATCACTGGTTAGGCCACCCGGATTCCCCACTTGAGAACCGTATCATTCTTAATTTACACTCCCAGTTCCCTGCATTCTGCACAATGCTGGGTGTTCAAAGACTTTTAATTTTGTAAATCTGATGGGTATAAAAATGTGAGCTTGACCATCATGTCATAGCTTTATGACTTTTAGTTTTTACCTTCTGTTCATATCTTTTATCTGTTTACTTAATGAGTTGTTTGTCTCTTTCTTACTGATTTGTAGACTATCTTTATATGTACTGACTACTAATCTTCCACTGCTACAAGCATTGCAAGTATCTTCTCCCAGTGTATAGTTTGTCTTTTAACTTTGTTCATGAGATCAACTTACTGATATTATCACTGATGGCTTGTATGGCATGGGGTAGGATACCGACATTATGTTTTTCACATATAAGCCAGTTATTCCAGATCACTTAAATTACTATCTCACCATTCCCACTGATTTCTAGTGCTACCTATGACATTTCCAATGTTCTGTATATGCATGAGTCTATTTTGTATTATGATTAACGTTTTTCCTGACTGATTAAAAGTCCTATATAATCAAATCATATAGACTTCAGGTGTGTACACTATAGTATAACAGCACTAAACGCACAGATTCAAAGACACTTCGAGCTTGAAGTTAATATATCTTTTTTAAAATCTGATTATATAATTTTATAGATAAGAACACCCACTCCCAGAGAAGCTAAATGAGTTGCCTGGGGTAACACAACAAATCAATGTTGAATCCAGTTGTAGAAATATGTTCATTCCACACAACAAGTACTCAGCCTATCATTAGATTGATTTACTGTTTGAATCAAATAATGGCCTCAAACTAAATTGAACGGGGGAAATGTGATTTGTTGAATGCCTATCATGTATTAGATACTGTGCCAATGTTTCCCTAAAACCTGCAAGTGACTTGCCTTTGAACTTTGACCCCTGAGTTCTAGCTTGTGTGCTCTTTATTCTGCCTCTGTACCAAGACTGATTATTCTGAGAATACTCTTAGTCTGATAAGAAGATTCTATTCAAACTCAGCTCCTACATTGCTGTAGTGCAATTTTTTCCAACATACAGAAGAGTGTTACAAAACCCCTGAATTATACATACATGTATATTATACAGGAACTATACAAATAGAATATCTCCTTAGAAATGCAAACTGAAACTGTCACCTACTTCCCTGCTTCCATATATTTACTCCATAGACATGTTAGGAATCCACAATGACATAGATCACCCTTATGAATTGCATACCTGTCTAATAGGGTCTTACAGGCTAATTGTGGAATGAGCTCCTAAAAAATTATTATTCAGTTGTAATGTTATTAAGTAGAAAAGAGTACAGAAGTTATGGAAAAGCACAAAAAGATCAGAACTGGCCAATCTACACGGTGGAGTCCAGGAAATTCTCGTGAGTGAGAATATATGAACTGAACTAAAAGCTCAGGAAGGAAAACAAGTATTTTTTCATAGATATAGATGTTGATATGGAACATGATGAAATGTTGTGTTAGTTAGTAATGCGTCAAATTTTCCTTTCCAAGATCTCTCATTATGATCAATATCAATACGTATTAAGCAGTCCATTATTTTACAGGTACCTTGAAGGCCCAGGAAATATGGAGCAAACGATATCAATCTGATTCCTGTTTTCAAAGGTAAGATATCTATATAATTAGTTATTCAAATAAGTACACTCTGAGATTGCAAAGGAGTATTAATAATAACAGTGTGGCAACAGGTGTGGCTCAAGACTGTGCTGAACTAATGGAATTTATGTTACATACGTGAAGGAAAAGATCAGTTTGCAATGTGACCATCTAGTAGGTTATGAACCCTTTCTGAGGTGTAAGTGAAATTTCTCCAGAGACTCGGGACAGGCCTCATCAGCATACAACCTGTGCAGCGGCACAGGGCACCTGAACCTAAAAAAGCTCTGTAGTTGGTTTCAAGCTCTGTGGTCACTGTCTTGAAATTATGAATATTTTTTAACAAAGGGCTCCACATTTTCATTTTGCCTTGGGCTCTACAAATTATGTAGAAAACTCTATGTAGAAAATATAATTTAATGTGATTTAGCAAAAAGATAAGCAGAATGCCAGAGGATTCAGGAACCATATGGTATGAGACGGGTTGAAGGACCTGGAAATGGTGAGCTAGATAAAAAATACCTAAGGATGAATTAACAACTGCCTTAAGACAGTGAAAGTTCAGATGGTCCAAAGAAGAAGTAAAGTTTCCAGTGCAGTTCTACAAGGTGAGACAAGAACAATTCTTGGAAGTTATAGGAAAACTGAGAAAAGGCAGAATTTTACTATAGTGGAAAGTAAGACATCATTTATATGTAAACTACCCAGTATCAGAGGTAGTAAACCTGAGACTTGGTGACCATTAAGATTTGATTGTTGCAAACTAATTTTTGCATTCGTTAGGAGGAGAAAAAATGAAATGAAATATATTGAAACTTCCTTGTCAAAAGACCCATTTAGGAATTCCAAAAAGTGGAGCAAGGAAACAAAACGTAATCTGCTTCAAATTATCTGTATACATTTTTTGAGTAGAGAATATGAAGAAAAATTGTAGAAGATGGTCAGTGTGCTCACTCAAATTATCTCAATGAACACACAAATCATACTGACCTTACTTATGGTTATGTATGACTCTTGAGACAGGACTTTAAATTTAGCAAATAATAATAATAACTCAATATTCAACAAGTCTAATTTGTGAGTTAAGACTTGTTATGCCATTTTATAGATGAGAAAACTGAAGCTGAAAGAATTGACTTTTTTTTAAACATACACCTAGCTAACAGAATTAATTGGTTTATTTCTTCATTGAAAAACTATTCATTGGGTACCTAGTCTATTCAGGCACTATGCTATGTGCAAATATGAACAAGATACAGTGGAGCCACACTGTAACAAACTAGCCAGGATATAGTATCCTTTTTGCTATGTTATGTTCTAAAGGAAATTCTCAAATTTTCTATGTGGCAAGCAATTTTTATTTTGGATAATTCTGATTGGCCTGGATCATGTTTATTTAGCCTTTATTTCAAGCCTATATGAGACTTGTACTGTGATAATCAGGAAGTGAATAAGATATATACCCTGTCTTTCTAGAGGTATAGCAGACATAGTCCTGGATAAATAACTGATTAAAATACAAAGCCAAATGAAATAAATAGTAAGTAAATTTTAAAATATCAGAGAACAGAAGAAGAGGGAGAGTTAAACATGACTGGGTTATCAGAAAGGTTTCATGATGAAGGTAAGCTGAGAACCATGATGTTTGGGCAAAAGTTGGAATTATGAGAATACATTTCTAAAGAGGACACACTATGTTGTATCAACTCACATATCCATAGTACTAAACACAGTAACCAGCATATGTTCAGTTAACCAATACTGTTTATTAAATTAATGAATACAAAATTATCATATTTTATACAAATTATAAAATATTGTAATTTACTAGTTTGTATTTAATGTTGAACAAGGAGAAAGATCAAAATCATAGAGTTATGAATATTAATGGAATGTTTGGATAGTGGACAGATTGATGAGTATGAATGGTAAGTAGTATGAGTATGTTTTGGACAAGTGCTTATTCAAGAAAGAGGAAATGATACGTAGAAAGACAAGTAGGAATCAATTTGTGGAAAGACTTACTTTTTAGATGAAGGTTAAAGTGAACTCAGTAGGAAATGACAAGACTAACTTTTAGCACCCACTACTTATCACAGTGTCTTAAACAATAGTACACAATATGTTTTTGCTGAGTGAATAAATTAAAATGTAAAATAATAGATGAGGAAAAGTGACATTTATCAGGTTATTCAGCAAATATTATTGAATGCTTTTCTGTGCTAAGTACTGTTCCTCAAGAGTAAGAATGAAATGATTTTTATCTTCATAAACCTCACCAGCTAATGTGAAATATACACAGATATCAGCAAGCAATGAACACATTGTATGAGATGAGTACTATGGTGGTAAGAAAAGAGAAAGTCCTTTGGAAAACATTACAGAGATTTCCTAAGCCAGCTTATCTGATTTATTTTATTTTTTATTTTTCAAGAGAGAGGACAATTAATAGAAAAAAAAAGTAGCATCTATGTTAAGGCATGAACTATGAGCAGGAATTGGGAAGAAGGAAGAACAGAGTGTGGAAAGGTTCAGAGGATAGAAAAATTCAATAAAATATTTAAAGAAGGCAATAGAAAGAGCCAATACTAGACATGGAGAAAGGAAAGAGAAGACAGATAAAATTGGGAAACTGAGAAACTGAATGCCAGAATGCCAGTGGGGTGAGTATAGCGATTGTTTGCAGGAGAGGTAACCAAGGCAGTGGCTATGTGAATGGGAAAGGGGGATGACTTTGTAGCTTCCACAAACTCAATGTTCAATAAAGAATGCGTGACAATAAGATTTTGATTGCTTATATTGGGTTAAAAAGATAGAGAAGAGAAGATGGACTCAGGTTTCTAGTTTGAGGGATTAAAGTGATGTTGACAATATAATTTGAAATTGGAAATATGGTCATTGAGAAGATGTTAAGATTAAATTAGTAAATTTAATTTTGTACATAACTTGGTTAAAGATTCTGTCTGCCATCCCTTTGGGGTTGCCTGGCAGAGTGTACATATATATAGAGCTCAAACATCACAGTGTTAAAGGGCCATCCTGGAAGAGTCTTTTTCATCACACCACATGTAACAATATTTACTTTTCAAAGAAAACAAATGGAATTAAAAATGGTGACTATTTTTTATTGTTCATAAGTAAGTGATTGCCCTTTCCAAAAAGGTAGGCTGCTTCTCTCCATTAAGAGATTACACAACATCTGCTAATCTCCTGCCATCACACCTTTGACAAAGACCTGAATGAAGTATTTCTTGGCATTTGTTTAATGGAGCATTAAGAGAAAGTAAAAACATTTCACTGGATTTGGTCTCTTGATGTCCTCCAATGTCTTTCCAGCTGCAACCAGAGAAATCAAAATATAGTTTAGCCCAAAGAGGGAGGCATCCATTATTCTGAGGACTATTATGAGAACATTTATAAAGACAGATAGAACATTTGAGTTGAGCATTATCTGGACAAATAGTACTTGAGTCCATGGGAAAGAATAAACGAAGAGAAACAAAGACACAGTGAGAGAGGGACTAAGAGGAGGGAGAGGGTAGGAAGGGATAGAAAAGGGAAGGGAGAAGAGAGAAGAGAGAAAGGCTGAGATGAGCAAACTGAATATTCTGAAGAAACAGAGTTTTAGGAGTGAAGAAGAGAAAAGTGAAACAAGTTCAATGTAAAGTGACGAAGAATGGTTGAAAGGATGAAGATAGAGGTGGGAACACTGGATGTGACCTCCAGGAGTTCTTTAGTTATTCTGAGAGAACCGATTTTACAAGCGTTCCAAGTTGGATATGGAAAGGAAATCACTAAGTTTAGAGACAATATTTATGATAGTAGTGATAGATATGAGACAAGATACAGGTTGTATGGGAGGGTGAATATTATAGATATTGAAGACAAAATCAGATTTTTACAATGTCATGGGATATTGCTCTGAGCTGATTCCTGTACTTAGCCTTCATAGCAGCAATAAGGTCTAGTGGGATGACAAAATTAGCCTCTTGTGGAGAGTCTATTTCTCACACAGTCCATCCCTCATTATTTTGAGTAGAGAACAAAAATCAAATACATAAGTTCAGTGCATTTCAGTCATTCAGGTTAATTCTTTTAATACAGATATATTGGCCAGATATCTGACACTTACATTCAATCATTTTTCAAGTCCAGTTAGTCCTTAATCCTAATTATGTCTGATCTGATTTAAAGTGAACAGAAATTCATTTTCAACTGAGTAAACAGGAACCAGAGAGCTTTTGTTATTTGTTGGAACAAGCCTTGTTAAATAGCAAGCATCTGCTCTCCATTCCGATCATTATTTGTAGGTTTTAAGGGTCTAGATTAGAGTTGTCAGATTTCACTTTGTTGGATAATTAAGTCAGAAAAATGAATTAATAAGAACAGCTCAAATCTGTCTTGTCTTGCAATTTTCTAGTGCATCCACTAGCTTATTTGATTCTGATAATGCTGAGAGGTAAGTAATGTCTTTCTCTTCATCTCTATGATGGGGATAAAAATTATATACTCCTCATAAGGTTGTAGTGAGGAGTAAATCAGCTAATAGATGCAGGGAGTTTAAAATTGTGCCAGGCACATAGCAAATATTCAATAAATGTTAACTGTTTTTGTTGATCCTGTTATTGTGATTATTCAGTTCAGTGTGCTTTGTACAGTCTGAGCCACACTGAAAGAAGAGAGAGAGAGGGAGAGATTATGAGAGGGAGAGAGGGCAGGAAAATGAAAGAAAAGAGGGAGAAAGGAGTAATGCCAGACATATAGTTGAGAGGATCTGAACTTTGCCTATTGGAAAAGGCTATTCAGGATAGTGCTATGTCATTAAGTAGAGTAGATGGAAGCAGATACATTAAACTGGTATTGATTAGCTTTGTAAATATCTATCCTCTTGCAGTCAGTAATGGGAGATCATTGAGATTGGAAGGCAGTGTGAGAAGACAGGGTGTTCAGGGATTAAACTGCAGGACTAAGAAACACTGACCATCTTTATGACCCTGTGTGTGTGTAATTAATCTTTCTCTACTAAGGGGAGTTAAATAACAATTTCTTATATTTATCTTACAATGAGGCCACCAAAGTAAAGTCAGAAAGGCATTCACATAGGATGAATAAGATAATGAAGAATTTCAACAAACTGAGCTCTTGTAGTTGTTTTATTTAGCCTCAGTTCACATCCTTATCATGCCTCATCGGGATGATTTTATAACATCTCATTTTCCAGTTCCTCCTCCCCTCAATCCATGTGCCATGCTGTGTACCAGACACACATCTGATCAAGTTAATTCCATAGCCAAGTGAATAATCAAGTCAATCACTATAGGATGGATGTCACCATCTGAGACTAGAAACCTTGTTGGAGCTTATTCATTTTTGTCCTCATCTTTACAGAACATTATTCATTATATCCTTGTCTTTATAGGGGTCATGCAGACTAATTTTCCATTGCTGTTCTACCATCACTTGTGCTGTGACCTCAGAAAAATTGCTTCACCTTTTTCCAGGCACATTTTCCTGACTTGAGCGGTGATTCTCCATCATGGGTGATTAGGCATCCCCGGAAACATTTGTCAATCTCTAGAGAGATTTTTTATCTTTACAGTTGAGGAAAGGGGTGCTATTGGCATCTGATAGGTAGAAGCAACAGATACTGTTAAACATCAAACAGTGCACAGGACAGCCCATCAACAGAAAGAATGATCCATTCTCAAATGCCAGTAGTGTTGAGGCTGAAAAGTTCTGTGTTATGGAGATCATAAAACTACTGACTCTTTGATTGTGACAGGTACAAGGTAAGCACCATACAGTGCCTGGCATTCATAAACACTCAACAAATGTTCATTTTTGTTGCCTGTCCAGTCTTATTTTCTGCCTTTCTGATTCCTATGTTTATTTTTTAACAAAACCGTCTTTAATGCGTACTGTGTGCCAAGCACTTTAAAAATGATAACTGATTTCATCCTCAAGCTAGCCCTGTGAAGTAAATTCATGCCCATTTTAAGATGAAGAAACTGACACAAAGGGGGTTGAATGTGTTGCCACAAGTGACAGCCTGTAAAATGCAGATGTGGCATTTCACCAATGGCAGTCTGACTCCAGCGTCGGGGTTCTAACAAATGTCTTGTGCTGCTTTCCTAGCCCTGACTGTCCTTACCAAGTCACTTCAGACTTCTGTTTAGTTGCACGCTATTGCACGTATGTCCATACCACTGAGCAAGAAATGCTAAGCTTTTTAGAAACAGAGGCACGTTGTTTCTCTTAGAATCCCCTGTAACCAGCACAGTGCTCAGCACGAAGTAGACGTAGACGAATAAATGAACCAATCCATCAGTCCGTCACCAGCGATCTCTGGCGCAGTCTTCCTTCCAGTCGTGAGTGCAGGATCAAGGAGACAGTGCCAGGCTCCAGAGCAGAGAAAAGTCTGCCGATCCTCCCAAGGGCTTTGTCTTTGTCTTTTCTTATGGCTTCTTTAGCTTGGGCTCCAGCCACCTCAACTAACCAAAACTGACCCTGAGTGACTTCATGGGTACTGAGCTCCCAGGGGCTTGATGAAAATGTTTTTGAAAAACAGACACAGTTGAATCCCCAGCATTTGGGAACTGCACAAGCTCTAACAGGGGCATATTTCGGTTCTTAGCAAGCATCAAACAAACAAGCATGTCTATTACCTTTTGAGTAAGTAGGTAGGAAAATTATTAAAGCCTTCCCATCTGTTTTTAGTGGCATAATTCTATAATGTGAAAAGAAAAAATAACATCCTCCTTATATGGATAATGTTCCAATATAAATATTATTTTAAGGCCCAGAACTTGGATTCAGAAGAGTGGGGTTTAAATTCCAGCTCTGCAACTTCCAAATTGTGTGACCTTGGCCATGCCAATTAACCTCTTTGTGTTTCTGTTTCTTCAATATGAAAGAAAGAACATTAATACAGACACAAGTGCCTATACACACACAAATGCACACATGCACACAAGCCATACAGGACTAATGCAAGGATCAAATAAAATGAAATATATGGAAGTCCCTTGAAAAGTTTTACTAAAAAATGCATGAGTTTAGCTAATATTTGGAAAGTAATGATCATCCTTGTAATCCCCAGAAAAGGAATAGGCTAAAAGAATGATTTAGGAGTGTTCACAAAACACATCTATAGTAGTTTTAAAAATTGACCCCAAAAAACTGGACAGGGCTGATGATAGCTGGTAGGATGCCAAAAGTTTCACATTTGAGAAAAGCACAGATTTCACTTAATCTTTTCATTTTTATTTAGCTTCATAGAGCCTTCATTTTTAAGAGTAATTTATCAGTATGCTCAGTCCTATTCTCTCCCTCCCAGCTGCCCTCACTTTGACCTTCATGGCAGAGAGCAGCCATCACGTGAAGAGGAAACGCCACCAACGGTTCTGTGTGTACGCAGGGTCTTGTCCTCAGCCACTCCTCACTCCGAATCTGTGGTGTTCCTGGATGCAGACTTTGGTTCTGTAAAATGTTTTCTTGTTTCTTTGCATAATTATAACCTTGCCCTTTACAAAGACTGCCTCCTTAACCAAACTTTAGTCAAGCTCACCTGAGCCCTTTGTGACTTGACACTTTCATGAGCCTTGTCCGGAAGAGAAAGAATCTTGCTAAGTCAGTTTAGTGAGAATCCCTCACCCTATGTATGTGATCATCTGTGATCATCTGTGATATCTGATCGAATTTCTCATTCCCCACAATCCCTCAGGTGACATCTGAGCACCCTGGCCTGCCTTCAGTAGGAATCCTGTCCAATCTGTGTAAGCAGAATCCCCTTTACTTCTGATATCTCCTTCTAGTGATTTTCCATCCATAGACCCTTACTCTGCTCCATGACTATAAATCCACACTTATCCTTGTATTCAGAGTTGAGCAAAACCCCATTATAGCAGCAGTGCCTTGAATGAAGTCTTCCTTACCATCTTTCACAAGACTCTTTAATAAGAATACTTGTTTCTTTAATACTCTTCAGATTTAATTCACTGAATTGGGTCTTTTTAACAGTAATACTGGTTTCTGCTCATGGTTATGCTGCCTCATGCCACCCTTTGAGAAATAACCCCCCCCCCATCCCCAAGATTCAACTCAGCACTGAGTTCATGCAGACTTATGCCAGCCTCCAGATTGGGCACCCAACGCATTGCACTCTTCCTAAAATTGTAATTCTGAATATACGTGCTTCATTATAGCCTATAAGGGAAAGTTTGCCAAACTTGGTAGTACATGTGAAATTCTCTAAAGATGTATTCTCATTCAGGAAAAGTCATGGACCCACATGAGAACCTTATGATTATATGGTAAAATTCACTTACTGAGAAATTCTGCCATGATCCTTTTTTTTTTTTTTTTTTTTTTTTTTGTCTCTGACCAAATAAATCAGTGAATGCATCACTCTTCCTTTTACCCAACACAAATTTTAAAATAAAATAAGTGCCAGTTGAAGCCAAAGCAGCTCATGCTTTGCAGACACAGTATTTTCACACTGGAGTTTATAAAGCCCGTTGCCCTACTTTGGCATCGATTGCTAACATACCTCACTACTAATACCTGCAGAGGAGCAGCACTAGTCCTAGCTGCCACTCAGTTCCCAGTCTCAGCCACCTAGGTACAGGTTGTGGGGAAACTGAACCAGCCAAGCTAAGCAGATGGAGCCTTTAGGACCCCATTGGGCAGGGTCATGAATGAAATGATTTTTCTCTCTGTAGCCTTTCTAGCTAATTGCCTTGTACTTTTAAAAGTCATTCTAATTCAAATTCAGTTCTTGAGCTCTCATTCCTTAAGTTCTTCTAATTTGTAGCAAAATGAGCCGAGAGAGTTTCATCAAAGATCAATTTTCAGACTCAAAGAGGGTGAGCCATATCAAAAAGGTCTATGCAGGCACAGAGTAAGGTTTTACTACTCCTAGCTAATCAGAGAAAGGAGAGTAAAAGTGGGAATTTTAGGCAATTTTGGAAGAAATTAAGATAAATATATTTTTAAGAGTACAGTAATTTGAACGTTGTGATGATAGCTTATTGTCTAATGAAGATACCTGCTCTCACCAAGGAAACTGATTTGTCAGCAGGAGCACCAGTCCACATACAGTCCTTCAGAATACTCTTTTAGCAGATTAACGACTTCCCCTTCTAATCTTGTTAACCCAATACAATGTAAGGGAAACTACGCAGGCATAAATAAAACAAAAGAAAAAAAATCTCAGCATTTCAAATCCGAAACTCTTACAATGCACAAATTCAGTTTTCTTGTGTAATCTTACATAATATACTACAAAGAGAATTGGACTAGACGAAAGCCTTGAGTTCTCTCCTCGGCTCCAAATATTGTTTCCAAATCAATTGTTCCATTAATGTATTCATTCAAGAGCCATGACTTACCCAGTGTTAACTCTGCGGTGCGCAGTGTCAGACATCGGAGACACAGTGGGCATGGAAAGGGCACAGGGCATGGTGGGGCTTAGTTTGTCATTGGAAGACGCAGAACAACAACATAAAGTGAACATATAAAGACATGTAATTTCACACAGTGGTTAGTTACATATTTTAAAAAGCAGTGTAAAAAGATAGAAAGGGGGATGTGGAGATACAGAAAATCAGGATTTAACTCTATACAGAGTGATTAGGAAAACTCTTCAATTAGGTGATGTTTGAGCTGAGTCTTGAATATGAGGAAACATTTATAAGCCTCAGTCTCCTTGTCTGAAAAATTAGCATAATGGTAGTATGTATTCTATAAGGTTGTCAAAAATATTAATATCTTGCACTGAAGACCCTTACCAATTGAATGATAGCATTTCGTAAATACTCCATGAATGATAATTATTAATGTTATTCCATTAGGCATTACAATGATGACAAGTGTGGATACAAATAAATAATAATACAAATAGCAAATGTTCTCCGGAGAGAATGAAGTCAGGTGATATCACTGTTGAAAATGCACAATTAATTAAAAAACTAAGTGGTAGAATGATTATAATAGAGCAAGAAAAAACTATAAAAAATCAAAAGCTATATCATCATCTATCAGAGTTCTTTTGTTGCTGATAATCATGTTAGATCAAAATAATGCTGCTTATTTATAAATACCTTTTATCTGCATACCTTAACTTGCTTAGGTCATAGATGGGGGTAAAAGCTATTAATCTCTGTTGATGGCTGATCAAAACAAGCTTTGTCAGTTACAATACTACGAGGTACAATCAGAACTGCAGGTGAACTAGAGTCTTGCAGCTCATACAGAACATGATTTTCTTTTTTAATTTATTTTTCTTTACTGATTTTTAGAGAGGAAGGGAGAAGGAGTGAGAGTTAGAAATATTGATGAGAGAGAACATTGATCGGCCACCTCCTGCACGCCCCCCACTTGGGATCAGGCCCACAACCTGGGCATGTGTCCTGACCGGGAATTGAACCGGCGATCTCTTGGTGCATGGGTCGATACTCAACCACTGAGCCACACCGGCTGGGCCAGAACATGATTTTCTACCCCTTTTAGAACGCCAGCAGTGGCAGGATGGTGTAGAATGTGCGTTTGTTTGAGAGAGACAGATATCTGAGTGTCCATCGTTTCTTGACCCTGTGTAACTTTTAAGAGGACACACATCTTGAAGGCTTAGTTTTCCTACCTGTAAAAGGAATAGAGTAGTTCCTAATCACAGGCTGCTTTTGATGTTTAAGTGATGTATATACAAAATCAACTAGCATAATGTTGGTTATAGAGTGTTGAACAGGACAAATGTGGTGTCTCTCTCATGAAACTTAATCTAGTGGGTAAAACAGACACAAACAAATATGATTGCAATTGGGAAAATCCCATGAAAAATACACGAATATAAAAAGCTTCCTTAGGTTACTTGGTAGAGGGCCTAACACGATGAAAATGTCATACTTGAAAAATTGATTAGATAAGGGTGATTGATTATTACAGTTTCATAGATAATGAGGTGAGGAGAATATAGCTATAGGAAAATAAAAAGATAACTAAGACAGTTGCCTACTTCACGCTCCAGAGTCTAAAATCTGGTGGGAGATACAAAGGAAGAAACACCTTTGGCCAAAGAATAGTGCTCCTCTGTCTGGAAAGATCACCCTCTTCATCAGCTCTTCGAGGAAAGAGTGGAGACAAAATGATGTCAGGGAGGAAGGAAAAATGTCTTGCCAGTAGATCAACCATTCAACTTTGCCAGCCAAAGAGGTTACTATTTTTGTCAGAACCGAATCCTCCCCAAGGGCCACAAGAACAAGGTAGAATGCTACAACTGAACCGAAAGAGTCACAGATAAGTTGGCTTTACCCCGAAAGGAGATGCAAAGAAGAGCTTTGTACTGACCCTCTGAATTGGGAGAGTCCATGTTTCAGAAGTTCATATTTATTAAAAACAATTTGCGAAGTACTCCTATTTACTGGACAAGTTTGGAC
Source organism: Tadarida brasiliensis (assembly GCA_030848825.1). NCBI lineage: Eukaryota > Metazoa > Chordata > Mammalia > Chiroptera > Molossidae > Tadarida > Tadarida brasiliensis. The sequence goes on from CM061264.1 coordinate 52,712,316, forward strand.
AGGACAGAATGAACTTACCATAATTGCCAAGTTAAGTCTTAGGAGAGAAGTTTTCTACTGTTAGCGGCCTCTCTGTTATTTCTCCCTTGGGTGTCCACCCACTGAAGAATAAAGGTGGTGGGCCACCCAAAACCAAAAGCAAGGTATCAAGTCCTTTTTGCATAAGATCAATGCAAAACTTTTGCTTATGTTACTTCAAAAAATGCATGCCATAGGGCTCCAGACCATTGTACGTCTTTCTTACACATCGTAGGAGCTTAAAGATCGTTATTTAATAATTGATCTGTTTCATGAGACTATTTGTCAAAAGGGTATGTTTACACACTCTCTAGCAGACTGTTATTATCCTGCCACTGCAATTATGAAAACCAAAAAGAAGTGGCATCTAGAAATGGGAGTTTCTTTGTCCCCCCCCCCTTTTAGCACCACAGTGTTCACACATACACACAAATTGCATTTCCTTTAAGTAAATTCACTAGCTTCTGCTACTCAAATGTCTTCCCTGATTTATTCCGAAAACTCAAGCTACCTGTCTTATTAGAACTGGTAGTTTCCTTGTAACTTAATACTAACATTTTGGCAAACAGCAACCCCAGAAAGAAAAAAACAATGAATGTGGCAAATGGTTCATTAACTCAGTACTCTTACCCATATGATAGAAAGCTATGTAAAAAGACTTTTCCATTGACTTTATTATTTTAATAGAATAAGGAGTCAGGCAGATATGTGAAACAGGAGTCCTGAGATTCTTTTGAATATTGATTCCACTCAAATATTATCAAATGATGTGTCTGCCATTTTGGGGAGATGCATGACATTGAGAAAAGTGAAGTGACACAGTGAAGTTCTCACATTAAGTCAAGGGTAGAGAAATCGGTGGTCCTCTTCTGACCACCAGCAATATGCCCTGTTCTTGTGAACACCCACAATGCTGAGTATGAATGTAGGAGCAAAGTCACTGAAGCTGGTAATAACAATAACAATATTTTTTTAAAGGCTACGGAAAAGTCCTCAGTCTCAGAAAATCGCTTTGTGATTCTTTAAGATACAAAAGAACATAAAGATCGTAATCATCGTAAAGGATGTAAGGCAGGTGGGATAGCATTAGCAGTATTCGCCACTCCACTTCCCATTTGTGGGGCAGAGGAAAGGGGCCTCCTTGGGTGGCATCTTTGTATTCCCTACAGTCCTTTGGTAGGAGAGTGGCATCACCCCGCCCATCTCTAGGTATCATGAACACTGAAGTCAAACACGTTTTGACAATTGTGGATGACTATCCCAGAATCTTAAAGATACTTTGGGAACCTGGCAGAAATTCCTGAAATAAATATGTAAGCTTTTAAATTTTAGATTGCAAAGGCTATAAAATCGTAACAATAGTATCAAAAGAATCTGCCTCCCTCCACATCACAGCGTGATGAGTTTTGAACACAGAATATTTCAAAGGAGCCACGTTCTCTGGTTTGGCATAATTTACATGAAGCAACCATGTTTTCATCGACATCAAAAATGTATATAGTGCATTAATTACTGATAAGCTAATAGCTTTGAAGAAAGAAAAGAAATGTCTACTAGTTTTTCCATTTTCTAGTTCTTTCCTTTAGGGAAGATTTTTTTGTATTAAAACATATAAATTAATATCCCCCCAAAAAACTGCTTTTGGAAATATGGACCGTCTATGGAGACAGTATTGCACAGTGGTCGATTGTCAGGCTTTGCAGACAAGTCAGCCTGAGTCGAATCCTCGGCTGCACTGACCCCTAGCTCTACATTACATCATGGGCATTTATTATCTGTGTTGAATATAACTGATTTGATTGGCACACCACATCTATTCCCTCCTTTTTCTGGGGGCTTTTCTTTACTGCAGAGGCTGGAAAACTGAAAACTACATTTCTCAGATTTCCTTGCAGCCGGTATCTGGCATCAATTTAGATTCTCCAATTAGATGACTCACTGATTTTAGAAAGGTAACAGAGAGATCATGTAGACCATACATTGCACTTAGCTTTTTTTGTTTGTTTTTAACTGGCTGAAAAGATTATGGAAATGAGGGTTTTTTCCTGCAGCCGTGCACTAGTGTGTAGCTTTCTAAGTATCAAGAAGGGATCCTGATGGCTTTGGAAGTTTCCATGTCCTTTCTTGTAGTTCCATAGCTTGCTGCTACAGCTGTGGGTTTTTATTCTGTACCTCAGCAGAGATTTCCAGATCCCCTGCCTTTTCCCTAGATCAGGGCTGTCCTGTTGTTTTGTCCTGTGTTTGTTGAACATTGTTTCTAGAAGCCCAGCCTAGGACATAACTCCTCCTACTCTTCAGTGATTTTTATAAACACCTAAGTCTATTTCTCTTAAACTACCTTGTTCTAAGTGTCCTTATCTGCAAGTTGGGTGTTTGCTTAATAAGAGTGTTGTGAGAATGAAGTCAGATACCTTACGTAAACACTAGACCCAATGCTAGACACACAGTAAGCAGCCGGTATGCATTAAATATTATTATTTTAAATGTCATTTTAATGCTGCTTTACCCATGGATGTACTCTCTCCAAACCTTGGACTCTCAGTCAATGATGGTGATAGAAACAATTGAGAAAAAGGCATTAAATAGGAACAATTGAGATAAGAGAAAATACTTCTAGGATTTCCTGATTGTATCAATAACGAGACTGCCAGGCATATTCCATAAAGACAGATATAGGTTGGGAGAGTTATCTGGAAAGAAAGTTTCCAAGAAAAAAGAGTAAGTGTGTCTCTGGCCAGTAAAGAAAATGTCAGAAGGATGATATAAGAACAAGGGAGCCAAGTGAATGGGGTGGAGGCATCTTCTTATCCAACTCTATCACACTAAAACAATGAACTGTGGAAATGTAATGAGAATGCCCTAGTGCTGATGTTACAAACCAGAATGTGAAACTTTTGACACTAGGTAGCTAAATGTCCTAGGGTAAGGTATTTCTTTCGCCTTTAGTACCTAAAACGCTTGCTGCCTCATTCACTGTTCACTGCCCCTTGACCTAAAATTATTCTAGGGCTATTTAATCTCTGACTTAAAGAAAGTACACCAGAGGGGTTAATTTTAGGAACCAGCAGAAATAAAGATCATGAGAGTATTTCTAGCACCAATCTTAATCATTTTCATCATCTTTTGGATGCGCTTTAAATTAGCAATTTCTCCTCCACCTTTGCCAGGTTCAGTCAATCAATCCTGCCTGTAAGTTTAAGTAGTATCTCTCTTATGCAAATTGGAGGTCACTGCATAGGAGATAAAATTAGAAGAGGCTCTACAAAGAGACTTTAATGGAAGCTATTGATCAGCTCATTACTTGGCCTTCAGTTTTTAGACGTCATTAACAGGAAAGAATTTAACTATAAAGCCTCATTAGTATAGGGAGGGAGCACTGGAATGAGAAATGTATGAAGGTAACAATCAGGTATCAGAAGTCTTTAGACATGAAGTATGCCCTGTGCTCCGGAAAGAGCAGAGGAAAGGCCTCTCTAAAAGCAGCTCTCCTTTCCCGTCCTCGTCCTCCCAGAAAAGATGTTACAAATTCACATCCAGATACAACTTTGAAAAGAGATCTTTCTCTCCCTGTTCACCCCCTCGAGCCTTAGAAATTACAAAATTAATATACAGAATTTATGACCCAATCAGAAGTAGAGCCCAGATTTCCCGATGTCCCAGTCAAGGGAGTTTTCTTCCATATTATAATATTTTGTTACTTCCAGTTCATATGATTTATGCCCTGAAGTGATTTCTTCCTTTCTCAATTATCTGGTTAAGGCTGAGCAAAGACTCCAAATTAACTGTTTTACGTTTAACATTACATTTCATTATTTACTGGGTCTGTCTAGTTTAAAAGAGATTCACAAATCTTCCTATGAATGTCATTTTCAACAGTTCACTTTATTATATACAGGGTAGATCTAGCTTTAGAGAAATTCATAAATCTTCACAGACTATGACAGTCATCATGGAAACTAGGGTTTTAGAAGTGTAATTTACAAAGTTCAGTGGAGAGGCCTAGATTTTACGTTGTTCATAGACATATTGGTGAGCTCTCATTAGAAAACAATCTCATAAAACAGACGAAAACCATGAGGAAGGTGAAAACATGGAGTGGACTGTTTTTCTTATCTTACCCACACACAAAAATGTCCTTGGTTTTAGGAAGAATAAATCAGAATTTCAATGTGATGAGGAAAAGTGCATAATTTGCATCTAAGCCACCTATCCCAAACTCATTAGGAAATATCCCCAAGAAAGTTTGGCTCTTCTTCTGATCTAAATAATTCTATAATATCTGGTGTTGAGAGCGAGGGAACATCTCAAAAGGAGTCACACACATTTCTGTCTTTCCACAATGCCAGGTTTATTAGGGGAGACCTCCCCAAAAAGCCAATAGAGTCACTGCAGATTACACAAAGAAAGGGGGAGCTTACACAGTAGAAGTGAGCAGGGTGAGTGTTAGGCAAAGCCCTGGTCACTGGCCACATCTGCAGGTGGAGACGCAGACAGTGGTCTCCAGCTAGGCGGCCACAGTGGCAGGAGGCATCTGGTGGAGTGAAGTCTGGCAGGGCTTCGAGCATGACCTTGGTACAGCCAAGCTTGAGCACTGGGTGGTCAGAGGTCTGAGTTCATATAGTCCACCAGGGGTAGAGGTCCCACTCATATTGGTATCCAGATGGAGTCCTTATCCAGGTGTCCAGACGTGTGGTTTGGGGCTTCCAGGCCACTCCTAAGGGCATTCTCATTACCTCAGTCTTAATGTACTTGATAGTGAGTCCATATTAGATTTTCAAAGGTATCCAAAAAGTCTGCTCTGTTCTTGCTCTATACACCTGACCAAATCATTTCACCTCTCCGGGCTTTAGTGTTCCTTGTCAGTGAAATGCAAAGATAGCCCTGTGGTTTTCAAACTGGTCCCACAGAGCCCCAAGGCCCCCTCTTGAAAGAGAGTACAAGGGGAAGCCACATGAGTGGAGCTTCAAGAAAATTAGAGCAACTGTGCTTTTGTCTCTTGTTCGAATTTAATGGTTTTGTTTAAAAATAAGGATTCACTACTTGAAAAAGTAAGCCCTGATTGAGTGCATTTCTAGCTCTGAAATTCTAAGGTTCCAAATGTCTGACAATTGTTAGACCTCACTTTTAGTAACTGGATCAAGGCAATGTAGGAGAAGAGAGATATCTTTTTCCTCTAGCTTCCTAAGTTCTCCACTGGGATTCTTGTAACAAAAGACAGATTAACAAGAGAAAAACAGGCACATTTATTTAATACAGGTTTTATGTGACACAAGAGCCTTCATGAGGAAGTGAAGACCCGAAGAAACAGTTACATTTGAGTGTTTTTATGCTAGATTTGATGGAGGGTAGCGGTTCTGGGCAGATGTGATGGGACAGAGGTGAGCTAAGCATAGTAAACTAGGGGGAACGTAGCAAGGCCTGTGTGTTTAGATTTCTCTCTCTGCGTCGCTTCATCTTCAAAAATAAGAATGTTCTTTTCTTCTGGGTATATGGAGAGCATCTCTCACATAGAGTTTTATGACCTGTTTCAAGGGAAGATCAGAAAGTTCTTCCTGCTCATGCTGTTTCTCAAATTCCTTTAGCTTAAGATACTCAATAGGCCAAGGTGCCATATTTTGGGGTAGTGTATCCTGAACCCCCTCAATGTGTCACAGGTAGAAATGAAGGGATGTGACCAATGGAAACTATAGGAGAAAATATACATTTTTTCCTATGAGAAAATGTCTTAGTTAGGTCTTACCTGGTACCTAGGGTATCTTGAGTTTACCCAAGTGTGGGTATAAATCCTGTTAGAGTCAGCAAACAGCAGATATTGGATGAGTCCTCAGCATACAGTTATACTTATTTAGTCAACAATTATTTCCTGAGATCTTACCAGGAATTCTTACAATTCTAGGCCCCAGGTATAAATAGGTATATAGTCATATTTTTTGGCCTCTCGGACCTTATAGTATCATGGAGGAGGCAGATATTAAACAAATCTATACCCAATAAACACTTTCACTCTCTTTTTAAACTTTTTATTGTGAAATAATTTTATATTTACACCAAAGATGAAGAGATAGTACAGAGAATTCCCGTATGTTCTTTATCCAGTTCTCGCTAATGTTAACATCTATTATAAACATGATACATTTATCAAAAGTAAGAAACCAATATTGGTAAATACTATTAACCAAACTAGAGACATTATTTGGATTTTACCAGTTTTTCCACTAATGTCTTTTTCCCGTTCCAAAATCCAACCTAGGATACCACATTAAATTTAATCACCGTGTTTCCTTTGTCTCTTTCAGTCTCTGACGGTGTCAGTTTTTCCTTCCTTTTCATGAACTTGATACTTTTGGAAAATACTGGTAAGGAGTTTTATGGAACATACCTCAATTTGAGTTTGGGAGTTTAGGGAGGGATACTACAGATACACTTTCATCATATTACATAGCGGGTACACGCTATTAGCATGACTCATCACTGGTGATGTTGACCTTGATCGCCTGGCCAAGAAGCAGAGACAGGTTTCGCCCCTGCAAAGTTACTGCTTTTACCTTCCCACACTCTTCATTAGAAAGGAGTCACCGAGTCCAGTCTACAGTCACAGGGAGGAGAAAAACAGCCTGCACTTCCTGGGGAGGAGAGGATCTACATTTATTACTTGGTATTCTTATCAAAGGAAGAGTTGTCTCCTCATTCCATGTCCAACAAAATTTTATAAATTATGAGTGCCATGTAGAAAAATAGAAAGGAGACATGAGAGAAATAGCAGGAGTGGTTTCTTTAGAAATCTCTATAAACAAGACATCAAACTCCAGGTGTAGTAGACGGATGCCTCTAAAGACATGGGGGAAACAAAGGAGAAAGGTACTGGTACTCGTTTCCTTTCCTCCCCCACCACCCACAGCAGATATTACTTACAGATACTTGGGAGTAGTGGTACTGGAAGACAGCATCAGAAAGAAAACACACAATAAAATAAAAAACTGCAAAACTTTATCTGGGACAGGAACAGAATTCTTGTATTGCAGTAATGCCTACTATTGAAACACAGAGTATCTTGAAGGAATTCTTTAAGAAATAGCTAACTTGCCCAGCCAGTGTGGCTCAGTGGATTGAGCGTTGTCCCATGGACTGAGAGGTCCCAGTTTGATTCCTGGTCAAGGCACATGCCTGGGTTGCAGACTCATCCCCAGTACGGGGCGTGCAGGAGGCAGCCGATTGATGTTTCTTTCTCACATCGATGTTTCTATCTCTCTCTCCTTCTTCTGTCTCTAAGAAAAAATCAATAAGGGAAAAAAAAATGAAGAAAGAAATATCTAACTTGAGTTAAAGAAAAGAAAAAGGTCACAACTTGATTTTGCTACCTGAGAGATTATATCCATTTACTTATTATTTTTCATATTTATTCAACCCAGATGGAGTGCAAAAGGCAATAATTATAATATGCAGCATCACAGGATCTCACCCTGATATATTCGGAGATATTCATAAGGAAAGGAACTGAGGCAAGGGTCCGAGGGGAATAGGCTGGGGTTGGCAGTGAAGAGCAGTTGGAACGACAGGAGTTAAATGGAAAGGCTTACATCTGTGTGACCTCAGTTCGCGGGACAAATGAGAAATTGGCGGATATAAATGCCTGGCTTTAGACTCTTTCCTCAAAAGGATGTGGCACTGCAAACACCTTGTGAGTTCACAAGCACTGTCCTAAGATAAATTTAAAAATGCAAGAAAACCTATATTTTGAATAAAATTTAAAGAAAGACAACTCCATTATGAGATCAAAGAGGAAGTAGATTGATTACTTCATTGAAACTCCTCTTCCAGAAGAAAAGTAGATGAAATAAAGCAGATAAAAGTGCTTCCTAAGCTTTTGTGGCCTTGTTTTTACATGCTTTAACTTTCTCCCTACAGCTCTCAGTCCTGTGCCCTATTTCAGAGACTTTTTTCCACTCATCTTGGGAACCTCAGGACACTGAGGAAATTTGATGTTCAGACATTTTATTTTTAGGATGTCACATTATGTAATATCTTAGGCTGGTGTCATTCATCCCCAAAACTGCTGTTTTGAACGAGAACTGAGAAAAATGTACCCAGTAGATATAGACCTTTTCCATTCAAACTGTCTTGAAAACACCTTATAAAAACTCAGCAATCCTTCCTGACAGCATTTTTCTTCTTTTACCCATTAATAAATACATGTGTGACTCCAGGTTCATTTTCAAAGTCTAATGCCTGCATCTCTATTTCTGGCACTATTTTTCAATTAATTAACATTCCTGAGAGCACAGCTAGGCACAACATTGAAAAAGATAACTTTTATTTATTTGGTTTCCCTGCTGTGTAAAGGTTGTTACAACTCCAGTATATCTCATCCTTTGAAAAACACCCTTTTGTTCTCCCATCAAGTATACCCATGAAAGTAAGAGACAGAGAAGGAAAAGGAGAAAAGGTACAAAGACAGAGAATAACGAATGATGTTGTGTACGTACTGAGGCTCAACTATCAGTACGCCTCTGCCACATAAAGGGCTCCCAGTCGTGTCTGCTCGCCACTCAAAGCGCTCTTTTCATATCAAAGGGAAAAATTTTGCAGGCTGTCACTGACAAACACGATCAATGTCAATTTTGAAATTCTGCATGGGAAACAATAATGAGCTTCTGCCCAGCAATCATCACAAAATCAAAGCATCTTACAGTTTTATGCTGAATTAGTGGAGTTGTTTCCATGTGATTTTTACTTGAAAGGCTCTTCATCAGCTCCATGGAGCGTGTGATCCATGCACCCTGCGGCCCGGCCGCGGTCTGAAGACAATTCTGCAGGCATGAAGCGGGCGGCGGGCCTGGAACTCTGCCGCAACGCTCACGGATAGGCCAGCCTCGTCATTAGCTTTATTGCGAACAAAGAGGAAAATAGTGCATATAATTATATGGATTTCAGAGCCAGCAACGAAAATTGGCACCAGGAAATTATTTCCCTGTCACCATGACTTCATCGGAATCAGAAGTCGCCTGTAGGCCTTCAAAGGAACACGGGGTTGGGAACAAAATAAACATGTGTTTTCTTTTTGCAGGAGATTATTTTTTCACCTGTAAGCAAACCTCTCTCTAGTCCTTGCCAGTTAAACTATTTTAGAAGTCAGTAAACCCAATGAGTCAGTGACTTTAGGCTTCTTATGATTACTCTAACCTCAATTCAATACTGCCAGCAAAAATAACAATATTGGTGAGACCATAAGATAATGAGAACTGAAATTCAGGGAAGTTTAAGTTATTCAAAATTACAAGGTTGGCTCTGTGTGTGTGTGTGCATGTGTGTGTGTGTGTGTGTGTGTGTGTGTGTGTGTGTGTGTGTAGGGGAGCTGGAGTTAGAACCTGGGTCTTCTTGCCAAGCTAGTGTCTTCTACACATATCTTGTTCATTGTCATCACTACAATAAGAGATATACTAAGATTTTGAGGCTTAGTCACAGATAGCATTCCCCTAAGTGCCATAACAGATGTGAACACAGGACCAGATGGATCTACTACATGGAACTATTTTGGGAATTCTTATATTCTTATTCGGTAAGAATAATATCCTCTGGATATTGTCTCCTTAGTCATCCTTGCACCTCTCTTATTTCTCCTATGCAATTAAATAGGATTTTATAAATATATATATATATATATATATTTCACTAGCATAGTTCCTGACACAAAGCAGACTTTCATTCTTCTCCAGACACCTTCCTGTTCCTCTTTGCTTTTGTTGAAGAGCCCTCACTTCAGAATCCAAAGCACCCTTACTGACAATGACCTTGAGCCTTTCAAATTCTTCTCTATAACACTATCATAACAACTACCCTGCCTCTCCCAAAGGGTTGATGTAAAAATCCAAAGGGATAATGTGTATGAAATTGTTTGGTTTATGACTGGTTGGCTGAGATCTATACAATTCAGAGATCTATACAATTTTCATGAAGCACCATTGCCGAAAGCCATGGGATTTCTTTCCTCCAGGAAATCAACTTTGTCATTACCCTATATTTTCACTGGCAAATCATACCTATTGATTATAAAAATATCCAGTGCCCAGAGATTTATAAGTGAAAAATACACACATGGCTCCTGTCAAAGAATTGGGGATATTGGTGAGATGAAATATTACTATGCAGAATGCAGATAAAAGACAGTTCCAAATGGCCGTGTGGTTGGAGGCCTCCCTCCCTGTGACCCAGCTCAGCTCACAGTTGCAGCTGCAGCAAATAATAGCCAGGGAGTAATGATCATTGTGATTTCAGTCAATTATTATCAGAAGCCTGATATACATAAAATGTAGGTCAAAGCATTCCATTGAAGGCCATGTTTATCTTCAGAATACGAAGCATGAGAATGTTGTCTCAGCACTAAAGAAACAGGTGATAAATTAGTAGTCTCCAGTATAATATTTAAATAAACACATTCAGCCCTGGCCGGTTTGACTCAGTGGTTATAGCTTGGGCCTGTGGACCGAAGGGTCTTCGGTTCGATTCCTGGTCAAGGACAAGCACCTGGGTTGTAGGTTTGATCCCCGGGCCCAGTCAGGGTCATGCAGGAGGCAACCAATCGATGTTTCTCTCTCTCTCTCTCTCTCCCCCTCTCTCACTTTCTCTCTCTCCCTCCCTCCCTACCAGTCAATAAAACAATACCTAAACTATTATAGATAGAAAAAGTTAGAGGAATGACAAGAAAATTAAAGGGATGTTCTGGATGTAGACTAATAGGCAGAGAAGACTGAAGGTAACTCTGTAAAGTGTAGAGAGCAAAAGGAATGAAGGGAATTCATGAAGTCAAAGAAGTTAATGGAGAGTGGGAGGTAAATAGAGCATGTTCCTTTTTAAATGTCAGAGCGCAAAGAAAAATTTAGAGTTCAGTTATGGGTTTCAACTGCAAGAATTTAAAAGAAATGACATGGAGACAATTGTTGGAGGGTTAGTGATGTGTTTAGATGTAATTACGTGAGGAATATGGCAGTTCTGATTACGAAAAGCTGTGGTTAGGAATGTAGGGAGCTGTTTGTTAAGCTAAGTAAGTACATTCAGATTGCTGGAGATAAGCCAGCAGCTGCTTTGCATAGAATTTCGTGTTCACATCGTGGAGAAGAACACACTGTATTTGGCCTTTAGTTAAAAGAGGTTTAAACAATGCTTTTTCAAAGAGATGGTATAAAATGTATCATCATATTTCCCATAAATTCTATTCAACCATTTGAAAATTACTGGGGAGGGGGGGGTCAGAAATTGGCTGTCTTTTATATGCATTTTTCTTTATATACTTTTCTTAATATAAAGATGAATTTAAATAGTCTTTTACCAAAATTTGCTTTTTACCGTGTATGAAAAGATTTTTAAAATTGAAAAAATAGTTGAACAGTATTTTGGGTTCCTCAAAATTATTGATTTGTTGATTTAAATTTATGTTCATCCTGACTTTTTAAAAGAATGAATTCAGGTGTATATACACACCCTGTACAATCTGACAGGTGACAAGGATAATAATTCACCATAATAATGCAGTGGTTTAAACACTTTATATCTAACAAGACACTTTGGGAAATTATGTAGCAGAACAACCTAGAAGTACAAAAATCTGTGATATTAATTTAATATTAGGTTTTATGGGAAAACAATAAAAATATAATACCATTTGGTTAGTGTAGAAAGCAGATGTATTTAAAACAATCCTAGCACATACAAGGGCTATAGTTTTTTAAGGAAAGAACAATTGTTGAACTTATACTGATGTATCTTAGGACTGCCATCTGTCTTTCAAATAATCATTTCCTCTTGAAACCACATTATTAAAATTGTGTCTCATTTATGAAGAAATATACCTTTCTTCTGTCTGTCTATAAATAAAAAGTGAATTCAAAAAGTGATTCTACGGACTATTTGTATCAAGGAACTCAGTAAATGTTTTCAAAATCTCTGTAAATGTGCATTTTTGCACAAGTAAATAATTGCATTTAAAATGTTCATTTAACCTGGCCAGTGTGACTCAGTGGTTGAGCATCGACCCATGCACCAAGAGGTCGCCAATTGGATTCCTGGTCAGGGCATATGCCCAGGTTGTGGGCCTGATCCCCAGTGTGGGGCATACAGGAGGTGGCCAATCGATGTTCTATCTCATCGATGTTTCTATCTCTCTCTCCCTCTCCCTTCCTCTCTCTCTAAAATCAATTAAAAATTAAAAATAAATAAACAAATAAAATAAATGTTCATTTAATGGGAAATATATGTAAAGTAAGCTGTAAAAGAAATAGTATATTTATCAATTTACATTGTGTTTACTATATAAGACAAGAGAAAGAAATTAATAATTTTAAAAATAAATCAACCCTATATTAAAGTAATGTCTACAAATATGTACCTTTTACTCTTGCAGAGGTCACTTTATACATTGCTACATTTCTATAAAAACACTTTCTATCCTTCAAGTTGTTCAAGCACCTAGCAGAACATACAAACAATGAAAGCACTGGTAGAATTTTTTTTGTATTATCTAACAGGGCAGCATTTTACTAAGTTTGACATGAAACCTAGAATCTGTAACAGATAAGTTAAAAATTTTATGTTTAGCTTAAACATTTTTATTTTCTAAGAAGTAATCAATAATTTCTAAGCAAAGACAAATAGCAAGTGACAACTAGTAAAACAGTATTTGCTATTCATATTATAAAATATTTACTTTTCTGCTTTTGTAAAGAACTCTAGAGAAAAGTTCTCTAGAGAACTCAAGAGAAAGTCCACCACAAGGCGCTTAAAGTTTTGTGCACACATTTTATCGACATTCATTTAGCACATATTTATGAAGTATCCATTATACCTCAAACACTGATCCTGAATTGGCTAGTCATCAATGAAGAAAATATACTAAAGACACTGATCTGATGAAGATCATATCACAGCAGTGGGAAGCAATTAATAAATATAATAAATATGTAAATTGTGTAATATATTAGACAGTTAGAATCTATGGGAGAAAAAGAGGAGTGTGGATATGGGGAGGCAGAGTAAGGGATAAGGTTGATCAGAATGAATTTTGTTGTTGTTGTTAATCCTCAGCTGAGCATACTTTTCCATTGATTCTTTTAGATAGAGTGGAAGGGAAGGAGGGAAAGAAAGAGAGAGAAACATCAGTGTGAAAAAGACACATCAATTGGTTGCCTCCCATACGACCTTGAGGATCGAACCTACAACCTGGGTACATGCCCTTGACAGGGAATCAAACCTGTGACCCTTAGGTCCACAGGCCAATACTCTAACCACTGAGCCAAACTGGCCAGGGCAAGGTCAGGATGAATTTTATGGAGGAGGTGACATTTGAACAAAATCTTGAAGCCTTTGAGGGAGGAGTCAGCCCCAAGAATATTTTGTAGATACCGTAATAACATTGTGAAGAAGAACTGGTGTAAATATATTAAGACAACAACATCCTTGGAATATTTGAGGAAACGCAAGATCAGTGGAATTAGAGCAGAATAGGTAAGAAAAAAAGAAGTTGTTGATTAAGTCCAAGAAGAAAAGGGGGCCAGGTCATGTAGGGAATTTTAAGTCTGAGAAAAATGAGCACTGATGGGTTTGTTCAGGGCAGTGACATAGTCTGACTCTATTTAACAAGGTCACTCTTGCTCTTATATGGAGATCAGCTTGTAAGACAGCAAGAATGGAAGCAAGCCCTCCTGGATAATCAGGAAGGCTTTCTGATTATCCAAGAAATGAATGTCTGTTCTCTGTGGTCGTGGCAGAGGTAGAGAGAAGTGGTTATATTCTTTCCACATTTTGAAGGTAGAGCCAAAAAATTTCAGAAAAATGCATATAAATAAGTTTTAATGTATTAAAAGCTCATTCTCACTCATATTAAGAGAAATTCAAATTAAGAGCACTGAGATACACCCACTAGAATAGCAAAAGTGAAAAAGATCATCTCAAGTATTAGTAAACATGTGGACCTACTCAAATTCATATACCCTGATGGGAGGAGTGTAAATTGGCATGATCACTTTGCAATAGCAGCAGAATTTAACTAAACCTGAATGTATGTACACTGTATGACCCAACAATTTTACTTCTAGATATATATCCAGCAGAGAGATGCAGCTATAGATCCACCAAAAGACACATACAAGAGTTTTCATAGGATTACTATTTGTAAAAGCCAAAAACTGGAAACTTCCCAATGCATATTTAAAAATATAATATAAATTATGTAATAATCACAAAATGGAATACAATACAGCAAGGAATATGAGCAAACTGTATCTATATACAAAAGTATGAATGAATTCTACACATACAAAATGTTGACAGAGCCCAGCCGGTGTGGCTCAATGGATTGAGCGTCGTCCCATGGACTGAAAGGTCCCAGTTGGATTCCCAGTCGGGACACATGTCCGGGTTTCAGGCTCAATCCCCATTTGGGTGTGCAGGAGGCAGCCGATCAATGTTTCTCTCTTACATTGGTATTTCTATCTCTCTCTCCCTAAAAAAATCAATAAAAACATATATATATTTTAAATGTTGACAGAAAGAGTTCAGACCTATAAAGCATACAGACTCAGTTTACATAAAGTCGAAACAAGTGAAGCTAATCTATGGTGTTAGAAATCAGATAGAGGGCACCCCTGGGTGGGGATTGGTGACTCCCTGGGGATATAAGGAAGGATTCCAGGATTCTGGTGATGCTCTGTTTCCCTATCTGGGTGCAAGTTACATAGAATTGTTCAGCTTGTGAAGATTCATCGATCCATTTGTGATTTTGTACATTTTTCTGTATATATGTGACACTTCACTTTAAAAAATGAAGATGGTGCTTTTCACCTATGAGAATGGCAGAAATATAAAAGAGTATTTTGGCTAGCGAATGGGAAGAAAAATGTTCTTTTGCTGCATTGGTATAAACATAATTTAGTGAAACCACTACAGAAGAAAATTTTTATCATATCAAATATCAAAACTACAAATGCATATATTCTTTTTCTCGGCAAGTTTACTCCAAAGACTATGTTCTTCAAATACTCTCAAACAGGAACAAAATGATGTATGCTCAAAGTTATTCATTTCAGCATTGTTTGTATAAGCAAGAAATTGAAACAACCTCAAAGGCCATCAATAAACACGTTTAAATAAATTATGACTACAGCTATTCAATGGAAAATTATGGAGTTATAAGAAACATAAGAGCTTTATACACTGATACGAAGCAATTTCCAGGATATATATTGTGAAGTTTCAAGAAATATTGAGGCACAAGAGGCCTGAACGGCATGTTCCCATTTATTCTGAAAGAACAAATGTTTGTACATACATAAGGAGGATGAATAAAAAATGTATAATATTTAATGCCTCCAGGAAGAAGAATGATTAATGATCAATTGATAGTAGTGGTAAGAAGACGTTCTACAGTGTACCCTTGTGTTCTTTTTGAATGAGTAAATATATCACCTATTTTAAAAACAAATGCAATGTACACCGAAGTGAAAAATCATTTCATTAGGGAGATAAATATACACATTCTACCATAAAATAATTGTAAACTGAGAGAAAAGTGAAATCTTTTACCTAGATACTATACTTATGCAGTATTCTGAAGCCACACCTTATATCATTAAGTGTGAAATTCAATAAATTGTTGAATACATTCAGAGAAGGCTGTTTTACATTTCTTGCTTAATAAGATATAGAACACCCTTGTGAGTATATTTATTGGACCGCCATTGTCAACTTAAGATCATGTCAACTTCTTTTTACATTGAATTGAAAAGAAAATAGATTATCTAACATAGTCAATTTACACTTGTTTTTCTATTTTGCAGTTTTTTCATAATTAAAAAAATACTGCAGAGATGTACACTTAAGAGTAGCTGTGTTTACAAGGTATCTCATGTTTGGATGAAAAGCAAAACATGCTTTAGTTTTAATTTATCTCTGTTTATGTTCTTCGTTAATAGCTTTTTGCTATTTCAGCAGCATATGGATAGAGTTAGTATTATTGCCAGAGAAATGAGTGGAATTTCTCCATCACTAGTGGGAGCGGTGTTCTTGCGATGTCTTGAGAAAAGGAATTTTACAAGAGTCACAGGGGAGGATGAGTGTTTTATTTGCATCACGTTGTATCCCTCAGTATGTAAAGTCCAAGTTTCCTTAAACCAGTCCTGGAAAACATGCAGCTCGGGTTTCGGTAAAGCCTGAAGCAGGGTCAGTGCCCAGAGTTTCCATTCCATGGTGGAGCTGAGTCTGGTGTAGCATCAGCGTCAGGCTGGTTACAGTCCACTAGTCCATTGTGTGGAGCCCACATGGCTGTGGGCCACATGGGTGAACCCAGGGGAGTGTGACCCCTGCAACAGGAGAGCCAGGAGCACAAGAGGACCGAAAGGCCAAGAGAGCTAACAGAGTAAACTTCCTTTGCTCAGGAGTTTATATATGTCAGATTTCGTACCCTTGCAGTGACCAAGCCTATTCTGTCCAATTACTTGTCTCCAGGTGTGAATGACAGGCAAGCACCTTCCCACATCACCCGCACCTTACTGGGCATGCATCTACTGTGCAGTCCCTTCCCCCAGCAATCTGAGGGGAACAGACCTGGAGTGTTAAACTGCAGCTTCCTGGCAAAGCTGTGCAGATGGCAGGCCTATACTATCTAGTCTCGCCTCCACTCCTTTCCTGTTATGTAATAACCAGGTTATTATAACGGTATCAATATGATTGTAATGTTAAAGATTTTATGAGAATCAGTTGGGTTTTTTTTCTATAAAGCACACTTGGAAATGTTCAGTGACTATCTTCTGTTAGTATGGAAATGTATTCAGCAGAAAGGCTAACAACTTTATTTCAATGATTTATTAATGTAATTTGTTCTCTCATCATTTGGCAATGTAATATGATTTATATCCAACTTCAAATGGTTAGTCAGAAAATTTTTATTTTATCACTGTATGCCAAAAATTAATATACTGTGGATATATATTTTTCAAAATGAAGAGATAAATGCAGCTTTTAGTCAATATTTTAAAATAGTGACATCTTTAGTTTTCAGACAAATTTTGTAATTACATCAAAAAAAATAAATGAAGAATTATTTAAGAGTCTGACAAAATCATCCCACTAAATGCAACCAATATTTATTGGGAATCAAATCTGTCTGCTAGAAACTACAGGAGGTATATAAGAACAATTGGGTCATAAAATGTCCCTCGCATGATACAGAACAGTAAGATACCATCTTTACTTAGAAGAAGTTTACTTTATTTTGAATATAAATTATTTAGAGTAAAAATATGTAAAGATATTTATAAAATTAAATTTCACATGAATTGTGCAGACAATAGATATTACCTAAGAACACATGAGACACAGGACCTATTAGTCAGAAAGGAAATTGAGGAGCTGACAGGACTACAAAGAATCATGAAAGAATTTAGCTTATTAAATAAATCTTTTCTCGATCTCACTCTAACAATGTTATAATCTGCCATGGACAAAGCATTTTAATAATTAATAAAATACAGAAAAGAATAAATATAATATATTCATAGATAGGCAGTAAATGAGGGACTTATATAGTACTTAGCAATTAGGAGGAATGGATGTTTCTATTATTTGTTTTTATTTTATTTTATATTTATTACATTACTTATATTTTATTTATGTATTTACTTATTTATATATTTATTTATTGTTTATTTATATAAGTATATGTTATTGATGTATAAATACCCAGAGGTACCGGTGTACCAGCTTTGTAACTTTGAGTTAAGTGATATGGTCTTAAAATATACCATAGAAATCAACAAAGTCACAAATCATGACTTACCCCCACCTCCAGAAGCAGTTGTTAAACTTGTTTAACACAGCACAGTAAACACAGTTTAATACACTGCCTAGGGGACAGGTGACTATGCATTTTCTTGGCATTCATTGGGCGAAACTCTCTCATTCTAAAATTGGATATTTTCCCAGCCATTTTGCCTGGTTTTCTGCTACTGAATTGGTGGTGCAAAAAGCAAGCCGACATTATAAAATTTATGCTAATAAGGTTCTTCATAATTTCTTTTTTGAAATCCACATTTCTCAGAATAAAATATGTTGTTTCTTGGAGGTTTCAGAATGACTAGAACAGAATGGGTGGACAAGAACTAGAGAGGAGGAAAAGCTGGAACTGGAGAAATAATACTAAAAAAAAGTTATTGCCCAGCTGGTGTGGCTCAGTCGTTGAGCATCGACCCATGCACCAAGAGGTCGCTGGTTCGATTCCCACTCAGGTCACATGTCCAGGTTGTGGGCCCAATCCCCAGTGGGGGGCATGCAGGAGGCGGCCAATCGATGTTCTCTCTCATTGATGTTTCTATCTCTCTCTCTCTCTTTTCCTCTCTCTCTAAAAATCAATAAAGAACAAATATATTTTTTTAAGTTATTCAACAATTCATTTATTGCAAATAATTATTGAATGCAAAACTGAGTATCATGCACTGTTGTAGTTATTGTCAATGCCATGGTGAATTAAAATAAACACACTTCGTCCTCACAGAGCTAATGGCCTTTCCACAGTGGAAGGACAGCTGCAAAATGTTATGGTTTATATGTACCTTGGTTCTCTTATCAGAGGGGTAGACTGTAACAGCTAGATAGTTATCTATCAACCTCATTTTAACTAGAGAGAGGACTTTTTTTTTTTCCAAAATATAAAGTATCCATTGACTGTCATTTTATCGCTGAAACCAGAATCATTATCTCTTGTAATACCTTCCAGATTCTGTTTAAAAATATGTAAGTCAAAGAGGTTTTTTAAAGTTTGTTTTCTTTTTCTTGTTCTTTATGAGTATTTAAGTTAAAAGCTGTGAGACATTTCACTGGGGACTACTGGATAGACTAGTTGGAATTCATTGGACATAACTCTGCCATCCTAAAATTGGATATTCTCCAACTAGGACCCCTTTTCTCCATTTTTTTAAGTGTGCTTTATTTCAAGGGATGTTCATGACTTGAATTGCAAGATTTATGCATCCATTCAACCAGTAACTGTTGAGCACCTAATGAACGAATAACTCTCTCCCAGACTCTCAACATTATTTTTGACAGAGAACACTTACCAGTTGTTAGGAAAATGCACCTTAGGTGACTATTGCTTTCCATTTTCTTTATCGATAGGACTGCATTTTCTTTATTTTACTCAAGCATCATAATTTTACCTGGAAAACTCCGATTCTGCATCAACATCAACATGTTCCTCACTAAGGCAGAGGTATTTTAGACTCTAAACAAGCCGGGGAGACACTTGAGGAAAAGTGCCTTTGCCAAATTGGTATCTAGACAATATCCTTTTCTCAAAATCTATGCCAAAATTTTCGGGGGGTCGGGGAGGACGGAAATTGGTAATATGACAGCCTTCTAAGGTTGCTTCTGATCAGTCTTGTCCCACTGAGTAACCTAGAGGTGCCTCAAATTTCAGGGACACTCAGGTAATAAAATAAACCAGAGAGTGTCTTTGTTTGAGCTGGTAGAAGCAGATACTATATTGGCTTGTACTTTCCGTCACACAGACATTGTAGAGTATAATGGGGATGAGGAAGCTCTATTAGGATGTCATTCTACTGGCCCCATCATTGAAATAGAATTGCTTTCCATTTTCAATGTAACGTTTGCTTTTGAAATAAAGCTTTTTGGAATTATCCTCAACATTAAAGTAAATACTTATAAAAATTGCAGTTAGGAGTGATTAAATAAGAAAACCAGAGACCAACAATTAAATATCATTTAGGAAAATTAATATATTCATGGTACATTTAATATAACTATATCATTAATTTTATACTGTAGCCATCAAAAATCAATGCAGTTTACTTTAATTAGGAACTTCTTACAACTCCATTGGCAGGTTGTACATTTTCAAATGCCAGATATTATTTGCTTATGCAATTTAATCCCTATGTGTGACATTTTCTTTCTAAATAAAGCATAAAGATATGAATATATAACCACATTTCATTATTTTGAATAATTATGCACTCAAAATCTTTTTATTTATGTTGTAGTTCCAAAATTTCATTTTGAATGATCCTCTCTTGAGCACAAATTTAACTTTTTTAATGTCAGCAAGGATTAATTGATGATTAATTCAATCATTTAAAAATATTGATTGTGGATTGACTACAGGGCTGGCACTGTGATAAGGCTGGAGATGTCTGAGGGTTGCTTCCCTCAAAGATTTTTCAGTTCATGAAAATATAGCTACATAAACAAATTATAATCAATGTGAAGTTATTTTTAAAAAGCGAGAGGGCTACTGGAACAGAGGAAAGAGTACTAATTTCAGTTTTTGACGTGGAAAAAGGCTTTATAAGGTATATTTAAAGTAAATATTGGAAGTTAAGAAAGTATCCCACACTGGGAGCAAAGTATATTCCACACGCTGGGTGGAAAGGAGTCTTCCACACAGAAGGAAGTGTATGTCCACAGTCATGGTTGGGAGAATGTGGCTGGATGGTGTGTTCTGGGAACTGCAGGTCCTGTGCTCGTTGTGACTGGAGTACTGAACACAATGAACAGGAGAAATGAGCCAGGACTGCTAGGTAAGGAAGGCTTATATGCAGTTCTCAGGAACTTTAACCCATCTATAGTATGGGATGGGAAGAAACTTAACAATACGTGATCCATGAATGAAACCAAATGTCCTGATTTGGCAGCAAAGGGGAGGATGAACTGAGCACCTGGGTGAGATGAGACGTTAGGAGTGCAGGCTTATTGCTATTATAAGAATGTTGGTGAGAAGTTCTGGGGGACTGAACTAAGACACTGTAGTGAAATGAGGACTGGAACTGAGGTCTGACAAGGATTGAGAAGTCAAATTTAAGATGATTTCTAATTAGAAGTAGGTGAAGTAAATGCATGCATATTCATGTGTATACACATTAATTCAGTTATTTCATAATTGTCTGCTGAGCGCTTTTTGTACAAAATACCATGATGGATCAGTCAGAGCTCCTGTTCTCAACCAAACCACAGTCCAGAATGAAAGAATGGCATATTTAAATACCTAAAAGGAAAGGTAAAGGTAAAAGTGGCTAGTGACTCACCAATGAGAAACTTGACATATAATGTATAAAAAGACAAAATGTGGATAGAGACTATCGTATATATTAGTAGCTCATTGTTATGTGAAATGGATCAATGATGTAAGATGTCAAATATTAGGGTATTGGAAAGCTCATACCACAAGGCATAGGGTGGGTTCTTAAGAAATATTTGCTGGGGGAAAAATGAAGGAATGCTGAAAAAAGAAAAATGTGAATTTTAATTCCTGCTCTATTATTTACTGCTAGTGTGACCCTGGACAAATGAATTAGCTGCTCTGTGCTTCATTCATTCATTCATTCATTTATTAAACAAACACTTGTTGAATGACTATTTTATGCCAGACCCACAGACTTGTTCTTTGTTTTCACAGGATTTCCCTTTAAAGGAAGAGACAACTACAAGCATATACACCAATACATAAAAATAAGACTTTTAATTTGTAATAAGCACTTCAATTTCCTCAGCTGCAAATGGCATATAACAATACTTTCTTTTAAAAGTCACTGCAATAATTATGCATAGTATGCATAAGAGCACTTGTGTAGCACCTGGCATAGACTATAGGGCAATCCCGAATGACTCAGTAGTAGTGGAATGAATAGCACCCAGCACGGACTATAGGGCAATCCGGAGTGACTCAGTAGTAGTGGAATGAATAGCACCCAACATGGACTATAGGGCAATCTGGAGTGACTCAGTAGTGGTGGAATGAGCAGTGTTCAGATGAGCATAGCATGGTTGCAGCGTTTCAGAAGCTGATGGTATGTAGAGTGGTCAGCGAACCATAGCCCTTGGGCCAGCCAACTGTTTTTGTTTTACAAATAAAGTGTTATTGGAGAACAGCCATTCTCACTTGTTTACAAATTGTCTATTTCTGCTTTCTCACTACAAATCAGAGTTTCTCACTACAAAGACTATAAGGTCACCAAACCATAGTTACTGAAACATTACTATCTGGTCTTTCAGGAAGTTTCTAACCCTGGTTTAGTATGGGAGTTAGGTCATATTTACCCAAAACTGGTTCTAATGTAGGGCTATGTATTTTGCATGCAGTGATGGATGTAAATCTTTAATGTTGTGAAAAGAGAGAGAGATTGCTTCTAACTGAGGTTGTCAGAGACATCTTTGTCTATGTAAGAAATGGCCAAACCTGTTAAATTTTTTTGTACAAGTTTATTTGAGCCAAACTGATGACATTTGCCAGGGAGCAAGATCTCAAATGCGGTGGAGAATAAGTTTTACAGTTTATTTTATGCATTTGAGATTAAGGAGGGGACATAAGGAAGATTACATGAAGGTGGGAGAAAGCTAGGCAGGGGTTGAATTATAAGGTAAGATATGTGCTCTCTTGAGGGTGGTCATGCTTTAGAAGGAAGGTTCTAAAAAGAGGTGTTTCAAAGGTGTGTTAACCTAGATGCACAGAAACAACAAACAGGACTTGGTTAAGGCCAAGCCTTTTACTAAAGAGGTTATATTCCTGGGATGTGACTGTCACCATGACCTGCCCAGTTGGGAATTTCTCATCAGACTCCCTATGATAGGACCCTTTTTTCATCCACACCTTCCTAGGGGAGAAAGCATTTCAACCAGACCTTGAAGGATAAATTAGTATTCAGGAGGTGTAAATGGCCAGGGAAAGGGCATCCCCCCCAAAAATGTCTGTGTGAATAAAGGCCTCCATAGAAGCATAGCACTGATGAGCACCACATTTCAGAAAAGGATTTCATGTGAGGCAGAAGGCATGGTCGGAGACAAATTAAGGGATGTTTTTAAAACCAGACCAATGTGTTTGAACTTAATTTGGTAGACAATAGAAAGTCACTGAAAATTTCTGTGCACAAGAATGCCGTAATCAGTCATTGAAAGCTATTCATTCATCAGTTGGTATGCAAAATGAATTGAAGCAGAGATAATGAAAAAAGTCAGCTATCATTAATGGATAAAAAATTTGCACAGGCGTCAGACAATGAGGGTTAGCACTAGGATGATAGATGAAAAAGAAGATGACCACAAGTATTGCCACAGTTGCTCTGGCAGATTGAGCACGCAGGGTGGAGAGGGGGATGAGTGAACGCTGGTATATGCTGGTATAGAGTGGCAAGAGTTGATGAAAATGATGAACAATGTCAAAGTCAGGAGTGAAACCAAGATGAATGTGGCCTGAGAAAAGATCAGTGGATGTTGGTTTGTAGGAAGTCAGTTGTCACCTCTAGAGTGATGGTGGTGGGTGTAAGATTATGACTTAAAGAGAGAGTTTACTGGGGAAAAAAGGGAACAGCAAGTACTAAGGTGGTGATACTAAAATCTGCCTCATTGAGGGCTTGTGATGTCCCAGGTTGTGTTGTAAGCACTCAGGTAACTATTTTTATTTAATTTATACAGTGACTCTATGAATAGTCACTATGACTATCATGCCCATTTTACAGATGAAGAAATTAAAGTTAAGCACAATTGAATTGCCATAGGCTTTCACAGTTAGTTAATACTAGCGTTTAATACTTATTTAATGCTAGTATGGCATCAAAGCCTTTTACTTAACCATACAACTAGATTGCATCTCACTAGAAAACAAAAAGTATGATGAATCAAAGCAGTGGTGTTTTTTAAAATTTTCTCATTGTTTATTGAAAATTTTGTTTCCATTTGGTAAGGGTTATATATGACTATGATTTAGAATGAAACCTTCATGGTTTGGGGGAAGCAAAATTGATTTAGAAAGCAGTAACTCCTTATCAGAAACACGTATAATGTTAGTTTAATTAATTAGTTAGGCTTTTTTTATAAGTGTTGAGAAGCGAGGCACTCCCTAAGGCTGGCTCTGCGTCTGGCCAACAGCAGGATCCTGGAGCTAACCACTGTGCGTACTACTGCATCTAATCCCCAAGCTTCCCGATGGCAGCCCAGGTAGCAGCTCCTTGTGGGCCAGGTATGCAGGGCTCTTCTGTGAGTCGTTCCTAGTAGCTCAGCCTACAACCTGTCAGACTCAACTCCTGCCCTTCCATTGATTGTGTAAGCACCACATCCCCTCTGTTAAATCCCTTTCTGCTTACCCTGGCTGCAGTGATTTCTGCTATACGAAACCTAATCCATCCTGTACAGTTATTAAAGCAGCAAAATTAGCAATCGTGAGATTGACAACACTGAAGTTCCATGAATTTCTCCCAAATGTCTTTTAAGCTTTCTCTGCCAAACAAAGGGAGTGCTGGATTAAAGTTGGTATTTCCTTAATTGTGGCTGTTTTCCAAATCACAAAGGGGTGGAGAAAAAGACCAGTGGCCAACAGGTGAAATTACTCAGGTTTGAGATCTTTGTCTTTAGATATAGTTTACTTTCTTATGGACCAGAATCAAATTGTCCTGACACCCTCTAGGATTTTAAAGAAACAGTGTTGTCAAAAAAATCTGTCCAGGAGCAGCCTGTGACTGTTCCAACTAAGGAAATCCCTGGGCTCCTGCATCTCACCAAGCTGTGAATGCTGTGTGATTCCCAGAAGGACAGTTGTGTTCAGAGCACACCTGCAATGTTGTAGATTTTGTTTGGTTTCTATTTCTGCTCTTGATTTCTAGTCGAGTTATATTACATGATGATGCAGTCTAGGCTATTTCAAATTGGGAATTAAATAAATTTTTCTTTGAGTTTAATATGTACTCTATTTTTATAATTGTTCCTTGCCTGAGTTCCCTAGTGACTACATAGATCTATAGATCTATACTCATTCAACGGTATTAATATCTTTATTAAAATTCCTTCTGTTCTTACACTTTTGTCTTGTTCAATCTAACATGACATAAAAGACATACATTTTCATATGTATCATCTATCTATTCATATACTCCTTGAAGATTTGGCTTTCAGTATTTTGATACTGAAATATTCATGACAACTATATCCTAATTGTGGATTTGCTCATTAGGATTATAAAATGGTGCTTTTTATACCATTTAACTTGCCTTGAATTTAATTTTGTCTCAAGAAACTTTTTTAAAGATTTAAATAAACACTCAATTGATCTGATTGAGAAACCATGAAATTTAAGATAGTTAATGGGCCCGACCAGTGTGGCTCAGTGGTTGAGCATTGACTCATGCACCAAGAGGTTGCTGGTTCGATTCCTGGTCAGGGCACATGCCCAGATTGTGGGCCACATCCCCAGTGGGGGGCATGCAGGAGGCAGCCAGTCGATGCGCTCTCTCATCAATGTTTCCATCTTTCTCTCTCCCTCTCCCTTCCTCTCTCTCCAAAATCAATAAATAAAAAAGTTAAAAAATTAAAAAAAGATATTTAATGGGGAAAAAAAGGACCACTCCACCTACTAGAATATAACTACTAGATTCATATTAGTTCTATGTATTTCTGAAGTGAGGTTTCAGAAAGGAGAGAACAGATGTCTTCCAGTGGGGAAAAAAATGAACTTAATGAGAAAATAAACTTTAGTTTTCTTCCTTCATAAAGTACATTAACCAATAACAACAAAGGATTGGAAAAGAATTAAAACTTATTTTCTTAAAAGAACCTCTTACCATTAAAATAATGTCATTTTTCTTTATCTTGCCTGGGAAATATGTTTAATATGAAGTTCCTAGATAAAGATATGGCCATATTATGCAGAAGTCATAAATTATTTGTAGTAGTTTATATATATTTATAATTTGGGGAATTAGAATTTGCTAAGTGTATTTTAATTCTCAATAATTACTTTCTTCAAAAGCCTAGCTAACTTTTCATTAAGTAATTATCTTTCCATTTAGTTAACATAATAGATTCAAACCAGGGCTTTTACTGAAGTAAAAATGTGGTATTTTCCACCACACTTAAGATCCGCATAATAGACTGGTCATAGCTTTGCTGAATGTTCTCCTCAATCTCTTCGGTAATGTAAAAAATTTAATACCATTCACCATCAATATTGACTTAACAGTTCTTAAAGGTCTTAGATAAGCCCTGTGAAGTGATAATACCTGAAAAGGCAACTATTCCGTAATCTAAATGATTGGGCTTGTTTGGCTAATCAATACTTATAGCCATCATTTAGTACAGATCTCAGAATCACCCTTTTTTTTTTGGTGGAGGAGGGAGTTGTGTTTTATTGGACTTGAACTTTCTTTACATTAATCACAACATACTTAGCAATCAGATTAGAAAAAAAAATTGGGGGGGTATTTGGGTATTTGAAAACTGTCTTTAATACTGAGAGGCACCCACTGCAAGTACAATAGACATTACCAGGCACAAAGAGATGTGCACTAGAACTGAGAAAAAAAATCTTATTTTACACTTCTCTATTTTCTTACATTCTCCTAGATGTTTTATTTTTAAGTTGGCATGTTTGTAGCTTTTCATTGCTAGTAGTTGTTTTAAGTAAGGTCCTAATATTAGTTGTTTTATAACAGTTTCCCTATTTAAACTGAGAAGGCCTGAACAATTTTCAAAACCTGAAGATGCACCTCCACCATGACGAGCCCTTTCTCAGACATTTCAGCCCTGTGGAGCTCTCTGCCCCAGAATGTCACTAGTATCTGGGTTCATGGCCAACCCAACGTTCGTGACATCGGGATCTGGTCTGTCTTCTGCATCAGGTGTAAGTATTCAGGTCCTATCTTTTGTTTCCACCTCCTGTCTGTATTCCTTCTGCTCTTTCCACACCATGTCACTCACCTACCTTTGTCTATTACGGACCCATCCCTGTCACCTACTGGGCTTATTCTTCCTCGAGATCCAAGCGTTTCAATGAACAGGTGTTTAGAATAAATTTTTTCTCTTGAGTTCTGATTACCATAGCAAGGTTGACTGTGAAGAGTCTAGAATGATTCTGGTTTTAGCATTTACTCAAATTTCCTGATAATTTTAAATAATCTACTGCTTAGTGTGCAAAAATGATGGTTCCACCAAAGCTGTTCTACTGTGTTACTTTGTCAAGTCATTCTTCCATTTCTGAACAGTTACACTTGGTACCTTGCATACCCCGCTGGACTCAGTTTCCCTGCATAGTAGCAGTCCAGCTTCAT
Organism: Tadarida brasiliensis; assembly: GCA_030848825.1. Classification (NCBI taxonomy): domain Eukaryota; kingdom Metazoa; phylum Chordata; class Mammalia; order Chiroptera; family Molossidae; genus Tadarida; species Tadarida brasiliensis. Next base: position 52,739,420 of record CM061264.1, read on the forward strand.
TTAACCATGCTTCTTTCTTTATGTCTTTCACATCTGCTTCTCAGGACTTTACATTTCCACTGGATAATTATTGAATCATGGAGTCCTTTTAGGGACTCTCCTCCAGAGCAAAAGTCACAGGCCAAGGACCTCAGTGTTCAGCTGTTCTTTCAAGTCAGATTAACTGTCCTGACTATATTATCCAGTCTAACCTCACCCAGACTAATTTTTACTTTCCAAAATAGAACACACAAAATATTTTGTTCCTCTGTCGCACGTATACTTAAAATACACAACTGCACACAGAAACTAATTATTGGAAGAGACTGAGGATTAATAAACTACTTCTCGGTTATTAAATATTGTTTCATGTGAGGGAAATATTAATATGGTTTTTAAAACACTTTTAAGTCACATTTACACAACAACTCGTAAAATTCTAATCTACCGATTATTTATACAAACACAACCAAGTGTTGTCTTAATTTACACATTTGTTTTATGCATGACCTTAAATTTTCTGCCTGTACCATTAGCTGCAAAAGGTTAACTTTATGAAGGCAAAATTCATGTCTATTTATATTGCTTTTAATAGCCTGAGAACAAGGTTTACTGGATAATTTTTTTTTTAATATGGATGAACTTAAGTCTATTGTCATGTTTAATCTCAGTGAGATTCAAAGGTGAGTTTGATAATTTCTTGAGAAAATCTTCAAGTTAATCAGCTGCACAAGACATCATCAATCTGTATCTGGATATAATTGGTCCCTGCATTTGTTTCTGGACTAGCCGTGGTCTCACAGGACCTAAAGTAAAATTAGAGAAAGGAGAGATTGTTTAGCTCACAGGAACTTGGGTAATTTTATTAGCTATTCAAAGTCATAATATCTCAATCCAAACCTAACTGAGAGAAAGAGATTTCACCAAGTTCTTTGAGTTTTCATATTATAATTTTCCACAGTGCCTCTCCAATTCTTGTTTCTTCTATTACATCCACCAGACCAGGAGAGAAAATTCTAATGTCTCTCTTGTCTTTATCTTGTATCTAAAATCACATAGACCATTTTTTAAAATTTATTTAATTTACTTTTGTTACAGATGTTTCTCCTTTTCCCCCCATTGACACCCTCCTCCCTATACCCCCCCCCCAGCATTGTTGTCTATGTCCATTGATTATGCTTATATGCATAAGTTCTTTGGTTTATCTCTTCCCTCCCCCCTGCTCCCTCCTCTGAAGTTTGTCAGTCTGAACCCTACTTCTATGTCTCTGGGTCTATTTTGTTCATCACCGTATTTTGTTCATTATATTCCACAAATGAGTGAGATCATGTGATACTTGTCTTTCTCTGACTGGTTTATTTCACTTAGCATAATACTCTCCAGGTCCCTCCATGTTGTCTCAAAGGATAAGAGATCTTTCTTTCTTACAGCTGCATAGTATTCCATTGTGTATATGTACCACAGTTGTTTTTTTTGTTTTTTTATCAATTCATCTATTGATGGACACTTGAGCTGTTTCCAGATCTTAGCAATTGTAAATAGTGCTGCTATGAACATGGGGGTACATACATTCTTTCTGATTGGTGTTTCAGGCTTCTAAGGTATATTCCTAGAAGTGGGATCACTGGATCAAATGGCAGTTCAATTTTTAATTTTTTGAGGAAACCCCATAGTGTTTTCCACAGTGGCTGCACCAGTCTGCATTCCCACCAGCAGTGTACTAGAGTCCCCTTTTCTCCACACCCTCGCCAGCACTTGTTGTTTCATAATTTGTTGATGACAGCCATTCTGACACTTGTGAGGTGATATCTCATAGTCGCTTTAATTTGCATCTCTCTGATGATTAATGACATTGAGCATTTTTTCATATGTATCTTGGCCATTTGTATGTCCTGTTTAGAGAGGTGCCTATTTAGATCCTCTGCCCATTTAATTGGATTATTTGTCTTCTTTTTGTTGAGTTGTATGAGTACTCTATATATTTTGGAAATTAACCTATTGCAACAAAAAAATTAAGATACCTGGGAATAAGCTTAACCAAAGAAGTTAAACACCTGTTCACAGAGAACTATGGGATATTGAAAAAGAAATAGAGGAAGATATAAAAAAGTGGAAGCAGATAACTTGTTCATGGATTGGAATAATTAACATCATGAAAATGTCCATACTACCCAAATCAATCTATAGATTCAATGCAATCCCCATTAAAATACTAATGACATATTTCACAGAACTAGAACAAACACTCCAAAAATTTATATGGAACCAAAAAAGACCCTGAATAGCCACAGCAATCTTGAAAAAGAAGAACAAAGTAGGAGGGATCACAATATCCGATATCAGGTTATACTACAAAGCCACTGTAATCAAAACAGCCTGGTCAGTACAGGCAAGAACAGGCATATAGATGAATGGAACAGAACAGAGAACCCAGAAATTGACCCAAGTCATTATGCTCAATTAATATTTGACAAAGGTGGCAAGAGTATACAATGGAGTAAAGACAGTCTCTTCAATAAGTAGTGTTGGGAAAATTGGACAGCTATATGCAAAAAAATGAAAAAAGACCACCAACTTACACCATACACAAGAATAAACTCAAAATGAATAAAAGACTTAAATGTGACTCTTGAATCCATAAAAAATCCTAGAAGAAAATGTAGGCAACCAAATTTCAGACATCATAGGCAGCAGAATTTTCACTGATACAACGCCTAAGGCAAGAGAAACAAAGGAAAAAATTAATGCATGGGACTACATCAAACTAAAAAGCACAGCAAAGAAACAAGCATGAAAATGGAGAGGGAATCCACTATATGGGAGAGCATAATTGCCAACGATACATCAGACATAAACCATTTTTTATATTCTAGCACCAGGTTCAGTCTTGTGCTTTTAAAGACTTTAAATATTTTAAGTCAAGAAAGCTGAGTTCCTCTCAAAGAACTATTAGATATTTTAGGCAAGAAATATGTGATCAATAAAAGCGGTATTTTAAAACAATTGATTGGCACAATAGGAAAAATGAGGCAACTAATCATTTACAGCTATTATGCATTGAGGAGATAATGGCACATCTTAGTTACACAAACAAAGAATTATTTCCTACCTATCTTCTTAGTATTTTTAAGAAAAAGTATTTTTAAAAATCTGTAAATAAGTCGAAAGGATGTTTGCATATCTTTTTAATGTCACACTGAAACTTTAACAGAATCACCTAACGGTTAATTTTTTAGAATGTACCATTGTTTGATATTGCTATTTATTTTTTATTAAGAATTAAGACTGTGGCCCTGGCCGGTTTTGTTCAGTGGTTACAGCGAAGGCCCTCAGACCGAAGGGTCTCAGGTTTGATTTCCGGTCAAGGGCACAAACCTGGTTTGCGATTTTGATCCCCTGCCCTGGTTGGGGTTGAGCAGGAGGCAGCCAATTGATGTTTCTCTGTCTCTCTCTCCCCCCTTTCCTCCCTTTCACTCTATCTAAAATTAGCAGAAAATTATCCTGAGTAAGAATTAAGAAAAACACAAAGAATTAAGACTGTGAAGTTACATATGAACTTGGAGACCTTTGTATGGGATGCAAATAATTTCTGTCATAGAAAGTTAACCCTAAAGGCGAACTGTATAACATTATCAGGTTTTTACTTTCTGTTTTTTCAATTTAACCTAGTGATCTTTCCTAAAATTTCTTTATCAAATGTTCTATAAACATCCAGTTCCTAAAACACCCCTTGAACCACCTCGACAATCTGCTGATCCTTCATCATTTAATTAGTTAAATAAATTTCGGAGACATGTTCATTCTACATTTGTATGAGGATCATGACTGTACCATTGGATTATTCCTGGTTAGCACATCCCAAGTTTGGTTGAATTCTAAGCCGAGTTTTCAATTAATCTTAAACCTCCTGCAAACTTCACTCATTAATTCTCTGCAGCTGATGAAATGGAAAGGAGTCTCTAAAATGATGGAAAGAAGTCCCCTTCTGTGGGTGTGCTTTGTTTTGGTGTAGACAGTAAGCTAGCCTGATTTCCCGGGCTTCCCAGTAGAGGAACCATCTCTCAGAGCAGGACCGAGGCAAGTAGCTGACACAGCCTGGGCAGGTTCCCATGGGATCCTCTTTGCTGTGCTTTCCAGGCTGCCTCTGACCTCCTGCTGCCTCTGACCTCCCGCTTCCTGTGGGGCTTCCACCTCGATGCTGTTTTGAATACTGTTTTGTCAACATTCCTGCCTAAGCAGGTCCTTTTTTACTTCCTGTACTCTCAGTCCCCACCACACACACACTTTGCTATGGCTGCTGAACAATTAGCAGGGGTGCTATTGGAAACCCAAAAGATCATAACACAATTGTGAGATTCTATGGTATTTAGTAAATAGAAAAGATTCAACAGAAAACAAAACCATTCGAGGAAGTAAACTGCAGGTGAATAAGGCTTCTTGTGTGAAAATTGTTTTAAAAATAAACAGATATGTTTATTTTCTACTTTCAAGACCAAAACACTTGAGAGCAGACATCAAAGGGCCAGCATCATTATCGCACACGTTCCTACGGATCAGAGAACGCGGACTGCGGACCCGATGCTGTGGGCACCGGCTCTGGCCAGTGCGCAGACGTCAGCAGGCAAAGATCTCAAGGTTGCTGAAACTGTTCCATTTGCCTAAAAATGGTTTCTCAACCAGTTAAAGCTGTGACAAACTTTGCAAAATCCCAGAGCAATAACTTACATGGAATGGAAATATATCTTTTTCTGGTAGGTACCCTGTGAGACCCAGGTTGTTTTTATCTTTGCCTCACAAAATAGAGGCAGGTAACAGAACATACTTTGGGGTATTTTTTCCTTTCCAGGAAAAATTTCTATTGTTCTTATCTTCATTTCAATAATGTGTCATAGACATTTGTCTTAGCAGTTAGCTAGCTTAACCTAAACTGACTGAATAAAACATTTTGATGTACTGGACTAGTTAATTCCATGAAAACCAACTGCAAATCTGGTGAAGCAAGCAGGCTGAGCTTTGGTAGGGAGTTTGTGAGACATTTTTACTTTATGCCTGTTTATTTACAAACTGTGGTGCAGGGACCAAATACATGAACTATGTGTGACATCAAAATAACAAATTGAAATAGTTCTAGTTCATTTTCAATCAATCAAACCAACATTTTTAGACCAAAGACTTGACTGGCCAAGTTTAAATTTGTTTTTTCAGAATGTAATTTTATGTGTTGGTGTATATATAAAAACCCCATGGAATGGTATTCCTGACCTTATTCAGAGAAATCTGATTTCAGGAAACGCAGACATCTCTAAGGGACTCCGCAGGAAAACCAGCATCTGCTACAGTGACTGGAGAAATCCCCTGGTTCCCGAACTGTCTCTGTCTTCATTTCCTGTCCTCCTTTTTGTTAGCTTATTTAACCTGCAATTTTATAATTAAAGTACAATGTTTTCAGCTTACTGAAAATAACCCTATTCAACCTCTGTTCTTCTCACATGAGCCCTGGAGCCCTGGTGGAGTTGAAACATATTACAAGAATCTCTCTCTTGAGTTTCTGAATTCTACACAGTTTTACAAATTAAATGCCTCACCTTGTGCAACACAAAAGGTAACAGAGAATGACTACAGGTGTGATATTTGGGTTAAATGGCCTGGATCTGATTCCTTGGATCAAAAAGCAGTAACACCAAAGGAAATGTTTTGTGTGGCATTCTGACTAATCCTTACAAAGAAGGATCCATAGACCTCTGTTTTAATTCAGAAGACTGCACTAGAATAAAATCTACATTCTAGCTGTGGTGTGACTTTGCATATCTTAATTCTTATTCATTAAGTATTGATTTCTTCATGTAATTCACACAGAGCAATCTTATTTTCCTAATTTCAGAGATCTTATTGGGAAGCATCACAGTGGCTTTTATCTACTGACATAAGTGAAATCTTTACATCTTTTTGAGTTTTACCCCATTTCTTTTTTGCTTAGCAAATCCTTCTCCATAAAGCAATCACAAAATATTTATCAACTGTATTATCAAGATTCTTTCATATACAGCCCTGGCCAGTTTTGCTCAATGGTTAGAGCATTGGCCCACGGACCAAATGGTCTTGGGTTTGATTCTCGGTCAAGGGCATGTACCTGGTTTGCAGGTTTGATTCCCGGCCCAGTTGGGGTGCCTGTGGGAGGCAACCAATCGATGTGTCTCTCTCACATCTATATTTCTCTCCCTCCTCTTCCCTCCCTCCCTTCCACACTCTCTAAATAAAAATAAAATAAAATAAATAAAAAATATCAATAGGAAAAGTATCCTTGGATGAGGATTAACAACAACCCAGCCGGTGCGGCTCAGTGGTTGAGTGTTGACCCATGCACCAAGAGGTCAAGTTTTGATTCCTGGTCAGGGCACATACCCAGACTGTGGGCCAAATCCCCAGTGGGGGCATGCAGGAGGTAGACAATCGATGTTCTCTCTCATCAATGTTTCTATCTCTCTCTCCCTCTCCCTTTCTCTCTCTAAAATAGATAAAGAAAAAAAACAGATGCTTTCATATACAGATTATAGAAATCTAATTCAAACCAGTTTGAGCAAAAAAGAAAAACATAAAGGAAATGTATAAATACTGATGGCAGATGGCATGCAGTCTGCTCTCTTTGACCACTGGGATCCTTACGTAATCATTTTTCCCTTTGCCTTTAGGTGAAGGTGGATATCAGGGAATGCACACATCAGGGATTTTTCTCTATGTTCCTTAGCACCACTCCCTCACAGGCTCCATTCTTGTGGTGGCCCGTGACCGTTTCAAATGTACATCTCCGCAGCTTAGCAATTACAATGACTCAGTGTGCTTCTATCCCAATACTTCTGGTAAAAGTCGTGGGCCTCACTGTAATGGGAGGGAACAGTGTGGTTCTGTGTCCAACTATTGTCCCAGTCACTGTGTTTAGAGGGTTTTCTGCTTTGCCTAGTCAGGCCTCGGTCCCGGGTCCACCTTAGAGCTGGTAGGTAGGGTTAGTGCTAGCTATGCTGTTATTCCTATGATATGAATGATCTGAGAGGCTGAGAAAGCAAGCTGTGAAGATGAGAACCCAAGCAGAGATTTCAGTAGTCTCACATGCTGAGGGAATAAACACTGATGAGAGTTTTGTGTCCTGGAGAATTAGGAAATATGAGAAGTGGGTAATTAAAACCGCATTCAGTAATTACAGCTGTCGCATATCTATTGATCTCATGTTACAGTGATCACATTGCGCTGGCTTTCAGCTTTTTCTCTCTTAGTCTTGAAATTAGATTTTGTGCATTTTGAGTTTATTCTTGTGTATGATTTTGTGGAACCTGTGGGTCATAAGCTGCTTATTTAGGTTTCTGAAAGACAGGGCCAAGAACTACAGCATTTTCAGTGTGTCTATGAATATAATTTTTTTTGTTTTGGCTCTTGAACCTATGTTGCTGCTATGCATCCATTCACTTATTCAGTATTTACTGATGATAAAACAGAGAAACAGAGGAGTTAAGAGCACAGATATACAGCAGAAGGTCAGGGTGGATCTCTGCTCTGTTACTAATTCGCTGTGTGAGTTCGGGCAGGTTCATTTCCTGTCTGAGCTTTAGTTTTCACATCTTTAAAGTGGGGATAAAAGTAGTACTAATCTTTATAGGAGTCTTTAGTGGAATAAATGAATTAAAACATACACATAACTAAGAGCAGCGCTTATCAACTAGTGAGAACTGTATAAATGCTTTTCTTCTCCTCCTCCTCCTCCTCCTCCTCCTCCTCCTCCTCCTCCTCCTTCTTCTTCTTCTTCTTCTTCTTCTTCTTCTTCTTCTTCTTCTTCTCTGCTCTATAGCCTTCTTTGCAGACAGAAAAAACAGATTTTTGTTATCTGAGACTAAACACTTTATTTTATGCTGTCATAAATTCTCTTCCAAAAATCTTCGTTGTTGGGATTTTTATACACCTGTCAATTAGTTCTGGCCATACTCCATTTAGACAATATACATGGGAACTTGATCATGATGTGAGAAGCAGCAGAACATGCTAAAACAGATTTGGCTGTCAGGATTACTGTGTGTTATTTTTCACTGAAAGTATTTTTGTCCACTAATGACCAAGAATTCCTGATTCTGTTCTTTTTTCTATTTCCACGAAGCTTTGAGTTTGTCATAACTATACTCAAGGCAGCAGAACTTCTTCTGAGCTGTTCTGGCTCCAACTCTTAGGGACACTAATCACCACAGGTCCATCCACAAATTGGCAGAGACCCAGAGATGTTTATGTAGTGGACTAGGCAGAGAAAGGTTTATACATTCTTCTGAAATATGAGGCTGAACAATTCGGAAATAGGTAGACAGCTATGCTGGCTGATGCAATGCTAATATTTTTATGTTACTGCGTGATTTTGAGATTTTTTTCCTTCACTAATTTTGAGTGCCACAAGAGTCAAAACTACTATATTTGTGATGATTCAATGAAGTGTTTTTCCTGATTTTAATCACAAAATCTCTTTGCAACTCAAAATGATAACTGACTGATTGTGTACTCTTAGCCCATGGAATGTCAATGACATGAAAATCCAAATATACTCTTATCCTTTTATACTTTACAACATTTAATCTTGATCATGTCAAGCTTCTAGACATCTACTTGGCAAGTGTAAAGGCAGAAAAAATTTAATACCAGTATATTGGACAAATTCACAAATTTCAGGTGTCACTCTCTTTATCAATCTAGATGTACTTTTCCATATTCATAAGTGACTAATAACTACTGAAGTGCATTAATGCTTATCTTGGTGAAATTAGATTGATCAAGGACAGAATATTTGACTTTAAGGTTTTAAAAATTACTATATTACACACTTTGAAATATGGTGTCTATTTGGTGTCTATTTGGATATGGGGTATTGAATGATAGTGTATCAATACTAATGATGCAAGCCTCTAGAAAGACTTAATGCAATGCAAATAATTATTTCACTTTAAGTGCTTGTACAGAACACAATGCATTATATGATAATTATATGCAGCTACATATAACACATGTTTTATAATAATGAATGTTTTATAATACGTACACTATACTGCAGCAGATTGTATTATAACTGTGTACTTCTTTTTAGAACAGAGACTATGCAATTCATTTTTCTGTTTCAGTTGCCTAGTCCAGGATCTCAATAATTTATAAAATATTTGTTAAATGGTTTTGAAAAGACATAGGAATCAATAAGTATAAAGGAATTCCATAATATTCACATTTTAATAGACAAAATTGCTGGTAATGAAATAAATATCAATGTTTTCAGCACACAAATCATTCACATAATCATTTGTTTATAGCTGTATTATCCTTTATTATTAGTAATCAAATCACAGTTAAGTTCATAAAATGACTGATGTCTACCAACAATCAGCCATATAGAAATTTAGGCCTGAGATGCTTTTTAAACTAATAGTTTATTTGAAAATTTCTGTCATCTTTGGAGCTGTTAAACCTTTGGAGCTGGGTTGTGCTTTTTTAATCTATCAGACAAAAAAAAAAGTATTTATATTTACTTTTGTTTTCATTTTGGATATTATTTTCTCAAAATTAATATCCTTATATTTTTTATGACTTGAATTTTACATGTTCCAATATATGTACTAATAATTTATTTTAATAATACTTTTAAAATATAAAATTAATATATGTTTAATTCTAAAAAATTGAAAGATACAGAAAAGCACAAAAGGAAAATAAACCATAATTTCAATGAGTAAGTGTTCCTATTATTAGTTTTGTTGTATATGCAATTTGTATGTAAATATTAACATGTTTCCCTTTATACATCATAATAATGTATATGCTGTTTTATAGCCATTTTAGGTTCTACTTAACATTTTACACAGTAATAAATATTCTTAATAATGTGGGTTATTAATGGCATACATTATTATATCATAATTTAGTAAATTAGTTCTCCATTTTTGGATATTCAAGTTGTTGGCAAGTTTTTAGTATTCTTAAATATGCTACCCTGAGCATCTTTATGTCTACAGTCACAGTATCTGTCATTTTTGGTAGAAATAACAATAAGTGAATTACTGTTTCAAAGGTTGTATACATACTTGGACATATTCAACCTAAAAGGTTATATTTTATGAAAAGATTATATTTTAGCTTCTGTTGTCATCTTCCAACCTAATAATAAGTGTGTCTCTTATTTTATTTTTTAAAAATCACTATAAATTGAACAAGCAGTTTTTTTTAACCTCACACAGTTAGCTGCTTTACAGCCTCTTATGAATTATAATAAACTCCTCTGATGTAAAACAATATCAATGGTATAAAGAAATCACTGTAATTATGGTAATACAGGGGTGGGCGAAAGTAGGTTTACAGATGTGAGTGACATTCTTTTGGGTTAACAAAGTTATTGTGATAATCATAACTGACATGTCTTTCTCCATGCAAACAACTGTGAACCTGCATTTGCCCACCCCTGTATTTAGCTTTGAATGAATGCTTACTAAGAGTCTGACCTGTTTCTTAGAGCAGATGTGATCTAGTATTAACTCACTTGAACTGCACCTCCTGTGAGGTCAGTACGATTAAAGTCCCCATTTTGAAATGGAGGAATCTGAGTCACAAAGAGGTTAAGTAACATGGCCACGGTCACACAGCTAGTGACAGGACTGGGATACAAAGCTAAGCATGCTGGCTCCTGAGCCCATGTCATTAACCGCAATGTTCCTCTGCCTCTGAAACAGCCACGATGTGCCTGGCCAGTTTCTTTGCTGATCTTGATGGACACTTGGCATTCCCTCGAAGACACTCGAATTGTTTCAGGAAGCTCTCCAATTGTTGCAAAGTGCGTACTTTTTTAGATTAAAGTGTCTTCAGATGAAAGTAATCGCCATCTATGGCCCCTTCTTGGTACAGAGACTGGTTTTTTGTGCACTATGTTTAAAATATGGAAAGCTGCACAACACTCTCCTGGTAGAAGAAAGTATCAGATACAATATTTGAAGGAAGAAATAATATGGCCCGATTGGTGCCTCAGCTAATGCATTGCTATTTTTCCTATTAAACCTGACCAGATATGCATATTCCTGGTGCCAAGCAGAGCTCTTTATATGTATCTCATGTGATAATCTCTGAGTTTTCAAAAGGCAGAGAAAGATTAAAAATTACTTCTGAAAAGAAAATTAGCTATTCTGTGCTGTTATACATATTAGCCTAAACCATAAAAGAAATGAGATTGCTCCATTTTCTTATACAATCTGAGACCGTGATTTATTACTTATTCTCGCTCTTCTAGATTTTTTTTTTTTTCCTACTTGCTAGTCCCTGCCCTTAAATTCAACAATGGAACGCCATGGAGTTTGGAACTTGAGGCCTGACACCATCAGTTAAGAATAATCAAAAGAGCCCTGGCCAGTTTGGCTCAGCTGTTAGAGCGTCGGCCTGTGGACCAAAGAGTCGCAGGCTCGATTTGGGTCAAGGGCACCTTGGTCGCGGTTTGAGCCTTGGCCCTGGCTGAGGTCATGTGGGAGGCAACAATCGATATGTGTGTGTGTGTGTGTCTCTCTCTCTCTGTCTCTCTGTCTCTCTCTCTCTCTCTCTCTCTCTCTCTCTCTCTCTCTCTCCCTCTCTCCCTCTCTCCCTCCCACTCTATCTGAAAATCAATAGAAAAATATCCTCGGGTGAGGATTAAAAAAAAAAAAGAATAATAACACTGTTCTACAGTGATTTATTTTCATAAGCAATCTTTGAGGTAGAGAGTTTTATTATCCCCATTTTACAGATAAGGAAATGGAGGCATAAAGACAGGATGTAAACTATCCCAGAACACACAGCTTGTAAGTGGCAGATAATAGACTTGAATCCAAGCTCTCAGAATCCAGAGCCCTTGCTCACAGTCACTACTGCCTGATCCTCTATAGCATGAATGTGATAACTACTATCTTACAGAGCTTCTGAGAAAATGGATAGAAAGTATCTATCACAGTGTCTGAAACATGATGTACAATTAACAAATGATTACATTGTTGTTGACGATGTTATAGCTGTTATTATACCATTAAAAGTATACCTTCTATTCAAATGAAATATTAAATACACTCAAATAATGTATGTATTGTAAATAATAATTTAAAAAAAAACCCTACCTACTATTCACTTTGAGAAATAAAACATGACCACTGCCTTTGAAGCACTACACAACACATCCTTCTCCCCGGCCCTTCCCATTATCTCACTCTGACGTTTTAGCTTATCTCTCTCTCTTCCTATCATTTAAAAGAATGTTGTCATTTTTTCAGTATTTAAGTTTTTGCCCAGGATGGCTTTTCAATTATCTAGTCTATAATGAGAAAAAAACACCAAGAAATGTAGTGTTTCCTGTTTACCTCTAAATTTTTTGAATGGGTGTTCTCTACTATTACCTCTTTTCCTTGACTGACTTCATTCTTGAAGGCATGGCCCTTATATATGCTGGAATGTGAGGGCTGATGGGAAAGGGCAAGAAGCTAGACTTCTGGCTGTAATGCTGACAGTTTAAACACAGTGTCCACAAGGACGCACGGAAATGGAACTTTACTCTTCTCAATCCCTTGGGGATGTGGCTTTGAGCTGTATCACACTATCAAATTCTGCCCAACAGTCTTCATTCTTCAGGTCATTCTCCATCACTTCAAGTATTTGAGAAGGCCAATCAATATTTATTTCTAAGTCTCTCTTTTCCTTTTTCTTTCTCAACCTATATATCTCCTACTTCTATTATTCCTCTGTATCTTAACTTCTTTGTCTCATTTGCTGGTTGCCATTCAGTTTTCTTTCCCCTAAATATAATTTCAAATGGCTCTGCCTTCAGATTTCTTCTAATTTCTGCATCCTTCTCCTTGATCATCTACCCATTCCTATAATTTCAAACTATTGTCTAATCTCTCTTTTAAATTCTTAGTCTGCATTTCCAACTTGTCATAGGTAGCCCTACATGTATATTCGACATTCATTTCATTTCAGCATATTGAAAACTGATCTCACCATCTGCCCCTCCAGAATTTGCTCTTTCTCACATATCCTTGTCTTTATTAATGGTGCCTACACAATTCCAAACACCAAGGCCCAAAATCTTAGTGCAACCATTCCCAAAAGAAGAGACACTGTCTTGAAGGGGCATTTGGGGCATTTGTGGGGCCTAGCAGGTTGTGGTTGCCATAGGGATTAAAGGTTGCTAGAATATGTGGTTGGAGGGGCTAGAGATGCTACACATTCTGCAGGACAATTGCCATGTTCCACAAATTGTTCCACATCTTGAATGAATTTTAAATTTCCCAGCAGACATTAAGATAGATTAAAAAACCTATTAAACAAAACAAAACAAAAACATCCTTCCATCCCAGAACCCAAATCTGTTTTACATTAAACAGGAACAATTTTTTGGCAGTTTTAATGTATACTGAATTTTCAGAAATTCATACACTGTGCAAATTGTCCCTTTTCTTAAACATTGCTGAGTGCTTTACCATTGCAGAAAACTGTACACTATTGGCAACACAGCTCATGGTGTCTGAGCTACTGAAACACAACCATTTGTTGGTCTGCATTTATAGTTGTTGCCTTTGTGGTGATTATTCATATGGGTGCAAACATCTGAAGGACCGCTGCATTCAATCATTTATTCATTCAAGACATAATTTCATTATGCCTTTTTTGTTGTTGTTAATCCTCACTAGAGGATATTTTTCCATTCATTTTATTTTATTTTATTTTGATAGAGTGGGAGGGAGGGAGGGAGAGAGAGACAAAGAGAGAGAAAACATTGATGTGAGAGAGACACATCAATTGGTTGCCTCCTACATGACCCTGACCAGGGCTGGGATCAGACCTGCAACCCAGGTACATGGCCTTGATCAGGAATCGAACCCATGACCCTTTGTTCCATAGACCGTTGCTCTAACCACTGAGCCAAACCTGCCAGGGCACCATTGTGCTTTCTTTCTTTCTTTCCCCCCCTCCCGCTATGGCTGAAGCTATTTTATTTATTTATTATTTTAAAAATTAATTTATTTTTTTATTGTTGAAAGTATTACAGATGTGCCCCATTGACCCCCTCCTCCCTGCTCCCACCCCCCTCCTGCTTTCCCCAACCTAATGTCTGTGTCCACTGGTTGTGCATATATGCATATAAGTTCTTTGGTTTATCTCTTCCCACCCCTCCCACCCCATATCCCTCTGAGGTTTGTCAGTCTGTACCCTACTTCCATGACTCTGGATCTATTTTGATCGACAGCTTATTTTATTCATCATCATGCTTTCTTAAAGTAATTGTGTTATGGTTTATATACTGAAGTACATATTGTTGAAATGGTTTTTCTGTAATTCCTCTTTTATGTGTCATATTTAAAGGATTATAGTGATATCGTTTAATGGATGGATGCACACAGTTTTTAAGTATCTGGAATTTTAATTTAGATAAACAAGGGGGAGTTACTAGTAATATTTTTATATGTAGGGAGTTTGGAATGTAACAGAATTAAAATAGACTTAGAGTCTTCTCTAAATTCTTCCTCTCTCTTATATACTACCATACAAATATTCGCCAAATTCTGTAAATTTTACTTTTGTGAATATTCTAACATATTTTTCACACATTACCAGTTTTTAGATATCAATTTATATGATCTTAATTTAAAATTTTAATGTATTCTTAATTAAACTTCTTACCTTAAAAGGCAATGTTATATAATTTTTAAAAAAAATCCTCACCCAAGGATACTTTTTTAATTGGTTTTTAGAGAGAGAGAAAGGGAGAGAGAAAGAGAGAAACATTGATGTGAGAGAGAAACCTCAATCAGTTGCCTCCCGTATGTCCCCTGACTGGGAATGGAAGCTGCAACATTTTGGTGTATGGGACGACACTCCAACCAACTGAGCCACCCGGCCAGGGCAGGTTATACCGTTTTTTTAAATATGGGCTTTGGAATCAGACTGACTTAGATTCATATTTTATCTTTTTACATATTAGTTGTAGTTTAATCATTTTATATTTTAAAAAGGACTAAGTTTTACCTAGCAATAACAATGTTATTAGAAATCAATAAAGCAATATATAATGTCTACTGCCTAATAATAAATATTCATTTACTATTAGTTTTCTCTTTTGGTTCTGGTATGTATATTGTAATGATCATAACATTCTAGATTCTATAAAACAATCTTGATTGCAATAGTAAATACTGTGATCAGACCATGTGACAAGGTAAGGCTTAGAAAATACGGTCAACATAATCAACACATATCATTTGGTGTATGCACGGAAGGCCCAGGTGTATCTGTATTTACTGAACAGTAATTGAGAACTCCTTTAGTAAGGGATATCATATGACCTCAGGAGATAAATTCTCATTACTTCTTCAATAATATTGCAGATACATTTGATGCTGGGTATGAACAAAGTTTTCGAAGTTGCCATTTCTACTGAATGTCAGGAACTTACTTATTTTCAGCTTACATTTTTTATGAACTGTATTTCCATTCAATTTCTGTTCGCCTGAAATGGAAATATGAAGCACTTATCAGGAAGTAGGACTTTTCCTGTCTCTTTATAAATGAAACGTTTCTGAAAATGAATGTGGTACCCCAAGTTAACAACAGCAATTTCAATGCCTGCATGGATGCTACATAAAGGAATAGGGAGCAAAAGTCATTTTTATTATTGTTATTGGTAAAGCCCATTTCAGAAGATTGCTTATTTCCTCCATTTGGACCTCTGTATTTTAAAGATTCAGCTGCAAAGTAAGTCGTCAGAGGTTAATTTAAAACTGCAGCTCTGGCTGATTTTCTGAGATGACTTTATTAAACATTCAGAGATTAACTCATTAATATCAAGAATATTCCCAAAAGGAGATCAGAAACAACTACAGGAAAAAAGGAGTGAGTTTGGGGCATTAAGGCCAGCGGGAAAATGCGCCTTTAGCTAATGTTAAAGAACTGGGTATACAC
Source organism: Tadarida brasiliensis (assembly GCA_030848825.1). NCBI lineage: Eukaryota > Metazoa > Chordata > Mammalia > Chiroptera > Molossidae > Tadarida > Tadarida brasiliensis. The sequence goes on from CM061264.1 coordinate 52,755,374, forward strand.
ACAGAAAATACAAAGAACAAACCCAGAGTATTTTCAGCCAGCAAGGTACATGTGAGAGTTTGTTGGTGGAGTACGGTTTGTAGGCAGAGACGGGAACATTATTCCAAAGAAGCACACTCGACACACAATTCTGAAAACACAGAAACAAAAATATTAAGTGGACTCAGGAGCAAAAAAAAATGTGGGTAGGGACATGCAGGTATAAAAAAAGGATAATGTCAAATTGGAAGAGAGAGATTTTGAAAAATAAAGAAAAAATAAGGAAAGTAGATGGATTTGTGAGGAATGAATGTCTCCAATCATAGATGTTTTGATGGAAACATTGTCAGATAAGAGGTAATCAAAATCCAGGACGGATATGCTGACTTTGAGAAAACTGGCTGCTTCTGCAGTGTGTTTACCAGACAGAACTTGTGGCTTCGTGTGTATAACTTGGCGTCTGAGGCGTCTATTTTCTAAAGTATGACTCCACTGTCTCATGTTCAGCAATTAAATCAACAGTTTTCTTCTATTGTTAATGACAGAAAATAATCACATTTGAAATCATTTGGTTTTCTAATTAGCTGCTATTTTAGAAGCTAGGTTAACATAGTTTGGGTGTCCTATTACCCTTGACTCTCTGTCAATCAATTTAAAATGCCACGGTTTTGGTAAGTAAGTAGAATATAAATGGTCATGGAACTTCTGCCTCCAGCCACAACAGGAAGCTATAAAATAGGCTGAAATTGCCATCTCGCTGTAAACAACTCTAACACTGAACAAAATATGTAAGGCAATTGATTTCAGGCAGTGAAAAACAGGCAGTGCAGGACCAGATTTTTGAGAGAAGGTAACAGAGGAGGTAGGTGAGACCTTGCTCACCTCAGCTCTCTGCCTCGAGGTATTCTCCTGGCCACAGGCCCTGAAGGTAGACCCAAAGTAGCTTACAACGTACAGCAGGAGCCAGAGATGGGACCTGGAGGCTGCTGGAACACTTGTAATATGCATGGCAGAGAACCAGAGAAGGGTAGCTGTGGAGGGAAGAAGCCCCAGAATTCAGAAGACAGTGCACGCAATTTATTGATGAGGACCATACGGCGTATAACAGGGCAAGCTTCCCTATGACTAGCAGAGAGCGAGTGCGATTGGTCTGAGAGATAATGAGATACCAGAGGTCATGCAGTGCTGGGGGGCACTGGGGTCCTAGACTAGCCAGTGAGGACCAGCTTCACTCCACTGGGCAGCTCAGACATTTAGTAAGTAGGAAGGGGTAAGGACCAAACACTAAAGTAACAGCCATATCATAGGACTAAAGTACAAAACCAAATGAGGTTTTCTTCCTAAAACCTAAGCTCAATGTGATCATGATTATCTTCCAGCAGTTTAATGATCTGCCAGAACAAAACTCCATATTCATTAATAGAAGACATCATAGTCTAGACCCTCTACAACGTATCATTCACTAAGTCGTCCACAAGAATTCTATATCTAATGACAATATTCCTAAAACAGGAGTGAAATAAAGACATTTTCTGATAAACAAAAGTCCAGGGACCCAACTTGTCGTGTAGGACACAGCCAACCAACACTGTGGGAAGTGCTAAAGGATGTTTTATTTGTCAGGATAAAGGGAAATGATCCTAGCTGGAAACTTGGATCTATGGGCAGTGTATTCATTTGCTAGGGTTACTGTAGCAAATTATTGCAAATCAGGTGGCTTAAGGAGCAGGAATGTATTGTCTCGCAGTTCTGTGGGCTGTAAATGAAGATCAAGCTATCAGTCTTTTGTTCCTTTTGAAGGCTGTGAAGGAAGAATCTGGTTCATGTCTCACTGCTAGCTTCTGGTTGTTTGCTGGAAATCCATGGTGTTTCTTGGGTAGTGGAAGCATCACCCCAGTTTCTGCCTTTATCTTCACTTGGCATTCTCTGTGTGTGTGTGTGTGTGTGTGTGTGTGTGTGTGTGTGTCCAAATTTCCCCTTTTTGTATGCCACCAGTCATATTGGAATTAGGCCCATCCTAATACTTCATCTTAACTAATTACATGTGCAACAACCTTATTTCCAAATAAGATCACATTTTGAGATACTGGGGGTTAGGACTTCAACATATGAATTTTAATGGGACTGAAGTCACCTATAACAAGTAAGATTGAAGAACACTAGAAGGTGTAAATGGGTAAATATAATAAACTACTATATTTTTTACTTCTTTATTTTTTTGAGATAAAAATAAAAACATTGTCTTTTAAGATTTATCATATTTAAAGCAGAGAAATATGTGACAAAATAGAACAACGGGAGGAAAATGGAGTTTTATTGTAAAATGAGGATTTTTTAAAGTGTGAAATACACAATATTAACTCTAGAAGACTTGATAAGTCAAAGATACAGTCGGAATACATACAATAGCAATGAAAAAAACTGATTAGGAGTATTAGAATAATTTGAATTATTCATTTAACTGAGCAGGAGGCAAAAATGACTGAGTTAAACATTTAAATTAATAGTGAGATATTGTCAAACTGGATAAAGCTGCATAACCCAACTATTTGCTATCACAAGAGATACACTTTAAACATAAAGTCATAGGTAGAGAAATGGATAGAAAATATATATCAGGCAATGAAAACACATATGACTATATTAATATTAGAAAAAGTATAACTCAAAACAAGGATTATTATCACATATAAGTATTTTTATTACATATACACATTCTCTCTCTGTCTCTGTCTGTCTGTCTCTCTCTCTCTCTCTCTCTCTCTCTATATATATATATATATATATATATATATATATATATATATATTCTTTTTTTTTAAGATTTTAGAGAGAGATGAAGGGAGAAGGAGAGAGAGAGAGGAACATTGATGTGAGAGCAAAACATTGATTGGCTTCCTCTTGCATGCCCCTGACTGAGGATTGAGCCTGCTACCTGGGCATGTGACCTGACTGGGAATCAAAATGACAACCCTTCAGTGTACAGGACAAACCTAACCAACTGAGTCACACCAGCCAGGGCCATATTCTTTTTTTTTTTTTTTCTGTATTGATTTTTGAGAGAGAGGAAGGGAGAGGGAGAGAGAGATAGAAATAACAATGAGAGAGAACATCAATTGGCCACCACCTGCATGCCCCCCACTGGGGGTTGGGCCCACAACCTGGGCATGTGCCCTGACCAGAAATCGAACCGGTGACCTCTTGGTGCATGTGTCAATGCTCAACCAGTGAGCCACAATGGCTGGGTGAGGGTCACATTCTTTTTAAGTACACATTTTAAGTATACATTCACCTAGATAGACCACCTACTTGCTGAAAAATATCTCTCATTAATTTGAAAACATTGATTTTTGTAGAGTTTTTTTTACCATAAGAGAATTAAGTTAAACTAGTAATCAATAAATAAAGATATCTGGGCTATCTGGGAAATCTTCAGTTGTTTGGAATATAAACAACTCATTTCTACATGAGCCAAAGATCAATAAAGAAATGAGAAGGGAAATTGGAATATATCAAACTGAATGATAATGAAAATACAACATATCAAAATTTGTTGTAGACAGCTAAAGCTGTGCTTAGAGGGGCATATATAGCTCTAATTGCTTATATTAGCAAAGAAAAAAGTTTAAATTATAATTTTCCAGCATAATAGGCTAAAAAAAAGCAAGAACATTTTAAATCAAAGTAAGTGGAAATATGAAGAATAAAATGATGAGCAAGAATCAATGAGATTGAAAAGAGACACAATAAAGGAAAAGAACAAAGGCAAATAGTTGGTACTACTCTGATAAATCAGTACACCCCAACTTTACTGATAAAAAATGGAGAAGAAAATATAAATTACCAATATGAAGACTAAATGATGCAATATCTCTACAAATCATACAGATAAGGAAATATCACAAACAAATAAAGCTAATGTATTTAATAACTTAGGTGAAATGAACAAATTCCTTAAGACATACAACTGAAAAATCTGATGAGATGTTGAAATAGAAACTATGAATAACAGTTATATGTTAAATAAAGTATGAATAACAGTTATGTTAAAAGAATACTTTAGGTCCACAAGATATTCTTGTGAATTTTATCAAATATTTAAGGAAGAAAAACTAACAATCATTACAGTCTATTTTAGAAAATAGACCAGGGAACACTTTCCAATTTATTTATAAGGCCAGCATATCTTCAATATCAAAACCTGGCAAAAACATTAAAAAGAAAACAGTATCCTTGCCTTCCTTAACAAATATTAGCTATATAAATACAGAAATGAATAAAAATATATCATGAATAAGTTGGCTTTGAAACCAAGCGGCAGTGTTAGGGTTCGGATTCACTGTCACGCAAAATCAAAGAATGTGTTCACTGACAAAGGGATGAGTGAAAGGAAAGTTTTATTTGAAAGACAGGCTCTCACAGTGGGGAGGGGACCCAGTGGGATTCTGGTGAGGCTTCTATGTCTAGGGGTTGTATATATGTCTTACTAGCCTCTGATTGGTCCTTTCAAGAAATTCTGCCTTAGCAACATCTATACATTTTAAAGCTTGTGTTTCCCTAACTGGGTTTAGCCCTAGGTCATCTAGCTCTAAATTCATATTACCCTCTGGAAAAAGCATATGTGGGCATCACTGATTTTTAAAAAGCTCGCCCGCCCGCCCGGCCGGTGTGGCGCAGTGGTTGAGCATCAACCCATGCACCAAGAGGTCGCCAGTTCGATTCCCTGTCAGGGCACATGCCCAGGTTGTAGGCAACAATCCTCAGTGGGGGGAGGGGGGTATGCAGGAGGCGGCCAATCAATGTTCTCTCTTATCCTTATCGATGTTTCTATCTCTCTCTCCCTCTCCCTTCCTGTCTCTCTCTAAAATCAATAAAGGAAAAAAATTTTTAAAGCTCGCCTTATCAGGTGAATTAGGGCAGATTATATAGCAAAGATATATATTGCCCCATAACATTCCCTATTTGGAAGTGAACAGGTTCTGAATTAAAAACAGACATTGATTAGCTACTCATGACATTTGCACAGAAACTTTACTCCCAGAGAAGAGACAACATAGTTGGGTGTGGTTAAGAACAAATAAAGTAGCCCCAGATATCTATAGGAGCCTTAGTGGCTTTCCTTTTTATGATAATTTCAACTTCTCCCAGACTATTAGTGAAGAGGAGGGAAACAACCTTGGAGCAACCCTATACTTGCTTTTGGTCTCTTTTCTAAATCCAATTTTGGTTTCCTAGAATCCTTTTAAGAGTAACCTGACTTTCTGCAATAGAAACACACTCTAGTTTTGCAAGAAAACTCATTCAACAATCCTGTTGCCTTGCTCCCAGAAACAAGTAGGTATATTAATTGGAATAGGTCAGACTTGGCAGCACTATAGTCTTTAACAGTAAATAAAATTCATTTGCAAACCCATCAGGGTCCCAGAAAAAGGAACCATACAATCACTATTCTCCTCTTGCCTGAAACCAGCCTTTCTGGGTATTTCGTTATGTAACTGACCTGTGCTCCTTCTAGGAGCTCCTGATTTGCAATCAAGATAAGCTTTTCATTTCTATAAGTTAGGAGTGTTCATGGAGGCTGGGAGTTCCTGACTTTGGAAGCACAATTTCCCATGTTGGTTTTAGTTTTATTTTGAGATCTGTAGAGTCCAAATAAACCTCCAAATATACGGTGTACTGGATTCTGCCTGTGTGCTGAGCTCCAAGTCTTCACAAATCTCAGGTGTCTCAGCCTTCCCTTCCCATGGTGCCATCCCTTACTGCCTAACCTGCTTCTATTTCCTGAGCTTTATCAGTTCTGCAACTTTGTTTTAACATTTAAATATCAATAAATCTAACTCACCACATTAACAGGACATACCTCCCCTAATAGGATAATCTAAATATTTGCCTATAAATGAGCAAAACTCACAACAGCAACCTGCTTGATGGGATCATGGAGAGGAATAAATGTATATATGTAATCTCCTGGGTGATACAGAACCTGGCACATGGAGATGCTACTAAATGTCAACAGTCATTACTAAACTTTCTGAAACAGTTTATTTTTTTTTTAATATGACTTTCGGAACAGAATCTTACATAATTTATCAACGACCAACTTTCATAAGAGCCAATGAGAAGAGCGAGCCACAGTTTAATTCTGAGCGGTATTAAAGACAGTATCTCTGAGTTAGCCATGATAGCATGAATACTGGCCTCCAACTCCTGGGAAACCAGAGGAATCTGCAGTGCAACACCATCCTTGCAGCAGCTGCCAATATTTGTTCACCGATTATCATGTGCTGGGCTGGAAAGCATAGACAATGTGCTTAGCTCAGTGCCTGGAAAATGATGTTAGCTGAGTCTGAATTTACCTCTAGAGCCCATAAATGGCTAACTACTTAGGAAATATGAACTAAGGATAGGGAAAAAAAATTAGTGAAATAAAAAGGATAAGTAGGACAAACCATTAAGAATATCGAAGAGTATTGTGGATGTTAGATCTGTCTTCTATTTTACCCTTAACAAGGTACTTTCATAAATTTTAACTCAGATCTTTGTTAATACTAAAATGATTTAAAGCAGAATTTTTAAAAGCCTTCAGTATGCTGATGTACAGGACAAATCTCCGAAAGATGACATAAAATCAATTATTTCTCATGCTTTTCCATCCAAACATCATTAACCTTCTGCAGGACCAGAAAAACCACTGAATACAATTTAGTAAGCGTTGCACTAAAAAGTGGTGAGTTCTATAGGAGTATGGTCTGTGTTTCAATCAAATCTGTATCTTCAGAACCATGCACAAAATCTGGCATTCTAGAAATGTTTCCTTAATTATTTTTTCCATTTTTTAAATTATTATTCTTTCATAACAGATGAACAATCAGTGCACTGAGAAAATAAGTGATTTGCCTATGTCAAACAGTCAGTGAGACATGGAATCTAATTCTTACTTGCAGTTTTCTGCTGTGTGAACTCCAGTGGTCAGGCTTCATGCTAGAGGTAGATAGGGGCATTCATGGGGCAGAATGGCATCAAATACCAACTACCACTGGCAAATATATGATCTGGTGGTGCTTCTACTCCTTGGCAGTGTGATTTTGAGCAAATTATGCAATCTTTCTGGGCATTATATGCTTCCTTTGCTATGAAATAGAGGAGCAATTAGTTTAATGATGTCTAAAATGCCCAGTAGCTCTAAATTCTTTAACTTGATCAGAATTTGAAGAAATGGCATAATGTAAATCGGCGAAAAGTGAGCAAGGTAGTTTCAGATGTATGGGGAGCAACTTGACCCATTGGTGGACTGTTCCCAAACCTGAGCACCATCACCACTCATCCTGTTTTATTAATATTGTTTTTCATATTTTTTATTATTCCTATTATTAATGCTATTAATAATAATTGCTTAAGTTAAAAGAGGGTATTTCTTTCCTAAAACTACTTTGTCATTTATTTTCCCATCGTATCCTTTGCTCATTACTAGGGAGAAAGTGAAGGCAGGCATCTGGCTGTATCCAGGCCTTTAGAACAAACAGAGGGTTTACATAAGGTCTCCCAACAAGCAAAGTGCAGAGTCAAGGTCTGCTGACTTCTGGCCTTATGTTTCTTTTTCAAGATTGCTTTTTCCTTTCTCTCATTAATATTTTAAAATATTTTTCTTAGCATGCGGACCTCTTCCAGATTTAGATCTCTCATCTTTAGTTCTGCTCAGGGTTCATGATCTCTATATAGCCGGAGCCAGAGCTTCTCACTTTCTTCTGGCCCTGGAGCTTTCTTCTTTAACTATAGATGATTAAAACATCTCTCAACTGGGAGAAATGGCCCTTGTAACACCATGGCCAACTCAAACTTCAAATCTCCTATTACAAAAAAGTATCAAAAGTGAACTCACAGATAAAGGTACCATACCTGAAACTATACCAGGGATTTAATAATTCATTCTTTAAATGCTGTTTTCATACGCAGGAAAGGCTAAGAAAGTGTTTTAGGTTGCAGGCTTATTTGTCAGCCCTTAAGGGTGACGATGGTGTTGATAGAGGAATAAAATTACCAAACACCTAATAGAATACTTAACAAAATATTGTTAAATCATTCTTAAATTATTTACCTTAAATGGATAAAAGCATCCTTTTATGTGATAGCATTTGTTCTTTCATAAAATATTAGTTGAGCACCATCTTTTTTGTTTGTTTGTTTTGTTTTGTTTTGACTTATCTTTATTCTTGAATGTATTACAGATGTCCCCCCTTTTTCCCCATTGATCCCCCTTCCTCCTCAATCCCACCCCACTTCTGCCTTCCCCACACTATTGTCAATGTCCACTGGTTATGCAAATATGCACAGAAGTTCTTTGGCTTATCTCATCCCACCCTCCCTCCCCCCTTCTCTTTGAGGTTCATTAGTCTAACAACAAATTTGTACTTCTTAATTCCTTCATCTTTTTCACCCATCCCCCCAACCCCCACCCATCTAGTAAGCAACAAAACGTTCTCTGTATCTGTGAGTCTGTTTCTGTTCTGCTTGCTCATTTTGTTTGTAAATTCAATTGTTGATAGATATGTATTAATTGCCATTTTAGTGTTCATATTTTTGTTCTTCTTCTCCTTCAAGAAGACCCTTCAACATTTCATATAATACTGGTTTGGTGGTGATGAACTCCTGTAGCTTTTTCTTGTCTGGGAAACTCCTTGTATGGCCATCGATTCTAAATGATAGCTTTGCAGGATAGAGTAATCTTGGTTGTAGGTCATTGCTTTTCATCACCTTGAATATCTCTTGCTGCTCCTTTCTGGCCTGCAAAGTTTCTTTTGAGAAATTGGCTGACAGTCTTATAGGAGCTCCTTTGTAGGTAACAAACTTCTTCTCTCTTGCTGCTTTTAAGATTCTCTCTTTGTCTTTAACCTTTGGCATTTTGATGATGATGAATCTTGGTGTGGACCTCTTTGGGTTCATCTTGTTTGGGACTCTCTGTGCTTCTTGGACTTGTATGTCTGTTTCCTTCACCAAGTTAGGGAAATTTTCTGTCATTATTGTTTCAAATAGGTTTTCAATTTCTTGTTCCCTCTCTTCTTCTTCTGACACCCCTATGATGCGAATGTTGGCACGCTTGAAGTTGTCCCAGAGGCTCCTTACACTATCTTCATTTTTTTGGATTCTTTTTTCTTTTTGCTGTTCTGATTGGGTGTTTTTTGCTTCCTTATATTCCAAATCGATGGTTTGCTTCTTGGCTTTACCTACTCTACTATTGATTCCCTGTAAATTATTCTTCATTTCAGTTAGTGCATCCTTCATTTCTGACTGGTCCTTTTTATGTTGTTGATGTTCTCACTAAGTTCCTTGAAGGTCTCCTTAAGTTCCTTGAAGGTCTCACTAAGTCCCTTGATTGTCTCACCAAGTTCCTTGAGCAACCTTATAACCTGTTTTCTGAACTCTGCATGTAATGAATTGCTTATCTCCATTTTGTTAATCAGAATTTGTATATACTTGTTCTCATCTATCTGGGAAGCTGAAGCAGGTAGCAGGGATCTAGTTCACTGGTAAACAGGCTCATTCACACACTCCAGGAAACTGCGGCCAAACCTTCCCAGGGGTACTCGAGCACCATCTTTTGACAGACGTTGTGTTAGGCTGTTGTTGATTTAAAGATAAATAAGACAACAACAACAGTGAAAACAGAAAAAATCCTTAACTTCAAAGTCCTTGTAGTCTAATAAGCACAGGAGAGAGATGAAGTGCCACATTGTTACATATAATTAGAGTTCAAGTGAAAATGACTCTAATATCTGTAGGCAGAAGATGTTACGGCAAAAAAAGGGGCAGCTTCTGAAGGTCGGTCAATTCAGAGAAAAAGTGAGGCTTGAGTTAAGTCCTAAAAGGATGAGAATCCATGAGGAGATGGGTGTGGAGATGATACTTCCAAGCATACATTTTAACAAATGGAAAGAGACTATCACTTTATGGGTAATGGATATTCTTTATTATGGCTAGATTACTGGTCATGTGCAAAGTAGTATTTGTTAAAGATAGAAGAAAAGTAAGTCATAAACTAAAGTAAATCATGCACTCTAAGAAATTTGGATATTATCAGATATTTGAGAAAAATCTATCTGATGACTGTGTGAAGAAAGTTGGCTTGAATGGATTAAAAAGATAAATAAAGGATATTCCTAAATTTGTAAGCATGAAAAGAAAGGTAGTTTCTTTGAAAAGCAAAATTGAGGAGAATAGAAGTTATTTTTTTAGACATGATATTCAGCATACAAGTGGAAATATAGAAAGTTAGATAGACAATTCAGGAATTTAAGGGACATTTATAGGCTGAAATTATAAATTTATTTTCATCAGCTTATAGGTACGATTTAAAACCAGGGACTAATGACATCACCTAGAGAATAAGTATAGATAGAGATATCTCCTAGTACTTTTGGGAAAAATAATTGCTGTTGGAGAAGATCAGGTCTCTTTCCTTCCCTTCTCTTACATATTGTAATCCAAAAATGAATCTGGAGCTAGAACAAGTTAATGTTCCTGCAACAATGAAGGCATTGCTTAAATTTAAGGACCCTACTTTCGGGTCTGGAGATTGCAAAGCAGGTAAAATGCTAGCTAACTTTGATGTAGACTATTATTCTTCCTCTTCTACCTGGGAACCTTCAGTGGATAAAAAAGGATCTTCTCCTTCAGGGTAAGAATGAACCACCTTTCTCTCTCCTTTGGAGTAGATGCTCTTTCTTCTGCTCATGTGACTGTGAGGCCAAGAACTACTTCCCTAACCTGGGAGACATTGAGGCAAGCAGATTAAACATTCTCTGTTTAATGAATTTAATGTTGATTCAAAGAAATTAGCATATGAACCATACCTAATATGGAAATAAAGTTTTACAATGCACAAATGAAATATTGCAATCATTAAGTGTCCTTCTATGACCATGATTTTTTATTCTTAATACCAGTATTATTAGAGAGCTCTCTCAATCTTTTTCTGTTTTCTCTACTATATGGAGACTAGTGGCAATTTCTAAAGACATGAACATGGGATATAAGAATGTATTCTGATTAGTCATTTATCAATTGCCTGTTTTAAGAAAGTCTGTTTTATTTAGCTTAGTTCCCACTCACAACCCTCAACTGATTAATCTGACTGAAGCAAATGAAGTATTTCTGATTGATCAACCCGTGAAGGAGGTAGCTTCCACCATGACTGAAAACTCTTTTACAGGAGGGATGGAGATAAAGTGGGCTCTTATTACACAAAGGCAGAAAGGGCAGTCATAAGAACAGATGGTCTCTAAAATGACTTAGCACTGTAGTGACCTTGATCTGTGCCTCCTCTGGTGTGGGCAAGGTCATTGTGTTGCCATCATTTTGGTTTCATGGATAGATTAAGTAGTAACTACATATACTCTTCAAGTTATAAGGAGTTAAAAAATCTGCGTGATTATTGATGTAAATTAACATGCTGTTGCTGATGGTTCCCAGTGAGATAAATAAAGACTGTTGACATGAATAAATTATTATTCATTAAATTCTATTATTCTATATTATAATATATTATTATATTATTAAATATAATAGATATTATTCACTTAAACATCTTCAATGTATGTGTTCATAGACAATGGGAATCTCAGAATTCTGTACTTATTGTTATTATAATTTTATAGATGAAGTTAAGGTTCAAAGAATATATGGTATTTACCTAATTAATAGGAATAAGTAACAAACTAAAATTCAGGAGTCTCCACAAGGGTTCATCAGTAAATAGGGGAGAAAATGAGATTCCAGCATGTTAATCAATACAAGCACAATCATGGAATATTGTGTTTTTCTACAAATAATTAATGAATTTTGACATATTCAAGAAAGCCTTCACTATCTTGATAATCCTTTTCAAGACCTTCTTTCTGATCTTTTTCTTTTTTCTTCCTATCTGTTTCAATTTGCAAGTAAATTTTACAAAGTGAAGTTGCTGGCGTCCTTGAGCCTATGCACTTGAAGCCCAGATTTGTTACTTGCTTTCCACTGAGTAAAAAGAAACAGAATCAAGGCAGAGTTTTTGTCTTTGTGACACCCAAGCTGCAGAGAGCAGGCCAAAGACCATGTATCCTCACCTGTAAAGGCAGGCAACACACCAAGTTAAATGAGAGGGGGTGATTGAAACAGTAAGAAAGGAAACAGGATAGGTTTATTCTTTGTATTTTTATCTTTATTGTTTAGAGTATTACAGATATCTGTGAGAGAGAGAGAAAGGGAGAGAGAGAGAGAGATAGAAACATCATTGTTGAGAGAGAACATCGATTGGCTGCCCCCTGAACGCCCCCCACTGGGGATTGGCCCACAACCTGGGCATGTGCCCTGACCGGGAATTGAACCGGGATCTCTTGGTGCATGGGTTGATGCTCAACCACTGAGCCACCCGGCTGGTCAGATGTCTCCCCCTTTTTTTCCCAATTGCCCTCCTCCTCTCAGCTCCCGCCCTGCTACAGGCCTTCACCAAACTATTGTCTGTGTTTACTCTTTTAAAACACATGTATATATATTTATTGTCACTCTAGGAATTTCATAACTTAGATAAATATTTATGTACTCTATATTATGCATTTGAATTTAATATAAAATCAGTTTAAAATAGTCCCAATTGCAACATAGCTGACAAATTGAATACTGAATAGGATTACTGCTGTAAGGCCAAGCATTCTGTTAGTTTGCCTTAGGTAAAATGATATTCTCATATTAGTCCCCCTCAACATCAAAACTTGTTATGAACTTGTTACCAAAAGGCAAGTTTGAAGGACTTCTATTTTCAAATGACTCCTCCAAATAGCCAAATAGAATTACAGTAAATCCAGGAAGTAGTGCAGCCATTGTAATTTCAAACATTAATATGTAGAAAAGAAGCATTCTCTTACTCTCAAATAATAATGCCCTACAGTGATAGGAAGCTTTTGCATTTTAACTTGCTTTAACACAAGCAATCTTATTTGAGTTTCCTTTAATGAACACTCCATTTTGTAGATGAGGCTGTGTAACATTATACAGCCAGGGTGAGGTGAGGCTAGGGCCTGCATTAGATATCTGTTCTACCAGTTAGTCTATAGGGCTTCTGCTACATCGAGTTTTCTACAGTATTTGAGAGTATGTTATTGCAAATCATAGGTTTTGTAACAAATTAAGACAACAGTTTACTTTCATGACTAAATTTTTATTAAAGTTACTTCACTATTCAAAATCCAAAGGTTATTTTTTTTATTGAATAATAGGATTTTCAAAGTTCGGCTTTTGTTGTCTTTCTCTTTTAGTGTAGAATGGAAGAGGAAAATAACAGTGAATGAAGAAAGGCAAGAAGGGTTAAAGAAAGAAGAGAGGGAGAAAAGAAATAAAAAAGTAGGGAGAGAGAGAGGGAGGGAAGAAGGGAGGGAGGAAGAAGGAAGGAGAAGGAAGGAAGGAAGGGAGGGAGGGAGGGAGAGAAGGACTTGTGAAATTGTTCAGATTTATTATTTCATCAATATTAAATATAAATTATCCAGAAGATAGGCAGTCTGTCTGTCTTCACTAATGAAAACAGAAGACACGGAATGTGTAGCTGTTTTGTGATACATGAGAACAATCAGTAAGTCCTTAAGAAGTCTCCTTCTCAATGCCAATTTCCTCATATTGCCTAGAAATTATTTTCAGACAAAATCTAAGTACTTTATTTTATTATTTGTAGGTTTAAAAAATGCAACATATATGACATGAAAATAAATTTTTTTTCCAGTTCACTAATTCTACAATAAAACCTTGTGATTCTATTAGCAAAACTAAAATGCTTGCTTATCAGATTAATCTTGCTCATACATTCGGAAGGTGTTGAAACCCAGTGATTGTTTAACATGCATAGCTACTTCCATGGAAAAGACAGAAACAGTCTCTAGACTCTTAAACCAAGTATAGTTTGAGTTTGAGAAAACCTTATGTTAAAAGGTAAGTTTCCTCTGTGTGGCACAATATGCTATTATACAATTGCTTTGCAGCATTTTGAAATATAGAATTTGTAACACAGAGGACTAATTCATTTTTATAACTTAAAACTTTTATCCTATGGAATGTTCATAGCAGAGCTTATGACTAGTAGTTACTTAGACACAACATAGTATCATTAAAAAAATGTGAGAAAGTGTGATTTCCAATTATTAAATAAACTTCTGTGGCCCAGGGTTGTACAGACACACAACTGGAGGTGGAAAAGAGATCACAGAATAAAAATAAAATAAAAACCAATACTTATGTAAGGGACACATTATCAGGAAACACATTTATCTGTTTATTCATCAAATATTTATTAAATTCTCATTCCGTCGAAGGCACTGTGCTGATGTCTCTGGCCCCTGGTCATCCCAGTCTTCTTGTGGGGTGGCCATGTGTAATGGGAAGAACCTTGGCTCCAGAATCTGAAGACCAGGAGTTTTCTCTTCCACTCCCTCATTAGCTGAGTAGAAGTGTCTAAATCATTTGACACTGTTTGTTTTTTTTATATGCAAAATAGAAGTGATAACAGATATATTATGAGCTCAAGAGAATTAACAGAGGTACTGTCTGTAAATACCTGGCAGAGCATCTGATGCAATAATTCAGCAATTCTTGGATTGTACACTGAGAGAAGCAAAACTGAGGATAATTACACTCTGATAAAATTACTTTCATTTGACTTTTCCTCTACCAAATAGTGAGTTTCTTAGGTAATCAAAGAATATAGCTTTGTAAATGGATGTCGATTTTTTAGTAAATCTGAAAAATGAATGAAATAAAGCTAGAGAGTTGTATGAGTGGAATCATAAAAGTATTTTACATAAAGGTGTGTGCTGAAATAATTTAGAAACCTCAAAGTTTTTAATTTATAAGGATAACTAAAATAATGACCTTTATTTTGTTTAAATTACTTTATTGTTAAATATTCCTTAGGTTTGGAGAGTTTTAAAACGTATATTCAAATTTAAAGACTAGTCAAGGAATAGCTAGAGATCCACACTTTCACAGCTAACAAGACTAGTATTTTAGAAGCTTCATGTGTGTTCCTCCACAGACACCCCAGCCTCATTCACCTCAGGAGGAAACCATTGTTCTTATTTTTGTGCTAATCAGCCCCTGGATTTTCTTGATACTTTTTTTGCCACGTATATATGTGGTTCTAAAGAATGAATATTTAGCCCTGACCGGTTTGGCTCAACAGTTAGAGCATCAGCCTGCGGTCCAGAGAGACCCGGGTTCGGTTCCCGCTAAGGGCATGTACCTCAGTTGCAATTTGTCCCTGGCCCTGGTTTGTCGTGTGGGAGGCAGCCACTCGATGTGTCACTTTCACGTCAATGTTTCTCTCTCTCTCTATCTGAACAAAAAATGAAAAAATGTCCTCGGGTAAGGATAAAAAAAAAAAGAATGAATATTGAGTACTACATTTTTTTTTATTATTATTTATTTTTGAAAGAGAGGAAGGGAGAGGGGGAGAGAGAGAGAAACATCAATGAGAGAGAACATCAATTGGCCACCTCCTGCATGCCCCCCACTGGGGAATTGGCCCACAACCTAGGCATGTGCTTTGACCGGGAATTGAACCAGTGACCTCTTGGTGCATGGGTTGATGCTCAACCACTGAGCCACACCGACCAGGAAGTATTACCTGTTTCTAAATCTTTTAATGATAGCATCATACTGTGTGTGGCTCTGTGATTTGTTTTCTCCCAACAATATGTTTTTGGGAATTACATGAACCCAATTCATAGCTGTAGTTAATTTACTTTCACTGTTGAACATTACTATACTGCTTGAATATAGAACAATTATTCATCTATTCTACTACTGATTAGCATTTGAAATGTTAATATTTATTTTCTATTGCAAACATGGCTGCCCTTGTGGGTTACCTTCTTCTGCACTTGTGCAGGATTTTCCCTGGTATGTAAATCTAGCAGAGGAACTGTATCTCTTCAGCATTACTACAAACTGGCAAACTCGTCCAAAGTATTTGCAACAATTCATTTTATGAGTAGTGGATGAATGTCCTCACAGTTCCACATTCTTGATCACACATAGTGTTGTAAAGCAATGTGTAATTCAGACATCAATGTGTACTTCTGGGGCTGCTAATGAGTTTGAACATTTTTTCATGTATTCAAAGGTCATTCATGTACCTCTTCTATGAAATGTCTGCTGGTGCTTTTGTTCCATTTTAATTGGTTTATTTCCTTTTTTCTTATTGATTGGTATAATAATTCTTTGTTGGTTATATATGTTGTGAGAATTTTCTGTTTTTAAGCTATATTTTTTGGTCTTCTTATATCTTGTGATGATCAGAAAATGTTAATTTTAATGTAATAATGGATTTTTTCAACCCTTTGTTTTATGATTTGCATTTTCTGCTTTTTGTTTAATAAGCTCTTCCCTGTCCTTTGGTCATAAAATGTCTTATAATAATTATAGAGGTTTTCATCCCCATTTCAGTCTTTATTCTATCTGGAAGTGCTTTTTTGAATGATGTAGAGAGCTAATTTGACATTTTTTTTGTCTCCATTGAATAAACAATGATCCAAAACCATTTATTTTCATTGATCTACACTGACAACTATGTCGTAAATTAAATTAAATCTTCAAATCAGATATGGTCATTCATGGACTTTCTATTTTGTTTCATTTGTCTAGAATTCTATCCTTGAGCCAGTACTATACTATTAAAATAATTGTAGCTTTAGAGTAATTTTGTTATAGTAAAGAAAATCTTCAGGGCTATCTTTGACCATTTAATCCTCCAAATACTTTAAAAACTAGCTATAAATGTCCACAAAGATCTTGTGGGAATATTGATTAGAATTGGTCTAGGAAGAAGTGCATTTTTGCTATGCTGAATCTTCCTAAGTAAAGACATGAACACTTGTCTAGATTTAGGTCTTCTATGATCTTTAAATAAATGTTATAATCCTTTTCATAAAAGTCTTAAAGTATTTCTTATTCTGAGATATCATATTTTTCCTTCCTTTATACAGTAAATGGTTTGTTTTGATTTATACTTTGTAATCAATCATTGCTTTTATTTTGCATATTGGTTTGATATCCATTACTCTTGATAAATTCATTGATAAATCATAATATTTTATCTGTAGATTCATTGCAGATTTTAATAACAATTATCTGCAATATCTGAAATATTGATCTTTTATTTTTCTTTGTTAATCCACATCTGAGCATATTTTTTCCATTGATTCTCAGAGAGAGTAGAAGAAAGGGAGGGAGGAGGAGGAGAGAGAGAGAAAGAAACATTGATATGAGAGAGACACATCGATTGGTTGCCTCCTGCATGTGCCCCAACTGAGGCTAGGGATTGAACCTGCAACCCAGGTACATACCCTTGACTGGGAATTGAATCTACAACCCTTCGGTCTGTGAGCCAACGCTCTAACCACTAAGCCACACTGACCAGGGCTCTTTTTTTCTTTTTAATCACTATGCCTTTGTTCCTTTTCTTAAAAAACGGTTGTGCCTGAGACCCCCAGTGCAATGTTAAGAAAAAGTAGTGAGAATGTAAGAGTGTACATCCTTGATTGTCCCTGATGTCAAAGAGAAGGATTTTAACATTTCATCTTTAAATATACTATGTGCTCTAATAAACATAACAGTATGGGGAACAGGGTAGACCCAGAGATGTGAAAGTAGGGTACAGATTGACAACCCTCAGAAGAGGGGGTGGGGGGGAGGGTAGAGATAAACCACAGAACTTATACGCATGTATGCATAACTGATGGACATGGACAACAAAGCTGGGGATGGGGTGGGGGGATGGGGAGGAGGGTGTCAATGGGGAAAAAAGGAGAAACATCTGTAACAAAAATAAATTAATAAAAAAATAAATAAATAAATAAATAAAATAAAATAAATAAATAAAATAAATAAATAAATATACTATGTGCTCTAGATGTTTTTGGTAGGTGTCCTATATTAGCTTAATGAAATTCTTATCTTTTATTTATCTGTTTGTTTTTAAGTCTTGAATGGATATTTTTTAAATGACTGTTACTTACAAATCATCAAACCAAAGCCTTACATGACCTGGCTCTTTATTATCTCCTCTGTTTCATTTCCTATCTCGCTTTTACCCACAACCCCATGCACACTGACCCCCTTTGTACTCCCACAGCACTCCAGACATGCTTCTACTTCAATACATTTGTTAACTCTTCTACCCTTTTCCCAGGATATCTACCTGGGTTATCCCTTCCTCCTTCAGTCTTTGGGTTATTACTAGGTCTTACTATGTATTTCCATCATAAATATTGATGTTACACATTCTTGTGCTTAATCATCTACAAGCTGTTTTTTTCTCATGAGCTTAAAAAATAGGAATACTTGATGAATTCTCTCTTTACATGTGTGATGTACACTGATATTATGTGTAAGTCGGTTTGACCCTATAAAAGAGGAGGAAGGATGGCTACTTATTTGATTTAAGGAATACAGGGTCGTACCTGCTTAAAAACATTACCTCCCCTCTGGGCTGCCTTTACATCAATTTCTTATGGTGTAAACCATATTTTTTTATTAAAGCATTTTCTTCAGAAAGTCACTCTTACTATGTACATGAACTTACTGGAAAAGGAAGGCTCATTGGCATGCTAGCAATGGCTAATGTGCTAATATATCAATGAATGTCCTGCCCAAGAAGAATATGGAGGAGTAGGAAACAAGATGGTTGTGTTTTGATAGAAAAGATGGGAAAGAAAGGAGTCTTGAATATGAGAAGCCATTCAAGAAAGGCAGATTAACCCAGCTGGTGTGGCTCAGTGGTTGAGAGTCGACCCATGCACCAAGAGGTTGCCAGTTCGATTCCCAGTCAGGGCACATGCCCAGGTTGAGGGCCAAATCCACAGTGGGGGGGCATTCAGGAAGCAGCCAATTGATGTTTTCTCTCATCGATGTCTCTACCTCTCTCTCCCTCTCCCTTCTTCTCTCTATAAAATCAATAAAGAAAAAAAAATTTTTTTAAATGAGTCTGTAAGTGTATCAAGATTTTTTTGGAACAAGACACAGAAACACATTGTTTCCAGCTTGAACAGTAAAGGAAGGATGTATTATAAGCCTACTGTGATATCTCATAAACCTAAAGGTCAAGGATTTATTTGGCCTCAAGAAAAAAGAGAATTCAGAACTTAAATGGTATTAGATTTCCTTTTTATCCATTCTTTGCTCCACTATCTGGGTTGACTTCATTCTTTATGCTCATTACTGGCCCTCTCTCCACTTGATAGGCTATAATTTTGTCTTTCTTTGGTTCTCAGAGTTGATAGCCACAAAGTTTTTTGCTTCGTCCTTTGCATTTTACTGAAAGAACTTATACAGTTGTCACAGTGGTCCTCAGTAGTCACGATGTACTTAATTGATTGATACAGAAATAGACAGTTGGCCCAAGATAAAACAATGAGAATATTTTCTCTGGCTAATCTCTTGAATGGAGATAATTTAAGCTCGATTGATACTGGATCAACATATCACTACTATGACTACAGAAGAAGCTCTTCCAGGATAAGGCAAAGGGCTAAGCAAACATCTATGTGTATTCACTACAATATAATAAAGAGGAATTCGGATTAGTGTATATAAAAATATGATCTCATTGAACTGCTGAAATTCTTCACTTGATTAATGCAAGAAATATTTCTTGAACTGTGTGCTCTTTGAGCATATTCAACATTTGTAAAATTTCCATTTGCAACTTCTCAGGAGTAAATTCACTACCAAAGCAAGAAGCCTTTCTTATACAAATGGGCTTCCTTGGTGTGTGCAAGTCTCTGCCACAAGGTCTGAAGACTTGAACAACTCTGATCAACAATCTCACTGGTATTCGCAGATCTACCCATGATTTTATGATTCTTTTTTGGGTTTTTTTTAATCCTCACCCAAGGATATTTTACCATTCATCTTCAGATAGAGTGGGAGGGAGAGAGAGTGAGAAAGAAACATCGATGTGAGAGAGACACATCGACTGGTTGCCTCCCACACCACCCTGACCAGGGTCAGGGGACTAAACCACAACCGAGGTACATGCCCTTGACCAGAATCGAACCTGTGACTCTTCGGTCCTTGGGCCAATGCTCTAACCGCTGAGCCAAACTGACCAGGGCTATGATTCTTTAGATTCAAAGTAAGTTAGGAGAAATAGTGGATGAGAGTAGATGCTGCTCAAGAATTTCCTTCCCTTTTGGCAGTTTAGTTTCTGATCTAATAAAATGTTCCTTATTTTACTCTGGGTGAAGTCCTGCAGTTTCCTCTCAGGCACATCATCTGCAATTAACAGTCTGTGTACAGTGGAAGTACTGAACCTTAGTCATGGGGCAGATCACATGTCATATGAATGATGATGATATGCCAACAAGCAAATGCTTTGTTAGAGCATGGAATGATACATACTGTCTGGGTAGCCCTTTCTTACATCTATTGGCATGTTTTAGAAAACTTGTTTTAAAAACTCCTGGATCCTTCCATACTGAGAGTAAGAGGTCTACAGAGATTGTGTTTCTCGTGTTATTTAAGAAGAAAAATTATCTTTTATTAAGTACATGTTGTGTTCCAAGTGGTTTGTGTAACTGTACATTAATATGAGGCTCTTTCTTACTCAGGTGTGGTTGAAATTCCAAAACTGTGGAAAACACATACACACACACACAACAGGTACTTATTCCAGTTTTACTGGGTGACAAAAGAAGCCAAAATATAGAAGCATAAGATAACTATTTTATTATGCTTGCTGATTCTGTGGGTCAGGAATTAGCATATAGTATGTTCTTGGCTGACTCCTCTACTGGGGGTGACTCAAAAATTGGGAACCAAAATTATCTAAAGTCTAAGTCACACACATGTCTGGCTGGAAGGACTCAAAAACTAAAATTGCAGACTAGAGTTTCTACATGTGTCTCTATAGGAGGGTTGGATTCCTCATAGTATGGCTGCCTCGGGGTATTGAACTACTTACATGGAGGCTCAGGAATTCCAAAGCAAGGCAGAAGCTATATCACCTTTTATGACCCAACATCAATAGTCACACAGTTTTACTTCCACCATATTCTATTGATCAAAGCCCATTCACATTCAAGGGGAAGAGACACTGACCCTCCTTTCAATGGGAATCAAAATTTTGGTGTCACGTTTACAAAAACCCAAAGGATCACATAGGCTGGGCATACGTTACGAAATGTAAAAATGGTGTTGAAATTCTTAGCTCCTCACCCCCCTTAAAAATGAAAAAGACATGTGAGAAGTTAGAGCAGATATTAACATTTCTTTGGAGAAATTGTTAGTATGTCCTGTATTCTGCTGCTCCATGTCAACCACTGTAAAACACTGGATGGTAGATTACCTTGCTCTCGCCTGAGCTGAAGAAATGCTTTAAGAATTTGTAGCGTTTGATATGCATCTCCTTGAATTTGAAGAATGCTGTGACTGCTATCTGACCTATGCTTAAAGAGTCTAAAGGATAGCAGCATTGACTTGCAGAAGCGGACTATAGCAACAGAATAAAAAAGTCTTTACTGAAAGCTAGCCAAACTTGCAGTTTTCCTGAGTAGTTTTCACATGCCAGAAAGGAGATGAGCATGAATTGTCTTGAAAATAACTCTATACTAATCTCCTTCCCCAGAGACTAAGGAGTCCTTGGAAGGGATTGCACTAAAGATTATCATGTACACCAAGGGATTAAAATCAGACATTCACAGAAGTGACACAGGAAATAAATACATGGCTTTGGACATTCACTACATCTAGCAGTGTCATTGAAAGATTATAAGTGCAAGTATAATAGAACCTCCTTTAGCCCATTACCTTTCCTACCTTCTCCTGTGCCACAAAACAACTATCAAGTATGGAAAGATGTCAAGTAAAACCAAGGTTGAGTGCCTTCCTATTCTATCTCCACTAGAGGATAAGGGAAAGGAAAAAATTTTAATTGAATGTGAATTCAATCCTTCAAATGCCTCTGGACTCATCTATTATTAAAACCTGGTGGGAGGGGATGGGGAAGTATTCCTGGAATACCTGAGAATGTGTAATTATTCTACAGTAGCTGCTGGAGATGTTATGCAGGATTGGAGATAAATGAACCCTAGAAAAGATAACAGTTTGTAGGAACAGTTGCTGGGAGATACTCAGACAACAAACTTGCTTTCTAACTTTTTCAAGTATTTTAACAAACCTGATCATATGAATAAGTTAAATTTTATTTAACTCAGATAATAACTCTAATGAGGTAGGACATATTATTCCTTGAAGCAGACAAATGATGGCCATACACTCTCTGAAATTTCCTTTTTCAAGAGATGGAGTCTATGTGTCCTCACCTAGAATGTAGGTGATCCGTGATTGCTATAATGAAAAGAACACAGCAGAAGTGAAGCTGTAACTGTTTCCAATCTGAGGCCTAAAGAAACTGACAACTTCCATTTCCTTTCTCTTAAAAAATTATTTATATAGTCTTAAGACACAGTGAAGATGTCCAACTACCCTGAGAGTATCACGTTAGAGGCCACATGTAGGTGCTCCAATGGACTAACCTCAGCTGAGTCCAAACACACCACACAAAAGGTGCCAGACAAGGGAGTGAAGGCATAGGGACCTTCACTGGGATCCTCCAGGTCAGACAGTCTCCCAAATTAATAACACTTGGGTGATCTTAGTCAGCACTTCATGGAGCTGATAAGTGTGCAATTGAGCCATGCCCACATTAATGATTCACAATAGCATGAGATACAATAAAAGAGTTTAATGGTTATTGTTTTAAGCCACTGAGTTTAGAGTAACTTGTATACAGAAATAAAGAGCCAAAATATCTCCACTGCATGGATGGGGTAACTGAGGCTCACAAAAGTCTAGATTGTCCCAATAAAACATTTAACAAATGATAAATGTAAAAATATTTTCAACTTAGATTTTTTTTTTACTCTAAATTCTTTTCATATGCCATACTACCCCAAAACCAAATACTGGATTGACTGGAGAACTTTATTATGTCACTCCTTATTTTTTTTTATGTATAGTGACAACAATAATAACAAAATAGAATTATCATAGCTAGGAAATTGGAATGGACTTCAAGTATTATTTGAGGTACATTTTCTTTTTAAAGTTTGATGTTGATACATTGCACTAATCCATTTTATAAGTCAATTTACCTGATAGATAACTTTTCTCTTTTGTGTAATTATTGCCTAATTTATTAGCACTTAACATGTGTTCTTCTCATTTAGCTATTGGCTATATATTTTCTTGTATAAATTTTGTTTGTACATAATACGCATGTACGCAATTACACATTTATTCATTCATTTGCTTCTCCTTTGCTGCTTAAGTATTCATGGCTTTAGGAGTGGTTTCCATAATTAGATAAAAACTTAAGAACAGACATAGGATTTTACATTGATTTTCATTCCTCAGATTTTAACCTGTGGTGCATAGAATGGTCCCTATTTGGATTTTAGGGATTTTTAAGCACCCTTAAATTTCATGCAAAATGTTGCATTAACTTGAAAGATATACTTTTTTTTTTTTAAGGGAAATGTGTCCAAAACGTTCATGCATTCTCAAATCAAAAAAAAAAAAAATTTAATATGAAGATTCACTGATCTTTAGCACTTGGTAGAGTTTGGGGCTCATGGTAAATTCGCAATAATACTGGTGATTTAACTTATTGTTTAGAACAAGATCTCCAAATGTGTCATACTGAGAGTGTACTAGACTAAGTTCAGATTCAACTTAATATATATATAGTCAGGTATTGCATGTTTTAAAAATTCTTGTGACACACTGTTGAACATTGCTGGTCTGTGTCTGTGGTAAATTTAAATCCTGAGTCCTCAAAAAGGACCAGGCTAGAACTTATTTACTCTTTGTGGCAGGTTTACCTGTCTGGTCTAATGCTCTGATTTTTTTTTTTTAACTAACTCTACACTGGGGAATTGCGCCTAAAACCTAAACCCAAGGCTGAATGGCAGACCCTCTGGCCTGCTGACTAGTGGTTGCCAGTTCTGATTTCTACTATTGGATCCTGGTTCTGTACCTATTATATTAGCTTAGATGGCTTCCCTTAACTGTGCCTTTGGCATCACAACTAATGCCCTAAATCTCATTTATCTTGAAGACTTAGACAGTGTATAGCCCCACACCCTATGTATCACAGTCTTTATAAAATGACATCAATCGAAATTGCACTTGACTTCACTAAGTTCCACTCCTTCCCCTGGGCTTGGATCTGAACTGAGAGCTGAAACCATTAGCTCCTTACTGGGACTCCTAGTTCATCTCCCTGCGTCCATGTTGATGCCAGTTTCTGGCCTAGTATGAAGTGGGTATGAGAGGAGTGGATACTCAAAAGGGAAGTCAAGATGAATCCTGGGGTTTTGACCTAAGTTACTGGGAAAATGAAGTCATTGTTAACAGAGATGGTAAAGACTGGTATATCAGATCGGTAAGAATAATAGAATAATGGGTAGATGGATGAATGAATTCGTAGAAAGATAGTTATGGATATAAGAAAAATGGAAACATACACATATCACCAAGAGTGTAACCAAACACAATTACATATATATCTATATAGATATATATAGATACGTGTGTGTGTGTGTGTATATATATATATATATATATTTTAAAAAAATAACTAATATGCATTGAATTGCTACAATGAACTAGGTGTTACATACACTATGCTTTACATACTACCTTAGTCTGGGTCCTGTCAGGAAAACAGCAACCATGTCAGGTATTTTATGGAGAAAATCAATTACACAGTTGTGATCACTTACATTTGTTAGAAAACTGAAAAAGCAAAAAAAAAAAAAAAAAAAAAAAAGACAGTGAAGTAACCTAAAAATTAGAAGCTTCCATGACCTAAATCTCTGAGGAAAAAAACATAACTGGAATGTAAGTTAAGATAGATATTGTGAGTCAGAGTTAGGCAGCCAGACTAGAACTTGTAGAAAACAACAGCAATTTTCCAGAAAAAAAAAAAAAAAGGAATGGAGAAAATGGAGACTAGTCAGGTAGATAAGGTCTAAGAGAGTTCAAATTATAATAGTTTTCTATCCTAAAACAAGTATTGACACATGCTGTGCTCATCTTCGAATGTGTGAACTTGGCTAGAACGCAGTTTCCAGTTATTCAGTCAAACAAAAATCTAGATGTTGCTGGGAGGGTATTTTGTAAGTCCTTAATCAGTTGACTTCATGTAGGAAGGTTGTCCTGGATAATCTGGGTGGGATTGATTCAATAACAGCTAAGGTTTCCCTAAGCAGAAGAAATTCTACCTGTTGACAGCAGCTTTGGCTCATGGCCCAGATTCCAGCTTGCCCTTCCTCATGGCCTGTCCTATGAATTTTAGACTTTCCTAACCAGCTCCTACAGTCAACATGAGTCTTGCAAGAAATCTTTTAATATATATCTCCTACTGGTTCTGCTTCTCTGGCTGATCCCTAACTGATATAAGTGCTAGAAAAAAGACAGTTAAAAGGGTGTTTATAGCAAGTGATAAGTCAGTGGGAGGAGCAGTGGGTAAGGGAACAGAAGAATAAAGTGAAGGCAACAGTAATCAGGTGGAACTGTGACAAATGAAATAAATTTTGCCACAATTATGGGACTTTTATCTTCTCTGTTTGGACACTAGTCAGTTCTTAAGTATGATTTACTCTGGAATCTGAGGTGGAAACGCAGGTTTAACCCCCTCATATGAAATCAAAGAGAATGGGAGCCATTGATTGTCGTCGATTATGTTAAAGACCCCTACTGGATTACATCTGGTACACACACCCTCCTTAGTCACCTCCCACTTTGACACTCCTGCTTATCATACACGAGCTGAATGCAGTTGGATGAATGAACCCACACCAGAAAAATCACCCAGCCAACCCACAAAACGATGAACAAATCAAAGTTTGGTTTTTAATCCACTGAATTCTGGGGTGGTTAGCAATAGCTAACTGATGCAGTGATATTCTTAGGTTATGCTATACTCTGAGAGAAAAACCCCCAACAGTAATGGTAGAATGCCAATATATACTAGTTTAGCTACATGTATTTTAAGAAATTTTACCCTATAGTTTGCTCAATCATTTTGGAATGTCTAATGTTAGAATGTTAACAGCTTTCATTTCTTATCTGAAAAAAAGAATATGAATGAACATAACTATAAGATTATTACCTGAGAATAAGTGATAAAGTGGTTATTGTGGACAAACAATAAAAAAAAAGTGAGGTCACCAATAACATGATCGAGCAGACGATTTTATACAACTTCAGGGAACAGTACTATGAAAGAATAAAAGCTGTTGCCCAGCAGGGCTGTGAAGTTGTTCTGCATATTTGACTCAGAGCCATTAAGGAGCTGTAGCTCCTAAATTATAACGAATTCCCTCTGAAGATATGGCTCTGCCTACTAATACAGACTTGGAAAACTTCCTTCAAAAATGTTTTTGCTGCTGCTGCCACTATTGTCTGGACTACATTTACTGCATTTCTTTTTCCTTTTCACCTCGCACAGCTGAGAGTTAAATCCAGCTATGCAGGACTCGGTGGTCCTACGTTCCTTTTTCTCTGAGTTTGGCAGCACACACTCCCAAAGCTGTGCTTTCTCTTTGCATTTGTGTCTTTCTTCTGCCTCTTAACCTACAAAGTCCCTTATTTTTTCTACCATATTAAAAGTCTAGTTGTCCTACTGGCCAGCTGGCCTGATAGATATACAAACCAATTACTGTCCACCATATCACTTTAGTCTGCATGACCAGTTCATTAAATTTCAAATTATTCTGATTTTAAGGAATAAAGAATGAATGCTAGTTCCCCCATTTCCCATTCTCTTGTGTGTAAGAGGGAGAAAACCCTTCTTAAGGTACAATACCCCTAACAAAACCCTCACTCAAAGGGAAAAAAGAAAAGGTATTTCCATGGTCTCTTCACTTGTTTTAAATTATGATGCATTTATATCTTATAAAATAGATCTTTAATACATCAAGGAAGAAAATGTCATAAAACAGTTAAGTTAATGGGTTTTAAAGTCAGATAGACAAGAATTTACCAGCCAAGGTGGCCATGGGCAAGCTACCCAACTTCTCTAGTCTTTAGTTTTCTCTTATAAAATAAAATAATAAGCTTGTTGTGGTGAGTCAAATAAGACAGTTGTTATAAAGCTCTAGACTGAGTCTGTAGCCATATGTGAGTGTTCAATATCAGCAGTGAATAGTGGCCATGCTTGTTATCTTCATGTATTTGCTTAAGGAAATAACAAAAAATACCCCAAATCTGAGTCAGCCCAGTAAATTAGTAGAAGACAAGTCTTTATCAGTAACGTATTTGCTGGCGAGCAAAATGCTTCATATCTCAGATAGAAAAATGTCCCTATTTCTTGTTCGTTATAGAAAGTAATTCTGAGTGGATCCGATGAGCTTCACCTCTGTGGAGTTGAGGCTGAGTCATTCATGAAAGGCTGTTAGAAGTCATCTATATCTGCTCTAACAGTGGCAGCATCTCTGCTCCCGGTGACCTCAGGTTGCACTATTGCCCGTGGGTGTTAAATGCACTCTCTCCAGGGCATGGCTTTTATACATGGAATCTTGAAGAGAGCACTAAAGCGCCTAGACAAAATTGGGCACTCTGAAAATGAAAAGCCCAGTGTGTGCGCTGAACGTTTTTAATAATACGCTTTCTCGGTGATTGCTGTCACGGAGCCAGTATTAGTCTGTTTGGGCTTATGCAGCTTAGGAAGCTATCTGCGGGGGGAAATCTCTCTCCTAAAACAGAGATTCTTGACAGAGAGTAAAGCTTATGTAGTGAGACAGGCATTGAACTGGGTGTCAGGAGGACTGGGTGGCTTGCCAGCTCAATTTACATTTTAATTTCATCCCATTGGTTTCCCTCTCTGTGTCTTGGTTTCTTTATTGGGAAACTGGAGATAATCATATCTATCTAGAAGGATCTGTGAGGCAATGTATGTCATAAACGCCCCACTGTAAATATTAAATAATATGTGTAAAAATATGTTTTCGTAGAAAACTTGTTAAAATGCCAATCCCTGAGCCCTTCTCTAGAGATTCAGACTTAGATCTGGTGTGAGCCCTACAAATATAAATATTAAATGTGCATTCTATAGACCCTCAGACCCTCTGCAGTTTATCTGTGGACCATTGTTTCAGAAACCTTTTAACTTTTGTATATTGTATACTTCTAAGTTATTTAGTAGTACTAATTGTCAGAAAAGGAGAAAATGTATCCATTTTTTCTAATGTTTGAAAATATCAAATATGAGAATCCCTGAGAGAAATGTATGAATTCAGAATATCCTCCCCTATAAAAAAATTTTTCAGCATAATTATTCTTATCAAGAGTGAAGGAAGGGATGAAGACATTAATGTGCCAGAAAAGAAAGATTCTAAGGCCCTAACCACAAAACCATGTGCTGAGTCCGGCTGGTGTGGCTCAGTGGTTGAGCATCGACCCATGCACCAAGAGGTCGCTGGTTCGATTCCCAGTCAGGACACATGCCCAGGTTGTGGGCCCGATCCCCAGTGTGGGGCACACAGGAGATGGCCAGTTGATATTCTCTCTCATTGATGTTTCTATCTCTCTCTCCCTCTCACTTCCTCTCTCTCTAAAATCAATAAAGAAAAAATAAATGTTTTTAAACAGAAACATGTAAGGCTTGATGTGAATAGAAAGATGAGAGAGGACACAAAGGGTGATGTAGACCAGGCTGATATTTGTTTTAGTCCGAATAAGTTAGGCAACACTGGTGGCCAGCCTGTGGCTTCTCCCTACTCATATGGGTACGGCCTCCAAAATAACCTGTGTTACTTGTAATCAATAACAAAAACTTAGGACAAATTAGTAAATGGGGGGAAATCAAATGTGATTTGATTTCACAGTATTTCTGTTCCCCCAAACAAGATTCTGAACCACAGCTGTCATTGGACAATAGAAACAGGTATTGTCATCAGCTTCTAGGTGCTGCTATTGCACAGATAATCTCTACTGCCCCCGTAACCAGGAGAGCTGTTACAAGGGTGGAATCAGCATATACCTCTTTGTTATCATTTGAAAGGTACTCAAAAGACTTCCTTCTCGCCCTGGACAGTTTGGCTCAGCGGTGAGAGCCTCAGCCCCACGACCAAAGAGTTGGGGGTTCAATTGCGGTCAAGGGCACGTACCTTTGTTGTGGTTCTGGCCCTGGTCGGGGTCATGCGGGAGGCAACCAGTCGATGTGTCTCTCTCACATCGGTGGTTCTCTCTCTTTCTCGCTCTCTATCCCTCCCTCCCACTCTAACTGAAGATAAATGGAGAAATATCCTCAGGTGAGAATTAAAAAAAAAAAAAAAGACTCCCTTCTGAGGCTAAAAATTTATTTCTTCCACTGACTTTCACTAGCAGATTCCACATAACCTCTTTGAAAGGAGCATTTGGAAATCACTAAGTACTTATAATGAATTAAATTAAATATATGTTTTATTCTGTATCAAGAGGAGTAAAATAAACAGAAATTTACTGGGTTCCTATTAGGAACTTTCAGGAAGTTAGATAGCCAACAGAGGTTTTAAATTATATTCCTGAAAGATTTGTTTAAGACAATGTAAACCAGTTTATTTTGAACCAACTCACATGCTTAGAACATCTAGAAAAATTTAGACAAAATAATAAAGTAAGATCTGTCTGTAAGCATTGTTTGTAAGCTACCAAGGAAGTAAGGTTCATCTGACTAAGATCCCAAAAATTAAAGGAAACACAAAAATGTGAACCTGATACCTAAATAACTTTTTTTATTTGCTGATTTGATCATCGTAGCTGAGAAATTTTGGCAGATTCACAGGCTGGGTAAAAACAGTTGGAGATCAGAGCCCATCAAGAGTAGAGGGGTCCCAAAATGTAATACCAAAAATTTAGACCCCAGGAATGAGGGTCAACCTGAAATGTACCAGTCTTCCTAGGGCTTCAAAGTTTCTCTATTCCTGTGTCCACTAAGATCACATGTCCTTAACCTGTAATGTGACAGAAGCAAGTCTACAACCTCATTATTATAAGGTATCATTAATTTAGAACTTCAATTTTTCTCTATTAAATTTCATCTAATTTTCCACAATTTATATTGATATCAATATAGAGCTCACTGGGATTCCTCAAGTATTACTTAAAATAGTAAAGCTCATAATACAATAATTCTAGGAACATTGTAACTGTTATTATCTCCTATACAGTATATCTGAGTGGGGAAAAATAAGTGAAGCTGAACTATGTAGACCTGTAGAGACAGACTTTGGGCTAGATGATATTGTTCAAGATTATTAAAGAATTACTGTTAATGATAAGCATAATCCCAAGATTTCCCACTGCTCTGGTATACATACCTGGTACAATTTCAGGGTTTGGATTTTAAACTGTGTATCTGTAATGAAGATAATAGATTTTATTTGAGTGTTTAGGTTATGTCATCTGGCACAGTTGACTTTATTTTTTTTTTTCCTTATTGATTTTTAGAGAGAGAGGAGGGGAGAGGGAGAGAGAGATAGAAACGTCAATGAGAGAGAACATCAATTGGCCGCCTCCTGTATGCCCCATACTGGGGATTGGGCCCATAACTTGGGCATGTGTCCTGACCAGGAATTGAACCGGCGACCTCTTGGTGCATGGGTTGACGCTCAACCAGTGAGCCACACTGGCCGGGCTGGCACAGTTGACTTTAAGAAAGGAGATCATTCCGATGGACTTGACATAATCATAGGCACCCTTTAAAAGTAGAGTTTTCTCTGGCTGGTAGCAGAAGAAGTTGTTGGAGAGATGATTTGTGACTGGCCTGGAGGAAAGCAAACCACCTTGTTGTGAACTGCTGATGGAGAGGCATGGCCTCAGGCAGCTGCCAGTGGCCTCTGCTGACAGTCAGCAAGGAAACTAGTATCTCAGGCCTGCAATCATTAGGAACTGAATCCTTCCAACAATCAGTGAGCTTGGAGGAGGACCTCAAGCCACAGATGTGAACTGCAGCTCCAGCCAAAACCCCATTGTTAGCCTTGTGCTACCCTAAACAGAGAACACAGCCATGCCATGTTCAGACTTCTCAACTACGTAACTGTGAGTTAATAAATAGGTAGTGTTGCCCTGGCCAGTTTGGCTCAGTGGTTAGAGCATCAGCCTGTGGACCAAAGGGTTACAGGTTCAATTCCCAGTCAAGGGCATGTACCTGGGTTCCAGTTTCAATCCCTGGTCCTAGTCAGAGTCATGCGGGAGGCAACCAATCAATGTGTCTCTCTCACATTGATCTTTCTTTCTTTCTTTCTTTCTTTCTTTCTTTCTTTCTTTCTTTCTTTCTTTCTCTCTCTCTCTCTCTCTCTCTCTCTCTCTCTCTCTCTTTGTCTCTCTCTCCCTCCCTTCCTTCCACTCTATCTAAAAATAAATGGGGGGAAAAATAAATAAATAGGTATTGTTTTAAGATGCTAAATGGTGATAATTTGTTACATTGCAATAAAAACCCAATTGGTACCTGAAGTGCGGTGATACTGTAACAAATACCTTAAAAATGTGGACTAGCTTTGGAATTGAGCAGTGAGCAGAAGCTGGGAGAAGTCTGAGGAGAGTGCTGAACAGCATGTTTGAATCGGCCTAGAGAGAAACATGGATGTTGAAAATGCTGTTGACAAGGGCTCAGAAGGAAGTGTGGAATGCATTGCTGGGAACCAGAGCAAGAGGGATGGACCCTTTTCATGTACTCACCAAAAGTGTGTCCCATCGTTATGTGGAGAGCAGAACTTATAAGTGATGAACCTAGGTATAGAGCTAAGGAGATTTTCAAGCAAAGATTTGAAGGTTCAGCCTGACTTCTTCTGCTGCTTATAGTAAAATGGGAAAAGAAAGAGACAAATTGAGGGAAGAACTATATAACCAAGAGATTCACTATCTAGAAAGCAGTCTGGAGAAAAGCCTGAGGGTGTAACTCTACAGTCCTTGGCGAAAACTTCAGAAAGATCAAAAGTTCAAAAAAATTCATTCATAAGAGATTAAGGATATACCTTACAGATCTTCTCAATAAAACCAAAGAGACCTCTAGGAAGCCTGAGAGTGTTGTCTCTAAGCCTCCTCAACAGGAGGTCAAGATAGACAAAGGCATTATCTTAAACATCTGTGGATGTAGCTTTTGACTACTGAAGTGAATCCCTGTGAAATCTACACAGGACCCACAAAATGCCTTAGAAAATTATGTCAGCAGAAACACTTTTAACCTTGGATTACAAGAAATAGAATGTGAAATTAAAGATGCTCCTGAACCCCCAAACTTCACTGGCAGGCTGATAATTGCTACTTTTCATGAAAAAGGCAGAATGACTCAGAGGTAAACCAAGAGCCCAGAGGTATCAGCAAGGACCCAGAAGGCAGGTCTGAGCCGTAGAGAATTGTAGCCTTGCAGCTGAATCAAGGAGCTCTGTCTGGACTATATCCCAGTGGACTTGGAAATTACATGGGACCTGTGACTCTGTTTTATCTTCTATTTTTCACTTAAAAAAAAATTAACAGTGACTCCTGTAATTATTATCCTATGACTGCACTATGATTTTAGGTTGGGAGTATTGGGGCAAATATTTGTTTCATTACTTTCGAAAGTCTAGAAATGGAGAGGAATTTTGCACACAAGCTCATTTAATGGATTACTCATTAGTATCTTCTTTAGATGATGGCATTTTGGACTTTGAACTGATGCTGAAATGAGATAAGACCCTGAGTCACCTTGGGCTGTGGAAAGAATAGGGTAGGTTGAAAAGGGGTAGCCCTTTAAGGTTAAGATGAAAAGTGGGGTATTCCACAGGCAATGGAGAATCACAGAGAACTTATGAATTTTTAAAATGACAAAGTTCAAGAAATGCCTAAAGGAAAAGCCTCTGTTACTTTAATGCAGGACTTTTTAAAAAATGTGTGTGTGAAATGAGGCATGCTTCATAAAATGAAAAAAAAAAAATGACTATGAAATGGACTTCAGGTACTCAAAGAGATTTTGTTTCTTGTCAGGAATGCTCCTATAGTTGTAAAGATCCAGTGAAGAGGAATGAAAAGATCCTTCTCCATTAGTCATTTTGGAATGTGCCTTTTGTTGGGAATATTTGTTAGGGACTCTTCACTATTTCAGAAATTACAAGCCTTCTCCCCTTTCTGTCAAGAAAGGACATTTAATGGGCTCATGTTTGTATTTATTTATGCCTTGCAAATTTAAGGCAGTGTCTCATCAGCAATGCATCTCTGACAGCTTTTTAAAATACAAATTAGGAAAACCTTTTTCCTCCTAATTATCCTTATTTTAACTGCAAAGGATGTCATTTCTCCAGAGTTTTAGTATATCATGTATTCAACTATAATGAGGCCATTTTTTCCTTTGTTTAACAAACCCCAGATCTGCATGCTTTATAATTCCCCAAACTTTGTCATGGTCTCTTTAACAGATGATGGTCTCCTGCACTCTAACTGATGACAGCATGCCCTGGGTTGACACCATGAATGAGTCTCCTAGGCCCTCCATTGACTGGAGTGTTTCTGGAATTTTGGCAGAAGCTTTCAACCATAGACCATCCAATTAATTAGAAATTGGTTTTAAGAGCAGAGCATTTTTATAGCAATTTTGACATCGGCCTAAGGGATCTAGAAACCATGTTATATGAGGAATGACTAAAGAAATGAAGGTCATTTAACCAAATGGAAATGAAGTGTTACATATTTCTTTGGTGAACTATGTACTTAGTGTTCACTAATGGACTGGTACAAATAGGTGGGCATTAAATACAAACCACTATTTGGGAAGCATATCTAAGACCTCTACTTGCTCAATAAAATAAATTTATTTCTCCTAAATGATTTGTGAACATTTCCCAGGAGAACTAATTGAGAGCCTATCAATCTGTATGGAGCATCAAGACTGCATTATTTATGTAGCCTGCATTGGGTTAAATGCACTACATGACCTAAACTGCCTCTGAACTCACAGCAGAGGATCTGTCTTGCAGAGTTTCTGATGTAAAGAAGGCCAGCTCAGCTGGTACCAAAAAAAACAAAAAAAAGAAAAATGATAAAGGTGACCTATATTATCTTTGTAATAGAAACTTTGCCTGACAGAATTCAAAGCAAAAATAAAAGCATCCTATAACTAAAAGACCTGAAAGTAACCCTGAAATTCATCTTGTCCAAACTTCTCATTTTGCCAGTGAGGAAACTGAGGCCCAGAGAGTTGATATGACCTACACAAGATTACACCAAGGTCATACCCCTAAAAGGTGGGCAAGTCAACACAACTCCTGGTACTCAGGTTGTAGTTCTTAGTAATTTCGGCTGTGTTACAAGTGCAGGTCTTTTGTTTATTTATTCCCTGTTAAAGTGCCCTTAAAGAGCATTGTGTCCTTCCTCAGTTTCCCTCCATTGTCTCATATAATAAATTGACAATGTTAATCTCCACTTCTATATTCCCTCACCTCACTTCCAGTCTCACACTGAAACACTCAAAAGCCCATGTGCCTCTTCAGTGAAATAACAATGGGTGATGACTGCATGATTCAAGGTAGAATGAATCTCAGGTCTTAAGGTCACAGACAGCAATACTAGAAGTGAAAACACTATTGCTTGCTATTGTCCATGGTGAGCAGAGGCCAAAAGTCATGAAATGACAAGAAAAGGGAAGGAGGCCTTTAGGCCGTAGACGAGGTGAATGAGCAGGAGCCCAGGACTTAGAAGATTTGTAGGCATGAACAACACAGGAAGTTATGCTGAAAACTCCTCCCTTTCTCCCTTGACCTCCTGCAGCTCTCATTGCTTAAGAAGCTGTAATAGTTACCTGGGGCTACCACAGTAAAATACCCTAGTCTGCATAGCTTAACCAACAGAAATTTATTTTCTCAGAGTTCTGGAGGATGAAAGTCCAAGATCAGGGGGCCAACATGGCCAGGTCCTGGTGAGAGCTCTCTTCCTGGCTTACAGAGAGCAGCCATCTAGCTGTGTGCTCAAGAACCTCCTTTGGGCTCCCTGAGAGAGCGAGTGAGATCTCTGATGTCTCTTCTTCTGCAGTCACTAATTCCACTTAAGGCCCCTATCCTTGTGGCTTCATCTACCCCAAATTACCTCCCACAGGGCTCATCTTCAAATACCACCATATTCGGGGTTAGGGCTTCAACATGTGAATTATACAAATTGAGTCCGTAACCAATGTCAACAAACTCTGACGCCACATTTTTTTTTTTTCATAGCATACATATTTTCCACAGGTTTCCAGCTGGTGAACTATTTTGAAATTGTGTACTTACACCCAGGACAACAACAAACGTGAAGATGCTATTCTCCTTTATTTAATAGGTTTCAGAGTTGTTTTTTGAAAACTTGTTTATCTCTATCTTAAAGTTGTATTTTAGGATTCACAATAAAAAGAAAATCTCTTTTGACTGGTTATACTATTCCAACTGACTCCTCAAGTCACCCCCAGTCCAGTGTTTATACATTCCTGGTTTAAATAGCTGTGCCGTGTGCTGTGTAAGATACTATTTTGTGCATACTGAGATCCTCTTATTTGGGGCATTTAAACTATAGATAGTTCAGTCTGTTCTTAATTCTTTTTCATTTTGAAATTTCATTTCCCCTTCACGCATACACATTTTGTGTTCTAAGTGGGAAAGTATATTCAGTAAACACTGATTTATTTCCCCCCACTCTCTGCTGCACACTGAATATATTTGAAAAACATCAAGCTTCCACGTGGGGGATCTAGGATAAACATCAAAATACTTTTTTTTTTTCCAACAGAAAATGTTTGAGTAGAGTTGATGGAAGATGGCACATTAATGCCATTCTTCAGTGACCTATGAACTCCGCTTGTTTTCAGATATGGACTTGATAACAGTTTAGGGGAAATTACATGCATCCATATATAACTAGAAGGCCAGGATATTATAAATTCTATGTCAAACAAGATAAGTCCAAGGATTCCAGAATGGATGTTTAGTGTTCAGCAAACCTAGAAAGAAAGAAAGCTTGATGAAATACATTTGGTTAGGTGTATTACTAATTTATTTTGTTCACCCAGGACACTCCTAATTCCAAGCAGACAGTTTTGTCAAGTATGAATCTGTAACAATGCTTGAAAATATTCTTAATCTCAGAACATATGAAGATAATTATTTTCTAAGAATGACCAAACTCATGATGTGGAGACAGAAGTTAGTTTATTTTACTCTATATAATTATACACTATTTACACTAATTGATATATATTTGGGTTATAATAAAAATTTTAAATTTCTCTATTTTAAGGAAATGACAAAAATTAAATTCTATATTTTTATAACTAAGTTTCTATTCTGAACCTCTTCTACTTCCCATTTTCTGCCTGCATGGTCTATATTCTGAGTCATGGGGTACTCCTGTTTAAACCCAATTGCATTACAATGTTGATATCTTGCATTTGGCTCTAATTTCTAAATATAGAAAGCATCTTTTTCTTCAAGTTCAGGTTGATCACCAAGTCTTTATCAATAGTATGTTGTAAATACTTGGCAATCCATAATTGGAGTATAAGAAATGGTGTTTTATATTTTGTATTAATAGACTTTATTTTAAATCCATATTCCTTCAGAAATTAGAAATTTATTTTCAGCTAACTTGGAGTCTCACCATCATTCCCCAGGATATCCAAATTCTATAGGAAGAAGAGATTATGTAGCACTCTGGTTTTGCCATGTTAGCAGTGGACTAGCACAATAAAGTCTACATTATCCTTTGTCTACTCTAGCACCCATTGACAAATACTTGTTTGCATCTGATCTGTCGTCATAGATTCACCCAGGCTGCTGCTTACTCTCCTTGTTCCAAATTCAGGGCACTAATGCCTACGCCGTGGCCACATCACTCTGCGTGTACAACGGACACATTCAGGCACTAATCCCTATGCCGTGGCCACATCGCTCTGCGTGTATAACAGACACATTCAGGCACTAATCCCTACGCCATGGCCACATCGCTCTGCGTGTACAACGGACACATTCAGGCACTAATCCCTATGCCGTGGCCACATCGCTCTGCGTGTATAACAGACACATTCAGGCACTAATCCCTATGCCATGGCCACATCACTCTGCGTGTACAACGGACACATTCAGGCACTAATCCCTATGCCAGGGCCACATCGCTCTGTCTGCATGTACAGTAGACAGATTCAGCTAATTCTGAACCTGTTAAACTATGGGTAGCTTTTGTACTTCCACTCTGGAAGGTGTTGGTTTGTTATTGCTTTGCCTTTGCTCTAACAGCGTGCTTGCTCTGTGGTTACTCTAGGCTCCACTCTTGGGATAAGCTTACAATTCCTCTCTGTTCCTAGATCTCCAAGTATATCTAGAATATTCTCCCATATCCTTCCTCAAGAGCTCTGTATGTAGTGGAGCAGGGGAAAGGCATAAGTCCACTTCTTGGGGACACATCATAGATGAAGTTGTTTGCTTTCTTTGTTGTCCTTCTCTTATTTCCTTCCAGAGAACTTCCATCTAGTATGGAGAGAGAGAGACAGATGACGTGGGTGGCCCATTTCTTCAATTTTTCTTTCAATGTTATTTACGGCGTGTTATATCTGAGTTTTTTAAAGAATGGCTTTTGAAAAACTAAAGACTGGATTTTTGTAATCCTAAATGGTTTACTCTTTTTGTATGCTTTTTTTTACCATATTGTTCCTCCAGAGGGTGCAGTGGAAAGTATAGAAGACAATCTGAGGGAGTCTTCTTGGTAAATATTTCAAATACTAGCCCTGATATTTGGTTTTCTTTAAAATGCTTTGCACACATCCTGCTGTGCCTTTCACCACTATTTTGTACATGTGTATCACTCATCCAGTTGCCTCTGTCTTCTATACAAACTGCAACAACAGGAGGTATCTTTACTTTTCTGCAAAAGAGCTGATTTTAAAATTTTTGTTTATAACATTAGTGCACCCCTCATACTGGAGAGAAATATGGATGCCATGACCTACTAAGCTATGTCATTAACCAGTCTCCCCTTTGCCACAACCTCATCCTATTGGCTTTTGTAGCCCAGCAGAATAATCATGTATTCATGTTATGCTCAAAATTGCATGAGCTTCAGAAGCACATAATAAACTCTTAAATGCTATTGATATGCTTAATGCCAAGCAATCAGCATAGATCAAAGAATGATCTAGTTTAGTAGAATGAGATCCAATTTGAGCTGCTGTTGTTGAGGAAGGGTCACATGTCCTGGATCAATATCAAGAGTATTACAGTAATTGACTGTTTTAGTGAGCACAGTGCAGATGTCAACACTACATTGCAACAGAGTAACATACTTAATATGTAACTGATACCATCTCCATTTTGGTCTAAACGGATAGTAACCACTGACCTAAAGACCAACATGTAACAGGAAAACTATGAATTCTATGCCCATGACAAATGAATCTTACATGAAATTGACCTTTAGTGATTAATTAAGCTGAAGGATTTTTATCTCCTAAAACACATCTCTCTTGAAATCTAATAACAACCCTTTGTCTAATTACAAAAACACTTAAAATTCGCTGTTTCCTTTACATCTGTCCGTCAGTCTTATGCTGTAGCACTCAGACTTCATGGTCACTTCAAATTTATATGAATATGGAGTATTTGGGAAGGGAGATGAAATGTCTGCAAATGCTGTTTTTACAAATTGATGTTTACAAATGGGCATTTACATCTCTAATAGACCCATCATACCAATTCTCATCCTCATGATCTATTATTCCATTTGTTTTTATATTGGATCAACCATCAACTGTGAATACTATTTGCCTTCACTAATGATTCCTTATAATCTTTTATGGTGTGATAAGACTCACTTAAAAGTCAAGAGAGTAATTCTGTGTTTATCTGCAAATCAACATATTTCTTTCTTTATTTCCCATCCAAGGTACTAGAATTGATGCTGAAGGTAGCAGAAAGTTGAGAAAAACATTCTTATAAAAGGAAATCAAGTACAGAATTAAATGGATGAAAAAAAAAATGCATGGCAAACATTATATTAAAACATTTCTTTTTACTATTAAAAAGTTCATGTGTCTGAATGTTCACATCCAGTTGGAGAAATCACGTCTTCATGGAGGAGTTGTCATCCAACGACGTTAAAGATGCCTAAAACCTGACTAGCAGACATCATACGTAAAAACAAGAAAATATAAGTAAATGTCTTGTGTACATAAAGGGACCAACTAACCCAACAAGCTCAGGGAAGGCCTGCATGGTGGCCTTGCAAACTCAGACTAAAGTTACCACAACAGATGGTATGAAATTAAAACTTTTTCACTAAAATCAGTTTATAGCAGGTAGTCATGTCTTGGGCTAGAATCTTTCCTGACAAAAGTCAATCTTTACCTTAACTAAGCCTATCAATTGTCTTTTGCATCAAGGATAACATGCCTTTGGTATGTCAGGGTAACTCCCCTTTTCCCAGACCCCTCAGGGCACAAACAGTGCACCAGGATAGAGACCATAAACCCTCTCTTTGTTATTGTTATCATATTAATTATTGACTGTTCACTATCCTGTACCCACCTAGGGAAAATATGTTATATATGTATCTATCATTTTACTTTTCATCCAAACCAACAGGTTTTCCTGCTTTGCTTTCCCCTACCTCCCTAATCTATCACCAATGGATTTCATGTAACCCACTGGTGTCTTCTCTGTTGATTGTAACGTATAAGATAAGATGCAAAACTGCCATTCTCTGGAGCATTATCTCAATCCATTGAGATTTTGCTTCCCGGAAATTGTCAACAGTTTGGCTCAAATAAACTAAAAAAGAAAAATTCTCTATAGGTTTGAGTGTATGTGTGTGTTTCCTACCATGAGAATACAGGAATAGTTTTAGATAGATGTTGTGATAATTTCTGGTTGCATTGTACGGGAAATCCAACACCAATTTTCTAACCTCTTTCCCCTTGGTCTTTCTATCACAGAAGCTGAAAGAATAAATACTTGGTTTCTTAGATTCTCTGGCAGGTAGAGAGGGGTCATGTGATACAGATCTTGGTGGGTAACTGGAAGTTGGCTGAAATGACTCCTGGAAAAGTCCTTGCTTTCTTGGTTCAAGGGATTGGATCAGTATTATTGACACCACTTCCTTCTCTTTTCTTATTCCTGAAATATATATGATATTGTTTGTAGCTGGGGCATAGGTGTGGCATAGGGGACAATCAAGAGAATTTCAAAAATATTAGTATTGATATATTTGAACTATTGAACCAATATTAACAGAAATCTACAGATATTTTCAAATATGTAATTATATGACAAAAGTATATCCCAAATTGCTTAATTCACTTTTATTAAAAAAATAAAAATAAAAAGTTACTAATTAGTATGCAACATTTATTTGCTTTATGTAAATTTTAACTTGACATAAATCTATAGTGTATGTTGGGTTTGAAATAAAATAATCAAATAATTTATTTGCTGAATTCCATATAACCTCTCCGATTCTCATTTTATCTATAAAATTAAGGAAAAACCATGAACTCTGAGTAATTATGATGCCTAAGGGCACTAAAACACTTGATGCAGGATAAAAACACCTATCACAGGGCCTGGTCTATAGCAGAAGATAAATAAATATTTTTAAATGAATGAATGAATAAGACATTCATACTTCAAAGAAGCTCAGTTGAATGGTATTAAGATTTTATTGTGTTGAATGATTAGATGTATTTTTTTTATTATTTTTTATTTTTTTTAACTTATCTTTATTGTTGAATGTATTACAGATGTTCCTCATTTTTCCCCCATTGACCCCTCCTCCCCATTCCCGCCCCCCTCCTGCCTTTCCCCACACTGTTGTCTGTGTCCATTGGTTATGCATATATACATATAAGTTTTTTGGTTTATTTCTTCCCACCCCCCATCCCCCTTCCCTTTGAGGTTTGTCAGTCTAACAACCAATTTGTACTTCTTAATCCCTTCACCTTTTTCACCCATTCCCCCAGCCCCCACCCATCTGGTAACCAACAAAATTTCTCTGTATCTTTGAGAATGTTTCTGTTCTGCTTGTTCATTTTGTTTGTAGATTCAACTGTTGATAGATATGTACTTCTTGCCATTTTGTTTGTTCATATTTTTTTATCTTTTTCTTCAAGAAGACCCTTCAACATTTCATATAATAATGGTTTGGTGGTGATGAACTCCTTTAGCTTTTCCTTGTCTGGGAAACTCCTTGTATGGCCATCGATTCTAAATGACAGTTTTGCAGGCTAGAGTAATCTTGGTTGTAGGTTCTTGCTTTTCATCACTCTAAATATTTCTTGCCACTCCCTTCTGGCCTGCAAAGTTTCTTTTGAGAAATCAGCTGACAGTCTTATGGGAACTCCCTTGTAGGTAACTAACTGGTTTTCTCTTGCTGCTTTTAAGATTCTCTCTTTGTCTTGAACCTTTTGCATTTTGATGATGATGTGTCTTGGTGTGGGCCTCTTGGGGTTCATCTTGTTTGGGACTCTCTGTGCTTCCTGGACTTGTATGTCTATTTCCTTCACCAAGTTAGGGAAGTTTTCTGCCATTATTGTTTCAAATAGGTTTTCAATTTCTTGTTCTCTCTGTTCTCCTTCTGGCACCCCCAAGATGCGAATGTTGGCATGCTTGAAGTTGTCCCAGAGGCTCCTTACACTATCCTCAATTTTTGGATTCTTTTTTCTTTTTGCTGTTCTGATTGGGTGTTTTTTGCTTCCTTATATTCCAAATCCATGGTTTGCTTCTTGGCTTTACCTACTCTACTATTGATTCTGTGTAAATTATTCTTTATTTCAGTTAGTGCCTCCTTCATTTCTAACTGTGCATCCATCATTTCTGACTGGTCCTTTTTTATGCTCTTGAGGCCCTCACTAAGTTCACTGAGGTTCTCACTAAGTCCATTGAGCATCCTTATAAGCAGTGTTTTAAACTCAGCATCTGTTAGGTTGCTTAACTCCATTTCACTTAGTTCTTTTCCTGGAGTTTTGTTCTGTTTTTTCATTTGGGACCTGTTTCTTTGTCTCCTCATTTTGGCTGCCTCCCTCTGTTTGTTTCTATGTATTACTTAGTGAGAGGTGTGGGGCTAGCTGAGACCAGATGCTACTTGTTTGAAAGAATTTAGGAAAAGCTGAAGCAGGCTCCAAGACAGGCCAATCCTATGGTAAAGCAACTGGCAACAGGTTGGGTGGGCCTGAAAGTTGGGTGGGGTGGGGCCTCAGGGAATCACCAGGGCAGGGCCAACAGTGTGAGCCAGGTTGCTGGAGTCCCAGATCTGGCGGCATCTGCTGGCCCAGGGAAGGGCTCACCAAAGGAACAAAGGCCTCTGATAGCACGACTGTCCAGGAGAAAGCTGCCTCTCCAGCCCTCGCTCCAATGCTAAACAGCTCAGTTCTTCCCCATATGACTCTGGTGCCTTTCAAGCTGCCTCCCCCACACTGGAGCCTGGTGGGTGCCAGTCTGAGTAAGTCCGTGCGCGGGCCCTTTAAGAGGAGCTGCCGGGGACTCCAGCTGCCTCAGCCTCAGTTCCCGCTGGTTTTTCCAGCCAGAAGTGATAGGGATTCTCTTCCTGGCACTGGAACCCTGAGCTGGGTGCCTGGTGTGGGGTGGGGACCCCTCAGTCCTCAGGGAGGACCTTCCTAGCCGAGGTATCCTCCTAATTTTTATCCGCCACACGTGGGTGTGGGACCAGCCCGTCGCACCTCCGCCCCTCCTACCAGTCTCGATGGGGCTGCTGCTTTAATTTAGTAGTTGTAGGACTTCCGTTCAGCTTGATTTCAGTCGGTTTTGAATGATGGTTGTTCTGTAGTTTAGTTGTAACTTTGATGTGGTTGTGGGAGGATGCGATACCGCATTTACCTACGCCGCCATCTTACCGGAAGTCCCCAGATGTATCTTTGAAGAATCCTGTGAGTGGTCTTTTCTTATTAGAATAAAAGTGGCAATTGCTATTAGAAGAAAGTTGGCATTTGATACCAGTCTAAATATAGATTTGGAGGTTAGTGTTATGTCTGTGTTTAAACCGAATGATTGAGACATCATCTGGGGTTTGGTTTCTCTACCTTGAACTGGAATTTGATACTAAATAAACTTTGGTGATTAATAGGTGACAAATATATTCAGATTTGATGCTGATGCGACTCTACAAAGATTAGACGATTGCCAGTGAAAACTTTGACTTCTGTGATCCAAGATTATATTCCTTCTTTATTTGTGCATTACTTAAGAGCTTACTCTATAAACAGTGGGATATATTAACAACTTTCAACATTGTACAGAAATTACAAAATTGTGTTGGTCAAGGCTTCCTGTTATATTATGATTCTATTTAATACCATTAAACTGTAGCATGATGCTGACTGACACTACAAAGTATTTCTATCTTTTTTTTGTTAAAATATCCTCACCCGAGGATATTTTTTCCATTGAGTTTTAGAGAGAGTGGAAGAGAAGGAGGGAGGGAGAGGGAGAGGGAGAGAGAGAGAGACATCCGTGTGAAAGAGACACATCAGTCGGTTGCCTCCCATACATGTGCCCTGACCGGAGCTCAAACCTGCAACCCAGGTATGTGCCCCTAACCGGGAATCAAACCAGTGACCCTTCAGTGCACAGGCCGATGCTCTAACCACTGAGCAACGCCAACCAGGGCAGTATTTCTTAATTAAATACTTAAAAAGCAGAGAAGTTGAGGGAGAGGCATTGAGATTTAATCACCTTAAATCAGTATTACCTTCAAGAGTTTGTTACATAAACAGGAGATGATACCCAACTTCAGATAAAGAGTTGATGCAGAAAACATGGTCGATAAAAAGAAGTGGCAAGGTGTATACTGGCAGTTTGGGGACTGCTCTTATCAATCTTCATCATCTTCTAAGATCAACTTCTGACTATTGTATTCATATCCAGATTCTTATAAAACTTTTTGTAGAATTTGTGAAACTGACTTTGTTTTGAATACCCAAAATGAGCTATTATGTCTTACAGTAAATCACATCTAAAATTATTGTTTTCCTGCCCTCGCCCCCAGAACTCAATACTGCTGAGTATGTAGAAATTCAGATGCAAATTTATGGAGAGTTCTTTATTGGGACTCACGATCAGCATCTACATTAATAAATAAACATAACCTTACTGACTACAATTCATAAGCCAAAGAATCTCTTGATTTTGAAAAGCTCTGGCAAAACTTTTTTGCCCTTGAAGTTGAATAAAGAACAAGAGGGAAGATCCTTGGAGTTCAAACAACTTCCTATGGAAAGAAAAATCTTCCATTCTCTTAGTCCACTTAGAGCATGTTTTCAAGGTCTTCATGTCAATCCTGTGAATGTATATATAGTTTCACTCCCTTCTTTATTCAGTGGACTTGAATGTGAATTC
This sequence comes from Tadarida brasiliensis, assembly GCA_030848825.1. NCBI lineage: Eukaryota > Metazoa > Chordata > Mammalia > Chiroptera > Molossidae > Tadarida > Tadarida brasiliensis. The sequence goes on from CM061264.1 coordinate 52,799,752, forward strand.
TTTCTCTGTATAGAAGCATAAGATAGAACAAGGGTGGGAACTTTAATGTAAAGGACAGAAATCACAGGTCAGTATTAGACTCTAAAACAAAGATGAAATTCCCCCATTCTTGCCCCCAAAATGTGTTTTTATTGGATTAGAAACAAGTAGTCCAAATCATACTGAAGAAAATGGCCTGGCCAGGTCAACTTTTGCCAGATAAATCAAGATGGAGTAAATTAACCACATGGCAATGCTTTTGGAGAAACCTTTTCATGGTCAGAAAGCATATTTATATTTATAGAAATTTAGTGTAAAGGTAATTAAGGTCCGGATTGAAAGGATGTTCTACTAGAATATGGTGGACCATAAATTCAATCAGAGTGGTCTTATAAGTCATAGAAAAGAACACACAGAGACACAGAAAAGGAGGTGATATAAAGAAAGAGAAAGAGATTAGGTATTATGCCACCATAAACCAATAAATGCCAGAATCCACCAGAAGCTAGAAGTACAAAGAATGTTCTGCTAGAGTCTTTGGAGAGAGTTTGGTCCTGGCAACACCTTGATTTGGACTTCTGGCCCTCCAAACTGTTAGAGAATAAATTGCTTTTGTTTTAAATCCTCGTTGGTACTACGTTGTTGCATCAGGCTTAGGGAACAAATACAGGCAGGTTCCCGCCTTTGAGTCGCCTTCCTATGTTTGAGACGCTAACAAGTCCAGATGTCCATTTTTCTAAAGTCTCTTATCGCTAGTGTGCAGGCCTAATGTTTAGGCTTAGTCACTGTATTTGTTATCTATCGCTGTATGACAGCACACACTCAGTGGCTTCAAACAATACACATTTGTCACTTCACAGTTTCTGTGGCTCAGCAGTCTGGACAATGTCCACCTGGGTCCAGCCCCTCGCGTAGTTGTCCAGGGTGGCAGTCTCCTCTGAGGCTCCACTGAGGTAGGATCTGCACCCGTGCTGATGTGGTTTTTGGCAGCATTCAGTCTTTTGTGCATTGTTGGACTGAGGGCTTCAGTTTCCTGCTGGCTGTCAGCTAAAGTCTATCCTCAGCTCCTCACCAGGTGGGTCTTCCAACGTGACTGCCTCTTTCCTCAAAGGAAAAGTGTCTCTTTGGAAAGTGGGCTTTACAATCTTATGTAACATAATCAAGCACATGTAATCACATGTATTCTGTCTGCTCTATTGTCTATAAGCAAGTCTCAGGTTCTGCCTATGCTCAAGGAGAGGGCATTACACACAGACGTAAATACCAGGACGCAGGCATTGTGGGAGTCACCTTAGAGTCTGTCTGTGTAGTCAGTCAGACGTATGTGTTCTTTAAGTTGGCAATGGTGACCTGGAGAATCAGGGACGGTGAGGAATCTATACTTGAGTAAGTAGTGGTGGTGGCAGCAGCACCAGGCTCCGGTGACAGCTGTGGCAGGCATCTGCAGGGCCCGGTACTGGAAGTTTGGTAGGGATGCTGCTGAGACTGGCGTTTGTGAGCAGGGCCAGTGGTGCTGTCCTCAGGCTGGTTCTACAGCATGATTTGGCTGTGGCTTTGGCTGCAAAACCTCCCTTGTTTCTGCATGTTGGCCTACCTCGTGATTTTGTGAGTTACCTGAATACTTCCCAATAAATTCATTGTATGCTTTAAATCAACCAGACTTGGTTTCTATTGTGTGTAATCAAGAACCCTGACTGGTACACTTAATAAAATAAAAATTGTTTTCTGGGATTCTAGCCCACCTATACCCTTCCTGCCTTCACTTAATATAGACAATAGAGACAAGATTAAAGTCATTATATTTGGATGTAAATAACATTGGAAGAGAAGTAAAATACATGCCTTTTTCTGTAGAAAGGCCTCCTCTGACTCTTCTTTTGGGTTAAGTACTCAAGCTACATGTCTCTATAACCTGCCCCCCTCATAACAGTTACCCCATTTCACTATCATTACTTAAGTTAAGTCTTCCCCGCTCAATTCAAGTCTTCTTTGTCCAGAGATACCATCAGTCTAAACCCGTTTCTAGTGTACCAGTAGAGTTTCTTAAGTGCTTGCCAAAATCATGAATGTGTAAGTAAGTGGACAAGTGAATTTATACTACTCCTTTCTCTGCACTCCTAACCCCACCGAGTAATCAATTGTGTCTAACTTTGGCAGCTCCAAGCATTAAATGTTCTAGAATGAACCCTTGTTTAGGTCCTTTTGAACTGTTTTCTCAGGAATGCTATTTCAAAATTTATTCACAGCTAAATTTTCGAACTTCCTTAATGTCAAATCAGAAAAAAAGAGGTCTTATTTCAACTTTTGGCCTACCGTAGATTCCCTAGATAATTTTCCAAACTTTATGCCATTTGATACACGATCAGGTAAAATTCTTAGCCAATATTTGCAATTAATTTTATCTGTTTTATTGCCACATTTTACTGCACTTTCAGTATTTCCTCTTCTTTGCTTTACAGATTTTTTTATGATCTACTCTCTTTCTCATCCATCTACAAGGTTCTATCACCTTAGCTTTGTTCATACCATTCCTCTCCCACAAGATTCGCTTCCTCCTTCTACAAGTATTCAAATGCTACTCATTCCTTAAGATCCAACAGAAATATAATCTCTTCTACTGCCACTTTTCTGCCCAGCCCAAAGTAACCTTTTTCTCCTCCAAACGCTCACATTTATTATTTTAAAACTTCTGTAATAAGTATGCATATGACTTATCTCTTTATGTACAATATAAGTTTTTGAGTATGCAATGTATGATGACTCATCTAAATATTCGAGTAGGTTATGTATACTGGATATTCAGTAAATACATGAATGAGTTTACAATAGGAGAACACAGGACACCGTAGTGGTAAAAGCAATCCCATTAAAGACTGCTTGTGGAAACTGATCATTTCCCAAATAAAATATGCCAAGTTCTCAAAATTGCTTTATGTAGATATGATCTAAACACCACACATAGTATGACCCCAATTGTGCAACCCAAATAATGCCATTTATAAAAATTGTATAGAGCCCTGGCTGGTTTGGCTCAGCGGTTAGAGCGTCAGCCCGTGGACCAGAGAGTCCCGGGTTCGGTTCCCTCTAGGGGCACGTGCCTTGGTTGCAGTTTGTCCCTGGCCCCGGTTGGGGTCGTGTGGGTGGCAGCCACTCGATGTGTCTCTCTCACATCGATGTTTCTCGCTCTCTCTTCCTCCCTCTCTCCCTCCCACTCTATCTGAGGATAAATGCAAGCGTGTCCTCTGGTGAGGATAAAAAAAAAAAAAGAAATTGTATAGAATTGATCACCTCCCTCAGTTTCTGTGGTTGTCATTAATAGTGTTGTATACCAAATATTTCTGGCTTTCTTGCATGTACCTTCCAGGCACAATTTGAGATTGGGTGGCGCCCTGGGACTCATCTTGACCAACGAGGGTGAGTAAAAGGCACATTGGCCAGTTCAGAGCCAGTACATTTAATTTCCTAGTGAGACTTTGATGGTCCTCCTTTCACTCTGGTATGGTAACTTATGCATTTGAGATGGTGTGGCTCTCTCCTCTGGGTCCCTGGGACGTTATGATGAAGAGTGCTCCCTGATGATCTACAATCTATAAGAAATAAAACCATGGATACATAAACCATCGAGAGTTATCGTTTTTTGTCTCCACATAAACCAGGCTACTCTAACTGGTGGCACCTTTATTTTATTTTCAATCTAGCAAGCCTGGGTATGCTTTATAACACAAAATCTCTAGTATTTTATTCCATACTATTTTTTATATTATACTTATCACCCACTGCTTAGAACATCAATCATAATTGATACACACATGAAAAGAAGATGAATCACTGATGGGGAAAATTAGCTATTATGAATTGGATATGGAGACTGGCTTATATAGTGAAAACATAGGGGTATAACAGAATACACTTCTTGAGAAAAGAAGAAAAAGTTTAACCTTATTTTAAGTTAAAATGTCATAAATGTTATACTACAGTCTCAAATTCCTATAGACATGTGTTGTTTATTTTGAGAATTACTTAGAAAGACAAGATGATGAATGAAACTAATAAAAAAGTTTGGGTTTTAGGCTATGATTATAAAGGAAAAGTTTTCCATGTTAAAGTCTGGATTTATATTAGATAAGCATGCTCATAGAGGAAATTTATATTAATATACAAGTAAATTGCTATACCTTTCTAAATAAAGGTTCTAGCTTTGTCATACACTATCACAAAATTTCAACAAATTTTGTTTTTTTATAAAGACTCTAAACTTTAGAGATAAGTGACCTGCTCTAGGACATAAATGCAAGCAATAGGAGTTTTAAAAAAAATAATATGACCTACCCACTCAGTCTTGGAAAGGTTTTTATCTTAACAGTCTGCTTCCTGATAGCCAAAAAGCGATTTTAACGTGATAGGCATGTTTCATTGACGATCAGAGTAAGCATTTTATTCTAGAGTAAGTTGCACTAAAGTCTTAATTATGATGTCATTTGAGCCCACAATGACATATGGGTGTTAGGAAATTTATTTAAGCTGTGTGTCTAAGGAGGACCATAGAAAACAATAAAAAAAAAAAATCCCATCCATTGATCATGAAAGAATTGCTGACGTAGCCCTCATGAATTCCTGACATAAGTAGTTTTTGTGTGGTGATATTAAAAAAATATGACCCTGGGAAACACAAAATGCACCAGACCATCAGGAGATGATTTCTTCAGGATATCGTTAATAGGGGAACATTTATTAAAAAGAATGTCTCAAAGAGAAAGAAGCGGCCTGTGTTTTACAGAGATAGGTAAACAAGGAAGTCATCACAGTCTTAAGAGACTCATGGGAAGGATGGAGGAAGGCCTTACCTTGAAATAGGTGAGGGCAGGAGTAGCTGAGAACAAAAGGGCGAGGGTATTTCATAACTGTCAGTATTTTCGAGGCATACAGGGCTCAAATACAGTTCAACATCATCAATTCCATATCTGAGTTTCAATCAGGATACCAAAATCCCTCTGTTTTTTCCAAAAGGGAACTTAATACAGGGCATCAATTGCTTACAAAAGGAAGGGCTGAAGACGCAGACAGCAGGGGCACCCTTCGCTAGCCCTCAGGGCCACCACCACAGGGGTGGTGTGGAGAACCAGGCAGTAACCGGGTTCTGCCAAGCAGGGCAGAGAGCTGCAGGAAGCTCTTCTTGATGATCACAGCAAAACCTCTACAAAATCTCACATCTGCCAAAGCCCATGTATTTGCCTGCTGCTGTCAAAAGACAAAAATAATATGGCTCTGCCTCCCTCCCACCTCCCAAATCATGCTCAAATGCCCCTCGGTGGTAGAACATAAATTGAGAATCTGGAAAATGTGTTCCCTAAATACCCAGCCACTGTGAAACAGAAGAAACCCTAGAAGGGTTTTGCTGCTTGTAAAATTAAATTTAATCAGCATGCTAATTTTTATTCTCTTAATGAAAAATGTAAAGACACTTAATTCATGGCACAGAGTAATGTTTCTCCTTGTATCACCTCCTCAAACCTCTGCTTCTCCATACTGCTCCCTCAGCTTTCAGTTGCTAAACCCCCAACCCCAATGTTTCTTTCTCTTCCCTTTTATTCTCTCCTTCTCATCTCTTTCCCTCAATTTCTTTCTTCGATGTTCAGTCATTTTTTGAGTACAGGTCTTTTACCTCCTTGGTTAAATTTATTCCTAGATACCCTATTTTTTGTGGTTGTTGCAATGGTGAATGGGATTTTTCTTAGTTTCTCCTTCTGATCATTATTGGTGCCATCACTCCTGAAGGCAGAACATATGTTTCAAAGTTTCCTTCTATACGACAGTGGGCACAGAGACATAAGGAGATCTCATTTCTCCCTACCCAAAACAGCTTGTGAAGGTATTTTTTGTTGTTGTTAAATAAAAGATCATCTATCAAGAAAAGAAATTGTGCCATTTCAAAGGGACATAAGTGGCGACCAACAACGTGATTCTGAACAGAGCAACTTGTTTGGTGCTACATTGTTCGAGGAAAGGCCAACTCTTTAATGCCAGATCTTAACCACATAAAAGAGAGAACAGGGCAGTTAATACAGGAGCAAGCTGAAGACTAGAGTGTATAGAAACACCAACCATGGTGCTGGTTTAACCATCTGATCGGGACACCACGAGCTTCCTGGTGAAGCCTGCAGCGAGATCCGTAAGAACAGAGGGATAGCAACCTTCCCTTCTTCAACCATGTTTTAGTTAATTCCGTGGAGAAATGGTGGTTGTAGTGGGGAACAGTGCACCGTTCAAACTCAGTCTGCCTGCTTTGAATCCTGACGCTGGTGCTTAATTGTTACGCAGTCTGGGATCTGGGACAACTTACATTTCTGAGACTCTGTCTCATGAACAGTAAAAGAGAGATAAAATAAGGACAAATATCTTGCCTCATTCAGAGTTGTTGAAACTATTAGTTAGGTGTAAAGCACTTAATACAAATGTGTGCGTTAATGTACACACACTTTTATGAAATACCAGCCACCAAAGCAAGAAACCTCACAGTCATTTTAGGTTCCTTCCTCCATTTCATCCTCCACAACCAAGTGATCACAAAAGTTGGCCAACTATACCTGCTAAATATCTTTCAAATCATTTCCCAACCTACTCTAGTTTCAACCCTCAGCAATGGCATCTCCTACCTGGACTGCGCCAATCACATCCTAGCTCATTTGTATTATTGTTGCTGCGTGACCATCCCTCCTCCCCACGTATCACCCACATTGCAGCCAGTGGGTGTGCACGATCCATGGGTGTCCCCAAGATCTGTAGCCAAGCTTTGTCTGCACAATGCAGTGACCATTCAAAGAGGCTGATGCTCTTTCCTACATTTTACTATTTCACTTACAGGAGTTATTAAGGACTGATATTGTTGACTTCACCTGAGGCCTGTGCTTCCAGAAAACAACGACTGAAAAATCCCTCCATCCTTTCGTATTTCAGGAAATTATTTCCTGCAAAGAACCACTCTTCCCCATATGACTTCGATAAAGCTCCCAGATGATCTCCTGTTTATCTGTAACAAGACCAGACACGCCCTGCAAATTCCAGTGTTGGCTTCCTAAAGGGTTAGCTAAACGGTTTGTCCCTACTGACAAATCTGGACAACATGTGCTCTGATTTGCCTTGACCAAGCTGGAGCTGGGCTTCTCTCCTTTCCCAAGACCCCTGAATCTGGCTTACCTCTGAGTTTAACTACGCATTGGGAGCTTAAGCAGGGATTGGAAGATGGAATAACCCCCTTTAACAGCTCCTCCCAATATTCAGCTGGTTGCAAGAAAGACATTTCCTGTTCAATCATGCCTATCTGCCCATCCCACTCCCCCCACGCATATACCCAAGCATAATGGTAATGAAGAGCTGGGTAAGTCGTGGTTTTCTTGTTCTCCGAGTGCACTGTTCTACTACAATAATTTCTGTTTTCAAATCATTTGAGAAATAGTTTTGACAATTTATTAAGTGCTGAGAGATGAGGGGAGTGATGGATAAAGCACCTATCATTGACGAGTAGGGTTACTACTATGGCCCAAGGAATGTGCTTGTCATTTCACTTTAACAAAATTGGAGGAAACTAGACTTAAAAGGTAATTACTTAAATAAGGTGACAGTGCATCATGATTGAGATTTAGTTATAGGAACTAGTCAGTACCCCATTTATCAGAACTTTGTTATTTTCAGTAGATGGGGATACAAGGTATTATTAGTCACTTCAATTTCTGGGAACAGTTCCTTAGGATTTGCAGAGACAAAAGTGTAAAAAATTATAAAGGATAATTTTCTAATACAAATGTTCTATTGACTTTTTAAAAATTATTTCACTTACCTTCAGCTGGGCCCTGATATACAGATGAGGGCTCTGAGGGATTTTTGTGTGTAGGGTAGAATCTTAAGCAGCTCTGTTTAGCATGATTGATTTTTTTTTTTTTTCAGTTGCACGATTCTCGTTAAAAGAGCTCTTTCCAGGGTATTTTTTTAATTGAGGTATCACTGTACAAGGCAGCATGCAATATATTCATTTTAAAAGTTTCATGTTAAAAAATGGCATTGTTCTTTGGCTTGAAATTCTACTCTATAATGCTGTAATGTTTAGGTTCTGTAAGTGTACAAACTGAATGTTTAATTATGTTCCAATTCTAGGCATCTTATGGAAATCATTATTTTTGGCTTGTGTATTCTAATTATATTCCCAAGATTTATAGATGTGATTAGAAACACTTGGATATTCAATGTAACACAATGACTTTTTGAAAGTGATATTTACAGCTGGTAATGTGTGTGCTTCATCATTCTCCATCTGAGCTACCCTTATCCTAAACAACAGAGGTAGCCACACTTGTAACAATGAGGATAGAGTACACAGTAAAATTTTAAAACCAGAAAATAACATTTTTAAAATTCCAATATTACAACAGTGGGGTAATTTATAAAAATAATATCAAGAGAATAAAATGGAAAACTGTCAACAATTAAAATTTAACTATAAAAAAAGAATAGTGGTACCAGGGGTAAGGGTTGGATACTGAAAAGCCATCATTGATTCATATAATTTCTAATAGAATATTTTACCAAGCACTCATTACTTAACCAAAATATGCCATCCTGTTACTTTCACACAACTATTAATATTGAAATATATCTTAATTTACATAACAGGGACTCACATTTGCTGGATAGAATAAGACTACTGTTATGCTTTATTATGCTAATTTTATTTAGAATGTGTTTCTTTTAATTACATGAACTATCCATGTATGAAGAAAATAAGAAGATTCTTTTTCTTTGAAAGACAAGGGTCCCTGTGAGATTTCCTGGAAGTAAATGTGCTGAAATCAAATTTTCCAATGTATGCTATTCTTCTTCACAGAATCTTGATGAGCTTTATTCCTTTCCTCAACTCCTTTTTGAAGTCCAGTTATGGCCAAAGAAGAAACAGCAGTCTGTTTCAAAACCGATTTCTTATCTTGCAGGATAATAACCTAATTTCACAAGATTTTCCCTCCCACATGGCACTGTAGCTGATTAGTTAGTGGGCCATTCCTACATCTTATAAAGCCAGCTGTAACTGGACAATGGAGAAACAATGAATTCCATGGTTTTAATCTATTATTATATTTATTTTACTGTAAAATTGGTTATTTGGGCAGGAGCAATAGTTTATGGCATATTATGACCCTAAATTAGCCATTCTATTAGTTCATATGTGGAAGTATCACAAGTATGGATACATACCAAGAATAAGTATCTGCAGATAACAGTATGGTGGTTACCACAGAGGAAGGAGAGGTGGAGGAGGATGAAGAGGATAAAGGGGATCAAATATATGGTAATGGAAGGAGACTAGATTTTGGGAGGTGAGCACACAATGCAATATACAAATGACATATTATAGAAATGTACACTTGTGACTCATATAATGTTATTAACCTATATCACCACAATAAATTTAATTTAAAAAATGTCTGACCAGTTAAGGTAAACCACTATCCACTCCATGAGGGAAGGCGTCCAATGTAATCAATCTGCTACCAAATAGTTGGCTTGATCTCCCCCCAAATGGTGCTGTGTTCTGGGCTCAACATTGTTTTCATTTGTTGGCAGGCTGGGAATACTTCATGGGCAATAGCCATATCAGCCTTAATGGTTGAGCATGTGCATAGCCTTCAACCCTGATGCCAAGTCTACTTTTCCATGAAGCAAGCTCCATATATTAGTTTTCTAGGATTGCTATAACATCACAAACTGGATAGCTTAAAATAACAAAATTGTTTTTCTCCCACAGTACTGGAGGCCAGAAGTCTGAAATCAGGTTGTTTGCAGGGTTGATTCCTACAGGAGGCCTTAAGAAAACATTTGTTCTATACCTCTCTCTTTCTCTCTCTCTCTCTCTCTCTCCTACTTCTGGAGGCTGCCAGCAACCCTTAGTGTTCTTTGGCAACAACTCTACTATCTGCCTCCATCTTTTCATGGCCTTCTTCCCAGTATGTCTCTATGTCTCAGATCTTCCTCTTCTTTCTCTTATAAGAATACCAGTCGTTGGATTTAGGCATCACCCTAAATCCAGGATGATTTTATCTCAAGAATCTTAACATAATTATATCTGCAAAAACCCTATTTCCAAATAAGGTCACATTCAGAGATGCTAGGGGCTAGGATTTGTGCATATCTTTTTGCAGGGCACAATTGAACCCACTATACAGCAGGTTGAAGAAAAAGTTTGAACTTGGCTGATCACAACAAAGATTCATCTTATTCAAAACAGCCCAAATGACTGACACAGGTTTTCTTGCCTGCTTCCCTGAGGCCAAACACATGACACAGGGCTGATGGAAGGAAAGTGATTTATTCAGGTGCCAACAACCTGAGAAGATGACAAGTTCATGCCTTAACAACCATCTTAACATCTCAGGGTAGGCAAAGGGCTTGTATAGAGGAATCATGGGAAGAGAGGAATTAAGGAATTCTGGTGACATGTAGTTTCACATTCCAGCTCTTAGGTGGTATCAATGTTCTCTTTTGTGTGTGTAAGCATCTGGTGTTTTTTTTGTTTGTTTGTTTGTTTGTTTTTTCTGTGGCTCTTATTGCTGATATCTGACAGGATGTTAAAGGCCTGGCCAGCCATTGGCATCAGCTACACTCCTGTGGTTGAGGTGGGCGAAATGGGGAACTGGAACTTCTGATGCCTGTAACATGCTTAAATATGAAAGTATTAATGTTTTAAACTATAAATTTTGTTAGTACACTCTTTTTTTAAAATTCTTGGTTAATGAGGTTAGTTAATTAATGTGAGGGTTTTTGTTTTTTTTTTTATTATACCCTATACCTTGTTACATTATCTCCCTAACTATTGATATATTCCTCCTCTCTCTATGCCCTTTGTTATTCACGTGGAGCACAAATATCATCACAATCTGTGCCTGTCCTGAGATGTCCATCACCATACTTCATCTGTACATCTTTTTGTTAACAAGTTGCCAAACTTTTTCTCTCCAAATCCTGACCATCTGGTCAAACTGTTAGCTATGTCCCATGAATCAGTGTAGATGAACTCAGTGTAGATCCATCATCACTCTATTAAATTGTCAATTAGATATACTGCTTGAATTTTTGCTACTTGTGAGAATCTACTACCCTTCGATCTTTCAGGACTTTGCCTATAATGTTATAACAATTCTATCTGGCTAATTCCATCATATCTTGCAGAACGATTAGTAAGCCCAGGCCTAATATTATTCCTCTTCAATCAATCAGTTATAAGGGACTCTCTATGACAGTGGGTGGCGAACTGTGGCCCCTGGGCCAAATCTAGCTTGCTTTTATGAATAAAATCTTATGTGGACATAATCACATTCATTTGTTTACATACTGCCTATGACTGCTTACACACTATAATGGCAGAACTGAATAATTTTGTTCATGACCATTAAGGACCAAAAAACCTAAAATATTTAGTATCTAGCCCTTTACAAAAAAAGGTTTGTGAACTTCCATTCTGTGGGATCATATAAGTGGTTGAAGGAGAGTAAACAATATAGTTACCATAATGGTCCAAGATCATGCAATTTACTTGTGCTTTTAATACCTGTCCAAGCCCAATTTTGTATTATTTATTTGTACTTGGTGATGACGAATTGCTGCACTTGGTTGGTAGATCAAATAAACCCAATTCTTGTTACTTGCTGTCCCATGGTCTGTAATTCATCAAGTTAGGTGCTGTTTTTAAAAATAATAGTTATTTTCTAAAGAGGATTTGACTTTGTTTCCTAAACCTTGTGTTTCACCCCATTTAGGCTTATATCAATAGAATCTCTATCTATAATATATACTTTCAGCATCATCTGATCTATTGGGTCACATGCACCAAGAAAAGAAAGCTTACATTGTATACTGGATCTGTTGCAAATTCTTCTCTTATGCTAGGCTCTTCTCAATACTGTTAAGCCTATTAGTTATTTAGTAATTGAGTTAGAGAAGCACCTATAAATATAATTATGTATTGTTTCTAAAATCCAAATAGGTCCACCAAGCATATGACCATGTAAGGAGTGAAATATATCTTTCATTTGTTCATGTCCCTTAGTTTTTATAAATGTATTTTCCACACTGAGATTTTTGTGTATTACCAAATCATTTAGAATGCTTCTTGCTACAATGTCCAAAAAGCATGCTGCCATCAATGTAGTGGACCAGCGTGATATTTTTGTAAAGGCAAAATGACCAATTTTCCTGTGGTCTAGATCATGACAAGAGAGCCACAGAGCTAACATAACCCTGAGATAACAGAGTAAAGGTATACAATTGTCACTGTGAAATGAACCAAACTACTTATCATGGTCCTTACTAAACAGTATAAGAAAGGCATTTTTAGCTCAATAACTCTGTACCAAATGCCAGAGGCTGTACTGATTTACTCCAATTAAGAAATCAATCTGGAAATCAAGCTGCAATTGGGATAACCACCTGGTAGGTTTATTATAATGCACATTCTGCAGGACCCATTGGACTTTTCACAAGTCAAAAAAGTAAATTGAGTAGAGAGATGTTGTAGGAATCACTACCCAAAATCTTTCAAATCTTTGATAATGGCACTGCTTTCTGAAATGTCCCCAGGAATTCAGACTTACATTTGATTTTCTATTTTGGTTATTATGGACTTTTCAGTGGCTCCTACTTGGCCCTTCCTAATACTAGACCTTACTGACCTAATGATAGGTCAGGAAGCCAATGTAAGATTTCACCAGTTGCCAAAAATGTCTATTTAAACTATACTTTCAGGGACTGATTATGTCTGCATAATCACTGGGACTCACTTTGGGCAAGTCTTAGTCCAAATTTGATTTAATACCTGACCACTATAAGCCCCTATTATTGGACCAGAGTGCTATTTTAGGTCCCTGGGTATTAGTGTCATATCTGAGCCATTGTTTAGCAACCCTCCCCAAGTCTATTTCCCTCCATTTCCTCAATTGCTTTAGTAAAGCTTTGAAGATTTATGATATTACTTGTGGCAGTGCCAGGGACTTTGACCTCCTCTTCAATAAAATGACTTTTCATCTATGATTTGGCTTAGGTATAGAGACTAGGAAAAAGCCCTTTGTGATAACTGAAGTTAGAGTTCCAGCCACCAGACTCAGAGTTTCATTTTTATGTTATTTAGATCAAGTAATATTTTAGTAGGCTGTCCATATCTTCTATTCCAAGGAACAAAGTGATTACTTAGCCACTGCTAAAACTCCCTGTGGAAGAAACATTTTGATGGTCCTCTGACTTTGCTGCCTGTTATGTTAACTATATCCCATCTTATATTTGGTATTTTAATATTTCTACCAGGCCTTCACTACTCCAGCATCCTATTATTCCCACTGTCTCCCAACCATCATTTCTGACCTTCAGAGAAAATTCACTCTAAAATTTTGAATGGATTCTGGTGCTCCCTTCACCAGGAAATTGAGAAGTTCCTTCATGAAAGGATTGCCTGTATACTTGACTAGGTGATTATCAAATTATGGCCCCTAGACTAGCAGCCTCAATATCACTTGGGAAATTGTTAAAAATACAACTTCATTTTCCTCAACCCTTGGAAAATTTGAGGGTAGGGCCAATAATTTGTGTTTTAACAAGACTTCCAGGCTTATTTGCAGCCCCAAGGACCACCATTCTACACGATAAAGTAAGTTTCGGCATGGAATGTTAGTTATAACTGAGTTGAGCTATCAAATGAGCTCAAAGATTTCAAATCAATCAAATGAACTGCATGATCCATTCCTGGCTGCTTGTACTAACACATTAAATACTGCATGTCAATGTATTAGTTTGTTAGGGCTGCCATAACCAAATATGACAAAGTAGTTCAAACAACAGAAATTTATTTTCTCGTAGTTCTAGAGGTCAGAAATTCAAGATCAAGCTGTCAACAGGTTTAATGTAGCCTGAGAACTCTCTCCTTGGCTTTCAGATGGCCAGCTTCTCACCACGTTCTCATAGTGCATCCCTGGTGGCTCGACCTCTTTTATAAGGATGCCAGTCATATCGATTAGAGCCCAACTCTAAAGCCTTCATTTTAATGCAATCCCTCTTTGAAGCCCAACTATAGTCACATGGATTATGGCTTGTCTCAATTATCTCATTTAGCTTTACCTCCTTAAAGGGTCTATCTCCAAATATTGTTACGTTCTAAGGTGCAGGGTATTAGGACTTCAACATATGAATTTAAAGGGGGCACATTTCAGTCTATATCAGTCAAATAAGTGCAGCCATTTCAATAAAATAATCCCAGTGTAATATGATTTTGACTTCTTTGATCTAGCACAGAATATATTCTCATACCTGTTTCCCAGTCTCTGCTAATATAAATCCAAATCTTGCAATACTAATTAGTGGATAGGTTTCTCTTCTATATTGAGACTTTATACATGTTCTACTGGGGCATATTAAGCATATTTGATTCTAGTCAAATAGAAATGAAGGTTAGTGGGATGGAAACTGAAAAGAATAATAATCATTGGGGAAGGTCATTGATGTTCTTCAAGTAAGGAATGCCTAGTTTCATCAAATAGAAAGGAAAGGACTGGTTCTATATTAAAGGAAGTTTCATGGCAATATGGAGGTTCAAAGTTCTCAGATACATTCAAATCCACACAAATGTAACTATTCTCATTCTCAGGGTCCCACTCTTTCACAGCCATTGCCTTAATTTCAGAGACATAGCAGAACTGAATTCAAATTATGTTATAATTCTAAAACCTACATAAAAGTCTATCCCCAGTGTAATAGCTATTTAGTCTCTTAAGTCCTTCATCATAACCACTGCTTAAGAGAGTGGGATAAAGCACAACAAGCCCGACTATCCAAAGTCTAAGAATATTGGTCCCAGATAAAGCATCAAATCAGAAAAACAGAAAAAACTCAAGGTTTTTGAAATAGACAGGAATTTAATTTAGTGTATTAGATAATAAAAATGTTGGAAGGACTGGGGGATGAGGAATTGGGGAGATGATGAAGGGTACAGATTGCAACTAGAAGATGAATCACTATGGAGACTCATTAGCATGGTGATAATAGTCAACAATACTGTGTTATCGTCCTCAAAGTTGCTAAGAAACTACATCTTAAATGTTTTTACCAAAAAATGAAATGACAATTATGTGATTCAATAGAGGTGTTAACTAGTTCTTTGGTAGCAATGATATTGTAATGTATACATGTACCAAATCAATACTTTGTTTACTTTAAACTTACATACTCTTATAATGTCAGTTATATCTCAATTGCAAAAAAAAAAAAAAAAAAAAGAGTATTTTTTTGTCTTCTGGAACCTGCAAGTGGTCTTAGTTTACTTTTGCTGGAGGTCAATGTAGTGTATGTTTAACTGAGAACTAAAACTGGAAAAGTAAATTGGGGGCAAAAATTAAGAAGGACTTGATATAATGTTAAGGGATTTTAGACTTCTTATTTTATTAGTAGTCAGCAGAGAATTTTTATTTTTTATTATTATTTTTTAATCCTCACCCAAGGACATTTTTCTATTTATCTTCAGACAGAGTGGAAGGGAGGGAGAGAGAGAGAGAAACATTGATGTGAGAGACACATCGACTGGTTGCCTCCTGCGTGACCCCAACCAGGGTCAGGGACAAACCTTAACCAAGGTACGTGCCCTTGACTGCAATCAAACCCGTGACTCTTTGGTCCACAGGCTGACACTCTAACCACTAAGCAAACCAGTCAAGACTCAGCAGAGAATTTTTAAAGATATTTTAAAGCAAAGGAATGGCAAAATTAGTTTTAATTAAACATGATAAGTATTTATAATACATATACTATGCACCAGATTCTGTGCTAGGCTCTGGGGAGGTAAAAATAAATGAGATCTAACTTTATCTTTGTTGTGCTTATAGTGCAATAATGGAGACAGATATATAAATAATAATTGCAAAAATAGAAGTCTGTATAATTGTCACAGACTTCATTAATTACATAAAAGCTGAGAATTCTATTGCAAATTGTGTGTGTGGAGAGGTGAAGTTTAATGATAAAAGTGCTCTGCCCTGGCCGGTTTGGCTCAGCAGTTAGAGCGTTGGCCTGCAGACCAAAGAGTCGGGAGTTCGATTCTGGTCAAGGGCACACACCTCAGTTGTGGTGAGTCCCGGCCCTGGTCAGGGTCATGCGTGAGGCAACCAGTCGATGTGTCTCTCTCACATTGAGATCTCTCTCTCTCTCTCTCTCTCTCTCTCTCTCTCTTTTCCCCTCTCATTCTATCTGAAGATAAATGGAAAAATATCCTCCTGATGAGGATTAAAAAAGAAAGTGCTCTCCAGGCTGGTAAGGTATGCTAAGGTATATTATGAAGGAGGAAGCATATGTAAAAGAATGTAAGATTTCTATGTGAAGTCATTTCTGAAAATTCACATAGCCAATAACTGATGGAGCTGAAATTTGAACCAAACTATCTAATGCCCATCTTAAGTCATAAGCTGTCTTTCTGCTCTAGCATTTCTTTCTTTTAGACCTTGGACTATTTGGAGTATGCAGAGTCACCAGATATTTAAAATGCTTTCTTCTGGCACGTAAAGGACCTGAAGTGCCCCTAAGTCACAAGGCATTATCCATTTCAACAATGTCTTGTTTTCTCTAATCCCCAGGGTAGAAAAGAGACCCTAAATGTATATCTAATTAATTTATCTGGTTCTCTTTTCAGGAATTATTTTTTAAAGGATTATTGATTCACTTGTGAGCTGATTTTTAATTAGTGTATCTTGTCTCACAATAGTATTTATGGTTAAATTAATCAACAGGCAGGTAAATAACTCATGGCAAGTACATATGCAAATTGTCAAACTAGCGTCTGACATTCTTGGCTTTCATAGAAACTCTGTGTTTAGCAGTTTATTGAGACAGCCTGAAAATTTTGATGGGCAAAATTCCATACTGTCAGGCAACAAGCAGTTAGGTAAACCCATCCTGGGGAGAGAGGAAAGCAGGGCAGAAACCCCAGGATGACGTAGCCCCTGGAGCAGGTGGCCAGCCCTCACCACACTGCATCTATTAGAAGATGCCCCATGGAAAAGACAGTTGCATACTGGCTTCCTAACTTATTTTACTACCAAAGTTGTGCTTTTATGATAAAAATAATAGTAACAATAATACTGTCATGTTCTTTTACAGTTAATAGCTTTAAAGTCTTTTTCTTATAGCTATGCTTCTCAAAATACATGGGCATATAGCATGAAGATATGTATATATGGCAAGGGTTGGAAAGGCTTCCTAGATCAATCTTATTTTCTTTTAGGCAATGTAAAACACTATTTTATATTAAGTCGAACATATGTGTTTTGTGGAGTAGACTGCAAAATAAGCATGAAATTTTAAAATAAAAGACCAAGTTTCAAAGAAATATTATGCTTGCTTCAGCTAATTTGTGCAGCTCATCCAGACTTTGGAGATTTTGCTTGTATTGTCTTTTACCACTGAGGATACTCAGAGAGAAAGTTTGAGATGCACTGATAAATGTTAGTTTAGTTCAAGTTTATGAATCAGATAAGCATTTTTATTAATCTTACTAAATGGATTAAGGGTGATTTTTATGGTTGTAGAGTAAGTATTTTAAGGTTTTCAAGCCACATTTTCTATTTTCTGCCTTTCCCACTTTCCACCTAAAAACCACTCAAAATTCTGGGAAATGTGTTGGACCATATGGGAAATGAATAGGTTCTATAAGAAGATAAAAGCAACCCACCACACTTCACCTTTGTGCTGCCTGTGGTTGCATCATTATCATTCACTGACTCTTTCCTAATGAGTATTTCCTACCTCTTAGATTACTCTACTTGTCATGACTCAGTAAACCCTTTTGGATGGTGCTTGTGAGCCGCTGACATTTTAGGTAACCAAGGGCACACTCTTTCAGACCTCAGTTCATCAGAATCAATAGCCGTAATTCTGCCTGTGTTATCTGGTTTCTTTCATAACTTGATTGCAGCGATTATGTCCCAGAGGGGAAATCAGTCATTCTAGCCTAAATGTTTTGTCACACTTCTCATTTGTATCTTCTCTACCAGCAGACCCTCATCATGCAGCTGTTTCCTTCAGTGTGTGCAATATAAAACAGCATTTGGAAACAGGATCACGGAGTGATTTAGAGCTTTTCTTCTGAAGTCAGCAGACCTGGGTTTTAAACTCAGCTCTACCACTGACAAGGAAGTTGTTTAACTTCTCTAGAATCAATTTCTCATCAGCATAATTAATATAATGTCCTCATGAGAATAATGTAAGAATTAAATGAACCAATGACTTAAATAGCACTGTGTCCTTAATTTAGAATAAGAGATCAACAAATGATAGTCACATTTATTATTGTTGATACTGTTGTTATAATATTTTAAATTAAATATAATATGAAAGCTTCAAAAATCGTTAGTATACAGCTGATGAAGTGAATAAATGCAGCCATGGAGACAGCACTCAAGTCCGGGATATCAGTATCCGCAAATCCTTGTTCATGTCTCCATCCAGTCATTAACGATCTGAACGAAACAATATTTTTGCTTCTATGACCATCAATTCGTTTTTGTCTCTTTCTGCAATTTACACGAGTAGAATAACATTGTATGTACTCTTCTGTGTCTGGCTTGCTTTTCTCGATATTACCTTTGTAATTTCTTTGTGCTGCTGCCTGGAGCACAATTCATTCATTCTTATTTCTGGTGTATAACAGTATAAATGTTTCTATTCATTCTTTTGTTAATATTCATTCCACTGTTAAATGTTTGTAACATTTATTTCTAGTTTGGGACTATTTTTAATAAGGCTGCTTTGAACATTCTTGTACATGTCTTTAGTTCTCTTCTTTGTTACATTTATACCTAATCTAGAATCACAGAACCATAAGATGCATAGTGTTTTCAGTTTTAGTAGATACTACAAAACAGTTTTCTGAGTGGTTGATCTAACTTACGCTTCCTCTGGCAACGCATGAGAGCTACAGCGGTGCCACATCTGCACGAACAGTGGGTAAGGTGAGTTTTAAACCATTCTAAGTGGGATGGCATCTGATTGAGGGCGTAATTTGTATATTCCTGATGATTAATGACATTGAACACTTTTTCATATGCTTATATTTAGTCAGTCTGATAGAGTCCCTTTGTTCAAGTCTTTTGCTAAGATTTCTGTTTTGCCACCTGTCCCCTTTTTTATGGCTTAATACAAATTTTGTGTATGCTTTAGATATAAGTCCTTTGTAAAATAGCTATATATCAGATACTGTGATCTAGTGTGTAGTAGGGGTTTTCACTCTACTAATAGAATTTTTGATGAACATTTTTTTTTATGAAGTTCAATTTCAGTCTTTTCCTTTATAATGAATGTTTTTGGTTTCCTATTGAAAAAAAATATTTGCCTATTTCAAGGCTGCAAAATATACTCTTATATTATCTTCTAGGTTTATTGTTTTAAATTTCATATTTAGGTCTACAAGCTATGTAAAAACTATATTTGTATGTGTGAATTAAATGATAAGGTGAATGGTTTTCTTCTGTAATCACAGCAGTCAACCAGGGTCTAAAAGTATAAATTGGAAAGTTTTAGAAATATGTAATTCAGAAGCTGTAAATTGCCTGCCCTTCTGAATAACATGATGAAATCTCTCAGTGTCTTCCTCCATCCCACTCAAAAGGTGAGGCACCCCTTTTCTAGCATGTCCATGCTGTATGCCACTACTTTCCAGTTCGCCACTTAGTAGGCCTCTCAGTATCACAGTGCTTGTGTTTATATAACCCTTATATTAATATTACTTAATAATGGTTCCAAAGCCCAGGTGTAGTGATGCTGGCAATTGAGATATGCCAAAAAGAAGCCCTAAAGTGCTTCCTTTAAGTGAAAAGGAAAAAAAAAAGTATATATACAATTCAGACACTGCCCATGATTCAGGCATGCCCGGGGGTCTTGGGATTTTCCCCTGAAGATAAAGAGTGATTACTGTGTTAAGTACTAGCTTCAAACAAGTTCTTTATGGTCAGCAAAGCTTCTAAATTATCATGAGATTTGCTAAGTATAATAACTGGTCAATTTGGGTAAATGTTTCATGGGTACTTGACCAAAATGTTTTCTGCATTTGTTAATGCTGTGCTTTAAACATGTGAATTAGAACAGTTTGGTATTCATGATATCTAAATCTTCTATTCCTTACTGAATTTTAGTCTATTTTTTCTCTCAGTTAGTGACAGAGGTATGATAACATCTCTAGCTATAATTATAGGTTTTCCTATTTCTCCTATAATTCTGCCAGAATTTACTATGAATATTTTAGGTCTATGACATTAATTACATTATAATAATTCCAAAAATTATGGAATATTAAGTTTCTGTTGAATTAACCCTTTTCATTATTGTGGAAAGTGCCTTCATCTCTAATAATACTTTGGGCCTCCAAGTCCAAGTGGTAAAGTATTAGTATAGTTTTCCTGGCTTTCTTTTAGTTATAGCTTTTATAGTCTATGTTTTTTCATCATGTTACTTTTAATCCTAATCTGTCTTTATATTTTTATTCCAGTTTTAAAATCGTTCTTTTTAATTGGGCATTTAGCTTATACCCATAAAGTAAATACTAATTTATTTGGATTTTAATCTACCATATTATTTTTGCTCTTTGTTTTATCTCTTCTGTTTCTGTTCCTTTTCTTATATTCTATTTGTTGTATCAAGCATGTTTCATTATTCTGTCTGTTCCCTTATTAAACTTATTAGTCATACTGTCTTTTATTATCCTTCTAGTAGGTTCCTTAGAGAGACCAACAAATAACTTTGATTTGCTAGATTCTATCTGAAATTAGTACATTTTCTATTTTGCAGTAATGCTAAAGACCTTAGAGAGATAACTCTTTCACCTGGCTCAATTTTTTATGTTATTATTCACATGCATTGTAATTGTATGTATTATTAAACCACAAAAAACACATTGTCAGTGAGCCAACATCCAGTTATTGCTCTCAGCTCAAATCCATCCTTATTTGCCTGCTTTGGGATACTTAAGCTGCACCCTCTGAATATTCTCTTTGCTATCTGGAGCAATGTGAGAATTTGTTAGTAGAGGACCCTGTAGTGACAATGGAAGGCAATACCAGTGGGAAGACACCTTCCTTCTGGGTAAAGGGCCCCTATGCTTTTATTTAGCACAGGTGCTCTACAGATTTCACAGACCAATTTCAACTGCACCCTTAGGCCTTGCCCTCTTCACCCAGTGCCCATTTCCATGAGCTTCAACTGTGCTTTTTTTGGTAGCCCTAGCTGAATCCATTTTCTCAACCTAATGACTGCTTCTGAGAGACTCCAATGGACTGTTTGTACAGTGGCTCTAGAAGCATTGTCAAGCAACTGTTTCCCACCCCAGAGAGCAGTTTCCTTAAAGCAGCGCGAGCCTGCCCACACTTTCCAGCCATGGCAGGTCATTTTTAAAGATTAGTTTGGGCTTATGTCCTCTGGGATTGTTCTTTACTACTGTGAGGTAGCATGTTGTAATGGAGCCCATGCCTCCTTTTAAATAGTCTGAATCTCAACTTTGGGATGAGGCAGGGGGAGAATAGGGAGGGGCTGTCTCTTGAGTTCCTTTGTCTATATTGTCTCTCAGCCTAGGAACAGCTGTCCTTTTGTTTCTTTGCACATGTTACTTATGAACCCCCTACAGTATTCTTTCATCCCTTTTCATAGTTAGCTATCTTTGACTAGTGAACACATCTTTACATTAAATTTTCTCTGTTCTAATAACTGGTTTGGTTTTTGTCTCCTGGGTAGATTCTGACTAATATACTCAGATTTCTAGTAGTGTTTTCTATTAGTTACCATCTCTGGTGCTCTTTAGTCCTTTCTGCATTTCTGTGATTCCACCTGAGATAATTTTCTCTCTCTCCGAAGATCATCCTTTAGTATTTTTAAAGTGTGTGTCTAAAACAATAAATCATCCCAATCTTTGTCGAAACATGCTCTATTTTGTATTACTAATTAATAATTTTGCCCTGTTTAGAATCTGAGATTGACAGCTACTCCTTTTCAGTCTCATTGATGTTTCCCTCAAAGCAATGTGCCTTGTCTCTGGCTACTCTGAAAGCTTGCAATTGTTTTTAAGTAGATTTTACTATTATGTGCCTTGGAATGGTCTTCTTATCATTTCTTCTTAGGTCCATAGAAATCCTTGAATCATACTAACTGGACTCTTTAATGAGTCTTTAAAAATTCCCAACCATGGCCCAGTCAGTGTGGCTCAGTGGTTGAGTGTTGACCCATGCACAAAGAGGTCACCAGTTCAATTACTGGTCAGGGCACATGCCCAGGTTGTGGGCCCAATCCCCAGTGGGGGGCATGCAGGAGGCGGCCAGTCGATGTTCTCTCTCATCGATGTTTCCATCTCTCTCTCCCTCTCCCTTCCTCTCTCTCTAAGATCAATAAAGGGAAAAAAAATAAAAAAATAAAAATTCCCAACCATGCCCGGCTAGTGTGGCTCAGTGGATTGAGCATCAATCCCATGGACTGAGAGATCCCGGTTTGATTCCTGGTCAGAGCACATGCTCGGGTTGTGGGCTTGATCCCCAGTAGGGGGTGTGCATGAGGCAGTTCCTATCTCTTTCTTTCTCTCTCCCTAAAAAATTCAATAAAAACATTTTTTTAAAAAAGTCCCAACCACTATATGTTTTCAAATATTACTTTATCCCACTCCCTTTTTCTCCACCTCTATGACTTCAATTATATTTATATTAAATCTTTTCACCATGCCCCTTTCACTCTAGTGTTTTGGTCTTTTATTTCTCTCTGTGTATCAGTTTGGAAAACTTTTGTCTTCTAATTTGTTATTGTTCTCTTTAGCGGTCCAATTTGTTGTTATAACAAATCTATCAAGTTCTTTATTTCCATTAGTACATATCCCACATAAAGTTTTATTTTACACAGACCAGTTCTCTCTCAACGTTTTGATCTCTTTCCACAAACATATCAATAATAATAATTTTATGTCCATGTCCCATTACTCAAATATCTGGATTGTGTGTGGCTCTATTTCTATTGCAAACTTTCTTGGCCATTTGGCCCTGCTTCTTTAAATGAACATTAATTCTTGAGTAAATTTCAAAAATTTTATTAAGTAATTATAGTATCCACCTTGTTTTGCTTTGAGATGTTTTATTTTTTGCATTACTTTCAAAATAAAGTCAAAAGCTATATCTAAGGAGGAGCAAACTTTACTCTGATATTTGGGGGTTAGGAGTATATGTATCTCATTATGTGGTATAATTCTAGAATTAACATATATAATTATATGCACTATTTGAGTCACTATTGGCTTTATTGACTTATTTTGACATCTAATTCCTTTTTATGTTAGTTTACATGGGATATATATTTTTAAAGGAATTTCAAATAAATATTATCTTTATAAAGGAATCAAGTTACATTTGGAAACATTTGCTTTTGTCTTGAGGAATTCATGATATAAATATATTAAACACATAATTATTTTTTAAATCAATTGCTATTAACATGAAGAAAAATCTACCAAGCATTTGAAATTTTTATAGTCAGTAATAACACATAAATCATAGCTAGATACTTAAAGTCTGGGTATATGTCATAATCACTTATTGTTTTAAAGTCAGAGAGTTACATATTAAAAAATATTTGTGGAGGAAAAATATCTTTAAACAGCTATGCAGCTACATGACTACGGTGAAAGAGAGACAGAGACAGAAAGGGAAGAAAAGAATATATAGCAAAACATAATAGTTTCAATGAATTTCATATTTCATCATTGTGGAAGAGTTATATTTATATTAGTCATATCTAAGTTTAACAGAGTAATTCAGTATGCTGAAGACCGAGTATTAAAATAGAAGTGCTTGGGCCTGAATTTTAGCAGGCAACACAGGCAGACTTCAAATTTGGTTCAGAAAAAAGGTGTTTTCTTCATATATTCTAGTCCTATATCTACACCTCCTGTGGGTGTAGATAAACAGCACTTTTTATAACCAGTGTAATCAGCCTGGGTTGATTCACCTTAGGACCAATGCTGTATACTTTTGACACCTACTCTCTCCTTTGGAGCTACCCCAAAGCTCTCAATTTATAAATGTTGGACATTGATCCATATGGCCTTCAGGTATTCAGAGGTCTCTTTGTTTTCAGTAGCAATGCTGTCAATTACAGAATTGCATAAATTATATAAATAAAAATTAATATTCTGTCTCTATGTCCCACAAAATAAATAAGCAGATTTTTCTGATGCTATGTCTATAATGGTATACATTAACATGATTGGGTGTCAGGGTATTGATTGCTAACTCTAGGACCTATAAAATATTGAACTTTGGTGAGAGAAAGGAGAGACACTCAATAAGACTTGTTAAATAAATCTTTGATGTTGCTTATAGAAATTCAATATGAAGCATTGAGCACCATGGACTGAAGTTCTTGAATTTCAAGAGACATTTCAGGTGTAAAAATAATCACACTACAATGAGAGAATTGATTGATTTTTAAAATATGGTTTTTGAATTGAAATTATTTTGTAACAGGAAAATGATAAATTGCAAATACTTTATTTTAAATACTTCTATTCAGATCTTCACAAATTGTTTTCTAACTTATTAATAAGCATACTATTTATTTTTCTGTAGTTGGTCAACAAGCTTTTGTTGGATTTAGGAGATATATATTTTGAGGCATTGCAATGTTCCTGAAAACAGATCTTAATGGAACTCTCAGTGGGCATTGCTACTTGGAATTTCTTTGAAAAAGCTTGCCATGTTAGTTTTATTCCATCCAGACTTGTTCTATGCAAACAAACAAACAAACAAACAAACAAACAAAACTCTTCTAGCTAGGTATAGGGGATAGGGAGACGAGTAATATGGATTTTCTGCCATTAAGAAATGAGACAGATTTGCAAACATATGCACTGTATTAGTTTAAGCATGAATTTCAGCCTGGTTTTCTAATTTATCTTCCAGCTTCCTAAGGAAGAAATGTTCTAGATATTTGACCAGATTTTGCCTCAAAACATAGTAACAAACCAAAGTGAATGTAAATGCAAGCTATTCTCTTTCTTATAAACAGCTATTTCTTTTTCATAAGTACAGGATTTTTGTCTAGTTAAAATCATAAAAAAGCTCTTCTTCAAAAATAAGAAATTATATCTTAGGAAAAAAGTAACAAAGTAACAATGCATTTTCTAAATCTTTTCTTCAAAGCATTAGTTGTGTGAGATTTTGAGATTTTCTATATAAAAACACTTCCAATCTGAGTTTTTGAAATATTTTTTCGTATAGTCCTCTGTGAAGAATCCCAACATATATAAAATATGAAAATTTTTGAGAAGTCCTGTGACTTAAAACTCCTATTTGTTTAGTCTAGCATTTCCCACTTAACAATACAGCCTCTCTTATGAAAGGAAAACAAAAATTAATGCATTGGGGGAAACAGTGGAATAAATAGAGTTCACAGAGCAAGGAAAACAATACTTAGATTTTTATTCTCAGACCTGAGTGCTTTCCACTGACCACACTTGCCTGGCCAAGTGATGATAAGAGAGTGAAGTTAACATTCTTACAGATTGAGTCAATGGCCCCTTAGAGCAATAGATGAAAAGGTGTTGGCCAGAATGCAAAAAGAAACTGTGTTAGAGAGGGAACCAAAGTTTCTAGGAAGAGCCTATACAGTAGTTAACAGAAAGGGCTTTGAACCCAGACTACTTGTGTTCATATAAACTTGTTATTAGCAGTGTGACCTTGAAAAATTTGCCTAACTCTGTATGCTTTACTTCTCCTCTGTGTAAAATGAAGATAGGGAGAGAGGCTACTGTAATCACATAGTATTATCACTAAACTAGTTAAGATTGTCAAAGCACTTAGAACACTGTATAGCACATAAGAAACAGCATCTAACTGTATAAATAAACAGTCCTTACAGTTCTTTGTCTTTACTGGGTCTCCTAGTTGATGGATTGTCTTCTTCTGACTGAGAGATCCATTTTTCTTATAAATTCAAGCTCACTGGGCTGATACCCATCAAATATCATGTTTTGGAAATTCACAAAATGTGTTTATGGAATAGATAGAGCAAGAGGAGAAGAGAAATTACTTATATATGCTGGCCAACTCTTTAGCCATGTTCATAGCCAGTATCTTGGGGCATGCTCACTAGAGAAAACTAATCTTATGTTATGAGCACAACAGATTATTGTCTGTATTGGTCCCTGTTGCCTCCAAATGTTTGCTTGTGGACTTGGTTACACAATGTTAATAATAACAATATATTTACTGAGTGCTTGCCATATACTCTGTACTCTTCTTAGGGATTTGTATGTAATTTTTTTCACCGAATTACTACAAAAATCCTGCAAGTTGGATATTATTAGTATCCCTATTTCATAGATAAGAAAATATCGGGAAATGTTTTCTTACTACTAAACAAATTTAGTTGGAAAATTGTTTTAATATTGCAAATATTTTAAGTTCTTTCAGCATAGAAAGTAGCCCTTAAACGTGAGTCTTTCTAAGATGGGGCTGTTGGAGAGAATAATTCATAGTTTACAGGTGGTGAATATCCACAACTTCTCATTTTATACATCAAGAGTGGTTTCTCTTCGATACTCACCAAAACTCATGAAATTGCTCTTATTATTCCATGTTACAGACAAGCAAATTGAAGTTCAGTGAAGTTAATTTGCTGGTCCATGGTCACGATGACAATGATCCACTTATTTCTTTAAAACTGGGCTAGAAACTCTGAACATGAAGCACACATACTTTTATCACTGAAGCTAAAGAAAGAAGAGATGTTAGCAGTAATGGGAGATCCATAAGACATTATCAAAGAAAGAAAAGTCTCCAGTGCTGAGCTAGGAAAACAGAAGATAATTTAGAGCATCTTTAATGAGAAGTTTTTTCTTACTGCTCATTTTCACTGTGCAAATGTTGATTATGGATTCATTTATTTCATCAAGAACAAAGCATGGGAAGGTTGCTTTAGTATGTACTAAGTAGGACAAGAAATTAGGAAATGAACATCTGTATAATTCAGTATTTCCCATGAAGTCACAAGCACATCTCTAAATGGAACATAGGCCTTTGAACCACTGCTGCAATGACAGGAATGGTCAGAAGAAAATTCAGAGTGATTTCTTTTTACATCTAGTTGTGTCTGGTTTTCCTGTCACAATGACATGGAGCATCCTCCAAACAGCATAAATATGTATCTCTTAGCTATCTACATATTTTGAAATCACTCCAAGAACTTCAGTTCTAACAAAAACTGCATTGTTTTTCTGTCTCTAGGCAAGAAGCTTGCTATGAGTCTGAATCCCCAGGAGCTAAATAAACAAATTTGATGGCTTTTTCATTGTCATCTTGAAAATATTCACGCCTTAGTTTAGTTACTTAAGAAAAAAAATCTTTATAATGCATCAGGTACTGTTTACTTCTTTGTAAAGGTTGGAAAAACATCAGCTAATTGTCAAGAAAAATTCAAGTTTTCAAGCATTAAATATCATGAAAATGCAAAGAAGACCTTCTAGTTCACTTTTCACTTGTTCTAGGATTTAGATCTACTGCCTAAAATATGATAAATTATAGGCAGACAGTTAAATTTCCTTTGAGTACAAGTTATGGAAAGTAAAAAAAAAAAAAAAAATGTTTTTCAACACTCTCTTGTCTAATAGAAATGCAAGGGAAGAGTAACCTAAATGTAAATAATGCCTGGATTAAAATTCATAGCACATTCAGAGAACTTCAAGTAGTTAATTGTGGTCACAGTGTGGAACATAGACTCCTGGGCTCTAACATAGGCTGACTTGTTTTTTAATTCTACCCAACCATGGCACTAACTGGTTGTGTGATGATGGACTAATAACTTTACTTTTCTTAATCTCAGTTTCTTCTTCTGTAAAATTATAGTAATTATAAAGATTAATTAATTATGAAATATACATTATAATTATATATCTTTACATATTAATTCCCAATATAAAGAAATGTTATTAAGTTTACATAAAATAATGATTGCAGCCTATACAATGAGCATTGTAAATGGACTGTTTTTACTTTGGTTAGATTAAAAATTTGATTTAAACCAGAGGTTCAGAGCCACAGCTTCAAAAATCTGTTATGCCAGGTGAGGACTTTAGATTGCATACTGTGCTATACAATGGAAACCACTGAAGAATTCTACCCAGAAGGGTACCATGGTCATTTTGCATTTTATTTTTTTACTTTTGCAAAATAATTTAGTGTTTTAGATAATGGGAGGACTCATCCAAATTTTTTTCAATTTTTATTAATTTATTTTTGTTACAGATGGTTCTCCTTTTCCCCCCAGACACACTCCTCCCCATCCCGCAACCCCCAACATTGTTGTCTATGTCCATTGGTTATGCATACATGCATATATGTTCTTTGGTTTTTAAAAAGATCATTCCACTTGCAGTGTGGAGTGTGAATTTGAGGGCACAACAAGGAGAACAGTTAGAAGACTACTTCAGTAGTCCATGAGAGAAATAATAAAGGCTCGAACTAGGTCAACCACAGAAACAACAGAGAGATTAGAAGGAGCTGTAAATAATGGAGCATGACTACTAATATAACGCTACAACATGGAAAAGGGAGGAATCAAGCATGACATCCAGACTGTAGAAAGATAGGTGAGGAGGCAGGGCTGGGAGAGTGAAGGGAGGACTTGATGAGTAAGATAAGGTTGGTTTTAAAGAAGCAGCATTTGAGTTGCTATAGGAGATAAAAATACAGAGGTCTATCACACAGTTGGTTATGTTGATTCAACTTGCATTTCAGAGTTCAAGACATTTGTGGATCACCTACATATAATAAGTAGATGAAGTAATGGCATATATGTGACTGCTTATAGAGATTAGATAAAGTGATGAGAGGAGAGTTAAGGCTTAAATTTTGGGAAACATCAAAATACAAAAGACAGGTAGAAGATAAAGAACTTAAAATGGAGACTGAGAAGGCACATCTGTATAGTACAAGGGACATCAGGAGATACTGATGCCAAGGAAACCAAAGTAGAAGTGTATCAAGAAGAAAGAAGTGGCCCTAATTCATGAAAGAGTGTTTTGTCTGGAGATTCATCCATATCATTTCCGGTATAAAAAAGTTTGCTCCTTTTTTGCTACTAAATATTATTCCATTGTATGACTCTCTCGCAGTTGTTTATCCATTCTCTGGGTTATTTTCATTTTTTGGCTATTGT
Organism: Tadarida brasiliensis; assembly: GCA_030848825.1. Taxonomy (NCBI): domain Eukaryota; kingdom Metazoa; phylum Chordata; class Mammalia; order Chiroptera; family Molossidae; genus Tadarida; species Tadarida brasiliensis. Next base: position 52,828,975 of record CM061264.1, read on the forward strand.
GAATAAAGCTCCTGTAAATATACTTGTATAAGTCTTTTCGTGGACATGTCTTCTTTTATCTTGGGTAAATACTGAAGATGGGAATTATTTGGCCATTTGTATATCTTCTTTTGCAAAGTCTTTATTCAATTATTTATCCAAATTTTAAATTGGATTGTTTGCCATTCTACTACTGAATTGTCAGTGTTCTTTGTGTATCCTAAATACCAGTTCTGTGTTAGATATAGTTTTAGAAATATTGTCTCCTTATATTTGGTTTTCCTATTCATTTTATTAATGATGTTTTTTTAAAATTTTTATTTATTGATTTTTGAGAGAGAGAGAGAGAGAGATGTGTTTTTCAACCGAATTATGACTTCATTGGTTGATTCTCGTATGCACCCTGACGAGGGATCAAACTTGAAGCTTGGCATATTGGGACAGCACTCTAACCAACTGAGCTACCCAGGCAGGGCTTTTTAATAATATCTTTTGATGAGCAGATGTTTGCAGTGATAATAAAGCCTGTTTATTTCCTTTTGTGGTCATTAATTTTTATCATTGGTTTAGGCAACTATTACTTATTAGTCAAAACTATGATCTCACTTATTTGTGGAATATAATGAACAAAATAAACTGCTGAACAAAATAGACCCAGAGACATAGAAGTAGGGTACAGACTGACAAACTTCAGAAGAGGGGGAAGAGATAAACCACAGAACTTAAATGCATGTATGAGTAACTATGGACATAGACAACAATGCTGGGGATGGGGCCGGGTGGGGGGAGAATTGGGAGGAGGGTGTCAATGGGGGAAAAAGGAGAAACATCTGTAACAAAAATAAATTAAGTTAAAAAATAAAATTAAAGTACTAAAAAAAATTATCTTTCCTCTGAAAAGATTGCACTTTTGCTATTTATGTTTAAGTCTATAATTATCTTAAATTAATTTGTGCTTCTGGTATAACATAGAAGTTAAGTGTTATTTTTTATCCCATATAATATTCTGGGAGTTCAGAATGAGCTACACCACGATGTGTCTTAATGATAGGAGGATTATTTTGAGCTAAAGGCAATTTTAGCTTTAGGCTCAACAGAAACTTCTGCCACTCCTTTGAACAACCTAAAAGAACTTGAATTAGGGGCCTTGACCATAACAAGAGATTATCTTTTTGACACACCTATATGGCAGGGCAAACTTTTATTTATTAAACTAAACCTCCTGATCTTCTTATCATCCTGTAATAACCCTTTGAAGTCCCAAGGTACATTATCTCATCCCTAGCTCAGAATGTCTTGTATACCTAGGTCCCCCTCTCTATCTCTGAACTTTTTGTGCATGTGGGGTCTCTGACTCTCTCATGCACATGGGATTCCCATACATATGTATATACATATTAGATTTGATTATTTTTTCTTGCCAATCTGCCTCATCTCTATTTTATTATTAGACCAGTCAAAAGAACCTTGAGGGTAGAAAAAAGTTTGTTCCTCTCCATATATATATACATACATACACACACATATATATAATATACATGCAGTGTGGCAGTGTGTGTGTGTGTGTGTATGTATATATATATATATATTTCAGCAGTATTTGCTGAAAAGTCTTTCCTTTCTTCATTGTATTTGTTTCCTTTGTGAAAGTGAGAATTCATTTGTGAGCTGATTATTCTATTTTATTGTTCTGTTTATCAACATTGATGTCAGTACCACACTGTCTTGATTTATAGTAAATCTTGAAGTCAGATCATCTAAACTTTTACATTTCACTATAGCTCTGCATAGCCTAAATCCTTTGCATTTTGTTATAAAATTTTATATTTCCAATCAAAAAACAACATGTATTATCTGTTTATTTGGGTCCTAAAATATTCTCAAAAGTTTTTTAGTTTTCAGGTTAGAAATCTTGACTATCTTGTGTTAAATTTATGACATTTTGGTTTTGGTTGCTATAGCAAAGGGAATTGTTTTTGAATTTTGTATTCTGACTGTTTGCTACTGGCATATAAAAATGCAATTAATTTTTCTACATTAACCTTGTATCCTACAACATTGCTAAATTTTACATTCAGTTCTGTATTTGTTTTGAGATTTTACAGGATTTTCTACATAAATAATCATGTTATCTTCAAAAGGACAGTTTTACTTCTTTCTGATCTATGCCTTTCTTGTCTTAGGGCTAAGTTCTCTAGTACACTGTTGAATAGAAGTCATGAGAATGAGAATTTTTGCCTTGATCTCAATTTTAGAAAATCTTATATATTATATTTTGAATATCATGTTTTACATATGATTTTTAAGAGATATACTTATCAGATTGAAAAAGTTCCTTTTTATTTTTAGCTTGTTGTGAGTTACATTTTAACATCGGTGAATATTGACTTTTGACCAAGGCTTTTTCTACAACATTGAATTTACTGTATTTTTATTTTATTATAATGTTAACTAGACAAGTTACAATGGTTTATTTCAAATGTTAAAATGAAATTTTGCATTCTTGACATACGCCTACCTAGTCATGATGTAGTCTCAATACCTTTTGATGTATTGCTGTATTTGATTTGCTAATGTTTTGGTAGTATTTTAAACAATATTAATGAGAATTTGGGGGCTGTAATTTTTTTCTTGTACTTTTACAAAGTTTTTAATGTTATGATTATGCTGGCTTTATAAGATAAGTTAGTTTTTTTCACCCTGCCAGTGTGGCTCAGTGGATTGAGCGTTGTCCCATTTACTGACAGGTCCTGGTTGGAAAAATGTTTATTCTAAGATCGCTGGATATAGGATTTTATAAATCTCAGTTAAATCAAGATGCCTGGTAGTGCTGCTCAGACCACCACTATGTCTTTACTGAGTTCTGTTCTATTAATTGCCAACATAGAAGAGTGAAATTTTCAACTCTGCAAACATTTTTTATTTCTCTCTCTAATCTTATCAACTTCTGCTTCAAGTGTTTTGAGATTTTGGTATTAGGTGCCCACACATATATGATTTTTAGTTCATCCTTATGTATTGTCTCTTTTATCACTGTAAGTGTTCTTTATTTCTGGTAACATCTTTTATTTTGAAATCTATTTTATCTAATAGCAATATAATAATTCTAGACTTCTTATGCTTACTGTTTGTACAGTATATCTTTTCTATTTATTTTTAACTTTCCTCTATCATATTTATAGTATATTTCTTCTGACAACAGATATTTTGGTCTTGCTTTTTAAATTCATTCTGGCGATCTCTACCTTTAATTAGAGTATTTACTGTACTAAATACGAGTACATTATTATTAATATGGTTGTTTTATTATGTTTTGCTGTTTGACACTGTCCTCCACTATTGATTTTTGGTTTCTGTTTCTCTTTTCTTGCCTTCTATATTACTTAAATAATTTTAGGATTCCATTTTAATTTCTCTATTAGTATTTTAGTTTTATTTGCGTTGTTCTCTTTAGTTGTTTCTCATGATATTTCAATATACATCTATGATGTATTGCAGTCTAGGTAGAGTTAATATTATTATTTCACACCAAAAAATGTAGAAACACTGAAATAATGTAGGTCCATTTATTACCCTCCATTCTTTATGCTATAGTTATGCTACACATCTAACATACATAATCAAATCCACAAGAAAATGTCATATTTTTGCTTTAAGTAGTACTTGTATTTTAAGATATTTACATTCACCTTGATATTTAACAAATTTTGATATTTATTTTATCCTAAAGAGCCAAATTCCTTTTTTTCCTGGTATAGTTTACCTCCAACCTGAAGGACTTATTTTAGGAATCCTTGAAGTGTAGGTCTGCCTTTAATTCCAAATATCTTCGTTTTGCTTTCTACATTGAAGAATATTTTTATTACAGCTCTATGGTTACTATAAAATTCTTGAAGGCTGATTTCAACATCTAGGTTTCTTGTGGATGGCCTCTATTTTGCCTTTTCTCTTAAGAACGGGTCCTATTGTCCAGGGTTGTTTTGGGGTTCATTGTTTGTCTGTTTTTTGGTAACATTATGTACATCATGAATATTATGTTTGCAACTCTGATTTGTCTGTGTTGCTTGTTCATTTTCTTGATCCTGTTTCTTAGTATGTCAGAAATGTATACATATATATATATATTTTTTTTTCTTTATTGATTTTAGAGAGAAAGGAAGGGAGAAGGAGAGAGATAGAGACATCAATGAGAGAGAACATCGATTGGCCACCTCCTGCTTGCCCCTCACTGGGGATCGGGCCCACAACCTGGGCATGTGCTCTGACCAGGAATTGAACTGGCGACCTCTTGGTGCATGGGTCGATAATCAACCACTGAGCCACACCGGCCGGGCTGAAGAAATAAATGTTTTAATGTCAGATGTTATATCTGAAAATTTGTGGGCTCGGGATGATGTCATCTCCCTTTGGAGATGGTTTACCCCATTCTCTGGTAGGCTACAGAAGGCAGATCACCTTAATCTAATTATGGACTAAACTGATTTGAGGCTGGTTTTCAGTCTCTAGTAGGCTCAAATTTTCTCTCTCTCTTTTTTTTTTTCTTCTAACCCATGTTCCTGGAGTATAGCCTTCCAGGGGTCCCAAATGATAGACTGGGTTATATTTTAAAGCCCTCATTCTTGGTGACTCATAAATTGTATTTTTCCCCCCTCGGTACTAGAAAACTGAAAAAGTCTACTCTTCTTAGTCACTTTCTGTTTGAGTTCTTAGCTTTTAGGCATATACAGCTCACATGGCAAGTGTTTTGGAGGTTAAACCTGTGCTCAGTGCCAGGGTGACTTATTTGCACCTTTCTTCACACTGAGATCTGAAACTTTCAAATCCGGGCTGCTTTGGCCCAACCTCACCTTCCCAAGTTGAGGAGATTGCCTTGAAACTCCACTGGCTTCTCTGCCAGCAGATTGACCTTTGTGGCCTCCTGACCTATGCTGAAAATGAGCAAAGAGCCTAAGAGGAAAAACAGCATGCAGAAAGATGGGCACACCTTGATTAAGTTCCCTTCTCCCTTTGATCTGGTCCCTGACATCCTGGCTACCTTAGAAACAGTCTAATATTTTCATCAAGTTTTTGTGGAGTTTTGCTTTGTTTTTTTCTTTTTTCTTAACTTATAAAAATCATTCTAGATATTTGCTGACTTTTTTTATAACAAATGTTTATGATAACACTATATTCAGTCAAACTGTTGTTCTATAAGTTCTTTAATATCTTGATATTTTAACACATTTATAATAATATCATTTTAATAAACTTTTGCAGTAGGCCTCTTAATCCATGTATTTTTTTTCTGAAAAATTATTTCTCAGAATGAATTGCCAGGAGCACAAGATCCATTAAAGGCATTTTTTAATAAACCTTCAAAAAGACTGTGCCAATCTACAGTATCACTTATAATATATAATTGCGGCATTTTTATTACAAGTTCTCCAGCACTGAAGAATTTTATAATATTTAATTTGGGATGATTAAATAATTATAAATACTATATCTTATTTCAATTTGAATTGTCTTTGCTTAAAAAGTTAAAAATTGTTTTATATTTGAGGAATTGGGAGGAATTTCAAGGACTATATGTCAATAGAGCTACTAAGTTAATTTCCATAATTATGACAATATATTAGTCCATTTCCCCAGTTGTTTGTGGTATACTTTTTCTTGTATTCTACTCAGAATTTTTCATAATGTCCAAGACATAGGATATACTCAGTAATCATTTATTCAACTGAATACCATTTTCTCTTTCATTTTTCAGTGATATTAGACAGTCTTTGAATAACACTTCAGAGGCTTTATTGCACATGGTACAAAATTGTGGCTTATCTGTTTAAGCCACTTACCATATGTCCAATGTCCTCCTTTCCTGGATACCTCATTTTGATCTATTTTACCCATCACGAGAAATAATAGATTCATAAGTTATGTATCAGTTATCTAGACTTAGTAGGTTTTTCTTTTTATCTATAACAAACTGGCAAAAGGAACACAATTGTATTCCTGGACTTGAACAGGCATATAATAAAAATTTTGAAAAATGAGGACATTACTCAAGGCTGCTAGATAAAGCATGTCAGCCAGTATTGTTGATTGGAAAAACAGGAAGTTCTGCTCAACCATTATTCTCTATACTCCTATCTGTCTGTAAGCAAAGATAATGTAGCTAACTTGTCATCAGTAATGTGGTTTTGAGTTGCTTTTCCAGGAGGAGAAATCAATTTGCAATGATCCTTCCTTGTATTGTAAAATTTCTGGACAAGTTGAAATCATGGCAAAGAGGTTTATCATTATTAATAATATTTTATTTACTTATTTATTTATTTTAGTCTTCTCATATAAAAGAGCTGTTGTGTAGCAGTCAACATATTATCAATTTGGCTAGTATTATTAATTGAATAGTTTTATAAGCAGAAATATTAATGATAATTTAAGGGAAAAAATTTCACATGAAAATATACACTGTTCTTTAAAAATTCTTTATAGATTTAAAATTATATAGAAGCATAAAATATATTACATACATCTTGGTTTTCTATAAAGTTATATTTGCCATATTAAATTTAGGAGTATAGTTTAATCAAGCAATAACTGTATGTCCCAATTGAATTTACTTATAGTTTATTTAATTAACTATTAAATCAATTAATTATTTGCAAACATGAAGCCATAAGCTACATTAAGATTCTAAAATCTCTTGAGACATTGAGAAGCAGGCCAAAATTTGTGAAAATAATAAAACACATTTGTTAAATAAAAATAACTATAACAAACAACTATGTACTTATTTTAAATTTTTATTGATTTTTAGAGAAAAAAAGAAGGGCAAGGGAGAGAGAGTGAGAGAAACATCTATGTGAGAGAAACATCAAATGGCTGCCTCCTGCATGCCCCTTGCCGAGGATCAAGCCCAAAACCTGGGCATGTGCCCTGACCGGGAATGGAACCGGCAACCTTTTGGTGCACAGGATGATGCCCAACCAACTGAGACACAACGGCCAGGGCAAAAACAAATATGTACTTTAGAGTCGCTCTCTTCCAGAACAACAAACTGGTAAAAATAAAAAAAAAATAAAAAAAAAACCAAGAAAAAAAAAAACTAAAAGAAACTGTTTTTATTTAAAAGAGCCAAAGAAATACAAGGCGGGGGTGGGGGTGGGGGTGGGGGAGGTTCTTTAACTCTTGAAATAAAATCGTATTTATTTAATTCTATTTCCAGGTCAGACATAGATGAGGTTGTTCTATTCCTCATCTAGCCAATAAACAAATCCCTCTCCATCATGTCTTATAGGTAGTTATCTACACTCTGGAGTTTTGTGACTGATGAAAGACGGGCATTTCAAGAAGTGTCCAGGGAAGCCAATGTTATTTTGACAACTCATCATTTTGTCTAGTTAAAGGCAATAAAAACATCAACCAAGAAAGTCAAAGATCAACAAATATTATTTCCCAATAGAAAGGGTATCTTAACCCCACTAAAATAGGAAAGACATCGTCTCAGGAGAAGACAGGTTTTTCACAGAATACACTGTACATTTATCTTTGTAGAAAAGTCATTACAACTTTTATATTTTTCACTTTTTGTTGTTGTTGTTAATCCACAACAGAGCATATTTTTCCATTGATTTTTTTTTTTAGATAAAGCAGAAGGGAAGGAGGGAGAGTGAGAGAGAGAGAGAAACATCGACATGAGAGAGACACATCAATTGGTTGCCTCCAGCACAAGCCTGACCTGGGTGGGGGATCAAACCTGCAACTGAGGTGTGTGCCCTTGACGCCCTTGACAGGGAATTGAACCCATGACCATTTGGTCTGAGGGCCGATGCTGTAACCACTGAGCCACACTGGACATGGCTATTTTTTCACTTTTATCTTTATTAGATAATATTTCATTTCTAGACCTGAGTGTTGGATACATGGGTGTGGCTCAATACAACAAAAATTATTATTATTATTATTATTTATTTTATTTTTTGTTGTTAATCCTCACTCAAGGATATTTTTTCCATTGATCTTCAGGATAGTGGAAGGGAGGGTAGAGGGGGCGAGAGGAGAGCGAGAGAAACATTGATTGGAGAGAGACACATCGATTGGTTGCCTCCTGCATACACCCTGACCAGGGCCAGAAATCAAACCTGCAACCCAGGCACATGTCCTTGACCAGGAATCAAACCCATGACCCTCTGGTGAGCAAGCTGATGCTCTAACCACTGAAGCACACTGACCAGAACAAAACAAAAATTATTTAAAATTATAAAGAAAATTTCACAGACTAGAACCAATTTCCAAACTATCATACATCTAATCTAAACATTTCGTGCAACAAAAACTTAGTGCTTTTTAGAATAAAAATGTTCTGAGTTTTTACAAATATTTTTATTATTTTCAAATAAAGTCTATTTCCCTATCAATCTATCAATACCCCTGCCCCCCCTCCCCCCCAACACACACACACACTCCAAATACCTAGGTCTAGCTTCTAGAACTGTATGGAATAAGTCCATTCTTCTTTTCTGAAACACACCCCTGTAAGAATTAAGAAAAGTATTGAAGCAAAACGGCTGGGATCACATTGGTAGTTTCTAAATGTCTTCATGCCACATTTTATTATTTTCAGGGACTTATGAAACCCAATGCTTTGAATATATTGAGAGCAACTTTCTATAATTTAATGGGCTAGTTTATTTCTTGGTTTTGTCTGAATTCAAGTAGATATGTGAGTTTCAGATAGTGGACAGCTCTGAAGTAAGAAGCAATAATCAGAGGCCTTACCACAGAGGGCCAGGAGGCTTTTCTTAGCAGCATCTGGGACTGCATTCCTGGATCAACCAGCTGAAGGTGTACTCTGTTCTCTAGCTGCTGAAAATGCTTTTCCACCACGAGTCCTCATGTCCAGCATGCTTTTCTCTCCTATTGAGTGCTATAATAGTGCCACTGTTATCTAATGAGGAGTGTCCCTGGAGGCAGACATGAATCTTGCTTGGTTTTGAGAGTGCATTATTTGTCCTTGGTTACAGAAATAGTAATGATCCGTTCCTGTGTAATTTAACATCCTCTTCTTGCAACATTTGTAGGAATCACTCTGGGGAGTAGAAGCTTGGTAACAGTAGTACAGCACTTAACCGGAAGGGATTTAATTCTTATATCATTTTCATCCCATTTCTTTTCCATGCTGCAACAAATCTTCTCTGCAAATATGTTTATCACCTTTATATAGGCACCTTGTAATTTTCAGGGTAAAAAGTAGGGTCTTCTTGTGGCATGGAGATGCTTTCTGACCTGGCTCCTCCCCGCCTTACCTGCATCATCTATTGCTATGATGTCTCCACTCAAACCCCAGCCACAAAGAACCACCAGCACCCCAAAACCCCATATACATTCTTGCCTCAATGGCCTTGTGTCAGCTACTCCGTTTGCCTAAAATGTCCTTTCCACCACCTTTCTCCTGCACTGTATACACCAATAGTTTTCATCTCATCAAATAAGCCTCCCCTAACTCCTGAACATCTCGGTGTACAGCTCTATCCTAGCACAAACCACATGTACATGGAGCTTTTACTTTGCCCACCCATAGATTGTGAGCGTCTTGAAAATCAGGGTCTTTCTGCATCCACCTATGTATCCCCAGCATTTGCACATTGTCTGGCACATGATAGTCTTCCTGGAAAATTTATTTTCTTGTCTTGTACTTTGATAGTTGATAAATGCTCTTTAATATGATGTCTTTGCCACCAGCTGCACACATTTATAGGAAGACTGGCTAGAAACTGGGATGAAAATTGAAAGAAACAAACCTACCTGTCCCCCAAAGCTATCAAAACAACATAATAATTAGCCTCATTGCCAAAGTTGTCCAACCACGTAGTGAACAAATCACAGACCTTTTGATATCTATTGTCTCATTAGGAATAATGGGCATTTCCCTTTTTGGTAATGCATTAATGTTTGTTGTTTTTGTGAAGATACCTCGAGATCTACTGCTAGTGACAACCATAAGCACCTAGGTGACCAGTGTATGTAGAAAAGCTGACAACTGTGAAGTCCAGATAACAATAAATTTGTCACGCTCTTTTACAGTGACATGTAGAAAACACTGCTTTGTATTTTCAGCTTCCTGATAAATATATTTTGTATCTTCTTTCAAGTATTTCCCAATCATCATGCCTGATGGATTGACAAGCTCAAAATCATCTCGTCACAGGGAAAATATAACAAAGCTACACAGCATGGTTCAAGATAGAATAAAGTTTAGAAAATAAAAGAACATGGGTAGAAGAAAAGAGTGTCAACATCAGAGCATACTGCACTTAGATTAAGGAGTAAAGTCAAAAGACATTTCTCTGTATAAGATCATCCCACCTTTATATACACAAACACATACATTATTACTTTTCATTCAGTAAAATAACAAATGCTGCCAATAGAGAATTTAAACAAAGCATGCTCTTTTACTTAGGAATAACTATTAATAATAATAATCTAGTGACCACCCATTTTAATTAAAATAATCCAACCAATTCCTCTTTGTAACTCTGTACGAGTTGGATGCTACAGACATGACCATTGAAATTAGCCTGTCTGTGTGGTGAGTCCCATCAGTCTCAGCTGTGTTTAGTTACAGGTATTATATTGTAAGTGTGGTATGTACAGGGATGGGTAATGGTATGAGAGAAATACTGACTCGGCACTAACTCTTTGCCAGGCATGGGTCTGTTGCATTACATGTGTTTCAAGCATTACTAGAACCTGATGGGTATTTGTAGGATCTGCTCTTAACATGGGAGGAAACTGTGGCTCAAGTTCATAGCCAAACCAGGATAAAAATCCAGATCAAAATGACTTCAAAGCCCCTACTCATTCCATAATGACACATGACCACGAGACACCTTACTTGGGGTTCCATCTTCGTGGGGAGCAGCCCAAATAGGTGACATCTGTATCCTATGCTATCAAGTTGGCCCAGTTTATCTGCTGCCATGTCATTTGCTCAAATTTCTTGAAATTTGTAGAATGTATCTCTAAGTTCTACTGTAAATTAGAAATAAAAAGCTTTCTCACTTGTGGGAAAAAAAAGAAATCTTAATCTGTAGTTTGAAAGCTTCACAAATGATTCTGATGTGGATGCTAAACAATATTCTGGATTTTTCTATCTCCTTAAATCAAATCTTTAATTATTTTTTGGAAATCTGCTAAGGCACTCTGACAAAGGCCAATTTTCTCCAAAGACGTGATAAGTCCCAGAAAATCCATTTTATGATTTTTCTGAGATTTTCCCAGAGCTCTGGAAATTATCCCTCATTGACCAGAGATTGTCTCAAAAGCTCTTTGAGTATAAAAAGAAGTCATCAGCCCACCAGAGGAAGGGCTAAATGGTGGAGGAAAGATTAATAGTTTGTGATTCGTAGTTTGTGATTAACCTGGAACCTCTACACACATTCTAGGTCCATCCAGGGAAAAGGGGAGGGGGTCAAGGGTTCAGGTGGATTAGATTTAAAGCAGAATCAGCTTTGAAGATGGAGTCAGCTGTGTCCACACAGAGAGAAATGTGCTTACAGGGCAAACTGCTCCCCGCAACTTGGAGAGACAAACAAGTGGACGAATCAAACTTACTAGAGCAGAAACCAATTAGTAAAATTCCTCCTGGGAACCAATGTAGAAGTAGGGAAGCCTAAACTGTAATTGATGTATTTCTGGAGACTTTGCATAGACAAGTCTAAAAAATGAAAACTCCAAGGGGACTGAATCATTGAGGGCTCCCATATTTTTATGAGTTTTACCACCAGGAGCTCTCCCAGGTTCTCACCATGAGAGGAAAAGCTCTTTATGCTACGTACAGGGAGAGGGGGAAAAGGAGTCATTTTGAAACATGCCAGAGCATTCAAATTATGGAAGATGATTTTTCAAAACAAATTTGTAAAAATTAGTCTTGAAGAGAGCCTGAGGCTATTAAAGGCTGTGATGACTTAGCATTGTTATTATGTAATGTTGACTTAATAGAGAGTATATATCACAGCCATTAAGAAATGGAATTCGCAGAATTTCTTTCAAAGAGATGAGAGCCTTACAAGATGGAAATCAGAAGAAAGCTAAGAGAAAGTTTATGTAATTTCTGGGTATCTTATCACATATAACTTATTTTAATCAACTTTGGTAGGAATCTATAATTCCAAACATTTTGTTGGGACATTATTGTACAAAGATACACTCAAATGGTTTGAGCAAAACTCCGTCAGGTAAGGACAGCACTTGAAGCATTAACGTCTATGCTGTTTACCTTTTTCACAAACAGCTAACTCTATTTTTTGAAAGGTGGTAAAATGAAAGCACAGTCCTGCTGAGTCCAGCTTCACCTTTAAACTGTTACTAAGTTAGGAAAGTTCTATGAAAGAAAGACAGACATTTAATTACTACCACAAGAAAAGCACCCCGTTCCAGTATGGTATTCAGTAACACATTATCAATCAAATTGAATTTTAAGACTACTTTGTACAGAATACACACTCGATTGTGTACTATGTCATCAATAGTTTTCTAAGGACCTTAATCCGTATTGGCTTTAACCCTGTCCCTTAGAGTTGTTTTCAGAATTAAATCTGAAGTGAGAAATTATGATTAGGTAAACAGCGCAGAGTAGTATGCACAGACTGAATCATGTTGCTATGTCACAGCTCAGCATAAGCTGCAGCAACCTGACTGTGACCTGAATAATCAGAACAGAACAAAACAAAAAAGCTTGCATTAATTTTCACCTTGAATAACTATGCTGAAGTTTTATTTATAAAAGAAATTGTCCACAAAGTCTTTTCTTCATTAGCAATTCTTCTAGTAAATAATTTTGAAAACAATGAAAGAGAACTGCAGAGCCTGAGCTAGAAAAGAGCTCAGTATATATAGCCATGTACGGATGGGGATCTCTGAGAAATGCATCATTTGGTAGTGATTTCCTGTTTTGTGAACTCGTAGAGTGCACTTACATAAACCTAGATGGTATAGCCTACTACACACCTAGGCTACATTGTATAGCCTATTGCTTTGTAGAAGAAAAATGATTTTTCCTCTACCATTCTGGGTTGTCGATGTAAGAAATGTCCAACCCTGTAGAAGGTTTTTATGAGCTTATTTGAGTCAGACCTCAAATGCTCCTGAGAATGACAGTTTTGTGGTTTCTTTTATGCATTTGAAATTAAGGAGGAGAGTAAGAAAGATCACAGAAGGTGGGAGAAAGCAAGGGGGGTTGGATTATAAGATAGTAAACAAATGTCTGTGCTCTCTTGAGGGTGCTTATTTTTATTTCAAGGGTGTGTTACCTAGATGCACAAGAACAATGGATAGGGCTTGCTTAAGGCAAAGATAAACCTTTTACTGAAAATGTTATATGTCTGGGATGTGATTACCTAACATGACCTGCCCAGTTGGGAATTTATGATCAGATCAGCCTGTGAGGTTACTTTCCTTAGAACCCCATTTTGTCCACAGGGTTTTTGGCTGGCATATTCCTGTAATAGAACACCAATCAGCAGGAAAAAAACAAACAAACAAACAAACAAAAGTTTAATTACATGTGTACCTCCTGTATACATGGAAGAGTCCCAGGAAAATGGAGTCCCCTCCCATCGTAACACAGCCATATAGCACATACCTCGGGGAAGAGAAATGGAATTCTTCCTGCAAGATTTTTTTCTGGTCCAGAACAAATCATTCTTCAAATACTTTAACATCCTAAGCATGGGTAGGATTGATGCTCATTTATGTCTTATGGAAAAGATGGTGTGTTTATAGAAGTCACCATCATAAATACCATCTTCAGCTTAAGACAAAAGAAGATGTTGGGAGTAGAAGAATCAGCTATGGGAGGTAACTAGGAAAAGCACAGTACACCAGGATAAGGTTGTTATGCAGATATATGTCCTTGTCTTCTGCATTGAGACGAGTTTCTAGAGATAAAGTTATCCTCCTCTACCTGATATAGCCAGGAAGACACCCCTACAAATGGAGATTTTCCTTATAAATATAAATGTCTTTTACATAACTTCTATTTGATTTGCCCAGCTTCTCCCAGGTCTGCAGTTTCTTAAAATTAACCAGCCTAAAATAATTCTTATTCCAAAGAGACATGTTTTGGGGTGATAAATTCTATTGCCCTGCAGATCCTAGGCTACAAACCTGTACAGCATGTTACTGTACTGAACACTGTAGGCAATTATTACTGAACCAAAGGGTTTATTCACATGCATGCATCAAAGACCAATATAATGTGAACAGCAGTTGTTTTTTTTTTTATTTTAAATTTGCTACATTAAAAAGAAATATTGAATTTATTGGGGTGACATTGGTTAATAAAATTATATAAGTTTCAAGTGTACAATTCTATAATACATCATCTGTATATTCTATTGTGTGTTCACTATCCAAAGTCATCTCTTTTCCTCATCATTTATACCCACTTTACCTTTTTCTACCTCCCCCCACCCCCTTTCCCTCTTTTTTAAAAAATATTAAAATGTTCCTTCCCTTTCCCTCTTGTAATCACTATACTCTTGTCTGTGTCTATGAGTTTTTCTTTTCTTTCTTTCGTGTGTGTGTGTGTGTGTGTGTGTAATCCCTTTACTTTTTTTACCCAGCTCCTCGATCTCCCTTACCTTTGTGACAGCATGGATGAAACTGGAGAGTATTATGCTAAGTGAATAAGCCAGTCAGAAAAAGATAAGAACCATATTATTTCATTTATATGTGGGATCTTATGAACAAAACAAACAAACAAAACAGAAACAGACTCATAGATATAGAAAAAAAGACACAGCTGTGAACAGGAGTTTGCAGCAAAGAAAATAAAGATTTATTTAAGGAAATGGCACCAATCCTGAAGACACAGGTGAATAAGGGCTGTAAGACTTGGCCCTCCAATGGCCTCTAGGGGATAAAGCATATAAGGGACAAATCATTAGTCACGGTGACTAAGGGAGTTCGGATTATGGGCTCTACTGATTGGTTGGGGCCAGGATAGGGAATAGTTGATTATTATATCAGGTCCTGATATCAATCATGGTGTCCTTCTGTCTAGTTCCGCTTTCATGAACCTGAGGCTGAAACACAACAGAGGTCAAGATGTTATCTTTAGTTTGACCTAAACTCTGTTCACTTGATTCACAGACCTGAGGCTTTTTCTTAAGACTGTTTGACACTGACCAGAATCTGATGGCCTGAAGGTTTAATGAATAAGGGGGTGGACCTGCAGCATGTGTAAACATAGAAGTATTTGAGTGAAAAGAGGAAAGTGAGTTATGGTGCTATTAGACTGGACAAAGCTAGTTTGAATTAAGGAAAAAGTCACACTAAGGAAATGAAGTTCCTAAGCGGTCACTCAGTTATTACATAATGTTAAGTATTTGTTTAATGGGTTGTGCTAGGACATTATGACGGCTATGACATCAGTAGATGATAGGAATTTTTCAGTTTTATTATAGTCTCATGGGACCACTGTGGTTTTTGTGGTCCATCGTTGACCAGAATCTCATTATGTGGTGTATGACTGTACATAGACTGTTGGAAGGTCAGTGTGGCTGAAGTGCAGGGTAAGGAAAGGGTGAGAGAGATACAATATGGGTTTGGAGAGGTAAGCAAGCAACAGTGCATGCTTGTAGGCAGGCAGTGTCTGCAATAATAACAGTAACACTAATAATAATAATAATCATGGACTTTTTCCAAGGACAATGGGACTATATATAAGAGTTTTAAGTTAGAAAATGTTATCATCATGTGAGGGTTTAAGGATGCCAAGTGAAACTGTGGAGACATTAGGAGATAATTTAGACTGGAGACGATGATTACTTACTCTAGGGTGGAAGCAATGATGATAGAGTGGAGCAGATATATTTAAAATACATTGTACAGAACCAATGGAACTAGGGTGGATTGGATATGCGATCTACAAGAGATGGAAATATCTGGAAGGAGTTTATTATTCAGCATTAGTACCACTTAGTGAGATGGGAGAAGATGGGGAAAATAAATTTGGGGGAAAATCAATAGTTCTAAAGAGTGATACGTTAACTGAGATGCTCATGAAATATATAAGTGGGAAAATCAAATATTTCTTCAGTTATAAAAGTCCAAATATCATAAAAAATGTCAGTCCTGTAAACATAAGCATGGAAGTTGACAGCATAGAGATGATTTTCAAAGTCATAGGAATAGATGACCTCATCTAGCAACAAAACATAAAGACAAAGACCAAGAACTGAGCTCCACAATCATTATTCTAATTGCATATAAAAAGAAGAGCTAAAACCTTTGGAAGAAAACCAGTACAGCATTGTGTTATAAAAATTGAGAAGGGTTAGTTCAAACAGAGAGTGGTCAGCTATGTTGAAAGATGCTTCAATGTCCAATAACATAACATAGAAACTGGCAATTTCAGTGCCCTAATGAGGACAGAAGACTGATTAGAAAGGTTAACCAAAGAAATGTAGTGTGAAGAAATGAAGACATTCGATGATTCTCTCAAAATATGTTAATATGGATAGAAGCAAAGAAATGTGAGAAACAAGGGGGCATATGTGGGATCGAGGGCAGACTTCTTGGTATAACAGGAAATACTCTGGAGGTTAAATACTAATGGGAATGATGCATAGTAGAAAAGAAGAAAACAATAATGCAGAAAAGGGGGATTACTGTCAAAACATCCCTCTGCTTAGCTGAGGTAAAAATAAAAAAAGGAAAGAGAATGATGAAAAGGTTGAAGTGTTAAAAGTAGAAGTCAATTCCTCAAGAAGACAAGAAAGATGGAATATAGAACACAAAGAAAAAAGGAGAAAGCCCTTATCTGTCAGAACCACAGGAAACAGGAGGAGATGGGATAAAGTGTGAAATAATTATTTCAGAGAATGAGAAATGAATTTTATAGCAAAACACAGCAGAACTGAGGTGCAGAATCAGGGACCTCTTTAAGGTTTCTAATTATGAACTTTAAGTGAAATCAGTGCTAGGTGATTTTTCTCTGGCAATATTCATTTCCTTGGGTCCAGGCACAGAGAAAATTTGTTTTCTTTAGGGTTGGGATACATCAGGTGATAACAGAGGGAGAGAGGGGATAGGGGCATGAGGATGTTTGCTAAGGTGTGATTACAATTATAGACTAGGAAATTTAACCTGAACAGGGAATGCAGTAAAGACAGGAGGGAAGAGGCACAGTGATAGTGAGAAAAGGTGAAGTCTGTGTTTTAGGTAAGATGGAAGTTGCAGAATTAAAGTTGTGCTTTTAGAGTAAATCTCCTAGAAGAATAGAAAGTATGGTTATATGTTGGGATATTTGAAATTCAAATCTAAGAGGAGGCTCGTTTCTGATGATGACAACATCCAATGTGTGTCCAGAGCAGCA
This sequence comes from Tadarida brasiliensis, assembly GCA_030848825.1. Lineage (NCBI taxonomy): Eukaryota > Metazoa > Chordata > Mammalia > Chiroptera > Molossidae > Tadarida > Tadarida brasiliensis. The sequence continues at coordinate 52,846,319 of CM061264.1, forward strand.
GATGGCTGAGGTGGAGTAGAGGAAATAGTCATTGTAGGTGGAGAGGAAAAGCAGAGATTCTAATTTCTGTAGACGTCATCGATATATAAACCACTAAGGATGTGTGGAGGAGAGGAAGACTGTGAGCCAGAAACAGAAGTTTTCATTGCGTGCAGTAAACTAGATTTCAGTTGCTACATATCTGTTTCATTGAACGGGTCTTTTTAATGCAATCAGATTTATTTCTCTTTGGTTCATATGACTTCATGAAAAATGGAACTTTTTCAATTATGTATCCTGAAAAATTTAGTCATTACCAAACCAAAATGCCTCACCACTACAGCTCTGGGAAACACTGACTCCAGAAATGATTGTGAATAGCTAGATAACACCAGGGAAGCCACAAAGGGGCTGGGCACCCAGGAGCAGAGAAGAGAAAGACATTCAAGAACAAATTACCGGGGAATGGAAGAGGGATATAAATTTAGAAGAAAAAAATCAAGTGATTGTTCAAAAGGCACGAGTTATATATTTAAATCTTTTCTCCATTATATATGAGCTGAAGATGGGCATTACAGAGACCAGTCTCTTGAACATTAACATAGAGATAATAAGACTCATGCCATCTGGTTGTCTTGAAGATTAAATGAGGGGAAATATGTAAATTCCATATATTATGAAGGGTATAGGCTAAGGTGCTATAACAAAAAGACCTAAAATTATAGTTTCTTCAAAAAGAAATGTATTTCTCTGCCACCTAACAGACCAAGGTGGATAAGTGAGCCCTGTTTCACAAGGCCATTCAAGGACTTAAATTCTTTACATCTTGATATTTTCTTATATCCTATGGCATGGTTGAAGCTGGCTGACCTCCATCTCTGCATTTCTGTTGGGGTGGTGGGGAGAAAAGAAAGAGTGGAAGTCCAGGGCAGACAGCTTATCTTTAGGAAGTTGACACATGTTGTACATGTTATCCAACTTCTATCTCACTGAGCCCAAACCTAGGTATGTGGCTAATGAAGTTTCTAGTAGGCCAGCCTGGTTCTAAGCCCCAGTTTTAGAGTTTTGGAGTCTAATGTCAAAGAAATAAGAAAATGGATCTTAGGGGAGAGTTGCAGTCTCTACCTATCATGATACTTTGTCCATATTATTAATTATTAGTTCCATCAATTACCCTTTTCAGGATTACCTTTAGTCATCCTTTATAGACTTTATTGACTTTTAAGTGAAAATGCATTGGAAGTTTATTTATAAATACATAATAAAATTGGATTTCTTGATGATTATTGACATACCTCAATCAACAATTCAGGCAAACTTTACATGTACAAGTGTTTAACCTGGTGTTTTTCTGAGTCTATTCCCATAATAAAATGATGGTTTAAGTATAGGCAAAACTTTGATACGGCGTCTACACTCAGACACTTGGTATGTCTGAATATGGTAGAGATTTCTCTGTTATTTAACTAAGTGTGCTAAATTTATGTATGTGGACCCAACCTAAGTTAAAATACTCATAAGCAGCAAGTTAATAAAATGACTATAAATTACATTCTATTGACTTAATTTGGTAACTACCCTCACAACAATATATTATCTGTGCCAAAAAAAAAGTCTGTGACTGTCTAGTTTTATTACATGTTTTGCTTATTAAGCATTTTTTGTCTATGAATACCTCTGGTTGTTGAACATAAGTCTGGTGAAGCAAGAGAGCATTTGCCTCTGATTCTACTGAAGCATTATCAGTAATGATCCAGTGCTGAATAAAGCTACTGTAGCAGCACTAGGGACATGGACATTAGGATGTTAATAAGGAACTGAATCCTCTCAGATTTTCAAAGTCCCCAAAAATAGGGCTCATAGAACTAAAATAGGTCATTACTACACAAAGTCAATTTTATTGGAAAAATAAAGCACTTACCTCCTATTAGAAAATAAAGAACTTTGTAACAGGAACTCTGTAAATTCAATGAAAAAATTATACAATTACTTTGTTTAAAACAATAACTTTTTAAATATGGATCTATGTATAGAGCAAAGTACCTTCTGACTTTCCTCCTTTTGATCACTATGCACCATTTCCTTTAAAGTCATTTTATCAATTACCTTCTCCAGGAGGTTTCCCTTGATTATTCCCTGTACTCTTATGTTCTATTTATAATACTTGAAACATATTTTAAAACTGTTTAGACTTGTTAATACCTGGATGTGTAAAACAAAAACAATATTATTATGATTTCATTGTTTAGCTGTTAATATTATAAATATAAATAGAGAAAGTTTCCTTTAAGATCTGGAACAAGGTAAAGATACCACTCTCATCCCCCTGTTCAACATAGTGTTAGAAATTCTAGACAGAGTACTCACTAAAAAGAAATAAAAAGGCATCCAAATCATAATGGAAGAAATAAAATTATCTCTGTTTGCAACTGACATGATATTTTATGTAGAAAATCCTAAAGACTCCACAAAACAAAACAAATTCAGTAAAATTACAGGATACAAAATCAATATACAAATATCAGTTGCATTTATATACACTAACAGCAATCTGAAAGAAAATTTGTAAAAACATTACATTAGCGTAAAAAAATAAGATACTTGGGAATAAACTTAAAAAGGAGGTAAAGACTCATACACTAAAAATTATAAAATGTTGATGAAACAAATTTTTAAAAACACAAATAAATGGAAAGCTATGCCATGTTTATGGATTAGAAGAATTAATATTTGTTAAAACATTTGTACTACCCAAAGCAATCTAGAGATTCAATACAATTTCTATCAAAATCACGCTGGCATTTTTTAGAGAGAGACCCTAAAATTTATTTAGAACCAAATAAGACTCTGAATAGTTAGAGCAATTTGAGCAAGAACAAAGCTGGAGGCTTAACACTTCTTGATACATTACAAAGCCACAGTAATCAAAACAATATGGGACTGGTATAAAAACAGACATGTAGATCAGTGAAACAGAACAGAGATCCCAGAAATAAACCCGTGCATATGTCAACTGATCTTCAACAAGAGAGCCAAGAATGCATAATGGGGAAAGAATAGTCTCTCCAATAAGTGATGGTGGGAAAACTGTATATATATATATATACACACACACATACACATGCAAAATGATAAAATTGGACCTTTATCTTACACCATACACAAAAATCAACTCAAAATAGATTAAAATCTTAAATGTAAGACTTGAAATCATAAAACTACTTGAAAAAAATCATAGGAGGAAAAACTTGACATTGATCTTGGCAATGATTTTTTTGGATAGAACATCAAAAGCACAGATAACAAAAGCAAAAATAGACTAGAGTAATGAAAAGGAAAGGAAGCAATCAACAGAATAAAAGGGAACTTATAGAATGGAAGAAAATATTTGTAAACCATATATCTGATAAGGGGCCAATTTCCAAAAAACTGTAGGAATTCTTACAAGTAAAAAGCATTAATAGCCCTGGCCGGTTTGGCTCAGCAGTTAGAGCTTCGGCCCGCTGACCAAAGGGTCACGGGTTCAATTCCAGTCAAGGGCATGTATCTTGGTTGCGGTTTGATCTCTGGCCCTGGTCAGGGTCGTGCAGGAGGCAACCAATCGGTGTGTCTCTCTCACATTGATGTTTCTTTTTCTCCTTCTCTCCCTCTCTCCCTTCCTCCCTCCCATCTATCTGAAAATCAATGAAAAAGGTGTCCTTGGGTGAGGATTTAAAAAAAAAAAGCAATAATAATAATCCAACTTTAAAATGTGCAAAGAAACTGAATAGACATTTCTCAAAAGAAAGCATGTAAATAACCAACAAGTATATGAGAAGGTGTTCAACATCACTTATCACCAGGCAAATGCAAATCAAAACCACAATGAGTTAACACCTCACACTTGTTAGAATAGTTTTTTTTTTCCTTAATCATCACCCAAGGATATGTTTTCCATTGATTTTTTTTTTTTTTAAGAGAGAGGAAGGGAGAGAGAGAGAGAAACATCAATTGGTTGCCTCCCATACATACCCTGACTAGGACTCGAACCTGCAATGTAGGTATGTGCCCCGACCAGTAATAAAATCTGCAATTTTTTTAAGTATGGGACAATGCTCCAACCACTTAGCCAGGGCAGAATAGCTTTTTTTTTTTTTTTTTAAAGATAAGTGTTGACAAGGATATGAAGAAAAGGGAACCCCTGTACACAGTTGGTGAAAATGTAATTGGTTCAACCACTATGGAAAATAGTACAGATATACCTCAAAATATTTAAAATACAATTACCATATAATCCAGCAATCTCACTTCTGAATATGTACCCAAGGGATCTCAAAAAAATATCCACACTCTCATGCTCATTGCAGCATTATTCACAATAACCAGGATATGGAAGCAACCTAAATGTCCATTGGTGGATGACTGGATAAAGAAGATGTGAAATTATACATATATGTTACTCAGTCTTAGAAAAGAAGGAAATCCTGCCATTTATGACAATGTGGATGAATCTGGAGCACATTATACTAAGTGAAATAAGGCAGACACAGAAGGGCATGATACCACTTACACAGTGACTCTAAAAGTGTCCGACAAGTGGATAGTACAATGGTGGTTGCCAGAGGGTGGCGGTAGGGGAGAATAGGGAGTAATAGGCAAAGTGTACAAAGTTTCAGTGACAAAATGAGTAAGTCCTAGAGATCTACTATGCAGCATAGTCCCTATAGTAAACAATAGTGTATTGTATACTTTAAAATTTGCTAATGGGTATATCGTACAGTGTTTTTAATCACAAAATAAATAAATAAATAAATAAATAAATAAGGTAGAGGGGTACTTTTGGAGGGGATGGATATGTTTATTACATAGAATGCAGTAATGGCTTCATAGGTATATACTTATCTCCAAACTCATAAAACTGTATATATTAAATATGTACAGTTTGCGTATATTACTTATATCTCACTAAAGTATTAAAAGAAGTACACACACAAAAACAGCAACAACAAAAACCCAAATGTAACTCATAGGGCACATGATGAAAAAAGTGTTATGGGGAACAAGAAAAATAGAAATCTAATACAATCAAGTTTCTGTTTGTTATCATGTTATGTGAATAATATTTATATTATATCAGTAATATTCACAGAAACTTTTTGAAGGAGACCAAGAGTAATACTCTGTTCATGGATTGGAAAGTTCAACATATTAAGGATGTATAACGTCCCCTTGTTGATCTATAAATTTAATGCATTTTTATCAAAAAGAGAAGCTTATTCTGAAACGGGTATGGAAAGTATAATATCTAGAATAGCTGAAATAATATTGACAAAGTATGATAAAAGGGAAGAAATCACTCTATCTGATATTAAGTCCTGTTATATAGCTACATTGATCAGGGCAGTGTGATATTGGTAAAGGGATAGACTCTTGTATTAATGGAAATGAATATAAAATCTAAGAATAGGCCTACACAAGTACAGCAAATTGATTTTTGACCAAGGTGCAAAACTATTAAATGGAAGGTGAGTTTGATCTGCATCCTGGGCTATCAATTTTTTTTTCTTCATTGTGTACTCTATTAGTAAAAATGTCTAACCATGTGCCTCCAAGATTTGTGGACTCATTTAATTATTTATACATTAATGTGTGTTCTACTGTACTAACTTATGAAGAACGTATGCAAACTATACAAATGTTTAAAGTACAAGACAAAATAAATATGACTAGGGAGTTTAAAATTTTATTCCTCCAGCACCATCCTGTGTACCCTTGAGATGCAAGCACCACAGTTTGATGGTGACCATTGTAAACAAGGGGAAATTATTAAAAGTTATTTTTTTCTTTTTCTTTTAGTATAACTTTTGGTTTTATTTTTTCCCTGAAATATCATAAAAGGCTAATAATATAGGTGATATTCTCACAGTGTTAGTCAGAGCATGCCACAACTCTCTAGGGAATATTTTCTGTATTATTAATAGTGGAAACTTAACCAGTTTCTGGAGGCAATAGAAATGGTAAGAATCTTGGGTTTGCTCATTATATTTTAAACATGTGTGATAAGTTTTGTAGTGCTAAGAGTACAGAAAACCAAAATATACTTTTTAAACTTTCTCCTAACCAATTTCTTCTTGCACTTTCTTTATCTCCTTGCAAAGTGTATAGTGATTGAGAGCTATCTTGTTCACAGCATGCATACATATGCATATACATTACATTTTCAGAGAGATGATGAGGAAGTTCCAAGCTAAATATGTTACCATAAAATGTTTACTTTATGATAAAATATCTTCTGTTAATTTTTTCTGTAGCTTATGGAAGGTCAGAACAAATAAATCTGGGTTTTTTTTTTATAAATACAGGACAATGTTTTTGTGTTGTATTTCTTCTAATATGACCAAATGATATTGTTTGGTAAGTAAATGTTACAAATAATATTTTTATATAAAGTGCAAAATAATCAATGACAAATATTCTAAACGTACCATAAAAAGCACTAAGAAGAAGGACTTCCAACAAATATGGTGAAAATTTTGGAGTAAGTATATGTTAGCTAATAACCCCCTTTAAAAAACAAGGAATTAAACAATAACAAAATGTTCCAAATTGAGATAAAAAATATTTTCTATGCCAAAACCAGTAAAGAACTCAACCTCCTGCCATAAATTCTGGTGATAGAAAACAATCTGGACTGATTTAAGGAAGGATGCTAATAATCAACGTCCAGTTCTCTTGTTCATGAGCACGCTGCAGTGCTATGAGGAAAGCGAGAAAGTTCTACTGGTACTTCCAGGCCTTGATGGATGAAGGCTAAAAATAAAAGCGGGCTTTGTAGTCGAATGTAAAAGACCATACATCCTCAAGTCATCAGTACAGGGAGGACTAGAAAAACATGATCTAACCTAGCTTTCTTATGAGAAATAGTGAAAGATAGAGGTAGACTTATCTGAAATAACTATGCAGATATAAATAATATTTGGGCTATGGTGTAAAAAGCTTTATTAATTATGTGGCATCTCTCTACCTTAAATTTTTAACAAGGTAACTGGTTCACTCAAAAATGAACTAACAAAAAAAAAAACAGAAACAAACTCACAAATACAGGCAACAGAATGATGGTTACCAGTGGGGAAAGGAAGTAGGGGGAGGGCAAAGTGGGAAAAGGGGATCAAATATATGGTAATGGAAAGAAATTAGACTTCTGGTGGTAAGTACCCAATAGAGTATATATATGTTGAATTATAATCTTGTACACCTGAGAATTATATAATGTTATTAACCAATGTTACCCCAATAAATTTAATTTTTAAAAGTGAAAAGAAGGGAAGGGAAGGAAAAGGAAAGGAGGAAGAAAGGAAGGAAGGAAGGAAGGAAGGAAGGAAGGAAGGAAGGAAGGAAGGAAGGAAGGAAGGAAGGAAGGAGAGAGAGAGAAGAAAGAAAGAAAGAAAGAAAGAAAGAAAGAAAGAAAGAAAGAAGGAAGGAAGGAAGGAAGGAAGGAAGGAAGGAAGGAAGGAAGGAAGGAAGGAAGGAAAGAAAGAAAGAAAGAAGGAAAGAAAGAAAAGAAAGGAAATTTAATTCCAAGGTAACTCACTATCAGTGGGACAAAACATATTCCTGGTTTAGTGAAACAATTCTGACAAAAATAAAAATAATCCCTGGACGGTGTGGCTCAGTTGGTTGAGCATCATCTTGTTCACTGAAAGATCACTGGTTCAATCCCCATTTGGGGTGCATTCGATTCCCATTCAGGGTGCATTTGATCCCCAGACAAGGTGCGTAGGGGAGGCAACCGATCGATTGTTCTCTCTCACATCAATGTTTCTCTCTCTCTCTCTCTCTCTCTCTCTCTCTCTCTCCCTCTCTCTTCTCCTAAAATCAATAAAGACATATTTTTTTTAAAATTAGGTGACCTAGACTATGTTTCCCAGGGTCCTTGAGCCCTCAATAAACAACCAAAGTGCTAAACATTGAATTTATAGCATTAGTTTCTAGCATCTTCAGGAAAGCCTTACCTAATACTAGTCAGCCCTACTGTCATGTTTTACTACATTCCCACATGTCTTTCTCTCGAGTGCTTATTGATGTTTAAAATCATCCTGTGTATTTATCTTATTACCTAAGTTTCCACACAAGAATGTAACCTCCCAGAGGGTTTTTCTGTCATTTGTCTTGTTAACCTTTATATCTTCAGGGCCAAAAAATAGCACCTGCCACAGAATAAAGACTTGATCAATACATATGCTTTGACTGCACCAATGAACATAAAGAGAGTCAAGAAGATTCTAATGGTACTTTGTGATGGATGGACTTAAATAGAATTTACCCTACCTAAACATAAATAAATGGGAAAAAAATAAAACTTCAGCAAAATTTGGCCAAAGATAGAAACAAAAATTATTTATATTGCAATTAATAACTTAATAAAAATTAAGTAAAACATGGATTTTATGAAAATAGAAGTTATTATAATAGATATGATGAAAGAGACTAAAACTAAATAAGGAAAGAAATTAAAGGGAACAAAAAGATAGAGCAAACTAGTTGGATGCCAAACTCCAGTTTGGGTTATCAGCTAATAGGGTTACTGTTTCCCAGGTTTCAATGTATACGTTCCTTAAACCTATGGGCAAATACTTCAAGTACTCATTATGCAGCCAATCATGAGAAAAGAAAGGGGCAGTCCCTCACCTGCTCCAAATACTTCTCACTAAGAGATCACCCTAACATTCTTCTTCCTTCCACTTCTATCCATGCACTCTGTCTGAGCTCAGTTTCCCCCAAGTCATTCTCATTACCCCAGGAACCTTTGTCTGATATTCTCTACTTTCTATCTCAGCAATTTCTCAAAATATGGTCTACTGTCCTTGCTGACTGTATATCAGTGGAGTAAGGAGTTACAGTGAAATAAGGTAAGGAAAGGCATCTAGGAGAATTGACATTTCAACAGAGACCTGAATGAAATGAGTCATAATATCTTATCTAAAATTATACAACAAAATATATCAGAGAGATTAATATTCCAGGTAGCGGAAACAGCAAATACAAAGACCCTGAGAGAGAAAAAAAAAAAAACAACAACATTCTTAGCTTGCTCAAGGAATCCAGTGGGACTACAGTGTAGTATGCTAATTGTTTTTAGGTAGACGTGAGAGAGGAAAAACCATGACTCTGCCATAGGGTTATCAAGATAGCAAATACACACAGCATAAAAAAAATAATAATCCAAAACACAATAAAATGAAACTACAAGAAAGGGCCTAATTACATGCTAAGTGAGTATATAAAAATGGAAGAGATTAATCCCCATATGGTAGATCAGGCAATATTCTGTGAAAATTTTAAAGGTCTTTATTTTTTTATTTATGTAAAAGCATGTTTGTTTGTTGACTTTACTGCATGACTTCATCAAGGTCTTCGTTATTTGTACAGTGTTGCACTTGTCTGAGTAGTGTAAGAAGCCTCACCACCACACCCAGATTGCAAGGAGCAGAAAAGGGAAGGGAATGTAATGGCATTGCCCCTTCCCTAATAAGGACGAGACTTGAAAATCACACATACCATTTTTAGTTACATTCCATTGCTCAAAACCGTAGTCATGTGAGAAACTAAGAGGCACATGGAATTTGGAAGTGTAATCTTTATGTGAGTTACACTCTATCTAGCTAACATTTGTATTACTCTGGAAGAAAGAAAAAAAAAATGTAAGGAAATATTGGAAGTTTTTATCACACTTTCTATAAAGAATATCTTCATAATTCTAATAACACAAATCTATCAATGATAGCACAGTTTAAAGCTCTACTGACATATAAACTTTAGTTCCATTAACCATCTGAAGAACTGCATTTGTCTTTGAGTGGTGCTAACCACATCTTTCATTATATTTTGTTTTAGATATTATGTGGAACATTCTTCGACTTATTGAATTTCTTGACTAATAGACTGTCACATAAATTAAATAGCCACGCTACATCCAAACAAAAAATACTTTGTAGGTCACCTGTTACAATTCCAAATTATAGTGACTAGTTTTTTGTTTTGTTTTGTTTTGTTTTACTTTATTCCCCATCACCCTCATGGATTTTTATATTTATAAGGGTCCATTCTATGTCCAATTTGATGGATATGCATAAGATATGAGGCAATCTATATTTATGTTCTTTGCAAAGGCCAGAAGATGACAGAACACATCCAGAAACTGCTCCTGTCAAAATGCAGTTGTACACACCATGAATACATGATTGCTGCTGCAGCACCCGCAATGCATTTGGCACACACTGCTGCAGACTTTCCGCAGACTGCAGCAAAGGGCAGATCCCTGCTGCTCTGTGAGACAAGGGGGAAATACAGCATGCTCTTCTGTGGAAGTGTGGTCTCCAAATTAGTGTGTACTGCAAAAAATAAATCATGTACTATTGCAACAGTTTTGATTTTCTGTAATTGGAAGATTAATTTCAATAATTAATCTTCCTTTTATTAAAATTCTACACATGTGCTAATCTGTAATAAAATTGTATTATCCTATATTGTGAATGACCCCAAAATATAGATTCTAAATAAAATTTAACTGTCAATCTCTATTTATTAAAATAGTACTTTTTATTTTACCAGAAGAGCAAAGGTATCATCTACAAACATAAATGCAGAAGAAAGAAATAATTCCTAGTTTATTAAATGATGTAAATACTTGCTATTTTATATTACTTACAATATCTGTGTAATAATCAACAGTCCTATAGTTAAATAAAAATAATACAATGAAATAAGTAGACATTTCATAATCAAGTAAGTTTTATTTTAAAAAATAAAAGCCTTCAATTTAAAGTATAGCCGTCAAGAAATGATTCTAGTTGAAATCACTCCTAATGCACAGTCTCCTGACTTGTATGTTCTGACAAAAGCAATGAAAACTATATTAATGTCACCAGAAACACTGCACTAATAAAAGAGAATTCTATAAAAGTAGAACAGAGAAGAATGAATTCTTGAAAGTGAGAAATATGATAACTAAAATGAAAATATTCAAAAACAAAATAATTCAGCCCGGCTGGTGTGGCTTAGTGGTTGAGCATTGACCCATGCACCAAATGTTCACCAGTTTGATTCCCGGTCAGGGCACATGCCCAGGTTGTGGGCCAGATCCCCAGTGGGGAGCATGCAGAAGGCAGCCAATCGATGTTCTCTCTCATCAATGTTTCTATTTCTCTCTCCCTCTCCCTTTCTCTCTCTCTAAAATCAACAAAGAAAAAAAATAGCATCACCTAGGAGGAAAATAAAAAGACAAAGATATCAAAAGTAAGAAGAAAAAGAGAGAAAAATTCAAGAGACAATGTAGGAATCTAAATAATGTAAGTTCTTGAAAGTATAGAGAAAAAGAAGAGAGATGTTACCAAAGATTTAATAAAAGATTTTCCATAACCAAAGGACTGGAAATCTGCATTGATAAGAGCCAGGAAAGATCTAACTCATTGAATAAAAATGATTCAAACCAAGACAGCATTATAGAATATCAGAATACGGTGGATACCAAAAAGATCCTAAAATCCTTCAGACAGGAAAAACAGGTCAAATACAAGGAAATAAGAAGAAAACATGGCATCATACTTCTCAGAACAATTCTAGATACCAGGACACAATCAGCAATGCCTTCAGCATATTGAGGGAAATGAGTTCCAACTTAAAATGGTGTATCTAACAAAACTCTCCATCAATTGTGAGGGTGACATTTTCATACATGAAAGAATAAGAAACACTACATCTCCTGCACCTTCTTAGGAGACCAACAGATGGTGTAGCTCAGCAAAACAAAGAAATAAACAAGGAGCAAAAATATCTGAGCAACAAAGAAGATAAGCAAAGAGAATTTCCAAACTAAAATGAAAGGAAGTCCCTAGGTGACACCTATTTATCAGGCTGAGGGAAAAAAAAAAAATCTGTGCAAATTGAAGCAGAAAAAAAAAAAAAACACATTGCATGTAGGAAAACTGGAGAGAGGAGAGAGATGGGGAGAAAGGAGATAAAAATAAAAGAATGAAAATGATAAATCAGATAAATCATCTGATGTTTGCTAATATTTTTGAGCATTACTTTAAGGTATTTGGCAGACCTGTTAGAGTACTTAGAAAAAAAAATAGCAAGTGCTACATGTAACACTAAACAAATGGATAAAAATGAGACAATATGAGCTCTAGGTAAAATTAAATGTTTTTTTAAAGGAAATATATTCATAGTATGCTACTTGGCTCTGAAATTTGCATAATTCTGGTAATGTAAATATTAACAGTTTCACCAAAAAATATAATACAATTTTATGGGGAAAATAAGAGAAAGAATATTAGCTCATCCAAACTCTTAACTACTGTAATGAAAAATTAAGAGATTCTGTCAAACTTCCTAAGTCAAGAGAAATCAGAATATGCATAGTATTTAGATATATGAATGCAAATACCAGAAGAAGCAGCTAAAAAATAGGAAAGTGGCTGCCTCTGGGAAGTAAGACAATGGAGAAAAGGTGCTGGACACAGATTTTTTTAAAATATAAGAGTATTTTATTATAAATTATTTTATTGAAAGAATTCAATAAGGGGAAAGTTAAAAACAAACTGATGCCTCTACTGTTCTTTCAAATATAATCTGCAGTCTCTTCTCTACCTCTTGGTTAAATTTTCCAGTAGGCACAATAATTAGTTTAGAGTTTTCTCAGATAATAAAATGCCCTCTGCTCATTTTTAGACCCAAGCACTGTCCAGACTCAGCTCATAACTGGAGAGCTCCATAGTCTTCTTCATTTTAAAGCCTTTCCTCAATCCTCAAGGTCGTTTTATGCTGGGAGAAGTGATGAGGAAGAACAGAAACCTTCTTCTCTATTTTATGTTTATCATTACCCTCACCCTGTGATTTCTTTCTCTTGTGGGTAGTGGTACTATTGTGAGTTTCTCAGGGATAATTTTTTTCTGGGGTTCCCCTAATTTAGGCTTGTTTTTTCTTTATGTTGTTATTGAGTTTTTAGAGAGAGGGGACGGAAAAGAGAGATAGGAACATCGATGTGAGAGAGATATATCAATAGGCTGCCTCCTGCACGCCCCCTACTGGAGATTGAGCCTGCAACCTGGGCATGTGCCCTGACCAGGAATCAGACTGAGACCTCTCAGTCCATGGGAGGATGTTCAATCCACTGAGCCACACTGGCTGGGCTCTTTTTTTCTTTTTTTTCTACTGTGGACAATAATGATTCCCCATTATCACTTGACTTCTTAGGAAGGAATGCTCAGTTTCTGAATCCAATAACACCTTCAGCCTTTCGCATATACTATTTTAACTTGGTTCCAGACCATTGGCATCTTATGAGTTCACTGGGCTCACAGAAATGTCTTACATGCCTACCAGGCAAAATGCAAAAGCTTCCTGCCCAGGAAGGAAAATATTGGAAAAGCCTTTTGTGTTTGCTCTGCTTCTGGGCAGGCAACTCCATCTACTACTTTTCATCTTCAGTGTTCCCTGATGTGAGTCAGTTACCAGCACTTCCATCTCCTTAAAATGTAAGAGATACATGCAAGTGTGCAGGTTGTCTTACTGAGCCTCTGAAGGTACCATGGGTCTTGAGATGAAAGGGAGGCATCCCTCGCCCTCCACCTTATGGAGGTAAAAACCACACAACACATAACAACATTCTCCAGGAACCCTCTCTTCCAACTCTTCTTCCCTCTTATTGCAAGATGTGGGGGAACCATCAAAGCTGGAAGAATCTGCTCCCCAGTTGATTAGTCTGTACAACATCGGTCTATAAGCACCCAGCTTCAGAATACAGGGGTTTGGTAATGATTGTCTTGTTCTTGGCCTTTGGGCAACAGATGAAACTGAAAAAAGAAGTTTCATTTTACCAACCTGTTGTATTAATGTTTTAGTACTATATTTTGAAATATGTGCAGTTTTTATTCGGATTAAAAATGAAGGTTAATTTTTTTCTAAAAAAGAGGAAAAACAATGAGACTCTACAGTATACATTAAATAATAGTTAATAATCCTGAGTCTTTTTTTTTTTTTTTTTTTGGTAAAGTTTCCTGATAAAAGAATACTTACAAATGATACTTGTCATCAAGAAGCAGCGAACTTCAGGTACAATTCAAGGGCCAGTATGCAAAAATCACAAACTCAAGTAACCACCAGAAGCAGACAGATAATAGTCATACATGAAGCAGGGTAACCTTAACAAAATCTATGGTGCAAATCTCACAATAAATAGATAGATAGATAGATAGATAGATAGATAGATAGATAGATAGATAGATAAAGTGATGAATGTGTTAATTAACTACATGGGTGGGAGGGTCTTTTCACAATGTATATGTATATCAAATCACCACAATACCACAATGTACACTCTAAGTATGATACAATTTTGTCAACTATACCTGAATAAAACTGAAATTTAAAAAATATAAGCAAACAGCCCAGCTGGTGTGGCTCAGTGGTTGAGCATTGTCCCATGAACTGAGAGGTCCTGGTTCAATTCCTGGTCAGGGCACATGTCTGGGTTGCTGGCTCGATACCCAGTGTGGGAGGGTGGGGGGATGCAGGAGACAGCTGATGGATGTTTCGCTCTCCCATCAATGTTTCTATCTCTCTCTCCCTAAAAAAAAAACAAAAAAACATATATATATATATATATATATATATATATATATATATATATATGCAGCTATATATGTACTACCATATATATATGGTACTACTTAATTTCAGCTGGTGATTTAAATCCAGTGATTTAAAACTTCCCAAAGGCAAAGAAACACTTATGGAACAACTGACAGATCTCAGAAGGGAAGGGGGTGGGGGAGAAGGGAAGAGATGAAACCAAAGAACATATATGCATACATGCATAGCCCTTGGACACAGACAATAGTGTGGTAAAGGCCTGGGGTGGGGCCGAGGCCGAGTGGAGGGGGGCTAAGTAGGGAGGGGGTAATGGGGGACCTCAGTGATGCTATCAACAATAAAAAAAAGAAATAATATATAAAACATTTCTAAGACAAACAAAACGTGTGTGTCAGCCAGATCCAGCATATAGACAACCCCTGAGCTTCAGAGTTCCTTGTGTGTTACATATTATGTGTCAGTGCTATTAAATAGATGAACTATTTCCCATGGTACTGTGCAGTTTTCTCTAAGACTATTAGTCCTGGATTACAGAGCTGCCAAAACCAAAGTCAATAACTCAGTTTATTCAATCATTTAACAAATGTTTACTGAGTGCCTACAATGTTCCAGGCACTGTTCGAGGCACTAGGGACAAGAAGTGAACACAAACAAACACACCAAAACCCTGTCACATGGAACGGAGTCCACTGGCAAACAAGGAATATACCAGATTATGGTTAATGCAAATGTTTAGGGCAGAAACGTTTATTTAATCCTCATAATAAAAGACAATGATGATAGCATCAATTGCCTAGTCTCACAGATGAGAACATTGAAGCCAAAGAGAGATTAAGCACCTTGATTAACCTGACACAGATATTAAATGCCACAATAGAAGCTTGAATTCATCTTTGCTTAACTCAAGGACCTGCATTGTAGTATCATGCTGAACAAAGACCAACAATACAAGAGGTTGAGATGGTGAATTAAAGCAGAGAGACTGTGTGGAAAAATGATATGAAGGTCACACACGCACATCACAAATGTGTGACATCAAGAAATATCTCAGACAGAACATTGGGAAATTACAAACAGGTACACAAGCTTTGTGTTCAGACATCAAAGATGAAGAAATTCTTTTTTTTTTTATTAATTTACTTTTGTTACAGATGTTTCTTCTTTTTCCCCCATTGACACCCTCCTCCCCCTTCCCTCCCTGCCCCATCCCCAGTTTTGTTGTCCACGTCCATTGGTTATGAGTACATGAGTACTAGTTCTGTGGTTCATCACTCCCCTCCCACACCCCCTATTCTGGCAATTGTCAGTCTGTACCCTAAACCACATCTCTGGGACTACCCTGTTCCTCAGACTGTTATGTTCATTATATTCCATAAATAAGTGAGATCATATGATATTTGTCTTTCTCTGCTTGGCTTGCTTCGCTTAGGATAATAGTTTCCAGGTCCTCCCATGTCGTCTCAAAGGATAAGAGATCTTTCTTTCTTACAGCTGCATAGTAATCCATTGTGTATATGTACCACAGCTTTTTTATCCATACGTCTACTAATGGACACTTGGGCTGTTTCCAGATCTTAGCTATTGTAAATAGCGCTGCTATGAACATGGGGGTACATATATTCTTTCTGATTGGTGTTTCAGGCTTCTTAGGGTATATTCCTAGGAGTGGGATCACTGGGTCAAATGGTAATTCAATTTTTTATTTTTTGAGGTAACACCATAGTGTTTTCCACAGTGGTTGCACCAGTATGCATTTCCACCAGCAGTGTACTAGAGTCCCCTTTTCTCCACACCCTCACCAACACTTGTTGTTTGATCCTTTGTTGATGGCGGCCATTCTGACAGGTGTGAGGTGATACCTCATTGTTGTTTTAATTTGCATCTCTCTGATGATTAGTGATGTTGAGCATTTCTTCATATGTCTCTTGGCCATTTGTATGTCCTGTTTGGAGAGGTGTCTTTTTAGTTCCTCTGCCTATTTTTTCATTAGGTTCTTTGTCTTCCTTTTGTTGAGTTATATGAGCACTCTACATATTTTGGAGATTAACCCCTTATCTGATGTATCATTGGCAATTATGCTCTCTGATACAGTGGGTTCCCTTCCACTTTGATGGTTGTTTCTTTTGTTGAGCAGAAGCTTTTGAGTTTGATGTAGTCCCATGTGTTCATTTTTTCCTTTGTTTCTGTTGCCTTAGGTGATTTATCAGTGAAAATTCTGCTGCGTATGATGTCTGAAATTTTGTTGCCTACATTTTCTTCTAGGATTTTTATGGATTCATGAGTCACATTTAAGTCTTTTATCCATTTTGAGTTTATTCTTGTGTATGGTATAAGATGATGGTCTAGTTTCATTTTTTTGCATGTAGCTGTCCAATTTTCCCAACACCATTTATTAAAGAGGCTGTCTTTACTCCATTGTATGCTCTTGCCACCTTTGTCAAATATTAATTGAGCATAATGTTTTGGGTCAATTTCTGGGTTCTCTGTTCTATTCCATTGATCTATGTGCCTGTTCTTGTGCCAGTACCAGGCTGTTTTGATTACAGTAGCTTTGTATTATAACCTGATGTCCGGTATTGTGATCCCGCCTACTTTGTCCTTCTTTTTCAAGATTGCTGTAGCTCTTCGGGGTCTTTTTTGGTTCCATATGAACATCTGAAGCATTTGTTCTAGTTCTGTGAAATATGTCGTTGGTATTTTGATGGGGATTGTGTTAAATTTATAGATTGCTTTGGGTAGTATGGACATTTTAATGATGTTAATTCTTCCAATCCATGAACAAGGTATGTGCTTCCACTTTTTTATATCTTCCTCTATTTCTTTTTTCAATGTCCTGTAGTTTTCTGCAAATAGGTCCTTTACTTCTTTGGTTAAGTTTATTCCTAGGTATCTTAATTTTTTTGCCGCGATGGTAAATGGGATTGTTTTTTTAGTTTCTCTTTCTGTGAGTTCATCATTGGTGTATAAGAATGCCGTCAATTTCTTGATGTTAATTTTGTATCCTGCTACTTTGCCAAATTCATTTATTAAGTCTAATAGATTTTTGATGGAGTCTTTAGGGTTTTCTATGTATAATATCATCTCATCTGCGAATAATGAGTTTCACTTCCTCCTTTCCAATTTGGATCCCTTTTATTTTTTCTTCATATCTGATTGCTGTGGCTAAGACTTCCAGTACTACGTTAAATAAGAGTGGTGAAAGTGGGCATCCTTGTCTTGTTCCTGTTCTTAAGGGAAATGCTTTTAGTTTTTGTCCATTGAGTATGATGTTGACTGTAGGTCTTTCATATATGGCCTTTATAATGTTAAGATATGATCCTTCTATTCCCAAATTGCTGAACATTTTTATCAGAAATGGGTGCTGGATTTTGTCAAATGCTTTTTCAGCGTCTATTGATATGATCATATGGTTTTTATCTTTCATTTTGTTTATGTGATGTATCACATTTATTGATTTGCGAATATTGTACCATCCTTGCATCCCTGGGATGAATCCCACTTGGTCATGGTGAATAATTTTTTTGATGTATTGCTGGATCCGATTTGCTAGTATTTTGTTAAGGATTTTGGCATCTATGTTCATCAGGAATATTGGCCTGTAGTTTTCTTTCTTTGTAGTGTCTTTTTCTGGTTTTGGAATTAGAATTATGCTGGCCTCATAAAACGAGTTTGGAAGTCTTCCTTCTTCTTGAATTTTTTGGAATAGTTTGAGGAGAGTGGGTGTTAGTTCTTCTTTGAATGTTCGGTAAAACTCCCCCATGAAGCCATCAGGGCCTGGGCTTTTGTTTGCTGGGAGGGTCTTGATTACATCTTCAATTTCCTTCGTTGTTATTGGCCTGTTCAAGTTTTCTATCTCTTCCTGGTTCAGTTTTGGGAGACTATGTGTTTCTAGAAATGTGTACATTTCGCTTAGATTGTCGAATTTGTTGCCATATAAATGTTCATAGTATTTGTTAACGATCCTTTGTATTTCTGTGGTGTCAGTTGTTACTTCTCTTTCATTTCTGATTTTGTGTATTTGGGTTCTCTCTTTGTTTCTTGGTGAGTCTAGCTAAGGGTCCATCAATCTTGTTTATCTTTTCAAAAAACGAGCTCTTTGTTTCATTGATCCTTTGAATTGTTTTTTTGGTCTCCATGTCGTTTATTTCTGCTCTGATCTTTACTATTTCCTTCCTTCTACTTGCTCTAGGGTTTTCTTTTTGTTTGCTTTCTAGTTCTTTAAGTTGTGAGGTTAGGTAGTCAGTTAGAAATTTTTCTTCTTTCTTGAGGTGGGCCTGTAGTGCTATGAACTTCTCTCTCCAAACTGCTTTTGCTGCATCCCATAGATTTTGTGTTGTTGTGTGTTCATTTTCATTGGTTTCCAGGAAGTTTTTAATTTCTTCCTTGATCTCCATGGTAACCCATTCATTGTTCAATAACATGCTATTCAGCCTCCATATGTTTCAATGTCTTTGCATGTTCTTGTTGCAATTGATTTCTAGTTTCATACCATTGTGATCTGAAAAGATGCTTGATATGATTTCAATCTTTTTGAACTTGTAGAGACTTAGTTTGTGCCCTAACATGTGGTCTATCTTTGAGAATGTCCCATGTGCACTTGAAAAGAATGTGAATTCTGCAGTTTTGGGGTATAATTCTCTGTAGATATCTATTAAATCCATTTGATCTAGTGCTTCATTTAGAATTTCTGTTTCTTTGTTAATTTTTTGTCTAGATGATCTATCAGTGATGTCAGTGGGGCGTTGAAGTCTCCTGCTATGATTGTATTGCTGTCGATTTCTCCTTTGAAGTCCTCCAGAATATTTTTAATATATTTTGGTGCTCCTATATTGGGTGCATATATGTTTACCAAGGTTATATTTTCCTGTTGCATAGACCCTTTCAATGTTATGTAGTGGCCTTCTTTGTCTCTAGTTATGGTCTTCAATTTGAAATCTAATTTATCAGATATGAGTATTGCTATCCTAGCTTTTTTTTTCTTTCCATTTGCTTGGAAGATTTTTTTCCATCCCTTCACTTTCAACCTATGTGAGTCTTTTGTTGTGAGGTGGGTGTCTTGTAAACAACATATATATGAATCATGCTTTCTTATCCAGTCAGCTACTCTGTGTCTTTTTATCAGAGCATTCAATCCATTTACATTTAAGGTGATTATTGATATGTACTTACTTATTGCCATTTTTGTTCAGTGTGGTTATATTTTTCTTCCTATTTATTCTACTAATTACAGCAGTCCTTTTAACATTTGTTGTAGTGCTGGTTTGGTGCTAATATATTCCCTTAGCCTTTTTTTTTTGTCTGGGAAGCTCTTTATTTGACCTTCTATTTTGAATGATAGCCTTGCTGGGTAGAGTAGTCTTGGATTCAGATCCTTGTTTTTCATGACCTTGATTACTTCATGCCATTCCCTTCTGGCCTGTAGTGTTTCTATTGAGAAGTCAGCTGATAGCCTTATGGGGGTTCCTTTGTAGGTAACCTGTTGCTTATCTCTTGCTGCCTTTAGGATTCTCTCTTTGTCTTTAATTTTTGGCATTTTAATTACTATGTGTCTTGGTGTGGGCCTGTTTGGGTTCTTCTTACGTGGGGCTCTCTGTGCTTCTTGAACTTGAATGCCTTCTTCCTTCACTAGGTTAGGGAAGTTTTCTGTCACTATTTCTTCAAATATATTCTCCAATCCTTGCTCATTTTCTTCTTCTTCGAGGACTCCTATGATGCAAATGTTATTACATTTCCAGTTGTCCCACAGTTCTCTTAAGCTATCTTCCTGTTTTTTAATTGTTTTTTCCTTTTGGTTTTCTGATTGATTGGTTTTTTCTATTCTGTCTTCTAATTCACTGATCCGGTCCTCCACTTCCTCTACTCTGCTGCTCAGTCCTTCTAATGTGTTCTTTATTTCTGCTATGTCATTTTTCATTTCCACTTGGTTGGTTTTCAGTGTTTCTATATCTTTACTCATGATGTTGATGTCCTTATTCATGCTGTTTAGTTTCCTCAAGATCATGGCTCTAGAACTCTACCTCTGATAATTTGCTTAACTGCATTTCATTTATCTCATCTTCGGTAGAGTTCTCTTGTTCTTTCATTTGGGATCTGTTTCTTTGTTTCACTATTTTTTGCTATCTCAGTGGGTTTTGGAGCCTACCAAATTTTCCCTGTGGGTGTTGGTGTTCTGCTATTTGTGGCTTCCTCTACTGGGTTTGGATGAGGGTGGAGGGCCCTCCTTAAACACCACTGTCAAGTCTCACTTTCCTGGGTAGATTTTCAAGCTCAGGAAAGGTTCAGTTATGCTCTAGCTTTTTGCCTGGAGGCTATTAGCCTCCATTACTTGAAAAGCCTTAGGATCTCAGTTGAATAAGAAACTCCCTCAGGTGTTTATAGTGTAAGAGGATTTCCCCGAGGGTTGGGCCAATGCTGGTTGTTAATGAGCCTCAATTTGCATTTCTTTGCCTCACCTGGGAATCTCTGAGGGCGGGGCTGCCACAGCTCTGGGTGGAGCAAGCTGGCCACTGTCCTTTGTGGCCACGGCTCAGCACAAACTCTGAGCGCCCTCCAAATCCCAGGTGTCCCCACAGAGTTCCAGTCCAGTCTGCCCTCCCTCTGCCGGAGCCCCAGGTGAGTGGCTGTAGCTATTTAGTGCTCTGTCCTGGCCCTCTGTGCTGTGGAGCAGCTTGGGATCTTAACCCCGAGGGCAGGCGTGCTGCTCACAGCTAAGGCCACTGCTGTCCGTGGGCTCCCAGCCTGCCACCCTCACATGCCTCTGCAGATCCTACCAGGCTCATTCAGTGTCCCTGGTCATATGGTCCTCTCTTGCTTGTTTTCTGTTGCTTTTTCCCGATGATTTGTCTTTATTTTAGTTGTAATTCCCGTTTGGTCCTGGGAGATAGTCTGTGTAGCATCCATTCACTCCACCGCCATTTTCCAACTCCTTTCAGATGAAGAAATTCTTTAGACAAACACATGGTGAGTATGATACTTGTCTCGGCTAGGATGCATTTGGTACCAAATAAAAGAATATATCTGAATAATAGTATCTGGACAGATATTTGGTGTTTATTCACAAAACTAGGAATTGATGATCCCAGGTTTATTTATAGCAGTTCAACATTGTTAAAATCCCAGGGACTTTTCGGTTCTTCCTCTCAACTATATGCATCCTGCTAGGTTTTTGCCCCAAGGTCACAGTGTCTAAATGAGGAAGAGAAGGTAGGGTTCTTCTTTCTTCTTTTTGTGGGTCTCTATCAGGGAGAAAAATATTTCCCTGAAGTCCCTCCATGTATTTCATGTATCAAATACTGACTAAGACAAATGAGGTTGTTCAAACAAATTATGATAGGCTTTGATAATGTTAATTCATCTCTGTGGCCAAACACATTGTTTCTTGGACAAAATTAAAGTTTTGTTAGCAAAGAGGAAGGGATACATGGTTGTTAGTTAAGCCACTAATAAAGTCTTCCAAAAAAATAGAAAAGCAAATATTTATTGTGCCCATTGTATACAAGGTACTTTACAATCCAAACAATAAGACCATGCAATAATCTGTGACTATAAAACCTTCCGTTGTGTAAATATTAGAGTCAGAATTTTGAGTCAAATATTTCATGGATTTGATCAAATGTATCAAAAACAATGACCTTCAAGAAATGAAAAGCCCTATAAAGAAAAGTCACAAAAACTACAATACAATCTTGGTTTGAGTATAATATGGAAAGAATGGATTCTTGCACAGAAAAGATCAACTGTACAGTTGGTGACAGTATCTTTTATTACTACAATTGTTTAACCCTATTGGAATTGTTCACACACAGAGACACACTCTCTTTTAATAAGCAGTGGAATCAAGAGCTTCCTGTGTAACTTTTAGAAACTGATCCTCCTCAGTTTCTCAGTTGCAGGCAGGCAAGAAAATATCTCAAAATGAAATTGCCTCTGTACCTGGGAAACAACTATATGTATACTAGATTAAATCAGGGCACCAATTATTAAGTCCTTTTTTGCTTTCCTTGTGTTTCTGGGGTTTTGTAGACAAATTAAATACAAATCCCTTTAATTCTTACACACACATACACATCATTTAAAGGACAGTGGTGTCCTTCACATATTTTTTATTGTAACTTTTAATATTTTACTCTCATTTGTTCCCATTTTTGTTCTTCCATGATGCTCATATCAAATATGATTTTTAAGTATCGGAAAGTTATTTATAGATACTCAGCATACATCTTCTGTCTATAGTAGGACTCTTTCCCAAGTTCATTACCCCAAATAATGTGAACAAATATAACCACTAAAACCTCACTAGACAGAAAAGCAATGAAGTGTATGTCTGGTTTACTTGCCCCTTTTCTCCAGCTATGTAATGTCCCTTAATCACTTCCTAACCCATTGTGGCAGATGCTTTCAGTGTTTTGCCCAGATTCACTCAGACCCTTTACCTATTTTCCACACATAACCTCCTGCTGTGTTTTCCTCTTAAAAGCTGGCAGTTGACACCCATGGATCTTTGTTCACAGGCTGGCCTCTGCTGCCACAACCAGCTTTGTCTGAGCACAAGGAACGCCTGATGTGTACAGGAATTCAAAGGCTCCGCCTCTCCCGCCCCTGACGGGATGGCTCAGAGGTGGAAGCTGAACTATTCACAGAGTTCTGTGAGATTGAGCTAAAATTACCCTTTGTGGAAATGTGCCCCCTTTCTTACCTCCCTTCCTGGCCCAGTCCCATTTCCTAAATCCTTTAGCAGCTGTATTCATTTCCTGGGGCTGCTTTAACAAAGCCACAAACTGGGTGGAAATCTGTCCCAGTTTTGGAGTCTACAAGTTGGAGATCGAGGTAGGGTTACCTTTCTCTGAAGGCTGTGAAAGAGACTGTTTCATGCTTCTGGCCTAGCTTCTGGTGGTTTGTGGGCAATCTTTGGTGCCCCTTGACTTGTAGAAACATCTCCCTGATTTCACTCTTCATGTTCATGTGGTGTTCTCCCTGTTTTCAAGCCTGTGTTTAAATTTCCCCCTTTTTATAAGGACATTAGTTATACTGGATTAGGAAACTACCCTACTCCAGCCTGACCTCATCTTAACTAAGTAGATTCACAATGACTTTATTTCCAACTATAGCTACATTCATAAGTTCTGGAGGTGAGGACTTCATCTTTTGGGGAGACACAAGTGTTTCCTAATAAACCACTTTCAGATGAATTCTCATCTGAAGGTTTGCCTCTAGCAGACTCAGTCTGTCCATCAAGTTTTTAATTACTGTCTTTAGTTCAACTTAAGTTGTTTTTTTTTTTTATTTTATTGATTGATTTTAGAGAGAGAAAGAAACATCAACTTGTTGTCCCACTTATTTATGCATTCATTGGTTGATTCTTGTATGTGTCTTGACTGGGAATTGACCCCACAACCTTAGTGTATCGAGACTATGCTCTAACTGACTGAGCTACTGAGCCATGGTCTCAACTTAAGTTGATTTTAAAAATAAAAGGAATGTATTGCTTTGTGTAAATAAAAAATTCAGAGACAGACCCGACTTTAGGCGCCATTTCATTCAGAGATTCATGAGTTACTCAATAACAAATCTGTTTGTTTGTGTTTAGTTGTCAAATGATCTTTAGTTGAAATATTTTCCATTGTAGTTCTTGACTAGCCAGACAGCCTGCCTCACCGCTGGTAAGGTCATCTATGATGTCATGAGGGTGGCAGCATCAACATTGCAGCCACAGACTGGGAAGTCCCCAGGATCTCCTTAATGGGTCCATAGAGTTTTCTAGCTAAAAATGGATTCTGCATCTGTCAGTGAATGTTGACAATGTTGTCAAAAGTGATATTTCCACTCTACTTAATGTGGGTTTTTGTTGTAGTTGCTGCTGTTGTTTTGCTTCTTTCTGTCTCTTGGCAGTTCTTTGAGGGCTTTGATGATCAGAGTAGAGACAGAAAGTACGACCTCAGTCTGGGCCTGTAATCCTTAGACCCTTCCAATTACCCATTGCTTTGGAGATGTCCTCACCAACCTTTCTTGGAGACAGACCCAAGGAACCAATTTTGGGGGCCAGGGTAGACGTAGCATGACTTTCCTACCAGTGTACCTCCAGTCAAATGACTTTGATCTCGTTGGGGTTGAACTTAGGCAGTATGATGGATGCAAATGGTATCAGATGAACTGGATTTGAGATGAACAAAGAAAGTTGCACCTTGGCCTCCTCCAAGACGAAAGAAAAAATTAATAGCGAGTTTTTATTGAGTGCTGACTCTGAGCCAAGAAATGTATTCTGTTTTGGAGACATAACAGCAAAGCAAACAGAAACATTTTGGGAATTTATATTAAATTAAAAGAAGACAAAAATTTTAAAAAATGGTAAGATAAATAGTCATTAGATGGTGATAGGATTCTGGAGAAAAAAATCAAGCTCAGAAAAAAAAATCAAGTAGAGATTGGGTGAATGTATGTTTGGAGGAGTGTTTGTAATAACAGTTTGGTCTTGAAAGCTCTCACTCAAAAAGCAGCATGTGAATAAATACCTAGATACAATGAAGCAATAATCCATGAGAATATCTAGAGTAAATGGTATTCCAGGCAGAGTGAATAAGTAGCAAAAAACTCTCAGGTGGGAGTTTGCTTGAAATGCTAAGAAGCAGAAAGGAGGCCTTTTTGGACTGAGCAGAGTTGGAGAGTTAAGACAGACTAGAGAAGGGTCCAGAGAGCAGTGTTCAGAGCACACAGAACCTATTGTAAGAACTTTAGATTTGACTCTGAATGAGATGAGCAATTAGGGGATACTGAGCACAGAGGTAGCAAAATCATACACTTGAACAAGTTACTTGGCTGCTCTTCTGAGAACAGGCTGAATGGGAACAAGGGTGGAAGCAGAGAAACCACTTAGAAAGCTATTGCAATAAGCCGAGCAGGAGACTAAGGTGGCTTGGATGAGAGCATAGCAATAAATGTGCAAGTTGGTCAGATCCTGAATGATTTTAAAGATTAAGTCAAAGGATTTACTGGGAACTTTTTTTAAACAGTCTTCAAAGATGCATCTACATTTCTTTGTAGCTACATTTCTCTCTCTCTTAGTATGAGAATACCTGTTCATATCTTTATTTTTTTTTAAATTACAGTTGGTATACAACATTATATTAGTTCCAGGTATACAACATAATGATTACACACTTATATAACTTACAAAGTGACCACCCCGATAAGTCTAGTACCCATCTGATACCATACATAGTTATTACAATATTATTGACTATATTCCCCATGCTATACTTTATATCCCTGTGACTGTTTTTATAAATGGTAATTTGTACTGTACTTCTTAATCTCTTCACCTTTTCCACCCATCTTTCCAACCCCTCCTATCTGGCAACTGTCAAAATGTTCTCTGTATCTATGAGTTTGTTTCTGTTTGTTCGTTTTGTGAAATTATATGGCATTTGTCTTTTTCTGCCTTATTTCACTTAACACATCACATTTCTCTTTGACTTTTCTTAACTCAGCTATCAACAGTCAACCAACTGCAACTTTAGATTGCTTTTCTCATGATAGAAAAATTACTGCTTTAATGCTTCCTTAATAATATCCAAAAGGAAAAAGGGCTTCTCTTCCTCTAACTATTGCCAATAATATCCCTAGCTTCTCTCTGAATGAAATAATTTTGGTTACATTCACTATGATCAGAAGAATATCTTTTACCAGATGGCTTAGGTTTGACTTATGGGCCCATTCCTAAACCCTTAACTGTGGTGGGAAACACAGAATTTCCTTTAGTGCCTCAAACCAACTGTTGCTCATGAAGTGGTTAAAAATCACTAAACTAGCATGCTGGGAAATGAGAAAGAGGTAAAATAGATACTGGCAAAGCAAACACAATGTCTACTACAAATATAATTCTGTGGTCTAAAAAGTGTTTTCAACTATAGACCTATGGCTTCCTTAGCAAATGCAATCAAACATAAGCCAAGTCATCACAATGTAGTCCATGAAAATGCTTTGAAATGAGAAAAAGTGGATAAACATCACAGTAAATAAGCAGGGTATATTCATCCAGGTCAATCAATGATATCTTCAAGTCTTAAAGAAATGCTCATCCTATAATTGCCATATATGAACGTCTTTCTCCTTTGCTGAGCACACAGAGTCATGTATGGAAGAATGAGAAAGAAAATAAGAATTTAATCTGATATAATAATTAAATAAAGTGTTTATTACTTATACTTAACAGCTCAATTAGGCAATATGTCAGAGAAGGATGCCTTAGTCTCTGTCCTGGTTATGCTGTATTTGAATTACTAATCTTTGTTTGTATTGTTAATCTTTTGCCTTACTAAATACTCAAGTTTAAGAGTGATCTGGATTACTGATATTATCTTTGATTATGTTAGCCTCCTTTAAGATGTTGAGAACCATGGTTAACACAAATCCAGAAAATGAAAAAAGCCTTAGGTTGTCTGGAATTACAATATCATAATCCTTGACTGGTGATTAAATTTCTACCTGAAAACAACATCATTTAGTTTGAGTAACTCAATTCTATGTTAGTTTACCTTATACATCTCAGTGTTCTAAACAATTCAATATAAATGTTTTTATTCCAATTTTTCAGGTGGACTAAGTTATCTTGAAGACTTTCTGTGGTCATAGTCACCATAGTGCAGCGGTTCTCAACCTGTGGGTCACGACCCCTTTGAGGGTCGAACGACCCTTTCACAGGGGTCACCTAAGACATAACAGTAGCAAAATTATAGTTATGAAGTAGCAACGAAAATAATTTTATGGTTAGGGGTCACCACAACGTGAGGAACTGGATTAAAGGGTCACAGCATTAGGAAGGTTGAGAACCACTGCATAGTGGTAATAAAAAGTAATTCAAAATTATAGGTTCAAAGAGTGGAGTGGTTGTTGCCAGGGGCTGAAGAGACGAAGAAGTGGAGAGCTTCTTATCAATGGGCATGTTTCAGCTAAGCAAGATGAATAAGCTCTGGAGATCTGCTGTACAACAGTATACCTCCAATCAGCAGTAATGTATTATTCACTTAGAAATTTGTTAAGAGGGTAGATCTCATGTTAATTAAATATTCTTACCATGATAAAATACATAAGAAATAATGCCACCACCACCACCACCAACACCAGCAATAGCTGACTCATTCTCTATTAACTATGCACCAGGGGCTCTTCTAAGCACTTTTACACATTCAACTCATTTCATTCTCACAATGGTGTTATGATCCCCATTCTACAAATGGGACTGAGGCACAAAAAGGTTAAGTCCCTTGCCTAGAATTAAAACCGGTCACTTCAGAGTCCATAATTATAACTGCTATGCCTGTATAAAACTGTTACCTATTCTACTGTTTAATTTTTTATATCAAGAGAGTTATTATTGGAAGAAGTCAATATTTGTGGTGTTTCTGATTCTAAATCTAGCGGCAAACATTGAAGCAAAAATACTAGATTTAACATTTTAAAATATTTTAATGTGAGCTCTGTATTATTGACTTAATTGATTTTACTGTGTACAGCAGCCACATTAAAAATAAGGAATTTTCAAACAAATTGATTGTGTCTAACTTGATACAATTTGATGTAGTAAAATACAGAATACTTGAATCTCAGGGATAATGGATACTTTAAACACCCTAGTTTAAAATAAATATTTTATTTTGTTAAATTTTGTTACTTTACTCTTTATATTTTAAATTGAGAACTGTAACATATTTGAAAGGTTGTAAGACTACTACTTTAGACTTGGCTCTATGTTGTAAGATTATCTTTGAAATAAGGAGGGAGAACTGGGTTGTCTCTAATTTGCTTCTAGCTCTTACATTCATACATAAAAAAACTGATAAAATTTCTTTAAAATATATTTCAAAACATGATTATATTTTAATATTGAAAGGCATCTAAGTTGTACACATAAACATTTATTTATATATTTAATGTTTCAGGAAATGTATGAAAGTATTAATTTAAAATATAGCGTTCTCTATCTTAGACAAATGAGTGTTGATTTTAAAAAGATAGTAAGATTACATTCTTGATATGGAACACAAAAATCATCACACATTAATATTTCTTTTCTCCCATATAGTGTATATGAAGTAGTTGATTATCATGTATACTTCACCTTGACCTAAGAGCTTTAGCCACACTTTAAATCCCAGGACAGGTAAAATTGACACAGCACACCAAATACTGACAGAAATTCTGGCTTCTTTCTGATATGGCTTTGCATTTTATAACACTCACTGAGGGTAATGAGTCAAACTTTCATTACTTAACATAGCACTCATGTTGTCTGGAAAGTCTCAACGAAAACTTATAAGCAGCCTTAGGAAGGAAAGTTCCATATTTGGAGTTAATGTTTTGGATAATCATTCTGGTTGTATCTGCTGCCTGTGGGTAATTCATTTGATTTCATTTTTTATTTCCTTATCTATAAAAAGGAGATGAGGATGATGTTCACCAAACAGGGTTGTTGTTAGGAAGTCTCTAATAAGTTAAAATGTATGATCTCAGTAAATGAACAAAGTAATAGAATAAAGATCTCTCTCTCTTAAACACTAGATCTCTATATCTACTCAACTGGTCAATAAAACAACCCAAAATGTGTTACTCGAGTACTTATTATGTGTCCAAATAAAAAATAAATATATTTCCAACATGATGGCAGACTGAATTGGAATGGAAAAGTCTCCTGTTCAAATCTATAGATATATTTGGTAAAACATAGCAAATTTTAAACACATAACAACCTGAAATAAAAGAGATGAAAACCACCAGGTGACAGAAAAGAAGTAAACTCATGCCATTTCAATGAGGATATCAGTTGATGCTATGGAAATTTACAGAGGCAATGGGCCAGATATGATCCCTGGAGGTTAGGGTTTGTGATTTTAACAAACAGCAGGCAGCAGGAGATGAGACCTTGGACCAGAGTAAGGTAAGGATATGAAGCCCAGATGCCTGTACTAAGGTAATATACTGGAAGAGCTCATCTCCACTCTAAAATGGGGGTTGGGGGGAACCTCCTATCTTTCCCTTGGTCTTGCATAGCTTGCAGTTCATATTGATACTACTTGTGTAGAATAGTACTTTCAAGATTTGAAGTATAAAAGTGCACAAGTAGCAAAATTCTAGGGAGTCCAACAAAAAGCAATACTTTGCATTATGGAAAGTTTTATAACCCAGGGTTCATGAGATGCTCATAAGAAAAACAAAAATAAAACAAAACCCTCCACAGAATGTGAGCCCAGAAAAAAACTGATAAACCATGAAATTGGACCCCTAACTTACACCACTCACAAAATTTAACTCAAAATAGGTGAAAGTCTTAACTATAAGACATGAAACCACAAAACTCCTCGAAGAAGATATAGGGAAGAATCTCCACATTGGTCTTGGCAGTGATTTTTTTTTCAGGTATAACAAAAGCACAAATAACAACAAACAATCAACAAGTGGGACTAACTCAAACCTAAAAGCTTCTACACAGCAAAAGTAACAATCAACAAAATAAATATGCAACCTACAGAATGGGAGAAAAATTTTGCAAACCACATATCTGATAAAGGGTTAATACTAAAATACATAAAATACTCATACAACTCAATAGCAAAAAAAAAAAAAAAAAAATCCCCAAACAATCTGAATAAAAAAAAATTGGCAGAGGAACTAAATAAACTTCTTTTTCCCCAAAGGAAGACATCCAGTGGTGAACAGATACGTGAAAAGGTGCTCAACACCACTAGTCATCGAGGAAACGAAAATCCAAATCCAGGTGAGATATCACCTCAAATCTGTAAGAGTGACAACCAGCAAGATAAGTGTTGGTGAGGGTGTGGAACACCTGTGCACTGTTAGTGGGATTGTAAACTGGTTCAGCCACTGTGGAGAACAGTGTGGAGGCTCCTCAAAAAAATAGAAATGGAACTACCGTATGATCCAGCAACCCCAAATCTGGGTATATATCCAAAGGAAATAAAAACTGGTTACTGAAGAGATGTATGCATTCCCATGTTTACTGCAGCATTATTCACAATAGTCAAGATATGTAAACAACCTATGTGTCCATCAACGGATAAATGGATAAAGAAGATGTGACACATACGCATGCAAAATGGACTATTATTCAGCCATCAGAAAGAAGGAAGTCCTGCCATTTGCAAAAACAACAGAGATGTGCTTTCAACCTGGGTCCTAGAATGAAAAAGACATGGAGCAGAGCTGCTGGACAATGTCACATGAACGAGAAATAAAGCAGTGTTTGTGTAAGAACTGAAATTTGGAGGTTATTACCACACATACCATAGCAAAGGCAAAAGATATACTAGGTCACTAATGATGTCTACTACAATATTTATTATCTTATACAGATATATATTAATTTAATAATTTAATATATAAAAATCCTTACTACCATATCTGAATATAGTAGGATCTTGGTAAATAAGAAGCACTTGACTTTTTTTGTTGCTTATTCTCATCTATCTGCTTTCTTCTTCCTATCAGAACCTCACTTTTATCCAGGTGCTGTAGCCTGGCCCATGCAGCTCTCGTGGCTCAGGGAAAATGTTCCTATCCCAGTTCTGAGACAGTCCTGATTGTTTTAAGAGTCCCATTCCTCATTTTCTAGAATTGATTTAAAAATAGGCAAGTGATTCAATTCCAGCCAGTAAGAACTAGAGAGAAGTTTGGCAGAAGCTTCTAGAAAAAAATGTTCTTAACATTTAAAAGACAGTCCTGAAAAGCCATTCTTCCTCTCAAGTCATATGTCTGTGTATGAGCAAGAAAGGATATGGCTTTTTAATTGCAACTAGCAACCATCCAATCATCTAGGGTGCCTACAAGTAAAGACACAGAAAGAACCTGAGTACTTGATGGTGGTGTTTAGATATTAGGTCAACCCTGAGAACTTCTCGCCATCTGGAGCTTATATTATTCAAGCCAATGACTTTTCTTATTGGTTTAACTAATTTGAGTCACATTTTCTGATGTCTATAGCCCAAAGCATGCTAAGTTCCATAAGATAGATATTTTTATTATCGAACTTCCCATTAATAGACTTTTATAGATTTTTGACCCTCCTCTGTTGTATTTTTGCCATAAGGAATAATTTGCAAGGCAACTGATGTTCATTCTCTTCCATTTGTCTAGAATACCCTCTTCACCCATTTGAATGATTGATTCGGGCCTCAGGTAAAGCCTTTTAAAACTTTGGCTTCATATATTTTATAGTAATAAAAATTTATGATGCCACACTAACAGATAATGCTGTTCAACTACAATTTCCTATGCTTTTACAAATGCACCCTCATATTTTCAGCATTTTTGAAAACTTTGAGAGTATATCATACCAAATGAAGTATAACATCGATAACTATCCAAGAATGTTACTATTTTATTCAAAATGTATACCATTTATGTTTTGCATATAATATTCCCTGTGTGAACAGAATACTATATCAATTGACTTAAGTATAAACTAACCACATAATTAATTTGTTTTAAACTAAATCCACACAAACTCCCCATGAATCAGTTAGAATGATTTTGATTTCATGTTAGAGAATGACCAACTAAAAGTGGCTTAAAATGTTTGTTTGTTTTTTCTATAATAACAAAATATCTGAAGCTAGGTGGTCCCAGAATTAATTCAACTGGTGAACAATGTCAGGGGGCTAGGTCAGTCTATCAGTGATTCTCTTGGCTTTTCTTCATGGTCCAAAGATGAGTGCCATAGTTTCACATGACTTTCTCAACTTACAACATTCAAAGTCAGAAGCAATGGAGGTTACAAGCCTTTAATACACACACACACACACACACACACACACACACACACACACACACACACATATATATTCTATCTTTTTGTACAGAAAGGAAGACAGATATTCCCCCAGAAAATCACAGCAGGTTATTTCTTCCAATTTATGGCAAACCCAAAGCAGGCATGGGCCAAGTGTTATCATGATAGACTGGTCATCCTTCCCTACTTTCCCTTATATTGATGCTCAATATCTGAACAAAATTTGGGATCTCTTGATAAGTAAGAAGAGAATAATGACTGAGCATAGTCAATGAACAATATCTGTCTGTTACCATCTCCTATATGAAGTGTAACTTAACTCTTTCCCTGAAAAAAACTCTACAAAATCTACCACTGAATGCTCTAGAAAATCAGAGTTATTGTCACCTACTTCTAAAGACAAGTGGGTTGTTAGCACAAACCAAGGGAACAAGGGAAGAACTAGTGTGAAAACCAGTCTCTTCAAATCAGCCACCTGTGGTAGAAAAGGTGCCCTAATCCAGTGTATTCAACACTGTGATTTAACAAATAATATATATTTCTTAAAATAATGACATTTTTATAAAAATAGAAATGCATAAACTCAAAATGAGAATTCTGATGAAGAGTAGTGCAGATGTAACATGCATGGATAGTGGATAGATGGATAGATAGTAGATGGACCAGCACTAATCCTCAATTCAACAGTGTAAGTGAGCTAAGGACATATTAGAAGTGATATCTGAACATACTGAGGTGACAAAGAGCAAGATTTAAAAGAAATACAAATCCCTTTGTACAAGTAATGCTCATATCATTTCTCTTTAAATTTTACTCCCAGCCCCTAATTAAAACAATCCAACTTTGGTAGTCCCTTCTTTCTAATATCTTTTAACCTATTTTCTTCTCTTACTCTCATAAATCAATTTCTTCATTTATTTAGTCTACTAACACTTATTGAGCATATACTGAATGTAAAGCATAGTGATCCGTGATTTAAGAGTATAATGATGTAAAGAACCAAGTCCATTCTGTCAATTACTCTCTTCATTCCCCAATTCTGTTCCTTCGGGTTTCCAAAGTATTAACACATCGTGCTTAAAACTTATCAGAGAAGAGGAGTGCTTTTTATCTTAATGTTCCTGTTTAAGATCTTCGTTTTATTTACTCCATGTGTGTACTTTTTATTCTACAATGAGCATCCTCTTTGACATATTTAGAGAATATATATATTTTTAAGGTTAATTTATAATGGTAGCTCTAGAACCAGGAACAACCTCTCTTGTTATTTGTTCTCATAGTGCTTTCTCCTTCATAGCACTTACCACAACAAGACACATTTGGCTTGATGTCTGTCTTTCCTACTAGCCTAGAATCTACTTGAGGGCAGTCAGAATCTTTTCATTCATTACATCTGCAGTACCAGGAACAGTTCCTTAAACACTGTTAGGACTTAATCAGTTTTTGTTGAAGAAATAAGTGAATGAATTAATAACCCGATTCAACTTTACCATCTCCATTCTCCACGAATCAGTGACTGACTTATATTAATGCAACAAATACTCATTAAACAAAGATTTAATGAGTACAAGCTACATGCCACGAAATGCCAGCTCATGATTTCAAGGAGCTCACAGTACAGTGAAACTTATTTTATCACATATGAAAACTTGATTTTGAATTTTTAAAGAGGTTACACTGGTGCCCCATGACTACTCTCATTCATACCACTCCTTAGATATTATTATTTTTCTTTGAGTATATAAAATGTAATAGGAACATAATGAAGTTGCTTTATTTTAAAATCAAAGAAACACGATACTGTCTGTGAAAAAATTATGCAGAGAATACAGAAACTGGAGGAAAGCATTTGGAAGAGGAAAAAGTCATGCCAGTGGCAGGCAAAGCCACACGTGACGTCACACGCTCAGGAAGTGGAAGGTGGGGAATCGGAAGCGCACAGGAATGAAACACACATGTCAAGTATAAAAGTGATCATCACAGTCACACAGATGATATTTCTTTCTAATCAAATAATAGAACCCATTAGAATTTTTAATTTGGAAATGTAGTATTTTAATATTATTTTCCAAATAGCCTTCTCGTGCTTTGAGAGTTTACTCGAGTGCCAAATTTTTAGAGATTCCTCTAACTAGAAGTAATCCTATCCTGCCTACTACACAGAATTGTTAGAAAGGGTAGTAAGTAGAGAATAAAGTCAAGGGAGGATGGGAGAACAGACATGTAGATCATATAATCATATATGGATTTATTGATCAAATGTATTAATCAGTTAATAGTCATTAGTATTTATACTTAATAATAAATAAATATTTCCCTACTTGAGCACTCACAGTGCACTTTAATGGTACTTCTTTAATGTTCCTTATCATTCTTTTCCTTGTATCTATGCTTTTCTTCTCTATTATATTATAAGAATAAATTTCATAAATCATTTTGTACCTTACAACATTACATTGAACAGATCGTTGCCTATAAAAATAAAACCCAAATCACTGAATTGACCTTTATTAGTGTTTTTATTATAAACAAATGGCCACAAATTTGACTTCACCTTCACATCAACCAAAGCAGGATTTGGTGAAATTTAACAAATTTTAATTTAGTCATAGTTCAAACATCTAATTAACCCTGTGCAGATATGTACTTTTCTAAATTTGGTTGGGGATCATTAATGTACTGTAAAAGTTCACTAGATGATACATATTTATTCCATAAATCAACAAACACAATTCAATGACATCCATGTGACAATACTTATTGAGAATGGAATGGTAAATATGATAGACACTCTTCCTGCCCACATAAAGCTTATGCTTTACTGTGGAAGGCATTCACTATTTGTAGTTATAATGCCTTTCATAGGAAAGTGACTGTTTTTGCTTCTAGATCAAATTAACATTTAACTGTGAAGATTAATGGCAACTATTAGCTATCACTTATTGAGCCTTTACCATGTGTCAGGGACATGTTAAGCACTTATTTAGGTATTGTTTTATTTGATACAATAATATATTATAGACACTGTGGTACTGACAGTTTGTGTTTTTTTAAATGCCAAGATACAGAAAATGTTTGCAGAACCAGGATATGAACCTAGACCTTCGTGACTTTATTGCCTTGTTCTTATCCTCATAACCAGTGTACTTCCTGCCAGTTACCTCTTTAGTGTATCATCTGGAGTTTTGTACATATTAATTAATTTGGTATGGCAGGGAGAAGTATAGGTTCTTGGGGCTTGTCCTGTTCATTTTCCCCATGTTGTTTGGGACTATAAATATCTGTACAACATCCAAGATCCAAGTGTTACTTGATGTAATATTGAAAATGAATATTTGAATGACTATCTTTCAAGAGGGCAATAAAGAGAATAACTAGGATTTAAGACTACTCAAAGATAGTCCAAGGATATTACATTTTGTGAGGATAATACCTAATTGTTCTAATTAACTGTTATTTCAAGGTTCTTTTTGTATTCTCTCTTAAACACTTGTGGTTGCTTGGACTGATTATAAAAATGTAATTTAAGGTATCGTGTCTTAAGTTGACAACATCTTTTTACAAAGTTAAAAAACACACACAGAGAAAAGCTCAGAGGCTCAGTTTTTCCTCTCCCCATGATGTACACAGAATATTGCCCAAAACTTCAAGGGCAATGCTTTTATGTCAGAGTTTATGAGGGGGTCAACAATGATTTCTCTGCTAACCACTCTGTCCCCATGCACACTACTCATAAGATACCTCCACTACCCAAGCTAAGAACAGGACTAGAGCAGCTTCTCATGTTCTCTGGAGCATATACTCTGATGTGAGTATTCTCCACAACTGCACACATGTATACTCTTCCTTAGGAGAATTTTATGGTCTCCCGAACTTTGTGGTGCCACTTGGGTTACTATTTGACAGTGAGCAATTTTCAACATAAATTGGCAGGGACTTAGAAATCTTCCCTCCTTTATGAAAAATACACCTTGTCTGCAAAGGGGTGGATTATTGAGTGTTTTGTTCTTCCTATTGAAGTATTCATTTAGAACTGATCATGTTCTGCCATAAATTATTATTTACTTTTTCATACATATAACATATATGTAAGTTGATCATCATCCTCAACAAAAGATTTTCTACCTTTTTCATCTCGTGGAACACATAAACTAATTACTAAAATTCTGCGGCACACCAAAAATATATTTTTTGCCAATCTGACAAAAAATAAAATAGGTATAATTTTGATTCATTCACACCGGACAGCTATTGTGTTGGCTATTGTCAGTTTTTACTTGACAACCCAGGGGATAAGAGGTCAGTGCCCCTGACTAAAGAGTCAGGGATTGCATGTTTTAAAACTTCTTGCAGCACACCAGTGTGTCTGCTGCGGCACACGGGTTGAAAATCGCTGCCCTAAACTGATTTTCTCTCCCCCACTCCAGAAGCAGGTATGTGGCTGTTGATTCCTTCAAAGCTCGCTATAAGAAATCTAAGCATTTCCTCAGCTTAGCCCTTTCTGTCATAATTTGAAAGTTATGGGGCTGAATTACATTTTGACATTTGATTCCCATAATCTCATCATCAGATTTTCTTCCCCAAACTATGTCATTCCCTGGGATCTCTTTCATAATTCTGCAGCAAGTAGTGTCCAGTATCCCAGTCCCTGCCTCCCTCTTCGATTTCCCGTTCATGTCAATTGTCAGCTCTGCCACTGAACATTTTCTTTTGCAGAATGATAAATCCAGTATGAACTTCTACCCTAAGCTCTCACACTCATGTCCATTCCAGTCCTCAGAAAAATAACAGTAATGATAATACACTCATCCAGCTACCATGAATCATCATCACATCCTAGAAAACAATGAGAATCATAAATAATTTTCATAGATTTGTATATATTTACCCCCCCTTAAGAACTGAACATACTTCAAAGGTTGCACTCAACATCTGTGTGTCATTCTTAACTTTTTTGTATGCGGTAAACACTCTTCCTTATGTTGTTTTACTTGTTAAGATAGAATAGGCTGTATGGGAAGGTGAATTAGTAAAAAGAAAATGTCCTTATCTCCAGTGCTTCTGGAAAGGGGTATATTATTGAGTTTTTTTGTTACTGGAAGGAGAGAAATCAGTAGTGCATCTTTGTCAGGAGATTTTCAAACATCATCTAAGTGAGCTCACTGGACTTGAAGCTCCTGAAAGCCAGAGATTTGCTGTTTCATCTTCATGGGAAAAGTCATGGGAATGTAGAAGCAGAAAGATAAGAGTTGCATGACTGCTCCACTGTGTGGTGAGGAAAGAAGGACAAGGACGGGGAAGCAGGAGAGCAGGGGCACACGTCCCTGTTCCTGCCTATGTAGCAGATTTTCACCGATACACGGCTCAGGACGAGAGAAACAAAGGAAAAAAATTGATCAGTGGGACTACATCAAACTAAAAAGCTTCTACCCAGCAAAAGAAACCAGCATCAAAATGAAAAGAGAACCGACTCTCTGGGAGAACATATTTGCCAATGACACATCTGATAAGGGGTTAATATCCAAAATATATAGAGTACTCATACAACTCAACAAAAGGAAGACAAAGAATCTAATTTAAAAATGGGCAGAGGATCTGAATAGACAGTTCTCTAAACAGGGCATACAAATGACCAGGAGACATTTGAAAAAATGCTCAACATCTCTAATCATCAGAGAAATGCAAATTAAAACAACTATGTTGAAAGCTGCCAGAATAGCTGCCAGCAACAAATCATCAAACAACAGGTGCTGGCCTGGATGTGGAGAAAAGGGGACTCTAGCACACTGGGAATACAGACTGATGCAGTCACTATGGAAAACAATATGGTGTTTCCTCAAAAAATTAAAAATGGAACAACCATTTGACCCAGTGATCCCACTTCTTGGAATATATCCTAAAAAGCCTGAAACACCAATCAGAAAGAATATATGCACACCTATGTTCATAGCAGCACTATTTAAATAGCTAAGATCTGGAAACAACCCAAGTGTGCATAAACAGATGAGTGGATAGAAAAGCTGTGGTACATATCATAATGGAATACTACACAGCTATAAGAAAGAAAGATCTCTTACCTTTTGAGATGACATGGAGGGACCTGGAGAGTATTATGCTGAGCAAAATAAGCCAGTCAGAAAAAGACAAGTACCACATGATCTCACTTATTTGCGGAACATCAATGAACAAAATAAGTTGTCGACCAAAATAGATCCAGAGTCATGAAAGTAAGGAACAGACTAACAAACCTCAGAGTGATGGGGGTGGGAGGGGTGTGAAAAGATAAACCAAAGAACTTATGTGCATATATGCACAACAATGGACACAGACATTAGGTTGGGGAAAGAAGGAGGGGAGTGGGAGCAGGGAGAAGGGGGTCAATGGGGATAAAAGGAGGACATGTGTAATACTTTCAACAATTAAAAAAAAAGAAAGAAAAGAAAAGCTATTTATGTTGCACTTTGATTTACCTTGCCTGAAAGATAAGTTACGCAAATTTAAGGCAAAAAAATACGCTTTGGGTTCTCGGAGTGGCATCATCAGAGTCTAGAAGAAGAAATAATGAACTTCTTCCCTAGAAAAACTCAAATTTGAAATGAAGCCTACCTCTGGATGCAAATAAATGATTAGCATCACACTGGGGCAAGATAGCTGATAATGGCATCAACTATATAGGTTGTTGAATAAATATCATCAAGTGAGTGAAGTTTTTTCCCTTTTTCCCTTTCTTTAAGAGACTCCAGTGCCCACGCCGGTCCCTGCCAGTCAGGCAGTTTATATTTTATTTATATTTTACATTGTACTTACAGTGTTTTGCACATATTATGTATTCATTAAATGTGCTAAAAAATAATTTCATACCATTAACCATATATTTAATAAAAGTAGAATTTGAAAACAGAACTCAAAAAGCTTTAAGTAGCCATTCTTATGGAAACCAGCTAATGGCACAAAATTTCCAAAACATAGGCATATTAATGAGCATAGAAAACACAATGATGAAAGTACAAACAAAAAGAAATTTTTACTGTGATCATTTCGGTATAGATTATAGCTGCAAAGATATTGAAACACACATTGTGGGTAATATAAACAGGCAGTTCCATTTTAAATTAAGGAATGTTTAATGTGATAACTCTGCTACCTATAAAATTTTGATGTATTTCCAAGGAAGTAAAATAATCTCTTTAAATTTAATGTTAGCATAAGCATGGAAATCTTAAATTAATCACGTGCGTGCTTTAGGGAAATAAAATATATCTTGACATATTTATAGATATACAATGTATAAAGGTTCTGCCCTGGCCAGGTAGCTCAGTCGGTTAGTGTTGTCCCAATACACCAAGGTTGTGGGTTCATTCAATCAGCGAGTGCATGAATAGGTGGACCAACAAATTGATCTCTCTCTGTCTCCTTCTTTCCCTTCCTCTCTCTCCAATAAAAAAAGAAAATACATAAAGGTTAAATAGCAATTGCATTTAAAATTATAAAATACCTGGTTAACATCTGCATCCTGATCCAGTACCTATTTATATAATCAAACTAAAA
The DNA here is from genome assembly GCA_030848825.1 of Tadarida brasiliensis. Taxonomy (NCBI): domain Eukaryota; kingdom Metazoa; phylum Chordata; class Mammalia; order Chiroptera; family Molossidae; genus Tadarida; species Tadarida brasiliensis. The sequence goes on from CM061264.1 coordinate 52,886,277, forward strand.
ACCACATTGACTGTTTTAATGCTGTAAATAAATTACATTCATAATGATTTTCATTTTAAAATGCTTTGTAGTATATAAACTACTATTGAGAAACAAATACAATTTGTTTTTACTTGAAAGCAAATATCAAGCTAAAGACAAAAGACTGACAGTGAGCTAGCTGTACTTAATTTTCCTTTCTTGTGAAGGAACAAATACTCTAAGTAACCTAAGCTCAGAGACACTGGTCTATGGCATTTTCAAGGAACAAAACTAAGAAAATTGTATTGAGTTTAAAGATTACACTATGTCAACTGTTAGTGTCTGGTGGGAAGAATGGGTTTATCAAAAACCCTTTGGCTATGTCTAAGAAATGCCAAATTCCAGTCTGAACACTAAAACATCCCTTTTAATTTACTGGGTGAAAGTTAGTTTGTTGATATGGTTTAAATCCAGGAGGATATCAGAGATTTCTCAGATCTGTGAACTTTTTCTTTGTAGAGAAGTGAGGTGAAGGAGCTTGAGGATTGTGGAGATATGAAATGAATTGAGAAAAAAACTTCAGCAGGTTTCCCTTGTACCACTGTTCCATGATACTTAACTAAACACTTTTCTATAGGGAAGACTTCGATTTTTATATTTTTACCTCATATCTGGTCATTTTCTTGCTGCAAATAAACACTATGGTGAAATGAGACTGTCTTGCCCATCTGTAGATGATAAGGAAAATCATCTGCATTTCATATTTTCATAAAAAGTCATAATGCTTAAATTCAATTTAATAAGCATTGCAGATAAACGAATCAAATAATGAAATGTGCTTATCTATTAGATTGAGAGGGTTCAAAAGATGATGGGTACCTAGGATTAACAGTGTGAAAAACAAGAATTTTGGTATACAATTGGTGGCAACATGAATTAATTTAACATTTGAGGAGGGATTTTGGTACTATCAAACTTCTGTATATGTATAGTTTTCATATTGTCAATAATATTTCTAAAAATACGTCACAATATTTTGCATTCAGATCCTCTGCCCTTTTTTAAATTAGGTGTGTGTGTGTGTGTGTGTGTGTGTGTGTGTGTGTTAAATTGTATGATATCCTTATATCCTTATATACTTTTAATATTAACCCCTTACTTAATGTATCATTGGCAAATATCTTATCCCATTTAGTAAGTTGTCTTTTCTTTTTTTTTTTTTATCCTCACCCAAGGACATTTTTGCATTTACCTTCAGATAGAGCGGGAGGGAGAGAGGGAGGAAGAGAGAGAGAGAAACATCGATGTGAGAGAGACACATCAAGTAGTTGCCACCCACACGACCCCAACCGGGGCTGGGGACGAATTGCAACTGTGGTACATGTCCTTAGTGGGAACCAAACCCGGGTCTCTCTGGTCCTTGGGCTGATGCTCTCACCGCTGAGCCAAATTGGCCAGGGCATCTTTTCTATTTTTTGATGGTTTTTCTTCACTGTAGTAAAACATTTTAGTTTGATATAGTCTAGTTTGTTTATTTTTGCCTTTGTTGCCCTTGCCCAAAATAACATATCCAAAAAAACATTGCTAAGACCCATGTCAGAGAGTCTATATGTTCTTCGAGAAGTTTTATGGTTTCAGGTCTTACATTTAAGTATTTACTTTGTTTTGAGTTTATTTTTGTATATGATGTAATAAAGTGGTCCAATTTCACTTTTTTACATGTATCTGTCCAGTTTTTTTAATACAATGTATTGAAGAGACTGTATCTACCCCACTGTGTATCATTACCTTCTTTGTCACAGATTAACTGACCATATAAGTGAGGATTTATTTCTGGGATTTCTATTCTATTCCATTAATCTATCTATCTGTTTTCATGCCAGTACCATACTGTTTTGGTTTTATAGCTTTGTAGTATAGTTCCATGTCAGGGAGTGTGATACCCCCCACTTTGTTCTTCCTCAAGATTTCTTTGGATATGTGAGGTCTTTTGTGGTTATTTTTTAACACTATAATGTGTTAGTGAACTGATTTATATTATTTTTGTAAAAATATTTAATTCTTCTTAGCTGATTCTTTTTACTTATATTTTATCCAAGATAATCTTCCTGTTGGAGTACTGGCATGATAAATTTAGTCTGAACTGCTTATGAGAGAATTGCCAGTATGGTATAGCACTAGATAGAGCAAGGTCTTGTGATTTCACAGCCTGTTTTCAAGACATGTGTGGTGTGAAAAAAGTGAAAGATGCTATCAGGGATCTAAGCATGCTTAAGAATTAGTAGCCCAAAAAGAAAAGATAAAGAAAAGTCAAAGACATTTTGAAGAAGAAGAAGATAAGGTGCCTTGTTTCCCTCTATATCAATACTGATTATGAAACCACAGTAATTTATGACAGTTTTCCATTGAGGCAGTATGGAGAAGCAAATGGAACTAAACACACATCCAAAAATTGACCAATGAGCTGGTACATCATAGGGGAGGTGGTAGTATGTAAAATCAGTTATCTCATGAGGAAAAAAATGAAAACAGAAACAAAAATTAATCCCTTACACCAAATATAGAATCAATTTCAGATGGTTTAAAATTTGAAAGATAAAAGATCAAATTACAAAGCTTTTAGAATACAATGTAGAAAAATATATTTACAATCTTGGGGTAGTAAAATTTTCTTAAACTAAATACAAAGCACATATTAAGTAAAGTGCTGATAAAGTTGACAATATTAAATTAAAACTTATTTTCATGAAAAATACACCACATTAAGAGTGAAAATAAAAGTTGAGTTATAACTGACAGAGGACTAGAATCTAGGACACACACACACACACACACACACACACACACACACACACCAAGAAAACCCAGTCTAACAATGAGCAAAATATGTAAACCAAGCAATTTATCTTAGAAATGTGGATTGTTAATAAACCTATGAAAAGGTGCTCAATCTCATAAATAACCAGAAAAATATGTATTTAAACCATAATGAAATACCATTTCACACCCTCAGACTGGACAACATAAAAATGTCTAATAATTCCAAGTACTGCTAGGATACTAATCAAGAAAAACTCTTATAAATGATAGCAGGAATGTAAACTGCTTGACAACAATTTAATATTAAATATATTCCATAACCCAAGAAATCCATTTTAGGTGACATATAAACTAGAAAAACTCTCATAATTATACATAAGGAGATATAAATAAACATGTTCATAACATGTACTTATAAAAACAAAAATTGTCGCCCTGGCTGGTTTGGCTCAGCGGTTAGAGCATCGGTCCGTGGGCCAAAGAGTCACGGGTTTGATTCTGGTCGAGGGCATGTACCTCAGTTGGGGTTCAGTCCCTGACCCTGGTCAGGGTCATGAGGGAGGCAACCAATCGAGGCATCTCTTTCACATTGATGTTTTTTTTTCTCTCTCTCTCTCTCCCCCCAACCCTCTCTCCCTCCCACTCTATCTGAAAATCAATGGAAAAATATCCTTGGATGAGGATTTAAAAAACAAATTATCATCAGAATGTTAACATAGTAAATTCATACAATCAGCTATAATGTGGCAGTAAAAATTAGTGAACCAGAGTGACACACATCAAGATTCTCACAAACACAATTTTTTTTAAATCAAAAGTAAGTTGTGAAAGAATACATATTGCATTATATCACTTATGTAAGGGCTAAATTTCCAAAGCAATACAAAAAGATTTTTAACAGTAAAAGTGCATGAATCTTAGGAATATATAAATGTACAAATAATACAAAATTTAGGAATGAGGTTACCTCTGTGGGGTGAGGGGAGCAGAAATAGAGGAATAGGATTGAAACTTTAACTTTTCTTCTTCAGGTGCACGGTGGGCACATCAGTGTTCATTGTATTTTGTATATCATAAATATGCAAATTTATATTTAAAAATAAAAATTATGGAAATGAGTTAAAATCCACAATAAAGAAGTGCTCACTTTAGCTAGAACAGATTATTTTATCTGAAAGATTAGCTCCATGGTAAAGGCCATCTAACTAATTTGAAGAAGAATCTTCATGAATTTCACTTCCTATTCAGAGCTTCTCCCCTGCTTTTCAAAAACTAACCACAGCAATGCAGCATGTCCTACCTTCATGGTATCTCACTGATACTAACCCTGTCCTACCAAGCTATGAGCTCTTCACACCCCTATCTCCATACATCAAACTTGAACCATGTTTTTATTTCCCCAAGGACTAATATCTAATTAAGTCAATCCTGTTAACATATTAACAGTTGGTAAAGCTAAAATTGTTGTGCTTTCTATACATAGTTATATTTTAACCAGGAACTGACAAAGATTAAATAATTTAAGGCAAAGGTGACACTTTGGACTTTCGAAGAGAAAGACTAGGAAGATAGTGGCACTTGGTTGTTTAATATCACTATATGTCCTTTTAAATTTCAAATAAGGCCCTGGCCGATTTGGCTCAGCGGTTAGAGCATCAGCCCGCAGACCAGAGAGTCCTGGGTTTGATTCCCGCTAGGGGCACGTACCTCAGTTGCAGTTTGTCCCCGGTCCCGGTTGGGGTCGTGTGGGTGGCAACCACTCGATGTGGCTCTCTCACGTCGATGTTTCTCTCTCTTCCTCCCTCTCTCCCTCCTGCTCTATCTGAAGATAAATGCAAAAATGTCCTCTGGTGAGGATTAAAATAATAATAATAATAATAATAATAATAAATTTCAAATAAGGTTAGTTCTGCTTGTCCTAGGAACAGATTATCATTTCAAAAATTCTAGTGATGAAAATCAAAGTAATTAAAAATTTACAAATTTTTATAGGCTTAATGTCTAGTCATTCACAGATGTAGTCTGAACAGGTAATTTGTTGAAACTAGCTTGATCTGATTTTTGAAGTTGTTACTGTTTTTAGTGTTGGACCTCTGCTTGAATGACAGCCTAAGGATATTTAACATTCCTCTTTCTTGCTTCAATTTTCAGATAGTCATCTGTATTTCCAGAGGGTTGATGACAGGGCAACTTGGAGCGTAAAGTCAGCATCTGCATTTGCATTTCAATAGTTCCATAATTCTATGAAACCATTCAGATCTCTTCAATATGCCTCATTGTTTAAATAGTGAAGGTGGCCAAATTTTGTTCAAAATTCATAAATCTTAGGGAAAAAATTGGGCCATTGTATCCAAAGCCTATTCTTCAGAGGATACTCTTCTCCTTATTTTTTTAATGCTAAAATCATATTTGTTAGAACCCATAGGCATTACCTCACATCTGCATATATTTAAAATCTTTTATCTTTTTGGATCTTTGTGGCCTGAACTTGTGGTTCTAGGGTAAAATAAAAAGCAAAGGAGACCATATGATTTAAAATATATTATAGGAGAATCATCAATTTTTAATTTAGGGTTCCAAAAAACATCTCTCTTCCCACTGAACAAGAATAAATTTGTTTTCACTTAGAAAAACAAGTACATTTAAGAGGTGGAAGATAATGCCCCATTGGTAGGTATATTGCCAGTTTGCAAGGATCTGTAGTTATCCATAACTGGCTGTGATATTGAGCAGAATTTCTGTCAAATATTTAGGTTGAAGGGGATGCATCCTGAAGTTAAAATATGAAATTCCGAGTTCAAGTGCAGGGCAACTGGGTACCTTTCTGAGTTGAGCCTTTGTGCCCTTTCTGTAAGTGTGGATAACGTTATGAACCAAATAATTTTAGGAAGGGATTGAATGAAAGACTATATGTGAAAGTTCTGTGCAAAATATATCTGAAAGAACTGGAAGCTTAAAGAGAATTGCTACAATTGTATAATTGTGATGTCAGGTTATTTATTTATTTATTTTATTTTTGGGTAGATTTTTCTATTAGTACCTAAATTTTTTCATATCACTCCACCCAGCTGAGACACTGAGATATGACAAAATGTTTACAAGGAAAAAACTATGGGTGGAAAAAAAAAAAGCTCCACAGAAAATTTAAAAATTTGTCCTTTTGACAATTTTTTTCATCTCCTTGCCATTTCATAACCCTTTCTTGGTCGTGTTTTAAAATGATTTGGCTTTTTAAAATATACTCTCATTCCTTATTCCATGAAAATCATGAAATACTGGGAGGCTGGCCTTACACGTCAGCCACCCTCATGGCCCAGATTAAGTGGAAAATAATCCTCATTCTTGGTACTCTGTAGACTGGGTGTCAGACTCCAAAGTCTCTTCCCAGAGAATCCCTAACAGCCAGAAAAGATGTTTTGACCTTGAAGATTTCAGCATTGCAAATCTAAGAATGATAGCAAGTGCATTTTCTTTTTGGTGAACTGTGAGTTTACATCCACCCGCATGGCAATCGAATGCCATGCAGTCTGACTGTATTACTATTGTAGAACTAAAGGGAAGATTGCTTCTCTTCCCTAACAGGGAAGCAAAACCTAGAGCCTATATTCCGCAAGAGAATGATTCCAGGATAATAAAGCCGTTTTCAAGGAGAGAATTCAGCAGATGGGTTTAGAGAATAAAGGAGGAATCTAAATATAGTACTAACTTCATCAATATGTTTCTTAACATATAGCTGCTTATGAGAGTTTCAAAAGAAGTGTGTGAGAATATAATGTGCGTGTGTGCCTTTATGTGAGGGAGTATATGAGTGTGAGTGTGAGTGTGAGTGTGAGAGTGTTCATGGCAGGAGGAGCATTGGTGAAAGCACGAAGGGTAGTTGGGAAACCCCTTAGCTTTTTGCGCACTCCCAGGGCAGCAACCCCGGTCCCCAAAAGAGAAAGGAACGTAAGAGCAGGCACAAAGGTCGCTGCCTTGACTGATGTGAAACGACCAACCCACAAGCTGAGACTTTTCTCCTTGGCAGCCAACAACCTGCAGCAGGAAAGGCGGGCGGGGGAGGAAATCCCGAGGAGGCGCTCCTGGCCGCCTCTTTGCTGAGATAGCAGGAGCAGCAGCCTGCGGAGCCACGAGCGCAGCGTCACTGAGCTGGTGCGGGTGCAGAGGCGCACAGGCAGGCGCAGAGGCCGGGAGCCGCTTCTGCTGCCGAGGCGCCGGCGCTGCAGGACCGTGCGCCGTGCGAGCGCCCCGGCCGGTCCGGCAGCGGGAGGAGCCGGCGGTCCCGCGCTGCCAGGGGCCGAGCCTCCAGCACCTGCCTCGCGCACAGGGGGCGACAGAAGGAAGCCAGAGGGCTCGGCCTGTTGTCCCATTCTCTAAAAGCAGCCTGTGACAGAAGCTGGAGAAGGCGAGCATTTCAATTCTCCGCTGGACTGGGATTTTTCTTCTTACATTTCTAGGGAGCCCGAGTAGAGGTCAGAGGGGCAAGCGAGCACTGTGAACGTGGTCACCCCCTCCTGTCGCTGGAAAATCTCCTTGACATTTTTCACACTTTGAAGCAGCTGCAGCTGGTGTCGTCGGAAAAGGGGGTGGGAAAAAGAGAGGGGGCGGGGAGAGCGGGGAGACACAGCCAAGAGCCACGAGTAGCACCTCCTCTCCTGCCAATCCTGGCACCTGTGCGCGGAGCCACTGCACCGAGGAGGACCCCACTCCGGGCGAACCCCGGGCTTGAAGCCACATACACCCAGCTCCTGCCAGTGGGTTCTCGCCGGAGGGGACCTGCAGCAGCCCACTGGGGCCACCGCGAACGCCTGCAGCCGCGGGAGCGCACGGACCCCCGGAGCCGCCCACTGCACCCTGGTCCCCAGGGATCCTCGTCCAACAGAGGCGCGGCAGCGGGCAGGGTGGGTATTACAGAGTTGGGTGCACGATTCGTCTTTTCTGCTCATCTCTTCTCGGCGCAGGATTTATTGTCTGTGGAGCCTTTTGGGGGCGGGGAGGGAGCTGCGCCTCCGCCACCGCCGCAGCTGCGGTCGCTAGCACTGCGCGCTCGGCAGGCGGAGGCTGGGGAGTGGAAGCGCTCCTGCCACCCCCGCCAGCGCTTCGGGCTTCCCCTGGGCCGCTTCCCGCCGGAACCTCTCCAGCCGTCCACCTGAAGGGCACCGGCATCATGGTGTAACGTGGCACCTGCCTGGAATCCCCTCTTTCTCTTCCTCTTCCTCCTCCTACTACAACCCTCCTCTGTACCTCCTCCGAGGACCCTCGTGCCCACTCCACTGCGGAGGACCCCGAACACTTTAAGGAATAACCCTTGGCAGCTGCACGAGTCACTCTCTCCGGATCCTCATGGGCAGTTTCCCCTGCCGGCAATGTGAGTAGGACACTCTCTTGTTCGGTGGCCCAAGGGGATGCGGGGGCCCTTGCCGCTTGTAGCTTGTGGCCGCAGCGACACTGAGCGCCAGAGGTGTGGGACCCAAGCGGCCGGCGGGGGGGCCAGGGTGGGAGGACAAGAGCCTCAGCGCTCTCCGAAGCTACTCGCGAGGTGCCCCGCGGAGGCGACAGGGATGTGGTAGGTTGCGGGGAATTTGGAAATGGGGTGCTAGTTGTGTGGGTGCACGGGAGCACCGAGTGGCCTGGGCTGAGGGGAGACGGTAAAAGGTTACCTAGCGTAAAAAGGAAATGTAAAAGAGAGAGTGCTGGGCGCGAGTGCAGGGACCATTGGTCGAGCTGAGGTTAGTCTTAGCTCTTCTTTATTATCGTGGGTATCTCCAGTCAGCTTTTTCCCGAGGTGTCTGAGGGTGAAGCGCTTTTTTTTTTTTTAAAAAAAAACGTCTCTCTCTCTCTCTCTTTCACACACACACACACACACACACACACACACACACACACTTGTAGCAGGTCTCATTTGTCCCTTTATCTTGGAAGGTGTAGTATTACTGTTTAATGTCTATTTGTTTGAAAAATACAATTAGAAGACATTTATGCCTTTGGGGATTGAAGGTAAAGGGTGGGGTTTGGGGGATGGAGGGGATGAGGAGTATGTCAGACTGGAGGACTGGAGGACGGAAAGTAGGGAGCAATGGAGTGCAAGCTTTCCCTGGGAGTCAGGGACAACCATGCCTCCCTCCCTCTAAGCTAGACAACTCCTGCTCACACAGCTCCTTTGTGTTGCAAGGCGAAGCTGGTGAGCTCGCAGTATTCCCAATCCCATTGCCGGCTCCCTTCAGCATCTTGTGTCCTCCTCTCACGAGTCATTAAGGATGCAGGACTAGTCCTATGTGGAAAGAGGGAGGGAAGCACATTAACATTACGATAATCATGGCACCCTAGCTCATGGACAATTCGACTGGTTTCCAAGGGTCTCTAGTTTTACTGGTTTGCAGAGTCAAGAACCGGGTTGAGGGATGGGGATTGTATAGAATATCTTTAATGTGTGACTTCACAATAGCTGCGATGGCTGCAACGTTGCTCCATTATACTACTTCTTGGCCATCAGGGCTGAATAAAGGACCCGCCTCCGCCCTCTCCCTCACTGTCTCCTCCCCACCAAGTCACAAAGCCTGTGGGCTGGGCGAGAGGGCGAAGCGCCGGGCAGAGGAGGGAAAGGGTCACTTTCACAACTCCCGGGAATCGGCTTCAGAAAGGAACCATCTGCGACTCCCACGACTCCCACGTTCCTTTCAAAGTTCTCCTTCAAAAGGGATTAGAAGGGAGGGGGTGCAGTGAGACATAAAGGTCCTCCACCTGCTCTTTTTGATTACTTTCCCAGTACACTTTCAACACATCGAATTTACCTGCAATGGTAACTAGGTCAGCACGTACATATGTGTACCTGTATTCGTTGCAATGTGGCTCTTGGTAGATGTAAAGCAATTTGCATGTGAGCATATTTTTACCTGGACAACATTTCTAAGCACAATAGAGATTTTATAGCGTGGGCGAGAAGAGTGCATTCCAGCAAAAGCAGGACACGTGATCTCTCCAACCGGAGAGATACAGTATTAGGAACTCGATTTTCTTTGTTCCAGGCTGAGCCTGTGAGATGCTCAGCATCCAGGTTGCTTAAGTCCGATAAGAGGGAAAATATTAAAATTGATGGGAGTGGGGGTGGGGGGGGGAATAGAGGGTAGAGAAGCATAGGTGGATAGATACCTGTGAAGGACTTGAACCTTCTCTGCTGCCCACCTCTCCTCTTTTACCACCCCACCCCTCGCCCTAGCCAGCTCCTTATTTAAAAGTGAGGCATTCATTCCATGAGATGTGGTGGAAAAGTTCTCCAGCCCCTGCACACGTGGGCTCTACAGGGCCTCAGAACCTGCTGTGATTTTCAACAGATTCTGCCACCTCCCCACTCCAAGTGTCACGCCTCCATCCAGGCGTCTTGAGCGGACTTCCCAGGCTCTAAGAGAACCATCACAAGATCTTGTAAAAGTCAGTAAAGCAGAGTCAAATCCCTGCTTCTTGGAAACCATTGATCTGGAACAGAATGAGAAATTAGCATAGGATGTAGGAATGCTTTATTTTTCCTTAAAAAATAAGAGTCAGAATTATATAGATGGTGATGTTTAGCTATGTCTGCATTCGGACTCCTGGGGAGGTATCTCAGGCCTGTGGAATGTCCTGCCACGTGATCATTGATTTAATGGAGGCAGAACTTGCTCCAGACCCAGCATTTAATTAGAGTTACCTAACTTGGAGATTTCTTATTTTATTTTTTTTCACTCCATGTTTTATAAACCATCTTAATGGGCTGAAGTTTTGAAACTGTGGGCTATTTCTGTCCTGTGCTGCATTGCATCACACTAATTTGTTGTGGTGGGGAAAGCAGAGTCAATTTTCATGACATATTATGAAGTGAGAGTTCTTTATACATTTTATTTTTATACTTGACTGTCCAAGAAAAGATGTGTGCTTACCATGGCAACCCTTACATTCTCCATCACGTGTGCCTGCGCATATGCAGCTTCAGAATTAGAAACAACTTCTTAAAGACTAAACCTGTTTCAATCACAGTTGCCATGTTTTATTCAGAATTTCAGCACCACTTTAGGCCGGCATTAAATTTTTCTTAATTAAAATAGCACTTCACTTTCTTTTGTAAGCTTTTAATTTTTCTGTGCCATCTCTAAAATACATAACATAGCTTGAGGTGTTTTATGTATATATAGTTTTGTTCACTTTGGATTTTTAAAAATTGTGAAGATATAATTAATATCACTATGAATTTTTGTCACCTATGAAAGTCATTAAATAACTGTTATGTATGTGGTGGTAATTCTCAGGGACATTTTTTAGATCTCTCCTTTTTTCAGTATATAGCACGTGGTAATACTTGATATAAAATCCCGGTTTCTTTAATTACAACTTAAATGTTCACTTTTTAAGAACAGTTGAAAATTTGAAGATGTTATGTTTTAATTGATGTATCAAAATTACATTAAGTTAAACTATAATTTTGTCTTCTGATTGACTGTAGCCTCAATATAAGGATGGGTCACACATTCCATGATATTATAACTTCATCCCATATCCAAGTGAACAGAGTACACAGAGTAACCAAATATTGATAAATTGCCATCTGAGTTATTTCTGGATTCTTATTACATTTTTTCCCTTCACATAAATTATTTCATAATTTTTTGAAAATTCTCTATTTAAAGAATATATGCTATTCATTGAGTGTAAAAATTACAACCACACCATCAATTAAAGACATTATTTGGAGTATTTTGTTCTTTCCAGTAACAATGACTGCTTTATATAGTATCATCCACATTCTTTTTTGGGTGAGTCCAATCAGTCTTGTGAATTTGCAAGATGACTTTAGGGGAAATGTCAATTCCAGTCTGAGACACACAATAGATCTTTAGTTTGTGCCAAGCCAACTGACCATTAAGTATTCCATATCTCCAAGGAGGGACACATTAGTGATAATTTTGGGATCTTCTGAGAAGTTTTCACTTGAATCTCTTTAATCTTGAGACACATCAGTGTTCAGTGGAGGGTTTTTAATGCCTCAAGATTAAAGATGGAATTTTAATATTAAAACACAATCTGACCATATAGTATGGCAATTAAATTCTATTCCGAGGAAGCACAGAAGCAGAAAGGAGATGCATAGATGGTACGTTTTGCCTATGTGTTAAAGGACTGAATCATAAACTGTAAATGAAAACTCAAAACTAAAAGTAGCACTGTAAATCAGCAGTGTTTGGAAGATGATGGCCACAAGTCAAGAATATTTTTCCTTTACGAAGTTTTGAGCCGTGTTTTGTGAATCAGGTTTGCATCGTTAGAAATGTTCATGTTTTTTTGCCTGGCCCGTGTGGCTCAGTGGTTGAGCATCGACCCATGCACAGAGAAGTTGCCGGTTTGATTCCAGGTCCAAGCACATGCCCAGGTTGTGGGCCCGATCCCCGGTAGGGGGCATGCAGGAGACGGCCAATCAATGTTCTCTCTCATCGATGTTTCTATCTCTCTCTCCCTCTCCCTTCCTCTTTCTCTAAAACCAATAAAGAAAAGAAAATTTAAAAAAAAAGAAATGTTCATGTTTTTATAGAAAACACTGTAGGGAATTATCTATCCTGAAGTAGTGAAAGAAGAATAAGAAGACCTTAGGTACCTCCAGAATTAACATGTGATCTTGGGTAATATAATTCAGCCTCTTTTAATGCTATAAAATAGAGGTAGTAATAAATGCTATTTTATTATTCTAGTGCATAGCAAATGATAAGACAGAGTAGTACACGAAAAGTGGTTGGACATTTTAGAAGAGTGTAACATAAACTTTTTGGTACAAGCCAGTTTTCCTATGTCAATGTGTGTGTGTGTGTATGGTTGTGTACAGTGATGGCATGGTATATTTTAAAGGTATGCCATTTAAATAGTTGAATCTATCTGTTTCCGATTCTGGAATTAGGTGGTCATGCTCAGAAATCCACGAGCTCCTGTGATCAGGACCCATGCCTTGCCATCTTGCTTCCCTTACCTTAGTGCATGAATTGCAATCATCCACATAACAACAGCTACCTGTTATTAAACACCTACCATGAATCAGGTGCTTTACCTCAAAGTCATCCTGTGAGAAGCATTATTGTCACCATTTGAAAGTTTAGAAAAGTGAGCTCTAAGGCAACAAGTGACAAATCCAAGTAAAATAGCTAAAAAGTGATGACAATTTAAACACAGATTTGGCTCTTGTACCTTTTTTTTTTCATATCTTACCCTCTCCTTCATAGGCACACATTGGTGATTGTTAGATGACTAAAACCTGTAGGTCATAAAACTATTTCCTAAAGAATAAAGAAAGATGAAAATGAAAAATTCTGAACTGGCTTTTCAAAGTGATCTATATATTTGGCAATCATTTACTATATTACTTTTGTGACCATCATTTAAAATTAGTACAAAAGATACTGGTGATTATCTTCCTAGCATAATTAATTCATGGCAGAAACATTTAATAAGCTATTAGAATCTTTCATATGAAAGTACATTGAGAAAAGTTTCAATAAAGCAAATTTTGAGTCAATAGCTGTCATATCTAGTTTGAAACTATGGTGACATATTTGATATATAAGCCTCTGGAGACTTATTGTATGTGCTATTTAAATTATTAATCATGATAGAAAAATTATCTTTTGTCATTCAGTGACATATGGGAAATTACTAAGTAAATTTAATAACCCAAAGGATTTTCTGCATACACTCATTTTCATTCCATTGTTCAGTTTGATAAATTACTTAAAATCGCTATACAAAATATTATTTTACTTTAATACACATGAAAGCAACAGTAGTTACCAAAAATGAAGTATTGAAATTTACATTAGCATTGACATGATCTGTTTAAGTATTTTAACAATGGAGTAGATGCTTACATTGTTTAAGGAATTAATGTACTGGCTTGTTAAAGATGCGTTTCCTTCCGTTGTGCCAGAATATTTTTGCTCTCCATGAAGTTCAGTAAGGCGGAGAGCATACTAAACACGCCTAGGGTAGTAGCATAACAAATTTGTTCAGTTAAAAGAGGAAATTGTAGAATACATGTACATGTGTGTGTGTGTGTGTGTGTGTGTGTGTGTGTGTTCAGATAGAATTAAATTTTGTGCTATTTGCCCGGCTGATGTGGCTCAGGGGTTGAGCGTCGACCCATGCACCAAGAGGTGGCCAGTTCTATTCTGGGTCAGGGCACGTGCCCAGGTTGTGGGCCCAATCCCCAGTGGGGGGCATACAAGAGGTGGCCAATCAATTCTCTCTCATCGATGTTTCTATCTCTCTCTCTCCCTCTCCCTTCCTCTCTCTCTAAAAATCAGTGAAGGAAAAAAAATTTTTTCTTAATTTTGTGCTATTCAAGAGGTAAAGTAGTATGAGAACAAGTGAGAAGCTATACATTGCAATTACAGGGAAAACGTAGCTGACCTGAAAAGAAAAATACTGATGGTGTAAGTCCTATTACTGTCATTATGACATTTTAATGGAGAGAAGAAGAGGGTGGTAATGTGAAATACAGAGCTAGCAGGAGAAAAGATGGGAAGAATGGTTGAAAAAGAGCTGTTTGACTTAATTCACCAAGAAAAAATATTATAGCTATTTAGGCTATTATCATATTGAAAGAGATAAAGATACTTTTGTGTAGTGGCAAAATATTTTATGGCTGACTGGCTGCATTATCCAATTATTTGGTAATAGAAGAAAAGGCAAGAAATGAACCTTACTGAGACAGACAGTGCCCAAGTGTTATGAAGACATTTGTTGCACTAAAAAAGGTAAGTAATGGACAAAATGCTAAAATGTGTCAGCTAAATGTAAAGAATTAATGTGACACAAATGGTGTAACTAAAATAATTTTAAAGTGCAAGCAATTAGACTTCTTGAGTAATAACTGCTTACGTGTTCTGCATCTAATGCAGCCACCGTTGTAGTTCTAACCATAAGTGAGCATCTTCCAGTCACATAGGATGGAGATGCACTTCAGACCCCATATCTTGAGTACGAGTATCACATTAAATATTTACTCCAGTGTTATTCTGAGTCAGTGTAATTCAAGACATGAAAAAATTTTTCTTCACTTTACTTCAAGTGTGATTAATTTCTTAAGACAATTATAAACTGTATTGTAATTGAATCAAATACCTATTTAAACTTTCAGATGATTGTTAAATATTAGCAATGTCCTTAGGGCAATACCATATTGTTGAACACTGGGCATACCACACAGATGCACACACAGCTGTAATTGATCTGTTTTACAACACACACACACACACACACACACACACACAGCTGTAATCTTACTATTTCATGAGTCATAACACTTCAGAGATGGAAAGTTCTGGAGAAGTTCTTATTTTACAAAAGAGCCCAGCTAAGTTTGCTTTCTTCCTCAAGGGCACACAACAGTTAGTGAGAGAAACAGAAATGGAACCAGATCTGTTGGCTCCCAAACTGTCAGTCAAACCACACCTTTGAAATGATTGGAGCCTCTACACCTGAGCAAAGGGAACTAGGGGGAAAAAAAAAGCTTAATCCAATAAATTCAGTTAATGAAGTAGGCCAATATGATGACCCCACCCAAAATACATTTCTCTCTCATTTTATTTTTGGCCTGAGTTTTTATTTGGCCTAAGGTTTGGAAAATTGCCTTATATTTCCACTTTGATTGGAGTGTCTACCCAGTTTAATGCTATAAATAACATCTATTACATAATCTATTTTTAGAAAGATGCCTTTATTTTAGCCCTGGCCAGTGTTGCTCAGTTGGTTGAGTGTTGCCCCATGCACCGAAAAGTCACTGGCTCTATTCCTGCTCAGAGCACTTGCCCAGGTGGTGGGTTAGATCCCCAGTGGGGGTGCATGCGGGAGGCAACTGATTGATGTTTCTTTCTCTCCCTCTCCCCTCCTCTCTCTCTAAAAGTCAATAAAAACATCTATATTTTTTAAAAGGCTTTATTTTAGGAAAATGAAATATATTTCACTAATATTAAAGCACCTTAAATTTGGATACTGTACCCTTTCTAATGAAAATGAAAATGTTCTTTTAAATCATTGATCTTTTTAGTATAATACCAACTGATGAAGAACTGTTCAATTCATTTAAGATAAATGAATTTTCTTATAAATTTGTTAACTTCATTAGAGAGCAATGAATAACTTTTCTTACCAAAATACAAGAGTGATTTAATGTAAAGTTGTGCCTTTTTATAAAATATTGCCTTAAATATTAATTAGGAAAACATGCTAATCAAGAAAAAGAATAAGATACATTTGGAATTTGTAAAACATATTCATTTCTATGAAATCTTTTTCATTAGACAGTTACATTTTGAAGGGTCCTTCAAATTAATAAGTTCCCTGTTACTATTAAATATCTGTTTATAGATCTGTTATGACTTTGTTCTGTTTCATAAGACAAATATAAAATAAGTGTTTCTCATTTGACGTTTTTTTTTCTATGCTAATATTTTGACTCCACTCTTTCTAGAAGCTTCGATTCCTGAAAAACTTGTGACAAGATGTTTTAGCCCTAACTGCTAAAACATATCAGCAATCATTATAGAGCATTTTTGAAATTATGTACATCTCTTAAAATACGTATTTGGTTTATAAACAATGCCATAGAAACATTTACAAACAAAAGCCTTGATTTAACAAGACATACCTACATAGCCACATATAACAGCCCTCTTTAAAAGGCAAATTAAAATGTCTTAGTACAACAATAAATGGTTCTTACACATGCCAGCTTTCAGTGTACTGCTCTGGGCTCGTGGGTGTGACAGAACGGAACATATTTCTGTGTCTGTGACTGTAATCCCACACACCATTTCACATGACAAAATCTAAATGTCCTAGACTAGGTGTTAAAGAGAAGACAGGGTGTCAAACTTTACCAGTCCAGGGTTTGAATTGCCTCCTTAATGAAACCTGTCTTATTTTTTTTAATATGTAATTTTATTTAATGAGATTAAATCATTGAGACATGTAATGCAAGGAGTTAAGGGCACCCGTGTTGCTTGCTTGCCTGCTTACTTGCTTTTTCTACTTCTTCATAGTTAAGGTTTGCTTCCTGCAGACAAAAAGCAAGCTGCTGAAATCCAAAACAGTAGCCTCAAAAGTGGGATACAAACAAGGAAAGAGAGGTGCAGAGGTGATTTATTTTTGTACTTTGGCACAGGAAAAAACTCCTAGAACTGCCGCACGTATTTATTTTTTATATAAAAAATATAATGAAAATAAGCTTTATAAATAATTAATTAATATATGGATTAACAAAATCACATTCTATCTTGAAATTGGATACATGCTTATTTATGAAAATATATTAGAAAGACCGAGAAGGCAATGGGTACAATTGAAAATACATTTATCTTTATGTCTAAAATGTGCTGGTGAGTAAAAATGTTACAGCAAGGTTTGTATGTAAACTGTTTGGCATCTGTTTTTTCTAAATATAATGGTATATATGTCAAGCTCTTAGGTCTTTTATGTATCTCACCCGAAATATACTGCCTGAGCCAGGCCAAGGGCACTTGTCTTCTGTAGCAGTTGGCAAGATAGATATCTTCTCTATTGTTTATTAATTAGCATAAGTTCAGCCCTGAGGACGTGGCTTTAGGATGGCTGCTATGGGAATAACACATCAGTCTCTTTGTAATCAGTCTTAGGGATGCTGTTGTCACTGTCCTTTTGGCTCCACATGGGACCAGGACAGCCCCAAACCTCAAGGGTACATTTCTTTATTGCATGTGTAAAATTATCCATATTTTGATACACCAGAAGTCTAAGAACTCTGCTGCTGTTCTTGTACAATGCAGTGATGACTCCTCTGATTTGTAAAGAAAAAGAAACCAGGGTGATACATATATTCTCATTCTATAGATTGTTGGGACAATATTTACAACAAATAATCTACCATACCTATGGAAATAAACAACATTTTCTCAGTTTAATAAATTTTACTCAAGTTCATGCATTTATTCATGCATTCTTTCTAAATATTTATTGTGTTGTTATTACTCTGTGCCAGGCCCTGTGTTAGGTAAGACTGATAACAAATAGGACCCTTCATTTCATGGTTCTTATAGTCCAAAAGGACAGGCAGACATTAAACAAATAATCTCTCTATAGATATATAATTTCAAGTTATGATAAGTACTAAGAAGGAAGAGACCAAGGTAATAAAAGTCTGAGCAGGAGAAATAGCATCTCTGATGAACTGATATTTAAATAAGACCTCTAAATTGATAGGAGTTACCAAGGCAAAGAGAAGGAGCAGGCGATTCCAGCTGGGCAAATGGTATGTGCAAAGGCTGGAAGTCCTGAGAAGATGCTGTAGTGGAGGCAGTGTCATTGAAAAAGGGCCAGTGTGGCTGGATATCAGAGAGCAGGGGGTGATTGGCATAATATGAAACAAGCATAAGTCAAATCCTCTCAGGATTTATTGCCCAGTTTAAGATTAAATTGTTTTATTCTATAACCTATGTGAAGTCATTAAGCATTTTTTCAAACAGAAGAAGGCCAGAGTGGAGTAAGGGATTTAAAAATTAGGAGATGTTTACAGTAGATTAGGCAAGAGATTAAGATATCTGTGCTAGCATTGTGGTAGTAGAAATGGAAAGAGATGGATAGTACTGAGATATGCTTGGTAGAACCTATTGGATTCATTGCTGAATTGATAGTGGGATAGGGCTAATGAGAAAAAGGGTGGTATGAATATGAAGGCTAATTCCACGATTTCTGACAGAAACAGCTGGATATATGGAGGTACAATTTATTGTCTGGAGAATCATGGAGAGGGAGCTAATCTATTCAAGTATAACTAGAACATTGATACTAATATGGAAGCTGAATAACTGGCTGACATATTGATAAAGCATGAATCAGAGCATCAATTTATAAAATTAAACACCCCTATATAAAACTACTGGAAACGTAGTAAATAGTTATTTGGGGGAAAATAATTAAAGCTTGTATTTAAGAAAAGAAGTTTTCAATAAATGATAATTGCATATACATTAGAGTGATTCACTCTGTATCGCTATCTTGGTTTTCTTTTTATTTTTTTTGGCATGAAAAGAAAACACGAATGCATATCCATTTCTTCTGAATACTAAATTCTTCCATCTTTTTTTTTTTTTTTACTGTGCTTTAAAATTTGGAAAGAACAACTTCCTCCTGATCCTTTTATATTTAGTTCACTGTGATGAGCAGAAGGCCATTAAGCATGGGTATAATTTATTTTAAACAACCCAGCTCAAGTACTTCGTAGCCTCTTGTCACCCTTTGCTACCCAGACGTCCATACTGTTGACTTCCTGGGCATGACCACACACATTTGCAATCATCCCCGTGTGGTCCCTTTCCTAGAGCCCTTCCCAGTTATACTGTCCCGGTGCTGAGTTCATCAGTTAGGACACACTATAAATTTCTGCCCAGAGAATGCATATATATAAGTAAAGTGACAATCCTTTATTCATGTACATGCTACCGATTCATTATTTGAAATGTGTTCAGCTTCAAGTTACCAACAAGTAGTGGCTTAACTGAGTAAGATAGCTATTTTACCCCTTCCTCCAGTTAGCACTTGCAGCGGCAACTAACAATTCCAAAACATTTCAGTGGCTGACAACCATAAACATTTATTTCTCACTTAACTTCTAAGTGTGTGAGGCAGCAACAGCGCTACTTGGCTCTGTTCACCCAGTCTCCCCACCCCAGCATCCAGGCTGGAGGAGTAACCCTTATCTGGGACGTGTTGCTCCGGTAGAGGGCAGGAGCAAAAAGCCCAGCTGACCCACTCCAATTCAATGAACGCTTCTGCTTACACCTAGCATAGTTTATGTCCTTAGACATTCCACTGGCCAGAGCAAGTCACACAAAGCAGAGTGGAAAGGCCAGGAAATGAATGGGTAAACATCCATGCTGGTATCAAGGCTTAGTGATGATGTTAGGAACTCTGACTCTTTCCAAATCATTGCCTACCTCTTGGGTAGTGTTCTTAGCATTTATACTCTGAAAGAGGTTTCCTACTGTAACATAGCTGCCTTCAAGTGGACGGGTACCAAAGATACCAGCAATGGTGAATATCAATTTTGAGTTCTTTAGATCTCTCTCTCTCTCTCTCTCTCTCTCTCTCTCTCTCTCTCTCTCTCTCTCTCCTGGCCCCAGCACACAGATCTATTTAATACAGTAGTACTTGTGATTATATTTAGATTTTCTTCTTTGATTGAGTTTAAATGCATTTTACAAGTTTCTCAAATAAATTACTTTTGCTATGTCCTGCTACTTCCCTAGCATAGCTATTTTCCTAGCATAGGGCACTTGAATAAAGTAACATTCATCTTGAACTTTAGGTTAATAGTAATATAGTTTTTGCTTGGGGAAACAGAATGTGATATCTTTTTAAGCATTGAGGCTTAGTTATGAAATAGACTTTTTTGTTTGAAAATCAGGAGGATATAGAATGATTTAAATTTTAAGAATGGATGGACTTTGGAATTTTCAAGGTAACTGTCAACTGATAAAGCTATATTCTGAAGTGCCATTTAATGTTTAAAACAGTTTATATTTTATGTTTTATTCAGTTCTATTTTAGCTAGGTCTTTGGATTATAACCATTGTGTATTTCATGAATCATATTTTCAAAAAGAAAATGTATTTTTTGTTTTGTCAAACAAAATCATTAAAATTGGATTGTTCCTAATTAAAATAACTTCTAAAAAAGTAAGTGGACTAGGTAATTCATGTTTGACCTCCTTCTGTGTTCTTTTGAAACCACTTGGACTCTTACTTTGAATGGTAAAACAATCACCACTAGATGAGGTTTTCAAACATTTTTGTAATCATGGAGCACTTCTATCAAGTAAACCAGTACAAAAAACTTCAATGCATAAATCAAAACTTTAATGCAAGAAGTTTACTGTGTTTGAAAATCCCTATGTTTTATATTCAAGAATTATCATGCTAAAGTATAATTATTTTATAATTTCTCACTTCCCATTTTAACAGAAAAATACTTAATCCCCGATTGGAGAAACTGTAAGAAAACATAGACATTATTTATTTTCAGCTACAAATTATCAACAAATTTAGAGTCGAGCAAAGTCATTTGAATTGTCTTATAAGCACAGATAGGGATGTACTCTATTAGCTCTTCTGTTTTTTTGTTTGTTTTTTTATTGACAGAAGGGTGATATTATCCACCCAAAGACTCCCAGAGGGTTTCACTTTATCACCCCAATTATCAGTGTGTATTCCTGGCCTCTCCAGAACAGAAAGGCATTTGGGACTGCCATTTACGCCTCTTACTGAATATCTCTGTGCCCAGCTAAATAAGCAAAATGATAGAGAAAACACAATGCCAGGAAAATATGAGACAGATGAAATGACTTACTCATTTTGCTGAATAGGGCTCATTAGGATGGTTTTTGTTTTTGTACTTGTCAGGGCTTGGGATCACTTCCCTCATTCTAAATATCCTATTGAGACTGGTTACTGATTTTGTGAAGTGGACTCCATGCTGATCAGCAAAAAAAAAAAAAAGCTTTAGAGGCAAAGGTGGACAGAATGATTATTTTCTCAAAATTTCCTTTCTCTATTATCCTATTGACAGAAATATTTCAGGGTATTTGGGGGTCTGCTGTTTTAGAAGACATGGAGTTCTTATTACTCATGTTTGGTGATCCATATGACTCTAGCTTTCTGCCACCCTGATATTGAACTGTTTATCTTATAAAATATCTGTCAAAATTTTATTTTTCTGGCATCTGTGGTTTAATGAGTGGCAAATATAATTAAATTACAGTCAGACCAAAATTATGGGTTTAAATATTTTCTGTTTCTTGCTAGCTAACCTTAGGAAAGTTATTTTTAACTCTGTATATCATAATTTACTCATCCTTGAAATGAACATAGCAATGCCCATTTCACATAAATGTTGTGATGACTAAATAATTTATGTAAAAAAAAAGTGTCTAGCACAATTGTATTGCCTTAGTGATACTCTGGACATGCAAATCAAGTCACCTTATTTCCTTCCCCTTGAAAAGGGTCTATTGACTTGCCATTTATTTGGGATAAAGACTGAAATCCATGTCTTTTCCTACAAGTCCCTCAAGTCTGGTTGGTATCCACACTGCAGCTCCACTGCCTACATGTCCAGCAATGTTGGCCTCCTCTGCGTGCCTTGACCAGGCCTTGTATGCTGTTCTCATTGGTTAACTCCTGTCCGACCTTCCTCCTTCACTCCCTGTGGAAACCCTCTGCTCTCACGTTCTGCTTTGGCACCGAGCATATAGCGCAATGCTAGACAAAATGTTCCAGACATGCCCATTGAGTGTGAATGGCTAGATTGATCTACAGTTTTATCTTTCTCATCCTTGAAACGTTTTATCTTAAACATTTACAAAAATGCTTCAAAATGTAATTAGGTAAAATAGAATAAGAGGAGAAGAAAGGAGCTCACGTTTACTGGAACCCGCTCTCATTTCAGGAACTCATCTGGGCACGCTGTATATTCCTTACACGCTGTGCAATCCTTACCATCTCTGTGAGCAAATATAATTTTTAGGAAAGAAGTAATTATATGTATCATTAAAGTCTTCATGCCGAATCGAGAAGAGGAGAGGTAGCATGCACATCAATTTGTAGACTTAAAAAAGTATTTTTTTTGTTGGAAAGCTAGAGAATTACAGGAAAGTTTTATTACGTAAGAAAAATTTCCTGTCATAGAATATTTTAATCCTTTTTTTTTCTTCAGGAATACATTTACCTTTTGTATAATTCAGGCTAGATAAAATGTAAAGCTTTTGAAAAGATGATACATAGTCTATATCTTACATTCCATTTATACATTTATAAATAAAGTCACTATTGTGGAAATAATTCCCATGACATAAAGAAGTATATCTATGATGTTGGTCCTTATTTTCACCATAAACACAAAAAGGGAAGCTTGGAAAGAGCCTGCAGATGTCAAAAAATAAGTTGTGGACGATCACAGTAAACATTTCTTAGACGTACAACATGTGATAAAACACTTTCAGCCAGTTAAATGAAGGCCACTGACCTTGTCAGAATGATATAGCCAGCCTCCGGTGAATTCAGAAAGAACTACATGAACTGTTACTAAGAAATATATCCTTCTCCAAGTTTTAATTAGCAAACTGTTCTTGTTTATCTTACGTGCTGTACAAAATAATGCCTTTGGTTCCCTTACACCTCAAATATGGTAAATGTCAACTAGATAAAAATCTTTGCTCACAAAAATGGTTCTTAAAATGGAAGGACTGTGGAATCTTCTAAGAATCTGTAGAGAATGGAGGGTTATTGTAGGCTGAAATCTACTTTTGTCAAATGGTGAAGGTACTAAGAGCTGGTCTGAGACTCAGCCAGGCTTATTGTCTCCAGTTATATTAGACAATTAAGCCAAAATTCCAAAACAAAATAAGTTTTTGTCAATTTAAAATATTGATCCACTTAAAAAATTTTTTTTTCTTTCCTTTGACTAGAACTCCTCTGTACGTGTAAGAATTTAGTATGTTATTGTAATTGGTCTTTCTGGCATTAGTCTCCCTCACCCATCTGTCAAATTAATCTTTGTGAATGCCTTTCTAGTAACATTAATTTTCCTTTTGGGAGATCTCTAATTGTTCCTACTGCTTATAAAAAGTCTTAATTTCTGAAGTTGAAGCTCACAAGACTCCAAATTCCACTTACAACATTCTCAAGCGTCTTCTCTCTTCCTTTATACAAATATTCTACTCTGTAGGAATGGAGCCCAGTTCTCCAAAGAGACGAAGCTCCCTCCTAGGAGTGTTTTAAAGGTTACATACAATAACAGATGCAAAGCAACGACTCAAGAGCCTACCACTATTTGTTGAAGCTTAATAAATGCCAGTCCACATACCACTTGCTTCATTGAGTTCCTACTTCCCTTAAAAGTACCAGTACCTTTCCCAGGGTCACAGTGAAATGCATGTTCTATTGATTAGAAGGACAAATGTGAAGGAAGGTGGTGTAGAATCTGTGGTCAGGGGCAAGGGCTTCAGCTTCAGCTGGTCTGGAACAGGCTCTAATGCTGTCTCCCTTCAGCTGCAAGACGATGGACAGATTAGTCTTTCTCAGCCTTAGTTTCTGATGTCTAAAATGTGCCAAGTCCTCCTGTTCTGATATGGTATTGGGGGAGGATTAGATGAAATAATGCATGCCATTTACTTATAATAATTACAATAACTTTTTTCTTTTTCTTTTATTAGTTGATTTGAGAGAGAAAGAGACATCAATTTGTTGTTCTAGTTATTTATGCATTCATTGGTTATTTCTTGTATGTTTCCTGACGGGATCAAACCCACAACATTGGGGTATCAGGGCAATGCTCTAACTAACTGAGCTACCTGGCCAGGGCTATTAATTCCAATAACTCTTGATAAATGTTATTTTTTAATTGTCATTGAAAAATAAAATGTCTTATACTATTGTAATAACTATGTATGGTGCCCATTGGGTACTGGACATATCAGGGGGATCACTTTGTAAAGTATATGATTGTCCAACCACTATGCTGTACACCTGAAACTAACACAAAATAATATTGAGAGTAAACTATAATTGAAAAAAAAATTTTTAAGAAAAATAAAATGTTTTTTTAGCTAAGTAGATGGCAATGTAGATAGTTTTTTACTGAACTATTAATGTAAAAAAGTAATTTTTACCTAACTTTATTCCTGGTATTTTGAGTGTTATTTAAGGCTTCAGTGGACACTACATAAATACTTGTTCTTTCTCTAAGATACTGTCCCGTGTTCATTACCAAGCAACAAAATCCAAGATCCTGCGAAGTCCCATTTGTTGTTAAACCGTGGACTTACTGTTTTCTGAATTCTGAGGAACAAAACAGAGACCCAACGAACTCCTAACATGTTCATGCCCTTTTTACTACTATATCTAAATATTGTCATTTTCAGGAGATATTATTTAGTATATTCACCTGAAGAAAATATTCTCCATGCTTGTATACCTATATGCCTGCTGGTTGTCTGGGATATGTTCAAGTATGCACGTGTTAAACTATGGTGATATCATACTTAACTGAGAGAAAATGTCTTCCTTCTTAAATCACTTCTCCTTGATTATTGCTCGTATTGCTTACTTAGCCACCCAGACTTAAAATCTCATACTTCTTCCTTCCCTTATCAGCATGTGCTTTCAGTTCTAGTTTTATGATGTCTAATTCCTAAATAGTTTTCACATTCCTTTTCCCTCATTGGGCCCACTACCGCTCCCCAAGTTCAGGACCTCTGTGTCTCCTCTGCCTGCTGCAGTGGTCACTGCCTGGCCCTCGCTTCCTCTGGCCTCTGTCTCTGCAGTGCGATCTCTGTGGGGCTCTCCCGCCCTGAGACTGAAACACAGATCTGCTGAGGACATTTCTCCTCGTTCCAAACCATCTTTGACATGGATTACTTATGCACACAGTGACTTTTGCTCTAACTCTCCTCCCACGTGCCTTTAGTATTCTGGCCATATTCATCTACTAGATGCTCCCAAAATGTACCCTACCTTGCCCAGCCAGGTTATCTGCCAGAAATACTGGAAAACTTCCACTTATTATTTAGGTTGTAGTTCCCAATATCATTTTCTTTGTGAAGATTTTTCTATAAACTTTCTCCTTACTCCATTCCAGAGAAAGTTAGTGGCTTTTCCTTTGTGTTTTGAAAGTATTTGTGTGTATCTCTATCTAAAGGTTAATTATGTTATATTTCAATTGTTTATGTGTCTTTTCCACTAGAATGAGCATTATGATATCATAAATAGCACACAGTACCTATTCAATAAATATTTAAGGACTAAATGAATAGCAAAAGAATAAATGAACTAGATAAGACATTAACACCTAACCGGTATGTACATATTGCTGATCATATCAAACACAATGTCATCAGGAGTATATTATAAATTGTTTTTTCTTGAGATAAATGGAGATGAAAGAATATACTAAACATTGTTTTAAAAATTAGTATATTAGCATACAATAAAATAAATTCAAGGTAGAATAATGGAGAAAGTCTGAGTTTTGGTATTGTGTTTGGATTCTAGCATCATAGGTAATAACTATGAAAAATTTGGAACAGACTGCATACTATTTCTAAGAGTTGTGTTTTTTTTCCCATCTATATAAAGAAAATAATCATATTAATATCACCTCACCATTTGACCATGAGAATCAAATGAGATAAATAGCTGGAAATGTTTTATAGAGTATGAAATAGTAGCTGTTTTTCATTTAATATTTTAGTAGGTTTAAATTTATAATCACAGTCACAAACTGATGTGCAAATACAGCTCTTAAAATCTATTTATAAGATGTCAAAGTATCTCACAAGATCTCATTTTGTACTTGTTAAGTTTATATGTCCTCAAAAATGTATCAAGTCACCTTTTGTATAAAACAGTATGTTCTTCATCTTTGTTTTCCATGCTGCTGCTGCTTCTGGTGCATGGGTATGTATGTGCGTGTGCATGTGTGTGTGTGTGCACATGTGTGCATGAGAGACACATACTGGGGGTGGGGACCTGTCCCCCATACCGTTCTCTTCCTCTGCTCACTGGCCTTGCTGAGGTATCCAACCACTGGATCAACTGCCCTCACTACAGCTGACCTTAACATTTCTGTATATCCCACCTGGACCTCTAATCACTCAGGTATCTGTACTTAATGTTCTCCTTATTTCAGCTCCCCATCATGTCAGACACACCCATCCTTTCAGCACTTCATGTTTATCTCAGAACTTTTTATTAAGAAACTTTTGCATCTCATGGGGGTATGAAGAACTTTATGAGGGGCTCCCGGTACCCATGTCCGCAGAGACCTCCTCAGTCTGTTGACAATTGTGGATCTGGGGTGTTTTGAGAGGCTTGTAGACTTTCAGGGTTATATTTTGGGAAGAGAAGCACAATCCCTGAAGAGATGCCATTGAAGCTAATTGGACGTTTCTGTCGCACCCACCCGGAGATTTTAATCCTAATGGTGGGCTGATCATTAGGCACCTAAAGTATTCATACTCTTGTTTTGTTCACTTGGAATCACGTTCTCTTCCTGTTTGGGGAAATGCTTGTTTCCTCTGGGGGTAGTAAAACATATAAAGTCATCAAGCACTCTTGTACTCTGTGACTGATGTCATAATCTATGCTCATTTCTTTTAGCTCAATCCTCGATACTTAATGTCCAGCTATTGAAATTCCAAGGAAAACCTCCATCTCAACAAGTGTTTGGCTCTGACTGTTGTGCCAGATAAGGACTTTAAACTATCTATTTTGAAATTCAGGGTAGAGCAATAAATTCTTTGTTCTCAGCTATGTTCGTCCTCTCCCTCTGTAATAAAGGCCACTGGTCCCACAGTTGTAAGGGACACAATGGATATAGGAAGAAAATATGGAAAAAAATATTGTCCACAAAATATCTCTGCAACTTAGAAATTCCACTAATTCTTTAAAATAGGCAACCAATTATATACTAATATTTTCCAAAAGATAGTTAACAAATTTGATTTTTTTGTTCTATATCCCCAACTAGAATATAAATTGAAGACAAAAGCTATGTTAAGCTTATCTACAGAGTGAGGCTAATAATGTCTATCTCATCAAGTTACTGTGAGTATTAAATGTGATCATGTAAATAGAGCACCCAGTAAATTTCTAGCACATGGTAGGTCTCCACAAAGTTATTTCCCTACCCTTCCTCTCATGTTGTTATATCGTGTTCTTCCATAGCACTTAACAGAGTTGGTTGGCAATCAGAATCAGCAAAGTCTAATAATATTAACAACAAACGTAACAGCTAAAAACTTGCTTTATCAGCCAGCTATGGTGGATGTGTGTAACCTTTGCAAAAGTCTAAGAATATGTAATGGTCTGCGTAAAGGAAGCTTATTGTACTCCAAAAATTGTCGGCAAAAATGGGGATTGAAAAGCCTTTTCTAGAAATCACTACCAGGACAAGTGATACACTAATACAGAATTGACTGGAATGTCATGTTCCAGGTTTCTGGTGATGTGTCCAATTAATCCTGACAATGCCAACTATGGATTAATTTCATCTGCCAACCGATGTGCTGTTCAGCTATTAGATCATGTTTAGTTCCAGACAGTTCATTAGCAGCCTTAATATCAGATATGAGCCAGATATCAAAAATACCTAAAGAATATGATCTGTGGCCTGTGTGGCTCAGTGGTTGAGCATCGACCCATGCACCAAGAGGTCGCCGGTTCGATTTCCGGTCAGGGGACATGCCCAGGTTGTGGGCCTGATCCCCAGTAGGGGGCATGCAGGAGGCGGCCAATCAATGTTCTCTCTCATTAATGTTTCTATCTCTCTCTCCCTCTCCCTTCCTCTCTCTTTAAAAGTAATAAATAAATAAAAATAAAAAAATAAAGAACATGATCTGTGTAGAAATTTAGTCTATTTTAGTTCTGTTACTCTTACAGAGATGTAAAGACTGAGAGAAAATAAATATGAAAACACTTAAAATATAAGGTACAAAAAATATATAGGGTGCTATAAAATATTATAATCATTTATTAATATTATCACTATTATTACACTAAGTAGTGATTAGAAACTATAGCTAATTTCCTTAGGTATAGGACATCTTAGCCACACATAAATTGAAGTTTAATTTTCACAAGATAAGGATGATAATGATTCATTGAAATCGGAAAATAAACCCCCAAAATCCTATAAAAACAGCAGGATATAATCATTGATGGTTGATTCTGAATAGCATCCCAGAGGAAGATGCTGTGCCCAGCAGTTATGGGAGTTAATTTGATTTAATTTTTGAAACTGTCCAAAGACTTTCTCAAAATAAACAGGCAGAAAGAAAAATAGTGGTAATCAATGCCCCCAAAATGGGGTGTTCAATTACCATTGAAGAACTTCCACTTCATCTACATTTTAGTTACATTTGTTCACGCCTTATCTGATGTTATTGAGGAGACTTTATGCTGCCACTTCATAAAAAGAGAAGGGGTAAGACACTATTTGGTTTCTTCATAGATGTCAAGAAGGAAAAAAAATCTCTGCCTAGCAAACATAAATCATATATGCTTTGAAGTAAGGCCATATGATCCTCAAATAATGTTCCTATAGAAAAGCATAATAAAACAATAGCTTCCATGATGGATTTACTCTGCGGACATTTATAAATCTGATCTTTAGTATTTTGACAACTTCCTCTGATTCCATAGTTTTTCATAACCCAATATCACCAAGACAAATATTCTTTATTTTTGTACATTATCTGGAAATTCACAAGAATTCTGATCTGTGAATCAGGATTGATGATCAAGTGGGTACTTAATTACCCATTTCTTCATCCAGTTAGATTAAGCAGTAATTAGATGAAGCAAGCATTAGCCATTTTTATTCTATTAATAAGGCATTAGCAAGTTTATCATACTTGCTAATATATAGCTACCTATATAATGGCTCCTTGAGGCTGGTCTACAGTCTTGCCTCAGTAATACAAAAACTTTCCTTACCTCTTTCAGTATTCTCATTATTTCTTTTATTCCTGTCTTACTTCTTTTTTTCTTATTGCCCTGTAAACACTTATTAAAATATGTTGATCTAATGATGTTCCCTATGTGCAAAGCATTATGTCAAGTGGTGGGGATAGACTTAATTCCTATTCTTAATCACTTTATAGTCTAGAGGGGAATAAAGGCAATGACTTTATTTATGCCGAATGCTGTGATAGGGTAGTATAGGTTATCTTGCCTCTCACATATTCTTTTTCATCTCTCCACTTCCTCTCTCTCACACACACACACACACACACACCAACACACACACACACGCACACACACAACACACACACATACCTACCATATGTCTTCAGCCTGTAAAAAGCAGCAGATGTTCCAATTTAATGAAAGTTTTGAATAAAGTTAAATCATTATATAAAATATGCTGATTTAAAAGAACATAAAAACTTCATCTGGAATGGATCAAGAATCAAAATTTCTGAGAGATTGTATTTTATACCTAACAAAAGAATAAAAAGGAAAAAAAGAGAGAGCAAATACTTTTTTTTTGCTTCAAAAAGATGACTTTTGGGGAACACTTGAATGTTTTCATAACTTTTGAGTCATTGCATTACAAGTACCTAATGCTAGCCAAACTCTTCTGCATTGTTTTTTGTTGTTTTGTTGTTGTTGTTGTTTTTAATCTAGAGAGAGAATATTGCCTCATTTGAATTCAGGACTAGATATATGGCAGTTTTTTCTCTACTAAGATTTTGGCTAAAACATAGCTGAGCATTTAGGGGGCACTGCAGAAATGTAAGAACTTATACTGGAAGTAGAAATGCCAAGCATCTTACTTTTAGGTTAAACAATAAGAACTAATATTTTCATCTGTCAGAAATACTTTTATAAATGCCTTACATGTCTTTAAACTTCACATCTCTAGGAGCAAGGGCATTTTATCTTGCCAGTTTTACAAATGAGGAAACTGCAGATGTGTGATTGGAGAGGATGTGTGATCTTCTCAAGGAATTCTGACGCTTAACCTCTACCTTTCAATGCCTCATAAGGGTTTTAGTTTTTTATTTTTACATAAATGTTTCTAACCAATATGTGGGTATTTTTTAAATATTTTTTTCTTTATTGATTTTAGAGAGAGAGGAAGGGAGAGGGAGAGAGAGATGGAAACATCAATGAGAGAGAACATCGATCGGCCGCCTCCTGCATGCCCCCCACTGGGGGTTTGGCCCCCAACCTGGGCATGTGCACTGACCAGGAACCAACCTGGGGACCTTCTGGTGCCCAGAGTCAACGCTCAACCACTGAGCCGCACCTGCCAGGCTCAATATGTGGTTTTATGCTGTATACAGATTTTTCAAAGAATCAGTTTTTCCAGAAAATTAATTTTGACTTTGTAGCATGTGATATGTAAGAGAGGCTGAGTGATGAATGGAGCATAAAAGTGAAAATTTTGTAATTTGTGTAATTTCAAAATTGAATTATCCTTGGAATTTTAGTTAATTGAGAAATAATCATATTTTATTATAAGCAAATTAATAAAAAATAATGTAAGTTCATGAAAACTCACAGCAGAATCCAAGTGGCTTTAATAATAATAATAATAATAATAATAATAATAAACTATATTTGAATATCTGATAATGCTTTATATTGTTTTATATTGTTTTGCTTTTAGAACTAATTAACAGGTGGTTAAAGGAATATTTCAGATTTATTCTTAAGCAAATAATAGATATTTAATACATGTTCTTCACTGATTTTTTTAAAAATGTACTGATAGTTTGAGATGTCTGCAAGAGACTTGGGTATGTAAAATATAAAATATTTTTTTAATTTTAATAATTACTTGTTTATATATGTTCTTTATTTGTAAAACCAAATTGCAACAATATCTAAGGACATTTTGTAAACTTTCAAAACACAATAGTTCTTATTTCTTCTATACCCTTCTTTGATTTAGCTTTTAGGTATACATGTTTTATAGGTGAAGTTCATCTCTTATCATTTCAACATGACTTGTTAGCCTGGTGTTCAAATACATGCTTTGTAGTCAGGTGAACCTGACCTAAGCTTAAATCCTTGTTCTGCTTTTCCCCTCTGTGGAAGCAGAGGCTGGGAGCTTCTCACAGCCATGAACACACACAGCTGACTCTAAACCCTTTAACACAACCTATCCACAAACATCTCCTGTCCCTTTGCCATTCATTAGCTGGTGACCTTGCGAAATTTGCTTAATATCTCTGCAGCCTAACTTTTTTCCTTGTAACATGGGGATAACAATACTCACTGTTGAGAATTATGATGATTAAATGAAATAATCTGTAATATGTCTCATATACTGAATTCAGTAAGTGGTAGGAGTTATTAATGTGTATATTTCTTATTATCTGTACAACATTCTATGAAGTTGATATATTATGTAATTTATCTCTTCCTGAAGGTCATTCAGTCTATACAGACATTTCCCCCATTATCAATAATGTCCATATTACATCTTTTTGTATAGTTCTTTATCCCTTTACTGACTAAACTCATTGAAATAATTTATTAGAAGTAAAATCCTTGTATGACTGACTGCAAAAGGTTTTATGCCTCTTTATACATACCATCAAATTGTGTTCCAAAAGGATTATACTAATTTTTGGCACTTACTCTGACCAGTTTTATTTGGCAAGCATTCCAGAATACAAATATTAACAAAAGTGCATTTGTACTCTTTTCTACAAAGTAACCCCCAGGAAGGCTCTATTCGTGCTAACAACTCTGTTATGGCTCCTAACTATTCTGAAATGTCTTTGGAATTACTTTTAGAACCTGCTTCTTTCTCAGGGCTTGCTATTGAATTCTCCCTCTCCTTAGCTTCCTGTAACTTATTCATTGAACATTCAATCCTGTTCAACACTCTATCCACACAGACTTTCATGCTCACCCGTGCTTTTCTTTTCCTGTTATCAATGCCTTAGTGCACATCCTCGTCATCTCTGGCCTGAAATATTCCAATGGCATTTTACCTGGTCTCTCTGCCACCCATATTCTCCCCCTCTAAGCCACAGTCTCTGGTGCCAGCAGGTGTCTTACCAAAATCTTGTGGTCAAATCCTGTATTTATTATGTCTATTCATTATGTTGCTGCTCTCCTCAGTGCCTTTGCTGCTTGTTTGCTTGGCTGACTCCTACTCAACCCGGAGAAGGTATTACCTAAACTATGTTAAAGGATGAGAAGGAGTCTTACATCATTTCCTTTTAATACCAACATATATAATCAACACACTTAGAAGACAATGCACTGTACCTAAAGAGAGTTTTGTAAAAATGATCATTGTTACTTTTTTCAAGTATTTACCATATATCAGGGGCTGTTTTAAACATTTCACATGGATTACTTCATTTAAACCTCACAACTACCTTATGAGATAGGTAGTATCATCATGTCCTTTTTTTTTTTTTAATGAAGAAAGTAAAGCACAAGAAAATTAATTAACTTGCCCAGTGTCTCAGCTGGTAATGAATAGGGCTGGGTTTCAAACCCAGGAAGTCTGGCTTTTAACCACTACTAGACCAACTGCTGCGTGGTAACTTATATTTTTTCAGTAGTATTTACTCCATGGAACTGCTCACTTACATTATTTTCCTTACCTTGGTTTTCACGCTGTCACGGTGCAATGGGCATTACCACACGTAGGCAAGTTCAACTGGTGCTGGCTTCCCTGTGTCAGACGTGGCGAGATGGTGCAGCACATGACTCATTCTAGAGACAATTAATTCTGCCAGATGGCACTAATGGATTACGGTATATTAGGAAATCTCTACAGGTATCACATCATTGACCTCTTTTGAAAATATTTAACTACAATTATTCCAGTTAAGTTTCCAGTAAATTTTCCTTAACTTGTTCAGCTTTTATAATAAAGCACATATTTTTATGTTAAGGCATCTATACTTAATAATATATTAAGTAAGTGGATGCCTACTCTAGGCTAGTAAACTGTCTCATAAAGAGTAGATTGTGTGATTTGATGGGAGTATTTAATTACCTTTTACTTGACTCTTCTAAGTAATTATCCTCAATCACACACAAATGGACAATATCTGTGGATCTATGTCTGTAGGATAAGGACTGTTCAGATACTTTAAAGCAAAGACTTTTTGTTTTTCTGAGGAAAGACCTTCTTAATAGTAAGAGCATTTAATCTGTTCCAAGGACTATTACTGCTTTATTAGGATTACCTCCTTTGCTCTTCACAGAAACACTTTTGAATAAAAAATTAAAAATCCAGAGAAGTTAAGTAACTTGCTCGGTATCATACAGCTCATTAAATGGTGAAACCAGGACAAAATCCCTGGCCATTTGATTCTAGAGCCCTTACTGTTAACCGTGCCGTCTAGCGATGGCCCTGTGCCTAGATCCCTGCATAGAAATTCTGTAGCACTTAATACTTCACAGAGCTTAATTGAAGCACAAGCAGATTGGCATGGAACAAGAAGCTTTGAATTATGGAGACAAACCAGTGCATGGAAACAATAGTGTTTATTGGAGTGTCTCACAAAGATAACCTGTTTTATAACTAAATGGTAGTTATAAATACATTTTCAAATTTAATGGGAACAAACTTGTTTCATCCCAAGTGAACAGGAAGTCCATCATTTGCATGTGTGGGAACTATGTCAGTCGGTCAATGTGAGTGGGTTTCCCTCTGCTTCTCCTGCTTCACTGGTGTGAGAGCTGCATATGGGATGTACACAGAGCTCCTTGAGTATATTCATTGGAAACAGTTTGGTACCAGCCACTTGGTGTGTTGGTGAGGCAAGAAGATCACTTCAGAAACTAATTCAAATTTTCATCGACTATCTTATAAAACTGAAAAATAAAAGTCAGTAAATACTACTGTGATCTTTTATCAGTGTTATTTTAATGGGGTGTTTTTCTGCTTCAAGATTATTAATGATACCTTACACTTGGTCAGTATTTCTCAATTTGCTTTCACAAACATTATCTTATTTAATCCTCACAAAACTCTGTGGAGTTGGTACCATAAGAGTTTCCCAGTCAGGACTTGAATCCAGGGCTTTAACCTACAAACCAAAGTCATTTAATGTATATCAATTAATTTATTATCTCATTCATGCAACAAATGTGTATTGACTAATTACTATGTGCCAGGACTATTCTAAGAATTTGGGGGAAAGCACTGAACAAGGTAGTAAAAGACCCCTGTCCTCTTGGGGCTTATGTTCTGGTTGTGGGGGTGTCAGGCAACAGGGAAATAGGTGGCAGTTGATGAGTATAAAAAAACAAGTAATTTATAGATTATATTGGAAATAATAAGTATTTCAATATCAATAATTGATGACCTAGCTAATTAATTAATTCATATCAGATATGCTTTCTTAAGCAGAACATGTTGAGTATTTAATATTCATTTTGATATACAAATGTAGAAGCTTAATTCATAATTGTTGAATGAATAAGTTAACGAATGGGGTAGAGACATGAAGGTCATTAGATATACGGAAAGTATCTGTAATTTCTGTACTGATTGTGGCTTAACTGATCCATTCATTTGTTTGACAAATATATAGATTGAGTGCCTACTGTGTGCCCTAGAGATAAATATCAATCAAGAAGTACGTGTTGCTTCTGTCGGAATGTTAACAGTTTTCCAGCAAAGACCAATTCAACCAAACAAGCATTGCAGTTTTATGGGAGGGGAAAGTGCATGATGATATGGGAGGGGAACATAGTCACCTGACTCGAATAGACAGGAGAACTTCTGGGTGGAAGTGACATTTGCATCTTGAGATGAAAAGGGGTCGAAGCTGGTCATTGATTTAAAAATAAAGTCATGTGCAAAGATCCAGAGACTACATAGAGTACATTTGATTTTCTAAACTATTGGAATCTATTATCGTTTAAAGCGTTTGTGTTCTCCGAGTTTTTAAAAGGAAGAAAAACTGTCCTTTGCACTTCCTCTAGCCTTTGTCTCCTTCTACCATATGCTATAAGTAAAATTTTCCATTAAATGAGACTGGTCCCACTAGCTACCATTTAAGCAATAAATCTTCCAGATTGAATTTCAACCCCAGCCAGCATCAGGCACAGTGTCTGTAGCATCTAAGGAAATGCCTTATCCATAATAAAAGCTCAATAAATTGCTGTTGACGGAGAAGAGGTTTTTTTGACTTGAAACCCCAAAGTGGCCAGATTTTAGAGTGAGTGCGGAGCGACACTAAGAAGAGATGTCTGAGAGACAGTCTGCTGGGCTGACTGACCTATTTCAAATGATGCCCATTTACCTTTAACTTAACATAGATTGCTAGGATATTAAATCAAACAACATCACATAATAACGTACGGCCATATGATGACTTTCTTTGCAATTGTCACCTTTGCAAATTCTTTTGTGACTCAGGGAGTCACAATCATAGTCGTAGAAAAAAAAAAACAGGGAGAGAGAAAGCAAGGAAGTCTTGACAGAAAATAAAGTCACTAGAGAACGGTGAGGAGCTGTTGCCATCCACTGAATGGAATTTGCATGCGCTAAGTAAATTGAACAAAATTCTGTTAGTATAGCACGTGAATAGATTTAAATCTGAATGTGTTGTCCCACCTACTAATGCTTACCTGGAAAGATTGTTTAGTCACAGCTCACTAAATGATAGCTTGAATGAAGAGGGAGCTTTTCCTACTCTGTTGCTATGGAGTGTCAGGTTACTAAGCTTCATTAACCTTTGATTCTGAGACTAAACTCAGCAGTATTGTCTATGGTAAAATATCAGGGAGTGTGTTTTGATCTGGCTTAAATATATTGAAATATGTAGTGATGACAATATCTTGGGGAACACAGCAGTACAACTTTGGACTGAAAGTCTTTACAAAGGCCTTTTTGAAGAGTTGGTGTACGGTTAACACAAGGGCAGGCTCATGGTTATTTCCAGAAGTCATGAGATATTATATCCTTGTTTCAGATTTTTTTTTCCTAAGAATTTTCCAAACGTGAAGTTTAAATTTTTGAGACATAAACTATAATTCCTTGAGAAGAAGTCCCCTTGTCCCCATCAAACAATTGATCTTTTTATAGCAAACAATGTGAATAATGATGTAAGAAAAGTGAAACCACAGGTAAAGGGGTGAAGACTGTACTCTGTTAGTTAGGGTTCTCCAGAGAAATAGAACCAAAAGATGTAATATAAATCATAGAGAGAGAGAGAGGAGGGGGTAAGCATTTTTAACTTTTTTCCTATTAAAAGTAGTGATTTGGATGAGATGAGGTCCACCCACATTATGGAGGGTAATCAAATCTGCTTTATTTAAAATCTACTGATTTAAATGTTTATCTTCTCTAACAAACACCTTCCAGAATAACATTTGTCCAAATAGCTGGGCACCAGCCCAGCCCAAGTCACATATAATATTAAGTATCATATATACCAAGGTGTTTCCAGCCAAAATGTACAAAGGTATATTGAATGCAATTAATTAAGTCAAGGATGCCATTAGCTAAGTCAGTGATCCAACATCATACAGATTTCACATTACAACTATTTTGACTGAACATTATTAACTTTGGTCTCACTTGAGGCTCTTGGTCTCTTTCTTTTATACCCACCTGCTTCTGACTATTCCAGAGTCACCACAGATTTGTTCGTGCACTTTTCTTACCTGACCGGGCATGGTAAATGAAGCATAATAATTGCTTCAGATGTGCCTGAAGCTTTAGGAAAAGTCTGTATAGTGAAAGTAGAAAAAAGAAAGACAGTGTGTATTTCTCATTTTCCACATATAGCTATGTGTACCTCATAGGGGTGAGGTAGAAATTATCTCAGTTTTACAAATGAGGAATCAAAGGAATGTAGTCTAAGTTGTATTGGATTATAACACAAAGTATAAACAAAATAGCAATAGGCCTAGGATCACACAAATAAAATGGAGTGCAGATGGAGTTCACACCAATTTTTCTTTGGCTTAGATGTTCTTTTCATTCAGCTACATGTACCAAAAATTCTCGTGTATACCCGAGGAAGCAGACTGACAAACTTTTTATCATTTATCTTATTACAGTGCTTCTTTAATGGATCTGTGAGCACATGCACAGGCTAAATTTTCACGGGGAACTTTATTGCATTGATTGGGACCTTTTATTCTCATGGGGCATGGTGACAGAATATGATTTGACATTGAGTGGTGAGCACACAATGCAATGTACAGATTGTGTATCATGGAAATGTACACTTGAAACCTATATTACCCTATTAGCCAATGTCACCCAAATAAATTTAAAAACAAATTAATAAATAAAAAATAAATTATAGTATGAGACTAGACGGAATATGGGATGAATTCCAGTCTTTATTTCCTAAGCCATGTTCTAAGTTAATTGTCTTAATTCAGTATAATAAAACTATAGTAAGTCCTTTGATTCTGTAAGCTTTAGAAACTAATATTTAATTCACCTGGAAGCCACATCTGATAAACTAGAAGCAACATACTAAAAATGGAAAGTAGTGAGGGTTGGAGCCTGAGGTCTTAGCCATGGCTCCTACATTTACCTGATTGTGGGATGGCAGCAGACATGACTAGTTATCTATTTGATATCTAAGCCCTTCTCTCCCTGGCTGGCTGGGCATCTGCCCTCCCCTGCAAGTCTCAGGGAAGGAAGTCTCCATTTCAAGCTCCAAGGTAAATCAGGATTGGTCTAGCCCAATCGTGGCCATTCCAATCTCTTGGTCAGTGATTGGTTTAGACCCAGTCTGGCCAATATGACATGAAAGGAGGTCTGCAAAAGATGTATCTACATCTTAAGATACACAGAAAATAAACTGCCTATTTTATTCCTATGCACATTTCCTTATTTGGATATTCTACCTGAAATCCATATTATGAAATACATCCTTATTTGACCACAAAATGAGCCAGTCTTAGAATGAATCTGATTCAGGAATTGACAGAATGAGAGATGGAAGCTCCCCAGAGCTACCGTACCTCTGGACTTCACCTTATATGCCAAGTTCAAACAGTATTATTTATTGTTTAAGCCAATATAAGCCAGGTTTTCTATTATGTTCAGTCAAATGCATTCTAAATGATATAATTGAATTTTAATAAAGAAGAAAGCACTTTCTTTTCTGGTGATTCCATATGCCTTTTTTCATATTTTTTCTGTTGTTTATTCAGACATACTAGAAAAATTAAAATTTAGCATAAATAAACAAGTAAATAAATAAATAAAACTACTTCAAGTTGAAAAAACAATGCTCCCCAAATTCCAGCACTAATGCTCATGTGGGCAAGTGATTTAACCTTTCTAGGGCACTTTTTTTTTTTTAACTTTCAATGGAAATGGTAATAAACCTATGACATAGGAATTTAACATAATAATGGATATAAAGTACTTTAGTGTAGTGCCAGACATCTTATAAACTCTAAATAAAGGCTAATTCTCAATAAATGTTTATTGGCTATTTGTACTATTCATTTCTACTGGAACTATTTTTGCTTCAAAAATCCTGTAAGCTTACTTACTTTCATTTCTTATAGAAAACAAATAAAACAAGTATGCAGATATAGCATGTATCTCTATATCTCTGTTTGATTCTTAGAAGCTCTAAAAGGTTATAGATTTGCTTCAAATGACATCGCTAAAAAGTGGCAACCCTAAGACTTCTCTGTTCTATTGCTCTCTTTAATGCAACATAGCCACCTTCCCAGAAGTAACAGAATTGAAGGGGGAAACTGGCTGTTAAAGGCTAGCAAAGTATGTGACAAAGTAAAAACCAGAAATACGGTCTTGGAGGAAGAGATCGGTGATCTCCACAAAGTGACTCTGAGGACCAAGTTTAGAACTGCGAGGCACACACGAATACACTCTCAAAAGCCCATTAGGGAATCACTGTATTATAGAAAAGCACACACACGATGTTTAGAAAAGATCATATTCAGTGTGTTATGTTAATTTGAAAGGTAAAATATACAATATAACATTCTCTAAGCACTGCTTATATTTTCAAATTAAATTTAGTAGCTAATTACGATGAGCTCCATTGAAATTATGCCACATAGATAAAATATTACTGAATTATGCACAAGGTCTACTGAAATGGGATCATCAGAAAATAACAGAAAGCTAATCCCATGTTTATTATATTTGTCTCCAGTAATAAACTGGTATTGTGGTATAGAGGACAATACATTGAACTTAATACAAATCTCAATTCAGTTCCTTTAATGACTTTTATGACCATGCGCAAGTATGTATCTCAGTTTTACATATAATGTGAGGTCATTGGAATAGGGGAATAAGTCTGCTTCTTTCTCTGGAATCCTATGAATATAATTCTTAAAAAAAAGAACGATTTTAGAAATAATTATGTGTGTTTAGATTTATACAAAAGTTGCAAAGACATTACAGGGAGTTCCCATACACCTCCATGCCTACTTTCCCATTTATTATAATCTATTTTAGTATGGTACATTTATTACCATTAGTTAACCAATATTGATACATTATTATTAATTAAAGTCTGTACTTTATTCATTTTTCCTTAATTTTTACCTAATTTCCTTGTCTGTTCCAGGATGTCATCCAAGACACCACATTGCATTCAGTCATCCTGTCTCCCTAGGCTCCTGACTGTGACAGTTTTTCAGATTTTTCTTGTATTTTTAATGATCTTGACAGTTTTGAGGCATATTGGTTAGATAGTTTTTAGAATATCCCTCTATTGAGACTTGTGTTATAGTCTTCTTATGATTAAACTAGGACCACAGGATTTTAGTTGAAAAGATGCAGTGATACAGTGCCCATACAGACTCATGGATGTTTATTTATACTTTGGGTCATAATCCAAAACAACGTTGTTTATTTTATTGCTCGAACTGTTCCAGCTTGAGCCATGAGGGGCTCCATCATTTGACTCATGTGTTCCTTTGACGTACACCCATGATTGTTATCACTTCCTTATTCTGTGGCACTAAGATGCTCCAGGCTCATCTTGCATATTTCCTGACCACTCCCAGGATCAGCCATTTCTCCAAGGAGCTCTGGCACCTTTTATCAAAGAATGGTATTAGAAACCAAACTTGGAGCACTAGGTGTGTTATTGCTACAAGGGTGTCATCCAGGCCCTGTCAGCTGACAGAACAAGGAAATAGATGTGTGCATGCTAATATATGTATTATATACCCAGAAATATGTCTGTGTGCAACCATCTATATCTACATTGAGCTAAACATGGATTCATGCTGTCTTCAACTCTAACCCATTACTACATGGATTATTCTACCCTCCTCCTCCTCTCTTGTCTCTAGAACCTCTTGTTCCAATAGTGAGAAACCTGGTTTCTACCATCTGCCGTATATTAACTTAATTGTTCAACCCACTACACATGGATAGTGGTTTCAGAATTGTTAAGTCATTTCCTTATGGGAAACAGCTTTATCAACAAGAAGACCGAACTTACATGCAATTACTTTTATCTTTAATGTTACAGATTCCTTTCATTTACCAAGTTACTTAAGTTGGCACTTTTCCCCTGCCAGTACAGTCATTTTAACATAACAGTGTAATCTTCAAACTGCTAATGATAACTAGTTTTAAAGCAAATATTAATACAACACTGTTGCCAGGTCAATATGAGAAAATAAAGATATTTGGTTGTGCTACCAGCTTCTCTTGTGCTGTCTTCTTTTCATTTATGAACAAGAATAAAATGGATATACATGTCTTTTGAGGCCTAAATTATTTTCAAAGTTAGTATTTGTTAATCTGGTATATTACTCTTTGCACCTTAAGAAGGAGCCGCTGCTTTTGAGAGCTGGATTCAGTTCTGTGAAGGTACTTCCACTGGTTCACACATATATTTCCTTTGTACTTTTATGATCAAAACATTACTCAAATTAGAAAATGTTGAAGTATGCAGCTCCAATAATGTAGACATGATCTTCATATAACTTTTATTTTATTTCAAAGAGAATCTTAAGGAGTTAGATGGGAAAATTTTGTCAGTGTTACTTTACAAATAAAGAAATTGAGATTTAGTTAATCCCATGTTCATATGACTTTAAAATGCCGGAGTAAGCCCTGGCTGGTCTGGCTCAGCAGTTAGAGTGTTGGCCAGTGGACCAATGAGTTGCGGGTTCTATTCCAGTCAAGGGCACTTACCTCGGTTGCGGTTCGTCCCTGGCCCTGGTTGGGGTATTTTGGGAGGCAATGAGTTGATGTGTCTCTCTTGCATCAGTGTTTCCCTTTCTCTCCCTCTCTCCCTCTCTCTCCCTCCCATTCTGTCTGAACAGAAATGGAAAAAATATCCTTGGGTGAGGATTAAAAAAATAAATAAATAATATAAAATAAAATGCCAGAGTATGTAACAGAACACAGATATTCTGTCTCCCTGTTCAGCGATAATTTTAACAGCATCTTTCTGTCATCTCCAGATGGCTTCACTCTAAATACATATATTTAATTTTGAAATTTTTATAATTAATTGATGGCACTAAATGACAAAAGCAATATTTCTAGTTATCAGTTCAAGACTGATCATAATGCTTAATAGAATATTGTACACAAAGTAAGCTATATGAGAGTAACTGTCCTTTAAAATGATGCATACAATTTACATATAGCTACATGTTATGATACATGTTTTATTATGTATCTGAATTCTACAGAGACTTTAAATGGAAACAAGATGGACTTTGGTAAGACAAAATTAACTTTAAAAGTACTGATATTCATGATCATTTTTACCCTCTTGTTCTATGGTACCACATTAGTTTCCCAGGACTACTGTAACAAATTACCATAAACTGGGTGACTCAAAACAACATAAATTTATTCTCTCATAGTTCTGGAGACAGGAAGTCTGAAGTCAATATGTTAGCAGGGTTGGTTCCTTCTGGAGGCTCTGAAGGAGCAGTAGTCTGTTCCATGCCTCTTTTCTAAATTCTGGTGGCTTAGGCTCAGGCAACCAACCCTTAGCAGTCTTTGGTTCATACATACATCACTCCAATATCTTTCTCTGTCTGTTCACGACTGTCACTTTCTATTTTCTTTTTTCTGTGTCTCGTATGGATACTCATGATTGGATTCAGGGCCCACCCTAAACTTGCATGATGTC
The DNA here is from genome assembly GCA_030848825.1 of Tadarida brasiliensis. Taxonomy (NCBI): domain Eukaryota; kingdom Metazoa; phylum Chordata; class Mammalia; order Chiroptera; family Molossidae; genus Tadarida; species Tadarida brasiliensis. Next base: position 52,928,707 of record CM061264.1, read on the forward strand.
ATCTAGAGATCCAAAGCCCCTTTTTCTCAATAAGATCACATTCACAGGTATCAGGAACTGGACGTATCTTTTTGAGGCCACTCTTCAGTCTACGACAGGTATGTAGCTTAGATTGTAGAATTCAGACGATTCAGAATAACATCAGTACATTTTGTTGCTTATATGATCATGGTGAAATTTGGAAATGCTGATGATGTATGTGATAAATAGAAGAGCCCCTTTGCTTGTTAGGACAAGAGCTTAAGTATGCTGAAAATAATTTGATGCGTTATCGTAATCATATTGTTTAATTCTTTTCATTACATAAATATGTAACCTACATTTAAAATTAATGCATATCAATTATGTTTCTTACTGAAATACTATCTTACCAGATATTTTGTATACATTATAACTTCTGTTTGACTAATGTCTTAAACCAAAAGACTAATGGAAACAAGGTTTCAAGCAAAAAATGCATAGAAATTTTTGTTTTATTTATTGGATCTAGATGTTTGGTACGACATAGCCCTAAAATTCTTTTAATTTTATGTAATATCTCTTTAATAAAATTCAAATTTCTGATTTGTTTTTTAAATTTAACTTTATTGCACATTCTGTGGAATACCAGAAGACAGATGACGAGGTACGCAGCATCCAAACCATTCTCCCTTGTAGTTGCTTTGCTTGTGCCTTTTTTTCTGTATCCTTAGTAGTTTGATTTCATTTAAAATAATTTAGTTAGAAAATAAATGATATTTTTCAAACATATGAACCACGTAAGTTTTTTAATTTATATGAGCTTTAAAATTACTTTTTTTTTTTTTTTTCCTTATAAGCTCTTGAATCTTTTAAGATTGTTTCCCCTGTTTTTGGACCTGGACAAATTGTATATCTGGGACTTATTTAGAAGGCAAATATGACTTCTATATTGTTCCTTTTGGAACTTTGCATAGATGGATATGCAATTTTCAAATTCAGTATCTAAAACCCCAAATCTCTAAAAAAGTATACAGTTTGCTGGTTTTATTTTATTTGGCTGCATTATTTCAGATTCCATCCCAGCCTACAAAGCTAAATACAACAATTTTATTTTTGGTCTTCAAAACAACATAATGTTTTTTTCATTTTAAATAAGTGTCAATAGAAAATAATGTGAGGTTTTGTACTGGTCCTTTAAAATAATTTATCACTCATAAAATCCTCAAATAATCCTTTCAATTGGTGGAAGGCAGATGAGTTATAGAAGTCTTCAATTAAGACTAGATGTTATGTGAAACTAGAAAAACATTAAGTCATTAATACCTTAACTTGATTTAGTGATTTGGTTTATTGGATTAGCTCTAGCCGAGAACATGACATGCGTGATAGATTAGGTTTTGATGAAAGACTACTATGTCTTTGGCATCACTCTTTATTGTTTTATGGATTTTGCTATAATTACTTTATAAGTAGTTCAAAATCTACCAACATATTTATCACAGTCCCCTGAGTTTTCTGGCATTGGGTGATAGTTGATAGCATGTGTTAGGGTGACTCTGAGAAATTTTCTGCCATTTTAGGACTTGAGAAATAAGATAATACAAATTAAAAAGTGTCTACTCTGTAAACTTAAGTTACACCATTTACTACTAAAGGTATTACACAAATAAGGTAGAAAACACACATGATGTATATGTAACAAAATGTTAAAAATCAGTCAACAGTAAACGTGTGAGAGAGATTTGGTTTTGCATATGGCACCCCATTGGATATCAGAGTGACTGGCTGTCGAGGCAGGTTTCTTTTCACCTTAGTAAGGATGATTGTCCCAACAGAACTGGACTGTTCGAATAAATATATAGAATGCATTCAACAAAGCTCTTGACAACTTGCTTTCTGCAAAGCACTTGACTACATGCCATAGAGGATGCCAACCAAATTAATAAGAGAATGTCTTCTTCAGTAGTTAGGTCTGTTAGGGACATGCAGTGTGCATACAGATAATTGCAATTGAGGTACATGGGTAAGTGATATATGACTGTAGTTCTGAGTGGATAGAGACTACTACTGCCTAAGGTGCTCAAGGGTGGTCACTGGAAAAGGGAATATTTGATGTGGGTCCTGAAAGATGGAAAATATTTCAATAGTTCAATGAGGTAAAGATATGGTATTGAAAAAATACAGTAGAGCCCAATCGATGTGATTCAGTGGTTGAGCATAGACCCATGTACCAAGAAGATGCCAGTTTGATTCCAGGTCAGGGCATATGCCCAGGTTTTGGGCCAAATCCCCAGTGGGGGGCATGCAGGAGGCGGCCAATCAATGTTCTCTCTCATCGACGTTTCTATCTCTCTCTCCCTCTCCCTTCTTCTCTCTCTAAAAATCAATAAAGAAAAAAATGCAGTAAGAGCGCATGAGTATAGAATACTATACAGCTGTAAAAAAGGATTTCTTACCCTTGCGACAGCATGCATGCACCTGGAGAGTATTGTGCTGAGTGAAATAAACCAGTCAGGGAAAGACAAATATCCCCTGATCTCACTTATAAGTGGAATCTAATGAATATAATAAACTGATGAACAAAATAGGTTCAGAGGCATGGAGGCATGGAACAGACTGACATATATTGGGGCAGGGGAAGATGAGAAGAGATTAACCAAAGAACTTACATACATATGTGCGTAACCAATGGTCACAGACATTAGTGTGGGGACAGGGGCTGGGAAGAGGAGGGTAAAGGGGGAGAAATTGGGGGGCATCTGTAATACTGTCAACAATAAAAAAAGAATTATATTTTTAAAGGTACAAATTGCAGTTGTTTTGAAAACTTTAAAAAATGTGTGTCTGTGTGTGTGTAGGTCTCAAACTTTCTAAACTGAACTAATTTCCTTTCATTGGTTAATGAAAAACTTCATATAAAGCAAATAAAAAATGCTTTTGACATCCACATGCTAATATTTGATATTTTGACTCAATAATAGCTATCTTGAAAGTCCACAGCATAATAACTTGTGATTTCATTGAGGCATCATTTTAAACCCTGTATATTTAGAGCTAGTTCAGAGCGGGTCTCTTACCCAGTCCCTGACCCTAAGGAACCACCAATTCTCTAATCATGATCTGAAACACATAACATTTGAGAAGTTAAATACAACAGTTCAAAACAAATAGTTGACGTTCAGGGTAGTAATATTCTTTTCTCAGCTGTAGGATATCTTGGGGTTTCTCACTTTGGATTATTCTTATTTCAAATCTAAAACTGGCATTCTATTGGAGTCCATCTTGTTTGGCATGGCACAGCTTCAAATGGCTTGGCATTTGCCGATGTCTGTAAGTTTTTATTCCTTTTCTCTTTCATTTCTTTATGTCTTCTAAATTATTCTGAAAGGACTTGTAAGGCACCTACCTTTGACCACCTCTGCTTTATCCAGCACCTCTGCCACAGCCCTCCCCCTCACATTCCAAGTCACCCCTGAAGACTGTGGCAACATTTCTTGTCATCTGCAACTTCTGCGACCACATTTGAAATTCTCTAAGCACCAGCCTATTGGCTGAAGGTGGTCACATGATGCGGACAGGTGCAGGACACTCAAGCAGAGTCCTTCTCTTCCAGGCAGTGTCCCACAACACTCTAAAATAACAAAAAATATCACATGGGTCACCTTGCCATATTCAGTCCTGTATTTAGTTTCTTTTCAGCTTCTTCAACAAATGCAGTAAATATTTAAGTGCTTTCAATATTCCAGACATTGTGTTGGGCGATGGAATTACAGAAGTGAAGAAGACATTAAGAACCCCTCCCTCAGGGATCGTAGTATTCTACCAAATATTGTACTTAGATAGCTTGAAAATAAGAACTGGGAATTTCTCTAAATTGCGATGTATATCTTTACGTAGCAGAAAAGGACAAAATTTAACAGAAGATCTGTTCTTATGTTCTAATACAACATGATGTTTATAATATTGGTATTTCTCCATATGAAAAATTTCCAAATAATAAGGTATTTGATGATTAGCAGAGGCAGCATGAAAACATGAGTCTTCTTAGCTGTGATGGAAAAGAACTAGTCTATAAACAGAGAGAAAGGAGAATGGAGAGAGACTATGAACTTGACAATCTGACCTTAGAGTGTTGCTTTTATTCTGTACAGTCAGCCAGATAGTGTGACATTTTATCCTCTGATTTTTCAAATCTAACCCACTTCTACATATTCATAACGATGATTAATTAGAACAATAGTAGGAAATGATTCAATATGTTAATTTTTACATTATTTCAATCTTAGCTGAAGAAAAAATTTACTATATTAAATCAAAGGTTGGATAACTGTATGAGTCTATCTTAATTTTTTATGTATGTCCACACAGAGAGAGCTACAGATTGACACAGAGAGAAATATGGTAGAAGAAAACTGAAATTGAAAGAAAGAAAAAATAAAGTGATCCCACCACCAAGAAATAAACACTGATAACACTTAATCCTAAAATATGAGCACTATTATAATTTCCATTTTATGAATGGAGAAATTGAGGCTTAGATGTTTTAAGTAATTTATACGATAATGCTTAGCCAGCAGGTGGCATAGATGTGACTTGAACTTGTCTAATTAACTTCAAAGCCCTATTTTTAGCCAATGTTAATTGTCCTTCTAAATTCATGATTTCTAATGGGTGATGTATATGTATTTTATTTAACCAATACTTCATTTTTAGATATTCAGGTTATTTCCACTTTTTTTCTATATAACACTACAGTAAACACTGAACATTTTTGCCCACTGTTTATATAGAATAATGGCTAGAATGAGAGATATTTTACAAATGACCTTCCAGAATTATTTTATATATATATAAAATATATATATATATATATATATATATATATATATATATATATATATAGTGTGTGTGTGTGTATATACATATGAAAGAAAGTTAAAATGAAGCCCAATATATCCCAGCAGCCAGCTTCAACAGTGATCATCATTTTACTACTCTTGTTTATCTGAATAGATTCTGTGCTGATATTTATTGTTTAGTGTACTATTTCAAAATCCAGATAACATATTTCATTCATAAGTGTTTCAGATAAGGTTTGAACTTTATAATGACTTTTTGTTTTTTCTTGCAATTTGTGTGTTGAAATAGAATCGTATTTCCTCAAAATTTTTCCATGATCTAGATTTGACTAAGCCACTGTGGTGTTGTTTAACCTGTTCTTTTTTCCTTCTTTTCCCCCCGCTATGAACAGGTGGTTAGATGTAGGCTTGGTGAGATTAGGGTTTGATTTTATTTATTTATTTTTGGGGCAAGAATATTTAACATTGGTGCCGTGTACCATATCAGGAAGTATACAATTTCAGGTCACCTCATTGTCAGGGATGACAAGATTGGTCTTTGGATTCGAGCACATGTTCTTCAGTCTGTCTTTTCTCTTTCTTTCCTTTCCTTCTTTTTTAATTTTTTCCAATCTGATGGCCTGAAATTAGTAACTCATTTTCCATTTCTATGATTACTAGTGATACTGATTTTTTTTCCAATTCTCATTGACCTTAGTAAATTGCTTCTTTGTCTTTTGTTCACTGCACTATTTGCCATTGTGGGAGAACGAACAAGTTTATGTTGTATTTTAATGTAGTTATATTAGGGACATGCTTAATTTTTTATGTAGAACATTTTTAAGAGATAGTGCTTTAAAAAATATTTCTAGTCTAATTAGAAAACACATTTCTCATATACTAGGTTAATTAATTATAACCCATAGTTAGTAGTTACACTGTCATAAAACTGGTCAGTATATTAAATCTCCAAGGCAAAAATATTTCAGAAACTTTAGGAGAAACACAATTTTCTAGACTATTTTAACAGGTTTAGTTTTCTATAACAAATATCTCAGGTTCACCGTTTACATCAATAGTTCTTGAATTTTTTATTAAATCTATTTATAGGAAAGATCATTGTTCTTATTAAATTCAACTTTATGATGAAAATATAAAGAATAGGTATAAATTTAATTAAACTATTATGGAAAATGTTCATAAATATTTGCTAAGTTATTTTTTTTCCCCAACAGAATATAATGAATAATCAATAACCTGGTGCTTTTATTCTCAAAACACTTGTGTCAACAGCTTTTTTTTTAACATCAAGTTTCTCATACTTTTGAAATTTGTGACCAATGATTTTGTCTGTAATTTTAACAAAAATTAAACCCATTTGGCTCTTGATATATTTTATTTTCACTTATTTTCTATTTGTTAGGACAGTTGACTTTTGTTATTCATGGTAGTTATATTCTTTTTTTTTTTTTCAATTTTTTCTTCTTTATTTATTCTAGAGAGAGAGGAAGGGAGAGGGAGATAGAAACATCGATGAGAGAGTACATTGATTGGCCGCCTCCTGCATGCCCCCCCCCATTGGGGATTTGGCCCACAACCTGAGCATGTGGTCTGGCCAGGAATCGAACTGGCGACCTCCTGGTGCATGGGTCAACGCTCAACCACTAAGCCACACCAGCTGAGCTTTATAAAGTTTCTACAAACACTGAATTAGTGAATACTGAATCATTTCTCCTAGGGGAAATACAGGTTTAGGTTCCTGAGAGTCTCTGGTCACAACATTTTTATTAACCAATCAATATATAACCTTGTTTAATTGTGCTCTGTTTAAAGACACCTTATGTCATATATACTGTCGCTTCATTAACATTGAACTCATGGCCAATAACACTGTAACTCATGCCTGAACACAGCTTATCTTAACACATTTCTCTATAAAGTACATGACAGTTTTTTTCTTGCATGGGAACATGAGACAGCACATCAATACTATGCTTGGGGAACATTTAAAGAGCAAAATCACACACACACACAAAGTGCAAAAATGTACCACTCAAAATACCACAAAAGGACACATTTTTGATGTATGAGAGATGAAACAAGAAGGCAAAACATCACCTTGTTTATCCTCAACAAGAAATGCACATGTTTTCAACTTTTTTGCCACTGTGCATACATGTCCACAAATGACCGCAAAAGTACCACAAGTACTGGCTTGGGGTTGTAAATAAATTTTTCTGAAAAGACAACTTCATAACTTCAGGATCTCCATGTAACAAGATTGACTATATTTTTTCCATTTTGATTTTTCCTTTGCTTTTCTGTATCATCCACATTTTAATGATGTCTGAATAATTCCTATGATCTGACATTATTAAACTATATTGAATTAAAAATAAACAAAAATACTTCAGCAAACTGCAATTAAAATAATATACCAAAACAGTATTTTATGCAATCAAATAGTATCATTTAGATTTTTAAGAATTTAAAAGTTAAAGTTACTACATGAAACTTTGATCTGCTATACAATAAAAAAATTATCACTCATGCTTTCTTTGAATCAATAACAATCATTTTTATCACTTTCTGCATTGTTAAATTGGAGTTAATATTCTAATACCTGGAAAGTATTTGAATACATCTAACTTAAGTTTGTGAGATGTTTAAGAATTAGGTTATTGGAAACTCAGCTATATGCTTTGATATACAGGGTTCAATTACTAGAAAGTGGACCCAACCTGGCTTGAAAACAAACCATTATGAAATATGTTTAATGAGAAGAGCAGGGTTATTCTGAAACTTTTGTTACTGACACAGATGCTTTCTTTTGATTTAAGAGAATCTTATAATTAAAAAACATGTCAGGAATTTTAGACTGTTGGTGTAAGGAACTGGTTTCTTAAATTAGTTTTTCTATTTTACACCAAATAATGTAATTTGCCTAAAACATTTCTAAAGTTTAAACTTAATTTTTTAAATTAAATATATGTACACAGACACGTATTTACTTTTACAACAACTCTGTAATGAAGATATCATTATCTCTGCTATACAAGTGAGGCTCAGGGGTTTAGATAGGTTGCCTAAGTCAGGTAACGTGCCCTTGATCACAGAGCAAATGCAAAAGCCAAGGCTCATCGTTTCACTCTTCACACTCTAAGCGTTAGTTACCTTAAACAGTTTCAGGCTCTCCAGTTTGGCATATTCTTTCTCATTTCTTGGCTTTCCATGTGCTAATTCCTCTTCCTGAAACCATCTTACCTTCCCCCACCAACTTCATTTAATGAACTTCCACTCATCCTTCAGTTTTCCCCTCAAATATCATCTTCCCACCTGTAACAGGTATCTCTCTAGCGTAGCCTCTGAACACTCGGTGCCTCCCGTTAATACTGATCACACTCTGTTATGTGTGTTGCCTTTTTCGCTTGTATGTACCATTGGTAAGGCCGGGGAGTATGTCTAGTTCACTGTTGTATTCTCAGCCCTGAGCACACTGACTAACATATAGTGGCCATTGGACTTGATATATTTGCTGCTTATGTGAACATAATTTTCCAAATGTTGAGTTAAGCAACATTTTTCTAGATTCAGCAAATGTAAGCATTTTGATAACTTCCGAGATGGTGAATTTCCTGAAACCATTATAACTGATTTGTGAGAAGAAGCTAGAAAAGAGGGATTATTTTGAAAAGATATCTTCCCAGTGTCATTGGGTTATACTTACAGGATAAATGGCAGAAAAAAAATATCCAAGAGGAAGGGATAATGAAAAATGAGTAGGAGTTTTCATTAAAAGCTTAGTAAACAGTAAGGAATAATGAAAAGAAAATATAAAAATACAGGGGTAAGCAAATGTAGGTTTATAGTTGTTCGTATGGAAAAAGACATGTGGGTTATGATTATTATAACAGCTTTATTAACTCAAAAGAATGTCACAATGTAACTGTAAACCTATTTTTGCCCACCCCTGTATTTATCTAACACAGAAACAATTGGAAAACATTCACCTAATCATACATCTAATAGCTCTGTTCTTGACAAGTTGATTCACTTTCTATTCCTTATTAACTAAGATCTACCCATGGATCCATCATATACATACACAAACTCTTCATTGGAAAGTTTTATTGGTTTACATCGAGAGCATTTGTTCATCCCCTTTGTGCTTACAGTGTCATGTGGGAGGGACACCAAGGTAAAATAAGCATGACAGAAACAGATCCTCTTCTCAGAGAATTTTACTGTTAATACAGAGATCCAGGAGCATCATAATTAACTGTTAATAATAATAAACTGTTTGTTATAATAAACAATTTCCAAACCCAATCCTGTTGTCAACGTATTTTAGGCAATATTAAATACAATTGGAATACAACCCTGAAGTGTGTGATAACTATGTATCGCTCTTTTCTGTGCCACTAAAATTGAATGGAAATCAGCTAGGGAATGTGTTCATTTTCACCTATCAGTGCTGTAGGCAGATAAAACTCTTCATTTGTCCTGGCCTCTGTGGCACCTTGATATCACTGACCAAACACCAATTTGGTCTTGTGTTCCTTTGTGCAGGAAGGAACAGGAGCAATTTAAATTGCCCTAAGGCAACTTTCATTGTCTTCATTCATGTTCCCTTTCTTGGCACTGATTACTTATCTTAGCTCTCCTATTAACTTCTGTGTGACTTGAGGGATACAGAAATTTAACAACTTGAATGATCTATCTCATTTGTAAAATGCAACTAATCTACTTACTGTGGCAATGAGTCGAATTCTTAATAACAGGAGGTAACTCATTATTTGAATGACTAAAAACAATTTACCACAAATGTGGAGGCTAGAGATGGGTTATATAAAATGCCTCTCAGTGTAACATGGGATGTATCCACAATGTATCCCCCTGGGTAGGATAAAAACTAGCTTAGGCATGATGGCCTTCAGGAAAAGACTAGTAAAATGAGTCCTTGTTTATCCATTACCTAGGTTCAACAGTTGTAATTTTGCTATAGTTGTTTTACCTACTCATAATTTTTTGTCTTCAATAAAATATTTTCAAGCAAAATTAAAACAAACAAAAATCTAGGTTAGGTAGACTCTGTTTATGTCTTTCTAAGAGCCTGGGAATAGTTTTCTTCTACTTTTCCTTACTTTTAGCCAAATATTTGGCCTAAACTATTCAGATTAAATATGAATATGCTAGACTATAGATCCATGTAATTATTCTTTCTGCTTTAAAATCATTTGTTACATTTTATCAACAATTTAATCTCTTATATTAAAAATAAACCTTTAAACACTTCTGTAGCAAATATTCCTAGGTCCTTTCTCCCTGGCCAGTTGCATCTACAGGGGCTAAACAAATAATGTATCATTCCCCCAGCCTCCCTTGCAGCTAGAGTTGGACTTATAACAATAGTTCTGGTCAGTGAAACATTAGTAGAGGCAGGGAATGGGAGGGGATGAGACAGTTCATAAAATGGTTTTGTTTTTCTAATTAGAGAAGCAGAGGCTACTGATACTGTTTCTTCTCCCTTCTTATAATTTTGAAAGAAATATGCAAATCTCAAATAGCCATCTTGAGGAAAAGACCAAAACAATAACAAGGAACAAGGAACTGACTTTGTTGAGCTATTAAATCAATATCAACAGCTTTCTACTTTCAGAATTCTAATAACGTGAAGAAAAATAAAACTTCATTTATTTAAACCACTGTAAGTGGATTTATTTTATGCTTAACATATTCTTGAAACAAGATGATAGAAGATATATATATACATATATACTGCATATATATATATATATATATATATATATATATACACACATACATATATATGCAATAGTGTGTATTTATATGCTAATGTGTGAAGACATTTGAGGGGGATTTTGCAAAAATTCGGTTGTATAAAATACAGGTTCAGATTCCAAGAGGACTGTGAAGTAGGTAGAAGCTACACTCACCTCCTCCTGGTGCCAAACCAGATTTGCAGTTAAATTATAGAGCAAACAACTTGAATAACCAACTGAAAGTAAGCTGGACAGGAATATTACAACCAAAGATTTACTGAAGCCACACAGAGACTGGTAAGAAGTGCAGAGATGAGGAGAGGGCTGGGCCCTGCATCCATGAGCGGTGGCTGAGAAGCTGGAAAGTATCTCAGCTGCAAAAGATCCCCAACCCAGAGCACCAAGTCTTGGGAGAAGACCCTGCATAACACTTGGCAGTGGCAATCAGCAGGGATGTTGTCTACCTGGAAGAGAAGCGAGTCTGCTAGAAACCCAGGTGCTTTCTTAAAAGGCCAATACACAGTACGTGTCTTGTTCTTAGACTTTCACGCAGGGCTTCAGTAGAGGGAAGGAAACCCAGGGCATACGGGAGTCATAAAAAGAAGATCTGGGTGGCATTGCCCTGAGGAGAGAGGGCCAGTCACTGAGGTCCCTGTTCTGAGTCTATCCCACACTGCCTTCAGATGCCATTTTCTCAGGGTCAAGCACTCATATTCTTACAACACCAGCCTGGGGAGTGCACTAACCTGAACCTCCAACTACTGGCAACACCACCCTGTCACACTTGAGTTCTACAGAAAGGTCTGTTGGTTGCACCCAACAGGGACCTTTGATGTGTTCTTTTTTTGGAGAAGCTCTAGTCAAATTTTACCGAACAAAGAACTAACACCTATCTTTCTCAAACTATTCCAAAGAATTAAAGAGGAGGGAAGATTTCCAAGCTCATTATATGAGGCCAGCATTATCCTAATTCCAAAACCAAATAAAGACACTACAAAGAAAAAAATTATAGGCCAATATCCCTGATAAACATAGATGCTAAAATCCTCAACAAAATATTAGCAAACTGTATTCTGAAATACATTAAAAAGATCATGTGCCATGATCAAGTGGGATTATTCCAGGGATGCAATGGATTATTGTGATACACCACATAAACAAAATGAAGGATAAAAATCACATGATCACATCAACAGAAGCAGAAAAGCATTTGATAAACTTAGCACTCAATTATGATAAAAATTCTCAACAAAGTGGGAATAGAGGGAATATACCTTGACATCATAAAGTCAATACATGACAAACCCACAGCCAACATCATACTCAATGGGCAAAAACTAAAAGTATTTCCCTTAATATCAGGAACAAGACAGAGGTGTCAGCTTTCACCACTCTTATTCAACATAGTACTAGAAGTTCTAGACACAGCAATCAGACAAGAAGAAGAAATAAAAGGCAACAAAATTGGAAAAGAAGAAGTAAAAATATCATTGTTTGCAGATGACCTGATACTGTATATAGAAAACCCTAAACACTCTACCAACAAACTACTAGAACTGACAAATGAATTCAGTAACATAATAGGATACAAAATAAATATTTAGAGATCAGTGGCATTTTTATACACCAATAATGAAATATCAGAAGGAGAAATTAAGAAAACAATCCCATTTACAATTGTAAAAACCAAAAAAATAAGGTACCTAGGGATAAACTTAACCAAGGAGGTAAAATACTTGTACTTTTAAAATCATAGGATACTGAAGAAAGAAATTGAGGAAGATACAGTTAAGTGGAAACATATACTGTGTTCATGGATAGGAAGAATTAACATCATTAAAATGTTCATCTATGCAAAGCAATCTATATATTTAACTCAATTCCGATTAAAATACTGATGACATATCACACAGAACTAGAACAAATATTCCAAAAATTTATATGTAACCATAAATGACCATGAATAGCCTCAGCAACTTTGAGAAAGAAGAGTGCTACCTAATATCAAACTATACTGCAAAGCCATAGTAATCAAAACAGCAATGGTACTGGCATAAAAATAGGCATATAGGTCAATGGAACAGAATAGAGAGTCCAGAAATAAACCTACAGCTTTATGGTCAGTTAATATTTGACAAAGGAAGCAAGAACATACAGTGGGGTAAAGATAGTCTATTCAAAAAATGATATTGGGAAAATTGGACAGATATGTGCAAAAAGAAAAAAGAAAGAAAGAAACTAGACCATCTTCTTTTACTATACATAAGAATAAACTCAAAATGGGTTAAAGATTTAAATGTAAATCACAAAACCATAAAAATCTTAGAAGAAAACAGAGGCAGTAAAATCTCAGACATTGCTCATAGTAAGATTTTTTTGATTTATCTCCTTGGGCAAAGAAAACAAACAAACAAAATAAACAAATGGGACAACATCAAACTAAAAAGCTTTTGCACAATAAAGGAAATCATCAACAAAATGAAAAGACAGCCCACTAAATTGGAGCACATATTCACCAATGATACATCTGATATGGGGTTAATTTCAAAAATTTATAAAGAAGTTATACAACTCATCACCAAGAAAACAAACAATCCAAATTAAAAAATGGGCCAAGGATTTGAATAGACACTTCTCCAACGAGGACATACAGATGGACAATAGACATATGAATGGATGCTCAACGTCACTAGCCATCAGATGCAAATTAAAACCACAATGAGATACCACCAGACATGTGTGAGAATGGCTATTATCAATAAATAAACAAACAAGTGTTGGCAAGGATGTGAAGTAAAGGGAACCCACATGTGCTATTGGTTGGAATGTAAATTGTTGTAGCCATTGTGGAAAACAGTATTTGGTTTCCTCAAAAAATTAAAAATGGAACTGCCTTTTGACTCAGAAATTCCACTTCTGGGACTATATCTGAAGAAATCAAAAACACTAACTTGAAAGACTATATGCACCCCTATGTTCATTGCAGCATTATTTACAATAGCCAAGATTTGGAAGCAGCCAAAGTGTTCATCAGTAGATGAGTGGACAAAAAGGCTATGGTACATTCATACAATGGAATACTACTCAGCCATAAAGAAGGAAATCTTACCTTTTATGACAGCATTGATGGCCCTGGAGAGTGTTATGCTAAGTTAAATAAGCCAGTCAGAGAAAGACAAATACTATATGATTTCACTTATATGTGGAATCTCATGAACAAAATAAAATAACAAACAAAGTAGAAATAGAACAGACTGACAGCTTTCAGAGGGGAGGGGTGTTGGGGAACTGGGTGAAAGAGTTAAGGGGAAAAAATACAGACATGGACAAAAGTATGATGATTGTCAGAGGGAAAGGGAAGTGGAGAGAGGTGGAAGAGCACAAAGAGGAATAAATGGTGGAGGAGAGAGGGTTGACTTTGGGTGGTGAGTGCATGATGCAGTATGCAGATGATGTGTGATAGAGATGTACACTTGAAACCTGTATGGCTTTATTAAGCAATGTTAATATCACCCCAATAAATTCAATAAAAATAAAATAAAATGCAGGTTTATGTTACTATGAGGTTAATAATAATCACTATTTTAACAAAAATAGTGTAATTATAAAGATTTTTTTTTAATGTATACTCTTTTAACTGCCCACTGGGTTGAAAAATTTCCCATTGATCAGGAAGCAATCACTTTCTAACATCCCACTGCCCACAACCCCTCCCACCTTCATACCCTGACCACTGAGAAGACAAGAATCTTAGCTCCCTCGGTGCTGGTCAGAGGATGGGACTTAATCACCAACTGTGTATTACTGAGATTCCTATTAATGAAACTATTAATTTACTGTAATTTAAAAGACAAGGCAAACTGGCCGGTATGGCTCAGTAGTTGAGCATTGACCCATGCACCAAGAGGTCACCAGTTCGATTCCTGGTCAGGGCACATGCCCAGGTTGTGGCCTCAATCCCCAGTTGGGGGCATGCAGGAGGCGGCCAATCAATGTTCTCTCTCATCGATGTTTCTATCTCTCCCTTCCTCTCTCTCTAAAATCAATGAAGAAAAAAAAAACTTATAAAAAGACAAGGCAACATTTAAATGTGATTATTAAAGGAATTAATAAATATTTTTCAAATGCCATTTATGAAAGTAATACTGTGCTAGCATTGTAAGGTATACAAAAGTATAATTTTCAATATCTGCCTTTAATAAGTGTACAATAAACATTGAATCTATTTAAGGTAACCTTTAAGGTTATAATCATAATGTAGTAAATGGAAGTTAATGTCAATTTTAGATACATAGAGAGTGGATTTTTAGTATTAAAATTTAGGTCCTTTTTGTTATTGTAAAAATTATGCCTAAATTTTGTACTTATAAAATAATTAATAGATCTGTTATTTTCTGTTAAAATCAAATCTTTAGCACTACCATACCACATATAAGTCCATAACACATATAAGTTCATACTCACATAACCAAATATTTAGTAAAACTACATAGTGAAGCCATCAAGTCCAGTGTATTTGCTTCCTAAATTAATTTAGCAATCTTCCATTTAAAGTTGTTATTCTAATATAGAAAGCTTAAGGAGAAAGTCTTTTCCCAAAGGCTTAATGACTTGATATATTCATGGACTTGATGATTGGGGGAAATAATAATTTAAAGTCTAGAAAGACCAGTTGAAAATAAATTTCACTTAAAATACTCCATATTGCTAATGAATAACCCAAGATAGTTCGGGTTCTACTTCAATGATATGTTGCCAAAAATGTTAGCTTTATGAGCTCTTCAGAGAAATGAAATGGCCTGTATTTCAAAGTGGAAGAGACATATTCAGAATGATAAGGGATGGGCCAGTGTAGGGGCAATGAGAGCAGTTGAAGCATTGTTCCATATCAGATGACTTCTTCATGCTTAATGACACTTCTACATTCAGAACACTCCGCAGGAAAGTGAGAGGAACATGTATTCCTGAAGAAATCTGTGAGAACGCATGCCTGACTTTCAATTACTAGATCATATTTAAATGTTGGAAGTCAAGGTTATTCGTTGTTCTTTAAAAAAAATTAATTTCCATGTTGTATTTGCATTTTTAATTCTACATCTATTTATCCCAAGCTACCTGACAAAGAAATTCAATTTCTAAGCAGTAAAACAACGGGTAATTATCTGGTGGCCAGTTTCATTGTTCATGTCCTTCTTTTTAAATACATTTTACTCACAGCTGTGATCGTTGAATGGATGTCCCAATTACAATGGAATATGGGTGGCAGCAGCAAAAGATTAAAGTTCATCTCTAGGCAGGGCTAGGATGGCATCTAGCATAAATCAAGAGGATATAGTCAAATGCAAATAGGTCAGCAAAAGCAAGCAGATTATTTCTCTAAGGGGAGGGATCACGTCTGATTTGCTCATCATGGTATCACCAGCACCTACTACAATGCCTGGCGTTGTAGGTTTCCAACCAATAGTTATTGAATCTCCAGTTTAAACAGAAGGTCAGAATTATCTTGGCAGTATTATTTATAGGAAGAACACATTAGCAATGAAGATAGAGTGTGGTACAACATTTTTTGTGAGCCGAAGGGTGTGTTATATAGACTTAGTGAAAAATCAGAAATGCTATGAGAGTCTACAGGGCTTAAGTCTCCAGGTGGAGGAAATAATTTTGTCTGCAGAACTCAGAATCTCAGCACTTATGGTAAGGGCAGCTGACTGCTAGAACTAAAAAATTTCCACAAATCTTAGCAGATAACTATAATAAAAGGTTTCTTTCCTATTCTTTTCAAAGTCCAATGTGAGTCAAGAGAGTGCAGGCTACACAAGCAGTCATTCAGGGATCCAGGGTTTTGTTTTTGTTTTTCTCCATCTTGTCCCTCTAAATCTTTGGAATTTTCTGCATGAGCCAACAGATGGGGAAAGAGAATGAGATATTTTTGTATTTTTGTACTCAGAAATTGGCATACATTACTTCCACTCACATTCCATTATCTAAAAATAAGTCAAGTCCACGCCAAAAGGGTCTGGAAAGTGTACTCCCACTTACTTTGCTCAGGAAGAAGGGGAGAACAAATTGGTCAAGGCTAGCAGTGTCTCTTATAATCCACTCTTCATAACATCACATATCTGTTTAACTCCTGTTCCCATGAATAGGACATACCCATTCCTCCTCCAGAAAGGCAACCCAAAATCTCATTTAGTCACTGGATCCAGGTCCAAGCATAGGGCCAGTACTTGGGTGATAAGCAGTCACAGCCATGGGATCTGGATATGGTTCCTTACGGGCCAGCAGCCTAAGATCTAAAAGAAAACGTGATCCACTCCCTCATACATAACAATCGTAGTCAGTGATGGAGCATATTCAGAAAAACATAATGGGAACTTGTTTTTAGGTAGAGAAATAATGGAAGACACTTGCCCATAACAATGTGAAGTGTCACCAGGTAGGATGTGAAGATGCCTACTGTGGTGGGGGTGGGAGGGATGTTCCTTAATTAGACTTCAGTTCTACTGAGAAGAACTCTGGCATCCCAGACCCCTGGCTCCAGGCTCTGGGAAGTTCTTCCTTTTCCATTAGCCTCCATTGTCATATCTGATATGAGCATTGGTAGTGTCCCTACCTTGGTGGCTGCCCAAAACTCACAGGTTACTTCTGGCACATGCAAGTATTAGGCCAGAGAGTTCATTTAAAATATCAAATAGGTTCGGACTCCTGGTTTCTTTGGCTATAAAATTTTCTTGAAAACTTAGTAGGCATTTGGTCTAATCAATTCTATGTCAATAACTATACCCGAAGTTCTTTCCTGTACATGACAGTCTCTCTCTACTTCATGGTAACTATATTGGGCCATCAGACATGGCTGGGAAGCTGTATCCTCAGTCTGATCTTTGCCATAAGGACTAAGATTTAGTAGGCCTTTGACTCCCAGAGATAATTTTTTTTTTATTTCCTTTATTTGGAGCTTAGAAATAGTTGTGTTCAGCATTCCTTCAAGGCTTCAAATTTATGGATGTTCTATTCCCTTTCATTTCTGTCAAAAAACATGCCAATTCTTATTTAAGCTCATCTCTTTCTCATAACATTCTGCTTAAAAGAGCAGCAATAACATCCACCATGCCAGATTAGGTTGATTCTTTCTCATTACCTCCTCTAGAGCTAGAGGCTCTGTGAGCAGATGCCTACTTTCCATGTTATCACGGGTGATAGTTTTACCAAATGTTTGAAAAAGGCAGAATAGAGCTTTCCAGCCTCGTAGCTTAGCTTCATGTCCCACATTTTAGTTTTTGTCGTGGTAACACCCAACTTCAAAGTATCAATTTCTGCATTCACAGAGGCTTACTGATGCAGTAAACAACCTCAACAATGAGTAGCTGAAACAATAAAAGTTTTTAACTCATGTCACAGACCAGTGTTCTCAAATTGTGATCCATGAACCTTTGCAGGGGTGGCCTATAAGGTCAAAATGTTTTCTTTTTCTTTTTTAATCCTCACCCGAGGATATTTTTCTATTTATCTTCAAATAGAGTGGGAAGGAGAAAGAGAGAAACATCGACGTGAGAGGGACACATTGACTGGTTGCCTTCCGAACAACCCCAACCAAGACCAGGGACGAACCGCAACCAAGGTACGTGCCCTTGGCCAGAATTGAACCCACAACTCATCGGTCTGCGGGCCGACGCTCTACTGCTGAGCCAAACTGGCCAGGGCAAAAACTTTTTTCTTAATAATTAATAAGCACTATATGTCTCTTTCAGTATGTTGACATTTGCACTGATGGTAAAAAGCAACGAGGAATAACACGGCTGGCGCCTTTGCACAAATCAAAGTGGTGGCATCAAGCTGTCACCATGTCACTGTCTTTTCACTGCCTCTCATTTGCAGGCAAAACATTATCAGTTTCTCTTAAAATATGTCCTCATGAAGGAAGAATAATTGTTTTAATAAATCTTACATCTTGACTTTTGAATGCAAATCTTTTTTATATTCCGCATGAAGAAATGGGAATTATGCGTGAAACACTTCTGCTCTACAGGGAAGGACCTTGTTTTATTGTGTGAATTTCTGGGTGAGGGGTGAAGGCAAGTCTCACTCTCTTCCAACCTAAATTCCATTTATATCCATGGCATTCAAATTATCCTTTTCTCTCTTAGATATCTGGTTGTATGCCCACAATTCATGTGACTACCTGTCTTAGGATACTTTGGAATTGTTACAACACAATCACAGGCATTTCAGCCTCTGGGAACATGGCAGGTTATGATTTTGATGCTTTAAGGATGGCCATGGGGAGCCAGTGAATCTAATAGTATAGGCAGAGACTTGGCTAAAGATTGAGGTAAATGTAAAAGAAAATCTGACTGGAGAGGAAAATTTAGGAGTTGGTGTCTGACATTCAAGTATTTAAAATAACTTTAGTGTTGCTTTAAGCTTAGTGAATATGATTAATCCTTAATTACTAAAAGACTAAAAAGGAAAAAAATATATTACAACCACTTTTAATTAATTATAGAAGCCATTATGGGAATAATCATTTTGGTGCATTGAATTAATGAGGTAAAGCAGTAATTATAAGAATCTAAAATAGACAGATAATAAAGATAAGATCAAAAATGGAGAAATCAGAGCTAATAACATAAACGTTATGGGTAACCAAGTAATGTAACTGTATTTTCAACAGAAAATTTTACTAATTTTTTTCATCTTTTTGTCCACCTGAAATACATAATGAAAATAATTGGAATTTTATTCTCCTGGAATTTTATAGGAAAGGTTTTAATGTAACCTTTTTCTTACTCAGCCAAGTGTATTGTTTGCTCAAGGAAGACAACCAAATTTTGACAGTGCGTGTATACAAATTAGCCATATCCATTCAGTGCCTATAAAACTAAGGTATTTAAAGAAATATCAAAATTAAGTACACATCATGCATTACTTGTGTTTATTTTAAAAACAGTATGTCATATCTTGGCTACTGTGAATAGTGCTGCAGTAAATATGGGAGTACATGTATCTTTTTAATATCCCATTTTCATTTCCTTTGGATATATATACCCAGAAGTGGTATTGCTGGGTAATTTGGTTGTTTCCATTTTTAACTTTTTGAGGAACCTCCATAATGTTTCTATAGTGGCTAGACCAATTAACATTCTCATCAACCGTACACAAGTTTTCATGCTTTTTCCACATCCCCAGCTATACTTATATCTTATCTCCTTGATGATAGCCATTCTAACAGGCTATTCACGATAGCCAAGATACGGACACAGCCTAAGTGTTCATCAGTGACACAGATAAAGAAGATATGACACACACCGTGGAATATTTTTCAACCATGAGAAAGAAGGAAATCCTGCCATTTGTGACAACATGAAGAGACCTTGAGGGATTACACTAAGGGGGATAAATCAGACAGAGAAAGACAAATACTGTATGATCTCACTTATATGTGGAACCTAACAACAGCAAACTCATCAAAACAGAGAGTAGGTGGTTACCAGGGACTGTGGGGGAGTGGGGGAGATGTGGCCAAAGGGTACAAGCTTGCCGTTGGAAGATGAACGACTGCTGAAGATCTAATGTACAACATAGTGATTATAGTCAACAATATTGTATTATATATTCAAGGCTGCTAAGAGACTAGATCCTAAAATCTCACCACCAAAAAGAAATGTTAAATATGTGATATGATAGAGATATTAGCCAACACTAAGGGTGGTAATCATATTGCAATATATGAATGCACAAGTCAATACATTGTACACTTTAAACTTATACAATGTCATATGTCAACTATATCTCAATAAAAAGTCAATTTTGAAACATGAATCATATGAAATAATATGAAATAAAGGGTATTAAATTAAGGTAAATAAGCACAATGTATAACAGTTTTTAACCACAATCCATACAGATGTTAGAAAATAGGTTATAACAAGTTCCCTTAATATATGGGATTAATAAATCATTTTAAGTGGCTGTTTTTGTTTGGGACATATTCATTGAATAAGTGAATAAATGAATGAATGCTGAACCAAATTCCTGGTTTGAAAGAACCACAGTGTATCAATTCAATACTACCTAGAAAGTGTAGAGTATGCATTTCTTGAAAAAAGAATAGCCAGATTCATGTTTACAGGTCGTGCAACCGCATATATAATTCTATTTGATTCTCTTCTGCTTTAACTCTATTGAATAGTTTTTCTGTTCCTGGCATGTGACAGTTTCTTCTGTTAGGGAGCTTGCATTCTTCTTGGGCAAAAGGAGAGTGTAAGTTCAGTTAAACTGTTCCTAAACTAACAAGATAAATGCAATCTAATGTCAGTCACTACAGATCCAAAGGATCTTACACACACACACACACACACACACACACACACACTCTCTCTCTCTCTCTCTATATATATATATATATATGATATATTAGAGATATTTTTTTAAGAGGAAGAAAGACAGTAGTTATCTAAAGACTTCTAGAATTCTTGAATCATTTGTCTTCTTATTGCAGCTGTGTAGTTGCTCCAGTACAATGTTAAACACAAATGTTGATACATAATATTTTTGATGTTTACCGTTAAGCATATTTGCTGAACACATTAGGTAGGTACCTGTCTTGGGTTAAGAAGTTTTGGTATTCTTAGCTTGTTGGCATGTGAAAAAGTCAGAGTTGAAAGTCATCTAAATCTTTTTGCAGCTATTGAAGTAGTCATATGATTTTCTCCTTTAATATGTTCATTGGGGAAATTACAATAATAGACTGTCTAAAGTTAAACCAACCATGCATTCTTGAAATAAACTTATATTGATCATAAAAATATAAATATTTATATCTGACTTGATTTAGTTTGCTGATATTTTATTCATGATATTTCAACTATGTTTATGAATAAAATTAGACTCTGATTTCCTTCTCTTCTATTGCCCTTGTCTTGTTCTTTGACATAAAGTTTACAGTGACTTTACATTAGTTGGAAACATTCTTCCCTTCCATTTCACCTCCTCCCCCTTTCTCACTTTCTCTCACTTTTTCTCCCTCTCTTTCCTTTTTCTACCATAGTTGTGTAAAGTATATTATACAAGTCATCCAGGCTCAGTGGGGGTTTTTGTAGTGGTTTGATTTTGTGTGTTGGGGATATATTTTAAATTACTGGATGAACGTCTTTGATGGCTTTAAATACATTTAGATTTTCTAACTCTTCCTTGAGACTGTTAAATTGTTTATATTGTTAATAACCCAAAAGTTTAAAACAATAAAGAGGAAATAAAATAGCTAAGGGGAAAAAAAACATACAGAAGCATGCGGTTTGAGGCAGGACAGTCTGTGACTCTAGATCCCTGGATTTTGTTCTGTGGGTTTATGATGGAAACTGTCTACTTCTTGAAGTTGTCATTTTTATCCAAACATGCTGGGTGGAGGCTGTCACTTTGTTCAGTTATCTATTTAGTCTGAAAGTCTTTGTCAGGCACTTCATCATGTTTTCAAAGTTTGTCTGCCTCTCAAGGGTCCTTTCAAGTCTTCAGCTTGACATCTACAGGAGGATATAGATATGAAACAACACTCTGGCCTTTGTCACGTTTACTGTTAACAGCACCTGCTAATGTCCCTTTCACTGCCTTAAGGGAGATTTTTTTTCTGATGTCTTTTCCAGGAGATGAAATCTCTAGGAACATCATCATAATGGTAGAGATTGAAATCCTCTATTTACCCATAACACATAATTTTTAAAGATGTACTCCATGATTGGGAGAAGAACATGTTTTGAATAGTGTGAACCTTTTAATTTGTGAGATAGTGGGCACTATGATGGTCCTTGGTTAGTAAGAATAATGGACTTAGTGACCAGAAATGAGATCCTTTTACAGTCCTTGTACATTGTTTTATGTATAATATACAAGTATATGCCTGAGAAATACATAATCATTAAAACTGATATTTTTATTTATATCTAATTAACTTAGGAGGACTGAATTTTTCTTTTGATTTTTCATTTTTAAAAAGTCTAAGTTTAGTAAATGACATAACTATTTAATTTTGAGTTAATTACAACTTGGAGAATTAACCACAATGTTATTTCTATTACCCTCTTATTTGTAATATGAAGGAGCAAATATAATTTGGGTTTAAATGAAACTTAACAGTTTTATTATTCTGAGTTGGGATTTGAATTTAGAAAAGACAAAATCAATAAAGATTATTAGTGGAGCAAAATACTAACATAAGCCATGATATCTACAAAGTAGCAATAGGTGATATTTTTAAAACAAATAACAATACATACAATTATAGTAGGGACTTACTTTTCTTTCAAAAATAAGGGATCAAGAATAAAGGAACTTATTTTACTTGAATAGAAAAGAACTTGGATATTTAAAAATAAATCCAAATTCTAAATTTATTCCTTTATATCTCCATGTAATACTTCGCAGTAACTGATTTATAAAACTATTTTTTTCATTAAGAATAAATCCACTAATATTGGGCCAACACTGTAAAAAATTTTGGAAGACCGTTTATATATTTTTTCCAATTTCCTCTCCATGGGCACTAAAACTCTAGGCAAATCAAAGTTGCCAATCTCAGAGCTTTTACATATATATGTTTTCAAATTTGTGTTTTTATTAATTATAAATATTTCAATTAATATTAAAATGTGTATGTTTAACCTAGCTGGTATGGCTCAGTGGTTGAGCGTTGACCCATGCACCAAGAGCTCACTGGTTCATTTCCTGGTCAGAACACATGCCCAGGTTGTGGGCCCGATCCCCAATGGGAGGCATGCAGGAGGCGGCCAATCGATGTTCTCTCTCATCAATGTTTCTATCTCTCTCTCCCTCTCCCTTCCTCTCTCTAAAATCAATAGAGAAAAAATATTTTAAAAAAATTTTTTAGATGTGCATGTTTAGATATAAACAAATATATAACAATGGAAATATATGGTAAAACCTTCTAAGTTTAGTTTTAAAAGGTAAGTAAAAATCAACATATTGAATAATATATATATTGCTTAATTTATCATATTAATAAACTTTACATTTTCCTTTAGAAACAGAGAAACTATATTTATCATTCTTTTGTATATATTTTACTTCTCTGTATTATACTTAACATTACTTAATCATTTATATTATTTACCACTTTTAGCCAAAATAATGAGCACATGTTTTCTGGACAAAAGAGAGAACTGGAAGATAGGAAATCAAGAATTTCCAGCTATATTTTCTATAAGCACACTTTCTTTAGAACTTTAACAAATTTTATGGGGGGAGGGGTGCAGGGAGGGAAGAAATAGATATATAGTCATTTAAGACCTTTGTACATACCACAAATTTACACCCATTCTACATATGTTAAAAGTTAATTTAAAACTATGTTTAATGATATGTGCGTTTATATTTTTCTTAGAAATTATTCAAGTAGTCAAAGATCATCTATTAATTAATTCATTTTAATAATAGTCAAAGGTTTTTTAGTTGAATAAGATCTGGAAGTTATCATTTAAGCCATCCATTAGGACTTCATAGTTGGTAACATGGCAGCATTAAAATAATCTATAACACTAAACCATTTTAACAATCGCCAATATTATTGTTCCAGTTAGTTGAATATAATTTTGTTTTTGTTTTTTTAACTTATAAAGCCCTTGTGGAAACAATAACAATTTACAGGACCCATTACTAATACAAGAATTTTACAAAGTTTGAATCATGAAATATTAAACTAAAATTTTATTTCAGTTAAAAGATTGTGCTAACATCATTTTTACATAGTGATCTAATCAGAGAGAAGATGTAAATTTGTGAACTTGAGGGTCATATGGCATTTAATCAGCTCACAAAGTAGAGAGGTAATAGCTTACATAATCCCTAGAAGAAAAAAGTAAGTCTTCTATATGAGGAACACAAGGTTTACCTTGGTTCATTTTATGTACTAAAAATATGCAAAAACGAAATAACTAACAGAATAGTTAATGACATATTAAACCTAATTTGCAACATGTGCTTCTAGAAATAATATATGATGACAAGGGGCACAGATTAAAATCTGTCACATGAGCAGTCAAAGCCCAGTTTTGCCATTTCCAGTTTAAGGCTTAATTACTTCATTACTCCAGCTTTCTGAGGTTTATTTCCTTACCTGTTAAATGGCCAAAACAAGGTTGCTGAAAATTATATAGGATAGTGGGTATAAAATTCCAACAAAATGCCTTGTAAAAACAAGGATGATTCAGCTATTTCTCCTCTCTATAGATTCTGTGATTATGTGTTTATAATCATATACACTATTTTTCTCTACATCACAGTGGGAATTGATCTTTTTTCTTTGTATTCTTATACCATTTTCTTACACCTCTTCATGGCTTTTATATTAACCCTTGTTTTAAAATTAATTCTACTTGTGAACTGTCACAATTCAGTGGAATTCAAAGTTTTGGGGTATTTCCCCCCTTAATCCATGTCTTCAACCACATTCTGCCTTTCCTGACCCTTAAAAACATTTTCGGAAGATCCCATAATTTTCTGATCAGCTTCTGATGCTTAAATTATCATTCCCGTTTAAAAACTCATCTAGAAAACTATAGTCTTCTCTCCCTTCTTCTAGAGCCAGCCATGATAGTCTTCGATTCAGTTGGTGAGCAGAATGATCTGCTCTATTGCTCCTCCTCTTCTAAAACTCTTCTTACAATTTGGGTCTGAAGAGAGAGATAAAGGGCAAGGGCCTCTTATCAATCTGGCCCCTGTCGAAGCCCAGAGTTGACAGTTACCATGATCACCTTCCATCAATGCCCTTGGGGTGGAGAAAGTTCACTTTCTAGCTTTCTTTTCGGACATAGGAATGCTTTCTTCAAAGGAGCCTGTACAGGTGGATTCTTCACGCCTCTATTCTTGGATAACAGAAATCTCTTTTAAGCTCATTCCCCTCTGGCTTCCTTCAGCTGTTTCCCTAAAGGTACAGTCCACATTCTTTTGCAGTTTAATTCCCTTTCCTAATGGCAAAGCAATTTTTCTTATGATGGATTAGATAGGAAATTCTTGCTCCTTGCTAGGCTAAGTGGTGGGTACATCTAAACTACCCCAAACTCTCTCTCTCTTCTAGCTTTAAAATTCTTTGCTCTCCTTACTCAACAGGCTGAAGGAATAATGTCAGATTAATGAAAACCATTGACAGAAATCTCAAAATTGTGTAATTTTGGGGGGCACCCTCCCCCTTCTGCCTTACTTTGTTTGGGAAGAAGATCAAGTTGGCCTATGAGGTTCGCTCTCTGATTACTTGTGGCAGAATTAAATTAGAAATCTTGAAGTCTTTTTTTTTTTTAAACCTAGACAATTTCCCAGCACTTTAAAGTAAAAGAACACATTTAAAAATAACCCATGGCTGGAAAAGAAACCACACAAAAAAATTAGAAAATATTCCAACCTGAATGAAAAGAAAGATACATCAAAATTTGTGGGGTGCTGCTAAAGCAGTGCTTAGAGCAAAATTTTTAGTTTTAAAAGATTTTATGTTTTCATTGCCCTGTGTTTGGTGTATCTTGGAATGCACCCCCATGTATACTTCAAAAGAATATGTATTCTGCAGTTTTAGGGTATAGAATTCCATAAGTGTCAACAAGATTAAGTTGGTTGAGAGTGATGCTCAGATCTTCTATACTCTTATTGATATTTTCTCTACCCATTCAGTTACTGAGAGAGCAGTGTAGAAACTTGCAAATATGATTGTGGATTTCTCTATTTCTCACTTCTATTCTGTCAGTTTCTGCTTCACGCATCTGGAAGCACTCTTATTTGGTGCATGAACATTTAGGATTTTTATATGTTCCTGATGAATTACCCTGTTTATCATTATGAAAACTCTCTCTTTGTTACTGGTTACATTTTTTTTCTTATAGTTTATATTTTATGGTGATACGCTATCTAGTCCTATCAACTTTCTTATATTTCCATTTGGTATGATATATCATTTTCTATCCTTTTACTTTCAAATTTCTTGTGCTTTTATATTTAAAAGATGTGTAAACAGACAAAATTGGATTTTGCCTTTTTAACCAGATGGTTTCACTGATGAGTTCTATCGAGTATTAAATGACATAATGATACCAATATTAAAAAGACTCTGCCAAAAATGACTGGAAGAGAAAACACTTCCCAACTAATCCTGGTGTCAAAACCCGATATTACAAGAAAATAAAAGTAGAGACCATCTCATTAGGGAATAGACGCAAAGACCCTTAAATATTGTTAGCAAATTGAATCTAGAAATACATAAAAATAGGATACATCATGAGTAAGTGAGGTCTATCTGAGGCTTAACATTAAAAAATCAATGTAATTTACCATATTAACAGAATAAAGGAGAAAATCATATGACCATCACAATTGATGCAGAAACAGCTTTCAATTAAATTCAATGCTTTTAAATCATAAAAACCCTTAGCAATTCTGGAATTGAAAAGAACTTCCTCTTTCTAATAAGGGTATCTATGAAAACCCACAGCTAGTACTTAATAATTAATTAATTGAATGCATTCCCATAAGACAGGGACAAGAATATCCACCCCATAACTGTATTCAACATTGTACTAGAGGTTCTAGCCACTGCGGTAAAGTAAGGCATAAAGTTCAGAAAATAAATAAAACCCTTTCCATGTTTACAGATGACATGATTGATTTTATAGAAAACCTGATGGAATCTATAAAACTACCAGAACTAAGCAAAGTCAGCAAGTTCAAAATATGCAAGTTTAATATAAAAATCAATTTTAAAATATTTAACAGAGCATCAAACATTATAAAAGACAATCATATGGTGGGCCTTCACAACACAGAGCTCATGTCTTTAGTTCTCAAAGATTGCCTTGTTCTATAATGTTTTTCCATTTGTGTGTTCTTTTTGGAATTAAAATGCGTCAAGATACTTGATCCTCAAATTTTGTATCTCTAATTTTTTTTCTCCACTTGTTCAACTTTCTTGATGTTTTTCATCACCTTTCATTAAAAAAAATTTTTTTTCTTTATTGATTTTAGAGAGAGAGGAAGAGAGAGGGAGAGAGAGACAGAAACATCAATGAGAGAGAACATCTATTGGCCGCCTCCTGCATGCTTCCCACTGGGGATCGGGCCCACAACCTTGGCATGTGCCCTGACTGGGAATTGAACCGGGGACCTCTTGGTGCATGGGTCGACGCTCAACCACTGAGCCACACCGGACGGGGAAATCATTTCTCATTTTTGTATGTCAGAAAAGTGATGCACAGAGCACAGTCACTGCACCGACCATTCAGCTATCCGTGTTGGAACTGAAAGTTGGCCATCTGACTCCAGAGCACACGGTCTTAGCCACTGCACATACTACCTCTTTTAGAGAATATTTTTGTAATAAATAATTTCATGTTTAACAAAGAAATATATCCTATAAAGAAGAGAAACCACAAAAAAATATTACTATGCATTCAGAATGCTGTGATAAAATCAAGATCAGGTTTTATAGAAATCATACTATAAAAGGTCCAACTAGTTTTGATTTAGAACTATGATAAATCATGATGGTGCCCAAAGATTTTTTCAATAAAAAATTAATATGAAATCCAATGGAAAATGTTTTTTTCTTTTCCCAGATTGCAAAATCCTCAGGGTCAGAGGCTATGTTATATTAAGTTTCAGATCCAAGTGGACAATTTGTAATAGTTTGTTATGAATGATGCATCATTGATATTCTAAGCTTTTGGAAATCATTTTATTTGTATGAATGATTAAAAAATATACACAATAACTAATTGGGCAACATACTTAGAATTAGGCTGATAGCTCTACTCCCTTTATTAACACAGAGAAATATGCATAATACATATCATATGTTTTAAATTTCATTTTTGTAGCCATAAATATAACTTAGAATTGTCATTAAAGTGTGAGAGCCTCATATATTTATTTTTCTTTATTCCATTTTTCATCTGCTAAGAGGTGTTTTTTAAAAAGGTCTGAGGGTCTGATGAGTATTTTTGCATAGATTTCCACTTAAGCCATCGTTTTACATTTTTCTTTATCTTTTTGTACTAAAGCAATAAAATAGTGTAAATAAGCCAATCTATTACATTTCAAACAGTTATAATATCATGATAGGTATCTGCCACTCGGAATACCACTGATATAAAAACTAAATATTAGGGAATTATCCATATTGGTCTTCATAGTTTCTTGGCATAGTAAAAGTTAAATATTGACTTCCAACTTGAATGTCAACATTTTCTAACCTATCTAGTAGTCCTTGATGCAGTCTCCTTAACATATCACAAATGAGCTAGGAAGAACAGAGATGGAAACATGAAATAGAAATTAACTTTGTAAAGAGAGGGATTCTCACGGCTGCTGTGCTGCCAGAAAGACATTTGTATTGAGCCCGACTTGTGTGGCTCAGTGGTTAAGCACCGATCCATGCACCAAGAGTTTGCAGATTCGATTCCCGGTCAGGGCACATGCCCAGGTTGTGGGCCCGATTCCCAGTAGGGGGCATGCAGGAGGCGGCCAGTCAGTGTTCTCTCTCATGGATGTTTCCATCTCTCTCTCCCTCTCTCTTCCTCTCTCTCTAAAATCAATAAAGAAAAAATATTTTTTAAAAAAGAAACATGTATTAGAAAGTAGGAAGGTTGACATGTGTGCTCTCCTACACAGTACTCCCTGACTGAGTACATATTCTCTGCTCTCCACATTATCTAGTCTTTGATTCTGAAAAAATATCTGTATTCTAAAAGTAGTGTTTCCCAATCCTGGCAGCACTAATATATCTGTGGATGGTCTTTTAATGATTTGACACCATCGGAGTCTTTTTTGGTAATTATGAAATGGGGCTGAATAAGAAAGAAATCATCATCTTGAATATCCAGTGGAGGGAAAGAATTCAGAAAATGATTTATTGCGAAAACATTTTTAAAAATTGGTTGGCAAATACTGATCGAAGAGTTGTGACCTCTAAGAATGGAAGAAGAAAGCTATAGTGTAGGATTTGTTTGAAATGAAAAAACAGAATTACTGTGATCTGATTTCCCATGTTATTATTGTCTACCATTTTAGTTCCTTTATTGGTTTTAAAGGCTACCAATTTAGTCTTAAATTTTAAGGTAAATACTTCTTTAGATTTACCAATATATTTGACCACTGTCTTTGCTGAACCATGTTTATTAACTTTCTTCTTATGATGCATCCTTTAAAGATTTTGTGAAATAGAAGGATCTTCACTTTTTAATGAAAATGCTTTATTTTACTCTCATTCTTGAGAGTTAGAACAGTGCATGTTAAATTCTAACCATTCCCTTACTTTTCTCAATATTGAAGATATTTTAATTCTGGCTGCCATTTTTGCTCATGAGAATCTGCTACCATCCTGATTATTGATTCTCTGTAGACTGCCTGGTAGCTTTTAAGAACTTACTTTTTTGTTTAATGTTTTGTTTTCATACTACAATTTATTTAGGTGTAGATTTGTTTTTATTGCTTTTGCTCCAAGCTTGTGAGCGTTTTCAATTTGACGTTGTATAATTATTTACTTCTGGGAAAATCTCTGTTAATTCTTTGAATACTGCATCTACCTCATTATCTCCTTTTCAAAATCCCATTTATATATACTAACTATATATCAGCAACCATGTACACTCCTTAGTATATCTCTATTATTTCTCATTTTCTTTAGTCTGCATGCTGCATA
Source organism: Tadarida brasiliensis (assembly GCA_030848825.1). Lineage (NCBI taxonomy): Eukaryota > Metazoa > Chordata > Mammalia > Chiroptera > Molossidae > Tadarida > Tadarida brasiliensis. Next base: position 52,958,976 of record CM061264.1, read on the forward strand.
TGGAGTGATTTTTCAGGACAATCCTATAATGTAGCAGTTTTTCCTTTAGTTGGTTTTACTCTACTGTTTAATTAATTTTATTTATTTATTTCAGATGTTTTATTTATTTCAGTGACTATTTAATTTCTATTTGCTTCCTGCCCCCCCATGCCAATTTCACCTTGAGATAGCTAGCTAATTAAGTAGATATCATTTAGATATGCATACACACCTTTGCTTTCTAAAATTTATTTTTTTCTTTAAAATTTTTGAACATTCAAAAAAATTCTTACTCTACAGCTTCCATTATCTGTCATTCTTGTGGAGTAAACTGTGTCATTTGTTGTTCTGCAGACCTCTGACATGGCAGTTTGGTTCTCTTGGAATCAATAATTTTATATTTTGAGTTTATTTTTAGTCTAAGTAACTTTCAATAGGAATCCCTCTTATCTCACTGGTTCTGGATGGTAGATCACTCTGTATAACGCAGTTTTGCATCTTTCTTTGCCAGAACAATATTTTCATGTTGGTAAACGTACTGGCCCAGGTTTAAGACCAAACGTGGTTAGAATAATCCCAACGGCTCTTGATTCACAAGCTTAGGTTATCAACTTTTTATTAACCTTTTTCCTACTACTACCCTGAATGGAGAGCTTGTCGCAGTCCCAGGCCAAAGCAAAAAGCCACTCTAACCAATTCCATGTCTCATGAAGAGGACAGCTCTTAGAGATTCCAAGTGTACGCATGGGGCTTGATGCCATCTCCTGACCACTAGAATGATCTCAGACAATAGGAATCTTGTCTGCTTTGTTCATCTCTATGTTCTCAGCAAATAGATCTGGGCCTGACATACTGTCAATAAATATTTATAAAATACTGAATAAGTGCAGGGCAGTAGTTACTGTAATGCATGTATTTCTATTGATCAAGGAGGATTTGTTAGTTTATAATATTTATAATAAAATTCATTGGAATGATTTCTCTCTGAATTTACATTAAATCAAGTTATATCTACTCCTGTTGTTTATTCTTCACACATCATAAACTTCATTCCTTTATGTTCTTCTTACAAAGAAAGTACATTTCTGGTTATTCTGATTGTAGTTGCTAGGATACATGTAATCTTTAGTTTATTCTATTTCAGTCAAAAGAAACCAAACAGGGACTTAAACTAATTCAATAAGAAGTCTAAATGTAGGAGATCCCAGGGTTTTTATTTGTTGTTTCTTTTTTAGGGGCTTAGCAATGTTTAGGATCCTCTGGTTCTCTTGGCCTTTCTGAATCTCAGGTCTCCAAGGAATCCTCAGTCCCAGGTACCCCTAAAAGAAAGAAGGATTTGGCATGAAAGAGGATTTTTCTTTTGGGGGGAAGGAATAGCATTACCAGAAACCCCTCAATAATTTTCTTCCACTGATAGGCCGGAATCAGCTCACATGCTCATGTCTGAGAAGGTTTGGAAAAGGTATATCTGGAAAATGACTGGATTTGCTGGAAAAGACATTGCTCATACCCTGGGACTAAGCACATCATTCTCTCACACCCAGTTGGAGTTTAATTTTTAAAGAAATGGGAACAGCTGTTGAATTAGCAAACGGTAGTGTCTGCCATGCTTATTTGCCTGCATTGCTTAAATTTCTTGGTCATCAAAACGGCTGTGGCTTTCTTCTTCTATGTTAAATAAAGATATACTAGAAGAAAAACTGTTTAAGACTTAGAAACCATTATTCACTAAATGATTTTACTATGCCTTTATATACAAATAGGAAGTAATAATAAAAATAAGTTAATTATTTGGGGAAATTCTATCAATTTTAGAGAGAAACAAAAACTACCGGTCACAAACTTCATACAAAATTTGCTTCAGAAAGACTCTGAAATAGTCAGATTTTGACAATTTTTTTTCCAATGTTAATTCATAGTTTTATCCTTTAGGTATCCATGCCTATTTGTTAAATATCCAGTATATTAACTTGTCAGAGTTGAGATTATAAAATTCAATGATTCTTTGAATAATACTCTCTAAATACAAATAACAATGCCTTTAGCTAATATGAAAATTTTTTTCAAAGCTTAGTCCATAATTGTTTTTTTCACATTTATCTCAAGGAATTTTAATGATTCAATAGAAAATTGTGGGTTTCCTACCTTATGTTACAACCTATGGGCTAATAGAAAACAAGATAGATATATGGACCCTGCCCTCATGGAACTTCCTGTCTAGAATAATACAGACTTTATTGTAATGATTGTTGGTAGATTTAAATGATAATATGTGTAGCATTTCATGTCTATTCCACCAATTCTCCTGACAAATTGTTAACTATTTTTTGAAAAAATAATACTAAGGTGTTATGAAAAGTGAGTTTTATTGTTCCGTGGGAGAACATAAGAGAAGCAAGGAGATCTTCCTGAGGAAGGCCGAAGAATGAGGCCAGATGTGCAGGGCCTGGGCCTGGTGTCCTCAGGACCAGTTCTCACCCTTCCTCTGTCTTGCTCCATGTTCCAGGGAGATGATCTGTTAGCTGGTTTCTTCTTGGAACTAATCAATGGAGACTCTGGCTGGAGAGGAGAGAAAGGAAAGAAAGAAAGCAGAGTATTTCTCTTCCACTCTCTGCCCCATAGGGCTTTGCTTCAACAGCCACATCTCCTCCATGGATCTGACCCCTGATAGACAGGCTTACTGTGGTCAGATGAATTATAGGCGGGGCTTCAGAAATACGCCTCCTCCCTCTGTTTCTGGCAATAGTGTTGATAGTGGCTTCCTGCTGTTGCTAATCTCTGTCCACTATTGGGCGTCTCGGTTTTCCACCTCCTTTGTAAGCAATTTCGCAGCATAAACATTTTTGTTTTGTTTTTTGTTTATGCCATGAAACACCAGGTAAAAACAGGTGATGAGACATGTCCTAGACGGTGCAAAAGATGAAGAGAGTATATTGAAGTTCTAAGTATGAGAGAGTGTATATGGAATATTGTTTCCAACTCATCTCCCAAGACAGTTTGGCACATCTGGGTTTATAAAAATAGGTCATGGATGTCACTTGTCACACTGATTCTACGGATTATAGAAGGCCACCAGAAAATGTTGAGAAAATAGTATTATGAGAAAATACTAGTGTGCTGCCACAGAAGTATTGATTTATTGATGATACTAAGTTACAGTCTAAGATTTTCAATGTTCTAATGCATTATTTTAATTGGAACGTGAGCATACAGATGTTCTTAGATTCTCTGTCTCACCCTCTGTACTCTTCAACTCCTGGTTCCACCACTTTTAGTTATGTCATGTTGTGTAAGTTACTTTTTCTCTCTGTGCCTCAGTTTACTCATCTAGGAAATGAAAATAATATAGTAACTACTTTACTTCATAAAGCGCTTATGTTACCAGACTAATGGGGTTCGTTTGCCTGCATGCATCACAGCCCAATCAAATGCTAACGGCATTTTGTCGCCAAGAAAAGGTTTATTTGTTGAGGAAATGGTGCCAAGACTGGAGTCACAGGCAAACAAGTGCTCAAAGATCTGGCTCCCCAATGGCTTCTGGGGGTAGGCTATATAGGGGCAAATATCATTAAACATGGTGGCTCAAGGAGTTGGGGTCGAGACCAAGTAGGGAGTAGTTGATCATTGTATCATGTCAGCCTTGGCATTGTTCTGTTTATTGTTTTGTTTTTTTCATGAGGTTGTGTTCTATAGGGTTGTTCTGCTTTCATGGGCCTGGGGCTGAAACACAACTGAAGTCAAGATGTTATTGCTAGCTTGACTAAATTCTGTTTCTGTGGTCAACAGACCTGAGGCTTTGTTCTTAAGACAGTTTAATGCTGACCAGAAGCTGATGTCCCAAGGGCCTAATGATTAAGGAAGGGAGTGAACAGACAGAGAGGAAAAAGGGTCATGTTAAAGAAATGGGGTTTCTGCCTGGTTACATTTAGAAAGGTGCCTTGCACACAATGAGTACTTTAAAATTATTAGCTATCATTATTATTATTATCATTTTTACTAATTCCCAATTTTGAAGCAGGAAACACTTTTTTTTTTGCTCTGGGTAAGTGAGGAATGATCCATTTGCTTTGTCTAAGCAACACTCTAGGTAGACTTACAGGGCTATGAAATAATGGAAGTGAATGCTGGGAGGTTGACAGGCTTCAGATTTTGAAGAGGCTTGTATGACATAACATTTTACTGAATATCTGGAATATGGGGAACTGACAGTGAAAGGAGATAGTTATATCTATCTTTTTATAAGTTTTTAGAAAATAATCTCTGGTAAGCATACAATAAGATTATAGAATACAGTGGGAAAAGCTATCAATATTTTTCAAACAAAATGTTAAAGTCAGCGTAACTCTCTGCTAATGAAACTCAAGGACAGAGAACAACAATATAAACATTACTTCATTGTTTAATTTGCAACTTTTTCTTCAAAATATTCTATTTATTCCTCATAAAAAGTGAGCAAATTTGTTTTTTTAAAAATGCTTTGGAGTAGTCTCAAAAAACTTTCTGATAAAAAGCCAAGCATCCATGTCATTTGTTACATAGAAATACATTGTTTTATACATACAGCAAGTATGGTAAGTACTCACTTACCATCATCTATGAGATCTGCTACTTCAAGCAAAATGACATAAAACAAAATCAATTTACCATAGGCCAATTGATATAAACAAGAATTAAGTTCCTATGGCGTCTCATCAACGTTATAATGAAACAACATTGAACGAAACATTACTCAAGGACCTATACCCACTGTGGGCTTTCCATGAAGTCTTTGACTCTGATACATGGATGTGTGTAAGTCTGTGGTCAAGTAATGTTTCTATCCATACCTTCTGAACAACATGCAATGTGCAACTTCTTATAATCAGAAAAATTTTAATTCTTTCTCTTTAAATGTACTCTGAATGCTTCAAATTTGCAGACACACTTTGGCAGAAATTTAGGAGCATATTGCAAGCATCATTACTTAGGCATTGTCAAAAGCTTACCTAATTTACTGGCTATATTTTAGCACATTTTTCATTCGATTATAGCTGCCACAGATAGGAATGCTCTCCTCATATGAAAGTTACAGTGGTGATGACAAGTATAGATGTCAACTCTAGGATTATGGTCTGAGGCCTCCAGATGACTCATCTCCAAGACAGGTTGGCACATTCAGATTTATGAAATATAAGTGATGAATGTCAACTCTCTACTTAGGTGACAAGCCAGAGGTAGCACCTGAATAAAACTAAGTTTTGGAATGAACTTAGAGCCATAAATTATAACTTTTATTATTTTATTCATACTGTTCATATGTAGTTTGAAATATGTAAATCTATTTAAAGGTAGAAATGCTTAACAAAGTTGTTTTCTGAGGCAAGTTTAACCAAGGTTACAAATTAGCTCTGATATTGATTTAGAAAAAAAGCAAAATAAAACATTAGAGTTTAAAACAAAAGTAACTCACTTTCTATGTAATGGAGACCAAAATTATGCATCCTTTTGGTCATAATGAAATTTTGAAAATCCAATAATATCTGTCAATTTAAAGATTATTTTGCCGCACAACGTCTACTAAAGTTATTTTAAAAGGCAATAGCAGATAAAATAACTGGATAATTTATTTAAAAGTCAAAAACTGGATAATTTATTTAAAAGTCAAAAAAGCACAGGAAAAACATAGACATAATACTAAGAACCTTATATGTATCTTAGAAACAGGATAAAAATATCAAAATATACAAGCATAAGAAACTTAATAAATAAAAATAACAAACATGTGGAAGTTTTAAATTGAGTTAGATTGTTACTTCACGTTGTCTTTTCGTGAATCTCTTTCTTTTTTCTTACCAGGGAAAAATATATGTATACATTTTAAAGAACATTAAGTGAAATATAAAAATGTAAACTGCTGATCTCTTTACCTTCTCTTTAAACAAATCCAGGTGAGGAAAGATAGATCTTAATTATGGAATTTCCTATTTAAGTTCCTAATAGATACTTGCTTCCAAAATAAGAGTTGTGATAAGAAGGAACAACAACCCTTATTGAATTACATCTTACGCTGCAGAGTATGTGCCAAATAGACCTTAAGATGCCTCGCTAACAGTGCACTTGTATAGTGATGCTAGGTGAAAAGCACAGTTACTGTTATTAGTAACAAGAACCTAACTTTTAGTTTTAAAAAGTCATTTCTGAACCCTTGCCCAATGTACTTCTTTTATGCATTATAGGTTCATTTTTTAAAAGATCATATTACGCTACAGGAGAAGCTACAAATATTATACTTCTGCAAACAAGTGAGAGCAACCTGAAGACAGCTTAATAGTAAATATAGAACTTGCCTGCCATTTATTCATCATTAATAAGTGATCAATTGTTTTAATAACATAAATGGGCTGCACTTCTCAGAAATGGAATTAATAAAAAATATACATTTCTATGATAAATTATCAGAATTATTCAAACCAAGTATGCTGGGAAGCATTTCCCTGTTGCCATTCATCATGATCGAGGATTTTTACTAAGATGGTGCAATATTCCATATCTCACACCTAATTGGTCTCATCAAGCCAGTAAGCAAATGAGTCCCTGGAGCAAGTTAGGCACATTGAGAGATCTATGGACTTGCTCGCATTTCTGTGATACATTTCTATTGGATAAATATTTAATGGAGTTAAGTAAAAGAATTCACGAACCTTATATGAATGCTTGGATGCATTTATTATTAAAAGACATTTGTGTCAGTTTTGGATTACATTCAACTGCAAGTAATATAAATCCCCCCAAAGAGTCTTAAGCAAGTATGTGTTTTATTTTTCTACACTTACCGCCAGCACAATGAGTGTATCAGGCTGGTGAAGTAGCACAGAGATGCCGCTGGAAACCCGAGCTCCTTCTAGCTGTCTACCCGGCCCTGTAGGTTTTGTTCTGCTTATTGCCTGAATGTTGCATGTGCCATCGCCACCATCACATCCCTGTCCCAATCAGGAAGAAGAGCAAAGGCAAAGAAAGAGACACAGAGAAGCCAACAGAGTCTATAATAGGCATTATCTAGGTACAATAAATTTTAGTTTTAAAAGAATCGTTCAACTCTTTTGGTCAATAGTGTGGGCTCTGGAGCCTGAAAAAAAAATTTTTTTTTTGACAAGAATGTTTATAGAAGCTTTAGTTATAATTGCCCCAGTGAAAAGAGCACAAATACTCATCAACACATGAATGGACAAATCAAGTTTGGAATGTTACATAATGAAAATCTACTCAGCAATAAAGATGGATTGACTACTTATATAGATGAATCTACATCACTACACTGAGTTACTGATTGCTACTAGTTACTAATGAGTACTAACTACGTAATTTCATTTATATTAAGTTCTAGTGTATTCAAAGAAAATACGTGTTGAAAATGTCTATTCACTGGTAGCTTGGGGATTGAAAGGGGTCAGGGGCAAACTGGGAAGAAATACATGATTTTTTGCTGAATTCTCTTTTAAAGAGCTTTCCCAGAATCCCCTAGTGACTTTGGCTTACTCTAGCCTGGAATGGATCACATTGCCACTCTTAGATTCAAAGGAGTTTGAGGACTGGATGATTCTAATGTTTAGGGGCCTACTACCTCAAACAAAATTGAGGCTCTGTTAGTAAAGAGGGGGGAAAGGAGTACATGGCATCCCCTGGAATGCATCTAAGAATTTGAAGCATTCACCAAAATAGAAACATTCTTCATTATTTGTCAAGTTTTGAAATTTTGTCCTCAAGCATTGCTCTAAGAAATTTTGAGTTCTTAAATTTATTAGATGGTATATTAACTATCAGCTTGACCCAATGGATTTTGTAATAAACTATGTAATAACATGCACAAAACTGCATGTGTTCTAATAACGTTAACAGAGTGTGATGAATTATCTTGCAAATAGAAAGTATTATATAACATGTGTTATATGAGTTCACAGCACGAGGGTTGACTAAGGCTGTTTGAAACAATGTGGTGCAGTAGTTGGTTTAATTTATGTTATTTAAAATGCTAACTTTTTTGATGACGAATATATTTTCAAGTGAGAGTCCCTCCAAAATAATGCATTGTAGTTTAAACTCCAGGTCTTATGTTTTCAAAATCTTATGCCAGCATTTGTTTATTTAACCTTCATAAAATTAAGTACCGATTTGTCCCAACCACATTGATTGGCCTTGAGCATGTTGTAGTGAACGGGGCTCAGCTACTCCTCTTGGAGTTGATGGTTTGGTCTATGAAAGCCACAGTAACTCATGTTTGCCAGGATCCACCATTCCAGAGGCCACCATTCACACTCTATTCTAAGTGAAAGATGCTACCCCAGGTTGTTATAATGAGAAGGCTCTGTACTGCCCATCTGTGTATTAGGATAACTTTTCACTTTTCCAGCATAATTAGGAAATGAGACTTTTCTCAAGGGGAAAGAATGTTTCCTCATAACGTTATTTGGAGGATTAAATAAGATAACATGTAAGTATTACATAGGCACAATAAATTTTAGTTTTAAAAGAAATGTTGTCCAATTCTCTTGATCGAGAGTGTGGGCTTCAGAGCCAGAGGACCTGAATTCAAATTCTTACTCCGCCACTTTCTAGAGGAAAAGTATGTCTTCCTCTGTGAAGTGCAGACCCTTAGAGTTACTGAGAGGATTAAATGATTTAGGTAATTCCTGTAATCATACATTCTCAGTACACTTGGTGATTAGTTTATTCATTTAAGCTAAGTTATTAAGCCTTAGCATCCATTTTACTGAACTGTATTTGAAAGACATTTTCCTCACCATTTTATACACTTTTATTTGCCTTTTTAAATAAAAGTGTAAATATAATGTAAACTTTCCTCATATTTAAACGTAATAATTACAAATATTGCTGTTATGCTACAGTATAATTGTCCCACATTTAGCATCAAGTACTCCTGGAAGCATCTTACACATATAACTTCATTTGATTCTCAGACCCATGTTTGCTGTTAGGAGATTTAGAGGTTTTTGCAATGAACAATGTTAAGCTCACAGTAGCATTCTTCAATGTTTCTCATTTCATTTTTCCCAGATAGATATCTCTCAGTAGAAAGGGAAGCTATGATTCTGACCTATAAAGTTACCTCCACCCGCACCCCCTTTGGCTAGTTGATTTATTCCTTTTAGAAAGTGTTGCTCTTTGTGTTTGGAAAAATTATAACTAACCAATGTAATGCTTCGTTAAAAAATTCCTACCCACAAAAAATCACTTAATATCAATATAAAGTTCCAAAATTATGGAAGAGATTATTTGAGCTAAGCTTTTGTATTAAAACAGCATTCTAATTTTTAAAATTTTGACCTACACCCAAACCACAGATTCAGTCTTTCCCATCTGAACCCAAAGTGACAGAGGCAAGCTTGGCAAATAGTTCCTCATTTGGCAATAATCAGACCATAAAACTTTAGTTAATTAAAAAATCAATTAACCTTTAGCACAAAAGATTAATAAAAATAAAATCTGTATTTTTTTTTCATTTTAATCCTTGACCGAGGACATGCTTATTGATTTTAGAGAGAGGGGAAGGGAGAGAGAGAGAGAGAGAGAGAGAGAGACATCCATGTGAGAGAGAAACATCGATCAGTTGGCTTCCTGTATGCACCCTGAACGAGAATTGAACCTGCAACCTTTTGCTGTACAGGATGATGCTCCAACCAACTGAGCCACACTAGCCAGGGTGAAATCTGTATTCTTTAGCTAGGGGTGTCATGACAAAATTCCATAGAATAAGTGGCCTAAACAACAGAAATTTATTTTCTCCCAGTTCTGGAGGCTAAACATCCAACATCAAGATGATAGCAAGTTTAATTTCTTCTGAGACTTCTCTTCTTGGTTGGTAGCTGTCCACCATTTTACTGTGTCCTCATATGGTCCTTTCTCTGTGTATATGTCCATTGGATCTCTTTGTGTGTCCATTCCTCTTCTTATAAGGACACCAGTCAGATAAAATTAAGGCCTACCCTCACAGCTTGATTTAACTTAATCGTCTATTTAAACACCTTGTATTCCAATACAGTCACATTCTGAGGTACTAGGGTTTAAGGCTTTAACATGTGAATTTGGGTGGGACACAGTTCAGTCCATAACACAATCTATTTAGAGATCACTTTTCTTTCATATATATTTTTATGTTGCTGTAATACATCATGGTTTTCTGATCAAGAAACTGCTTATTATTTTAACAAGCAAAGAGGGCAACTTATTTAAGTACAAGGTCTAATAAAAACTTAGTTTTAGTGATGAGAGCTATTTCAGATTAGATCACAAATTGACATATGATGTCTTATTAATGCTTCTGTTTATCTAACTTTTTATATTTTTGCCAATGCCTATTTATGTAATGCCAACCAGTATAGAAGAAAATGCCATTCTAGGTCAAAGATTGAAGAATTGTGCCATTCAAAGCTAGCAAACATAGATTTTAATTTTTTTTCTTGATTGATTTTTAGAGAGAGGAAGGGAGAGGGAGAGAGAGATAGAAACATCGTTGAGAGAGAACACTGATTGGCCGCCTGCTGCATGCCCCCCACTGGGGATCAGGCCCACAACCTGGGCATGTGCCCTGACTGGGGATCGAACCGGTGACCTCTTGATGCATGGGTCGATGCTCAACCACTGAGCCACACCAGCCAGGCACATACATAGATTATATTCAATACTAGCAAAATAGCTGATGATTGATTATTTTTAGAGACTTCTATGTAAAATAGTATTGCTAAAAGAATGAGAAAATAAACTTTTGCATAAAGGAAAGTACATTAATAAAAGATTGCTTTATTTATTGTCATTTTTATCTTCTGACTTTTCTACTGGGATTGACCTGGATTTGAAAGGGAAATCTTTTTTTTTCTCTCCTACATCTTTAAATAGATTTTATTAAGAGTATTTATGATTGGTTATTGGTATTTGTTTGGTTCAGTATTCACTGGAGCATATTATAGTGCTTATCATGATGGTGCTGCCAGGCAGATAGCTCTCAAAATCAATTCAGTGTACAAAACTTCTAACCTGGCAACACATATTCAAATATATCTGCCCATATTTATAATTGTACTTTCATTCATTTGCTATTCACTCAGCTACATTTTTGGAGTGCCTACTGTGTGCCAGGTATTGTGCTAGCACCTCCACTTGCTTTTGTGTCATTTTTCCCTGAACAAGGGTATCACCAACCCTCAGTTTACCAAGTTGGTCAAGAATGCCATGTTTTCCCGAAAGATCCTCCCACGATCATGCAATTCAGTGTCTCCAGATTGGAATTTTACAGAGCAATGATTTTTTAATAGGGACATTTTATGAAACTAATAACAATAAACTTACCATTTATTATCACCACCATTTTATGAGAAAGAACATTTTAATGCCAGAAAGATTGCTTAATGCAAACCTCAAATATTGCTTATTACTCTCATTTCCCTACTGAAAATTTTATCATCCACAGTCCAAAATTTGGGAACCACTGATCTGGAAAACAGAACCAAGGGTAAGAAAGGAAGTAAATATCAAGAGAACTAATTAAAGACCTGTTCATAGAATAGTACATCCCTTCTCAACATGTTAAGTGGTTTTCTAATTAAAACATCAAAGAGATTGCTGTGTAATGTTTGAAAAAAAATGGCATTAGACTTACTCAGTATATGGTAATAGATGACTGAAAAAGAAACTTCTTTTTAAAAAATTGTGATATTATCTACTTGTGGCTTTTGTTTCCTAACAAGATTCTTCAGCTTATTTAATATATCCTGTAGTAAAAACATTTCTCTCAATATAGAAAGTAGAGTTTCAATGTTTTTTTGCATTAAAAAGAAAATTTAGATCCTAAAAATTGCTTAAATGCTGGTAGAGATAAATTATTTTAGTGACATTATAATGAAAAGAATCAAGAAATAAAGAATCAAGAAATAACTACCATAATCCTTTACGACATTATAGTTATATAAAAAAAGGAAATATAGGAAAAGAAAGGAAAATAGAAGATATAAAATTTCAATTAGAAGCAAAATAATAGTGATTGATTAAGATATAAAAATCCATAATCAATTAATGACCTAAAATTAGATATTTCCATTGTAAGTCTGAGCCTGTGAGAGAGATACTGGTTACTGACCCAAATTCACACTGACCTAATTTCTCACTAATACTTGTATGTTTCTAATGGTGATAAATATCCCTGACATATTATACTCTCTGATTAATCTGAAAGAGCAACACATAATAATATTTTAAAAGTATAAATACTAGTCAAGAACATTATAATTATTTGTTTAAAACAATTTATTGGAATCTTTATGGCTCTCACTTTTGAATTGATTTTATGTAAAGAATTACCAGTGCTTCTAGATATTTTTTTTTAGGTAGAATTACTTCAGAATAACATGTAGAACTATATGTGGAACCAGATTAGAAGGTTACTTATATTGTCCAATTTGAAAAATGCTATAAAGACTCCCGAGGACCCCTTTCATCCAGGTACTATATTATCTGAACTACTGTAAGTTAAATGCATACATATTCTTTTTTTGCCTAATGTGTCTTAGATATAAAATATTGTACGAGGTAATATTCAATGAATCCACCATTAGATATTGACTTTAACCAGATCTGCAGAGTCTAGATAGAATAAAGGCAGAGAAAGCATGGAAAATGAACAAAAAGTGACTTGAGAAACTTTGTCTAGGTATAGTCCTGCTGAAATCACCAATTTTTATCATGTTGTATTTCAGACTGTTCATTCATTTCAGGTTCACCAATTTATTTATCTGCCGTGCTTGTTCATAGAACATTTCCACCAAGTGAAATCAATTCCTTTGATTTGTTAATATTGAAAATGATAGAATCCATTGGTTAAAATGTATATAACATTTTACTGATTCTCCATAGTGTACCTTGTAACAGTTTTTTTTTTTTTTTATTTATCACGTTTATACTAATAGCATGGGCATTTAAATGCCCTTTCTTGACTCTAATATATATATATATATATATATATATATATATATATATATATATATCTCAATACTATTCTATTATAATACAAAGAAGGCAGGGTCACTAGAGATCTTAAAGCCTAGAGATTTTGAAATAAGAGAAATGTGAATTTGAATCCTATCTTTCGTACTTTTTATTAGTGTCATCTCTTGCAGCTTGCATACTTAGCATTTCCAAGGCTCAATTTTCTCATATTTTGAATACAATGTCAATATTTTAAGTAATTTCTGTTAGCTTGTTTTTAATTCCTTCTAAAGTACATCATCATTATAATTACATTTGTTTGTCTTTTTAAATATAACTTTTACTATCAGCATGAAGCACTAAATACCCTGAAAATATCTTCCCATGAAAACAACTAAATGTGGTGGATAAAATATAAATTATATTTCTGTAAACGAATTGCTGAGTTGACTAGAAAATGAGAAAGTAGCTAAAAGCTAAATAAAAGAGAAAATCCTGGAAGGTGGGTAAGAATTAAAACTAGATCTTGCCCTAGGGGCATCTGCTAAACTGTTGGAATCCTGAGCTTCTGTGTTCGTGGCTGGAAATAGCCAGCCAGTCAGGGCTTAAAACTAAGGTATTCTCTGGAATAGACATGCGCCACTCTGGACCTCAAAGATAAAATTTCCAAGAAAAATGAGCTCATCGTATCAAATCACAAAACGCACAAAGGAAGCAGAAACGATAAGAAGCCTGGAATCACACATGAGTCCAGGGTCAGCAGAAACAAGAACCAGAACAATCATACCACAGTCTTCAGACATTGGAATTTTCTTAAATGTCTGTGTTTTAAGAAATAAGGAATTAAAATGTAAGAAAAGAACAGGAGTCCATAAAAATAACCAGGTGGATTTATAATAACAGGACAGCAGAATTAAAGAACCAACAAGGGATGATGAAGCCTCCTGGGGCAACGACAGCAGAAGCCATTTCACTTCTATGTCTAACGGAGCATGGAAGAGATGGTTCAGAAACTGGAGTCCGTTGTGATTTTATTTACAGCAAAGGGTCATCGGAGAGGAACTACAAACTTTGGTAGGAGAAGGCAGCTTCTGCTGTCCCACAGCCCACTAAGGACACAGCTTGGGAAATAAATAGCCTCCTTCTCTCCTGCCACACTCAGTACCCTGTTGGTAGGTCTCACTGGCCAAACACCCTGATGCCAGAGTCAAGAAATTTGGTTGATACAAGACATAGAGGTTAGTGTGCCAGCACACAGAGTAGAGTGGAGGAGGGAAGACTAGAATGGCAAAAAGAGAATTCTCAGCACGAGAGGTTAAGAGACATCGAGGTGAGAGAATGCAAAGGCGTAAGTTATATTTAAACATAGTTATAAAGAGAAAAGGAAAAACAAATATTCAAAGAAGAAATGGATAATTTTTTGGAATTGCTGAAGGACAATACACCTCAGATCAAAAGGCAAACACAATATGAAAAGAAATTCACAAATAGAGAGTATCATAATGAAATTGAAGAACACCAAAGATGACAAAATGATCTCAAAGTCAATTAGACAGAAAAATCAGATTACCTACCAAGGGAGAGCAGCTAAAGTCATAACCGATTTCTCAACAGCAACAAGGGAGCTGCAAGTTGGAAACAACACCTTCGGTGAGCTATGGGGTATCTGTGCTCATTTAATTCTCATCTTTCAAAGCTCTCTCTCAAGAAGAGGTGCAAAATATAGACATTTTCAGATGCACAACAACTGAGAGGTTTAAAATCTCCTGACTAACTTTAAAGACAGTTGCAAAGGATGAACTTCAGGAAGAAGGAAAGTGATCAAATGTAGAAGGTCTGAGATGCAATAAATAGAATAGTAAGCAAGTATTAAATGGGTGGATATATCTAAACATAGAAATCATTGTTACCAAAGTAGAAGTCAAAAAATAGAATGAAAACAGAAAAAAAACAAAACCCCTCAACTCAAAAGAAGGGAAGAAAAGAAAAATAGAAACTCTATATAATTAGAAAGCACAAAATAAAATCGTAGAAATTATTCCAAATTATTATCAGTAAAGTCAGATGATTGCAAATATGGCCTGACTAAAACCTGGGGAAAACGCTGGATTTAAAAACACAATAATATTTTAATTTCCAAGGGACATACCTTAAATATGAGGACCCCACCCAAAAAAGTAATCCCAAGTATGGAAAGTGACATCCCAAGCAATTGCTATCCAAGAGAGCATTTGAAACTATATTGTCAAATAAACAGATTTTAAGGCAAACAGCCTTGTTAGATGTTAAGATCGCTACCTAATCACTACACTACATAATAAAAGGTTCACGTCATCAAGATGTTATAAATTCTACATACTCAATAATATAGCCTCAGGCTATAGACAGCAAAAAAATCACAACGGTGAGCAGAAATAGGCAAATTTACCATTACATGGGGGAAGTAGTCACACTTCTCTCACTAATTAATAAACAAAAACAAAAACCACCAACATTTGGGTAATGTATATCCTTTACAAAGCTTATATGGACTGTTACAGTCAATAAAGAATGAATTCTGCAGAAAAGCAGATTAAAAAATATGTCAAAGTTGGTAAATACTAGGGTAAAGGAAAACATAGACCAGGATAAGCAGAATTAGGAGTGCTACTGCAGGAGAGAAATTTGAGGAGAGCTGTTCAAAGTGCGGTGTTAAATGTGGTTGTTAGAAAAGACCGTTGAAATTGTAACATTTGAATGAAGACGACCAAGGTAAAGGCAATCCAGAGAAAAGACAGTGCTGGAGTAAAGGCCCAAGACAGGAACAAGCTGTATATGTTCAAGTGGATTGATGAAGAGGGGAAGAAAGGGTTAGGAGAGGTTACAGGAAGCAGAACTCTTAGGGCCTCGTAAGGACTTGGGCGTTTGCTCTGAGTAAAACGGGGAGGAAGTCCTCAGGTTGCTGGGAGCAGTGCAGTGATTTCATCTGACTCATGATTTAAAAGGACTCCCTGGCTGCTGAATTGAGAATAGTCCATCGGGACGCAAGATTGTAGCACAGAGGCAGTGAACGTATGCTATAATATTCTTTTAATGGATAACATTTACTTACCCACAAAAGAAGATAAAAGGAAAGAAAGAAAAGCAAACCTGTCTGGCTGTGGAGTGGGGAAGAAATGAGGAAGAAATGCCAGGTGAGGAGTTTTAAGAGCAAATTGCTATGTAATGTGTGTTGCGATCCTTTCTTGTGATCCCATAATTTTTAGAAAATGAAAAAAAAGATATTTTAAATGCTCCTAGAATGAGCACATAATTATATGATGTCCATGTAAGTAGTTCAGGCTCTTCGGGTACTCACTCAGCCTCAAACAGAAACGTAATTGGGTTTTTCCTGAAACCCATCTTCCTAACTAGCTGACATCTTGATTTCTTCGTTTAGTGAAAGATACAGCATGTTCCATTTTCCCCTCCTTAGTATAAGATACTAGGATATTGAAAGCATTTATGCTTTAACACATCCTAGAAATTACAAATATGATTCTGATATTTTTCTCATCAATAAGAATCATTGCCATCAAACAAACAGTAGTCACCTGATTAATCATAACAGTTAATTTATTTAAACAAAATGCTGAATATCTTCTCTGCCTCGCACCATATGCCACAACTCTAAAAAATCGACTAGGAGAACAGTGTCCTAACATTCACAAATCTCACAGCCTAGTGACTGAGAACCATTGGCCCGTGGGTGGTAACTCCAGCTGAAAGAGATTCATCAGGGGTAGGAAGTGGGCAGAAACAGAACAGGATGAAGGTCGCAGAACCCTAGGTAAGAACTTGGTCTTCACATCCCTGGATTGTAAAGACTATGATGCTGTGTATCTTACACGTTACAGCATGTGTTTAGATATGTATGCACGTTTTGGAAAGAATGACATTGATTCATATTTGCCAACTCTACCCATTTTACTTTGAGAAAAGAATACATGCTTTTCTTGCCAAATAATTTCAGCCCTTCCACACACATTTTTTTTCTTCATCTATACAACTACTTCATACGAGAGTAGTCCCTTCTCTGAGACTTCAGAGAGCTGCAAGTGCAAGTGGAATGATCTGGAAATGATCGGAGCAGTTCCTTCATTTAGGCAGCCGTGCTCAGGTGAGACGAGGAGGAGGAATCAGAAAATCCAGACGAGAGTCTGGCTTTGCTGCTGACCTCGGGCAAGTGAGTCTCAGTTTCTTCATCTGTAAAATACTAAGCCCACAGGCTCTTTATGAAGCATCAATAATATATATGAAGATGTTGTGTAACTGTAGATAACATCAGAGCTGTATTGGGCATACATTTATTCCTAACACCAAACGGCCAATCATTTGGAAGTGAGTATTTAATTTCCGCTGTGTTTTATGAATTGTGCTGTGTCCTCTGGGATGGCATGACTTCTGCTCTCAAGGGTTTTTAGTGGAGGCTGGAGTGGTAAGATGTATGTGTAGGACCCTGTCAGAGGACAGAGAGAATGAAGATAACTGGGTAGGTGGGCGAAATTATAGAAGGTGTTCCAGAGGAGAGAGAATTCTGTATTCTGGTGGCCTTAGTCTTCTCATTTCATAAATGTTGATTGAAAATCATGAAACCCAAATGCTGACAGCAGTGTGTTCCTCTTCCTTTAAAGTCCAAGTGGGTGGGGGAAGGAAAGAGAAAGTGGAGAAAAGGAATCAAACTAAGCTCATAATGTGCTAAATACATGCAATTTCTAGATGACAAGTAATTATATTGCATTTCTGTATTTCACCTTATTCAAAATACAATTAAAAAATAGTTTTCATATGCCATTAACTTTTAAAAGGATAGATAGTTCAGGTGTAATCTTTTATCACAACCTGAGTGATAAAATAATCTTATTAAAGCATCTAGCATTTTTTTCTGTATTTTTTAGTGTCAACTTTATCTTTGCATAATTATGTTGATTCAACATTAGGACTTTTTCAAGACTTCTTAGCATACTTTAATGTCTGTATTTCTTCTACATTGCCAGCTTGCTTTTTGCTCTTGAGAGTATTTTGGATATTATTAATTTTTTATTAAGCTTTCTTTACATTTTTGCCATCCTATGACTATCATTCATTTTTGTAGACAAGTGTTTCTATTAATTTATCCACTGAATTTACATAGTTTTAAGAGACTTATTTTCTGAGTAACTCTGAATCTAGTGAACTTAATTATCTTTTTGTGATTTTTGCAATAAACACATACCTAAATCTTGCATATAACTCAATTATTTCTGTAAGGACCTTCAACAAGGGGGCTTCCTATTTCTTGTATTGATTCAATTAGTTAATAAAATACCTTCATAAAGATAACAGACTTCTGATACAGTATTGCTTTGTGTGTGGGTGAAAAAGAAACAAAGATATATATTTTAAATAGGAAGCAATTCAATTTGAAAACTAGAATTTTGTGAATAGTGTACTTCCTAAATTTATGAGGAGCTTGACTGTTTTCCAATTGCTGCACATGCTCTTCTCATTAATTTCATGAATTTCTTTGGTACAGTAATTGTTTGTTACAACCTTATAGAGTGAATTATATACCATTACAAATGAGCACAGCTACCTAAATGAAGGAACTGTGCTCCTCTTTTCCAGATTTTTCTATTTTCACCTGGCTCCTTAAATCTCAGAGAAGGGACTACTATCATTTATAGATTCTAGATTTTCTTTTTTTTTTTTTTTTACATTTTTTAATATGTTTTTATTGATTTTTAGAGAGAGAAGACAAGAGAGGGAGAGAGAGACAGAAACATCGATGAGAGAGACATATCATTTGGCTGCCTCCTGCATACCCCCCACTGGGGATCAATCCCGCAACCTAGGCATGTGCCCTGACCAGAAATCGAACCGGTGACCTCTTGGTCCATGTGTCAATGCTCAACCACTGAGCCACATTGGCTGGGCTAGATTCTAGATTTTCAAGAAGTCCATAATGATACACATCTACTTCGAATTCTACTTCTTTGAAAAAAGGTGAAAACAATATGCTATTGTGTTTGTCATTTCCTAAATGTGTGACATGGCAATGTAAAAACAAGTTTTTCCTCTCTGACACGATGGATGATTCTTGTATTTCTGGTAAATCATCACGACCCTTAAAAATCAAGCACCTGGCTCTTTCCCAATTCAACAGTATGTCATCTGTCTTTCTGTTCTGTTAAACAGTTCACTCTCCTTCTAAACAGTTTAAGTGTAGTTGAGATGTGATTTTTTTTTCACAATAATCTTGCTGTTTAACTTCAACTTGTCCTTATTAACAATCAACTCAACATATTTGGCTGAGATAATTGGGTATTGATTATTTTTGTACTGTCATTTGCAGTTCAAATTGGGTCTTTATAAATACTTGAAATTATTTCTAATGGCTATTGTATGCTTGATATATATGCATAGTTCTAGTTGGGGTTAGGGTTACTGTGCTGAATTTAGGCTCAGCTTCCCTTAAAAGAAAACAGCAGCTCAGTGATAAAGCAAGAGCACTTTCCACTGCTTCTTCAGTTATTTCCCTTTTTTTCTTGAATTCTAAGCCAAATAAAGAGTTCTGAAATCCTGTGGGTGTTGGGAGGGTAGAAGGAGGTCACTTGGCTCTATAACTTTGTGAGGCTGGGTGATCACAGCCTGCTGCCCCTTATTCTTCTCTTTTTCTGGGCAGGACAGACTATTAATCATTATTTCTGAAAATAATATAGCAATCTTATTCTTCATTTTTCATATGGATGCTTAAGCACACTTTTATTTTTTAATCCTTATTGTTTTTAGTTTAGTTTGCCATGAATTATTTCTATTGACTTTTAAGACCTCCAGAAGCATAATTCAAAGTGACAATAATTTATATTCAATATTTGAAGATCTCTTGAACATCTATGACTTGCTTGATAAGAATCCTACTCTTAGAAAAACTGAAAAACTGACCACATTATCTATGCACAGTGGCATTGTGAAATGAAGGCTGGAATTTGGGCATCAAAGGACCAAAGTTCAGGTCTTTCCTCTGGCTTTCTTATGTGACTTGGCATGTGTCACTGAATTGTCAGACTTCCAGCTGTCTCCTCTATAGTGATGTACTAATACCTACTTCAGACTGTCATGAAAATTAAATTAAATAAATCAGGAGAAAGTATTTTGACAACTGTGCTTTCTGATACCAAAGTTCTCAAATGGTTTAGAACCTATGTGAGTAAAGGACACAAATATTGAAATGGAGACTAATACTGGCTGGAAAATCACTGGTTACTCTTCCAAACGCTTTGTGGCTATAATATGGAAGATTCAGAAGGCAAGCACTACATATATGTGAAGTGGTTGGATTTGTTTCTGAGTGGAATTGGAACTTAAAAAATTGTTCTTCAAGGATGGGTAAAACTTGTAATATAAAAATAGAATCTTCTAAATGTTCCTGTCAAGAAAGGAGCAGACTTCAATCATTCATTCTTTCATTCAATCATTTGTTAAAATATTTATGAAAGGTTTACCATAATCTGTGTACTGTACTGTGTTAAGGGATACCATAGAAGATGAAGTAGCTATGAAAAGAAAAAAAAATGCTTGACTTTTGTCACATGGTATACATTTTAATCTTTGGACTCTAACAAAAGAAATAGCAGTACCCTCTTAACCACAGACTAATAGGGTGACTTTTCAGATTATAGTCAACATTGTATGGCTTTGTACTTTAACAGAAATGCTCCTGTATATTCATTGTCAAATTTGAAGGCAACACATGCTACCACTTTTACTCTATATTTTACTAAGCTTCCTAGTCATATTGATGGCCATTGTAAGTATAAGGGATTGTGTTTATTTATACATATGCAGTTTATTGTGTCCAATTATGCTTGTAATCAAGTTAAATATAAGCTCAATGAAATGCCTGTCTCGTTTTTTTGAAAATGTCTGTATTTGTTCAAGATAATTTAAAGATTATTGAAACATAATAAATATTTTTACTTTTCTAGAAACTAAAAGGTCAAGGATATTAACTCTCTGTAACTTATTTTATATTCACTTAACTGAATAGAAGAATTCCTTAAGGAGTCTTAAGGAGCTTACAGAACACAAAGCAGAGGGGCTGACAAATACTCAACTCATTGCTTGTATACAGACCTTCACTTAGAGGCTTATCTAAAGTGTCTATTTATCTAATAAACCCATTTAAGCACTATATATTTCTAGTTTGGGATGTGCTCACAAAGCAGCAAGTATAATAAGCTCAATGAGAGGGGAGAAAATAGCTTCAGTATATTTGGTAGCTTGTAAACAAACCAAGTTGATTTGACTTTTTAATTTTTTTCTTTGATGTCATGATTGAATCACTTTCCTTGGTCATAATCCTCATCTACCAGTGGGGGCACCTGGTCCCCACAGAGCTGCATCTCACTGAGGAGAGCAGCTCCCTGATAAAACTGCTCTCAACCCTTCCCCTTCGATACCCTAGGCCCTGCCGCAAAGGGAATCTGGTATTAACCTGCCCTCTGATAACTGGTTAACCTTCATGGCTGGTGGAGAGAACAATGGTAAGAGGCTGCTGCTGAGTGCAAGGTTATGGCCTACAAGGAAAAGTGTTAGGAAGTACCAGTGAATGGCTGAGGGAAAGCACACAGGTTGCAGGTAATAGAAGGATAACATTATTTGGAAGGTCTCTCACTAGTGTGACTACCTGATTCATACCCAGTGATCACAGGAACATATATTTGTCCTTGGGGCAGGATTAGGGGAGCCTTATTCATTCAAACAACAAATGCTTCATGAATGCCAAACACTGCTACGTTCTTCCAATAGGGAGACTAAAACTGACGTTTTCCCTGCCTTCATGGAGCTTACAGTACAGGAGAAAGGCAGACATAAAACAGAAATTGCAGAAGACTAATATATAATTGCAATTTATAATAAGTGCTTGATGGAAAACTCCAAGGCTGTGGGGTTGAACCGTATTTGGGGACCTAATTAGATAAAGTGGTCAAAGTGATGATTAGCAGTTATTCAAATAGGATAGGAAGAGGATTATTCAGGGCAAGGAGCAGTATATGTAGAGGCTCTGGATAGAAAGAAGTTTTAAGTGTATATTCAAGGCACTTAGATGTACTAGGAGAGCTTCATAGTTGAAAACCATGGTTGCCTAACAAAGTGTGTTTCTGCAAGGAGGCTCTTAGGAAGTTACTGTGAGCCAATTCTACAGTGAGGGGTTAGGTTGTTCATTGGTCTGCAAAGACCTTCAGATGGAGCACTTTTCCAAGACTTCCCTTCCCTGCTCTTGTTGACTTGAATTCAGAGGTCTTCAGTGGAAATGTGTATTTCCGTCAGTCATGTGCTGAATAGGGGCTTCTAGATAGGTGTGCTGTCTACTACAGTAGTCAAATGTGACTACTGACATTTAAATAAATTAAAATCCAATAAAATTTCAAACTCACAAATTCAGTTCCTCAGTCACACTAGCCACATTTCAAGTGCTCAAGAACTGAAAATGACTTGCAGCTGCTGTATTGGACAGCACAGATATTAAACATTTACATCATTGCAGAAAGTTCTATTGCACAGTTCACATGGTAGTTAATAACATGGGCTCTGGAGTTGGGCAGTTCTGGATTAAAACCCTGATGCACTTCCTTGCTGTATGATCCTAAACAAGTTCCTTAACATCTGTCTCTGAGACTCTGGTTGAGCCTGACTAGAGTAAGAATGGCATAGATGATGTATATTCAAAGAAGCTAACATAGCACCTGGCACATAATAGACATTTTAGAAATACTACTTATACCTGATACGGCTATTCTTTTAATCCAACTCCCTATCTTCTAGTGCCTCATCACTCTCCATCTTCTTTCTCCATCTAGTATAAATCCATTTCAACCATTATTTCACCCAAGCTTTATTTTCTTTATTCACTAGTCCTATCCCCAACCGAATCCACAATTCTACATCAATCCAAACTTGTTCTCTGATCCAGCTGTCTGCTGAACTTTACTGAAGGAAATGATTTCACTTTTGAAATTATCAGCCTTCTAAATGGGCTACCTTTGGGTTCATCTGGTTGACCTCCAGGCAACTTGGCAAGCCTTTAACTCTACCTCTGGCTACTCTTTTCATTTCCCAATAATACCTGTCTTAACTGCAGTCTTCACTGCAGATTCTTACCTTATCTCTGTATCAACATTCTCCTGGAGTGAAGTCAGTGAACTTCCCTCTCCTACATCTGCAAGTGTATATATTTTATTTACTTGGGTTTCAAATGTCAGTGTTGGGACTAGTGTAAGGCTACATTAAAAACACTTGATTAGTGTTAGAAGTATATCTACCTTGACCTGACCCCAGACTACTGAATGAAAATCTTTAGTATTGTAAATGGGGGAATCTGTATTTGTTTAAAGCTCCTCAAGTGATTTTGTGAACTAACTCGGTTTGGGGGAGACTTGGACACCTTGGCTTATAATCTGTGATTGTTTTTTCATGCTTTTTAATATCTATCTGGCTGCCCCTGTTTCTTCCCAGCAGTTGACCTGTAGGGTGTACTTTTCAGAGCTCTTCAATGAGCTGTTAGAGCATCTGTCTTGCCTGTGGTCATCACACTTAATCTCTCCTTGCTGGAACTGTTAACACACTCCTGCTGGTGTCTTGCCAAATTTGAGAATAGCTAGAATAGCTCCTTTGCTGTGTCCTCGCTATGCTCCAAGACTTGATTATTGGTCATTTTGTCTGACCATTTAATGCAAACTGTAGATCACAGTTGACACCGGTGGAAGGGTTCAAGCAGCCGGACAAGTAGCCTCGGGAAGATGGAAGTCCCGCAATAATAATAGTTTGAACACAAACGTTGCTCTGTAAAACTTTTAATTCGATTCATCATGTTTTCCACTGGACATAACATTTAGCATTCCAAAGAAAAAAGGACATTTAATGCTGTTTTAAAATGTTTTCTTCTATTAGTGTGTTGTATATATAATATAAATTATATTATATATAAATTATATATATTATATATAAACTGAGTTTCTTTGGCCCCTATTTTCTTTTTGGTAGTTCTCAAAAACTTAAAATGTCACGGATAGAAGAAAACATTTCAGTGAAAATAGCTAAGTGATCAAAAAGCAACATGTAATTAGCAGATAAACATATATTCATATATATGTATGTAGTATTCTTTTTCTATATTTATAATATGTATATTATTTACATGAGTATATATTAACATAAATATTAATGTTCTCTTTAATAAGAATTTAATCACAATTAAATTACACATTACATACTGGAATTTCAACTATTCCGTTTCCTGGTAGAATTATTTCCACGGCTCTATGATTATTCATTATAATTCTTTATTAAATGAAGCCCAGTTTTCATGTTTCCTAACATATTAGACATTTACAAGTTTTGTATATTACTTCCTTTTTATTTGGGATAATTATCGTGAATAATAACAACGTTTGCTGAGCTCTTGAAATGTGACAGACACAATGTAAAGCATTTTACATCTATTAACATATTTAATCGTCACAACAATCCTATGAGGTGTCTGTTATCCTGTTTACTTATGAGGAAATTAAAGCACGAAGTAGGTATTTTTTCCTGAAGTCATTCTTTAAAAGACAGTATTAGAATTTGAACCCAGGTAGTCTGATTCAAGGCTTGTCACACTTGGGCTGTGCTCCGTGTCTAACACTCCATGTCTGCAGATTGGCTTGTGGGTGTCCCGGAGCGTAGCCTCTGGGCACCGTGATTCCTGGGGTGTCTACTTGGGGATCTTTGCTGCCAATAACAACCATATAATGAAATTCTTCTGAAGCCCTGTTAGTACTTTATACCTTGACATACCCTGAAACATACCCTGAAACATAATTAGATGGAAATTAACTAGACCACTTTTGTTTTCACATATTTGATTGCCAGAGAGAGAAAGGAAAAAAGAATAGCTCATCCAAGGGAGTGGTTTACGGAGATTGCCAACCAGGATACGTTGCCCTTGCTCATCAGAGCGTAATCACGATGAGTAAAATTGGTTTCCAAAATTATGTCACAATTTTATGTAGACACTTGCATGTGCAAATTATCTTTGCTGTTTTTTTGTTGGTTTTTTATTTTGTTTTTTTTTTCTTTATTGATTTTTAGAGAGAGAGGAAGGGAGAGGGAGAGAGAGACAGAAATATCGATGAGAGAGAACATTGACTGGCCGCCTCCTGCATGCCCCTCACTGGGCATTGGGCCCACAACCTGGGCATGTGCCCTGACTGGGAATCGAACCGGCGACCTTTTGGTGCATGGGTCGACACTCAAGCACTGAGTCACACCGGACAGGCTATCTTTGCTGTTTTTTTTATGATTTTGAGCTTATAAATACTAGTGAATAATTATTAGTTCACTTAAATTGTTATTAGCTCATCATGGAAATTCATTATTTGCTGAAATGTAATAAAAACTGCACACTGAATTGATTCAAGAGTCGAAACTAGGAAGTTTATATCATCGAGTTTATATAGCTCAGCCTCATGGTGAAACTGCAGGGACAGGCTGGAAGCTTAATTTTCCCCCATATATTGTGGTAAAGCAAATTATGTCATAAACAATTCAGGTGTTCACTTAGTTGCCTGTCATTGTATTATTATAACTTCGAGAGAAATAATTCTTTTTTCACTTGAAATGATCTTCAACTGAAACTAAGGCTCAAGTTACCATTGAAACTTGAGAAACATTTTCTCACACTGCGTATACACAGGCATAAACATATGAGCACACACACACACAGACACACACACACATTCATGCAAACACATAAAGCATCTTCTATATATAAGTGGACAGATTTCAGGAAGTATTTTTGAAAAAAGTGTTTTTAAGAACTAGTGACAGTTTCCCATAGAAATAGTGTTATGTTACTATTTCAGTACAAAAGGTTATTCATCTCATATTTCACACTGTTTTACATAATGCTTTTATGGGATTGTCCTGTCCTAATTTTCCTCTCTGGATGCCAGAAACACAATCTTCTATTCCACTAACCCTAGAAGACCCACCATTACCATAACCCATAGCAACCAGGCAGTTTTTAAAGATATACGTGCTATCAACCAGCAGTTATCAAAACCAGTAATATCTCATTAGAATAATTATGTACATGTTAAAAAGCTATGTTTATATTTTCAAAATGATAAATATCATAGTTTTGTTCTGAATTTTCAAATTCTAAGCACTCAATTGTTTTTAAATTTTATTAAAATGTGTATATATTGGTGGTATAAAACTATAAGGTTTACCGAAACCAGAAAATACCAACCACAAAATCATATGTTGTTAAATATGCTAACTCAAGTTGCATTTGCTGCATTTATTATTATATTCTGGATGCCAGCATTGCTATGTCACTAGTAACTGAGAAATAAACTTTATATTAACTGCTTTTTCAATAAGTCACAATTATTGGAATTAGAAAACCCCTCCCAATTTAGTCATTATCATGAAAGAAAGCAGCAGTTTCTCTCCTGAAACTGATATTCTGAATGTTGGTGAAAGATATAATCTTTTTTTCCAAAGGGTGACCTGATTTTTGATAAATTTGTTTTTGTTACAAGTAATCACTCTTTAGTCAATAGGTCTCTGCCTTAGTCATCTGGGCTGCTATAACAAAATACCACATCCTAGACAGCTTACAGAAATTTATTTCTCACAATTCTGGAAGCGGAGAAACCTGAAATCAAGGCACCAGCAGATTAGATTCCTGGTGAGAGCCCTCTTCCTGATTTGCAGATGACTACCCTTACTGTGTTCTCATAAGCCAGAGAGAGAGAGAGACAAAGAGAGAGAGAGAGAGAGAGAGAGAGAGTTACCAACTGGTCTCTCTTCTTGTTCTTCTGAGGACACTAATTCCATCATGGATAACCATCTAAACCTAATTATCTCTAATAGTTCCACCTCCAGGTACCATCACATTGGGGCTTAGGGCTTTTACCTGTGAATTTGGGCGTGGGGAACACATTCAGTCCATAACAGTCTCTAATTGGAGAATGGACATATGAGTGTCCACAGGGTGTTTTTACATTTTTTAAATCAGAATGTCTTGGAAAAGTCAAGCACTTTCCAGTGTACCACAGTCCCTGCCACTCCTTATTGTATTATTCCTTGCTACGTACTCAATGATGTTGTCTAACAAGCCCCTGTGGATACTAGAATTATTGACTCTTGATTTAAACTATTTATCTTCTCAAAATTGATCAAGATTTTGATACTAATATACTCTTTGGCTTCTCTTTTATAGGATGGAGAATCTAATACGGGGAAGGAATCCCCCACAATACCAGAGAAGTCCTTGTAAAGAGGTTCGTGCTGCACTTCGGAAGAGGCCTGAAGAGGAGTGTAAGTATTTTACTAGGATTAACTGTGTTTTCGGTAGATTTTGGTGAGTAGCATTGTAAAACTAAAGGGTTGACCTTTAAGTAATTAATCAAAAAATAGAGATACTCAAATATTTATTGAGTCAAATTGAATTTATTTTTAAAAATGTATTAACACATGGTGCATGGATTCAGACCCTACAAGCATGGTTAAGATGCTCTACTGATAATTGGGTTCTAATGATATTGGAAAAGGCTGCATAATCTACTACATCTTTCTTAGACAGTCATGTCATGAATATTAATGCTTCTCAGAAGTCCTGAAGTTAAAAAATCATTTCGAAATGTGTTTAAAATTAACATTCACTGGTTTCCTTTGACCACAATGCATTTAAAAAATAAAACACAAAACAGAGGACTCTGAAAACCACTGCATTAGACTATTGGTTAACATAAACCCATCGAACAAAGAGAAACATTTGATTTAATCTCTCTTAGGAAAATATTTTGGAAATGGAAGGCTGTATCCCACCATAAACTCATTTTATTCCATCTTCATATTATTATATATTAGAGCATATGATTGTCTGGAGAGATTTTATTTAAATATTTCTAATCATTAGCATTTTTAGAAATGTTTGACATAATATTTGCACTTTAAGTTTCTGAGATGACCCATAATACTACCTTTCCTCATGATATTTGCATATAATTATTTTCAGGAAAGTAAATCACTTCCATAATCATTCCATTATGACAAAATTTATCTCAATTTTGTCCTTTTCCAGGAACTTACATTTTATAATGATGGAGCTAATGCAGTGGGTTCATTGGCATGTACAGTTTAGTAGACTTTTAAGATTACACTGGCATTTTAAATTAGTTTGAAGTACACTGTTCTGAGAAAAGACCAAGTACATTAAATCTGGGCACGCTCATGGCAAGTAGAGTGTTTTTGTTTTGTACTGTTTTATTATAAAGTCAATAGACAACCTGATTTGGTCGGCATTTATATCATTTAATGTAGTATTCATTTTCTTTTAATTGGTAGCTTTATAGCTTCTAACACTATAAATAATATCTACTTAAAACTAAAATTCAAAATGAAGATTGAGTTCATGGGCATCTTAAAAGGATGTAGACTCTTGCATCTTTTTAGGGGTTCATAGGAAAGACTTGGGGTTTCTCTTCTATGCTAATTTATCACAATAGTCCTGCAGATTTTATTTGAAAATATAGAAGGGATTTTTGTAATTAAATCTATAGTTGATTCTTATAGAGTTACCTATTTAACATATACAAAGTAATTTTTCAGGCCTCTTATACTGAGTTGGTCTAGGCCAGAGGTTGACCAACTATGGTCTATTGAACAAATCCAGCCTGACACCTGTTTCTGTAAATAAAATCTTGTTGAAACACGGCCAACTCCTATTTACTTAGGTATTGTGTATGGCTGCCTTTGCACTGCAGAGGAAGGGTTCAGTAGTTATGATACAGACTGTATGGCCCACAATGTCAAAAGTATTTACCTGATACTTCACAGAAAAAGTTTTTTAAACCCTGACATGGGCCAATAATTCTTCAAGTGTGTTCTCTAGATCAGCAACTGCATCTGGGAACATGTTAGAAATGCACATAATAAGGGCTGCAACCCACATCTATTGAATTGAAACCTCTGAGAGTCAGGTCCAGTAATCTATGTTGTGAAGTGAGCCCTACATGAGATTCAGATGCAAGATCAAGTTTGAAAACCACTAGCCTGGGTCAAATGACTGGCTGCAGATAATATTAAATCATCATGGAAGCAAAAGGCTAATGATTGTAGGCATACTTCAGAGTGAAGTCTTGTTGTTCTTTAATGTAAGGCACATAACATAATGGATGCTTGTGTTCTAACAAGAAAGTCCTCATCAGTTGGACTGTGGCAGTTGGGGCCATTTTTGAAATATCATCACTGAAACTCAACTGGATTGACTATGTTATAGAACACAGAATGACATAATGAGAAACGAGAAACCTATAAAATATTGTTCTCTTCCGGAGAGGTCTTAATTATCCCTTGTTAGTACAATGAACAGTTCTTCTTGTCTAGTTACGGACCAGTGTTGCATCCCTAAGAAAGAAGCCCCTTCTAAAGACTAGAAGCAGCATATCATATTAATTAACTAAGACATTAACTTTAGAGTTTATTCTCTAATGTGACACTTAATGTGACCAGCTATAGAACTCTCAGTATTTTTTAAATCTAAGACTCAGTTTACTTATTTGAAAAATGAGAAAAAAATGATAGACCCTACCTTGTAGGATTGCTTTGAGAATTAAGGGAGATATTTTGATTAAGTACTTGGTTCAAAATCTGGGACATAGAAAGTTTGCTTTTTTTTTCTTTTCTGTCTCTCTTTTCGCTTGTTATTATTGTTAGTATTTCAAACTAATTATATGTGTGAGGATAATCAACCATTTTTCTGATCACAGAAATAAAAATTCACAGAAATTACTACCACTATTTTCAGAAACAACAATTCATGGCAAGGAATACGTTTGAAACACGTGACATAAAGCTGAAATCCTTGCAGCCATGTTAGATAGTAATTTGTCTCACACAGTGGCATAATTCTTTCCCAGTCATTCTACAGATTCAACATGGGATATAGACAAAGACTTGTTGGTCAACTTCCATGGGAAACTGTCACTTTAGAAAATTATAGAGAGACAAATGGGAATGGCTTCCCTTTCCTGAGAATAGAAAGGAAGAGTAGAACTTAGACAGAGGACCCTCCAGATTCAAGGAGAGCCCTCATGAATTTAGAAATATTGCATACATGAAGGTTTTATTAAGCAACATGATTCTTACTGCCTTCTTTTATGATATTTTACACTCTTTTGTAATATTTTCAATGTGAAGATCAACATTAGGTCACCAGACATAAGTCTTAACCAATTATTTCATGTGAAGTATGTCTATGCCACATCTAGCATAGCAAAGCAAACTTTCAGTAAAAATAAATTGTTTCTTATAAAAGACAGACTTTTAAACATGCTCAAGTTATTTCCCATTAAAAAACAAAAATACAAACTTTGTTCTCAAAACCACAGACTCGTTCAGCTACATCCCCACATTCTTGCTCTATTCCCAGGTAAACCTCTCTAAAGAGTCATTTATACTCACTCCATTTACTTATCTCCTACTAACTCCTCCAAATCCATGCAATCTGGCTCCTCCCCAGTCACTAAACTGAAACAGCTCTCATTCACACCATGGATGATCTCTGTATGTTGCTTCGTTAGTTTCTATTGCGGTGCAAGAAATTGCCGAGAACTTGGTGGCTGAAATAGCACTCATTTATGATCTCACAGTTTCTGTGTGTCAGGAGTCCAGGTATGGTTACCTGGGTTCTCTGCTTCAGTGTCATGCCAGGTTGAAGTCTCATTAGAAGCTCAGCTGAGGAAGAATCCATTTTCAAGCTTACTTAGGCTATTGGCTGAACATATTTCCTGCTGGTTGTATGACTAAGAGTCCTGCTTTTTGCTGACTTCCAGCTGGAGGCCAGCTTTAGGTTTTAGAGGGCTGCCACAGTTCTTATTTACATGTACCTTCTCAGTATGGCTGCTCACTTCATTGAGTCAGCAAGGAGGGCCCTGTTCTTCTTTTAAGGGATTTTACCTGATGAAGCCAGACTCAACCAAGATAATCTACTTTTGATTAATTCACAGTCAACTGATTTGGAACCTTAACTGCACCATCACCTTTTCCATCTTCTATTGTCTAGGAGCAAGTCACAGGTTCTGCTAATCCAAGGGGAAGAGATTACAAAGGGCTTAAACATGGGGTTATGAGGGCCATGGGGCCATCTTAGAATTCTGCCTACCACTTGCTAAATCCATCAGGCCTTTTTTAAATCCATCAGGCCTTTTTATCAATGCTTCTCTTCCTTAACTTCTTGATCATTTCCTCCTTTTGAAAACCCTTAATGCTTTGGCTACAATGATACAATACTCTCCTGGTTTTCTTCTCTCTGGTTATTCTTTTGCATTTGCAACTTTCTCTTTTCAGCCACTATATACTAGAATTTCTGAAAACTGTTGAAGTCTTCTAAATATACTCTCTCCATGGACAGTCTCATTACACCCACAGCATCAAGTTATTCCTGTAATCAGATGACTCACAAAGAATACCTCCAGCCCATACATCTCTCCATATATCCAAGTATCTACTTGACACAGCCCCTTGAATATTTTTCCTGTGCCTCAAACTCACCAAATCCATGATCTTTCTCTCAAAACCCAAGTTTCTTTCAGTGTTTTTGATGTGAGTGTTAGGTGCTCTTAACCATTTAAGTTCAAAGAACATAAATCTAAGAGTCATCGTTCATATATTCTTCCCCTTTTTCCTCTGACATTCACTATAATTTCAAGGCCTGGAATTTCACCTTCTGAGATGTTTAGAACCTGTTCACAGATCATCTCCTCTGCAGAGATTTGATATTCTACCAGATACTCCTATAAGTGGCCTTCTTATATATTTTTCAGAACACTTTCATCTTAAAATGATTCTGTGGTCATCACCCATTGAAGAAAGACAAAAGCCTTACTTAGTTCATAGGAGCTTGCATAGTCTGGCTTCTACTCACCCCTCACCTTCATCGCACACTTTATTCCCTTGCCCTTTGTGTTATAATCATGTGGGTGTTCTTTTAATTCAGTGATGGGAACACAGAATCTATATATTTTAAATGTTATAGAACCAGAGAACAACAACAACAACAGATACCCTGGAAAAGATGAGTATACTTTCGGGAAGCAATAAATGCAAAAATTAGAAAAACATTAGAAGGTTGTAGCTACAAAGTAAATATGGGGGAAAAAACAGATTTTTTTTTTCCAGAAAGAAAAAGGAAGAGCTAAAAATGAACACTGATGAAGAAAGGAATTATAAAAAACTAAACTTAAAATGAAGAGCAAACTTAAAATCTCCACTGGAGTTAATAAAAGTATTAACACTGTAAACATACCAGGAATTTGAAGAATAAAAGAGAGCATGACCAAAAAAATAAATATGAATGGACATGACAAATGTGAAGAAATACAAAATGAAAATCCAACCTAAGTCTGGCCAATGTGGCTCAGTGGTTGAGCGTCAACCCATGCACCAAGAGGTCGCCAGTTTGATTCCCAGTCAGGACACGTGCCCAGGTTGTGGGCCCAATCCCCAGTGGGGGGCATGCAGGAGGTGGCCAGTCGATGTTCTCTCTCATCGGTTTTTCTATCTCTCTCTCCCTCTCACTTCCTCTCTCTCTAAAATCAATAAAGGAAAAAAAAACAAAAAAAAAAGAAAATACAACCCAAGAATTATAAACTCTCTTTAGAAAGAAATCAGAGCAATTTATTTTATTATTATTTTTGTTGTTAATCTTTTTGAGAGAGGGAGAGAGAGCAAGAGAGAAACATCAGTGTGAGAGAGCCACATCAATTGGCTGCCTGCCACAAGACCCTGACCAGGGCAGGAATGGAACCTGCAACCCATGTACACGTGTACACGTGCCCTTGACCGGGAATCAAACCTGTGAACTTTAGTCCAAGCACCAGCGCTCTAACAACGGAGACAAACTGGCCAGGGCAGAAATCAGAGTAATTTAAAGGAAAAAATCATCAAAGACTTAATTGAATATACTTTTGTAAGTTCTGAAAATATCTGATTACATATTGAAATGTCTTATAGTGTACTGTACTTATCAGTTAAATGCAATTCACACCCAGATACATCCAGTCAAACATTTTAGCATTACACTATCCACTCTTTGAAGAACAAGGTATCTGTCTTATTTACATTATGTCAATGACACATACCATAGAGCCTGGAGTTAGGAGATGTTTAACAAATATTTCAGAATAAATGAAGAAATCAATTACTTTATTTTAAAAAGAAAGAATATATGTACCCCTATGTTCATAGCAGCACTATTTATAATTGCTGAGATCTGGCAACAGCCCAAGTGTCCATCAGTAGATGAGTGGATAAAAAAGCTGTGGTACATATACACAATGAAACATTTTGCAGCTGTAAGAAAGAAAGATCTCTTATCCTTTGAGATGAGATGGAGGAACCTGGAGAGCATTATGCTAAGTGAAATAAGCCAATCAGAAAGACAAATACCACACGATCTCACTTATTTGTGGAATATAATGAACATAAAAAGCTGATGAACAAAATAGACCCAGAGACATAGAAAGGAGTATGGTTTAGACTGACAAACTTCAGAAGAGGGGAGTGGGGGGAAGGATGAGATAAACCAAAGAACTTATATGCCTGTATGTGTAACCAGTGGACATAGACAACAATGCATGGGGAGGGCATAGGATAGGGAAGGGGGTATCTGGGGGGGGGAGGAGAAACATCTGTAACAAAAATAAATTAATAATAAAAAAATAAAAGCGCACTATAAGACTCTGCTTGAGAGGAAGGAAGGGAGAGGGGGAGGAGAGAGAAAGTGCAAAACAGAGAGAGAAAAGAAGGGAAGAAAAACAGAGAAAGAGAGAAGGGAGAAGGAAGGAAGGAAGGAAGGAAGGAAGGAAGGAAGGAAGGAAGGAAGGAAGGAAGGAAGGAAGGAAGGAAGGAAGGAAGGAAGGAAGGAAGGAAGGAAGGAAGGAAAACAAACTTTGATTATGAAACAGATAGCATGGTCTCACCTTTCCCCATTCCTCCCCTCAAACTTCAGTTAAACACCCTGGAAATTATTCAACAGGCCATGACAAAATGGCCTCTGAAAGCTTAAAAGAAGAAGACAGATTGTCTGGGACTTCCAAACTGGAGGAAAGACAATGTGTTGTGTTCCTTGGGTTTTCTTTTCATCTTCTATACATCCCTGGACCAGACACCAGAGAGACCTATGACATCACATTGTCAAAAGACATCATAATCATAATTATAATTATTAAAGCAAGAAAAGTCTGGCAGAACAGTAAGATCCCAGGCCCTCCTAGCCCTGCTGTCCCTGGCTGGCAGACCCATCTGGTGGTAATGGTGTCAACAGTTAAACCCTCTGTCTTTGTACCTTCCATCCAGTGGCATAAGGAGGCCCAGATCCAGTGGTTTCTGTGCCTTCCTACCCTGGCAGATGGCACCAGTAGGTGTCAGAAGAACAAAGCAGACAGAAACAGCATTTCCATTACAAGGGGTAAAAACTTTTTTCCCCTTTGAGTGCTGTCTAATGGCATGGCTTCTACAAAGTCTGGAAAGCAAGTGTCTTTGTCCCTGGAGCTCCAGTGGCCATTGCCATGTGCATTGCTGTGGAATTGCTTAGGCATCTACAACTGCTGTCATTCTTATCTCTCTAATCTGGAGAATTAACCTCCTCCTGTTCCTGACCCCAAAGCAGCTGTTGTCAGTTCAGAAATGTGTGCCTCTAGGGACCTAATGAGGATAAGTGTCTGCTCCTTCAAGAAACTAGCTTTCCTCAACATTGGCCTGCTCCAGGCAGGCCTTGAGTAGAATTCCTTTCTGCTCTGTCTTTTTTACAGACGTGAATTAGGCATGGTGTGTTTCTTCTCCTTTAAAATGCTAATTCTATAAATTTCTGGAATGTTTCTTAAGGGCAAGGCAATACCTGTACCCTCACCTTGAATCATTTTATTATTTTGAAACTCACCTAAGAATGCTTTAAATATTGTTTATTTTCTGCTTTCTACCCTTAGATTTGTCCAGCTGTTCTGGACACTTGGTATAATGTCCCCATTCCTCAAGTTGTAGTTCCCCACGGCTGTGGCACTGGACTCCTTAAACGCAGCTTTAAAAGGCCACATCCTCAGTAGTTTCCCTGAGTCTGTCCTCTCGCGGAAATTCATTCTAGATTGCACTCTGAAATTCTGTCTCTGCTTTGGTTAGATTTCTCGAGGCTCCAGTCACACTTGTTTGACTTGGTAAAGCTGACACATCTCTTGCTTTTTCTATTTGCTTCTTCAAAATTAGTCAGAGCTGGGTCTGTTCATTTCTTTTTCATGCTTGTTTCTCTCCACCTTCAAGATTCCAATTTTTATTTCGTATCCCATAAAATCTCAAGATTTCTCCTAAGGAAATCTCTCTTTTCCTGCAAAGTATGCAGCCAGCTTTCTTTTATTTTGCTTTATTTTTCTAGTCCTTCTGCTCTGATAATAAAAATGAGGCATGCCTCTTTCACCACTCCAGTTCCTTCTGGAAACCTTACATAAACCCAGTTCCTAAAGGCCAGGTGCTCCAGACGCAGCCTTTGTTATTTCTGTGCACAGTCTTTAGGTATACGATAAATTAATGACTTTTGTTGTCTTTTTCACTTTCACCTAGGAAAGGGCAGATTCTCTTCT
Organism: Tadarida brasiliensis; assembly: GCA_030848825.1. Lineage (NCBI taxonomy): Eukaryota > Metazoa > Chordata > Mammalia > Chiroptera > Molossidae > Tadarida > Tadarida brasiliensis. The sequence goes on from CM061264.1 coordinate 52,994,612, forward strand.
TGTAAGGGCTCTCTATTACTTTTCATTTGTTTAGTAATCAAATTCACCACCCTTCTGTGGGCACACCCAGAGTGAAAGATTTCTGAATGATAAGGCCACAGACAGTGCTTGTGTGATTCTCCAGCCCAAAGCTCAAGATCATATAGCAGTGACTCAAACACTGGCCTGTATCCGCTCAGGTCAGCAGGACCAAGGCAGTGTTGATAAAATAGTCCCATCTGTCCGGAAACAACCACTTGCTTGGGAGTAAATCTGCTGTGAACCACCATAAATCCTCAAGTCAAACCCTACGTGGCCCACTTATTGAAGCTGAAAGCCCATGGCCACATGCATGAGTCCCATCAGAAACTTCTTCAACTGCTACTTGAGTCACCAAAATCTACTTTGTGTCTATTTAGGTGTATTACTGATAAAACCGATATTGGAGGATGTGGCCCAAGTGCTTGGCTACAATGGCTACAGTGGTCTTCCTAAGGTTAGGCCATCTAGCCTGCAGCTATACAGATGAGGCCTTGGTGGCTGGAATCAAGTGTTCCCAGGCAGGCTCCAGAAGGAAGGGGGAAGGGTCTGAGCGCTGCAGCTATGCTCAGTTCTTCAGAACTTACCAATCAGATCATTCCTTCCGCATCCATGGAGAAGAGAATGGGGCAAGAGCCCAGGAAGTTTAAGGAAAATGCCTCCTCCTGGCATCCTGAGAAATAAGAAACAAGCCTATCCCCTCCTACAACACGGCTGTGGCACTTCCAACCACGAAACAGCTCTGGCAGCAGTGGCTGGGCCTCAGTCTGCCATGACACGAGTTCACATCAGTACCTAAAACACCTGGCCCAAAATGAAAGGCCAACCCAGCGAGCTTCTTCTGATAAAACATGCATGTGCATGAAGCGTTAGGATTGTTCTATGATGGTTTGATTTAGTTTTCAACCCTCAGCACTTCCTTCTGCTGATGCCACCTCTCTGGTACCTCACGAATTTGACCCCCTGTCACAACACTTGATCCAGAATGACTCCCAAACCATGCCACAGAAAGCAAAGGCTCTAGCCAGAGTTGCCATCAACTAAATCAACAAGAAGCCGCTCATAATTTGAGAATCCACCAGGCTCTCCTTCTATTTTTTTCACTCCCCAGGAACACAAACCTTCTAGAACCCTTTCTTAGCCCTACACCAAACGCATTGCATTATACTTCTCTTCTACACACCCCTGCTTAACTAAGATTTTAAACAAGCATATTTCATGACATAATTGAGGTACAACTACATTCTTGTCTCCCTCTGTACATTTAAAGGGGGACAATCTTCCCCTGGCCCTGATGTCATTGACCCACTCTTAAGGAATAGACAGCCCTCTGATTGCTTTAAGTCTCAAAACACAGCCTCAATTTTGTCCTTAGATATGTCAGTCCAAATTATTGATCAGTGCTTTAATCTTCATTAGATTTAAGACTTTTCTTCCCTCACATCCCCGCCTCATCTGTAGTTGCTTTTCTGCCTTGGAATAAGGAGTTGTAGGCAGAGCCTTTTGACTCCCACCCCCTTCACCTTCTCTCTGACTTTACAGCAATGGTTTCAGAGCCCCTCAAGATCGAAGAAGGAGCTGCAGAAGGTTTAAGGAATAGGAAAGCTCTCGCTGGGCCAGAGGATTTTATTCTTCCTAAGACATGTTAAAAGTAACTTCTGGCCCAGCCAGTGTGGCTCAGTGAACTGAACGTTGTCCCATGGACTGAGAGGTCCTGGTTCAATTCCTGGTCAGGGCACATGCCCGGGTTGCAGGCTCCATCCCCAGTAGAGGGTGTATAGGAGGCAGCCCATCAGTGTTTCTCTCTCACATCAATATTTCTATCTCCCTTTCCTCTCTCTCTAAAAAATCTATGACAACATTTTTTTTAAAAGAGTAACTTCTGGTTTGGGGATTAATTTTCATTGTTTTTCTTGCAAAATTCCTTCACTGACAGAACTTCCCCCTGGCCTTGCAACATCTGTAGCTCCCAGGAATCCAACATTTGCCTCCAGGTTCTTGTCTGTGGGTTCATCTGTCCCTGTAGGCAGATGTACTGAACAGAACCTAAGATGACCCCACGAGTTCTCTCCGTTGTGTGTCCTATGTCTGATGGACAGCAGCACTCACGCATCCCTTGCTCAGACAAACTCTGGACATGCGGACAGATCTAATGCAGCCACGGAGCCTCCCATAACCTGCTGCACAGGCTGCATGCACTCTAAGCATGAGTCAAGCATTGGTCTCCCATGCCTTCAACTGCACGGAAGGTATTTCAGGCTCTATGAAGGGTCCCATGGACACTTCTGCTACCAAGCCTGAAATGATAGAAGTAGCATCGTGAATTCCTTACTGCTGGGTGGGGAGAGCACTTCACAGATTCATCTCTTTCAACACTTTGGTTCCTTTTTAAATAATTGATCTGGCTAGGGAATCCAGAAGTTGCAGGTCCTGAACTTGGTTACACAGAACAGTTAGAAGTAGTTTAAAACACAGATCCTGGAGCCCAGCTGCCAGCATTTCAATGGCAGCTTTACTGTTTACTAGATGTGTGATAGGGGCAAATTACTTAATCTCCCTGTGCCTCAGTTTACACATTGAAGACAATGCAGAGGATTAAATTAGTTAATATATGTAAAGCTCTTAGAACAATTTTTGGCATATAGTAAAAACTATAGTAATTATTTGCTGTTACTATTCCCTTGTAAATTCTGCATACATTGTTCTGCCTTTGAAGTATCACGTCTATGGTATCTTGCTACCACTACTAAAGTCGCTCTGTTTGAACATCCTGTTTTACTTGTGAGCATATCCAGTTCTTTTTGCTAGCCTAGCAGAAACCCACATGAACCTGGCACCTCCCCCCACAGCATCGGATGGTAAACCTGAATACGCCAGTGAGGCCATGAAAGCCTTCTACCGGTGAGGCTGGTTCTGCTACTGCATAGAATAGTAATGGTCACCCCCTGCCCCAAAATTGTCTAGGAGCCTGGTAACACATCCACCTTCCTCACTCAAGCTAAAGGTGAAGAGAGGAGGAAAACAGGAGGAATACTCTTGTTTCCACTAAAGTGACTCAATCACAAAGATTTGAAATTGTTATCTCTCTATTTCAAGTTTTATTTCTCAGCAGAGAGAGAATTTGACCAGCCCCATTTGTCATTTCTTTATACCCCAAGTTCAGGGTCATGTTGTGCTGTGTATTATGGCCATTCCCAGAAAGAAGGAATCCTCGTTGGCCAGACAGCTTCACAGGAGATGTCCACTCTTGTTTGGAGGACACGCTCCTCCCAGGTCCCGTTGTGCCTACCTATCTATTATTAACATCTAGCATCCTTGACTTCTGACCCACTATAGTTCCAGCTGCAAAACCACAAGTGATCTGCATTAGGGTCAAGCTATGTTTTTGAATTGTACTAGATAAAACTGTACTGTGGCTTTCAAATGATAGATGAAAGATACAGACCAAGCCTCAAGAAACTTCTATAAATTGTCAAATCAGGTGATGCACGTAAAGGAACAATGAAGTGTATTAAAAGAACAATGTATCAGTTAGTTTGGTCAAGCATTTCAAATGTTTCAGGCTCATTGGAATAAGGATAGTCTAAAATAGCCCCCAAAAGCAGAAATACTGGCATGTGGTGAGTTTGCTTCTCTCGACTCTTGGCTCTGTGGAGACAGGCACTGTGCCTCTGTTACACCTGCCCTGCTGAGCCCAGTCCCCAGCACATGGCGATGCTTGGGAAGTACTTGCTCATGGAATGAAGGAATAACAGAAGACATCTTTGTTAAAAAAATAATTCATACACTTCAGTTTTTGTTGTTTTATTGCCTCCACTAAATGAAAAGAAGTCATTAAATTGATAGCGTATTAAAGCCAGTGGTGTATTTATGAAGTCATGTTCCTTGGAGTTTACTGATGGACCGACCCATTAACAACTAAAACTCTGATCTATGTGAGGCTGTTTCTATGTGTAGAATAAGTAAGTGCCTTAATGAAATAAAAGTCGTGAAAACAAGGAGAGTATTCTAGCCCCTTTGGAAAAGTCTCTGGTTTCATTAAGTTAAAGAAAACTTGACTGTTTATTTTAGAAAGAGTTGGCTTCATTTATTTTCAAATTAGTATACAGAGTATATTTATACTCAGATATTTTAAAAAAGTATCTCCGGTATGATATAAACCAGAGGAAGGATTCCACTTTATATGTTTTAATTGTTTGAATTGATGGTGTGTCCATGTGATACGAAATACAGAAAGTCTTTGCAGCAATACTTTCTAAATTCTGTTTTTAAATCCATGTCTATTTCTTTATAACAAATGTCCCCAAATCAAGCATGGCATTGTTTTATTTTGTGTGAGTTTGAACACCCTAGTGTCAAGAGCAAAGCTAAATACTTTCTTTTTCATTTTAAAAGCAAAAACGTATGTGACTTGTGCCATTTGGCTGCATGCCTGAAGAGTGAATGACGTTACCTGTCTGCTGGTGGGTCACCACACCCCATGTTTCATCAAGAACATATTTCCCCCTAGAGGATTAGGCATGTCATATGCCCATCAATTTACTGTCAGGCAAGATAGGAGACATCAATAAGGGCATCAGCTCTTATCGCTGTCTTTTTGAGCCAAAAGCTGCAGATGACAGTAAACATGACAGCTTTTGTGATCAGGAACATTTTTGCTGCCATCCTGTTATTAATAATACTTTGGCTGCACAGTGCTACCAGGGATAACCCGTGGTGGAGCAATCATCCCTGTGTCATCAGCCACAACATGATCTTTAAGCTTTTTCTAAGGCTTTTTGTTTTCAGACTTTTCTCCCCTTCACTAAACTTGTTATACAATCAATTGAGAAGGGGAAAAAGGCTCAATCTTTAATTCTTGACTCAAAGGCCATGTTTACCAGCGTTTTAGAACCACCATGTATACTGAAGGATACAATCAGGACTCAGTGAGATAGAAAGGTGAATTTAAAATATGTAAAGGATGCAAAGATTTTTTTTTTATTGAATATACAATTATAGCACTTGGGAAAGTTATTATTGAGATGATTATTTCTGGTAATGTATTAATTGTAGCCAGTATTCTAGACATAGTATAATATGTACTTAATAGCCACAATGCCTTTTTATGTTTTTTAAAAAAAATCAATGAGTCAGGAAAGGGTGAGCAGTTTTATGACTAGTCATTATCCAGGCGTGTTTTCCTCTCCTAGGATCAATTGCAGTGTTTATTATATAGACATCATTTATATTTCTGGTGCTGTGTATTATCTACACAATCATTAATCAAAGTTCATGTGGTATCCTGTCCCCCAGCTCACTGATCCATCTGTGTGGAATCCAGCTTTCCATTATTTAATATTCGTTAGTTCTTGTGAGATCCTGGAACAGCCTGAATACACTAAAACATTTAAATGAATCTTACCTCAAATTTACAAATCACATTGCATTTTTACCTTGTCCTGATGTATTTTATCTTGAAAATTCCTAACATGTCAAACTCTTTTTAATATTATCCAGACTTTTAATATCATTTATAAATTTTTGTTGCGTTAAACTCAAATTATGAACAGAAAATAGTTTTCTTCATGACCTCAATTTTAATTTGTAAACTTCCCAAGAATTAGAAAGACACTTTTACCCACTTCTTCTTACACAACTTTTTACCATTTCAATGATAAATAACCCCAAAGCTTAGCTTTACAACAACGAAGGTTTGTTTTTCACACTGTTACATGTTGACTACATACCAGCTGGGTCTCTGCTCTGCCTTCTCTTTGTTCCAACATCTAGAAAGAAAAAGGAGCCCATATCTATGATTTACCACAGAAGGCAAAGAGCACTAGTAAAAGCATAGGCTGCCTTAAAGCTTCCCCTTGCCTTGTATTCCATTATGCAAATGTCACATGACCTAGGCTAACATCATTGGGGCAGGAAGTATGGTCTCCTCAGAGGAAGCAGCACCCATAGGAGGAGCCTGACAGTATAGGAAAATGCTTCAAATATTATTGATCAATCAACATGTTCTACCATCTTCCCTTCAATAGCACGTGCTCTTATCATTACCTAATTATTTCTTATGTGAATTTTCGACCTAGTACTCAGGCTGCAGCCCTATTCTTTCAGTAATTTCTTTACTGCAGGACTGAATGCTAAATTCTTCTTCTGCTTTGTCAGGCCCTACGGTCATGCTAAATGACCCAAGGCGTCGATGCAATAATGTAAATAAAAGCACCTACACATCCTTAGCAAATATAGATAGGAATACATTGGTTTTTATTGTCTTGTTTCCAACTTTATCCTTCCTGTTTCCACTGTGCATGTAGAGTTATGTGTTTTTGTTCAGGCTCAGTCATCTAAAGCAAAATCACTCACCTGGGCATGGATAAAAGGAATTTTGCTGTTTTATTACCAGTTACTCTGAATTCCCATCATTTTGGCTTCAGAAACAGAGTTTTGCATTCACCATCACTAACACGCACCCCACTGACTGCTCCAGAAATTATATTTACATTTATTCAGCATTTTACATTGGACTTTTTAGAGGCCAGATTGCACTATTTTGTCATATTAAAATGATGGTTGACAATAAGCAGCCTGCAAGTCATTTTCACATATGGTTTTAAGCAACATTTTATGTATCTTTTATGTATTTGTGCACTATTTATTTTAAAGATGCAAGACTAATCTAACTAGCCAGGTTATAGAAGGAATAAAAGTCAGGCAGAGGAGTTTAGATTTAATGATGTAGGAAATAGGACATAATTGAGTTTTCTGAGGCAGGAAAATAGGAAACAGCATGGCGTCAGTATCATAGAGTATGAAAGAATGTGGAATTTTATGTCAGACCATCCTGGACCGGAGCCTGTTACCATCAATATGGCCTTAGTATTCCCACTGAGTAATGACGATCACACTACCTGCCTCATAGGGCTGTCATTCATTCACTGATTCAACACATTTTGGGTTCCTACTTTGTACTAGGTGATGAACAAAACAAACTCAGTTCTTCACCTCATTATGCTCGCAGTCTAAAGACAAACACAGAAAATATATAAAAGAGAAGCAAATACATAGTGAATGATTGTGATAAGGGCTCAGAAAGAAAGAAAGAAAACAAGCGATAGAGAACTGGAGTAAGTGTCTTTAAATTCGGTGGTCAGGGAAAGCCTCTCTTAAAATGGTGACATTAATGAGGAATAAATGAGAAACAGATTCTGTGAGCTGCTGAGGGCCTCCATGTCCTCTTGACCCTTAACATCTGGTGTGTGCCTGTGATGCCTAAGCACAAGCACTGTGAAATCCTCCTGAGAATATTCATTCAGCTTGTGGTCAGTGTACAGAGGAGCTAATGTCTCCAATGCAGCCTTCAGTCAGTGACAGGTGGAGTGGGACAGTAAGTAGCTCAGCTTCCTCCCCCTTCACTGGCTCACCCTGATGTATCTTGCGCAGAATGGGGCCTGAGTTGCCCAGAGTGGTAATTGCTTTGTTACTCACCCGTTACTGGCTTTCTTCCCTTCCCTGTTTCACTTCTTTTCTCTTCTACTCTTGTTTCCTAGAATGTCCTCCCCAATAAAGTATTTATTCTCAAATCTCGTCTTAGGCAGAGTCTGTTGCAGGGCGGAACCAACCTGAGAGAAATATCTCGGGTCACCTAGGAGACTATCTGGAATAAAATATGAACTCAGCAAATGTTAGTTCTCCTTTTTGTCACCCTTGTTCCCCTGAGTGAAACATGCATGATGAAAATGTTTTAGGAAGTCATCTCTGTGCTGTATCACAGTCTTGGAGGTAGGTAAAGTTAGAGTCCTGGAGTCCACCGAGGAAGCCGACTGTTGCTTCAGAACTGACAAAAAGCAATAAAGACCCAGACAGGCCAAGGTGAGATGCCAGCAAAATTTAATTACAGTGGCTCATTTATGACTCTTGTATCCCTCACTGCATATTATATACTCTGCCGGACCACACGGTTCTGTGACGTGGTGGCACAAGAAGGCATCGGTGCCATAAAAATATGCCTGGGTAAAAGAAATTATATCTACTATTAGGCCAATAAAAGTAGGTAGATCAGCAAAGTGTTCTGTGAAATTGGTCAGAGTTTCCCAGGTCTCCTGCTCTTAACTGCCATACCTGACCTACCAGGTAGCAGTAGCAGGGGAGACAGGCAAGGGCCTCTGATCTCCATCAGTACCCTCAAAGCCACTATATATATGATATTGTTCCTTCTCCTTGGAATTTTATTTTAAGCATGTATTTTAATAGAACTTAATCCTTCATGCAACATGTTCTCAGCAACTAACTTCTTTTAAAATTATATTTATTGGGATAACACTGGCTGATAACATTATATAGGTTTCAAGTGTGTGATTCAATGATACAGCATCTGTATTGTGTGCCCACAACCCAAAATCAAATTTTCTTCCATTACCTTATATTTGACCCTCTTTACCTTTTACTCCCCTCTCCCCTTCCCACTGGTAACCACCATCTTGTTGTCTGTGTTGATGAGTTTTTGTTTTTTTTTCTTATCTGTTCTTTTGTTACTTTCAGTTTTATGTACCACCTATGAGTGAAATCACATGGTTCTTAGCTTGTTCTGACTTATTTCACTTAGCATGCTATTCTCAAGATCCATCTATTTTTGCAAATGGCAGGATTTCATCTTTTCTTATGGCTAAGTAGTGAAAAAATGTTTTAAATTTTCAGGTAGATACCCAGAAGAGAGGTTGCTGGGTCATATGGTAACTCTATTCTTAATTTTTTGAGGAGCCTTTGAGGAGATAGGAGCAGGTTAGGCAGTGAGGGATGGGACCACGGGAAGGAAAGGCTGGGATACGGGGAAGTTTGAGATGACGTGGAGCTCAGCACACAGGCAGGCAACCCAGTACACAGCATATCTGGAGGTTTATTAAATCTGGCCTCCAAGGCCAGAAACTCCCAGCCCCCATTTATAGAAATGCAAATTAGAAGCTTCTGGAAGGAACACAGGTCAATTGCACAACAACAACAACAACAACAAAACTAGAAAGGCTGGTTTCAAGCAAGAGAGGAACAACAATTGTATCCATTCCTTTCTCTGGGACTCTGATGGGTTTGCAAAGGAATTTTACTTACTGTTAAATAATATAATGCTGGCGATTCTGACCTATTCCAATAATATACCTACTGGTTTCTGGGAGCAAGGCAACAGGATTGCTGAATGAGTTCTGCTGCGAAACTATAGAGTGTGTTCCTATTGCAAAAAGCCAAGTTACCTTACAGAGGATTATAGGAAACCAAGATTGGATTTGGGGGAGAAACCAAAATCAAGCATAGGGTTGCTCCAAGGGTGTTTCCCCTCCTCCTCACTTAGAGTTTAGGAGAAGTAGAAATTACCAAAAAAAGGAAAGCCACTAAGACCCCTATAGATGACCTAGGGTTGAACCCAGTCAGGTGGAAAACACAAGCTTTAAAATGTATGAATGTTGCTAAGGCAGAATTCCTTGAAAGGACCAATCAGAGGCTAGCAAAGTATATATCTACCCCTAGACAACAGAGCCCCATGGGCAACACTTGGGTCCTCTCCCCACTAGGGGGAGTCTGTCTATCTTTCAAATAAACTTTCCTTTAGCTTACCCTTGGTCCATGAATTCATTCTTCGATTCTGCAAGACAATGAATCCGAACACCACCACTTGGTTTCATCTCCATACTGTTTCCCATAGTGGCTGTACCAGTTTACATCCCCACCAACAGTGAATAAGGGTTCCTTTTTCTCCACAACCTCTCCAACACTTGTTATTACCTGTCTTGTTGATAATAGCCATTTAAACAGGTATGTGGTGGCATCCCACAGTAGTTTTGACTTGCATTTCCCTAACAGCTAATGAAGTTAAACATCTTTTTATATATCTGTTGGTAAATAAATGGGACTATATCAAACTAAAAAGCTTCTGCACAGCAAAAGAAACCACCAACAAAACAAAAAGACAACCAACAAATGGGAAAAGGTATTTGCAAACAGCAGCTCTGATAAGGGATTAATAACCAAAATATATAAATAACTCATACAACTTAACACCAAACAAATAACCCAATTAAAAAATGGGCAGAGGACCTGAACAGACACTTCTCCTAAGAAAACATACAAATAGCCAACAGATGTATGAAAAGATGCTCAGAAGCTAACTTTAAAAATTTTCAGTTTAATTTAGGAATGAAGACAGTGACAGGAGTCAGACTGAAAGGGTGAAGGAGAGGTATTTAACCAAGTCCACTCTACGTTCAGGTCTCTCCATATAGGATCAAAGTGATGCCTACAGGCATTGTTTATTTATAGCATAAAATCAAAGTAAAAACAATGTGCCTGTCATATAAGTGCATTTAAGTTAAGCATTCCTTGTCTTCTGCTCCAACTCATTTTTCACTTCTAAGCTAGCCTTTAATGGACATTTTTGAAGTCTCTACTGGATCTTGGAAATTTTAAAAATTAACTTTCTACCAGGCCCTACAGGGGCTGATCTGTTGTTTGCTTGTCTCTCCAATCTATTCTTGGGCTAGTCTCCTTCATGCTGATTAGTCTCAGGCATACTTGCCATCATTTAGTTCTTCAAAATATGCCACATACCTTAATATCTTTTTGGATAGTGTTCATTCTCCCTGGCATTTTCCTATCAGCTACTTACATAGATAGCTCTTTCATTCTTAGGTGTCTACTCATATGTTACCTTCTTAGTGAGGTCTTCCCTGAACACCTTACTTATCTGAGAAGATGTATCAGTTAGCTAGTACTAAAATAATGCCGCATAACAAACAGCAACAAAAATTTCAGTGGCATGCGATAACGAAGTCTTGTCTAACTCAAATGTCTGAGGACTGGTTGGGGGCCTTTCAAGCCAGGCCGGGCCTCAGTCAGTGGCTCTGCTAGTGTCATCTGTGCTTGTTCATGCCTGAAGGTCAGTTGGAGGTCAGCTGATCTAGGATGCTTCTGCTGTTCAGCTATGCTCCATATATCTAATATCTTTCTCCTAGGACCAGTGGGCTAATCAGAATATGTACATTTCATAGGCCTTACACATGACAGAGGAGTAACTATATACGAGTGGTTTTAAGGCCTAGGAGCAGAACTGGTCTATTATGTAGGTCAAAGCAAGTCATGGCGCCAAACCCAACATCAGTGGCATATTACTCCTTTGGAAATGTGGTAGGTAGGATGGGAATATTTCTGAACCACAATCTAATCTGCTATAATAGGTCTCCCGTTATTCCGGTTCACAGTACTCTATTTCTTTCAAAGCAATTTTTTAAATTCAATTGTCTAGTGTCTATCTTGCCCACAAAACTGTTTTAGACAAGAAAGAAATAATAGACTCTACTGTGGTAACAAATGAAACCCCAAATACCAGCAGTTTAATGCAATAAAAGTTTATTTCTCTCTCATGTCACAGTGCAATGCCTATTGGGAGGTCTTCCTCCGCTACAGCTATGGCAACTGCATCTGTGCCACCCACTCTGGGAAAGAAAGGATCAAAGGATCAAATTAAAAGATTTTTTTCAGGGCCATGCCTAGAAGTAGCTTTTATTATTTTCACCCACCGCTGGCCAAACGTCAGTAACATGGCCCCAGTCTAGCTGCAGTAGGAGGTGGGGAAGAGAAATGCAGTCTCCTTGTGTGTGCAGGAAAACAGAAATGGTGTGGTGAAGCACTGCTCTGTTTCCACGGAGACAGGTCTTTGATGGGAAGCTGTATCACGAGCACCACAGTGCCTGGAAGATAGAAGCTCTTTATTTGTTCAATGAATAAATGAGTGATGCCTTACTCCAAAGTTAGGTTTTTTCCACCTATGAAAAGAAAATATTGACTCACACCTAACAAAACCATTATAAAGAATAAAGAAGTAGCCCAGCTGGTGTGGCTCAGTGGTTGAGCGTCGACCCATGCACCAAGAGGTTACCCATTCAATTTCCAGTCAGGGCACATACCCAGGTTGTGGGCCAAATCCCCAGTGGGGGGCATGCAGGAGGCGGCCAGTGGATGTTCTCTCTCATCGATGTTTCTGTCTCTCTCTCTCCCTCTCCCTTCCTCCCTTTCTCTCTTCCTCTCTCTCTAAAATCAGTAAAGAAAAAAAGAATAAAGCCCTGGCTGGTTTGGCTCATCGGTTAGAGCATTGGCCAGGGGACCAATGAGTCACTGGTTTGATTCCAGTCAAGGGCACATACCTCGGTTGCGATTCGTCCCCGGACATGGTTGGGGTCGTGCAGGAGGCAGCCACTTGATGTGTCCCTTTCACGTCGATGTTTCTCTCTCTCTCTCTCTCTCTCCCTCCCACTCTATCTGAACAAAAATGGAAAAAAGTCCTTGGGTGAGGATAAAAAAATAAAAAAAAAGAATAAAGAAGTAATCTCTATGATAGAGTTTTACAGGAAAGATGTATTATCTGGAGGCCTGGCTTAGTTTATGACTTCTGTCTCAAAAATGCATAGGAAGTGTTATTGAGTATGAATTATTGTTTGTGATAATGAGGAAAAATTGTTGATTTATGCAAATATATGTATGGATATGTGAAGCAATATTTTAATTTTCTTTTCTTAAGATAATGGTCGAGAGAATATGATCTAAGTAAGAGTCACGACAGGAGACCCAGGGCAGAGAGAGGCAGTGGAGGTGGGCCTGTCTAGTCCAGACTCACCGCCTCAGCTGCAGGGCTTTCTTTTCTCGCCAGCACCATCCAGGCCAAGCAGTTCTACACTGATCTATTTCTCCCCGCTCCCTGTGGAGTGTAAGGGATTTGGAGAGGGCAGTAGGTGGACAGGGAACAGTGAAGCCTTATAGTGATCCACAAGGCTCTGCATGTTTTATTCTTTTTACTGGCCTTAAGGTAAAACATACACAAACTTTCGGAATCTTGGTTTTTTAACAAAATGTATAAAATACCTGAGGCATCCAAGGCGCTGACCGATCACTGGGTCAGAAGCCTTTTATGAAAGTCCGGGTTGTCCTGTGCCCATCCTCCAGGCTCCCGCCATATACCTTGCACACTGCTGTCATATCACATCTCATGTTGTATTTACACCTGCTTCGGATCTTTGCCCCTCAACAATAAGTTCCTTTAGAGGCTTGTTCATACTGTATCCCAGAGCCCTCCCAGACTACATGTCCAGAAGGCCTTCGTCTCATATCAGGAATTCTGTTCTGCCCTCTAGTTTCTGAAAGGTCTTCATACCTGTACTTTAAAGCTCTGTCTTTAAATTTAAAAATTTAAATGACCTACAGTACCTACTGCAAAGACAATCTTTGCTCCACCCAGATCTCATAAATGCAGTGCTGGGTGTATGGTGTCATGTTTCCTGGAAAGCCCTTCTACTTTAAATCTTTAGGTTGCCACCAGCGTGAATTTTCTGAAGATACCAGTGACCTTCAAAAATAGTAGATTCTCACTTGCTAAAATTGGCTTTGGTGAAATTCCTCCTAAAATAATGACAAACTATGCCATTTAAAATTTTCTCTGAAACTTATCATTCAACCTAAATATGTTCTCTGTCATAATTTCTGCTTGGGTTAGTGCTTATCAAATCTCTTTGATATGCAGTCCTAAATACTTCATTACCCCTAGGAGATTATCAGCATCAAGTAGTCAATGATTATTAGTAATCGTATCATAAAAACACTGAGAACATTAACCATGAGACAGTTAAAGTTCTTAGCCATTTCAATATCTATTCCAAAGCATTCTTGACATTTCAGATCCCCTGAATTTTTTGTTTATGCAGTAATTGGAAACTTAAATCTAAAACTTTAGTATTATCACGAGTGCTCATTGTGCCCTCTGGATTCGATATGTTAATTTTAATGAACATTTAAACACTTGCATTAGGCAGTCTCATTTAGTTATAATTAAGATGTGAAGCTGGGAGTTGTAGTGCTTGGCATCCTAATCTGGCGTATTTACTGTGCAGCCATATCTCAAGTGCTGCAGCAACACTTGTTAAATATTGTAGAGTCTACAGAGTGATAAACACTGATTAGAGGCATATCTGAACAGGCCCTTACCCCTGTGAAATCACGTTTTAAGTAGGAACTTATACCTCAAGGACTTTTCATATGTATGTTCTGCTTTTGAGTAGCGGGTAAAAGAGGCAGGTCAAACTGGGGTTAAATGCAGCTTGGGCCACAGAAAGGTCTGGAAAGTGCAGACAGGAAAGGGCTGCAATAAGGAGGGCAAGCAAGTGAGAATTAGAATCCACCTATGCATACAACGAATGGCGCGCGCGTGTGTGTGTGTGTGTGTGTGTGTGTGTGTGTGTGTATGAGAGAGAGAGAGAGAGAGAGAGAGAGAGAGATACATACAAGTAAGAACTGAGTGAAGAAGTTATATTTCAAGGATGTTGACTAAAAAACTGGAAACCAGAAGTACCACAAATGGATTATGACCCAAAGCAAGGGAACTTTCCAAAGGCTTTCAAAGAGTGCTTCCATTTATAAACCCTCCCAAAAGTCTTTTAAAAGGGAATTCAACATAGAGGCCAAGAGCTATACCTTGAACTATGATAGCACTAAAAATAACACCTGAACATTTATTCTTTTTGAACATATTATTCTAAGTTATTTAGTAAAAGGGAACCATCAAGGCTGATATGTTCATTTCTGTTATAAAGGTTATTTTTCTCCCCCTTTAAAAATAGCCTTAAAAATGTGATGTTACATTAAGGTTCTTATAAAGTAAGAATAAAATACTGTGTATAAAAGAATGTCTTCCTAACATTATCTCCCTTCTCTGAATAATGTTCATGTCATACTAGCCAGGGCAGGGCCCATTTCCAGGGATTGGCAAAGAACAAAAGCAGGACTACTCATCCTAAAAATAACATAACTATATATTATACTGTAATAATATAACTATAATATAAAATACAACATTTACTATAATAATATAATATGGTATACTATAATATAGTATAGTATAATATAATAATAATAGCATAATAATATAACAATAATCATTTATTGTTCTAAATTGAGACATATATTCCTTTCATTATTGAAAGGTTCAAGTTGTTGGGTGGTGTGTTGCACAGGCAGGCTAAATAGCATTCCCAGACAGTGAATAAAGAAAAATTGTATTTATTAAAGGAAAAAGGGATGGGGGATGGGGATATCCAAAGGGAAGGGCTACACAGCACTGAGCCATGGGGTACAGGGTTGGTGATGGCAGCCCCTAGGAGCTGGAGTTTTGTCCTTATATACTGCCACTAGGTTTTGTCATCAGTGGGTTTTGGGGGCTTGGTTGGTGGGTTTGAGCAGGGAGTCAACAGGAATGCGGATGTGCGATTGTGTGCTTCTTTGGTAGTTTTAGTTCCTTATGTGGTTTGATTCCTGGTGACTGGCATTTCTTGTCCTACAAGCCATCCTGGTCTTTGTTCTCCTGTGGCAGAGGAGCTTACAACATGGTCATTAAGAATTATATTGCCTGCCCGGCAGGTGTAGTTCTCTGGTTGAGTGTCGACCCATGAACCAAGAGGTCACCAGTTCGATTACCAGTCAGGGCACATGCCCAGGTTGTGGGCCCGATCCCCAGTGGGGGGCATGTAGGAGGCGGCCAATCTATGTTCTCTCTCATCGATGTTTCCATCTCTCTCTCTCTCTCTCTCTCTAAAATCAATAAAGAAAAAATATTTTTTAAAAAAGAATTATATTGCCTTGTGAGTCCTAACAATTATATTGACTGGAGACAGCCTGAAAGTGAAGAGGCACTTTTTAATTTTCAACCAAATAGCAACAAAATAACATAAGACAAGATTATGATTATTTTAAAGTATATATCACTTTCTTGGGTATTGAAATAATATATTTTAGGCTTGTAATTTCATGTTATAATAAAACAATATAATAACTTTTCTCTTAAGGAGAGTGCTTGGCTGTTATGAACTGTTAGAGAACAAACATTCAGATCTGAAGCTCTAATTGCCTTTAGTGACCGAGTCAGTTAGACAGCATCCCATTTAGTAAATACAGCGTGTTTCCAAGAAGTTGTGAAATGTGGAAGACTTTTATAGGTAGAAACTAGGCAGGACAAGAATGTTATTAGCAAAAAAAAAAAAAAAAGAAAAAAAAAAAGAAAGAAAGGATTATTTCAGGCCAGGTTACCTTCCTTTTGGGGAAGGCTGGCTCTTATCAGGCAGATTGCCTAAGCTTCCTTTGCATGGGGGAAATTGGGGATGGAGAGGGCCATGACAAATTACCTCATTGGTATTCACCAAAAAAGTCCATACTGACCAATTGAGATTACATTTCTGGAGAAGGTTGAAACTGTAATTAGGTCAGGTAGTAAGTGCAGGTTCCATGTGATGAACTTTAGCACAAGTGACTCCACTGGGCCTATGGTTTTCTTTAACAGAACTTACTTTATATTATTATTTTTTAGTTACTTATGAGACACTTAAGATTAATTAATATTTCCATTTTACAGATAAACTAGATAAAATAGGTGAATTCAGTTTTCTAATATGTAGGCCTAGTCCATATTAAGTGGCATTTAACCATATTTTATCTTTGTATTTCTACAAAATTCAGAATAGTATATTGCGGACGGTAAGCATTTTATAAAGTAACACTGTAATGAAGGTATGAAAATCACTGTTAAATTTAGTATACAGGTGAAAAACAAAAGTATTAAGAATAACTATAACTTCAAGAATTAGTTAATTTCTGTTTCATATTAATAATGCATTTGTAATCAGAAAATTACTTCAGCCTAAACACATGATTTGCTAAGCTTGATTTATTCTAAGACTGTGTGTTTTATACAAGCAAAGAATTATATCAACTAAATACATTTTCTCCATCATTTTAACTATTTAATAATTCACTATAGTTTTTATTCTCCAAAATATTCTTTAGATTCCTAATTTCAAGGAGAGGTTATTTAGTATCTAAGTTTTACTATGTACAATTGACTTTATTAAGCAGATCTTGAACATTTTCTTGGTCCTTTCACTACTGTTTTTAAATGTTTTATTAGAAAATTGCACTAAAGTATAACAATAAATGTTTCCTTTATGATTCCTAAAACAAATCAGTGTCGGACTCTGTGCATGGACTAGACACTTCTCTGTTCCACCAATAAGTGGAGGTTCCCTGTAGTCCTGACTTACATATTTTATAATTATATAGAGATTCTTGGGATTTATAAATTCAGGCATTCAAATAATTTCAAGCCATCACTCTTTATTTCCTCTATCAACCATGGTTTGTAAATGCATAGAGTATAAACTAAACTACTAAATAGGTGTGACTATCTTTATTAATCTTTATTAATTTGGAAATCCCTTTTCTAAAATAAATTTAATTATTACAAATGCTTAGGGTTATTTTAGGCTTAATTGGTATCATTATAATATATGAAACACATAAAGCTATCAATATACACACATGTAATAAGTGTCAGTGTCAAAACAATTTTTTTAATGATCACTAGGAATGAACAGATCAGCATTTAAGGTGTAATAGTGAGAACATAAAATTTTACTTATTCAGAATAATTAGAAGAAAAGGCATCTATGACCTGTAAGAATTCAAATTATGAAATATTTTAAAAGAAATTCTATTTTTATAATTTTTAAAAACAAAGAATAATTCCTTTCTCATTTACTATTTAGTTATGCGGACTAAAACAGGAAAGGAAGAAAATCACTATACAAAGAATTTTCCTTGCTGCTATTGAAGTGTTGCTTTAAAAAGAAATATTGGGCAATAGTATCATCCTTTGTTCCATGCTGAATTTACATAGTCACAGCCCAAATATTAAAAATGGAGTGTTTGTGAAATTATTCTGATAGGATGTGTAACCTGACAATTAGAAAAGCATCTGATTAAGCTCTTCACATTCCATTCTTGCTTATTATGTGCATTTAGATGTATTTGTCAATTTATAAATACAGTTAATTAAAATTTTTTAAATTTTCTTTTTTTTTTTTTTAAGGAGCCCGCTACACGAAAAAAATGCAAGTCAAAGTGGTCACAACCTAGAAGTCTGCAGAGACAGGAATAACTAGCAAGTAGATACCATGTTATTTTACTATGCCTAAATATATAGAATTCAGTAGTGTTCTGAAAATTTTACTCTATAATGACCAAATAGTCTTGTAATTTTAAATTTATACTTAGTAGTATTTGTGTTAACTATATTATATCACAAACATAGGAAGAAAAATAGTAACTATGGATTTCAGGAAAGCAATTTTCTGTCAATATTAATGAAATGATTTTGGTCATAAAGATAACTTTAAATATTGTTTCCTCTCTCAGGTCTTATTTCTAGAGCCCTAATTCAACAATCTATTTACAAAAAAAGAGTTAAGACTCTCCCTATGCCTCATGACATATTTAGCTACTATGTAAATATATCAATTCCTTTCACAAACCATTAATAGAAATTATATAATAATCATGTTTTAAGACTAGAGTAAATTACATTCACTTTTGAAGGTTACATTTCAAATTTCAAGGTTATATCAAATGAAATCCAGACACAAAGCTGGAGCTTTCCATTTATTGGTACATACTGACATTTTCAAGAAATGAAATCATGCAATGTTTGTATGAGTGGATTAAGCAAAGGATTTAAGAATGTGGGAAGGGTAAATAAGATTATTTAAATGGCAAGAAACATCTTTGAAAAATTTCATTGTTCCACATTAAAGTGGTTGGAGTTGATTCTCCTCAAATGTATCTTGAAGATTGTAATAGAATCAGAAATGTTAAAGCTAAAAGGATTTTAGAAAGTATTTACCTCAAATCTTTAATGGATATGGATTAAAGAACTAATTTTGCAATTAGAAACTTATTTTACATGTTAAAATTACATTTATGTATATACACACACTGATACATTTATATGCACATATATACATAATATAAATATTTTTTTATTTATTTTATTTTTGGCATTATAACAGATGTCTCCCATACCCTCCTTTACCTTCCTCCTCCCAGACCCCGCCCCTCCCCTCCCTCTGGCCCTCAGCACATTGTCGTCAGTGTCTATGGGCTGTGCATATATGTTCTTTGACTATTCTTCACCTTCCTTCTTACGATGTCTGTCCCACCCACCTTTAAGATTAAACTTAATACAGTTAGTTCTTCATTTAACAAGCATTTTTCAGTAGTAATGATGATTAAAATATATTTACAAAGAGAAATATACTGTATAAGAAATGATGGCAGTATCCATAATCAAAATATTTTAGAAATTGTACATATTTTTATATTTGAAATCCTATAATAGAAATTTCTACAATTATAAAAACATTTAAAATTTGTGTTTCAATTGCTTAACAGTATAGGTTCCTAAAGAATTATATAAGCCAACAGAAATGTCTTCCCTTTCAGTCTTCTTTTATAGCTTTATAAATGACAAGTCATGGATAATAAACACCTCACCAAATATTTATACAACACCTCTTACCAAATATTTATGCAATTGGAACCATATATTTTGATAAAAAGAATGCTAAGCAGTGACTCGGTAGAGATGAAAACCATTGTTATAATGTAAATTATTAGTCCTTAATGTACTTGGTTTATGTATTTAGACTTTTTATCTTGGGTTGTAATACAGCAATATGAGCTTACACTATGAGGAAAACAAAGCACTTCGAAATTTGAAGACTTTTTGAAATAGTTCGGTTGGGCTATCTTTTTGATAAAGGAGAGAAAATTGTAAAACTGTGTTTAGAAATACATTGGTAATAGTCAACATCAATTTTAGCTCAGAAGGAAATGAAGAAGACCATAATTTAAAAGATGTTGAAGAATTTACAAGAAGAGTAGTGAAAAAGAGAGAAACATCTGGTAGATTGTGGGGAGAGCCTGGTGTTGGAAGACCAGGAAATTGATGTTTTCAGTAATCCAGGTGGAAAATGTTAAGAGTCAAACTAAAGTGATGGCAGTAGAGATATAGAGCTGGAATTTGACTGGAAAGAAATACCTTCCTCACAAGTTTCTTCTACAGAAACTTGGCTTGGACGAATAGTAATCCCATTATTTGAGATCTGGAACATTAACTTTCAGCAGAGGATGTTAAACAGCTAACTTTAGGCAGTAAAATCCAGGTGCCTCTAACATAGCAAAATTGGGATCTCACTAGGATGTGGAAATTCAGAACCGAAGCTCTAGGACTAGAAGATGTTTGGGCCTAATTTATTTGAAGAAGCAGAAAGATTCCTAGATATTCATTGTGTTAAATGCTCCTGAAAAGCCTAGGAGGAAGATGACTGAGAACCAAAGCTTAAGACATCACAATTAGTCTGTCAGTGGAAACCCCAATGAAGATAATCTAACTTGGAGGCCAGATGGATTTATGAATCCTTTTCAATGTAGTGACTTTATTCTTTACCTTATCTCCTTCCTATTATCAATCCCAATGGTAGAATTATATTGTTCAGATATATCTTTGGGTAGTTTTATATTTTTTAAAACTCAGAGTTACTTATTATCAAAATATCTTTCTATTGTAATCACTCTAAAACATTCCATAATTTGAATAGCTAATTCAGTTGAATGTACCTTGTTTAAGTTTATCTTTATTGCTGGGTAATCTTATCATATATATATATATACCCTATTTCATTTAGCAGTCTTGTAAATGATTTCCTACAGTAGGCTGACATATTCTATTTGCCTCTGTGCTGAGAAAAACCCAGTCCTCCTCCAGTGTTTCTCCTTTACTCTCACACTCCTACCATACTCACAAGACTTCTGACAACTGGTATGTGGAGTTTCCCCCCACAATAACTGTTTTTCTGTGACACCAGCTGGGCATCCTACAATTTAACTCCATTCTGACACTATCTACCTGGAGAGAGCATCAGATTTTATAGGTTAAGCCCTCAGTCACTTCGGATGACCCCCACACACTTCAGATGGCAAATGCAAGTAGTAGGTCTCCAGGTTACCCACAACTTCTGACCAACTTGGCTACAGATTGTAGGTTCCCATGACTTCCTCCCCTTGGATTCTGTTATTTGCTGGAACAGCTCAGAGAACTGTAAGTAAGTAAATAAGGGAAACACTTACTTACATTTACCTATTTATTAAAAGACATAATGAAGGATACAGATGAACAGCCAGATGAAGAGATACACAGGGTGAGGACTGGGAGGGTTCCAAGCACAGGAACTTCTGTCCCTGAGGAATTGGGGTGCGTTATCCTCCTGGGCTGTGAACATGTTCACCACCTGGAAGCTCTTTGAATCCATAGTATGAGATATCATGGAGGCTTACTCAAGTAGACATGATCAATGTTGTACTCCATTTCTAGCCCCTCTTCATTCCCTGGAGAATGGAGGATGGGACTGAAAATTCTAAGCTTCTAATCATGGCTTGGTCTTCCAGGTGACCAGCCCCATCCAGGAGACATGCAGGAGCCCAGAGTCACCTCATTAGAACAAAATACACTCCTATCACCCAGGAAACTCCAAGAGATTTAGGAGCCCTGTGTCAAGAACTGGTACAAAGACCAAATATTACAACAAAAGATTCTGCTAGTGTTCTTATCACTTAGGAATTTACAAAGGTTTTAGGAACCCTATCAGGAACTGGGGGCAGACATGTCTATCTATCTATCTGTCTGTCTGTCTGTCTGTCTGTCTGTCTGTCTGTCTGTCTGTCTATCTATCTATCTAGTATTATTTCACAGCTGCATAGGTAATACGTTTATACAGTTCCTGGCACATAATAAGTTCTTTTTGAATGAATGAATGAATGAATGAATGAATGAATGAATGAATGAATGAATGAATGAATGAATGCTTTTCTTTTCTCCCTTTGGATAATTTCCACATTCTTTTTAAAGTACTGTTACCAACTTCTTGCAGCAAGTATACTCAGAATTATTTGACTATCTTTAAATCCTTAAATAAACAAATAAGACTAAGGAAAATAAGAGTAACACTTTTATGTGAGATTTTTTCACCTGATTCTCATTAGTACTATTTTTACTTTTCTTGCCCTGACACTATAGACTTAATTTTCATGGTTGTAATTAGGGCATGATAGCCACCAAAGCTTTGTAAATAACTTTTAATTTAGAAACAGATTACTCTTAAATCTTAGTACTGTTTTCTTTTTTATTTGTCAACAATAAAAATAGCTTTATTATTTTATTTAAGGATATATAACCCATGCTTATTGTAAAAATTTCAACCAATGCATGAAAGTGTAATGAAGAAAGTAAAAATTGCTTGAAAAGCCACCCAAGTGACATAATGATTAACATTTACATTTCTTATAGTTTGACCATTTTCTCATGTAATGTTCCTTTGTATTTCTAATGATGATTCTTGCTTAAAGTCTACTCTTTCTGTTCTTAGTACAACTCCTGCCAGCTTTATTTTAGTTAATATGTGCATTCTTTAAATTAAATTTATTGGGATGACAGTGGTTAATAAGATTATATAGGTTTCAGGTATACAATTCTATGATACATCATCTGTAGATTTCATGTATTTCTTTTTGCATGCTTCTACTTTCAATCTTCTTGTGTTCTTAAATGTATGATTTCTTATAAACATCATATAACAGCCTTTAAAAAAAAAGTCTAGTCTGATAATACTGATCTTTTACTTGGAGTATTTGGTCCATTTACATTTATAATTATTTACTGATATAATTGGGTGTATATCTATGATGTTACTGTTTGTTTTCTCTTTAACCCACCTAATTAGGTTTCTTTTTCTCTCCTTTACTGCTTCCTATTGAATTTTGGATTAATTAGATACTTCTTGCTATTCAATGTTTTTCTCTATTATCTTATTAAATATCTATCCTTTAATTTATCTTATAGTGTTTACTCTAGAGATTTCAACATTCATCCTTGACTTATTACAGTTTAATACAATATATGAAGCAAGTAACCTAATAATAGTTTTAACAATAACCTGATATTAATAAAATCTTAGAAGACTTTAACTATCTTTTATCATTATTAATTTGATACACATTTCTAGATTTCTTAACCCTCACTCAAGATATTTTTATTATTGTTTTATACAGTCGCTATCCATTTATATTTTCCACTATCTTTCATTTTTTTCCTGAATATCTATTATCCATTTGGGAATAGTTTTTCTATTTGGGACTCTTTTTAGTATTTCTTTTAGTGCCAGTGTGTTAGAAATAAATTTTCTTAGTTTTCATTTCTCTGAAATTCTTTATTGCATCTTTGTTTCTGAACATTATTTTTACTGATTATAGACTTTCAGTACTTCAAAGATATCCTTCCAATGTCTTGTAGCTTCCATTTTTTTCTATTGAGATAGTCATCAGTTTTATTGGCGCTCCTTTGATAATTATTTGTTTTATTGTTTAAATGATTTTTTAAATCTTTTAAAGATTAATTTTAATTATACTAACATACACATAATGTAAAATTTGCAGTCCTAATCATTTTTAAGTGTGCAGCTCAGTGGCATTAAATGCATTCATACTGTTGTGCAATGGTCACAACCATCCATCTCAGTAACTCTTTTCATCATGCAAAACTGAAGCTATGTACCTATAAAACAACATTTCCCCCCACTCCTGACAACCGCCATTCTACTTTCTGTCTCCGTGAATTTGACTACTCTGGGATCCTCATATAAGTGGAATCGTACAGCATTTGTCCTTTTGTGACTGGCTTATTTTACTTAGCATAATATCTTCCAGGTTCATCCATATTGTAGCATATGTCCTGAGGTACCCCCCACTTTTTTTAAAGCTGAATAATAATTCATTTTATCTATATTCCACATTTTTTTATTTATTAATCTTTTGATGGATACATGGTTTGCTTCTACCTTTTAACTCTTGTGAATAGTGCTGCTATGAGCTTGGGTGTGTAACTATCTCTTTGAACCTTCACTTTCAATTATTTGGGGTATATATCCACAGTAGAATTGTTGGAGTGTATAATAATTCTATTTTTAGTTTTTATTTTTGTTACAGTGGACATTTGATATATTTTTATATTTGTTTCAGGTATACAGCATAGTGGTTAGACATTTATATAATTTATGAAGTGATTCCCCCTGATAAATCTAGTACCACCTAGCACCATACATGGTTATTACAATATTATTGATTATATTCCCAATGCTGTACTTTACAAACCCATGCTATTTTATAACTACTAATTGAACTTCCTAATCCTTTTACCTTTTTCACCCAGCCCCCTAAACCCCTTCCGAATTGGCAACCATCACACTGTTCTCTGTATCTATGAGTCTGATTCTGTTTTGTTTGTTCATTTGTTTGTTCTTTAGATTCCAAATATAAGTGAAATCACATAGTATCTTTCTCTGTCTGACTTATTTCACTAAGCATAGTACCCTCTAGGTCTATCCATGTTGTTGCAAATGGTAAGACTCATTCTTTTTTGTGGCCGAGTAATATTCTACTGCATGTATGTACAACATCTTTCATCCAGTCGTCTATCAGTGGATACTTAGGTTACTTCCATAGCTTGGCTATTGTAAATAATTCTTCAGTGAGCATATATTATTTAAATTAGTGTTTTGTATTTCTTCAAATAAATACCCAGAAGTAGAGTTGCTGGGTCATAAGGCATGTTATTAATTTTTTAAGGACTGTCTGCCATACTGGGTTCCATAGTGACTTTGCACCGCTTTGCATTTTCACCAACAATGCACAAGCAAACTTATTTTTCCACATCCTAGCCAACACTTCTTATTTTGTGTTTTGGTGGGATTTTTTAATTTGTTTATTTGTTTTTTATTGTAGTCAACCTGATGGGTATGAGGTGATATCTTATTGTGATTTGGATATGTATTTCCCTAATGATTAGTGATCATGAATGTGCTTTCATGTGTTTATTGCCATTTGTATATCTTTTTGGAGAAATGTGTGTTCCAGTCCTTTGCCTATATTTTAATCAGGTTGTTGTTTACATGACTTTTAAGACTTTCTCTTTAGTTATTTTTTTTTCAGCACTTTGATGATGATATGCAGGTTTCTCCAACAATCCAAAAGTAGAGTGTTCCTGTGAAACCTCTTATAAGCCAACGTGTCATGAAACAAAGAGTGTCCCTGCTTTCTGAAAGTCTGTGTCATGCCACGTCACTTTTATGAAAGATTTACATTAGTATGGTAATGACTTTTTTCCTAAAAGCAAAAATCCTCTTCAGATTTCTTTTAGTTATCTGAAACAGGTAATTTCTCTTTTGAGATGAGAAATCCAAGAGGCCTGTACTTGTGAATGGCAGGAAGAACCACAAAAATTGTGCAGTTGTGTGGTTACTGAATGTTTGTAAATAAAATCATTGCAATCTAGTATGGAGACTTGCAGTTGTAAAATAGATCCTCTTCAACTGTTGTTACAAATAATTATCTATTTATTTATTTGGTTTCCTTAAAAAAAAAAAAAAAACTAACCCAAATCACCTCCAAGTGTACAAGTGCATATCCTGCTGAGAATGCGTCAGTAATTGTGTTTGCTTAACAGTCAGAGAAAAATTAAAAATAATATAATATTTTCCATGAAGAATAACCTAAAACTGATGACCAATTTGTACAGATTATAGGTGGCATTTATAGGGACAGGAATTCAGAATCTAAAGAATAAAATCAATGACACAATTCTTCAGGTCCTGTGTTGCCAATATACAACCTTGGTGTCTAAAGATGATAAATATTAACGAGAGGAAAGAAAACCATTGGCGGCTGGGTGAGCCACAAAGTAGCGATCCTATGAGGAGGAAGCAGGAGGTAAACAGGGAAGTTGACACAAACAGTACTTGACTCTCAAGACCACGATGGGCAGAGAGAGGCTAATACCAGCTGCACACCATGGGCTCCTGGCCAGATCTGCTTTGGGAATCTCTGCATGAGCCAGCAACCTGGCTTCTGTGCCCTGAGGTGTTCTGATGCCAGCTGAACGGTGTCCCAATGCTGCTGTCTTCATCTGACTTAATTCCTAAATGGCCTGTGCTGAACAAAGAGCCCGGTTGCTACCTGTGGTCTGGTTGAGTACTTCCTAGCTGAAATTTAGGAACTGACTTTAGTTGTTTAAATCATAGCTGGAACCATAACCTGGAAAGGAAAAGAAAGGCAGAAGGGAGGGAAATTGACATTTATTGAGTAACTTTCATGTAGTCCAAGTACATTTATACACACATTTTTCTCACTTGGATCTCATGATATCTCTATAAGAGAGATGAGAGTCTAAACTGCGGAGAAGCTAGTTGAGTGACTTTTTTCCACGGTTACCACAGTTAGTTATTAAAGGGAAAACCAGTAGTACAATCTATTTTATATGACTCGTAGGACCATTCCCTTTCTACTGTATTGCCAGGAGGAAAGAGTTTGCATGACAGACATTATTAGATAGAAGGAACATCATAAAATTTTATCACCATTGTGAAACTATACAGTCATAGCTTTATGAAATAGAAATGAAATAACCCCTTCTTAAAGCAACAGCAATGGAGCGATGACAATAGCAGTCAATGTTGTTGCTTTGAATGTGACACCTCTGGCCATAGTGTAAAGGGTAGATTGGTGGGAAGTAGGAAAACAGCTATCAGGACCAGCCAGGGAAAGGCCAGGGAACAGCACCAAGTGTGTTTTGTAACAAAGGACAGATATTTGACCTAAAGATGTAGATTCAGGAGGTTTACCTTAAAGATGGGAACTAAAGCCAAGGATTGAAATGAGATTTCCCAAGAAAAAGTACAAAGCAAGGCCAGAAGAGAACCAATAGCATAACTTGAGTTAATAAAATAAACAACTACAAAAAAACCATTTAGAGAAGTAGGAAGAGGATGAGGGTAAAGCAAGTTCATGGAAGCAAAATAGGAAAGGGTATGAAGGGGAAAAATTGCCCAACAGAGTTAAATAAAGGCTGCGAAGAAATGTAAGAGTCCATGGAATCTGGTTGTTACAACTTTGTAGGACCTGTGGGAGAGCTTCATAGAGTGTAGATTAAGGAATAGAGTGTGTCTTAGGTTGGGTTCCTCGGAAACAGGCTCTGTGATAATGACAGGATTATTGGGAGTGCCAGGTAGAGAGAAATTAAACTATGATGAGGCTACAACAGAGGCCTCCATGGAGCTCTACGGATAGCACTTGAGCTGGGAAAGCCTCGAACAATTATGCCAAAGTGAAGCAAGGTGTCTGGGCTGTTAAACCACTAGCACCCAGTCACTGGAGGAGTGTACCCGAGGTGAGATAATTTCCTTCAGTAACAGGCAGTGCCCAGAGAGGGATGCACCTGTGAGCCATCAGCAGGCAACTTTCCAGCAGCCAGAAGAATGAATGGTTTTCTCCTGCAAGGGATCTGGGTTGGAGAGTACCTCACAGCATCCCAGGAGAGAGTGGAGAAAATGAATGTGAAGGGCTAGGCCACTATTTTAAATACTTTGCCGTAAGGGATTTTATTATTGCAACTACTAATCTTTTCCAAAGTCTTCCCCACCACCATCTTCTTGCCAGATGCTTCATTGACTTATACGGCCTCCAATTAAATAGCTCTCTTTTTCTTTACTGTTCTTTATTAATTGGTATTCTTAATCTATCTTGTACTATAGAGGCAGATGTAAGCCTAAGTGCATTCTTGTAGCCACCCGCATTAATACATGCTATTTGAAAAATAACCACAGTTTACAGAATTGCTTTTTCTACATCATTTACCATTAGAAAAGAGGGGTTCCCTGAGTGCTCTAAGTTAAGGAATTTAGAAATTACAAGCCAAGACTTGATACATCACTGCAAGGTTTTGACGGCGCTGAAGAGTCTGGTTTTACGTATTTCATGTGGGGTCTTTACATTTTCTTAGAAGATGCTAAATAAAAAGTATAATTATAAATATGAATTCTTGCCATAATCACACGCTCATGAATATAGGAAAAGGTTAAATAAAAGTTGTTAATCATTTTGGTGATTATTCATTTATGGCAGCTCTCAGTGTGGGGACAGTGTAAAAATAGCTCCCAGGAGAGGTTTGAGTCAACATGCACTTATATTGTCATGTCAACCACATTTATCACCCTGCGTCCTTAAGATCCTGTAGGTGCTTCATGCAATATCAACTGTCTCTAGCAATCACCTGGGATGTGTAAATACTGGCAGTTTTATTATTTTTTTTTTATTACTTTTTTTTTTTTTTTTTAGAATACATGGGACCATATATTTGTTTCTCTTTTTAAATCATCGATAGAATAGTTTAATATTTGAGATGTTTTGGCAGTCATTTTTTGTTTGTTTGTTTGTTTGTTTTGTTTTGTTTTGTTTTAAACTGTGAAGTTTCAATATATTAAATTCCCATTTGCCAAAAAACACCACCCCAGAAGCATGTACAGCTTTATGGAATTCTAACTAGAGACTGTTTGAAAAAGGCAGATTTATTCTTGCTTTAAAAATACCATATAAACACACACGTGTGCACACACAAAATCAATCCCATCTGTCAAATTGCCCAGAGAATGCTTTTAACAAGGAATGAAGCTACGTTAAAGGCCATAAAATATGCAGCAAGGGAAAGAAGGAGAAAGCCCTCCTGCAGTTCATTGGCTTCACCTACTGTGCAGTGCTCTCCTTGTGAACAAGACAGATTGGGTAGTTATTACTACATCAAAGTATCTGCCATTGTGGAGAGTAAGAGAATTGGAAAGGGAACACCGGACTCCAAATTCTGCTCCTCCTTCCATGATTATTAGCCAAGGAAATGTGAAAAATTATGACATTTTCTTTTATTTTAAGGGAGCAGAACAGCTTTTTCTACTAGGAAAAAAAAAAAAAAAACCACAAGTTTTATTTGCATTCAGGGATCTGCAACTATTAATATTATTACTAATTGGACAAGTGGAGAAGTGAATTTTAACTTACAGTTTTGTAGCTGTGTCTAAGGGAAAGAAACAAATTGCTAAAGGGTATGTTTATAAGCTAGATACTGACAATTGTGTAAATTTATTATTGTTTTACCAAAATGTAGAAGCAGCACAAGAAAATAAGACTCATTTTGAGGATGCTAACACTAAATTGCACCTAATTTAATTTCATAAAAAAAATAAAAAAAAAAACATTTAGACACCGTTTTCCAAGGTAGATTTTTGTTTAGGTTGCAATTTTGAAAGGTGTTCACTTTTTTGTTAAATAACAAATTGAAAAACCATTATCTAGAACAAAACTCATTGCTAAACATTGAAAATGGTCTTTGTCTGTGAATGTTAGCAAATGTGTCCAAGGATTCTCTATTGATACTTTTTGAGGACAAGAGAATAACATCAGATGTTCTGAGCAGTTTATAAGCACTTATGACACAGGAATGACCCTTTTAAAAGAGCTTGCTTATTAGAAACAAAAAGTTATTATTTGATATTTCCAGGTAGGATATAAAAATGTCCTCTATACTTCCCTAAATTTTCTCCCTCTATAGGAAAAAAGATGACATTTTTATCACTAAGTAGTTAATTTATTTAATAACACTATACAGTATATTATTTAATTTCTTTATACAGACTATGAAACTATTATTCATTTTATGCCTAGAAAGTATAATAAAATAGAAAAACAATCAATAAAAATGAATTACAATTTGCAAAAATAATTCCAATTTAGTAATAAAAATAAACTGATTTTAGTAATACCGATTTTCTTTCAAAAAGTCTAGAACATAACTTCAATAAAAAGAGTTTTTTATGTTTGTTTTTTTAAGGAAATATTTAACACTATGGCAGATAAACTGATTTTCAAAAAAAATTTTAAGCTGGTGGTCTAGTTTCATTTTTTTGCATGAAACTGTCCTATTTCCCAGCACCATTTATTGAAGAGACTGTCTTTTCTCTATTGTATGCCCTTGCCTCCTTTGTTGAATATTAATTGAGCATAATGTCTTGGGTCAATATCTGGGTTCTCTGTTCTGTTCCATTGATCTATATGCTTGTTCTTGTGCCAGTACCAGGCTGTTTTGATTAGAATGGCTTTGTAGTATAACCTGATATCCAGTATTGTAATCCTTCCTACTTTGTTCTTCTTTTAAAAGATTACTGCGGCCATTCGGGGCCTTTTTTGGTTCCATATAAACTTTTAGAGTATTTATTCTAGGTCTGTTAAATATACTGTTGGTACTTTAATAGGGATTGCATTGAATCTATAGATTGTTTTGGGTAGTATGGACATTTTAATGATGTTGATTTTTCCAATCCATGAACATGGTATATGTTTCTACTTTTTTTTTTTTTTTTTTTTTATCTTTCGTCTATTTCTTTTTTCAATGCCCCATAGTTTTCTGAGAACAAGTCACTTACCTCCTTGGTTAAGTTTATTCCTAGGTATTTTATTTTTTTTGTTGCAGTGGTAAATGGGATTGTTTTTTTTTTAATTTCCCTTTCTGAGTGTTCATTATTGGTATATAAGAATGCCATCAATTTCTGGATGTTGATTTTATATCTACTACTTTGCCAAATTTATATATTAAATCTAGTAGATTTTTTTTTTCTTTATTGATTTTAGGGAAAGAGGAAGGAAGAGGGAGAGAGAAAGAGAAACATTGATGAGAGAGAACATCAACTGGCCACCTCCTGCATGTCCCCCATTGGGGATCTGGCCCACAACCTGGGCGTGTGTCCAGACCGGGAATCAAACCAGCAACCTCTTGGTGCATGAGTCAATGCTCAACCACTGAGCCACACCGTCCAGGTTTAATCTAGTAGATTTTTGATGGAGTCTTTAAGGTTTTTTATGTACAATATCATGTCATCTGCGAATAATGACAGTTTAATTTTCTCCTTTCCCATTTGGATCCCTTTTATTTTTCTTCTTGTCTAATTGCTGTGGCTAAGATTTCTAGTACTATGTTAAATAAGAGTGGTAAAAGTGGGCATCCCTGTCTTGTTCCTGTTCTTTTAATTTTTTTTTCTTTTATTGATTTTACAGAGAGAGGAAAATGAGAGGGAGAGAAAGATAGAAACATCGATGAGAAAGAACATCAATTGGCCACCTCCTGCATGCCCCCCACTGGGGATCGGGCTCACAACCTGGGCATGTGTCCTGACCGGGAATCAAACTGGCGGCCTCTTGGTGCATGGGTCAACGCTCAACCACTGAGCCACACTGGCCAGACTTGTTCCTGTTCTTAAGGGAAATGCTTTTAGTTTTTTCCCATTGAGTATGATGTTGGTGTAGGTTTTTCATATATAGCTTTTATTATGTTGAGATATGATCTCTCTATTCCCACTTTGCTGAGTATTTTTATCAGAGATGGGTGCTGGATTTTGTTAAATGCTTTTTCAGCATCTATTGATATGATCATATGGTTTTTATCTTTCATTTTATTTATGTGGTGTATCACATTTATTGGTTTGTGAATATTGTACCAGCCTTGCATCCCTGGGATGACTCCAACTTGGTCATGGTGAATAATTGTTTTAATGTATTGCTGGATCTGATTTGCCAATATTTTGTTAAGGATTTTGGCATCTATGTTCATCAGGGATATTGGCCTATAGTCTTCTTTCTTTGTAGTGAATTTGTCTGGTTTTGGAGTTAGGATTATGCTGGCCTGATAAAAAGAGTTTGGGAGTCTTACTTTTTCTTGAAATTTTTGGACTAGTTTGAGGATAATGGGTGTTAGTTCTCCTTTGAATATTCAGCAAAACTCCCTTGTGAAGCCATCTGGGTCTAGATTTTTGTTTGCTGGGAGTTTACTGATTACATCTTCAATTTCCTTCGTTGTTATTGATCTGTTCAAGTTTTCTGTCTCTTCCTGTTTCTGTTTTGGGAGACTGTGTGATTCTAGAAATTTGTCTATTTCACCTAGGTTGTCCAATTTGTTGGCATATAATTGTTCATAGGATTTTCTAACAACCTTTGTACTTCTGTGGTGTCAGTTGTTTCTTCTCCTCTTTCATTCCTGATTTTGTTTATTTGAGTCCTCTCTCTTTGTTTTTTGGTGAGTCTGGCAAAGGTTGACCAATCTTGTTTATCTTTTCAAAGAACCAGCTCTTTGTCTCATTGATCTTTTGAATTGTTTTTTTAGTCTTTATGTCATTTATTTCTGCTCTGACCTTTACTATTTCTTTCCTTCTACTGCTCTGGGTTTTTCTTTTTGTTTACTTTATAGTTCTTTACGTTGTAGGATTAGATAGTCTATTAGAAAGTTTTCTTGTTTCTTGATGTAGGCCTGTAGTGCTATGAACTTCCTTCTCAGGGCTGCTTTTGCTGCATCCCATAGATTTTTAAACTCAAAATGGATAAAAGATTTAAATGTAGCCCACGAAACCATAAAAATCTTAGAAGAAAATATAGGCAGACAAATCTCAGACATCATACATAACAGAATTTTAACTGATACATCACCTAGGGCAAGAGAAACAAAGGATAAAATTAATAAATTGGACTACATCAAACTAAAAACTTCTGCATGGCAAAATAAAACAGCATCAAAATAAAAAGGGAACCCACTCTCTGGGAGAACATATTTCCCAATGATACATCAGATAAGGGGTTAATATCCAAAACATATAGAGTACTCATACAGCTCCACAAAAGGTAGACAAACAATCCAATTAAAAATGTGCAGAAGACCTGAATAGACACTTCTCCAAACAGGACATACAAATAGCCAGGAGACATGAAAAAGAGATGCATCAGAGAGATGCAAATTAAAACGACTAGGAGATATCACCTCACATCTGCCAGAATGGCGGCCATCAACAAATCCTCCAACAGCAAGTGCTGGTGAGGATGGGAAGAAAAGGGGACTCTAGCACCCTGCTGGTGGGAATGCAGATTGGTGCAGCCACTATGGAAAACAATATGGTGTTTCCTCAAAAAATTAAAAATGGAACTGACATTTGACCCAGGGATCCCACTTCTTGGAATATATCCTAAGAAGCCTGAAACACCAATCAGGAAGCATATATGCACCCCTATGTTGATAGCAGTGCTATTTACAATAGCTAAGGTCTGGAAACAGCCTACTTGTCCATCAGTAGGTGAGTGAATAAACAAGCTGTGGTACATTTACACAATGGAATACTATGCAGCTGTAAGAAATAAAGATCCCTTATCCTTTGAGACAACATGGAGGGGCTTGGAGAGTACAGTCGGCCCTCGTGTATCATGGTTAGTCAGTTCCAGACTCTACCGCTATAAATGAATTTCCTCAAAGTAGGATTCTTTATTTATATGCAGTCGTCCCTCGCCACTTTGCGCTTCAACTTTCGCGGCTTCACTCTATCATGGTTTTTTCAAATATAGTATAGCATTAGAAAAAAATGCAATAGAGTGAAGCCGTGAAAGTCGGAGCGCAAAGTGGTGAGGGACGACTATATTATGCTAAGTGAAATAAGCCAGTCAGAGAAAGACAAGTACCACATGATCTCACTTGTTTGTGGAACATAATGAACAAAATAAGCTGTTGACAAATTAGATCCAGAGTCATGGAAGTAGGGAACAGACTAACAAACCTCAGAGGGATGGGGCGTGGGAGGGGTGGGAAGAGATAAACCAAATAACTTATATGTATATATGCACAACCAATGGACACAGACATTAGGTTGAGGAAAGCAGGAGGGGGGTAGGAGCAGGAAGGAGTGGGTTAATGGGGTAAAAGGGGGACATCTGTAATACTTTCAAAAATAAAAGGTTTTTAAAATGTTTTTAAAAATTGGACATCGTTGCAATGGCCAGGTAGCTCAGTTGGTTGGAGCATTGTTCCTATGCACCAAGGTTGTGGGTTCGATCCTGATTGGGACACATACAGGAATCAACCAGTGAATGCATAAATGGGTGGAGCAGCAAATCCATGTCTCTCTCTCTCTCTCTCTCTCTCTCTCTCTCTCTCTCTCTTTCTCTCTCCCTCAATTCAATAAGTTTAAAAAATTGGACATTATTATACAATCTAGTGAAATAAAGGAAGCATATATATAGTTAATGGTCTAAAAGAAGATGTATACAATTATGACTAAAATATGTAATCACTGAGAATTTCCAAAAGTCCTAGTCACTTAAAAGAAATACACCTAAAAGCTTAGAAATAATCTAAATCTCTTATTCAAACTTAAGAACTGTAAAACAGTAGTTATTTTAAAG
The DNA here is from genome assembly GCA_030848825.1 of Tadarida brasiliensis. NCBI lineage: Eukaryota > Metazoa > Chordata > Mammalia > Chiroptera > Molossidae > Tadarida > Tadarida brasiliensis. The sequence goes on from CM061264.1 coordinate 53,028,674, forward strand.
TTTAATATGTTAACATTCTGTTGATGGGGAATGAAATAAAGATTATTTCATATTGACAGACAGAGACAAAAATTTAGAGAAAAAATAGTTTAAGTAAATGTAATATTGGAGCCTGTATTGAAGAAGATATAGAGAATTTTTGCAATGCTCAGTCGGGCTTAAAATATACTTGCAATATTTTGACTCTAAATTTTGACAAAATGAAAGAAGAATTAATTGGCTCTGTCTCCTTTTTATAAACAAAAGTAATTCATTTTTCTTGAATTCAAAAATTAGATGTGAATGAAGACCAATGTGAATGGGATGTGACCAATATGCTTCTTAAAACATATACATTCATCAAAATAATCTTCTATAGATTAACACCTTAGATATAAACCATCTTTATAGTTAATGGGGTCTCCATATAGTATTCCTGAGAAAATAGGAGTTAGTCGATGGCTCGGAATTGATCCGGAGGCTCTGTGCCCATTAGATGTGAAAAGAGTATCTAACTCGTAGGAGAGGTGTCAGTGTAAGAAGAGATCTCAATGGGTTTGAGGAGGAAAAAAATACATCTATATTTCTATCTAAAGGGTGGTAAATTTAGAGAATCGTAGAAATGAGGAACAATGTACTCTATAGATGAGTACACTTTAAGAAAAAGTGATTTGACTTAGATCATGTGGCTACTTAAATGTCAAAACTGGGACTAGAATTCAGGTCTCTTGACTCTTAGCCCAAAACCCTTTAATGGAATTCTGGCAAGATTCCCGCTGATACTTGATGTTCCCTGTTAGACATGCAATTAAGCTACTAATTGGTCCTTGTTCCACTTCTCTGTGAACAGGCCTTTCTTCAGATTCTATGAGAGGGCACATTATTCACCCAGGGACAGAGAAGAGAGTGTGAAAATTAAGTCAGTGAAGTAATTTTTAGTTGTCCAGAAAACAAGGACAATAACATGATTTGATTATTTGTTATTTTAGCTCATGTTTCCTTATTTGCATTAACAAGTACCTAATTCATTTATCTTAGGTACATGTGAATCCAAATTTATTTTTAATTTTATTTCTAAGTAATGGTGGGAAAATGTTGCAGGCTTCCCCGGAATTTTGGCGTTAAATGTCATCCCCAATCTTTCTCTTTTATAAGCTATAAAAACATTCTTTGCTGGCACTAAAAACCTCTTCCACTGGTTTCTCAATACTGCACATATTTTTATGCAGAGAAATATTGTCTTTGCAAAAATTGTAATTTTTTTAAAAAGGCATTTAGCTTTACTCTATCAGATTATGCATCTAGTTGAGCAGAATTTTCCATCTCGGAAATCATCCATCCTGCTTTCTTAACACTTAATTGTTCTGGTCTACCTAGCAACTCAGCTAGGCTTAATGTCTCCTGTTACTGTCTTTAGGTGGTTGTAAATAGAAGTTTGAGTCATTGATTTGGTGCACTTATTTGTAGTATGGTACATTGCAAAAGTTGGAGCTTCATATGAAATGGCATAAGTAGCAGGAGATTAAGGTTGGGAGGGTCATATATATTTATCAAGACTCCAAGATCCCAGTTAACTGTATTTTGCTTTATATTAATTTTTTATCTTATTATTAAAGCCAAACAGTCATTGTTGAAAAGTTATAAAACACATATAATCAAAATAAAGAAAATTTAAATCCTCCATAAACAATCAAAGATAACCCTTATTAAGCTTTGGGTACATTTATCTAAACACACACACACGAAAAAAATAATAATTCTGAATATGTAATATGTTAAGGTTTTTACTTTTAGCAATATATGACAAATATTTTCTCTCACTGAATATAATCAGTTTTTTTTTTCTTTTCTTTTTTTTTAGAAAGAGTGGAAGGGAGAAGGGAGAGAGAGAGAAAGAAACATCAATGTGAGAGAGACACATCGATTGGTTGCCTCCCGCATGCCCCATCCAGACTGGGGATTGAACCTGCAACCCAGGTACATACCTTTGAATGAGAATCAAACCCTCGAGCCTTCGGTGCACAGGTTTCCACTCTAACCACTGCACCACACCAGTGAGGGTGAATATAATGTTTTGAAATAAATATAGTAATATATGGATTTTGCATTTATATTATGAACCAGAGTAGAGTAATATAAATAATGTAAACATCTTTTCATCTACATCTACATTTTTAAAGGTAGTATAGTATTTCATTATGAGTACATTTAAAAAAAAATTTATTTAACTAGTCCTCCATGGCTATATTTTAAGTTATTCTAAATTTTCTTTGCTTTTATAAGCAATCATACATGACTTTTACACATTCAGTTCTGGGTAGATTTTTAAGGGTAGAATTACTGCTCAAGTAAAGTTTCTGAATAACAGTTTTGACCACTTCATTTTTCATTTGTTTGCTTCCTATTCCCATTGGAAATTCATTTTCATGCTTTGACAGTTTAAAAAAAATTTTTTTTATTGATTTTAGAGAGAGAGGAAGGGAGAGGGAGAGAAAGATAGAAACATCGATTGGCCACCTCCTGCATGCCCTCCCACTGGGGATCAGGCCCACAACCTGAGTATGTGCCCTGAATGGGAATAGAACCGGTGACCTCTTGGTGCATGGGTCAATGCTCAACTGCTGAGCCACACCGGCTGGATGCAACAGATTTTTTTATAATTTAGTTTTAGTGCACTATGGATAAAATGGCTGATAAATAATTTTTAAAAGTTGTGTGGACAAACAGCATCTTTATTCAATAGCAATGTACAAAGAAACATCATGAACACAAAATCTTTTGTATATTTTTAGAAATGTCCATATCTATAAGAAATTAAAAATAGTCAGCTGGTGTGGCTCACTGGTTGAGCGTCAATCCATGCACCAAGAGGTCATCGGTTCAATTCCCGGTCAGGGCACATGCCCAGGTTGTGGGCCCAATCCCCAGTGGGGTGCATGCAGGAGGCGGCTAGTTGGTGTTCTCTCTCATTGATGTTTCTGTCTCTCTCTCCTTCTCCCTTCCTCTCTCTCTAAAATCAATAAAGAAAAAATATTTTTTTAAAAAAGAAATTAAAAATAGAAAATGAAGGACTCTTGTATCCTTTCCTATATTCACCAGTTGTCAGCATTTAGCCACCTTGGCTTTATCTCTCTGTCTGTAAGTTGCAGATGTTATGATATGTCACCTTTCAATATTTCTCTCCATAGCTCCTAAAATAAGGACTGTCTTTTCCATAACTACACCACCATTATCAAGCCCAAGAATATTTACAATTATTCCATAATATCACTCAGATTATTCAGATTTATCCAATTGTCCCTGAAAATGCCATTTATGGATGTTTTATTTTGAATCCAATCAATCTTCATGCATCTTGGTCATTGTATCCCTTTAGTCTCACATCAGAAGTATCACATTAGAAGACATATAATGTCAGTTTGTTCTACAATTGATGATATTAAATTTGACCACTTATTTGAGGAGGTGTCATATCCTTCCATTGTGCATTTTCTCTTTGTAATTGGTAAATAAGGTGTAGGTTTTAAAACTGTGTAAATATTCTGACTCCAAGAAGTTTTTACCCAATAGTTTTAGCATCCATTGATGATCCTTGACTGAATTACCATAAGGGATTATAAAAGGGGCATATTCTATCAATGTTCTATATTGTGTTAGTATTCTTTGAAGAAGTTTCCCTTTTGGTGCACTTCTCTCTCTGTGTGTGTCTCTCTCATTACTATGGACTCAGATTTATTTTTAATTCAAAAAATGTTTAATTTAACAAAAGTAATAGAAATGTAATTCTAGCGTGATTTGGCTGGTAAAAAATGCTCAAAAATTGGTGCTTCAGAAAACGTATGCATTTATAACATAAGAATGTGCCATTATTTTTTAAAATAATAATTTTGCTGCTTTTCTGTAAGTCTGCATGCCATGTTGAAATTATTTCCAAAAATGACATCAGAACTTTACAAGATTAAACACTGCAGAATAAATATTATATAGCTTGCTTTTTAAATTCCCATAAGATTTGATCACTTTTTCTGAGCAATTCACTAAGAAGAGGCAATTACTAATTTGCTTAGTAACTCTACAGTGTTTACTATTTGAATATTTACTAATAAATTTTCAGAGAAAACAGGAACTTTATAATTACTAGCTTTGTATTTTTTACACAAATAAAAATTACTTAATATATTCTTCATCTTTTAATATAATCCAGTAGTACTTCAATGATGAGACATTTTAGAAAATCAAAAGCTGACTTCCAAAAACTAGAGGAACCGAACATCTTCTGAAAGATGAAAATTTCTATCTGGAAAGTTGAAGAAAATTTGGACTAATTTTAATAAGAAGGTCTGTTCTGGTGATCAGAAAGGTGTGTAGAGGATAAATAACAGATTTGTAGTTAAACCATTGTGTGTGTGACTCTTGACGTATTCTCTCTGCTCTGGGACTTAGTCTCTGCATCGATGTGAAGGGACTAAGGCTGCCAGTCCTTTCACCTTCCTTGGAGACTCACGGTCGGCCCTCCCCTAATTGATGTAGCCATCATGATTCTTATTATCACCATCATTTTCCTATATCGTCTTTGATATTATCAGCCCTTGAATTGACTGGAGACGATAAAGTTGTAAACCAAGGTTCTGAAAGGATGAATCTTTGTTATATGCATGAGTGAAAGATGACCTGTGTATTATTGGCCCCTATATTGTGTATTTCTTTGCCGCAAGCTAGACCTGCCAGCTCAAAACCAGCCAGAGCCAAACTCAAATTCTTACACATCCGATTACTTTAAATAAAGCCCCCAAAGCATGCTTTTAACCATTTAGACCCTACCTGCTTTGCATGGCCTACAAAATGGCACCCAGTATTTACTAGCCATAGGTAACATAAACCCCTTGGCCTCAAAAGAGCCCAAATGGGTGCTACCCTTTGCAGCTCTCCAACTCAAAGACTCCCCATCTTGCTGCTGAGCACTATCATCTAGATATAAAAGCCCCTTCTCCAATTTCCCTCTCCCCAAGAGGTCCCTGGCCCTGTAGCCTGGATGGTGGCCCCGGACCACTGTCTCTGGCAAGTCTCTCACTGTGAGGCACTTCCTGAACTGCCTTGCAAACCTGTCCAAGTGCTAACCAGCAAAGCCTGTTGTGAAATGCTGCTGTCCTGTGGTTCTGACTCTCCCTTGCTCAGCGCTGATATCCTTAAACTCACTGGTCTTGTACTCGAGTTTTGAATCAAAGACTAAGAACTTGAATCTTTTAATAAATATTCGGCCTCTTTTGCTTTTTTGAAGACTGAAGGGAAGGGAAAGAAGAGGATTTATGTCACAGCCTCACCCCAGGGAGTTTGATCATCGATTCACATTGCACTTGGTCAACAGGGAACCGGTGTCGGGCAGAAACTGCCTCATTTTACTTCAGGAGGCAAAATATCTCTCTAGGCTTTCCGAGAACTGTTTTGTGTTCTAAATTAGGGCTAAACTGCTTGAGGAGGGCCATCTTCGTCTCACCGATACCATAGAAGGAACATGTACTGAGTTCTAGCAGGGAATTTTGCGTGGATTACTCCACTCAGTCCTGTTTAGAAGAGAATGTTCCCATTTTATTGGGACAGTAACCGGGATAATAGAGCTAGTAACTGGTAGTGGTGGAATTTAAACCTTGACGTTATCATTTCATAGGCAATGTTTGCCCTCTCGTCATCGTTCTGCTTTAGCTATTCCAGAGCTTCTAATAACCTGCAACCGAGTATCTTATAGGAACTCTGATAATGATACAAACTTTTTTTTTTAGTTTCTGTTAGTTTTTACTTCTTGCTTTTTTTTTTTTTCTATTGTCAAATCATCAAGCATTGTATAAAATTGAAAGCTGGAACTATTTATTTTAGTTATTTATTTTTTTAAAAATATTTTTCTTTATTGATTTTAGAGAGAGAGGAAGGGAGAGGGAGAGAGAGATAGAAACATCCATGAGAGAGAACATCAATTGACCATCTCCTGCATGCCCCCCACTGGGGATCGGGCCCACAATCTGGGCATGTGCCCTGGCCAGGAATTGAACTGGCGACCTCTTGGTGCATGGGTCGACGCTCAACCAGCGAGCCACACCAGCCGAGTGAAAGCTGGAATGATTTAAAACAAAATGCCTACTTTTCAAAAATTGCCTTTATGTGTTTTTCTTATTATACAAAATGTTGGTTTATCTACACGCTGCTGTTTGAGTCAGTTGCTTAGAAACACTGAATAGTACCCCTTTGAGAGAGAGAGAGAAAAGAAAGGTTATTTTTATTCAAAAACAACACACTGATGGATCCTTTAGTTGTAAAAAGCAAGGTCGCGCAGGGGTAGTTTATGTGAGAGAAATAAGACGCAGAAAGAGCTAAACTGCTTTACTTAGTAAACTTTCAGATATTGCAGATTTAACTCTCAGCAGCTTAAAAAGAAAAAATACTTAACTGGATCCTGGAGACTCAGTAAAAAGTAAACAGGCAGGAGTGAGTTCTCAGGGATGCTCAATAGCTTGAAAACAAACAGGACCTAGAAAAAGATGGTCAAGTGAGAAATTCCTTAGAGAGGAAAAACAGACTATAATTATGCCCCCAAAGAGCAGTTTTTAGGTTACTGGGTATAATACGCAGTCCTGATATTGAACAATAAGAGGTTTGAGAGACTCGACTAAAAGCAAGGTAGCAGTATAAGAAGTGGTCACTATGGTAACCAGAGGTGAAATGACGCTGATGGGAAAGAACACTGTTAAGAGTAGGTTGAGGTTATGTATAAAAGCCATAGAAAAAGAAATTAAGTTGCTTTTTCTTTCATCTATGTCTTTCTGATTTGGAAAAACAAAGGTATAGGGATAGTCACTAGCGAGGAAATACCACAATGTAAATTATATAGTTTCCCTTGGCCTTGTCTGGGTTGGCAGAAGGCAGAAGAGATAAGGGTAAAGACAGTAATGAAAGGTGTTAGTCGTAGGGGGGACTGCCATGGGCTTTCAGCAGGTGTACTGTACACCAGGAATATAGAAGAAGGAATGCTTCCATGTCACCAAGGATCAGGATGGCTTGAGGCTGCCTCTCTACTGCCAATGCAGCCACAGGGTGATTTGAATGGTACAGTTTCAGAGTGGATACAATATGAGAGAGTGCAAGATTAGAATAAGACTGGGAGCATACTTTTAGAAAGTTAATGATTTGACTACAGACTTTTGTGTTAATTTTTTTTTCCAATTGGTTTCAATATTTACATTTTTATTATGAAACAGGAAACAATCTGTTTACTGTTTAACTGGGCAACATATTGGTTAATATATGTGGTAGACAATTTCTATTTCATGTAACTTAATGAGGAGCTAGTTATTGAAGATATAAAGTCAAATTTTGGCCATAAAGGTTTTGTTTTGTGTACAATTATGGCTATAAATCTGAATTTTCAAAATGCCAATCATCAGAGGAGAAACTGGCTGCTGGTTTATGCTATTAAACACAAAGCAATTATTAGGCAAATTGAATTTGCTTGAAAAGTTTACAGTAAAAAAAGTTCCCTTGTCAATTACTCAGAATCTGGTTTCATAACTACCCAGCATTCACAGATATGAGCAACTTCAGAAAAGGTCTAACACACGGAGAAACCAAATGGAGAAAATAAACAAGACGTGAAGTTATAGGTTCTACTGTATGACTGGTCGTTTTTTTATTAGAAGGGGAAAGGGATACTGAGTTTTGATGGCTGTACACACCAAAAATTGCTGTATTAGTCTGCTGGGGTTGCTATTACAACATATCACAGTCTAGGTGGCTTAAATGATAGAAATCTCTTTCTATCATTTTCTCAGCTTGGAGGCTGGGAGTCCAAGATCAAGGTGCTGTCAGAGCTGGTTCCTCCTGCGGCTTCCCTTCTTGGCTTGCAGATGGCCATCTTCTTGCTGTGTCTTCACTTGGCCTCTTTTCTGTGTGTGCACATCTCTGGTGTCTCTTCCTTTTCTTATACAGACACCAGTCCTAGTGGATTAAAGCTCCGTCCTTATGACTTCGTTTAACCTTAACTGCCTTTATAAAGACCCTCTCTTCAAATATAGTCACATCAGAGATTAGAGTTTCAACCTAATGAATTTTGGTAGGGGGACACAATTCAATCCATAACAACGGCCACCCCTCAAAACAGAGCAGACTAGAAGTATCCATTCATAAATGTACACAAAAATATTTATTAAACATTCACGGGAGGAAGTGCAGTGAGAAAAGGCAGACTTGGATCTTGTTCTGCAGATTAATGGGGAATGGGGTCATTTAAACAATTGTATTACATTAGGTGAAGAGTACAGAGTTCACTGTCGTCCAAATCTAATCTTGCCAGATCAAGTATAAAATGCGCCTAGTTAAATGTGAATTTCAAATAATTTTTGGTATAAACATGTTCCAAATATTGCATGAGACATAGTTATACTATCTATTAAATTTACTGACTTTTAACTGGGCATTCTGTTTTTATTATTTATTTATTTCTAAATCTGGCAACTCTATAATTCAATTCATGAGAATTAAGAAAGCTCCACAGAAGAAGTGAGATGAATAAGGTCAAGAAAAGAAAAGGAAGCGAAAAGACAAGAAGGAAAGATTCCTGGCGGAAAAGAAAGATGCTAGAGACAAGGAATGAATGTATAAATCACCAAAACACAGGGTAGATGAGAACCAGGGGTGAGAAGCAGACATTTGACAATGATTAGCTATAGAAATAAAGAACAGAGGCAAGCATGAGGAGATGGTGAAAGAAGTAATACACAGTTTTATTAGTCTTCACAGTTATTCAATAGAGGAGCAAGCTAAATGAGATACATCACCTATGACTAGTTCATCATTAAGTCTTGTGAGGGTAACTCTGATTGATTTATTTACTTAATTTTTTATTCTGTTGAATTCTCTCATCTCTACCTCCTTTCTGGCTGTGCTTTCTCAAGAACCCCCTGACTGATTTCCCAGTCTTCTTCCAACTATTCTTTACTGAGCATCAAGAATACAAAACAGACCTGATCAGATCCTTCCCCCACTCAGAACTCCAGGGACATTTCCAGATGAACTTTCATCTTGTTTAAGCCAGTACAAATTATTCAGAAATGATGCTAAGATTGAAAAAGCTAATGGAGATTTGTAACATAATTTAAAAAGAGCAGGAATAAAAATATGAAAACTGTAAGTGTGTATGTGTGTGTTTATGCAAGTTTTGTGCCGTAAAATCTCAGAAGGAAAACTGCCTAAAAGCCTTATAGATTCTGTATCATTTAAAGCAGAGCAGAGCTCTATAAGTGAAATGATTAGAATCATAAGTGATCAACTTTTGGTCAACACTGGAGCAATTTCATTCCAAAAGTGTTCATTTCCCTATGAAAAACACTAGTATGCATCAGAATTAAGATTAGAATGCAGGTTTCTTGGTATCTTAATATACCATACTTTAATTGTGCTATTTTGTATGTGTTATATAACCAACTAACAGAATATTTCCAGTGAAACAATTTCCACACCAATAGTAATTTTAAAGGCTCATATTCATATTAATAAAATAATTTTATGTCACCTTATATATTTTATTTTGAGTGTTTTTAGTGTCTTTAGATTATATGGTCATTATATGTGTGTGTATGTGTGTTTGTAAATATTGTGAGATATCTCAGCAATGTCTATGAATAATTTTGGGTATGAGACCCATTTATTTAATAATATTTACCAGATTCTGTACTAGCGTGGTCAGCCTCACTCAAATCAAAGCAGACGAATAGTGACTATTATTGCATAGAGATATGCTATAGATCATTATTTTAAATCTTGGTGACTGAAAATATAATTATAGTAGTGCTTTTAATATGTTCAATCATTTTATTGTCCACAGAACATGATTGTAATATATAAATAACAAAGAATTTTTAAAATTTAATATGTATTATTTTGTACCTGAATCAAAATAGCATATTGTTACAGAAAGCAGAGTTGGTGTCTGATCTTGGTTATTATAACTTGCCAGCATGTTATTTAAAACATAAATATTACTATAGAGGACATTTCATAAGAACGATTCATCATTTCGATGTTGCCCAGATGTAATGTCTAGTAAAGCATAAAAATGCTTTGACTTTTCTTTCTGGTGAAATATAAAAAGACATTTGAGTCATCAGCTAGCTAGGAAAGGATACTTTGAAAGGACAGACTTCTGTTAAAGGAAAGAATTCTGGAATTGTCTGTCTGGGTCAGGGATGGTGTCATGATGAGTCGTCAGAATGAACTTTGACAACTTACCACAATAAATGCTAGAAAGTGCTCTAAGGGCAAAAGAAGAGAGTAACTTACATCCTAAAGAAGTTGGAAAAGATTTGCTGAAGGAGTGACATTTGAGCTGTCTTGAGATTGAATGATTAAGATTTCTCCAAGTGAAAAAAAGAATGAAGATCATTCCTGGCAGAGAAATGCATTTGCAAAAGCTTGGAAGAATGCAGAGGCATTGTGGACACGTGTTAAGCGGAAGAAGTTGACACAATTTCCAGGGAAGGCTACGTGGAAACCAACTGGAAAGCTATGTAAGAAATCAAAGGAAGAGAAGGCAACACAATCCAACATTCCAGCAGTGATTACAGAGACCAGGGGCCACATTTGAAAAATTTGACCCATTTGTGACATTGAAAGTGGAAAATGATAGAAAACAAGAGTGGAGAGTGGTTCCAGAGGTTTAGTTTAGGAGAGTGGATGAGTTGTCAATTCAATAACTGAAAGAAGGTAGAACATTACAAAGGTCAGATTTGGGGAAGAAAATAATGAGAGGATGCATTAAACATTGGTACCAGTTCAAAGGACAGTGAAAGGTGTATGCCAATAAGAAAGTTTGTATGGGGAGAGAAATTCACGGAAGAAAACAATCTTAGGAGACATTACTGAAATATAAACTTTTAACAAGAAAAAAACAATTCTTATGACTCTGATTTAAAGGTTAAATGATTGTACATATTTACTCTTTCTTTCTTTGGTTAATCTGCACCCGAGGATATTTTTCCATTGTTTTTTTTTTTTTAAAGAACATATTTTTGTGCTTTTATTTATTTATTTATTTATTTATTTATTTATTTATTTATTTATTTTCTTCATTGATTTTAGAGAGAGAGGAAGGGAGAGGGAGAGAGAGATAGAAACATCGATGAGAGAGAACATCAATTGGCCGCCTACTACATGCCCCTCACTGGGGATTTCGCCCACAACCTGGGCATGTGCCCTGACCGGGATTGAACCGGCGACCTCCTGGAGCACGGGTCAATGCTCAACCACTGAGCCACACATGCTGGACTTTTTTTTTTTTTTTTTTAGATAGAGTGGAAGGGAGGGTGGGGAGAGAGAGAGAAACATCGATGTGAGAGAGACACATCGACTGGTTGCCTTCTACATGACCAGAACCAGGACCAGTGCCAGGGATCAAACCTGCAACCCAGGTACATACCCTTGAATGGAATCGAAACTGCAACCCTGTGACCCTTCAGTCTGCAGGCCAACGCTCTAACCGCTGAGCCAAACCTACCAGGGCCGTATTTACTCTATTTCTAAAAAAGAAAAATATCTAAAAAAATATGATAAAGTACACTTTAATTTCTGTAATCTGCCTGATTATATCTGTTATAATCTTTACAAAACAGACCACCAGTACTCAGGACAGCTCTGAGACAAGCAGGAAAAGTTAATTATTCCAAATACATTTCTTTTACTCTGAGGAAAATATTTTAAAAAATATAATTAACATGTTTAATCTAAAAAGCTAAAAAGGTTACTCTCATTATCTGGTACATTCATGTATCTCAAAGTTTCCATCTTTCCCCCTATGTTGACACTGCATGCTCTAAATCTCAACACACACACATGTGCACACACATGGCAATGCATATAAATACACTTAATGAATTATTTTCTACTGTCCTTAAAAACTAAGCAGATGGTCCAGGAGAATGGTGAAATTATGTTCCTTTTCTGATTCAGATTAGATTTGGCCCTTGGTTCAGAGTCAGTCTAGGTAGACAGTTGTTGCTACTTAATGAGAACCCAGGTGCATTTTGTCTCCATTGATGCTCATTTCTGTACCTTGTTTTATTCTACATATAACTAGAAAATGTGAAATAGAAAGACTTGTTCTGACAGCATCCATATGTTGATCTCACTATAATTGCTAGAGGTGGATTGAGCTCTAACTGGGTTCATAAGCTAAGAAAAATATTTTATTTATATTACGAAAAGAATTATTTGGTCTGTGGCATCCTGAGTCAGTAAGAAAAAGAAATAAGATCTAAGGTTTGGTGTGAAAGTTCAAGGTCAGTCAACAGAAGTGCTATCAGGAGGCATTTCCGTTTGAAAGGGTTCATTACTGACAATGGAGGAAAAAGTCTGAGAAATATTGTTCATCCCATTTATTCACGTTATTGCAAATATCACTCCCCTGAAAACACACAACCAAATGAGAGTTTAAATTCTACTAACCCTTCTCATATAAACATGTAACCTTTATGTAATCATTTGCATGGTTCTCTTCTAAGGGATCCACCTGCTCAAAAACCATGGCTAATAGTAAACTCCCCAAATTATCTGGATTATTCACGCATTATGCTGGAACTATACCTGAGAATGAGTTTACTTGTCTAAATGAGACTGTTCCTGTAACTGAACAGTTAGAAAGCAATAATATAAGCTCTTGTCCAAGAGAGAAGAGAGTTTCCTGAGGTGATGTTTAAAGGCAATGATTGGTGAAAAATAAAGTATTTCCTATTAGTAAGCCCTTGAGTTAAGTCCATTCAACAAACTGATTTTGGAAGCATAAATCAAGGGAGGAACAAATGAAAGAAGAGATTAAAAACACCTTAAAGTATACTTTGCTATATCAAACTGACAAAGATTGGAAATAAACTGATAACATCTGCTGGTAGTGATGCAAGAAAATGAATATTTATATATAACACTCTGGTCAGTATCAGTTGATATAAATAATTGAGCAATTTTACAATATTTATGAAGAAGAGTAAAAGTGTTCAAACACTTTTCACCTAGTAAGTGTATAAGAACTTATATTGGAGGTTGTTAATTAAGGCATTAATTATAATTTGGGAAAATTCTGAACTATATACATTTCTAGGATAGGAACAAGATTGGCCAAGTAAATTGGTAGACATATTCACAACAGAATATTTCATAGTCTTCAAAAAGTAAGTTTCAGGGAATGTTTAATGGTAGGAGAAAATGTTCACAGAATAATGCTAAGTAGAAAAGCATGACACAAAACATTAGATTTAATATAATACATAGGGCTTCAGCACAAGAATTTGGGAGGATACAATTCATGAGTAACGGGGACAGTAGAGGAAATCTTTTCAACAAGGATCATCTTTGAGTTTAATTGAAAATAAGGAAGAGTAATCCAGGAGAGATAGTAGTTCAGGAGAAGGGATAGGTAATGTAAAGGCCTGAATGCATGGAAGGTCAGGTGTGAGTAGGTGAAAGAGGGGACTGGAATCTTGGCAGCTGCTCGTACACCTGGCTCTGTTACACTTCAAGGCTGATAGTGAAGGTGGCAGGGAGCCAGTGAGGACTGTAGGGCATGTTCAGATTTAAATTTTGGAGATGGTTATTCTGGTAGCACTGTGATCTTCGTTTCGTGTGCTCTGTCTTCCAGCAGGACCCCATTATTTAGGTACGCTCTGCCTTTAAAGAGCTCACCTGCTTTCTTTAAAACTTCTCCAATTTGCAAAACTTTTACTCCTCTTTTATTCTCTTAATTTTCTCAAATCTTGTTGCCTTTTGTCATCTCCCAAATAATTTAATTCAGTGTGAATTTAAATGGAAGAAACTCCATCCATGGCATTTATTAAGTTGAATAAAGATAGGGATTTAAATACTCAGGATGCTTAAAATTGTTGTTTGAAATTGTACTTTTAGTCATCGTAGAATAACAATTAAAAATTTCAGATTCAAAACAAAACAGTTCAGTTTTAAAACGAGCCTCTGATTCTGCTGTGGGAAGCTTTCACGAGTGCATCCTCGCGTGCTTTTAACTTCCTTCCAGCTTTAAACTTGTTCAATTAATTTTCCTTTTATTTTGACTCTTCTTTCAGCCTGAGGGTGACATCAAGCAAGCTTATTTGTTTCATAAATCTCTTAAAATCTTTCCAATTATAAAGTAACTACCTAGATTTATACCCAAAGCTACCTAATTGATTAAAAGATGATCACTACAAGCCCTGTTTGTATAGCTGAGTTTCACAGTTGCAGCATTTGCTCTAAATAGACAGAAGGCCCAAGTGCCACCATCAGCCGCATTAATTAAAATATGAATAAACACAGATAATGCCAGAAGTTATCTATTGAAGAATGATTGAAGAATGAGTATAAAATCAAAGTTATGATTGAAGAATGAGTATAAAGCAGCATGAAATGTCATTGAAAAATGCTATCTCTAAGCTGTTTATGTCAGAGTGAAAAGACAGGTCTTTCATCATGTCCTGTGAAGGGCACCGTATCAACGCTGTGTCGCCACACAAAGGCAAGGAAGGCCTGAGATGAGAACTCCGCGGAAAGGCTTTCTGAATGGCTCCTACTAAAGGCACCTACTCGAATCTTGGAAAGAAGATGTGGAGTGACGTGTTTCACATAAAGTGTACTTTTTCACAACAATAAATATCTACCGTCTTGTACCCAAATTTTCATTAAACAAAATATTTGATTAAACTACATTACTATATACCACTCTGACTTTTCAATAAATCATGATGAATAATTGATCTTTTCCTTAATAACTCAGTCATCATTAAGAGCATAAGTCATCATCTTATACTTCAGTATAAAAAATGTCTCAGGAGCCCTGGCCAGTGTGCTCAGTGGGTAGAGCATCGGCCCATGGATCAATGAGTTGCGGGTTCGATTCCAGTCAAGGGCATGTACCTTGGTTGCGGTTCCTCCAGGCCCTGGTCGGGTCATGTGGGAGACAGCCAGTCGATGTGTCTCTCTTATATTGATGTTTCTCTCTCTCTCTCTCTCTCTCTCTCTCTCTCTCTCTCTCTCTCTCTCTTTCTCCCTCTCTCTCCCTCCCTCCCTCCCACTCTGTCTGATGATAAATAGAAAAATATCCTCGGGTGGGGATTAAAAAAAAATGTCTCGGGAGATATTAAGGTACAAGGTCATCTTATGAGTAATTTATTTAAGGGTAAAGTAAGTCATTAGACTAAGTTTTACCCAAACCTAAGATTCTGTTCATTAAATAGCCTCTATCTGAATACTTTTGCTCTATTCCCTTATTCTGTCTCTCTGTAAACAAGCCTTCAGATATTATTCCAGCAACTTATTAATTTAGGCCGTCACCTTACGAAAGTGAGAGCTTCAAGAGTGTCCCAAATCTTAGAAATATGTTTCTTCATGCTGCTCTTGGCTCTGATTTACAACTTTCCTGAAAGCAACATTCTTTAATAAACATAAATGTAACTTTTTTTTTTTTACAGAAGTAGAACTTTTTTCTGAATTTAGGCTATCATTAATCTAATCTTGAAGTCTGGTTTCTACTGTCCTCTCCTGCTATATTTGCTTATTTAAGTCGGTAGATAAAAGTTCCAAGACAGAATGTGTGGAGAGAGGATGGAAATATTAGAATACTGTTATTCATCTGTGTGATACAATAAGGAGGCATTTTGAGGAAATTTGTGTATGCCACTGCTTAGTACAAATCTTTTCTCAAGAGATTTTTTCCCCCAGATTGATTCTATAATCCTTAGGTTGATGTTCTTTAAAGGAGTTAAGATGACAATAATAATGGCAATGAGGAGGAAGACAAGGAAAGCAGCATTTTTAGTCTGGAACAGTTAGAGAAGTCCTTTAAAAGAAGTTGAGCTTCAATAAATGATCTAAATTCAAATCCTATGGACCTTTTCAACAGCACACACTGTGACTCATAGACAGTGACGTACATAAAGAGTGAAACAGAACATGCTATTGATCATTCTAAGACGTTCCATTTTACAGGCTTCTGTAATAATAGGTGTTATGATGTTTTAAGACCTGCAAATGGATTATAATAACCAACATGGTTTAAAAGGGTATAATGGGGTTCACATAGATTGGCAGGCTTGGTATAGATGAAGAATATGGATAAGGGACATGAAGTATTGGGGGTGGTATAAGCTAGAGCACAGAACTGGAAAAGTGTGCTTATGGAAGTACCAGGCAAAATAGCTGAAAAATTGGGTTGAAGTGAGTTTGAATGTAAAGTTAAAATATCTTGTAGACCAGCCTTTCCTAAATCGTGTGATTCAGAAAACTGATTCCTAATTACACTGATAAACTTTAACATTTTCTGTTTTTTAATATTTTGAGATTCTTAATGTGTATGTCAATATATAAAATGGATAAAACTCTAATATTTTCTTTTACAGCAATTATCATAATGTGCAATTATGTATTTATCTACACAATGTTTTATTCAGTATTCATCTTCCTCACTCTCCAGTAAATTAATTAGAGTAGGAACCAAAGCTCTTTTAGTCACTGGTATTTTCTGCTCATATAACCCAGTACCTACCTACCACAGAGCAGACGTGTAATAAACCTGTGTTGAATAAGTGATGGTAAAAGGAAAGCTATCTAGAAATAGCATGCTTCCATACAGTTCTGGTTTTGGCAATACTACCAGGATATGATGAGTCTGATCCAGATTGAATGAATGATAAAGAAAGGACAGGGAAGATGTAAGATGTTTACTACAGAATGAAAGAAAGGAGCAGTAAAAGATGACTCCAAGATAACAAAATTAAGATAATTAAAACATAGCCAATCAAAACAAGAAATCAAGAAGGAAAGCACAGTGTCTAGTACAACGAAGGAGCTTAGTAAATATTTCCAAGCTCTGCTTTAGACTAGTTGGATTTTATTTAAAGACAAGTAGCTCATTAAGCAGAAACTAAATCAGGGATGATGGTTTATATTAGGAATAATTCATAGAAAGATACTCTTGAAATCAGTAGATGAAAATTCTTGGGGAAAATGTGTCTGGAGAGAAGAGAAGCATTGCTGTACTTAGAAGAAGTAACTTGTCAAAGAACATGACTTAGAAATATTTGATGAGCTTTTCCTTGGTACCAGGCACCATGCTTTCTCCTTGATTTCTTGTTTTGATTGCTAATGTGATAATATCACCATTAAACATCACAAGGGTTGTGTCTTAATGAGAGTTCATTGATCTTTATCAAGACAAACTGGTGTCCATATATTGATAGCAAATCAAATCATGTATAATAATTGCAGGCTTTCAGATATTGTAATGATAAGATGAAAACAAACCCATGAAATCTGAGTATTTTTGAAGTGTGATCATTTTAACAGTCAAAAAACAAGCCTCAGATGCTCCACTTGGAGTCCTAGAATCAAATGCATGTTGTTGTGATAAGGGGGTTTCAGAGACGTACTTGAAGTTAGGTAATGGTTTTAAAGATGTTTCTTGAAGTAGGACATGGAGAGAACTTGGCAGTTTTCCATATCCCTGTGGCACATTTAGTGAAGCAATGGGTTCCTCAGTGAATGAATTAGAAACATTTGTTATTTGAAAAATATAAGTCTGTGCCAACTAATGAGGACAGCCAGAGTATTGGTCACAAGAAATCTTGGAAAGATCGAACTTTCTTTTATCCCCTTACCTCTCAAGATATGTCATATTATGCAAGGATAGCAGGAACAGATGTAGGTATAAAATCCTAAGGAATGCAGAGGTGATGAAAGTCGGGTATTTTGATACCTGTATTCTTACAACTTGAGTCAACTACTGCAGGCATAATTCTCAAATGGTTGAAATTCTTTTTGGTGTAAATTATCAGTAGAGAAGGATTTGAAGAATGTAGCAAGGTGAGTCTCCCTTTTGCTTCACCTAGGTGAGGCCTTGTTAACAAGCCCTGCTGTTTGAATGCATTTGATTCTGGGAGAATATTGAAAGGGAGGCTGTTCACTCCACACTGTGGTTATAGAAAAAAATTCCCTTTTAGCTATTCAATTTAGTTTTTTTAAAAAAAAAAATATGATTCAGGAGAGAAGGGAATCAATGCAGTATTGTAAGTATCCAGAAAAAGATGCTCTTATCTTTGATTTCAAGGAATTTACTAGAAAGGCCTTACTAGGAAATAATGAATACCTGTTTTGCTTTTGCCTTTTTAATCCCTTTGAGAAACTGAAAATCTAAGAATTCCTCTTTTGGATGTGTGCTAAGGATATATAGTAACACAAGAAATCTGATTGCTTCTGAGTCAAACTCCAAACACTGGGTGTGAAGCTACATGCCTCTGCGGTATACTGGGCAATAGTCATGCTTCAGAAAAAATGTATGTGCTTCTGTATATTACGTATGCAATGTATGTGTGCTTTCTTGTGTTTTATGCTTACACAATTACTGAAAAGCTTTCTCAATCTACCATGTTACATTTCCGTACCTTTGACATTCAAACAATTCTTTAAAACTGATCACTAAGAAAGAGGACAATGTTATTGGCCTCACTGCCACCCCTTCATTCTGTTTTGCATCTATAAAGTATCCTATGTGAAAATCACTCTCATATGTGTGAGTATGTGAGAGAGAGAGAGAGAGAGAGAGAGAGAGAGAGAGAGCTGGTAATAAAGTTATGTCTGTAAATCTCGTATGCTAATCACACCTTTCTAGCAATGTAATGCAGGATCTGCTAATGAAAAAAAAAAGCAGTGTCTCTGCAGTATGTGGTAAGGAGATATGAAATCCAATCTCAAGTCTACTAATTATTCTGTGTGACCTTATGCACATCACAGATTCACTAAGCCTTGATTAGTTATTATTAAAATATGAAAAATAATCTATGAATGCCTATTTTTATGAGAAAACAAGGTGATACATTATAAATTGTTTTGAAATTTTTGCAAGGACAATACAAATAAAAGTTATAATTATCTTAGCTCCCATATTCATTTGTTAATACCATTAATTTTTTTTAAGATTTTTAAATTGATTTTTACAGAAAGAGGAAGGGAGAGGGAGATAGAAACATCAATGTAAAAGAGAAACATGGATCGACTGCCTCCTGCATGGCCCCCTACTGGGGATCGAGCCCACAACCTGGCATGCTCCCTGACAGGGAATCCAACAGGCAACCATTGGGTGTGCAAGACGACACCCACCCAACTGAGCCACACCAGCCAGGGCTACAGTTAATGTTTTTAAAGTATCAACTCTACACCAAATTTATCTATTTTTACAACCAAGGTTCCACTAAATTAAAGTATGTATATATAGTCATAGACAAGTTATTGGAAATATACATTGTTGAATAGGCTGAACATGGTCCCTCTCCTCACAGAGGTTTCAATCTAGTAAACAGGATTGATATTGAATTAAGTAATTAAAATGTAATCAAAGGGAATTGCAGCATACAGTTGGAATACATGCTTAAGAATCATAACCTGCTTTGATGAATAGGAAGAGGCTATTTTCCCTTCTTAACCAAATTCTTTTAAAGGCAAGGGAAATGTGTATCTACAGAGGCTGTCTCATGCTGAAGGCCCAAGCATGAGAAAGGTCATGTAGCCTTAAGAACATAGAAGAAGCTGTGAATGCAAGAAGCACAGAAAGGAAAGAGAAGAGTGAGTGGACGGCAGCAGTCAGACCACAGTACATTATTACCCTTGGTAGGCCAAAGTAAACAGTTTGGACTTTGCCTAGAGGTCAGAGAGGAGTCATTGAAGTATTTGTACCGAGAAGGTGACAGCATAATATTTGTGTTACAGAAAGGTCATTACAGCTGCACTGTGGAGGCAAAGAGAGAGACACGTATAAATGCAAGAGTTAATAGTTTGAGCTAGGTTGCTGAGCAGTTGAACTTGGTTCAAGAAATGTTTAGGCTATCTAATGTTTAAGAATTGATGATAGATGTGGGAAGGGAGCACACTGGAGAAGTCGAGGACAGTGCCAAAGTTTCTATATTAAGAAACTAGGTGAATCGTATTTCCATTCACTGAGACTGAGAACACAGGAGTAGGTGGAGGTTTGGGCAGAATAGTAGTTGCTAACACCGTGAATGCTTGAAACTTGAAGACATAATTTAAGTGTTTTGTTTTGTTTTGTTTATTGTTGTTGTTAATCCTCACCTGAGGATATTGTTCCATTGATTTTTTAGATAGAGTGGAAGGGAGGGAGGGACAAAGAGAGAGAGAGTGAGAGGGAAACATCAGTGTGAGACACAATGATTGGTCACCTCCCACATGAACCCGACTAGGCCTTGGGGTGGAACCTGCAGCCCAGGTACCTGTCCTTGACTGGGAATCGAACCATGATCCTTCTGTCCATGGGCCTACACTCTAACTACTGAGCCAAACCAGCCAGGTCCAATTTAAGTATTTTGTATGTGCTCTGTTACATTATAGATGACTAAACTGATAGAGGTAAAACAATGTGCCCAGAGTCACACACCCAGAGAGTTGGCTCCATAGTCTTGACCATCATGATGAGCTCCACACCTTTCAAGAGCATCACTACAGTTCTGAACAGTTATATATGAGATGCCCGTAAAATATAAAGTGGAAATGATAAGTGAAATACATCTGAGTAGAGATTTTTAAAAATGTACAACCATCCACTCATTAAAGTTACATGAAGTGAGAGCTGGGAAAAGTGAATGAGGTGATACAGGGAGAGAGTGTATAATTAGAAGGGAACAGGCCTGGGGAGAAAAACTCTAATACTATGAATCTCAGTGTTTGGTAGAGAAGATAGCACTTTCTCAAAAGATTGAAGTGGAGGAAATGAAGTGCAAGGATGAATGTCAGAAGAGTGAGCTGTCAGGGGAGTCAAAGAAACAGAGTATTTCCAAACAAAGAATGTAGTTCTCTGCCCAGCATTTCTAATAGGTCAACTAATGAGGGATAGAAAGCCTGAAAGTGATTAAAGAAACATTTTCTTTTAAACATGAAAGTTAATCTCCCACCTTCCTTATTTATCTATTTTTACAACCAAGTTTCCACTAAATTAAAGTATATATATATATATATATATATATATATATATATATATATATATACATACACACACACACACACACTCATAGGGGCAGATAAAATAAAACAAGACATCAGGAGATGAGATTTCAACAAATTTTGAGAAGACTTGGAAAAAGATATAGATGTCGTTTATATTCATCTACATGCAAAGTACATTATTAGCTACATTATAAAGTACTCACAAAGAGATACGAAAATTAATTCACTCCATAGACCTCCTTAAAGCCTTGAAGACAACAGGTACCAGGCAAGGAAGTGAAGAGATTTAGTACAGAAACTTGACTGAAATTCTCTATATACAAAACTGCACGTCCATGCCCCAAACAGGAGATGGGAATATTCTTTGGCTCGCTGCCAGGTCGCCCTGCTGTGAAACCTATGCATACAGAGCTTCCAATTTGCTTTTTGGAGTTTCACTCTTCAATATTGAAGGTCAGCCAGGGATCACCAGATATGTTTTTTTTAATGCCTATCATGAAAGATAAAGACCCAAATAAACAAACAAAAAATAGAACTCAGAAACAATGCAAGAAACAGGAGGAAAAAGATTTAAAGTAAATAGTTAATATCTTCTGAAAAAACGTGAACATTTTATGGCTCCTGAAATACAAACAAGATACTGTGAAAAAGGAGCATACATTCAGGAAGCAACAAATAACTTCTGGAGAGTAAAAATATGCAATCAGACATAGATAATAGAGTAGATGGATTTAGAAGATCAAGTTGAGAAAATCTCCCAGAAAATAGAATAAAAGGACACAGACATGGAAATGACAAGAGAAAAAAATAATTGTTGTCAGAGAGATCTAAGAGGTAGGTCCTACATCCTGCAAATCAGGACCGCAGAAGAGGGGAACTAAAACAATGAAGAGGAGGAAGTTATCAATTAAATAACAGAAAATTGAACGGAATTGAAGGATACGTGCTTCCAAAGTGAAAAGTACTTGTACAATAGAATTAAAACACACACACACACACACATCAAAGCACATTTTTATGAGATTTCAAAAGACTACAGATAAGATACAAATTCTAAATGTTCTGGTGGAAGGGAATGTGGGTGTAAAACAGGATTTTTAATAATAATGGGACTGGATTTCCTGGTAACAACTTTAAATGCTGGAAAATAATAAATTGAAATGCCTTCAAATACAGAAGGAAAATCATTTCTGACCTGGAAGTATATATTCAGCCAAACTTTCAATTATTTGTGGGTGAAATAGAAGCATGTTCAGACATGCAAAGTTCTCAAACACTGTACCTACCACAGATGCTTTCTCAGTAAGTTATTCGATGTTATATTCCACCATCAGATGTTATATCCCAATAAGTCTAGAAAGCAAAAAGACATGGGATCCAGGAAATAGTAGATATAACACAAGAAAGAAAAGCAAAATTCACAGAATAATAATGAAGAGACATTTCAGGATGACAGTTACCTATTAGGTCTAGAAAATCAACCAACCCACACAGGAGCAGGAAGATACAGTGCTCCTGAAGGATTATTTCAGGGGAGGGGGAATGATTAAAAATCGAATTACATGTGTTTGACTATACCAAGAGGAGATAGGATATTGAATTAGTGGCAGGTACATAGGAAACCCAACCAAAGAAAACAAGAGGTAATTTTTAAGGAAACAAAAAGATGCACAAGAAATAAAAGGTGATTCAATTGCAGTGGAATATAGTCATCATAAAATAAATACTAGTATTTTAAAACTATATATAGCTTTTTAGAGCTTCACTCTTCAATATTGAAGGACAGCCAGGGATCACCAGATACATATTTTTTAATCTCTATCATGAAATATAAAGACCCAAATAAACAGAAAATAGAATTCAAAATAATGCAAGAAACAGGAGGAAAAAGATTTAAAGCATATATATATATATATATATATATATATATATATATATGAATTTATTAGAAGAAAGATAAACTGCTACATTTCATACTAGCAACCTATAATTGAAAAATCAAGAGTAGCACTATAATCAAGTTATTTAGAAATTTAGAGTAGGAAAAAACTCTAAAAAGTTGAAAGTTACTATGTGTAGGGAGCATAAGTCAGGAATGGAAGGAATTATAATTGAGAAATAGTCCATGAATTTGATACCAAAGTTATCAGTGGGTGGAGAGGATGTTCAAGAGATGAATGGTATGAGGAAGGGCAAAGAGATGTTACTGCCAGGTAATGAGACCACTGAAGGACAGGGGTTTCACAGGATGAGAGAAGAGTAATCGTTTTTGGAAAACAAGGAGGATAACAATTCCACTTTCCAACCCTAAAGTTTCAAGGTGTTTGAAAATCATCATGCTGCATTCATAAAGCCTGTCAATGAACCAAGTTTCAGTTGAGACTTTGATGGGGAGGGAGCATTCAGTGGAGAGGATGGAGTTCATTGAAGTTGAATAGATGTAAGGCATAATCTCAGAGTTTAGAGGGAGTAGAAGAAAGAGAAGTTGGGCCAGAGGAAAACCTCAACACATTGTGGGAATGAGAAATGGAACAGAAAGATGATCAAAAGAGCCTAGATTTTAGGTCAATGAAAGGCAAAGCAGTTATAAATACATTAAATTCCAAAAGTCTTGGTTGACAGTGGACCCTCTGACCAAATGATTCAGGTGCAGACCTGGATATTCTCTTTGTTCTCATGGTTCATAATAAAAAATTTTGCTGGTAGCAACAGATGGATATCAAAAATAACCATGTTGTTCAGTATAAAAGGGTAAGTACAAGGCACCTGGCAACAAAAAGCATGAACAATTGATTCCTCACTTATCTGTGGGTCATCAAAGCAGACAGGGTATACGCCTATAGTCAGCTCTCTGGCATCACAGCTGAGTGGTCAATGTGGCTACTAGTGACTCAAATTAAAAACCTGGGAATCTCTTAAGACACCTTCCATTCCCCCACAACCTCCCCTTTCATTTCTCATTTAATCCATCACCAACACTTTGGATTCTGCTTCTTAAATGTCTTTCCAATTTATCACTCCTCTCCATCCTCACTGCTACAGTTATAGTCTAAGCCAACATCGCTTACCTTTATTACTGCAATAACCTCAACATTTACTAGGTGCCTAATAAATGTCAGATATTTACTAGGTGCATTTATTGGTTGCCTAATATGTGTTAGATTCCACGTGGAGACATGAAAAACACCAACCTATAATCAGGGGTGCTTTCATATCTTGTTTATTATAAATAGTACTGCAGTAAATATAAGGGTACATATATCTTTTCAAATTAATGTTATATATTTCTTCGGATATATTCTGAAGTGGAATTGCTGGATCATAAGGAAGTTCTATTTTTAGTTTTTTGAGGAACCTCCACACTGTTTTCCATAGTGGCTACACCAATTTGCAATCCCATCAACGGTACACAAAATTTCTCTTTCCTTCACATCCTCACCAACACTTATCTGTTGATTTATTGACCATTCTGACAGGTGTGAGGTGATATGTCATTGTGGTTTTAATTTACATTTCTGTGATGACTCGTGACATTAAGCATCTTTTCATATGTCTGTTGGCCATTTATATGTCCTCTTTGGAAAAACATCTATTCTGGTCTTCTGCCCATTGTTTTAATTGAATTGCTTGGGGTTTTTTGGTTTGAGTTGTATGAGTTCTTTGTAAATTTTCGATATTAACACCTTTTTGGATATTGTTGGCAAGTATCTTCTCCCACTCAGTAGGTTGTCTGTTCATTTTGTTCATGGTTTCATTTACTGTTCAAAAACTTTTTAGTTTGATGTGGACTTTGGATTCCTTTAAATCTTGTGATAAGGTTGTTTCAGCCCCTGGGAGCAGCGAGGGCACCTATCACAGGGAGATTTATCTTCAGCTTTCAGGGGGACAGAGTGGTCAGGATTTTCTTCTTGCAGGATAGTTTCTTAACTATAATCCAAAATAAATAATTAATATGCTATTTGGGGATATCTTGGGGTGACCTGCCCTGGGCCCCAACAGAACTCACTTATTATATAGGGAAATAGTACAAATAATTAGGAAGCCACAAGATTATTGCTCTGGGCACTCAGAGGCAGACACTAGTCATTATTCTTCCTGGCGAGACATTCACAGACATAGTGACCTTTTAGTTAGAATGATAAGTTTTTTAAGTGAGTTATCAGTACCTGATGTAGTTGGAGGAGAGTCCCAAGCATGATTATTTATTTATTCATGCCCTCATTTGTTCATTCTGCATTTGTTGTTGAATGTGTACTATATGTCAAGCACCAAGACAAATGCAAAAAATGAACAAAACACAGTTTCTACCCTCAAGAAGCTTATTTTCTATGAAAAGTATGACATGAAAAATAACAGATTTAATAAAGTGTTGTAAGCACCATGATACAAGTCTGTACAAAATTTATGGTATTTAGTCAGTTTAACCTAGAGAAAGTCATGCCAAGTATGTCACAGGTTTCTATCATATTTACAAGTTGTTTTCTCCCATTAAAATTATAGGATTCATAAAGATAGGCCCTCATTCTGAAGCACATAACCAATCTAACTCTGATCTGTCACTCCAATAGAATATAAGCTTCATGAAAACAGAGAATTTTCCCAAT
Organism: Tadarida brasiliensis; assembly: GCA_030848825.1. Taxonomy (NCBI): domain Eukaryota; kingdom Metazoa; phylum Chordata; class Mammalia; order Chiroptera; family Molossidae; genus Tadarida; species Tadarida brasiliensis. The sequence goes on from CM061264.1 coordinate 53,054,281, forward strand.
TCATCACTCTATCCCCAGTACCAAGATCAGTGCCTCAAACAGAATGGTTATTCAATGAGTATATGTTGACCAATGATATGAATTTGTGGGTCAAAAAGAAGACATCATAAACCTTAGGTGTGAAAGTTGAATCTTTTTATAGAAATGGGAGAAAATTATTTTTTTCACAATTTCTGGAGGTTTCTGTTATTTGTGTAAAACTAAAAGAGATTAAGGAAAGATCTTATGTGCATATATGCATAACTCATGGACACAGACAATAGTGCAGTGAAGGTCTGGGGGGCAGGGTGGAGGGGGTTAATGGGGAAAAGGGGAGATATCTGTAATATTTTCAACAATAAAGATAAATTTTTATTTATTTTATTAATTTTTTTCCTTTATTAGTTTTAGAGAGAGAGGAAGGGAGAGGGAGAGAGAGACAGAAATATCGATGAGAGAGAACATTGATTGACCACCTCCTGCATGCCCCACACTGGGGATCGGGCCCACAGCATCAAACCGGCGATCTCTTGGTGCATGGGTCGATGCTCAACCACTGAGCCACACCAACCGGGCAATAAAGATAAAGTTTTTAAAAAGCATATCATAGATCCATGTTTCAGTGAGAGTGTAAGCATGGGAGTAGCATTGCACTGAGTCGGGATTGTGTTCTGGCGCAGTTCTGCTATGCCAAAACTGCGTGAAAATGGGAAGTCTCTTAACCTCTCTAAAACCATTGCTGTATTTGTTAAATGCGAATAAATCTTATCTCACATACCTTATAGGGTTGTTTAAGGATTAAAACATATAATGCATGGGCATGTCCAATATAAACTTTAAAGTATTATGTAATTATAAAATATGTACCAACATTAAATTTCTAAGTTTTCAGTATTACAAGAATGCCCTCCGTAGGCAGTTGATTAAGCAACTGTGTTTCTGCTTTTCTCTAGTGCAGTGCCTGGAGATGACCACCAAACGGAAAATCATCGGCCGTCTGGTGCCGTGCCGATGTTTCCGGGGTGAAGAAGAAATCATCTCGGTTTTAGATTACTCCCACTGCAGCCTTCAGCAGGTGCCAAAAGAGGTCTTCAACTTTGAACGGACGTTAGAAGAGCTTTATCTGGATGCCAATCAAATTGAAGAGCTACCGAAGGTAATTTTGACAACCTAAAATACATTCTGTATATGAATATTTTATAATTTCCACAGAGTTGACATAATGATAATGCTAACTATAGCCCCCCTGTCTTGGTAACTGACAAATCACTCAAATTGGTATAACTTTCCCTAATAGTCTCATTACCTTTTTTTAAATCAATGTTACAAATTTATTTTAACAAACACCAATTAAAAATTTTTGGAAAATGTGACAGTTTTTTTCTAACATTTAAGAGGAAAAATTTTTTTCTTTATTTTTTCCATTTTATTTGTAACTTCTTGTGATATGTTAATAACCAATGGAACTCCATGGAAGTCATCATTTTTCATATTATGTCTTGTTATTTTAATTTAATTGAGCATCCTATATTTTTGTTTGCTGAATCTGGCAGCCCTCGGTCAATCTAGTCAATTAAAATCTTTTTCTAGATTCATGTGACAGATTCTGTAAGACAAATAGTAAAAGCATGATTAATTAATAAAGCAGTGTTTATTTAATATTTACTACACAATATTTTAGGCTCTGGTTGGGGGAGTTATAAGAGAAATACCAATTCTTGCTCCCAATGATCTAATTACAAAAAAAATGGAAGCATTAGAGGTAAATGCACAGTAATATATAATCAGAGCCAAAGAGTCAAATACTGTGGCAGAACTTACATGTAGTAAAGAGTTCTATTCTTGGAGAAAGGGCAGAGGGCTTGATCAAAAAGCAAAAAGCACAGATGTAAAAATGAAGATGTTATACATGGAGAGGAAGAAGAGAGGGACAGCAAAGCTGTGAAGAGTCTGGAGTTGAAGGTGCATGTTGGTGAGTTCCCACTACGTGTAGGGAGAGCATGGAGAGTGGGAGGATCCAGATTATGAAGTTTGGAGAGTCATACAGGGTTCATTATGTGTATTTCAAGTAATAGAAGACCCAATCCAAGTTAACTCAAACAAGAAATAGGATTGATTGGCTCACATGAGTGTGAAGATCCATCAGGACAGGCTCCAGAGTTAGTATGTTTTTGTTTTGTTTTTTATCCTCACCCGAGGACATTTTTGCATTTATCTTCAGATAGAGTGGGAGGGAGAGAGGGAGGACGAGAGAGAGAGAAACATCAATGTGAGAGAGACACATCGACTGGTCGCTACTCACATGACCCCAACCAGGGCCAGGGCTGAACTGCAACCGAGGTATGTGCCCTTGGTGGGAACTGAACCCGGGTCTCTCTGTTCCATGGGCCAACGCTCTAACCGCTGAGCCACACCAGCCAGGGCAAAGAGTTAGTATGTTTTTATTTGCCTTGTGTGGGATCAACATTATTCTGAAGCTGTCTTCTCTCATGGTGGCAGACTGGCTGCAACAGTTCTAGAGTTCACTTCTACGACATCCAAAAAAAGAGTTATCTGGCTCCTGAAAACTCTCTTGTTCTGAGAAGGACAAGAAAGTGCCTCCCCAAGAATTCCACAACTAATTTGTCCTTATATCTCATTAGCCTTAATTGTGCACTTGTTCATTGCTTATCCTAGCCTTTGGAATCCTCTGTGGCAAAAAAAGAAGGTATCATTGTGATTGGGTTAAACAGTGATGGGACACCTCTATGGAGTTGTGATTGTTGGCAACAATGCAAAGGGAAGGGGTGGAAAGACTGTTGGGGACGTTACCAATGGACACTACAAACAAAAAGTTATAAAATCATTTTATGAGGAAATTTTGCTCTTAAGCAAAACCAATGTTTAAAAATTTTAAACACTTGTAGGCAAAGTGGTAAGCCCTTCAGGGATTTAAATCTTTGAAGTTAGATTAAATAACATTTTTTATCTGCCATCTTATTTTATGGTTTTCTTTGTATTCTTCTGGCATTGTTACCATTGTGATTTCAGATTTGTTGAGTAATGGATGGACCTGGAGATTATTATGCTAAATGAAATAAGCCATTCATATTCTTGGTATTACGATACGGCAAGACTTACCTATTATAAATGTTTTTATTCTTTTCTTTCTGATATTTTATACTGAGAATAGTCTAGCTGGTCATGACTCCCTAATATAAGATGTTATACAACAGGAAGAGAACAGAGTCAGGTTAATGGCATTAGGTAAAGATATGTCAAGGATCTATCAGAAAAGATACAAAAAGAGATATGAAAGAACAGGAAGGTTTTTTTTTATGAGGAATAGTTCAATCTGTGTTGCTTAATTTTCTGTAGTGAAAGATAAAAATACAAAATGGCATGCTTTTTATTTATTCTCTCCTTTGTTTTCTTGCCCAAGGAGATATATTGGAAAAAAATATTGCTACGAGAGATGTCTGAGATTTTACTGCCTATATTTTTTGTAGGATTGTTATGGTTTCATAGCTTACATTTAAGTCTTTAATCCATTTTGAATTTGTTCTTGTGTATGGTGTAAGTTGGTGGTTTAGTTTAATTTTTTTTGCAGGTACCTGTCCAATTTTCCCAATACCATTTATTGAAGAGACTGTCTTTACTCCCTTTTGCAACAGCATGGATGGACCTGGAGATAATTATGCTAAATGAAATAAGCCAGTCAGCCCGGCTAGTGTGGCTCAGTGGTTGAGTGTCAACCCATGCACCAAGAGGTCACTGGTTCAATTCCTGGTCAGGGCACATGCCCAGGTTGTGGGCCAGATTCCCAGTGAGGGGCATGCAGGAGGCGGCTATTCGATGTTCTCTCTTACCAATGTTTCTATCTCTCTCTCCCTCTCCCTTCCTCTCTCTCTAAAATCAATAAAGAAAAATAAATTTTTTAAAAGAAATAATCCAGTCAGAGAATGACAAATACCAAATGATCTCACTTATATGTGGAATCTAGTGAACAAAATAATATAACAAACTTGAAACTTAAATTCCAAAATCATAGACAGAGTAATAGACCATAACAGGTGTATATTATATATCCTGTATGTGAAGTAGTATGGAAAGCCAAATAAGAGAAAAGCAATAAAAGGAGAAACTTCTTGAAACTGAAGAGCAACATTTAAAAAATATAAATAATTTTGGAAAAGCCAATCAAAATGTAATGATATGGAAAGTAAATTTGGTAGATGAGATTAATTTAAATATATGTAAAAGAGGATCGGACTAAATCTGAAACACCATACTTTAGAAGTTTTCTCCCTTTAACAGTTTACAACCTACTCCAGAAATATTTTAGAGATTAAGAACCTGAGCTCTGGACCCAAACCAACCTGGAATTAGATCCTAGCACTGCTATTTAGCTGGGAAAGTGTTTTACTTTCTGAAAGCCACACTATCTTCATTAGCAAAACTGGGAAAATAATAGCACCACTCCTGTGGTTAGGTAGATGAAAGATAGATGATAGACAGACAGATGATAAATAGATAATAGATAGATGATAGATAGATAGATAGATAGATAGATAGATAGATAGATAGATAGATATTGGGTGGATAATTCAAGTGGAATACCTGGAATAGAAAAATATTTAATAATTGATATTCATCATTCTCCTATCACAGATGAAAAAAAATCAATGTTAATTACCCTTGGCCAAACTAAAGTAAGATTTGGTAACATCTCAAGATAATTCTGGGTATTGACTCTCCATCAAAAAATTGTAGCACCATGACTCCATCCTTATCTGAAATTTCCAAAAAAAGCTTTTAGGAAAACAATCCCCTGCCCATAATGAGTGATAGGTTTTTAAATCCTAACAGCAACCCCAGCACATTTGTGATAATACTACCACTTCTCCAGAGAATGTCCTTGATTCACAGAGTCACAAAGTTATATCATTTTGGAGTAGATGCAACCTTAGAGATTATTTTATTGTTACTAATAAGCAAATCCAGGCCAGAAAAGGTAATTAATTTTCCTTAGAACACACGGGAGGTTATATTCTATTCAAAACCAATACCAAAGTCTATGTATTCGTTAGGGTAGAATAGGTTATGCTATAGTAACAAGTAAAAATATCAGTGAGTAACTGAACAATTTTGTTTGAATCCCATTAGTCTTTACAGGAGCCCATAGCTGACAACTACTTCAACTTTCCACTCAGTGCAGACATGGCTACTCATTATTTCTCTTGAAACTGCCATCCAAACTCTTCATGAACATCTCTATTAATGAAAGAAATCACTACCTTAAAAAGCAGATCGTTGCATTACTGGAAAGTTTTGGTTATTTGAAAGTTCTGCAACAATTAATTAAAAACAAAATACTGGAAGAAATTGGGTACTGGAGCTCAGTTACATGTGTACTGTGGATCACAAGACCCCAAACTAGTAAGTTTGTATTGAGAAGACAATTTACACACATGTGTTAGAGAAAAATAACATTTTATAGTAATTTGTGTTTCAAAGAGTGTTAGATCCTATTTTTTAAAGTAGTATATGGTATATCCCTACAAAGAAATATTATTTGGCAATGAAAGAGAATGAAGTATTGACACATGCCACACCTTGGCTGAACCTTGAAAACGTTATGCTCAGGGAAAGTAGTCAGGAACTTATCAAGGAGGGATGTTTCAGATGGCTGAAAATCTTGTCGTGGCCTACCTCCAGTCACTGGACTATGAATAGCAGAAATCCTCATTGACTCTTCAGAAAATAAATGAGCAACAAAAATACACCTCAATCATGCCAGCAACCAGCAGGTAAAATAAAGCTCCAAGTTAATGACCAGCAAATGGCCTATGACAACTGTGTGCGAGCTGTTTGAGCTGAGCCTACATGAAAGCCACACAGGTTCCTTGTTCAGAGACTTGGCCCCTGCTCCCTCCTCTGCCAGCAATCTCTTCCAAGGGCCTGCTCCTTCATTTCCTTCCATCTCTGCTCAAAATCACCTTTGCAGAGAAGCCTGCCCCCTGCATCTCATACAAAATAACAACACCCATCACCACTGCTACTTATTGCCCACAACAACGTTTGAGGCTTAATTCTATCTCTAGAAATTTTTCTAGCACAATTCAATTGTTAAACAGTATTAAGATACTGCCTGAACACTTTATCACTGTTAGAAAACAGCAGCATAAATAGCTCCCTCTGATAATGGTGTCTATTATTTTCAAAGAGTGAGACCTTTGACAATGGGCAGAGGTGAAGAAGGATGGGAAAAGTTGGAGCATATCTGCAAAGGACACAAAAAATAAAACTCACTTAGCAGTGTTTTATTTTTTATTCTATTTTTAATTTTTGATGCTAATTCTGGGGGTTGAGGTGAGCTGGGATAATTTTTGATGCTCCCCCACAATTTATTACCTAATGCAGAGCACTCTTTGCTTTTTTTTTTTTTTTTGTACTCTCAAACTCTGAGTATTTTATCCATATTAATTAGAGCTGCCAGATAATTTTTTTTCCAAATGAAAGAAAGTTCTCTCTCATTCTAGAAGTAGTCAAAGAAAGGACGTCATAGAACTTATTTTTACATGTCTGGGGGTAGAGAAGGAAATACGTCTTCCAAAATTCCTTTCAAACTTAATGTTTTGTGATTCACTTGTTTCATATCTTTTTTTAATAGAAAAAAAATGGTGATGGAGGGAAGCATTCTGACAAACAGTCTAGTAACTATAGTTACTGGCTATTATCTCAGAAGTACTACAGAACAATGTAAGGAGTTCTGAAGAAAGAAGACCTAGGTTTAACACGGCTCTGACACTAGTCATGTGACTTCACACATATTATTTAACCCCTTTGACCCTTAGCTTTTTCATCTGTAGTAGATGCTAACAAACTTGTTCCTTCTTGTCTCCTAACATTGCAGTGAGGATCAAATAATATGAAGTATATAAAGGCCCTATAAAAACAGCAAAATGATATACAACTCTTAGGTTAGAGAAATAGCTTATTTTGATAAGGGTATATGTTTAATACAGTTGACTTCTTTAATATAAATTTAGACAAATTCAACACTACAATAAAATAAAATAAAAACTTGAATTGGTAAACAAATAGCTATGGGTCTATGGTTGTCACGTTTTCCTAAAATCATAGTCCACAAAAACCAGCTGACTATTTTATGTAAAGATGGACATTTATTGGAAATATATCTGGAATTTATAAAACGAATAGGAGCCTGAAGAACTTCACATGGGAAAAGGGTAGGAACCAAAGGAGCTCTGGATGGCTGCCCAGAATTCACAGCAGAGGACAGGATGGGCCACACACTGCTACTCTCACACCCACATGTACCCATGGTGTTTGTTCAAGATGCAAATTCCAGATGCATCCAAAAATAATATACACTGAGGGATGTCCTTAAAAGGAAGGTCAAGGTTCTAATGCAGAAAAGAGAATGGATGCTCAACAGCAAATAAATAAATAAAATATCCTCTAATCTTTTATATATATCTTTTGGCTTCAGTTGTATCGATTTCTTTCTTTTTGTCATTCACTGATATTTGCTAATAAGGATTCAGAAGCCTGAGGCCATAGTTTTCTTAGACCTTTAAATAAAATTATTTGAAATAAAGGGCATTTGCTTATCTTGTGAGAGGTTTTAATATTAATGAGATCAAGGATTTATAGAAGGACTTATTCTAGAGTGACAAATTATGAGATGCTAATTCATAATTGTGATTTTAGTTTCTTGAAACTTGAATGAGCATTGATTATTTTTTCTTCTACTCAAAAGGAATCTTTCTAAGTGAATGAAACTACTTTATCACCATAGTTGCTGATTAAACAATTATTATGATTGAGAAATATGAAAAGGTTTGCTCTAGATTAAACATGGCCTAAATTTGCAAATGTAGAACATAAAAACTGCCACTTGTTCAATAAAACTGCCTCATATTTTTAATCTCACATTAACAGATAATTCCTTAAGTGTTTATCCTGCAGAAACATAGAATTGTTCATCTTGGCATTTTTCATAAGTACTCTAACATATATATCTATGGAGGGCTCTCCTAAGATCCTGGGTTTAAATAATGAGGACAAAATGACCTTCAATTCTATCACTCCCTTAAAAAAATTCAGGGTGCACTATTTTGTTCTCCAGTGCCAAAGATATAGAATTAATCTGAATATATAAAACCATGTCTGGAATAAAACTGTCACATAAGTGATGCATACATAATCCAAATTTGTCCCTGTTTAATCTTTTGCCTGAAGCATCTTTCTCCAAATCTATTATTTTATTGCAATTATTTTGCCATTCACATGCAGTATTTTTTCCCAATAAATAAATAATGTAGATTGACTCTCTAGAGGCCCAAGGGAAAGTGATATGAAGAACAAATTGGTGTAAAAATCATAGTTTATAAGTGGAACATTTTAGATAATTTTTTCTTGCTCAGATTTCAGTTTTTGTTTAAAATGTGTTACTAGCCCAAAAGTTAATAGTATTAACAATTCTTGATTACATGTATTAGAAACTGGGACTTCTGTCCTGTGCTAGTCATTTTTTGAGCTGTTTTATTTTCCAATTGAACATTTACTCATCCTATCATTTATTGCTGACCTTTACCCAAATATCAAATCTCATTGAAATTTCAATGAGATTGAAAACTCATTTGCTGACTTCTACTGCCAATTTTAGATAAAACATATCTATTGATCTGTTCATTCATTCAGCAAACATTTTTGAGTACTAATTATGTACAGACAGCTGTTCTAGGTGCTGGAGTTACATTATTCAGCAAGACCAACACGTTCTTATTCTCAAAAAAATCTACATTGCTGCAAAAAAAGAATGTAGATAATTTTAAAAAGAAAATGTTAGGTAATGGCAAGTGTCATGATGAAAATAAAGCAGAAGAATTGCTGGAAGACTATTTTACTTGAGAGGACAGTGAATGCTTCTCTAAGGAGTGCCTTTTTTTTAATATATTTTTCTTTAATTAATTAATTAATTATTTTTTTAGAGAGAGAGAGATACAAACATCAACGTGAGAGAGCAACATTGATCAGCTGCCTTGTGCACACCCCCCACTGGGGATCGAACCCACAACCCAGGAATAGAGCCAGGACCTCTCAGTCCTGGGATGATGCTCAATCCACTGAGCTCCACCAGCTGGGCTCTAAGGAGTGACCTTTTTTGTTGAGTTTTGAATGACAGGCAGGAGTCAATCGTACATATCTGAGAAAAAGCATCCTAGACCAGGAAATATTCTAGGGTAAGAATGAGTGTGGCATGTTCAAAGCACAGAAAGAAGGCAAGTGTGTAAGGAGTGAGGAGAAGAGCATTATAAGATGCAGTAGGAGATGTAGGTAGATAGTGGGGCTAAACCATGTAAGTTCAAGTAAACTAATATCATAATCACTAATAAACCAAGTAATATCAAGTAAGCTTAATATTTCATTCTAAGTGAAATGAGTAGCCACTGAAAGATTTTACAGGAAAGGGTGATATGAAATAACTTATATTTTAAGAATATCTTTCTGGCTGCAGTGTGGGAATACATTGTGGCAAGTCAAAAGTAGAGGAAAGAGTCCGACCTGTGTGGCTCAGTAGTTGAGCATTGACCCATGCACCAAGAGGTCGCCGGTTTGATTCCCGGTCAGGACACATGCCCTGGTTGCGGGCCTGATCCCCAGTGGGGGGCATGCAGGAGGTGGCCAATCGATGTTCTCTCTCATCGATGTTTCGTTATCTCTCTCCCTCTCCCTTCCCTTCCTCTCTCTCTAAAATCAATAAAGGATAAAAGAAATTTTTTAAAGTAGAGGAAAGAAAGGAGCCAGTGGCTTCAACTAGATGGATGTAATGAAGAAAAAAAGAAACATTTCAGATTATGTTTTGTAGGGGAGATTAATAGGATTTGCTAATGGAATGGATTTGAAAGACAGGAAATGAGGACCTGAAAAGAGACTTAGAAAGAGTTGCTATTGATAAAGGAGGAAAACAGGGAGAGAAAGAATTTCTATGGCCATTTGGAAGAACCAATGTGTTGTTGACATAGAAGCTAGAAAAGAACAGAAGGGGTTTTAAGAAGAGAGAGTAGTAAACTACGAGATTGACTTATATGACCATTGCATTTGCTAGTATTGAAGTAATTGGTGCTTTGATAAGAGTAGCAGTATGGAAACCCAATGAAGCAGGATTGCAGAAGCAATGGTGAATATCCACATCACTCTTAAGAGGTTTTGTTATGAGAGAAAGCAGACAAATGAGACAAGTTAGAGAGAAGTTGGAGGTCAAGATAAGTTTTTTTGGTTTTTTTTTTTTTTTCCTTTATTGATTTTAGAGGGGGGGGAGGGAGAGGGAGAGAGAGATAGAAACATGGATGAGAGAGAACATTGTCTGGCCACCTCCTGCATGCCCCCCACTGGGAATTTGGCCCACAACCTGAGCATGTGCCCTGACCAGGAATCGAACTGGCGACCTCTTGGTGCATGAGTCAATGCTCAACCACTGAGCCACGCCAGTAGGGCAAGTTCTTTTTTTTTAATCTGTTTGTTTTCTCAATGACATTAAAGCACATTTATACAGAGATAAGAATACATTAGAAGAAAGGGGGAGGAACTAAATGAAGGACATTGATGGAATAATTATAGGAGCAAAGCCCTGAAGGTAGAAGGATGTGGGATTCACAGAATTCATGAAGGGTCACCTTTGAGAGGAACAGGAGCACCATTCATTTTAATGAGAGAAAAGAAAGCAAATACGAGTACAGATGATGATGGTCAGTAGATTCTGCAAGATGTGATGAATATTGCAATCTGGTATACATGATGGAGATCTCGGCGTGTCCAAGCAATGCTGGAATCAATGAGCTGAACGATGAGAAGTGACAAGCTTGCAGTGAGCTGAGAGGGTGCATGAAACAAGGTTACAGAGAAATATAATTCACAAAAGGAGTTGAGGATCTTAAATGTATAAATTAGCTGTATTTGTAAAGTTTCTTCTTGAAGTGGTATGTAGTTGAGAAACAGATGCTGGAGCCAAGTTCTTCTAAAGTTATATTAACTTATATGCCTGGCCAGTGTGTTAGGTGTAGAAACTGACAAGAAGGAAACAGGTGAGAGATCTAGTAAAGAGGAGAAGGCAGAAAGTGCAACAGATATGTGCTGAGCATCTACTGCGTGCCAGGCACTTCATATGCACTGGCTTCCATGTTCTCGGAACAAATCTGACAAATAGGCTTTGGTATCCTCATTTTAAATCCAAGGACACCAGAGCACATGAGGCTAAAAGAACAGCACAATCCTTAGCATACAAATGTAGGCCCATATTACTTCAAATCCTATGTTCTTTTCACTTTATCTGAAAGCAGACCTTCTCTAATTTGGCATAGGACTAGACTTGGGGATGAACAAGGAGGAAAAAGGGATGATAAGATGTTTATCCTAGAGAACTAGGAAAATGATGCTATTAAAAATATATTTTTAAAGTGTCTATTCAGGTCCTTTGCTTATGTTTTAATTGAGTTGTTTTTCTTCTTGGTGTTGAGTAGTATAAGTTCCTTATATAGTTTGGAAATTAACCCCTTATCTGATGTATCATTGGCAAGTATCTTCTCCTATTCCATGGGATTCCTTTTCATTTTATAGCTGGTTTCTTTTGCTGTGCAGAAGCTTTTTAGTTTAATGCAGTCACATTTGTTTCTTTTTTCCTTTGTTTCTCTTGCCCGAGGATAAATGGGAACTGAAAGAGACTTTGCTTGGGATGATGGGCACACGCTGTAGTGTGCAGGTGATGTTTTTCACTTGAAACCTGTATGGTTTTGGGAAACAATGTCACCCCAATAAATTCAATATATATATATATAGACAAGCATAAAAAATTCTGTTTTAGTTGCAAAATATGAGCTATTAGCTGAGCATCCTCATAAAGACACCAAAACTGAGCCTGATCAGATCAAGGCTGGCTATACAAATCTATCTTTCATCCAGAAATTAGAAACAAGCCACCATGTTTTGTTTGGCCTGCCAGTTTTTAAAAAGTGAGCTAGTAGCCAGATCTGGTTGAGTCCAAATGCCCAACTGGTAACAATCAGGCGGAATTGAGTATCACGGGGCTCTTGAAGAAGCTCTAGTCTGCCACCTAGGCTGCCCAAACAGTGAAGTTCCCTACCGAGCTCCCACAGGAAATTGTGTGTGTAGCCCAATGTGTACATTCATTAATCTTTTCATGAAAATGTATCTACTGTATGCCAGATACTTCACGAGTCACTGGGAAAATAGTGACTGAACAGACTTACATTAGACAGGTAATTGCATATAGCATGCTGTCTTTTATGATAGGAGGGGAAGCAATCAGTGCTTTGGACACATTCAGTGGAGCATCTGAAGAAATGTCATTGCAACGAAGACTCAAGGATGAATAAGAGTTCACTAGAAGAGGAGTGAGCAGTTTCCAGAGACAGTGCAAATGAGGCATATTTAAGGAACTGAAAGAAATGAAGTATTGCTTAGACACATAGTGCAAGAGTGACAATGGAAGAAATGAGACTGGAGAAATTACAGAGACCTTCCATGCTAAGATCAGAAGTGTGAATTTTATCTGAAATATGTGAAAATTCACTGGATAGCAGCTAGATCAGATATGTATTTTAGAAAAATAGTTCTAGCTGCATTGAGAGTTAACGTAAAAGGGTAAACCCAGAGGCAAGAAGGCCTGTAGAAATCTGTGAGAGGATGATGGCCTAGCCCAGGGTAGTGACCCTGAGGATGGAATGAAGGACACATTGGAGAGGCTTTTTGGAGGCAAAATGTACAGGATTTGGTCATTGGTTTGATATCTTGATTTGAGGGGCAAAGAGCAAAATGAGTCATAGGTGACTCCCAGGTTTCTACTAGAGGATGTTGAATAAATCAAAAGATGGAAGGTGTGGAATCCAGGACACCAGAGCTTAGTCCAGAGGTGAAGGTAGCAAGTGAATATCTATGGAAGCCATGCGCGCATTACACTGAGACAGCAATCTGCCCGGACGGAGCCAGCTCCAGCAGGTGCAGGGATGCATTCCTCCAGAATAGAATGGGGACCTAGCAATTTATCTTGATGTGCTGTAGTGTTTGGAAATATAATTGCTGGGCATTCAACAGAGCTGTTTCAGCATTTTGGAAAAAAAATATTAAGAATAAATGTATAGAAAACCAGGCAAATCAAAAATACTGCAACTCCGGAAAAAAATTTTAAGAGTAAAAAAATACCATAGTGTGTAAATAAACATTACTATCAGCATTAACTACTGCTATAATAAAGAAATTTGGATGTATTTCAGGAAGATGAAGGAAAATGGTGGGGGTAGTGGTGAGAAATGTCATGAGTTTTCACCTGCCATAATATGTAATACATATGCAATACATATAATTGATAAAACAGGAATTAGTAATACATGTGTATTCTCTAGAAATATAGAAGAAAGCATAAGAAATAGTAGCCAAGCCTGGCCAGTGTGGCTTAGTGGTTGAGCGCCGACCCATGTACCAAGAGGTCGCTGGTTCAATTCGCGATAAGGGCACATGCCCAGGTTGTGGGCCCGATCCCCAGTGAGGGGCATGCAGGAGGTGACCAATCGATGTTCTCTCTCATCGATGTCCCTGTCTCTCTCTCCCTCTCTCTCTAAAATCAATAAAGAAAAAAAAAAAAAGAAAGAAATAACAGCCGAAAATGTTGAAAGCATTTACCACTAAAAGAGGGATTGTGGGATGCAAATAAGAGGACAAAATGCTGATGTAATGCATTTTATAAAAATAAAAATTAATTTTAAATAAGAAAGAGAATTAAACTGGAAGAGAAAAGCTCCAAGTGTTAACCTTTTTATAGATCTGGCCAAATCTGACCAAATGATGGTACTTCCTTTTGAAAATATTTCATAAGACACACTGATAAATGTAAATATCCAATGCTCAAGTGAATTATAAAGCATCATTTGATCCAATTAAATGACATAAAAAGTTAAAAACGTAAATTTATAAATGGGGTCAATATTTGCTATTTATCCTTTTCACTAATTCTGATAATGATTATCAGTTAACTGATTACTACACCTTTTAATGTTATTTGTTTCATGGTTCAGTCCTTAGTATGTGAGCTAGTTCTCAGTCAGAGGGCATTTTACTAACACAGTGATTCAGACTCACTTCTAGAATGAAATCAGCCTTTAGGGAATTAATGGAGAATTATTTCTTTAGAGTACAAAAATTTTTTTCTGAACTTGCTTCATTTTTCATTCGCTTGGTTTTCTATACATCTATCCTCTAAATTTCTAGAAAAAAAAATTATCTACAGCATTTATTATTATACTCTAGAGAAATTCCCTAAAGGCTCATTTCATTCTAGAAGTGAGTCCAAATTGCTACATTGTCAGAATGCCTTCTTTGGTATAGAACCACTTCATGATACAATTCTTGACCGGGGACTCCTGGAAAGTCCAGCCATCCTCAACTTGTTATGGGAACATGGGATTATTTCATTGTAATTATGAGGTTGACCTTCCATAGAAATGGCCTGTAGTCACATGTAAAATCACCATCTAAACATTTGCTTTCAAAGTTATCCACAGATATATGAGTCCATGCGTTAGGAGCTACTATAGCATACATGTGGTACATGTTTTTGTTTTTGTTTTTAAGAATGACAATTAAACTATTTCCAAGAGAGAAATGTGAATATGCTATGGAATCAAATGCAAAATTCATCTGAATTGCGAAGAAAACAATCATGTTCGCTCTATTCTGTTAGAGGAACAGTGACAGAAGTTGAAGAGAGCCTAGTCTAGACTTCAGAGAGAAGAAACTGTTCCTCACGTAATGAGAAATGATGGGAAAAAAGAGAAGCAAAGGATGTGAACAATGTAAACTCACATGCATTGCCTGCCAGCTAGTATTGCTTAACTGCAAAGGTCAGCTCCAGAGTCCCACCAGGTCCTCTAGTTACCGAGATGTGCAGTTGGAAGTGAAATGGCTCTGCAGTGGAAAGCAGCAGAGCTTTAGAATCTGGCAGATTTGAATTTGAATCCCCGTTTGGGGAAGGTTCTCAGTCTCAACATCTCTCCTACTTGGAAGATACCGTCTACCTTGGAGATCATTTTTGTTATCTACCGACCTCATGGTAATTCTTCATTGTTGTAGATTAAATAACATAATGCCTGCCAAAACACAAAATCTGCAACACATGATGGCAATTATTAGGAGCTGCAGTACCATAAAGAACACCAAAATGTTGACTTTTTTCTATAAAATGAGGAACGTAGTCCCACTTTACAAGAAGGAAGTCATTTTCTTTTCTAAATAGTGCTATAAAGAAAGAGCCGATATTTAGCAAATATCTAGTCTTCCAAAACTTATGTGAAAATTATTTTTTAACAAAACCCTAGAGATATTTATGTTTTCCATACAAAGAGGCAGCTTGCTATTTCTGTAATGAGCCTGAAACTGTAATAACTGAGTTAAACCTTGACCAGACATTAGTGGGAATACCAATATTCTCTCTTTCCTTTTACTGCTTCTTGATTTCCTGGTAACAATATAGCCTTCCTATTCATTTTTCATTTTGGCGTGTGTGTGTGTGTGTGTGTGTGTGTGTGTGTGTGTGTGTGTGTGTGGTATTTATTGCCTAGAGTTACGTTTTCTGTTTTCTTTACATTTTAAATGGATAAATTAAAGGTTTGTTTTCTTTTTTTGAAGTGGCAATAAAGGTTAATTATGTTGAATACAATTCCCATGGCCCTTAATTGTCTCTATTCTGTCTATCAGTGGCCTTCAGTAGGAATAAAGATTCTCTTTATTTGTTCAAAATAATTGAGAATTGACTACATAAGAGCTTGGAATATACGTTCACCACATGCATTTCTCATTAACATTGGTGACAACTGCTCCGTCATCCCCAGTGAAGGCCCACCAGCCTCAGAGCAGGTCTGAGTCCCAGGAGAAATGGAGGGGGCCTGGGCCAGCGGGGCGGGTGAGGGGTGTCGACACAGGGAAGAGCGGGAACCGGGCTAGTGGAGAGCGCTGAGGCAGGAGTGATGACATTGTTGAATGGAATAGGAAGGCCAAGTAAGACAAAGACTAGATGACCCATTAGACTGGGCAGGAAAGTTTCATTTGGGACTTTCACAATAATAACTTTAGGGAAAGGAGGTGAGAGCGTCTTCATCTTCCCGTGCTTTCTTCGTTGTCACCTCCATCCATCCTCGTGTGCTCAGCCACCGCCCTGAAGAATTAAAAATCTATTTTGCCAGCCAAGCCCCATTTCTGTTTTCAGATTTGTACATCCTTTCTGGATTTATGTGAATATTACACTCAGCAAGTCTAATTTCCCCTTTGAAACCTGTCTCCTCTCCCATGTTCTCTGTCTTGGTTGGGTGACCATCCAGTCCCCATACCAGGACCCTGTCATCCTTTACACTTACTTCTTACTCAGTTTCCTCATCAAACCAACAGCCAAGTCCTGTCGATGGTGCCATCTCTTTCTTTCTTTCTTTATTGCTTTTAGAGAGAGAGGAAGGGAGAGGAAGAGAGAGAGAGAAAAAAAAAAAAACATCCATGAAAGAGAACATCAATTGACCGCCTCCTGCATGCCCTGTATTGGGGATCAGGCCCACAACCTGGGCATGTGCCCTGACCAGGAATCAAACTGGCGACCTCTTGGTGCATGGGTCGATGCTCAACCACTGAGCCACACCGGCCAGGCTGCCATCTCTTTCTCTAATCCCACCTCTCCACCATCTGAATGGAGCCTTTGTCAGGCCCTCACCCATCTCTTAGCAGACTAATGGAATAGTCTCCTTATTGATATGAACCCTCCCATTTATTCTTCACACATCCAACAGTGATATTTCTAAGTGTAATTATGACCAGGTCATAATCTTAGTTAAGGCTCTTTCATGTCTCCTCTCCAATTCACAGAGGGGCAAAGCATGCAACTGAGGCCTCCCATTGCCTGGCCACAGCCTACCTCTCCAACTCCTTGCTTCTTTCTCACACAAAGTATTCTGAAAACACAAAACTCTTTCTTGCCTCTAAGCTCAGGCTGTTTCCTCTGTCTCATCTGCTGCTGTAAGATTCAGCTCAGCCGTCACCTCCTCCCACAGTTGCCATTCTTCTCTCCCTGGCACAGTTATTTAGCTCTTTTCTATGCCTCCACATGCCCATGTGTGCGTTTCTACAGCATCACTTACCAGGCCCATGGTGATTGTTCTTTCAGTACATATTTGTTGAATTCTGTTCCACGGAAACAGAGTTGAAGAAGGAAGACACTAGAATATGAGACTGTCTTTCTAATCTCTAAACTAGGACAACATTTGGTTCAAACTATGTATTTGTTGCATAAATAATTATAATATGATTTTGTAAAAGTGGATTATAAAAATATGTGTGCAAGATCCTATGAAAGGACAGTAGAGAGACAGCTAATCCCGCTTACTGAGTGGTCAGGGAAGTCTCCCTGGCAGAAGTACATCGTTAGAGATAAGACTAGAACATGACCTAATCGGGCTTTTTAAATGGTAAATTGAGCCTTAGAGAAGACTTATGGAACTTGCTCCATAGTAGGTGGCTAGTTAAAGGTGGGGTCAGAATTCAAATCTAGGTTTGTTTGATTCCAAAATGTATAATTTTTCCATTATGACTAGATATGTAGATCAGATCCAGCTACACCATGAGCCATCTTTTCTTTGGTTTACTGACCTGGTCAAAAACATATACTAGTATCACCCTGGCTGGTGGCTCAGTAGGTTGGAGCATCGTCCTGCACACCAAAAGGTTGCAGGTTCGATTCCCAGTCAGGTTTGATCTCTGGTTGGGGAGAGTATGGGAGGCAACCAATTGATGTTTCTCACATCAAGGTTTCTCTCTCTCTTCCTTGCCCTCTAAAATTAATAAAAACACATCCTTGGGTGAGGATTAATAACAAAAAAATTTTTAAGAACTCATACTAGTATGAAAGTCTAGATCAATGCTCTTCAACCCAATTGTTCACACATCATATTGATTACTCTCTATAGATAAAGCTAATATCTTTATAAATTACCAAAATTTTACCAACTAATAGTTACTAAAAAAGCAACAACAACAGAAAACCCAAGACAACTTGTGCATACACACACACACACCATTTGTCTTAAGTATAGCAGAGTTATCAAGAATTTGCCCCAAATTACTAGCAACAATGAAAATTAAAAACATTTAAAGCTGTGCCCTGGCCAGTATGGCTCAGTTGGTGTGGGCTTGATCCGTGGTAGGGGACTTGCAGGAGGCAGCTGATCCATGTTCTGCTCCCACATTAATGTTTCTCTCTCCCCCTCTCCCTTCTTTACTCTCTAAAAATCAGTAAACACTATTCTTTAAAAAAAAAAAAAAAAAAGTAAAACTGTGCTTTGATAATTCAGCTTTCACTTTTTCCTATCTTCTTCTTGGTGTTGTTAGCTTGCTCCCATCAAATAAAGTAATCATGAATATGTAAGTTAGGGAACATTTTCGTTTAAAATTTTTAAAATGCAACTGTTCGCAGAAAGAATGCGTATGGTAAAGTGCTATGCCTTATATATTGAAACCAACAGCTGTTATCCCAATATAACAGATATATTCCCTTCCTTCTAAGACAATGACAAATGCTAAAATAACTTTGCTGTTCCAAAGGGGAAAAAAAATGATTCAGAAGTGCCTTTGTACAAATTGTTGCTGAAAAGATCTGTATTTTAAAACAACAGCAGTGATATTTATTGTTTTCTAGGATAAAATGCCTGGGTGTTTATTGTACTTGCCACCTATCCGCAGGGAAGAAAAGAGCTCGTCTCTGCAGCACACTCAATATTGCCAAAATGCACTAGCAGGGTTTATAAGTGTTCCTTTTCCTCCAGCTGTAATCTTATGTGACGCTACCAGCACTTGTCCAGCTCCACACCTCCCACACACGCCTGCAGCTCCACCACTGCTGAGACCTCAAAGTGCTGTTGGACCACAGAACCTTCCCTTCTTTGCCCATCTGCTGCCGGTGCCAAGTCTTAATGATTTCTCCTCCCAGTGTGTCTCCCTTCTCAGCCCTCCTGACAGTGCCTTAACTAAGACTCTCATTATTTTTCATCTGAATATTCACTAAATTCTGCTCACGGGTGCCAGTTGTTACTCAGAAGCAAAAATCTGAGTCAGTCACTTCCCTACTTACGAACATTTCAGGGGCGGATGTGAGCGGGAGGAAGCAGTGCAGACTAGTCTGGAAGGCAAATTCACACGTCAGATTCTCTAGGTTAAGGGCAAGTTCTAAGAAGGTTTCTTTTGGAATAAAATGCATTATGCAAAGCATGTTTTAATAGTATTTTTGCATGTTATTCTCTTTTATATTTTTGTATGTATAACTGTTGACTGTATACTCATGGAAGGGGATATCATTCATCTTTGAGTCTGTCACTAGGGTCACTGAGTAGAAGCTTAAGAGGTGGTCATGAACACAAGCAGTCAGAAAGGAAGGGAAATGGAAAAGAAAGAAGGGGAGAAGAGCCCCGCTGGTGTGTCTCAGTGGGTGAGTGTCGACCCATGCACCAAAAGGTCGCCGGTTCAATTCTCAGTCAGGGCACATGCCCAGGTTGCGAGCCCGATCCCCAGTGGGGGGTATGCAGGAGGCAGCCAATCGATGTTCTCTCTCATCAATGTTTCTATCTCTCTCTCTTTCTCCCTAAAAATCAATGAAGAAAAAAAAAATTTTTAAAGAAGGGAAGAAGAAAGAGAGAAAAAGAAGGAGGAAGGGAAGGAAAGAAGGGAAAAAAAAAGAGTAAATGGATGTCATAATTAGAAGCTTACACTATCACCAAGTGCATATATAAAACCATATTTATGCTATTATTTTTAAATTGACTCTTTTCTTACTAAAGATGATTACCAATACTTGTATTAAATTAAAGAATTGTAGAACATTTTATTATAATATGGGCAAAATAATCATTTCTTTGAACTGGCTTTCAAACAAACTTGGAAACACTATAGCTTGTACCTTTCAAAGGAATTCGAAGGAAGAACTGCTACAGAGCCAGCCATTCAGTGATGCCAGCTCCTCAGACAATCAGTCCTTCTCCCCGGTGGAAACCACTCGGGCCAGCATATGGCATCAATAACCCTCTCATTGACTATTTATGATTTTATATGAAACTTTTCAGGAAAAGAGTTTACCTTTTTAAAATTCACAAGCAACTAATACTTTTTTATTTGTGGTACAAAAATAAACAGCTTATTTCTTATTTTTTCTAGGGAACCCCTAATATACAGTTATTCACATTCATGATGTTTTTACTGTGTCCTTGATTTTCCAAGCCAGAGTGTAAAGGTGATAATAAAATGCTAATTCAAGTTATAATAGTTTGCATTTGTATAGCACTCCAGGGTTAGCAAAGTGCTAAAACATATACTGTCATTTAACTCTAATGTAGGCCCTTGCTGTCAGTAGTCATTGGATTTAAATCTTCTTCCCTAATCCCCCTGGGACCATTAGGATGGGCTCCAGGTTCCCCACCTCATTCACTCTCCCTACCAGGCAGCCTCCAACTGTTGTCACTTGTCCCTGTTATCTTTCCAAAGCCAGGTCTGACGGTGCAGAGGGAGCAATGAGCTGCTGTAAAAAATGGCCTTGTATCAGACAAAACTGCATGTGGGTGCCGGCCCTGGCACTTCCTCCCTATACGACCTTGTAGGGATAATAATACCCTTCCCTGCAACATTGTTGCAAGAACTAAAGATGATATATTTTTTAATCCCTTGCACATATGCACTCAACACTCCAACAAATGGCAACTATCTTGTTATTTGTCAATGCCCTGCATAAGAATATTCATGAGACTACTATTTACAGAGAAAGTATCGTGTGTCAGGCATTGCATTATACCCTGAAGATGCAACAGTGCCTAGGGAGGCTTACAGTCTAATAATCCCCAAACAGGGACGTCCAGGCTGCAATAGGGATAAGTAAATACAGAATGCTCTGAAAGTAACAGGTGGAGCGTGCGAACCGGTCTTCAGCTGTGATCTGAAAGTTGGAGAGTGCTGAGCTTAGAGAAGCGGGTAGGAAGGAGGTGGGAGGGGAGGTGTGGAAAAAAGCTTCAGCGAGAAACCTGGGATTTACAAAGGCAGGCAGAGCATGGTGAGTGCTGAAACTGGCAGCTGCTGAGTGTGGCTGGAGATATGGTAATGCAGGACAGTAGTGGGGAAGGCATGAGGAAGACACAGGGGACAGTGGAATGACAAGAGGAGAAACTGGAGAGATGAAGGGCATTGAAAGCCACATTAAGAAATCTGAACGTTGTCCTGAAGAGAGCAGAGAACCACTGAAAATGTATAAGCAGGAGATGGACCTGACCACATTTGCATTTTTAGATGATATTTTATGACCCATCACAGGCATCCTTAACCTGGTCCGCATAGCCATACGTGGGCTTCCTGTGATTTGCAAGTTCCTTGAAATTGGACGCAAGTGTGTGTGTAGGTATGTATGTGTGCATGTGTGTGCATGAATGTGTGTGTGTGTGTGTGTGTGTGTGTGTGTGTGTGTGTGTGTTTCTGGAGACAGCATCCATAAGTCTGACTCAAAAATGAATAAAAATCATCATCTGAATGCCTCATATAGGATAAAGCCCAGACTCTCATATCTTTTCACATTCTGGCTAAAACCTTCATTTTCTATTCCTTTCCACAAAGTTAAGAATTTTTAATTTTTTGCCATACCTAATATTCCTCTGAGTCTTTCCTCCTCGTACAGCTCTCTGGACTGCCCTGCTCTTCCCAGTCTGCCCCTACCTCCCCACCCCACCTTCTGCTCGGAGAACTACCCCTCTCTCAAAGCCTGGCTGAGCTGGTTCTCCCTTCTCTAGGCATTCTTCTGTTATCCTTTTCCATTCTTCTATAGCTCAAACACATTTCACAGTCATAGAGTTCAGATGACCCAGCTGGAAAGAGAGATGGACAAAGAGACCAGTGGACTAGAAATAGAAAGTCCAGAGACTGACCCATACCTATGTAGAAATCAGTTGTACAACAGACCTTGTCTCCCAAATCAGGGGAGAGACAATGGGCTGTTCCTAAAATGGGCCTAGAACAACTGACCATCTATGATAGGGAAAGAATGGGTCCTTCCTTCATATCATTCTCAAAAATAAATTCTAAATGAGTCAAATCAAAGCATTAAAACTTTCAGGAGGAAAATATATTGGAGACCTGGGCACATATTAAAACTGAGAGATAAATTTGACTACTATAAATATCTTCTTATTGAAAGATGACATAAACAGAATGGAATGTTGAGTCATATATTGAGACAACTGTCAAAAGTTAGTATCCAGAAAATGACAGTCTTTCAAATGAATAAAACAAGAAAAAATGTTCAGTTTTATTAGTAATTTGGTAAAAGGTGTTACCGTTTTACATACCACAAATTGGAAAAAATTAAATAGTCTAAAAAGATCGAATCTTGGAAATAGTATGAAGAAATAAGAATTGTTATCCCTACTGATGGGAATTTAAATTGTTAAAATCACATTGGAAAAATATACTATTATTTTGTAAATCTGAACATATGCCTACCTCCTCAAAGAAGCTTTTGTGTATAGGTGCACTAGTAGATGTATGTAAGAATATTCTTAGTAGCATTGTTCATATTAGAAAAAATTAAAGTCTATGAACATTAGAAAATATAAGAAAATTGTGTTACATGAAGCATAAAGTAGTAAAAATGAATGGATTTTGTACATCAGCACAGAATAATGTTAACAACATAATATTGAATGAAAAAGTCAACTTGCAAAAGAAAGTTACAGTATTATTCCATTCATATAAAGATAAACAGACAAATCTAAATATATATATATTTTAGGATCGCTAGAACTGTGGTAAACATATAAAGAAAAATGAGGGAATTTCATTAATTTCACACATCAGTTGCCTCTCAGCAGATGGGACCGGACAAAGGGACATGACTGGGAAAGGCAGAAAGTCGTTTTCTTAAATTGGATTAAAGAATATGGGTCTTTGTTTTATTATCAAATTTTAGAAGAACATATATGTTATATACGCTCTTGTATTTGTGTATTTCAACATAAAAATTTAAAAAGACAAAAACAATCATAAGATACATGCAGTGACCCACAAAAGACATGGTTCCTCTGCTTGAAGAGCTCCCAGTCTGGTGATTGCTTCACAGTCATTTCTTCCCTCCACATTCTGTTACTTCTATTCTGTCTTAAGCTGCATGCTCCCTGCATTCCTTTTCACCCCTTCCTCATTTCTAATGTGAGCTGTCAAGCTACAGTTTACTCCCAGTTACTCTAGCTATGTCCGGCCATTTTAACGTAATATTTTATTATCACTTGGTTGTATTTTTTTAACTTCCACTATGATTTTTTTCTCTGACCCAAGTTATTAAATATAAGTTTATATAGATCTAAATATACAAGCCTTTAAAGTTACCTTTGCTTAATAATGTAAAACTTAATTGCTTTATGGTCCAAGAATTTGGTCTTTTTATCACTTTTTTTGAAGTTTACTGAGACTGCCTTTATGTCTAATACATAGTTAATTGCTCATTTTTCATATGTACTTTTTTAAAGTGTTCATAGGAGGTAACTCAGTTATACATGTCCACTGGGACAAGCATGTGGCCATCAATTCTTCTATAGCTTTTCTTCTACTTTTGTCTGTTTTTAATCAATTATTGGGAGATATGTCTTAAAATATCCTGTTTTGACAGATTTGTAATATATACTTGTAGATATGCCAAATTTTTCTTCAAATATTTTAAAGCTATGATACTAGGTGCATACACATTTAGGTTTATATATTCCTGGTGAGCGGAAGTCTTAATTAACAGATGGTCACTCTCTCTAGTAACGCATTTCGCTTTAAGTCAGTATTGCTACATAAACTTTTTAAAAATTAATTTTGCTAGTTTTATCATTTTTTTCCCTCAGGTTTTGGATATATTACTGGTAATAGGATATAGTTTAATTACTTTTCATTTTAATCCACTCTAATAGTCTGTTTTTTAATTGAAGAGATTAATTCATATTTATTGATGGCAACTATTGGTATATTTGCATTAATTTATTCCATACTATTCTTCATTTTTATCTGCTTTGCTTCTAAGTATTTACTTGTTTTTCAATTACATTTAGTAAAGGTTTTTTTCTCTTTATCTTATTTTATTTATTTTGCCTCTGCCCACTAGGAAATTATATACTTTATATCTATTTCTTTAGTTGTTACCATAGAAATTTTAATATGCACATTTAATTTTAATATAAAGTTAATAAGTATCTTTACCCTCCTCTCAAACAATGCAAGAAGAGTCTGAGAATAATACATATGTATATGTTGTTCAGAATTTTAGTTCTACATTAATTTTCCCCAGATTGATTAAGATATTATTGACATATATATAAGTTTAAGGTGTACAGTATAACTAAATACATGTATATTTTGCACAATAATTACCACAAAAGTTAATAAGACATTAATAAGATACCATAGGTCCATCTCTCTTTCTCTCTCTCACCTTTTTTCCTTCCTCCCCTTCCCTCTTTCGTTCTTTTCCTTAATTTTTTTTTTCAATCCTCACCCGAGGACATTTTTTTCATTTATCTTTAGATAGAATGGGAGGGGGAGAAAGAAGGAGAGGAAGACAGAGAAAGAAACATCTATGTGAGAGAGACACATTAATTGGTTGCCTCCTGCACAACCCAAACAGGTGGGGACGAACCGCAACCAAGGTATGTGCCCTTGGTTAGAATTAAACCCACGACTCTTTAGTCCACAGGCCAATGCTCTAACCACTTAGTAAATCAGCCAGGTCTCTTTCTTTCATCTCATTTCACTTAGAGTCAAAACTGAGAAAGGCATGCATTCCCCATTGATTCCCTTTGCAAGGCTCGGTGTTTCATACAGACCCCAGCACTGTATGGAGTGGTCTCTAAGCCAGTATCCCACTCTGTTCAGACCCCAGGCAAATTTGTATCCTTCCACTTGCAAAAAAACACACACGCAAGAAAACCCAGCTTTATCCATCAGGGCCCAACAGATCCCACCAAAGCAAAAGCTAAACACAGACCTACTTAACTTTATGTGTTACTAATTTGTTATTCTGGAATTTGAGGAATTCCTGTACTTTACAGCCAGAGCTCAACTATCCATTAGATGAGTGTGTGTGTGTGTGCGTGTGTGTGTGTGTGTGTGGTTTTGTTGCACTGAAAGTTTTTATTTTTTGACGATTTAGTCCACCACACTGCTGAAAACGGAAATTGGCAATATCTTTTTTATTTTTCATTTTCAGTGCTAAATGTAGACCATCACATATAATTGGTATATAAATTTATTTTAAATGCATGTAGATGTTGTAGACTCAGAGCATTCACTCCAAGATCTAGGTGTCCTCATACATCAAGCAAATATCTGAAAGTAGTTTGAGTTACGCATATTTTGAATTGGGAGTATCTTAGATGCTACAAGAAAGGTGCAGTGTTATTCCTCTTTGGACTCCTTCTGCTTACTTGTGCTGGCTCTTGGGTGATCCATTTTTCATCACCTCCTCAGGGAATACTTTCATGAATCAACCCCACCACCATCATGAACATAATCTGGTACAAATATCCTACCTGTGCGTTTTGACCATATCTGATATTGACCTTGGCGTAGTTTTTTCACCCTATATTTAATATATTGTCGAAATAGTAACTTGTAAGCAGTCTGAGCTCAGTTTCTTGTTCACTTTGTTTGGTTCTCTCTGTGTCCCTTGCACTTGGCAGAGTTTCCAGCTTGTAGCAGGTATCAATGAATGGTTTTCCATGAATGAATGCATAATTCCTTTCAGAATATACATTTTTGGGCTCCAAATATGTTTTTATTTCCAACTTTCAGGTCTTTCTCTTTTTGTCAGTTCTCTTAGAAAACACCTACCCATTCCTTTCTTGAATCAGTAATTTAAATTGCAGTGCTCTTCACAGACCAATTCTGTCAGAGCTAAATTGCTGCCATAAGCCCCAGAAAAAGAATTTTAGTACATATATTTTAAGACTCAAAACAATTTCATTGTTTTTGAAATGTGAAGTATCAATAGCAAATGAAAGGCAGGATGACTATCACCATTAATAGTCTTATTCTAGCTATTAATTATATTTCCTAGTTTATACTATATTGAAGAATTATGGCTATTTCATAATCATTCTTGACTTCATTTTCATTCAAAGCTTGAATCTTGAAAGAATCATTAAAATGTTTTCAAAATTTTCTTTCCAATTTACAGACATCATGACTCATATTCAAAAGTTCACTTTATAAAATTAGATTCCACTGAAATTGTTTAACTCTCTAAAACTTCCAATCCAGTAAAGTACCACTTTCAGCTGGAACTTAACACTTTCCTCATTTTCCCCTCTACTTATCTGAGTATTTTTAAAAATGTATTTATGAAGCACACACTATGTACAAGACATTGTGCTAGTGACTTTGGTATACACAAAGAGGAAACAGGTTGCTACCAAGATAAATTAGATATGACTTCTACCTTCAAAGACCTCATTCTACAGAAAAGTAAAAAATGGATTAATTATATAGGTGTGCCTCTGTAGCTGTGAATATAAATATTAATAACGGCTAACAGTTATCAACTCTTACTCTATGTCAGTCACAGTTTTACGTGTTCTCAAGTAATTCATTTCATCAGATCAAGGCCATTGATTCTAAGATACACCACTGTTGTAGTAGCACTAAGACACACTCCTTAAAAATTGTAACTTACTCTTGTTTGTGAGATGCATCCCAAATATCAAAGATGTTAATATGTGAAAAAATACAGAACTAAGAATTGATGAAATATAGTAACTCATTTCATGTTCTCAACAACACTTCAAGTTAGAAAACATTATCGTTCCCATTTTACAGATGAGGAAATTGACAGGGTTCAGAGACCTTAAGCAAATTGCCCAAGACCTACAACTAGTAAGTAGATGAGTGGGAATTGAACGCACATCAGTCTGATTTTAAATGTCATGCTCTTAGCCCCTGTACCAGTGAGGCCTTGGATTTTCTATGGAACAGGGGTGTTCAGGAGCTTCCATATCTTTTGATCCCGACATGGTTTCATTTAAAGTTGGAGAAGAATACAGGAATATCTTTGAATTCCTGAGAGAAATTGAGAATTTAGTTGAGATGATGAGACTTAAATTTCAAAATTTCAAAAAAAGAAACTCTCTGTTTTGAAAATTACTTGTCTAAATTTGGCATAATATGGTTATACTAATCAGACTAAAGTTAGTATACTTTACCAACAACAGTTATGAGGCAATGATTTTTTTTTAAATCTATGAATTTATGACATCACACCTAGGAATTTATAATGTTACATTGCATGTAGATGTAATGATCCTTACAGGATATAAACTGGACAAAAATTTAGTTAAGTTTTACCATGAGTGTAGACATTTGTTTTTCTTTTTTTTAAGGGAAAATTGACAATTAATAGCATTATCTATCAAACTTTCCCTTTTAACTTTTATTAAGAAACGGTAGCAACATTTCTGTATAGTATATTGAATTCTAGTACATGAAGTATTGCAAATAATCTTTGTAAGGAGCCACAAATGACTAACCAAAAGCGAGAAAATATATATTTCATCTTAAGTAACAACCAGTACAATCTATTTTTTAGAAAACTAATGATTTAAGAAATAACTACTATGTGTTGCATTGTTTCTGCCTATAAATAACGAATTACATGTAAGAACAAGCGGTAGTTAAATGTACTCTAGGCCAATTGCATCGTCATGGATACCAAAGACTTCATCTGTGGAAATTTAGCAAAACAGAATTAGAAATGTCAAACAGAAAGGATCTCATTAAGATAATTCTTCCAGAAATGAATAAAAATTCTGTCCCAGCTGTTCCTATCTTGAGTAGTCAAGATGAGATGGACATAGCTAAAAAATCTTGTTTCCCAAAATATGGTCCTGTATACACATACATCAGAATAACCAGATCACTAGAGTGCTGGTTAAAAATACAGATGTTGACCTCCATCCCAGACCCACTATATCAGTAAATCTTTGGGTAGAGCTCAGAATTCACCTTTTAAACAAGCACCCCCACCCACCAGTGATTGTAAGCATGCTGGATTTAAGAACCATTGCTTTAGCACTCAGCGTTTTCCCATCTAGAACTTTGGACTGATGGCAGAAATTAACCAGTCACTAGAGGTTTCTTTCGCCAAATACCAAAGGTTAAATGTTTCATTTACTAGACCTTTATGAGCAGTGTGTGGGGGAGACACAAAAGAAATGTGAGCTCATGTACTCAAATGTGTACCAATCTTGCATGTCATATAAACAACTGTTCAACATGATGAAATTGAAGTACTACTTTCGGAAATCAAATACAGTGGCAGGAAAAGAGAAGTGAATCCATCTTAGTAGCTGTGGGAATAGAAAGGAAGGGACAGCTCCAGACATTATTTCAAAGAAGAAAATCTAGAGGGTCAGTGGCAAATTGAACAGTAATGGTACATGGAAGGGGAAAAAGTAGAACGCCTTGGTTTTTGAATCTGTGTAGCAGAGAATAGTGAGGCACTAACGTGGAAATAGAAAACATTCTGAAAACAATCGAGAGTATGGGGTGGAGGAAGGTGAGAGTTTGTAGCTGGCCCTTTCACGACCACATTTATAAAGATGAATTTAATTTCGTTACTGAGTTTGTGTATGAATGGATTTAACCAAACGGAGATCTAATGAATCATTCTTTTTTTACAGCAATTGTTCAACTGTCAAGCTCTACGAAAACTAAGTATTCCTGATAATGACCTTTCAAATCTGCCAACCACTATTGCTAGTTTAGTTAACCTTAAAGAACTCGACATCAGTAAAAATGGTAAGATTTCATCTCATCTCTAAATAATTTTTTGTTTACTGAAAATATACTTTAATGTTTTCTCTTAACAGAGAAAATCACGCTTTTTCTTTGATTTTGTTGCAATTCTAAGTTAATTTTATTGAAAAGTTAAATCTTAATTTATTAAGTCAGAGACAGAAAACTTCTCTTCCCTGTGTGCCTGATTTCCCTCTACATTCAGATATGTTATTTAATCTTTTTTAAAAAGTATTTTTCTGCCTTTATATTGTTTTCTCATTCTCAGAATGTGTGGTGGAGGGCCAGGGATATTTTATATAAAAATAGAAAACATAGATCTTTTCTTTAAGACACCATAATCTACTGGAGATATGCTTGATATTAAACATAGTGCTTATAATTAACAGTATGATCTTGTGAACTTCAAAATTTGTGAAGAAGATAACTTACATTAAGTATTCTCAACACACACACACACACACACACACACAGTAAAAAACAAAAGAGGAGAAACATAAAACCAACAAGGGAATACAAGGAAACTCTGGGAGGTGGAGATGTCTATTAACTTGATTGTGGTGATGGTAACATTGGAGTTGGCTTATGTCCAAACTCATCAAATTGTACATATTAAATATGCGCAGTTCTCTGTGTATCAATTATACCTCAATAAAGCCATTAACAAACGAAAAAGAAAAAAGGAAAAAAATTAATTTAAGTTCCCTAACACAATAGAAGTTAGGTAAGATTGGCTTGACATTCTAGGTAAATAGGGATCTTAATTTAATCTGGTTTGTTAGGGACCACAAGGAAAGTCTCTTGATCACATTATGACATTTCTAAGAAATCCTGGACCATCCTGTTTAATATTAAGATATTGCTGTTGTTATTCACTAAAAGCAGACCCTATTTCTCTTTCCAGTTTTATTTTCTTTATAACATTTATGAGAAACTGACATACTATATATTTACATAATAAATGCAATGTCTGGACTCCTCTTACTAGAACTGAAATTCAGTGATGTCTCAATTTTGTTGGTTTTGTTACTGGTATATCTTTATTGCCTAAAATAGTGTGTGGCACATTGTAGGAGCTCAACAAATAGTTATTGAATGAATTCACGAATGACAGGTTCTTCTGGGTGAACATGGAATACTTGTTGACATGTACCAGTGTGAATTGTTTGAAAGATTTCTTCAGCGTAAGTCTATGAGAGTCATAGAGACGTTTAATGTCACTGGGGAGATAACACTAATACCTATAAATAATCAGTGAATATCATAAAACACTATACAATGAAATGCTTAATTATACAGCACAAATTACAATTGCAAATTCTTAGAGAATAGAAAGATTAATTAAGACTGCTATATTACGAGAGAAGAGTTCAAGTAAAGGATGTAGCCTGAGGATTTCCCTGGAGTACAGTCACATCTGGATAAAGGAGAGCATTTCGTTTGAAAGAATCAGGAAGAATACAAACAGGGGACACACACATATTCTTCTATACTAACTTGACTTACCACTTAGGGGGTTTTCAGGAACACAATGGTATAAGATCTGTCACACCCAGCTGGTGTGGCCTAGTGGTTGAGCATAGACCCATGCACCATGAAGTCGCCGGTTCGATTCCCAGTCAGGGCTCATGCTCAGGTTGTGGACCAAATCCCCAGTGGGGAGAATGCAGGAGGCGGCCAATCAATGTTCTCTCTCATCAATGTTTCTATCTCTCCCTCTCCCTTCCTTTCTCTCTCAAATCAATAAAGAAAAAAATGTTAAATAAAATGAATAAATAAATAAAAGCCTGCCACATGCAGACCTAGAGAATAGCAACCAGACTTAGGCCCATTGAAAGATGACTAATCTTTGTTCTTTTAAGATTAGATTTACAGGCCCCATATTTATATGGATTGGCATTTCTGTACTTTATTAACAATCAATACTGCTTATTTATTTAAATACTTTCACACCTCAAATGCTATTTTTAAATTATAATTTCTGAGAAACAGAGTAAGGCCAGATGTGCCACCTCCCTGGCCTTCCGGAAGGTTTGGCTGGAGAGTCCAACTAAGTAAAAATCTACCTTAAAGAGGATCTGAAAACATTTCATCACCAAATATAAGTACCAAACTCCTGATAAATATGAGATTGGGGGGAACGTATGTCTGTGAGCATCCTTAGAAGTCCTTGTGAGTTTGATTTAGGGACTTTTAGCTATGTGTATGGTCTCTACACTCTGGAAATATTTATGCAAAAAGACATGCAAGACATGGGAAGGCACTCTGCACAGCTAGTACAGAGCAAGGTCAGGTGAGTGTGACGATATGTGAGCCGTGGCTAGGAGTTACACAAACAGTAAAAGATTGCCACACATCATCCCTTTCAGAAATCATGTCTAAAAAAGCTGTCACTGAATCATGTGGCAGACACCTTGACAATTATTTGAGGAGCATAGTACACCCTTTGGGAATCTGCAACAGAAAATAAGTGAAATGTCAGCATCACAGTTAACAAGGTTGGAATAGCCCTGCTGGAAAAGAGTCAAGACATGAGAGGATACCATGAGAGCAGACCAATGTCAGTATTGGTATTTAGAGACAGGAAATAGAATGTTTATTTTTAGATAGACTCATTGAAGTACTACTACTCAGTCTGGTGAAAATGTGCCTGAAGTGTGCTTGAAGTTGATGAGTGACTCCCGAAATGCACTAATTCACCTGGAGGCTGAGTTTAAACCTGATCTTGATTTGTCCGTGTGGCCTCCGATTTTTACTTTCCATTTTCAATTCTTCCACCTGCCATCCGATTCACAATTTGTCCTCCTATCTCTCAAAGATAGTGTTTTATAATAAAACCTTTAAATTAGTGAACTCATTTATTCTGGGAAATCTTCCTGACACCCTGTACTCAAAGAGAAAGCATCTCTCCTTCCCCTGTTATATCGTTGTATGGTTTTGCTTTGAACTTATCTCACTTTGTAATTTAATATCTATATATCCCTATTTATTTGACTAGATTGTGAAACTCTTGAAACCAGGGACTGTTTTATTCACCTCTCTATTTGAAGACACTGACACAATACCCGGCATACGTAGTCGTACTCAATGTTTGGCAGGCTAATAACATTGTACAGAAACATTCTTTTAAAATATACAGTGTGTATTTTGCCCGGCCGGTGTGGCTCAGTGGTTGAGCATCGACCCATGCACCAAGAGGTCGCCAGTTCGATTCCTGGTCAGGGCACATGCCCAGGTTGTGGGCCAAATCCACAGTGGGGGGCATGCAGGAGGCGGCCAATCAATGTTCTCTCTCATCGATGTTTCTCTCTCTCTCCCTCTCCCTTCCTCTCTCTCTAAAATCAATTAAGAAAAAATATTATAAAATATACAGTGTGTATTTAAACAAGGTGGAGCAAAAGTAGGTTTACAGTTGTGCATATGGAAAATAATAATTAATAATAATAATACAAGAATAAACTGTATTTTGCATACTCATAGCTGTAGACCTACTTTTGCCCCACCCAGTATTATATTACCTTAGAGACCCAATATAGGCTAGGGTCCTCACCTCTTATACTGAGGACATGCTAAGTGTTGTGACTGAATGCATACAAATGGCACTGCAGTAAGTAATAAGGAACCACTAAAATTAGATTTAACCTGCCATACAGTGATATTTTTAATATCCTTGGTCCTTGGGATAATGACTACTTCATGTCAAGCTGTGACCTCTCCCTTGAGTGTTAGGTTGATATAGCCAACTGGATGCTGAATAGCTGTAATATGTTCCACAAACACCCCCACATATAATATATTTAAAACCAACTCACCTGCCTGGCTGGTGTGGCTCAGTGGTTGAGCGTCGACCCATGCACCAAGAGGTCACTGTTTGGATACCTGGTCAGGGCACATGCCCAGGTTGTGGGCCAAACCCCCAATGGGGGGGGGGGTCATGCAGGAGGTGGCCAACCAATGTTCCCTCTCATCGATGTTTCTATCTCTCCCTCTCCCTTTCTCTGTCTCTAAAAAAAAAAATTAATAAAGAAAAAAATAATAATAAAACCAAACTCATCACCCACCCCA
This sequence comes from Tadarida brasiliensis, assembly GCA_030848825.1. Classification (NCBI taxonomy): domain Eukaryota; kingdom Metazoa; phylum Chordata; class Mammalia; order Chiroptera; family Molossidae; genus Tadarida; species Tadarida brasiliensis. The sequence continues at coordinate 53,087,227 of CM061264.1, forward strand.
ATCCGCTTTTTCTCCGTTATCCAGTTCTCTGTTAATGTTACTATTATCCACACAGGCACTCAATGCAAAAATCCATTCTTCCCTCTGACTACCGTGTGCTGCTACCAAATTCTTCCAAATATACCTTCTAAATATGTCAGATCTGTTCTCTTCTCTCCAGTCCCATACAATCCTAATTTAGTCTCTTCTTCCTAGACTCCTTAAATCGCCTTCTAGTTGGTCTTCCCATGTCCACTGCCAGCACCATTCCCAAACCCATCCTCCACAAAGTAGCTTTAACAATCTGTCTAAACTGTAAATATTCCTACGTTACATTGACTTAAGATTCTTTGGTTGACCTAAGGTAGAGTGTGGGCTCCCTAACACAGCATTGAAAGTCCCACAATTGACCTCCACCTACACGTTCATTCCATCTACCCATCTCACCAGGGATGATTTGAACTTTTTTTTTTTTTTTTTTACATTTTTACATTTCTCTTTAGATAGAGCACGAGAGAGAGAGGAGGGAGAGAGAGGGGAAGAGAGAGAGAGGAACATCGATGTGAGAGACACACATTTAGTGGTTGCCACCCACACAACCCCAACCGGGGCCGGGGACAAACAGCAACCAAGGTACGTGCCCTTAGCGGGAACCGAACCTGGGACTCTCTAGTCCATGGGCTGATGCTCTAACCACTGAGCCAAACTGGCCAGGGCTGATTTGAACTTTTTATTTATTTATTTATTTATTTATTTTATTTATTTATTAATTTATATTACAGATGCTTCTCCCCCATTGACACCCTCCTCCCCCTCCCTCCCCATCCTGTCCACAGCTTTGTTGTCCGTGTCCATCAGTTATGCATACATGCATATAAGTTCTGTGGTTTATCCCTTCCCTCCCTGACCCCCTCCTCTGGGGATTGTCAGTCTGTACCCTACTTCCACGTCTCTGGAACTACTCTGTTCTTCAGACTGTTATGTTCATTATATTCCACAAATAAGTGAGATCATATGATATATGTCTTTCTCTGCTTGGCTTGTTTCGCTTAGGATAATACTTTCCAGGTCCCTCCATGTCGTCTCAAAGGATAAGAGATCTATCTTTCTTACAGCTGCATAGTACTCCATTGTGTATATGTACCACTGCTTTTTTATCCATTTCGTCTACTTATGGACATGTGGGCTGTTTCCAGATCTTAGCTATTGTAAATAGCGCTGCTATGAACATGGGGGTACATATATTCTTTCTGATTGGTGTTTCAGGCTTCTTAGGGTATATTCCTAGAAGTGGGATCACTGGGTCAAATGGCAATTCAATTTTTAATTTTTTGAGGTAACATCATAGTGTTTTCCATAGTGGCTGCATCAGTCTGCATTCCCACCAGCAGTGTACTAGAGTCCCCTTTTCTCCACACCCTCGCCAACACTTGTTGTTTGATGCTTTGTTGATGGCGGCCATTCTGACAGGTGTGACGTGATACCTCGTTTTAATTTGCATCTCTCTGATGATTCATGATGTTGAGCATTTCTTCATATGTCTCTTGGCCATTTGTATGTCCTGTCTGGGGAGGTGTCTATTTAGCTCCTCTGCCCATTTTTTAATTGGATTCTTTGTCTTCCTTTTGTTGAGTTGTATGAGCACTCTATATATTTTGGAAGTTAACCCCTTATCTGATGTATCATTGGCAATTATGCTCTCTCACACAGTGGGTTGCCTTTCCATTTTAATGGTTGTTTCTTTTGCTGTGCAGAAGCTTTTGAGTTTGATGTAGTCCCATGTGTTCATTTTTTCCTTTGTTTCTGTTACCTTAGGTGTATCAGTGAAAATTCTGCTGCATATGATGAATGAAATTTTGTTGCCTACATTTTCTTCTAGGATTTTTATGAATTCACGAGTCACATTTAAGTCTTTTATCTATTTTGAGTTTATTCTTGTGTATGGTATAAGATGATGGTCTAGTTTCATTTTTTTTGCATGTAGCTGTCCAATTTTCCCAACACCATTTATTAAAGAGGCTGTCTTTATTCCATTGTATGCTCTTGCCACCTTTGTCGAATATTAATTGAACATAATGTTTTGGGTCAATTTCTGGGTTCTCTGTTTTATTCCATTGATCTATGTGCCTGTTCTTGGCCAGTACCAGACTGTTTTGATTACAGTAGCTTTGTAGTATAATCTGATATCCAGTATTGTGATACTGCCTACTTTGTCTTTCTTTTTCAAGATTGCTGTGTCTATTCGAGGTCTTTTTTGGTTCCATATGAACTTTTGATGTATTTGTTCTAGTTCTGTGAAGTATGTCATTGGTATTTTGATGGGGATTGCATTGAATCTATAGATTGCTTTGGGTAGTATGGACATTTTAATGATGTTAATTCTTCCAATCCATGAACAAGGTATGTGCTTCCACTTTTTTGTATCTTCCTCTATTTCTTTTTTCAATGTCCTGTAGTTTTCTGAAAATAGGTCTTTTACTTCTTTGGTTGTTTATTCCTAGGTATCTTAATTTTTTTTGCTGCAACGGTAAATGGGATTGTTTTGTTTTGTTTTGTTTTTAGTTTCTCTTTCTGTGAGTTCATCATTGGTGTATAAGAATGCCATCGATTTCTTGACATTAATTTTGTATCCTGCTACTTTGCCAAATTCATTTATTAAGTCTAGTAGATTTTGATGGAGTCTTTAGGGTTTTCTATGTATAATATCATGTCATCTGCGAATAATGACCGTTTCACTTCCTCCTTTCCAATTTGGATCCCTTTTATTTTTTCTTCATGTCTGATTGCTGTGGCTAAGACTTCCAGTACTATGTTAAATAAGAGTGGCAAAAGTGGGCATCCTTCTCTTGTTCCTGTTCTTAAGGGAAATGCTTTTAGTTTTTTTCCATTGAGTAGGATGTTGGCTGTAGGTTTTTCATATATGGACTTTATTATGTTGAGATATGATCCCTCTATTCCCAAATTGCTGAGTGTTTTTATCAGAAATGGGTGCTGGATTTGTTGAATGCTTTTTTAGCATCCATTGATATGATCATATGATTTTTATCTTTTCTTTATGTGGTGTATCACATTTACTGATTTGCAAATATTGCACTAGCCTTGCATCCCTGGGATGAATCCCACCTGATCATGATGAATGATTTTTTTGATGTATTGCTGATCCAATTTGCTAGTATTTTGTTCAGGATTTTGGCATCTATGTTCATCAGGGATATTGGCCTGTAGTTTTCTTTCTTTGTAGTGTCTTTTTCTGGTTTTGGAATTAAATTATGCTGGCCTCATAAAACGAGTTTGGAAGTCTTCCTTTTTCTTGAATTTTTAGGAATAGTTTGAGGAGAATGGGTGTTAGTTCTTCTTTGAATGCTCGGTAAAACTCCCCCGTGAAGTCGTCCGGGCCTGGGCTTTTGTTTGCTGGGAGAGTCTTGATTACATCTTCAATTTCCTTCGTTGTTATTGGTCTGTTCAAGCTTTCTATCTCTTCCCAGTCCAGTTTTGGGAGACTATGTGTTTCTAGAAATTTGTCCATTTCACTTAGATTGTCCAATTTGTTGCTGTATAATTGTTCGTAATATTTATTAACAATCCTTTGTATTTCTGTGGTGTCAGTTATTATTTCTCCTCTTTCATTTCTGATTTTTTGTATTTGGGTTCTCTCTCTTTGTTTCTTGGTGAGTCTAGCTAAGGGTCCATCAATCTTGTTTATCTTTTCAAAGAACCAGCTCTTTGTTTCATTGATCCTTTGAATTGATTTTTTGGTCTCCATGTCGTTTATTTCTGCTCTGATCTTTACTGTTCCCTTCCTTCTACTCACTCTGGGGTTTGCTTTTTGTTTGTTTTCTAGGTCTTTAAGTTGTGAGGTTCGGTAGTAAATTAGAAAATTTTCTTGTTTCTTGAGGTGGGCCTGTAGTGCTATGAACTTCCCTCTCAGAACTGCTTTTGCTGCATCCCATAGATTTTGTGTTATTGTGTGTTCATTTTCATTGGTTTCCAGGAAGTATTTAATTTCTTCCTTAATCTCCATGGTAACTCATTCATTGTTCAATAACATGCTATTTAGCCTCCATGTTTTCAAATGTCCTTGCATGTTCTTGTTGAATTGATTTCTAGTTTCATGCCATTGTGATCTGAGAAGATGCTTGATATGATTTCAGTCTTCTTGAACTTGTAGAGACTTAGTTTGTGCCCTAATATGTGGTCTGTCTTTGAGAATGTTCCATGTACACTTGAGAAGAATGTGAATTCTGCAGTTTTGGGGTGTAATTCTCTGTAGATATCTATTAAATCCATTTGAGCTAGCGCTTCATTTAGAGTCTCTGTTTCCTTGTTTATTTTTTGTCTAGATGATCTATCCAGTGATGTCAGCAGGGTGTTGAAGTCCCCTGCTATGATTGTATTGCTGTCAATTTCTCCTTTGAAGTCCTCCAGACGATTTTTAATATACTTTGGTGCTCCTATATTGGGTGCATATATGTTTACCAAGGTTCTATCTTCCTGTTGGATAGAGCCTTTCAATATAATGTAGTGGCCTTCTTTGTCTCTAGTTATGGCCTTCATTTTGAAATCTAATTTATCAGATATGAGTATTGCTACCCCAGGTTTTTTTTTCCTTTCCGTTTGCTTGGAAGATTTTTTTCCATCCCTTTACTTTCAACCTATGTGAGTCTTTTGTTGTAAGGTGGGTCTCTTGTAAACAACATATGTGTGAGTCATGCTTTCTTATCCAGTCAGCTACTCTGTGTCTTTTTATCGGAGCATTCAAACCATTTACATTTAAGGTAATTATTGATATGTACTTATTTATTGCCATTTTTGTTAAATGTGGTTATATTTTTCTTCCTATTTATTCTACTAATTATAGCAGTCCTTTTAACATTTCTTGCAGTGCTGGATTGGTGCTAATATATTCCCTTAGCCTTTTTTTGTCTGGGAATTTCTTTACTTGACCTTCTATTTTGAATGATAGCCTTGCTGGATAGAGTAGTCTTGGATTCAGGTCCTTGTTTTTCATGATCTTGATTACTTCATGCCATTCCCTTCTGGTCTGTAGTGTTTCTGTTGAGAAGTCAGCTGATAGCCTTATGGGGGTTCCTTTGTAGGTAACCTGTTGCTTATCTCTTGCTGCCTTTAGAATTCTCTCTTTATCTTTAATTTTTGGCATTTAAATTATTATGTGTCTTGGTGTGGGCCTCTTTGGGTTCTTCTTGCTTGGGGCTCTCTGTGCTTCTTGAACTTGAATGCCTTCTTCCTTTGCCAAGTTAGGAAAGTTTTCTGTCACTATTTCTTCAAATATATTCTCTAACCCTTGCTCATTTTCTTCTTCTTCGGGGACCCCTATGATGAGAATATTATTACGTTTCCAACTGTCCCACAGTTCTCTTAAGCTGTCTTCCTGTTTTCTAATTGTTTTTTCCTTTTGGTTTTCTGATTGGTTTTTTTCTATCCTGTCTTCTAATTCACTGATCTAGTACTCAGCTTCCTCTACTCTGCTGGTTAGTCCTTCCAATGTGTTCTTTATTTCTGCTATGTCATTCTTCATTTCTTCTTGGTGGTTTTTCATGTCCAATTCATTGATTTTCAATGTTTCTATATCTTTACTCATGGTGTTGATGTCCTTACTCATGCTGTTGAGCTTCCTCAAGATCATGGCTCTGAACTCTACCTCTGATAACTTGCTTAACTGCATTTCATTTATCTCATCTTCGGTAGAGTTCTCTTGTTCTTTCATTTGGGATTTGTTTCTTTGTTTCACCATTTTGGCTGTCTCAGTGGGTTTTGGAGCCTGCCAAATTTTCCCTGTGGGTGTTGGTGTTCTGCTGTTTGTGGCTCCCTCTACTGGGTTTGGGTGAGCGTGGGAGGGCCCACGTTAAACACCACTGTCAAGTCTTAATTTCCTGGGTAGATTTGCAAGCCCAGGAAAGGTTCAGTTATCCTCTAGCATTTTGCTTGGAGGCTAGTAGTCTCAGTTACTCAGGGCCTTGGAATGTAGACCTCTGGTATTCTGTGTAAGAGGATTTCCAGAGGGTGGGACAGATGCTAGTTGTTAATGAGCCTCAATTTGCATTTCTTTGACTCACCTGGAAGGGGCTGAATCTCTGAGGGAGGGGCTGCTGGTTTTCCCCACAGCTCTGGGAAGGAGCAAGCTGGCCCCCCGTCCTGTGTGGCCAGGAAGGAGCAAGCTGGTCACCGACCTTTGTGGCCTCGACTCAGCAAAAACTCTAAGCGCCCTCCAAATCCTGGGTGTCCCCACAGAGTTCCAGTCCAGTCCACCCCCCCCTGCCAGAGCCCAAGGTGAGTGGCTGTAGCCAATTTAGTGCTCTGTTCCGGCCCTCTGCGCTGTGGAGCGGGCTTGGGACTTTAACCCTGAGGGCTCTGCTCACAGCTAAGATCGCTGCTGTATGTGGGCTCCCAGCCTCTGCAATCCTACCAGGATTGATTCAGTGTTCCTGGTTATATGGTCCTTTCCCATTGCTTTTCTGTTGCTTTTTTTTTTTTTTTTTTTTGATGATTTGTCTTTATTTTAGTTGTAATTCCCATTTGGTCCTGGGAAATGGTCTTTGTAGCTTCCTTTCACTCTACCGCCATTTTTTTTAATTGATTTGAACTTTTTAACCTTATGGTCTAGGTACTCAAATATGCAATGCTGTTTCATCATCTCTGTGACTCTATATTATTTTCTCTGCCTAAATCATCTTTTACACCTCTTTTACCTGGCTCAATCTTACTCATCAGTTAAAACTCAATTTAGTATTAAAAACATTTGACAGTTATATTAAAATATGTATGTAGTCTTAATATTTAAGCTATTAAATATTTTAAGCATGAAGAAAATAATGTGACCACAGTGTGCCCACCATGAGATTAAAGTGTTAACATTTATTATAAATATCACACTAGTTTTTTTATTTTAAATTTTTTTTCTTTATTGATTTTTAGAAAGGGAGGGAGAGATAGAAACATCGATGGGAGAGAACATCAATTAGCTGCCTCCTGCATGCCCCCACTGGAGATTGGGCCCAGGTTGCCCTAACCGGGAATCAAACCGGCAACCTCTTGGTGCATGGGTCGACACTCAACCACTGAGCTACACTGGCCGGTCACACTCCTTTTTTTTTAAATAAACAAAACATTACAGAAACTTGTAAATTCTCCATCCATTTCCACTTCCACTCAGAGTTAGTGTGTTTAAAATTTTAATGAAGTACTACTACATTGTACATATTGTTCTGCAAGTTATTCATTCCACATAAGGTTTCTGAAATTTGTCCTTGGTGATCAATTTGGATCTAATTGTACAAGCAAAGTACCAAATTCCCACTGCTTCATAGCTCTGCCATCACTTGGGGTTATTAGTTATTTTCATTGTTGGCCAATCAGATGGAAGGGTAGCTTGATGTTTAATTTATAGTTCCCTGACCACTAGAGGAGTTGGCTTTTTTTTCTTCTTCTTATTGGCAAGTGCAGAGGATCTTGCTCTACAGTTTGTCTTTTTTGGTGTACTTTTTATTTTGGATTGTTTGCTATGTATGTGGACACTAGTCCCTTGGTTAAATGGGTTACAAATATCATCTCCCAGTTGTGGCCTGTCTTTTCACTTTGCTTGAAATGCCATTTGCCATAGAGAAGTTGACATTTTAATGTACTAATATTTATCACTTCTCTTTATAGTCTTTTTATAGTTTACTTGAGAAAACTTTTCCTACCCTAATATCATAAAGATATTGTCTATATTTTCTTCCAAAGCTGTTAGTTTTACTTGTTACATTTAGGAATTTAATTCACTTGAAGCTTTTTATTTCTGTGCTATATAGGATCAAAATTCCATATGAATAGATGATTGTTTCAGCACAATTTATGAAATAATCTTTTGTTTCCCCACTAATTTATAATTATACCTCTTTTACACACACAAGACATTTTTTCAAACTCTCTGTCCTGCACCACTGGCTTATTTGCCCACCCCTATACCAATGGTACATTGTTCTAATCACTAAAACTTAATGCTGAGTTTTAATAGCTAATAATCTAAGTTCTCCGTTTTTTTCTTTTTCAAGTATGTCTTGCTGTTCTTAGCATTCAGTTCTTCCATATTTACTTTAGGTTCATCTTGTTGAGGTTCACAAACAATTTGTTAGAATTTTTTAAATTGGTTTGAATTTAAAGATCAAGATGGGAAGAATTGAAACTTTTGTGATAGTAAGTACTATAATCCACGAACATGGTATTAACCTTTATTTAGGTCTTACTTTGTCTCTTTCAATAAAGTTTTCAATTTTCCTTAAAGTCTTTTATAAATTTTATTAGAGTTATCTCTAAGTAGTTTAAGTTGCTAGTATTATAGATTATATTCTTTTTCAGAAAGTACTTTATCTAAATTTAGGTGATGCTATATAGAAATATTACTCGTTTTTTTGTGTTTGTTTTTAATTTTTTTTCTTTATTGAATTTTAGAGAGAGAGGAAAGGAGAAGGAGAGAGAGATAGAAACATCGATGAGAGAGAATATTGATTGGCCACCTCCTGCATGCCCCCCACTGGGGATCGGGCCCACAACCTGGGCATGTGCCCTGACCGGGAATGGAACCTGCAACCTCTGGGTGCATGGGTTGACGCTCAACCACTGAGCCATACCGGCCAGGTGTATTATTGGTTTTGATATCTTCATCTTACGTTCAGCCACAGTGCTAATTATAAGTTCTAACATATAACCAGAAGATTCTTTTTAATTTTTCTGTGTAAAAGCATATTAACCGAATATGACATTTTTATAAAGTTAAATCTTCTTGAGTCTCTTTTTCATAAGCTATAATTTTCTGGGAAATCATCTAGTTCATCATCCAGTTTGTCAATTTTAGTGTCAGGCATGGTCCTTAGGCTTCTCTTTATGTGTTTTATAAATCTCTACCATATCTTTGGCTGTTTCTTCCTTGGTATTTCTAGTTTGGTTTAATTGTGCTATCTATCTTTTACTTTTTTATCATCCATCATGCAGAGGTTTTCTACTCTACTAATTGTTTAAATATTCTCTTGGCTTATTTGTCTCTCTATTGGTTCGTTGTTGGTTTATTTTTCAATTATTAATTTCTACTTTATTACTTCCTACTGCAGCTATTTTTATTATGCCTCTTCTACTTCCTTGGAGTTTATTCAGTTGTTTTTATTATTTTAATATATTCTTTTGCCATCTGGTGTACTTTATTTATTTTCCTTTTTATTGAATGTATTGGGGTGACACTGATGAATAAAATTATACAGATTTCAGGTGCGCAATTCCACAACACATCATTTGTACAATGTATTGTGTGTTCACCACCCCAAGTCAAGCCTCCTTCCATCACCATACATCGCCCCATACCCTCCTCCACCATCCCCCACCAAGTCTCCCTGCAGTGATCACCACACTGTTGTCTGTATCTATGAGGTTTTTCTCTCTTTTATTTCTTTTTTACTCAATCCCCCACGCACATCCAGCCCCCTCCCACCCCACCCGACAGCGCTCAGTCTGCTTTCTATCTATGAGTCTGTCTGTATTTTGCTTGTTAGTTCATTTATGTTTAAAAATCTTTTGGTTATATTTTTATTGAGATATGTTGCAGACTATATGGTCTGGATGATACTAATTTCTCATTATTTATTGACTTTCACATTGTGACCAAATATATGGTCAATTTTTAAAATATAATTTGCTTCCTGTACTATAAATACATATTCTCTGATTATTGGGTACAGGCTAGGAATCCAGTAATTATGTACTTTATTCTCCATTACATTATAAACTATTTTTATTTTATTTTTATCTTTATTGTTGAGAGTATCACAGATGTCTCCCCTTTTTACCCCATTGCCCCCCTCCACTCAGTTCCCACCCTCCTCCAGGCCTTCACTGCACTGTTGTCTGTGACCATGAACAGTGCATATATGCATGTAAGTTCTTTGCTATAAACCTTTTAAAGACAAATACTATTTCTTAATTTTTGTATACTTAGTATATTGAAAACACTCAATGCTTAGAACATTTACCCACTTGGAACACTGAAGACACTAATGAACTGAAAAGAAATGAAATGGAAAATGAGATTTCAATCTCTAGTGTTCAGTAAAGATTCTATTCTTTCATAAAGATTCTATTGTTCCATTTTAAAAATAAGTACATTAACCTTGATCATTTTTAAAGAAAATTTCAGTCAATGTTCTGAAACTTTGAATATATATATATATATATATATATATATATATATAATCTATAGATAAATAAATAGACATCTCTATCTCTATATCTATATCATCTATATCTGTATCTATCTCTATCTATATGAGAGAGAGAGGGAGATAAATATTCACGATGCACGTAAATTAGCTTTCCTCTCTTAAGTCTTTCTGATTCCCAAATTGCATGCAGCAATCCATGGGTGAATGCATCAGTTTTCCATACCAGTGGATCTTTATCCTTTATTACTCAGATATTAATGCAATAGTGAAATAAAGACCTATGTCCATTTGAGATTAATGCATTTTATATAGTGCGATCTCTGAATAAATAGTCTCTGCTTGTTTATTGAGCTGATTCATGGTCATAGTGGAGTAAATTGTTTTATATGATAAAGCAAAATAATGAATGACAAGGTTTAATTAGGCAATGATTCATTTTTAAGTATGATTGTTGATTTGTCATAGTTCAGAGAGACTATGACACTATAATTAAAGGACTTTAATGAAAATGAATTAATGTGAAAGCCCTTCCTAATTCTGCAGCAATTAAGTGATTTTTCTCTCATCCTCTAAAACTTATTTCTATACAAGAATAGATTTTAAAAGCATCATAGTGGGCAAAATTACTATTGTGAGTTGTAATGAAAGGCAATCAGAGTTGAAGGCATTATTATGTGTTTTACCAGCTTGCCAATTATTCCTCCCCTTCCCCAAATGCATGCAAAACACTAAAGACAAACAATATCCTCAATTTCCAATAAAGAGAGGGAGTTTCTCCCAAATACATTTGAGAAAACAGATATGAGTAACCAGTTAGGTGATAAAAAAATATATATATTTTAAATGTTGAGCATATTAAGAATAGAGATTCTCGCCCTGGCGGGTTTGGCTCAGCGGTTAAAGTGTCGGCCCGCGGACCAGAGAGTCCCGGGTTCGGTTCCCACTAAGGGCACGTACCTCGGTTGCAGTTTGTCCCTAGCCCCAGTTGGGGTCGTGTGGGTGGCAACCACTTGATGTGTCTCTCTCACATCAATAGATGCATCTCTCTCTCTTCATCCCTCTCTCCCTCCTGCTCTATCTGAGGATAAATGCAAAAATGTCCTCAGGTGAGGATTCAAAAACAAAACAAAGAATAGAGATTCTATATATATTCACACACACACACACACACACACACACACACAGTTATATATATACATTATATACATATATAATGTATATTCATAGGGAAGTCTGTTTTAGGATGCCTTAGGTGGGTTGGGAGAAAATGTTACCATGCCTTTGTTCTCAATTAGCATTAAATATGCTCTTTGGTGTTTGACAAATCATTATCCCATTTGTTTAGAGCAAACCTTATTATTTTGCCCCATTAAATGCCTGATTTTCAGTACTCCTTAATGTGTTACTTATCTGAAAATCACTAATACTTCCCTCACCATATGACTACTTTCCTTTTCTACAGAATCTACTTTTGCCCGAGATTATAGTGTTACAATACCCTGGATTGACTCCCTCTATTTCTGTTACTGAACCTGATGGCAACACAGACTTGGTCTGTTCTACTGCCACCTTCTCAGCCTTGTGCCAGGTTTTAACTTTTTCAGATGTCTCTATCAGCAAATACAATCAACAAATAATGCTTATTTGTGTTACTAACACATTCCATGGGGGATAGAGTTTACAATCAGGCAATATATCTAAATATAAGGAAGAAAGAAATTACTCTCACCCCCTCATCTTTCTGAAGTCTGTGTTGGGCTGTCACCTAGACTGATAAATGTCCCTAGGGTCACAGCAGTCTTTTCTGGGCTGAGTGATTAAGCTGTCTTCGGTGTCTCTGTAAACCCTAGAAAATGGTAAGAGAACAAAATTGAACTGGTATTGAAGCATTATGAGCCCTCTCTCTAACAGGCCATACTCCTTCTGTTTCAGTGTCAACTTGAAAACTCCATGAGAACTGCTACACATTAGTTACATTGTTTCTAGAGCCACAATAGACACTATCCAAGTATAGGCATAGTAAGTTCTCAATAAAGTGGTTGATTGGTAATGAAAGAAAAAATCATTAGTCAAATATGAAGTAAAATTATTAAATAGTGTATTTCACATAATAGTGAATTCTATGTTTGCTGTTGAATCAGAGGGAGTGTGGGGAAAGGAATCTGGTGTCATTTTAACTCTATTTGACTATGATTCATTCCTCTGTGAATGAACTTGTTAGTCAAGGTCATAAAGACATCTCAAAATTTTCTCTAGACATGTTTTTAAGGCAGAGTCTGTTGTATAACTGTCTCAAATTATTTATTACTTTACCTTCATTGGGGTTTTTCTTCTTTACAATGCCACTAAAGTAGGCAGAATCTTGCAGGAGACCTGTAGCTCTTTTTGCTTATACTGAGTTCTTAGCTCCCTTCACTGGGGTGCTTAGGTAAAGACAACCATTCCAGTCCATTTCTTCTCCTCCTTCTTCTCCTCTTCCTCTTCCCCCTCCCTCCTCCTCCTCCTCCTTCTCCTCCTTCTCCTTCTTCCTCCCTCTCTTTTCCCCCTCCCTCCTTAAGATATGACCGATCTGTACAGTTTCTCCCAACCTTGCAACCTAATTGCTGGATGCTTTTGCTTCCTCCTATACAACAGATTTCCCCTCTGAAATCCCCCTGTAACCAGTACTTACTCTTCAGTACACGATTGTCCCAAATACCAAATATCTTTGGGGAATGTGGGCTAATAAGCAAAAAAAGCATTCTAGCTTATCCTTTTAAACATTAAAAAAGTTATTTTATGTGAATCATTCTGAATGGAAATTAATTTTTAAATGTTTTATATCGCATTATTTTTGTTAAATGAGTGTAATTAATGCAATTTAACTTTTCCAGGTTGACTTGAGTTCGTCATAGGTTATGTTTTTAAACTTTTAAAAATAATTGTAGCTGCTTACCTCTGCATAAAATAGATTGGTATAATTGAAGAATTCTGGTGTTAATGTCATTGTTTTCCCATCATCACCTTTATTATCAGACTATCCATTGTAATTTCTTCCTACTGACACTCTGCGTATTTTGAGAAGCCCCTCCTTTCTACTTGTTTCTTCTAATAGCTATCTGTTGTACTATATATAAAGAGTACAAAGATTCATATACAAATACCTACCTGACATCTCCCCTTTGAATCTAACAGAATCTCAAATAACGCATGTCCAAACTTGAACTCTTCTCTACAAAACCTATTTCACATACTGCTTTTCCCATGTGAGTTAAGGGCAAACCCTTCATTCAAGTTGCTCGGGACAGAAAACCTGAAATCATTCTTGATTTCTTTTTTTTCTTTTACACTTCTCATCAACTTCACCAGAGAATCCTATTGGTCTTGCATTCAACACTTCCGGATTCCATTCACTTCTCATTCCTCCATTGAGCCCACCCAGTCAGGCCATTTTTTCACACTGTATTTTCATACTCTCTTCTTGATTTACTACAATAGCCTCTAATTGGCCGCCCTCTTAGAAAGGCCACCCTACACAGGAGACAGAGTGATTATCTCAAATTATAAATCACACCATATCACACTTCAAAGTCTCTCTATTTTATTCAGAGTAAAAAGCAAAACTTTTGCAATGGCCTCAGAGGCGCTACATGAGCTGACATTCTGATCTTCCCTGCCGCACACACCCCTTTTACCTCTCTGACCTAATTTTTTGCTACTCTTCTCCTTCTCATCGTGTTCTAGCAACACTGACCTCCTTGCTATTCTTAGAATACACCAGGCACACCTTAGCTTGATAGCACTTTCACTGTTTATTTCTTCTGCCTGAAATGCTCTTACTTTCCACCCTCAGACATGCAGACATCTGTATCCCTGTCTCCCTCACCTTCTTCATGTCTTGGCTCAGATGCCATCTTCCCAATCAATGTGGCTTACCCTAACCACTCTAGTTAACGTTGAAATTCCCAGGCGTTTCTAACTCATTTTTGTTCTGCTCTAATTACCTTTTTCTGGAGCATGTCTCATTGAGAAAATAATATATATAATCTCCATGGTTTATTATATGTATTCCTCTGCTACAATAAAAGCTGCACAAATGAAGAGAAAGTATCTATTTTTCACACTGTATTTTCAATGTCTGGTACAGTTCCTAACACAGGGTAGGAACTGTACCAAATATTTGTTGAATGTATGAATGACTTCCCTTTTAGGGACCTTATAATTAAAGTTAGCTACTGAAATATAAGAGAGCCATTCATATAGGACAAGATGATAAAGCAGTGATTCCTCAATTGAAAACCACATATTGTGTTTCATTTTTTTAAATCGTATTTAATTTTATATAGATAAAATTTTAAATGCTAGGCATTAAGAAGAGAGAGCCATGTGTACTAAAATAGTTGAATGAATTTTCATGCAGATGATAGAATTCATATTTATTTATATGGATGATATTTAGACTCAGAATTTAGATGAGAGAGTGGATGGAGACTGGTAAAAATTATAGCACATTAAACTAATATATTCAGAAGATGAGATTACAAAACAGCATAGATGTTATGGAAGTGTTTACACTTAGGTTTGCCTTTTTTAGGATCTTCTATTTGTGATCACAGGGATCAATGTTGCTGTTGCTGTTGTTGGGCTCTGTATTTGATAATGACAAAATTATTTGGTACATTTAGTTTCCACATTTACCTATTGCATTGGGAAAAGTATATTTTCACACTATGATATCAACTTAAAATCAGCTTAAAGCCTAACAGATTTTAAATGACACTTTAGTTTTGGTTTTTATTTTTACATCAATAATCTTTTTTTATAATTAAATAAGGTTGAATACTATGTTAATTACTGACTTAAAATCCTGTCAATACTTGTTTGTCTACATTAGTAATCAACAGTGTTGTCCAAGTGCAAACAATTAACTGAATATACTAAAACCTAAATTTAGCCATGACTTTCAACTTTGCCCATGCTCAGCAGGGAAGGTTCATGTTGGACTGATTTCATGATTCTTCCCTCTCCCTTCTGCACAGCAGTGAAATGGTCAAAGGGAGGCAGCAGGAAAGAGAACAAGAAAGAAAATCCCACAAAGTGAAGTAGTTCTTGAATAATTAAAAGTTGAATAGGAACTTTTTCAACCTATTTTTTTGTTTTTAAAGAGAAGGGCAAAGAAAATCAGATATAATAGTCTCTTATGTCACCCAGCTGGTGTGGTTCAGTGGATTGAGTGTCAGACCATGGACTGAGAGGTCTCGGTTCGATTCTTGGTCAGGGCATATGCCCTGTGGGGGTGTGGAGGAGGCAGCCGATCCATGTTTCTCTCTCACATTGATGTTTCAAAAATTTAAAAACAGAGTCTCTTACATCTTTTCTTCTTCATTATACTAATATTTTGTTAATGCAATCATGAATAATTCCATTGCATTAGAAGCTTTGTTTCTAAGCTATTTTAAGTTTTGAATGCAGAAATGGTATCTCTCATTTGACAGTATTTCTGTGGACATATTCAAAATAGATTTTGTGGTAGTTAGTGTAGTAAACACATTGGTAAAATATTACCACAGTGTCCTAATTCAGATGCTAAACATTTATTGATGTCATCTGCCATTTGTGAATAGGGCAGTTGTCCATTTTTTAGATTAAATATACCATTTTGCCTATCAAACACAGTGCTTTATGTGCAGCTATTTTAAAATACAGCCCTTACTCTTTGTTCAGCCTAGGTTTGAATCTGGTCTGACTGTAATGAGCATGACTCTCCAGGGATTCCCAAAGGAAGTGAAATAGCGATGCCCTTAAGTAAGGGCCTGTGTTAGAACGCCTGTGGACGCGTCAACTGCGAAACAGGATTAGGACTTGATTGTGTGGTCTACGAATCCTGGATCCTGTTTCCTTCAGTAAACACAAGTTAAAACTGTTGGAATAAGATATATTGTTAAAGTAAAAGATACTTATCTCCCTATTTCTGGATAAATAAATTTGAAAATCAGTACAAATTCCATCTTGGAAAATGTCTATGTATGTGTATTTAATATATAATTAAATACACACACACACACACACACACACACACACACACACACACACATATATATATATAATCTTTTCTATTGTATGAAGACACTGTGTTTCAGAAGATCTGACAGACCAATCTCAAAGATTAGTAATAAAAAAGGAACAATAAACTCTAACATCATTTTAATAGGAAGTAACATAATGGGGTAAAGAGGAACAAGAGATATGATGTTAAAAAATTGAATTAAATCTCACCTATATCCATTTCCATCTATAAACATTCACTAAGTATTTAAATAAGTCACTTAATTCTTGTAAATGTGTGGTTTTCATCCATAAAATGAAAATAATATTGCTTAATATATCTTCCTCACAAGATTATCAGGAGAATTAGATTATTTTACACACTGGCTTAGAGAAGCCTAAGTTGCCTTTCCTCTTATTAATACATGAATTTTATCTAGTATTTATTAGGTACTTATTAAGTACCAGACATGATTCTAAGTACTTTACTTTAATACCATCTACTACTTAGACCTTTAATTTAGGCAAGAAATTAGTGAGTGAGTGATGCTTGAATATTATAATGTCTGTCTAAGATTACATGGCTAGTTAAATGATTATATATGATACTAAGTCACCCTTCTAACCTGTGCTTGTATCTACTGTACTATCCTGCCTCTCCATGTTTGGACTGAACTATAAGATGAGGTTATGCTCTAAGAACTTTTCCTATATTCTAAATCCCATAAAGTTCCCCTGACACCTATTTTTCCAAATGTGTTTCAGCTTTCATCAGCAAATTAAGATAGCTATAACCTCAGCAAAAATATAAAAATATTGCTCAGCACAAACTAGTTATATATTTACATTATATGTATAAATATGCATATTCATACATATATTTGTATAATTTACTCCCCATCTGCAAGAGCATTTATGTCAGCTACTATAGTGATTAAATATTGGGCTAGTCTTTCATCACGCTAATTCCTACTTCTTTGCTGTGTTTCCCTAAGTAGATAAATTTTACAAGTTTATACCTCAAGCCAGCTCATTTTGACCTAATTGTTGGTTCCATTTTGGCTGATACCCTCTGCTTGTATTTATTTCTAATAACTATAGATAACATTTATGTAGCACTTTCTGCCTATTGCTTTCTCTTTCTCTTTCAATCCTCACTGCAACTCTCTGATGAAACCATTCATAAAATCAACATTTTTAAGAGTAAAAAACTAGGACATTGTCCATTTAAATGACTTGCGTAAGGTTACCCAACCAGTTTGAGTAATAAGTTTGGGATTCCATCTTAATCCAATAGACTCTTCTCTGAACAATTTTAAGTTTAAACTGTGAACAACATAATACAAGTTTTAGAAAAATAATGTAGCAGCATTTTAAACACAGCAGGGAATTCCATTTTCAGTAGGAGATAAGGAGATACAGTCTTTTCCTTAATATCATGTTTTATTTTGCTCTGCTTTCATATATTGCTTTACACATAATTTCAGGAAATATCATTCTAAGGCAGTGTGGACAGAAGGCAGCAGGCACACCAGGGTGTAATGAGCCCAGTTTGGTGACTGAGCAGAAAAAGCTAAAGGGAGGGAAGAAGAAGCCTTGCTCCCTATTGGTTGCAGATATCCAAAGTAAATATGAATACTAAGGAAAATGTTGAGGATAGTTTAAGGTTCAGCTTATTGACTTCCTTGCCATTCTGTTAATGTCTAGTTAATGAGGGCAGCTGTAGGTGTTATGGCTTTCAAAAAAAAAGGGGGGGAATTGGTTCTTTCTCATTCAATTCATATATAATGGAGCTCCTAAAATTCCTTTGGCTCTTATTAAGAAGGCAAAATGCTTTAGCAATAAGTTTAGGACAGCGCAGTTTCTGATGAACTTTCACATAGGCAAGAATGGTATGAGAAATGTCCCCATACCCTCTTTCCTACCCCTACTTTACACCGAATAAACCACCTGCCTTGGTTTGGCTGCCCTCCTGGCTACCTCACTGGGCCTCCAGGTCCTGCGGCCATATGGTCTAAGACAGCGGAATCTAGGAAGGTGGAGGGTTTTCTTTCCTAAGTATCTATCATCAAAAAGTTCAACTAAATTCTACCACAAAATGTTTCTCATTCTTCTGTCAGATCTGAAGCACTAAAGAGGACTAGTATTTTATGGACATTTTTATATCCTTAATAACAGCTTCAAAAATGGAGAGCAGGTAGGACGGCAGACATATAGGAATGGCACCATACAGCTGTTTTTTCTTCTAACGTTTGCAGGAGCTACTAGAGTTGATTCATTTATATCAATTGACTGAAATGCCCTCCCCATCTTTTATTCCTGACACTCCACTCACATTTAGGGTTAGGTTTTGCAGTTTACTGATGTTCAGTAGGAAGAACTTGTGTTTTTGTCACACAGCCAGCAGCACAGCTGTGGAGGCTGATCCCTCAGAGCCTCCAGAGACGACCCCTGAGGGGCTGCTCGCCTCTTCACCTGTCAGACAGGTGCAGAGCTGCTCTCTGTGCCAACAAGGAAGAATTGCCTAAGATTCGTTAGAGCCTGATATTAGGTTGGGAATATCTATTGGTTTTATGATTTGTCCTTAGGTGTTTTTCAGAGGTGTATGTTCAATCTTCCCAACCTTATAAAATGAAGGGAGCAAAGATTGTATCATCTGTTTTCTTATATCTGCCGATTTCCCCTTTCTCCAGTAGCAGTACTCTCATAACTATATAAATCCAATCTATTTTTATTTCTTTAGACATGTAAAAAGTCAATATCTGTCTTATACCAAATATACAGTTGTCCTCAGTTTTATATCCAATTTCCAATCATTTCCACGAGAAAATACTTATTTAAATTCTTATTTTTAAAATGTATATAGATATATGATGCAAATATATAACATTATTATTTTTACTTAAATAATAATATCCATTAGTATTTATACTGTATATTGAATAAATTATTTTAATATTAGAATTATAGCTTAGAGAATTTTTACTGGAACATTTTCATGTTTTTTTGTTTGTTTGTTTGTTTTTTACATTTTAGGTGTACAAGAATTTCCAGAGAACATAAAGTGCTGTAAGTGTTTAACAATTATTGAAGCCAGTGTCAATCCCATTTCTAAGTGAGTATGAGTGATTTCATTTTATTTATTTTATGTTTCCAATGGAATAATGTACCAAAAATGAAGGAAATTTACATAATAAATTAATTTTAAATGCTGCACTTAAAATCCAATTCAATAGACTGATGGGGGAAGGAATAATCAAATCAGAATAATTCAACAAAAGGTGATTAAAAGCATTGCTGAGTAACAATGAAGGCCTGATCGGTGCCAGTGGGCATTACTTTGAAGCAAACGGAGTCATTATTTTTCTGTGGCTCTTAGGCAACATTCCAGGGGAGAACACTGAAACTAAAGAAAAAAGTTTTTAGTTATGGTCATTATGGAAAACTAGCATCAAGTATCTGATGAAAGTTCAAGAACATTCAAGAATTTCATGAAAATAGCTAATCATGAACTTCAGGCTGGAAAAGGAATTAACTATGACCAGAAAAGGCAGTATTTGTGCACCAGAGATTATGGGAAAAGCAAAAAGACAATTCTACGAGGATAGCAGAATGGAAGAAATGGGTGGTGAAGATGCCGAGATCAGACATAGGGTATTTGTGGTTCATGATTTCTTATTAGAGAAATGCCATGGGAAAATGAGACCCATCGGGTGACCATGTTGGCGAATTGGTTATGTCATAGTGATAGAGTGGACCGTGGATCAAACGGCCTTTAAACCATGAAGTGAATGGATTGGATGAGCCGTAGACCTCCATGTTAAGAGTCACGTAACAATGGAAGTGAACTTACAATCTGGAAAGGCTATTGACAGTTAAAGTAATATTTGGAAGATGTTGAAACACATCAGTGAATTGGGATGCAGATGATGAATTTCAGAGTAAGACTGGCATTATAATTATACAAAAACTGAAAGTAGGATTTGAGAAAACTTTCTCAGTCCTTTGTCCACATGATGTTGGAGAGACTGAGAAAAACCAAAGCCCGCTGAAAAGTCATTTCATAAATGAAGTGTTTTTAGAAGACAAAAGGAAGTCTATCCAAGGAAATTTGAAGGAAAATTCTCTACCAACTGAGGAGAGGAGGAAGTGTGGAGGATGGTTTCTCTGTGGATCATGAGAAGAGGCTGTAGATGAGAATAGGAATGGAATGGAATATATTTAAAAAAAAAAAAAAAAAAAAGGAGATTGAAGTTTAGAGAAAGAAATTTACACCAATGTGTTATTAGAGTTTCCTTTGTCCCTCATCTTTCTCAGAATTTGGTACTATCAGTTGTGTGTGTGTGTGTGTGTGTGTGTGTGTGTCCATTCGGCCAGTCTAGTGGATGTAGTATCTCATGGTGGTACCTCACAGTAGTTTTAATTTACATTTTTAATCTCTAAGTATCATCTGTCCATGTACTTATTTATTTACAATCTGTATAACTTTTTAAGTAAAAGTTCAGGTTTTTTGTTCATTTATGTTTACTTGTCTTTTTATAAATGATTTATTAAATTTTTTTCATATATTCTGGCTGAAAGACCTTTATCAGATACTTGTTTGCACATAATTGCTCCTATTCTGTGACTTACCTTTCCATTTTCTAGATAGTGGTTTTCAAAGAGGAGACACTTTTAATTTTGAAGAAGTCCTATTTATACAATTTTTAATGGCTTATGTTTCAAGTTCCTATGTTAGTGAACTTTGCTAAATTCATAGTCATAAAGATTTTCTCCTGTTTTCCTCTGGAACTTCTATAGCTTAGGTTTCACACTGAGGTTTATGATCCATTTACACCTGAATTTCACATATAGGCAAAGTGTGAGGGTCATGTTTTGTTTTGTTGGTTGGTTGGTTTGCATATGGTTTCCAATTGTTCCAGTACTGTTTGTTGAGAACATTATCCTTACTTCATAAAATCACCTGAGCACCTTTTAATAAATCAGTTGATCACATGTGTGTGGTTCCATTTCTGAATTCCCTGTTTTATAAATTGATCTATATGCCATCTTCTTACATCAATTCTATATATTCTTTCAATTACTATTGCTTTATAGTAATTCATACAATCAGGAAATGTGAATCCTTCAACGTTGTTCCTCTTTATCAAAATATTTGGGATATTCTGTGCCCTTTGATTTTTCATATAAATTTTATAATCAGCTTGCCAATATCTACAAAAATAAAAAAATCCTTCTGGAATTTTGGTAGAGATTGCACTGAATCTGTAGATCAATTGGGGCAGAATTGTTGTCTCAGAAATACTGAATATGCCTACCCCTAAGCATAGTTATCTATATACCTATTTAGATCTTAAAAAATTATTTTGTTGATATTTTATAGATTTTAGCATATAAATCTTGTACATATTTTGTTCATTTTATTCCAAGTATTATATGTTTTCTGGTGCAATTGCAAATGATTTTTCTATTATTCATTTGTTTATTGCTGCTATATAGAAATACAATTAATTTTAAAATATGGACCTTTTGTCCTGTAACCTCACTAAATTTACTAATTAGTTCTAGTAGATATTTTATAGATTTGAGGTTTTTACCTAGGTAGACTATAATGTCACCTGTGAATAAAGACAATTTTGTTTTATCCTTTCAATCTGCATGCCTTTTTAAATTTATTTTTCTTGATTTATTATCCTGGCTAACACCTACTGTACAATGTTGACTAGAAGGGGTGAAAAGAGATACCTTGTTTCCAGACTTAGGGAGAAAGCATTAGGCTTTCATCATTATGTGTGACTGTTACTTGTTTTTTCATACATGCCCTTCACCAGGTTAAGGAAATTTTCAATAACCAGTCCTTCACTTCCTTTTAAGCAGGGTCCTCAAAGTTTAGACTTCTACTTTACATTCTTTTCAAGGAAATCTAAGCTTTCTTTGTGATGTTTTTTAACAGTATTCAGCCTCTGGCCACTGCCTGGTTCCAAAGCCACTTCACATGTTTAGGTGTTTATTACAGCAGAATCGCCATTCCAGAAACCAAAATCTGTGTTAGTTTTCTAATGCTGTATAAGAAATTATCATTAGCTAAGTGGCTCAAAACAACACTATTTATTATCTCTCAATGTCCGTGAGTCATGAATCTGGCCATGGTTCAGCTGGGTTCCCTGCTTCAGAGTTTCATGAGGCTGCAATCAAGGCATTAGTCAAACTGTATTCTCTTCTGAAGGCTCAACTGGAGAAGAATTCACTTTCAAGCTCACTCAGGGTATTGGCAGAATTCCTATGCTTGTCATAAAGTGAGAGACCCAGCGTTTTGCTAGCTGTCAGCTGAGGGCCACTTTGGGATCCTAGAAGCTGGTACAGTTCCCAGACATGTGACTGTCTCCATAGACAGTTCACAACAAAGCAGCTTGTTTCTTCAAGGCCCACAGCTGAACATAGTAAGTCTCCTAGTAAGATGGAGTCATATACTGTTAAGTTATGGGAATGATATATTGTATTTGCCACATTCCACTGATCAGAAGTAAGTCACAAGTCCTACCACACACAAAGGGAGAGGATTATACAAGGGCATGAACATCAAGAAGTGAAGGTCTTAGGGCTCCCTTGGAATCTGTCCACCATGTTTGATATCTGGTTTGCTGAGATTTTTTTTTTTATTGCCAATGGATGTTGAATTATTACAAAGCTTTTTTTAAGCATCTACTGACATGATGATACAGTTTTTCTTTTGCAATTTAATGATATGTTTAGTTACATTGATTGGTTTTTGAATATCAATTTAACTTTGCTTTCCAGGTATACAGTCTACTTGGTCATGAATTATCACTCTTTTTATAAATTAATGGCTTTGATGTGCTAATATTTTTAAAAGAATTTTCTCATGAAGCATATTAGTCTGAACTTTCTTTTCTTATAATGTCTTTGTCTGATTTTGGTATCAGGGTAAAACTGCCTTTATAAAAGTAGTTGGGTTATGTTCCTTTCTATCTTTTATGGAAGTTTTTTATAGAATTGGAATTATTTCTTCCTTAAATATTGGCAGAATTTGCCAATGCAGCCATCTGGGCCTAAAGGTTTCTTCATGGGAAAGATTTTAATTACAAATTTAATTTCCATAATAACTATAGGGCTATTCCAATTATCTGTTTTTCTTGAGTGATCATTGGTAGTTTGTGCTTTCCAGGAATTTGTACATCTCATGTAAGTTTCCAAATTTATTGACATCTCAATTTTCATAGTATTCTTTATTAGCTCTTTAATATCCGTGGGTTCTCTAGTGGTGCTCTCTCTTTAGTCCTGGTATCAGCAATCTGTGTCTTCATTCTTTTTCTTTTCTTTTTTTAATTTATCAGTCTGACTAGAGGTTTATCAAATTTATTGCTCTTTCCATAAAACCAGATTTGGTTTTCATTGACTCTTTTAATCTGCTTCTTTTCTGCTCATTTTATTTCACCCAAGTAATCTACAAAGAAGTAAGTCATAAAAACCCTGGAATACAAAAGTTATAGTTTTGAGTGTTTTCATCATAGTTTTAGTTTTAGATATGAAATTTATAGTATAGTCTGAATGCCTTAACCAAGTCATTGGTGAAAATTACCACAGTAAAATTAAAAACAACTACTCAATGAGAAAAACATGGACCAACATTTATTGAGAACTTGTTATGTCTCAGGCTTTTAGGTCCATTATTTCATTTTCATCTTTTTGTTTGTTTGTTTTGTTTTTTTATCCTCACATGAGGACATTTTTGCATTTATCTTCAGATAGAGCAGGAGGGAGAGAGGGAGGAAGAAACATCGATGTGAGAGAGACACACCAACTGGTTGCTACCCACACAACCCCAACCAGGGCAGGGACAAACTGCAACCGAGGTATGCGCCCTTAGCGGGAACCGAACCCGAGTCTCTCTGGTTCACAGGCCAACACTCTAACTGTTGAGCCAAACTGGCCAGGGCTTCACTTTTATCTTCACAGCAGCCTTAAGAAGTAGATAAATCTTATCTACATACTTTTTTATAAATGAAAACACATGAAGATACTATTTGAATCCCTAGGTTCCTTTCACTATATTTCACAAAGTCCAAAGAAACACTTTAGTTTTGGTCTAAATTAAAAGATACATTTTGAAATATTCTTAAAATGCATTGAAAAGGAAATTGCAAATAAATTATGGCGCATTGACTGGATAGATACAAATATTAAATAGAAAGTAACCAAATGGCTCTGTTTACTCAAGTCATCCTAGTTTACACCTCTTGATGAGGCATGATTAATAATAGCTCCCTTTTAGCTCTCAAAAATGTCCTACTTTGAATGATAGATTATGTAGTCACTGTGGTTATACAACAAAATTAAAAGATAATTACAAAATAAAGGGAGAAATCATGATACAAGTTTGCAGCAACATGAAAACAATTAAATTAGATTAGAAATACATGAAATGGTAATGATGGTTGTATTAGGTGGAATTGTGAGCAGAATTTTTCTCTTTATGTTCCAAACCTTCTGTAATATTGTTATATTGATTTTATAAATTTAAGTTGTATGAATTTAAAGATTTCGATGTAAAATATCTTTCCAGTAGAGTAAAAGATTTTACAGTGGCTTCTTAATCACAACATATAAAGCCTGTAATTTAATTTGGTCTAACTATTCTAGTGGAGGTCAGATGCTTGTAACATATTTTCTAAAGTAAATGGAATTAGAAAAGAAAATGTTGAAATAAGAATATGTGCAGTCTATATTAATTTGCCTATTCCAACAATAAAAGCAGCATTAATAAAAATATTTAAATTAATATTATTAAAATAAGGACACATAATATGAAGAAAACCTAGAACAATTCCCTAAATGATGGGTGCCTAACTCTACTGAATGTTGACTTTCAAAAGGAGAGACCCTAGAACTAACTCTAAGCATAGACCTAAGGAAATTCTCACCCACAAGGTACATTGTCCCTGGTGGACTTCAATATGACTGTAGTAATGGAACATCTGTGGAAGAAAGGTGTGTACGGAAGAAAAATAGAAAGCATGGAGAATGGGGTGTAGAGAAACAAACTACTGTGCATCCATTCCTATCCAGAAAGATAGCATGTCCAAGCCATGGATAGATCTGGCCTCACCCTGGCCTACATGCCTTCTCCATAAAGATTATCTACATCCTCTCTCTCTAAGCCCCTACTCACTAAGCAGCCTTTTAATTTGCTCTTTCAGATACCTTGATATGCAGAGAGTAACCTTGACTGAAAAATGAGATATTCAGCAATCTTGTCTTATGTTGATCTTTCTTGCTAGTGTCTGAGTATTTTAATATATTTAAATAATCAGTTTTAGAATTATTCCAGCCTATCTGGTATTTCACTCATTCAATCAGCATTTATTAGGTGCTATTATCAAATTTTTAAAATATAAGTGGTTATCACTAATCATCAGAGAGATGCAAATTAAAACAACAATGAGGTATCACCTCACACCTGTCAGAACAGCCACCATCAAAAAAGCGTCAAACAACAAGTGTTGGCGAGGGTGTGGAGAAAAGGGGACTCTAGTACACTGCTGGTGGGAATGCAGACTGGTGCAGCAACTGTGGAAAACACTATGGTGTTACCTCAAAAAATTAAAAATTGAATTATCATTTGACCCAGTGATCCCACTTCTAGGAATATACCCTAAGAAGCCTGAAACACCAATCAGAAAGAATATATGTACCCCCATGTTCATAGCAGCTAAGATCTGGAAACAGCCCAAGTGTCCATCAGTAGACAAGTGGATAAAAAAGCAGTGGTACATGTACACAATGGAGTACTATGCAGCTGTAAGAAAGAAAGATCCCTTATCCTTTGAGACGACATGGGAGGACCTGGAAACTATTATCCTAAGCGAAACAAGCCAAGCAGAGAAAGACAAATATCATATGATCTCACTTATTTGTGGAATATAATGAACATAACAGTCTGAGGAACAGGGTAGTCCCAGAGACATGGAAGTAGGGTACAGACTGACAATTGCCAGAAGAGGGGGTGGGGGAGGGGAGCGATGAACCACAGAACTTATACGCATGTACTCATAACCAATGGACTTGGACAACAAAACTGGGGATGGGGCAGGGAGGGAGTTGGAGGAGGGTGTCAATGGGGGAAAAAGGAGAAACATCTGTAACAAAAGTAAATTAATAATAAAAAATATATAAGTGGTTAAAAAAATAAATTAATTAATTAATATTATTGTTAATATTAAAAGATCAGAATAAAAACAATACTATACCATATAAAAGTAAAATGATTACTCTCATTTACTGAGTTCTTAACTGTGGGGCAGATTATCATTAATCAGTAGAACAACTTTTGAAGTAGATTTTAGCATTATCATTTAAAAAATGAGAAAACTGAGTCTTACAAAGATTTGAAAAAGTCATAGAGATAATAATTGAAAGAACTATGAGTCAAACCCAGGTTTTTTACATCAATGCCCATGTGCTCAGCTGCTAAATCATATGGTGTCTGGTTCTATTATCTTTTCTTTGTTGTAGTTTGAGTATATCACTTTTAAATTAAGAAATTAATAAAATAAAAGTGTTTTCCTGGCAGAGAGAGAATTATTTACCAATATGTATAAAACACCTATTCTTTGAATGTTTTAATAAATCAGTCAAATGTGGAAAACTGCCAGTTATTTTAGGATAGTAAAATCATTTCATTATTGGGAGCCCCTTAGCTTAGTGTAAAATGTTGGATTTCATTGAATAGCTTGGAGGAGGATGAAGACAACCCATGACTGTCATCTACACCATTTATTTATCTTGCTGGGGAATATCTTGTTTCTTGCACTCCTTGGATATTCCTCTGGAAATGGTAATGTTGACAAATGGGGCCGTTTTCTCTACAAGAAGCTACAAATTTGTACCATAAAATTAGAAATAAATAAAATTGACTATCTTCTTTAGCAGACCTACTGTCTTTGTTTTTGCAAATAATATGTTTCAAAGTACAAAACTAAATCATTGAGGAGATTATACAATTCCTTGTCTTTAAGGAATTTATAATTTATACCAGGAACAGAAAGTTCTCAATACTTGGACAAAAACATAATTGGTGTAAGTATGTTGCTAAATCTATGAATAGAATTCTATGAGGAAAGTTAGGAAGAACACATTAATTTTGAATCTAAGTTCAGAGTAACCATTCAATATATTCTTGTTGAAGTGAATTGAAATAAACAATGCATGTGGTGTTAAATAAAACATACTATACAAATGTATCCTTTAACTCTATATTTTTAAAAAGAGAATGGTTCAGTATAAAATGTCAATTCATCTTTGTTTATAACCAGGCTAAAAAATAACCTTACTTTGTATTATGGTTTCTCATATAATTTATTTTTGGCAGTCCAATTTTGCAATTGCAGTCTGCACAATGTGGTCAACTCTTAAATCTTCAAAGAAATGTTGTGTATAAGAAGGCAGATTTTTTACAGTATAATTTTTGCCAGAGAAGCAGCAATTAAGAAATATTGTTTGATCAAAGGAGTAGTACAACGTAATACCATTTAGTGCTTACATATGCTGAACTGTAGACTAAGGGAAACTGGATAATTCAAATTGTATCTAGAACTAGAAAATTGGTATTCTAAACCCTTTTTACTTACTAATAGTTTCAATGTTAAAGTAAATTATTACATCAAAGGTTTTAACATTTTTTGCATTTAGCATGTATTAATCTTCTTTTCTAAAAAGTCATAAATGATCCTTCTTTCAAATGAATATAGTAACCAAAAGAACATTAAAGATAGTAATTAAATGTGGATTGAAATCTATTAAACATCTCTGCCATTATTATAAAAGCTATCATAGTATAAAGACATGAGCTCTAGCCCTGGCCAGTTTGGCTCGGCAGTTAGAATGTCAGACTATGGACCAAAGGGTCACGGGTTCGATTCCAATCGAGGGCACATACCTCGGTTGTGGTTCATCCCTGGCCCTTGTCGGGGTCATGTGGGAGGCAACCAGTCGATGTATCTCTCTCATATGAATGTTCCTCTCTCTCTCCCTCTCTCTCTTTCTCCCCCTACCTCTCCCACTCTATCTGAAGATAAATGGAAAAATATCCTCGGGTGAGGATTAAAAAAAAAAAGATATGAGCTCTAATGTATTACAACAAAGGAAAATATAGAGAAAAATAATTATTTCCCATAGATTTTTTTAATCCTAAGGATAAAGTTCAAACCTTTGAGTCAAATATTCAATACTTTCTAAACCCTGTCTCCTACTGATAGCCTCAAATCTTAACACCTAGTAATCTCATACATAAAATATTTTCTTTAAAACTCATCTTCTCTTGGTCACCCATCTCAGGTGAATTCTTACCTATGCATAATAAAAACTTCCCTCTTCCCTGCCTCCTTTCTCCTCTATTTCTACTTTCATGAATCCTACGTCTCTTTTAGAGCAAATTTATGGAAACCCTCTGTGAATCCATATACAAGCAATTCAACTCCAAAATACAAACTGGAACAAGATATTTGCAGCAAAAATGATCAATATACTGTTAAGATCCTAAGAAAGTATAAAAATGTATTACAAATTAATATAATAATATTAATTGTGTTTGTCTGTAGTCCCCCAAAAGCAAATGTTTAGAAAAGAATTCAAGCAGTATATTTAGGAGGTGGTCTCAGGAAATACTTGTAGAGGGTGTGTCATCAAGTGATTTCCTAGTATAGACCACTGGACCTTAATCTCTCTGGGGAACTCTGTTAAACCATGTAAAACACCCGAGAGGGAGCTGAGCTAGTTTTACTCCTGCTAGTCATTAGTTGAGGGCTGTTCCTGAGGGACATCAATCTCATGTACCAGGGATGTAACTTAAATGTTTCTTGTGCAAAAGCATATATGTTCAAAAATATACACAGAAATAATGTTTATAATAGAAAACAAGCAAGACACTAGAAACAACTGTAACGTTCTTTAGACGGTGAATAATAAATGAATCATGATGTATTCATACAATAGAATACTATGCTATGGGGATCAGTCATCTACATCGAAATGGATGAATTTCATTAATAATGCCACATGTTAAAAGTGTCAAAATTTTCATGGTATAATTTGATGTATATAATGTCCAAAAAAAAAAAATACAAAACCACTCACTTTTAAAAAAGATTTTAAAAGATATAGTAAAACTTTTAAAAAACAGAATAGTAAGCATCATTCAGGAATTTGTGAGGCAAATAGAAAAATGAAGTCAGGGAGTGGCACCCAGAGGGTTTTTAAGGTACCGGTTATTTATTGAATCATGTTGTGGGTACACATATTATTTTATATACATAAAACATTTTATAACAAAAGATTGGGCAGAGGAAGTGAAACCATAGAATGAAACTGAGCTATAATGTCCCAGGAGTTGGAGAAGCAGGAAAGTGGATACTAGAAGCCCAGAAGGAGAGAACAGTTAATGATGGCCACTGTTGCCAGGCAGCGTGGGATGCAGAGTGAAATGAAGTTAGTGGAATTGGGACCTAAGAAGTCATTGAAGGCTTTGGTGACTGCTATTTTAGTGATAGAGTTGGGCACTTGCCGGAAAACAATGGCTTGAGGAGGAGTAAAAGACAGTGTGGATAGGTAGCTCTTTAAATAATCTAGGCAATACATGCGAGTAGGGACCCAGGTCATAATTTGAAGGGAAAGCGAATTTGAACACTATTCAGAAGTGTTTTCAAAAGGAGTATAGTCTTGCTAGACCACGGATAAAGGCATTAAGATGATTAAATAGAAATTTAATTATAGGAAAAAATTCAATATCCTTTTAGGAAAAAGTGTCCTAGAAAATCTTTGAGTTAAATCTTTTTGGTGAAAAAGATTTAAATATTTTAAATAATATTTTATCTACTGGTAAAATTTCCCCAAAGGATACTCTCTCAACTCTTTTAATGACTTAAAGCCTTTAGGATTCTGTTCATTGTTGTTTCAATGTTCTTGTTCATTTTCAGTGAACAAGAATTAGACCGACTTGAATTATAACAGACACACATGATGGGCCTGCTTTAAAGAAATTTTCAATTAAAGGCACAAAATACTCTTTCCTTTTCACATTGGGCAGTTCTAGTCATCACTGTAATAAAATGTAGGCACCTTTTAAGGATTCAGTGAAAGAGTAAATAGATATCCTTGCCTGACTATTTATGTGAGTATTCTATTGAGAAAGAACGTTACATTTAAAATTTTAAAACATAGCATACAACTTGAAATTTCCATTTTAAAAAATCACGCTGGTGTGCATGAAGTTGGGGCAGCAGTGAATGATGTCACTGACTTTGGCAGTGACATAAATCTCAGCGTAGTAGAGCAGCATGGAGGTGGGTGAGTGCCATTTATTTTAATAGCAGGCAAAACTTGCAGGCTGTAACAACATGCTCAATAAATTCTTCCATTACTGTAATACCAAAGGAAAGTTGAAAAATGTATTACACTTCTATTTTTTTCCCTTAGAGATGTATATTTTTGTTCTGTTTCTATGGCAACATCGACGCAGTGACTAAACCTTTAACTTCTTTCTAGACTCCCTGATGGCTTCACACAGCTTCTAAACCTGACCCAGCTCTACCTGAACGACGCTTTTCTTGAATTTCTTCCAGCCAATTTTGGAAGGTAAGAATAAGAAATTTAAATGCTTGTATTTTATTTCACTTTAGGTAAGTATTTTACTAGAGCCAGTAGGTGAAGCTTTAGAAGTGACCATTGTGATAAATGTTATTCTCATTCAATAAATGTGACATTATTAATTTATGAAACATTTTGCAAAATGTAAAGTAAAATTAGGTCATTAATAAGCAAATATATTTCATAAGAGTTAAATATAAAAATATAAAAAGTTATAGAAAAATACACATGAATATTTATGGTTCTTGAATTAGAAGTTACCTTTATAGAAACAAAGGAAAATATAACTGGATAAACAGATGTGAGTACATAAATACTCTTAAAATAAAATAACATCAGAAAATGTTTAGCAATTAAAGAAAAACAATAAACTGGGAAAATATTTCTATCATATATAGGAAGCAAATTACATCTTTGACTATAAAGAATTCTTATATATGAGTATGAAGACACAAATCTCATTAGAAAACAATGGATAAATGATACATACAAGCCGTTCATAATAAAGTGAAAACTGCCAATGAATGCATGAGAAGTGTTTGTCCTCACAAATAGTAAAAATATTACAAATCAAAACGACAATAAAATGCCGTGGTGTGCTAGCATATTACAGAAATTGTTTCTAGAGAATGAGGAAAGAGACAGCCTCACACTGCTGACGGAATTGCAAAATGATACGAACTTCGTGCAGGGCAGTATGATTTAAAGTTTTGAAAATATTTACAACCACCACTTCTGTAATTCATTTCTAGAAATGTATCGCATCATCATCAAACATCACACTAGGATTTATGGACAAGAATATTTATCATTATTTACAATATGAATAAAGTGGAAGCACACATCCATCTGGGAGATTGGTTAAATGCATTATGGTACATCCAGACGACAGTATGTAGAGATTTATAATGTTGTATAGGGAAATACATTTTTAATTCATATGATAAGTTATGTTTAGGAAAATATTATGACAAAATATATAAACTATTTTCCCAATATGAATGTATATATGCCTAAAATAAAAGACTGGTTCCTTGGAGTGCAGCCAGTGTAGCTCAGTGGTTGAGTGTCGACCAATGCACCAAGAGGTCACCAGTTTGATTCCTGGTCAGGGCACATGCCCAGGTTGTGGGCCCAATCCCCAGTGGGGGCATGCAGGGAGGCAGCCAGTTGATGTCTTCCGTCATCAATGTTTCTATTTCTCTCTCCCTCTCCCTTCCTCTCTCTCTCTAAAATCAATAAAGAAAAAATTTTAATAAAGACTGATTCCTTGGAAATGAAATTAGGCAAATTTTTATTTTCATCTTTACATTTACAATATTTTCCAGGTGTTCTGCAATACACTGTTTTTCTTCCTTCAGTTTTCTTGAAATAAATGGACATACAGCACTGTACAAGTTTAAGGGGTATCGCATAATCACTTGACTTACATGTCCTGTGAAATGATTACCACAATAAGTTTAGTTAGCAATCATCACCTCATATAGTTACAAAAAACAAGGTTTTTCCTTTCATATGAACTTTTAAGATGAACTCCCTTAGTAACTCTCAGATACACCACACAGCACTATGAAGTATAGCCATCATGTTGAACTTTACATCCCAGTACTTACTTTATAACTAGAAGTGTGTGCCTGTCAGCCACCTTATCCAATTCCCCCACCTTCCACTCTCCACCTCTGCTAACCACAACATTTCATCTCTTTTTCCATGAGTTTGAGTTTGGTTTATCTTGAGGGTTTTTTTTGTTTTTTGGTTTTTTTTATTTCACATATAAATGAGATTATACTGCATTTCTCTATCCAGTTTGCTTGCCTCAGGGGTCCATCTATGTTGTCACAAATGGCAGTTTTTCTTTCTCTTTATGGCTGAATGGTATTTCATTATATATATTTACATTTTATTCATCTATTAATCTGTTGATGGAGACTTAGGTTGTTTTCATGTCTTGGCTACTGAAAATATCAAAAATATATCTTAAAAGTTAAGACAGTTTGCCCTTGCCGGTTTGGCTCAGCGGTTGGAGCATTGGCCTGCGGTCCAGAGAGTCCCGGGTTCGGTTCCCGCTAAGGGCGTGTACCTCGGTTGCAGTTTGTCCCCGGCCCTGGTTGGTCGTGAGGGAGGCGGCCACTCGATGTGTCCCTTTCACGTCGATGTTTCTCTCTCTCTCTCTTCCTCTCTCTCCCTCCCACTCTATCTGAACAAAAATGGAGAAATGTCCTCAGGTGAGGATAAAAAAAAAAGTTAAGACAATTTAAGTGTGTTGTCAACTGCATTTTTCTAAGTGATCCTCTTAGAAAATGTTCAAATAAAAGACTGAGTGTAACTGGACACCTGCCTGCTGGCAGAAGCCAGTGCAGACATTAAGAAGAGCTGTGGCACAGTGACGTCCAGCAACATGTAGTGACCCCCGTTTGCATACAGTTTGTATCAACATTCCCAAGTTCCCTTAACTTTGCAGATCCTGTCACAACACCTACAAACACCATGTACTTGGACAGTTTTTAAAATTCACAGATCTTCAAAAGGGCATTTGCCTGGCTTCTGAATGAGTTAGCACTTCACCATTCATTCACCTAAATTAACACTGTTCTTCTGGTAGTGACCCCAACACTACAAATGTGCTTTCGATTTGTCAAATGAGAAAATGTTTCATTGTCACCCGAAGACACACTTTTTGTCTTGAATTTTTGTCAGTTCTCTTTTAGCAGTCTTAATATGAGGGGAGAGATTTGGCAAATAGAAAACATAATTGCCAAAACTGAAACCACTGGAATTAGAATTTAATTTTGTGTTAACTGTATGCCAAAATATGATCTATTTTATTATTATAATCTTAACAGTTTTTTTAACCTTCAGCTGGATAATTTGTCAAAAGAATGCTTAAAATCCCTTTCAAAACCTGATGTTGAGTGCACCTAAACGCCAAAATAATTCCCAAAATATCATCGCACTATTACAAATGTTGAGAAAGTTTAAGACACATAAATGTTTAAGAAATCTCTTCTCCTAGCACTATACCCATGCACTGGATAACTGAATCACTTTATTTCATATAGAAATTAAGAATTATAAGATTAAAACTAAATTAGAAACTTGATAAGAACCAAAACAAAAAAGAAAGGGAAAGAGACCTGACTAAATATACAAAAGCACAGTAAATATGGGCAGTTGCTGGTGAAATAGTTCCAATAGTGAATTGTTCCCCAAACACTAAGAATTCAGAGAACCCATTTAATTTGTGTTCTAAAATAGCCTCAACTGAGCACATGTTAAAGCTTGGTTATAGACATCAGTAACAAGAGTGTGTCCCAGGCTGCAGACCGTAACAAATAGTGAGGTGTGAAATGCATCCCTAATAAAAAATATTACACAGCAACAGAAACCATGATCACCTTCCACCTCCTCGCAGGATTTCCCCAAGCCCAGTCCTGTCACAGGACAGATGATGGTATAGATTTTTCATGCACATCCACTTAAAAAATGTTAAGATATTCATCTTAGAGTCAATGACATATAGTATATTAGATCACTTTTTCCACTATCCAATTATTGCTAATACTAACATCTAACACACATTAAAACTTATGATGTGTCAGGCATTAGGCTTTATGTGTGTGACATTATTTAAGATTCAAAACCCTACACGTTGTCACATACTCATTATAGATGGGAAAGATTAAGTCAGGAGGGGTTAATTAATTTGCCCAGAGTCACAGAGGTAGAATATGAGAGTCTGGACTTCATCCAGATCTGTCCGACCGTAAAGCTCGAGTTCTTAACCACTATGCTATATAATTTGTTTTACAAGCTCATTTATGGTCTTGGGGGAAAGTATTGCCATGTTCCAGTGAACACAGCACTTGGAATCTAGTAGATATTCAATAATCTGTTGAATGCATACAATTAAACAACAGTGAATATATGTTTATAAAACATAAAATGTAGAAAACTGGACTCAGTGATATCTTCGAAAGATCTTTATTTTTAGGAAATTTTTATTTTACGAATGATTTGTCAAATTTGATTTTGACAAATGATATTTGTTATTCTCTAATGTTGATATGACCCCATTCATAATCAATTTGTATAATTCTTTAAAATCTGTAACCATGGCATATAATATTGGACATAGTTGTTTAGATAATACATTGATTATTGACTGTACCATAGCAACATTATTTTATAGAAAAAACTTAAGAAGTAATTTTTAAATTTATTTCTACAGACTTGTCAAATTGCGAATCTTGGAGTTAAGAGAAAATCACTTGAAAACTCTACCAAAGTAAGTGACTGTGTGTTTTCTAAATTTTGAGTTGTAATTTTTTTCACTAGTAGGAAAAAAATGACTTTTTATTTTGACTATGCTTTACCATTCTGATTGAGTGAATTTTTCTATATTTTTTTGTAGAAACTGAAAAGTATAGTATATCATAAGAGATTCATATTAAGTAAGAATGAATCCTGCCTTATAAAAATTATATAATTACTAGGTGGGAAGAGTTCATTTAAGGCTCATCTCATAGCTAACTTTACACACCAGGAAATTATTGTATTGAAACTTATGAAATTGACATTTTTACACTCAAAAACAATCAACAGTTTCAAAAGGTTCAACCCAATACGATGCTTAATTTTTCAAGTTAATTTATGAATTATGATATTTTTCAGCTTTCAAATCAAGACAAAACAAAAATATTACATAAAAATGATTAAATTTTTCTAGAGATTCTAAAGTGGTTTGGAGAAAATTTGTATGTATACATTCTTTCAAACTGTTCTTTTTACTAGTCTAATTAAAATTTGAATTATATAAAAACACAAGTTATTTTATGTAAAAACTAATACCTAAAATTTCATGCAATGTTTAGTTTAATAAAATGCTTTGTTTTACCCTGCCTTGACTTATTCATGTCTAATAATAGAATTTTGTGTTGTATAGAAAAATACCTTTTCAAAACACAAATATTATTCAAAATAGTTTTTAATTCAAATAAATTAATATGATTTATATATGTTACAATTAAATTATTGAAAGTACCATATTGCTATTACTACCATCCTGTAGTATTGCAGAAAAATATTTGAGTGCAGTGTTTAATTTTTCAAAAAACAGCAAGACTAGAGATTTTCCTCTGCTGAACCAAAACTCAGTTTTATTTTTTACTTTTTAAATCTTTTTCCTAAGCAAACTGGACTGAATTTCATTGATTTTTTTTAAACTAATATTTCAATAAAATACCTTCAAGTACATTTTATGTATACTGTTATGTATGAACATTTTGTCAATTCAATACAATACTTTCAATAATGATATTGATTTCATCGAAATATATACATGAGGTTAAAACATCTATTTATGCCTCCATAAGTGGAAGATAAGGAGAGCACACGAAAAGGAGGAATATCCCTGTATCTGGGTACCCTGAACTTTGGAGTAGCCTTTCTCTAAGCTAAAGCATTATGGATGTGTGTAATGAGGGACACCACTTCTAGGTTGGGAGCATAAACAGAGATGGGAGGATGGTGGAGAACGTCACTGGATCAGCGTTAATCTCCTGTAAATGCAGCCCGTGCCACCATTTCCATGCCCAGTGCTTTACATGTTACATTAATAGTAGCACATGGGTAAGCAGAACCTAAACCACAGTGAAACAGCAGTTCCCCCTTCATTGAATACGTATATACGTTTAGATGAAAGAGAACATATTGACTGTGTGGAGGAGAATCCTTTCCCCTCTGCTCTCAAATAATGGTTTTGATGTGAAATATAAAATAAATCTAACATAGGTTGTCAGGTTTTGAAATATATATATTTTTAAATATAAATTTTAAATATAAAGTAAGGCCTGACTATAGATTGCATTTATGAACTTTATATGAGACAGCTGTGAGAAGAGATCAGATTAATGATTAACAATGCTCATAATTGGTGCATGGGTATTCTGTAGCTTTTGAGACTATGGTCCAGTATCAAACAATTAAATAAGCAGAATAATATGCATTCAACTCTATTTGGCTCAAAAACATAGTAAAGATGTATAGAAATGACACTGGGTCTCCTTGGTAGACAGTTACGCATGTATTACTTGTATAGATGTTGCAGTTTTCACGTTTAAAAACATTTTCTAGTTATTTTCCATCTCATGTGCTCATTTTTTCAACTTATAGACAAAAATCTAAAGAACTAGAACATGCATAAAATATGGAGAACTGTATCTTAGTTTTCAATGTCTATCAAATGAGAATTGCAGAAAGAAGTTCTCCCTTGAATGAAAAGAAACTGGGTTTTCACTGTGTATCATTATACAGAGCACCTTCTGATCACCAGTCTAGGCCTGTAACTGAGAGATATGTGAGAGCTTTCTACTCTCCTTTCCTTCGTACTTCCAGTGAAAATAAAGGAAGAAATGTAATTTTAGGAAGAACAATTTAGTTTCATAATAATTACTCCAAAAAGAGATAGCTCATGATTTCCTCAGGGATACAAATAAGATGCTAAGTCTTCAGTAGGTTGTCAGTGATTTTCTCTTCTTTTCATCTTCTACCTTAAAATCTTTATGTCTGATAATCTGTGCAAAAGGTGGAAATGTGTAAGAATTTTGATATGCCATGCATTCAAATGTGTATCCCTTAAATAAACTGAAACAAACATTTTGATATGCGCAGATTCTAGAACAAAGTCTTCAATTTATTAAATAGAAGTCAGTATTATACATTTTTATACTGTTTTGTGATCATTCCTAGATATATCAATGATTGAGAAAATTAAACTTCTCAGATACACATTTGCTTAAAAATCATTGGAAGAGTCCATCTTGACTATGAGTGATAACTGAGGACATTGAACATCTGAAGAAACTAGATAACCGAAAAGAAAAGCCTTTAGAGTTCAAGATACAAATTTTCCCCATAGCAGAATTATTCTCTCAGTTATGTTTTCTGAGGACAAGTCAGAAATGAGTTAGTTCTCACTTTGATGCTTTTGCGCTAGCAATTTCTCTGTCTAGAATTCTCTAGCCACAATCATTTCATGGCTGGATCGTCCTTATGCTTTTTACCGTTCTTCAGATCTGGCTCCTCAGGGGCTTTCCCTGATCACATCATATAGGATCATCCCCTCTTAGCCTTTACATTTTGTCTTCTTACATTTTATTTTCTTCATAGCAAGTTCTCTGAATTATTTTGACTCTGTTTACTTGGAGATGATCTTCTCAGGAGAACCAAAGTTCCATCAAGGAGAGGGTTTTCTTTTCCTTTGATGTCACTGTTGAATCTTCAGAGCCTAAAGCAGATAATGAGCCTGGCACATAGTGAGTGCTCAACTCAATAAATAAGCAAGAATGCTGATACAGGGATTCAAATAAGAAATACTGTTATATGACCTGGACATTTTATAAGTGGATTCTCCCCATAGAAAAGTATATGGGATCATCAATATTATAATCAGGTGGGTCTTTGGTGAGCACCAGACAGAAGAGGACAAAGATAAATTATTGGGGGGTTCTCAAAGTCTGATAGCTGAGCCTTGAATTTTAAACTTACACACACACACACACACACACACACACACACACACACACATTCTCTCTCTCTCTCAGGTTGTTTCAAGCTACACATAATAGCTAAGGCATGACAAGAGACAAAAGTAAATTCAAATTAGTAAAATTAATATTTATAACAACTAGAAATATCCAAAAGTGGTATGACATTTCTTTTCTTTTGTTGTTAAAATGTGATACATTTAATCAAGAAACATAATGTATGTCAAGATAACAAGAAAGGGATAAGAACAGTGTTTTAAAATGAAATTTAGGAAATATTTTTGTGGAAGTAACGTAACAGCATATAAAAGGTTAGTAATAATGGTGGGTTTTACCTTTAAATAAAAGTTTTTTCATATTCATGAGGAGAATTTTTCTAATACCTTAGTTAAAATGTGGGCTTTCCATTATAATATATTATGGCTAAAACTAACTTTGTTTTAACCGGAGCTAAAATATGATTTCATGTAACTGTGTCTATAATTTTGAATATGAAGTAATATGAAGAAAAGTAAACAGATTAAGTTAATATTAATGTTTATATTTGTCCTGCCTTCTGAGTGTACAAGGCTTATGAAGCACGGTTCCTCAATCTGCTGTCATAACACACTGACTAAGGAGAATATATCAGATGTGTCTCAGCAGAATTACTGGGGCAATATCAGGAGACAGAGTAAACCCTGATGAACAAATCCAAAGGGGAAACGGGATGAATTTGGTGTATAAGGAACTCTTAAAATTGTTGGAAGAAGGACTTTAGAGTGGAGATTATAAATCTGAAGTAGTAACAACATTTTTTGGATCATGAACCCTTCTGAGAAGCTAAAAAAGTAGTGGACTCTAGACAAGTATTATTTCTAAAATTCCAACTCTATCTATTTCCAGTACATTTGTGACCTATTGTGAGTTTTCACATTTTTATTTTTACCTAAAAGTAGATTATTTGGCATGTTATGTAAGGTAAGCCACATCAAAATATGCAGAATATTCTGAAAGAGTGCCAAAATGGGACCCCGTCGGTTTTAAAATACCAAAATTTGTCAAATGGGTAATTTCAGTTATATAAATGTTTCTAGTAAGTTTGCTCAAAAGAGAATATTTTATTGAGCAAAATTTCATTTGATTCATACATAGAATTGTATTTCACTATGATCTATGAAATATTTTGAACTCCTTGTAGAAAAAATTACTAAGAAATAAATTAAAGAAAAAAGGTCCCAAGTACATGCATGAATAATACTCTATAACTACTAAGCTATGTATGCTTGAAAACTAATAAACAGTGTATTCATTATGATTTTATTTCTTAGGTGTCATTGTTTTTATTTAGTGATTTCCCACTGAAAACAAAGGTTCGGAAACTCTACAGTATTCCCCTTCTCTGAATGTGTAAAGACCCACACATAACACATATTCACAGATGTCAAAACATTATACCTTATCTA
The DNA here is from genome assembly GCA_030848825.1 of Tadarida brasiliensis. NCBI lineage: Eukaryota > Metazoa > Chordata > Mammalia > Chiroptera > Molossidae > Tadarida > Tadarida brasiliensis. The sequence continues at coordinate 53,127,085 of CM061264.1, forward strand.
GACACTCTAAGAGAAAAGATCCCTTGAATTATAAATATAAATTAAAACCAGAAAAGCGCTACCAGTGAAAGGCATTAGATCATGAAAGTCAAGAAAAAAAACTAAGGGACTATTTCAGATGGAATAAGACTAGAGATAGTATAACTAAAAATAGGGATTCTGAATTGGTTCTTTTGCTTAAAAAAAATTGGAACCACTGGCAAAACTTGCATGGGGTCTGAAGACTGGATGGTAGCCATGTTATCAATGTTAATTTCCTAATTTGGATGGTTGCAGTTTGATTTGTTTGGAGAATGTTCTAGTTTGTAGCAAATGCACACTAAACTATTTGGGATGGTTTGCATTGAACTCAGTAAGTTCAGAAAAGTTATTTGTATGACACTTTGAAACTTTTTGTAATTTTATGATTGTTTACACATAAAAACTTTTAAAAAGATATTTTTCTAATGTAAATTCTTTAAAATTAATAAAAGCACTGTCTCATGGAGAAAATTATTAGCTTCATTTCTGAATATTTATAGATATAGAAGGCAAGAGGAGAGTTTGCATGTATGTACTAAAATGCTCAATTATTTCTGAAAATGAGCATTTTTACATATGTGATAAAGGTTCTGCATATATGAATAATATGTGTACTGTGTACTTATTTTTTTCCTACCTAAATGGCAATGAATACTCTCTCTATATAATTATCACTCAGATTTCTATTCATTTGCTAATAATATATTTGTTTTCATATAAGTTCATTTATTCTTTTTAAATAAGATTACTCTATAGGCAGACTTACAAAAATAGAATCTACTTATAATGTTTTCCTTATTGAAACCTCTCTTCCTTTGTTATCTATTTTACTACCAGTTATCATTGTCAGCATAATAAAGAAAAAAATCATAAAATACTATGTATCCTGCACTGGACAAGTGTGACTAAGTAATTTTCTACTCTCATTTCAGTGATTCTATTAATGAATTTATTTCATTTAACATTACTTTACTAGTTACTTTAATAAAGTACATCAGTAGGTTCCATGGTTCTATTGTAACAAAAAATTCTATTGTCTGGCACAGCTTATAGAATAGATTTTTGATGGTAACTGTTTTCATGACTATAATAATTGGATACAGTGTGTTTTTATAATCATATTACCTTATGTTTTTACCAATGTATATCGATTTATAAAGCATGGTGTTTTGCTAAACCCATCATACCATCCCATTCTTGATTATCTTCATCAAAAGTGACAATATGGCAAACTAGCTAATTGAGGGTAATCATATTAGTGACCTCTGGTTATAGAGAATTGCACTTAGAACTAGGTATTTTCTTTACTTCTTCTCATCTGGTCTTATACTTTAAATTCAAGTGATATAAGTGATCATTATAATATGCTATATTTAAAAGTATTCTATAAATTTTAATGCATTATAACAATATAATTCCCTTCTAAAATATCAAACATAGACTTTCAAAAAATTCACAAAACGAAAGGCTGTAACTCTGTCTTGTGAACTAATTGTATTTCTTTTTAGCCTACTTTCAACATAAAATTAGGATTAAAATATTATGGTGAGCCGAGGTTGAGTCCAGTCCATTGAGGAGCCAGAGAGAGGGCACAAGAGCCCAATACAATCATGAGATACAATCACTCTTTTCAGAGTACTTCAATCAATACCCACTCTGATCTCTGATTATTTAATTTACCGAAAGATAAAAACTGCTTGATATAAAATAGTAAGGTTCAAAGTGGCGTGGCTTCTGTTTCATTAGATCTCAAGGCTTAGTCTCTCATGGAACAACTAGCCTGGACTTCGTTGTTTCACCTGGGAAGAGCTGTAATGTACTTGAATGGGTATATACTCTGCAGTCAGACCAACCTGGACTTATATTCAGGCCCGTGCCGCTTGTTTACGAATGATTTAACTCCTTGGAACTTCAGTGCAATTATTTTTAAAGAATACTATTGGTCCTTACCTCCTGAAAACTGTAAATTTTAGTTTGGGTCATAGTTGATGAAATTGAATTTTTGATCATTTAGAACCAGGAAAATGGTTAAACAAAAGTAGCATATTCTGGCACTTGGAAAACTTAAGTGTGTGCAAGAAAAGATCGGCATGAACAATATATAATTTTTCATTTTATCTCATAAAAATATATTTATTAGAAAGGGATTGGAGGGTGTTTTTAGTATTTTCTTTATAATAAAGGCTTAAAATGTGTGATGCTATTTTGCTTTTCTTATTTTTAAGCAGTACTGTAATGAGAAATATAAGTGATTGTTTCTCATCCTCGGTAGTGTCTGTAAAATTTTAAATATCTAATATCAATTCTTAAAGACTGGTTTGTTTTTTTATAAATTGGTAGTTTCTTTGGGTAAATTGTACTAAGAAACAAAAAGTCATGATAAGAAATAACCCAAAACTTTCAACAAGCACCAGGGGGAACATAGCCACCATTTGTGACTCCATGTGCTTTTATAAATCCATTCACAGCAGCTTTGCAGCTTTAAATAATTTAATGTGGATGATTGCTCTACCCTTCATGGATAAATGTAGTACCTTTACTAAAGATATGTTCTGAACAGCATACTAGTGTTGCTCTTGGCCTTGGTCTCTTGGGCTAGAAAAAGAAACAAAAGCACAAAGCGCCTTGTTAATAAATGGACTCCTCTGGTCTCAGATATTACCTCTCTGGTGGTGAATCACAAACATTTACCCTAATTCCAATTTCATATCCTATCGCCAGATCTCAAATGGAACATTCACCACATATCAAAACTGAAATCATTTTTATCTTTCTCCTCTACCCACCACTCCAGTGCAAACCGAACCAAACAGAAATCCCAGGCCTCTTTTTAGACACTGCGTAGTGACAGTACCATCCACCTTATCACAGACATTGGAACTCTTACTCCTCTTTTCGTCTCCAGTACCCTGCCATCTACTATGCCCTACCTAAGCACTCTCTCCTTCCTTCCATTGTTGTCCTACTTGAGTTCTTTAATAATACTTGCCTTCGCCTCTAGTAACTCTTTCTTCCTTTTATCCTTCCCATTGGAATCCATCTCCTTATTGTTGTCAAAGCTTAAATTAGCATGTTTTAATTTAAGTTAAAAGCTCAAATCAATGTAAAAGCTCAACTCACTGCTCACGTGTTGCGGAAGACAAACGTGTCAAGACCCTTCATGGTTGGGTGTTAGCATTTCTACTCTCATGACCTCCCAACATTCACCATCCCACAGGGTCTCTCTGCTACATCCAATATACAATCCGCCTTTGTATCTCCAAGCATCTTTCTTAGAACCTTCCCCTTTTCTTCTAAAAATTTCCAAATTATCCCTCCATTTCCTCATCACTTTTGCTATGAAATTGGTCATAGATTCTGCATTCAGAGAGGTAGCTTTGAAAATCTGTTACAGTTTTTCAAGGCAAAGTTTTCATAAGAATTTTGATCTAATTATAGTTTGACTTAGAAATGTAATAGCTTAATTTTGTGAGAGACAGTTTTTTTTTATCATCTTGATTATGTTATTTGAAATTCCAACTCTATAGTCCAACTGTTAAGCAAGCGAGGCTGAACAGTATGCTTTTCCTTTGTGATGAACAGTAGTGGGCCCTCATGAGGTGTTGGTGAATTGCTTTCCACTAGAGCTTGCTGTACTATAGACGGTCGCCGATTTATGATGTTTCGACTTTACGATGGTGCAAAAGCCATACACATTCCGCCGAAACTGTAGTCTGAATTGTGAATTTTCATATTTTCCTGGGTTAGTGATACACAGTCCAATATTCTCTTATGATGCTGGACAGCGACAGAAGATTTGCCCAAATGTAAGCTAATAAAATTGTCTGAGCGAGGCTAAGTTATGATGTTCAGTAAGTTAGGTGTATTAAGTGCATTTTCAACTTATGATATTTTCTATTTATAATGAGTTTATCATGGAAAGAAAGCATTGTAAGTCAAAGAGCACCTGTATTTTGGCAAGTGCAAGAAAGAAACTAACTTCAGGAGACATTTTTTTTATTCCAGTATTTTAAAAGACTTCTCTGTCATTCATGTTTTGATTTTTACTTTTAGAAAGGACTCTTGGTGAGGAAACAATGAACTACTTTATCATTGGTAGTTGACTCAATAATGCACATTAAAACAAATGAAATGCATCTAACTCTCCACAGATTTTCTGCTTTCCTGTGTCTCCACTTTCCTCTCTACTCAAGTCAGGGTTAATTCAGGTCTTTCAATATGACAATACATCCTAAAGAAGGCTTGATTTTTTTTGTTGTTGCAAGGGGACTATTTCTAAATTGCTATAGTTTTCAACAGTTTCTCTGACATTTAACATCAGTGGTTAAGCAATATTAAAAATAAACATTCACATAAGATATTAATTTCATGACATTAATTCCCTCTAATGTATATTTTTATTTCCCTTTAGTAATATGAGATTTTAGTTTGTCCTTTCTTGACTTTTAAAAATTATAATTTATTTCCTTTCATACTCCTAATTTTATTATGTTTAGTTTTACATCATACACACTCTAAAAGATCCCAAACCTTTATGTAACTATATGGTATTTCTATTTATTTTTCCTTTATATTTAAACTTTTAAAATACATTAAAAGGACTTCTGTTAACATTTAGTAGATAATAACAATCTTTTCTAGTTATAAAGTAAATGCCCTATAATTTTCTAAATAAGAAATAAAATTAATTAGATTAAAACGCTATCACTCTTATCAAACATTAGCTGCTTAGATTTATGTTTGTTCTAAAAAGATAAATTGAAAATATTATGCTACATGAACTGGTTAAAAGTAAAAGTAACACATTCTCTATTAAGAAATACCCAGTGACAATTTGGATAAATTAATTACTTTATGTCTTTTACTTATGTTAAAATGTCATTAAGGCTATGGACTCTTCTGATTGTAGCAAAACATTTCTAAATTAAACAGATTCTAATAGCAAAACTTTACTTTGATTAAATGTCTCATGCAATTTCTAAAAGAAAAAAGAAAAAGTATTTTTTATACTAAATAGAATCTTAAAGGGCATCTCCTTATTACATCCAATTAAATGAATACACATTTTAAAATATACTTATATGCTTTAGTTTATTAAAGGAAGATTTCATACCTAAAAGCTCTATTTAAGAGAGAATATAAGATTTAAAAACCTTTGGTTTTAATTTTATATGATAACATCCAAAACACTAAACATGGCATTCAAGACCTCAGTCTGACCCTTACCTTCCCTCCAGCCACTCCCCTACTTAACTCCCTAAATAGGACTTGCAGGTTTGTGCCTCTGTACACTTACTGAGGAGTTCTTTCTTCACATGACTTCATATCGCATATGACTTTCTCATAAACCAGTTTAAAAATAACTGAACGTGTACCTAGTATGTACCTAATGTGTCAAACACTCTTCCAGGTGCAAGAAGTTATGACAATGAACAATAGATTCTCTCTTCTTCAGTGACATTCAAGCCTGGCAGAAGGAGGCAAACCATTAACACAAACACATAGGTGAATAAGATAGGTAATTGCTGTAAAGAAAACAGGGTAATGTTATAAAAAAATTGGGGGTTGCATTTTGTTTTTGTTTGTTTTTTTGTTTGTTTGTTTTGTTTTGTTTAATTGCTTGGTTGTTAGTTTGAGGGTTTTTTCATTTTTTTGTTTCTTGGACTACGCTGATCGGGGAAGACCTTTGTAAAAGGTGGCATTTGTATTTAGTCAAACAAGGCAGGAACAGAAAAGTGAACATTGCATTAGCAAGATATTGATCACTGATAGGAACTTTATAAAGCTGTTTCAGTGATGCATTAGGTACAGCCTCATGGAGTGGTTGAGGAGAGAGGAGGGATTAGTCAAAGAAGGTAACAAGGCAAAACAATAGAAATAGGGAAAACCTTCAGACAACTAAGATATAATGGTGACATAGGAGACAGAACAATATTCCAAAAACCCACTTTCCATCCACAGTCACCCCCGAATTTAGCAAACATTCCCTGAGCACAGACGTAGGGGGACAGGATTACACTGCCATAATAGTGTAACTTAACATCAATAAACACAAAAATTAAAACTGAGTTTAAGTATGACATTAAAAAAAGAAAGAAAAGTACAATACCTTCATGACGTTGAGCTGCAGAATGGAACCATGAAAGGTGGCAGTTAACTGGAATGGGACATGGTGTCATGGATAAGGATTTTTTTAAGATATATGATGTTAAAGCATATTTGCAAGCTGATGGGAAGAATCCAGTAGAAACAGGAGTTAATGATGCAAGAGAGAAGATAAATAATAACAAGACCAAGTTCTTGAGGAAGTGAGGGGTTGGGGTGCAGAGCTCATGTGGAGGAGGGGCCGTAGCAGCAGGGACCCGTCTAACATGGAAACATAAGGGTCCTGGATAAAATGCATATGAACACAGATTGGTGGCAGGGAGTGGAAAGATGAAAATGCTCTCAACTAATTGCTTTGAATTTTTCTATGAAGCCTGAAGAATCATCAGCTGAGGTAGTGGGAAATGTTGGAGACGGAGGAAATGAGAGAAAGCGTGAAAGAGCAGTTCTCTGAAAGGAGGGGACGTGAATATCTGAGGGTGGTGTCCGAGAGCCTGGCGGTGTTGGCTGCCCATTTGAAATGTAGGTTTATGTATTTGAAGGAAATCCATTCAGCAGCATTGAGCACTTTTTCAGAAGTTCAGATACATTGCTGCAGGCACAGAAGAGGCACCTGGCTGGGTTTTGCCAAGCATGACAGATGGAGGAGGAGGGGGCAAGGGAACTTAGGCTTTTTACAAGTGAGTGACCGGGGTGTGGGGTATTTATCTTTATTCTTGAATGTATTACAGATGTCCCCCCTTTTTTCCCCATTGATCCCCCCTCCTCCCCAATCCCACCCCACTTCTGCCTTCCCCACACTATTGTCAATGTCCATTGGTTATGCATATACGCACAGAAATTCTTTGGTTTATCTTATCCCACCCTCCCTCCCCCCTTCCCTTTGAGGTTCATTAGTCTAACAACAAATTTGTACTTCTTAATTCCTTCATCTTTTTCACCCATCCCCCCAACCCCCACCCATCTGGCAAGCAACAAAACGTTCTCTATATCTATGAGTCTGCTTCTGTTCTGCTTGCTCATTTTGTTTGTAGATTCAATTGTTGATAGATATGTATTAATTGCCATTTTAGTGTTCATATTTTTGTTCTTCTTCTCCTTCAAGAAGACCCTTCAACATTTCATATAATACTGGTTTGGTGGTGATGAACTCCTGTAGCTTTTTCTTGTCTGGGAAACTCTTGATATGTCCATTGATTCTAAATGATAGCTTTGCAGGATAGAGTAATCTTGGTTGTAGGTCATTGCTTTTCATCACCTTGAATATCTCTTGCCACTCCTTTCTGGCCTGCAAAGTTTCTTTTGAGAAATCAGCTGACAGTCTTATAGGAGCTCCTTTGTAAGTAACAAACTTCTTCTCTCTTGCTGCTTTTAAGATTCTCTCTTTGTCTTTAACCTTTGGAATTTTGATGATGATGTATCTTGGTGTGGACCTCTTTGGGTTCATCTTGTTTGGGATTCTCTGTGCTTCTTGGACTTGTATGTCTGTTTCCTTCACCAAGTTAGGGAAATTTTCTGTCATTATCTTTTCAAATAGGTTTTCAATTTCTTGTTCCCTCTCTTCTTCTTCTGACACCCCTATGATATGAATGTTGGCACGCTTGAAGTTGTCCCAGAGGCTCCTTACACTATCCTCATTTTTTTGGATTCTTTTTTCTTTTTGCTGTTCTGATTGGGTGTTTTTTGCTTCCTTATATTCCAAATCGATGGTTTGCTTCTTGGCTTTACCTCCTCTACTATTGCATCTGTGTAAACTATTCTTTATTTGTTAGTGCATCCTTCATTTAAGACTGGTCCTTTTTTATGTTTTTGATGTTCTCACTAAGTCCCTTGAATGTCTCACCAAGTTCCTTGAGCAACCTTATAACCTGTTTTCTGAACTCTGCATCTGATGAATTGCTTATCTCCATTTTGTTAATCAGAATTTGTATGTACTTGTTCTCATCTATCTGGGAAGCTGAAGCAGGCAGCAGGGATCTAGTTCACTGGTAAACAGGCTCATCCACACACTCCAGGAAACTGCGGCCAAGCAGACTTAATCCTCCAGGACAGGAAAACCTTCCCCAGGGTACTCTATACTGCAAATTTTTAAAGCATGACCCAAATATCACTTTGTAAAGTGTCTCCTGAGACTTCAGGAACGAGTTAATTTTTCCTTACTTTGCTACCATAACATTTTGTATATTCTTTATGACAGCCTTTATCACGTTGTACTGGATTTCTTATTTGTGAGTTTATCCCCAAGCAAACTGTAGACTACTAAAAGAAAGGACAGTATTTTATTTATTTATCTTTATATTGATGACAATGTGGGGCATAAAGAAAGTTCTCAAGAATATTTGCTGAAATAAAGGCAGGCCAAGCATTAGTGCCCAGAAAAACACCAAGCAATTGGTGGGCACCTGACGAATACTTTATTGATTGTAAGGACCAAAATGAATAGGAAATTGAACTCTGTGCTATTTTCTCATTAAATAATTTGTCCACTGCAGCTGCCTCTTGATTATTTAAAAATGAACTCCAGCATACTGCATTGTTTTTCTTTCTTCTCATTTCCCTTGCATACTTTTTAGCCATTCCACTCATTGTTAGCCTTTAAAAGAATATACTACAGATGTCACATTGGTATTGCTATCTTATCTGTGTTTTTTAAAAATGTTGGCACTGCAAAGATGTGGCTTAAACTGGCAATTTTAGTTATACAATACATGGTCTTTATTTTCCTGGGTTAGTTAACTGAGTGTTATTTTCATTGAAAAAGTAAATGTCAACTTTAGATATAGTCTTTGACTATGTTTCTTTATAACAAAACATGGTATAGTATTTTTCTATGGAATGAATTTCCGTAACATTGTGTACAAAGAAAATGTGTCCTAATGAAAGGAATAATGAAGGTACAATGTATTGTGAGGCAATATGGCCTCTTCCAGATTGTCAAATATTGTTGCCTGGGAAGCAAACCATTTGAAACACTTTGTATACAAATATCCATCATGCAATTATAATTTGCTATAGATGTATTTTACCAAAGTTTGTATAGCTTACTAAATGCATTCTACTTGGAAATGTTCACAAAATCTTTAAATCTCCTCTAATACCCAGATGCAATTACTGCACATCCCCTGATGAGACTGCTCTCATGGAAAAAAGCCCACTGGGAGATGATAAACAGTGTGCCCCATTGTTGTATTGAAGGAACCATTATTTGGTAGTTTGTAATCTATCTGAGATTTTAAAATAAGCCACTTTTTTTTTAATCCTCACCCGAGGATATTTTTCCATTGATTTTTATTTTTTTCCAGATAGAGTGGAGGGAGGGAGGAAGGGAAGGAGAGAGAGAGAAAAAAACATTGATGTGAGAGAGACACGTCGATTGGTTGCCTCCCACACGATCCCGACTAAGGCTGGGGATCGAACCTGCAACCAAGGTACGTGCCACCAGGAATCAAATCCATGACCCTTTGTCTATGTGCCAACGCTCTAACCACTAAGCCAAACCGTCCAGGGCAAAATAAGCCCTTTTAATGGAATTCTACTCTACTTGAGTTATCATTCAGAAACTAGTACCTTTTTTTTTTTAGATGTAATTACTGATAGAAATTTTTGCACTTGAAAATAGCTACTCAGACTGTCATAGAAAGAAGTATGTTGAAGGAGTCTAATCCAAGATTAAGACAGAACTGAAACTTAGTAAATTGTAGGAGAAAGTCAGTGAGAAATATGAATTCAATTGATTGGGGCAGTGCATAGCTATTACCTTTTATAGTAACAATAGGAAACCTGGAGCTCTTGCTTCAGCTTTAATTCAGTAACTTATACAATGTTTTTTATATTTTTATCAAATATAATGAATGACATTCAATGTTGGTTTATAAGTGAAATTTACTCCCTTATACAATTTGGCAGACATTCTATTTACAAGGTTTTGAATAGTTGATACAAAATCTCATGAAATAAATTGATTTTGTTTGCCATTCCTATTCTACCTGCAAAATAAGTATTAAACAAGTAAATCAATATAGTTCTCTTTTAATTCTGCCCTATTTTTAAGTTGAGACTTTGGGGGTAATTGTAATAAGGTTAATTAACTTCCCTAAAACTTCTTCTATTGTTTTCTGATACTCTTTTTCATGTGTATTTTGAAACAGAAATGCACACTGATACATCCCTCTGGAATTACTAAACAAGTAAGATGAAACAGGAATATTAATTTTTGATATATCATAAACTCTTTATAATTATCATGCTTGGGGTGACCTGATGCAATGAGAATCAAGAAATCTTTTTTAATCTCATGCAAAACAAAGTTATTGCTTGAAAAGTATGTAATCAAAGATAAATATTGCTTTGGAAAAAACAGCTGTTAGGTGAGGCACCTCAACAATTTAATAGTAAAATAAAAAACCTTCTTTTAAAATCCAATGCAAGTCCAGCCGGTGTGGCTCAGTGGTTGAGTGTCGACCCATGCACCAAGAGGTCACCAGTTCAATTCCCGGTCATGCCCAGGTTGTGGGCCCAATCCCCAGTGGGGGGCATGCAGGAGGCAGCCAATCGATGTTCTCTCTGATTGATGTTTCTATCTCTCTCTCCCTCTTCCCTCCTCTCTCTAAAAAACCAATAAAGGAAAAAAAAAAAAAAAGAATATACATTCTTATTCCACCCCCTTTAAAATAAATAAATAAATAAAATAAAATCCAATGCAAGTTTTCAAAATATACCAGTATTTTTAAAAAGTCAAAAATTCTATTGATGATATATTTTTTAAGTTTACAAAATAAAATCTACGTTATTTTTTTTTTAACTCAACCTGTGATTCCCTGCCTGTATCAGGAGCAGGAAAAGCACCATGGCCAAGTAGAGGGGGCTTGGGAAAACCTGAATTTAAATCTCATTCACCCCTTAGCACCTGTGTGCTTGAGAGCAAGTGATTTAGCCTCTTTGAACTTCAGTTTTCCTATGACATATTTAGGCACCATAAATGATACAATATGTATATTATACCAAATTGTATTTGCACATGTGTGATGCATGAAACATGGAAGTGATTCTCAAGCATGTAGAAGGAGGGAGCAGAAAACAATTACAAAGCCAAGAGAAGCTTCTCAGGGGGGATTCAAATACCGCAGGAGTCCTTGCTCAAGATAAAATAAATTCAGAAAGAAGGAGGATATACCCAGACAGGCTACACCAGTAATACCATGCCAAAAGTTCTCTCTTGATGTTCTCTTTTCTTTTTGCTTTCATCCTTTGAGTTGGGGATTTTGACAGAGCCTCTAGGTTCCAAGTTTACCAGTTCTGCTCCTGCTCTGTCTGCTGTACCTCACAACGGCAGTTACACAGCAACATCCAAATAACAAAGCTCAGGAAGCCAAAATACTGATGTTAGAATCTCCCCCTCTGGCCTGTTAAACCATGGGTCATAATATATTTGCACTAAATTACCATGGCCCAAGGGCCCATTCTGGATTTTCTGAGTTATCTGACCTCTAGTTCCTGAGGAACTGCCCTCTGAGTCCTTACACTTATTTATCATAGTAACTTGGCATCCTGCCTTGCACAGAGTTAAACAACCAATCAATAATTGTTAAATAAATGTAGAAATAAATGCCATTTGTTTTCACAGAATGAATACTCTAACTTGAAACTAGAAGGCCTAGAGATATACATATAGCATAATTGAAACAAGACACCATATTTTATGTGTACCCGTATACACCACCACCCTCCAAATTAGACACTGTGTGTCCCACATTCTGCTGCTGAAGTCTGGCAAACTTATTCAAGTCAAAACTTAATCAAAACCCTACATAGACATATGGGTTATTAATGTGACCGAAGAAAGATGTGTTTATTTATAGAAACAATGTTTGAAATTTTTCAAATTATTATATTTTGTTCATAAAGCGGATAATGAAGATCTGTATATTTTGGTTATTTGTTAATATGTATATACATTTTATGGTACTTTTACAGTCAAGTAGTCAACTTTCTTTGTTATTTTCATACTTACTTGATAGTAAATATAATAGCATGTCTTATGCCATGGTTAAGGTCTATTATGTTTTCAAAGTGTTCTTGTCTTAAATAAAACAATGTAATTGTCTGAATACCCATGAAGAGCATATAAAGATTAATTCAAAACCATTAGAATTCTTTGTGGCCAATTTAGAAAAGTTGTTCTTAACCAGAATGCTGTGGAACATGAGAACCCCATCAATGCTTCAGAAGCATGCCAATTCCACTTAACTTCCAGATGGTATTTTTGCTACAACTGAATGGTGTTATCATCATAGCAGTGAGTGTGAGGCAGAATGTTGCCCTGACTATGGACTGGGGTACTGGGTGGAATGAGACACGATTTCTGTAAATAAGACATCAGAGCGTACATAGTCAAGCTCATACCAAAAGAAGATGGCATGCCTGTTGAAACAAGGCATATTTTTTCTCCTGAATATATTCTAGTTCAGGCAAAGGCAGTAAACAGTACTATTCAAACAGCCAAAAAGTATATGAGGATGAATAAAGAATAATTGGACATTATGGATGCTTTCATAAATACTGTGTGATATTGTTAAACTCTCATAACTATTGCATTGAACTATTGCTGACTTGTGTAATGTTGCCATGAGTCTTTTATTACGTTCAAAGCATACCACCACAACTTAAGGTATGAAAAACCTACAGAGAACACACAAAAATAAGAATTTCTGCCTAAAAGAATCCATTTGAATTTGTAAAAATGTAAGTAGTTCTTTATGTTCAACTTGTTTTAATAATCCAGCCCTTCCCTACTGCACCTGTTTTCTTGGTGATTTTTCTTATGAGGCAAGTTTAATAGGGGATCACTGGTGGTAAGGAAAATATTTAGCAAAGGTGCTTTTCCCTGATTCTGTGACATCGAGAGAATGGGGTCCTTAGAATGATGATCCTGCCTCACATAGCTTTGTTGAGGCAAAATAACTTACTGTTGCTTTTTATAGGAAGACTAGACATTCTTCTCAATCAATACACACACAAAGCACAGTTTAGCTGAGTTTCTATGTCAATATTCGAACAAAGAACCCCCGTAGTCAGAAATAAGAAGAGTAAAATGTGGATTGTATTTATATCCCAATCAGGTATTTAATAGAAAATGGCACTAGTGAGACAATCGAGGACAAACTTTTTATAAAAATCTGAAAAGGGTAAATTTTAAGGAAATGGTTTTACAACTTTAAATGGCACTCTTAACTCTAGATATCTGATCAGGAAATGAATATCACTATTCACAAACAAAAATAACTTCCTCTGCTACCCCCTAAAGAGTTTCCTGCATCATCCCAAACTCAAATTCACTGCTTCACATACAACTCATAACAGTGCATGTTCCTGCCAAGAGTGGCTCAGTTTATACCATCTGTGTACACGAGAAGTACTTTAATAAATGTTCCAGAATTGAGAGTTATGGTAATTTGCAGCAACTAGATGAAGGCAAATTGAGAAGTACAGATTGGAAGTTACAGAATAGCCATGGGGATGTAAAGTACAGCATAGGAAATATAGTCAATAACATTGTAATAACTATGTATGGTGCCTGTTGGGTACTGGAAATATCAGGGGTAACACTTTGTAAAGTAGTATATGATTGGCTAACCACTATGCTGTACAATTGAAATTAATACAAAATAGTATCAAATGTAAACTGTAATTTAATTTTTTTTAATAAAATAAAATAATGGAGAAAAATAATTTATAACAAAAAGTATTAATTATAGAAGACTTGCCTTGTCAAATATCAGAGCCTAATATAACCTATACTTATTAAATAATTATTGTCATAAAATAAAAAATAAGTCAATGGAACAAAACACACAATCAGAAATAGATCTTAGTATTTATAAAAATTTTAAATATGACTAGTCATATTCAATACTCATCTAGTCAGATGAGTATATTAAATCAGTGGAAAGGGTGTATTTAATTAATATCATTGGTACGGTTGGGGATCCATTTGAAATAAAAAGGAATTAGTCTCTGCCTTATTGAATATATAAAACTGTTAATGATTATTTAATGTACAAGGTTTACTGCAGCGATGTTTGGAGTGACCAAAACAAAAAACTAGGAAAAATAAAAATTTGTTAGCAAAGTAAGGGCTGAATAGTGATTTAGTGATACCATAGAGCCATTAAAATTATGATTTTTACAAATTATTACTGAGAGAAAGAAGATTCAGAAAACTGCATCCAGTACAATTTTATTTTTATAAAGTAAATAATGCCAGAACCCATGTTATTTGTGTGTGATTAGGTAAGCATCAAGAAAAAGTGCAAAGGTGACGCGCTGGGTTACATTGCTGGGTCGCTTGGGGCTGGGGTCACGGCAAGAAGAGTCAAGGAATGGAGTGGAAAGAAGGAAAAGGCAAACAAAGCAAACAATTTTAAAAAGTTAAAACTATTGTGAAAAAAGTATATATGTCAATCATATTTATGAATTTAGAGAAGTTATATTTTATTTTTATGTATATATGAAGCCTTTTCCAATAGAAAATAAGTTGAAAAGGACTGCCAATTAGTTACTTCAATTGATATCAGCAATTTATGGGTCTGTATTATAATGTATCACATCTTCAACAGTGTTGATACATATCTAAGTTCATACAGAATGTTCTTTAAATAAATTCAGGAATGGGATTCTTAAAACAATATTCAATGGACAGCAGTGACCTTGTGTCAACATACTGCTTTAGAAAAATGGGAGTGTCAGTAAGAATCTAGCGGTGGTGACTTGAGAATTACAAATGCTCTTTAATGGACTTTGACTCTTAAAATGTAACAGATTCGATCTACATGATGAGTCCTGCTGGATATGACAAGCAATTTAACTAGTCGATTTTACAGAGAGCTAAGAGTAGAAATCACATTAAAAAGGTAGAGCCCTAGCAAACAGATTTGATAAAAGCTATGTACAGCCAAGGAGGTAGAAAATCAAGTTCAAGGGAGTCAAGTGTTAAACTGGGACTATAGAACTAAAAAAAGCAGGCAGGATCCAGCTGTCAATGGAAGGAGCCATGGCATCAGAAGCTAATCAAGAATCTCAATTTTAGACCAGAGATGCTTTGCTTTATGCCTTTATATTATGCAGTGTCTATGTAGGGGAGAGCTGGAAGTCACAGGTATTCTTGCAGTTCAAAGACAAGTGGCTATCCAGTCCTACCCACATTTGATAAAATCGATTGCTAAAGTCTAGCCTTCTGGCACTTTTTAAAAGTTATCTGACATGTAGGACAGGTTTATCAGGTTGAATTCCTTGTAGTTGAGCCTTCTTTTTTGAGATAATATTTCAGTGTGAGGTTGCAGTAACTTTGTATTTATGTAGCGGGGCAGTCTCTGCCATGTCTGTACATAAAAGGCATTTTACCTTGGAAAGTCATTAGTCAGTACAATAAAATACCTTCCAAAATTAACCACAAAAGTATCCTCAGTAAAGAAGTCTATTTTTCTCCCTTCTCATTTATGCAGTAAAGGGAATTATCTATAGCCCAAGACAATATTAAAACATAATTGCAGTATACTACACAGATCTGAACCAGACCTCGTCTAGATTGAATATGGAAAACTGGTAGTAGATTCTTATACTGTATATGACACATAGATTATCTTGTTGAACAAAAGTAGTGGATGAGATCCCAAAGAATTGGACCTCTTTCAATAAAAGTGAAAATATTTTTACAAAAAAGCAGAAATTAAAACAGTATTGAAGCATGATAGTGAAGAATGCAGTAGAAGAGGCCAAGTCTCCAGATTTCTGCCTGGAAACAATTAGTCCTGTCTAAAGCCTACCAATAGTTAATATGCATGTTACATTTGGATGACCACATTAACAGAAAATTCTGAAACAGAACAGAGCCTACTGGACCTGAATAACAGGAGGAATTGGGAAGACTTCAGCAAGTGTAGTTAATAGAAATATTGTCAGTTAAGACGTTTCACCTGGAGAACACTATTGTAACAGTTCTTTAGCATCGTGGTCTCCATCCTTTCTGTTCTTAGAATCTTTCAGGTAAAGTATCATCTACATGTTGCAGCGCATCATGGGTACCTTAAAGTCAACAGTTCCAGTGCTGAACTCATCGTTTGTCACTATCTGTACTTTTTCCATCTCCAAGCTCATTAGAAATAATAGAAATAACATTTTCTAGATCCTGTGAATCATCGTATGTCTATTTATTACTCCCACTTCCAACCGGTTAGCAAATTCTGTCAAATCTGTCTGATTTGCTTATTCATTTCCTTTGTCTGGAACTCTCTGCTCCCAGATCTATCCATGGCTGGCGCCTTTTTTATCATCCAAATCTTCTATCAAATGTCACTTGTCCTAAAAGTCTTTGATGACTTAGCCACTCCCATTCCAGCACTTTCCAAATACCTTATTTTTAATTTCTTTGTAGCACTGAATATTATTATTCAAATTCTCTTATTACTTGACTCTTTTCTAAAATTTCTCCATGACAACATGAATCTTGCCTAGCTTGTTCAGCACTGTATCCTCACTGCCTATTATACTGTCCAGTTCATAGTATGAATTTAATATGTATGTATTTTTTAATTCATTCATTCATTATAGAAATTATTCAACAAAAGCTTATTAAGCACTTGTGCGCCAGGCACTGTGTTATGCATAGGAGGTGCAACGATACCGGGTGAAAACAAACCCTATCTCTGTACTCAGGGAGCTTATCTTTCATAAAAGAGACAGCCATTCATCAAATAATTATGTAACTAAATGTAAACTTACAACTATGAGTAGTTATTTTCAAATCTGTATTCCCTCTCTGTCTCTATTACCATTGCTTTAGTTCTGGTTATCATCAAATCATGCCTCAACTATTAATATTATCTATTTCCCTGCCTCCACTCCGTTTCTCTAAAGTTAAAGAGCAGATCTTAAGTCGTGTTCTATCTTAAAATTCTTAACAAATTCAATGACCTGCAAGAAAAAATATCTATACTCCTTAAAATAATGACTCTTTATGACCTGCCCCTCAACTCTCTCTCCTTCTTCTCCTCACCATTTCTTTCCACTCCTCCCACTCTGTGCTCCAGTCACCCTGAATTACACTCGTATCTCCAGTCCTTTATGCATGTTGTTCCTGCTGCCTGGTCATCGCTTCCTACATTTTGATGAACTAATTTACTTGCCCTTTATAATTTTTCTGAACTGTCTCAGCCATCCCTTTTCTGTGTTTTCTTAGCAAAAAAGAAAATTATCCCTTTATGCTTTGATTGTTGATTTCCTTGCTTGTTTCCCTTGCAGGCCTATGATTTCCTTTAGGGCAAAATATCTTTCGTATTTCTATATCCATTGCCTAGAGTAGAAACAAGTTTGTAGAATAAATGGAAGGATGGTTGGATGGGTGAGTTCCTTTGGTAAACTGAAAAGTGATATTTAACACAGGGTCAAACATATACTATTAGGAGTGTGTATAAAAACATACCAGTCAGAACAGAAGGCTAGTGAAGCTCATTTTGGATTCTCCAAGCACTGTGGCAGGCAGCACTCAGTAATCCACTCACTAAATCTACTCCACATTTGTGGATGCTAAGAAAAGAACATCAACTATCCATTCCCTGGTGTTGAAGGTTGGAAGAAAAGGCAACATAGCAATTACATCATCAGACTGAATGACAGTTTGCAAGATTTCTACTACTGATGGGACACTCCTTAAATAGAGGCTGTTAACATCCTCTAGTCCTCAGTGAGGAACTCTGTAACCAAAGAAGAACAGCTCTAGTTACAATCTTTTTGTCACTGGACACGTAGAATCATGGAGGCAACACCATATCACATGTTAGAGAAACTTGAATATTTTGACTCATAAATAACATATAGTCCAAACTAAGACATACTAATGAATATATGGAAACTATTGCTGTCCAGGGGAAGTTGACGATGTTTTCTAGAGAAGAGGAGATGAGAACACAAAGATAAGCTGATTTCAAGAAACCCTCTAGATCCACTTGCCACAAGAAAGTTGCTTGCTGCAGTTAGCCAGTATGGACAGAGTGAATATAGACCAAAAGTTTAAAAATAAGGTGATTCTAGTTGGTCTATCTGAGAATACCCTACCAGAGGGGAACTGCTTCCACCTTACACCCAACTAAATAAAATAACTTCCCTTACCTGAAAAGGGTAACTTAGGCACCAAGGCAAGTCTTACTAAAGCTGTCAGTTGACTGTCTGCAACATATCTGTGCCATACTAAGCAAATATTTGTTAACTACCTCCTGTGTTTTAGGTACTAGGCTGCATGAAGCCTAATTATTAGAAGGAAAAACTAAAGGTAACTGGTAGATTGAGGCCATACTAAATTTCTAGGGGTTAATACTAATAGCCACCAGATTCTGATAGCCAAGGAATTAAGGTCCTTAAAAGCATCAAAATAAGTGAGCTACTGAAGACAGTTCCTTTTATAGAGATGACAGAAAGAGAGCCACTGAACAAAGTACCAGTCACTTTGAAAGTGAAAATGAGCCTGCAACCAGAATAACTTCAGATTCACCAGTGGTAATGAGTGTAGACATAGCTCCTAGGTACTATGGCCAAGTGGAAAAGAACATTTAGTGATAGATGGAATGTTTGAAAAGGGATAGCTGTGCCTAAATGCACCTCATCTAACTTTTAGTTGTGAGTAGATTTGCAGTTGTTAAGATGGCAAATTCTCAAATGGCAAAAAAAAAAAAAAAAAAAAAAAAAGAAACAAGATGAATTCAACAGGATGTTTTTGCTTTCGATCTATTACTGCTTCTGTGGGGTCTGGAAATGGAACAAAAACTGGAGAGACTGTGGAGAACCAGCAATGTGTGACCCACAGCAGCAGGCTACATGGTAGAAAGATATATCCTCTCATCCTCCCAAAGTGAACTCAAAGAATTTTTAGAAATTAGGGTCAAAGGGCATCCAGACTTTTCAGATGTGGACCTTCTGATTTCAAGGGCTATCATTTTCTTTATTTAAATTTTTTAGAGAGAGAGATAGAAACATCAATGTGAGAAACATCAATCAGCTGCCTCCTGCACACCCCCTACTGGGGATCAAGCCCACAACCCAGGCATGTGTCCTGACCTGGAATTGAACTGGGACCTCTCAGTCCGTGGGATGACACTTAATCCACTGAGCCACACCAGCCAGGCATCAAGGGTTATCATTTTCTATTTTAGTTCTTACTATAATTCTGCCTGAAGAACATATATATTACCAGCTGTTCCATATAACACATGCATCAGAACTTTCTTAAAAATTATAATAAAAAATCATAACAATAACCATTCTATATAGTGATGTTACTCAAAGCAAAGTTTGTTTTCAATTAGCTTCAAAATTAATTTGTTAGCACTAAATATCAATTCTGCATTAGTGCTCCTTTGGTAATTATTGCTTACCATCAGGTCTCCATTAAGTTTCCATGTTTGAAATGATGAATATGTACCTCTACTGATTACTGCTTGTGATTTAATGAGTTATTCTTAGAATAATAATGCTTTTAGCAATGTGTTTATGTTTTCCAACATTTGTGAATAGACTTAAACCTTGAAAAGTTGGTATATATTTAAACTCACAAATTACATGTTTTAGGCTCTTTGGGACTCTGGTATAAATTAACTAGTAAAGTCTCTATTATAGAGAACTTTACAGAGTTATCATACATTTCCATGGCAAAGGAATTCCAAAATGTAAAATAAATACTTTATTTCAGTTGAGATTCTGAATTTATTACAAATTATTTATTTATTAGTCTCCTCTTCTTCTTTTAATATTCTGTCTACATGAACCTAGAGTGAACATTTTGCTAACATTTAGACCCTTAAGCAATTTTTATTTGTTCTTTCAAATTTCCAGTCTAGGGATGCAGTCAGGCACACAAACACCTAAGTAAAGCATCACAGTACAGATCTTCAAGAAGCACTGATATAAAATGGAAAAATCAGGCTGATTTCCTCAAAGAGTTGCAAGAAGGACTGAGTAAAATAATATATATAAAACACCCATTACTATTCCATGAGAAAAAGTTGGAACATGGCTTTGAAGAATCCAGTGAGCCACTGGAATTAAGCTAATGAGTGACACAATCAGATTCTCATCTTTAACAGTCAAGGTAACAGTTATGAAGCAAATTTGAGGAAGATGTAATTGACAAGTCCAGAGGGATGGAGTTAGAGACCATTTGAGTAGCCTAGAGATCGTGTGAACCAGTTTAAATTAATGACAGTGGAGTGAAGAGGAAAGACACAAAATATACTTAGGAGATAGAGTCAAACACTTCAGTAAATGACCGAATTTTAATTAGGACGTTGAAGGAAAAGAAAAGTCAGGATGACCCACCGGTTGCTAGTTTGGAAGACTTTTTGAATTAATGTACTATAAACAGATACAGGAGAAGGTGTAGGAGATACGGAAGGGGTCTGACAAGTGGTCAGTAGCAATATTGACTTCAGTTTTGGACCAATTAAATTTTCATGAAATGCTATGGTAGTGAGGTCCAACTGATAATTGATCCAACAACCAGGAGAAAAGTCTAGATTAGAAGCTTGGGAATCACACCATACAGTAAGGCCCAGGGCAATCAGCAAGGGCTTCTGAATTTCCAGTTATAGAAGAATGATTAGATTAGTTGAGATAATTCAACATGGCAAAATATATTTTGAAGTCATTAAAATTAAGTTTTTAATTATGAAAATGTTCTAAGAATAACAAGTCAAATAAACACAGAATGTATAATTGCTTATATGGTAAAATCTCAGTTGTATAAAAATTTACCTTAAAAAGCTAGAAGGAAAAGCATGAAAGAATTACAATGGTCGTATTAGGGTTAAAAGTTCATGGTGATCCCCTCTTATGTATCTGTATTTTACAACTTTTATCTGTGCATTACTTAAAAATCAAGTTAGGGTAAAGGATGGCTTCCTAGAAAGATCATTACTAAGCTGAATCTGAAGGACTGCATAGAAATCAGCCAGGTGAAGAAAACAGTAGGAGCAAAGGTACAAAGGTGAGGAATCCAGTGTGTACAGGAAATGAGATGCAGTGGAGGGTTGCTGAAGCATAGCATGATTACAGACAGTGTCCAGAGAGGGGGCCAGAGAAGAAGGTGTGATAACCCTATGGCCACTTGTTATGTTGAGATTCTACCCCATGTACTCTAAGCAACTGTTAAAGATATATACACAAGGTAATGTATTCTTTGGCTTGGGCCACCATAACAGAATATCACAGACTGGTGAATTAAACAACAGAAATTTATTTTCTCACAATTCTGGAAGCCAGAAGTCCAAACTCTACGTTTCAGCAGAGCTGGTTTTTCCCGAGGTCTCTCTCCTTGACTTGGTCTCCCCTCTGGAAATCTGTGTGCAATTCACCTCTTCTTACAGAAACACTGGCTCTGCTGGATTCAAGTTCACTCTAATGACCTCATTTTAACTTAAATATCCGTTTAAAGACCGTATTTCCAAATACAGTCACATTCTGAGGTACTAGGGGGTTAAGACTTCAACATATAAATTTTGAAGAAGGGCAGACATAATTCAGCCTGTAACAGAGTGATATGGTTAAATTTCCCTTGGTAACTGTGTGGAATACAGATTTGAGGGAGAAGAGATGGATTGATAGTCTATTTTAATAACCCAGACCAAAAAAGTCACGATGTTCTGTAGAACTGTGACTGTAAATGAATTTAAAATGTATGTAAAAAAAAATCCAGAGGCAGGAGCTGGTTCAGAGGGGAAACAATGAATTCAATTTTAGGAGATCTGATTCTATACCCAGCATACAGTTAGATATAGAATCTGAAGCTCGAAGATAGATAATTGGGCTGGAAGTCTAGATATGGACATCATTAGTATGTGTTATTTGAAACTGTGGGGGCACATCCTTGTGTGTTGAGTGATGAGAGCAATGGACCTGGAATGAAAAACCAACATTTACAACACAGGCAGAGAATACACCCATGAAGGAAATATTAAACTGCAAGATAAAGTAGAAGAGTGCCTTATCATACAATAAGCAAGAAGAGAGCTTTGATGAAGAGAACAATTAATAGTCAAAGACAGCAAAGAGATCCCAAAGATAAAGACTGAGAAATGTTAGTTAGATTTGGAATGAGAAAGAATTTTGGACACTGATATTTAACAGTTCCTTGAACTTCTGTGTGTGAGACTATGGGCAACCCACTGTAAAGCATGCATTATATTTCACTTTGAGCCTTTGAGCTTCACTCAATGACTAAGGAAAGTGTCATCATGTCTGTTTTAAAACATTTTTTAATGATAGCTCAGGAAAGTCTTTCACCTATTTATTAAGCTCTTTTGAAATACCTTAGCATATCAACAAAATATTTTTAATGTTTTAAGGTATATTTTAGAGCAGAAGATTTCAACATTAATTTAGCTTGAACACAATTGCATTTATTTAATTCAACCTTTAATATACAAAATAATATATAAGATGCAGATTTACTAGTCAGCTAAAGATTATTCTGTCAGATGACTGTATTTTATAATAAAAGCACATTCTTAATTCACTGAGTTTTAATACTTTCTTACTGAAAGTGACACACTGATTGGATTCATACAGTATATTGGAAGAATAAAATATTACTTGTCAGTATAAAGATTTATCTATTGATCACCTTGGTACTGAAAGAAAACTATTTGTACTCGGGCCCTATCTTCAAAGCCAAATTGTATGCTGCAGTACTTTCCACTTTCAGGTGGTGCTGAATTTTGGCTGGTTCGATAGTGGAATGAGAATGCTGACTGCTCTGTTACCATTCTGTTAGAAAAAAATCCATTCTTGAATAATCTGTATGCCCTATGGGAAGGTCAAATGATAAGGCAGAGAAATCCGAGACAAAATACTAAGATTTCATTGTTCTGAGTTTGCCAGCTATCCAGTTGCCTATTTCAAATTCTCCAAGAAAAATACACAAAGTGCACAATTGTATTCACCTGGAGCCTGAATGTGAGCTCCATGGCATTATCTATAGCTAATTTTTAAAATATGGTAAGATATATAAAGTATAATATTCTTTGTAATATTTGCACATGCTGTTATTTTTCTTGTATCACTAAAATAATAATGTGAACATAAAAAACATGAATTTGGGAGAGTTGTGATAACAATGTGAAATAGCTGTATCGATTTGTAAATAAATACCTCTCTTAAATGACTATTTAATAATACAACCAAAAATAAATAAATTAAACTAAAATTCTAACAAGATCTATGAGACAAAATATTTTCACAAAGAAATTGTGTATGTATTGCCTGTCAAACATGCAGATGGGTAACTTTTGTTCAAATAGTCTGTGTGCATTCTTAATCTGCCTATTTATTGTAATCGTTGACTTGTTCAACTTTTGGAGCATTTGCCAAGTTTTTCTAATGTAGTTAATAATCAGATGTGTTTGAGGACTCTTACCTTTTGCCTTCTACTATGAAAACACTTTAAGATTAGTGTGCACTAATTTCAGTCATATGCAAAATATTGTAATGTAAAATTATATTTTCATTTTTTGAAATTAAAAATGCTAAAGTCTCTTTATTTGGGGGAAAGAGAAATTTCTAATGCAGTTGAAGTGTTGATGATCATTTAATATTATGTATGACCATAATCGCATTTATCTTATTCAATTTTTAAATCATTTTATCTTAGTAAGAGTATAGCATTTCATTAATTTGAATAAAATATATATAGTACATCAAAAATTGTAAATAAGTATGTATATGTCATTAATTGAAACGTATTGGTGGCTTTTCTGGAACAAATGGAAAGCAAAATTAAAATAGAATAATAGCAAGATTAATTGATTAAGGATGGCTTCTGCTGAAAAATTATGTTCAGTAAGAATCTGTCATTTAAATTTGTGATTATTTGTCACTTTACAGTATATCAAATCTAATTAATTCAGGTACACAAGCTATATAAATGACTGTCATAAAAATGCCAATGTTTTAAATAAAAAAGATAAGTTACTTAACTGATTTAATGCAAAATAGCCATGGTATATTAATTTGAGCTACTCTGTGTTTCCAGATATGGTAAATATTTTGTAACTGATATTGTTCTAATATGTGCATTTAGCATTTTGCATCCAAGTCAATTACTTTTTTAATGTTTCAAAATACCAATTACACATATTTTAATTAAAACATGAAGATGCTGAGCAAAGTTGCTGTTTTAAATATTTTATTAAAAATAAATGGGAAGAATGATTATATTTTTACAACCCAAACATTCTTCCAGTCAAAATACTTTTCATGTAATAAAATATACTCTTCTACAGTATGTCCACTTCACATATATATCTTTCACTGGTTTCTTTCAGTATTGTTTTCCCACATAAGAGCTTTTTTCAAGCATCATACAGATTAAGCTTAATTATTCTAATATGATGGGAGCTGATATGTTTGCGAAACATTTTATTTAACAGAGGACATTCATAAACCAGATTTTGTTATTTTCAGAAAGAAAAAGAGACACTGAAATTCTGAGCACTATTCCAATGGGTTCATTTATATTCTGCCTTGAACAGCATGCATTGATAATGCTCATTATTGTAGAGAGTTCATTTAAATGAGCAGAAACAACCTTGGAAATGAAAGTTAAAGCAAGTTATTTTTATGAAAATGGCTTATCACTCAGTGATCTTTATATAAAAAATTTGCTTTCTCCTTTCAGGGAGTATGCATGTTTTTAGTCATCTGTTCCAATTCCACTCAATTTAACTTCCTGTTTCTATCTTATCTAATATTTTTTTCCCTAATCCTAGAGCTGTACCTCTTTATAAAAATCTTCTTTAACACCTATTTCTATGGAATTATGTTAAAACAAGCAAATATTCCACCTCCCTGTACTGTAGACCAATTGGTAATTATTTTAGTCACCTTCTGCATTAGGAGTTCCATCTTTTGGGCATTGAAATTGATTTTTCTCATCTTAGCATCTGAAGATCCTGAGTGTGCCCCTTGCCCAATCGCCTGAGACTATACAGTGACACCTACAACAGAGGATGTGGAGGCAGCAGCTTTTCGGTCACCAGAAATGGCAACATCAGGAGCACCAGCAAGAATAGACTTTGTAGAGGTAGTTCTCCGAAACTGTGTTATGAAACCAAACATTTTTGGTGTGCTACCCGCTGATGGGGGCTGCCTTCTTACTGCCTAGTGTTGTGCAAAATGTTTGGTCTTTGTCAAAGTTTAACAATGACGTTTCTAATACAAAGAAACGTGATTTTTCTTCCAAGTGTGTCGAGTTGCCTTAACTTTCAATGAATATGAATTTTTATCAGCCACAGAAAAACATTAATACCCATATTTTTTTTGTCAAATTTATTTTCTTATTATATAAAGCTGCTGTCACCTATAATTTTTGTATGAATATTTTTTAAGTATATCAGAATAATCCATCATTGTAAAGGTCATCCTAATGCAGTAAATAAGAGAATTTCTCTGGTCAGTTATGTTCCTTAGAGACTGAACACAGTAGCCCAGTTTTCTGTCCTTCTCTCTAATGATGTTCATTGTGAACTTACTTTGCAAAGTGAAAGATTATTCCCACATGGCCCCAAGTCAAAATATGAAAGGCTAGTGATTGATTTTATGTGTCCTTTCATTTTATGTAATTTAATGTGAAACAGTTATTTTGTAGCTATATAACACATTTATTAATTAATCACATTGGCTTTATCTGTACAGTTCAGTGACTTAACAGCATTTCAATTTGCATGTAAAATGAGTCCCTGTAATGATGTTTTTGCAAAACAGATAAAATCCTTTATTTTTAACACTTTATATGTATGACTTAGAAGTGGGATCTGTTTCAGCTTGAAATTTTCAAGAGTTTGAAATTCAACATACAAAGGTCTTCATGTTGGTGTAGTACAGCAAATTAATCGTTCACCCCATCTTAACTTATTTTGGGAACAAGGCAAGATACAGAGAATTTATACTAGTTCTGTTGGACCTATCACATGGTTAAATATAATTTAAAGGTTTTTTTTGTAAACCAGATATGAGCAGGATATATTAAACTTAATAGTTTTTTTCTCTTTTTTTTTTTTGGCTTTGTTTATATTTCATTTTGTTATTTAGGAAATTACAAACTGTTATTACTTTTTTTTTCAAAATCTATACTATGGATTTGAAATGTACTTTTCTGAATACTTTTATTCCATTTTGATTATGTGAAATATATAATGGATATGTATATATATCCATTATATATTATATAAGTATATAGTGAAATTATTTCTTAAATGTATAGCCCTTTGTAAATAGCACATATACATATAAAAGTAGATGTTGTTTTTAGCTTGAATTGTGTAAATGCTGATTTTTTCATAAGTACTTATGAAGATCTCTATGTAAAAATCTATAAATCTGCTTGAGTTTGTACAACAGTGTTTTTAGTTGTGTGTGCCACACACTAAATGACTTGTCACGTTCACGTGTATTGCATATATCTCTAGAAACTGTATACCAAAGGGTATATTGATAATTCTAAGAAGATGAAGGTAAATTTCTAACTCATCTTTAAAATAAATTGTGCTATTTTAATGTAGTTCTGTGTGTCCTCACCATGTCCTTTAAATACCATTTTAGAGATGATTTAAAACATTCTGAATGAAAGTAGCTTTAAAGATTAAAGATACTCTGCTTTTTTGCCTTTATCATGTTCCAGTTAAGAAACTGGATTTTTCATTATTAAAGTTTGAGAGTCTTATAGAGCTGCAAGTAGTCTGAAGCAATATGCAGTAATTCTGTTGTATAATCACTTTGCTGCATGACCTTACTGCAGTAAACCATGTTGCATTCCTGGCCTTATGATACATATTGTAATTGAAAGCTTATATATGTAGGATAATGGAAACTTTCCTCAATGACAGAAAATCAACAAATGATTTGAATAACTTGTCAAAGCTGGAGTGGTTTATCCCGCATTAGCAGCAGTGATTACAAAAGCAAGAAATTAAATACGATTGAATATATGTTTCATATTGCCCACTGTTAATGTTGCATGCCGCTGACGATCCAAGTATAAAGGAGTGTAAATTCATTCACAATGTTGATGTCCCTCTAACTCTCATCTTTTTTGAAAGAGGAGTCACGCATACCAATTTAACAAAAATGGGAAATGTGTTCATTTTATAAAGTTACATATTTTTAACCTCTACATAAATATTTTCAAACTAGATAAAATAGTAAAAGGACAAAATGTGTTACATGCATTTGTAGCTATTGAAATAATAATAATGTTTCATCATGTAGTCTTTTAGAAATATATTCTATTTATTATGTATGTATGAGTACCGAGGTATGCGTATTAAATGAGAATTTGTTTAAATATAATTAATGATAAGCAAAACTGAAAACACCTCTTAGGAAGGCAACACAATATACACTTACCCATTCTCCAGGACTAAGTACAACAGAGCCCGTCCCTCCCTCCAAGATAAGGGTCACTCCTAGGCACCTGGGTCACCACGTGAACAACATACTGAATGCCCTTCAACCTCTCATTGACATCCCTTGAAGAGAGGTCCATTTTTATGGCTCACAGGAACAGCTCAGAAAACAGGGTGCATCTTCCCTCTGTTTCTCAGAAGTTACAAGTTCCTGCAGGTTTATTAAGAATTTCATATACTCTCACATCCCTAGTTTTTAGTTTATATTAAATTTTACTGAGGAGGGTTTTAGTCATTTTATGTTTTCTTTTGAATTGAGTTAACTTTCCCTGTAGCAAAACTGGCAGATCTACATTTTGTCACAAAAATAGGTATAATTATTCTATCAGGTTTTAGTCAAAACCAAACTTTAAAGAAGTGATGTTAGCTGTTGTTTTATCTATATTGCTTGCTTCTGCCATTAGCAGTCAATATACATTGGATAAAAACTGATGGTTTCTATCTATTGGCATAAAAAGCAAACAATATTAGTAAAGCGAAATTATAGCATCTGGATGTCATTACAGTAAAAGTAATAGTTTCAGAACATCAGGGGGTTAGAACAGCCTGAGGATCTGGAAACTTCACGGTTGCTCCAGATCTCATTGAAGTCAATCGCCCCATCTTCCCCCACACACAACGTGCTTGGATTTCAGCTGTGTGGTACATGTGGATATAACATCTGAAATCCAAACTTTTAGTCACCTCTTCTGCTTGGCAAATTTTGAAGAGAATACAAATCTTTAATCCATTCCAGTCCAGGAAACCTTTGTTGTGGGCCTACTGTTTGTCAAGCGATGTGATTAACATCACAGACCCCACGTGCAATAGACCCCTGCCGTTAGGCAGATGACGGTCTGGGAAGGGAGACAGACAAGCAAAGCATTACATGCAATACAGCATGTTACGTGGGATTGTGGAAATGTGATAAATAAACAGAAATAGTACAGAGCGGTACTTAATCCTACTGGCAATGGAAATGAAGCCTTTTGAACAAGATATTGGGCCTGAACAAGTGGGCAGAAGGAGTGTTGCTTAAAGTGGAAATGTCACAGGGATTAAATATGCAGAACAGTGTGCATGAGGAAGGAGGAATCACGAAGTGGATGGATGTCATGAGGGGCTTGTGTGCCGTGGTTGGACTTCGTTTTGTGAGCAATAGTGAGGTTTCAATGAATGGACTGTAAGCAGAGAAATGGTAAGTTAGATTTGTGAGTGATGGGATAAAATTCATTGAGTAAGGATTCACAGGCACCCTCCCCTCTAAGGGAGCAAAGAACAAAAGCCACTCTTTAGATTTTTTTAACAGCTTTATTGAAATATATATTGCATAATGTAAACTCACCCATATTAAGTGTATAACTCAGTAATTTAGGGCAAATATATGGAGTTTTGCAATCATCACTACAATGCAGTTTTGAACATTTCCATCACCCCCACCAAAAATCCCATGTGCTCATTCACAATTAATCCTCGTTCCCACTCCAGCCCCAGGCAGCCACTAATCTGCCTTCTGTACTATAAATTTGCCTTTCCTGAACATTTGATGTAAATGGAATCATGTATCTTGTAGTCTTTTTATCTGGCTTCTTTCACTTAGCATAATGTTTTTGAGGTTTCTGTCTAATAATTATGAGACAAATGGGATGGAAATATTTCACTCCCTAAGAGAATGTGACTCCTGAGAAAACAAGACACATGAGAAGGATGTTATGTGAACTTGACCAAGGCGTGGAAAATACAAGGGATGGAGAGACCAAGATAGTGAGGGCAGGATGGCATGGAGAGTCCAGTTAGGATAGAAGAATCAGAAGTGCACAGTAACTTGAAAATAGAAGATAACATGTCAAGTTATTTTAATTACATTTTCTGAAAACTAAATCTTGAACTTCTATTTCCTCCCTACCTTAAATGTTCGTAATGGGTATTTGTAAACTACCCAATGGACTTCCTGTTTGTGGTTACTACTCTAGAGGTGTCACAAGCTTTGTTAGGTCCTTGGGTTAAAATCACTTCTCCAGAAAACGAACTAGAAAAAGCCAGGAAATCACATCAGACTGCCATCTGCAGGTAAAATGTAAAGGGGCAAAAGTGAATCTAGAACAAACTTGTTATTTTCTTTGGAAAACCACTTGGGACAATGTGGTAGTCACACTGAGATTGGAACTGCAGTTTCTTAGAGAATGCAGGCTTGATTTAAGAATTCTAGTTCAGTTGGAGAGACACTTAGGTGAAATTATGAGACCACCCAAGTCATAAAAGAAATGTAAAGGTTTCTCTTCCGTAAAGGAAGACAAGGCTACTGGCAGACTGTCTGGATCTACTTTCATGCTCCACTGCTCATCTGGCTGCTGCTGTAGGGTTGAAGATACAGCAAGTTTTGGAGTTGCTTGTATAGACTACTAGTTACTAGAAAGATCATAGGATTATAGTTCAGCAGGTGGAATAAAAAGACTGAGTCTGGCTGGAATATAACTGCCACTTGGATGTACCAGGAAGACAAGTTCAGAAACAAAGGAGCACTAAGTAGGAGAGCCTGACAGAAAACACAAGGTTTCATGTCATGACTGGCCAAGAACCAGGTGAACCCAGGTTAGAGCCTCAGAACCATGCAACCAAGGCAGCTGGTCCTCACGCACCAGGAAGCGGGGAGGAGCCCTGCCAGGCTCCCCCTCTCAGTAGACTCTGTGGTCCAATGGGATGAGAAGGGGCTTCTTGGAGTGATTAAAGACCCTTTGGAGCCACCTCAGGGTAAGGAATGGAACTCAGTCCCTAAGCTACAGAGTTAGGGTCCCCTGGCTTGACCCAGGATGGATAGGACAAATCTGGAGTCCTAAATGTTGGTGTAATCTGTTTGCTTCTGTTAGAGGAATTAGGAGCATCCTCCTTTAGTCTTAAAAAGAGAAGAGATTAGCTATACTAATGTACTTAAATCATAAGGGTTGGCTATTCCTCTGTGAAATGTCCAGAGACATCAGGCAAGAATTCGCATACTCTGGGTTTGGGGTGGGAAAGAGACCCTGTAAAATGGAATGGGATGAGATGGAGACTTTTGTACATTTCCTCCCACTTTGCCCACTTAGCTTCTTCCTCCACCTCTGTTTTCTGAGGGGAAAATAAAACAGTCACTGGAAGACTCTTCCAAAGAAAAATTGTCAAAGGAGGAGAATAGTACTCCCCTACGGCTTCACATGGAAGCTGGAGGTGACCGGACATGCCGCAGCAGGAGCACACATGGTGGAACTTGATCCAACACTGAGAAGGGACAGGAGGGAAGGTAGGAGATGGGTGAAGGTGACAGCAGGAATTTGGAGGAGATTTCTATAGGGCAAGGGAGTCAGCTTCAGTGTGTTACACAGTAGGACAGAGGATATCACTAAGAAGTGCTATGATCCAAGTTATTAGGTCCTCTTAAACACCGAACATAATTTGAGGAAAGAAATAGCCATTTGGAGGCTATGTTTCTTTACAACAGTAGAAGATACTCGGAAGAGTGAATACTGAAGGCAGGGAGACCAGTTGCTATCATTTGGCCAGGAGAACATGAATGTCATGACAACAGAGTGAAGAAAATTAAATAGACATTTTTGGAAGTGAAATTCAAAGGCCTTTCATCAGAGTGTAGTTCATTCTTGGCATATATAAGGAAAATGGGAAAAGGTCAACAAAATCAAACTGTTTCCAAATTATGCCTTAAGTCAGAGATTCAATCTGGGGCTTTATGATTTGATTTAAAAAGGATTTTCCAGACAACACACATAGTCATGCTCCAATGCGACCAATAAAAAATCACAAAGCCAAGCATAAAGCATCTTGTATTGATACCTATTTTTGATTGGTTATAGCTCTGCTTCTATTTATTAATTTGATTGCAGTGTAGTCCAGATGTCAGTGCCTCTGTGAAAACTTCTCTGGTTGCCCTTCCGTAGTCATTCTACCACACATGCATATAGGACTTTGAATATAATATCGCTAAAAAAGTGTTACATTATAATTAGTTGTTTGAGGGTCTGTTTCCTTGAGCTCTTCGAAGACAAGACTATGTCTTCATCATTGTATCTCCCTTCAGTGGCTAGTAAAGTGCTTTGTCCCAAATTGGGTTTGTTTAATGACTAGAGAAGATACGGCAATCAGAGGAAATACAATTTTCTGTTAAATATTTAAATAACATTATATGTAATAAAAACAACACAAATGTCTAAAGTCATTCCCTATAGCTATTCAGAAATTGTGAAATTGTCACAAGAATTATTCTGATCAGAAATCCCAGTGAAACAAATACATTTACATTTATTTGCTACTCGTCTCTATTAATCAGGCTACTAGAACCTTGTTGAGTTTGAAAGTGTTGTGATCATTCAGCTATATGTGTAAAAGTGTCACTTCCATTTGAATTACTAAAATGTGATTTTAGTCCATTATTGTAAAAGTTGGCAAATATCTTTTAAATAAGGTGATGATTCTGACCTCACTCACCAAACTTTACCTACTTAACAGGTTGTCCTAAAAATCCATCATTTCATATTCCAGTGTGTAAGGCCTATATGCCTATTCTTATGTTCTCTGCATCCCAACTAGATTTTAATAATATATTCATATACTTACTTTCTGTATTTTTCTAAATTGTTACTTTTTTGAGGACAGGTGTGGTGTTTTATTCACCCTCCAGAGTACCTAGCATAGTGGCTTGCAAATGGTATGCATAGCTAATAAAGAAAATAATAAAGATAGAAAGGAAGAAAAGGACTCCCCCCAAAAAAATACTTGGAGAAAATAAAATTACTCCTGGTTGGGAGGAAAAAAGAATGAATTTGAAAACATTTGATTGAGGCTTTAAAGAGGAAGTTATATCTCAATTATGAAGAAAGTAGCATACTAGGCAGAGGAAGGTCCTGGGCACACTTATAGAATGAGGACTGTCCTGATGTTGCTGATAGTTGGGGTAAGTTAAATTGTGTAGTGAAGTAAAAGTGGAAAGGTAGACTGAGGAGTTTGGAAATAGCTAACTGGTGGCTACTAAAAATTCTTCACCATGTGAGGAACAAGGAAGAGTTGGTATTCAAGGCAGGAGTTAAAAACTCAAATAAGAGAAAATAAATGTTAGAGCAACATCCCGCAAATCAAGCAAAGGATGTGTTTAAACACAGTGCAAAACACATTTTTAAATCTCTTTTGAGCAGCTGGTACTTAGATAGACCTGAAGATACATGAAGTCCTATGTATTACAACGCAAACATTGTTTTCCCGTTTAATAAAACAGCAATCTAAACATAACTGATTTAGCCTGTAAGCGATCTCATATTTCTTGATAATGAAGGGGAACTAATATTTATTTAATGGACATGCGTCTCTTTACCCACAACATTATTTCATTAAATGTTGTAACAACTGTGTAAGGTATGTGTGTTGTCACGTTTTTACTGATGAGGAAATTGAGTCTCAAAGAAATTAAACAATTTTACAGATCACTCTGATAGAAAATGGCAGGAGCTGGATTCAAACCCAGTTCTTTTTGTAGTTCTCCATAATGTACTGACTTCACTGTGTTGCCTACAGATTAAAGCCCTGCTTAAGTTCTATCTTTTGCAACTTCAAATTATTTATGCTTGATTGGTTTACCTGCAAGGCACTTGGTTAGGAATCAAATTCTATTAATACCTCTTATAGATTATAGACATTTGTCACATATAACAAGAATAGATTATTCTCTTGAGATGCTTTTTATTTAAAAAAATATTTCAGGTTATATTTAGGTTCTGGAATTACAGACTAAGCATTCAGTCCTCATAAAGATAAAATGTGCTAACAATGAATTTTTTAAGGTTAAAAGGGTGTTAGTTTATTTGTAATAATGTAAGGTATTCATTGTTGCCTTTCTTTATGTTTCAATATCTTTAACTATCTATTTTATTTGTCCAGTGTTTTAAAATTAAGGTGGTTCCTTCTTTTGTAACATGCATTAAGATTTTCAAGGCTCATCAAAAAGTGCTTTCAACAGTGTTTTTTTAATCTGCACATTAACCTGGTAAGGAATGCATAAAAGATATTTCCCATTCAGAATAAGAACATGAATGTTATTTGCTACCATATAAATAATATCCTTAGTACCAGAGACAACGCACTGATTTCTGTGTCAGCTTATGCTATTTATTCTATATTATATTTCTTCTTGAGGACAAATGTTTAGAACTCTAATTTTCATTATATGTTGATGCTTTGCAGAAGGATTTCACACAAACTGGTAAAATGAAATATAAATCGTTTTACATAGTAATTACCATCAAATACAGTTAAGCAGTTCAGGATGTTTCTATACAGTAATTACTGAACAACGTACTTTCAGTGTTTCTTGATATAGTAAATATAGACACTATGTACTATCAATGTATTTGTTATTCTAAGAGACTTCTAAATTTACTTTGTTGTACCAAGCGTATCATACTTGAAAATCAAACATTTTTATGTGATACACATAATTGATACACATTTTATTCTTTAGGGAAAAAATATAAAGAAATTGGAGATTTTAGGAAAAGGCAAAGAATATCATTTTCATTATTCTTCTTTTCATCAACAGGTTTATGTGGGTATCTATAATTGTAGAGGAAGACAGAAATAGAGAGGGTTAAAGGAGAAGTAAATATGGATACATCGAGATGAAGAGCTATAAACAGTCACCCTGCTTTTGTCATTTAATAATTCTAACAGAAGAGCAAAACAATATATTCTGTTAACACAAGGCTTAGGAGGCAGAATAAGAAATAAGTGTAGTTAACACTAGTGGCAGAAAATTCAATAAGAGAATGAAAATTAGAATGAAGGAAAACTTGCCCAACATTTATTAAAAACTTACAATGTGTTG
Source organism: Tadarida brasiliensis (assembly GCA_030848825.1). Classification (NCBI taxonomy): domain Eukaryota; kingdom Metazoa; phylum Chordata; class Mammalia; order Chiroptera; family Molossidae; genus Tadarida; species Tadarida brasiliensis. The sequence continues at coordinate 53,161,552 of CM061264.1, forward strand.
AGCACTGCACTAGGTGGTGACCATGTTAAAGATGTATTTGGTCCTTTCAGTGAGTTTCTGTTTGTGTGGAAGGGATTTTCTAAGCCCAAAAACTCATGTGCAAAAGCAGAGATAAATGAGAAACTGATGAATTATGTGAAGTACTAGAAGCGTCATTTGTGCCGAATGGATTGGCTTGTGCATGTCAAGAGATGAGGTTTGAAAAGTAGAACAGAGCCTATTCAAGGAACATTTTGTATGCCAGGATAATGGTTAAATCAATAAAGAAAAATAAGCCTAATTCGGTCAATTTTGCAAGAAATCCATTTGATTTTTAGCTAATATGGGCACCAGAATCTTAACTCTATTAGGTAACGTAATGGCTGATATTTATTGAGTTCTAACCTCTTTACATATAATAGCTCATATAGCCCTCAGATTAACTCTTTGAAGTAGATAATATTATCATCTCCACTTCACATATAAGGAAACTGCAACATAAAAGAATAACTTGCCACCAAACTGGTAAGGCGAGGAGGAACGAGGCGGCCTGACTCGGAAGGTTTGTTCTCCATGGCCATAACACAGCCAAGTGCCATCAACCCAGGCTGCGTTGACATGTTGAGGATATGTGATGATATTTTCTACAGGTCTGAATGCTTGTTGAATTCAGGAAACTTTTGCTCACAATTGTTAGTAAAATATTCAAACTTCTGTTTTTTGGAAAACTGCTTTATTGGAGTATAATTGACATCTAATAAACTGCATATAAAGTGTACAGTTTGATACATTTTGACATGTACGCCAGTGAAAGCATCACCACAACCAAGACAATGAACGTATCCATGGCCCCCGAAAGTCTCCTGGCCCTGCTCACCTGCTCCCCACCCAGACAAATACTGTATTGCTTCCTGTCGCTACAGATTAGTTTAAATCTTCCAGAATTTTTTATAAATGTAATCACTTAGTATATTTTCTTCTTTTGTTTGGCTTCTTTCACTGGCATAGTTATTTTGAGATTTGTCCACGTTGTAATGTTTATCGATTTTATCGCTCTGCCTTTTCACCTCTCGGTGGATATTTCTATTGTTTTCTTCCAGTTTTCGGCTATTACAATTAGGCTGCTATGAATACTCATGTACAAGTCTCTGTGTGAATGTTTAGAGAAGTCAGGCACAAGGAATATATATGTTTTCATTTATACAGCATACAGCATGAGGAAAAACTAAACCATGCTCAGAATTGCAATAGTGGTTATCTTCTGGGAGGTAAGCTAGTGAATTGAAGGGTGCATGAGGGAGGCTGATTTTGGACTCTGGAAATGTTTTGTTTCTTCATCCTGATATTGGTTACATGGATAACCAGTTTAGTACATAAAAATTCAATGAGCAGTATATTCCTATATATTATTTTATTGGTATCTTACACTTAGATTGAAAGTTAGAATAAAAGTGAGGCAAATGAACTGGTTTGGTTCAGCTCTGAGTGCTTTTCTACATGTAGTCTGGCAGGTCTGTTTTTTACTTCATAGCCCTTATTACTATTCCAGTTATATCCTCCAATAGCATCCTCCTGGTAGTCTGTACCATCACTTTTATACCTTTTACTGTGATTGCTTGTTTTACTATGTCTTTCTTGATGCACTATACACTTTCTGGGGGAAAAAATGTCACCTTCATGTTCACTATCTGTCATGGTGCGTGGTACGTAGTAGATAGTCAACAGATACTTGGATGTAGGATAGGAAATCTTCCTTGGTGGTTGCTTATGATCTGCTCAAAATTGAGCATCTGAATCTTCACTGTTTGATTTCTACTAAAGGCTTTGCTTCTTTATTGCCTGAAAATTATTGACTAGATTGTATGATGTTGAAAGTTTTTGTCCCAACCTCAATGCTTTGTTTAGCATATATTTTTTCAAAACAACAACTATTGTTGAGAGTCTATCATGTGCTTCAAGCACTTTGCGTCTAGTAACTTAAGACGCACAACCCAACAATGTAGGTACTCACATTGTCCCCATTCTACAGACTGGAAAACTGAGGCATTGAGAAATTAAATATCTATCTTGTCCAAGATCACAAGACTTGTGACAGACTTGATCCCAGGCAGTCTAACTCCAGAACTCATACTTTTATCCAGTACGGTCTTCTGTGTTTATATATACTAACTACATTATGTCCTTGCATTTCCTAACTTCCGTCAGAACTTTGACACGATGTCAGCTTTTCTGAGTGGCTTTCTCTGACCACTTTATATGTAATAACAGCCCACCAAATAGCCTCAGTCATTCTCACCCTGCTATATTTTCTCCATTACACTTACCACCACGTAATATATTATATGTTTATGTTTATTTCCTTCTCATACATTTCTCCTCAATAAAATGGTAGCTTCATGAAGGCAGAGACTTTATCTGTTTTACTTTCTGCTATATTCTTATATCTTACAATGAAGCCTGGTACATAGTAGATTCTTGTAAATATTTATTGAAAAATTAATAAATGCTTCATAGAATCAACTTATGCTGTGGCACTGTGGTGTTACAGGGATGGCAAAAATTTTTTAAAATCTTTTTTAGTAGAATCACTTCCTACTTAGAATGGACACCGAAAAGAATCTCGATTAGACAGAAACATGGACAGCATTCCACATTCCATGTAGCACAATTGAACATGCCCTAGAAATCTTAAGAGCATTTATGAACATTTCAGTTTCATGTGAATTTTTATTCAAGAAGCAACTTTATTCTGGCAAAAGGGACCCAAATGAGAGTTTTCATATGACATCATGTGGCTTGCATTTTTCAAAGATTTCTATGTGGAGAGTGGATTATAGTGGTCACAATGGAAGTAACCAGTTAATGAAACCATGGAAGTTATCCATGGCAGACACAAAGATTTGAACTAGAGCTATAAGTGTGACCATAGAGATAAGAGGAAAGATTTCAGAGAGAGAAGACTCCATAGGACTTGGTGAATAATTAGTTATGGGTTTCTGATTGAGGTAGTATCAGTTATATAGACCAGAAATAGAGGAGGTCTGGGAAGATGATTATTATTTTCAACAATAAATGGGAAGTTTGTATGGTATATTCCAAGGAGCTGTTCAGTAAACAATAAAAAATTTAGGCCTGGAACTTAGAAGAGCATCTGAGACTGGAGAATTCTATTAAAGTTGCATAAGGAGATTATGTAGAATATTTTTCCAGTATCAACAGGTTATTAGCTAATCACACAATAACCAACGCTGTAATTTAAGCCAAAAATAAGACTTTAATGAGAGGCCATTGAATAAATAAAACAATTGACAATGAGACAACAGTAAAACTTAGAAAAACAGGCAAAAGCAGTTTTGAAAAGCACAGTGTGGTGTAATACCATTGTTTCCACCACTGAACACTGAAAGTCGCAGTGTGTGCTGGCATCCTGCCAGCACTGGGTACTGACCACTGCTACTGCACACTCAGCCTTTTGTGGCTCTTGCCTTTGTTGCTGTTGTTCAAGCCATAAAGAGTTCTCCATAGTCAATAGCTTCTGTGGAGAATAGCAAGCATGTGTCTGACTTGTATAACCTGGGTGCCCAATTCACTGATACCAGGAAGGCTTGAAAACCAGGTATCTGGCTTCTAAAAGTGACGTTGATACCCAGCAGGCAAAACCACCAAATACACACACTTCCTAGTGTATTCACTGCTACAGCAAGGGAGACTGCATGCTACAGAGAATCGCAGTAAGAGGGAGTTAGAAGGGACTTTTTACAGGTGACTTTTGGAGAAGATTTAAGGACGTGGTTGTCTTTTCTGACTGCGCATTTTCTGAAAGTGGGTTATGTGGTTATTGGATATTTTAGTATTTTTAAGCTATGAAACCAGCGGAATGGAGAAGAGCTAGAGTTGCCACTGGGGAAGCAGTAGACCCAGTAGGGGAAGCACAGGTTTATTGTTTTTATCTCTGTTCAGTTATGATTTTGTAGTTGTCTTTTTGCTCTGTTCTGTTGTGATCATAAAGAGACCTCATCTGAGGTTGATATTTTATGATAAGCAAAAATTCCTATATCCTAAGAAGCAGCAACCAGACTAGCTACCAGCGGTCAGGGCTGGTTTTTCCTTTCTCAGTAAGCAAGATTTACCTCCTACCAAGACCCTTAGAGAGGAATTATCACAATGCCAGACGCTGGGCAGCCCATTAAAAAATCACTCAAGCCTACAATTTTCAATTATTAGGTATTGTATTAGTTAACTCGTTCTTCCATAACAAAATACCACACACTAGGTGGCTTAAACAACAAGAATTTATGTTTCATAGCTCTGGAGGCTGGGAGGTCCAAGATCAAGGTGTCACCCAGTCCTGTTGCCCAGCGACGGCCCTCTTCCTGTCTTGCACTTGCCACCTTTTCGCTGTGTCCTCATGTGGCAGAGAGAAAGGGAGCTCTGGCCTCTCTTTCTTTTTATAAGGATGCAAATCCCATTATGGGGGCTTCACATTCATGACCTCATTTAAACCTCATTACCTCTCAAAGGCCCTACCTTTTAATACCCTCACATTGGGGGTTAGGGCTTCAACATATGAATTTTGAGGGTACACAAACATTCAGTTCATAACAGGTATCACTTTAATTTAGGAATCAGCAAACTTTTTCCTGCAACAGGCCAAATTGTAACTATTTTAGGCTTTGCTGGCCATAGGGTCTCAATCACAACTACTCTGCCCTTGTAGGTCACAGGCAGCCAAAGACAATGTATAAACAACTGAGCATGACTGTGTTTCTTGAACTGCATATCATTTTAATATGTCATGAAATTTTATTTTTTTTCAACTATTTAAAAATTTTAAAAAGCACATTCCTAATTAGTAGATTTCATAAAAACAGTCAGTGGACAAGATTTGGCCTGTAGGGCATAGTTTGAAAGCCCCTGCTATAACTGAGAAGCAATATTTGTTTTAGTTTACTATTTATTTTTCAATTACAGTTTATATCCAATAGTAGTGTATATTAGTTTCAGGTGTACAACATAGTGGTTAGACAATTATATACTTTACAAAATGTTCCCCTGATATTTTCAGTATCCACGTGGCACCATACATAGTTATTGCAATATTATTGACTATATTCTCTATGCTATACTTTATATTCCTGTCACTGTTTTGTAACTACCAATATGTTTAAGAAGCAATGTTATTGATGAGTCTGTTGCCTATGAACTGGTATGGAGAGAGAAGAGCCAATGGTATTGATTGGTTCAGAACACATCATGTGAAATTAGAAGTTATCATATTAGAGATTCTATTATCTCTAGGTCTATATTGTAAAACTCGGAATCTATGTCTAACTTAATAGCTATTACATTAGAAAACCATGACAAACTCTACCTACTACTTCATTAAGCTCTAGGACAAGTTTCTCTACATAGATAACTTTAAGTTGACTTTCACTTGAATATATTATTTATAACAAGCTTTCTTTTTTCTTCAGAGCTTTTTTCCTTCAGTTTTTTGCCCATTTCATTGAGATATAATTGATACAGATCATTGTAAGTTTAAGGTGTATAGCATAATGGTTTGACTTACATATATTGTGAAAATGATTATCTCAATATGTTTAGTTAGCATCTATCAGCTCATATAGATACAATGAAAAGAAAAAAACAAAAAAAGAAAATTTTCTTTGTGATGTGAACTCTTAGAATTTACTATCTTAACAACTTAGATCTTTTCCTGAAATAATTTGATATCTGAGCCCAGACATGACATAATCAAATTATTTGGGGGATTACTCGGTGACAGTGGTAAATACAGCTTGGAAGGAGATTAATGTGGGGGCAGGAAGACTAGTGAAGAGGCTGTTACAAAGGCCTGGTTACCACGGTCCAAGGAGTAAGAGGGATTAAACCAAGAAGTGAATAAACTAAGACGTGAGAGGGGCTAAGGCACTCTTCATCTCTTAATCCCTAATTCTAATATTATCTGATATGAAGCCATCGCTGAAAGTTGGATCCAACAGCAGGAATGAAAAAAGAACATACACTCAAGACATGTAATGGAAGTAGAATAAACAGGTGCTTATAATTGACTAATATGGAGGTGATCAAACAAAGATTTAGAATGGTTTTCAAGTTTGTATTTTATTCTACAGGTAAAATAATGGTAACATTCATCAAAATAGGGAATGGAGAAGTAAGAAGCAAGTTCTCTGTATCATTGTTTTTTGGGGGACACTCAATCCTTCCTTTCCTTCTAGGGAAGGTGGGCTCCATCTTCTTCTGGCAGTGATGGTCCTCCACCCCTAAGCATGAGGCCCTGCTTACAGTGTGAAGGTCCAGTGCAGTCTGACCTGGGAAATATGGCCTTTTAAAGCCTGACAAGCAATAATTCTCTGAACCAGTCTTCTCCATGAGTGAATTGCTCTTGAAAAAGAACTCTCTGTCTCTTCTTTGGGCATTTATGTTAAGAAAGCAAAGAACTCCTCTGATCCCCTTTATGTTGCCAAAAAATTTTTGAGAAAATACTCTGCTATTTCAAGAACATGTCAAATATCTAGGTGAATTCTAATGCATTTTTGTCAGTTGGAATTCCTTTTCTGCCTTCTTCTTCTTCTTTGTTTTTTTTTTTTGTTTGTTTGTTTGTTTGTTAAATAACTTTTTTATTTTATTTTATTTTTGTTACAGATGTTTCTCCTTTTTTCCCCATTGACACCTTCTTCCCCACCCCCCCCCCCACCCCATCCCCAACTTTGTTGTCCATGTCCATCGGTTATGCTTACATGCATAAAAATTCTGTGGTTTATCTCTTCCCTCCCCACCCCACCCCCTCTTCTGAGGATTGTCAGTCTGTACCTTACTTCCACGTCTCTGGGTCTACCCTGTTCCTCAGACTGTTATTTCATTATATTCCACAAATAAGTGAGATCATGTGATATTTGTCTTTCTCTGCTTGGCTTGTTTCGCTTAGGATAATACTCTCCAGGTCCCTCCAATGTCGTCTCATAGGATAAGAGATCTTTCTTTCTTACAGCTGCATAGTACTCCATTGTGTATATGTACCATAGCTTTTTTATCCATTCGTCTAGTGATGAACACTTGGGCTGTTTCCAGATCTTAGCTATTGTAAATAGTGCTGCTATGATCATGGGGGTACATATATTCTTTCTGATTGGGGTTTCAGGCTTCTTAGGGTATATTCCTAGAAATGGGACCACTGGGTCAAATGGCAATTCAATTTTTAATTTTTTGAGGTAACACCATAGTGTTTTCCATAGTGGCCTTCTTTATCTAGTGAACTCTTTATCTCTTAAACCTTAATTCCAGTATTATCTGACATAAAGCCATCTCTTGGTCAGACCCTGAATTGCAAGTCCTCATAGCTGTCTGCCATCTTCCGGGTAGCATGAATCCCAATCATAATAAATAAATAAATACATTAATTTCATAATCATTTAATTACTAAATTTTCTGATAGAATGTAAGCTTTATCAAGGCAGGAACTATTTGTTTTGTCAATCCTTGAATTGCTACCACACAGATAATAAAGACCTCATAGTATCCATTATTATTGTTAATTACAAGCTTTTATGACTATTCCACTAGGTTGTGAGGTACCTGAAGGCAACAACCACATCTTAGTTCAAACCCTTAGCCCAGCATCTAATATGTGCTCAATCTATATTAGTTACATTAATAAAATAATTATTTGGTTAATTAATATAAAAAGTTTAATTTACAGAGAATTTGTAAAATGAAGTATCAATGTAGTACAAAATTAGAGTTTAAATCCTTAACATGCTATTTTGTCCACAATGATAACAATAATATGAAGAATTAGACTTTTCTTTCTCTTTGTGCAATTAGCTAAATGTTTTGTCACATTAACAAAAAATCAATATTTCATCAATAAAATTCAGGTTCAGAAATATAATTTTTCATGAGAGTATGTTGAGAAGCAATGGTTGAATGTATGAGCAATTTAAAGGAAGATTTACTTTACATGAATATAATTATCATGAGAAATAATGCAATTAGATTTCAGTGTCTTTTATAGTTCTTCAAAATGAGTTTCATTATGAGGCACATTTCACAATGGTCTCATTTAGGGTAGATTTTTTACCCATTGTTATTTCTATCATGCAGTCTATTATTTCTGATAACTATCTTATTATATTTGATTTCACAACTTCTAAGTGCTGATTGTTATAATCATATTTGAGAATGATAATCTTTATGCCAAATTATATTCAGGGAAAAAATTATTTTTAGTTAAAGCCAACCAGAAAGTTATCCTAAGTAAAATTTGTTCTCAGATTGCTGGTTTAAATGAACATATGGAGCTGAAAGTACACATCATTCCAATATTTAAATATAATCTAATTATATTTCTAGGTATTGATAGACACTATAAAAAATGTGCCAGAAATGTGGGTTTTAGCATTTCAAATGGTAAGGGAAGAATCTGTGGCAATAACTTTATGTAAAAGAAAAAATACCTAGTTGAGTCTGAAGCAGATATTATTGTGAGGAGAAACTGGACTTAGAGAAAAAGATTTGTGGAGTAATGTTCTTGGAATATATAATAAACATATTTGATTTTAAAAATATTAACATCTTTACCTGATTTCTGAAACTCTGAAGTAATAAAAACTAAAAGAAACACTAGATATGGGAGCACAGTCATAGTTTCTGAAAAGCAGAAATGAAAAATATCGAGAAATCACACCAAAATCTATATAATCAATAATTAGAAAACTTGAATATTGGGAAGGTAAATGCAGAAAGGAGAAAACATAACCCACTCTTAAACCTAAAGGGTTCATAGAAATGTTTTTTAAGTTATGATTAAAATATAAAACTATGAAAATACTTTTCTACATATTTTCTGTTTCTTTTGAAATTATTTAAAATGTACCTTTGTACTTAATTTAAATAATAAGATATTTATTTCTCTGTTAGCTTACTATTGTCAAGAAATTTTCTAATTAAGATCAGAAGTATTAAAATTATTTGTCTTTTATTTCTTTTAAAATCGACTAAAACTGAAATTATTTTATCAGGATTTTTTAACTTTATTTTTATTGTGGACATTATTATTGGTGTCCCCATTTTCCCCACTCTCTTTGCCCACCTTCACCTAGTCCCCACACCCTCCTCTCTCCGGCCATCACCTCACTGTTATCTGTGTCTATGGTTTAGGCATATATGTTCTTTGGCTAATCCCTTCTCCTTTTTTTTTTAAATTTGTGGTTTAAGTCTTCTGGGACTTAAAAGACCTTTATTTTTGCTTTAGCTCTGCCATCAAAAAACCATGTGACACACTCTTATAGGTACCTAATAACGCAGTAGAATAAGTGTAGTTGGAAGTATGCTTTTGGCTATAAGAAACAGAACTCTCAGTAAGTGACTTTTTAAATATTAGGTTCGCTGTTTCCTATAACAGTCTGAAGGTTAATGGCTCCAGAGTTTGTTTCAGTAGCCACAGCATGTTGGCTTTGAACTTTGGACTTGTTACCTCGTGGTTGCATAGTGCCCACTGCAACTAACTCCAGACCTCACATTCTCATCCAACCATGAAAAAAAGGGGGGACAGAGAAAAATTTCTTATGTCTTCCTCCCTCTTTTAAATCAAGGAGGAAGTTTTTTCTTATAATCTCCCCCAGTAGATTCCTTTTCCTGTTCTAGAGGCCAGAACTGAGTTATATGTTCATGTCCCAGCTGCAAAAAAGGCTTGCCTAGTGACAATCTGGCATTTCCAGTTTCTGATGCAGGGCAGGTACTGCTGTCAAGGAAGAAAGGGAGGAAAATGGCAGTTTCCTGGGAAGCCAGCCAGGGCTATCTTGCAGATTATTGTCAAAGGCCTTTATCCTCTAAAGTTCAAATACGCTGATGTGTTAGTCACAGGGTTGTGTAAGTATTACACATCAGTTAGCGTATGAAAATCTAAGGCCAAATCCACATAGAAATACATGGCTCAGTGGTTGAGCATCGACCCATGCACCAAGAGGTCACCGGTTTGATTCATGCCCAGGTTCTGGGCCCCGTCCCCAGTGCGGGGCGTGCAGGAGGCAGCCAGTGGATGTTCTCTCTCATTGATGTTTCTGTCTCTCTCCCTTCCTCTGTCTCTAAAAATCAATAACGAAAAACAAAATTAAAAAAAAAATAAACACATGAATCAATATTCAGAAAGTCCAATGTGACAAATAGGTTTTTATAGGATGTATAAGCCTGAAACACCTGTGTGTGTGCACCTGTGTGTGCGCACCTGTGTGTTAAAGGAGTCTCTTAGAAAAGCAACTTCTTGTTGCTGTTGCCTGTTCAGTTAGCTATAAAGGTTTTAAAATAGCTTAACTCTGCTTAAGCACTTTTTCAGTACCATTCAAAATGTCTTCATGAGCATATAATGTAGATTTCAATATGTTCTAATGCAAACAAGCATCTTCATCACTGACTATTTCTCATAACATTTTGATTGTCCTGCTGCAGTGTAAGCTATGAGCTTCTTCTCCAGCAGTGTATCTATCACAGAGGTCATTGGCATAGTTCCTGTTTGTATGGCACCTTTTCCCACAAAGAACTCAGAAAACCTTACGATTATGTCTTGGCTGCACTCTCTTGAGTTAGGAATGCACAATAATTTTTGGCCAGTGGAAAAATGCATGTATAGAGTGAATGAATGATTGGTTCTGGTTATAAACCCAAGAATACTAGAGAGAAGGAAATGAAATTCAGGCTCTGTGCAATCTAACTAGACCTTACATTAGAAGGAATTAGTGCAGAGTTTGTCTTACATCCCATTGCTGTTCTTAAGACTCTGTTTTTCACTTTCATCTATGTCACTGAACAAGTATGCCTTACTAGATAAACTAGAAGTATTCTTGAGAGATTACTTGTGAGTTTATTTCTTCATACAGAATCTTTTTTTTTCATGCTGTGAATTAAATTAGAGATAAGTAAGTAGAGGAAAGAAAATGTTTTCAATAAGACATCATAAAAATCAATTTACACCTTTAAATGTTAAATTTTTAAAAGGAAAAGCATTTCCAAAGCAAATACTCAAATATGTGATAGCTTGATATAAATTATATATTCCAAATGTTTATTATAATAAATTAGACTGTGAAGGAGTAACATCTTAATTGAGAAACATTAACATACTTGTCTAAAAAAATTGCCTTTCCAATATTTTTTGACAAAATACTGGCTGTTTAGTTTGGTTACAGATTCTTCTGTAAGATTCCAGGAAGTTATTTTAGCTTTTTGTTATTGTTCTTAGGAAGAAGCTGAATTGAAGTGATAGAGATTATATAAATATTGTAGCTGTGACATTGATTTTAAGGTACAGTAATAGGCAAAGGAAAATGTTTATATTAAAAAATCGATCATAGAAATTACATTTTATCTGCCCTTGGGCACTAGATTTTTCATTTTTCCAGGTGTGTAAAGATGATAAATTTATGTTTCTACAACATGAGGTGTGCCAGCATTTGCATTTTTTTAAATGTCAATTCCTAAGCATTCTGGTCTTTACTATCTGTGCTGTAAAGAACAATTTGTTTCAAAAAATTTATAATTTGAGGTTCATTTCAAGAGAGATTATTAAGAAAGGAAGAACATGATAACATGGTAAAATTAGCAGGTCTAAATTATAAAATGTAAATGTCCATTAAACATTGGACACAGATTAAGCAAAGTGAAAAAATGATATATTCTTTCTCTAAGTTTCAATAAGAGAAAGACATTGGACAATAACAGCAGAAAGGAATTTTCCTATCCCTGTTTCATATATAGTCACTAATTAGAGACAGTATTTGAGCACATTTGAAAGACAAGTAAAAAGCTGAAATGCATGAGGCCATAATGCAGAAGTCCATGCCAAAACTTTGCAGAATCCTGTGAGAGTCAGCAAACCCACGTTGTCGCACAGGGAATTTATGGGCAAACAGTCCTGCCAACTTGATGTGGCTTCAGAGGTAATTGTATATTTAAATACATAAAACCTCTGAGTATGATAAAAAGACAATCATAGATTATACAATTTCATCAAAGTGACTAGATATGCATTATTTCCCATCATTGTTCCAACTGGAATCTTTTTTCAGATTTGCAGTTGGACAAATGCTATAAAGTAATAGCATGCTAGTTAGGACTTAATATTCCTAAATGCAATAGAAGGAAAGTATTTTTTTAAATGTCCCTGGATTCCAGTAACATGTGCCCTTAAAATAATGAGAATTTCAAATAGTATATAAATAGTTCTTTAGTGGCAATTCCCCAATAATAAGTATCTTCAGTCCTTAATTTGTCTGTCATATCTGTATTCAAGGGTTTGAAAACATAAAGATTCTTAGGGGCCAGTCTTATATCATAAACCCATAAATTCATCTAGATGTGAGATTTTAAGGACGGATGTGACCAGAGGTTGGGGAACTGTTGCTGTGGTCCAATTCTGGCATCCCTGTTTTTGTACACAGAGCTTGATTGGAACACAGCCATGCCATTTGTTAACATAACATCTGTGACTACTTTTGTGCTGCAATGGCAGAATTGAGACAGAGATCCCATGGACAGCAGAGCCTGAAACACTTTCTGTCTGGCCCTTTACAGTAAAGTCTGCTGGCCCCTCTTAGACTAGAGTGAGCTGGAGAGCATACACTTTTCATAAAAATATTCAGAGTTAATCAATGGTCAAGCAAACAGTTCAGGTGATGATCTTACGTCAGCTCTGTCACCAACTTTCTGTGTGACCTTGAGCAAGTCACCAATTCTCCTCTCCCTAGGAAGTGAGCATTTTCCTTTCTGAGGTTGCAATGAATAATGCCAAAGAGCAAAAACCAACATGGTCTTTAAGGGGAATATGAAAGTCAGGCCTGGGTGTCATGTCCAAAACAGTCAAAAATGCAAGGAAAGCCGGAGGAGAATATTGGGAGCTGAAGTGACCTGAAGTTCTAACAGGTCAGAATTTCAAGCAGACAAATGAGTGTGATCTAATGGAATTTAAATACTCCTAATAAGACACTTAAATATACCTAGGCCTGTGTTTTCATGACCAAGTACACACGTGATTTCATGGACTGGAATGGACAAGGACTCAGTTTCATCATCCTCAAAAAGAAGTTTTTCAAAGTGTGGTCCTAGACTAAGAAATGTACTAGAGGAAAGAAAAGAAAACTGTTCTTGGCCACATAAACAGAAAATAGTTCTGAACTGTTTCCATCTGTTCAAGAATCACAATGAACATTTGTACATTTTATCTAAGTCCTGCCAATAAAGAAATCTAACGTTTTTTTCTCGGCAAGCTTTGCCAAAATGTACTGGCCATCTGATTTTTTATTTTAATCAAACAACACCTATACATCCATAGGAGAATTCTAGGAAACTCTGGTTTAGACAATTTCTTAGGTTATTTTCAACTCTGAAAGCCTTCCTGGAGTATTTTAATAGCTAACTCTTACAGAGCACTTACCATGTGTCAGGCACTATTTATGTGCTGTACCTGAACTATTTTAATCATCACAAGAACCCTATGATGTAGGGATTCTTATTAGAATCTTATTACATATGAGAAAACTAAGGTTCAGAGGTATTCTTTTTTTTCCCCCCTTTATTGATTTTAGAGAGAGAGGAAGTGAGAGGGAGAGAAAGATAGAAACATCGATGAGAGAGAGCATCAATTGGCCGCCTCCTGCATGGGGATCAGGCCTACAACCTGAGCGTGTGCCCTGACCAGGACTCGAACCAGTGACCTCTTGGTGCATGGGTCGATGCTCAACCACTGAGCCACACCGGCAGGACCAGAGGTATTCTTTAATTTGTTCAAAGTCAAACAGCTAGTGAGTGGTAGAGTTGGGACTGAGACCCAGATAGTTGAATCCAGATTCTGTATCCTTATCTACTCTGCACACATCATTTTGTTGCAATATTTCAGATATTCAGAGAAGTGAAAAACATGCCTAAGCATTTCCCCTACTATTTCTTTTATCATTTGAATTTTTCAAAAGCATATTATTGGAAGTGTCAGAAAGTCAATTCAACATAAGATTTAGGTATCTTAGAACTGGTGAGCCTCAGACTTATCTGCCTTTATTCCTCATACATATTCCACAATACTTGAGCTAATGGTATATTCATTACAGTAGTCATTAAAACTGTAATGAAGAAAATGAAATGAAAATTATCAGGATACCTCCTTGGCAACTGTTAATTCATTGTAGATGCCTGATAGAAATTGAGTGGTATGTCTTTGTAAATATACTAGTATTCAAACTTCTCACTGGTAAAGAATCATTCATTCATGCATGTATCAATATCTTCATTAAACAAACACTGATTGCAAAGCTATTTATGCTGTGACTGAGATTGGCAAGTTACTTGCTCTCATGGTGCTCAAATTTAGCAGGGGAAAAATAATTAGGTAACATATAAACATACGATATTTTTCAGTGGTAAAGTTTAAGAAGAAAATGAAACAGGATAAAGATATATCAAGTGAAGGCAGAAAGGAGACTTTGGTTTGGGTAGTGAGGATGGACTATCTTAGGAAGAAACACGAGCTGAGATGAGAAAAAGGTACCAGCTCTGAGATTTCTGGGAAGAACATGATAGGCAGGAGGGGCAGCAATGGTAAGAGTAGCAATCATAGAAATTTTACACATTTCTACTATTGTATATGTATAACATGACCATAGGCTAGTAAACTCTATCTAATACAACCAAGTTTATTAGAATCTGCTCCATTAGATAACTAGGTAAACTTACACATCAGCAAGGTATTAGGTTCAACTAGACAGAGATCAGGTTTTCAGCATTATTAACTGAGAACATAGCCCAAACTTGTGACTAAGTCCTAATTTGCTCGCTGGCCTATGGTGGTGATCATATCTTCAAGGTTGGTCATTTGTAAGGGGAAATCATACCAGTTTGATCCCTGTGGGGACAGAAAGATAGGACCAGATTCACATGTGCTTACTGGAAAGAAGAAAGTACAGAGTCAAGCAGGCAGACTTAAATTGCCACGTGGACAGGCCACATGGGAATCCACTTAGTACGGTAAGGAGGTAAAGAAATGGAGATAAAAGTCCCCCCTCCTCCTAATCAGTAAAGCGAGGAGATAAAGGCCTGCAGCATTTCTTTAACAGTAGATCTCAACTCAAGGTGATTTTGCCCTGCTCACTTCAACCCAGGGCACATTTGAAAATATCTGGAGACCATTTAGTTGTGAAAACTGGGAACAGTGTCACTCATATCTGGTGGGTAGAGGAGGACTTGAGTGCTGCTAGCCATGCTATGGCACACAAGGTCACTGCATCCCAGAAGTCCCCTTACCCAGCCATGAGGGTAGGACGATAGGGTTTCCTGCAACAAAGTCTAATGGGAATTTTAGAGTTACTATGGACCAAAATATCTCACTTCCTTTGAGGATACATGCTAATACTGTACTCTTTTATTATTTTCATTGTTTCTTTTTCTATGTGTAAATCCATGTGATTCAGAGAGCAAGGTTCTCCAAAACCCAGCTGAAATGTCACCTTTTCTTGAAGTGTTCCCTAATTGCTCAACTGCTAGGTGTTCCTTTTTTGTTTTTTGTAGCACCTATGGCAATCTATACATACTTTTATCCTAGCACTTATCACTCTGTGAAGTAACTATTCATTTAAAGGTCATTCCCATTTAGAAAATAAGTCTTTCAGAGTACAGACTGTGTGGGACGTGGTAAACATCCTACAAAGCTCACACTAGGCCCTTATATTAAAGAAGTATCCAGTCAAAATGTCAGTAGTTCTGCAGCTGGGAAACCCTGAGTCCCAGAAATCCTTGTAACTCCAATGCCCACTGGTGCCTGCCATAAAAACACTAACTGTGAGTAAACAAACACTCAAAAAGGACACTGCTATCACGAAAATGCCATGAGTCCTATGTCATTTATCTGACAAAGCTTTACTTACTTGTATCTTCATGGAATGAAAAACCTATTATATACATTCATCTGAAAGGAACATTTTTTTGGACTATTTGACAGAATGGTTATAGTTTAGCAACTAGCACGTGAACAGCAAAAGCAGCAGGCTGTGTTACAGACTAGCTAAAATCTTGTGGGTAAAAACAGTCAGTTTGAAAGGTATGAAATGTAAGCAATAATATAGAATGACAAAAACAAAACTAAAAATGTAATTTTAAAGATATAAAATATAAGAAGTCATATTGGATAGACAACTTCAAAAACAGAAGTAAGGCCCAGCCAGTGTGTCTCAGTGGTTGAGCATCGACCCATGCACCAAGAGGTTGCCAGTTCGATTCCCGGTCAGGGCACATGCCCAGGTTGTGGGCCCG
This sequence comes from Tadarida brasiliensis, assembly GCA_030848825.1. Taxonomy (NCBI): domain Eukaryota; kingdom Metazoa; phylum Chordata; class Mammalia; order Chiroptera; family Molossidae; genus Tadarida; species Tadarida brasiliensis. The sequence continues at coordinate 53,177,842 of CM061264.1, forward strand.
ATCCCCAGTGGGGGGCATGCAGGAGGTAGCCAATTGATGTTCTCTCTCATTGATGTTTTTATCTCTCCCTCTCCCTTCCTCTCTCTCTAAAATCAATCAATAAATAAAAAATTTAAAAAAAAAACAGAAGTAAGAATGTAATTATGGAAGGAAGCAATGATAATAGTTAAACAATGATAGAAACTAAGAACATAAAAATAAAATGAGATGCACTTATTTATGGAATATAATGAACAAAATAAGGTGATGAACAAAATAGACCCAGAGACATAGAAGTAGAGTTCAGACTAACAAAATTCAGAGGAGAGGATGGGGGCAGGGGAGATAAACCAAAGAACTTATAACATACAAGCATAACCAATGAACATAAACAACAATGCTGGGGGGAGGGGATGGAAACGGGAGAAGGGTGTCAAGGGGGGGGAAGGAGAAACATCTGTAATACAAATAAATTAATTAAATTAAAAATAAATAAAGTGAGATACAATTAAAATACAAGAAAAGATCATTTAAATAGCAGAACTTAAGCTTCAGGAAATAGTTCAGAAAACCTCATAGGAAAGAAAATATTTTTGTTGTTCCAGAACAAGCAAAAGAAGAGATGTTGCCCATTCAGAAGAATGGAAAAGGGATGGTAGGAAGCTAGGTTATAAATTTAAAAATATAGTTCCTAGGGATGAATTTATGAACCAAAGTTTTCAAAAGCAGTAGCCTAAAACTAAAAAGAAAAATGCTGAGTGGTGACATAGAGGTCACCTATCCTCAGGAATCAAACTTGAACTTCAGTAATAAAAGCATAAAAAATAACCATTTCTGCATGGTCTTGGTCAGCCCACACTAGAGAATAATGTTCCCCTCTGAGTGTCATCTGGCCATCAGAGGCAGGAAACGTTCAGGTTCAGTGATCTAAATGGTGTCTCACTTCTGTCGCTGCCTTGCTTAATAGCCCTAGATATGTTAACAAATAGGCATGGCTATGTTCCAATAATTCTTTATTTACAGTAACAGGAGTGCCAGATTGGAACCTGGCCTTGTTTTGGAAGAGAAACACTGAGAACTTTTACTAGGTCTAAATTAGATGATCAGGGTGTTTAGAGGTTTGAACATCCTATCACGTAAGGGATGATTAAGAGGTCACTAATATCTAACCTGAAAAAGAAGTAAACCCTTTAACTATTGCAATTTGCTTTAGGATACTCAAGTACAAGGTATCACTCATTTATTAAAATTCATTTTGTTTTAGTCATCGATCATTAGAGCTGGAAAAAAAAAATCTGTTCTGAAGTTTATATGATACCCTCCTTGGAGACCGTGCAAACAGCCAAGTTCATACAATCCAGAAAATTGTGGAAGGGCCTCTGGTCTCCAGGTCCTGGTGGCTCTCACTAGAATAGGTCAAGTCACGTGCGGGTGGCTCTGCCACTCCTGTGCTCATTTCTCACTTGCCACGCTTGGCCACTTGATCCTTCTCCTTGATTCCTTAGGTCTTGGTGCTCATTGTTTGCTTGTTGGGTATGTGGTCTAGGAACAAGATTTGCAGGAATTTGCCCTTCTTCAATATTTGCAGGCTCAGAAGAAAATCTAATTCTCTCCTCATGAGGCCCAGCCACTTTTCCTACCAGATGTACCTGTTCAATGGTATAGATTTAGCAGGAGGCAAGACAGATGTTCTCTTACAGTGCTGGCCAGCAAGATTGCACCTCTGGATGGCTGGTGGTCCCACAAAGGCCCTTCTGGGCATCTTAAAAATATATATTTAAGATCTGGTGGAGAAGAGAGGCGTGTATATATGAAAAAACTAATAATTCAAGAAATTAAGTGGTAAATGTCAAATATATCGTGGAAAAGAAAGCAAATGGTATGTGTATTAAAAAGGAGAAATAATTTTAGGTAGAGTAGAAAAGATATATTACACTTATTTTTCAAATATTTATTTTCAATCAAGACCTTTTAACTGAGCCTGCCTCGCTCTCTCTCTCTCTCTCTCTCTCTCTCTCTCTTTCCCTTTCTTCCTCTCCCTCTTCATCTACCCCTTCACTCTTTTTCTCAAACACACATACACACACACACACACACACACACACACACAATTTTCCTAATAAAGATCTCTCACATTCACTTCAAAGTCACGATAGCATTTTAAATAGAATTCACATCCAACCTACCTCCATCTTAAATTTACTCCAATATTCCCACACTGTTACTTACTAAAGAAACTAGCTTCAATTTCTTCCTGTCTTTTACCTCATACATCCAATCAGTCATCATCATTACCACATGGTTTTTAAGACTGTTTTTTATTTGGCCTCTTTGCTAGCACATCCTCTCCTCATTACCCACATCATCCCAAGCTGCCGAGTGAGCTTTCTAAAATACAAGTCTGATACATCTTTGCGATCTAAATCTTAAAGGCTTTCACTGCCTTCAAGCTAAAACTCAAACTCCTTCTTAGCCTGACACGTCCGACCTTATGATCTGGCCCTTCACTACATATTATTCATGATTCTTACTATTTATCTTCATTTTTATTATGTCTTAGTATTGTTACTAACCTGCCATTTCCAGAATAGGCCATGATCTCTTAACCTAAGTCAGTTCAGTTGTACCTTTAACCAAAATCTTTCGGTGACCCTCCATCTTACTCAGAAGCAAAGCCAGTGTGTCTATATTGGGCTAAGACCACACATTATCTAACTCCTCCTCATCATCTCCTTACTCTCCCTCTCCCTCACTCTGCTCAGCCACACTGCTCTCCTAGGATGTCTCCAGCAAGCAATATGTCCCTGATTTAAGGTTTATGCACTAGCATGCTCCTTCATTTCTTTTAAGCCTCAGCTCAAATTGTGTCCTCTCGAGTAAGGCCTTACCTGGTCCCACTATTGAAAATTGCAATTCTCCGTATGAATTCTTCCTATCTACCTCCACTACTTAAGTTTTATCCAAAGCACTTATAACCTTGTAGTATATTATTTTACTTTACTTAATGTATTTATTGTAATTCTAACCCTATTCCCCCCCCCCCCCAGCTACTGCAAGTCCTTTGGGGCAGGAGTTTTGTCTCTTTTATTCCCTGCTGTACCCAGATCTCAGAAGATTGTCAGGTACATGATCTTTCAATGACAGTTGCTGAATGACTAGAGGGTACCCATAGTTTTGCATTTCTGAGTGCCCGACAATGTCTGGATTATACTAGTATTTCACTTAATGCTCATAAAAGCCCTGTAAGATAATTGCCACATCCATTCTAAAGATGAAGGAACTAAGATTTCTAAGATTTGAGTCAACGATTCCTCCAGAATTTTTGTATAGTCAGCATATATGAGGACAGCATCCTGGTCAGTGGGTAGACAAAAAATTTGACATAGAAATACACTATATTTTCTTATGTTGTGTGTTGTCCTTGAGAGCGGCCTGAGACATGCAGAGGCACATGGCGTGTGCTAAGGTACCTCGAACCTTTGGCAGCAACTTTTGCCCAGGGTTTTGCAGTTGTTCAGAGCATCTAAGCCATTATGTTTAGGAGACAGTGCGTGCAACAGTTTGTCTATAGCAGAAGTTCATTTAGGGAAGTAGAACATGACAAGAGTGATGATGATAGTGTGTCTATATTGTGGAGCTGTAGAATGCTTTGCTAGGAATCGGGCTAGCCACCGGTTCCCAAACCTGTGCTAACTCGGAAAACTGTAGTTGTTCAACCTGTACCTCCTACTGGTATGGATGTTTAATACAGGTTTGTATTAAGGAGCATTTGGGAACATGGCAAACTACTAAAGTTTTTCAGGTGGCAGTTTGCATAAATTACTGTTATTTGCAGTTTAATTCTTTCTGGAAAACACCCCCATGTCTGTGCATTATACAACCAGGTAAATCTAACAGAGCGAGTGGGTGAGATGTTTCTGGAGTAATGTGACATGCTTTGCCTCACAATAGTATTTTTCTCTATCTGTTGTAGGTCAATGCACAAACTGGCCCAGTTGGAAAGACTTGACCTAGGCAATAATGAATTCAGTGAGCTGGTAAGCGAATGCATTTTCTAAACTTGATAAATACACCCTAGGATATTATTTTCCTTTTTGCTCTGTCTTTGTAGCCCCAGGTATTAAACCAGAAAGTGTACATTTGCATTGGCTAAACATAAAAACAAAATAAAATCTGAGGCCCAGCCTGTGTGGCTCAGTGGATTGAGCATCAACCCATGGACCGAGATTGATTCCCGATTGATTCCTGGTCGGGGCACATGCCCGGATCGATGTTTCTCTCTCATCGATGTTTCTGTCTCTTGCTCCCTTCCTCTCTCTCTGAAAAATCAATAAAAGCATATTTTAAAAAATAAAAATAAAATAAAACCTGAGGATTAAAATAATCAAGTGCATAGTCAGCCACAGAGAACTGGATAATATCAGGATTCACTGAACAAAAGGGGGAAAAGCAGATGCAGACTGACAGTTTTGAGCACCAACTATGTGGCAAGCACCATGTTCAGTGTATGACAAATGCTATTTCTTCCTGCTTTGACATGTTACCATGTTAACTTTAAGGAAAGGAGCTCAAAGTGGTCACCAATTCACATAGCTTGAATGTGGTTGAACAGAAATTAAACAAGACTTAACTCGAAGTCTGTACCTTGAAGACTTCTGCCCCAGAGGCTTCTTAGCAGAGAGGAGACGTCAGTGGTGTTCTATTTCTAACTGTACTGAAAGTGTCTTTCTAGTGAACACATATTATGACCCCACTGCCATCAAAATTGACAGAATTCTGATTTCTCCTTTCAGGCTTAAGTTTCCTTTAAAATTTGCCTGAAGACGGAAATCTCAAATGCAAATTAGAAAGCACATACTCCTTTACAGGCAGACCCAGCTTTCTTTATTCAGAAGTCGTCCACTTGAACATCTTCAAATTTCAAAAATCCAATTCATCTCAAATGCATTTTAACTATTTTTAAATTAAAGCAGTTAAGTAAGTAATCAGCTTTTCTCTCCAAGCTGTGTTGTTAGCCATGTGATCATGTGTGAACTAATGAACCTCTCGACGCCTCATTTTCCTCTTCTATAAAATAGAGATTATAATGGCTCCTCCCTTACAGGGCTTGTGTGAGAATTAAATGAGATAATGCAGGTACAGGGCCTGGGAAAAGTGATTCTCAGTAAATGCCAATGTACAGGGGTGTCGGTGTAATTTCCACAGCATCTTGAGTGTGCAAAGAAATTGACTTCTTTTACTTTGACCGTAACTAATCTGGTCATTATACCACCCTCTATTAGCTGTTTATTGAATGTAAAAATTGACTTTTATTCTGCTGTGATAGAAAGTTTAATCTGCTTCAAAAGTTACATGGCCCCTTTAGCTTGTGTTCATCTTCCTTGCATAAAATTCCTGTCTTTCATGGATCCTCTGACCTTCCCTGCTTCTCTCCTTAAGAAGGAATGTGGGGGTGTGCAAAGGAGACTGCATGTCTTTCTGACCTGACAAAGGGGGTACCCTGGCCTCAGGCTGGTTTTCAGAAGCTCACAGGCAGCACATGCCTCTGGGCTGATGTCTGCAGCTGGTCCTGCCTCCTGTGTTCAATCTGCAGTTCTGAACCTGTCGTCAGTTCTGTGGACTCAGGCGATATTCCCTGGGAGCACTCGCCATCTCCCTCCTGCTGCCATCACCACTGCACAGCTCTCATTGGCTGCAGACACATGAGTCTCTGCCCTGTCTTCCTCCCAGCACCAGGCTTGGCCGTTCATCCCCTGGTTTCTGTTGTGAAGGTTCTTCACCAACCATTCCCCCTATAATGGTCCCATACCCAGTATACATAGGCTCTAAGTGTCTACATGATGTGCAAACTGAGAGAGGCCAAGTACAAATGAAGTTCAGAGCCTCCCTCTGCCGGCTACACCTGTCAATGGGCAGTGGGAGAGGACGACAGGGATTACAGTGGTCATAGGAGCAGCATCTCCTGTTACGTGGGGGTTCCCTTATCTCCACCCCTTCTCCCCACCACAGAGGGACGCCTGAAAGAAATACCTGGGGAGGAGGTTCCCAGGAAAGGCCAGACTTCTTGATCTCCTGCTAGGGAGGTCAGAGAAATGAGATTTGAAATTTCACTGTAGCTCCGACATGATACATACGGGTTATATGTTTTTATAGAGACGTTTCTATTTACCAAATGGGGATTATAGTATGCATTCTGTTTTATTATTAATGCATGATTATCAAATTCAAATAGTTAGATTCTTTATAAGCATTATAAATTAAGACCTTTCTCTGCAGCTGAATTAGGAAGACTGCCAAATAATAACCAAAAAAATAAATAGTGAGCAAAAACTCAAATTTATGAGAAAATAATAAGCTCAAAGAGGCTTGAAATTTTATTACATAAAATTGATACACTTAAAATAATATATCTAATGTATAATTAAGTTACAAGACATAAATAAAATGTACCCCCGTGAACACACCACCATATTCTTATGAACTAGAACATCGCCAATCCTGAACAGCTCCCTGAATGCCCTTACCTAGTTCTGCCTCATTCCCAGAGCTAACTACAATCCTGAATTTTATTTAACATTCCATACATTTGTATGTATTATACGGTTTAATCTAAATATTATATGGTTTCATTGTGCTTGTTCTTAAGCTTTGTAAAAATCTGACTATACTACAACTTATTTACCCTTTATTTTTTTCATGGAAAATAATTTTTGTCCAGTATTTTTTTTATTATATTGCTGCTATGAATATTTCTATAAGGGTACATTTGCAAGATTTTATCTAAGGCATATATTTAGAAGTAGAATTTCCTGGTCATATATTGTGCAAATAAACAATGCTTTCCCCCCCACCAAAAAAAAAAATAGTTGTATTCATTTACCAGCAATGTGCAAGAGTTCCCGTGCTTCATGTTTTCACTTATCCTTGATCTCCTTCAAACCAGATTTCTTGTTTTTGCCAATATAATGCCTATACAATGGCATCTCATTATGATCTTAATTTGCCTATCTCTGATTTCTAATGAGATTGATGATTTTTCCATATGGTTGGGGCAATTTGTATTTCCTCTTCTGTGAGATACCTGTTTGTGTATCTGTGCCCATTTTTCTATTGGTTTCTTTTTCTTGTAGATTTATAGGGATCTTTTATATATTCTAGATACTAATCTTCTGTTGGTTATATGTAGTGCACATATTTCTTCCCAATCTCTGCAGTCTTTTTACTTTCTTCATATTGTATTTTGATGACCAGAAGTTCTTAAATGAAATGTAATAAAATATGTACGTTTTATGTCTATTATATTTTTTGGGGTTTTTTCTATTATATTTTGTGTCTTGCTTAAGAAGTTTTTGCCTCCCCAAAGTCAAACAGATCTTTTCATATGTGTTCTTCCAAAAGTCTGAAGGTTTCATTATTCATAGTCAGCTTTATTTCCATCTGAGCTTACTAATTTTACATTGCATGTATTAATTTTTCTTAACATATACTCAGTTTTACAAGCAGTATTCATTAAGCAGTCTTTCCTTTTCAACTGAATATGAGGGCCACCTCTTAACAAAATATGATTTCCATATATTCAGAGGTTACTTTCTTCATTGGTTAGTTGACTGTTTGGGTACCAAAACTATAGTCTTAATTATCACAAACAATAAGCTTTTGATATCTGATAGGATAAGTCTTTCCAACTTAGACAATTGGACATTTACTTTTCATATGAATTTTAGAATTAGTGTATCAAGTTCTTCAGAACTAAAAAACATTCTTCTAATTTGATTAGAAATGCACTGATTCTATAAGATCCTATAAATCAATTTGGATTGGATTGACAATGGGAAATTATTTTTAAATATTGATTTTTTAAAGTGTTTTCCTTTATTTATTTTTATAAAGAGAGGAAGGGAGCGGGAGAGAGAGATAGAAACATCGATGAGAGAGAACATCGATTGACCACCTCCTGCATGCCCCCCACTGGGGGTCCGGCCCACAACCTGGGCATGTGCCCTGACTGGGAATCGAACTGGCGACCTTTTGGTGCACAGGTCGATGCTCAACCACTGTCAACCACTGAGCCACACCAGCTGGCCTAAATATTGATTTTTAATAGGCATCAACATGACATATCTCCATTTATTTGTCCATTTCACTATCTTTCAGCTAAGTTTTATATGTTTCTTAAAAAAAAAAATGTTTTACATATTTTTAGTTAGTTTATCCCTAAGTACCTATATTTTTGTTGTAGTTATAAGTGTACTTTTTCAAAAGTTATAATCTCCAACTGTTTTGTTGCACGTATATAGTAATCTCTTTGATTTTTGTTTTGTTTTTTACTTATATCTAGCTACCTACTAAACTCAGTAACATGAACCATTGCTTATAGAGTCTTCAGATTTTCTGTGTAATGAATCAAATAGTCTGTGAATAGTTGAATATAAGCTATGTTATTGTCTGATTCCTGATATTAATGGAAATGTACTTAATGTTTTGTTATTAAGAATATTCTTTACTATTAGTTTTTTATAGATGCCCTTTATTAGATTCAGAACATGCCTTCCTAGCTCTAAATTCCTAAGACAGTTTATCATAAGGAGATGCCAAGCTCTATAAAAAATTTTTCTACCTTTATTGAGGTAATAACATTTTTCCCTTTAATCTATTAATGCTGTGAATTATACAGAGACAGTTTCTAATGTAAAACCACCTTTAATCTCTGAACTAGATCCAAAATGATCATGATATAATGATGATCATGACCTTCTATATAAACTGTATTCAGTTCAAGCCTGACTAGGATTTTTTTAAATCCTCGCTCGTGTGTGAGATTTGTATACATTATTCGTGTGTACTTTCTCTATCTGTGGGTTTATGTTTCTCATCAGTTTTGGGAAATTATCAGTCCTCATCTCCTCAAATGTTGCCTTTTATCTGCTGGAATTTGGATTAAATATGAATATAGGTAGGATATCATAAGTGATTTTAAAATTCTATTTTATTAATTAGTTTGTATGTTTTTTTCTGAAAAAGTAATCAGATAAGGGATAATTTTAAAATATTCATTTTGTATCTTTAAAGAAAGTATTTTGGACTCTCTACTAAAAAATATTCATTCCTCAGAACTTGAAGCATAATGGTGAGATCATTGTAAGAGAATTTTTTAACTCTTTGAACTAGTTAATGTACCAATTACTGACAGAGATATTTCTTAATTATAAGCCACTCAAATGTGCATTCAAGAACAAAGCATAGATGTTAATAAACAAATACTTCAGTGATAGCAACAAAAATATTTAAAGAGTTATTTCATGTGATAAATAAAAACATTTAAGTTTTTTAAATCACAATGCTAAGAAGGATTGAATTTAAAAGTTCATCAAACATCAGGAAATGCTCAGTAAGTCTACAGACCACAAGAAGCAAGAATTTCTAACCTCAGTATTCAAAATAAATTAATTTTTATTGACACTTATTTCATAGAGTCAAAGAAAAAATTCAAATAGGTAAATAAAGAATAGAGAAACTCTGAGAAGAAATACCAACAGTTGTATAGAATACCTGCTTGGGTTATACAAATACTATGAATGTGCTTTCACAGAAACTTAAAACAGTTGAATACTTATACTAATGCTTTAACTTGTAATTAAAATTAATTTAAATTTAATTAAAGAATTTAATGTAAGAATTAAACTCATTCCACTAAAAGCATAGCTGCCAATGGTTTCAGCTCCCGAGTTTGCCGAAATGTGCTCATTTTTAATTACCTAGGATGCATGTATACCTGAGGCAAGCATTTTATTTATATATGCAGTACTTTTCTTTATAAGTAATTACAGCACAGATTTCCCACACCTATTAACAAAACCTTGTCAATTATTCTTCAAGTAAAGTTCATGCAAAGAACATAGTAGTAAAATACAATTTATTATCAAATAACTGGCTATACCAATTTTAGGAATATATTTGAAACATCCTAATCTAACGTCTCCATTTTTTGCATTTGTAAATCTACTAAGGACACATGTTGTAAATATATATCACAGACATTGGCACATGTTATTAATATATCAAGAAAAATTTGAGAAATGTAACTTATTTTTTTAAGAAGGATTTTTTAAAATGTATCTTTATTGTTGGAAGTATTACATATGTCCCTCCATTTTTCCCCCATTGACACCCTCCTCCCACTCTCCCCATCCCCTCCTTCACTGCACTGTTGTCTGTGACCACTGGTTATGCATATATGCATATAAATTCTTTGGTTTATCTTCCCTCCCTCCCCCATTCCCTTTGAGGTTTGTCAGTCTGTTTCTTACTTCCATGTCTCTGGATCTATTTTGTTCGTCAGTTTAATTTGTTCATTAGACTCCACATATAAGTGAAATCATATGATACTTGTCTTTCTCTGGCTGGCTTATTTCACTTAGTAAAATACTCTCCAGGTCCCTCCAGGTTGTCTCAAAGGGTAAGAGATCTACCTTTTTATAGCTGCATAGTATTCCATTGTGTATAGGTACCACAGCTTTTTTTTTCCACTCATCTACTGATGGACACTTGGGTTGTTTCCAGATCTTAGCTATTGTAAATAGCGCTGCTATAAACATAGGAATGCATGTATTTTTTCTGATTGGTGTTCCGGGCTTCTTGGGAATCACTGGGTCAAATAGCAATTCCATTTTAATTTTTGAGGAAACACCGTATTGTTTTCCATAGTGATTGTACCAGTCTGCATTCCCACCAGCAGTGTACTAGAGTCCCCTTTTCTCCACACCCTCACCAGCACTTATTGTTCTATGATTTGTTGATGGCAGCCATTCTGACAGGTGTGAGGTGATACCTCATAGTCATTTTAATTTGCATCTCTCTAATGATTAATGTCGTTGAGTGTTTTTTCATATGTCTCTTGGCCATTTGTATATCCTGTTTGGAGAAGTGTCTATTCGGGTCCTGTGCCCATTTTTTAATTGGATTCTTTGTCTTCCTTTTGTTGAGTTGTGTGAGTACTTTATATATTTTGGAAATTAACCCCTTATCTGATGTATCATTAGCAAATATGTTCTCCCATACAGTGAGTTCCCTTTTCATTTTGATGCTTGTTACTTCTGCTGTGCAGAAGCTTTTTAGTTTGATGTAGTCCCATTTATTAATTTTTTCTTTGTTTCTCTTGCCTTTGGCTTTGTATCGGTGAAAATTCTGCTACGTGTGATGTCTGAGATTTTGCTGCCTACATTTTCTTCTAGGATTTTTATGGTTTCACGACTTACATTTAAGTCTTTTGTCCGTTTTGAGTTTATTCTTGTGTATGGTGTAAGATGGTGGTCTAGTTTCATTTTTTTGCATGTACCTGTCCAATTTTCCCAGCACCATTTATTAAAGATGTCTTTACTCCATTGTATGCTCCTGCCTCCTTTGTCAAATATTAATTGAGCATAATGTCTTGGGTCAATTTCTGAGTTCTCTGTTCTGTTCCATTGATCTATATGCCTGTTCTTGTGCCAGTACCAGGCTGTTTTGATTACAACGGCTTTGTAATATAGACTGATATCCAGTATTGTGATCCCTCCAACTTTGTTCTTCTTTTTCAAGATTGCTGTGGCTATTTGGGGACATTTTTGGTTTCATATAAACTTTTGGAGTATTTGTTCTAAATCTGTGAAATGCACCGTTGGTATTTTAATAAGAATTGCATTGAATCTATAGATTGCTTTGGGTAGTATGAACATTTAAATGATGTTGATTCTTCCAATCCATGAGCATGGTATATGCTTTCAAAGCTTATTTTTAAAATTATTACAGGCACATCCATTTCTCTATCAGTCAAATTCCAGTCAAGAGGTGGAAACTATATCAATTATTTCACAAAGGAAGTTTAGTTAAAGAGTGGTTAATTGTGTGTTAGAGAACTAAAAAGACTAAGAGGAAGCACTGATGGATCACAGATGTAATGACTCTAGGAAGTAGCTGAAACCTCTAGGGTGAGTAGCAAACAGATGAAGGAGTGTAAGGAATAGGAAAACCTAAACCTGGGACTCAGACCTCTAAGGAGGGTCACCAGCCAGCTGGTGGTGATGTCTCTTAGGGGGACTGATAAGGCTGTTCTAGTTATGTGGAAAAACTACAAACTATACACAACTGCTGTGCTGAAGTTTATTGTCACTACAGAGAGAACTGTTGTCATTGGTGCTACTATTGAGTTGCTAAAATGATAAGAAGGTAAAACAAGGAGCAAGTCCATCCTCCTCCTCCAGCCTCCCAGTCTCTCTCAGACACACCCACTTCAGTGCCTGACACATGGCTGCCTGTCAAAAAAGAAATGTTAACTTCAGAATTACAAAGCAGAATATAGAAAAGTGGGCCCACAGCTGAAAGGCTAGAGCTTAAACATTTAAAATAAAACAGATGTTTATTTTTGCCAATTCACTTTCAGTATCACTTTCTCCAGAAAGCTTTCCCTGGTACCTAGCAGAGGACCAGGTTCCCAACTGGCACTGTATAAATGTTCTTGAAAGATTGAATGAAGAATGATTTGATTTTTAAAGTGAACAGTTCAGCCAGTTCTCATCATTAGAATTATACCTGTATAAATTGGAAATTTTAAAAAGTGGAGGAAATACCTTAGAAGTGGAGGAAATACTTTAATGTATCTGAAAAGCAATCATTCTGTAATTAGCTATGTTTTGAGGAATCAATTTCAATTCACTTTGAGACATACTTCCAAATGAGTTTCTCCATGAAACTTACAAGTACAAAATTTGTAGCTGTGACCAATAAATAAATAAAACTGTATTTCCACTAACTCTGAATTTGAAAGGAATCCTTGATGAATCATTCAAACAAAATGTATTTTCTGACTGAAAATAATTTTGAAGGCCTTTTTTCACAGAAGGATCAAATTGGGGTGTCCACTTTTATAAATGCAACATCTGTCGACATAGGGTTTTAATTAGCAATCTCCAATGTCACAGACATACAAATAAAGAAACTTCTTCTCTTGCATTCAAACTTTCCCTTTCATGGCAATAAAGTAAGTCATCTTTGCCTTTGTTTACAAAGGAAGCAGTTCTTCCCTCATTGGCATTTCTCATTACTTCAGTATCATAACTGAGCACTATGGATGAAATTAATTTGCCTTTCCATAAATAAATTTTTCTAAGAATGGCATATATCTCAATGTAGTCAAGTACCTGGGTGATACTGTCAAGAGAAATTAAAGAAGAAAGAAATGCTCCCTGATTGAGCCTGGATAAACTACATTAAATAAGAGTAAAAATTTTTAAAATAAAGACTTCACAAAGAAAATAGATTATGCAATCATGGGGTAAACCCAAGAGAATATTCTTCAGTTGTAAATAGGGATTGTGAATCACCCAAAAATACTAACAAAAATTGTATTCAGAGTAATCAAATTCAAACTGAAGTCTTCCTGACTCACCAAACTGGTACTATCTGGATGTATTATCTGAAATTGAATTACTAGAAAAAAGTTATTTGATTTCAGGTTTCGCAACAAACCCAAACTAAAAGAATGAAAATGCTAAGGGGAAATATAACGAGAGAGGGATGAAGAGCGTGGGGGGTGAGGGGGGGTGGTAATTAAGTTAGGGTGGCCAGAGAAGCTTCACTCGGAAAGCAACATTTTAATAAAAACCTAAAGAAGACAAGGGACAGAACCGTGCAGATAACCTGGACAGAAGATTGTTCTGGACAGAGGGAACAGGGAAAGTACAAACACTGAAGATGAGAGCAGGTGTAAGGTGGATGTCAAGAAGTCTGGCATGGCTAGAATAGATTAGGTGAGGAGAGTAGCTGATAGATTATTTGGGAGTGGGATGGGGTGGGGTGGGGAGTAGAAGTAGAATCCCGTAAGACGTTTTAAGGATTTGGGCTTTTCTCCCGAGTAAAATTGAAGCTGTTTGGAAGGTTTTGAACAAGTAGAATCCCTGGCCTGACGTACGTGGTTATGTTATGTTATGACATGACATGACATGACTCTGACTGCTGTGTGGAGAATAGTTGGAAAGTGGGGCAAGGTGGAATTACAGAGACCAATTAGGAAGTTATTGCAATAATATAGGCAAGAAATGATAGTGTCCTGGATTGAGGAAGTAACAGTGAGGTGGTAAGAAGGAGTTGGTTTCTGGGTGAACTTGAAAGAGACAGGCCAGCAGTAGGATCTGACTTGTCAATTAGGGACACCTGCTTTCAAAAAATAAGACAACACTAGGAACACTAATTAAGTACAAAAGTAAATGGTTGCTCAATGAAAAAAGAAACTATGAATTTTAAATTAAAAATTAAAAATAATAAAATACAATTTTGAAAAGCTCGTAAATTTCATAAACAGCATTAAATCCAGGAAAATAACATAATAAACATTTATGATGCTCCTTGCCACCCCGCCCGCATTTTGGCTTCATGCGCTTTGACGGTCTTTTCACAGGACAAATACTTTGTAATATCCTTTTCTATGGAGATAATAGAAAAATAATCCAATCTTTTCTCTACCATGGATTTTATTGCTGCTAGTACAGAAACATTCATTTCAGCTTTACAATTTTCATTGTTACACCTTGTAAAATTTTAGGGTTGTTGTCAAATTTGGGAAAACCTGTGGCTCAATACATTTTAAGCCTTGTCTCTCCTCCTCCACATAATACTTGTGGTGCTAAGAACCAATGGCCCTGTTCATGTCTCAATATGTCCTCTGGCCCTGTACTTTCATGTCCTGATGGTCGGGGAAGTTGGCACAATGAACAGTGGGAGTATATCTGGAAGCCTTGTCTACACTAGATGGGTAGCAACAAGTTAACCATATGCAGACATGACTGCAAACCTTATAAATATATTCCACTAACCCTGTAATAAAGGCATTCCCATGTAACTTCCTTTTACCCAGCATCCCACAATGCCTGTGAGGTGAGGGAAATTACAATAGAGAGGAAGTCAGGATAGAAATTATAGTTAAAATATTTTACTTTTATTCAACATTCCAGGCCTAAACAGATACCTATATTCCTGTTGCTGAACTATAAAAAATGACCACAAAGTTAGTGGCTTAAAACAATACAAATGTGTTATCTTACAGTCTGGAGGTCAGATGTCCTAAAATCAGAGTGTCATCATGGCTTTGTTCCTTATCTAGGTTTCATGGGAGAATCTGTTCCTTGCCTTTTCCAGCTTCTGGAGGCTGCCTACCTTCACTGGCTGGTGGCCTCTTTCTCACATCACTTCAGTCCCTGGATCTATCGTTACATCTCCTCCTCTGGCTCCCCTTCCAGCATCACATCTCTTTCTCTGTCTTCTTGAGCCACTTGTCTCCCTCTTAGAAGGACATTTGTGATTATATTGGGACACCCCCACCAAGATAATACAAGATAATCTCTCTATCTCAAGATCCTTAACTTAATCATATATGAAAATACTCTTTTGCCATGTAAGGTAACATATTCACAGGTTCTGGGGATCAGGAGGTTGACATCTTTGGAAGTCCCATATTCAGCCTACCACAGTCTGGCCTCTGCCCCCAAAGATTCTTGTCTGACCCACATGAAAATGTGCTTGTTCCAACTCAAGTTCCCCAGAAGTCCCATCCATGAAGACATCAACTCAAGTACAAAATTTCATCTAAATCTCATCAGCTCAAAGTCTCAAACTTCATCATCTCAAGCATCTAAATTAGTCATGGATAATGTTCTGAGTATGATCTATCCTGGGCAAAATCCCTCCTATCAGTAGACCTGTGAAACTAGAAAACAGTTCATTGGTTTTCAAAACACAATTGTGCAACAACAGTTATAGGCATTCCCAGATTAAAAAAAAAAAAAAAGTTTAATAGAAGGACCAAAAGAATGCTTTGAACCATTGCTCAGAACCAATTTCAAAATCAAGCCAAGCAAATTCCATTAAGTTTCAGGCCTTGGAATAACATCTGTGGCTCAAGACACAGATGTTATTGCTCTCGGCCTGTGGCTTCTGAGTCATCCTTCCTTTTCCAAAAAGGAAAGCAACTTTTTGCAGCTGAGTACATTTACCAACCTGTTTCCTACCTGTAGAATTTTAGGAGTCTGGCGGTCTTCTTTTATTTTGTCCTCTCTCTGTCCCTTTCAACCTATGATGGTAATGTTTCTGTTGATACAACAATTTTAAAAGCCTTGTGGGTATCTCATGTATATCTTGAGGATTTCTCCATTGCACAAGAGGTTCCTCCACAAATCTTTCCTGGATAATTCCATCTCTATTCCTGGCTTCTTTTAAGATGTCTGACAGGTTTCTTGAGACACATACCTCTTTAGAAACTTTGTGGTAATGATTGAATTCTCTGACCTTTTAACCCTTGTAAGGCTCTAGCAAAAGATTGCCCAGATGTACCCTTGACTTTCTTTCCCGGCAGTGAATCTCCTAATTTTAGCACCTTTTGCAATCTTGAAAGGATAAGACTTTCCCAAATCAAGTCCTGGTTACTTTTTGCTTAACAGTTCTCTCAACTTATCTCTTTCCTCTTGCACATCATTATAATCAGCAAGTAGAAACCAGGCTACACCTTGGGAACTGTACTTAGAAATCTCTTCTGTCTAAATGTTCTATCCATTAGTGAAGGGGAGGTTTTAAAATCCTTTACTGTTTTTATGTTGTTGTCTATTTCTCCCATCAATTTTTTCAATGTTTGCTTTATATATTTGGATTTTCTGATATTGTATAATTATAATACTTATATCTTCTTGAATAATTGACCATTTTATTATTGTATCATTTCTTGTCTTTTGATAGTATTTAAAGTCTATTTTGTTGGATATAAGTATGGCTGTCCCTGTTCCCTTTTGTTTACCATTTGCATGAAATATCTTTTCCCATTCTTTCACTCTCAGCTATTTGTGTCATTAAATCTCAATTGAGTCTCTGTAGACAGCATATAGTTGGGTTTCTCCTTAACCATTGAGTAAAGAAAAGAAGAAAAAGGGGAAAAAAAAAAAAGACAAGGCTCTATGTCTTTTGATTGGAAAGTTTAATCCATTTACATTTAGAGTAATTATTGATCTGGATTAACTTACTATTACTATTTTGTTAAATGTTTTGTGTCTGCTTTGTAGCTCTTCTGTCTTTTTCCTCTGGCTGTCTTCCTTTGTGCTTTGTTGATTTTTTTTTCTTTTTTTTTTTTTTTTAGTTACATGTTTTAATTTCTTTTTTGTTTTCCTTTGTGTATCTTATTTTGCATTTTTTGTCAGGTAATTCATATGCCTCCATTGTTTTGCGTTGGTTTTTGAATATTTGTTTGTTCCTTTGTTTATGCCTTATTTCCCTGTTTCTTAATGTTCTGTAACACTTTGTCTTGCTGTCTGCATAACTGCAAAACACCTCCCTTTCCCATGTTTTACACACTAACTCTGTACAGGGGAAGACCTTTACCAGTCAGTTTAGCTACAGGTTCCAGGGACAAGAGTTGTAGCTTTAAAAGGAAAAGTCAGGAGTTCTATTCTGGAAATCTTAAGTTTGTTATGCCTATTATGTATCCAAGTGGAGAGATATCAAGAAGACTGTTAACTATGAATCTGGGCAGAAGTACAGAAAAATACATTTAATAAATATAAGTATATAGATATAATTTAAAACCATGTGACTAGATGTGATTACCAAAGCAAAGAGTATAAACAAAATATAAAAGCAACAATTTATAGAGACTATAATTGTGTACAATAAATACAAGTAGAATCACTCTGGTAAAATGAGGAGTGGATCTGGTACCCAACAGCCTCCTTCTATTTCCCATGGCTCCACAGAACACAATTCTATGATCTGTATTAACAAGCTCAATAAACAATTGGGGGACATGTGGAAGACAGAATTCCAAGATGGTCCCTAAGATCTGTATCTGCTGGAATACAGATGTCTCTTCCCAGTTGTTTGATCAAACAGGAAATGCTGCTGTGAAGTGATTTGCAGATGTAATTAAAGTCCCCAGTTAGCTGACCTTAGAGAGGTACACTGGGTGAATCTGATCTAATTAGGTTATTCCTTCAAAGATGATGGACTCTCCTTAGTTAAAGAGATTGGAAGTGTGAGAGGGCTTTTGGAAAGAGCCATATTTCAGGGAATGTCATTGGCCTCTAGGACCTGAGAGTGATCCCAGCAAGGAAACACCTGACCGCAAGCAAGGAAACAGGGACCTCCAGCCCTGAAGAAGGGAATCCTGCCACACCCACGTGAGCTTGCAAGAGGGCTACAAACTCCAGATGATAATGCAGGCTAGCCAACACCACAGTGTTGGCCTTGTGAAACCTTAAACAGAGAACATAATCATACCATGCCCTGACTTCCGACCTTCAGAACTCTTGAGTATTGGTGTAAGCTACTAAGCTTTCAGTTATTTGTTATACAGCATTAACAAAACTAATACAGCTATACTTTATCCATTGCTCTTGCAAAGATTAGAACATACTAGATAACTGAAAGAATTGGTAAGACTCCAAGGAACATATTCATGTAAGGCTTTCAATAAAGGTAAATGATACAGTACAACAGGAAAAAGATAATTCAGGAAATATCAGGGGCTAAAGCCTTCCAAGTACAGTTTTCCAAGGTCCTTCTTATGTAAACAAGGATATGCTTCATCTCTGCATAAAGCCACCAGGATTTACATGATGAATCTTAATTTCAGGAGAGCTCCCTAGAAGTTTCCAGTAGAGTCTTTCATGCCCTTTGTACACATTGCCAAGTCAGGATACTTAACTGGTGATGACAGATATTATCCCCACCAGGAAATTTTCAAACTTGAAATTGTACATTATACATCTTTAATTAGCCACCACCCTTATCTTGGCAAAGAGTCAGTACCAGACTTATAGGATTTCCCGGAGAGAAGTTTAGAGCTGAACCACCCCAAATGTAAGATAATTCCATGCCACACTGTTCTTTTTCCCTTCCCTTACTTTCCTCTCCCTGCGTTCCCAAACAGGATACTACAGATTGGCTATGGTGAATCAGCAGTCTGCTGCCCATGCTGGGTGATCAATGCTGGGGTTAGCTACCTGTAGTGAGGCACTCCGGTTAAGTTCTGAAGTCTGAAGAGTGCTTCTCAACCATCATCTCTTCTAGCCATGGTCAGGGGATTCTTAGGGGCTAAAGCTATACTTGCCATCAAGTTGTAGAGGAAGAATTACTAATGAGGATAAACACATTATAGAATTTCACTGCTGTATCAACCTAAAGTGAGCTGGAATACTGCCTTCTGCTCTGTCTGACCCTACCACTCATGTTAGAAGCCTGTTAGAAGCAGATCTTTATTGAGCAGTCCCAGCTAGTGAAATAATTCTAAGTGCTAATTCCTGTCTAGAACAGCAGTTCTCAACCTGTGGGTCATGACCCCTTTGGGGGTCAAACGACCCTTTCACAGGGGTCACCTAAGACCATCAGAAAACATATTTCTGATGGCGATTCATAACAGTAGCAAAATTACAGTTATGAAGTAACAACAAAAATAATTTTATAGTTGGAGGTCACCACAACATGAAGAACTGTATTAAAGGGTCGTGGCATTAGGAAGGTTGAGAACCACTCGTCTAGAAGTTCTCCAGTTGTTCCTTACGGACTAACTCTGGCCTGTTTTGCTCCCAGTCCCTGCTTTTCCAAGCCTGGAAATTTTCTTTGTTTAAATTGTTAAACTGTTTATATTGCTCTCTAGTTGTAATACAGAAGTATAAAAAGAAAAAGGAGAAACATTCCCTTCAGCAGCCTCACAGTCCCATTCCCCATGGTAAGCAGAGTTTAATGTCGGTTACCCAGTTCTTTTCTATGCATTTACAAACAGGCACGTGCATATGCATTTCCCCCTTAAGAATAGACCGTGGACATTGTACATCTTTTGTTCCTTCTTAAAAGTTATAAGAGGTGTTCTACAGTGGGCATTACATTATTTATTAAATCTATAACCTATTGATGGACATCTATGTTTTTTCCAATATTTTGCTGTTTCAATAATGCAATGACTAACGTTTGACACATACATGCAAATATTTGCGAAGAATGGCTTCTTAGGTAGAATGGCTGGATCATTGAATGTGCATATTTTATTTTAATAGACACTGCAATTTTTTCTCTCAAAAGCAGTATTAATTTACATGAACTTTTGGAACTCATTAGAGAAACCAAGAAATTCTGACTTCCCAGAGGGACCCTTTTCTATTGGTATTAAGTCACAGGTGATTGGCATTGAATATTTTTTACAAATATAATTAAATCTACTTTGTATCTTCTACAAAATTCTCTGTCTCTGTATCTCTAAGTCTTCTTAGCTTTACCCTTTCCTGATTACTAGCAGCAACATTTTGTCCCTTTTATTTGTTTTCAGTTTTGCTCTTGTTTTGTCATTTCAATGGAACTTGGTGAGAGATAAAACCATTTTGACGTCTGAGTCAACTTGCTGTTTATCACCATCTGTTTACACTAGGTCTATGTAGGTTCTCTGCAAGTACTGCAGATACGAAGATGAATAAAACATAATTTTTATCTTTTATAAATTCAAGCCTGCTAAGAGTTATGCAAATGATAATACCACAGTTAACAGATAAAAGGTGGATTGATGGATGGATAGATGATAGATAGATAGATAGATTGATAGATAGATAGATAGATAGATAGATAGATAGATAGATAGATAGATAGATAAGAGACCTGAAGAGTGATTTTTGGGGTGGGGGGAGACAGAGAGGTTTACAGTAAGAAAAGACTTGAAAGCTAAGCAGGGGAGAAAGAAGAGCTGGTAGCTATAGAGAGATGAAGCAGAAGGGTAGGCTTGGAGAGCTTGAAGTAGTTAGATATGGCTGGGTACAGATTCTTTTATAGGATAAAAGGAAGCAAGATTAGAAAAATAAACTGAAGCAAAGGTTTTAGAGTCTTTGAATGTCATGTTAAAAATGTGCTACTTTTTTCATGAATAACAGAGAGCCTGAAAAATTTTAAGCAGGAGAATAACTTATTCAAGTCCATATTTTAAATTTTACCTCTGATATGAAGGATAAATTAATCACTCAATCAACAATTTTTATTGATAGCCTACTGTGTGTCAGAAATTATGATCAGAGCTAGAACTGTAATAGGAACAGATTAAAAACAGTGATAAGTGACAGTTATTATAATAGATTTGGAAACAGATTAAATAGCCAGAATGAAGAAATAAAGACAGAAGAAATGAAGGAAAAAAAAGATGGATTCAAGAAATAAAGAACTTACAAAGAGGGGGAGATAAAAGGGAGAAAATCACTTATGTTGATTTTCGTTATAATTGGGATGATTTGGTGGGTAATGTTGTTATTAATTGGAGTAAGAGGAATAGAGGAGGAGGGGGAAGCTGAGTAGGAAACAGTGGAGGTTCTGAACACACTGAGTTTGAATTACCTTTGGAACATGTAGGTGGAAATGCCTAAAAGGTAGTTAGAAATACAGATCTGAAAGTTAGTAAATGTGACCGAGCTAGAGATAGAGTCTTGAGGATCACTGGCATGCAAAGGAATAATAATAGAGCAAAATGTAAAGAATCATTAGGGGAATTGTGGAAAATAATGCAACAAATATGGAAAAGTTTTACAAACTCTATATTGTTGTAATTGGAACAATTGAACAAAGCTACTACATCTTACTAGAATTCAGGTTTCACCAATCAAAGAATTTGTCCCTCTTGTTCAACATTATGTCCCAGAACCTAGAATATTTTCAAACATGTGATAGGTTTTCAGTAAATATTCATTCCTTGTCTGGATATATTTATTATTAGTCTCAGACATATGTATTTGTTATAGGGGTGTATTAGGTGATGACTTTTTCTGATGAAACCTCACAACCCTCTTCAGTAGCCACACAATCCAGAAGAATTTGGGTGCCTATTCTTTAACTCTATAAAAAATTTTTTTTAAAAGTTTCTTCCTTAAATTTGTTGCTCAAATAAAACTTCAATAGTCATTACTTTTTAAATGTTCAACCAGTTGATTTTACAGAATAGTTACTATTTTTCCCCATTCCAGAGGCTCATTTTATATTATGTTAATAAGAGAAATAGAAGTTTAAGAAAATATTTATAGTTAATATGGAGAAAATAAAAAAAGGAACATGCATCTGTGGTAAAGTTCCCAAGGGTCCAGAATTGCATTATTCATTTTTAGACACCTCCAATATATTCACAGCATGACCTCTGTGATTGTCAACAGTGACAATCTTCTCATATGCTTAACGCGGTGCCAACAGAGCGGAGAAAACCCCAGAGGTGTCTGGTCCTCCTCTAAGCCATGGAGCCCTCCTTCTGAGAACAAAAACAATCTCTCCTAATCAGCCAACAGAAATGTTTTGAGCTCCTGCTGAGTGCCAGGTCCTGCACAGCATTCTAAGAAAGTTATAAAGGTATGAAGCATGCTAGTGCCTTCATGAACTATGAGCTTGTTGGGGGCACAAAGCCTAAAAAGTGGTATAAAGTGTCAAATGAGTCCAGCCGGTGTGGCTCACTGGTTGAGCATTGACCCATGCACCAAGAGGTCGCTGGTTCGATTCCCAGTCAGGACACATGCCCAGGTTGTGGGCCCGATCCCTAGTGGGGGGCAGGCAGGGAGTGGCCAATCGATGTTCTCTCTCATCGATGTTTCTATCTCTCTCTCCGTCTCACTTCCTCTCTCTCTAAAATCAATAAAGGAAAAAAATTTAAAAAAAATAAAAATAAAAATAAAATAATAAAGTGTCAAATGAGGTGTCCAAGGAATACATGCTACTCTCAGGCCAACGTTCAAGGTCTCCTAAGATCTGTGCCATCTACAGTGTCTGCCTAAATCCACAACTATAAGAAAAAGAAAAGTTGTCCTTCTTAGATGCTTCACTGGGCCAAATTTTAGTGCTTCCTGTTCTCCATACTCGCAGCTTACCTTCCTGCTTCTATGTCCTTATTTGCACTAATGCTTCCTTCTGGAATATCCATGCTTTCCCTCATCCTCCTCTCTATACTGCATTGCAGTTTGTAAATCTTACCCTTCCTCAAGACCCAGCTCAAATGCAGTAGTTTCTCAAAAAAAGAAATAAATGATCTTCCCCTCCTGTAAATCCCACTATAAAGAGATCTCCACAGCACCCATCACTTTCTTTCTTTTTTTCTTTTCTTTATTGATTTTAGAGAGAGAGAGAGAGAGGAAGGGAGAGGGAGAGAGAGATAGAAACATCAATGGGAGAGAACATCAATCGGCCGCTTCCTGCATGCCCCCCACTGGGGATTTGGCCCACAACCTGGGCATGTGCCCTGACCAGGAATCGAACTGGCGACATTTTGGTGCATGGGTTGATGCTCAACCACTGAGCCACACCAGCTGGGCCCCATTACTTTCTTTATTATGCCACAGTTGTCCCTACCCATGTAGGTGCATGATCACTGCACACACGCATCCGTTCTCCCTCCCTACTGCTTGGTGAATATTGTCCGTAGAGGGATTTGAACCCCTCAGAACCCAGTGAAGCTAACTTGTGATTTCAGTGCATCCAGTACTGTTGACTCTTTTCATCCTCTGTGGTCCATAAAACCATCTCACAAGCCTGTTCTATTTTTTAATACAATAATTACATAATATTTGACTTTTGTCATGATTAATCACCTACCCTAACTAGGATATGAACTCCTTGAGGACAAAGAATCTGTGTACTAATCTTAGTAACCCTTATATCCAAGCAGTGTATATTAAGAGAGCTTCCTCAAATTACCATCAACAATTGTTAAAAATTTAGGTTTCTGGGTCATACTCCCAGAAATTCCGATTCACTGAGTTTCATATGGAGCCTGGGAACTTACATTTTTTTAAACTCCCCAGATGATTCTTAACTACAGTAAATTTGAAAATGGTCACCAGGTAATAAATATGTGTGAATGAATGCTGACTTTTTTTCTCTCTTAAGCTATTGCGTTATAAGAAAAAGACATGTGACTACCTAATCTTATGTATATGGCCTAGCTATTTGAATACAGCAGATTCTCAAATACTGTGGAATTGATGTATGTTGATGGGATGACTAATGGCTGGTGTAATTTTTTAAAAAATCTTTCCCTAAAGCACAGAATTTGCTGGGCCTTGAAGAATGAGTTTGATTTGGATAGGTGGGGAGGAGAGAGAGCATCCTGGCCAGGAGAGTGATGTGATCATAGGAATACATGGAGATGAGGAAACACAAGCATAGTGAGGGCTGGTGATTAGATTAGTTTAATAAGAGCAAAGGTCCTTGTGGCAGAGAAATGAGAGATGAGTCTGCCTCCCCACTTATAAAATAAACCTTTGTTCGTGGAACTCTCATTTTCATTTTAATTTAATAAAAGCAAAAATAAGTGGTTTTGATGTGATTAATGACCAACAAGGGAGCGACAGCGCTGACTTGGCGAGCATCCACCTCCATGGCATGTGCAGAAGTACAAGATTTACTGCAGAATTAACCTGCCCAAGCATCTGTTCACAGCTCCATATGAAAAAGAAAAAAATAGACCAAAGCATATGTTACAAGTTGAAGCCTGGGCAACTTTTTTTTTTTTTTCATATCATGTTGGTAGGAATTGACATTTTTAGCAAAATTCCTTACTGACTTGCTATTGGAATTTGAGTATTAAAAAACCATAATAATAATAATAAAGCAAAACTTTTTTTAAAAAGCATTCTGTTCACACATGAAGAATAGATTAACTTGTTGTCTAGAGGATAATAAATTTGCAGATAAAATATATCCCTTTGGACTCATGGCATAGCCAGCTTCAACCTATACATCTATAATTAATCTACTTGGACATTCGTTCATTCATCAATCTGGCATATAGTTATTAGCAATTTACTAATAGGTTGCAAAACACTGTACACAAAATGTTAATGGTAAAGTACCATATGCATGACACAAATTGAAAGATGTATTCCTACCTGGAAGAGAGGTTGATATGGAGTGACTAATTTTAAAAGCTTATCATTTATTCATTTATTCAACAACTACTAGATGAAAGAATGTGGCTCTAAGACTTTGTCTTATTCTCTGTTCTATTCCCCACACTAAGCACTGTATTTGAAATATGTTCAGTGCTCAATAATATCTGCTGGATGAATACATTTATTCATCACTGTGTCAGGCTCTCATATACAAAAGTCAAGGGAAAACAGAGATTGTCCCTCCCCTCGTGGAGTTTATAGTCTAGTGAGGAAAGCAAATCTTAATCAAGTGCAGTCAGAAATGTAAAATTCCGCCCATGATGAGTGTTGAGGAGCTTCTAAAGGAGTTTGGCCAAATAGTTTCCTGAAGGAGAAATCTGAAGATCTCGAATTGAAGTCTAAAGGATGAGTGGAAGGAAGCTAAGGAGGCAAAGAGAAGGGGGAGGGGTGCTTTAGGCAGACAGGCAGGAAGGAGCATGACGAGTACACAGTGGCTGCAATACAGGTTGAGAGGGAGTCACAAACGTGGGTGGGAATCTAGGTAGGGAAGGTGGACGAATGGAAAGACAACTCTTGGGGAGTTCTAGAATTAAAAATATTAGACAAGGACACACTGGCCGGTTTGGCTCAGTGGTTAGAACGTCGGCCCACGGACCAGAGAGACCAGGGTTCGGTTCCCACTAAGGGCACATACCTAGGTTGCAGTTTGTCCCCAGCCCCGGTTAGGGTTGTGTGGGTGGCAACCACTCCATGTGTCTTTCTCGCATCAATATTTCTCTCTCTCTCTCTCTCTTCCTCCCTCTCTCCCTCCCGCTCTATCTGAAGATAAATGTAAAAATGTCCTCGGGTGAGAATTTTAAAAATAAATAAATAAATAAAAATATTAGACAAGGTTATATAGGTAAAGAAACATCTCATTTAAAGTTGCTACAATACAAATTGGTTTGAGTTATAGCCTCAAAACTTATTGCTCATTTGTAATATAAAAGAAAAATGTGTCTGATAAAGCATCCTAATTTTTTTGCAGTGAAAAGCAAAACAATTGAGCATGTAATTTCAAATTACATAACCTTGATCTTTGTAGATTGCACCAATAATTGTAATTTTACTAAATTACATAGTAATAATTAGCCCTCAAATGGGGGTTAATAAAGGAATCAACACAGTATCATAAGAATAATTTGGGTGTACTGATGTAGAACTATATTGACAGATTAATATACCCTGGCAAACAGCTCATTCAACTGTTGTATAAAACTAATAGAAAATATGTAATTTATTAGTGTAGCTCATATTATAGAATTTGTGCAGAGAAAAATAAACCTGAGATTTTTAAAGAGCTTTAAAGCACATGTGGAAACAATGAAATGTTAAAATCTGACCAAAGAAATCATTTACTTCATTCTCTCACTAGTTATTATACTCAGGTAGATTAATATTATTTTCCTCAATTTACTTTGGTTTTTCTTTGGCCTGTATACTACTATAATTTTACCTCAGTATTTACCTCTAGATCTGATCTCTCTTCATTACCTTGTGTCTACATTTTGTCTGCAATCAAATTGTAATGTTCTTGAGTTTTCCCTCTCCCACAAGCACATGCCCCTAAATCCCTTGGCACAGTGCTGTACATGAGCTTGGTACTTGGTAAGTACTTGTTATATTTTCAGAAGTAGCCAGTTAGAATATTTACAAATCAATATTGTGTTTTACTAAAATGAGACATATTATAAATTGCTAGGTTCAGATTATTATTATTTAGATAATAAGTGTTAAAGTAACCAGGTTTAGAGATAAATATTGTAGAATGTTATATTTTCTTTACCAGTTTATATTATTTATGTGAGATGTGGTAAAACAAATATAACAAATATCCAGTGATATGTATACCATTGGTGTTGGGATTCGATCCTTAACTGAGAATAAATGTATAAATGGAATAAATATTAGAATCTATTATAAAAGTAGGAGATGAAATATTGAGAAGTAATGAATAAAACAAACATTAAAGAATAATAAAATAAAAGTATGCAAAATTAATAACTTGAGTTCTACTTAAAATAACCCATAGAAATCTAATAATGTTTAAAAGTATTTGTGTCCCATGATGTGAAACACAGAGGATTATTAATGACCTAACATTACTATGCAGTGAAGTCAAGTAGGATAAGTATAAGGGTTTCCACTTCTCTAATGAGAAAATTAAAACACAGCAAGATAAAATCTACTCATAATAAAATCTTTTTTTTTTTCCATTTAGCAAATATTTATTAAGGCTCCCCTAGGCTAGGTGGTGGGGATACAATGGTGATGACTCAGTTTTAGCATTTCCTAACTGCTGCAAATCACAGACAGGATGCCTTTGGAACCCAAATACGAATGGGTCTTGTCTTATCTCCATTCTTGCCAGCCACTAATGAGCTCCTCTTGCTACCAAACACATAAAAAATGTTCTTCACATGGAAAGATTTACAATTTTTAATGTAGTTCCTCACTTCCACTGAACAAATTTAAGATACTAACAAGGTATAATGATCTGCCTTATCATTTTTCACTTTCAGGCAGAGTGATAATGCACGCATACTGACAATTCAGTCTCTTACTTGATGCAGCTCTTACTGTTTAAAAGACTGGTGACATTAATTTCTCTGTTGTTTCCTGTTCAAGTAATGGCGCATTATACAGTTTAATAGAGAACTAATTATCTTACATACCAGATATTGATTTTTTAAAGAATTTGAATTCTGAATTACATTGCAATTACTCTGAATAGAGGAGTTTTGTGATTCAGAAAGCACTTCATTTTTGTACTACATCTTTATGACCTTCAAGGGTCAGTGCTGGCTGTTTTGCAGCAGACACACAGCTAAGTGTCAGGGATTCAGAAATGTAAGCCCTCTCCCAGAAGCTCACATTAGTGAGTCTGGAACTAACCATTTAAAGAGATTTCAAGTTATTGATTTGCCACATAAACTTTCACTGTATTAAATAAATAAAACCCAACAATGTTATCATCAAATAGTAATACAAAGAGAATTTTCCCAGTACCTATAGAAAATAAGAATAATGCTACATGTAGGTTCTTATATACATCATAGCAGTTTTATTAAAAACATTTCTCACTAATCCGCATGAGGGGGTTGACTAATAGTGATAAATAAAAAATAGTGACTCAGATTTGTGTTTCATTCAATGGAATATCTATATTGTAAAAAATATTTGATACAGAAGAAAGAAAACAATTTTAGATATTTTCAGAGATTAGCTCATGGGAATGTGTACATTGTAGAATATGATGCATCAAAGTATATGTATGTGTTTTCAACATTTCAAAATTTAATAAGAGATAAAGAATTAGGTATACCATTGAAATTATATATGTCACTATAATTATAATTTGCACTAATGAACACCCATACACCACCCAAATATTCCAGAATTTAAAATTATATTAGCAACTGCATATTTTTTTCTCTATCTTGAGGGAAAGGGGGATGGGGAGGTAGAAGAGGGAAAAGGAGGATAAATGGTAATGGAAGGAGACTGGGCTTGGAATGGTGAACACACAGTACAACATACAGATGATGTATTATAGTATTGCATACCTGTAACCTATAGAATTTTATTAACCAATGTCATCCCAATACATTCAACAAAATAAAATAGAAAATACTTACAACCATAAAATTTCCTTTAATTAACTGGGCTTTAATGTCAGTTTTGCATTTCTGCATTTAATATTGTTTTTTCTTCCATGATTTGCTTTATTTCTGACTTTAGCAGCTGAATACTAAGTCTGACTTAGGTAGCCATATTTTAGGGACCCCAGCTTCAAAATCGAGGTGATGATGACTTTCAGAAGAACAGTTTTCAGTGACACGTCAGAATGGCTTGAAGGGTGAATTAAAGACAAGGAAGCAAAGATAAATAGTGGCCATACTTTTTCTAAGATGCCTCTGTGAAAAAGAGCAAACAAATGGAAAAGGCTGTAGAGGCAATAAAAATAATATATTATTTTTAATGATGAGAGAAACTAAAGCTTGTTTGTGCACTGCTGGAGGTGATCTGGGAGAGACAGCCTGATGTGTGTGGAAAGGAGATAACTCCAGGCCTGGATCCCTGCAAAGACAAGAAGAGATAGAAGAGATGCGACCTAGAACTCAAGTGGGCAGGAAGGGGACATGAATTTGGGAGGGCCAACCACAAAAATAACTACAAGACATATAAACATATTGCACTAAATCTAAACTTACTGTATCCCCAACTCAACTTCAACTAAATCAGACCCCATGTGTGCCACATTATACCCAAGGAAGCATGATGGAGGGGAAGTCTCTGCAGTGAACAAAACAATCTTAACCAATCTCCTTTAAAATATATTCCTTTGCAAATTTTTCTCACCATGCATGGGAGATGCCTGGAGCTTAAGCTTGATTACCTTTGGAGTAAATGCACCTCTGCTTCTTTGTTTAGGGTAATGAGCTGGGATAAGAGGAGAATTCTTTTGACATGGTAAAAGAACTATGAAATAGTCTCCAAGATTTGAAAAGCAACTTCTTGGGTCAAAGTAATAGAGTTGTCTGGCAGAATACAGTCCCCATTGCAAGTATTTGTCATAAATTTAAAATGAGACCAGTCAGCCAAACTGATTTTTTTCCCCCAACAAGGCTTGGTGCAGTAGCAGAAAAGGCAGAAAGATGGATTCAACCTAGGTTAAGTTCAGGTGGGTGATGTGACACAAGGAAAGAGGGCAAATTTTCTGAGTGACATTTGTGAGAAACTGTCAGTGATGATGGAGTGTTCATTATTCATCTCAGTAAGCCAGAAAAGATAGATGAATAAAAATAAATTGAGCATATCCATGGTATGTCATATTGAGAACTGCTGCAGGTACTGGAAGGAATGAACTGGAAGTCTAGGAGGTGATGGTCAGACATATTTGCAATTGAGATTTCAGAGGTGATACTGATGTTTGCGATGACAAAGTGTAAATGGGATCTTGGGAGTGAACTACTGAGTTGGAGTAGAGGGAAAGATTGATTACGGATGTAGATTGCTTATTTTGTTCAATTTAGTTGGAATTTTTGAAGCACTAGAATGTACAAGTTACCACGGAAGAAGATGGTGATACAGAGTAAAGAAGATTCCGTTCCCTGCTTCAAGGAACTCACAGTATAATATGTAAAGCGCTGTGGTAGGAATACTAACACAGGAGAAAGGATTCCACACCCAATCAAGGAATAGCAGAACTAGCTTCGAACATTTGTAGAGGCCAAATTGAAAGATAAAGTATGGTGTCCTTAAGAACAGCAAAGAGTCCGGCAGGTGAGGCTCAGTGGTTGAGCGTTGACCCATGCACCAAGAGGTCGCTGGTTTGATTCCCAGTCGGGACACATGCCCAGGTTGTGGGCCAAATCCCCGGTGGGGCGCATGCAGGAGGCAGCCAATTGATGTTCTCTCTCATTGATGTTTCTATTTCTCTCTCCCTCTCCCTTCCTCTCTCTCTAAAATCAATAAATTAAAAATAAATTAAAAAAAGAACAGCAAAGAGGGGTTTTCCTTGAGGCTCTAGTTTGAATGGAGGTATAGTGAAAGAAGAGTCTAAGAAGTAAGCAAGGATCAAATACGACATTTTTTGATACAGTAAAGGCATCATGGCTTTTTAATCTTTGGATAATGGGCAAATTGTCCCATGCAGGACATGATGAAATGTGTAGCGATAGAGGTTGGAAGAAGGAAGTGACTGCAGGTTTGTTGAGAAAGAAGGCAAGACGGCCTTTCTACAGTAAGGGACTTTCAAAGTGCTTTTACATAAATTATTCTCAGTGACTCTTCACTACTATCCAGTGAGGTATGTGCTATTGTTGAACAGGCAGTATGTAGAGTAGAGTGGTTAAGAACATAGTTACAGACTGAGTTCAGATCTGAGTGTTTAAATTATGAGATGAAAGTATATGTGTTACACCATTTTCACTCTTAAGTTTGGATTCAGACAAGGTCATCCAAGTTGCCATCTAGGTGGACAAGTAGTATGTTAAAGTGGAAATCAGGAAACCAGCATTGCTTCCCTTGTTCACTTGTTAACATTTTGTAGCAACCAGCCTAGGAAACACGAAACACGAGAATGTAATCTCCATGAGGGCTTGTTTGTTTTGTTCACAGTCTTTCTCCAGTGTCTGTTGCTAATAGACTCTTAGTAAGTACTAATTGAATGAAATTGTTGAATGAATTAAAGTCTGCCTTTAACATCTGATCTCCTCCTTTGGTACCTTCATTGTAAGGTAGCATTGTGCCAGGCATGAACCACATACACCTTTTCTTTGGAATTTGAGCAGAGAAATGTGCTTCTCTATGCCTGAATCTCCTTGTCTGTAAAATGGTCTGATAGCTAACCTTCATTGAGCATTGAGCACTAGCACTTAGAGCCAGGCAGAGTTCTAAGCACTTCAAATGTTTTAACACAGTTCATTCTCATCATCCCCCTTTGTGGGCAATAATACTGTCGTTTACCAATTATAAATGAGGAACCCAAACCAAGATCTTACAACAAGTATTCAACAACACTCAAATCTGAACTCAGTCTGAAACTATGCTCTCAACCACTCTGTTCTGCATACTGCTTCTCCAATAATAGAATGTACCTCATTGGATAGTAGCAAAGATTCATTGAGAATCATTTATGTAAAAGCACTTTGAAAGTACCTTACTGTAGTAAATGCCCAGTAGAAGTTAACTTATGTTGTTATTTTGTTTTATTTTTATTATTTATATCTTCTCAGGGAGTTATATGTTCATCTGACCAAACAGTCACTATTTCCTGCAGGAAATGAGACTATTTTATTTTAGACAGATCTACCTTGGAAAAAGTCACTCCTTATGTGATGCCTACTTACATCTGCTTTCCTGCAACTTTCCTCATTAATTTTGTTTTGGGGATTTTTTTGTTGTTTTTTATTGTTGAAAGTATTACAGATGTGTCCTCTTTTCCCCCATTGACCCCTTACTCCCCGCTCTTACCCCCCTCCTGCTTTCCCCAACCTAATGTCTGTGTCCATTGGCTGTGCATATATGCATACAAATTCTTGGGTTTATCTCTTCCCACTCCTCCCACCTTCCATCCCTCTGAGGTTTGTTAGTCTGTTCCCTACTTCCATGATTCTGGATCTGTTTTGGTCGACAGCTTATTTTGTTCATGATGTTCTATAAATAAATGAAATCATGTGGTACTTGTCTATCTCTGACTGGCTTATTTCACTCAGCATAATACTCTCCAGGTCCCTCCATGTCACATCAAAGGGTAAGATATCTTTCTTTCTTACAGCTGCATAGTACTCCATTGTGTAAATGTACCACAGCTTTTTTATCCACCCATCAACTGATGGACACTTGGGCTGTTTCCAGATCTTAGCAATTATAAATAGTGCTGTTATGAACATAGGGATGCATATATTCTTCCTGATTGGTGTTTCAGGCTTCTTAGGATATATTCCAAGAAGTGGGAACACTGGGTCAAATGGCAGTTCCATTTTAAGTTTTTGACGAAACACCACGTTGTTTTCAATAGTGGCTGCACCAGTCTGCAATCCCACCTGCAGTGTGCTAGAGTACGCTTTTCTCCACATCCTCGCCAGCACTTGTTTCACAATTTGTTGATGGCAGCCATTCTGGCAGGTGTGAAGTGATATGTCATAGTCGTTTTAATTTGCATCTCTCTGATGATTAGAGATGTTGAGCATTTTTTCATATGTGTCCTGGCCATTTGTATGTCCTATTTGGAGAAGTGTCTATTCAGGTCCTCTGCCCATTTTTAATTGGATTTTTTTGTCTTACAAGTATTCAACAATGCAATTTGTTAGCATATAATTGTTCATAAAATTTTCTTACAATCCTTTGTATTTCTGTAGTGTCAGTTGTTATTTCTCCTCTTTCATTTCTAATTTTGTTTATTTGGGTCCTCTCTCTTTGTTTCTTGGTGAGTCTGGCTAAAGGTTCATCAATCTTGTTTATCTTTTCAAAGAACCAGCTCTTTGTTTCATTGATCTTTTGAATTGTTTTATTAGTCTCTATGTCCTTTATTTCCTCTCTGACCTTTACTATTTCTTTCCTTCTACTTGCTCTGGGTTTTTCTTTTTGTTTACTTTCTAGTTCTTTAAGTTGTAAGGTTAGATAGTCCATTAGAATTTTTTCTTGTTTCTTGAGGCAGGCCTGTAATGCTATGAACTTCCCTCTCAGGACTGTTTTTGCTGAGTCCCATAGATTTTGTGTTGCTGTATGTTCATTTTCATTGATTTCCAGGAATTTTTTATTTCTTCCTTGATCTTCTTGCTAATCCATTCATTGTTTAATAACATGCTATTTAGCCTCCATGTGTTTGAATGTTTTTGAGTGTTTTTATTGTTAATTAATTTCTATTTTCATGCCGTTGTGATCTGAAAAGATGCTTGATATGATTTCAATCTTCTTGAACTTGTAGAGACTTAGTTTGTGTCCTAACATGTGGTCTATCTTTGAGAATGTCCACTGTGCACTTGAGAAGAAGTGTATTCTGCAGTTTTGGTGTGTGATTCCCTGTAAATATCTATTAAATCCATTTGATCTAGTGTGTCATTTAGAGTATCTGTTTCCTTGTTAATTTTTTGTCTAGAGGTTCTATCCAGCAGGGTGTTGAAGTGCCTTGCTATGATTGTATTGCTATCAATTTCTCCTTTGAAGTCCCCCAGAAGTTTTTTTTTTTAATATATTTTGGTGCTCCTGTATTGGGTGCATATATGTTTACCAAGGTTATATCTTCCTGTTGGATAGATCCTTTCAATATTATGTAGTGACCTTCTTTGTCTCTTGTTATGGCCTTCATTTGAAGTCTATTTTATCAGATATGAGTATTGTTACCCCAGCTTTTTATTTTTTCATTTCCATTTGCTTGGAGAATTTTTTTCCATCCCTTCACTTTCAACCTGTGTGAGTCTTTTGTTGTGAGGTGGGTCTCTTGTAAACAACATATATATGAGTCATGCTTTCTTATCCATTCAGCTACTCTGTGATTATAGCACTTAATCCGTGTATTTAAGGTTATTATTGATATGTACTTATTCATTGCCATTTTTGTTTATTATGGCTATGTTTCTCTCTCTATTTCTTCTGCTTATTACAACAGTCTTTTTAATATTTCTTGTAGTGCTAGTGGTTTGGTACTAATATATTCTGTTAGCCTTTTTTTGTCTGAGAAGCTCTTTATTTCACCTTCTATTTTGAATGATAGCCTTGCTGGATAGAGTAGTCTTGGATTCAGATCCTTGTTTTTCATTACTTTGAATACTTCCTACCATTCCTTCTGGCCTGTAGTGTTTCTGCTGAGAAATCAGCTGATAGCCTTGTGGGGGCTCCTTTGTAGGTAACCTGTTGTTTTTCTCTTGCTGCCTTTAAGGTTATCTCTTTGCTTTTAATTTTTGGCATTTTAATTATGATGTGTATTGGTGTAGGCCCCTTTGGGTTCTCCTTACTTGGGTCTCTCTGTGCTTCCTGAATGTGTATGCCTTTTTCCTTCACCAAGTTAGGGAAGTTTTCTGCCACTATTTCTTCAAATATATTCCCTTACCCCATGCTCCCTTTCTTCTTCTTCTGGAACCCTTATGATGTGGATATTGTTACATATCATATTGTCCCACAGCTCTCTTAAACTGCCCTCCTGTTTTTTAATTGTTTTTTTCTTTTTGGTTCTCTGATTGAGTGATTTTTTTCTACCCTGTCTTCTAGTTCACTGGTCCAGTCCTCTACTTCTTCTAATCTGCTGATTATTCCTTCCAATGTGTTCTTTATTTCTGCTATATCATTCTTCATTTCCGCTTGATGGTTTTTCATTTTCAATTGGTTGATTTTCATTGTTTTTATATCTTTACTTATGCTGTTGAGCTTCCTCATAATCATTACTCTGAACTCTACATCTGATAACTTGCTTAACTCAATTTCATTTAGCCCTTCTCCTGTAGAATTATCTTGTTATTTCATTTGGGATTTGTTTCTTTGTTTTACCACTTTGGTGTCTCCACAGGTTTTGGAGCCTGCCAAATTTTCCCTGTGAGTGTTGATGTTCCTCTGATTGTGGCTCCCTCTGCTGGATTTGAATGAATATGGAAGGGACCATGCTGAGCACCAATGTCTAGTCTTACTTTTCTGGGTAGAGTTGCAGGCCAAGCAAAGATTCAATTATCCCAGAACTTTTGCCAGAAGACTGACTATTAGTCTCAGTTCCTTAATGAGCCTCAGGTTGTAGCCCTCAGATGAATAAAAAAAATCCCACAGGTGTGCAGGGTAAGAGAGTTTCCAGTAGGTGAGGCAATTGCTTTTCCCTGGGCTAAAGTTGCTTTAAGAAGAAAATGGTTTCTGCAGTGTGTGTTAATGGCTCAGCGCAGGGACCCAGGCCTCAGACTTCACAGCTTAGTCCCCAGAGCCATGATATCCAACACTGAGTGCCAGGTCCAAGGATCAAAGCCTTCAGAATCTCATCTCTGCCTACTGGCTTGCTAGTATTCTCTGGCTGTTAATGAGCCTCAGGTTGCACTTCTCCATGCCATGTAGTGTTAATTCCCAAGGGAAGGGCAGGTGCTTCTCCCCCTAGGCTACAGCTGCTCTGATGGGAAGGGGCTCCTTGACAGAGATGGCTACTGATGCATGGAGGAATGCCTCAGCATAGGAACCGAGGCCTCAGCCTTCACAGCTCAGTCCCTAGAGCCACAACACCCAACACTGAGAGCTCAGTCCAAAGCTCAAAGCTTTCAGAGGCTCTTCTCTGTCTACTGGCTGGCAGGTAGTCTCTGGCTGTTAATGAGCCTCAGGTTGCATTTCTTCATGCCAGGTGGTGTTAAATTCCCAGGGGAGGGCCAGTTGCTTCTCCCCTGGCTAAAGCCACTCTTGTGGAAAGGGGCTTCTTGAGGAAGATGGCAACTGCTGTGTGGGGGAATGACTCAGTATAGAGCTCCTGATTGCCTTCTTCCCAGCTCTCTCCCCAGTGCCATGAATCTCCGACTCTCCTCACACAGCTCCAGTCCAGTCTGCCCTCCCTCTGCTGGAGCCCACAGTGAGTGGCTGTAGCTGTAATTTAGTGCACTGGCCCTTCAGGGAAGTGCTGGTGTTCCCAGTGCCTCTCCTTGTCAAACAGAACCTCTTCTCTGGTGATTTTCTCAGCCAGGTGTTATGTGGGTACCTTTCCCTATTTTGCCACTCTGTGCTGGGGAGTCAGCTTGGGGTTTAAATCCCCAACTTGTCAGAGGGAGCATCTCACAGCTAATATAGCCCTCAGCTGCTGCCTGTGGGAACCCAGCCAGCCCCCTTGTGCCTCCACACCTCCTACCAGTCTCGATTTGGGGTCCTCGTTACATCACTGATTGTAAGGGTTCACTCCAGCTGCTCTTCAGTTGGTTTTTCCAGATGACTTGGCTTCATTTTAGTTGTAATTCCAGTTTGGTCCTGGGAGACAGTCTGTGCAGCTTCCATTCACTCCACTGCCATTTTCCCTCCTCTCTTCTCTGATCTTGATTGTCCTCCTTTATGGCATTGATTTTTTTTAAATTGATTTTATAGAGAGGAAGGGAGAGAGAGAAGAACATCAATGGAAGATAGAAACATCAATCTGCCACCTTCTGTACATGCCCCAACCAGGGATCAAACCCTCAACCTGAGCATGTGCCCTGACTGGGAATCAAACCCATCACCCTTTGGTCTCCTCATTGATTTTGAATTGAGGATGAAGATAGGATAAATCCATCCTGTCTTCCATACAACAACCTGCAGATATTCAAAGATAGGTGTCTTTGACACCTATATCTTCCATTTTCCAGCCTAAATAGTATGAGTTATTTTATCCATCTCTCCTACAGTGTGGTTTCCAGATATTCTATGAATAATCTCTGGTTTATTGAAGACACCTTTATACCTGGCCACCTAAAATACTGTAGTCCATATGTGGGCTAATAGTTGCATATAGATCAGGATATTGACAAAAAGGATTTGGGGACAGCCTTGTCACTGTCTGAATTGAACTCTCAGAGACCATTATAGTGCCTTCTTTGCATGGGTAGGCATTAATAAACAAATTAATTAATGAATACTGAGCTTACTCTTGAATTAAATCCCCAATTTTGTTCACACCAACTTCTGCTTCTGATTTATACTTGTATGCTTGGTTTGGGGGACATATGGCAGGACTTTACATTTGTCCCTATTAAATTTCATGTTGCTATAACTATGAAGTCCTTGAACATTTTCAGATCATTTTAGATACTAATTAATCATTTCATGTATAGCCTCTGCCTCTCAACATCATGTCACCTGTGGATTTTTTAATTTGTACCATCAATATACTCATCTGAGTATTTAAATGGAATACATTACATTCATATTCATATTAAAATATTCATAAGAGCTTATGGCTAAAAGTGTTTTAATTAATAATAAATTAATCACATTTTCTCAGCTGTGCATTTTATTAAGTATCACTAAGAATATCTATTTGTTGTTCCATTCAGTAATTTCTAAATTATAAAAATATTTTTCTAAATACTATCCAATTGGAGTAATTAAATTTAAAACATAGTTAGAATTTTATGAACATTTTAGTGGCATTGACATTTGAAATAAAATTGAGAAACATAAAACTAATGTAAACAGGAAATAAGCTCAGACCCTATGGAGCTAATCTTTTCATCACCAAAGAAATTAACTGCGGAAGTTAAACAGCCTCAAGGCACGTCAGACAGAACAATTGAGAGAATGAGCAAGTAGTTCGTCATCAAGAGCTGAACAATTTTAGTCATCCAATTTTGTGTATCAGAAAGAGTTTTCAATTGTATACTATGAAATTAATGAATAAAAGATTTCCCCTTTGTGAGAGCTAAAGGGCTAGTAATAAGCCAATATTATTAAATGAATGATTTTTTTAAAAATGGGACAAAATTTTTTAAAACATCATCATGATTCCTTGACAAATTACATACTCTAAGAGGTATTACACAAAGACAGTAAAGCAAAGGAAATAAAAAAATAATGCTTTGAATTATAATCTCAAAATTTATAAAAAAAATTTAATAACTGGAGTATCTCAATGAATATCACATCACTTTAGTGAGAGAATACCATTTTTTAAAATCTGTATTGGCTATTTTACATTTGTTGATTTGAGAAAACACCTTTATGTTTATCTGTCTGCATTGTGAAATAAGTTCCATCCTGTTTTTTTTTTAAACTTATCTTTATTGTTGAATGTATTACAGATGTTCCTC
The DNA here is from genome assembly GCA_030848825.1 of Tadarida brasiliensis. Taxonomy (NCBI): domain Eukaryota; kingdom Metazoa; phylum Chordata; class Mammalia; order Chiroptera; family Molossidae; genus Tadarida; species Tadarida brasiliensis. The sequence goes on from CM061264.1 coordinate 53,216,000, forward strand.
ATTTTTTCCCCATTGCCCCCCTCCTCCCCATTCCTGCCCCCCTCCTGCTTTTCCCCACACTGTTGTCTGTATCCATTGGTTATGCATATATACATATAAGTTCTTTGGTTTATTTCTTCTCACCCCCCCAATCCCCCTTCCCTTTGAGGTTTGTCAGTCTAACCAATTTGTACTTCTTAATCCCTTCACCTTTTTCACCCCTCCCTCCAGCCCCCACCCATCTGGTAACCAATAAAAGTTCTCTGTATCTATGAGAATATTTCTGTTCTGCCTGTTCATTTTGTTTGTAGATTCAATTGTTAATAGATATGTATTTATTGCCATTTTGTTTGTTCATATTTTTTTATCTTTTTTTTCAAGAAGACCCTTCAACATTTCATATAATAATGGTTTGGTGGTGATGAACTCCTTTAGCTTTTCCTTGTCTGGGAAACTCTTTATATGGCCATCAATTCTAAATGACAGCTTTGCAGGATAGAGTAACCTTGGTTGTAGGTTCTTGCTTTTCATCACTCTGAATATTTCTTGCCACTCCCTTCTGGCCTGCAAAGTTTCTTTTGAGAAATCAGCTGACAGTCTTATGGGAACACCCTTGTAGGTAACTAACTGCTTTTCTCTTGCTGCTTTTAAGATTCTCTCTTTGTCTTGAACCTTTTGCATTTTGATGATGATGTGTCTTGGTGTGGGCCTCTTGGGGTTCATCTTGTTTGGGACTCTCTGTGCTTCCTGGACTTGTATGTCTGTTTCCTTCACCAAGTTAGGGAAGTTTTCTGCCATTATTGTTTCAAATAGGTTTTCGATTTCTTGTTCTCTCTCTTCTCCTTCTGGCACCCCCAAGATGCGAATGTTGGCACGCTTGAAGTCGTCCCAGAGGCTCCTTACACTATCATTTTTTTGGATTCTTTTTTCTTTTTGCTGTTCTGATTGGGTGTTTTTTGCTTCCTTATATTCCAAATCGATGGTTTGCTTCTTGGCTTTACCTACTCTACTATTGAATCTGTGTAAATTATTCTTTATTTCAGTTAGTGCCTCCTTCATTCTGACTGTGCATCCATCATTTCTGACTGGTCTTTTTTATGCTCTGGAGGCCCTCACTAAGTTCACTGAGGTTCTCACTAAGTCCATTGAGCATCCTTATAAGCAGTGTTTTGAACTCTGCATCTGTTAGGTTGCTTATCTCCATTTCACTTAGTTCTTTTCCTGGAGTTTTGTTCTGTTCTTTCATTTGAGACCTGTTTCTTTGTCTCCTCATTTTGGCTGCCTCCCTGTGTTTGTTTCTGTGTATTACTTAACGAGAGGTATGAGGCTAGCTGAGACCAGATGCTGCTTGTTTGAAAGAATTTAGGAAAAGCTGAAGCAGTATCCAAGACAAGCCAATCCTATAGTAAAGCAACTGGCAACAGCTTGGGTGGGCCTGAAAGTTGGGTGGGGCAGGACCTCAGGGAATCATCAGGGCGGGGCAAACAGTGTGAGCTAGGATGCTGGAGTCCCAGATATGGCTGTGTCTGCCGGCCCAGGGAAGGGCTCACCAAAGGAACAAAAGCCTCTGATAGCACATCTGTCCAGGAGAAAGCTGCCTTGGAGTTCCATCCTGTTGCCTTCCAATTTGGGGTAGTCTCTGGGAACAGCAAGTTTTTGTTATTATGATATCTGCTGGATGATCTCATCAATTTTAAGACACTTTAAAGTTCTCTTTTTAAAACCTCAAGTTCCCTAGCCTAATTTTGACAAAATTAGATAAAAGTCAGATATTATGATTTTCATACTTAACATTTCCCTTAATGTCATTGGACGAGAAATGTAATAGGTATATAAATAAATATAATCCATCTCTGTTATCAAAATTAATGGAATAAAATAACACATATAGTCAAATCAATGGAACAGCCTAAGATTACATATAAATGATGCAAGTGATTAGAATTTATTGTAGTCATGAAAAATATATGTTTTATTTAATACTGATGTAACCATTTTCATAGCTCATTTCAACCAATCAAAATAAGTTTCCTCAAAAAGATTCTAAAGTGGTTAGGTAAGTGTCAGTTTGAAGAAAAAACACTGTGATGTTCTCTAACTTTTTCTGATTATTAAATGTAATGCATATATATTATAGGAAATTTGGGAAATATAGAAAAAAATGCAAAAGAAGAAAAATTAAATGAATCATAATCTCACCACTGAGATTTTTTTTTTTTATCCTCACCTGAGGACATTTTTCCATTTTTTGTTCAGATAGAGTGGGAGGGAGAGAGAAGAAGAGAGAGAGAGAGAGAAACATCGACGTGAAAGGGACACATCGAGTGGCTGCCACCCGCACGACCAACCAGGGCCGGGGACAAACTGCAACCGAGGTACATGCCCTTAGCGGGAATCGAACCCGGGTCTCTCTGTACCGCAAGCCGACGCTCTAACCGCTGAGCCAAACCGGCCAGGGCACCACTGAGATTTTTAAAAGATAATATTTTTATATAGTTTCTTCTGATTTTTTTCTAACTTTTTAAAGCAAAAATAAATATAAAAACATTTTTAAATATAAAATTGTAAAGTAATATATCAAACACCTACTAACTAAAATGAACAAATGTTAATTATTTTCATATTTGAGTTAGATTTTTAATTAAGGAAGTAAAACACTGTAGTTCAATGAGAAGTTGTCTGTTCTCCCTCCTAGTCCAATTTCAACCCCAGTACTTTGAATTTGGTATGCATCCATTCCATATATCACTATTTTTACTGCATGAATATGCATTTATAAATATATAGCAATGTTTCTTCAAATTGATGTAAATCAATGTGTGCTATATGAATTGTCTATAACTGATTTTTCAATCAATATTGTTTGCAAGATCTATCCATCTTTGTTCGTAAAAATATAGATAATTCATTTTTATTGTATACTATGTCAACATATAATTTTATTATTATTTGGTTATCTATTTCTTATGCTGTTGTTTATTTAGATCATAACTAAATTTTATTTTTGTTAATTATCCTACAATGAAATGTTTCTACAATAAGATTTTTCTATATTTTGGATCATGTTAGTAGGATCGTTGCTGAAAAGTGGATATGAATGTTTTCAAGACATGAGAAACATATTTAAAAATGTTTTCCTAAAAGACAACACTAATTTATATTCCCCAAAGTAGTTTATGTGAGTGCTTAGTGCTTAGCTCACAGCATGTTCACCAGCATTAAATACACCAAGCCATTCTTGAGTTAATTCATTCATTTTTAATGGAAACGACTGATGTTGGGATGAAATTAAGTAGCATGAAAAAAGGCAATTTACGTGTTAGTTGGGTGTAAGCCATTTAGTTTAGTTCCAAGATCCACTTTAATATTGTCTATTAATCATGAAATGCCATTTTATCATCTTTATTTTGTGGTTTTTGTTTCAGAAAGGTTATGTATTGATTTGCTAAATATATTTTGTCTCTGCTATTATTAGGAAGTTGCTAAAATTTCTTCTGTGGTACATTTTATTATAACACCCAGTAAGAAAAACATTATCTATTTTTAGAAAGTCAGCATATGATTTACTTTCTTTATTGGGCATTTGCAATCACCAGCATTCTTCATTATTTCAGAATTTCAATTTTAAGCTGTAATATGATGGCATCTTTGGAGCCAGAAGACCTGAGAAACAATCCTAGCTGCAGTTATACAAACTTTATCAAATCATTCTCATTTTCACCAGGAAATGATTATTAGATTCTTCATTCATAAAGTAGGACTATTATTACATTATTATGATATTCAATAAATCAAAATGAGAAATTTTGAAATAGAGCAGAAATATAGGTTAGCATTAGTTATCTGTTTCCAAGTATTCATAGATGCCTAGGGTCCCCAGTAGAACCCAGTACTAGAGATATTTTAGAGGTACAAATGTTCAGCTGTATCTGCCACTTGGACGACACAACCAAGGGAGTAAGTTATACAGTTCATCAACGGCTCCCCAAATCATGAGAGATCATGGAGGACCTTATGTTCCCAAAGCATCCTCTTCTTCCCACACACAGAGACTTCATACTACACAGGTTTACAACCTGAATTTTGTCATTGCCTGGAATCCCTTTAGAAATCCTAAACTCCTAACTTCTATCTCATTCTAATTTTGTAATTTGTCTAGTTCTTTCAGCCCCTCATTCTTACTACAGTCCCCTCTGACCTCATGGAAACTTGAACTCTCATGTTCCTTCCATTTTTTTCCTAGACTGTCAATCCCCCAACTGGCCCATCAAAAAGTTAAAATAATTATCGTTGATGGAGTTCTTTTGATTGCCCTTGGCTTCCTCTTTAATTTCCCTTAAGCAATTCAGTATATAACATAGTCCCCAAGTGTTCTATGTATTCAAAATTTTTGCCCCTTTCTGCTCAACAGATTACCTTACTCCCTACTTCATCAAGAAAATTTGAGACCTTCAGACATACTCTTTCAACTTCCAGCCACCTCCCACACACGATGCCCATCTACATTCACACCATCCTTACCATCCTCCCTAAGTCTCAGCCAATGAGGTGTCCCACTTCTATTCAAGGCCAGCCCCTTCTCTTGTGCTATCAGTCCCATTGTTTTCATTATTTATTGGAATTTACTCCATTAATTTTATACTATTTTTTAAAATATTTTTTTCTTCATTGATTTTAGAGAGAGAAGAAGAGAGTGGGAGAGAGAGATAGAAACATCAATGAAAGAGGATATCAATTGGCCACCTTCTGCATGCCCCCCACTGGGGATTTGGCCCACAACCTGGGTATGTGCCCTGACCGCGAATCAAACCAACAACCTCTTGGTGCATGGGTCGATGCTCAACCACTGAGCCATACCGGCCGGGCAATTTTATACTATTTTATCTGTCTTTAATCTTTCCCTCTTTGCTAGTGTTTTTGTATCAACTTTCTTTGCCCTTGACTTCCACAGTTTCTTCCTAGCCCCTCAACTTCTCTCCTCTCATCCAAACTTTACAAAGAATATTGTATCTGTGTCCCCATTAATTTTTCTCTTGTTTATCTTCAACCCAATATAATATAGTTTTCACATGAAACGGCTATCACTAAGGCTACCAGTGTCCTACTATTTCCAAAATTGAGTTGACATCTTCAGTGTTTTATTTCACTGGACACCTCTCCTGTGTCTGACACTCCTGTTCACTTTCTTATTCTTGACACAACTCTATTTGTTGGATTCTAGTGACCCCTTACTCTCCTGGACTCCATACCTTCTTGCCTTTTTCTGTAGGTTGCTCTTCCTGTCTTCAGCTCTCAAGTGTTAGTGTACCCCAGGGTTCCTTTCTCAGTCAACTGCACTTCTGATTCTCTTCATGTTCCCCACAGGGAGCTTGTCCACATGGGTTTTTTCTGCTTCCACAAAATACCTGTCATATCCTTAGCTCAGACCTATTCTCTAAGCTTCAGGTTTTAATCAGCCAACTGATTTCCCCACATCTCCACCGCTATCTCATAAGAACCTAAAACTAATCATGATCTAAACTGAATTCAGTCTCTCCTATATATCTGCTTCTACCTCAATATTCTGCATCTTCATTGGTGGCACTGCCATGTGCTGGGAAACTGGGAGACATGCATGACCCACTCTCTCACTCCATGTCCAGTCACCAAGTCTGACCGTTTTCATCTTCTAAATGTTCCCTGAATCCAAATCTTCTCTTTTCTCGTCATCTCTTTCATCAATAACACTAGAAAGGTTTTCTTTACTTTTTTCCTTTTTTTCACTAGGACAAAGTAATATATATAAAATACCAATCTGCCAAACTCACTTCCTATTAAAAATCTTTTAGTGATGTTTCTTCACCTATACAACAGTTATATTATATTTCCCTAGCAAAACATGAGGCTTTCATAGACCCTGTCCTTAGCCTCATTTTCTATTACTAACTTTGTTTTAAATTTAACACTCCAGTAAAACAAAATGCCTATTTTCCCCCTTCATACATCATGTTATTTCTCACAACCCTGCTTCTTGCTAAAATGTGCTTCCTCTCCTCTCCTTTCTACTGACCCATTCCTTCTCACTTCAGCTCCATAAGTTCTTGTCTGGCTTCCCTCATGACTAGGGCACATAGGTTCCCCTCCTTTCTATTCCTATAATGTCATGTATGTGCTCTTTGCATGTTTGCTCCAGAAATAAACCATGAGTTTCTTAAGGGCAGAGACCATACTGTGCATTATGACTCCAGGGCAGTGCCTGGAAACTAGAAGATATTTCAAAAGTACTAAATGAATGAAGGGACAACTAAGTTACAAAGGTGCTGTATATTCCTTCTGTCATTTTGTTTATACAGTGGCAATGTGTGACAGGGGCAGTAGTGCTTACCAAATACTCCATGAACTCCTCCTACATTTCCCAGCCTTCCTTGAACTTAGGTCAAGGCCATATCAGTAGTTCTGAACAATGAGGTACACACAAAAATTATCTATATGCCAAGCTGGTGTGACTCAGTGGATTGACCATCGTCGCATGGACTGAGAGGTCCTTGTTCAATTCCCGGTCAGGGCATGTGCCCAGGTTGCAGGCTCCATCCCCAGAAGAGGGTGTGCAGGCGGCAGCTGATCAATGATTCTCTCTCACATCAATGTTTCTATCTATCTATCTCTCTCTTCCTCTCTCTCTAAAAAACCAATTTAAAAAAATTATCTATGTCACATTCAGCTGGAGGTCTGTAAGAGCAGAACCTAGTTTTTCACACAGTGTCTTCTCTGCTTTGGCTCCCCAGGAAGTCTTAAGATGGTGGGAATGCAAGATTATGAATCAGAAATCAATCCACACTGGACATGTAGTGGGAGTGGGAAGTAAGCCCGTTGTGTCAAGCCAAATAGATTTCAGGGTTAATTTGTTACAACAGCACAATACAGTCTATCCTGAATAATACTCATTGTTCCAAGCTTTTACATTACCTCCATCTTGTTACATACATATAAAATTGTGTTAAACATACCTCTGTCTCTTCTCCAAAAGTCTGCATGATGCCTAAGCTTAGGAAAAACTGCACCACCACCCTGCCAGTTGCTAGCCAGCTCTCTGCCTCAGGGCCTCTGCACCTCAGAGTGTGCTTCCTGCACTTGATTTATGGATTGTGTCTTTGCCCAGCTTAACATGCAGGTGGAGTGGTTCACTGCCTGTTCCCTCTGATCTAAGTGACAGTGGGAATATATTCCTATACAGAGAAATCGTCCCCATTCACTGCCTCCGTTTGCACAGCAGAATGCCATGTTCTGACTTCAGATTTTGATCCTTGTTACAAAGGAAATTTCTCCTGGATATAGTCCCACGTTCCATTGCATTTGTAAGCTAAGGCATCCAGTAATATCTCCACAGTTGTCCCGGAAGTCCCTGAAGCCCTTCTAATGTGTCACAGGTGTATACATAACTCCTACTGACCCACAAGTACCAATATTCTAATCATGACATTGGTACAGCCCATTCTTTTCCACTAGTGTGGTATAAAACTCATTGGCTTTCTCAGTTAGGTCTCAGATTTTATTCAACTGGAGTTGTATCTTATTTCAGATGTGGCTTAATTGCAAGGTAATATGATGTCATCAGGATCCATCTTTTGATTCAAAGAGGCTCTCTGCTTAATTCATGCCTGAAGCTCCAGCGCTGTACCCTTCCAGTTTTGAATCCAGCAGGAAGGCCAGTGTCTTTTCCCAGAAGTCCCATTCAAAGAACTGTCTGCTTTGAAGGGATCAGGTTCCCATCCTTTAGCCAATCCCGGTTGCCAGGTGAATACAGTGCACTAATTAGTTCAGGCTTTAGTCACCCTCCTGGAGCAGTAAAAAGGAATCAACTTCAAGGGAAGCAGGTGGCCTTAGAGCTGGGGAGGGAATCATTTCTGAAGAGAAGTCAGGAAAATGTCATCACAAATCAGGAAATGATGCTGGCAGCAATAGCAGCCTCTGTCCTCTCTATATAGGCTGCTGCCCAGGAGACAGAATTTAGAGACAGCTTCTTGTTAGGTAATTAAAGTGTTTCCTTATGTGATATGTGTTACATCTTCATTGTATTCTCTCTCTCCTTTCTCTGAACTTCTCTATACTATTCTTTTCTCCCATGTGCTACCTGTGATTTATTTATTTATATGCATTTGTCTCCCCAGTTAGAGCATCAGCCATTTCAAGGCAGGAGCGGAGTTTGAATGGCTGTGGGTCCTGCATTGTGCCCTTCACATAGCAGGCGTCCCCACTATTCAACAAATAATTATTTGTTGAGTAAATGAAGGGATAAGAAATGAGTGGGTCTTACTCATACTGTTATCACATCGTGGTAATGTAACTCCTGAAGAGGGGTGTGTGAGGCGCTAACACACACACATGATAAAAACAGCCCTGGCCGGTTTGGCTCAGCGGTTAGAGCGTCGGACCACAGACCAGAAAGTCCCGGGCTCGGTTCCCTCTAAGGGCATGTACCTCGTTTGCAGTTTGTCCCCGGCCCCAGTTGGGGTCGTGTGGGTGGCAACCACTCAATGTGTCTCTCTCACATCGATGTTTCTCTCTCTCTCTTCCTCCCTCTCTCCCTCCCGCTCTATCTGAAGATAAATGCAAAAATGTCCTCGGGTGAGGATAAAAAAATAAAAATAAAAAATATACTTTGTACCAGGTACTATGGTAAACAATGGGATGTGAGGATGTAGTATTTAAAAAACAAACATTGTCCTGCCCTTTAAAAGCATATAGATCAATGGAACAGAACAGAGAACCCAGAAATTGACCCAAGACATTATGCTCAATTAATATTTGGCAAAGGTGGCAAGAGCATACAGTGGAGTAAAGACATCCTCTTTAATAAATGGTGTTGGGAAAATTGGACAGCTACATGCAAAAAAAAATGAAACTAGACCACCAACTTACACCATACACAAGAATAAACTCAAAATGGATGAAAGACTTAAATGTGATTCGTGAATCCATAAAAATCCTAGAAGAAACTGTAGGCAACAAAATTTCAAACATCACACGCAGCAGAATTTTCATTGATACAATGCCTAAGGTAAGAGAAACAAAGGAAAATTGAACACATAGGACTACAACAAACTAAAAAGCTTCTGCACAGCAAAAGAATTACAAGCATTAAAATGGAAAGGGAACCCATTGTATGGGAGAGCATAATTGCCAATGATACATCAGATAAGGGGGTTAATTTCCAAAATATATTGAGTACTCATACAACTCAACAAAAGAAAGACAAAGAATCCAATTTAAAAATGGGCAGAGGACCTAAATAGACATCTCTGCAAACAGGGCATACAAATGGCCAAGAGACATATGAAAAAATGCTCACCATCACTAATCATCAGAGAGATGCAAATTAAAACAACTATGAGGTATCACCTCACACCTGCCAGAATGGCTGCCATAAACAAATCCTCAAACAAGTGCTGCTGAGGGTGTGGAGAAAGGGAGACTCTAGTACACTGCTGGTGGGAATGCAGACTGGTGCAGCCACTGTGGAAAACAATATGATGTTTCCTCAAAAAATTAAAAATGGAACTGCTATTTGACCCAGTGATCCCACTTCTTGGAATATATCCTAGGAAGCCTGAAACACCAGTCAGAAAGAATATATGCACCCCTATGTTCATAGCAGCACTATTTACAATTGCTAAGATCAGGAAACAGCCCAAGTGTCCAACAGTAGATGAGTGGATAAAAAAAAAAGCTGTGGTACATATACACAATGGAGTACTATGCAGCTGTAAGAAAGAAAGATCTCTTATCCTTTGAGACGACATGGAGGGACCTGGAGAGTATTATGCTAAGTGAAATAAGCCAGTCAGAGAAAGACAAATATCATATGATCTCACTCATTTGTGGAATATAATGAACAAAATAAGCTGATGAACAAAATAGACCCAGAGACATAGAAGTAGGGATCAGACTGACAAACCTCAGAGGAGGGGGCAGGGGGGAGGGAAGAGATAAACCAAAGAACTTATGCATATAACCATAACCAATAGACATAGACAACAGTGCTAGGGGGCGGGGGCGGGAAAGGGAGGAGGGTGACAATGGGGGAAAAAGGAGAAATATCTGTAACAAAAATAAATTAATTAAAAAAATAAAAGCCTATACTTTAAGAAAAACATCTGACACTGAATAGAGTGTGATAAATGCTTCAAACGATAACTGTAGGGTGCTAAAGGAGAGTACATTTTAATTTTTAAATGTAGTTCTGATTGTTTCCAGATCAATTCTAGGTTGGCTACCTCAGGGACCATCAGTTTCCCTGGAGGTTTGTTAAATTTGGAATTTCTTAGAGGATTAACATTAGATTCTCAAAGATAAGTTCCAGACCAAGAAATTACATCTTATATTGTAATAAGAAAAGGCTAATTTTGTTTTCTCTCCTCTCTCCTTTCTCTCCACCTCTGTCCCAGCCTGAAGTTGTGGATCAAATACAGAATTTAAGGGAGTTGTGGATGGATAATAATGCATTGCAAGTGCTACCTGGGGTATGTAAGTTTTTATTATACCATGCTGTCCAGCATCTGTGTTATATCTTAATTGTAATGGATGAGATTCTTAAATCTGAGTGTTTGCGTTTCAAGTAGTAATATATTTGCTAGGAGCGATCAGCTACCAAGTGCTTTTCACTCATTTGTTTTTTAGTATTTCATATACCCTTTGTGGCTGTTACAGGTTTGTAAATGTATGAAAGACTTTTCTTGTTCTCTTAGGAGTATATTTGTCATCTCTTTCTACATTTGCTGTTTTTTAAAGCTGAAAATGTTATATTGTTATACTGTAAAAAAAAAAAAAAAAAAGAAATCCTATATATAATACCAAGTCTTTGTTTTGCAAAATCAACTTAATTTTTATAGGTAATTAGATAATGGTTTTTGGTCATATTGTTAGATCTCTTCCACAAAATAAAAATCTCTCTCTTAGTTCAGGTGATATTTAGTAAAACCCATTTGAATTTTTGAAAATGGCAAGGATCAAAGGTGTTAAAAACAGAAAGTAAAATTAGAGTCAACGTTTTCCCTTAACTAAGGGGCTGTCCGGTGTCTCCTGAGCAGTAGGTTTGCCAATCAACTCATTCAGTGCAGCTCTTCTTTCTTTTTCCATCCAGTGAAAGAATGCCTTTCTGTAAAACAGTGTTTCTTGCCTCTCACAATACATGCATTCAAATAAGCTGTGTACACAAACACACACACACACACAGGGCAACCACACGGCTCCCAGTGCTGATACCGATTCCAAATGTCTTCCATTAGGCTAAGTAGCCAGGGCAGCTGAATTTGTAATACTTCTTCTGTCACTAAGGTTTAGGTGTGTGTTCCTGAAGCCAACTTTATTCCTCTTTTGAATTGACATTAAAACGTTCTTTATAGGATTACAAAAGCAACAGGAACAAGAAGCATATTCTCTTTTGAACAAGCATGAGACTACTCAAAGGAGAAAATCTGGGAAAAGATTAGGGAAAAGTTATTCTCTTATCAAAAAATATATTTCTATTATCATCACAGACACAAACCAGAAAAGCATGCATATCTTCTATTTATTAATTCATTCCAAAGCCATTTACAAATACACCTGTCTGAACCAGGAACTATGCTAGTGTCAGGGTTACAAAGATAATACATTCAGTGATCTTGAATATATTTGTTTGAGGAGCTCACACATGACAGGAGAGAAAGATCTGGATCCCACTACACATAGTGGAGCCTGATTTGTGCCATATTGGACGTATGTAAAAATCCTGGGGCAACACAGGTAAGACCCTCATCAGTTCCTTGTGCAAGACTGAGGAATCAGATGTATGTCTAGTCGGAAAAGTTTCTACCTGCGTCCTCAGTATATTTATTTATTCAAATACACACAGCATTTATCATGGGCTAGGCATTTGTCTAGGTGTTTTACAAATATTGACTCACTGAATCCTCTTAGTAACTATGACATTGGGTTTTTACCATGCCCGTGTTATAGGTGAGGAAACTGAAACAGAAAGAGTAAGTAACTAAGTAACCGGCCCAAGGTCACACAGCCAGTGAAATGGGAGACCTGTGACTCAAACTACCTCCTGAAGCTATTGTTCTCTATGATGCTCCAAAACGTTGTCGCTTTAGAATCAGTAGAAGGTACAAATGAGAATTAGGTTATCTTGTCACAATCATTACATTCCCAAAATCCAATCCTGCAAATCAATTCAGACTTCAAATTCCTTAGTAAGTATATTATTTAAATGGCAAAGTAGTATGAAATCTGTAAAACATAATGCTGCCTAATTCATCTGTTCCGATGGTAGATTTTTCTCGTATACTGACAACTTTAAGCATATTTCTTACTTTAGTAAGTACACTTGAATTTCACAGTTTGCTGTACCCCTTGTTGGCAATACCACACAACTTCCTGTCATACATGGCTTTCTGAACAAAAGTGCTGGCAAATAGTTGTTATACAATTACCTGGAAACACGTAATTTTGAGAGGCTCATCTTGAATGTGGCTTCAGCCTGTGTCCATTCGTTTCACAGAATGAATAATCCTACATACTTCGTGTCATAAGACACAGGAATAAAAGCAATTGATTTCATTATTAGTTCATGTAATACATTAAGTTAATATACTTTTAAAATAATTGTGGAAGTCCGGGCTACCATTTTCCACTCTATTTTTCATAAGTCAGAGAAGCAAATAAATTATGATTGAAAATGAGTCTTCTACATAACTCTGTCTTATGACCATCCCTCTGAGATCAATCAACCAAAGTATTGCTAAACAATGTATTGAATCTACATTTAGTTTTAAACAAACTTCAGTATCCTCTTTTGCTTGTGATGGCTCCTGTCCACTGTTCACTGATAGAGGCTCTATGTCCAGAGGGATATTGGAGGGACAATCAGTATTCTCAAGGACTCTGAGATCCTGGGACTCAAAGACCTTTATCTCTAGGATACTACTGCTTTTATAAGGTGTTTGAGAGTGAGGGTTTAAAAAAACTAAAAATAAACACCAAAGAGTTATTTTGTTACCCAAAAATAGATGTTTAGAAACTTCAAAATACCGAGCTATGCTGGAGATAGCAACGAAGGAAGCTTCAAAGAAGAAGTCTCCTCATGATAAAGGAACAAGAAAAGAGATACACACATGCACATAAACACATATATCATTTTCTTCTTGCTCACCACAAGAGAAAGATGAGATAAGGCAACATAATAGTTCCTTGGGGTAGGAAGCTATAAGTAAAGCAACAGTACTTTTCCAAGTGGCATATTGCTAGGCATGGGGAGAAGCTTGGCTCTCTGGCCTGACTCACCCAAAGTACTCACCTCCTAGCCTGGCAACTGTTAACCTACTCCAAGCCTTTGTGCCCACTGTCTGCCCATATGAGCTGAGGGACAGGGCTAGAGCTATGTGCTGGGTTAATTAAGGAGTTTAAGGGCAGAAGTGCCAATATCGTCAATAGGCTTTGTAGTGTGTAATCCAATAAAAGTGAGTTTAAATTTTAGCTTCACCCCTTGGTCATGGGGTCACCTGTCATTGATGCTGTCATGCATCACCCTCCTGGAACGAAGAACTTGCTCTATTTCCCCAGCTTCTGGGAATGCTGCTGGCAGCTCTCCACCCTCTTCAGGAATTGTCTCAGCTGAAGAGAACCCCCTCGCCAAGGGCCACACCCCTATTCTGGGAGACCTCCATCCAATGACCAATCAATGCAGGAGTATAAAAGCCTGGCCCCTTCACCCCACTCAGGACAGCTCTAAGGCAATTCCAACTTCAGTGCTCCTTAAAGGGTCAGCTGAAAACTTCCTCAAGACTTGATCACAGCCCAACTTCTTCATCTGCCCAACCTTCTTCCTTCCTTACCTCTTTCTTTTCACTGGTATTGGACCCAAGAACACTCTCTCGTAAACTTCTCTTTGCCTCTGCTTCCCAGAGAATCCAACGGGTGACATTACTTAACGTCTAAGTTTTAATGTGCGAGACGGGGCAGATTCTGACTCAGTAGGTCTGCAGTGCATCTAAGAGCCCAAGTTATTGACAGGCTCCCAGGTGGCGCCAGTGCCACTGGTCTGCAAAACACGTTCTGAGTAGCAAGATTATAACATAGTAAATCCAATAATGAATATAAAGTACTTAGCACAGAGCCAGCTGTGTGCTTGTGTGTAATACATTTATTTTATTGATTTGGTTAGTTATACTTTGTCAAATAAGTAGAGACAATATAGTGAAGTGTACATAGGTAGAGACGAGACAAACAGATGGACTTCTGAACACTAGTATGTATGGGACATTTATTTGCAAGACATGCCCTTAAAGAAAAGGAAAATTAAGACTTTCATCCTGCGTAAAGTCCTACAGCCCATTGTCTCAACCAAGCGATTACTGTGTACTATTGCCCAAGGTCTGACTTGATTCCTCCCCTGTCCTCAGCAACCAGATACTAACTCAGTCATTCCACTTACATTTTCTGGAGCCCATCCCCTCTGCCTCCTCACTTCTGCAGCATTAATTCAGGTCCCTCGCACCTCCTCAGCTGAACTGCTTCCAGATCTTTTGAATGGGTCCCTCTGATTCTAGTCACCAATCTTCTCCGTACAATTCCCTGAAGTTGTTATTTCAAAGCACCCTTCCTCACACATGCCATGCTTTCCCACTCTCCTTGGGGCATGGAGGTGCTGCTCTGTGTTCCAGGTACAGGGTCTCCTCTTCTTGATATGCAGCATCTTCCAGGCAATTTGCAGCCCTGGGCTTCTTTGGCATTCCCTGCATGCTTTTTTTAGTGCACATGTCGTAGGGTATGATAGTTATTTGTATATTGGACAGTTCCCTTCACTGCTCTGAGCTCCTTCACAATAAAGACTTTGTCTGTATCATGACAAGTTTCTTCCCATACTTAGCTGACTTAGTCACGGTTGTTTTCCAGTATATAACACACATCCTGATGATCCTCAGAAAGGACTGTTGAATGAACAAAATATTGAATCTGCTTAGTGTAAAGTCCACATCACAATTTAAAACCTTTCTTATGCATTTGAAATTTTAAGAACCAATATGTCAACATATGTTGCTTTGGTAGCAACTTTGTATTTATTTAATTCAGTGGCAACTTTTAAATTATTGCTGTGTGTTTTTCTTTTTAACTGCTGTATTGAAATATAATTTACATACCATAAAATCTGACCATTTAAAGTATACAATTCATTGGTATTTAGAACACTCAACATAGTTGTGCAGCCATCACCAAAATCTAATTTCAGAACATTCCCATTACCTCTAAAAGCAGCCCTGAAGCCATTAGCAGACACTTCGTGCCCCCTTCGCCCAG
The DNA here is from genome assembly GCA_030848825.1 of Tadarida brasiliensis. Lineage (NCBI taxonomy): Eukaryota > Metazoa > Chordata > Mammalia > Chiroptera > Molossidae > Tadarida > Tadarida brasiliensis. The sequence continues at coordinate 53,231,297 of CM061264.1, forward strand.
CCTCTAGCAACCCTAACCCACTCTCGTAGATGTGTCTGTTCCGGACATGTCATATACATGGAACCATACAATGGGTAGTCTTTTGTGACTAGCATCTTTCACTGCATATGTTTCCAAAATTCATACATTTTGTAGCATTTATCAGTACTTTATTTTTTATTGATAAACAATATTCCAACGTGCTACATTTTATTTATCCCTTTGTTCACTAATGAACACTTGGGTTGTATCCACTTTTTGGCTATTGTGAACAGTACTGCTTGGAACATTTGTGGTTTTGTGTAGACATATGCTTCATTCTTGAATATATACCTAGGGATTACTGGGTCATATGCAAACTCTAGTTTAACATTTCAAGGAACTGCCAAACTGGTTTCCAAAGTGGCTGCACCATTTTACATTCCTACTAGCAATGTATGAGAGTTACAGTTTCTGCACATTCTTGCTGACACTTGTTATTGTTGTAGTTTCTTTTAAATTAATTTAATAGTGTTGTGGTTTTTACTTAAAATTTCTCTTGAAAGTTTCTCAACTAACCCTGAGTTTATGCAATGTCATCAAGTCTATAGGGAAGTTAAAGATGTTGGTATACCTGGATATGTCAAAAAACAGAATAGAAACAGTCGACATGGACATTTCTGGATGTGAAGCCCTTGAGGACCTCTTACTATCATCCAATATGTTGCAACAGTTGCCAGACTCTATAGGTAAGAATATATTTTGTCATAAATGTTTGTCGAATATGCCATTTTATTTCTTGGCAATATAGTTTGTCTATAGTTGTGGGGAATATACTGTTACTTGATATAATAAATTAGCAAGTTCATTATTCAACATGATGAAATAGTATGTTACCAATATCTTAAAATGAAATGGTAACTCTAGTTATCAAATTCAAGAAAGCTCTCTTATTAAAATGATTCTATTAAATTGATACATTTAAATTTTTTTCAGATCTCCTAAATTGTAAAATGTTATTGTAAGGAGCATATAGCTTAGATTTATAGTAATTTGATAACCATATACTTTCCATTTTATTACAGTAATTTCTATTCACATCGTGTTGATATATTTTATTTTTAATATTGTTGTAACTTTGCTATGATCTAACATAAAGGTGCATAATAAATCTAAACTATCTCGTAATTCTATTATTTTAAAAAGACATTGTCTTTTACATGCTGAGATTCATGAGGACAGATAATTTGTCCATTAGTATATACTAAGCAAGCACTCAATCCATTTTGTTATACATTTTTATATGAGTAAAATAATAAAAGTATTTAATTTAAATAATGAGTAATTTTTTTTGTATACCAACCTTGCTATTATTATTTATGAGAGTACTGATCAAGTAAGGTAATCATAAAATTACAAAACTTTGGAATATACTTTTTAACACTCAGAATTAAGTGTGTCATATGTTCTGGAACTTATTAATACTTTGGAAATTTAAGTCACAACCTAGGGGGCCTGATCAAAGGGAAGATAAGGCGGTTTCCCAAATTATTCTTCAATATCCTATTGCTTCCATTTTCAGGCTAATAGAGAACATAATTCTAACAAAACAGGCTAGCTTTTCTCTTCTTCCTAAATCTGGTAACTTTTTGATGTATATATTCACATATTTTATAACAGTATTTCTCCAATTTGCTCTGTCATGAGACTAATCTGAGAGCTTTATTAAACATTTCCACCCTTCTAGGCTCTTGCTCTGAACCTTCTGAGTCAGTGAGTATGTGATAGGCCCTGTAATCTGTATGTTTATTAAACATCCTTGTTCTAACTTATGATCCAGCAAGTTTAGTAAATACTCTTTTGTGCAGTAGAAGGTAAGGAAGCTTCCTCTAGTCAAGATACATTCCTACTCAAACACCACTCCACACCTCTGCAAAGACATAAAGAGAATAGAGAGATAACTTATGGTCATTACTGCCTTGTCCGATACGAAGAACTAAACCTGGTATATGGTAAGTACTCCTCAAATATTTAGAAAATAAAATCATTTAGCCATATTTAAGAAGAATGAACATCTACCTTAACCTGAGATAGAATAAAAACACACCAGTGACCCCAGGTCTGATGGACTCCAGACCACAAACAGCAGTGGCAACCTTAAATTTCATTCCAGCAGTGGAAAAAAACAACGCCTAAACATAACAAGGGAACTCTAATTTACAAGGACCTCTTTTCTGTGAAGAGAGACTGCAAAAACCTACAACTAATATGTGGAGCTAGGATGGAAGGCAAAAACATACACGGATTCACTGCTAAAAACTGTGGCAAGTCAAATCTCGTTTGGACTAGATTTGCAATATCCACATGGGACGAGAACACCATGTTGCTAATGTAAGACCTGGTTCTGAGCTCCAGCAACATGAGGGTCAGGTGGAGGTAACCATAAAACTGCCAGCCAGGCTGGGGTGAGCATAGATAATGAGAATACATTCACCCTCACACATGAGCATGTAGCCAAACAAACAAACAAAGTTAAAGCCAATATTGTTACAGCAACCAAATACTCAAACAAGTAGGAAAATTTACCACAAAGGAAATCGAAGTTATCAAGCAATGTAAAAAAAGATTTTAAGTATGTGTAGATTTTCAAATAGGTAAAAGGAAGAAAAACATTTGTAAAAATACTATCTTATGAAAGCTATTATAACTTTTATAATAATGACTAAGAGAACAGGTAGTTGTTGTTTTTAATAATCAATTAGAAATCCTGGAAATAAAAATGTTGCATAGAGAAATATATATGATATAATTATTGGCTTAAAATATCTTTCTTTAAGAAGGTAGGCTAGGAAATTAGCCTGCTGGTCTGGGAAAGGCAGCTTTTTAGTCAAGGTACCTGAGTTCAGATGCTGGCGTTTCTACTAGCTTTGTGACCTTAGACAAGTTCATTTTGAGGAATAAATGAATTACTCTAAGTAAAATTGCATAGAATAATACCTTGAACATAGTCAGTATTCAATCAGTGTTAGCTGTTACAATAATATAATAATTATTATAATCTTAGCTTTAATGAATGCACAGCTTTCAAAATTCTATTGCATATGTGTAAATTTCATGTAAATATTAGCTATATTTAATAAATTATATTAACATTTAATATATTTGCTGCTAACTATATATTTATAGCTAAAATCATAGTAAAAGGCCTTTTTCTTTCTCTTCAGTACTTCCCAGTTGGGATTGTAGGATAAAGGGGTTGGGAATTGGGGAATGATGCAAGTAGAAGGAAAGACGAGGATGAAATATAATACTTTTGATTCCTCTGAATCAGACAAAGAGAATCCAAGCAGATAAGATAGAGAAATGCAGTAAAGGAATTATCTGCCAGAGGAAACTAATGAGTAACAATGACAGTGAGGCCACTGGCCTAAATTCCATTCCAAGGGCAATCAGGTTCCTACACAAGCTCCAGGATCTGTCCAGGAAGCACCCCTTGGATGGAATATGCGAGTGACACAGTAGCCACATCACAAATGAGTGCGGCTCCTTTAAGTCCACAGACATGGAACTAAGCAGGGAGGCCTAACTTGCTTCCAGTTTCAGAGCTGTAGACACTTCTGTCAATCGTCAGAGTCCATTCTTCAGAAAAATCTGTTACATCAATCCTTTGGCCTTAGTCCCTAACCTGCCTGGTGATTTTCTCACACTACATCACACCAGGGGACTGTGATTGGGACCTAGCTGGCTTCGGGGTGTTTGCTCAGCATCTGTAACCTAGCCCAACACTTCTTGTGACCCAGTCAAGTGATGCTGAGACTGTCAACCCTCCTCCAGTTCCACTGGTGGTCAGGGGCAGTATTCGATCAGGGTTACCGAGTCATACAAAATTTACCTATAATTCAGTCCCCTGTTTTCTTTTCATAATTGATTAACACACTCAGGAGCTTTTTTAAACTTCCAAGGTTGATAACTTTAACATACACACTACAGAAGCTAAGGTGACTCGGTCACCCTTGGAACATAGATGAATATGGCAGTGGGTGTTCCAGCTTCAGAGATAAATGACCCCAGTGTGGGTTGTCCTCTTTTCCAGGCGCTGCTGTTTTCAGCACGGTGTCCTGGGGTCACAAGCTGATGTATTAAGTTTGAAATGTTGTAGGTACTTTCTCAAAGCAGTCTGACAGTGATAATATTCCTCCCTCTCAGAGTAGAGATTGAGTTCTTCCGAAGAATGGGTAACTGAGCATACTGAAATTTAATGTGCAACAACAGCTGTGTTTCAGAATTTTTTGACTTACTCTATGCCTTTAAGGAATCCTTAAGATATTTGAGGTGGGCGGGCATGATCTATAGCGGGGCTCCTCAAAGCATGCTCCTGAAGCACCGCCTGTGAGATACCCTGCAGGCACACACACAGATGTGATAACTTCAGTCACATTGCTACATTAGTATATCAAAAGCTCCTAGAAAAACTCCATTAAAACATCTATTTAATTTGGCATTTCCCAAACACATCTGACCATGGAACCTACGGTACCCATCAGAACAAGTTATCTGCAAAACGAGTAGTCTATAACAGATATGCATATTTCCAATATAGAACTAAAATTAGCCACCTGCTAATGCTTTGCCCTTGGACTTTGGCTCCTTAAGCTGTATTGATATTATAGATTATGTATGGCTGGTTAAAGGAAGCTGTTCTTCAATTACTCTGTGGCTAATATTCATTAAAACCCTGAGAGTAGAGCAAGCAGTAAGGGTATGGAGTGCATAAATCAGACAGTAAAGATAAATAGTTGAAACTTCAATCTTTGGCAAGTTCCGAATACAATTTTTAAGTTTCGGTGCTTACTGCTGATCCAAGTCAAGGATTTATGGTAACAGAAAGAGTATGACATCATATGATGTAACTTTCCAAGTCTATAATTATAACCACTGCATTGCAATACTTCCGCACCCATTCGTTAATTATGAGGCTTAATTTGGATTTGTTTTCAGTTTGTATGACAACAGGAATGTTAGTTATTAGTGCTTAGGAGTTAATTAAATATTAAATCACAGCTGGCTTGAAAAATAGTGTCTGGTCCATTTGCTGCATAATGGAAAGGGAAAATGTGGTAGTATTACTGTCAGCTCGGGTTTCGGTGGAGCCCTGGGTTCTGTTTACTTGTCTGCATTGATGCACTTGAACTCCCATTGACGTAAGTAAATTTTTTGCAACTGGAAGGTCAAAACTAGAATGCACACAAATATCAGTTTGTAGGTTTAGATAAGCAGAGTGCAGCCAATTAGCATAACAAACATACAGTACAAGTGATTCTTTTATAGTGCATTTCCCATCAGAAATCTGTTCCTATGTATTAATAAACCTTTTCTGTTTTAGGACTGTTGAAAAAACTAACTACTCTGAAAGTAGATGACAATCAACTTACAGTGCTACCCAATACAATTGGAAAGTAAGTGCCAAAGTCCCCTACCAGTCAGCCTCTGCAAAGCCTGAAATAAAAGGATTTGTTGAGTTTTTTACTTCAAAACACTTTCCACTGCAGATACCAACAATCTTGTTCAGATGTGAACTAATTTTAGACTATATTTTATTTAGTTATATATTGGTATATATCTTAATTTAGTTTTATATCTGAATATCATGTTGACACTCAACTATATAAAATCATGAAAAATGCTTAACCTTGACTCTTTCATAAGCAATCACCCAGACCTTCAATTATATTCTTGCCTGTAATTTTCCACATTATTAATTTGATGTTTTGACTGAGTAGCAGCTCTAAATTCACTTGAATATGCCTTAAAAAATAAATCAATATAATCTGCATTATGTATATGTTGCCATTATATTAGTAGTAATAGCTGATATTTATAGAAGCTTAATGTATTTTTAGAAGCTAAAGAGACTTGCATTTTTAAAAGCTTCAGGATTAAAGGTCATCATTGCCTTTTAAAAATAAAATGTACTTCATTTATTTGAGAGCAATTTATATCTAATTTTATGTTGACTTTAACATTTGGTTCTCAGTTCTTTAAGAAATTTATATTATCACCAGTGTTTCACCGAAATGCTTTTGTTTACAACTTATATCAAGTGAGAAATCAATAAGGTGTCTTCATTCTGAAAATATGTAAGACCATTTTATGGGGATCTTGCTCCACATCTCAGTGTGAAGAGTTACATAAATCCATCATTTAAGAGGGGTAGGGGCATTTTTTAAAGAAACAGATTTATTAGGTATAATTGACATGCAATAAACTGCACATATTTACAGTCCACATTTTAACAAGTTTTAACATAGACATAAAGCCATGCAACCATTGCCACAATCAAGATGATGAAAATATCCTTCAATCCCAAAGGTTTTCTGGTAACTTCTCCTCTCCACCCTCCTTCACCCCAAGTTGGCAAGTGACCACTGATGGAAAACTTCACTTTCCAAGAGTGGAACAACTGGGCTACATTCAAATTCCAATGTTCAAACTTTGGAGAGTAGTAAAAGTCTCAATCACTTTTTAATATTGTAATGTCCTCATCATACCATACGTTTCATTTTACAATTACTTCTATTTTCTCCAATATAAAGTAGAGACAAATTTACTTTCTTTAGGGGTACACAAAAGTAAAGATCTCTATCAGTCATCAAGAGTTTTTAAAAACTCTTCCAATCTCATTGTATTCATAGGTACTATTCTTTCCTATTAGATCAATACTGAATTCAACTTCATTTATCTCTGCTAAAGTTATGATTGGTATTTTGCCACTTATGTTCATATTTCTTATATAAATTTATATAAACTAATTACTTAGTTCTGTGAAGACAAGTTAAAGGTTTGCTCATTTAAAAACAGGCAAAGAAAAGTTACTTTTTCAGTAGGCAAGTAAATCGTATACTAGGTTATTTGCATACTTAGCTTTCTTTTCATTTTAGTTTTTAAAAATTGATACTTTTTTCCTTAAAAGTATAAAAAAGATTTCTCAAATATAAATGGGCCTAATCAATTCAAACGTTGATTACTGGTTTAGAGGGATAAAGGTTAATAATCTTATCATAAGAGCTCAGTTTTAAAAGTTATTTTCGGTGCCATTATCATCCTCTGATTATCATTTCAGGGAAGATAAAAGGGAAGCGTTAGAGGAATGGACTAATTACAAAAGCAGAACTTTTTTATAAAGTAGTAGGAAGTATACGGGAAAACTCTGTCTCTTCTGCTCCATTGTTCTGTGAACCTAAAACAGCTCGAAAAAATAAAGTCTATCTAAAAAGAAGAATAAGAACTGACAAACTGGGTTATTTAGACTTGGGTATTTGGCACACATTTTGCCAAAAACGAACAAAGTGAGCTTGACAGTTCAAGAAAACAACTGACAGTGTTTGTTGCCAACAATAAAATTAGAGCTATTAAGCAAAGTTAGAATTTTGGAAAATACTATCTGCTGCTGTGAGCTTGACAGCTTCCCAATACTTAAAGGCTTTTCTGATATTATGAAATGTGCCAACATTTGGAAAATCTGTATAATTCAGTGAAGCAACATTTTCCAATCAACCAATGCATGAGTTATAAAATCAGACATGAGTAGCCCGGCCAGTGTGGCTCAGTGGATTTGAGCGATGTCCCCTGGACTGAGAGGTCCAGTTTGATTCTGGTCAGGGCACATGCCGAGGTTGTGGGCTCGATTCCCAGTAGGGGGCATGCAGGAGGCAGCCCATCAATGTATCTCTCTCACGTTGATGTTTCTATCTCTCTCTCCTTTTCCTTTCTCTCTAAAGAATCAATAAAAACATTTTATTTTTTATTGTTGAAAGTATTATAGATGTCTCCCTTTTTTCCCCATTGACCCACTCCCACCCCCTCCTACCTTCCCCAGCCTAGTGTCCATGTGGATTGGTTGTGCATATATGCATATAAATTCTTTGGTTTATCTCTTCCCTCCCCTTCCATTCCCCCTCCCCTCTGAGGTTTGTCAGTCTGTTCCCTACGTCCATGATTCTGGATCTCTTTTGGTCAACAGCTTATTTAAAATAAAAATATATTTTTTAAAAACAATCAGACATGAGTAAAAGACCCAATCAAAGTGCAGAATAGACCGGTTGATTTTAATGTATTGGTATAAAGAGTAAGAAAAGTTCATTAGTATACCTTTAGATTGCACATGCCATTTTCCCCTAAGAAACTGCCACTTGTTGAGTTTTGGTGTAATAGCAAAGAATAATCACAATTATCTTAAAGGCTTTTAAATTCTTCTCCCTTTTGCAACTACATATTCACATGAGGCTGGATTTCTTTTTACATTATTTAATCAAATACCCTAACAGTTTGAATATATAAGCCGATAAGAGAATCCAGTTGCCTTCTATAATATTAAGCCAAACATTGATGAGATTCACAAAAACAAAAAGAATACCACCCTTATCAGTCAATGGTTTTGTTTTGGAAAATATAGTTACTTTGTATAAAAATACTTCATTAACACATCATTTGTTTTTTTATTGTTATTTAAGAACAAAAAAATAAATAATTATTTTTAAAATTGCTGTTTTAATTTATAACATGGTAGCTACCAATAGATATAAACTATATAAACAAAAGTTATTAAGGTTTACCAGTGATTTTTAAGAATGTAAAGGGGTCTTAAGACCGAAACATTTGAAGATTTTTGTTCTATATTCTTCCTATTATTATTGCTTTGTTTTCCTTAGAAAATTCAGAATTGATAGATCAGAGGTTTAGTTCAAGGGCTAGAGTTGAAATTTTATTATGTTTCTATCAAATGGCACCCCAGATCACATGAAGAAAGTGTTTTGTAACCAGTGGAATAGTCTATATTTTATTATGTACCACTCTACCCAGGATTCTGAGCACCAAAATCCTAGAAATGTTAAGACCAGCAACAGTGAGCAAAAATATTTTTATTCTGCACAAAGAAGGTTTCCATATGTTAGATTTGTCTTTGGTACTTTTTAATAGTCCAAATATTAAAAACTACTGGAAGAATTCACTTTTCAGTGTGTTTCACAGTTGAAATAGATTCCATGATTCTTGTGCCAATGACTTACAGAACTGTTTATTTTTGTTGTTGAACTTTAATTTGCACCTAGGAGTACCAGCTGCTCTAAGAATTGAATGTGCAATGAAAATAATAATAAATAACTTTTATATGTATTCATACTACACCAGACACCAGGATTGGTGTTTTGCATGCCTTCTTACATAGTAAAAGGCCCACTGATCCTATTCAATGTGTATTGTTATCTCCCCATCAACAAATACAGAAACTTAGGCTAAAAGGAGTTACCAGATTTGAAAGCTAAGCTGTTAGTTGAACTATATGCGATGCCGTTTAATATATGTTGAGTCACATATTTAGTAATATTTAGTAATTTAATGGGCCCATTGCTCTAGGCAAAGGATCTTCCATAGGAAGAGAAACTGCATGCTAAACCTTCTCTCTCTTAGCTTCATCATCTTGGACAAGAGCAATAAAACCTCAGAACTCTGAATAGATATTTTAAAAAGTCATTCCCTCATAGAGGTCAAACAGAAAGACAACTGACTGGGAATGAGAAAATCTAAGTAGCTGCAGGAAATTGAGTAAGTCCCTTCTCTGTAGGCCTCAGACCCCTGAGGGATAGTGCAGGAGCGCTGGCTTTGGAGTCAAACAGCACAGGGGTGAATCCTGTCTACATCCCTCACTGTGTGAACGTGGACAAATTATTTAACATCCTCATTTACATTTTCACCTAAACCTAAAATCTTCCAATGCTTTAATCCAGATGTTTAGTCTATAGTACATCAGTACTCCAGATGGAAAATTTCAGTAGTCTATTTACTAGACTGCTGTAAGAATAATAAATGAACTTTACTATAGGTACCTGAGTGCTCAAAACCATGCTTCTCTCTGTTCCCTACGTGTGGAAGGATACACAAGGAACTGGAAATGTACATGGCTTTGGAAAAAATAATGTGGGGTCTAGGGAATCAAGGAAATAGGGAGACTGTTTCTATCGTATATACTCTGTACCTTTAAAATTTTGTATCATGTAGTATTATTCTAGTCAAAAAACTCAAAACAAAACACACACAACCCTTCAATGGATAAAACCCAAATTAATTTACACTAATATTCAAGTTTTTGCACAGTCTAGGGTAGACTGGTGGTTCTTGGTATACTGTCCCCTCATCAGCAGCATCAGCCTCAACTGGGCACTTGTTAAACATGCAAATTCTCAGAGACAGTCCAGATCTATTGACTCAGAAACTCTGGATGCTGGGCCAGCAATGAGTGTTAACAAGCCTGCTGGGGGATTCTGATGCACACTCAAGTTCGAGAACCACTCTCTCAACTCAGCTTTTATAGTTATCAGCCAAGGATCTTCTCAAACCCGGCTCCTCTGTGCCTGCATCAGCATTGCCCGATGGGCTGGTGTAAAATGAACCCGTCATAGTGAAGTTAATCATAGTGGTTGGTTGTTTGGGCTCTGGAGCCAGACCTTCTGAGTTCAAAACCTGGCTCTGCTGTGCCTTTGTATCACATGGAGCCTTAGATCCTCCTCAGTGAAATGGAAGCCATAACAACAATGCCTACCTCAGGCATTAAATATGGATTAAATATGTTAATAAATGGAAAGTGCTCACAGGTTCTATGAATTTTTTTTTAAGTAAAAATATTATTGCCTTAGATTATTTGAATTTCTGGGATTTGGATTCAAGAAATAAGTTTAGCTGTTTTTACAACTTAATTCTTCTCCCTTCTGCCCACCCAGACCACTGCAGCTTCCTCCTGTAAGTTAAAAGCTCTAGTCCACCTACAAACCAGACCAGCATTTCCTAAAGTATCTTCCTCGAAACAGGCATGACTTGAGATTTTAATAGCTATGACATAAAGATAAGTTTCATGGACAATTAAGCATTGGGAACTCTGTATACTAGATAGAGAACACTCTAATTTGTGATATTTCTTATGTCAGTCTCTTATTTATCTTTGTATCAACATTTCACTTTTCTTTTTTGGTTGTTTTTTGTTTTTTGTTTTTTTAACTTATCTTTATTGTTGAATGTATTACAGATGTTCTTCATTTTTCCCCCATTGACACCCTCCTCCCCATTCCCACCCCGCTCCTGCCTTTCCTCACACTGTTGTCTGTGTCCATTGGTTATGCATATATACATATAAGTTCTTTGGTTTATTTCTTCCCACCACCAACCCCCCTTCCCTTTGAGGTTTGTCAGTCTAACAACCAATTTGTACTTCTTAATCCCTTCACCTTTTTCATCTATTCCCCCAACCCCCCTCCCATCTGGCAACCAACAAAAGTTCGCTGTATCTAGGAGAATGTTTCTGTTCTGCTTGTTCATTTTGTTTGTAGATTCAGTTGTTGATAGATATGTATTTATTGCCATTTTGTTTGTTCATTTTTTTATCTTTTTCTTCAAGAAGACCCTTCAACATTTCATATAATAATGGTTTGGTGGTGATGAACTCCTTTAGCTTTTCCTTGTCTGGGAAACTCTTTATATGGCCATCAATTCTAAATGACAGCTTTGCAGGATAGAGTAATCTTGGTTGTAGGTTCTTGCTTTTCATCACTCTGAATATTTCTTGCCACTCCCTCTGGCCTGCAAAGTTTCTTTTGAGAAATCAGCTGACAGTCTTATGGGAACACCCTTGTAGGTAACTAACTGCTTTTCTCTTGCTGCTTTTAAGATTCTCTCTTTGTCTTGAACCTTTTGCATTTTGATGAATGTGTCTTAGTGTGGGCCTCTTGGGGTTCAGCTTGTTTGGGACTCTCTGTGCTTCCTGGACTTGTATGTCTGTTTCCTTCACCAAGTTAGGGAAGTTTTCTGCCATTATTGTTTCAAATAGATTTTCGATTTCTTGTTCTCTCTCTTCTCCTTCTGGCACCCCCAAGATGCGAATGTTGGCACGCTTGAAGTTGTCCCAGAGGCTCCTTACACTATCTTCATTTTTTGGATTCTTTTTTCTTTTTGCTGTTCTGATTGGGTATTTTTGCTTCCTTATATTCCATATCAATGGTTTGCTTCTTGGCTTTACCTACTCTGCTATTGAATCTGTGTAAATTATTCTTTATTTCAGTTAATGTCTCCTTCATTTCTGACTGTGCATCCTTCATTTCTGACTGGTCCTTTTTTATGCTCTTGAGGCCCTCACCTAAGTTCACTGAGGTTCTCACTAAGTCCATTGAGCATCCTTATAAGCAGTGTTTTGAACCTGATCAGCATCTGTTAGGTTGCTTATCTCCATTTCACTTAGTTCTTTTCCTGGAGTTTTGTTCTGTTCTTTCATTTGGGACCTGTTTCTTTGTCTCCTCATTTTGGCTGCCTCCCTGTGTTTGTTTCTATGTATTACTTAGCGAGAGGTATGGGGTTAGCTGAGACCAGATGCTGCTTGTTTGAAAGAATTTAGGAAAAGCTGAAGCAGGATCCAAGACAAACAAATCCTATAGTAAAGCAACTGGCAACAGCTTGGGTGGGCCTGGAAGTTGGGTGGGGTGGGGCCTCAGGGAATCACCAGGGTGAGGCCAACAGTGTGAGCTAGGTTGCTGGAGTCCCAGATATGGCAGTGTCTGCCGTCCCAGGGAAGGGCTCACCAAAGGAACAAAGGCCTCTGATAGCACATCTGTCCAGGAGAAAGCTGCCTCTCCAGCCCTCGCTCCAATGCCAAACAGCTCAGTTCTTCCCCATATGACTCTGGTGCCTTTCAAGCTGCCTCCCCCACGCTAGAGCCTGGAGGGTGGGAGTCGGAGTAAGTCCGTGCACGGGCCCTTTAAGAGGAGCTGCCAGGGGCTCCAGCTGCCTCAGCCTCAGTTCCCGCTGGTTTTCCAGCCAGAAGTTATGGGGACTTCTCTTCCTGGCACTGGAACCCTGAGCTGGGCGCCTGGTGTGGGACTGAGACCCCTCAGTCCTCAGGGAGGACCTTCCCAGCCGAGGTGTCCTCCTAATTTTTATCCGCCACACGTGGGTGTGGGACCAGCCTGTCTGCCTCCGCCCCTCCTACCAGTCTCGATGTGGCTTCTTCTTTAATTTCATAGTTGTAGGACTTCCATTCAGCTTGATTTCAGGCAGTTTTGAATGATGGTTGTTCTGTAGTTTAGTTGTAACTTTGATGTGGTTGTGGGAGGACGCGATACCGCGTTTACCTACGCCGCCATCTTGACCGGAAGTCCTGAGGACACGTTTGCATTCATCTTCAGATAGAGCGAGAGGGAGAGAGGGAGGAAGAGAGAGAGGTCATTTCACTTTTCAGTTATCTTTCCACGTGTTCCCAACTAGAATATAGACTCCTTACGGGCTGGGATCACCTCTTGACCATGTTGAATCCCTTCCATTGTATCCAGGCAGTATGGCACAGGGGAATGTTCACGAGACTTGGAACTGATTTCCTTCCTGGCTTCTTCACTCATTAACTAATTGACTTTAGTCATGCCACCTTGCATTTCAGAGCTGCAGTTTTCTCCTCTGTAAAATGGAAATAATGAAAATCTGAGAGGTGGTTGTGAGACTTAGTGTTGACAACCTTCAATAAATTATACCAGTCATTAATAGACATTTATTTATTGATTGTTGCTTATTTTTATCTGTGTGAGGATGGTAATGTAACATCAATGAAACATCCAGTTCTCGGAAAGAAAAATGTTTTATATTTATTTGCAAATATGATAATAATGCATTCTCGATCTTAGTATCCTCACTTGTAACGTATGGAATCTATTTTTTTTTTAAGGTCTTTCTCAATGAGCAAAGTTATTTTCTACTCAGAAGTTACAGATCTGTTCACTAAATATCTTTAAATAGTAGTTTGCATTGGAGTGATACTTTTCTCCTGTAATAAAAAAAATTTGGAGATTTTCTTTTTAATATATCTATTTAACTTCCCAAACAGTCCAAAGAAAGGCAAAGGGTAGTAATCAATTTGGAAAGACGGGAAAATCGGGTCATATGAAAAGTATAGTGTCGGTACAATGATGATAACTCTGTTCAAAATCAGTCAGCTATTTCACAGGTAGAATCTCTAAATGATTAACTATTCCTAACAGATACTGTTTCCACCACAATTTGACTGAATTTTGCTTAGACTATAGGGTTTAGTACAACAACTGGGTAAGTTTTATTTAGTAATTTCTCTCCACTGTTTAAAAACAGCCCAAATAATTTATCTAATGTTAATGAGAAAATTAAGGATGGAATCTAAAACTTGATTACTAGCCTAAATTAATTGTAATTGATTTTATAATCTCTGAAAATAAGGATAATGACAAAGTTACTTAGTATTCACTATGTGCCCATTCTAAGTGTTTTACATGTATCAATTTCTTTACATGTAGTTAGTCCTTACAACACATGGTTAAGTACTGCTATCACCCCTTGTGCGCACTGATGAAACTGAGGTACAGAGTAATTAAGTAATTTGATGAGGATGTTGCCACTAGTCATTGCTAGAGTGCAGACTCCATCCCAGCTGGTTTTTAACTCCTGGGCTATTGAGACATTTTGGGTCAGTAGCTTGTGTTTCCAAACAAGTTTTCTACCTCTCTCTTTAGTTATTATATCCCTTTCAACTGAATCTCTGATAATACAATTACAATTCTTCACAGGCATCTGTAATTTGTCTACCTCCCATGTCTTATTAATAAATGCTAGTAATTTTACTTTTTGTCTACTGGAAGGTTTTATTTACATGAAACAACACATTTTAAAAAGGAAATGTCACAGCCCTGGCCAGGTGACTCCGTTGGTTGGAGCATCATCCTGTACACTAAAAGGTTTCAGGCCCAGCTGCTGTGGCTCAGTGGATTGAGCGTCAGTCATCCCATGGACTGAGGGGTCCTGGTTCAATTCCCAGTCCGGGCACATGCCTGGGTTGCGGGCTCTGTCCCCAGTGGGGGGGCATGCCGGAGGCGACCAATAAATGTTTCTCTCTCACATCAATGTTTCTGTCTCTCGTTCCCTTCCTCTCTCTGAAAAATCAATAAAAACATTTTTTTTTAAGTTTCGGGTTCGATCCCTGGTCAGAGCACATAAGGGAGGAAACCGATCAAGGTTTCTCTCTCACATCAATGTTTCTCTCTTTCTCTCCCTTTCTCTCTCTCTAAAATAATCAATTAAAAAATATTCTTTGGATGAAGATTTAAACAATAGAAATATCACAGGATAACTTTTACATATTTCAGAAACAGATTGTTCAAAATTTGTGATTTTAGGGGGTAGAGTACCTCATAAAAGGTCATTTCAATGGAGTGCTATACCTATACCAAAGGCTTAGCGTGCATGTAATCCTCACAAAACTACATATTAGGCATTAGCAACTAATTTGATGAAAAATTCATTAATAGTACAGTTCACTCAGTTAATAAGTAGCCACACTAAAATTGGAACCCAAGCCTGTCTGAATATTTTTCATTTAATTATATTACTGCTGAAAGTTAAAAGTGAACTAAAAAAGTGAAGCCCAAAGCCATTTATTTTTATGCTTATTAGCATCTACATTAATAGAAGATATAATGGTTTCTAATGGTCATAAATGATGTTAAAGTAAAATTATAGATTCTCTATTTAATATATTAACAGTCCTTCTTCCCTGTTAGCTAGGTAATTGAGGGCTAATGAGACAGTAAGGTCTTCCCAACCAAGACTAATTCATGAAGACTAAATTAGAGAAAAATGTAGAGAATATATTTAGAAAATTAAGTCAATACCATTGTTTAATTTCAAGCATTACTGCCTCTAGTTCTGACACTTTAGTAAGGTAAAGCCTCACTAAACACAACTCTTATAATTTTTTATAGATTTCAGCTGTTATTGACGTGTGTGTGTGTGTGTGTGTGTGTGTGTGTGTGTGTGTGTGTGTAAATGTTACTCTTAAAATGCTTGCAAGGGCTTTAATTGAAGCCTTGCAACTTAATGTGTGGTCCCAGAACCAGCAGCATCCATATTACCTAGAAGCTTGTTACAAATTCTAGATCTGGGCACCACCCCAAACCACTGAATATGAATTTGCATTTTAGCAAGTTCTCCTGGTAATTTGTATGTACACTGAAATTTGGGAAACATTGCTTTACAGTACTTTATACCGCCTTGGCAGCTTTTTTTCACTTTGAATGGCACAATATAGACTATAGATAAAACTACAAAATAAGGTAATTTTTATCTTTTTTTAATGTGTTTGTATTTTTGTATTGATTTTTTGAGAGAGAGAGAGAAGGAGAGGGAGAGAGAGAGAGTGAGAGAGAGAAACATGGATGTGAGAGAGAAATATCTACTAGCTGTCTCCTGCACACCCCCCACTGGGGATCAAGCACAACCCAGGCATGTGCCCTGATCGGGAATTGAACCAGATACCTTTTGGAGCATGGGACAACACACAACCAACTAAGCCACATCGGCTATGGAGGTCTTTGTTGTGTTTTGTTTTGTTTTTGCATAAAGTATGATGAATGTATGTTTTATCTATTGAAATATAATTGACATAAAACATATTACTTTGAGGTGTATACAACATAATGATCAGTATTTGTACGTATTGCAAAATGATCACTAAAATAAGTCTAGCTAACAGCTGTCACCATACATAGTTACAATTTTTTCTTGTGATTAGAACTCTCAGATATGCAATACAGTAGTTATGATGCTATATATTACATCCATGACTTAATGATTTTATAAGTGGAAATTTATACCTTTTGATTACCTTCACCTATTTTACCCAACCTCCTCTTCGCCGCCACCGCCAATCCATCACCTCTGGCAGCCACCAATCTGTTCTCTGTATCTGTTTGCTCTGGTTTGTCTGATTGTTTTTAGATTCCACATATAAGTGAGATTATATGGTATTGTCTTTCTCTGAGTTTTTTCACTTACTTGGTCTTTGCCAGTGATAATCTGAGTAAATGTGATACAACTGTATTCATATAGATCTGGTATTAAAATACCTTGGGTGATTTCTAACAAGATAGACATCAATAAAGTCAGTTGGAATGTTAAATTATGAATTAGAATCTTTTGAATCTCAGAGATCAGTGAAGAATGTGTGTTTTGCACCTAATAGCTTTTCTCTGTATCTCAGAGATGTAAAATACTTTCAGGCTATAAATCATGAATTAAGTATATCCATGGTACAGGAAAAATGTTGTCTTTTTAATGCAAGAAGTTCTTGCTTTGCACAGTAGTGGGAGACTGAAAACAACCGGTCTGCAGGCTGAAACTGTGCAAAACAGGCATAATCGGTGAGGAAAATGATTGTTCTGACAACGCTCTTTAAAAACCTGTTTCAACATTAAACACGTTTACTGTTGGTTATAAATGCACAGGGAAATGGAAAAATAGTAAAACCAATATTTATTTAGTATACCATTGTAAGCATAAGGAACACCAAGAATTACAATGTTTTATTTATGTTGTTAAAAAAAAAAGCTATCAATATTAATTTGAGCAGTGCTTGCCTTCTTTTCATCACGTAAGTTATAATTTGGAGTGAACGTTTTTTCCTCTGTGGGTAAATCATCATACTCCTTTTTAAGCTTAGATCAGCTTCTAAACTTTTATCCTTCGTGCTTTCAATGTCATGAAAGATCTCTGAGAGGTCCTTTCATGTGAGGTTGACTGCCAGTGTCACTTCCTCTGGGACATCATCATTTTCATCACAACCACTTGCCTTATTTACATCAACAGGTTTGCCTTCACTAAGTTCCTCGGGCAGAACACCTACAGTCTCTCGAATAGTGGCAGGCAAATTTCAACAGTCAGCCATTTCTTTTATAACTCCATTTATATTTTATTCAAGTCCTTCAAAGTTATTTGCACAATGTGCTTAAAGTCTCTGCTATACTGCACCCATGATACTTGCTGTTCCTTCCTGCCATGATGCTTGAATTTTTCAGTTGTGTGCTTTATGTCATATTTCTTCCGAAATGCAGGTAAAGATAATGCATGCTCTCCAGCTGTAGCATCAATGTCCTGTTCAAAAGTCTGTGTAAGATAATAGGCTTTCAAAGTTGAAATAGTTCCTTGGTCCATTGATTGGATTAATGAAGTTGTTCTTGGTGATAAAAAGCAAATTCTCACATTTTTATTTAAATCCCCCAAATAATTGGGATGACCAGAATATTATCCAACAGTAGTAGTGCTTTAAATATTCAATTATTGTGCCTGTAGTATCCCTCTACTGCTGATTGACAAGTAAACAACACAACTACATGATTTACTGTCTGTATGTGTACTGAGTAATGGATATGCAGTGACAGATCACTGATGGACTTTGAAAGAAGTCATGTGACTAGTCACTGATCATGATGTGCATCTGTTATTTACACTGATTGGTGGACCGAAGAGTTAACAGTGAAGTTTATACTTTACGAAGTTACTCTGTTAGTGTACGAGGTAACTGAAATGTGAGCCATGCTGTTGAGGAACTAATATTATTTAATGAAACCATAATCACTGAAACTTGTGCATACCAGAACTCTACAAAGTAAGGACTGCCTTACTGTGTGACTCCAGACTAACTTCAAGACATGTTTTTATGAAAGAAAGAAAAACGAAGATATTTTAATTATATTTTTAATTGTTTAATTCTTTGCCTTCTACCAGGAATATACATCAGAAATTTTTATTTTAAAAAAATCCCTGGTACTTTTATGACCACTTGCTGAGTACATGACAACCAACCATTGATAGAAAATATTGTTAATCAAGTTTACCAAGTTTATTAAGTGCATTTTGTGTAAGACACTGTGCTAGACTTTTTTTTCTTTTATAAACAAATGAACTGTTATGGGTTTCCCAAATACATTGATTCCTGCGCCCACCAACACACACACACACACACACACACACACACACACACACACACACACACACATACACAGAGTCACACAGCCATGCACACCTGGCACCCAGCGACATGACGACCCCTGCATGTGGGAGCTTCAAAGGATTTAGAAACAAATGTATCAGGGTCCACTAATACAAAGAAAATATATATCCTGAGTATGTATTTTATGGCAGGTACTGAGCTAAAGACAATCTTTTCAGTTTATCTTTATTAGAAGAATTTGTAGCTGTAATGAACTGGAGTCGCTACCGTCTACTGTTGGCTACTCTTTACTTACAATAGTTCATGAAATAGAGCAACTACATGAGGCAAGAATTATTAGTATCCTCATTGCAAATATAAAGACACTAAGGCTTAGAAAGAAGTTATATAACTGGTCTATGTAAAAGAAAAAAATTTCACTTCAGTAGCACTTGCTGAAGAGATAATATTAAGCTGAATGCTGTGTTTCACCTCATTGGATTCTAACCAGTTGAAGCTGTTAAGGACCATGAATAGTGAGTTACTTTGGTCAGGGTCAGACTTGACCTGACTGAATTCACTTCTTTCTGGACCCATGGATAATGGGACTTGATTTATCCAACTGGACACAGACCTATGAACTCACTTCATACTCTACATAATGCATATGTTTAAACCTTAATTAGCATAACCCACTGTTAGCACCCCCTTTTGGCACTTAATTCCCCCCCCCCGCCTCAGAGCACGACTCAGTGAATTTCTTCCTGGTACATTCCCTTGCCTGGCAAGTAAATAACATCAGCTTTGATGTTTGAGCTGTGGTTTTTGTTCTATTTTCTGATACCCAAGATAATACTTCTAGTAACTGACAGAGCTCAAGCACAAATCCATTCTGACTGACTTAAAACCCACATGATTAATTTCCGTGTAACTAAATGATGGGAGTAAATGGCAGTCAGACCAGTGAGTTCCAAGATATAAAAAAGGAAGCTGATTCTATAATCTAGTCCAGCCAACTCCAATTCATTCTTCCCTTTATAAGGGCAAGGTCTTCTCCCTTGGGGTTCCTTCCTATTACAGTAATAGCAATGATATGAGTGGCAATGACAGTATAATAATATTAACAACAACATCTATGACAACTTAAATATAGCTAGTGCTTCCTCTGTGCCAGGCCCTCTTGCTTTCCCAGCTGTCTCAAACCAGCCATCGAAATATCTTGTTCCCTGGTGCTAAATTGAATGAGCACTCATACAATTCCTCTCTGTAGATCTGGGGCCAAGGTGGCTAAGTGGAGTGGCAGTGGTTGTGACAGCTGGAGAACTGTGACCTGAGGCAGCAGCCATGACTCTATTTCCATTCCTCATCATGGAAGGGTACATGCCCAGTATTGCCAGATCTTCCTCTTTTTGAAGAGGTACCAGAAGCCTGGGTCATTATGTAGTGTTTACTACTTTTTTTAAAACTGTGTAAACTGAACAAATCACACCTGCAGGTGGAAAGCAGCCCTGCTGGCAGCCTCTGCTGCAGAGCACAGGCCATGAGGCAAGGTAAACACGGGGCCCCCAGTCTGTATGCAATTGTTATAAGCGAAAGATGACTTACTTCTATCTCTAAAATGCATAGTAAAATACCGATTAGTTAATCACTGTTTTATTGTTCCTGTTTTGCCCCCTTTATTCTCCCTTTCTTGGACTCGCCCTTTATGCCCTTCTACCTGCCAGTTACATGTCTTCTTTCCAAGGACATACATTATGAACATCTCACTATAAATGATACATACGTTGTATTAAAAAACAAACACCAGAGACATGGAAGCAGGGATCAGACTGACAAACCTCAGAGGAAGAGGGGGAGGGCAGGAAGAGATAAACCAAATTTATATGCATATATGCAAATATACATAACCAATGGACACAGACACCAATACTGCAAATGGGGGGACACGGGAGCGGGGAGGAGGAGGAGGGTGTCAATGGGGGAAAAAGAAGAAACATCTGTATCAATAATTAATTAATTAATTAAAAAATAAAAATAAAACCGTTTCTCATTTCCAATGACTCAGTTAAATGATAGGTGAATTTAGAAAGGGGGGAAAAATAAACTATATTCGTTTTACCAAATGGAACCACTTATTAAATGGTATTAAATTACTTGGCTAAACTGATAAAATAAATAAAAAATTTATATAAAGTATGCAATCACTAGGTAAACAATTTTTTTTTCTGAATTTAGATATGTGGCTTTTTCATAAGTTTTTTTTGCCATCTGACATTTTAACATGTCTAACTAATGTACTTATCTTTTCAGTTTATCTTTATTAGAAGAATTTGACTGTAGCTGTAATGAACTGGAGTCACTACCTTCTACTGTTGGCTACCTTCATAGTCTTCGAACATTAGCAGTCGATGAGAATTTTCTTCCAGAATTACCCAGAGAAGTGAGGAATTAATTTGTTTCTACTAATTAACCTTTAATGATTCTGTTTTAGGATTAAATCTTAGCAGATGCAAAGGCAGTTTAGATTCATGAGTTGAGCTTTGAGTATATATAGAAATTGTCTACATATATTAATCATTCTCTTTTAAATGAGAAGTGGTAAGTTCTTATATTCTACCTATAAAATGCATTTACTTAAACATTGCTTGCAAAGAAAAGTAATAACATATTATAAATTAATTAATGCTAAGGAACATAATTTTGAGTGATTTAATTTATATGTTTTGCTTTTAAGAAAAGTAATAAATAATATTTTGAGATAATTATTTTTCCACTTCTGAAATGAAAGGTTTTTAATAGAAGTAATTTTTTAATGTATCATGTTACATAACAATAGTATTTTTAGCTTCAGGATACACCAAGAGATTCTGTTAGTTTTTAACTCTAAATAGGAGTTTTATTTATTAATGTCAAGGAAAAAGTGTGGAGTATACTTTCAATTTAACATTTTCTACAAAACACTTCCATAATGAAGGGACAATAATCCATATGTCATTATTTTAGAGCCAAAAATTGTGAGTAAAAATGACAAATACCATTGTAATATGAAATAAAACTGACTTAGACAAAGAAATGTCAACAATATTTCACTTTTTGAATATGTATGATCTATTACAAATATAGATATATTAGTATTCACTTGGATGGGCAAAAACAACATGACTTATGAAAACAATGAATTATTCTAATAATAAAATTATACAGAAAATTCTTTCCTGCTAATATGTAAAAGAACATGAGATGTATGTTGCCTGAATATCTAAAACAATATACATATAATAAACATATTTCAAAGAGTGAAATTATAAAAATAAAACAATACACATACTAAGAGAATCTTAAAAGTGAAAGGAAATTTGTAAATTAATCAAATTGTTTTATAAATTATAAAAATTAATATAAAAATATAGCCTACACTGTGATTTTTTACTTTGTTGTTATTGTTGTTGTTGTTGTTACTTATAGATTGGAAGCTGTAAGAATGTAACAGTTATGTCTCTACGCTCCAATAAACTGGAATTTCTTCCTGAAGAGATTGGACAGATGCAGAAACTAAGAGTCTTAAATTTGAGTGACAACAGGTATTTCTGCAACATATCACAATCTATTTACTTACAAAAAGCAAATTATGTTTTTTGTTAATAATTTTGGAAACATTTTATGTAAAACACATGTGCAGTATATGGAATGCAAATATGTAAATTTGCAAATATCCATTTAGAAAATGCGGAAGCTAAGTTATCTTAAATATTTCAAATTTTTATTATTTGATTATATTAAAATTATATATTATATTGTGTTTTAAATTTATATAAAATTTATACACCCAAATTTATACACCGAAATCTTCCCATATGCAGAAAGCATAATATTATGAAGTCATGGAAAATAATTGAAATAAAAATCTATAAAATTTGTAAGTAAAATTATGTACATAGATATGTATGTATGCAGACATAATGTGTTTTCATGTATACTTTTATGTCTCCAGTAAATTAAATGGATCATATGTATATAGTCAACAACACCAGAATACCAGTAAAAATATTGCCAGGAAGCTATTCCTAAATAGTCATAAGGTTTGTACATTATGGTAAGGACAACCAAATGGTCATTTAGTCATGTTCAGAGCAGGGCAAAAAAAAGAAAGGATGTTACAAATGTATTATATTGGTGTATGGGCAAGAAGAAAAAGTAAAACACAATTAATCTTTGTTTATACCACTATTGTCCATAAATAGGAAAAGATTAAAAAATTGACTAAAGATAACTGCTAAGAAGGTAAGTGATTATGGAATAGAATGCTTGAACTCTTTGTTTTCAGTAAGTTTCTATCAGACTGATGACGATATGAGAAACAGAGGGATTTTGCATCAAAACTGTCAAGATTAGCTTTTATGGAATAATGAAGAATATTCAGATTCTGAAAGTTTTACTAAGTGTGGGAGTTCTCATTTGTTAGTTTAAGAAAAAAATAGTAATGCAAATTTCAAAAACCATTCAATTAGTAACTTAGCAATAGTCCTATATAAGGTAATAAAACATTTTATTTAAAAGTTTGGAATTTTATTTTTAAAATCAGGATAACAAGGAAGCTTCGTAGTTTGGTGTAACAAGGGTAAGTCATGTCAAACCAACCTTGTTTCCTGTTTTGACTGGGTCACCAGACAGGAAAATGAGGCAAATGCACAGAATGTTGTGCCTGATTTTCAACAAGACATTTTTCAAAAATGTCTAATTATATTCTTGTGAGTAAGATTAGAAGTGGGGCATAGAGATATCACAGGAAAATGGAGTCCCAGTGGATTCAGTTCCAGTCCCCCAGTGGAACCGAGTTCCATTGTTGTCACCTGGAGGGAGGTTTCCATGATGAGCTATAGAAGACTCTCCTAAATTCTTGTTTTGCTCAACTTTTATACATTAATAATCTGTGTGATGATATAGAAATATGTTTACCAAATATTTTTAGATGATTCATAGTTAGAAGACTAGTAATGGAGTTATGTATTCAACAAATATAGCATACTTGAGTACCTACCATGAGACAGACACAATGCTGGATGCTAAGGCAAAATATATCAATAAAGCACTGAGAATCTCATAATATCAGGAGATTAAATACTTTATCCGGCCAGAAACGTAAGCTTAATTTATCTCCTAATACAGTGACTGAAACATAGTATAGAGCCAAATTAATTTTTTAATTAATGAATTAATCAATGAATCTTAACCTGTGATTAAAATTACTATGTAGCCAAAGCTGAAGACAAAGTTGAACATTACCATCAGAGAACAAACTGCTTAGATAAGAGATTACATATGAAACATTATCCAAAAGTCATAATTTTTCCAGTTTAATATTTATAATGTAATAGATTTTTTTTAAGTTCCGCGTTATAGTTTAAGAACATTGATTCCTTTGCAATGTCAGCTGGAAGACTGTTCTGTTGTCAATGTACTGCACATTGTGATGCTAAATGAAGGCTCACTCTCACCAGCTGGAAGAGCAAGGAAAAATAAGGGTAACATCCTTCTCTAACAGTTTCTTTTCTTCACACTCTACATTTATGGCTGGATTGATGATGATTTATCATCGATGTTGTTGTATATGATTCTGGAGAGTCTTGCCCTCATGTAATTTTGATATAGCAGAATTGATATTCTACTTTTAATTCATTGCCACATGATGTGAAAAATTGTCTCCATAAGACCTTACTTGATAGTTTCTGGCTTAAATGAAATTAAATAACTAAACACTGGAAACCACTTTTATGAGTTATTTGGTTTAATGTTATAAATGCTAATATAACAGATACAGCTATAAAAAGAGAAATATGATATAATTTAATATATTTTATTCTTTATATTCTTATTTATGTTTTATAAATATTTATAATCTCAGAAATTATTATATTCTTCCTAATTATCTAGCTAATGCACACTGTTGATATTTGTATTGGCTGTCAATATCTTTCCATATTTACTAAATTGTATGAAAGTGCTTAACTGCTTCCACACATAAAAACTACTGTTCCCACTATCCTTATTAATTATTGTAACATTTTCCACTTCTATTATCAAAACGTATTTATTCATCAATTAGCTAATACAATTTCAACATATTAAAGACGTAAGGACACTTTTGTTATAAGTTATATCTATAATATTTATCTGTTCTCAAAGTGAATATGCAGAAAATAACATCAAATCCATTGACATGCCTTTTTGGTAATACTTTGCTGACTGTCACCATAACCACAATTTATTGGTCATGCACAATTTAAGGAATATCAGCTAGTATGTTGAAGTAGGCATTTGACTATTTGACCCTCCAAAGGCTGAAGCCGAAGCTAACCAGACAATTTTGATTGACTACCAAGGCTGATATTCATCTATCTCATCTATCTCGAAATAACATTTTTAAAGATTCTCTCTTTGAATATCTACTACACGATGTATGAACTCTGAAGGAAGAAAGGGACACACTTTCAGGAGTCAACATGATTCTTGTTGGGAGCTGTAAATTCTTTTAATAGTGAGACAGATATGACTCCTTGACCTCATGGAGCCTACAGTTTTGTGGGGATATTTGATAGCAAAAAAAAAAAAAAATCACAAAGATAAATTTATAATTACAAACTGTGATATGTTTCAGGAAGGAAAATATAAGGTGCTTTGAGACTAGGTTGGGAAAAGTAATGTATATGAGGAGTCAAGGAAAAGCCTCTTTGAGAAAATGGCATTTAAGCTAAGAGCTAAAGGATACGTGCGATACAGTCAAGTGAACTATGGGAAAAAGAATGTTCCAGAGGAAGAAATAAGCGTGGCTTACCCTTGTAGCAGGCTGAGAGCATGCCGATGCTGATTGGACGGTGTTGGGGAAAGAGTAGCAGAAGCTGGTGGGTCAGATCTTGTAAAGTCTTAAAGCATGTTACAATTTTTGGATTTTATCCTAGATATGAGGGAAAACGTTTGTAGGGTGTAAAGAGGAGATTTTTACATTTTAAAGATTGCTCAGGCTACTCAATGGAGAAAAATTTGGAGAAGAAGAATGAAATCAATGTTATGGTACTTTAAACAATTCTTTATAAAAATGGACTGTATCCATCTTTACCCATGCTATTAGAATGTTCTTGTTTTTGCAGATTGAAGAATTTGCCATTCTCATTTACCAAACTTAAGGAGCTTGCAGCTTTGTGGCTTTCTGACAATCAGGTAATAACTTCTATTAATTGACTCATTTTGTTTATTAAAATAAACTATAACTGAAACTTTGAATTACTAACTTTTTAAACAATAGACACCTCTGACAATTAGTATAAAATACAGAGTCCTTATCCCCTGGAAGAGAGATTTTGTAAAGATAGCAATTCAAATCTGTATTCATTGCTGCACACAAAACAGAACTATAATTCCCAACCTCTTTAAATACCTCAATTTAATATTTACTTCATTCTCAGAGATATAATATACAAAATGATCATTTTTATGGCTTTTTAGCTCTAGGTGGTACATATATGTCCTTAGAGGATGTACTTTAATTATACCTCTGAAGGTAAAGAATAAGAAATTAGTACCACAATCCCCATGAGGGAGTTATTAACCTCCATGTTCCTTTTTTCTCATACTTTTAATTATAATCAACTTAATTGTAAAACTTTATTCTAGAAATTTGCAGGTATCTTTTGCAGCTATTATCAGTATTTTCTGTGTAATTGTTTTGATATTATTTCTTTTCTCATGAAATCAAATTATAATTGCATCAGTAATTGAGTGTTAATAATTTTTAACTGGAAAGTAACAAGAAACAGTTAAAGACATCTGATTTGCCACTAGGAAAACTGGTAATAGACAATTTTGACATTGTTTATTAGTCCTCTTTTATTCTGGTAATCCTAAAATTTTGAAACACCTATCCCAAATTACCAAGAGCCAAATGAAAACAAATCATGTTTAATTTAGTTTGTCATCATTATTTCCTGAGCAAAAAAAAAACAGCCTTGTTCAGATTTCTAGGTGTTGGGCTACTTCTGTGAAAAATTAAAATAAATCTCTACAAAGTGTACAATGTAATTGTAAGAATAATGTTTGTATTTCCACAGTTATTACAGCACTTGCTACCATCTATTGAGTAAAAAATTAGATTGTCATTCAAATTCAAATATTATCAATGAACTATAGATTTTTCAAGATATCAGTATATCATCATAAATAAAGCATTTATGGAATCAATGTGAATTATGCTAATGGAACAGTCTATTCAGCCTTGCCTTGTGAAAAATAATCCCCTAATATCATGATTTATTATTCTTGTGGGACAATAAGCAGAACAGTGACTGCATCATTTAACTTTTATTTAGAGCAGTGATTTAATGTGTCTCTGACTCAGTTTCATGAGACAAGTTGATATCCCAAATCCCATTTGTGCTTCATTCCTATTAATAATAATCATAAAATAAGTCAATTTTTAAAACATCAGATAAAATGATCATTTCCAATATATTTCCATATGTGTGTGTGTGTGTGTGTGTGTGTGTGTGTGTGTGTGTAATATCAGAGTTCTAAAAACCCCTTTAAAATTGCATTTTTGAGCCCTGGCCAGTTTGGCTTAGTGGTTAGAGCATCGGCCTGAGGACCAAAGGGTCCCAGGTTCAATTCCCCATCAAGGGCATGTACCTGGGTTGCAGGTTCAATCCCTGGCCCTGGTCTGGTTGTGCGGGAGACAACCAATTGATGTGTCTCTCTCACATCGATGTTTCTCTTTCACTTCCTCCCTTCCTCTCTATCTTAAAAAAAAAAAATCAATGGAAAAATATCCTCAGGTGAGGATTAACAAAAAAATAGTATTTTTGAAATCAAATTAGTTAATAGAGAATATTACCATCCATAGGTCGATATATTATGTTATAGCAGATAGAAGTACAGTTGCTTATCTGTATGTGGACCCTATCTCTGGTTACAAAAATAGCTCTTAAATATAAATGCTTATGCTTTAACCTAATTAAATTCATAGATGATCTTGCATAACATAAATTTGATAGCAAATTCCATTTGGTATTTTGGGGGCAACAGCTTGTGAAAATGAATGGGCATGCAGAACCATATCAAAAGCTTATTTAGTTGAAACAATTTAACACATTTTTTTTGTTTTCTCAGGATTAAAACTAACATTGCTCAGTGAAGATGAATAATTTTGTAAAAGAGTATACAAGAAAAAAATAAAACTTTATTATGAAAACCTTAGAATTTGAAAATATCCCCAGCATTAGTCTTATTTTATACTATACTTTCTAATTTCTTACTTTTCCCCTTGCTTTTCTATTACTTTTTCATTTAGCTTGGTGAGTCCAGACTGTTGACCATTATCATACATAAAATAAATATTCTTCATATTTTTTAGTTTATTGATCTAATTTGGGGATTTTTTTGTTTGTTTTTTTTTTTGCTTCCAGTCCAAAGCCCTTATCCCTTTACAAACTGAAGCCCATCCAGAAACAAAGCAAAGAGTATTGACTAACTACATGTTTCCCCAGCAACCTCGTGGTGATGAAGGTAAGTCGTCAGTAGAAATTTCTCCTTTACTCATGTAATAATGGACAAAAGAGATTCATTTTATTCTGATCTCTGGCCAGGAATACTGACACATAGTTAGGCTATAAAGACAATTACATGACATACACAAATCATTTGAAGGTTAACTATAAGTATGCATCTTATCTTCGCACTATACCTTTTTAAGTAAAATTTCAAAAACATAACTCTTCCTCTTTATCATAAGAATGTTAACTTTGAGATCGCCTTCTTCTCTTGGTGGATTACAAAGCACAGGATTCGTTAACCAGATATGGTACCCAGCTAATTGAAATGAGCTAAGAAGAATCAGAGCTTAAGGAAGGTTCAGAGAGCTGGTTTATTTCCTGTGTTCACTAATTTCATGAACGAAATTTAAATATTTAGTCCAGTGATCCCAGGCCCCAAATTATTTCATGTTAAGAGTCAACCATAAAAAGATGACCATTCTTTTTCAAATTAAGTTTCCCCTAAACAACATCAGCAACTATGATAGGAATATTTTTTGAAAATCTAAACCTTTTCCAATAATTAAATCTTCTATCCTATGATCACATTATTCATAAAGTATTTTTAAGGGAGGTTTATCCTTCACCATTTGGAACTCAGCATAGGCTCTTTGGCCCAAGCCAGTATAGGGTTTCATGCATATTTTCTAGTCTTACAGTCACAGTGATGCTTAGAAGAGTAACCCACTTTAATCCACCCATCAATTAAATTCACCCAATTCACTTGAATAAGGCCAACTTTTAAAATAAATTATTGGCATATGTATTTCTTATTTTTAGGGATAATTATAAGAAATGTCTTTAATCTTTGATTTATGAACATAAATTAATCGTTTGGGGATATTTTAGGATATTTTTATTCAAATCTGATTTACAGAAGTAGGAAAAGAGAAGAGTCATTTTCATATGTATTTTTCAGACTTCAATAAAATTCATCTTTTGAATTTTGAAAGAAAAGCCACTGTGTTTAGATATGGTATAAGAAAAGTCTTATGTAAAAGTTAGGATTTATTCATCTATCTTTACTTATATTTACATTTTAATATTCCTAGATTATCAAAATATTTATTTTAAAAAAGATGTAGGGAAAAAATGAAAGTGCCTTATATTCACTGGATATTTCTGAGATCCAGTGTCACAGAGCAAACCCCTAATTTGTTCCAAGGAATGTGGTAGATCTGGTTGGGTAAGGTGAGGTTAAGGATTTACCCTTGTTTTGCTTTGCTTTCCTTTGGAAAGAAGAATTGGTATTAGAAAAATTTTCTTGAACTTTAAGCAACTCACCCTCTGATTTTTCAGGCAGAAGTATATTAAATGAATTTTCAGAATCCCTTGCAACAAAAAGGAAATATTGTCCTTAGCCAACAATTTGATTATTTATAAGCCATTTATTTTCCCTGTTAATTTGAGACACATTTAGACTAACTGAGACCTTCATGTTAAAGACTAAATTTTTCACATTTGTTAATTTAAAAATAAACTCCCTTCCATTACCCCCACCCCACACACCACACACACACACACACACACACACACACACACACACACACATGGGTGCAATCTTACATTGTTATGTAGTACCTCTGATAAAATCCTGACATAGTTTGGTAGTTACAAGTATGGGCAATTGAGGGTGCCATTAGTACTACCATTGTGCTGTTGTGAAAACTAGAAGAGATAAGCCTGGCTGGAGTGGTTCAGTTGGTTGAGTGTCATCCTGTGCACCAGAAGGTTGCCAGTTCGATTCCCAGTCAGAGAGCAAGTACAGAAGGCAACCAATAGTTTCTCTCTCTCTCTCTCTCTCTCTCTCTCTCTCTCTCTCTCTCTCTCTCTCTCTCTTTCTCTCTCTCTCTCTCTTTCTCTCTCTCTCCCCCTTCCTCTCTCTAAGCATGTCCTTGGGTGAAGATTAAAAAACAAAAAAAAGATTAAAAGATAATATTTTTAAATGTTTAGTTCAGCTCCCTATTACTTCTGTCCTATGAAGAGCTCATTCCCTACACTGGGAACGCCCCCGTCTCAACATATAATTGATGTGTGCTTAGGAAAGCTGAACTTGTACTAAGATGTTGAAACACCATGTGACAGATATCAAGGGAATTTTATTCCCCCTTTTCCTCCTCCCTTCCTTCTTTCTTCCTTTCTCTCTTTATTCCCAGTTTTCTCTTTCTTTATTTTTCCCTTTTTAAAAAATTTTTGTATTTGTTTGCAGTACCTGTCACCATTGTTTGAATAGTACTGAGCTCTATTAATAACACTTTATGTGAAAAAAAGAAAAGCAATAATATTTTGGAATCTAACTGTAGATTTCCAGTCAGACAGTGACAGCTTTAACCCTACACTGTGGGAAGAGCAGAGACAACAACGCATGACTGTTGCCTTTGAATTTGAAGACAAAAAGGAAGATGACGATAATACCGGGAAAATTAAGGTGAACCTGTTAATTTTTGTTTCTTCTTTCTTCTCATTATTTTTGCTTGTTCAATGTTATTCAAATAGACTGGGAGACAAATGGAGTGACCTCTGCTAGAAGGGCAGATGCATCTTTAAGTCTCATGGTTGTACCTTTCATTACAGCAGAATGGTAATTTCAGAAGCGTTGCTGTGCTTGTACATGAGACTAATGCCCCAGTTCTGACTGAGCGTATTTGTTAGGCCACCTCATCTTTCAGAATAGCATGAAAGAGATTCAAGGTGAGAAAAAAGCCAGAAAAAAAAGTCTGAGTGATAGGCTTTTCCTAAGCATCTTACGTATCTTTTGAAACACTGAAATGGTTTTCTTTCGATCACTGACCAAGGCGTCATGCAAACTGTTGAAGCAAAATACACATTTATTGAAGAGCCGATGGATTAATATATTATATTGGCATTAAAATCTCTGAAAGATTATATGTTCCTGGGATATTTGAGAAGAATTTATGAGTTTTCTTAAGTATGAGGACAAGTTTTAAAGGAAGTGAGGGCTAATAGCAGGTGATGTTCCTTAGGGAAAATAACTTCAATCTTTTAACTCCAAAGCATATCTTTAAAAATCCTTTATTGGAACTAATCTAAGTAACAACGTTTAATTTTAAAATCTATATTTTTCATTATTTAATTTTAAAAGATCAGAATTGATATAGATTTTATTAATATCAGATCTGTATGTTATCATTGTAGCTGCATCTTGAATCTGCCATTAATTTTTATGGTATTATTTGTGCACTTATTTTTATTGTGGATACTAACAGCTGTCACTCATAGTGACTAATTTCCTTAAGCAATTGTGTAGTCATTCTATTAGATCTAGATTGTGTAATATGTTGTTCTCTGTCCTCTCCACATTTTCTAAACTTTTTTCTTAAATCAACACACTTTAGAACCTTACTAGAATTGGACAGAAAGGTAATTGACAGAGTACATCTATATTATTGTGGAGAACCCGAAATGGATTTCCAAATCAAAATTACAATTCTGTTAAAAATAGGGGTTAAAAAATGTTTCTGGATGGTTGATTAATGCTATCTAAGTACCAGACACACTTTTTAAATTATGAATTCTTAGATAAAATAATACCAAACTAAAAATAAACAAAAACCTTTAGAACTTTTCAGTTCTTTCTTCAAGGATTTTATTTGTTAGATCCAGAACTGATGGATGATGCATTCTATACTGGACCTTTGATTCATTGTTTTACTTCATTGAATGTCAAAAACTACATACTTCTTCCTAGAAATCTGTATTCAAAGGATCCAAGAGAAAAAGAGTGTATTTAATATGCTCTGTTATGTGTGTCAATGGAAACATAAAATATGCTCAATGCAAACAATTATTTAGAAGCCCTGTTTGTGTGTTAATGTGGTCAGGTTTGTTTACAACCAGAGTAGGTTCATTATACTTTAGAGTGCATTTTTCTCTATGTTTATTTATATTTGGTTTATTTATATTTTGGTAAAACCATATGTGTTTCCTAAATCTCAAACTACTTTGCTTTGACTAATTTGAATATTTCCAATGCCATTGGCTATTGGACAAATTAGAACACAAACAAACTTCTAAATAAATCATCATGGAAATATGATGACTGGAATACACTGAAATCTTAAACTAAACTAATCACACTTTTCTGGTTCATTACATGTACATTAAATTTAGTACAATTTTACCTTTAATTTACATAAAATTTAAAAAGGAACCAGTGACCTATGCCACCAACTTCCAAATGGACTAGAGTAAAATGCCCTACTTATAGTGTGTACCGTGTAGTATGAATGCTGCATTGTGTGAAGAAATTGTGACACTTTAGCTTCATATGATATTGGTACTGTTTATTACATAGAATTAAAACTAATTTTCTGATGGTTGTTTTAAATGCATTACCCAGAGTGGAAAAAAAACAAAAAAGAGTAGAAAAATGATAAAGTGAAAGTATTGCTACAGTGCTCCTCTTTCTCCCAGAAAATGGAGATTCCTTCTCCCACAGGATCACTCTTGCCAAGCCCCCTGGGAAAGGGGCCAGCGTGGGATTACTCTCCAACCTGCCAGACTGTCTGGCGATTGCTGCACACCATGGGCCAGGTGTGATCAGCAGATCCAAGATATGCCCGTCCCCCAGAATGACCCTCAGCTGGCATGGGGTTGTATCAGTGGCCTCCAGCAGGAAAGGAGCATGTGCACTCCATTGCCAGTTGCAGCACAGGCCACCACTCTTCCCTCTCTAAGTGGCAGACAGGTAGGCCTAGGTGTTTGGGGTAGGAGAATCCCCCATGTAGAGGCAACCTTGGAACAGTGGTTTATGGGGTATGTTCTGCATGATTTGGGGGTAAGAAATGTTGATCACAGAAACTTACCAATTGCCAGTGTTTGATCCTAGTTTAATTTTTGTTTGTTGACATTGGCAATGGGGTGGGGAGACCCAAGTCAGAGGGGAGGGAACAACAATATGAAGTGGGATATCTGGCATGGGTTTTGAGTTGGGTGTTTCATTTTTATTTGTTTTTATTTTTAAAGGGTTTTTTTTTTTTTTTTATTGAAAGTGTGGGAATACCAATAGTCGAGCAGAATGTTGATGACACTATTGATAAAATCTAAATTGTCCTCACACACACACACATTTAAAAAAAATATTAATTCGGGGGGGGGATTAAATAAACTTGATTCTTAAAATAGCATGAGATTTAAATTGAGATTTGCTGAGAGTGAACTTTAACCACAAAGAGGGCATCTGTTGAAAAGCATCAATTTCCCTTTAATTTGAAGGCACAGATGATGAGAATTCCTGTAAGAGAAGATTGGTTTGGGAGTTGTGGCAAATAGGGTTTCTTTATCTCTGTGGGTTGGGTGTTCAAGACTTTAATGGAAAAAAAAAAGTCTTAATGGAATGTGAAAGAATACTGCATTTTTTTGTAAACTTTACCATCCACATGTAATGGACTAGATTCTTATTGTCTTATATTCTTTCAACAATATAAGGCAAGCTGAGAATGCATTTTCCTAACTAAAACTGCTATATGTTTCCTTTGTATGTAAAATGTTCCAATTAAATCCTAGAATAAGATATGTAATAATCAATAATCAAGGCATTAACTATAATTTCTCTTACTGGAATTTACAACCAAATCAAATTAGGATTTAATCATTATATAAGAAAACCACAGTTCTGTGTGAATTCGAGATATCACTTCTAAATGCCCTAGCTATTAACACTAATTCTTTCTTCATTGCTAAACTTTGAGGAGTCTCCAACATCTTGCAGCTGCTATTTGCATTTACTGCACTTTATCTGGATCTGAGATATACAGAATGTTGTGAAACATTTCTATTTTCCAAAATGAAAATAAAATAGCATTTCAGTAAAAATCCTGCATTTTAATAAAATGTATATGTGCAATGAGCAAATACTTTATGGTGAGTGATATAAACATTTTGATAGGAAGATAATTGACAGGATTTTCCCACCTATGTGTATAATAAATGAATTTACATATATATTCATCCCCTCTTAGAGTAAGGGAATATTTTAGCCTACATATTTAGAAATATAAAGACACTGCTTTTGTATTTGGGCATTACTGAGCCACTAATATCATTGTGTTTGCGATCATATTTATTCATTTCTGAAGTATAACACTCGAGTTGAAAAGTAGAAAGGAAAAACAATCTGTAAAAGGGTCTAAAATATGCTTCTACAGAGCTTACAAATATAACAGAATTATAAAATTGTACTTTAAAAATAAATGATAAACTATTATGATAGCCTTATGTTGTAAAATATTAAAATGATCTTATTATTTAACTCAATAAAATTCACATTTTAGACTTACAGTATTTCTTCCACAAAATTGTACAAATTTGTGCCGCACCTATACCAGAGACTAGCTCT
This sequence comes from Tadarida brasiliensis, assembly GCA_030848825.1. Taxonomy (NCBI): domain Eukaryota; kingdom Metazoa; phylum Chordata; class Mammalia; order Chiroptera; family Molossidae; genus Tadarida; species Tadarida brasiliensis. The sequence goes on from CM061264.1 coordinate 53,266,008, forward strand.
GAGTCAGGTAACACTTGTGCAGCATAAACTTTGGAGTCAAAGACCTGAGTTTGAATTGGGGCATTGGTACCTAGTAGCTATGTGACCTTGGGCAAGTAACTTACACTGTCTGAGCCCCACAGTATTTTCCATAAAATGGGAATAGATGCTATAAATAAGTGTGAAATTTAAATGAGATTTAATTATAATTGATAATCATTATTAATTAATATTAATAATTTATCATTTACATTTTAAAATATGTGGTAAATAATTAAATAAGTAGTATTATATAAATAACTAATAACAAATTTAATAACCTTATAAAACATCTTGCATGGTGCCTGACACATGGCAAGTACTGAATAAAAGATAGTTGCTACATACAATTTGAAAAATAATTCAGACAACAATAGGTATTGTGGTTAGACATATATAGTGGAATCTAGATTGCTGAAGGGATCTAGATTTTAAAAATACATAAATAGAATATGATATGAAAAACAGTAATCTCTGCATAGAATCTATAAATTTTCAAAGACTATCACATTTATTATCTCATTTTAGCTCTAGATTAACACAAGTATGTGGGAGAGAGATTTTTCACTCTCATATGAGTAGAGACTGATAGCTTAGTCAGGGTAAATCTGGCTTGAATTTAGGTCTTCGGACTCTAAATCCAATGATTTCTGCTGAAAGACTAGTAAATGGGAAGCAAGGAGCTTATTGTATAGAGGAACAAATCTAAGTTCTATGAGATCCAACGTTTCCACAGTTTGGGGAGGGGTGTCTTTAAGGAAAAGAATGGAAAATAACTCTGTAAATACATAAGTAGGGCCTTTCACAAGGCTTTGGGAAGAACCCATGCAAGTGACAGGCCCTAAAGCTTAAGCTTCATTAGCTTCATGGCAAATCCGCTTCTGTTTCTAGATTCAAAAATATTTACAGTGATAAAATACCCAAACATATTCTGGTGATGTGACCAAAATATCACATTAATTTGCTTATGAACTAAACAAAGTATTGGTGCCATAGCCATTAGTAAATAGTCATCGAATTGTGTCAGATGGGAGTTAGCCTCTACAAAAAATAGATTACATTATTCAGTGAAGTATTTCATTCAATTAAAGAACACTTCCCATTTTTTGCCTTTGATTTAATTAGAAGCATAATTTTAGCATTGAGGCTATTTTAAGGTACAAACAATTTTAACTTAATGCCTTACTTGAAAATTATCTTTCATTCATATCTCGATGACTATTAAAAATTATAAGATGTTTTAAATTGACATTATCGTTGTACCATTCTATAATTTACATTTCTAAATGTAGTGTTCGGCTTTTAGCTCTTTGATATCAAGCATTTTTAAACAAGTTCAACAATAAAATTTAAAACTTAGATTTAGTTTGTGATAAACATATCTACTGCAATTTAAACAGCAGATCAAACATACATACATCCCCAGTGGACTGTGTCTGGCATGGATAGCATTCTTTTTATGTTTATTTAAGAATGCATTATAAATTAGGTACCCTAAGATATATCTATATTACACTCTAACAACTTACACTTTTTTTGTAAAGTCTAACTTTTTCTTGAGTTACATTTTTGTAGCTTTATTTTTATATATTATTAATGTTGTCCTTGTTTATTTGGGAGTATAAAAGATTAAATGACATTTAAACAATACTTACACTAGCAAATTACCTGGTTTTTCATCAGCTTTCCAAAAATTTTTTGGAAAAATAATTTTGTATTTTTAGTACTGAAAGGAATGTTAAAAACCATCTGGGGAAATCCAATGCTAGTATTTGAGAAGGAAAATGAGCCACAAGAAAGATGAAACACGAGAATAACAAAGTTGGTGGATTTGCTAAAACTGCAGATGAGCAAAAGCGTTTGAGTTCATGTTCATAATCCTCAGATCTATGCCACCATCATAGTGTCTTACATCCCATGAATTACATGGGTGTGTGGGGCTGGGTACAGACGTGCCCTTCCCTCTTTCTTTTTTTCTCTCTCATTCCCACTCTTCTTCCTCCAGCTTCTCTTCCACCTGCTCCTCCCCAACCCCCACACACACTTTCCACAGACACATAAACCATTCCATTTTGTCAAGTTGGTTCTACTCAGATGCAAAAAGGCATGTTTTTTTGGAACAAGCCTGGCCAAGTAAATCTGCCCCTTCTTTTTCCTCCCACTCCCTTTAATCAGCATGAACAATTTGTATCTATTCCATTTAAGGAATATTACAAGTGCTCTGATATTTGGATATTCTATATGGCATGTCTCATATTTTCTCTCTCTAAATTAAATTGGAAAAAATAATCATTGATATATATGTGCCCTAAATTCAGATCGATACACCAAAAAGGACTTCAAGAATGTAAATAAATATCTGCATAAACATAAGCCAAAATTTACATGTTTGCCTAAAATATCTTAGAAAATGTTCACAATTTTTATTTCTCTTTATTGTAAGACATTACCTAGAAAGCATGTTACTTTACTAGGGTAAAAATAAATTTTAAAGCCACCCTGAAACATATTTTCTTAAATATTAGCAAGATGTAACATGCTAATTAACACAGAGCTGAAGCATATTTGGGTAACAGATATTGTCACCTCCCGATTTTTTAAATAAATAATAACTCACTCTACTTATCAATCTTTTGAGGTCTCCTCCATCACCTGCATTGATATTTCAAATATATTTTTAACATCAAAATAATTACTTATAAATAATTAAGCTAGGGAAAAGAACAGCCTCTAAAGTATAACAGCTGATAGTCACAATTAAATTTTTCAGAGATTACCAGTTACTTAAGTTTTGGATGTACTGCTGTTTCAACCATTATACGGTAGGTCTAAAGATAGGATATAATCCAAAAATTGTGTTTAATCTAGAAGGGGGGGCGGGGTGGGAGAAGTCCCACAAGGCAGAATGAGAGAACACTGAGTGTTCTATTCTACAAAACAGTCTCTCAGCCAGCTCAGCACTCACTATACTGCATTTGGTTATACTACACAGAAAATGGAGTAGCTTTGTGAACATGCTTGCTGAAGGTATTTTTATGTTAAATGTCTTTTTATAAACTTCTAGGTTGAAATAAACCTAAAACGATATCCAACTCCTTACCCAGAGGATTTAAAGAATATGGTAAAATCTGTTCAAAATCTGGTGGGTAAGCCAAGCCACGGAGTGCGTGTTGAGAATTCAAATCCAACTGCTAACACGGAGCAAACTGTGAAAGAAAAATATGAACACAAGTGGCCTGTAGCCCCAAAGGAGATTACAATGGAGGTATTTCAAGGTTATTGGTAATTGCCAGTGTGGTTTGGATTTTTCAGAATTACTAAATCATACGTGTGTTTTTATAAATGAATAGGTCTTCCTTTAAAAGCACATTTTATTTCCCAAAATATAAAAGGAGTCTCTCTACTCTTTCAAACTATGAGGGTTGCTTTTAATAAATCACAGATAAATGATACCCTCATGGCTTAAAATCATTAATACAGCTCCAAAAGTTCCAATACACACAGAAAAAAATAATTTGTTCACCCAGCTAGGCCTGGCCAGTACATGCATTATATTGTTTTCATGATATCCTTTTGGCAACCTCACACTTTGTATTAGTCATTAGAGGAGCCTAAATGAAGATGTTTTTATCCTGCAAATCTCAGTCAAACTCCAGATTAGATTTAGAGCCAAAATTTTTTTAATGTTTTTGTGTTTAGGTTACAACTTTCCTAGGGAACACTACTATAAACAAACAAAAAGGGGGGAAATAACTTTGAAATTCAGCTTTTTTCAATCTAGTCATGTGAGTTTAATTCCTATATTTTAGAATAAATTAGCTCTTCATCCTTACCAATTTGTTTGGTCTGAAAAGAATTCAACTACATGTATGCCACCTCTGTACTCTCTCATCAACTCTTCAGATAATTTGCTTATCACCTTTTTATCTTCATTAGAAACATAATTGGTATGAAAACATCTAGAAGTTTCTACACCTGTTTCTCTAAAATCTAGATTGGCAAAACTCTTTTACAAATCTGCATTTCAAAGCATCAATTTGCTGCATTGATGAAACACCAACTGTGTATTTAGCACCGTGCTAAACACTGAGAGAGAGAAGGAATATAAAATGCGTGCATTGTCCCCAACTAATTTAGGGCCTTGCCAGGTACACTTAACAAAGATGAAGTGATTAGGGAATATAGTACATGAAATATGATCACATGGTTGGTTGTGTGATGGAGAATGTAATACTCCAAGAAATTGGAGAGATAAGCAATCACTGCCAAGCAGTTAAAACGCTACTTGAAGCTGTTTCGTGTTGAACTGCATATTAGCAATTGGGGGATTATTTTAAAGTCAAGAAGAGAGGAAGGCATTCCAGGCCAAGGGGAAAGCTTGAGCATCAGTATGGTGTGCACATCTATCAGTGTGGGTACCACACCAGCCAGCCCCACAAGAGAGGTATACAGTTGGATTTGTAGGGAAGAAAATTTAAGTAAATATTCATTTGCATTGCATGTTTTCTTTTTGCTTATAAAAATCAGTATTATTTATTTTTTCTTTTTGAAATGTTACAGATATACTATAGTAGAGCAACATACTTTTCTTTAATGTCTAAGATGTTGCAATAAAATAAAAAGGCAGAAAAACAACATTTAGCAGGTACACACTAAAAACACATATACTTTGTATTTAAATCCCTTGTAATCACAGTTTAAAATCAAAACAACTGTGAGGTCATGATAATCCATAAACTGAGTAATTTTACTACAAATAAAGAGGCCTTAAAATTGCTTAATACTGGGATGGGAGAGATGAGGCAAAGAAAAGATGACTTTGGTCATGAATTTAATAACAACCTTAGTGCACTTCACAACTGAGCTCACCAGGAAGCAGCACCATGTAAGGGAAGATCACTGGCCCAGGGCCCGGTAGAATCACGCCTCCACGCTGGACTTTTGTCTGTGTGTGTGAACCTGGGCCTTCCTGAGTCTCAGAATCCACCTCTAGAAAATGAAACGGTTGGACTAGATGATCTTTTAGTCTTCTTCCCCTAAAAGATTCTTTAAAAACAAAAAGTATCAGATATACCCAGGTTTTTCATAGGCAACTATTCCCATATAAACCGAACCAAAACAACCCAAGAGTTAAAGAAATGGATGTTTCTCTGCAGTACCCAAAGACCGAAGCCTGTCGCTGTGTGGACCATAACGTTTATACTAAGGTCTCCCATCTGATCATTGCTCAGATTAGTTATCAGGCAGGACCCATTTCATTTATAATATTTTTGTCCTCAAGTATCTTCTTTCTCTGAATTAATGAAATATTTCTAAATGTGTTACATTAATGTTCCAAACTAACAGGTACTAATAAATGAAAAAACACAAAATTCTTTTTTGAATTCAAATTAACCTAAAGGTTAAGGGACAAAAGATATAAAGATAAATTTACATCAGTACATACACAGACTAGCCATTTTTAGACCTTAAAAAAAGTGTGAATTTGGTATTTTTGCCTTCCCTAATGCTCTACCACTACCTGGTTACCCGGGAATAATAATTTGAAGTATAGAAATTTAAAATTTATGGGGTTTTTGCATATTAATTTGTCATTATAAAGTTCTATTCTCATACCAATGTTGTTCATTCCACTCAATGAATGGATTTGGAATGAAGACTTAGCAGGCTAGACTGATCATGAAAAAACAAGAAACCTTAGGAAGAAAGCATGATAGAATGAAAGAAATTGGGATCACTTGGGAAACAGAAGAAATTAAAAAGGAGATTGGTGACAAAAGCAGGACTTATAGGACCCAATTTTGCATTAATATGGCTAAGGATTCAAAAAATTTGGTTAGTGATATATTCTTTTTAGAACTCTTAAGAGAGTTCACCCCTTAGAACTTCTACATGTGCTTATATTATATATATGGATGTATCGTGTTACTCTTATATGGCTTATAATTCAGTCCTGTGTTATAATGAGTTATATATCATCTCCCCAACCAGACTGTAAACTCCCAGAGATATGGGTGACATTTTGTCTTTCTTTGGTACCTCTGCAGTTCTTTGCACAGTGTCAGGCATATAAACAGCATTCAACAAACGTCTGATGAATAAATTCACTCATTTAAATTAGAAAAAAAAATCAGGGCTTACCTCAGAGATACATGTGATGCACTTTTCCCAGCACTCCACAGTGATTTAAATTTTAGGACCCCATCTTCAGATCTGAACCAAATAAAGATATTGCCATCTTGGTTAACCATTGTTTAAATGTTTACTTTCCTTGTCCTATATTATTATATCTCTCAGGATTCTTTTGTTCATCCAGCTAATGATATGAGGATTGGGGAGCTTCACCCTTCATTAGCTGACACCCCTCTGTACCCACCCAAACTTGTTCTGCTAGGGAAGGACAAAAAAGGTAACATTGTGACCCCGATGTGGAAGATATGCCACAAATGCATGTGCATGACGAATCACCAGCTGTAAATTATGATACACCCTAGCCTATAGAAATACTTTTACAATTACGTATTTCTAACATTAATCGATATGCTATCTGTTTTTCATACTTCCTTGTCTGTGTGTATAATTGTCAATGTTGAGAGCATTATAATATTTTCCCTTTACATTTCAGAATCAACTGATGAGTCTGAAGTTGACAAAACTCACTGTCTGAATAACAGTGTTTCCTCAGGCACTTACTCAGACTACTCGCCTTCCCAGGCTTCCTCAGGATCCTCTAACACCCGGGTTAAAGTGGGGTCCTTGCAGACAACAGCTAAAGAGGCAGTACATAATTCTTTGTGGGGTAACAGGTGTGTTTAGAATTCCCTCTTTTCCTTTCCCAAATGCTTATTTTCAGCAACTTTTAAAACTGAAAACGTCTTAACTTTGGGATTGTATCAGCACATGAGTACATAGAAGACAGAAGGGGCAGGTAAGCAAATGTAGTCCCCTGGGATTTCCAAGAGCACCTTGAATCCATTTCACAAAGTAACACCATTGGTTAAGGGAGAGATGGTAAGAGATTAACAACAGGTTGAGATGATAGGACAAAAAAAATTTTTTTAATCAAAATTGTTTTCCCAATACTTATTATATGTATGTAGACATTTCACCATCCAAAATGGTGTTATGAATTAAAGTAAGGGGCATTTAGAGCCCTTAGATGCCTAGTACAAAGTAAATGTTCACCAACGTTTTCATTGCTATCATCATTTTATCACCACCTGGAAACGTTAGAATATAAATAAAATTATTTGAGCTTTCCAAAATAGATCCTACTCTATAATACCTGTTTTACAGATGAAAATAACTAAAGCCACAGACCACAATAAAGTGACTCAATGAGGTAGTGTTTGCCCAGTTCTGATTCCTTTATTTTGTAACTTGTTGCTATGTGCTATGTTTTACATTACAAATAGCAAATAAAAATCATCATAAGATATAGGTAGCCAATGACTTTTATTCATTTTTTACTAGTAACATCACTACTGTTTGCAATAAATAACTTGGCAATTAATAAGTAACTTTTTCTATTCATTGATACCCATGATAATATTAACTCTTTATAAATTCATTATTTGGGATATAAACTGAGATTCATTTAGTACTTTTTTCATTGGCAAAAGCATTTAAAAGTCTTTTTCTCACTGATTAGAGATATATAATTCAATATTATTATTGTGCAAATGGTTTAGAATAAATTTAGAAAAATGATCATCTTCTAGAAATACTGTGGTTACTGGTGTGAACATGCCAATGACCAAAAGTCATATAACATAATATAATATAATTAATATAATATAATATAATATAATATAATATAATATAATACAATTCATATTCTTAAAAAAGATACATGAGTATATTCCCTATGCAATGGATTTAATGTTTTCAATACTTGGCCTTCAAATAAATTTTATTTGAAGACAGTTTGGGTTTATTAGGTATACCAAGCATTTATAGAAAAGGTACCCTCAACCAGTAGTTTGTAAATGTCCTGGATCAGAAATTCCAGGGATTAGGACCAGGTGATTCTAATTATCAAACAGGCTGCAAGGACCATTACTGAAGATTGAGTTCATTCATTCATTCATTCATTCAACAAATATATTATTAATACTTACTCTGTACCAGCCACTATGCTGAGCCTGAAGAAAAAATATATATATCTGCCCTTATGAGTTTACATTCTAGCAAAGGACACAAGATAATAATAAATATAATAGGTAAGTAAAATATATAATATGTTAGAGGTTGATGATTACTAGGAAGACATTAAAGTCAGAGCAGGGTAAAGGGTGGACATGAAATAGTAATGCCATCTTAATTATAAGTGAGGTGTGGGTGAATGATCAGTTCAACAAAGGACAGTGGCATTCTTGGCTGCTTGTTCTCTTTCTGGCAAAGACCCATTATCGTATTTCTTCTTCCCATTGTCTTCACAGGATTGCACAATCTTTCCCACAACCTCTTGATTCAAAGCCATTACTCAGCCAGCGGGAGGCTGTTCCCCCAGGGAATCTACCACAGCGTCCTGACCGGCTGCCAATGAGTGACACGTTCCCTGACAACTGGACTGATGGCTCACATTATGATAACACGGGGTTTGTTGCAGAGGAAACCACGGGCGAGAATGCCAACAGTAATCCTCTCTTAAGTTCGAAATCTAGAAACCCACCTTCTCATGGACGCAGGCCTTTGATCAGGCAGGACAGGATTGTTGGTGTTCCCCTGGAACTTGAGCAGTCTGCAAACAGACACACGCCAGAAACAGAAGTGCCTCCTTCCAATCCTTGGCAGAACTGGACCAGGACCCCTAGTCCTTTTGAAGACAGGACCGCTTTCCCTTCCAAATTAGAGACAACCCCCACCACCAGCCCGTTGCCTGAAAGGAAAGATCATATAAAAGAATCTGCTGAAATACCTAGTCCTTTTTCTCCGGGAGTACCATGGGAGTATCACGACTCCAATCCCAACAGGAGTCTTAGCAACGTCTTTTCTCAAATCCACTGCCGCCCAGAATCTTCTAAAGGCATTTCCATTAGCAAAAGCACAGAGAGGCTTTCCCCACTAATGAAAGACATCAAGTCCAACAGATTCAAAAAGTCCCAGAGTATTGATGAAATAGACATTGGTACATACAAGGTTTATAATATACCATTAGAAAACTATGCTTCTGGAAGTGATCACTTAGGAAGCCACGAACGACCAGATAAAATGTTGGGACCAGAGCATGGTATGTCCAGTATGTCTCGAAGCCAGTCCGTCCCGATGCTGGATGACGAGATGCTCACGTATGGAAGTAGTAAAGGGCCTCAGCAACAGAAAGCTTCCATGACAAAGAAAGTCTATCAGTTTGACCAAAGCTTCAACCCCCAAGGAGCAGTGGAAGTGAAAGCCGAAAAGAGGATACCGCCCCCTTTTCAACACAATTCTGAATACATGCAACAGCCCAGCAAAAGCATTGCCAAGGATTTGGTCAGTCCCAGAGCTTACAGAGGATACCCACCAATGGAGCAAATGTTTTCGTTTTCTCAGCCATCTGTTAATGAGGATGCTGTGGTGAACGCCCAGTTTGCAAGCCAAGGTGCCAGGGCGGGCTTCTTGAGAAGAGCTGACTCCCTGGTGAGCTCCGCAGACATGGCCATGTTTAGAAGGGTCAGTGAACCTCATGAGCTGCCTCTGAGTGATAGGTACGGCAGACCTCCATATAGGGGAGGTCTGGATCGCCAAAGCAGCGTTTCAGTGACTGAGTCCCAGTTCCTGAAAAGGAATGGCAGGTATGAAGATGAACACCCTTCATATCAAGAAGTGAAAAATCAGGCGGGAAGTTTTCCGATTAAAAACCTTACCCAGAGGAGGCCGTTGTCTGCAAGAAGCTACAGTACAGAGAGTTACGGTGCCTCCCAAACCAGGCCAGTTTCAGCTAGGCCTACTATGGCAGCTCTTTTGGAAAAAATACCATCTGACTATAACGTGGGTAACTATGGTGACAAGCCATCAGATAACAGTGATATAAAGACGAGGCCCACTCCTGTGAAGGGAGAGGACAGCTGTGGTAAAATGCCTGCAGACTGGAGACAACAGCTGCTTAGACATATAGAAGCTAGAAGGTTAGACAGGGTATGTTTGGCATTTCTCTGTAAGAATATCCCTTCTGCCTTTAGTTTTACTTTATTGGCATTTCTAAGTACATGTAGTGAAGCATGAACTACATGAATGAATAGATGATTAGTATTTTATTTATCTTTATATTGTGGGGAATTCATCATAATAGTTTCTCATGGATATTGTTTAATGTTCTTTGAGAGTCCATAACCTGTAGGTGAGTTATTTAACAAATCGAGCCTAAGTATTGTTAGTGAGAAAGAATTTCACTTGATCATACGAGATGGTGTTTCAATCGCTTTCTAGCCATTAAGGCAAAATGCCTCTCCTAGAGCACAAAGCCGTCCTCTAGTGACCTAAAATGTGTGATTTTTATTGAGTCCGTAAAAAATGAGTATTTTGCCCCTTTCTTCATGGACCCACTTTTATTAAAGTCAGGTCTAATTTGTTTATAAAATTTTCATATAGTTACTGCTATGGGACTACTAAAGTTATGACTCCAAATGAGCAATAATCTTCCCAACAAGAAACAGAAAAATAAAATAAGCAGAGATTGAATGCCCTCCTACACGCTATCTTATTTAATAAAAATCCTGCCATTTAGAATGTTAGTCTTTATATAGAAAGAGATGTTTAAATTCAAATCAGACTAAGACAACAGAAATAGATGACGTCTTTATGAAGACTGCAGATCAGTGTGGATGTTGCAGCCAAAACAAAAAGGGAAATTAACACCAATTCAAATAAAAATTGAGTCACAATGAAGTGTGGAATGCGTAACTATTGAGGAGTTTAAAAAAAGTGTATGAAGCCTAGAATTATTTTTTTGTCGCCTATTAATTTCTCTCTAAGAGAAATCTGGTCTTTCATTTTCTAGAACTAGGACCAGTGACCACGGTTGCTGAGTGAACTTTGTGGCTTTGGCGTAGAGGCCTCTGTGTGCTCTGCATCTACCTTAGCATCTTAAAGCTCTTTTTTTTTTTTTTTTTTTTTTTTTTGTGAAAGTAAGGCTTTTGCTCATTTTTGTAGGTTTAAAAGCTTCCATGTAAATTGGGAATCTGGGTAATAATACACCATTGGAACGTTTCACTCAATAGTTTTCTTATTTTGTTTGGCGTCATGCTAAAAGCACAGGTCACTGACTTTATTATATATATTCCTTAATACTGAATTTTGTGTTTTCAGGTGTACTCTTTTTAAATAATTATATTGTTTGTAGGTCGTGTCTACATGACAAGAAAACAATTATTTTCAGGGAAAGAGTGAACTAATACATGTGGGTGTGGGTGTTAGTTTCTCAATGTGGAAATTGGTTCTGCCTTGCCAAATATTTCATCAGAATGTCTGTTTCAAATAGGTGTGCTCAGTCCCATTGAAGGGAGCCTCATCAAAGCCTCATGACTGGCTGTCAGTGGGAGACACCTGGTCGGTTGTCACCATGCCTTACCTCAAGTTATACCCTCCATGTAGACAGATAACTTGGAGGGCGAAAATATTTGGGGCCAAATAATACAGTACAGTTTGGGAACTCTGGCCTCGTGTAGACACGACCATACGTGACAGGGTAAGACGAACTAGTCAAGAAAGGTTATAAGAAGCTTTTCGGAGCGTATGTACAGTGACTAGTAATTCGAGGCAACAGAGGAGTGAGTGGAAACAAAGCATAAAAAAAGAAAAGACAAATTCTGAACATTTGGTACCATCATTTATTTACTGGTCTCCCAACTAAATGGTTTCTCTCCTTTGATCAGAGCTACTGAAAAGTAGGTGATTCCTCTACCTGGAGTAGGAATTTGGAGGGAGGAAGAAAAGACTGTGGGAGGGGGGTTTGGATCACCAGAAGGCTGGAGGTCCTGCCTGTCCCAGGTCAGGATAAATAAAAGTAAATTCATGCATTTCCTATTGCTGTGACAGCACCTCCCTTTTTAATTAGCCTCCATGTATCCCTTGTTTTCATAATTTTCTTACTCTGTCTTTCAATTTTCAGAGTAATTTCAATGTATGTTCAATAGCTTCTCATTTAATTCTAAGACATTAAATTACCTGAGAGTATTGCTTCAAGCCATTGGATCCTAGAAGCTCTTCTTGTTTTCTCCAAGTAACATTTTTCCCCCCTCAATTGAGTCACTGAACTATTCAGGCTGTATCTCACTTAAAACTTCCCAGCTACTCATCAAGATGAATTTGGGGTTCTGGAGCACAGACTTGTCACGTAAAACTAGTTTTGACATAGCTGCGCTACTGAGCACCCTGTCCAAAGTCAGACTGCACCAGACCCATGCTGTGCTTCTTTCCCAGTGAAATTTAGTTGAGCAGTTTGAACCCTGGAAATCAAATAGTGGCCCTGGAAACTCTAAGATCTTTGTCCATTCCTCATAAAAGAAAACTGCCTAGAGGCCTGGTCATTGGATCAGCATAACAGCCCAACATAATGTTGGTGAAAGATGTCATTCGGTACTTGGAGAGCCAGCTCCAAGTACTACCCTTGATAAAAGATGCTTGTTTTCCCCCCTCGTTTAAAGCTCAAAGCTCAAGCTTGCACCACAGAGTCCCACTGTGACTGAGAGGATCTGAAACACGAACCCATGTGTCTGAGACTGCTGCCTTTCTATGGGAGCCCCTAGACTACTAGACGGGAGTGATTTTAAACCTTAAGGGATCATTCAAGGGCTAGATTGAACTGTTCGTGTCCTTTTCAATTTTGGCATAGTGACAATGAAAAAACTCTGGATGAAACAATATCAAATCCATAACAAATATGATTGGTAGATAAAGCAGACCATCAGGAGTATAATAGTCTTTCAGTTGAATTCAGTGAAACTGTGATGCTAAAATCCTCACTTTGCAAATAATGTCCTAGAGTAAAATAGCTTGTCTACTGTCAAGGTTCAATAATACTCAGTTTTTTAAAAGGATACTAAGTTAACTTCCGTAGATTTTTTTTTTTTTCAAAATAAGAGAATTACTTAAAGGATCAAATGCTGAATTATTACATTTCCAGTATATGTGGAAAGTGGAGATTGTACCGATGAAAACTATTTGATGACCAGGCATCCAAAATGTCCTAATTTTTAAATGAAGTTCTGTAGAAAAAATTAGCAACCAGACACTTGTAATAACTTTAGAAGGGTAGCCACAACTAAAATATCACCAGTTTTCTATGGTTATTTAGGTATATTATATAAATAGCATTAATAGTTCAAATCATAATTCCTTTAGTGTCATTATAAAATTTCTCCAATTTAAAAGTAATTTTTAAGAAACAAAAAAAAAGTTAGAATATTTGGATCCTCATACAACTTCTTTGACCGGTTTGACTAAATTAATCAGTAAATTCAGTCAGCCAGTGGTCAAATTGAATGAGTTTTTTGACCAGCTCTTTTTCTGAGTGACTGTAATTAAGCCTATAGACTGATGGGGAAAAGAAGAGGGTTTGGGCTTTCACATCGCAGTGCATTAGTTTTAAGGCAGAATTAGAAGCTAGTACTTGTCTTTTGTATGTGATGAACTCATAATGTGAAAGAGACCATGAGATTTGCAGCTGACAAAATTGGACTGACTTCACTGTTTAAATTTCTTTAATTAACTACCACAGATAAACAACATTTGTCCAAAATCACTACCATCATGATATGTGAGATAGATTTTTATGCCTTTGAGTTAGCAGCAAATGTGAAACAATGTATCTTTGCTTTTTGTCTTTTCTGTAGTTTTGGATGGTACTCATTATGTGCATAACTAACACTGTTGACTGTATGCTTCTGTCTGAACGAGTGCATGTTTTAAAAAGAAAGTTACTGTTTGCTCGCTTAAAGTTAAATGTTACAAATTTAAACATGTTCATGTAATAATCAGTTTGTTGAGCATGTGTTCACACCCTGTCACATGATTATTTCCTCTACTCAGAATGCTGCTTACAAACACAACACAGTTAACCTTGGCATGCTGCCCTATGGAGGTATTTCAGCAATGCATGCAGGCAGAAGCATGACTTTAAACTTGCAGACTAAGTCTAAATTTGATCTACAAGAACTACCTCTTCAGAAAGTAAGTATGGACTGCCCCACATGTGTCAGCATACCAAAGCCAATTCATGTTTGCACACTTACTGTGTTTAGGCTGTACATAGAACCCTGCTTATAGACTCTCACGGGTCCATAAAGCACAAGGGCAAATAATGTAGAGCCTGAACTCTTCTTAGATGCTAAGTGGATATTTGTAGCTACACTGATAATCAGGTTCCTGCTTTACAGCTTTGCTTTTTGGATTGAGCAGGTACACGGCTTTTTGTGTTGCTTTAAGGCTCATGTTTCATGTTATTCATTTTCTTTTTTTTTTTCTTTGTTTTCTCCATATATGTATTTTTTGAGATAGCCCTATCTACTCTTGCTGATGCCTTCTAAAGACACAGCTAGAAATTATTAATGGATTTCTGTTGATTCCTTTGGAAAAGATAGAGTTCTAAATTGGAATGGAAATTAAGTGGTCGACACTTCTAAATGCTTTTTCAGCCTATTTGCTTTGCAGGAAATATTACACAGAAGTAGAACATGAGAAACAAGTTTGTGGCTTTCTCGAACAAATTGTTATTCATCCTAGGCTAATGGAAAAGTAGCAAGTTCACATAATTTTAAAAGAAAATGTAGGCTCATTTGAAAGGGAATACACTGTAAGAGGAAACATTTCCATTGCCAGAGGAACATTTCTGCCTGTTTTATTCAGGCAAAAGTGAGAATGCACATCTTACCTGTTTAAATTGATAAATGCTTTCTGTCTTGGTTACATTTTGATGGAGACTAATGAGTCATTTTTGTACAATATGTCATTATGACTTTTTTATTAATATAGTCATTAGCCTAGCAATTTTTTATGAAAAAAAGCAATGCAAAGTGCGGATAACAGAGTGACAGTAGCCTCCAAACACTTCTCTCCTAATAAAATTAATGACCATATGGAACAAACTCCCATCCCAGCAAAATGAGGGTCAAAAGACCTCAAATTCATGTTTTATTGTCAAATTAGTCTTAATAGCAATCCCTAACTCTAGATTGTTTGCTTCCTACTGTGAGTAGTGACATAAAATCAAGGAGACATTTATATTCACAGCTTTATGATCACTTTGGAAAAAAAAAAAACCTAACTAAATTAAGAACATTTAAATGTTGTGTTTTCCTGTCCTTGGTCTCCTGTTGTAGGACCAGTGGTGTGTGGCTAACTTCCTCTCCAGGGAGAAAAGTAATGCCATGATTTGTGATGTTTGCCAATGTCAATGATATAAACATTCCCTTTACAGCCGGTTTCAAAACACTAACTTAACGTCACTGAACTCAGAATTGGGTTTGAGTACAGATGGTTCCTGTGAGCTAATACAAGTCGGCTTGAACATACCACCATCAGCAAGAGCCCAGCATTGATGGAACCTGTTCTTCGTGTTCTCTTAGGTGCCCAGGGCTCTCATCCTCTGCCCTAACAAAACCAGTTTCCAAAAGGCCTTCAAACTTATTTGCACTAAGTAATAGATGGGATATCACAATTTTAATAGGCACCTTTCCTGGAGGGCTTGACAATTAATAGAAATCATACCCTTAAACTAAAATGATGGAATTTCAAATTTCAGTAAGATGAGAGAGGTCTTGGTATGAAGGAAGCTATTGCTTGAATCCTTTGAAATTATACCATATGAATAGCTCCTTATTTTGCCTAATGTTTAACCCTATTTACTCATCAATCTATAAAATAATACAGATAGCCCTGGCCGGTTTGGCTCAGTGGTTAGAGCATCAGCCTACAGACCAAAGAAGCCAGGGTTCAGTTCCCGCTAAGGGCACGTACTTTGGTTGCAGTTTGTCCCCGGCCCTGGTTGGGGTCGTGTGGGTGGCAGCCATTCGATGTGTCTCTCTCACATCGATGTTTCTCTCTCTCTCTTCCTCCCTCTCTCCCTCCCGCACTATCTAAAGATAAATGCAAAAATGTCCTCGGGTGAGGATAAATAAATAAATAAATAAATAATAAAATAATACAGATATATTTAGTGCTGAAAAAGGCAATATACTTTGAAGTACTCTTTCTGAATGTCTAAATTATCTTCAGATACAATTTAGGTATCTGTGTATTGCTATATTAATTTTCTTATGTTGTTTGGGGTACCCTAGAGAATGAATTCATTAAAGATTACTATAGCTCTAGGATAATCTATAACAGGAATATTGCAGAATTATATTTACAGACTCTTCAACCTCTCTCAGTTGGGCACAGAGATGACCTAAAGGAATTTTCTCTGGAAGCTACATTAAACTGCACACCAAGAATAATTCAACTCCTGAAAGATTCCATCTGAAAATGAAGTATCATCAATACTGCACTGTCCACACAGAAAGAGATAGAGAGGGGGAAACAGAGAGACAGAGAAGACGGGATGGAAAGGAACGCAGGCGGGGCAGCTATTCTATTACCACCAAAAGATTGTATGACCCAAATTACCAGTGTAAGGCCTCTAAACTTTAAGCCCTTAGGCATCTGGGACAACTTTCTTACCTGGCCTCCTTTGCAGGAACTTTGTCATGTGTGGGTGCTGGGTGGTGCTTGCTCAGTTCTGAGACTACTCCAGTCTCTGCTTCCTCCCACAGATTCCAGCCTCATTCTCTGCCCCTTCCCCTTGGTGTGCAGGTACATCTGTTCTGCGGAGCTTCTGTAATTTAAAATTTTGCCTGGTTTTTGTGCCAGGCTTGCCCCTCACTCTCTTAAAGATACAGCCTCTCAGATTTTTCCTCCTTGGATCCACTGACCATTGTTGCTAACTGGTCCCGTGCTGAGGCTCAGTCCCTGAACTCTTTTCTACAGGAAAGGAGATAGACAAAAATTATTTTCCTTTGATTTACAAATACATAAATGTCAATTATAACACTTTTGCTACTTAAGATCATAAAAATTAATATCATAGTTTTACGATTTCTTTGCAGCCTCTAAATGTTTGTTAGCCATGAGAATTCCACTAAAATACAAAATAATATCAATTTATAAACGCATTTTCAGCAGATAAAATTGACAAAGCTGTTCATTCTCCCGTGGAAATCCTGGAGCTGTCTTTTTATTCATAAAATTTCTGAATGATAATACTGGCCATCTCTAGGTAGGTGCTATAGCAAATGACTCCGGGGTGTCCTGGAAAGAGTGAATGAAGTATCCTAAGGAATCTAAATTAACATTTCACTATTACAAGCTAAGCAAGGGAAATAAACTTGCAGTATACTTTTGTGCGGTGGTGCCCTCCCGAGGGAGTATTCAAGGGCTGAAATCCAGGCTCTTTTCCCATGCTCCCTGCTTGCCAAGCCTTACCTCTTGCAATTAGAAGAAAGGAGCACCTTTGCGTATTTCCTCTGTCATGCACCCAGAGAAGGGGGCCTTTTTGTGATTCCTACCCTCCTTCCCCCTTTCCATTTTGGTAATTAACAGAAAGGCACCATTTGTGTGAGCTGAGATCCTGACTCACCACATTATTTCTTTTTTAGTCTGGATTTTTTTAATTTACCAAAACATATCTAATTATTTTTTTCTCAACTTTCTTTAAACAAATTTGTAGTAAACGAATTAAAAGATATAACTATTTGTAAACGAAGATTGAAAAACTCTGTACTTGATAAAGTATTTACACAGTGAATAGTTACGTGGACAGAAAGGGAAGACTCCCAGATTTTGCTGTATTTTTAATATTTCTAATGTGTTCACATTTATTACACGCCAAGTTGAGTATTACACATTTTTTATGAATTACAAGCTAAACATAGGTTCTCTATACTATAAACAATAAATTACATTTTCTAATGTAATTTTATGGAACCTCTTAAGATATTAAAATAATGTGAATAAATACAACAAAATTAGTTTGATAAACTTAATTTCTTTTAATATTTTCATTTATTGATGATTATTCCTAAAAAAAATCAATGATACTTATGATCAGAACATTTAAGACATAAATCAGCTATTAAATTACAAAACTGTTATATTTTCTGTTTATTTATTTATTCATTCATTCATTCATTTACTCATTTATCATTGATTTACTGCCTCTCCAAAAAGCATTTAAGGCGACTTTCTATGATGTTATTAATGGTTCCATGTGCTTCTTCGGATGTGTTCTGTTGTAATTGAACTTAGCTATTGTCTTGAAATGTTATGTTATCAGAGAGAAATATAATACAGTTGACCCTGAACAACATGGGTTTGATGTGCACAGGTCTACTTATACGTGGATCTTTTTCAATAGATACTGTAAATGTATTTTCTCTTCCTTATGATGTTCTTTAACATTTTATTTACTCTAGCTTATTTTACTATATGAATACAGTATATAATACATATAACTGAAAAAAATATGTGTTAATCAACTGTGTTATCAGTAAGGCTACCAGTCAACAGTAAGCTATTAGTAACTAAATTTGGGGAGAGTTAAAGTTATATGTGGATTTTCAACTGCATGGGAGTCGGCGCCCCTAACCCCGTGTTGTTCAAGGGTCAGCTATATTGTAAAATGTCTATTCAAACTACCATTTTATTATCCAGATTAATGGTAGAATAAATATTTTGATAGAAGAAGAATAAAGAATAGACTTTATTGAGAATCTACTATGTACCTGGTACCATGAGGTACTTTTAAAATGTTTTTTCACACAACCCTAACAAAAACCCTCATAGGAAGTATTTATTTCCATTGTATAGAAGAGAAATCTGAGGCTCATGTGTCACAGAAAAGAACTCACCTGTATTCTTACTGTTTTACTGTAGTAACCCCTCACCTAGCATAGTGGCAGCTAGAATTTGAATCTTACTCTGCTTGGCACCCAAGTCCCTGCCATTTCTACTCTATGATGATGCCTTCTCAAATGTTTGTAAAACCTGACGTTTCCTTAGAACATAACTCATAATAGTTGATAAAGCTCTTTTTTATACACTATTATCTCGCATCATCTTCATAACAATTCAGAAAAGTAGAATATATTAATTTACCCAAAACATATCATGATCCAAAGTATTCCCTATGTGCTACAGATACATGCTTTCTTAGTTAGCTGAGCCTAATAAATGCTAGTAGTTACCTTGCACTTCCTGAGAACTCAGTATCACCAAGAAATATGCTTGGTAGCAGTGAAAAGCCAAAGGCTGTGAACCCAAGAAAATCATAAATTAATCATCCATGCTACTGCAGCCCCAGAGACAAGCAGGGATGGGGAAGAAATCATTGGCCTTTTCTAACTCCCCATCTGCAGGTGTTCGGCTGCCAATATAAATAGCATGGTCTCTTCTACACTGGAGCAACTGAAAATTTGTTTCCTTTTCTTTTTTATTTTTAACTTCCACAACCATATTATCCCATAGCACCTAGTGCTATTGGCTTATTAAAACAGACACTAATATAAATTATAATTTCAAGGGAAAGGATGCTGAAATTATGGAAATATATGCATTAAATAATATTTTCATAAGATTCTGCCTGGAAGAAGATGGCCTCAGTGTCTATTTTATTAGTTGATACTCATTGCACTATATTTTGAATTAGATAAATTTAAATAGATCCAAGTTTGGCATATATTTGTCTTTATAATACCTACCCTTTTTCAATAAATACGCAGGAAAAGAATAATATAACAATAATTTCAGTGGAAAGACCTTGGGTAAAATTATTTGTAATGCATGTTTTGAATCTATGGTAATGTCTTTCATGAACTATATGACAATTACTAAGCAAAACAGATCCTTGGGATCTTAAGGGATACATTCCAAGACCTTTACAATGTGCCAAGTTCTAATACCATGCTTACTTATATAATTTCTCTGACAAAATGCAGTAAGTGAATTTCCCAAGCTTTTATTGCGCCCGTCAATTAGCAGACAAGAGCGAAGCCACAGGATCAACTAAGTTCAGTTACTCTTATGTGTGAATCCTGTACATATGGATACACATATACACATATGTATGCATACTCATATACATGCTCATACATACACAGATAGATATAGAGAGACACACGCATATTCACTCACATTCATGTCTCAGTAAAATTAGAAATTACTTCTTCCAATAGACATCTATAATCATTCACAACAGTCAAGATCATAAATGTTAAATCTACAAATGTCCACAGCAGTCTTTGGGCCAGCACCTATTCAGCAAAACTTTGACTAGCATCACTGAATTTCTTAAATAATTTTTTTTAATTTTTCACTAAGTCACACTGACCATTTTCTCTATTGTTTTGAAATATCAAAGATCTACAGCTTTAGAAGCTGAGAGAATGGTGCAAGGGGATGGTTTTCCATGTCCTTTAGATTTAGTTGGTTATATGTGGTGAGAATAAGAAGAGTTATTCTCAGTCTTTTAAAGTACTAAATAAAAGGTCTCAACGGTGGTACTAAAAGTAATTGAATGAATAACTGGACCTCAATTTGGTCATTTTCTCTGAAATAATAAATTTCAACAGTGATAACTTCATTACATCTTTTTTCTATTTTCCAATTGCTCCTTTTAACCTTCTGTAGAATTTTAACAACTGAGCGACTCCATTCATACACAGTTCAGTAGCACTTTATCAAAAACACAATTTTTTCTTAATGGCTATGTTCCTTTTGGAAAAGAATGTGAACCTCCCATACAATTCACTTGTGGGTTCTCCCTTCCCAAACATTAATCAATTGTTTCCATGTTCTATTTCTGCAAATTTAAGTCACCCCTAGAGTGTCTTACCTAAAAACAAAAAAACCAGGACATTCTTGAAATTAATAAAGGAAATTGCTTTCAGACAATTTCTTTAATCTTGCTGTCTAGTGAAAGTATTTCTTTATGTGTCTGCATGTTTATGTTTCTTTTGACCATAATATAGAGAAATTGGTGTGGTTGCTGATCCTAATTTTTTTTTAAAAAGAGATTAATTTCTAAACTAATGAAGAGCCTATATCATCACGATATTAGGAATTTAGCTTAAGAGTTTTAGCCTTTTTTTTACAGTAGAAAGAATTTTGGAATTCTCAGTTGCTCTCTCTCTCTAGGAGTCATGTCTGGCCAGCTGAATCAAGTTGAGTGGAAGCAATACAGATGGGGTGATACGGAGAAAAAAAGATACCTGTGTTGAATTCTGGCCACTTCTCAAAAAATCTGTATTGCACAGACCTAGCCAGATGAACACATTTATTATCCCAATTCACTGGTAAAGAAACCAAGCCAGGAAAAACATGGGCCCGTAACGCCTACCCTGAATAATTATATTTTAACTGCTTAATTTTAATAATTTGAGTTGTCATATATTAATATCTAGAAAAATTGGGCGTGGGCATATGCAAATATATTAATCTGGAAAAGTAAAGACTAGAAAATTAATGTTTAAAGACAAACAGATGGACATTGAATAGTTATCTGGTTATTTTCAAGTAACATGTACTTGAAATGTGTTATCTATATTTGTTTTCAAAGAAATACAAGGAAATTCATCCCTAGCTAACCCAGGAGCTTCCATTCAAATACATTTTTTTTCTCTTTTTGTACGCTTTCTGATAGGCTTATGAAAAAGAAATTCACATGGCCAAAGTATAAGGAAAAAATTGAGTTAGCTCCTTACTTTTCACTATGTCCATTGGACCTTAAGAAAGCTTCATCTAGTGTCATAATAAATCCTATTTTCAAATGGTTTCAAGCAATGCTTTTTAAAAACTGCATGTAGTCAGAATTCAGATAAGGTGGTTATATAATTGTTTTCTAAAGAAGAACAACTAGGACTATTCCATATAATCAGATGAAGCCTGGCAAGCGGCCTATCTCTGCCAAGTTATAAAGAGAACAGTCTAGTCCTTCCATTCTAGATTTGGAGGGCAACACGCTCTAACCTGACTTTGTTTACCTGTAGTGATCCTTCAAAACATCTGCATAAAATGGAATAGGAAAAAAATAATAATAAAATAAAATAAAATGGAATAGGGAACACTAAACATGATATCTCACCCATAAGAATTCCCCAGGAAATCAAGTAGTTAGTACCTGTGTATCCTGTAGGTTAGGGGAAGGGAAAACCTTTGTGAAAAGTTCATTTGCTTTCAGAAGAAAAAGATCCCATTGTTCTATCCCTCCATGTTGTGTGATTACTTGCTATTACTCAGGTCAGACTATGGAGGACCCCACAAATATCTAATATTAATAAAAATAAAGACAGGGAACTATTATTTGCTAAAAATAATAAATAGTAAATCAGCAGAAATAAAATATATACATAAAGAATTTAAAGTTTAATGCATAAGTGACATGTAAATTTAGAATTAAAAGTCTAAATGTAGATTTATTTGCACTGTGATTCTAATGGTACAATATTTTTATGTTGTTGTAACTTTTCCCTCAAAGCTATCTGTAGATAATGTCATATAGTCCTATGCTAGTGTTAACACTACTTTGGATTAGTGCAAGACATATGCACCCAGAATCACTACAGCCTTATAAAATTTGTTTTAGACTATGGTTTGTAATATTGAAGTTACATACTGTGTTTATATGGTTCCAATTTATACTCTAAATGGTAATATCATACTAAAGAAACAAGCAAGTTTTAAATGTTGTGGTTTTTATCAGTTGATTAATTTTATCCTGATCTTTTTATTTGGGTACTGTAATAATCTCAACTCTAAGATTGTTATTTTAGTCGAATTTCTCACTGCTTCCAAAAAGCTGTCAATGTAGGAATTTTTACTGAGTAAAAACTGTATAATAATACTTCTAGTTCAGAATATATGTTTTTCTGCAGTTAAACAAAATTAATTTTACCATAATCATTAGGGACTCTCTTCAGAAAACTGTGATAAACTTCTATTACATCACTAAAGAATGCCATACCATTTTTGCAATAGACCCCGTCCCAGCAAAGCAACATTTTAGACAATGGACAAGAAGATGTTTCTCCTAGTGGCCAATGGAATCCTTATCCTCTTGGGAGGCGGGATGTACCTCCGGACACCATTACTAAAAAGGTAACCAATTTTAAGTTAATGGCACAAACCATGAACCTTGCTCATCCATTGTAATATGTATGTCTTAACATCCTTTCCAACTTTGTGATAAATTTAGGCTAAATACTACCTCACTATAAGAAGATTGGTTAACTATAAGTGCATTGAAAAGGATGAAAAATGAACATTGTCAAGTGCTCAGAGCTGGTAATAAATGTTTATAAACAACATTCTGCTGCCTCTCTGCAGATACTAGCACCTCTTACTCATGCCTGACACCCGTCATTGAAGGGCAAGTACAGGACATATACTCTCACTTTCTTAGCGTCAGTATAAGGGTGTAGCCAATTTGCACGAAATGAAATTTGACTACAAAAAGATCCATTCGCATTTCTAAAGTTGTAGTCATTCATTCATCCAATCATTCATTTAATAAACACTTAGTGAGCCAAACAGCACTATGTTTTGAGCAGTTGCTAAATGCTGGGGGACAAAAATGAGTAAGATATGGTGTCTTATCTCTAGGACCTTTTAGTCTAGTGAGATAGGCTGAGTGATAAGTAGGTAATTATAAGACTACATGGTAAGTTGCCATAAAGAGTGTTTTAAAAAGAACCTGTGAGCCCTGGCCGGTTTGGCTCAGCGGTTAGGTTAGAGTGTCAGCCCGCTGACCAATGAGTTGCGGGTTCGATTTCAGTCAAGGGCACGTACCTCAGTTGCAATTCATCCCCAGCCCTGGTTGGGGTTGTGCAGGAGGCAGCCACTCCATGTGTCCCTTTCACATCGGTGTTTCTCTCTCTCTCTCTTCCTCTCTCTCCCTCCCACTTTATCTGAACAAAGTGGAAAAATATCCTCGAGTGAGGATGAAAAAAAAAAAAAGAAACTGAAAAGATAATTGCAAGATATACAAGGGATTAGTATTCCAGAATATATTTTTTGAATGCCTACAAATCAGTAAGAAAAGACATACAATAGACTATTTTAAAATGGTAAAATACAAAGTGGAATGAGAAGAGTAAATGAATATTTTTAAAATTGAATTTTTTAATCAAGGAAATGCAAAAACGATGCTATCTTACACTTAGTAGATTTGGAAAAATTAAGTCTGAAAAATTTAAGTTGTTGCAAGTATAAGAGCAAGGGAAACCCTTTTGTGCTGCTTGTGGGAATAAAAAGCACAATCACCTTGGTAACAAATTATCTTATAAGACCAAACATGCACACACCCTACATTCTAACAATTTTCTTCCTGAGATATTCTAGAAAAACTCCTGTGCATGTCATTCAAGATACTTGCAATATTTAGAATAGTTGAAAAGTGTGTACATAAATTCTGTTGTTCACACAAAGGACTATTTTACAGCCATGGAAATTAGTTAACTGTAATTATGATAATGTGTATAAATTTCAAAAATGTCATTTGAGTGAAAAACAAGTTTCAGAAGATGTCACATATCAAAAATACCATATTTATAAATCTCAAAAATAAGTAAAATTAAAATATATTGTTTAGGCATGAGTGAGAAAACTACTTTTATAAGGAAATGGTTATTAAAAAATTTAGAATTACAGTTATCTCTAAAGGGGAAACTGGGGGTAGGATAAGGAAGGAAGCTGGTATTATTGGTACTGTTCTATTTCTTAAGTTGAACTATGGTGTTTCCACTCTAGTTCTTAAGTTCATTAGTGTTCTTTTTATAATTGTGCTTCATAACTTTCACATACACTATATAATCACAAACTTGCTTTATAACCTAGATGATGATTTCCCCCTTGAAGATGACTTCAGTACTTTGAATATATATATATATTAAATGTAAAATGATTTACCCCAAGTAATTGTTAACACCCTGATTTGCAGGCATTACACATGTTATTAATCTGCCTACTGAGCAATATTCAGCAGTGCAGATAATTATAATGGAGTTTGATCAGCGCTGTGAAGACAGATGCAGGGCTATGAGGGCATCTGCTGAATAAAGGAGCTAAAGAAAGCTGAGAATGAAGAGTGGTGTAAAATAAGCGGTAGTGATAAGCAGAAGTCAAATCATGCTGAGCTTTATTGTGAAGAAAATGGGAAGGGCAACATTGAACTATTTTAAACAGGGCAAAGACGTGATTAAATTTTCCTTTAAAGAGCACTGATAGCTTTTCAGAGACGGAATTGGAGAGGAGAAAGGCTAGGGGCAATTGAACCAGTTAAGAAACTTCTATTGTAACCCGAGGGAGAACAAATGGAAGCAATAGGTGGTGGAGATTCAATATATTCTTAAACGTTACACTGGACGTAGGGAGTAAGAGATAAAGGACAGTTTCAGGATTGATACCCAGGTTTCTAATTTGGGCAGGTGAGTGATGATATACACTGAGATGAGAAACACAAAAAGAGTAAGAAGTGGAAGTGGAGGAGGGAGGGCTTAAGTTTTGATATGTTGATTTGATGTGTTGTTGGGGCATCTGAGTGGCAATGGTTAGTGGATATTTACACATATTTATCTGAAATTTAGGAGAGAAATCTTAGCTGGAGATACAAACTTAGCAGTCAGCAAATTGAGCGAGGTAGATGGATGACAGAACTCCGTGGAACACCAACATTTAAGAGATATTCATAGGAAGAACAAGGAAGGAATGGTTTTTTTCAGTAGGGTTCTTTCCATTGCAATTTACAGAAAACTCAAGGGAAACAGCCTTGAACATTAAGGAAATGCTTAGCTAACATAAGAAGCAGTCACAATGTAGGGTAAGGCTCAGATTTAGTTTTTAGCTATATAATACTAAATACTTAGGTTATTTCCCTCCTCACTCTTCCATTCATACTGTTGTCTTTATCCCAAAAATTGGTTCCCCGCCCTGGCTGGTTTCGCTCAGCGGTTAGAGCTTCTGCCTGTGGTCCAGAGAGGCCCGGGTTTGGTTCCCGCTAAGGGCATGTACCTCAGTTGCAGTTTGTCCCCGGCCCTGGTTGGGTCGTGCAGGAGGCAGCCACTCGATGTGTCCCTTTCACATCAATGTTTCTCTCTCTCTCTCTCTCTCTCTCTCTCTCTCTCTCTCTCTCTCTCTCTCTCTCTCTCTTCCTCTCTCTCCCTCCCACTCTATCTGAACAAAAATGGAAAAATGTCCTTGGGTGAGGATTTAAAAAGAAACAAAACTTTTTTTTTTTTGCCAAAAATTGGTTCCCCTGATTACAGAGTAAACAGAGACGGAAACCTAAAAAACTCAAGAAAGCAGTTTCCTTTTGAAAGAAAAGACAGAATAATGGTGGAATCTGGAAGGGGATAGTGAAGATGGCAGACATCTGATCAGATTTAAAGGCTGATGGGAAGAACCCATTAGTGAAGAGGAAGTTGAACATCTCAGACAGGAAAGGAGGGAAATCTGCTTCTTTATGTGGAAGGATGAAAGGATGAAATTGATGGCAGGAAATTAAAGGAGTACCTGTCAGAGCCCAGGGCAGATCACCTGATGGAAGGAGGGAACCATATGCACACACATAGCTGCAAAGCATTAATTCAACTTTCCCATACAAGGAAAAGCCTTATTCATGTATTACTCTAGATGTAACTAAGAGGTGTTTACATTGTTCATCCATACATCCATTTTACATGAAATCTATTTTCGGAGTCCATCATCTTATATGCTATCATACCATCAGTACAAATCTTGATGATCATTGTCTAGCTTTTCTATTTGCTTTAAGAACCCCATGCAATCCTATATATTGATTAAATGTTTGTGGGCTAGAATAATTGTTTACTCTACCTGAAAACTTTATTTATACATCTTATCAAATGAGAAATAATATAATGTCTTCAAATTTTTATCATGTCTTTCATGTGTAAACTCATTTGTATATTCTTCCTACTATAATGATAAGCATTTTCTGACTACCTCATGTTATATTTTTGAGATTTTAGAACCTATAAATAGATATGTCTACCTAATACCTCACAAAGTAGAGAGAATAAAGAATGTTTAGCCCTGGCCAGTTTTGCTCAGCAGTTAGAGTGTCGGCCCGCGGACCAGAGAGTCCTGGGTTCGGTTTCCGCTAAGGGCAAGTACCTTGGTTGCTGCGGTTCGTCCCCGGCCCTGGTTGGGGTCACGTGGGTGGCAACCAGTCGATGTGTCTCTCTCACATAGATGTTTCTCTCTCTCTCTCTTCCTCCCTCTCTCCCTCCCGATCTCTCTGAAGATAAATGCAAAAGTGTCCTCGGGTGAGGATTAAAAAGAAAAAGAATGTTTAAATATTCAAATTTACTTTTTTATTATATATTAATTGAATATATCAAGTTAAAATACAGTGAGAGTTAACCTAAAGAAATTAAAATGGTAACGGGATCATTTGCCCAGGCTGCAGGATTTACCAAAATAGGTGTGAAAATTGTACTATAATTTATTGGGTTTATATTTTATTTTACAACGAATATGTTTTAATCAATGTTACTTTTGCAGTTGTCATAAAATGAGTAGTCATTAGGCGAGACAGGATAAGAGTAGAAAGTTAGAAATTGAACTGCACGTGGAATGGACCATCAGAGGAGAACAAGTGGTGAAGAAGCCTTAGCCAGCACCCCAGCTGAGTCTCTTTCTCAAAGTCTCTGCAGATTTTTTTAATCATCATCTCTGTACCTAGAGATACTACCACGATGCGACTGCTGTGATATTACTACTGTGTAGTACTAGCACTGACACTGCTGTGATCAGAAAGTACAGTGACACTGCAGAGATTCAGTGGGAAATCACAGCTCTTCGGTTGAACTAATATCGATAATACTCATGGCTATGACTAGCAGTACTCCAAGTACCACAGTAGAACAAATGTAGGCACTCCCCAAGCTGTGGATCCGGAGACTGAGACATGTAAAATAACTGGATGAAAAGTGTGTATCTATCAGAAAGGATTTTGTATCTGTCATAACCAGAGTGGCTAATCCACAGCAAAATGTTGAGGGTGTTACATCCTGACTTGTTCTTGTAATGGTGTCATAGAAGGTGGTAGTTTTAATTTTTCTCTTGTTCAGTCGGTCTCCAAAATTTCAAATTCAGATTTCCATTCATTCAAAAAGTCTGGGAATCTCTACAAGAAGAACATGTCACAACTATGTAAATTTTCCCCTGATTTCAAGGCAGGACTACTTGAGCACTTTAAAATTGCTACAACAACCTTGCAATGGCAGAAAACGACAGTGTTTTCAGGAGCGTTTGTATTTAGAGTCCTATCACATCACTGCAGCAGTCTACTGGATTATGCCATAGTCACCGTGGTAAGAACCATATGTCCCATGTATTAAATATCACTCTCTGCCAGGCACTGTGCTAAATGTTTTAATGCATTTCTTCTTCTAATCCTCACAACTGCCACATGAGGTAAGCAGTATTATTTTTATTACTTTATGAAGGAAAAGACTGAGTTTAGGTTTTCTCAGTTAGACTTAAGACTTTAGTTTAGGTTACTTGTCAAGATCACACAGGTGACTAAATATTTTATTTATTTATTTTTCTTGTTTTTCCTTTTATTGATTTTAGAGAGAGAGGAAGGGAGAGTGAGAGAGAGACAGAAACATCGATGAGAGAGAACATCGATTGGCCGCCTCCTGCATGCCCCCCACTGGGGATCGGACCCACAACCTGGGCATGTGTCCTGACCGGGAATCAAACCAGCAACCTCTTGGTGCATGGGTCGACTCTCAACCACTGAGCCACACCAGCCAGACTAAATAATTTAGATTACTCTCCTATATGTAACAGAAAAGAATATGAAGGTCATGGCATAAAATGAAAATGAAAACAAGTTTCATTTTAAAGTCAGATATTATATGATTTGGTAGAATCCTCTACAGGAATGACAAGGCTGTTTTTCCCTAATTCTGAAACGACAAACTCTTTTAAAAGTATTGAGAGTCTTAAATAGGTTAAATATCTCTGAGGAGATTTAAAATTGAAGGATACTGCTGTAAGGATATGTTACAATGTTGGAGCAGAAAACCACTGCAGCAAAAAGGCTAAAGTGACATATTAAAACAAATGAAACAAAATATTTCTCCTCTGGATAGAGTAACTAAGGGACTTTAAAATCCCAGCGATATTAAATCTAAGAATTCTTTAATGTGTAGGGCCTGGACATTCAAAGGACTCTTTTAGCATTGTCTCTTGAGCATGACATGACTCTTCTCTTCTCAAGTGGTTGTAATTCTGGGTTCAGTGCATAATGACTTGGCAATTAGAATAATAAAGATGGGTATCAAGGGTCAACATCAGGAGGGACACAGTTGAGGAGAAAGTATTAAAAATACAGCTAACTCAGCCTGGCCGGTGGGGCTCAGTGGATTGAGCATTGTCCCATGGACTGGGAGGTCCTGGTTCAATTTCTGGTCAGGGCCTATGCCTGGGTTGCGGGCTCGATCCCCAGTGGGGAGGCATGCAGGAGGCGGCCGATCAATGTTTCTATCTCTCTCTGTAAAAACAATTTTTTTTAAGTATAGCTAATTCAGTCTTGGCTCACCAACTTGCCCCTCAGGATGAATTTGCCCATGATTTTCCCACGTCTGCAATGCCGTGGCTCGTCATCTCCGAGGTATGCCCAGGAACTCCTTAGGAGAAACTAAAAGAAATTACGTGTGCTTTTTACTCATTTTCATTTTCTTTTTATTCTTTCTTCCGCAGGCCCCCAAATTGGAATTTTGCTTTTCTAGATCATATTAAGAATTGTTTTTAAACAGTATGATTATTGCTGTTTTGCAGGGGGCAGTGGGGTG
Source organism: Tadarida brasiliensis (assembly GCA_030848825.1). Lineage (NCBI taxonomy): Eukaryota > Metazoa > Chordata > Mammalia > Chiroptera > Molossidae > Tadarida > Tadarida brasiliensis. Next base: position 53,295,860 of record CM061264.1, read on the forward strand.
GGTGAAGGTGGAAGAGGGTATAGGGGGGATAACTGGTGATGGAAAAATAATATTAAAATAAATAAATATATATTTATTTATTCCTCATTTTAATTTTGGCATTTGTCATATTTTAGTATAATGCATTTTACTGTTTCTTTTTGTACATATTTAGGAAGATAAGGCCTACAATATATTTTAAAAATCTTAAGTTGTTTTGTTATTGATCATATGACCAAGTCATCAATTCTGTTTTAAAATAACTGCATCAAATTACTTCTGGGATTTATTTTTCACTTGGAAACAAAAGTCAGTCTGTTGTAGAACTTTTCAGAGAGTAAGAATAAACATGCCATTTTTAAATGAGAAGTAAATGTTTAAAGGTACTATATTAAAAATCAACTTAACCTATACATTTAGAAATTTAAATAAAAACATTTTATTGCCATGCTATAAAAAGTTATCTAAAATATAATCAAGTTTGAATCATAGAGAAGTAGTTTTCTCCAAACCTCTTGCCATTAAAAACACACACTGCTATCAGTACTGTATGTGGAAATGGAATAAAAGTAGCTAAAACTCTTGGCTTTTGTAATTCAACTGAGACTGGGGGATAGTGCTGTTGGGATCCTTACACCAAAGGTGGAGGGGAGGGTGGGTGTAGCTCATTTAGGGGAAAGTCTGAGTGGATAAGAAGGAGAAGTGAAGATTTACATATTGAAAAACGTCAGGATGGCCAAAAGTAGAATAAATATTGAGGCCATAATTGAGCAAGTCTAGATGTGGAAGAAGCAGATATGAAAATCAACTGGATAAACCTTACATGTAAAAGATAAGAGGCAGCCCTGGCCGGTTCGGCTCAGCGGTTAGAGCGTCGGCCCATGGACCCGAGAGTCCTGGGTTCGGTTCCCGCTAAGAGCACGTACCTAGGTTATGGTTCATCTCTCGCCCCGGTTGGGGTTGTGCAGGTGGCAACCAGTCACATCGACGTTTCTCTCTCTCTCTCTCTCTTCCTCCCTCTCTATCTGGAGATAAATGCAAAAGTGTCCTCGGGTGAGGATAAAAAAATAAGAAAAGATGAGGCAAAGAAATAGAAATATTTCTTATTTCCATCAGCAACCTCAAAGTCAAGAATATCTGTTGTAATTTAGAGTAAAACTGAGTTTAAAAGGATTTCTGAAACTTTACTGATGGTCAGTGCCATAAACTCTCCTTTTGTACAGAAGGAAATACAGGTAGTTAACTTTTGCTTGAGGCTTTGTATTTTTTTCCTCCCAAAGAAATACGCATAATTGCCGAAGAACCCCCAGGAGGAATGCCTTGATATTAGAAGTCCATAAGCAAATGAGAACAATCTTCTCTATCACTGTGAGTGATGCCAAGCACAATCCTGGCTTCCTGTTTTCCAATTCTCTTCCCTAAGCCTCATTTTTCACCTCTGATAGGAGCAAATTTTGCACTGGCTAGAGTAAATGTTTCCTCTGGTAGACTGGGCCATCACTGAAATTCAAAACCAGATTGGAATCCTTTATCTCAAGTCATTTTGAACTCAAACATTTTTCTAAACGTCAGGAAAAGAGATCTTTCTGAGTCAGTGTGTAGGTTGAGATCCTCTTTGCTTCCCTCATTCTCTTCCGGGCACCCCCCACTCATGTTGGTGTCACTTAGCACTTCGTATTAAGCAACATAAAGCCTGCATTGATGACCATGGTACTGGCATATTCTCCTGGGGATGCTGAGCTTCAGAAAGAAATAGCAGCCAAACGTATTCGCAGTGAGTTCTGCCCAAAAAAAACAAGAAATGAGTCAGTGAAAAAGCAGATTGATGAAGTCATACAGCTATAGATTTTTAGATTACCAAAAAAAAATCTCTTAGCATAATCTGTTGCCCCCAGAGAGACATTTTTACACAATTATCTGCAGAGTTTTTCTCTTAACCAAAAGCCACTTTTTTGGGGGGACATATGTTTTAAAAGGAGGGTGGAACAGTGGGAAGATAGCAAATGTGCTCAGATAACAAAGAACCTCTATTCCTAGCAGGACTTCGAAAACGACACTCTAGATCTACAGTAATGCAAGTCTACTTCCCTTGGAGGTGTCCAGAAATAATCTGGAACTGATTATTTGTGTGAATTGTTAGGTACCCACTCCTTAATTTTCCCATTAGGTTGAAAAAAAAAGAGTTTTAAGCAACAGTTCCCATCACACCAGTTGTCTGGGAGGTGACCGTACCCACCGTCCCAGATATCCTTCCAGGTTGGGAGGGTGTGGGAGGAGGAGAGGTAGGTAGGTGAAAATTATATCTTATGTGACTTTTGTGTTAAGAATCAATTATGGATGACATTGTTAGGCATTCACCAAACACCCATTGGAGGCTCTTTGAAATTTCTGGTGTTTATATTTAGTGACTGTATTAAAACATCCACTAATTTTCCCTAACCAACAAATATATGCCTCTGTCTCTAATAGACTAGCCTCAACATGGTCTTTATGGAATAGATAACAGTTATTATTTTAGAGCAGGATAAAAAATGAATTGCTTGTGGTTGTACAAGTTAAAATATGGAAAATAATCCAAAGAATGAGTAAAGGAATTATAAGCTAAGGGCTCAAGTCTTGTCTTAAGAATTTCAAGTTATGTTCATTTTATATTACCAGTATCAAAAAACTGTCATTCAGATTAATTAAATATACTCTTTTTAAAACATAGTTTATTGCTTGGTTATCATGCTACCTTTTCCAGTAAGTCAATGCAGCCATGCCTTTTGCTATGTATTTAAGAAATAAGAATGAATACATCCAATTAGATTCAAAGACCCCGTAATTGCCAATTATTGATATAAGAGAGAGAAGGTTAAATATATATAAAGACTTGATTGTTAAACAAAAATTAATTTCCAAAGTAAGAGTACTGGCCTGTAGGAAGTCAAAAATTTCATGAAAATGGAACCCTTCAGAGTTAGTTACATGTACTTAGTAATAATGGCTAAATCGGGAAGAAGAGTTTCAAGAAATTAATAAAATAATTTCCTCTACTTAATGATCCACTTCAAATATTTATTTCATTAATCTGAACAGCAGGGATGATGCATTTTTAATCCTATGATTTTAGTATTATTTCATTTATAGATATTTTAAAATTTACTCTATTTTATTATGTAATGAAGATTGTTCTAAAATATAATGCAGATAGGAGGTTGTGAAAATGCGAATGGAAAAATTATTCTTTAACATTAAGTTAAAGTGACAGCTAAATAAAATATTGTTTAGTTTTACATTCACTTTTTAAATTGAATTTTCTACTTAATACAACATTAATTCGTTAACTAACAAAGCACATCCCCTTATCTCCTAATACCAGAGCAACAATACAGTAGTGAAGAACTTCACTGTCATAAAATCAGGAGATTGTTCTCATCCAGACTGGCTCTAAGTTATTTCCTCTATAAAAGTGCAAACTTAAGTGGTGTCTATCAAATGACTATTAAGTCAGAGGTAGAATAAAAACTTGCTAAAGACTAAATCAATAGAAAGAGCGGCACATTAAAACTACTTATGCCATCCATTCTTGACATAGGTGTTCCTTAAACCTATTCCACCTCAGAAAATCGAGATGCCTCAATCACATTTATAATGTCTTCATTTGGGAAGAAATCTAAAAGCAAAAAAATAGTGCAGAACTAATCGGATGCAATAAAAATGTCCATGATTGAGTATGTAATTTGAAGATCTAAACCATATGACAACTGGCAGATCAAGGATTGCTGCTGAATAGAGAATGTCAAAATAGAGAATGTCAAAACAGAGAATGTCAAAATGATAAGATTCTATTTCTTGCCACTTGATTTTTATCTGACTTTACTATCTATGGTTCTTAGAAATTTTATGGGTGAAAGAAATAGTTGTCAAACTTTCATTGTTATTGTTAACATCTTCCTTTTTACTTTGTTTTAAGAATGCATAGATCAGCATCATCACAAGACAAACTATACATTGAAAAGTGTAGACTTAGTTCTAATTTCATCATTTTTGCCATTATGGATCCTCCATTTTTTCCTTTTGCTTAGTGATTTCTAATTCCATGGCTATGCATTATAAGTTGACATTTGATCATAGAAGAATGTGCTTATAGAGATTCAATAAGCCAGAAATAACTGCCTGCACCTATCAGCCAGCAGCCACCCTGAGGCATATGGTCTACAGGAAAAAGCCCTATTGCCTCACCTTTTTATCTATCATTTGAGGCACTGGAATATATGTCATCAGTATTTGACTTTTTAAAAATTTAAGATCAGCAAATATTTTGGATGCCTCCCCCTCCCAAATACTGCACTGTGCCAAATCCCCAGGACAGGAGAAAAAACATCTCCCTACCCCTTCTCTTTCAAACCTCAGAGTTCCTGTCCATGTCTTTGTTCAAGTTTGTCCTGTAATGCCTACATGGGCATCAAAACTGCCCAAACTAAATACGAACAAAACAAGAAGAACAAAGAAGCTGAATCATTTGGTTGTCCTAGTCATAAAACAGTATCTACAGTACATATTGGGCACTGAGCAGATGCTCAACATGCCCGCTCTCTTAGCATCATCACCACAACCCACATGGGTCAAGAAGTAGGGGCATGGAATTGAGGAACACAAGGTTGGAGCCCAGTGCGTCTGGTTCCACAGCCTAGTCCAACCACTTGTTATACTGCTAATATAATATATCCCACCCACCCCACCCAACAACAACAAAAAAATCAGAAAACATTATAGCATAACCCTGTTGCAATAGCAAATAACCTTCAACATCAGGAATATATTTGATATATATTTAACTAGTACTTTTTGCCACAATTTGGTATTGTTTCTTCTGTTTCGCTGTTCAAAAAGGAGACAGAAAGCCTGCCACCAGTCATATATTTAAAAAGAATTTTTAAGCCCTCTTCAACTTTTTCTTTGTGACCTACACATATCAAATATTTTAGATATTCCTAAATGGACTTGTTTTACAAGTCTTCATTTTCTTTCATCTGAAACAGTTATAGGTTCTTTATTTACCTTTATGAATCTCAGATGGAATAGAATCAGGAGCCTACCTGCAGATTCTTCTACCATATTGAATTTAGTTGCTTGTGTTAATTTTGTTCCTCAGTAATTTAGCTCATCAAGCCTCCTAATTATGTCCTCCAAGATTCCTATTGCCCCTTCCTGTTCGAAAGTATCCATTTTCCACGAAATAACCTAAATCCTGCCACTGAAACACTTGTGAAAGGAATAAAACTGCACTGAATATTGAAGCAAGCCCTGCAAAATGATAATTACACTGATACATAAAAACAAAACTATACTCTAAGCTTCAGAACAAAACATTATCTCAATGTTTTTCTTATTTCTTAAGATCTTACTTTTTGTTTCTTTTAAGCAGGAGAAAATGTGAGCCTCTGCGTTTAATGGCCTTTGAACACTTTAAACTTTGCTATTCAGTTTCCTCCTCCGGGAAGACAATGATGCATATCTTGTAGAGTGGCTCTGAAAATCAAGATTATGATGTTAAACATGTATCACAGCACCTATCATATAAATGTTTAATTAATGGTAGCTACTATAATATTTATTATTTGGGATAAAAATGTGTAAATTATGGACAAGCAAAATCTTTATTTAGCTTTGTTCCTAACAGCAGGTTGTTAATGAAACCAAGGTCATGAATTTGCATCCCTTTTGAGTTACTGGTACATGAACACAGGCTATACTCTTCACCTGGACAGTTGTCTTGAAAACATATACAGTGATGGCCATGGAGGAATCTAGGGGAGAAAATGAAGGTGAATCATGGCAACCTAAAATATTAGCCATATTAGTGAAAAGTAAGTAGTATCATCTCTACTTATGGCAGAATTTATTTTTAATTGTATATGCTGTCTCCTCTATAAAAAAAGACGATTTCTCTGCCCGACTGGTGCGGCTCAGTGGTTGAGCATCGACCCATGCACCAATAGGTCACTGGCTCGATTCCTGGTCAGGGCACATGTCCAGGCTGTGGGCCCAATCCCCATCGGGGAGCATGCAGAAGGCGGCCAATTGATGTTCTCTCTCATCGATGTTTCTATCTCTCCCTCTCCCTTCCTCTCTCTCTAAAAATCAATAAAGAATAAAAAAGACTATTTCTCAAAATCTAGAACACATCCATAATATACTTCTTGCTAACCAATAACTTGTAAAGTACAGTCTCTCTGTGTAAGACAGGGTTTAGGAAAAGAATGGAGTTCGGGTATTAGTGGATTTTCAAAAGTTGGGATATTTAGGGGTTTGCTGACCTTGAATTAGGGAAGCATGGTTACTTGAGTGAGACTGTTGCTGATTGCCTAACTCTCAGGTGCAGTTTCTAAAGCAAGCCGTCATTGATTAATTACAACAAATTTAAAACAAGTTCTAATTGGTGATTATTCATTGCTACGGCCAAAGGACAGTCAGACCTTTACTCAGCAGATAACTTTTTATTCTCATTGCCATTATCGAGTACTTACTGTGTACCAGCAATATGCTCAATGTATTACATTATCTTTTTAAATCCTCATCATATTCTGTGAAGCACTTATTATTATCTACAGTTTTCATGTGATAAGCAAAGGGCTTAGGGAACTTGCATAAGATTGCATAACTAAAGAGTGACAGCAGAGAATAAAACCCAGACTCATCTGACTCCAAAGTTATCTATACTGTCTCTATTAAATTTTTAAATTAAATGCTGGCATTTCTATAACACTTCACTCCTATAATTTTGTCATTTCAAGAATGTCATACAGAAAGAATTAAACAATATCATACAGTAACTTTTTGGAAATGACTTTTTTTTTTACTCCATACTTCTCTGCAGAGTCACTCAGGTTGTTGTGTGTATCAAAACACAACAAACTGCTGATTAGTATTCTAGGGTATGGATGTATCACAATTTTTTTAACCACTCACCCTTTGAAGGAAACCTAGATTTCCAGTTTGGGGCTACTATGAAGAAACTTACTCTAAACATTTATGGAGAGGTTTTTGTGTGAACTTAAGTCTTTCTAAGTCTCTAAGATAAATGCCCAGGAATGTAATTGCTGGATCATATGGTATTCGCCTGTTTGGTTTTTGATTTTTTAAGGAACTGCCAAATATTTTTCCAGAGTGGCTCTACCATTTTACATTTCCCCCAGCATTTGTTGTTGTCATTATGTTTTATTTTAGTCATTCTGATAAGTGTGTCGTAATATCTCATTGGGGTTTTAATTTTAATTTCTCTAATAGCTAATGATATAGAACATCTTTTCATGAGCTCAGTTGCTGCCATCTGTATGTCCTCTTTGGTGAAATATCTCTTCATGTCTTTTGACCATTATTCTAAATGAATTGTTTAATTTCTTACTGTCACGTTTTGAGTTTTTAATATATTCTAGATACTACCTTTTGTCAAATATATGTTTTGCTAATATTTTCTCGAACTCTGTAGCTTGTTTTTTCATCCTCTTAACATTTTACATTTAATTCTATTATCTGTTTTGAGTTCATTTTGATGTAAGATTAGACATAGGTCAAAGTTCATTTATTTTGCTTATGGACATCTGATTGTGCCAGCACCATTTGATGAAAAGGCTGTCTTTCATCCATTGAATTGCTTTTGCACCTTTGCCAAAAATCATTTGGTCTTTTTTCTTGTGGGTCTATTTATGTGTTCTCTGATTAATTCCATTTATCCATCTGTCTGTCCCTCTGCCAATACCACACATAATAATCTTGAAATCAGGCTGATTCTTCTTCCTTTACTCTTCTTTTTCAAAATCATGTTAACTATTCGTTTCATTGGCTTTCAATATAAAGTTTCAAATAATATTATTTATATATATAAAAAGTCTTTCTGGATTTCTGATAGGAAATTTTTTTATCCTTACCAAAGGATATTTTTCCATTGACTTTTAGATAGAGTGGGAGGGGGCAAGGGGAGAGAGAGAGAGAGACATCTCGATTGGTTGCCTCCCACACAAATCCCATGGGCCCAGGGAAGAACCTGTAACCGAGGTACGTGCTCTTGACTGGGAATCGAACCCGAGACTCTTCAGTCCACAGGCCAACGTTCTAACCACTGAGCCAAACTGGCCAGGCCTCTGATAAGAATTTTTTAAACCTGTGTATCAATTTGGAGAGAATTGACATCTTTACTGTGTTAAGCCTTCCAATCCATATGTCCATTTATTTAAATCTTTGATATCTTTCTTCAGCATTGTGTGGTTTTCAGCCTATAAATCTTGTGCAAGCTTTGTTTGATCTACACCTAAGTATTTTACTTTTTTTAAGTGACTGCATGGCATTGCATTTAAATTTCGATGTCTACATGTTAATTACTAACACACTTAAACACACTTGCTCTTGTATCCTGTGACCTTGCTGAATTTACTTGTTAGATCTAGGAAAGTTTTTGACGATTCTTTTGGATTTTTATGTAGACAATCATGTAATCTGTAAATAAGGACATTTTGTTTTTCCTTCTCTATCTATATGCCTTTTGTTTCCTTGTCTTGCTGTATTCTACTAACTAGAACTTCCAGGATTATGCTGAATGAAAGTGGTGAGTGTGGACATCTGTGCCTTGTTCTTGATCTTAGAGAAGAAGCATTCAGTTTTTTCACAGAAGTTTTAAGTTAGCTGTAAGGTTTTTGTAGATGTTCTCTATCAAGTTGAGGAAGTTCGACTCTGTTTCTATATTTCTGAGTTGTTATCACAAATGGATGCTGAATTTTGTCAAATAGATTCTGCTTCCATTTATATGATTGCTAATTTTCCTTCTGTAGCCCATTAATATGGTGCACTGCATTTGTTGATTTTCAAATCTTAAACATGCTTTGTATTACTGGAATAAACTCCACTTGGTCATAGTGAATAACTTTTTTATATATTGCTGAATTCTATTTGCCAATTTTTTTAAGCATTTTTGTATTTATATTTATAAATGGTATTGCTCTATAGTTTTCTTCTTTTTTTGTTGTTTTGTTTTTACTGTCCTTATCTGGTGTTGTTACTGAAATAATACTACTAGCTTCTTGAAATAAATTGGGATGTATACCCTCCTCTTCTATTATCTGAAAGAGTGTGTAGAACTGGTGTTCATTCTTATTTAAATATTTGGTAGAATTCTCCTGTGTAACCCTCTGTGCCTGGAGATATCTTTCCTGGGAGTTTCAAAATTACTCAATCTTGAGAGTTGCAGGGCTTTTCACATGATCTATTTCATATTGGATGAGTTATGGTAGTTTGTGCTTTTCAAAGAAGTGGCCCATTTCGTATAAGTTGTCAAATTTGTGTGTAGAGTTATTTGTAGTATTACCTTATTATCCTTATGATTTCTGCAGGATCTGTAGCGATATCCCATTCTTTATTCCTGATTTTGCTAATTTGTTTTCTTATTCTTTTTCCTTATTCAATCTTACTAGAAGTGTATCAATTTTATGATCTTTTCAAAGAACCAGCTTTTTGTTTCATTTATTTTTTTCTGTTATCATTTTCAACGTCATTGATTTCTGCTCCTATTATTTCCTTCTTTCTGCTTGCTTGAGGTTTATTTGGCTTCTGTTTTTCTAGACTCTTGAGATAGAATTTTAATTATTGATTTGAGGCAAAATGTTATTATTGCTAGGTGGAAATTGATGTTCTAGCTTCCCAGATGGTCTCTACTGATACCTCAGTGAAGGTAGTCTCATTACTAGACCATCTGATTGGGAAGGTACTGTAGAAGGATGCCTCGTTACTGCTGGTGGGAGAGTAAGTCCATGTTCCTTGTGTTCTCCAGTGAGGGTAGAAGTCTCGGCTCCCCACTTGGACTTTGCTGGCACTGTTAGGGTGGGGCTACAGTTTTTCCCCATGGTGTTTGGCTATAGTAGGACAATCACTGTCTAAGTTTTCTGTCTTGCTAGCCTGCCCCTTTCTCCTGGTCTTTTGGCTAGATAGAGTAGGCTTTTGTTGAGACTTCTCATCTGTACTTTTGGCCTTTTTGGGTTACCTGCTTCTTCAGCTCCAAGTCAGGGATTTATGATCAAAAATTAAACTCAGTGAATTCACCACCATGTTTTTACTTCGTCCCCAGGTCCCTAGTTGATGTGCTCTCTTGTGTTGACTTCCCAGAATTTTCTTATATTTGTTTATATCCAGGGTTTTTAATTTTTTCTTAATGGAGAGAATAGGGGAAAGTCTGTCTACTCAATCTACTGTGAAACAGAAGTCCTACTGCCTCAGTTTTTCAAACTTAACTTGCGTGTTAAAAAGAAGAACATGCAGAATGCATGGTGTAAATAGAAAGTGATAGGGCTTTTTGTTGTTGTTTTGCAAAATTACTGAAACTGACTCATTTCAATGAGTGCTGCTGATACCTTGAAATCAACTACTGAATTATCCTTTATAGATGATTCTGTGTTACTGAAATTGCTCCCAAACATTTTTAGAACTCATTTGGACTTAATTTTAGAGGATGATTGTGTCCATTTGCATAGATAGTCTCAGTGGCATAAATTGTCATCCTTTGAGAATATGTTTGATTTTTGGAAGGAAACCCAAATGGTTAAAGAATCAAGATGGCTAGTAAAACAGATGACCAAATTGTGTAATACACTTCTCAGTCTAACAGTCTTTTCTAAGAGAATCACGTGAAGTGTTGTTATAGTGAGAAAGTCATTTCTTTTATGTTATACAAAACCTCCCAAACACTTAAAAATGTAGCAAATCAACATTTCTTTTCTGTGGTGTTGACATTAATGTTTCCTTGGGTCTTATGGATATTGGAGTTTTTCCCTGTAAACGTAAACTTTGACAGTATGTTTTTGGGTCAACTTGAAAACGCCATATTCCATCACTATTCTCCTCAAATATGTGTTATTTTGCCCAACCTCCCCTTGAAAGTTCAAAACAAATGTCAAATGTTCTCCATTCCTTTTTATCATTCAAAACGTGTAGCACAGACTTTACAGAAACCTTTTTGTCCAAATTCCCCTTCAGTGTGAGTCAGTTTCTCATAGCCAACCCTCTGCCTGAATAAATGCCACCTCTGACATTTTCTACATTTTCATCAGTGCTTTGTTCTTCACCACGAGCATCCTGATTACCTTTCTTAAGCCTTCGTGCCAATCAAAGCTTCCTCGTCGCAGTCCTTCCACACCACAACTGTTCTTTTAGATGCCTTGTGTCCTTTATGTTTGCTTAACTTCACATGAAATTCAGTGTTAATTCTTTGCTTTCTACAGCTGTCGTTCCCCACTCACTGCCGCCCGGAGCCAAAACACAGACTGAAGGCACTGCATGTTCCCGGGAGCCCACTCTATGTTTGCCAAGCCATATAAGGACATGAGCTCCGTCGCTTCATACTCATGGAAAGATTACTCAATACAGACACCCACCTTTTTGCTTAACTATAAAGCTCTAAGTCACATACATAGGCTCTAAAGTAGATAATAGACCTAAGTCAACAAGTAGGAGTGGCCCTTTGGCAAATTAAAGAGCTGCTAACGATCTGTAATATGTTCTACCTGAACAACCTGAACCGTTTGTTCCTTTTCATGGCTCCTTTTCAATTCACTCTGATAATCACAGTCAGAGAACCTTGGTTCAAATCCTGTTCCTGCCAGCTTACCAGCTGGTAAATGTCTTGGAAAAGTTACTTAACTTCTCCAAGCCTTAGTTTTCTCCTCAGTAAAAATAAGATAACAATAATTATCTCTAATGCTGTTATAAGGATCAAAGGAGATAATATATATAAGCCTTAGCACATACTTTGGTACCTAGTGTTTGGATGGCAACTATGATTTATTAAATGCCAGTTACTGTGCCAGTCATTAAAGATGGCAAGTAGGATGGTACTTGCCCTCAAGTTCCAAATCGAAGTAAAATCCTGAGCTCAAACTATCCTATCAGAAGGAAAAAATAAAATCTAGCCCAGCCTGTGTGGCTCAGTGGTTGAGCATCGACCCATGCACCCAGGGGTCACCAGTTCGATTCCTGGTCAGGGCACATGCCCAGGTTGTGAGCCAGATCCCCAGTGGGGGGCATGCAGGAGGCGGCCAGTGGATGTTCTCGCTCATCGATGTTTCTATCTCTCTCTCCCTCTCCCTTCCTCTCTCTCTAAAATCAATAAAGAAAAAAATTTTTTAAATAAATAAATCTAAGGGCTATTACAGTTCCATAATATATAGAATTAGTTTTGCAGCCATTGAAAGACCATTACCAGGATATCCTAACCAATGAAGTGATTGTTAAGCAGTCATTATTGATTTCCTCATGCAGATTATGCGTTGTGGAACTCTAGCTATGTTCTGGATCCCTCTGAGTTTTGGGGGAGGAGGGGTGTTAAAATTATTTACTTGTCTACAGGATCACTTTGAATTAAACTTGTGGTCTTGCTCTTTCCCATTCACCCAAGTACCGACTGAAGACCCGCGAATATTATGCCAGTGGAGGTGAGAAGCAGGTATAAATGTAAAATCAATTGACCGCTCCATAGCCGAGCCAGTCAGCCTTAGTCAGCCTATACTCACCGCTCCTCTAACTCCAGGAAATCATTTTCTCTAACGAAGTCAGCATGCCAGGGAGTTCACTCAGAGTGTAGCAGCTCAAAATGTGACACTGCTTATCATGGCTTTTCTCTCCTCCCAAACAAGAGAACGTGAACATGCATGTGTAAAAGTGTTCGTGATAAGCATTCACTCCCCATGTTAGACTTCCATGTTAAGCCATACTTGACATCAAAGGCATATTCTAGATTACCCGCTCTCAGACAGAAATGGTTGCTTGGTAGGAAAGATATCAGGTTAATGACTCAGGATCTGATGCTAGAAAGGAGGTGAGAAGACAGGAGTGAACAAAGGAGCAAGGGTTTGCACCTCACCATTCAATGACGGGAGACCACTGTGAGCGTGCCCGCTCGCCTCCATAACTGCCTTGAATAATTAAGAAATGATCATTATTATTAGAGGTGCCGATGAATCTCTGAAAGCTCACCATGAGATGGTCTGCATACAGAGCTCATTTTGCAGACCTCTCCAGACCTAGTGCCTCCACAGGCTATCGATGCTCACAGGAGTTTGTCACATGATCGATTTTTAATGTGACTTGAAGATTCCAGAAACCATACTCTTGATTTTTAAATGCAGAAAATTAATAAATATTGCTTATACTCATGTGGGCAACCTCACTAAGCACTTGTGGCATAAAAGAAAGTATATCATTCAATTCTTTTTTTTTTTTTAATCCTCACCCAAAGATATTTTTCCATTTATCTTTAGACAGAGTAGGAGGGAGGAAAGGAGAGAGAAAGAGAGAGAGAGAGAAACATCGATGTGAGAGAGACGCATTGACTAGTCGCCTCCTACACAACCTTGACCAGGGTCGAGGACAAACAACAACCAAGGTACGTGCCCTTGACCAGAATCGAACCCACAACTCTTTGGTCCTCGGGCCAGTTCTCTAACCACTGAGCCAAACCGGCCAGGGCTATTGTTCAATTCTTTTTCTTCAAAACTAAGAACCAGTTTCTATCATTTTCCTCTTGATGTTACATATATTTCATCTCTCTCCCTGATATTTTTCAAAATAAAATGCCATATAAAACGTAGTTATTTTTAAGTTGTGACTTCTTTTTCTTCTTGAAATTTCTTAGACTGAATTTTGTTCCCTTAAAATGGGAGTTAAAATAAACTTTGGCAAACCACCAGATGACTACGAATGTATTTAATACAACCTTGCTCCAATATTAACATTTTCACAAACCGCAGCAGGCAGACCCTTGCTGTTTTGTCATTATCTTTTCCAGCCATGGCTGCAAGCCCAAATGATGCCACTTAACCAGAGAGATATTCTGTACGTGTTTTCTGCTTTAATCACATCCTTTCAGCACCACGAGTCTTCCATCTGACAGATTATCTTCTCCACAGGCAGGCAGCCATATCCAGACCTTGATGGGGTCCCAAAGCCTTCAGCATCGTAGCCGGGAGCAGCAGCCATATGAGGGAAATATAAACAAAGTGACCATCCAGCAGTTTCAGTCACCATTGCCTATTCAGATCCCCTCTTCACAGGCCACCCGGGGACCTCAGCCTGGACGGTGCTTAATTCAAACTAAAGGGCAAAGGAGTATGGATGGCTATCCAGAGCAGGTGAGAAGACTGTTCACAACTGATGAATTTTCAGGAAATGTGCAGCAAAGCCCAATGAATCCATGGGTTGTCTTCCCTCATGAATGTAGTCTGGGACACATCAATGCTGTCACCGTGCTGAATAGAGTGGAGCACGCTTTGTAGGGATTTTATCATTGTTTTCCGTGACTATGGACAGCAACCCATAGGAACTGATGGTTGGTAAAATGCCCATTTTATATAAGGAAAAATCAAAGGATCAGAACGGTTTTTCAGGTTTATCCTACACCCTCCCCCACCCACTCCACACTCCAGTTTAGCTCTACTGCACAGCTCTGGGATGTCACAAAGAGCTTCAGTGGCCTCTGTGTGAAAGTCAACTGTATATTCCTCTCTATCTGTGACAACATTTTTAAAAGTCCTACCTTCTGATTGTTGAATAGTGCAGAGATAAAGTTTGCTGTGAAGAAAATGATAAACAACAGTCAGAAGGAAAACATTTCTGAAATGCTCCAAAAGCTACTGATAAGTGCCATGTAGCACACGAAAATGCTGCTCTTCTGACCTGTCTGAAATTAGAATTTGCTTTTCCATTATAAGAGCCCGTTTTTCTTCCTTAGGACCAGAAAGCTGAGTAAGATCTCAACTATTGAGTTATATTAAGCTTAGAAAGTAAAACATTACGATCTTAATACTTTTATAAAATTAACTTCTCTTCTTTCATTCTTTAGATAATTAGGCAAAGCTGACTTTGCCCACTGACTTCACTAAATCCTTAATGCTCTATATAAAGGTTCCATTTTATTATTAACTCGAGACTTCACTTATTACCCACCTTATTTTCTGAACGTATTAGACAAAATTATCTTCCTTTTCTAGTTTTTCCCTTTCTATCGTCAAAAGCCATTTATTATTTAGATCCCAGATGCTCTAGACAGCGTTATTTCTTAATACCTTTCTTGAAGCTGGGATTATGTATTAATCATTCTCCAAATTATAGATATTATTAAAGATAATTTTTTTCTATCCTGCCTTGATCTAGGCCAAGTGTTGGATTTAAGGTAAAAGAAATCGGGCGCCTTTAATGAGATAATGATGTGAGGTTTTTAATTCTTCAGAGATACTAAAAAGTTAATGAAGTTTTAAATTATGCTTTACTAAAGGCATTTAAAAGGTTAAAAGTTGTTCAAATCTCCTCCCTCACAGATATTATAACCTCAACTCAGTTCTCTGACTTGGTTATTCCTAATAGCAGCTACATGTTTTCTTTTTTTTTTTTTTTTCTGAGAATCAGTGGATTTAAAAATTCACTGAGATCAATGCCCTGTATTTTCACCTACTTTGATTAGTAAGTTTAGTATGAGCATGCATTTATTCTGAAAACTCTAAATTTAATTTTTTTTTACATTATCCCTTCAATGACACATAAATTGTATAGTTTGACTAATGAGAGTATTAAGTTTTAAAGTTTACATGCTTATTCAATTTCAAACATCATGATTCAGAGATCATATTAAAGTTACTTGCAAGTGTTTGCATTCACCACTCTAAAAACGTCAGGTACTTTTCAAACCAAGAAGTATAAAATTCAACATTCAATGGTTGTGTCAAGGGAAGGTACTTAAGTATGAAAAAAGTCCTGTGCTTAGAAGAGTCCCACACTAGGTTTAATGCTCTGCTGTCACCAACTTTTATTCTTAATAATCGTTGGACAAGAAACCTTACATTTTGCACCAGGCCCCACTAATTATATAGCTGGTCTTGCTTATGCATACTATTTCATGTAATCCTCACAATAACCTTATTTCTTTTTTACACATGAATTATCCGAGGTAAAGAAAAAATAAAAAATAAAAACTTGTGAAAGATATAATTGGTCAAGCTGTCATTTTAACTCAGGTTTATCTGACAAAAAAACCAAGTTCTATGTCCCAATCTTACCATTAAATTAGCAGCATGATCTCAGATACTTGCCCGTTGTGGCCTCGGTGTTCTCTTCTGTTGAATGATATTAATGAAATCTGCTTCAGCTGCAGTTAAGAATTGTAGAACTGCCGTGTGCAGATAGAGTGTTGACTTGAACCCCCGTGAACGCTGCCGATGCTCTGAGAAACAGAAAGTACTGGGCAAATGGAAAGTTTTATTCACAAAACCACATCACCGTGTCCCTTAATCTGACCTAAAGAACTAATGCATTTCTGATCAGATTAAAATAAATTCCTCATAGCAATAAAAATATATACATTGGAAACCTATATAATTTTGTTAACTAATATCACCCCAACAAATTTAATTTTAAAAAATTTTAATGCTGCCACCTACTATATTGAATGAATTTAAATGAATGCCATTTCTTTTAACTATCCAGAGTACTTAACTTTGTTTAGCCATTAAGAAATACATAGTAAACTTGGATGTTCCTGCTCGATGATGAAACCATCTCAATTTTCAAACTACCCATCACAATAAAACAGGGCAAAATACCCAAGAATTCTAATTTAATGCACTTATTTTTACATGTTTATTTTTTCATAGACATTAAGTATCAAGTCTACTTTCAACTCCAGGATTAAACGAAATAAAATATATGGACCAGAGGATTTTATACTAAGTGAAATAAGTCAGACAGAGAAAGACAAATACCATGTGGTTTCACTTATATGTAGAATCTAAAACAAGCAAACAAACAAACAAAAACAGACTCATATAAACAGAGATCAGACTGATGGTGGGGGGTGAGGGGGATTGAGTGAAAAGGGTGAAGAGAATATAGTCAATAAAATTGTGATACGTTTTCATGGTGACAGGTGATTACTACACAGTGTGGTGATGACATTGTAAGGTATATAAATGTCGAATCATTATGTTGTACACCTAAAACTAATATAATATTGTATACCAACTATGCTTAAATTATTAAACTTTTAAAATATAAATAAATAAAATATATGGAAGTGATTTTTAAACCGTAAAGTGTTACCCAGATTCAAGGTAATTTCTATAGACTAGAAATCTGATTTCTATATCGGATGTTCTTTTTAACAAATTATCTACAACACAAAACTATGTGCATGTCACTTGAAGTTCATTATCAGGGGATTTTACTTAGAAAAGGGATTTTGACGCATAAACCATTATGATCATTGATGAACATAACAGAGGATAAGAATCAGAGTTGTATTATGTAGTAAACTAAAGAAAGCCAGAAAGTGAAGGCTTGATTCCCATCCTACATGAAAAACTTGTAGCCATTATACCCACACTATCAATGCTTCCCTTTGTTTCTCAGTCTAAATGAAGAAACTTAAAGATCTATTCAACTTATCCTCCCTTTCACAGTATAATAATACTTTATACCAGTTATTCTCAACCTTAGCTGTACATTAGAATCTGCTCAGGAGATTTAAAACACACTGACGCCTCGACCTCATCCCTACAAAAACTGATTTCATTAGTCCAGATGTGACCTCGGTAATGGAATTTTTTAAACTCTCCAGGTGATTTTATGTGTAGCCAAGATCAGAACCAATATTTAAGATATTCCATAGCTCATCAATTTACCAGCTCAATAATATATTGTCATCATTGCTATTTAAAGTAATCACTACCGCCCTGGCTGGTTTGGGTCAGCGGTTAGAGAGTCAGCCTGTGGACCAGAGAGTCCTGGGTTCGATTCCCGCTAAGGGCACGTACCTTGGTTGCAGTTTGTCCCCGGCCCCGGTTGGGGTCGTGTGGGTGGCAACCACTCGATGTGTCTCTCTCATGTCGATGCCTCTATTTCTCTTCCTCCCTCTCTCCCTCCCACTCTGTCTAAAGATAAATGCAAAAATGTCCTCAGGTGAGGATAAAAAAATAAATAAATAAATAAATAAATAAAGTAATCACTACCTTCTAGAAATTATAGATGATGATCTCACAGAGCCTCACTGCTACATCACAATCCACTCTGTCATGGGCCTCTCTAAGATAAACCCAGTATTTTGTTAGATTAACACAGACCAGAAGTATCAGTGAAGTCAAATAAGGAAAACAGATGCTGAAAGAAGCAAACCCACCACTAACTGCCGGGCTATTGCTTATATCTTCAGCCAGAAATTTCATTCATTGTTTTCAGCATCTTAATAGAAAACTGAGATGTTGATTCTCATTAAATAAGCTATTTATTGGCCTCCTAGATCTGGCCTCTTGCTAGAACACTGCATTTCCTCTTTGCTCATTCTCTGTAGTCTCAGCCTGCTTCGTGGCTGAGGTATCCTCTCCTCTTTGCATGGCCCCTGTGGGCCTTACCAGGCAGGTGGAACTCCTTCTACACGAGATGAATACTCTCTCTGACATGCTTTATGGGACACAAAAGTCGCAACACAACCTATTAGCCATACCATAATATGCCCAAGGGTAGTCTGGCTTCAGATAAGAATTTATGGTTGTTTGTCACATTTATAAAACCACAGTGTCATCTCTATTTTTTCTAATATTAAAAAATATATTGAGGCAGTCCTTTATATACTAGGCACATACGAAATTTATTTCCCTTGGATTTTTAGTGCCTTCCAGATTGACAATAATATAAAATAGATAGAGAAGGACTAGAGAGTATTCTCAACAGTTTACTTTGTAAATAAAATCTGTTGCGTGTGTTTCCTCTCAGGTTTCATAGTGGCCTGGGGAAAGCCAGAGGGCACATACCTTCTATATGTTACATTGTGCAACATAAAAATTTTACATTAGAAAGAAATAACCTAGATCTTAAATACTTTAGTCAGAAATGCACAGATAAATGGGAAAACACAAAGGTAAAATATTTAAATCACGTAAGTTCCTTTCTTCCCATTTTCTAATTAACCACTAATAACCAAAAAAGAACTGCCAGGTAAATTGGTATATCAAATAAAACTCAAATATTCCTCGGAGCTACAGCAAGTGATTATATGTTCATATCCACAGACTGTGAGCCTTATAAATACAAAACTATTATAAGCTTTCTATTATGTACCTTCTATCAGACTGTGCTAACCAGTTTTAACACATCTAGCTGAATTAAAGGAAGAGTTGTAATTGAACATATCTTTAAAATAAAAATATGGGAGAGTACTTATGGCACTTGCAGTTTCATGTAATTTAGAAACTATTCATTACTGACTCTACCATAAAAATTACATTAGCAGAGATTTTTTGCCTTTGTGTTGCAAGTGAACTGTGTAACATTTAACTATTCTATTCATTATTATGAAATATGACAGTGAATTAAGAATAGTTCCATTAAATGGCCAAGCCTAATTGATCTAGTTCCCAAAGACTCACAATATATGCTGATTAAGTCAGGAATAGGACTCGAATTTGCCTTGAACTACCTAAGAGGTAGGGCTTAAAGGGACCTCAAAAATAAAAATGGAGAGAGCATTTTGGGCATTTGCATTTGCCTATAAGCAAATTAATAGACTAAGCAAGATTGCTGGGGAAAACATTAAGCTACTTAAGAATGCAAACATTCCCATCATCTTTAAGAAATTTTCCAGTATATATTTATATAAATACAAAATATATGCTAATGTATTCCTTTAGATATTTTTTCTTAAGTCTATATTAATCTTTTTTCCTGCTAATCTCTGGTCATACTTGGTTCACCTAGTTCCATTACTTGTTTTACAACTTGCTTAAAAGTTATAAAAGTGGCCCGGCTGGAGTGGTTCAGTGGACTGAGAGGTGCTGGTTGATTCCTGGTCAGGGCACATGCCCAGGTGCAGGCTCGATCCCCAGTGGGGGACATGCAGGAGGCAGCTGATCTATGCATCAATGTTTCTGTCTCTCCCTTCCTCTAAAAAATCAATACAAACATACTTTTTTTAAAAAGTTATAAAAATGTTTTCTTTCTTTACGTAACCCAAGTGTATGCTACCACTGGGTTTTAAGTCAATCATCTGGGGTCACCCCCATCTCACTGTACAGAGATAACTAGCATTTTCACCACAGTCCCCACACACATCCCCAGCCCATGATCAGCAAGAATTCCTAAGTTTGTAATAGTTTCTCTAGGTCACTTTCATTGATGGCTTGGGTTTTGGGGGAGTAAAATAGCACAGAACACTAGACTATTGCTATGCAATGTTTGACTATCCTCTGTCACAAATAATTTCTCCATGTTCTTGGCCTCTTTCTTTTTCAGTGTTCTTTTTCTTCCAGGACCTCTAACTGCCTCCCCAGAAGCTGCTGCTAAATCCAAAACTCTTTTTACTGAGTATTTCATTTGTCCTTCGTTTCACCCTCACTCAAGCTATGGCCAAAAGTTCTCCCCTTTCTCAAACTAAAAGTCCCGCTGTTTCTAAACAACAGAATTTTCTACCTAGGAGATGAATTGTACTACTCACCTAGGAAGTGGCAGCAACTTATTTAAATACTGGAGCCATATTTTCCCCAACTGCATTTGCAGATTTTCTTTTACTCATTTAAACATCCTTTCACATTAGTCAGAATAGATGTGCATTTAAAGTAGGTAATTTACATAATTCACAATCATTTTGTTATAAGGCTTTTAATTTTTAAAAATTGCTCATCAAAATTTAGTCTTGCACACAGTAAAGAATAAATACTTACTGATGTCTGCTTGCCAGGTAATTTCAAGCTACTTTCAAATATAACTGATGCCTATAGAAATACTAAATATTTTGTCCGAATTTATACTGTCTTTTCGGTACCAAGTTAACATAGACTATTCTCAAGAACTTAAGTGAAATGTGAATCTTTTCTATGGAGATGCAGTAATGTGAAGATATTTAGCTTTGATATGTATTGGATTACCTTTTTATGTCTTTTTTACATAGTTTTGTGTGAGAATAGAAAAGAATCCTGGCCTTGGATTTAGCATCAGTGGTGGAATTAGCGGACAAGGAAATCCATTTAAACCTTCTGACAAGGTAAGAAGTGAATTTCTATTGACAATTTTAATTAGAAAAAAAAAAAAAAGATTGGAAAAAAACATTAAGTGTTGCACTGTGCTTTAATAAGCTAGCTAACTATGAAGCCAATTAGAAACGTTTTCAGCCCTGGGAAAAAGAATTCACTGCAGCGCTTGACAAATCCTAAGAATAAGAAAAATAAGTAAATGTAGGCATTCTCTTTGAAAGGAAAATTGTTTCTGACCTTTTGTTTTGTTCACAATTGTTTATATTTGTAAAAAAAAAAAAGCTATTCAGGCAATTTCTAATAAGTTGTGGGCAAATGTATACTTGTAGACTACTTATTTGGGAAAATGTTTTCTCCTAGGAACAGAATAATTAAATTACGATTCAATACCAGGGCCAGCTGACTGACATCTTTTTAATTCATCATGTTTGTAAAGTATTTCACTAACAGAACTGTAGAACTGGAAACCACAGAAAATAAATATTCTATGAGAAAATCAGAGTTAGCCATGACCGAGGAACCAGGTCCTCCCATGCTTACCCCCGCTTATCAAACCATAGGTAAAGTTTCACCACCACCACCCCCGGTTCTAACCTCTACCATGGCCTGAACATCCAGCATGCTGCCTGTGCTCACACCTGGCCTGTCTGATCCCTTGTGGACCACCTGACTTTTTATTTTAAAAAATGTATCCTGAGCCACGTCACCTGCCCTGCTACCATCACTGTTTAATACTCTCAGCTTCGAATCAATCGGTGATTATAATTTGATGATAATTGAAGCTATTTGCTTTGGATCTGATCAAATGTAATTGCGTTAAGGGACATCAGAAAACTTTAGGATGACGACGAAAGTCAGAAGTTAGCTATGAATACAACCTCCACAGGCACCCTATCTACTTATATGTCGCAACCTGGTGCACATCCTTTCCACTCGCCATTAGAAAGATAACCCACACATCAACTTCTGACCAGAAGACCTGCTTCTGAAAACACTCTGGTGTCCCTACTCTGGAAACTTCTGTAGCCTGAAACAGAGCCCTTAATCCCTTCTTTTCCTCCACTTCTCCTCAATCTCGTTTCCTACCCTTCTTTATGCCCTTCTTCCTTTCCTTTCTGGAGAAGAAGACCGGAGAGAGAGTTTGGACCAAAAAGAAGAATTATTCACACTGTACACATTAGGAAGGAAGGGACTAGAGTGAAATCCTCAGTGGCCATAGATGGGAGTTCCTTTGGTCAACTAGTTGGAGCAGCTATTTATATATAAGAATGTGTGTGAGGCAGTCCTATATATTTAAGGGAATGCCAGTTAGAAGTGTCTGTGCATAAGCATTTTTATTTTGAAATGCTGTTGAGGATAACCATCAACTTGGTAGACTTAAATATTCATGGTTTAGTAGGACCAAGTGTTTACTGAATTTTAACAAATTATTAATATATCTTAAGATAAAAAATATGAAAGTTTGAAATGATTAGAAACATATGACAGTATTTTTAAAATCCTAAATCATTATACCTTCTTCTTCTTGACTCTTATTTCTGTCCTCTATAAGTTCTCTCAATGAAAAGTTAATAACCTTATCATTCTTAAGGTAGTTGAAATTCAAAAGAAATGTTTTCTCTCCTTTCTCACCAGAGCATCCATCTTTTCACTATATTATTAGAAGTCACAGGGTAATAAATATTTTTAAATTAAGGATGAGAGATTGCTAAATTGTCAAGATGTCTAAATGCTACTGCTTTTTTGCTGTTATGTTCAACTGAAGGAGACAGTAGATGTGAGGCTTTCAAACAATTGCCTGTAATTCTTCCACTATGAGGAATCTGAACACTCTATGACTATTACTTTAATTCCTCATTTGTAACATTTTGATGACTCTAGTGAGACTGGACTATTTCCATACTTTTACCATTTGCTCTCTGGGTTAAATGCAACAGCTTGAATTGTATTCTGTATCCATCGAAAGATTTTCCCTCAAAAGCACTTTTCTTTGCTTGGTTACTCTCTAAAACATTTCACAATCTGAAAAGTGAATCTCTATTATTGCAAAATTGATTGGAATAATTAAAAGTTCCAAATCAACAAAAGACTCTCAAAAATGCTCTTAATTTATTGACCACTTTGGGTGTTATGCCAAACACATGGGAGACACTTAGATAAAAGTGTTCAGAGGATCTCCAGGCCGGTATAGCTCAGTGGATTGAGTGTGGTCCCATGGACTGAGAGGTCCCAGTTCGATTCCCGGTCAGGGCACATGCCCAAGTTGTGGTCCAAATCCCCAGTGGGGGGTATGCAGGAGGCGGCCAATCGATGTTCTCTCTCACCAATGTTTCTATCTCTCTCTCCCTCTCCCTTCCTCTCTCTCTAAAATCAATAAAGAAAAAAATTTTTTAAATAAATAAATTCAACAGATGCTACCTGAGTTGGAGATGGACACTTTGTAAGAAGTCCTAGTCATGCAAAAGCTTAAATTTAATGTGATACATATTCCTTTCCAATAAACAAGTTATGGATTAGAAATATCCTCAGAAGCACACTATGTTATTTTACTTACTGCTCATGAATGTTTGAATGTTTTATAGTGCCACTCAAAATTCTAAGTATCCATGATATCTGAATGTCTTAAAGGCATAGAGGACTTTCTCTATTAATGTAGCCTAATAGATTTGTTCCATTCTCCTCATTATGATTGATGGGAACCACTGTTTCAGCCAAATGCCAAGGATCATTGTGACATAGCATCCAAACTGACTACCTGGTATACAGCCCAATAAGGAAAGCATGAAGTTGTCATCCCAAAAGGCTGGCAGTGTGGGACTGCAGCAAAAGTGAGTGGCGCTATTCTGTCTGGCAGAAGTTCCCATTTGCATTCTGTAGTAGCATAAGATTCTTGCAGAAAACCCTTTGGGACAGCCCAAAAGTTAACTGAGACTTTAAGGAGAACTTTGAATTAAGCCAATATGGGCACTGTTTTGAGCCAGACTTTGGGAGCTTAGAACAGCATCTGATCTTTCAAGCCTAACTCCTCTTAAAGAACCCAAAGTAGTCCTAATCAAATATTGTCTCCTCTGGTTAAACAGATAAGCAGAATTATTCCGTGGTTCATATCATTGTCTGAACAATGTTTAGTAGTTGATCAACCCAATTCATTCATCATGGAGTGTATTATTTTGAGTTCATTGCCAGGTGAAAACATACTTGGAAAGAGAAAACTAGATAAAATTGGCCCTACCTGATGCTTGTCTATGCCCTCCCACTGAAGTGGATGGAAGCCACGGTTGGGTTTGTTATTACAGGAAAACATTGCTGTCAAGATGGCAAGGTGCTAAAGAGAAGTGCAAGATTTTGATCCAAAAAAATGATGATAACAATAAAAGTAACAAAAATAATAGCCTTTTATTAAGTATCTACTATATTAGGCCCTTCATATACATGAAGTTATCTGATCCTCATAACAACTTGTGTTGGTTGAGTGTTATTCCCCATTTTTCTGAGGCCCATAGGGGTTAATTAAGTTGAGCAAGGTCATGTAGTTGATCTGTGGCAGACAAGATTTGAACCCAAATTGATCTGACTCCAAATACTTTTCTCTTAATAAGTACTGTGATGCATGCCTCTATCTGCAAATGCCACTTAGCAGAAGAGCCACATGACAAATTTATACCCTATAGAGTTGAGACTAATGTGATATTCTAATATTGAAAGTATTGCAGAGCCCTCTAATTAGTCATAGTCTAGATATTTGCTTCAACAAGGCCTTGGAAGTCAGCATGTATTCTCTATTGAACCTAGATAATTAGAAGCATACTGTACACAGTGGATTGCTAAGCAATTACAAAACTTTTGGACTAAGGTATCATTACAGAGGTGATTATGCCAATGGAACAAATCACAATAATCTTTGCCTATATTTAAATGTTCATAAAATAATAGTTCCTGATTGCAAAATACCAGTAATTTACCAATATATTAATAATTTTCATGTTGTATTGGTTAACTGGATGTTGTTAGAAAGAAGAGCCTAAATGAATGGATGAGTGATACCGTGTTATGCAGTGACTTCATAAAGCAGCCCAAGACTCTGCAAATTAATGAATTTTTAATGATGCATTCACATAGTCCTTCATTCAGGGACTGATACCCCTCCTTGCCTCATTTGAGGAGGTAAGACTAAGCTCCTAGAGGTTAAATATATTAAAGAAAACTCACAGCCCCTTTCCCTATGTGCTCTAAATGTATAGCACTGAACAGTCCCATGAACAATTATCTAATCATAGGATCAAAATGAAAGCCATATTATGGATATCTGTAAAACACTTGACAGTAGGAAATATACATACTTGAGCATCTGGATCAAAGAATCACTATTTTCCACAGTTTTATCTTAAACACTCATACTCAGCAGATGCCAGAGAGCCAATCTGTGTCTCTACTGATTTGGGCAATCTGCATGCAGACGCAGAAATAATAAAAGAAACAAATTCATGCTCTCTTTTTAGATGTCTTAATTTGCCTATGGTACAGGTAAAATTCCAAGCCAAGGAAGAATATTGGAGACCTGGCAAACAGAAGATATAATCGCCAAGCCCTGGCCAGTTTGGCTCAGCAGTTAGAGTGTTGGCCCATGGACAGAAGGGTCAAGGGTTCAATTCCTAGTCAAGGGAACATACCTGGGTTACAGGTTAGATCCCCAGCCCCAGGTGGGATCGTACAGGAGGCAACCAATCAATGTGTCTCTCTCACATCAATGTTTCTCTCTCTCCCTCCCTCTCTAACTTCCACTCTATCTAACAATCAATGGAAAAATATCCTTGGGTAAGGATTAATCAAAAGACAAAACAAACAAATAAAAAATATATATATACACAAAATTGCCAATAAACTCTAAATAAATATTCTGGAATTTTATAGTTAATTGCTATATCTTATTCTACATAATTTCTAAAAGATTGACTCCAGATGCCAAACCAGCCTGCAAAGGACTTAAGCTCCTGTTCTTTAAACCCCACCTTCCACCCCTAGAAAAAACATAGGACTTTTTCTGTGTAGAGATTCATATTGCATCAAATAAAAATATTTTTATAATTAATATCAAGAAGAGAAGAAGGGTTAGAAGTGCAGAATCAAAGTATTTATTTGATACCTTTACCTGGGGATAACAATGCCCAGAGGCGTGCTTGGCATGGCAAATTGGAAAGTACACAAGAATAATTTTACAGGTTCGCTCAGCCTCATGACATTGGGTGAATCATAAACAAAAGGCTGCAAAAGGTATGCTCTTGACTTATGAAAAAGGTGCATCCCATATGTCAATTTCCTGTCGTGCATTCTCCATGGATATAAAAATCAAGAATAGCAAACAGATTTATGTAGAACACCACACAGCCTATGATTTATATTTACTACATAAATATTAAACTACATAAAACACATTTTCTTCATTTTGTACCACTACTGGACAAATATGATTTATTTTGTATATTTTTAAATTCATTTTATAATATAATTTACACATCTGTCCCATCCTTAATTCTACTTCAAGTGATCATATAATGCAAAGTGATTTGGAGAATCTATGCATTATGTGGAAGTAACACTCAGGATCAAGGAATAAATATAATACTGTTTATATACTGCCTTTTAGACTAAATTTAGAAAGGGACTGAAACAGATGGTTTTTAAAATAAATACCAAGCATAAATGATTTTACAGCACAATTGATTATTTCAGCTGCATGTTAATCGCATTGTATTTGAGGTTCAGGATGCCACTTAGTTGTTTGAAGACAGTAAAACTGAGATTTAAAAAAAATAAGACATGGTTTTTTGCCTGTTCTGTCTTAGTCTTGTATATTGATGACAAAAACGTCCTGAGTCTATCCAGAAACATTGATAGAAATGTAGTCTTCACAACCTCATATTAATAGGATTCCTACAGGAATGACCACTTACACGAACCTTTTTAAAAAGTCATGAGTGTGCTGTAGCCAACTGGACAATGTTGGTGCCTAGACATTTTCATATAAAGAAGACATGGATTTCAGCTTATGAAAGAGTATAATAAAATGCAACAACACAGGCTCGGTTCTTTAGGGTACTGGCACTGGGGCATTCATGTGAAAAAATAAGGCGATTAAAAAGTGCCATTTTAAATAACAATGACTGGGGCATTTTAATTCAGCAACATATTCAGAAAATCACTAGAACTGAGATTGCTATCACCTTGTGATAATTTGCAATAATTAGTAAAATATTTTTCAGCCCTAGTGCATAGCCTGCTATACTTACACTAGTCAGTTGCCAGAGTTATATATTATTTATGTTCTGTTTGCTGGGTCATCTTAGCTATTTAGCATGGAACAAAATAAGCAAAACCAGCAGACAGAAATTGATGTGGGAACGGATCGAGAGACTTTTTTTAAGTTTGTTGCTATTCATTGAAAAAAGTCAGACATTTCTTGCCCAGCTGGTGTGGTTCAGTGGTTGAGCGTCGACCCATGTACCAAGAGGTCGCTGGTTTGATTCCAAGTCAGGGCATATGCCCAGGTTGTGGGCCCAATCCCCAGTGGGGGGCATGCAGGAGGTGGCCAATTGATGTTCTCTCTCATTGATGTTTCTATCTCTCTCTTCCTCTCTCTCTAAAAACCAATGAAGAAAAAAAAATTTTAAGAAAAAAGTCAGACATTTCTCAATCAAAATTTGAAAGACTTAAAGTTAGTTCATATATAATACCTTATGTAATAATTAACAAGAATTAACAGGTCCACCAGTGAGAGAAAGTTCATTGCTGAGAGTCAAATAGATCTTTTGGAAGTGTGTAAAATCTTTCATACTCCATTTACAAATTTACTACCACATGCTTTAAGTGGTATGTCAGGGACCTCACAGTATTTCTAGTTTCTTGCTTGAAAATGTTATAACCAACTAGAATTCTTGGGACAACCCAAATTAATAGAACTAAAACAAAATAAAAAGGAATCGCTGCTAGGTGTCTGCCTGTGGCAATAATGTTTAACTTTTTTAAATTTACCCAGATAACATTTAGGATGCATCTCAATAATATATATGTAATAACATCATCCACTTTTTTCCATTCTGCCCCCAAGGTTGTTTTATGTTAAAAGGAGGGAGTGCATTTTATCTCTTGACTCTGGCTTCCAAGGAATCACTAGTAGGCAAAATATAGAAACGACATAGTCCTATCAGGCAAGAAGACACTGCAGAGCTTTAATTTTTTGTAGTTTGTATTTGTCTAAAGTCAGTTTCCCTGGATGCAGAGTCTGAGATGGGGATGTTTGTGCCAGCGGTTAATTGAAATGGCTCTCAGGTGAAATCTCTAAGGGACTGAGGGAAGTAGATGGAGCAGGGGAAGAAACTAAGCAAAGATGTGTGTTTAGTGGAAGCCTGGTTGTACAGGTTACCCTGGAGCGTGACGTCACTACCTTGAGGAGAGAAACAGCCTTTTGTTCTCATAACCGTCAGTCATGGCTGCAAGCCACTCCCAGGCAGGAGGGTGTAACCTTCCAAGCATTTCCCAATAAGGAGACTCCAGGCTGAGTGTAATTTTCAAGAGAAGTGTCAGATGTGAGCTGTGGGCTGCTGGATGAGAGCACCAGTCTGATAAGGGGAATCTGGGCAGGTCACCAAAAGTGTCCATAACAGTATTATAAAACAATAGATTTTTTTTTTCATCTTTCAAACTGAAAGTACTTTAGCACCAGAGATTCTGGTGTGCTTCCAGCTCTGAGAAGTGCTGCCCTGGAGCCTGAGGTCTTTCAACTGCGGCATCAAACCGCAGGGGTTGCCAAAGCAACTGAGGCTTCAGCATAGACTGTGTCAGATTGTTTTTGGCAGTGAGACCCATTTAAATCTGCTTTTAAATCCTTGTAATTTTTCTGATTAAATGTTTTTTTGTTTTTTGTTTTCTTTTTTAAAAAAGACTGTTATATTCCATTGAGTCCTAGGCACTCCAAGAAATAATCACCAGCTGAACCAAATCCTTGGGTTTTTGTAGCTAAAGAAAGTAGTTTTAAAAGCTAGACATTTGCCCAGCAAGTGTGTCTCAGTGGTTGAGCAGCGACCCATACACCAATAGGTCGCCGGTTCCATTCCTGGTCAGGGCATATGCCCAGGATGTGGGCCTGATCCCCAGTGGGGGGCATGCAGGAGGCAGCCAATCGATGTTCTCTCTCATCGATGTTTCTATCTCTCTTTTCCTCTCCCTTCTTCTCTCTCTAAAATCAATAAAGAAAAATAAATAAATAAATAAATAAATGAAAACTAGACATTAATCAGAAGGAGCAGGGGAGTTTGGAGTGAACACCCTTAGATGAAAAGAAAAAAAAAAAGCCATGTGAAAACAGATATGAGGGATCTATGACAAGTTAAAAGGAAACTCAAATAACTGCAAAACATTTTTCTCGTGTCTTTTTTCTCTTCGGGCTGTGTGAAGATATCATGAGAACTCTTAAGTTCTGTAAATTCAAACTGAAGCCCCTCCGTAAGGTCATTTGGATAAGTTGGAGGAGAGGCACAAAGAGATGAGAATAGGTTTCCAGGAAAGGCGTGGACACCAAGTTTACCTGAAGGTCCTAGAACTAGAAAGTTACACTAGTAGATTAGAACTTAGAGTAAGTTACTGTTTTAAAAAAAATGCATATATACATTCACACACCTATGTATATAAAGATCAGGTTTCTGTCTAGTGGTGAATAGGTTAGGTAACCAGATTATGTAGGGTGTTCAAAAACATGTATACACAAAAAATGTATAATTATAAAGCCAGTGTTTATTAAAATGCATTTCATTTTCAAAATGTAATAAAATCTACAGTCACCCTGTATACATTTTTGGGGGACACTCTGTATAAATAAAGATGAATCCAGAATTAGATTAAGCAGCAAGTAAATAATATCAGTTTAGGATTACTGTATAAGGTACAATGTGTTAACCATTAAATAAAACCATATTAAATCTAAAATAATCATAATTTAACTGAATATAGCTGACAACAAAACAATTTTTCACTTGAAAAACATTTTCGCACAAGTGACAAAAAAAAAAGGTTTGACTGAATTTTTCAATTCATTATTTTAAAATGTCACAGATAGTGTCAAAAAATTATACAATTGAAAGGCCTTTGAGGAAGCCTGAAGGATGATAATCAAAAAGCTGATTACTGATACTATTTTAGGAATAGCTAGGAAGGAGAATCCACAGCCACCTACAGTTACCCACTCCTGTTTTTAATAGTTTCTACTATTTTCGGCTGTGTATGAAGCTGAGACGGAAAGCTATTTGGGGCTCCAACAGAATCAGCAAACTGTTTAAAACTCAGCAATCCGACTATTCACCATCAATTAAGGTCTCATATTAAATCTGGGCTTTAAAGAATATTTCTTTTATTTTTTCCAAAGAGACAAGGAATCTGGAATTACAATATGTGAAGGAGTACAATAATTTACTTTTAAAAGAAAATATAAAAATCAAATGAAAGAAACTTTTTTTTAACTGAAGAATTCCACCAAGAAATAAACAGGAAGCAAAGTTACATTCGGTCATAATAGACAGACATCCCAGAGATGGTTCGTTGTTAAATCATGATTGGATTACTGGAGCTACTAGTTTAAAGAAATTATAAAGTAACCAATGACAATCTCAATTTAACTTCTATATTCAAATTCCCCTAAAGATAACGACCCATGATCATCAGCCTCAAACTATAAAAGATATTCTAGTTAAATGGTCATTTTAACAGGAATCACAGATAAAAGGAAATAAATTACTTATTTTATTTTATTTTTTTATCCTCACCCGAGGACATTTTTTGTTCAGATAGAGTGGGAAGGAGAGAGAGGAAGAGAGACAGAGAGAGAAACATCGACGTGAAAGGGACACATCGAGTGGCTGCCTCCCGCACGACCAACCAGGGCCGGGGACAAATCGCAACCGAGGTACATGCCCCTAGTGGGAACCGAACCCAGGTCTCTCTGGACCGCAGGCCGATGCTCTAACCACTGAGCCAAACCGGCCAGGGCAAACTGCTTATTTTTTAATGCTTGTAGCAAATTTTAAAAAATAGTATCTTTAAAAGAATACTTTCTTTTCCCTACTAAATAAACCTCTACAATGACTTAAAAGTATGGTGCCAGTCCAAAGAGCACACAGCGTGCATTTCTTCTGTTAGGGTCATCTGCATTATGTTGCCACTAAGATATTTATAATCACGTGGTAATTTTTATCGGTTTTATTAGTCTCCTTGTTGCTCCAATGCATTATTAACAAATATTTTACAAACACAACCAAGCAATTTCTATTTTATTGTTTACTTTATTTAAAAATTTGGGAGAGTTTGGAATTCCTTTAACCGTCTATGCACAAGATTTTGTGATGTGTTTAAAGGATTTGGGTCAGCCTGAGAATTTTTATTTGTATCTCTGTCTTTTGAGGCACAAATTTGCTAGGTTTCTAAAGCAATTCTCCTTGTGTTCATCTGTTACGGAGTTTACATTTCATTGTTTTGTCGGCTAACATTCAGCCACCCGTCCAAGCACCATATTCAGCTGCCAGCGTCGCTTTTTCTTCTCCCCCTCTTCCTTCCCTCTCTCTCTTCCCGCCTCTCCCTCTCTTCTCATTTCTAATGGCCCTGGAACAAATCTCTTCTCTTGCTGCATATAAATTTCTCAGTTTTTACTGTGGCAAGTTGTTCAAAGCCTAAGATTAGACACTCAGCAATTAATCTTGAAATATTGTGTCATCACACTTTTGAGCCATAGAAAGGAAAACTACTGATAATACCTTTATCCTTGATGTGTCCAGTCTTCTGATAATCACAAGGACTAAGTAGATCTAGTCTATTGTGTATATGCGGTGCTACTTGTAGTCTCCTACTAACCACAACGTAGTCTCCTACTAACCTTACTCAGTTCATGCAAAAAAATATTGTGTCACATTTTTGGCAAAAGAGGTTTCCCCTCAGAAACTATTGAGTCTGTGGCTGTGTTTGTTATTTTCATGAGTCCATTTTTTTTTTCCAGAAACACTCTTTGAACTTTCATAATTATATGAAAGCATGAAATACTATATTCTATAATATTTAACCAACGTGTTTCGAATTGTAATTGTAGTATGCAATTTTTATTTGAGATATGGCCTTCCTAAAATCCAATTTCTTAGCATCAGCTAAAGCCAGGATTTTTCAGAATTTTGAAGAAAAGCATATTTCATAAATGGAAGTTGCGGTTCCCTTAAGACAAGTTCTATTTTGGTGTCTCCACTTACAATGGCTGAGACTGTCACAGTCATTCACCTTCATCATTAGAAAGCCATATAAAGTTTCTTTCTCCTCTAAAGTTAGAATGTTAAATGTTGGCCTTGTAGACTAACTTTCTCTGTGCTTTAAAGTTTATGTCCAAAGGTGTGTAGGCTAGGTAACCAGCAAGACAAGGTCAGATCTTCACACTGTGAAAAACTTCCCATACTCACTCACTCTTTTTCAAAATTACTGGTAAAAAGTAAAACTTTTTGAAACTTCATTATCATTACCTTTGGAAAAACCATTTATGACTTGCATAAAGACTAGCTTTAAAATGGGGAAGAAATATGAAATGACAATAGGTCATGCCTATTTGTAATTCAGCCAGCCCTCTCTAGATTAACTTTGGTTCCAACCTATGAGGGTCCCTCTGTGATGCATGGGTCCATGGGGTCTGTGTCTGTCTCAAGCACACCCAGATATTGGTGTCTGAGGAGAGCAAAGACCTCCATGCCTTAGAAAGAACCGCAGCACTTATTTTATTGCTCTGTTGTGAGATGCCCTCTAGAGGTGGTGCCAAGGGAAAACCACACGCTGTCAAGCCACTAAGGAACCTGAGAGCTGGACCTCAGGTACAACACATCAGAAAAACACACTCAGTGATGCCCTAAGCCATTAATTAGATTCTAGAAGCCATTACTACAAAGAGCTGATGGTCCTGACTTGGAGCTACCAAAGGAAGTAGCCTCTGAAAATTACCAGGAAGCAGCAGAAAGCCCTCCACTGGGGACCCATGTCCACTTCTGAGAGTGAACAATAATTGGAGTCACTACCACTGAGAGGCACCACTGGAATACCACAGATGAGATAGGAGAGACTTCTCAGTCCTCTTCACAGCTCCTTCCCTAAACGAGAGATGCAAATCCTCTTATCTGTTGTTAATGCCAGAGAACAATAACAAATGGTGGCCTTTCAATACACCCCATCTTGAGAGCAAAGAAGAATTTCCTGACAATAAATCAGATATAGTTGGAGACTCAGAAACTCTCAACGTGGGCTTTTCTGGATAAAGAGACCTTGGATTATAGCTCAAATTCCAGGCTTCCAACATCATAATAACATTTATTGACCCTACCTTAAGTGCCATCCACTATTCTAAGTATTTGGTATATATTCACTCAATCTAACAAGTGAAACGTATACCATTATTATACCCATTTTACTAATGAGGATAAATTGAGTACACAAAAAAGTTAGTTAGCTTGCCTAAGGTCACCTATTTATAAATGATGAGCACAGACAGTCTAACTACAGAGTTATGCTCTTATCTACTTCTTACATTACGTGGTACACAGAAAAAATACCCCACCCAAAGATAGCCACATCCAAATTCCTAGAACCTGTGAAAATGTTACATTACATGGCAAAAGAGACTTTGCAGAGGAGATTAAGTTAAAGACTTTGAGATGAGCAGATTATTCTGGATTAACCAGATGGACTCAATCTAACCACATGAGTCCTTAAAAACAGACTCCTGGCTGCGGTCAGATGCATATCTGACCATAGAGAAAGGTTCAGAGAGATGCAGAATTGTTGGTTTTGAAGACGGAAATGGGGACCATGAGCCAAGAAATGTGGACACATCCTTGAAGCTGGAAAAGACAAGGAAACAGATTCTCCTTTAGATATTCTAGAAAATACTGTAGTCCTCCCAATACATTTGTTTTAGCCCAGTGAGACCTGTGTTGGACTTCTAACCTACAGATAATAAATTGGTGATGTTTTTAAGCCACTAAATTTGTGGTAATTTGTTACACCACCTCATTGAAAAATTGTTTTCCTCCCCTAGGCAATATAGTTTCACTGTAATCTTAGGTGTACAGATTATTTCACTAGGTTTGAATGTATTGCATGGTAGTTTGCCCCACACTTAGCATTCTACCAAATGTTACAAGGAACTGAACATATTTTAGTCCTTGCCTTGTAGAGCTACAAAACCGATCAGATGCCAGGAGTTGGATCTTTGATACACACAAGATGGCTTACTGCTGTTTGGAAGTTATGAAATGGCTTTTTCCCAAACAGCAGGAAGTTGTTGTTCTAATTTTCAGAAAGTGAATAGTCTGATACTTCTTCACCAAATTCTGTCATCAGTGCAAAGTAGTCTTTGAAGACTCAGAATAAAATGAATTCGTTGAAAGGGTGACACGTTGCTACAGTGAGCTTTTTCAAAACAGTGTCCAAGCGTTCATATTTCTCATCAGTATTCATCATGACAGAGACCACAAAATGGGTTCAAAACTATTTGGTCTCTTTCATAGCACAGTGTTTAGCTACATAAATACAGTGAAAAATCAGGGCATTGGCCTTTGCTAGCAGTCTTTGGGGAAACATTCTACCTCCACAAATCATGAATGCTAGACCATTATCAAACAGCACTCACTGCTATCTGTTTCAACTCACAGGGCAGTATGCTCGCTGATGGGATATATAGAAATTAAAAAAACAAAAAAACAAAAAAAACACTATACCAATGGTCAGAAGCAGTTTCTTATTTGATAAAGTTTATTGATTGAAAAGAAATATTAAAGCTTTAGAAAACATCAGTAAATGTTTTGGAAGACTCAGGACACCGTCAGAGCGAGCTTCAAAGCAAGTCTTCAGAACAGCAGTAGAATCCTGCAGAGCTTTGTGATGGATGAAATTAAACCTGCCACAGACAATATAGCAGGCACGTTGTGGGGTGTTGCTAGATCCTCCCAGCATTGCAGATGGGGTGACCATAATTCAGCTCCTATGGTCTGGATTCAGACAGTCATTATTAAAATTATTCCTGCACAAGGAGCTGAAGAAAGGCAATCAAAATTAACCAGGTGGACAGAATTTGGCTACTAAAGTAATAGTCAAAACAACTTAACCTCCTGCATCCAAAGATGTAGTGGCTTATTTGGGGCAATGGTGTCATTCTGCCTTTTGTACCGCAATAGCAAAGATAGGGGCTACCAGGGGGACTCGTTGCACATACAGTCTCCTGGATTGATGCAGTATGAGAGTTATATGCCTAGTGTGAAAAATACTGTAGGGTTATATTTGTTCTCACAACCAGTACCATTCACTGGTCTGTTGGATGAATCACTGTGCCTTATTCGACTGTCCTTTTCAAACAACCAGTTTTCTTTTTCCTTCTGAGTTGACCATTTGTACAACAGTTGACCAAAGTTAACTACCTATTTGAGCATCACTCCTAACAGTGCCACATTAAGGTGAAAACAAAAAATATATATGTATATGGTGTGTGTGTGTGTGTGTGTGTGTGTGTGTGTATACTTTCTTAATGATATAAGTAGCACATAATCATTGTGGAAAAACTAGAAAACACAGATAAGCAGAAGGAAATCTATACATTTATTATATATATGACATCTCCCACTACAACCACTATGAATGTTTAAGACTCTATCCTTCCAGATATTTGCCCACACAAAAATACATATAAACGTATTTCAGCCAAAATATAGGGTCGAGCAAAGGAAGATTTACAGTTGTTCATACAGAAAATAATATAATAATTAATAAATAATAAAAGAATAAACTGTGCTTTGCATACTCAACTGCAAACCTGCTCTTGCCCCACCCTGTAGTATCATCACACACATGACACTTTGCAGCCTGCTTGTTTCACTAGGCACTAGTGTGCTTCTGTATCTGCCATCTAGGACTTCATTTTGAATGACCACCTATTATTCTATTATATGGATTTATCATAAGTTATTTAATCAGTCCCCTGTTATTAGTCATATAGATGTGGTCTATAATTTTATTATTGCAAATAATACTATGCTGATGAATATATTATGAATGTATGTTGCATATTTGTCTGGCTATTTCCGTAAGTACGTTCTAGAAGTTGAATTAATAGATTAAAAGTTATGCAGTTTTCTAGGGATTTTGATGCCACTATCTGATTTCAGAACATTTTTATCACCTCAGTAGACACTTTGTACACATTGTAACTCCCCAGTTCCCTGCTCCCCAGCCTCTGGCAAACCCACCCAAATCTGCTTTCCTTTTCTATGCATTTGTCTATTCTTGACATTTCATATAAATGTAATTGTATAATACATGGCTTTTGTGACCAGCTTCTTTCACTTAGCATAATGTTTCCAAGGTTCATCCATATTGTCATAACATCATTCCTTTCTACTGCCAAATAATATTCCACTGAATAGATGTACACATTTTGTTTATTCATTCATCAATTTATTCTTCAGATCTTGTCACCATTGTGCTTAAAATACTTCAGTAGCTCCCCAAACTGGTAAGCATGTCTATTGAAGGTCCATCTTAATCTGGCCCCACTGTGCTTTGTAGCTTGATCTTCTCCCATACTCTCAGCCCCATGCACTGGCACCCTTCTACCAGCACACCAGTTATCATAGAACTACTTGCAGTTTCCTGAAGGTAACAGGCACTTTCACTATTGTAGTGGTGTCCCTGCTGTCTGGAATACCCTCCCTAACCTTATCCTTGTGGGTGCATTTTATTTGTCCTTTATGATTCAATTACCAGGTATGCCCTCCTTTCAGAAGCCCTGACACACTAAGGATAAGCTAGGTGCAATTTCTTTGAGAATCTGCTGTGCTTCTGTCATAACACTTGTCGTACTATTTTGTAATTGGTGGTTTTCTTGATTTTTCCTCCACTATATTGTGAGCTCATTGAAGCCAGAAACTGTATTCTGTATATCTCTATAACATAGCAATCAATCAAGGCCTTGCATGTGGTAGACATTCAATGAATATTTTTGTTTGTAATATATATGATCAAAAAATTTAATTTGACACTTTTATAAACTAAATCAATCTAGGGATTTTGTAACTATGTAAACATACACTTTATATTTAAAAAGCATGCTGAAGTTTTCTAATGTTTAATTTGTTCATATGTATTTTATATTAAAAATCTCAATAACATACAAAGTAACACTCATTAAAATAAACCAGTACTTATATGTAATTCTAGTAAGGTTTTTAAAGTACATATTGAATTTATAATATATCATATAGGAGACATTTTCTATGCAGAATAACTTAAGACAATTTCAGAAGCTGTACAAAATATAGTTAGTACCATATTTCAAATGATTTAAGAAAGAAATTAAGAATGTACAATGAAATTAACTTATAAATCATAAGAACACTTGAAAAACAAGATGAGCTTTTTATGCAAGTTAAAGATGTTTTTCTTAAAGTTGACTTTTGAGAGTGGTGCCTTGCTTAAAATACTATAGTAATCTTTGAAGTTTACATGTATAAACTGTTTTTAATCTTTTTCACTGTATTGTATAAGAATGAAAAGTTTTTTAAGTAGGCCTAGTTCTTGGTAATAGAATCCTAACCTCTGTTACTTCTGACTTATAGGGTATCTTTGTTACTAGGGTTCAGCCTGATGGACCAGCATCCAACTTGCTGCAGCCTGGCGATAAGATCCTTCAGGTAAGACAGACAAAAAGCAATGTATTAAAATGTCACCATTGAAACAAATATGTAACCATGTTATTAAGTTGAATGATTTGAATTAAATGATTCAAGTCATTGAGTTAAATAAGTCCTCCTTAGATTTCTTATTTGCCTTTATTGTTTTGGAGTTGAGAGACAGGTCAGAAATCAATACAGTCTGACAGAATCCTATATCCCAGTATGCAACACACGGTAGCTGTTCTGCACATTTTTGTTCCAGTGAATGATTTTATTAGATAATGTAAGAAAAATTGACTCATATAAGAATGTATGCATAGTTATCAAGTATATGTAAGAGAAATGAAGTACCCAAATAGGATATGTATGTGGCTTTAGATGAGGGAGAAGGGACTGGTCCATATTTAATTTCTCAGCAGTAAGCTTGTTACTATTTGAATGCTGCTAAACACATGGTTATATCTTGCTACCCTCTCTATTCAGATATATGAACAAAAATGTAGCTGATTTTTTAAAATATATTGTGTGATGGGAAAAGATGCTCTGCATATCAGAAGAGGGTCACTCAGTAAACACTTCAGTAAATGTTTGGTATAGCCTCATCCATTTTGCTTTATTTGCCCTTCTCTCTTAATTCACTTCCCATATATGAGATGCTTAATCATATCCTACATCATAGGGAAAGGCTCTTCAGTATTTTGACTTATGACCCCAGAAATTTCCCACTATATGACTACATGGAACTATCCAACATTGCAGATATTTGACCATTTGGAACAATTATGAAATGGTTCGACATAATTTACTGAAGACTTAGGAACACTGTAAAGACAGGACATGTAGGAAAGGAACCATCTAGTCTGATTGGCTTTGCAAACACAGTTACAAAAATGCAAAGACCCCCCTCAACTCAGCTCCAAGGAGATCTCCACTCTCCTATTTATTGAACTCTCTCAGAAAGTCCTAGAAAAGTAGAAGCCCTGTATAATTATATATATATATATATATATATATATATATATATATATATATATTTGCCTGGACATTCCATTCTCAGAAATATTTGTAACTATCAAGATCATGTAAATTCAAGTTTTCAAAAGTGATAATTCTCTGAAAAGACCTAAGGGCTACTCCAACCTGTGGTGGTCTCACCGTAGAAAACCGTCCAACAGGTCCGAGTCCATTCCATGCAGGCAGAAGAGCAAATCAGCAGTTGGTCTTTTGAATTAAAATATTGATATAAAAAAGACATAAAATATTCTAAAATTTTTCTTTATCACTTTATTATGAAAGTTCCATATTTTTGGATCTCCTAACTATATCATCGATCTTAAGCATTTATATGTCTGTGGGACTCACATTCATGATATGCAAAATAGACTGTGACTGACATATCTGAGGTCCCTCCAGCTCAAAAAATTAACTGTTTAGTAATTGTATCAATTTCCACGAAAAATGGCCCAAAATAAACTAAAAACATAACTCCAAAACACTCAGTAAATGCTCTGTTTTTTAGCAAAGGAAATAGCTGGTTTTCTTATCCACTGAATTTCAGAGAAATTATTTTGAATCTCAGAGACTGAAAAAAATGTAACTGGTTAATCTCAGATCTCTGACCTATTAGAATGCCAGGCTGGGTAGAGTAGCTTTCAATAGCTTGAAACAAGTTTGGGGAGTTGCCTTCATCTATGACAGAGATAGCAAAAGAAAGAATTTTATCTCCAGATTTGGAAAAGAAATATAAACAAATGAATATAAACATGTTATATTTATCTAGAGATAGAGATATTGAGATATTCTACAGAAGGGAAATGAGAATTAAGTTAGTGTCTAGCTGCATGATTAGAATCATCTTTTCTGTCTATGAAATTCTAGAAGAGTTATATGTGGGGACATGGGAGTTAAGTATTTCTGGTCCCTGCGAGATATACAGCAGCAGCAAAGAGCTCAGAGGAATGAAATCCTAAGGTAAGAAGTAGGAAGGAATTATAAGCCCAATCAGTTGAAAGTCAAAAACACTGCAGAAGAGCTGCATTAGGATGTCTCTTCTCTTCTCAGATGTCTATCAGGGATGTAAAATTTTAATTTTTGCTATTGAACTCATTTGCATCTAGTACAATAAAATCAAAGTCCATTTTCAGTAAAAGAAAAATGCACATAGACCTTAATGAAATAAAGTACTGTATACACAGTTTCACTCATACTAGTTGAAAAGCACAAGTGGTCAATTATACTTTCTCAAAGAAGTAAGAATGACTAATTCTAAGCTGAAATAAATGCCAAAATTACGTGCTAAGAGGGAAAAGCATATATTTTTTCTATTTGTAATACTATTGGCTCTTAGTTTAAGAACATAGGAAAAGAATGGGTTTATATCATTGAGTTATTTGTCATTTACAAGATTATTAGAATATGTCCTCACTGGAGCAAATTTATTGACAAGCCTTAATGACAATGTACAACCTGGAAAATCAAGGGAAAAGGAAACAAAAACAAAACAACAATGAATGCGCCCCCTTAAGTGGTGGCAGTTATTGGGTTTCATCTAACCTGATAGCAAATAACAAAAGAGACACGCATTTCCCATATGTCCCCTAAACTCAGAACTTATTAGATAAGAGTTATCTCTTCCTTTTCCTGTAACTCTTTTACCCACAACTTTCTTCTTACTCTGCTCTGGTATTATGAGCATGTTATTTGAATTACATGAAAATGTGTACACTAAGGGATAATGTTAATTAAAACATTTTGAGTTAATAAAACATATGCACATGATTTTTCTGTCATTTTACTATTCATCTTCCCAGAATAGACACTCTATAAAGAATGAGCTTATGCAAATGACTTTCTGTGTTTAGGAAGTCATTTTGCTTTAAGAAAACATGGCAAAGGAAAGAGCACTGAACTAGGAGAGTTGACCCCTCAGAGCCTCACTTTCTGTCAAGTTGGACTATACAAGAGTGAGAGAGAACAAGTGAAAACACATGGATCATAAGAAATATTATTAGATTGAACCATGTGAATTTGCTAATATTTGACCATTTCTGAAGTGACAATTATGTTGGTTTAACATCATAGTTTCTTTTTTCTAATGTTCTTTCTCGTGCTAAAAAGTTCAATCTAATTCGATATACATTTTACAATTCAAAATATATTTAAATATCAAAAATCTATTAATTACAGTTACTTTGTTGAAGAGATTAATAGGCTGTAAAAAAAAGAATATATTGTACTTGATAGTTAACATAATTCACAGTTACAGCCCAAAGCTCACTTGTAAGTATATCGTATTCTATTACATCACAGTAGTCAACCCCTATCCTCTCCATTTACCTGCTCCCTCTTCCCCAAACAAGAACTTGACTATGGCAGGAGAAGAGAAATCAAATAATTTATAGATAATTAATGTCATCTAGATATTACCAGTCATTGAAACAGATGTTTTCAAATATAAGATATATAAATATGATACCCAAATGAATATAATTTTGTAATCTCTTCTACCTTGCCATGATTTTAAAAGTTTTGGAATTTGTAATCCAAAATATACTCCCGGCCTATTGTTTTATCTGTAAGATACTAAAATAAGATACTCAAAGAGATGATGATTCAAACAAACCAAGAATTTTCCTTTTTTTCTAGTCTTAAAAAACTTTGGCCCTACAACTCATATGGACAATTCAAGCAACCACTCTCAACAAATAAGTCTATCAAGTTTCAGTTAGTTGTTGGTAGGTTGTTGGGCTCAGATCACATCAAGGCCAAAATCATGGAGTTTGATGGCCACCAGGCTTGTTATTACTGCTGTGTTCACAGCCACTGACAAGTCCACTCCACATCCTGATCAGTGTCTGATAAGGGGAAGTTGTGTGCCCTGGGGAAGCTCACATCAAGGAGACAAGATTAATGCATGCAGTCCCATGAAAATGAATAAAGTGCTTGATTTTGCGATGTAATAGGTGTTGTAGCAGTGTTAAAAGAAATGAGCTGATTAACATAAGAGGGTGTTCATTCCGATGCTGAGAGGGGGGCACTCATAAACAAAAGTCCAAGATGCTGCCCCCTCCTGCTCTCATCTCATCCGGTGACTTGGGGCATGAGTGGGAGAGGTGAGACCTGTGTGGCAAGGAACATGGAATTATGGAGATCTCTAAGGATGGAGGGAACAGAGAAAAGAAAGTTTACTCTTGATGGAGCGGGATTTGCTCCAGGCTTAACAGAGAGAAGCAGGGTTAGCAGGAGGAGGAATACCTGTGGGCTAGACTGGCATCTGTCTTGAGGAGCAGAGATAAGAGGCTTATGCCAGAACTGATGAGTGTGATATACAAAGAAGAGCATACTGGGGAGGGAGATCCCAGGCACACAGAAAGGGGTCCCTGGGATTTTAAAGTTTCTCATGGTGTTGGAGAATTCAAACATGGAGATGGGCTGGCATGGGGAAGGGTAGGGAGGAGATAGTGAGACATCATTTTCAAGGCTAAGAATGTGAGAAGTAAGTTTAGACTCCCCAGAAGTTTAGACTCCCCATATGCAGATATACGGTGCTATATCTGTACACAACCACCGAATCAAACCTTCCTTCTCTGGATGGAAGTTTTATACCTCTTTTAATAACCAATAGATGTGGTTGGCTGCTAATAATATTATCTTACTTAGATAAAGCATATTTATTCAACCACCTCAGTTATCAGGAACAAAAACATAAACCAGAAAAGAAACAAAATATTTCTGAGAAGCCATAATTAATGTCACAAAGTCCATGCACTAAATCTCAGGCTATTGCTCATAGACTTTATTTCATACTTGGCACCTTTTACTTAGTTTTCCAGACAACCAAGGGGAAAGCCTCTGGGTTCAGGCACATTGCCAGAAGCAAGACGTCATAGCTGACAACTTCCCTGACCAGGAAGAGGGAGAAACTTCTTCTTAAAAACAAAAATAAAATTGAAACGGTACAGCAGACTGGAGTCATTCAGTATAGAATAGTGTTTCACAGTGGCGTTCCTTAAGATATCTTATTACAAAAAAAGAGAGAGTTCCTTAGTTGAATAACTTTCTATGCCTTATTTTAGGATTTCACAATGTGCTAAGCTTATTAAGAACCTGAAAAATCTTACAAACTTATATTCCCCAACATACTTAACCATGCAACCCTCTTTCCTTCCGCAAAACACACTTGGAGATATGTTTCTTATAGAAGCAACTAACTGGGCCGACAGCTTTATCCCAGAGAGTGCTGATGTTCATAATGTTCACTACAAGTCATTAAGAGTGGGTTAGAGTACATCCATTTCTCTTAATTTTTAAAAATTTCTCCCCACAAAAGCTATAAAAAGTAAAGATTGAGAAATTTTTGTTATGGTTAATTTGAAGTGTGGGACCTTTAAAGAATAAACTTAAGGTATTAGGAAATGTCCCTAAAGCATTTCCCATCAAAGCCAAATAAGTTAACATTTTTCTATATTTGATCTTATTTGGTGATTAAAAATAAAAAATAACAGAAAGTTTGAGTGGAAAGTGGGCAAGGGGGCCCTTGAAGGGGGGTGTTTCGTGATCATTTGATTCTTATTTAGTGACCAGAGAAATCATTGCCTCTAATGATATAGTGCATTTGAGGAATAGAATTTTTTTAAAATACAATTTGATTAGAAGGCAATAAAAAATAAGTTTAAATAATCTATATGGTTTTATATGCCAAAGTCTCACTGAATATCTTTATCCATTTCATTTTGTTCATAATCTATAAAGTTCAGCATGGATTACTAAAAAAAATGAGAAATACGATGCTTTTTGCAAATCAAAACAATAACATGGTAAGTATTAAGTAAAACATGAAAACCAATAATGATAAGTTAAGTTCATTAGGCTGGCTCTAACTTCCATAATTTGGCTGAAATTAAAATAATATTAATGAAGCATCTGTTTTATCTCGTTTATATCATGCAACAAACCTGCAAGATATCTATTGTTGGCAGAGGATAAATAACTTATGTGCGCTTCCTGCATTACACAATGGTGATGCTACTGTAGCAAATTTTACTGATAGCATCAGAGTCGTCATATTTTCTATTTATTTGGAAAATATACATTAAATGCTCACTATGTACAACGCATTGTACCAAGCAATCTGAACCATGTCATGAGGAATGGAACGAAGTCCCTGCCTTTACACAGCCTAGTCCAAGAAACAGACAAGCCCAAAATCACACAGAGCAGAAGATGAAGGAGGGAGAGAGACAGGAAAGGGCTGACTATCAAACATTTAATAAAATGGACTCCTAGTCTGTCTTTTTTTAAGACCAAAACAGGCACCAACTAATCTGGCTACAAAGAGTCCTCTCAAAATGAGAGGGTGGTTTTTCAGTTATTCTTTAATTGGCAAAAGTAAATGGAATAAAGTGTAGCCCGTCAGAGAACTGCTTTGCAAACCAAGGTAGGAGATTCATTTGTCAGAGATGTTTATACAACATATTCGATAAGAAGAAAACAGGCATTCTAAAATC
Source organism: Tadarida brasiliensis (assembly GCA_030848825.1). Lineage (NCBI taxonomy): Eukaryota > Metazoa > Chordata > Mammalia > Chiroptera > Molossidae > Tadarida > Tadarida brasiliensis. Next base: position 53,340,107 of record CM061264.1, read on the forward strand.
AGAACAGATAAACAAGTAAATACCTTTATTTATTATCTGCTCTATATCTGCATTTCTCTACAAATAGTTCCAAATTCTTCCGTTTCAACTGTATCTTGTGCCTTTTTTGAGCCTGAATTCATGAAACTTTCAAGCTACAGAACATGTGTACACTTAAGACAGAGGAGAAATTCTTATCTGTGTTTTATTCTATGAAGATATTTTTAAGCTACTGTAAAAGCCACTGAGACTTCAAACTTTCTCGTATTTAAAAAATGCAATATAAAAAGTGCAATATAACTCTTTCATGTGAATTCTCTAAGACTTTGAGGCCTATAGTTCAGATTTTTGATAGAAAGAAAAAATTTTGAGTGATTTGGCATAGAATCAATATAGTATTGATTATGCAGTATACTCAGCCCTAACTATATCCCAATATTTAATGACAGTATTCTCCCAGATTAAAATTCTGAAGTGGGAACTAATTCCAAGTAGTTAATATGAAACATAATTTTAATTATCTAAGATTCCCACTGTTTCTGATAATGCCTGGCTGTCAGGATTAGACAACATGAAAGCTTGCCCTTATAGCTCTAGTTTGGTTGCTGTATTTTCAGTTGTTCCTCATCTCAAGATCTATAGGCATTCAAAGTGCCAGTTATTAATGTATCAATGTATATCTAACGTACAAAATACACGTGTGCTGGCCCTTTAAATGTTTGGCCGTTGAGTGTGACTTTAAATCAAACAAAAATCACATGTCCATGTCTCTAATCCCGTATCTTTTTTGGATTCTAAAAAGAGCCGTGCTGCCCTTATTGGATAATCTCACCAACGCTGTGGCCAAGTTTTCTCAGAGACTCGTTTTTAAGTTCAGAGCTTTGACTAATAAGGATACAACACATTCCTAGGAGAATTACAGCATCATCTGGAGAATATCTGCAGTATAAACAAACACCCATAATTTATTCACTTAACAAAACATTTACCAGAAGGAAATCAAAGATAAATCCAGGAAGGACCAAGAGGATGAAATCCAGAAACTAAGAGTGCTTTACGGTAAACTCATGAGCTGTAATTGCAAAGCTCTACTTTCTGTTAAAATAATAAACATTATTTTCATTAACCCTCAATCTTTTCATATCTAAATCATGGAAAATGGCAATCAAAGAAACACTTTGTGGCACAGATTTCAAGTGGAATTAAAATAAGGAAGGATATCTTCTAGAAATAGCAAAGACTGTAGTAAAATGGTCCTTTACATTTTCAGGTCAACTAAAGCCAGAAACCCATTAAGTACATGTTCTTGAAGGATAAAATCGCCAGAATATATTTTCTTTCCTGGACTGTTTTCTTATTAGCCTCATTTTGACTTAATAAACCATTCATTTATTTCTCATGTTTCATCACTTGCAATTTCCTCAAAATTGCACACATTATATAATAATCCATGATAGACTGTGTTAATATAAGACATATATATAGTCAAATGTGACAATGTATTTTAAAATTTTACTAATTTAGCATCTATTCTTCAACTCATCATTTGCATTAATGTAATGCATATATCCAAAATATCAAATGCATAAATGTGAAGTATATGTCTTTATTTTTTTCAAAGCACCACTGGATTTATACTCTGCAATTAATATTGCCTGGTACCAGCCTCTATTTCCTCAGCTCTTCTATTCACACGTGAAATAACCACAAAACCCCACTGGTTGAAATACTGTGATTCTTCTGGTCTTCATTTTAATTGGAAAAGCCCCACACAAATGCAGTGACATAATTCTCCAATTCCCTGTCTGAACTGTTCGACATGCATATTCATTTCAACAAACAATATAAATTCACTTTGCTCTTCTGTCCTGAGAATGGGAGAAGCGTCTCTAGAACTGAGATGCTAACTTCTTCCATTCAAACCTCTCTTTAAACTCCTTCTGTCATTGCCCACCCTGGCATCATGCCTAATAGAATGTTCCATATCAAGAAAAAGCTGAATATTAAAAATTGAATTAATTTAATGAACCTCAAACATTTATTACAACCTCAAGACATCCAGTGAAACAAGTTGTGTCAAGATAGAGATTGTTGACTACTGTGACGTAAATTCCCACCTAGCCTTAGCTGTGTGAGCTTGGATGTTTCACGTAACCTCTCTGATCTTTACATTCTCATCTTTTAAAAAGTTAGGCTTAACTAAACAAAAAACAAAAGTTCTTTCCTCTGGCATTTTGTCCTTCTATTCTCGAGGCTTAATGAAAATTATATTTCTTAATTTCAAGAAAGTAATAGTGAAGTAATATTAATAGTAAGAGCTAATATTTATTGATTGATCAGATATGGGGTGCCAGGCTCTGTCCTCTGCATTTGACATATATTAATTCATTTCATAACTTTCTAAAATTACCTGCTTTCTGATCTTTCAGACTCCTTCTGTTATTTTGAAGCTATTCCCAGGCTGTCGCTAGTTATGGTCTTTTAAATAGGCCTCTTGAGGTTCACCAAAGCTCTGGTTTAGATCCAAAACATTTAAGGGACTAGACTTACAGAGAGAGTCCTAATGTTTACTTGACTCAGTGATCTAATTTATCAATCTGTTTATTTCCTTCTGGGAAATCAGCTCTACGTGTGTGTTTCCCACTCTCATGTGTACTTACAAAGCATGAAAACTAAAAGCTGATGCTTTACAGTTATATTAAAAGCTAAGTTATACAAAGCGTCTCCCTAGCCTTGAGTCAGAAACTGAACTGGGATTCTGAACATCTTGAAGCCTGGTTCATTGGAAACAAACCCAGATTCAAGGCCAGAGTTAACCTGGCCATGCCTTCTCCCTGCTCTTTCCTCTGTGCTACCGAAAGTTAGGCTGCATTGGAGCCACAAGAAAGTAAGTACTTGATTCTCTAGGATTTCCTGTTATGCTACGAGCACTCGACCACGATCCCTTCAGGATGACTCTTCCCCTCTCTCCTCCTGCCTGATTTCTTAGGAACCAGGTTTCCTGTCCCCTCCCCTTAGTGCAATGGTTCTCATGAGAATCCCTGTCCTTTAGTTTGGCCATCCGGCTAGAGCCCGCTTTCTGCCATCCTCAAGAAGAATTAGGACCTGTTTCACCTTTCCCTCCCTCACTTCAGACAGATTTTCCTAGATGCCCAGGTCAACGGCAAACACTATCTTTCAGTTCTGCTCTGCATGTCCCAAACTGCCCGCAGCCAGATCATATTCTCCTCCCCTAGTCAGATTTCCCTCCATTCACATGCTCCCTTTAAACTTATCTTCTGAGCAGTCTCCCAGCATTTCATGTGGGCAATACCAAGCTGCAATACCACCTTACCTCTGGTGCTAATGCTGCCGCTCTGACCTCCTTCCTGAACTCCAATCTCTTTTTTCTTCTTTTAATCCGTACCTGAGGATATTTTCTATTTATCTTCAGATAGAGTGGAGGGGAGAGAGAGAGAGAGAGAGAGAGAGAGAGAGAGAGAGAGAGAGAGAGAGAGAGAGACATCAACTGGTTTAGTTGCCTCCTGCACGACCCCAACCAAGGCTGGGGACCCAACCACAACCAAGGAACATGCCCTTGACCAGAATCGAACCACTGAGCCAAACCGGCCAGGGCTGAACTCCACTCTCTTATTTCTAGATATATGATCAACATTTCCATTGCATGTATCACCAACACCACAAACTCCATTGTCTTCCGAACTAAGCTTTGCTGTTCTGCGGGGGTTTCCATTTTCTGTTTAGGGCATCACAATTTGATTCTTGTTTGTTTCTTATTTCCTTGTTCAATCAGGTGCCAAATTTATAGATTCTGCCCTAAAAGCTTTCTCCTTATTAATCTGTTTCCTCTCAAGTCTCCTGGCGCTGCCCTAGCAGATAGTCTACTTTAGAGAGAGAAGTCTCACAAATGACTCCAGCAACTCAATTAAGCTAGAGTTAAAACCGTAAGAATGAGAGAGTCAGCATTTCTGTAGATTCTAATTTAGGACTAAATGTTATTTCTACTAGTCTTTTTGAAATAAGTTACATTAAATTTGACAGGAAGCTAAATTATGGCTTTGCAACCACTGTAAAGAACAGAATTATGTTAGGAGGCCATCTCATAACAATCTTAAGGAGAAAATATTCATTATTTTATCATGATCAATGAAATATCAGTTCAAATCACTGAAAGCAATAGTAGGCTTATTATTTCAGTGATTTATTGAGAGAAATAATAATAGAAATCGTGGGGTTGGAAGGTGTTGGCCAGCAAACTGGTCTCTGAGAGCAAACCCCACTCCAGCTCTCACCTCTGTCCCTGGCTCCTCGTCCTCTCCCTCTTTCTATCTCTCCAGAAAAATTCTGTTTAAACGTTTACATGTTGGGCTTTCTCTCTTCCTTTTGAAGAAAGGATCTATGAGTTAACCCTACCTCCTCATTAGCTTATTTTTATGTGTGCTTCTTATCCTAAAGTTTAGCGTCTAAATTCATAGGTATTTTTATTTTTTAATGCTCACAAAAATGATTGCATACATCTTAAAAATCTTTTCCCTGCATGGACTATTGCAGAATTAACTTGAAATAGCCAACTGTTCTGTCCGGGGCTGGAGAAGACTTCAGGCTAGAGACAAGACAAGGGCTTGTGATCTCTTGCTAATCACATTTGCCAGATGAGAGGACCAAGAAATTCTTCTGTTAAATGTCTCAGAGAAACAGCTCCCTTGGAAATTGTCCCTCTTCTTTTCCTTCTGCTGAACTACCCTAGTACTTTCTCTCTTCTGATGTTCATGTAATTCAGCATACATTTGCTGAGTGCTTACTACATGCAATGCATTCTCTACATTATTTTTCGTTACATCCATGGCTATTTCCCCTTCCAGAGGCCTCTGCCTCCCTGCTTCATCTGGTATCTTACCTTCTCTCCTCAATGCCTAGCACCGTGCCTTGGGGGCAGTCAGCATACAACAGACATTTTATACTTTTAAAAAATGAAAAAATAAACATGATGGAAGTGGACCGTTCTTCTTTGGAGATCATTTACTAAAAATATCATTCAAAATGAATAACTGTGACTAATTAGCTATCTGGGTTTCATACACCGACATTATTTTGTGACCAGTAGTTCCTGAAACCATGGTCAGATCTGATGACAAACAATATACCATTCATGGGCTCCAAATACTAGAGCATTTCTTATCCCCGGAACACTGAGATATTTTAATTTTGAACAAGTCCCTGGAAGTTCACAGTGGGTTTTGAGTTCATTACAATTCTAGGTTTTGAGTCCGCAGACAGAGAAATCTAAGCACTCACAAAGTTATTTTTAAGATTTGACATTCAAGAATTCCATTATTAAAGTTAAATTTCAAAATTAAGGTGTGCTTTTTATTCAAATTGAAGACAATTAAGGTAGTTACTATAACCTTCAAAAGTATAGTGAGATAAACATACTATGTTTCACCCAAGTTTGCTACTTTCTTGATGTCAGAAACAGGATAAGAGTAAAAAGCAGAAGGTACCATATGCTATTCTCTACTCCACATCAGTATCTGATCGAAATAACATCAAATGAAACCCAGTTGTCTGTTTTTGTTTTTACCATAATTTAAAGCAAGAAATTTGGGCTGTGAACACACCCAGAATTCTACTCAGCTACTATTTCCTGCCACAGAAACAGCCAGTGCCAACTTTGATAGTCATTTTCATTAAGTAAATGTTATTGAATAATATATAGAGAAAGAGAGAGATTCTTTAGTTTAAAATAAATTTGTACACATTTTTCCATGAGTTTATGTTTTTGTTGCCTAGTATTTTCCTTATTTGCAGATGTATCATGGTTTTAAAAAATCAATATTTTAGGGAGCTCTTTATCACATCATTAGCCAACCAATTTTAATGAACTAGTGATAAAATGTAATTAAGCAGACAACTGTCATCTAAGTTATAAAGACTATACAGTATTGCTAGAGGTGTACTGTTGTTTTAAATTCAAAAAACTCAAATGCAGTAAAATACCTTAAGTGAGTGGTTATTTGAAATATTAATCATATTTTAAGCATAAAAAAAAGTAAAATTACAAAGGCAATGGGTGCCCCAAATTAGTATCAGTCTTGAAAAAGTCAGTTAATTAACTGGCTCTATTACCTGTACTTTGCCAAGTAGCCAATTGGGCTGATTCTTCCAAATCAACTGAGTCTCAGACCACAAGGAAAACAGTTACATAACTGTCAGTCATTACGTTTCCAAGCTTCAGTAAGGTTGGGTTTTATTTTGGCCTCATGACAGCGAAGCTTTATGGGATTCACTCCTTTCTCTCTATTAATCATAAAAATCATTCCAATCAAGAAAATCTGCAATTCAATGTAGAGAAAACCAAAGACCCATGAGCACTCACTACAGAGAAGCGTGTACATGTTGTGACATAAATATCAAATAATAGCCAGTTTGAATCCTGAAATTGTAACCTTACGTTGATTATGCTTAACATGAATGTTGATTGCATAGAATAGATTGAGGGTTGTTGACTAGAAGACGGTGGGCATGTCCACTCTCACTGATGTCAGTGAGCTTTATCCCTGAGGGATGGAAATCTTAGCTATATTGGATGGGATTGAGAACCACTGATAATGAATATACTTGCATTTAGCAATGGGGGAAATAAACATGATTCTCTTTAATATAAAAATGTACAAGATAGGACTTTTCAAGTGAGTCAAAATAAGATTTAACTATACAAATATTTGCCCGGTCTGATGGGTTTGTATCCATGATTTCTAACAAGAAGGCAGTGGCCCTGTGGATACTTCAGAACTGTCTCAATTGAGTTCCTGCACAAACAAAACAAATCAGAACAATAAACTGAACTACCGTATTTCAAGTGCATCTGTTTTTCACCAGTGCATCTTGTGATTAGCACAGTGGCTAAGACAGTCCTGGGTAGGGCATACTAGGTACTTGATAAATATTTGTTGAATTAGTAAACTGAGTTGAAGCTGAGTGAAATTAATTAATTGTTTTCATAGTTGCAACTCTATTGTGAATTTTTAAACTGATAACTTTTGGTTGTGCAATACTCCCTTGAATCTAATGATTAGAAACGATGATAAAGCGATATACAAGTGTCTTACACTGATTGCCCTGTTTTATTTGCATGTTTACAGGCAAATGGACATAGTTTTGTACATATGGAACATGAAAAAGCTGTATTACTACTGAAGAGTTTCCAGAACACAGTAGACCTAGTTATCCAACGTGAGCTTACTGTCTAAATATTTTTTATAAATAGTGAAGATACGTCTAGCCAGACCTAATGTTCAAAAATAAATTTATACATAGAAACAAATTTTGCCAATTGCTGGACCAATGGCAAACATTAGTGCCAAATGTATAATACGATATGTTAGCACTGATCATCCTTAAAAATGTTAACTATATAAATATGATGTTCATGTGGTTATGTATTAGTTTTAATTGTCAGCCTCTGGCTGTGCATTGGTGCAGTTTTGTTTTGGGTTTGTTTGTGTTTTTTTTAACCAAATAAGTTTCCTCTCGAAGTGGATTTCATATGATTTCGGAAGCACGGAAGCACACACAGCTCTTTACAAATTCTGCTCTCCATCAGAAACACTGCCTCAACGTTGTATATGCCTTTATATAGAAAATACAAATATGAAGAATTGTAATTCCCATAAAATATTTCTAGCACAAGGTATATGTTGGCATATACACAAAAAGAATATAGAGCAAAACAATATTTTCATAAACTAAACATCTCGGATTGAGAAAGAAAATATATCTTAAAATAAGACTTTACTACATTGAATCTTTTTCAATAAAAATTACATGATAATGCCTTATGAAAGTAACTGTACATATGGTATAAAGTGTTTGTATTTGGTTCCATATTCATTTGCTAAATTCTCATAACATAGAAGGAAATATTTCATAAATTAGCCATTTATCTCTGGGACCTGAATAAAAATAGGACAAATTAATTTATTCGATGCCTTTAGCTAATTACAGTACGTGCAGAGTTAAAAAATAAAATAAAATAAAACAGAGTAAAGGTCATTATAAGTACATCTTTTCACCACAAATTTAAGCAGTGAATGATGGGTGGCAGGAACGGTATTGCTTTATTTCTTTCAAGTTTATATTGATTATAAACTGTAGCCCCTGTGATTTCTTTACTTGTAAATGTGGAATTTATTTGTGTGTTGCTTTATCTAATTTGCTACTTTTAAATACTTTGAAATGAGTTTTGGGGATTGATAAAATTTATCATTAAGAAAGACTGCTGTTAGAAAGTTATGGTGGGAGATTAAAAAATTTTGGTATTTAAATATGAAACTTCAAATATAATTTCTCAGAGCTATAGTCTACCTGTATTATTGATTTCAGTGCCTGTTTTTGTGGGCAGAAATAGAGAAAATGCTTTTGTTTCAAAAAAGTTACAAAGTATATAAAATTCTGAATATTGTCTCACTGGAGAGAAAGGCAAGCATAGTTAATATAGACTTAGTTATCTTTACATTAGAACTGTTTTCCTCAATAAATGGTCAATTCATTACATAATTCTTTTAACACATTTTTTTTATATATTTATCATTCATTTGACTAAAATATTAATTTTAAATTTCAGAATAATTTCCCAGAGTTGATTGTGTGAATTCTCTCTCGGATTTCCATATAGCTCTTTTTAAAATATATATAATTAATTTATTTTACATACTAGTATTTCAAGTGTTCTTTTAGGATTGTTTTCACAGTATCACACATTGATGTCATTGAAGCTCTGAGAATAATATTTGTAAGTTAAATGTTTTATGGGGACACTGAAAATATTGTATTTTTGTAGGGTCTATTAAAATGAATGTCACTTATTAGAAGTATAATGGTATTTTTTGGCAGTAGAATTTGTCACTTGAAGGCAAATGATACTTCACTTTATAGATGATGCACTAATTTTGATGTTGCTTTATGTCAGGGTGACATTATACCATGATTTTATAGAGTTTGACATTTAACAAACGATTAAATGATTGGCCTATTTAATATGTTTCCCAGAAGTAACTTTTAAATGCATTTTAATATATTTACAGTTTCTGATGAGAAATGGTTTTCAGAGCCTAATTTTCTTTGTCAAAAACTTGCAACAAACCTCCATATCCAGCTGCTATTATAGGATGACTATCATTAAACAAGATAGAGGCCCTCACTGGCCTCACGAGATCACTTAAGGAAAAAACAAACTCAAGGGTGTAGATTGGTGGCAACTCAACTCATCCCATCAGTTTTGTTTAGTCTTTTATGGTGGAGGTGGGGAGGAGAGCCAGAGACAGGCCCTCCCAAGTCTTTCTTCCCACATCAGGTTTCCACATCGAGCCCAGGGCTTCAGAGGATGGTTCTGAGGCACAGAACTGAGAGGACCGTGACCCCAGGGAAACCTCTGCCACTCCTGATGTGACAGCATTGTCTTGGCCAATGCTGTAATCCTTCCCGCTCTGCAGTTCAGAACTGAGGGAAAGAGACAAGGGACCCCTGACCAGCTGGGAAAGAAATCTGATTGCCAAAGCACCTAGTGGTTGCTTGTACGGCCACGTTGCACACCGAGAAAAGGCAGGTAATAGTGAAAAGGCATCTTAGGTTGTCTGAATAAAAATATCACGAAGCACTTAAGGGAAGGAAACAGTCTAATTGATTCCACAGGTGACCAAAACCAATCATTGTTGAGTATTGACTCGTTGGGAGTAACTTTTTTCTGCTTGAAATAAGAATCTGGTTTACATTAAAGAAAACAAAAACCAAAAAAAAGTTAAAGGTGTGCCTTTAAAAAAAGAAAAATCAGCAACAAGGAAAGAGTGAAATTCATGGCAGCTCCAAGAGACTCTGCCTCCTGGTTTGTTTTTGTTGGTTTGTTTTTCCTTTATTGATTTTAGGTAGAGAGGAAGGGAGAGGGAGAGAGATAGAAACATCGATGAGAGAGAACATCGATTGGCCGCCTCCTGCATGCCCCTCACTGGGGATCGGGCCCACAACCTGGGCATGTGCCCTGACCGGGAATCAAACCGGTGACCAATTAGTGCATAGGTTGATGCTCAACCACTGAGCCACACCAACTGGACCTGCCTCCTGGTCTTTGATCTTACTGGAATCCTCCTCTGAGGAGCTGTCTATATCTGAGGGATCAATCAGTAAGACACAGTGGAGGGGACAGGAGAGATCAGAGGTGGAAAGAACAAGCACTGAAAATTATTAGTAGAATTGCTGCCGGTTTTGCAAGCCAAATAGGTATTAGTGGACAATTTTTAAAGCGATTTGCATGGCTTGTACTACTTTGCCACACAAGCTCTCTTACCGTTACTCTTACCATAATTCCAGCCTTTCAGACAACACATGTCACCGAAACAGACATAATAATTTCAAAATATAAGTGTATTTTGAGAAGGAATAATCAAAGTCCGTATGACTGCAAATATTTACATCGTGCTATTTTCTTGCTCATTGAAACCTGTAACTTATATGTGTCCCAGTTAGTTAGAACTGTAATTCTAGAGACATCCAACACTTCTGGTCGTTTCTGGGCCTTACCTTGGAGTACCACCTTGGAAGGCAGTTTTAAAGAGGGGTGACGAATCTTGTTTTCGTTAAAAACAAAGATTGTTTTTAATCTTGAAGATGATTACACACATATCACGAATATGATTGTTTATTTAAACTAGGACTAAAATAGCTTTTACCAGGAGAGCTAAAAAGATAATATTTAGAGGAAGGAAAAACACTGAAGAAATTAGATTTATATATTCAAATATTAAGTGGAAAGTATCCGAATTTACCAAAATGATTAGATGCAAGAAGCCAGAAAAACATTTTATTTTAATGATCAAATCTGTTTAGTATCTTCACCACAATGTAAAGCTTTGAAAAAAGTAGTATGTTTGCCAACTTGTCTTTCTTCCCATTAGCTGTTAATGCTGTCTTCAGTCAATGTCCGCCCCTCACTGGCACACAGGTCAAGGTGTCTATTCCAATGAATACACTCTCACCCTGAAGCAACAATATAGCACCACCAGAGAAAAAGCCATGTTGGGATAGGATACACTCTAAAGGTCTTTCTTTGGTACTTTCAGTCACACAACATGTTTGACTGATTCCTGATATGCTGGCCAAACAGCAGGTTTATTGAAACACTGAGTCAGTAAAAAGTCATGCAAATAGTGAAATCCAGGAAGTTACCCTTTACTAGTATCAAGAAAAGCAGAGTTGAGGTTCCAGTAAAGTTTCCCTCACAGAAATGCTAGATCTCTCGGAGGCTTAATAAAATGTTCAAACACTGGGTTGGTGATGGGACCTCTCTTATGGTTCGAGTGATCTGGTCATCCAGGAATTAGAGGGACATCTTCAGATCTGAGATCCCTTGCATGTGCTTTTCTCCTGAGCAATACAACTGCCTTTTATTAAGAAAAGCATCCTGCCTTGGCCCAGAGTATTTCCCTGTCGCAGCAAGACCATCGCCTAAGTGTACAATGTAGCAAGAAAACAGAATGTGTGCTGTGGAAAAATAGACATACACCGTAGAAAGCCGGTGGGTTAGGAGATGCTGTAGGAGACCCGGGGCGTCAGCTCCCCTGAGCATCCTTTGAGCTCCATTTGATCTAAACTATTCAGAGAATGTATTTTCCAAAACACCCCAGTATACAAAAGTGAGGCAGATGCAACCAAGTTCTCTAGTTATATTCTGAACCTTCGGGGGGCATTTCTGTATCTGGTGTGTAAAACCAACCTCTCTTCGCTGCTGCTGTTGCACTGTAGACCCATCCCTCCAACTCCCCCAGGGCAGTGGGTGGCTGCTTCTATCCTGCTGACACAAGAATAAGAGGCCCCCTTAGAGTCCTAAATTTCGGAGACCCTTGTGTATCATACAACTGATGGTTCCAGCTTCCAGTCTGGGAGAAACTTTCTTGGGTGATCAAGGAACCTGGAACAGTAGCATTAACCAAGGCAGAGCACTTCAACATTTCTCCGACAACAGCAAATGAAGCGTGTGCACATGGGTGAGGGTGGCAATGCCTTCATGGAACTTTGTTTCCAGTTCTGGCTTTAAAATGTTGGGTTTTACCACACCCAGGACCATGTCTGAGCCTCCTCCCAGCTGATTGTTACTGCGACAGGTTCCAGTCTTCCTCTACATTGACACTGTCTGCAACAGAATGATTTGAAAAACTCTCCTGGGAGGGTATACATTGCACAACTTCTACTTTGGAGGATTCAGATATTTCTTTTCTTTTGTTTTTTAATATGTTCTTATTGATTTTTACAGAGAGAAGAAGGGAGAGAGAGATAGAAACCTCGATGTGGGAGAGAAACATGGATTGGCTGCCTCCTGCACGCCCCCAACTGGGGGACCGAGCCCACAACCTGGGCATGTGCCCCGACTAGAAATGGAACTGGGACCTCTCAGTCCATGGGACGACATTCAATCCACTGAGCCTCACCGGCTGGGCCAGAGATTTCTGATAAATGAAGGGGAAAGTCCACTCTAAGATGTGGTTAAAAAGGGGGACAACCCACTTGGGTCCTCTCCCCGCTGCGGAGAGTCTGTCCATCTTTCAAAAAAAAAAACTTTCCTTTTGCTTAAAAAAAAAGAAAGAAAGAAAGAAAAAATTAAAATCTAGGAATATTGAATCCCCAGGGCTTTTAACTATGTGATTATCATAATCTTCCCTGGCAGTAGTTCTATGGGAAGTAAAGAGAGAGAAATTGAGAGAGGGGAAATAATTCACTGGTTCCGACTCTAGAAGCATTGCTTCACCTGGTGGTTCCCCCTCTGGACTCTGCTGTAGGGCGGTCAGCTCACACTCTGTGACCACCCAGAGGCACAGACAAGAAGGACCTCACTGCAGCTACACCAGCACTTCTCCGAATGATCCTGGGCTGCAAAACACTTTTCTTTTTTCTTTTTTCTGCCTCATTTTGTTCATGGAAGCACCTCAAATGGTGGAAGACTATAAAATGCTTGCAGTGTGTATGTCGAAAACAAGGAAATCCTGTGACTCTAATTAGTCAGGGGTTGGAACCAGTGTAGGCCTGACCCAAAGAAAAACACCATGGATCAAATTTCCACAGGTGTGATTTTCAAACCTAGCGTAATATTTTCCTCTCCTAAAAACCAAAAAACAAGCATAGTTTTCCATGTGTGTGGGAATGGGTGTTAAGAAAAAGAATTAAATGATTCAAAGCAATTTTTCTCTAGTTTTGAAAGTACATATATTTTTTTCTCAAAACTATCACAATTGCACAATGATATTATTTGTGCCAGTGTTTTTCCTTCTTTAAAATCACGTGATGAGTCGGCAGCCTGCAAATAGCCAGGCATCTCTATACCTAGAGGAAAACATCCTAGTACAGAGACTTTTATTTGCATCAGCAAACTGCTTATTTCCTCCACAGGAAAACAATCACTGTAGCTGAATCTCAGATGCCTAAGGTATGTCATTCATCAATTCAAAACATCTGGGGAGATTTTATTGGAGAATATAACAAAGACATTAAATGCTAAGTTGATAAATGTTTGTTGAAAATCAACTATATACCAGGCACGTCAAGGGATATTACATGGTCTCCTTTGCTCAGAATCTCGCAATCAAGTGGAAAGATGAGAGAATTTCCAGATCAAAGACAGTACAAGACAATGTGGTGAGTCCCTTTGTGCCGGCCCTCCACTCATCTATTGCAAAATCCCTTTTAGGGTAGAGCGTGGTTGTTCCATTTGGAGGTACAGGTAGGTCTCCCTACTGGGTCCTCTGGCCTGTGGGAGTCCATTAGGAATGATTGCTGGGATTTGGGCAGTATTTGATAGGCTAATGGACATGATAGCAACCAGAATCCCTTGAATCTCTGCAAGAGAATTTTGACCGTTTGTTCTACAGAAAACAGAGAATACAATGAAAAATGATGTCCCTCAACCTGGCCCAGCACAGTGTCTTTATGCCCCTGACATGAAGGGGAAAAGAGATAGAAGTCAGCGCTTTAAAAGACATGGGGTGTTTGACTGCAGCGATTCTTCTATGCTGAGTGTCCCCACAGGGTTCCTCCTATTACCTCTGCCTCTCGTAGACTATCAGGGAGCATGGGAGTCCACAAGGTCCAATATTAGCATGACCCACGCAGAGACGCAATGAGCTGAATAGCCATTCAGGGGGTTGCCTTTCTTGTTTATTTGCTTCACTTCCCTCAATGGGGTGAAGAACACTTTCACTGCAGGTTGTTCAGCCCATCCCATGAGAATACTGTTTGCATGAGGTTGGTCACATATATCCACAGATCATAGACCTCTGTGTCTTCTTCCAAGGAAAGTGTGGTCCTTTGAACCTAGGAATTGCTTGTGTTGGTTTTTGTTTTTCTTTTTTCTTTTTATATACTCAATGTTTTAGACATTTAGAAATCCTTACCTTTCCCTGAGTGCTCCCTGTGCTTTTCGACCTCAGCCTTTGCCCACACAGGGCCCCTACTGGAATGTCTCCCTCTCTCCCTTCCTTCTCTAAATTATCAAAATGATATGCAGCCTTCAGGGTCCAGCTTGAACATCACCCCACCATGAAACTACCCCTAATCTGAACTAGAAGAAAGCGCTCTTCCTCAGTATTCTTATATTATTTTTTTCTACATTTTATAGTACTTATCACATTCCACCTGAGGTCAGAGTTTTTTGGTGTTTGTTCTTTCTCTCCTTTCAACTGTAAACTCCTTGAGAGAGAGGACCCGACAATACATAACAGGCATTCTTGACAGAAGAGCTTCCAGAGGTCATATCTGGTTTTACTCACAATGTGTCCTCAGTATCTGTGATAGTGTCAAAAGCATAGTAGGTGTACTGATTAAATGGATGACAGGCCTTAATAAATATTGAATTAAATAGGAAGTTGATGTTCAATGTGCATCACCTTAAACCAAAACCTTTCACTTTCTCCGTTCATGCACTATTCCTAGTTTGTTTGTTTTAAATTCTCCCTTTTAACCTAATCCTCCTCCCTTCCTCAGCACTTCTTCTAAGACCTTTTAGGCTTTGTGCTATGTTCCAGCTGTTGGGTTTAATTCCCTTTTATGTGTTCTAAGGACCCTAACACCATCCATAACGTTTAAGAAGTACCTTTTGTTCATTTAACCGAAGTGCATCATGTCTATCCTTTTGATTTGTTTGGGGTTTTATTTCTCTTCTTGGAAGAAGTCATGCGTCTAGATGTCAGAAATCTCTCAGAGAAATGCATGTGTGAGGTTGAACCCATGGTTTTGGTCTTGCAGGCATCTTAAGAGATGATCAACCCAGTTCCCTCGTTTTACCAGAGGCCCGAGGTCTGGACAGGTAAAGGAACTGAGGAGACACGGGTACATGGCTGGACTGGTTTGAGACCCCTTTTTAAGGTTCATCTACCTGTATGTTATGATTGGGTAGGTTCCTTTACTCAAGCTGTTTTTTTACATGTGGAGGTGTGGGCAGCAGTAAGGGGAACTATGGTATCAGGATGGGATTCGGGAAAGGCAGTTGGGAAGAGGGAGTCCCTAACCCCATTTTAGCTCTAAAATTAATAAAACTGCTGCCTCGTGCTGCCTGTTCTAGTTCAGCATGACAGCGTTTGCACATTGCACTTTGGCCTCATTTCATGGGCAGGTTCCCCCACCTGCATCTCCACAGTGAAACTGTCACAGACCCCGGCCAAAATTCCCAGGCCACTGCAGACGCTCTCGCGTCCACATGATTAACTATGTAGATAAGTCACAGAAAATCTGGGTTATCTTGATCAAAACCACATGCCCCTTCACAAGCTTTTACAGAGGTCAGAATCTGGCCTGTTGATTTCAAAGTTGAAAGAGCGTTATTTATACGTCCATTAGTGTTGGCTTCATTAGATGCCTGTCTTGTAGGGGCAACAATAGAATCCAGCCCGGAAAAAGAAAAACAGTGTCTAAGTGGGGAGAGCCCTAGGTTGGTAAACCCCTCATCTCAGTTCCTTTATTACCTCATAGGATCCTGCTTTTCTTGCAAGTAAAGCATTTCTTTCTTAGCTTTCTCTCAAAAATATTTCCCATATTTTTCTATTCGGGTTTCATAGCAAATGGACTACAGTAGTGAGTGAAATATTCCCAAACAAATCCATTTCTCATAGACTACTTTGCTTATACTAATAATATGAATTACTTCATCTGCATCTGCCTTTTCATTTCTTTGTGTGAGGAGAACTTGTAATTATGGCTTCTTTTCACAAAAGGACGTTTCCTTGAAGGAAAATCCCATCATCAGTTTCTTTGATAGTTATGGTGCCTGGAGCTCTCCAGAGGCCTACACTTTGGTCCCATAGCCCCGTGTCTACATATTTACATGAGGGAAAGAACGCCAATGTCTTGTTGAATAGCAATGAAGTGAAAATGACAATTTTAATTGAAAGGGTAACATTATTTTAGAGTAGTCAGTGGGTAAAGTATTTTAGAATAGCAAGAGTACTTTGAACTATTTGCAGTAAGAATATTTTAGGATCACGAGTTCTAAAGCATACACGAGGACTGGATGAAGGAGAGAAGGTAATAAGTTGTAAACAGAGTAAGAATGAGAAAGCCATAGGAAGGGAGATAAAGGACTGATAAAGTGGAACAGGGTGAAACCAGATAACAGAAGCCAGACGCGGATTCAGACACAGCCCTTAGCCTCCCGGTGGTCGTGCCCCACTGCAGACGCCCCAGCAGCCCCTTCCCGCCCCTCCCCTCTCCCCCGCCCAGAAGAGTGATCTTTCAGCTCTTCTTGCTTTCTGGCCTCTTTCCTATTCTTCCAGAAATAGAAAAAATAAATAGATAAATAAGTCAAAATGAAAAATAAAGCACATATTAGAAATACATTTTATTTCATTGCTGTTTATTTCTAGAAATTATTTTTTGCAATGAAGTGGGTAATGTTTAGTCATGCAACTCCTCAGGAAAAGGGAAATCACTAAAAGTTATAGAACAAATTTCCAGAGAACTGCTCTGAAATGAAAGCCAGTAGCAAAAGGATAGTCATGGGTAAAGTTTCTATGGGGAACGAGGAAATTATTGTTCTATCATAAGACAGAAACGGTCCTTGAGGGGATTTGATTCATCTGTCTACCTTCAGGGAAGAATTAATGCTATTTTGAAATTCCTCCAGAGAAGAGGCTCCCCTCACTAGACCACCCTTATAAAGCAACCAACCAGATATTTTATCCCAATAAGACCCTCCGTTTCAATGACTGGATTCAAGTCTGACATACATGATCTTCATATGCAATTGGACAGATCCACGTACTTTTCAGAAACATGTCTGCAGTTAGGAAGAATCGCCACTAGATGGCGACCTTATATCTATATTTTGTGTCCGAGTCTTGGCGATTCTCTAGCTTGGATGACCACCCTCTGGACAGTCCATTTTAATACCTGTTGTACTAATGTAACTGTTAATACATATATTAACACTCCTTTCCATATTCTTTTGAGGGAGTTAATTTGAAACAATGCTCTAAATTTAAACAATATAAGAAGAGATATTTAAGAGCTTTTAGCTTATTTTAAGCAGTTTCTATATTTTTTGACTAAACCTCTCAGGTTGCATCAACCACTTCCAGGACCCAATCGTAGAAAAAAAGAATCTGCTCTCTCGCTAAGCCTCAGGTGAATGTGTGCTTTAAAGTTTGATGTTCCCAATTGTTCAGTTTAATTTTTACATCTGCCGATTTAATAGTTGTCTAACTTTCTTGTGATTTCCAAAGGTTTTGTGCCTGCCTGCCACTGCTTTAACTAAGCTTCCTTCAAATAAGCTCATTCCAAATTCGTAGGAAGGTACTGGCTACAATTTAAAATATATGTTTTTTAAATGGGCTCTCCAAAATTGAAACATTGGGAATTAATGTTGCCTAGTAAAGCCTTCCTAATATAATTCTAAAACTAGTCCAATCTGAAAATGTGTGTATAGCTTTATTTCCAGCTGACATCTGGCAGTCACCAGGCATCTAGTATAAACCTCTAATTTTTCATTTTATGTATGTGTACAAGAAATTAGCATACTATAATCAGATTTTAGCTTATTATAAAGTAGATAGGAACGTACTTCGAAACATATGCCATGAAGTGATCGTCAGATTCAAGGCACAGTCTGCAGTCTCCCTTCGTTCAGTGAGAATGTCTGGGTATTGAAGGCAGAGCCTCTTGCAGCTTTGGTAAGGAGACCTCAAGCTATTTTGGTTCTTAGATGTTTGGAAATTCCGGGCCACTAACTGAGTTATTCATTAAAAAGCCAAAAGTTTCCGTTTACCTCTTCTAAGCTAATTATATCCTCACCCTCACAGCTTAATTTAGCCAGCACCCTTGTTTGGGCCTCTCCTTTGCTAATTCCATCAAAGCCCTACTTATTTGAGGGTTCCTGAGGGTTTCTCTGCCAACCATTTAATCTTTTTTTCTTTCAACAACACCAAGCAAAAGTAGAGAGAACAAGGTGTTCTTTCCCGAAGTCTTTGCGAAACTATTTAAATCCTCTGGCGTTTTCCTCCAAAGGAAAGTTTCGTTCAGGCCACCTGATCCCCGGCTGCGAATAGTGTGGTCTTTCTTACAAAATCAGTTCAGTCTTCCTTGGCGGTTGTTTTATAGCTTCTTTATGACCTCAAACTGACGGTTTTAGTTCACAGTCTTGAGTTTGCCTCCCAAGTGTGCTTCCTCTCCTTTCGGAGAAGAGAAATGTCTCCTGAACAAATTTAAATTGTGAAAACGTGGCCACACATTTCAAGCAAATGCAGCGGGGGGCCACCACTGTCCCATTCTTTTGAACACTGCTCTTGGCCTTTTTATTTGCCTTGTTTCCTATTTCATCGCTTTTTTCACCCCTTCTCAGACTTCCACACGCTTTTCATGCTAGGCTTGGTTGTAGAGTTTGGAACTAAGCATTAGCATGGAAACGGGGAGGAATCTGCACTGACAACGATGAGGACACTGACTTGAAGCTATTTCTATGCTCCAATAGGAGTTTTGTTTTGTTGCTGCTGGTGACACCTCTAGATTACTGATATCAACGATTACCTGAAGTATTTTTTCTTTTTTTGTCATATATAGAGAGTCTTCATTTTGCATTCCTGGGGGCAATCTGCCGGTCAGTGCCTCCTCCCGAGCAGCCAGCCTCGTTCCCCTGAGAGCTGAGATACTGCTTCCCCGAGAGCACAGGGCTTGTGGCTTATTGCTTTCACTTGGGGCCTGAAGCGGCCTTATCTGTTTTACCCACCTGCACCCTGTTATGCAGAACAAACACGATCGTTTTCTCTCTGTGCCTTAATGCAGAGAGGGTGGGAAGCTCTGCTTTTAGGTGCAAAGGCAGACCACCAACACGGGGCTGGAGAGGGCCTGGCAGCGGAGGGAAGAGAGGCAGGGAGAAACTGTTACTTAAAATGCCTGGATCTCTTTAACACATGCACTCGTCCCCACTCCCACCAGGATGCTGGTTGTCCACTGTGTCACCTCCAGGCAAAATAAGAAGTGGGTGACAGTCACACTCGAGACTCCGCTCACTTCTCTTGATGCTCATTAGCCAGAATTCACCTGTGAAAGAAGAGGTTGTAGGTAGTGGGCAAGAATGATCTCCAGATTTGATTTTTCCTCTATGTTATCATTATCGACTTATAGTACTTGACTTTCCGTGTCTGCTTTCTGTTTGTTTTAAACGACTCGTCTTTGATAGCCAGTCTTTGGACATAATTCTTCGGCAGTACCTGTGGTGTCGTTCAACCTAGCAATAAGTGTTTTGTTCTTGTTACAATCACTGTATCGTTATGATCAGATTCCCTAGCAGGTCATCATTCTGATATGTTCTTTATAAAATCACAAATGTTGCTATCAAATATTACAGATCTATGTTTGTGATCATTTCCTATAGAAATTCAAACTCGGTTCTCTCTCTCTCTCTCTCTCTCTCTCTCTCACACACACACACACACACACACACACACACACAATCAGGAACTTGTTTTTAGGTTTCACATATTTACCAAAAATGATCATTATTTTCCCAGTGATCTAGGGACATAGATCATCATAAACTACTCAAAGGTAAGGGACCACGTCTTCTTTTCTTTTTAAAACTTCCCATAATATCTCCAGCACGTTCACCTATCCCCTACACACACACACACACACACACACACACACACACACACACAGAGCAATATATGCTCATAGTTAGAGTATTCACCCAGGTCTGTATGTAGGTTTGGACAGATCTACCTTGAAGAGGTGTTTAAGTAATTCTCTCCTAAGTCTTCCTCTGGACCATCCTAAGATTAGTCTTTAAAGAATAAAAATGTGTTTATTCTTTAAAAAAAAAAATTATCAGTGGTTAGAACAATTCATTTTTCTTTCTTGTTGTACACACAATTTAATCAACAAAATGTTAAGGAACAAAGGATTTTGAGGACAGTAGGAGACATAAATATAAAAAGCCATGGTCACTTTCTCAAGAAATACAATCTCTTAGGGAGACAGACACATAAAAAGTTTAATAAATGCTACTGTGTAGGCACAAAATAGGAGGGAAGAATACAGAAGAGTGTATCATCACTTTCTTTCCTGGTCTAATAAAACAGCAAGTGCTTCCTTTCTGTTTTTATAACAAGGATGAGGAATGCTTTTCTAATTCCTTAGGAAGGCAGGCTCCTATTTCTCATGTATGTTCTTTTCCAAAGTCTCAGGTGACAGTGAGATCGTAATTAACCGCAGTATCATCTTGAATGAACACATTGGGGAACGATAGTCACTAGGTTAGCTAAGTTCTCGCTTTCCACTTAAATTTGACTTCGTCCTTCCCAGGGGTTGCCCTTAGGGTCAACGTCAGAGGGGCTGCAGGAACCCAGGGCAGCTCCTCCTTCCTGGAGGGAAGGCACTGGAGCTGGACAGCAAAGGCTACTCTTCCACTTGAAGAGATCGATCTGAAGAAAGGAGAAACTAGGACAGCTAGCCTTTAGGTTTCTCTGAAATCTTTGCTTTAAAACAATTCACATTTGTCTTAAACATCTAAAAAAAAAAAAACGTGCATAGTTCTGGTGGATTTGCATATTCTAAATACTTATCATGCACGTACATACAAAGAAAAGTTAGCACTCTCTCCTGTTAGCAAACACCCCACCATTAGGGGGTGCTTCGTGTTTAAGAACAGAATCGGACCCATTAGAATTCAGGAAGAAACGCAACTCGAACAGCACCTATGATAACATTTTCTAGGAAGTAAGAAACTAAAGAGTGCCTGGAACCGTGCACTCAGACAAGTCTCCCTCACACCACTCAGATGGACCGCTGAACCGGTCTGTCCGCCACCCTGCTCTAAGGGCCCTCCAGTGTTGACAGTTTGGGCCTGAAAATGTCTCTGAGCACTAAGAAGTGGCAGCCATCTAAATCCCCACAAGTCATTCTGAGGGGAGAATCTCCCCAGAGACCACACTGGTGGGAGGAATAGCAGATAGGGTTTTATAGCCAATACAATCCCAGAGTTTCTATTTGCTCTTTGAGGTTAAAATTGAGCATGTCCTAAATAGTGGACTCAAAATTATATGCGTTCACCGTGGTCTGGAAAATTAGCTGCCATGTAGTAATGAGGTGGTGGGTTTTACCTTGGAGCAGTTCAGTGACTTTGCCTCAACTCGGAACTTGTGAGTTTATTAAATCTGTTTGGAGAGGGTTGTGTGGCATGCTCACATCTGGACATGAGATTGTGCTTCTTAAACACTTAACCACAGGGCTCATGACCTTCAAGTACTACTCTGGTCAGCCGGCTGGAGATTAAAGTTGAAAGGTATTGAAAAAAGCCCGTTATCTATGTATATTTGGTGGCCAACATAAAAAGGCCATCATTTTTTCATTATTAAATTAAACTGTTTGCTGATTTAACACCTCATCTTAATCCAGAAATACCAGCCATGGAGTGTGATGCCCTTGCTTTCTTGTTTTTGGTTTGTTTGGTTGGTTGGTTGGTTTAGTTTTTTGTTTTTAATAAAAATTGTACATACTTCAAGTATACATATACATAGTAAAATGATGACTATAGTCAAGCTAAGTAACGTCGCATTTCCTCACACATTTACCGTGTGTGTGTGTGTGTGTGTGTGTGTGTGTGTGTGTGTGTGTGTGATGAGAGCACCTGAAATCTACTCTGGCAAATTTCCAGTGTCCAATACAATATTGTTGACTACAGTCACCATGCTGTACATTCAACTCCAGACCGATTCAGCATATGCCCACGAGGCAGACTGATCCTTCCACTGATAAACCAGCTTTTCTGATTTCCAAATACTTGTGGTTGAAAGCACTTCATGTCCTAATATTGGCGAGATTGGTTCTTTTGTGAACTGTATACTCACCTGTATGATAAACTAGAGAAAACTGTGGAAACGTTATGTAAAGTCTATAACACTTGAAGGAACATACAGCAGGGAATCACTTATACAACCTCAAAGAAAATAGAGAAGAAATCAAATTGTTTAAAAAATTTGAAGGAGTCAGACTTAAATTCTCAATACGTTATGAGATTTATTATAACAGTTTTTTATCTTCTTGTCTGAAGAATGAACAGACGTGGTGAAACTATTAAATACGATAGTGTCAGGTGGGCTTCAGCCTGGAGGAGCTCGAGCATGTCCCAGGAGTGATTTGCCAGTGAGAGAATCAGTACAGAGTCACAGAAATCTTTAGTTTAATCTGGACCACAGCATCCTCCAAGCATCGGCTGCCTGATTTTAGAGACCCTGTCAGCAATGAAAAGAAGTGGTCTCTTATTGATCATATGTCAAATCCAAAGGCATCGCTGTTTGTGAAGACCCTGTTATATTGTATTTGCCTGTCTCACAAAGAGTTCTGCTTACCTGCTGGCGTAAAGCCATGCTTTGTGTAGCTTTCAACATTAGTCCTGCATCAGATTATTCTAATGCTTCCTACCTGCAAAAAACAAGCGTAGAAATCTCAAATTCTGAAATTCACTGCAATATTGATGAAGAAATTATTTTAGCATAAGCAAGGTCACTGTACTCAAATCTCTGTTTATTATCAAGTTTGCCTCCAAATTCTGAAAATTCAGGCTTTATTGGATTTTTAGAACTCTGGAAGTTCTCCTGGGAAAACAGAAATTAACGGGCTTTTGGCATTTCAAGAACTCATTGTTGAGATTGTCAAAGGATTTGGTAAGGAACTCTAACAAATAGAACCGCATGTCACTAGTGAGCAAGAAATAAGCATTGGTGGTGAAATCTGGGTCCACTGTACTTAGGCACGAAGGGCGTATTTCATTCAGACCATTTATAGTTAGATGTATCCTAAAGACAACTCTCCAGTAATGGCTGGTCTCTTACTTCCTGGGTGATGCTTCTGGTTTTTAATTTGTGTGTGTTGGGAGGGTGGGTCAGGTGAAGGGTATCACTACTACTTGAAAATTAGCTCTCTAGGAAGGGTCAAACCAGGTCATCTGTAGTGTGACCGCCCCTCATCTCCTCAGGGCAAGTGCATTTCAATGTGACCCAAAGGCTGAAGTCACAGGAAAGAGGCTTTCATCATAGGATCTCAGAAAATAGCTTTTCGGGAAGCTTAAGAGACAGGACAGGTGCGGTCTCCCTGGAGCCTCTGAAAGTATAATGTATAGGTCTGCCTTTCTCAGGCTGGGCTGAAACCAAGTCCCTGTTATAGACTGTCCTGAATCCTAGAGTCTGGTCTGATCTGTGTATCAAGTCCAGAATGGCAGAGGGGTGCACACAGGGAAGACTTGTATCAGGTGAAGTGGAATAATTATTTCCTTAATGAAAAACTAAATTCTAGGTTACTTACAATAGCTGCCTTGTCGGGGGAGGGGCTGCTGCAGATTTAAAGTTGCGGTGGGTGTCTTTGGTGTTTGTTTCAATACTTGGGAAGATGTTTCACGCAATAATGTATTAGAGGTGCAATACTTTTGTCAGGTAGCGTGTGCTGGCCTCGGAAGGGTGAGACTTGTTGCATCTGGCTGCTTTTGTTTACCAAGTGAAGATGGATGTGCCTTTCAAAGGGCACCTTCTGACCATACGGTTGACTTACCATTTGATCTGGAGTTTAGCCTCACCAGGAATAGAACCGGATTTTAGAGATTTTCCCTTACCCAACCTCCAGTGTGCTTACTGCTCCCTTTCTGTATTCCCCACATCTCAGCCTCCAGGACGAGCTTCCAGCAAGTCATTTTATCCATTTTCATTGATCTGGTCACACGAGGAAGGTCCTGTTTCTTTAAATCCCAAATGCTCAAATTGCCATGTAGAATCCAACTCCCTATCAATTTTCTCCACATTTAATCCTCAGCTTCTTGTCATATTTTCATTTTTCTGCATTGGTTCCCATGGTAACAAGTCTGTTGGCAGAGAAAGTGTGACTCTGCTTTTAGCCTTCTGCACATTGCAAAATCCTTCTAGTGATCCTCAGACAAGTGGCATTATAAAAAGTCGGGAAGAGACCAGTTCGTTAGGCTAATGCCTTGAATCTCTTGCCCTATCACATGCATTCACCACCACCCTGTCCCCAAACCAGCCCCACTGACCCAAAAGACAGCATTCAAGGATACTGCCCAGAATCCCTTCACCTATTGACACAACTATTCCAAGGGCCTCCTATCTACCTACAGACGCAAGGGTTGAATCTTTTGGTTCAGAAGGATTCCTCGTCTAGGTATCAGTGACTTAACTAACATGAATGCATAATCAATGCAATGCCCCAGCTGACAATGGCCAGCTGGGGGCAGCATGGAGCAGCAACTTATCCTCATTTTTCTCGAAAATACTCTCAGATTGCATCTGGGATGGATACAGCCCAGGGAATAAGTATGTCCTGAAGTGAGCCTTAAAGCAGTGTCTAACGATAACACAGAGGGGACATTTAAACAGATTTTCTCCTACTGAGTAGAAGTGGCACATGAAGGGAAGCCAAGGAGTCAGCAGTTCCTGAAGACGAAGAAGAGCTAACAAAGATGTAGAGTAGAAAGGATGTTGTAACTGGTTGTTGGATGCGAGAAAGGGGGCTTCCTTCAATTGGGAGAATTTAGGGTTCAAGTATGGAAAAGGTAAGAAACCCACTGAAAGCTGAGGAAATTGTGCATAGAGAAAAAGGTTCTAAGAGATAACTGTCTGCAAAAAGGGAGCCTGCAAATGAGAGAATGGCTTCATGCAGACTCTGGCCCAACTCTATCTATAACATATTTTCCAAGTAATGTTTCCCTTAAAAATATGTATTTTGTTTTGAATTTCAGAGTTCTATTGTGGCTTGGCATTAAGTTATATACCTAGCACCCCCAAATCTCCTATGTCCTCAATATTTAGTAAAAAGCTGGAACTGTTCATCAGAAATTAAACAGTCCTCATATTTAAATATGCTTTTACTTTTTGGAAAAGTTAATGAATTCAGGGGAATGAAAATAGATGTTAGAAATAAAAATGTGGGTATCTCAGTTATAGTTAAGAAAATTATCAAATGTAAATTATTCCTTTTTTGTCGGGTCTTATAAATTATGTGATACTTAAGCACATTGAAGTTTTAGTTACCTAATTATATTGTACAAAGATATTTTTGGCCCTTTAAAGGTTATTTTCCTACATTAAGAAAAGTTTTCTTATATTAAAAACTTTTTATTGTGACTCAGGTTTTGTGTCTCTGTAGACACACACATATATAAGTGTTTTTCTTTGTGCACTTGCTTTGCACAGGTAATGAAGTTAAATAATGCCCAGGTATGCAGGTCAACTGATCTTTTATGATAGCTACATTAAGGAAAGCATTTAATAAACAAAAGAAATCACATTATATTTCTTTGTGTCTTTCCATCCCTCTTCCCCTTCCCCAGCACTCTACTAAAGAACATCTCTTAGTCAGGAAATCTTATGTAATTTTTTGGAAAGTCTATAGAAAAACCAAGATTAAACTCTCAGGCAGATAGAACATAAAGCAGTTCTCATGTTTGTTAGAATGGTAATTTATTTTCACAATGTGGTGCTGAAATAATTTTATTTTCAATATTTGTGGTCTTTCCACTCAGAGGAGCCTTAGTGGTCTTGAATGTGGAAGAGGCATCTGTTCAGGGCAGTAATGAATGTTGTATGCTAAGTTTTACTCTAGGAAATTTGGTTTTAGCTTTGATGACACCTAGTGTCAATGGAATGCAATAAATGTTTTAATACTGCTTTATGATGTTTAGGCATTTCCCTTTAACATCCTCAACTACACTTTCCTCCTTGAAAATGCAAGCCTTATTATTTTCTGTTTGGAATGAAGAGAAAGATAAATGATAGATAAACCAGATATTTTTGTCTCAAGAGCCAATCAAGTTTCTCTTTGTACTCAGTGTACAGAAGGGACTAAAGGAAGCTTATAATGACATTGTCTTCATATGAAGAAGAAATTTTCTCCTATTTGAAATTTAGAGGTAAATTTATTGGATTCTATTTGTAAATTTCAAAGACCATCTCAAATAACCTTGCAAAAGTAGTTTGCAAGTACTTTCATTTTTCCCATTTACAGCCACCCAAGGGCACACACACACACACACACACACACACACCCAGTTGTTTAAAAAAGTAAACCATAATATGAACTATAGTCTCTTTCTATTCAGAGAAAAAATATTAACAGCAGCAATTCTAAACAAAGACAATGATAAGTTTTTAATTGGTTTGCAAAGAATTATAAGTAAAAAGGTTTTAGGGTGGTTTTCTTTTTATGTAGCCATGAAAAATATTCTTTCATTCCTAAACTATTTGATAATTGCTTCCTTTTGATAATTGCTTCCTTTTGACCTCAGTTATTTGGGGGCATAATCCTTTTATTACTATAAGTTTTAATTCCACCTACTTATATAGATATTTTTCCATATGCTAAACACATGTACATACACAAATTTTTCATTTGAGGTCATATAATTTGGGTAGTGAAACATTTCGCCCTTCTGTAAGTTTAAGGAAAATTCCTACACAGTGATGCAACATTAGGCCACTATTTTAGCAAAATGAAGACAGTCTCTAGACTCATTCTTTTTTGACAATGGACTTCACTACCATATGCACAGTGCAACAGTGACATCTTAAGGCCAAGTAACTAGAGCTCCTTTAGCCAGAGAAAGAACTTGAATCGGGATTTGTTTTCAAAGAAATTCCATTATATTAACAAGTAGTTTTCAAGTTTACAATTTGCAATTGATAGATCTTAATAAGTGCTTCTTTATTTATGAATTATTCTGCAGTCTTTGTGAACATTTTAATGTGCACTAGTAAATGCTAACATTTTATGTAAACATATTGTATATTAATGCATGCATTTCACTGCATAGTTTATTGACACACCCCTTGTAAAGCTTTTATGGAAGAAACAAGCCACAGCAGTATAGCAAAAGAGGCTTAATCTTTATAAATTGGGGCCTTTTCTGTCTCTTTGCTAGCCTAGGTGGCGGTATACAAATTTGAATGGGAGGGGGCAGGAAACACCTCTTAATATTTAAGGTTTTCTACATGGGTGAACTCTAGCCAATTCAAAACTAATTGCTTACTTTAATAAAAAAATTTTACCATTTTATAAAAAAATTAAATCACAACATGTTTAACTGAAATGGCTGTATTGTAATTAATATTTTGAGATAATTGTGATTTTCAGCTTAAATTATATATAAAAATTGTCATTTTTGTATGTGTTAAAAAACTACTGTACCACAATTAACAGTACTTTTTAGTTGAACTACATATTGATGTAAATAAAACTGAATGAAGACATATTTACTACTTTATTAACATAGATTGTGAATGTAGTAATGGGTTTTTTTGCAGTATGAGACCATAAGAACCTTGAAAGCTGCTTCATTTTATGTGCAAAGAAGTACTATGAATCTATATTTTAAATTTACTGAATCAGTGAAATTACTTGGTCAGTTAATTTGCAAATGCAAGCTGTATTCTCCAGTTTTATTTTATGTATTGACACTAATCGGCAAAGGTGTACAATGTGATTAGAATGCATTTTGAAGATGCTTTCTGTACAGATACAAAATACAGGGACTAAAATAATGCTGTGCAGTGTATAGCAGAGCCATTTTCCGGCTTTGGTGTACTCAACTTTTTCAGTATTTAAAAAAGTGTTTTGAATAACATAAAAGTCTCTTTATTGTATAAATAATAAAATGTCACCTTATTGTAAAGTGTCTTTTGTTTAATGTCAAAGCAGATTTTTCTTAGTCAACCAGAGTTGTAGTATGAAAAAAGCATGTTTGTTTTAAACCAAAAACACAAACATTGTAATTAACATTTGAAAATGTAACTTTTATTATGAACGTGTACTATTTCTTTATTACCAATAACTTTTTCACAATATGAGCATGCCTCAATCATTCAAAAGCTATCTATCTATCCATCCATCCATCCATCTATCTATGTAAGTCAGTATACATTCTATTGATTGGCTACTTAATAGAATCACATGGTAAGTTTTATAAGAATGGATCAGCCTAGCCTACTTCTGCTATTTCTGGTGTAAATAAAATGTTTATATTTTATACTTATTAAATGAAGTTCACCTACAACAACTTCCCTTTTAGAAAATTACTGCATGACTACAAGTTTAGTCTTATGAAGATTATAAGCAAATATTTAAATGAAGGCCCTGGAAATAAATAAATAATATAATATACAAGGTTGGATTAGAACACACCAATAGAATAGATTATGTATACAAATACCTGCTTAGTATTTAAACAAAGTACATTTCAAGATTTCTATGCAGTACACATTATTAGTTATGTTCTGTTACTAATATCTAAAGAATTAATAAAATAAGGTCTTCAGTACTTTTTTTTTTTTTTTTTTAAAAAGAAAAGGTATTTTTAAAATGCTAACATTTGGAGGGAAAAATACACAAATCCAATCTCTTTACATTTCTTGAATCTAAAAGTACCAGATTATTGTATGGAAACTTAATACTAAGACATCATTTTAAAAAACCCTGTCAAGTTTTAAATTAAAAATTGTGATAGTAATTATAACAACATTTACTATTTTCTCCACCAATAACTAAATCTTGTGTAGCATTTCTGTGGCATTAGAAACCCTGACAAAATGATTTCATAAAACACGAGCAAAAGGTTAGAAACATTTTAACTAGATTAAAACAAAAATAATACAGTGAATGTTAATCTAAAACGTATACTGAGATCAATCACACCACAAAAGTCCTATCATCGGTAATGAAAAGTCTTATTTTTTAAATGCCAAAGAACAATATTGAATAAAATTCAAGTCAATTTTATATAGAATAAAAAGATAGAAAATGGATGGTCATACTCAAGTCAATCGGTCACATTATATGTAACACAAAAGAAATGGGGAAAAAACCCACTTCTATAAGAACACCTTGTCATCATAAAAATATTAAACTACATTAAATAAAAATTCACTTTTGAACAAACTGTTTTCTATGCTATAATGGAAATGAGTAGGATAAATCTTGTGCAAAACATTCATAACATATATATGCACACTATACATGTTATCACCATTACAAATGTACACAACACCTTAGAAAAATGTTACTTATCAATGTAAGAATTCTAAGAATTAACATGACCAAGAATATAAAACAACTCCAATTTAAGTAGGAATTCGGTCTCTCAAATATTCCAGAATAGCAGCTGTTCCTTTCATTAATATGGCTGCTCGAGGAACGCGGAATGGATTTCCATCTAGCAGTAATGTTCTAAACAAAAGAGAGAAATTAAGAACTTTAACATTTTCCATTAGGGAGGCTTTTCTTCTAATTTCATGTATAATTTTATAAATAAAATTTGTGTATTTTTTCTATTTGTCTCTTTCAAATTCGAAGCATTTAAACAGTTGGAATTATAACTACAATAATAACCAAAACAACATTAACAATACTTATTATGTGAAAGGTATTCTGCTAAGTAATTTAAATTCACTGACTCTCTTGGTTACCTTAACAGCCCTATAATGTAGGTACCATTAATACTCCTATTTTAGAGATAAGGAAACACAAGCTCAGAGAGGTCAAAAAGACTTGTCCAAGATCACGCAGCTATTAAAGAGAGGGGCTGTCATCTGAACTACCATTTAACCATCCTTTCCTCAATCTTATAATGACCATAAACTAAATGGTGGAATTATACAGGGTGGGGCAAAAGTAGGTTTGGAGTTGTGAGTACAGGAAACACAGTTTATTCTTGCATTATTAATTATTATATTATTTCCCTTATGAATTGTAAACCGACTTTTGCCCCACCCTGTATTTACACAAGTATAAAATGAGCATATTGACCAGTACTCATACCAAGAACTAAAATGTAACCAAAATATCCCCCTCCACCCTGGGCAACACTGACACATGTCTGCCCTCTCCCACCCTTGATCAGATACACAAATAAAAATCTATGTATATGTTCTGAAATTAGGTTTAATTTAAGATTTAAGGGTTTGGCCCTGGCCGGTTTGGCTCAGTGGTTGGAGCGTCGGCCTGCGGTCCAGAGAGACCGGGGTTCGGTTCCCGCTAAGGGCATGTATCTCGGTTGTGGTTTGTCCCCAGCCCCTGGTTGGGTCGTGCGTGAGGCAGCCACTTGATGTGTTCCTTTCACGTCGATGTTTCTCTCTCTCTCTCTCTCTCTCTCCCTCCCTCCCACTCTATCTGAACAAAAAATGGAAAAATGTCCTCGGGTGAGGATAAAAAAAAAAAAAAAAGATTTAAGGGTTTGTTCATTTGTTTATTTAATAATTAATGAAATAACCTTATAGAGACTTTTCTATTAATTTTCAGTAACTTAAATGCGTAAACAAAAGTCAAAAGAATCACACCACATTATATACAGCAGATCTAGATTATATCTTCAAATACTTCTACGTGCCTTGGGACTTCTTTTAAAGACTGATTTTCTTAATTTATAGGAAAATAAGTTAATTACAATCAATCCCCAATATTTGCTCATTTGCCTACTCACTAAACTGATTTGTAACCCAAAACCAGTGCAGCTGGCACTTTCAAGGTCATTTTTTGACAAGCACAGAGCAGCAAAAAATTTGAGTCACTGGATTGGCACATTCTCCATGAGGTTGAACAGGTGACA
This sequence comes from Tadarida brasiliensis, assembly GCA_030848825.1. NCBI lineage: Eukaryota > Metazoa > Chordata > Mammalia > Chiroptera > Molossidae > Tadarida > Tadarida brasiliensis. The sequence continues at coordinate 53,371,209 of CM061264.1, forward strand.
CTGCCATCTTGCTTCAGCTCTCATTCTGTAAACAAGTGTCCTTGTCCTGGTCTATTTCATGTGACATTTTTGGCATTTTTGTACTTGGTAACTTCTCTGTTTAAAATGGCCTGCAAGTGTACTGCTGAAGTGCTCCTCTAGTTTTCTTAAACAAGAAGGCCGTTCCTTACAGAGAAAATATATATTAGATAAGCTTCATGTAGGTATGAATTATAGTGCTGTTTGGCTATAGTTCAATGTTAATGAATCAACAATATTAAATAAGGTGTCTTAATACAAAAACACATTTAAAAATGGTTATGAATCAATTGGTTGAAAATGTTGTCACGAGAGGCTCGAACGAACCTAATCCTTGTACTTCCCCTAGGAATAACGGTTCAGTATTCACTAATTTGGTGTTTACAGAGACTTTATAGAATACAACTGCTACAAATGATGAGAATCAACTGTACTTGCCTACTACAATAATGCACTAATAAGAGCTACCAGAACAGCTGCGAGTGCTGCCCGAGTAAAGTAAATTATGCCAAATCATCACATGCAGTTTTCAATAATTAAATTACTTCTGACACATTCTGCTTAACTACTTGGCTTTCTGTTGACATCTCAAACTCCCTTTATAGTCACTTAACAAGCATTTATTGGGTGCTTACTATGTTCCAGGCACTGGGACAAGTCTTTTCTAAAGGAGGACAAAGAAATGATATAAATAAGTCTAAACAAAGCAGGATGGAAAATCAGAGGAGGGACTAACTCTACCTGAAGAATAAGGAAGGTTTTCAAATGTGATATTTAGGTTGATTATTGATAAAAGACAGGTAAAGGCATTTGAGGCTGAGGGAATACCAAACAGAGAGAGTGAGAAAGACGGTGCCCCGGCACAAAGCCCACTTGAAATAATTGGTGATAATCTGGAATCAGATTTTTAAAAACCCTGTGTGCTAAATATATTTATTTCCCTAACAATTTTATGCAGCAGTTTCAGGTTACACAGAGTGATGAGAAAAGTATCACTAGCAACAATCAGTTACTTTATTTATACATATATAATATCATATAAATAAAGCTTAAAAAATAAATTTGGTAAAATCTGAAAAACAGAATTGGGATTCTGGGTTTGTTACCTATTATTTTTAACAGGACATTACATTTTTTACTTTAATTTTCCAGCTACAGTTCCTCAACTGAAAAAACAAACCAACCAAAAAAAACGACACTTCAACATATCAATCAAATAAATGGAAAAATTTAGAATGGAGTAGTTACCTCAAGTTCACACAATTACCAAGCTCTGGTGGAATTTGTAGGAGGTCATTATTTTGAAGGTCCAATGTGACCAGATTTTCCATTGTCTTCAATTTCACAGGGTCCACAGATCCAACCTGATTGTTACTAATCAAAATTGTTTCAAGTGTGGGGATGCGATACAGAACTTCAGGTAGTATTTTAAACCTATTTAAATGTAAACAGAACACCTAAATATATTGGAATAGGAGGCAAAATCATTCCTTCAAATAGATGATCTTAAGTTTGATATCTTTAGATAAAGTTTAAGTTATTTTATATTTGGTTTAAAGCCCTATATTCAAATTTTCAAGAAAATGAACTAATTTTGGGAACACTGAAATATAAGTTAAGTGGACAGATTAGTAACAGTTTCTATTTATTGTATAAAGTCAAACAAAAGTTTGGAGTAAATGCCCCACCTTTTTCCTTTCACATTCAGGAGACAAGGAAATCTTCCTGAGATTCTGTATAAAATGTCTCTGTGTAGGTATTCTTCCTTAGTTCACTTTTATTTCTTATGAAACAGAATCACTGCCAATATTAAGTAAAAATTCAAGGTTCCTATTGTGATTTGACTGAAGTTTCAAAAATGAGTGCATTTTTGGTTATTGAAAAGATGACAAACTAGCATAGGCTGCAGCTTCCTCATTCAAAGCAACCCTGAAGATGCCACAAGACAGACAAGAAGGATAATGGCTCTCAGAGCAAGTAACACAAAATCCTGGAGTGTCTCTTGGGGGACAGAGGCTAGCATGGTTTCAGTGTGAGACAAACTGCATCTCACAAAGCAGACTAGAAAAGATAAGGATAGGCTGTAGGAGAACTTTACAGCTGTGGCCTTTTCACTTCCCCATGCTGCCCTTCCTTTGCTACCTCGATACAAAAAAATGCAATAGTAAAGGGTAAGCTCAAGGCAGCTCTGTAGGTCCAGACAGACTGGGGAGTCAATGAACTAAACTGCCTCCAAGTAGTTCCTCCTATTCTTCTTCCTCACCAATCCATGAACAAGGTAATTTTAAAAGATGTGGCTCAACTGTTAACATTAACACAGAAATTAGGGTTAATTTTTGCCAATTCCCCAAAGACTTACTTGACAATGCAATCGATAACTTAATATATGAGTCAATAGAGAAATGATAGTTCAATTTACAAATAAAAATTAGCAGAGATCTGAGAAGTGCATATATTTTTAAATAATAACAACAATGATATAACCTACACATGAGAAAGCTAAAATAATAGAGGAGACAGAACAAAAATTTAAATAGGCAGCATTTGGACATCACTATACCTTAGCTTCCTGATTTGTCAATGGCAAATAATAATAGTACCAAACTTACGCACTTGTTATAAGGATTGAATGAATATATTTGAAGACTTTAAGATAGTAGTAGCTGGAATTCAGTAAATGTTAGCTATTAATATTTAAATTAAATTGTTACTAAAATCAACTTTCATCATAAAAAACAGTATAATATTGTTGTTAAGAGTCCAACTTCTGAAGTCAAATGACTTGGATTCAAATCCCAGCTCCATAATTTACTATCTACATGACTCTTAGGTGAGTTTCTTTGCTCCGAATTCTGTTTTTAAATGGACATAATAACAGAATCTACCACGTCAGCCTTTCGTGCAAATTAAATGAGAAAATACATGCAAAATACTTAGTCCGGTGTTGACAGATGATAAGCTCCCAATAAACATGAGCTATTCTTAATAATTAGCAGTATCTTTAAAGTGTTTAAAGAATAAAATCTAAGTTTCATTTGGCTCTGAAAGGGCTGGCTACTGCTTACATGTCCAACTTCATTAGTTACTTCCACTCCTCTAGCTCCTCACTTTATGGTGGGAGCCATATTCATCTTCTTGAAGTGTCCCAAAGACAGCACACTCTCACATCTGAGTGCCTTAGTACATGCTACTTGCTCTACCTGGGATGCCCAATCCCTTGTGTGTCTGCAAATGTCTGCCCATTTTTCCTAAGTCTCAGTTTCAATGCAACTTCTGTTACCTTCATGTAATCTCAGGAAACACCTTTGTCTGTGCACTATGTTTCCATTACAGCAAGTATAATTATTAAAATAATTAAAAGGAACAAAAAATCGACTCTATCAGTGTGAAAAGTCTGAAAGAGCAACATCACTTTAAATTCTAAGTAGAACTAAGTGAGAACAAACCTGGATATTTAAATAAAGTAAAAATATAGAGCCTTTTTGTTTGGCTCTTTTAGTTGTATTCTCTAACTAAACCTACGAATTTTCCACAGATTAATCATTAGTCACAGAGTTGTCTGTTCTGTCTCTTACCTATTAAAGGAAAGATTGATTGTTTGTAGTCTTACCAATGATTCCATTTCTTCAGGCAAAGAATTTAAAAAATTGTTTCTAAATTGGAAAGAAAAAGATGATTTACAAAAAAATTCTGCTCAGCTTTAATTTATAATTAAAGTTTTGATCACACAAAAAATTACGTAGCACTGTTTGTGCTTAAGGCTGAGTACTGAGAATACTCGACTGCCTCAAGGATTGATTAGTGTGCCAAATTCTAATACCAATATGCATCCAACTGATAACGTAATCAACTCTAACAATAGATTTAACAGGACAGACACTGTAAACTAACCCTTATCTCCTTCAAATGGAGCTTTACAATACTTCTCTCAACCAGGGCCCTTTAAATCATGCCCATAAATACCACATTATTTGATACCACTGATATTTGATCGGTGTTAAAACATATATATCTTGCACACAGACGTGAAATTTACTCAAAAAAATTAAATTATATGAAAAAAATGAAATAGGAAAGTAGAGAGATTCTACATATTTAGAAACACAGAACTTTCTACTACAGAGGTATTATGCAAGTCCACTTCTACTCTGAGTTTAGAATTTCAATTTGCACAGTGCATTTTTTTAAAAAGATTTTATGATGAACCATGGCAGTAAACAGAATCTCATTCACTGATGGAAGGATCTGGGAACAATGTTAGGAGAAAGGTTAAAAAAAAAGGTAGAATTATAGAGGCTATACACCTACTAATTATAGAAAATATCTATAAGAAAATTATATCCAAATAGATGGCTATATATTACAATTGAATAATTTTCTCTCACCTATTTCTTTACATTCAGAAGTCAAGCCTAATATTTAAGAGTCATACTTTTTACAGCTCAACCTATGTTCTTTTTTCTGTAGTTTTCTCCACTTATTGTCTTTATCAAGTTGTATTGAATAACCTACTGCTGGTTTCAATCTTTTCCTAGAAAGTCTTTTACCTACTGATATCAGACATAAAAGCATATTTTAGTCACTTAATTAGAAACCGCCAGCTATGGTTATAGATGAAGGCATAACACACACATACCACTGAAGAATGGGACAAAAAGAAATAAAAGCAGCAATAGGGACATAAATTCATTCTCTTTGCTCTAATAATACTGAACTAAAATATGTTTTTACACTGTTTTGCCAGTGCAACTGCCACCCGAAAATAGAAACAAGTCTACATTTAGTAGGAGCAGAGAAAAGTATTTCATCCCATAAGTAAACAATCTTTGTCTCTACAGGAAAAATAAAACAAATATAACTTAGCTTATTGTTATTTGACCACTGTTTGAGCAGAACAAGGGAGCTATAGTTTAGTTTAAATAAACTAAAAAACACACCTAGTAACCATATATGAGCAGTAGGAATCCTAGGTAGTAGATATATAGTTTATAAATAAAGTTTTAAAGCCCTTGCAAATAAATGACTATCTAACCCTGAGATATATATTATTACCTTCAGAGAACTATGATACTTGTCATCCTGTCACATCAACTTTGAACATATTTATTATTTTTTAAATTTTCACCTGAGGATATATTTTTCCATTGATATTTATAGAGACAGTTTGGTTGCCTCGCGCAGGCACTCTGACCAGGGCCGGGGATCGAACCTGAAACCCAGTTACGTGCCCTTGACCGGGAATCAAACCCGTGACCCTCTGGTGCACGGGCCGACACTCTAATCACTGAACCACACCAGTCAGGGCAACTTTGAACATATTTATTTATTTATTATTATTATTTTGTAATCCTCACCCAAGGATATTTTTCTATTTATCATCAGATAGACTGGGAGGGAGGGAGGGAGGGAGGGAGGGAGAAAGAGGGAGAGAGAGAAACATCGATGTGAGAGAGACACATTGACTGGTTGCCTCCCGCATGACCAAACCAGGGCCAGGGACAAACTGTAGCCGAGGTACAGGCCCTTGACTGGAATCAAACCTGTGACTCATTGGTCTGCGGGCTGATGCTCTAACCGCTGAGCCAAACTGGCCAGGGCAACTTTGAACATATTTAAATTGAAATTCCTATTAAATCTGCAGAACTTTAAGTAGTTTCTTTTCTTTGTGTTGCCACTCATACTGTTCCTTTTCATTATTTCCAGCCATTCATGTTTAATATAATATTTTGGAATCAAAATGTTTCCTTTTTAAAAAAAATTTTTTTTTTCTTTATTGATATTACAGAGAGAGGGGAATGGAGAGGGAGAGAGAGACAGAAACATTGAGGAGAGAGAACATCGACTGGCCACCTCCTGCATGCCCCCCACTGGGGATCGGGCCCACAACCTGGGCCTGTGCCCTGACTGGGAATTGAACTGGCGACCTCTTGGTGCATGAGTCGATGTTCAACCACTGACCCACACCGGCCAGGCCAAAATGTTTCTTTTTAAGAGTAGCCATGCTAGCCTGCTATGCCAGCATAGGATTGACAGTTTTATGCTATTTACTTTCAGAAAAGGAACAATGTAAAGCAAATATTTTCCATGTTATTTATAATTTTGTGTAAGCATGAATCTAAAGAATGTGTTAATATTTTAAATGATTTTGTCATATCACTTAACTTGTAAATTGCCTACAAATGATAGAGATTTGATTAAAATATTTCCTAAATGCTTAATTTTAGTTATCCTAAAATATTATTAATAAACTGAAGACCAATTTCCATGCTTACTTAGGAAAATATGAGGGAAAGGGCAAAAGTCAGGCAAAATTCAAAGACAAGTTATAATGGAAAAAGTGAAGGATAGTATCAGTACATACCTGAGATCTAAAAAAGTCAATTTCTGAAGCATACATAATTCCAAGGACATAAAGGAAAGCTTATTAAAACTGAGGTTGACATCAGAAACCATTTCCTTCAGTTCTACAATCCTGAAACACAAATAATTTTTAATTGTTAGCACTTGAATTCAGAACTTCAAAACAACAAGAAGACCTAGGGGGTGGGGGAGAATCCTATATTATTTTTGCTAATTAAAATTTTCTGTAACTTTTAGTTTTCTCACAAAATTTCAATCAGTTTGAATGTATAACTGATAAAAATAGATTTTTAAAAACAGCCTTCATATTATCTGTCCCATAATTTCTATTAGCCCTTAAATGTATGTTGAAGTTTAAGAACCCATTTATTTTATAGTTAAACCAATTATGGACAAAGAAAAATCAAATCTAGGCAATTTTTCAGATTGTATAATATAGTATCACCTGGGTACTTCAAAATGTTTTTTAAATATTATATGTCCACATTTTAAAAGTATAGTATTTATTATCCCAATCATCATTACATTTAATCATGACTGCAAGGAAACATTAATTCCTGTTTGGTAAGTGTCACTACTAAACAACTGAAGTCAGTGACAAAGACTTAAAGAGGAAGAATTAAACATTTCTAAGTAAGCCTAATCAAGCTTAGTAGTTTAAAAGTATGCTATTAATTTAATTATAAGAACAAGAAATGCTACATATGGTTAGCCAAGAAATGAATTAAACTATGACAATAAATTATTTTTATCAATATTAGCAAGAAAAGAAGAATATCAAATACTGTACTAAAGAAGATACAATGAGCTCAGATATGTAACTGATAAAACTTTTTTGGAAAGTTTTTAGATATATATAGAGAGAGCCATACTCTTTGATTTAATAATTTGTCTAGAAATATGGCCTTCTTTATTTGTTTAATTTATTGCCATAATCAAATGTATAATATATAGATAAATTTGATTTTTTTAAAGTATTGTTTACAACATAGGGAAATACTTATGAAAAATAAACCAGTCAAGATACAAACTGTAAATGGGAACAGCTTAAAATAAAATATGCCATTAGTTAATAAATCAGTGATGGGACTACAAGAGATTTGTCCCTTCATTTAGTATAAAATTTTATGAATACATATTCTTTTTAAAACCAGAAAATAATATGGTGTAAACTGACTTGTGAAATAAAAGTTAAGAAAGATGGAAAGTGGTTCAGAAACTCTCTAGAGGAGGTATGTCTTCAACTATATTTCTTCTTTGGCCTTCTAAACTGTTAAAATTATGATAAAATAACTCTAGTAACAGAATAACATTGTTTTACATAACCAGATTGTGGGATAAAATGAGAAAGCAATAAGTTAAAGTCTTTTAACTCCTTTCATCTTCTTTGAAGGTGAACCAGGATCCCCGAGACAAACTTATCCCATCTGACAGCAAATGTAATACTCAACTATTCTATCAAATATCTTCTGAGCCCTTTAACTAAGAGAGAATGGGAAGATGGATTAGATCTCTGTTTGCAGTGGAATGTCTTAGTTATCATCTTTCAAGATCTACATTCCCAAACTATGCTCTATAAAGCAAATTATAATTTTACTTTATAAAAATTTTAAACATCTAAAAAAATTGTTTTGCAGTCAGATGAAAGCCATTCTATTTTCCAAATATATCATTTTTTCTTATTTTTAAAAAAGTAGTTAAGTACTTACTAAATGCTAGGCACTGGTTAAATGCTTTATGTGGACTGTCATTTAATTTAATTCTAATAAATAGGTACTAATATAGATAATAATAAATAAATTATTATCTTTACTTCACAGATGAGGAAACTAAGAGCAGCTAGTTAACCTGTCCAAAGCCACACAGCTAGTAGATCTGGGATATAAATACAAGCAATTGACTCTACTGTCCCAATTCTTTAACATTGCCCTATCCTGTCTCTCATACTGTTGTTTTAATTGCAAGGTTATTTGTCACCTTTCTTTGAGTATATAGTTTACTGCAAGAGAACAATCATTTGTAAAAGTTCAACATATACTAATTTTTTCTTGTAATCTAAAAATGTTGCTATAATTTACATCAACAAAGATTTATTAAACAAAATACAATGCAAAAGACTTCTAATATTTGGAAGTGAAGAATCTTTTTCTATGAGGAAAACACTAACAGGATTCAGTCCATTTTATTTTTGCTACCAGGGGGAAAATTCAGTGGTTTGGCAATTCGTTAATATAAAGCCCCAAATGAAAATCCCTATTAATCTACATGAACCTGGCTTTGGAGAGTCTCTTAAAACTTTCCTCATATATTTCATTATGTGGGAAAAAGTTATTTAATACTTTTTTCCCCTCTTTATTGATTTTACAGAGAGAGGAAATGAGAGGGAGAGAGAGACAGAAACATCAATGAGAGAGAACATCGATTGGCCACCTCCTGCATGCCCCCCCCACTGGGGATCTGGCCCACAACCTGGGCATGTGTCCAGGAATCGAACCAGCAACCTCTTGGTGCATGGGTCAACGCTCAACCACTGAGCTAAACTGGCTGGACTATTTAATACTTTTAATAATTCTAATATCTATTATCCAAGTTTAAAATGTAAAAAAAGAAACAAAGTTTTTTAAAAACATATATATATATACACCTTTCATAATAAGTATTAAAAGTATCTCAGGAAATACTTTAGTAAATTTTGCTAAAACCCTCAAGTATTACTAATGCAAGAAATTTTACATACATTTTCAAATTGAAAAACTATGACAAATATTTTTGCAACTAAGATGAAACAAAACTTACAATGAGTCACAATTTGAAAGAAATGGCATCATGAACAGTTCTTACCTTTGTGGAATTTCACATAGCTGATTCTTACTGAAGTTAACAGAAGTGATAATGTTGCTTTTTACTGCATCAAACACTTCATCAGGAATCAAGGTTGTCTGTTTATCACTAAATGAAACGTGTTTAAAATCTGCATCATTCTTAGAAGTCCAGAAAAAATATGACTATTACTTCTCACTTTTAAAGAACTTTAAAGATTTTATAAGAAAAAATTTCAAAGTAGTTATTACTTAGTTCTGTAAAGAATGCCACAAAAACCTGCCAACCCACAAAATGTTAACTGTCAGGAATTCAGACAACATATGGTGTCAAAACACACTATATCTTCTGAGCATTCATATACTCAATGTGTATAAAAACAGAGATATATCTTCAGAGTCTCAGATGTCTAGAAGTCATATAGTAAATGGACAGTAATATAGTAAATCGAGTCCTCTACCTCAGAGTAGAACTAAATCTGTAATTTTAAAAACCGTTTTTGCCCCTTTTCTTAAGTTTCTTAACGGGTTATCTGTCAACTTTCTTTAGGTATACAGTTAACTGCAAGATAAGAATCAATTTTTAAAAGTTCAACATTATACTAAACTAGTGTTCTGATAACCTAAACCAATTTTTCTCTCCTATAGCATGTGACAAGGTAGATGGGGTAGTGGCCTTAGCATAAACTATTCCTGGTTCTACCATTAAAGAGTTTTGTCATTTACCTTCCCTGAACTTCAGTTCTGTGAAATTAGACTCTGAAGAGTTATTCATTGTTATTTATGCCAGATCATTTGCAAATGTAAATTTCCTTTTCAATAAGGTTAAAATTTTCAGTAAGATTTTTAATAAATATAAATTTAATTTTAAATTATAGAACTCTGATATCTAACAATTTTATGTTATAATTAGCCATTATTCTTATGTTCCTCTTTTACAATTTTTAATGCCTAATACATCATCCACTTAAAAGCATCCTTAATGGAATGTCCACTGAATGACTGTATGTACAAGGAAACAATATTATGTGTGAAATATGGGAGAACTGTGTAAGAAAGTCATTGTAATAGATAGGAAAAAAGACAGCCTAAATTTCATAGATGTTTTATGTCTTCTACTTTTTCTGTTTTAGGGCTCCATTCTCTACCGTGCAGATGCAGCATTTTTATCTTTTCAATTAGCAATGTTCAAGTCATGGGAGACTGATTTATTCTAATCAAACTTTGAAGATTCATGCTACTTTTAAAAATTTAGTTGAAGGCATTTATGCCTTAAAATTGGGAATTAATTTGTATCTTAAATACTATACTCCTTCCCAATTAAAGTCTCTGAGGAAAACAAATTACAATAAATTTAAAATCTAAATAACTTAAGATGTGTGGTCTTAAGTGCTATATTTATTATGCTTTTGTGTTATCAGTGTCTTTTTTTTTAAATCCTCACCTGAGGACATTTTTGCATTTATCTTGAGATAGAGTGGGAGGGAGCAAGGGAGGAAGAGAGAGAGAGAAACATCGATGTGAGAGAGACACATCGAGTGGTTGCCACCCACACAACCCCAACCAGGGCTGGGGACAAACTGCAACCGAGGTACGTGCCCTTAGCGGGAACTGAACCCGGGCCTCTCTGGTCCACGGGCCGACGCTCTAACCACTGAGCAAAACCGGCCAGAGCTATCAGTGTCTTTTAAAAGTGGGAATGGTTATTACAAATAAAATTGTATCAATACTACGTTATAGATTATTTGGAGTATTAAAAGTAACAGCATATGTCAAGTACCTAGCACAGAGCCCAGCACAGAATAGAGACTAAATGATGGTATCCTTATGAGTGGAGGAATGGAAGCCAGAGATAAAAGAAATTCTAAGCTAAGAAATTCTAAGGCAGGAAATAAGTCTGTCTCATCATACAGTGTCCTATGACACCTAGCACACACTTTGATATCTAGTAGGCTCCAAAAATATCTACTGAAATATACAACATGCGAAGTTGCCATGCTATGCTATGAGAGAAGTGAAACACAAATGTAAGTATGAAAGCATACTTACTACCCTGTGTTACAGTGTCAAAGAAGGAAATTGGCTTAGAGTAGTGATTTCTACATATATCCAAGAGTAGTAGACAAGAGGTGAGAATAATGTGAATGAAACACAACAAATCTGAAATGGAGAGTGTATACTGACCGCTAAGAAGGTGGTTCTTAACTGACACATTAAGGAAAAGAGGCCAGATATTGAAGCTGGCTGTGTAGATGACTAAATCTGGTCACTTAAATGATTTGAGTCTGTATTCTTCAGTATTTTCATTACATTACTGAGCCAATCACTGCAAGAGCTTTGATAGTATTAGTTATTTTTACCATTGTTGCCTTAGTACTGATAGAACACTTGACAACTACTCCTAATCTTTGCATAGGTATTTTCTTTCCCCTATCGAATACACTTCCATATAAATTTTGTATAAAAAATTTAGGCTTTGTCTCAGTTTATATACCAACGTTATAATTGTTTCAGATTGAATATAAGTGCTACCGGAGCACATTGTTACTATGAAATTATCTGACTTACTTACATTCAGATATATTAACAAAATACAACCTCTCAAGTTTTGCCTGCTTGGGGTGTTCATTAATTAAATGATATTTATTTCTTATTTACGAGTATAGACCCCATCACCACAATATAAAATCTTCTCTAGGTGCTGGAGTCAGAAAATTTTATTACCAACCAATACTGTCATCCTTTTATTTTTTATAATAGCATAATGTTCTTTATTATAAAACTTTTACTCTTAATAACCATCAATTTATCTCTAGCATAACAAACACAAACCACCTAAGGAATGGGCATTTAAATTCACTGTACTTTTAACACATTTCTATCTCATCACTGTTTTTACAATTGCTATTATTCTAAGTCAAACATACTAATGAATCTGATGAATTCTACTTCACCCACTGTCTTTTTTCAGAAGGCTTATTTCTGAAAGTTTCCTACGTTTTGTTATGTTTTTAAAAAATGAATTACATACCTATAGTCCAATATTTTTAATGTAGTGATGGCGTGTACATTCACTTTAGATTCACTTGGTAGTGTCATGGCAGTCTCAACAACAGAGTCACTTTGGCTAGGTTCATCATCTGGGGGGGAAAAAAGTTACATAAAATCAATATAGCCCAGTTGGTGTGGCTCATTGGTTGAGCATCGACCCATGTACCAAGAGGTCGCCGGTTTGATTCCTGGTCAGGGCACATGCCCAGGTTGTGGGCCAGATCCCCAGTAGGGGGCATGCAGGAGGCAGCCAATTGATGTTCTCGCTCATCAATGTTTCTCTCTCTTTACCCCTCTCCCTTCCTCTCTCTCTAAAAAAAATCAATACAGAAAAAAAAACACAATATATTTAGTATAAAGTCATTTTTTAAAATTATGAAAATATATAAAAAATAGTATATGGGATTTCTTTTATTGTTGTTAATCCTCACCCAAGGACATTTTTCCATTGATTTTTCTTTTTTTTTTTTTAGACAGAGTGGAAAGGAGGGGGAGAGAGAGAGAAACATCGATGTGTGAGAGACCCATCAATTGGCTGCATCCCATACAACCCCGACCTATGCCAGGGATCGAACCTGCAACCTAGGTACACATGCCCTTGACCAGGAATCGAACCTGAGACCCTTCGGTTCTCGGGCTGACGTGCTAACCGCTGAATCAAACCAATCAGGGTTTATACATGATTTCTTGATATAATTGGTGAGAATGTCTTTAGTTGTATGCTTTATTTCCAATAACTCAAGTCTGAGTTTAAATTTAATATTTAATTAATAGAAAATAAAGTTACTATTATATGGCTTCAAAATCTATTAATAAATCCTACCATAAGGAAACTTATAAGTAGAAAAGAACTTTCAAAGAATAACTAAAATGCCTCAGAAGAAACAACAAGGAATCCTTCCTCTTAAGCAAAATAATATGGTCCATTATAAGAAATATGTTAACAACACTAAAAATGTCTACCAAATAGGCATATGCCTATCTTTTCATTTTAGGATATAATGAACAGGATTATCCCCAATCATTTTAAATCAGGCAATTTGTATAATCCAGTAAACTTTTTTTTTTTTTTTTTAATAAAAAAGCAACAACAACTGTCAATGGGCCTCATTTTTATTTTATTTTTTTATTTTATTTGTGTGTGTGTGTGTGTTTTTGTTTGTTTGTTTTTATTAATTTATTTTTGTTACAGATGCTTCTCCTTTTTTCCCCATTGACACCCTCCTCCCCATCCCCCCACCTCGTCCCCAGCTTTGGTGTCCATGTCCATCAGTTATGCATACATGTGTATAAGTTCTGTGGTTTATATTATTTACATTAAGATTTTTTTTAGTAAATGCAAGACTTTATTTTCAATAGACATTTCCTCAGATTGATGAACCTCATCAGAGGGAAGGGGGGCAGGGGAAAGAGATAAACCAAAGAATTTATATGCATATATGCAAAACCAATGGACACAGACAATAGTGTAGTATAGACCGGGGGAGGGGCAAGTGGTGGGAACAGGAAGGAGGGGATCAATGGAGAAAAAAAGGGAGGACATTTGTAATACTTTCAAAAATAAAGATAAATTTTTTTAAAAAATAGACATTTCCTGACATATCTGAATATCCACACATTCACACATTATCAACCCTCTCACTAATCTCCAGAGACTGTTTAACACTGCCTTGGCTATATTCCCCAAAATGATCTACAGAGTCAATGCATTCCCCTAGCAGAATCCTCGCTGATTTCTTTGTAGATATTAAGTTGAATTCTAAAATTCTTATGGGTTTGCAAGAGACCCAGAAGAGCCAAAACAAGCCTGAGAAAAAGAATAAAGTAGGAGGACTTATACTTCCTGATTGCAAAACTTATTACAAAGCAATGGTAATCAAGATAGTGTGGTACTGGCACAGAATAGACAGAGATCAATGGAATAAAATTGAGAGTCCAGAATGAACCCTACATTTATGGTCAACTGATTTTCAACAAGGATAGAAAGACCATTTAATGAGAAAAGAATACTCTTTTCAACAAATGGTGCAGGAAAATTGGATAGCCACATGCAAAAAAATAAAATAAAATTGGACCCATATCTCACACCACATATAAAAATTTACTCAAAATAGATCAAAGACATAAATATAAAAGCAAAGGTATAAAACGTAGAAGAAAACATAGGGTCAAACCTTAATAAAATAAGATTCTGCAAAGGATTTTTAGGTATGAAACCAAAAGCATAAGCAAATAAAGAAAAAACAGATAAAGTGATTTCATCAAAATTCAAAAAGACTTTTGTGTTTCAAAAGACAAAAGGCAACTTATAGAGGGCTAGACAATATTTGCAAATCATATATCTAGCAAGAGACATATATCTAGACTATATAAAAAACTATTACAATTCAATAATAAAAAGATAAATAATCTAATTAAAAATTGGGCAAAGGATCTGAACAGACGTTTCTCCAAAGATGTACAATGTCCAATAAGCACATGAAAAGATGCTCAAAATCATTAGTAATCAGGGAAATGCAAATCAAATCTATAGTGAAATACTTCATACCCACCAGGAGGATGTCTAGAATCTGAAAGTCAGAAAACAACGTGTTGGTGAGGATGTGGAAGAATCAAAACTCTCATACAGTGCTGATGAGAATAAAACAGGGATGCAGCACTTTTGTAAAACAGTCTAGCAGTTCTTCAAATAACTAAAGATAAAGTTACCATATGACCCTGCAATTCTACTCCTAGATATAAATGCAAGAGAAATGAAAACATGTTCACATTGAAACTTTTAAACATACAAATTTAAAAGAATAGAAATCATACAATGTCTGCATTCAGATAACAATGTAATTAAACTAGAAATCAGTAACAGAATGACAACTGGAAAATTCCAAAACATGTGGAGATTAAACAACACATTTTTAAATAACACATGGCTCAAAGAAGAAATCTAAAGAGAAAGTTTTAAATATTTTGAGCTACATGAAAATGAAACAACAAGATTTGTTGGATTAAGTGAAAGGAGTATGTAGAGGTAAATTTATAGCACTGAATGCATATACTAGAAAAGAAGATAAATCTAAAATCAATAATCTAAATTTCCACCTCAGGAAATCAGAAAAAGAAGAGCAAATTAAATCCAAAGTAAAAAGAAAAGATAGAATAAGAATTCAAGCAGAAATTGATAAAATTGAAAACAGAAAATAGAGAAAAATAAATGAAAACAAAAGCTGGTTCTCTGAAAAGATCAATAAAACTGATATGCCTCTAAGCCAGGCTAACTAAGAAAGAGACAAGGCACTACTAATATCAAAAATGAAAGATGGGACATCACTATAGATCTCATGGACATGAAAAGAATAATAAAGAAATAATAAGAACAACTCTACACCCACAAATTTGATAATCTAGATGAAATAGACCAATACCTTGAAAGACACAATCTGCTAAACTCACACAAGACACAGAAAACCCAAAAGGCCATATCTAGTAAAGAAATTGGCTCAATAATTAATAACTTTCCAAAACAGAAAGCACCAGGTCTAGATAGGTTCAGTGGTAAATTCTACCAAACATTTAAGGAAGAAATTATACCATTTTCAGAGGATAGAAGCAGAGGGAATACTTTATAATTCCCTTTATGAGGCCATCATTACCCTAATACGTGACAAAGATATTACAGGAAAGCAGTATCTCTCATGCAAATGTCATCAACACAATATTAGAGTGGGTGCTAAAAAAATATTAATACTTTTCCTCCCTCCCACCTTCTAAGTTCTTCTAGCTGGGCCAATGTCAAATTAACAGAGACAGATTAATAGGAGAAGATCAAAGTTTTATTAATACATGCACATGGGAATTCATATAGGCATTAAAATTCAAAAGACAGTAAGGCAACAGTGGCTATATAAAACATTTTGAAAGAAGAAAAGGACAGACTGACAGGGTCTTAGATTTCAGAAGTGAGAATAGTCGATTTACAGGTAGCTGAGGGAGAACATATACAGAAGGAAACTTTTGCCAGGCAACTCAGAAACAATGGGACACTGGGTATATCTAGAAAACAGACTTGGAGTCTGCCTAACTAATGCTAGGGTGAAGATTCTTAAGGTGATTGAGCTAGGGCTCTTTTCCTAAAGCAAGTTTCTCTGAATCCCTTGGGCAGGAAAGGGGAGAGGGTCAAAGGTTCCCTCTAAGGTTGGGGGTGAGGAGGGGGGGTGGGAACGGGAGGAGGGTGTCAATGGGGGAAAAAAGAGAAACAACTGTAACAAAAAGAAATTAATTAAATAAATAAAAAATCAGTATTCCAAAAACGCAGCTTCAGGATAGCAAAACTTTGGTTCCCTTCACTAGCAAATCAAATCTAAAAAAGTATAAAAAGAACTACATACCACAACCAAGTGGGATTTGAAGCAGACATGCAAGGCTAGTTCAAGGTTCAAAAATCAATTCATTTAGCCCTGGCCGGTTTGGCTCAGTGGTTAGAGTGTCGGCCTGCGGACCAGAGAAATCCGGGTTCGGTTCCCGCTAAGGGCACGTACCTCGGTTGCAGTTTGTCCCTGGCCCCAGTTGGGGTCATGTGGGTGGCAACCAGTCAATGCGTCTCTCTCACATCTATGTTTCTCTCTCTCTTTTCCTCCCTCTCTCCCTCCCACTCTATCTGAAGATAAATGCAAAAATGTCCTCGGGTGAGGATAAAAAAAAAAAATCAATTAATGTAATCCTCCACATAAACAAACTAAAAAAGAAAAATTACATATGGTCATATTGTTATTGTCGCAGTTAGCTAGTTATTACTATTAATAACAGAAAGAGAGCAAAGGGGAGGCCAGGTGTTATAAGCATGGTCATCCGGGCAGCTTCACCAGGAAGCTGCAACTTCACACTCCCAAGGAAACCACTGGTCCATTCCCTGCAGATCACTGGGGGATAGGATCCAACAAAGGGGGAGAAGGGCGCATGAGCAGTGATGTTGGGGTGACATAGGGAAGGTACATGCCTGTCAGTCTAGCCTGGGAAACAATGGATTGGTTAAAAGGGTGGACCCCAATACAAGCTCATGAAAATCTGGGAATACACAATCCCCAAAGAGTTCCCACTCTCTTGTTCTGCTCTTTTGCTCTGACATTCTTGCTCCATGACCTGCACTCACCCTGTATGCTCACCTGTTCTCTCTCCATAGCCTTGTGGCCTTAGTAGCCACATGACTGACCCCACACGCAATGTAGTGCAGCTGGGAACACAAACTAAGCTAGCCAAATGCTGGACTGGATTGTTTTAATATGGAATGGAGACTGGGCAGTGGCCTTAATTCTACCCCTGCTGAAGACAAGATTGAACTTTTTCCATGGCCAGAGAGAGGGAAATGGGACACTGGACACCCAGGGGCTTAATTCCATGGAAATAAAGATCACTTATCCTCCTATGTGAGTCTCAGGAAATTCCTTTCTTTGCAACATCACTACAACTCTACTTCCATCAGTAACAGATGGGGACACAGATGGCACCCTACTGATAATAATATCGACAGATGCATAAAAAAGCATGACAAAATCTAACACCCATTCATGATTTAAAAAAATAATAAGTATACTAGGTACTTAAGTCTTGCCACCTTGAAGCTGCCTTTTGGGATAATTGATTTAAGCTGGTTATTAAGAAACAAAAGGCTCTTGATGAGCTGCTCTTGACTCCTGGCTTGCGGGGCTCTTTTGCTCCTGCTTCCCTGCATTTACCCACATGAACCCCAACACACAATGGACTAATGGACTGTAACTAGCTTGATGCTTACTAGACCTGGCTACAACATGGAACGGAAACTATGGACTCTGACTCTGCTTCTAGCTTTACCGACACCCCAGCTACACTTCTTCTATGACTGGACTAAGGGAAATGGGACTTTAGAGACCCAGGATGTAATTCCACAAAAATAAAGCTTTCTACCATAAAATTTTAAAAAAGAAACAAAAGACTCGGAAAAAAACCTTTGACCCTCCCCCGTTTCCTGCCCAAGAGGTTAAGATAGAAAAACCTGCTTCAGGAAGGACATCTTAGGATGTCTGCCTTACCCTAATTTGAAGTAAGTATGGCAAACAGGAAGGCTTCAGGCAGAGGCCTGTTAACTAGATACCTAGTGTGACATTATTTCTGAGTTGCCTAGCAAGAATTTGCCTGCCATATGTGTTCTACTCTTCTTCAGCTACCTGTAAATCGCCCACTCTCATTTCTGAAATCTAGTATTCTTGTTCCTCTCCTTTTCTCCCTTGTCTAATATATCATATATACCCAATGTTCTCTCATTTTCTTTGGAATTTTCATGTTTATGTGAATTCCTCATGCTCATGTACTGAAATTTTCTTTTCTCCTGTTAGTCCTGTCTCTTCATTTATTAGCACAGCCAGAAGAATTTAGAAAGAAGAAAAGTATTAATATATTTTTTAGGCCCCACAAGAGGACCTTTCTCAACTTGATAAAGATTATACACAAAACCCCTACAGGGGCCCTGGCTGGTTTTGGCTCTTGGACTGAAGAGTCACAGGTTCGATTCTGAGTCAAGGGCATGGACCTCAGTTACAGGTTCAATCCCCGGCCCTGGTCGGGGTCGTGTGGGAGGCAGCCAATAAATGTGTCTCTCTCACATCAATGTTTCTCTCTCTCTCTTTCCCTCCCTCCCTCCCATTCTATCTAAAAATCAATGGAAAAATATCCTTGGGTGAGGATTGAAAAAAAAACCCTACAGGGTAACATCATACTTAATGGTGACAATCTCAAAGCTATCCCCCTGTGATAAGGTACAAGGCACAGATGTGCCCTCTCACCACTCCTTTTCCACATCATACTGTCTCTGCTAAAGCAATCAGGCATGAAAAAATAATAAAAGGTGTAGAGATTGGGAAGAAGGACATAAAAGTGTCTTGGTTCACAGATGATACAATTATCTAGGTAGAAAATGTGAAAGAATCAACAACAACAAATTCTCCTGGAACTAAATAAGTGAGTACAGAAGGTTGAGGATACAATCTTAATATGGAAAAGTAAACTGCTTTCCTCTCTATCAACAATGAACAAGCAGAATTTGAAACACAATATGATTTACATTAGCATCTGCCAAAAAACATGCTTAGGTATAAATCTAACAAAATATGTACAAGAACTACCTGAGGAAAACTACAAAACTCTGAAATGAACGAAATCAAAGAACTAATAAGAGATATTCCATGTTCATGTTTTGGAAGACCCAATACTGTCAAGATCAGTTCTTCCCTACTTGATCTAAAGATTCACACAATCCCTATAAAAATCCTAGCAAGTTACTTTGCCAATATTCACAAAATGATCCTAAAGTATGTATGGAGAGGCAAAAGACTAGAATAGCCAACACTATATTGAAGGAGAAAACAAAGTTGGAGGGCTGACACTATCCAACTTCAAGACTTATTATGAAGCTACAGTAATCGAAACAGCATGAAACTGGCAAAAGAAAAGAACAGAGAGCCATAAGTAGACCCACATTAATATGGTCAACTGATACTTGACAAATGAGCAAGGCAATATAATGTAGCAAAGATAGTATTTTCCACAAATGGTCCAAAACAACAAGACATCTACAAGTAAAAAATACCAGCTTTATTCATAACTGCCAAAACTTGGAAGCAACCAAGCTGTCCATCAACAGGTGAATAGATAAACTGTGGTACATTCAGACAATGAAATATTATTCAGCATTAAGAATAAATGAGCAATCAAGGTACAAAAATATATGAAGAATGTTTAAATGCACAGCACTAAGTGAAAGAAGCCAATGTGAAAAGGTTACAAACTGTATGATTCCAATTATATGACATTTTGGAAAGGGCAAAACTATGGAGACAAGAAAAAGATCAGTGGTTGCCAGGAATGGAGAGGCAGATCAGAGAGACTTTTTAGGGCAGTGAAAATATTTTTTATGATATTACAATGATGGTACACCACCAAGAGTGAACCATAGGATAACTATGGACTTGGGGTGATTATGATATGTCAATGTAGGTTCATCCTTGGTATAAAAAAAAATTTTGTTTTAAAGTACCATTCTGGTGAGTGATATTGATAATGGGGGAGGCTATGCATATGGGGGTTAGATGATATATCGACTATCCCCATACTTTTCTCTCAATTTTGTTGTAAACCTTAAACTAGTTTTAAAACATTCTGATTATTCTGAAATGACTTCTGATTCACATCAGAATAAATTTTTCTGGAGGGAGGAAAAAGCATACTTAGAGAAGAAAGGAAACTCGTTGACAGGAAATAACAGTCTTAGAATATGATTTTAATAATTTACTTACAGGGCAAGGCAGAAAATAGAATAAACTGAAGTATACAATTATCTATTTAACATACACTGACTGGCCATATGGGTGCTAGACAAAGCTGTGCATAATCAATAGAATTTTGAGCTAAATTAACAGCTGCTATATTTAGCCACTAAGTTTTGGAGTGGTTTAGTGGTATCTGCAGCAACATACTCATACAACTAATGCTTTTGCTAGAATATTAATGCTACAATGACATACATTAAATAGAAATTTGGGATATATCATAGTTTTAGTGAAGCAATAAAAATTAAATTTATAATATCATTTTCTCCTTTTGGTAAATGTTCATGCTAAATGAACATATCCTGAAAAATGTGTTTTGTCTTTACTTTTTGTCAGAACTTAGCAAATGCATAAGATATTCAAATACGTGGTAATATACTTCCCAGTCAATATTACATGTACCCTTATGTATTATTATATATAATTATATATTATACCATATATATATAAAACCCACACATTATACCACATACATAAACATGTGTGTTTGTGTGTGTGTATAAAACCCATACATTATACCATAAAAGTCCAGTTTTGCTTTGTTACATTTTCTAATTGGTACACTGAAACACAAAAATCAAATTAAAAACGTAGTTATTATTGTTGATTTATAGATCTTTTTATAACTTCAATATACTTATGGCCTATATAGATTCATTATAGAGCCACACTGGCAGTAACCATTTCCTCTAATTATTTACACCAAAAATACACGTAAATTTATGTACTATTAACACTTCACTATCTTTCTTTTTTTAAAATATGTTTTTATTGATTTTTCAGAGAGAGAGAAAGAAACATCGATTGGCTGCCCCCTGCACACCCGCTACTGGGCATCGAGCCTGCAACCCGGGCATGTGTCCTGACCAGGAATTGAACCAGGATCTTTCAGTCCATGGGATGACGCTCAATCCACTGAGCCACTCTGGCCAGGCACACTTCACTACCTTAATATTCCTTCAAAATACAGAACATTGAAAAATACCTTTAATCTTGCTTCGTAAATATTTTAAGACTTCTTGAGTTCCTTTCTGAAAAAGTAGAAAGACATATTCACTAAGACATACCCTGAAGTTTTATACATCAAACATATATTTAAATTTCAAATTTAAAAACTGAAGCTGATTTCTAAATACACTTACATTTATAATTTCTCTTCGAATGGTTCTCATAGGATTTCCTTCTAGTGCCAGGAATTTCAAATGAAGTCTTCCCAATGAATAGGGCAGACTACAAAAGATGAAATTGATTTCAGGGAAAACATTAAGGGTAAGTACAATTCAACCAAATAGTTGACTATAAAACTAACAACATTTTATATATATTATATACATATATATACATGTGTATATGTATAAACATACTATATATATACATATATATTCTATATATGTTAAAATCCAAGTAATGTAGGCCTACAATTTTTCCCTTTGAGCTGCACATGTAAAAGAAAAACCAGATTTGTTGGTAACTGTCATATTGTGATTGCTAAAAAAGAACGTGAGCTATAAAACTTTCGCTAAATTGTATCCAGTGCTAAAAAGTAAATGTTCAATATATAAATTTGAATGAATCAGTGATTCAAAATAGTCATCCTCACTGATACTAAATGTTTTGATTTTTACCTTTCAAGAAAGTAAATAAAATTCTTCCTAATAAAAAAAAAGACAAAAAGAAAAAATAAATTTTAATCATCCAATTCATTCAATAAGAAAAGTCATTTTTATCGTCATCACACAAAAAGATAACCTGTTGAGATTGGATATCCAATCTCAAAATTAAGCATCTACAATATACTAGGCATTGGTGTAGGATATCAAGATTCTTGCCCTTAAAGAGTTCTCAGTTCAACAAAGGAAAAAGACACATATACAGCCAACCAAATTTAATAAATAGGAATTATCTTATGTTGCTGGTGAGCACTTAAAATAGTAGAGCCACTTTGGAAATCAGTCTTTTAAAGTTAAACATACACTTACCATACAACTAAGCAATCCTACTCGTACAGATTTACCCAGGAGAAATTAAAATAATTTCCACACAGAGACTTTTACATGAATGTTCAAAATAGCCAATAAACTGAAAATAATTCAAATGTCCATCAACTAACTAGTGAAGAGATGAATAAATTATGGTATAGCTGTATAATGGATTAACACTCAGTAATAAAAATGAACTGCTGATACACACAATCACATGAATGAATCACAAAAGTCTTTTATGCTACATTAAAGAAAACAAACACAAAACTATATATTGTGTGATAAAAAAGGCAAAACTACAATGACAAAGCACATCAGTAATTGCTAGAGATTGGAATGTTAAAAGGGGATTGACTGCAAAAGATATGAGGAAACTTGAGGGAGACAGAAATGTTCCACATGACTGTGACAATGGTTACACAAACATACATTTATCAAAAATCACCAAGATGTATGCTTAAATTAGTGAATTTTATTGAACATAATTATACATCAACAAATATATATGTAATAAGACATGCTAAACAAGTATAGTTTCTATGAAAGTAGGTACAGAAATTAGCAAGGGGGAGAACAGAGTAGCAAAGCCTAAAAGGAGAAATGGGATTCCATCAGTCAGGCAGGAAAAAGGCATTCTCAGGTAAAGAAACAAAATAAAGGTGGTACATTTATAGTTCAGTGTAGTCTGAGAACAGCATACCTGTAGGAGTGAAAGATGATATAGAGAGAGAATAAAGCCTGACTGTGAGATGCCCTTGAATTTTATGCTAAAAAGACTGGACTTTACTTTGTAAGACACTGGTTCCCAGAGGCATCAAAATCTCCTAGGAATTGTTTAAAACAAAAGAACAAAAACAATTATGCAATCCCATCATTAGAGATTCTGATTCATCAGTGCCTCAGAATCTATACAGTAGTCCCCCCTTATCCTTGGGTTCACTTTCTGCCATTTTAGTTACTCGTGGTAAACCGTGGTCCGAAAATATTAAATGGAAATTTCCAGAAATAGACAATTCATAAGTTTTAAATTGTGCTCTGTTCTGAGTAGCATAATGAGATCTAATGCAGTCCACTTCATTCCCTCCTGGATGAGAATCGTCCCTTTGTCCAGTGCATCCATGCTGAATATGCTACCTGCTCATTAGTTAGCAGCCATCTAGGTTATCAGATGGACTGTCATGGTATCACCATGCCTGTGTTCAAGTAACCCTTACCTTACTTAAAAATGGCCCCAAAGC
Source organism: Tadarida brasiliensis (assembly GCA_030848825.1). Lineage (NCBI taxonomy): Eukaryota > Metazoa > Chordata > Mammalia > Chiroptera > Molossidae > Tadarida > Tadarida brasiliensis. Next base: position 53,395,028 of record CM061264.1, read on the forward strand.
CATTCACATAACTTTACTACAGTATATTGCTAGAGCTGTTCTGTTTTATTTCTGTTATTATTGTTCATCTTAACTGTTCTTAATTTATAAATTAAACTTTATCATAGGTATATATGTAATAAGAAAAAAAAAACCTATAAATAGGGTTTGGTACCATCCATGGTTTCAGGCATCTCCTGGAGATCTTGGAACATCCCTGACAGATAAGGGGGACTTACTAGAGATTCTGATGCACAGCCATAATTGGCAAACAGTGCTGTAACAATGAAGAACCATGAAAGCTTTTTAGTAGAATGACCTGATATTTTGTATTTTATAAAAAAATATTATGGTAGCAGTGTGAGGAATCAATATTTTGGTTAGAGGAGATTCTGGAGAGGTACAAAATGTACCAAATTGTCTAAGTAGAAAGTATGAGGTTAGAGGTAAAGAAAGAAACTAATATTTATTAAGTGCCATTATGGTCTAGGCTCTGTGATATATATATAGAGAGAGAGCGAGATAGTTTTGATATAGATATATATACTTTATATCCAGAGCTCTGGAAAAAGACAAACATATATATCACAAATATTTCTACCAATTACTTTATTTAATATTATTTATCATACTTTTTGTTTTAAATTTTTGCTTTCCATTGTTTTTATGCAGTAGCCAAAATAAAACTGCCATGGGAAAAACTTATATGTCAATATCTATAAGAGGCAAGAAATTGTTTCATTCACTGGTTGTAAGGTAAACACTTTTAGGGATATCCAGGCCACTTTTTATTTCTATCATAAATAGAAGTGAAAAGTGTCACTCTCCAAGCATTCAAATCTATGGCCAAGATGAACTCATATGCCATATGTACATTGTGAAAACTATCATAATTTTTTAAAATATTAGTTAAAATACACACATAGAAGAAACTCTGCCTTCCCTAACCTTTCACCTTCTATGAATAGCAAACCTTGTTTTTGACATCTAAACATAAAACCTCAGACATCTAAATGGTATATAATCCTAGGTAAGTCTGAGTAATATTTTTTGTATCTGTAGAAATAAATGCAGGGTGGGACAAAAGTAGGTTTACAGTTGTTCATATGGAAAATAGAAAATTAACAATAATACAAGAATAAACTCTGTGTTTCCCATACGCACAACTAACTGTAAACCTCCTTTTCCCCCACCCTGTATAATGGTTTTATAACATTTTATGATTCTTTGCTCACTACTCTCCTCTCCCCCATCTCCAACACAGGCAATCAATTGCTAAATACAGTACTATTTATTCTAACTCATCACACCTCACATCTTTCCTCTTCTTTCCATTTCCACTGTCACCACAGTTTAGGTCCTTATTTCATGAGAAATCCACAAAACTGTCAATACAGTGAATTGGATATCGAAAGTGCTCCTTACTGCTAAACATAATTAGATTAATCTAATCGAGTTCATTTAGATTTCCCTACAAACCACTCTTCTTTTATTAAATGTAGCCGTGAACATGTAATACTTTTGTAATCAGTATTTTTTTAATGTTTTTATTGATTTTTTTTTTAGAGAGAGAGGAAGGGAGCGAAAGAAACATTGATCAGCTGCCTCCTGCACACCCCACATTGGGGATCAAGACCACAACCCAAGCAAATGCCCTGACCAGGAATCGGACCAAGAATCGAACCGGGACCTCTCAGTCCAAGGGACGATGCTCAATCCACTGAGCCACACTGGCCTGGCAAAACCACTCTTATCCAATGTATCTTACTCATTATCACCAATTTATTTTTTAATGAGATTACAATAAAATCAGTTCTGTTCTTAATCTTTCAATAGCTCCCCACCTCTTAACTAATGAAAACTGACTCTTCACAGGTATTTCTTCCACATGGCCTCAACTTATCTTTTAAGCCCTAAATTCTCATAATCTCCCTACTGGTACCCCGCATTCACCAGTTCAATGTGATTTCTTGTTCTCTAAATACATCCCCACAATTTTCTGAACTTTCAAAGCTTTGTTTGTACTGTTTCCTCCTGACAAGTGATTCATTCTGACCACCCCACATATGCACTTGAAAATTATGGTCATCCTTTAAAGATCACATGGTGGGACTAGAATGAAGCATGACTGTGAAAGTGAGTACATTCTTAAATTTGTGCTCTAGGTAATTAGCTAGCCCCAGTCCTAAAGATCATCTAAAAATATTACTTCCTCTACAAAGTCTACTCTGATCTCTCTCCATAACTTGTAATTCCTGTCTCTCCTTCAAGCCCCCAAAGCATTTTATATCTCTCCCATGGCTTTACATTCATTTAACAAATTCAACAAATATTTATTAGGCACCTTCTATGTATCCAGGCACTGATCTAGAAGTTAGAGCAGTGAACAAAACAGATAAAAATGCAGTCTTCTAAGAGTTTACATTCTAGTAGGTCAGAGTAACTTGTAAATGCATCTCATTCTATTAGCAAATTAAGCTTGCTGTTAAGGGCAAAATCTAATTACTCTTTGTAGGTTTGTACATGATACCTGCTTAATAAATGTTTACTGAATTTGATTTAGAAAAAGAATTCAACATGCTTTTTACACATATTTTAACTTATGAATTATAACCAAATACAGACATGATTTCTTACTCATTTGATCTTTAAACTTACCTACTAATATCATTGTTGCTTAGGTCAAGCCTTTCCAATGATTGTAGCAGTGTAATTTCATCTGGAACAGATTTTAACTTGTTATCCCGCAGGTCTAGCACAAGGATAGAATTCAGATGCTTAAGATGTTCTGCCCCTAACATTTCAATTTGGTTTTCGCCTAAATGTAATTCCTACAAAAACCAAAAATCAGTCATGTATAATCTCTGTAATCAATGTTATACCACATAATGAAAATAAAAGTGAAATCTTAATTTCAAATCATTGAGGAGCACATAGAAAAACATAACTTTCTAATGACTAAGGTGCTTAAATTTTCAATTATATTTAAGCTATCTTACAGTTAAAGAAAAAAGGCAATAAGAAATTTTCAAAAATTTTCTAGTAATTTAAAAAAAATTAAAGGTTTCATCTGGTACAAAGTTCAAAGTTTATAAAACCAAGAAAAAGAAATGATTTAGTAGTTACATTTACAGAATTAATAAAAATACAAATCCAAGAACTATACTGAGAGATTAGTTTTCAAATAAATCAGTATGTTAAAAATTTTATTTATATTATCAGTTTGTTATTAAACATTTTCAATAGTAATTATTATATATACTGATTTTCCATTAACAGTATCTATAATTATCAGATGGATAATTCATCTTATAAATTATAACTTTTTCGGTTCTTTTAACACCGTCAGCATCTTGCGTAAGAGAAACTCCTTTAACACTAATGCATAAAAACATAGACAAAGGAAAGCAAAGCATGGCAAATTTAAAAGACAATGTTAATGCTAAATACTTAAAACCAAAAGAAACTAATTAATTTTAAATAGACCTGATTATGATCAGGTGAACATGAGAGGGGGCAACTTATAGAAACAGATACATATTCCTTCCTGGTATACTGATATTCCAGGTCTCCTACAATATGGCCCCAATTTACCATGTTAGCTTCATCATCTACTACTTCTCCAGTTATAAGCTACTGATCAGATAAAATGGACAAATTTCTCTTTTTTCAGTTGATTATTATTTTTTAATCTATTACTAATAATTCCATTAATTATTTAGTCATTTCAAAATTCTGAAAACTATTAATACAGGAAAAACATAGCACTTACAACTAATACATATTTCCAATGTAAAACAAGATTAAAATTTTCATTTTCATAATTAACTTTTGGAAAATATATAGTTATTTAATAATCAACTAAATACTACCTTTAATAATTTACAAGAAGGAAAGTCTGGTAGAAAACGTAATTTATTCCTCCGCAAATAAAGCAATTCTAGTGATTCCATGCCACCCAATTCAGAAGGTATAGTTTCCAATAGATTTGAATTACAATCCAAATGCTTTAATCCTGTAATACATATTTAGCAAAAAAAAAAAAAAAAAAAATTTAAATGATTGTAATAGAGAAAAAATATTGGTCTATAATTTTATGTACATTAAAAAGTGTATCTGTAATTATGAGAACTTATGTACCTGTGCTATTGTATACTGCTATAATAATCAAGAATCCTAGAATAACAATGAGTTAAACATGAACTAAGGTTTTTTTTTCATTTAATTATAATTAAAGAGAATTGATATAAAAATTAATGTGTTTAACAATAGTCCACATCATCTTTGTAACAGATTTTTAAAAACAAAATACTTTGGTAATCTGTTAAAGTGCTCTAAAATGTACAGGGTGGGGCAAAAGTAGGTTTACAGTCGTTCGTATGGAAAACTACAAGAATTAATAAATAATGCAGGAATAAACTGTTTCGCATATTCACAACGGTAAACCTACTTTTGCCATACCCTGTATAAATTACACACAATAAGATTATTTCCCTCCATAATTATATATCTTTAAAAACAAACAGCTTAAGATAGATATATAACTATGCATGCATACTATATGTATGAATGAATATCAGGTAGCTTATACACATCTGTATTTAAAATAGGCAAGCTGACTTTCTGTCATAAAGTCTTGGATTTTTCTGTATTCCCTTTTATTCTTCATCCAGCCATACTGCCTCTCTCTGTCTTTCTTTCTTTCTTCTTCTATTGTTTTTTTTTTGTTAATTACAAGCTTTCTCTGACACCTTAGCTAACATTCTTGACAACATTCTTACTTACAACATCTCTCTTACCTCCTGGATCTTTCTTTCTTAAGACAGAACAGAAAACAAAAATAGAAAAAAGTAAACATCTTCTTTCCCTTAAAACTTCAAAACGCAATTTTCTCCCTAACCCATGATAAAGCTTCTTCCACTTATTATGGCCACACTTTTCCACAATTCACTCTCAACCCTATAGTTTGAATAAGCTATATGCATTTTACAACTTTTTTCCCCTGTACTTTGAATCTGTCAATTTTAAAATAATTCAAGACTGAGATGTTATAATACCTTAGACTGCTTCTTTCAGTGTTTAAAGAAGCTGCTTTAAGCAAATGTAATAGTACTACTTTCAACTAGTAATATAATAATGTATTATTTGGCTAGAGCATTGAGAAATGTATCACAATCTCATCCACCCCAAATCCAGTAAATTCTATAAAGAAAAGATTGTTTTAGCCCTGGCCGGTTTGGCTCAGCGGTTAGAGCGTCGGCCTGCGGTCCAGAGAGACCCGGGTTCGGTTCCCGCTAAGGGCATGTACTTCGGTTGCAGTTTGTCCCCGGCCCTGGTTGGTCGTGCGGGTGGCAGCCACTTGATGTGTCCCTTTCACGTCGATGTTTCTCTCTCTCTCTCTTCCTCTCTCTCCCTCCCACTCTATCTGAACAAAAAATGAAAAGAAAAAAAAAGATTGTTTTAAAGTTAGAGACTGTAGTTTTCAAAATTGTTTGCATATAAATGCCTTGATTGAGAACACACACAGTATGTAGTGGAAAGAGCAGGGGAGGATGGAGTAAGAGGACTCAATCCCTGGCCTACAATTTACACTATAATTTCTAAGCCTAGGTTTATGAATCTTTAAAATGTAAATAATAAGCATGTCCTCTAGCTTACAGAATTGTTGTGATGGCAAAACATTACATGAAAAAGCATTCTGAGTTAAAAAGAACCATACAAATGTTAGATATTATTCTTAGGATCCAGTCATTAATAGTGAAATAACTACTAAATGTCCTAATGAAGATATCTTAAAAGTGTCACTGTTATGGCTGAAGGACAGAAAGCATATGATCATTAATTATACAGTATATTAGAACAATTGCTGTTATTCAAAGTATTATTCTATTGACTTTCTCATCTATTCCTGTATCTCAAGATATTTCCACTCAATTTATGGAAAAAAACAAACAAACATGCTTCTTATATACTCACTCCAGATACCATATTTTACATCTAACTCGATTTCCTAATACCTTTATTGAAAAACAAAAAAAGACAAGCAATCTTAATTATTGGTATCACAAGTTAAGACTCCCCTAAAATGTCAATTTGATTTATGCAGATTTAACTTATGAATTTCTAATATAAATGACAAATAACTATTAATCTAAAGTAAAATACACAATTTTATAAATTCACCTCAAAATGATCTGTAATCAATTGTATGACATAACTTCTATGACTTCCTTTACAAAAGGGAGGTTAAAAAAAAAAAAAGAAAAGAGCCCTGGCCAGTATGGCTCAGCAATTAGGTTAGAGCATCAGCCTGGGAACCAAAAGGTCGAGGGTTCGATTCCCAGTCAAGGGAACCTGAGTTACAGTTTCAACACCCACCCCCATTGGGTCATGTGGGAGGCAACCAATCAATATGTCTCTCTCACAATGATGTTTCTCTCTTTCGCTTTCTCTCTCCCTCTCTTCCACTCTCTCTAAAAATCAATGGAAAAAATATCCTCCAGTAAGGATTAACATAAATAAATAAATAAATAAATAAATAAATAAATAAATAAAAGTGCTTATATATGATTAGCAAAAATAGATAAGGTAAATAGTCTACAGCTGACACATAGTGGTTATCAACTAAGAAATAATAGTTTGCCTTTAAACAAAAAAAAATCAGTTTAATGATTTTGGACTCTAAATCAAGAATTCTAAAATGATTAAGTATACTTAATTAAAAAGTACTGAAATGTACCTTAAATATTTTTACCCCTTAATATTAGTTCTACAATACTTTAAATATGATGGTTCAATGGAAAACTGTAATAGTAGTACTAAATTTTAACTTTAAAAAAAAAAAAGGATTCATAGTTTAGGCAAAACTAGACTATCTCTTGTCATTATTAATTATCAACCTCGAGGAGGCTACAGCTATGACATAACCAAATGTCATAAATAGAAACACCTATGAGAGGGGAATAACCTCTTAGTGAATGTTCAATGAATGAATGAAAATACAGCATAACTTAAAAACTTAACCAATTTCTCAGGTATAAAATTTTATCACAATTAATAATCACATTTTCTTTTCCTTTTTTTTGATATGCCAAAGTATCTTTTTGGTGTTAATTGTTGAGAAAGTTGATAGATAATTATGGCCTAGAGAAAATCTGACTAATTGCTATTGTTTGCATTTACCACCATAAAATCTATTTTACTTCTCTGCAACTATCTGTATTAAAATTTATTTTTCTAAATGTAAGTGGCACCAACTTCAAATATATGTATTTTTTAAAACAGAGATTTACTTTTCATTCCACTTATTTCTGCTGGCAAATTCTTCAGTTGATTACAGGAGAGATTGAGTCGCACCAGACTGGATAGAGAAGAAAAACTAGCAGGAACGGTTGTAAGACAATTATTTGAAAGATCCTTTAAAAAGAAAAAGACAGAATGGATGAGTAAATAAATATAAATAAATTATCCCTAAAGCATATTTCAGAATTTTGCAAGAATTGAAACATTATTAAAAAAATATATTTCAGAGGCAATATGTTTTGTAACCTTCATCATTCATTACCTCAAATTCTGTGGGCCCACTACATGCCCAATAATGTAGCAGAGCGATACAGAATGAATGCTGACCTCAGAAATAGTTTACAAAAAGGGTTCCACTAATACTAACTGATGCTATTTCATGTATCCTGTTTTCAAAAAAAAAAAAAAAGAAAATCCATTTGTTTAGCCAATATTTACTGAGTACCTATGATAAATAGGCCAAACTGTATAGGTAAACCGTAATATGAAATGAAATACAACTTGGCAAGAAAGAAATATTCATGGGAAAAAAAAAGAAAAATAAAGTTGAAAATATGGCCATTTTAATTTTTGAGGAGAAAATATTCCCTCTTGTTTTCTGCTGACCTCAGCAAGTCTGCTTTGACTAAGTCCACAAGTCCACTACACTACTACCATATTCATTCATTCAAACTTGCCTAGTTAATCTTTATATCTAATGTTTCTTTTAGTCATTGTTTCTGTTTTTTCTTTAAACAGTTATGGGAGAACTTTTTTTAAAACTCCTTTTAAAAAACAATGTTATAAATCAAATAATTCTTATATTTGAATTTGATGTAAGTACTCTACTAGCTATCAGTAAACTATTAGGTGGGGCCAGTAGTAACAATGAATAGAAAAAAAGTAACTTAAAGGAAATGCTCTCTGAAGACTTTCAATTAGTCTAATATTAAACAGTTGCATTCTGTGACTCTAAATAAATTAAGAAGATACAAAAAGGATAAAATGCTAGATCAGCATTTAAAAAAAACAACATACTGTTATATTGTAAACAACATAAAATAATATATTATCATAATCTACAACATACAACATAATAATCTACAATTCCAATACTCTAAGAATTAATAGATTATAATAAATAAGTATTGTATAATATTAAAAGTTACTGATACTAAATGCAATGTAGTATTCTGGATTGGATCCTGGAACAAAAAGAACATTAGTGGAAAAACTGGGAAAATCTTAATAAAATCTGTACTTTAATTAGTAATATTGTACCAGTATTAATTTCTTACTTTTTACAAATGTCCCATGGTCATATAAAATGTTAACATTAAGGAAATCTGGGTGAAGGGAATATAGGAACTCTGTACTATCTTTACAATCCTATATAAATCTAAAATTATTCCAAATAAAAAGCTTAAAATAAAAATTTCTCCTAGAGAAAAAATATTAATTCACAAATTCATTTTAAATAACCCAAATCAACAAATTACTAATAAAGTTAAACATTTAATTATTGCAGTTAATAATTAAATTAGATATAAGCACATTTCATATAAATTAATCAGTATTTATGCTTCCAATTCATAAATATTTATTCAGTACCATTACACTAAGTAGTTTTTACATCACTAAGAAGTATTACTAGTGTAAATAGCTACAGATGCTTATTACTTTTAATGTTTTAATATATTGTTGCTCACATTATGGTTTATTTGATACTGAGTCCTTAACACAATTTTCAACTGAAATATCCTTTCATTATGCTACCTTAATCTAGGAACTCATAAAAGGAAACAACTGTGAACTGCTATAGTTTATCAGAAGGTTTCTTTTCTACTATAGACATTTTTTTAATTCAATTGCTACCTTTTACCATTACATTTCTTAAGAAAATCTGATAGTTCCCTCCTTTGCCACTCATTTCATCTACCTATGCCTTTTACTTCTCAAACCTTATTTCCAATCTAATCAGATTGACAGAAATACTGAAGGAATGGTAGAGGAATGTGTGTATTCTGATTTCAAACACTAGAGCAGATAAAAGGAAATATCAAGAAGGATGTTTTACAGAAAAAAAAAAGGAAGTAAAAGAAATAATTTTTCCCTTAAAAAAAATAAACTTTAAGGCCGAAATGACATGAGTTTTTCAAACATGTAATAGGAAAAAGAACAAGAATATAATATTAAATAACTATGTGGAATAGAGATTATTACAACATCTGATCTAATAGAGCTAAAGTCTTTCAGATAGGATACCTTACAGTGGAAAGTTAGTCCTTCAGTAGTAAAGTGGGGGGGGAGAGGGGGCACTTTGGAGTCAAACAGGCTTTTGTTAAAATCCTGAATTTCTTACATATTAGTTGAATGACTTCCAATAAATTGCTTCTTTTTTATAAGCCTAGTTTTTTATCTGTATTAGAAGATAACACTATCCCTTGCCATACGTAAAGCACAAAACAAGGTGTCTATTATTTTTACACTTAATAATATGATTAAAATAATATTTACATTGCTTTACAGTTATTTCTACTTAAGATGTGACACAGCCCGGCCAGTGTGGCTCAGTAGACTGAGTGTCATCCCATGGCTGAGAAGTCCCAGTTCAATTCCCCACATGCCTGGGTTGCAGGCTTGATTCCTGATAGGGGGCGTGCAGGAGGCAGCCTATCAATGTTTCTCTCTCACATCAAAGTTTCTATCTCTCTCTCTCTACAAAATCAATAAAAACATAGTAAAAAAAAAAAAAAGATGTGACACAGATGTAATAAAAATTTTGTCAGATGTGGCCATTTAGAAAAATAGAGAAGAAAAGGCAGGCCTTAAAGGGATTATATGGGGACTCAGAGGAGACAATCAGAGAACAGGAAGATTAAAGGCCTATAAAGAAGGAAGTGGAGCCCAGCTGGTGTGGCTCAGTGGATTGAGCATCATCCCATGGACTGAGAGGTCCAGGTTCAATTCCTGATCAGGACATATGCCCAGGTTGCAGGCTTTATCCCCAGTAGAGGGTGTGTAGGAATCAGCCAATCAATATATCTCTCTCACATCTATATTTTTCTCTCTCTCTCTCTCTCTAAAAAAAATCAATAAAAACTTTTTTTTTTATCCTCACTCGAGGACACTTTTGCATGTATCTTCAGATAGAGTGGGAGGGAGAGAGGGAGGAAGAGAGAGAGAGAGAAACATCAATGTGAGAGAGACACACCAAGTGGTTGCCACCCACACAATTCCAATGGGGGGGGTGAGGGGGTGGAGGGGTCAGGGGACGGGGACAAACTGCAACCAAGGTACGTGCCCTTAGCAGGAACTGAACCTGGGAGTCTCTGGACCACAGGCCCACACTCTAACCGCTGAGCCAAACAGGCCAGGGCAATAAAAACTTTTTTAAAAAAGTAGAATGGGTATAGAAAAGGGAATTGGTATATGTTAAAGATACCTTTCCTCTAATTTGCTAAGCCATAAAAGCCACTGAATAATAAAGTGATCCTCATCATCCCTTTCCCAAACTCTATTTCTAAATCAAAACCTAAGGTGATTCCATAAGAAAATATAGGAAAAACAAATTTACAATGGCTAATTTAACGATCTAATTGAAATGCAGTTTCTGGTAATCTAAGTATATAATCAGCTGCCCACTTTCTCATGATTTTAATCATACACCCAAATTCTTAGCCTAATGAAAAATGCTATCAGCCCCAAATTATATAAAAATTGGAAAATCACAACTTACCAAATCTTCTAAATTGCAAAGTTGTTCAAATCCCTCTGGTATGCAAATTAGTTCATTATGCTGGAGATACAGGCCCTTCAGGTTTCTCAGATTTGTAATTTCTTCAGGAACTATTTTCAGTTTGTTATGGCTATTAATTAATAAAATAAATACTAAATAATTGGTTGACAACATATTAAATATTTATAAAGGTTTTGTTTTGTTTTTTAAGCTAACCAACTACATGGATTCATTAAAAACATGAAATATGCCCTGGCAGTGTGGCTCAGTTGGTTGAGCATCGTCCCATGCACCAAAAGGTCACTGGTTTGATTCCCAGTCAGGGCACAGGCCAGGGCTGTGGGCCCGATCACCAGTAGGGAGCATGCAGGAGGCAGCAGGTCGATATTTCTCTCTAACATCAATGGTTCTCTCTCTCTCTCTCTTCCTCTCTCTCTAAAATCAATAAAAACATATTTTTAAAAAACATGAAATATGATTACTAATATTAAAGTTATCAAACTTCATATCATAAAAGTATGCACACATTAAAACAGTAATCTAATCACATTAAGGGTTTCAAAGGAAAACAACAATGAAATAAAGGTTTTTAACCAAATAAATAATTTGTGAACTTTTTATTGCTTCCTTATAATCAAGTCTTAAGTTTGCATTCAATGTGAAAGGATACACTGGACTCTTACTATTTATATACTAACTGAATTTTAGAATTTTGACAAAGATGTGCACACACACACTACAATGGAGTCACATCTTATATGGGGGTTATGTTTTAAACTTAGCACCCAAGACAAAAAAGCTATTTCTATCTGAGGGCCTGGCATGTACATTTTAATGTAATATAAAACTCCACTCTTCTTTGTACTTAGTTTTAATGTTTCAGCTCAGTCTTTCAACAGAAATATTTAACTTATTGTTTTAAGAGAAGTCCCAAGTCACTGAGGATGATACACTCCCTGATAATTAAGAGATACTTAACTTATTCCCAGATTTACCTCAACTATTCACTTAGGAATCCCACTGTATTTTCATACCATATACAATTATTCAGCAAATAATGGAGAATTGTGCAAGGGGGTAACTAAAAATAACCTCAAGTTATATTAAAATAAAACTACTTGAAACAAAAATGTCAAAAGATGTGTTCTAAAATAAGAACTAGTAAAAATTGGGAAAAATTGGTTACTGTTGTTGGTTATGTAATGAATATCTTTGTATACCATATTTGATAGGGATGTAGTTGAACAGAGTTGTAATTCTAGCTGTATACTTCCTCCATTCTTTTCCTCATTTATTTCTTCCATCCTAACGTTCACACTCATTGGAAGCTAAAGCTAAAGCCACATGCACTCTATTCTCCCTCACTACTTCCTCTCAACCCTCCCGCTTCTTGTTTTTGCAAGCCACTTGACTTGTAAGAAGTTCTTATATAGTTTTAAACAATTAGCATCTTTTTTGTATATAGACATTATTGTTGATTTATTGTGATTTTAAGTTTTTCACCATATGAGGACTGTTATTTTAGGATAAGGTTTTTCCTCAAGCCAGTTAACGTACCTTCACAAAACTGAGACTTGGCTATGCTATGTTAAATAGATCTGTAACAACATCTATTTTATAAACCACAATTTTCAAACTATGTTTTGAATACTTAAACCTTTTTGTCTCTTCTCCTAAATGAAATCTTACCTAACCCATTTATTTCCTCATCTGTGTATATATAACACATAAGGCAGTTATTCTTTCTTGAAAGTCTGGATGCTCAATGAAGAGCCTTAGCTGTCTGGCCTCCCATATATCTATCAATGAGTACCAGAAGCATATCCATAGAACTCCAGGAGACCTCAAAAAGGATTAAAAACCACTAATATCAAAACCATCAAATTTTTCTTCATTAATGAAATAATTGTTTTCAATTTTTCCTATTGTTTAACACTTAGATATTTTTAGAATATCAAAGGAACTTAAAACTTGAGATATCAACTAAGAGGTTTTCTAAAATAACCACATAAAATTAAAACAAAAGTTGTTGTTTTTTAATCCTCACCTGAGGATATATTTTTACTGATTTTTAGAGAAAGAGAGAGAGAGAGAGAGAGAGAGAGAGAGAGAGAGACAAAGAGAGAGAAAGAGACATCGATGTGAAAGAGAAACATTGATTGGCTGCCTCCTGTATGTACCCAACCAGGGAACAAACCCGCAACTTTTTTTGGTGTATGGGATGATGCTCCAACTGAGCCACCAGGCCAGGTCAGGGCAAAACAAAAGTGTGGTTTTTTCTAAGTCCTCACTGGAGGATATTTTTCTATTTATCTTCAGATAGAGTGGGAGGGAGGGAGAGAGAGAGAAACATTGATATGAGAGAGACACATCGACGGGCTGCCTCCTGCATGATCCCGACCAGGGCCGGGATGAACCACAAACGAGGTGCGTGCCCTTGGCCGGAATCAAACCTGCAACTCTTTAGTCTATGGGCCAACGCTCTAACCACTGAGCCAAACAGGCCAGGGTAAAACAAAAGTATTGTTAAAACATCAACTGGTCTTGCCCTGGCCAGTGTTGCTCAGGGGTTAGAGCATCAGCCCACACACTGATGGGTCATCAGTTTGATTCCCATCAAGGGCACATACCTCTCTCACATCGATGTGTCTCTCTCGCATCGATGTTTCTTTCTCTCTCTCTCCCCCCTCTTCCTCCCTCCCTTCCATTCTTCCCCAAAAAACTCAATTAAAAAATATCCTCAGGTGAGGATTAAAAAAAAAAATTGTCCTTAAATTTGTAAATCCAAAAGCATGTGAGCAACTCTTTAAAAAAATTTTTTTTTCTTTTATTGATTTTAGAGAGAGAATAAGGGAGAAGGAGAGAGAGATACAAACATCAATGAGAGAGAACATCGATTGGTCACTTCCTGCATGCCCCCCACTGGGGATTGGGCCCACAACGTGGGCAGGTACCCTGACCAGGAATCGAACTGGCGACCTCTTGGTGCATGGGTTGACACTCAACCACTGAGCCACAGCGACCGGGTGCATGTGAGCAATTTTAAAACAAAAAAATAAAAATAATCTGAGAATTAAAATTTACAATTCTTATTCTGCTTTAACCACTTTCTGAGGTAATACAAAAATACTTCCAGGTATTAAAAAAAAAAGTTTTAAAATATTAGAAATAAATAAGTTTACATTTTACCTGACATTAAGTTTCTGAAGATTTTCTAATTCTCTTATAGCAGAAGGAAGGGATGTCAGCTGATTGTCATGTATCTAAAAGTTATTAAAAGAGTCAATATCTTAATCTTATAATGAAACATATATTAGCTTTGCCATTGTACAAAATTCTTCAACAATAATCCCGTTCTTCTAATTCAATAGCATCAAGTTGGGTATTGGAAATTTGTTCTGTGTATAGAAGAGGAAAAGGAGTTTGAAATTGATCAAACTGCTGTCCAGATATCATGAAGTTATGTCATCACTATTAAACATTATAATTTAAAAAACACTTCATCTCACTGAGTGGAATTTCAATCTTAAATGAGAAGGGTGAGGGTTAGAAACTAACAACAATCCTCTGATGGCATGATTTATGTCAACATATACAAAGATAGATGAGAAGTGGGTGAGGGACCTCTTTTATGTTCTCAAAGAATCATCTTGTTTTCAAGATACCAGGAAGCTTAGAGAACACCTAAGCCAATCCATTCATTTTATAAATTTACAAAATAAAGACTTCTCTAGAAATCTGACTAGATTCAACTTTTCAGATATGAATTGTAAAATATTTGATGTTCCTAAGGACATCAGAAGTGTGTAGATTGTGAAATAAACTATTCATACTTTATCATATGACATGGCAACTAGAAACTAAAATATAGTCCCTGAATAAACACACAAAAATTTAAGTTAATAATTTAAGTCAATGTTGAAAGAAAGTTAATTTCTTTTTTAAATCAATCTTAAGTATAATTGACCCTTGAACAACACGGTTCCACATATACGCAGTATTTTTCAGTAAATACTGTAAATGTATTTTCTCTTCCTTATGATTTTCTTAATAACATCCTCTTTTCTTTAGCTCACTTTATTGTAAAATTACAGTATGTATGTAATACATATAACATGCACAATATATGTTAATCTACTGTTTACATTATTGGTAAGGCTTCTGGTCAACAGTAGGCTATTAGTAATTAAGTTTTGGGGGAGTCAAAAGTCATACACAGATTTTCAGCTGTGCAGATGGTTGGTGCCCCTAACCCCCTTCATTGTTCAAGAGTCAGTTATACTTGCTTTAATGTCTAGAATAATGATATTAAAAATAATAGCAACAGAAAAATATGAGTAGCAGCAAACACTTGTTAAATACTAATTCTGTTTGTATACATTAACTCATTTAATTCTAAAAACAATATGCTTATAATCAGGTAGTAGTAACTATTTACAGATGTGGAAACTGAGGCACGAAGAGGTAACTTTCCTAAGTTTACACAGCGATCGAGTGCAGAGTTAAAATGTGAAGCGTGATGTTGAATCTATACTCCCTAACCATTATGTTATGCCTAACAATAATTTATTCTTGCTTGTAGTTTACCAATTGAAATGGGTTTTCTGCTTATCAAAGCCTAAATTTAGAATTAGAGTCTCTTCAACTAATGACCTATGTTCATAATCAGTCAACTTACATCAAGAACAGTGAGTGCAGGCAAGAGTCGGAGGTCATCTGTAAGTGACTGAAGTTTATTGTTGGATATGATTAATTTGGTCAAATCCGTCTGTTCCCACCATCGCTCAGTAGCACTGAATGAAAGATTCTGATTAGCTTCCTCAGGGACATCCACATTTATTCTCCAGACACACTGAGGCACTATTTCCACCACAACCAGACCAAAAAAAAAGAGGGGACAGAAAACAAGCAAACAAGCAGTTAGATACTAAGTGACATACCTTTTTTTTTTTGGTTAATCCTCACCAGAGGGTATTTTTTTCCATTGATTTTTAAAGTGAGTGGAAGGGAGGGTGGGAGGGGGAGGGAGAGAAAAAGAAAGAGGGAGAGAGAGAGAGAGAGAGAGAGAGAGAGAGAGAGAGAGAGAGAGATGGGAGAAAGACACAACGACTGGCTGCCTCCTGGTCGGGACCAGAGCTAGGGATTGAATTGAACCTGCAACCCAGGCATGTGCCCTTGACTGGGAATCGAACCTGAGACTCTTTGGTGCGAGGGCCCATGCTCTAACCATTGAGACACACTGGCCAGGATATGACATACTTTTATAATAGCTATTCAGTTTACCTACTGAAAAGCAATTGCTGAAACATTAAAAAAAAACTTCAAATAAGTCAAATAGCAACAAATTGTAACTACAGTAAAAGTTGATGTTATTCAAAAACAATATGTGATATGTATTTTACATATTAGATCTCACTTTTATCTTTATTCAATTATATTTACTATATACATACGCACTCTGCATAGCACCTAATGGTACAGTATAGAAGACAAAAGGATTCTACCATCATGCTACCAGAATAACAAAAGGCATGAAAATCAACATTTATAAGGTAATGTTATAAATTTTCTAAGAGAAGTTTATATTAAGTCTGAGAAAGCACTTAATATATTAGCTACTATTGTAATACCAATAATAGCTAATATTAATAATAGATAAGATTTACAAATAACAGGCAATTTTCTAGCATACCAACTCATTTAAACCTCATAAAAACTCTGTGAGGCAGGTGCTATTACTATCCTTGTTTCATAAATGAGAAAAATGTGACACAGGGAGAATTATAACTTATCCAGCATTATACAGCTAGTAAATAGCAGAGATGGGATTCAAACCATGGCAAAGCTATATTGGCTTGCCTCTCAGTGAGTATTCAGTTTTTTTTGTTTGTTTGTTTGTTTCATCCTCACCCGAGGATATTTTTGCATTCATCTTCAGCTAGAGTGGGAGGGAGAGAGGGAGGGAGAGAGGAAGAGAGAGAGAAACATCAATGTGAGAGAGACACATCGACTGGTTGCCACCCTCACAACCCCAACCGGGGCCAGGGACAAACTGCAACCGAGGTACGTGCCCTTACAGGGAACCGAACCCGGGTATCTCTGATCCCCGGGTCGACGCTCTAACCACTGACCCAAACCGGCCAGTGCTCAGTGAGTATTTAGAAGGCACATCTGACTCTGGTAGCTGCTCTCTATTTTACCTGACATACTCAACAGAAATGATAATGTATGTCCACACAAAGATTGTACTTGAAAGCCCATGGCAATTTTATTCATAATAGCCCAAAACTAAAAAAAGCTCAAATGTCTATCAATAGGTGAATGGAATATTATTACTTGACAATAAAAAGGATGAGCCTCAAAAAACAAACAAAAAACATACAAAGCAAAAGAAGCCTAAAACAAAAAATATCAAATGTATAATTCCATTTAAATGAAATTCTGGAAGAGGTTAATCTCTATCGACAAAAAGCAGATCAATCACCAGTTGTGTGGAACACTGGAGTTAGACTGACAGCAAAAGGGGCATAAGGGAACTTTTCAAGTGTTGGAAATGTTCTATAACTTGACTGTGGTAGTGGTTGCACAACTGTATACATTTGTCAAAACTCACTGAACTGTACACTTAAAATTGATGCGCATATTTTTTGTAAATTACACCTCAATAAGGTTAACTTAAAATAAAAAAGGATGCCAATTTAAAAAATACAGATAATGTAATATATGAAAGTAACCATATATATGTAAATGAATAAACAAATATGCACACATATGTGTGTATACATATGGAGAAAAAAAGACAGAGTATAACAAAAAGTTATTATTTAATAAATGCAATTCTTAATAAATAACTTTGAATAAAGCTCATGTTAAAATGCTTATGTGCCTATGAATTGTTCAAAGAGTCATTTTGCTTCCTTGGTACCTAGTACAATATCTGGAAGAAATACAGATACTACATATACAACAAATGCTATTTAAATAAGCATGTGGCACTCCCCATAGCACACAAACACTTTCATATTTATTATCTCATATACTTCACATAAAATATCTCTTATGATGTCCCATACATATTGGCAGCAATATGAAAGAAGCCATGTCTGATAACATCTTTTGAACATAATTCATGATTTTAGGTAATAACATTTGGAGATAATGATAAAGACAATGAGGGGACTTTTTAAAAAATTGGTATATTTTTTAAAGCACAACCATGTGTAGGCCAGTAAAAGGGACAATTTGGTATAAGTTTATCAGAAAAGAGTAATAATCATTTTCTGCAATTACTTTGATTATGTCAAAAAATGCTTCTGTACATTTCTATCAATTACTTCCTATAATATAGATTTTAAGAACCATAACCAACAGTCTTCTGTCCTACTTCTATGTCCTACTTACCATTGAACCACTAGTTATTAAGCAGAAAGGTGTAGCATAAAAAGATAAAGAACAAAGATACTCAACAATAAGAAAACAATCCAATTTAAAAATGGGCAAAAAAGTCTAAACAGGCACCTCACCAAAGAAGAATACAGATAGCAAATGAGCATATGAAAAGATGAAACACATATGTCATTGAGGAACAGCAAATTAAAATGAGATACCACTACACACCTATTAACAGATAAACACCAAAAACCAGACAATATCAAATGATAGCAAAGACATAGGTAAAGCAACAGTAACTTTCATTCATTGCTGGTGGGAATGCAAAATGGTACATACACTTTGGAAGACAGTCTGTCAATTTCCTACAAAGCTAGGCATAGTCTTACCATGTGACCTAGCAATGGTGCTCCTATGTTTACACCCAACATGTCCACACAAAAACATGCACACAAATAGCAGCTTCATCATAACTGCCAAAAACTGGAAACAATCGAGGTGTCCTTAAAAAGGTGAATGGATAAACAAAATGGTACATACATACCATAGAATATTATTCAGTGATAAAAAGAAATGAGCTACCAATTCAAAGAAAGAAATGGAGGAAACGAAAATGTATATTGCTTAGTGAGAAAAGTCTGGAAAATCTACAAACTCTGAGACCAATTATATGACATTTTGGAAAAGACAAAAATACATAAAGAGTAAAAAGACTGGTGGTTGCCACAGCTTCAGTGGAAGCAGAGTAAAGAATGAATAGGTAGCCCGGCCGGTGTGGTTCAGTGTATTGAGCATCATCCCATGGACTGAAGTCCCAGTTCAATTCCTGGTCAGGGCACATGACTGGGTTGTCGGCTGGATTTCCAGTAGGGGGAGTGCAGGAGGCAGCCAATCAGTGTTTTTCTCTCACATGGATGTTTCTCTCTCTCCCTCTCCCTCCTTTCTCTCTAAAAAAAAAATCAATAAAAACATATTTAAAAAAAAGAATGAATAGGTAGAGCTCAGGGGATTTTTAGGAAAGGTAACTATTCTATATGATACTGTAATGGTGGATACGTGGCATTATGCATTTTTCAAAACTCAGACTGGTACAACACTACGAGTGAATAGTAATATAAACTATGGGGGAAAGAATTTTTATTTTTGTCCTTCTTAAAGTATAGATTCTAAAAAGAGATGAGAGGCCTTATCTAGATGCTTAGGAGTAAGATTTCAAAAGAGTTTTATATGTTGTTCTAAGAACTTTACTCTGAATCTTGAGGGCTATAGGGAGTCATTAAATATTGTGAGTGAGCCCGGCCACTGTGGCTCAGTTGTTCAGTGTCAATCATGCACCAAGAGGTCGCCGGTCAGGGCACATGCCCAGGTTGTGGGCCCAATCCTCAGAGAGGGACATGCAGGAGATGGCCAATCAATGTTCTCTCTCATCGATGTTTCTATCTCTCTCTCCCTCTCCCTTCCTCTCTCTTTAAAATCAATAAAGAAAAAAATAAATATTGTGAGTGATATAAAATCTGTGTTTTGGAAAGATAATTCTTGGTAATGACACTGATTTACAGGGTGAGATTTAAAACAAGAAATCCAGGAAATCCCTTTGGAGGCTATTGAAATGAGAACAGCAATAGCCAATTTTTACTGTGTACTTTTTATGTACCAGTCACTTTACATGTATTATCTCAGTAAACCTTAGTAGGTCCTGTTATTATTATTACCACATTATAAAAGAAAATAAGACACAGCAAGATTAAGCATCTCAAATTTACACTAGCAAAGATATGGAAATAAGGAGCATGGCCCCATAAGGGACTACAAATAGTTCAGAATTACAGTGTTTTGGGTGTTTAACGTTGACTGACAAGAGATAAAATTGAAGGCCACAGTTAGATAAATACCTTCGATGTTATGGTAACATAAATTCCTTTTTGAAATATAAGCTACAAATACCATGTGCCTCTCCCATTTATATCTTTTCTCTCCTGTGAATATACATTCACCCATTCAACATCTTTTTATTGAGTACCCAGTATGTGTCAGTGCTGATCCATGTCATCATGGAACCAAGAGTCAAAATTCATTTGCTCCCTAAAATTTTAACAGACTAAATCATCTGGGCCCAATCAATATATACATTACAACACACCACTTTGTTATTTGGAAATATTCATTCACTTACTTACTCCTTCCACAAATGTTTAATAAGAATCTACTATGTACCAAGCACTATTTCGGGTGCTAGGAATACCACAATGAAAAAAACTAAGCTCCCTGACCTCATGGAACTAACATTCTAGTGAGAGGGCAGGGAAGTCAGTAAACAAATACACTACAAATTCTGAGAGTGATAAATGCTTCTTAAAAATTCAACAGATGCCCTGGCCAGTTTTGCTCAGTGGTTAGAGCTTCGGCCCATGGACCTGAGTCCTAGGTTTGGTTCCCGCTAAGGGCACGTACCTCGGTTGCAGGTTGCAGTTTGTCCCCGGCCCCGGTTGGGGTCGTGTGGGTGGCAACCACTGATGTGTCTCTCTCACATCAATGTTTCTCTCTCTCTCTCTTCTCCCCTCTCTCCCTCCCACTCTATCTAAAGATATATACAAAAAAAAAAAAAAATTCAACAGATAAGCCCTGGCCAGTGTGGCTCAGTTGGCTGGAGCATCACCCTATACACCAAAAGGTGGCAGGTTCAATTCCTGGTCAGGGCACATACCCAGGTTGCAGGTTCAATCCCCAATTGGGGCATGTTCCGGAGGTGGCTTATTGATGTCTGTCTGCCCCTCTCTCTCTCTCTCTCTCAAATCAATTTAAAAAAATTAAACAGGTAAGAGAACAGAGTGTTAGCAATAATATTTATAGATAGGGTAGTGAGGAAGAGCATCTCTGAGGTGTGACCTCTGAGCAGTCTTATAGGAAGCAAAGAAGTGGGCCCCGGTCAGGTATAAAGGAAAATGTCAAGCTTTGGGAAAACCAAGTGCATATGCATATCTGTAATTTTAAAATACTTATGTTCCCATTGATTAAAAGTTTTATCAGGTAGAGCAGAGATTTTATGTTATATGCCCTTTCATTCATTCAGCAAGTATTTTTTTTTTTTTTGCTCTATACCTGGCACAATAATAAAAGCAATCATTACAAGGAAAATGGAAGGTTTTAATACCAGACAGCCTAAAACCCGACTATAAATAGAGGAAAACATTACAGGAAGAATGACATACTGTCTGTTTCCCTACTTACAATTACCTTTCAGATAGGCAAAAGAGCATCTGGCTATTATTCATTCATGGTATCCATGAATGTGCTAGTTGATCTGCATTAGGTTTATCAGGATGGCCCCAAACTCACTCTGTACGGCATCTATCTTGATAGGCAATTTAGGAAATATGCTTATTCCTTGTATTGTAGGACTGCCCAGTTGCACAAAGAAAAGTATCTTGTCAGAGAACAGTGGCATTCACTAAGTTCACAAAGGAGCTGATAAAGTACAGAATTTTAGATCAAATTAAGAGGAGGAAAATGAAGGCCAAAGAAACAAAGCATTTGCCCATCATCAGATAACTGTGGGAATCCCGGAAGGCGCCCCGTTTAAATTTCGGCCCTATTCCAGACATTCCTGGAGAGAAAGTAGGAACCGAGCGGGGCTGACCGAGCCAATGAAGGTGTGAGGAGTACCTCAATAAAGCAAGGGGGTCCGGGCTAGAAGCGTGAAGCAAAGGTGGCCAAAGCCAGGCCAGAGGAAAGGGCGGCTGCCCGGAACAAGTGCTTTCTGACAGGACGCAAATCGATCGGGTCGTACCCTGGATCTTACCTTCACTGAGGTTCCGACCCGACAGGTTTAACTGGCCGCTCTTCCTCGCCGCCTTTAACAGCCCCTGGGGTACTGAAGCACCGCAGTCTCTCCTTTCAGCTCGGAAACCCGCTCGGGAATCCCGCTCCGCGCCTCCTCGCAGACGCGACATGTTCAAACCCACCCGTGCAGAAGCAGAGCCCCGCGGTGACGCTAACAGGCGGCGCCGCCGCTGGCCCCGCCCCTGCCGGGGGCGCGCGCTCTGTGCGCCGGGCGCGTGGCCGGGCGCTGGGCCTTCGCTCTGCGCGGCGCGGCCCAGATGTCGTCACTGTCCGTGACTGAGGCTGGAGGACAGAGGAGCCCTTCCCGGTGCCGGTGCCGGCCTTGTGTCTTGGAATCACTTCGCTCAAGTAAGTGTGGTTTAACCGGCTGTGGAAGGACTTGAGGGTTGATTGTGTGCAGCATTACTGCGACGCCATCCTTCTCATCTGTGCCCCCGCCGTGGCCAGGGTGTCGGGAAAGAATAACCTTCTCTTCTTCCTTCTCCTGGCCTGAACTGATCGTGGGCCTTGACTAAAACTTGAGACCTGGGCGCGGTCTGCTGCCTCGCTGGACCCCAGCCTGTGTTTGTCGCTGGTGGTGGTGGCGCCAGACCTCCGCCTGGCGTAGAAAATAAAACCGATTTCTGTTCCTCGGAACTACACTCGGAGTCCTAGAGTCAGTGCACCTGGCCTGTTGTTGTGTGTTTACAGCCCAACATAGGAGGTGGTGTGAGATGGAAGGGTCGGCGACAGGGAAGGGAGGGGGAAAGCTTAAGAAAGGTTCTCTCCAGCGGACGGTTTCGGGAGAGAAGTGGAGGCGCAAGCTTTAGTATAGCGAAAACAGCTTGGACTTTGGAAGCCCAGAGATACCAGTTCGAATCCCAGCTGCTTCTGCATCTTACAAGCTATGTGACTTTAGGCAATTTCCCTCTTTTAAAGCTCACTTCTTTCCTTATTCATTTAGAAATAATAAATTGTATCTCAATTGGTTTTTAAAGTAATTTAAATGAAACTAAAGTTTTAAATATTGAGCACTTTGGTGAAGGAAAGGACTCCGATTCAGAATAGAATAGGAAAATTTTGTTACGTCGGTTTTCCTGGAGAGTTAGTTTCTGTCTGAAATGTACAAGTAATTAAGAACTCATCATCTTTAGTACTGTCCCGGGTGCTAGACTTTTTCTTTTGCATGAAGTGATTTTGTTTTTAAAAGCATATGCCGGGAAATGTCCTCCAAATCCCCTATCAACTTGGCTGGGGATCGGTAGGATATTTGAAAGGTAGAATGACAAAACCTGCAGCACACAGTTTTGCCTGAGTGCTGGTTCTTGCTACCTGTAACATTCGGTTTTTAACCCCCCTCTCGCTGTTTTTGTTTTTTTTCCTTTCTAGTTCTGTAGAATCATGTACACTAAAAGTGAACAGCAGAAAAGTACCAGTAGTTATACTACCAAGCAAGAAAAGAGTGGGTTTTTAAACAAGGACCATAGCAGTTCTGGCAAAGTCACTAACAAGGCTCCCCTCCCTCCCAGTTTGTCTTGACAAAAATGATTATAGCCACCTTATTAAGCCCTTACTAAATGCCAGGCTCAGTGCTAATAATACCTCTTTTGCTACCTCTTATTTAGCACAATTACCAATTTTGCAAATGAAGAAATTGATGCTAAAAGGATTAAGAAACTAGCCTAAGATCACAAGTTTCTGTAAATTCTATGGCCAGGGATTTGAACCTAGATCTCTCTTCTTGTTAATCATCGTTATGATTTACCTAGTGGCTTTCATTTCATCATTTTCAACTTGCTTTGTATCCTGGAGCCATTTTAAGGGATCCTTCGATTATATTTTAGAAGAGATTTATTTGTTATCAAAAACCCTTTTTCTCTTTTGTAGGACTTAACCTACCTTTGAAGGATGAATTGCTCAAGTATCAAATTTTACAATAACCACCCCTCCCCTACAATAAATTCTTCAGCATTGTTTTAAATAATGTGCAAGGTGTAATTTATTCATTTATTGTGCTTCTCCTTGAAGTTAAATATCTTATTATTAATGTTTAATTTGCCCTGACTGGGGATGGAACCACAATCTTGGCATATCTGGATGACACTCCAACCAACCGAGTTACTGGGCCAGGGCACATTGTTGCATTTTGTATAAGAGAAGCATATAGCCTGTTTAATGGAAAAGTAATTGTGAAAAATCCAAGTGACTTACATTTTTGGTAAACTACAATAGATATACAGTGTGACATGTAAAAATTGTGCTAGTATGTATGCATAGTACACTATGTATCATATCTGTGTATCAAGTGCAAATGAGGGTGAAAATTATTTCCCCATGCAAATTTGGAAAATTACATGTATTATTTCAGATTTTTGGAAACTGAAAACTTATCAACTTGAATTGAGCTTCTTTATGAGAGTATATTATGTGGGAATTAGCTTTTTATATCAATTGTATTACTTTAGGAAGAATGCATTACAAATAAATAAACTGAACCCCTTTTCAGCATGAACATTTAAGTGAAAGTATTTGGGGTTTTTTAAATGGATTATTAAAATAGTATGAAATGAATGTCTCCTTTACAGGGGCTGGAGACTACTGCATAGCTACCTTTTGCAACAAAATGTGTCTACCTACAATTTTCTCATTTTATTAAAGTAATGGAAGGTTTCACTCTTCTAGCTGCCTTGCTAAGTTAAAAAAGAAAGTGAAGAAACCAAAAATATATTGAGCCTAAGAATTACATAGGCCAAAAACTGCTGTGTTTTTTTTTTCATAAGGAAAAATAAGACTATTATCAAAGTAAGAGTAACTTATCCCCACCATTAAAATTGAGTGACATTTTCAAACAGTGCAATATACAGATCATGTATCTTAGAAATCTACACTTGAAACCTATATCATCTTATTAACCAATGTCACACCCACCAGTAAATTTAATTAAAAAATTCAATGACATTTTCAGACATGGCTGTGTTACTCACATGAACATTGATACATTCGATTTTTTTTCAAAGTTGAAAGGCACATTCATAAGACAAATTTATTGAGGCAAATGGAGAAATTGTAGTAAATGAAAATGACATTAATGTGTGCAAAATTTTCAAGGACGTTTGTTTAAAAAATGTTATCAGATAAGCAAAGTGAATTCGCTTTGCTGACATTTCTAGGAAGTTTCTTTTTTGTTGTTGTTAATCCTCACCTGAGGATATTTTTCCATTGATTTCTTTTTTTTTTTTTTTTTTTGAGAGAGAGTGGAAGGAAGAGGGGGTGGGGGAGAGAAACATGGATGTGAGAGAGACACATTGATTGGTAGCCTTCTGCAAAAACCCAGTCTGGGGCCAGGGATCGAACCTGCAACCCAGGTACGTGCCCTTGACTGGGAATTGAACACGAGACCCTTATGTGCTGGGAACTGACGCTCTGACCACTGAGCACACTGGCCAGGGCACTAGGAAGCTGCTTTTTGTGTGAAATAACAGATTTAGATTTAGCCTACTTTGAACCAATATTGTTTATCTCTCAGAATATTGCCTTAAATGTGAGAATTCCTATTTTATGATAGTTATTGAGTGAACACTACTTTTTAATAGTCATTTTTTATTATAAATATATTGCTTATTAAATGTTTTATGAGTTGAATTTTTTACATCCTTATATACTTATTACTCAAAGTTTTCTTTCTATGTTTGTCCCTTACTCTATCAATAGGTTTCTATAAATTCTCAAAAGTGAGACCAAATATATAGGACACTGAATCTTCGTCTTTTAAGTATTCAACTTTAAAGATGTTTGTTATACGTCTTTTAGTTTCCTTTAAAAATTTCAATTTTCAGTTTCATATTTGTTTTCCATTGTCTATAACTGCCTACTTTAAAAAGTAGTAAAAAAATGCTGTATTATTTCTTTGAAGGCAGTACATATTTTGCATTTTTAGTCATAGTTTCAAATGTGGCTTTGAATTGTATTTTGTTATTATTGGAGTTATTTGTGGCAGGTTTTTTTTTTTTTTTTTTTTGATGGAGACAGTGCATTTTATTTATTCATTTGTATATTTTTTCTAAGTGTTTCTCATTCTTGTTTTTGAATCATGAAGTAGTGAGCTTGCTCTAGGAGGTTTACTATGTAATTCAAGTGTTGGGTGATATAATCCTCTCTACTTTCAATACAAAAGAATTTTAGTCCACCAGCTTTAGGAAAATATTTTCCTTTTCCTTTTATATAAAGACTTTTACATACTAGTGTTTTTCATGTGAAGAAAAGTGGAAGAACTACTTAAAATTTTTTGTCTTTTAATTCTAATTACTTTTAGTTTTCTTTTTTGGTTTATTTTCTTTTTATTGAAAAAAGAAGCTGAAATCAGGGTGGTTGTAAAGCATTCCTTACTTATGTCATTAAATAAAAACATGGTATCATTTATTGGTCTTTTCCAAATCAGCTGAAGATGTTTCCCATTATTCCCAGTTATTCTTACTCCTAACCATTTTTTTTAGTTCTCACCCGAGGATATTTTTCCATCTATCTTCAGATAGAGTGTGAGGGAGAGAGAGAGAAAAACAGAAACGTTGATGTGAGAGAGACACATAGATTGGTTGCCTCCCACACGAACCCAACCAGGGCCGGGGATCAAACTGAAACTGAGGTATATGCCCTTGACTGGAATCGAACCCGAGACTCTTTGGTCCTGGGGGCAGTGCTCTAACCTGGGCCAAACAGGCCAGGGCTTACTCCTAACCTTTAATGACTGTTTTCTTGCTCATTTTTCAAAGTTAATGTGTTCTGTGACCTAAAGTCTTAATTTTAATATTAATTGCATAGATTTTATGAATTTGTTTACTTTACAATGGTAAAGTAATACAGAGACAAAATTAGTGTGCCAGACCCTAGAAGATATTTCATAGTAGCATTCTGTCTTTGTTTCAAACACATACAAAACCACGACCATGTAAATCTGTTTAAAAATTAGAATTTGACTTTATCACCCCCTGCCAACAGCTTTGTTCTATTGGATTCAACTTGCAACTTGCAACTTCATTTACTGAATACTTAAAAAAGAGAGCAACATAAATGATTATTTGTGGCAAATACTATTCTATATGAGGAAAGCGCCTCCACAGTTTTATTAAGAAGATATGGTCCCTGAGACTATTTTTAGTGTCAGCTTAAGTTGATAAGGGAGAACAATGTGGATAATTTGATAGTTTATTGACAATCACAATCAGATTTTTATTTAACAATTTGATACTCAAATTTTGAGTTAGAATATTTATACTCACAATTACAATTAATCTATAAATGCCGGTTTAACTTTTACTTTTTTTTTTTTTGCATCAGTTTTTGTTTAATCCATTAAAATAATTTGAAAGATACAGTCATTGGGGTGTTGAAATACTAGTGAACATTTAAATACTTGGTCTCTACAATGCAAATCTGTGAACCCAACTTTGCTCTTCATATTTGTAAAGATACATGTTTTGCACTCAGCACTAAATTTATCTACAGTTAATATAGCTTTGATTTTTTTTTTTCATTTTAGAGATGCTGACATTTTGCTTTTCTTTAACTCCTCATTTCCTAGAAAATTACCTTAACTATCTCTTCCTTCAAAATAATTATTTGATCAGTCTCCACATGCTTTAGACTTCAGTGTAAGCTAATTGTGGCTTGAAACTAACTTCACATAGTTTCAAGTGGCTGGGATGGCAAATGGGGGAAGAAGCATTACGAATTCAGTTTTAACGTGTGTTGGGAATTCATATTGTTTCATAACTTAATCTTTTCCTTAGTTTTTTACATCTGTGCTTTTTGGTCATTTCCTATTCTGTTGCTCTGACCCATGTCACAGTACTTTAAGATTAATCAAACACATGTGCAGTTTTGTCTTTTGAAGATAAAAATAATACTCTTGCCCTGAAAATGTAGAAGGAGTTTTCCATGAAACATTTGTGTTTTGTCAGAAAAGGAATGTTTTGTTTGGCCATCCATCTGTCTATGTATGCAGTTGGTAAAGTGCTGCTTTAGGATCAAAATGAATGTGAAAACTTGAAATCTGTCGGTGTCATGTTTCCGTTGCAACGGACTCTTAAACGAGAAAGGGCATCTAATAATAGATATTTCACATTCACTACCACTTACCAATTTACAAAGTATTTTCATATTTGACAGTAATGCCCTAATGTAAGACAAAAGTATTATTATTATTCATCCATTGAAAAGATGAGGAAGTTGGACACAAACTTGCCTGTAATGGTCTATACCATTTGTTGAGTGCCTGTGTACTAGGCACTGTGGTAGGTGCTTCATATCCATAATATTTCAAATCTTAGAAACTTTAAATGGTATCATTATTCTAATTTTTCACATAGGGAATTGGGGCTCACATGGCTAATTATAGGCAGCACTTACAGTAGCTGACAACATGCACAGGAGAGTGGAATGGGAGACTGCTACTTTGTTACTCTCATGTAACTATACACTCATTTAACGTTTTGCATTTATTACTTTATAATAAATGTTGTCTATGCCATACAAAAAATGTTAAAATGTGGATCTTAAATAACAAACTTCTGTATATATATTCACTCTTCTGATTCATATTTTTCATGTGAATGATGAAGTAGCACTAGTCTAAGGTACTAGCCTAGAGTAATGGTATAAAATGGAAGCCGGTAGAGGTAACCATTATTTGTAGAGTAGTTAATGTTTATCTTTACTAATCATTTGCATTAGTATTCTCACTTCAGCCTCACAACAACCCAGTGAGGTAAGCATTATGATTTCATTTTTTAGAAGAGGAAATTGAACCGCAAAGTAATGAACCAAAGGTCATAATTAACCTAATTGGTTATAGATTCCATCAGTCTATTCTCTTATTATCTATAGTTCTGTTTCTGGTTGTTGTTGTTGTTGTTGTTGTTTGTTTATATTGCTTTTTATGTTGCACATATAAGTGAAATCATGTGGTATTTGTCTTTTTCTGACTGACTTATTTAATTTAGCATAATACACTCTACGTTGATCCATGCTGTCACAAATGGTAAGATTTTGTTCTTTTTAATGTCTAGGCCTACATTCTTAATCACTTGTAGTTCCTTTAAATGTTGTGAGGATTAAAAGCATTTTAAAAGCATTCAGTTAATGTACATTCTCTTGTTACTGAGTTGAGTACGCTTTCATTTTTACCAGTTTTATAAGACTCTAGAAATAATTTTCTTTCATGAAGAGAAACTAAATTTTACAGTATAAGGGGGAAAAGAAGTTCAAACAGTGCAAATGTTTAACTTCTTGATTAGAAAAAAAAAGTATTTAATGTTTAAAAGCATGAAACTGTTTACTTAAAGATATATATAACTACTGGGGTTTTTTCCACTGGATTTTTTAAAAAAGATTTTTAAAGATTGTGAAGTCTTTTCTTAATTGAGACTCCAAAAGAATCTCACACAGCATAGAGAATAATACTGAGTAGTCAGTATCTGGAGCTTCTCCATCCAGATACTTCTGTTGAGCTCATTCAATCAAAAAAAGCCAAACATCTGAAAAAATAAATTGACTGATTTTCCAAGCATATGCACTATAGCTTAGAATACTGTGCATATGGACATAGGCAACAGTATCTTAATGCTCAAACTACTACTTTTTTCTCTATGTTAATCATAAAAATAAAGCTTTGAAAAATGGGCATATACAGATTTTTGCCTATAATTTCAAGGTGCTCACAAACATTGTGCCATCAATTTTAAAATGTAGGTTTAGAATCCCTACTGTTAAATAGCGATATAAGTTGAACAATACGAAGCAAGGATTTGGAAATAAATTTAAATAGACTTTTATTCTGTCTCGGTGTGTGTGTCCATCCATCCATCTGTTCATCTGTTCCCTAATGCTAACTCCCCTTCATTTAGATGGAGCAGAAGAAAGGGGAGCATGGGATTTACAGTTTTGATTTTAAAATAGATATTCATATTTGTAGGAATGTCTAATTTATAGAAATAGGATGGAAATACAGTTATCTAATTTGTGGGATTACAGATACAAATTAAAATAGATCTGCAGATAAATTTTTTTAAAGTTACAGATTTGTAAGCAGTAATTTATTTCCTAGGTTTTTCTTATTGCTTTCTGTAGCCAGATACTTTTGAGTTTATCTCAATCAAATTTCTCTATAAATCAAACAAATGTATTCCTGTCTTCATTCACCCAGCCTGTGTTGAACAGATTATGTGAAGCATTTGTAAAGTTTCTAGCACATATATGATACTCAGTAAGTTTTTGTCAAATGCTGAGTTAATTCCAATATATTATTGGGCATTAGAAACAGAAAGATTAATACATTGCCTTTACTGTCCTCAAAAAGTATATTTTCTAGAGGAAAGGATCTGCTTAACAACTAATTTGATAAAAAAACAAAACCTGTTGCTTTTGCAGATACGCAAAATTGTGTCAATTTGTTGGACTCCACCATCTTTTCCATTAGTGGATAAGAAGGTGTTTAACAACAACAGAGATGACTTGACTTAGCCAACTGGGGACATGGTGTCCAGCGGGTGGAGGGACAGTGGATACCTGCCTATTCTGTCTTTTAATTAGAAAACTTTTATCTAAATACATGAGGGTTTTTTTTCTTAGAAATGTCTTTGCTACAAGTGGTTTTCTTTTGTTGTTGTTTTATTGAGATATAATTGACTTATAGCACCTTATAAATTTAGAATATACAGCATAAAATTGGACTTACATATGTCATGAAATAATTGCCACAAATTTAGCTAACATCTATCATCTTGTATAGAAATAAAAGAAAAGAAAAAAAATATTTTTTTCCTTGTGATGAGAGTTCTCAGGATTTACTCTTTTAGCAATTTTCATCTACACCATACAGCAGTGTTAAGTATAGTCATATTGTACACTGCATCCCTAGTACTTATTTATCTTATAACTGTAAGTTTGTACTTGTCAACCACCTTCCTCCAATTCCTCCCCGTACTCCCTGTCTGGTAACTACAAATCCTCTCTCTTTTTATAAGAGTTTGTTTGGTTGTTTGGTTGTTTGTTTTAGATTCCACAGTGAGGTCATATAGTATTTCTCTTTCTTTGTATGACATACTTCACTTAGCATAATGCTCTCAAGGTCCATCCATGTTTTTGCAAATAACAGGATTTACTCGTTTTATTGCTGAATAATATTTCATTGTATATATATATATATACACACCACAACTTCTTTTTTCATTCATCCATGGACACTTAAGTTTCCATGTCTTAGCTATTGTAAATAATACTGCTGTGAACATGGGGATGCAGATATCTCTTCAACATTGTGTTTTCGTTTCCTTCGGATATATCCCCAAAAGTGGGATTGTTGGATTATATGGTAGTTCTATTTTTAACTTTTTGAGGAGCCTGCATATTATTTTCCATAGTGTCTGTACCAATTTACAATCCCACCAGTAGCTCACAAGGGTTCTTCTTTCTCTACATCCTCCCAGCACTTGTCATCTCTTGTCTTTTTTTTTTTTTTTTCTTTCTTTATAGAGAGAAAGGAAGGGAAGGAGAGATAGAAACATCGATGAGAGAGAACATGGATTGGCTGTCTCTTGCGTGCCCCCCACTGGGGATTGGCCCACACAACCTGGGCATGTGCCCTGACCGGGAATCGAACCGGCGAAGTCTTGGTGCATGGGTCGATACTCAACCACTGAGCCACACCGGGATCATCTCTTGTCTTTTTGATGCTAGCCATTCCAGTAGGCATGAGGTGAAAACTCATTATAGTTTTGATTTGCATGTCCCTAAAGATTAGAGATGCAGAGCATCTTTTTGTGTACCTGTTGGCTATTCATATATCTTCTTCAGACAAACATCTATTCAAGTCCTTTGCCTGTTTTTGATTGGATTATTTTTGCCCCTGTTATATGAGTTCCCTGTATATTTTGGATATTAACCTCTTTTCAGCTGTATGGTTTGCAAATATCTTTTCCCATTCCTTAGGTTGTCTTTTGATTTTGTTGATGGTTTCCTTGGCTATGCAGAAGCCCTTTTTTAATTTGATGTAGTTCCACTTATTTATTTTTTATTTTATTGTTTGTGCTTTTGGTGTCACATCGAAAAAGTCATTGCCAAGTCCAATATCAAGGGGCTTTCCCCTATGTTCTCTTCTAGAAGTTTTATGGTTTCAAGTCTTTAATCCATTTTGAGTTACTTTTTGTGAGTTGTATAATATAGGGTCTAGTTTCTTTCTTTTACACATGAGATCTTTCAGAAGCTTGAGATTGGGAAGAACTAAAGTTTGTTTATAATGACAGAGGATTGGTATTATTTCTGAGGATTTGCTTAAAGCATTATTTTGTAATATTATTTGACAGACTTTCTGCCAATGTCGAGCACCAGTTTAAATTTTTCTTAGTAGTATGCTGGTGATGGTCCCCTACCTATGATCATTAGGGCCCCGTAATGGGAGCCTGTAAGTTGTTTTCTGTATTTCAAAAACCTATCAAATTATGCATTATAATATGCATAGAGAAGCCAAATATGACTATAAAGGCCAAAATGACAGAATACTTTTTGCTTTGGATTAGAAATAACATTAACCCTGGTAATATTTATGATTCAAATATAATGGGAAGCCTTCCCTAACCCTTTCCCAAAGATGAGCTGTGACTCTTCCCTGTACATACATCTTTCACATGACACTGACAGGAAGGATCTCCATATAAGTCTCTCTCTGAAATAAAAACTAGAAAGCATTTTCAAAAAGAATGGTCTTCCTACTTTTAGTAAAACTTGTTCTTACCCTCCGGAGCTTTCTAATTTGCTATTTCATCTACTTGGATTGTTCTTCCCCTAGAAATTCAAATGGCTCAGATAACACCATCTCCCCCATCTTCTATCCTGGCTTATTATCATCACAGCGTATTTCTCCCTTACATCTTTTTATTTGTTTATTTAAAGTTTCCCATACTCTCCCTGGCCAGTTTGGCTCAGCGGTTAGAGCGTCGGCACGCAGACCAGAGAGGCCCGGGTTCGGTTCCCACTAAGGGCACATACCTCAGTTGCAGTTTGTCCCTGGCCCCATTGGGATCGTGTGGGTGGCAACCACTTGATGTGTCTCTCTCACATCGATGTTTCTCTCTCTCTCCTCCTCCCTCTCTGCCTTCCGCTCTATCTCAAGATAAATGCAAAAATGTCCTCAGGTGAGGATGAAATAAATAAATAAAGTTTCCCATACTAGACCTGAAGTTTCATGAGATCGGGGATGCCTGTCTTTCTCTGCTACATTCCAAATGACTAGAAAAAATCCCAGACCATAATAGGTGCAAATATGTGAAAGAATTTGCAAGTTTTTTGAACAGCATCTTATAATACAGAAGTTAAAGTAAATAAGACAGACATGATGCCTGTCTTCAGATTCTGTACTTCTTATAGTCTTGCTTAATTGGGAGCCTAAACAAATCTGAAGTGATTTAAAACTATTATAGATTGGATGTATTTGTTATTTTGCTTTGAAATATTTGTTACTTGCCTTTAGCTATTTCATTTCTGTGGGAAAGAGATGATAATATTGCAAAGTAGCTAATATTTAATCTATTTTTTAGACCTAGAAGGATCTTCAAAATTATGATTCAGCTCCTTAACTCTTGACCAAAGTAGATTCTTAGAAGTAAAGTGAGTTTTCTGAAATCATGCTTAATACATAATGGGGTAGTATTTTAAGCCAGCCTTCTGGCTCTGAGTACAGTATTTTTTTTTTACCTGCTTGATTATTTGAAGTAAAATATTCAAAAATACCGTATACTAGAATAGTAATTTTTCCACTCTGTTTCTTCATGTGGAAGCATCATCTGTCTCTATGTTCAGTAAGTTATTATATTCAAACTGACTTTCAGTTATTTAAAAGATTTTTATCTTAGCCCTGGCAGGTGTGGGTCAGTGGTTAGAGTGTTGGCCTGCACACCACAGTGTTGTGGGTTCCATTCCCAGTCAAGGGCATGTACCTGGGTTGCAGGTTCTATCCCCGACCCCAGGGTTCATGTGGGAGGCAACTAGTCAGTGTGTCTCTCTCACATTGATGTTTCTCTCTCTCTCTCCTTCCTGTCTTCCCTCTCCCCCTCCCTCCCTCCCTTCCACTCTCTCTGAAAGTCAATGGAAAAAATATCCTCCGGCGAGGATTAACAAAAAAACATATTTTTATCTTATCACAGGGCTCTTTTTCTTTGGTTTGAAAATGTAATTTTAATTATGAAATATGTAAAACACAGAAAAGTGTAGAATAATATAAATGATTTCTGTGTATCTACCACAGAGAATAAAATGATATTAACATTAAAAAACAAACAAACACATGAACCTTGCCCTTGTGTTATTTGTCCTTTTACCACAACATTGTAGCATGCTTGGCACATAGTAGGCACTCCTACTAAGTATTGAACTTCTCATATGGCAAAACTAAAACAATTTAGTAACAATTTTGATGTCCTTTATTCAAGGAAAACAATCCATGGATTGGGGAGTACATTGCCTCACAAACAGTAGGGCACTCTTCCCAGAGGATTTTGGCCAAGAGTTGAGTTTTAGGCCATTAGAAGAGGCAATGTGGAAATGACATGACTGGCCAGGAGGTGGGAGATTTTCTTCTGAAGCTTTAGCAGGTCCTATTTGCAACCCAAGTGCTGCAAGAGGCACACTGGTGTGCCGCAAGAATTTTTAAAACATGCAATACCTGACTATTTTGTCAGAGGTCCTGACCTCTTTTCCCTTAGATTGTCAAATAAAAGTGACAACAGCCAACACGGCAATAGCAGTCTGATGTGAATGAATCAAAATTATACCTTTTTTTGTCAGATTGGCAAAAATAGGTATCTTTTGGTGTGCTGTAGAACGTTAGTAATTTATGTGTGCCATGAGATGAAAAAGGTTGAAAATCACTGTTCTAGGGTAAAGTAAGCTCTCTGAAGCTCATTTCGAGGGTTTTGATAGGTGGTTTTTCTTAACAGGTGTTTTCCCTAAGATAGTGTTGGTTGACAAATTTCAATTTGTGATGTGGGCAGGGCCATTGGGGCAACCTCCATTTTGTAGGTCCTGATACACAAATTATTTTTATCAACTTAAGAATCTGTAATTGGCAGTTACATATGTTGTTTCAAAATGAGAAAATAAATTCTGGCATTTTTTATATTCGTAGATACACATTTATGACTGACATACAGTTAGTTGTAATTTGTAATTTTGCTGAGGCTTACATTCACCAACCCATCCCTCTTTTGTATAAGAGCTAGCAGAGTGACTTAGCTAGTAGGTAAACTAGCCAGTTGGCTGTACATCAGATCTCAATAACTTTGTGTTATAATCTGTCACAAATTATACTCTCAACTGCATTATTTCACACAGGTATTAACTGATGAAAATATTCTATAAGGCCTCAGGTTTTAGCCTCCAAAAATATTCAGAATCAAGTAAATTATTTAACCATTGTCATAGAATAAATGGTTCTTTATTAAGGCTTATTTATGCACGTGTTCAACATATTTATTGGGCATTGACTATGTGACAGGCATTATGCTATGTGCTAAACTGACCCAGAAAATTCACAGCTTTCTTGGGGGAGGAGGAGATGCATATCAATATAACAAGTTAAATGTATCCCTTGTAAAGCACAGAAGAGGAAGCCCTGCTTGCAGAAGTTGTGGCAGTGAGGGAAGAAAAGCCCTACAGAAGATGGCAGTTAGATAAAATGAAGGAGGTCATTAATAACTTGTATTAAGACACAGTGAAATGAAAGATTTTGTTAGGTTTGGGGAACTACACGTCATTGAATAACAATGGATGAAAGTAAAATAGATTAGCCCTGCCGGTGTGGCTCGGTGGTTGAGTGTGGACCCATGAACCAAAAGGTCACAGGTTCGA
This sequence comes from Tadarida brasiliensis, assembly GCA_030848825.1. Classification (NCBI taxonomy): domain Eukaryota; kingdom Metazoa; phylum Chordata; class Mammalia; order Chiroptera; family Molossidae; genus Tadarida; species Tadarida brasiliensis. The sequence continues at coordinate 53,431,131 of CM061264.1, forward strand.
TTTCCGGTCAGAGCACATGCCCAGGTTGTGGGCCAAGTCCCCAGTGTGGGGCATGAAGGAGGCTGCCAATCGATGTTCTCTCTCATGATGTTTCTCTCTCCTTTCCTCTCTCTCTAGAATTAATAAAGAAAAAGTAAAATAGTTTAGATGAGGTTGAAAAATTACACAAGGATCTTTCTATAGTCAAAAGCTTTAAAAAGTTATTAAGCAAGAATATGCACGTAAAGCAAATTTTTCTGTAGTTTTCAGATCTTATACTTGAATGTATTTAGGTACAGTACAATGTGCTTTTAAGTAGTCAACTTGTGAGATAAAATCTGCTTATAAAGCACTAAACAATGTCACATTAAAATAAGTATTTTTGAACGTTTACTGACGAAGCAAATGTTACCAAAATATATGTAAAGATGCAGAAAATTTTATACTGGTGGGGAGGAAAATCTTGGTAGATAGGGTGAAAATTTCATTAGTAACTCTACAGATCTGTAGTTGATTCTCAGTATAAAGAAATATTGGGGGCATTTTAATAAGAATAGTTACTAAAGTGTGCAAATTTTTTTGCAGGGGATTGAATATTGCCTTCTAAAAATGATTTCTTCCACTTTTCTTAAAAATAAAGTTTAAAAAAATAGTAAAAAAAAAAAAAGGGGAGCGAACAGGGGTGACGTCTTTCAGCAGACCGCGGTGCCTCTCGCGGGCTCCGGGCTGCGCGCGAGGCTTGCTGGGCCTGCGCGGGGCGGAGCCGACGGTGACGCGCCCGTGCGCTGCTAGGCATTGTGGGGACTCGGGCCGGTGGGGTAGCCGTTTGTTTTCTCGTGGTCTCGAACTCGCGCGCGCTCTACCCTCCCCCCGGCGAGAGGCGGGGCGGAGAAACGGCGGCGGAGGCAGCAGCAGCGGCTGTAACAGTGGACACCCTCCTGTCCCCTCTCCGGCGAACCGGTTCTTCTTTCCCTTCCCTCTCACTGTTTGTTGTGTGTTTGATGTGTTAAAGCAGGAGCGAGAACGCGAGCAGCGCCATGAGCAACACTACCGTCGTCCCCAGCACTGCGGGCCCGGGCCCCAGCGGCGGGCCGGGCGGCGGCGGCGGCGGCGGCGGAGGCGGCGGCACCGAGGTAATCCAGGTGACTAATGTCTCCCCGAGCGCTAGCTCTGAGCAGATGCGGACCCTCTTCGGTTTCCTAGGCAAGATCGACGAACTGCGCCTCTTCCCGCCGGAGTGAGTATCGTCCACCATCACTGTTTTTTGCTATCTCCTCCCAGCCTGGGCCTAACCACACCATTTCCTAGGCCCTTGTCGCTGCTTCCTAGAACCAAGTTGCTGGATTTATTTACGAAATAATCTGCATATTAGGCCTACTAACAATGCAAAGAGGCAGGGCCAGGGTTTGGGGAATTAGAGACACTGGCTCTTAATCTCAGATTCTTTTTCTCTCCCTTAAATTGTGCCAACGTGGTCTGTCTTTAAGCAATTAAAGCAAGATAACTGAATTTCATGCGTTTTGGTTCATCTTTTTTTTTTTTTTTAAATCAGGTGTTTCTTTGAGTTCTTTGGAAAGTAACAAAATTGTTCATTCCTGTGTAAATTTATTATTGAACTTTGTAGGCGGTGGTTCACTTATTCCTAAGTGTTGCTGTTCTTTGATTCTGGCCTAGTGAATACAGAGTAAATACTCTTGACAGACAGTAAATTCAGTGAACCTGAGTACTTAATTTTAATGATAAAAATGGGTTATAGCTGAAAGCTAGAATTTTCCTTTGTTTAAATAATGTATACATTTATGATATTTTACAGTTCTAAATTTTAATTTAAAGTGTTTGGCTTTTTGTTTTTATCCTGTTGTCTCACGTTTATTATTTTAATTGCAAAAGTATTAAATGAGTGGATTGTAAAGAAAAAAATAACTTAAGCTGTGAAGTTAGATGCGATGTGATAAATACTAGAACAAACATTAGGAACAAAACAGTCATGCACTCTTTGGAAGGGTGAAAATGCAATGTTACTGTCAGTATAATCTCCCATCCCACTTAGTTTTATGATGTCACTTAAGTACTAAACAGGAAATAGGAATCTACTGTTTTGGTGGATGTGATAAATCATTGCTCTGTGTACATTTGTACACCAAAATAATAGAAGTTCTCTTACTGTGCTATTTGTTAAATATTATAGTATTTCATTACTTTCTATTTAAAATATTTTCAGGTGATTCTTAGTGTTTTCAAATTGTTGTGTTGTCATTAATATTTAGGGGAATATACACGGGGACAGAAATTTTAGAGTTATTTGCATAAAGTGTTCAGTTCTAGGAACATGTATTTGAAGTAGTTATCTTGAATGGAAACTCAATTTGCTTTGGTAGTAAAGGACAAATAGCTTTCATAATATGTTTTGCTGTTACTCATTTTTTCTCATATACTCTTTATTAAGTTGTTAGTAAAATTAATAAACAGTAAATGGCAGAAAATAAGTGACACATTTGATTATTATAATCATGTTGCTATTCAAAGTATTTGAGATACTGGATTTGTTTACAAAATAATTATTTTCAGTCTCATAAGTTATTAACAATTTTGTTATACTTGCTGACCTTAAAGTGTTTTGTTTATTTTGAAGATGTTCTTTTTATGATTCATTTATTAAAAAGATAACAAAGGGAAGTGTAGGCAGTTTTCTGGTTCATCTTTTACCCATTGCGTGGTCAATATTGTCATATATGTTCCCACATACAGACTATTTTCTCTTCTGAAAATGCACAAAGTTACATTACAGTAAATGCTGTGTTACCTTAGTGGCTTTCCCAAATTGAATAGTACTTAATATAGATGTCTACTTTCGTTGATAATTTTAAATCCCAATAGCTAATCTGACCTGCACAAATTGGAAATACTTTATTGACAATTTCTTTAGGCTTGCTACAGTTTTCAGTAGTAACTTGCTGGTGATAATGTGCTGTGGAGTCTTAGTAGTCCGAAAGGGTTCATCATTTCAAAATTTAGCTCTTACTCAGAATAAGATTGAATGGCTCAGATTACATAACATTATGACTATTATAAATACATTTGCCACGTGATTATTTTTACCGTGTATATTTTCCCCGGAAATGCCATTCATATCCACCTGGAATTCTTTTCTCTTAGATATGATCAGGACATGCTTATTTCCTTTTGTTGCTCAAATGCCACCTAACCTGTTTTCCTGATCACCCATATAAAAATACAGCACCCCTGCTCCCTCTTTATTCAACTTAACTGCATTGTTTTTCTCTATGGCACCAGTCATCAACAGGTTAGCTTAACTCTCCCTCTTCTAGAATATGAGGCCCTTGGGGTCATCAGTATCACGGGAGATGGGTTTAGTATTTACAAAAAAAATTTTTTCCTTTAATTGATTTTAGAGAGGGGGAAGGGAGAGGGAGAGAGAAAGGAAAAAACGTCAATGAAAGAGCACATCGATTGGCCACCTCCTGCATGTCCCCCACTGGAGATCTGGTCCACAACCTGGGCGTGTGCCCTGACCAGGAATCAAACTGGAGACCTCTTGGTGCATGGGTCGATGCTCAACCACTGAGCCACATCAGCTGGGCAAGGGTTTAGCTTTATTTATTTATTTATTTATTTATTTACTTATTTATTTATATCCTCACCTGAGAACACTTTTGCATTTATCTTCAGATAGAGAGGGAGGAAGAGAGAAACATCAAGTGGTTGCCACCCACATGACCCCAACCGCGGCGGGGGATAAACCGCAACCAAAGTATGTGCCCTTAGCGGGAACCTAACCCAGGACTCTTCTGTCCGAGGGCCGACGCTCTAACCACTGAGCAAAACTGACCAGGGCAGGTTTAGCATTTTTTAAAGTATAGGTATGACTGATCCCCAGCCTATTTGTGGGGGGGGGAGGAATCCTGGGATCTGGATCATGTCAAACATTTTAGTGCCAACCTCAAGAAGGTTTCTCCCTTTGTTTCATTATGGAATCCATCTATTTCTTGGTTCTTTTAAGCCAGAAATTGCTGGCTTATAATTTCAACCCTGTGATAAAATTGTCTGTCTTTACAACAGATACTCTAACCCTCTCTTCATTATGACAGCCCTACAGCCATTGAAAATATCTGTCAGTGTTGCTTCCATTTATTCTCTTTTTAAAAGAAAAACACTTAAATTCTAGTTCCCAAATGCGTGTTGGAAATTCAACATTGTTTGAGTGTCTTGTTATATGCTAGATGCTTTCCAATGTTATCTTACTCAGCCCTTAAAAATCTGGAGGGAGAGTCTATTTAGCCCTATTTCACAAATGAGTGAACTGAAATTCATGTAGATTGTTTTGTATACCCAAGCCCCACTCTACCAGTGTCAGATCTAGTATTGGAACTTCAGTGTTGTGATTGTCCTTTATCATTTGATCATGATTTTCTTGAGTGGAATCACTCTTTTACACTTAGTAGGTATTCTTCATATGTTCAGCTTTACTGGGATTTCATAATGGAAAATATAATTAGTGTTGATAGGGTAATGATCCCAGTAAAGCATGTGTATGTCAGAGGTATACAGTAACTAAAGGCTACTGTAACACAGCAGTTAAGTTTAAGTTCATTATTTAAGTAATTAATTACTTATTTCAGTGACCAAAAATAGATACTTTAATCATCATATAAGTAACTTAGTATAGTTAAGTGAGAGAACTTAATTTACCTTTAAAAAAATTTTTTTTAAATCAGCCTTTTACTGCATTTCTTTAGAACTAAGAACAGGATGAGGGAGAGGGCATGTGAGGTCAAGAGGGTCAAGTTTTCAGGTGAATGCTATTTGTCACATACCTGCTATGGGGGGGGGGGGGCTCTGGAGATGCCTTTGTTATTAAGCTCAAAGTTCTCTGCTCTGCTCAATATTAAGCACAGTATTAAGGTGGTAGTTGAAAAAGTGTTATCAGTGGCCTAAACCAGAAATTCTCATACTTTAGTGGGCACATATATCAACTGGAGATGTTGTTAAAAATAAGAGCCCTCTTATAAAAGGGATTCTCAGATTTAGTGGGCTTGAGATGGAAAACAAATCTGGATTTTCTATATGCATCCCAGAAGGTTCTTAAACAACCCTTAGAGGACACTTGAAACATTGGACACAAAACCCCTACTCTTAGGTAAAGGGCAAAAGCATTGTACAGAACCCACATTTTCTATCTTGTTCCTTAGTTCTTTTCACTGTCCTGCCTCGTTTATATTCTTTTCCTTCCTCCCTCCCTCCCTTCCAATGGAAACATCGATGAGAGAGAACATCAATTGGCTGTCTCCTTCATGCCCCTCACTGGGGATCAGGCCTACAACCTGGGCATGTGCCCTGACTGGGGATCGAACTGGCGACCTCTTGGTGCATGGGTCGACGCTCAGCCACTGAGCCACACTGGCAGGGTTTGTTTATATTCTTAAAGATAAGAAGTAAAGACAACTACATTGGTAGAAGTGATACTTGCACAGAATACTAGGGTATGAATATTAAATTCAGGCATCCATCTTCTATCTTAACATATGTCTCTTACTAATACATTTTAACTAAGAAACTGTAAGAATATAATTGTGGGGCCAAATAGCAATGGTTTTAAAGACGACTATTTGAGGTGGGATGAGATGGATCATTTGCCCTTCTGAATTGTCTTACTGTGACAGTCTTTTTCATGGTATTATTCATATTTTACATCGCCACCACTTGCAGGGTTGGTATAGCCCAAGTAATAATGGTAGTATTCCTATGATGAGTGGATAGAAAAAATATATATTATTTTAGGATTGCCAAGTAAATGGAAATAACGTTGTGAGCGTGTAGGCAGTACTTTGTAATTTATTTTTTGTCTTTATTGATATTGAGAGAGAGAGAGAGAGAACATCGATTGGCCACCTCCTGCATGCCCCCCATTGGGGGCATGTGCCCTGACTGGGAATCGAACCAGCGACTTCTTAGTGCATGGGTCGACACTCAACCACTGAGCCACACCTGCCAGGCTCTAATGTATTTTTAAAGAACTGTTCATTATGTTTATATTCTCTAAGACCCTAATACTTGATAGTCATTTTTTTTTCTTTTAGTCAAATGACCATAGACAGTGTCAAAGAAATTTAAGTGCCCACTACTTCCCAAGGCATTCTGTTAGGTTTTAAGAGTAGAAAATGATAGCATTTAAAGAGCTTTTAATGGTAAAAATATGGATGTCAGAAAAAAAATACAAAGTGCTATATATAGCTTTAGTACTAAAACTGCTGGGATTGCATTCTTTCCACTATTCTGGATGTAACGTTAAATTTTCTACCAGTAGTCCTTCACATTAAAAAACTGTGGCTACATTTAAAAATGCTATCCTTTCAGAAACATTTAGCAGTAAGCTTCTATGACAAGATGGTTTAAATTCCATGTCAATATATTGTCAACTTTGCTTTGAACTTAGATTAGGATCTGTGCTTAGTATCTAAGGGGAAGGCCTTTACGTAAACTTGTGAGTTCTGACAGGTTTGAATTCTCAGGTTATATAGCTTTATGTTAGTCCTCATAAGTAATAAGTTGGTTTGTTTTTATTCATGTTAGTGCACAAATTAGTTGGGGGGTGGTCAGCAAATACTTATTTCTGAGGTACCTAACATAACCAAATCTCATGTAAATGCATTTTTATGTATACTTGGTAATCTAGTTTATTGGAAAGGTTAACAATAAACCTAATTCTGATACCATTCAAAGATATTACGGGATTTTCCTTTTCATTATTGAGTTTTAAGGGGTAATTGGCTTATTATAATAAAGCAGAGGTTCTTTACCCTGAGTGCATATAAAAATTGTCAGAAAGAATTAAAATCAAGGAGGAAGAGGAAGCATATAATACTTCATTCATCAGAGATCTTGATTTAATTGCTGTGGAATAGAAGGCCAGGATATTTTTTTTCTCCCCAGAAGATTCTAATGTATGACTAGGGATGATGTGATTACTACTGCCGAAGGGCATTGGTTTTAAAATAACTTTTGGCTTGGAATTAGGGAGAAACTCCTGCCTTTATTTAATCTTTCCCTTAATTTATCTTATTTTACAAGCTGCCATGGCTTGTACTTCAGCACTTGTTTTTGTTTTATCTAAGAAATCAATTTGCTGAGGAAAGTAATTCCTTTGCTTATTGAAATTTTGCATAATAATACTCGGAGGTGGAGTACTGTCCCCATGTGTGTTTAATTTTAATTTTTGTTTTTTTCTCTGATGTTACAGGTGATAGAGGACAGGGCATTTATTTAGTAGGCAGGTCAAGAAAACTTGATTGTCAAATAAATGTACTTTCCCACCATATTCTCTTGTTCCTGAATTGGCAAATTCTGGATTTTTTTTTTTTTTTACTCTGAAAGTTTTCTAAGCCAAGACTACTTGTTACCTGTTTTTAAAAATAACTGGTATTTGTATTATTTTGAAAATGTTGACACTTTTGTGGTCTGCTTAAACTCTGAAACTTTAGATGCAACCTGTCTTTAACTTGGAAAACTATAAAATTAAGCAATGATTGTATACATGAAATTTGCTACATGAGTTTAGTGGGTAGTAATTTATTTGTAATGTCATTTTTTTAACTGGTCAACTAAACTAAAATATGTGCAATTCTTATTATCTGCCTATTTTGCTTTTGAAATGGGTTTATGAATTTTACATTTATGTTTTAGCTGATATTCTTTCTCTCTACTTTTATGTTATTTGTTTATTTTTCAGTGATTCACCTTTGCCAGTCTCATCCCGTGTCTGCTTTGTTAAGTTCCACGATCCAGACTCAGCAGTTGTGGCACAGCATCTGACAAACACTGTATTCGTTGACAGAGCATTGATAGTCGTACCATATGCAGAAGGTTTGTGCTTTGTTTACCTATCTATGTGGGCATCCTATGATGACCATCTACCTCAGTATAGTTTTAGAGTGAGCATTAGTAGCATGTTAAAAACCTAAGCTATTAACATTTTGAAACCCTTGTTATACTGCGGTATATATTTTTACTTGCAGATATTTTTTCAGTTCTAAAAATTAGAAATCAGATATTTTTATAAGATATTTAAACATACCATTCTTTTAAAACATTTTTAAGTTCTCTAAAACCATGTCCCTAATTGTAATCCCTTAAGATACATCTACTTAATTTAACGTTGAGTTTTATGACAAAGTCCTGAAGGTGAATGGTTATCTCCATACACATTTGCACAGGAATCTTCAAATAAATGCATGATGTTATTTCTGTTTTGAATAAATAACTAGGCTTTATTTTCTTAGTGCTTCCTCTCACTGATGACTTTTAAAAAATGTCCCGCGTTGAATTCCAGTATACCAAGGGTTGCAATGATTTTGGTTTGTATGAAAGATCAAGATTTCCTATAGCCTAGGTGCCAGATGGGCACTGGGTGTTTTGTTTTTATTGCCAGATTTTCTTGTTCATTCTTGCTATATTTTCTAGAATATCTCTAAATAATAAATTCTTCTCTCTGTTATTTGTGTGTGTGATTTTTGTAGTGGAGAAGGCAAATGCAAAACTCTTCCAGATGACTGAAAAACAGTGGGTCCTCTGCAGCTACAGGGGATTCTAGACATTAACTAAAGGCCAGCAAGCACTCAAGTCCCCCAAGTGTTTTCCTGGTGTAACCATTTGTTAACTACATTTTCTCTCTTTTTACATTTTAGGCTGTTAAAGTAATTTGACAGAAATCATGAGCAGGGTTTGGGATCTAAAAAAAAAAAAGCCACTGTGACAAGACAGCACTATTTTATTTCCACTTTGTAAAATTTTCTAAGCCATATTTTATAATTAGTTTGTTCCCAATGTACTACTTTATTTGCTTTTTGTCAACTATAAATTTGATCAAAGAAATAACTGAAATATGATAAAATTACTGGATTTTAGGTTGAAATGACTGGATTTTAAGTTAATAATTACGGGATTTTAAGTTAATTTACAGCATTACGTTAATTCTGACCGAGATTTAAATGCTTTCCCCTTTCCTTAATGTACTGGTCAGTGGAAGCAGAATCTTAATATTGTTGACTTTAGATGGTATCTTAGATATTTGAATACCAATGTGAACATTTTTACCATACCTTGTAAAAGTTGTGAAATGTCTAGTCCGTAAAACTTAGAAAAATTGCCTCTGTAGTTTTCTAAAGAAATTAAGTTGCATTCATAGATGGGTTAAAGGCATGCTATATAATAGTACATCTGTCTCTATTTTATTAAGTGTGTGAACCCAATTTTAAGGTTTTAAAATATATATGCTGATAAACCTTTGATTTAGTGTGTTTTGATTAAGCAATTCATTTTATATCAGTGTGCCTGTTTTAGGATAAGACTTGTCACCAAAAGAAAATTTATAGAATTCAAATTTAGGAATAAGTAAAGTATAGATGATAGTTTTTGGAACAAGGGTCGAATCATGTGAGTAATGTACAAAACATTAGCTTTTAAATTAAAGGAATTCTTATTGGCTAAGTATTATATCATAGTTCCCAAGCCCTGAACATAATACAGTATATCATATAAATTGGCTTTCATAAATATTTTTTGACCATGGTAATTTTTTGTGGATCTGTTTCAAAAGTGAAATATTTAGGAGTGTATGTAGAATTACCGAAATATTTATTTCTGAAATCTATTTTTGATATATTTAATTAATGCTATGGTATGCTGTATTAATGTTATCTCCACTAAATAACTGATGTACTCAATCCCTTTGTCACCATTCACCCTAGTTTTAACTCTTACACTTTGGTGTTGGTTCTCAGAATGGTCATGTTTAGAACAATTAGACACAAAGTCTACGGTAAGGAATAGTCTTAATTGGTAAAACTGAGATAGCTGGATTTGGAAGGAACTCTTAATAGTAATGGATTTGGGGGTTATTTAGGTTCCTTGGTTAATGTTTGTTTCTTTTGTCTGTTTCTTTTTCTTTCATTTCTACACATTCATGCAGTATTTCATGGTTCTATCAAAGCAGCAGTAAAAAAAATACTCTTGACGCATGAAAATTAACTGGTGAGGGGCCTCATTGCTATTTTTAAATTGTAGTTTTATTTTTAAATAGTCTTTTTTTAATCAGAGGATCAGATGCATGACTTTTTTTTTTTAATGGATGCAGATCTTCTATCAGGTGTCTCACAATTAATTCAAGAGGATTTTAGTTTGCCAGAAATGTTGCAAATGCACTAATTTGAGTAAGATATTATTATTTAATATTATCCTCTTGAGACATAATTTTGCATGCAAGATTACCCATAATCTTTGTAGGTTTGTTAATATTGATGCATTAATGCCCTATATCTAAATGATCTTCTCCCTCCCCCTCCCTCCATAACTCTGGGTATCTAAATTGATGACAGCTCTGACACAAGCAAGATAACAGTGCTGTGTAGTATACATTTGTTTATATTATCGGCACTTCTCAGTATAGGTGGAAGGAACCATTACCTTTATTTAACAGTGGTTTTTCTTTTTTGTTGTTGTGTTTTACAGTTCTTTTCCCTGGTTCAGCCTGAACTATATACCAGGCCCTGCTGAAAATACCACCCAACAGTTTTCTTCTGCAGCTTATCCAGTTTCTCTTAAGTGCCCTGTACATATTGTATGTTTTATGATGAGATGCAGTTTCTTAATATGTATTACAGAAATACTACTGGTATTTGCAAATATATAGTTTAATTGTATTATTGAACTCTCATTTTGGGGGCTTGGGCACATTAACAGATTAATCCATCTGTATAGGGCTTTTGCTGTTGGATAGAATTTAAATTGTGTACATAAATATTTGTCTTAGGGCCCTTAGATGTTATCTGAATACACAGATTAGGCTTTAAAAACAGACTTACATGTTGTTTTTGGCTTTAGGAGTTTGGCTAAGTTAGCTTTTGAACTCACACTGTATAGCAGCATTTTTTGGTATGGTTAGCATGGCACATGTTGGAATATAAAGCATTTTACTGTACAGGTAAGGAATGTGCCATGTTGTTTTACCTATTCTCTCTCTCTCTACTCCCACATACACATCCAGTGTGTATTCAGAGACCTTCAGAAACATTCGTTTTCATGAGTCAGCAAAAGCCCTACGCTTGATTCCAACAGAATAGTTCCTTTACATACTTTTCTTCTCTTAATTTTTACAAAATTTGTATGGTAGGTGTAAAAGAAAATCATAGTAACTGTACCATATTATTAACCCCTAAATCAAACTTTTTTTTGTCTTGTGTATCTTGATTTTTCTGTGTGCTTTATAGTGAAGCAGCCGACACGAGTCGTTGTTCATAAAACAGCTTTTGAAAGTTGAGAGCACACCCCTGGAGAACCGACTGTGCTTGCTTACGTTTGGTTCATGACTTAAAAATCGAGTACAGGTGATGAAATCTTGGCAGTGTTAACAAAAAAGTAGTGTGTATTGTGCTATTTTTTTTTACTCTAGAAACTTAACCATTTGTAGAGAAAAAAGGAAACATTTTCACACATTGAAGTTTCATTCTGACATAAAATTAATGATAAATAATCATAGAAATCAAGCTTTATATTTTAGCGAACATAAGTACTTTCAACAAACTCAGGTGGTGTATCAGGGAGACATTTTCTGGGTGTTTTTGTGTGTTTTCTGTCTTGCAAAAGGGTGTGTTCTAATGCAAGGATATTTCTCTGCAGGAGTTATTCCTGATGAGACTAAGGCTTTGTCTCTGTTGGCACCAGCTAATGCAGTGGCAGGTCTTCTGCCTGGTGGTGGACTCCTGCCTACTCCTAACCCACTTACCCAGGTATTAGTTCTATGGAAATCTTAAAGGATAGAATGGAACACAGAATTATGGATAAAGCTAAACATATTTGAACTTTTTAAGTGTTGTTGTGATTCTAGTTTACAAAATGATAATCAAGTGTATATAATATTAAAGGCTATTGCAGTCAAATCCTAAAGATAATCTCTTGGAAGTTTGCATTTTAAGAGCATCCTGAAAATCACAAATATCTTATATTGGTTTTGGCCACTGACTCTCAAAATAACCCAGTAATATGAAGAAATCTCATGGAGCATAAGATTTGAACACACTATTAAAAATAGTATGTTCATTTCAACTGGGAAAGAAAATAAAGGTGAATTTCAGACTTTTTTTCTTTGCCAATGTCCTTTAATCTTTTGCTCTTACCTTGAGGTTTTAATTAAGTTGGTGGCTTGAAATAAAAATGAATCCATGACTATATGTTTGATATGGGAAAGAAAACATTCAAGTTGAAGAAAATTTTACTGGGTAATGTTTCTAACCCTGATAATGCTGTAAAAAGCAAATCATTTTAGAGCCAAAGGTTCCTTAGATGTCATGTATTGTAACAACTCAGAAAGATTGTAACTAATCAGTGGTTTTGCAGACAAAGCCTGAACTAGAATTTTATAAGAGCATTCCTTGTATAAAAGTATTTTGCCTATCTAAATAGTTTACTTAACTGTTAATTGAACTGTATGGCATTATAAAAAGACAGATCAAGAATTCTCAGCTTTTTGAGTATGACTTTGTCACTTATAAAATGCAGATCTGAGAAATTTGTAGATGTTTTTAATGTATAAAATTGTGTTTTAACTGAAATAGCTTATATAATAGTGTTAACACAGTATTTTAACTGTACTCAGTAAATAGTTAAATTATAGAAAGTTTGGAATCTTATATTTACTAAAAATTGAAGCTAGGAGAACTTTTAGCACGGTGATTTATAAAGGGCAAACTGCCTTCAAAATTACAGGATTTTGTATGGTTTGTGTCTTAAATTATTGATTAATCAGAATTATTTCAGACAGGAGACAGAACCACACAGTAATTTGAACAGGGAAAGTTTAGTAGAAGGAATTAGTAACTAGTAACTGGAGCTTACTAGGGCATTCCAAGGAATATAGGAATCCCAGCTATCAGAAGCAACCATTACTTCTAGGGCTGAGGAAGAAAGAACACAAGCAAAAAAAAAAAAATTCAGATGAGAGGTCTTCCCACCCCTTCAACCCCCTGATGGCTGGGATAAGATTCAGACCTCTCTGAAAGGGGTGGACACTAGAGAATTTTTCCAGGGTGCCACAGACCTTGTTAGGAAGCTGCCCAAGAAGATAGCTCTGAGAGGTTAAGGCCACTGGGTATCCCACATGGTGCTGCAGTAACAATCAAAAAGGGGGCATAGGAACCAGGAAGAGAAACCTCTTTCACGGTGTCATACCAGCTCCCATATTGATAACGCTTAACGTGCCATCTGTCAAAAGAAAAATGCTGCCTTTGGTATCACAGAACAGGGCAAAGAACTAGATTTGGAGCTGAGAAACAGTAAATGTTTATAATTGGCACAAGAATACATTGAATTTTTTTTCTATATTCTGATTGTAGGGATAAATGTGCTATAATGACATGTGGAAAATGAGGACAGAGGTAGGCAAACTACAGCTTTTGGGCCAGACCCCCATTTTGGTTTATTAGAACACAACTGTGCCCATTTGTTTATGTATTGTGTATGCCTGTTTTTGACCTGCAATGATATAGTTGAATAGTTGCAACAGAGATCACATAGCCTACAGAGTTAAACCAGCTATTTGTCCTTTAGAAGAAAAAGTAAGTTGACCAAACACACAGTATAAGGAACAGAAGTAAAGTTTTAAATAAATAAAATTTACAATTCCACAGATTGGCGCTGTTCCATTGGCTGCTTTGGGAGCTCCTACTCTTGATCCTGCCCTTGCTGCACTTGGGCTTCCTGGAGCAAACTTGAACTCTCAGGTATAATTTACTGCCCTTCAACTTGGAGCTCATTCTTATAATTAAAGAATTATTTTATTTTATTAACTGTTCTTATGCATTTCAAGAGCAAAAGATTACTGATAGCTATGGTGTATTAATTTTTTTGTTACATGCTATTGTTAAAAGATTTAAAAGGTCACTGCATTATAAGCCCTTTACCCATTGAAGAATTTCTCTTTTTACTTATTTATTTTTTAATCCTCACCTGAGGGTATAATTTTTATTGATTTTTAGGGAGAGAGAAAACATCTATGTGAGAGAGAAACATTGCTCAGTTGCCTCCCATCCACGCCTCAACCAGAAATCGAACCTGCAACCTCTTTTGGTGTATGGAATGATGCATCAAGCAACTGAACCACCCGGCCAGGGCAAGATTTTCTCATTTTATATAGTTAAAAGTAGAGTAGTTTCACAGGAAATACACATCATCAACATGTTATGGAGGCTTTGTTTTCCTGTCCTTTACTCACTTGGAAATTTTGTTTTCTCTTATTGTTACTTGGCTAAACTGTTTTTGGAAGTACTTACTTACTTGGTGGAAATTTTTTGGTTTATTATATTGGCTAAGCACTTTGAGTTTTGTTTTACATGTTTCTTTAAATCGTTACTTTCCCTTAGAGAGTCTTCAAATAAGCAGGGGTTAATTGTTCAGCTTTATAATTTTCATATTTAACTTGGTAAAGCACTTCTGGATATTCAACACTATGCTACTAATGTCACCTGTTTTTTTTTTTCTTCTTTTTAATGTGACTACTAGAAAACTTAATATGACATTTCATTGGCATTGTTTTTCTGTTGGTCATGTGCCTGGAATGTTACTTTTTGTAGGTTTGTCAGGGTGTCCTAAGACATTTCAACATCCTGAAAAAATAAAATCGAAATCATTATTGCTTTATGTATTCTCACTGCTGTTATATTTTTGTTTTTGCAGTCTCTTGCTGCAGATCAATTGCTGAAGCTTATGAGTACTGTTGATCCCAAGTAAGAATTTTTTCCTGTGTTTCCATCGATGATATGGATATAGTATATGAATGTCTAGAGAACAATTATTTTTTGATAGCTAAAAAGAAAGTTATCTCAAGGCACGTAATACATAATTCAGTTTTCTAGAAACGAGAAAAATCCAGTGGTAAGTCCATCTATAGAGGGTTTTATTTTGATGTAATTTGAGTACCTACTATAAACTTATACCTTTAGCATTTATACTCTAGGTAGAAAGGGAGATATTATTTAAATATAGTAAGGCATGTGGATCCAACTAGAGGAAGTACAGAGGTGCTGAGGAAACTTATTACAAGAAGAATTTAGTTTGACGATCAGAGAAACTAAGCCCTAGGGGATGAACAGGAGTTGGGAGACAGAAATGAGGGAAACACAGTCCTAGAGCCAAGACTGGCATATGTCACATAATAATGGCCAATATCTTTTAGGTGCTTTGAAAAGTTCTCTTTGTGCTACAAGTTTTGTGTTCCCTACTTGGTATACATACAACAAAGTCACAGTTATTTTAATTGGTAATTTGTTGATATTTTAGATTTGAATTAAATGCTTTTTCTCCTTGGTGAAAGTCACTGTCAATAAGTGGGAGAGTATGGGAGAAGTGAGGACAGAATCATTTCACTATAGTAATTAGTGGACATTTTTCTTTAAAATTATCAGATGAAATCCAAGAGTGTGCCTGTCACCCAGCTTATAAAATAAAATATTATCAATAAAGTTGAAATTCCCTGCAAACCATTTTTATTTACATTTTCCACTCCCCACAAATAACTACTGCCTTAAATTTGGTGTCTAATTTTTTCCTCACATATATAAACCCTTAGGGGTGCATCTTGTAGCCTTTCTGATCAGGAATTTCATGAGTAACTTTAGTGTGCCATTGGTCTCTGCCTCAGTTTCTTCCACAAACTTAAAATGCTTTTCCCCAACAAAATTATAATGTAAAAAGTTTTTAAATCATATAAAGGAAAGTTTATTAGTCAAAAACTTTTAGCATCAGCATATTCCCATGTACTAGCATGTCTCAGAAATGTGTTTATGGAAAGTTAATGAATGTTCAGCAGAATTAAATAAGCATTTTTCTTATTTCAGATTTTCTGAGTCTTTAAAATGCAAGTGCCATTTAAATATTCAAAAGGGTGCTATACTATGTATGGTTTTACCAAAATAATGGAATCCTTCCCCTTTTTTCTAAGGAACATCTTACTAAAATGTTTTATGAAACATTTGTTTGAAGTTCTGTTGTGCATTTAAAAATATTTCCGGTCTCAATTCTTGGTTCTGTTTCAGGTTGAATCATGTAGCTGCTGGTCTAGTTTCACCAAGTCTGAAATCAGATACCTCTAGTAAAGAAATAGAGGAGGCCATGAAGAGAGTACGAGAAGCACAGTCCCTAATTTCTGCTGCCATAGAACCAGGTAAAATATATTTAGTCACTTGTGTTGAATCTTAAACTGTATGATTGTTGGCAAAAATGGTTATTGTATAAGTTTGGGAACTTTTTTACTTAATACTCTAGTCATTTTTAAACTTTACAAATTCTGATAAAAGATTATGTAGTGGAATGATTTTCTGTAGGGGTCTGGGAGCGTGGATTGGAGTTGACACCCAGACATATTTGGAAATATCTGGAGACACTTATTTGTCATGCTGGTACCAAATGTATCTCTTGGGCAGAGGGCCAGCATACAGGACAGACACCACCCCCTACTTCCCAAATAAAATGTGATCCATTCCAAAATGTTGATAGTGCCTAGAATTATATAATAGTTGGTGTAATATTTTTGTTGTTTATAATTTATGGTTTGGGGGTTGTTTTGATGGTCTATGTGGGAATAGCCTAATTCATTGGTTCTCAACCTTCCTAATGCCGTGACCCTTTAATACAGTTCCTCATGTTTTGGTGGCCCCCAACCATAAAATTATTTTCATTGCTACTTCATAACGGTGATTTTGCTACTGTTATGTCTTACGCGACCCCTGTGAAAGGGTCATTCGACCCCCAAAGGGGTCACAACCCACAGGTTGAGAACCACTGGGACCTAATTAATTTTAGTCTATTATTTGATCAAGAGATGATGCTTCTGTTTATATCATTTGTTTAAAGAAAAGCAAATATCTTATTCTTTGCAGATTATCTTTTTGAAATGGAGTGGATGGTTATCCTACTGTCTGCCTGTATATATTTTGATATTTGGTCCTGGAATTTTTCTCCCCATTAAATAATGTTTTATTCATATTTCACTGTTCTTTCTTAGTAAATAGGGAGATTTTTAGTAGGTATAGTATTTGGAAAATAATTTTAAAGTAACAAAATATTAATTAGCTAAAGGTCATATGTCAAACAGTAGGAGCTTTTCTTTGTTGTTGTTGCAGTTCAGTGATGTCACTGATGCACTTTATTTTTTAATGTTTTTTATTGAATTTTTTTTTTGAGAGAGAGTGAAACATCAGTGTGAGAAACATCGATCAGCTGCCTCCTGCATGTCCCCCACTGGGGATCAAGCCCACAACCCAGGCACATGCCATGGCTGGGAATTGAACCGACACCTCTCAGTCCATGGGATGATGCTCAATCCACTGAGCCAGGCTGACACACTTTATTTTTTAACTAGTTTTTTTTCCCCCATTGACACCCTCCTCCTCCCTGCTCCCTCACCCCTACTCTCACCTTCACTGCACATATCTGTGTCTATTAGTTACATTCTTTGGTTTATCTCTTCCCCTCACCCCCATTTCCTCTGAGGTTTGTCAGTCTTCCCTACAGTAGGAGCTTTTCAATACACAACTGGATAGATCTCTTACTCCAAAGCTAGAACACTATGCTTAACTTTGTTCATTGAAAACTTATAACTAGAATGACTAAAAGTGGTTTCTATATAAATTTTTTCTCCAAGATTTTTTAATTATTAATAATGACATTAACAATAAATTGAATTCTGTTAATGAAATATCTGAATTTGAAAGGTGAACTTATTTTCAGAGATGATTGTCCATTAATGTAGTGGTTTAATTTCTCTTATTATGTTATTTAAAACCTAGGAAATGCGACAGAACATTTTAAATCTATCTCCTACACTTATGCAGTTGTAAATTAGGAAGAAGAGAGACAGATTAACAAGAGAGCTAGTTTATTACAATCCAGTTCTGTCAAAGAAGTACAGTGAGAACAGTGAGTCTCTGACTTTCAGAATTTCAAGTCCAAATGTAGAACCTGTTTATCAACCACTTTAACATAAACATATATGAATTAATTTATTTGGCAGAGGAGCATAGAGCAAGGTGGTGAAGAAAGAAGAAACAAGAATTTAAAATGTTTATTATTAAATGAACATACTTATTTTGCAGTTAAATGGTCGTTGGGGAGATGTTATTAATTCATAAATGTGAAAGATTAAAGTATTAATCTCAATGAAACGTAGTTATATTTGGGAAAGTAGAACCTAGGAGTGGAAAAAGATTCCTTGTTTATAAATCTCTAAAGATAAAGGTTGATAAATAATCCTTTCCATAGATTATTCTATGGACATCTTTTGATAGGCTCCCCAGTCTAGAAAGCGAAATTGTCAATTTGGCAAGCTGAAAATCAGAAGTCTAATTTGGATATACCAAAACCTTGGATAATTTGTATCACTTCATTAAACTTCAACATTTTTACTGTAAAATGGTCTCTTGTAACATTTAAAGATTATATGTAAAAGCTGAAAATTAGGATAAAGAAATTCTTAGATTAATTCCTAAATGGGATTTATCTATTTGATGATTTTTAAATCCTAATTTCTTTTAAATCTAGATAAAAAAGAAGAAAAACGAAGGCATTCAAGATCGAGATCACGCTCAAGGAGGAGGAGGACTCCCTCATCTTCTAGACATAGGTTAGATTGATTGCGTTTGGTATTCGGTTGTACCTTAGACAAAGATAATTTCTGTATGTCACATCCTTCTTAATTTGCTGCCTATTCACCTACAGTTCCTGGATAAAGTGTGTTTTAGTAACCAGTGCTGTTAGCAGAGTGTGGGAATAAGTGTTCACACATATATAAATGGAGAAAAGATATAATACGGGCTAAAGTAGTTGGTTGATACTTTAAAACCCAAAAATATCCAGGGGTAATGGGAAGACACTGGGACTTGAGCACTAAATTGAGTTAGTACTATGGAAAGAACCTCACCTGAAACTTTTTACTTGAATTCTAGTTCTGGCTTTTCACTAGACTCTCCTAAGACTTAAGTTGAAAGGTCATCTTGCAACCTATACATTACCCCTCAAATGCATGAATATTTATTTGCAAATGACACGACTTTCTGTTCTTTTGAGATTGTGTTTTGAATTACTGGATAAACTAATTGTGCAATTTTTTTATCCTGCCTAGAGTAAGACTAAATAAGTTTATTCTCTTTTCCACATGATATCCTGTATGAATTTGTACGGCTCCTCTAGGCCAGTGGATTTCAAACTTGCTGGTATTAGAACCTCTTTATACTTAATAGAAAATATGAGAACCCCAAATGGTGTTTGTTTCTGTTGGTTATAGCTGTTAATGTAGGCCATATTAAAATTTAAAAATAATGACAGTAAACCCACTCATGGTAACACAACTTTGAAACAACTTAAAAAAGAATTTAGAAGAATGGCTTTGTTTTACTTTTTCACAAATCTCTAATGCTTATAGACAGGATTCTACATTCAACTTACTGCAATAAATTTTAGTTATTATATAGAGAAAATCTGGTTTCTTACAAACATAGTTAGAAAAGGGAAAGGTTATTTTATAGTCTTTTCAGCTAACTGCAATTAGTATTCTTTGATATGACACTAAAACTTGATGTGACAGTTTCTTAAAAGATAGTTGCAATAGGGAATCTGAAACCTAAATTAACCTCTCATATCTTATTACATTAAAATCTATTGATCTTCCTTACTCTTTGAATAGATCTTTTTCCCAGGCATGCTTTTGTAAAATTATGCACTGATGGTTTGCAAAATAATTGATTCATTGCTTTATGCAAGTTTTCAGTATTGACACATTTTGTTATATAACAACAAAAATGGTATTTGGTGCTGCCACCACAAATCTTATCTAAAAATGCTATCAGTTCACAGTGGTGGGTTCAAGTTTTTCAACATTTTCTCTTGAAAGCTCAGATTTTTATCATTGGCAACAAATTGAATTGTTTTCCTTGAAATGATAGTCTTCAGTTGTTTTTCAAGAAAATGGCTGCCAAGTACCCAGGTCTGAACAACCATAGTTTACCAGTTGTTCTTTCATGTCAGGGTAATGTTTCATGGAAAAGATAGTATAAGCCCAAAGCAGTCAATCCCAGAAGTGCTTCCCTTGATAAAGCCATTGAAGTTTAATAAGTAACAAGTGATTTATCCTTACTTCTCATTTTGTTATATAGGATATTGCTCAAGGGACTAGGTTTAATAAAATTAATATTTGTTACTGCTTCATCGAAGACATCCCTTGTGAAAATGACATTTTTGTTCTTTTGTTTTTTTCTTTTACTGCACGTGCTTACTACAAATGCCTGTGAAGAATACAGTGACTGCTAGGGCAATTCAGTTGCCACTACCTCGATTTGTGCTAAGGAGATGCCAGCACCTTTACACCATCATTGCTTTTGAACTATTAGTGCAAATGTCAACATAGTGAAAAAGGCAAATAATATATTATTATTTTGAAAGTAATTTTAACCTCATGGGCCCTGTGACATTATCAAGTCATTTCTTGGTCAGTGTCTTCATCTACTCAGTTGCTATAATAGAATCCTATAGACTGAATGGCTTATAAGCAACAGAGATTTGTTTGTCACAGTTCTGGAAGCTGAGAAGTCCAAGATCAGGGTGCTGGCAAATTTGGTGTCTGGTGAGGATCTATTTATTTATAATGGGCCATCTTTTTGCTTGTCCTCACGTGGTTGGTAATGGGCAAGGGGTCTCTAAGATCTCTTTCAGAAGGACATTACTCCTAATCATGAAAGCTGCACCCTCTTGACCTAATCACCTCCCAAAGATCCCCATCACATTGGAGATTAGGTTTCTGGGAGGGACACAAACATTCAGTCCAAAGCAAAATATTAATGCGGTTGTCCTATCTGGTAGATCTGTTCTATTTTCTTTTACCTACCTTCCCCTAGCCTGTCTTATTCTTCTTAAAGATGTCTTTTAAAAACCCAAATTGGGGTCGGCCTGTGTGGCTCAGTTGGTTGCATTGTCCCATGCACCAGGAGGTCGCCAGTTGGGTTCCGGTTTGCAGGCTTGATCCCCATTGGGGGCATGCAGGAAGGAGCAAAGTTTTTCTCTCATTGCTATTTCTATCTGTGTGTCTCTCTCCCTTCCTCTCTTTGAAACCAATAAAAACATATTTTTAAAAATATGGCTTAGCAGTTGGAGTGTTGGCCTGCGGACCAAAGAGTTGCAGGTTCGATTCCTGTTCATGGGCATGTACCTCAGTTGTGAGATCCCCGGCCCCAGTTGGGATCATGCGGGAGGCAACCAATCGATGTGTCTCTGTCACATCAATGTTTGTTTCTCTCTCTCTCTCTCTCTCTCCCTCCCTCCCTCCCAAAAATAATAATAAAATAAAAAAACAGAACTCAAATGGGGATGATGTCACAACTCTGTTAAACCTTGAGAAGTTCCCTTATTGCCTTAATAAGGTGTTAAGTAAAACCTTAGAATGGCATTCAGGTTTTTTTTTTAATTTACTATTCAACTAGTTTTTCTTTTTACACTTGTCATTTGCCACTCCAAAACAGTTAACCACAGTACTGCTTGCCCGAACATACTGTTTTCTTTATGCTTTCAAGTTTTTGCTCATGGTGTTCCTTTCTTCCTAATGCTTTCTCATATCTTCATTTCCACCTGAGGAACTCCTTTTCTTTGTTCAAAATACAGGTAAAATTTCACTTATGTGAAGTGTTGGTACTACTTAGAATTCTGATCTTCCAGGTCTGTTCTCATAGCTTAGTTTTAATACTTAAAAAGGAGAACCTATGTTTTCTGTATATATTACCAAGTACATCCTAGGGCTCTCAAATTTTAAATTGAATTACTTTGGTATGACTAGTGGGAAATAATAGTGAAACATTTTTTTCCTTGAGCAAAGTGTTTTTGGACGCTTGTAATAATACATCATAACAGATTATTATGGGTTGTATCTTTTTTTTTTTCTCCTCACCCGAGGACATTTTTGCATTTATCTTCAGATAGAGCGAGAGGGGGAGAGGGAGGAAGAGAGAGAGAGAAACATTGATGTGAGAGAGACATATCGACTGGTTGCCACCCGCACAACCCCAACCAGGGCCAGGGATGAACCGCAACTGAGGTACATGCCCTTAGCGGAAACCGAACCCAGGACTCTCTGGTCTGCCGGCCGACATTCTTAACCACTGAGCCAAACTGGCCAGGGCATTGGTTGTAGTATCTTAAGCATCCTGGCATATTAAATTGACCATTACTTTCAGTGAGCTTTTTTACTTAGATACATTATATGCTAATCTCTCTTTCTCTGATTTTTTTCTTTGTTGATTTTAGAGAGGAAGGGAAAAGGAGAGAGAGAGAGAAATATCAATGAGAGAGAACATCAATTGGCCGCCTCCTGTATGCCCCCCACTGGGGATCAGGCTCACAACCTGGGCATGTGCCCTGACCGGGAATCAAACCGGCAACCTCTTGGTGCATGGGTCAATGCTCAATCGTTGAGCCACACTGGCCAGACTGTTTTTCTGATTTTTAAAAGCTCATATAAACTCATGTGTTAAAGTGGCTCTGTAGTACATTACAGAGAATAATAACTGTTTCAAGACCTTGTAGTAAATAGATTGATGTGGTGCTTCTGCTTGTTGGCTTTTTAAAAATAATTAATAATTAATCATTTTGTTTAGGAAAAAACTTGTAAGAATGAGCATATGGTTTTCTTTTCTACATCTCTGTTTTTTCTATACACATTCAAAGGCAGGAAATATGTGTGATTCAGCTTAGCTAAAGTGATTGTCAACTTAAAATTTTTTACTCTTAAGAAAGTGATGATTCTAATAATATATAGGGTTAGTATTTCAGTCAAAATATATCACTTGTACCTTTTATTTAAGTCAGGCACTGTAGCATTTCTCAAGGGTACGACAGTGGTCATTAAGATATATACATCTCCTGTCCTTATGGAATTTACAAAAATGGTAGGTAAGCATTACAAGAAAATTTCCTAGGATATAGACATGTTATTAAGAGGGAATTGTTTCAGTAAATAATTTCATACATGGTCAAATATAAGAGATGATTAAAATAAAAGCTTACTGGATTTGATGAGACACTAGTGATGAGTTTTGAAACAGCTGTTGTAGAGAATGATGGCAACAGAAATTTTGTTAACGCATCAGTAAGAAGAAAGAAGAGGATCAGTATTTAAGGTACATGCCTACACTAAGACCAGAGTGCTGGACTTTATAATTCCATTTAAATTATAGCTGTTCTGTAATGTAAGCACTATTATTTTTCTTTGCTGAAGTAATAGACTCAAAGAGGTTAATTAATGAATGCGCTCATTTGTTAGCTGGCTTATAACTGAGGTCATTTTCAGTTATATAATGTCCTCTGGCACCTTGAAAAAGTGAAGGTAAAAGGTTTTTTCACAGGAGGAGGTTGGTCACTAAAAGTTAAATAATCAAGTCTAAGCAAAAGATTGCAATTTATTTTTAATCTTAACATATTAGAGATTAAAATATAGGAAGGAAGATTAATGATAACATCAAAAGGGTTAAATGTACTTAAATTCTGGGAGAAAGAACATATCTGGGAGAGAAAGTAAGTATAGGATGGAGGGGAGTGGAGCGAATAGAGTGCGGAGAGACGTTTCTGTTACGTGACAGGAGAGAAAATATCACGTAGAGACAGAGGAGAAATGAGAGTAAGGCCTTTTGAACTGAATTGTATAAATCTGTAAAAGGCCTGCATCATTGCTCTTAAAATTGTAAATTAAAGAAGTAGTATATATTTTAGAGAACAACAATTAGACATTGTGGAAGGCAACACTAAGTGGTTTCCATTTATAAAATGAGAATAATAATAGTACCAACATTATAGGCTTATTATGAGGATAAAATGAGTTAGTATTTGTAAAGCATATAGTAAGCCTATATAAGTATTTGATAATTGATTTAACCTGCAATAGTGAGGAATCAAACAAGATATAACATGCTAAAATGCTATAAGTGAGGTTGGTGATACGAATAATTTAGGTTATTTTTTTGTTTGTTTTGGTCATTTTTCTTCATTCTCTAGCAGTATTTTTAAGTTTAATGTTGTAGTTTTAATGGGCATAGGACTAGTTTGACATATTTCTATGGTATCAAAATGATTGTTATATGGACTAAATAAGCAATGGCAGCAACTGGCAAGAAATTGTCCCCACTACTTTATGGTTAATCCTTATATCTGATGAGTCTTTTATTGATGCTAAGTGAAATAGTCATAAACAGAACTAGTCTTTTTACATTCATGTATGTGTATTGGCTTTCTTTCATTAGGCGGTCAAGAAGCAGATCGAGAAGGAGATCACATTCTAAGTCAAGGAGCAGGCGACGATCCAAAAGTCCCAGACGGAGAAGATCTCATTCCAGAGAAAGAGGTAGAAGGTCAAGGAGCACATCAAAAACCAGGTACAGTAGCTGTTAACACTGGGTGGGAAGACAAATTTTAGAGTTCCCAAGACCCCAAACACTGTACTACTTAATGACAAAAGAGGTGGTAATGGGAGATAGGGCTAGATCGGGGGGAGAAACTATTTAAAGTTTGATGAAACTAACATTTGTTTTCTTGTTTCCTTTGTAAACTTGAGATTTCTACTTATAGCTGAAGACCTAGACAAGATTTCTTTGTCATAGAAATTCTTAGTTGTCCCTATCACACTTTCTTTATTTCCTCCTTTCCAACTCAACCACTGCTAAGGATTTAGTGCTACCAGCCATTCCTCATGACATGCCAAAAAGTGTATGGCAGACAGCCATGCTTTAATTCATCTTTATAGCCCTGGCTGGTTTGGCTCAGCGGTTAGAGCGTTCGGTTCCCGCTAAGGGCACGTACCTTGGTTGCAGTTTGTCCCTGGCCCTGGTTCGGTCGTGTGGGAGGCAGCCACTCGATGTGTCCCTTTCACGTCGATGTTTCTTTCTGTCTCTTCCTCTCTCTCCTGCCCACTCTATCTGAACAAAAATAAATAAATAAATAAATAAATAATTCATCTTTATATATCTCATCATCAACACTTAAAAATATTTATTAAGATGTGCTGTATGCCAGGGACTTTTATCTCTTTATCTCATGATTTGGGACCAGTGAAGAATCGAAGGGACGATTTATTAAAAAGCAAATGTCCCCAACCTAACATTTTATTTCGACTTAAACATAAGTACAATAATCAGTCTTTTACATTTAAGGTGAAACATTTTAAATTAGTGTGTCTAGTCTTGAGTAACATACCAAAATATTCTTTTTCATTTGAACCACCTTTAAAAGTTCTTTTTTTTCTTAATTTTTTTTCTTTATTGATTTTAGAGAGAGAAGAAGGGAGAGGGAGAGAGAGATAGAAACATCGATGAGAGAGAACATTGATTGGCCGCCTCCTGCATCCCCCCCACTGGGGACCTGGCCCACAACCCGGGCATGTGCCCTGACCGAGAATCAAACCGGTGACCTCTTGGTGCATGGGTCGACACTCAACCACCGAGCCACACCGGCCAAGCCATTTGAACCACCTTCAAGTGGCAAGAGAACTCTTGTTACTTGAAAAGTGCCTAGAGTTTTATTTTTTTCTATGTATAGTTGTCACACATAGTTTCACAACACTTATATTTTTTAGCAGCTGTCTTTTATCTCTTCCTAAAATATTTGCCTCATTTTTGTAGAAGCAGTTCTTTATACTACTTTATCCATCTGTGTATTTAATTGTGTAATTAAAATAAAGGACAGTAGGGGACCAACAAAATTTATTCTTGGTAAACATATATGGGGACTAAGTTCTTGGATAGCTTTTCTAAGTTGTTCAGCATGTAAGGAGGCTTTTAGTCATATTTTACAGGGTGGGTCATCTCTTAGTTCAGTCAAACAAACAAGCTTCCTTAATTATCTGTCATAGAAAGAGGAATTTAGGCATTCCTTTCCTCAAGGAACTTTATACACAGGAAGGGCCATTGTTAGTGATGTTGGGAGAGGCTCAGTTGAGAAGTAACTCTTGAGTATTAATTTGAGATAGATTTGACTGGACACAGTAGTGGGGGAGGGGGCATGGTTTCAGGTAGGGAATGTTGTTTACGGAGATAGCATGAATTCTTGAAATGGCAACTATTTTGGTGTAGGAAGGCCAGGAAATGAGGTTAAAAAAATAAATGTAAGGAGACCAGGTAGCAAACAAAGTTTTATTGTTCACTCTTGATCCAGGAAGCAACCACGAAATGGATTGAAAAACGATGAACAGGGAGTTGATATTTTTAACTTTGTACTTTGAAAAGATTTCTGATAAGAGCGTATAGGATCAGTTTGTGGGAAATGTGACTGGACTGCTTAAGGGACTGTTAAACAGTAATGTAAGAATTAGATGATAAAGACTTGAATGAAGAGAGAGGGGAACTGATGGAGCAGGGTAGCCAAGGAAGGGAGTGGGAGCAGTGGGGGAATCAGCTTAGAGCAACAAAAGAGACACTTTAATCTCTAAAATTATAGAATAATTAAAGATGGGGGTATATGTGTTTATGGATGTAACGAATTTCTCATTCAACAAATAAATTGGTCCCTTTGCCCAGAGTCTTGGAGAGAATGGTGATTTTAGGGAAAGTAATGTTGTGGTGAATAAAAGTCAGTTTATAAGAATCTGTAAAAATACTTAGAATTGAAGTATGATTACAGTACCAGTCGATGATGGTGCAGTATTTTTCTAATAGCACTGAGTAACCCAGAATATGTAGCAGTAGGAAAAAAGGTAGACAGTTGGCTTAATCCATGATACAGGTTAACATGAGGTGCGTGCTTTGGAAGAATATTGATAATTAATTTTGTTAGTGCATTATGGGTTTTGGCCTTACAAAGGGCATAGAACATTCCTGGGTTGGGAAACAAATCAGTTGAGAGAAAAAGGACTACTGAAATGCCTAGAGAAACTGAAAAAGTTTTTTACCAAAAATAATGCCATTTGAATTCTATTTCTGTACAGTATCTATTAGAATAATGTTCATATTTTAAGAGTGGAATTAGATCTCACTGCTTTTTTAATTGTAGCACTGCATAAGTTTATATTAACTGAAATGTCTAATGCATTCATAACTTGTGTTCATTTATTAGAGACAAAAAGAAAGAAGACAAAGAAAAAAAACGTTCCAAAACACCACCAAAAAGTTATAGCACAGCCAGACGGTCCAGAAGTGCGAGCAGGTAAGGCATTATGAATTCTTGGCATTTCTTAAAATTTGTTTGCAAGGATATTGCAATAGATTGTGAACATTAAATGTTTTCCAGTACATACAGGGGTGGGCAAAAGGTTTACAGTTGTCAGTACACAAAACATGGTTTATTATTTATTAATTGTTGTGTTTTTTCATATGAACAACTGTAAACCTACTTTTGCCCACCCCCTACATACTTCAGGGTTCACCATTTTTAGAAGCAGTTTGTGAAGAATAACCTAAAATTCATCTTTCTTTTTCCTTAATATTTATGGTATAGTGTATGTGAAATAACATGGAATTCAACAGAGGTCAGTTTTTATGTTTGCTATATGCATTTCTCATCCTGATTTAAATTACTATGCTAAATTTATTTTATTATAGTAGTAAGTCATATTTAAAATGTTCACGTTAGTACTCAAGAATTTTTCCATATATAGTGGTTCATTGATAAAATAATGGGAATCAGTCAAGTTCTAATTTGTATCATTCTTAGACTTGTAATTCTACCTTTAACCTGCCATAGTATAAAAATTCAATGTTGCAAACTTGACTCCACAGGAATATATTTTTCACACTTAACATTGGAATTTATATGAAATTAGTAAGGGCTGGCCATACTTAAGTACATATTCTTCCAATCTAGTTTATACATTTTGCTGCAGTATTTGTCTTCTTATCTTGATTATTAAATGCTAGGAGGCTCACTTTATATACAAAAATTAATTCAAAGTGGATGAATGACCTACATGTAAAACCTAAAACTAAAAATCTCTTAGAAGAAAACATAGAAATAAATCCTTATGATGTTGAATTTGGCAATGATTTCCTGGATAGTACATCAAAAGCATAAGCAACAAAAGATAAATGTAAATTTTGGAGGTCATCAAATTAAAAACTTGTGTTTCAAAGAATATTATAAAGAAAGTAACAACAACCCAGAATGCTAGAAAATAGCAAATTATATACTTGAAAAGGGACTTGTATCTAGAATATGTAAAGAACTGTTACAATCCAATTAAAACTGGCCAAAGAATCTGAATTGACAGTTCTGCAAAGAACATATGCAAGTGTTCGGTGAACATGAAAAGATGTACAACATTAGTCATCAGGGAAATGCAAGTCAAAACCATTTCACAGCCACTAAGATGGTTATAATAAAAAAGACAGATGATAACTAGTGTTGGTGAGGATGTGGAGAACCTGGGACTCTGTATGTTGCTGGCGTGGATGTAAAATGGCGCAACTGCTTTGGAAAACAGCTTGGCAACTCCTTAAAAAATTAAACAGAGTTTTTTGACACAGTAGTTTCACTTCTTAGGATATACTCAAGAGAAACGAAAACATTCCACACAAAACCATGTATACTAATTTTCATAGCGGCATTATTCATAACAACAAAAAAGTCAACCCAAATGTTCATTAACTAATGTGAGTAAACAAAATGGTATATCTATACAATGAAGTATCCAGCAATAAAAAGGAATAAAGTACTGATACAATATGAGCCTTGAAAACCTGCCAGATAAAAGAAGTCAGTCATAAAGAACCATAAATTACATGATTCCATTTATATGAAATGTCCAGAATAGGTAAATCTATAAAGACAGAAAATAGATTAGTGATTGGGGTGTGGTAGCTAATGGGTATGGGGTTTCTTTTCAGGGTGAGGATTATTTTCAGAAAAGGTAAATACAGTTGTCCCCAGGGTAGCTATGGGGTCTTGGTTCCAGGACCCCTTGTGGATACCAAAGTCCAAGAAGCTCGAGTCCCTTATGTTAAATGACATAGAATAATGCATGGAGGGCCAACTATTAAAAAGGAAAATGAAACCAGATGTAAGTACTTAAGAAGATGCCAAACTATATAAATGCCAAACTAGGTCTGAAGGACGTGTATTTTTCTTTCCTTGCTAGAGGCATTTTTTTTTCCTGTTGCTTTATTTAATGTACTTACTCATAAGCACTTCATCCTGCTTAATTATTGAATCACCTTAAATTAAGGTATATTCTGTAAGTTTTTATTGAATACCTAACTGTATGTTTGTAATTGTGCTAGTCTATCAAGGAGCACAGAAATATAAAACAGGTCTTCTTCCATCTAGGGAATTTGGAATATGAGTTACACACAACAGTAGCAAAAAGTATGAGGTATACAGCCCTGACAGAGTTAATATTTGATGAATGAAAAGTTGTATGTAATGTTTCCAGAACCGGGGTGGAGGTGGGGTGTTGTTTTTTAAGCTTCTAGAGAAACTAGTAAATGAAATTATGGGTTTATTTTATTTTGTTTGTGTCTAAATTGTATAATAGTCATCTTGCAAGTCCTGATAACTTTTGGGAATAGTAACAAAAGCGGAATTTTTTTTAAAGCCACATTTTAAAGAGAGGGGAAAAGCTGTACATGGTAAACACTAGTTGCTCAAAGCAGTGTTGGGTGCATGCTTTGCTGGAGTAGAGGGAATCAACTTGATCTCTGTGTTACTATTAACTCTAGTTTTCTGAATTTTACCTAATGATTTATTTTTTTATTTTTTTTATCCTCACCTGAGGACATTTTCCATTTTTGTTCTGATAGAGTGAGAGGGAGGGAGAGGAAGAGAGAGAGAGCAAAACATCTATGTGAAAGGGACACATCAAGTGGCTGCCTCCCGCACTACCCTAACCAGGTCCAGGGACGAATCGCAACCAAGGTATGTGTCCTTGATGGGAATCAAACCCGCGACTCATTGGTCCGCGGGCCAACGCTCTAACCACTGAGCCAAACCAGCCAGGGCTTACCTGATGATGTAAAAGTAATTTATTTTATTTGCACCTGCCTTGCATATTACAACATATGATCCTTTACCTCTTCTGGACACTGATGTGTGAATTGAAAACTGATTTCTTCAATATTTTACTTCAGACAGGTTTTATCTCTTGAATTAGAACTTTTGTTAATCAGTCTTAAGTTTAACAAATTTGATGTCATGATTGATGTAATTTCTTTAAGAAGAATTGCTGGAAATTAGGGCATTAAAGGAAAGGCACATAGTTTGAAAGAGATTTGTGGTTTATTATTATTAATTTGATTCTTCAGTTCAAAACTATTTGAAAATGGATCTTTCATGATCACAGTCCTTTTTGAGTTTCCTATGGAGCTCCATCATAGACACATCTGCTGTGATGTGTCTGTATTTTAAAGTCTAGTTGGTACATTTGTGGTTCTAGAGAGAGAAGACGACGACGAAGTAGGAGTGGCACGAGATCTCCTAAAAAGCCTAGGTCTCCGAAAAGAAAATTGTCTCGCTCACCATCCCCTAGGAGGTAAGAATGTTAATGATTTAGATCTATTCTATTTTTTCAGAAACTTTCTTTTCAGTAAAGTACTTATGAATATGCTTTTATTTTCCTTTTATGACATGGGACTGTTATAATAAACACTGTTAAGGATTGGGCATTTCAGACCTGTAACCAAATTAGTTTTCTAGCCTCTAATACTGTGTGCAGCTTGTATCCAGTTTTGAAAATGGATCTTTGCTATCTTCTTTATTTTTTTTTATTTATCGATTTAAGAGAGAAACATCTATTTGTTGTTCCATTTATTTATGCATTCATTGGTTCTCGTATGTGCCCTGACTGGAGATCAGACCTGTAACCTTGGTGTACTGGGATGATGCTCTAACCAACTGAGCTACCCAGCCAGGGCCCTGCTATCTTTATATCACGTGAAGTTGGGTCAAGTTTAGCATCTAAAGAAGTTTGAACTTATCGCTATACTTACGGGTGAAACTTCTCAAGTGTATCCTTTAAAGCATCTTTTTTTTTTTTTGAGAACATTTTACTGTTATTCTAGGCATAAAAAGGAGAAGAAGAAAGAGAAAGACAAAGAAAGAGGCAGAGATGAAAGAGAACGATCAACAAGCAAGAAGAAGAAAAGTAAAGATAAGGAAAAGGATCGGGAAAGAAAATTGGAGAGTGACAAAGATGTAAAAGTATGTTTAAAAACTAATTTATTTTGATATTTTGAATGTACTAGTGCTTGTAAGAACTGATTTTTCTGTGAAGACGTTTACTTTTATTATTCTCCTTGGCAAAGCAGGTTACACGGGATTACGATGAAGAGGAACAGGGGTATGACAGCGAGAAAGAGAAAAAAGAGGAGAAGAAACCAACAGAACCAGGTTCCCCCAAAACAAAAGAATGTTCTGTGGAAAAGGGAGCTGGTGATTCCCTAAGAGAATCCAAAGTGAATGGGGATGATCATCATGAAGAAGACATGGATATGAGTGACTGAACATTGCCTCCATGGAGTCCAACTGTATACATGCATCAGTGTCATTCCTTTGTGTGATTTCTTAATGCTGTATTTGTTCATCTCAAACTTTAGATGTATACAGCTCTGAGCTATAAATGGTTATAAAGCTCCTGATACTGATATTTACATCCAAAAGCTTTTAGAAAGTGATACAAGGGTAACCAACTCTTGACTGGTGAAATCTGATTGAGTAACCAAGCAGTTTTACTATTCTGGTGCTGCTTCATAACAAAAGTGAAAAGCTGCATGCATCTACAGCAGGCATGGATTGTTTATGTTGTATGATCTCCCTTATTAAGTAAGTTCACTTATAGTATTTCTAGAATTTGATTCATTGCCGTAATAGAGCCATGTAGGGAATGCACTGATTGCATGTTAATTGTGGCAGGAATATCCTAAATGTCATTAAAATCCTCCAACATGATGGATCTACTTATGGTCTTGTTTGTTGACATGACAAATTAACATTCTTATAGTTACATCTGGAAATAAGCATTTGAAATAGATAATCCTTTAAGCCTTGTGGCTGAATTTTTTGTGGCTTTTCTTTAACTTTGAAAGGTTATATATGCACTAACCTTTTTTGATGGCTGCTTAGGCTTTAATTACAGAAACAAGATTTCAAATGAAACTGTCTTTGGCAGTGAGTAAACAGCATATTTTGAGGTAGAGTTGTATACTTTTTCATAAGGTGTTTGGGAATTTTTTTTCCTGAAATAATTTATTCCACACCTACATCAGTGAAAGCTATCTGCCTATCCTGAGTCCATCTGTAAAAGAAAGTTATCTCTTGTCCTGATTTTCAATTCTCAGCTTTTATTAATTTGTTTTAATCTACGTGTTGGAAAAAGGGGGTAGTGCATTTTAAATTGACCTTCATATGCTTTTAAAATAAGACAAATGTACTTGATAATGTACTTTTTATTTGATCTCAAGTTGTATAAAACCAATAAATTTGTGTTACTGTTACTGCAGTAGTAATCTTATGCCCAGTGATTCCATGTTAAATGCAAAGTAGTTAGGCAACTGTTTTCTTAGTTACAGGAGTTTTCAAGCTTCACTTTTGTGCAGTAAAAAACAAAAGTAGGCTACAGTCTGTGCCATGTTGATGTACAGTTTCTGAAATTGTTTTACAAGACTTTGATAATAAAACCCTTAAACTTATGTTCATGTTCCTGTAAAACTGTATTTGTATTTATTTACAAGCTGTTGAATGTATGACATTTACCTCATTCATTTTACAAATCAAGTTCTCTCCCCTTCAGCCTACATATTTACATATAAAATCCACCACTAGTGATTAGTTGCCATCAGAATTGTCAAAATTGGTTTAATTTCTATCTAAAACAGTCTATTAGAGTAAATTACTCATATTTTGGGTGTAGGGATTGGGTTGAGTAAAGCAATGAACTGTAGGATAAACAAATGATCCCACCTATATCTAGTAAATTTATATTTTCAGTGAAATATTTGCCTTAGCTGGAATAGTATAGCAACTGTCAATGGTATGTATCTATTGTACAATACTACATAGTATATTTATTCACTTAAGAAATGAGTAGTGTTAGAGTGGTTGGGATTAAGGGGGAAATGAGAATAGCTTTTATCCAAGTTTGATAATTTTTTAACTTTTAAAATTGAAATGCCATATAGAAAAGCAGCATTGTTTTTACAGTTTGTAGTAACTTTTTAAAGATTTTATCAAAGGGAATTTTGTTTATAGTTAAGTTCTAGTAATCTTAATAATCACTTCATTTTAAAACAGTTGAATGCAAATGACATTTAAACCTACAAAAACTTTTTTAGTAGATAAAGGTTGAACCACATGACATTGCCATTTTTGTAAATCAAAACAAAATATTGGCAGTTTCACCAGGTTAAACCTAATATTAGTCTATTTTCCTCACTTGTAATCTCTGAATACTTAACTTTTCAAAAGGGATTAAGAAAATTTTGGCTATAAAATAGTGCCACTGATTTTAAGATGCTGCAGTGAAGGGAATCCATGAGGGTGTTTTTTTCCAGTGAACATTGTATGCACAATGGTAGGATTGCACAGGGACACAAGCCTTTAACACAGATAATCAGTTGAAATCAAGTGAACACTGCCTCCACACTGAGTTTTGTTCTGTATTAGAAGTAAATGATTAAAAAATAAAAGTGGTTTTGTTAGAAAAAACGTTTGTCCTATTTATTTGCTTAAATACTTCAGGAGTGAATGAGAAACATTCTATATGAGCCCAGTCGTGAGTTTCGGTTTCATTGATAGCTGGGGAGACCTGTGCCTGTTACTCTAATTTTCCTAACTGTAAAACGGGATTGATACCTGTCTTGCAATGTAGTTGATAATTGGGGGGAGGGGGGAGATCAGGCATGTGTTGCCCGGTCAAAAAATGGTACCTGCTATGGAGCTTTTCAAAATTACAATAATTTCCTTTGGGTTAATGTTTTAGCAAAAGTACTAAGATAAATTGCATGCAGATAAGACTGTGAAGGCTGTGTTGCTCTTTTCATTCTTGTGAAGATGGGTTTTGGAAAATAATTTTCCTGGTAGTGATTACAGTATATGTATGTAGAAGGTAGGTAAATGTTAGGTACTTAGGAAAAGAATAAAACGGGGCTTTACTGTAACAGCATCTTACAACTGAGTCAAGTTCTGATGTGAGTATCATAGGGACTGCACAAACCAACTCTTCTCTAGCAAACAAGACCACTTTCTTCAGTTGAGCTCTAGATGAAGTGCTTCCGATCCATGCTGTTTGAAGAGACATCTTTCAAACTGGAAGTGAGATTTGTTCCTTTTGTCTCAAATCTAGCTGATCATTTTGTAAATGATGTCCTGACAAAAATAACTGGGGAAGTGACATTCACATTCTTCTCAAAATTTCATTCCTGTGCTATCTGTATTTTTCTAGTCAAGTACATAAGTTGTGTTTACTTTGGTTAAATATGGATGTTATGGAAATGCTAGGAGTACTCTGAAGAGCATCCAGAATGTCTATTCCTAAGGTTTTATTAGCAGAAGTAGTTTATAAATGAGACTAACTCTGGACCTGTAGGTTTTTTAGTTTGTTTTACAGTTTTTTGTTGCCATTTTCATTGTGAAATTCATTCAGAAATTCTTTAGTAAAATAACATGTGCAAACCATACTAATTCTTCACCTGTGGGAATATATTCTTTTTTTTTTATCCTCACCCGAGGACATTTCTCCATTTTTTGTTCAGAGAGAGGAAGAGAGAGAGAGAAACATCGACGTGAAAGGGACACATGGAGTGGCTTCCTCCCGCAGGACCCAACCAGGGCCGGGGACAAACTGCAACCGAGATACGCGCCCTTAGCGGGAACCGAACCAGGGTCTCTCAGGACCACAGGCCGACACTCTATAACTGCTGAGCCAAACCAGCCAGGGCATATTCTTAAGAATATACTTACTAATTTTTTTAAAAGAATATACTTATTACTAGCAAGCTAAGACAATCCACAGAAGAGCTAACGTTTTAAATGATGTCCTGACAAAAATAACTGGGGAAGTGACATTCACATTCTTCTCAAAATTTCACTTTGTAAAGATTATTTTCCCAGTGCACTGTCACTAAATTAGTATCATGTTTTGTTTTGTTTTATTGATTTTAGAGAAAGAAGGAGAGAGAGAGAAACATCAGTGAGAGAGAACATCGGCCACCTCCTGCATGCCCCACACTGGGGATCGGGCCCACAACCTGGGCATGTGCCCTGACCAGGAATCAAACCAGTGACCTCTTGGATTGCATGGGTTGATGCTCAACCACTGAGCCACAACGGCCGGCCACGATGTATTTTTCTTAAAAGCTAGTTAGCTAAAGTATGATTTGTGCATTAGGAATTGAAAGTTTAGGGTCACAAAAGGTGGAATGTTAAAATTTGCTTGCTCAAATAGTAAGTTTTAGAAGACAAGCATATAGATTAAAACCATTATTTTTCTTTTTTTTTTTGTTAATCCTCATCCGAGGATATTTTTCCATTGATTTTTTAGAGTGTAAAGGAGGGAAGGAGAAACACCAATTTTGATGTAAGAGAGATACATCTATTATTAGTTGCCTCTCCCATGACCCTATTTGGCCAGAGATCAAATCTGCAACCCAGGTACATGCCCTTGACTGGGAATCGAACTCGCAACCCTTTGGTCGGCAGGCCGAGGCTCTTAAACCCTGAGCCAAACTAGCCAGGGCAAAACCGTTTTTCTTATCAGTCAACATTCAATCAAAGGAGCAGAACAAAAAGATTTGTTACAGGGATTTGACCTTAATTATGGGAGCTGGTTAAGCAGTCTCAGCGGTGTTTGTGGTCTGCATGATACTGGAGTTTGAAGCCCACAGGCAGTTGGGAAGGGAAGGTGGACTGATGGAGAGTGAAGAGTAACTGGAACCACAAGCACAGGCTGGAACCTACAAGGATGGGCTAAAACTCAGGTCTCACTGCTTCTGGCCTGGGTGGCATAGAAAAAGCTAGGACCCTTCATCATGAGGCTGAACACAAATACCTGGCCCACAGGTCTGAGGAGAAGGTG
This sequence comes from Tadarida brasiliensis, assembly GCA_030848825.1. Lineage (NCBI taxonomy): Eukaryota > Metazoa > Chordata > Mammalia > Chiroptera > Molossidae > Tadarida > Tadarida brasiliensis. Next base: position 53,467,195 of record CM061264.1, read on the forward strand.
AAGTAACTGCAGGCCCAGCTCTGCCTCGTCCTAAAGATAAGCCGCAATATGTAGAAGCTACAAAATTTCTGCTTCACTTTTCTCCAACTCCTGCACCACCCATTTTCATTAAAGCATCCCAGCCAGCCCGGCCGGTGTGGCTCAGTGGATTGAGCATCGTCCCATGGACTGAGAGGTCCCGGTTCGATTCCCTGTCAGGGTGCATACCCAGGTTGCAGGCTCATTCCCCAGCAGGGGGTGTGCATAAGGGAGCCGATCGACGTTTCTCTCTCACATCAATGTTTCTATCCCTTCCTCTCTAAAAAATCAGCAAAAACATATTTAAAAAAATAAATAAATAAAAGCATCCCAGCCAGTCGTTGTCAGCCGCCTTTAGTGATTAAGAATGCTATGGGAGCCCGGCCAGTGCGGCACAGCGGTTAGAGCGTCAACCCATGCACCAACAGGTCACTGATTCGATTACTGATCAGGGCACATGCCCGGGTGTGGGCTCGATCCGGCGTAGGGGGCATGCAGGAGGCAGCCATTCAATGTTTCTCTCTCATTTATGTTTCTATTTCTCCCTCTCCCTTCCTCTCTCTCTAAAAATCAATAAAACATAAAAAATGAATGCTATGGGAGGAACAGGTAAGTGGTGGGGTTTTTTTTGGTTTTTATTTTACACAGTTTTTACTTTAGGCTAATTTACCTGCAAAACATGATCATCATCAAACAAGTGCTGGCGAGGGTGTGGAGAAAAGGGGACTCTAGTACACTGCTGGTGGGAATGCAGACTGGTACAGCCACTGTGGAAAACACTATGGTGTTACCTCAAAATATTAAAAATTGAACTGCCATTTGACCCAGTGATCCTACTTCTAGGAATATACCCTAAGAAGCCTGAAACAACGATCAGAAAGAATATATGTACCCCCATGTTCATAGCAGCGCTATTTACAATCGCTAAGATCTGGAAACAGCCCAAGTGTCCATCAGTGGATGAATGGATAAAAAAGCTGTGGTACATATACACAATGGAATACTATGCAGCTGTAAGAAAGAAAGATCTCTTATCCTTTGAGACGACATGGAGGGACCTCGAGAGTATTATCCTAAGTGAAACAAGCCAAGCAGAGAAAGACAAATATCACATGATCTCACTTATTTGTGGAATATAATGAACATAGTCTGAGGAACAGGGTAGACCCAGAGATGTGAAAGTAGGGTACAGACTGACAACCCTCAGAAGAGGGGGTGGGGGGGGAGGGAAGAGATAAACCACAGAACTTATACACATGTATGCATAACTGATGGACATGGACAACAAAGCTGGGGACGGGGTGCGGGAGACGGGGAGGAGGGTGTCAATGGGGAAAAAAGGAGAAACATCTGTAACAAAAATAAATTTAAAAAAATTGTAATACAAAAAAAAAAAAAAAAGATCAAAATCAGGAATGATCGCCAAGTACTTTTCTTTAAAACCCTTAGGTAATTTTGCTTAGGTATTTGCAGATGCTGTGGCAAAAATGAAACTGTAACTACCATAGGTGCCATTACGACTAAAAGTACTATTCTAAAATAAGCTTAAAATTTTAGAAGTTCATCACTAGGTAGTACTGTAAAGAAGATCACATGACCTAAACATACAAACCTTGAGATGACATTTTTAGATGGCAACCTGGTACTACTGCCCCAGATTCCTGACATAAAATGCTTTGCAAAAGTAGTTTTTGCTAAGTCTTAGTACATAACTAGTGGGCTTTTACCAAGCTGACTGTCAGTTGTCTTTGAAAGTTTCCAGTTTCCAAATATATAGCAACTTTGGTAAGGATGCATTTTGTTAATTTTAGAAAACATGTCTAAGGTACCTTTTGCTGGAGTTAATAGCAGAGGCATATTGTGTTCCATACTAATCAGTAATTTTCTCAATCTTAAAGGCAGGACTTCAAATTCACCATTTTCTACTGCAACTTTCTCAACCATGCTGTTTGCAAATAAAAGTAACATAAATGAGCACCCCTTAAATCTATCTGAAAACATTTACTCCAGCCCTTTTTTGTCCCCTTGATACAGGATCAATTCTATACACCTAGTGAAAACCAGGGAGAAGGGGTCGTTCCAGGATCATCATCCACTACCCTCCCCCAAGGTGTGATTTAGAAACTGTACATGAATAACACTATAAGAACCCAATTCTATTAGTGTGAGTGGGGCTCAATACTAGCTCAAAGAAATAAATTGTTTTTCAGCTTCTGTCAGCTCTTAACTTCTCTGAAATGTGTTCATTTCCAGACCATCGTATGTTCCCAGATTCACAATAGTTAGAGCACCTGCTTTATGCTTCCTTTTTATGAAGTCTGACAATTCTCTATGAACATCTACACACAGAAGCAAATTGTCTCTAGGGAATTATTTTCTTTAAGACAAAAATCGTATCTTCTTTTGATACCACACTGGTGGCAGGAATAGTGAGCATTTCAAAATAGCCATTTAAGGTGACCATTTCACAGTCCCCGAAGTTTAAAATTTCTTCAATCACAAACAGGAGGCATAAAGAATTTTATGGACCTACATTACAAAATCTAGATTTTCATGTGAGATTATTAAAATATATGGTGTTTTGATTTACTTACTTGAAACACAGAATATAGCTTCATTCATTAACTGGACTAAAAGGCACATTTTGAAAAGTTTAATGTGAAAAGTTTATTTGCATTAATAACTCCTTGTTTTCACCATCATAAGAGATACTGACATTTGCTTGTCCTTTATGATCAAATAAAAGACATTTGGAATGGATCATCTCTTTATACTATTCTTTATGAAAGAAAAGGGTAAGAGTTAAAAACAAAATCCAAGTGCAAAAGTTTTCAGTAGTCTTCCTACCTCCAGTGTACCCCAGCAAAATATTCACAGCTTTTAGGAAATTGATAAATTCCAAGTTGCAATTTACCATGTTTTTCCCCCACTAAGTTGTCTGTACTTATGAAAAAATCTATCTTATATTCCTGAAAGTGTATCATATTCCCACAAAGTAAGGGAGCCTAAAAGCAACAGTGATAATTGCCATTCGGTGTCTCAAACCTCACATAATCACTGACAGGAGAATTCAGACTGTAAGTCACTTGACCTATGAGCATTCCCAAAATAATTGGGATCAACTTGTATTCAATAAACCTAGTCTGGGTTCACCAACTCTTTCCACAAAATTCAAAAGACCACATCAGGTAGTAATTGGTCTTTGAATTTTTAACTATCATTATTTTCTTCATTATAAAATGTACTTAATAAAATGTCAACATACGAATTGTAATATGTTATCAGCATGAAAGATGCAGCTTTAAAGATGTTTATTATAAAATTTTTCTTATGATTGATGCTTTGGATTTGTAAATAATCATCTTCTCAATAAAGTTTTCTAAACTCATTCAAATTATTTAAAATCCTGGAAAAAGTTTCAACTACTTGCCACTCTAAAAAACCTGACAGATGCATTCTGACACATTTATCAGGATACATTTTAAAAACATTTCTTTAGCTAACTTCTTAAATACATAACATATTATGACTGTTATACATTATTCTCCCTAATTTATTTTCATTCTTGGACCATCAAACCATCTTGGAATAAACATGAAAAATTTTAAGTGCGAAAATGAATAATGCATGATTTTAACACTTTGAAGATAATTAAAACCAATAAATATTTTCTTGAGACTTAAAAAAATAAACAGTAGGAATTATCAATCTTGTGTACATTTCTGGAATTTAACTTATAACAAATATATTCTGTTAGCATATAAAATGTTTTTACCTTACTTTGAAAGCATTAAATATGTAGGGATGTCCAAAATGTGAGTTGTTGTTTAAAACTGACATGAATGCATCCTTATTCCACTAAAAACAAACAAAATAATCAGAATGATGTACACTTATTAGGAAGCAAGTTTAAAATTTCAGACTATTTTTAAAGTGCTGAGAGTTGGAAGAGGACTATCTTTAAGCATGCTAACCACACCCTATTAGGAACACAAAGAAGACTTTAAAACTCAAGTATAGAAAAAAAAATAGAGGTTCTATGAAAGGAAGATTAGTAACAAACATTTACCATTGAAGAAAGAATTCAGGTAAAAACAAATAGCACCACAATGAATTGCACTAAGGTGCTAAAGGAGGTACCTTATTCCCTGCAGAGTGAACGCTCCTTCTGAAATGTATTGCAACATATAAATGCAATTGTTTAATGGTTACCATTTGGTTCATTCATCTACAGAAAACTGCATTCCTTTCTAGTTCATCATATTGAACAAACATTCAAATTACTGAACTATACATAAAGTTACATAGTTTACATTTTATGAAAACAAAGTCTGAAGGAATATTTATAAATGTCACCTTGAATATAAGATGACAAGTGTAAAAGGGCTTCATATCTCTTAAGACATTTAATTTATGTTAATGGTCCAGGAGTGTTTTAGATATAACTATAGATATAGATATAGATATATATGCATATATATTTCAACAAGAAGTGTAAAAATTTTTAAAAACAAATCACAGCACTCATAGCTGTTTTACATAAGAAGTACTTAGGGTCATTAAGGTGTCAAACTATTACACTATAATATGTATATTTTTAAAAAGACTGAAAATGGCACATCAGGAAACTTGCTGAGATCCTTACTAGAGGCCCATTTTATTAATCATATTACTGATGTGTCAATTCAACGTAATTCCCTTTTCTTCACTGAAAGCATTTGTTCCTTCTACTTGGCTTCACTTGGGGGGGGGGTCTCTCCATCCTCTTGCTTTCCCTGGTTAGATGGCATCATTTCCATGTCAGTTAAAGGTCAGGAAAACGGCTCGGGTCCTCCTTGTAGTCATCAGGTATAGTAAAGATGGAGCCATCAAATTCGTCATATCGAAACTCCTGAAAAGTCACAGTGGCTGTGATCGTAGGAAACACAGGTATATCTAGAGAGGACAATCAATGATAACATTGTAAAATGAAATGTTAATTCACTTACAGACTATAAAATACTATTTGAGATACCCATAGTCCTTAAATGCAAAAACAAACAAACAAAAAACCCACATTATTCAAGCACCAGACCAATCCTCATATATGTTTATTACTGAGTGTGTATGTGTGTGTGTGTGTGTGTGTGTGTGTGTGTGTGTTTTGGGGAAGGATTTAGTGATTGGTGAGAAGAGAAAGACACCAAAGCACCAAGAATTACACCAAAATCTCAAGTTCCCATTGTTTCCCAATCTTAAAGATAATGCCAGATTTGACCAGTCTTTTTTAATTTTTCTTGAGGCAAAGGGACAGCTAGCGACATTTGTACTTTTTGCATTCTGACATCTTTTCTTCAGATTATCGTATATATATAATGACTCTGAGCTCATTTATTTTCAATCTAAAACAAAATACATGAGTACTTTTTGTCTTAAAACACTAAAAACAATCCATCACTTAACTATTAGGATAAAAATAGTCTCATCATAATTACATTAATATCAGGCCACCACAACCCAATATTCTTCTAAATAAAATACATTTCTGGCTGAAATTATGAGTGAAATCTTATATTAAAAATGGCCAAATACTTTAATCACTCTGCTTAGTTTTATTCTTAATATGAATTATTGGAAAGAACAGAAATCATGAAATCTGGGTTCTAATTCCTACAGACCATTTAATGTATGTGCCTCGGGGATTTCGTCTACAAAATACACTCTAAATCTTCCTTAAAACTGAATGATTCTAGGAAAGCTAAGTAGAGAGTCTGTCTAGAATAAAGGCACACAGTAAATCAAGTTTATTTGATTGTTACAAACCTAATATTTTACTGCAGAAAGTCTTAAAATTAAAAAAACTTAAACATAATTAACATAAAGGTTAGATTAAAAAATCAACATAAGGATTACACAGATCCCAGTTATTTCTGGGGGGAAAAAATCATTCATTTGTGCCTACTAAGTGTAGATGCTGTTCTAATTCAGACAACAGCAAAGTAAAGCCCATTGTCTGACCTGTTTTTGTAAGCCTTGTAAGCCAAGAAAAGATTTTATATTTTTAAATGGTTAAAGAAATAAATAAAAGAAAGCAATATTTTGTGCCGATGAAAGTACATGAAATTCAAATCAGTGCCCGTAAGTAAAGTTGTATTGGAACACAGGATGCCATTCATTTACAGTCTGTGGCTGCTTTCATTCTCCAGTAAGACCTGGGCAGTTGTGGCAGAAGCCGTGTGGCCCACAAAGCCTAAATATTGAGCATCTTTGAGAAAAAGTTTTAGTTACTGGATATACAACTGTAAGTAACAGAAAAACATCACACATTATGGCAGCGGTTCTCAACCTGTGGGTCGCGACCTCTTTGGGGATCGAACGACCCTTTCACAGGGGTCGCCTAAGACCATCGGAAAACACATATTTCCCATGGTCTTAGGAACTGAGACACCGCTCCTCTATCTGTCTCCAGGCGGGTCTGCCCACATGCAGATACGCCCACATACAACATGAGGAACTGTATTAAAGGGTTGCAGCATTAGGAAGGTTGAGAACCACTGGTTTATGGTGTTGTACAGTTCTTCTATACCTTTAATGATTTTGTATCTAGTTGTTACATCAACTGTTAAGAAAAGGGTGTTGAAGTCTTCATTTATAATTATAGATCAAATTTCCCTCTCATTTTCTTTATATATTTTTTATTGATTTTTTAGAGATAAAGGAAGGGAGAGAGAGAGAAAAACACCGATGTGAGAGAGGTACATGGATCGGCTGCCTCCTGCACACCCCCCACTGGGGATGGAGCCGGCAACCTGGGCATGTGCCCTGACAGGGAATTGAACTGGAACCTCTCAGTCCATGGGACAACACTCAATCCACTAAGACACACCGGCCGGGTTCCCTTTCATCTTTGATTCACTTATCTTACAGCTCTGTTGTTTGGTGGATATATATTCAAGATTGCTTTTCTTCTTTGTGGATTGACCATTTTATCATTATATAATGTCCCTCCCTGTCTCTCATACTTTTCTTTGCTCTGAAATCCACTCTACCTAATATTAATATAGCTAGTCCTGTTGTCCTCTGATACGCGTTTTTCCATCCTTTAACATTCAGCTTGCATATATAATTATATTTGAAGAGTTTCTTAAAGATAGCACATAGTTTGGTCATATTTTTTAATCTACTTTGTCAATTGCTAGCTTTTAAATAGTTTCATTAAACTATTTACTTTTAATGAAATTATTCACATATTAAGACTTAAGGCTGCCATTTTATTCGTTTTGTTTCTTTTTTCTCTGTTTTTCATTTTTGTTCTCTTGCCTTCCTATAGGTTGACTTCTTTTTAGAATTTCATTTTTATTTATCTATACTGGTTTTTAGTATGTCTCCTTGTCTAGCTTCTTTAGCAGTTGCCCTAGGTATGCATTATATATAACTAACTTATCATAGTCTCCAGTTGTCATCATTTTAGCAGTTCAAGTGAGGTAAAAAACCTTGCCTCTCTTTATGTCCCTCTACTTTCCCCATTTATAATATAACTGTAAATAGAAAATAAGAATGGAGAAATAAAAGTAGACATCAAAGTAGCTTGGCTATGAAAAACAAAGATTAAAGGTAAGTACTACTGGGTATGGTGGAAGTAAAGGAATTATTGTATTTGGTAGGTTGAATTTTGAAAGAAGAAAAAAGACCTGAACAAAGCCTAAAACTAAGAGGAAAAAGTAGAGTAGGGAGTTGAAAGAAAAAAAAGAAATATGGGAAGATTGGTAAAGCAAGATTTTTAAAAGAACTGGGAGGAGAATAGATCCATAGCACAAATGGAGCAGTCATTCAAGCTGAGAAGAGGGGCACCACTTCCACTGAGACAGGAAAGATGGAGAAAAGGACAGAGCTTGGGGATGGGGAGTAATGAGGGAAGTCTCATTTCTGACAGTCTTTTTTTATAACTAAGGAAGCAAAAATCATCTACTTAGATTATAGGAGGAAGTACTGGAAGAGATGGGGACAGGTAAAAGAGCATTGAGTTTATAAGAAGTTTCTGCACCGCAAAGAAACCAACATCAAAATGAAAAAGGAACCCACTCTAAGGGAAAACATATTTGCCAATGACACATTGGATGAGGGGTTAATTTCCAAAATATATAAAGTATTCACACAACTCAACAAAAGGAAAATAATCCAATTAAGACATGGCAGAGGACCTAAATAAACACTTCTCCAAAGAGGACTTACAAATGGCCAGGAGACATATGAAAAAATGTTCAAAGTCACTAATCATCAGAGAGATGCAAATTAAGATGACAATGAGGTATCACCTCACACCTGCCAGAATGGCTGCCATCAACAAATCATCAAACATTAAGTGCTGGCCAGGATGTGGAGAAAAATGAACCCTAGTGCACTGCTGGTGGGAATGCAGACTGGTGCAGCTACTATGGAAAACAGTGTGGAGCTTCCTCAAAAAATTAAAAACCAAATTGTCATTTGACCCTGTGATCCCACTGCTAGGAATATATCCTAAGAATCCCGAAACATCAATCAGAAAGAATATATGCACCTCTATGTTCATAGCAGCACTATTTACAATAGCTAAGATCTAGAAACAGCCCCAGTATCCGTCAGTAGATGAGTGGATAAAAAAGCTATAGTACATTTACACAATGGAATACTATGCAACTGTAAATAAGAAGGATCTCTTACCCTTTGAGACAGCATGGAGGGACCTGGAGAATATTATGCTAAGCGAAATAAGCCAGTCAGAGAAAGGCAAGTATCACATGATCTCATTTACATGTGGAATCTAATGAACAAATTAAACTGATAAACAAAATAGATCGAGACATGGGAGCAGGGAACAGACAGGTGGATCTCAGAGGAAAGGGATGAGGGAGGGTTGGAAGAGATAAACCAAAGAATTAATATGCATATATGCATAATCAGTGGACACAGACAATAGTGTGGTGAAGTGATGGCAGGAGCAGGGAGGAGGGAGTCAATGGGGGAAAAAAAAAATGGGGGTCTAATTCCCAGTGGAATTAAATTACATTATAAATTATATTAATTTATATTAAAAACAGCCCTGGCCAGTTTTGCTCAATGGTTAGAGCGTCGGCCTGCAGACCAGAGAATCGCAGGTTCAATTCCGGTCAAAGGCACATACTTTGGATGTGGGCTCAATACCCAGCCTCAGTCAGGGTCACGCAGGAGGCAACCAGTCGATCTCTCTCTCTCTCTCTCTCTCTCTCTCTCTCTCTCTGACTGTCTCTCTCTCTCTCTTTCTCTCTCTCTCTCCCCCTCCACCCCCTCTCCCTCCCACACTATCTTAAAAAAAAAAAAAAATGGAAAAATATCCTCCGGTGAGGAAATAAATAAATAAATAAATGTTGGTAAACAATTCTGTATTTCTAATAGACATAGGAATTTACAAGCATTTTTCTCTTACCTAGTTTTACAGGAAAGCCTGGAGGAAGCTTCATTTGAACAAATTCTCTAAGCTTGTTAAAGTGCTTGAAGGGAGCTATTACTTCCAAAACATTCAATATTCTGAAAAATAGAAGGAGAAAAAATGTTTTCATATTTCTAATGGATTTCTTTATGTCCTATGTTGTTTTATAGCCACAAGCTTCAAACTTAGACATTATTACTGACTTCTAGATATTAAGGATGAGGAAATAACTCCTTCCTCCTCTTAACTTTTTGTTTTATTATTCTTCTTACCATGTTAAAGTTTGTAACTTTTACATTTTATAGTGCAGGCACGATTTCCACAGTTGAATTTACATCAATATTTAAATGGATTCAAGGCTTACACCCATCTTCTTCCTGAAGTTCATACATTCCCTGAGTTCTTTAATCCGCTTTACTATTTGGGTTTCTAAATTTCACTGTCAATTTTTGTGTGTGTGAAGGGTTTTTATGTGCTTAGTATTCTTTGATTTCTTGCAGATTTAAGAAATGAGTGTTTCTTGTTTGCATACTCATAGGTAAATTTGGCTGGCATAAAATTTCAGTTTATATTTCTTCCCCTCTGAACTACAATTTCATAATGTCTCCTAGCACTCAGTATTGCACTAGTCATTATACTGTAGCTTATCCTTTCACCTTTTGATTTGATGGGTTTTATTTTCAGATAGTATTATTTTTCTTTCAAAAAGGGCCTATGACTATTATATTTCTTCAATTCTTGTCTTTTTTTAATTTATGTGAAGAAAATTTTATGACTTTATTGAAGGATATAAAAGAAGACAAAAGTAAATGGAGAAATACCAAGTTCATGATAGGAGACAATCCTGTAAATATGTCAACTCTTTCCCCAATTACTCTGTAAATTACATGTCATCCCAATTAAAGCCAAACATGGTGGTTTTCCACAGAAACTGACACAATCATCCTAAAATCCAGATTTAAGAGTGAAAGGCCAAGAACAGCCAAGAATTCTGAGGAAGGAAAATGGGCAGGTGTGGGGCTCGGGAAGATCCAGTCATACATGGGAACTTGGCATATGACGAATCTCTTTTCAAATCAATGGGTAAAGGATGGTCTAATCAATATATATGGTGTTAGAACTATCAAAATGAAAAGAGAAAACCAGAACCTTATCCTATACCATGATCAAAAATAAATGTAGGTGAACTAAAGATTCTATGTGAAAACATTTTAGAAGAAAATATAGGCTTACCTTTATGACCTTAGAATAGAAAATTATTTTTCAAAGACTAAACTACACAGAGCATGAGGGAAAGATTGATAAACATGACATTTAAAAACTTTCACACTAGAAAATACACTATAAGAAAGGTTAAGAGAAAGCCAGATAGGGAGAAGATATTTGCAAACCTATAAAAGTGACAAATAATAGTGTGTGTAATTTTATTTTAAATAGCAACTAAGAAATTGTTGCACAATTGATTTTGAGAAATTGGTCTTTTATTTTAATATGTTTTTATTGATTTTTAGAGAGAGAGGGAGAGGGAGAGAGAAAGAGAGAAACATCAATGTGAGAGAGAAACACTGATCAGCTACCTTCTGCACGCCCCCGCCGGGGATCGAGCCTGCAACCCCTGCATGTGCCCTGCCTGGGAATCGAACCAGTGACCTCTTGGTGCATGGGATGACGCCCAAACAACTAAGCCACACCAGCCAGGGCAGTATGTGGAATATTTTAAAACTCCCTAAAAACCAGTTACAAAAAAGAGACAAACAAAAAGGAAAAAATGGGCTAAGAATATATAAAAGCAATTCAAAAGATTTGTAAAAGCAAGTCACCAAAATTTTATATTTTTATGTTGAAAGTCACTAGTAATGAGGGGAAATAAACTGGAATAGTGAGATACCATTTCACACTCATCACAGGTGCTAAAATGTACACGTCCGTAGATTAGGTGTTTTTCAAATAAAGAAAAAATGGAAATTGTGCAGCACTAGTTGTTTATTCGTTACAGGAGGCAGCGGGCCTGGAGGAGCACTTGGGTCTTGGCTGCTCAGTCCATATTGCCTTGATACGTAAATGACATCTTAGCTAGATATACTATCAGATCACACTTTCTTTGCCTCAGAAATGTTAAGATGTCAAAAAACGTAAGGCCAGGATGTACTTTACCCCTTTTCTGCCTGAATGACTTCAGACAAGTTCTTCATTAAAATTGAGGTCAAATAGTTTCATCAGGATAATTAGTTACTAATCATTCTCTTATCAACTTTACTTGGAGCCTAATATGCTACAAATTCAGTTTTCCTTGCAGAGAAATTTTCTCTAATATTTAGAGTGCTATTTTGGTTACATTTTGGAGGCTTTCTGTATCAGTGGAATAGCAAGAATCCTCATGTTGAACCACCTCTGTCCCCTATAAATATTCCTCTCTAATTACTTTAACCTCTTCTTTCACTGCATTCACTATGAGCTACCAAAATTTAATTTTTGCCACATCTCCTGTTCATTGTTGTTTCTAATGTATTTGCTTTGCAATAGTGATATTTAGCGCTTAATTTATTTCATTACCTTTACAATCTCTTTTTCATTTCATTCTATTGTCATCTCATCTAGACTGATCTAGTTACTTCATTTCATTATTTTTATGTTTTCTATAGCATTTACAAAAAATTCCTCCTTTCTTTGACCTATGTTTTATTCTAGAATGAATTATTTGTCTGGCTTTTACGTGCTATGTTCCTTTTCTTTTACTTTTTTTCAGGGGAAATGGTTATAAATGCCACATTTATAATTTCTAATATATCCATTTTTTCACAGATTTAACATCTCTGAAATTGGGATAACTCCTAAAGGTGAAAGCATCTTATAATTAACCACATTTTTCTTAATTAGAATATAAAATTGGCCCTGCCCAGTTTTGCCCTGTGGTTAGAGCGTCAGCCTGAGGACTGAAGGGTCTTGGGTTTGATTGCCAGTCAAGGGCACGTACCTGAATTGCTGGTTCAACCCCTAGCCTGGTTGGGGTGATGCAGAAGGCAAGCAATCGACGTGTCTCTCTCACATCAATGTTTCCCTCTCTCTCCCTCCCTTCCACTCTATATTTAAAAAAAAGAAAAAAACTCAATGGAAAAATATCCTTGGGTAAGGATTAATAAAAAACAAACAAAAAACACAGGAAAATAAAACTGGTGCATTTCTTTATTTATCTTTTTTGTTGAGAGTATTATATATATCCCCCATTTTCCCCCATTGCCTCCCTTTACCCGGTTCCCACCACACCCCAGGCCTTGAGCACACTATTGTCTGTGTCCACTGATTACGCATATATGCATATACACTCTTTGGTTAATCTCTGCCTGCCCTCCTGCCCCCCTTCCCTCTAAGATCCAACAGTTTATGCCATGTTTCCATGCCTCTGGACCTATTTTGCTCATTGATTTATTTTGTTCATTAGATTCCACATATAAGTGAGATCACGTGATACTTGTCTTTCTCTGACTGGCTTATTTCGCTTAGCATAATATTCTCCAGGTCCCACCATGCTGTCTCCAACAGTAAGAGATCCTTTTTCTTATAGCTGCATAGTATTCCATTGTGTACATGTAACATGGCTTTTTTATCCACTCATCTACTGAAGGACACTTGGGCTGTTTCCAGATCTTAGCTATTGTAAATAGCACTGCTATGAACATAGGGGTTCATAAATTCTTTCTACTTGGTGTCTTGGGATTCTTAGGATATATTGCTAGCAGTGGGATCACTGGGTCAAATGGCAGGTCGGTTTTAAATTTTTTGAGGAAACTCCATACTGTTTTCCACAGTGGCTGCACCAGTCTGTATTCTCACCAGCAGTGTACTAGAGTTCCCTTTTCTTCACATCCTTACCAGCAATTGTTGTTTGATGCTTTGTTGATGGTCACCAAATTGGCAGGTGTGAAGTAATACCTCATTGTCATCTTAATTTGCATCTGATGATTAGTGACTTTAAGTACTTTTTCATATGTATCTTGGCCATCTGTATTTCTTCTTCGGAGAAGTTTCTTTGGAGAAGTATCTACTTAGGCCCTTTGCCCATTTTTTAATTGGATTGTTTGTCTTCCTTTAGTTGAGTTGTATCAGTTCTTTATATACTTTGGAAATTAACCCTTATCCGATGTATCACTGGCAAATATGTTTTCCCTTAGAGTGGGTTCCCTTTGCATTTTTTTTTTCTTTTTTTCATTTTTTGTTCAGATAGAGTGGGAGGGAGAGAGAGCGAGAAACATCGATGTGAAAGGGACACATCAAGCGGCTGCCACCCACACGACCAACCAGGGCCGGGGACAAACTGCAACCAAGGTACGTGCCCCTAGCGGGAACCGAACCTGGGTCTCTCTGGACCGCAGGCCGACGCTCCAACCGCTGAGCCAAACCAGCCAGGGCTCCCTTTGCATTTTGAAGATGGTTTCTTTCGCTGTGCAGAAGCTTTTTAGTTTGATGTAGTTCCATTTGTTTATTTTTTCCTTTGTTTCTCTTGCCCTAGGTGATGTATCGGTGAAAATGTTGCTACATATGATGTTGGAGATTTTGCTGCCTATGGTTTCTTCTAGGATTTTTATGGTTTAATGAGTGACATTTAAGTCTTTTATCCATTTTGAGTTTATTCTTGTGTATGGTTTAAGCTGATGATCTAGTTTCATTTTTTTGCATGTACCTGTCCAACTTTCCCAACACCATTTATTGAAGAAACTGCCTTTAATCCATTGTATGCTCTTGCCTCCTTTGTCAAATATTAATTGAGCATAATGGCTTGGGTTGATTTCTGATCTCTGTTCTGTTCCATTGATCTGTATGGCTATTCCTGTGCCAGTGCCAGGCTGTTTTGATTACAATACCTTTGCAGTATAATTTGCTATCTAATATTGTGATCCCTTCAACTTTTTTCTTCTTTCTCAAGATATCTGCAGCTGTCCAGGGTCTATTTTGGTTCCACATAAATTTTTGGATTATTTGTTCTAGATCTGTGAAATATGCCATTGGTATTTTAATAGGGATTGCATTGAATATATAGATTGCTTTGGGTATTATGGACATTTTAATGATGTTAGTTCTTCCAATCCATGAACACAGAATATGCCTCCACTTGTTTGTATCTTCCTCTTATTTCTTTTTCCAATGTCCTATAGTTTTCTGAGTACAGGTCTTTTACCTCCCTGGTTAAGTTTACTCCCGGGTATCTTACTGTTTTTGTTGCAATGGTAATGGAATTGTTTTTTTAGTTTCTCTTTCTGTGCGTTCATTATTGGTGTGTAAAAATGCCATTGATTTCTGGATGTTAATTTTGTATCCTGCTACTTTGCCAAATTCATTTAACTCTAGTAGTTTCTTGGTGGAGTCTTCAGGGCTTTCTATGTACAATATCCTGTCATCTGTGAATAATGACAGTTTTAATTCCTCCTTTCCACTATTGATGCCTTTTATTTTTTTCTTCTTGTCTGATCACTATGGCAAGGACTTCCAGTACTATGTTGAATAAGAATGGTGAAAATGGACATCCCTGTCTTGTTCCTGTTCTTAAGGGAAACGCTCTTAGTTTTTGTCCATTGAGTATGATGTAGGCTTTAGGTTTGTCACATATGGACTTTACTCATTTTAGGTATGATCCCTCTATTCCCACTTTGCTGAGAGTTTTTATCAAGAAATGGATGCTGGATTTTGTTGAATGCTTTTTCTGCATCTATTGATACGATCATGTGATTTTTATCCTTCATTTTGTTTATGTGATAAAACTGGTGCATTTTTTAGTCAGTGGGGTCCCAGATATGATAATAATGCAGATATGTACGTATGAATAACTTTATTCCAATATTTTCTGGAAACTATCTATCTCTGTCTCCAATCTATAGCTTAAGGGTTATATAGCACATTCTATCTACTTTTCTCTAGTTAGGCTATTGTGGAGGATGAGACATATATATAATAGACTTTGTACAAAAATGTAAGTCCTGCTTTTCTATGATAATGTATTTTACTGTATTAGGTCAGAGTGGTAAGGAAAGGAACTATGAAAGGAAAATATCCTGGGGCTTCAATTCATCCCCTATTTTTCTGAGGAGCCTGAAGCTACAGTTCTGTCACAGTGAGCTAGCTGTAGGTTATCTTCCTCCCATTCCACCCATCTCTCCAAATAGAATTATTTTTTAAAGATCTATAGGCTTTAATTAAGTGATTCATGAATCGGGCAGCATCCCCTCTAGCACCTTAAAGGATAATCCAAATTAATTTTTTTAAATATGTTATTGATCTTTTAAAGAGAGAGGAAGGGAGATAGAAACATCGATGTGAGAGAGAGACATTGATCGGCTGCCTCCTGCATGCCGCCCAGCAGGAATCGAGCCCGTAACCCAGGCATGTGCCCTGACTGGGAATAGGAACGGGACTCGAACCAGGACCTCTCAGTCTATGGGACAACACTCAATCCACTGAGCCACACCGGCCAGATGAAATTAAATCTTTTTTTAATGAGCATCTGCTGAGTACAGGTTTGTGAGATATCCACTGCAAGACTGCTTATGATAATGACAAACTACAATCAAAATGTTTATCAGTAGAGGGATGATAAAACAAATGGTAATACATCAATACTGCAAAATACCAAGAAGAAAATACACTAAAAAGTAATTATTTTAAGAAGTGCAAGATACACTCACTTTTATTTATTTATTTTTATCCTCACCTGAGGACATTTTTGCATTATCTTCAGATAGAGCGGGAGGGAGAGAGGGAAGAAGAGAGAGAGAGAAACATCGATGTGAGACACATCAACTGGTTGCCACCCACCCGACCCCAACCGGGGCCGGAGACAAACTGCAACCGAAGTATGTGTCCTTAGTGGGAACCAACCCAGGTCTCTTTGGTCCGTGGGCCGATGCTCTAACCACTGAGCAAAACTGGCCAGGGCTACACTCACTTTTAAACAAAAAGAAAGGAACTCACAGAACAAAATGCAGACTATGCCATTTTTATAAAAATACAAAAACACATAGAAAAACCTAGATAAAAATATACCAGTTACTTACCTATTAACTATTAGTAAGGTAAAAGTAAACTATCATTGTTATTCTAGAATCCTCCATGCTGTTAGAGATTCTTTTATAAAACATATATATTTATGTATTATTTTTATAATTAAAAAACTATTCAAACATTTATCTGGTTAAAAATAATAAAAATGTTACTCTTTTGTGAACTAGAAAATTTCAAGAAGAGTGCACACACTATCAAAATAATGGCTATTTGCTTTTGCATTTCAAAGTCCTCAAATGAACCACTCAGATACAAATATTATTACAGCCTTTAGGGTTTAACAGCTACTTTCATAAACTTGTACAGTTAGTAACAAACTTACGACTGAATTCCCAAGGGAAATTCCTGGCTCATGGCTATCGTGGCTTTAAATGTTTTCTTACTCTCTTTGCACACCAGTTCTCTACCGAGATGGGGAGCTCTAAAATGGAAAAAAAATATATAAATATATTAGTAAACTTCTTTCATGTGTTGTAATGTTCCTAACAATCTGTTGTCTTCCAATGACACTTACTAATATTTCAAATTTTGTTACTCTGAGCACAGAAATAAATTAAAGTTGTGCTATAAGGAAATGAGACATATCTAAGAAATAAGATAAGGATAACAAAGTATAAAAGTTCAGAAAAAATGATCAAACTCAACAAATTTCACATTGAATATAATTTTAATAATCACTTGGAATAAAGCAAATCACAAAACCTTTATACTATCATTGTGTATCTTAAAAATCACTTATTGTGCCCTGGCTGGTTTGGCTCAGCAGTTAAGAGTGTCAGCCCTCGGACTGAAGAGTCGAGGGTTAGATTCCTGGTCAAGGCAGCCAATTGATATGTTTCACTCACATCGATGTTTCTCTCTCTCTCTCTCTTTCTCTCTCTCTCTCTCTATCTCTCTCTCTCCATCCTACTCCCTTCCACTCTATCTAAAAAAGTCAATGGAACCCAGCCAGTGTGGCTCAGTGGTTGAGCACTGACCCATACACCAAGAGGAAGCCAATTCAATTCCCGGTCAGGGCACATACCCAGGTGGTGGGCCTGGTCCCTGGTGTGGGGCATGCAGGAGGCAGCCAATCAATGTTCCCTCTCATCAATGTTTCTTATCTGTCTTTCCCTCTCCCTTCCTCTCTCTCTAAAATCAATAAAGGAAAAAAAAATGTTTTTAAAGAAATCAATGGAAAAATATCCTCAGGTGAGGATTAACAAAATAAATATATAAAATCACTTACTCAATTCAATCTTTTACTTGCTACAGTTCTCAGCACTGATCAATAAGAAATGATGTGAAGAATAAAGAATTCTATATTAACTATAGAATGAACACTGTATGATGGTAACATTTTTGAAAAGTTAGAAAAGTGTAATAAACTGTTCAGTACAAAAAAATAATAATAATCATTACAACTTCTCCTTAAGTATAGGAGTAGGCAATATTTTATTCTCTCTCAAAGGAAAACAGTATTTTCTATAAAGGATTATACTTTATTTCACATGGTTAATTCATTCAAAATATTTGTCATTCATCATTCTTTTATTCAATAAATATTTGCTGAACACAAACTATGTGCTAGGTACTCCATTAAGTATTAGTAATATAACATTAAGCAAATGTCTTATGTAAGGATGGTGAGAAGTAGTCTGGTATAGGCTAAAACACAGGAATAATGACAGATGAGATTGGAAAAACAAAAAGTAAATAAATAGTGAATGGCCTTACACACCATGCTAAAGA
Source organism: Tadarida brasiliensis (assembly GCA_030848825.1). Lineage (NCBI taxonomy): Eukaryota > Metazoa > Chordata > Mammalia > Chiroptera > Molossidae > Tadarida > Tadarida brasiliensis. The sequence continues at coordinate 53,485,418 of CM061264.1, forward strand.
TTCAGGATAATGACAGAACATAAAATTTACCATAAAGTGAACTCAAATAAGCAATGGCACTGGGAAATTCCTCACATTATATTTCCTTAACAGTGGTTCTCAACCTTCCTAATGCCGCGACCCTTTAATACAGTTCCTCATGTTGTGGTGACCCCCAACCATAAAATTATTTTCATTATTACTTCATAACTGTAATTTTGCTACTGTTATGTCTTAGGCGACCCCTGTGAAAGAGTCGTTCGACCCCCAAAGGGGTCGCAACCCACAAGTTGAGAACCGCTGCCTTAGAACAATGTCCTATAGGATTTTTAGTGAATATAAGTTGGCAGCAGGGGTGTAAAACAAAAGCTCTGCAACTTAGTCAAAGAGTGTACATAACTGGGGATACTTTACCCTCATCATTCTAGTCCATATTTTTAAAGGTAAAAGAATTGCTTCACAAAAAACCACTAATAATTCTCTCTAAAACAACATTACACCTAAATAGTCATGCGTTTTTACAAATTTTTCTTTTTAAAAACCAAATAATATAAAATAAAATTAAAAAAAAAAAAACACTTACTTTCCATTTTCAGCAGATATATACTCTTCCCATGTAATAGTGTTCTGAGGAGGAGGCGTAAGGGACTGTCTTCGAACCGGCTGCCACAAAGAAAAAGAAATAAAGAAAGAGGGACAGAGACAGAGACAAACACATAGAGTGAGAGGCAGAGAGAGAGAGAGAGAGAGAGAGGAAGGGAGGACCAAAAAAATGACATTTTTAAAAACATACAATACATTATTTAAACTACTGAACTGTTTAATCTTCAATATAATGCTTTAAGAGTTTGCTTCCAAAATAGTTCCATGGTGATTTAAACTCTATCAGTAATATTTATTATCAATTTTTTTCTAAATCTCAAATAAGAGGGTAAGTTATCAAAGTAATAAAATCCATTCATTCAATGTTTTAATCATCTAAAATGGTCCTGGCATTATGCTAGAAAGTGAACATGGAAACTACAGAGAAGTATAAAAACTAACCCTGACTTCAAGGAGTTTATAATTCAAAGAAAAAAACATATATGAACAGTTTATCAGAAATACAAAATATTATATGATTAAAGGCCAAATGAGCTTACAAAAAAACATAGTAGTACAGGATTTCAGAAAAGAGAGCAATCTTCTATGGATAATAAATTCAGACTAGGGGATTGGGGCTCAGACTTACGTGAAAGTCAAATACAGGTAGATTGTTTATTTGACCAGCAACACTGGTAAAAGGTCACGTCAGATTTTTAAACTTACACCTTGTCTTGGTTAACCATGCCTTTGAATCACTATAGGGAAGCCATATACTTAGAGGAAGAACAGCTTGGGCTAAGAATCAAAACCCATCTTTGCTACGTCTAGCTTTGTAACTTTAGATAGATTCATTTCTTTAAACCTCATTTTCCTTTCTATAAAGTAGAGCAATGACATTCATCTCATGAGATCACTGTAATAATTAAATGAGATGATAAATGGAAAATACTTAACACAACGCCCATGTTAACAACAACTCCAATGTTTTAAACCAACACTACAAAGAAAGAAAACTACAGGCCAATATCCCTGATGAACACAGATGCCAAAATCCTAAACAAAATACTAGCAAATCGGATCCAGCAATACATCAAAAAAATTATTCACCATGACCAAGTGGGATTCATCCCAGGGATGCAAGGCTGGTTCAATATTCGCAAATCAATAAATGTGATACACCACATAAACAAAATGAAAGATAAAAACCACATGATCATATCAATAGACGCTGAAAAAGCATTCGACAAAATCCAACACCCATTTCTGATAAAAACACTCAGCAATTTGGGAATAGAGGGATCATATCTTGATATAATAAAGGCCATATATGAAAGACCTACAGCCAACATCATACTCAATGGGCAAAAACTAAAAACGTTTCCCTTAAGAACAGGAACAAGACAGGGATGCCCACTTTCGCCACTCTTATTTAACATAGTACTGGAAATCTTAGCCACAGCAATCAGACATGAAGAAAAAATAAAAGGAATCCAAATTGGAAAGGAGGAAGTGAAACTGTCATTATTCACAGACGACATGATATTATATATAGAAAACCCTAAAGACTCCATCAAAAATCTACTAGACCTAATAAATGAATTTGGCAAAGTAGTAGGATACAAAATTAACGTCAAGAAATCGACGGCATTCTTATACACCAATGATGAACTCACAGAAAGAGAAACTAAAAAAAAATTCCATTTACCATCGCGGCAAAAACATTAAGATACCTAGGAATAAACTTAACCAAAGAAGTAAAGGACCTATTTGCAGAAAACTACAGGACATTGAAAAAAGAAATAGAGGAAGATATAAAAAAGTGGAAGCATATACCTTGTTCATGGATTGGAAGAATTAACATCATTAAAATGTCCATATTACCCAAAGCAATCTATAGATTCAATGCAATCCCCATCAAAATACCAGTGACATATTTCACAGAACTAGAACAAATATTTCAAAAGTTCATATGGAACCAAAAAAGACCCCGAATAGCCACAGCAATCTTGAAAAAGAAGGACAAAGTAGGTGGGATCACAATACCAGATATCAGCTTATACTACAAAGCTACTGTAATCAAACCAGCCTGGTATTGGCACAAGAACAGGCATATAGACCAGTGGAACAAAACAGAGAATCCGGAAATTGACCCAAGACATTATGCTCAATTAATATTTGACAAAGGTGGCAAGAGCATACAATGGAGTAAAGACAGCCTCTTTAATAAATGGTGTTGGGAAAATTGGACAGCTACATGCAAAAAAATGAAACTAGACCATCAACTTACACCATACACAAGAATAAACTCAAAATGGATAAAAGACTTAAATGTGACTCGTGAATCCATAAAAATGGAAGAAAATGTAGGCAACAAAATTTCGGACATCATACGCAGCAGAATCTTCACTGATACATCACCTAAGGCAACAGAAACAATGGGAAAAATGAACACATGGGACTACATCAAACTCAAAAGCTTCTGCACAGCAAAAGAAACAACCATCAAAACAGATAGGGAACCCACTGTATGGGAGAGCATAATTGCCAATGATATATCAGATAAGGGGTTAATCTCCAAAATATATAGAGTGCTCGTACATCTCACCAAAAGGAAGACAAAGAACCCAATTAAAAAATGGGCAGAGGAACTAAATAGACACCTCTCCAGACAGGACATACGAAGAGACATATGAAGAAATGCTCAACATCACTAATCATCAGAGAGATGCAAATTAAAACAACAATGAGGTATCACCTCACACCTGTCAGAATGGCCGCCATCAACAAATCATCAAACAACAAGTGTTGGCGAGGGTGTGGAGAAAAGGGGACTTTAATACACTGCTGGTGGGAATGCAGACTGGTACAGCCACTGTGGAAAACACTATGGTGTTACCTCAAAAAATTAAAAATTGAATTGCCATTTGACCCAGTGATCCCACTTCTAGGAATATACCCTAAGAAGCCTGAAACACCAACCAGAAAGAATACATGTACCCCCATGTTCATAGCAGCACTATTTACAATAGCTAAGATCTGGAAACAGCCCAACTGTCCATCAGTGGATGAATGGATAAAAAAGCTGTGGTACATATACACAATGGAGTACTATGCAGCTGTAAGAAAGAAAGATCTCTTATCCTTTGAGACGACATGGAGGGACCTTGAGAGTATTATCCTAAGCGAAACAAGCCAAGCAGAGAAAGACAAATATCACATGATCTCACTTATTTGTGGGCTATAATGAATATAACAGTCTGAGGAACAGGGTAGACCCATAGATGTGGAAGTAGAGTACAGACTGACACCCCTCAGAAGAGGGGGTGGGGGGGGAAGAGATAAACCACAGAACTTATGCGCATGTATGCATAACTGATGGACATGGACAACAAAGCTGGGGACGGGGTGGGGGAGACGGGGAGGAGGGTGTCAATGGGGAAAAAAGGAGAAACATCTCTAACAAAAATAAATTAATAAAAAAAAAAAAAAGAAAAGAAAAAGAAAATTTGTTGAGGTGCATATAAAATCAGTTTTTAACCTGCAGAAGCTGGATTTGAATTTATGGCACTTAATTCAGATTAGGCCACTGGAGAATCCTTTGTTATTCCCCAATATAATGTTTTAATATAATCATCACTAATTAAACTACATACATTTGAGTAACTAACCTATGTTTATGTGACTTACAGGTTAACATAAATACTAATTTCCACACTCAATTAGTTTTTATATTACCAGCTGTGACCAAGCAGCCATTAATTTTCAATACTGGTATATATTTTTTAAAACTTCATTAAGATTTTAAATACAGTTCACCATTATAATGGGATTGTCTCCTGAAGTTGATACGTCCCTCCCTTTACTCTTTTGACCACCTATTTTTTAACTGCGCATGTTAATTTATATGTACTTTTCCTAAAAGCTTATTATTTGAGTTTAAAAGAACTGCTTTCCTAAAATTATCTACACAACGCATACAAATATTTCTTTTTTTCTTTAATGTCCACGGTGAAATATAATTAAACTGGTTCTATGCTGCTTTCCCTGTATTTGGAAATTGTGTGTCTAGGAGAAAAAAAACAAGACAGCTATTTGTATCCTTGTTATAATTAGACACAAGTTCTGTTTTGATATTCTTTCATCCTGCACCTTGCCAGATTCAACCAAATCAAATTATATGTATAGATGAATATCTGATAGAATTAATACTTTCGTTTTTAATTTTTTTTTCTTTACTGATTTTAGAGAGAGAGGGAGAGGGAGAGATAGAAACATCGATGGGAGAGAACATCGATTGGCTGCCTCCTGCATACCCCCCAATGGGGATTGGGCCCACAACCTGGGCATGTATCCTGACCGGGAATCGAATTTGGCAACCTCTTGGTGCATGGGTGCTCAACCACTGAGCCACACTGCTGGGCTAGAATTAATATTTTCTTTAAATTTCTTCTATTTATAATTGAACTCTAAAATGATTCTCAAATATAATTAATCAGTTCTTCCCTATCAAAGGTCCAAACAATAGATGAGGTATATATTTTTTATTCTAAAATAATTAAAAATGCAATCTTAAAAGTATTACAGAACTAACAAATAACTATATAGACATGGCTGTTCATAATTCTTAATAAAGTACTTATGTTAGATTAAAAAATAATATAGTGATTTTTAAAATTTAACAATGAATTTTTAAAAATGCCTTCTAAGATCAGGAAAAATGCATAACACCTACTCTCCTCACTTTTATTCAACATTATACTGGTATTACTTCCCAGTGCAATAAGACACAAAATAAATAAAAAAAACAATAATAAAAGGCACATAGATTATCAAGGAAAAGGTATAACTATCTCTATTACCTGATGACATAATGATCTGTATAAAATCCTATGGAATCTACAAAGACCTATATAAGTAATATATTCATTTAGCAATATAGAAAATTTTCATGTATTTCTATATATTAGCAATGAACAACTGGAAATAAAATTTTAAAACATTACCATTTATGATGGCATTAAAAATACAAAATACTTGAGATAAATTTAGTAAGATCTCTGTAAGACTTGTATACTGAAAACTAAAAACATTTTTAAGAGAAACTATATAAGATCTAAATAATGGAGATATATGTACCATGTTCACAAAACAGATGACTCAATATCTTTCAGATATCTACTCTCCTCACATTAATCTACGGACTCAACACCATTGTGATAAAAATTCCAAGAGGTAATTCAGTGGAGAAAGGGTAGCCCCTTCTCTATTAGTGCTAGTTCAATAGGACATCCAAAGCAAAAAATGATAGTAAGCCTTGACTTAAACAGCACACCTTATACAAAACTAAAACGAACTGATTCATGGACTTAAATATAAAATACAAAAGTACAAGAGGATTTTTAGGAAATAAATAAAAGAAAATTTTAGGGACCTGAAGCTAGACAAAGAGTTCTCAGACGTGGCACAAACCATAAAACAAAAATTGTTAAATTGGATCTCATCAAAATTAAAAACTTATCCTCTGGGGGCGGAAAAAACTATTTACAAGGATGAAAAAATAAGAGAGAAAAATATTTGCAAAACACACATCTGACAAAGAACTAGTAACTAGAATATATCAACAACTTTGAAAATGCAACAATAAAAAAAATCCAAAAATTAGCAAGAGACATTTCATCAAACAAGATATACAGATGGCAAATATGCACATGAAAAGATGATGACTCAACATCATTAGCCATTAGAAAAATGCATTAGACCACATGAAATAGCACTATACACTACCTTTTATGGACTGAATATTTGTGTCCCTCCAAAATTCATGTGTTGAAGTGCAAACCCTCAATGTGATGATGTTTGCAGGTGGGTCCTTTGGGTGATAATCAGGCTATATGAAATCAGAAAGTGGGACCTAATCATGGGATTAGTGTCCTTATAAGATGAGGAAGGGAAAAGAGACCAGAGCACTCTCCCCGATGTGAGGGCATAAAGAAAGCAGCCATCTTCAAGCCTGTAAGACAGCCCTCACCTGGGAAGCAAATATGCCAGCATCAAGACCTTGGATTTCCCAGCCTCCAGAACTGTGAGAAATAAATTCCTATTGTTTAAGCCACCCAATCGATAGCATTTTCCAATGACATCCCAAGCTGACTAATGCTATCAGAATGGGTAAAAGAAAAAATTGTGGCAATACCAAGTGTTGGCAAGGATGCAGAGAAAGAATCACTCATACACTGCTTGTGGGAATATAAAATGGAAAACATTTTGGCAGTTTCTTACAAAACTAAACATTCAGCTACCAGGTAACTTAGCAACTGCACTCAGACCTGGCTGAGTAGAGCATCTTTTCCTTTTTCTTTTTTAAGGATGTGAACTCTATTAGTGAGGAAGCTCTAAAAGGACCAGAGCAAGAATGGGATCTGGGGGTGGACATTCCAGAGACCTGTATGGACAGTACAAAGAGGGGGCATGGACTATCCTCCCCAGCCATCAGGGCAATGAGATACACAGGGTCCCAGGGCATAGCCCCAAGGGTCCCCCTTATCCATATACCCCTTGAGTACATTCAAGCAGCCAGCTTCATGCATTTCCAAAGGTATCATTTATACCAGAGAAATGAAGACCTATGTTCACACAAAAATCTGTATGTGAATGTTATGGCAACTTTATTCATAATGACCAAAAACTGAAAACAATTCAACAGGTGCATGCTTAAGCAATCTGTGGTACACTCATATCATGGAATACTGCTCAGCAATAAAAGGAATACATTTTTGATGTATGTGAACCTATAATTATCTCAAAATAAAAAGTTGAATAAACAAAAATTAAGCAAGCTTTTATGTAGAAATCAATCTATAGATTCAACTCCATCCTAATCAAAATCCCACCAAGTGTTTTATCTTTCATAGAAATTGACAAGTTGATATAAATATTCATCAAAAACTGTAAAGTTCAAGGGGCTATGATTCACATAGGAAGTGTATTCTTTGATTTCTGATCCGAAGTTGAAAAATTAATTATTTCATCCATATTACTTTGTTCTATTATATGCTAACTGAAATTAAACTGTCTTAATATCAATGTGCAAAACTATAGCTTATTAAAATGCCATCTAAAGACTCCTTTAACAATTCAAGTCTATCAAGTTACAATCTCTGTCCTAAACAAAATTAAGTTGTATACTGTAAGTTTAAATACAGATTAATCAGACAACCAGAGACAATCGATCAACGCTCCATGAAATGCTAATTATAAAGTTTCTTTCCATGTACTCATCCCAAAATAGTTTGCTGCCAAAATTAAACAAAGGCAGCAATAACCACCACAACAAAACTATTTTTTTGAAATAACTCATTAAAACTTAAATCACAATGTAAGTCCAAAAAAATGGCCTTTTTGTCTGGTTAACAATGGGTGAGGGAAGCAGTTTTGTCAAAAATTGAACTCAGCATTTCCTCTCTCAATTCATTTCTATTTCCTGAGCATATCATGTCCCGTAAATACCATGTGGCTTCTGAAAAGTGAAGTCTGGTGAAGCTCTACTCTATCCCAAAGCCAAAAGTAAAATGAGGATCTGGTGGGAAGGAAATAGGATCACAGTAAACTAGCATGATCACAATTTTAACTTTAACATTCATTGAATGGGGATTCTCAAACACTTTACATCCTATACTGATTTAATTGAACTATGGCTGATTCACTCAATATACGAACTTTCTAAACATTAAAATATTTTCCTGGCGCGCACACACACAGTATTACAATGAATTAGTTGGAATCTGGCACACTATTCTGAAAAGTCTGTCTATCCCTTAAACATAATCTGGCACTGTACCATAGGGGAGAGAAAAGATTCAAGGAATTCAAGCCTCCTCATAGTAGCTTTTAATCTTTTTACAAATGTGACTCACATTTTATACCACAACCCAGCACTCATATATATATTTTACACAACACATACACCCTAAAACTATTGTTTCATAAAGTAATAATAACCCATACTGTGTGTGATGTGCTCTAGTGTTTCTCTATCTTTATTTAGATTTGAATTTTTTTTTTCCTTTATTGATTTTAGAGAGAGAGGAAGTGAGAGGGAGAGATAGAAACATCGATGAGAGAGAACATCGATTGGCCACCTCCTGCATGCCCTCTACTGGGGATCGGGCCCACAACCTGGGCATGTGTCCTGACCAGGAATTGAATTGGTGACCTCTTGGTGCATGGGTCGACGCTCAACCACTGGGCCACACCGGCCAGACTGAATTTTTTTTTAAAGGGTGGTCACAACCCACTAAAATTGATTTCATCATTTACTAATAGGTTCCTATCCTACAATTTGAAAACCACTGCTTTAAAATTTAGTAAAATGTTAACACTTGAGGAATCTTGATATCTAAAAATTTTTTGAACTATTTTAGTACTTTTTTGTAAGTCTAAAATTGTCAAAATAAATTTAAGAATCCATCCTTCATCTTGTTAGGGAATAAAACTGCAGAGGCACCCTGGTCAGTTTGGCTCAGCAGTTAAGAGCGTCGGCCCGCAGACCAGAGAGGTCCAGGTTCGGTTCCCACTAAGGGCACGTACCTCGGTTGCAGTTTGTCCCCGGACCCGGTTGGGGTCGTGTGGGTGGCAACCAGTCGATGTATCTCTCTCTCACATTGATGTTTCTCTCTCTCTCTCTCTTCCTCCCTCTTTCCCTCCTGCTCTATCTGAAGGAAAAAGAAAAAAAAAAAAGATTGCAGAGGCAGTTAACATGTCTCATATACCTTTGTATTTCCTAATTTTCCCTCCCCTTTCTCTACTGTCACACAATTCTTTGCATACAGAATGCTTTCAACAAACACATGCTGAATAAAAATGTATGGGGCCCTGGCTGGTGTGACTCAGTTGGCTGGGCGTCCTTCTGTGCACTGAAAGGTTACTAGTTCAATTCTTGGTCAAGGGTACATGCCTGGGTTACAGGCTTGATGCTAGAAATAATTTCATAAAGTAAGTGTACCTTTACTTAGGCCTTCAAAGCATGATTTCACTTGGTGAAGTAGGAAAAAAGAATATATGCAAAGGGACATGGATTAAAAATCAACACTGGGACCTGGCCAGTTTGGCTCAGCGGTTACAGTGACAGCCCTCGGACGGTCACAAGTTCAATTCCCAGTCAAGGGCACGTACCTGGGTTGCAGGTTCGATCCCAGGCCCTGGTTGGGGTCATGAGGCAACCAATCGATGTGTCTCTCTCACATCTATGTCTCTCTCTCCCTCTCCCTCTCCCTCTCCCTCTCCCTCTCTCTCTCTCTCTCTCTTTTTCCACCCCCCCCCACCACCCTCCCTTCCTTCCACTCTATCTAAAAATTAATGGAAAAATATCCTTGGGTGAGGATTAACAAAACAACAACAAAAATAACATTGGGTTTTACTCTTATAAAATGATTTAATCTGTTAGTGAAGCCTCAAAGACCAAGAACAGATTCACACACAAAAGTTAACAAAGGCCATATCAAAAGAAAAAATAAAAGCTGTATATAGTAAACAAAACCTACAAGTGTACTTATATAAACTCACTACTGCCAGGAATGAAGTCTACCTCCTCTCTCCTTAGAACATTATAATCTATAAGTGAAAATTATACCTCAAAATTCTGTTCCATTATGTTTCCGCCTTTACTTAGACTCTCCATAATGGCCTTATTTCGAAGAATATCTTCTTCACTGAGATGTTCTCTTCTTTTTCTTGATTCTAAAACAAGTCCATTCACCAAATAAAAGTCTGCCAAAAAGTTTCCTACTCTTTCCTAAAACAAAATCACATATTTCAAAATAATAAAAAAATTAAGTCTGCCTTAGATTAAAAAGAAAGTTTCAAAGTATTATACATATACTTGTTTTTCCATAAACATGCAACATTAAGGTATAAATAAATATCCCTCTGGTACTTGAAATTATCTAATTATCTTATGCATTCTATTAAGTTAAAAAATATATAAAACCACAGATTTCAAATTTGTAAAGAAAAACTTAAAACGCACAAATGTATGGCAGTTAGTCTGCAAATGAATTAAATTTAAATAAAAATACCACATAGTATTCCTTTAGAATCTACTCCCAAGTAGCACAAAGCTATCTGAAACTTTATTTAGCTGACAGTCAAACATCATGAGTAACAAGGAGGGGTCAAGGATAATTACTGTTCCCATTTTATAGATAGAAAAGAAAGTAGAATAAAAAGAAATAGTCTAGGTCACATAGAAATCTCTAGTACAACTAGAATTAATTACCTGTTCCAATATTCTGTTCTCTAACAGGATCAAACCTCAAGTTACAGTTGCTTCCTGCTTTCAACAGAGAACAGAGCAGCCTAGCTCACCCATTACAATTGTTTACACTAGGAACTGTGGATAGAGAAATTCAAGAGGCATAAGGGACATCAATAAGAGTTGCTATTTCCTTTCCATGAAGTCTTCCTTTAATATCAAACTTCACCCTTTTAACAGACCCAAAGGTGAGGTGATCAGAGTTTGAAATGCTTTACTTCAAAAAACATGATGGAAAACAAGCTTCCCATTTCTACCTGCATGCAAATCACTTGGTCTCCACCTTACTCCTGTATCTAGCATTCTACAACTATGTAGAGTTGTTTCCATGTCCATCTTGCTTTTGGTGGCCTCCTTACCAGTCACCAGAAAGCAAAGCATTCTGCACCTGTTTCTACCTACAAAATGGGAACCATAAGCATTACTGACTCCCTCCTTACCTGTCAAAGATTTAAGAAGATCACCTAGACGCTGTTCAAGAGCTTTGAGCTGCTTAGCAGTAGCATTAGATGAATAGCAGCTTCAATTTTTATCTTCTCTGGAAGTGATCCTTCTAATGCTGTCCAGAAGAACAGAGTACAAACAAATAAGACTGAAGCCAACAAAGGGACTGCAGTGTAGGATCTCACAACTGGGAATCCTATAATGCTATTTGTTGCCAAATAGGCTGAGAGAGGAAAGCTGATGAGCCTAAATCTAAAGTGAGGATTTTTCTGTGGTTGTGAAATACTCAAGTGATAATTATCAGTCTTTGAAATCTTACAGTAAAAAAAACATTTATTAAAAATAAACTATGATAACAATAAAAATTTTAAGTGTATATTCCCTATAATTCAGCCATTTTATGTCTTGCTACCTGTAACAGACACTGCAAAGGAATATAAAAGAATGGTAAATGCAACATCATTCATAGTGGCAGAAAATTGGACACAAATGTGTGTCCACTCATTTAAATGTCCAAAAATAGAGACTGGATAAATTACAATATACCCATACTATAGAATACTATGAAGTTGTTAAAAAGAATGAAGTAGCACTACTAATTTAAAAAAAAAAACTCCTAAGACAGACTCAAGAGTGTGTGTGTCAGGGGGGAAACAGTTGCAAAACATAGGTATGACATTTTATGAAAAAATAAATATCAGCAACTAAAGCTACATATTACCATGGATACATATTTATGGAAAGCATTAAAAAGGTCTGAAGAAAATACAACTGGATAACCTTCTGCAAGGTGCTCTGGGATTGTGAGTAGTGGTCAAGAGGGACTTTTTAGCTTTATGTGGAAAGTTGTATGGTGGTTAATTTTATGTCAATTTGGCAAGACCATGGTGCCCAATCCTTTGGTCAAACACAGTCTAGATGTTTCAGTGAAGGTATTTTTTAGATGTGATTAACACTTAAATCAGACTTGGAGTACAGCAGATTACCCTCCATAGTGTGGGTAGGCCTCATCCAATCAATTGCAGGCCTTAAGAGCAAAGCCTGTTTCCCAAAGGAAAAGCAATTCTGCCTCAAGACTGTAACATAGAAACCCTGCCTGAGATTCCAGCCTGCAGATTTCAGAATCAAGACCACATCAGCTCTTCCCTGAATATCCAGCCTGCTGGACTGCTCTATAGATTTAAGACTTGCCAGTTCCTACATTCATATGAGCCAATTTCTTAAATCAGTCTCTCCCTAACCCTCTCTCTTTCTCTGTCTCTCTCTCTAAATATCTACTTCATTGTCTACAGATCTCTATATCTATATATCCATATATTTATATTTCCATATGTATATAGGTAGATATTTAAAGAGAGAGAGAGATCTCTTATTGTTTTTCTCAGAGAACCCTGACTATTAATAAAGGCTGTTTTTGTTTCTCCAGTAACAATATATTCATTTCTAATGTGTATAATATAAGATAAAAATAATTTTTAAAAGCAGTAAGTCCTGCCCCTGATCTGATCTGGTTGCTTATTCTTGACTTTAAAATTTTATAAAATGCTTCTTCATGTGTCTAATTTAAATTTTTTTTTAATATATTACAAACATGTTTAAAATTTTTTTATTGATTGAGAGAGAAAGAGGAAGAGAAGTAGGGAGGGCGGGAGAGAGAGAGAGAGAAACATCGATTGGTTGTTCTACTTATTTATGCATTCACTGGTTGCTTTGACCAGGGATCAAACCTGCAACCTTGGCATACTGGGATGATGCTCTAACCAGCTGAACTTCCAGGGCAGGGCTTGAACATTCTTATAAAACCTCTTGCTGACAGATGAAATGGTAATTGTAGAAAAAATTTACAATTCACTAAGGAAAATCTCCACTGAAATTTAATTTAATAACAGTGTTGTAGAAATATAAGCATATTTAATTTTAGTCATATATAAGGAATACTGAGAAATAGATACTGGATGAGTAAATAGTTTAGAAGTCTAAAAGTAGGAAGAAAAAGAGTCCAGGGAAATGAATTCAAGTGTATCCCTCTTTGTAGTCTTCCTAAGGAATAAAACACTAGGAATATAATGGAACCATGTGAGGACACCATTCCTTGTATAATAAGGCAGCTGACAACAAGAATCTTTCCCAACATAGAATTCAAATGAGCTAAACTTTCTCTCCTGACTTCTGTAAGAATATTTTCCAAATCTGTAACCAAACATTATAATTCCCTACATGGAGGCAAAGAGGAGAGAATAAACTACTTGAAGACAATTCAGAAAGCTACTTCTTCCTGCATTTCCATCACATTATTTTGGCAACATTAAATACTAAACAATTTGTAAAGTTTAAAAATCTGTATTTGTACATACTGTTTTATCTTCCCGAAAAAGCCATCCTGTTTGGGCACGTGTGAAAGAAATTGATTTGGTTGATAGAGTTGCAGAGTAAATATCACTACTCATTAAAATGTCAACCTCTTCTTCTGTTTCCATCTCTGATTCCTAAGGCGGGGGTAAAAGTTAAATATAAGAACCTAGGTTTTCAAAGGTTATTGGCATGACATATGAAAATAACAAAATGTTATGAATTTTTAAAAAGGAAACAATTCTAAAAAATGTGAAGTGCTACTTATTCTAAAAACAATTACAGAACTTTAAACTATATATATCTAAATAAGTTAGAATTATGACGAATTACGAATCTATAAATACAGGACACCTGAAATACTGTTGTTACAGATAATGTAATGGAAACAATACTAAATTACCCATTAGAGAAATATAGAGTATGTACAACAATTTTTTAATTACTTAAAGAATTAAGCTGACAGGCGTGAGACAAAATGCCCATATGAAGGTTTCATTTTCTTTCAACACAGAAGAATCTTACTTTAGTTCTTTTTAATCTAAAGACCCACCACTATCTTTCGAGCCTTTCTTTTTCAATAGTTCAAAGTGGAAGGGGAAAAAAGGTGGGGGCGTGGGGCTATACTTCTTGTAGAAAGAAAAGAAATCCATAAATATCAACCTCTAATTTCTAAACTTAATAAGTTGCCTTACTTCAGGTTTTATTCTCTGCATATTCTCCAGTGTTGGCACATAATAAGTGATCAATAATCATTTTTTAAGTGAGAAAAAAAAAAAAAAGCTTTGTGCTTGTTTCAAAATAGAAGTCTACATGATCAGGTACAGAAGGGTAAGTGAGCAGGTATAAGATGAAGTTCTAGTCTTTAATAGGCCAAGAGAGAACTCTGATACTTAGGATCAAAGAGTCTCAAGGGGAAAAAAAGGAGAAAAAACAAAAACAAAAATACCATAGAACCTAGAGAGTTGACTAGAGAATGAGAAGCGTCCACAAGTTTACAATAGCTAGAGGCTTTATTTCCCATACTTCCTTATTTCTATATTACCAAGAGGCCCATTTCTGTTCTTCACCACTGAACTTTCACCCAGCTGTAGACTACTTCTGGCATTCCAGGAAATGGAAACAATGGGAACAAAGAAATGAAGTGCTAAATAGCCTAGCATACCTGAAAAGTTGCAAAGAACTCAGTAATAGGGTATCTAAGATAGCAAAATAAGGAAAAGGCTGGAAAAGTAAGCAAAATTCAGGTCACAGAAGGAACCATGTCATGCTAAAGAATTTGGATTTCACTAAGTCGGAACAGGAAATTTTTTAAATGTCTTTAAAGGCAGGTTTACTTCCAGTCAAGATGGCGGCAGTACTCGCCTCCTCCCACAACCACATCAAAATTGCAACTAAACTACAGAATAACCATTCTTCAGAACTGCCTGAAATCGAGCTGAATGGAAGTCCTACAGCTATGAAATTAAAGAAGCAGCCATATCTAGACTGGTAGGAGGGGCAGAGGCACGGAAGGGCTAGTCCTACACTCACCTGTAGTGGAAAAAAATCAGGAGGACCCCAGCCGTTGTGGCGGTTGTCCCATGGACTGAGAGGTCCCAGTTAGATTCCCGGTCAGGGCACATGCCCAGGTTGCAAGCTCAATCCCCAGTAGAGGGCATGCAGGAGGCAGCTAATTGTTGTTTTTCTCTTATGTTTCTATCTATCTCTCCCTTCCTCTCTCTCTAAAAAAAACAATAAAAACATTTTTTTTTAAAATCAGGAGTGATATCTCAGCTGTGAAGGTCCTCCCTGAGGATTGAGGGGTGCCCATCCCACACCAGGCCCCCCAGCTCAGGGTTCCAGAGCCAGGAAGAGAAGTCCCCATAACTTCTGGCTGTAAAAACCAGCTGGAATGGAGGCTGAGGGAGGCTGAGACTGCTGGAGCCCCAGGCAGGTCCTCTTAAAGGGCCCGCACATGGACTCAGCTCACTTACTTAGACTCGCTCCCTCCAGGCTCCAACACAGGGGAGGCAGCTTGAAAGTCACCAGACAAACAGGGAAGAACTGAGTTATCGGGCATCAGAGTGAGAGCTGGAGAGGAAGCTTTCTCCTGGACAGACGTACTGGCAGAGGACATTGTTCCTTTGGTGAGCCCTTCCCCCATGGAACTGGCAGATGGGTGCCTTATCTGGGGCTCCAGCAACCTGGCTCACATTGTTTGGCCCACCCTGGCAACACCCTAAGACCCTGCCCCACCAAACTTTCAAGCCTACCCAAGCTGTTTCCAGTGGTTTTACCATAGGAATGGCCTGTCTTGGCTCCTCCTTCAGATCATCCTGAATTCTCTCAAACAAGCAGCATCTGGCCTCAGTGAGCCCCACACCTCTAAGAGGCCCCAGGCCCGGTACTAGAAGCAGCCAGTCTTGGTTGAGAGCTTGGCTTTGCCTAGGCACCTACAAGCCCAGCACAAGCAGCAGCCATCTGCAGATCGCATTGTAGCTTATGCCCGGTGGCCCCGGATATAAAAGAAGCAGTGGTTGACCTTGCCCCAGAGCCAGCACACCCAGTGGACAGGTTTAGACCCCATCGAAGCACCACCATGCAAACACCAACACAAGCAACACACTCATGGAGTGGACTCAGTGGGTACCAGAGCCCTGCTGAAGTAAGTCTTGCTCTGTGTGGTGGGCCCCTGCACAGCTGATCCTCCAAGGTAGTTAGAGGTCAGTCAGTGGTCAGTGGGCACAGCCAGTCCTTGCAGCTGATCAGCTTGAGTAAATCCCTCCCACTGACGTGCCAACACCAATCAAGACTCAATTACAACAGAAGGGTGGACAGTACACACAAGAGGTGCATCTTGAGGGCCCAGCTGGGGTGATCAAAGAGGCTATGCCACTGGACCCTACAGGACACCTACTACAATAGGCGACTCTACAAACCCTAGGAGACGTAGCAGCTCTACCTAATATATAGATACAAACACAGGAAGGCAGTCAAAATGAGAAGACAAAGAAACATGTCCCAAATGAAAGAACAGAACAAAACTCCAGGAAAAGCCCTGCCGGTTTGGCTCAGCGGTTAGAGCGTTGGCCCATGGACCAGAGAGTCCCGGGTTCAGTTCCCACTAAGGGCACGTACTTCAGTTGCAGTTTGTCCCCAGTACCGGTTGGGGCCACGTGGGTGGCAACCACTCGATGTGTCTCTCTCACATTGATGTTTCTCTCTGTCTCTTCCCCCTCTCTCCCTCCCACTCTGTCTAAAGAGAAATGCAAAAATGTCCTCGGGTGAGGATAAAAAAAAAAAAAAAAGAAAGAAAGAGAAAAAAAAAACTCTAGGAAAAGAACTAAACGAAATGGGGATAAGCAATCTGACAGATGCAGAGTTCAAAACACTGGTTATAAGGATGCTCAAGGAACTTAGTGAGGACCTCAAGAGCATAAAAAAGGAGCAGTCAGAAATAAAGGATGCACTAACTGAAATAAAGAATTATTTACAGGGACTCAATAGTAGAACAGGTGAAGCCAAGAAGCAAACCATTGATTTGGAATATAAGGAAGCAAAAAACACCCAATCAGAACAGCAAACAGAAAAAAGAATCCAAAAAAAATGAGGATAGTATAAAGAGCCTATGGGACAACTTCAAGTGTACCAACATTCACATCATAGGGGTGCGAGAAGGAGAAGAGAGAGAATAAGAAATTGAAAACCTATTTGAAAAGATAATGACAGAAAAATTCCCTAACTTGGTGAAGGAAACAGACATTTAAGTCCAAGAAGCACAGAGAATCCCAAACAAGATGAACCCAAAGAGGCCCACACCAAAACATATCATAATTAAAACACAAAAGATTAAAGACAAAGAATCTTAAAAGCAGCAAGAGAAAAGCATTTAGTTGCCTGCAAGGGAGCTCCCATAACTGTCAGCTGATTTCTCAAAAGAAACTTGCAGGCCAGAAGGGAGTGGCAAGAAATATTCAAAGTGATGAAAAAGCAAGGACCTACACCCAAGATTACTCTATCCTGCAAAGTCATCATTTAGAATGATGGACATATCAAGAGTTTCCCAGACAAGAAAAAGCTAAAGGAGTTCATCACCACCAAACCAGTATTATATGAAATGTTGAAAAGTCTTCTTGAAGAAGAAGATCAAACATATGAACAATAAAATGGCAATATATACACAGCTATCAACAACTGAATCTACAAATCAGATAAACAAGCAGAACAGAAAAAGACTCACAGATACAGAGAACTTTTTGTTGGCTGCCAGATGGAAGGGGGATTAGGGGAATGGGTGAAAAAGATGAAGGGATTAAGAAGTACAAATTGGTTATTAAACTGAAAAATCTCAAAGGGAAGGGGATGGGGGTTGCAGGAAGAGATAAATCAAAGAACTTATATGCATATATGCATAACCAATGGACAGACAACAGTGTGGGGAAGGCAGGAAGGGGGTGGGAGTGGGGAGGAGGGGGTCAATGGGGTAAATAAAGGGGGACATCTGTAATACTTTCAACAATAAAGATAAGTTTAAAATAAATTAATTAATTAATAAAGGTAGGTTTCATGAATTTGTTTTCAATGGTCAATCTATCTCCAGTATGTGAGATAATTTAGAAACAAACAAGATGGGGGCCAGAAAGATCATTTATGAGACTTGTGATAATCTAGTTGAAAGATAATGAATATCTAAATTAAGACATTAACAGTATGAATAAAAAAAGGGATACTTATAAGACAGAAGGAGACAGAAATTACAACACATGATCTCTAATTAGAAAACATGGACAGGATTCCAAAATGGCGGCAGAGTGAATGGAAGCTACACAGACCATCTCCCAGGACCAAACTGGAAATACAACTAAAATAAAGACAAATCGTCGGGAAAGAGCAACAGAAAAGCAGCTTGTAAGGACCATACAACCAGGGACACTGAATTGATCCAGGTAGGATTGCAGAGGCGCAAGAGGGGGGCTGGGAGCCCACGGACAGCAGCAGTCTTAGCTGTGAGCACCGCCCTCAAGGTGAAAGCCCAAGCTGGCTCCACAGCGCAGAGGGCCGGAGCAGAGTGCTAAAATAGCCACAGCCACTCACCTTGGGCTCCAGCAGAGGGAGAGCGGACTGGACTGGAACTGTGTGGGGACACTCGGGATTTGGAGGGTGCTCAGACCTGTTGCTGAGTTGCGGCCACGCAGGACGGTGGCCATCTTACTCCTTCCCAGTGCTCTGGGGAGAGGCAGCAGCCCCTCCCTCGGAGATCCAGCCACACCCAGATGGGCAATTGAAATGCAAATTGAGGCTCATTAACTACCAGCATCTGCCCTACACTTGGTAAATCCTCTCACACTGAACACCTGAGGGAGGTTTTCATTCAACTGAGAACCCAAGGCTCTTCAAATAACCGGGACTAATAGCCTCTAGGCAAAAAGCTAGAGGATAACTGAACCTTTTCTGGGCTTGTAAATCCACCCAGGAAAGTAAGACTTGACAGTGGTGTATAACGTGGGTCCTCCCACGCTCATCCAAACCCAGTAGAGGGAGCCACAAACAGCAGAACACCAACATCCACAGGGAAAATTTGGCAGGTTCCAAAACCCACTGAGATAGCAAAAATGGTGAAACAAAGAAACAGATGCCAAATGAAAGAACAAGAGACCTCCACCGAAGATGAGATAAATGAAATGGAGTTAAGCAAGTTACCAGAACTAGAATTCAGAGCCATGATCTTGAGGAAGCTCAACAGCATGTGTAAGGACATCAACACCATGAGCAAAGACATAGAAATATTCAAAATCAAACAATTGGAAATGAAGAATGACATAGCAGAAATGAAGAACACATTGGAAGGACTAAACAGCAGAGTAGAAGAAGCTGAGGACTGATCAGTGAATTAGAAGACATGGTAGAAAAAAATCAACCAATCAGAAAACCAAAAGGAAAAAACAATGAAAAAACAGGAAGACAGCTTAAGAGAACTGTGGGACAACTGAAAACGTAATAATATTCGCATCATAGGAGTCCACGAAGAAGAAGAAAATGAGAAAGGGCTAGAGAATATATTTGAAGAAATAGTGACAGAAAATTTCCCTAATTTGGTGAAGGAAGAAGGCATTCAAGTTCAAGAAGCACAGAGAGTCCCAAGTAAGAAGATCCCAAACAGGCCCACACCAAGACACATAGTAATTAAAAGGCCAAAAATTAAAGACAAAGAGAAAATCCTAAAGGCAGCAAGAGATAACCAAAAGGTTACCTACAAAGGAACCCACATAAGACTATCAGCTGACTTCTCAATAGAAACACTACAGGCCAGAAGGGAATGGCATGAAATAATCAAGGTCATGAAAAACAAGGATCTGAACCCAAGACTACCCAGCAAGGCTATCATTCAAAATAGAAGGTCAAATAAAGAGCTTCCCAGACAAAAAAAGGCTAAGGAAATACATTAGCACCAAAGCAGCACTGCAAGAAATGTTATAAGGACTGCTGTAATTAGTAGAAGAAATAGAAAGGAAAACAGAACCACCCTAAACAAAAATGGCAATAAATAAGTTCATGTCAATAATCACCTTAAATGTAAATGGACTGAACGCCCCCATCAAAAGACACAGAGTAGCAGATTGGATAAGAAAGCATGACCCATATTTATGTTGTTTATAAGAGACCCACCTCACAAAACAAAAGACTCACATAGGCTGAAAGTGAAGGGATGGAAAAAAAATCTCCCAAGCAAACAGACAGGAAAAAAAAGCTGGGGTAGCAATACTCATATCTGATAAAATAGATTTCAAAATGAAGGCCATAACTACAGACAAAGAAGGTCACTACATAATATTGAAAGGATCTATCCAACAGGAAGATATAACATTGGTAAACATATATGCACCCAATATAGGAGCACCAAAATACATTAAAAATCGTCTGGAGGACTTCAAAGGAGAAATCAACAGCAATACAATCATAGCAGGGGACTTCAACACCCTGCTGACATCACTGGATAGATCCTCTAGACAAATAATTAACAAGGAAACAGAGACTCTAAATGAAGCACTAGACCAAATGGATTTAATAGATACTTACAGAGAATTACACCCCAAAACTACAAAATTCACATTCTTCTCAAGTGCACATGGGACATTCTCAAAGATAGACCACATGTTAGGACACAAACGAAGTCTCTACAAATTCAAGAAGATTGAAATCATATCAAGCATCTTCTCATATCACAATGGCATGAAACTAGAAATCAATTGCAACAAGAACGTGCAAAGACATTTGAATACATGGAGGCTAAATAGCATGTTATTAAACAATGAATGGGTTACCGAGGAGATCAAGGAAGAAATTAAAAACTTCCTGGACATGAATGAAAATGAACACACAACAACACAAAATCTATGGGATGCAGCAAAAGCAGTTCTGAGAGGGAAGTTCATAGCACTACAGGCCTACTTAAAGAAACAGGAAAAATTTCTAATAGACTTACTAACCTCACAACTTAAAGAACTAGAAAGCAAACAAAAAGAAAACCCCAGAGCAAGTAGAAGGAAGGAAATAGTAAAGATCAGAGCAGAAATAAATGACATAGAGACCAGAAAAACAATTCAAAGGATCAATGAAAGAAAGGGCTGATTTTTTGAAAAGATAAACAAGATTGATGGACCCTTAGCTAGACTCACCAAGAAACAAAGAGAGAGAACCCAAATACACAACCTCAGAAACGAAAGAGGAGAAGTAACAATTGACACCACAGAAATACAAAGGATCATTAACAACTACTATGAACAGTTATATGGCAACAAATTCGACAATCTAAGCAAAATGGACACATTTCTAGAAACACATAGTCTCCCAAAACTGGACCGGGAAGAGATAGAAAACTTGAACAGGCCAATAACAACGAAGGAAATTGAAGATGTAATCAAGACCCTCCCAGCAAACAAAAGCCCAGGCCCTGACGGCTTCACGGGGGAGTTTTACCGAACATTCAAAGAACTAACACCCATTATCCTCAAACTATTCCTAAAAATTCAAGAAGAAGGAAGACTTCCAAACTCATTTTATGAGGCCATCATAATTCGAATTCCAAAACCAGAAAAAGACACTACAAAGAAAGAAAACTACAGGCCAATATCCCTGATGAACACAGATGCCAAAATCCTAAACAAAATACTAGCAAATCGGATCCAGCAATACATCAAAAAAATTATTCACCATGACCAAGTGGGATTCATCCCAGGGATGCAAGGCTGGTTCAATATTCGCAAATCAATAAATGTGATACACCACATAAACAAAATGAAAGATAAAAACCACATGATCATATCAATAGACGCTGAAAAAGCATTCGACAAAATACAGCACCCATTTCTGATAATAACGCTCAACAATTTGGGAATAGAGGGATCATATCTTGATATAATAAAGGCCATATATGAAAGACCTACAGCCAACATCATACTCAATGGACAAAAACTAAAAACATTTCCCTTAAGAACAGGAACAAGACAGGGATGCTCACTTTTGCCACTCTTATTTAACATAGTACGGGAAGTCTTAACCACAGCAATCAGTGAAGATTTTCTTCCACAGTGAAGAAAAAATAAAAGGAATCCAAATTGGAAAGGAGGAAGTGAAACTGTCATTATTCGCAGATGACATGATATTATACATAGAAAACCCTAAAGACTCCATCAAAAATCTACTAGACCTAATAAATGAATTTGGCAAAGTAGCAGGATACAAAATTAACGTCAAGAAATCGACGGCATTCTTATACACCAATGATGAACTCACAGAAAGAGAAACTAAAAAAACAATCCCATTTACCATCGCGGCAAAAACATTAAGATACCTAGGAATAAACTTAACCAAAGAAGTAAAGGATCTATTTGCAGAAAACTACAGAACATTGAAAAAAGAAATAGAGGAAGATATAAAAAAGTGGAAGCATATACCTTGTTCATGGATTGGAAGAATTAACATCA
The DNA here is from genome assembly GCA_030848825.1 of Tadarida brasiliensis. Taxonomy (NCBI): domain Eukaryota; kingdom Metazoa; phylum Chordata; class Mammalia; order Chiroptera; family Molossidae; genus Tadarida; species Tadarida brasiliensis. Next base: position 53,508,050 of record CM061264.1, read on the forward strand.
TTAAAATGTCCATATTACCCAAAGCAATCTATAGATTCAATGCAATCCCCATCAAAATACCAGTGACCTATTTCACAGAACTAGAACAAATATTTCAAAAGTTCATATGGAACCAAAAAAGACCCCGAATAGCCACAGCAATCTTGAAAAAGAAGGACAAAGTAGGTGGGATCACAATACCAGATATCAGCTTATACTACAAAGCTACTATAATCAAAACATCCTTGTACTGGCACAAGAACAGGCATATAGATCAGTGGAACAGAACAGAGAATCTGGAAATTGACCCAAGACATTATGCTCAATTAATATTTGACAAAGGTGGCAAGAGCATACAATGGAGCAAAGACAGCCTTTTTAATAAATAGTGTTGGGAAAATTGGACAGCTACATGCAAAAAAATGAAACTAGACCATCAACTTACACCATACACAAGAATAAACTCAAAATGGGTAATACTTAAATGTGACTCGTGAATCCATAAAAATCCTAGAAGAAAATGTAGGCAACAAAATTTCAGATATTATAGGCAGCAGAATCTTCACTGATATATCACCTAAGGCAACAGAAACAAAGGAAAAAATGAACACATGGGACTACATCAAACTCAAAAGTTTCTGCACAGCAAAAGAAACAACCATCAAAATGGAAAGGGAACCCACTGTATGGGAGAGCATAATTGCCAATGATACATCAGATAAGGGGTTAATCTCCAAAATATATAGAGTGCTCATACAACTCAATAAAAGGAAGACAAAGAACCCAATTAAAAAATGGGCAGAGGAACTAAATAGACACCTCTCCAGACAGGACATACAAATGGCTAAGAGACATATGAAGAAATGCTCAACATCACTAATCATCAGAGAGATGCAAATTAAAACAACAATGAGGTATCACCTCACACCTGTCAGAATGGCCGCCATCAACAAATCATCAAACAAGTGTTGGCGAGGATGTGGAGAAAAGGGGACTCTAGTACACTGCTGGTGGGAATGCAGACTGGTACAGCCACTGTGGAAAACACTATGGTGTTACCTCAAAATATTAAAAATTGAACTGCCATTTGACCCAGTGATCCCACTTCTAGGAATATACCCTAAGAAGCCTGAAACACCAATCAGAAAGAATACATGTACCCCCATGTTCATAGCAGCACTATTTACAATAGCTAAGATCTGGAAACAGCCCAAGTGTCCATCAGTGGATGAATGGATAAAAAAGCTGTGGCACATATACACAATGGAGTACTATGCAGCTGTAAGAAAGAAAGATCTCTTATCCTTTGAGACAACATGGAGGGACCTCGAGAGTATTAGCCTAAGCGAAACAAGCCAAGCAGAGAAAGACAAATATCACATGATCTCACTCATTTGTGGAATATAGTAAACATAAGTCTGGGGAACAGGGTAGACCCAGAGATGTGAAAGTAGGGTACAGACTGACAACCCTCAGAAGAGAGGGTGGGGGGGGGAGATAAACCACAGAACTTATACACATATATGCATAACTGATGGACATGAACAACAAAGCTGGGGACGGGGTGGGGGAGATGGGGAGGAGGGTGTCAATGGGGAAAAAAGGAGAAACATCTGTAAAAAAATTAATTAATTAAAAAAAAAAAAGAAAGAAAGAAAACATGGAGTACAAGAAAAGATGTCAAAAACAACTCCCAGTTTTCTGGCTGAATAGAGAATGATGTCATTCACCAAAAGAACGAAAATGGAAGAAACAGCAGGTTTTGGGGGGAAATAATGAGTTTATCTTTAGAGAAGCTAAATTTTCAAGTTATCTGGGAGACATACATGATATCCCATTAGGCATCTGAATAGACAGGTCTCCACTCAGAAGATTAATCTGGATACAAATAAGTACTTTGTGAATCATCAACCTATAGGAGGTAGGCAGAGCTGTGGAAATAGAAGAGATTATTCTGCCAGTCTGTAAAAATGAGAACCCCATCAAAGGCAAAATCAAAATTCAAGAGGTGAGTAGAGAAAAGGGAACAGGGAAAGGAGAACAGGATGGAGAGAGGGGAAAAGAACACCTGACCAAGGTGAAATCACAAAGAAATGAACATTTTAAGAACTGAGTTATCAATAATAGTAAATACTTCTAAGAAGTCTAATAAAGAGAGGGTTGAAACAAGTGCACTGATTTTAGCAATGGACTCAAAAGAGCATCATCCAAAACCTCAAACCTATTTCCTTTTCCAAAAGCTCCAATTCTATCAGTGGAACCACCGTCATACCACTCTTCAAAACAAAATCACTACACTCACCCTTAAATCTTTCCAATTCTTAATTCACTCACTCTATTACAAAGTCCTTTTATTTCTTTCTTGGAAATGTAAGTCATAATTTCTCTTTCTTAATTATTCACTACACCACCCTAGTCAAGAACCTCATCTCCTCGCAACTATATAACCATACAAACTTCTCCCATAATTTTCCTGCCTCCGATCTCTTCCTTTTCCAATTCATCTTGCACATCAGCTGTGTGATCTTGGAGATGTCATTTAACATCTATAAGGCTCAATTTTCTCATGTGTAAAATGAAGATAATAAAAGTATTTACTCTGACAGATTATTTTAAGAACTTAATGAGAAGTACTTTTAATTAAGTACTTAAATAATTCCAATATGCTGGCAATTAATGTATAATACTAATATGACAGTAATAGATATATACTATTAATATAGTACCACTATCCAAAGCACCTAGCAGTGTCTAGGTCCTTGATGAATGTTTAAGAAAGGAAGAGAGGGAAGGAGGGAAAGTGGAAGAAAAACTAAGATTAATTCACTTAAATTACTTTTGGATCATACCAATACCTTGTTTAAGAATCTGACTCTTTTACCAAATACAACAATTCCTAAATTATCTTTCCGGCTTTTAAGGCCTCCACTGTACTCAGATCTCTTTTCTATTTCCCCAAAAGACCATTCTTATTCCCACTTCCCTGACTTTACTCACCCTGTGTGCTCCACAATGACTACTTTCTCTTCTTCCAATCTAAATCTTCATTGTTCAGTGCCAGTTAGGAAACTACTTTTCAATAGTACACATACAAGGTAACTAAGGTCTCATCAACAGATATGGTAGTAGGAAGGTCTAATCTAAGAGATGTTGAGAAAGGAACCATAAGATGTGGTGAATGACAATATGGAGAAATGAAGTGGTGAAAAATTAAAACAATAGTGACAAAACAAAATGCTGACTAAGAAAATTTTGTAGGCCTATCAACGATACAGAGATACTAGAAAAGCTCTGTCTCTAAGAGCAGGGAAAGGGACATTCAGGGAACAAAAAATGAGGATCTTGGTGCATATAGTTTTCAATGATGGCTGTGGAGGCAATACCAACATGGATTTCTGATGTGACAGAAGGAAGGTAATTTTGTACTCTAAGAAGGAAAAGATAAGAAAAAAGAAAGGCAGTCAAAGAGTGAGGAAAAGTAAGAGTACAGACAGAGAATCAAAATAAATTTTCATAATAAGGAGACAGAGATGGTCAGCAACATTTTAAAAGAAGCTAAGGTTGGAAGATAATAAATGGTGAAAGGGCCAGCACAGGATCAACAAATGAGAACTAAGAGGAAATGGAGTTCATTTAACAGCAGATCATCAGTGAATTATGAGCAAACAGACTCAATGAATTGGTCAAGATGAAAACCAGATGATCATCTTTTTTTTAAAGCGAGTAGTAAGAAAATGAAAGCTTTAAGACTGAACCATCCCAATTATACCTTATGCCTTTTAAAACAATTACACTGAAGCTTGGTTGCATACAAAGATATTTTTTAAAAACCATTTAGAGGAATGCTCACCTCATGGTGTATTCGCTGATAAACTTTTTGTTCATTGTCTAATACTACAAAAGATTCAGAGGGTGCTGCATCCCCATTGAAAATGAAGCTTAAATCCCCTCGTTGGCACTTCATGTCAGTAAAGTCTATGAGAGTAGTGTCAAGCCTGTGAAAGATGAGTAGATGAGAAATTCTGACAAATAAATTTCAATAAAACTCCATAATATTAAACAAACTTTGTTCCTTCTAAACTCAAACCAAGATGCTAATACCATATTTCAAAATCAAATTTAGAGATAAGAGCTAAATTTAAAATATCTTATTAAAAATTTTTAAAAAATATATTCCATTTTACCTATATTTCATTTTTCTAAATATATACTTCATTAAAGGAGTGTTTCCCCATTGTTGAAGTACTGTACCCTTGTTCCCTACCACTTCCCTTACTGTAGCTATTCCATAAAAGTTACATCTGGGAAGGACAGAAACAGAAAGCAGACCTGTCTAACATTCTTTGATTCCTTTAAGACCATGATACTGGCTCATTGGAGCATTTAAGAGGGGTAAAGCAATAGATGTACCACATTCTTGGCCTTATGCTCTATATTTATGCCTTATGCCTAAACATCAGGTACCAAAATTTGCTTCATCCTTCCACTTGGTAACCGATTTAACTTCAAATTCTTAGCCTTCTGTTTGATTTCTCAGATTCAATTAGCATTCTCTTTTCCAACATCTCCACTGCCTGAAAATGTTATGGATTATTCTTGTGTCGAAAGCTCATAGATTCACGCTTGTGTGTTTATTGTGCTCTTTGGTAACCAAGACCCGGTATGGTCTATCCCAATGAGTTTGTTTCAAATAAATTCCACAAATCACTACTTGCTGAAATTACGGAAAATACTGGAATGGAAAAGTCCCAAATACCCTGAAGTCCTTCAATCTTTGAAGGCTTTGTAGAAGATCACATCAGGACCTCTCTGACTGGCTGCTCAAAACATAGTCCTTAATCTAAGAAATGGGTTGACACATCTCTTACAAGCTGCTGATCATGCCCAAAGAAACACCTTTAAGCCTTTGTGAGAGATCCAATCTGGCTACTGAGTTTCTAATGCAATTACAAGAATTCATTACTTTGCATGCTTTTCAGTTTTCACCCTGGACAATGCAAAGTGAGTGGGCATTCCTGGTGTCCCTACACAGAAAAAGCTGAGAAATGGAACATATCTGACATACTGCATCAAAAGAATAATTAAGGTTACATCACCAAAACTAGTTACTTTTAAAAATGAAAATGACACTATTAATAATTTTACCAGGACAACAGGGATGAACCAGACCAAATAGGGAAGTCTAATTACCCTGTGTGCAAGGAGCTCTTTTCTGAGCCACATAAAATATACATATCCTTCAAAATAAAATCAAGAAGCACTAAAAAAGGCAAGTCACCAACTCCTGCAGGGGTGAACCCTGTCTACCGCTTTATAGCTGAATTCTAGCTCCTGGTCTACTACCAGCGGCCTGCTATTGTACTACTAGTGCCTGTACTACTAAACATGTCCTGTCATTGCCTGTACATGTGGCATGAGAAAAAATAATACCAGTAAAAGGAGCTTATCCCCTACCTTTATAAGGTGTGGACTACTGAGAGTATCAAAAAGATACAGATCAGCCCTGGCCAGTGTGGCTCAGCTGGTTGGGGGCGTCACCCCATGCACCAAAAGGTTGCTGGTTTGATTCCGAGTCAGGGCACATGCCTGGGTTACAGGCTCAATCCACAGTGAGGAGTGTACAGGAGGCAGCCAAGTGATAGATGTTTAGCTCTCACATTGATGTTTCTCTCTCTCTCTCTCTCCCTTCTCCCTTCCTCCTTCTCTAAAAATCAATAAAAATATTTTTTTTAAAAAGAAGAAAGAAACAGATCATTTTATGTAAGTGCCCTATTTGGACTTCAAGCTTCAGCTACCAGGGAATTCTATACCCGATATTAAAAAAAGGTGTGGGGGGGGGCAAAACAGTCTCTGCCTCCATTCTATTCTTGCCCATCCTGAAGGGGTAAAGGTGAAAATAGTAAGAAAAGAGATACAAAGAGAGACAAAGACAGACTGACATGGTGACACTTGAGCTCCTAGATGTAGTCACACCTAAAATCAGTCACAATTTTTATTTCATCTGTGTTTTTATAATTTCCAATTGAAATAAGAATATCTAATACATCTGCAATATCCCTGACATATTAGATTGCCTGGTAAATATCACACATGCCTCATAATGATAAAATTTGTCATAATGGTATTTTAATGTAGTAATTTCTTGCCTTTAAGCCTATGAACCTAAATATTTTTAATTTTTGCCATGTAATGGCTATGAAGAACCAAAAATTATTCATACAAATGCAAAGATTTAAATAGAAAATACTTTTTGAGATAAAAACTTGAAAAATGCCAAATTACACTGAAAAAAGAAATAGAGCCTTCTCTTGAAACAGGAAAAGACTGCCCTGGCTGGTTTGGCTCAGCAGTTAGAGCGTCGGCCTGCAGACCAGAGAGTCCCGGGTTCGGTTCCCGCTAAGGGCATGTACCTCGGTTGCAGTTTGTCCCCGGCCCCCACTGGGGCCGTGTGGGTGGCAACCAGTCAATGTGTGTCTCTCATATTGATGTTTCTCTCTCTCTTCCCCCTCTCTCCCTCCTGCTCTGTCTGAAGATAAATGCAAAAATGTCCTCAAGTGAGGGTAAAAAAAATAAAAATAAAAAAGGAAACAAACAGGAAAAGCCTGAAATGGGGCAAAGTTCACAATGAACTTTTCAGTCAGTGGGTACAGATCACCTCAAATTATTAAAATTGAGAGTGAAAATGTTTATTTAGTATTCCCAACAATAAAGTTGCTCACACTTTCCTATTTCTATTAAAGTATCAATCTCTCCTTGATACCAGAGAAGATATTTTACATGATCAGATGGCTGTCATGACATACAAGTAAACTTTAAAGATTTCTTTGAACATGCTTTAAAATTCAGCTTCATTTGAAGTGATGTTTTAAAAAGAACTATAATAGTCTCATGACATTTAAATTTGAAAGTTTTTATTTAATATTAACAGATTTTTTAAAAGTCGATTCTTATCATATATGCAAAAAACCTTTACCAAATACCCTAAAACCCAACCTCTGCATCAATGTGGTAAACTATGGTAATGAGAGGTAATGAGAGCTGTCACATTTCTCCTTTGTCCCTGCCTGCTAGTAAGTCCTAGGCCTGAGTGTTTTGCTACATTACAGTAGCTGCCCCTCAACCTACATTCTAAAATACCATGATTTTCCCTCAGGCTCTTATTCTCATGTCTCTATTTTAACCATTTTGTCATTTTATTTATTATTTGTATTTATTATATAATATTCATCATAAAATGTACTTCCAAAAGTCATAGTTAAATGTGAATCAATTTTTTAAAAGAGAAAGTTGCTCCTGTTTTCCTATTTCTAAAAATCAAATAAAACTAAGCTTTTTTATTTTTTTAAGTAGCACATGGAAGAAAATACTATTCTCCCAAATTATCTACCACCTTTGGCAAGCATCTTTATTAAACATTTTTTAATTGATGAATAATTTTTTGATGAATCCATAATATATTGCTAACAACGGACTGCTGAATTAAATCTACATCATTATCAAATCCCTTCCTAGCTTCTCTTCTATATTCTTCTGTGTTTTCCAAGGTTTCTATAATTAGCATGAATTTAATGTGCATGAGCACTATCATAATTAGAAACAACTGAGGTGTTTTAAAAACAAAAACCCAGAAAATTCTACTTTAACCAAATTCTACTGCTTGAGAATTACCCTAGAACTTACTTCCAGTTAAAGATTATCTCTTCACTAGAATTCAACATATAACATAATGAATTTTATGAAGAGTTGATTTTTTTTTTTTAATCCTCACCCAAGGATATTCTTGCATTCATCTTCAGATAGAGTGGGAGGGAGAGAGGGAGGAAGAGAGAGAGAGAGAAACATCGATGTGAGAGACACATCGACTGGCTGCCACCCACACGACCCCAACCAGGGCCAGGGACAAACCGCAACCGAGGTACGTGCCCTTAGCGGGAACCGAACCCAGGACTCTCTGGTCCACGGGCCGACGCTCTAACCATTGAGCCAAACCAGACAGGGCAAGAGTTGATTTTTAGATTTTCTTCCTTGTGACATGGTGAGAACTGACAGAAAGTCAGAGGGCCTGGCTTAGCTATTAATTTACAATATGCTCCTGTAACAATTACTTCAACTCTTTGAACTTTCTCATCTATAAAACAATTTATATGAAATAATATTTTAAGACATTTCCAGTTATAGACCCCTATATATCAAAATTAATATTCTAGATATGTATAGATACATATATACATACATATATATGTGTGTGTATATATGTGTGTGTATATATATATATATATATATATATATATAAAAATAAGTTGGCATATTCACTAGCATTATATATAGCTTCCATATACTTAATTTATAAATATACCTATATTGGAATAATGAAAGTAAAATTCTGAAATGAACAAAATAAATAGATTTCCCGTAAGATCCAATCATTAATCTTAGTTTTAAAAGAATACAGAAGAAAATTAAAATTACCCTTAAAGAGTACACTAGAACAGACAAATGACTGAACAGATGAATGGGTTCATGGATAGGTAGATAGGGAAGAGAAGGGTGCAAGAGTGATGAGGACAAAAGGACAAGAGTTAGGTCTTCCTTATGTGTCCCTTATTCCTTAAAAAGCCAGGATCAGGGAGATGACCATCTTAAATCTTCTTAGTATTACATCATGTTCTTCACTCTGTTTGCCTTCTAGATACTCTGTAGTTGAATAAGAATAATACCTTTGTTTTAGTCGAGAGTTTATGCCTTTGGTTATCTTTAGTATGTCTCAAATGAGATAAAATATTGTGAATATATTACAGCATGTTTAAGTTCTAATATACTACATCCAAATGTAAGCTATAGGGGAAAAAAAAAAAAGCTTTCTCTAAATCTCAAGTATCTGTTACTCAGGAAAAGAAAATCAAATCACCTTACCTGATATTGATACCTTGTTTGTATATCTTACATGCATCAGAAGGCAGAATTCGGGAAAGTAAAGGCACTGTATTTTTTAAAAAGAAAAGGTAAAAATTAATTAGAAGAGTAATGTAAACATTTTATGAATTCACAAAAATTATAATAATTTCCTTTAAAATAGTATTTTCCCACTTAAAATAACATATAAAGCAATTTTGAGCAACTTCAAGTATTTATTATTTAACTGTATTTTCTGTATAGTTCACCACATTCCATATCACCGCTACTGCCCACCCACCAACAACACAGTAACAGAGTTGATATAATGTTACTCGTGGTACATATTGTAGGACATTACTATAGATGAGAAAACTATGTTTTATGGTAACTAAACCCTCCTGAATGGGTAACTAGATGAACTTGAATTCTATCTGATCCTTTAAATATAATGTGATTAAATAGTAGAAAGTGATGTGTATAACAGAAAAAGACATTTCTAAAGCTAAATAATTGAATTTGAGTTTGAATCCCAAATATGTGATCTTGGTTACTTAGGCACACTGTACCTGTTTTAAAATCTATAAAATGGAATCATACTATTACCTGTAGATGTCTGTCTACATTCCAGTGTTGCTCACATTCATATCACAGCTATCTTTTGATCGTTTTTTATTATTATCGGCTATATTTTGGAATGCGAATTATTCTATGGATGGATAAATCTGCATAAGCTACCACATACCAAAAAAGAAAAAAATGTGAAGCTCGAAATTCCTGAAAGATCATATCAGACGTATATGTGAATGTGTGTGTGTGTGTGTGTGTGTGTGTGTATGTGTGTGTAAGATATATACAGGTATATTTTTTTAAATTCAGTGTTTAAAATGGGTAATAAATCAACCTCAGTTAGAAAGAAACAAAAACTTCAGAGAAAATTAAATACTAGTTTTTTAGTTAACTTTTTCAGAAGCATCAATATTTTCTACTTAACACTAAAGGTACACTTAATATATATCAATGTCTTTTTAAAATCATGAGAGGTTAGCCCTAGCCGGTTTGGATCAGCGGTTAGAGTGTTGGCCAACGGACTAAAGAGTTTCGGGTTTGATTCTGGTCAAGGGTATGTACTTAGGTTGCCATTTGGTCCCTGGCCCTGGTCCGGTCGTGTGGGAGGCAATCAATCAATGTTTCTCTCTCTCTCTCTCTCTCTCTCTCTCTCTCTCTCTCTCTCTCTAACCCCCCCTTCCCTTCCTCCCTCCCATTCTATCTGAAGATAAATGGAAAAATATCCTCGGGTGAGGATTTAAAGAAAAAAATTATGAGAGGTGATTTAATCCAAAATGATTTCCAGCAATGAAGACAGTTTTTGACATTTTATTATATAAAAATAAGAAAAGTCTACTACCCAAAGAGAATGGAATACCAACTAAGAGTTACCCTAGTAAAAAAAAAAAAAAAATAGAGAAAAAATTGCCCTGGCCAGTGTGGTGCAGTGGTTAGAGCGGTTAGAGCACTGGCCCACACACAGACACATGTGGGAGGCAACCAATATCGATGTGTCTCTCTCACATCAATGTCTCTCTCTCTCTCTCTCCCCCCGCCACTCCCCTCTCCCTTCCATTCTTTCTAAAAATCAATGGAAAAAAAAATCCTTGGGTGGGGATTAACAACAACAACAAAAATACATATATATATATATATATATATATATATATATACACACATACATATACACACACACACACACACACACATATATACACACATATATATATATGAATGAAATCACTTTCTTATATGAAACAATAGAAGTTGATAAGAGCAATAATAGCATAAATTTATGTAAATGGTCAAAGGTCTTCTCTCATGCTCATAAACTGAGATCCAGTCTTCCTGTCCTCAAGTATTTGATGTAGCATGAACAAGATGATTAGACAAAGATAGCACTCTAAATTCATTTAACTTAATTTATTACACCTTTTGAAGTAGTATGGTAACCTACAAAAATAAAATTTAGAATCATATCCCAATACCCACTGATCAAAAAAATTAGAAAAGGAATGCAAAGAGAAAATAAGAAGCTTAAAAGTAATTTTTCATAAACACAATTTCAAAAATTATTTCACAAATAAATCCCAAGAAAATAATCTAATGCAGCAAATAAGAAAGTCACTTAAAATAAAACAAGGGGATGCCCTGGATGGCGTGGCTCCGTGGTTAGAGCGTTGCCCAGCACACGGAAGGGTCTCCCGGTTTGATTCTGGGTCAAGGGCACGTACCTGGGTTGCAGGTTTGAACCCCAGCCCCTGGTGGGGGGAGGCAGGGAGGGAGGCAACCAATCAATGTGTCTCTCTTACATCAATGTTTCTCTCTCCCTCCCCTCCTCCCTCCCTTCCACTCTCTCTAAAAATCAATGGAAAGAATATATATCCTTGGATGAGGATTAAATAAATAAAACAAGGAGAATGATGGAATATACTTGTAGTGATTGAAAATGTTTCTGAAGAGCATTTAAAGATGCTAACTATGTTTATGTAAAATTTTAAAATCAGGATATAAAAAAAGAAGTAGGGATTTGGGAGATTGAGAAAAAAAACGTGAAGAAAAAGGGAACAGTATCAAGTAAAAAAGATTTAATGAATTAAAAGAATGCTATTGTTCATGTATTAGTTTTAGCAAAAAAAAATTTAATGTAAAAGTTTAATCTTAGAAAAAACCAGGTTATTTTGGTGAACATTAAATTTGAAATTAAGACTTATAAATGATCATCACAGCCTTATATGAGCATCAGTATCCAAAATATTTCTGTATTTTGTTTATATTAAATAATATTGAGAAAATCCTGGTCCACAAAGATATGTAATTGCAAATGGTAGCTGTGTTCTTTGAACTGCTCTTCCATTAGGCAGATTCAAAAACTTGAGCTTTGGCTGGTTTGGTTCAGCGGTTAGAGCGTGGGCCTGCAGACCAGAGAGTCCCAGGTTCAGTTCCCGCTAAGGGCATGTATCTCAGTCACAGTTTGACCCCGGCCCCGTTGGGGTCGTGTGGGTGGCAACCAGTCAATGTTTCTCTCTCTCTCTTCCTTCCTCTCTCCCTCCCACTCTATCTGAAGAGAAATGCAAAAATGTCCTTGGGTGAGGATAAAAAAAACAACAACAACAAAAAAACCTTGAAACAGGAGTAATGGAAAATGTTTATTGGAAAAAAATAATAAAGTGGGAAACATGGAGATTTGGATGACATAGAATGGCAGAATATTGATAATTGTTGAAGCTGGGTGATAAGTATGGAGTTGTTTATTATTCTGTTGTTTATTTTTTGTCTGTTTCAAAGTGTCCATAATAAAATATTTTAAAAATTTGTTCACAAAAATAAAAATAAATAAAAAATAAATAAAAGAATGCTATTAATGTACTTTTTAAAAAATCAATACCATTTCCTTTCTCTTTTTTTTTTAATGTTTTTAATGGATTTTTTAGAGAGAGATAGAAACATCTATGTGATACAGAAACATCGACTGGCTGCCTCCTGCACACCTCCCAATGGGGATCGAGCCCAAAACCTGGGCATGTGCCCTGACCAGGAATCGAACCAGCATCTCTCAGTTCATGAGAGGATGCTCGATCAATCCACTGAGCCACACTGGCCAGGCTATTAATGCATTCTAAAAATAGAGCAATTTACATTTTCCCAATTCTGTGATGAGTTTTTCATTTCCCATGTAAATTGAACAATTAAACTCTCTATATTTTAATATATCTCAGTATAATCTGAGAGTCTAATACAGTGTTCCAAAGGAAACACAATTCACTGAACTGAAAAATGAAGAGTCTGTATATTTAAATTTTGGTTTTGCCATCACTTACTCCCTAATTTTATTTTATTTTATTATTATTATTTTTTGTATCCTCACCCGAGGACATTTTTGCATTTATCTTCAGATACAGTGGAAGGGAGAGAGGGAGAAAGAGAGAGAGAGAAACATCGATGTGAGAGAGACACATCGACTGGTTGCCACCCACACAACCCCAACCGGGGCTGGAGACAAACTGCAACCAAGGTACGTGCCCTTGGTGGCAACCAAACCCAGATCTCTCCGGTCCACAGGCTGACGCTCTAACCACTGAGCCAAACTGGCCAGGGCACTCCCTAATTTTAATTAGCATTTCTAAGCTTAATGTTTTCTATCCATAATATACAAGTAACAATCCCAAATATATAGGGTGGAGTGGATAGTCTGTCAATTATGAAATAAAGAAATTTTAAAAATTATCACTTTTTCTGTTGAAATGTGCTATATGCTAAATTTGAAGTAGTGATTATTATACTATAAATTATTTAACACTTTACAATATATAATACAGGGCTTCCTTCAAAAACATGATTTCATTTCATTCACAGCAAAACAAAAATTTGCAATAGATGGGGCAATTATTATCCCCACTTTAACCAAGTCTGAGGCTTTTTAGCCAAACACTGAAAATAATAGTATTGAGAAAGAGTAGAGTGTGCATCTACCTGTAAATTAAACTTAACCCTGGGATCTCAATATTTCTTAGATTTCCCTTACTTCTGGGTTGCCACTTTTTTTTTAATTTTATTTTTTTATCCTTACCCGAGGACATTTTTCCATTTTTTGTTCAGATAGAGTGGGAGGGAGAGAGAGGAAAAGAAAGAGAGAGAGAAACATCAACGTGAAAGGGACACATCGAGTGGCTGCCTCCCGCACGACCCAACCAGGGGCCAGGGACAAACTGCAACCGAGGTACGCGCCCCTTAGCGGGAACCGAACCTGGGTCTCTCCGGACCGCAGGCCGACGCTCTAACCGCTGAGCCAAACCGTCCAGGGCCCGGGTTGCCACTTTTTTTTATATTAGGAGTTTTGACAAGGAGAAGAAACATGCCTAAATTCTAGAATAAAGCTTCATAATCGAATCTAATAATAGAAAGTATCCAGTGTTTTTTTTTAATCCAAAGTGTCTAAGCTAAATCTAGCCAATGAATTTTAGTTTTTAGAGTTACATACGATATCGAACCATCAGGTGCTAGTTTTGATACAAAATCAGAAAAATCCTTATCAGGAATTAAACAAATGTGCTGACTTCTTTGTGTCAAAGTCAAGCTCTCAAGCAATACTTTCAACAAGTACCTCAGTGACAGCATCATGAATTTGATTATGCAACATTTATAATGTGTTTATAACTATAGATATATGTACAATTTCAGGAGTGATTACATCCATTTCTATTTCTTCATATAATGAAATGCCACTTTTAAAATATTTTAAAACATCTTGCTTAGCAAGAGCAACTGACTATTTTAGAATTCAAACCACTAATATTACTTAGAAAATCAGTTAAAGAACCATTATACTCAAGGGACACCCTTAGTTTAAGATCACCAAGGAAAACGAGGATCTGTATAGATGATAAAAAACAGGATGAAAATGTATTCAGGCTTTAGACCAATTTGACTTGGAGCTCTTTTATTATACAAAGCTACTACAAACCTCAGTGGTCTAGTACACTAGGACTTTTAAATGATATATAATGCATAAAGGGAAGGTAGGCCTATCAGAGTAACAAAATCATGTGTGATTTTGATGGAGCCAAAACCAGCCTGATGAGGTAGAGCTGTAACAATTTTGGAAAGAACTGATTTTATGTAGGGATTAAAACTTTACATTTAGAGATTAAACACACTAGGAAAACCTTAATCATCCATGCTACAAAGCATTATGCAGCTGTTAAAATAAATGAAATACTTCCTCATGAACTAATATGGTAGGATGCCTGTGATATATTATGTAAGAATGACAAATTGCATAATGATATAATAGTATGATTCCATAAAAAAACTAATGCTTAGTATATACCTACATATGTACGTATATGCATGTGTATTTGTGCACCCCCACATACACATTTGTAAACATTAAAAAGGGTTTGAAAGTATTAGCATGAAACGTTAACAATGGTTTCCATAGTTGTCAATATCTGACTTACTTTAAAAATTATTTTATGATTTCTTTCTACACTTATTTGGGGGATAAATATCACAGAGCATTCAAATACATTTATATCATAAAAATTAATTCCGATGCTTTAAAAAAAACATATGTAAGCTCCTTATATCCCAACCTATATAGAGATTACATTTTTAAAAAGTTTTTTTTAACAAAATTTTTTTGTTTTGGTAGTTGTTTAGTTAGTAAAGGTCACTGGGATCAAACTTCCTATTTGGACAATGGGGAAAAGAGAAACTTACTAAGGTAAAATAACAACTGCAAAATATCTAGGAATTAAGGTCTTTCGTAAATAATAGAAACAGTGTGCAACCAAAGAGTATGTTAAGACAGTGGCTATAAAGTCTATAGGAAAAGTGGAAAAATGACTGAAAGTTATAAAATATGCAAAATCAAATGTAAACCAAACTCTGCACATTCAGAGATCCAAGTACTATATTTCAAACTTCCTTAAATTCAGTAATCTAATAATCTCATAATTATACTTCTCTTCATTCTGACAATTTCTTAAAGTATTATAATATTTAAGCCTGCATTTTATTTTTAAAAATCATAAGCCATTTTTAACCTTAAAAATAAGAATTATAAAAGTTACTAATCAGGTTGAGATAATTAAATACCACTTCAGTGCTTTACAACCATTACATTCCACATGATAGAAAATATTAATTTTCCTTAGGGCAAGTATCAAATTTATGTTTGCAAATATATATATATAAATTAGTTACTTTTACACTTATAATTCTGCATGTGTACATATTTTATAGTAAAACATAGCACATTCTTACCCCAGCTTTGAAAATCCCAGTGAAGTTCTAGATAAAAGTCACCTAGCTGAGAAATGAAATATGAATAATTATTGAATGCACCTTAGTTAACAGCTCCTATATCTATTTAACATTTTGCTTTTTAAAAAATCTGTTATCTTTAAGGTCCACAGGCAAGAACAGAAAGCTTTCAATGTTTAGAGTTGTCAAAAAAAGAAAAAAAATGTTTATTACTTAAAATAAAACATTACAATAGCACACATTACAGTATTTATCTACAAAGGAAAATATGCACCACTGTAGATTTTATAACATTTTAATCACATAGAAAAATATCTGAAACTGATAGGCATTTACATTTGTATCAATAAATATTCCATTACTCAGCATATCTAAAATAATAAGTATTATTGTAAAAATAGTTAATAACTGTAGAAGCATTATAAAAAATGATTTCCAAAATGATTATTTGTGTAGCCTCATAATGGTCTAAAAAAATGACCCATTACAATAGAAACTTTATTTCTATAAAGTGATAACACAAAGGTTTACTAAATCTGAAATAATATGTCAATAATATGGGAACTATAGAGAAAATTTTATTTTTATTTCACAAATCAGAAGCTAAACATCAATGACTATAACTATTAAGGAAACTATTACAATCAAATATTCTTCAAAAAAATTCTCTCTTGAGCGTTGAAAACAAAAAGCATACCTAAGAGAAGACATAGTCATCCTCAAAGTTCTATCTTTCTCCCACAGTTCTTTTAGGCATCAAAAATACAGAAGAAAATGTCAGAAAATAAACTTTTCTTTCTGTGCCAGCATCCCCAGCTCTTACCATCTTGAGGTAGGACACAAAAAGTTGTGCTATATAAGGAAAATGCAAACTGCTCCTGCTAGAAGCAGCTCTTAGAGAATCTTCTAATCCAAAGGAAACAAAAAAATGATTGCCATTAATTATGACCTACCTCCTTTTTTCTTAGAGGTCTCATATAATGTATTGAAAGCATTAATTCTTTATCTACCTTACTAGTTCAAAGTAAATGGTGCTTCGCATAAGAGTACAGTTATACATCATAATCAGAGTATTTTGTTATTATTGCTTAATTTAAGCAGGATTTTTACCATTTCTTGACCCTTAATAATTAATAAGAAATTAGGCTATATTTTAAAAATGCTTAAAACTACACTTATAATTGTTCTTTGAGTACAAAATCAGCAAAGAAACATAGCCTACCTCTTTCAGGGCTTTTAATAATCGAGGTCGTTTTTCTTCAACACTTTCCCTGGATTGCTGCTTAAGCTTCCTTAAAAGAGCTGTAACTAAAATTTAAATTTAAAAAAATGTTTAATTGAAAATAGATATCACCATGCTAGAAAACACCACTGCTTTTATACTGATATACTAAGAGATATAGATATTGTTAACAAGTTAGCAAATAAATTTAATAAGACTACTATTATCCTGAAGGAAACTGAGATGAGATACCTCAACATCAATTTGTAATCATTCACACTAGTTTTCCTAGTTTTTAACTATCTGTATGAATTTACCTGAGTCAAGATTTACCAATCTCAGTCAGATGATGTAATGTCCTGTTAAAACACTGATCTAAAAGATGTCAAAGTTAGCAGATCTCAAAAATCCCTCTGGATACCATTTTCCTAAAATCATAATTATCTGCGATTGTTAACCAGGTACTGTATATCTGTTCTTTTTAGTAGTATGCATTCAAACATACTACTAATACAGAAAAAAAAAATACAGAAATGAATCCTATTCTATCTGTGAAAATAACTTCTGAATCTAATAAAACCTGAAGACCTCCTTAGTGTTTTCTCAATAATTAAGAGGTTGAGATTTAAACACTACATTCAAGTGTAAACCCCAGCTTTACCTCTTATTAGCTGTGTATAAACTTAGACAAGTTATAAAATTTCCCCAAACTTAAGTTTCTCTTTTTTTTCATTTGTCAAATAAGAATAAAATCAAATCTACTACATAGAGCTCCTGTAAAGCCTAAATATAAATTGCTAACTACTAAGCCTACAATTAAGTAAATATAATTTTTATCTATTAGAATGAAGATCTAATATTGACTAGAAAAAAAAAGTCAATCCCTAACATTTATTGAAATAAGGGAAAACACTAGATTTGAATGAATTAATAAGGCTAGCAAAAATAAGAAGATGGAAAAATGTGTATTGAGATTTTTAAAAATGTATACATCGCCCTGGCCAGTTTGGCTCAGCAGTTAGAGCATTGGCCTACAAACTGAAGGGTCGCAGGTTCGATTCCAGTCAAGGGCACATACCTAGGTTGCAGTTCCATTCCTGGCCCCAGTCGGGGTCGTGCAGGAGGCAACCAATCAGTGTGTCTCTTTCACATCAATGTTTTTCTTTCTCTTTTTCTCTCCCTCCCTTCCACTATATCTAAAAATCAATGGAAAAATATCCTCAGGTGAGGATTAACAACAACAAAAACTGGGAACTAGGATGGGTTTTTTTCTTTATAAATTACAAGCTATTCCAATTCAAGAACTATTCTTTCTACTATTTTTGGCTTCAAGATGTCTTTTTCTTAATAAAAAGATCGCAGAAGAAAGCAGTTATCATTTTTTTTTAATTCTTATATGCTAAAATAAAAATGTTAACTATTCTGCATCAATCTTCAAATACATTTTTTTTTCTGTTCTGTGAAATTCAAATAGTCTGAAAACCAATGACCTAGATAATCATTAAGCTTCTTCACAGATTTAAATTTATATGAGTCTGGTTAACCTTCATGTTTGTTATAATTTAACTCTAATATCAGAGATACATTACCCAAATATAGTAGCTTTTCTTCCTCACTATAAGCTCAAATACTCTAATAAATCTTTATTCAATCTCTCTTGCCTTCAAATTGAAATGGATCTCTGTTGAATGTAAAAAATGAAAAGAATTCAATTCCTAGACTGAAAAGGTACCTTAATGTAAAGCAGAAGTCATATTTTTTCATCAGCTAAATATATTATAACTGACTGAAGGCATTCAGTGAATAGCACAAAATAACATAAAAATGAGCAAACATTATTAAAAAGGTGATGACAACAATACATAGCACAGTAATATATGCAAAAGAGATCCTTGTTCGATGAGACTTCACATTTAAAAAATTACATCAAGTCAAACTTTCTTATGGAAGCAGAAACAAACATTCAGAACACAATTATACAAAATTACCGCTATGTTTTTGGGGTCTCAGTATTTGTACTTCCAAACTGTATGAATAATAACATTGATTGATAATGAAGATAAAATTAGCTTTAGAGTATTTAGATGGTATTAGATAGAATTCATACTCAAATGAAGAACTCCAATAAACTACAATTAATTTAACTTTCTCTTTCCTTCTTCTTCATATAAATATTTTTAAAGTTTTCAGTTTATTGTTCCTAAAGCTTCTGGAACTACACCCTATTGCTCCAAGTATTACTTAAAATCTGTACATTATGCCCTCTACTTCCTTCTATACTCCAGTCTAATTATTCCTCACTTCTTATTTGGACAGTTCCTCCTGGATGTACCACAGATAATGAAAACTCACCAAGCTTAAAACCTAATTTATTAAATCCCATATTGTTCTTCCTTCTATATTCTACACACCAATTAATAAATGAGATCTCCATTAATCTATGACAGAGATCTTGGAGTTACTCACAATCCTTCCATCACTACCCAGGAGATAACCAATCACTGTCAATTCTTTCGTTTATCTTTCTAATCTATCCCTTACTTCTCTAAACACAGTCTTTCAAGACATGATTACCACATTTGATCTAAAGATTTTTTTTTTCCTAAAAATCTATCGCCTCCCATTCAATTATAAAGTCTTGGGTTTTATCTAATAATCTCAATCCCTGCTTTTAAGTCTTCTGGGGTTTTGCAGTGACTGGAAATTGAGATTAAAACCTTGAGTAGCATATAAAGCAGATCTCAGTGTGCCCTTTACCATTACAACTTCATCTCCCAAAACTACTCTTCATTCCTTCACCCATGTTTGCCTTGTAGCCTCATTTAGGAAGCCACACTGAAATACATTTCTCTAAAATATGCATTGTTGTTTTACACATGTCCAGGCTTTCTATATATTCTACTCCTGGAAGCTAGAATGTCTTTACCCACCTTCTTAAATCCTAAAATCTATTGAGAGTCCACTCAACCAACACCTTGCAAAAACCAGAATTACTTTCTCCCTCAACTGTTTCACCTTAGTACTTTGTATATGCTTCAGAACACTACAGAATATTCGTTGCTCTCTCTCCCCAAACTATAATGAGTTCCTCAATGTCAAAGCTAATGGCACATCCATACTATATTTCAGATGCATCTAGTAGACACTTAGAAGACAAACCCTGCTTTAATGAAACTTACTGCCTAATGGGAGTGACGGATAGAGTTCTAACATACTGTATGAGCAGAGAATGCACCCTTGTGCTTGAGCTGAGATCTGAAGAATTGTAAGAAGTTGGGACAGAAGGCAAAGGATGTGTGACTATGAGAAACTAATAGGCTAGCAGTGCTGACAACACAGAAAGCCATGTAGAAAGAACAAGATAAGGAAGATGAAAAGGTGACATTATCATTCTCGATCTTATAAACCAAGTTAGAGATTTTGATCTTCATTCTAAGTATAGAAATTTGTAAAGAGTTTTAAATGGAAGATCAATATGACCAGAAAAAGAAACTAAACTAAATATTAACAGTGGTTATCTCTGGGTAAAATTATTTCCTTATTTTTTTCTCCATAATTTCCTAATTTTCTATAGTGAATATCAAAGAAAAAATATTATAAAGTTTTGAACTCAGGAGAGTTATGATAATCAAAAATCCTAATACTTTACAGAAAAATTTTAATTCTTAATAAGTAGTCTTAAATTTTCTTTGTTTTTTATTCATTTCTTCATTAATTCACTGAACAAATATATGCACGAGGCACTGTTCTGGGAGCCATAGATAAAAGGATAAATAAGAACCTATATGGGACTTAAGTCCTCACAAAGCCTCTATCATTAGGACACAGAGTAGGAAACAGACACTGCTGAACAATTAATTAGAAGTGTGCTGAGTACTACAAAGGAAAAGAGCGGACCACTTCAAAATGTATGCAAAAGAGGAAAAAATATAAAGTTGAAACCGAAATGAAGACTGCCAGTTCCAGATAAGACTGAAAACCAATAAGGACTACTGAATCTTTGCCTCCAAACTAACCTTTGCTGTGCTACAAAAATAAAACAGAAGCTGAGGGAATTCCTAAAACTATCATAACATATATATCACAACGTAAATCGGTACAAACTATGAGCAACTCCTGGAAAGACAGCTAGGTCTCAGTGTGAATTAAAAAAAAAAAAAAAACAGTCTAGATTAGAGGAAAGCTGGAGAGCATGGATGAGGGAATAAGTCAGGAAAAGACTTTTATATTGTATCCATCTCTCTCCCTGATACTGGTCTGGGCTGATCAGTGTTCACCAGGTAACCATTATAAGGCAGAAAAGCAACGTAATCTTAAATTTTTATTAGTTTTAAAGGAAATAATTACAAATAGTCTCTGAAAAGTAATTTAGAATTGACTCACTGCTCTGTAGCACAAAAATATTAGCAGAAATCAGACCCAAAAGACAAATAGGTCACAAAGTTTTCATTAATAATTTATAATATTAGATTATCAATGTAATTTGCTATGCCCAGAAAATTTTAATGTGACATAAGCTAAATAATCAAAAACTTGATTAAAAACTTTCAAAGTACAGACATGTTTAACACCTTTATAAATGCATTCATATTAGTATTTCTAAATATGTACCATAAGGGTTATTCAATTTTTTTTTTTTTTTAGTTTTATTAATTTATTATTGTTACAGATGTTTCTCCCTTTTTCCCCATTGACACCCTCCTCTCCATCCCCTCCACCCCGTCCCCAGCTTTGTTGTCCATGTCCATCAGTTATGCGTACATGCATATAAGTTCTGTGGTTTATCTCTTCCTTCCAGGGTTATTCAATTAGTTGTCCTTTAAGTTAGTAGTTAAATATTTCTTTCATGTGATGGAAAGTAATAAAAATACAAGCACTGCCCAGCCAGAGTAGCTCAGTGGTTGAGCATCGACTCATGCACCAAGAGGTCGCCGGTTTGATTCCGGGTCAGGTCACATGCCCAGGTTGTGGGCCCAATCCCCAGTTGGGGGCATGCAGAAGGCAGCCAATTGATGTTCTCTCTCATCGATGTTTCTATTTCTATCTCCCTCTCCCTTCCTTTCTCTCTAAAACCAATTAAGAAAAAAAAAAAAAAAATACAAGCACTGAATAATTATGGACATACAATTATATAAATGATTGGCAATGGGTACTATTCAGAATGTGTATCTAAGATATCACTGCATAGAAATCACTTTAAAAACAGGCCTTAACTACTATGTGCCTCAATTTTTACATTAAAATTTATCGGAGTGGGGCAGGAATGAGGTGGAGGGAGACAATGGGAGAACAAAGGGGGGACATCTGTAATACTTTTTTTTTTATTCCTCACCCGAGGATATTTTTCTATTTATCGTCAGATAGAGTAGGAGGGAGAAAGAGAGAAAGAGACAGAGAGAAACATCAATGTGATAGAGCCACATCAACTGGTTGCCTCCCATATGACCCGACCAAGGCTGGGGACGAACCGCAACCAAGGTATGCACCCTTGACTGGAATCCAACCCGCAACGCATTGGTCTGCAGGCTGATGTTGTAACCACTAAGCCAAACCGGCCAGGGCTCTGTAATACTTTCAACAATAAAGATAAAGGTTTTAAAAATTTATTACTAAATATCCAGTAACTGATTTTCTTATAAAACACTGTTTATTGGCCTTCCCCATAGATTATGAATTACTAAAGAGTAGAAACCATGTCTTCATTCTCTACATTTTACTATATATCTGTGTTTTATAGTAGACTCAATAAATATTCACTAATGCTGAATAAGAAAATCCTTGAAAGTCACTTAAGTCTCAAGGTGGGTCAGAAATCCAGGAGTCCATATGGTTTCCTCGCTACTCTGCTAATCGTTTAGAAATATCACAGCCCTATGTCTGGGTAGCTCAGTTGGTTAGCGCATCATCCGATACGCCAAGGTTGCAGGTTCAATCCCCAGTCAGGGCACAATCCCCAGTCAGGGAACATACAAGAATCAATCAATGAATGCATAAATAAGTGGAGCAACTAATCAATATTTCTCTCTCTCTCTCTCTAAAAAAAAAATCAACAAAATAAATTTTAAAATGTATCAGAGAAAGTTCCTTCAGACCAACTGCTATAATTTTGAATTTATTCTCACTTTCTTAGAGCTGTATATTTTTATCTTTTCCCTAAAATAATTCCAGGGTTAGTACAGTTTCTTGCTCTCATAAGGGCCTCTCAATGTCCAGAAAGGACAACTCTCAATGAATAGCTATATACACATACATATATATAATATATATATATTCATATAGTTGTTAAAATAACACAATTTTATCTCACATTAAATCTTAAGCCCAAATCTACTTCACCATTAAGTTGCCCAAGGTGTTCACAAACTCCACAAAAATGTAGTATGTGGATTACATGTAAAGCTAAAACATAAGAAAAAGCCCGTAAGAGCCCAAAACTTAGCATCAAAAATAAAACTAAATACATGTAACATCCCAGGAGTGTTCAATGTTATACTTTTTTTTTTTTTTTTTCATAAAACTGCCACAATATTTTATAGTTCCTTCTATAAAACTATACTGAAGTAATCATTTTCAGCCTCAAACTATAAAAAGATATATTACCAGAAAGATAATATTCCCATTCATCCAGATGTAAATTTTTTTATAATTTTCAACTATTGAGATGCATTTGAAAAAATAAGACCTGTATATGAAGTTGAAAAAAAAAAAAAAAAAAAGGCGCAGGAGGAGGGAGAGTGGAATAACTGAACACTCAGTATCTTTGAAAAATGTATGTGACATCTTTTAGAAATTCTCTAACGACTAAAACAGAGACAGACTTGTTCCTTGCTTTTAGCAATTAAAGCAGATAGATAACTGATATTAACACACTGATTATTTTTGGTTCCAATTAATCTTCCAAAAAATTAAGCACTTGTCAGAAAGGACAGTCAAATCTCAATGTTTTTAAAAAGTCCTTCATTCTAAATGATATTAAAAAAAAAAAATTGAATAACAATAGGGCAGAATGCGGTAAAAGGAGAAATAAAACATACTTTTAAACGTAATTCCTCAATTTTTAAAAAATATATTTTATTGATTTTTTAGAGTGAGAGAAGGGAGAGAGAGAGAAACATGGATGTGAGAGAGACACATCAATCAGCTGCCTACAGCATGCCCCCTACTGGGGATCGAGCCTGCAACCTGGGCATGTGCCCTGACTGGGAATTGAACTCAGTCCAATGGACAATGCTCAATCCACTGAGCCAACACCGGCTGGGCCTCAATTATTTCTATGTATTACCCAATGTTCAAGTTCCTAATAATTCACATAAGTTTATAAATAAATGCTCACTTTTCACAGTATAGAAAGTTATGCTAAATGAAAAATATTTCAAATTCATCACTTCAGATTTTTTAGACAATATAAAAACAACAGTAATTTATATTGCTTACTCATCTGTCTATCTCCATAGCTGATGGCTTCCGCCAGCGGGCTCCATCCCTGAGCATTTTTCACCTTTACTGGAGCATTGTGAGCCAAAAGTAAATGGGCACATTCTGAAACATAAAATGGTAATAATATCAAACAACATGCAATTTTTAAATCTCAATATAAAAATCATGTAAAAATTCAAGAAATTAAATTAATATAAAATAGATCAATAAAATAAATATTGAACTATGGAGAATTAAATAAATATTTTAATGCCTATGTATCTAAACTGGGTTATTTCAGATCCTCAGATTCAAGAAGTATCCATTCTAAAAATAAATTGGATCTCTCTGCAAAGGAAGGATTACATCCCCTAATAACAGTTCTCAAGAGTATTTTGAGAATGTTTTCTACTCTAAAAGATAACCCAACAACCTCAAGAGTAATTTACATCAAACAAAAAGGATCTGATTAGAATGTCAAATGAAAAGTTTATTACTTATTTTAGAAAAATGTGTTTCAAAAAGAATCAGCAATGTTACTATAAACTCTTTTCAAATTTTATAATTATTTCAGGTTAGAAGGGCAATAATCTGTTTATGATTACAAGCACAAATCTGGATAGTCTTTCTAGTAATCAAAAGAAGACTAAATCTTTCTATAGGTTGAGAAAACTTCTGTAAAAATTAAAAATGGAAAGTATACTAACAGGCAAAAACATTCAAAACAGACAAAGGGAAATTTAGGATGGCTATCAAACTAAATTTCCTAAATAAATAACTCATTCATTCAATCAGCTATTCACCAAATATTTACCAAGTGCCTATTAAACACTATTTCTAAGTACCAGGTCCTTAGAGAACATAAGGTTTTGCTATCAAAGAGCTTACATCCTATGTTAGAAGCCAGTAAGTCAACTAATTACTAAAAAAAAATTTTTAAATCAGATAAGTCTCTGAAGAAAATAAGGATGTTAGGACATTGTAATGCACGAGTGCTGAGCTAGAGAAAAAACAGTAGTATTCCTAGTATGTAACAGAAGAAATTCCTATGCTGGCTGGAAATTTTACTAGAATAAAGTACAATATAGAAATTTCATAGAGCCCTGGCTGGTTTGGCTCAGTGGTTAGAGCGTCGGCCTGCAGTCCAGAGAGACCCGGGTTCAGTTCCCACTAGGGCGCATACCTCGGTTGCAGTTTGTCCCCGGCCCCTGGCTGGGTCATGCGGGAGGCAGCCACTCGATGTATCCCTTTCACGTCGATGTTTCTCTCTCTCTCTTCCTCTCTCTCCCTCCCACTCTATCTGAACAAAAAATGGAAAAATGTCCTCGGGTGAAGATAAAAAAAATTTAAAAAATTAAAAAAAAGAAATTTCATAGAGATGTTTGGAAAGTCTGATGGTAGTATACAAAATACATGTACAAGAATGTTTACTTTGGCCCTGGCCAGTGTGGCTCAGTTGGTTGATTGAGTGTCACCCCATGTACCAAAAGGTCACAGGTTGGATTTCTGGTCAGAGCATATGCCTGGGTTGTGGACTCCAACCCCACACAGTAAGGGCATGCAGGAGGCAGCCAATCTCTCTCTCTCCCTCTCCCTTCCTCTCTCTCTTAAAAAAAAAAAAAAAATTAAAATGTTTTTCTTTAAAAAATAACATTTATTTCAGCAATGTTTATTATGACAAATACACCAGAAACTAAGTGAACATCCATCATTGGGCAATAATTGACTAAAGCATGACACATCTATATTACTGGAGTAATATGCACCCATTTTTTAAGAATAAGAGTCATATCAAAAGGACAAAGGAACCAGCTTGAATGGTCAGCCACGGACCAAATTTAGGAAACTGAACATCAAGGAGAATGACTATGGCCCTAGCCAGTCTAGCTCAGCAGTTTGAGCATCGGCCCACAGACCAAAGAGTCGCAGGCTCAATTCCGGTTAAGGGCACGTACCTGGGTTGCAATTTGGTCCCAGGCCCTGGTCAGGGTCCTGCAGGAGGCAGCCAGTCGATGTGTCTCTCTCACAGAGATGTTTCTCTCTCTCTCTCTCCCTCTCTCCCCCACCCCAACTCTATCTGAAGATAAATGGAAAAATAACCTGGGTTGAGGATTTTAAAAATAAATAAATAAATAACTGATATGCCCAAATGATATCAAAAAATAAAAGAGATGGCAAAAAGTTAAAAATAGAACTACCATATGACCCAGCAATCCCACTTTTGGGTATTTATCTGAAGAAATCCAAAACACTAATTTGAAAACATATACACACTCCTAGGTTCATTGCAGTGTTATTTATAATAGCCAAGATATGGAAGTAACCTATGTACCCACTGATAGAATACTGGATAATGAAGATATGGTACATATATACACAGAATATTAATCAGCCATGAAAAAGAATAAAATTTTACCATTTGAAACAAGTGACTCTTACCATTTGAAACAACAATAAGTCAGAGTAAAACAAATACCATATAATTGTGTTTAAAAACACAAAACAGCCCTGGCCAGTTTGGCACAGCGGTTAGAGCATTGGCCAGCGGACCAATGAGTCACGGGTTCGATTCCGGACAAGGGCACGTTCCTCGGTTGCGATTCGTACCCAGCCCTGGTTGGGGTCGTGTAGGAGGCAGCCACTTGATGTGTCCCTTTCATGTCAATGTTTCTCTCTCTCTCTTTCTCATCTTCTCTCTCCCTCCCACTCTATCTGAACAAAAAATGGAAAAAAAAGTCCTTTGGTGAGGAAAAAAAAAAACACAAAACAAATGAAACAAACTCATAGATCAGCGGTTCTCAACCTGTGGCTCATGACCCCTTTGGGGTTCAAACGACCCTTTCACAAGGGTCGCCTAAGACAAAACAGTAGCAAAACTACAGTTATGAAGTAGCAACGAAAATAATTTTATGGTTGGGGGTCACCACAACATGAGGGACTGTATTAAAGGGTCGCGGCATTAGGAAGGTTGAGAACCACTGTCATAGATACAAAGAAAAAACTGATAGAAAAAACTGATAGTCACCAGATGAGAAGGGGGTTGGAGAAATGAGAGAAAGGGATTAAGAAGTACAAATTGCCAGTTATAAAATAGTCACAGGGATATCAAGTACAGCACAGGGAACATAAATAGTAATATTTTAATTGCTATGTATGGTACCAGATAGGTACTAGACTTAATGGGGTGAGCACTTTGTAAAGTATATAAATGTCTAATCACTAGGTTGTACAACTGAAACTAATATAATAGTATATGTTCATTGTAATTTAAAAAGTATATATTTTTTTTAAATTAGAAAGCTGAAAAACACAAAAATTATGAAATCACCATGTTATAGCTCCAATGTAACAACTGATTTAGGGAAAGGTCCTCCATGAATGCTAAAGCCACTAGGTAAAGGGCTATGTGCTGGAAAATAGGATAGTCACATGATACCAAAATATCATCCCAAGATTATTTACAAATTACAAAGAGAAATACGTTCCTTTACAGTGGAGATATCTGGAGATCATCTCTTAAACAAGTGAATACTCTTAGTGGCATTAATAGTGAGATATTGGACACTATGTGTTTCCTAAAGTGATGCAACATAAAAAAGTTCATAGCACTCCCTGCGCCCCTTCCAGGAGCCCCAGTGCCCCTTCTCCCAGCTCCCTCCCCTCATCTCCCCAAACCCTCTCCACTTCCTGAGCCCCTCCCCTGACCCAAAAGGAAAAAAAAAAAAGTTCATAACGTCGCCTATGCAGAAGTCTTTCCAGAAATGTTTAACTGGAATCTAATTAAGCCTCTATAGCTAATTTCCAATTTACAGAAAATAAAGAAAAAGTTAAATAATATCATGAGAAAATAATCAGTAAATCTGAGATGGGGGCATTCTACAAATTAACTGGGCAAAACTCTTCAAATAGGTTCACAGGAGGAAGAAAAAAGTTGGGCAAATGTTTATAGATTAAAATAAAGAGATGTATCAACCAAATGCAAATGAGTAAACCTTGAATGTGTCTTGGTTCAATATAAAACACCTAAAGCCCTGGCACGTCTGGCTCATCGGTTAGAGTGTCAGCCTGAGGACTGAAGGGGTTAGGGTTTGATTCCAGTTAAAGGCACATACCTGGGTTGCAGGTTCGATCCCAGGCCCAGGTCAGGGTCATGCAGGAGGCAACCCATCAATGTGTCTCTCTCAGATGAATGTTTCTCTCTCTCTCCCTCCCTCCTTCCCTTCCACTCTAAATAAATCAATGGAAAAATATCCTCGGGTGAGGATCAAAACACCTATAAAAGATATTTTTGAAATTGAAAAAACTCAAATCTGAATTAGATATCAGATATTAAGACAATCTTATTAATTTTCTTAGGTGTGATATCATGGTTATGATGGAGAATGTCCTTAGAGATGCATGCTAAAGTACTTGGTAGTAAAATGTCATTATGTCTACATCTAATTTTTAAATGGTACAGCAACAGTAATATCTATAACATGCTAAGATGAGAAAGATAATATAAATATGATAAAATGTTAACAGTTACTAAATCTAGGTAGAGAGTATTTTAATGTTCACTGTGATAATCTTTCAGTTTTTCTATATATTTGAAATTTTTCATAATACAGTGTTAAAAGAAAAAAGGAATGCAAAAAAAATTTTTTAAGGGAATAAATTTAAGCTATCCCAAAAGACTTAAAGGAATGTCCACATTGTACTGCTAAATGAAAACACAAAAGTGTATCATGATCCCACGTTTTTTTAAAGGAATAACTAAAAAACTACATAGCCTTGGCCAGTGTGCCTCAGTTAATTGAGCACCGTCCCATGCATGGAAAGGTCGTTGGTTCAATTCATGATCAGAGCACATGCCCAAGTTGCCAGTTTGATCCTTGGTGGAGGTGAGTACAAGAGGCAACAGATCCATGTTTCTCTCTCACATCTATGTTTCTTTTTCTCTCTCTCCCTCTCCCATCCTCTCTCTCTAAATCAATAAAAATATATTTTTAAAAAATAATTAAAAACGACATACAAGTGTCTGTTTAGTACACATATTTGTATATAACAGCAAGCATGGAGAAAAGTATAGAATATCCAGCAGGTTAACATGGGTTACCATGTTTATTGAGAGAAGAGGGTTAATAAGGAAGGAAAATGACAGACCAGATAAATATAATTTTTAAAAACAAACAAATTAATAAAATGGACCCTCCCCTTAAGAAACCTACTATGGGGTTTTATAAAAATATGTGTGTATGTGTACACATATAAAGAAATTAGGGAAACACAAATATGAATAGATATCTATGAACTTGTAAAAGTATTTCATGATAAACATTTGAGTACTGTATGTAGTGATTCAACTTCAGTAAAAACAAACTAAACCTCTGTGTTATAAGGAGGAAGGTGTGCAAGGATACCCATTAGGTTATTAATGTTAATTACATCAGAAAAACAAGTAAGAGATATAATGCTTTTATACCAGGGGGAGCGAAAGTAGGTTTACAGTTGATTGTATGGAAAAAGACATGCAGGTTATGACTATTATAATAGCTTGATTAAATGTGATTCGTGTCTTCACAACTATAAACCTACTTTTGTCCATCCCTATATATCTTTGTTCTGTATTATTGCAATTGTTTCAACAAGCATGTATTAATAATTTAAAAATCATTAAAGAAAAATTTTTAATTTAAAAACATTAATAAGCAAGATATACAACAATATCTAAAGCAATATCCCAATTGTGTAAAGTAGGGTATAGAATTAGCATGATTTGACTCTGCTGAAGTGGTGCCCTTCACTCACTAGTCACAACTCAACTGACATAGACATGAGCAACTAAGGAAAAGTCAGATAGTCATAGATATATTAAAAAAAAAAAAAAAAAAAAAAAAAACCTAGATCAATCAAACGCCTTCTCTCTGTATTTTAAAAATGAATAATAAGAAAACAAGTTAGTTAACGACCAAGCACTAAGGCTGAATGAATGCATGAATGTGGCACAAAGAAGTTAAAACTTGAGTAGTGTGGACAAAATGAAATCATGAGGAACAGAAATCACATATAATTAAGCAAAAGCTATAAAGGTGATAAAATATAAAGAGAGTGGATGGGATAAATAGGACAGCTGGAAAGTTAAAATAATCCTAGAGTTATTTCAGGGGGAAAATTTTTAAGTTGCACATCCAAAAGAAACTGAGAATGAATTAAAAGTTGCAGCAACTGGTCTGAAGAATACATCTCTGATGTCTAACCAAAAGTACAAGAATTATAGATTAGTTTTCTATTTCATCTCCTAAAGACTCCTGAAATCTTCCTTAAGTATAATCCATTTAACTAAAATCCATAGTTCAAAAATTTCCCTAACAGCATGGGCAACATGATCAATGGACTCAAAAATTCAGAAAAATGAGACTTTGAAAGTGAAAAAAGAAGCTTATTCAGTAGGTTAAGATGAGTGAGAGAAGGTAAGTAAATAAAAGTGTAAAAGTAATATGACAGTCCTCTCTAACTCAATAAATACTATTTGAATGAACTAGGGATTTATATTGTGCTTACAAACAAGTATACAAATAGAAAGTACCCCTCAACAATGAAATCACAAAAGGTACAGTGTATTTCTAAAGGAGAAGATAAAAGAGAATAGACTAGCCCTAGCCAGTTTGGCTCAGCGGTTGGAGCGTTGGTCCGTGGACCAATGAGTCCGCAGGTTCAATTCTGGTCAAGGGCATGTACCTTGGTTGAGGTTAGTCCCCGGCCCTGGTGGGGTCATGCAGGAGGCAACCGGTAGATGTGGCTCTATCACATCGATGTTTCTCTCTGTCTCTCTCTCTCTCTCCCTCCCTCCCACTCTATCTGATAATAAGCAGAAAAATATCCTCAGGTGAAGAATAAAAAAAAAAAGAATAGAGTAGCACAGACTGAAGAATGGTATAATGTAAAATTAACTTACAGAATTAAGTACAAGGTAGATGTTTTAACTTCTACTAACATTTCCATTTCGCTCTTGTACAACCAAATACCAAAAAATATTAAAGGCCAAAATTTTTTTAAAAAGAGTATACAAGTGGAAAAGTATAAATAGACAAATGTAAACGGATCAGTATATTAATGGCTGAAGTTACTCTATTCTGAAAAAGACTCAGAGGGAGTAAATACCAACATTATTTGCAGATCATGAATCATCTGTTTCCCAAAATATGTTCCACAGAATTCTAGTGTCTCAAGATACTTGTGAAAAAGAGCAAACATCAAGCCCACCCAGTGTGGCTCAGTGGGTGAGCATCAACCCATGCACTAAGAGGTCACTGGTTCGATTCCTGGTCAGGGCACATGCCCAGGTTGTGGGCCCAATCCCCAGTGGGGGGGGGGGGCATCCAGGAGGTGGCCAATCGATGTTCTCTCCCATCGATGTTTCTATCTCTCTCTCCCTCTCCCTTCCTCTCTCTCTAAAATCAATACAGTAAAGGAAAAAAAAATTTTTTTTAAAGAGTAAACATCAAATAACTGCAGGGAACAGTGACTCCTATCCAACACTTCTCCCAATAACTCAGAGAGTCACTATGCAATTTGCATATCAAAGTTCTAAGAAGGTCCACAATAAAGGAAACTGCTTAATACTTATTAACCCACTATTTTCCAAATTGATAAGACCCGGAGACACTATTTTCCTCAAAATTCTTACCAATATCCCATGAAACCAATGTTTTGTGAAACATTTTGTACAGGCTGATATAAACCTATGATGAAGTATAACAATACCTCTACCTAACATTAGAACACTTAGACCGGTATGGTAAATACACTTCATTTCACATTGAAATCCTGGTAAATCCATACTTGATATTAAAAGTGCAAAATTTAGAATAGTAATCAGTCTTGGCATCTAATTAACTATGTCTGCCATGAAAACTGGAGGAAAGCATAATGTTAGCTAGCTTTGATATATATAAATCATATCTTTTTTGAAGGGTTCTCAGTGAAAAGAGATCAAAACAGTTCAGCATAATGGGAATCAAGCTCTAGAGCCAGATACTCCAAGTCAAAATTCTGCTGCCTTACTTGGGAAATGGTGCTTAATTTCTCAGAGCTAAGTTTTTTTTCATCTGTAAAATGGGGATAATAATAGTATCTTACTCACATAGTTGTTATGTTATATGAATAAAAGTGTATAAAGCACTAACATATTGTAAATGATGAATACATCTCAGTTATTTTCAGTTAGATGCTCAATAAAAAGCATCTAACATATTGTAAATGATGAATACATCTCAGTTATTTTCTAAAGTTCTGTTCCAATGTCCTCTGGAAAAAAACATATGTTTTAATTGGTAAAATTTAACCAACTACATCTGATACAGGTTCACCAATGTAGCTATACTAGAATGGACTATCATGGCCTGCCCTACCCATATTCCTGCTAAACTAAATGTTCTTCCACTGTATTTCTGATTCCCTCTCCCACCCACAACTCTCACCCCAAGCCAGCCTACATAGAGCTAATTTCACAAAAGTAAATACGTATCCCAAAAATAATTCAGGGCGTGCCAGTCATTCATCACCGTGGCTTGGCTTGAGATGAACAAAACCCATCAAACATTTTGCTCAGAAATTCAGAAACCTAAGAAATTAAACTAGTTGGTGGTGAACCCTGAAACCAGAAAGTCATGAAGATTTAGGATCCTAGAACAGTTATTTTAAGTCATGTTCAATTTCTGTAAACACTGAAAAATAAATCAAGAAAAGGGAGAATATTACATATATACATATATTAAAAAAACAACATATTCACCCTAAGAGATAGACCGATGACGGATGGATGAAGGGAGGAAGAAGGGGAAGAAGGGAGGGAGAGAGGAAGGAAGGAAATAAAGAAGGAAGAATGGTTGATCCCTCAAATTGTCTTGGTTATGCTTTTCCTGAGATGTAGCTAGTCCCCATATTTTGAATTTCTAAAATATGTAGCCTCTTCATGAATATCTTTACTTAGAAGTTTTCCAGGAAGGAAAAATATCAGGATAACTAAATTAAAAAATAAAGATTTGAGTCACCAATTTACATAGAATTAAAATCAAAATTAAATTATCCTGCACATCATATGCTTCACTTAAGCATATGAACTTAAAAACCAAACTAGCAAAAGAACTGGTGTGTTTTTGTTTTTTTTTTCAACAAAGCAAGTTCTAGTAACACCTGGTATGAGCATATATGGAGATCAAATGTTTATGCCAACAACTACATCATACTATATAACAACAACAAATGTTCTAATTATACATCTAGATCATCAGAAATAAAAGTATTAAAAATTAATAAGCCTGTTTTAAAAAATCAAGAATATATATATATATTTTTTTAATTTTTAGCAAACATCTAAAATTTTAAACTCTAGCACTCAAAAGGTTGCCAATCAGCTATCTGGAATCCTCACTTTACAGGATTACTGGGAATCCAAATAACTAAGATTTTATGGCATCTAGGAATAGCCTTATAATGTAGATCTTTTGAATCACCTGCCTACAAGTTGTTGTTTTTTTTAATTAAAGAATAAACGAGTATCAAATTTTTACAATCATCTATTACATAAAAGGCTAGACTTAGGAGTTGTGATATACAAAACAGTCCATGTTAAAGAAATCTTATCAAACTCTTTGAATAGTAAAAGTATTACAATAATTAATAAACTTTAATATATGAAAATAAGAGTTTCCTAAAATTCTAAATACTTGCTTGACAAAATAATCAAGTAAGAAAAAAACAAACATAGTTTCACAAGGCATAAAGGTAAATACAAGATTTCCACTAACTCTTTGAAAAGACTGCTGTAGAAAATGAGAAAATATTTATTTTTAATATACTGAATCCGAAGCTCAATTAGCAAATAAAATAATAAGGTTAATTTTTAAAATCTCAAAAGATAAAATTCACATGAAAATTTTAACAATGACTATACATAAGCTATGTTAAACATAAAAAGAGAAAATATTTACTAACCTTTATTTCCTAACATCACAGCAAGATGTAAAGGAGTGTTTCCTAAAATTAAAAAAAATTAAATTAGTGTAAAAATATAGGAAAGTGTGTACTTATAAAAATGGTTTCAGGTCTTTCATAAATTTCACAGATTTTAAGCAAATTAAATGTGACTGCAAAATGATCCTACTTATATGGCAAATTCAAAGTCAGAGGATGCCATGGTTTCCAAACATAATGCATCCAACTCCTCTTCCCTCTGCCAACCCACCCCCACCCACTCCCAAAAAGACACCCATTTTGTTTTAGAGATTTCTTCTCCAAACAGATTTCGAGCTTCTTTTGCTGCTATTTTCTCTATCATATTGTTCTTTGTTCATTCAATTTAAATACCTACTATAAACTCATTCTTGGGGATAAATATCAATAAGATCCAATCCCATCCTCAAGTTGTCAAAATTCTTCTGTGAGACTGATAAGAAAATAAATCCTTGCTCTATTATTTACTAGAAGAGAAGGGAGTGTAGCATGATAATGGAACACAGGGCAGAACACCTAATTTTACATGTGCATAGAGGCTTAAATATTGAAGATAGACCACACAATGAAAAGAGTCTTGAAGAATGGGTTAGAAATTCGTAGGTAAAGAAAGCAACACTGACTAGTCTTCCATGTTAAAATATATATATTCCCCCAAATTGCATTCATATGCAAAAAGATTGGGGGAAATACACACAAAAAAGTTTATGATTAGTCGGAGGAAAGAGTTTGTAAGAGAATAGCAAATAATGAAATTGGAAAGATTAGTAAAAGACAAACCAATGAGAACCTGTAGGCTACACTATAGAGTTCAGATTATATCCTATAGTTGATGGTATAGAATGACTAATTTCAAAATGATATCCCAATTCACACTTATAGCCTAAAAACGTCTTGGTTATAGAAGAAAGCAAAACTATAGTAATATTTTAAAATAAAGTTACTAATTAAAATTTATGTACATTAATTTTCAGATACTAGCATTTTTACATAAGTCTTTAAATGAACAATTTTTGCCAATATGATGAGCTATGCATGTATCAAGAAATCATACACAGGATAAAACAAGACTTGATTACTTTTTCTAAGAAATTTGTATATGATCTACCCCAATCAGGTAACTGGACAAAACCTGCCAAGATGATTAAAACAAATACACACACACACACACACACACACACACATTTTGCTCAATAAAGCCAGAAGAGAATGGGAATTGTTGGCAAGGACAGCAAGATAGTAGTTTATACAAAATATACAAGACACAAATAAATTCACTAAATTTAAATTGCACCTATAAGTAATTTTACCAAAAAACAAACTGGATTACAGTAAATATCTTTATCTTCTTCATTAGGAACAACAAAAAATGGCAGACTCTGGGATACAATTCACATTATGGTTTTCAGAAATAAAAATCTGAGATACAAATTTTCATTAGTGACTAGGCAATATACTCCCCCGTTTTCACACCTCAGAACTCAACCTAGTTGAGATCATAGAAACCACTGTGATACAATTGTTAATAATCATATTGAAGCATGTCCCAGAAAAGACATGATTACCAAAAGTTGCTGGTATAAGCTATTTTCCAAAGAGACAAACTTCAATCCCCCTAAAATTTCACACCTTTTAGAGTGAGCTACCCATCTTCTTAAAATGCTATATCATAATGTTAGAAAATTTTATATGGGTAATAATAAAAACAAATCCAATGAAAAAGTATTCTGATTTTAGAACAACATTGTTGATGTATATAATTCAATATGGAATATGCAATGAAGAAAAGTATTTTTCACTGCAGTTATATTTTATTTATAAAATATTTTATTTATTCCCATGTTGAAATTATATACCTATCTCATAAAGACACTAAAGAAAAACTCTAAAAACAACAACAAAACTATGTCAGTGAATTTTCTATTCCTCTAACCTACAAAAAAAAAAAAAAAATGTAAGGTTAGGAACTTTCGATTGATTTTTATTTATAAGGAACTCCCAGTAACACACAATTTTTCTACCATTGACTAATATCATGTACAATTCAAACACTAAATGAAAATGCTTAAGAACAATTCTAACATAGTCATCCAGCAATACCACATTAAAACCATCTGTGGGTCAGCTTAGGAAATTATTCAGTGCCTTCAAAGTCTTCAACATAAAACAAGGTTTAAAAAAATATATATATATCACATGTAAAAGACTCTGAATACCCAAAGCATTTTGAGAAAGAACAAAGCTGGAAGCATCGTGCTCCCTGATTTCAAACTATATTACAAGGCTATAGTAATCAAAACAGTATAGTACTGGCATTAAAACAGACACACAGATCAATGAAACACAACAGAGAGCCCAGAAATAAGCCCATGCATATATGGTCAATGAATTTATGACAAAGGAACCAAGAAGGTACAATGGGAAAAGGACAGTCTCTTCAATAAATGGTGCTGGAAAATGAAAAGTCACATGCAAAAGAATTAAACTGGGTCACTATCTTACACAATACACAAAAATTAACTCAAAATGGATGAAAGACTTGCATGTGAGACCTGACAGCCTAAAAGTCACAGAAGAAAACATTATCAGTAAGCTCCATGACATCGATCTTGGCAATGCTTTTTTAAATTTGAAACCAAAAGCAAAGGCAACAAAAGCAAAAATAAACAAGTGGGACTACATCAAACTAAAAAACTTCTTTTTTTAAAAAATTTTTTTATTATTATTTTTTTTATCCTCACCCGAGGACATTTTTCTATTTTTTTTGGTTCAGATAGAGTGGGAGGGAGAGAGAGGAAGAGAGAGAGAGAGAGAAACATGGACGTGAAAGGGACACATCGAGTGGCTGCCTCCCGCACAACCCAACCAGGGCTGGAGACAAACTGCAACCAAGGTATGTGCTCCCAGCGGGAACCGAACCCAGGTCTCCCTGGACCGCAGGCCGACGCTCTAACCGCTGAGCCAAACCGGCCAGGGCCAAACTAAAAAACTTCTGCACAGCAAAGGAAGCCATCAACAAAGAAAAGGTAACATACGGAATGGGAGAAAATATTTGCAAATCACATACCTGACAAGAGGTTAATATTCAAAATTCATAAAGAACGCAATAGGAAAAATATCTCATTAAAAACGGGCAGAGGAGCCCTGGCCAGTTTGGCTCAGCGGTTGGAGCGTCGGCCCATGGACCAGAGAGGCCCGGGTTCGGTTCCTACTAAGGGCATGTACCTCTGTTGCAGTTTGTCCCCGGCCCCTGTTAGGGTCATGTGGGTGGCAACCACTCAATGTGTCTCTCTCACATTGATGTTTCTCTCTTTCTCTTCCTCCCTTTCTCCCTCCCACTCTATCTGAAGATAAATGCAAAAACTGTCCTTGGGTGAGGATTAAAAAAAAAAAAAACGGGCAGAGGATCTGGCTAAATATTTTTCCACAGAAGATATACAAATGGCCAAAAGGTACAAGAAAAGATGCTCAACATCACTAATCATAAGGGAATTCAATATTAAAATCACAATGAGATATCACCTCACATTTGTTAGAATAGCTATTATCAAAAAGATAAACAACAAAAGCTGGTGAGAATGTGGAGAAAAGGAAACCCCTATGCACTGTTGGTGGGAATGTAAATTGGTACAGCCACTATGGAAAACCTAGTATAGAGGTTCCTCAAAAATTAAAAACAGAACTACCTGATAGAACTACCATCTGATCCAGCAATTCCACTTTTGGGTATTTATCCAAAGAAAACAAAACACTAACTCGAAAAGATATAATCCCATGTTCATTGCAGCATTACTTACAATAGCCACAATATGGAAACAATCTCACTGTCCATCAACAGATGCATGGATAAAGAAAATGTGGTCTAGCCCTGGCCGATTTGGCTCAGTGGTTAGAGCATCGGCCCGCAGACCAACAACTCTCGAGTTCAGTTCCGGTCAAGGGCACATACCTTGGTTGCAGTTCGTCCCCAGCCCTGGTTGGGGTCATGCAGGAGGCAACCAGTCAATGTGTCCCTCTCAGGTCAATGTTTCTCTCTCTCC
Organism: Tadarida brasiliensis; assembly: GCA_030848825.1. Taxonomy (NCBI): domain Eukaryota; kingdom Metazoa; phylum Chordata; class Mammalia; order Chiroptera; family Molossidae; genus Tadarida; species Tadarida brasiliensis. The sequence goes on from CM061264.1 coordinate 53,546,411, forward strand.
CTCTCTCCCACTCTACCACTCTATCTGAAGATAAATAGAAAAATATCTTCGGGTGAGGATTAAAAAAACAAAAAGAAAATGTGGTCTATGTTGGAATATATTTATAATGGAATATTATAGAGAATGGAATATTATTAACCCATAAAAAATTAAATCTTGACATCTGTGACAAAGCGTACGAACCATGAGGGCATTATGTTAAGTAAAATAAGAAAGACAATACCATATAATCTCACTTAATGTAAAATCTTAAAAACAAACTCACAGATACACAGAACAGACAGACTGTTGCCAGGGGTGGGGGATGGGGTTGTACGGGCAAAATGAGTGAAGGGTGTTAAAAGGTACAAACTTCCAATTATAAAATAAATAAGCCATGGACATGTAATGTACAGGATGGCAACTATAGTTAATAATGCTCTATTACATATTTGAAAGTTGCTAACAGAATAGATTCTAAAAGTTCTCAACACAGGAAAAGAAAATTCTGTAACAATGTATGGTGATGGATGTTAACTAGACTTATTATGGTGGTCATTTAGCAATAAATACAAATATTGAATCATTATGTTGTAGACCTGAAACTAATATGTTATATATCAATTATACCTCAATTTTTTAAAAAATGAATATATTGCAAAGGAGAACAGTTTCTTCTGTCTCAGAATGCTAACTCTTATATGGATCTGAAGGTACAGATTTTCTGTTTTACTAAAAACAACAACTTGTTGTTCTAAACAATATTTGTTTCTGATCAGTTTCCCAAAAAAAAGGAAAGAAATTCACATGTATAAATATCAATTTCCAATTTGATTAAGATAGATTATCTTCCTCCTTTTCTAAATAGTAAACTGAATTTCATAAGTTTGCATGCACATTCTATGGCTATCAAGACCAAAAAGTAGGTCATAAAAAGTAAACAGACTTGTTGACAAATTAGTGCCAAAAACAAAAGCTCAGCATCAACTATGCTAAAACCAAAGCTTCTACCTTATCATTCTTAATTCCCATTGCCTCTTCTCCAGTTTAAGTTCTCATCATCTTATCTGAATATCTATTGCAACAACAACCTTATAATAGTCTTCAGTCTTGTCCCATTTCAATATCTTCTCAATATCAGAATAATAATTTTAAAACAAAATCTTGACCATGTTACACTTCCACTCAAAAGACAGGAAGCACTCCATATTTTATCTTTAACATGGCATAAAAGTTCTTGATGATATGTCCTTGCTTTCCTTTCTTCTATTTTCTTCCTCACTCTATATCTCATCTGAACTGCATACAATATTCTCCATTAAGCCACATTCTCATGCTTTTACACACATTCTGTTAATCCTTCATAATATGCCATCTGCCTAGCATATTAACACTCACCTTTCAGGACTTAACTCAAACATCACCTCTTCAGTGAAGACTTCTCTGGTCTGTCCTAGACAATAAGATGTCCAATGGTCTCCTCCAAAGCCCTCTATACCTATTTATTGCTGCACTTTTCACACAAAACTCTACTTTTAATTTTGTGTAAACATCTGTCTCCTTCATTAGATGTTAACCTCAGGATGACTAGATACATATTTTTAGTTATGTATAACAAATACTTTGCATACCCATGACATTCAAAAGAGTCAATAAGCATTCATGAATAAAGGCACGAGGAAAAGCTCTGAGTGTAGCAACCAGCCTTAATAATATCAAGTTACAGAAAACCAATAATTAACATGCAACAGACATTTCCTTAGGCAAGGGTTGCAAACTCAAATGTTTCCATGATTAGGTAATGTAACTGGAAAGATTTTGGTGCTTTTTCCTAAACGGTTAGAAGAATACAATTGTAAAACCATCTAGCCCTGGAGATTCCTTTGGATGAACATTTTTATTATCAATTCACTGTCTTTAATAATGACAAGAGTGCTTATGTTTTCTAATTTGTGTTCATTTTGACAAATTAAATTTTTCCAGGATTCTGTCCATGTCATTTAAATTGTTATTTACTGGCATACATTTTATTAACAATATCCTTTTACATTAATAACATAAGAATCTATATCGATGCCCTACTTTCATTCATATTTGGTATTTGTGTGTTCTGTCTTTTTCTTTTGATCAGTCTAAGGTTTATTACTTTTATTCATCTTTTTCAAGAACAACGTTTTGCTATGTTGCTATTTAATGGTTTTCAAATTCAGTAATTCCTGCTCTTTTATTATCTTTCTTCTATATTTGGGTAAAATAAACTCAAATTGGAAAATTAAGCAAATTAAGTTGTTCTTTTTCTAACTTCTTGAAATGGATTCTTAGATGACTGATTTTTTCAGCCTTTTTCCTAATAATAATATATCTTTATCTTATTATTTATAAATTCTAGCTTAATTGCATTGTCACCAGAGAACAGACTCAGCATAATTTCAATCTTCTGAAACAAGTTGAATTTGTTATATGGTCAAATCTAGTCAATTTTTATAAATGCTTTTTCTATCTTGAAAAGAACATGTATCCTGCAGTTGCGGGATCCAGTTTAACTGTGTTGTTCATATCTTATATATCATTATAGTTTTTTGTCAAATTGTTAGTTATTACTGGAAGAATGTTAAAATCTCCCACAATAATTGGGGGTTTCTATGTCTTGTAGTTCTAGCAATTATTGCTTGATATACTTTCAAGCTACATTATTAAGTACAAATCAATTCTTTATATTTTCTTAGTCCATTAAACAATTTTTCACGATGAAGCATCTCTACCTCAGATAATGTTTTCTGCCTTTTAACCTACTGAGATATTAATAAAACTATAACAACATTTTTGGATTAATATTTGCATGAAATAGATATTTCAATCCTTGCACTGTCAACTGTTATTATACAGGGGTGGGCAAAAGTAGGTTTACAGTGTGAGTATGCAAAACAGAGTTTTTGTATTATTATTTCCCATATGAACAACTGTAAATCTACTTTTACTCACACTTATATATCATTACATTTCAGATGTGTTTCCAAATCCATGTAGTGAGCTGTTTTTTCATACAGTACAACAATATTCATCTTTTAACTGGAGCATTTAATCCAGTTTCACATAGTATACTTACAAATATATTGGGGTTTAAATCTACCACCCTGTTTTATGTTTACTATTTGTGCTGCTGGTTTTATGTTCTTTTTTCCCATCTTTCTTACTTTCTTCTATATGATTATTTTCATTATTCCACTGGTTTTTCCATCTGTGAGGGAAGTTTATAGCAATACAGTCCTACCTCAAGAAACAAGAAAATTTTCTAATAAACTATCTAACCATACAACTTAAAGATTTAGAAAGAGAACAAAAAGAAAAATCCAGAGTTAGCAGAAGGAAATAATAAAGATCAGAGTGGAAATAAACAGATAGACTAACTAGACAATACAAAAGATCAATAAAACCAAGAGTTGGTTCTTTGAAAAGTTAAACAAGATTGAGCAACTTTTAGCCAGACTCACCAAGAAACAAAGAGAGAACCCAAATTTATAAAAAATCAGAAACGAAAGAGGTGAAGTAACAACTAACACCACAGAAATACAAAGAATTATAAGAAAATACTATGAACAATTATGACAAAAAATTCGATAACCTAGGTGAAATGGACAAATTCCTAGAATCATACAGTCTTCCAAAACTCACCTGGGAAGAGTCAGAAAACCTGAACAGACCAATAACTACTAAGGAAATAGAAGCACTAATCAATAAACTCCCAGCAAACAAAAGCCCTGATTGTGACAGCTTCATAGGGGAGTTTTACCAAACATTCAAAGAACTAACACCTTCTCCTTAAACTATTCCAAAAAATTCAAGAGGAATGAAGAATTCCAAGCTCTTTTTATGAGGCCAGCATAATTCCAATCCCAAAACCAGATAGACACTACAAAGAAAGAAAATTACATGCCAATATCCCTGGATGAAGATAGATGCCAAAATCCTCAACAAAATTTTAAAATTGGATCCAGCACCCTGACTGGTGTGGTTCAGTGGTTGAGCGTCAACCCATTCACCAAGAGGTCACTGGCTCGATTCCAGGTCAGGGCACATGCCCAGGCTGTCGTCCTGATCCCTAGTGGGGGGCATGAAGGAGGCAGCCAATCGATGTTCTCTCTCATCAATGTTTCTATCTCTCTCTCCCTCTCCTTTCCTCTCTCTCTAAAATCAATAAACAAAAAAAATTATAAATAAATGAAATTGGATCCCGCAATATATTAAAAAAAATTATACACCACGACCAAGTGGGATTTATCCAAGGGATGCAAGGCTGGTACAATATTCGTAAATCAATAAATGTGATACACATATACAAAATGAAAGATAAAAATCATATGAGCATATCAATAGATGCTGAAAAAGCATCTGACAAAATCCAGCACCATTTTTGATAAAAACTCTCAGCAAACTGAGAATAGAAGGATCATATTTCAACATAATAAAGGGCAGCTTGGCCAGTGTGGCTCAGTGGTTAAGCATCAACCCACATACCAAGAGGCTGCAGGTTCGATTCCCAATCAGGGCACATGCCCAGGTTGTGGGCCAGATCCCCAGTGGGGGGCATGCAGGAGATGGCCAGTTGATGTTCTCTCTATGTTTCTATCTCTCTCTTCCTCTCCTCTCTCTCTAAGATCAGTAACAAGAAAAAAATTTTTTAATATTATAAAAAATAAATAAAGGCCATATATGACAAACCTACAGCCAACATCATACTCAATGGGCAAAACTAAAAGCATTTCCCTTAAGAACAGGAACAAGACAGGGATGTCCTCTTTTGCTACTCTTATTCAACATAGTAGTGGAAGTCTTAGCCACAGCGAACAGACAAGAAGAAAAAATAAAAGGCATCCAAACTGGAAAGGAGTGAAACTTTGATTATTCACAGATGACATGATACTGTGCATAGAAAACCCTAAAGACTCCACCAAAAAACTACTAGATTTAATAAATGAATTCAGAAAAGTAGCAGGATACACATCAATATCCAAAAATCTCTGGCATTTTTATACACCAATAATGAACACACAGAAATAGAAACTAAAAAAAAACAATTCGAGCCCCGCCAGTGTGGCTCAGTGGATTGAGTGTCGTCCCATGGACTGTGAGGTCCCAGTTCGATTCCCAGTCAGGGCGCATGCCCGGGTTGTGGGCTGGATCCCAAGTATGGGGCGTATAGCTGATCCATGTTTCTCTCTTACATCCATGTTTCTATCTTTCTCTCCCTCTCATTCTTAAAAAAAAAAAATTCCATTTACCACTGCAACAAAAAAAATTAAGATACCTAGGAATAAACTTAACCAAGGAGCTAACAGACCTGTTCTCAGAAAACTCCAGGACATTGAAAAAAGAAATAGAGGAAGATATAAGTGGAAGCATATACCATGTTTATTGACTGGAAGAATTAACATCATTAAAATGTCCATACAACCCAAAGCAACTACAGATTCAATGCAATCTCCATTAAAATATCAACAGCAGCCCTGGCCAGTTTGGTTCAGCAGTTGGAGTATAGGCCTGCAGACTGAAGGGTGCCGGGTTTGATTCCCAGTCAAGGGCATATACCTCGGTTGCAGGTTCAAGCCCCAGCCCCAGTAGGGGTTGTGCAGGAGGCAAACAGTCCATGTGTCTGTCTCTCTCACATCCATGTTTCTCTCTCTTCCTCCCTCCTTTCCACTTTAAGAAAGTCAATGAAAATATATCCTCAGGTGAGGATTAAAAAAATAAAGTGTTCCACACAACTATTTTTTAAAAATAAAATAAAACATCAACAGCATATTTCACAGATCTAGAACAAATAATCCAAAGTTTATGTGGAACCAAAAAAGACCCTGAATAGCCACAGCAATCTTGAAAAAGAAGAACAAAGTTGGAGGGATCTCAATATTGGATATCAGGTTATACTACAAAGCCATTATAATCAAAACAGCCTGGTACTGGCACAAGAACAAGCATATAGATCAATGAAACAGAACAGAGAACCCAGAAATTGACCCAAGACATTATGCTCAATTAAAATTTGACAAAGGTTGCAAAAGCATACAATGGAGTAAAAACAGTCTCTTCAATAAGTGATGTTGGAAAAAATGGACAGGTACATGTATAAAAATGAAACTAGACCACCAACTTACACCATACACAAGAAGAAACTCAAAATGGATAAAAGGCTTAAATGTAACTCGTGAAATCATAAAAATCCTAGAAGAAAATGTGGGCAGCAAAATCTCAGACATCACACGTAGCAGAATTTTCACTGATATATCGTCTAGGGCAAGAGAAACAAAGGAAAGATTTAATAAATGGTACTACATCAAACTAAAAAACTTCTGCACAGCAAAAGAAACCAGCATCAAAATGAAAAGCAAACCCACCCTATGGGAGAAAATATTTGCCAATGATACATCATATAAGGGGTAATTTCCAAAATATACAGAGTACTCATACAACTCAACAAAAGAAGACAAAGAATCCAATTAAAAAATGGGCAGAGGACCTGAATAAACACTTCTCCAAACAGGACATACAAATGGCCAAGAGACATATGAAAAAATGCTCAACGTCACTAATCATTAGAAAGACGCAAATTAAAATGACTATGAGGTATCACCTCGCACAGCCATTTATTGAATGGCTGCCATCAACAAATTATCAACCAATAAGTGCTGACGAGGATGTGAAGAAAAGGAGACTCTAGTACACTGCTGGTGGGAATGCAGACTACTATGGAAAACAATATGGTATTTCCTCAAAAAATTAAAAATGGAACTGCCATTTGACCCAATGATTCCACTTCTAGGAATATAGCCTAAGACGAATAAAACACCAATCAGAAAGAATACATGCACCCCTATGTTCACAGCAACTCTATTTAAAATAGCTAAGATCTGGAAACAGCCCAAGGGTTCATCAGTAGATGAGTGGATAAAAAGGCTGTGGTACATTTACACAATGGAATACTACATAGCTGTAAGAAAGATCTCTTATCCTTTAAGATTACATGGAAGGACCTTTAAGATTACATGGAAGGACCTGGAGAATATTTGCTAAGTGAAATAAACCCATCAGAGAAAAACAAATATCACATGATCTCACTTATTTGTGGAATAAGATGAACAAAATAGATCCAGAGACATGGAAGTAGGAAACAGACTGACAAACCTCAGAGGGAAGGGGGGTGGGAGGGCAGTAAGAGATAAACCAAAGAACTTATATGTATATATGCATAACTAATGGACACAGACAACAGTACGGTGAAAGTGGGGGGATGGGAGTGGGGTGGAGGGTGGCAATGGGGGGAAAAGGAGCAACATCTATTAAAAAAATAAGAAAAGAGCCCTGGCCAGTTTGGCTCAGCGGTTAGAGCGTCGGCCCACGGACCAGAGAGTCCCGGGTTCGGTTTCCACTAAGGGCATGTACCTCAGTTGCAGTTTGTCCCTGGCCCGGCTGGGGTCATGTGGGTGGCAGCCACTCGATGTGTCTCTCTCATATTGATGTTTCTCTCTCTCTCTTCCCCCCTCTCTCCCTCCCACTCTATCTGAAGATAAATGCAAAAATGTCCTCGGGTGAGGATAAAAATAAAAGATAAAAGAAAGACTAGCAATCATAGAGACCACGTAAAATTTTTATAATGTAATTCTAAATAAAAAGATGGGATATTCAAAAATAAATAAGTAAAATAAAATGTAAGCCCCAGGAGAGCAGGAACTTTGTTTTGTTCACTGCTGTAAACCAGACCTAAAACACTGTTTATCACATATTGGGAGCTTAGTGTATATCTGTTATATGACAGAATAAATGAACAAAGAAAAGGGGAAAAAATGATAAAGAACCATTAGCATAGTGTAAAAATCTGTTTTTACTCTCAAAAAAGTATTTTGCCCCAGGACAAAGCAGGTCGCCACAGGAAAGCCAACCAAAGGACATATATGCAAAAGAAGATATGCAAGACAGCACACATGCTTTTATAGAATTCAGTACAGTGCTGAGTAAGAGAGAGCATTCATTAACATGCCTGATAGATATCTACCACCAAGAATCCATATGCACTGAACTGACTTACACCAGTAGCAAACTACAGATGACTTACAGGAGAGTCAAATAAACATAATCTTGTAGCAGACTGACAGGCAGTATAAATTCAAGTATCAGATCTAACCTCAAGTGAAGCCCTATCTAACCTCAAAAACAAGAACGTCCTCTGCTGGAAGGTACTTAACATCAAAAGTGAGAGCAAGATGTTACTATTAATGGGTATTACTATTATATGAGCCTTCAGAGTAAAATATTTTCAAATGCAGTCTCCTATTTGAGACTATAATGTTCCAATATATTATTATAACTACATATTTCATCAGTTTAGTAGTAAATAGTATAATTTCATAAAAACCAATTTATAGAGAAGCATGGTCTCAACCTCAGATCTGATTCCAAATATAGAGACGGCCTTCTAGTTTTGCAGCAAATCTTCAGGATTTCAATAAGAGTAACTGGCTCGCCCTGGCCAGTTTGGCTCAGCGGCTGGAGCGTTGGCCCGCGGATCAGAGAGTCCCAGGTTCGGTTCCTGCTTAAAGGCACGTACCTCGGTTGCAGTTTGTCCCCGGCCCTGGTTGGGGTCATGTAGGTGGCAGCCAGTTGATGTGTCTCTCTCACATCGATGTTTCTCTCTCTCTCTTCCCCCCCTCTCCCTCCCGCTCTGCCTGAAGATAAATGCAAAAAATATCCTCAGATGAGGACAAAAAATAAAAATAAAAAAAAGAGTAACAGGCTCAAGAATAGATAAAATTCAACTAAACCACACAATTAAACCTCACATATCCTGATAACACCATTCATAATCTTCAGTTAGAAAAAAAAAAAAAACCTTTTCTCTTTTTCCTAACTCGATTTTACATGCTTCAGTCTTGCTCTAAAACTGACCTTCCATCTCACCTCCAATGAAAGAAATGGTATATGAACAGGAACACAGTGTCTGCCTGTCCAGCCCCCATCCAATTTTTGAGAAACTGCACTCATTTTCTAGAACCCAAAGCATCCTGACAATTACATTGTACTCTGCATTACAGTTCTAAGACTTAAAAGAGTGACACTAACTTGGGACAAACATACTTAATTCTCCAATGAAACCTCCAGGTTTCTTCTGCCTCACAGAGGATGCCCAGCACACATTACTGTCATTAACTGCTCATTTCTGCTTCCTTTTTTCCCAATGCAGAAGGTCAGAATTCCTACCCCCCTGTAGCTCAGTGCAGGAAATGGGAGAAGAGGATATCCCCCTGCCTCTTAAGAGGTAGCTTTGCAGATGTGTTCATTATCACAATTCTAAATAGTAGAACATATTCTATAGTGCTAATGATGATGCCATCAGGAAATACCACTACCCATGGACAGTCCTACTGTTGGAGATGCACATGGGAGAAGAGGTAAAAGGTGACCTCATTATAAGAGGTCATATTCATAGTCATTAAGATCAACCGAATCAACCCAAAAGAACAGCAGAGTGGCAGGATTCACCACCGTATCACCCTTGTACCCAGTGAAAGTGTATTAACACTTTAATTGATTATCTTGGGCCTCCAGAACCATTCTATGGGAAAACAAGGTCTGCCTTTAAAAACAAAGTTCAGAAAAGACTACAAAACATGAGAAGAACAGATATACAACTACTAGTGTTCCTTTCAAGATGTGCCATCATTATAACCCTCCTGGCTAAAACTGATCACCATGAACTAAAAATCTTAGTTCAAGATTTTTTTGCCATGCAAAGTTTAGCTTAATAGTCATTTCTTCTCCTACAGACATATTATGCATTATTCTCTTGCATCACCTATCATAAATATTTTAATGACAAAAACAGAGAAAATAATATCGAAAGAGAATGTAAAGATTTATAGATAAGTCAGAATAAATATACTATACAAACACCAAACAAATTATCCTATTGCCTCAATTCTCAAACAAACATTTTTAATCTTTCAAAATTAAGATGTTTTAAAATCCCTATCTGAAGAAATCTGTCAGCTACCAGGCAGAGATATTACACATGTTAATCATTTCCTTACCACTTCAATGAGTTACCTGCATTGGCAGGAATACTCGAAACTGAATTTTACCTTAAATTTGAAATCTATAATCACTGTGTGAAATAGTTTCAAGATGATTACACTACAACTCCATAAATATAAAAATTAACTGTGTATAGAGAAGATGGCTTTTCACGTGCCAGGCAATGTAATTCAAGGCAGTAGAAACTGCCAAATCTCTCAGAATAGATCAGAAATTGTTCACAATCTAGAAAAGGCTGGTTTGAGCAATTTATATAACAACTTTCATCACTCTGCCACCTAAAAGCTTCTGACTAATGGCCAAGAGAAGGTGTTTAACTTCTAAGGATATGTAACTCAATTAAGAAAAAAAAAAACTAAACTAAACTACATGTTTAACAAATAGGAAGTGCAGTCAAAATCAAAAAAGTCTTCCATATGCTTCACAACCATTCTCAATTCTAAAGGTAAAGTAGTAAAAATCATGATGCTTTGTTTAACTACCAATGGCTAAAAGTGATTCAGAAAAATCTTAATGGTCAATGTGAAAAAAAGCTTAGACTTAAACTTTAATTCTATGTTTAAAAAAAAGTGGTATATGACTAAAGCTATACCAAAGATATAAAGTTTAATAAATTTGTGTACATTTAATGTAATGGATCTCTTTACCCACCCAAAAAAGCTGTTACTAAATATAAAAAGAGTCACAATTGCTTGGCATATTTGAACACAGTATATACATTATGTTATGGCTGTTACTGTATTTAACTTATATTTCAAGAGATTTGTTTGGATCCAAATACAGTAGTCTTCAAAATAATTGATGGCTCAGAAAAAGCGATTCATACTCAACCAACATTGTTCCACAGAAGAAAAAGCTCTATCCTTGCTCCTATTCGACAATAAAAAAGGAAAAAGTAAAATAAAATAAAAACTAGTTTTGCTCTTCCTGAAAGAGGCCAGAAGCGACCTCTGAAAATGGTTCCCTATTCCCTTGATCCAGAAAACCCCACAAAATCATGCAAATTAAGAGGTTCAAGTCTTCATGTTCACTTGAAGAACACTCCTGAAACTGCCCAGGCCATCAAAGGTATGCATACTAAAAAAGCCACCAAGTATCTGAAGGAAGTCACTTTACAGAAGCAAAATGTGCCTTTCGGTCATTACAATGGTGGAGTTGGTAGATGTGCCCAGGCTAAACAGTGGGGCTGGACACAGGGTCAGTAGCCCAAAAAGAGTGCTGAGTTTTTGCTGCTCATGCTTAAAAATGCAGAGAGCAATGCTGAACTTAAGGGTTTATATGTACATTCTCTGGTCACTGAGCACATCCAGGTAAACAAAGCTCCTAAAATGTGGCACAGAACTTACAGAGCTCATGGGCAGATTAACCCATAGATGAGCTCTCCCTGCCACATAGAGATGATCCTCACTAAGAGAGCAGATTGTTCCTAAACCAGAAGAGGAGGTTGCACAGAAGAAAAAGATATCCCAGAAGAAACTGAAGAAACAAAAACTTATGGCCCAGGAGTAAATTTAGCATAAAGTAAATACTAATAAAAGTAAAAAATAAAATAAAACTAGTTTCACTAAAAGACAATTAAGATTTTCATTTACTTATTGAACACACACACAGTATGTACTATGTTTCAGGGACCATTCTAAGCACTTTATAAATGATGTTATGTGAAGAATGGATACAGAAATTAGGAATGTTTACTTGAAGATAGGGAGAATATGACAGCTCTTGTCAAATATCTAAATGACTATCATGTGAACAAGGCAGCCCATTTATCTGTGCCATTAAATAAAAAAGACCCAGAACAAACAAGAGAGATTTGAGCTCTGTAGAAAAACTCTGAGAGCTCTCCAATGGCAGACTCTCTCTACAAGCCTACTATAACCACTAAATGGGAAATTACATATTAAAGCACTTTTCTGTAAACTGCCACATACACATATGAATTGACTTCTTTGCCATATAGTGGGTCTTGATCAATAGAAATATTTACAAAGAGGTTGATCTGGGCTTTGGAGTCCTAGTTATTAACTCATTTCTAATCTTTGCAACTTTTCCTAAGTATGCAACTTTAGGAGAGTTTCCTTTAAAATAAGGATAAACTATCTGCTTTGCAGGGTTATTGTGAGAATTAAACGTGAAAATGTATGTAAACACTTAGCATAGTGCTGACACACTCAATAAATTGTACCTATGATGATATGATGATGACCACCACCACCATCATCATCAACATTATCATCATGATGTTGTGGAAGGAATCTCTACAGTGAATATAAAACTATGTGATATGGTGATATGACTGAATGGCTCTGCTATGCACCGGTACGAGTGTATGATTCTGCTATGCACTTATCATGTTACAACAATCCAAATAAAATATATAGCTTGTTTCTGTTTGGGTGACTTACAAAGCATTTATCTTTGCCCAACAGGTGTGGCTCAGTGGATTGAGCTTCATCCCATGGTCTGAGAGCTCCCGGTTTGATTCATCATCAGGGCCATCCTCAGTGGAGGGTGTGTAGGAGGCAGCCAATCAATGTTTCTCTCTCACATTGATGTTTCTATCTCTCTCTCTCTTCCTCTCTCTCTAAAAAAAAAATCAATAAAAACATTTTTTTAAAGCATTTATCTTTTGTAATTTGAAAGAAAAAACATTCTAAAAATCTAAATAAAGTATCCAGGTTACTAAAAATCAAGAGTAAAAGTAATGAAATATAATGGGGAAATGATGCAGCTACAAAGGAAAAGGGATTAAAGAAGTAGCACATTAAATACAAGCTACTCTTCCTAGAAGACTTTACTGTAGGACATGAGAATGTATACTGAAGGGATAAAAACAATTACACTTTCCACAGGTATGTGAACCACTGGTTACATTAATCAGAAATAGCAACAATATAAGGGTAGCTAAGTGCAATGCAAACATTTGGTATATCAAGGCAATTTAAAAAGTGAATTTCAGTGGACTAAGGACAAGAGTTTTGGGGTATTTAGGATTCCAATTATTTTGAACATAATTTGTATTTTAACAAACCAACTCCTAAATGTTGCATTATAGAATATGGAAGCCCAATCCTGCAATTCAGTACGATTTATGATCAATCAAGAAAATCAGTTCTAACATACCATAGGATCATACTTAGTCATATTCATCTATCTCTTATTTAAAAAGGAATTAACTCTCAGAAGGAATCTTTTGTTTTCAGGGATATTTCTGTCAAAGGCAATGGCAATAAAATAAAGCATAGCTACTATGAAGACCAAATCTGAAAAACTTCTTAATAATTGACTAATAACCCAAAGCTATAACACTTCTCCCCCTAAAAACTCCCACAAGAGTTAAAATATAATTACTATCGACAGGCAATGTTATGCTTGTTGCAACAATAGTAAAATAGTTAAATAAATTAAATGTAGGAATGAAAAACTCATGCAGTTTTCAGGAACTTTTTTGGGAATTTGATTTATGATAAATGACAGGTAGTGATATTATTACAATATCACTAAATTCAGAATACAAGCACAGTTGTTAGAAAATTATACAACCAATAGAAATCTTACTTCACCTCAGTTTTTGCCAATTTTAGATAAGAAGCCTAGAGTGCAATGGAATTAAGGGAGCTTATTCCACAAGCAAGTATTTCATCAATGTGTTATATTATTTTGAGCGCAGAGTTCAGTGCCTTCTAACTGAATGTATGCAATAGTTATGTTCAGTAAAAGCAAAGCTATCAACATCATTTGCCAAATACCCAGTTTAAATGGCCTAGCTATGAGATGTTGAAAATATCAGTGTTTACATTTATTTTCATTAATAAATTTACTGTTGCTTAGAAGTTAACACGATCATATTGTTTTTAGAACTTTAAAAAAAAAAACTGGGGGAAAAATCAGCTGATGAGTTAAGGTAAGGCAAAAAGTAGAAATAAAGGCCTTGAATAACAAATGATACTACATTTTGTCATAAGTTACTATGAAAAACGACAGTACTATTTTTAGTCACAGCCATCAAGATGAAACATTAATATTAGCAACTGCCTATGTAAATCAAACAAAAAACTCAAAACTCTACTCCAACAAAATTTTAGCTCCTCAGAAGTCACTTCATTTCTAGGTATCAAATGCCAACAAACTTAATTGTGTGGCTTCCAAAAATCAAAGCATTCCATAGCCCATCTTAAATGCAAAGTGCAACACTTTGTATCCAACTAAGTTTCCCAAAAGCAGAAGAAAACAAACATAAACCACAAAGAAACAGACAACCTGGCAGGTAGGAATCACAACCACTTGCAGTCAAGCTGGGATCTGTATCTAGGTAATGAAGGTAGGTGGGCAAGATACAAGGCCAAATTCAAGATCCCAAGGTGGGAGATGGGGAGAGAAAGAAAAGAAATATAGTTCCATAAATAAACACAGGAAGAAAGTCAGAATGGATGAGAGACAACCTAAAATTTCTAACAATCAAGAATCAACACACATTGAAGACTTGTCTCAAAGACAAACAAAACGGCTTCTCACAGGAAACTTTGAAGTGGGCAAAGAGGAAACATTCCTTTGCACCCACAAGAACCAATCCCCTGACCACTGGCATGCTATTACTGAATCCGCCATGACTTACGGGCACTTGGCCCGGATGGTGAGCAAAGGAAAGAAAGGTCTATTGGAGGCGAGCCTAGGATTCCAGAGGCCTGGGGAGGCACACCCTAGGCTCGGGGAAGGGGGGATGGGGGGCGAGCACTCCTCACCGTGATTATCTTTCTGCCCGATATTGTGCGTGCGGATGAGAGAAGACAGTTTCCTTACATCCCCCTTGAAGACGCACTCGTGCACTGGGTAGTGTGCGGGGCAAATGCCTCCATCTGCGGCGACAGCAATGGGGTTGGTGCCCGCGAGAAGAGTCTGGGATTGGGACGTGGTGGTTACGGAGGAATTATGCAGCGGCAGGGCCGGCGCGGCGGCGGGATTGGAGGAGGCCGGAGCTGTCTTCAGCTGGAGCCGGTGATGATGGTTACTGAAGATCTTATGACAGGCTCTGCCGCCCTTGCCGCTGCCGCCTGTGCCGATCCTGCCTCCGGTAAAGGTGCCGCCGAGGGCAGCCGCCGCTTCCTCATCCCCGGGCTCCAGCAGGTCCCCCTCTTCTTTGCTGGGCTTGTGGTCCCTCCGCAGAGAGCGGATCTTCTCTCCGGTCATCGCCGCCAGGGGCAGAAAGGGGGTCCGGGGAGCTCACCGCCGGCGATGGAGTAGGCGCTGCGGCGGCACAAGGCGATTAGAGCGGTGGCCAGGCGCCTCCAGCGCAGCATGAACTCCCGGAGAGCCCCCGAGCCCGGGACAAACGCATCTCCCGGAGGAAGTCGAGCCGACTCTCGCCTGAGTACGAAAGGACGCGCGCACGCTGGAGGGAGCTAGTGCTCAGGCGCCCACGACACCACGATCCCGGTCCCCGCCGCCGCCGCCGCCGCCGCCACTGCTTCAACCCGAGAAACAGGGCACGGCCATCTTCCTCTGGCTTCTCTCGCGAGAGCTCTCACGGGAGGGAGAAGAAAGGAAACACCGCGACAGGTGAGCAGCCTGCTCCCTCCCCCGCCTTTTCTATTCCCGGAGAGTTGCGGAGAGCCGGCACCTGCCCGGCGTCGGGTTTCCCCCGCGAACTGGAGTTCCTGAGCTCGATCACCCAGGCCCGTCACTCCCTGTGGCCCCGCTTCCTGTGGAGGTTCTGAAACCTTAGCCTGCGTTTAGATATTCGATGCATCCTATAAACAATGACTTCAACGCTCCGACCTCTAGGCTTCCCGCTGAGTGCCGAATGACGCCCCCGCACACCGGATGTGACGTCACTGAGATGCACCTGACGTTCGTTCAGTAAACATTTACCGAGCATCTGCTTCGTGCCGCACACTGAGCTAGTAGATTTATAAAACTGGTTCGAAGTACCTCAGTAAACGAAGAAGGATAGTCAGACAATTGGGTTCAATATTTAACTGCACGAGGAATGAAGTGGATGAGAGGAGCTAGGTTGCACGAAAAAGGAGAGACAAATTTTAGAGTTGGAGTGTCAGAAAAGTCACCATAGAAGAGTTTAGGGACTGACCTTGGAAAACAGGCTATTCAGCAGAAAGGGAGAGGGGAGGTCACTCAAATATTTGTTGATGAATCAATTTCGGGCAGGCGTCAGAGTTTAAGTATGGGTAGTGGACGCTGAACGATGGCAAATATAATTGTGTAACTGGAATCACTGGACAAGTTCATGACCAATCTCGACTCGGCGTAAAACTCTAAAAGAACGTAAGTCTGACATCCATAAAGCCTTGATAAAATAACTAAAGCTGTGGGGAACGGGAGTGGAGGGAAGTTAGCAAAATGTCCTAAAGATTTTACCCATTTATCTCTCCCAAGTCCCACGTACTCTGACAGCTGCTTCTCTCAAATCTCTTCTATCTTAATTTGTATTACCATCTCTATTTCCACACCCTCCCCCCAAAAGAAAACCTCAAAACTCTGTGGGAACTGGCCTCTCTTCCTCCTCCCCAGCCGCTCAGGTTTTCAACTCCCACCTTCTTTAAAATCTATTCAAAGCAGTCTTACTTTTCTTCTTTTTTTAAAATATTTTGGTAGGTTGTTCTGTGTTCAAGCATTACCCAATCAGTACTTCAAAGGATCCTACTCAAGAAAGCAAGAGAGATTGGACATATATACATATATACAAGAACATTTTATAATCCACGATAGCCAGTATTTATTGTTAGCTCTAAATCAGGCAGTTTGCTTGGCACTTTATATATTATCTCCTTGTGATAAGTATCATTTTTAATCTTCATTTGACAGTTGAAAAAAGTTGCCCAATGCCTCAAAGCTTGAGTGCAGCATAGTCTAGTATGATTTCAGGGCTTGAGAAATAAGAAAGGGTCAGGTCATGTAGGACTCCATACGTCATCTTAAAAGTTTACATTTATCCTAAAAGAAATGGATAGCCTTTTAGGAGTGTTGCACAGGGGAATAGCGTGATGATATTTGCCTTTTAGAAAAGCCACTCACTCATTCCTACTTTAGTAAAGTATGTACTGAAAATAGATTACAAGGAGGCTACTCTAGAAATAGGGAAACAGAGTAATGCATAAATCAAATAATAATGTGTTAATATTTGAATATATAAGTCTGGAAAATATATACATCACACAGGGTGAACAGTGATTATCACTGGAAGATGGAATTGTTAAATCATATATACCCTGCATTTCTTGAATTTCTTTTTACAAAGAGAAAGTATTACATTTTATTAATCAGAAAAATAATAAATTATTTTTTAAAGAAATAAACAGTAATTCAGTTAATGAAAGATTATGAGAGCATGAACCAAGTTAGTCTATCTACCATTATATCCATAAAGTATCACTGGATCCAGAATTTAAAAGTACCTTATTAGTGGATACCACTCATGGACAGGCGTGGAAACGCGAAGTGTCCTCTCAATAAAATCAAACTGTAGACTTCAAAAATAATATTCAGTCTTTACTTTTAAGAGCTCCACATAATAGGAGAAATATATAGAAATGTGAGATTAAAATACACTATGAAAAAATACAAGAATTGAAATTATATGAGATTCTGATATAGAGGAGAAAATTATTTATTATCTCTGGAGAAAATGAGAGTCAGGTGATTAGGAAATCTTTCAGGAGAAGGTAATGTCCAGACCAGGGTTTAAAGAATATATAAGAGTTGGCCAACTGGACAAGGGAAAAAGATATAGGTAATAATAATAATTTATTGAGAGCTTCCCATGTGTCAGGCATTGTCCCAAGCAAGTTTCAGTAACTATTTGATTTTATCCCCATTTTACAGATGAGGCAGCTGAGGCACAAAAAGTGATCATTCAGCTGATGAGTAGAAGTATAAAGAATAGTGTGTGTAAATATAGCATGATATTGAGAATCATTGGAGCATAGCATGTGACAGGAAAAGTGACAGTAAATGAGACTAGAAAGAAAAAAGAAAAGCTAGGCTAGGTTACAAAGAACAAGTGTACAAAACTTGGGCTATATATGCTAGTGTAGGGGAAGAACAAACTTTCCTCTCCCCTCAAGGTTCTTCTGGCTGGTCTAATCAAATAGACATGAGACAGATTAGCAAGAGAAAATAACCATATTTAATACCTACATATGTATGGGAACGTCACATACATGAGTCAGAAACCCCACAGGCATGACAGGTTCAGAGATAGAAAAGATGATTAAGGTATACAAGACATCCTGAGCTAGGGATGAGGTAAGGTGCCTTCAAGGCTTCAAAGGATCATTGCAGGATGATAAGAAAAGCAGACCTTTAATAAATAGAAGTTTGCCTTGCCCTATAGATAGGTCAAAAGAAGTTCTCTAATAATCTCTTATGGGTAAGGCCTCTAATTTAAATTTTCCTAGCTAGTTAAGGGGGGCAGGCAGAAGTTTCTCTTGAGCCTGAGGTTAAAGTTACCTTTAGCTCAAAACATTCTGCATACCACAGAGGCACATGACTCTGAGACTCATTCTGGACCCCCACACTAGACAACGGAGATTTTGCAAAGGTTTTTAAAACACAGTAGACAGGATCACATTGAATCACCATAATGTACAATCAACCCATATCCCGAAGATACAAGATTTTACCAGTCTATTCAGCTTTACCTCCTACCACAATGTCAAATTCATTCTTCATTCTAACCAATGCAATCTGCTGACTGTCTCTCATCCTCTCTCATGCCTCCTTCATATCTTTGTACATGTTGTTTCATGTGTCCCAAACTCATTTCTATTTCCTTTACCCAGATACCTCCTTTGTGTAAAATTTGTTCAAATTTTATCTCTTCTTAGCCCAGGTTTGTAGTTGTTTTTTAAACTTGATATAGAATTCAGGGATCCAGAAAATTACATCAAACTAAACCTTTAAATAAAAACTCAGCACATCCTATTATGAATGTAGGCCACAAACCACATAGTATTAGCAATACCTATGCTTTTGCAACCAAAAGAAACCACAGATATTTTCTTATCACATTACAGCTGCTGCAGATAACTTGAAATATAATTTACATTCATCACTACCTCAAAATTTGTTATTAATTATGCCCACCACTAGATCTTATTCTTTAATGAGTTAATAAGCACATATATTACTATATCGCAAATTTGTTTTAAAAAATACTTCAATAGCTTTTTCAATACACTATATTTCCTTTCTTAATCCCAAAGTATTGTATGCATTAAAAACATTATTGCCCTGGCTGGTTTGGCTCAGCAGTTAGAGCTATGGCTCTCAGACCAAAGAGTCTCAGGTTCGATTCCGGTCAAGGGCATGTACCTCAGTTGTGGGTTGGGTCATGCAGGAGGCAACCAGTTGATGTGTCTCTCTCACATCGATGTTTCTCTCTCCCTCTTTCTCTCCCTCCCTCCCACTCTATCTGAAAATCAATGGAAAAAAATTATCTGGTGAGGATTTTTAAAAAAAGAATTTAAAAATATATAAATAAATAAAATAAAACCATTGTTCTGAAAAGGAGTCCCTAGGCTTCACCATACTGCCAAGAGGTCCAACAAAAGTTAGTAACACCTTCCTAGGAGTCTTGAATGACACCTGCCCTTCCCTCCCCTTCTCTCCTATCCAACACCCCATCATTATGAGTAAGGTGCTCCTCCTTTGCCTCCTGATTTCCCATTTTAACTTTTGCATCCTTCTTTGATACTCTTGTCTGCCTCCTTAACTAGTCCTTTGAGCTTGTTGAGTACTGGAACTATGTTTATCACTGCTGTGTGCATAGTGCCTTACAGATAGTGAAATAGTGCTTAATATTAATAATGAACAGTTGTAGAATTAATCAAACATTAGAACATAAAACTCCAAAGTATCTACAATGTACCAAGACAGCTATAAACTAAGAAACAAGACGCTAAATAAATTTAAATAATTCCAATCTGACTACACTGAAGTTGACTACTACTCTCTTGGATGCTTATGTGAGGCCCAAGAGGAGATGTATAATTTTGGATTTTTTTTTTCATTTACAAATAACAGTAAATTCTATTGAAACTGGCCTAAATTAAGGGGACTTATTGACTTCAGAAAGGTGAAGAAATATGTTTTCAAGAGTGACAGCCTCCAAACCACACATGAGTTTCTCAGTGACTCTCAGTGAGCCCCCCACTGTTTGGAGTGTCCTCTGAAGGTCACCTTCCCTCAACGACACAAGATGGCTGCCAGCAGGAACAGGGGCCACATGCATCCTTCAGATCTGGAAGGAAGACCTGCGACCACAAAAGTCTTGTGTTTGACATCCATAAGAGGACCTCTCCAAACCTTGTGTCCAGGACAGTGTTGATTGGCTCAGGCCTAGGATGCCTAAACAAATCCCTGTAAGGGAGTTGACCCTGATCAGCTTTGCCCAGTGAGCACTCATTTCTGAACCAGGGAATGTGGGGCCAAGCCCTCCAAACTACAAAACTATTTCATAAGGAGAATGAGGTGAGAAGGATAATGGGGAAACAAACCGAGAGAGGTCAGGAAAAGTACTGCACCCAGATACTTTAAATGAAATTTTACTTGGGGAAACAAGCAAGCAAGCAAACAAACAAACCAAACGTTATCACAGTGTCTTGGACTAAACATGATTAAATATGTTGTGATTTTTCCATTATATTAATATGTAATGAATAAATAACTTCACTGTCAAACAACATATTTATTTTTTATTCAAATGTTACCAATATAGAATTCAGTCCAATAACTCAACTATGTAACTCAATTATTGAATTTACTAGACAACACTCTGGTCCTATAGATGGCACTTATTAATTTCCCTCCTGGTGTGACTAAGAACAAACAATGATGTATTTGCCTTGAATAGCTGAAGGAAGTACCTTCTGATAAGTGTCTTTCAACTTTTTCTAATGAGGATTTTGTTAAATGCCCTATTATTCACTAATACCCAACAACAATTAGAGGATTAAGCCTAGTTCTAACAATGAATATTTCTGAATTTTAGCAGAAATGTATGTATCTGAATTAGCTTTAGACAAACAAAGCACCTAATCTCCACCCTGGTGTTGTCATTTAATAAAAGTGATAGTATCACAGTGTGAAACATAGAGTGTACTGTACAAACTAATAAATGCTCACTGGTTACATTTTATAAATGTGTCAACAAGCCCAGCTGGTGTGGCTCAGTGGCTGAGCATTGACACTGACCCATGTACCAGAAGGTCACCAGTTCCATTCTCGGTTAGGGCACATATTGGGGTTGCAGGCTGGATCCCTAGTAGGGGGCATGCAGGAGGCAGCCAATCAATGTTTCTCTTCATTGGTGTTTCTATCTCTCCCTCTCCCTTCCTCTCTCTTTAAAAATCAATAAAAACATATTTTAAAAATCTATAAATGTGTCAAAAAATCTAAAATTAAGATTGGTAGTTACTAATCTTACTCAATCCTCTTTACATTTTATACTAATATATTTCTAATGTAAACATTAGGGCAAGTTTAGTCTCCATCTTTTTTTTCTTCTTCTCTGAAGGTTTGTATTTCATATTTTCACAATAAACTAGAATATGATTTCCTACACTCCATATTGGTTGAGCTAGGCCTAGGAGAATTTAAGTTGGATAGATGGTATAGCTGCCTGCCTAGTGAAATCACCACCTTGAACGTCCCTTGACAGCAATACTACCGAAACACTGACAAATGAAAATAACAAATCATGTAAATCAATACCTTCTTTACACATTTCACATCCATCTCCCTAGGTCTCAGTGTTTTTCTGTTTTCTCTAAATCTTCACACTTCTTTTCTCAGAGGCAAGGCTGGTCACTTTCCTTCTACTATTTTTGATCAGTGATTATTAGTGATTTAGTCAGATTTCTATTAAGTAAGCAGAGAAAATCAGAGAGATAGGGGTTGCCAAGGAAACCCAGAACCAATAGCTATGGAAGTTCCAGAAGGAAGCAATTCCTCTGAGACAGATGAAACACACACACACTTAACGGCAGGAGAAGGAGGGAGGAAAGATGCCAGGAGCATAATGAGAGTACAAGTCAATATGAGATGAAAGGGAAAAAATAAAGTCCAACATTTACAAATGAAATTATTTTTAGGTCACCAACAAAGGCTTGGAACAAAATATAGAACACAGATGAATGAGTTATTCAGTGAAGGAAGAGGTTAAAACACAATAGGTAGATATGAAGAGATTAAATGGAATAGATGGATAAAAGTCAGTATTCACGTGTGCAATATGGAACTTATCTCCATCAGCCGTCCCAGTGGCCAGATCTGTATATCACTTTCATTATTCTTAACTCCTCCCTGTCCCTTAGCCCCACATTCAACCAGTCACCAAATCTTGATATAGCTCTAAAATTGATCTCTCGATTTTGCACTGGCCACACTTGAGTTCAGGCTACTATCTCTTGAAACTGTCTACAAGCTGTTGTATCTCTGTCTCCCATTATCCATTCATTCATGCATGTGTGGAGCAACCACATCCACTCACCCCTTGAATTGCCAGATTTGTCAAAAAAAAATACAAAGCATGCCCAGCCAGTGTGGCTCAGTAGTTGAGCATCGACCCATGCACTAAGAGGTCACCAGTTCCATTATCAGTCAGGGCACATGCCCAGGTTGTGGGCCCAATCCCCAGAGGGGGCATGCAGGAGGCAGCCATCGATGTTCTCTCCCATCAATGTTTCTATCTCTCCTTCTCCCTTCCTCTCTCTCTAAATAAGGAAAAAATAAAATTAAATTAAAAATAAAGAAGACAAATTACAAAGTTTTCAATATAATTATTTTTCTATCTTTCTTCAATGTCCCTCAATGGGAGCTTATTATTTTATTTTTCAAATTTATCTTTATTGTTGAAAGTATTACAGATGTCCCCCTTTTATTCCCCATTGACTCCCTCCTCTCTGCTCCCGCCTCCCCCTGCCTTCACCACACTATTGTCTGTTTCCATTGGTTAGGCATATATGCATATAAGTTATTTGGTTTATCTCTTCCCACCCCCTCTCTCCCCTTCCTTCTAAGGTTTGTCAGTCTGTTCCCTGCTTCCATGTCTCTGGGTCTATTTTGTTTGTCAGTTTATTTTGTTCATTAGATTCCACATATAACTAAGCTGTTACCTCAAACCAATGCAAAATAAAATTGAAAGTAAAAAAAAAAAATCATAAAAGAAAAATGGTGTTGAAGGAGAACGATATGGATATCCTGGACCACCAGAAAGATGAACAAGAGGATTCTAGAGCAAATTAAGCCTGAAATATTTCTGGAAGCAAAATGACAAAACTGAAGTTGTCCTACTTCAGTCACATCATGAGATGGCAGTGTTCTTTGGCAAAGACAATAATGCTGGGAAAAAAACAGAAGACAGCAAAAAAAGATAAAGACCAAATATGAGGTGGACTGACTCCATAAAAGAAGCCTACGCACAAGTCTACAGGATCTGAGTAGGGCTATTGAGGCCAGGACATTGTGGACATCACTCATTCATAGGGTCCCTAGGACTCAGAGCCCACTCAGTGGCATGTAACACACAAAGAGATGCATAAAGAATTCCATCGTATGTATGTTTATATTAAGAATGTATTTTTAATTTTTTGCTTTTTGGATTTTTTCCCTTTTTTAAAGGATATTTATGTTTTATTTCCTAAGCTTAGTGGTGCATATACAGATTAATAATATTATTACCTTGTTGTGTATGTCAAATATTATAATAAATACTTTAAAAATCTTTAATAGCCTTCTAGATAAAGTTCAAAGAACCAAACATGGATTACAAAGCCTTTCAATGTTTCACTGGCCCTCTTTGCTTCTCTTGCCACTTCCAATTTGTAAACAACAGTCTGGTAATACTGAACAATTTTAGTTAAAAGATCTCCAAGCCTTAGTTCATACTATTCCCTCTATCAAGAACTCAGCTTCACCCTCCTTCCTCTTGTCATTAAGTCTCAAATTAATTGTCAGTATCTTCAGGAAAACTTCTTTGGCATCTTATCTATGTCTGGGTTGGGTACTTCTATGTACGTCCAGAGCATTCAGCTCCTTCACCATTACTTACCACTTATTTGCACCCTAGGTGTAATTGCTGACTTACTTCTCTGTATGTCCCATTAAAATATAAACTCTGAAAGTATAGACATTATGGCATGTTCACCCTAATATCCATGGCCTCTGCCCAGTGCCTGACACTAATGGGCCCTCAGTAAATATTTGCTCTAGGAATTAATAAGTTAATTAATAATGGGCTGGTTTATTTAACTTTCTTGAGGCATGCTATAATTCTACTTTTAACATGAACCCTGTTTTGTAATCAGTATTTGGATGGAATCATAACTCTTACCTCCTTACAGTGTGTAGATTAGAAATCATTACCTGAAATAAAGTTCTCTTCTGTCATTTATATTGCAAAGTTTGATTTCAGTATCATCTGTCACCTAAACTAGGTCTTGCTTTTGTTGTTTAGGATTAGCACATTGTAAGTGTTCCTCAGCTTGTACAAATCACACTTAGGTATATGTAGTAAGTTTACAAAAATTGCTTTGTATGTCTATAAATTCAAATTTAGTGAATAAAGTAGGCATTATTCTGTTATGTGGTAGGTATTATGCATTGATACCACTTGTATTTATGGAATCTAATAAAAATTGTGTCGGTACCTGTATTTTCTTCTCAGTTTGCTCTTTTCCTTCATTTCCCTTAAAGTCCATGTGCTGCTAAAGATTATGATTTACTAACAGTTCCTAACCCCATATGTAAAAACCAGTGCATTATTACCTTAATAAAATAATACAACTTTTTTCTTTACTATGGATTTGCCTTCTTAAGTTTTCTCTCGACTGTTTATCTGTTTTCGGAATATTGTTATTAATTTTACCAGTACTCTTCCTTCAATTCTGATTGTAAGATGCTTTGTAGAGTCTTTGCTTGTAAGCATTTCCTCATTCTCATTTCTAGAAGAAAAAGAAGATAGTGGGGAATAGTTGAGGCTGGAGATGTTGGCACAAGGAAAAACAGTATGTGGAACAGGTATCATGAGGATGCCATCTTTACTCCAACTTCACCCTGTTTATTTATTTCCACTTCTCAAATTTTCTATTTCTAGCTCTCAGGTCATTCATATCTTCACATTCTACTTTTGTAGTTTCCAAAATAGTATTACCTGGGTCATTTTGAGGCAATATCAAGAGTAGAAAAATAAGTCAAGTGATCCAATGATTATTGAGGACCCCCTATTGCTGAAGTCTAAACCACTGTGGTTCCTTGACTGTTACAAACATTTGGCTCAGGGAATGCAAAACAGCTATTATTTGGAGAAAGTTGGCAGACAGTCAAGAGCCGTCTATACTGTCACTTACTACAATGGATTTAATATAGTCTGTAAGCTGATCCTCAGTCTGAAAAATAAAGAATTCTAATTTTGTCAGCTCTCTGAGAGTGAGTCCATTTTCCAGGGATGGATTTAAGATAGCCAAGGATAAAAGACGAATATATCAGAATTCCACCCTAAAATGATCGATCAAGTGGACTAGAATTGGTCATCAGCACACCTCCCTGTAGACAAACTACATAAAAGCCAAATAAGCAGAAGGCTGCTTGGTGAGCATGGAATCAGAATGAGATGAGTCAGTCATTTGATTCTAATGTTTAATGGCATTGTGTTTAGAGAGCCTGACGTGCCTTGTTCCACAGGAGCAACATTTCTGTCTGTGAGGCAGATAGAGACTCACAAGACCTGAGGAACACTAGCCCCCTCCTCACCAATGCAGCATGCTTGGATGGCCAGGCCAGCTTGTGCTTCTGTGACTCCTTCTTTTTTGCAGTCCTGGATGGCTAACACCCGTAGGTCCCCAATCTCATAAGCATCTACTTGTTACTTTTTTCTTCAGATATATTAAAACAATTCATGTTGTTGTGAAGTCTGAACCAAGAAGCCATTATGTTTCTCTATGATGTTGTACATCTCTTCTCAGATTCACTATGTGATCATTTCAAATTTTAACTTTCAAATAATTGCTTATTTCCCTTATTTTTACATTTTGGCCAGGATTCTCACTGTGGTATCAACATACTGAAAGCACATAAAATAAAAAACATGTTTCATCTCAGGAAGTATGAATTAGGACTATTACTAATGAATGAGATCTACCAATTAAAATATTTGTGAGATTTTTAAATGACTCTTCTGCATGTGTGCTCATGCATGCGCGTATGTGCATACACACACACACATACACACACACACACACACAATATAGGGCAATTATTCTTAGTTCTTGAATAACCACAGATAACAAAAAAGGAGTAGGAGGAGTATGAGGAAGAAAGGGAGGAATACAAGGAGGGGGAGTAGAAGGAGAAGAAATTTAGATTAGTTTTAAATAAAACATTATGATAAATGTGCAGCTTCATTTTGATGAAGGAGTCTCTAATTTTTAAACACCATCTATTTTTTAAAACACCATCTTTTCCAAGTGGCCTTTCATATAACATTTAGGTATTTCCTATCATTCTGTATTCCTGAATTTTCTACGAGCCCCAGATACTTGCTTTTTTTCTTTTCCATGCTCTATTGTTCATTGTATAAAGATTATTTCATTCTAAATTAGTATCAGTTTGTTTGATGCTACTGATATTCATCATATATGTTGTTTTGTTATATGTGTATTTTTAATGTCCAATTTATGTTACTTCAGCATAACCTAATTTTTAAAAATACTTTACTCAAGAATTTTATCAAGCACATATGCTCTCATAAACCTTTTGATTGGATATGTTTCATTTATACAATTACAATAATCTTTTTTGTTAATATCATAACACACTAGCTTAATAATTAAAACATTTTTTCTTTCACAGTATCTCAGTGTGGACAAAAATTGTGATATTGATTATTTGCTATGATGTTTTAAACTTTTGAAGTCTTCAACATAAGAAATTAGCTGCATACATTTATCTAATAAAATACAATTTAAAAAATAATCATAGTTGGTCTTTGTAATTCCTAGTAATAAATCCTGTCTTTTTTATCATAATATAAATTATATTTTTATGCGATATGCAAGATTGCATTAAGACCCAGTAGTTCTTAAACAATCTTATCAAATAACCATATAAATCCCAAATGCAATAAAAGTTAACGATCTTTTTTCCTCATTGTAAGAAAAATTTTTTATCACCTTTTAAGACTATTTTTTAGAGAAGTTTTCGGTTCAACACAAAATTAAGAGGAAAATACAGAGATTTCTCATATTCCTCCTGACCCACATGTGCATAGCCTCCCCCATTATCAACATCACTCACCACAGTAGTACATCTGTTACAGTTGGTGAACGTACATTGACACATATTTACCCAAAGTTCACAGTTTACATTAAAGCTACTCTTGCTGTTGTACATTCTATGGGTTTGGACAAATGTATGATATTTATCCATCATTATAGTACTATACAGACTATTTTCACTGCCCTAACAATTCTCTTTGTACCACTTTAATTACAATACTCTTTTTACTCATTCAAATACATACTGTTCAGTAAGCACTTAGAGTAACAAACTTTATTTCTTACATACATTATTAACCACATATACTTCAATTAAAAGTATAATCAATCATTTGAGTGAAATATATTGCTGTTCAGTCATAGTGACTCTAATTTATTGTGCCTTATGGCTAGCTGTTAAAAGAAACAGACTTGCTAGGCCAGTGTGGCTCAGTGGTCAGGGCACATGCCCAGGTTGTGGGCCCAATCCCCAGTAGGGGGCATGTAGGAGGCAGCCAATCAATGTTCTCTCTCATCGATGTTTCTATCTCTCTCCCTCTCCCTTCCTCTCTCTCTAAAATTAATAAAGAAAAAAAATAAAAAATAATAATAAAGAGGATTCAACAATGTGTTCCAAAATAATAACCAACTATCCCAAATATAAGAATTAACTGAAAAGTTGATCCCTCATTTTCTGGTAAATAAAACCTTTGAAAGTCCTTCAGATAGATTTACTGAATGAATTATAAATAAGGTTCTGGTATGATTTACAAAGTTTCCAATATTTTTATCAGACTAGCTCCAGTATATCACAATGGCATTATCTCAAAGAGCAGGTGGTTATGAACAGGGGCATTGACTCTAGTCTGCTTGGACTCAAAATAACTACTTTAGGCAAGCAATTTGATCTTTCTGTATCTCATTTCCCTATCTATAAAATGTAAGTTATAATAGTTTCCATCTCAATGGTTATTGTATTAAAGATTGAATGTACGTGAAGCCATCTAGCCTATGGTATTTTGTTATGGCAACCCAAGCTGACTAATACATAAGTTTTAACTAAGAATAAAATCTCCTAGCCCAGCTGGTGTGGCTCAGTGGTTGAACGTCGACCCATGCACGAAGAGGTTGCCGGTTCGATTCATGGTCAGAGCACATGCCTGGGTTGTGGGCCAAATCCCCAGTGGGGGGCATGCAGGAGGCGGCCAATTGATGTTCTCTCTCATCAATGTTTTTATCTCTCTCTCCCTCTCCCTTCCTCTCTCTCTAAAATCAATAAAGAAAAGAAAATTTTTTTTAATCTGCATAACTTAAAACAAAAAAAAGAATAAAATCTCCTTTAATTATTCACTAACTACCAATGAGCTTTATCTTCCAGCTTACTGTTGCCTCTGGGGATGTCTCAAGGACCTCTCTCCTAAAACACTTGCTCCATGTACTTCTTCAGAGAAACAGAACCATTGAATGCATATATATATAGATATATATTCTGGCAAACTAGAGACTTAGGAGAGCTATGGTAATAGTTCCAGTCCTAATCTGAAGGACTGAGAACCAAGAGAACCAATGGTGTACATTCTATTCGGAGTCCAAGTCTGAAGGCAGGAGAAGACTGATATCCCAGATGAAGACAGTCTGACAAAGAGAGTGTGAATTCTCCCTTCCTCAATCTTCCCCTCCCCTTCTTTGTGGCATTTTTTTTCTTGCATTTTTAATTTTTGTTTTTCAGTTATAGTTTATTTTGTGTATTAGTTTCAGATGTACAGCATAGTGGTTGGAGAGCCACATACTTTACAAAGTGTTCCCCTGATATTTTCAGTACCCACCTGGCTCCATACATAGTAATCACAATATTATTATTATTACTTAAATATTATAAAAGTTATTTGAACCAAACTGAGGACAATTGCTGGGAAGCAAAATCTCAACGGATTGAGAAAATGCTCCAGAAAATGGCAGTTTTGCAGCTTACTTACATATAAAAATCAAAGAAGACAAGAAGAGTTAAAGAAATCCATCGGTGGGAGAAAGCAAAGCAGAGAAATCTCTGAGACTGGATAAAAAGTAAAATGGAGAGACACATACTTCTTTTACATTGGTAGGTACAAGATAGTTAACAATTAACATTCACAGCACATAGAGATGGTATTTGAGCAACAAGATAACAATGAGGGATTCTGTGAGCTCATGCTGTGCTAGGAGGTTGTGCCCTGAGGGGTCTGGAAAAAAGGGGATTACTCGGACATTCCAAAGGTATGTTATAGTACACGCAAAAAGACAATAGACAAGCTCAGCTAAGGTAAAAATGGATCTTTTTCAAGGAAGATACTGGCCTAGCTTATGACTACCCACGATGACTCTCTTTTAGTTAGAGAATTTTAATTTCAGGCCATTTTGTGTGTTACTTTCGTTCTCTGAGTTTGTGAGGCCTTCACCATACAGGCCTTCCCTGAGCTTATCAGGTGTAGTATGTGACTCTTTTATTTTTTTGTCCACAGTTTCCTCTTTTGGTCATAACTCAATCCAAAGGATGCATTGATGACAAATCTTTTGGTTGGACAATGTGGTCCCACAGTGCTAGGAAGAAATTCTTTTTTTAATCTTCACTCAAGGATATGTTTATTGATTTTAGAGAGAGAGAGGAAGGGAGAGACAGAGGGATAGAGAGAAACATCCATGTGGGAGAGAAACATCAATCAGTTGCCTCCTGTATGTGCCCTGACTGGGGATTGAACATGAAACCTAGGCATATGTCCTGACCAGGCATTGAACCCGCAACCTTTTGGTGCATGGGCCGTTGCTCCAACCAACTGAGCCACCGGCCAGGGCAAGGCTGAATATTTCCAAAGGAAAGGCAGATGCATGGGGAGGACCTCAGATACTATATGTCTTCAATAAAAATATTCTGGATTATTTCTAATCTTTGAGCTACCATAATCCTAGTTTTTTGCTGTTGTCGTATGTTTTGTTTTTCTGCATGTAGTATAACATTTATATACTAGTGTTATCAGAGAATTGCATGGATTGCCTTTCTCTGTTGCTAGTGGGAGTGGGGTTCTTGGGGTGCCACTGGAATAAGCATTTCTGGAGGCCCCCACAGGAGGATGAGATGTGGTAGAAAGCTTTATTTGTGTGGAATTATATCCCTGGGTGTGCAAAGTCCCATTTCTCTTAAACCAGTCCTGAAAGAGGTGCAGCTGGGGAGTCAGCAGAGGAAGAAGTAAAGCCAGTGTCCAAAGTTCCGTTCCATGGTGGAGTTAAGTTTGGCACAGCATCAGGCTAGTTCCAGTTCATCAGTCCATTGCGTGGGGTCCACGTGGCCATTAGCAGCGGAGTGTGCCCCCTGCAACAAGAGAGCCAGGCGCTCAGACAAGCAAGAGAGAGAACCAAAACAGTGGAACTCCTTTGTTCAGGTGTTTAAATATCAAATCTTTCCATGCTTGCAGTGGCCATGCCTACTCTGACCAATGCCCTGCTCCCAGGTGTGACTGACAGGCAAGTACATCCCCTATTTCACTGAGACTTTACCAGGCATGCATCTATTCTTCCCTTTTCTGCTTTCATTTTTTTTTTTTATCCTCACCCGAGAACATTTTCTTTTTTTGCATTTATCTTGAGGGAGAGAGGGAGGAAGAGAGAGAGAGAGAAACATCGACGTGAGAGAGACACATTGAGTGGTTGCCACCCATACGACCCCAACCAGGGCTGGGGACAAACTGCAACCGAGGTATGTGCCCTTAGTGGGAACCGAACCCAGGCCTCTCTGGTCCATGGGCCGACGCTCTTACCGCTGAACCAGACTGGCCAGGGCTTCCCTTTGCTTCTTTACAGTTATTAATAACTGGGTTAAATCACAACAGTTTCAGTAGGAACAAGAGCAGCAGTATTAAACCAGTAATACCAATTAGGAATAGTAAATGCCCAATACTAGACACAGATGAGTATGAGGAAAACAAACATCCCAGCCAACCAAAGAATCCTTTACATGTATCATCATTATTTTTTTTTAAGCTAATAATATGTTTTCCTCTACTATCATTTGTACCTTATGATAAGTTTGGACAGATGAATGAAGACTCTACTATTTCATTATTCATAAGTTCTCTTTTTTTCTGCCAATTTGTTTCCATAGAAATGACTTCATGGAGAGGATTAGGTTCAATTTCCCAATATATTGGATTTTCAGTATCAATATTATCATAGGTTTTATTAACCTCAGGTAAAGTTATTTTGCCTATATTTACTATTACACCATGTTTCTTTAGCATTTAATGTAAACTTGGTGTCATTACAATAGAAGTCAGTATAACAAAAGAATTTTCTAAACCTTCCCAACAAAAATATCCCTTTACCATATACTCTATATTGATATTTTTGGGAGTAGATAGGATAGACCAGAACTGGGTGAATTCAAAATTCCATATAGATTGAGGACATAACCATTCACCTTTCCAATTTTCATAATCAGATAATGAGATGGGTTCCCATTTTCAGTTAGTGTTGTGATAACCCTGTTTTGTTGTTTACAAGCTAACTTACATGAAAAAGCAGCATACAACTCAAAATACATAGTATTTACTATATTAAAAGTACCTTTTATTCATTAAAAAATTTTTTTTCTAAGTAACTTGCTTAATTGCAATTTTAAAATTAGGATTTTTGGTATTAATGTTGAGAAGGTAATAGATGCCTATGGTATAAAAACTGAACACAAAAGCAAATAAAACGTAAACAAAATTACTTTCCACTGCAGATCCATGGTCTCTACTACCACAGTAATTTTTATGCACATTAATCCATATATATCTGTCTAAAATGAATGCAACATGGTACTGTATATACTCTTGAAAAAGTGGATTAATAACATATACATTGCTTCCACATTGCTTTGCAGTCTCAGAAATTAGAGATTACAACAACTAGCTCATATAAATCTCCTCCTGCTTCTCATTCTGCAGACTGACTGACCCATCCCCTATAGATGGAAACTAAAGCTATTTTCTGTTCATTTGCTATTAAAAAATGGCAAAAATAGGTATAAAGAACATCCTTACTCATCTTTACATTCACGTAGGAATATATCTAAGGGACAAATTCCACCAAGTAAAATTGCTGAGTTCTAGGAATCCTTGATGCATAATATTAAGCTACCATCTAATAAAGTTTCCTCAATTTATGAGAGTAAAAATGACTTAATTTAGAGCATTTATATTGATGCCATATTTTAAAGAATCCTTGATTACAGTAGCACTAAATAAAACTTCCATAATTATGCAACTCAGAGTTTGGCCACAAATATTAGGAGGGAAACTAATTAGGACTATTTTAGATCCTCCTGGTCCCTAAGCATCATAATGAGACAGGCCAGTAAGCCAGGACAAGTGGAATAGGGAAACAGAGACAGATAAACAGAAGTTTGCAGCCATCTAGAAAATCTAGATGCCAAACAGTTTGTTTGCACTGTCTAGTAAATCCTATCTTCCCTAAACCAGGGACACTTGAGAGTAAATGGTTTGCACTTCTCCTCCCCAACCCCACTAGAAGGTAAATAGCTTAAATCTAATTAGTGCCATTTGCCAACCACACCCAACGACAGACAAATTAAGAGAATAAATCTCATTTCAGTATATCAGCATAAAGTTGATGAATATTCTATTGAGATCCTCCCCTAAGATCTCCTTTAAACACCCAGCCTTTAAAAACCCTCAAAATGAAGGTCTAGTGCATGTTCTTCCCAGGAGCACAGCCGCCCCTGCCTCCCCACTTTTCTTCCCCCACAGGCATGCATCTCCTAAACTCTAAGGGACGCCAAGAGGCTTGCAACCAGGGCAGCAATAGGCAGCAGCAGTTCATCCCAGGCAACCCCCTTGAACCTGTCCCCAGGCCCCCTTTTCTCTGTCTTCTTAGTGAGCTAAAGCAGACCAGTCTAGACTCATTTCCCCAACCTTTTCTTGTTTCACTGTCCCCACCTTTAATACATGTCCTCTAAAATTCACCTGACTTGTACTGTGAAAATTTTCCTGCATGAAGTCAAGAACCTACACACTACCGCTGGCTCTAGGCAGACCTGCTCAGGGCCAGGTCCCCTTTCAGGTAACAATATATAAACATATCCATGTACAGTTATATATAACTCTTGAGATAAGACAGTTGAGAGCTGTTTATTTTGTATTCTCCTCTTTCTTAATTGTTTTAATAAAGTTTCGGATCTTTAGCTAAGATTTTGCAGGAACAGAAATATTCCTAAATTCCCTAAGTCCTAGGAAATAGTCACAATAGTAAATAGGACAAGTCTGTATTGTTTAGGAAACAAGGAGACTTTTGTTGTTTTGAAAGAGTGATCCTTGAGAGAGAGTAGGGCTCTGGGTGCAGGTGAGTGGTAAATAATGACATGGGACTGTTTCTTTTTTCCTACAAGAATGTTCCTGTCCATTGGGTGACAATGGAAGCATTGGGGTGGGGGTGGGGGTGGGGGTGGGGGTTAAGGATTTGAAGCTTCAATAAATTTTTTAAAGCCAGGCTATCTTTTTCACCAGAAAAAGTTTTTATGCTACTTCAAAGAAGTTAATGATGCTTGAAAAAAGCTCAAGTTTGAGTAGCTGTTAAGAGGCTGCCAGAGTTCTGCTTGGAGACCGTCACTACAGTAGCTTGTTACCACTTAAGAAAAATAGGACCTTCGCTCCTGTTTCAGACATGGCAAGTATTGGGTCATTACAGAATTAGTGTACCTTAAAAGGCCGGCTACCTTCGGTTAATGAGAATCCAAGTTACTAATTTGGCTGCTTGGGCCACGGTGTTTGTAAGGAAATCTCCACTTGGTCGCTTGCGTCGGTCAGCACCGCCCTCAGGACAAAGGGTGCTGGGGGTGGGGAAGGTCGAGGGCAAAGGCTGCAGCGAGAGAAGGCTATTTATGTGGCCTATTTACAGGTTACTCGGTTTCAACACCAAATCAGCCTTTCTCCACCTCTGGCCCGGGGTCCCACAAACCGCCCGGCTGGCTCGCAGGAACTAGCAAGGCAGCTTCCTCGGGGCCAGGACTCGGGAATTTGGCCCGCAGGGACAAACAGCACGTGGAAACGCGGACTCGGCTGCCAGCCACAGTCCCCACCGGGAAGGGCGGACCCGGCGACGCTGCGGGAAACGCCTCCACTGCCAGCCAATGAGGAGCTGGGACCGCGTCGGGGCTTTCGTTCATTGGGTCGTGCTGGCTCCGCCCCTCGGATAACGCAATCCTCTAGGCCACTAAAGTCTCAGCCGGGGCCGGGAGTCCCGCTTTGGTGTGCTCGCCGCTGCCGGCTAGGGTTCCTGTAGCTCCTGCTCGCCTGGTTGTTCTGAGGCTCTTTAAAGCCGCCTCGCACCAGATTCCTAGCGTTATCTTCCTCGCTCTTTTCCCGTCTCCTTCCTTCACAGCTCAGCATGCAGAAAAAAAGCGTCACCCCCCACGGTTTCCTGCCTAGCTTCCAACATTTCGCCACGCAGGCCATCCATGTGGGCCAGGATCCAGACCAATGGACCTCTCGGGCTGTAGTGACCCCCATCTCCATGTCCACCACGTTCAAGCAAGGGGCTCCCGGCAAGCACTCGGTGAGCTGGGTCTGTCTGGGGCGGTCCAGGGTTGGGCGGGAAAAGAGAGATGGCTTACAAATTAAAAAGGCACCCAAGTTATTTCTAAAATGCCTTATACATCAGGAAGGCAGCCGGGAAGGATGTTTTCTCTACCTGTGATCCTCCTTCAATAGCTTTGTAGTGGATGGTTCAGTGATATTTCTTTTGATAAGCAGGACCAGAAGGAACATTTTGTCCAACTTGCCATCTAGATTTGGACTTAGAATCATGTGATTCTGGCAAATTTGCAGTTCTTCCGTGAATTACTTTTAGCAGCAACAATAAAAAAGATACAATGTCAGCTAAAAAAAAAAAAAAAAATCAAGGGTTTTATGACTCAGAATCAAGGTCATTCCCAATAGCTGTGTTCAATTATTAATAGTTATTGAGTACTTTAGATACATACTTACATGTTGTATCATGTGTATTTCATGTGTTGTCTCATGTCATCCTGACAACAGCCCTAGTCTGAACTAAGTTCTCATTTTTCTCATCAAAAAACTGAGATTTGGGGACAAGTAACCTAGCCCAAGGCCACAGGGCTAAAAAGTGGTGGAGCTGGAATTCCAGCCCTGTTCTGGAACCCCACTTTTAGATATTAGGCTATATTGTGCTCTACTCCAATAATGCTAGCAATAATCTAACTCATTGCATCATTTAAGCAGTGTGGCTCAGCGATTAAATGCATACATCATGTAGGCAGGACCTAGGTTTGAATTCTGACACCACCTCTTTTGAGCAAAGTTGCTTAATCTATTCAAGCCTCAAGTTGATTCTGTGTAAATGGATTAATAATAGTACCTACCACATAAGTTGTTGATATGTATGTTAAGCAGTATGGTACATTATAATTGCTCAGTAGTTTGGTGTTTCATGGTGTTCACATTTACACTTTTTTTCATTGGATCCTCAAAACAACAAGTCAAAGGGCAGGACAGGTATTATACACTTTTCAGAAAAAAGGAACTGATCCAGAGTAATAGATAAATGACATGTAAGGCTTATGAGAAAGCCCTCGTTGTTAATCACATAGCTTTTCCCCTTTGGGTAGAATACTTGATGGATCTTGGAGTGTTTAAAAGTTTCTGAGGTTCAGAAAAAAGTTAGTTAAATGAACTTTGTAGGTACTACACCTTGATTGGACTTCAAAAACTTCTTTAGTGTGTTATGCTGTATTAAGTTTAAGAAAATTCTTTTAGACTTAGCCCTTTGTTTTGTCAGGTAGAGTTCCAAGGGCATTTCTGCCACTGGTTTAGAATACTTGTAGTTACTGTATTTTGGAATCAATATGTGTACACACAACCTGTCTTCCAAGCAGATGGTTTGTTCCTGGTGCAGAGTTTTGTGAATGTGTGTGGCTGCCGGTGCTTCAACACAACAGTGAACCACTTAGCTATGATATGAATAATTAAATGTTTTCAGACAGCCAGCAGGGATGGTAAAATCCACAAACTCCACTAAATACCTTTAAAAAATCAGTTAAGATCACTAAAGAGAATTTGAGGAGCTGAATGAGAAGCATGTAATTCCCCAGTTCCATTTGGAAACTATTGAATGGGTAAGGAGGTAGGAATTTGCCTCTAAGATAGGCTTCTTTCCCCCAACAAAGTTAAATCTCTACTGTGAGTATTTACGGAAACATGGGGGTACCTTTCTGTGACAGTCACCACATGAATCCAAACAGTTTTTTTCTGTCTAGTAAGTACAGCTGCAGATCACATCAAGTAGGTGATGGTGAGGAAAGACAAGAATATCTGGAGCCCTATAAAATATGTTTACTCAGTTTGTCAAAAACAAGGAAACAAAGCAACAAAACTTAAATATATATGCATATGTGTAACTAATAAGTCATATGCATGTATATAACTAACACTGGGAGCTCCTCAATCAGAAACAAAAGTGTAAAGAGTGGTTGTGTTTCATTCTGTGCTGTAGGAGGCAGGGGGTAGAGGGTGGGGGTGGGGTGTGTGTGTGGGAAATAGAATTTTTCAGCAATGTTTAATCCTGGATTTGAATTCTAGCTGTGACACGTCCTATAATATTTGGCTTTACTTCCCTCAAAGCAGAGCCCGAGGATTTAATAAAATGATTGGATGAACACAGCTAGTGTGGTGCCATGCATATAAAAGGAACATAATGCAAAATTTTAAAAAGTGTTGTGTGGAGCTACCAAGAATTACTCTCTGTTTTTTGAGTCATTTTTGTAGAGACAGGATCTGATCCTTGAGCATTTGTGGAATCTGTTTATAGCTTCCTTTTGGAAGCGAAACAGAACTTGCATCGCTTATTTCTTAGGAAATGAAATACAGGTTAGAATTAGATTTACTGTGGTAGCTTGGGGGATTCTCTTTTTCTGATGTCCCCAGATTAATGAGTAAAGGTAAGTCTAACATAATAATAATGCTAATAATAAAAACAACCCGTTATCTAGTAGTTAGGTTGTGCCAGGCACCCTGGAGGGGACTTATACTATATGTTATCTCATTTTATCATCACAACAATTTTATGAACTAGAAATCTGTATTTTATTCTCATTTATGGATATTGAGATTGACTCTGGGAAATGTTAAGTAACTTACCTGTTGGCATGTAGCTCAGAAATGGCAGGCATAGAGCCCTGGCCAGTTTGGTTCAGCGGTTAGAGCGTCAGCCTGCGGTCCAGAGAGACCCGGGTTCGGTTCCCGCTAAGGGCATGTGCCTCGGTTGCAGTTTGTCCCCGGCCCTGGTTGGTCGTGCGGGTGGCAGCCACTCGATGTGTCCCTTTCACGTCGATGTTTCTCTCTCTCTCTCTTCCTCTCTCTCCCTCCCACTCTATCTGGACAAAAAATGTCCTCGGGTGAGGATAAAAAAAAAAAAAGAAATGGCAGGCATAGAATTCTAATTCTATTTGGCTGACTTCAGAGCCTCTCCGCACTACAACACTGTTAATGTTTTTAATGGCAAGACGTGTCATAAATAAATAATAAAACTTTATTATATTAGGATGAACCCATAGTTGTGGAGTTGGTTAGTTACTACTGTGATAATAAATTTCTGACTCCTCTCTTTAGGGTTTTGAATATAGCCGTTCTGGAAACCCCACCAGGAATTGCTTGGAAAAAGCAGTGGCAGCACTGGATGGGGCTAAGTACAGTAAGTGATTTCCAATTCCAAGAGTGTGAAGTCTGAAATCTCTTATATGTGTAGAGAAAATCACAGAAGCACAGAATGTAGAACTGGAATAAAATAAGGACTAGCTAGTTCAAAACTGTTATTTTACTAAAACATTAAATTATTTGCCCAAGGTCCCACAGCTGGTAGACTATGCATATGTATGATTATTAGGTAAAAATAAATATGAATCAAGGCAAAATGGCAGAATTTTCCATTTGGTCTTCATTTTGATACTCTTTATCTGAAGCTGTCAGTATAAATAGATAAAAATTAACTATGTTTTATAACACTACCTATGAGAATATAAGCTTTCTTATATTCTAGTTCATTCACCTGATTATTTGTGCCTGAGAACAGCAGCAAGGTACATTTGCACTAGGCAGGTGCCATCGATAATGTGCTCTCAGAGGTTAGGGATTAATCCTTGAACCTTGTGTTTTTTTCATACGGAAGTATATTGCTATTGAGTCATCTTTGTATTTTTCATATAAATGATACTAAATGAGGGCAAATTAGTGAATAGAAAATAAGAGTCTTAGGAGTTTTCTCACAGCAAGAGTGTAGGAATTAGAAATACTAATAATGTGAATTTATTTTGGGGAGAAGGTTGGTTTTATTTTGGATGAGATTAAACAAAAAATTACTGAAATTTACTACTCTGGGGGGAACATTATTTTCTGCATGAGATATAAAGACTGGGTGTTTATATGTCACACACTTCTTTCAAGTGGGATCCAGAAAACAGGTGTTTTTAACTGGGTTTCGAAGTTCAGCCGCCTATATGAATTATATATTGGACAGACCTGCATAGTAGAAAACTGCAATGCTAACCTAAACTTTTCTAAGATTTCACAATAATTTTATTTTTCAAGTTAATTAGACTATCCCTTCTGCCAGTCACATAATTTTTTTTTAATCATCAGGGTGATCTATTGATATTTTTGTCAGAATATTTTCTTTTACCGTATTTAATGTGCACAATGTCAGTTATTTTTTATTTTTTATTTTATTATGTTTGTTCAACATGAGATCATATTTGTTTAAAAGAGATTCCACAGTAAAAAATTAAAAATAAAATGTATTAAACTTATTAGACATACCTCAGGTCTGCTTTTGAGTTTTGTTAAATTATTTGCTCAGTTACATAGCCATAGAGTTAATGAATCATATTTTAGCTCTAGTCCTCAAGTTTGACATTTCTTTAGATCTTGATATTTTTAAACTGTAATTTAATTCGCAATTGGCCTTTTATCTCAGAATTTTATGAAAAATTATTTCCTTGAAGTGTTTCAGAGAAATGTTATAACCAAAGCAGATTTATATATTTTTTATTATATAGATATTTTATTTTTGAAATGGAAAGGGGGATTTTGTAACGGTATTTACTGGGGACTTCTGGTGCTCAGCAGTGATGACTGTCCTATTAGCAGAGAGAGGGACATAAAGTAATGCAAGCGAATACTGTAGGTGTTTTTAACCTATTGGTCTGACTTTTTGGTTTACTCTAACTTGGTTTTTATTTTAGGTTTGGCCTTTGCTTCAGGTTTAGCAGCCACTATGACTATTACCCATCTCTTAAAAGCAGGAGACCAAATTATATGTATGGATGATGTGTATGGAGGTAGGTGACCTCTTGCATTTGTGTTGTGTCAACTGATATTCCGAGATAATAAAGTGAGCCCTGGATTATATTAACATTGTTGCCAAGATTATTGATTATTTATTATCTTTTAAAGGTGTAATGGACACCTCCATGCTGGCTCAGACTTGGTAAAAGAGGAGCATAAATACTTAGGTCCATGCTCTGGAACTGCTTATAAGAGAGACTGAATAGTAATACTTTTAGTTATGCTGTTGGAATGAGGATGTAGGGCTTGATCAACTTCTAGACATTCTGCTCTAGGGAAGACAGTGTTTAAAGGGAGAATGCTCTAATGTAATTTAAAATTTTTACTGGCAATGAATATTAACTGTTATAACCTATGTCAATCTCAAGAGGGCTTAACTCTACCCATCCCTTTACCCTCCCCCCTTTTGGTTTTGGGGAACCTTTTGAAAATCTGTTGAAAGTTGAATCCCTTGCCCTGAAAAGTGTAATTAAGGTCACACCCAACGTTCATCAATTTAATTTTAGGGTCAAGGGGTCTGACCCCTTGAAGCCCATCAGTGGATCCAAATTTAAGAACTTTCATTCTCAAGAGTTTAAATGCAACTTATTTAAAGTGGCACACGAGTAGGTAGAGAAGACAGATTGCCCTTACCCTTGCTTAAGCAAGACTGATTTTTGTGTTCAAAAAGCAGAAATTTTTATTGTAAATATACATGTATATTCCTGATGCTTCCAAATAATTAAAATGTCACTTCTAGAATATTATTCTATTTGAACAAAAACTTAAATCTGTATGTAAGATCTTTAAAGGAAGGGACTCACTCCTCAGAAATTACAAAGTGCTGTGTATTTTGTCTTGGTCCCTATGGTAGATTGTTGAATTGAAATGATAAAGTCTCAAACCTTTAGTTACTTTTATAGTGTATTATAAAAACCTTATGGCAAATATAGCACAAAATCTTGAAAATTGCTGTTGATTTTTAACAATTATTTATATTATTTTTCAATCTTTATTAAGGCCAGTCTCCACATAACATCAAAAGTCTAGTATATTTTAATTCGAGTATTTGTCTTGTTTGTTGTTGTTCCACTATTAATAATAGCAGTTTTGTCCTGGCTGGTTTGGCTCAGTGGTTAGAGCATCAGCCCTCGGACTGAGGGGTCTCAGGTTTAATTCCAGTCAAGGGCACGTACCTGGGTTGCAGGTCCGATCCCCAGTCCTGGTTGGGATTGTGCAGGAGGCAGCCAATCGATGTGTCTCTCTTACATTGATGTTTCTCTCTCTCTCTCCCTCCCTCCCTTCCACTCTATCTAAAATTCAATGCAAAAATATCCTCGGGTGAGGATTAACAAAAACAAAACAAAAAAATAGCAGTTTTTCCTTTCAATTTTGCATATGTAAAAATCAAATTCCAGAACAGTGCTTATAAAATAAATTATACTAAGTTGAATGATTTATCTTCTTTCACTAGAAAACTCTAGGAGTTTGATTAATATTGTCTCATTTTTCTATTAAAGCATTCAGAACCACATAACAAAAAGATTAAGAAGGTACAAAGAATAATAACCAATTGTTTTTTCTATTACCAAAATACAATCAGATTGAACATTTATTTTGAGCAATTCATTGACATTGGTTCATATTTTAGATTTGAGTACACCAGGAAGAAATTGTTAAAAAAGACAGTAAGCCCAGCTGGTGTGGCTCAGTGGATTGAGCATCAGTCCCATGGACTGAGAGGTCCCGGTTCGATTCCTTGTCAGGGCACATGCCCAGGTTGCGGGCTCGATCTCCAGTAGGGGGCATGCAGGAGGCAGCCGATAGATGTTTCTCACATCAATGTTTCTATCTCTCTTTCCCTTCCTCTCTCTAAAAAGTCAATAAAAACATTAAAACAATTTTTTTTAAAAAACAGTGTTATTTTGGGGAGCATGCCCTTTAATGTTTGAAGAGTAGAAATTGTGTATTTTGAGAAACATTTTCTGCTTTAAAGACACTTGGCGTGTATATCAAGTATGTTTTATTTGACTCTCTAATTTAAAAAAGTCCAAGCCTTATATTCTTTTTTTTTTTTAATTTTTTTTATCCTCACCCGAGGACATTTTTCCATTTTTTGTTCAGATAGAGTGGGAGGGAGAGAGAGGAAGAGAGAGAGAGAGAGAGAAACATTGACGTGAAAGGTACACATCGAGTGGCTGCCACCCGCACGACCAACCAGGGCCGGGGACAAACTGCAAACGAGGTACATGCCCTTAGCAGGAACCGAACCCGGGTCCCTGTGGACCGCAGGCTGACGCTCCAACCGCTGAGCCAAACCGGCCAGGGCCAAGCCTTATATTCTTTACACACATGATAGCTAAACTATTTAACCAAAGTAGAATTGCTCTTAGTTGTATTTTTCTTGGCAGTTGACACTTCCTTATTTTTTTAAATAAGTGATTCTACCTATAAAGAATGAACATTTCTTAATACAATGTCCTTTCCATTTTATCTGATTCTCTTCTGCCTCAGGTACAAACAGGTATTTCAGGCGGGTAGCACATGAATTTGGATTAAATATTTCTTTTGTTGATTGTTCCAAAACTAAATTACTAGAGGAGGCCATTACACCAGAAACCAAGGTAACTCAGTTTTGTCTTTTTTCCTTGTGATGTTTTGTTTTCATCATTTCTGTTTACTAGGAGACATAACAAATCTGAATAACATATTTTCTTGGAAACCATCAGCAAGAGTAAGATAGGTCTGGTGTCTCCTAGGTATTATAGTATAGTAATTAGGTACATAAATTATGGAGTAGATTCCAAATTCTAATTCTGAATCATAGCTGGTGTGTGATGACTGTCAAATTATTTAACCAAAGTCTCAATTTATTCATTTGCAAAATGAGGATAATTGTACTTGCTCTGTAGAAAGGTTGTTGGGTGAATTAAACGAGATAAGGCTTATGAAATGCTTAGTATTGATCCCAGTACATGATAACTGTTAAAACATTTGTTAGCAAAAGCACACAATTCTTAATTCCAATACTGCATTACCAAGCTAGTATTGGTAGCAGAAGTCATGACAGAAATTGGGTTACAGAAAAGGAAGCTTGCCAACCTCCCCAAACCCTAAGCATAGTGGCTTTATAAGGGTTCTAAGGGACACTTCAGCAAAATAATAGAAGTAGAGAATGGGCCACTAGTAATCTTTAGCCTCCATCCTGGGAAGCTTGGAAGCCACCGGAAGGTGTTTTGTGCCTGAGTGAATGGCATATGTGATATTCTTTCTTGGGACCTCATTTAAATTCTGCTTGGGTAAAAGAAGGACCAATGGCTTTTATTATAAGTCAGCCCTTTCCAACTTTTTGCTAATGATTAAAAGGTTTGAATTATACTCAAGATTCTGTTGCAGTGTCTGCTAAAAAATTAAAATCTTTTCTCACACAAATACTTTGAAGATTAACACCAGGGTGAGCTTTGAGTGAATAGGTTTATTTTCAAAGGACCTTTTTTTTTTCTTGCTTGGGAGAAAAGATACTTGTAAAATAGCTGGTCTGAGTCTTTCTAAGGAAGAAAAGCAAATTGTGAGTATATTAATTCTTGTCAACAGAATTTGATGTAGTATCTCTTTACTGACTTGAATTAATACATTTCCCCCCCTGAAATATTTGCCTTATCATTTGAAGAAGATTTTTTGCGTGTTAATCTACTTTGTATTTATTTACTTCTTTTCACTTTAATAATTATTATTTATTTTGTTATCCTCACCCAAGGATACTTTTCCATTGATTTTTAGATAGAGTGGAAGGGAGGGAGGGAGGGAGAGAGAGAAACATCAATGTGAGAGAGACACATCGACTGGTTGCCTCCCGCATGACCCCAACCAGGGCCAGGGATCTAACCTGCAACCCAGGTACGCGCCCTTGACCAAGAATTGAACTTGAGACCCTTCAGTCCAAGGGCTGACGCTCTAACTGCTGAGCAAAACCGGCCAGGGCACTTTAATTATTTTTTATAATGAGTGGGAATAATAAATTCTAACTCAGGAATAAATTATATAGATTCTTTAAATATTCCAATACTTATAGAATATACATTACTCTATTTATCTTATTTTTTTCTACAGTAAAACTATAGAGTTTTTGTTCATTTATATAAGTAATAAAAAAAGAATTATTCTTTTAACAAATAGAATTCTTTTCTTTGGTCTTTTAAATACTTCTCTTTTTTTTTTATCCTC
The DNA here is from genome assembly GCA_030848825.1 of Tadarida brasiliensis. Classification (NCBI taxonomy): domain Eukaryota; kingdom Metazoa; phylum Chordata; class Mammalia; order Chiroptera; family Molossidae; genus Tadarida; species Tadarida brasiliensis. The sequence continues at coordinate 53,590,329 of CM061264.1, forward strand.
ACCAAAGGACACTTTTTTTTTTTTTTGCATTTATCTTCAGATAGAGTGGGAGGGAGAGAAGGAGGAAGTGAGAGAGAGAAACATCGATGTGAGAGAGACACATCGACTGGTTGCCACCCACACGACCCCAACCAGGGCCGGGGATAAACCACAACCAAGGTACGTGCCCTTAGTGGGAATCGAACCTGGGACTCTCCGGTCTGTGGGCTGAAGCTCTAATATGTTTGTTTTTTTTAAAATTTTTTCTTTATTGATTTTAGAGAGAGGAAGGGAGAGGGAGAGAGAGAGAGAAACATCAATGAGAGAGAACATCGACTGGTCGCCTCCTGCATGCCCCCCACTGGGGATCAGGCCCACAACCTGGGCATATGCCCTGACCGGGAATCGAACTGGCGACCTCTTGGTGCATGGGTCGACGCTCAACCACTGAGCCACACCAGCTGGGCTCTAATATGCTTTTATTGATTTTTTTTAGAGCGAGAGGAAGGGAGAGAGAAATAGAAACATTGATCAGCTGCCTCCTGCACCACCCCCCACTGGGGATTGAGCCCGAAACCCGGGCATGTGCTCCGACTGGGAATCAAACTAGGACCTCTCAGCCCATGGGATGACGCTCAATCCACTGAGCCACACTGGCCGGGCGTCTTTGGTCTTTTAAATAACTATCAAGCATCAACTATGTGCCTGAATTAAGGAGTGTATAGGGCAAGTTACTTAGCTATGACCAATCAGAAATTTATGGGGAAGAGGACTCAGATTTGAACCTTTCAACTTCATCACCCAGTCTCTTCTGATGTAAACTTCCAGATGGTTATAATATATGGCATGTATGTTTGTGTAGTGTTTTTTTTAACAAACCATTGTCATTTACTGAATTGTTTTAGCTTGTTTGGGTTGAAACCCCCACAAACCCTAGCATGAAGATGATTGATATTGAAGCCTGTGCACAAACTGTCCATAAACATGGAGACATTATTTTGGTCGTGGATAACACTTTTATGTCAGCGTATTTCCAGGTAAATGTAAATAATTTTTTTGGGTATGACTAGTGGACTATACAGATACCTCTAATTGGGTTGAAAAAATATTAACTAATGGTAGAAAAGGCCGAGTTATAATTCTTTGTCTCATCAATAACTAGGATTAGATTTTATAGTTTGAAAATGATTTAAGTGTAAACAAGTCCTTCCTTTCCTTAGGTTAATACCTTTTATGGGATTTTGTGTGTTTGAAATGTCATCTTAATTAAAGCTTTTAGTTTTTCTTCAGATGTGTAAACTTTCCAAAGATTTGACCTTATTTTGCGATTGTATTTGTAGTGCCCTGCACATAGTAGGGACTTGAATGTTTATGTGCTGGTTACAAGTTACTAATGTTATTTTTCAGTCATTCCTAATTCGTTTTTATCTGACCAACCTTCTAACTAAAAGGAAAAGAAAAGCTGTACTCAATGACATCTCAATGTATGTCACACATACTATTTCTTCATTTCTCTTCTTTCTCTTTCTAGTTCTCTTCCCTCAGCACCCGTAGATTATACGTAGCCCTTTATATCTTAGCCTTATTTGGATTATGAATTTACACTTTATGTTTCACATTGTAGCTCTGAGTATTTAGAGTGCTCCTTTAAGCCATCTTTTCCCCCACCCCTCTACATACATCTTTCCCTCTACATACATCTTTCCCCATCCCCAAACCTTCCCGTTTATCCTTTATTTCTTTCCTTTATTTCCAGATTCTTCTTCCTTTCTATTCTGTTTGGCTCCTTTTGGTAGCTTATCTTGGGATCTCTATAATTGACTGGTTGTCTGCCCCCACCCCCTTCCTCTGAGTAATCTAACTTTGTTTCCTTTCCTTGTTAGGAGTTACCTTCTCCCTGCTCTTTCCTTCCTTCCTGTACCTTGTGGTTCATTCTTATTACACTTCCTGTAGTTCACCTTTATTATGCAGAGTTCCTGAAACCCCAGCTCATTTTCTTCAGCTCTTCAATTAGGCACATGTTTACAAGCTCAATTGTTTACATCCCCCCTCCCCTCCCCACAGTTGTGGGTCCCCGAAGTTGGGCCAGGCTTCTACCGTCATGTGACTAGCTACCTCCCTGGCAATTTGCATAAGCCTGTTCTCCACCTTCCTTCGTTTTCTCCAGAAGGCATTACCATGTTTTATTTTCCTTTCCTGAAACATTCTTCCTGGCTAAATTGCATTCAGATAGCTTCATGGGACACTTATCTTCATGTATACAGTGGTCCCTTGGTATCCAAAGGGATTGGTTCCAAGAACCCCTATGGAAACCAAAATCCACAGATGCTCAAGTCCCTTATGTAAAATGGCATAGTATTGTATATAACCCATGCACTTCCCCTTGAGTACTTTAATTAATCTCTAGGTCACTTATAATACCTAGTACAATGTAAATGCTATACAAGTAACTACTTGTATAAATGCTATACAAGTTATACTGTATTGTTCGGTGACAAGTGACAAGAAAAATGTCTGTACATGTTCAGCACAGACACAACCTTTTTAGGCCTAACTACATAGTATGGTCAGGAACAGTATAACTTTTTTTTCCTACTGTTTTCCATCAGTGGTTGGTTGAATCCATGGACGGATATAGAGGGTTGTGACTATGTCTTTAGCTGCTTCCTGTAACATGTGGTAACAGAAAACCTAGTAAGGCAGTCCATTTCTTTCTTTTTTGTTTTGTTAATCCTTACCCGAGGATATTTTTCCATTGATTTTTAGATACAGTGGAAGAGAGGGTAGGGGGTTGGGGGGGGTGGGGAAGAAACATCAATGTGAGAGAGACACATCTATTGGTTGCCTACCTCAGGACCCTGAACAGGGTCGGGGACTGAACCTGCAACCCAGGTCCACGCCCTTGACCGGAAATTGAACCTGTCACCCTTCTGTCCACTGGCCGATGCTCTAACTGCTGAGCCAAACTGGCCAGGGCAAGGCAGTCCATTTCCAAGTGAAAATCTCCTGGCATTATCTATTTGTCACAGGTGATTTTCATTCTTAGATTCTTTATCTCAATTCCTTACCCATATACCATTTGCAATAGGCCAGTTACGACACAATGTAGGAGTGATCTGGCTGAGTCACAGTGAGTCCTGTAAATTCCCAAAGAGATGGCATGAATTGTTTTAGCCTGGACCTGTCCAGGTTACTCATCAGACTTGGCCCTTTTTCTTCCACTGTCACTAAAATAGGTCCAGTTTTTCTACCTTCCTGAAGCCCTCATCACACTGTTCATGACAGGGATGGCAATTTGCTTCGTTTCAATCTGGATTCATTCCAGTTGAGTTAATCAGAATCACATTGTTCCTAGGCAACCACATGTATTAATTCTACAAAGCAAATCCTCTGAAAATGTCCTCTCACTGTTTTATCCTCATGAAAACTGGGTCTTCTGGAAGTCTCACAAAAGGCAAAATGACAGATTAACCAGCATAAAGTTTCAGAGTAGAGCCTCTGGATTCTGGTAGTCTGGGTAGGAGTCCTGACTCTACCAGGTGTTGCGCGTGAGAGAACCCAGAGACCACCAGAGCCCAATTAAAGCCAAATAGAGAGCAAAGCCGGCCAGCGACTAATCCCGAGTTCCCGGAGATCAGCCCCTACTTTCAGCTACATTTTTATTTCATAGGGGGCTTGTTACAAATATCTGCAACTGGCATTTCTTGATGGCCTTGGGGGAGAGCAAGCAAGCAAGTACAGAAGCGGAGGCAGTTGGCCATAAGCAGGAGGGAACGGAGGTGGGAGGGAGCTGAGGCGGGAGGGAACTGCATCAGCACACATCTATGGTCAGGGTTGTCCTGCTATTCACTCTATTTTCTAAGTTCTAAAAAATAACAAATTCGCTTAGAGGACAAATTTGTTTAGAGGAGTACCAGGCCAGCTGGTATTTCCTCAGTTTGCCTCTGAAAGCTCCACAGTCGGCCTTTTGTATTCTTTAATCAGGGCGAGGTGATATGAGCAGGCCAGCACATTCCCCACTGGTTTTCAGGGGAATCAAATCATTGTTTCCTCTTCTGAATTTTGAATTCTTTGGCAATGGGTGCTTAGGACCATAAGTTTAACTGTCTGGATTCTTTCTCTGATATATTTAGTTAAACAGTTAATAATTATGAGGCCAAAAAGTAGCCCTATGAGCAATAATAGAAGAGGTCCTGCAATTGCTGATAAGAGGGTCGTTAACCATGGAGACAAGTTATATAGACCCTCGAACCAGTTGCTTCTTGATTTTCTTAGTTCTTCTCAGTCTTAGAGTCTTTGCCTAACTAGGGATAGGCTATCTTGTATTATCCCTGAGTGATTAGCATAGAAACAGCAGGTCTCACCCAGAGCCAAATATAGACCTCCTTGTTTTAAGAAGAGATCAAGTCCCCGTCTATTCTGTAATACTATTTCAGCTAGGGAATTTAGGGACTTTTCTAAATGGGTGGTAGAGTTTTCCAGGTCTGAGAGGTCTTGATCTATCTGTTTACTAAGTGCCTTAAAGTTCTGGTCTCCCGTGACTAGTGCAGTCGTACCGACGGCTGCAGAGCCTGCTATTCCTAAGCCTACTAAGAGTGGAATTAATATGGGTGTTGCCCATTTATCCCTTCCAGCTGAGATTTCAAAATGTTCGTGCCCGCCTTCACCGGAGTAAAAGTAGACCTGTGGGATTACATAAGTTAGAATACATAGTCCAAAATCATCATTATGTGAGTTAATATAGGGAGTCAGGCCGGTAGTGCAGGCGGAACCAAGCCCCTTCTGGGGCTACAAGTAATCTGGGGCCTTCGTCTTCTTGGAGGTCCTCTGGCATAGGAATCAAAATATAAGTTCGGAGTTCCATAGGATGTGTTAGTGGCAATTACGTGTCCATCATGGATCCGACTAAGGCTCCATAGATACTGAGTTGGCTGGTGGGGATTTCCCCGAGTCAGAGAAGCAGAGGTCCCAAGTAGCAGGATCAGGATCGGAGTAATTTTACCTTCAAAGGGTCGTCTGTCCATTGAAGGGTCCATTTTTCTGGTATTTGGTCGGGGTGTGCCTTCTTTACCTGGGAGTGATGAATCCAGAAATGGCGACCTGCTACCTTAAGGGCCGTCGGAGTGGTGAGGATTACAGGCAGGGGACCAGTCCATCTAGGTTCCAGTGAAGCAGGCTGAATTTTCATGATCTAGATCCAATCTCCAGGCTGAATATTGTGGCGATCTGAGTCACCTGGAAGAGAAGGCTTAGGGAGAGAATCTCTTATCTGATGGTTCTTCTGTTGGATGAGTTGCAGAGCCTGTAAGGACTTAAGAAGATAATGGTTATTTAGTTAAGCTAGGGTTTCTTCTCCCAATTTGGGGAGAAGCGGTGGTGGTCTCCTGTACATTATTTCATAGGGAGAGAGACCCTTAATATAGGGAGTACATTGGACCTGCAATAGGGCAAAAGGAAGGAGGCTGACCCAATTTTCGCTTGTCTCTAGTTTTAATTTAGTAATAGTCTCCTTTAATGTTCGATTCATCCTTTCTATCCTGAATTCTGAGGCCTGTATGCATAGTGTAATTTCCAAATAATTTTTAAAATTATAGCTAAGGCTTGTGTGATCTGGGCAATGAACGCTGGGCCATTGTCGGACCCCATGGCTATAGGGAGGCCAAATCGGGGGACTATCTCTGATATTAGTTTCCTAGCTATTGTCTGAGCTGTCTCTGATTTAGTTGGGAAGGCTTCTGTCCAACCTGAAAAAGTGTCAATAAAAACGAGGAGGTATTTGAAACCAAACTTTCCTGGAATTATTTCAGTAAAGTCTATTTCCCAATGTTCCGCTGGGTTCTGTCCGCGTAGTCAAATCCCCAATTTGACTTGTTGTTTTGTATTTATTTGAGCACAAGTAGGACTGCGGGCTGCAGTTTGCTTGGCATAATGGTGAAGTCTTGGAATGTAATAATCTTGATGAAGAAGTTCAATCAGTTTAGTTCCCCCTAGGTGGGTACTCTGGTGAATCTTAAAAATAAGATCTCGTCTTAGTGCCTCAGGTAAGAGAATTCTCCGATCAGGGAGTATGTACCAACCGGAAGAGTTTATGTTCCCTCTTAGTTTAATTCCGAGTTCTTTTTCCTCTTTTGTATAAGAGGGAACTTTAGGGAGATTTTGTGGAGGTAGCACAGGTAAAATCTGGAAGGGCCCCACTGGTTTTTGGACAGTCTCTCTTGCAGTCCAATCTGCAAAAGCATTTCCCCGGGCCATCGGGTCATCGGTTGTCTGATGTCCTTTACAGTGAATGATGGCAACCTTTTGAGGTAGCCAGATGGCCTCTAAAAGGGCTAGGATTTCAGCTTTGTTTTTAATTTCCTTTCCCTCTGAGGTGAGGAGCCCCCGTTCCTGATAGAGGGCCCCATGTACATGAACAGTAGCGAATGCATATCTACTGTCAGTGTAAATGTTTATAGTCTTTTCCTTTCCCCAACGTAAGGCTTGTGTTAAGGCTATAAGTTCAGCCCTCTGTGCAGAAATCCCATGTCCCAATGCCTGTGCCCAGAGTACCTTATATTGTGTTACCACAGCAGCTCCTGCATATCTGGTGCCGTTTGACATGAAGCTGTTCCTGTCCTTGTAGAGATCAGCATCTGGGTCCAGCCAGGGTGTATCTCTGAGGTCCACTCAAAGATTAGTCAAGGAGTCCAGGACCTCGAGGCAGTTATGAACAGGCTCTGCTGGGTCATCATCAGGCAGCAAGGTGGCAGGGTTTAGGGCAGTAGTCTTTAGGATTTTAATCCTCAGGGGGTCTAACAAGAGCACTTGATATTGGACAATTCTGGCATGGGACATCCATCGTTCAGGGGGATTCCTGAGTAGGGTTCCACAGCATGGGGTGCTATAATTTGTAAATCTTGTCCCAGGGTCAGCTTAGAGGCTTCCTTAGTGAGCAGGGCTGTGGCTGCTATGGCCCTTAAGCAGTGTGGCCACCCAGAGGCTACTGGGTCTAGTCTCTTAGACAGGTAGGCCACTGGACGTTTCCAGGGACTGAGGGCCTGTGTGAGTACTCCTTTAGTAATCCCCCAGTTCTCAGAGACAAATATTGGAAAGACTTATTGAGGTCAGGTAGGGTCAGGGCCGGGGCGCTGATGAGAGTCTCTTTTTAGTTCTTGGAAAGCCTTTAACTCAGTTTCAGTCCAAGTTAAATCGTCTGTCTTTCCCCCTGTACTGGTGTACAGGGGCTTTGTGATTTCCACAAATCGGGGTATCCAGAGGCGGCAGTACCCAACTGCTCCTAGAAACTCCCGGACCTGTTTCTTTGCTTGTGGTTGGTGTATTTTCAGAATGGCCTCAATGTGGCTTGTGGAGAGGGACCGTTTTCCTCCTCTCAGTTCATAATCTAGCTAGGTGGCATTCTCAGTACATAACTGAGCTTTCCCTCAAAACCCTCTAATTTCTGTAGTTTTTTCTAATGTCTGGGGCTGACTGGGTGACAAAAGCAATATTAATAGCTCTCCCATTATCAGGGGCTTCCGGGTCTATGGGCATAAACAGCCGGTAAGCTTCCATCAAACGCTCTAGGAAAGCGGAGGGGGATTTCCCGACCGCTGGACAGTCTCGCTTACCCTAGATAAACTAGTTGGTTTCTTAGCCGCTCCCTGGATGCCCCGCAGTACAACCAGGTGATATTGTTCAAGAGCCTCCTTACCTAGGTCGGTGTTAGGGTCCCAGGTGGGGCGAGAGGCGGGCAGGGTCAGAGTGGGTTCCCCTTTTAGCCCGAGGACGGTTTTAGTCGCCTCTCGGTAGATTCTATCCCTCTCTTCAGAAGTGAAGAGAACCTGTAAGAGCTGCTGACAATCATCCCAAGTGGGCTGGTGGGTGTAAAACACAGTTTCTAACAGATTAATTCTTGGGGTTTGTCAGAGAAAGAGAGGTTTTGTTGTTTCCAATTATATAAGTCACTAGTGGAGAAGGGGATATACATCATAAAAGGCCAGCAGATGATAGAGTAATAAGTGATCCAGGGGCAGGCACATTAATAGTTAAACAGCTTGCCTGTGAGAATGTTAATAAGCCTTGCAGAGAGGCGTTGAGCCCTCACCGCAAAGAAGCCAATACATCTGAATACATCCATATCCGTTCAGATATTGGGTCCTCCCATACATAGGGGGCTGCAACAGCTGAGGCTTTGAGAGAAGCCCTCTCTGCGGCAAGGCAGGAGGAAGTGGCAAAGAATCATCATCTTCTTTATTCTTTCATGTCAAGTTCCCATCTTCTATCATTCATAAATCTTAAATCTTTATTATTTTTATAATTTCCTTTCATAAAGCCCTTCTCAGGTGGAGACCCAAAGTACATCAGAGGTATCATTTTATCCATGCTATAGTAACCATAGCTCAGATCCATTTTTCCCTTTTTATATGTGAGTAAATTGCAGTACCATGAAAGAAAAAACTTTCTCAGTTAAACCAAAAGGAGCTTGATCTTCAGGCCTCTGGGGCTTAATCATGTTCTTTCTTTAAATAACCCAAGCATGACTTTACCAAATATCTTATATTATAAGCCCCTTGAAAGTGAGGACTGTGTTTGTATAATCCACAGCATTAGCAGAGACCCATATATAAGAGGTGTTCTATGCATCTGCATTGATTTGGTTTCCTTTCATAAGGAGAGAAAACAAATCCTTGAGGAATTCCAGATCCTATTGGAATGATCCAAAGCTAATTCCAGGTCAAGAAAAAAGTTTCTTAAAATTCAAATCCTGGGAAAGTTGTCAAACATATTTGACCAAAAGATTATATAGTATTATTATTAAACAGTATTTAATTATTTATTCATTTAAAGTGACAACAACAGATGTTAAACATAAACATAGGTCAGTGAAACTTCAGTTCTTATGATTAAGAAAATGGGTCTTTAAGGAATCAAGTACCTGATTAACATAACATAGAACCATTTCAATAATATATATAACTTTTGCTTCCCAGGCAAACGGGGGAAAAAAACTTTTCCCCTTTTAACAGGCTGAAAAAGAACCAAATAAATTCTATATTAATGTATTTTAGATTCATGTATCTTATTGAATTCATTATTTATCTTACTTATGATTTCCTTTTAAGATTTCTCTTAACAAATCTTTTAATTTTCATAAACCTTTTTATCCATTCAGAAATAACCAGTTTTAGAACAACCTTCTTTCAAAAAAATATATATATATTTACATATCTTATACCTTCTTTCATCAAAATCATACAATTTCTTTCTAATTTAAGCTGAACTTTTAACTCTTGGAAATGTTGATTTTCTTTCTTTTTGTGTGACAAGTAATTAACATTCCTCAGATTGGCAAATATATTCATATTTTCAGTAGACATTTTTCAAACCAACAGATCATTAACAGATCCAAATCCATCTTCTAGCTTTTCTGTAATAAGAACCCAAAGTAGGCAAACTCAGGTTAATTAACATTTTAGTATATCCTCAGGGGGGTCCTGAAGGATGAGATATAATTTCCTCGGGGGCTAAGAGGAGTTACTGTTCTTCAGGGCAGAGTGAGGCCTTGCTAATAAAACTGTTTTTCCTTTCTTTTGAACCTCTGGACATTGACATTTTTAAATATAATTGGGTTTGTCTGTAGTTATATCAATCCAAATATCAATTTATGACATTTGATCTGGGTGTCTAGGGCTCCTGTATATTTTCTGACAGACCATAAAAAACAATTGCAAATTGAAACTACCTTCGGGTGGCCAATTAACCCCATAGGTAGGCCATGCAAGTTCTTATAGGGTCCGTAAGGTCCCAGAGCTTATCGGGACATTATAGCTTTTTGCCTGAGCTTTGAAATCTTTAAAATTATCCAATAGGCATTGCAATGGAGTTTTTGTACCAGATTGACTTTGGCCCATGACAACAAAGGGAAGTGCAACCAGACAACAACAATCAGGAGGGCCAATAAACAAAAGAAAAAAAACATAGGGTTGAAACTGAAGTTACTGAAACCAAAAAACACAGAACTGACTGAAACCGAAGTTCAACCAAAAAACACAGACAGAACTGACTGAAACCGAAGTTCAACCAAAAACACAGGCAGAACTGACCTGAAACCGAAGTTCCCTGCGACGTTTCGCTAGGGGACCTGACTGAAGTTCCCTGCGACACCTGGCCGGGAAAGTAATGCCGCGTCCAGCCTTCCCCCTTGCCACTGAAAGGCGCCTACCAGACTGAACAGAAAACAGTACTCACCAGTGAGATTCCAGATGACTCAGATGAGTCCAGACGCGCTTCAGAATTCAATTTAGAGCAGGATTTGAGACCGGGCTAGGGAAACTGGGAGGGCAGGCTTAATCTCGAGGCAGAGGAATGTCCCTTCGAGGCCTTCCCCTGGACTAGCCCCCCCTTGCAGTTTCGATAGCTGGCCTAGTGGTCTGGTCTGGGGCTTCCCCATAAGGGAAGGATCTCACTGGGATCTCCAAATGTTGTGGCACGAGAGAACCCAGAGACCACCAGAGCCCAATTAAAGCCAAATAGAGAGCAAAGCCGGCCGGCGACTGATCCCGAATTCCCAGAGATCAGCCCCGACTTTCAGCTACATTTTTATTTTATAGGGGGCTTGTTACAAATATCTGCAACTGGCATTTCTTGATGGCCTTGGGGGAGAGCAAGCAAGCAAGTACAGAAGCAGAGGCAGTTGTCCATAAGCAGGAGGGAACGGAGGTGGGAGGGAGCTGAGGCGGGAGGGAACTGCATCAGCACACATCTATGGTCAGGGTTGTCCTGCTATTCACTCTATTTTCTAAGTTCTAAAAAATAACAAATTCGCTTAGAGGACAAATTTGTTTAGAGGAGTACCAGGCCAGCTGGTACTTCCTCAGTTTGCCTCTGAAAGCTCCACAGTCGGCCTTTTGTAATCTTTAATCAGGGCGAGGTGATATGAGCAGGCCAACACACCAGGTTTTTAATATGAATGATTTATATTATTTATCTTAGTCCTTTTTTCTCACCTGTACAATTAGAGTCATAAAGGTACTGATTTTATTGAATTGGGGGAAGTATTTTGCACGGTGCCTCACTGGGTTTTGTAAATATTTAACATGGTTCTTGAGATAATGAGATCAAAAGATGTTAGTTATTGAATGTTCTATTGACCATAGAGTTTACAGAGTGTTAGTCCTGGACTAGAACTTAGACATCATCTAGTTTGACTCCATCATTTTAGAGATGAGCAAGCAGATGTGTAGAGAGTGCTTTGAGCAGTACCTTACTTAAAGCCTATTAATGAAACATACATAGCCCTCTACATTCATACCTTCCAAAGACTAAACAACTAGTGAGGTTAAAACACACACACAGAACGCACACTTTATTTTAAAGAAAATATGAATGGAAAGATGTTGATAGTATATTGTTTAGTGAATAAGTTGATTATATCAAAGACGTTTTAAGACTAAAGGATTAATTTACAGGACAATTGGGTGAGGGTAAACGATCCAAACAAATGTCTTTGTAAGTGATTTAAACTTGGCAAAACTAGTATAATAAAAGAGTAATTAAGAGTCAAGATCATGGCAAACCAAGTGAATAAACAGCATATATTGTCAGATTTTAATGATGAAAAATCTAAGAGATTAGTTTTATCTTAACTTGGCATAACAACTGCTGAATATTTATGTCTATTATTTTATGTATTTACTGAATCATTAGAATGCCAACATTTCTGCTGTAGGTAATAAATTTCGGGGCCAGTCAGTAACTGCTCTAAAGAAACAGGTTCAGGAGACCTGTTGGCCTGAGTTTATCTGCCATTTCTAAAAAATTTGTGCCTTTGAATGGTCTATTGGGTCCAATACTTTGTATTTTTATTTGGGGGAGGGAGGAAAGGGAACAATAATATCAGAGATCCTAGAAAATTTTAAGATGTACATATTTTTGAAAAGTTAGAATAGGAATGGTAGTTACAATTGCAAATAGGTAAGTAATAAAGCATATTTTCAAGCGATTTCTTATTTAAAATAAAAACATTTGTTCTTTTCAGCGACCTTTGGCTCTGGGAGCTGACATTTGTATGTATTCAGCAACAAAATACATGAATGGTAAGACATGCAGAATCTACACTTTGAATATTCTCTTCCACGGATGGATGGAAATATAGCATAGGGCTTGACATTTTGATTCCTTTTCTTCTACTATTATTCAGGATTTCCCTGTGACTCGTGTAGAAAGTAAAAAATATATACTTTGATTAAATGTAAGATTTGATTTATAGCAGACCAAACTATGCTCATGATTTATGAACAGGATTAAATGTACTGTAAAAGATTATACTTTTATCCTGCTTACAGCTTTAAAAGAAACATTTACTTTTTATATGATTTTTATTTTCTTTTTTAGGTATGGCTTTTGCTACTGTCAAATTGAATAAAATTTATTTAAACTTATTCTATAGAGCTTTTTTCTAGAGAGTTTTTTCAAGTGAAAGTCACATTTTAGAAATTATAAATTAAAGTAAAAGCATACATTGTTTCTAAGTTAATGGTTTTTGTTTTGTTTTAGGCCACAGTGATGTTGTAATGGGCTTAGTGTCTGTTAATTCTGAGAGTCTCCATGATAGGCTCCGATTCTTGCAAAATTGTAAGTATTGAAAAGTCTAGATTATTTTATGCTCTCAGAGGGGCTACATTTAATCTTTATATTTCCATTAAATGTTGTGAAGTGATAGCATTCTACTAATTTAGAAAGAAATGAGAAATAGAGGTAAAAAAAATTGGATATTTAGAGGAAAGTAGAAAAATTGGATTATAAAGATATAGTTATAGCATAACAGGGCTTTATTTACAACATAACACCCAGGATGAGTTTTTTTATTTTTCAAATCCGTGTTAATTTTGATCGTAATGCGGTAAAGCCCAAGTTAATTTTCAGTTTTAAAACTTAATGGATTTTTTCCTTTTCTCTTTTAAAAAACAAACATTTAATATGATGGCTTTCTTATATTATACTTTTATATCTGAAATGGTGGTGAATTTTAAATACCACTTAATATATAAACTTACATTCTTCAACAGATGTCTACACATCACTTCCTGTTTAGATTGTTTAGTTGTCTCAGTATAGATAGGAGTATTTGAAGAGACTTTGATTAATTATTACAGTTTGACAGACATATAAGATACAAACATAATTAAGGATAAGAATGCCCTTCTAGGGGTATACATTCCACACGAGGAGGTACACCTTGAGGGCCCAGCTGGGGTGATCAGGGAGGCTGTGCCACTGGACCCTACAGGACACCTACTGCAATAGGCCACCCTAGGAAGCCTGGGAGACATAGCAACTCTACCTAATACATAGAAACAAACACATGGAGGCAGCTAAGATGAGGAGACAAAGAAACATGTCTCAAATGAACAAAACTCCAGGAAAAGAACTAAATGAAATGGAGATAAGCAATCTACTAGATGCAGAGTTCAAAACACTGGTTATAAGGATGTTCAATGAACTAAGTGAGAACTTCAAGGAACTTAATGAGAACTCCAAGGAACTTAGTGAGAATATAAACAACATAAAAAAGGACCAGTCAGAAATGATGCACTAACTGAAATAAAGAATAATTTACAGGAAATCAATAGTAGAGTAGGTGAAGCCAAGAAGCAAACCATCGATTTGGTATATAAGGAAGCAAAAAAACCCAATCAGAACAGCAAAAAGAAGAAAGAATTTTAAAAAATGAGGATAGTATAAGGAGCTTCTGGGACAACTTCAAGCATGCCAACATTCACATAATGGGGGTGCCAGAAGAAGAGAGAGAGCAAGACATTGAAAACCTATTTGAAAAAATAATAACAGAAAACTTCCCTAACTTGGTGAAGGAAGCAGACATACAAGTCCTGGAAGCACAGAGAGTCCCAAACAAGATGAAACCAAAGAGGCCCACACCAAGACACATCATAATCAAAATGCAAAAGGTTAAAAACAAGGAGAGAATCTTAAAAGCAGCAAGAGAAAAGCAGTTTGTTACCTATAAGGGAGCTCCCATAAGACTGTCAGCCGATTTCTCAAAAGAAACTTTGCAGGCCAGAAGGGAGTGGCAAGAAATATTCAAAGTGATGAAAAGCAAGGACCTACACCAAGATTACTCTATCCTGCAAAACTATCATTTAGAATCGATGGACATATAAAGAGTTTCCTGGACAAGAAAAAGCTAAAGGAGTTCATCACCATCAAACCAGTATTATATGAAATGTTGAAGGGTCTTCTTGAAGAAGAAGAAAAATACAAACAATAAAAATGGCAATTAATACATATCTATCAACAATTGCATCTATAAACAAAATGTACAAGCAGAACAGAAACAGACTCATAGATACAGAGAACTTTTTATTGGTTGCCAGATGGGAGGGAGGTTGGGGCAATGGGTGAAAAAGGTGAGGGATTAAGAAGTACAAATTTGTTGTTAGACAGATGAACCTCAGAGGGAAGAGGGGAGGGGTTGGGAAGAGATAAACCAAAGAACTTATATGCATAACCAAGGGACACAGACAATGGTATGGGGAAGGCAGGAGGGGAATGGGAGTGGGAAGGAAGAGGTCAAGGGGGGAAAAAGAGGGGGCATCTGTAATACTTCCAACAATAAAGATAAGTTTTTTTGTTTTTTTTTAATGCCCTTCTGGGGAATAGGTATTAAAGTAACAAAAGGGGGCTCTAAGGAGGGAAACCAAAACTTACTGTTTGATAAAGTTTCATTTGTAAAAAGTAGGAGTTTGGCCCATATCCTTGAAGCATGTAAAGTCATAGGCTGCTTTAGTCAAAAGCTAAATAGAATGTCCGTAGAAAATTCAGTAGTAACAGGAGCTGACCTGCTTTTTACTCGATGATGTAATACTTTTTCAAAGAAATACAAGGTTCAGCTATGTGCAGTATGTCACTTTATCAAAATCATAAAGTTCATACTTGAAAAATTATTGTGTTTGTACATAATTTTCAGGATATTCATTTTCCCTCTCATTTTAAAGCCCATTTTTCTAATCATAACTTATGCTTCATTCTCATGCTTCTGATTTGATATATTAATTTCCCCTCTAAAACTCAAGCATTGGGTTTGGTAGCTATCTTCTCAGAGACACTGTAATGAAAAAGAGGAGTCAGAGAATTTTGTAGGTTCCTAGCTACCTTCACACTAACCCAGATCATGTTTATTTTGCAGCAATTGGAGCGGTCCCTTCTCCTTTTGATTGTTACCTCTGCAATCGAGGTCTGAAGACTCTGCAAATCCGAATGCAAAGGCATTTTGAAAATGGAATGGCCGTTGCTCAGTTTCTGGAATCAAATCCTCTGGTAGAAAAGGTTATTTATCCTGGTATGTTAATCTGATTTCTAAGCTTGGGATTGTAAGGGTTATCATAAGCATCCTGTGTATGTAACATTTATTTGTAAGTTAGGTGCTTTCATATATTTTCACGTTCTTTAATTATTGGATGCTGCTGTGTGAGAGGCTCGGTGGTGGGTCTGGTGATAAAGAAGATAGACGTGATCTCTGGCTTTGTGTTGCCTGTAGTCTAGTACATGCTTGGATGTTAAGAAATTAGTCTTATGCATTAGATCAGCGATTTTCAACCTTTTTAATCTCAGGGCTTCCATAAACTAATTACTAAAATTCTGCAGCACACCAAAAAAATTTTTTTTGCCAATTGGACAAAAAAAAAAAAAAAAAAAGGTATAATTTTGATTCATTTACATCGGACAGCTGTTGTGTTGGCTGTTGTCATTTTATATTTGACATTCTAAGGGAAAAGAGGTCAGTGCCTCTGACTAAATAGTCAGGTATTGCATGTTTTAAAATTTTTTGTGGCACATCTGTTGAAAATCGCTACATTAGATGATCCTGTGATGGTCTTTAGCTTGCAGGTTTTTTGTACCTATTACAAGATTGCAACATTGTACTTTCCAGTTGTTTTGCATATAATTTTGCCAGTCTGCTACTCTGCATTAGCTCTGATTTTTATCTGATTTGGGTTGGAACTTGGCACTTGTGCACCACAATCCCCACAAAGCCCTCTTACTTCCTTTTGAATTCCTTCACGTCTCACAGTCTGAAGAGATGCTCATGTGGAGCTAGCACACTTACATGTTACTGTTTGAATTTATTTTACCAGTCTTTTAAATTGTGGTGGTCTTAAGTAAATCGTTATTGTAAACTCTTTGAGGTATATAGCCACATAGTCTTGGGTATACAGGAGAATTAAGCCTGATCCCTACCCTCAAAGAACTTTAATAAACCAAGGCAGAAATAGTACATATGAGATTATGTGCCCTATAGCTATCCTAGGTAAAGAGGTGTATATTTTGTTTTTTTGTTTGTTTTTTGTTGTTAATCCTCACCCGAAGATATTTTTCCATTGATTTTTTTTTTTTTTTTTTTTTTTTAGAGAGAGTAGAAGGGAGGAAGGGAGGGAGACATCGATGTAAGAGTGATGCATCGATTGGTTGCCTCCAGCATGACCCCAACTGGGGCTGGGGATTAAACCTGCAACCCAGGTACGTGCCCTTGTCCGGACTTGAATCCACAGCCCTACGGTCTGCTGGCTGATGCTCTAGTTGCTGAGCCAAACTGGCCAGGGCAAGAGGTGTATATTTTGAATGAAGAAAGGGAGAAACATTTTGGGCTGTGACCTGAAGAATGGGTAGCATTTGTTTAAAAGTCTTGGACAAAGCATTTCAGATTCACTCAGTAAGTATTATTTATTAATTGCCAACTATGGACCAAGCTTTGTACTAGCACCTGGAATCCAACTATCAACAAAAGAAATGGATTTCTCATGGAACTAGGCTGGTGAATAAGACAGGTATTAAGCAAGACTATACTGTTAACTGCAATGAAAATGCGATTCTTATCTCCTTGAAGGGAAGATTCCAATCAAGACACAAAGTGTAGAAAAGCAAGCAAGAATTTATTGACTGCAGCAAAAACACACTTACTCCAGTAAAACAAGGAAGGGCATAGAAGAAGCAACAGGAGAGCGTGGGCTGGGCTGTTTGGCTCACTGGGAAGTCAGAGAGAAGGGGACCTTGGTGACAGGTTCAGGGGATTAGCCTGGGATGAGCTGCCATGCCCACTGCTCCCCTGGTCCCTTGGAGTTTAGGATACAGGTGCCTGTGGGGGAAGGAAAAGGGGAGGGGGCAGGGACTGGCATGGGCGGGCTCCCTGGAGGGAGAGTGCACTGGGACCTTCATTTTCAGGAGTTTTAAAGGCTGGGTGTGTAGGGGAGGCCTCAGGGGAGGATCAATAGAATGTTCATCAACTTTATGTTGATGAATCAAAATGAGATTTATTCCCTTAACTTCATCTGTCCTTGGGTGTGGTTGGCAAATAGCACTAATTGGATTTCTGCCATCTGTCTCCCTGAGTAGGGTGATTTAAGCTCCTCTGGTTGGGGAGGAGAAGTGCAAACCATTTACTTTTAAGTGTCCTTGGTTCAGGGAAGATAGGATTTATTAGGTGGCTGCAAACTGCTGTTTAACTGTCTTAGTTTCCCTATTCCGCTTTTCCTGGAATTTTCCTAGCTTCTTACTATTCTATAACAAATACAGAAGGATGTAATTAACAAGGAGTAGGGCAGTCGGTGTGGAGAATGTTCCAGATTATAGGACAGCAGGGGCCAAGGTCCTGAGTGAAAGCAGAGTGTGGTACTTCTTTAAAGAAAGCTGGTGTGGCTGCAGCATGGAGAGCATAGAAAGGATAGGTAAAAAAAAAATGAAGCCAGGTCCTCCCATGTCGTCTCAAAGGATAATAGATCTTTCTTTCTTACAACTGCATAGTACTCCATTGTGTATATGTACCACAGCTTTTTTATCCATTCGTCTACTGATGGACACTTGGGCTGTTTCCAGATCTTAGCTAGGGAGGGGAGCAATAAACCACAGAACTTACACGCATGTACACATAACCAATGGACATGGACAACAAAACTGGGGACGGGGCAGGGAGGGAGGGGGAGGAGGGAGTGAATGGGGGGAAAAGGAGAAACATCTGTAACAAAAATAAATAAATATTAAATAAATAAATAAATAAATAAATAAATAAATAAATAAATAAAAAGAGGGATTTAGGGGAAAAAAGAAATGAAGCTAGAGAGGTAGAGAGAAGGCCAGAACAAGTAGCCAGCTGTGACCATTGTGTAAAGCTCATTATGAAGCTTATTTGTGGTTTACTTGAGCAAACAGTGATTTTTTTGTTTTGTTTTGTTTGGAAATTACATGTTTGACTCTAAAATAAGACTTTATTACAGGGCTGCCCTCTCATCCTCAGCATGAGTTGGCAAAGCGTCAGTGCACAGGCTGCCCGGGGATGATCACCTTTTATATTAAGGGCACTCTTCAGCATGCTGAGACTTTCCTCAAGAACCTAAAGGTAAACTTTCAAAACAGGTTTTTCAATTGTAGAGATAAGATCTTACAGCAGGTCATTATCTCTCACTGCCATCCAACTCAGAGGAATGTTTTTGTACCTGCAGGTCACAGTACAAACCTCTTTGTCATGAAATGCATTGGGTTAGAAAATGACTTTGGTGTGGTAGCAGCTATCTGAATGTGTTTATTTATTTAACTTTCCAGATACTGCCATGAATTTGAGAGTTCTGGTACTTTGGTTTTCAAATTTATTTAAAAAGAAATTCCTTTTCCAAATGAAATATTTCGTGAGACCTTCAAGTTGTGTGTTGTTACTGCAATGCCCGAGGCTATGCTGAAATCCAGCTTCCCAGGCTGCCTCTGCCTGGGGTGAGGGAAGGGAGGCCTTTATCTAAATGTCACAGTGGCAGAAAGTCCTTAGGGGCCCTGGAAGAGAGGTCTACATAGTCACACACCTAGTTAAATTGTATTTTAAATACTACTGGTCTAAAGAATAGGATGCTGCCAGATTAGTTAAAGCCCTACTGGTATCTAAAATTTGCCCACCTCTAAAATCAGAAAGATAGTAGTGCATGTTTAATTTAGTATGGTTGTGAGAGTAATTTTTAAAATATTTGTAAAATTCTATGATATTATAACACTAAATACCCAAACTGAGTTATTTTTTCTTCTATTCCAGGGTTGGGGGAGTTAAATGGATGTATTAATTTAATAAGTGATGCATACTAATAAATAAGTGTTTAGACATTTAGATATTTTTATTTAAAGGGTAACCACAGAGCTAGGTCTCAAATGTAGTAATTCCGAGGTTTTAGAGCTCATGTCAAGTATTACTTAAGTATAGGGCCAAATTAAGAAGGTATAGGAGATGCACCTTTATCAACTTAAAAAAAATTTTTTTCTTTATTGATTTTAGACAGAGAGGAAGGGAGAGGGAGAGAGAGATGGAAACATCAATGAGAGAGAACATCGGTTGGCCGCCTCCTGCATGCCCCCCACCGGGGATTGGGCCCACAACCTGGGCATGTGTCCTGACTGGGAATTGAACTGGTGACCTCTTGGTACACAGGTTGATGTTCAACCACTCAGCCACACTAGCTGGGCTTTATCAACTCTTAATATTTTATAAGTTTATATATAATACGTCTAATGAAATCATTGTTGTGGATTTTATTCTCATTGTTTTCTCTGACTTTCTTGTCTAATTTACGGTTTATTCATAATCACTATTTGCCATCCTCTGTCCCAGGGCCATTTTATTGAAAACATTTATTTTTAGATTTTTGTATTTTTATTTTAGTAGACGATCTAAATTAATATTTTCTTTGCCATAGGTATTTACTCTGGCTGAGAGCTTGGGAGGATATGAGAGTCTTGCTGAGCTTCCGTGAGTATATTTTTCTTTTTCTTAGTGTTTGAACTTTGATGTCAGTTTTAATGATCATTTGGAAAAGGAAAAGGATAAAACCAGAAATAATTCAAGATATTTAATGATCAGAACAGCATGGTACTATTTAATCAGAATGAATTCTAATTCAGTAGAATGGAGACTGATGAAATCTAATAGAGGCTACTTATCAGTGTCCTCCCAAATTTTGCTTCCACCCCTGTTCTGTCTGAAGGAGATTCTAGCAGGGATTATATGGTAGACCTTCTGGCCTTTGGCCCAGGGGTCCTTGTTCTATCCCACTCCGCCCTGGAAGGGAGGTTGGAGACTTTGTCCTGGAAGGGCCGATTTCAAGGCTCCCTGGGAAATGGGAAATGTGTCTCAGATAAAAACCCTCCACACCCCGATTGTCAGAGGAGGGCCCAAATGGATACCATCACATATCTTTACTTTTCTGTTCAGCCTTGAATGGCTCCATGTTGTTTGCAAGGTAAACCCAAAATCTAACTTGTTTTTCTTGGACCTTCACTGTCTGACCAAATGAATCCATTTATTTATTTATTTATTTATTTTATTTATTGATTTTAGAGAGAGAGGAAGGGAGAGGGAGAGAGAGATGGAAACATCGATGAGAGAGAACATCATTGGCTGCCTTCTGCATGTCCCCCACTGGGGATTTGGCCTACAACCTGGGCATGTGCCCTGACTGGGAATCAAACTGGCAACCTCTTGGTGCATGGGTCAACACTCAACCACTGAGCCACACCAGCCAGGCACAAATGAATTCATTTAATTTCATTAAAGCACCAGAGGATGCTAGAATATGAAGCAGCTACAATTAGACAGTGCAGCACGTTATATTATAGACAAGGAAACAAAGATTCAGAAAGTTCTGCTGATTACTGGAATGTCACGTGGGAATATGTTAGTAATTTAACTCTTGAGGCTTTGCAATGGG
This sequence comes from Tadarida brasiliensis, assembly GCA_030848825.1. NCBI lineage: Eukaryota > Metazoa > Chordata > Mammalia > Chiroptera > Molossidae > Tadarida > Tadarida brasiliensis. The sequence goes on from CM061264.1 coordinate 53,611,040, forward strand.
GGGAGATACAAGCAGCCTGGATCTGGATTTGAGACCTGTTCTACCAATTACTTAAACTTTGAGCGTCAATTTTTTTATCCATAAGGTGGGCTTAATATTTAAAATAATGATTATCATTTATTGATTACCTTATCCCACCAAGCATTCCTGAACTATATCCTGACTTCATTGTATGTTACTGTGACCATATATTGTAGTTATTGCAGGGGTCAATAAACAGCATTACCTAATAATTTTCAACAGTACTAAATGCACATGATATGTTTCTGTGTTTTGATTTCCATAAACATTCCTGAAATAACTGTTCTGGAAGCATTGTGCTGAGGGGTATCAGGGATTACCAAAATTTAGGCACATTTTCTGCCCTCTCAAAGCAGTTTACAGTTTCTGAGGAGAGTTAGGCAATTTTGCAAAGTTAAAAAAAATACAATGCTCAAATAATAATTCAAATAATTAGGATAACACCGATAGGTTTTGTTAGTCTTTCAAGGAAATGTCTGCTAATAAGTCTGGATGCACTGGAAGGCACACGCAACACGTGAAATTGGGTTATTTTTCATAGTAATGAAATGCATATTACTCTAAGGCAAGTCTTCAAATAAACTTCTCCTGATCTGTTTAGGGCTTTGGTTTAAAGTTGCTTGGCCCTCAGATGCTCCAGCTAGGCCATAACCCTGATGCCAGTAGACGAGTGAATGTAGGACAGGGCTTGTCTGTTCTATCACCCTTCTTCGGTGTCTCCCAGCTTGGCTGCCACTAGTGCAGCATTGCAATAAGGGAGGAGGAAGCAGAGCCGGTGTGCACTGGGTTGGTCTCCCAGCCTGAAAACATGTATTAATTGTGTGACCTTAGAAAAGCTGTTTATACTCTTTAAACCTCCATTTTCCCAATTGTAAAATGTGGATACTACTGTGCCCAGATCTGAGGGCTGTTGTGAGAACATGGGGAAAAATAATTCCTCAGCTGATGCCTTGATACATGTTAAGTGCTCAGTAAATGTTGACTACTATTATAAATTATTTTTTATTAGGCACCTACTACATTACAAGTACATTCCAGGTACTTGTAAGTGCTCTATATATGTTCCTTCCATTAAGGACTGTGACAAACTTTTGAGATAGATGTTATATCTAATTTTTATCCATTAAAAATGATTTAATGCACATAAATGACCTAGAGTACCTGTCTCGTGGTAAGCATACAATAAGTGATAGCTACTATTATTTCAGATAAGGAAATTGACTCAGGGGACAGGTAAGTTTTATAAGCCTACATAGCCAGTATGTAGAGGGGCTGAGATTCTTCCCCAAGTCTCTTGGTCTCAGAGGCCTCAGTTCTTATTTCTACCTGTGCACTCTCTTTTAAGGAATTGAAAGCCTGAAAAGGCAGAACATTTTAAGGAGAATATTTGCATGTAAAACTTCATTAGAGTGATGAAAGAACATATCCTTACTTTGATCCTGACTGAGATTTTCTTCCCATGGGTCTGAAGTGAGATAGGAGAAAGCAGCTTAGGCATTGGTTTCCCAATTCTTTGTATAGTGCCTGGCCCATAATAGGTGGTTTACCTTTATGGGTTATGTGCTGGAATTCCTAATGCACACCGGTTGTTACTAGTGATCCTGGGTTGTCTTTTCCGGATCTGCCTCGGAAGGTCCAGTTCTGGATTGATTCACTGATCCAGAAGAAATTAATTCTGACTGGCTCTTGGTCCAGCTGGTTGGTCACAGGATATATGATTTCTGGCCAAGGCCTCATTTAGGCAAGGTGTTAAAATGCACACATTGGAGCCCTGGCCAGTTTGGCTCAGCGGTTAGAGCATCAGCCCATGGACCAGAGAGACCTGGGTTCGGTTCCCGCTAAGGGCACGTACCTCGGTTGCAGTTTGTCCCTGGCCCCGGTTGGGGTCACGTGAGTGGCAGCCACTCGATGTCTCTCTCTCACATCGATGTTTCTCTCTCTCTCTTCCTTCCTCTCTCCCACCTGCTCTATCTGAAGATAAAAATGCAAAAATGTCCTCGGATGAGGATAAAAATAAATAAAAATAAAATGCACACACTGGAGGCTATGTCTTTCCCTCCTGCATGGGGGTGCTTGACTGGCACCTTCCGTGTCTGGATTGAGTATACCGTACTAATGCTATAAAATGATAAAAGACCTTGGATTTCACTTAAAATAATGACTAGAAAAGATACTAGTAACAATTCCTTGTTTTTTGCCTATGAAAAATTATAAGCATATGAGGAATTTTATATTTAGAGTAGAAAAAATTGAAAGATAACTGCAATTTCTAAGACAGAAATTTGCCTCCACTGATATAATATAGTGATAAAAAATTTGCCCACTCTTCTTTCCAGGGCAATTATGACTCATGCATCAGTGCCCAAGAGCCACAGAGATGCTCTTGGAATTAGTGACACACTGATTCGACTCTCTGTGGGCTTAGAGGATAAAGAAGACCTGCTGGAAGATATAGGTCAAGCTTTGAAGGCAGCCGTAAGTTTAATTACTTTAGTGTTTGTGGGTGTGTGTGCATGAGGGTGTGTACTTAATCTTGGGGGTGGGGCTCACTATATTTATAAAGAGAGGCCTTGCAATGAACGCTTAAAGGTTTTCTCTTCTCTTCCTACAATAAACAGGGTGTATAAATGTGCAGGGAACTCAGTCGAAGTGCAGATTTAAAGATGGCAGTATTCAGAAAAGAGTCCTTAGGGGAGGTGAAGTCATTGCCAGCATGTATAATAACCTATTTTTCTTGTGCACTGTTATTACAGCACTCTCCAAATGCACGTTGAACCTAGCATACCAGAACTGCTTTTAGAAGTTGCTTCCTGAGAGATCAAATCTTCTGAATAATCGAATGGACCATTAATGAACTTTTGTAGATTTTTCAAGTGAAAATTTTAAGGCACCTCATTACCCTTCACAACTGCAATTTTCCAGGGATCATCCCTGTCTTCGACAGTTTCCTCTTCCTTATTGTCGTTGACAGGCCAATTCTGTTAATATCTTTTGTTAATTTTGGTATACATTTGTCTCTTAAGGAGGTGAAATTTGTGTGGCTTATTGGGATCGTGTTCTTTTTTTTATCGATTAAGACTTATATTGACCAGGTTTACAATATAGTGATAATTCATTTTTGATGTTTTCTGAAGAACTTAAATTATTAAATGAATGTTTTTAAATCAAGTGTGATTTTTCATCTTCTTGAAAACAGCTCTTAAAGTAGTGGTTTACACTTAATTACCATAAGCCAAAAATCAAGTGCTGGTAAAGTCTACTGTGAAATTCTACTGATTTAAGATTGTGTTTACTATTTAAAAAAATAAATAAATGTAATTATCTATCAAATGCATTCCATTTTGATGTTTCTGTATGATGTGGAATTAACTTGTATTCCTGGGCTGTTTTAATTCTCAGTTCTTAGAGGTTAATTTTTATAAATTCAATTGTATAACTATCATACCCAAATCTTAGTGGTTGCCGATTAGTTATAAATTCTATACATAGCAGATCAAAAGCCACTTTTAAAGAAATAATACTTTTTACATTTTTATCTGAAACAGTAAATTTGTGAGGCTAAAAGAAGAAATGCTTAAAGAATCTTCCATAGTTTAAGTACATAACAAGTTACTGTCAATAAGTCATAAGTCAAATAATTAGATTTTTTAAAAATTGTTTTTATACTAAAGGCTTTCAGTCATTTGCTATCACCATTTGTTTCAGTTTTTAAAAAAGCATATTAAACTTGATTAATAATAGTGCTGGGTAGGAGGGGAATTCATACTCATACGCATTCCTATGTATTGTCCACATTCTGAATGATATGTGTAGAGTCTGGAAATTCTGTCTATAGGCAGCAGCATTTGAGGCAGGTCATACTGCACTGTGGTTTCTGGCAGGCCTGATTTCTTGCCATCTCAGGACCTTAGGGCTGTAGAAATAAGCAAAGACCAGCCAAATATTCTGAGCTTGCAAGGGAATCAACTACTGTTTCTTGTGTTTTGACAGAGACTCAAAGGCAAGCAGAACATAAGGAATTGTAGAAATTTTAATATCTGTTGATATGGATGAGAAACTAAAATGTCCATATTTAAAATTGCCAGATGACTCAAATGGAAAACATTAAATCACTGTTAGAAATGTTCAAAAAAGCACTAAAAACACCGAAGGCAGACAGGAGTGGAAAAGCTCTATAGCAGTGGTTCTCAACCTTCCTAATGCCACGACCCTTTAATACAGTTCCTCATGTTGTGGTGGCCCCCAACCATAAAATTATTTTCGTTGCTACTTCATAACTGTAATTTTGCTACTGTTATGTCTTAGGCAACCCCTGTGAAAGGGTCGTTCGACCCCCAAAGGGGTCACGACCCACAGCTTGAGAACCGCTGCTCTATAGTGTAAAAGAGGGAAAGCTTCTGATATGCCCTGATCGGAGTTCGGCATTCAGGAAGATGTCAGCGGGCTCATTTGAAGTGGGGTATTCTATGATTGGTTAGGGGTGCATATTTGGCTTTCTAGAGTTGATCCTTATTCAAAAGCAGGGACCAGAATTAGGGAAGCTGTCAGTTGTTAAAGTCCTGGCCAATTGGGGCCGATTGTTACAGAAGTAATTGTGATTGTTTTTTTTGTTTGTTTGTTTTCTTTGGTACGTGCCCCTAGCAGGAACCGAACCTGGGACTCTCTGGTCTGCAGGCTGACACTCCAACCGCTGAGCCAAACCGGCCAGGGCCAGAAGTGATTGTGTTTAGCTTCCTGGATTGTTACTTCATAGAGCAATAGGTTTTCAGCAAGTCTGACTTCTAAAAGGCTGGTGTCCTGGGTTGTTGTTCTTTAAAAAAATTTTTTTTTTTTAATCCTCATCCGAGGATATTTTTCCATTTATCTTTAGATAGAGTGAGAGGGAGGGAGAGAGAGAGAGAAACATCAATGTGAGAGAGACACATTGATGTGTTGCCTCCTGTGCGACCCTGACAAGGGCTGGGGACGAACTGCAACCAAGGTACAGTGCCCTTCACCAGAATCGAACCTGTGACTCATTGGTCTGGGGGCTGATGCTCTAACCGCTGAGCCAAATCGGCCAGAGCCTGGGTTGTTTATTGTAGTTAAGGGAGTTGGTTTTCTGGGGAGGTTATTGCAGATTGTGGGTCAAAGTTCTAGTTTTAAGTATGGTCTATCCATTGTCCATTTGTATATTCTAGTCTCAGAGGGTCTGGTGAGCAGTAGCTACCATTCTGTTAGGGTTCTCCAGAGGAACAGAACCAATAGGATATGTGTGTGCATATATATATGGAGAGAGAGATTGATTTTAAGAAATTGGCTCATGACTGTAGGGGCTGGTAAGTCTGAAATCTATGGGGCAGGCTGAAAATTCACATAGAGTTGTTGCAGTCTTAAGGCAGAGTTGCTTCCTTTGGGAAACCTTAGGCTTTGCTCTTAAGGCATTCACCTGATTAGATGAGGCTCACCCACATTCTAGAGACTGATCTCCTTTACTCAAAGTCTACTGATTTAAATGTTAATCGCATTCTAAAAAATGCCTTCACAGCAACACTTAGACTGGTGTTTGACCGAATAGCTAGGGTACAATAGCCTAGCGAAGTTGACACATCAATCGACCATCACAACCATGTTATAAGCACTGTTCCTTACTACCTAAGAAGGCACAATTATGTTTATTAGGATTTATGAAGTTTATCCACAGCTTTTGGTTATCTTCAAGCATGTCTCTCCATTAGCATAGTTCACACCAAGATGATTCAGTGTTTAAACACTGCACCACCCACCCTTGCCCCGTTTATAGTGCACCTACCTTAGTAGAGGGGAACATAACTGGACAGCCATGTTCTAACCACGGTAAATGAGGTCAGGTTCCAGGATACTAGTACTTTCACTGAGTTGCTTTATATGACACATTCAAAATTCCATTATATCCTTGTGTTTACTCCATTGTTGAAATTTTGAGTGAAATTAATATCTCACATCAAAGCCAGGGTGTACTATTTTAAGTAGATACACAGCATCATGGTTATTTTATACAGCTAGGTGACATTTAAGAGAAAACCTTATTATGGAGTCAGCAAAGTATAACAAGCTCGTTTTGCTGACACTCAATTTACTCGTATTTGTACCTGAGAGCTTTTTCTTTCTATATATGTTTTTATTGATTTTTTAGAGAGGAAAGGAGAGAGAGATAGAAACATTGACACGAGAGAAACATCAATCGGCTGCCTCCTGCATGCCCCCTACTGGGGATCAAGCCTACAATCCAGGCATTTGCCCTGACTGGGAATCGAACCGGGACCTCTCAGTCCATGGGACAACACTCAATCCACTGAGCCAGACCTACTGAGCCCTGAGAGCTTTTTCATAGTTGACTTCCAGCTACTTTCAAGTTACATAATAAAGGAAATGGGGCTGTACTCTTCCTTGTACTTTTTTTTTTTTTTTTTTTTAGTTTTTTAGTGAATTCTATTATAGGTAAAGTGGAGAAGATGGTCCATTAATTTGGAATTGTGGCCAAAACTGTTAGCTCTGAGATGCCAGGGGTAAATAAAAAAGTAACAATAAAACCTGGAATATATTTTTTTAAATTAAGACATCTTTTTTAACAACAGAGTAGCCGTATGTGACCTGAATTCCACAGAGGAGCCAGGAAACAGTTGGGAACTACACATTTATTTCACACAAAAATGGAAATCTAATACCCTATATTTGGATAAAGTGAAAATAATACAATTACTTCATTACTCAGGTGGACCAGGAGAAAATTTCAGGGAAAAGGAAATAAAAGGTTATAATGCACATTAGAAATAAAAGGGAACACAAATGCTTCACAAGAAATCTCTTGGGAGGTTAATATCGAGAGAAAATGAAAACAGTGCTGAACGTGATTAAACCAAAAGTCATCGAGGAGTAACAGAAGTATTACTATTCAAAATAAGAAACCTTGTCTTAGCAATTATCCAAAGACAAGCAAGTAATAAAATAACTTTTCCCCATCTCACTGACTCCATTTGCTTCATAATACCACTACAAACGTAGAAAAACATAAGCGCAATAAAAAATGTAATAGCTTTTAGGATAGAAATTGGAAATTGAAGAAAAGATTGCTATATGTATATTTTTAATAATCATGTTTGATTCGATGTTGACTCACAGCTCCCAAAATCAATTTAAATCTGTTCCATTGAGAACCGACAGATGCTGCAAACGTCTCTGATCTTTTGAGGTACGTGCCTCTGACACAGGCAGACAGCCTAGCGCTGGAGATTAGAGACTTCTGCATTCATTACTAGTTTTACAATACTTCACATCTCAGTTTCTTCAATCAGAAAAAAATTCCAGGCCTGATTTTCTTTTTATTAGCTCAGTTGTTCTACCTCCCTGTTCAATTAGAAGGTACAAATATAATCCATCGTCCACAGAGAAAGAAATGAAGATCCTGAGGGGTTGACTGCCCCATATCACACAGCTAATAAAAACAACTGGCAGAATCAGGCCCTCTGACCTCTCCTTTCATTGTTTCAGTGCACCATTCTTAGTCCAGCACAGAGAATTTTTAAGCAGGTTAGCAAGTCACTCTCCTGAAATTTCGAGTTGTTATGTGATCAAGGCCATTGCAACGAAAACCCTGGTTTCTAGTTTGGAGGGAATAGGACAACGACTCTATAAGATGGACATACATTTTATTTATATAGCTTAGTTTAGTTTGAAGAATAATCCAGCAAAGTCTAGTCTTGGTCTGCTCCTCAAGGGCTGGTCTCTGAAATAAATGCCCTAGAGAGTTGGGGACGGAGGCTGGTCTTTTACAGTTCTGTATCATTCAATCACTAGTTATGGGGGTGGGGAGGGGCAGGGAAGGTGGTAGTGGTTGGTGGGGATGTGGGTAATCGCCCTGGTGCAGTGGCTCCAGCTAGCTGATGGCGATTTTCTGGAGAAGGGTGAATGGGTGCCCTGTCCTGGTAAAGGGATCTGATGCCAACTATAGGATGCACTACGTACTAGAACATTCATTGCAAGTGACAAGTCTTGCCTCGTCCATTAATATCTAACAACCTCCAAGCTAGTCTAAAAAAGTATACGTGGTTATAATGTGATTATTAAACTAGGATGAAATTGTTCTCTTCTTCCCTTCTTTCTCCCTTCCTCCCTTCCTCCCTCCCTCCCTCCCTTCCTTCCTACCTTCCTTCCTTCCTTTTTCTATAACATTGTTTTCTTTTTGCAAAAATGACTTTGTTCTAGAGAATTAAGGCGGTTGGAAGAAACATTTTTAAAATAGGCTCCCACTATAGACAAGTGGAAATCAAATTTTCCGAGTTCAAACCCAGCACAGGTGCTTACTAGCTATGTCACGATCAACTTATTCAAATGCCGTAAGCTTCTGCATCTTTTCTCCTGAGTAAAATGAGATGATAATGTTTGCGTCATGGAGTTGTCACGAGGATCAGTGACAGGTAATGCATGCAGAGCACGCATGTAGTAGGTGTTCAGTCATTCTCAGCTGTCCCTTTGGCTCAGTAATAACCATTGTAAAATATCTGTGTGTATGCCTTTGAGTTCTTTCTCTAATTTTTAATTTAAATTTACTTTTAATGGGTAATGCAATTTTACACAGTGTTTTGAATATTGGCATCATGACATATAAAATCTGTCCGCCCAACTTATGTTGTGATTTAGATTTTGAGCATTCTGCAGTTGTTACTGGGCAGCACACTGGTTATTGGTTATCTGGTTGAAGGAAGGAGAGCGTGGGTTTTCATTTTAGCCCACCACAAGCTGCTTCAATCAGCTGGTCTGAGGATATTTTTTTTAAATCGAATATTTGAAAAAGAATGCCAGAGGATCCGGCTGGTCCATTTGTGTTGGCTAATACAATGATCACAGAGTATTTTGAAAATATAAAGCACGTTTGAAAGTTCAATCATCACCAAATAGCAATAATAATACCTGTAATATGGTGGAAAGGTTTGAAACTGTTGTTGCTTTAAAGGAGCCAAAGAAGGAAACTCACCGTTATAAATTTTTCATGTTGGATGAGTTTTTAGATTGGAAAAATATTAAATTCCAGGTATCCTTTTATGTTTTTTATTCCCCCCAAATTAAATAGCTTCTGTGAAAGACAAAATAACCGAATTGCAACGTGTTATTTTGTTGAGTGATTTTCTTAAGCAATTTGAGTGGCCACCTCTTGTTTTGACTGCCTGGCAACATTTAACCTTAGTCAGGCAACATAAGCCCTGTGGAAATCGGCCCTGTCTCTATTACCAATTACTGATTTTGGTGGGGGGCTCTAATGGTGAGCTCAGATGAACCTAAACCAATCAACACATCTATCTCCTTGCCACAGTGACGGTTCCAGGTGAACACATGATAAGCCAGACCACAGCCCGAATCTAAGAACTGTTATAAGAATAACCAGAAAAGACGCGTTTGATCTGAGTCTGAATGCAGGCGGCGTGGAGCTGCTGCAGCCGTCTCTCGGAGCGCATGTCTGAGAAGGGAACCACGGAGAAGCATCTGTGAGACACGGGCAGAAACTGGGCCCTGGTGATATGTTTGAGATGTGGATCTAGATATCATGGAAGCTAGACCTATGCCAGTACATTTCAATCACACAAGCCAGTACCTTCTTCTTCTCTTTCTTCCCTTCTTCTCCTTCTGTCACTGCCTCCTCCTCTTTTTCTTCTTAAACCAGTGTTTCTTTTGTTGTCTTGCTACTGCTGTTCTTATTAACTGAAAGTGTCCCATCTGATAGTGAAATGAAGAAAAATTTACTTATAACGGGTAATGCAATTTTACCTGTCATTGTATTTTTGCTTTTACAAGTTATACATAATAGCCCTGGCCAGTTTGGCTCAGCGGTTGGAGCGTCGGCCTGCGGTCCAGAGAGACCCGGGTTCGGTTCCCGCTAAGGGCATGTACCTCGGTTGCGGTTTGTCCCCGGCCCTGGTTGGTCGTGCGGGTGGCGGCCACTCAATGTGTCCCTTTCGCGTCAATGTTTCTCTCTCTCTCTCTCTCTCTTCCTCTCTCTCCCTCCCACTCTATCTGAACAAAAAATGAAAAAATGTCCTCAGGTGAGGATAAAAAAAAAATAATAACAACAAGTTATACATAATATTACCATATTTATAGGTTTGATATTGTATTAAGGTTCTCCAGAGAAATAAAACAAATAGTGTGTGTGTGTGTGTGTGTGAGAGAGAGAGAGAGAGAGAGAGAGAGAGAGAGAGAGAGTCTCACTGGACTAAAATCAAGGAAGTATCAGCTAGGCTATCAGCTAAGCTATGTTCTCCTCTTTGGAGGCTCTAGGGGAGAATCCATTCAGTTGCTCATTTAGGCTGTTTTGGAGAATTCAGTTCCTTCTAGTTGTAGGACTGAGATCCCCATTTTCTTCTGGCTGTCATCTGAGGGCTGTTCCCAGATTCCAGGGGCCACCACATTCATTGGCTCATGGCCTCCATTCTCTATCTTCAAAATCAGCAACAGTGGAAGTCCCGCTATTGCTTTGAATTTCTCCTTTTTTAAAAAAATCATATCTCTCTGGCTTAGTTGGAAAGATTCTCTAATTTTAAGAGCGCATATGATTAAATTAAGCTTGGATAATCCAAGGTGATCTCCTATCTCAAGCCCTTGACCTCAATCATGTCTACAAAGTACTTTAAATCACATACACAGTGTTTTGAATGCTGGCATCACGACAAGTAAAATCTGTCCACCCATCTGGCCGTGTGCCTCAGTGGATTGAGCGTCATGCCATGGACTGAGAGGTTCCAGTTTGATTCCTGGTCAGGGCACATGCCGGGGTTTCAGGCTCGATCCCCAGTAGGGGGAGTGCAGAAGGCAGCCAATCGATGTTTCTGTCTCACATCAATGTTTCTCTCTCTCTCTCCCATCCTCTCTCTGTAAAAATCAATAATAATAATAAAAAAATCTGTCCACCCTACTTCTGTTGTGATTTAGATTTAGAGCATTCTGCAGCTATTACTTGTATTATCAGAAATATAAAAGGGGAAAAGAATTGTTCTAAGCACAATTTAAATATAATTACAGCCATTAATTACAGTGCTGCTTAATGATGAGGATATATTCTGAGAAATGTGTCATTAGGTGATTTTGTCATGCAAACATCATAGAGTATACCTACACAAACCCAGATGGCATAGTCGACTACATACCTAGGCTTTATGGTATAGCCCATTGCTCCTAGGCTACAACTATGTGACTCTACAATACAACAAGAGATTAAATCAAGCACAAGAGAAAAGGATGCAATCAAGAGATATTAGAAACACAAGATGTGTGGAGTTGCTGGTGTGACATGGTATACTGTCTTACAGCAAACTTTTTTGTTTTGTTTTTGTTTTTTTGATAGAGCAGGAAAGAGAGATGGGGGAAGAGAGAGAGAGAGAAACATCGATGTGAGAGAGACACATCCACCGGCCGCCACCCGCACGACCCCAACCGGAGCTGGGGACAAACTGCAACCGAGGTACGTGCCCTTAGTGAGAACTGAACCCAGGACTCTCTGGTCCGCAGGCCGATGCTTTAACCGCTGAGCCAAACTGGCCAGGGCAAACTTTTTAAAATGTAAATGGAGGAGTACACTGTAAAATAATGATAAAAGGTGTATTATAGTAAATACAAAAATCAGTACCATAGTCATTTATTACCATTATCAAGAATGATGTACTTTACATAATTGTATGTCCTATACTTTTATACAGCTGGAAGTGCAGTAGGTTAGCTTACACCAACGCGTGAGTAACACGTTGTACTATGACGTCATGGCATCACTCATTTTTCAGCTCTGCTATAATCTTATGGGACCACCATTGTATATGTGGTCCATCATTTTGTGGCACATGACTGTGGCACATTTGTAACATACTATCTCTAGAATACATCATACTTTTTTCAAATACAGAATAGGGTTAGGAGTATGGACTTTGGAGCCATATGACCTGAATTTGAATCCTGGTTTTACTTCACATGTAACTTTAGGCAAATTATTTAATCTTTTCTGTGTTTCCTTATCTCTAAAATAGGGATAATAATGGCACCTACTTCCCCAGATTATTTTGAACAATAACTGATAGAATACTTGTAAAGTGCTTAACACAATGTCTGACATATACTGAGCACTCCCTAAATAGTGACAGTTAGTACTACATTTATATTGTTGCTTTAAAAAATTGGCAGAACTCATTATTGAAAGAGCACATGATTTTGAGAAGACACTTGAAAGTGGTCACATAGCCAGTTATGGTGGATCCCAGGCCAGAGTCCATTCCTGCCTCTGTCTTGATCTCTTTTCTTGTTTCTGAGTCTCCACAGAGGCTGTGTAAGCAGTGATGTAGGGAGTGTATTCCTCCTCCTCCTCCTCCTCGTCCTCGTCCTCATCCTCGTCCTCCTCCTCCTCCTCCTCCTCCTCCTCCTCCTCTTCCTCTTCCTCTTCTTCTTCTTCTTCTCCTCCTCCTCCTCCTCCTCCTCCTCCTCCTCCTCCTCCTCCTCCCCCCTCCTCCTTCTTCTTCTTCCAGTTTTGGGGAAAATCTATAGGAGAGAAGTGTATATCTTGTCTCTCCATGCCCCATATCAGTTATAATCAAATTTGACTACATTTTTGCTTTGTTATTGCAAAAGTCACTTCAAAAATCCATTTTCCCCCTGATTTTCACTTTTTCAAACTGGTAATGTTTTTGAAGTTGCTGGAAATGTGATAATGTATTTTCCTGATGGTTTTCAAAAAGACATCAAAATAATCCTTAGTAAATTTTCAAGTACTTCTGGTTTAGTGCCCAGAATTTCATTAATTCTCATTTTTGTTTCCTCAAACTCAAATTTTATCAATACCTGTGGATATTAAAAAAAAATTGTTTAACCCGTCATTAGTTCTACCTTTCACAAATGTTTGTTATCGTTCCAGGCTAGCCCAGGATTGTTAACTGAGCAGTGGCAGGGTTCTAAGTGAGAGTAAAAAAATGCCTCTTGAGGCCTTGGCTCAGAATTGACACAGCTTCCCTTTCAATGCTTTCTACAGACCAAAGCAAGTCACAAGGGTAGCCCAAATTCATGGAGTGGAGAAAAAATCCCCACCTTTTATGGGAAGAGCTGAAAGTCACATTGCAAAGGGTATGGATACAGGGAATGGGTAAACCTTTTTGCAACTAATATAGCACAATCATAAAGGACGTGGTCCAGAGTGTCCTCTGAGCCAAGAGATTAAAATTATGATAGCTGAATAAAAACAAATTCAAAAGAAGAGTCAGCAGATAAAGTTATGAAAATAAAAAAGTTAAAAACAAAAATACAAAGAGTTAGCTAGTAGGAGGAACAAGATAAGAGAATGAGAGAAGAAAGATAACCTTACTTCTGGAGGTTCATCTTACTAACATAAATTTCATAATAAACAGAAAGGAATTATCAATGAGATATTACTGGAAAATTCCCTAGAATTGAAAACTTGTGACCCCAGATTGACAAAACCCACTAAATTTCTAGCATAAGAAAATAATGACAGAGATGTATGGTCAAGAAGGCGGGGTAGGTAAATCGATTCTCACCTCCTCCAACAACCACATCAAAATTACAACTAAACTAGAGAACAACCATCATTCAGAACCACCTGAAATGGAGTTCAATGAAAGTCCTACAACTATGAAATTAAAGAAGCCACATGGAGACTGGTAGGAGGGGCGGAGGCGCAGATGGGCTGGTCCCACACCCATGTGTGTCGGATAAAAATCAGGAGGGCTACCTCAGCTGTGAAGTCCTCCCTGAGGAGTGAGGGGTCCCCGTCCCACACCAAGCCTCCAGCTCAGGGTTCCAGTGCCAGGAGGAGAAGTCCCCATCACTTCTGGCTGTAAAAACCAGCGGGAACTGAGGCTGAGAGAGGCTGAGGCTGCTAGCGTCCCAGGAAGTTCCTCCTAAAGGGCCTGAGCACAGACTTACTCGGACCCGCTCCCTCCAGGCTCCAGCATGGGGAGGCAGCTTGAAAGGCATCAGAGACATAGGGGAAGAACTGAGTTGTTTGACATTGGGATACATCTTCTAGGACAAGAGTAACAAAGGAAAAAATAAACAAATGGGACTACATCAAAGTAAAAAGCTTCTGCACAACAAAAGAAACCATCTTCAAAATGAAAAGGGAACCCACATATTCGTGAACAAGGGAGAACATATTCGTGAATGGTATGTTTGATAAGGGGTTAATTTACAAAATATATAAAGAACTCAATAAAAGGAAGACACACAATTCAATTAAAAAATAGGCAGCCCTGTCCAGTTTGGCTCAGCAGTAGAGCGGGTTCGATTCTGGTCAAGGGTACGTACCTTAGTTGCAGTTTGGTCCCCTGCCCTGGTTGGGGTCATGCGGAGGTTGGGGTCAGTCGATGTGTCTCTCTCACATCGATATTTCTCTCTCTCTCTTTCTCTCTCTCTCTCTCTCTCTCTCTCTCTGTCCCTCTCACCCTCCCACTTTATCTGAAGATAAGTGGAAGAATATCCTCAGGTGAGGATTTAAAAAAAAATGGGCAAATGCCCTGAATAGACACTTCTCCAAACAGGACATACAAATGGCTGAGAGACATATGAAAAAATGCTCAATGTCACTAATCATCAGAGAGATGCAAATTAAAACAACTATGAGGTATCACCTCACACCTGCCAGAATGGCTACCATCAATAAATCAACCGACAGCAAGTGCTGGCGAGGGTGTGGAGAAAAGGGGACTCTAGTACACTGCTGGTGGGAATGCAGACTGGTGCAGCCACTATGGAAAACAGTATGGAGTTTCCCAAAAAAATTTAAAATGAAACTGTCTTTTGACCCAGTGATCTCACTCTGGAAATATATCCTAAGAATCCTGAAACACCAATCAGAAAGAATATATGCACCCCTATGTTCATAGCAGCACTATTTACAATAGCTAAGATCTATAAACAGCCCAAGTGCCCATCAGTAGATGACTTGATACAAAAGCTATGGTACATTTACACAGTGGAATACTATGAGGCCACAGAAAAGAATGATCTCTTACCCTTTGTGACAGCATGGATGGACCTGGAGATTATTATGCTAAGCGAAATAAGCCAGTCAGAGAAAGACAAATATCACATCATCTCACTTAGATGTGGAATCTAATGAACAAAATAGGTCCAGCAGCATGGAAGCGTGGAACAGACTGACAGATCTCAGAGGGAAGGGCTGTGGAGGGCAGGAAGTGATTAACCAAAAAACTCATATGCATAGCCCATGGACTCAGACAATAGTGCAGTGAAGGCCTGGGGTGAGGCAGGGGCTGGATGGAGGGGGGCAAAGTGGAGGATAATGGGAATATCTGTAATACTCTCAACAATGAAAAATAAATTTAAAAAATAATTGACCTGAGAGTTCTGTCAGAGTAAGGGTTAGACTTTATTTAAAGTTTTCTTTTTGAAAGTCCAAAGCATTAAACTGCCTGGTTATAAACTCGCAGCTCAAATAAAACATCAAGTCGTGCAAGGCGAATAGTATTTCTGTAAAAAAGTCACATAGAGAAACGCTGAATTAACTGGAAATCTTGGCAAATATGTAAATATGCTAACAAAAGTTATTTTCTTACTACAGCCAGATTGACGCTCCCCGTACTTAAAAAACAAGCTGTATTAGCACCTGGAAATCTTAAGCTTTATAGAAATGTATAGATAAAGAAAGAATGATCTAGGCAAATGCACATGATATAATATATGCTGAATTTTACCCAATAATAAAAATTGAGAAGTGTAAAGCCAAAAAATTAAAACAAAAAGGATCAATACACCCCACAATACCCCGTGCCTTTGATAACCAGGGTCATTGATTACATTGGTGGCTTTTACATTGAAATAATATTTCTAGCTGGTTACTAATTATTAGTTAGGCATTCCTTTAAGCCTTAAAGTTTAAGGCAACGAACTGTATATACGTCTTCTGAGAGGAATGTATCTTGCTTTGAACACAAAAGACGGATGATTGTATAAATGTTTGATTTATCAAAAATGTTTGTGAAAGCAGGTAATCATTAAAAAATGTTCATATAGTAAACATTTTAACTTATAAATGCACATTTAACTCATCAATCTTTTGTGGAGGGCCAAGGTCTTTTCTTAATTTATTTAAGCAATAAATGTTTATTAAACTCTTACTATTGCAAGTGCTAGAGATAAAACAGGAAATGAAAAAGACAAAAATTGCCACCCACCTAGGCTTGCTTGGGAGCGGAGTGGGAGTACATGGGGGTCACATGAATGCTCCCGCAGACTTCCTACTCCAGGGAGCTTCGCTGAGCCCCAGCTTTTCCTTTGTGTCCTCCCTCCCTCCTTTTCCTCAAATACTTATATAATCCCTCTATGACCAGGCTCTCTGGGAGTTGAGGTTACTGAGATACACAAAGCATAATTACTGCTTTAAAGGAATGTCTAAATCTGGGAATACAGACAGCTGAATGAGTAATTATAATGTATATAATTAGATCCATACTAGAGGTATGACTGATGTATGATAAAAGCCCTTTAGGGGTAGTGATTCACTGTGTTTGGAAGACTTAGGGAAGTCTTCGTGGAGAAGGCAATGTTGAACTGAGTCTTGAATAGTTTGGAGAATTTGTCAGGAGGAGAACAGGGATTGAATGTTGCTTCCTCAAAATGAGATTTCTGGGAAGTTTTGTATTTCAGGAGACAGTAATTGGGAACTTCATGTGCCAGGTGCTATGAAATAGAGTAGAAACTTAGCAAACAAATCGCAATTGAATGAAGCAATTGTTTGCTATTTTTTTGTGATAGCGCCATCATAGTTATGTTTTTTAAAATAAGTTTTTGTCTTTAAGACAATCATACTCAAACTTTTACAGATAAAATGATATGATATCTGGTATTTTCTTCAGAAGTGTATGTTAGGGGCAGGGTATAAATGGACAGATCAGCCAGGAATTGATAATTGGTGAAGCTGGGTGATGAGTATCAGAGGCTCATTATTTTTCAAAATAAATAGTAAAAACAGAATAATAATACTTGTTCCTGACTTTGGAAAGCTTATAGTTTCTTGGGAAGAGAGGTCTAAAAAGATAGTTTTAACACTTTGTGAATAGAAACACTTAATCCAGTAAGAAAGGATGTATAATGTTGCAGAATGAAATAATAGTTATTTAAAATAAAAATGAACTCTAGCTGATTCTACAAGGTAAAGACTGTGACATAATTCATTCAGTGGTTAAATCTCTATTTAATTCCCTTGCCTTTAGAAACTGGGGAGATGGGGAGAAAAGTTAGATTCAGACAAAATGACCTGTTTATCAGTGTGTGGATGAATCATTGTGTATATAAAAGGAAGCCCAGCAGTGATATGTTTGAATGCTAGTGTTTGCAATGAGGGAAAGAGAGCTGAGCAACATTATAGGATGCTCCTCTCGAAGTTGGTGATTTTATATATATAATTATAATTATATATGTATAATTTTTACAGTGAAAAATTTTTATATTTAGAATTTGCCAGCTGGACTCAGTTTAGATGGTCCCAATTTTGTTGGCAACATCTAAAGTATCATAGTCAGGAGCCAGTTGAACATACGCCTGCTCTCCATCAGGTCTGATCAGGGTGTTGACCTTGGCCATGTCAATGCCATAGAGCTTCTTCACAGCCTGTTTGATCTGGTACTTGTTGGCCTTGACATCCACAATGAATACAAGCGTATTATTGTCTTATAGTTTCTTCATGGCTGACTCGATAGTCGGGGGAACTTGATGACGGCATAGTGGTCAAGCTTGTTTCTCCTGGGGGCACTATTCCCAGGATATTTGGGCTGCCTTCTGAGTCACAGTGTCTTGGGCCATCAGAAGGTGGGTGACTTGTGAATCTTTTGTGTGTGTGTGTGTATGTGTGTGTGTGTGTGTGTGTGTGTGTGTGTGTGTGTGGATGCCTTTTACTATTGCATTCTTTGCCTTCAAAGCCTTTGCTTTGGCTTCAGCTTTGGCTTTGGGAAAGACAGGCTTTCTTCTTTGCTTTTTTTTTTTATCCTCACCCGAGGACATTTTTGCATTTATTTTCAGATAGAGCAGGAGGGAGAGAGGGAGGAAGAGAGAGAGAGAGGAAGAGAGAGAGAGAAATATCGACGTGAAAGAGACACATCGACCAGCTGCCACCCGCACGACTCCAACCAGGGCCCGGGACAAACCGCAGCCGAGGTACGTGCCCTTAGCGGGAACTGAACCTGGCACTCTCTGGTCCATGGGCCAACGCTCTAACTGCTGAGCCAAACTGGCCAGGGCTCTTCTTTGCTTTTGATGCTGTCTTTGTGAAGAGGGTTGGTGAAGATAATATTGAAATGTTTGTATGGGTTGCTGCTGTATAACTTCACCCATTGTCCTAAGACCTTCACAGAAAGTTACCACACAAATGAGTTATCTGGTTTTTCTTTTTCTGTTTTCTCTTTTTCAGAAAACAAGGATAGTATCAGGTGCTTTATTCTGTTAAGCAAGGAGTAAGGGTCCTGGGCAACAGCAGTGCCCCAGAAGCCCAGGAGGAAGAAGAGCCTCAGAAAGGGCCATGGGTGTTGCTGAGAAGAGGATGGAAAATGCTTGAAAGAGGATGATTAAAGAGAGACCTTCTATCATATGTGGTGCTTCCTAGTCCCTTGGCCTCTTCTTTATTTTATACTAGAAGATGCAAACGATTGACTTTCAGGACCTACAAATGACCTCTCCAGAAAATTTCAATTATTACACAGTAGAGACATTTACTTTCAATGCCTGTTTTGCTTTAAGTAAAGTAAAGTCAATATAAATTTTGATCCTCATGCAACTACTTTAATGTTTCAAATTATGTAATTTACTTTGAGTATTTGTTTGAATTGGCTTTTAGGCTACAATGGTCAATAATATTCCTAAACCCATTCATCTGGCAATCTTGTCATTAAAGAAAAAAATAATAATTCTACAGTCAAAAAATTGGCAGCCCAAAAAGTGTTTGAATAAAATTAGTAGATCGTAGTAAACAAGTCTCAGCTATTGAGTCCAGTGAAAATTCAGCTACTGCGCAAATATTTTTTATATGCTCTGGTGTGTCTTACAGCCCCCACTTGATCCCCATTATATCTGGGTATTAGATCCTATTGCCCTGAAAGGAAGATAAAAAATTCAAATCCCAGAATGATTAATGCACATATTCTCAAACACATTTGAAGTGTCAGCTAAGGGTGTTAATTAACTGGACACTTATATTAAAATAAAGTACCCTCATAATGTTATCCCAATAAATTTAATTTTTAGAAAAGTGCCCTGTAGGTCCCTGACTACTAAAACTTCAAGTAGGATGTCCTTTTGAGGAAAGTCACCATATTTTTGTTTTGAATGTAGACCAGGGATTAAAGACTGCTCTTACCTCATGACATTTACTGTTCTGAGTCATAGCAGCACACAGGAAGAAAGTCATAATAGCAGAGGTCAAATGGAGACTTGGGTTCTTCTGAGCTGTATTCACAGCATACTTTTAAAAATAGAAATGGACACAGACATTAGTTTGGAAAAAGCAGGAAATGGGGTGGGAGTAGGGAGGAGGGGATCATTGGGGAAAAGAGGGGACATCTGTAACATTTCAACAATAAGAAAAATAGAAAAGTGTTTTAAGGCACACTTGATGTGATTAAATTACATTTAGTTCAAATTTATTGTACTATGCACTTTCATGCCTTGCAATGTTATATTGTTTGAACAGAACTGGCTATGGCAAGGATCTTTATACGATAGCTGCTGGACCACCAACTACCAAAAACATAGTTATATACTTAAAACTGAGTCTTTATCTTTGTAACATCCATATTAAAATTCTTAGAGATAAAATTATATGAAATCTGGGATTTTATTGGAACATAGTCATGCTCAGTTGTTTATGTATTGGCTTATGGTTACTTTTGTGCTGTAACGGCAGAGCTGAGTAGTTCTGATAGGTTCTGAACGGCCTGTCCCCGCAAAGCCTGAAATATTTAGTATCTTGCTCTTTACAGAAAAGTTTGCCAACCCATGTATTATAGTCCTCACTGGATTTGCTTACATGTTTAAGATACAAGGTTCTCATATGTTCCAAGAAACGTGAGGTCTTACTTTGGTGCCATCCTAATTCTATATGATCACTCTAGCTTTCATTCATAGCAATTTGCACATGGCAGTGGGCTGCTTTTCATCACCATTCAGCTCAATGATTTGGCCAACAGATATCACCATAGTAGAATATATCTTCAGATAAGGTATATAAATATTTGTGCAACAATTAAAACTTGATAGCTGTGAAGACTTCATGATATTCCAATGTGTTGTCACACTGCTAACTACGCAGCTAGACTTAGTGTTAGATAACTCTAGATATGTAAGATATTGTTGTGGGTGCTTGGTTGTTTGTTTCCAGCTCATTACTTGCTCTCCCTCGATCTTGGAATAATGTCCCGATTTATTTTGGGAAACATTTGCAAATGCGTATTTGAGCACATAAAGTGGTTGGATTTTTACATATTTTGAACATAGAACTAATAAAATTTGCTGGTGAATTAGATATAGGGTATGCAGAAAAGAGAGGAATCAAGATGTTGGTTGGATCAAATCTGGAATGGCAGTTTAAGGGATTATAGTTTATTAAATGAATAATTAAAAAAAATCCTCACCCAAGGATATTTTTCCATTTATCTTCAGACAAAGTGGGAGGGAGAGAGAGAGAGAGAGACATTGATGTGAGAGAGACACATCAATTTGTTGACTCCCACACGGCCCCGACCAGGGCCAGGGACCAAACTGCAACCGAGGTACATGCCCTTGACCAGAATCAAACCCACGGCTCTTTGATCCACAGGCCAATGCTTTGACCACTGAGCCAAACCGGCCAGGGCTAAATGAATAATTTTGACTCGTAAAAAACTTCTATCATCAGTTAGTATAACATACATTCATTTATTTTTTTGCCTTCTTCTACTAATGGCTTGAGGTCAAGGGCTTTCTTTTTCCCCCTGGAAACTAAAATAATAATAATAATAATAGCTGGAGTGTAATATACTTCTAATTAGTATTTGTTTAATAAATAAATGTGTAAGTATTTCAGTGGCATAGATTTCATAGGTATGGAATTATATCAAGTCAAAGAGAATATACAAATTTAATTTTGACATATTTGAAACCACCCTTTAAAATGAATTCTCTATTTACAGTTCTATTAACAGTATACTAGAATGTCAAAGTTACAAATGAATGGGCAGTGTGCTATGCAGAATAATGCTATTCCCTCTCTACACATAGACCTGAATGATGGTCCTGTTCTAATGATACCCAAAACTTGTGTGACTCTATTACCATACATATAAGCAAAAAGGACTTTGACATTGCGATTAAGGTTAAGGACCTTGCAGTGGGAAGAAGCTGTGGTCAGCGATGTGGCAATGGAAGGTGGAAGTAGGATCAGAGAGATATGACAGTGCTAACTTTGAAGACGGGAAGTGGACCACAGCCAAGAAATATAGCAAGCCTCTAGACCTGGAAAAGGCAAGAAAACTCATTCTCCTCTAAAGCCTCCAAAAGGGGGTGCAACTGTGTTGATACCATAATTTTATTGCATTGGAGACCATGTCAGACTTTTAACCTATAGAACTGTAGGATAATAAATTTGTGTTTAAGCCACTACATTTGTGATAGTTTATTTCATCAGCAACAGAAAACTTACACAGGCAACATTACAACAAGCAGATGAGGGTTTGTGGGGACCATCGCATGTTTGCTAAAAAGATAAGAATAAGCAAAATATGGAGCCAGACAGACACACAGGGCACAGGGGAAATTGGGAAGGACCATGTGTACAGTATGTGGACTCTTAGTAACAAATCTGAAATGACAGTTTAAGGGGTTACAGTTTATTTAATAAATAATTTTGACTCCTTACAGATTTTAAAGTTGGAGAGCGATACAACTGTAGGAAAATTATGAGAATATTAACTTGCAAACAGTGTTTTAGAGGATTTGGGTAGTTGAAGTGACTAAGGCTGGACTTATGGGGACTAGTCAAAGGCTCTTCTAAGAGTCATAATAATAATATACATAATTATATCATAATATCATTATTGAGATAGCTAGCAGTTGTTGCCAGTGTACACTGTGTGCTAAGAGTTTTTTGGATTCTCTTACTGACTTTGCATTACAGCCTGTGAGACATATGCTATTATTCTCTTTATTTTACAGATGAAGATATGGAAACTCAGAAAGATTAGGCAAATTTTTATGATTATATAGCTGGCAAATGATAGGGCTGGGCACCCGAGCCTTAGCTCTTCCCCTTGCTCTTCAGGATCCAAGCAAGAGTGGTGCCTCTGACCTGAGTTTCTTAAATCAAGGTACATTTTCAGTGAGTCAGTGGAATATTTATGCAAATTGTAATGACAAAAGTAGGTACTCAGACTTATTTTATCACATTACATCTATAGTCCAGTATTATTGACTGTATTCATTATACTGTGCATTAGATCTCCATGGCTTATTTACTACTCATTACAACTTTGTAGCCTTAAGCACCATCCATCTTCTCTGCCCACCCCCATCCCCTGGTAACCACCATTTTACTCTCAGTTTTTTTTTATAGGTTTAACATTTTTTTTTTTTTAGAGTCTACATATAAGTGATATTGTACAGCAGCACTTGTCTTTGGCTTTCTGACTTATCTCATTTAATATATGCTCAAGGCTCATCCATATTGTTGCAGATGGCAGAATATTTTCCTTTCTCATGGTTGAATAATATTCTGTTGATTACACTCTCTTAAATTCTTCCTTGCCCTCCCTCCATCCTTCCATCCCTTCTCCCGTATTCCTCCTCCTATCTCTCTTTTTCTTTTATAAATATCTACTGAATGCCTTTCATAGTCTGGACACCATAAGAGTTGAGGAGCTTGAGACATTGTCATAAAGCCAACATGGTTCCTTTCCTTGAGTAGTATATAGTCTCCCAGGGAAGAAGAAGTTTATGAAATGTGTATTTTTAATACATTGTGAGAAATGACACTTGACCTTGATGGGAGTAGGTGTGGGTCAGGGAGATTAAGGGCTAAGAGATCAGGACATTTATCCAGGGGAAGTTAACTTGTACTAAGTCTTAAAGGATGAATACAGTTACAAAGGGGGGAAAATGTTACATAGAACAGAAGCTTGCTCTAGCAAAGGGATGATATACTTCATATCAGTGAAGAAATAATCACACATTGGTCCTTTCCCCCTACAGAGGTGGGTGAAGGAGAGATGATAGCCCACTGGTAAGCAGAACATATGGATGGAAGAACCTTAGGACATGAAAAGGGAGGCCTCAGTTAGTGTAGGGGCAAGACAGAACCTTGGTGGCCCAGAGACAGAAAAATTTCCCACAACCATCACGCCGGAGTGACGGGAAAGGAAACCAACTGAGCAGCAGTGCTGAAGGTTGCCGCTCAAGTTGGTAGGAAAAAGCTGAGGGACTATTTTTAAGGACAGCAAAGCCTAATATTCCATTTTAGGTTATTCATGTGCATTAGCAGAAACTTTATGCATTTATCTAGACTTTCAGTAAAGTCTGCTATATAGGGAATGCTTCTTAAGAGAAATCACGCAAAAGTGGCCAAATTCCACACTTGAATTAGTGTGAGCAGAAAGAAAGGAAGAATTGTAGGAGGTGATGTTGAGATTCTCCTAATACTAAGAATTGAAGAGTAAATTGGTCATGAGAGAATGAGTCTTGGGAAACAGATATACTGGGAAAGATGTGTCATGGGGGAAGGCTTGAAGTATCATCAATGTTAAGATTGGAATTAAGGGTATGAGAGAGAGAATATACAATGTTTTAGAAATTAATACCCTAATATGAATTACTTTATCTACTGATTTACTCTATGTCCTGGAAAATATTAAGTATCAAAATCCAGGTATTTAGGAAAAGAAGGATCTCTAGAGAGGGTAGGCAGTGTGAGAAGATTGCAGAATTAATATGGGAATAATAGAGAAACTTTACCCACTTTCCTCAAAGGTAGGCAGGACTCCATGAGCCATTGATTACCCCTTGTGTCAGGCTTGCATGTGCCAAGGAATTGAGTCTTGTGGCATGGCAAGAAATTGGGCATTTCTGTTTAAAAACTATTTATTTTATATGCTTATGTGCTCTTAAATATAATGATATCAACATGATACATCTTCAGGAATTTTGACTCTCAGTGATGCAAACTACCTAATTTAGCTCTTTACATGTAGGTTCAAGCTAGTTTTTGTGTCTAAACTGTGGAAGTCAAATAAAAGTATCTGGAAATTCTGAGCCCATTTGCTAGGCAAACTTGCTAATAAGAAAAAAAGTTCACTGGCAGTCAAGATGTAACCATATCAATAGATTGCAACTCAACACAGGCATTTTGGTTAAGGAATAGCAGGGGGATATAGTTCCTATCCAAATGATTTCATTAAAGTCACTTTATAATCACCTGTATTCCTGGTATTAAATCCTGGAACTCTAAAATCAAGATCAAGCATTGAGATCTATCCAGGGGGACTGATGCTCCCACGGACAGACACACTGTGCAAGGAAGCTAGCACTAATGAAATCAGCTGAGATAGTGGAATACCATCCCTGGAATTTATTGACTAAATAGCTCCCAGTTGTCCAATCTTAGGGGCTGAATCAACACATCCAGGTTTGAATGTAGACCACAGAGTGGAGCCTGCTCTTGCTTTATGATACCTGTAGATCTGAATCATGGCATAAGAACTCAGGGAGAATGGCCTATTAGCAGAGCCCACATAAAGAGTTGAGTTTCTCAATTTTTTTCCATAGAACATTTTTGTTTTGTTTTTTAATATATTAAAATTGTTTTCAATTATAGTTTTCACTCAATAGTATATTAGTTTCAGGTGTACAACATAGCAATTAGATATTTGTATTAACTTACAAAGTGATCCCCTTGATAAATCTTGCAACAACCTGACACCGTACACAGTTATAACAATATTATTGACTATATGCCCTAAGCCGTACTACACATCCCTGTGACCGTTCTGTAACTGCCTATTTGAACTTCCCAATCCCCTCACATTTTTCACCCAGCCCCTAACCAGCCCTGCCACCTGCACCCATCAGTTTGTCACAGAACATTTTGAATGCCAGAATTGGATGTCAATTGAATTCCACACATTATGGAATTCATTTGCCTTCATAGACAGGTTATTGTTCTTCCCTTTGATTTGCTCCAATCCTGTGTTGCTTCTAGATTAGAAAGCTTATTTCCCTTATCTGGCTTGTTTATATATTCAAGAGGCAAAGTACTTTATGTTTTAATAAATAATTATATTTTGGTCTCAGTTTGGGGTTCAAATATACATTTTTTGCTCTTTTGTAAGTTGAGTATTGCCTCACATCATTTTTCATGTCCTACTTAGCTCAGAGTTTTGGCAGATAGATACTGCTCTACTATATAGATCCTCAGTTGCAGGGAAAGTTTACATATTAATTGAAATGCAACACTCCTAAAGGTTTATGCTACACTTATATACATTATTTTGTGTATCATGTACTTCTTGCCAAATTGTATGTGTTAGTTCAAGGCACTTGGAAGGATAATACAAGGCTATTTCCCATCCTCAAAAAGTTTCACTATACAATGGGGGAGAAAAGAAAGTTAATAAGTAAGTGTGCTATAAAGAATCCTAAGTAGTCTGGCTGGTGTGGCTCACTGGTTGAGCATCTACCCATGCACCAAGAGGTTGCCGGTTCAATTCCCAGTCAGGACACATGCCCAGGTTGTGGGCCCGATCTCCAGTGGGGGGCATTCAGGAGGCGGCCAATTGATGTTCTCTCTCATCGATGTTTCTATCTCTCTCCTTCTCCCTTCTTCTCTCTCTAAAATCAATAAAGATTAAAAAAACAAAAACAAGAATGTTAAGTAAATCACAAACATTCATAGGAGAGCCATTCATAGGAGAGCAAGTTCACTCTTGGCTGGGGTTAGGGAGGTTGCTGTGCCTATCCCAGAGTTGGTGAGCATGAGCTCCTCACCTCCTCTATGGGCCCCCACTCACTCCACTAGCCAGATGTCCTTGTACAGGGCTCAACAGGTAAAACTGTACCCTGCAGTCTTGTCTTGAGGTGATTAAATATAGCTTTATGTAAACAGTAACTTTGAGCTGAGCAAAAGAACTATAAAATTTTTGGAAGTGAAAGAAAAACTTGGAAATATGGTTTAAGGTAAGTTAGGGAAGGCTGTGAATGATAGGTAAAGAAGTTTTATTTAAAATGTTTTAAAAGTTACCAAATAATATATACATATTATAAAGATTTAAACAATACTGAAATACTGACTATCCCTTCCATTTCCAAATCCCTCTCCACCTTTTCCAGAGGTAAACACACTTATCTGTACACACACACACACACACACACACACACACACACACATCTATAGAATATATATCTATACTTACATATATTCATGATTCTATAAAAATTATTCAATGACATTAAAAAATTAATTTATCTTTGCCCTATTTTCATGTAACTATATTCATATCAATCTCATTTCTTCTGTTAAAACTTACATGGGCAACACGCACATATATTCTTTGTAAGATTCACAGAATAAAAAAATATGAGCAAACTGTTAGGTATCCTCTTTAACCATGCTCATTTTTCCACATGTAACTGCTGACAATGCTTTGTTCTGTATCTTTGGTCATACTGCACATGTAAATTTTTAGGCTAAAGATGAATAAGTCAAATGTTTACTTAGAGTACTAATTTAGTTCCATAAATACTTAAAGTCATGCATATTTATAGGGTAATATATTAACTTAGTAATTGATTTTTGTCATTCTTTCATTACTATGAAATAGTTTTATTAAACTCTTCTAATGCAGCCCTAATATTATTATGTAATTTAACCGCTTTTTGAATCATCTGAGTTTTCTAGAGCATATCATCTTCCTTTCTATGTTGAGATTTTCTTCTGTTTAAACCTGTGTAGGAGTGAAATCAGAGGAATGGTGGCATGAGAGATCCCCTTGGTCTCTCTCTCCTTGAAGTTTCAACAATTTGAACAGCTGTAATTCAACAAAAGATTCCCTGCTCAATGCACAACTGTGTCAGAGAAATCCACGCATTGAAACACCTCAAGGGCCCTGGCCGCTGTGGCTCAGTTGGTTGAGCATCGTTCTGTGCACCGTAAAGGTTGCCAGTTTGAGTCCCAGTCAGGGCACATACCAGGTTGTGGGTATGATCCTCAGTCAGGATGTGTACGGGAAGCAACCAATTGATGTTTCTTTCTCTCTCCCTCTCCCTTCCTGTCTCTCTAAAATCAATAAAAAAAAAAAATCTGAAGGTGGGCAAGTGGGAAGGAACAAGGGAGGCAAGAAGAGAGAAGAGCTCAAAGAGCCACAGACACAGCCCTGCAGCCCAAATCTCGTTGAAGGGCTCCGCCTGCACAAGGGAGGAATCAGGTTGTGCTGGCACTCCCTTCAGCCAGGAGGAGCAAAGAGATATAGTAATTATTCCTGCAGGAGAGGACCGTACAGGCTGCAGCTGAGCCCAGGGACCTGGGCAGGGATGAAACGCAGAGGTATGGCCATAGGTATCTGGCAATTGGCATTCCAGACATAGAAACTAAGCCACAGAGTTAGCCATTATCCCTTAACCTCAGAGCTAGCCTCCTCTCACCCTTCATGTTGGGTTGCAAAGCACATTATCTGCAAAACCAAGAAATAGTACTGCAGAAACACCTTTTCTGGCAGCTCAGGAAGAAAATAAAAAATCTCTAGAAAATATACATAAAGACATGGAAATATTTGATTTAAATGACAGAGAATTCAAGGTTGCAGTTTTGAAAAAATTCAAAGAGATGCAAGAAAACAGAAATAGGTAATTTAATGAACTCAGAAACCAAATGAATGAGCAAAACGAGTACTTTACCAAAAAGATTGAAGCTTTTAAAAAGAACCAAATAGAAATTCTGGAGATGAAGAACTCAATAAAAGAGATCAAGACTTAACTAGCTGGAAATAAAGCTGACCAAATGGAGGAAAGAATTAGCGATATCAAAGATAAAAATCTAGAAATGATGCAGAGGGAAGAAGAGAGAGACTTGAGCATAAAAATAAAAGTAAAAGAACTCTTCAAGAACTATCTGATTCTATCAGAAAGAGCAATGTAAGAATAATAGACATACCAGAAGAAGAAGAGAAAGGAATGGAGAACCTATTCAAACAAAAAAATTGACTAGAAACTTCCCAAAGCTATGGAAAGAGCTATACCCTCGAATCTAAGAAGCAAACAGTACACCTAGTTACTTCAATCCAAAATAGTTTTTCTCCAAGGCACATTTTATTTAAACTGTCAAAAATTAATGACAAAGAAAGAATTCTCAAGGCAGCCATGGAAAAGAAGAATGTGACCTATAAAGGATAACCTATTATGTTATCATTGGACATCTCAGCAGAAGCTCTTCAAGCTAGGAGAGAGTGGAACCAAATATTCAAACAACTGAAAGAGAGAAATTACCAGCCAAGAATAATATATCCAGCAAAGTTATCCTTTAAATATAAAAAGAGAAATAAAGACTTTTCCAGACATACAGAAGCTGAGGGAATTTATCATTAGAAGACCTCCACTGCAGGAAATACTCAAGGGGTTTATTCTACCAGAAACAAAGAACAAAAGGTCACAAAACTGTGAGTAAGATCACCAAAAAACTCACAGCATAAATAGGGATAATTTGTGACAACAAAAACATAAAAGATGAGGAGGTTAAGGTCTGCATTTGCAAAGGTTAAGATGGAGATCAGATGCATTCAAAAGAAAAAAGACTACTGTACATATGAAACTTTCTTTTTCATAAACCTAATGGTAACCACACACAAAAAAAACGCAAACTGAGCCTGACCAGTGTGACTCAGTGGATTGAGCATCAGTCCTCATGGACTGAGAGGTCCTGGTTCTATTCCCAGTCAGAGCACATGCCTGGGTTTCAGGCTTGATCCCCAGAGGGAGCGTGGCAGCCGACAGATGTTTTTTCTCACATCGATGTTCCTATCTCTCTCTCCCTTCCTCTCTCTCTAAAAAATCAATAAAAACATATTAAAAAACAACAACAACAAACCCAAACTGAGACACATAACTTTAAAAAAGAGGAAAAAAGTATGGAATACCACCAAACAAAAACAACAGACAGAAACACAAAGGAAAACAGCCAATGAAGTCACAAAGCTACCAGAAAACGAAAGATAAAATGGCTATAGGAAATCCTCATACATCAATAATTACCCTAAATGTAAATAAACTGAATTCAACCCTTCCCCCGAAAAAGCACAGAGTAACAGATTAGATCAGTAAACAAAACCGAACCATATTATCTTCAGGAGACACATCTAAGCTGCAAAGACAAAGATAGTCTCAAAATGAAAGTGTGGGAAATGATTCTCCAAGAAAATAGCATTCACAGAAAAGCAGGTATAGCCATACTTATATTCAAAAAATAGATTTCAAGAGAACAAAGGTAACAAGAGACAAAGATGGACATTTTGTAATGATAAAGGGGAAACTACACCAGGAAGACCTAACACTTCTCAATATATGCTCCCAAACAGGGAGAACTAAAGGAAGAAACAGACAAAAACACAATCATAGTAGTGGACATAAATTCTTCATTGACAGCTCTAGATAGATCATCCAAACAGAAAACCAATACAGAAATATTGGCCTTAAATGACACTTTAGACCTAATGGAAATAGTTGACATTTATAGAACCTTTCATCCCAGAACATCAGATTACACACTCTTCTCCAGTACACATGGAACAATCTCAAGGAGAGACCATATGTTGGGTCACAAAACTAGCCTCAACAAATTTAAGAAGCTTGAAATCATACCAAACATATTCTCTGACCACAATGCTTTGAAATTAGAAATCAACTGAAAAAAGGAAGTACAAGATCCCACAAATATGTGGCGATTACACAACACACTACTAAAAAAATGACTGGGTCAAAGAAGAAATAAAAGGTGAGAGCAAAAGATACGTAGAGACAACTGAGAAGGAGAAAACAATGTATCAAAACTTCTGCGATGCAGTGAAAGCAGTAATAAGAGGGAAGTTTATATCATTACAGGTCTATGTCAAGAAACAAGAAAAATTGCAAGTAAACAACCTAATTTTACATATTAAAGAAATAGAAAAAGAAGAGCAAAAGCAGTCCAAAATCAGCAGGAGAATGGAAATAATAAAAATTAGAGCAGAATTGAATGAAATAGAGAACTAAATGACTATACAAAAAATTAATACAACAAATAATGGGTTCTTTAAAAAGATTAATAAAATTTACAAACTCTTGGTTAGACTTACTAAGGAAAAAAAGAAAAAAAACTCATATAAACAAAATCAGAAATGAAATAGAAGTTACCACAGACATCACAGAAATACAAAGGATCATACTAGAATACCATGAAAGACTATATGCCACCAAATTCAATAACCTAGAAATATAGAACATTCCAAGACTAAATCATGAGGAATTGGAAAATCTAAACAGACCAATCAACAGTGAGGAAATGGAAACAATCATTAAAACCTCTCAAAAAATAAGTTCAGGAACAGATGGCTTCAATAGTGAATTCTATTAAATATTCAAAGAATATTTGATGCCTATCCTTCTCAAACTCTTTCAAAAAATTGATTAAGAGGCAAAACTTCCTAACATATTTTATGAGGCCAACATAACCCTGATAGCACACACAAAAAGGAAAACTTCAGACCAATATCTCTGATGAATACAGATGCAAAATCCTAAACAAAATACTAGCAAATTGAACACAACAATAATTAAAAAATAATAATACATCATGATCAAGTGGGGTTCATCCCAGGGGCACAAGGCTGGTTCAACCTATGCAAATAGATCAGTGTAATGCACCATATTAACAAAACAAAGGATAAAAATTATATGATCTTATCAATAATGCAGAAAAAGTATTTGATAAGATACAAGATCCATTTATAATTAAAACATTCAATAAAATAGGTATAGAAGGAAAGTACCTCAAATAACAAAGGCTATATATGACAAACCCTGAGCTAATATCACACTCAATGGTGAAAAACTGAAAGCTTTTACTCAAAATCAGGAACAAGACAAGGATGTCCACTCTCACCACTCTTATTTAATATAGTACTGGAAGTCCTAACCAGAGCAATCAGGCAAGAGAAAGAAATAAAAGGCATCCAAATTGAGAATGAAGAAGTAAAAGTGTTACTTTTTGCAGATGACATGATTCTTTGTATAGAAAATCCTAAAGACTCCACCAAAAAACTATTAGAAACAATAAACAAATACAGTAAAGTTCTAGGATACAAAATCAATGTACAAAAATCCACTGCATTTCTACATACTAACAATGAAATTTCAGAAAGAGAAATAAAAAACAAAAATAAAAAACAATTCCTTTTGCAATCGCAACAAAGAGAATAAAATACCTAGGAATAAACTTAACAAGGTGTGTGAAGGACCTATATACTGAAAACTACAAAGCATTACTAAAAGAGATGGAAAAAGACACAATGAAATGGAAAAATATTTTGTGTTCAAGAATTGGAAGAATCAATGTAATCACAATGGTCATATTACCCAAAGCAATATACAGATTTAATGCAATCCCAATCAGAATCCCAATGTATTTTTTTAAAATGTATTTTTATTGATTTTTTTAGAGAGAGAGCAAGGGAGAGGGAGAAAGAGAAACATTGATGTGAGAGAGGAACAATGATCGGCTGCCTCTTGCACACCCCCTACCTGAGGATCAAGCCTGCAACCTGGGCATGTGCCCTGACCAGGAATCCAACTGGAAACCTTTCCATGCACAGGACAATGCCCAATTAACTGACCCACACTGACCAGGGCTCCCAATGTCATTTTTAAAAGAAATAGAACAAAAAATTAACCAGATTTGTATGGACCTACAAAAAAATCCAAATAGTCAAAGTAATCCTGAGAAAAAAGAACAAAGCTGGAGATAACACACTACCTATCTTCAAATTATGCTACAGAGCTACAATAATTAAAACAGCATGGCACTGTCAGAAAAACAGACACACAGACCAATAGAAACAGAATTGAGAGCCCAGAAATAAGATCACATGTATATGGGCAAATAATTTTTGACAAAGGAGCCACAAACACACAATGGAGAAAAGAAATCCTCTTCAATAAATGGTGCTGGGAAAATTGGAAAGCCATATGCAAAAGAATGAAACTAGACTACAGTTTGTTACCATGCACAAAAATTAATTCAAAATAGACCAAAGACCTAAATATAAGATCTGAAACAATAAAGTACAAAGAAGAAAACATAGGTATTGAATTTATGGACCTTGGACATTTTATGAATTTGACCCCAAAGGCAAGGTAAGTAAAGGCAAAAATAAATAAATGGGACTAAAAAGCTTCTGCACAGCAAAAGAAACTGCCAACAAAACAAAAAGGCAACCAAAGGAATGGGAGGAGATATTTGCAAACAACAGCTCTGATAAGGGGTTAATATGCAAAATATATAAAGAACTCATACAACTCATCACCAAACAAACAATCCCTCCCAAAAATGGGCAGAGGATCTGAACAGACATTTCTCCCAAGAAGACACATAAATGGCCAACAGATATATGAAAAGATGCTCAACTTCACTATCAATTAGGGAAATGCAAATCAAAACTACAATCAGATACCACCTCACACCTGTTAGAATAGCTATAATCAACAAGACAAGGGTAGTAAAGGGTAAAGGGGGCCTAATATATGGTGATGAAAGGTGATTTGACTTTGGGTGGTGGACACACAATGCAATATGCAGATCATGTATCATAGAAATGAACACTTGAAACCGATATGATCCTATTAGCTAATATCACCCCAATAAACTGAATAAAAAAATAAAAAATAAACCTGTTTATATTGCCATTACTTGAAATTGTGTCCTAAGCCAAACCAAAAATATCCATTTGTATAACAATCAGACAGTTACTTTTTTCATTATTCCTGTAGCTACCTACTTAGTGAATTATTTTTTTAAAGTCTTCTTTAAAAGGTTTACTAACAGTGATATTCGACACTTTTAATTGTAAGTCATACTCGAGGGAATGATTACTACATCTGTGTTAAATTTTCCCCCCTTTCTCTCAGCCTTTCTAACTGATTAGTGGTTGGTTTGGTGAATACATCTTTTTAAAAACAATATTTCATTTTTCAAAAGAAAATGATTAAAAGGCACAGAGTAAGAATGTGAGAGAATTTGTGGGGGCCAATTATAAAATGACTTTTCTGTGAGATGCTTTTGGGAGCTACCAACATACCCTGTATCTACACATCTGTTTCTATATTTTTCATATGTTATAATGTTGCATTAAACATCCCTGTGCCTAGATCCTAGAGCAGAGGTGCAAGTATTTCTTTTTAGATCACATTCCTGACAGTGAAGTTCGCTGGCCAGAGGAGAGGGACATGAAAATATTTGAAAGATATTGCCAAAAATGCATTCCTGAAAGACATTTCTAATTTATACTGAAATTATACTGCTTAAGAGTGTTCATTTTCCAACTCATTGATACAGAGAACAAACAGATGGTCTCTAGGTGGGAGGTGAAGTGGGGGGCTGGGCAAAAAAGGTGAAAGGGATTAAGAAGTACAAATTGCCAGTTATAAAAATAGTCACAGGCATGTAAAGTACAGCATAGGGAATACAGTCAATAACATTGTAATAACTGTATTGTGTCAGGTGGGTACTAGATTTATCGGGGTGATCACTTCTTCAGGTATATGGATGTCCAATGACTATGTTGTACATATAAAATTAATATAATATTGTACGTCAACTATAATTGAAAAATAAATTGTAAAAAAGGTGTTCATTTTCTGAAAACATTACCAATACTTGTTATTATTAATCTGTAATATACCTATTATCAATCTGCGATACATTTATCATTTGGATAGGCAAAAGTAGTATTTCATTTTAGTTTTTGATTTGCTTTTCTCTGATTATTGATGTGATTAAACATCTTAAAAATTTTTTGTTGGCAAGCTATTTTTTTGCAAATTGCTTGAAATTATCTATCTATGTACAAGTATACACATATATGTATATTTTCTCATGACGATGTTTGACGTTTTTTCCTTATTTATTTAAAAAATTTATTTTCTTTATTGATTTTTAGAGAGAGAGGAAGGGAGAGGAAGAGAGAGAAGAAATATCGACTGGCCACCTCCTGCCCACCCCGAACTGGGGATCGGACCCACAACCTGGGAATGTGCCCCGACCAGAAATCGAACCGGCAACCTCTTGGTGCATGGGTTGATGCTCAGTCACTGAGCCACACCGGCCAGGCAATGTTTTCCCTCATTTAAAAAAATGCTTTACATTATCTGGCTATTGATATTTTGTCTATATATATCTGAGTCTGTCATTTGTGTTTTAATTTTAATTTATGGTGTTTTCTATTACACAAAAGATTTGAAGTTTTATTTGGTCAAATTGTTCTATTTTTTTCTTTATGTGTTCTGGAATTTGTGCTTTATTTGAAAGACCACCCCACTTCAATATTAGGAAAATATCCCTTTATATGTCTGTAAATATTTTTATAATTTAAACAAGTTTATTCCTTTAATGCATCTAATGTAAGTCGCGAGGTAGAGCTAACACTTTATTTTTTTGCCAAACATTGTTCTTCCAAACTTTCTCTGAAACTATATTTTCCAGTTGTACTAACACCATCAAATAGCCCAACTTCTCTCCACTGATATGACAT
Organism: Tadarida brasiliensis; assembly: GCA_030848825.1. NCBI lineage: Eukaryota > Metazoa > Chordata > Mammalia > Chiroptera > Molossidae > Tadarida > Tadarida brasiliensis. Next base: position 53,645,866 of record CM061264.1, read on the forward strand.
GCTACCTTTTTCATAAAATATCATGATGTATACATAAATTTCTACATATACATCTATGTATCCTTTCTTGGACTCTATTTTTTTTTCTATTTGTTTACATGTACAATGTTCTTCAATTATTATAGCTATTAAATTACAATTCCAAATCTCTCATCTTTTTCCTCTTTTTGAGAATTTTATTGATTCATATCTTCAGAAGCAGAAGACTTTAGTAATTAAAATAATAAACCCTGGGTCAGATCAGCTGGGATTCTTTCCTAGGACTTTCAGAAGGAACCTCCACTCTTAATTTTAGTCCAGTGATACCCATTTCAGACTCTGACCTCCAGACTTTTATGAGAATAAATTTGTGTTACTATAGTAACCAAGTTTGTGACAATTTATTACAGCAGCCATAGGAAACCAATACAATCTCCCTTTTTAGGACTTTTGTATTTTTGTGTGTAAAATGCCAGTCTCAAATCAGTTTAAAATTTATGTTTATGTGTGATGTGAGATAGGAATCTGACCTAATTTTTTTCTCAAAGTCTTCAACACCATTTTTTGAATAAACTGTTCTTCCCAACTAATATGATAGGTCAACTTTATCATATACTGAGGTCTCATATACACATGTTTCTATTCCTGGGGAATTAATTTTGTTTCATTGATTTATTTACCCATTTTTAGATTACTATAATTTTTTCTTGTACTAAAAATATACAGCATATTTTTATGTCCAAAAGAACCATTTTTCTATCAGTTTTTTTTTTTTAAACAGAAACTTTCTTGGATATCTTGTCTGTTTTATTTTCCCCAGAGAAACTTGCTTACATTATTTGTATATAAAAGTAAGCTTTATTATGTTTATATAAATGGCATATGCATACTATAAAAAACTGGTATTAAAAAAATTTACAACGAAGGAAAAAAAGCACTGAAATATCTTATCAAGTAAAAATATCCATTAGTATTTTAGATCCCATTTATGCAAATATGTGTAAGGATGGATGAATAAATAGGATAAATCAATAATTACAAATCCTTATATGGCTTACGATGTGTCAGGGACTGTTTTAAATGCTTAGCACATGGTAACTCATTTAATTCTCAATAACCCTAGGAAGTAAGTACTATGTCATTCCCATTTTCCAGACATGAAAACTGAGATATGTAGAGGCTAAGTAACTTGCCTAAGGTCACACACCCAGTGAACATGAAGTTAGAATTTGGAGTTAGTCAAGTCTGATTCTGTAATCTGGAATCTGAACCATTACCCTATGTGAGACAGTAATAGACACACTTTTATAGAAATGGGATCTTGAAAGTAGAAGACCGAAGCTTCAAGTTGTTCTTAGATTAGAACTTTTTTTAGCTGTCTACAGCAAGCTCACTTTATTCTTTTTGAGTGATTTCTTTTCTCATTGCAGATAACTTTCATTTATGTATTTAAATCAAATTTATTAGGATTACACTGATTTATAAAATTCTATAGGTTTCAAATGTACAATTCTGTAATACATGATCTGTATATTGTATTGTGTGTTCACCATCCAAAGTCTAGTCTCTTTCCCTTTATTTCCTGTTTACCCTCTTCTACCTGCCCCCACCCCCTTCCCTCTGGTAATTACCATCTGCTGTTTATCCTATTCTTCCCTGACAACACCCTGGCTCTTGGTGACTTGTTTCCAGACTACAACTACCTTTTTTGGGTGCATTAGTTAGACTTATGATTGAATCCAAGTAAGTTTTTTCTCTCTCTCTCTCTCTCTCTCTCTCTTTTGTTTCTGTTCTCCACAAAGAAAGGATGTTGTCAAAGAGTTTTCTTAACTAACGCGGTTAGAGCAGATTATGATTCCAATTCTCGATGAAAAATGACTCTCTGGATATCTATTCCAAGGGTATAGATTTTGGCCATTATTAATATTACCTTTTCTAACTCATGCGGCATTCCTGTAGAGTAGTTATTGTTCTCATTGCTATTTTAGGAGATGTGAAAATTTGTAGAATGACTTGCCCAAGTCTCAAAGTCATGTCAGCACCAGGACTTGAACCCCATGGCTCTGTGATTCTATTAACTAACCGACACAGTTTCCCCTGTAATTCAGGAGACTGAGCTTTATCATACAATGGGGAGTATACAGTCCAATGCTTTCCCTCCAAACAATGTAATGCAGGGAAATGAAATAAAATGGTATTCAAATCTGCCTATTTAAACCTCTTAGTGAAAATAGATTGAGCCCAGTTGGTGTAGCTCAGTGGTTGAGCATCAACCCATGCATCAGGAGGTCACCAGTTTGATTCCTGGTGAGGGCACATGCCCAGGTTGTGGGCCCAATCCCCAGTTCGGGACGTGCAGGAGGTGGCCAGTCAATGTTTCTATCTCTCTCTCCCTCTCCCTTCCTCTCTCTCTAAAATCAATAAAGAAAAAGAAAGAAAGAAAGAAAATAGATGGAATCCAAATAAGGAGTTTATTTTATTTTATAGTTTTACTCTTTGTAGGTTCATGCTAGACAAACTGTTGGGAAGAACTTGAGGAAGGCAAGTCTCATATAAACAGAAGTCAAATCCTCATCAGTGACATTCTTCATTTTCTTTTCTCTCCAATTCAGTTCTGGTTCTTGTCTAGTTTTGCTGTCAGACTGCCTGGGAGCCAGCACAAGAGGCGGGAAGCTGGGCTATGTTCCAGTGAGAGGGTCTTTCCTGGGTCACTTTCATATGTTTTTATACACTGAAAACAAGGACTTTTCTGGCAGAGCAAGAAGTCTGGTTAATGTCTTGTCTTCCTTTAGTATCTCTTCAGACAGGCCCCCCCCCATTTTTCTCCTGACAAAACATAGATGGAGTCATTAATAATATTTTCATTCTATATTTAGTCACATGGTCATTTTTTACACAGTTAATCCTCTGAGATGTTAAAAAAAAGTCATTCAACGTAAAATTCCTTTTTTTTTTTTCTATTGAGGCCAGGTTTTACCACCCCTGCTTAGAACGTCTCTATTCATTTCTCTAAACATAGCTCAAATCTCCAAATCCAATAATAGATAACTTGCTGATGTTTAATAGAAACATTTGTATTTCACCTTGTGAAGTTACAATTGGGTGACAATTTGTATGCCAGTGACTATAATTTGTATGTCTGGCCTTTTCAAGGGGTTGAATTTTTTGAAAACTAGCAACTGTGTAAGTATTATATTTTTCACTGCTCCATGTTATGAGAATATGTCATTTAAGTAAGATATGCATTAGTGACATAAGTGAGGGTTTTAAGGAAAAATTCAAAATGACCCAACTCATATTTTAAGAGACTCCATGGCATTGGAGAAGACAGGAAGCAACCAAATAACCTGTCACTTATGCAAGATTCACCTGTTTCTGGCCATCTCTACCATCCCAGTTTTTTTTCCCAGTCCCACTCTATTTTAACCAGTATTGCTTTGCCATACATTTCATAAGTTAACTGAATTGCTAACTTCTTAAAAAAAAATTAAAGGATCAAATAGTTTTTCTGGTCAAATCATTAAGAACCTGTATTGCTTTACAAATAAAAATCTAACTAGACACTTCAGTGTTTACTATAGAAACAGGGTATAGAAATGACTGCAACATAGCTCTGCTCTTTAAGGAGGGTGTACCTCACAACAAGATACAGTTCAGGCAGTGTGGTTAGTGCCATGTGAGGGGTACGCAGAGCACTGAGGAGAGGCCCCCTAATGCAGCGTAGGCTAGAGGGAGGTTTTGGTAAAGATTTGTCAGAGGTGATGAAGCACGAGCTGATTCCTAAAGAATGAGTAACATTTAGACACATGGGAAATAAGAAAAAAGAAATCTGCTGATAATGAAATATTAATTTGCATATTATTTAAACTTATAGGAACAACATTTGTGTAAAACCAAAAGGATCATTGTTACTACTCTGCAGGGGACTTCCAGGATTCATTTGTAGGAACCATCTTTCAGTTTTGAACTTCACTTTACTGGACCCTATTGCAAGGGGGGAAATATCCTCAGAGTGATGAGGTGAGTAACATTTTATTGAACTACTAGATTAAGATAATTGTGTTGTATTTTGTTGAATTTGGAATTTAGTATTCAGATTTCTTGCTGGGCGAAGTAAAAATAGATGCATCTTATGACGAAGTGGTAAACAATTACAAGGTATTATTCAACTCTTTACTCAAAGAGCCAAACGAATTGCATGAGTCACCAAAGACTGACTGAATCACCAAGGTACAGCCGTTTTCTCACAAGATGGTGAGTAGGTGCCCCTAAAGGCTTAGAGAACTCCATTAGATTTGTTCCAAAGGAAAGTAATGCATAGTGATTATAAGTAGAGCAGAAAGTGCCACCTAGTGGTCTTTGAGGGAAATGTACAAATGTACTTTCTAAAATGAAGAGTGGAATTTTGTTTTCCGAATTTCCGCCATACCTGCTTGGTTGTGTGAGTTGCAAGTAATTCAAAGAGTGCATACAATGAAAGATGTTTATAATTTTAAACTTGAAGGTAGCAAGAACAGAAAACAATCAGATGACCTCAAGGGATGAGAGTTTATGGAAAGGATATATGTCTCAGAAAGGAGATACAGGAAACTGAATTACTGGCCCAAACAACCAGATCTCTTAGAGAATTGGAACAATGGCTCCTTGTTCAAAAAATGTCAGCAGTTCTAGAGATCTAAGAGTCACTTTGTTCATCTTGTTATCATATCGGGGGCATGAGTCACTGTGTCCCACTCTCCACCATCCAGCGGAACAGCAGAGGTTAGATATCTACTCCCTGGGCAAGAGACCCAAGATTTCTTCGCTGAAGAAAGTAAACAGTCCCAGAGAAAAGATCTCCCTGTGTAAAGCAATGGGTGCCAGCCTTGGCCCTACCCATGTGGGTCTCAAACTTTTGTGTGTGTGCAGGAGGATCGCCTGGAGGGTTCATAAAAACAGAGTTTCTAATTCACTGCAGATGGGAGAAAGCCAGAAAACTTGCCTTTTTAGCAGGTTCCCAGATGACGCGGAGGAACATATTTTGAGAAGCACTCATGTACACAGTATCCTTAATTCAGCTTTTCAGAGCCTCTTTATTAAATATGAATAGGCAAAAAAGAATAAGTACATATTTTGTGGTGATTGGTGGGATTTCAACAATGAAAGAGAGAAAAAGACGGAAATATGGAGAGAAACAGAAGAGCATTTAAAAAAGAATTTGAAAAAGTATCACATTCATTCATTCACACATTCACCACATACTTACCGATGCCAGAATGTGCCAGGAATTGCTCTACGATGTGCTAGGGATATAGCAGTGATAGAGTCTTCAGAGGTTTGAGGAAAAAGGACTTTCAACAAAGTATTCTATGCTCAGTCAAACTGTAGTCCAAGTGGAGGGGCAGAGCAAATGCGTTTGTAGGTGTGCAAAAGTGTATCTTCCCTGCATGACTCTTATTTCTTAATGAAGTTGGATGTGATGCCAACACACTCTAGTAAAACGAAGGAGTAAACTAACCGGAGGAAGAATGGGACCCGGAAGCACAGTCCGACGAAATCCTTAGGAAGACAGTCACCAAGGAAGCCTGAGATACAGCCTGGTTTGCAGCAGGGAGCTAGAAAACTCTGAGAGAAAGGTCTCTGGAAAAAAACAGAGATGTCATAGAGGATCTGCTCTACTGAACCTTAAATAAAGGAGATTACTATAAAAATAACTTTTATGAAGAAAGAAAAAAAAAAAACCATAAGAAACTGCAGGAAATCTGTTAGGAAAGGAAATGTAATCACTGTAAAGTTCTTGGCTTTACAGATTTCTAAAAGTGTAAATAGAGGTTAACAATTTTAACAATAACTTTATATAACTGTGTTGGGAGAAAAATGGAGACTAGAAGGAGGGTGAGAGACGAGATCTAAATAGCTGTACATTATAGTAGTGAATAAGTAAAATGTAAAATTGCTAAATAAACAAATTAGCAGTCTAAAAATATTTTGAGATTTGATGTGAAGTATCAAAATAAATAGTGAAAGGATTTCAGTGTTTTGCCTTAGAGAATGAGATGGGCAGGTGGGGACAGATTAAGATATAATACAATTGCTTTTCTTTATGAGACTTTTGAAGCCTTTTTTTTTGTTGTTAATCCTCATCTGAAGATATTTTTCCATTGATTTTTAGATGGAGTGGAAGGGAGGGAGGGAGGCAGAGAGGGAGAAACATTGATGTGAGAGACACACATGGATAGGTGCCTTCTTCACAACCTCAGCTGCGGCTGGGGATAGAACTGCAGTCCAGATATATGTCTTTGACTGTAAATCAAACCCTCAACCCTTCAGTTCCAGGGCTGACACTCTAACTGCTGAGCCAAACTGGCCAGGGCTAAGCTTATTTTTCAATGTTGGATCTGATTGAAAACAAGAAATTTACACTACATTTATCAATGTTGACTCTCCTTTCTGAACAACAAAAAAAACTCTTCACTTTCAATTAATTAAAATAAGAATGAAGACAGATTTTCCTAATACAAGAAAAGTCCTAAAGTAAAATTTATTAATTCTACCTACAGCTGCTTTATATTTTCTAAAATAATTTGTATCCAAGTAATACGAGAATATGGTTTTAAAAATAAAATGAGCCCTGACAAATTTGGCTCAGTGGTTAGAGCATCGGCTGGAGGACTGAAGGGTTGTGGGTTTGATTCCCAGTCAAAGACGTGCACCTGGGTTGAGTTTCAATCCCTGTCCCAGTCAGGGTCAGGGTCAGAGTCAGGGTTGGGGTCATGCAGGAGGCAACCAATCAATGTGTTCTTCTCACATCAATGTTTCCCTTTCTCTCTCTGTCTCTCTCCCTCCCTTCCTTCCACTCTACCTAAAAATCAATGGAAAAATAAAAAAATATCCTCTGGTGAGGATTAATCAAAAAAAAAAAAAAAGGGAAAAGAAAAATAAGCTTAGGAAGAAAATATTGGGGCCTATTAGATTCGTGCTATAATAGGCCTTACCAGAGTCTAAATTTAATGATCAACAAAGCCTATGTTTCTTCATTCAACAAATATTTATTATGAATGTGTTGTGTACCTAGCATTGTAAAACTAACAACATTGCTTATTATTATCATTAAAACGTTATTCTACCTATGTGAGTGTGTTTTCAGTCAGGAAATCAGAAATTGAGAATTGGCATCCTCTGGGTCAGGTCATTTCAGGACCCGTAGGCAGGAGGAGAGAGATGGGAGGAAAGTCTGCTTTTACTGGCAGGAGAAGCACAGTGGGTTTGGGGATGTAATGTCGTCAGGTTCATCTCGGTTCACGCAGATTTTCCACCGCAGTTCTGAGAGGCGGTGGTTTAAGCTCACATTGCAGTGCTCTAACCCGAGCGTGAATGGGAGACTGAGCACCAAAGCTCAGTGTCCGTCACCGCCTGGAACACAATCCTTTGACGAGGTCCTCAGGGGAAACATGTAGCAAGCCTTGTATTAAGGAAATTTTCAAAATGGCTTGGCAGAATTTGCTTGTCCCTGTAGAATTGTTCTTTGGAAAATAATTGGCGGCCTGTTATCTGTCCCCTGCAACTGTAATGGCCACCTGGTCCTTCTTTGTTTGCTTAGGCATGGACCAAATTAGGCACTTCTTCCTCTGAGAGATCAACCTTTGATTTATTTTTCTCCCTACTGTCCTCGTTCCTCTATTATTGTGAATAATAACAACTGGAGATGGCAAACTCAAGTAAGTTAAACGAGGACATCAGGTTTTCTTTTTTCTTTTCAGAATACAGGAGACAGAATAACATTGTGGTTGAGCACGTGAATTGTAGACTCAGGTGGCCTGATTTTGTTGCCTATAGAGCGCTTCATGTTAGTTATTATCATTTACATAAGTTTATAATCAATTAACTTAATAAGTCATTTAATCTAACTGTGAAATATTTAAGAGGAATATATTTTAAGGACAGTTGTGTATGTAATACCTCTGCTGCAAACAGTGATATTTTGTTTTCTGAAAATCTTGGAATATCAAGTAACAATTTGTAAGGCACTTTTAAGGCTTTTAACATCTAGATAATATCTTTTTATGGTAACTAGCAAACCAGCTACAAAATACATAGTAAAATACCTTTTCTGGTATCAAAGTCAATGTCTATCTTTTTTGTTGCTTACCAAGAGTTACGGAGTTGATAATTAAAAAAAAAATCTTTAGTCAATTCATTAAATGATTTGACTCTGCCTTCTTCAATATCACTGGTTGTTTGGCCTGACCAGGTTTTTTAATGTTTGTTGTTAGCTGCTTTGTTTTTAAAATTTTATGTAGGCTTGTCAAGCTGGTGTGTCTCAGTGGACTGAGCGTCATCCCCTGGACTGAGAGGTCCCGGTTAGATTCCCAGTCAGGGCACATGCCTGGGTTGTGGGCTTGATCCCCAGTAGGGGGTGTGTAGAGGCAGCTGATAGATGTTTCTCTCTCTCTCTCCCTTCCTCCCTCTCTAAAAAAATCAATAAAAACATATTTAAAAAATTTTATGTAGGCATAGTAATATTTTACAAGGTGTGGTTCTAACCACCCATTCAGTGTGCACCTTGCCAGGTTTTAGAGATACTAAGATAAGCAAGGTCAAGTGCCAATTACCAAGATGCTCACAATACTTTCACGTAAGATACTTTCACTTTACACGGAGCCTGAACAGTGGCTTACGCCCTCTAGTGGAAGGGTTCAGAGCTTTGCCATATATCAGCCCGAAAGCTTGTGAAGTCTCTTTTTCTCTTCCTAAAACAAGAAAAATAGGACCTACCTCATAGGATGCTTTAAGGCAGTGTGTTTCTCAAACTTGGCTGATTATAAGAATCACATGAAGCTCTTTTAAAAAATACGTATTCCTGCACACCTCCCTTGAAATCTCTGATTCAGTAAATTGAAGGCAGGGCCTGCGACTCTATATTTTTAATAAATATTACAGGTGATTTTTATAATTAATGTTTTGGAAACACTCTTCTAAGGCAGTAGTTTTCAAAGTGATTTCTGGACTGTATTCTAACTTATAGGATAGTAAGAAGCTAGGAAAATTCCAGGACAAGCGGAATAAGGAAACCGAGACAGAGAGTTAAACAGCAGTTTGCAGCCACCTAGTAAATCCTATCTTCCCTGAACCAAGGACAGTTAAGAATAAATGGTTTGCACTTCTCCTCCCCAACCAGAGGGTAAATAGCTTAAATCACCCTACTCCGGGAGACAGATAGCAGAAATCCAGTTAGTGCCATTTGCCAACCACTCCTAAGGACAGACAAATTAAGAGAATAAATCTCATTTTGGTACATCAGCACAAAGCTGATGAATATTCTATTGATCCTCCCCTAAGGCCTCCCCTAAACTTTCAGCCTTTAAAACCCCAGAAAACGCCTGGCCAGTGTGGCTCAGTGGTTGAGTGTCAACCCATGCACCAAGAGGTCACTGGTTCGATTCCCGGTCAGGGCACATGCCCAGGTTGTGGGCAAATCCCCAGTGGGGGCATGCAGGAGGCGGCCAATCGATGTTCTCTCTCATCGACGTCTCCCTCTCCCTTCCTCTCTCTCTAAAAAAATCAATAAAGAAAAAAAAAATAAATGAAAAAATAACACCCCAGAAAACAAAGATCCCAGTGTTCTCTCCTCATTCTCGTCCTCCTCTTCTTCTCCCATAGGCATTTATCTACTAAACTCCAAGGGACCCCATGAGACTTTGCAACCAGGGGAGCAGTGGGCATGGCAGCTCATCCCAGGCTAATCCCCTGAACCTGTCTCCAAGGTCCCCTTCTCTCTGACTTCCCAGTGAGCTGAAGCAGCCCAGCCCAGGCTCTCCTGTTGCTTCTTCTATGCCCTTCCTTGTTTCACTGTCCTACATGTGTTTTTGCTGCAGCTAATAAATTCTTGCTTGCTTTTCTACACTTTGGCTCTTGACTGAAATCTTTCCCTCAAGAAGATAAGAACTGAGGTCTCATCGTCTCACAGGTAACATAACCAGTTGAATCAGAAACTTGGGGCCTAACAATCTGTATTTTAAAAAATCCTCCTGGTGCCCGGCTGGTGTGGCTCAGTGGTTGAGTATTGACCCATGCACCAAGAGGTCTCCAGTTCGATTCCTGGTCAGGGCACATGCCCAGGTTGTGGACCCAATCCCCAGTGGGGGGCATGCAGGAGGCGGCCAATCGATGTTCTCTCTCATCGATGTTTCTCTCTCTCTCTCCCTCTCCCTTCCTCTCTCTCTAAAAAATCAATAAAGAAAAAAAAAATCCTCCTGGTGATTTTGATACCCACGAAAGTTTGAAAATCACCCAAATGAACTCTCATAATTAATAATAACATAGAGAAGGATCAGCATTTTACCTTCTAACACTATGAGTAAATTGATATTCCAGTTCCTAGGCATCTGTGCACTTTTTGTAAGTGTTGCTTTATGTGCAAAACTGGAAAAATGGCTGAAATTGTCTCATGGCTTTAGGTTCTAGATTTAGATAAGAGAATTCCTTGTAGACAAGGCTGGTGACAGATAACACGGCAGGATTTGATTCTTTTGGTTAATTGAACTCATATTCATTGGGCACCAAAGTGTGCATGAAAACATTTGAGATAGTTCCTGCCATCAAAAAATAAATAATCACGTTGATGGGGCAAGAAACACGCATGTGATATTTGACCCTAAACAACTTATTTAGCCTTTCTCATTTCTATTACCACAAATGTATTCAAATAATCTTCACATTCTACTGATTCTAGCTCTGTGACATTTTTCTTCCATTTCTCTCCACTTGCCTGTCACTTTCTTCCAGCAGACCTTTTTCTCCCAGAGCCCCTTTGGGACTTCCTGTCCTAAGGATTTTCCTTCCTTTCATAACTGGTTTGATGTTCATAATAAAAAGATATTATCCAGATGTCTTCACACTGCACTCAGAGGGATCTTCCAGAAAGGCAAATCCCACCATGTCATTTTCCTTTCTGAAACCCTCAAGGGCTTCTCATTAGCAGAAAGTATAAACTGTGTTACTTCTCCTTAAAGGTCTGTAGAATCTCAGTCCTTTGGTCACAGTCTCTTGTCGGGCTGAAGGGCTGGCCTTGGGCCCGTGGGCAAGTTCAATATGTAGTACCCGAAGGTCATGACAATGAACGTACAAGGCATCCACATCAAGGGAGGGCTAATCTGGAGGATGGGATATGACAAAAAAATTAGTTATGGAGGAAAGCTTTAATAAGCATTGCTAGGGTATATATCCTGATCTTAGGTTATCAGTACACTTTTAACATAATCCTTACCTGTGAGTGGGGGGTGGGGGCAGGAACAGGAGTAACCTCATCTCTTTCAGGGGAGAAGACTGGCAGGAGATGGCGATAGATGCAAACCAGGGAGGCTGGGATCAGGGAAAATACTAGGCTCTGGACACCTGGGTTTATATGCAAGGAAACTGAGGTCTGAACCAGAAGAACAATTTGCTTAGTGGATAAGCAATTTGGATGGAGCTTATCCATTTATACAAAGAACAGAGTACAGAATTATTCCTGACCGCAGGGGCTACTGGACGGCAGCATATGTTTCTCCTGCTTTGGTCAGAATTAGGGTGAGTCAGATGATGTAGGAGCAAGGTGTCCTCCTGGGAGAACACGGGAAAGCTAGGGAGTGATTTATAAGACAGTTTATAACTCAATTCTCAAATAACAAATACAGACAACAGGTCTTATGGAGATCAGCAAGGGTAGATTGCAGAGAACATCTTATAGGGATGATGGTTTCACTGAGAAAGCTGGACGAGAATGTAGGAGTCTTGGAAAATGGATCATATTTTAAATAATGGATGAAATATATAATATATATTACAGCTAAAATTTACTAAATGCTTATTGTGTGTAAGGCACTAATAGGACATGATCTTTTTTCATCTTCAGAACAGCACCTGTTTCATTACTGAGGACACTGAGGGCCAAAGGGGTTCAGTGACTTGTCAAAGATCTCAGACCTGAGTAGAGGCTGAGGATTCAAACTAATAACTGAGTGATAACAGAACTGGCTTTGGTTAATGTAGCACATAAACCAGACACAATCCTACAGGTGGAGAAGACAATGAAGGGGAAAAAACCCATCAGCTTCTGACCTCTCTGTTGATAAGGAATGCCTGCGAGTGGCATGCAAGGTGCTGGGGAGCAGCCTGGTTGGATGCCCACTCCCTTCATCATCCCTGGGAATTGAGAGGTTGAAAGGGCTGAGCATTAACTCATAGGAAATGGCATGTGGCAGTGGCTTTCCTGAAGACCAGGAATGAAGAAAGAAATACAATTTTCTTCTTTTGCACTTTTTTTTCCTCCATTTTTTTTTGTCCCTTTTATTGATTTTAGAGAGAGAGGAAGAGAGAGGGAGAGAGAGATAGAAACACCAAAGAGAGAGAACATCGACTGGCTGCCTCCTGCATGCCCCCCACTGGGGATCTGGTCCACAACCTGGGCATGAGCCCTGACCAGGAATCGAACCTGTGCCCTCTTGGTGCATGGGCTGATGCTCAACCACTGAGCCGCACCGGCCGGGCTCTTCTTTTGCACTTTAATTGAAGTGCTTTTCTCCACCGATGCTAGTATAACTGGCCTATACATTATGAAGTAATTAACCTGATTAAAATCCTCAGTATGTCATGTAAGTTAATCACAGGAACCATTTTAGTTGAAGGAACAGTGAAGATTTATATCTAACTCAAGCACAGACATTTCTATTTTTTTCCCCAAAATCCAGCAACTTTTTTGCTACTCTATAATTGTGCCGAATTCTTAAAAATTATATTTATCTGTATTATAAGAATGGAAACATTCTAAAGTAGAATAGAATACTTAAGCAAAATCTGAATATACTGATAAATATTGAAAAGTTTATTGTAGGTTGGTTTTTCTCTTTTGACACCCACATATCTTCTTCCGGAAAGATTGTGCTGGGAATGATTCTCAACATTTGCAATTGGATGCTTAGAAATACACAGTTTACCTAAGTGCATTAAATAAAGTTCTTAGAGACTCAGCATCATTGCTAAGCCAACCCATAATTTTTGTGCTCCCGGGGAATCAAAGCATAAAAGCGAGTTTTCTGTACAGCTCATTTCCCACAAGAAGACAAAGTGGTCTGTGCTAAAAATAGAATTTAAGATGATTCAAAATATTGAGGCATTCCAGAGCAGTGGAGGGTCACTGATTTAGGAAGAGATTTATGATTTCCTTGATTAATTAATCTTTCTGATAAATGCAAATAGGTTCATAATTTGTTTTTGGCAAAATTCAATGCACGGTCATCGGAAAAATTCAGATCAAATGAAAAACTGAAGATAAAAATAATCCAGTTACAGCCCTGGCCGGTTTGGCTCAGCGGTTGGAGCGTCGGCCTGCGGTCCAGAGAGACCCGGGTTCGGTTCCTGCTAGGGGCACATACCTTGGTTGCAGTGTGTCCCTGGCTCCTGGTTGGGTCGTGCGGGAGGCAGCCACTCCATGTGTCCCTTTCACGTCGATGTTTCTCTCTCTCTCTCTCTTTCTCTCTCTCCCTCCCACTCCATCTGAACAAAAAATGGAAAAATGTCCTCGGGTGAGGATAAAAAAAAAAAATAATAATCCAGTTACAGGTTCCACCACTGTTAATATTTGGGTGAATGTGTGGCTGCTCCATTTACCCTTCGCTTCTCCCCTTTTTTCTTGCCCAGAACACAGGCCTGCGGCCATGAGGTGCAGCAGGCGTCTATATCCTCAATGCAGAGGATGGGTGGGGAGTGGAAAGAGAAGTAATCGGGGTCTTGGATGACATTGCTGAGTCATTGTCAGTCCTGAACTGCCTATGTCCAGAGTCCTTGTTGGCCAGCCATGTTACCCCCCCCCCCACATTTAAGCAACTGTTCGCTGAGGTTTCTGCTACCTGCAGATGAAGTCATTCCTATGTGATACCAAATCTCATGTTAATATTTTCCAAAAGATTTGTTGTTTCCAAAAATTTTATTGAGTAATCCATACTCCCCTTCCCTAATTTAAAATACACTTAAAAAAAAAATCACGTACCAATTCCTGTCTGCAGACATACCTGTTCCAGGTGCATCGTTCTTTTCTCTTCATCTATCTGTTTAGTCCCAGGACACCACTGTGCTGTTTTAATTGTTGACACTGATACTTCTTCCCTCCTCCATCTCCTACCCTTGCTTTGATTGATGCACTTCTGGATTTTTATTGCCAAATCACTGTTTTTGCTTTATGCAGCCTTTCTTTCAAGAATTACAACTATGCAGCTTGTTTTGTAGCCACAACTGCTCCAGTTGTTTGCTTTGCATTCTCTGTCAGACACTTCCCATTGTCCTCCCCTGTGACTTCCCCATGTACACGCTATTTGTTATGATATTTTTTGGTGAGATGGCTCAGCAGTATTATTTTTTAAAGTGAAATTTTCAGGAAGGGTATGGCGACATAGGGCCCAACATTGAGCTGTACTCTTTCTCTTGCTGAGCTTTTTGCTGTGAGGGAAAAGCTTGTCCTGCACTGTGCCTGGCTTTCAGGACACCTCTTAGCACACATTCCCTAGGGCTACCCGTTCCTGAGTCGGACTTTGGAACACAACATATTTTACCCTAAAATCTAGTACTTAATTTTTATGTTTCTAATATTGGCCTTGTTCTTTAAGGAACCAAGATTCAAAATTTCGGACTCCTAACTTTTCTTTCCCCTACACCTAATACTTTAGAAGCTCCCAAATGTATTACTGTGATGGTCTCACAGACAAATTTTCACTTCTATTTATACTGTCATGGTCCTATTTCTGACAATCTTTACCAGTCTTCTCTATTGTATTTTTAGTTTCCTAATCTACACATCTTTTTTTTAAAATTTAATTTTATTTTTTAACTCATCTTTATTGTTGAATGTATTACAGATGTCCCCCCTTTTTCCCCATTAACATCCTCCTCCCCAATCCCACCCCCCTCCAGCCTTCCCCACACTATTGTCAGTGTCCATTGGTTATGCATATATGCACAGAAGTTCTTTGGTTTATCTCATCCCGCCCTCTCTCCCCTCTTCCCTTTGAGGTTCATCAGTCTAACAGCCAATTTGTACTTCTTAATTCCTTCATCTTTTTCACCCATCCCCCCAGCCCCCACCCATATGGCAAGCAACAAAAAGTTCTCAGTATGTATGAGTCTTTTCTGCTCTGCTTGCTCATTTTGTTTGTAGATTCAATTGTTGACAGATATGTATTTATTGCCATTTTATTGTTCATATATTTTTTTAATCCTCACCAGAGGACATTTTTGCATTTATCTCCAGATAGAGCGGGAGGGAGAGAGGAAGGGAGAAAGAGAAACATCAATGTGAGAGAGACACATTCAGTGGCTGCCACCCACACAACCCCAACTGGGGCTGGGGACAAACTACAACCAAGGTACATGCCCTTAGCGGGAACCAAACCTGGGTCTCTCTGGTCCGTGGGCCGACGCTCTAACTGCTGAGCCAAACCAGCCAGGGCTATTGTTCATATTTTTGATCTTCATTTTCTTCAAGAAGACCCCTCAACATTTCGTATAATACTGGTTTGGTGGTGATGAACTCCTTTAGCTTTTTCTTGTCTGGGAAACTCTTGCTATGTCCATCGATTCTAAATGATAGCTTTGCAGGATAGAGTAATCTTGGTTGTAGGTCTTTGCTTTTCATCACCTTGAAGATCTCTTGCCACTCCCTTCTCGCCTGCAAAGTTTCTTTTGAGAAATCGCTGACAGTCTAATGGGAGCTCCTTTGTAGGTTACAGAATGCTTTTCTCTTGCTGCTTTTAAGATTCTCTCTTTGTATTTAACCTTTGGCATTTTGATGATGATGTGTCTTGGTGTGGTCCTCTTTAGGTTCATCGTGTTTGGGACTCTCTGTGCTTCCTGGACTTGTATGTCTGTTTCCTTCACCAAGTTAGGGAAGTTTTCTGTCAGTATTGTTTCAAATAGGTTTTCAATTTCTTGTTCTTTCTCTTCTCCTTCTGGCACCCCTATGATGTGAATGTTGGAATGCCTGAAGTTGTCCCAGAGGCTCCTTACACTATCCTCGTATTTTTGGATTCTTTTTTTTGTTGTTGCTGTTCTGATTGGGTGTTTTTTGCTTCCTCATATTCCAAATCCATTGTTTGCTTCTTGGCTTTATGTACTCTACTATTGATTCCCTGTAAATTATTCTTTATTTCAGTTAGTGCATCCTTTGTTTGTGACTGGTCCTTTTTTATGTTGTTGATGTTCTCACTAAGTTCCTTGGATGTCTCACCAAGTTCCTTGGGCAACCATATAACCTGTTTTCTGAATTCTGCATCTGATTGATTACTTATCTCCATTTTGTTTAATTCTTTTCCTGGAGTTTTGTTTTCTTTCATTTGGGACATGTTTCTTACTCTCCTCATTTTGGCTGCTTCCTGTGATTGTTTCTATGCACTAGGTAGAGTTGCTCTGTCTCCTAGGCTTCGTAGGGTGGCCTATTGTTGTAGGTGTCCTGTAGGATCCAGTGGCACAGCCTCCCTGATTGCCCCAGCTGGGCCCTCAAGGTGCACCCCTAGTGTGGACTGTACACCCTTCTGTTGTAATTGAGTCTTGATTGCTGTTGGCATGTCAATGGGAGGGATTTACTCAGGCTGATCAACTGCAAGGACTGGCTGTGCCCACTGACCTTTGGCCTCTGACTACCTTGGAGGATCAGCTGTGTAGGGGCCCACCACACAGAGCAAGATTTACTTCAGTAGGGCTCTGGTACCCACTGAATCCACTCACTGAGTGTATCACTTGTGGAGGTGGTTGGGTGGTGGTGTTTTGATATGGTCTGGAGCTGTCCACTGGATGTGCTGGCTCTGGGGCAAGGTCAGTCACTGCCTGTGTTTTATAAAGGGCCACCAGGCTTAAGCTACAAAGTGATCTGCTGATGACTGCTTCTTGTGCTGGGCTTGGAGGTACCCAGGAAAAACCAAGTTGTGAACCAAGGCTGGCTGCTTCTAGTGCCAGGCCTGGGGCCACTTAATGAGAAGTATGGGCCTCGCTGAGACCAGATGCTGCTTGTTTGAGAGATTTTAGGAAACTCTGAAGCAGGATCCAAGACAGGCCAATCCTGGTAAAGCTTGGAAACAGCTTGGGTGGGCCCGAAAATTGGGTGGGGCGGGGCCTCAGGGAATCACTAGGGCGGGGCAAACAGTGTGAGCCAGGTTGCTGAGTCCCAGATATGGCGGAATCTGCCGCCCCAGGGAAGGGCTCACCAAAGCAACATCAGCCTCTGCCAGCATGTCTGTCCAGGAAAAAGCCACCTCTCCAGCCCTCATCCTGAGGCCAAACAGCTCAGTTCTTCCCTGTATGTCCCCTCAAGCTGCCTCCTCTCCAAGGTTACAGGGAGCACGTCCAAGTAAGTCCGTGCGCGGGCCCTTTAAAAGGAGCTGCCTGGGGCTCCAGCCTCCCTCTGCCTCAGTTCCCACTGGGTTTTCCAGCCTGAAGTCATGGGGACTTCTCTTCCTGGCACTGGAACCCTGAGCTGGGGGGGCCTGGTGTGGGACAGGGACCCGTCACTCCTCAGGGAGGACCTTCCCAGCTGAGGTGTCCTCCTGATTTTTATCCGCCACACGTGGGTATGGGACCAGCCGGTCCATGCCTGCATCTCTCCTACCAGTCTCGATGTGGCTTTTTCTGCTTATTTAATTTCATAGTTGTAGGACTTCCATTCAGCTCGATGTCAAGCAATTCTGAATGATGGTTGTGTTGTAGTTTAGTTGTAATTTTGATGTGGTTGTGGGAGGAGGGGATTCCACGTTTACCTACGCCGCCATCTTGACTGGAAGTCACATCTCTTTGTTTTTTTAAATATATTTTTTCTTTATTGATTTTAGAGAAAGAGGAAGGGAGAGGGAGAGAGAGATGGAAACAATGATGAGAGAGAACATTGATTTTCTGCCTCCCACATGCTCCCGACTGGGGATCGGGCCTACAACCTGGGCATGTGCCCTGACGAATTGAACCGGTGACCTCTTGGTGCATCTCTTGATTTTACCCATACCTGTTCAACTATTTTCCTAAGAGGAGTTATGTCTCTGTTTTGCTTAAAAGGCTTATGCAGAATATTTCCCTTTTGCCCCTCCAGTTCCACTCCCTTCCTTTCTCTGCCCTGCTCTGTGCCCTGGGGGACAGACCAGTATGAACTGCATCAATGAACTTCCTTGCCTCTAGTTTCCAGCTGGGTTTAGCCAGTAGGGGGCACTAGCGAGAGATTGGAGGGAACAAGCAGGGAATGAGGTAGAGTATGTATTCCCCTGGCTCTCTTCTTCCTCTCCCATAGGTTGCCTGTCTTCTTCCACAGAAGCATAGTTACAGCTTCTCTCTGCAGATTCCAGCAATATCTTCTTCCACTTTCCCTTTCAGGACTAATGGTGGCAAACCTTCCCACTGTTGCTGGCAGGATGCTGGTCACCATCCCTTGCTGGCATCCCTTACTCAGCCCACACTCTGTGTAATAGTCTCTTCATCAAGCTCCACCCATTGATGCCATTTGCATGTGCTATTCGCTCCAGACCCTGATTGGTACAAACTTTAAAATGTCTTTCCATTACCTACTAAAATAAGTATAGCCTCCTCAGCCCCAAGCTAACATCAGCTTTCAGGCTACTCTCTTAATTCATCCCTACATTGATCCTTCGCTCCAATAAAACTGATTTAGGCATAGTTCCCCAACAGACATAAAAAAGCACCTTGTGTTTTTTTTTGCTTGGAACACCCCTTTTCTCTTATGTCATCTGACAAAGACTTGTTACCTTATTTTCATAGTTTAACTCAATTGCCACGTTTTGCATGCCTCCTTCATTGAGCTCCCTGATTAACACTTGTGTATTCCCTTGTCTTGATGCTTTTATTTACCCTTGTCTTAATAGTATTACTGTATTTATTGTCCCTACTATTTTGTAAGCTCTTTGAGTGCAGGGGTAGGCTGTTATGTCCCTATAGTATTTTCTGCAGGGTCAGTGTTCAATAAATATGTAATGAATCTCTGTAAATTGCACTGGTTAGTTTTAGAGATTCAGATTATTTTAAGGTAGGGCCAATGGTCTAAATCAGATAGATTATTTTTATATTTATTTATTAATATGTTTTTATTGAGTTTTTAGAGAGAAAGGAAGGGAGAGAGAGATAGAAACATCGATGTGAGAGAGAAACATCTATCGGCTGCCTCCTGCATGCCCCCTACTGGGAATTGAGCCCGAAACCTGGGCATGTATTCTGACTGGGAATCGAGCCAGGACCTCTCCGTCCATTGGTTGACACTCAATCCACTGAACCACACCGGCCAGGCCAGAGAGAATAATTTTAAATTCAGGCATTATATTATGGTAACTGAAGAAAACACAACTTTGGTAGACATGGAGGTAGATAATAAAGAAAAGTCAGGAGTATCTTTTTCATCATTCATTAAAAAAATTTTTTTAAAAAAATTTCTACTATGTATCAGGTACTTTCCTAAGCACTAAAAAATGTCTTATTCATGTCCAGCAACATGGTATTAATAATTTTTAAAAATTAGAAAACTAGAAAAAAATTAGAATTTATGATCAGTTACTCAATTAGTAATTCTATAATTACATTTTTAGATGATTTTTATGATTTAATTCCAAGTCATGAAAATTAAAAGCATGACCTAATTTCAAGCCTTACCAGGAAGTTAACAAAAATACAATAATCTCTTCACTGTATTTAATATGACACCATTAGCAGTGTAGCTGAAGATTTTCCTGTGTTCCCAGAAAAACATCATACTTTACAAGAGGACTATCTAGACTTGGTTTTGTTTTTGAGAATTAGCAGAGACAGAGGAGCCAGCTGCTAGGTTAAAAAAAAAAATGATAGAGGGAATATTTATGATGGCATTTTAATTTATTATCATTCTTATGTTATAAATTGTGGATTCTTTTGTATATATGCTTGATAAACAAAACTGATTCTTAGGAGACTGAGGATTTTTTCCAGTGAATAAGAGAAGAAAAATGGTAAATAGAGACTATCTATTTAGAGAATTTCTCTTCTGTTATACCATCCTCCAAGAGTATTTCTTTTTGGTGGTTTTACTCTGTGATCTTGCCTTTCTTTTTTTTAATTAAAAAAAAAAAAAAAGCAAACAATGGGATTATGCTCTTGAAGAAAGAAAGCGCTAGACCAAACAGAACTGTCACAAAATTAAGATCCTTATTTGGTCACAAAAATCTCAAAATGATGACATGGGTATTTATGGACTATTTATAAAAGCACACACTTATATCTTTCAGTTTCTTATGCTCATGACGTTTAATGAGTTACATTTCAAGTCTGGAGAATATAGATGACCAGAATAAAACAGATTCATGAGCAAAATAATTGTGAAATCTGTTGCTCACTCTCACTCATTCCGAGTTTGCGAACTTCTGAGTTTTTGGGTCCTGAGTTGCTGTTTCAGGCTTGATCTGAGTCCTCCCAAATGTCACATCTATTTCAGCACCATTATTTGACTAACTAATTTTTTGATATAAAAATTAATGATCCACTTCAGGGGAAATTAACTTGATCACCTTCTGTGGCTTATTATCTCTAATTTATTAAGTTAGTTTTATGGAATGATAAACTTTATTTTTTTATGATTATACAAAATGGAAATAAAAATCTAAGAGGATGCAAAGCAGTGGATATTCCGGACGAATTTCTATTTCTAAGACTCTTAATGTTTCCACCAAGGCTTTGCAAATTCAGAACACAAGACATTGCTGAGAGGTCTGTGTTGACTAGTTCACCCGAGTCTTTGGGAGTGAGGTGATGGTTCACTTTGGTGGACAAAGAAGAAATAGTTTACTTTAGCCTCAGGCTCTGGGTGCCATAAACATTTGGCTCAAACCCTTACAACTTCCTCTTCCTTTTAGTTAAGTGGTAGTACCCATGGCTGCCTGCTTCTGCTGGACTCTCTTCGTGCAAGTTCTTATGTGTTTATGTTAGAAGTTTTGTGTCTGCTTAACTTGAAATTCCCCAATAAGGTTTCATATATGGTATCTTTTATAAATAAAATAAAGCAGTAGAACTTTCTACCTTAGTTCAATCAAAATGGTTCAGTTATATTTTTAATGCTTATTTATTTAACAAAATTTGGCAATCTGATTTTTCGCCTTGAGTATTAGATTCCCACCACGAGATGTGACTGCAGAGAAAGAAGAGCTTTAATTTTTATTATACAATGAGATTCTTTATCTGTACAACATGCAAATTAAAGTCGGTTTTTTCTCATAACTTCTTTAAATTTCTTTTACTTCAGAAAAAAAGAAATCATCTATATGAGATGTATGATATAGCTGTCTGCATATGGTATCGAAATGCTTTACAAATTAAGCATCTGAGGTTCTTAATATGAAATTTAAGTTCTTTGATTTCTTTTTTTTTCTTAATCCCTTCACCTTTTTTTCACCCAGCCCCAAACCCTCTTCCCTCTGACAGCAGTCAGTCTGTTCTATGTATCTATGCTTCTGTTTCTATTTTGTTGGTTTAATGATTTTGTTGATTAGATTCCACATATAAATGAGATCATATGGTATTTTTCTTTCTCTGACTGGCTTATTTCACACACATATATGACAGACACAGGAAAGAGTATGGTGATAGCCAGAGGGAAAGGGGGCGGGGGAGGTAGAAGTGGGCAAACGGGGTTAAATGGGGACTGAAAGAGACTTGACTCTGGGTGGTGCGTGCACAGTGCAGTGTGCAGATGATGTTTTATGGAGCTGTACACTTGAAGCCTGTATGGTTTTATTAACCAATGTCACCCCGATAAATTTAATTAAAAAGAAATATGTACAATTGAAAGAAAAAAGTCATTTGATTTCTTGGAGCACCGTTAAGTCACATATCTCCTTGCCACTCTTGGAAATGGGAAGGTTCTGTGAGACCACCCCCAACGTGGTATAATATGACAGCAAACCCAGATCACAAGTGAGAAAGTTGATTAGATTGGAGGAGAGGAGATAAAGCAAAGCATAGTAGTTTTTGACCTTTGTACAAGAATTGTGCCTTCACTATCACTTCAGACCCCATCACTGACAAAATTCCAGTAGTTTTCCAACATGGGTGTTACTGGCTATCAGAATTGTATCCTCAACTCCAACTTTGTCATGGATTCCCACTTTTTCACACCTCATTCCTCACAGTGCTAGTTCTTTTTAGATATACTTAACTTCTTATGGAAACGGAAACAATGAGCCTTGGTTCTACAATCTCTATTGCTCTAAAGAAGAAGAAGATACATTTAATCCTAAGAGCAAAATGCTGCCTTTACTAGTCCCTGGAGGTCCCATATTAAAAAGGAAAGTTCTTACAAATTCCAATTCATTTCAACTGCCTCATAGATTTGTCTCAGTGTTTTGTTTTAATGGCTCGCAAAAATGTTTAGAAACAAAAATAAAATAGTTATAAGAAGAAGTAAAAACAGACTCTGAGAGCCTCTCCAAGAAGCAATGGAGAAATATTTAACTGCTGAATCAATTTTTTTTTTTTTATCCTCACCTGAGGACATTTTTTTTTTCATTTTTTGTTCAGACAGAGTAGGAGGGAGAGAGAGGAAGAGAGAGAGAGAGAAACATCGACGTGAAAGGGCCACATCGAGTGGCTGCCACCCGCACGACCAACCAGGGCCGGGGACAAACCGCAACCAAGGCACATGCCCTTAGCGGGAACCGAACCCGGGTCTCTCCGGACCGCAGGCCGACGCTCTAACCGCTGAGCCAAACCGGCCAGGGCGCTGAATCAATTTTAAAGCATTTTGAAATCTTCATAATAGCATGATGATGAGTGTCGAATCACTTACAGTGACTCCCTTCGCAGTAACTGTGTGAGGTAAAGTGAGAAGATGATAAGATGCACTCTAAAGCCTATTATGGAGGACGGAAGTAGTGTCCACTAAGTGATATATAAAGTGCAAAAGCCAACCAGAGGAAATTATGTGAATTCAATTAAAATATCAGTTTTGTCTCAGGCAGTGTGGTGCGTACTTCAAGGGGCATAGCTAATGACATGTTTTTCTTGTTCTCAAAGACCTCACAGTCTAGTGATGATGATGGAAGTGGGGCTGGTGGGGGCGGTGGTGGAAATGAGAAGACAGCTATTTGTCAGGAAATAAGGTAAAGTAAATACTCAATAATTATCATAGATCAGTATGTGAAAAGCAATGTTCATCATTTGTTTTATTCATTCGTTTATATTAACTGAGTACTTATTATACATACTATTAGATAGAGGAGGTATTACTTCAGCAGCTTTCTCCTCAAGGGTTCTAGTAGAGGGGAAAGGAATAAGAATACATTCGGCTTTAGAGTGTGGTGAGGAGCCCTGGCCAGTTTGCTCAGTGGTTAGAGCGTCGGCCTGTGGACCAGAGAGACCCGGGTTCGGTTCTTGCTAGGGGCATGTACCTCGGTTGCAGTTTGTCCCTGGCCCCGGGTCGTGTGGGTGGCAACCACTCGATGTGTCTGTCTCACATAGATGTTTCTCTCTCTCTCTTCCCCCCTTTCTCCCTCCCTATCTGAAAATAAATGCAGAATTGTCCTCGGGTGAGGATAGAAAACAAACAAACAAAAAATAGAGTGTGTTGAGGCACAGGTGAGGTACTGCGGTCACAGGCTTGCACATGTGTGGAAGGAAAGATTTAGGAGTAACAGGAAATGAATCCCTTTGGACAGACAAAGCACCTATCAAGGGTATAAAACAGAGAATTTAGGAGACCACTATGCCAGGCACTATGCCAGGTTAATGTGGCCAGGGAGGTGTTGGAAATCTCTCCCTGGCATAAGAGGCATGCTATTGCGGGTCATGCCCAAAGAGTGGCACCACTGTGCTGCCCTGTGGCAGGAATCATGAGGGCTAAAAGTATCCTGATGACAGATACTCGATGATGTTCCTTCAGATTTCTCAGAAGCTGCTAAAAGTGGAAGTTGATAAAGGAATTCTCATGTACTGGTGGTGCAGAATCTTCAAACTTTGCTATTTTTGACAGCAATGACTTACAGCCGTCCTTTACGCTCCTTCGGGCTACACTGAAACTTTACCTGGGCAGCGAAAGGAAGACGGATGTGCTGAAACGACCTCTGGGGACGTGCTCATTTGGAAGCCAAGATCAAGTTTATACACGAAATAAGGTATACAGCATTAAACTCACCTTCCTTTGGTGCTGCTGACCTTCTGGAAGTAAAATGCACCGTGAAGATGAAGCAGAACACAGACTGACTGGGGTTTCGGCTATGGTCCGAGTTTGTGTCATCCAAGATTTATATGCTGAAACCTCAACACCCAAGTTGATGATATTGGGAGGCAGGGCCTTTGGGAGGTGATTAGGTCATAAAGTGGAGCCCTCATAAATGGGATTAATGTCCTTATAAAAGAGACCCCATATGGGGAATGAGCTAGCTTACTCATTCACCATATGAGGACACAGTGAGTGGTTGGCAGTCTGCAACCCAGAAGGGGGCGTTCACTGGAACCCAGCCATGCTGGCACCTTGATCTGTGAGCCCAGCCTCCAGAACTGTGAAACATAAATGCTTGTCGTTTATAAGCCACTCAGTCTGTGGTGTTTTTTTTTTTTTTTTTTATAGCAGCCCAAATGAACTCAAATAGTCCTGAAAAATAAAAAAGCCAGAGCAGACAAAAAAGCAGTAACAGTAGGAAATCCCAGTAGAGTTCTGGAATTCTGGCTGTCCTGTGCTAGAAATATCCCCTAATCTCTAAAAAGGGAAGTGAATTAGTACAGCAGTATGATGAACCAATCTTGAAAAACCTGCAGGATATTAAAGTAAAAATTTCAGATCCTAATACTCTATGTTTTTTGGTTTAGATCGCCATATGGAATGCAGTGACTACTTGACCAATGGAGTTCTGACAAAAACGTACAAGATGAAGTCAAAGCCAGAGATAAGGCAGATCATTTTTGCTTTGAAGGTCCTGAAATAGTTGACTGTGATGGGTCTAGTACTGCCTGGAAAAAGGAAAAGAGTATTAGTTAATCAAGAAAAACAGAAACAGGTTCCAGGCAGTTTTAGAACAATTCCTGGACAAGTATGCAGTGATTCTTTTTTAAATCTCAGTCTGTTGATAGAATCTGAAGATGAAGAATGACTGCATGAGGCTCGCAATTTATGCTAACATCAGATTTTGAAACTGGGCACTTCCGGAAAATATGGTTCCACGTACTGTGCATGACGTTCCTGGAGAAGCCAGAGAGGTGATGATAATTTTGAAGAACACGAGGAAGGGGGAGAATAGGTATTAGAAAGTGAAAGGTGAAAAACGTTGGACGATGCTGAAATTGACTCCCATTGTAATTTTTTGGTCAGTGTATCTTTCATACATTTCTAGAAGAAAGTCACCAGACCCACTGACTGCCTGCAGCTGTCAGAGGCAGGTCCTCCTCTGGGGGGCTTGAATATGTGGTGGTTACGTCAGGACATCAGGCTCACTGGGCAGGAGAGTCAGTCACTGCTGTAGCAAATTCTGATTTGTCTGATGATGTCAGAAACCACTTGTTTTCAAGTGACTGGTTTTCATTTTAACTCCTTTCTTTTAAAATTTTACTTAGCCCTGGTCGGTTTTGCTCAGTGGTTAGAGCATTGGCCCTCGAACCTAAGGGTCGTGGGTTTGATTTCAGTTTCATTTAATTTTTAACTACAAAATTCGGCCTGTATATTATGAAAATAACTTCTTTCCTTTAATCGCTATAGGCAAGAAGGTGCACATACCTGGGTTGCAGTTTCAGTCCCCAGCCTGGTCGGGGAGCCTGCAGGAGGCAGTCAATGAATGCGTCTCCTCACATCGATGTTTCTCTCTTTCTCTCTCTCTCACCCCCCTCCCTTCCACTGTCTCTAAAAATCAGTGGGGAGAATATCCTTGGGTGAGGATTAACAAAAAAAGAAAAAGAAAATTTTACTTAACTGGTCACTTAAACGATAGCAGAAATAAGAAGAAAGCTCTTACAGCACTTTCTACAGCCTTGGGTATCTGGCATATTGGTGATCCTTCCAGACCCCGCACTGAGGGAGGGCCTGATAGAGATCATGGTGGGCTGGAGGGTCACTGGATCAGTAGGGAAGATAATACAGTAACGTGATTCAAAGGTTCTTAGAATATTTTGTATCACTCCTGCAAAAAGATCTATTCTTCCTTTCTTTAGAAGAAATCCAGATATTTTGTTTTTGGCGACGAACATCTGCTTCATGTGAGAACAGCTTCAAATGTGTATTCTCAGAAAAGCCAAATTGAGTAAAGTCATGTTTCCCTCACATTTTTAGATGACAATTTTTTTTTCATTTTACTTTTCCAGTGCATGGGGTAGTGGAGTGTGGCCACACGGGCTGTCATGTGTTACCTTCAGAGTTCATCTTCATATCTGTTTAATCCTTGTTTGTAGGTATTTTGACGTATGTTATTGATCATCTCCAAGAGTTCTGAAGCTGTGTTTGTCACTAAAGGTCCAGTGAGTTAGTCTGGAAAAAAATGATATCTATGCCTGTGCAGAAAAAAACTGCATCTTCTTGTCTATAGTGATGAAAGGAAATAAATTATTTTCATACTATACAGGCCAAATTTTGTAGTTAAAAATTAAATTAAACCCAAAGAGACAGGATTTGTAAGTTTTAATTTTTTCTACTAACACTGAGAATCTTAGAGTGGAAAGTATCAATTTCCCATGTACAATAAATGTGAAGTCTTGTTTTATCAGTAATACTCTTTGTTTGTGGCTCTACTGTTTCACCTTGTTTGAAAAGCCCCGGATTTGGTGCCGCCTGCTTCTCGGTTGACGGGCAGGGTGGCCAAGTGTATGGGACCAGTCTCTGAGCAGCGTGCTCAGAGAGCGTCATCAGCATGACGAGGCACATAGAGAATGCACCAGCCTTGCACTATGGTACAATTTGTGACATATTATGGTGCTTTCAATGTGTGCAGAATACTTAGGGTATTTTATCAAGGCTGTGAAACATGAATCTAGCACAAAACGATAAAACAAGACAAAACACAACTGATGTAAACCTTCTGTGGGCAAGAAAAGGGAGAAGGAGGTGATGATCGAGTTGGACATGTTTGAACGTCTCTGAGGAACAGCCCTGAGTGCTCTCCGAAGGAGTGGGATGGACTCCCCAGGAAGTATGAGCATCTGTCCTCTCTCTCATTTCCTGTCTGGAACCACACAAGAAGGCCACCTCGCAGTATCATGGGGTCCCCATGCCACCCTGTCAGGAAAGCCATAAAACAAAGCATCACATGCAGAGGGTCTAATGGAACTCTGGTAGCCCTGGGGTGGCATGGAAGAGCTGCTAATTTTCCCATGTCCTTGAGGAGGACACAGCTGTTAGCTGAGAGAGAGAGAGACTTGGTAGACCTAAGAAAGCCTTCCATTCTTCTTTTTTTTTTAATCCTCACCCGAGGACATTTTTCCATTTTTTGTTCAGATAGAGTGGGAGGGAGAGAAAGGAAGAGAGAGGGAGAGAGAGAAACATCGACGTGAAAGGGACACATCGAGTGCCCGCCTCCTGCACGACCAACCAGGGCCGGGGACAAACTGCAACCGAGGCACGTGCCCCTAGCAGGAACCAAACCCGGGTCTCTCTGGACCGCAGGACGATACTCTAACCGCTGAGCCAAACCGGCCAGGGCAAGCCTTCCATTCTTGATGAGGGACACCATAGAGACTAGAGTTGTGGGCTGTAAGACCAGACCAGGTGGAAAAGAGGCTGCCTCAGTGAAAGCCAGTGTGGACCAATGACATCTTCTGGGAACTGAGACAAAGTGTCAGCAGATGGCAGCAGAGCGTAGGGCCCGGGATGTGAAGAGGCGAATCAGTTGCCATCCGTTCAGGCACAGCCGCTCACTTCCCACCACTGCTCCTTATGAAAAGCAGAAAATGACAATTTGTCTTAGATGGAATGACTGAATTTACTCTTAAAGTAGTAAAATTCCGTTTTCTGCTTTCAAATTTAGCATGCAGCACCACCAAACTCTCTCATTGAGCCCTGTTAGAGGAATTGATGTTGCATGTGGGTCCAGAGGAACAGCACTGTAAGGACTGGTAATCTTAATTGGTTCTGGATTATATGGAATTGGTTCTTGGATGTGATTCGATTTAAAGGCAGCAATAACCTTGTTTTCACTTGTAGAAAGTACATGTGCTTCTCATGGAATGCAGTGGCAAAGCAGTTACTTAAATGATAAACTGTAGACACTTACAATTTAACCTTTATGCAAGGCAAAGTTTTCCTATAGGGCAGTGATGGAAGGTTTCCAGTCCTAACCCAGAATTTGAGTGGGGAATTAAAACTCTGAGCTCACAATTTTCTTCTCTCAAGTTCTTCAGGTCACTTGGAAGCAACCAAATTACTCCATTATACTTCTTATATTAGGGTGAGCAACGATCCTGTTTTGTCCAGGACCGAGGGGTCTCCTGGAGTGCCCACACTGGGGAAATCCCAGGCAAACCAGGGCGCGATCACATTCACTGAGGTGTTCCAGGGCAGCATTTACTTGATTGCAGAAATGAGTTCCTTCAAAGACTTGGCATATACAGGAATGATGATTTCTACCATAACTCCGTCCAGTTCTCCTTTTTGGCCTGTTTAGAAGGCAGGCAGATCTTGAAGAATAAAAGTGGATTACCTTAAACTTAGTCTGGTAGTGACCTTAATTGCAACTGATTTTCCAGATGAGATTTTGCTGCTGGAAAAAAATCAATACATCCTCTGGCACTTGGTAATCATTAACTTAGTGAATGCTTTTTTCTCTACACTTGTTAATAAAATTGTTAACAAAAAACAATTTGCTTTGAGTTGACACTTTCACTATCCTACCTTCACTACCTATATCAACCACTTAGTGTTTTACCACTGTTTAGATGTATTAATCAGGGTTCTTCTGAGAAACAGCATTCATGGGATACACAGGCATACCTTATTTTATTGTGCTTCCCTATGTTACACTTCAAAGATACTGTGGGTTTTTTTTTTTTTTTTTTTTTTTTTTTTACAAATTGAAGGTTTATGGCAATCCTGTGACAAGCAAATCTATTGACCCCTTTTTTCCAACAACGTTTACTCACTCTGTGTCTCTGTGTCATATTTTGGTAGTTTTCCCAATATTTAAAAAATTTTTCATTATTATATTTGTTATGATGTCTGTGATTGGTGATCTTTGATGTTACTATTGCAGTTGTTTTGGGGTGCCACAAACTGTGCCCATGTGAGACACTGAACGCAATTGATAAATGTATATTCTGATGGCTCCACCGCTCCCCCAGCCCCGCCATTCCCCCATCTCTCTCCCTCTTCTATTCCCTGCGTCACAACATTGAAATTAGGCCAACCAATAACCCTACAATGGTCTCTAAGTGTTTAAGAAAGGGAAGTCACATTTCCGTCACTTTAAACCAAAAGCTAGGAAAGGTAAAGCTCAGGAAGGAAGACATGTCTACAACCTTTCCAAGGTGGAAGCTACGCCTCTTGTGCCAGCTAGCCAGGCTGTGAATGAAAAGCAAATGTTCTGGAAGGAAATTAATAAGTGCTACTCTAGTGAACACAGAAATGATAAGAAAGCAAGGCAGTCTTATAGCTGATATTGAAAAAGTGTTAGTGGTTTGGATAGACACTCAAATCAATCACAACATTTCCTTAAGCTAAATCCAGAGCCAGGCCCAGCTCTCTTCAATTCTATGAAGGCTGAGAGAGGTGAGGAATCTGCCAAAGAAAAGCCTAAAGCTAGCAGAGGCTGGTCATGAGGTTTGAGGAAAGAAGTCATTTCCATAACATCAAAGTGCAGGTGAAGTAGCAAGTGCTGACGCAGAAGCTGCAGCAATTTATCCAGAAGCTCTAGCCAAGATCATTAACAAAGGTGGCTGCAGTAAACAACAGATTTTCAGTGTAGACAAACAGCCTTATATTGGAAGAAAATGCCATCTAGAACTTTCACTGCTAGAGCAGAGAAGTTGATGTCCGATTTCAAAGCTTCAAAGGACAGGTTGACTCTTGGGTGACGTTGAGGGATTTAAGACTTCAGTGGAGGAAGTAATTAAAGATGTAGTGGAAATAGCAAGAGAAGTAGAATTAGAAGTGGAGCCTGAACATGGGATGAATTGTTGCAATCACATAATAAAACTCTAATGGATAAAGAGTTGTTTCTTATGTATAAACAAAGAGAGTGGTTTCTTGAGATGGAATCTACTTCTGGTGGAGATGCTGTGAAGACTGTTGAAATGACAGCAAAAGATTTAAATACAGCATAGACTTAGTTGATAAAGCAGTGGCAGGGTTTGAGAGGATTGACTCAGATTTTGAAAGAAGTTCTGCTGTAGGTAAAATGCTATCAAACAGCACCATATGCTACAGAGAAATTGTGAAATAATTGCAAGATCTCAAATGCTCCAGAGAATAACAGTTTTGCAGGTTCTTTTTTTTGCATTTGAGATTAAGGAGGGAACATAAGAAAGATTACATGGAGGTGGGGGAAGGCAAAATGGGAATCGGATTACAGGACGGTTAATAAAATGATGTGATCTCTTGAGGGTGCTTATAGCTTATTGCAAAGGTATGTTAACCTAGATGTACAGAAACAATAGACAAGGCAACAGTAAATCACTTAAGGTGAAAGTTATATGCCTAAGGCATGACTACTCACTGTGACCTGCCCAGTTAGGAATTTATGATCAGATCGCCCTGTGAAGCTACTTTCCATAGAATCCTTTTGTCTTTGTCCACAGTAATAATATAACTTGACCAATTACTGTTAGAAAGACCATCTCACCACTGATTGTACTTAAACTGAAGTCATTGTACCTGACCAACACTTTCCAGTATTGTACTAATTAATGTAACAAGTATTCATTGATGATCTACCATGTACAAAACACTGTGCTAGGATCTAGAGATTCTTTCCTCGACCAAATTCTAATCAGATTCTTTAGAGCTCTTTTTCAAGTAGGCCTCAACTTTTGGACTTCTGTGCCTGTCTCTGCATTTTCCAGTTTTAGCAAGAACACTGCTAAGTCAGTTTAACAACAATCCCTTATCCTCGATATCTGATCACCTCAATATCTGATTGGGTCTCTCCTCCTCCATCATCCTCGAGATGATGTCTGGTCTGCCTTCAGCAAGAATCCTATTAGGTCAGGTTAGCCAGAAACTCCCTTACCCCTGATTATTTCCTCTTAGCAATTTTCCATTTAGTGACTCTCCCCATCCCGTGTACCCCACTCTTTTGCTATAAATTCCCACTTTTCCATGTTGTATGGAACATGGAAACGAAAGTCCCCATTTACCTTCACTAGGCCTGTCTATTGTTAGAATGTCAGGGTAACACGCCTCTTCCCAGAACCCTCAGGGCACAATGGGTGCACCAGGGCAGAGCCTACAGATCCTCTCATTGTTATTGCTGTCAGGTTCCTTGTTGACTGTTAACTATGTAGTAACCCACCTGTATAAAAGATGTCTGTGCCTATCATTTTCCTTAACTGACATCTCCGGAGCATGACATCAATCCGTATGGATTTTTTGCCTCCAGGCAAATGCCCGAAGCTTGACTCAAACTCACAAAAATTCTCTATAGCTTTCAGTGTTTCTTACGTTGACACATCTCAGTAGCAACAAGAGAAGGTTTCCAGAACAAACTGAGTTTCTGGAGTCAGCAGCGGCCCAGCAGCCGCCAGGGCAGGTAGCCAGCCAGGGACCATAGTCCCATGGTCCCGTGGTCCGAGTCCTCTCCCCTCCCTGCCCTGCCACTGCCACCCCAACCAGCGCCCCAGGCAGGCCTCTTCTCAGCCAGAGGGGTGTCTGTGGGAGCGCTGTTCCAAGAACAGGTCTGTTCTCAATCACAAACGCCTGGCCGCCCCGCCGCTTTGCCTGAGATAGCAACTCAGCTCTACCCCGCGTGATTTTCCTGAGGCCCAGAGGCCTGGTTCAGAACTTGGGGTGAAAGCTACCCTTCTGTTCCCAAAACGGTGGGGCCTGGGCAGGAGGGAGAGGGCGGGGGAGGGGAGGTCAGGGGGATTCATTCCAAGGCACCTCACTCAATGGCTTCATTCACTTGCAGAAAGCCTTGGACCTCCCCTGGGGCTTCTCCAACTCCCCCACCCTTAGGCACAGGCTTCCAAGCTACAGGAAGGGAGGATGTCCGGTCTGGGGCGAAAAGAGTCCCCTCCATGTGCCAAACCAGGAAACTGCCCTCAACTCTTTGAGCATCGTGTGTGTGTGTGTGTGTGTGTGTGTGTGTGTGTGTGTGGTGTGCCGAGGGGGTTGAGGGGTGGAGTCCAGGGCATCCAAGGAGAAGGCAAGCAGTACATCTCCGTGCCTTAGTCCCTAGGCCAAACAGGCGTGGAGTGACGAGGGACCAGGGAGGCCTGGTAGGGGATGATTGGACTCAATAACCCTGTGTCATGAAACCAGCAAGCACACTCCTATGGAAACACTGTGCTCCAGCTGCCAGTTTTTGTCACTCATCTTTAGGTTCCCCCTGGATGGATGGATGGGATGGGAAGATGGGGACCCATCGATCCTCCCTCCGCCCACCGCTTCCTATGGGAAGATGCTGGCCTGGGACATGACTACCCACAGTAATTTAGTTAAAAATGCTTTAACTTCAGACCATCCTTTGAGGTTAGTTTAGGTCTCTGAGTATGTGGGGCCACCACCCAGGCCTGCCCTGAGCCTGCCAGGTTTTGTATGTGGCCCCTCTTCATACACACAGGGTCCTCTCATTGGGTGAACCCTGGCTCCTAAGTCGTGATCCCCGGGTTGTTTTAAATAGCAAACCAAAGGAGTGGACCCCAGGAGGAGGATGAGAGTATACTCAATGCCAGTGAACTGTGTGCTCTTAAAAGGGCTCTGATAATAGATGGTAGGTGATGTCTATGTTTAACACCCTTCAAAGAGAACCAAGACACAAGTCAGGAAATCAAAACATCCTGTCTTTGGGAGTAAGGGAGTTCCTACATCTGCCAGAGAGGGTCATCTACAGTGTGAAAAATGTTCCTTCTGAAAACGTTAGTAATGTTTTAAAGGGTAAAGGTAAAAGTTTGCAAAAGGCAGAAACTGTGGAAATTGTGTTGCTTTCATGACCTTTGCTCAGCCTTCTGTTGAGTACGGATAAGGATTATCTGCAAGACAATGAATCACCCAGCAGATGCCGGACGAGATACCAGACCAGTCCTACTGCAAAGTGGACAATGGGCCAGACAGAGTGCATCAGCAGGAACTGCCGGAAGCTAAAAGTAGAGTATATAACCTATACCCCAACCCTGATTCGAGGCTGACTCTTTTCGGCTCAGCCTGCCTGCACCCAGGCGCATGCAATAACGCCATTTTGCTGTACACTGGCCTTGCGTTGTGGATGCGATCTCCCGCCAGCTCAGACCTTTTACCTTCAGCAGCGGGGGATATTTTCTGTCCCTGAAGGAGAATGAAAATCATCAATGACAGTAGGTGTGAGTGCTGTCATTTGAAAAGCAAGGCGAGCAGGAAGCGGTTTGGCAGTTAAAAGCATACCTGTTCGTCTCCTCACCTTTCACAGCATTCACACTGTGAACTGATGTGTAATTTTTGAGTCTGATTACTTTTTTGAGTCATTCTTTGTTGTTGTTGTTAATCTTCACCCGAGGATATCTCTTAGATTTGTCGCAGGACACTGAAAGCTAGGAAAATTCTAGGAGAAGAGGGATGGGGAAACTGAGGCAGGAAAGTTAAACAAAGCCAAAAAGCTTTGCAGGATATATGTAGCAGGGCCTTATCTTGAGAACAAGGCTAACAACCTGTACTTCTCACAGAAGCATGCAGCAGAGGAGGGGGAATGGAAGGGGAGAGAAGGAGGAGAAGGAGGAAACAGAGACTACTTAGTGAAAATCATCCAGAAGTTGTTAGGACAGCAGGGAAAGAGGAGGAGAAAAGAAGAGTATAAATAAATGAACAAACAAACAAACAAAAAAGGCAGGTGCTTCCCAGAAATTATAGAAAAGCCATTGCAAAGAAAAGGGGAGACTATTAGAGTTAATCTGTAACAGGATATCTAGCAAAGGAACTAAAAAACAACCCAATTTATAGACCGAAGGGTGTATAAGGCAGAAAATGCCCACCCTACTTGCTCTTCAGATTAGCTGAGAGGCTGCCTGTGCTTCATAGGCCAGATGTATAGGTGTGCTTGATTTGTTTTCTTCATAAATTTGCATGCTTTTAATGTTATAATACGTTCACTTGCATTAATGTTTAATAAATTCACTGAATGAAACGCAACTATTATCTAGTCTCTTATATAAATCATTTTATTAATTTTTAATTTTTTTTCTTTATTGATTTTAGTGAGAGGAAGGGAGAGGGAGAGAGAGATGGAAACATTGATGAGAGAGAACATCAATTGGCCACCTCCTGCATGTCCCCAACTGGGGATTTGGCCCACAACCTGGGCATTTTCCCTGACCAGGAATTGAACCGCGACCTCTTGGTACATGGGTCGATGCTCAACCACTGAGCCACACCAGCCAGGCATATAAATCCTTTTATATGAGAAGACAAGGATTGAGGTTGGGGACAACCCTCTCCCTCTGATTCAGGGGGTTGTCCAGTCACACCTCTCTGGTTTCTGTGAGAGGTGCACATCACATTTTTCTTACAGATAAAATGATAGGAAGAGCCAATGTCGAAGGATCAAAAAGTGATGTTGCTATGAACTCTTGGCCACCACGAGCCATTATCCTTGTGGTAACTTTTCTGACACCTCCTGCTTAAAACCCAAAAGGTCAGAAGGATCATGAGGCCCCGCTTTCATGGTCTGTGTTCGTACTGAATATCAAGATCAAGCGAGTTTTTGCCCTTCTGCTCCACGGGAGGTTTCTGTCTTCCCTGAGCTTGCCTTAGGACACCTGTGTTACCATTTGACAGGTGTACCGCCCCAGTCAAACTCCCCACCTGGCACTGTCCCTGAGTGAGTGGCGCCCTGCGTGGCCAGGTGCTTGGCGCCAGAATTGAGACCCCTTTGGGGCTCGTCCCCCACCCCCCTCACCCAGTCAGTGAAAAAACGATGAGTAATGGTATTTCACCAGTGGCCTGCAAGGCCCCTGGATTCCGCCCCGGCCCCTGGCCAGACGGAGGGGTGCCGGGGCCTCCCACTTATTCTACACTTCTCATGTCTCTTTACCATGCCAGACTAGATTTGAGCTCAACAGGGTCTTCTTTCCTCACTGTGGTTTTGCTGGTAGGGGCAGCGGGAATCTCCTTCATCCATTCATGAGTGTCACTAATTAGATGAGGAGGCATTTGGCTACCCTAAGAGAGTCATAGTTACTCCCACACTTTCCCCCGGCTTCATGAAATTTCTTCACTTTGACATTCAGAGCACTGGGCAGAAAGCACATGGCGTCCACACCTGCCATGGGCCTTCCGATACTTTAATTAAACTGTCCCATTCCCCAGTCCGCACCAGTTCTAAGTGAGGCTGGGCGTGGGGCAGGGGCGAGGCCATGTGCCACACAGAACCAGGGCCCAGGTGTGAACCAGGGCGAGGGTGGAGGAAGATGGGGATGGACCCCCCCCAAACCCTGCCACTCCGGTGCACGTGGAAGGGGGGTTGGAAAATCTTTTTTTCTGGCGGCGGTGGAACAGAGGACTGCTGAAAGAACTCCCCTGAGTCCCCGGCAGGCGGGGCTGCCTAGGCCAGCCAAGCTTCCCAGCCCCCTAGAACAACTGTGGCCCCCGGGGACTGTGAAACTGAAATGAGGCGAGTTCTCACGGACAGCAACAGATGAATCTTTTCATCTTTTTCTTCTCCTTCTTCTTTTTTTCATTGAATTTATTGGGGAGATATCAGTTAGTCCAAACATACAGGTTTGAAAAGAAAAAAAGCAGCTGTGTGTGGAACTCCAAAAAAAAAAAAAAAAAAAAAACAGAGTGAGAAAGAAAAAAAAAAAAGGTAAAAACCATGCAGGTTTTTCAAGTGTGCAACTCATGGAAACATCGTCTGCATACTGTATTTGCCATCATCTAGCACTGAGCATTCACCGCCCAAAGTATTGTCTCTTTCTGTCCCTATTTATGTACCCCTCCTCTTTCTTTTGTTTTCTTTGGGGTGCACACTCTCCACACCCCCACCTCAAATCTATCATTTACAATGCAGGGAGGAAGTCTTTCTAAGGCCTACAAACAAACCCAGAAGCCATACAAGCAACGAACCATCCGCTCCACCGCAAGGAAGGTTGAGAGAGATCTGTTTCTTGGTATACACACACAGGTATATGTGCATACACAGAGACACACACATATGCTTATATGTATATACCTTTATATTTCACAACAAAGCCCAAAGACATCAAGTGGGTGGGGGCAGGGAACTTTGGTGTATTGTCGGTTGGTCAAGGATTTCACCACGACTCACCTTCAGAGCAACAACAACAAAAACAGCGTGAGGGGGGTGACGTTGTGTGTGCTTGAAATGAGCTGAATGTGGATGGCGTATCCCACTGTGCCATGAAACTTACAAAATCAATCTATCAACCCATTGGGCCCTGGCTAGCCCTGTAGCTCAGTTGGCCACAGCATCGTCTGGATATGCTGAGATTGTGGGTCTGATCCAAGTCAGGGCACATCCAAGAAGCAACCCGAGAGCCCTGGCTGGTTTGTTTGAGCGATGCCCCGTACACTGGAAGGTCACCCTAGCTTCATTTCCAGGTCAGGGCACGTGCCCAAGTTGTGGGTTCAGTCCCCAGTTGGGGTGTGTATGGGAGGCAGCCGATGGATGGATGGATGTTTCTCTCTCTCTCTGTCCCCAACCCCTTTCACCTCTCTCAAAATCAATAAAAATAAAAATAAAACATTTAAAGATTGCAGTGCTCTTCTCCTGTTCATCTGCTTTGTGTTGGTCTCCAGGGTAGGCCCAGGCAGAGACCCTAAGAGGGCAGAGGAGAATTTACCCTCCCCTTCGGCTGCTAAGATGTTCAGTGGGATGGTAAATGAGAACCAACCACCAACCGGGCATGCACTGTTTGTCTACCACAGAAGACTTCGGTGCCCATGACAAGGGAGACAGCAGTTCTTGGAACGATCTGGCAGGAGATTTAAGAGTGTAGTGAAAAATCAGGAGGGACACCTAGGCTGGGAACGTCTTCCCTGAGAAGCGAGGGGTCCCCATCCCATACCAGGCCCCCCCAGCTCAGGATTCCAGTGCCAGGAAGAGAAGTTCCTGTCACTTCTGGCTATAAAAGCCAGCAGGAAATTGAGGCTGAGGGAGGCTGAGGCTTCTAGAGTCCCAGGCAGTTCCCCTTAAAGGGCCTGCATGTGGATTTACTCAGACCCGCTTCCTCCAGGCTTCAGCATGGGGGAGGCAGCTTGAAAGGCACCAGAGACATACAGGGAGGAACTGAGTTGTTTGGCATTAGGGTGAGAGCTGGAGGGGCAGCTTTCTCCTGGACAGACGTGCTGGC
This sequence comes from Tadarida brasiliensis, assembly GCA_030848825.1. Taxonomy (NCBI): domain Eukaryota; kingdom Metazoa; phylum Chordata; class Mammalia; order Chiroptera; family Molossidae; genus Tadarida; species Tadarida brasiliensis. Next base: position 53,683,264 of record CM061264.1, read on the forward strand.
AGAGGCTGCTGTTCCTTTGGTGAGCCCTTCCCTTAAGGGGAAGAATGTTGGCTGGCCACCATATCTGAGACTCTAGCAAATCACACTGTTTACCCTGCCCTGGTGTAAACAGTGATTCCTTGAGGCCCTGCCCCACCGAACTTTCAGGCCCACCCAAGCTGTTTCCGGTGGCTTTACCATAGGACTGGCCTATCTTGGCTCCCGCTTCAGATTTTCCTAAATTCTCTCAAACAAACAGCATCTGGCCTCAGCAAGCCCCATACCTCTTGGTAAGTGGTCCCAGGCCTGACACTAGAAGCAGCCAACCTTGGTTCACAACTTGGCTTTTCCTGGACACCTCCAAGCCCAGCACAAGAAGCAGCCATTGGCAGATCACTTCGTAGCTTATGTCTGGTGGCCCCGGATGGAACACAGGCAGTGGCTGACCTTGCCCAGAGCCAGCCTATAATATAGTTGACCTTTCCTTTGCTCCCTTTCTCTTACTAATATTACAATGGCATCATTAGTACCTGGAAGTTGGCCTTTGTGCTTCTTTTTAAATAGAATGTATTCCTTTCCTTCCTCCTTCCCTTCCTTCCTCCTTCCCTTCCTTCCTCCCTTTTTTCCTCCCTCCCTCCCTCCCTCCCTCCCTCCCTCTCTAGAACACTTTGGGGCTCACAGCAAGACTGAGCAAGTTGTACAGAGAGTTCCCATATGCCCACTGCTGTGTAGTCCCTGCTCTCCCTTCCCCAACGCACACGGGCACACACAGGCGTGCTCAGAGCCTTCCACTGCCCACGATCCTGTCAGCATCCTGAACCAGAGCGGTGTGCTGGTCACAGTCAGGAATCTACATCAGTACAGCATGATCACGCAGAGAGTCCAGAGTTTACATCTGGGCTCGCTCTCGGTTCTTTACTAAGATTTAAGCTATATTGTAAAAGTTGGCATATCTGAAATACTGTCTTATGACTGCTCTGTCATACAGACAAGAAGGGAGAGATACACGTTCAAAGGGGAGGATCTCAGAATTTTTCAATGACCTTTTGGTTTCTGTTATTAGGTTATCTAATCATACAAATGTCTTCCTTTCTTCACTTTCTATTGTTAGTTTACATTCTGAGAAATAAGAAAATATTTTCCCTCTTGAAATTCACATGGTTTAGGAAGTGAATAAATTTCCTAATGCATTTTCTCAAGTGTACTAGTCCTACTACAAACTCAAAGCAACACATTTAAGGCAAAATGAAATATAAATATAAATATCAATATTTGAGGCAAAAATAGTTATACATTCCTCATGGAGAAGTGAAGTAGAAAGTATATGTGGCAAACACCAAATTTCTACCTAGTGTGAGTTGAAGCACATTTAGAATGTTTCAGACATACATACAAAAATTGGTGGAATGTACTTAGTAAATCAGCAAATGTTTTTCCTAAAATTTCAGGGTTCAGTTTTTATTTAGTTGTGCCTTAATATTTTGCACCTACACCTGCTCTTTGTAAGGGGTCAAGCCTTTTACATGATCCAGAATGATGCCATCTATTTTATTATTAGGTTACTAATGGGAATTGTCTGTTATAAACTGATTTAATCTAGTTGCTATTCTAGTAAATTGTAGGAGGAAAAAAATGTATTTTATTGAATTAGTTACATTTATGTAACTGCAATTGCTATCATTCTCTCCTCTATGAAATCTTAATTCCCTTGTTCAAATTACTCAAAATAGGTTATCAGTGAATGCTGTAATAGGTAATCACATACATTTTACAGTCACAGAATTACCTGGAACTCTTATTTAACACAATTAAACCAGATGGGCTCATTATTTTCTCTCTTCAACATGCCTCACAGTTGAGGAAAAATTAGTATTAATCTATAATAAGAATGTTTTATTTTTTCTTAACTCAAAACTTGTACTCTTCTTCTTTTATTAGAATTAGATCTAACTCTCATGGTTTATATATTTCCAGTCTCCTGAATTCGTTAGATTGTCATTTTATTTTCAAGAACAAGCTATGAACCCTTTAGATTACATTAGTATAAAATTGTCTTTGCTAGTCATTGTCAAAGGAAATGAAAAGAATTAGAAGTTAAGTTTAGTTTAGTAGATATTTATTGAACATCAAATATGTGCTCATTGTTGTAAGGAAAAAGAACCATAAGAAATGACTGTGCTTATTTCACTCAAAACTGACATGAATAATTCATTGTTCAAATTAGTGGTACAAACGTCAAGTGCTATTTTGGACATTTCAACTTTTCTCTACCAGGAGAATTATCAACGTGAAAAGATTGGACTTTGCTTCATCCATACAACAAATGCTTGGTGAGTACTTAGCATATATGACAAAATTAATTGTGAACAACACAGAACCTGCACAATGATGGCAAAAACTTAGAAAAGGTTTTATAGGGAACAAAGTCTTCTACTAAAAGTCATTTCTCAGATTTCAAAAAGTGATTTGTAATGTGGTACTCTTTTCCTCTATACTCAAAAGAACCCCAAGAGGAGACCTGTGGTCAACGGGCATATTCTGTCCTGCCTGCATTGCTCAGTCAGAGAAACATGGTTGGTTGATTTCCAGCTTTCTCTTCTGTTTGCCCCAGACACAAGCACTCACAATTGGCTTTCTAATTCTATGCCAAATGCCAGTTGCCATTTATCATTGTGCTTGTGCTGCCAGTTTTCTCATAGTAGAAAACTGTTTGCCTACACCATGTCTTCAAAATAGGAAAATAAAACAGAGACCCAAAGGTCAATGTACATCAAGAAAAATGGAAGAAAGCACATTTCACTCTAGATGTGAAGAATATTCAGCAATCTTTAATATGCAATCAAAATATGTCTTAGCCCTGGCCGGTAAAAAGTAAATCTTTGGCTTTTCAAAACATTTATTTCCCTGCTCTGTAAAACTGGTTACCAAGATGTCACAATGCTAAGCACAAGAAATATGCAATTGGGGAAAGAATTGGAGACATTAGATTAAAAGGGAGGGATGTGCATTTAATCAAGGAAGAAAGATATCTTGAAGGCTAATAAAAAAGAAAGATATTACAGGCTACGTTTAAGTACTCTTTGTCAGGGATCGATGAATCAAAATGATTTTGTACTATCAAGATATCTTGCACAAGTTTCTGGAAAGTATGATAACCAGTATCAGGCTTTATTGTCAATCACCTTTGTCTTAAACTTTTAAAGTCATGTCTGATTTGAGGGAAATAGTATCCATCTGATTCTGGCTCATTTCCATTTTACTTATCAATTTACTTTTTATCTGCAACATAATCTCGGAAACAGAGGGCTTTAGGAACAGCTAAATTTAGTTTTCCTTTACCTCTCATAATAAAAACATTAGAAATCAGAGTCTAAAAGCCCTAAACAAAAAGTTATAATTCCTATCGATGGGTGTATCTTCAAGATAGCTACCGTATAAGTCCACAACTTACACTGGGGTTATTCTTCTGGTATATTCTTTGTGGAAGATCCCAAGCTACATTTTTGGCAGAGTCAAGGAATTTAATTTTTATAATCTGGGAGCTTTTTTTTTTAAAAGGTGCTTCAATTCAGCAAGTGGTTTATTGAATATCAACCAGGGGCTGGGCTCTTTGGGGAATGAGAAAACTACATTAGTCACATTCTCAACCCTCAAATAACATCAAGGCTTACTGGATAGATCAGACATGAGTGACAGATTGGAAGATCAAAAAGGTGTTACTGGCTTGGCAATGAGAACTATAGAAGTCTTTTGGGATTATCAGCAGGAAGAAATCAAATAGTGTTAGACAGAGGCTCTGTTTGTGTGTGTGTGAAAGAGAGAGAGAGAGAGAGAGAGAGAGAGAGAGAGAGAGAGAGAGAGAGAATGAGAGATTGAGATTTGGTTAAGTTTTAAGAGATTAAGAGATATTAATATTAATATATGCATGAAAAAGGCCAAAGTTGGGGGGTTACCAGTGCAGGGAGGTTTCAATAGAGAGTTACAACACCAGTATGATGCAGGAATAGCATAGATATTTGGGCAAGAAGTTCACATACAAGGCAGGTCTGTGGAAGATTTGTGCTGGGGAACTACAATTTTATTCTCTCTCTTTTTTTTTTTTGTCTCTCAACATAACCTTTCCCAGGATTGGTGACTGCTTTGTACCAAGTGCCCTTGTTAAAGCATATAACTTTTCTCATTCTGCCTTTGTCACCTTGAGTTCCTTTATAGACAGCTAAATAACCTCTTTGAAACGTCTTGGCTTGGTAGATATTTTAAAAACAATTTAACCTTTGGAAGTGCTGCTTGATTGTTATAGAAACTGATTAAATTCCCCGGAAGAAAAAGCTTTACAGAAGATTGCAAATTTATCTAGTTTTCCAATTTGATTTAACATTTTCTGTTTTCAAAATATATTGAGATAAAAATGGACCCTTAAGGTACAATTTTGAAAGAATGCAGAGAGATTCAGAAAACACACATGATCTTAAAGTTCTCCAGGCTCTGAGTAATACAATATAGATATTAATTTTATATGTGAAATTGAGACTCTTGCAAATAAAATTTCTTTTATCTTTTTACTTATACAGAGGCAATGCATATCCGGTTGAAAGGACCAATTCCCTGTTCTGCGAAGCAGTAACAGGCAGAGGAGGGTAGGTTGAGGTAGGAAATAGCCTCCATTATTTATATGACTCCCAGTTGTTTAGCTAGAGTTCGTTTTTAAAAATCCCTTTGCTGTAGAAATAATGTCAGGTGGACTGCATTACGGTTTCAATCTCACTGCAGTTCTGGGAACCCATAAATAATGAGAGCGGGACAATTCGGGAGACTCTGGCCAAGAACATAAAAGAAGACATGGCTTTTATTTATTTTTTTTAAAAAAATGATGAATCACAGTACATGTATTTTAAAACTTAATTGTTTTAGGAATGCAGGTCTAGCTAGTATAGATTTCAAGCCAGAAACTATATACATAAACAAACAAATAAAAAATAAGGATATCTTTCCATAACAGTTTTTATTTTGAACCCCTCTTCTGCCTGTTGGTGAAGACTAACTCTTAGTTAATCCAATCATTTCAGGGATACCTGCCCTCCTACACATCTCCCCCATACTGTATCTAAGTTCCAGAGAGCTTATGGGATTATTGTCATCTAGCCACCAGGACAAAAGCTGAGATGTACATTATTTTTCCCACTTTCAGTAACTGGTCTGTGTGCCACTACTGTATACTGCTATCTCAATCACTTGGCCTCTGTACCCCACTTGGTATACAAAAACCCTTTGGTTCTGCTCCTAGACCCCCAATGATAAAGGGGGAGCTTCTCCATCTAGACAAGCCTCACAGGTCTACTATTCGGCTACCTTGCTGCAGAAGGAGGACGCAGCTGTCAAGTTCCTCTGTGCTTTATGTGAAAACAGAACACAGACCCGCTCTCCTCTGACTCCTGGGTTTCTCTGCCTCTCAGTCTTCGGCTTCTAAGAGCTCTTCCTTGGAGAACCAAGAGCATGGAGACTTTTTGCTTTTACTGTCTCTCCTCTTCTTCCTCCCTCTGCCCCACAGCTCCACCGTCAAAGGGAGTCTTGATGTAGTCTGGAGGTGGTATGAATGACTTTTCCTTTTTTCTTTCAAATCTATTATTGAAAGTGTGCATTTTTAGGTTTTTAAGGGCTTAGATTTTGGGACCTCAGACTCAAACCCTTGAAAATGAAATGTTTTGGGTTTTGCAACTCAAAAGTCATGTCTCTGCTTTTCTGCTGGATTCTTCCCTCTCCCTGAGACTGTGCCATCAGTACACTCGTTCATCTTGGTAAAAAAGAATTACAAGAAAGTAGAATTAATATGTCAAAAGATATACTGTCACACCTGTGTTATTAGGAATATTTATTAAAATGTACAAAGTATATCTTTTTTTTATTGTTGAACATCTCGTAGAACTAACAAGTCAGTCTCATGAGTGATGGTAGAAAACATAAGACTCTTGAGTCACAGACAAAGGCTAATTTATTACTCACAAAAATAGCAGTGGCCAGGATAACAATCAACATTTTTGTGTCATTTCTGACGTCTCAGTTCCCACCAATGATGTCAAGATCAACAGATGACACCTGTATATACAGTGGTCTCTGTCCTCTGACCTTCAGCTTAGGGAATCTGAATTACCCCCAAATTTAGGAGCTTAAAACAACAAAATTTATTATTTCCCAGTGTCTGTGGGTTGGTGATGTGGGCACAGATTAGCTTAGGGACAAGATAGTAATACAGGTGTCAACTGAGTTTGTAGTTTTTTTTGGAAACTTAACCGAGGAAAGATCTGTTTCAATCGCACAAACGGTTATTGGTAAGATTAGGTTTCTCACAGGCTTTTGGACTGAGGCTGTCCCTGCATGGTAGCTTGGCTCGTCAGAGTGAGCCAGCAGAGAGGATAAAACAGCACCAGCAAGAGAGTGGCAGAAAGAATCTTGGAAGTGACATCTCATCATTTTTACTCTATTCTACTCATTAGGAACAAGTCCTTAAATCCCAGCTCACACACATGAGGAGAGGATTGCACAGGGAGTGAACCCAGGAGGCAGGAGATTGCTAGGACCATTTTAGGAGCAGCCTACCACAGGTACATTTATGGATTTACTTATAAAGATATAACAATACAGAAAAGTTTGCAAAGCATCTCAATGTACCGAAAGAACCTTTGACATCAGGCTAGGGACATGGGTTCTCACTTCAGCTCTGCTATTCATTGAGCAGTCTACCTGAATTCCACGGGTCTCACTTACTTTCTCTCTAAAATGAGTATATTGATAAAGATGTTTTGAAAGATCTCTTCTTATTTAAAAAGATGACTAAAACCAGTATTTAAAGATGCTCAATTTCTAATACAGTCTAATACAGTATGTTGTCTATAATCACTATATTGTGTATTAGATCTCCAGGACTTACGTAGCTACTGATTGCAAGTTTATACCCTTAACAACATTTCCCTAATTCCCTCAACCCTCAGCCCTGGTAGTCACTATTCTACTCTCCATTTTTATAAGTTTGGCTTTTTTATATTCCCTACATACATGATATCATGTAGTATTTTTCTTTCTAAGTCTGATTTATCTCACTTAGCATAATGCCCTCAAGATCCATCCATATTATTGCAAATGGCAAAATTTCTTTCTTTCTCATTGCTAAATAATATTCTAGTGTGTGTGTGTGTGTGTATGTGTGTGTGTGTGTATAAGTAAATATCTTAAAAAAATTTTTTAAAATTATTATTATTATTTTTTAATCCTCACCCGAGGACATTTTTCCATTTTTTGTTCAGATAGAGTCGGAGGGGGAGAGAGGAAGAGAGAGAGAGAGAGAAACATCGATGTGAAAGGGACACATTGAGTGGCTGCCTCCCGCACGACCCAATCAGGGCCAGGGACAAACTGCAACCGAGGTACATGCCCTTAGCGGGAACCAAATCCGGGTCTCTCTGGACCGCAGGCCGACGCTTCAACCGCTGAGCCAAACCGGCCAGGGCTCTTTAAATTTTTTTAATTAATTTTTTTCTTCATTGATTTTAGAGAGAGAGAAAGAGAGAGGGAGAAAGAGATAGAAACATTGATGAGAGAGAATATTGACTGGCTGCCTCCGGCATGCCCCCCACCGGGGATTTGGCCCATAACCTGGGCATGTGCCCTGACTGGGAATCAAACCAGTGACCTCTTGGTGCATGGGTCGATGCTCAACCACTGAGCCACACCAGCTGGGCTGTAAACATCTTCTTTATGTATTTTGTCAATTGATGAACATTTAGGTTGTTTCCTTATCTTGGTTATTGTAAATAATGCTGCAATAAACATGGGAGTGCAGATATCTCTTCAATATCTTGTTTTCATTTCCTTTGGATATATACCTAGGAGTGAAATTTCTGGATAATGTGGTACTTTAATTTTTAATTTTTTGAGGAACCTCCATACTGTTTTCCACAGTGGCTATACTAATGTAAATTCCCACCAACAGTGCACAAGCATTCCCTCTTCTTCACACCCTCTCCAAGTCATATCTCTCATCTTCTTGATGATAGCCATTCTAACAGGTGTGAGGTGGTTTTCATCTGTCTTTCTCATTGTGATTTTCATTTGTATTTCCCTGATAATTAGTAATGTTGAAAATTCATGTATCTGTTGACCACTGGATGTTCCTTGGAAAAATGTCTACTTGGTTTCTCTGCCCATTTTTAAATTAGATTGTTTGCTTTTTTGTTATTTAGGTGTACAATTTTTGTATATATTTTGGATATTAACCTTTATCTGATGGATGTTCTACAAATATTTTCTCCCATTCTGTAAGTTTCCTTTCATTTTGTTGGTGGTTTCTTTTGTTGCGTAGAAGATTTTAGTTTGATATAGTCCTACTTGTTGATTTTTGCTTTTGTTGCTTGTGATTTTTGTGTCGTATCTAAAAAGTAATCAGCAAGACCAATGTTAAAGAACCACTTTCCTATTTTTTCTTCTAAGAGTTTATGGTGTCAGCTCTTATGTTTAAGTCTTTAATCCATTTTGAGTAACAAACATTTATTGAACACATTATTTTTTAAGTACCATGCTGAGTTGTATGAGTACAAAGATGAGTAAAACAGGATTCCTTTCATCAAGGGGCTTGATATACTCCTGGACAAGGCAAACACGATTCATGGTAAGTGAAAAGACAGACATACACAAGATGCTAGAGAGGTTCAGGGTAATTCAGTGGGAGGTGGACCCAAGAGGAGTCTTGAGGGATGAATAAGGATGGGCCAACTGAGGAGAGATGGAAAAGAAAACTGCATTAACAAGGTAGCAAGGTGCAAAACAGGGGGTATTCAACCTCCAATGTCATACTTTGTCTCCTACCTTGTTTATTTCTTTTCTCCCTACAACCTCTTACTTCAAGACAGAGGACACCAAAATAGAAATGATGATCTGTTTTATTTTCTTAAGATTTCAAGATCAGTGAGCATATATGCAATTTCTAAGTCAATGCTTTTCTGGGATGATACTTCAATACAAGAAACCCACTACAGCTAAGAAGTCCAGTGACTCTGCCCCCGTGCTTCTCAGATCTGCTGCTTGCTTTCTGTTATATAACCTCAGTCCCAGGCAGCTTTGGGATTACTGTGGAGCTTTGGGCCTTCATATCATTTAGTGATATTTAAAAACAAAGCTCTTTTTCCTGGAATCTAGGATGTAGAAACCTTAAATAATGATTATGCATATTTTCTAATAACAAAAATGACCATAGTTTTTGCTTGAATTCCATGGGGATCTCATCTTACAATAAAGATAATTGTTGATATATTTGTGTCTTTTTAAAGTCTACAGTCATATTTCTGTGAACACTACAGTTTTCCGTTAGAACAGCCATTCTGGGAATAATATCAAACGCAGTAAGCTGATTATGTGGCAATCCAGAAAGTTGGTCTTTTTTGTTGTGTTTCTAATTTGCTAAACATTAAAGATACAAAAATTCTTGCAAGGTTTTGTCAGATGTTCCTGGAAGGCAAGATCTCTGTACATTTGCAAAGTGTCCCAGTTTTAATGACTTTGGACTACTCTAACAGAATACCACAGTCTGGGTGGCTTATAAACAATAGAAATTTATTTTTCACAGTTCTGGAGAGGCTGAGAAGTCCAAGATCAAAGCTCTGGCAGATTTGGTGTCTGGTGAGAGCCTGCCTCCTGGTTCATAGTCAGCCAGCTGTCTTTTTGCTATGTCCTCACATGATAGAAAGTACCCTTTGGTAAGGGACCTCTCTAGGGCCTCTTTTATAAGGGCACAAACTTTATTCATGAGGGCTCTGTCCTCATGACCCAATCATTTTTCAAAGGTCCCACAACCAAATACCATCACATTGGGGATTAGGCTCCAACATATGAATTTTGGTGTATGTAGGGGGACATTAACATTTAGTCTATAGCAATTCCCTTTTCAAGTTTCTAGTTAGGGGTAGACAGTGGGCTAGAGAGGATTCATATAATATCACTTATAGTTCTTTACACATAGTGGATTCTCAATGAGAAAAGAATGAATTAATAAAACTCTTATAAGTAGATTGGAGTTTGTGTGTGTGTGTGTGTGTGTGTGTGTGTGTGTGTGTGTGTGTATTTTCAATAGCCCCCTCCCTCAACTAGCTACTTAACTGGTCTTTCCATTTCTGCCTTTGTCCCTCTACAACCAATTCTTTTTTTTTTTTTTTTAACACAATATTCACAGCCTTTATTGATAAGATATAGCCATTGTGTCAAAATTCAGTCATAAATAACAACCTCATTTCCCATCCACAGTTAATGAAATATATACATATATGTGTATGTATATTTTAAAAATATGTTTTATTGATTTTTTAGAGAGAGAAGAAGGGAGAGAGAGAGAAACATCAATGTGAGAGATAAATAATCGGCTGCCTTCTGCACAACCCCCACTGGGGATCGAGCCCAAAACCTGGGCATGTGCCCTGACCAGGAATCTAACTGGGACCTCTCAGTTCATGGGATGACACTCAATCCACTGAGTCACATCGGTCGGGCAAGACTATATTTTGCTCTAAATGGGACATAGAGGCAAAGTGCAAATAATTAAAATATAATCTTAAAGTCTTAAATTCACTCTTCAGATATCGAAAGAAGCAATTATCCAAATCATGAAAGCATGATGAAGTAACTACACAGAAAATAAAGGACATTTAAGTCATTTCACTTTTTCTTGTATACAGTGAAAACATGTATTAGTAACTGCAGCCTTCAGAAAGCATACTTCATAAAATCATTATTCAGTTAAAATAGACAAATGTTTACAAAGAACATTTAACTTAAATTTCATAGTTGCTTATAAAATGGTACTTGAAAGGTTGACCTGTATAAGGAAATAAGAATCCTGTCAAGAAAGATGGTAAACTATAAATATAAAATATACCACAATGTTAAAAACCTAGTGCTCTATAGGAAAATCAATAAAGATAACTTAATCTTTCTGGGTGAAAATGTATTTAGCATTACAAATTTAAATGTAAATTTTATATATAATTCAATAGGGAATACATTTGAACTGTATATTGCCACATAATAATCAATTTTGTATAAAACAATAAAATGACGTACTTTTTGAACATGTGTACATCAAAACCAAAAGGTTATTTTTAAATTTTTTCTTTACTGGCAACTTTGGATGCATTTTTAGGTTTTGTTTCCTAGGGGGCATTTTTTACAAACCTTGAAGCTGCACCTCTGTCCAGCTTGGCAGCATTTTTCTGGTCTGTTATTTCCTTGACTCTGTTCATGTATACTCTGATTCTTTCCAATTCCTGCTTTACTGGGTGTTCCTTAGGATTAACTCCCTGAGTTGCCAAATAAAGTCAAAACATTGAATTTAATGTGTAAGCAGAAACTAAATCTACTTTTGCTTGTTCAAGTGGGTCCAACTTCTGCAATTTTTTTCTGGAAACAGACAGCATGGTCTTCAGCATGTCATCTACAGCACCAATGGAATTCTCAAGTGCTGATAAATACTCATGAATTTCTGCTGGATAGTCTTCATTAAGTTCTTCTCCTGCTGTATGACCACAGTGGTATCTGTATGGTAGGTGAGGGCCCTCTTCTGATTGCAGACTGCTGACTTCTTGTATTCATTAGGGGAAGGCCACCAATTCTAAATTAGCAGCCAGAGTGATCCTGTTAAAAAGAAGTTAGATCATGTTCCTCTTTGGTTAAACGCTTTATGTCTGTCCACCTGAGGCAAACCCTTTTACCTCACTCAGAGTAAAAGCCAAACTCCTAAAGCTCTAAGGCATTGTACAGTCTGGGCTTTGTTACCTCTCTGACTTTATCTCATATGATCCTTACTCTGGTCACTCTCCTTTAGCCACATTGCCTTCCTTGCTGTTTCTCATAGAAACCTGGTATGCTCCTCTCTCAGGGCATTTGCACTTGCTCTTCCGTCTGCTTGAAATGCTTTCCCCCCAATATCTAAAGACTCCTCTCTTTTCAGTCTTCATTGAAATGTCAACTTCTCAATGAGGCCTTGCTGACCATTCTATTTAAAGTCACAGCCTGTCCTACTCTTACCCCCACCCTTGGCTATCCCTCTTATCACCATCTAAAACACTATATATTGACTTTTATTTATTGTCTGCCTCCTCCCTAATATCTCCTTCACCTTATATAATATAAACTCTATGAGGGCAGGAATTTTAATATATTTTATTCACTAATTTATTCTCCTTTGCCCAAAACATACATGGCACATAAGTAGGACCTCAAAAAATATTGTTTCAATGAATGACAAAATGAAGGTATGTGTGTGGTGTGTGTGGTCTTTAATAAGATTGCTAGATGAGTTAATAAGACTTTTAAATGTTCATGAGCAAAGCCTCTCTCTAAGACTTTTATTTTCTGTCTTCTTCAAAGCCTAGAGCAGTGCAGAGTACTTGAAGAAAGGAATGGACTTGAGTGTTTAGCTAGGTGGTTTAAATTAGACCAACTAAGTAATGGGAAATCTGTTAATTTCATGTATTATATCTCAGAAGTCTGGGAAACATTTGTCCAAAGGATTCATAGATTAAAAAAAAAAATCTGTGTATACTTTTTCCTTTTCTCCAATCACTCACCAGTTTTCATTGATCTTGATCTGTTATACTGAATGTGGTTGCTCATATATGAATCTTTAGGTATTTTATGAAGTAAAAAAGTTCTAAAATATTGCCCTATTTTTTAACTTCTTCTTCTTCTTCTTCTTCTTCTTCTTCTTCTTCTTCTTCTTCTTCTTCTTCTTCTTTTTTTTAATATCATGGACGTTAGCTCATGGTACTTTGGGAGTTTTCAAAAAATTCTTTCCAACATTTTCCCTGTGTATAAATATAATATTTATATTATATTTAGTCCTAAGAAACTAAAAGGATGCACATGCTTTATGTATGCATTTATTCAACAAAAACTTCATTATGGCTATATTCATTCAAAAAATAGTTATACAGAATTTACTGTGTGTTGGGCACGATTTTAAGTGCTTAGATTCAGTAATGACCAGAGCCAAGCTCCTTTATTACATGCTTCATAATAAATTACATAGAATTAAGAGCTTCATACCTGTAATGGGATGTAGAAGTTATAGTAAAATCAACTAATTTTACAACCAAATAAACTTATACCAGAGAGCTTGAGTGATTTTCCACAAGGTCACCCAATTAATGTCAGAACATGAACTAGAAGTTATTTTGATGATTTCTATTACATTGTCGGATCACCAGTTCTTGCTATGAATATGGGAGAATACTAAACATCTTTGTATAAGTATACTGGGATCTTCTGCCTTTCCCAGAGCACAACAAAAAGACTAAATTTCAGCTATTCATGTTTAAGGCAGCTGTACAACTTATTGTTATTTTTGTTATGGTTTTTATTCATCTGTCCACAATTTGTTCACACAGCCTCCGTCAATTATCATGACAAAAACCTTTGACATGCATTCTGAGTCATATTGGTTGTCTACTATCCGATTAACATGGAACCTAATTTATTCCAGGATTAAGTTGGCTGTCCCTTGTAAAGTTGGTTATTTCTTTAGAGTCAGTCAGTAATTTATATCACTATTAAAATGCCCAGAATATGAGATAGTCTTTCAGTCTTGAGAATGAGGTAATTCAAGGTTAAGGTGGTCAATGAGTAGCCTTTATTTTGGGTGTCCTGAACAATCTTCCTGGAAAATGAATGTGAAAGGAACTCTGGGGGACTCAATTTTTAATAATCTAACACATTAGTAATCATCTTGGATACATCCTTTCATTCCTGCCAGAAACTCTGAAAAATAGATTCAGCAGAAGGAAGCAGCAGACTGAGTGATGTAATCCTTCAGCCTTACATTGTAGGAAGCAAGTGGAACCTAAGAGAGCTAATATTTCAACATTTAATATAATTTCAAGGATAAATATGTGGTGCCAGAAAATTGATGGTTATGTCCCTTGAAGGCAATGGGTGATTTAATTTTATAGCTTACTTAAGTTCACCTTTAAGCATATTTTATTAGGAAAACGTTGAGACATGCATTAACCTTTATTAATACATAATGAAAGAAGTAGTACTTCCTTTCTAAAACCCCACTGCAGCAACATTAGTAAATGTTACACAAAAAGACCTATGCATGTGGATATATCGTCACTCAGGATGAATTAAAGGCATCAAAATAATCTTTTGCAAGACATTAGTTGGTGTTAGTAAATCAAATGAGAGGTGACTTTGTCAAGCATCAGTTTCTAGATTCTCATTGTTCTTGTTGCTCTTGATCCTCCTTCTCTGTAGCTGAAAACAGTGCACAAGCGAAACTATGACTTAGAGGAAGACTGAATCTAACCCCTGGAAGTTGTCTTTCAGTGAGACCTTAGAGCATTCATTTCTTTGACCATGGTCTTCCCTGGACTTTATTAGCTTTCTCCCTGGGAACTGACACATAAATCTCTTTCTGTGACTTTCTTGTTCAAGGAAGTGAAAGGAACTTGCAAACCAGAAGGTAGTTGTGCAGCCCTTGACCTTTAATGATACAGAAAAGCATTAGAGTGATTTGATGTTAATTTTTTAAAGTGTATTTTTCATTTCTTTTTTAAATCGTCACCAGAGGATACTTTTCAATTTATCTTCTGATAGAGTGGGAGGGAGAGAGGGAGAGAGGGAGAGAGAAACATCTATGTGAGAGAGACACATCGATTGGTTGCCTCCCACACGACCCCCCACCAGGGCCAGGGACTGAACCGCAACCAAGGTATACGTGCCCTTGACTGGAATCGAACTCGTGACTCTTCGGTCAGCTGGCCAGTGCTCTAACCGCTGAGCCAAACTGGCCAGAGCTATTTTTTTTTCTTACATAACCTTGTTTAGAAAAATAATAGTGACCATAAAATAAATAATGACTAGCCCTGGCCAGTTTGGCTCAGAGGTTAGAGCGTCAGCCCACGGACCAATGAGTCGCGGGTTCGATTCTGGTCAAGGGCACGTACCTCGGTTGTGATTCATCCCCAGCCCTGGTTGGGGTTGTGCGGGAATAGCCACTCGATGTGTCCCTTTCACGTCGATGTTTCTCTCTCTCTCTCTTTTCCTCTTTCTCCCTCCCACTCTATCTGAACAAAAATGGAAAAATGTCCTCGGGTGAGGATTAAAAAAAAAAAATGACTAGCATTTAAGACTTTGGAAGACAGTTTTCTCTTGCCAACCTCTCCCCCTAGAGTGAACTTACAGAGGGATGTTCAAGCTAGTGCTCTAGAGACATTACGCTTATTTCCTTGTTGTAGAAGTTAAGGAGCAAAAGTTAATCATTAATGAGATGATGCCTAAGAATGCCAGTGGCATTCTTAAAATGGGAAAGCCAGCATTTCTAAATGGCCTGGTGTATATTCACAAGTTTTCTTTTGTCTGAATTTATCTGGTAGATTTTGTTTGTCACCTTGCCATTTCTCTTTAACATATGTACTTGGAGTGGGGAAGACTGGCTGTGGGGTTAGAGACAGTAATTAGTCCTATACAGACCCGAGTGGAGAAGCAGCTTAGGGTTTTAGCAGACAATCAGATGTTGTACCTTTCATTGGGTATATTTGGGCAAGTTACTTAATTTCTCTAAGCCTCAATTTTTTTTACTTATCTAAGGGAAATGATAGTAACTTTTTACTTTTTCAGTGGTGTTTTGAGAATAATGTCTGACAGTAAATATAAAGTGCTTAGTGAAATTCTTGGGAATAGCAAATCATAGATTTATTAGACTAGTCTTTGAGGAAACTAAGCTTATCACCATATTCCAGTGAGTTTCAATGAACAAATAGTTGTTACTTTGCCTCCTTTGTGCCAAGCACTGTATTCAACCTCAGGATACAACAGCAGACAATACAGAAAAATAGAACTCTTGGCCCAGATGGCAATGATGGTAAAGATTGATCAAGGTTGACTGACAACCCTCAGAAGGGGGGGAGGGGAGGGAAGAGATAAACCACAGAACTTATATGCATGTATGCATAACCGATGGACATGCACAAAGCTAGGGACGGGGTGAGGGGGGATAGGAGGAGGGTGTCAATGGGGAAAAAAGGAGAAACATTTGTGACAAAAATAAATTAATTAAAAAGTTAAAAAAAAAGAAATATGCTCAGTAATTACTGTTAATAGTATTGATTTTTTTAAAAACAAGAATTTGTATTAAAATGTGATTTTAATTTCTCAGCCAAAAAAAAAAAAAGACTGATCAAGGTTGCTATGGGAGGTGTCCTGATTTTGACAGTTACTGAATGGTTCACTCTATCATTCCAAGAAGAGGCCAGTAGAGATGTCTTTTATAGACCTCATGGTTGAAGTTATTGTATATGCCCAGACCAATGTTGGGTTTGACATCCTTGCAATAAAATTAATTTTGAAATTCTATCATATTTTGATATGTACTAAATGTTAGGAAGTTTATTTCTCAGCTTGTATAATTGATGTATCAAGACTTAGAGTTGCCCTGGCTGGTTTTGCTCAGCGGTTAGAACGTTGGCCTGCGGTCCAGAGAGACCCAAGTTCGGTTCCCACTAAGGGCATGTACCTCGGTTGCAGTTTGTCCCCCGCCCTGGTTGGGTCGTGTGGGAGGCAGCCACTCGATGTGTACCTTGCACGTCGATGTTTCTCTCTCTCTCTCTCTTCCTCTCTCTCCCTCCCACTCTATCTGAATAAAAAATGGAAAAATGTCCTCGGGTGAGGATAAAAAAAAAAGAAAGACTTAGAGTTTCCAAGTAATTGTTTTGTGGCAAATGACACTATTATAATAGTCTTTTTTGGATTGCTATGAAAATTTGGAATATAGATTGAAGGTCACTATGAAATGATATGCATAAATTTAATTAATATTTAACTAGACTATGTCATTCACATATAAAACTAGATGACTCCAAGACACCAAATTCTTGATCTTGTGAGTTTGACTTCAAAGGTGAATTATGGTAACATATTTTCTATTTAGATTATTTTGATCTCACAGGCCGCCTTCCTAAGGATTTCATGGGAGTCTTCCAGGGACATACTACTTATATCTACTGCTATTCATAGCTTTCCAGTAACTGGGATTGTTTCAGAGCTAAGGCCCTGACTTAGGGCAATCAAAAAGCAATAATGTCAATCATGAAACAGAACTTCCTTAGACTTGACCCATGTAATATGGATATAACTTTTATCTTGCTCTGTGCATTAGAACTTACATTCATTTTTCAAAAACTCAAGTAGTAATTATTTTCCCATTAAAAGAATCAAAATAAGAAATAATTTTTTTTACCATACTATCCTGAAAAAAATTTTAGCAGAAACAATATTTGAAGTTTCCATTAATTTATCAAGTATATCATAAGCAGATATAAACTTTTAGGATAATTTTTATATTCATTTTTAAAAATGAAAAGTTAATGCATAAACATACTGAGTCTCCCTTTATTCCAGACTCATTCTTCATCTCCTCCCTTTTCTCCTCCTCTTCCCAAATCTGTCATCTAACCTGCTCCTCCCAGAGGCAACACATCTAACAGTTGTTGTGTGGCCCTATCTAGAATGTCTGGTCTGGGCTAATGGTGAGAATGTGTGTAGGCACTCGGGCTGAGCTGTATCTATAAGTTGCCCCAGTTTAGGTGAAGCTGCTTCTGATTCTGGCCCCCAACTGCCAACGCACCTCCAGGTTTTCTAGTCTTCCTAGAAATAAGAAACCTGGATTCCTGACCCACAAATTTCATGAACATAATGAAATGGTTGTTTTACACAGCTAAGTACTGAAGTGGTTTGTTATGCTGCAGTAGGAATTGGATAATATGTTTTAATATCTATTAAGGCTAGACCTTAATCATTGTTCTTTTTCAGAAATTTCCTGATTAGTCTTGCTATGTTGTCACATTTTAGAAACATTGTAGTCCCCCTGAACGCCCTTTTCTATCATCATTACCATTAAATCTATGTATATAAATATTATAGATATACTTTTTTTAGGTTGTTAAAAAGTATAGAATATTATAATATGAAAGCTTTTCTGTTCAAAAACAGGATATATATATATATATATATATTTCTAAAAATTTCTAAAGATTTATAAAATTTTTAAAATGTCCCTTAGTAAAATTTAAATTTTCAATTATCTAAATCTTGCTAATTATCTGTTAAGAGTATTCTTAAGTATTTTATCCTTTTATTACCATTTTAAGTTGTATATTTTCCCATTATATTTATAATTAGTGTGTGTGTATATGTATATATATGTGTGTGTATATACATATACATATACATATACATATACATATATATATATATATATATATATATATATATATATACATTTTTTTTAATCCTCACCCGAGGATCTTTTTCTATTTATCTTCAGATAGAGTGGGAAGGAGAGGAGGGAGAGAGAGGGAAAGAAAGAGAGAAACATTGATGTCGGAGGAACACATCGACTGGCTGCCTCCCGCACGACCCTGACCAGGGCCAGGGACCGAACTGCAACCTAGGTATGTGCCCTCGACTGGAATTGAACCTGCAACTCTTTGGTCACAGGTCAACGCTCTAACTGCTGAGCCAAACTGGCCAGGGCAGTTTAAAATATATATATTTTAAACCATTAACTTTTACAGTAATGTGGCAAGATCCACCTTGATGAATTTTGTCATTGCTTCTAATGGATTTTTAATTGATTCTCAATCTATCTATCTGAAATAATGTTTAGAAAGTATCTCATTTTATCAAGATTTACTCACTTATTTATTTATTGTTTAAAATCAGGAATATATGCTGAATTTTATCAGTGCTTTATTGATAATTATAGAGATGATTGCATAAATTTTCTCCTTGGATCTATTAACATGGTGAATTATATTAAAAGATTTTCCCTATTCATGCATTTATTCATCAGTTTAGTGTATATTTACTCAAAGTGCAAAGTACTGTTCTAAGTATTGGGGATACTGCAGTATTTAGGAAGTCTAGATATTAAATTTATTGTGGCACAAATCTCACTTGGTTGTGGAAAGTTATTCTTTAATGTATTGCTGAATTTTATTTGCCAATGTTTTATTTAGAATTTTTGAGGTAATTTCCCAAATGAGATTAGTCTGTAGTTTTCTTTTTTTTTTTTTACTCCTCACCCGAGGATATTATTTCATTTATCTTCAGATAGAGTGGGAGGGAGAGAGAGAGAGAGTGAGAGGAAGAGAGAGAGAGACCAAGGCCGAGGACTGAGCTGCAACCGAGGTTCATGCCCTTGACCAGAATAGAACCCATGACTCTTTGGTCCTTGGCCCAACGCTCTAACCCCTGAGCCAAACTGGCCAGGGCTTTTTTAAAAATGTAGTTTCTATTTTTGTACTATATTTCTTGGGTTTTAGTGTTAATGTTAATCTGGCTTTGGAAAAATAATTTGAAAACATCAATTCTATTTATTTTCCAACGGGTGCTTCCTGCATTTCTCTCTGAATGCTTATTTATCTATATTTCCTCCTCTTCTTTTCCTCCTCTTTTATACTTCCCTTCCTCCCTCTCTTTCACTTTTTAAAAATCTGTTTTTTCTCTTCTCTTTTCTTTTCCTTACAACCTTTGTGTTTATTTCTACTTCTAGACCTGACAATTGCTATGAGCAACACCCTAGCAGTTAAGCTACATAATATGTTCTTATAATAAAACACATATACAAAAAGATAATTAAAGTTAAGCAATTAAAGCAAAACAAAACCAATTAGAAAATGTAAACCAGTCACCTTGGTTGAGTTAATTATCACAAGTAGGCACTAACATTAATTTTTACTTTTTGAACCCAACAATTGTTTACTTCTAGGAATCTGTCTGAAAGAGTTAATTGCATATGTATCCAAAGATGGACTTGTTTAAGTATGCTCTCTGAAAGCAACCTGTCTTTCAATAAGGAAGTACAGTCAGTAGCTACAACTATAAAAATGGTATACTATGTTCTATACTATGTGCTAATTCATATATTGATATGGGACAACATTTAAGTTGCATTATTACATGGAAAAAAAACAGACCACAAAACGCATGCTTTTGCTTACATAAAAAAATACTATTAATTGGATGGATGGGTGGATGAATAAAAGTACGAATGTATGTATGCATGTATGTATCTATACATTTATTTTTTTCATTTTGCTAGACTTTAGGAAAATCATTGGGAAATCGATCTCCAAATCTTTTCAGAGTTAAAAAAATTTTAATTACATATTCCATAGAATTAGTGGTTCTGAAATTCCATGTTTAACAATACCCTATAATGTTCTCTTTCTGGACACAGTTGAAAGCTACATTTTTCAGTGTCCCATGCCATTAGTTTGGGGCTATGAAATATGGGCGGAAAGGATTTAAGCTATTTCTTAGGTCTGACATTTAAGAAAGGACATTTATTCCAGCCTTCTCTTCATGGCAACCACAGGGTTCAGGTATCCCGAATGGAATGAGTACCTAGTGAGAGTTCCTGGATCACCTTTGGAAGAGAGTTCATCAACCCACTGATGTGAGCAATAAATAAACTTTTAGTGTGTTATAAAAATGAGATTATGGGGTTATTTGTTGCTGTGGCATAGCCTAGTTTATCCTGGACAACATGTATTGAGAAGGCTTCCTTTAGAATTAAGAACTTCCGCCCGACTGGTGTGGCTCAGTGGTTGAGCGTTGACCCATGCACCAAGAGGTTGCCAGTTCGATTCCTAGTCAGGGCACATGCCCAGGTTGTGGGCCCAATCCCCAGTGGGGGGGCATGCAGAAGGAGGCCAATTGATGTTCTCTCTCATCAATGTTTCTATCTCTCTCTTTCTGTTCCTCTCTCTAAAATCAATAAAGAAAAAATATTAAAAAAAAAAAAAAAAAGAACTTCCTAGCCAAATTTGTTTGATAGGAGAAAGGCTTTGATTAAGAAGCCAGTATGCTACAGAAGCCAATAAAAGAGATTCAGTGGAAAGGACATTTGGATACAATTATACTGCTTTAGAAATCCTGAGAACTTGAGATTGGATTTATGACATTTTAAGGGAGAAATTTTACTTGGGACATATCTGAATTTCCAGAGTTGCCAGGAGAATAGATTTTAAGTATGAAGCCATCAGACTTCCCCAGAGGGCTCTTCTTTATGCCATCTAAGACCAGACTTGGAGATGATTTGAGATGCTAGATGTGTCTCTGAGGAGTTAACTTGGAGGAAAGAAAGCATTTAAGATTTGTTATTTGAAACATGGTCAAGTTTAAAATTTTTTCCTTAATTATGATAATTTCTGAATACAAATTTAAAATGAACTGCTTAAAATAAAAAGAAATGGGTTCAGTAGCCTCATAGGGAGGAGTGGCCTCGGTATTCGAATTTTGAGTGTACTTTTCAATATTCTCACCAGGGAAGACTTTGAGGACCTGCTGGGCTCTTTGATTAGACAGCCTATTAAAGCAAGTGTGTTTTTCAAGGGTAGAAAACTAAAATTTCCAGGATCATTCCAGAAAAACCCATATTGAGAAAGGAATTATATTTTTACTTATCAAAGAACGTGTTGTGCCCTTGGAGTAGCTGGGCCTCATTTTGGTTGAAGATGTCTGGGTTTTTTTTCCTGCCTCCACCCGAAAAGCCTACCAGAATCTTGAAAGAGCTACTGGGTTTAAATGTCAGTTGCAACAACCACAATAACAACCGCCCCACCAGAACAAAATAGTCATGACCCTAGTTAACTCCTTCGATGACCATTAGGGGCACACAGATTTATTGTCTCTTATCAGTGGACAATCATTTACTACCTCAGGCTTTCACAAGCAGTTTATGTTTTCCAAAGATATGTAATTAAGAAATTGCAATAAAACAAAATAAATCAGAACAACAAGAACAAAGGGTTATTGAGCTCTGTGTATCATGTCCTCTTAATTGTAACACAATACATTTCCTTCCAAAGTAAGTTAAAATGAACTGGAAGGAAACATGCTGATCATATAATTTTATATATGAGGAAATGGAAACTAAGAAGAGTAAAGGACTTACTCAAGGTGACAGAGATCATGGTAGGTTCAGGCTCAAAATGCAGATATCCCGATGTGAATCTAGTCTCCCTCCAACTTCCTTCCTTCTCTCTCTCCTCCCTCACTCCCTCCCTTTCTTCCTCCCATGCATTTCTATGTTTTCCTCTTTATAATACCACGTTGCCTCCTCAAGTGTCTGACAGACTTTAAAAAATGGGAACTCTTAGATTAAGTCATTTCTTAGTACAAGCGAACATTCACAGGCCTTTGTGGTGTTTAGCACCACTCTACAATCAAAGCACAGTAACTTTTGAGAGATTATTCCGAGGGAAGCACATGCCAACACACAGTTAAAAATGAGTCAAGTTGAGCGAGAAGAACTGAGCACTAACACATCTATCAACCAGACTCTTTCCTCTCTGATTCTGGAAACATAACCCACAGTGTACCTTAGGGAGTGATGAGGTGAGTGGTGGCAGTAGTGTGGGCATGATAGTCTGTAAACTAAATTAGTCTTTTTCCTTAGGAGATCTCTCTTCACACAGGGCCCATGTCTTATTTGTGCATGAATCCTGAATATTTATGGGAAGTGCAATACACTTGAAAAATTATGTTGGAGCCAGATTGAGAAAGATCCTGACTTAAGCCAAGGAATTTAGTTCTTCTCCAATTGTCCTCTCCATTCAAGTTTATTTGCATTCTGCTAACTTTACTCTTTATTCCCAGATTTAGTGCCCAGTAACACTCACTAGGAGTTGATTGATTAGAAAGAATGAGAGTGAATAAGGAATGAAACATCTACCACTTGGCTAGATTTAGCTAGCGCGTGGTGCAAATGAGGTCATGGATGTGAGTTTATGCTGGATTAGAGTCAGATGGTTACTCAAAAATATTGTCTCATAACCCTGTAACCTCCCCTTAAACCTAGGCAGCTGCTTTGCATATCAGAGGAAAATCCTGCCATTATTAATAGCTCAGAGAATAGAGATGGTTCTTACTAGCGCCATTGTGTATCAAAAGCCAACTCCATTTATTTTCTTTTCCACAAATTAGAGAACATTACTTCTCATAGGTTAGTTGTGAGGATTAAATGAATCAATGTGTGAGAAAACATCTAAAATAATAATTAGAAAAATTTTCACTAACTACCCTTGAAAAGGAGCAAGTTTGCCATGATATTGACATTTGGGCAGAGATATTTTAGAAAGGATTCAAGAATCAGAAGAGTTGTTGGACTAGAAGGGCTTTAAGGTTCCATCCCATCATGAGATTCTATCATTTTGACTCTCTCATTTCAAAGATAAAGTAATGTATATAGAACGATAAATAATTTGCCATGTACTCATCTCTTACTTATCTTTTGAGATTCAGCTAAAACATCATTTCTTAAAAGATGACGTCTCAAACTGGATTAGGATTCCCTAATCCAGTTTCTCTCCCAGCTAATACACTACTGCTCTTATCACAAGTTGTACCTCTATATTTATTTATTTTTTATTATTTATTCAATGCCATCACTTTAAACTAGATTACAAACTCCATGAGGGTGAAAACCAAGTCTGTTTTACACATGATATATAACCACCCTGTCTTATTGTGGCGATTATTTACAATATATACAAATATCGAATCAGTATGTTGTACACTTAAAACTAATAGAATATTCTTGGTCAATTAATATAAAAACAAAATTTAAAAATAGTCAATAGTTTCCCTTTTATATGTGACACATCCTAGCTGGAAAAGGCATGATTTGTCAACAAACACAATTTTAAATTGTCATATGTTTGAAAAAAAAAAACTAAAAATTAAAGTGTACATTAAATCTTACCTATGTGCTACAAAAGCAAAAATAGAAAAAAATATTTTTATTTGATTTATTTTATTTAAAACCTTATACTTTGTTTTATTTAAAAAAAGGTTGACTTCTCTGTTCATGTATTACAATTTTATTTTTATTAGAAAGATTAATTAATATGAAGTTTTCACATCTGGCTAAGTGTTTTTATTTTTACCATTATTTCTATCATTATTCTTGTCAACTTCAATACCAACAAAAATAATTAGTTTAACATACTGGTTTCTGAGGTCCATGATTTCTTATTTATAGCTTTTATTCTATCTCACTTAGCTACCCTTATTGGAACTATCCTAGACCAGTGTTTTCTGGACTTTAGATTGTGACATATTAGTCGTGCTTGAAATTAATTTAGTAACTAGAATTTAAAAATGGGAATGCAATATAATTTAAAATATCAGAGTGTATTTAAGGATAAGTATTGTTTTGTGAAAATATGTATATGTGTACTAAATATCTATGTAACATTTCTGTCTTTTTGAGGGTTGTGGTCTAAAAAGTTTATAAAATAGTACTCTTGACATTGTCATCATTGATAATGGCAGCACCTCTGAAATCTCCATGTGAAGCAGCCTGCTCTTTCTACTTCCGCTTTCTTTCTGGCTCGTTTATGGCAATATGTCCACCTGAATATACGTATTACCCCCATAGACCTCAAAGTCATTTACTCTAACATTTTTTTTTACTGTCCAGTGTTTCCTACTTTCCACTTTTCTCCTTATTCAGGTTAGACTCCATGATCTATCACAGTCATTGTAATCAGCCTCAAATCCCTTGTTACCTCCTTTCCTTCTGTCTCACTTAACTGGCAAAACCAATTATCTGCCTACTCCACACTGTACCTGATCAGCCTGGAATGTGGCTGCAGTTGGGGAGACATATTGGCAAGCTGGTCTCACTGTGAGTTCATGACCACAAATTTCAGGTAAGGCCTGGCCCTGACAACCCCTCATTGCCTCTTTGCCTATCTAGACATCTTACTAGAGTTCCCAAACAATCTGCTTTCCATCTCTGAGGTGCTTTCAACACCTCTCTCCATTAACCTCCAATATCACCTTTTCCCACTCTACTTTCCTGTGGTGAATTTACCCACATCCCAAGGAAATAAAAAACACCATAATGTAACTAAGTTATCTCTCCAGTAAAATTTCACCGTACTTTCATTTTTACCCATATGCTCTCTTCCCCCCTCCCTGGACTATGGACCACTCCACTGTTACTTAAAGCCAAACCTTCCACTTGTCACCTGACATATATCTGGTGAATTTCTCACACTTGCCTTTCATTTCTCTGCTTCATAGTCACGAACAGATCATAATATTTTAGCTGGAACACTTTAAAAAATTGTTTATGCTTTTTGTCTTGCTGGGTGAAACAGCAAGAAGACTAAGTAAGTTGGAAAAGCATGAGTGGTGCTCAATAGGGCATAATAATATAATAATATGCTGTCATGGGCATCCACGTGTAACCCAATGTCACTCTGTGCCTATTGAGGCTCCATAAAGGGAGAAATAGTAAAGGATGAAGGGGGAGAGATTAGAACATACTTCTACTTCTTAAATGTTCTGAGAACTGGCCCTGCATCTATATCGTGATTATATGAGATGCTTTCCTAGTAAAATTATCCGGCATTTGTGGGAAAGTATAATAAGATTTTTCTCCTTGCCCTACAGCTCCCATTGTGTCTTTAAAATGTAATTTGCCCTTCCACTCCTTCCCACAGTTATCCCAATGTAGAACGCAGAGAGAGTTTAAAGGTCTTTTCTCAGTGGGACATTTGTAGAGTTTATGGGAAAGAAGATCCTCTGTTTCAGTCTCTTCTGATGCATGTATTTCTGTTTCCTGACCTTTAAGAAAAATGACCTTTTAGAAGCTGTAGTTATCAGGAATGGGAAATAATATGAACAACTCAAACTTTGTACCATCTTCTATCACCAAATTGACCTTATGGTTATTTCTCAAAAGACTCTTCTTAATGACAGGTTCATCCACCTAAGAAAATTTATGGCTTCCAGAATTCCTTGCAAAGCATTGCTGAGAAAAATCTGCATTCTATCCCATTTCCTCCAGTATGTGTTAATGAGATTTTAAGTCTGTATTTTTAAAATCTTTTAAAGTGCTTTCTTATCTGTGGTTGCCTTTCATTCTGGAAATGACTTATGAGTTAGATAAGGGGGTAACTTGTTGAAATTACTGGGTTAAATTTGCTTAAGTTTCTAATTAGAGCAGGACCTGATGATAGAACATAAAGCTTAGAACTTCTATCTCTGAGTGTTCTTATTTTATTTTATTTTTCAGACAGAGTGGAAGGGAGAGAGGGAGGAAGAGAGAGAGAGAGAGAAACATTGATGTGAGAGAGACACATCGACTGGTTGCCACCCACACGACCCTAACCGGGGCCGGGGACAAACCGCAACGGAGGTACATGCCCTTAGTGGGAACTGAACCCGGGACTCTCCGGTCTGAGGGCCGACGCTCTAACCGCTGAGCCAAACTGATCAGGGCCTGAGTGTGCTCTCTTTATGATTGTATTATTATATTGTACAGGGTTCCATCAATGTTCACCTTCTCATTTTTCAGTATCTTTATGACCCCAAGGAGAACTGTCTTAAGTCAAAAGCAATTATGGTTGCAAGAATCAACCAATGAATGCATAAATAAGTGGAACAACAAATTGATGTTTTGTTCTCTCTCTCTCTCTCAAATCAATGAAAAAAGGATATTAAAAATTATTGTGGTTAGATAATATTGACTGAGTTGAGTGAGGAGGGAGATGTCTCATAGTGTTTTCTAATGAGAGGATATAATAATTGAAGACTGGGGAGCAAAGAGAGCTTACAGGTGACCAAGGAGCTAAAATAGGTTAACTAAGGCTGAAGTGAAGGGGTGGGGGGTGTTGAGAGTGGCAGACCAGGCCCAAAACAGTGAAGGGGATAGGGAATCTTATAAGGCATGTTAAGATGTGTCTCTGATGTAGCTTAAGAAATGTTGAATGATCTAATTGAATGACCTCACTTTAACTTTAACAGTGATTTAATCCAATGATCTCACTTTAACTTTGAGAAAACTATAGTCCAAGAGGTTAGGCAACTTACTAAAGGCCACAAATGAAATTCAAAGCAGAGCTGGGACTAAAATTTAGATCAGGTCTATGATCAAGTGCTGATTTCCTTATGCTATTTGATTGGTTTAATTTAGTGGTTCTTAATATTTCCTATTTTTGCCAGGTTATTAGAATAATCTGGATGTTAAAAAATAACAGAAAGCTGAGCTCAATCCTAGAGATTTGATTAAATTGGTTTGGGTTAGGGCCTGGACATTAACATATTTTAAAAGCTTGCTAGGAGATTCTTTTTAAA
Source organism: Tadarida brasiliensis (assembly GCA_030848825.1). NCBI lineage: Eukaryota > Metazoa > Chordata > Mammalia > Chiroptera > Molossidae > Tadarida > Tadarida brasiliensis. The sequence continues at coordinate 53,710,435 of CM061264.1, forward strand.
TTTAATTTTTAAATTACATTTGACAGTCAATATTATTTTGTATTAGTTTTAGGTATACAGCATAGTGGTTAGACAATCATGTATTTTACAAAGTGTTCTCCCCAATATTTCTAGTACACACCTGGCACCATACATACTTATTATAGTGTTATTAACTATATTCCCTATGTTGTACTTTACAATTTTGTAACTATCAATTTGTACTTCTTAATCCCTTCAAGTTTTTCATCCAATCCCTAACCCCCTTCCCAACTGACAAGCAGTTTGTTCTCTGCATCTATTTGTCTCTTTCTGTTTTGTCTGTTGGTTAATTTTGTTCTTTAGATTCCACGTATACGTGAAACCATATGTTATTTGTTCTTCTCTGACTTATTTCACTTAGCATAACATCTTTAGGTCCACCTATGCTGTTGCAAATAAAAAAGATTAAATTGACTGAATTTTTATGACTGAATAATATTCCATTGTTTATATGTACCACCACTTTTTTTATCCACTCTTTTATTGATGGGCACTTGGGTTGCTTCCATAGCTTGGCTATTGTAAATAATGCTGCAATGAACATAGGGTGCATATATTCCTTCGAATTAGTGTTTTGGATGTCTTCGGATATATACCAGAAGTGGAATTGGTGGGTCATAAACTAGTTCCATTTTTAATTATTTGCCAAACCTCCATACTGTTTTCCACAGTGGGTGCACCAATCTGCATTTCCACCAACAGTCCACAGGGGTATCTTTTCCTCCACATTCTCACCAACACTTGTTTGTTAATTTATTGATGATAGATATTCTGATAGGCATGAGGTGATTTCTTATTATAATTTTAATTTACATTTCTCTGATGGTTGGTGACAATGAGCATCTTTTCATATGTCTATTGGCCATCTGTATGTCCTTTTTGGAGAAATGTCTATTCAGGTCTTCTGCCCATTTTTTAATTGGATTGTTTGTTTTCTTAGTGTTGAGTTATATGAGTTCTTTATATTTTGGATATTAACACCTTATTGGATATACCATTGGTGCATATCTTCTCCCATTTAGTAAGTTGTCTTTTTGTTTTGTTGATGGTCTTCTTTGCTGTGAAAAACTTTATTTTTTAATCCTCACCCGAGGACATTTTTGCATTTATCTTTCAGATAGAGCGGGAGGGAGAGGGGGAGGAAGAGAGAGAGAGAAACATGAATGTGAGAGAGACACATCGAGTGGTTGTCACCCACACGACCCCAACCAGAGCCATGGATAAACTGCAACCGAGGTACGTGCCCTTAGTGGGAACCGAACCTGGGACTCTCCAGTCCACAGGCCGATGCTCTAACTGCTGAGCCAAACCGGCCAGGGTGAAAAAATTTTTTTAAATTTATTTTTTATCCTCACCTGAGGACATTTTTGCATTTATCTTCAGATAGAGCAGAAGGGAGAGAGGAAGGAAGAGAGAGAGAAACATTGATATGAGAGAGACACATCAAGAGGTTGTCACCCACACGGGGACAGACTGCCACCAAGGTACGTGCCCTTAGTGGGAACCAAACCCAGGACTCTCTGGTCTGCAGGCCGATGTTCTAACCGCTGAGCCAAACCAGCCAGGGATGCTATGAAAAACTTTTTAGTTTGATGTAGTCACATTTGTTTATTTTTTCTTTTGTTTTCCTTGCCTGAGGGGATATATATCAGAAAAAATATTGCTAAGAGACATGTCTGAGATTTTACTGTCTATGTTTTCTTTTAGGAATTTTATGGTTTTGACTCTAACATTTAAGTCTTTAATCCATTTTGAGTTTATTTTTACATATGGTGTGGTCTAGTTTCATTTTTTTTTGCTTTATTTGTCCAATTATCCCAACACCATTTATCGAATAGAATGTCTTTACCCTATTTAATGTCTTTCCTCTTTTGTCAAACATGAATTGACTATATAAACATTAGTTTGTTTCTGGGCTCTCTACTCTGTTTCATTGATCTATGTTTGTTTTTATGCCACTACCATGCTGTTTTGATGACTATAGTATAGTAATTTACTTGTAGTACAGTTTGATATTAGGTAACATGATACTTCAAACTTTGTTCTTCTTCCTCAAGATTGCTGTGGTTATTTGGGGTCTTTTGTGGTTCCATATATGTTTTTGGATTATTTGTTCTAGTTCTATAAAATACACCATTGGTATTTTGATAGGAATTGCATTGAATCTGTAGATTTATTTGGGTGGTATGGACATTTCAGTGATGTTTAATCTTTCTATCCATGAGAACGATATATGCTTCCATTTATTTGTTTCAATTTCTTTCTTCCATGACTTATAATTTTCTGAGTACACATTTTTTACCTCTGTGGTTAAATTTATTTCTAGGTATTTTATTTATTATTTATTTATTTTTTAAATCCTTACCCGAAGATATTTTCTCATTTATTTCAGATAGAGTGGGAGGGAGAGAGAGAGAAACATCGATGTGGAGAGACACATTGACTAGTTGCCTCCCGCACAACCCCAACCAGGGCCAAGGACCGAACTGCAACTGAGGTATATGCCCTTGACCAGAATTGAACCCGCAACTCTTTGATATGTGGGCTGATGCTCTAACCGCTGAGCCAAACTGGCCAGGGCTATTTTATTTAGCTTCCATGTGTTTGTCTTTTTTTCTTCCAGTTTTTTTCTTGTAATTGATTTTTACTTTCATATCATTGTAGTTGGAGAAGATGCTTGATATGATTTCAATCTTTTAAAATTTATTGAGACTTGTCTTATGTCCTAACATGATCAATCCTGGAAAGAGTTCTATATGCACTTGTAAAGAATGTATATTCTGCTGCTTTGGGGTGAAATGCTCTGAAAATATCAATTAAATCCATCTGGTCTAGTGTGTCACTTAAGACTACTGTTTCCCTGTTGATTTTTTGTCTGGGAGATATATCCATTGATGTCAATGGGATGGTAAAAAAACACACACCCTGCAATGACTACATTACTCCCCTTGTGTCAGTCTCTCCCCTTGTGTTCATCAGCATTTGCTTTATATGCATATGTGCTCCTGTGTTGGATGTATAAATATTGATAAGGGTTATGTTCTTTTTTTGGATTGATCCTTTTATTATTATGTAATGTCATCCTTCTTTGTCACTTATTACTGCCATTGTTTTAAATATGTATTGTATTTTGCCTTATATATGTATTGCTACCCCAGCAATACATATTTGTTTCCTTTTTCATGAAATATCTTTTCCCATCCCTTTACTTTCTGTCCATGTGTATATTTTGTTCTAAGATGGGTCTCTTGTAGACAGCATATATATAGGTCTTATTTTCTTATCCATTCAGCTACCCTATGTCTTCTGATTAGAGCATTTAGTCCATTTACTTTTAAAGTGATTATTGATAAATATGTATTCATTGCCATTTTATTCTTTATAATTATGTTCTTTTTCCCTCTTTCTTCTTCTTAAAGAAGTTCCTTGAAAAAAGCTCTCCATATAATTCTTCTGGACTTCTCTCCTTTGTATCATCCCAAATTGGGAATTGTCATTCTAGTGTACATAAAGAAGAAGTGTTTGTTTCTGAAATGGTGGTTAACTTAATATTTCTTTATATTTGCCTCCTCAATCATTAACTCATTTTAGGGAAAAAATCTCCAGTTCAATGTCAGTTTATGAGGCCAAGGAGACAGATATCTATGGGGATCATTTATCTTCACACAAATTTGTCCAACCGTATCTATCGACAGAATTTTTTACTTTGGTTGTAGATCTTGCATATGTGTCGTCACAAGAAGAACTGAAAAATGATGGAATGCACAGGGCATGTGTATCATCAATAATTCCACTTTCACCCCTCACTACTTTGTACTAAACCTGAACTCAACATTACTACCTTATTCAACATAACAATCCAGGTAGAGTTGAATGAACTCTATTTTAAAAAAATTTTATATCACTTTTAGAATAAACAAAAATGGTGCTTAGAAAACAAGGCTGGAGTTTTTATCTACCTGTAAATATAGAAGTACTGACTTTACATGTGAAGCCCTGAAAATATGAAAGCTGCTGTTCCTGGGCTGGGTATATGTCTCCAGTATTTAAAAAAAATGTTTTTATTGATTTTTTAGAGAGAGATAGATACATCGATGTGAGAGAGAACACTGATCAGCTGCCTCCTGCAAGCCCCCCACTGGGGATCGAGCCCGCAACCCAGGCATGTGCCCTGACTGGGATTTGAACTGGGACCTCTCCGTCCATGGGACGATGCTCAGTCCACTGAGCCACACTGGCCAGACATATCTCCAGTATTATTTGAAGGTGTTGCTTCTTTATGCACCTTCCTTTCTCCCCCCTTGCTTTTCTTCTTCTCACCCTCTATCTCTCCCTCCTTTCCTTCCTCTCTTCCTTTTTATTATTTTTTTACTTTGTACAATTATGTTTACATCTCCCATGTATACTATCCTTTTGTCCTACTCTCTATTTGGTTTCCTGAACGTTTAATCTTGAATATAAAATCTTCCCTTTAGACTCTTATGTAATTATCCTGAGATTATTCCTATGGAATATTCAAAAGTCCTGTTAACTACACAAGGATTTTCCTTGATGATATTGTTTAGTAGCCGGTCTTAATTTTGTCTTCAAATTCATTAATCATAACTGCTATCACTTCACTTTTCTTGCAGGAATGACTACCTTGGGAATCCATGGTCTTGAACTGGAATAGGAAATACCCTATTCCTGAGAAAGGGATGCAAGTGTGAGGTTTTCGTTCCCAAAGCAGGCCTGCAGGTCTCTAAGAGAACACATAGAGGAGACAGAGTTAAATCATAAAGTGGTCTGTTCTTGAAACATGTTTGTACTTGGAGTTTGCTCACTCTATGTGGTAGATAATAGATCCTTCCTCTGGCTTCCACTAGGTGAACCCATTTTCTTTTTAAAGATTTTAAATATTTCTCCCTCAGGTCAAAAAATTCTCATTGATGCCAATATTTATTGTCCTTCAGTTTTCCAGAGTACATAATTTTAAAGAGGACAATAATTAATATATTTTGCAAGAGCTACAAGGATAAAGGCAATGTGATATTATAAACTTGTCTTAAAGGTGGACCTTTAAAAAAATCATTAAAAAGATTTCAAGTATATCCTCTCATTCTAATATAGCATTACAAAGACTCTTCCCACCTTCAACTTTCTCCAAACACAATACAATTGCTACCTATGTTTTAAAATGTGGTTTAGAGAGAAAGTTTTAGAAGAGATAAGATAAATTACATTGCTTCTGCAAGCTTCACCCTTTGTCCTTTGCAGTGGGGTGTGTGTTCCATTATGCTTATAGAATCTTATGATCTTCTACCCATAAACATTTGTGGTTCCCACTGTGTTAAAAATGAAAAAAAGTCAGTTATAAAAATGTTGTTTTAATTGAAAAAAATTACCTATACATAGCACATGTATAAATAAAATATCCACATTCATGACTTCATTTGGAGATGATTTCAGAGTCTATATTTGAAGCCATTTATATATGTGAGGCCCAAAGTACTGGACCTCTTGTGTCTTTCCCCACAAAAATAGATTCTTTCCTTAAGCACTGAGGATCGGATATATACAATATATCACCTAACAAAGAGGTGAAAACCATTATAGGTATAACATTCTTAATCCTGGGACAGCCGTAATTCCAGAGGTCTGGTGCTTAATTGAATCCCATAATTCATTAGTTATATTGAAACCATTAAAATTCTTTGACATAATTATGAGTAATGCTTTGTATCTTTTATATTTTCATTTTCAAAGTACTCCAAAATTTATTAGACAGGTTATTATTTTATTTTTAGATATTAAGTTGAAAAGAAGTGAGAATACCTAAGAAGGGTATAATTTAGAAACTTATCAAAATCTGGCATGCATCTCTTCTCTTTACTAGGTCTGAAGTAGTTTTCAGGACACCAAGGGACAGAGAACAAATGTTTTTCTACTGTTTATACAAGGCAATAAAGCATAAAATATTACAAAAATATTTTGGTATTATCTGTACTACTTCTCAGCCCTCTGGTGGTAAGCTTTCTATATCAAATGTTGAAGAAATTTTGGAATCCCCAAGATGAAGAAGTAGGTAGGTGTAGATTTGACTGAAACCCATTACCAAGCCTCACGGGCTTGGCAGGCTAATGCTTCAGAGAGGAGGAGGTTATGAAATTTACAGCCATTATGATACCTGTGGCGGAGAGTGCTAATTTTCTTTTTTTCTTTATTTTTAAAATTAAATTTATTTGGGTGACATTGGTTGATAGGTCATTTTTCTTATATTTATTTTCTCTTCTTCGTTTTGGTTATGGATTCTCCTTAGTCAGTTGGCAGTGCAGCTAGACATGACACCGCATTTCTCAAGCTCTTCTTTACTATAAATATAGCCATGTTTGTCCAGTGGGATGTGAGTGTGAGTGGAAATTCCATACCATATTCTTTTTAAAAAAAAACTTATCTTTATTTTCGAATGTATTACAGATGTCGCTTCTTTTCTCCCCCCTTGACCCCATCCTCCTCACTCCCACCCCCTCCTGCTTTTGCAACTCTATTGTCTGTGTCTATTGATTATGCATATATGCATATAAGTTCTTTGGTTTTTCTCTTCCTGCCCCACCTCCCCTCTTCCCTTTGAGGTTCATTAGTCTAACAACCAATTTGTACTTCTTAATCCCTTCACCTTTTTCACCCAACCCCCCTGCCATCTGGCAACCAACTAAATGTTCTCTGTATCTATGAGTCTGTTTCTGTTCTGTTTACTCATTTTGTTTGTAGATTCAGTTGTTGATAGATATGTATTTATTGCCATTTTATTGTTCTTATTTCTTCTTCTTCCTCCCCCTCCCCCTCCCCTCCTCCCCCTTCTCCCCCTCCGCCTCCCCCCTCCCCCCCTCTCCTCCTCCTCCTCCTCCTCCTCCTCCTCCTCCTCCTCCTCCTCCTCCTCCTCCTCCTCCTCCTCCTCCTCCTCCTCCTTCTTCTTCTTCTTCTTCTTCTTCTTCTTCTTCTTCTTCTTCTTCTTCTTCTAGAAGACCTGTCAATATTTCATATAATACTGGTTTGGTGGTGACAAACTCTAGCTTTTTCTTGTCTGGGAAACTCTTTATATGGCCATCTATTCTAAATGTTAGCTTTGCAGGATAGAGTAATCTTGGTTGTAGGTCCTTGCTTTTCATTACTTTAAATATTTCTTGCCACTCCCTTCTGGCCTGCAAAGTTTCTTTTGAGAAATTGGCTCACAGTCTTATGAGACCTCCACTGTAACTAACTAACTGTTTTTCTCTTGCTGCTCTTAATATTCTCTCTCTGTCTTTAACCTTTTGCATTTTGATGATGATGTGTCTTGGTGTGGACCTCTTTGGGTTCATCTTGTTTAGAACTCTCTGTGCTTCCTGGACTTGTATGTCTGTTTCCTTCACCAAGTTAGGGAAGTTTTCTGTCGTCATTTTTTCAAATCGTTTTCAATCTCTTGTCCTCTCTCTTCTCCTTCTGGTACTCCCATGATTCAAATGTTGGTATGCTTGAAGTTGTCCCAGAGGCTCCTCACACTATCCTCATTTTTTTGGATTCTTTTTTCTTTTTGCTGTTCTGATTGGGTGTTTTTTTGCTTTCTTATATTCCAAATCGATGGTTTGCTTCTTGGCTTTACTTACTCTATTATTGATTCTCTGTAAATTATTCTTTATTTCAGTAAGTGCATCCTTCATTTCTGACTGGTCCTTTATTATGCTCTTGAGGACCTAACTTCCTTGACGTTTCCATGCAGTTCCTTGAAATTCTCACTAAGTTTATTGAGCGTCCTTATAAGCAGTGTTTTGAACTTTGCATCTGCTAGATTGCTTACCTCCATTTCATTTAGTTATTTTCCTGGAGTTTTGTTCTGTTTTTTCATTTGGGACATATTTCTTTGTCTCCTCATTTTGGCTGCCTCCCTGTGTTTGTTTCTATGTATTAGGTAGAGCTTCTATGTCTCCTAGGCTTGGTAGGGAAGCCTATTGTAGTAGGTGTCCTGTAGGGTCTAGTGGCACAGCCTCCCTGGTCATCCAGCTGGGACCTCGAGGTGTACCCCTCATGTGGACTTTATACCCTTCTGTTGTAATTTGAATCTTGATTGCAGTCTCGGTGTGGTTTCTTCTTTAATTTCGTAGTTGTAGGATTTCCATTCAGCCTGATTTCAGGTAGTTCTGAATGATGGTTGTTCTGTAGCTTAGCTGTAATTTTGATGTCCCATACCACATTCTTAAAGAAAGCTGCTTTTTCTATACTTTTCTTTACCTATTCCATTGCTTGGAACACAAATGGAGAGTCAGCCATGACCATGCAGGCGAGGGAAACAACTTGCAAGAACCTATAAAAATATAAGTGGAATGAATAATAACAATAAATAAACATGCGTCATTAATAGTTTTGAACGCAGAAGTCTCATTTTAGATGGTGGATAAATATATAGATGATGATGATGATGATGATGATGATGATGATGTTGAATTATCTTGGATCACCTACCAATCACTGGATTGTGATGAGATAGAGACATTTCTATTTTGTTTGAACCATTTTTTCCTTTTATTTCTGCAGCTCAGGAATAATAAAACGAATATAAATATCATTGAAACTTTTAAAAAAACCTCACTTGAGATCCCAAGGAACATATTTCTTCCCATGTACCTCCCTTATTCCAGGAAGCCAGTCTGCTATAAGCCAGATTTGTAGGAAGTCATACTGGTATCTCCAATAATAAGCCAGGAAGCTAAATAATAAATTCCGTAACAATCAGCTCATATTGACCAGAACTTCACTGAAAGCGTCTTTAATTTTTAAACCCGCTTCCAACTTACTGTCAACCAGAGAAAGCCAAAAATGCACTTCTAACCAATCACAGGGAATGCCCCATTTCTAGTTGGCCCACCTACAATTTTCCCATGTCAACAAAACTCCAATAAGGGCATAACTGAAGCCTTCCCTTTTTCTCACTATAAAGCTTTCCAACATCTCAGCCTGCCTGCGAGTTTCTACCAAAACACGAGTGGTGGTGGTTAACTCCCTTGCTATAGCAAGTGCTGAATAAATAGCTGTTGTTTGTTTTCATTTAATTGGTCTTTTAAAAATTTTTTTATTTATGCAAGAGACTTACCAAAGCATGCTCTAAAAACAATTTTACAATCAATCCCATTTCTTTCCCAAGAGAGTGAAAAAATATTAGCCATGTTTATACAAAGCTTCTGAAGAGGGATTTTCCAAGGGTCTCCTAGTGTCATTGAAATAATTCCATGAACTTTAGGCTTCTTCTGAGTCCTGATCCAATCACAGTTCCAACTTCCAGGACTTAAATCAGCAGTGATGAGAGTGAACTCTCTGGAATCACGATGGGGACCTTTGATTTCCTGTTTATGTCCCTAGTGTTGCTGATTAGGGCAACTTTCACTAAAAAATAAGCGTAGATACAACAAAACTATGTCTCTAGACTCATAGACTATGTGTACATAGCACTAAGTCAAGTGGAAATTTGGTACGGTCCTGTTAATTTGATCGATATGGACAGACAATAGGATAATTTATGCCAAAATAGAAAAAGACTTTGGAATTCATATTAGGATTTTTAATTTATATAACTATCTAGTACCAAATCTCTAGTCTACTTTGTGCTGACTGGTCACAGACTTGAAATTTTTGCTAGATTTGATAATATTTCGCACGATGAGATGAACCTCTGATATACTATAATTAAATTGTGTTCCTTTTGATGAAATCTCAATGCTCTTGTAAATTTCACCACTATTATTATTCATCATTTACTGATTGCTATGCAAATCCAAGGACAGAAACTAAGATGGATATACAAAGAGAGTAGGTGTTTTGATTACAATTAGATTGAGATTCACAAAATATTAATTTATAAACTAGGATCTAGCCTCTTCATCTATTTAAATTAAAAATTTTCTGGATTTTAATAGAAAAGTTAATTCTCCTGAAGTCATTCAAATTATACATGGCTTATATTTTCAACAAAATGAAGAAAATATTAGAGTGAGAGGTCTCAAATCTTTAGTGTAAGAAAAATTGCTCAAATTAATTTGGTTCAGTATTGAGTTAAATTAAATAAAAATTATGCAGAAATGAAGGGACAAACAGCATCCTTTGCAAAAGCAGACCTATCAATAGATATGACTGTGGAAAGAAAAATAATTTGTGTTTCTTGTGTATAAAGGAAATGATGATTATAACCTAGGTAAGGAGTATGTCTGTAAGATTCTTTTCATTTTATTGCCTCTCAGGAATTATCACAGGGAATTCTAGAGAAACTTTTATTTACTTTTTTTAGAATGAAGATAAATGGCTAAATCTAATTTAAGTGAAATGTGGCAAGTTATGGTCATTGCTGAAGCTTGTTCTTTTATCCAGATTATTGTTAACTTGTTGAATGCTCTTCCCTGTATTGTTATCAAATGTCATTTCAGGCTGGCTATATAATTTCTATTCTAGGCATTAAGGTCTCAACTACCCACCTCTTTGTTTGTTTGTTTTTTGAGAATTTTAATGAGTTTATTTGAGCTAAACTGACGATAATTGCTGAGAAGTAAAACCTCTATGGATTGAAAAAAATGCTCCAGAGAATGACAGTTTTACAGCTTATTTTACATGTTACCATCATAGGAGGAGATGTTAGGTGGTTACATGAAATTCACTGGTGGTAGATTAGGGAGGTGGGAGAAAGCAAAGTGGGGGGAATCTCTAGAACTAGATAAAAAGTAAAACTGAGAGATACATACTTTCTTTTACATTGGTGGGTACAGGGTAGTTAACACTTATAGCACATAGAGATGGTATTTGGCAACAAGATAACAATGAGGGGTTCTGTGGTCTCCTGCTCTGGTGGGAGATTGTGCCCTGAGAGATCTGGGAAAAGAGGACTACTCTGACATTCCAAAGGTATGTTACCTTAGATGCAAAAAGACAATAGACAGGTTCACTTTCAGCTTCCTTGACAAAGATCAATCTTTACCTTACGTGATCCACCCACCTCTTTGCTCATGGCCCTTTCTCTTTCCCCTTCCCTCATTTTGGTTTGCTTTACTTATATGAAAGTTGTTTTGCTTATCACTGAACACAAAGGCTGAAATGACCGAGTAGCTTTAAGCCCCTGACCTCTTTTCCCTTGGGGTAAACTTATACATGACAGAAGGGCAAGGAGCCTCTGCAGATCCTCTACCTTGTATCAGCAGAAACCATAGCCCCTCAAACACGTCCCTGGAAGCTGTTGGAAAAAAAATACTAATAGTTTTTTTTCCTAGATAATAGAAATACTAGAAAATAAGGTTAGAGTGAAAAAGGATAGTATCTGAAAAATACAAAATAATTACAAGTGTTTTTGCTTTTCACAGATTAAGACTTTATCTTATACAGAGTGCCTATTATGTGTCTCTCATCCTTAAAATATCTGCTTCTATATTTCCCCTCCAACCATTACTTAACACAAAGAATATTTCCCTTACATTGGACCTACTTTATTTGTTATGGCAATTCTACTTTATTTATTATGGCAACTAAAGATTTTTACTACTTAGGATTACTAAGAGTTAACATATATCCTCTTTTAAAATAAATTTGAATAACTCCAGGAATGTTAAGAGAAAGTATCAGTTGTTCTAATCTCCTTATGAATTAGTTACGTGATATAAAATGGTTACACAAGTGTACTTTGTGCCAGCTACTGTTATAAGTCCATTTTATACATGAACTTCTTTAATCCTTGCAGCAAATAAATGAGATTGATGCTATATTGATGCCAATGTATAGATATAGAACCCGAGGCCCAGAGATTTTGGAACCTTGTCCAAGTTCAGATGGCTAGTAAGTTGTGGAGCTTTGATTTCAGCTCAGAGGATATGCTTTTAATTACCACATTACACAACCTCTCTCAATCAGGGTATTTTCCTCCAACATCTAACCAACAGGTTAAAATAAAGTCTGCATTTCTAATTAGAGAAGAAGGAGTTAGGTAATCTTGGAGCATAGACCCTAAGAGGGGAGGAAGCTTGGGGATACAAGTTTGGATCAGGTGATGGTTACCAAGGGGGTCCAAGAAAAGGGGTGCTCATTGGAGGAAATAAGGAGTGGGAGGAAGTAGATGAAAAACTTGCTTAAAAAAAATCTGGATCTTGTATTCATGATATAGAGAATAACTCTTTTTCCCTGCAGCCACTTTTATTTCTTTGCCAGGTCTTTTGTCTTTGTTCTTCCTTCACCTCACGTTTTCCTTTTCCTCGGGACCCAGAGGATGCTCTGTAGCAGATGTGTCTAACTCTAGGCTACCTTCAGCCTAAGCACAAACGTTCTTCCTGGCATTCAGCTCAGCTCACCAAGCTAGAAAACGTCAGCTTGTGTTCAATAATTCTTTGGACAGCCACTTTTTTCTATGTATAAAATTCTCTAAGGGACCTCATGGGAGAAGAGGTGGCTAGTGAGGACAGGATTTGGAGGTTCTTGGGTCCTTCAGCCAAATTGTAATCACCGTCATTAAGTTGAGAAGCTTTGCATTTAGACAGACCTGAGTTCAGCTTTGACTTTTGCATATACTATGTGACTTTGAACTTGACAACTCTGAAGTTTAAGTAGATAAAGAAAAATCCCTATTTTAGAAAGTTGTCCAGATCCTTTAGAAAAAAAATCTTTCATTTCATATTCCTCTTACTTATTTGCATTCTCTTTTCTTTCATCACTCTCTACCTCAAAGATCATTGTTTCTAAGGGTCCAGAAGCATGCCCTTTAGCTGTATCTTTATCTAGATCTTATAAAATAACCTCATAGAACTACTGTGATCAAATGATATAATAAGTACATCTTGTACCTAGTAAATGTTTTATTATGCCATTACATATACACACATGACATTATATACATATATATAGATACACACACATATACACACATACTATAGTATATGTATGTGTAAATGTATATTTAGAGACACATACACACAAAATCAAATGAAAGAAATTGTGTATATAAGTCATAAACATAATTTTGTTACTTAAAATGATTATATTCTATTAAACGTTTGTCAGGTTGTTTTCATTGTTTTGTCTTGAGAAAGAGTGCCATATAAAAATTATTTTTAAACCTTCAAAAATCTTCTCTTGTTGCTTTGAGTAGAAGAAAACAGGCCCTGGGGACATTGGCAGGTGACTTTTTATTGGGGAAATCTCCGGGACACTAGGGGGCAGCAACAGATGCTCAGATAAATGCAAAAGCCAACAGTGTTCAGAAAGGAATGGCGAGTATCCAGAAATGGATCTATCTGGGATTGATTTTAGGCCCACACTACTTATTGCCCAAGGTTTTACAACTGTCTTCCGGAACTTCTGTGAGCAATGGTTGGTATTTAGAGCTCCAACAAACTATTATATTTATGTATAAATTATGATGTGAAAATGTTTTCTTGAATCAAATCTTATTCTTTAAAATTTTTATTTATCAAATTTCATCCTTAAAATAACATTACCAGGTGTAAAGACAGTAAATATCTTCAATTACCTGGTCTTGAGGTAGGGTACATATCTTTTTGGAGACATTCAAATGACCAATTTCCCACCAAAGTTAAAATAAATAAATAAAAGCTGAAAACACTCTCCAGACTCAGGGAGAACCAAGCTTGATATGCAGCCCTGTGTGGTCCAAGGTTTTCAGAACTACCATGACAGCTGACCTTCAAAAATGTCCTCTCTTGCCATGGAGATGGTCATTTGTGTTCCTTACAGGTGGCAAATGGTTCTTGAAGGATTGCTTTCCCATTTGGCCCCTCTCCAAGCTAGTGGAGGGTACCATTGCAACTAAATATTCTTCAGCTCAGGTCCCTAACTTACTAACATTAATTCGTTGCTGTGAAACTGATAGTTCCCTGTCATTTACCTAAGGTCTGATACAGATCCCCAGGTAACCACATACCTGATAACTTGTAAAGGTTTTGTGTGTGTGATAGCCAGATATCAGGTAATATATTTCAACCTCCCCCAGTAGCCAGATGTTAAATGGCCTTATTTAAGATCATTATAGATGGATGGAGGCAAATATTGCATTAATATTTTGTCCTAAGACAACATGATAATGGTGCTAATTAAGAAGTATCTTGGAAGCACTTCTTGGAAATAATTATAGAGATAGATAATATGCATTAAAGTTATTACCAACACTATGAATTATTTTGGCTGACAATAGAACATGATAGGAGTGCAACCTTTGGATAACGGATCTTCAAGTTCATGGCAAATCAGTGTTTGACAAGTTGCCGTCATTAGCAAAATCTACTTGCTTGTCCTTGGTTCTGTAGGAAGGTAAAATTATAGTTACTCCAGGGGAAAGTAATAATGACACGTAGAGCCCATCTACATGGAACAGAGGCAACACCATTTCTTTCTTCCCGAGAGAGAAGCTACTGTACATCCAACACTGCAGCATAAAGTCTAGTGTCAGTACTATTTATATCTAAGCTATTTAACCGGCAACATGAGTGTTTTGAATCCTAAATAAATAAATAAATAAATGATTCTGATAAAAATTTACTATTCTGCATCGACAATCAAAAAAATAAGCAAAGGGTCATAGTTAAAAGTCAGGGGACGGTAGGTCTAACACTGCAGTGATTTAAGGTGTTAGGGGCCTGTCTAGTGGTTCCAGACACTGGGGTAGTTTATTGTGCCGGATAAAAACAACTTTCTAGTCTTTCTAGTAAAACAACTTTATGCTCCAGTAAAGCAACTTTCTACTAAATCAACATTTGCCAAGTCTTCCCTGTTCCTAAGCGTGCTGCATCACCATCAAAGCAGCAGCTGATGTAGGCTCAGGGAAGGAAACAGTTCATTGAATTCTTCAAGGATTCAGGTAATGACCGAATAGAAGATAGAGAAAATAAAAATTAGGGTTTGGGTATAAATCAGCCGAAATTTTAAGTCATACTGGAATGTAAAACTCCCATCTCTATTCCGGGTTTTAACATAGGAAAGCTCTTAGACTCTCCCCAGTGAATGTATTTCTTCCTATTTTAAGGGTGCTGTTGGTAGTATCTTAAAAGACTTAAACAGAGATGTTAAATACAGTCAGATGTGCATGGATGGGGAAATTTCAATCATGCTTCCCCCACCGTCTCCCAAGCATGGAATAACTAAGTGAACTTTGAGACATTGAATTTAGAAATAAACTATTTGTCACACTAAAAGTTCAGTTTTATATTCATCATTAAAGAAGAACTGGCAAAACAAAGCATTTTATTGCATCCTTTTTGGTACCAATTCTGTCCATCATAATTCTCCTGCTAGGTCTTTACTCTAAGTAAGCCGTCAAAGTTTGACAGGGCCCAGTTTCCTGATCTATAAAATGAGAGTGTCTAACAATCTCTGTGTCTTTTAGCTCTAACTTTTATGTGCCCTTCATAGATAATTTTTCTTCACTTACATCTTAAGATATTTCTTCAGTATTTTAGAGAAAATAAAATACATAAATAAAATAATACAATATTAGTTTATAAATAAATAATAAAATATTTTTACAAAATAAATAAATAAATAATAAATACTTTGAAGATATTTCTTGGAAAATTTAGAAAACTTAAGGGTAAGGGATATACATTCAATTTATTTGGATGTGTAACTGATATATTTTTAATGAATAAATCAGTCTACCAATTTATAAGACATGCTGTATTTCCTGTTCTGATATATGATATACAACCATAGATTCTTCTAAGCAGACAAAAAGGAAGAATTAGATTCAAACTAAGGGCATTTCATTCCTCAGGAACAGCATGAAGAAGGAAAAGGTTAAAGCAAGACTGAAATAATTTGAGAAAATTTCTTGAAAACATTATAAGGTATTTTGAGTATTTGAATAGTTGGCTAAAAAACCAAAATGCAAACAGAAATTAAACCTTGGAAAATTATCCTGGGATACAGATTCTATAATTACATGAAGGTCCAATTTAAGAATGCGTTGGCAATTCAGGAATAGTTATAGAAACACATAAATTGTAGAAAGGTTTTAGATTAGGGACAATGGGAGCATAAAATGATAACTCTGCCACAGCTCTGGGGGAGATAAACTGGGCATGATGTATTAACAACTGTTTCTGCTTATGATTTTTATGAAGAAGGCAACCCTATTAGAAAGAATGTAGTCTGCTCCTCTAGGAAGTCACACCTTACTAGTGTAGTTAAATCAAAGGCTCTTCAATTGTGGTTTATGGATACTCTAACTGATCATCAATAGGTAAGGAAAATCCATACGAATCCCCTGAAACTATATGCAAATATACATATGCATTTTTTTATGAAGAAAAAAAATCAATAGTTTCAATAAGTGGATAAAGATATTTGTGATCCTTCAAAGTTGAAGAAACTGCTCCAAATGATGATTTGGAAAATTCTGATCTTTAGATTCTAAGAATGACCTTTTTATTTAAATGTCCCCCAAATATTGGTAAGTGGAAGAAATGTCAGAACGTTTTAAATCACAAACTTAAAGAAATTTAGCCTGCCCCAAGGATGTAAGAAGATAGCAAGAGAAAGGCCAGACCGGGAATCAGTACTCAAAGACACCATTCAAGACAGATTGGTGCAGAGGGGTGAACATAACGAAGCAATACAATCCTTTCCTGGACTAGTAGGCAGAGTTCGGGGACTCAGGTTTGACTTCATGAGGGTCTTTCAGCTACTCATTTCAGCCATGTCTGCTTCCTTATCTGTGAAATGGGGACACTGCTGTATTATTATATTAGTCTGACTTCACGACCATGAGAAATTCCACGAGTAGATTTTTCAGATAACTGGGTCATACGTCTTTCAGCCCTAAATGATATATATTTTAGCTCTTGTGATGAAATGGTTTCTAGATATTTTATCTTGTAAAGTAAACTAAATAACAATGAGAACAATAGCTAATATTTACTAGATGCTTACACACACAAGTCCCAGATGCTTTTCTAAGCACTTTATGTATTTTATATCACTTAACCCTAACAATAACCCCATAAGATAGGTCCTATTATTATCCTACATATGAAAAAATTGAGGCATAGTGATAAAAAAACTTACCTAAGGCTATATAATCAGGGAAATATTGGATCTGAAATTAAAACTCAGGACCTAGCTCCAGAGCTGAGCTCTCAATCACAACGCCGAAATGAATGCCAACTCATTTCTCTGTGACCCCCTGAGGCTTTCATGATCTCAGTACTATGGAGGAGTATGGCATTATTTATGACAAAATTAAATAGCTCAGATTGCTGTATAGTTTGAGTTATTCTTCTTCTTTATAGTGTTTCAGCATCCTCCTTGGTGTCTGATTCATCTGTAATATCTCATTCCTGGCACTTCGACTTACTTTAGCTGTGCCACCCTTCACTTACTTGCACTGTTCTCATTAGCATCTTTTGGAAGCTGGCAAATAGGACAGCCATGACTATTAGATTTGTAATTAAAGTTTAAGCAAAAAGGCTCTAAGTGAGCATCTGAGGTCACCTCTGTGAGAAAGGTGCCTCATAGACCCTTTTAAACAGACAAAGACTGCCTGGCCGGTGTGGCTCAGTGGTTGAGCGTTGACCCATGCACCAAGAGGTTGCCAGTTTGATTCCTGGTCAGGGCACAGGAAAGGGTAAGCATAATTTGCATGTGGGTGGGACATAATTTGTTGTGGCCAGAGGGCAAATGGTGGCATATTTTATTTTTCAAAGATGGCTGCAATAATACTTCCTGTCCCAAAACGTTTTCTACAAACTTGCCACTTCCCAGTGAAGACATGGAGTCTGTCTTTGAATTGGGCAAGCTTGTGACTCACCTGTAACCAACATAATGTGGCAGAAATGAGGCTACATGATTTCCATGGCAAGGTCATAGAAGGCTAGGGTCCTAGTTCACAAAAATACTTTCTCTTGAAGACTTTGGCTACCACTTACACAACCTAATTGTTTTAAGACATTTGCTGTGAGGCAGCCTAAATTAACCCATGCTGGAGACCACATGGAAAGGCCCTGAGACTCCACAAAGAGAGAAAAGGGTCTGACCAGCCCTCAGCTCTTCTACCCCTTGTTGTTTTGGCAACTGTATGAGAGATCACAAGTCAGGACCTCTCAGGTGAACCCTTCCTCAATTCCAGAGCACAGACACTGTGAGAGATAACAATTGTTTTTTTTTTTTTTAAGCAACTAAGTTTTGGGGTGATTTATTATGCAGCAATAGACAACTGGAAATAGCCTTTGGGGAAACTTAAACCTAGAGAAATACAAGTAGCAATATATAATAAAGAATGAGAAGTAGAGCTGCTAATCGAGTTATGCATAGACATGGTGTACCAGTTGATTAATTGGATATTAGTTATGATTATTCAGTTTCTTTGCCATGCCAGCCATCAAATATTTTCAATATAATTATGTATAATTATGTTTATGGCTGTATTGTTTATAGTGGTAACCCCTTCCCCCAATATTCCTGCCACACACACACACACACACACACACACACACACACAGTGGAATATATATGAAAAAGTGAATATCAATGAAAATAGTTGAAAATATTGGTTTTATTCTTACTATAATATGTGAAATTACTCTTTAAAAGAATGAATTAGACTTATATATTCTGTTCTTGAGGGATAGCCAAGATCTCTAACTAAGTAACAAAATCAAGTTATAAGTAAAAATATGGAACATGTTTTATAAAAAATGTTTGTATTCTGTTTGAGCATGGAGAAGTTTGGGAGGATATATAATATACTACTAACATGGCTAATCCCAGGAGGTGGGATTCACAGGAGGATAAAAAAAGGTTATTATCTTTATATATATATGGTTGCATTATTTTACATGTTTCAGCAAGCATGGATACTTTTTTTTCTTTAAATATGTTTTTATTGATTTTTTAGAGAGAGAGACAGAGATAGAAACATTGATATGAGAGAGAAACATCGATTGGCTGCCTCCTGCATGCCCCCTACTGGAGATGGAGCCCTCAACCCCGGCATGTGCCCTGACCAGGAGTCGAACCAGCAACCTCTTGGTGCATGGGTCAACGATCAACCACTGAGCCATACCGGCCGGGTACATGTATACTTTTGTAATAAATATCTAATAAAGTGACATTGGAAGGTGAAAAGTAATAAATTTAAGTTGGTTATGCCTGGTGAGAATTAGGGAGACTAGGGAAAAATTATTTTTTCTTTAAATGTTTTTATATTTTTTTCAGGTTTTACAACAAACATCGATATTTTTATTATTAAATGTATTCTTATAAAAACTTAAATAAAGAAATTTAAAATGTTTTTTTCTTGTTAAAAATCATTAACCTGTGTTAAACCGTAGACTGGTAAATGGTAAGTGACTGGTTACTGTTCTAAATGCATAATGAAAAGTTGTTTTCTGATAGAAAGAAGCCACAATATAAAATTATCATACAGAAATAAAGAGGAAAAGAAAGATGAGAAAAATACCCTAATGACTATGAAAATTAATAAACAGTGTTCAGAAAGAAGTCTCTAGCAGTCTGCATAAATAGTAAATACACTTTTAGGAGATTTTTTTTTTCTTTCTGAAAGGCCCTAAGAACTTGAAAATAAGATATTTTCTTGTTCAGAGCAGGTATATAGCAGGGCACAGAATTTCAGTGCAAATCAGTCTGTATAGAGCTAAGGGTGTATCAAGCTTCTATGAAGAAAGAGGTAAAACTTAGTCATGTTGCTTGTATACTGATATACATGTACTCTAATAACATTCAGGATTATGATGAAAAGCCAAGTCAGGAAGACGTATACTGGAGAGTAGCAGTGGGTCTCAACCTTCCTAATGCTGCAACCCTTTAATACAGTTCCTCATGTTGTGGTGACTCCCCACCATAAAATTATTTTTGTTGCAACTTCATAACTGTAATTTTGCTACTGTTATATCTTAGGTGACCCCTGTGAAAGGGTCAGTCAACCCCCAAAGGGGTCGCGACCCACAGGTTGAGAACTGCTGGTAGTGGATAGAACAACACCCTAAGCTCAGGTTAACTGCTATAATGACACAATTCTAAAATTCCAGTGGCTTAACGCAATACAGGTTTATTCTGTGCTCATGTCACAGTCCAGTGTTGATTGGTGGACGGACTCTGCTTCAAACAGCTCTTTTGGAGCGGAGATTTTTTCTGTCTAATGGTACTGCTACCTTCAATATCTTAGCTCACTACAGAATGCAGAGTAAGAGTGGATCTTTGGATGTAAAAGCTTTTTATAGGCCAGGTTTGGAAGCAGAATGCATCACTGTTGCCCACATTCTATTTTCCCAGAATTTAGGTTCATGACACCAGTCTATCAGCACAGAGGCCAGGGAATGCAATTTAGCTGTGTGGCCATGAGAAGAGGAAAAATGGCGAGTTGGTGAGCACTGGCAGGCTCTGCTGCAGAAGGTCTCTTGAGGTAGTCTTCCTGACGTCACCATACAGCATGGTCAGGACCTACAGAGAATGTAAGTGCACAGATTTAATCCTCCAAAGTAAATGAACTCCATGTTCATTTAAAAATGCATGACTTGGCCCTGCCAGTGTGGCTCAGTGGTTGAGCATCAGCCCATGCACCAAGAGGTCGCCTGTTCGACTCCCGGTCAGGGCACATGCCCAGGTTGTGGGCCAAACCCCCAGTGGGGGGTATGCAGGAGGCAGCCAATCGATGTTCTCTCTCATCAGTGTTTCTGTCTCTCCCTCTCCTTTCCTCTTTCTCTAAAATCAATAAAGAAAAAAAAATTAAAAATGCATGACTTGTAGGAAGGAAAAAGACATGCCATGACAGGATAGTTGGGAACCTCATGAACCAAAAATGTAAATTCAAGTTGATTATAGAAGCCCTCCAAATGTGACATGTATTCCAACTTCAGGAACCATTGGCAGTACCATGAAAACATGTTTTCTTGTTTGCTCTATCCTCTCACTGGGGTACTCCTTTCTTTTTGGTTTCTTTATCCGGCTTTCTTTTCTTACCTTTTTAAGACTCAGCTCAAGGGTTATCTCCTTCAGACATTTAACTAACTCAGTCTGGGTGGAGTGATCTTTCTCAACACAGTGGGCATTTTTCTCCCTCTCTCACTGCACATTGTACAACTGCGCTTTATCTCTGTGTCTCCACTATTCGAGTCCGAGCACAATAACAGCAGGGTTGTATATTTCATCTCTGTATTCTTAGTGCCTGAAACATGGTACACAGGTAATTAGTATTTGCCATATTGATTAATAAATGCATAATTCATGACTTAGTTATATATGTGTATGTGTACATACATGTATATATATAATTTATTCACACTTCAAATGCAGTAATTAATAAATAGTTTTGCACTTTTTGGTGATTGGATATTTGGGAATCAGATATTCTAAATTAAAAAGTAGATTAGCTTCTTCAACAACTGTACATATTTGTGATATATGTCCACAGGAAGGGAAGAGTGAGAAGGCTGGAGATGAAGTAGTAGGAAGGAAGAAAACTGTAAAAGAGGGCGAAAGATAGAAAGTGGAAAGAGATATGGGTTTGTTTATGTGCTTTTTTGGTGCAAAAATATTTTTATATAAACTTCTGATTTTTTTCTATGCTACACTAGGTGGGTATATTCTGGGAAAATGGCTAAAAGTGTGTTCTTCTTGGTATTATAGAAAGACATTATTATTGGCTGCCTGCAAAATTTTATGTGAATTGAGATTTAGCTACATCAGACTTTGATTAGTTTGTTGTACAAATGGAATCAGATGGCTTTACTTGGAATGACTCATCAGTCCTTTATCCTTATTTGTTAATGTTCTCCAAATTTAATAGTGGTGTTGTGTCATCTATCATATGGCCATTATCAGACAGACTTAGAAGAGGACATTTAATGATGTGTTCTGGATACACAGACAACTATATTTTGCAATTTGGGTGCTAAAGGGGTTTTCTAATTATCTTGGATGGTTTGTGACTCATTATAGCTCTGTACAAGGACAGGAAGAAGAATCAGTTCCAAGAACCTATTTAAATTGCCTTCACACTCCAAAGTGTACCAGTTATAGAAGAAGGCTACAACTTCAAACGAAGTGCCCTGTTTCTCCTTCAAGGCATAGCCAACTTCACCCAAACTCCCACTACCCCCGCCCCACACACACACAAGTTGTTTTCCCCAGCTCCCAACTTTGAACTCCATTAGTGCTTATTAGCTATTGAACTCCATTCATATTGTTACCTTTCCGTTCTGGATTGTTGTGTATCTCTCTAGATAAAAGATAACCCTCTCTGGTGAATCCGTTAACTCTTTGTGGGCAGGGACAACTATTATTATTTTACTTTTAGAATTTAAAAGATTGTTGGAAATTGAGGTGGCTCATTCCGATTTCAAGTTTTTCAGGGGACTTTAAATGTGAGACGCTTTTGTGTCTTTTTACATGTTTCTCATAATCAACACAGCATTCCAAGTAAGTTTCCATGCTGGGCTCATTATTTTAAAAAAATCAACTAGTCTGAGTATTTTAAGGCTTCACAATTACTTCTATTTATTTAAGTATCATTGTACCCTTAGTACTATCCAAATTTCATAAAGCTAAGAGCTTTATGTACATTGTCTTGGATATGACTTTATCTGAGCCTATGTTGCTCAAACTGAGGTACCAATATTTCCTGGGAGAACTTGAATTTAAAAACCACAAAATAAATATAGGATAAATGTAAAACAATAGAAGCCAACTAACTGAAGAGAAATAAATCTTTAAAAAAATTTTTTTATCCTCACCCGAGGACATTTTTCCATTTTTTGTTCAGATAGAGTGGGAGGGAGAGAGAGGAAGAGAGAAGGAGAGAGAAACATCGGTGGACAAACCGCAACCGAGGCACATGCCCTTAGCGGGAACCGAACCCAGGTCTCTCTGGACTGCAGGCCAACACTCTAACCGCTGAGCCAAACCAGCCAGGGCGAGAAATAAATCTTAAATTCATGTAAAAACTTGTATAAAAATGTTTAGAACAAATTTTTATTCAAAATCACCAAAACTGCTAACAACACAACTGATCATAAATAAGCAAACTGTGGTACAGCCACACAATAGAATGCTATCAGCAATAAAAGGAAAAAACTATTGATTCATGCAGCAATATGGAAAAAACTCAAATGCCTTGTGTTAAATGAAATAATCCAGATTCAAAAGACTTATATGCCCAAGTACATGTCATTTTAAAATAACTTTATTTTTTTTTATTCTCATCCGAGGACATTTTTGCATTTATCTTCAGATAGAGCGGGAGGGAGACAGGGAGGAAGAGAGAGAGAGAAACAGCGATGTGAGAGAGACACATCGACTGGTTGCCACCCACACAACCCCACTGGGGCCAGGGACAAACTTGGCGGGAACTGAACCCGGATCTCTCTGGTCCATGGGTTGATGCTCTAACCGCTGAGCCAAACCAGCCAGGGCAGTACATGACATTTTTAAAAAGGCAAATTATAAGAACAAAGAATGGACCAGTGGGTTCCAGGAGCTGAGGTGGAGAAAGTATTGATCACAAAGGGGCACTTTTGAGGGTGACGGACCTGTCTTGTATGTTGATTGTGGTGTGATTATGTGACTGTACACATTTAGCAATACTCATAGAACCTACACCAAGAAGTGTGAATTTTACTGTATATTAAGTAAAAATACGTTTTTTAAATGCCAAGAAGCCAGTGCTGGAAGAATGTTATGAAATTTGTACTTTTGGTATAGTAATTTGTTACATTTTTCTAAAGTAATTTAGCTATATATTTCCAAAGCCATAAAATTGTTCATAGCATTTCATCCAATAACCCCACACTGAAGAATCATATAAAATATGGGAAACTTATATACATATAAATGTTTGTTTCCTTTTTTAATAGGTGAAAATGCTGCCTAATTGGCTTTTATTTGCATTCTATGTTTGCTAACAAATTAAAAAAATTTTCACATATTTAGTAACAGTTTTGTGGGAAAGAATAAGATTAATATACTTCAGTGGTTGAGGAGTAGCAGACCTTCTGTTCTTCTCTTTTAATAAATACACAAAGCCATCCATTTCTGTGAAATGATTAGAAATAGCTTGGGACTTAGTAAAATTTGTACTGTTGTTGCTGTAGATAAACACATTGAAATAAAAAAAATATGGTTGCTAGGCAGGTTATTTAGTGGGATTTTGGCTTAAGAGTCTTTTAGTATATTTCATAGTTGGAAGTTTGTCCTAAACTTTTTGTTCCTTTAATCTAGTCTGGATATTTGAATATGAGAATACGAGAAACTAGAATCCCAAGTTTTGTGCATTCTTTTTCCTTGAGAGCTTAAATTTTTGAACTCTACCCAAACTTTTCATTCTTCTTAAAATATTCATTTAATTTTGGCAATGTGTGCCTTTTAGTTCATGAAGCTTTAAAATTCTCCATTAGATACTGCAAAACAATATTTTGGAGAATTAAAAATAAATGAATTAAACCACAAAATGTTTTCTAAAAAATGGCCACATATTTTAAAAAAAATCAATTGAGTAGTGCTGCTAAAAATGAGCTAGGATGAGGTGAGAAGGTAAATATTCATGGCGGGGAAGATCATCTAGAACAACAACAAAAGAGGTAAATACAGCGGCTCCTCATTTACTAATTCAGTTACCAAACGTTTCTTACGTATCTCCTATGTACAGGCAATGTTCTATGCACAGTGATTTAGCTGAGGACGAAGTAGGCAGCAGTCCTTTCTCTAATTCTAACTTATTCAGAAATTGGAACAGATAGATTTTAGTTCATCCTAAGGTGTTTGCTAAGTACATACAGTCTTAAGTAAAGTTAATGATTTGGATAAAACATTAAGATGTGAATTTTACTACATTTTTCTAATTAATCACTTCCATTTCCTGAGAAGATTTTTCCCATCTTTAAAACTTTCCCTTTCCCTTTTAATTCTTAGTAGGCGACCTTGCTTCTGATTTCATTGAGAAAATAGAAGCAATTCAAAGAAAATTTTCTTATTTTACCACCAAATCCACTAATCTGTATGCTTCTGAGCTCATATTTACTGAGTTCCTTTCTATTGTTCTTCAGCAGCAGTCAATCTGAAGGTCAGTGTGCCTACCTGAGGTGAATCCGTGCCCTTGAGCACTAGACCCAATCCTCTCTGCCTATTCATGGAGTTTATTTCTATAAGTATCCACTGCTATTCCTACATCATCAAATTTCCCCATCACCATAAAAACATGATATAACATCTCCAATTCTCAAATAAAAAAGATGCCATGACACCTCTTAGTTATGATCTCTTCATTTCTCCTTTTATAGAAAACTTCCTGAAGTAGGTGTTAATAGAGGCTATCTCTCTTGCCTTCTTTGCCTCCCAATTGCTAGTGTAATCATTTCAACCAAGCTTTCATTTCCATCATTCCCTTCAAACAACTCTCAATAAGGTTACCAAAGACCTCCATGTTGCTGAAGTCAATGTCAATATTCAGACCTCATTTCAGGAGCATATAATACACTTTTTCACTTTCTCCTTCCTAAACACTGCCTCCTCTTCCCAGCCTTTATAAAACTTGGTTTTGGAGATATCGCACATGAATTCCCTCAGGGATTACTATCACTCATCCTCCTCTGCTCCATAATCTTCCTTTCCTAGACTTTAAATCTTGGAGAACCCAGGACTCAGTCAGGTCTCTTCCTTTCTCTACTTATTCTCACACTTTAAATAACCTTATCTCAAGACTTTAAAACCATTTACATACTAATTATATATAATTATATTCAAATTATGTCTCTAGCCCAGAATTTTCCTTGAACTACTTCTAATGTATAATAAGATGTCTCACAGGTATATCAAATATAGTGTCTAAAAAAGAAATTTCTAATTTCTCAACCTCCTCCAATTCTACTCCTCCTGTAGTATTCCCCATCGTAGTAAATGGCATTTCATTCACTGAGTTGCTCAAAATTCTTGGAATCATCTCTCACTCTTTTTCTGATGCCCCAGATTCAATTAGAAAATGATGTCCCAAAACTGACCATTTCTCACCTGTTAAAGTCCAAGCTACCACCATTTCTTGACTGAACACTTGCCTTCTGACTGGTATCCCTGCTTCTAACACCAGATTGTGTCACTCCCTGGTTCTAATTATCCAATGTCTCCCCATAACATCTAAACTAAAATCTAAGGACCATAACCTACAACTACCTGGATGATCTGCCTCCTGAGGTCGGATAGGTAGTCAGGAGACAGATCAATTTCATCTAGGTAATGGCTACTAATAGTTAACAAATATTAGGTATTTTGCCAGGATAAATAAGGTATGTCTGATAACTTCAAAACCTGGAATCTACAAATAACATGTTTTATTTGATAGTCAGTCTTAATAAGAAATTCTGAAAAATATCGTAAAGATTAGCAAAAAAGCAAGAGCCAGTTGTCACAGAAAAAGTTTAAGTTTTTAAGCCAGGTAAATGTAGGTCCAAATTCTATTTTTTTTTAATTAGCTGTATAAATAACCTCTCTGGACTTCACATTCCTCATTGATAAAATGGCGAGGATAGTAACTAGTTTATGTGATTGGATAAAGTAAGGAAGATTAAACACTACTGCTCAGTAGAGATCAGGAAAGCTGGTACTTTGAGTAGTAAAAACGGCAAGGACTGGAAAGGAGGTTTTCCCTGATACAAATCTATTGGGTAGACTAACGAGATCACTGTCATTAATTCTTCATTTTGGTGTGCTGAGTTGCCCACTGCCTCTGTGACATGAAGAAGTGATGTGGCTTTTCCACGGGAGGCCTACCTGTCGCTCCGCCATGTGTCTAGTGATCCCTGAGATGTTCCAGCACATTTTTCGAGTAGCAACATCCATATCAATGGGCAGTGGAAAACAGCCTTTGCTATCACTGCAGTTAAGGGTGTGGGGCAAAGATATGCTCATGTGGTGTTGAGGAAAGCAGACATCGACCTCACCCAGAGGGCAGGAGAGCTCACAGAGGATGAGGGGGAACGTGTGATCACTCCAGAATCCGTGCCAGTACAAGATTCCAGGCTGGTTCTTGAACAGACAGAAGGATGTGAAGGATGAAAAATACGGCCAGGTTCTGGCCAATGGTCTGGTCAACAAGCTTTATGAAGACTTGGAGCGACTGAAGAAAATTCGGGTCCACAGAGGGCTATGCACACCAAGACCATGGGGTCACACTGTGGGTGTGCTCCAGAAGAAATAAATCTATAGGCCTTGTCTGTTAGTAAACAGTTTATACACTGATAGAAAAATAAAGTGATGTGAAAGAAGAAAGTTGAGCCAAATACATGCTTCAAGTTGGAACAAAGAAAGCCCCGAAGGGCTGTTACTCAGGATAAAGGTAGTCTGATAGCTTTTTGGCTTTTGTTTATACTTCTCTATCCCATATACAAACCAAGTTAATGTACATAGGGAAAAATGAGTTTTGCCTTCAAGCAATGTGTTAACAATGGCAGGAAGAGTTACAAATCATACATTTTTAATGCTGGGACTGCTATGAAATATATCTCTTGGATATGGTATACGTGTACAATATACAATATGAACAACTATTCATGGAACCTTTGTCTTGCTACACAGTTGTCGATAGATTTGGGAACTGAATAACTTTCTTTTGTGGAAGAAGCAAGGTAACTGACATTAAGTAGGGGATATTAATTAGACCATCCCAAACCCCACCCCTACCTACCTACAGACTTTATTTTTACATCAGCCTCTTCTCGTGCCCAAAATGCCCAAAACACACCGTTATATCACAAAGGAATTGCTTTAACTTCAAATATTTAGGAATGATCCTAATAACACCCGGTTGATGTCTGAGGATCATTGCCACTTTTCTGGCTTCATACCTTCCCATTCAATGAAAACTAGCAGTTCTTGCAGTTTTTCTGAGTAGAACTGGATTGCCAGAGATCCCATGTGGGACTCATAATCTAGTCTTGTTTGCTACCTCACATTAGCCAAGTTTTTCATTTCCTGCACTAGGTCTCTGTGATATCTTCTGCTTTTAATTGTTCCAGGAAAGACAGCTCTAACATGGCATGCTAAAAATAAACCCTGTTTTTGGTTGCTGCCAATGTCTATTTTTATAACACTCATCTTCTTTCTGCTGTGGTCATTCCTGCCCTTGCTCACCTTTGCACAAGTTGCTGGGTCCAGCAGGTTGCAATCTTGTACCAGATCAGATCATTGAGTATTTCACTCTTTTTTTACTATAGCTGTTTACCTTAGGGTACAGGTGAGTACTGGGTGGTTTGATCTACTAAGCTCTGCGTGCTTGAGATGGTGATATCTAAGTCATTCCTTTCCTCCCATCTTGCTACTTCTCTCTGAATCTAATTAGTGTGCCTTGACTATCTTTTTTTTTAGAATAAATTCTTCCCCTGGAGACTTCTTGGCATCTTCTGTAAATAGGTATCTGGTATCCTGTTTTAATTTCTGTCCATCCTTAGGGACAGGAGCTGATTAGCCTCAGGCTTTCTCTGCCAGACCTGAGTATATGCGAGAGGTTTTGGGATCTGAGAGGCTTTGGGGTCCCATTACCATGGACTCAACAGCCCAGGAGTTGTATGGCTAAGTGCATGTGAGAACCCAATTCTCAGAGTTGGGTTGATGCTCAAGTCTCACCTCTGGGTGCCGTCTTCCAGCTGCCTCCTCTGTGCAGCTCAACCCTGCTACCATCTTGAGGCCATTGCTCTCTGAGTTCATAGAACGAAGGAACTGGAGGCAAGTAGGCAGAGCGCATTTGCTGAAGAGGTCAGGGCTGGGCTTCTGTGGTGTCCACCTGCCAACTCCAACACCTCTGGAAAATCTCCATTCTGAACATGATTTTTGAAAGCAGTTTATGAAATTAAAGGTTTAATGACATAGAAAAAAATGTTTTTGTTCCTCAAATACCAAATGTGCTATTTCATACTCAAGGACTTTGCATTTGCTCTTTTATTTCCTTCAGGTCCCTGTTCAAATATTGGCTTCTCAGGGAAATCTTCCCTGACCACCTTATCTAAAGGAGCACCCCTGACTCTCCAGCCTCTCTTACTTGGCAGAGTGGATATATGTCATTCATGATTTACCCCACTATTTTTCACAGTGTCTCCTCATTTTAATAGTTTCTCATATTGTGAATACAATACAGACTCCAATTTTTCTAATGTGGAATTAAAAAAATCTAGCCCTGGCTGGTGTGGCTTGAGTAATGGCCCATGCACCAAAGGGTTGCGGGTTCGATTCCCATTCAAAGGCACATACCTGGGTTGCAGGTTTGATCCCTGGCCCCGGTCAGAGTTGTGTGGGAGGCAACCACTCGATGTGTCTCTCTCACATCGATGTTTCTCTCTCTCTCTCTGTCTCTCCCCAACCCTTCCTTCCACTCTCTCTAAAAAATCAATGGAAAAATATCCTCAGGTAAGGATTAACAAACAAACAAACAAACAAAATCTAGAATCTCCAGTCTCTTTTTTTTGTTTTGTTAATCCTCACCTGAGGATATTTTTTCAGAGAGTGTAAGGGAGGGAGGGAGAGAGAGAAACATCTATGTGAGAAAGACACATGAATTGGTTACCTCCTACAAGACCCTGACTGGGGCCGGGGTTGAACCTGCAGCCCAGGTATGTGCTCTGGACCAGGAATCGAACCCATGACCCTTTGGTCCACAGGCCGACACTCTATCTGCTGAGCCAAAGACCAGGGCTCTCTAGCCTCTCTTGACAATGAAGTGCAGATACCAGCAATTAGGTGGAAGGTTGTGACCTGGAAGGCAGCTACATGGCACATAAGGCTGAACATGGGCAATCACTGTGTTAATGTGTCAGCAGAAACCAGGAACTCCTGGGGTGGCAGGAGCAAAAGCAGCCTTCCTGACCATGGCAAAGGCAGCATGGTGCAAAGTTCAGTAACAGTAATAGCAACAAAGCAGCTTCCAACGAGGTCAGTTTTTTGATATAGGGGGTTGTTTTGTGAGCTTTCTATTAGCCCTTAAATTCCTTCTTGCTGAGATAACTAGTGGATTCGATTGCCTGCATGTAAGACTCTGACTGCATGCATTTATTTTTTTTTTCTCTTGGCATTCCACATATTATTTACTTGATTGTCTACTAGGATGTATCTCCAGTGTCTACAACAGTGCCTGGTCCATAGCAGGTGTTCAGAAAATATTGAATGATTAGAAAAAAATGGGCCAAACATACAGGATCTCTTTTGGTCTTTAGATATTTTCATCATTGGTATTAATGATCTCTTATTGCATAATTACCCCAAATCTTAAAGGCTTAAAACAGCAAGTATTTATTATCTCATAAAGATGAGAAGTCTAACATGGCCACTTCCATCATGACTATTCATTGAACCACTAAGTACTGCCCATACCTAAGGGGAGGGGAATTAGGCTCCACTTGTTGAAGAGAAGAGTGTCAAATAATTTTTGGACACCTTTTAAAATCACCACACCACTAAGGCATGGACTAATAAAAAAAAAAAGCTGTAGGCCTATTTCTCATCTCTTTCATGTACTGCCATCGTCTCCTTTTCCTTAGTAATTATGCCCTAATATTATTTGGAAAAGCAATATGCCCATCTAAAATACCATATTTTGCCTCTTTGAGGTTTGATTTGGTCATGTGATCAAGTTCTGGGAGGCTGCTGACTCAGCAAATGTTTACTCTTTTTCACAGTTCTGCACTCTCATCTTTCCTGCTCTTTGGAATGTGATGGTGGGCTCTCTATTAGATATCCTGGACTGTGAGCAATCTTTTTTTAAAAATTGAATTTACTGGGGTGACATTGGTTAATAACATTATGTAGGTTTCAAGTGTACAATTCTGTAATACATCATCTGTATATTGTACTGTGTGTTCACCACCCCAAATCAATCCTCCTTCCATCACCATTTATCCCCCATACCCTCTTCTACCTCTCCCCACCCCCATTTCCCCCTGGAAATGACCATACTGTTGTCTGTCTATGAGGTTTTTTTGTTGTGTTGGTTTTGTTTGTGCTTAATCCCTTCACCTTTTTCACCCAGCCCACCTACCTCCTCCCCTCTGACAGCTATGAGTCTATTTCCCATGAGCAATCTTAAGAATGAAATATATAAAGCACAAAAATAGAAAGTTGATGGTTGTGGAATCAGCAAGCAGCCCTGGACTGGCTTCTTCTTCTGTCTTGCTTAAATCAATATTACTTTCAGTTTCCTGTTATTTATAGTCAGACTAATTCTGATACCTGTATCCTTGGGCAAGTAATTCAACCTGTCTTTTGTTTACTCTTTCTTGGGAACTTGTCTGTCTTTCCCCACAGTAATTAACTGGCAGACTTTAAACTAAGAGGCTTCAATCCCAGTCCAGGTCTGCTCCCCCCATCACATAGGTTCTGTGGATGAGGAGGGAAGTTCTTTGCTAGTTATCTTGGAAAAGCCAGAAATTACTGAAATTTTCTTTCCGTTCTCTAGATACCAGGGGCTTTATATCATAACACACTTGAGAAAGTCTCACTAATGCTTAGCTAATTTTATTTCTAAGTTAGATGACTGTCTCCCAGCAGGAGAGATATTGCTTATTTCATTTCCATTTGCTCTCTGTCTGCTGAGCTCAACCTCCTCTTCTTCACTCTGTAGCTCACTGAGACTTTCTGAACTCCCTTACACTCAAGCTTGTCTCTTAGAGTCCTTTCAGAACTCTAGAAAACTCCCTATAATGCCAATAGTATATTGTCAAAACATTTCCTTTTTTAATGTGCCAGATACCTTCAGTCAGTATTTCTAACCCTTGTGGTTCTCTGGAACAGTAGCAGTATTATTATCCCCATTTAAAAAGAGGAAATCAAGGCCTGGAAACTTACCCAGGGTTATAGAGTTTAAGAGTGGCTGAACTTGGATCCAAACCAGGTTCAGAATGACCCCAGAGCTAGCGTTCTTTCCACTTTGCCTGGTTTTTAACTTCACTGAAATCTTGCTGAACACATTTCGTTGTAGTACAAAAAGTATAAATATGGAATGAAAATTACAATTTAATTGCCAAGTTGGCTGACTTCAACAAGCACAGGCTTGGGAATCCATCTGTCTACAACATTTTTTCTTGATTTAATTTATTGAAACCAGATCAGCAAATTCATGCAAGAGTGGCCATCAGCCAGGATGTGGGAATCACTTTTTGAAATGGAATCTTATGATAAAATTATGTTTATTAAAACAGGATTCTCCCAGAGGGTCGTATTTCAGTGAAAAAACTCAGTGATACACCTTTAGACCTTGCCCACCTCTCTGCTCACCTTCTCGTCAGGTCATTTCAGATGGGCAGCAGCATCCCTGCAAACCACTGGGTGCAAAGGGCAGTGAAGACCGAGAGGGGCAGGAAGGAGGGGCATGGAAGACAGAGAGAGCTGGTAGGAACATTAACATGTGTTTCCACCTAGCACAGTACGTTTATTTTTCCCCACTGAGTTAATATTTGCTTTAACCTTCATATACCCTGATTGGCTAGGTTTTATTAATCACATTTTATAAGTGGGGGAACTGATGGCCAGAGAGCTTAAGGTCCACAAAGTCATAGATACAGAACACCATCAAGTTAAAATTTGAATTTGGAGTTGTCTGATTCCAAAACTGATGTCCTTTGTAGTATATCATGTTACCACATCATCAGCACTAATATTTAATAGTACCATATGTTGTTATCTTTCTTTCTATTTTGCATGTGTTCTCTTATTTACTCTCATAATAATAATACTAATATAGTTGTCATGGTTAATTTTATGTCAACTTGACTAGACCACAATACCCAGGTATGTGGTCAAATATGATTCTGGATGTTTCTATGAAGGTATTTTATAAATGGCATTAGCACTTAAATCAGTACACTTTGAGTAAAGCAGATTAGCCTTCATAACAGGGGTGGGCCTAATCCAATCAGTTGAAGACCTTAATAGAAAAAAGACTCATCTCCCAAGGGAAAAGGGGAGTTCTCCCAGCAGACTGCCTTTGGACTTGAACTGTAACTCTTCCCTGGAACACCAGTCTCCCCACCTACCCTATAGATATTGGACTTGCCACACCACCACAATCATGTAAACCAATTCCTTAAAACAAATCTCTCTCTCTCTCTCTCTCTCTCTCTCTCTCTCTGGAGAACTCTGACTAATATAATAGTCGTTATTATCCCTTCTGTGGATGAGTACACAGGTTCAGAGAGGCTTAATAATTTGCCTCCTAAACTGGGGAACTATCCACAGTCACATAGCTAAAATTGGAGGACCTGGTACTCAAAATCATTTTATTTGGCTTCAGGTCTATTTGTTTCTATCCCCTTAGAGATTGTTCTTTAAAAACAAACACGTAGTAAAACTCGGTGTATTCGTTTCTATGGATGCTTTACCAAATGAGCACAAACTTGGTTTGCAAGCAGACTTGACGCTCCTGCTCTCCTTTACACAGACAGTCCTGGTACACTAAAGATGGGTTCGAGGGTTTCGACTAGATGTTTGTGATGATGCTGACTGCCTCCCTGACAGCCGTTCTCCTTTGTTCATTGGCTAACAGAACTCCAGTCTTGCCCTGACCTCAGCCAGCCCTGTGCAGCCTGCAGAGGCTGGTGCCTGATGAGCCTAGACCACTTGAGATCATTACATCCTCTTTGGCAGGGCAGTGATTAGTTTAGGGGTGGCGTGTGATTTAATTCTGATGAATCGAGACATAAGGGAACTTAAGGGAAGTTTTCTGATGAAATTCAGGGAAAGATTTCCTTCGCTGATTATTATAATAGCCTCCAGTTCATGTCCTTGGAGAAGGGGGGAGAGATTCATACCCAGGGGTTATGGGTATGGCTGAAAACATGACACTTGACACTGGACAGGTGAGACTGACAGCAGTCTATTAGAGACACATACTCACAGCCCGGGGGAGGAGGGCATGGTGTCATACAGGGTCAACTGGGTGTACACTCCAAACAGAGTGAACAACCAGAAGCTTTGTAGTAACAAGGGGATGAGGAGACCCCTGGTTCCTGTGAAAGGATGTGAAGGAATTATTTGAATAATTCCGTGGGCCATCAGGGAACTGAAGTATGCTCTTCAAGGATAAGCAGGAACTTAACTGGTCACGTTGATAAGGAAGGTTGTTTGGCTAGAGGACCTTAACTGTGGAAGCATGTGGGGTGTGGACTCTTAGTTAGGACATAGGAGACCCCCCAGTTTTACCAGATGTCAAGCCAATGCATACTATTTGGCCTTAATTTTAGGCCATATATAAAGAAAGGATGATTCTTTCTTTTCTTTGAATATTGTCATGTGTGAACATGATGGTTATAGTTAGAAGCATAACATTAATTTTGCAACCACGAAGGGAAGCATTGTAGATATTTCAACAATGGTGGAGGAAAAAGAGGACAAGCCTGGGTCCCTGGTGGCTTCTTTGAAGCTGCTGAACTTTCACTGAAACCTTCTACTACCAGACTTTTCTATTTTTTTAAATCCTCACCCAAGGATATTTTCCCATTCATCTTCAGATAGAGTGGGAGGGAGGAAGAGAGAGAGAGAGAGAGAGAGAGAGAGAGAGAGAGAGAGAGAGAGAGAAGCGTTGATGTGAGAGAGACACATTGACTGGCTGCCTCCCGCATGACCCTGACCAGGGCTGGGGATGAACCGAAACCGAGGTATGTGCCCTTGACTGGAATCGAACCTGAGACTCTTTGGTCCTCGGGCCGATGCTCTAACCGCTGAGCCAAACCAGCCAAGCCTATCAGACTTCTTTTATATGATTACACATCCCTATTGTTGAATCACTTTTAGTCTGTTATTCTGCCTCTTGTTACTGAAGTATCCTGATAGGGAAGGCTGGATGCTCCTACTATCATCTGCCAGGGACAAGTCTCTGTAATTTTATCTGTGTAATGTCTTTTCTGTGACTATTATGGTTATTGTTTTGTATTAGTTATGGTTACACTGTGTATACGCATGGTGCAGAGTCTAGCTTGGACCAGAGTGAAGGACTAGAAAAATCAGAGAGAAAACTCCAGTGGGAAGCTATCTAGTCCCGTAGCCCCTAGCCCACCTCAATAGGAGCATCTGACTTTTATTTTACTCTTTAGTAAAATTTACATAAAATATACATTTCTGCTGAACGAGTCTTTTGTCAATTCCTAAAGTATAAATTTACCCACAGGCTATTGTGTACCCTCTGACTTCCTTATACGTGACTTGCAGGAAGATTAAGATGCCTTATAACGTATTTTTTAAAATCTATTTTGCAGTCCATGAAAAACCTATAGTTAACATAAGGTATCTGTCTTACAAATATTATAAAATAAGCCAAAAATCAAATAAGGAACATGTCCTAGAATAATGGAAAATATTAAGAATATCACTTTTTGATTTCTATGTTCCTTGCATCTATATATTTAGCAACAACAACAAAACAATAAAAAAGAGGAAATGATATAACATGTTTCTTTTGGAGGAAAAGAAAATAATTTGGTTAAAATGACATTAACAAACTGATTTTATTTGCTTAACATTGACTCAAATTGTTTATGAGTTGTTAAATATTCTATGCTGTCATTTTGAAAATTATCTATATTAAACATTATGTAAAGAATTATTTAAAAATCCTCCTAAATAAGTTCTCAATGAAAGCTCAGTTCAACAACATATTAGTTTTAGGTTTGCAATATAATTTTCAAAATACTCATAATGCAATATCTTGTCCTCTAAATCAATTAACGTTATTGAATTTTGGAGACTGAAAAAAAAATCTCATGAATTTACACTTAATAGAAAAAAGTTTGTTTTCAAAATAATAAAAAACATTCAATCAACTGAATTCAACCAATTCATGGACTATGTTAGGTTAAAAAAGAACAGCTGTTCCTAATCCTGTTGACTTTTCATTTTCTCAAGGGTCCGAGAAGACTAGATATGCAGGAGTCTCTGAAGACCACTCACCACATTAGACTACTGTGCAAAGCCAGAGGTCACCTCCCCAAAGACTAGGCAATACCGGTGAGCAAGTCTAATACATAGCTCTCAGTCCCTTAGCTGCACTTGGTCTCTAGGTAGCAGGGGCCAGTGAATGAAGTGCCATGCTAAGGAGCTCTTAATTCTGCAGGTGCATGGGAATTCATTAAAGATTTAAGACAGAGGGTGATACGATTCCATTAGCTTTATATTAGCACCACCTTGGTGAAGGATATCTGAGAGGGGACTGGAGGCTGGAGCTACTGTGGAGGTAGTTACTGTGGTCAGGAAAAATAGAGTGAAGACCTGAGTATAGGCAGAGGCGCTGCCGATGTCAAGATATGCAGGGAGATAAAACTGAAAGATCCCAAATGAGTATGTTAACAAAGAGAAAGGGAAATGGAACAGTGAGGGGGAGATGAGGCAAGGTAGTTAGAATATATCTACTGTCACGTTAAATTTACACTAAGGTCCTAGGTTCTTATATAATTAAAGAACAGGGATCCAGAGCATGGACCATAGGCACTAGCATTGACTTTGGCTTCCCAAAAGACAACATCTAAGAATTTTTTGTTTTGTTTTATTTTTCCTTTCAGTTTTCAGTTCTTTTTCAGATAATGGTGGTACTGAGATAAATGACCCCCTGATTATATATTTCAGGGACATATGTACAGTGAATAAAAAATAAGTCACTTTACTTTCAATTGTAAATTCTCAAAGGTCAGGGATCAGACTGAATTCTCTAAAGCTCATTTAAGGCACTCCACAAACCTTAAAAATAAAGAATAACATTTTCCCCATAGAAGACTCTAGGAAAAGCATCATGCATAATTTGAAGGATTTTAGCTTTAAGTAAAAACATCTAAATAGAACTGAAAAGTCATAGGAGGTAGTATATTATGTTATCATATCAGTTACAACCTGAAAAACTAAAATAATGTACATAATTTATTGAATTTGATAATAATTACTTATGAATATGTATGACATTATTTATGAATATGTTCTATTTGCAAGCATAACATGAAAAGTTATTACTATGTTGGTTAGCTAAAATAAAATAGATACTGTTGTCTGAGACAAGGAGAGCTTTATTCAAGAAAGGATAAATTATTTTACTAATAAATAAAAAAAATGTACACAATCTAAACGATAGTTTCTGAAGTGAAGGAGACTAAAATTCTTTAAAATATTAATTTCTTAGGTCAGCAATTTGGCTCATGTTTGCAACATAGCAAAGTACCTTCAACTTCCTAATGAGATTTTTGTGAAATTCTTGAAAAAAGTATATAAATTTATTTAAACTAAAAATTATGCCAGATGACATTGAGAGGTGAATGGGAGAAAGGGAATGCTGCTGGGAAGTCAAATACTGGCTGTAATTTAAAATTCTAGGAGAGCTGGAATTCACTTGGACACAAATTCAAGATGAGGTTTGGCTACTGTAGACATGATTGACTCTACTTATTGAGATACATTTTGTACAGGTTACGCCGCGGGGGTAAATGGAAAGTATATCCAGAGAACTGGGTTCAACATGTCAGCTTTGCCATTTCTTAGCTGCGTGACACCTTCAACAAGTTATTCAGTTTTCTGAAGCCTCAGTTTCTCCACTTGTAAAATAGGCTATCATTCATATTTACCTTGCAAGATCACTAGCATTGGAGAGAGTATAAAATAGCATCCAGTGAAATGTAAGCACTTGTAGTTCTTCTTATTAAGCTGTAATTACCACTTTAAGACCAGCTGCCAGAATTAGAAAAATCACTTTGGTCATTCTCTAATCATAAGTTTTGTTTTTACATGAATCATTGAAGTATACAAGTTTTCTTAAGGGTTTCAAAAAAGATGCAAATGAACAAAATGCTTTAAAAATCAGTCCACCCCAAAGAATTAATGAAAGAGAACATTAGAATGCTATACTTGACCACAATTATTAATAACAATGTTTATATAGTTTCAAATATCCATACAAGCCCACAGTATAAAAATCTGACTAGTTCAGCATAATCTGTATTCAATTATTTTACTAGTATAAGCAAGATGAGATAAATGCCAAAGATTTTAAATTGCATCTTAGGCATTTTTCATGGAATTGCATGTACAAAAATAAATTTGCTATGTATTTAGGTGATGGAACTAAACAGAATGAATCATTAGAATCAAGGATGAAGAGAAGGATATTCAGGGCATTGTTGCAAATGATCAGGCACATTGAACTACATTCTCTAAATGCAATTAATGTCTAATTGCCTAAGGGACTGCTTTTCTGTCTGGAAACATCTATTGATGGGTCCATAAATTTCTACTTGTGATTTATGTTCTTGATGGAAATATTTTTTCAAAAGGATTAGATTTCCCTGCCATCTACTGAAATTTATTCTATCTTCTCATGCTGGCTCAAATCCAGTTACTTACTTGCATAGGACTTGTGGCCATCAGAATCATGCATATGGAAATATGCATAAGTTGGATAATAAATTTTCCACCTGTATACAACAACTGTACACCAAAGCCATATCTGCTTTAGGGCTATAAACTAATGTTGAGACTCTGCAAACACAATGTAACTGTAAGTGAAGCAATGTAAGATCCCTTTTGTAAAAATGAAAACCAAATGAAGACATTTGGATGACATAGACCGGAAGGCCACATATTGACAATAAATTAGCTACTGCTCAGCAATCCACAGTGTATTTCTATACATATGTAGACTTATTCTGTCTTAAGAATATTTCTTATTTTTATTACTTGAGCATTTTTCTATATAAAATATTACTTTTTATTTATTTATTTTTCTTTATTGATTTTAGAGAAAGAAGGGAGAGGGAGAGAGAGATAGAAACATTGATGAGAGAGAACATCGATTGGCCGCCTCCTGCATGCCCCCCACTGGGGATTTGGCCCACAACCTGGGCATGTGCCCTGACCGGAAATCGAACTGGCGACCTCTTGGTGCATGGGTCGATGCTCAACCACTGAGCCATACCAGCCGGGCTAAAATATTACTTTTTGATCTAGGCAAATAGCTATCAAAAACTTGTCAGACAATCCTTGACAGTTTAAAAAAAAAAAAGACCTATTTCATGGAAATTTAGAAGAAAACAAAAACTCAGTGGCCTAAATAGATTTGCTTATATAGGCAGATTAAGCAAGTGTTGAGCAAGGAAAAAGTGCCTCCAATGATATTAACAATGCAGTCATGCTCTTAAGATGATGTTACCAGGTGATGATAGGTGACCATTACTATGTCGAGGCTAGAGAGCTATTTCCATTTTGAATGAAAGAAGTTTACCTTCTCAATTTATTTAGATGATCTTGACCTCAATACATAAATCCATGCTATACTGTTTTATTCTCAGAGGCTTTCTTTTGCATACATCCCATCAATATTAAGTATGTAGGTTTTGGAAATTAGAACATGATGCTAATTTCACATCTCTTTTGAGTAATGTAAAGGAGTATAATTGAATGTATGCAACCATGCAAACAAATACTTGGGTCAGTGCTCTTACATGGGGTATATGGGAAAAAAGAAGGCTACGTATTTACTGGGAACCAGGAAACAGAAAAAGCAGTAATATTGTCTCGCTGTCTGAAGCTGAAATTTGGTGTTATGGTGTGACTGACACTGTGACTGGTGAAGACTGATTTTAGAAAGAGACAGAAACAGGGAAATGTTCTTCATTAGAAAAGGTGTTGTATTTGTTACCACAGAACTTGCCTCTGCAGTTTTTCTTCACGCTCTTCTCCCTCATAGATGGCACCTTTGTAAGTGGGGATGGTGGTTTGTATATTCTTCATTCAGGAGCTGAAAATGCTTTTTCTCAGTTTAAGAATCATACCTGTTCAAATTGCGGTTAAATAAGGGCTGAAAGACTGTGAGCTTCTCCTGTATTCTCACAGTTTTTTTTTTTTTTTTAAATATCTTTACTGTTGAAAGTATTTACAGATGGCTCCCCTTTTTATTCCCCCATTGACCCCCTCCACCCCTCTCCCTCACGGGGGGGGGGAGGGAAGAGATAAACCACAGAACTTTTATGCATGTACGCATAACTGATGGACATGGACAACAAAGCTGGGGACGGGGTGGGGGGGATGGGGAGG
Source organism: Tadarida brasiliensis (assembly GCA_030848825.1). Lineage (NCBI taxonomy): Eukaryota > Metazoa > Chordata > Mammalia > Chiroptera > Molossidae > Tadarida > Tadarida brasiliensis. The sequence continues at coordinate 53,750,491 of CM061264.1, forward strand.
AGGGAGTCAATGGGGAAAAAAAGGAGAAACATCTGTAACAAAAATAAATTAAAAAAAAAAAGTAAATTCAGAGATGAGAGGTAGGGAACAAGTAGTATAGTGTTATTCTTTTTTTGCCTTTAAAATCAAATAAAAATCTAAGCGAATCTTCCCATTTTAAACGTTTTGATTTAAAGATTTCTTTAGTGAAAGTGTAGTTTTAGAAAAAGCAGAAGAGAATATATTCAGCCATCAGGAAGTCTTAGCTCAGAGGTTGAAATCTCCAGGGTTCAGAAAACAATTAATAAAACATTAAATATGAATAACATCATGTCTGAGGCACCTTTTCGTGTAAGAGTGATAGAGCAGGATCTTTGTTACAAACTTGTAAAGGCTTTGGGTTCTTACAGCTACGGGGTAACCATCACTGTCCAACATGCTGTATTTTCTAGGAATATTTGTTAGGCACTATCTGAACTTGTGTAAATATACTCATTGGAACCAAACTGGTTATTTTCAAAAGCTGTATCCTCAACTTTCAAATTCATTGACTAAACCAATATTATGGCACATGTGCTATATAAACAAGTACTGGTGTTGACGTTGCGTATATAGCAATTTAAAAACCACACAATCCTTGCCCTTGTGAATTTCACATTCTCACGCGGGGAGGGGAAAGGACAATAATCAATATAGACATGTACACTAGATAGCATGTTAAAATAAAGACAGGAAGAAAGGAAGGTAGGAAGTGCTGAGAGTGTGGTGGAGGTGCCAGGTGTGAACGCACTGGGTGACTGGACATGGCCAAGCTGGAGTGTCAAGGAGGTTCTCTCACAGTGGTGTCTGAGTCAAGTCCCCTTAAAAGTGATGGCGTGAGCCATGTGCTTATTTGGGGGAGGAGCAGTCCAGATAGAGGAATAAGTGAAAAGAAACAAGTAAAAGGTGGGAACATGCATAGTTGGAGCAGGCTGGCTAGAGAAGTATGGGGGAGAATAATAGGAGGTTGGATTGGAGAGGTAACAGATCACACGGGGCCTTGTAAGGGCTGCTGCTTCTATCTGAAAAGCCACTGGAGAGGTTTGAGCAAAGGAGCTGTAGTATCTATCTCCTCTTCCTCCTTCTCCCCCTCCCTCTCTCCCTCCTCCCCTCCCCCCCTTCTCCTCCTTCTCCTCCTTCTTCTTATTCGTCTTCTTTTTGATGATGATGAAATAATTTTATGGTAAGGCCAAATCAATATACTTCTGACAAATATTTAATGGAAAGTAAAATGCTAACACATTCAGAGAATAAAGCAAAACTTAAATGATTTAAATCATATGATAAACGTAATATATGCCATATAAAATAACGAAAAATACACTAGGAGGACATATATGTAAATATTGATTTTTTCTGGATATAGGATAATGACCAGTTTTTCTCTCTTTACAGTATTGTGTGTTCCTTACGTTTGTAATGATTTTATAAAATTTTCTTATATAAAATATTACTGTATGATCTAATCTCTTACATTTAAAAAAGATTACTCTGGCTACTGTGTTGAGAATAGATTACAACCTAGAGCTGAAGTTTCCTCTTCCAAACTTATAGCTATTACTAATTTTATTATTATTAATTTTCATAGATTTCAGGGAAACTGGCAAATGGTTGAGGAAAAACAAATCCTCTCATCTTATGTACTGCTGAGGATCCTTCCAAGTTCACAAGACATGGGAGCAAAGGTTCAGTTTAAGGTCATTGACAGAGTAATTAGCCTTATACCTATTTGCCATAAATCTTATGTGAAAACAAGACAGTAAGAAGATCACAGATGTTAGAATTAGAAATTACTATAATCTTTTTCATTTACTAGCTATGATACTTTGGTAAAATTTTTTCACCTGTGGAAATGGAGATAGCATTGCCCATCTCACAGGACTTGTATAAGGAATCACACACACACACACACACTTGCCCAGTGTAGTGACTGATACAAAGTAGGCAAGCAATAGATATTAATTTCTTTCTTTGTGAACCTTTTGAAATTTAGCTGACTTAACTGTTTCAGGTAACTTAAATGCCTGGATGAGGAATGACTAAAATAGATACTTTTAATTATAGATGATTATGGTTATTAATAAAATTACTCTGTGAGCTAGGCTTCTATGGAAGATACCATTTAAGCAAAAAAAGCAAAAGCAGCTGATGCCGTTTTGGACTCAGCCCATCTGCTTTACAGATGTCCTGAATAAAATTCTGTTCCTGCACCAAAAAAAAAAAAAAAAAGCAAAAGCTGAGCAAACTAATTCTCAACCACATGTTTTTATTATTGAATGTTATCCAGTGGACTAAATGGGAAAAAAAAATTGTACTTACTTGTCTAACTAAAGAAAAGATATTATTGAATATTTAATGATCATACCAATCCTGTATATCTCCATGTTGGATTTAAACTTTTGGGTCATGTTCAAAGTGGTCCTTTTCTCCTCAAATGGAAAATCCACTCTCTTTCCGTATATTACTTGCCCAAGGTTAATTTTCATGTCTATTAATAATTGTGATGAAAGAGTTGAGAAAAATTAACATGGGAAAAGTCTCTTGGACACTATAAGAAATATTTTGAAATCCCAGACCTGGTATTCTCTGTTCCAGCTTGTTTTAGACATGTTTTCTCAGCATTTCTTATAAAAAAATTTACAAGGCTCCCACTGAGTGCTTACCTAAAACCACAAACAGAGCAGGAGCTCCTATTTGAGCAATTCAATATATATATATATGTATATATATATATATTCAATATATATATATATGTATATATATATATATACATATATATATATATATATATAGTAGCTTTTCTGTATATAGGTAGGAAAGTTATTCAAAGTCAGAAAGAAAAAGTCAGATATTTAAAATGTTCACAATGAAACATTACCTTCACAAGTTATACGTAAAGACGGAACACATACATTCATTCACAAATCTTTATTAAACATTTTCTATGTTCCAGGAATTTTCTAGGCACAAGAGATATGACAGTGAATAAAGTAGACAAAACTCCCTGCCCTCATGTAGCTTATTTTCCAATGGCAGAAAAAAAAAAATAAGTACATCAAATAGTAAGTTTAGTGGTGATAAACACCATGGGGAAATATTTCAAGCGGGGAGGGAAATAGAGAGTATGAGAGGCAGAGGTCAATTTTAGATAGTATGGCCAGGGAAGATCTTAGGGAGAAGGTAATATTAGAGCAAAGACTTGATAGAGGTTAGTGAGCCAGACAGATATTGAAGGAGGAGCAATCCAGGCAGAGGGAACAGAAAGTGCAAAGACCCTGACAGGGAGCTGGAGGAACTGGAAGGATGTCTGTGTGCTTAGAGTTCAATGAGCACAAGGATGAGTTGAAGGAAGTGAAATCAGAGAGGAAATGAGTAATAGGGAGGGATACACTGGGAAGAGTCTTATAAGTCATTATAAGAGGATGGGAAGCCAATGAAGAATTTGCAGAGGGACATGATCTGGATTTTGTTTTAACAGAATGACCTGTGTTGTTATAACTAGCATTGACTATAGTGGGTATAATGATTAATTTTGTGTCAACTTGAATGGGCCATGGGCTGCCCACCCAGATAGTTGGTCAATCATTGTTCTGAGTGTCTCTGTGAAAGTGTTTTTGGATGAATTCCACATTAGACTGATAGACTGAGTAAAGCAGATTGACCTCTGTAATGTGGGTGGGTCTCATCCAATCATTTGGAGGCCTGGATAGATAAAAAGGCTGACTCGTTTCAAAATAAGAGGGCATTTTTAATGCTTAGCTGTCTTTGAGCAGGGGCATTGGCTTTTTTCCTGCTTTGGAATAAAACTCAAACATCAGTTCTTCCTGGGTCTTGAGCTTTCTATACTTTATTCATTTATTTATATTTAAAAAAATATATTTTAATCCTCACCCAAGGATATGGATATGTCTTTATTAATTTTAGAGAAAAGAAGAGAGAGATAAAAACATCGACGTGATGACCAGCCGATGTAGCTCAGTGGTTTGAGCATTGGCCCATAGACCAAGAGATCGCAGGTTCAATTCCTGGTCTGGGCACATGCCCGGGTTGCGGGCTTGAGACCCAGTGAGGGATGTGCAGGAGGCAGCCAATCGATGTGTCCCTCTCATTGATGTTTCTATCTTTCTCTTCCTCTCCCTTCCTCTCTCTCTAAAAATCAATAAAAATATATTTAAAAAAAACACAAAACATCCATGTGAGAGAGAAACATCGGTTGGTTCCCTCCAGTACATGCCCTTCCTGGGGATCGAACCCGCAACCTAGGTATGTGCCCTGACCGAAAATTGAAACTGCAAACTTTTGGTGTATATGATGATGTTACAATTAACTGAGCCACCTGGCCAGGGCAAGCCTTTTGACATTTAGACTGGAACCACATCATTGACTCTCCTGGTATTTAGGCCTTTGAACTTGGACTAGAACTATACCATTGCTCTCTGGATCTCCAGTTTGCTAAAAGCAAATGTTGGGCTTGTCACCTTCCATAATTTATGAGCCAGTTCTTTTAAATAAATCAGTCTGTCTCTATCTCCTTCTCTAGCTATACCTATATAATCTCCTATTGGTTCTGTTTCTCTGGAGAATCCTGGGGGCAAGGAAGGATAGAATATTGGAAATCAGGGAGGAGCTATTGTAATAATGTTGAGTCTGAGACACTCAAGTGGAGATGTCAAGTGGAGAGTGGATGTATGAAGTTGGGGTTCAGGAGAGAAGTCTGGTTTGGAGACATAAATGTGGGAATCTTCAGCTCATAGATACAGTTTAAGTTATAAGAATAGACGAGATCACCATGTTCATGAGTATGAACAGAGAAGACATCTAAGGACTGACCATTAGGACATTGGGTAGATAAGCAGTAACTAGCAAAAGGGACTGGAAATGATCAGCCAGTAAGGCAGAAGGAAAATGGGGAGTACTCTATCTAGGAAGTTAAGTGAAAAAGGTATTTCAAAGAGGAAAGAGGAACCATAGAATACTTAATATTCTGAGTCTTGCTAGAAACCTTTAATCTTTATTTCCCTGACATTCATCTGATGCTAAAAATGTATTGATAAAGTAGTATAAGGGAGATACTATATATTCTCTAACGAAAATTCTCCAAGCTTTAGTATATAGTATGCCAGAACATATCTTAAGGCAAGGTTCACAAAATATATATTTTAAAAATATTAGATGCTGTCTTTGATTAACCTATATACAATTGCTTGTCTTTGGGTTTGTTGAAGCAACAGGTCAGACAACATTTGCCACAATAGTGTCTTTCAAAGTGGCTGGCCATAGAAACTCCAGCACCACATTCATCTGAAGGGCACTCCTGATGAAGGCGACTGTTTTTGCCATTTTCATTCACTTTATATTATTTCAGGACAACCAGCTTAACCTTTTTTCTCTTGTGTTTATTCTTCTTGGGAGTGGCGTAAGACTTACTCTTCCTTTTCTTAGCATTACCACCAACTCCCAACTCAAGATGTATGTCTGTCTTCCAGATGCTCGCCAGCAAAGACCAGTCTTTGCTGACCAGGAGGAAGTCCTTCCTTACCCTGGATCTTGGCCTTTAACATTTTCTATTGTATCCAAGGTGCAGCCTCAAGAGTGATGGTCTTCCCGTAAGGATTTTCATGAAAATCCTCATCCTGGTGGCCATTCCACCACAGAAGGCGGATCTGAAAGGAAGGTTCACAAAATATTTTATATGGCATGCTAGTTTCCCTTTTTGTGAGAAAAGGAAACAATTTTGTCTTCAGATAAATTTCAGAAAAACAGATTACTTTAGAACTTTCTTCCTATGTTAATGTATTTTATGAATCTCTAAGATAATAGAGTATGGCTATTGTTGTATGCAATGTTTATCAAACTTCGTGATCACAATCCTTTTTATTGTGAAATATATTGAGGAGCTCATTATCCAGAATACAAAACTTTGTTTCCTTAAAACAACATCCTTGTATAACTTTCCTCTGGCTCCTTAGAAGACGTCCTTCATAAAGCTTTGCTTGAAACTTCATGTTCTTAGATTTTACCAAATAGTAACATAAAAAAAATACTCATTTGAAGAATGGCTTTGCTATTTATAAGGATACAACTGCATCTGAAGAAACTGATTAGTCACTCAATATACTGTTTTCAAAAACACTCATATATAACGTTCTCTCAGAATTCAGTGTCATGAAAATGCTCCTCTTAGACTTCTTTTTTTGTAACTTTAGTGGTCTAAGTATTTGGATCTCACTGAAAATAACAAGCTCATGGGAAAGGGTACAAAACAGTTAAAGAGCAAGGGTATTCTAGTAAGAAAGTGAATTCTTAAGCTGGCAACCATGTAAAGGCAAACAGAGAAATAGACGAAGCCCAAAGCTGGCTTTTACCTTAAGAACATTTGCAACATTGGCTGAACTTGGACTTTATTTTATATGTCCCCTTAGGGTACAAGGAACAAGCGAATACCCTGGGCTTCTCAAGATGGGGAATCTAACTGGAAATTCTATTTGTATAAAATCCAAACCCCAAAGGTCTTCATTCTCAATAATATGATGAAACAGAAATATCTACCTCCCAGGTTACTGTAAGGCTAATCAAGTATCTCAAACCCTGACTTTGAACAGAGTGAAGAAAACATACTGTTGAGAATTTAGAACCATGAGTTGGCCCTTTGTGGGTTTGCAACACAAAATTACATTATCTATGTGGCTCCTAGAAAACTTCATGCCAAAAATTAAATTAATGTGATTATAAACTTGTCATGCCTCAGCAGCTTGGCAGAAGCAAATAAAAATTCTCTTGGAAGGAACCCAGTCTTATCCCAGCCCTCAAAAATCCCCACAAGCAGTCAAAGTAAAGAAGAAATAAGCATACAAGGTCAAAGGCAACAAAACTGAGCAAAAACAACAGGCCCTATAAACAGACAAGAAAAGACTTCAGATAAGGACATTATTAGACATAGGCTTAAAATGATTATGTTTCAAAGAAGAAAATCAAGAATGAAAATATGTGAGGCAAGTAAGAAATTATATAAAATTACTAACCAGAGTAGACAAAGAAACCAACTAGCATGTTAAAGAAACTCCAACTGCTGATGACACTTGGCTCTGATGAGAACTATTATTGGACTAAATGGGTCAGTTTACCTGCATCAATCAAAGCCCATTAAGACAAAAATGGAAGTTTGCAGCCAAGAAAGTAAAGATTTATTAAGGAGATGGCACCATGCCTGCAGTCACAGGTAGCTGATGCTCAGAGACCTGGCTTCCCCATGGCTTCCAGGGGGTGGATTATATAGGGAAAAATAATTAATCACGGTGACCAAAGGAGTTAGGGTCGTGGTTTCTACTGCTTGGTTGGTGCTAGGGTAGGGGTGATTGATCACTGCATCTGTTCCTGATGTCAGCCGTGGAGTTGTTCTGCTCAACTTCTCAAGGATTTGTTCTGTGGGATCGTTCCACTTTCCTGGGTCCAGAGCTAAAATACAACTGAGGCCAAGATACTATGTTTAGTTTGATTGAAAATTCTGTCTCAATAGTCAACAGACCCAGGACCTTGTTCCTAAGACTACCAGATACTGGTCAGAATATTGTCCTAAGGGCTTAATGATTAAGTAAGGGAGAGGAAGGTGAATGAGTCAGGAAACCTGGGAAAGGCCAATTTGAGCTCAGGGAAAAAATAAAGCTAAAAGGCCATATTAAAGAAAATAAGGTTTCTGTGTGGTTACAGAACATTGGAAAGGTGAGGGAAAAGAAGCTGCACGAGGTTATCAAATGAATGGTCCAAACTCATGCCAGTTCTTCATATTTGTTCTGAATTCAACATCATCTGTACATGCCCCTCTCTGATCACATCATTACATGTATTTTTCTCTTTACTTATATCATGTGTTTTCTTTCCATCTTCATCAAAACTCTTTGTGGCCATTTGCTTGTGAAGGGTCATTGAGAAGGGATGCAGAGGTTTTAAAGACTCCAAGTTTCCCCTGTAGTTGGCAGGATGATCAGCAAGGACTCTGTGTGGAAGTTCTAGGCAACTAAAACCATTTGCAGTGAAATGGTTGCAGGCCAGGCCATTGGCCTTCTATTCTCTGCTCTCTCCCTTTTCCTTTTGTGACTACCCACTTATGTTCTTTAGCCTCTGTTCCTATTTCTTTCTCCACCTAGTCAGAATAGTTCTTGGTAAAGCACTTCGATTAAAGTGAAGAGGAAATTAGTGTGGACTACAAAGAGGTGAAGTACTTTTGCATGGACAGTGGTGAAAAAGGGAGGTCAGATAAGTTGATTGCAGGCTTCAGAGGAATTGTAGATTGTTGTGGGGTAGTGCACATGGACCAGGGTGGATCTATTAAATGAGCTCAGACAGACAACAAATCTATTTGTCACTGTTATTAAAGTAACTCTCACAAGAGAAGCTTTGTTATGAATGTGGATGATTTTTAAAACATTATCAGAAGTAGGTACAATATTGTAAAGATCCTACATTGACATTTTATATTAATTAATGGATTTTCTTATACTGTGAACCAAATATATACTCAGACTTGGGTTAATAAAGCAACTGTTTACAGAGGGAGATGGAGGTAGGAGAACCCACCAGGAATGGTGAAATGCCCAGGAATTAGTAAAAGCTACCATACTACAAGTTCTAAAAGGGCAAGGGAAATTGATAGGGTATGGAACCCAAAGACAGTTTTGGGACATGAAAGAAGGGAACTATAACCATAGAATATAACTACGGCCAAAAGTCATGTCAGGCAGGGAGGGATTGGGGTGAATAAATACTGCACCTTCTCTCTTCTCACCTTCTGATCTCAGGAGACATGAGGAGACAGCCATCTATAAGCCAGGGAGATAGGACTCAGAAGAAACCAAAGCTGCTGAAACCTTGATATTGGGCTTCTAGCCTCCAGAACTGTGAGAAAATGTTCTGTTATTTAAGTTTGTGGTATTTTGTTATGGCAGCCCTAGCAAACTAATACATACTGTTACTTTCAAAGAGTGTAGAAAAACCAGAATGCAATGGGTTAATAATGAGTGGGTTGCAAAGGAGTAGAAGCTATTGGAAAAGTAATGGATTTTTATGAGAGTAATAATGTACCATGGTTTTCCCTTAGGATATTTAACTACTGTAGGTATAGTTTCTTCTAAGTGACTTTTAGAATTAGATATTTTTTTACCGTTTTTTTTTAAATTTATTTTTATAATAAACATTTAAAAATATACCTCAGCTATATGGATAAACTACCTTACCTGTACTTGAGAGTAATAGCTGAATTTATCTGTGACCACAGGGTGAACCAAAGCATTTACTTTTATAGTAATGTTATCAGCAGTTCCAAAGTTAGAAATGTGGTTTCCCTAGAGCCCGGAAGATTTCTAATTTGAGGGTGGGGTGGGGCGGAAATGAGCAGAGGTAAGAGAGATAAAAGCATTGGGGTAGTCTTCATTTCTTTCTAAAATAATATATTTGTCTAGAGTCCCAACTCCTAAATTTCAGGAATAAGGCCACTTACACATTCTACTACAGTCTCAAAAAAATGTGTGGCAATCAATTAGTAGTGTTAAATATGCAGGATCAAATAGTCATGTTTTATGAGTTGATTAACTATCTAGCTTGATTTCATACCACCTCCAAAATGAAGCATCCTTCTCCCTTATAGCAAACTTTGTGTCTGTCTGGCCTTGCTCGATGTTCTCACTGTCATCACTATGATTTTGGTCATGTTGTACCTATACCTGGAATAGCATTCCTTTACTACTCCAAAATATTGTACATGCTTCTCAATTCCACTCATCTTCTAAGATCTGCTCAAGTCCTTCCTTCCCTAATGAAGCTTTATCAGTATACTCTAATCAGAACAAATCTGTTTTTCATGATTTCCCATAATGCTTATATTCTATTGCTCCAAAATAGGATGAATATCGTTAGCCTTGGACTTGGACTTTAGTTCAAATTTCAGATCTTTCATTTGATAGCCATTCAGCTTTGGGTAAATTGGTTAACTTTTTTGAAGCTTAATTTTTTCTTGCTAAAGTAAACAAGTAATGGGATTGTGTTAATAATGGAATCAGATTATGTGTTTGCAGTACATAGCATATAGTTGATGACCAAGAATCTGTGCTCTCTTGGTTAGAAGGAACAGAAACAACTCTAATTTACATAAAAATGATTTTATTCTAAGGACACAAGGATATCTCAAAAGAATCCAGGACAAATGAAACAACCAGGCCGCAGAGTCAGTGGGAACTGAAGTAATTAAGTGCTAGCAACTTTCCCATCTTTGTCATTCTGTCACATGGCTTCCTCTTCCTCTCTGTACAGCTACTCTGATCTCTCACTCCTAGCCAGCTTTCTCTGTCTCCGTTTCTCATACCATATAACATATGGCGCAGATATGGCCACTCCAGCTCAAACTCTAGATGAACCTTCAGCTCAAGCACCCAAATCACAGGTATTGTTTTTCTTTATCCTTTTAGTTCAAATTCCTCAAGGAGAGGATCTGATTGGCTTAGGTTCTCCTCAAAGGAGACCACCAAATATTGATGACTTGCCTAGAATGGGCTACTCCTGCCAGGGACCAGCCCCTTTCCACTCATTTATTACCTGATTGCTTTGTAGTCTGCTGCTTACCATACAGGAGCAAGGCATGAAGCACACTACCTGAGAGAGAGGCTGGTGGGAGGGAGGGCTGGGGAGCAGGTACCATAAAATATTTCCAGGGTTTCTAGTCAAATGTTTATTACTCTTAACAATTTAACATTGATTATATTCTATCATTTGTTTTTTTATACTTGTTTGTCCAAAATGATTGTACTTTTTTTTGTGTGTGAACAAAGATATTTATAATGCACATCACGTAATGCTTTCCATGGTGTTAATATTTATTCACCAACATTCATCAAATATTTATTAGACACCTACATGTCAAGCACTATTACTAAGTATATGATAATGAATCAAATAAACATAATTTTTGACCTCAAAAATTTCATTCTGAATTGGAAGAGTTGTAATAATTTTATGTAATCATCACCTTTAGAATGAAGCTGTTCCTGGCCACCCACTTTAAAAATGCAATCACTGCCGCGGTTATGCCCATTCATTTCCCTTTACCTGCTGTATTTTTCTCCCTAGTGTTATATAATCATATCATGCATTATAGTAATGAATCTTGTTTGTTGTCTCCATTAGTAGACTGAAAGCTCACAAAGAAGATTTTATCTCTTTACTCTTTCTTTTTTTAGCATCAATATTTGTTTAAAGAATGAATAAATGAAAGACTGAATGAATTATTATATAGGGTGGGGTAACAGGTTCACAGTTGTGAGTACATGAAACAGAGTTTATTCTTGTGTTATTATTGATTAATTATTGTATTCTTTTCCATACAAACAATTGTAAACCCACTTTTGCTCTTCCTGAATTTACTTTTCATTGAACACCTATTGAGTACTAGGCAGTGTTAGTTATTTTTATACAGATTGGTTTATTTACTCTTCCCAATAACTCCAGGAGGGATTTATTATGGGTATCAGCATTTCATAGATTGAAAACCTGAGCATAAGAAGACTAAGATCCTTGCTCATGTTTACATAGCCAGAGGTGCAGAGACAAACTAGGACTCAGGTCTGTCTGACTCCAGAGCTCATGGTCTTCACCACTGAACTATATACAACTTGTAAATAAAGTGCTGGTCTACAGGAATAGTAATGAGTCTGCACTGGTCCGTGCCTCACTATAATATTCATTTGTTTGATGAAAATATAGATTTAAAGTAGGTTTTTGATCGAGGAAGCAATGTAAGTGGCTTTCTGTGCTAGAGCATTCTGGGCTCCAGATCATTCTCCTCTCTTGCCAGGATGCTTGGCAAGGAGTCCTGAGATGCATTTAGGATGTACACTGAAGAAAAATAAGGAGGTAAGGAGGCACTGTAGAAATACAACATAGTCATTCACAGAGTCTCGAGTTACTGACTTATTCTTCTCAGTATACAAGCACACCCAAATCTCTTCTATCTAACAAAGAATAACTCTTCATTAATGTTATGATAAATTCAACATCCCTGCTCTTCAGGAATTGACAGTAAGGTAGGGATAAGGAGGCAAGAGTTGTGGCAGAGAAATATGCTCAAGGAAGTAGATTACTTAGCATAGGCACCTAACAATGTTTCTTAGAGAAGGAATGGTCACAGTGCTGAGGGATCTAGACACACAGGAAGCAAAAATAATAAAATGGTGGTAGACCACTCAGGGAATGAGAAGGCTCATACTCTCCCTTGAAACAGAGAGTTGCAGATACCCTCTTCTCTCCTCTTCTCCAGTAGTGAGAATAGGCATCACAATTCCTTTGTAAACACTGGAATGAATTCAATCTATTTTGCTCTAGCATTTAAAGTTATTCATTAATCCTTTATTCTTTTTTTTTTTTCATGAGAAACTAATCTTGGAGAGCACAGAATGGCATACCATTGCCATATAGTTCTGCCAGTATATTCTAATATTAATCTATGTGTGTTCCTTGATAATCAATACTTGAAGTTTACTTTTGTTACTATCTTCCAAAAGAGCCAATGCCAATAAAAAAAGAAGCCAAACTCCCTTTACCTTAAAAGAAAATTAAGCCTAGGGTCCATCCTCCCTTCCCCCTTTGAGGTATAAGATTGATATAAATCCATAGCGTAGCAGTGTATTCCTTTATTGGGGCGGGGTTGGAGGGAAGACACCGTGGTGAAGAATAAAACCAATTAAAGGAATACAAGCACAGGAAACAGTAATGTTAAAATAGTAATACACAAAATGCATAACTGTAATTACTTTCTTAAGAGGACTTGTGGAAGAAAAACTTTAATTGCTATTGCAAAAAGAATTCATCTGTATGAAGTAGAAATTGGTTTCGATAACATTAGTAGAGAGTACATTCTAGAAGTTGGAGGCCACTGGATGTACTATCTTGGCAGCAATTTAACACAACAGTCCCGGATGGTTAGGCTGAGGATGAAAGTCTTGTCTGTGGAAAATTTTGGATGATAACTGGAGAAATATTACACTGTGCATGAACCAAATGAATTGTCACAAGTGTTATAAAGTTTCATATAGTAAAAGTTATTTCCTGCATGCACTTCAATTTCACAGCAAGAGTAGCATAGGGTAGATACCTAAACACAGAAGAGAGCATTCATGCAAGATGTCTAACTCCTTGATATAATAATGCATACAATTCAAAATGATTACACTATCATCAGATCTAGGGGTTTCTGAGCTACAAGGTAATGGTTATGGAAAGCATGGCTCCTCATATGAACATCTAAAAAGCTGCCACTCCCTTCCTCTATGTTTGTTCTCTTTTTGCACCTTTTCTTTATTTTTTCTTAATCAATTCTGCTTTTGCCCTGGCCGGTTTGGCTCAGTGGTTAGAACATTGGCCCGTAGACTGGAGAGTCCCAGGTTCAGTTACCACTAAAGGCACGTACCTTGGTTGCAGTTTGTCCCCGGCCCCGGTTGGGGTCGTGTGGGTGGCAACACTCAATGTGTCTCTCCCACATCGATGTTTCTCTCTCTCTCTTCCTCCCTCTCTCCCTCCTGCTCTATCTGAAGATAAATGCAAAAATTTCCTTGGGTGAGGATTAAAAAAAAACCCCAAAAAACTCTGCTGTTGTTTTTGCTTCTTAGAAAAACTGGTAAAATCAAAGTTGCAATCACTGACCATAGCACTCTGGCAATCAAGACTGTTTTTTAATATGTTCTTATTGATTTTAGAGAGAGAGGAAGGGGGAGGGAGAGAGAGAGAGAAACATCGATGTGAGATAGAAACATCGATTGTCTGCCCCTTGCATGCCCCCCACTGGGAATCAAGCCTGCAACCTGAACTGGCAACATTTTGGTGCATGGATGATGCTCAACCAACTGAGCCACATGGGCCAGGGTACAATAAAGATGTTTAAGACATTTAATCTTCTGGGTGAAGAGAGCTCTGTGCAACATTTAGAACTTGGGTTTACAAACAAGGTGGTCACAAATTTTTCTGGCTTGAAGACTTCCACAACTTTCCTGATCAGGTCATCAGAGGAGGTCTGACTTAAGTTTGTTTCAAAGCTAACATAAGAACATTCTGTTTCTGGAGTGATGTGACTAGTTCAATGAGTTCTGTCTGATTTCATGCCATTTATTGAATACCCACAAGGATTGAACATTATGGCTTCAAATAACAGGACCTGGTATCAGGTCACAAATTCCACTCTCATGGGTGATGTCCTTTGCAGTAACACCATCTTTCATGTAGAACTGGTCCATAACTGCTGGCTCAAGCTCCCTCATCAGGATCTCCTGGGTTTGATCTTGCTGACTGATTACCCTGCTCTCTGGGAAATCCAAAGTAGACAAGTACCAACAGTCAGAATTCATATTTCCCATGCAATATGCTGCTCCACTTGGGAAATTGTATTAAGAAACAATTTCTTCCTGAAAATTCCAGTTGGGTACCCTTGGTGAGATGGCTTCATGAAATTCTTATAGAATAAAAGAAGCTTTTAATTGCATCAAAACCCACTGTAGTGCCTAGCAAGTTTCAACAGGGGAACCAGTGCTTTCAGCAAAAGAGGGGTACTACATGTCTCCAAAATGAAATGTCTCTTGGAGACAAACATGTTACTCTCTGAGTATATAAGCTTGTTGCTTGTCAGTTTTTGTCACAATTATGATTGAACATCGCACACCCTTCAACAGTATGACCTACTCAGGTCTTGGAATGGTACAAAGATCCCCAGATCCTTGATTTGTGTCGGGTTGCTGCCCGGAGAACCAAACCTCCAGTAGTTTCTCAGTTCCTTTGAAAGAATGTACAGCTTCCATCACTGTGAGACTAGTGAACAACCAAAAACCCCAGAAAATCAAGGAAATTAAATCTCTTCTCCTGCCGCTGCTGAGGATTGTTCCAGCAGTTACTAAAGTTCAGATTCCTTTTTTATTTTGTTTTATTTATTTATTTTTTCAGGTGTATAATTATTTAACTTATTTTTATTGCTGAATGTATTACAGATGTCCCTCCACTTTCCTTCCACTGATCCTCTCCTCCCTGCTCCCACCCATCCCCCTCCTGCCTTCCCCACACTATTGTCTCTGTCCATTGGTTATGCATATATGCATATAAGTTGTTTGGTTTATCTCTTCACATCCCCCCCACACTTCCCTTTGAGGTTCCTCAGTTTAACAACCAATTTGTACTTCTTAATCCCTTCACCTTTTTTGCCCATTCCCCCAATCCCCCTCCCATCTGGCAACAAACAAAAAGTTATCTGTATCTGTGAGTCTGTTTCTGTTCTTTGTTCATTTTGTTTATAGATTCAATTGTTGATAGATATGTATTTATTGCCATTTTATTGTTCATATTTTTATTCTTCTTCTTCAAGAAGACCCATCAACATTTCATATTTGGTGGTGATGAACTCTTTAGCTTTTTCTCGTCTGGGAAACTCTTTATATGTCCATTGATTCTAAATGATAGCTTTGTGGGATAGAGTAATCTTGGGGGTAGGTCCTTGCTTTTCATCACTTTGAATATTTCTTGCCACTCCCTTCTGGCCTGCAAAGTTTCTTTTGAGAAATCGGCTCACAGTCTTATGGGAGCTCCCTTGTAGGTAACAAACTGCTTTTCTCTTGCTGCTTTTAAGATTCTCTCTTTGTCTTGAACCTTTTGCATTTTGATGATGATGTGTCTTGGTGTGGGCCTCTTGGGCTCATCTTGTTTGGGGCTCTCTGTGCTTCCAGGACTTGTATGTCTGTTTCCTTCACCAAGTTAGGGAAGTTTTCTGTCAGTATTGTTTCAAATAGGTGTCCAATTTCTTGTCCTCTCTCTTCTCCTTCTGGCACTCTTATGATGTGAATGTTGGTATGCTTGATGTTGTCCCAGAGGCTCCTTACACTATCCTCTTTTTTTCTTATCCTCACCCGAGGACATTTTCCCATTTTTGTTCAGATAGTGTAGGAGGGAGAGAGAGAGAGAGAAACATCGATCTGAAAGGGACACATCGAGTGGCTGCCTCCCACACGACCCCAACCAGAGCCGGGGACAAACTGCAACCGAGGTACGTGCCCTTAGCGGGAACTGAACCCAGGTCTCTCTGGACCGTGGGCTGATACTCTAACCGCTGAGCCAAACTGGCCAGGGCTATCCTCATTTTTTTAATTCTTTTTTCTTTTTGCAGTTCTGATTGGGTGTTTTTTGCTTCTTTATATTCCAAATTGATGGTTTGCTTCTTGGCTTTACCTACTTTACTATTGATTTTCTGTAAATTATTCTTTATTTCAGTTAGTGCATCCTTCATTTCTGACTGGTTGTTTCTTATGTTCTTGAGGTCTTTGCTAAATTCCTTGACATTCTCACTAGGTTCCTTGAAATTCTCACTAAGTTCCTTGAGCATCCTTATAACTAGTGTTTTGAACTCTGCATCTGTTAGATTGCTTAACTCTGTTTCATTTAGTTCTTTTCTTGGAGTTTTGTTCTGTTCTTTCATTTGGGACATGTTTTTTTGTCTCCTCATTTTGGCTGTCTCCTTGTGTTTGTTTCTATGTATTAGATAGAGTTGCTCTGTGTCCTAGGCTTCGTAGGGTGGCCTATTGTTGTAGGTATCCTGTACGGTCCAGTGGCCCAGCCTCCCAGATCACCCCAGCTGGACCTTTGAAGTATACCCCTAATGTGGACTGTACACCCTTCTGTTGTAATTGAGTCTTGATTGGTGTTGGCACGTTAATGGGAGGGTTTACTCAGGCTGATCAGCTGAAAGGACTGACTGTGCCCATGACCACTGACCTCTGACTACCTGGGAGGATCATCTGTGCAAGACTTACACAGAGCAAGACTCACACAAAGCAAGACTTACCTCAGCAAGGCTCTGGTACCCACTGAATCCACTCCTTGAGCGTGTCGCTTGTGGAGGTGGTTGGGTGGTGGTGCTTTGACATGATCTGAAGCTGTCCACTGGGTGTGCTGGCTCTGGGGCAAGGTCAGCCACTGCCTGTGTTCTACCCGAGGCAAACAGGCATAAGCTACAAAGCGATCTACAGATGGCTGCTTCTTGTGCTGGGCTTGGAGGTACCCAGGCAAAGCTAAGCTGTGAACCAAGGCTGCGTGCTTGTAGTGCTGGGCCTGGGGCCACTTAACGAGAGGTATGGGGCTCACTGAGGCCAGATGCTGCTTGTTTGAGAGAATTTAGGGAAGTCTGAAGCAGGATCCAAGATAGGCCAATTCTATGGTAAAGCCATTGGAAACAGCTTGGGTGGGCCCGAAAGTTGGGTGGGGCAGGGCCTCAGGGAATTGCCAGGGTGAGAAAAACAGTGTGAGCCAGGTTGCTGGAGTCCCAGCTATGGGGCCCCTCAGTTGGCCCTGTGGGAGAAGGGCTCACCAAAGGCACAACGGCCTGCACCAGCACGTCTGTCCAGGAGAAAGCTGCCTCTTCAGCTCTCGCCCAGGTGCCAAACAGCTCAGTTCTTCACCATATGTTTCTGGTGTCTTTCAAGCTGCCTCCCCAACGCTGGAGCCCAGGAGGAACGAGTCCCAGTAAGTCTGTGCGCGGGCCCTTTAAGAGGGGCTGCGTGGGGCTCCAAAAGCCTCAGCTTCCCTCAGCCTCAGCCTCCCTCAGCCTCAATCCCCACTGGTTTTTACAGCCAGAAGTGACAGGGACTTCTCTTCTTGGCACTGGAACCCTGAGCTGGGGGGCCTGGTGTGGGACCGGGACCCCTCACTCCTCAGGGAGGACCTTCCCAGCCTAGGTGTCTCTTCCAATTTTTATCCACCACACGTGGGTGTGGGACCAGCCTGTCTGCCTCCGCCCCTCCTACCAGTCTCGGTGTGGCTGTTTCTTTAATTTTGTTGTTGTAGGACTTCCATTTAGCTTGATGTCAGGTGTTTCTGAATGATGGTTGTTCTGTAGTTTAGTTGTAATTTTGATGTGGTTGTGGGAGCAGGCTGTACCGCATTGACCTACACATCCGTCTTGACTGCAAGTCTTTTATATTAAACTTAAAAAAAAAATCAATACAATTTTTCCAGGGTTTTTTTTTTGTGTGTGTGAACAAAAGTTGAAAATGAATCTGTTGGAAACAGAGGCAGACACAGTTAAGCTCATAGTCCACTTCTTCCCGGAGCACTAACTAATGTTGCTGGCCACACGTGGAAACCTCATCTTTTATTCTTACAGAATCACAGAACCTTAGAGATGCAAAAAAATTTAGCATCATCTACCCAGACTTATTTATTTATTTATTTATTTTTTCATTTTGGACATCTTAGTTCTATTTAGATGCAAAATCATTGAGGAAGGAGCTTCCTATGCTATCTCTGGTTTTGAGGCCTACTGTTTTGTTTTTTTTTTTTTTTTTTACTATTAACCTATAACAAATATTTGTTGCCCTTGGTTGTACTTCTTGTTAAGTATTGGTCTGGGGGTGTTTGTAATAAACAGGAATATTTATCTTTTATTTTTTATTTATTTTTATTTTTTTATTTTTTTTATAGGGAGAGAGATCAAATCTTTATTGGTCAGAATGATTTGGGAAAGGATATATTTTGAGAGGCAGCTGATGAATCCTGTAACTTCTGTACCTTCATGAACACCAAGTCTTATCTACAAGTTGTAGGGAGAACATTGCTTCCATTTTCCATCTTCATCATAATTTTTGGTTAATGAACACCAACTCCGATTTAAAACATAGCCTTCCTTGATGCATTTGGAAAACATGTGGCTATTGTAGAAGAAAGGGAAGGTGCACTTGGGGGGATCGAACCCTGTGCAGTACCGCCACCTGCCTTGGAATTTCTTGTCCAGAGAACACCATGCAAAATCGCCAGAGTACTTTGTTTGTCCCCTGTCCTGAATCTCAGGGTGCACACAAAAATTAGGAACATCCGTCTCAGAAGCATTCTGAAAGCGTAGGAATATTTATCTTTTAAATGAAACAACAAGGCAAGTATCAAAATCATGTGGCTTTGGGTACAATATGAAGGAAGCAGATAAACCCCAGGATGTGCCCAGAGCTGGGGTCAGGGCTCTCCGGAGCTGTGGGTACAGCCACTGAGATTCTGAAGAGCCTCTTGTTACTATCCAGAAGGACAGGACACACAGTTGATAAGGTAATCAAATCCTTAGTGCTTTTATCCAAAGGTAATTGTGAAACATCCAGAAAAAATCCCCCGGTAGAATATAATATAGGCTTTGAAATAAGCTGTGAAGTATAACAGACATTAAAGAAAACAAAATTTGGTAGCGTAAATAAAACATGTAAAAAATATTGAAATTATGTTTTTGGACATGGCAGCATTACACCAAAATAACACTGTGGCAATGATGACTGTGTCTGAAATGATTTTCTGACGACAGAACAGAGCAGAAGAGTGCAAATCACAAACATGTCAAGGCTAAGTAATTGAATGTTCTTGACTAATGTGCTTGAAAACCAACTAATTCCAGAAATAGTAGCTTCCAGTTTTGTATTTATAGCATTCTCCCTTTTCTCCTCTTAATTTCAAATCCCAACAGTCTGCCAGGAATAGAACTATATACAATAACTAAGTGTCTTCTTAGAATTTCCCAGTTCCCTTATGATTGGTGGAACTTTTATAGATTTTCTCTAGTGAATGCGGTAAAAATGACCGCATTTGGTTGAAAGAGGTTAAAAAAAGAAAAGTGCGCTCTGCTTTATGCTTCAGGCTTCAGGCTAAGAAGAGAAAATGAAAGGACAGGCCATAAAGCAAACCCAATCCTTTGGTTTCTAGTTTTAGCATAGGTCAAAGAAAGCACACTCCCTCAGGCCTGGGCTGGGTGGAGAAAAAGCAACACCAGGTAGAGGTAATTTGGGAGGAAAAATGATGTCCAGGAACTATGGAAGTCAGCAGTCCTCCCAGGAAACTAAACTACTTTGTGTCTTAGAAGAAATAGGTGGGGATGAAGTTGTTTTGAGACCTGAGAGCCAGAGCTAGAGTAATCACACCACAGATGCAACTTGATTCCTTTTTCTTTCTCTATCCATCTCTACCTCTTAATTGTTCTTTCTTTTTGAGATTTTCATGGAATTTTATCAGAAATTATTAGAAGAGCTTGTTTATGTCAGGAAACACTGTTTCTCAATGTGCAGTATTTATGTCAGTAGACAAATGGAAACACTGGTCATTGAATCAGATGGTATTAAATTAAAAATCCTCTATTTGTTTTACTTTGTGGCAGCGGTTCTCAACCTGGGGGTCGCGACCCCTTTGGGGGTCAAACGACCCTTTCACAGGGATTGCCTAAGACCATCGGAAAACACATATTTCCCTTGGTCTTAGGAACCCAGACACCGCTCCTCTATCCGCCTCCAGGCGGGTCCGCCCACATGCAGATACGCTCACATACGACATGAGGAACTGTATTAAAGGGTGGTGGCATTAGGAAGGTTGAGAACCACTGCTTTGTGGGATAGTAAAGAAGAAAGAAGATTTTCAAGTATATCAGAAATGGATAGCCAGCAGATATGCAATTATGTAATCAGATCTGAAGTATACATTCACTAATCCATTCAACAGATATTTCTTAAATACCTAATATGTGATAAGCAAGTATATGTTTGCCAAAAACTCAGGCCCTTCACAGAAGCATGTTGATATTCATATGTACTAATTGCACATGGTAGCTTACTGTAGAATCTTTTTGAGGACATAAATGTGTGTAATATTTAGCCCATGATGAACTATTGTTCAAGCTATTAAGCTCGTCTATAAAACTGACATGACATGTTGGTAATATTTTGGAGGATTCTTTTTCATAGCTCATTTTTTTCAGATTAAATTTTCTAACACATTCCTATTTGTTCACAGTTAACCATGCATGCATCTTGCTGACAACTGCAGGAGATTAAATTTAAGACACGTTTTCAGGAAGTTATTGGGCTTATTGAATAACTTATTGTCCTTGTATCTTGAATATTTTCTTTCTTTTTTAAAATTATTTTTGTTACAGATATTTCTCCTTTTTTCCCCATTGACACCCTCCTCCCCGCTTCCCCTCTTCACAGGGTTGTTGTCTATGTCCACTGGTTATGCATATATGCTTATAAGTTCTTTGGTTTGTCTCCCCCCCTACACCCCTCCTCTGAGATTTGTCAGTCTGATCTCTTCTTCTATGTCTCTGAATCTATTTCTTGAATACTTTCTTGATGCTTTTCCTTTTCTTTTCATAATTTTCTATATATGCCACTTGAATGCTGAAGACAGTTTCCTCTACCATAAAGAATGGAGGAAACCTGACGTATCTCAGAGACTTAAGAATGATGATGTGAAAGAGAAAGAACAAAGTCTGTCTTTCAAAGGCAACTGAACCAGGAACCAGGCTGCCTGAATTCTAATCCAAACTGTGGGACCAATGAGATAGATCATTTTCATTTAAACAACTATCCTTTCTGTACTTCTTCTTTATGAATTGCTAACATTTATTGAACACTTATTATGATCCAGATACCGTTTTTATTTATTTATTTATTTATTTATTTAATTGAATTTATTGGGATGACATTGGTTAATAAAATTATATCGGTTCTGGTGTACAATTCTATAATACATCATCTATATATTCTATTGTGTGTTCACCACCCCAGGTCAAGTCTCTTTCCATTGCTATTTCCCCCCTTTCCCCTCTTCTACCTCCCCCCACTCTCCTTTCCCTCTGGTAATCACCATACTGTTGTCTGTGTCTATGAGTTTTTTGTTGTTGTTTTGTTTTTATGCTTAATCCCTTCATCTTTTATCCCCCCTTTACCCTCTTCTACCTCCCTCACCACCTCCAGATACTGTTTTAAGTTATTAGAGTTTTTTTTTTTATGTCATGTTATTCTCACAACAGTAGCAATGGGCACTATGATTATCTCTAGTTTTTAAAGATGAGAAAACTGATGCATAGAGAAACTAAGTAACTTGCCCAAGGATGTACCCTTAGTAAGCAGCAGAGCTGCTGTTCAAGCCTAGGCAGTTTGCTCATCACTGCACTCTGCTGCTCCCCTATAATACCTTTGCTCAAATCACTCTAATGAAAAGCCAATGGAATAATAAATTATAATATTTTAAATTGTACTTTTTACAGCTTTTCTTTTTAGATTATTTAAAATTATAAATATAATACTTAGCCAACTACATAGACGTATATAAAGTTAAAAGTAAGGTATTTTAGCCTGGCTGGTGTGGCTCAGTGGGTTGAGCATCATCCCATGCATTGAGAGATCCCAGTTTGATTCCTGGCCAGTGCACATGCCTGGGTTGTGGGCTCAATCCCCAGTAGGGGGTGTGCAGGAGGCAGCTGATAGATGTTTCTTACATCAATTTCTATTTCTCTCTCTAAAATAAAAATCAATAAAAACATAAAAAAGTAAGACATTTTATTATTAAATACCATTCTCTGATATGTTTAACTATTAGTAGTTTTCTGTGTGTCCCTCCAAAGATTTTCTGTATTCATATAATGTGTTTTTAAAAGCAAAAATGGAATATAGGGTAAAACATAACAATTTATAATATACATCTTCTTTATCAGTACATATTTACCAAATGTTTAAAAGAATTCTCTCAAGTTCCATTATATATTTAACTGTGCTTCTTCTGATGGTAGCTTACCTTGTTCCTAAATTTTCACAATTGCAACGATGTAGCAATGAATTCCCCTTTACATACACCTTGGTGTACATGTGCATGTATTTCTAAAAAAAAAGATTTCTAGAAGTAACATACTCTTGAAAACGATAAAGGATAATTATTAATTTAAAGAATCATTCCTGACCAATTTACTTTGTAATGGGATTGACTTGAGTTCTAAAAATAATGTTAATAAGAATGAATAAATTAGGCATTTCTTATGTAATAAGCTCCCCTAAGGAACAGACGAGGTAGCAGAATTCACAAGAGGGTTAAGCCTGCCCTCATGACGCTATCTTCTCTGCTGCTCACCAAAAGGTAAACAAAGGCCCTTTTGTGAGTACACAGTAGCCAAGAAGATGAGTTCAGGTATAGAGCTGCTGTGACATGGAGCGTTTTAAATTAATTTGGCAAAGTACCAACGGTAATTACAGGTTATCTTTCTCTGCAGATATTTTAGAGTGAGATAAAATCTTATTCTTTGCCCTGTTAAGAGGTAGAAGTTGGACTGATTCAGGGTGATCTCTCTTTATGCCCTTTATTGCAGAAAATAACTTTAAGAACAGTGACATTTTCTATAAATTTTCATCAGTAACATTCAATGTCATCTCCTACATACAAAATCAAATATTGGAAAACTATAGCATAGGTAGTTCACTTTGCTTTTCAAATAGTTTTCAACTGTTTTCACCACATCAAAAGATGAAGACTTTTGTTCATTGAGTGAGGCTATTATACAAATTTATAATAGCAAAAAGTTCCTACTAAGGAGAAATTCACGTGAGAAGGAGAAAATATCAGGGGATTTCTATTTTTCTGACATTAAAAAAACAATAGGCTTCTAGTCAAGATGGCAGTGTAGGTAAATGTGGTACTTGGAACCTCCAACAACCGCATCAAAATTATAACTAAGCTCTGGCCGAGTAGCTCAGTTGGTTAGAGCATCATGTAGATATGCCAAGGTTGTGGGTTCATTCTTGATCAGGGTACATACAAGAATCAACCAGTGAACACATAAATAGGTGGCACAACAAATCAATGTTTCTCTCTCTAAAATCAATCAATCAATCAATTTTAAATTACAACTAACCTACAGAACAACCATCATTCAAAACTGCCTGAAACTAGCTGAACAGAAGACCTATAATTAAGGATATAAAGAAGAAGCCACATGAGACTGTTAGGAGGGGTGGAGACACCAAACAGCTCGTCTCACACTCATGTGAGTTGGTTAAAAATCAGGAGGGATATCTTGGCTGTGGATGTCCCACCCTGAGGACCAAGGAGTCCCCATCCCACACCGGGGTCCCCAGCCCAGGTTTCCAGTGCTAGGAAGAGAAGTTCTCATAACTTCTGGCTGCAAAAACCAGCAAAGATGTGGCTGAGTGAGACGGAGGGCTTATAGAGTCCTAAGCAGTTTCTCATAAAGGGCCCATGCATGGACTTACTCAGACTCACTCCCTCTGAACTCCAGCACTTGGGCAGCAGTTTGAAAGGAGCCAGGGACATATGGAGAGAATCTGAAAGGGCTGGAGGGGCAGCTTTCTCCCAGACAGAAGTGGTGGTAGAGTCCATTGTTCCTTTGTTGAGCCCTCCCCACACAGAGGCAGCAGACAAGTACCGTGTCTGAGTCTCCACAAACCTGGCTCACACTGTTAGTCCCACCCTGGTGATTCCCTGAAACTCTGCCCCACCCAACTTTTGGGCCCACCTGAGCCCTTTCTAGTGGCTTTAAAAAAAATAAAAATAAAAACAGCCTGTCTTGTTTCATGCTGCTGACGTTCCTAAAAATCTCTCAAAAAAGCAGCATCTGTCCTTGGCATGCCCCATAACTCTCACTAAGTGGCCCCAGGCCCCACATTAGTGGCAGGTTGGTCTCTCCTGGGCACCTCCAAGCCTAGCACAAGTAGCAGCCATGTGCAGATTGCTCTGTAGCTCATGCCAGGTGGCCCCAGGTAGGGCATAGACAGTGACTAATCTTAGCCTGCATCTTCTGGGAGGTCCCAGAGGCAGCTCACCTGGTGGACAGCTTTAGAGAGCACTGAAGTAACATTCAATCATCTCCATAATTGACACACTTAAGGGGCAGACTCAACAGACACTAGAGTCCTGATGAAGTGAGTTCTGCTCCATGGGGTTGGCCCCTGCACAACAGATCTCTGCTGTGGTCAGTGCTAGTCCTTATACCCAATTGGTTGGGGGTAAATCCCTTCCATTGACAGCAATCAAGGTTCAACTACAACAGGAAGGTGCACACAGTCCATTGGGGTGGGGGTGGGGTTCTTGGAGCACTCAGGTTGGTGACTAAGGAGGCTATGCTACTGGGCCCTACAAGACACTTACCACATAAAGCCACTCTATCAAGACCGGGAGATGTAGCAGCTTTACCTAATACACAGAAACAAACACAAGGAGGTAGTCAAAATAAGGAGACAAAGAAACATGTCCCAAGTTATAAAAAACAGAACAAAGCTCCAGAAAAAGAACTAAACAAAATGGAGAAAAGAAATCTACCAGATACAGAGTTAAAAACAATGGTTATAAGGATACAAAATGATCTCAGTGAGAACTTCAACAAAGAAATAGGAAACATAAAAATGGAGATAGAAAACATAAAAAAGAACCAGTCAGAAATGAAGAATACACTAACTGAAATGAAGAATACATTACAGGGAATCAACAGTACATTAGATGAAGCAGAGGATCAAACCAGCAATGTGGAAGATAAAGGAGCAGAAAACACCCAATCAGAACAACAAAAAGAAAAAAGAATCCAAAAACATGAGGATAGTTTAAGGAGCTGCTGGGATAACTTCAAGCATACCAACATTTGCATCATGAAGATGGTGGAACAAGAAGAGTGAGAACAAGGAATTGAAAACCTATTTGAAAAAACAATGACAGAAAACTTCCCTAACCTGGTGAAGGAAATAGACATACAAATCCAGGAAGCCCAGAGAGTTCCAAATAAGATGAACTCAAAGGGGCCCACACCAAGACACATCATAATTAAAATGCCAAAGGTTAAAGACAAAGAGATAATCTTAAAAGCAGCAAGAGAAAGGCAGTTAGTTACCTACAAGGGAGTTCCCATGAGACTGTCAGCTGAGTTTTCAATAGAAACTTTGCAGGCCAGATATTCAAAGTGATGAAAAGCAAGGACCTACAATCAAGATTACTCTGCCTAGCAAAGCTGTCATTTAGAATTGAAGGACAGACAGATAAAGAACTTCCCAGATAAGAAAAAACTGAAAGAGTTCATCACTACCAAGTCAGTAGTACAAGAAACATTAAAGGGTCTTCTTTAAGAAGAAGAAAAAAAGATAAAAATATAAATAATAAAATGGCAATAAATATATCTATTATCCATATATTCATTGCAGTATTATTTACAATAGCCAAGACATGGAACTAATCTAAGTATCCATTAATAGATGAATGAATGAAGAAGTGGTGCATATATACAATGGAATATGACTCAGCCATAAAAAAGAATGAAATCTTGCCATCTGCAACAACATAGATGGACCTAGAGGATATTGTGTTGAATGAGATAAGTCAGACTGAAAAAGACTAGTGCCATAGGATTTCACTTAAATGTGGAGTCTAAAAAACAAGATAAATGAATAAATAGAACAGAAACAGACTTATAGATACAGAAAACATTTTGAAAGGGCTGCCAGATGGGAGGGGGTTTGGGGGATGGGTGAAAAAGGTGACAGAATTAAGAAGTACAAATTGATAGTTACAGAATAGGCATGGGAATGTAAAGTACAGCATAGGGAATATGGCCAATAATATTCCAATAACTGTGTATGGTGTCTGATGGGTACTAGATTTATCAGGGTGATCACTTCATAAGTTACATAAATGGGTTGTATATCTGAAACTAATATACTATTGTACATCAACTGTAATTGAAAAATAAAAATTTATTAAAAAAAATACCTGCATGTTTTAAAAGGGAAATTAATGAATATAATTTCCTATTATCTAGACACTGTTTAACATCATGTGATTATTTAAAAAATGAATACAATACAGATTCAAGATCTTTTGTGCCCTTGTACAAACCACTTAACTTCTCTGGACCTCTGTTTTCTCAATTGTAAGATAAGAATAATCAGATTTTCCATCTTCCAGGATTGTTTTGAGAATTAAAATATATATCTAAAAATTTGAAAAGAATTTAAGTGCTTATAAAAATGTAGCTAAAATCCTATGTCAGATACTATCAGTCATTTATTCAATAATAATTCTCCCCTCATGACATGTATGTATTAAATCCAGTTCTATCCAAATGGGGCCATAGCCTTCAAGAGTGCTTGGGTCTTTTCTAAGCCCAGGGAATGAATCTTTGTTGTCCTAAGACAATTGATTTCATGCTGCTTGTCTGTGATGAATTTAAGAATAGTCAAGTGAATCTATTCTGGCCAGTAGACTTGGAGGAATGTCTGTCTGAGGGACTTTTGGAAAAAGGAAGAGGGCAGAAGTTGAGGACATTCCTGTTTTCTGTCTGTGTAGGTTGTACTGTGAGATGTGTTGCCCAAAGCTGCTGAATTAACCAAGAGTGCATGTGCACAAGGACAAAAATCAGTACATGGAAGATGTTAGAGCCCTGATATCAATGAGCTGCTGAATTAACCAACTCTGGAGCTTCTCTACCCTGAACTTCTTGTTAAAAGAATTGCTCATTGTTTAAGAAAACTTCACTTGAGTTTTTTTCTTTTTTTAAATGGTAGCTGGAATTATTCTAGTTGATAAATAATTACTAGTTCAGAGCACTTCCTCAGCTTCAAAAGCCATATTTACTTATTCCTCAAAGCCTAGTTTGCTGAACCAATGTGAAAGCTTGAGTTATGATTCAACAAAATAATTCAGGCTTCCAAGTCTTGTTTTAGCAATAGCAGGTTAAGTGGGGAAAAAGAAAGGATTCTAATTTTGCTTTTCTTTTGAATGTGTAGATAAATTGAGAATGTTATAAAAAAGAAATGTAGAAGTGAGAACAAAGTACACTTTACCCCCCAAACTTGCTATTATTATAACACCATCACAGTGTGAGGAAAGAGAACCTCACAGCCATTAAATACACATGAACTGTTTTAAATAGTGATGAGCTGATGGGGACCAGTTAGCCTTTCTTCTAAAAGTTCAGAATTCCAAATATAAACAGTTTAAGTTCATTGCATTCTAATCTTTTGAGAAGAGTTTTCTAAATTAATGAAATGTAATCTGGCACACATAGTTTAAACTGTTAAGTTTATATTTTTGTTTCAAAAAGATCTTTGTTTTGGATGTCATTGTAAAATCCTTGGAATCTAAAATTATGATCTTTTTCGTGAAAGAAATTAAACAGATCCTCATAAATTAACAGGGCTTTTATGGAAAATGGATTTGACCTAAATAACTGAAGCTGTCTTGGAGTTTAGCCAGAGTTTTAATATTACTTTAATCACAGGTAACACTTTCTACAGGGCACGATGTTTGACTTTATAATATAATGCATTTGTCCATAATTTAAACTGGAAGGCTCAAATGATATGGGCCACTTTCCCAATATTGTGCATCAGTATTTAAAAGATAATGTGTGTTGACATCGATAATTCTGAAATCTGCAAGACACTTCTGGATCAGAAAAAGTCTGAGAGACTGAGTGAAAAGCCTGAGTGGCCTTTGAAGTCATGGAATTTTGGATTCAAATGCCTATTCTGTCATTTACTGTGTCACCTTAAGCAATTCATATACCATTCCCTACATAGTTTTTGCATGTGTAAAACGGGGAGGAGTGTATAATAACACCTACCTCGTAGGGTTTGAAGAGCAAATAACATGATTTATGTAAGGTACACGGCATGGTGGCTGGCCCATTGGAGGTGCCAAACAAATGCAAGTTGTTGTAGACAAAAAAATACCCAATTCCCTATTGTTTAGGTAAAACATTACATTTTCTAAATGATTTGTGTCATAGCACCCCAATTAATTTCTGAGGAAAATAGGACAGATATTGATATCATTGTTTTACAAAAGATGTAAAAGAGGGAATTGTCAATGAGACTGAGATCATTCCAGGTTCATTTGTTCAATATTTGTTTAACCAATATTTACTGAGTGTCTACTATGGGCCAAACCCTGAGAAAGACACTCCAAGATACATATTAATGAAAAACAACAACAACAACAAAACAACAAGAACTGGCCCTCTGTACATCTGTTATTTTTACCACCTAGCATCTAGGCCTCCTTCCCCCTTTTTGGTAATTTACAATTTCTTCCTGGGTGGTCTATCTGTCCTCCATTGTTTGCAAACTGGTGGTGCAGAAGGACATGGCATAACTCAAGGCAATCTATCTCACTTGCCTGGGTTTCAGAAACGTGTTGGGGAAGGACACAAGGATAAAAATAATTGCAGCTTATTTAACCCTGATGACACTGTCTATTAGTTCATGTAAAGACACTCAGAGCTGCTCTGACTTCTGTCTTGACTGTCTGATGCTACAAGGTAGCTAACATTCCATAATAAATTTTCTTTTTGCTTAGGTTGACCGATGTCAGATTATATTGCTTTTATCCAAAGAAATTTAACTGACAGAAACGTTGAAAGTGTGACATAATTCATTCCCAGAAGTCTTGGAATCTGTTTCTAGGAAAACATTGTTATAATACAGATAGTGTGTTGGACAAGAGACTGCTCTATTTTAGTTTTATTTTGTATCTAGGAGGAGAAAAATTATTAATGTATTAATATCCCCGGTACAGCTGAAGCAAAACAAAGCAATGGCAGTATTTTTCTTAGGCTAATCTATTCCTCTGGTTCCTTACTCCCCATTCCTTCTCCATTTCTCTTTTCCATTCTGTAACCATCCAGGATCTGCCTCATGTCTTTCCCTTATATATTAGCCAGCTTTTGATGCATAACAACCTTCAGAAAGAACACCAACACATTTTTTTAAAAACTCATGGGTCTGTTAGTGAGCTGGGCTTGGCTTCAATCTGCATGTTGGGTCCCGATCTGCTCTATGTGTCTCCTTGATCTTCTTGGGTGGAGTATGTTACTCTCCTGGTAGATGACAGAGATTCAAATTCCAAGCCAAATCCTGAGAGCAGGCCTAAAATTTCTCCGTGCATTACACCTGCTGTAATCATTGGCTAAAGTAATTCACGTGGCAATGCCAATATCCATGGAAGTGGGGAACAGACTCTGTTTATTTGGTAGATGATACCGTAAAGTCATGTATAATTCCATAACCAGCTGGGAGAGAATAATTGGAGATAATAATTCAACATACCACATCTCCACATGCTCTCCTAAAGCCCTGGAGCTTATCCATTCTATACATCTCATGCCTTCAGAATCTAAGATGAGTTAAAGTGGAGCAGAAGAAAGGCAGAATCCTAGGTAATATAAACGTATGTAACGTATCTTAGACCTCGTGGATAAAATATCATGTTAGGTATCCTTTGAGATTTTTTTTTAACTTATCTTTATTGTTGAATGTATTACAGATGTTCCTCATTTTTCCCCCATTGACCCCCTCCTCCCCATTCCTGCCCCCTTCCTGCTTTTCCCCACACTGTTGTCTGTGTCCATTGGTTATGCATATATACATATAAGTTCTTTGGTTTATCTCTTCCCACCCCCCAACCCCTCTTCCCTTTGAGGTTTGTCAGGCTAACAAGCAATTTGTACTTCTTAATCCCTTCACCTTTTTCACCCATCCCCCCCATCCCCCACCCATCTGGTACCCAACAAAAGTTCTCTGTATCTATGAGAATGTTTCTGTTCTGCTTGTTCATTTTGTTTGTAGATTCAATTGTTGATAGATATATACTTATTGTCATTTTGTTTGTTCATATTTTTTTATCTTTTTCTTCAAGAAGACCCTTCAACATTTCATATAATAATGGTTTGGTGGTGATGAACTCCTTTAGCTTTTCCTTGTCTGGGAAACTCTTTATATGGCCATCGATTCTAAATGACAGCTTTGCAGGATAGAGTAATCTTGGTTGTAGGTTCTTGCTTTTCATCACTCTGAATATTTCTTGCCACTCCCTTCTGGCCTGCAAAGTTTCTTTTGAGAAATCAGCTGACAGTCTTATGGGAACTCCCTTGTAGGTAACTAACTGCTTTTCTCTTGCTGCTTTTAAGATTCTCTCTTTGTCTTGAACCTTTTGCATTTTGATGATGATGTGTCTTGGTGTGGGCCTCTTGGGGTTCATTTTGTTTGGGACTCTCTGTGCTTCCTGGACTTGTATGTCTGTTTCCTTCACCAAGTTAGGGAAGTTTGCTGCCATTATTGTTTCAAATAGGTTTTCGATTTCTTGTTCTCTCTCTTCTCCTTCTGGCACCCCCAAGATGTGAATGTTGGCACGCTTGAAGTTATCCCAGAGGCTCCTTACACTATCCTCATTTCTTTGGATTCTTTTTTCTTTTTGCTGTTCTGATTGGGTGTTTTTTGCTTCCTTATATTCCAAATCGATGGTTTGCTTCTTGGCTTTACCTACTTTACTATTGAATCTGTGTAGGCTATTCTTTATTTCAGTTAGTGCCTCCTTCATTTCTGACTGGTCCTTTTTTATGCTCTTGAGGCCCTCACTAAGATCACTGAGGTTCTCACTAAGTCCATTGAGCATCCTTATAAGCAGTATTTTGAACTCAGCATCTGTTAGGTTGCTTAACTCCATTTCACTTAGTTCTTTTCCTGGAGTTTTGTTCTGTTCTTTAATTTGGGACCTATTTCTTTGTGTCTTCATTTTGGCTGCGTCCCTGTGTTTGTTTCTATGTATTACTTAGCGAGAGGTATGGGGCTAGCTGAGACCAGATGCTGCTTGTTTGAAAGAATTTAGGAAAAGCTGAAGCAGGATCCAAGACAGGCCAATCCTATGGTAAAGCAACTAGCAACAGCTTGGGTGAGCTTGAAAGTTGGGTGGGGCGGGGCCTCAGGGCATCACTAGGGCGGGGCCAACAGTGTGAGCCAGGTTGCTGGAGTCCCAGATATGGCGGCATCTGCCGGCCCAGGGAAGGGCTCACCAAAGGAACAAAAGCCTGTGATAGCACGTCTGTCCAGGAGAAAGCTGCCTCTCCAGCCCTCGCTCCAATGCCAAACAGCTCAGTTCTTCCCCATATGACTCTGGTGCCTTTCAAGCTGCCTCCCCCACGCTGGAGCCTGGAGGGTGGGAGTCCGAGTAAGTCTGTGCGCGGGCCCTTTAAGAGGAGCTGCCGGGGCCTCCAGCCGCCTCAGCCTCAGTTCCCGCTGGTTTTTCCAGCCAGAAGTTATGGGGACTTCTCTTCCTGGCACTGGAACCCTGAGCTGGGCACCTGGTGTAGGACAGGGACCCCTCAGTCCTCAGGGAGGACCTTCCCAGCGGAGGTATCCTCCTAATTTTTTTATCCGGCACACATGGGTGTGGGACCAGCCCGTCGCATCTTCGCCCCTCCTACCAGTCTCGATGTGGCTTCTTCTTTAATTTCGTAGTTGTCGGACTTCCATTCAGCTCTGTGTCAGGCGGTTTTGAATGATGGTTGTTCTGCAGTTTAGTTGTAACTTTGATGTGGTTGTGGGAGGACGCGATACTGCGTCTACCTACGCCGCCATCTTGTCCGGAAGTTCTCTCCTTTGAGATCTTGCTCCCAGTGTATATTGTCAGTTTGGCTCAAATAAACTCTTATAAAAATTCTCTACAGGTTTGGACAGTTTTTACATTGACAACTATGTGCAAAACAAAACTCGCCTTTGGCCTTTTCAAATTGGCTTTTCTTCCTGACTCTCCATATTACACTAACAGGAACTGGGAATATTGAACACGGAAGGAACTGATACATCACATCAGAATCACAGACGGACACAGCTAAATGGAGCCTTAGGAATCCTTTGTTTTGAGGGCCAGGAAAATGAAGCACAGAGAGATAAAGTGACTGGACAAGAGTCACAGATGATAAAAAGCAGAAAGACAATGGGAACCTTGACCTTGGGAGTCTCCTGCCTCAGCCCTTTCCACCTCAGTGTGCTTAGAGCAAGGAAAGAGATCTAAAGAGGCAAAGTGATGTTAGTTTTCAATGAACAAGGTTTTCTCCATGGTCAGACTAAAATAACCTAAAACAGGTCAGCATTTAATAAATGAGAGAATATAGAAAATAAAATTAAAAATAAAATAAAATATCATGTTAGTTGAGGGTTTTTTCTTTTCCTTATTCTTATAAAACTCCAGTGAAGTTTATGTATAAGGAATCTGAAATGTGAAAAGTTAACTTTTCACAAATGTAAGAAGATTAAGTGCTCTATAGCCATGGCAACAGGTAGTCAACAGAACTGGTTATAAACACAGCCACTTGATCAACTGTTGCAGTGGGTGTACTTTTAGAAGTCAACAAATCAGGGGCAGCCCTTTGCTTCTGAAAGTCAGCCAATCAGGACTCACTCCAATAAGCACACTTCTGAGTTTCAACCAATCAAGAACAGTTTTTATCCCCCAGTGATCAGGTTTCTACATGCCTCTAAAAGTCTCCAAGAACTACCACCTTTCCCAAAATTCTGTGGAAGACCACAGAGCCTGTGTCTGACGTTCTCTTTCTTGACATAGTAAGAGATACTTCAACTTTGTCTTTTTATTTCAGAGAATGTGTGATGGTCTCATTGACCTTTGACACTAACTTACCCAAGTTTACACAGCTGAAAAATGGTAGAATGAAGCAACAAACAAATTCCATCTGACTTCAGAGCCTATACTCTTACCCAGCACACTGTCCTGCCTCTTCCTTTGATGATAGTTACTCTTCTCTGGAAAAGTTTAGCCTCTGGGAAAATTTAACTCTTGGGTTGTTATTTAATTTTGCATATCTTATCTATTCAACTATCTTGTAAGATCAATTAGTCTTACACAATTTTACATTTCTAGTGATGAGTAATTTATCCATTATTCATTCATTAGTTTAAAAGATATTCAGTGAAGTCTTACTATGTGCCAGGTACCATGACAGTGATGAAATTAAGAAGTTTTAGCTCTCAAGGGTTGGCAGCTTAACTGCAGTGTGAAATGTGCCACCATGTACACAAGGTGCAGTGGGGCCAGAGAGGAAAGTGTGCCTACGTTTGTCTTTATCATTGTGGGCACTCAAAAATAAACCGTCAAAAAAAATTCTAAGGTAGACTGCATTCCTGCGGGCACTGTCCCTTATCACATTACAAATGTCCCTTGAAACCCCTTATCCGTATTAGGGGATGTATTAGCTCTTTGGAGCGATTATTTTAGAGCAGAGGACAAAAATCTTCAAAATAGCTAAAACTTTAAAAGTCAAACACTGAACCAGGAATTGCATTAACCCAAATCTGAGCTATTTGGGAGGAGGCCACATTATAAATATATTTATCAAGTGGTAATGCATGTAAGACAATGCCATTTTCTATTTCTATTGTTCTAGAAGTTTAGTTTTATTTTTCTTTCAAGTGCAATCGTAATTTTCTAATACAGAATATTACACATTTGAAATAACTGATGAAAAAGATTGAGAAAATATGGAAAAAATAGTTTCATGATGTTTCGTAAAACAGGAGCTGGCTT
The DNA here is from genome assembly GCA_030848825.1 of Tadarida brasiliensis. Taxonomy (NCBI): domain Eukaryota; kingdom Metazoa; phylum Chordata; class Mammalia; order Chiroptera; family Molossidae; genus Tadarida; species Tadarida brasiliensis. The sequence goes on from CM061264.1 coordinate 53,784,691, forward strand.
AATAAGGAGACAGAATTTACAGTGGTCCTCAATTTACATTTATACTGTTTCTTTTTATTTTTGGTATAAGCTATTTTTCTGGATTATTTCCCACTCCTTTTCCTTGGTACTTTATAAGTTTTGAAAAATTGATGTAATCACTGAAATGAACGTTTTTTTCCACAAGGGAAAAAAAAAAAATCTAGTTTATACAGAAGATACTCTAGACACAGAAGCAGTGTTTTCATTCAGGCTTGATTAATGAGTGGACACTGGCTTAGATTTCAGTACTCTTTTTGCCTTTCCCAAACAACTACGACCTTTGCAGATAAATTTCCTGGCTGAGCCAATAACTCGGGGCCACTGGATGATGGTCATGTCTGCTGGATTCTCTTGTATCTGCTAGTGCTGCATTGATTTGATGTGAGATGATGTGTGACATCTGCTGAGTTACAATGATCTGTGGCCTTGGTTAACCAAAAAGACAGCAAGTACATTTCGAAAAGTTTAAAACATCATTGGGAAAGTGAGTTTCAATTGCAGTTACTGCAGTTTGCCTTTAATCCCTTTTTCCCTTAAGGAACATCTGTTACTTCACAACCCATTCTTGTCCTTTTCCTCACACCAACACCTTTGGGATCTTCTAAGTAGACATTCACTCTTATGTTCTGAATATATATTTCCTTCCTTTATCTAGAATGTGCCTATTTACAAACCCAACACCAGAAGCTAACTGATCACTGCAATCAGATAAAACTACTCTTACTCTCTTAAAAAGAACACATGAGCTATAATTTATTGATCTTTTTTTTTTTTTTTATCCTCAACGAGGACATTTTTGCATTTATCTTGAGACAGAGCAGGAGGGAGAGAGGGGGGAAGAGAGAGAAAGAAACATCGATGTGAGAGAGACACATTGAGTGGCTGCCACCCACACGACCCCAACCGGGGCCGGGGACAAACTGCAACCGAGGTATGTGCCCTTAGCAGGAACCGAACCCGGGCCTCTCTGGTCCACGGGCCTACGCTCCAACCGCTGAGCCAAACCGGCCAGGGCTGATCATTTTTTTTATGTGCTTTAAAAGCTTCATGTTAGTTCATGTGCAGAATATTCCTATAAAGCAAGTACTATTTTTATTCCCACTTTACAGATTATGAAGTTAGATTTTAGAGAAATAAGTCAATTGCTCAAGTTATTGGAGCCATTAAGTGGCAGTCAGGCTTCCCATCCAGGTCTTGACTCCAAAGTCCATTTTTTTTCACAGTGCTGCCTCACGTGTATCTTTGACGGATAAGGGGTTTCAAGGGACATTTGTAATGTGATAAGGGACAGTGCCCGCAGGAATGCAGTCTACCTTAGAATTTTAAGTATCAATAGAAATGTGTGGGGAAAGATACTTTATGATCAAGTGGTAGTTCTCCTGAAATTTCTCAGCACCACATAGAAAGGCCTCTTGTTTATTAGAATGAGGCCAGCTGTGTTCAGCACACTAGTAAGTGTGAGGATAAGATCAGGAAGAAGAGCTCCCTGGTGTGTGCTGCCTTTCCCCTTGTCACTAACTGTTTAGCTCCCTCTTTCTATCAGTAATTAAGGGAGTAGAATTACAAGGCACAGAACGATGGAACATTAGTGTTTTATGATCTTAGAGATGACTGAACTTAAATCCTTCATCATAGGATGACACTGTGTCCCAGTGGGATATAAAACTAAAAGCAATAAATGAGAAAACAAGACAAACAAATGAACAATACTCATAGACACAGACAACAGTATGGTGGTTACCAGAGGAAAAAGGGGGTGGAGAGGTAGTACAGGGTAAAGGGGGGCAAATATATGGTGACAGAAAGAGATACGACGTCAGGTAGTAAACACATGATACAATATACAGATGATATATCATAGAACTCTATACATGAAACTTATATAATATTATTAACCAATGTCACCCCAATAAATTTAGTTTTTTAAAAAAGAAAAATATTTGTGTCCCAGGAGTCAGAACTCAAGTTTTTCCCTCTATCCCTTTCTCTCTTTCTTTCTCCTCCTTTCTTCTTGTCCTTGTTCTGTCCTCCTCTTTCTATTTCTCCCTCTCCTCCTGCTTCTCTTTCTCCCCTTCCTCTTTCTCCTCCTCACCCTCTTCCTCCTTCTTCCTTTCCCTTCTTCTTCTTCCCCTTGACTTCCTCCTCCTCTTCCTCTTCCTCCTCCTTCTTCTCCTCCTTCCTCTTCTTCCCCTTCTTTATATACCTCTATCTTTCTATTTTTCTCTGCAAGCGTTTATTATATGTCCATAAGTGCCCACTGGGTGTTAGGGACACAGCAGAGTAAACACAGTAAAAAATCCTTGCCATATGGAGTTGACACTAGTGGGAAAGGCATATAACAAACAAATAAACCAATAAAATGTATACTATGCCCGATGGTGATAATAGCTATAGAAAAAATATAGCAGAGAGGGATGATAAGAAGAGGAGTGAGTGATGCTGTTTCAATAAAGTCCTTCCTAGGCAGGGGCCAATGAAGAAAATTTCAGATAAAGTAACAGCAAGTGGAGAACACAATTGGGTTTGACCTATTTAAGGAATAGCAAGAAGGCCAGTGTGCTGAGAGCAGTGAACAAGACAGCAAAGCCATAGGATGAGGATCAAGAGAAGCCAGATGACCCCTGTTTTCTGGCCTACCAGTCAATATCTTTACAGAAACCTCAATGCCTCTTTTTAAGAGGTCCATATAATAGTGAGTCTGACTAATATCTCCTTTATAACAATCGCTCATGTCCGAGACCTTCCAACTAGAGATATGCAAGAAATATAAAACCCATTGGACTTGAAGGCGACTACCCCGATGCAAGTCCTGCTATAATTAGCTACATTATTTGCCTTGTTTAAGGTTTTTTCCCTTCTCTGTAAAATGGAGGTAATGTTAGCTATTTTCCTAGGTTTTCATGAAGACTGGATAATTTAATCATCGTAATAAATTTGTGAAGTAGCAATTATTATCATTCCTAGTTGCAAATGAGATCTTGAGACTCGGAGAGACTGAATAATTTCTCCAACTGGCAAGTGGTGTGCCAGAATTCAAACCCAGCTGGTCTGGCTCCAGAGTCTGTATTCTTAAGACCTTTCTATACTACCTCCTCTTCTACAATGAAAAATATTTAATCATAGCACTCGTTTATTACTGTAATTTTTTGTTTATTTTCTTTTGTCCTACTATGCAAGCATAGACAAAACCAACTACACATATCAATGGTGGGACCAACAGAGTATAATTATCTGAAAGTGAGGTGGTTAGCTAGATTCTGGACACAAGTGGGGTTTGAAATGCTTAATACAAGAGAAATCGGGCATGTGCAGAGTAGCAGAGACACAGTAGACAAGGTTGTATGAGCAGAGTGCCAACTAGGGTGACATGGGTCCTGAGTGGTTGAAGGGCATGAGATCAGGTGATAATAGCTCAGGTGATAACAAAGGTAAAGAGTTTATACTGCAAACTGAAAGCCACAGGACAGTGATGTGATGTGACATGAAGTCTATAGAATTTTTGTGGTAGCAGTGACTGCAAGCTTTGGGACTATATGTGCTAGCAAAGACAAAATAAAAGAAAAGCAATTAAGTGGTACATTGTGTCAGTATGCATGGACGTATGAACACTTCAGTCATGGACCACTCTTTGTATTACAGTGTTGGAATGACCAGACAAGCTCTCTTACATTGATAAGTACAGCATATGTTAGTTTAGTGTTTCTAGTACATCAATTCCCTTCATCTTCACGTATCTGAAACACATTCATGTATTTCCTATAATATTATGTACCTAATATTTTTCTTTAAGTGACAATATTTTGAGAATTGTTTATACATTTATTTTTAAAAGGAATTTTATATAAATAAAAAATCATTTCTATTTTCTTAAGTAGAAGATAAAAATCCTTAAGATGATTATATTGATCATAAACCACCTAAAATCATCTCATATATCATGAGTAATAAACATATTATAGTTTGGAAAATATTGTAATATCTCATTAGATTGTTACTTCAGTATTTTCACTATTTTATCTGCAATCAAAGCAAAGCTAGGAGAAATTAAGATTAAGTGGTTCTTAGGGTCACACTGTTGCTCATAGGCAGAGCTGGGATGAGTACCCAGATTCTTTGTTCTAGTCTGTATTTATTATGGTCCATGAGTAGGCAACTGTTAAATAAGGCTGTTAAAAGAAATAACCCAAAATGGATGGGTAGAAGTGTGCTCCCAGTGTGACCAGGGAGCAATGCAATGTGGTGACATTGGGACCTGGCCAAATGGAGAAGCCCTGGGCTATTTAAATGTCCTAGATGATCCTTAATGTGAAAGACTCGTAGGCGCTCAGGTTGATAATGAGGTCTCCACCATCTTATCTATCCTTCCCTGGTGACTTAGGTTCAACCATAGTCTGAAACAAAAAGGAGGAGGATTAGGAATAAATTTCAGTCTGGAAGGCTCTCAGAAGCCCTGAGCATAGTCATACACTTATTTAGAAACTAGAGCTTCTTAAAAGGTGGTTCTGAGAGAGAAGGCTTTTGGGAGTCAAGCCTCTGGATGAACACAAGTTAAGTGCTAGCCCTCTAGTTTTTTTCCCATGGTGCTTGGAGAATCCAATCTAGTGACATCAAACCTATGGACATGGTAGGACACGAGACATGGGATGACTTCCAACTGGTATGGGGGGAATGAGATTTCAGGTAGTTCCTGAAGGATTCCAAATCCTAGAAATAATGCTAATAATCATATATTCAAAAAGAATTAAATTACATATTCTCTAGAGTTAAGCAACTTATATTTAATTAGATGCAATAGATACTACATAAGTGTTTATTAGAAAATACACAGTGTTTGAATTTCTTACGCAATAGGAGAGTATATATTGGGTAGAACCTATCTTTTTATAGGTAACAATGAGTCAATATTGGTCATTTTATATAATTCAACCTAATATTTTAGGGGAAAGTATAAGTTGGGTATTACAGACTCTTATTATAATTCTGTAATAAAAGTTTTGTTAAACTTGACCAAGATATGTAACTTTCCTGGATCTTAGCCTCTTCATCTCTTTGATATTGATATTGGAATAAACTGTTGGTTGCAACTTAGAAATTAGTTTAATTAAAATTGGAAAAATAATTATTGCTTAAAATTTCATTCAGTAAAAATATTTCAAAATATGAGACCCAGAGGAAACTATTTTTTTGTAGCTGAATTTTTATTTTGAGATAATTTAGATCCACATGCATTTAGCTGTAAGAAATAATAAAGAGATATGTTTCTTGGTGACAAGTAATTTTAAATTGAAACCTAGATATTTTTGTATTATGCTATGAGACTGTGGATCTTATTTAAACCTTTAGTTGTAGCTAGCTTTCTCTGGCATTGCCCCAGCAAGGAGGAGGAGTGCTACCTCATCACTACCACATAGAGGTTCTCCACTTGGCCTTAAATGATACCAGAAGAGGGGGCTTCTCATTACTACTGGGTGGGGGTGGGATTTATAATTCCTCATATGGTCTTCACTGACCCTGGAAGGGAAGGGAGGAAGAAGAAAGGGTGCTTGTTACCGATCATCAGAGAGGAACTTCCTGGCTCCCTGCTTGGTCTTCTTTGACACCTCTCATGGAGGAGTGGTGGGATACCTCACTGTAGCCTAGCAAGGATGGAAGTCTAGGCTCCTCCCTCAGCCTTTGCTGGTGTAGGTGTGGATGGGCCACAGCTTCTCTATGGTGTGCGGCTAGAGTAGAGCAGTCACTGTCTAAAAGTTTTCTGTATTGCTTGACTGCCCCTTTCCTGGCCCTCTGGCTAGAGAGAGTAGAAAAAAAAAGTTGGGGCTTTTTTGTTTTTGTTTTTTTTCTGTGCCCGCCCATTGGCATTTCCAAGTTGCTAGCTTCTTCCACTCCAGGTATGGGATATATGAAGTAAATAGAAAACACAGGGAACTCACCATAATATTATTCTTCGGGTCCTGAGGTTCTTAGCCAGTCTGTTGCTTCTCTCTACTTTTCGGAGATTATTTATGTTCATTTTCCACATAATGTCCCATTGTACTTGGTAGGAGGAATCGGAAAATGTTTATCTGCTCCATTTCCCTGGAACTAGAGGTCTTAGGACACATGGTATTAAAAAAATCTGTTTTGAAATATAAGGTTCTTTTAAGCTTTACACAGCCATTGTATGATTCTGGGAATAACAGACTGACCACCCAAGTGACTGACTTACTGACTGGTTGATAATAAACCACTTTCACGTTTATCAATAAAAGAAATGATATATGTCAATAAAGTTGACACTCAATGATTGATGCTGAGATATATAAAGGCTATCTTTTCCTATATTAAAATCTTGTTTTTGCATTACCTAACACAAAATAGAAAATTTAGCTGTTCTTTACTATTAATTAATTCACCTAATTACGTTCAAGTTCTCTTAGTCATTATGGATTCGGGAGATTTAAGAAATGAAGTCTTAAGGAAATTGCCCTGTTCATTTTCAGGCCCAACTTTTCTTTATGTGGAGAAAGAAAAACTGGTGGTTCTTGATTTATTTCATAGATAAATAATCTGGATATGTAGCTTGACTTCATTGTTTAGATACGTTTAAAAAACAAGAGAATAAAAGGTAGAGCTCAGTGATTCTGACCCTGACACACTTCTACTATGTAAACTTACAGTTTATTGAGTTATAGGTTTGTTTGCTGAGTTACTGAGTCTATTCATAGACTCAGCGAGTCAACTTCACGAAGGAACTGTCTCAGCTTCTCTGTGGCACAGCCACATGGCACATTTCCACCTGAAGGTCATTTTCTGTACTCGGTACTGCAGAAGCAGTAATTTGGCAATTGTGCAGCTAAGTAACTGCTCTGTAATAATAAGTGTCTGTTAATGACTCAAAATGCAATTCTCAGGGACAAAATTTGATAGTTTGAATGAATGGAAGAAAGGCGTTTTCTTCCTCAGCAGGTCACAGAAAATCAGTGCCGGAAAGGCCAGCTGGCAGATATAATCATTCCGCCAGCCCCGATGGTTATTGAAATTGTTTATGGAGCTCTCAGTGAGTTTTCAAAAGGATCCTGGGAATACGAACAGATGAAATACCTTAACCAAAGAAGCTAAGATTAAGGCATCACAAAGTTTCACAAAACTTTTTTTGGAAAAACAAAACATTTTTGGCAACTCCAACAAGTTGCAAATTACTCTTGGCAGCAAGTGATCAATAATATGTCATTGCCCAAAAAGATTATCTACAGTTCATACTCAAGCTAACTGTGATAGTTTGGTCATAATGTAGAAGAGCAGAAATGTAATAATAATAATAATAACAATAATAATAATAATAACTATTGTTGTTTTCTGTTTTCCTACAAAACCAGTAGCCATGAAATAATTTTGTTTGGAAAATGACCTTTTCTTCTCTGACCAGGTTTTCTGGACAGATATTGGAAGCAGGAAGGTGATGTGGGCAGCGCATGAAAGCTTGCTCTAATCATGATTTTCTCAGATATGTTATTGGTAGAACATGGCTTTCACTGACACTTTATAGTCCAGGTTGAGAAAAGATAGATTCATTGTTTCTTTTCCATGATGCATCACTTACATACTACATACTCATCTATTGAACTCCTTATGTGTCTTTCCCTCTGCCTATATATTCAGTAAATTATGCATCTATCCATTGACCCACACACCTATCCATCCATCTTTTACTATATCTTTTTCTCTACCTATGAAAATAATATGATAGTAAGGGAAGAGAAGGAAAGTAAAGGGAAGAAAAAAAAATTAAAGACATATAGAGCAAGAAGAAAGAAAGAAGAGAGGAAGAACAAGGTGAAGAAATTGGAGAAACACTGTACTTAGATTCAGCATGTACTTTCTTCTTCAGCTCCATCACTTCCAGGCTATATAACCAGAGTCAGATATATTGAGGTAACATTGGTTAATAATATTATATAAATTTCATGTGTACAACTTTATAATTTGATATGTTTACTCTATTGTGTGCTCACCACCAAAAGTCTATTTTCCTTCCATTATCATATATTTGACCCCCTTTACCCAATTCATCTTTCCCTCCAGTAACCATCATTCTGTTGTTTGTATCTATGAGCTTGTTGTTTTGTCTTGTTAGGTCATTTGTTACTAAGTGTCCATAGATGAATGAATGGATAAAGAAGATGATCCCACACACACACACACACACACACACACACACACACACACACACACAGACACCCACACACATCACATTATGTTTAATGAGATAATAATTATTAAAAAAAGATGAAATACTGTCATTTGTGAAAGCATGATGGATCTTGACGGTATTATGTTAAGTGAAATAAGTCAGACAGAAAAGAACAAAAGCTTTATGATTTTACTCATATGTGGAATATTTAAAAAAGTAACAAATGACCAAAACAAAACAAAAATTAAACTCACAATATATTTTACTATGTGCTTTGATGCATTATTTTCTTTTATCTTATAATAATTCTGTACATGACTTGACTGCACTCTTTCTCTTATTCATGTTTAAGTGAGATGGGGTTTTTAAAAATCTCAGAAGATGAGTATTGACCAATAGTTTTCCTAGCTTCACAGTTGTAGAACTTCCTCTCATTAATATGAAGTATTCACATTATATGATCTTATAATTTCTGTGGCCTATCTTCTCTCTTCTCCCCCCTTACAATTATCTGGATCTTTTCTTTCATATGATACTAGTGTCTCTATCCTGCTCACTTTATCTTCTACTCCCAGAAGATTCCCCTGGAGGCTGATCTTTGTCCTACATATTTTCATAGGGCACAAACTGACCTCTAATATCTGAACTTTTGCTGTCCCTTAGCACTCGCCCACAATTTGGAGCCCATGAAACCAGTACCTATTTTGGTGCTGTTCAATAAATGGCCCATTGAGCTTTCCAGAATGCTCAATTTTGGGTCTTTGAGCCATTCAAGTTCTGAGTCCTCCAGCTCTCTCAGCTGTCAGAAATCCCTTTGCCTACTCTCTCCTTCCTCCCACACAGTTGCCAGTACTATAGTTAGTTTGGCCTCAATTCCCCAAATTTTAGGGTTTATAGAGATAATTCTTGTTTAGTTTTGTTGTAGATTTTGGCTGAATGTTTTGTATTTATAGTTGCTTTTCAGTTTTTTAGGGGAATTTGGAAAGTAAAACACTATGTTGTATACCTATAATATTTCTTTGCACCCCCTCCCCAATTTCCTTATAATAGTTCTAAAGGTTTGCCTCTCTGTATATAGTTATTTACTCCACCTGACATTTATTTTCATGTAGGATATCAGGTAAGGATTTAAGTTTTTTTATTTATATAATTTCTTCCCCCATTAATGCATCTTTTCTTCCTCTGAGTTGTAATGTCATGACTCTGACAAGTTCATAAAACCTTGTTCTGTTTGAGACCTGTATTCTATATCTGTATTATTACACCAAGATTACTCTGTTTCAATTGCCATAGTAGTTACATTTCTTGATATTACATTATAAATCTTCTCCATACATTTTCCCTGCTCTTTTTTGTTGTTGTTCAAATTGTCCTCATTTATTCTTTGTCTTTTTCTCATCACGTAAATGTAATTATCAGCTTGGTAACTTTGCTAAAAATATTTTTGAGATCTTGAAAGACCTGATTTTTAAAACATACTAATTCTTCTTGCCTATACATATGGTATATCCCCATTTATTCATGGATTTTATGTACATTAAACTGTAATACAATAGCTTTCTGAACTCTCTTGTTAGTTTTCACAAATTCTCTCTAGTCTTTTGTATGCTCTTTGAATAATTTCTTTCTTTGCTTTCAAAAGCTTAAATATTTTTCTTTGTCTCATTATTCTGGCTACAGCTTCTATTGCAAAGTTTAGTAGTGGTAGTGTAAATAGCATTTTTTTTCTTTATTGATTTTAGAGAGAGAGGAAGGGAGAGAGAGAGAGAGAGAGAAACATTGATGGGAGAGAACATCCATTGGCTGCCTCCTGCACACTCTCCACTGGGAATCGGGCCCACAACCTGGGCATGTGCCCTGACTGGAAATCAAACCGGTGACCTCTTAGTGCATGGATTGATGCTCAACCACTGAGCCATACCGGCCAGGGAGTAAATAGCATTCTTATCTTGCAGCTGTTACTAACTTTTACCATAAAATAGGAGGCGTGTTTTGTATTTTTGGAAGATATCTTTTACCTTTTCTTCCTAGTTTCCTAAGACTTTTTTTAAAATCATGGATGAGTATTGAATTTTACTGAAGGCCCTTCTTAACCATTTTAGCATTTTGCATCATGTGTTTTATTTTACTTTAATCTGTTAATGTAATAAATATATTAAGAGTCTCCCCCAACTCTATTAAAGCATTATTGCATTACTGGGTTTTAATCCACTTTGCTTGTGATAGATATTATGATCTAAATGTACCATAACATGAACTCAGAAATAATGCTTTTGACAATTGGTTCCTATCTTTCACAAATGTTCTCAAACAGGGCTGGAACAAAGTACTTATCTTCTTGGAGGAACTTATCTTCTTGGTATAGAGGGAAGGTGAGGGAAAAAAAAAAAAGGAATATTAGTGAGACAAGCCAGTAAGCCAGGACAAGTGGAATAGGGAAACTGAGACAGACATTTGAACAAACTGACAGAGCAATTTACAGCAGATACAGAGGGTCTCCTCTCTAGAGACAACATCTAGGCCTCAGTTGCATTTTAGCTCCAGATCCAGAAAAGGAGCAAAACAGGTGGGTGACACCAAGACCAGCTGCTATGACTAACGACCCCCTGCCCTGACACTGACCAGTCAGTGAGGACCACAACCCCGAAGGAGCACACCTAGAAAACTGATGAATATTCTGTTGAAACCCTCCCCTGAGACCTGCTCTAAGATTCCCACCTGCATAAGAGAAAAGTCTCAAGACAAAGGACCCAGTCATACTCTCTTTCCTAGAAGCATGCCCATGCCCCGCCACCCCCACCCCTGCTTTTTTTTTTCTTTCCTCCATAGGCATGCATCTCCTAGAGTCTAGATTCTAAGGGACCCCACGAGGCTTGCAACCAGGACAGCAATGGGGCAGTAATGGGTAGTGGCAGTTCATCCCAGGCAAACCCCCTGAACCTGTCCCCAAGGCCCCCTTTTCTCTGACTTCTTTTTGTTTTTAATCCTCACCCAAGGACATTTTCGCATTCATCCTCAGATAGAGCAGGAGGGAGAGAGGGAGGAAGAGAGGGAGAGAAACATCGATGTGAGAGAGACACATTGAGTGGTCGCCACCCACACAACCCCAACCGGGGCTGGGGACAAACTGCAACCAAGGTACCTGCCCTTGAGAGGAATCGAACGCATGACTCTTTGGTCCTCGGGCCGATGCTCTAACCGCTGAGCCAAACCAGCCAGGGCTCCCTGACTTCTTAGTGAGCCAAAGCAGACCAGCCCTGGCTCATTTCCCCAGCCCTTCCTTGTTTCACTGTCCCCCGCTTTAATAAATGTCCTCTAAAATTCACCGGGATTGTGTTGTGAAACTCTTCCTGCATGAAGTCAAGAACTCACACATCACCAGCTGCCCCTGGGCAGACCCGCCAAGGGCCAGGTCCCCTTTCTGGTAACGTTAGTAAACAACTCCCTTTTGGGAGTCAGGGAGGGAAGGTGGATCCCTGCATACTAGTATTCTCCAAGCCTAATCGGACCTGCTTGTGTCCTAGAAGTCACAACTAACCACTGCATAATACCAAATCATATCCAGGATTGGGATAGACCATATCATGTAGCTGAACCTCTTAGACCTCCTGCCGGCTAGATGTGCAGGCACAAACAAATCATTTTATTAGTGTTCTAATAAAAAAGTCCACCAATTTATGAGACTCATTCCCCCCCCCCATTCCATCTACTTCATACACAGTTTTGCGAAGAGAGGTGCTCTGTACCAGTGGCCTGAAATTTAAATTGACTGAGTCTCAGTATGGATCTTTGCAGAAGTGGAAAAGTTAGTTTAATGTTAGTATATCCCTAAGCTAAAGCTGGAAAATTTAAGCTGCAGCCTCAAAGGAGAGAACAGTGAGGTGCTAGATCTTCCTCAAATATCTTAAAAAAAAATTAAATCTATTGGGGTGACACTGGTTAATATGATTATATAGATTATATTTCTATTTAAATATTTTCACCTAGTCAAAGAAGTGAGTGTCAGAAGAAAATGGATTAGGGATACTGCTTTTCTTCCTGAGGCTACTGTTTCAAATTTATTCAAAAGAGCAGCCATTAAGATAGGGGCAAGTGGATAAAGAGGCTGTATTAGTCAGAGCTCTCCAGAGAAGCGGCACCAACAGGATATGTGTATATGGGGGGGGAGAGGGAGGAAGGAAGGGAGGAGGAAGAGGAGGAGGAGAAGAGAGAAAGAGAGAGAGAGAGAGAGAGAGAGAGAGAGAGAGAGAGAGAGAGAGAGAGATTATGAAGAATTGCCTTACATGGTTATGGAGGCCAGAAATCCCACTATTTGCCATCTGCCAACTGGAGACCTAGGAAAGCTGGTATTGTAGTTCTGGCCTAAATTTAAGGCCAGAGAACCAAGGGAGCTGATGGTGCAAATTCCAGTCCAAGGGTAGTAAAAGATGAGATGTCTCAGTCCAAGCAGGCTGGTAGAAACAGAGAAGGATGATTCCTCCTTCCTCTACTTTTTGTTGTATTCAGGACCTCAAGGGAGTGAATGATGCCTCCCTGCATTGGGGAGGGCAAAGTTCTTTAGTGAAACCACCAATTCAATTGCTGATCTCATCCAGAAACACCCCCCCCCCCCCCAGAAATAATGTTCAATAGGAACACTCTGTGGTGTCAGCAAATTTACATCAAATTTAACCATCCTAGAGGCCCCCAGCTCAGTGGCTAGAATTTCCAGTTTTCTAATTCTGTATCACTGGGTGCATTAGCAGATATTTGGAAATATATTAGAATAGATAAGAACATGCACTTTAGAATCAGCAATTCTTGGATTGCAGTTGTAGCTGTATCTTGGGCAAATGACACTATCTATAAAACTGACATTGTTTACATTATAATAATAGTCCCTATTTCATGGGATTATTAGGATGATTAATTGCAGTGCCTGGCATCAGAAAAGTGAATTAATAAACATTAATTATCCTTATTACAGAATATTGTTCAAACCTTTAGGTTAGCATTTAATGATTTTATGCTACTTTTCTAATTTTATCTCTTTGTGCAACTATTTTTTCCTATGCATGTTTTTACTGAAAAAACAACAAAAAAAACCCTACTAAAATTGTCTCTGTTCTCTGAACAAATCCTTTTCCACCTTTCACATTGATTTTATTTACAGGAAACATTCTTATCTCCTTAATTGGGTTGATATCTCTAGATTTAAAAAACTGTTTATTAAACGGTTTATATTCCTGTTAAGACATGGTACAATGACTGCCACATCTTGGTGCCCGATTAGTATTAGAAATATTTTTGCTTCTCCTATCATTACCAAATAGGAGACTCATTTTCGTTTTACTTTACTAGATATTTCTCCCTAAGACTAGTTAAATCATTTTAAAAATGGTAATTCTCCAAATTAAAGAAATACATACTGTTGTATAAGATTAGTTTTGTCTGCAGAGTTTATGAAATAAAGATAATGGCTTCTTTGATTTCAGTTATAGCCAGGATGTATGGATGAGAGGAGTAAAATCCCTCAGTGAAAATGAAAATGAATCTTCAGTGACATGAACAATCGAGTCCCCTAGTGACATTGTGGCAGGCAGTTAGGCAGACATGAGCACAGCAAGGATGATGGGCCAGGTACAGAAGGTCACCAGGGTGGAAAGCTGCAGGTGTCTAGCAATGGTTAAAACTGGGAAAACAATGACCTTGCCCCCAGGGTGACCTTTCTTTCCCTAGCATATCGATGGTCATGTGGTTTAGACCTCCTGACCTTTTATATCCCTGGTCCTGTGGTTGGGACCGTCCCCTGTCTTATCCTCCCCTGGCATGTCATGTGGTTTGAGACCCCCTTAGAGGAGGAACAAGGGGGCAGAGAATAGCCTCATAGGACCCCCATACAAGCCTTTGTACGACTACTCCCGTAAGCATTAAGCCCTAAAGCAGCGGTTCTCAACCTGTGGGTCGCAACCCCTTTGGAGGTCAAACGACCCTTTCACAGGGGTCACCTAAGACCATCGGAAAACACATATTTCCGATGGTCTTAGGAACCCAGACACTGCTCCTCTATCCGTCTCCAGGCGGGTCCGCCCACATGCAGATACACCCACATACAACATGAAGAACTGTATTAAAGGGTCGTGGCATTAGGAAGGTTGAGAACCACTGCTCTAAAGATAACATCTAGTCCTCAGTTGTGTCTCAGCTCCAGGCCCAGAAAAGCAGCAAAACCAGAGGAAGCCACACCAAGGCTGACATTAGGACCAGTTGCAATGACTAATGACCCCCTGCCCTGGCACCCACCAATCAGTGGAGACCATGACTCCAAAAGGACACACCTGGAAAGCTGATGAATATGCTATTGAGATCCTCCCTTGGACCTCCCCTAAAATCTTGGCCCTTAAAAGTCCTTAGGATGGAGGACCCATTGCGGGTGTGTGTGTGTGTGTGTGTGTGTGTGTGTGTGCATGTCACTCTCTGTCTCTCTCTCACACACACACACACACACACACACACCCATGCCTTTACCTATTTCCTTTCCCCAAGCATGTTTTCCTTGCCTCTCTCTTTCTGCTAAGCTCCAAGGGCCCTTTATTTGCCTCTGTAACTTGTTTCCTGAGCCCATTTCTTTTATGGCTCATTTTTTCTACCTCTGCGACTTCAAACAAGCTCTCTCTTATAGTTTGAGTGTTGACTCTGAATTCTTTCATAGCCAGAACTCAAGTACTGAGGTTCCTGAACCGTGGTGCAATTGCTGGTAACATTCTGGTGCTGTTTTGCCACCAATAGCATTACCTTTTGTAGGATTGATTAAAAATGTAACGTGAGTTTATTAAGAAGTACATTTGTATTTGTACATTTTCCAAGTGAAGGCTGAATATTGTTTTAAGATAAACAAATACAGTTAATTGAATATATATTCTTCCTAAATTGTTTCAACTAAACATGGGGTCTCATATTCCAAGAGAAATGTGTCTTTCCAAGGTTGGTTATATTAAGTTGTTCACACTGATTCTGGTTAAGTATATTTGGTTCCAGGGAACATAAAATCACCCAAGTAAGATGAAACAAAAATCCAAGGGCACCAAATGCAAGTAGAATTTGTGTTTTATATATATTTTTTGTTAGTCGGATGATATAAACTTTTTCTTAATCTTTTCTAGGAACCAAAGTTTGGTACATTCACTTTCTTTCTTGTTTTTATCTTCAATTTTTATTTATTTCTATTCTTTATTATTTATTTTCTTCTGCTTGACTTAGGTTTATTTTTACTCTTCCTTTGTTGGTTTCTTAGATGAAAGCATATATTATTGAATTGAGATTCTTATTTTTCGTATAAGAATTTAATGCTATAAACTTCCACAAAGCACTGCTTTAGTTACAACCCACAACTGTAATTATTGATCTTTTTATTATCATTCATTTCAAAATATTCTTTAGTTTCTTTTGTGAGTTATTCTTTAACATTTGGCTTATTGAGATGAATGTTGTTCAATTTCCAAGTATTTGGGAGATTTCCTGATATCTTTCCATTAATTGATTTCTAGTTTAATTCTGTTATCAGAAACGTTTTATCTGATTTAAATTCTTCTAAATTTGTTGAGATTTTATTTATTTTCCCAAATATGGTCTATCATGGTGAATGTTCTATGTGCACTTGAAAAGAATGTGTATACTGTTGCTTTTGGGTGGTAAGTTCTATAAATAGTAAGTAGGTCAACTTGATTTTTAGTGTTATTCAGATGTTCCATATCTTTTGTGATATTTTCCATTTTATCAGTTATGTAGAGAGGAGTACCAAAGTCTCTAGCTATAAACATTTAACTATTTAGTTAAATAGTTAAATATTTCTTTCTTCTTTCATTCAATTAGTTTTTGAGTCATATATTTTGAAACTCTCTTGTTGGGTGTATCAATGTAGAATTATTTTGTCTTTTTGAGCCCTTTATCATGTCATACTCCTCTTTATCCCTAATAATATTCTTTGTTCTAAATTATACATTAATATTAATATAGTTACTCTTTCTCTTGATTAGTATGTGCATGCTATATCTTTTTATACATTTTTTACTTGTAATCTATCTAAGTATTTATATTTAACAATAGGTTCCTTATAGACAGCAGAAGTTTTTTATACAATCATACATGATCTGGTTTTAATTTTTGTGTTTAGAACATATAAATGCACTAAAAATATATTATGCTGTCATTAATATCTACCACATTACAAGATTCTCCATCTATTTTTGTTCTTTTTCTTCTGCTTTGGCTTACATTTGAATCTAGTGTTTTTTAAGATCTATTATAATTTTTTTCTACTGTTCACTTATTTTTTTCTATCTTCTCATTTTAATTTATTTTAGTGGTTACTTGGATTTACAATACAGGAGTGGGAAAAAGGAGGTTTACAGCTGTTTGTATGAAAAAGAATATCATAATTAATAAATAATAATGCAAGAATTAACTGTTTTGTGTACTCGCAACTGTAAACCCACTTTTGCCCACCCCTGTATATATCTTTGATCACAGTCTACCTTTAAGCAATGGTATTCCTCTTTACATTCAGTATAAGAACTTATGACAGTATACTCATAATATTTCCTGTCTACCTTTTGTGCTATTGATGTCATATCTACTTTAATTTTATATGTTCTGAGCCCACAATACATTGATTATTTTTACTTTAGACAGTCAATAATTTTAGAGAGATGAAAAAAATGTATTTTATATTTATCTTTATTTTAACTATTTCCTGGGATTCTTATTTATTTGTGTAGATCCAAGTTTCTGTCCAGTGTCATAATTATTTTTCCTGAAGAATTTCTTTGATATTTCTTATAGTTTAGATCTGCCATTAATGAATTCTCTTGTTCTTGTTTGTTGGAAAACATGTTTATTTTTTCATCATTTTTGAATGATAGTTTCATTAAATATATGGTTGACAGTGTTCTTCTTTTAGCGCTTTAAAAATGTCACTGTATTTTAATTTGGCAAGCAAATTTCTATCAAGATGTAGGATATATTTCTTATCTTTGCTTATTCTATGTAATGTGACCTTCTCTCTGGATAATTTTAATATTTTCTCTTTATCTTTTGTGCTCAGCATTTTGAGTTTCATGTGTCAGGTGTGTTAATTCTATTTTATTAATTTTTAAATCCTTTTTTTGGATTTTATGAGCTTTCAGGATCTGTGGTCTGATATCTTTAATCTTTTTGAAGAATTTTCACTTTCTCTCTCTCTCTCTCTCTCTCTCTCTCTCTCTCTCTCTCTCTCTTCTAGAATTACCACCATTACATGTATGTTAGACTCTTTGATAATGTCCCCAAACCTCTTGGTTGTTCTATTCTGCTTTCCCTTTCTATCTCTCTCTCTCTCTCTCTCTGTGTATTTTATTTGAGTGATATCTAGTGACCATCCTTGGTTAAGTCTATTGATAAGTCAGTTGAAAGCATTCTTAACCTCTGTAACTGTGATAATTTTTCCCCTAGCATTGTTATTTGATTTTTTCTTATCCTTTATATTTTCTGTCTATTCATGCTGAAATTCCCCATTGGTTCATACATGTTGTCCACTCCTCCCATTAGATGCCATATTAATCATAGTTATTTTAAATTCCCTCTCTGATAGATACATTATATAGGTTGTCTCTGAGTTTCATTCTATTGATTGATTTGTCTTTGACAATGGGTTGTTTTTTTCTTGCCTTTTGTGTGTCTCACAATTTCTTATTGAATGTTGAACATGGTGGGTAGAGGAGCAGAGACTGAGGTTACTAGTATTCATGACTGACAATGGGTACAGCCTTTTTTCTGCTGGGCCATTTGTGTGGAGTATTCAGTCCATATAGTCAGGATATTAATTGGGTTTGGGTTTTAGTATTGCTATGGCTACCAGCAGTACACCACTAGCTTTAAATTTTTTATTATTACTTTGTTCTTATCATGGAGGTAGTTTTTCAGAGAATTTATCTCAATTTTCCTGCTTTACCATAAGTTTTAGGCCTTCCCTAATTTCTTTCCCCACTCTTGTCCCTCCCCGCAGTGGTAAGCTGCTATTAATTATGTTTTGGTGTTAGCCTGGTAATGGAGTACAGGGGAGTTTTCTGTTGCCCTGGTTAAATCTCTGTCATAGGCTGTTTCCAGGTTATGGCTGGAAGGTAAAGGTCTTGTATCGATATTGTGCAGCCAAGTGAGGGTAAAAGGCCAGAAGTTCAGCATCCAGTTTACATCCATTTGCTCATTTCTTCTGTTCTTGTTATGATATTCTGCCATAATTCAAAGACCACCCGCCCCCTGCCTCCACACAAAACAAAACTTCCTCCAGGCTTCTGTGAAAGTACAGTAGGTATAATCATATAGTTATCAGACTAGGGAAAGAAAGAGGGTCTAATTTCTCTAAGTCAATTTTCAAAAATCCTCTCATTTTAGGCATTTCCTCTTCATTGGTTGTGCCAACAGTTTCTATTTGTGGACATTTTGAATTGTATATCAGGTTATTCTATCGTGTTCCTTAAGGTTATGGTAAGGTTAAGGGTCAGCACTGTCTTTTCCAGATCTGTTTTCTTCTTCCATACTTTTGTGTTGTTGGCCTGTCTTCCATTTTCCTGATTTCATGTGTTTGTATCTTTAAACCAAATCATGCTGTTATAACTATAGTGAGATCTTTGGGAGGGAGCCAAAGGAAATGGATGTGTTTAAACTACCATGTTTACACAGGAGTCCTATGCCTGGCAATCTTAAAGTAATTCATCATTTTCACTTCTTATCAAGTTCATCTATATGTAAATAAACTTTGGGGGAGAGCCCAGATAGCCCTATTAACATGGCCAGAAATAGATGAAATGATGAAATTGTCTAAGATATGCAGTTTATATTTAATCTCTGGGGTACATATGTTTTTCATGCCTTATTTTCTTATTAAGATTTTATGTACTTTGATGGGAAAGTTTATGTCTCATATGTTTTTGCAATGCCTCTAACATCTTATCTGTTTCCTTGATTTCTATTATTTTAAACTCTTTTATTTATTAAGCCAGGTGAAAATCCCAGTCACAAAGTCCCCATTAGTTTTATACAGAAATTGTGCAACACAGATTATTCTTTGTTTTGCATTTACTTGAAGTTTATTTTTTTCCACAGAAATGTCATCTGTTTATGAAAATCAGAAGGGTCTATTTTTAGCAGGCTTTTAAACCTGAACACATAAAAATTAAGTCTTTTTTATGTTATATTAGAGTGAGGTAAAGCACTTTTGCCAGTAAAAAACTTTCTCCTCTGTTCTGTTTTCTCACAAGGGTGTCAAAGTAATGTTAAAAAGTAGCAGAACTTTCTAATTAGAAATTCTCAAAGTGGAGATAGACTCACTTTTATTATCTCATTTATATTTATTTATTGAGAAGCTCCAGTCTAGGTCTTGGTAACTTCCCCAGAAACTGTATGATCAGTATCTTACTGCAACCCACCCATTACACCTTACTGCCCTAAGCTATGAAAAATAATATTTATGATTTGGAACGCTGAGCCAGGTTCCTTATATCCTGCTACTAGATTTTCTTGATATCAACTGCTTTCTTGAAATTTGAGGACTCTGAGTTTTGCTTCACATTTTTCTTTCACCTTACCCTGACCACGTACCAGAGCATTCACTCTCAATGTATGCCCCTACCCATGCTAACCACTGTGTGTTTTCTGCTGTCTTATTCTTGACTTCTCTGTTCTTCTGAGGGTCTGCAGCTAGATCTGCCCCCAGCTTAATGGTTGTGACTCATTCCATATCATGAATTCTGTATTTCTGTCTAGTCACTCCATGAGACAAAGCAATTGTTACTCTTTAGGGACTTATAATCGGGTTGAGTAAACAGAATATATGCATAAAAAGTATGAATGACAAGATGAACTGGACTCTTGCCATACCTTATCTAGAATTTCCAAAAATGTTTCACACAGAAAAAAAATCACCTAATAATGCACGTTCTTAGAACGTGCCCATCATTAAGTGACGTATGACTATAACTGTGTCAAAAATATATTGACAACCCTGATCCGAAGACCTAGTTCACTTCTTTGTCAGTTCATGTCTTCAAATTTGTGAAGTTGGCAGCCATTATTTTTTCAAATATTTTTTCTGCCACTTTCTTTCTTTTCCTCCTGTAACCTCCATAATGGGTATGTTGATCTGTTTGATGGTTGATGGCGTCCTACAGGTCCCTTAAGCTCTGTTCACTTTTCTTTACTCTGTTTCTTACTGCTCCAAAGACCTGATACTTTCAGTTGTCTAACTTTAAGTGCCTTAATTCTTTTTTCTGCCTGTTCATATCTGTTCTTAAACCTCTCTACTAGACTTTCCATTTCGGTTATTGTACATTTCAGGTCTAGAATTTCTGTCTGGTTCCTCTTTTTTTTTTTTAGCAGATTTCCTGTTTAATTTTATTCTCTTGATTTTCTAATCTTTTTAAAAATTTAATTTTTTTTTTTACAGATGTTTCTCCTTTTTCCCCCATTGACACCCTCCTCCTGTTCCTGCCCCCCCCACCAGCATTGTTGTCTATGTCCATTGGTTATGCATATATGCATATAAGTTCTTTGGTTTATCTCTTCCCTCCTCTCTCCCCCCTCCTCTGAAGTTTATCAGTCTGACAAACTTGCTTTTGATGACTTCTGCTTGCCTTTTGATATTTTTAAGGGAATTAGGGTTTGGAGATGCCTCTCCTCTCTCTCTCTCTCTCTCCCCCCTGCTTCCTCCCTCTAAAATCAATTTTAAAAATTGACATATCTAAGGAAAGACACAATATTGAACAGCTTCTCCTAAACTTCAAAAACCTTTCTTATAAAAGAGGAGAATGAGGATAAAGGTGTTTCAGTTATGAGGATAGGCCATAGAGTAAATCATGATGCATACCCATGATTGGGTAGCAGTGAGAAGACTTAGACTGAACTAAAGTGTTTGTGTAGTGAAGTATTGGGTGGGGTGGGGGAGGGGATGCTGTAGATTAGAAGCCTTTTTACAAGTATGGTTATGGGATAAAGGCTTGCCAAGTTTGTGTTTTTGAAAGAATCTAGAAATGTTGTACAAGATAGATATCAGGATAGAGACGGTAGAGATGAGTCATACACAACTGTGATGTTCCACTCTCTGTAATGTTCCACATAAGAGTCATTGCGGTAACAAAAAGAGCAAATATCAATTTACAGAAACATTCCCAGCAGAAGTAACAAATGCCTGCAGCATGGACTATGAAATTTAGGTATGAAGTATTAAAGATCATGAAGGAAGGTGGATGACTCTGCCTTTGAAGTGAATTGTTTATTTAACCCAAACACGCATGAAAATCTAAGTCCAGAAATATTTGCTGTCATTGTTCTATTTATATTCAATGACTTGGAGAATAAGTAAGGTATCTTACACAACTAGCTTAATTTTCCAACAAATCCTACTGAATCAAAGATTGGCAGATATGTGAGCTGTCTTGTTAAGACTCTGACCCATTTATCTCATTTATTGGCAGCTTTTCCAAAGGGAAGATAGAAACAGAGAAGTATGAAGGTTTGTCCATGTTTCTTCCCCTTGTGCAATCTAGTTCTCTTTCAGTCTGTTTTTGATTACTGTTAGATTGATTCCAGAGAGTCAGCACAGAGTCAGATTTATCATGTGTTTAGAAAAAAAGCTTCTTAGCCCGGCCGGTGTGGCTCAGTGATTCCTGGTCAGGGCATATGCCCAGGTTGTGGGCCAAATGCAGGAGGTGGCTAGTTGATGTTCTCTCTCATCAATGTTTCTATCTCTCTCCCTTTCCCTTCATTTCTTTCTAAAATCAATAAAGAAAAAAATTTAAAAAAAAGAAAAAACCTTCTTTGGATTACGTAGCATTGAAAAAATGATATTTTATATTGAGCTTTGATCTCAGATCAGTTAAACCCATGAAGGATGAGTTGGAAGTGCAGGAAACATGTCCAGAACTAATTTTGATGAAATTACTAAACGTTCCATCTTTTCTCTAGAGAAAATAAAAATGATGCATCTCTAATTTAATAAAAGTGTAAGGGAACTGAGATATCTGATGAAGAAAGACACAAGCATTTCCATTTAAGTTGACCACTTTAGAATGTTCAAATGCAAACTAACACACTTCAATTCTGGATTCTCTCATGGTTGAGACTTCTCAGTTGTCTCTAAAAAGGAGTGATTATTCTGTTTCTGTAGAAGGACGATGCCCTGGTTTAATAAAAGCTGAATGCAGATGATATCAATAGCATAATGATAATAAACTTGGTACTTCCTTTAGTTACTTAGAGACAGATTATGGTACATATATTTGGAACATACTCAATGCCAGGCATTTTGGTAGGTGCATACAAACATATTTTTCCTATTTTAATCTCATAACATATATGCAAATATCATTACACATTTTACACATGAAGAAAATGTTCCCAATATCACATAGTAAGGATCAGGCCAGGAATCTGAATCCATGTCTATACTTTTCTAAAATCTTTTCTATTAGCAAGAAGTGATAGAGCATAATGTGTGAGAGCATGGTCTCTACCAACTGTTAGCTGTGGGTCCTAAGAAAGAGTCCCTCTGCTTGGGGTAAAAAGAACCGTGGGAGACCCACAGAATATTCCGGCTCAGATTAAAATCCAAGGTTACTGCTGTGAGCTTCCCAGACCCTATGGGAAATATGAGTGAGAGAATTTAAGAAATTTTCCCAGCTGACCGCACATTTCCATGCATGTCAGGAAACAGGCAGTACCTGACAGAGTGTGGGTTAAAAATACATTCTAGTGGTGATGGTTGAGCTGAGTGTTATTAACAAAACCAGATGGAGGCTACCCTGACATCTTTGAATTTGTAAACTAAGGCCCTGATTTTACTTTTTTGCTGCCTGGGAACCCCCCAAAAATTTTAGCTCAGAAGATACTTGTTTATAAGTTTATGTTTGATCTTCCTTTCGTTCTTTTCTCATTTCTTTCTTGTAAGAAGTTTTGCCAGATTCAAGGCTGGAACCAATTGGATAAGACAACCACCCACAGGGATGGTCTTAAAAGAGAAACTTCTGGGGTCTTACTGAAGGGGGAGCTTTATTTAAAGAAATTAGTAATTTATTTAAATTAATCATAGTCATTTATTTAAAGTAATATCAAGTTACTTGAAAGAGAAGACTTTCCCACAGATTATGAAGAAAATGGAACAGATTTATCAGGGGCTGATGATCCATACTTGGATAATATTGATGATAAAATGGTTAGAAAAGATTTATTTGGAATCAGAGTGTCAGCAAAAACAATAAAGCTAAATTTTAGCATATCAGTTTTATGAAGTAGTTTAGACTAGATTTAGCAGAACCAAGGAAAGCAAGAAAATGTGTAACACTTATACCAAATTAAGGATTTTGAGTTATGCTACTAATGTATGCCACTTTAATTTTTTTAACACTATGTGGCAAAATAAACTTTATTTTTTTATAACTTAAAAAATATGTGTATATATGTGTATATATATATATAGCAGTTTATTATGTACAGTTAATTCCATTGATTTGGCATCAATAAACATAATTTTGAAGTAAAGGAAATGTTGAAAGTAAAAAATATATATGCTAAGATTTATTCAAGATGGCAGAGAGAACATTGTCAGAGGTCAGTGGGGATAAAAAGAAGGACATATGTAATACTTTCAACAATAAAGATAAATTTAAAAAAATTAAATCATGTTCAAGGAGGCAGCAAGCTTAAACTGAAGAAGATGGTGTTGAAGGTCAATTTTGAAAAGTTAGGTGTGGCCCTGGGCAGTGGCTCAGTTGGATGGAATGTCATCCCATACAACAAAAGATTGTGGGTTTGGACACATACCTAGTCAATGTGGGTTTGATCCCCGTTGCAGTGCATACAGGAGGCAACCAATAGATGTTTCTCACATGGATGTTTCTCTCTCTCTCTCCTCCCCCACTTCCTCCCTCTCTCTCTAAAAAGCAAAAAAAATCAAAGTTAGGTATGGATGAAAATAGGAGGGTTAGGAGCTATGGGATGTCAAGAGTAAGACAATGTCAGGGGAATGAATCAGGACAAGTTGAAGTTCTGGGAATGAGAGGGTGCCAAGATTTTAATTTTTATGTAGCATTTGGTGTGCAGTGGAGGTGATTATTCAAAGGAATCTTACAAGATGAGACATACTTTTTGTTGTGTTGATGGACTTAGTATCATTAGGCTTCTCATGGTGAATTCTACTTATGACCCTTTGGACCTTTTGTTGTTGTTGTTTTAACCTTGAAGAATATTTGACCTGAGCATAAATGAAATATCTTGATAATTATTTTTTCTCTGGAGGAAATATGTGTGAATGAGCTAAAAAGTGTGAAGACATAGTTTGGTATCTAATCTTAGAAAAACCATGATGTCTTATTTCTTTTACTTCTAAAAATGAAGTCAAAGAGAGATACAGGGCCATTTTCCACTCTGGGGTGAAAGGTGCTACAGAAACGCAGAGCATCAGCCTGTTATTTTATCACAGCCCCAACTGCGCTGTCTTCAGAAGGCAGGATGGAAAACTGAAGTTGGAGCTTATTACAACTGGCCTCCTCTAATCCATGAATAACTTCAGTGCAATTTAAAGAGCAGAAATAACCTGAATAAGCAAGAGACATATGATAGCTCCAAATATCAATCTATGCAGCAAAAACAAGGGGAACAAAAAACTGCCAACTTTTTCATGGACAATTGTAATGTCTTATCTCTATCCCAGTGGAAAAGTAAGATCAAAATTATGGTTTACTGAGCTAAGGAAGAGCCTGACTCATGGGCTATGGCGATGATTCATTGCTGAGCCATACCTCTTCTTCCAAACGTCAACCAGTCTGGTTCACCACTAATTCACGAGGCAGTCATATTTACAACTGTAGTACGGAAGGAGGGGGAAAGGACATGGTGTCTCCAGGAAACATCAGATGATATGAATTGTAAGCAATTCCTGTCATCTAGCTCAGAGAAAAATGGTAACCACGACATTAAATATAAAAATTTATTTACAATTTTAGATCGCCACTCAGGAAATGGAGAATGTTCCTGGCTATCCACATAATACAGAAGGATATATAGATTATTAACCATGTAATACCTAGCCTATTACTCTGAATTTATAATAAATGTCTTTAAAAAAGGCATTGAGGTCCCCTCCCCCTTACTTGTCTGGTGTATATATATGAAATGTTGCTCCGAATAGAATTGCTTCTTAAGTAGCAAGATCTGGGAAATATTCACAACTACTCTGTGTCTCCATTACAATATTAAGGCACAGATTATTCTTCCTCTAGAGCACGTTATCCTCAGCTTGTTGACCTGGTATTGTAGGGATACTTCAAGCCTTCTCATCTGGGATGCTTCAGTCAGAGCTTTTTAGAAAGAAATCATTTTTTTTCCTTTCTTAAGGTCACTTAGCAATGATCACTCAGTCTATAAACCAATATTTGCATGTATCTGTCACAAGTGCTCAACCTTATTCCAGAACATATTAAAGGAAACGTGTGAAATATGTGTGTGCTGTGTGGCTATAAAATATCTATGTTGTCAGTTTTCATATCTTGGGGAATCATAAAATACCTCGTCCCTTCCTCCCCTGTCCTGAGCCCAGTGCTGTTTTCTTGCCCTGCTTTACAAGAAACTCAGGAATGTGTGTATTTCACACAAAGCTAAGCACTGAGCTAAAGATTGGGCAAGAGAAAGAGAAGTTGGCAGTTCTCTAATCTTTGTTGCTAAGAAAACACAATAATATGGCTGTTCGTAGAGTCACAGTCAAAAGAAATTCCCTGCTTTGCCGCTAATAAGAAGCATGACTTTTGGAAAACAATTTGACTTTTCTAAATGTCAATTTTCCTGTCTGTAAAATAGAACAATGATAGCATATACATCTTAAAGTTGCTTTGGGGGATTAAATGATGGCATGTACACCAAACACATTGCATATTGTCTCATTTAATTTTGAAATGACTCTGTGACCTGAAACTATTATTATTATTTCTCATTCTATAGATGAGGAAACTGAGTCACAGAGAAATAATTAAAATTAAAATTCCCAAGGCCATGTTGTTAAAAGTACAGGACATGGTATTCAAACCCACTCTGGCTGACTCCAGGGCCTGAACCCTTCACCGCTGCATGATTCTCCTTTCTAGTGAGAAAGGGTTTCAACTGCTGTCAGATTGCTGTTGCATAATCTTTGTATTTGTGATATATATATAATTTGGCATAACATAAATGTATAGAAACTTGTCTCTAATTTTCATACTATACTACAGGTTCAGCCATTTCTAAAGAAAACTTTGCTTATTTTTAAAATCTGTTAAATCCCAAAAGACAGTCACAGAGGTTCTGGAGCTCAAATGGGCAGAGCAAATCAGAAAATGGGTTTCTTTCTGAGTGTGCTGCGGTTACACACAAATTCACAAATGTTAATCCAACTGCTACCTATTTGAATTTGCTAATAGAGTTACAACCTTTCCTCAAGCCAACACCAGAAAATCCAAACCAAAAATAAAATTAGCTCTGTAGGAACTGGTGGCTCAATAGCTTAGTCCAGTGGGTCTCAGCCTCTTTGGACTCAAGACCCCTTTATGTTCTTAAAAGGTATCAAAGACCACAAGGTATATGTTATGGATATTACACATCTATTGTTTTGTGTGTTACATATCTGCTGCTGTGTTCTATATTAAAAATTAAAATTCAGAACATTTGTATTTGAATATAACAATACTAAACCCATTACCAGTTAATGCAAATCAATGTTAACATAAATATGTTTAATGAAAAATAACTATATTCCCCAAAAAACACATAACAATTTAGTGAGGAGAGTGGCATTGTTTAGCATTTTTGCAAATCTCTCTCTCTCTCTCTCTTTTTTTAACTTATCTTTATTGTTGAATGTATTACAGATGTTCCTCATTTTTCCCCCATTGACCCCCTCCTCCCCATTCCCGCCCCCTCCTGCCTTTCCCCACACTGTTGTCTGTGTCCATTGGTTATGCATATATACATATAAGATCTTTGGTTTATTTCTTCCCACCCCCATCCCCCTTCCCTTTGAGGTTTGTCAGTCTAACAACCAATTTGTACTTCTTAATCCCTTCACCTTTTTCACCCATTCCCCCAGCCCCCGCCCATCTGGTAACCAACAAAAGTTCTCTGTATCTTTGAGAATGTTTCTGTTCTGCTTGTTTATTTTGTTTGTAGATTCAACTGTTGATAGATATGTACTTATTGCCATTTTGTTTGTTCATATTTTTTTATCTTTTTCTTCAAGAAGACCCTTCAACATTTCATATAATAATGGTTTGGTGGTGATGAACTCCTTTAGCTTTTCCTTGTCTGGGAAACTCTTTGTATGGCCATCAATTCTAAATGACAGTTTTGCAGGATAGAGTAATCTTGGTTGTAGGTTCTTGCTTTTCATCACTCTGAATATTTCTTGCCACTCTCTTCTGGCCTGCAAAGTTTCTTTTGAGAAATCAGCTGACAGTCTTATGGGAACTCCCTTGTAGGTAACTAACTTCTTTTCTCTTGCTGCTTTTAAGATTCTCTGTCTTGAACCTTTTGCATTTTGATGATGATGTGTCTTGGTGTGGGCCTCTTGAGGTTCATCTTGTTTGGGACTCTCTGTGCTTCCTGGACTTGTATGTCTGTTTCCTTCACCAAATTAGGGAAGTTTTCTGCCATTATTGTTTCAAATAGGTTTTCGATTTCTTGTTCTCTCTCTTCTCCTTCTGGCACCCCCAAGATGCGAATGTTGGCATGCTTGAAGTTGTCCCAGAGGCTCCTTACACTATCCTCATTTTTTTGGATTCTTTTTTCTTTTTGCTGTTCTGATTGGGCATTTTTTCCTTCCTTATATTCCAAATCGATGGTTTGCTTCTTGGCTTTACCTACTCTACTATTGATTCTGTGTAAATTATTCTTTATTTCAGTTAGTGCCTCCTTCATTTCTAACTGTGCATCCAGCATTTCTGACTGGTCCTTTTTTATGCTCTTGAGGCCCTCACTAAGTTCACTGAGGTTCTCACTAAGTCCACTGAGGTTCTCACTAAGTCCATTGAGCATCCTTATAAACAGTGTTTTGAACTCAGCATCTGTTAGGTTGCTTAACTCCATTTCACTTAGTTCTTTCCTGGAGTTTTGTTCTGTTCTTTCATTTGGGACCTGTTTCTTTGTCTCCTCATTTTGGCTGCCTCCCTCTGTTTGTTTCTATGTATTACTTAGCGAGAGGTGTGGGGCTAGCTGAGACCAGATGCTGCTTGTTTGAAAGAATTTAGGAAAAGCTGAAGCAGGATCCAAGACAAGCCAATCCTATGGTAAAGCAACTGGCAACAGCTTGGGTGGGCCTGGAAGTTGGGTGGGGCAGGGCCTCAGGGAATCACCAGGGCGGGGCCAACAGTGTGAGCCAGGTTGCTGGAGTCCCAGATATGGCGGCGACTGCTGGCCCAGGGAAGGGCTCACTAAAGGAACAAAAGCCTGTGATAGCACGTCTGTCCAGGAGAAAGCTGCCTCTCCAGCCCTCGCTCCAATGCCAAACAGCTCAGTTCTTCCCCATATGACTCTGGTGCCTTTCAAGCTGCCTCCACCACTCTGGAGCCTGGAGGGAGCTAGTCCCAGTAAGTCCGTGCACGGGCCCTTTAAGAGGAGCTGCCGGGGGCTCCAGCCGCCTCAGCCTCAGTTCCCGCTGGTTTTTCCAGCCAGAAGTTATGGGGACTTCTCTTCCTGGCACTGGAACCCTGAGCTGGGCGCCTGGTGTGGGACGGGGACCCCTCAGTCCTCAGGGAGGACCTTCCCAGCTGAGGTGTCCTCCTGATTTTTATCCGCCACACGTGGGTGTGGGACCAGCCCGTCGCATCTTCGCCCCTCCTACCAGTCTCGATGTGGCTTCTTTAATTTCGTAGTTGTAGGACTTCCATTCAGCTTGATGTCAGGTGGTTTTGAATGATGGTTGTTCTGTAGTTTAGTTGTAACTTTGATGTGGTTGTGGGAGGATGCGAGACCACGTTTACCTACGCCGCCATCTTGACCGGAAGTGTTGCAAATCTCTTTGATGGGTTAATAGAAGACAGCTATATGCTCATATTTACTTCTGCATTCAGTCTGTTATGTCATCATACTTCATATTAATTGGGCAAAACAACACTGTTCAATCATGAAAGAATGAGAGGAAGGAAAGCTAATACTTTAGAATTATTGTTAGGATAGTTTGACAATACAGATTTCCTCAGTGGGGACTTCCTGGACACCTGAGAGCCACTACCTTGGCCTTTAAATAAACTTGATGGTAAAAGGAATGTCTCACTTATGCTGTTGGTCTGATTGAAAGTGCAATAATATTTATGGCAAATATCATTCAAGCTTTAAAAAAAGGCTGTTTAGTAGTATAAGGTATTAGAATACATAAATAAAGATTTAGATCTATAAGTTCTAAAACTTTCCTATAAGCTACAAGAAGGGCAGGGACCTTTGTCACTACTTTTTGTTCAGTTAGAGCCTCATCTGACTGGTCCGTAAGCCATTGGACAGAGAGTGGTTGTTGTGAGATTCAGATATCTATTCCTTTCCAGTGTCCAGCCTCAACAAGTTCATCAGGCATCCAATGTGTAAACAAGCTTGTGGGAGCCCAGCTGTCTTTCTTTTCTGGAGGGTCCCAGAAAGTCCAAATCTCCCCACTTTTTCCTACTCACTATTTAAAGTATGTGGACTGTGACGATGTGGAGACTAGTGTACTCGAAATTTCTCAAAGCTTAGTCTGTTACAGACTGTGTACTTTGGCAGGCTGCTTGAGAGCACATAGCCTGGCTTTCCAGCCAGTGTGAAAGTCCCACAGGTTCTCCCGCTCTCTCTTTCCTGCTTCCCATCATATTCCTTATGGTTCCCATGGTTACACTGTTGGAGCTCAAAGCAGGCCAGAATGGCCCAGATAAGCTTCCTATTCACCTCTTCTTCCAGCCCACTTGATTTTCTTTCATCCTCTGCCCAAGGAGTACCTTAATGGCCTGTCATTTCTTGTGGCCCCACTATTTTGTGTATTTCAGTCCAAATAGTCTGTTAGTAGTAGTCAGCTGGCTCGGAACGTACTCTGGCATATAATAAGACTTGTGAAGAAAACAAACCCGATACCGGTGTTATCAGCATTGATAGGATTTTATAAGACCTTTAAAAATCATTGTTTTTGATGTTAGGCCCAAATTCTTAAAATTTAATACACTCTTAGCATGCCTCTTGAAATTTGTTTGATTCTCTTAGAACACCATGATATGAATTATAATTTGAAATATCAGTTATGATGTATTCATACAAATAATAAAATAACATCTGTGCAATTCTTCTCAGTGTACAAAGTGCTCTTGCAGGCATTATTTCATTTAATCTCCGAGAAATGCTCTTTCAGGTAGTTGCTATAATCCCTATTCTACAGATAAGGGAGGAAAATTGTAGCTAAGGAAGGTTAAGCACTTTGCTCAAGTAAATGACAGAGCTGTTGCCTAAAGCTGCTGTCCTAGGTTTTCAGATTAAAAACCTAGAGCCTTTTCTGTTATATCAGTAGTCTGCTAATTTCAGTTATTTGCATATAATTTTTATGTATTTACCCTAACCATAAATTTGAGATTGCCATATCCATGAACTTGAAATTTTGAACTAATTTTGTTCCTTAAACAAGCATATATTGAAAAGCTCTATATTATTATAGTTTAAATAAAAAACCTTATCTTTTGCTTTGCAATAAAAGAAACTAGGAAAATAAATATAATAAAGATAAAAAAGTCATTAAATTGTAGTTGGAGTCTATTGCCTACTCAGATACTTGAGTATCTGTTGTTTAAAAAGGAAAATAACAAGAGATTGAGAAGATGTTAACGCCACACAGACATCAATCTGGGACTTGTTCTTTGAGGGTTGAAAGCAAGTAGAATAAGAAAAAAAAAAAAAAAGAACAACAGACTAATGTAAAATCGTTTTAGTACTCATGCTAGGAAGCACCAACTTGCAACATAATCTGAAAAAGTAATAAAAGAAAACACATTTAGTTAGAGACAAGGGTCAAGTTTACAATGAAAGTAATTGGTGATGATATTACCCAAACTCCCCTAACGATGCATTGTACTTCTCTAGAAGAAAGGAAGTGGAGGTAACACCATAATGAATGAAGTTCAGGCCTCATTTCAGAGGATTTTCGTCTATAGGAGAGAAACGTAAATCCCTTATTCTAGATAAGAAAGTAGATAGCATGGACCCTTGTTGCCCAACCTTTTTCATGTGAGAACACTATAAGACTGAGATACACAGAAAGAAGCCGCTGCAGCTTCCCAGACCCAGTGTGGCTGCCCAGCAGGACTAGGGGTCAAGATTTTTGGACACTTTAACCATGTGTGGGTCACTGGGGCTCAGCAGCATGGGTGGGAAGCTCTGCTATATCAAACTGATGAGAGGACCACTGAATGAGGAGAATGAAATATGGCCCCTGACAGCAAAGAATTCACAGTTTCTCCCAGGAACGTTTATGGAGCATCTTCTATGAGCAAGGCACTGTGACAGGTACTGGGGGCACATGGCAGATTTATATGAGGCAGAGCATCCAGTTCTACCATGGAGAAAAAACTGATGGGTATCGACGGCATTGTAACACATAGCAACAGACACTTAAACTTACAAGTATTACTATATATTTCTCTGCCAAATTAAATTTCTTTTCCACACTTAAGTTGTTTTATATATTTTACAGTCATTAATTTTATTGTATACATTTAGTTCTTCCAACAGCCTCATTAAAAAATGAAAACTTAATCTAAACTCATTTCTCTCTTGTCAGAAAAACAAAGTTTATTGGGTACTAACGGTATAAGAGGCATTATACTGGTGTGTAACATATATTATCAATGCCATAGAATCAGAACACTAACATCATTTTTAAAATGAGGACATTTTGATTACAGAAAAGTAGTAAATAATGGAAAAACACCCAACATTCAAATGGAGGCCTCTCTGACTTCAAAGGTGTTCCCCTTTAACTACAATATATGGAGGATTTGAAATGTGTCTCTTTTAATCTTCATCTTGATTTAATGAAACTCAAAGAGCAGATTATTTACCCTTGAACTGATATTCCTCCTTTACCTACTTCACAGACCAATAGACACACACATACCCTGATACACATATATTAAGAATATAAAGTGTAATAATACTGTACTTGAAAATATAAAAATATCTATTCATGCAAAAATTTATGTTTTTGATACTAGGGAAGCACATGCAAAAACTGCTCAGCTATTGCCTGGCTGGTGTGGCTCAGTGATTGAGTGTCGACCCATGCACCAAGAGGTTGACGGTTGGATTCCTGGTCAGGGCACATGCCCAGGTTGTGGGCCTGATCCCCAGTGGAGGGTATGCTGGAGGCGGCCAATCAATGTTCTCTCTCATCTATGTTTCTATCTCTCTCTCCCTCTCCCTTCCTCTCTCTCTCTAATATCAATGAAGAAAAACAAACAAACTGCTCAGCTATTTATCAACAAATATTTTCAGGATCACAATAAAATGAAAACTCCTGCCAAATGCACTGAGTCACATATTGGGTCTCTTTGGGATCTGCATTCTCAAAAAATTTTAATGGATTTTGATTGAATACCTGTTTTATGGAAGACTTGGATCTCAGTAATGCAAGGGATTCAAAATGATCCAGGACAGTGTTTCTCAAACCTTAATGTGCAAGTCTGATTCAATAGATCTGAGGTAGGATCTAAGATTCTGCATATCTACCAAGCTCACAGGTGAGGACACAGCACAAAGGTCTTTGGGTGAGGAGCAAGGAGCAAGGGTCTAGGACATGCCAAAGTGTGGTTCATGACCAGGCATAGGCAGTGAAGTGTTGTTGGTTACTGGTTTCCAATGGGTTAAGTATAGAAATTGAAAGTAAGCATTTAGAAACTTTTATAGCATTTTGACAATAATTTTATATTTGTTGAGTATAATAATAATAAAACTGGGGCTTGCATTTTGTATGTCTCTGTTTTTTATTTTTCTATTAACTTATTTTTATTATATTTTACAAAAAATATTGGTCTTTGAAAGATTGGATCTATATAAATGGTCCTTCGCAAATGACTTGAGAAGCAGTGGTCTAAAATACTTCCCTGGCTCTTAAAACTGACAATAACATTGTAGGAATATGACAAGCAACCAGAATTGCCAGACAGAATCTGATGGAGACCATATAAAACATGAAGACTTTTGAGGGTTCAGAGAAGTGAAAGGAAATAGAAGGACATAGCATTTACACAACACCTATTTGTACACCACACACAGTGCTAAGTCCTTGACATTTAATCCACAAAATGCCCATTTAAAAATTAATAAATTGAAGATCAAGGAGATTAAATAACTAACTCAAGATCAAGAGAGAGAATTAAAATCTAGTTTTAACATACATCTGCAAATTGTGGATCCTCACATTTATTAACACCCTCCTATATTCTGCTGTGATTTCCACACTGTGATCCTCACCTTCCCCCGGTAAACTCCAGACACTTCATTTCCATCTTTCATTGCGGTGAGGGTGCAGGCATGTGATTTAGGTTTCATATTATGAAGACTGGAGAGGTCGGAGAAGGGAGACATGAGCACAAGACTGAGGATAGTGCAGAAGACACTGTTGCTTCCATTATAGGTTGCATTTGGGTTGACTTGTATTCCCCCCTCCCCCCAATTCATCTGTTTAAGTTCTTATGTGCAGTCTCTTGGAATATCTTATTTGGAAACAGGGTCATTGCAAATGTAATGAATATGAGGTCATACTGAATTAGGGTGGGCCACGAATTTAACATGACTGAGGTCCTTTATAAGGAGAAATTTTGACATAGACACATATGCAGGGAGAATACCCTGTGAAAATGAAGGCAGAGATCAAGGTGTTGCAGAAGTCAAGGAATGTCAAAGACAGCAAACCTCCAGCAAGACAGGGGTCCTTGCTCCCTCATGCCCTCAGGAGGAACTGACCCTGTTGACAGCTTAACCTCACACTTGTAGCCGCCAGAGCTGGAAAGACAATAAATGTCTGTTGTTTAACCAAATGTCCCTAATGTTTTCTAGAAGAAGTATTTGAGCCATCAAATTGAAAAATTTCCCTGGGTGTGGAGCAGGATTAAAAAAAAAAAATCACCCAAGAATGTCATAGTAAAGTGGCAGAATGTCAAAGATAATGAGGAAGATTGTGGAAACAATCAGAAAAGAAAAAAGAGAGCTTGTGAGTTTAATCCTGGGGTGACTCTATTGGGCCTGAGAAAAGGGTGGAAGCAACAGCAAAGGGGCACCTGCTTGCAGGGTGTGGGCAATGCCTCCATCTCCACTTCACTTCGGTCAGTCAGGCTATGCAGTGGCTGGAGAAGCTCTTGTCTAGCCATAGAAAACAAGTGCAGAACTAGAAATCAAGAGAGGGTCTGGTGTGTGCATGTGTGTGTGTGTGTGTGTGCGTGTGTGTGTGTGTATGTGTATGAAAGGAGACTTCTCTTTTTCATATATTGTTTACCGCTCTCCTGGGTATGTTGGAAAGAACGGAGCTCAATATATCAGTATATATTCCTACTGGAGATGTTGCAAAGAATAGAGCTCAATATATCAGTATATATTCAATTCAGTCTAATCTATATTAAATATCTTATCTAAATCAGTCACTGCTGTAGGTCCATAAGTGCAAAGCTAAATAAGACATAGTTTCTTCTACCATTTATGGATAATTTCACTCTGTCATGCTATTTATTACAATTGTATGAACAAAATACAATCTTTGAAGGCAATCCCTTCCCGTTAAGTACCACATTTATGTATATCTAGGATTTAAGAATATTTGTTGAAACATTTCTTGAATGTAGACATTTATTCTGTAACTTTGCTAAATGCCTTTTCACCCCATAATAGTAAGTTGGATTTAAAAAGGACATAGATAACCCGGCCGGTGTGGCTCAGTGGTTGAGTGTCGACCCCTGCATCGAGAATTTGCTGGTTCGATTCCCGGTCAGGGCACATGCCCAGGTTGTGGGCTAAATCCCCAGTGGAGGGCATGCAGGAGGCATCCAATCGATGTTCTCTCTCATCGATGTTTCTATCTCTCTCTCCCTCTCCCTTCCTCTCTCTCTAAAATCAATAAAGAAAAAGATAAAATAAATAAGTAAAAAGGATGTAGATAGAGAGGATCCACATGATTCTCATTTAGGCATCAATATTATTGCTTTATATTTTTTGTAATACTTTAAGGAGGCAGGTAAAGTATGCTCTGTAAACTGAACATACTTGAGTTTCATGTAAAACTTCAATATTGTGGCATTTTACTGAGTTTATATTCAGTGTCCAAACGATGTGATTCCACATTAAGCTGATGCCACAGTAGAGGAAGTCAGATGTTTGTTCTCGTCAATAATACACTGGTACTAAAAAGAGGAGTGAGGATGATAATCCCATAAGGATCTTTAAAATATCTTACACTTTTATTTTTTATCCTTGCCACAATTTATTTTTATGCATTATTTTATTATATCTATTTCAGTGGGAAGTTTGCCTCAAGTACCAGTAATCGACTAATCAATATCTTACATATAAAATAAAGGGTTAATAAAGAGGAAAACATTTTTTATTCTTACATGCCTTTGTTGTTATTGTTGTTGGCAATAAATTTCTAAGTGCTCAGAGAGACATGTGAGTATTTTCTCTCTCAATGCCAAACATTATCTCCTGATCATGGCCTCAACAAATAATACTAGTATATGATAATAATAAAAGTAAAAAAACAACAGCTAGTTTATTCTGCAGTCAGCAGTCAATCAGTCCTATTTAATGCCAATAGGACTAAAAGGTGTTTATCATTTATAATAGGGGTTATTAATAATGTTATCTTTATTAAAAAGGGGGGGGATGGAGGAATGCTAAACATTTTATTCCCATAAAGAAGTCAATGAAAATGAAAGGTAAGGTAATGTAATAGCTTAATTAAGAATGGCCACTTCACTTTTATTTTCCTTCAGCCTTAAAATGATCCAAACCATGAGGAGAGATGAAGAGAAAGGGGGAGGAAGGAGGAAGGAGAGGGGGAGGGGAAGGAGAGACTAGCTATGATGGAATTAATTAAAAATGCAACAGTGGAAAGAATAGGGGGGTTTGAAATGAGAAGACAGGGCACTTCTTGGGCACAGAGATGTTTGGGGAGAATGTCTATTGTCTTTGGATATTCATTTTCTTAATTGGAGGATATAAAAACAATATAAAACTGTGTGAAGAAAGCCTTCATAAACTGTCACACACTATACACATTTCCACACTATCATTATGAAGACTCCCAGGGAAAACAGTAAAAACCTCTGTCCCAAGGAAAGTGATTTCTGTCCCATCACTAAGCCATGCCACCCAGCCACAGATGAGCAACTTAGGCCACTTGGGTAAAGCCCCCTAAGACTTCTAAAGCACAGAAATGTGTCACACAGGAAATACCCCAGGGACAGCAGTCATGTGCCTTTGGGAGGCCTTCTCAGGTGATGATTTGAAGATGGTGAGGGCATGCTTCCTTGTGTTGTTCATATGAAGACAGGAAATCAGCAAGAGGGATTTGAACAGTGTGATTCAAAGGCAGGGAAATTCAGAGCAAGAGTGCCTATTCCCGGTGTGCAGAGCCCCCAAAGAGAGTGTTTTGGTAAGAAACTGAGAAATACTACAAAATGCCCACATGGTACAGGGATCACCTTGCGGCTGCCACCGCTTTGAAAGAAGGCTCGATGAGGCGCCTTTCTGTTAGGCGTGCAGCTCTCTCAGTTTGCCCGCTTCACCCACCAAAATATTGATTTCAAATGTCACCTGGCCTCATAGAATAGATATCTATTTATAATTATACTTAGAAAAGTTCTTAAATTAAACAGCCGCAATCAACCCCCAATTACCCATCTCTCATTCCCACTAGAACATAAGCACCAAGAAGCGACAGACTTATCTTGCTGATGCGTGTATCTCCATTGCCTAGAACAGTCTGACATATTGTCGGCATTAAAAAATAGATGCTGATGAGTGAATAGAGAAAGTGACAAAAAGATTTGGTTACAGTGCACGCACATGTGATTACAAGGAAGGGAATGTTATCCTATGGTTGCCAACACACAAGGATGCAGATGATATAAAACATTTGTTTTCTCCCCAGATTTATGACTCTTTGTGGGTAGCTAGTAATCTCTTTGAAGTCTGGTCTCTATCCTTGTCCCTTCCTCCTTATCCTCCCTCTTGCAGCTTCCCTTTGGTCTTTTCTACTTTTCTGTCCTTCCCCTCACCAACTAATCCACAGTCTCATTTCCGCCCAGAGGTGAGCTCCCGGTGCCATTGAGGAAGGGCAGTCGTAGGTCCTTACAGTCCAGCTTAGAAATAGGCTCACGTTTTTCATTCTTAAAGGAGGATCATCTACAAGAAAGGCAATATTTCTTTTGCTCTATTGGCTACACTTCCACAACAGAATTTTTATGGGATACCATGCTCACAAAGTCACTGTTGCTTTCGTTTTCTTTTCACAGATGAAGAAAATAAGGGGGAGGGGGACAGGGCTGGAATTTGGAGGGTCACAGAAACACTGTGCAGCATGAGCTGATCTCATGGGGATGGTGACTTGAGTTCTCTAAAGCAGTGCTTCTCAAATTTTAATTTGTGTAACAAACACCAGAGATCTTGTTAGCACATTTTGATTCTGGAGTGGGGCTTGAGATTGTGCATTTCTAATAAGTACTTTAAATAGTTACTCTCTAAAGGCAAATAATTTTATTTTGCACTCCTGCCTCACAACCTACTGGAAACAGCATTATTTAAGGGAAACAGCAAGATGATTTTGGAGTCAGCTAGAACTGGATTTGAAATCTGGCTACACTAATTCCTTAAAAGATAATGAGTGAGGATTACTTTTTAAGCATAACTTCTCTAAACCTCAATATCATCTGGAAATCTGGAATATGGGGATGATAATATCTGTTTCAGAGGATTGCTACAAGAATTAAATTGAGAGTTTCTTTTCTTTTTCTTTTTTTTTTGCACAGCATTTTAGTGTGGGGTCTAGACTTCTCCCTATCCTTTCCCCATTTCAAATTCTCCAAAATGCAGACCAGGACTGTCACAATTCAGGTCTAAGTTCTAGTTCAAACTTCATCTGCTTTTTGACAACTGAAACCATCTATACCCATACAACTTACTGTCTGTATTAACATGATTTTACTTTTCAAT
This sequence comes from Tadarida brasiliensis, assembly GCA_030848825.1. Taxonomy (NCBI): domain Eukaryota; kingdom Metazoa; phylum Chordata; class Mammalia; order Chiroptera; family Molossidae; genus Tadarida; species Tadarida brasiliensis. Next base: position 53,823,116 of record CM061264.1, read on the forward strand.
TTCTGCATTAAATGAAATTTGTTATTGCAGAAAATCTTTTCCCAGGAAGATAAGTTGAAGATAACCATTGTTTATTTCAGAACCTCCCAAATTTATTTATCTGAACAATTGATTTGTTCTCATTAGATAAATAGCCTTTTAGAACAATAGATACCTCACTGGGCTAATCAAATGATTATTTAATTTTTCAAGATTCTCTTCAAAGCCCTCCCCTCACTTTATCCACTCACCTTACACAATTATTTTATGAATGTAATCGGACCCCCTCACTGAAAGACATGCCTTAAACTAGACCCCAAAACTTTAATGCTGCTTTGATGGCCCCCCTCTGAGAAGCTACTAAAAATCTGTCAAGGTCATAAGTGGTTCCCCTATAGCAGTAAGCAATAAACTTGTCCTTGCTTGATCAAGAAGGTTATTTTCCTGTTCTCTTCAGAGCTGGGAGTCATTAATCTCATCTATAAAAACTATTATCCAGATAAGTGTAATTAATTACCTGTTATTTTCTAAAGGTATTATGCTTTTTGTAGTCTTGTCTTTTCCCACAATCAATTCCTTTTTACTAGAGTATCATCTCCCTGTCTTTCATTTAACATTTAAGACTCAAGCCAAATGTTACTTCCTCCATGAAATTTTAATTGAAACATTTCAGCCGGCCACATAGATCATTTATGCTTTGGTGCCCCATTAACACTTAGAAGATGGTCTTTTCTATAAAGTCTATTGTTTTCTGATTGCTTGGTTACACATTTTACTTGCCCACAGACAGTGCCCTCCTTGAATGTAGGGGCTGTGCCTTATCCAGCTCGGAATCATGCCTTGAAGAATGAAAGAAGCTTACTAATCTATCAGTAAACATTTATTGAATGTTGAATGAAAATTTAGCTTAGTTATTTAGAGGAAAAAAGGGGATAATGTAATATTTGTGAAAAGAAACTTGGGCTTTTTTCCATAAGGATATCCTTTGCATCCTCAACTGCATTTTTCTTTCTGTCCTAGGTAACCATAAGAAATGGTAACTTCTGAAGTAGCTTTCTGAGCCAACAAAACAGGATCCTGCTGATGTTTCTTGCCTCTGTCAAAAAGGTAATGTCTCATTTCCATTCCATCTAGTAATTACTGATGACACTTAATGAGCTTGCAGCTGGCCTAACCCTTCCACTAAGAGAGCAGATGACTTATTTTATTTCCCTATCAGGAAAATTTGATCTCCTTTGGCATCAGTCCAGATAGAAATGTTGTCAGTTTCATGATCGGAAATAAAGGGTAAGCATTTTGTTTAGCCGAATCTGAGCTGGTAAGAAGGATCAAATTTTATAGCACTGTGAAATTCATGACACAATGATGGCTGATATAAATGAAGCCTGACATAGTTATGTGTCTGTTTAAATATTATGTACCCCTTATGTACAGCACATGCTTTATGGATTGCCACCATGACTCCAATACTTGGGCTATTAAAGGTAGATTTATCCTAGAACAATAGAATTTTATTTTATTTCCCTCTAAACTGAATCCTTGACGTTCCAAAACACTATCAAGAGTTCATGGCTAACAGGTTGTGACAAAGGCTAAATTAATGTTTGCAGCAATGAAGCATTTCCTAGAGAACAATATGTTGAGAAGTTGTTGAGGAGGAAAATGAAGTAAAATCTAGGGAGTACTTATCACAAACAGCCTGGATCGATATTATATTCTACATTAGCAAAGTAAACTTTTTGAAAAGAGTGCAAATGTATATGTATCATATCCCAGATTCTAATTATTTTGAATCATTTGGAGGTATAATTCTTTAGTAAATATGTTAAGTGTTCCACAGTGAGCCTCAGCTGTTTCCATGCCTCTTTCTGGTTACAATTTAAGAATGTAAGAAATGACTTTTCTGGTTAGCCTTCTGAATACCCAATGTAACATCCGTTTCTTATCATAATGACAATAAGCATCATAACATATCTGTGTCAAGCCCAATGATTCTGATTTTGTGTGTCTTATGTTGATCATATTTTTTCAGGAATGTGGGTAGTAATCATAATAGTTTAAGTGTGTTACAATTTTTGCCTTTAACATGTATGACCTGTGTGATCCTTAAACAATATTGTGAGGTAGTAATGTACCCATTTTATGGAGAGGATGGGGGATCAACTAGAAGAAGTGATTTTTTGAGGTCACATAGTTGGTGAATGGAGGACCTAATGGCAGAACTCAGACCTCCTTTCTTGAAGAAATAATCTCCTTTGTTCTACAATATGCAGATCCCAGTTAATATATTTTAAAATAATTGCAGAAGAGATGTTACAGACCTTTCACATAGACTCTGATCAATGTTCATTTTGAGGAAAGTAAACTAATATAGCATTAGTTTTAATTGCATTCTCCATTTGAGAACAGTAATCATGAAAAGAAATTAAAAGACTGAGTCCAGATTGATGTTCTTGTCTTTGTAACAACCACTGCAGCTTCAAGAAGCCTGTAGGAAGGCTTTTTATCAGAGACTGTCTTGATTTCCCCATGTTGGAGTAACAAAGACAACTTCAGTACTCGGTGCAATATTAATCATATTGAACTCAGCCCTTTCTCTAGGGATGCTTCTACATTTTATAAACAGAGTGTCAGGGCAAATAATAAATGCTCATGTATGACATAACACAGATAACTGATGACATGAATTGACAGCTTCTAAGTACTACATGCCCTAAGCCTTATGATGAAAGTTTATTTTATATATACTATTTCAATTATTGTTTATAACAATCCTACATCCATACTATGGATGTGGAAACAGTCTCAGTGGAGTTAAGGAATTTGTTCCAATTCACATAGCTATTAGGTGACTGAATTAGGATTTGAACCCAGGTCTGTCTAATTTCAAATCTCCTTGTACTCCAAGGTATTGGTTTTCTCATATTACACCATGGAGCTCAGAAATAAGGAAGGACAGATGGGGGACTCCTGATGGAAGGAAGATAAATGAGTGGAAATAATAGAGCTTGGTAGGAAAAGAGAGAGGCTATGGCATGTGGGAATTATGTGAGAACAAATATCAAGAAGATATGGCTTCTGGTCCAGGTTCTAGTATACATTAGCAGGACTTTGGAGATGTCACACAACTATTCTATCATTTAATTTTCTTGTCTATAAGATGTGGGAGTTGGGTTTGATGAACAGTTTTCTACACAGGTTCCATGAGTTCCAGAGTCTCAGGGTGACGTGGTTTCTAGGAAGGCACCACCACCACAACAAAATTGAGTCACCTGTATATTACACAAGGATACATAACTCTACAAAATATATTTTTGTACTAATTTAACAAAGTTTTACTGGGCACTTGCTATGTGCCATGAATTTACTAGGTACACAGGAAATTGTATACGCAGCTGTGGGGGAAAACACTGGCACACCCCACAAAGACATCACTGTTTCAAGGGACAGACAGACTGTAAAAAAATGATCACATTAATAAATACATAACTACAAACTATGTTAAGTATTAGTATTAAAAGTTCAGGATACTCCGAGGAACCATAACCCATGATCTAATTTCAATTAATATGGATGTGAAAGGTTTTTTAAAGGAAGTAACACTTAAATCAAGACCTAAAGGATGACAGGTAAATGTATGCAAATCCATGAGGTGAAAAAGAACTTGGTCTGTCAGAGAAACATGTGCCAAACCTACCTGATGGACCTGCAAGATTCACTTGGACCTATCTGCTCTCCGCCCTACTCAGTCTTGGTGGCTGTCATATAGGAGACGCAGAGTATGATCTAACACTGCCAGCTGGCTCGTCCTATCCCAGGGTCAGGCCAAGCTTTGGCAAGGCCTCCTTCATGCTTAACACAGCATGTTGTATGAGGAAGTATTGAAAATATCAAGGAAAAGCTGACCTCAATTCCACAGAAACTTTTCCAGAGCAACAATGGGACTGACTCAAATAATCTTAGACTATTAGCAAAACCCTGATATCTAAACCTAACAAAAAAACCAAACCAACCCAAAACAAAAAGCAACAAAAAAGACACATTGACCAACCTTACTTATGAGTGGAGATACGAAGCTACAAAATACGAGGCTAATAAACAGATTCTTGAAATAAGAGAATAATGACATGAAGAACAAGTAGAACTTCTCATAGACCAAAAAATTAGTATTACAAATTTTATTAAAATAATGTATTTAACAGTATATCAAAGGGGAAAAGCCACAAAATCATTTCAGTTCATCTGAAGTCCTTCCCAAGCCTGAGATGAGAATGAGAGAGGAGAGACTGTGGCCGTGGCTGCACCTGCTGCCAGCAGGATGAAAAAGGTGCGTTGAGAGAGAGCTGCCTTTCCACTAGGCAGAGCAAACTGTGAGTAAAGTTGAGTGTTTCTTGGGGACCAAAGGAAGACTCCAAGAAAAGACTTTTTTTGAGAAGACTAGCTAGAGGCTCAAAGAAGTTCAAATAGTTGACCGCTGAAATCCCAAGGGGTTAAGAAGGGCTTGTTTATAAATGACCATCAAGGGGTGGGGGGCGGCGCATTGTTGCACTAGAAGGCAGAGAAGAGACCTCCAGGGGCCCATCTCCAGGAGACCTCTAAAGAATCCACTGAGAGAGCAGGCCAGCTTTGGGCATGGGTCATATCCAGGGTCTCTCATGCTGGACTGCAATTGTTTTGGGCACTTTTGACTGTGCTTTTTTTTTCTCTCTCTTTTGGACATCTCTGGAAGGGGTGAGAAATAGCAGCCGGCAAGTGGGAAGAGATGCAGAGCCCTAACCCTAACCCTAACCCTAACCCTAAGCAATGTAGGCTGTCACAGTTAAATGCAGGCGCCACCTAATTAGGTACAGATTTTTCCTTTGAATGATTATTTAAAAAATTAATACAATATTAGAGTAGAATTGTCTAATTCCCAGGCAGACCTGCAGTCTTGAATGCTTGAAAGTTGTTAAGAGAGAGATTTGATTAGCTAAAACTGACCCCAAATGTGATGAGACCTGATATTTCATACAGGAGTAAGGAAGAAGATGACCACAAAACAAGTTTGCCAGAGCATGATGAGAAAGAATAAAATTATTTTCATCATTACACCCAACCAGGTTCAGCTTGTTCATAAATCTTTATAGATAATTTCTAGGGTTATTTTCACTACAAACAACTTCCGTTTAATTCTCTAAATTTCACAGCTAACCCTACCCATCTGTAAGATGTACTGAATTTAACCAATTATTTTAAAACATTAAAAAAAATTGTACAAATTTGTGTTATCTCCAAAACAGTTACCTTAAGGAAGTGAACCCTTACTCTCACGAAACTGCTTTGCTTGAAGCATTTAAACATTTTGTTTTAGATATTTAAGTTTTAGAAGTTGCCTTTAGGCTAATACCAAATTCATAATTTTCATCCCAAGCCACTTGTTTTCTCTCCTTGAGTCCAAGATAAATTAAGAAATGAAATAAGGAAATGGCAGATAGAAACCCAATCTCTTCACATGCAGGAACTGAGGCTGACAGTCTTCAGTATTATGTAACTGAGACATCTGTATCTTTTTCATTGGCATAGTAGAAGAGAGCAGGGAGAATCCTGTGTGTTTAGTGTTTCCACCTAGAAGTGAAAAATATCACTTCTGCTTGTATTTCATTGTTCAAAATAAGTCACATGGCCATGCCTCATCCCAGGGAGTCCCATGCCCAGAAAGAAAAAATAAATGGGAAATCTTGTCGATTACTTAGAATGTCTTCCACAATCAGAAACTTAACCTCCTTCTTTTTACTTGGTTTGATCCAATGGGCTTTCATAACCCCTGCCCACCTGTAATCTTGGTCCCCATTCCCACTCTGGGCTGAGACCCAGGAGATGATGCATTCTAGGTCTACAGGGGGCCCAGGCAGCATCTATACCTGGATTCACCTCTCTCAATCTTCCTCTTGTTCCTCCTTCAGCCCTGGGGACCTTCCTGATGCCATAGACTGTGTTATTGCCTGAATATGGTCCTCTCTATTCTATGATTTATGCCCTAGTCTGTCCTCCAAGTTTTTATCTGATACTTCAGAGACAATTTTTAGGTTTTGGAAAACCTCTTTTTCAATAAAACGTAGCTTTCAAGACTGCTCTAAATGTGCTTAGAAAGAAGTCCAATTTGAAACCCAAACTTGAGTAATGATTCCTTTGATCTAGGCAAGAAATGAATTCTCCCTGAAAAAAATAAATGTTATTCTTCTTTATTCTTTTGATGTTTGAGAAGTTGCAGGACAACAAGATTTAGAGGGAATTGAGAATACATCAGATAATATATTTTTTAAAGTTATTTTTGCTGCACCTATCTTCCTTACTGAGCTACAAGATTTATGAAGGCAGGAACCAAATTGTTTGGCTTGACATTGTTGAGCCAAAATATGACTTGAATAAATGGAGGAGTGAATAAAAGAATCGATAGATCACTAAGATAGTTGTGCAAGTGCAAGTATGTTAGTAATATTGGATAAAACAGGGAACATATTTATATTTACAATATGATCTAAGTTTTAAAGTTAGTCTTAAAAAATAAAAGATTGACAAAATGTTCTGGGTGAGAGGGAAGCTCACTCTGGTGAAAAAAATGATTGGGATGCACGGAAGCCCAGTTGGGGCACCCGAGGAAAGCTCAGGAGAGACAACCTTTTGAGTGAGACACTGCAGGGACCACTGAAATGTCTTCTGACCCAGCACGGGGAATTTCTTCTAGGTCCCTTGAGGAGGGAGGCTGTGAAAAACCAAAAGAGCAGCTTGCCTAGGGGGATCCACATAAGGAGATGGACTGTCCACACCATAAACCATGCAAGGCCGGCGGGGGGTTAGGGCTGGGGATGGGGTCCGAGCCACAAAGCAGTGGAAGAGAAGAACAGTAATGAATGGGAAAGTAGGAACGACTCAGATAGCAGCTCTCTTTACCCCACGGCGCTTTTGAGGTTAAGAATTGGGTTTTACCCGTTTTGGATCAAAATCCACCAGGGACTGTACAGGAAATGCAGGACTTGGATTCCTCCTGTGACAAGTTCAGGGGCCAGAGGCCATCAAGATAACGACCCACGCTGAAGCCTGAGGAACCTCAGAAACAAACCTCACACGTTGAGGCTCATTGCTATGTCCTAGCAACCCTCTGACACTGAATGCTTCTGATCAATGAGGCGGTCTCCTTGTGAGAGGGAGATTCTATAAAACTCTGCAGGCATGGAACTACACTGTCACTGTTCACTGGAATTTGGAATGAATTTCCTGGAATTCTGCTCTTATCAGTCACCAGAAGGCAGTCCAAAAGCATTAAAACCGTGATGGCATAAATCTGGAAATGTCCCACATTGGCATGGGTGAAATTTGAATTTTCAATCTATGCATACATGATATTGATTTAATTTCAAGTCCAAAATATCTGGTTCTGTGTTGTGACATCATTGGTGAAAACTGTTCAGAATTTGAAATTGGAATTTGTGTCTAAATGGTCACATGCTTTAAAGCAAAAAATCTTCCAGCTGGTTCCAATCATAAGGGTAAAACTTCCCAGAAGTCTATACTGGCCTTTTTATTTCATGATTGTCTGTGGAGAATTAAGTCCTATTTTTATGCATGTTAAGTTCCTCTTTATGAAATTATCATTAATACAAATAACAATGATATAAAATCAAGTGACAAAAAGTGATTGCATTCAATAAATTTCTAATCTATACTTATTATCCCTTTAAAAGTAACAAGTGCTTTCTGATTGGTGTTTCAGGCTTCTTAGGGTATATTCCTAGGAGTGGGATCACTGGGTCAAATGTTAATTCAATTTTTAATTTTTTGAGGTAACACCCTAGGAATATACCCTAAGAAGCCTGAAACACCAATCAGAAAGAATACATGTACCCCCATGTTCATAGCAGTGCTATTTACAATAGCTAAGATCTGGAAACAGCCCAAGTGTCCATCAGTAGAAGAATGGATAAAAAAGCTGTGGTACATATACACAATGGAGTACTATGCAGCTGTAAGAAAGAACGATCTCTTATCCTTTGCGACGACATGGGAGGACCTGGAAACTATTATCCTAAGTGAAACCAGCCAAGCAGAGAAAGACAAATATCATATGATCTCACTTATTTCTGGAATATAATGAACATAACGATGTGAGGAACAGGGTAGTCCCAGAGACATGGAAGTAGGGTACAGACTGACAATTGCCAGAAGAGGTGGGGGGAGGGGAGCGATGAACACAGAACTTGTACGCATGTACTCATAACCAATGGACATGGACAACAAAAATGGGGACGGGGCAGGGAGGGAGGGGGAGGAGGGTGTCAATGGGGGAAAAAAGGAGAAACATCTGTAACAAAAGTAAATTAATAAAAAAAATAAAATAAAAGTAACAAGTGCTGAAAAATGTCTGACGAATATCAGAATATGATTTTTGGAGGGTGAGCAAATAATTGTATGGCAAGTACCTGTCGAGGTTAGTATGATTCAGTTCCTTTGCAATAGAGTTGCCAGTTTCAGCAAATGTGTATCAGACATGAAGCCTGGTCACTGGGGATAGCCCTGATGATTTTTCTAAGTCTACCTTCAGAGGCTAGGATCAACCTGGCACATACTTCTACTATATCCTGTATTTTATCTGGCAACATTACTTTGGAAGAACTGGCTGCTTGCCATGACACTAAAAGCACTATTGTAATTTTTCATTCTGCATTATACTTATGTCATTAGGCTTACTCACAAGAGAGAAAAGCAAATTAAATTGGATAGCAAAATATCATTGAATGCAATTACCCTAGATTTTTACTCTGTTGGCATTTTCCTTTGCATAATGCTGAAATCTGTATTGGTTGAAGACATTGTTGTGAGGTATTGCGGGGTGGTGTAGCTCAGTATTTTGTTAATGGAACTATTTTGGAAGATAGCCCCAGAACCTTGCAAAGCTCCACTCTTACCAGCACACAGACTTGTACTCTAGTGTTTGAATGTGCCCAGTGAAAGAGAAGAGAGAGCTTAGATTCACTTCCACTTATATCCTTGAAGTTCAGAGCTTTGCATCTTTAAAGAACCCAAACCCATACTTGGGGACAAGAATAAATGTTCTCATTTCATCAATAGGCTCAGGGAGTTTAGATCAGTTTAGTGAACCCTCACAGATTTATGGTGACAGTAAGTATAAATTGCAAAGACTCTTGAATTCTTAAAGAGTAGGGAGAACTATTTAGGGAGTGAATTGCCTTTGTTTGGTTTTATTGTTTGTAATAATAAAAGCCACAATGTGTTCAGCACTTAGTATTTTGTGGACACAAGATAAATGATCTAGAGTCATTATTTCCTTTATCCTGGCAACTTTGCCATCAGATAGGTATTATTAGCTCCATTTTATAGATACGTTTTAATCTTTCATCCTTGGTTCATGAAACTGTCAAGTGCAGAGCTTAATTTTAAACCAGGTTCTGATGTGAAAGCTTATCGTTTACCCACCGCACTGTATCTCACCACTTAGTGTGCTGATTTCACTTTAAAACCCTCACAATAAATCCTTTTACCTTCACTTCAAATTACAATTTCTTTCCCCAAATGCCAGGTTATTGAAGGTTTTCTCCCTGGGAACTCAGACAAGCAGACCAGGCTCATTCCTCTGGGAAAATGGAACCAAGTGAATATTTTCCTGTGTGAAATGAATCACATTTCATGTCGATTGATGGGGCCAGAAGTGGACCTCTCCCGGTAACCATGTTTCTGTCATTTGACATTTTCCACCTCAAGGCCACATTCCTTCAGAAGAGCTGACGTAGACCCAGTTCAGCTCACTCCCCACCATAGGTGACTTGGTCTGAGTCACAGTCCGTGAGGAATGTCACCTTGATATGTAAAAACCACAAGTCCAAGCTCAGAGGTTGAGGGGAAGTAATGAGAGCACAGTTGGAAGATACTGGGAAGTGTTTGAAGTATTTCTGGTTTCAACAACTACTGAGATTAGCTTCTCTTCCTCAAATAAATTGAGACAGCATGCTAATAAACTTCCTGCAGTGTCAACTGCACAGTCTAAGCTGGAGATCTGACACAGCAGAGAATTCATGTGTTGGTTAGCATAGCGATGGTCTGATAGAAAGTACTTGTTGTTTTTTTTGAGGGGGATACTGTTGTCCTTTAATAATCAGGACAGTAAAGATGAGGAAAGACACAAAATGAAAGTACAGTTGGTGCTAGTTTACTCCAATGTTGCTGTTGACATTTTGCTCACCCTGGACATTATTATACCAAGAAGGAGGCCCTAACATTAACCTTTTTGCAGGATAACTTTCATGCACGATTTTGAGTGTTGCAGCAAACATTACCCTAGAGGTTGAAAGATTTGTACTTCTTCTGCTTGTCTGTAAACTTTGGCCGCAATCACTATAATTGGACTATTTGTGAAGTAGTTTATTGACATCGTTATTCTATAGCCCTTTGAGGAAGCCTATTAGGTAAATCAGTGTTATTTTTCATCATTTTGTAAATGCAGAGACAGAGGCAAGGTTATTTCTGTTAATAAACTCTCAAAATAGAGTCCCATATTTGCTAAAGGTAAAGCATACTATGTTGAAACAACACGGAATTGGGAGTCAGATTTACTTGGAGTCTAAATTCTGTTATTACCTGCCTGTATGATCTTGGGTCTTAACCTTATGGAGCTTTTGTTTCCTTCTCTGCAAACTGAGGTAGCTGGATTGTAAACCTCAGCCATGCCATCTAGCTATAGCATTTAATGATGCTTGTGCGAGGGATAACCATTTAATTAATTCTATTCAACCAACATGAAGCACTTGCTGAGTGCCAGGCGGCACCAGCACTTTGTGCCCAAGGCCCTCGCAGCAGTGGGTGCTACCAGCCTTCTGACTCAAGAAATGACTGAGGCCTCTAGTCCGCTGTTTGCACTGTTGTTTTGACGTCTTCCTCTGCCACTTTAAAAGTGCTAATTATTACAAGTGAATTTATAATAGCTCTGTATTAAAAGATTTTGATGCTTGGCCGGTGTGGCTCAGAGGTTGAGCGTTGACCCATGCACCAAGAGGTTGCCGGTTCACTTCCTGGTCAGGGCACATGCCCAGGTTATGGGCCCGATCCCCAGTGAGGGGCATGCAGGAGGCGGCCAGTTGATGTTCTCTCTCATTGATGTTTCTATCTCTCTCTCTCCCTCTCCTTTTCCCTCTCTCTAAAATCAATGAAGAAAAAAAAACAAATAAGAAAAGATTTTGAAAGCTTTGCATCAGCCTTTAGACTTAATTGAAGACATTACTGTGTCTGAACACCTGGCCTGGACCTTGAACATGCACATGGCAGGAGTTCAATAAATACTGATGAATTCGTTAAAATATTGGTTATCACTGGGACAAGAGTTTCACCTTTGATTAGGTTTCCAAAGATGAAAGCATCTTTGTTATATTCGGCAATATTATCCATACCATATAAGAATTTGAGATATAATAATATTTGAATATTATATTTATGTTTTGTACCTCCCTTTCATTTACATTGTCTTATTTGATCTTCACTAAAACTGTGTTAGTTGGCAAGGCAATTATTATCACAGTTATCCCTCGCCACCTTGTGCTTTGACTTTCGCGGCTTCACTCTATCGTGGTTTTTTCAAATATATTCATTAAAAAGTTGATCGAGACAGTGAAAATGATACAGCGTGTGCTTGGTTGTCTGAGTCAATTATACACCTCTGTATTACAATTAAAATTAAAATTACTGTTCGTATGGACTGTAGGCCTATGTATTCGAGCACCCCTGCAAATCCTTCAATGCCAGGTGCAACCACTCGACCACTCCTTGTGTGTGGGCAATAACTTTTTTCCAAAAAATCAGGTATGGTGAAACCAAGCCAATCAGAGCGTGCTGTTCACTGATTGGCTATCCTATCCTCTTCCTATCCTGGCCACTGGTTGGCTCAGCCTCATGCAAGTTCGTTTCTCTCACACACGCTTCTACATCACTACGCATCAGAAGCATCTTTGCTCTTGTAAGGGTTTGCGATTTCTGAGAATGTTTATCTGAGCCCCAGGATGGCTCCTAAACATGCTGCTTCTTTTAAGCCTTCTGACGATGAAACTAAGTGCCGGAGGAGGATGCTTACCATCCAGGAGAAGGTGAAACTCTTGGATATGATCAAAGATGGCAAGAAAATTGTGGAAGTTGCTTGCCATTACAACTTGAAGGGGTCTACTGTTCGCTCCATCTGTAAAGATGAGAAGAACATCCGTGCAACAGCTACTGTCTCTTTCAACAAGGAAGCGAAGCGCGTTGTGATAAGTTGTAATAAGTTCATAGTGACAATGGAGTCTGCCCTAGCCGTTTGGATCAGCGACAGCTGCAAGGAAAACATTCTGTTGGATTCGCTGGTCATCCGGGAGGCGGTGAGGCAGCTCTATCAGCGCTTTACAGTGGATGAACCTCAACCAGGACCCTTTTCTGCAACATTCATGGATTTCACGGCGAGCAAGGGTTGGTTCGAGAAGTTCCAGAAGAGGCATCTGAAGAGTGTCGTTCTCCATGGAGAAGCTGCCTCTGCTGACCAGCCTGCAGCAGAGGACTACGTGAACAACACGTTTCAGAAGATCCTTGAGGAGGGCGAGTATAATCCAGAACAGGCGTTCAGTGTAGACAAGGATCTGGTGGAGATGACTAAGTCTGTGAGTGAGGAGGAGGAAGAGCAGCCAGAGGTTCCTGGGGGTCAGGAGGAGGAAGTTGGCCTTACACTTGAGCGTCTCTCGCAAGTTGTGAGAACTATTAAGGTAGTACAGGACACGATTGGTGAATGGGACCCACAAATGATGCATGCATTGCAGTTCCAGAATGCACTTGATGGAGTGATAGAACTCTACAAAAGCCTCCTCACGCATATGAAAAGACAGTGCCAGCAACTGCCTATCATGATGTTCTTCGTCGTGCCTTCAGAGGAGCAGTAACCTTGCTCTTCTTTGCTGTGCAGTACATCTCTTCATCTTCATCACTTCATCATCGAACAAGTTGCACTATTTTCATAGGTTAGTGGTTGTGTGTAAGAACTGTGTGCTGTGTGTGTATAATTAAATGTAAAATAATAATATGATATCTGTAACGTCTAATATGTCTTATTTTCTCTAATATATTGGGTAATACGAGTGTAATGGTGACTAAAAGGTGTTATTTCATGTCTAGAGGGCTCTAATAATGTTAAAAAACATATTTAGAAGGTCATAAACAGGTTTTCTATGCTCTAACTGCGAAAATATTTGATTTATAAATAAAGAATCCTACTTCGCAGAAATTCATTTATTGCAGTAGAGTCTGGAACTGATTAACCGCGATAAATGAGGGCCGACTGTATATCCTTTAATCTTTTCAGGAGAAAACTGAAGTTTCAAGGGTCTAATGACATGTCTTCAGTAATAGGCAGCAGGAGAGTATAAAAGTACAGTTCTTCATTCTTTTTCACCACACAATTACGCTCTCACAGTTTCCATCTGTCACTGAGATAATATATAAAAAGTCCAAGGCAAGCAGGGAATGTACCATGAAATTTATTTCTTCCCCATTATTTCCCTGCTTATCATATGGGAAGGCAGGAAAAACACTTCTCTAAGTGGGATGATTTATTTTTCAACAAACATTGAATGGCTTACTGAAGGCCACGCAGTGTGTCAGGCTTGGAGAAAAAAAATGTGAGCAGGACACAGTCCTTGTCTTTAACCTGCTTACTTTCTACTGCAAAAGACAGAGTAGCAGATTGGGAATACTTTCTGCAAGGTAGTAGCTATTAGGAGAGATCCCTCTTGAGAGTTGAGAGATACCAACCTAGTTTTGAGAGAGCCGCAGACGAACCAAAGAAGTAACCGGTCAGGCTGAAATTTGGCTTTAGCAAGGCTGTGGTGGTTTAAAATACGTCCACAAGATTTTTTACATTTTCTTTAGGAGATGAAACTTAATTTTCCTCCCTTGAGTGTAGGCTGGACTTGGTGACTTATTTTTCATTAAAGAATACGGCCAAAGTGAGGGTGTTTCACTCTAAGACCAGGTCATAAATGACACATGGCTTCTACCTTGCTCTCTTTTGAGTCATTTGCTTTCCGGAAATCAGTTGGTGTGCTGCTGGATGTTCAGGCAGCCATGTGGAGAGGCCCACACGGCAAGGAACTGAGGAATTTGCCAGGAGGTGGCAAGGACCAGAGACCTGCTGCCATCTGAATGAGCCATCGTGGACGTGGGTCCTCCATTCCAAGGCAAGTCATCAGATGACAGTAGGCATGGCCGACAGCGTGACAGTAACCTCATGGGAGACCCTGAGCCAGAACCTCCCAGGTGAGCTGTTTCCATGTGCCTGGCCCACAGCAACTGTGAGATAATAAATATTTGCTGTTTTCAGCTGCTGAATTTGGTTAGTTTGTTCCACAGCAAGAAATAACAATATGCAGCAAGTAGGAGAGGTGGCTGTGTCCAGGCTGAAGCAGGAGCACATGGAGAGCTCAGGAAGGGAGAACATGGTGTGTTGAGGAAAATGAGAGCAAGTAAATACAGATGGAAACTGAGTTTGGGGCGGAAGGGACTGGAGAGCGGGTAGTGAGGTAAACAGATCATGAAAGTTTTTGTAAAACGTGAAAAGGAGTTAGGAATTCTTCCTGTGGCCTATAACATTTACTAAAGAGGAAATCCTTATAATTGCCATAAAGTAAATAATGCTCTTTTTTATTTTATTCTTCCATCTTCTAGAATAACATTTGTTTTTGGCTAAAATTCGTAGTAAAATGCCCAATCACTGTGTAAGTACCCAGAAAAGTAGAAGCCACAAATTACATGGCCCTGGAAAAGAGGAGTCAATGATCAGAGAGTATATGCTCTTTTGTCAGAGCTAAGAAGGCAGTGACTGGTGGCTTCATTTGGGAAACCCTACATGTTCCGTATCTCACTGCAGCACTGGGCCAAAGGGAGCAGGAGGTGAGTAGGGGCTTACTCTGCTCTAGTTATCATAGTGCTGCCCATGAACTATAGTTTAAATGATAGTTCCTTCTGGTAAGTTACTACTTGTAATCCCAAGGAGAGAGTAGTCATTAGATTGGGTCATTTTACTCTCATTGTTAAAGTGTGGAGTGCTGTCACAATCAAAATAATGTTTGAAGTGATCATATGAGTGGGCATTAACCCTGCCCACATCTAAAGCTTGTCTGTGCATTTGTGTGGTCCACTCCTTTGTGCTATTAAGTTGGGGCATCTGATGAGAATTTAGTTGCTAGTTTAAGTAATTGTTTTCTTCTGGTCATGCTCATCAAGTGTTATTCATTTAAAAGGTAGTGTACATTGGAAGTTCCCAGTTCAAGTGCCACAGTCCCAGGCATGTAGTGTGTGTTAGTGAAAGTTGGAGCAGTCACATTGGAAAGTGCATCCCCACACTCCTGAGGGCAACTGATAGTCAATTTCTGCCAATTGTCATCCAGAAAAGTAGGTCTTATGACTCTAGACTTTCCAGTTTTTCAATAGAAACCAGCAATTCACATTTTTATATGAATTTTTCTGCCTTTCAATTGCTTAAGCTGCAAATTCCGTTTGTTAAATACTGTGCATGTCAGCATTGAGCAAGCAAAGAACAAATCAAAACAAAATAAAAATACACATGTGGGTGAATGCAGCTCATGAGCTTCTGATTTGCTATCTCTGTGTAAACAATGTAATAGCTCTGCCTCCTCAAAATTAATCTCCCAAAAGCAGCCAGAGTGTTCTAACGGAAACAATTTTGTCCGCAGTTCTTCCTTGGCTTCCCTTTGCTTAATTCCAAGCTCCTTTACAAAGTGTATGAGGACCCTCTAGATCTAGCCTTGGCTTCCTTCTCTAGCTTTCTATCTTACCACTCCCTTAATTGTCTGCTGATCTCATGTCCATTTTGCGTAGGAAACTGCAGGTTTATGAATGTTGTCTGAGGGATTAGTATTTGTCCAGGATTTTTCATGCATTCAAATAAGCTGGGATGAATTTATTCGACTTTGTCATGTCTTATCTAGTAATGATGAGTAGCTTGTACATCAAACAGAGTTCTCTCTATAATGTGTGGCTTAATCTGAAAGATGATCAATGATGAACATCTCTCATTGCCCAGGCTTTCCAAGCATAATATAACTATCATCTTCCTTCCAAAGACACAAAGCAGAATATTTGTTAATAAACAAAAAAAGATAGCAAAGATAGTTCACACTTTTGTGTATCAGAGGGCAAAGGGAGAAGTATTTAATGTTGCCGATCACTTGTACTGTCTTGGAAACTGGTTAAATTCAACCATTTATAATATAAATATCATATAATAATATATATAAGATAATATATATATATATTATGAGTAATTAATCTCATTTAGTTTGTTATATCAATAATCAGTATTTTATTCTTTAATGTATATAAATATATCTTATTCTAAATTTTGAAAGAATTTTGTTTTTAAAAGTGCAGTAGTTCTTTAATAGATCTGTGTTGTAGATCCACCAATATAATAATAATAACAACAACAACAGCAACAACAGCAATTGCTGTCAATATATGTTTTAAAATTAAATAATTTTAATTATTTTTGCATTTATATTTCACTTTCAGAAGTGTCCCACTTTGGACAATAAATCGTATGGTCACCTTACTTAATTTCTCCTGCATTCTAGCCATTCAGACACCTGGTAATCAGCTCAGTACACCAAACTATTTCCCTAAGTCTTTGTTCATGCATGTTCTTCTATGTGGCATGACACCACATTCACTTCCATACAATCTTTACTCCTTCTCTCAAAGTTTAATCATTTAATAATTAGTATGCATGAGTATGTATTTGCTCATGTGGCAAAAGAACAAATTTTACCAAAGTGTAAAGTATTATTATCTAGCCAATTAAATTTATTTAGTGTTCAACTAAAGCAAAATTTAATTCAGAGATTATGACCTCCAGAAAGCTTTCTATTATAATAATCTCTATAGGTGACTATATTCCAACTTGAGTTCAGCTTATTGACAGCTACATTTTGCCTCACTGAAATCTGTGTTCCCACAGTGTTGAGAGATTTCTGCTTAATAACCAAATACAAAGGAAAGAATGCATGAATGAATATGGATAAAAAGAGAAATGTGATCCAACCTCCCCTTAGTTCCTCGTCAACCCCTTGGATATTTTCTCCCAGAATAGAAACAGAGGGCAATGGGTTTTATCCTGATTTCACAGAGGAGGATGTTTCACCACCCACACATTCCTTTTTGTAGCCTAATATGTACTCTCCTAGGGGAAGGGCACTGCTGACCTCTGCATCGCGTAACAGTGCTGCTCAGAACAGTGCCATGCTGATCCTTCCTGGCCCCTCAGGATACAGTTTCATTTCTTGGCTGTTGTGTTTTCCTTTCATTTGCTAATAGAAAGTAGAATGAAATTTTGCTAAAGTTGTTTCATACTACTTAATTTGGGGAGGGGGGTCCATTTTCACTCCTCAATAGATTTCATGTATTTCTCATGTGCTTCTTCACTCGTTGGTTCATCTAACTCTGAAGGGTTACTCAGTGTCCTCTTGATCAGGCAACCACCTCCATAACAAGATTTGTTGACAAGTCCTGGATTTTCTGCAAGAGCTTCATTAGTTTCAGTTACTTCTTACAGAGGAGACTAGAGTTCAATAGCAGCTTTCACACTTTCCAAAGCACCAAACTCATCTTGTTTGTTCAATTTTGTCCCAATTTCAGGCAGACTACACTAAACAACATCTCCCAAAGCTTCCTGTGCAAAATTGCTGATTCCCACTGTTCCAATACCATTTTCTGTTGTTATCTGTTCATGTTTCTCTGTGAATTTATGCACCGAGAGCATATTAGAGCCAGTGCGCAGTGTCTGGATGGGCCAGCCCCTAGAATGGAATTTTTAGTTTGCATTTTTCATTACTAGCTCAGCAATATGGAACAAAAGGTCTTCTCTCTGATACCTCTTTTTAAGATTAGAAAACTCAAAGCTTGGGATTCAGCTAGGAAGGAGAAAGAAGACTCTAAAATTGTTTTGTCCTTAGTCTGCAGTGTATGGCAGGAATTGACTCTGGTGTAATTCTGGAGAAAATAATCACATCAATCAGGGACAATGCAATTGCAGCAGATTCTTATGGCTCAGTTAGAGACATCACCATAATGTGAGTTGCCAGCATTTTGCAGTCACTTGCTCATGGATGGAGCTCAGAAAATGTGAGCACTAGCTCCTTATATGAGAAATTAATGATCGTGGTGGGGGAAGGTTCCAATACATATCCATTCATCAGTTGTAGAAAAGGTAGCATATTTGCAGATTTAGTAACACCTATGCAAAAGTTTGATAGAGAGGAAAAAAACGTGTTGAATACAGGTGCCAATAAAATGAAAATTAAGACCCTCTCAACTCAAAGAGGCAAGTGTCTGACAAGAGAATGTTAAAATCAGCAGGCAGATTGTTTGTCATTCCCTGTAAGTCAATGATTTCAACTCTCTCAAGATCCACTGTGTGCACAAACCCTGTTTTTGCTGAAAAAGGTAGGTGAGACCAGTGTTTATAACCATAGAGCGTCTCTATGGAAATGTCATCCCATTTCTTGAAATTATGAATGAGAAAACAAAGTTAAGAAATTTTCAGCTCTATACAGAAAAGTTAAAATCATGCTATTAAAATGTTAGAAGTAGAGCAACAATATGAATGTACTTAGTGCCACTGAACTATATACTTAAAAAAGAGAGACGATGTTAGAAACAGAATGGAGACCTTAGTATGTAGCGCCAGCCCTTATTTTACAGATGAAGAAAATAAGTCCTTTGGAGGTTAAATGGAACCAATAGGACTGAGAGGCTGGAGAACTTGTGGGGCTTGCCAGAGCTTTCACCTAGTGGTAGGGGAAAAACTCCTCCACTAAAAGTGTTTTGATTATATCCCACAAATCATATTAGTTCAAATGCCCATGACAAATTTGTTGAGCACTTACTACACGCTGGGCACTGGGCATTGGCTTCAATATGAATGGACTGATGCCGGTTCAGCTATAATGGTTAGACACAATCACGTCTTCTGAAATTGATGGTAGGTCCTCAGATTGCAAACAAAAGAACCATACACACTTATAGCGTTGTTATAGTAGCCTTTAATCTTCTACTATTACTTACTTTTTAGTAAGGGATAAAATATTAGAAAACTTTGGTCTTCATCATTCAAATAATATAAGAAAGCCTTACCATACACACAATACAGATGAGGTTTAAGTGAGAGAAGTAAGTATAAAATATTTTTGACATAATTTGTATCCTGTAAGTATTAGAACTTTATTTATTTATTTATTTATTTATTTATTTATTTATTTATTTATTTATTTGAGGGGCATTTATTGAGAGTCTTCTATGTACCAGATAGTTCTTGAGATTTTAAATACATATCCCATAAGCATAAGCAAGATGAAGTTCCTGTATTTAAAGAACTCATAGTTGAGTCCCAATGCATACAGGTGGAGGAATATGAAGAACTGTATATTTATCTATAAAGATTTTGTTTTATTCAGTTTAAATAAACTTTGAAAAAATTAAAGTTTATAGCCAAAATAACTTATCTTTTTAAAATTAAAAGTTCTGTCAGAACCATTAATTAGCGTGGTAATTGAATGCTAGTTCATGAATTTCTCATGGAGGGAAAGAAGCCCAAATTTAGTTAGTAAAGCAGCTTTCAACTTTTTTAAATTGGAAGTGTTTTGGGGTTTTCACATAGTTCATAGATTAAAGTGAAGAGCTGCTGCATGGTTATTTTTTGTCTTTTAGATATATCATTGTTCTCATATATTTTTATTCAGATTTTATTGGTCTGGGGTGAGATCTAGACATTGGAATTAAAAAAAAAAAAGTCTTCCCTGGTGATTCTGATATGCCAGTATTAAGAACCACTGGCATGAACCATTGTTTCTCATAGTTCAGATCAATTTAGATTGTGCTGGATCATTTAAAATTTTAATGATTGTGGTTTTTAAATGTACATCAGAAAAATATATAAGTAGCTCATAGATATTATTGTGTAGTATAAGTAAAAGGTTATAAAAAGTGGGTTAGTTCAATACAGATTATCTACCTATGTATGTATCTATCAATATCTCTCTCTCTCTCTCTCTCTCTCTCTCTCTCTCTCTCTCTCTCTCTCTCTCTTCCATAAGAGTATAGTTGGCAAAGGTTGTGAAAGTAGGATATAAATGATTAAATTTTAGAAAACCCTGGGCTGAATTATAAGAGAGGAAATATGAAGGAATAAGGAATTTGGAAGACAAAGAGATTTTTTTCTGATAAGCTTGATGATGAAATGGAAAGCAAATATTTTAAGGACAAAAGTCATATTTTCAAGAATTCTTTCTCAATTGTGCTTGGGTCAAGATATTTAAAAATGAAAGAAATATATGGTAGGATTGACATTCTTTATGTGAACAAAGAAGCCTTACAGATACTCTTGCCTGGGTAGATGGCCAACCCTCTACTCTGCAAAAATGGACTGGATTGGGTTAGCTATGAGACAGAGAGACACACTTCAGGCACTATTGCTACCTGTGAGCATGGAGACCATCTATAATGTTATAACAAAGGGGACAAAAAGTAATCCCCAAGAGTTAAATGCTGCTAAAAAATTAATGTAGATGAGCAGCTATTTTTATTAGCTCCATAGATGTCATCCTATCTGCTCTAAGAGCAGTGACTTGGCATATGGTAAATAGTTCTGTGAATATTGACATCGTGAGATCAGTAATGGCAGGGAAATTATTGTTTGAAATCCCAAAAGGTAATTCATTGTCATTGGTTGAACAGAAATGTCAGAGTGCCATCTTCCATGGCAAGTTTAATTGGACAGTAGTGACTGCTAGAGGAATGCATTGAGGAGCATTCTGAGGATGAGTTTTTCTCATGGAAGAGAACGTTTTGGTGAGTAGTGAGGCCAGTCAAGGAAGCTGCATAGAGGAGTGGCAGTATTGTGGTCACATCTTCCATTTCTGAAAATGGTTAGTCTATTGTTCAAGGGCATAACATCCAGCATAATGACACTGATCAGAGTGAAACTTGACAATTTAAAATGAATAAACTATGCCGAGAGAAGGGTAAGTTTGTCACTGCACTGGATAAGAGAAAGCATGCATAGATTAGTGCTTTCTATTTCTGTTTCATCGTGCGTGAACTTCTGACTTTCAGTCTTGCACTTTGTCTTTGAAGTCATTGTCTCCTTATTCTTTAATCTACCTGGCTACTAAATGAGACAAGTTTGGAAATGAAATTGTTTGGAAGAGTAGTCTCTACAGCTTGCTGCTCATGAACATTGATCCATAACTTAATATAACAATAAAGAGGTTAAGTGATTGACCCAAGTCTCCCAATAGTGGGTATACTCATCTCAGCTGTTTTTTTTTCCCAAGAGAACTTGGGTATCTTGTTCTGGGAGGGAAGCCAGGTACCACAGCCAAATGACTCTTGATCCTATTGTTAAATTATAGAAGTTACCTTGTTGCTGAGTACATATTTTATGCTTATTAACCTTAGATCATAAAGAGCTGATGCTCAGAGAGACATATGGTGTTAAAATACATATATATCTTTTTTCCCATTAAGATGTTTCTCCTAAGGAGATGTTTCGAGACTGGAACTTAGTGTACCAGCTATACTGGTACTAAAAAAAAGACACCATTTATCCTCTCTCAACATCTCTCTCTTTTCTTTTTATTCATTCATTCTTTCAAAAATAGTATGAATCTATAATGAGCTAGGCACTTTGTTAGAGTTCAGCAATATAACAGTGAACAAACAGATCTAATTTTACCTCAAGGGTCATATATTCTTATTTCAAACAAACACATTTAATCACAATAGAGATGTGAAATTATAGGGGAGTAAAGGGAACAATGGAATACCTAGGAGAGGTGGAAGGTTGGACATCAAAGATGGCTTCCTGGAAGACGTTACATCTTGGCTGAGTCATGAAACCTAAAAGGGTGTAATCCAGGAAGAGAGAAACTGGGATATAAACATGCAGAGGAAGAGGAGGGACAAAGGTCCAAGGCTAAGAAAGAGCATGTCACTCAAGGAGCTGAAAGCATTCATTATGACTAGAATACGAGAGTACAGTGGGAAGAATGTGATTATACCTGATATCACACAATAAAGCATTTTAAGACCATTTTAAGGAGGCCTGAGAGCAAGGGGGAGATTTGAAGAACTTCAAATTTGCTCTGACACCATCAGATTTACATGTTAGAAAGATTTTACTCTCTTCTATTTTTCTTTCTTAACATGTATATATGTATTATGGACTGTATTAAGGCAGATTGAACTTTTTCAGGTTCTTGTACTGTGGGAAAGTCTGGGAATTGCTAAGTAAACTCTAGTCGAAGATAAATAAATTATAAGTTGGGTACTTGGCACCCAAAGTACAGATCTTGTAGATAAGGGGTGATATTGCAGATATTCCTCTCTTGTCTACAAGATCTGTTCTTAAATGGAACAAGGAAGCAATCAGTCTATCTCACCCTGTGTCTCTTAGTTGTAGTGACAGAAATCAAACTCAACCTAACTTAGGCAGGAATGGGAATTTATCAGTTCATCTATTGGAGAGACTGGAATGATGGGGAATACATTTGATTTATCTTCCTATTTGTTGACTTTATGTCTCAAGCACTGTTATTCATAAGTAATGAGAGAGAACTGCTGGCTTTTCTAGTATTTTAGTTTAGATTCTCCTGAAACAGATCCTGAAAGTGATTTATTAGAAAATATTTTTGGGAAAATCTGACAAGGGAGTAGAGACTGGGGGCCAGAAAAAGGAAGGAAGCCAAGCAAAGGTATAAAGGTGTGAAAGGAAGCAAAGCCTCACAGAGGGTAATGTTGCCTCAGTCCTTCAGGGGGACTCTGGTGTTGGAATAGATATCCCCTCAATATTGTTCCAATAATCAGGTACCTACTAGTCATTAGTTAAGGGCAGCTCCCAGGAAAATGTAATTCTCAGGCTCTTCCCCTCACCTCTCTCAACAGTTCTTGTTTTAAAATAATATCTCAGAACCAAGTCTGACTGACAGGACTGGGGTCACACATCCACCCTTTCTTTCCATCACTGTGACATGAGGTGATGGTGAAATATTATGTTTGGCCTAGTTTAGGACACATGTCTGTCTGCATGCCAGAATGAGTGTATACATAAATATAGAGGAAAAGGGATACTGGACAAACTAATCCCATGAGTCTTTGCTAACCTCCCCATCTATAGACTCCACTGAGTCTCATATTTTATCTTAAAGCAATGTAGAACTTAGCTCCCAGAGGGCAACACCAGGGAAAATGAAAACAAAGCACTGTTATATTAGTCTGGGCCCTTGGTTGCAAAAATTTATACTAGACCTGGCTAATTTAGGCTAAAAGAATTCATAGCTTAGAGAAACATAAAAAGCTTGGAGAACTAGGATTAGTAGGAATGAAGGGAGACCACCACAGCTAATGATGTCCTGACACAAGAATGGTCTGGCAATCATAAATGGATGTTGTATCTTTTCAAATGCTTTTTCTTCATCTATTGATAAAACCATATGATTTTATCCTTTATTTTATTAATGTGGTATATTGCATTGATCTATTTGTGCATGTTAAACCATCCTTGTGCCCCTGTAATGAACCCCACTTGATCGGGATGTATTATTTTTTAATGTATTGTTGTATTTGATTTGCTAGTATCTTGCTTAGAATTTTTGCATCTTTAGTCATCAGAGATATTGATCTGTAGTTTTCTTTTTTTGTGTGTTATCTTTGCCAGGTTTTGGTATCAGGGTTATGTTGGCCTCATAAGATGTGTTAGGAAGTATTTCCTCTTCTTCAATTTTTTGGAAGAGTTTGGGAAAGATAGTAAAAGTGTCACTTTTTTGGGGGGGGGTGCTTATTTATTTATTTTATTTTTTGAACTTATCTTTATTGTTGAATGTATTACAGATGTCCCCCTTTTTTTCCCCCATTGACCCCCACCTCCCCAATCCCACCCCCTTCCTGCCTTCCCCACACTATTGTCAGTGTCCATTGGTTATAAGTTCTTTGGTTTCTCTCTTCCCGCCCCACCTCCCCCCTTCCCTTTGAGGTTCCTAAGTCTAACAACCAATTTATACTTCTTAAGTCCTTCATCTTTTTCACCCATTCCTCCTAGCTCCCTCCCATCTGGCAAGCAAAAAAAATTCTCTGTATCTGTGAATCTGTTTCTGTTCTGCTTGTTCATTTTGTTTGTAGATTCAATTATTGATAGATATGTATTAATTGCCATTTTAGTGTTCATATTTTTATTCTTCTCCTTCAGAAAGACCCTTCAACATTTTATATAATACTGGTTTGGTGGTGATGAACTCCTTTAGCTTTTTCTTGTCTGGGAAACTCTTGATATGTCCATCGGTTCTAAATGATAGCTTTGCAGGATAGAGTAATCTTGGTTGTAGGTCGTTGCTTTTCATCACCTTGAATATCTCTTGCCACTCCTTTCTGGCCTGCAAAGTTTCTTTTGAGAAATCTGCTGACAGTCTTATGGGAGCTCCGTTGTAGGTAATGAACTGCTTTTTTCTTGCTGCTTTTAAGATTCTCTCTTTGTATTTAACCTTTGGCATTTTGATGATGATGTGTCTTGGTGTGGAACTCTTTTGGGTTCATCTTGTTTGGGACTCTCTGTGCTTCCTGGACTTGTAATACTGACTTTCTGTCAGTATTATTTCAAATAGGTTTTCAATGTCTTGTTCTCTCTCTTCTCCTTCTGGCACCCCCATGATGAGAATATTGGCATGCTTAAAGTTGTCCCAGAGGCTCCTTACACTATCCTCATTTTTTGGGATTTTTTTTTTTTCTTTTTGCTGTTCTGATTGGGTATTTTTGCTTCCTTATATTCCAAGTTGATGGTTTGTTTCTTGGCTTTACCTACTCTACTATTGATTCTTTGTAAACTATTCTTTATTTCAGTTAGTGCATCCTTCATTTCTGACTGGTCCTTTTTTATGTTGTTGAAGTTCTCACTAAGTTCCTTGGAGTTCTTCTTAAGTTCCTTGAAGTTCTCACTAAGTTCCTTGAGCATCCTCATAACCACTGTTTTGAACTCTGCATCTGTTAGATTGCTTATCTCTATTTTGTTTAGTTCTTTTCCTAGAGTTTTTTCTTTTCTTTCATTTGGGACATGTTTCTTTGTCTCCTCATTTTGGCTGCTTCCCTGTGATTGTCTCTATGTATTAGGTAGAGTTGCTATGTCTCATAGACTTTGTAGGGTGGCCTATTGTTGTAGGTGTCCTGAAGGATCCAGTGGCACAGCCTCCTGATCACCCCAGCCTGACCCTCAAGGTGCACCCCTAATGTGGACTGTACACCCTTCTGTTGTAATTGAGTCTTGACTGGTGTTGGCATGGCAATGGGAGGGTTTACTCAGGCTGATCAGCTGCAAGGACTGGCTGTACCTACTGACCACTGATCTCTGACCACCTTGGAGGATCAGCTGGGTAGGGGCCCACTACACAGAGCAAGACTTACTTCATCAGGATTCTGGTACCCACTGAGTCCACTCACTGAGTGTGACACTTGTGGAGGTGGTTGGGTGGCGGTGTTTCAATGTGATGTGAAGCTGTCCACTGGGTGTGCTGGCTCTGGGGCAAGGTCAGCCACTGTCTGTGTTCTACCTGGGGCCACTGGCATAAGCTACAAAGTGATCTGCCGATGGCTGCTTCTTGTGCTGGGCTTGGAGGTGCCCAGGAAAAGCCAAGCTGTGAACCAAGGCTGGATGCTTCTAGTTGCCAGGCCTGGGGCCAATTAACAAGAGGTATGGTGCTTGTTGAGACCAGATGCTACTTGTTTGAGAGATTTTAGGAAAATCTGAAGCAGGATCCAAGATAGGCCAATCCTATGGTAAAACCATTGGAAACAGCTTGGGTGGGCCTGAAAGCTGAGTGGGGCAGGGCCTCAGGGAATCACCAGGTCAGGGCAAACAGTGTGAACCAGGTTGCTGGAGTCCCAGATATGGCGGCTGTCTGGCGCCCCGGGGAAGGGCTCACCAAAGGAACAATGGCCTCCACAAGCACGTCTCTCTGTGAGAAAGCTGCCCCTCTAGCTCTCACCCCAATGCCAAACAGCTCAGTTCTTCCCCTGTATGCCTCTGGTGCCTTTCAAGCTACCTCCTCTACGCTGGAGCCTGGAGGGTGCGAATCCAAGTAAGTCCATGCACAGGCCCTTTAAGAGGAGCCTCCTGGGACTCCAGAAGCCTCAGCCTCCCTCAGTCTCAATCCCCAGTGTTTTTACAGCCAGAAATTATAGGGACTTCTCATCCTGGCACTGGAACTCTTTGCTTGGCACTTGTTGTGGGATGGGAACCCCTCACTCCTCAGGGAGGACATTCCCAGCCGAGGTGTACCTCCTGATTTTTATCTACCACACGTGGGTGTAGGACCAGCCCTTCTGCGCCTCCGCCCCTCCTACTGGTCTCGATGTGGCTTCTTCTTTAATTTCATAGTTGTAGGACTTCCATTCAGCTCAATTTCAGGTGGTTCTGAATGATGGTTTTTCTGTAGGTTAGTTGTAATTTTGATGTGGTTGAGGGAGGAGGCGGGTATCGCATTGACCTACACCACCATCTTGACCAGAAGTTTCCAAAAATGTCACTTTTTTTGCAGATGACATGATTCTTTATATGGAAAACCCTAGAATCCACCAAAAAACTACTGGAAACAATACACAAGTAAAGTTACAGAGTACAAAATCCATGTATAAAAATCCACTGCATTCCTATATACTGACAATAAGATTTCAGAAGAAAACTGGCCTTTACGATTGCAACAAAAAGAATAAAATACCTATGAATAAACTTAACAAAGAATGTGAAGGACTTATGTACTGAAAAATACAAAGTATATTAAAAAAGATTGAAAAAGACACAATGAAATGGAAAGATATTTTATGCTAACAAATTGAAAGACTCAACATTGTTAAAATGTCCGTATTACCCAAAGCAATATTTACTGCAATCCTCGTCAAAACCCCAATGACATTTTTTAAAGAAATAGAACAAAAATCATCAGATTTGTATGGAATCACAAAAGAGTTCAAATAACAAAGTAGTCCTGAGGAAAAATAGAAGGAAACTGGAGGTATCGCACTACCTGACTTCAAATTATATTGCAGAGCAATGATAATCAAAACAGCATGATATTGATAGAAAAACAAACAGACCAATGGAACAGAATTGAGAGCCCAGATGTAAAACCCCATGTCTATGGGCAAATAATTTTTGACAAAAGAGCCAAAAGCATACAATGGGGAAAAGAAAGCCTCTTCAATAAATGGTGCTGAAAAAATTGGAAAGCCACATGCAAAAGGATGAAACTAGACTACAGTTTATTCCCATGTAAAAAAAATTAATCCAAAATAGGTAAAAGACCTAAATATAAGATCTGAAACAATAAATTACATAGAATAAAATATAGGTACTAAACTTATGGACCTTGATCTTAAGAGTAGATTCTATGAATTTGGCCCCAAAGGCAAAGGAAGTAGTGGAAAAAATAAATGAATGGGACTAGATCAAACTGAAAAGCTTCTGCACAGCAAAAGAAACTGTCAACAAAACAAAAAGGCAACCTGTTAATCAAATGGGAGAAGATATTTGGAAACAACAGCTCCAACAAGGGGTAATATCCAAAATACATAAAGAACTCATACAACTGAACACCAAACAAACAATCCAATTAAAAATACGCAGAGGACCTGAACAGACACTTCTCCCAAGAATACATACAAATGCCCAACAGATATATGAAAAGATGCTCAACTTTACTAGCTATTAGGGAAATGCAAATCAAAACTATAATAAGATACCACCTCACACCTGTTGGAATAACTATTATCAACAAGACATAATAACAAGTGCTAGAGAGGTTGTGGAGATAAAGGAACCCTCATTCACTGCTAATGGGAATGTAAACTGGTACAGCCATTATGGAAAACATTATGGAGTTTCCTGAAAAAATTAAGAATAGAGTTACCATATGACCCAGCAACCCCTCTTCTGGATATCTACCCCCAAAATTGGAAAACATTTATTCACAAAGATATATGCACCCCTATGTTCATTGCAACACTATTCATGGTGGCCAAGACATGGAGACAACTGAAGTGTCCTTCAGTAGATGATTGGATAAATAAAATGTGGTTCATGCATACAATGAAATATTCAGCCACAAAAAAGGGTGAAATACTGCCATTTGTGACAAGGACTTGAGAATATCATGCTAAGCGAAATAAGTCAGTCAGAAAAAGCTAAGAGCCATATGATTTCACTCATATGTGGGATATAAAACTAAAACTCATAGACACAGACAACAGTATGGTGGTTTCCAGACAGAAGGGGGGTCAGGGGATAATAAAGGGTAAAGGGGGCTAAATATATTGTGATGGAAAGTGATTTGACTTTGGGTGGTGGACACACAATGCAATATACAGAACATGTTTCATAGAAATGTATGCTTGAAAACTGTATAATCTTATTAACCCGTATCACCTCAATACATTTAATAATAATAAAAAGAATGATCTCGTAAGTGCAGTCACCATCACATAACTCCATGGCAGAGACCTAAACACTTATCTTCATACCATTGGATATTCTCCTCTTCTGCAGCCGTAACTGACCCTGCATTCACAAGAAATGTATTTGTATATATTTTATTTAAGTATCTCTAGGAGTTGGATAGAGGAACATTTAACCTGGAAGATACACCAAATCCATTTATCACCTCACACTCTGGAGTTCTCAAGTTGAGAAAGATGTTTGAGTACTCTTGACAAAAACATTTTATTTTCACTAGCTATCACTTTTCCTGGCTTGTGAAATTATGATCCTAGGGTCTGTGCAGTTTATGAAGATGTAGTACATTGTAGTTGGTGCTTCTTAATGTACCTGAATACCGCGGAACATCCAAGGAACCACTGAGGGAGCAATGCATTATGTATTTTCTTCACTGGAAATCTGTTTTATTAACCAACAGACATTTCTGGAGTTCTACGCACCCCAACACCCTAAATGATCAGTATACTTTGCCTACCTATAGTAGACATTGCAGCACTTCCTTGAAAAGCAAAATCATCCTGTGTCTCTGAGAAAGAGAAAAGCCCAGCTTGCTCAATTGCTCTGGGCTGTTTGCACAGTTGTGATGGAAGTAAAATTGTAATCAGAAGCCACAGTTGCCCCTTTTGTGTATGTATCCTCTCCGTCCAGAAACATGGGCCCTGGCTCACTCTTTTCTGTTGCCCACATTGACTTTTCTTCCTTCGACTGTTCTTGGCTCCCGTCCATCCCACTCTCCCTGACTCATCACGTCCTCTGACAATGCTTCAGCTAACGTTTTCAGGCAGCGGACTCCCAGACCTCTATGCCCATATCTGGGCTGCTGTATTCCCACATCAGATAACAGCACTGCTTACTCTTTCATGCCAGAGACCCGAATGTCATCTTGGACAGCATTGTTCCTCTTACCAGATTCTTGAACGGTCCAAACTTGAAGGGGCATAAACTTAAAATGGTTTTAATTTTTTTCAGAATCCCTGCCTTCAATGGTACTAAATTAAATTGTTCTTTCCCACCTCTTAAGACCATCTTAGGAAGAGTCTATACCTTTTGGGTTTTTTTGTGTGTTTTTTTTTGGCAAAACATTGTACTATTCAATTTAAAACTCCAATCTGAGACCCTGTGTAAATCTCATATTTTTTTCTTCACCCTGACACTCACAGGTCTTTGGCTTGAGGGACTACAGAAGTATGTGGTCTGGGCTTTTATTCCTCCTCTTCCTTTATCAAATTATATAAGAGTGTCTCAGGGTCTCTCTCTGAAGTGCCTTTCCCTCACCGGATATGTGAACAGTCCTCTGTTGATTGTCCCTCTTTCTCTGACCCCGTTCTTGGAAACATGTGAATTCCTCCGAGTTCTGTTCCCTGACATGGGCACTCTGGTTAGCTTGGAGTTGAGCTTAGGTCTTTTTATTGATCTCCATCCCTACCCTTCACTCCTGATCCATCATCCTTTGCCTGCATCACCTCTTGCTGCCGTGTGCAGGATGATACCGGAGGCAAGGATATTTGCTGGCAAAGTAATTATAATAGGTTAGAAAGAGAGAGAATGTGAATGAAGAAACACTAACAGCAAAATTAGCATGAAAAGCTATTACTTATTGGCTGTGTGCTGTTTGCCAGGCACTGCACTGAATCTTGTCATCTTTTCATAGCAGCCCTGCAAGACAGGGGTCTGTTTCCACATTTTTAAAGACAACATTCAAGAAGGTTCTGTATTTTCCTGAGGATTTTATATCTAGTAAGTGGTAAATTTAAAATTTGTTTAAAATTTTTTTTTCCTTTTCCCCTCTCCTTCATTTGGTTAAAACAGAGATTCCTAGGACCATTCTGTACTTGAATATCAGGAGCTCCAGAGAAGGATTCGGGATGTTTTTAACAAATATTCTAGGATTCTTTTAATCAGGTAAATTTGGGGAACATTAGCCTACAAAATAATATTAAAACTCCTTAGCTTTGCCCTTAATAACCTAGCCTCTGCCTACTTCTCTAGAACCTCTCCTTCCAGACCTCAGTTCCGGTGGAATATTCCAGAACACCGGTCCTCTGTTGCCTGGAAATGCTGTGTATTCAATGTATCAGCCTTTGCACATGCTCTTCCCTCTTTGGTGAATGGCCTCTCCTGCAGTCTATGTTTAAGGTCCTGCTCCACCACAGCAGTCTCCAGGAAGCCTTCTTGCCAACGTTGTGCTGCTTTTCCTATGGTCTGGCAAAGCTGTTCACTGATCCTTATCTTCTTCCCCTTGAGTGGATGTACCCACTTCAAACATTATGCTTGCAGAGTGTATTGCAATGCATTCATTTAAACACCTGTTTTTCTCAGTGGGTTGTGAGTTGTATATGGCTTGAACATCTTGGACTCTGAGGAGCCTACTACAATAAATACAGTTTTTAGGAATTGTTGGGCTTTTTTGCCTTAGCTACTACTGTTGGTGACGTTAGTTTGCTGTTGTCATTTTGCTTTTATTTATCTTTGTTTCTGCATTTATATGTATAATTGTCCCTTGATATCTGTAGGAGATTGCTTCCAGGACACCCTGCAGATATCAAAACCTGCAGATGCTCAAGGATGTAACCTATACACATCCTCCCATATACTTGAAATCATTTCTAAATTACTTCTAATACCTAATACAATGTAAATGCTATGTAAATAGCTGTTATGCTGTACTGTTTAAGAATAATGACAAGAAAAAGAAGTCTGTACCTGTTCAGTACAGATGCATTCATAGGCCCTACTACATAGTGCATGTCAGCAACAACACAACATTTAAAAACATGTACTTTAATCCGCCCTTGGTGGAATCCACAGATGGATATGGAGGGCGGACTGTATAACTTATCATATTACTTCCAAGCATGTAGACAGGAGAGTTATGACCTTGAACAAAAGGAGATAAAGATGATAAAGATGTGAATAGATTTTTAGAAAAAAAATACCTTTTGTTTTTTATGACTGATGGTTTCAATTTTCTACATGAAGTAGATGAGTTTATCTGCTGAGAGAGAACAAAGGGAGATTAAGAGAAGGAATTAAAGAGTCGTAAGGGACTGAAATAGATTCTTAGGAAAATTAGAGAAACAAAAGGTTGTCTTCAAATAAGTTGGAGAACATACATTTTCAGTGATAAAATTTTCTGGTATAATATTTTTTCCTCAGAAGTTCTTGGCATTCCAGGTGTAAGGATGGCGAGAGCAGGTAAAGGGACTGGCCCAGAGGTGGTGTTTTGCTGAGTGGGTATGATGGGAGAAAAGTGGTGCTTGAAAAATGAGGATGTTGATGGGAATAGTGTTCAGGTGATCATGCACATAGGGGAGAAAAAGGACAAGAGGACACTACTGGGGGGAAATAAAAGACTCAAGAGACCTCTCTGAGGAGTTGAAAGTATGGCAATTTGAAATGAGAGGGTGTTTGTGTTAGGTTTCTATTGCTGTTTTAACAGACTGTCACACACTTAGTGCGTTAAAATAATAGCAATTTATTCGTGTACAGTTCTGAAGGCCAGAGGTAGGAAATGAGTTGTACGTGGCTAAAATTAAGAAGTCTCCAGAACTGGTTCTTTCTGGAGGATCCAGGGAAGAATCTATTCCTTGCCTCATCTAGCTCCTGGTGGTTGCTAGCCTCCCTGGGTCTGTGGCTGCTTCATTTCGATCTCTGCTTCCAGCATCACATTGCGGTCTCTGCTTCTGAAGTAACATCCCCATTTCCATCTTATAGGGACACGTGTGATTGCATTATCAGTCACACCTAAATAATCCAGGATTTATCACAAGATCCTTAATTACATCTGCAAAGTCCTTTAGACATGTAAGATAACATGGAGGGTTCAGGGATCAAGACACGGACATCCTGGAGAAGGGCTGTTACCAACCCGCCACAACATTGCGTTCAGATTGTAGATTGTTTGTGTTCAAGTTTTCAGCAGTGGAGCAATTCCTGGTGTAAAGACGTATAATCAAAGCATAGTCATGAGTGGGTACAAATAAGTTCATGGGGTCAGTCAAGAAAGCAAAGGACTAGGGCATTGGATAGGCCATTTTCTTGAATAGTGAAGCCAACAGAATATGGATTGGATTTGGGATCCATGAGATAAGGTTTCAGTAAATTGCCCTAGGTCACATAATTTGCAGGGGCTAGAATTATGTTTCTTTATTCCTTCTATAAAATATTCAACATTTAGTTCTAGGATACTCATAAAAGAAAATAAGATGAGGAGAAGAAGTCTATTTACTCTCTGTTCCAGGACAAGTTTCTCCATTGGCACCTCTTCTTCCCACTCCAGCTCCCCCACCCACCCACTCCCACCACAACCCTCCCAGATTTATTCTTAGCTTTTCTCTGCCCCGTTAGTGCCCCAGGAGGCTGATGTCTATGAACAGAATCTCCCAGAGTCTCCTGTCTTCTGGCTTCCAGCTGGGTTTGCCAGTGGGGAGCCTCCTGCAGATCAACAGGCAGAAGTATTGTTTGTAATTAAGTACCTGGCCTTGATTCCCGTCCCAACTACCGTGGCTCCGGCAGTGACTGAGCATCTCTATGGACAATGTTCCTGTGTGGTGGGTCCTCTTTCACAGTTCCAGGTCTTTCTGACCTCTGGCAACTCTGCTCCCTCTCTTTGCCTCATTGGGCCCAGCTCCATGCTGTTACCAAACTCTGGGTGCTACGGTATCCCCTGTTGATTTCCTTGACCCAGTTGAACACTCTGTAAATAATCTCATTTAAATTATCATCAGTTGAGCCCTTTTGAATGTTTGATCTGTTTCCTTCTGGGACTCCAATTGGTATAATGGGGTATAAACCCAGCCCTTCCCAGTATTTTCCTAAATTAATATTATAGTTTGACATATCTTCAGAAGTTCCTTAGTTCTCACTTATTTTTGTTATATGATAAAATATAAAATAAAAAACCTTAATTTGTTTACCCATTCTTGGTAATGGTTTCTCTTACTTGTATCATTTAGACTTATTTTCAGCTTTGATAACAGAAAATATTACCAACAATGGGCAAACAAATTGGGGTTTGTTTTTACCACATAACAAGGAGAATGGATACGGTCAGATGCTGATGTTGGTTCAGTGCCTCAACATTGTCTGCTCTATGGTTCTTTGGCTTTTCCCTCATGGGCACGAAATGGCTGCTGGAGCTCTAGGCATTCCAGACAGGAACCGGAAAGAAAAAGGGCCACAACCCACAGTTATCCTATTATGTTTTCAGAAAAATAATTGCTTTTCCAGAAGCCTTCTCTCTCTAGAAGATATCTGCTTATGCTTCATTTATCAGAATTGGCTTGAAGAGCCACCACTAGATGCAAAGGAGACAGGGACAATAATAAAATTCTAATTGTCCTACAAAGGAGGGGGCAAGGAAAAAGAAAGTTAGAAATAAATGTTCATTAAGAAAGGATGTCTTCCACATGATCCCTGCAAAGCAATTAAGACAAGCATTCTGAAGTCAGAGTGTTGCATTCCAGTGCTAGGTCTACCACATCCTATCTGTGTGAACAGAGGAGTTTACATGATCAATCTCTCAATGCTTTAGTTTCCTCACCTACAAATAAATAATAAACATATTTCTCTCACAGGGTTATGTGATGATAGAACAAGTTAGTTTGTGTTTAGAACAGTGCTTGACACATGACAAGCACTATATAAGTTTATATCTGATTTTATTGTTGTTCCTACCAAAACCCTCAAAGAGAAGGCTGCGGAAAATAGGAAAAGTTAGGGATGGATAAGAAATAGCAAGGTTGAAAAGATTATCTCCTTCCCCCTTCATTTTCTCTTTCGTCCTTGTCCATACCCTTCTCAGGCTTATACCTCCACCACCCTCATGTCATGAAGAATTTGCTGCTTTAACACTCTCCTTCCAAAATTATTTACTGCATTTACACACATTGCACCAAACAGTCAATCAGTCCACAGATATTTTTTAAGTGTTTATAGTGTGTTAGGGGCTAGGAAAGAATGGTAAGTAAGCCATGGTCCTGCTGTAATGATGATTATTACATCACTGGGAAGATGATACTAAAAAGTACACTTATAGAATTAATTATATTTCATATATGCAAAAATTTAAAAATGAAGCATTCCATGAGTGCATCTTGATCTTAGGGGTCAGAGAAGGCTTACCTGAGTAAGTGACATTTATATTAAGACCCAAAAGTTGAAGAGAATTTAGCCAGGTAGAGAGCTGGGGTTGGACTTGTACAGAGGAGTGGAGAGTCTCAAGGGAATAAGAAATGCAAAGACCTAGAGAGAAGAGGGGATTTGTTGTGTTTCAGAAGCTATGGGTCTGTGTCTCTCTTTTCCATCCCATCAAAATGTATCTGTCCAGTGATTCCCACTTCTTTGCACTGCTCCCAGCATTCTAAGTTGGCAGGTAGATATTTGGTGAAACCCTGACTGCCCAGGCCATCCACAACCTCACAATTCTCCTTTTTCAGTTTCCCTGAAGCAAAAAGACACCAATAAACTAATCTACACTGAACTGTTAACTGGGTATACCAATGCTATTTCATAGAAATTGACTTCTCTATAAGTGAGGATTTCAGTCCTTTGAATGGGAATTTCTTTTGCTATAGCAAAATGGAGGGATAATGCACGGTTATTTATGCTCAATAAAAATCACATCATTTGAAGCTAAAGTTGTAATTATCTCATGCATTTTGGTACCAATAATGACATGTTGAACTTTATGACTTAGTATTAGCTGGAACTTAATCATTCTTTATTAATTAACAGAAATAATCATTAATAATATTTTTCTTTAATGAAAATCAAAACTTTGAAATCCTGCATGGAAAGTGAGAATAAATATTGATTTTAATTCTCAAGACTTGACTACATTACATATAGAAGCAGAATTTTTTTCTTTATTGCTGAGCTGTGCTTTAACTTAGTCAGATCCTCTGGTCAAAGCAATTGTTCTCTCAGCTGCAATGTCCTTTTCTCTGTGCTCCAGAGCTCCCATGTGGCTGGTGAGTGTGGGGAGTGCTGGTGCTTGTTGAGATTTCCATTCCCTCCTAAGGGAGAAAGACTAGTTTCAAATCTTGTAATGTCATGTCTAATCATAAGTAGATGATGCAAAAGCCACATTTCTGAGGATCAAAAGGTTAAAGAGAGCCTCAACGACTCTAAGTAGTCAATGTGGATACTTCAAGATGAACTCATTAAATCAACATGAAATGCAGAAACATTTGTCAATATTATGCATGTTGTGTTAGACTGGATTAATAAAAGATTCATAAGTGTTCCACTTCAACTGGCTTTGCAAATTTGAATCTCATTTCATTGATTGTCTTTTTTGTTTGTGTAGTTTACAGCTGTTATAGTTATTTTAGCTCCACTCCAGGCTATCAGATTGCTCTTCTTATTCATGGCAGTTTATCCAATTGTTTCTGCTTTACCACAATTATCTGTCTTTCTTATAGTATATATATTTATTTATAAGTTGGCTTATTCCAAAATTATTTTGACACAGTTTAATAGATTGACTAGATTAAATGGTAGACTTCATAATCATTTTAGGTTGCTGAAGGGTGAGAACAGACTGACAAACCTCAGAGGGAAGGGGGAAGGGAAAGATAAACCAAAGAACTTATAAGCATACATATATGCATAACCAATGGACACAGATAATAGTGTCGTGAAGATGGAGGGTGGGGAGTGGGAGGGGGGAGGAGGGAGTCAATGGGGGGAAAAAGGGGGACATCTGTAGTACTTCAAACAAAGATAAATTAAAATAACTAAATCACTAAATAAATAAAAACTGTCGATATTTTCACTTGAAAAACATAAATATTCCCTTCTGACTTTTTTTTAAAAATATTTAATTCTTGCAAAAGGTATGGCCAATTCAATAAGCTGGTTACATCTGATACTGAGATGCAAGTATGATTCAAAATGCAAAAGTCTATAGCTGTTATCAAGGAAACTGACTATCTCTTTTGTTAACTAGCTGTTGAGGTACAAGTTAGATTCTTGAGAAATCTCTAATTGGAAACTGGTAGTCCTATAAGGTCTGTCAAGGATGTGAATGTGTATTCAATGGTCAAAATCATTTGAGACATGGTTATAGAACATAGTCTCCAACAGCATGGTCAGATTCTGGTAAGAATCCTCTTCCTTGCTTGTAGATGGCCACTTTCTCATTGTATCCTCATATGTCAAAAGAGGAAAAGGAAGCAAGCTTTCTGATGTCACTTCTTATCAGGGTACTAATTCCAAAATAGTGACTCTACCCTCATGACCTTATATAAACTTAATTGCCTCCCACAGGCCAGACCTCCTACTACCAGAACATTGGATGCTAGGGCTTCAACATATAAATTTGGGAGCTACACAAAAATTAATTATTTTAGAAAATCAACAAGAACACTGGTAAAAAGAAAATATATCACAATCTACTTTTAAAAAACTCTGTAAAATAACCAAAGATTTGCAACAATGTGAGGAGAATTTATTCAAGAAAACTTCCCAAATTTGATTAAAAAACTTGTCTACATATCCAAGAAGCTCAAGGAATTTCAAGAAGCATAAAGTCAATGAGATTCACACCAAGACACATCATAATCAAACTGTTGAAAGATAAAGACAGAGAGAGAATCTTGAGAGCATCAGAGAAAAGTGTCTCATTACTCAAAAGGGGTTCTTAATAAGAGTAACTCCTGATTTTCATCAGAAACCATGGAAATCAGAACAGAAAGGGTTGACATATTCAAACTGCTAAAAGAAAAAACTGCCAGTCAAGAATTCTATATTCAACCAGCGATAGCTTCAAAAAATGAAAAAATTAAGACATTTCCAAAGAAACAAAAACTAAAAGAAGTCATTGTTAGCAGATCTTGTTTATAAGAAATACTAAAGGGAGTACTTCAGGCTAAAATAAAAGGATAGTAGACAGTAATTTGAATCCACATGAAGAAATAAAGAACACTGGTAAAAGTAATTTAATATGGTAGCTAAAAGACAAATTGCACAAAGCAATAATTATAAAACTTTGTTGATGGGCTTATAATGTACAAAGATATAATATGCATGACAATAATAATACAGAGGACAGGGAGGGAATGGAGATATATTGGACCAATTTTTTTATACTGTTGAAATTAAGTTGGGATTAATCCAAACTATACTATTTTCAGTTAAGATGTTAAGTTCAGTGCCCAGGTCAACAATTGAGAAAATAATTAAAAAATATATAGTTAAAGAAATAATAGGAGCTTGCAATCTACTAATTAAACACTTATTTCATATTGGTTAATATTTAGAAGTATTCCTATTAATGTCAGAAACAAGAATAGGATGTCTACTCCTTTTTTTAAAAAAATATTTTTCTTTATTGATTTTAGAGAGAAAGGTAGAGAGGGATAGAAACATCAATGAGAGAGAGCATTGATTGGCTGCCTCCTGCACACCCCCTACTGGGAATCAAACCCACAACCCAAGCATATGCCCTGAGCAGGAATCAAACCCAGACCTCTCAGTCCATGGGGCGATGCTCAACCACAGAGCCACACTGGCCAGACTACTACTTCTTTTTAATAAATTAGAAAACACAATAGAAAAAAGATCCTACTGAACATAGTATCGAAATGATAAATTGTATTGGAAGTGACTCAATACAACAAATAAAAGAATTTTATGAAGATAATTTTCAAACATTAAAGTACATGTAAGAAAATATGAATAAATGGAGTGCCATGTCATATATATGGCATACTCAATATCGTAAGTGTGTTTTTATTTTTCAGAGAACATGAGCAGTTAATTCTAAAATTAATACAGAAGACTAAAGGAATAAAAGCCAAGACATATTTGAAGAAGGATTGGGCTACCAGATATCAAGATTTATTATACAGTTATGGATATTAAAACAGTTATGTATTAATGTAAGAATAGACTTCTATAATGAGTAGAAAATTCTAATGTACATATCAGAAAAACCTTGATATCAATGACATAGATGATAGATGAATGATATATAAATATAAATGTGTAATACACTAATTATAAAATATAACATTTTTAATGTTTAAAACTTTTTATTTATTGAATTGAGAGAGAGAAAGAGAAACGTTGATTTATGGTTCCACCTAATGATACATTCATTAGTTGATCCTTATATGTGCCCTGACCATGGTTTGAACCTGCAATCTTGGTGTATCAGGATGGCATGCTACTCAGCCAGGACTTATAATATAATATAACATTTAATCTATATAACTTAAATATAAATGCTGTATACATATATAGATACGTAAATGATAGATATTGTGTTATAAAACAGTAAGAAAAGGGTCTATTAAAAAATATGGTGTTGGGTTAGTGGATTTCCTTAGAAAAAGTGAAATTAGGTTTTAACTTTACCCAAAAATAAACTTCAGAGAGATTAAAGCCTTAAATATGAAAAAAGCAATCTTTATTAGAAGAAACAAATGGGAAAATGTACGTTGCCAAATATTAGGGAAGTTATTCTTAGATATCACACGAAAAACAGTTAATCTTAGATATCACACAAAAGCACAAGCCATATGAGAAAACTGATAAATGTGTTGAAATTAAAATGTAAAAATTCATATGTCAAAGGATATAATAAAGGTAAAAGAAAAACTGCAGACCTGGGAGTAGACAGTTGCACTATATATCCAACGCACGATTATTTCCCAGAATATATGAGGAACTACAAATCAATTTTTGAAAGAAAAAATTATGTTTACTCTTTAATATTATTTTTTCTTACCCAGAGCATCTCTAAGCAACTGAACTAGAAGAAACAATTCTTCGACTCTTAAATCCAATTCTTTAAAGATCAATTAATGTTAGTATCCAATTTTTATAAACACCGTCATTGACAATTTATCCTACTGCTTAGAATATGGAAAATGCGTATTTTTATTATGTGCAAATGCCAGAAAAATGCATATTTTAATCAAGGTAGATCTAGATCCTTCCTGTCAGAAGGTGTATGCAGTGCATAAATATATCTTACATGTGTTATGATTAACTTAGCTGGCTACATCTTGTTATCCTTCTGCCACTGGGTTTAATTACATTGCGTTATGACTGGTAATTAAACAGAACAAAATATTGTTACATCATTAGTTGGTTTTCTAAGGCCTTGGAACCTTTTTCTGAGAGCTTTGTTTTTATTATAAGCTATCATCTCTATGATCAGTGCTTCTAGAGTTGTTTCTGGCCACTGAGTTGTCAAGTTATGTAACTTCTTGTTTAGAAGTTAAGAGGGGTAGGTGTCATCTTGGAGAGTGGATATTTGAAAAGAACTTCCCCAGGTGGAAGGAAGCGGATAGCAAGGTAAAGGAGAATACCTTTTAGGATTCACAAAATTATGAGAATTCAGCTACATATTATAGATCAGCATTTTGAAGTGCTTATTTCTTTCACTCTTCACTAGCCTTCAGTGCAGATTTACTTAAATACGCAGTTCTCATCTAAGTTTTGCTACAGGGTATTATAAGAAGAGTGCTACTATTAAGCTTTAGTCAGAACATTAAGGGAAACTCCAAAATATCTCCTCAGCCTCCCCTACCTAATCCATTTACTCTGCAAGCAGGCTTTGCCATAACCTTACTCATAGAATTAGATTTCTAATGGTTATGCCCCATAGCTTGTAGAAAAAGACAGATATTTTTCCTTTAATTTTTAAATTTTAAAATCATTTTAGATTTACAGAATAGTTGCAAGGGTATAGAGAGTTCTCATATATCTTGCATTCTAGCATCCCTTAACATTAACATTTTATAAAACAATAGTACATTTATTAAAACTAAGAAATTAACATTGGTACATCACTATCAACTAAATTCCAGACTTTGTTCAGATTTCACCAGTTTTTCCACTAATGTCCGTTTTCTCTTCCAGGATCCAATTCAGTATATCACATGGTACTCAGTCGTCATGTCTCCTTAGTAAGAGGAGACAGTCTCTAATGTCACTAGTGGTAACTACAAAGACGCAGAAGGCTCAGAAAAGGTTATTGTAAGTGAACGAGAAAGGTTATTAATCAACTTCTCAAAATTCCGTAGACAAAAGGCATCTCTGCATCTCTCCATGAGGAAACATTGGAAGACCACCATAAGTCTCTTTTCCCAATTGCCTCACTGTTTACTTCTCTGAAGGGTAAGATTGAGGTGAACAGCATTGTTGCACAAGACAACAGTGTCTTGCTCCCTCTTCAGCATGTCTTCAAGTCGTACTGGCTCTTTTCTTTGCTAACTGCTTCATACACTAAGCTCTCTGGAGCAGGGCTTTTCACATCTAGGGGCAAGCCCACAGTTCTCCAGCTGTTCTGTCTGCGAGGAGATGGATGAGGTAGTTCACATTAGGTGGTATAGAGTAGAAAAATCCCTTTCGACCATTTATTAGGGTAAAAAAACTATTATGCTGAGATCCAGAATTTCACCTTTTTCCTGTTTTTATTTTTTATACTGTTTAGAATGCAGAGAGGACAAGGGGTGTGATTACCACCTTGTAGAACCTCCAACAGAGGTCATCTGGTATATGTTTTGTTTTTGTCTTGGTGTTATAAAAAAATGACCTAAAAATTATTTTCTTTTAAAGGCATGAAATAAAGCACTGCTATATCATCAAAATTCCTCATGCAACAATTTAGTAGCATATGAGTATATATGTGTACATATATATATATATATATATTCTGACTAATACATATACATGTACTTATATGTGTATATACATAAATCTATACATACATATGTATATATACATGCATGAATATATACATGTGTGTATACATATACACACAAACATGACTATATACATATATGTATAAATACATATATACATCATATACAAATACATATTCCAGCATGTATGTCATGTAGTAGAATAGGGTAGGTTGTGCTACACTAACCAACAACTTCAAAATCTGGCTTAATCTAATAAAAACTTATTTCCTGCTCAAATTACATACGCTTTTCTGGGTGACATGGAGGTCAATCCTACAGTCACTCAGGAGCCCAGGCCAGTGGGAGCTGTGTTGTGGCTGTACTGTCTCAAACACAAGTTCTCTCATTCGCTCAACGTGGGTAATTAAACATGAGATTCCCACAGTCTCAGCCACACGTAACTTTCACTCACAATTTATTGGCCAGAACTAGTCACACATGCTTTACTCAACTTCAAGGATGCTGGTACTCACATCCTCCAGGTGTGCAGATGTGAGGAAGAAAAGATATTGGTGAAAAATTATGAATAATGTCTACCACATAGAAAAAACTACCTATTTGAAAAAAGATGTGTTTCTTGGTACATAAATCAGGGTAAGTAACATTAGGGGCTGTAACAAACAACTCCAAATTCCAGTGACTTAACATAATAAAAGTTTACCGTTTGTTCATTTGACAGCATAATGCAGTTGGCAGAGGTCCCTCCTCCAGGAACTCAGATGAGAACTTTAGTTGTTTATGTTCTAATATGTTTTTATTAATTTTTGTTTTAGAGAGAGAGGAAGGGAGAGAGAGATAGAAACGTTGATATGAGAGTCAGATGAGAGCTTTAAAGTCAGACATTTTGTGATGTATAATAAACACTGAAAAATCATAACAAAGAGGGAGTTTTATTTTACTTCTAGATTCATGGTCAATTCAACTGCTTTGTTTCACAAGGTTGGATCCCTTAACAAGTGAAGGGAGCAGCACTCTGAAGGGGATTGCTCAACCATTAATTCCCTTCATGCTCTGAAGTGTGACAGATTCCTTTTTTGGAGGTAGAAAATAGCATCTGGGTACATAAACAGCTTTTTGAGAAAATGCCGTAGTCATCCTAGCTTACTAAATTGGGTGAGACCTGTCATTAAAAAGGGTAATTTAGAGGAGTGTTATGAGAAAAAATTTATCTCTTCAGCTCTTCTTCTTCCTTATCTTCTATCTTTCTTGTTTTATACTTACTTGTAAACTGTTCTGCCACTCCAGCACATAAAATTTGCCTCTGACTGCATTTGTGGGCATTTTATATTTCCTGTGTCCTTGATTTATATGGTCCAATTGCTCACCATCAACAGCTTGAGGTTTGGGGCAATTTGTCCTTCCTTTTCTTAAATAAACAAACTAAAGAAAGTTAGTCTAGTTTAGTACTTTTAAGATTTGTAAATAACTTCACAGTTTCAAAATGAACCAAGATCCTTGAAACTTCAAACAAGATTCATTTGAAAGTATGTGGGGTCAATTAAATATGCCATGGAACTCAGAAAAGTATGCACAAATTTCCGTCAGAGTTACATTATTCTCACCATTAATAATTAGTTTAACGAGAGAGAGAGAGAGAGAGAGAGAGAGAGAGAGAGAGAGAGAAAGGGATACATCAACAGTGTGGTAATTGCAACAGAGAAGGGGTGGGGAGAGGTGAAAGAGGGTATAGGGGGATAAATGGTGACAGAAAATTAAAAAATTGGAGAGAATTCTAGACTCATGTGAGGAATCCTTGGTTTTTGTTCTGAGTCAGACATTAATGACTTCTGTGGCTTTGGGCAAGAGCTGACTACTAGACGACTCTCAGCTATAACAGTCTGTGAGTTGTTAACTAGATTGGCTATAGCAACCTCTACTGAAACCTTCCTTCTGGGTTTTCATCATGTCACCAGAGCCATGCATCTGAAATAGTTGACCAGTAATCTGGATCCATATTTTTATTGCC
Source organism: Tadarida brasiliensis (assembly GCA_030848825.1). NCBI lineage: Eukaryota > Metazoa > Chordata > Mammalia > Chiroptera > Molossidae > Tadarida > Tadarida brasiliensis. The sequence goes on from CM061264.1 coordinate 53,866,368, forward strand.
TCTCCAGCTGGTTGAATTTAATTGCTGTGCCAATATTCAGTGTCTAAAATTACCCGATGGTGGGCTCTTGGTTGACTCTCTTCTCAGTGCTGTACATTCACGTCCCTGTGGTCAATTTCAGGGTACAAATCAGGGTGATTGAACAGGAACAGACCCTGGGGACTCCCTTTTATAAGCCTGTTTATACAAATGACTGTGTCTAGGCAGAAGAAATGATGCCTGAAAACAATAATATTCTAATAGAAATGAAAAAGGGTATTGTAACTTAATTCCAAAAAGAGGCAATGACAAAATAAAGTAAAAATTCATCCATACATTTGAACGCTAAGTGAAACACATGGCTAATTCAATTATTTGGTATCATATGATTTGATGCCCTAACATGTTAGCTGAACCTCATTATGCAAATACAACTTAATGGCAAAGATGATATATTCTTTTTTTTTTCTGGTATATTCTCTGGTATCAACCAACTGTGGATTAGGAAGACATTATTTGACTTCTGTTAAGAATCCATTTACATCCTTTGTAAAATTACTGGGGGTTGGATTAGTTGACCTCAAAGTTACTTTTAGCACTAACCATTTGATACATGTCTCTTTCTACCTTGATTTCTACCCTGCAGTTAACCACAGGGACATGAGTGATACTTATATGATCAGAGTCTTGGGAACAAATAGCTTTTCATTTCTTCCAATTGATATAGAGCCTCTACATAGGGCCATCCATCTTTGCTCCTTCTCAACCTCCAGATGCTTTTATGTCATAATTTCAGCTGAATAATTTCCAGTGGTAGAATCTGGATCAGCTTGCTTAATCCTTCTTTGTGTCTCCAGTTGCAGTCCGATGTAAAGAAGTTAGAATGAATAAATTGGTGGTTTTTTCTACCACCTGGGAGCTCTATCTCTAAAGTGAAGCATTTGGATTTCGAGCACTTAAGACTGTTGCCCACATTATAGCATATTTTTGAGGGCATCAATTATTTACTAGAATGATTGACTTAATTTTCTGTCCTCACGTTGCTTCAGAAAACTATTGGATGTTTCCTTTATCTATGTGTTCAAATAAATGAATGACTATGTTGGTGACGAGGTAGAATATAGACAGTTTCAGTGCTTTCCTAGGGCGTATTTCTTCAGTGCAACCTGTGAAATCCTTAACTGTGTTAATTCCTGAAGACAAGACAAAGGCAGACAATTGGTAAATGCATTGTTATAAGGCAAGATCAGCTGCTAGCGTCACATAAAGCCTTTGCATGATGTCTGATTGTTCAAGTATATATGACACTTTGAGTATAGATGACTGAGAACAGTAGTTGTGTGAAATCAGACTAACTTGTCCAAAATTTTTATTGCAGAAATATCTCAGGGGAAAGGCCTTCATTTTAATGGCTAGAAGTCAATGGAAAGAGGTCAGGCGATAATAAAGCATATCTGAACTCCAGCTCTCTTGACAAAATTTACCATGATTTCTGTAAACTTTCCTTCTGGTATTTATAACATGCATTCATTCCTCTTTGTCTTGTGTCTCACAGTTTGTGTTCCTCCAAAGAACTCAACTATGAAGTTATTCTTCATTTTGGATTTGACTCTGTAAAAATTCTCTGAGTAAAATATCATCTCTTGAGTGTTAAGAGCGTACTGTATTCTCTAAAGATTGTCCTAGATGATTCTATCTTGATATTATATACAGCAGAAAATTCTAACAAAAAAAATAGATTTTCAGAAAGGGCTTATTCAGCTGTGTCTCTCCACTTGGGTGGGGTAGGTAGGATCACTCCATGAGAACAGATGACAACCAACGTCCTGCTGAGCCAAACTCAAAATGACATAGGTGGCAAGGCGAGACTACCTAGTGATGAGGTGCAACTGAATATCATTGTATTGCTCTTCTATTACAAAAATGGTTAACATTACTTCAGTGTTAATTTAAATATCAACATTCAAATTTTGAATGATTCAATGAGCATAAATATTCACCATGATTACATCAAAGTTCTTAGGCCATAGTTAACCTTCTTCACATTTTCTTGACTTTCTGGATGCATAATATTAGTTAAATAGGAATAATCCTAAACCAGTATGTTTGGTTGTTAGATTCAGAAAGAAGAGAATAATGATAATGGATCTTTGCCTGAGCCTGGGTAATCCTCAGCATTGTATACTGAACCAATTTTTTTAATCCATCCCATTATACATTTTATACTTCCTATACTCCAGGCTGTGGGGATATGGAGGTTAAAAAAAAAAAAAAAGCATGGTAGTTCAGGGCACAGTCCATTCCTGAGTAAGTTCTATAGTCTGACTTAGTCTAAAATGTGTGTTCATTCATTCAAAAATACAGGATGGGGCAAAAGTAAGTTACAGTTGTGAGAACCAGAAACACAGAGTTTATTATTGTATTATTATTTATTAATTATTGTGTTATTTCCCATGCAAACAACTGTAAACCTAATTTTGTCCCACCCTGTACTTATTGTGCCATAATGACATACCAAGAAACAGGTGCTTAGAATATATCAGTAAATTAAATAAAGGTTTTAGCCTGTACAGTGTATACATTCTAGTGAAGAAGGGCAGAGAATAAACAATAAACGAATAAATTTTATAGAGTTCTAGAAGGTAAAATTGTATTTTTTTTTAAAAGGAGCATGGTGAGAAGAATTAGAAGTACAGTAATGAAAAAATTAAATTTTATAGAGTTCTAGAGAGTGAAATTGTATTAAAAAAGAAAAGGAGCATGGTGAGAAGAATCAGTAGTACAGCATTGAGGGAGAAGTGAGGAAAGATGTTTATAGATTGCAATTTTAAGTAAGTTTGTTGGAATAAACCACAATGAGACATTTGAGCAAAGAGTTGAAGAAGGTAAGTCAGCCCATGTGCACAATTGGAACATTCAAGGAAAGGGAACAGCCAGATTCATTGTGTTAAGGCAGAAAAATGTCTCTCCTATGTTTGAGCAGAGACAACGATGGTTAGTATAGATGGAGTGAATTGATGTCCAATGTGAATATGTGAATGTCTTCTAACACCCAACCCAAACTTTGGGTGGATGATGGAAAAGGACTAATAAACACTCAGCATCTAGCATTTGCCTGCACCTTGTGTTTCCTTATTTCATCTTTACATTAATCTGTTGAGGTCACTATTATAATCACTTTTACAAATTGAAGTAATAACACCTAGATAAATCATAAGACCAAGGCTCCAAAGCTATTAAGTAATGGAGCTAAGACTTGATCCCTTCAAATCCTGAACTCTTTCAGCTACACCATTCAACCTCACTAACATTCATTATTTTTAGGTTCAATTTGTAAACAAAGCAGCCAGAAATATCTGAGGATTACTAAACTTGACTCCAGGGCTAGCAAGCAGTGTCATACTGGCTAACAGGGCCGGAAGTGACTATGTCTCCCACTTGTTTACTCTCACTTGCCTATTTCCCAGCACTGCTTTCCCTGTTTACAGGAAGAGAAATTGTTGAAGGTGACCTAGGTATGGATCATAGACATCAAGAGTTGCAGACAACTATTTAAAACAACCCACCAAAGAGAGCCATATGACCAGTCTCTGTGTCCCAATTAGTGTCCCCTTTAGGTCACATTCCTGAGTAGTCATCTGCTAACACCTGCTTCCTCTTTCCAGCATGTAACTGCTGGAGTATTCTGGGAGCAGTCAGCTGGGACACCCAATAACAAAACCCTGGCCAGCAGTCCCCTCTGATTCCAAAGGTTGAGATCTACCTATAATAACATCTTACTTTAATCCCACATGTAAATGTGGATATTTATGCTATAAATTTTCATTTCTGACCAGTCTGAAATTTGTAATCCTTCCTTCCATGAAGAAGATATTATCTGTTTTCTGATAAATTCATTTATTACCTGTACATGACCCTCTCTCATTATTTAAATAATAATTAAAATTTTAAGATTGTAGTTTTCTGCACACACACACACAACACACTCATTTACTCAGTTATGCTCCATCTTGCTTCAGATAAAATGTGTAAAATATCTGTGTAAAATGTAATGCAACAAGACTAAAGTTGAATCCACTGGCTCATTATTGAGCTTTAGAGAGGAAAGCAGTGGTAAGCATATTCATGAGCCCACACAGTTAATTTCTTACCTTAAGTTTGTGCTGCTGTGGGAGGGAGGTGAAAAAGCCTATAACCTAGAAAAAAAATAGGCTTCCTTCTGGTCAGTTTTAGCACAGTGTTACAAACAAAAGAAATACAAATCCAACTCTGATTAGGCTTTCCAAAAATTACTGTCTAATTGTCTAAAAACACTGAGAGCCCTCCCCTCAATACAATGCAACTAGATTGTGGCTGAAGTACTGAAAAAATAGCTTTTAAATGTATTTATGGCTGAGATGACAGTAAGAAAAAAATCTCCAGTGGCTAAAGAAGAGAAGAAAGAAGAAAAAGGAAGAAGCATGAGCTGAAACTGGAAGAGTGAACAATGAATGGTAGGCAAATGGGTTACCTAAGATTACCTGGCAGTTAATGCCCATGTGGTGCTGGAATGCAGAGACCCAGCTTTGAGTCTGTTGCAAAGTGCAGAAATAAAACCTGAAAGTTTTATATTAAGTCAAGCTCCTCCAAGTGAGCTAAAATGGTTATAGGTCATAGCAACCCTGCCTCTAGGAAGATGACATAAATCATCTTGGGAAGAAGAAAATATTCCCATTTTGGTACCTTAAGATGACCACGATCAAGTTCCCCTTTGAAACTCCTGGACATCTGAACAGCACTGCTTAGAAACCTCTGGCTCCTAATGATCCAGGTGATCCATCCTGCAGTAGAATGCTAATACCCATCTAGTGTTATTCCAGAGAACTACTTGAGCTATTAAGACCTTGTATATACTTGTGATCAAGATTTAATGTCCAAACTGATCAGAAAAACCAAGTCAACAGAATCTGTGCTAAAAGTCTGGCACACCAAAAATGTCAGTATAGGTACACATGGGGGAAACTCTGATATGTGTGGGCATGAGAAGATGCACATGCCCTTTGATCCAGCACCTTCACTCCTAGATATTTATCTTAGAGAAAGTTATGCAGATGTGCACAAGCAAACATGTACACAGGTGATTTATTTTTGCAATGCTGTTTATCATGGTGAAATGAAAAACATTCTCCCTAAGAAGGGGACTGACAAATTATGCTTTCTTCAAACCATGAAGTACCTTGTAGCAGTTAAAATGACTGATCCAAAACTTCTATTTCAACATGAATAAATCTCAAGAAATAGAATTCTTAGTGAAGAAAACAAATAGCAATTCATACATATAATATAAAAACATATTTGTAAATACTCTAAACTCACAAAACAATAGGATACAAATTTAATGCATGCATATACATGTAGTAAAAGTACAAAAACATGCATGTGGATAGGACATACCAACTTATGAATAGGGGTTACTTTTGGGGATGGGCATAGGTGAGAAAGTGAAAAGAAATGGGTTGGGAGGTAGAGTGTTTTCGTGATATTTTCTTTCATTAACAAAAGGAAAGCTGAGACACTTCCAGTGACGTCATCTTGGCAGCAAGGTAGGTTTTTCATATTCCAAAAATTCCTCCTGAAAAATAAACAAACCAATTAGGATTGCAAATGAGAAATCAATTTGACAACATCTAAATAAAACTAGAAGACAAGACATTTTTATAAACTCTAGATTATGGATGTAAACAAATCGCCTATAATTGTAGAACAAGAACATAATCAAAGTTGGGTGGCGGGAATCGTGAGAAATTAATGGGAGCAACCTACATACTCTACAAACCGAGGGTTCAAAAAATTTGTCAACAAATATCCACTTCTAAGGGAAAAGGAGCCTACATATCCTGGGTGGAAATATGGGAAGACATATCTGAGAATGACCATTGAATTTGGGATAAGTCTCCAGAGTGTTCAATATAGAAGTAAATTTTTTAAACTGCATGAAAAATTAAAGTTATGAGCTAATTTTAATTTATACTTAAATGACCATACAATTAAGCAACTAATTAATGTCCATTTATAAGTAAATGATAGAATAAGGACGTAAACTGAGAAATCTAGAATGTGAGACATTCTATAGGACAACTAATCCAGTTTCTACAAGTCAATGTCTGGAGGAAAGGGTGAAAAGACTTTTCTGAATCAAAAAGTACTAGAAAGACATAATTAAAGTGGGGACCTTGTTTGGAACCTGATTCAAACAAACCAAAAAAACATTTTCAGACAATTCATACACTTGACTTTGGACTAGATATAAGGTGATAGCACGGAAATATTGCCAATTTTATTATGAGTGATAATGGTATTGTGCTATTGTGGTTCTGTAAGAAAATGTTCATAATTTTTAGAGATCCACTTGAATCATATAGTAAAATGATGTCATTGGTATTTGCTGTAGAATCCATCATGAAGGAAAAAGGAAAAAAGTGTTTTAAAAATAGGTTAATTTATACAAAGACACAGTAATCAAAACAGTGTGGTACTGGCATAAAACCAGACATATAGACCAATGGAATAAAAGTGAGAGCCCAGAAATCAACCATGGTACATATGGTCAAATGACCTTCAGCAAAAGTGCTAAGACCACACAATGAGGGAAATAGCAGTCTTTCAACAAATGGTGTTGGGAAATTTATATATCCGCATGTGAAAGAATAAACTTGGACCATTACTGTATATCATATATTGAAAATGAACTCAAAATGAGTTAAAGACCTAAATATGAGATCTGAAACTAGAAAACTGCTGGGAGAAAACACAAGGAAAAAGCCTCATGACAATAGATTCGGCAGTGATTTCTTGGAGTGGCACCAAACGCACAGGAGCAAAAATAATTAAACTATACAAAATCAAGAAAATTTCTGCAATCAAAGGAGATAGTTAACAGGGTGAAAGGCAACCTTCAGATGGGAGAAAATATTTGCAAATCACACATATCCAGAATACATACAGGATTTCTATAGCACAATGGCAACAACAACAATAACAAACCAATTTAAAAATGGGCAAAGATTTAATGGACATTTCTCAAAAAAAAATATACAAATGGCCAACAAGCATACAAAAAAAAAAAAAATGCTCAGCCTCACTAATCACCAGAGAAATGAAAATCAAAGCCACAATGAAATATTACCTCACACCCATTAAGATGGCTATGATCACAAAAAACAAATGAAACAAAAACAGAAAATGACAAGTGTTGGTGAGAATGTGGAGATATTAGAAGCCTTGTATGTTGTTGTGGAAAGGTAAAATGGTGTGCAACCACTACAAAAACAGGATGGAGCTTCCTTAAAAAATTAAAACTACAACTAGCATATGATCCAGCAATCCCAATTTTGCATATATATATATATATATATATATATATATATATACACACACACACACACACACACACACACACAAAAGAATTGAAAGCAAAATCTTAAAGAGATATTTGCATACCCATATTTATTGAGGCAGGATTCACAGTAGCCAAGATGTCCATCATCTAATGAATGTATAAACAATGTAGTAAATACATACATTGGAATATTATCTAGTGTTAAAAAAAGAAGGAAATCCTGTCATATGCTACAATATAGATGAACCTTGAGGACATTATGCTCAGTGAAATAAGCCAGTCAAAAAAAGACACATACTGTATGGTTTCACTTATATATTGTATCTATAATAGTCAAATCATAGAAACAGAAAGTTGAATTATAGTTTCCAGGGGCTGGAGAAAGGGGAGAATTGTTGTTCAAAGGGCATCAAATTTATGAATATAGTTAACACTACTGAATCGCAGAATTTAAAATGTTTAAGATAGTGAATTTTATGGTATGTACTTTTACCACAACCTAGAAACAAATTAAAAATAGGTTAAGTGAATGTGACAATATTTTGATAATTGTTTCATCTTGGTTATTTCTATATTTTATACTTTAAAAATTGTAACTATATCAAAAATTTTAAAATTTTTTTTGAAAAAAAGAAATCTGAAACATATTTGTCAGAGTAGTAACATCTGTTCATTTAGGGTGGGGAGTGATTGGGTGTTTTGTGTGTTTGGAATATTTCATAACTGAGAAAAACTAATGGCTATAAAAATTAGCAACATTGGACCTTAAGTTAACCTAATTTGAATCTATGGATCCCAATTCCTAATTAGCACAGGAAAGGGAATCCTATACTATTACAGTCAGTTGTGACGGGGCTACGTGGGAAAGATGGGATTAGTTCCCAGAGAAGTAATCTGAGCTTTGTAGGAGCTCTGAAATATCTACTATAGATTGAAAGGGCAGGAAGGATTTTTTTTTTTTTACTGTAGATAAGAAAATCAGACACACCATCAGTAGACGAATGGATAAAAAAGCTGTGGTACATATACACAATGGAGTACTATGCAGCTGTAAGAAAGAAAGATCTCTTATCCTTTGAGACAACATGGAGGGACCTGGAGAGTATTATCCTAAGCGTAACAAGCCAAGCAGAGAAAGACAAATATCACATGATCTTACTTATTTGTGGAATATAATGAACATAACAGTCTGAGGAACAAGATAGATCCAGAGATGTGGAAGTAGGGTACAGACTGACAACCCTCAGAAGAGAGGAGAGGGGGAGGGAAGAGATAAACCACAGAACTTATATGCATGTACGCATAACCAATGGACATGGACAACAAAGCTGGGGACGGGGTTGGGGGGATGGGGAGGAGCGTGTCAATGGGGAAAAAAGAAGAAACATCTATAACAAAAATAAATTAAGAAAAAAAAATCTCCAAAAAAACCCCCCAAAACAAAAACAAAAACAAAAAAGAAAATCAGGCACAGATGGGTAACAAGACCTGGATATATTTGGCTATTAAAATTTGATACCACTATCTAGTTGGACCACTGATTTCCTATGCTGGTTCTTTTTTACTTTGCTGAAAGAGAAAAAATGCTTGCAGATTTCCAAGGTATCTGCTTCTATGCCCTGATAGCTAAGTATAATAAATGATATTTTTCTTTAGGAAATGCTAAAAAAAAAAATTGTCAGTTATAGTCATGACCAAGCCAAGATGACTCATGAGCTTTTACACAGTGTTATTATCAAAGACATAAAAAAAGCAGAAAATAACAATAACATCAATGTCAAAACAGAACTTGAATTTCCTAAATCAAATAGGTCATAAATGTCTATAAAAAAACCTCCAATCACTGAGAAAACAGACTCTATAATTTTATACCAACCTTTTATTGTGTTTATGTTTTCTCACAGAAGTTTCCAAATATGACCTAGAATTACTTTTTTAAAGTTTATTATTAATTGTTTATTTTAAAATAATTATAGATTTACAAGAAGTTGCAATAACTGAAAGTTTCTGAGTACCCTTCATCCACTTTCTCCCAATAGCCACTTCTTGTATTTGTACAATGTTGTGTACAGATCTATATCATTTTATCATATATATAAATTACTATAACCACCACTGCAATCAAGACGAAGAATTCTTCCCTCAGCAGAAAGATCTACTGGTGTCAGAATCAAATGTAGAAAATGTGCCTCTCTTTAAATTCTTTTACTTTCCTTAATTTATAATATAATTGTCTTAAATAGTTCTTCTACATACATTTTCTCATCCATATCAGAGAATACCATACTTTTTGTTTTAACTATTACACAAAATTTAGAACACTCAAGAGGAGAAGGAAAGTCTTTTGTATTTACCCATAGTTCTTCCTTCTTCCTTCTTAATGTTATACAATTCCTTCTTTAATCATTTCCATTCTTTTGTGCAAAGACATCCCTCAGCCATTATTTTAGGCTAGGTTCTGCTGTTGACAAATTCTGCTTTCATTCATCTGAAAATGTCTTTTTCCTTTACATTTCTGGAAAATAAGATACAGAATCTATTTCTGGAGGCCAAATCAATAATTTGTTGTTGATAGTTTCTTCTTTCAGAACTTGAAATATGACTGTTTCCTTCTACTTCCATGATTTCTGATGAGATATCCATTTTCATTCAAGTTGGTTTTCCCCTGATGGATAAGGTGTTATTTCTCTCTTACTGCTTTCAAGATTTTTTTCTTTGTTTTTACTTTTCTAAAATTTTGTTTTAATGTATATTGGCATATATTTCTTTAGATTCATCTTGTTTTGAGTTTACTCAGTTTCCTGAATCTGTTGGTTTGTCTTTTTATGTTGGTTTTATGCCAATGATAAATTTCTTTGAATATTTTTCAATCTCATCCTCTTTTTCCTCTCTTTTGGGGACTTCTATGATACAAATATTTTGTTACAGTCATACAGATCTCTGATATTCTGTTCATTTCCCCCCCCCCAAACTATTTTATCTCTGTTGTTCAGATAAGGTCATTTCTAAGGTTCTGTCTTCAAGTTCACTGATTCTTTTTACTCTGTCCTCTCCATTCTGCTGTGGAAACATCCATTGAACTTTCTATTTCAATTGTTTCATTTTTCACCATTAAATTCTCCATTTGTCTCTTCTTTATATTTTCTATTTCTTAGCTGAGATTTTCCATTTTTAATTTGTTTCACATGTGTTCATAGTTGTTCATTGAGACATTTTTATGATGCTTGCTTTAAAACCCTTGTCACATAATTTTGACATCTGTGTCATATTGGTGTTGGCTCTTGTTGAATGTCTTTTCTCATTCAAGTTGAGATTTTCTGGTTCTTAGTGTAATGTGTGATTTTTTATTCTATCCTGGACATTTTGCCATTATGTTATGAGACTCTGGATCTTACTATGTAAATCTGTTTCACCTCCCTCCTCTAACACTGTGTCAATGGGTGGGCATATACTTTCTCATTACTGCCAGGTAAGGATAAAGGTCCAAGTTTTCCACTTGGTCTTTGTTAATATCTCAGGGATGCCTCATTAGTGTTGAATGAAAGTGGAATTTCAGACTCTCCACTAGGACTCTGCTGACATTTCCCCGGTTGAGAGGGGAAGGGATGTCATGTTATTGCCTCTCATGTGACTGTCACATGGCTTTGACCTCCACTGACAATGCAAGAAGAAAACTGTTTTGCTGCTGGCTGGTAGTAAAAATTCCCTAATTGGCCTCCTCTGATACCACTCCTGTGAGATAAGGAGAGTGCCTCATTACTGCTAGGTGGTGATGAAAGTCTAGAATCCCTAAGTGGCTTCTACTGACAGTGTGGGGAGAAGCTTGTTACTGTTGGGTGAGGATGAGAGTCCCACCTCCCCATTTGGCTTCTCTAACAACATACTGGCATTGCCTATTACAGGTTGGCAAGGGTAGATGTCTAGGCTCCACACTCAGCCTTTGTTGACAATGATGGGGCTAGAGTTGCATTTGTTCCTTGGTGTATTGGAGTAGGGCAGTTATTGTCTAAAAAATTTTTTTGTCTTGCTAAGCTAACTCTCTCCTTGTCTTCTGCTGGAGAGAAAAAGCTTTTATGAGGGCTCTTTTTTGTCTGTTCCCATTGGCTTTTCTGGGTTATGTCTTCTCCAGTACCTGGTCCAGTCCAAAAGAAAACCCAGAGAACTTGCCACCATGGTCTTTCTCAGTTTCTGAGGTCCGTAGCTGATTTGCCTGCCTCTCTCTACCTTTCACATTCTTCTTCTGTGTATTTTATATACCATGTCCAGGACTTTTACCTGTACTTAGTGGAAGGAATATGGAGAAGTACATCTACTCCATCTTGGTTCAAAACCAGATACCTGTGAGATTTTGGAACTTCTTGAAGTTTAACCTTGTTCAGACATTCTTTATTTGATTAAGTATTAAACAATTTTTATTAAAATTTCTGTATTATTTAACTGTTTACAGCAGAGACAGGAGTTACAGTGGAAGAACTGCCTCACCCTAACTATAATAGCCAAAGTAATAAAATCATTACACAGTGGCGAAGATCAGCCATCTGTGAAGTCATCTTCGAAAAGCAACATGAGTTCCTTTGGCAACCAATAGCAATAGGACAGTGACCTAGATATGTATTGAAATAACTAAAGGAAGAAATGTGTGAACTGATTAATGTGAAACCTTAAAAGGGGTAGTTCTCCAAACCCAAAGTCAATCCTTTTCATTTTAACACCACGAAGGGAGAAAATGCCCTGAACAGAGGAGTGGATTTTTCAATATTCTATCCTTAGAAAAATGTATGCCTTGAACTAGCATAATTTGCACTCATTTCTTTTGTTCTGATCCCATAATAAGAGGTATTTATCTCTTGAACTCCATGTAAAACTTCTTCTGAGAATAAGTTGAGCAGAAAATTTAATTTTCTGATATGTGTGGCAACTATTTTTTACTATAATTCCTCAGATTGCCTTTCTCATTGGTTTCTCATGAGTTTTGATTAGTGTGTTCTCATAATTTTTTCTGAACTATCTGACAGTAAATTGAAGACATTTGTGACCCTTTACCACTAAATGGTTAAGTGAATATTTTCTGAAAATAAGGGCGTTCTCTTATATAACCACAGTACAATTAACAACAATCAGAAAAATTAATATTGATAAGACTGTTAGAAAATTCATAATTCACAATAAAATATTTAAAATAGTCCCAACAATACTTTTTATAGATATATATTTCCCTCTGATACAGTCCTGGGATAATTTTTCTTTAAGAAGTCTTGGTGACTTAATGCAAATGGTAAATAGAAATCAAGATCTAGGTATTAGGTGTGTTCATTGCTAATGCTTTGTCATAATTTTTAGACAATCTCAGCAAACACATCTAGTATATGTACATATATATGCACACACACACATATGCTTGTATCTATAATTATTTCTATATATATCTAGTTAGATAGGTAGATAGTAAAAATATGAGTTTATATTGATACTTTCCATTTCAAGCCAATATCAATGTTTCTTCTTTCTGTATTATAACTCCTCCTTAAAATACTACTCCCATTACCTTCAATATATTTATTCGTTTAAGCAAATTTTAAAATTGCTAACTAATGTCATTGTGAAAACAAACCTGTTAGCTAGTGTTCAATATTTTAAAAAATTTTAAGGTAAAATTACATGCAATGAAATGCATAACTCTTAAGTGTATAATTTGATATTTTTGACAAGTGCATACGCCTGTGTAACCTGCAAGCCCTCTTGTTCTGCTAAGCATGGAAAAAAACCAACCAGGGAAAAGAAGTCAAGGGTACATTCAAGGATATAGTTATAATGGTTGACCAGAGAGTTTTAGTGAGGTAAGGAGGGGAGTAAGGACATGTGGGGTTGGGGGGAGGAGGCACAATGAAAAGGAGATAGAATCAGTGAATTTGAGATTCATGTATGATTGAAAGACAATATAGGACATTTTATCATGCACTGTCATATTGTTGTGGCAGCAGACTGACAGACACAATAGTGTTTATTGTCCAAATATGAAAATATGTTGAGCGTTATTTGATTTGGAATAATCCTAAAAGTTTCTTTTTTTCTGGGAACAGCTTTCTTTCTTGAGGCCACTTATAGATTGGTTTATGCATTTATAAATTGCTTCTTACATCTGCTATAATATAAATGTGTGAAATAAAAGAGAGAACACAAAACTCGTTTTATTGTTGTTATTTTTTAGTTCAGATGGCAATTCAGCAATTCTTCTAGAAAGATGCCCTTCAGCTTTACAACTTTAATGAACAAATGCATCACCTTCTAATGGGAGACTTTTGGTACTGAAACTCAATGGAAACATATTAATTTTGCTGCAACTTTAATATAATGTAAAATATGTACATATTCATAGTCTTTATTTTATTTATGTAATTTATATTACCCATATAAAAAATCCTTCACAAGTAATCCATGAATAGAGCTGTTATAAGTAGAAGTAAATGGTCACTCGCAATACATAAATTCAATGCAGAGTTTATTGGTGATAACTTCAGCTGCTGTATTCTCTTTATGCTATATTAAACAAAATTTTATATTTTTTACTGCAATATTCTTGGATTAAAGATTGAACGATACAAGAATAGTTGGAATGTTTTCTCAGCAGACTTTGAACTCTCTGACCCTATAAAGTTCCCTGAATCCCTTTAGAGTTTACATCTCAATCGTTAAAATGGGGTGACAGAGGCAGTGACCTACTGAGTTTAGAGATTTATATAAATTACAGCTTCCTTTTCATTCCTTTCTTGGTGCAACATGGTTTTTGCTCATTTCATTGCTCTGTAGTATCACCTCCAGAAAGTATATAGAAAAAAGGGAACAAAGGTGAAATGAATGCATTATTTTTATTTTTTTATTTTTTTTAATCCTCACCCGAGGACATTTTTCCATTTTTGTTCAGATAGAGTAGGAGGGAGAGAGAGGAAGAGAGAGAGAGAGAGAGAGAGAGAGAGAGAGAGAGAGAGAGAGAGAAACATCGACGTGGAAGGGACACATCGAGTGGCTGCCTCCCGCACGACCCAACCAGGGCCGGGGACAAACTGCAACCGAGGTACGTGCCCTTAGTGGGAACTGAACCCGGGCCTCTCTGGACAGCAGGCCAACGCTCTAACCGCTGAGCCAAACCGGCCAGGGCGAATGCATTATTTTTAAACATTTCTTAAATTTACCAGTAATTAAAATTAAGATACATGTAATCTTAAAAGGTTGAAAATAATCACTTTTTCCAAGACTAATTTTATAAAACTTCATTATACTCTAAAACTTCTCTGTAGGTATAATTCTTCTATTATTAATAAATACATTCCACACTGAAGTTCAGCAGAGAAAGGGGAGACAAATGAAAGAGGTGAAGGTCCTAAAAACCTCAAGACCTATGGAGTTAGGAAGACGATGTTTACCAGTGGTTTGGGGGGGAGGTGATTTAGTCTCTTTGAACTTCAGATTTTATATCTATAAATTGAAGGCAACAAAATCTATCCTAAAGAGATTGTAATGAGAATTAGAACTAAAATGTAAAGTATTTAACATTACTGGTGATGGAGAAGAAACATGAAACATCCTTATTATGATGTCCTGAAGTTAGGAGTTATTCACAGAGTTATTAATAGAACAAAACAGTAATGAAAGTATTACCTTTATTTATGGGAATGCAGACTGGTGCAGCCACTATGGAAAACAATAAGGTGTTTCCTCAAAAAATTAAAAATTGAACTGCCATTTGACCCAATGATCCCACTTCCAGGAATATATCCTAAGAAGCCTGAAACACCAGTCAGAAAGAATATATGCACCGCTATGTTCATAGCAGCACTATATACAATTGCTAGGATCTGGAAACAGCCCAAGTGTCCATCAGTAGATGAGTGGATAAAAAAAGCTGTGGTACATGTACACAATAGAACACTATGCAGCTGTAAGAAAGAAAGATCTCTTATCCTTTGAGATGATATGGAGGGACCCGGAGAGTATTATGCTAAGTGAAATAAGCCAGTCAGAGAAAGACAAGTATCACATGATCTCACTTATTTGTGGAATATAATGAACAAAATAAGCTGATGAACAAAATAGACCCAGAAACATAGAAAGGAGTACAGTTCAGACTGACAAACCTCAGAGGAGAAGGGTGGGGGTGGGGAGAGGGATGAGATTAAACCAAAGAATTTGTATGCATGTATGCATAACCAATTGACATAAACAACAATGCTGGGGGGAGGCGGGGGATTGGGAGGAGGGTGTCTAGCAGGGAAAAAGGAGAAACATCTGTAACAAAAATAAAGTAATTAATAAAAAATTTTTTTTAAAAAAGAATGCCAGCAGTTTCTTTGCCTTTAAAATTGTACATTCTGAACATTTTAGTCAAACTACAGCAGGTTTGGAAAATCTATGGGGGAAGGGTCAATGAGGGAAAAAAGGGAGGACATCTGTAATACTTTCAGTAATAAAGAAAAAAAGAAAAAAGAAGGATGGTGTGCAATTCCATAATCAAAGTAATATGGAGTGTGGCAGGGGGAGCTGATTTAGGATGATGTTAAGAATTCACTTTTAAATTGATGAATTTGGGGTATCAGGGAGTCATTGTTATAGCCATGTCCAGCTGGCAGTAGGAGGTACAGAAACATGAAAAACAGGAGTATAATCTGGACTGGAGATAAAGCTTTGAAGAACAGTAACAAGATGTTAAGTTGACCAATTTGTTGACATTGCAATATCTAAAACGGAAGAAATACTTAAATACTGAAATTCTCCACTGAAAGTTAACCCAAGATATAAAAACAATTTTGAAAAATTGATCCTTTGAGGAATGATTATTATAAAAGGCTCAAGTGTTTCCCTTGAGAAATTATAAAGCAAATCTATCTGCAAAGGTACACTTATTACATATATGAGTTACAGATGCATCTAATTGTCATGGATTTATTTACTAATAGAGGTTTTGTTTTTGTTTTTGTTTTCTCAGTTACAGCTGGAATGAATACTCCCCCATGTTCATCTTTGTCCAATAAGTGATCTGGAACAGCTCAATACAATTAGGGACTCTAGTTCAGAACATTGATGGAATTGAAATAGCAAAGTATGACATCTCCTACAAATTAAGATGCATTGCCAAGCATCTTCAGGATGCCTTGGCTCTGTATGATTAGCTCCTCCATTGATCATGTCTTCAGAGAATACAGATGCCCAATAATAAAGATGTAACTGAGTTAGAGGATTCTACTGCTGGAAGAAAACTTGAGTCTACCAAAATCAACCTTGTTCAAGAATCATATAAGTTGGAAAAAATCATTAAAGCCATTTGGGGCAATATCTTCAACTATGGATCAACATTCATTGTGGGTTGTGAAATCACTTTGGTGAGTTACAACTTGCTTGTTTTTAAAAACTGAAATAGATTAAAATATAGTAGAACAGACTACAAAATAAAATATCAAAGCACATAACACACAGAACAGGTAAATATTGTTTTGTAGAACAGCAGGGATGGGAATAAAGAACAAAGGCATTTTGTTGACAGTAACAATCTGGGTGAATGTAGAAAAGTAAGAAAAAATAAGGAATGTGTGGGGAATATCAAGTAATTCCTAATGGTTATTGTTGAGTATAGATGCGGGTGATTTATGGGAGATAAAACTGGATCATTACTGGAGCTCAAATGATATTGGGTCATGAAAAACAACTAAGGAATTGTATGTTATTGAGTAGGCAATAGAGAATTATGGAAGGATTCTGAGAAGGGAATAAATATTATATAGAAAGTTTAATCCTAGAGGTCTGTGCAGGGTCATTCTGTACAGAGATTAGGTAGCACATGTAGCAATATTTCAGACACAAGGACCTCAAAATCTAGGTGTGCCAACTTTTTTTCTGACTCTGGGCTTAGTGTCTGTGTCATCTGCCAGAATGTAAGGTCCATAGCAGATGGAATTTGTCTTGCTCAAAGCAGTACTCTCAGCAGAGTGGTGCCTTGTACACTGTTGATTATTAATACATTTTTGTTGAATAAATAAAAGAGTGGTGACAAAAAGAAAGCTAAATGCAGGGGACATTGAAAAGGAAAACCTGGCAGGACTCAGTTTGGATATTGGAGCAAGAAAAAAAGGAGGAGCCGAAGATTCAGTCATTCCTCCTTTCAACAAACTTTTGTTCCATATACTCTCTGCGTCAGGCACTGTGCTGGACTCTGGGAAAATGGACGTGAATAAGACATAATTTCCTAACATCAAGATGCTCATAGTTGAAAATTAGAGCAAATTCTTATATAATAACACTTACTGTATGCCAGCTACTATTCAAAGCACTTGGTATATAGTAACCTGACAACTTCATAAGGCAGGAACTATTATCATCCCGATTTTATAGATGAGAAAACTGAGATAAGAGAGATAAATAACTTGGCCAAGTTCACTCTGAGAAGTGGCAGAGCTGGGCTTTGGTTCCACTTTCTTAATTACTCTGCTAAACTGCTGCTCCAGCCTGGAGCAAGGGACACAGATAAGCAGATCGTCACCAAATGACATAATAACAGATACACATACTGGTCCAGACTAGCTCTTAGAAGAAAGCGGTTATCTATCTGAAAGGGAGGGTTGAGGAAGTCTCACTGGGAGAAAGTGACATGGAACTTGGTTTTGAGGAGTAAATTAGAGTTTTCCACTTGGGAAGAGTGATAGGGAGAGTAGTCTAGGTGACAGCATTTCAAGGCACCATGATGTTTAGGGAGATCTTTAATCAGTTTAGAATTTCTGGAGAATTCCTGGAAGCAGAGAACAACAAATGAGTTTAGAGAGATTAGCAGGAGAGGTTTGTCTACCACCTATAAGGAGCTGAGACCTGATTCTGAAGGTTGTAGGGTACATGGATGCATTTTAAGCAGGAGGGGTGTGGTGACACATGTTACAAGATCTAACTTACTTACGAGAAATACCACCTTAGCAGTCATGAAGCAGAGGAGGTGAGCTAGAAGCAGAGAGACAAATTAGGAGGCCACTGCAATCAGCCAGGCAAGAGATTATGAAGGACCAGATTAAGGCAGTAATAGTAAAAACAGAAAGAAAAGGATTTATGAATGCTAAAGAACCTGGAGAGTCACTGGATGATGGGGAAAGAAAAGGAGTTAAGTTAGGGTTCTTGCCTTATAAAATCAGGCCACTAAGGGGTAGGTGGGACAACCAACCAAGGGAAGAGAGAATGTCAGAGGTTCAAGATGGTGGGTTTCATTTGGAGCATGGTTCATTAAGGATAGTCTGACTTTCTGGGTAAAAAGTGATGTACTCAATAATGTGGAGTCTCCACTAAGTAAAACATTTGAAGCTCGAAAGTGGAAGCCATGGGTATGAATGACGTCACGGAGAGGGACCAAAGCAAGGATCGGAAGGGGCTGAGTACAGTCCCTTGGGTGGATGATCACAGCCTCAGTGAGAAGAAGAAGAGTCAGAGGAGGAAAGTAAGAACATGAGCAGAGTGGCAGGAAGACGTTGGCCAGTGCACCAACATCACAGAAACTAAGGTGTTAGATCCTTCCTCCCCCATCCCCACCCCTACCCCGACCCGCCCAGGGAGTCCCTCGGGCATATTCCTACTCATTTGTTCTTCAGTGTTCAAGTCAAATGCTTTCTAATTTGTAAAGTCTTCCTTAACTACTTCTTTCAAAGTAAATGCCTCTTTTCCTCTGTTGCCAACTGCTACTTATGTATAACTTGCAATGTATAGAAGGTATTCTTTCACATCTGTCTGAACATCTGTCTTAATGCCATTGATTTGTAGGCATTTTGAGTGACAGAACAATATTTAATTTCATATCACATTGCCTCTAGAAGATGTTTAGTAAATGCTTACTGAATGGAGCACTTTGGGAAACACTAGGCACCATTTAGACTCCCTCAGAAAGGGCCACTACAAAGTCTACCTTATTCTGTTCCCGTTTGATGCTCCTAGAATACATAGTTACTTGCAATTCTTCAAATAACCCATGTTGATCTCTGTTCCTGGAAAGCTCATCTCCTATTAATTGCCTTGTCCTAGTCTTCTTTCAGAGCCCAATCTCATCTTCTAGGAAGCCTTTTACACTGTCAGCCCAGACACCAAAACACTGTCAAAGTCCACAGGGCCCAAAGTTCATCATTCCTCTTCTATACCAACTATCTTATGCACATTTGGGGTGGGGGGAGGTACACAGACCACACACTATTATTCTGATGTGTTCATCTCTGTGTCTCACATCCTAAACTGTGAGCTTCTTGGGTGAAAAAACCAATGTCTTGAAGATCTGGGGTTCCAGCAGCTATCCCAGAAGCCAGCACATGGAGGGTACTTGGGAAAGGAATGAGGAATTGGATGGTTCATGTCTTCTAGCCATCAAGTGGGCCACCACTAGAGGGCACTGGCAACTCTGTTAGACCTGTGTTCCCTCAGCCTGACACAAGGTCAGGGCTGCTGGTAAAGGCACCAGAACTCAACCTAGGCTTGTGTATTTCACCCAGGTAGCAGGAAAGAGGGTGGGTGCTCTTATTTCTAGCACAATTTTTCTGCTCTGAATGGCTTTTTGGATTTCTAACTACTTTCTCTGCCTCCATGCTCTCTAACTTACAATATGTTCTCCTCTCTTCTTCA
This sequence comes from Tadarida brasiliensis, assembly GCA_030848825.1. Lineage (NCBI taxonomy): Eukaryota > Metazoa > Chordata > Mammalia > Chiroptera > Molossidae > Tadarida > Tadarida brasiliensis. Next base: position 53,886,355 of record CM061264.1, read on the forward strand.
TCAGGTGTGTCAAAGAGTCACCTCTTCTTAGCATGTTGTACAAGGCTCTGTACAATGGCCCAACCTGATTCTGAAATTGTATGTCTGCCACTGTCCTCACCCTCCAACACTCTGGCAGTACCAAACACTTTTGCTGTTTGCTGAACAGACTGTTTACTCTCACACATCACCTGATTTTCACTCATGCTGTTTCTTCATCCAAGAATACCCTTGTGTACCTCTCAGACTCCTGCCTCTATACAATAGTCTTTTATGCTGTACTTGATGAAGAATTTTCCAGCCATCCAGGCAGATTTTGCTGTTCTGTCTTCTGTATGTTTTAAGAATGTACCTTTAATTTATTGCATTATTTATATTTATTTGTTTGCTTATTCCTCTCCTCCAGGTTTATATTTTCTCCTCAAGGACGGGTATCACAATTCAAAATCTTTGGCCTGTTTACCTGTAATTAAAAATACCTGGACAGAGAGAGGAACTTTCATTTTCATAAATATCCCCACGAGGCCAGCTAAACCCTGAAGAAGCTCTCCCAACCTGCGTGGCAAGATAGAAACGTCTAGGTACATTATTCTGCACATTTACGAAACTCCCAAGTGGTTCAAGATTGTCTATATCTAGGTAGCACGTAGACAGCATTGGTGTCCCAGTCCTCTTTCTTGTCTGTAATAGACTTGACTAAATACCATGACAGGCAGGAGCCAGGAGGCCCTCAAGATTAATTGCATTTTCCATTTGGGGCCTAGAAGATAAAAGTCAAACTCCTAAGGAAAATACATATCATACCGTAGATATACTATGATGTTTTAGATCCTAGGCCTTTGTGTATACTGTATGGTGTTCCCTCTGCCTGGAATCTATGTAACTCCACTCACCCGCACTTCATCTATTGGCCCTTTTGTCTCTCTAAGATACTCTTATTTCAGCATTGCAACTCCACTCTGACCTCACCTTCTCTGTGACACCCACCCGAACTTACACAGTCAAACTTTGGCTCTCCATCTCCATGTTCCCATTGTGTTTTTGAATGTTTCTACTATATCACTTATAATTGATTCTTCTGTTTTCCCTTTGAGACTATGCACTCCTTGATGATAAAGTCTATGTCTTCCTATCTCCACAACTCCAGTGTTTCACCCAGTGTCCGACACAGCAAGCATTTAATGAATACTGAATGTTCTAGTCCCTTATTCAATAAATTCTAATTGCTAAGTACCCATCCTTGGAGTTTGGGTGGTGTACCTTTTTTTTGTAGCAGAGTTCCCTGGAGGCAGGCACAAGGTAATAAGTAACTGGAATTTAGAAAACCCAGTGGGTGTCAATAGGAAAGCCTGTCTACAGGTGACAGGATCACAGCCACCAAGTTGTACTCTGAAAAATAGCTTTCATCTCCAGTGAGGCTGGACTGTCCAAATCAAGGCAGAGCCCTTCTAGGATGGGTCTAGAGAATTGTGAAGACTTCTAGAACAAGAACTCAAATGGAAGCCAAAGTGGAAGCCTTGTCTTACAAAATAGAATCTTTGGAGGAAACTCATGCTTGAGTTCCCGTTATCTGGAGAGAGGCTAAACCTCAAGAGTTCAGAAATTTTGAGTCATAGATGTGTTGTAGCCATACAGGAGGTCAAATTATCAAGCCATACTTGGTAGTGGTTGGAACCACAGGAAGCAGCTCAGGTGGTAGGCAAGACTGAATGGGTGTAGCTGTTAGAAGTGGGGGAGGCTGTGTCAGGGTTTTGAGGTGAGGTTGACAATGGGGACTATGTCCATTTCTGTGTTCTTTGTACTGGGTTCAGAGCAAAGGCTCAAAGGATGTTTGTTAAATTGTTCAATCATGACTTTTCTACCATGGGCCATTGGGCAACAGACCTGAGACCACTGATTAGTTCCGAATGATTTGGGAAAGTTAGAGGAAGGCAAGAATGAGGAGACCCTGAGGTCACACTCAGATTTCTAATGTGAACGCAAACCCGATAACCTACCTAATCACTGGAGGCTTATCAGACCTGAAGTTGACTCTACTGTTAAATCCTTATGTGGGGGTCATTTCATTTTAAAGGTGCTATTTTAGCTTATCAAAAATTAAAGTATGTTCTCCCTTCCCACATTCCATTTGAGAAGTATATCTGTCATATTGAGATACTTTTATCAAGTTTACCAGCCAGCTTGTCAACTTTGTTACTGTTAGTCACCCAGAGAATTATAAATATCTTTACCCTCAGATGCGGTCATGTTGGAGGAAGGGAGGAGAAGTGTGGCAGTTGACATTTTAAAAGCCATTGCCATATTAAGTCCTTTGAATTGCTTATGCTGTTCTTCCCATAAGTTTGAGGTTTATTAGACTTGCTGATCTGAATGGGCATGGCCCCATGTTGGTCAAGTTGTGGGAGATAGTTGGTGTTTTTCTCGGCCACATTCTCATATTGTTCTTCCTGCAAGGGATAGTGGTATTTCTCTTGAAGAACTATTAATACTAATAATTTATTTTTGTCTTGTATACAGTGTGTGGAACTGATGGCGTTTCCCTCTTTGCAGTAGTTGTGTTTGTGCAATGGCTGAAAGCCTTCTGTCAAAACCTGGTCCCACCTGTAGTAGACTCATTTTTCAAACTAAATAAAAGTGACGACCATTCATGAGCATTTATTATGTTCCAGGCACTGAATCTTAGCATCCACTTAATCACTACTACTTAAAGTAACTTATGAATTGAGTTCTGTTTTTATCTCATTTTTACAGATGAGAGAATTGAGACTTAGAGAAATTAAGTAAGATACCCATGGGTTACTCGGCCCTAGTTCTATGTACTGTCAAAGTCTGTGTGGCAGGTATGACATTCAGACCACAAACACAGGTAGCTATAGAATATTTATTTATTTTATAAAGTTGTTCTCTAAGCCTCTTTGATGGGGTAGTAGAAAATTCAATCACAGTCACTGTTGGTATTCACCACACCATGGAGTTGTGCTGAGGTCCCTGAGTCAGCGGGAGGTAGTGCTACATCACCTGAGAGGTACTCATCAATCCAGTTGAGATTCTCACTGTTCCAGAGTCTGTGATGTGATCATTCTGACCCAGCTGCTCTCCCATTCCATCTCACACTTGAGGCAATGGATCTTTGGTAAAGGTGGGAACTCCAGCATCTAGGGTGCTGCTCTCCTGGTAAATCAGAGACATCCCCTGGAGTGCTGTTTTTACTACTGAGCAATGTGTGGACCCTGACTCTGATTCCATTTCCTTTTGGTCTGGGAGACATAGCTTCTTATTTCCAAGTTTCTCAAAGTTACTCTCTCTACCCCCGTCCTCATGATAATAGTAGCATCGTTTCTTCAGTAATTTCTTACTTTTACATGACACGAAGAACACTTTGCTTGAAGTCCCTATCTTTTGTTTCCCACCCCGCAGAAGTCCCAGAGGCCAGCACGTACTTAAGTTTTAGCTTTGAGGTAGAGAAATATAGGAATAATAAAAGTAAGCTAGTATTCTCATGAATTATTCTGCCATGTGTCTTCTTTTAGTTTTATCACACGGGTTAGTCTGAATAGGTGTGAGTTCACTGGTGAAGTGTAATGTGTTTTGATGATTGTGTCTTTTTCTTGCAAGTCTATTTCATAGAACCTACTACCAGGAATAGTTGTTCCCCTGAACCTCTGGTTTATTTTTATCTTATGGACACTGTGAGTCATATAACATTTCCCCTTCTACAGGTCTTTCAGACACATTTCGATCAGTGTACTTCCTGAAAAAGGTTTTCTGTGCTGAGATTTTTAGATAATAAGATTTATTTTTAAAATATTGCTCATTATCATATAAGTCAGGACATGGGAGAGAGGGAAGCCTAAGGAAAGTGGGCTCTGATTCAGTCTTTTAACAATTTTTTAACGTTCCTCTTTTTTTAGCTATAGTCCAGATTTTTATGTTTAATTTAGAAATATGATGTTCCTACTAAGTAACACTTGTAAGATATAGATATATAGATAAAGATATAGTGCTATAACTTTGTCTCTCCTTAAACATCGTTTTTCCTTCATGGAGCTGGGAGAGAGAGCTGCAGGTCAGCCCAAGGAGGCAGGGAATGCAGGGCCCACAGCTGGACGCAGAGCAGTGTGGATCTGCATGTACTCACACCCCTGGGCCCCGAGGCAGCGCCACAGACTCGAGGGTCCCACCCTTCAGAACAGGGGAGAATTGAATTTATTTCCACTTAAGTTCCAGTAGGTTGCTATGTTCCCCAAGGGCACTCAATACATATTCACTAAATTGAATGCTACCCTGTGTTATCTTCCTTTCTCTTTTTTTCTCCCCTGGGTCTCTGGTCCTTGAGTCTTTGAAAATCATATTTTTCCAGAGTCTTCCCTTATCCCTTATTTTTGTCTCATTAGTTTTTAATGTTGGGCCTGTGTGTGTGTGTGTGTGTGTGTGTGTGTGCGTGTGTGCATGTTTTAAAGACTCTTTTGTACAGTATTTCTTTCTTTCTTTTTTTTTAATTGATTTTAGAGAGAGGAAGGGAGAGAGAGAGAGAGAGAGAGAGAGAGAGAGAGAGAGAGAGAGAGAGAGAGATTGATTGGTTGCCTCCTGCACATTCCCCAGCCGGGGATCAAACCTGCAACCTGGGTATGTGCCCTGACCTGACCAGGAATCAAACCACTGGAGGACACTCCAACCAATTAAGCCATGCCGGCTAGGGCTCCTCTGTGTTTAACATCAGCTCTTCATGCTTGCTTTCTCTGTGCCTGGATCTTATCTCAGCTTCTCTCTGAATTTGTCCCTCTCTGTTTTCTTTCTCAGAGACTCTGTTCCTCCATTCTCTCTCTCTCTCTCTCTCTTTCTCTCACATAATTTTCTATATATGAGCTTGTCCCCCTATAGAGTTATCATTAAATAAATCATTGTGTTTTTTAAAGAAGTGAAAGACATTTGAATACTTTTATAATTGCTCTGAATAACTCATTTTACACTTTTCAGTCCCCAGATATAGGGACTTGAGGAAAGTAGATTTGTCTGTATTAAGTAATGTAGACTGAATGGGTCCACCCTCTTCTGGCTCTCTGTTTGCACTCTGTCCAGACAGAATTTTGTTCCTTTGCTCTTTGTGACACTGCTCGAGTGACATTTCACCAGGAGACTATTAGCCTGCAGGGAATACTAGCGTGTCCTTTCCCCTCGTGTTTCAATCCCATTACAGCCATTTGGCCCCAGATATTAACACAGAGTGAAATACTGGTTTGGTTGCACAAAGTCCTTGGAGCCAGACAACTCTTGTCTTTTGTGCCTCAAATTTTAAGGACTGAAATGAGACCTGTTAATGAGACCCACAGTCCCTTTCTGGTGAAGATCTAAAGGGTGTGGTCAACTGCTTCTTGGGTTTGATCTGGTTACTGTACTGCCTTGAACATTAACATTAATCCTCTAAGCTTCATTTGTGCCTGGAAAGGTAACAACTAATTGTCATATAAGAGGGCATATGGAGGATGAAATTTAAAGTGTCCGCAGCACGAATGGCCTGCCAACAAAGCCTCTACTCTTTTGTTTAGAAGAACCAGATTTTTTTTCCTCTCTAAGCTCTCATTGTGGACAGACTAACATGTGATGACATGCTGTCTGCAAAATAATTCATTTACTCCTTAGAGCAGCCCTACGACTTAATAGGATGACTCCCATATTGCAGATGAAAAACTGAGACTAAGAAAGTGACTTGACGAGGGTCATACAAAATAGCAGAGTTGAAACTTGTTATGCATCAGTGCTTTTATGTTCTTGAGGGCATCTTTTCCGCCTAGAAAAGAGCTATTCAAGGTTATTTGGGTGCAACCCTTGTTTTTCTTAAGCTTCTATATTAGTTTATAAATTTTATGAATATATTCATAAATCTTGCAAATTTTATTACTACTCTGAAGGAAGATTTTACAACTTAATTAAATTTTTGAATATTTAGCCACATTTATTAATGTAATATATTTTTATCTCCATTTTAAGTACATCAATCAAGGGACTTACACTTCCCAGGAACTTAAGTAATTCTTCTAAATTCAATAAGTTAAATTTATAGATATGGTGAACTTTGGGTTCTTTTAAATAAATGTTCCAAGTAAGATTTCAATTTGAAATTACAAGTCTAAAGCAATGATTCAGTTATTCATTTTAACTTGGAATTACATGTTATTCTAATAGGCCTAATATCTTAAGCATTACAAAATAAGCACACATTTCTGAATACAAATATTTTAGCACTGTGAGCTTTATATTTTGAATTTTGATACACAATACTAAATTTTACAATCATCAAAAGATAAAGACACAATATGTCATCCCCAATCATTTTGATGTTACTTTCTAAGTAATTTGGGGGGTTGTCTACTCAGTTTGCTAAAATTTCTTGAAAACTAGAGTTGCTTTCATGTATGCGAGGTTCCCATACATATGTATGTATTAAATTTGGTTATTTTCCCTTGCAAAAAAAGCAAAGCAAAAACAAAACAAAACAAAAAATCTAGAATTACCAACCAGATATGACTGGATCCTTATGTACAATGCTGTTTGGACACACTGAGCCCTATTTACCAAAGTCATTGTTCTCTGTGGTAGATGGCATTCTAAGGTGGCCTCCGAGATTTCTGCTGCCTGGCATACACAACCTGTATAGTGTGGATAAAACTTGTGAACATGATGGGTTATTCCTCCTGTGATTATTGTGATATATGGCAAAAGGGATTTAATGACTTTCCAGATGTAATGAATTTGAGTTAATCAAATGAGAAACAATGTCTTGGGTGGGCCTGACCTAATCAGGTGAGCCTTAAAAGAGACAAGAAACAGTGGCAGCATCCTCCTGCTGGCCTTGGAAGAGGACCCTCAAGCTTAAAATGAGATCACAGTCCTGGATGACACCTTTATTTCAGTCTGATGAAACTGAGCAGAGGATCCAACTAACCCAAACCCAGACTCCCCCACAGGAACTATGAGGTAATAAATTTATATTACTTTAAGCTGCAAAGCTTATGGTGATTTCGTAGAAAGCAATAGAATACTAATGTACTCTCCAACTGGGGTAGACTTGTCACCCGTGTCCTTCAAATTCAAGTTACACATTCCTAATTTTTCTGTCCACTCACAGGAGATCTGAAATCCCTCCAGGCTGCTACATTCCTCAGTAGAGTTTTGCAACATTTCCTGGCTGAGATATTTAAATGTCTTCCTACCTACAGGAATTCTGCATGTTTCCAAGTTCCTATAAATAGGAATTTGAGGGAGCTCCTCTCTATTTCTTATATTCTTCCTATATTTGGGCAAAAACTCTTCTAGATATTACAAATACATCCCCTTGAATTCTGTATATCTTTCATCATTTTGTCTAACTATTCCAGTGACATTTTTCTGGAAACACTAGAGCCCAAATCTATCTGATTCTACAGTCAGACTCTTCCTATTCCTCCCTTAACCAGGGATAAGCTAAGTTTTTATGAAAAGTCTTGAGTGCTGACATGATATTGAGATCCGATTATCCCTCGTTATTCTGGGAGCATTCTAAAATTTTTCTGACTTGTTCTTCTGAGGTTCCTTCTGATTTTTCTAAAATAGTAGTAATTATACTCTAACATCATCACTCACTCAGTCCATCAGAAGTGTGGAATATACTTTCTATCAAATGATTTTTAAGTCTACTTGTGCATTTATTTATTTATTAACTCTTTTTAATAGTACAATGATAATTGATATATATAAAATACTCCGAGACATACAAAGATTAAAAAAATACAATTTTCTTTCCATAAGACATTATGACCTAGTTAGAAACAAGATATAAATGCAAAAAATTAATAATTTGTATAGAAAATAATATATTTTAAGTGATATGACCAATACAGATGAGGGTAAAGTAAAAACTTCACAGAGCAAATAGGATTTAAGCTCATTTATTCATTCGACAAACATGAATTTAGAATCTTTGATGTGTCAGACACTGTGTTAAGCTCTGAGAGCCCAAGACTAAGTCATAGTCACCCCCTTCATTAAGCTCACAGTCTAGCTGAGAAAACAAAGCATAAGAAGTGTATGAGGACCCACTCTAGTAAATGCTGCTGTAATAGTACGTGCAACAAGCTGTGCAGACCAGGTGGAGAGAGGGTGTGCTGGTGATGAGCACAGTGGACACCAATGGTGAGGGGGCCTTCAAAGATGTTTGCTGAGCTCAATAGTGAAAATAACGCTGTTTTTTGTTAACCATTTCCTATGTGCTGAAGATTGCCCTAAGTATTTTACACGAACAAAACCCATATAATCCTCACAGCAACTTCGTGTGATTGGGAATATGAGAGTGGGAAGTGATTCCTGAAGAGGACACTGAGATCGTCCTACCACATCTCATCATCCCCTTCACCACTATTCCAATCAAGCTACTCTCATCTCTCTCTCAGACTTTTGCAGAAGACTTTAACTGGTCTCTCTGTTTCTGCCATTGCCTCACATCTGGTCTCTTTTAAAAACACAAATCAGCCCGGCTGGTGTGGCTCAGTGGATTGAGCATCATCCCATGGACAGAGAGGTCCTGGTTCAATTCCTGGTCAGGGCACATGCCCAGGTTGTGGGCTCAATCCCCAGTAGGGGGCGTGCAGGAGGCAGCCCATCGATGTATCTCTCTCACATAGATGTTTCTCTCTCTCTCTCTCTCTCTCTCTAAAAAAAAATCAACAAAAACATGTTAACACACACACACACAAATCAGATAATGTCAGTGCTCTGAGAAAACTTCCCAACAGTTTCTTATTTCACTTGCATTAAAAATCAAGGCTCTTAACACAGCTTTCAAGAGCCTACCTGACTGCTGTCAATTCCTCTGTGACATCATTTCCTGCCACTCTCTCCTGAATCCACCACTCTACAACCATTTCCCCCCACTCTTGCTGCTCCTCGGATACCCCAAGAATGCTCCCTTGCTGACCCCCCTGCCTGGAGCTCTGTCTCCCAGATATTGACTGGCCTCACTTCCTCATTCCTCCAGGTTCCTGTTCAAACAGCATCTAATCAGAAAAGCTTTCCTTGGCCAGCCTGTGGAAAGCACAGCCCTCTCCTCTCCTCTCCCACATCACCCTCTGCAAGCTGATCTTGCTTTACTTTTCATCATGCCGCTGGTCAGATATTTTCTATCTCCTCAAACTAAAATAGGTCTCACGAGAACAGGAACTTTGTACTGCTTTTTACTCTAAACCCAATGCACAGCACAAAGCCTGGCACACGCTAGAGTCTCAATAAATATTGCTCAATCCGTGAAGTCATTATGAATGAAATGACTTGCCATGATCATTCTCTGAGTGTGTGGCAGAGCTGGTCCTTGGATCCAAATTTGTCTAACTTTTGAACCCACTTTTTAAATAGTCCTCCCTACTATTGAGGAGGAAGAAGAAGAAGTTAACACGGGAAAGCTGGAGCATAGGGGATGTGAGGATGAAGGTGCCGAAGGTGAAACTGGGAAGATAGTTGGGACAGATAATAAGGACTCTGGAAGTCTTGGAAAAGTAGTTTACACTTTTCACTGTGAACATGAAGAGAGGGCTTGCAGCCTGGTGATAAGAGCCCCTCTCAATGCTGATGGTGAGGGCATGCTTGAGACCATCTGAAATGGGGAACAGGCCTTTATGTAGACTCTAATGACACTTCCAGTCTTTTTTCATTTCCATTAGAATGCTACAGGACACTGCAATCTAAAAGGGACTAAGTGGAGAATCCAGTAAATATATCGCTGGCACTTTTCACACGTGACTTGGGATATACTTTTAAAGGCTGAAGAATCAGGTTATGGTTGGTTTCATTCTCCGTGATCTTTTGTTGACCGTTCTGCATGTAGTTGGTCATAATTATTATAACTAGTTTTTTGCCCAAATGTATATATGTTATTCCTGTTGAGCAGCATCGTGGTGTTGCTGGTGGTGGGATAGGCGCCACCAGCAACAACTTGAGTTGTTGGTTCCTAAATTCGTGCTTCCTGGTACTTCTTATGGCCAGAAATATAAATGGAGTTGACTTCCTTTTAGTTCAATTCCAGGTTCTCTATACGATAGGTTTTGTTTATCATTCTTGATACTTACTTTCTAATGAAGTCTCTAAATAATTTCTCTCTGTTTTTAAATTTCCAAATTCTTGGTATCTTCTCTGTAATACATTAGAGAATATAAAGCAGATTTTAAAAATCTGTTTACGTGTGAGCTGCCTGATTTATGTCAGCAATTGTTTTCGAGCTAGGTGGTTAGGCTAGGTTTCATAATATGTGAAAACTCATTTAAACACAAACTATCAACCGGGACGTAAACAAGAGTAGAGAAATATTTTTTCTTCCATTATGTTTGGTTATGAGAGTCTATTTAGAACTCTCTGAGTAACTCAAACTCAAGGTGGAAAAAGGCAGCTTGAAAGGCTGGAAAGGAATGAAGCTACAACACTGTCTCTCTCTCTCTCCTTCCTAGGGTAGTAATCAAAGCATGCAAAGCTGTTGACTCTTTTAAAATCAGAACTGTACCATGTACGCTGGCAAGCACTACCCTGGCTGTTCTTCAAGCTGCGCCTCTGGAAGGCAGAGAACAGCCCCAACAAGCCGCCGACGGAGCAGAAAAGAGAAGCAGGCATGGTTGTGTTGCAGGAGACGTCTTACAGCAAGAAGGGCACGAAGGAGACAGGCTCTTAGGATCTCAGGCAGATCCAAAGCCTCTGGGAAACTACCATTTAAAGGACAACAGACGTCTAGAGAGAAATCACAGAGAGGGGTCAGGAAGTTCAGAAACACCAACATGTATCTATGTTGATTCCCATTTTCCATTCAACCTCTCAGACTTTTCAATTTATCGGAGATACTGGGAAAGAGACACAGGCTATTCTACAGGAAGAAACTAGACCTTGATTTGTGTATTTGGGATCCCCCCCCCCCCCCGTAGTAAGACAGTGTGGGGCATAGAATACAGCAGTGCTGTTGTTTACCCCATACATTCATGCAAATGAAAAAAAGATCCTTTTCCCTTAGGGATCCCTTCCCTCTCCTCCACCTGGCACCCTTGTGCTGCTATGAGCAGTGTGCTTGCAACTAGCCGCCGCCCTGGGATGGAGTGGGCCAGAGTGCACTGCGTGTTTGGGAGGTTAGAAAATAAAATGCTTGAGAGCCGCTGAATGTATCTGGTGTTAAAGTGTTTTCCCCCTTTTTCTTGCCATCTTGGCTTAGATTTACATGCTGCAGGCCTACTATAACTAGATATATGCTAAATTGCACCTTAGCAACATGCAAATGAACTCCAAAACATCTAAATTCAGTACAACAAAATAGTTTCCACTTAAGGGTGTGCTCCATCTTGTCCATTTATACTTATGTTCTGTTAATAATAAATATAATTATTTTATTTCTCTGTTGGACAAGTTTAGTTTAAATATGCAAAAGCAATTATTTTAATTTTCTATTTATATGTAAAGATTAACATGGCTCACATTCAAAAAAATGAAATGACTAAGAAAAAGTAAACAAGAATCATGATGCCAACTGGACAATCTATCAGTGTTCAGATTAGTTTCCTTTCCTAGGCTACCATATAATTCTTTAAGGTTTATGCTCTATAGTTTACTTCTTTTTAAAAAAAATTTTTTTTTCTTTATTGATTTTAGAGAGAGAGAGAGGAAGGGAGAGGGAGAGAGAGATAGAAACATCGATGAGAGAGAATATCAATTGGCCGCCTCTTGCATGCCCCCCACTGGAGATCAGGCCCACAGTCTGGGCATGTGCCCTGACCAGGAATTGAACTGGAGGCCTCTTGGTGCATGGGTCGATGCTCAACCACTGAGCCACACCAGCTGGGCTATATAGTTTTCTTCTTGAAGTGATCATGTGTTGCATGGTTTCTATTGTGATGTCTTGGTAAAACCTTGAGCTAAGAAGAAAAATGTCAGACCACTAATTTGCACATCCCATGTGTCTGTGAGCACCACTTCTTAGGCTCCTTTCCTTGGGTAGTTTGCTTTCTTTACCATTAAGAGCTACGTTCCATTTTACTTAAGACCTGTGCTTCATCCCCAAATGTCACTCTTGACTTTCACTGTGTGACTTATTTACCCCAAAATTGTACATTAAACATGCATAAATCTTTCTTCATCTTTTTCAGAAACTTCATCTGATTTGTTCTACCATTTCAATTCAACTCAATTCAACAATTATTCCTGACAAACTATGTACAGACCACCAGACAAGGCCCGTGGGGGACTCAAGGTTGAATGAAACGTAGACCCTGCACTCAGTAAGTATTCAACTAACCACAGCAACGACAGTAACAATAACTGGCGTTCACTCAACTCTCACTTTGTGTCAGGCACTCTGTGCATTTTCTCTTTTACTTATGACAACCTTGTGACATAATTATTCTTATCATTTTACCAATGAGAACACTGAGGCTTGTAGAGAGTGAGTGGTCTTTGTAAGATCAGAAAGCCAGCAAGTGGCAGATTTGATATTTAAAATGATCCCCCAAATCAATCTTCTAACCTCTACAAAATAGTGGAGAATAAGAGAAGTAAACATTAAAATGACTGGAACACAAAATATTGGCCCATTAACTAATGCTGCAATCCATCTTGAGTACCACCCCTTCCAAAGTCCCTCTTGCATTATCTTGGTAAATGGCACCATCATCCATCCAGCCGCCAGGGTCCATCTATCTTTTCCTAGTCAACTATTCTTTTTTATTTTTTAAATGTTTTTATTGCTTTTTTAGAGAGTAAGGAAGGGAGGAAGAGAGAGAAACATTGATGTGAGAGAGAAATATTGATCAGCTGCCTCCTGCATGCCCTCTACTGGGGATTGAGCCCAAAACCCAGGCATGCACCCTGACTGGGAATGGAACCGGGACCTCTCAGTCCATTGGATGATGCTCAATCCACCGAGCCACACCAGCCGGACTCCTAGTCAACTACTTTATTTTACCAGTTATATCACTTAAATACCTGTCCTCACAGACACTAGTTTCTTGCTGTAACAGTCTATTCTCTTCTTGTAACTATGAGAAAAAATTGGTTTTTATCTTGTTCCTACTAATAATCATTCAATCACTCATCTTAAGACAAAGCCCAAACTCCTTAGTCTGACATAAACAGTCCTTCAAAATCTGGCTCTTGTTTTTCTCTCTAGTTTTACCTCTGGAGCTCTCTGCAAGGGCGCTCAACTATACATCCAAAGGAATTTTTGTCTTGCTTTGATTCTTCCTTACCTGATTGCCCTCTTACTTTCTTCAGACCTATTTGCATGCTATCTTTTCTGGAACCTTCCTTGTCACAGTGACTTCTACTTCCCCGCCACACTCCCTGCCTGGCTGGATTTCACCTACAACCAGCAATCCACTATCATAAAACTTACCCCTCTCCATCTTCGTCTGTTTAGAACCCTAGACAACGAGCTTCTAGCAGGCAGGGACTATCATTCATCACACAGGCACTCGATTAATGGTTGTTTAATGAAAGAATGAAGGAACTGTAATCCAGAACTTATTTATATCTGATTTTGGAATGCATTTCCTGTAATTCTCATTTGACATAAACACACTCATCCATAACTGGAGATGTCATCCTCAGACTTACTGTTAGATATTGATAAAGCAGCCGGAACTATGTCAGTGACTTTTAAAGGTCTAACACTTCTAACACTGTTCACTCCCTCACTCCTTGCTACCCTCTGTAGAGGTTCTCTTTCTCTCTCTAACTGATAAAAAGTGAGTCTTAAGAAAACAAACAAACAAGCAAAAGCTCCTCCAGTTATAAAATTTGAAGACATCTAATGATGCCTGCAGCAGCTCGAGGGTATGGAAACAAGTCAGTGCCATAGCATATCCACATGTCCCCTGTGGCTTTCGATGAGATGCCCCTCAGGGCTGGAACTGTGTTCTTGATCCATTCTGCTTATTTTGGAACTTGTGGACTTGCATAGCATTCTTTTTCTCTAAAAGCAACAATCATAAAAATAGCATGATCTTTTTCGCAACCTTACTCATAGCCCCAGGAAAGGAAGATTATAAAATTATGCCAATGTGAGATCATCAGCTGAGATCCCACAAGGTCCTAGCAACGCTCAGCAAGTGCTTTATAGAGTATGAAGAACCAGGTAAAAGAGACATGTGCTATGAGTCTTAGTAAAAGACATTTGAGATTGTACTGAAAAGTGGGAATGCAAAAGTATCAACAACTGCCCAGCAGGTGTGGCTCAGTGGTTGAGCGTCGACCCATGCACCAAGAGGTCACTGGTTCGATTCCCGATCAGGGCACATGCCCAGGTTGTGGCCAAACCCCCAGTGGAGGGCATGCAGGAAGTGGCCAATTAATATTCTCTTTCATGGATGTTTCTATTTCTCTCTTCCTCTCCCTTCCTCTCTCTCTAAAAAAAAAATTTTTTTTAAATGATTTAAAAAAAAAGTATCAACAACATCTTTGCTATAAAATCTCACTCTACTGGGATGGGCAAATTCAAAATAGGTCTGAGTCCATTTTAAAAGGGCTTCCTCTACACCAGCGATTTATTTCTATATAACCAATCTATGAATAAGTACTTTGGAGCACCTATTGTATGACCTCTAGTGTTAAATACACATAGGCGAGGCAGAAAAGCACAGAATGATGGGGAAATGGCTGGAGGCAGGCAGATCTGACTTTCGGTCCCAGTTCTGTCACTTATCAGCTGTTGCTTTGAGGCATATTGCTGAACTTCTCTAAGTCTGTGTTTCTTCACTTGCAAAATGCTGATAATAAACCTCACAGGTTTGTCCTGGGGTTTAAACAAGATAGTGTATTCCAAGTGCTCAGCACAGGACCTGGCACAGAGTAGACCCTTGATAAGCGGTGGCCGCCACCTGCTGCCATTGCTTTAGCATGGGGGACCCCAAGTACAATCAATCTCAGAGAAGTGTGTAGAGAAAAACTGTTAGGAGTGAAAGTGTGTCTATAGTGTTCACATACTCACTTAAATCATACCGGACCCTCTAAGGATGACATAGCCCTGCTCTCTTTCTCCTGCACTAATGGTAAACTCCATGAGTGGGAGCATTTTTTTTTAGTTTACCTTTGCATCTTTCTAGCAAATAATGTAATACCGTACCCACAGATAATCTTGAAATACATAGTAAATAATATTTTACCTATGTGCCTTCTGTGCTTCGGTGATTGGCGCCTGGAAAGCAGACACAGGGGTCACTGTTTGATTTATGCTCAATTACTCCTGAGTACAAACTAGAGCCAAACTAAGAACACAAAAAAGCTCAACTTGGATCTAGTTTATTAGTTCCAAATTCAAAATTTCCCACATCACTCATTGTCCTTTTCGCGTAGTTGGAGGGTAGGTACCCATTTTGTGCCAGGCACCTTGTATTACTAAAATTGATTTTCATCATGAGCCACTTGAGATAGAAGCTGGTCTCCTCCTGGTACAAGGGAAGCTGAGGCTCAGAGAAATGAAAACTCTCGTCTGGCTATGCACCTAAGTAAGCGGCAGCATTGACATTTGCATCTAGAACAGCCTGACACCTTCTCCCGCAGCACGTAGTCTTGGTTCAGCTGTGGGACAGAGGCCTGAAGAAGATACTGGAACAAGCCAATGTGCTAGAATTGTGGTAAGCGTAGGGTCGTGGTTGTTCTTCTGGTAAGCACCCATCCTTCCTGTGATATTATAATTTCCTGATGAGACTACCTCACCATAACTTTTCTCAACATCTGCCTTATCCAGTTCGATGACAAGATCATAGAGAGGAATCATTACTTCAATTAGAATTCAGCTTGCTGAGTTCATATGTGCATGTGTTCCCGCTCACGCAGGAATGGGAAATGCCTTCTACACGACGAAAACCTCTACGCTCAATATCAGGACTTTTCTGTGAGTGGATAGGGTTTTATTACACAAGATGTTCAAATAAATCAGGAAAAATTCCTTTGCAATCTGCTGCCAGGATGAAATTCTCCAAATGTTTCAATCAAAAATACATTTGCTCTGGGTGAAAAAAGTGAAGGGATTAAGCAAAGGAAATTAAAACAAACAAACAAACCTCATAACATAGACAACAGTATGGTGATTACCAGAGGGAAAGAGGGATGGGGGAGGTAGAAGAGGGTAGAGGGTGGATAAATGGTGAAGAAAGGAGACTTTACTTGAGGTGGTGAACACACAATACAACATACAGATGATGTATTATAAAATTGTACACCTGAAACCAACATAATTTTATTAATCAACATCATCCCAATAAATCCAATAAAAAATTTTAAATAAAGAAATACATAAAAAAGTTTAAGTACATTTGCTGTTAAAAATAAAAGCAACAGAGAAAGTTAATTTATTGGTAGCTTCCCTGAAATTTTATTATATCTTCTACAGTCACCAAATCCTATTTAACATTTTCTTTAATTCTGCAGTTTCATTTTTCAAATAAAAAAATTTAAATCCAAATCTAACAGGGAAATAGATTCACAATTTTTTCCTTATTCAAAATAAAATTATAAGTGCCAAGAAGCACATTTTGCTTCTGGTCAAAATGGAAAGTAACTTTTTGAAGGGCCTGATAAATTTGATTTCTTATGTACTTTTGTGATAATCATCAGTTTAACTCTGTTCAGTACCAAATGGCAATTTGAGCCTGAAAGTCTGCCAGAAAAGTACATTCAATTCCCAGTTTCTTATGAGACCTTGAGCAGCTTGAATCATTTCAGCATCCTTCTGGTTGTCTGAGATCGAAGCACTATATTCTCTTGTTGAAGGCAAACTCAACATATCTTTCAAATAATGTGGTTCATAATTGCTCAACTCAGGGAAGAAAATTCAATTTTTAAAAAATTAAGTGCTACCATGAACCACAATTCCAGTGGCATTTGCACTAAGTCTCACCTTTAGGGGAAAACACATTGAGTTTACACATTGCTTCTTGAAAGTCTTTCCTGAACACTACCCCTATCCTCACCAGAAAGGTGCTAATCCTTACGACTGCCTATGGAGTAGATGTCATTAATTCCATTTTATAAATGATGAAACTGAGACTCAAGAAGTGTAAACATTGGATCCTAGACCATGCAACTATAAAGGGAAGGGCCCAGGCAGAGGTCAAATCACCTCACCCAATCTTTCCACCTACAGTATGGCTTTTTAAATAGTCCCTTATTTTTCTCTCCTTAAAGGTTTTCTCTTGATATTTCAACTCTGACTACTTTCACAGCACCACTAGTGAGAGGATAGAATTAAAAAAAAAAAAAAAAAAGACATATAGGAGAAATGACCAAATAACATGTAAGCCATGTTCTATCTTTATCCACTCTTCTTTTATTATATTTTCTCAAAAACCACTTTAGAGTTGATAATCCACCCTTTGTGTGCATAAGGTTTTCTGGGCAAGTCGGTTGCTGGACAAGAATACCAACTGGAAGAATCCAAGGTCAATGTGGTTAGTATTCTGAAGGTTTAAGCCAACCTGTCTCTATCCCTAAATAAGAGAAGAGTGTTCCTAGAATTCAACTGGTTGTTGATGACCAGTCATTGCCTTTGAATAGTGGTTACTCCTCATTCTGTACAACCTCAAAATCATTTGCACAAAATCCAGTGTAAGGGCCAATTAAATCAGCATCACTTTATAAACCAGGTTGGGAGACACAAAGCTGAAATTTGGATTTCAGAGGCTGCAAAGATGTTTTAGAATGGTCTGCTCAATCCCTGGAGTGAGATACCACAAAAACAAGTTTTACAGAAGCAGTGCATAACACACTTGAGCAGGAAAATGCAGAGAACAAGAAAGGAACCAGGTTTCATAGAATTTCACATACAGAAGTATGATGTCAGATGAAGAGTGTAACCTCTTGACAGTCTGTTTTGTTTGCATACAGAGGGGGTTTCAGCAGTGGTCAAGCAGTTGTACTAGACCAAGTGAACCAAAGGAAATATTTTCCACAGATCCCTACCAGTCTGTGACAAAATACTGCTCAACCCAGTGTAAGATTAAGAAGTAAAAGCAGCCCTGGCTTGTTTGTCGCAGCAGTTAGAATGCCTGCCCATGGACAAAGGGTCTCAGGTTTCATTCTCAGTCAAGGGCACATACCTGGGTTGCAGGTTTGATCTCCAGCCCCGGTCGGGGTTGTGCTGGAGGCAACCAATCAATGTGTCTCTCTCACATTGATGTTTCTCTCTCCCTTCCTCCCTCCCTCTCTTCCACTCTATCTGAAAATCAATGGGAAAATATTGTTGGGTGAGGATTAACAACAACAGCAACGAAGAAGAAGGAGAAGGAGAAGGAGAAGGAGAAGAAGAAGAAGAAGAAGAAGAAGAAGAAGAAGAAGAAGAAGAAGAAGAAGAAGAAGAAGGAGAAGAAACAATGCAGTCCATGCTCTCAGGTTGTTTGATGTGAGGTTTCAGCTGCTCTTTTTGGGAAAGGCTACCCTTTGCAGTGAGATAACATATATCTAAAATTTTTTATGCTAAAATACCTTCTTCTTGAAATTATGAAGATAATAGGCTGCAGGGTTCTTTTTCTTTTAATGTTCTTCCTTAACTAAATTATGAGTTGGCTATTGTTATGGGTTGAATTTAGTCCTGCCAAAAGATGTTGAAGTCCTAATCCCCAGTACCTGTGAAAGTGACCTTATTTGGAAATAAAGTTGTTCCAGATGATCAAGTTAAGATGAGTGCATTGGGGTGGGCCCTAGTCCAATATGACTGTTTGTTTATAAAAGGAGGACATTTGGACACAGGGAAATTTGGACAAAGGAAAGATGCAGTAGAGACATTGGGAGAATGCCATTTACAAGCCAACGAATGCCAAAGGATGACAGCAAACCACCAGAAGCTAAGAGGGAAGTACAAAACATATTCTCTCCCATAGGCCTCAGGAAAAAACAAATGTGCCAACACCTTGATCTCAGACTTCTAGCCTTCAGAATTGTGAGATGATAAATCTCTGTTGTTTAAGGCTTCTAGTTTGTGGTAATTTATAATGGCAGCCTTAGGAAACTAACATAGCCAACCTAAGTTAATTTCCTGTTTTTGTTTTGCTTTCTGAAATTTACCAGTTCTTAAAATCCCAAAGCCTGGGAACCCTTAAACTGAAGGATCTTAAGGTTCTATCCAACCCTGCAACTTTATGATATTTACACTACGGAACACCTTTTTCAAGTTTTCTGATTAGTCATCAGTGTGCCTGTGGGATTAGAGCCTTCCCACTTCTCCTTAAGATGGCAGAGTATAAACAGGAGCAACATTTAGGTGTTTCAGAGCCAAACCTGACAAACTATCTCATTGCATGACTGGAAACCCTAAATATGGATGCTGAATTTTTACCCCCTGAAATTTGAAAAAAGTACAACTCCAGGCACTCTTGATATAAAGATCAAACACCCCTCTGCCCATGGACCTTATGGGGGTGCATGTTTCTCATAAGGTTAGTAATAGGTGCCTAAAGTCTGTGGAACACCTCTTCCTTTTCCTATTTGGTTCATCAAACAGCCCTCACCCCTATTGGTCTTAGGAACTCTTTCTGCATTCTTTTCTTCTCCTAGGCAAGCTACACAAGAAGAAATTAGGGACTAGAGAGGGATGTTTTACCAGATGGTACTGAATCCACTGGTAAGTGCCACATTTCCATTGCTCAGATGGGTTTGAGAATAATCTAAGTGGGCATTCACCTACTTATTTATTCATTCATACATTTGTTCAATAAGTAGTAAAGAAAGAGGAGACCTGGGGATATTAGATTTTCACAAAATGACCCTATAATTATAATAACAAGAAACTCTTCCTCAATTTATAGACTAAAAAAACCCCTGGGCTCAAATAATTGAACTTGTCCATGGTCCCAACAGCTGATGAATGCAGCAGCTTGACCTCAGTTCTAAATGACTCCCACATCTCTGCTCTTTTCACCACATCGTAAAACCCACCAAAGTGGTATATACACACCACAGTATCGTAAGACATGCCCCACATTCAGGAGCTCTTTTCTCCCAGTTCTCGTTGCCTCTAGCTAAAGTCCCTCACATCACAAAAACCTGGTTAAAAACTAACCTGCTCCAGGAAGACTTTCAGACTTCCCAGTTTCTATCTTTACTCAGCCAACCCTTCAGCACTTAGGTTTTAAATTGTGCAGCTTCTGTTAGTTTGTTTTGTATTTATTGAAATGCGGTGCTGTTTTGGTACCAGTGTGTTTCTGTATTTGATTTTTACTTCCCTGGAAGATAACCAGCTCTTCAAAGGAAAATACCACCTCTCCTAGTCTAATCCTAACCTGGCTGGTAAGGAGCTGTGTAATCTTGGTTATCGATTTGAACTTCCATGTCCTCATTGATATGAATATAGGGTGGTAGTAAGATGCTGTCTATAGCCATTTCTTACTCCGATGGTATATACTTAGTGTCTCTCAAGCATCCCAGTCCTGTGCTCTTGGAAGTTCCCAGTTGAGGCTTATGGCCAGGCTAACTCATGTGAGGGATACTCTGGTCTTATCAAAGTAGGTCCTCCCCACATCTCTGCTGGGAAACCCAGGCCAAGACTTCTGAGTATAGACTCAGACAACCCACACTGCTGCCCATCTTGGTCTTCCAGTTTCTCTCTTTGACTTGACATACAGCCATAAGTATAGCTCCAGGCCAAGATGGTAGTCTTCTCCACATTCCCCTCATCTTTACTGACACCATTCCTTCTTCCTAAAATACCTTTACACTTCCTGCCCCCTTGGTCAATTCCTCCTCTTCTAAGACTTGGTTATTCCTCACCTGAGTGAAGCCTTCCCTGACCACCAACCTGCCATCAGTTTGTGAAACTGCTGTGACTTGTTCAGATATTCACCCCTCTGTATTTTAATTGCATCATGCAAAAAGACCCAGTGCAGTGTTGTGGTTATGAGCAGAGTGTCTTGGATTCTGACTACTTAGGTTTATAATATCACTGTGTCACTTACTATGTGGCATGGACAATTATTTCTCTGTGCCTCAGTTTCCTCATCTGTCAAATAAGAAAAATAATTGTACTTGTCTCCTGGAGTGTTTTTGAGGATTAAATGAATGAATGAATGAAAGTACATAGAACAGTGAACATATTATAGAGTTAACACTATACAAAAATACCATCTCATGTTCCATTTCCCATATAGAATTTCAAATAAGGAGAGAACTATTTTATTATAACATTATTACAAATGCCTTAAAATTTCCCTTTCTTCCTGTCTCTCTCTTTTTTTAATCCTTACTTGAGGACACTTTTGCATTTATTTTCAGATAGGGTGGGAGGGAGTGAGGCAGGAAGAGAGAGAGAGAGAAACATCAATGTGAGAGAGACACATCGAGTGGTTGCCACCCGCACAACCCCAACTAACTAGGGCTGGGGTTACACTTCCTGCCCGCAACTGAGGTACGTGACCTTAGTGGGAACCGAACCTTGGACTCTATGGTCCGCGGGCCCACGCTTTAACCACTGAGCCAAACTGGCGAGGGCTCTTTCTGTCTCTTAACTATCTTTTCTTCGATCATCCACTTCCCATCTCATCATCCTCTCTCTCTGAATTATCTGATATAATAATGTTCACCTGCCTCAGCTTGATACTTGAAGACTGCTCCAAGAATCAGACCATTCCTGTATAAAAAGATAGGGTTGGATTTGTTGCTGAAAAGATTAAAAGACATAATATATGTGAAAATGCCCAGGGAAGAATATAGCTCAGTAAGAGCATGTGAATTCAATCAAGGAATGTTTACTAAACACCTGCTCTGTACCTAGCATGTGGCACTGGATATTGGGAATACAGTCTTTGCCTTCACGTTGTTTACTGTTTGGGGTGGGGGGGATACAGACAGTTATACCCACAACTGGGATGCAATGTGATTAGCTGTGATGAAGGGAGGACACCAGATGCTATGGTAATGCACAGTGTATATGATATAGTTATAGTAGGAGAAGGCTTCCTGAAGGAAATGGCATCCAAGCTGAATCTCAAAGGATGAATAGAAATTGATCAGCCTTGGAAGAGGAGAAGAGTCTCCCAGGCTAAAGGATAATCACATAAGAGAAGACAGAGGCCTGGAGAGCTGCTGTGCTTTGAAGCCAGTGCAAGAAGGTCTGAGAAGTTGAGGGGTAGGAAGAGATAAGCACAGGCCACATTATAAAGGGTTTTTATGCTTCTGCCTGGATTTTACCCTGCAGGCAATGGGGAGCGTAAGAGTTTTAGGCAGGGAACTAACAGGGCCAGATCTGGGTTTATACTGCCAGAGCATAAAGGATACATTGCAGAGGACTATGATAGAAACAAATCAGTTTGTAAGGTTATTGCTGTAATCCCCGTGAAAAACTGCTAAGGACCTAAACTAAGGGATTCAAGATGAAAGACTGGAGAAGGAAAAAAAAAGTTAAAAAGGTAACCTAGAAGAGAAAATACATACAGTTCACACCAGTTGTTTTGGGGGTGTAATTTGACTACATCTTTTAATGATTCTATATTAGACTCTTCAACGTTTCAACAGACTTTCTAGATGCAGTGACTGTAATGGTAGGAATTTTGAGTACATCTGAAGTGATCTTTGAGGAGTTAGGACTTTGAGATCACCTCACCCACATCTCCCATGGAGGTGTAGCCTTGGGTTACAAGAATAACCTAAAGCTACCAATTTTGTCCCTAATTTTCTTTAGCATGTTTCTTTAGATACAAAGCCCATTTCAGATTAACTTTAATTTCATTTCTTATCTTACAGACCTCTGTCCCTTTTCTGTAGTGGATCACTGCCACACTCCAAGCTCCTGCCATGGACATGAAGTATTTCCTTGTCTGTGGGCAGGCAGGCTGTTGAGGGGGAGGAGGATGCTCTCTGCTACATGTACAACATGGCTGGACCTGGAAGGATGGCTGCTTTGTATTATTCCAAGTGTCAGCCTCCTTTATTGGAGGAGGAGCCAATGACTGAGTGTCCACAGCTTTAGCTGAGTGATGGGAAATGTAGATTGCACCATCAGAGCCTACTTGAAAGAGCTTTTATATCCCTTTTGTTGACAATTTTATATTGTAATTGTATATAAGAGATGAATTGAGGGAAGAGAGAAACTGTGAACACCATGGGTAAAGCATTTATTGTAAGATTCTGTTTGTTTCCTGTCCAAGGCGAGACACAAAATGTAATACATGTGGTTTGGTACACGCATTAATGTGGGAATTGCCTTTCAGCTCTGCATTTCAGTTTTAAGACAGTAGAGGAGGAGTGAGAAATGCAAACAGCTTTCAGAAGACCACCGCCATATGGGACTTTATGTACTCCCTGAAGGCTTGTACTAGGAGGTGATCATAATACATAATCAAATTTATCTTGGACAAACCTCTTCAAGCCCAAGTGACAAAGTAGTGGGGATCTGGACTTGCTTGTTTTGACAGTTGATAATTTATTGCAAGTATATATGTTGGACCAGTGGGAGCAAACAGGAATGGTGTAGACACACTGTAAAGGTATATACCAGGAATTATAGTTTCCTGAAGCTTGAACGGACGCTTTCTGGGAAAAACAGTGATGTATGAGATGACACTAATGTCCAACCCCCTGAGAACAATTTATAAGTCTTTTCTGGGATAACCCTGGAGATCTCACCCTGAGCTTGGAGCCTTAAGCACTACAGCAGAAACTTGGGACCCTGGCAGACACTGATTTTGGGAGAAGACTGCTTTGGGAATGTGGTGGCCTTCCATCTTGTTATTTAAATCCCCATAGGCCCGAGCGGACTTTAAATTCCCAAAGGAGACCTGGGGGAACAGTAGTTGCAGGAGTGCTATTGTATGGAAGCATGTCTTGCAGAGCTGGAATTATGAAATGTGTTGGTTTCAACCAAGAGTTTCTTTGAGCTTCTCTAAATGTTTTGTTGGGGGGGAAAAAAGATTATTTTAATAAAATGCCATCACAAAATTGAGTAGGTATGATAGTTGCAAAGAGAAATCACAGGTATCCACTGTCTATTGATATTTTGCCAGCTCCCAAGATGGATATTTGCATTCATTAATTTATCAACCTTTTTTGGCTATCTATTATGTGCCAGACACTGTCATTACAGAGATGAGCAACAGGCAGTTTCCACCTTAAAAGAATTTATGGTCCAGAAAGTATGTGTGTATGTCCATTCAATATACAAGAATTTGAGAAAAGTGTTTACTTCAAAAGGAAAATCTTTTTAAAAAATTGTGAAGGCAAGTGTGTACCTACCATACACAGAATTGGCAGTATTCAGGAAATGGGAGAATATTCAATCTATTGTCGACTCTTTCCAAAGCCTAATTTTGGATTCTGAATCCCAGACTGAAAGGGGATTTAGCCACAAAAGGGATGGGTGGAAGTAAAGAGGAAAACAAATATATGAAACTCCAAAAAGGTGAAACCTAAATCAAAGTCCAGAGCTGAGACCTGAGGAGAGAGCGGAGACCCACACAGCCTCTTCCCTCCCCTCACACAAAGCGTTAACTAATGTACGGTGATGTAAGAAATATCAGTTACCATCAATAGTAAAGCTATAGACTCACCATCAAATAAAATGTTCTCCATCTAAAAAAAAGTACTTCATAGAATAAAATTCTAGAACATACATTAATTAATCACCACAAAAATGACCAAGTGAGAAAATGAAGAAAAGGGATCCATAAGTCAAATTTTCTAAGTAATAATAATAATAGTAGTAATAACACACCCAATAAAGAGAATAAGACAAATATATCGGTAGAATTTGCACCACTGAAAGGCGAATAGGTCTCCAGGGCCCCTACTTAGCTGCCCCACACAGCAGTAGACTGGAGGCTGAGGGAGGTACTCAATCATTCCCTGTGGCTCACGGCGCTTTTCTGAGAACCCGCCATGTGCCTGGTACTGAGCCTCATACAGTGAGCAGTACAAAGCTGAATGTCACCGTCTGCATCCTGAAGACATAACCAAAATGAAGCTAGTGGAAGAACAAAAAACTGCTGAGCTACAATGGCCAAGTCCAGCCTGTGGAACATGCTAGAATCAACGACAGAAAACCATGAAATCTAGCAGACTTGGAAAGAAAAGAAGAAACAGTCTTTTTTGATGTCCAGTAAATACTTCACAAAAGAGGATGAGAAACAGTGATGAAGTCCAGAAAGAGAGGGAAGGTGAACAACAGTAATAGCATACATAAAGAAGAAGGGGTACACAAGTGTGGGGAATATGCGGGAAATGATGGAAAGTTCTGTGTAGGTGTTTGGGAGACGAAGCAGAGCTGACTTGTGGACTGGAGACCTTATTTAAATTATAAAAGGATCTGGCACTTACATTTAGTGGCAAGTGACAGTTAATTAATCAGAGGGTGGCATATTGAGTTTAAGGAAAGAAAAATACTTGTAATATCTGCCATAGGTTGAATGGTGGTCCCCCAAAAGATATGACCATGTCCTAATTCCTGACACCTATGAGTGTTACCTTATTTGGAAAAAGGTTCTTTGCAGATGTCATTAAGTTAAGGATTTTGAGATGAGAAAATTATGCTGGATTATCCAGGTAGGTCTAAATCCAATGAAAATATTCTTCTTCTTTTTTTTTTTTATCCTCACCCGAGGACATTTTTGTATCTATCTTCAGATAGAGCGGGAGGGAGAGAGGGAGGAAGAGAGAGAGAAACATCCAGGGATGAACCATAACCGAGGTGCGCGCCCTTAGTGGGAACCGAACCTGGGCCTCTCTGGTCCATGGGCTGACACTCTAACCACTGAGCCAAACCGGCCAGGGCAAAAAATTCTTATAAGAGAAAGGTAGAGGGATATTTGAGACAGACACAGATGATAAGTTGATGGGAAGATAGGCAGAGATTGGAGTGATGTGGCTACAAGCCAAGGAACCCCAAGGAATGCCAACAGCCATTAGAAGCTGGAACAGGCTCAGTTCTTGAACCCTCAGAGGCAGGATGGCACCTTAATTTCAGACTTCTAGTCTCCAGAAGTGGGAAAGAATAACTTTCTGTGGTTTGAAATCACCAAGGTTGTGATAGTTTGTTATAGAAGCTCTGGGAAACTAGTACAACACTTTAAAATTAATCATTACAAATAAAATAGCAATGACTAGCATAAAATATGCCTTTAAATTTATAAATCCCTTTTATATACATTATCTTATGTTGTTTTCATGGTAAAACAGTGAGGTAGTACTATTATTTTCCCCCTTTTATTGTTGAACCTGAACTTCAAAGAAATAAAATCACTTTCTTCAGGTGTCAAATTTCTACCTTCAACTCTGAATTTAATACTAACCTATGTTGCTTTAGGAATGAATCACAATCCTCACAGACACCTCTCCTGTCCCTCCACACATGGGTGACAGCTTCAAAGGGCATCCAAGTAACTAGAGGACAGGGGAGGAGGAGAAGGGGGAGGAGTCCAAAAGGAAGCAAGATTAGAAATTCTAGAGGATAAAAAACGGTAGGGTTGCCCAGGCCAGCATTGCTCAGTGGTTAGAACATCAGCCTGCACACTGAAGGGTCACAGGTTTGATTCCCAGTCAAGGGCACATATCTGAGTTGCAGGTTCAATCCCTGACCCTAGTTGGGCCGTGCCGGAGGCAACCAATCAATGTGTCTCTCTCACATCTATGTTTCTCTCTCTCTTTCTCTGTCTCTCCCTCCCATCCTCCCTTCTTACCGCTCTCCTTCCCTCTCTTCTCTGAAGATCAATGGGAAAAAAATATCCTTGGGTGAGGATTAACAACAACAACAAAAATGTAGGGTGGCCCTCTTCAAATTTTCTTGGGTTTCTGCTGAGTCTGTAGTATCAACTAAGATTTTTAAATTCCCCGAGTCTCTGTTTCCTAATCTATACAATGGGCACAATAATCCCTAACTGGGTTGGTTTAAGGATTAAATGAACTATGTATTTAAAAAAACATAATATGAAAAAAATGCTCAATGTCACTAATCACCAGAGAGATGCAAATTAAAACAATAAGGTATCACCTCACACCTGTCAGAATGGCTGCCATCAACAAATCATCAAACAAGTGCTGGCAAAGGTGTGGAGAAAAGGGGACTGTAGTACACTGCTGGTGGGAATGCAGACTGGTGCAACCACTATGGAAAACACTATGGTGTTACCTCAAAAAATTAAAAATTGAATTGCCATTTGACCCAGTGATCTCACTTCTAGGAATATATCCTAAGAAGCCTGAAACACCAATCAGAAAGAATATATGTACCCCTATGTTCATAGCAGCACTATTTACAATTGCTAACATCTGGAAACAGCCCAAGTGTCCATCAATAGATGAGTGGATAAAAAAGCTGTGGTACATGTACACAATGGAGTACTATGCAGCTGTAAGAAAGAAAGATCTCTTATCCTTTGAGATGACATGGAAGGACCTGGAGAATATTATCCTAAGTGAAACAACCCAAGCAGAGAAAGACAAATATCACATGATCTCACTTATTTGTGGAATATAATGAACAAAACAAACTGATAAACAAAAATAGACCCAGAGACATAGAAGTAGGATACAGACTGACAAACCTCAGAAAAGACGATGGGGAGGGGGAGGAAAGAGATAAACCACAGAACTTATTTGCATGTATTCATAACCAATGGACATAGACAACAAAGCTGGGGACAGGGCATGGGGGGGTATGGGGGGGAATGTGTCAATGGGGGAAAAAGGAGAAACATCTGTAACAAAAATAAATTAATAAAAATAATTAAAGAAAATAAAAAACAACAACTTTAGCCCCTGGCCAGTTTCAGTGGTTGGAGTGTCAGCCTGCAGACTAAAGAGTCATGGGTTTGATTCCCAGTCAAGGGCACATGCCTCAGTTTTGGGTTTGATCCCTGACCCCAGTTGGGTTGGTGCAGGAGGCAACCAATTGATGTGTTTCTCCCACATCAATGTTACTCTCTCTCTCCCTCCCACTCTATCTAAAAATCAATGGAAGAATATCCTTGGGTGAGGATTAAAAAAAAAGAAAAGAAACTTTGAAAACTGTAAGGACATGGCTTAAATACCAGGCATAATTATGAGAGTGAAAGCAGAATGGTGTAAGGCTCTGGTGCAGACATAACCACACATTCGTATCAGCTGGGAAATATTTAAAGCTTGCTGAGGCCTACATTCCCCAGAATGATTAAACCAGAATCTCTTAGAGTGAGCCTTGGACATCAATATTTTAAAAAATCATCTTAAATTATTCTTATACATGCTGCCATTTCTGAGAGCCCTTGCTGGAGTGGGAAAAGATGAGCCCAGGGGTCAATTTACCTGGGCATAAATTTTGTATAACTTCATAAGTTACTACTTATAAATTGTGTGATCTTGAGCAAGTTACTTAACATCTTCAAAGCTGTTTCCTTAGTTTTAAAATAGGCATAGTAATGCTAAGCTCTTAATGTTGTTATAAGAATTGAATTAAATGTATGTACAAATAGGATAGTCAGTGGATGTTAGTTTGACCTCCTCCATCCCTTTTTACTTTACTTTTTAAAATTTTTATTAAAAAATTTTTTTCTTTATTGATTTTAGAGAGAGATAGAAACATCGATGAGAGAGAACATCGATTGGCAGCCTCCTGCATGCCCCCCACTGGAGATCAGGCCTACAACCTGGGCATGTGCCCTGACTGGAAATCGAACTGGCAACTGCTTGGTGCATGGGTTGATGATCAACAAGTGAGCCACACTGGCTGGGCCCCTTTTACTTTAATAAAGTCAATGGAAAGCTAAAAGGAAATAAGGGGGAGGAGAAAGTTGTATTTAACACATGACGTATGTTTCCAAAAATTAGCTCCAAGTTGCATTTCTCAAATTGAAGTGAAGTTATATGGAGATGTGACTATTATGCTATAATTCAGACACCAATAAATGCAATCAGTATACAGAACTGGTACTTTATAAAACTAATAGGTTCCCAGAGGTTATAATAATTCACATTAACTGTGAAACTAAGTGTTTCCTCATTAATCAATGCCCTAGGAAAGTGCCAAATGTTTCCTGCTCTTAGCAAGTCAGAATAGATTAGAGTCACAAGACAGCATTTTCATTGTCAAGGACATTTATGGTCATTGACTGTTTAGTCACCTGTACTGAGCAAATGTTACTCTGCTCACCAATAGTGGAGTTATTAAAAAATTGGTAACAAGATGGGGTGATAGTCACAGCTTTTGTGGTCATTTTTATTTTAGTTATAGAATGTTTACATTGCAAGTTATTTCAGGGTCTAAACTGGCATTTTATCTTTCTTCTCTAAGTCTGAAAGAATCAGAGCCACTGAATCTCAGAAAGCTGCTTCTTTCTCTCAGAAATGTACAATCAGTTTTAGCACACCCTTATAAAGCTTTAAAAAAGCTCTACACCATAATTGGACATAGTATAAAAACCTTGGGGATGCATACTTTTAATAGGTAATTGTAGCTAAGAAGAGAATACTTGAGTTTATGTAAAAACCCATTCAAGCAATATTGATTACCAGACGTTATTTCTATCAGACGAAACTCATGATACAAGCACAAGTCAGCACATTAAATTACATTAGAAACGTATTTATTAAGTAAACAATATTGCATTGGTTTTGGCTATCTGCTTAAAAAGTAAACCCAATCCTGCTAGTAAGAGACAAATATAGAGTCCAGATCTTTCTTTCTAATACTGTTCTCCAATAAAAGGAACCAGGACTGCTCAGAGAAAAGGCTGATTCTAGGACTGGGGCAGGAAATATGCAAAATGAGCCTAGAACATCTTGCAGTGGCAGAAAGTAAGAACTAAAAGCAAACACAATCATGGGAGATGTCTCTGAGACATAGCAGCCAACTGAAAAGAGCTCTCAATGGCCATTTTGAGCAACAAGATAAATAAAGTAATATTAGATTGAAACCAAAAGTATAAGACAAATATCTGAGTCTATACTGATATAAACAAGTGATTGAAAAACAGATGGAGAAGAACAAACCTTCCACGCAGAAAAATTCCAAAGATGTAGACCCTCCATCCTCAAGGAGATGGAGCATAACTCCCACTCCTAAATGTGGGTTGTGTATAGTGACTTTCTCCCAAAGAGTGCAGTATGGAAAGGAGTAAAAAACAATGTATATTAGGGTTATCCACAGAAAAAGAACCAATAGGGTAGATAGATAAATATAGATATAGATATCAATATATAAGAGGATATCTACTATTTGGCTCATGTGATTATGAAGGCAAAGAAGTCCCACAATCTGCCATCTGCAAGCTGGAGAACCAGGAAAGCCAGTGGTATAATTCAGTCCTAGGCTGAAGGCCTGAGAGCCAGGGGAGCCAATGATGTAACTCCTAGTCCGGGGCCAAAGGCCTGAGAACTGGGGCCCTGCTGGTATAATCCCAGAGTCCAAAGGCCCAAGAATCAGGAGGTCTGATGTCCAAGGGCAGAAAAAGACAGATGTCCCAGCTCAGAAAAAGAGAGAGAATTTGCCCTTCTTTTGCCTTTTTTTTTTTCTGTTTGGGCTCTCAACAAATTGGATGATGCCCACCCACACATGTGAGGGCAGATCTTCTTTCCTCAGTCTAATGATTGAAATGCTGATCTCTTCTGAAAACAACCTCACAGACACACCCAGAAATAATGTTTACCAGCTATCTGGACATCCTTTAGCCCAGTCAAATTGATGCTTAAAATTAACCGTCACAAAGAGTAACTTCACAGTTACAAATGCTACCTCAGCCAGCTAATCAAGGTCAACATCAGCAGTGATAAATCACATTGATAGAATATGCTCTCAACATTATGTTTTGAAAATGGCACTTTACTTCTGTGGTCTTTCTCCTCGAAACCCATAATCTCAGTTCAATCATGAGTAAAACATCAGACAATTCCTAATTGAGGAATATTCTGCAAAATGCCCGACCAGTACCCCTAAAAACTGTCAGCATTATCAGAAACAAGAAACATTTTGAAAAACAGTCACAGTCTAAAGGAACTTAAGGAGATATGATGACTAAATATAATGTGACATCCTGATGGGATTCTGGAACAGAAACAGAGCATTAGGTAAAAACTAAGGAAATCTGAATAAAGTATGAACTTCAGTTAATTATAACATACCGATATTGGCTCATTAATTGTTACAAATGTGCCATACTGATTTAAAGCTATTAGTAACAAGAGAAACTTGGTGTGAGGTACGGAAACTCTCTGAACTATCTTCACAATATTTCTGCCAATCTAAAACTGTTCTAAAAACTGAAATTTATTTAAGAATATGGGTAAGTCCATATAATTTGTCCATTCTTGCAATAAGCAAGAATTGACTGAATACCCACTATATACCAGGTACCTTGGTAGTTATTGTGGTTAAAAAGATATATAAGATAGAAAGGAAAGATGATAATGAAGAAGAAAGGAAATTGTCATTAATTTAATGTTTTCTATATCCTGGAAATTTGCTTTCAGGGTGTTAAAGTCTAGAAAGAGAGATAATAACGTAAGTAAATAATTAAAATACAACAATGAAAATAAGTAGAGAAAAATAATTTTTAAAATATTTTTAGTAATGAGATCTTTATAAGCAAGTAATTAAACACAGAACATTAAATAAAAGATTAAAACACAAATCTATATAAAAAATTTTAAGGAAAACAAAAAATACCATAAACAACCAAAAAAGTATAAATATGAAAATGGGATGAACTTACAGTTATTTGATAAAAGACTAATTTTCTTGTTATAGAATTTGGCAAATCATTAGAAAAGAAACTAAAAACTGGATAGAAAAATGGACAAAGCATGTAAAACATGGATTGCCAATGGATTTTTCACAGTGAAAGACATATCAATGGCTTTCATATGTGTGAAAATATATATAATTTCACAATACAGAAATGCACATAAAACAATGAGGTATCATTTTTAAAAGCCAAGATTAGTAAAGACCACACATTAGATAATATATTGAGGTGGAAAGGATGCATAAAAACAGCCATCTTACACATTGTTTGTGGGAACGTAAAGTGAAAAGTTAGTGATATTGTAGCGGAAGCTGTTGACATCTTGCCTATATCCTCATGTCCACTACATGTCAGTCCATGCTGGCCTGATTTCCAAATGTCATCAACACCTACTTAAATGGGTTGGGACATGGGATGAAGACCATGTACTGGCTTATGCAATATCTGTAGAATATAAGAGATAAGGGGATAATGGGAATTACAAGGAGAGTGAAATTGACTAGTTGCTATTAATGTCATAAGTATACTGAGAAAAAAAAATGACAGGCTCAACTATCAATCAGGACCTGATGTGAAAGCCAGAAAGTGTCAAAGAACTTTATCATTCAAAAAGCAGCTCTTGGTTTGCTACTGGACCCACTAGAAACTGAGCCTGATCATAGGACATCATGTGACTTTGTTACCAGAGCTGCTTATCATGGGCTGGTTGTTGGCAGGTCCTCCAAGTCTTTGGATGGGATGGGCACAGCAGTAACCCATCATACAACACACAGGACATTTGTGATCAGGCATGAGCATGTTTGGAGGGAACAACTAACTAAATTACATGAACTGGCAGCCCAGCCCTCCATATTACCTAATTTGTTGAGCCAACGTCTCTCCCTCAGTTTGCACCTATGACTTCATTAGAGAGTTCCCTTGACCAGTTGTCAGGAAACAACAAAACCTAGGTCTGATTCACAGATGGGTTGGCTCAGTATATCATGTAAGCTGACAACAGACTGCTATGCAACACAGCTCCACTCAAGGGTGATCATGAAAGACAATAGTGAGGAGAAGTTCTCACTACTATGGGCAAAACTTCAAGCACTACAAATGGCCAGGAACATGTGTAGATGGTCTCCATGGGGTAGGTTCAACTGTAGCAGATGCTGTTGGCACTCTGACCATATCCTCTCCCCCTTGCCCATTAGTACATGCTGGCCAGGCTTCCAACAGTCAGCACCCACTTTGCTATCCTTCTCTGCCCAATAAAACCTGCTGTGCCTGCCTGTGAAATAAGCCAGAAATGTTGGGGAATTAATACCTCCCAGGCAGTGGAACACAGGGAAGTGAGTCAAGAAGTGACCCTGAGGGGAGAAGTGATTTATAACCAAGGTTATAGAGAATTCCCAGCACATCATGGTGGTAAAATCAGAATGACTTTTAGTCAATTTTCTACTTTTTAAAAATTATATACATACAATCCCATTCTAGTCAGAACCCAAGGCAGAACCTTTCCACTGCTCTGCTCTGGGATGGCACTGCTCCCAGGATTGTACAGTGACCTTCAGACAATGATTGACCTGTCGAGGCAGCAGTCAGTGGACCAATAGCAGCTCCCTCACCCCCCTAGTAGGATGGATAACTCTGAGGCTGGTGTCAACAACAGCTCCTAGAGCTTCAACAGGACTAAGTGTCAAGTGCCAAAAGTGGTGACAGGCTTGATGGTACACCCATTATTGGCTACCTTTCCTTCCCTGTCTCATTCTCCCACTCCCCTATTTGGTTTTCATTCATCACCTAAATAAATTATTTGTATTTGAATCTGCTTTTATAGGAACCCAATTAAGACAGGTATCTGTAAGCATTATAAATGCACATACCCTCTGCCCCAAGCATTATACCTAGAAATTTATCCACTCAAACATGTGCCCGAAGACATAAGATCTTTATAATAATAGTAAATACCATTGACTGCTTATTATATATAATAGGCATTAAAACTCTTTCCATACAGTAACTCAATCCTCAGAAAAACACTGTTAAATTATTATCAAATTCCCATTTTACATATGGGGAAACTGGAGCATGTGGAGGTCAAGTAACTTGATTAAAATGCTGAGAGTTAGTAATACAGAGCCAGGGTTCAAGCCCAGGAAATCTGCCTTCAAGGCCCACCCTCTTCTCCACTCTGTATAAACATACAAACGAGGATACTTATTGCACATTGTTTGGAACAGCTAGAAACAGTTGAAATGTCTATCATAGCAGAACAGTTAAGTAAATTATGGTTTGTCATATTAAAATATTTAGAGCTACTAAAAATAATAAGATTTATATACTAATAAGAAAGAAGTCCAAAATATTGTTAGGTAAAAAAAAAAGCATGGTGCAGAACACTGAACTTATTAGGCTTCCAACCTTGCAAAACGTGAAGAGCTATGTGTACATATATTTCTGTGTGTTAACTATCATGGGAATAGTTACTGCCTTAGGAAAGGACTGTGTGTTAAGCATGAAAGGTTTACTTTACATTGTAAACCAGTTTTTTTACTGTTTTAATTCTTTAGTATTGATTACACAATACTAAAAACACAATGTTATCAAGATATATATGAACTGACATGGGATCACGGAGGAAGAGCAATTCATTGTGCTTGAGAGGGTCTCAGCAGGCCCCATAAAAGGTGCTTACGTATGGGTAGATACAGAAGAACACTAGTCCTGGTTGAAGGTCCAGAAGTGTGAGCGATCACAGGTTGTCAGGTAACTGTACGCAGTTTAATGTGTATAGTTAACAGGAAATGAAGCTGGGAAGAGGTCGATATCAGATGGTCTGTAGATACATTAATTCACAAGTGAAATACAATATTCAAGCCTATAAATAGCAACTTGACAAAGATTGTTTTTGGAGGCTTTTAAAAATAGCTTTGAATGTCATGTGTGCCACATAGCTTATTATAAGGAAGGAAAAGAAAAATATCTCAAGATTGATTTTCTTTATTCTCTCTTAATGCAGAAGGTTTGGTGAGGCAATAGATCCATTATGAATCAGAGGATTCAGCCATAAAAATGAATAAAAGCTCAGCTTTTTGACAACATGAATGGACCTGAGGGTATTATGCTAAGTGGAATAAGTAAGAGAAAGACAAATACCATATGATTTCATTTATATGTGAAATCTAATGAACAAAATAAACAAAATAGAAACAGACTCATAGATACAGAGAACACACTGACAGCTGTCAGAGGGGCGGGGGTGGGTGAAAAAGGTGAAGGAATTAAGCAGCACAAATTGGTAGTTATAGAATTGGCACTGAGATGTGAATATGGTTAGTAATGTCATGATGAATATATGTGGGGCCAGGTGGGTACTCAAAGCAGCAAGGGGATCACCCCGTAAAGTGTGTGATTTTCTGGCCACTTTGCTGTGCATCTGAAACTTGTATAGGATGGTATTAAATGTCAACTGTAATTGACAAATAAAAAAGAATCAGAGGACTGAATTGAAATGCCCACTTCACCACTTACCAGCTGTGACCTCAATGTCTTCATCTGTAAACACATTAAAAATAGTTCTGTTTCATAGAATTAATGTGAGGATCATTTGAGATAATACATGTAAAGTAATTAGTATATTGCCCAGTATTTTAGCAGGCACTCAATAATTATTACCTATTATTATCATCAATAAGTGCTAATAAATAACAATTTAAACATGATCACAATCTTACTGATATTCTAAGGAACTAAAAAACAGTTATAGGGAAGCACTTGTCTAGGAAAAGGAAGGTCTGCAGTTTTAATCTGAAAGAATATCCCACAATCAAAATGGTCTCATTTGTTTCTCTGCTGCCAAACACTTGGTTTTGCCTAAAGCCACATGGCTGACTGACAGTGTCACAGCTGTGAAATCTGTCAGCTCATCTATAACACATGCCATGTCCCACTAGTTACACCCAGGATACTCAATGATGACT
Source organism: Tadarida brasiliensis (assembly GCA_030848825.1). Taxonomy (NCBI): domain Eukaryota; kingdom Metazoa; phylum Chordata; class Mammalia; order Chiroptera; family Molossidae; genus Tadarida; species Tadarida brasiliensis. The sequence goes on from CM061264.1 coordinate 53,921,981, forward strand.
GGGAGTGTTTGTTTGTGGTTTTGAATAAATACCTTAAAGTTTTGGAATATGAGTTTTCCCAGGGAAATACAAAGATCTAAACGATATCACACTTAATTACATCTTTTAAAAATATTTCATTTCGCCTTAGATGTTGAATTTGTTGGCATATAATTGTTCATAGTATTTTCTTACAATCCTTTGTATTTCTGTGGTGTCCGTTGTTACTTCACCTCTTTCATTTCTGATTTTATTAATTTGGGTTCTGTCTCTTTGTTTCTTGGTCAGTCTGGCTAAAGGTTCATCAATCTTGTTTATCTTTTCAAAGAACCAGCTCTTGGTTTTATTGATCTTTTGTATTTTTTTTTAGTCTCTATGTCATTTATTTCTGCTCTGATTTTTATTATTTCCTTCCTACTAAGTTTGAGTTTTTCTTTTTGTTCTCTTTCTAAATCTTTGAGTGGTTGGGTTAGATAGTTTATTAGACACTTTTCTTCTTTCTTGAGGTAGGCCTGTATTGCTATGAACTTTCTTCTCAGGACTGCTTTTGCAACTCTCCAAACAGGACATACAAATGGCCAAGAGACATATGAAAAAATGCTCAACTTCATTGATCATCAGAGAGATGCAAATTAAAGCAACTATGAGGTATCACCTCACACCTGTCAGAATGGCTGCCATCAACAAATCATCAAACAACAAGTGCTGGCGAGGGTGTGGAGAAAAGGGGACTCTAGTATACTGCTGGTGGGAATGCAGATTGGTGCAGCCACTATGGAAAACAATATGGTGTTTCCTCAAAAAATTAAAAATTGAACTGCCATTTGACCCAGTGATCCCACTTCTAGGAATATATCCTAAGAAGCCTGAAACACTAATCAGAAAGAATATATGTACCCCTATGTTCATAGCAGCACTATTTACAATTGCTAAGATCTGGGAACAGCCCAAGTGTCCATCAATAGATGAGTGAATAAAAAAAGCTGTGGTATATATACACACTGGAACACTATACAGCTGTAAGAAAAAAGATCTCATATCTTTTGAGATGACTTGGAGGGACCTGGAGAGTATTATGCTAAGCAAAATAAGCCAGTCAGAGGAAGACAAGTATCACATGGTCTCACTTATTTGTGGAATATAATGAACAAAATAAGGTGATGAACAAAATAGACCCAGAGACTGACAAACTTCAGAGAAGGGGACAGAAGGGAGGGAAGAGATAAACCAAAGAACTTATGCATATAAGCATAACCAATGGACATAGACAACAATGCTGGGGTGAGGGGTGGAAATGGGAGGAGGGGGTCAATGGGGGAAAAAGGAGAAACATCTGTAACAAAAATTAATTAAATTAAAAAACAATAAAACTGGATTGTTTATCTTTACAAAATTTTTTTTGAACATCCTTTTTTCTGAGAATGTTCCTCAAGAGGTGACATTTACAAAATAGAAAAAACAAATAAATCAAGCACTGGTTTTTAAAAAGTCATACACAATGTACTGGCAGCAGGTTCCTAATTGGCTATCACAAAAGCCACCAAATACAGCCAACATAATACTCAATGGACAAAAACTAACAGCATTTCCCTTAAGAACAGGAACAAGACAAGGATGCCCACTTTCACCACTCTTATTTAACATGTACTGGAATTCTTAGCTACTGGAATTAGAAAATATGAAAAAAATAAAAGGGATCCAAATCAAAAAGGAGGAAGTGAAACTGTCATTATTCACTGACGACATGATATTGTGCATAGAAAACCCTAAAATCTCCATCAAAAACTTGCTAGATTTAATGAATGAATTTGGTAAGGTAGTAGGATACAAAATTAACATCTAGAAATTGATGGTATTTTTATACACCAATGATGAACACTCAGAAAGGGAAACAAACAAACAAAAAACAATCCCATTTCCCATTGCAACAAAATAAATAAAATACCTAGGAATAAACTTAACCAAGGAGGTAAAAGACCTGTTCTCAGAAAACTATAGGACATTGAAAAAAGAAATAGAGGAATGTATAAAAGAATGGAAACATATACCATGTTCATGGATCGTAAAAATCAACATCATTAAAATGTCCACACTACCCCAAAGCAATCTATAGATTCAATGCAATCCCTATTAAAATACCAATGGCATATTTTACAGATCTAGAACAAGTACTCCAAAAGTTTATATAGGACCATAAAAGACTCCAAATAGTCACAGCAATTTTGAAAAAGAAGAACAAAGTGGGAGGGATCACAATACCAGATATCAAGTTATACTACAAAGCCACTGTAATCGAAACAGCCTGGTACTGGCACAAGAACAGACATATAGATCAATGGAACAGAACAGAGAACCCAGATGTTGACCCAAAATAGTATGCATAATTAATATTCAACAAAGGAGGCAAGAGCATACAATGGAGAAAAGACAGTCTCTTCAATAAATGGTGTTGGGAAAATTGGAAAGCTATAAGCTAAAAAATGAAACTAGACCACCAACTTACACCATACATAAGAATAAACTCAAAATGGTAAAAGACTTAATGTAACCTATGAAACCATAAAACTCCTAGAAGAAAATATAGGCAGAAAATCTCAGACATCATATGGAGTGGAATTTTCCCTGACACATCACCTAGGGCAAGAGAAACAAAGGAAAAATTTAATAAATAAGACTACATCAAACTTAAAAGCTTCTGCACAGAAAAAGAAACTAGCATCAAAATTAAAAGGGAACCCACTCTCTGGGAGAACATATTTGCCAATGATACATTAGATAAGGGGTTAATAGAAAAAATATATAGAGTGCTCATACAGCTGAACAAAAGGAAGACAAACAATCCAATTAAAAATGGGCAGAGGACATGAATAGATATTTCTCCAAACAGGACATATCATTGGCCAGGAGACATATGAAAAAATGCTCAACATCTCCAATCATCAGAGAGATGCAAATTAAAACAACTATGAGATATCACCTCACACCTGCCAGAATGACTGCCATCAACAAATCCTCAAACAAGTGCTGGCGAGGGTGTAGAGAAAAGGATACTCTAGCACACTGCTGGTGGGAATGCAGACTGGTGCAACCACTATGGAAAACAGTATGGTGTTTCCTCAAAAAATTAAAAATTGATCTGCCATTTGACCCAGTGATCCCACTTCTTGGAATATATCCTAAGAAGCCTGAAACACCAATAGGAAGAATATATGCACCCCTATGTTTATAGCAGCCCTATTTACAATAGCTGAGATCTGGAAACAGCCCAAAAGCCTAACAGTAGATGAGTGGATAAAAAAGCTGTGGTACCTTTGTACGATGGAATATTATGCAGCTGTAAAAAGAGATATCTTTTACCATTTGAGATGACATGGAGGTACCTGGAGAGTATTATGCTAAGTGAAATAAGCCAGTCAGAGAAAGACAAGTACTACATGATCACACTTATTTGTGGAACATAATGAACAAAATAAACTGTCAACCAAAAGAGATCCAGAATCATAGAAGTAGGGAATACACTGACGAACCTCCTCAGAGAGATGAAGGATGGGAAGGGTGGGAAGAGATAAACCAAAGAACTTACATGCATATATGCACAGCCTAACTACATGGACACTAGGCTCGGGAAGGCAGGAGGGTGGTGGGAGCGGGAAGGAGGGGGTCAATGGGGGAAAAAGGGGATATTTGTAATATTTTCAACAATAAAAAAAATTTTTTTAAAGCCACCTAAAGGGATGTCAAAGATGTAACATTAATGATTCCAAATTGCAACCCAAATGTACTTAAGCTGATAAAAATATCAGGCTGGTAGAACTATAGAGAAATAATCGAACAAGCTAGATGACAGGCACTTGCATCTAATACTTTAGACTTTATGACTCACTGCACTTCTTTTTTAATACCTATTTTCTTGACTTTTCTCTCATACGCAGTCATACACACCTTTGAAATTTCCCCCTCCATAGAGCACATGTTTCAACAGATTATCTTTATCTTTTATTAAGGGACTTTCAGGGGAGAAGATAGACTCCCTACTTTTTGTAGCAGAGCTATAAAATTTACTAATTCTTTTATGATCCTAAATATTCACAATCATGATCAGAGGAAAAAATCATTCCTCAAGAAATAGATTATAGTAGTATCAAAAATTGCTCTGTTTCATTGAGATAATTGTGCAGACTTGAAGAAATATTGGTGGACCTGGCTGGCCATGGATCAAAGAACTCGAAATTTTAGTGATCTGAGGTTTCTTCTGGAGAAAACGTAATTACAAGATGCCACCAAATCATAGGCCATTTTCACATCATTTCAACGTTCACACATCTTTTCAGCTTTGAACTCTGATTATAGGATCCAGGAGACCCTTCCTTCAGTGTAATACCTAGCTCTTTCCATCTTATAACAGAAAAACAAAATAGAAATGTCTCTGGTCTATGATCTTTAAAAACTGTAACATAATCAATAACTTATTTGTTGGATTGGTTTCAGTGAAATTTTGTAGGAGACATTTATATTTGGGGGGCAGAGGCTTTCAGACTCTTCATTCCTTAGTGATGGCGGCTCTCAGTTTTAGCTGGGTACCTGACAGCACAGTTAAAAGACTCAAGCTCCTGGCCTACTTTGGTAAGTTGTGGCCACATAGCTCAGTTTAGCAGGGTGTCAGCAGAGTGACGTGTTCAAAGTCCAGGGTGTGCCCTTCGTAGAAACAGTTTGACTTCCCCTTCTCTTCTCTCTTTCCCACTGACTGTCACTGGATGTAATGAAAGGAGCTGGAGCAGCTATGTTAACTTATAAGATAAAAGCTGCATGCAGAGAATTTCCGAGCAAGAAGATAGGAGGCTGAGTCCAGGACATCACAGAGCTGCCCTATCAGCCCTGCGATACTTCTGTTCAATCTGAAACCTGAGAGAAAAGAACCCTTCCATTGTATCTTCTGTTTGTTTTTGTTTTTCAGTTTTATAGTTTCACTGAGGAATAATCAACATACAACAAACTACACAAATTTAGGTGTACAACTTAATAACTTTTGACATATATATACCCACGAAGCCATGTGATCAAGAAATAGAACATATACTTCCCCCACAAAGTTTCCCTGTTCCCCTTTGCAACACATCCCTCCATGACCACCACAATCCCCAGTCAACCGGGATCTGCTTTCTGTCATTGCAGATTGCTTTTATAGAATCGTATGCAAGGGAGTGTGCACTTTTTGTCTGGCTGTTTCATATAAAATTATTTTGAGGCTTGTCCATGTTTTTGTGTATATCAATAGCTTGTTCCTTTTTATTACCCAGTAGTATTTCATTGCATGAATATGCCACAATTTACTTGTTCATTATGGGCTTTTGAGTTGTTTCCAGTCTTTGGCTGTTACGAGCAAAACTGCTAAGAATATTTGTGCACAGGTCATTGGGTCTAGACAAGCTTTTATTCCTCTTGGGTAAATAATTAGAATTAGAATGACTGGTGATCTGGTAAGTGTATTTTAACTTAAAAAAAAAACAACAACTGGCAAGCTGCTTTGCAAAGTGAGTGTCCTATTGTACATTTCCATCAGGAGTGAAGGAGAGTTCCAGTTCCATAGCCTCCACAACATGTGGTCTGATCAGTCTTTTTTTTAGCCACTCTGGCGGGTGTGTAGTTATTTTCATTTCCCTAATGACTAATGGGGTTGTGTATATTTTCGGGTGTTTATTTTTCATCCACCTAACGTCTTAGTGGTTACTTAAATCTATTTTCATTTTTTATTAGAATTTTAGTCTTTTTATTATTGAGTTATAAGAGATTTTGTATATTTTAGACACAAATCCTTTTTCAGGTGTATGTTGACACATCTTTTCTCCTATGCTGTATCCACCTTTTCATTTAACAGTATCTTTGGAAAAGAAAATAATTTTAATTTTGATGAGGTCCAATTTATGAATTAAAAATTTTAATAGCATGTACTTTTTGTGTCCTTTTAAAAACACCTTCACCAAACACAAGGTCATCAATATCTTATGCTTTATTTTCTCCAGTTGTTTTAACTCTTAAATGTTTGTCTGTGATCCATTTTAAATTAATTTTTGTATGTGGTATGAGCTAAGGTTAGAGAGTTTTTGTTTATTTTTGTTTTATTTCATTTTTTTTTGCAGAGGGCTAATCAATTGTTCCAACATCATTGTTAGAAAGATTATTGTTTCACCACTGAATTGCTTTGGCACCTTTGTTGCAAGTCCGTTGACTATTGTGGGACTATTTCTGAATTTCTATTCTGTTTTATTGATCTAAAGGTTTATCTTTATGTCAATATACTCTCTTGATTCCTTTAGCTTTATAATAAGTTTTGAAATCAAATAGTATAAATCTTTCAGTTTTGCTCTTTTTTTCAAAATCATTTTGGCTATTCTACGTTCTTGGCATTTTCTTACAAATTTTATTAACAGCTTATTATTTTATAAAAGATATCTGTAGGGATTTTGATTGGAATTGCCTTGAACTTCCAGATAAATTTGGAGAGGATTGCCATCTTAACACTACTGAGTCATTCTGTGAACACAGTGTATATCTTCATTTATTTAGTGCTTATGTAATTTTTCTCGGCAGTATGTTACAGTTTTCAGTGTACCCATTTTGTTCATCTTTGATTCAATTTATTTCTATTTTGCATTTTTATGATATTATAAGTGGTATTGCTTTTTAATTTCTACTTTATTTATTCATTTCTAGTATGTAAAAGTAGAATTGATTTTTAAAAATTTAACCTTATATCCTACAATCTTGCTGAAATGATCAATTAGTTCCAATAGCTTCTAAAAAATTCCCTAGAATTCCCTTTTAAAAATTCCCTAGAATTTTTTACATACATGGTAAATCATCTGTGAATAAAGTAAGCTGTATTTCTTATTATTATCTTACTTCCCTGGCTGTGATCTTCAGTACAGTGTGAAATACAGAACAGACATCTTTGACTCTTTCTTAATCTTAGGCGAAAATCTTTCCGTTTTTAACCACTGAATTTCATTGATACCATTTACCAGATTAAGGAAGTTCCCTTTAACTTCTGAGTTGCTGAAGGATTTCATAAGAGATGAATGTTGGATTTTTTTCAGGTGTTTTTTCTGCATGTGTAGAGATAATCCGATGTTCTTTCTTCTTCAGTCTACTAATATGATGAATTATACTGAGTAATTTTTAAATGTTTACCCACATTGTTTTTCTAGAACAACTCCACTTTATCATGATGTAATTATGCGTTTTGGACTTGATTGACTAACACCTTTAAAAGAATTTTTGTGTCAGTGTTAATGAGAGATATTGCTCTGTAGTATAAATTTTTATGTCTTTTTCTGGGTTTTGTACCACAGTAATGTCAGCTTTATAGAATGAATTAGGGAGCATTCTATGGTCTTCATATTTTGTTTAATCAACTTCAATATTTTGTTTAACCAACTGCTAGTTTGGCCCTTTTTTACAGCTGAGCCACCTGTATTCTGACTAATATCATGTGTGTGTTGCAGGGGAGGGCTTGATAAATATGCTGTGAGTAAAATACAGAGAGATCAGCATATCCTTTTAAAGGTGAATTGAATTTACTGAATATTTAATGAACGCCATTGTGCCTCCATTACCTGCAAACTAGAGATGATAATATTGTCATTTCTATGTCATGGAATGATTAGGGTTTGCTTGAGATGATAGTGTGAGCAAATCCTTTGGCACATTGCTGGAACATAGTTGGATGGCAATAAATAGTGGCCATTTTTTGTTGTTATTATTCTTAACCTCATTATTGTCATCATTGACATCATCTTAACTACTATTTTTATAATGTACATAATTTAATGAAGAAATCATTGGGCATTTCAGAAAAAAATGTATAGCTGTTTGCCATTAGAAAATGTCACATCTCTGCCTCCTTACTATAGGATTCCCAAGGCTAGCATTCTGCAAGGGAGTGCTGTGATCACCTCTTTGTTATGATCCGATGGACCCTCTGATAAAAATGACTACTCAACTGAGGTGCATCACCTGGAAAACCAATCATCTTCTGCCTCAACAGAGACTTTTTAAGTTTGTTAATATATTGGGTAATAGCTTTATAAGCATTAATGAACTAGAATGCTTTATCTCAAGTAGATGGGACTCTAGGAAGATGAGAACCATAGTTCTAAGGAGCAAAGAGAGGTAATAGTCACAGCTGGAACTGAAAATGAATGTAATAGAATAAACACTGGACTCAAGATTAGGGCCCTTGAGTTCAAGGCCCAGTTTTGACACTGATTAGTTATGTTTAGCCTTTCAGACAAAAAATATTTATTGAGCTCCCAGAGTATGTCAGGAACCTATGAGCAAGTAGCAGTGGTGGACAGGACAGGATGGCCCTGATATTTATTGACATCATTTGAGCCTCCTTGGAACCTCTGTTTATTCCATCAAATTTAATGTATGAAGCATATACATAAAAGCATGTGTAATTTGCCTTCCTAGAGAAAAACCACAGAACTGTGCAAATGATTCTCACAGGTATATGAATTTCCATCTCAGACTTTTGAATTGTTTTTTGTGTTGCTGTCTGTGTTCCCCCACTACCCTGTGAACTCTCAGTAGAGAAACTGTCTTATACATCTTTGGGTCCTGGTCTGTGGTCATTTCTATGTGCCTGTTGAATAAATGAGTTAATGAACAAATGAATGAATGGAGAGATTGAAAAAGAAGTGTACTGGTTAAGGACCACAAAGACCTTAAAAGAGAAAGTGTTATAAGATAAATGAAGAAAGAGATGAAGGTACAAATGTAATGTACTGATTACGAACACTGAATTTTGGGTCAGATTGTGTCAGTTTAGGTAGTTTGGAGAGTCTGATTGCCTTCTGCCAACTTGGTAGTAATCTCTAAAAGCCAAAATAAACTTAACAGTTATTAAGTTCCCAAACGTGTTAGCAATAATTAAGAGCCCCAAATATAATTGTTCATTTGACCAATTTCTGCCACAATTCAAAGCCAACCTAATTCAGAAGCTGCTCACTTTGTTCCTAAACAAGAATTTACCTTTTCTTTTGATCATCATAAGTACTTTGTTTATGCACTGTTCATTCTGGGACTAAGGATCAGAAGCCTCAAACCTGACCTGGATGTACTTAAACTTGTCGTACAAGTCCTTAAACTTGTCAGGCAAGTCCTTTCAGAACTCTGGGCATCTGCATCTTCAACAAGAACAGAAAAGCATTAGTATAGACAATCCTGCAGCTTCTGACAGCACTAGCATGCTGACTCTACGGTTGGGTTTTGAACATGAACAAATCAAGCTTCCAATTTGTAGTACATTTCTTACTGCAGTTTCTGAAGCAAATGATGATATCTAATATATAGGTAGACCTCTCTACCAAATACATGAGATACAAATGTTCAAGCAAACTGAAGTAGAGAATTAGGACAACTTGCTATTACATTTAAGCCTAAACTCAGTGATTTTTCAACCTTTTTCATCTCATGGCCCAAATACACTAATTACTAAAATTCTGTGGCATACTGAAAGATGTTATATTTTTTGCCGATCTGACAAAATAATAGGTGTAATTTTGATTCATTTACATTGGGCAGCTATTGCTGTGTTAGCTGTTGTCTTTTTTTTTTTTTAATTTGACAATCTAAGGGAAAAGAGGTCAGTGCCCCTGACTCAATTAGTCAGGTATTGCATGTTTTGAAAATTCTTGCTGCACACCGATTGAAAATCGCTCACTAAAATATCCATGTCTATGAAATGTACATAGTTTCCTGGACACTTATCCAGAGGGGCAAACAGAGGCTCTGATTTTCAGTAGGAAGAAGGCTGACAAATAACATTGAGCCTGGGACTGCTCCCTGGGCTCTCCTGGCATGACACTCCATTCTGTTCACGTAGGCCATGCGTAAATCATGGGTTCCACATCACTCTTTTTTATTCTCCCACCGCTGCCAGGCCTATCGCAATTTATTTCTCAAATAATTTGGACCACGACCTCAACTCTGCCCAGCAATGTAGTCTGCAGGGACCTAACCCAACCCAAAGAGATCCTGAGTTCTGAAATGGTGACAAAGCAATGATCTTGCCAGTCCTTCCCTTCCTTAAAAGGAAATTTCTCTGGTGTGTACATTCAGATGACAGTCTCTTGGATCACACTATAAAGAGTCTGTCTGTTTCTTGATTTTTCCTAATCCTTAGAAACCATCATGAAATACCTTTCCCTTCCACTTGTCTGAAAGGAGCTCAAAAATGTAGGAATACAGATGGTCAGTAAATACCATCTCAACATAGTGAAAAAACATACCTTAAAGAGCATATTTACCTAGGTAGTATGCCATTTAGATTTTAGGCACCTGTCTGGTATGACTAGTGTATATTTAAATGGCTAGATATTATTTCAATTCAGGCAGCAAATCATTCAATCACCATTACCATTCACAGTGACTAAACTCCAGGTGGTTGAGTAAGAATTTGTAATCTCTGCTTCTATTGAAGGAAAAAGCTTTTATTTAAATGTTTTATTTTTTTTATTTTGAGTTTTGCTGTAGCTGGGGGATAAAAGATGAATGTAGGATATAGCTGTAGCCTGCTGAGTCTGCATGTCATGGAAATATTATTTTATACTCTGTGTAGTAGAGCGGAAAATAATTAGAAGCCAGAAAATTGTAGAGAAAGTTCTGTTTATAATGTTTAAGGCTTGTTTTGAGAAAAAGAATTACAGAGGATTCAGGAGACACAGCCACAAAGTAATTATTAAATATCTCACCAAAAGTTTTGAGTTCCACTAGCCTAAGGTGGTAAGATGTGTCTTCACCAGTGATGAAGGAGCCCTAGGTCTTCCTGGGGCTGGTGGCTCACAGTCAGTTCCTTGTCCTTTGCAGACTCTGTTGACTGTGGCAATTCCTAGGGCTAAGAGTCTGATTAAACCTGATAATTGGTTCAATTTCTCTGCCATGTGTAGGAACTGCTCCAAATTTCTCAAAAAAAAAAAAAAATAGATATATAGCCCTGGCCAGTTTTGCTCAGTGGTTAGAGCGTCAGCCCGTGGACCAGGGAGTCCCAGGTTTGGTTCCCACTGGGGGTGCGTACCTCGGTTGCGGTTTGTCCCTGGCCCCGGTTGGGGTCGTGTGGATGGCAACCATTCGATGTGTCACTCTCACGTCGATGTTTCTCTCTCTTTAAAAAAAAAAAAAAAATATATATATATATATATATATATATATATATATATATATATATATATATATATATTTGAGTGAATATTCAGGAAACAGACTAAGAGTCTCTAGAGAAACTAGAGTTTAGTCATTCATCTTCTACTAAGGTAATCATCCATGCCTTTCCTGCCCTTTGATCAATTTAGCATTTTTAATGACAGCCTTCTCAGCGGGCTGGAGACACGGAGCACTGGGGAGATTTCTACTCCTCATGTCACTTAGCTGCTCAGGACTCCATGTCAGGGTCTCACTGTGACTGGGCAGCGCTTCAACACAATGTTGACCGGGACTTCACTTTCTCGAGGTTCTGCTTGCTAAGAGAAATCTCAGACACCAATTTGAACCACGGTGTTAATAATTAATTATGGTTTGTTTTGTTTCTCCCCCATGTTATGTTTGCATGTTGACATGTAGTATCAATGTCTACAGCCCAGCGTTTAGTAATATACGAATTTTCAATATAGATACAATGCCAAGAATGCAGGTTGTTTTTGGTTACAAAAGCCTTTTTCAACAACCCCAGTCAAGAGGGGAAGACACGTATATGAACAGATATTAATAGTTATATAAGAACAGGGGAAAATGCTGCCTCTGTTTCTTATTAGAAATATGAATTTAGTTTCTTCATAGATATAAAATAAGGATAATACTACCACTTCAGATAGTTATTTTTAAGAATTACATGAAGTAACTTATGAAGGAACATAGCACATCCTGAAAACAAAGTAAATGTTAGTTTGTGTTCTCCCTTCTGAAACAGGAATCCTGAATCTGACATCTGTTGTTCACATTTTTTTTTTATTATTCCTCACATGAGGATATTTTTCTACTTATTATCAGATAGTGTGGGAGGGAGGGAGAGAGACAGAGAGAAACATCGATGTGAGAGAGCCATTGCCTCCCACACGACCCCAGCCAGGGCCAGGGACGAACTGCAACTGAGGTACGTGCCCTTGACCGGAATCGAACCTACGACTCTTTGGTCGACGGGCCAATGCTCTATCCGCTGAGCCAAACCGGCCAGGGCTGTTGTTTACATTTTATTACTGACCATTAAATTCGGTCAGATGTAGGACAAGAAGCACTAGCAGAGTAATAAAGAATTCTCACAAGTTTCATATGTTGTTGACTTTACACATATTCTAACAAGACTCTTACAAATAAACTGGTGATAGATGAGACGATCTAAGAAGCTGGTGAAGTTTATTTCAGTTACACACATTGCTGTCATTGTTGAAGGGCTTCGTTTTCTGTTTCAGTCTGACACGCATTCACATACTCGTTTAAATTGTAAATAAACATGACAGGTGCTCAATATATTTTTTTTGAAAAATGAGTAAAAGAGATTTTACTAATAATCTATTATGTTGCAAGTACTATTCTAAGTATGATCAATTAAAAAAATAGAAAAGCGTTGCCCTCAAGGAGCTTATGTTTAGTAACAGATAGGGATATGTCCAGAAAAACTCATGTGCCTCTCTCAATGTACAAAGGAGGAAGTGTCATGAGTATGTGTCTACGTGTGTGTGTACTCAGTATGTTGCTCACACCCAGAGCATCATTTCTTTGCTATCAAATCTGGGTCATCACTTGGTTTAGCTGGTTTCTTGCTAACAACAAGCATCTGTGCAGGCTTGAGGTAAAAGATCTGCCTAGTCTTTAAGACCAAGTTATTGCCCAAATTTCTGAATTTTTTTCCAGCCAAGAAAATATTTGGACAGAGAAAAATATCCTTAGGGGTAGTTTCTGGGTCTCTGATGAATACCTCCATGCCTGTCAAAAGAACATTCATTAAATATAGGACCTAGTGCACCTGACTCCCAGGTGTGAAGAAAGAAAAGCAGTTGTGAGGCTAGAGATTCTAACATGACAGACGCACACTCAGCTTCCCTGTCATGCAGATGTAATGAACAGTTCTCACTGGCAACGTATTTTTCTGTCTGGAACAGGGTTGCTTTTGCCCATAAGGTTCAGTTTGCTCGGAGGCAGCAGTCAAGTGTCTGGAGCTGGAAACTACCTACTGACTTCCTGTGTCTGTGAGACACACACGACGAATTGCATCCTGTGTCTAAGGTCATGCAAAGCTGTTGTCAGCAGTGATTTCAAGGCATGTGGGCACATGTTTCAATAAGCTTGTCCACGCTTGAAAGCTTGCTGTATGTTCGGGCCACCCACGTTACCTCTACCACTTCAGTGCTGTTGGTGTTATCCATGAGGTCTACCGAGGTGCTGCAGGTACTAATCGTTGGTGACGATGCCTTGTGAATCTACCCTCTTCTTCCATATGGCTTAGCAGAGGTGACATCCTGAGATAGCTTACGAAGGGAAGGTGTTAACCTCTTTATCTCTACCAGAGTCCTCTCGAACCATCCCAAATAAGCTAAGTTGAAATAATGCTTTCTATGTAAATGCAAATTCAGAAAACAAAGCCAAAAAAATTCAGCTGATCTCCTAGTCCCTCGCCCCTACCAATTGGATTATGTTACCTAAATGATGACTGTGATGACATTCTAGAGTCACCACTGTTGTGACAGTGTGGGACTATGACAAAGAGCATAGAGTACGGAGTAAAAGCAGTGCCTATATCATGTGGTAACTTCAAATATATATATATTTTAAATCCTCACAAGAGGATATCTTTCCATTTTTATCTTCAGATAGAGTGAGAAGGGGAGAGAAAGAGAGAGAGAGAGAGACATCGATGTGAGAGAGACACATCGACTGGTTGCCTCCCACATGACCCCGACCAGGGCTGGGGACTGAATGGCAACCGAGGTACGTGCCCTTGACCGGAATTGAACCTGTGACTCTTTGGTCCGTGGGCAATGCTCTTACTACTGAACCATACAGGCCAGGGCTATCTTTAATACATTTTAAAATAAAATATGTGCCTGTATAACTGCTAATATATTATGTTTTGAACATTTCTATGATACAGAAATTCCACTGCCAGGTGTATCCTTGAAAGTTTTAAATGTGCACTAAGAGAATACACAATATGATCTATAGTAGAATAGTCCATATTAGTTAAACTTGAAAGAATCCAAATATCCATCAACGGGAGAGTGGATAAATAACTTTTGATGTATTTTCACAGTGGAGTATTCTTCCTCAGTAAAAATTAATGAGCTACAACTTCATGCAACACTATGAATGAATCTTTAAAATGTACTACTGAGTAAAAAACAAGTTATAAAGTCCAAACACAGTATGATACCACTTTTCAAATGCTCGAGAACAAACAAACTAAATAATATACTATTTCTAAATCGATACATAAGCCAAAAACCTATGAATAAGTAAGGAAATTATGAAAAATACAATTTAACTTGGGTGGGGGTGGGTCGGTGGAGGCAGGAGGCAGGGAGAGGTACATGAACATTCTGAACAAATTTTGGATGCAAGTCAATAGTGAGTCACAGGTATTTGTTTTATTATTATACTCTAGAACTTGCATATACATCACATTCTTTAGTAAATATCAAATGTGCATAATAAAACAAGAGTGAATATATTTAGAAGTGCCAACATCTTTTTCCTGGACCTTAATGTCATTCCTAAATTAAGGCAATGAGTGCTCCTATATTAGGCAATGGAGTCACTGATATTTCTCTAGTATGTGAATGAAATGCTCATATTCCTGTTTTAAAAAGAAGATTTTTTTTTTAATCAACATTGTAGAGCATAGACAATCCACGTGAGAGACCTTGAGGTTCTGACCCAACCCAGTAGCTTTGGGAACAAATTACATGGAGTGAGTCTGAGAGCTCTTTAAGAGGTAGAGCTAACAGGAATTGGTGACATGTAAAGAAGGTGACAGTTCTTTAAAATGAGCATCAGTTTTTGGATGAAACAACCAATACCATTTACCAAGGTAGAGAACACAGTAAACGAAGCACAATTACAGAGAATAGTGACAGAGAAGATAGTGTTCTATAGCTGAGAGTTTGAAGCATCTAAATAACATGAAAATGAGGTTGCCTGGCATCAGTTAGAAAGACTAGTGGACTCTGGAAATAAAGACACAGACATTACCAACACACACACCATTAACCAAGACCACAAAAGTAGATAAGATTATTCAAAAAAAGAACATTTCACATTTTTTAAAAAAATGAAGAAAGCTATTCTGGATTCCTAGAGGTCATCCTCCATGAAAGAAGCTAAAGAGAAACTCTCAGGGGTGCAAAAGAGAGCCAGGAAAGAATGGGAAAGCCAAGTGATCTCAAGCGCCCCAGATAAATCAAGTGACAGAGAGAGTGTAACTGAAACAGAGGCTTTGCAAAACTCAAACCTGTAAGTTGGATGTCTTAGCGCCTTTGTGGGTGCCCTGTGCACTATCTAATAGTTTTCAAATCGTGTGCCAAGAAGGCTAGAGCTACTAGGAATGATAGAAGTATATTACTCTTCCTTCCACAAATATGAAACAACTTTTATCTACCAGGCACTAAGTAAGGTTCTGTTCTTATAGTGCTTAAGGACTAGTTTATAGTTCCAAAAATTATTTATGAAATATTATCTCTCAGTAATGAAGGAACCAATTCATCATCATTACATATATGACATAAGAGGATTGGCACTGGGCCAGAGACTATTGATAACGAATGATAGTAACTCTATCTGCTACAGGGAACTTACAACATTTAACCCCAAAATCCCTCAGGAATGAATTATAAATCTAGTTTATGGAATAAAAATGACTTCCCAGGAGAAGTAACATTCAAGTTGAGACCAGTCTTTAAGTGCCATAATTTTCATAAGAAATTTAATTTGTAAAAAAAGAAGTGTTCTGCTATAAAATAATCAAAACCCACAACATTATATAGATATTCCAAATTATATAGATCATGTCGGCTACTTGAAAAACATCTAACTTTGATTACTAATGTAGTAGGATATATTTTAAAAGATGTGGAGGGAGATACTTGCTGCTCTTAGGAAGGGAAGAATTGGAACTAGAAAAAAACTATAATATTTTTCTTCACATGCTTCTATATTGTTTGACTTACTACAATTAAATGCCCTAATATCACTTATACTTTAAAAACAACCACTCAGTAGAAAAAATTAGAAATTCACATGGCTTCATTGGCCTGGTATTGCATGCTAAGAGTTTACAGACACTGTATTTCTTAGCACACATAGTGACAACCTGGGAACTAGGGCAGCCACGTCTAAGACTGGATTTAAGCAAAATTCCTGTTAGTTGCTTTGGACTGAGAAAGCCCGGATCGACGACATTTGCCGTCTTCCAATCCTCAGGAGAGCTGTCAAGTAGAACTTTGCAAATTGGCCTTTCATATAATTTTCCGTTCAGTTGTAGAAAACATATGACCCTTTGGCATTTTTAATGACTAATCCAAAGTTATGAAATAAAGTGGCAGTGAAGACTAACAGATGCAGCTGTGCTTTGATTCTGCACTTTCCACGTGAAATCCACTCTCACGGGCATTCCCCCATGTACTTCAATCTGTAAACATGGGTAGCTCCCGTCTATCATCCTGCTGTCACATCTCAACATAGGTTTATTGAAAAAAAATTTTTTTAAAAAGCAATTTGAAAGAAACTTGGCAAGGTTTTAAAAAAGTCTAATTAGGGTTCTTTTTCTTTCTAAAGGCCTTCTTTTTTACTGCAGTCAACACGCCTTACCTGAATGAGGCTAGGTACAGGTTTCTGATAAAATACGATGTACTCTTTGGGCTACCTTTTGCAAGTTGATCTTACAGTTTAAGTGCATTTATGTAAAACATCAGATGTGTAGATGCAAAGACGAGGAAAATAAAGTAATTAACCATAAAATGGGTAATAACTGAAAAACCTAGGAAAATATTGACCAAATAATTAACTTTGTCTTTGGCTACCCTGGTTAATTAAATACTTTGTGACACAGATCACTGTACAAAATGACATTGCTTTCACCTTAAACCAGGTTTCTCCGAGCAATGTTTATATCAGGGTGGTGAACTGGGAAACAGCAAGAATGATAATGCGTATTTTCCCAAATTCTCAGAAGTCTACAAGGAAGGGCTCTTATCTCAACTGCTCCTTAAATTCCTGGTAACTCTGCGGGGAAATAAATAATACCTTCAACTTGTAATTTTATTTCCAATGCTTTGATTTTAAAATATCCAGTAGAAAACGAAGAAAAAAAATGTATTTGCAATAATACTTCTACCAGTGGGGGGATGCCAGTGAATTAAATGAATAAATAAAATATGGGCAAATATTCTAATGTTCCAAGAAGAAAGAAAATTAACTATTCTAAGCAACTCAGGATGAAGGAAGCCATTCCTGAACTATTACTCATATATGTAAAGTCTCTTATTAGTTCAAAAAATACTTCCACCTATAGAGCCCTATTTTATGTCTCTTGATTTTCAGACTTAAATTACTGCATTTATATTAAAAAATGAAGCTAATAGTTCTGAACTAAGTAAAAGGTTATGTTTCCAGTGTATTTCAAGCAATAGATATTGGCCTCATGGCTCCTGAAATTGAGGACACATATTTATAGGATAACTGGCTGCAAGTGGGAATGAGGGGTGGCTGCAGCTTGGCATAGATGAACCAGACTACACTGTGTTGACCCAGATTCACCATGGTAGGCTCAGCCCCTGGGCTAACCTCAGCCACCTCAGTGACCTCCTATTGCTTAGTACAAACCTGTTATGATCTTGTCCTTTCCTGAGTTGTAGCTGCTTCTCCTTCGTGTCTAAATCATAACTCACATGTTCATTCCCACTCCCAGATCTCATTTCCCATCTCCTTAGACTTCAGACTCGCTTTGAAATTTAGTTTCCTTCCTTCTTTACCTGCAATGCTCCTGTGCCTCCAATCTCCAAGGCATCCTGCCGAAGTCCTACTTTTCTTCAATGGAGACTTGCCTCAAATGTCTTCTCTAGGAAGACTTTCCAGATCCTCCTTCTATACACACATGAGCATAGACACACACATAGACACACACATGATTGTAGACCTAAGGTAGACTCAGAGACACCCTCAGTTTTATATTACATTCTATATTCTATTATTATCATATAAAAATAATATATTAATTATATTTTAATATTATAAATCTAATAGTGTAATTATTTGCTTACATGTCTGTCTCTTCCCTGACTAGACCATGAGCTCCTGAAGGGCAGAGCTCTATCTTCTCTGAATCTCAGATATTTACCACAGTGCATGGTACATAGTAATGGTTTGCTAGATGATGGAAGGATGAGTGAATGAACTTATTCTCATCCGTCAAGACCCATATCAGTTTCCCTTGCCTAATGTAAGCCTTGCAGATTTATCTAAGATAGGAGTAAGTTCTGTCTTTTTTGAGTTTTCATAACATTTTATTTATTCCTTGCTCTTACTTAAGAAGTTAAGGAAGCACTAACTTTTTGATTTGCTGCCATATCCCGTAAAATGGTTACGACACTGCAAGCAGGTGGAAATAAGTGAGGCAGTCTCTCTTACGGTAGTTGACTGAGAAGCTGAAGTATGCTTTAGCGCTGAAATCAACAGCCACGTGGAACAATGGGGTGGCTCTAGTCACTGTGAATAAAATCTTCAAAGATCTCACTGTTCTCACAATGCTAATAATGGCTCTCCTTACTGGAAACTTTTTTCTTTTATCCTCACCCAAGGATATTTTTCCATTCATCCTCAGATAGAGTGGAGGGAGAGAGAGAGAGAGAGAGAGAGAGAGAGAGAGAGAGAGAGAGAGAAACATCGATCTGAGAGAGACACGTCGATTGGTTGCCTCCCGCAGGACCCCGACTGGAGCAGGAGACCAACCACAACTGAGGTATGTGCCCTTGATCAGAATTGAACCCCCAACTCTTTGGTCTGAGGGCTGACGTTTTATCCGCTCAGCCAAACTGGCCAGGGTAGTTATTGGAAACTTTTACATACCATCCTTGCGCTAATCTCTTCATACATATTCTCATTTAATTATCTTGACAATCCTGTAGACCAAGTATTATTACCCTCTTTCTACAGGAGAGAAAACTGAGACTTAGCAATGTTCATCAATTTACCCAACATTATGTAGCAATACTGTCTTATCACAGGATGTAATTCGATTCTGATTGAATATCTGGGTGGAAAAAGTCTTCTTTGACTTTCCCTCAGGGCCATATTATGTCTAGTAAGTGACTCATACATGTCTTTATAACTTAAGAACAGAATTTCATTACTTTAGTTCATCAGAAGGACAGATAAAAGTTAGAAAACGTAATTCTTAATTACCTGGAAAAGGGGACACATTAGACCACACAATAAACTATCCACAAGGCAAAATGACCTCAACCAACAACTTCACCCAAGACTTTTACTAAAGTTAACCAACAAAATCAGCCTTTGAGTTCTATTCCATTTTTTCTTTCATAGTCATTGTCTCTGAGCATACACATGAGTAATATACTTCATTAAGAAGATGTTACACCATAGATAAAACACATATCTCAAAGTAACTGGCTTCACTTCAAGAATTCAGCTACTTCTGCTGGGGAGACTTAGTTTGGCAAAGCTGAACTTGTTTTAATCTTCTCCATCCTCTGACTGCTAGTTCACATTAACTCTATTTGTGCTTGAGAAAACCAGTCTCTCCCTGCTTGGTCCTGTCTCAGCAAAAGAGGCCAACCCATCAGCAGCATAACTCTAAAAATATTAAACTGTATTATATAAATGCTTATGGATCAACTGTAAGGAAAATTAGATATCTCCATAGCTATGTGAATACAGGCAATATATGCTATATTAGTTTTCAGAGAATTTGCCTACATCAATGTGAAGATATGTGAGACGATTTATCATTTGAGTTATGAAAAGAATGCTTTCTAACATATTCTCCAGATCTCCTTTTCTGGAAGGAGCAGCCATTACAACAGCTGCAATAAAATTTTCACAAGCATATTACCAGCCATAGTGTCAGCTGTCAAAACAGTTACTTCCCCAAACTGACCCCCTCTAACCTAGCAGCTCTGAACCTTCTATTCTTAGCTCTTTAAGATGCATTTTGATCACCAGATCTAAACATGACCATCTTGTAAATATCACTGAGGCTACATGTGGTTTATATTTTGAACCAGAGATGAAGGGAGAAGACTATGTCCATAGTGAGCCCACCAAAATGCCTTAATCCTAAAGTCAGGTGAAGGAGAACATCTAGTGGATTTGGGAAAAAGAATTAAATCTTTGGGTGGAAGCATATGAAAAGCAGAAATGATTAATAAGAGGTCATGAGAACTAATTTCAAAAATCTCACTGTAAGTAACTTCAGAGATCCTTTTTGCATATCCTTGTAATATATAAGCAAATCTAAATATTCCTATATTTCCTCCTCTAATTTTCACCTACGTAATCTAATTTAGACTGAATGGGAATATTTCTCCTTTCTTTTTACCTCCTCTTTCTGCTCAGTTCTTATTATAAACAGAAACAACAATAAATATAGCGTTCTGTTTTTTGGAATGCTTTTAGCCTAAATTATTATTAGAACCCAGAGTTTTGCCTTAAGAGGAGGGTCCATCTAGACTGATCTAATTTATTTTTCAATATTTTGTGTGACAGTTCAGTATGGAAGTTTTATGTAGAGCACATTTCTTTTTTGTTACTGTTTTGGTTTGGTTTTATTGTGCTTGATTTTACATAATGCAATATTTTACAAAGAATTGTGACTGCTTCAAAAATACTTTTAGTGCGGCCTTGTTCTTATATTAAGGATACCAATAGAAATCTAATCTGTTTCCAGCCTTTTGGAAGTTCAGATTATACCTACTCAGATACTTTCTATGCTATTGATAAATTCAGTGATCTATGGGAGCAAAGAGATGTAATGGAGAGAGATAACATTCAAGAAGTTAAACAATAATTCTACATAACACAGGTCTTAGAGTTTACCAGGTTGAAAAGAATAGAAGGTAAACTAAGAAAAAGGAATAGCACGAAGTCACAAAGACATATGGTCTTTTTAAGGAGCAGTGAGGCCTGGCTGGTGTGGCTTAGTGGTTGAGTGTCGACCCATGCACCAAGAGGTCACCGGTTTGATTCCCAGTCAGGGCACATGCCCAGGTTGTGGGCCAAATCCTCAGTGGGGGCATGGAGGAGGCGACCAAGCAATGTCCTCTCTCATTGATGTTTCTCTCTCTCTCTCCCTCTCCCTTCCTCTCTCTAAAAATCAATAAAGAAAAAAAATTTTTTTTAAAAGAGAGAAGTGAGAAGTTCAGCATGGTTGGGGTTCAGATGTGAAAGCATTATGTTTTGGGGGATCAAACCAATGTGTAATGAATTTGTAAACACATAAAAAACTAAACAAACCCTGGCTGGTTTGGCTCAGGAGTTAGAGTGTCGGCCTGCAGACCAAAGAGTCACAGGTTCGATTACGGTCAAGGGCTCATACCTGAGTTTTGTTTCAGTCCCCGGCCCTGGTTGGAGTCTTGGGGGTGGCAACCAGTCGATGTGTCTCTCTCACATCGATGTCTCTCTCTCTCTCCCTCCCTCTCACTCTATCTGAACATAAATGGAAAAAAATTATCCTCGAGTGAGGATTAAAAAAAAAAAAACTAAAAAAAAGTAGAGATCAATAGGAACTCATCTCACACGAGAGGATTCAATTACCAAAAATGTGAGGTACAATGTATGTTTCAGAAGACACCTGAGCTCTCAAGAAGAAGTGTTCTGAAGTGTGGAGTCAGGACCAGCATCATTCACATCACTGGGAGCTTGTTAGAAATTCAAGTTTTTGGGGCCCATCCTAGGGGCTCTGGGGTGAAGCCCAGTAGCCTGTGTTTCGACCAGTCCTTCAGGTGATTCTGGTACACACTGTAATCATTGGTATAGAAGGAGGAATTATGCATTCCAGGTGCACGAAATAGCTTAGGCAAAGGTACTGAGGTTGGAGTGGGACCAGCAGACTCTCGAGAACAAGCACAGCAAATGTTTCATTCATGAATGATGTCACTTATGGGCTCACTAGGTAATCAACCACTTTAACAAATAAGGAATACTTACCCTAGATGATGTTCCCACACTAATAATTTGATTCGGTAGTACAATTCCAGAATTCAAGACATCTAAAATCTGGATACTGCATAAAGTAGAAGAAAAGGTGACCATGCCGGCAAGGTTAGATTGAGTATCTGACAGAGAAATGTTTTATTGCAATGCAAAATGGAAGAATCTTTGTAGGTTCTTCAATTGGATAGTAATATAACTAAAACAGGACTTGGGGAAGTTGGAGCTAAAAACATAGTAACAAAAGAGAACAGAGGCTGTTTAGATACTCTTTTAGGTGTTCTTCACTATAAAGGCCTATTTGTTTGTAGTGAGACCTACGTTATTTGGAAGGTGCCAGGAAGGGCCCCACCTTGTAAGCATGTATACTTTATTCTTAGCATAGCCTTAAAATTCTACCATTTGCTAAGTCATTGTTTTGGTTTCTCCTCTCATCAGTCCTCTGGGAGAATAAATACTATACCAGTTAAAATCTAGGAAAGGAGGACATTGACAACTGGCTGAAAGCAATATTCCAGGGGTGTTTCCTAGGAGCTTGTTTAGCAATAGCAAAAAAAAAAAAAAAAAAGACCCTAAAGGGGTAAGAAGCTCCTGACTAAGACAGACGTTTTCTCCCCAGTTTTGCACATTTAATAGGGCTCCTTTGGTCCAAAACAAAGTGGGTTCCATTTATAAACATAAAGAAATTAGGATCAGAGACAGTAACTTGTCTCAGTGTAAGCTGGAGAAGAACAGTATGATTATAAACATGTGAGTTTGGGATAAGGAGAGATAGCAAGTGAAATCACTTGCTGCAGCTGGGAATTCAGGACTGGAATTGGTAGAAGCTGATGTAGTTTGTAGACCATGTAATGTTTTCAATAAACTATTTAATGAACATCACTTACTTGGTGTGAAGTATAATTTAATGTCTCTAACTCTAATAACTTATGTTAGTACTATAACGCAACATGTATCTTCTCTCAGTGTGGTAAATTTGTCAAACAACAAAGCAGAACTGATTAGGCTGTAATGGCCATACCCTGAGTCCTTTAGGGCTGGTAGGTTTAGGACAGTGTGAGCTTTACCATTATATCTTAGACAGTCTCAGACTGAGTCATTAGAGTATAAAGCACAGGCCATACTGGACTATCAGACACTTCCAAGTGCAAATTAAAAACCTGAAGGAAAAATAACAACTCTTCCTTATGTGAGAGTTAGTTTTTATGCATCATTGCGTATTTTCTGCCCTTGGTAATTAGGAGGACTTTACTGTTGTTTTCCTAGAGGCTGGCACAGAAAAGAACCAGAGGAAGCCTTTCTTCCCTTCCATTTTCTCAAACATATTAGATCAGGTTCTCCACCTGCTTGCTCCTTCTAGCAGTTTTCTAAGGTCACACTATTTGATGCAGCAAAAATCTAAATTTATTGATCACCATCTTAGTATGTCCCACTTATTGTTCTAGGCCATTTCCTTGTGTTATATGATTTATTCCTGGCAATAACTGAACAGAGTTATTATCTCTATTTTTCCATTTGGAGGGAGAGAGAGAGAGAGAGAGAGAGAGAGAGAGAGAGAGAGAGAGAGAGATTTAGCAATCTGCCCTGGGGCGCTTGCTACTTAGTAGAAAAGGGATTTGAGGAAAATGTACAGGACAGGGTGTTTCCTAGGAGCTTGTTTAGAACCTGGGGAGACAAAGCAGCAGCAAATGTTCCAATGACCCTGAGATTTCACTAGCAGCCCCTTTTTCTCTTTTCTGCAAAGCCTTTTCCATTCAGCCTCAATAAGTCAAAGATGGGTACAAGGAACTAGAGCCAAACTAGGTCCCAGTTTGCCTTTGATGCCATCCACCATTTGGTTCAGAAACCCCTTCCCTAAACCCTTGGTTTCCTTACACTTTCTTCTTGTCTCCTGTATGCCCTGGTGCCCACTGGTGTCCTATGGCAGCCCACCGTCCTCAGGCACGACCCTGACTGAACTCAAACCTGCATCCATACTCCTCACTAGCAAAGTGTGCCCATGTTATCTTAATAGGTATGGAGCTTGCCTCAACTATGATAGAAAGAGAGCTATTAAGTTGTTAATGGCTAAGTAACCTAATATAGTAATGTATAAAAAGCTAATTCAGGGGATAACTTAGTAATTTTTCCTGCTCGGCTGGTGTGGCTCAGTGGATTGAGCGTCATCCTATAGACTGAGAGGTCCTGGTTCAATCCCCAGTCAGGGCACATGCCTGGGTTGTGGGCTTGATCCCTGGTGTGGGGCGTGCAGGAAGCAACCGATCCATGTTTCTCTCTCACATCAATGTTTCTACCTCTCTCTCCTTTCCTTTCTCTCTAAAAAATCAATGAAAACATATTTTAAAAAAACAAAACTTGGTAATTTTACCCAATCCTTGCATCTCTATTTGTGGTATCTGCTAACGTGAGAGTAAAGATAACTAAGATAGAGATGGCATAGCAATGCCATTTTTCAAATAATATTTCCTCTGACTACTATATTATAAAGCAAACATGTATTTTATTTTTATTTTACCTGTTCTTAAACTTTATTTTTATAAACCAGAATATATTCATAGAAGGTAATTGGTTCTTTATATTTTAGGGTTCCTTATCGAGAATCCACATACTAACATTAGGAGATTTGAGAATCCTTTGAAATTATTTTGTATATATATTTATGTTTAAATTTTTATAAGAATAGAGTCCATAAATGTTATCAATATTCTCAAAGAGGTCAGTGAATACCTGTGCCACCCACCAAAAAAATAGGGAAGCTATGAGCCTAGAGTAATGTTAAAGTGAACATAGTCTCTGGTAGTTACAAAACAGTCATGGGCTGTAAAGTACAGCATACGAATGTAGTCAATACTATTGTAATAACTATGTGTATGGGTCACTCGGGTACTGGAAATATCAGGGGAAATACTTTGCAAAGTATGTGACTGTCTAACCACTATGCTGTATACCTGAGACTAATACAAAATTGTATTGAGTGTAAATCGTAATTGAAAAAATATATATTTAAAAAAATTTTTTAAAGTAAACATCGTCTCCCAAGTTAAAAAGCTTCCTTTGGTTACAATATTAAACAGTGTTTCCTTCTTCTTTTAAAATATGTTTCCTATTCCATTCATGGGCTTCCCCAGGTATTTTCACTACCTTTATCTAGTTCTATAGATTTTTGCATGCATCTATCAGTTACAGTTAATATATTAAATTCTTCATTTTGCACATTTTTGCTGTTTTCTACATTTACAAAACATGCTTCCCTACTTCTACAAAGACTTTTAAATAATGTGTATGAAAGCTTGTGTGCCACGTATACAGATAGCCAAAATAAAGAGTAAAAGATATAAGCAAGCAGGTAGAGAAAAGAGGAAGAAAATCTCCCAGGAACAAGGGAGGAGATACACACCTATTAGTTCTGAGATTTTGGCTGTCAAGGCAAAACAGAAACATGAATGACTATATAGCTCTCCATATTTGATAATAAAAAGCAAACCTATTTCTCAGAAGAGAACATTTTTCTGGCACTAACTTCTGTGAAGAATATTTCCCAGGCCTCCTGCACATTGTTGACACTCCTCTCAAGAACTTTATTAACCTCTCTTCCCTTCTATCCTCACCCTTTCTTTCACACTAGTAACACTTGACTGGGTTGCAAATTATCAACAGTTTTTAGAACACGATTCTTTCCCACAGGTTCGTGGATACCACTAAGATCGTTCACTGACCGACATGTTACTGATCAAGGCTTCTTGGCCATCCCTCCATGATAGATGAAGAGATGTTTCATGTGGAAAAATGAGTTTGGGAGATGTTGTTAGTTCTAGCATAGTACTTCATGTGTCTTTCTGGCTTATCATTACTCATCCCTTTTTTACAATTATGAAGCAACAGTCATATCTACAGTGAGCTCTCTGAAGACTTCCTGAAAAGTATATCTTCCAGGATGTTGATTAAGAAGAGTTTATTAAAACATTTAGGGGTCAGTCAGTTGGGAGTTGACATTCTGCTATGAAACATGAGAAAAATAACTTGTATCTCAACCTAATAAAAGGCCATCCTGTCTTTACCCAAAAATAGGTGGCTGGAAATTTGCAAGCTCTGATGCTCTTTCATGTGCCTGTTTAGTTTACAGAAATCATCTCTTGGCCACCCACCGCAAGACACTGAATGTACTAGGCAAAATTTCTAATGTGGTACCCCTCCAACGATGCCCTGCTAAATCCCGTGCGAATATAGAGATGCCATGATTATGTTGCTATCTGGCACAGTAAATAAGACAAGGAGATTTTCCAGGTGGGCCTCATTTAATAACACTAACTATTTAAAGCAAAGAACTTTCTCTAACTGGTGGCAGAAGAAGTCGGAGAGATTTGAAGTAGGAAAAGGATTCCACATGCTACAGTTGGTCTGAAGACGGAGTGGGTCACGTGAGCAGGGATGCGGGCCATCTTAAGGAGCTGAAAGAGGCCCAGCTCAGAGCCAGCAAAGAAACAGGACCTCAGTCTACAATAACAAGACACTGAATTCTGCCAGTAACGGAAACGAACTTAGGAAAGCACCTTGAACACAAGATGAGAATGTTGTCAACTGATTCTTGATTTCAGCCTTGTAAGACCCTGAGCAAATATCTAGCTGTGTTATCCTAGACTTTAAACCTACAGAAAGGTGAGATACCAAATGGGTGTTGCTTGGAGCTCCCAAATTTGTGATAATGTCTTATACAGCAAGGAAATGAATACTTTGAACCATGTGTCTCCTTTCACTGAAGTCTAATCTCATGCCCATGAACTCTGTTTATAGTCCATTGATTCATTTAAAAGTGATAACTTGGACTGGAAAAAAGTGGGATTGGAAGAAACTGGGTTTTTATTTTATTTTATTTTATTTTATTTTTTATCCTCACCCAAGGACATTTTTTCATTTTTTGTTCAGATAGAGTGGGAGGGAGAGAGAGAGAGAGAGAGAAACATCGACGTGAAAGGGACACATCGAGTGGCTGCCACCTGCACGACCAACCGGGTCCGGGGACAAACTGCAATCGAAGTACATGCCCTTAGCAGGAACTGAACCTGGGTCTCTCTGGACTACAGGCCGACGCTCTAACCGCTGAGCCAAACCGGCCAGGGCGAAACTGGGTTTTTAAGGAAACCAGATATGTATTCTTTCGTATCAATTTTAAACAAATAGTTTTAAGAATTAAACCAGTTTCCTTACCTCTTTCCAAAGAGTATGTATGTGTTTCTTCACGTCCTACCAGAAGTGTATATATTTATGTTTGCTTATTTATCTACCTATTTTTACCAAAATAAATGCTCTATATTGGCAAAATTTTAGGTATAAGTTACAAAATGATAAAGGAATTCTTTCTGTAATAAGATGTTGTTTACGGTCAATACTTAAATTTAAACACCTGACACCTCTATGTTAGGGGGACCTCATTGGTATTCATTCATTCAATCAGCCAGTATTAATTGAGTACCTACTTTATTTCAGGGCCTGTGTTAGACACTGGGGAGACATGAGTTAGAAAAAAAACAAACAAACAATAGTCCCTGCCCTCAAGG
The DNA here is from genome assembly GCA_030848825.1 of Tadarida brasiliensis. Taxonomy (NCBI): domain Eukaryota; kingdom Metazoa; phylum Chordata; class Mammalia; order Chiroptera; family Molossidae; genus Tadarida; species Tadarida brasiliensis. Next base: position 53,949,727 of record CM061264.1, read on the forward strand.
AGGACTTCAAGGAGCTTGCAATCCATGAAGAAAGAGAAATAAATAAACTGGCTATTGAAATTTGGTGTGATAAGTGGAATGTTGGGATAAGAACAGGATGTTAAAGAAATACACAGGAAGAATGTAAAATCGAACCTTAGTTGGTCAGGAAAAGATTCACCAGGGAAGGAAAACCCAAGCTAAGTCCTGAAAGAGTATGAAATAAAGCAAAGGGCAGGGAGGCTAGGCGAGAGTTAGGGTCTGAGGTAGATCAGCAAAGTCCAAGATGCTATAGAAGGGCCTGGTACATTTAAGGAACTAAACAAAGAATAAAATAGTGGTATAAAGGGCTGACATTATTAAGGGATATATATGTGCTATTTACAAGTTTGGAATTTACTCTGGGACAAGTGAGAAACTCTTAAAACTTTTAATCCACAATGTACCAAGGTTATACTTATGCTTTAGAAGTATCTCTCTGGCTGCCCCATGGAGAGCTGGTGTGGAGGAGGGATCACTTTGGCTGCACAGTGAATAGATGTTGGTGGGGGATGCTGGGGCAACAAGAAAGCATTAGAGTAAGCTGTAAGATAAGGACAATATGGACTAATATAGCTGCAATGGGGAGAGACAAATGGACAGATTCGAGGACATTAAAGAGGCAGAATTGACACATATGTGGATTTAATGACAGGAAGGATTGGAACTCATCCAGGTTGATTCTGGGGTTGGTGGACAGGGCATGGGAGCCCTGGGGAAAGAGCAGGCTTTAGGAAGCAGTTTATGAGTGAGGTTAAGTTGAATGGGCTGTCCAGCCAACCACTGTGGGGAGGTCTGAATGGGAGAAAGACTTGGGTGTCATTCGAATGTAGATCTGAATTTAACCACATAATCCTCAAAGAGTAAGCTAGGCAAAGGGGTTCAGTTAAATTTCTGGGGAACATCAAAAGGAATAGTTAAGTGAAGAGGATCCTGAAAATGTAGATGTACCTGAGACTGCCTAACAGGTATCTCATGAAATAGCTAACCCACTGCTTTCATAATTTGATAGTATATAAACCCTTCCATTTTATGTAAAGCTCTTTTCTTGGCTTAAAATGGAAATTGGAAACCAATCCCCTTAAGTTATCACAGACATCTAGGATTACTATGGATAACCTCATCTGCATGTGATTTCAGCTACCTCTTACCATTATTGTAATACATATAAAATCTATTCTTAAGCCTCATAGTCTTTCCTGAAAATATAATTCATATATACAATAAATCACTGGATGCTGCCATTTGAATATCCTACAGAAGTCTCAAGTTCAGTATGTTTCAGCTGAGCCTTTCCCCCAACCTGTTCCCCCTCATGCACCCCAGCACCCTCCCCTCCCCGGCCAACTCTATGCCACAAGAGCTATTTGCAGAGATGTGAGCCTACCCTACAGGTGGAGCCAGGTTCTTATGCAACAGTGGGTTTAACCCAGTTTGTATGCCACACTTGGTTGGGCTGGAGTGGTCACTAGATTCAAGTTTTACTAATAAGTTTCTGTTTCGTAAATTTTGAATTGAGAGTAAGAGAAGCTAATCTTGGTCTCTTTTGATTGGTTGAAACTGAGAAAGTATAAACTCCAGAATTGTAGGATAGTCATGTGAATTGAGAAACAGACATTGGACTGAGGAGCGAGACATCGCCAAAATACAGAAGATGTGCAGAGAAAAACAAAGACTAATGGTGGCTACAAAGAGAGAGAGAGAGAGAGAGAAGGAGAAAGAGGAAGAAGAGGAGGAGGAAGGGGAGGAGGAAGAGGAGGAGAGGGAGAAAGAGAAACAGGTGGCTGTAATGCCAATTAATTTTCATTTCCTCATTTCAATTCCTTGTAAGGTCCTATTGCAACCCTCCTCTTGGGTTCTGAGATTCTTGTAACAAGTTCTATTTTGGCTTAGAAATGGACTTCTGTTATTTGCAACAAAAGGGGTCGTTGCTTGAATCATTTAGATAGTATAATTGTCATCTGTAATTTTTATTTATTTATTTATTATTTATTTATTTATTTATTTATTTATTTATTTATTATTTATTTACTGACATTATGATGTTCCCCATCCCTCTCTTTGCCCCCTCCACCCAACCCCCGCCCCACCCCAGGTCATCATCACACCGGTGTCCATGGGCTATGCATATGTGCGCATATATTCTTTGGTTAATCTCTTCCTTTCCCCCGACTCTCCTCCCCTTTGAGATCTGTCAGTCTGTTCCATGCATCCATGTCTCTGGACCTATTTTGTTTGTCAGCTGTAATTTTTGATCATTCAATTCATTCTCCCATGATTCTCCCAACAACACTTCAATCATTCTTTCTGGAGCCACTTGCCTTTATTCTAGTCCATAAGGTCCATTTGGGCCCACCCCAGGCCACAGTAATTAGGTCAAGGAGGGAAACTGATTCAGACTGGGCCAATATCTCCATCAGCAATATTTGCGAGAACTATTGAGAGGTTGTGAGAGGTTGAAGCATTTTCATTTTCCACACTGAGATTGCTTAGCTAGTAAGGAGGACAACCTGGAGCTATGCTGGTCATCTTGCCACCGTGAACAGAGAAACTTCCTGAGAATTAAATCAACACAGAAGGCAGAGCAAAAGACGGAAAACAAACAAACAAAAACAAACCCATACATTCTTCACACATTATTTGAACACCAAGATCTGTGTTTCTAAAGCCCTAGACTCTTTAATTATTTCACCAATAGATGTCCTTTTTTAAAGCCAATTTGAGGTGAGGGTTTTTTTTTTTTTTTTTTTAATATATATAACCAAAATGTTCAGATAAGCATGGATATTATTTCTCTGTATATCTTTGAGTTGGTGAAGTTTTTTTTTTTTTCATTTTTTGTTCAGATAGAGTGGGAGGGAGAGAGAGGAAGAGAGAGAGAGAGAGAAACATCGACACGAAAGGGACACATCGAGTTGCCGCCACCCGCACAACCAACCAGGGCCGGGGACAAACCGCAACCGAGATACATGCCCTCAGCGGGAACCGAACCCGGGTCTCTCTGGACCGCAGGCCGACGCTCTAACCGCTGAGCCAAACCGGCCAGGACTGAGTTGGTGAAGTTTTATTAAGTATACCTAGCACCAAGTGCCCAGCACTGTATGAAATCTAGTAGAGATGCTCAAGGAATATCTGCTAATGCTGAATGAAGCATGTCATTTTAGGACATGTCTTTTTACAGTCTTACTTCTTCATTAGAGTATTCTGCCACATCAGGGCCCCATCATCAGTGGATTTTAGTCAGAGCGATTAGATGAAAAGGGTTCTTATTTAAGTCCTTGCAATTTCTTGTCACCATAGCCAATCAATTATAACATGTGTCCTCCAAATGCCAAATCCTAAGCAGTGCTTCTTTCTCCACCTCACTGGCACCATGGTAATGAGAACTCCCCATCTGAATCAGTGTAATAGCCTCTTGATGGATCTCCACGTCTCCAGACTCTTCTCCAACCCATTTAACACGATGTAATGAGAAACATCTATCTAATCATGGTCTCTGGCTGTGATTGTTATACAAATTAGCAATGATATATATATATGAACTCACACTGTGCACGGCACCTTGATTAAAGTTAAAATCTCTACAACTATGACGCCAGCTCAATAATATTAACAGGTACTTCCATTTTTTTAGTACTAGCTATATACTTGGTGCTTTACTTTATCTAATTTAACCTTTCCATGAACAATTGGAGGCACTTTGAAAAGCAAAGAACCCACAGCTCAGAGAGCTTAAATAACTGGACTAAAGTCACATAGTTAACTAGTGGCTGAGATTATATTCAAACCCAGGGTGCCCGACTTCAAAGTCTTTGCTTGATTTTCTTCCCATTACCTATTGCATCTCTCTGCGAGGTAAGTCTTGTATTTCCAGAGCTGGAAAACAAACTAAGTATAACCCCTTTTTACTTGGAGGCATTGACAACAGTGAGGCACAAACGCTGATTGAAGTAAGTGTACCAACTGCAGATACTTCACTTACTGTTGTCCTTACAGGTTTTCAGTTTTGTGAAAAGTAACACATGAGAGATTTTGCTCTCAGAACTGTGGGATGTGGCCTTTACTACAAAATGCCTGCTCTCAAATTCAGACAGTGTCTCTGCTCACCAGGTATGTGTCTCTGCATACGAAATCCAGAGAAAGTTACTCTAATAGACTAAATTGGGATGTTTTCCAAGGACTCGAAGTCATGGGACAACAGATCTGAGGCTAATTTGACTTAATTTGGCATAGTTAAAATGTTTTCTTTCTTTCTTTCTTTCTTTCTCTTTCTTTCTTTCTTTCTTTCTTTCTTTCTTTCTTTCTTTCTTTCTTTCTTTCTTTCTTTCTTTTTTTCTTTCTTTCTTTCTTTCTTTCTTTCTATCTGAACAAAAAATGGAAAAATGTCCTCGGGTGAGGATAAAAAAAAAAAATCTCATTTCATGATGTAAGCATAAGGCATGTTTCTTATCGTGGAGAAGGGATTACTGGTGCAGACAAACTCAGTAGGATTCTTTATATTCTGACCTAAAAATGCTGTCTGGAGTCCACCTTTACTGATTCCTCAGAAGCTGGAGAGTGCTAAGGATTACTGAATTTTGATGGAGATGAATTCAGAAGTGGATACAAAGTTAGACATTACAAGTGTCCAGTGGACACTGGGAAGGGTCTGAGACCAAGGAGATTCTGAAGTAAGTTTCCAATATGTCATGATTTCCATTGAGATAGTAGCCAATATGGGATGAGAGAGAAATAAAAAGGAAACCTAGGATCATATTGATACCTGCTTTCCTTAGTCCCCTCACAGGAGAAGTTTCTGAGGTCTCTCATCTGCAGAATCAGACACCCTGTCTGATGGTACCGATCCATATACACTATCAACCAGGGCTGCAGGCGTAGGCTCTGGGTTCATGCTGTCTGTACTTGGGTCCCAGCTCCATGGATTACCTTAAAGAATTCATGCAAGTTAACACTTGCCTAGCAATTACTCTCATCCAGGCAGTGTTTGAGACTCTTTATACTCTTAACAACCCCTCAAATTGTAAATGTCCTGCAATAGGGGTAACAGAGTTAATGGGAACCAGCAGTCACCCCAGGCAGTTTGGTTCTGGAGTCCAAGCTCTGTCCCACTACACTGGCCATGCTAACCTGTGGCAAACAGTCATTCTTCCTTCTGGCTGAGGTGAGGCTTAACTGAGGTGATGCACACAAATAACCTCCTACAATAACAGGCATGTATCCACAGTCAGTGTGTGGGGTCTGCGATTATAGTCTGTTGAGGTCAAGCTGGTATGTCTGGTAGACCCAGGGTGTCATGGAGCTTTCCCAAACAGGACATCCAGCTGGCACCGTCTGCACACGTGGACGTCTGCTTTACTCTCCCCGTTTGGTGTTTCTGTTTCCAATGGGACTGTGACCCAGACCTGACCTCCAGCCCATTAGGTGTGCATGGTCACAGGTCTCTCGTTCCAGGTTTAGCTGCACTTTACTTTCACTTGTTGATTTGCCCCTGCATGTCCTTGAGCAGGTTTTCATTATTCCGGGTATAACTGCATAGGAAGGCTTTTGGTGCCCTGAAGTAGCATGGTAAACCAGAAAAGGGATAAAGTCAAGGGTCCCAGACCTGAGTTTGAATCTTAGCCTCAGCAGCGTGTTCAAAGGAAAGCCTGCTTTGTGACTTAGTTTTCTCAGTGGTAAAAACGGGGAGTCATTGTTAGGATTAAGCATGATCTCAGATGTGGATAGTGGATATATCTAGTACTGTGTTTAAGCTAAATAGGGGATCAACAAATCACTCAAGTTAATCTTTGCATCGGACAATACACTTGGGTTGTCACACTGCTGTAGACGGATCGCTGAGCTTCAGGTAGCATTGTTGGGACTCATCAAAGCTGGTGGGGTCATGCATTGCTTACATCACTTCTCAGTACTTGCAACTAAAATAAGCAGCATAATAATGTTTAGAGACTGTGACACTCCATATGTTTGTTTATTTATCTATGTATATGTGTTCTAAATGTTTGTACATACAATGCTATGATTTGTTTGGTTTTAACAAGATGCCTGATTGTTTGTGCTTGGTAACCCTAAGAAACAAATTGCTCAAAAGAAGTCCAAGTAATCAAAACATAAAATAAATGCCACAGAACACAATCATGGTTTCCTCAGGGCTGTGACTGTAGTGAGTGTAATGGGATGGTAGGGTTTTCCTGCAATGCCTGAGAAGGAGCCTACGGTCTCACTTCGCTGCTCTCAGTAACTGCTGTCATACAAAACAACACTCCCTGCAAAATCCAGCATGAACCTTTTTGCTTTACATGTTGTCATTAATCTGAAAACAGCTACTTACTAATGTACAATCATTCTTTGTGATATTTAAAGAAAGTGGAGAGACAATCTAATCACTGAGACTGGAGCTTGGCACAATTCCATGTGCAATTGGTTTAGTGAGCGTGTTTGATTAATCTTTATATACTTCATTCTTTGTACAAGGTATTTTTTAATTATACAGAAACAGATAAGCATGTTTTATTGAAGCAGGCCTTGCGTGAACTGAGAAGGATAAATGATGAATGGCATTTAATCTGAATTGCAAATAATTCCTCAAGTTGGTCTACATTCTTGGTTTAACTACAAGTATGAGTTCTTGGTTTAAGTGTCTAAAAATTATAGTAAATATTCTGACCTCAGTGGTAAAAACGGGGAGTCAAATTAGGATCTATTGAATGGAATTGGTGAAATCATTGTTATAGTTACTGCATTTTCAGGATGATATTACAACTATAGGTATATTATAAAAGCTAAGTTTTCTGTCCATTTCTTACCAATCTGAAACATGTGTATCAGGTTCAAATTTCTAGTTTTGAGTGAAATTACAAGGAAGGATCCTTGTATTTTTGTCATAAATAAAAAAATTTCCTGCAGAAAATTTGTCCTCAGTCTCTGCATCCAAACAGGGAGACAGGGAGACCAGAGAAAGACAGTGAGGCCCTTTGTGGGGTATCCATTCAAATATATTAATACTAATATATTTTAGTGCTAGGAAATATCTCCTATGGGTGTACTACAACTCTCTGGCATTCTTTGCTGCCACTCAGCTTTGCCTTTAATTGGGCCAAGTGTGAGTTAAAGGAAGGAGCAGAGCTTAGATGGGAGTTGGGCTGCTCCTGACAGTCCTGATCTTGCTGTGGATCGTTCTCTTCCTAAATGTTTCTAGAGTCTAAATAGATATCATAAAGAAATAGAAATAATGAATCAGAGCATGCCCCTCAAAGGCTCTGCTAGCATTAGAATTCTTTACTAGAGTTAAGTATTGGAGTAGGTTCCAATGTAGTTTGTACCTTATCCACAGAGCTCCTCCATTGTCTCTTCATGTGTGGGGTAGAGCCATCGAGAGCAAAGTTTTTAGTGATGGGGAAGTAGACACACACACACACACACACACACACACACACACACACACGTATGCATGCCTACAGATAAAGATAAAAAATATTTGCTTCTTACAAAACACTTGGAACCGTTGAAGTCCCTAGGGTTAATATCTCTTTCCTTAAGTTTGGTATTTCATAATTTTCTATGTACAAAATACAGTTTCACATTCTCCCTGTGCCCTAAATTGCTTTCTGATGTGGAATGACATGAATAGACAAGCCACGTTCAGTCAACCCCACATCTCTAATTTATCCAAACGGGTTGAGCACATCCTCTCACAGGGTCCCTCAACACCAGTGCATTCTCGAGAGGCTGAGTGGGGAGGGAAGAATATTTCAGACAAGAGGAATGGCAGTTTTAACAGTGGAGTCAAGACAGAGCTCATGCACAGCTGAAACCACAGATGCAGTTCTCTTCCCCAGTCCCCAAGGCTCCGGATCAGCCCTCAGCCTTGTATAGGGCTTCCAAACCCCTACCCACAGTTTAATAATTTTCTGAAAAAAAGTGACTGGTTGACATGAGTGCAGGAAACATAAAAAATAATAATAATAATAAATAAATTAAAAATGGAGTCAAGAAAGTAAAGCAGCTCAGAAAAGCACAGTTCAAGGTAAACAGGGACGCCTAAGTTAGTTAGACAAATGGTAAAGGTCATGATGGATTTTGTAAGCCTTGCAAAAGAGACTGGAAGCCAATGACATGCATCATTAACTGAAAAAAGAAAAAAAAAAGTCAGGCACATTTGTGCTGAGATTTAGTTTACTAAAGAGTTGTGTAGTCATTGATGCATTCCAATCTTGGCTGGTTGTATTTTGGTCAGGTAGTCATTTGTTGAGAGAGAGGCTGGTGACACAGTGAAGATCTGGATACTCCAGAGTGGTGCTGTTCACACACTTTGTACACTGTCAGCAGCCAGTAGACACATGGCTGTTGAGGACTTGAAAAAAAGACTCCTGCAAAGGATGGTCATTGCTCTAAGGGAAGTGGACGGTGAAGGAAAAACAGAGATAGGAGTGTTGGGGATTAAATGCTAGGACAGAACTCCCAAATTCATTGTACAAATCCAGAGTGATATTAAGAAGTCCACTGACCACAGGACACACCAAATCTACAGAGTAAATGTATCAAAGTTCAGAGGCATATTCCAGCATAATCTGGCAAGAGTTAAGGCAGGCTTGTAGAAGAGTCCGAAAAATTGTTTTGGAACTGATTCATTAAAGCAGAGTTCTTTTATCTTCATTGGCCTTAAAGGACAAAGAGACTGAAGTAAATGCCCTATTGCCTATGGAGGAATTAACTAACCAAGAGGAAAACAAACCAGAAGACACCTTGAGTGTCTTTCTTCTTGTGTATCCAGAAATGATGGCTGTCCACTGTTAAATATTCCCTACCCCTAAAGGAGCTCCATTTATAAATAAATATTAGTCCATAACTATAAAGGGTTCCTTTAAACAATGTTTAATATACGTATGTATAAATATATATATTTAATTACAGCTTACATTTAATATTATTTTGTATTAGTTTCAGGCATACAGCATAGTGGTTAGACACTCACAGACTTTACAAAGTATTCCTCTGATATTCCCAGTATCCACCTGATACCTACATAGTCATTATAATATTATTGACTATATTTTCCATGCTGTACTTTACATCCCTGTGTCTATTTTGTAACTACCAATCTGTACCTCTCAATCCCTTCACCTTTTTCACCCAGTCTCCAAACCACCCTTCCCTCTGGCATCCATCAGTCTGTTCTCTGTATCTGTGAGCCTGTTTCTGTTTTGTTTATTTGTTTATATTGTTTTTTAGATTCCACATATAAGTGAAATCATGGTCTATTTGTCTTTTACTGACTGGCTTTATTTATTTATTTATTTTTAGAGAGAGAGGAAGGGAGAGGGAGCGAGAGAGAGAACATCAATTGGCTGCCTCCTGCATGCCCCCCACTGGGGGTTTGGCCCACAACCTGGGCATGTGCCCTGACCGGGAATTGAACCGGCGACCTCTTGGTCCATGGGTTGATGCTCAACCAGCGAGCCACACGGGCTGGGCCTGACTGGCTTATTTCACTTAGCATAATACCCTCTAGATCCATCCATGCTGTGGTAAATGGTAATACTTCATTCTTTTTAAGGCCAAGTGATATTCCATTGTGTAAATGTACAACATGTTTTTAATCCACTTATCTCCTGATGGACACTTGGGTTGCTTCCATAGCTTGGCTATTATAAATAATGCTGCAATGAACATAGGAGTGAATATATTCTTTTAAATTTGTGTTCTGGGTTTCTTCAGGTATATATCCACAAGTGGAATCGCTGGGTCATAAGGCAGATCCCTTTTAATTCTTTGAGGAACCTCCACATTGTTTTCCACAGTGGCTGCACCCATCTGCATTCCCACCACCAGTGCTAGAGGATTCTCTTTTCTCCACATCCTCCCCAACACTTGTTGTTTGTGGATTTATTGATAAAAGCCATTCTGACAGGTGTGAGGGTATCTCATTGTGGTTTTAATTTGCGTTTCTATGAGGTGTTCCTTTTAAATAGATACTGGTGTCTGCCTGTAGACCTAGCCTCAAATATTTCAGGCAACTGATCAGGACGAATTGAGGTGGGTCTGTAGAACTAAATCCCTCATCTCTTTGATTCATAAATTCCTCATAAGCAAACTGAGAGAGTGGGTTTGTTCATCTCTCGGGAGGAAAGGAACACGCTCTCTCAGCAATCCAGTACTTTCAGACAAAATCAGATGAAAACACATTAGAAAGCCAAATATGCAAGAGATATATTTTAGAGTGGGATTCTCTTTCACAGGGAGCTAAAACTGATATACATTTCTTAACTCTGTCACCTTTAGACATAATACCTAATGATAAATTCCAGTATTTCATGCTGTTTTTAAATGTATTCTTTTCCTTTGTAAATGAAGACGTTAATAATCAATATAATTTCAACGGGTCCATAAAACTAAATGTCATCTATTGCGTGCTTAATTATTTTCCCCTTTGTCTTACTTATATTGTTTTTTATCCTGACTTTTAATCATTAGTTTATATATTTTTATGTTTTTATTTTTCACTCATTTTTCAATAATAAGAGAAAGTGGTAAAAAATATTCAAATAATTTTACAACACCACTGCTCAAGATAAATTTAGAGATACTGCATAACTTGTAAGAAGAGATAAGAAACAGACATTTGTCAGTTGATTATGAATCCCCAAATTTGACCTAGGAAAGGTCATGTTCCGCTGTCAGTACATAGTTTACAAAACCCTAGAGGTGTTAAAAACAAGTATCAGAGTCAAGAGCAACCTCTTCTGTCCCCTGCACCTCGATACACTTTGACTTTTATTTTAGCTTTCTAAGATGTGTGTATATGACGGGAGACCTGCCAGTGCACCTTCAGCAGGGGAATGTATGGGTTAGAAGAGGTGGCGATTGATTGGGCAGCACTGGTAAAGGAAAAGGAAAGAATAACAAGGTTTACTGAGCACGTGGCTACTTAAAGATGCACTGAATTATCCCCCTTACTCCTCACAGCAGCCCCTTCACTCATCACACAAGTATTTCTTATGCACCTTCAATGTGCCAGGCACTGTGCTTGGTGGAGACAAGGCTGGACAAGGCCAAGCCAGTCTCCGCCCTTGTGAAACTCATGTCTAGTACAGATAACAAACAAAGAAGTAAACAGACAAACAAAAACAAATTATAAATTAGGATAGGCATCATGGAGGAAACGCATGAGTTGAGGTAGAAATAATAAGAGGATACTACTTCCTATAGGATGATCGAGAAAGACTATTTTTGAGAAAGTATTTAACCAAAGGAAGACAACCAAAGGAAAAAAACACAGCTGTCCATGTAGGAAATAGAAAAAGTGGAGTGGCATGTGCAAAGGCCCTGGGATGAGAAAGATCGCCATGTCTAGTGAGTAGGGAGTGGGTTTGTGGCCTGGAGTAGAAGTGGAAAAATCATTAGGAAGTTGTTGGTGGTAGTGTAGCTGAGAGACGAGATTCGCCTGAATTAGAAGAGGAATATTAGAGATGAAAGATGTGAACAGTATCACTTAACGTATTTTGGAAGTAGAGATATATTTTCTGGTAGTACTTGCTCCATTTACTTAATATTACCCACATAGCAGGTGAGAAATAGCCTTAAAAAAAATTAGGAAATAAACCAAAACTTCTACTACAGTAAGTAACTTCAGGATGGGGTTATGAACTCTGCTTTCCTTAATCCCTGTCCACTGCATCACACTGCCTGGCTTTATTAATTCAAAGTCAATGCGGTTTATAGAGTTCTAAAAGTGAAATCTTTGCCAGTCTAATGATTTTGGATTATAATATGCTTTCTTACCCAGGACAGTTTATAGATTTTCAGTTCATAAATTCCTAATTTCATTTCCTCTGAAAGAGGCACCCAATTCTACAAGCACTCTAGATACGTTTCTTCTGCACAAAACGTCAAAAAGCTCTTGCATTTCTTCCAGGAATGTGCTGCATTATCGCCAGCAATGAAAACGTTTGCCTTGACTAATGCAGCAGTCTGTAGCAATTCTGAACCCTACGCTGTACTTACCATAAATCTCAACTGGGTTGTTCGGGGCACCAACCTGTTTTGTCAGCTTCGTTAAAAATATACCTGTATCTGCCCGTATTTAAAGTGGCCTCGGTTGCTAAGAATCTCCCACCTCACCAAGTGCATCAACACATGCAAAAGCCTTACCATAAGCAGGCTTGGAGTCAAAAGCTGAGCTGGGAATCACCTTGCCCTTGGTAAACTCAGAACTCCTGCAGTTATTTCCTTCCTTTTCATTCTGTCTCTCCTGGTGCGATTCTGCTCACTGGTGCTTCCTTCCTCCTTTTCCTCTGCTCACGGCAGGGCTGCACTTCCTCGTGCTCTGTGGCTGGCGTGCACACCACTTGTCCTCAAAGTATTTAGGAACTGCTATACAGTTCCCCCACCTCACTACTGTACAACCCCACCTTGGGGGCTCTCTGAGCCTTCTTTCCCTCCGCTGCAAAAGAGAGGCGATAGCAGAGTTTGATGTAATCATTTCGTGTGTCAGGTGCCCAGCAGAATGCCAAACTATAGATGTTGTTCAATGAAAACAGCGAGTTTTGTGATGGATAATGACAAATGCACTGTAAGTACAGAAAGATATACCCATGAGGTAGAACTGAATCTGCAGAGACTGCAGAAGTGGAAAAACTGTTGTCTTTGGTCCCCTCTCACTTCCCCTTTCTTCTCTCCATGCACGCTTCTTCCTCTTCCCTGGCGGGCACAGCTGGCTCTCCCTCTGCTGGCCCTGACGCTGTCTCTGTCTCTTCCCACTTCTCTGTTACGATCCGCTCCCAGGAAAGTATGTCTCGCTCATTAAAATAGCTGCATTTTAACAAAAATTAAGTGAAAGGACTAAAGCTCCAGCATATCAATGCATGTTTAAATACTGTAAACATACATTGTACATTTTTGAAAATGTCACCTCTCTTTCACCTTTGCACCATAGAGATTCACATTGTTCTCTCATTCCTATTCCCAAGTAACACACAATCCAGAGGATTTCATTCGCTGAGTAAGTATATATGAAGAAAGAGAGAGAGAAGAAATGAGGGAGAGAAGCAAGGAGGAAAAGAAGGAAGAAAGGAAGGGAAAGAAAAATCCCTACTAAGAAAAACAATTCTAAAATCCTTCTCTGAATGATCTGATATTGTTCTATCAGCAAAGATTGGAAGGACTTGGAGTTACTCTGCCCTTGTTCTCTTTCTCCAGTGGATACAGGGTGGGGCAAAAGTAGGGTTACAGTTGTGAGTTCGCAAAACATAGTTTATTGTTGTATTATTATTTATTAATTATTGCATTATTTTTCCATCTGAACAACTGTAAGCCTACTTTTGCCCATCCTGTATATAAGAGATATAAAAACTTTTTATAACACTTCCTACAACTTCACTAGAAATTGGTCATTTATTCCCAAAGCTATCTCCATCATGGGGAAGGGTTAGTTTTTATATAGTCTCAGAGTCTGGAATGTAAAATGTAAAATTATTAAGAACATGGTGAGTATTGTCAAATGGGTCATATCAGTGAAGTCCCTCTAAATCCTATGATTATTGGTATATAGAAACATACCCTAAGTAATTATAGGCATTTATAATTAGACTTTATGGGGAAGCAGTTTCTAGAAAATGATTTCTTTAGCTGTGTACCAGAAAAGTAATAGCTGGGTGCTGGCACAATCTCCCACTGTGGCTGTGAAAACACAGCGCGTGTTGATACAAAAATAACTTTAGAAATATGTTGAAACATTTATTATTTTTCCAAAAACAATTGCATCACTTCCTAGAAACATAAGTACATGGCTTTTCAACCATTGATGTTCTTTTTATAAAGTGTGGGAGGAGTTCATAAGTACAGTGATGAAGTGAAAAAGTAGTCAATGCAATTTTACTGGCACAACCTAGAAATCAGGATCAGATAAACAATTTATGCATTAGAAGCAAACACTGGCCCTGGCCAGTGTGGCTCAGTAGGTTGAGTATCAACCCATGCACCAACAGGTTGCTGGTTCAATTCCCAGTCAGGGCACATGCTTGAGTTTTGGGCTAGATCCCCAGTAGGAGGCGTGCAGGAGGAAGCCGATCAATGTTTCTCTCTCATTGATGTTTCTATCTCTCTCTCCTTCTCCATTCCTTTCTCTCTAAAATCAATAAAAAACATATTTAAAAAAAGAAAAAAAGCAAACACTGAACAATGTTCTGTGCCACCAAAGCACAGACAGGAATTGGTGTTAACAGGTGGACTGGACATCAAAGGGGCTCTGAGAAGCAGTTGACCAGAAACCCAGGATGAGACTTTTTTTTTTTAATTTTTTTATTAATTTATTTTTGTTACAGATGTTTCTCCTTTTTTCCCCATTGACACCCTCCTCCCCGACCCTCCACCCCTTCCCCAGCTTTGTTGTCCATGTCCATCAGTTATGCATACATGCGTATAAGTTCTGTGGTTTATCTCTCCCCCCCACCCCCTCTTCTGAGGGTTGTCAGTCTGTACCCTACTTTCACATCTCTGGGTCTACCCTGTTCCCCAGACTGTTATGTTTATTATATTCCACAAATGAGTGAGATCATGTGATATTTGTCTTTCTCTGCTTGGCTTGTTTCGATAGGATAATACTCTCGAGGTCCCTCCATGTCGTCTCAAAGGATAAGAGATCTTTCTTTCTTACAGCTGCATAGTACTCCATTGTGTATATGTACCACAGCTTTTTTATCCATTCATCCACTGATGGGCACTTGGGCTGTTTCCAGATCTTAGCTATTGTAAATAGTGCTACTATGAACATGGGAGTACATGTATTCTTTCTGACTGGTGTTTCAGGTTTCTTAGGGTATATTCCTAGAAGTGGGATCACTGGGTCAAATGGCAATTCAATTTTTAATTTTTTGAGGTAACACTATAGTGTTTTCCACAGTGGCTGCACTAGTCTGCATTCCCACCAGCAGTGTACTAGAGTCCCCTTTTCTCCACACCCTCGCCAACACTTGTTGTTTGACGATTTGTTGATGGCGGCCATTCTCACATGTGTAAGGTGATACCTCATTGTTGTTTTAATTTACATCTCTCTGATGATTAGTGATGTTGAGCATTTCTTCATATGTCTCTTGGCCATTTGTATGTCCTATTTGGAGAGGTGTCTATTTAGTTCCTCTGCCCATTTTTTAATTGGGTTCTTTGTCTTCCTTTTGTTGAGTTGTATGAGCACTCTATATATTTTGGAGATTAACCCCTTATCTGATATATCATTGGCAATTATGCTCTCCCATACAGTGGGTTCCCTTTCCACTTTGATGGTTGTTTCTTTTGCTGTGCAAAAGCTTTTGAGTTTGATGTAGTCCCATGTGTTCATTTTTTCCTTTGTTTCTGTTGCCTTAGGTGATGTATCAGTGAAGATTCTGCTGCATATGATGTCCGAAATTTTGTTGCCTACATTTTCTTCTAGGATTTTTATGGATTCATGAGTCACATTTAAGCCTTTTACCCATTTTGAGTTTATTCTTGTGTATGGTGTAAGTTGATGGTCTAGTTTCATTTTTTTGCATGTAGGTGTCCAATTTTCCCAAAACCATTTATTAAAGAGGCTGTCTTTGCTCCATTGTATGCTCTTGCCACCTTTGTCAAATATTAATTGAGCATAATGTCTTGGGTCAGTTTCTGGATTCTCTGTTCTGTTCCACTGGTCTATATGCCTGTTCTTGTGCCAGTACAAGGCTGTTTTGATTATAGTAGCTTTGTAGTATAATCTGATATCCGATATTGTGATCCCACCTACTTTGTCCTTCTTTTTCAAGATTGCTGTAGCTATTCGGGGTCTTTTTTGGTTCCATATGAACTTTTGGAGTATTTGTTCTAGTTCTGTGAAATATGTCACTGGTATTTTGATGGGGATTGCATTGAATCTATAGATTGCTTTGGGTAATATGGACATTTTAATGATGTTAATTTTTTCAATCCATGAACAAGGTATGTGCTTCCAGTTTTTTATATCTTCCTCTATTTCTTTTTTCAATGTCCTGTAGTTTTCTGCAGATAGATCCTTTACTTCTTTGGTTAAGTTTATTCCTAGGTATCTTAATTTTTTTTGCTGCGATGGTAAATGGGATTGTTTTTTTAGTTTTTCTTTCTGTGAGTTCATCATTGGTGTATAAGAATGCCGTCGATTTCTTGATGTTAATTTTGTATCCTGCTACTTTGCCAAATTCATTTATTAGGTCTAGTAGAATTTTGATGGAGTCTTTAGGGTTTTCTATGTATAATATCATGTCATCTGCGAATAATGACAGTTTCACTTCTTCCTTTCCAATCTGGATTCCTTTTATTTTTTCTTCACGTCTGATTGCTGTGGCTAAGACTTCCAGTACTATGTTAAATAAGAGTGGTGAAAGTGGGCATCCCTGTCTTGTTCCTGTTCTTAAGGGAAATGTTTTTAGTTTTTTCCCATTGAGTATGATGTTGGCTGTAGGTCTTTCATATATGGCCTTTATAATGTTGAGATATGATCCCTCTATTCCCAAATTGCTGAGCGTTTTTATCAGAAATGGGTGCTGAATTTTGTCGAATGCTTTTTCAGCATCTATTGATATGATCATATGGTTTTTATCTTTCATTTTGTTTATGTGGTGTATCACATTTATTGATTTGCGAATATTGTACCAGCCTTGCATCCCTGGGATGAATGCCACTTGGTCATGGTGAATAATTTTTTTTATGTATTGCTGGATCCGATTTGCTAGTATTTTGTTTAGGATTTTGGCATCTATGTTCATCAGGGATATTGGCCTGTAGTTTTCTTTCTTTGTAGTGTCTTTTTCTGGTTTTGGAATTAGAATTATGCTGGCCTCATAAAATGAGTTTGGAAGTCTTCCTTCTTCTTGAATTTTTAGAAATAGTTTGAGGAGAATGGGTGTTAGTTCTTCTTTGAATGTTTGGTAAAACTCCCCCGTGAAGCCGTCCGGGCCTGGACTTTTGTTTGCTCGGAGAGTCTTGATTACATCTTCAAGTTCCTTTGTTGTTATTGGTCTGTTCAAGTTTTCTATCTCTTCCCGGTCCAGTTTTGGGAGACTATATGTTTCTAGAAATGTGTCCATTTCGCTTAGATTGTCAAATTTGTTGCCATATAAATGTTCATAGTATTTGTTAACGATCCTTTGTATTTCTGTGGTGTCAGTTGTTACTTCTCCTCTTTCCTTTCTGATTTTGTGTATTTGGGTTCTCTCTCTTTGTTTCTTGGTGAGTCTAGCTAAGGGTCCATCAATCTTGTTTATCTTTTCAAAAAACCAGCTCTTTGTTTCATTGATCCTTTGAATTGTTTTTCTGGTCTCTATGTCATTTATTTCTGCTCTGATCTTTACTATTTCCTTCCTTCTACTTGCTCTAGGGTTTTCCTTTTGTTTGCTTTCTAGTTCTTCAAGTTATGAGGTTAGAAAGTCTATTAGAAATTATTCTTGTTTCTTGAGGTAGGCCTGTAGTGCTATGAACTTCCCTCTCAGAACTGCTTTCGCTGCATCCCATAGATTTTGTGTTGTTGTGTGTTCATTTTCATTGGTTTCCAGAAAGTTTTTAATTTCTTCCTTGATCTCCTCGGTAACCCATTCATTGTTTAATAACATGCTATTTAGCTCCCATGTATTCAAATGTCTTTGCATGTTCTTTTTGCAATTGATTTCTAGTTTCATGCCATTGTGATCTGAGAAGATGCTTGATATGATTTCAATCTTCTTGAACTTGTAGAGACTTCGTTTGTGTCCTAACATGTGGTCTATCTTTGAGAATGTCCCATGTGCACTTGAGAAGAATGTGAATTCTGTAGTTTTGGGGTGTAATTCTCTGTAGATATCTATTAAATCCATTTGGTCTAGTGCTTCATTTAGAGTCTCTGTTCCCTTGTTAATTTTTTGTCTAGAGGATCTATCCAGTGATGTCAGTGGGGTGTTGAAGTCCCCTGCTATGATTGTATTGCTGTCGATTTCTCCTTTGAAGTCCTCCAGAAGATTTTTAATGTATTTTGGTTCTCCTATATTGGGTGCATATATGTTTACCAAGGTTATATCTTCCTGTTGGATAGATCCTTTCAATATTATGTAGTGGCCTTCTTTGTCTCTAGTAATGGCCTTCATTTTGAAATCTATTTTATCAGATATGAGTATTGCTACTCCAGCTTTTTTTTCCTTTCTGTTTGCTTGGAAGATTTTTTTCCATCCCTTCACTTTCAGCCTATGTGAGTCTTTTGTTGTGAGGTGGGTCTCTTGTAAACAACATATATATGGGTCATGCTTTCTTATCCAATCTGCTATTCTGTGTCTTTTGATCGGGGCGTTCAGTCCATTTACATTTAAGGTGATTACTGATATGTACTTATTTATTGCCATTTTTGTTTAGTGTGTTTCTATTTTCCTTTCTATTTCTTCTACTAATTACAGCAGTCCTTTTAACATTTCTTGCAGTGCTGGTTTGGTGCTAATGTATTCCCTTAGCCTTTTTTTTTGTCTGGGAAGCTCTTTATTTGACCTTCTATTTTGAATGATAGCCTTGCTGGATAGCGTAGTCTTGGATTCAGATCCTTGTTTTTCATGACCTTGATTACTTCATGCCTTTCCCTTCTGGCCTGTAGTGTTTCTGTGGAGATGTCAGCTGATAGCCTGATGGGGGTTCCTTTGTAGGTAACCTGTTGCTTATCTCTTGCTGCCTTTAGGATTCTCTCTTTGTCTTTAATTTTTGGCATTTTAATTACTATGTGTCTTGGTGTGTGCCTGTTTGGGTTCTTCTTACTTGGGACTCTCTGTGCTTCTTGAACTTGAATGCCTTCTTCCTTCACCAAATTAGGGAAATTTTCTGTCACTTTTTCTTCAAATATATTCTCTAACCCTTTCTCATTTTCTTCTTCTTCAGTGACTCTTATGATGAGAATATTATTACGTTTCCAATTGTCCCACAGTTCTCTTAAGCTGTCTTCCTGTTTTTTCATTTTGGTTTTCTGATTGGTTGATTTTTTCTACCCTGTCTTCTAATTCACTGATCCGGTCCTCAGCTTCTTCTACTCTGCTGTTTAGTCCTTCCAATGTGTTCTTCATTTCTGCTATGTCATTCTTCGTTTCCAATTGGTTTATTTTCAATATTTCTATGTCTTTGCTCATGGTGTTGATGTCCTTACGCATGCTGTTGAGCTTCCTCAAGATCATGGCTCTGAATTCTAGTTCTGTTAACTTGCTTAACTCCATTTCATTTCTCTCATCTTCAGTGGAGGTCTCTTGTTCTTTCATTTGGCATCTGTTTCTTTGTTTTACCATTTTGGCTATCTCAGTGGTTTTTGGAGCCTGCCAAATTTTCCCTGTGGATGTTGGTGTTCTGCTGTTTGTGGCTCCCTGTACTGGGTTTGGATGAGCGTGGGAGGACCCACGTTATATACCACTGTCGAGTCTTACTTTCCTGGGTAGATTTGCAAGCCCGGAAAAGGTTCAGTTATCCTCTAGCTTTTTGCCTAGAGGCTATTAGTCCCGGTTACTTGAAGAGCCTTGGGTTCTCAGTTGAAAGCAGGATGAGACTTTTATCACCAGATAAAGCAGAGGTACAACTGACTCTTATGCTCTTTTGTGGATTTGTCTGCACATAGGCACAAAATTGTAAATAAAAGTCCCAAATAAGTGAGTCTTACTCAAGAAGGCAATAAATAGCTAGACCACCATTACCATCTGTGCTCAGTAATAACGTCATATACCTGTTTGAATGCCCCCCTGTTCAAACGACTTTGCACATCTTTAATTATCCTCTTTTAAGTGGGTAGCACCTGGATCCCTTTGAATTTCAACCTTTAGATGACTTTATTGCTGAGGTTTTAAAACTACCAGAAAAGAAACTTGAGTGTTCAAAGCAGTGAAATACACTTGAGTTTATAAAGTAAGTGCAAGAATTGCTAAAACCTCCCACTCTCCACAACATAAATAGAGCAACGTGACTTTAGTCTGATTTGATTATCTTTCCCATTGCTTATTTTATGAGATTTGTACTGTTTGTTTATTTATTTACAGGAAAAACTTCCAGATATTTCAGTGTCAGGAATATGTCCACTTTCAAATCGTCTTTCTTAATTTGGAGCCAAGCGTGGAATGCATCGAGATTTTTATTCAGTCCCTAAACCTGTTAAATTCCAGAAGCACTATCATGTGAGGTCTTATGATTTTGGAGTTTAGATTTGGTTTCCTTCCTAGATCAACCAACCCCTCTGTATTGGGTTGAATTGTGTCCCTCAGCCAAACCAAATTCACATGTTAAAGTCCTAACCCCCATACCACACATTGTGACCTTATTTTAAAACAGAGTCATTGCAGATGCAACTAATTAAGATGAGGTCACACTGAAGTACAGTGGATCCCTAATCCAATATGACTGGTGTTCTTATAAAAAGGGGACATCTAGACAGGAGAGAATACTATTTGGGACGATGTGATTTGTCTACAAGCCAATGAATGCCAAAGAACCACTAGAAGCTAGGAGAGTAGCTTTCTCCCTCACAACCCACGAGAAACACTGGGAGGAACCAACACTGCGAGCACCTTGATCGTGAATGTCCAGCCTCCAGAACTGTGAAGAAATAAATGTCTGTTGCTGAAGCCACTCGTCTGTGGTACATTGTTATGAGAGCTCTAGTTCACTAATGCCCTTCATTTACTGCCCTGCCAGCAAATAATCCCCTGGGCTGATTAGTGATTCTCTTTTTATCTCTGCTCTTGTTCACTAAATAGGAATATTTGTGTATTAGCAGTTATCCCAGGAGTGAGCCTTCAAAGTGATGATCATTTAAAAAAATGAACATCTTTAGCATTGGTCGTGGGCTTTGAAAAGATTATATAAAATGAGACTTGGTAAGGAGAATGAGACAATTTGTTGCCTGCTTACATTTTCCTAAAAAAATACATTGTAGCAACTCACTTAATACATATCAATATTAAAAAAAAAATTGCCCTGCCCAGTTTGGCTCAGCGGTTAGAGTGTCGGCCTGGGGACTAAAGGGTCTCGGGTTTGATTTCTGGTCAAGGGCATGTACTTGGGTTGCAGATTCAATCCCTGACCCCGGGTTGGGGTCATGCAGGAGGCCAACAAACCCATGTGTCTCTCTCACACTGATGTTTCTCTCTCTCCCTCCTTCCCTTCCACTCTATTTAGAAAATCAATGGAAAAATATCTTTGGGTGAGGATTAAAAAAAAAAAAAACAGAAAAAAAACCTCACAAAACAAAAAAACATTTTGACAGAAATGTGGGCTTCAATCATAATTAGAGCCAGCTGGACATTCCACCAATGTCTTTAAAGTGGGATCTAAGCAACAGGGGATTTCAAGTAAGAAAAGGAATAACAGTATCTTTGCTCTCAAGAAGGAGAAATGGAAATGGCTCTGCGGAGTTGGAAAATCAAAGGGGATGCAGAAAATCAAGCTACTGCTTAGAAAATAGAAATGGAGGTAGTGATGTCAATGGAAGAACAGCAGTCAGCCTGGATTGAGTGATGACTTTCCCAGTCCTAGGAGAACATGAACTAGGTGAATTTTCTAAACTGCAGCTACACTCCCAACTTCCAGCGATCTGGGCCACATTTGCCAAATGTAGTTCTCAGGCTGTAGGTTGCATGAGTCACCTGGAGAGTATCTAACACACATTCCTGGGCTGCAACTCTACAGTGTCTGATTCAGTAAGGTCCAGAGTGGGACCAAAGAGTTAGCATTTCTGCCTATTGAAAATTTTTCCTAAGTGATGCCGGTGTTGTCAATCCAGAGATGATACTTTGAGAACCACTGGACTACATCAATATTGTCAAGACTGCCTGATTGGGGACGGGGGTGGGGGGACACCTGGCAGGAATTTATTTTTTAGAAATACAAAATCTCAGGTCCCCTGACAGATTTTTTTGACTCATGATATTCAGGGAAGGAACTAGGATTTTCTATTTTAACAAACTTTGGGTGATTAGTATGATTAGGCAAGTGTGGGAAATGCTACACCAAATGTCCACGAGTTTCATTTTCGCATCTGTCATTTTCCCACCTGGTACCAGTGGGTGGGTTTTGCAATATGGCAATAGTTGTGCGATAAGAGTAGCACAAATACTGGGTTCTGTAGCCCTAATATGCTGGCCCTATAGGCCAACCAAGAACCTCACTCCTTCATTTCATGAACAGGTTGCCTGGGAGATAGTCAATACCATCTGGCCCCTTACCAGGATTCCGTCCAGAGACCATCCTGAAACAGACTCAGATGGTATAGCCTTTCCTGGCAATTCTCCTACTTCTTTTCATCTCCTTCTTATCTCATAGCCCACATCTTGAACTGAATATTAATGGGGACTTTAGCCTTAGGCTGTTTCCTCTTGAACTTCGCAATCTCTTGCACGTGAGTTATGTTCTAGGAAGTTTTATTTCAAAATCACCTTCTCATATTTTGGCAGAAATAGTGTTGCTGGCACCTGCAGAGGAAATCCCATTGGTTCAGCAGTTGGCTGATAGTAATTCAAGTTAACTCTTTAAAGGATGGCTGGAGATTTGCAAAGAACTCATAGTAAAATTGTAGTGGAACTGTGTGGGGCTCTATTATGTCCATGTGCTGCTTCAGCACATGCATAATTCCTATCTCTCGGGTCCAAATTCCAATCACTTATTCAAAATTGAGGTATCCTATAAATGACTGTTTTTGGACCATCTTTTACCTTCGGGAATTTATAGTGGTTTTACATTAATGACCTCACACGTATTATCTTTAATCTTTGCAGCAAGTCTACAAGGTGTCACTCTCTTTTACAAATAAAGAAACTAAGGCTAAGACATGTTCAAGGTCACTCACTGGCCTATGATACTCTTTCTCAGTTTTGTCTGTGGGTGTAGAGTTGAAATTCAGCTCCTATGTCAAGGTAAGAAACAACATAGTTGACTAAAAGATGAGTTATTTTATATGCAGGTTTATATTAATCTCATTTATTTTTTCTAAGAGAAATCATCCCATACGCAATGAATATTTACAGTTGTTTTCTTTAAGAAGTCTAAAGAAGACTCTCTTATATGTTCAAATGGAAAGGCTGATCAAAATGGCACAACATCAAAGAGGAGAAGTAAATAGAGAATCAACTCTCGATGTTTAACCTACAGTGTGTCCCCTAGTTGTCTTAAACGTCACTCACAGAGACTGCATTCAGGTCACTTACACTCTCCACAAGTTTTTATTGAGCACTATCTATGTGCTTAGCACTGTGCTGGACTCTACAGGTACAAGAGATATACAAAGCATGGGTCCTGCCCACAAGGAGCTTACAATATGGTTAAGTATTTAAAAAAAAAAAAAAAAACTACAAAAGCTCTTAAAATACATATTATACAAATTATTTTTATATATAAAAGCATTTCAGATAATAAAAACAAAATAAAGTTTTAGGACAAAAATGAAATGGAAAACACTTATACCCATGGGATGATGAGCCTAGAGATATTTTGAATTAACAAAAAATTCAATAGAAACCTGGATTAATGAAAAATATGAGCACAAATATTTTAAAGACAGTGATGAAACATTTAAGGATTCATAGTAATTAAAAGTATATCAACCAAGGTATATTTTATACAGATCTTTAAGGTACCTCAATAATTACAATCATCTTAACAACAGATTCCTTTGGAATATGCTTCCAACTACTGAGGATATTGATAAATTTTATTCCCTTAAGTAGCTTATATGGTTTCCTTATAACCTGGATTTCATCATCGATTTAAGTTTTTAAAGTCATTCTTATAGACAGTAAAAATGTGGATAAGTTCAACTCTGTCTAAATTTTTACATAATTCATGGACCAAAGTCCACTTATAACTAACTATAAGACACACATACACATTTACATATAAAAGACAATGACTCTAATTTTCTTCTCTTTCCTTGAGAGAATTTGGATAAATATAGCTTCTTATGGAAGCTCAGTCTTCTAACCCGAACATTCCCTGTTTTGTTGTTGTTTTGTTTTGTTTTTAACCTCTCTCTGGCTCTGAGATCTTGGCATGGCTTGGCATGCGTCTTCACAACCTCTCTTGGGAACAGCACAGTTGGGAGTTTGTTTGTTTGTTTTGTTTCACATTGGGTTGTAGTGGTGCTGAATAAAAGCACTGGTTCTGCAATACGATGGAGGTGGGAGTAGGCAGGCGTCCATTTCTTCCAGTGAAAAAGTCAAAGGTCTAAAATTACACCTATACATTATATGTAGTCAAGAACCAGGTCTGTACAGCTCACTTCTAAAGCATATTAATACCACATATTTGTTTTATACATGGATCCCATAGAGCTTTACAGTAATTACTATAATTACAATGAAACACAGATCAAGCACCATTTCTCCACATGTAATGATTTTACAGAGTTCCTAAGAAAATTATTTTATTTTGAGGTTTAATTCTATCCTCAATATAACCTCATTATATAGTTACGAAGATCTGTGTTTATTGAAGACAGTAAAGAAAACAAAGATGAAGGCAGTTGTTGAAAGTCAGTAAGTGTGTTACTGAATCATAACCCAGAATGCTTGATGTTATAGAGTTTATTATTTTTGGTGAATTTAGTATGCAATGGATACTTTTCTGTGGATTAAAAAGTATCGAAAGTGTTTTATATTGACATACACTGTCCCTATATCAGATTTCAAGCCTAATGGACAAAAATCACTCCTAATTTAGAAATGTCTTTACCAAATAGTCACTATTTTTTAAACATTTCCAATCATTTTGTTACTTTATTACTTTCACATATAGAGCCCCAATAAACATTATTTTATTGAACTGTCTGTGATTATTCTGCCTGGCTGTGGCATTTTTAAATCAGGAAAGTTTAATACGAAAATTCCTAAGTTGAAAAACATGGAAACAAAGGGCTTTCTGTCACATTTGTTGAAACTTTCAATAGCTGATCTTGTACATAAATTGTTTTTTGTTGTTGTTGTTGAGAATTTACCAAATAAATAGCATCTTTCTTGATGTCAAGTACTGCATTGGTGCTAAGAGAGCTATGAAGAACATCTAAGAAAAGGGTCCTGACCACCATGAAATAAAATTTTGTCAAGGGAAAAAGATATATATAATGAAAATATTTAAAGAATAATATAATACTCTTCAAAATGAGCACTATATGACTTCAGAGTTGTGGATAGAGGTAAGAAGAGAACAAAGATACTTTAAGTGTTCAAGGCTAAAGGACAAGGTGAGATTTGAACATGTGAGAGATGAGTAGGTTTTGCATGGGCAAAAATAATCATGAGGTATTATAAACAAGAACAACAGCCAGGGATCTGAAGCTGATTCTGCCCATGACATTTAAATCCACATTGTAAGGAAGCCAGTTTTTAGTTGAAACTGAGAACTCATATCACATAGTTGGAGATAACTCTGGATAAAGAATTAATCGCAGTTAATACTTAATGAGTACCTTTTGTGTTATACTCATTTTACATACATTATCACAGTCACCTCACAGGTAAGTATTATTAGCTTTGGTTTATAGTTTAATTTGCTGAGACTGCATGAGATTAATTAACTTTCTCAAGGTCACAGAGCTAGTGAGTGAAACAGCTAGATTTAAATCCAAGTTTGATTCCAAAACCCATGCTTACATTACTACATTATATTGTCTTATAAATGGAATATCATTGTAACAAATCTCACATCCTGCTGTGCTATAGGAAGAACCTGGAATCAAAATACTTGAACTTGAATTTGATTTCTGTGACATGGGATAAGCCCTCTGTAAACTTTATCCTCTTTTGTAAAAATCAAATAATAAATAGATGACAGCTAGATAACCACAAAGATAAATGATGGACAAATAGATGTAACAGAAG
Organism: Tadarida brasiliensis; assembly: GCA_030848825.1. Lineage (NCBI taxonomy): Eukaryota > Metazoa > Chordata > Mammalia > Chiroptera > Molossidae > Tadarida > Tadarida brasiliensis. Next base: position 53,975,577 of record CM061264.1, read on the forward strand.
CATGGACATTCCTATTTTTGGAAAATTCTACTTGCTCAATAAATATGTTGAATTTAAACCTGAGTCAAGGGATTGTGTACAGCATCTGCTTTGTGCTAGTTATGTAAGGCCATTTCAAATACAGGTTTGAATGAAAATCATTGTAGTTTATGACTAATTCAACTGGTTCAACTATTTAAGAGGAATGACTCAACTATTTTGCCTTAATTTAGCTGGCAGAATGACAATAGCACCACAGTATAGGCTCCTATGACTGCTGACACTATATTATCATCTTTTCCCAAGGTATCCCTGTGGGTAACAGCATGGCCCTTACTTAGCACAGTTCCTAAAGAAGGGACACTAAATATGTCTTAAATTAAAAATAAATAAGAAGAGAGAAGGAAAGGAGGAAGAGAGGGGGGAAAAGACTGGTTGAACTTATAGGCAGGTAAAATCATATTAGCTGAAAGATATACGATGTAAAGTATTTTTTTAAATTCTACATAATTTCTTATTTCAATTCAGACAAAATAGATATCATAAAAAAGTCACTAAATTTGATATTTAATAATTATGTTACTTATTAATGTTGTCCTTTCATTCCTCCAGAGAATAAATTTTAAGAAATCCTGAAATGATAGTGGTGAATCAGAAGGCTATGGTTGGATGTTTTACTGCTTTAACTCAACAGTTAATCATTTGGCCTCATTATTGTTTTCTGTGAAGCCCTTAGCTTCATCACTCCTTCTAGTCTCAAGAGACAGAGAAATAAGAATTAAACTGATTTCACGGTTACTAAACGACAAGTAACCAGAATACAGACCTAGGAACTTTGAGTTCCAAGCTTGCCCCAGAAGGACACAACATCTCCAAAACATTAATCACACAATTTGCATAACTTACTTTTGTCCTGGTATAGTCCTGCCTGCAATTAACATACTTTTCTTTTTTCTTATTACATTTTATTGGAAAATTTCAAACATACACAAACATAAAGAGAATGGTATAAGGCCCTGGCTGGTGTGGCTCAGTTGATTGAGCATCCTCCCATACACTGAGAGGTCATGGTTGGATTTCCAGTTGGGGCACATGCCCAGGTTTGGGGCTGGATCCCTAGTAGGGGGTATGCAGGTGTTGGCCAACTGATGAGATGTTTCTCTCTCCCCCTCTCCCTCCCCCTCTATAAAATAAACAAAAACACGCTTAAAAAAAAGAGTGGTGTAAGAAACACTAACCTTACCCCTCCTTCCACATATTTTAAAGCCAATTGTAGGAATATAATTTTGTTTATAAATACTTCAATATATCTCTTAGTAGATAGGGACTCTTTAATTAATATAAGCACAATATTATAACATCTAACACAGTAATAATAATTTTAATATTACCTAAATCTTAATCTGAGTTCAGATTCGCCTGATTGTCTCCAAAGTATCTTTTTATATTGGTTTATCAATTTGGTTGATATGTCTCTTAAGTATTTTAATCTATAATCTGTCCTTTCTCTTTTTAGTTTTCAATGTCTCTTATTTGTTGAAGAAAAGGAGTCATTTGTCTGAAGAACTGAGCACATTCTGGATTGAGTTTATTGCATTATCATGATGTAGTTTATTTATTTTTTTAAATATGTTTTTATTGATTTAAGAGAGAGTGGAAGATGGAGAGAGAAAGAGAAACATTGATAGGCTGCCTCCTGCACACATGCCTGAAACCTGGGCATGTGCCCCGACCGGGAATCCAACCAGATACCTTTCAGTTCACCAGACAAAGTTGACATAGTTTAACATGTTCTTTTACACCCTGCATCTCCTATAAACTGCTATTCATATTTAGAGTTTGATTAGGATCAGATTTATTTTTTGCAAGACTACTTTAAAGGTGGTGATACACACACACACACACACACACACACACACACACACTTTTTATTTTGGAATGGTTTTAAATTTACAGAAAAGTTGCAAAGAAAGTACAAAGAATACCCATGTACCCAGCTCCCCCTAATGTTAGCATCTCACAAGGTGCATTTGTCAAAACTAAAAATTTATATTAACTAAACTGTAATCATTTGGATTTTACCAATTTTTCCTCTAATGACCTTTTTCTGTTCCAGGATCCTGTCTAGGATCCCACTTGACATTTAATCATGTACCCTAGTCTCCTCTGATCTGTGAGTTTTTCAGTCTTTCCTTGTTTTCATGACCTTGACTCATTGGAAGAGTACTGGTGAGGTATTTTGTAGAATGTCCCTCAGTTTGAGTTTGTGTGATGTTTTCTCATTCTTAGACTCGGTTTTGGGGAAGAATAAGTACCACAGAACATACTTTTCTATCTCATTAAATGTACGTTCTACTCATTGAATTCTGCTCTCAATATGTTGACTCTACATTGTCAAAAACGTATACTGATTTTTCAAATTCATATTGTAAAATCAAAACAACCACAAAATATAAAGGTGTGTCCGCATCGGTTGAAATTCAGGTAAAGGTTTGAAGTTGGGGGTAAACTCCTGGAAGATGGGTTTTTTCCTTTTCTCACCTTTTCACCAATCTGTGTAATCCTGCCCAACTTCTTAAATACACACTCAAAATCCAGCTCAAGACATCAATTTTACATTCAGAGGCATAGGTTATAACAATAAACCTATTCTCAGGTGGTATTACTGACACGAAAAAAAAGTTAAAGTGAAAAAAAAAGATTAAAATAAGAAAACAATCCAAATCAAAATATAAAATTCTCCTTCTCAGGTGGGAAGAAATACGCAAATTCGGGGAAGCAGGAATTGTAAGAAAAAGTCCATCTCCGTCCTTTCATTATCTGTTAGAATAGAGAGAGAAAGGTGTAATAAGCATAAATAGGGATAATTCTTTTTGATGGTGTGAGGAGTAAGATGTAAGTAAGAAATGTAAATGTCTTAGACACCAAAACATTCTGGTTCGAAGTAATTATATGTGTGTTTTGAAAATAAAAACAATTTAAATAACTTTGGATTTTGAATCACTTTAAGCCTCTGGATCATTTAATTATGCTAAGTATATGCTTTTTTCTGAGTACTTTTTCTGGTTTCCAAGTTTGTAATCCAGAAGAATAATGAAAGCATGAAGCTATATCAATTGTAGACACATCTAATGGTCAAATAATCCTGCCATAAAAACAAACCCCCAATCAGTACATAACTAGACCCTAAAAGGTAGAAGGAGGAATGCAAATTGAAATAGACACGACCTGCAATTTTTGTCCTATCAAACCAACAAAGTGTTGTGTGTGTATTTTTTAAAGATAATATGCAGTGCTGGTAAGGTGAAGCAAAGCAGAAACTCTCACCCATTGCCTAAGAAATTTTAAATCTCTATTAATTCTTTTGGAAAGAAGTCAGACTGCAAGCATCTTTAAAGAATGTCACAGTTTTACATATTATTTGTTTTTAAAAGTAAACTTATGGTAAAAAAAAAAAAAGCACACACTCAAATATATTTTTAAAAACCTCTGCATTTCAATTTTGGGTTATGATGTTCTATTCATCGTGGTGCCAATTGAACACAGATTATGATTAAGTAAACTATAGTGTATTCGTTTAATAGACTCGTACATCAATATTAAAATTACTTTAAGATAACGTAATAAGCCCAGCCTGTGTGACTCAGTGGATTAAGCTTCGTCCCATGGACTGAGAGGTCCCAGTTCGATTCCCAGTCAAGGCACATGCCCGGGGTTGTGGGCTCGATCTCCAGTGGGGGGCATGCAGGAGGCAGCTGATTGATGTCTCTCTCACACATCACTGTTTCTATCTCTCCCTTCCTCTCTCTCTAAAAAAAAAAAAAAAAAAAAATCAATAAAAATATATTAAAAAACAAAACAGAAACATAATTATCTAGGGAATGCTTATTTTAGGTTAAATGAAATAAGCCAGGATAAAATAATGCATATATAATATTATCATAAGTATGTAAAACAAAATCAAGAAAAGTGCAGGAAAATAAAACTACAATGATGATGGAGTTTTCTTAAGTAAGGGAAGTAAAGTTCAGTAAGCTTCCTTTCTCTCTAATGTTCTTTATTTTCCAAAGTTTCTGTTGATAGCCTGGCTTATTATTGTTATTATTTTTTTTGCAAATTTTATTAATTTATTTTTGTTACAGATGTTTCTCCTTTCCCCCCACTGACACCCGCCTCCTGATCCTGCCCCTCCCCCAGCACTGTTGTCTATGTCTATTTATTTATTTATTTATTTATTTAATCCTAACCCGAGGACATTTTTGCATTTGTCTTCAGATAGAGTGGGAGGGAGAGAGGGGGTAAGAGAAAGAGAGAAACATTGATGTCAGAGAGACACATCGAGTGGATGCCACTCACACGACCCCAACTGGGGCCGGACACAAACTGCAACCGAGGTACGTGCCCCTAGTGGGAACTGAACCTAGGACTCTCTGGTCCGCAGGCCGACGCTCTAACCGCTGAGCCAAACCGGCCAAGGCTGTTGTCTATGTCTATTGGTTACAAATATATGCATATAAGTTCTGTGGTTTATTTCTTCCCTCTCCCCATCCCTCTCTTCTGAGGTTTGTCAGCCTATACCCTACTTCTACGTCTCTGGGTCTATTTTGTTCATCAGATTGTACTGTTCATTATATTCCACAAATGAGTGAGATCATGTGATATTTGTCTTTCTCTGATTGGCTTATTCCGCTAAGTGTAATACTCTCCAGGTCCCTCCACGTCGTCTCAAAAAGATAAGAGATCTTTGTTTTTTATAGCTGCATAGTATTCCATTGTGTATATGTACCACAACTTTTCTGTCCACTCATCTACTGACGGATACTGGGACTGTTTCCAGATCTTAGCAATTGTAAATAGTGCTGCTATGAACATAGGGGTGCATATATTCTTTCTGATTGGTGTTTCAGGCTTCTTGGGGTATATTCCTAGAAGTAGGATCACTGGGTCAAATGGCAGTACCATTTTTAATTTTTTGAGGAAACACCATATTGTTTTCCATTGTGGCTGCACTGGTCTGCATTCCCTCCAGTGGTGTACTAGACTTCCCTTTTCTCCACATCCTCGCCAGCACTTGCTGTTTGATGATTTGTTGATGGCAGCCATTCTGGCAGGTGTGAGGTGATACCTCATAGCCGTTTTAATTTGCATCTCTCTGTTGAGCACATTTTAATATATTTCCTGGCCAATTATTTGTCTTGATTGGAGAGGTGTCTATTTAGGTCCTCTGCCCATTTTAACTGGATTATTTGTCTTCCTTTTGTTGAGTTGTATGAGTACTCTATATATTTTGTAAATTAACCCCTTATCTGATGTATCGTTGGAAATTATGTTCCCCCATATAGTGGGTTCCCTTTCCATTTAAAAAAAATTTTTTTTCCTTTATTGATTTTAGAGGGAGAGGAAGTGAGAGGGAGAGAGAGAGATAGAAACATCAATGAGAAAGAACATTGATTGGCCGCCTCCTGCATGCCCCTCACTGGGGATCTGGCCACAACCTGGGCATATGTTCTGATCGGGAATCGAACTGGCAACCTCTTGGTGCATGGGTCAGTGCTCTACCTATGATCCACACCAGCTGGACTCCCTTACCATTTTGATGGTTGTTTCTTTTGCTGTGCAGAAACTTTTTAGTTTGATGTAGTCCCATGTATTAATTATTTTCTTTGTTTCTCTTGCCTTAGGCATTGTGTCACTGAAAATTCTGCTGCATGTGATGTCTGAAATTTTGTTGCCTAGATTTTCTTCTAGGATTTCTATGGATTCACAAGTCATATTTAAGTCTTTTATCCATTTTGAGTTTATTCTTGTGTATGGTGTAAGTTGATGGTCCAGTTTCATTTTTTTGCATGTAGCTGTCCAATTTTCCCAACACCATTTATTAAAGAGGCTGTCTTTACTCCAGTGTATACTCTTGCCACCTTTGTCAAATATTAATTGAGCATACTGTATTGGGTCAATTTCTGGGTTTCTGTTGTGTTCTATTGATCTATATGCCTGTTCTTGTGCCAGAACTAGGCTGTTTTAATTACTATGGCTTTGTAGTATAACCTGATATCTGGTATTGTGATCCCTCCTACTTTGTTCTTCCTTTTCAAGATTGCTGTGGCTATTTGGGGTCTTTCTTGTTTCCATATACACTTTTGGAGTATTTGGTCTCGTTCAATGAAGTATGTCATTGGTATTTTAATGGGGATTGCATTGAAACCATAGATTGCTTTGGGTAATATGGACATTTTAATGATGTTAATTATTCCAACCCATGAACAAGGTATAGTCTTCCACTTTTTTATATATTCCTCTTTTTCTTTTTTCAATGTCCTGTAGTTTTCTGAGAACAACTCCTTTATTTCTTTGGTTAAGTTTATCCTAAGTATCTTAGTTTTTTTGCTGCTATGGTAAATCGAATTGTTTTTTTAGTTTCTCTTTCTGTGAGTTCATTATTGGTGTAGAAGAATGCCATCGATTTCTTTCTTTCTTTAAAAAAATTTTTTTAATTGATTTTTAGAGATAGAGTAAGGGAGAGGGAGAGAGAGATAGAAATATTGATGAGAGAGAACATTGATTGGCCTCCTCCTGCATGCCCCCCACTGGGGATTTGGCCCACAACCTGGGCATGTGCCCTGACCAGGAATCAAACCGGCAACCTCTTGGTGCATGGGTCAACACTCAACCACTGAGCCACACAGGCCAGGCTGATTTCTTGATGTCAATTTTGTATGCTGCTACTTTGTAAAATTCATTTATTAGCTCTAGTAGATTTTTGCTGGAGTCTTTAGGGTTTTCTATGTACAATATCATGTCATCTGCAAATAACGACAGTTTCACTTCCTACTTTTCAATTTAGATCGCTTTTATTTTTCCTTCTTGTCTAATTGCTGTGGTTAAGACTTCCAGTAATAAGTTAAATAAGAGTGGCAGAAGTGGCCCTGTCTTGTTCCTGTTCTTAAGGGAAATGCTTTTAGTTTTACCCATTGAGTATGATGTTGGCTGTAGATTTTTCATATATGGCCTTTATTATGTCAAGATATGATCCCTCTTTTTCCATATTACTGATATGATCATATGGTTTTTATCTTTCATTTTGTTTATGTGGTGTATCAAATTTATTGATTTGCGAATATTGTACCAGCCTTGCATCCCTGGGATGAATCTCACTTGATCATGGTGAATAAATTTTCATTTTTTTAAATTAATTTATTTTTGTTACAGATGTTTCTCCTTTTTCCCTCATTGTCACCCTCCTCCCCCTCCCTCCCTGCCCCGTCCCCAGTTTTGTTGTCCATGTCCATTGCTTATGAGTACATGCGTGCAAGTTCTGTGGTTCATCGCTCCCCTCCCCCATCCCCTCTTCTGGCAATTGTCAGTCTGTACCTTACTTCCACGTCTCTGGGACTACCCTGTTCCTCAGACTGTTATGTTCATTATATTCCAGAAATAAGTGAGATCATATGATATTTGTCTTTCTCTGCTTGGCTTGTTTCGCTTAGGATAATAGTTTCTAGGTCCTCCCATGTCGTCACAAAGGATAAGAGATCTTTCTTTCTTACAGCTGCATAGTACTCCATTGTGTATATGTACCACTGCTTTTTTATCCATTCATCTACTGATGGACACTTGGGCTGTTTCCAGATCTTAGCTATTGTAAATAGCGCTGCTATGAACATGGGGGTACATATATTCTTTCTGATTGGTATTTCAGGCTTCTTAGGGTATATTCCTAGGAGTGGGATCACTGGGTCAAATGGTAATTCAATTTTTAATTTTTTGAGGTAACACTATAGTGTTTTCCACAGTGGCTGCACCAGTCTGCATTCCCACCAGCAGTGTACTAGAGTTCCCTTTTCTCCACACCCTCGCCAACACTTGTTTGATGCTTTGTTGATGGAGGCTATTCTGACAGGTGTGAGATGTTGTTGTTTTAATTTGCATCTCTCTGATGATTAGTGATGTTGAGCATTTCTTCATATGTCTCTTGGCCATTTGTATGTCCTATTTGGAGAGGTGTCTATTTAGTTCCTCTGCCCATTTTTTAATTGGGTTCTTTGTCTTCCTTTTGTTGAGTTGTATGAGCACTCCATATATTTTGAAAATTAATCCCTTATCTGATATATCATTGGCAATTATGCTCTCCATACAGTGGGTTGCCTTTCCACTTTGATGGTTGTTTCTTTTGCTGTGCAGAAGCTTTTGAGTTTGATGTAGTCCCGTGTGTTCATTTTTTCCTTTGTTTTTGTTGCCTTAGGTGATATATCAGTGAAAATTCTGCTGCGTATGATGTCTGAAATTTTGTTGCCTACATTTTCTTCTAGGATTTTTATGGATTCATGAGTCACATTTAAGTCTTTTATCCATTTTGAGTTTATTCTTGTGTATGGTGTAAGCTGATGGTCTAGTTTCATTTTTTTGCATGTAGCTGTCCAATTTTCCCAACACCGTTTATTAAAGAGGCTGTCTTTACTCCATTGTATGCTCTTGCCACCTTTGTCAAATATTAATTGAGCATAATGTTTTGGGGCAATTTTTGGGTTCTCTGTTCTATTCCATTGATCTATGTGCCTGTTCTTGTGCCAGTACCAGGTTGTTTTGATTACAGTAGCTTTGTAGGATAACCTGATGTCCAGTATTGTGATCCCACCTACTTTGTCCTTCGTTTTCAAGATTGCTGTAGCTATTCGGGGTCTTTTTTGGTTCCATATGAACTTCTGAAGCATTTGTTCTAGTTCTGTGAAATATGTCACTGGTGTTTTGATGGGGATTGCGTTAAATCTATAGATTGCTTTTGGTAGTATGGATATTTTAATGATGTTAATTCTTCCAATCCATGAAAAAGGTATGTGCTTCCACTTTTTTATATCTTCCTCTATTTCTTTTTTCAATGTCCTGTAGTTTTCTACAAATAGGTCCTTTACTTCTTTGGTTAAGTTTATTCCTAGGTATCTTAATTTTTTTGCCGTGATGGTAAATGGGATTGTTTTTTAGTTTCTCTTTCTGTGAGTTCATCATTGGTGTATAAGAATGCCGTCGATTTCTTGACGTTAATTTTGTATTAACAAAGTGGTGAAAGTGGGCATCCTTGTCTTGTTCCTGTTCTTAAGGGAAATGCTTTTAGTTTTTGTCCATTGAGTATGATGTTGGCTGTAGGTCTTTCATATATGGCCTTTATTATATCAAGATATGATCCCTCTATTCCCAAATTGCTGAGCGTTTTTATCAGAAATGGGTGCTGGATTTTGTCAAATGCCTTTTCAGCGTCTATTGATATGATCATGTGGTTTTTATCTTTCATTTTGTTTATGTAATGTATCACATTTATTGATTTGCGAATATTGTACCAGCCTTGCATCCCTGGGATGAATCCCACTTGGTCATGGTGAATAATTTTTTGATGTATTGCTGGATCCAATGCTAGTATTTTGTTCAGGATTTTGGCATCTATGTTCATCAGGGATAATTGGCCTGTAGTTTTCTTTCTTTGTAGTGTCTTTTTCTGGTTTTGGAATTAGAATTATGCTGACCTCATAAAACGAGTTTGGAAGTCTTCCTTCTTCTTGAATTTTTTGGAATAGTTTGAGGAGAGTGGGCATTAGTTCTTCTTTGAATGTTCAGTAAAACTCCCCTGTGAAGCCGTCAGGGCCTGGGCTTTTGTTTGCTGGGAGCGTCTTGATTATATCTTCAATTTCCTTCATTGTTATTGGCCTGTTCAAGTTTTCTATCTCTTCCCGGTCCAGTTTTGGGAGACTATATGTTTCTAGAAATGTGTCCATTTTGCTTAGATTGTCGAATTTGTTGCCATATAAATGTTCATAGTATTTGTTAACGATCCTTTGTATTTCTGTGGTGTCAGTTGTTACTTCTCCTCTTTCATTTCTGATTTTGTGTATTTGGGTTCTCTCTCTTTGTTTCTTGGTGAGTCTAGCTAAGGGTCCATCAATCTTGTTTATCTTTTCAAAAACCCAGCTCTTTGTTTCATTGATCCTTTGTTTTTTTGGTCTCCATGTCATTTATTTCTGCTCTGATCTTTACTATTTCCTTCCTTCTACTTGCTCTAGGGTTTTCCTTTTGTTTGCTTTCTAGTTCTTTAAGTTGTGAGGTTAGGTAGTCAATTAGAAATTTTTCTTCTTTCTTGAGGTGGGCCTGTAGTGCTATGAACTTCCCTCTCAGAACTGCTTTCGCTGCATCCCATAGATTTTGTGTTGTTGTGTGTTCATTTTCATTGGTTTCCAGGAAGTTTTTAATTTCTTCCTTGATCTCCATGGTAACCCATTCATTGTTCAGTAACATGCTATTTAGCCTCCATGTGTTTGAATGTTTTTGCGTGTTTTTGTTATAATTGATTTCTAGTTTCATGCCATTGTGATCTGAGAAGATGCTTGATATGATTTCAATCTTCTTGAACTTGTAGAGACTTAGTTTGTGTCCTATCATGTTGTCTGTCTTTGAGAATGTCCTATGTGCACTTGAGAAGAATGTGAATTCTGCAGTTTTGGGGTGTAATTCTCTGTATATATCTATTAAATCCATTTGATCTAGTGCTTCCTTTAGAATTTCTGTTTCTTTGTTAATTTTTTGTCTAGATGATCTATCCAGTGATGTCAGTGAGGTGTTGAAGTCTCCTGCTATGATTGTATTGCTGTCGGTTTCTCCTTTGAAGTCCTTCAGAAGATTTTTAATATATTTTGGTGCTCCTATATTGGGTGCATATATGTTTACCAAGGTTCTATCTTCCTGTTGGATAGACGCTTTCAATATTATGTAGTGACCTTCTTTGTCTCTAGTTATGGTCTTCAATTTGAAATCTAATTTATCAGATATGAGTATTGCTACCCCAGCTTTTTTTTTTTTCCCTTTCCGTTTGCTTGGAAGATTTTTTTCCATCCCTTTGCTTTCAACCTATGTGAGTCTTTTGTTGTGAGGTGGGTCTCTTGTAAACAACATATATGTGAATCATGCTTTCTTATCCAGTCAGCTACTCTGTGTCTTTTTATCGGAGCATTCAATCCATTTACATTTAAGGTGGTTATTGATATGTACTTATTTATTGCCATTTTTGTTCAGTGTGGTTATATTTTTCTTCCTATTTTTTCTACTAATTACAGCAGTCCTTTTAACATTTCTTGCAGTGCTGGTTCAGTGCTAATGTATTCCCTTAGCTTTTTTTTGTCTGGGAAGCTATTTATTTGACCTTCTATTTTGAATGATAGCCTTGCTGGATAGAGTAGTCTTGGGTTCAGATCTTTGTTTTTCATGACCTTGATTACTTCATGCCATTCCCTTCTGGCCTGTAGTGTTTCTGTTGAGAAACAGTTATGGAACCCCATAAGGCTATCAGCTGACTTCTCAATAGAAACTGTTGAGAAGTTGCTTATTTCTTGCTGCCTTTAGGATTCTCTCTTTGTCTTTAATTTTTGGCATTTTAATTATTATGTGTCTTGGTGTGGGCCTGTTTGGGTTCTTCTTACTTGGGGCTCTCTGTGCTTCTTGAACTTGAATGCCTTCTTCCTTCACCAGGTTAGGAAAGTTTTCTGTCACTATTTATTCAAATATATTCTCTAAGCCTTGCTCATTTTCTTCTTCTTTGGGGACTCCTATGTTGCGAATGTTATTATGTTTCCAGTTGTCCCACAGTTCTCTTAAGCTATCTTCCTGTTTTTTAATTGTTTTTTCCTTTTGGTTTTCTGATTGATTGATTTTTTCTGCTCTGTCTTCTAATTCACTGATCCAGTCCTCCGCTTCCTCTACTCTGCTGGTCAGTCCTTCCAATGTGTTCTTTATTTCTGCTATGTCATTCTTCATTTCCACTTGTTTGGTTTTCAGTGTTTCTATATCTGTACTCATGGTGTTGATGTCCTTACTCATGCTGTTTAGTTTCCTCAAGATCATGGCTCTGATCTCTACTTCTGATAATTTGCTTAACTGCATTTCATTTATCTCATCTTCGGTAGAGTTCTCTTGTTCTTTCATTTGGGATCTGTTTCTTTGTTTCACCATTTTGGCTATCTCAGTGGGTTTTGGAGCCTGCCAAATTTTCCCTGTGGGTGTTGGTGTTCTGCTATTTGTGGTTCCCTCTACTGGGTTTGGATGAGCGTGGAGGACCCTCCTTAAACACCATTGTCAAGTCTCACTTTCCTGGGTAGATTTGCAAGCTCAGGAAAGGTTCAGTTATGCTCTAGCTTTTTGCCTGGAGGCTATTAGCCTCCGTTACTTGAAAAGCCTTAGGATCTCAGTTGAATGAGAAACTCCCTCAGGTGTTTATAGTGTAAGAGGATTTCCCGAGGGTGGGGCTGATGCTAGTTGTTAATGAGCCTCAATTTGCATTTCTTTACCTCACCTGGGAATCTCCAAGGGAGCGGCTCCACAGCTCTGGGAAGGAGCAAACTTGGCCGCAGTTCTGTGTAACCAGGAAGGAACAACTTGGGCACCTGTCCTTTGTGGCTGAGGCTCAGCACAAACTCTGAGTGCCCTCCAAATCCCAGGTATCCCCACAGACTTCCAGTCCAGTCCGCCCTCCATCTGCTGGAGCCCCAGGTGAGTGGCTGTAGCTTTTTAGCGCTCTGTCCCGGCCCACTGGGCTGTGGAGCAGCTTGGGGTCTTAACCCTGAGGGTGGCCACCACCACTGCTCACAGCTAAGGCCAGTGCTGTCTGTGGGCTCCCAGCCTGCCACCCTCATGGGCCTCCGCAGATCCTACCAGGCTCATTCAGTGTCCCTGGTTGTATGGTCCTCTCCCACTGCTTTTCTGTTGCTTTTTCCTGACAATTTGTCTTTATTTTAGTTGTAATTCCCGTTTGGTCCTGGGAGATTGTCTGTGTAGCTTCCATTCACTCCACCGCCATTTCCACATTCCTCATAATTTTTTAAATGTATTGCTGGATCTGATTTGCTAATATTTTGTTAAGGATTTTGGCATCTATGTTCATCAGGGATATTGGTCTGTAGTTTTCTTTCTTTGTAGTGTCTTTATCTGGTTTTGAAATTAGAATTATGCTGGTCTCACAAAATGTGTTTGGAAGTCTTCCTTCTTCTTGGGTTTTTTGGAATAGTTTGAGGAGAATGAGTGTTAGATCTTCTTTGAATGTTTAGTAAAACTCCCCTGTGAAGCCGCTGAAGCCGTCTGGGCCTGGGCTTTTATCTGCAGGGAGGTTCTTGATAACATCTTTGATTTCCTTAGTTGCTTTTGGTTTGTTCAACTGTTCTATCTCTTCTCCGTTCAGTTTTGGGAGACTATGTGTTTCTAGAAATTTGTCCATTTCGCCTAGATTGTCCAGTTTGTTGGCTATAATTAATTGTTCATAGTATTTTTAGATAATCCTTTGTATTTCTGTGGTGTAGTTGTTACTTCTCCTCTTTCATTTCTGATTTTGTGTATTTGGGTTCTCTCTCTTTGTTTCTTGGTGAGTCTAGCTAAGGGTCCATCAATCTTGTTTATCTTTTCAAAAAACCAGCTCTTTGTTTCATTGATCCTTTGTTTTTTTGGTCTCCATGTCGTTTATTTCTGCTCTGACCTTTACTATATCTTTCCTTCTACTTGCTCTGGGTTTTTCTATTTGTTTACTTTCTAAATCTTTAAATTGTAGGGTTAGAAAGTTAATTCAAAATTTTTCTTGTTTCTTGAGGTAAGCCTGTAGTACTATGAACTTCCCTCTCAGGACTGCTTTCACTGTGTCCCATAGGTTTTGTGTTGTGGTGTGTTCATTTTCACTGGTTTCCAGTAAGTTTTTTATTTCTTCCTTGATCTCCTTGGTAACCCATTTGTTGTTTAATATCATGCTATTTAGCCTTGTGTTTGAATGTTTTTGCGTGTTTTTGTTGTAATTGATTTCTAGTTTCATACCATTGTGATCTGAGAAGATGCTTGATATGATTTTAATATTCTTGAACTTGTAGAGATTTAGTTTGTGTCCTGACATGTGGTCTGTCTTTGAGAATGTCCCATGAACATTTGAGAAGAATGTGAATTCTGCAGTTTTGGTGTGTAATTCTCTATAGATATCTATTAAAAGCATTTGATCTAGTACATCATTTAGAGTCTCTGTTTCCTTGTTAATTTTTTGTCTAGAGGATATATCCAGTGATATCAGAAGGGTGTTGAAGTCCCCTACTGTATTATATTGCTGTTGATTTCTCCTTTGAAGTCCTCCAGAAGTTTTTAAATGTATTTTGGTTATTCTATATTAAGTGCATATATGTTTACCAAGGTTATATTTTCCTTTTGTATAGATACTTTCAATATTATGTAGTGGCCTTCTTTGTCTCTAGTTATGGCCTTCCTTTTGAAGTCTATTTTATTGGATATGAGTATTGCTACCCCAGCTTTTTTTTCCTTTTCATTTGCTTGGAAAATTTTTTTCCATCCCTTCACTTTCAACCTATGTAAGTCTTTTGTTGTGAGGTGGGTCTCTTGTAAACAATGTATATATGAATCATGCTTTTTTATCCATTCAGCTACTCTCTGTCTTTTGATTGGAGTGTTTAATCCATTTATGTTTAAGGTTATTATTGATATGTACTTATTTATTGCCATTTTTGTTTCTTGTGGTTATGTTTCTCTTCCTATTTCTTCTGCTTATTACAGCAGTCCTTTTAACATTTCTTGCAGTGGTGGTTTGGTGCTAATATATTCCCTTAGCCTTTTTTTTTTTTTTTTTTTTTGGTCTGGGAAGCTCTTTATTTCACCTTCTATTTTGAATGATAGCCTTGCTGGACAAAGTAGTCTTGGGTTCAGATGTGGTTTTTCATTACCTTGATTACTTCATGCCATTCCCATCTGACCTGTAGTGTTTCTGTTGAGAAGTCAGCTAATAGCCTTATGGAGGTTCCTTTGTAGGTAACCTGTTGCTTATCTCTTGCTGCCTTTAGGATTCTCTCTTTGTCTTTAATTTTTGGCATTTTAATTATTATGTGTCTTGGTGTGGGCCTCTTTGGGTCCTTCTTCCTTGGGGCTCTCTGTGCTTCTTGAACTTGAATGCCTTTTTCCTTCACCAAGCTAGGGAAGTTTTCTGTCACTATTTCTTCAAATATATTCTCTAACCCTTGCTCATTTTCTTCTTCTCCTGGCACACCTTTGATGCAGATGTTGTTACATTTCATATTGTCCCAAAGTTCTCTTAGGCTGTCTTCCTGTTTTTAAATTGTTTTTTTTTCTTTTTGGTTTTCTGATTGGATGATTTTTTCTACCCTGTCTTCTAATTTACCAATCCAGTCCTCGGCTTCCTCTACTCTGCTGGTTATTCCTTCCAATGTGTTCTTTATTTCTGCTATGTCATTCTTCATTTCCAATTGGTTGCTTTTCAATGTTTCTATATCTTTACTCATGCTGTTGAGCTCTTTACTCATGCTGTTGAGCTTCCTCATGATTATTACTCTGAATTCTCTCTCTGATATCTTGCTTAATTCTATGTCATTTATTTCTTCTCCTGCAGAACTATCTTGTTCTTGCATTTGGCATTTGTTTCTTCATTTCACCATTTTGGCTGTCTCAGTGGGTTTTGGAACCTGCCAAATTTTCCCTGTGGGTGTCGGTGTTCCACTGGTTGTGGCTCCCTCTACTGGGTTTGGATGAGTGTTTAATGTGGGAGGACCTGTGTTAAACACCACTGTCAAGTCTTACGTTCCTGGGTAGATTTGCAAGCCAAGGAAAGGTTCAGTTATCCTCTAGCTTTTTGCCTGTAGGTTATTAGTCCTTATTATTTTTTAAATATGTTTTTATTGATTTTTTTTACAGAGAGGAAGGGAGAGATAGAAACATCCATGTGAGAGAGAAACATCAATTGGCTGCCTCCTGCATGCCCCTTACTGGAGATCAAGCCCACAACCTAGGCATGTGCCCTCACTGAGAATCGAACTGGAACCTCTCAGTTCATGGAATGACACTCAATCCACTGAGCCACACCAGCTGGACAACCTGGCTTATTTTTATGATGAGGGGAAAGTATAAGATGTACTCTAAAAAATTAAAAGTGAGAATGGAGTACACCTTTCAATACAAAGATGGGAGCTGACTATTTTCCTTTTTCCTCCTTCATTAGTTTTCCAGGGAAATCTATGTTTAGAGCAAAATAGTGCCCAGGTTATGTGCATTATATGTACATATTTAGGGAAAGGATGTAGGACCATAAAGGTGAGTTGAGAAAGATTTTACTGGCCTCATGATTTTTAAGCTATGTTTCAGAATCAACCAGTTTATTCTAATACTTTAGGTATTGTTGCACACTGTATCTCTATTGAAAAACACATTCAGACCTTCCCTGAAGAATAAAAGTGATTATCTTTCAGTTACCTTAACCAGGGGAGAACAAATGGCCAAAGAAATTGAGCTTCTTGATTGTCCACATCCATCATAACAACTTAGCCAGGAAATGAATAAAATAAACATGCTGACTTTTCATTAAAATAAAGAGTTCAACTTATACAAAAAGCCAAGTGTGGAACTTTTCACATTATCTCATTAAAACAAAAAAGACCCCACCATGCCATAATACCCAGGAAGCTACTCATTCAGTCAACCCTACAGTCAACAACAGAAATATTGAAAAGAGGTGTCTAAGGTAGGAAAGTCAAGTTCTCAAACTTTAAAATGAGAAACTGTGTATCATATTTGGCATTATGTTCTGTTTTTTGTTCATTCATTTAATTCCATGCTTTATACAAAATAGATCTAATCAGAAGGGCAAGCAAGAGTGTGCTAACCATATAGAGAACACACTGAGTCCTGCTGTCCAGTTAAAACAGGGGTAGTTTAAATAGACAGCCTTAAAATAATCTCTAACACTATTCTTACTTTGAAAAATCAGTGACATACAGGCTCTTTCTTGACATGAAAATGGATTGGTCAGATGATCAGACTGGACCCAGTTTCAGAAAGTTCTCAGTTGGAGGAAATCTAAATAAGGTTATAAAAACAATAACAGCTCCTCTAAGGAATCTAGTCTTCCTTAATCAGATAGGTGTGCTGAATTTCCATTTTATTCCTAGAGATATTCTGCCTTTAAGACACAAACTCAGATCAGAACAGGGAGGTGGGGGAAGTCTATGCTGTAAATCCAGGCAGTTTCTAAATCTCACCTTTCCAAATGGTCACTCCACATCAAGGTTGAGGAGCACTGATGGGGTAAGGAGGTGGAGCTGGATGCATAGTTGTTTTTGTGGTGCCTGATCTGTGAACAGACAGAGGGTTTCAGTGGACAGAATTATTGATTACGTCTCCTTTTGTCAGGTGACACTTCCCTGAACATTTTCATAGAAAAGCAAAACCAAACTTTGTACATCTGCTCACATTGGCTATGATTCAGTAAATAAAGATGTGTTAGCTATTATCTTCCCAAGATTTTCTCATTCCTGCTTCCATGCTTTAACCACACTCTATTTCTTCCCAACTTTCCACATCAGGTATTTCTTGAGAGCAGAGACCATGTCTAATATGAGTTTTAACTCCCTAAGGCAGTTGCACAGTACTTGTTAAATGCTGAATA
The DNA here is from genome assembly GCA_030848825.1 of Tadarida brasiliensis. Taxonomy (NCBI): domain Eukaryota; kingdom Metazoa; phylum Chordata; class Mammalia; order Chiroptera; family Molossidae; genus Tadarida; species Tadarida brasiliensis. Next base: position 53,993,023 of record CM061264.1, read on the forward strand.
AAAACTCACTGACTTCAGCCCTGGCTGGTTTGGCTCAGCGTTTGGAACATCTGCCCGCAGACGAAAGAGTCTCGGGTTCGATTCCAGTCAAGGGCACGTACTTCAGTTGTGGTTCGGTCCCTGGCCCTGGTTGGGGTCGTGCAGGAGGCAAGCAATTGATGTGTCTCTCTCACATCGATGTTTCTCTCTCTCTCTCACTGTCTCTCCTTCCCTCCCACTCTATCTGAAGATAAATGGAAAAGTATCCCCGGGTGAGGATTTAAAAAACAAAAATTCACTGACTTCAAATGGTTGGTGCAGGTGAATCTACTCCTACCACTCTCCAGTTTTCAGTGACTTCCTGTTGCTCTTAGGATAAAGACCAGAATTCTTAGCATGACCTCAAAGGTCCTGTTTCATCTAGCCTCTGGCTGCAACTCCAACTTTGTTTTCAATCTTTTGTCCTTTGCTCTTGTGTGTTTAGGCCACACCAGCATTTCACAAGCTTCGTGAACAGTACCATCCTCCCTCCTACTTCAGGGCCCTGCACTTGCCACTTCTGCCTAGAGTGCTCTTCCCCCCCCTCATCAGCTGGCTGACCTTCAGTCATTCTTCAGAGCTCAACTTGAAAGATCACTTTCTCAGAGAATATCCTGTTGACTAGGACTTGTCTCGCATTATGTAGTAATATCGACTATCTTCTCTTCAGGAACTCATGGTAGTTTGGAATTTATAGTTACTGTGATTATTTGTTTGATATTTGTCATTATCTCTCAGATACAAGTTCCATGAGCGGAGGAACCATGCCTGGGTTGTTTACCACTGTGTCTCCCGTAGCTACCACCGTCTCTGGCACGTAGGTTATGGTCAGTAAGTATTTGTGGCATCAATGACCCCGAAGCCAATCTCACAACAGCATTCTCCAAATACCGGCTTACATTCATTGGATGCAATGAAAATACTAAGAAGACAATACCTGACAAATATTTCCTTTTATACATTTCTTAGTAATTCTCTTATTAAAAAAAAATAGCAGATTAAAACTAAATTCTTACCAAAAAAAATGTTCCAAGAGAAAGCAGAAGGAAATAAAATTCAGTGGTTCCTTAGTCAATCTTTTTTATGGGATTCCTAGAGTCCTTTTTATCTCAAAAATTTAGTTAGCATCATTTTAAACAGCATCCCCATCCCAAGTGGTATGACATTACCTAAGATGTCCAGACAGACATGTAGCTCTCCAGTTCTTGACTGTGTTAAGCAAATAGATAATTTCTATTTTAGGAAGGCACTGTTATTTGAAGGAAAATAAAATAACACGTCTTCTTTGCAACAAAAATTACACTTCAGCCAATATCTATTTCAGAGCAAACGGAAACCTTTTAGTAGCACTTTTTATAGAAATACAGTGGTTCTAGAAGAGTTGAGGTCGGAGTAGAAAAAAACAGACAGGTTTAGAAAAAAACAAACAGGTTTTCCTGTTATTCTCTGAGATCCCCGGTGTGAGTTTTTAGGAGAAGATCGACCCCGCACATGTTCAAGAACAATCTGGTTAGATCGGGTTCCTGCACCAGAAAGCCAATAGCTTTCTCTTCCTGTTATGCTACTTTGGTTCTTATTTAGCAGCCTGCTTTAACTAAGTAAATGCACTTGGGATTACATTATTTGTTGGCTCAACTTTGGGAGCAGATACAATTATAGGAATTTGAATATCATGTGCCTGCACAATGTCAAATAGCAGAAAAAGAAGAAACTAAAAAAAAAAAAAAGAGGCACCAGAAGGTAACACGTGAAGAGCCAGGAGTTCTGAAGTGTGGTATGAGTCCCCATGACGTCTCCGGTGAGCCCTGTCTCCTTTGTGGATACTCTGCATGATCCACTCCATCCGTCTCATGAGAATACTCGGCTTCACTGTCACACCTGATTCCTGCAACCTACTCTGCTCCTGTATCCCGTGGTTCATCCACTTCATGCCAAGTTTCTTCCCTGTGTCTTTTTTATTTTACCGCTTGTCTTCAGTCTTCGCGCCTCCTTCTTGTTGTCTTGTGTATTAGTTTGAACTGCATGAAATTGTCATTTTTGTCAGGTCAAAATGGTTGGATATTGGAAATTGTATATGATTTAACCTAATGATAGCCTTCTAACGAATTTGTGTTTCTGAGCTGTCTTTCTTCTCTCGAACACATCTTTCAGATTGTGTCTAAGGCAAACCTTGACAAATCCTAAATACCTTAGAAGCTTCTCCATTACAAGAGAAAGTTCTAACATATCTGAGACCCACCACTGAGTGGCTCTGACCCAGACCCCCAGGTTTATCTTCCGCCTCTCCTCTTCAGGTAAACTCTGCTTTGATTCACTAAACTATGCACTCTTCAAGAGACCTGTCAAGCTCTTGAACACCTCATTACTGTTGAGTTTGCTATTCCCTTTCTAAAATGCCTCTCTCTACTTCTGTTGAGAACTAATTCAACTTATCCTCTGAGACCCAGCCTTTCAATTTCTTGAAACAAGGTCATTCCTTCTCTTATAGTTCCAGAGCCTTGTATACATGACTCAAGATGTACTTATCACATTGTAGTTAGTCTGTCAGTTTCTCAAACGCTGATTCATCATAAGAACCCAATAAATGTTTGTGAATGAAATCGAATTCTAAGCAAATGATTGGCTCTCCTCCGTGGTCAACATTATGAGGCCAAGGACTGATCAAATCTTGTAGCACAAACTAGAAATTACTAGGTGTGAGCTACCGTATCGGATCTGATAATATGCTCATATTTTAAAAGTTCCCTTTGGCTTTAGAAATGCGGAGTCTCTATATGCTGCACAGACTACCTTGAGAATATCCACGGTTACCTTTCATCTAACTATGTATCACTCTTCTTCACTAGACGGGAAAAAGCACTTAGACACTGAGTGTAATTTTATGAATGAATGAATGAATGAATGAAGAATGAAGAATGAATGATAATGACTATCTTAGGCTGAGTAGTCCCAGATGTATATCCTGAGCCAAGAATTTTTATGCCAGTGATATGAAAAATGTGCTCCCAGGAGAACCCAGTGAGGGAGTGGGACTGTAGAACAAGAGGAGAAGCCAAGCAAGGGCAACATTTTAGGTGATTCTAGCCTCAGTCTGAATCTTTGGAAAATTCAGGAGTATAAATCGTACTTCGAAGTTTGTCCCATCTCTACACAAGGGTCTGGGCTTTTCTACTCCCACATCCATCAACAGTCGCTTCTTTAGGGAGGAATACAGTGCTTAGGCTCTCTGGCTCTGTCCGTGGCCGAGCCTCTGAAGGTCACAGTGCGAGCAGTTAGCAGCGAAACAAGCAGAAGCTGGGGATGGGTAGACAGAACTGGTATGTGGGATCTGAGAGGTTCTGGGTAGGACTCCAATCATGTAGGGTATACTTCCAACCAAATGTTCGTCAAGTTTATCTGGTGGAAAAGAAGCCTGCCCATGTGCATAGAGTGAGGGACTCCGGGAAGGATGTCCTACAAAAAGTAATCTTCTCCACTGGGGCTACTGATGCCTGAAATCCCTTTAACTGGGGACAAAATGTTGCCATCTGTACTGAGAAGCAATATTTAAAAAGGGAAATACCTTGGGTAGAAGGGAGAAAAAGTAGAAACACTATGAAAACCCCACCATATGCCAAGTGATGCCAAACTCCTTTACAACGAATTCCATTTAACGCTTTACCCCTTAAATATACTGACTTTCATCCACACAAAAGGATGGGTCTCTCCTGAGAGTGCAGGAAGGGAAGGCACTAGCGGGCCTCCCTTAGACGTCACTGCGCTGTCACCATGAAGGTGGTGTCCTCTATGGTCTTTATGGTGCCTGAGATCTTCCGGCTCAAAAAAATCCTCTTCCTCTGGATTTAGCCAAGCTCATAGCTCTGCTGTGTTTTTCCCAAATTGCCAAATATGTACGATACCCAATCTGCTAGCAAAGCTGATCCTTTCTCTGGATATGAGAGCCCAAAGATTTCAGTTAACACAGCTTTATTTACTAGCCATATACTACAGGATATTTTTAAAGCTTCCAGTTAATATAGAAAAGACTGTGTGTGTGTGTGTGTGTGTGTGTGTGTGTGTGTGTGTGTGAGAGAGAGAGAGAGAGAGAGAGAGATCTCCAATTTGAATTTGACTCATGGACTGAATTATTTTCCTGTGGCAATTGTGGTAAAAAGATTGAAATATGAGTGGTCACACTCCAGGCACCTGAACACAGCCCAGCTGTTTGGTCTCCTGCCATGGCCTGGTGGCTGCCGGGTTGTCTGTGGTTTGGCTGAGGATGTCTGTTGCTTGTGTTCCTGAAACCACTCTGTCACTGTCTGGTGAACACTGTGCTAGTGGGTCTGTGAGGTTTCTTCCAGAATAACCCAGATGCACCACAAGGCTATAGCTACTCTCCGTACGTCATCCGAGTTCCTCTGCTCACCACACATTAGCTCACTAACTTCTCCCCGTCCACTGCCTGATCCTGAACAGTGCAGGGGTGTGGTGGTCTGCATCGTTCTCTCCCAACGTTCAATATCAAATCTGCAACTTATTATAAAGGGGAGCTGGATTCCTAAGGACTACAGAGAAGACTATTCAGTAATTACTTACGTCCTAACACCTCTAGGTGTCCTTATTACAGGTCGTCCTGCCCCACAGCTCTCCTTCTGCCTTTCTGGGCACTGGTTCCATGCCACCCCTTTCAAATATTCACTCGCTTCCCTTATCTTGGGAAATAAAATACACAGAAACACCTGTGCTTGACTGCTTGCTTCTTCCCCTTTCTGTAATGTGGTCCGATTGCCCAACTTCCTTTACCATGAGCTTCTCTGTGTGATGTGTCTGCTCTTCACCTTTCCTCTCCCTTCAACTCCCTAATAATCCGAATTACAAAGTACTTTCTCCTTCTCGGGCACTGTTCTCACCATTTTACAAGTATTCATTTACTGTATTCTTTCAGGTTGGTACTGTGATCACCTCTTCTGGGCAGAGGAGGAAACTGAGGCACAGAGAGGTTAAATAACTTGTCCAGGGTTGTCCACAGGTAAGTAGAAGAGCCTGGATTCAATGCAGGCGGGCTGGTTCCAGGACACACGCTGACAACGCTTTACACACTGCCTCACTGTCTCCAACTCCCCACGAGTGGATTTTATCCCTGTGACAGTAAAACTAGGTTCTTGGAGACTTTAGGTATTTACTAACCTCTCTGGTATTGTAATACTGAAGCTAGATACACCTGTACTGCATGTTATATCAAGTATTTGCAAGATCGGCCTTCTGTTTTTATACAAGTATAACAAAACTTCATTCATCTGAAACGAACAAATTACTTATGAGAGCTGAACTAAATTTTATACTTTTATGATCTATGAAAAGGAGTTAATTGGTCAAAGTTATAAGTAAAACATAGAAATCAGTAGAGGCAGAATTTGACCTACTCCAAGGGGGGAGGGATATGAATAATTTTAGAATGTTCAAATGCAAATTTAGTCTTCTGATACCAAATGAGCTTTACCTGACCCAAACAATAATATATATTCTGCATTTCTTAATTCCTGCCTTGAAGGAATGTGTAATCTAGGAGGGAAACTATTAGTTAAGAAGAAAATGGCATATAATCATGCTCTCAAGTATACAAGGTGACTTTTGCCATCATCTAACTGGTTGGAATTTGCAAAGCATGTCCTGAGAGCTGGAGAGTTCTCAGGCACTGTGCCTGCTGTCACCAAGAGGGTGGTGATCCCTGTAAGAGTAAACAAAACTGCACATTTTCAAGCTCAAAGGTGTCTGGGAGATCATGCAATCTACTCTCTCGTCTATGGATGAGGATATGAGGCAAGGTTATTTTTTATAGCCACAAAGCTACTTTGCAGCAAATTCTTATCTGAAATTCAGCCTCCTTATTTTCCACTTGTAATCACCCCTAGAGCAATGTTACTCGGGAAATAGTTGTTGAGAGAGACTACTCTGGTGTTTCACTTTGGAACTGAGATTGGGTAGAGCTGGCCAGCAACTGGTGTGGCAGAACTATGACCACACTCAGAGGAGTCGAAAACATTGACACAATTTGGGGGAATGCAAACTAATGGTTAGTGGCCAGTACCCTGATGCAGGAAGAGGGTTAAAAATGCCTTCTGGAAGGAGAGTCCCAGCTTCCACAGACAGCAGTAATTGCTCTAGGACCCTGGTCCCAGGGAATATTGTCCTCAGCTCTGCTACACCCCTTACAGTGCTTGGTACATCTGCTCTAACTGGCTCCCAGGAGACTCTGAGAAGCTTGAATGTCAACATTAAGATGTAACTCATCACACAGATTTTCTTTATTTCATCCTGCAAAGTAAGGGGGGGTATGAAATGTTTTCCCTTAAAATTCTACGTTATATAAATGGAAAAAAAAAAGTTTCTCAATACTCTAAAAGTCTCACCAGCTTTTTGTGGGGAATATCCAGAGGCAGGGATATTTTGACTATAAAATTCTTCTCTGTAAGAAAGAATGTAACAGTTTCTTCCATAGCATTTGATAAAATTTTTAGATACCATACCTTCACATAGCCAATTAGTCATTTTTCCACTGCTAAGAAAATTTTAATTTCTTCTCCAACTAGTTAACCTTTTACTGGGAGGGCACTTAACAATATGTTTCACCAGAATATTTATTTCAAAATCCCTATTCCAACTTATCAACAAATGCAAGTGATTCTTATTCTCTTATGTATCTGGGAAATCCTTTCTTCCCTAACCATTCAGCACCTTTCTTAGGCCCCCTTTCATATCCACTCCCTGAATCACTGCAGCCTTCTCTAGGCCCCTAAGTGAGTCTCTGCCTCTAGTCTCTGCTGTAACCCAACCTCATAAAAGCCCACATTGAGCCATCTGGTGTAATAGACAGTGGGCTCTTAACATACCTGAAGGAATCCTGGTTCCACTGGTTATTAGCTGTGTGGCCTTGAGCAAATTACTTAAACTTTCTGGGCCTCAGTTTCCTCCTCAGTTAAGGAGAAAATGAGGACAATGGCAGTAACTATCTGATTAAATTGCTGGCAGGATTAAAAGAATTAATATATAGAAAGTTCTTAGACTAGAGCCCAACATGGTGACAGGTGAGCTCTTAGCAAGTATTAATCATTTGATTTCAGCTACGTTGGACATGATCTCATTCATCATGCCAGCCTCACCTATTCCTCTGCACACAACCCCTGCTAACAGGATATCCATAGGCCACTATATTTGGTACAGGATTCTGTACATCCTAGGTATACCCAATTGGACAAGGTATGTAAACTTAAGCCATAGGCTAGTCACTGATATGTGACCTGCCAGCGAAGGAACAATAAACTAACAAGGCAGAGATTTTCTCTCTTGAAAATCTGAATTTGAAAATGTTGAGAAAATGAGGAACTTAAGCAGGACCAGAGCCATGAGGAAGCAACTACTATAAGCAAATAAAAATTATGAAGTGAAGAAATCTGTTGACAGTAGAGGTAAAGAATTGGCATTTGGTGGCAGAAACACAATTAAACAGGTAGAAAATAGCTAGAGCCAGTGATGGTGGAGGACTAGCGTGATTTTCTATTTATTCCAATTGTTGATTCTCTGCATCCTGACCTACATTCTAACTCCAGCCAGCACACTCCAGGCCATAAAAATCCATCACAATCAACCTCCCCTCTGTTGCACTAACCTGAGTGATGATGCTACATATCTCACACTAAAGAGCTTAAATAAACTAAGCAATGGCCCTGCAGACACCTAAGATGATGAATTGGGGAATCTGATCTCAACTTTAGTGACCTCCAGTGTTTATCAGTCAATCAACTCTGCCTTCTAATGTACTCTATACACTGTACACTGTCCTCACAATTTTCCTTGTTCAGAACAGGCTCCTGTTCCTTTGGGCATATGCACAGCTTAATTTTCTTTCAAAGGCTAGTTCAAATTCTACTTTCTCCATTAATACCTGGGTACCATACCACTTTTCCTTGAAGTCTTTAATTTGATAGTAAAGGAAAAGAACTCCATATGACTACAATTGGGGATATTTGAATACAGAATCACTTACTGAATATCAATACCACCTGATTATAGGCTCCATGGAAGTAGGGTTCATATCTACCTTGTTTCTGCTCTATGCCCACATATCACAGTGCCTGGCACAAAGGGTGAACTCAATAAATATTTGCTGATTGAATGAATGAATGAATGAATGAACAAATGAATGATCTTTTCAACAGGACACTAGCTCTTTGAAATCAGGGAGTGTGTTGTCAATATTCCTGAAGAGTCCAGCATATCTGGCACAGAGTGGCATTCATTAATATTTGCTGGCTGATTTACGATGTACTGTATATGCAGAAGGGAGGTTTTTTCCCTTTAAGCTTGGTGATAACCATGCACACCTGGCCAAATTCACATCCTATCTTATCTATTATGTGCTCTCTAGCTCTGTAAAGGTAAACCATGCAAAAGGAACAATTAATCGGTATCAGCAAGACAGTGCACTAGAGACTAACACTTCCCTGCACCATCTTTGCCAGTCGGTTTCTGACTCACTACATTTGGCTGGCTTGTTCCACATCAGGAGTCTCCTGGTCTCAGAACCAGGAGGGCGCAGCCTTATCCCCGCAGGTAGACTTTAACCAGAGCCTGGTTCCCAAACGCTCCTGGGCTGTGGGATTTATTTTCATGGAGAGCTTGAACTGATCAGGGGCCTATTTATGCCCATAATTTTTAGGTTGAGTTCTGAAAACTGGTTGTTACTAGATATACAAGACTGTATGGCTTAGCTATTGTAGCTATCTGTTGTATTGGTAAATAACATTATTTAAATTAATTAAAATAGCAAAATTATTTTAACTATTCAAAATTACCTTATTCATAAAAGAATAAGGGTAGCCTGGAAACTCATATCCTACTTATTAATTTAAAGGAAACATTTTTAAATGTATTTTCTTCAAAGATGAGAAAGTATGAAGTTGTGCTGTTCAGAAAAATAGGGAATTTTTTTTAATGAAACAGTAACAATATTCTTTTAATGTTTAAATACCCCCTAATTATTTTTTTGGTTGGTAACGGTATTCTCCATCCACTCCCCACACCCATGGCAACCTTTCCATCATTATAGCCCCAGGGAAATGGGAGAGCAAAAGCCCACAGGAGGAGAAAACAGCGTGGAGGAGCCTTGCAAACCAAAGCTCTTCTGGTGCTAGGAGGAGGGGACCACACAGGGAGAGAAGCAGGAGAGGATGCCCTTACTCCTCCAGACGGCCTCTGCATCAAACCTCACAAGTGAGAGGGTGATGAAAATATAACCCCCGAGTGGGAAAAAGGGCGACCAGCCGTGGAGGGCACAGCCTCGCAGGGTTCTGGCGCACACGCGTGCACACTCCGGAGAAGGGGAAGGCAGAGAGACCATGATCATTCCCCCAGTGCCTCCAGCCTCCTCCGTGGAGAAGGCCCCTCCCCACACCGGCGTCCCCTCGGGGTTCCTGGAAGAGAGACACTCACACAGAGCTGTATGTTCAGGCAGGGTGCTGCCCTGGTGGAGACAGCAGTTCCCATGGAGTGGACAGATCAAGGTGGGGTACAGAAGGGAGTGGCAGAGCCTTGAGTCTACTGTGCCAGGGGGAAAACAGTGGGTCAAGTCAGCAAAGTGACACCACAGGGCTCAAAACGCGCGGAAGAAAAGTTCCCAGGTTTCATCAGCCCTGAATCAATGGTGGATGCCAGAAGCTACCGGCAAAAGGAAGACCAAAGGTAACTAGGAAGGGTGGGCGGGGGACCCAACAGGCAGGACCAGGACCTACATGTGGACAAGCTGCCTCTCCTTCTCTTCCCCTATTATCATGAGGGGAATATATAAGCCTTCTCCTTCACCCAGATGCCATCTTGGCTAAGAGAAGGGGAAACTGAGAAAACCCATGAAGAAAGAACATTCTCAAAAAGATTGTCAATGCAAATGGCAAAAAACAGAATGACAAAAATACTTTCAACTATGAGTCTAGGGCCTATCCTCTACGATCCCATTGCCCAGCCCTGACCCAGCCAGCAGAGGGCATGGATTAGTGAGGAAGTTTCACTCTGTATAGAAACTTTCAAAAGTCACTTTTTAAATACCTAAGTTGTAGACTATACAATTTTCACCCTATCCATTAGCAAAATTAGAGACTCTGAGCCAAACAGATGCCAAGGGGGCTAAATAAAAATGGTGACCCCCTCCTTTATAAATCTGTTTGTTTTCCAGTTTAATGCATTATGAAGGTGACCAGAAAGAAAACTGAAAGAGTGCCCAGAATGACTAATAAAATAAGGCCATTCTAATTCCAAAGTTAAGAGCATATTTCTTTTTTTTTTTTAATCCTTACCCAAGGATATTCTTACATTTTATCTTCAGACAGAATGGGAGGGAGGGGGGGGGGGAGAGAGAGAGAGAGAGAGAGAGAGAGAGAGAGAGAGAGAAAGAGAAACATCGATGTGAGAGAGACACATCGACTGGTTACCACCTGCACAACCCCAACTGGGGCTGGGGACAAACCACAACCAAGGCATGTGCCCTTGGCCGGAATCAAGCCCAGGACTCTTTGGTCTGCAGGCCAACACTCTACCCACTGAGCCAAACCGGCCAGGGCAAAGTTAGGAATATATTTGTAAAGACAAATTAAATCTAATGATAAGTGAAAGTTTTGTTCTACTGTATAACTTATAATCAGAGAGAGCCACTAAGGGTCTCATTCATTACAATTTCATGTCATTTTTAAAAGGTAAATCACAGGACATGTAGCTCAGATCAAAGAAAATAATCAAATGCACTTTTATAGTATATTACCAAGTCGATATTTGAGGATTAAATAAGATTAAAGACTGTCATAAATATGGTAATTGAAATTAGTAATGATAGTCCTTATTCTCCAGGTGAGAGCTGATTTGACTGACCTCTGTGCACTTCATTATTCGGGAGGATTTCCTAGTCTCTGAAGCTGCAGGTGTGGTCACTGTCAGAGGCAAAATATTTACATATCCAGGAAGTAACGTGATCCCCTGAGGTCTCTTCTATGCATAGCAATAACCCACAATCATCCAATATAATCAAATTAAATCAGAGTCAGTGTAACACTGTCCTGAGACTTATAATTGGATATTAGCAGAATCTATCAAGGATCTTTTATCTATCAGGCAAATAAATTCAACTGAGTATTGAAGGTCAATTCAATTTAGCACTCATGCAAACTGCAGAAAACAGATTATAGATTACATATCTATTATGTGTAAGACACTGCTAGGCATTGAAAGAAAATCTTGACTCATCCCCAATAAAAATGTTATGAATTGTCTATATTTAAATAGTAGTCATTATGTAGTATAAGTTGTACATATTTAATAGTTATGGTAAGTCTAAATTCCCAAAGCATTCCCATTTCTCTAGTGATGAGAACAAAGAAAAATGACTAAAGTCCATTAGTCACAATTTGGCCATTTGAAATCTGAATCTTATATCAAAGTAGTTTAAAAACCAGTTGTTGAATTTAAGTGCAAAATAATATAGCAAATTATTATTCAGCTTTTCTTGTTCTTAGTAATGTAATAACTATGATTTTCAGTCAGAAACTCGATAGATTCTCTGACATAAAGATTTTTTTCCACAGAAAAAGACATTTTAAAAGTCATGCAATATAGATATATAAAATAAGGAACCATTCTTTAACTGTGCCAGAGAGTGTCAGTTGCTACCTAGTATCTACTCTCCCCTTCTTTACAACAGAACCCTGATTACCAGCTGGAAACCAATTAAAACACTACATTTCCAATATTCCCCAGTTTGATGTGGTCATGTGACTAAATTCTGGCCAATATATGCAAGAGGCACTCCTTTCTCTTTCTGGCTGACGAGAGGCAGATTAATGGCTGGAGCTCCAGCAGTCATATTGGACCATGAGGCAATAGTACTAAGAATGACAGCTAGATATAGCATCGATGTCTGATGACCAAGCCATGGCCAGATCAGCCCTGGACTGCCATGGAGGAGACACTGTTCCACAGTATGACCACTGCTTGTCCCACAAGCAGGACCTGGGACAGAATGGAGGTTGCTTTCTGCAGCTCCCCCTTAGAGACTATATGGTCATAGCTGATGTTCATATTGGCATAAATCAGCCCCTGCCGCCCTAGCTTTCTGTTATGTGATGGTTCCTGGAACAGGTTGTTGTCCTGATTTGGTCAAATATGTAAAGTAATTGTCCGTACCTGGTAGCTTTATGTACTGGTACCCGCAACTATTCCCCTCCTTACTCTATGTGATTCCTTGGCGCCTGCACGGGGATCCCTTTCGTCTTGCAGCTGCCCAAGACATGCCTCTTATATAAGTATCCTGTAATAAATTATATTTAATGACCAGACCGCTGTGGTCAGCCCCTTCCTTTGGTTGTTCCCTGCCCTCCACTTACGAAAGCAGATTTTCAGTCTTGGAGCTTCTTCCACTAACACTTGGTGAACCAGCCAGTATTTTGAAGAACTGGGCCTTGTGAAGAAGACATCAGTGGGGGACATCCCTGACTGACCATCAACCTTCACGTGGGGAGGGGTGGCCTGTATGCTAGCTGTGTGTGGATCATTGCATGAGTATGAGAATTCCCCAAATATGTCAGCTGGTTTTACATATTTGTTTGAAGAACTATGCACTACACACTGTGGCAAGGAAGGACAAGTTACGGCTGCCTCTGTGGGCTGGCCGCTCTTATAGGAGGTTTGACTGGCCACTGACACCCAGCGGGAGGCAGAAGCCAGGGTTAGAAAATTAGAGGAATGACTGAAACTAGAAAATTATATTATAATGTTTACAACTCTGTTAGCATCAGGACTGGATGATAAGGGGGGCGGGCAGTGTGGAGAATAGGTCCTTTGAACAGATCCCACTGCTTTCATAGGGTCTCTCTTTGCACCTGTTCATATGTTCACTTGTATCTATATATGTGTTGTTATGTATGCTGCATTTTCTTTCTCCAAATGATATTATAAACTTGTGAAAGAGCTATGTTTAATTGGCTTAAAGGAATCGAGTGCTTATATAAATTAAGGATTGGGTACTCTAAAATTCTCAGAAATATGGAAACTAACCCAAATGCTTTTCAGGACCACATGATCTGAGAAATATTTGATATTAAAGCTAGTTTCAGTTTGTTGGTTTAATTAAAATAGACATGTCTTTAGAGTTGTCAGAATTAAAAAGTTATCAGAATTAAATATAATACCTTTATTTTACCTAGGCTTAAAATTTTATCAGCAAAAACAATAACTTAGAATGATGGCTGATTTTGTCTAAGTCTCATGAATATTTTTGTGGGTAACCTAAATATAATTAAGAACTAATAAATTAAACAGATTTAAGTAGAATAAAATGTTTTAGGTGAAACCTTTAGCAATAATTATAGAGGTTTATGAAAAAGAAATCTTTGGGAAAATTTTAATGCATGGTCAAACTGCTTCTGCAAAAATGACCCCTCATTGCCAGGCTTTTCTTGTCCTGGTGTACTTGTAATATGGCAACAGTTTGCCCCTGAATCAGGGAAATTAAGGTGGGTAAACAATGGTTGTAAATTAAATAAACAGTTGGGGCTATGGGAAATGCAAGACAGCTGCTTGGTTCTTCTAGGCTCCTGGGCAAACCCCAGTTTTCAGTTTTTGCATTCTTTCATGCATCATAGTGCATTTAAGCCAGGCTTCATTCCACTGCCACTTAGTAAGGGTTGCTGTTGTGTGTATGTTTTCCAGATGGGTTGAAGCCTTCTCCTGCTGCAAGGCTGATGCTCTCGCAGTGACAAAGAAACTGTTGGAAAACGTGTTTTCCATTTGGGGTATACCTTCCAAGTGCTCCCTCAAGGCTATTTACATAGCCCCCACCTTGCTCCATGGGATGGTGGCTCGGGGCCTGTCACTGTTTTCCTTCCCAACCTCTATGAAACTCAATAGGTGGATGACATATGTTTACCTATGAAGATTTACCTCTGCTGCACAAAACCTTGCAGGCTGTGCTGAACCATCTACAGCAGAGAAGATGGACAGTGAATTCACGGAAAATTCAAGGTCCAGGCACCACAGTAAAGCTGTTGGGAGTCACATGGTCAGGGAAGACCCATGTTGTCCCAGAGGTCATCATAGGCAAAGTCAAGCCTGCCCACACCAACAGATGTGAAAGGGTACAGGCTTTTGTGGGAATTTGGGGGTACTGGTGAACATTTGTGCTCATCTAGCTAGTGCCTTCACCCATTATAATGCCTAGTTAAAAGGGGCCATATATGGGACCGGGGAGCTGAACAACAGAGTGCCTTTGAGAAAATAAAAATACTGAACAAACAGAGTAGAGCCTTTGGAATCTCCTAGGTGGGGCTGCCATTTGTATTAGATGTTTTAGTAACCCCTGAAGGCATGGACCGGCATGGACCGGGCCTTATGGCAAAAACAAAACAAAACAGCAAAACAGCAAAAGGAAAGAGTGCCCCTGGTATTTTGGTCCCCGTTGTGGAAGGGGGCAGAGATCAGATACACCCCAACAGAACAATGATTGGCAGTGTATACAATGATCCTGCAGGTGGAGCCTCTGACCAGAGAGCAGCCAGTCACAGGAAGAACTTCCCTTCCCGTCAAGGGGTGGATACAGCAGTTTCCACCCACCTGCCTCTGCCCGGCTCAGAATCCTCAGCTGACTGAACGCAGGCCCGCTAAGCAGAAGAGCACTCTGTCAAACAGGCCTTTGGGTTTAGTGATGCAGTCATCATTAGGCCCTGTTGAATACAGGGTGGGGCAAAAGTAGGTTTACAGTTCTGAGTGTGCAAAACAGTTTATTCTTGATTAATTTTTGTATTATTTTCCATAAGAATAACTGTAAACCTACTTTTGCCCCTTGCACCCCCCCCTTGTACCCCCCCACCTCCCTGTATGCAGACCCTCCAGGTGCTCCTGCTCCTATCTGTCAGCCTCTGCAACCTGGAAACATGGCATGGGGGAGTTCCCCCTGGAGCTTGGTATCCAGAACAGTCCTAGCCCAGGGAATCATCTACCTGGGTGGCAGTGCCACCGAACCATCCAGTGACACAATCTGGAGGGAAACAAGAATAAACCCCAGTGGGCAGTGGGCTGAATGAAGAGCTGGCTGATTGTTAATCACAAGTGGACCTACGTCACTGATCCTCTGTACCAATAGTTGGGCCATTTTAAAGGATTGCTATTATGGCTTGGCCAATGGAAAAGGAAGGGTGGATGGTTATGAACAAACCTTTATAAGGACAAGAGATATGGAAAGATATTTGGGCTCACTTACAAGAGCCTGAGGCATATCTCATTGTCTTCCATGTCCCTGCCCATAGGTGTCTACCTCTCCAGGTAACCAGGAAGCAGATGCCTTGGTAAAAGTGCACACTTCGGATTAAGTCCACGGACAGGGTGGGTACTTAGTGCTCAAGTGGGATGGCGCATAACCAAGGAGGCAGGGCGTACCTTTCCAGGGCACTGGCCTGGTCAGTGTAGTTACTGGGAGGTTCCATCTCCCAGATAACCCACAGGCAGCCGGGTTGTCTGTGAAACGAAAAAATGGTGTCCCTAAGCAACTGATAGAGTTGGTCATTTATATGTCCAGCCTGTGGGGCCTATTGCTCCAGATGCCAGGCTGGGAACTCAGAATGAGCCTTCCAATATGGTAAAGGTGTGGAAAACAAATGACACAATAATAGACATTTGCCATGGCCCCACAAGCTATGATAATGAGGGCACCATGCCCTGTTGGAACGGGGACAATTTACTGGAATCTGCAATGGGACGTTCCATCGGGATGGATCAGTGACTTCCTGCCCCTGGGTGGGGAGGAACTGCTCAGTCTCTAGTGGGACCCTGTCATCTAATGCAGTCAGGACCTCCGTAGACACGCTTTATGTAGACCACATACCCGCACCACTGAAGGAAGGGAGATGGTAGGAGTCCTAGTCTGACATATTCCCCATCCTATTCACCTCCTGACGCCAGAGAGCACCACTTACCCCGGCCAACACATATGGTTTATGCAGCCTTTCCAGTTTAATGTGGCTACATTACCATCTAAAGGTCGGGCTACATGTGTAATTCTCATAGATGGAGATCTCCCAGTTCAAGTTCCTGCTCAATATTTGTCCTTCTGACCTTATTCTTCTGCTGTTGCTGTGGCATCCACTTACAGGGGAGGGGGCGTGGGTGGGCACCTGTGCCACTATCCAAACTAAATGTCGTGTTTTTATACCAGCTGAATCTGCTAATATTTCTTTTTTTGTTAACACATATGAGAACTCAAGCAAATGCTTTAAATAATCCAGCCCCAAGTATGCATGACCTACTAACTCATTGGTTGGTTTTGGTGGGGGCATGGCATGATGGACTAAACTTATTACTAATATTTAGACTGCTTCTTCTAATTTGTTTCTTTTCTAGGGTGTGTCTGTCCTGTTGCTGCAGACTGTCTCCAATGCGGTCAGCTACTCCTTGCTACTGAAGCCTCTCACTGTCCACACTGGCACCCTGAGAAGAGGGGGGCGCTTGGGTTGTAAGAGCTGCTCATAAGGTTTGGAGGATGGAGGAGAGACTGTTCCATGATGTGACCACTCCCACAAGCTGGACCTGGGCCGGAATGGAGACTGATCATAATTGATATTCATCCTGACATACATCAGCATCTGTCCCTTGCCTCCTGTTTTCACTGGTCTGGAAGAGCTTGTTGTCCTGCATGGTCAAGCATGTAAAGTGATTTCTCGTATCTGGTAGCATGAATGCAATAGTACCCATGACTATTCCCACCCTTTTATCCTATATAATTCGTTGGTGCCTGACAAATGGTGCATGACTCCAATTTGTCTTGGAACTGCCTGAGACATTCCTCTATGTAAGTTTCCCTTAATAAACTCTATTAATGACCAGACCAGAGTGGCCAGCTTCTTTCTTCTATTGTTCCCTGCGTTCTGCTAATGGAGGTAGATTTTCAGTCTCAGGGCTTTTCCCTGGGTCTGCATGAACTAAAAGTGGCCTATATACATAATTTGTATAAGTAGAACAGAAATGTGCTCCCATGTTCATTTAGCCGTTGTTATTTTTTATTTTATTGCAGTCAAGTAAAACCTAGCACACTAAGAAAGCCATCCCATTAGCCAGAAACAATTCTGGGCAGTTGTCAAGAGGAAACCTAGTGTAATGCAGAGAGAAGCCATACAAATAAAAGGAAACTAATAATGTTTTCATCATATCTAGTTCAAAATGAATCAATTATCTAAAATGTGCAGTCCTTAAGGTTTCAGAAGTTGACATAGGAGACTTGTTTTTTGGGGGCCCTATCGTAGGTCATGCCCAGATGTTCAAAAATGACTTCAAATTGTTTGCATGTCATTTTCCCAACATTTGTACAATATTTCTTTATTTTCAAAGAGGAAAATTGGCATATAATTACACCACTGTGCAATGCAAATCTGCTGCCTCCCCAAACTGGGTTTAAAACCCAGATGGTGGCATTGAAATGAGTTCGGAAATTGACATCATAAAAGCTGGCCTTGAATTCTAACTCACTCTAAACCTGGACAGTCTTGCTTAAATTGTATAAATCTCAATTGCTTCATCTATGATATAGAGTCATTAATAACACTGGTCCCGTTTCCCTCATAGGGAATTTGAGATAATCAAATGAAATACATGTATGTCAAAGTGTTATTGTTGTCACTAAAATCACTTTGATATTCACTTAGGTTTCACTGGGAGAGGCACTTTGATTTCAACTTTGTGGGACAATTAACTTTTAAAAGCAATCTTGTTGTCTACATTAGCCTTCTTTCTCTAATCATCTCATTTTTATAATTCTGTAGAATAGTTTTGGTTTTTTTTGATGTCTGAGTTTTTATGAGCTTCATGTATGTAAGTATTTAGATTAAAGAATATTGTTGGGAATGAGTATTTGACTAACTTACAACTGCTTCTTTTAAAACCAGCAAATAAAAAGCACTTGGACAAATACTGAAAATAAAAGTAAATTCATTAACTAATTATAGAAGACTTTACAGTTAGACTAGTCATTGAAATCTAAATTATATAGCAAATTCCCTTTAACCTGGGCTTAAATATCCACACATTTCACACAGCAGACATCTGTTTCACAGCACTGAACAATTATCAAGGGTCTTAAAAATGACTCTGTATCTATAAAATTTGAAGTACATTCTGAACTATCAATGAAATATTACCAGTCAATGAAAACAAAATATTTCATTAATTGAAATGTACCATGCCACAATCTTATTAATAACAGGTAGGTTAATAGCAGTGAAAACACAAGATTATCTGAGAAGTGTCTACCTGTAGCAGAAAAACAAAGGTTATAATTCCGTTTCACAGATAGCAAAGGTGACATTGAACCTCTTGCTGAAAAGGAAGAAGATGACTTGAATTTCATTGTCCAGACAGCCTTTGGATTGTGGTTCATTTCATAAGCTCTAATTTGCATCTAGCTGAGCTGGGGCTGCCATTTGTTTAGTAGTGAAAGTCACCTCAACTCCCCTCCCCCCACACACACACTATTAGAAATCACCCTCTTTAATATGACCTTGAAAAGGGAGACACTACAAGGACATGAACCTGGGGGTTGGCCCTGGCCTCACAATTCAGAGGTGACAAACAACACAAGGAACCGTGGGGGAAGGGCCCTGATCTATGAATGCTACATTTTCATCTCACTGCTCTTTTTGAATACCCCACCCACCTGCCACCCACCATCAGCAAGGTTGATCCACGGGACATCCCCTCTCCAAACTTTCAGTCTTCACTTGTAAACTTTCTTTCCTTTTCACTGCTACTTTCAATATAGTATCTGATAATGTACGTGGACTGAGAAGGGAGAAGAGAAGGTATACGGGGAGGGAGCACATGCAGACCCTGGCACCTGTCTTTCTGGGAACCATGTGGAGAGTCATCCCGCTGTCTCCGAGGTGGTCACAGAAGAGAACTGTGAAAGGGCCACATTTGTTTCAGGCATCTGCCTTCTCTTTACGGCACCTTGTCTCCAGATTTACCCCTCTTTCAGCCCTCATGCTTTCCTTGATTTTCTTTTTTAAAAAAATCTTATCCCCAACTCATTATTAAAGCTTACTGGTTCTATGTCTCACTCTTGTAAGGTCCTGTTAAGTGGTTAGACCCAATGGGAGTAATTGTTTCTGAGCTATTAGAGAGTGACAGTGTTTTACTGTGTTATTTTTATGCAAATAATGCATTTATTTTCTCAGAGGGGCTTTCCAAGTCATTTCCTTAAAGAAAGCACAATTCCAGGATTTTAGGTCCTATAGGAAAATGCCCCAAACCCACAACATAAATAACTACACTATTCTAGGTAGAATTCTTTGAGATTAATTCTTTCAGATACTTGAGAATACATCCCATTCACCTTCCTTATTTTCCCTCTTCAATAACAGTACATAGGAAGCCCCTTAAGGTTAAATTCCTCCCTCTCCAACATTAGAGCTGGATGTATTTACTTCCTTCCCACCTCCAGATAGTTTCTTAAGAACCTTATCCTTTCTTTTCTGCACAGTGCAACACATTCATCCTTTATTCATTGATTTTTCAGTATCAATGCGCTACCTTTGTTTTGCATTCTCTCCAAAAGTGGAAGGAATAACAGATGATGTCCCTGTTAAAGGTAAGATCCTGGAGAGACCACGGAAGATCCCTCTGTCTTTGATTTACTTTGCGAATTGCCCGCCCGGATGTGGGACCCTGGTGAACTCACCTCGGTGTGCGACAGAGCCAGAGGCCTCCTAGCGCCGGGCGCACTTCCTTAGATATTCACTGAGTACCGAAAAGTGAACTGGTCGGAGGCAGACATGTACACTTTGTACAGTTAGGGGAAATCATCGCACATGTGTTAGGTTTTCTTTTTGCTGCAGCGCACGAATACACCTGGAGTGCGGTGCAGGAGGGTTAGTGGCAGCAAGGTCTGAAGTCTGTGTCTGCAAAGCCCAGAGTCTTTCAGGAAAGACAGACGGAGGCTGCTCAGGTGTGCTTTGGGGTGTTCGAGTCTGAGACGTGTTGTACCCTCCTTGAGGACAACTTGTACCCCGTGGGGCGCAGCACAGTGACAGGCAGACAGCAGAGCTGAATACAAACTGGCCCAGCGAGTGAATGAAAGACTGAGTGAGCTGAGGAAGTGATAACTAGAATTGATGGCGAAACTGCAGTCTAGTGATCTGAGCACCTGACAGGAAGCAGAAAACTGTTTCCAAGTGTTAACCTGCCAAAGCCTGGGAGCCATGCTGAAATGTCTCCGTTCAGCTTCCTTGCATGTAAAAAGGAGGTAGTCTGAATTTATCTTGAAAGGCTCTCAGTTCTTGGAAAGGAAGTGCCTCCCCCCCACACACACTGTCTATCAGCCTCCGACTCCACGGCTATGTGGCTTAAAGGGCTAGGAGCAGGCATGTGGGATCTAGAGCACAGACTACTTACACCATGCTCCTCGCACCACCCTGCTAACCACAGCTGCCCTTCTCTCAGCTGGCCTGGCCCGTCGGCTCCCAGCCTGCCCATTCCCTGCCTAAGGTAGCTCCACAGCCATGGAAATCAACACAGACAAGCTTTCCCCTTCATGTCACGTCATAAACTTAACACGAGTGTAAGAAGTGTTGCATTCACTGTTACTACGAGTCCACGCAATTTCATATTCTGCTGATGAATAGCACCGAGGGACCTTTCCTGGGAAGGGATATGAAACACTCTGAGTAACATGTGTGCCAAAAGTTTGGACACCATCATCTCTCATTTCTGTCCCTTATTGAAATTAACCACTATGCGTTGAAACATACATATATATATATCGAGCACTGTGGTAAATTCTGTAAGCCTTGATTTTTCAACTAACACCTCTTCTTGGACATTCTTGCATGTTTGATTTGTACTATCTGTATTGTGGTCATTAAAATAAATTTCTGTGTACACTGCGTGTCTACACTTCAGAGTCTTCACTGGCTTGGAGGCTGAAGGTCTGGGGAAGAGAGGAAATGAGAGGATCTGTGACACCAAGATTAGAAAGATGTGGTCTCTCATTCAAGGGTCTGACAGTCCAGCCGAGGAACTGGAAGCATGCACAACTGATTATTACACAAGTCAAGCAGTGAGTAAGTATCACAGAGGTGTAAATACGGTTTTATAGATGCACTAGAGAGGGGGTGAATTCCAAATCAGGCACCAGGAAAGAATTCTTAATAAGCAGGTGCCATTTGAGCTGGGCCTTAAAGAATGAGTAGCATTTTCTCAATTCTGAAGAAGAACATTCAAAGCAAAGAAAACAATGAGAATAGACTCATAAAAGCACATAATGTGTTTGGAGAAAGGATTCCCAAAAGGCTGGGATCAGTTGGCAGATAAACCTGGAAAGGCGTCTTGGGACCAGCTCACTGAGAGCTTTGAATAAGTGAATGTATGCAGGCTTTGTACAGTGGGCATTGGGGAAACGCCAGAGGGTTTTGAGGATGCTGCGATTGTCTCCACTCTCCGAAGGAGAAAACCAAAGCTTCGGGGTCAGGAACGCCCTCCAAGGCAAGTGTGGAGGTGAGAGCTGAGCTGACGCTTGCCTCTAAAGTCCAAATACCATGCCTAGTCTTCTCTTTTTGAGATACAATGGACATAAAATATTGCTTCAGGTGTACAACATAGTAATTTAACATTTCTACTTATCATGAAGTGACCACCACGATAAGCCTAGTTAACATTTGTTAAAAACCAAAACAGGTCCCCAGTGGACTCACTTGTTGTAAGCCCTGCATCAGCAAACCAAGACGGCATAAGAGCAGTTTCAGTCTCTCTCAGGAATGTAACTTTAACCAGTCAATCTGGAATTATCTGGTCAACACCAGTGAGGCATTCTGCCTGATACACCTCTTGCCTTCCCCTAAGCTGCGGTTCTCAACCTGTGGATCGCGACCCCTTTCACAGGGGTCGCCTAAGACATAACAGTAGCAAAATTACAGTTATGAAGTAGCAACGAAAATAATTTTATGGTTGGGGGTCACCACAACATGAGGGACTGTGTTAAAGGGTCGCGGCATTAGGAAGGTTGAGAACCACCTTTGAAAGGAAGGTGACCTTGCTGAAACTGTTCACTCTTTGGTAATAATTTCCTTGCCTCACCCGCTTTCCACTTATTAAATCCTTTTATTTCAAGCCCCTTGGAACTCCTTTCTATCTGCTAGATGTGATGCTGCCTGATTCATATATTAGCAAATAGACAAAGCCAGTAAGATCTTTAAAATTTGCTCAGTTGACTTTTGTTTTTTTGGTTGGTTGGTTGGTTGGTTTTTAATCCTCATCCGAGGATATTTTTCCATTGATTTTCAGATAGAGGGAGGGGAAGGAGAGAGAGAGAGAGAAACATCGATGTGAGAGAGACACATCAATTGGCTGCCTCCCACACGACCCCAAGTGGGGCCGGGGACCGAACTGCAACTGAGGTACGTGCCCTTGACTGGAATCAAGCCTGAGACCCTTTGGTCTTCAGGCCACCACTCTAACCGCGGAGCCAAACCACCAGGGCTGACTTTTGTTTTTTAACACATCCATCACCACACATAGCTACAATGTTTTTTCCTTGACATAAGAACTTTTAAGATCTACCCTCTTAGAAAGTTTCAAATATACAATACAGTATTGTTAACTATACTCACCATGCTGTACATTACATCTCCATGGCTTATTTATTCTATAACTGGAAGTAGGTACCCACCTAGTCTCAGTCTTAATTTTTTATCCATAAAGTGGGAATAATAATACTTCTTTATCTACTTAAACAGTTTGATCAAATATAACTACAGATACTAACATGCCTCAGAAATTTTAAAAGAATTCTACAAGTGTTGATTATCAGCATTATTTTATTGTTATCACAATTACAACTAATATTACTCTTGAGGGTAGCATAAATGTATTTTATAAAGGCAGGTAGTGCTATTTAATATTAATAGTGGCTATAAATATAGAGTTCCTACTGAGCCTTGTGCATATATTATCTATCCCTTTCCCCTCCCTGTGAGACAGGTATCATTATCTCCAATGTACAGGTGAGTAAACACAGGCAGAAAGAGATGAACAAACTGCCCAGTCACACAACTGGTAAGTCAAGAACCAGGCTTCAAGTCTGTGTCTTTAAATCCCCAAACTTTTCATAAGATGACTCACTGCCTTCTTATCAATAACATTATAAAATTCTCAGGTTGCATTGGCACACTGATATGATGTCTTCAGGAAGCAATTAATGATGCCGGTAATTTCCACACTTCCAGCAAAGGTATCAGCCCTGAATCTGTGTTTCAAAAGAGGTGACTATTTTCACCTCTTAACAATCTTCTTAAGGACATTGTTCAATAAATAAGTCGTATATTTTCTTCAGGCTTGACTGAACCAGAAAACATGACCTATTCTGTCCCACTCTCTGAAATGAGATAATATCTTTCTTTAAGAATTCCTCTGTTGATTAAAAACAAAACAAAACCAAAAAACCACACTTCCGATTTATGTAGTAGTATTGGTTCCTTATACTTATCTCAAATTTTAAAAGCTTCCCTAAACATCTATCAAATCATTTGTTTCTATATTTTAGAGTACATTTCTCTTTTCTCCTGGTCACAAAACTTTAAAAAACACTAAATATAGTTGGTAATGTGCAGAAATTGATTAATAGTATTCATGAGAGTGTATTCTTCTAAAATAAATATTTTACACGTAGTAAAAAATGATCATGAGCTGAGTTTGACCAAATTTATATTCTTGGCAGCTTTTCGTATTCAATGAGGACAATCTGACCTTCAGTTAATGAAGTCATTGGTAATAATGGCCACCAAATATTCTGATTTAAGTACTGGAAAATAATTGTGGTTGCTCTTTTTTTTTTTTTTTTTATAACAGTTTTGCTGGTTTTCTGAGTAGAGTTTTCAAGTATTGCTGTAAACTGATAAGGTGAACACGGAGACTTGGAAAGGCTCACTTTGAGATTAAGTCCAATCACAATTCAGTCAGTGTCACAGAAGGAAGACTGTAAACCATGTGTGAAGGGGTTTGCAGCAGAGCACTAAGCTCAATGGCTAAATTCAGACGCGTTTATCCCTTTCACCCCATTTCAAATATCGCAGCCCTTTCCTGACTAGTTCGATGCATAAAATCATAGAGTCCTGAGTTGGAAGAAGCCTTGATGGTGCTTGTATTCCTCTTTCTAAAGAAAACTTCCTGGTGGTTTCCTAGTATTTGCTTGATTTGGGGTGATACGAGACTCATTACCTTATAAGGTAGGCCTTTCTACCTTAGTCCATTTGGGCTTGGTTTCTCTTTAGATTAGGTAAAAAATCTTTCTGTAGTTTTCCCCTGTGAATCAGAGAATATGGACTATATCTCTATTTCATGTCATACTCCTTAAAATATGTGAGAGAATCTCATCACGGTTCTTAGATGCAGCCAGGTTTGAGGAGAAACTCGCAAAGGTAAGTATTTGAAGAGATATTAATTGAAACATTTATAATGGTTAACTTTGAGTGGCGGAGTATAGGGAAATTTTCTTTGGTGTTTGTGTTCTGAATTGCTTGAATTTTATACATGAGTATATATTCTCATCAGAGTGAAAAGAAAAAGTAAAGGTATTTACACTTTGGGAAACTATTTCAGTCCTAAAGATAATGAATGAACATTGTTATGAATTCACCTTGAAGAGCAGAGAATCTTATATCTGGAATCTCTGAGTGATAAATCTCAGTCCCCTGGACCTAGCCCCACATGGTGAGTTCATATTAAAGATGTGGGAATGACTACATAAA
Organism: Tadarida brasiliensis; assembly: GCA_030848825.1. Taxonomy (NCBI): domain Eukaryota; kingdom Metazoa; phylum Chordata; class Mammalia; order Chiroptera; family Molossidae; genus Tadarida; species Tadarida brasiliensis. Next base: position 54,017,838 of record CM061264.1, read on the forward strand.
TCTAGCGATCACTTATTTAACTGATTAACAAAATCTATAAAAATTCAACATAAATAGTCTGATTCTCATTTCTTTCTTGGAGTCATCACCACAGAAGTAACAGTTCCACGAAGGCCCAAGTTGCTATTGCTCTCATTCCACATACTAAGAGGAGAAAGATCATTTTGATCTTAATTTAAACTGATTTAATTCCTCTTTTTATTGTGTTTTTCTCAAATGCATCACAGTCCAAAAATTCTCGGGTAGTTCTATTTTCTAAAGACTTCACAACTAAAGAAAAATAAATTACCTTAAGGTATCCAGAAATAAATTATTGTTCTGCCTAGACTCTACTAAATCTTTGAGAATTTTACACATGAAATGATATGATGATGCTGATGATGGTGACAATGATGATGATGGAATTTGGCAGGTATACCAAGTGGTTTGCATACATTATCTCTTCTAATATTTACAGACATCCTATAAAGTAGAAATTATTATCCCCATAATCCTTTACACATTAGGAAACTGAGGTAATAGGCACATGTTATACTAGTCTATATTAGATAGCAGTGAGAAAGCATTGACCAATGTGACTAGATCCTATTTGTTGCTTCTCAGCCAAGAACTGCCATCCTGAGATACACTTCTCTGCTTATGTCTTATTATTTATTTTTCCTGGGTTCCACTTGAGGAAGCTGTTACAGGGACTTCTCAGAATATCTCCTCTGGCTTCCTCAAAAATAAAAAGTAGAATTACAATATGATCTAGCAGTTCCATTTCTGAGTATATATTTGATGGAAACAAAACCACTGTCTCAAAGAGACAGCTGCCCTCCCATGTTCATGGCAGCATTATTTACATTAGCAAAGACAGAAGCGACCTAAGTGTCCAACGACAGATGAGTGGATAAAGAAAATGTCAGATACATATAATGGAATATTATTCAGCCATAGAAAAGAAAAAAATGCTGCCATTTACAACAACATGAATAGACCATGGGAGCATTATGCTAAGTGAAATGTCAGATAGAGAAAGGCAAATACTGTATAATTTTACTTTTATGTGGAATCTTTAAAAAGCAAACTCATAAAACAGAAAACAAACTGTTGGTTGCTGCAAAAGGTGGGGGGGGGGGGTGAGAGAAATAGGTGATGAAGGTGATCAAAAGGTACAAACTTCCAGTTAGATAAACGAGTTCTGGGGAGTTAATGTATAGCATGGTGACTATAGTCAACAATGCTGTATTTATACAGTAAAGTGCCACTTAATGACAAGGATACAGTTTGAGAAATGCATCATTAGGTGATTTCTTCATTGTGAGAACATCATAGAGTACACACTTACACAAAGCTAGATGGTATAGCCTACTACACACCTAGGCTATATGGTAGGGCTCATTATTCTTAAGCTACAAAACTACAGCATGTCACTTACTGCATTGTAGGCAATTATAATGCAATAGTGAGTTCTTGAGTATTCAAACATATCTAAACATATGAAAGGTACCGTCAAAATACAGTATAAAAGATTAAAAATGGTACACCTGTATAGGGCAGTTATTATGAATGGAGTTTGCAGGACTGAAAGTTGCTCTGGGTGAGTGAGTGAGTGGTGAGGCATGTGAAAGCCTAGGACATTACTGTACACCACTGTAGACTCTATAAACACTTAGGCTACACTAACATTATACAACAGCAAGAGATTAAAACAAGCCCAAGATAAAATGATTCGATCAAGAGACAAGAGATGTCTGAGGTTGCTGCTGACGTGACACAGCATGCTGTTTTACAGATAACATTTTTTTTAAGTAGAAAGAGTACACTCTATAACATAATAATTAAAAAGTATAGTACAATAAAGACATAAACCAGTAACGCCGTCATTTACCGTATTAGCATTACCAAGTATTAAGGACTATAACTGTATGTGATCCACTTTCATTCGGACGGCGGTGCAGTAGGTTTGCTTACACCTGCAGCACCATGAACTGTGCATTGACACACTGCTACGATGTTACCACAGCCGCTCACTAGGTGGAAGAATGAGTGCCATCATAATCTTCTGGGACCACCGTTGTATCTGTGGTCCATCATTGACGAAAATGTCATTATGTATTTGAAAATTGACTGTATTTGAAAGTTGCCAAGACAGTGAATCTTAAAAGTTCTTATCACAAGGAAAGAAACTTGTAACTACATGGGGTGATGGATATTTACTTGACTTACTGTGGTGATCATTTTTCAATATATACATATATAAAAGCATTACACTGTACAACTTAAACTAATATAATGTCAATTATATCTCAATAAAATGGGAAAATGAATGAATGAATGAATGAATGAATGAATGAATATAACAAAATGCCTCCTCTGCGCTATGGGAATCATTTCTTAGTAGCAAAGACATATACTTCAACCAGAAAAAAAGCTTAATTAAATGTTTTTATTTTGCTGTTTCTTATTATTTCTACTTCCTATGGTGTTGATTCATATGCCCATTTTCTTATCCTAAGTCTTGAGAAGTTTGGGTAAAATTTGTATGGTTGTGAAGACATTCAGCCTCAGTTAGTAATTGAGCCAACTTTAGTCTTCTGAGCTTGATTTTAATATTAATAATATTAATTTATAATAACAATAACCATTTAATGAGTGCTTTATTATGTGCCAAGCACTAGGTAAGCATTTACATGCATTATTTTATTGAATGTTTGCAATAAATTTAGATAAAATTATCTTCATCTACAGCTAAAGAAACTGAAGTTTAGAAAGATTGTTAGCTTAATTAAGATCATAAACAGAACCAAGATATACCACCAAAATTAGTCTAATTTTAGTGTTTATCCTCTTAAACACAATGCTGTATGTTAGGGTCTCCCAAAATAATATCAAGGAAGGAGTACAGAGGTCGGGATGTCCTTCCCACATTACCAATATGGCTTATGGATTCCTCAGGCAATTACTGTTGCTGTTGTGGCTCCCATTACTACTATTAATACAATACCAATAACCATGCCCCTTGCCTATGTATTGTACCACACTTCTTCTGAAATATTTACACATTTAATCCTCACAGCTACCTTATAAAGTAGGTGCAAAAAAATCCAATTCTTCATATAAGGATACAAAAATCCCAGAGAGTTTAAGGAATTACTTTCAAGTCCCACAGCTATTCTCCCAAAGTTGCTCATAGATCTGACTCCAAAGCATAGACTTTCATACACCTGAAGGTAAACAGACCATGACACTTCTCATCCAAACAGAACGTCCTTCTAATCTACTTGACATCCTAGTTGCCTCTGGCCTTTCTCCAAGGATGTCCTCCTCTTCTCTCTTTTTTCCAAATGGCTGTGTTGGGCAACAGAGAAATATCCCCTAAGTCTCCGTGGACCGTCCTTCCTTCATCTGATGAAATGGAGAGTGGTGTCTGCCATAAGGAAACTTCCAGCAACATCATCACTGTTATTTTAATCTTTTTCTGGCCCATTCTCTTATTAAAACTTACTCTCATGAAATAATGTTCATAAATTACTACATTAATTTTTAAATTATATGATTCTTAACAAACCATTATGAAGATCTCCAGGCTCCATTTCTAATGCAAAATCACATCAAAGATGGCAAGAAGGAGCTTTAGCCTTCAAACATTTCCCTAAGCAGTGACTCATTTGATTTGGTTTCATTAACTCCAAGTCAGTGTAAAAAAATATTAATAAAGATATATATATATATATATAATTAGGCACACCCAGTCTGAATAAATGTTAACTGACCCCTGAGATACCTGAGAATTGGACTATTGTTGCAATTATCCAACGACAATGTGCAAAATGAGACCGAAGATAGACCCCAAGATGCACCAGTTTTTAAAGATATACAGCCATGGATGGGTTGCCATTTCAATTTAGTGATAACACAGAATTGGAGTTTTGGAGATGCTGAGACCTTATTTCCCTGAGCAAAATGCTCTGTGCTGTTCTAGTCAGTCTGACCAGTTCTGTGGAAACCAGAACAGCCAGTTGAAGAGAAAACTGGTGAGTGAATGAAATATCAGATACACCAAATCGATTTTTCTTGCTAGCCACAAGGGAAGAAGGACTCAAAAACAGGACACAGGACTTATTCTCTTCCTTAAAAACAAAATATGCTCCACTCTGAAATAGCTTTGTCTTTTACAGGATGAAGCTGGAACGAATTTCAAAATTAAGCAGAGCGAGAGACAATGAATAAAATGGTTTCCCTGCTGACAAAAGGCCTGCTCCCCCTCTCTTCTGTCCTGAATTTTTACAAATTCTCCCAGGGGTTTCTCTATAAAGAGGAAGCAAGAGCACCTATTGCTTTTCAGCTTCTCAGTAAACCTGCTCCCCAATTACCTTACAAGCAGCAGGAGAAGTGTAAAAGGAAACAAAATACAAAGAACTAAAAGACATGTATGTATCTGTAGTAACCCAAACCATGATTAAATTCTTAGCTTTCAGGAAAACCCCCAGGCCTGGGCAGGAAACAGAAGTGCAGCGGTTCCGTGCAACCCTTTGCTGCAAACTAGCCACGTTCTGTCCGCAGCAGGAGCAGCCCTGCGTCCAACAGGAAGGCCCTGAATGTCTGCAGCAGTGTGCGCGCGCCCAGATTGCACAGATGGACTGGCACTTTTTTGCTGAGAAACTTTCTGGTCCAATCGAATCAGTGCTGTTGGAAAAGCTGCCTCCCCACTGCTGCCCAAGATTGTTTCTGGCTGCTGGAAAACGTTCAGGCACTGTAATACAATCAAAGCCTTTCTCTTGTGGGGGCGTGAGCAGCCCTCAAAGATCAATGTGAAGCTCCAGAAAATAATCACAGTACTCATTTTTTTGCTCAGAGATTGCACAATGATTATAATCTAATCTAAAATCAGGTGTGAACCCCGGCTTCATTTCTTGCCAAGTCAGTGGACTTGGCCAAGTAATTTACGCTCCCTGAAACTATCTTCTCATCTGCAGAGTGGTGCTAACCCTACACCTAACTTATGACATTGACATGAGAATCTGATAACATATGTACAGTATGGGTGCTTATAAAATATCTGCCACTATTGTTATTATCACTGTTATAATTTATGTTTATTTAAAACCACTCTCTTTCCTTGCCTAGGAGTTTGGTTCCTTACTTTTTTCCCTATTAAAAATCCCCTTTTAAAGCAGGTGTGGTCAAAATAAGTGAATGATTCAAGAAATAATTCAAGACATGGGATCTAGAAACAGGGTATCCAATAAAAGAAGGTAAAAGGATGGACAACAGAGAAACCTAGGAAAATGTTGGACCCTAAAGATTCTAAAAACTATCAGCTAGGTTTTGGCACTTCGAAAACTGTTAAGATTTAGTCATTGACACACACGTAACCCCTTAACTCTAGAAAAAAAGAGAAATGTGTCCAAGAAGGGGAAATAATGACAGTATTACTGATTCAGCAGTGAAGGGTGTTTACTTGTCATAAAAATGCACACCCTGAATACTGATCTAATAAAAATTGCATTATAGCTATAATGGGTGAGGAGAGAGTTAAATCAGCAAGATAGAAAATCAACTTACAGTAATGTTTAAAGATGATGAAACAAGAGACAGCAACATAAGTATGTTATTTAGATGTATGATGGCTATTTCACATTTCTAGAAGACATTTTGAGAAACAGCTGACAGTAAGACATCCGTAGAACAAAGTGGTGGGTATGGAGTTAGCATGAGGACTGTGGATTTCATGAGTAGCCTTTAGCACTATTTGACCTTTTAAAAGTATGTATATAATGTTGTGATTAAAATTAAACTTATGTGAGAAAAGAAATTCACACTGAAGATATAACAACATCACACACACGCACACACTGATCAGCTCAAGTGTATGAAGATCTATACACTCTAATCTATTCTATGTTATTTTTTGAGCCCAAAATAAAGAAGTAAATAAGACCCATCATGTAACTTAAGTGATAGGATTTGGTCGTTCGAATGGGAAGCAAAGACAAAGGAGGCAGAAACACTTCAATGGAAGGCACAGCCCTTGGAGTCAAGGATCTTGTCATTTCATTGAGAGAAGAGAACAATCTCATCACAGAGGGAGAATGAGAACCTAAAAATTATTTTTAGAGAAAAAAAGGAACAGAAATTGTTTACGGGACTTGCTACCTAAGTCTCATAGAGGTTTCCTAGGAGCTGTTTTTCAAGATTCTGAAGAAAAAACTTGTCAGTGTTTAGCTGACAAGATGAGCTGCATGACACTCCAGAGAGGGGAGAAGAGTGTTTCTGGTGTTGGAGGAAACCACGCGGATAGACTAACGCCTGACCGTGCAGAGGAGGCGACGAAACCTGCAAGAAGCTACGTGGCTTTCCCTACGTGGCTTTCCCTACGTGGCTTTCCCTACGTGGCTTTCCCTACGTGGCTTTCCCTACGTGGCTTTCCCTACGTGGAGCCAGAACCAGACTTTTAACCTCACTGGCATGTTCTGGTGAATGCCCAGCACTAAGTCAGCAAGACGGTGCTATAGTTGTTTCAGATTTTTAAAAAGTCACAATTAATTTTAGTGTTGTTCCATTAATGAAATGAGGATAATAAAATAATGTTAACCATGAACTACTTGGATAGTGCTTTCAAGTGTTCTTATCTTCATTGTCTTAATCCCAATAATCTGTGCTAATGAAAAAAATTCAAATTCATGGAGGTTTACTGAATTGTCAAGGGCAGATAGCCAAATAGAAAAATCAGATAACTGGACATAAGTGTTCTGACTCCTTGTTGAATGTGGGAAGTATTTCCCTTCCTTTATGACCCACAAAACTTTAGAGAGCATTTTGGTGAAATGATTTTGTTTTAAAATATACTTTTAAATATTTTAAATTAAATATATAATCTTATTTATTATAAGAGATCTCTTATTGGGGAAATATTAATTAATGAAATTAATGAATTCAGCTGTCAATGAGAATTCTGCTGAGAGGATAGAAGCAAGAATATTCAAGATGACCATGATGGGAGAAAATCTGGGATAAGGATGGTAGCCGGGCAGGTCTAATTAAGGCTACACAACATTTAAGGCAGTGGTTCTCCTTCAGAGTTTGGCAACAAATCAATAATATTTATCCAAAAAAATTCAAGTAAAAATTAATTGTGTCACTACAATTCTTAAAATAAAGGTGCTAGGCAAAAAAATGAAATGAAAACTTAATTGTCAAGTAACTTTGAAAATAACTAATAGAGTATAATTGTTTTTCCTCTAAAAATGACTTTTCATGGATCTTCTAAGGAGAAGGCTCCAAACCACTGCTTCATGAAAATCAACTTACAATTTTATTCACACTTGTACAGCTGTCCATATTATGTACACGCATTCAGAATGTAGGATGCTTTGGTATCAAAGAGTTGTTTCCAATAGCCAATATTTTAGTGTGCTAAGATCTCATTTCCATCTTCCGCAGTAAGGCAAGAAAAATGCAAAGACAAATGTCATTAATTGCTCCCAACTTTTCCCTCTGGAGAAATAGAAACTATCAACATCAATACAGCATTCTACTAATAGCTGTAAGTTGGCTTAAAGCATCATTAATTTTACATTTGAAAGGTCTGTAAATGTATGCCTTGCATTCTCACTGAAAGGATCAATCAATAAGGTTATCCTTGCTGCTTTCAATCTAAATAGCAACGCAAAGATGTGGTGCATTTAGAAGTGTAAATATATATGTATCTATACGTACACAGGTAACAACATAAATTTACATAACAAAAAGTAACAGAAAATAACAAAGTTACATTCTAACCATTCAGCTGATCTGTGTATAGTAGATTGCATTTTTCAGGAGAGTTTTTGGGTTTTTTTTGTTTTTGTTTTTTTAATTGACATTTGAATAGCTTCATTTTAAATCTCTCTTGCTGGGTCAGCATAAGGCAAAACTAAAACAAGCGCTTTGTTGTAAGGCAAATGCGTCATTGGATAACTTGTTTTTTGTCTTTTTTTTAAAGATCCTTTCACTGTGGACCTGTTTTTGACCAGTAGCCTATTTTGCTCCTCTTCTAGTTGGGGCTGTGTTGTTTCCTTTTTCCATGTGATGGTAATTTTAAAAAGTGATTATCAGTCTCTTAAAACAATTATACCCCTGATTATGTTGATTTATTATTATGGGCAGACGGTGAGATGTCAAGGGATTTTGGCATTCACAGGGAAGCAGTTATGTTGACTTAGCTCCAGTTCGAGATTTTAGCTTTCTAACCAAACATGGAAACGTGTGAGGTTCCTTGAATCCTAATGACTCTCTCACAGGAAGGATTCTTAACTGTGTCCATAACCTTCCAAGACTTCCATCGGCAGACTTCAGGAGGGTCTACAATCTCTGACACTGCATGAAAATTCTTAGACGGTCTCTCATCCCAAAGTGATCAAGAACCAGTTTTCTACTGGCTATAAAAGACCTCAGTTGGTGGTAATGGTTTCAGAGTTATTTTCTTCCAGACACCTCTGTTGGGGGTGAGGGAGTGGGGGGGGGGAGAGATTGAGCAAACAAATTTAAAAAATAAAAAGAGAGAGAGAGAACTCATGGACATGGACAACAGTGTGGTGATTGCAGGGGTCGAGGGTGAAGGTGGAAGTGGGTGTAGAGGGGCTAAATGGTGATAAATAAAATAAAAAAGTAAAAATGTTTTTAAAAAAGAATTATTTTCTTCCCATGTTCTTTTTTTTATTTTAATTTTTTTTCTTTATTGATTTTAGAGACAGGAAGGTAGAGGGAGAGAGAGAGAGAAACATCGATGAGAGAGAACATCGATTGGCCTCCTCCTGCATGCCCCTCACTGGGGATAGGGCCCACAACCTGGGCATGTGCCCTGACCGGGAATCAAACTGGTAACCTCTTAGTGCATGGGTCGATGCTCAACCACTGAGCCACACCAGCCGAACGGGCCAATGTTCTTTTTAAAATAAGATTCAAACTACATTGTGTATTATATTCAAAGCCTTCTTTTCAAACAGTTATGTAGGAAATTAGGCATACACACTGATTATCCATGGACATTTCTCACTTGGCCTCAGAAATAAACCAATAAATACTCCTGTTGTAATTTTATTTTGTGCTCAGATTTGTGGTTTAAGTTTTTCAGCTTTCCGTTCCATACAATTATAGAGACCATGACTTGAATTCTGTCACCAAAATGTTTGGCGACAGCCCTGTACTGAGGTACCGCAGGCTGGCAAGGACTGGGAAAGACCCAGGCTAATAGAGACGTTTGCCTAAAACGTGGCTGCTCTGATAATAATCCTTCAGTTTAAATAGAGCAGCTATAGGTCTGTTACACAGACCAACTCTGCAAAAATACCACTAAACACAGAATTTGGTAAATTAGTTCTCTTCTACTAAGGCACCTGTCTGGAAATGTGAACTTAAGAAGAGTTATAACCGGTTTTTAAAGGTCCTGGGAGAAATGGACCCACTCTCTTTAGATAACCCTTTGAGAGACACGTAAGCCTAACATTTAAGCCTAGGGCCTCTTATCAAGAACAAAGCAGGGCTTGGATGCATCAATAGAAAATGATCCTTTCTGAGAAATCGTACCCCTTCGTGTGTGAATAGGTTTATGTGATTACAGAAGTGGATCTGGGGCTGGGTGACCCAGGCATTGTTGTAGTGGTAGTGCCACATTTTTGTGCGGTCAGACACAAACTGGCATTCTGGTGCCCGCTGCCTCGGGAAACGCCAGAACGGTGCCCGTCAGAACCCAGATCTCACAGACAGCCTTGTCCTGACACACGGCACCTTCTTAGCAGCCACAGCCCCTGCCTTAGGGCAGAAGTTTTCCACTGGGAGCAAGTCTGTCCCCCATGGTGCATTTGGCAATGCCTGCCGACATGTTTTATTGTCACGACTAGGGAGGTCCTACTGGCATCTGGCGGGTAGAAGCCAGAGATGCTGCTAAACAGCCTACAATGCATAGGGCAGCCCCTCACAGCAAAGAATTATCTGGCCCAGTGTGCCACCAATGCCGAGATAAGAACTCCTGCTGGAAGGCCCTGCCCTTCTGCCCACTCTGCAAGGGTGTGGAGATGTGTTCCATTCAGACCCACACTTCCCACAAGAGCCACTGGAAGTGAGTCAGTTTCAATGCCTTGGAAAGTGTGATGATTTGGGCAGAGTGAAATGATAAAGTATCTCTCCATCCTGGTTAACACCTATTCCTTTTTCCAAAATGAAGATTAAATGTCACCTCCTACAGAAAACCATTTCCTATTTTATCATCACCTCTTCTCCATGCTCACATAGTGCCATAGGCTTAATCACAGCTCTGATCAAATTATTTCTTATTCCCCTACTCGATGAAAGCTTTTTTTTTAGTCCTTATGTCTTGGCACCTACCAGAATGCCAAGTTGGCACATATAGGTACACAATAAATATATGTTAAAGGAAAGAACATGCCTGGCTTGGATTCTGAGTACTCACCCTCTAAACTGGATTTACTCAAGGCTGTTTTAGGTGATATCAGTGGCCTCCAAGGACATCTAAGGATATCTGATCCCACGTCCTCCAAGGACATGAAACTGGACAATGTCTCTTTTCATGGCATGTTGGTTCACCAGCACTGTGGTGGGCATTTCTGGCCTCCCGAAAGGTAGCCATAATGATATTTATCTGAAATGCTAAAGAACATAGACTGTAGAGACTATAATACCTGTTTGGGGCCTTAGGACAGAGCTCTCCCTACATGTCTTTTCTTAGGGGGAAGGAGAGCAAGCTCAACATGCTATTTTTAATAAGCTTGGCTTTGTAGTCTGCATTGCATAGAACTGCCTTCACCGAAGAGGGAAGGTGACCTGAATGAGCACATGAACTAGGGTAGTGAGGTGCTCAACATTTGTCTCCACTCGTAATCAGCTCATACCAATGCCCAGGTATAAGACTGGTACAGGCTCTGACTGCACCCAAGGACGATTATTATATTGGCTGCCAGTCTATTGCACTAGAGTTCATAAGAAAGAGGAAGAATTAAGTTTAGAATAATTTATAAATGTGCTTTTGTATTAACAACAAAAATTCTGGTATAACATGAATAAGTATCATGTTGAAAATGGGAAAAAAGCACCCCTTAGATTTTTAGCATATAACCGATCATTTGTTTTGTTGGTGATTATAGAATATAAAACAAAATGATTTCATTGTTCCAGATAGCATGATACTGTTGCATTACCTTGTGCTGTTATTTTGACAAAGCATGTCAAATAGGATTTCAGCAAAATATTTAATACAATTATAATATTCCTGACATGAGTTGACATCAGGAAGAAAAGACAGGAACATTTCAGAACATTCAACTTTATTTTCCATTGACAAACACCACATAAATAACATACATTTATTAAATACACAGACTAGCTATGACTTGAATCCCATCAAAATTCTGATGTACTTTTCATAGTCTCTTTTATTCTTTGTCTCCACAATACTGAAGACCAGCGTTTAGAACATGCTGGAAGAGATATTTAAATATACTTAAGATAACTCCCCCCAAAACTTTACATAGAGGTGACAGAAGTATATGTTCTCACTTAACCAAGTGTGTAGGGATGGGATGCTGAGTAGGAGAAGTGGGAAAACATGCTTTCTATACTGAGTTACATTATTGATTAAAGTGCCAATAATTTCAGTTCTTACTTAGACATGCTATGTAAATACTTACTTTCCTTTGCTGTAACCAGATTAAGATAATCAGTGCCTATTTTTAGTTTGTTGGCTTAAATAAATGTTTAACTTTCTGCTATTTGTATAAACACATTTAGACATTTAGTTAATAAAGAGGGAGAAGGTAAAATATTATATATGGGAAATATATATACATATGTAATATTTATATATTATAACATATAAATATTATAACATATGATATATATATATATATATATATATATATATATATATATATATATATATATCTCAAAAGAAGAGCGTTTAGCAGTCAGTGATGACTTGAGTGAATGTAACACCTGCTCTTACGAAAAGTAAACTGGCCACTCCTCGCTTTGTCCTGCTGACGCTCCAGTGTGAAGATAAATGCAGTCCCTTCCTCTTTTTGCTCCTGTGGAATGGCCTAAAAGGATGAAGATTTCTAACATGGTTGGAAATGTACAGGTTTTCCTCCATATCTTTCTCTGTGTTCTCTACCCCACCCTCCATGCCCACTCCGCATAAATAGTATTCTTTCAAAAGTTGAAATAACAGCGAAGTGTATCAGTAAGTCATATGTATTTTCCCTGCTTAACATTACAGTTGGTTTGATTGCCACAGACACTGAAAACTATATAAAGAAACTCTTTTCAAATAATGATGAAAGTTCGGTGATTGGCTAGCTTTTGGCTAGATATCTGATTCACTTTCATTAGAAGGCCAAAATATTCAAATTCTAAAACAACTGACAGAAGATTTTCAAAGCTGCATGTTTGAAAATAACTTCAGGGGTGGAATCATCTCCACAATGCTCAAAAAGCCTGAAAAGTTTGATTTGTTCCTGATATTTATCTCTGTCCTTCCTATCTTTATTCTCATAATGAGATTGTTTCATCAAAGCAAACTTAAAAAAAAAAACAAACCACACAGACTCATATCTATCTCATACGTTAGGACATTAGCATATTAGAGATATGAAGTCATTCTCTCTCCTCTTAAAAACAATCCCAGCTTTCACCAATAGTAAATATTTCTGTTACTTTCTCTCTCTCTAAAAAAAAGAAAAAGAATAGGTTGGAAGCCAGGGGTCTGGGGCAAACAGTCCCGTTTCTAGTGAAGAATATGTAATCCAGGAGATATTTGGATTGCTCATGATACGAAACTGATGTAAAACTTCTGAAAATAAAATAATTTTAATTTTCAATAAAGAAAATGTGATATATAAATGAATATGGTATATATCTGATTGAATTATATTTCTTGAGAATCAAAATATACTCAGCTGATGGGATGGTCATAGAACGGTTTACAACTCAACTTGTATAAATTATAAGCCTTGGAACACAATCTTCCTTTTAGGAATTATAAAATAGAGCATATATAAAATAAGAACTTCCTCTCTTTCATTCCTTAAAAGAGTAGAGAACAGGGGCGAGTGAGAATGGAATTGTCAAGTAGCATGCTTTAAAGATATCTTTCCACTGGACGTAAAAACTCATTGCTGATCTCTTTTTGAAAACAGTGACTTTATTCTAGACTCGTTAGAGTCTTCATTGCTGTATACAGCCTCAGTTTTCCCTTTGTCACTTGGAGAACAGAGTCACCCTGCACTACCTCCTTTTACTTTCTTCACTTTTATTCGAGGAGAATGCAATCAAAAATGCATCCAGGGAAGACGTGTATAAGAGTTTACCTGATAATCATAGATACAAATTCATAATAAAATTAAAACCTTTTCAATTGGAGTATTTCAGGGGCATATGAATTTTTGCATGAGATTAGTATCTGCATAAATGATACCAATATAATGGAATCCTATGAAAAATGTTCCCTAATCCTCTGTTTCACACTTCATATAATCACCACTTACTAGTTGTCTTAGAATGCCGAGCTTCAGCTTCTTAACAAATGTGCATGTGAGTTTTAGGCTGATTTTCAAATTTGGTACATTGGTTCTATCAACCTACGTGATGAAACATCACAGGTATATGTCACCTCTTATCAGCATTTTATTGCAACTCAAAAAACAGTCCTATGGACTTAGCCATAGTATTAAAGTCTTCATTTTAAAAATGATGTAATCCCATTCATTGAACAATTCTGTATATTTATTTAGACATCCGTTTTAGAGATTTTGAGACATATGCAAGCATAAAACCAGCAATAAACAAGACGTTGTGAAGGTTTTGCATGGTTGATAGTCTAAGCTTTTCATAAAGGTAAATCATAGAAATTTTAATTATTCCATATGGTTTTAGTACTAAATACTCTGCAGTCTCTCTGTGTCACTTATCTTCCAGTATCCTGTATATTTCAAGAGCAGCTTTTGGGGTTAAAGTATGAAAATAAGTAGACAGTGTATGTGCCTAAAATTGCAAAGCACAAAATTTCCCCATATTTTCTGTCTGACTTGATTCCATTACTAAAGAACTATTAAATAATTGTTGTAGAAAAGATTGAAAACCAACCACTAATTTGAGGTCAAAACCAACAAAAATATTAGAAGTATTAAATAAATTAAAACCCTAATTTGCCCCACCTGGCTCAGTTGGTTGGAGCATTGTCCCATACACCAAAACGTTCAGGGCGCATGCTCGTTGCAACTGTGGGTTCCATCACAGATCAGGGTGAGTACTGGAGGCAACAGATCAATGTCTCTCTCTCTCTGTCTCTCTTTCTCTCTCCCTTCAGCATGCTCACAGGGTTTTTTATAGTTAACTTTTACATGAGCTTCTGCAACTTTTTTTTTCTGTAACATGGTCCTGAGACCTTTCATATAAGAAAGCGTTAAGTAGAAATATATGTGCATTTTAAAAATCATAGTCATTTAAATCTGGCATGATTAAACACTTATGTTTACTTGAAATATCTTGGATAGAGCAATAGATAAATTTGGAGATAACACTTTTTTTTCCAACTTAAAATAATTTTAAGGTATGCACCATATCTATATTATTTGAAAAGCAAACTGTTCTTATTGGGTAGTATGTCATCATTTTCTTCTATGACTCAGCATAGTTGTATGATTTCATTGTTGAGAAAATCAGGGTTCCTTTGTAAAATCTATGATGGCTGATTTACTTATATTTCCATATTCTATTCATTCATTTCTTTCCATGTGGTTTCCTGGGCCTTTCTTTCTTTCAATATTGTGAAGTCTAGGAATTGTCATAATTTATGCATACATTTTTCCTGCTCAGATATGTGCATAGATAAACTAAATATATGAGAGTGAATTTAAAGTCAATGAATTTAAACTGGGGAAACAGACACACTCTTGTACAGGGACTGTAGATTGTCCACTTCCCAACCACATCTAGGGCCTTTGCATAATGTCTCTGAAATCCAACCTCATCTATCATCCAGAGGCTAAAATTATTTGTGACTTTTATCTCTTGTCAAGTTTTCCGTGGACCAACAAATGGCTGCCTAGAAAATAAAACTCACATGCCATGTACGTACTTTCTTCCTTTTCCACCTCCAAAACCTGCCATTTGTCCACTCCTACCAGGTCTCCCTGGACAGGAATTTATTGTTTAGTTAAGCTTAAGTTTCAGGCCTGGCCAGTGTGGCTCAGTGGATTGAGCATCATCCCATAGACTGAGAGGTCCCGGTTCAACTCCTGGTCAGGGCACATTCCCAGGTTGTGGGCTTGATCCCCAGGAGGGGGCGTGCAGGAGGCAGCCGATCGATGTTTCTCTCTCACATGGATGTTGCTATCTCTCTCTCCCTTCCTCTCCCTCTAAAATATCAATAAAAACATATTTTTTTTAAAAAAGAATAAGTTTCAGGCTCTTTTGCCTTTATGTATTTCTGTGGTTGGATAAAAAGAGATTTTTCTTTGACAGTAATCTCCATTACCATCTGGACTTATCAGTCTCTTAAATTATTAATACAAATAAAGCACTTTATTGTGCAGCACTATGACACTATATATTTGAAGATAAATTCATATTTCTGTAATTAAATAAGTAGAGATCATCCACTTTATCAGCCTGATGAACTGCAATGGCATAAAGCATTTCAGCTGTATGGCGGTGCCTCGTTGATGGCACCAGGTTGGGCAGACATTTATTTATTCATTCACTGAACAAATAGTGAACACTTTCTCTATTCCCAGTGCTGTACTAGGTGTTGGAAAAAATAACCCAATCATGCTCACACCACTCGAATCCACATGCATGTGTGTCTATCTGACTATAATCTAGGATGAGACGACCATTGGAGAGGTAAAGCCTTTTTATTACAAGCCCATCTAAGTGCACTCTTTTTCTCTAAAGTAGGTAGTTTTGTCTTATCCCCCATGAGGTGACCTGTGAGGTAATCCAATTTATGGCATAGAGACATTTTATAATGGGGTTTTAGTGTAGGTAACTGATCACCATTTTTTCCAAAACCTAGACTCGCAGAACGATCGTGAATTATGTAAACACTCCTAGCAGATCTTGTCTTCTCACTCAGTTTGACACGGTCATTTCAACTGATGATTCCTGATTGACCTAGGTTGGGGTACGTGGTAGTCGAATAGATATATGTTGCCTGTTAAAATTAATTCTTCCCCAAATGCCTATTAAACTCACAGAAAAAATGTAGTTACTAGGGAAAAGTATAAATAAATTGCCAGGTGTTTTTTTTAAACCATGAAAGCAATAAAGGAACCTGAAAATTAAAATCTTCATGAGAAAATGTTAATTAGTTTACAAAATGAATGCTCCCAAGAATACAAAGAACATTTTGTGTAGGCCTAACTTAAAAGACTATTGTGTTTGTTGGGAAATTTTTTTTTTTTTAAGTGCAATTCCCGCCTGGCCCATGTGGCTCAGTGGTTGAGCATCGACCCATGCCCCAAGAGGTTGCTGGTTCGATTCCCAGTCAGGGCACATGTCCAGGTTGTGGGCCAAATCCCCAGTGGGGGGCATGCAGGAGGCGGCCAATTGATGTTCTCTCTCTTCAATGTTTCTCACTCTCTCTCCCTCTCCCTTCCTCTCTCTCTAAAATCAATAAAGGAAAATAAAAATAAAATTAAAAAAGTGCAGCCCTGGCCAGTTTGGCTCAGCAGTTAGAGCGTTGGCCCATGGACCGGAGAGACCTGGGTTCGGTTCCTGCTAAGGGCATGTACCTCAGTTGCAGTTTGTCCCCGGCCCCGGTTGGGGTTGTGTGGGTGGCAACCAGTCGATGTGTCTCTCTCACATCGATGTTTCTCTCTATCTTCTTCCCTCTCTCCCTCCCACTCTGCCTGAAGATAAGTGCAAAAGTGTCCTCCGGTGAGGATTAAAAAAAAAAAAGTGCAATTCTCAAAACTTAATGTAATGATCTACTTGTGCCTAAAAGACATAAAGCTTAGTTCTTAAAGTCAGTATACATGTAGACTATAAGAAAAACATTTAATAAGAAATATTTAGATAGCGTTACTCTGAGGAGAGGGCAGAGAAAGTTCTATGAAGGGGTCAATATTGTTATTTTTAATCCAATAAATGGGTCAAACTATGGAAAATGTTCATTGAACCCTCAAAATTTTATTGGTCTTAGAATCAGAGTTAGTATTTAAATATCCCAAAGACTGGAGACTACTTTCGGAGAAAAAAATCAGAGAAGATAATTAACCAGAGTACCTATATTTAGTGCTCAAATCAGTCCTTAAAAGTCACTTTACTGATTCTCAAGATCAGTTCCATCAATTTTCTCAAGGCTCATAGGCATTAACAATGTATGCAAAAGGAAGAACGTTTAGCAATTTGAATATGCACAAGTCCTCCCATACTTAAAATAAATAAAATTGGCTCTTATTCAGATAATAAGTAAAGCTAATCACCAACCCAACCAAAACTTAGACTTTGTAACATTAGCAGCTAATTTACATATTGAACAATAGTTAAATAACATCAGTACCAATGAATATTGTGGATACATTTTTTAATCTTAATTCAACTTTTTAAAAAAAATGTAAGGGGCCAAAAGAGTGACACAGAGAGAATGAAAGAGAACACAGAAGACCAAGGACTTTGAACAAAACCAAACGGTTGCCTTGTCTTCGATGATCTATGCATTAAATCCCTCCCTGTGCTCAGTATATTGGAATATTGACTTTCCCCACCCCACCCCCATCACAGACTAAGATAACTTTTATAAATAATCACATATTCAGCTATAAATGCCAGAGACCCAACATCACTAGACTGTTATTAATGTATTTTTCTTTGTGTTTCAATACTTTTGGCACACAGGGTATTATCTATGCTGAGACCATTTGGCCTTATATCAAAAATTCTACTTTAATGCATAAACAGTGGCATGCCAGAGATGCCTAAATTCACAGTAGGGTTTAAGGCTATTTGTTGCCAAAAGCTGTGAACATGCATGCCGATCAAGTGTTCTCATTCATGCTCCTGTCTGTATTCTTTCACTGGATAATGAGATAGGCTGCCCTTTCTGTCCGTCACTAGAGCAGCTGGAGACAGCATTGGCTACCTGGCAAAACTTCCGAAGAAGGATCTTTCTTAGCAGCAGATACACCCAGGGATCCAAGATCTGGTTCAGGGAAGCCAGGCGGACAGCTATTAAGAAGAAGTTGCATTCTTTCTGTTTTTCTGGGTGCGTCTTGCAGTGTTCTACTGATGTCTGATTGAAGATCATTTTCAACATCATTATCTAAGAAAGAGGGACAGATAATAGTTCCAAAGATTAGTAAAGGCATATGCATCTCCTCTACCCAGTGCTTTGCACATAGTCAGCTTACAATAAACTGGTGGCTGCAGTGAAATGAATTCAAGCAACATTAATACTCACAGAATACAGTCCCGAATCATACAAGACATTCCAACAGATGTTCCCACATTTTTGGCTATTGGACATGATGCAACTTCTTAAAAAGTGTATGTTCTCAGGCTCTTGATCTTTGGGATTAAGAAGTTTCAAAATAATACATCTCTCAAATTTAGCCAAAGTCATCTGTCGTGTTGCAGAAAACACCAGCAACACCCAAATGAGAGCCAACATTTCAACAGAACCAAAACATATTTAATCTTAAACTTCAATAGTTGTAACTGAAAAAAGGTTACTGAAGAAAAAAATAGAAGCAAGAAAGGGGATAACAATAACAACAACAACAACATTCTCTGAATCCTAACAATTTGCCAAGCTCTGTGTCAAGGAACACATAATACAATAAACAGATGACATATTATAGAATTATACACCTGAAATCTATATAATTTCATTAACCAATGTTGCCACAATAAGTTCAATAAAAAAGAAAGTAAACAATATAAGATAGATGTTGTTGCCATCTCTTTTTATAATTGCAGAAACCAAGGCTTAATGATATAAAACGGCTGAGCCAGACTTACACCCAGGCTCACTAACTTCATATGGCACATGGTATTTTACTTTTCTTTGTCTCCCCCTCCTCACCATATACACATACCAGAATGTAGACTCCATGAGGGCAGGACTTGGGGCTATTCTTCCCCCACAAGTATATATACAGTACCTAGGCCAATACTGAGCAGATAGTGCTCAATAAATATTTGTGAATAAATATATTATATGACACGTATGTGAATATATATGTGATATATATAATGTAATATATACATTTGTATTTGAATGAATAAATGTCATTTGCACAGAAGAGAAAAATAGAAGGTTCACATTCATTGGAAAAAATACTCGAGCTCATTATCATCAGAAAAATGCAAATTGTGACAAAATAACAAACCATTTTACACCCAGGAGTTTGACAAAATGGAAGAAATGTGACTTTTCCAAATGTCACCAAGAATGTGGGCCAGTGAGGACTCTTTTACACACTATTAGCGAGACTGTGAACTGGAGGCACCACCTTGGAAAACAGCTGGGCACTACTTCATCTGCTACCTCCCAGCGAGCCTACTCCTGGGAATAGACTGTCCCGAATTCCTGTGCATATGACTGTTCGTCACAGCTTGTTCATAATAGCAAGAAAAACACAAAAAACCAAGGACAACTCAAACCTGGGTTCACATTCACAAGCAAAGAAAGGTGCTGACATTATAATTGGTTTCTAAATTATTCTTTCTAGGTGCCCAGCTACTAAGCACTTGAAATGTGGCCGGAGCACATTGAGATGTTGGAATATGTAATGATTATATAAGGAAATGATAATATTTTTCATATATTGTGTTAAGTAAAATATATTAATGAAAATAACATCACTTGTTTCTTTTTACTTTTTCTAAAATGTTGCTACTAAAAAATTAAAATTATATATGGGGATTGTATTTGTGGCTCACAGTACATTTCTACTGAAACCACTGTATCTCTGGAGTCCCGCATTTACTGGGATGTTCTTTCCTCAGGTCACATATCCCAAACTGAAGTCAACGTCCCTGAGCATCTGAAACACCTGAACTGCAAACCCTCAATGCCAACAATGGCACTTTCATTCTTACACAGTCGCCCTGGCCCCACGTGTCAGTCATCTCTGAATCCTTTTGCTTCATCCTCTGTACTGTGTTTTGCTCTGATTCCAATCTCATCCGAGTCCAGTTCTTGCACTCCTCTGAATTATAGTAACAACCGACACCACTTGGTGCATATAGATGCCAGCACATCACAGATGCAGCAGCCTAAACCCAGCTCTAATCAAAACCTCACTAGCTATAAAAACTTCAGCTTGGTCTTATTAGCCAGAGTTGAGTCACAGGTAATTCTTAAATCAATCATTGGCCAAGGAGACTGGAAAAAGTCAGGTTCGGCTTATAGGACAAATTCATCCCCTGGGGCTTACGCCATAGTCCTTGACCAAATTACCACCTAATACCTGAACAAAATTATAGTTCTATAAATAAATAAGAAGAGGGGAATGAGTAGGCAACTAGTAAGTAGACAGCATATATTCTGAGTGCATAATGTCTTTTAAATGATTTTTCCCCAAGGGATTTATTCAATAAAAGCAAAAAACAGCTGCACAAATAATTGAATGTTCAGTGAAGTATTATCTCTATCAGTAAGAGACTATAACACCTGACTCTAACATCAAGAGTAAAGCTTGACAAAATATAAATACTTTATTCCGTATGGGTCTCAATGCTCCCTTGACCTGCTAGTTATGAGGCTGATCAGCAGGAGGGATGGTGCAGCATATACGTGCACAAGCTAAAAAAAACAGCCTCTGTGCTGTCCAAGCATCCTGTTTATTTATTTATTTATTTATTTTTGCATTTATCTTCAAATAGAGCAGGAGGGAGAGAAGGAGGAAGAGAGCGAGAAACATCTACGTGAGAGAGACACATCGAGTGGTTGCCACCCACACAACCCCAACTGGGGCAGGGGACAAACTGCAACCAAGGTACGTGCCCTTAGCAGGAACCGAACCCAGGACTCCCTGGTCTGCAGGCCGACACTCTAACCACTGAGGCAAACCTGCCAGGGCAGCATCCTGTTCTTTGTACAAGGAGTAGAATACTATATTTAGTTCACATAATAGTATGTATAAGAATTAAATAAAGAGAGCAGATTATAAAATAGTATTATGTATATAAAATTATATTGTTATTATAATGAAATTATGTAAAATATATAGACTGTGGAAGGCAATGGAATTATTACTATTAAACACTAATTTACTAGCAAACGGTCACTAAATTATTTTTTTTAATTTTATGTACATAAACACATTTCAAACATTTTAGGAAAGCCTTTTATTTAAAGGAAGTTGATTATTATTCCCTTCATTAATACATATGAATTTATTAAACTCACTTATTATACATCAAATGCATTTAAAATTAATATATCTACATTAGTTCAGTTCAAAGTCCTGTGAACTGAACACTATCTCCCACTGTGGTCCCCCACAAAGGTATCCAGGTCACAGTCCCTGGAACCTGTGAATATGTCATCACACATGGAGAAAAAGACGCAGCACATGTGATGAATGTTAAGGGCCTTGACATGGGGAGATTCTCCTGGATTGTTGGGGTGGGTTTTATGTATCCCATGGGTGCTTAATATCTGAGAACCTTTTCCAGCTGTGGTCAGAGGGAGACGGGAGTACAGAAAGATGGTCAGAGAAATATAATGTTGTCGGTTCTGAAGGTGAAGGGAGGAAGCCATGAGTTAAGGAATGTAGATGGATGGTCTCTAGAAACTGAAAAAGGCAATAAGGCCAGTCTCAGGTTCTCCTGAAGAGCTTCCAGAAAAAAATACAACTCTGTGGACACTCTGATATTAGCCCAGTGAGACCCCTGTCAGGCTTCTAACCAACAAAACCGAGAGAAATTTGTGTTGTTTTAAGCCAGCAAGTTTGTAGTAATTCGTTAGGGAGCGACAGGAGGAAACGAATACATCCACAGAGTGAGCGCTCAACAGATGCGGAGAGGGGCTGGGGAGGAATGAGCTTGAAAATGACTTATCCCCTCTCATAGATAAAAGATCCTAGCAAGCTTATTTATTTTGTTCACTTTCTTAGGAAACTTGAACATAAATAAAGTAACAAGTAAACTTCATCAGAACACCTGTTCAAATTATCTCAATTTCTAAATTTGCAACATGTGAAAATGAATTCTTGTTATTCTAGTGACATCAGTTAGATTTCAGTGTATTTGACTAAAAGGTATAAAACTATTTTCAATTCAGCTGTCTTTATGTAAAAATATACGTAGCTAGTAATTCTTTTTTCTTCTTTTTATAAACAATTAGAAAGATTTTATCGAGCTCTTTCAGCCCCTCATCTTGTCTAACAATTAAATATATTTGACCACTTAACCATCTTCCAAAAGTGTTCTGAGCCTGGTCTAGAATGATCTAAAAACTCATTTAAATTACATTTCCATTTTCCTTTATATAATAAAGTATTGAATTTCTCCAACTTTTTACAATCAGGAAAATTTACAAAATCATTAAAATGGGATTTAAGTCATTTTACACAGTTCTCCTTGGGTATTTTAAAATTAATTTTTATGAAGCTAATAATACTAAATTATTTTTATTAGGCTAATATACATTTCATATGCCTTACATGGGTTAGTGTACTGTAATTTCCAGTAATTTACTATTGACAATGCAGTGATTATGACATTATAAAACCAGGCTCTGTAAGCAATATGTGGTACATGGGGAGAGGCACTCCAGCTTTTCCCAGAAATAATGAGATGTGCAGTAGGAAGACAATTTGAATTAGAGGCAGTGAGCATGATACTGCCACTTCCAAACGGCAGCATGGATGGAAGTAGGACCCCAAATTCCTCGTCTAGTTTTGCACATAATTGCAAGTTAGTATCCATCTGTTTGAGGTCCCTATGTTTAGGGAGCTAAACAATCATTATGATTTTTGCAAATATTTTTTAGATGGTCAGACTTTGGGAGAAAAACTTTGGCATGCATATGCAGATTTCTTAGTAGAATTAATTAATTTTACTCCTTATAAAGGGAGGACAAACAAAACACAGGATGCCTGGACAGTACAGAGGCTTTTTCTCTTTTTTTTTTTTAGCAAACACTTGTATACTCTGCACGACTGCTCCTTCCAATCAGCCTCATATAATGAGCTAGCTGTCAAAGGAACTTTGAGACCAATTCTGGCTGATCAGAAGGGCTGCTCTTCCACCAGCATCTTCCCCAGGGTCCACGTGACTCTCCCAGACCTCTCGCCTCTCCCCTGGCTATCAGCAGGAATAGAGAGCTCTTGTACCTGTGATAACCAGGAACACAACTCTATCAGTGACTGCTAAATTCTCTCTCCCTGGCTAGTGTCAAGGGCAATTACCTTGCTCTATCCTAAATGAGAAATAACGATTTATCCCTTCCCCAGTGATAATGATCTTTTTAAATGTGCAAAGCACAAACCAAGGGAGCCTGTTCTTAGTTTTCTGCATGTGGATTTTATGTTATTGCAGCAGGATTTGTAACTGCACATTCAAAAATCTTTAGTATTTCATTTCCTGGTTCAAAAATACCTTAGGTGATAGGCCATAAATATCCACTGCAGATGCTAAATGAGTGGACCCAGAAAAATTAATCTATGGAGGAGGAAATAAAATTGGCCACTTGCCCTTAGGCTCCATTATGTGGTATTTATACATTTCCAGCTTATTTCTAATGTAGGCATGTAAGACAACTTTCCTCCACAGCCAATTTTGATCCATGTTTTTGTTTTTCATAATGCCCGGTTGTTAGCCCTGGAAAAATAACCTGTTTTACTGGAGATTCCCTCTATAGTTTCTTATAATACACTGAAACCAGTCTGGGCCCTTTAAACTACTTAATTACATAATTTGAAGGATTGTCATGGGAGTCAGTTTCGTTGTAGATTCAAATAATAATTGTAGTCTTTCCAGTCCGGTTACAACTATCTTCCAGTTGCCAAATCATGTCAGCAATCTGGACTACTATTTCAGAGGCTGCTCCTGAATTGTCTAATCTGAGAATTTTAGAAATAAAGAGCTCATAAACATTTTTTTTAAATTACTAGAAGTTGTATGATCTCATCTTTATTATTCTGTAATTTGATAAAATTTTTTCAGAACAACAATGAACTAAGAATAAGAAGAAATAAGTTCTACTAATGGCTCTGCCACTGTTTATGGCTTTAGGCAAACCATTTACTCTGTGTTATTAAGCTCACTAGTAAACAGCTATTGGACTGGATGGCCTCTTACATATACTTCTACGATTCTGTTTTTTTTCTCATGAATTTTGTGGCAAAGATGGAAATGGAATAAGGATTTAATTTGAAAAGGAAAAGAAACTGAAAGGTAAAAGGTGTGGAACAAAAGACAACATTCTTCTTCAGGAAAACCCCAAGGGTGTGTTTTGGTAAAGAGAAGAGAGAGGAAAATGGCAAAGTTAGAAAGTGGACAGTGGATGAGGACAAGATACTGGATGAAAACAGCTTTAGGGGGAGATTATTTTTGAAGTAACAGACTGGCAAACACACTGACCACGAGTTCAAGACCTGCCGCAAATCCGACTGGGCTCTGCTTCTAGTTTAGGGACCAGTTACCTAACTTTGGATCTTAATTTCTCCCTTCTCTAAAACATAATTACTAATGCTTACTGACTATCTTCTCCATCCAGTAGTGCCGTTGCAAAAGTAAAAATGAGATAAGAATAATTAATGCCTTCCATTTATGTAGCACACCTCTTCCCAAGCCCCAGGCTATCACGCTATTATTGCCTGTGCTTCCAGGACAGAAGGTTGTGACGCTCAGAGACTGAACGGTGGGTGCTTCTCTATGTCCACCTTCCTTAAATCTCTACCTAATAGAGTCTCTTCAAGAAAAAAACTCTGCCATCACATTATTTAGTACACAAGAATTACTCTCTCCTTTCCATTAGTATAAATTGTAAATTCTGTGTGATTTGGCTCAGTATAGTTTGGTACATGTGTTATACTAGATAAATATTCATCTTTGTATTAGAATGGCCAAAAAATGTAAGTATCTAAATAAGTATTCGAATTACGGCTGAAAGGGGGAAGGCAAAGTCTACTCTATGAGTATTCATTCCTTGGATTATAGATGAAGGATTAGCTTTGTGATGTATATGTGAGAGGAGGTATCTTTACTGAATTTCAAACCTTTACATCTCCGGTGTCAAGGAAAAGGCTAGAGAATGTGTTTTTGTCAAGGTTTAAAGAACATTAAACCTTGAAAATGTTTATGGTTAAAATGTTTTTTTCTGCCAAAATATAGTTCCATTTAAACCCCAAATGCCACAGTGAACCACAGTGTTAGTGGAAATTAAGAGCAGCTAAATGATTAAAGAAGAAATCAGAGGTGTAAACTAAGGTATTCAGGAATATTCACCTCAATATAAAAGAGAATTAGAAAAATGGAAGTGGCCAACAATAGAGCACTGTTTAAATTATGGATTACCCATTGATTTGTATAACATATATGTGATATGCATAATATACATGTATTCTAATAATGCCATTTAAAATCATGTTTCTGAAGAGTACTTAATAACATGAAGAAATGTTCAGGATGTGAAAAGTAAAAATAAAAGTTTATTACACAATATAATCCAATTAATTAGAAAAGAACTCTGTATATACAGAAAAATACTAGAAGCATCTCTGGGTGGGAATTAGGATGGTCTCTATTTTGTTCTCTATATTTTTCTTTGTTTTGCAAATCCACAATAAACATGTTATTTTCACACTTAGAAAAGAAGCACTGAATATAGAGTAGTTAGAAGCTTCGATATAAACAATTATCTATTAAATAATGTTTTGGTAAAATGTTAGTGTTACAATCCATCCTAACTCCCTCATGTGGTCATTTTAGCTTGAATTCTTAGGTAGTTGATGTGTGCATAACTTAACAGCTAATAGGTAAACAGTCTGACATTCTATAATTGATAAAAATATTTAACTTAATCAACTAATTAATTATGGCTTATTAGAGGGCCTCTGTGATTCATGGACAGTACAGCCATGACATGTAGAAGAACTCCATTCTGTGCCACAGCCAGTATATAATGCAAGCTAATGACTGTGGCTCTGGCTGATAGGACAGATTCTTATTTAACTTGGTCTTATGTCAAAATGACAATCTCTTTTGGATCTATGCTATGGGAGGACTTCCCCTTGTAAGGGGAATCAAAGAGGTACATCTTGTACTTGGCATGGAACTGGCTGAATGTGGGCAGATAGGGATCTCTTTGAATTCAAGGTCTCCAGTTGGCCTCATTCCCTAGTAAGGTATCTCTCTCCCATTCATCACAGCAGCTCTTTCATACGGTTCTATTTTTGCCATAAATATCTTTACTGCAAGCATTTTCACTGCACAACTAATTTGGCATAAGACAATTTCACTAGAAAAAATAAATAAAAGAGGGACATTAAAAAGGACATAATAAAACATGAAAAAAATTAACACCAAAATTCAAAAAGCAAATGAGAAAAATGAAAATACATTATCTTCAAAGTCTTTCCTTTATAGCACTATATATTTTTGTTTGTTGATTCTTCTTTCTCTTTGGCATCACACTTTTAAAGCTATAATTTCTTCTTATTTTTTAATAAAATATATTTTTATTAATTTTTAGAGAGAGAAGAAAGGAGAGGGAGAGAGAGAGAAACATCGATGTGAGAGCAGAATATTAATTGACTGCCTCTTGCACGTCCCTTCGCAGGGATTGAGCCCACATCCCAGGCATGTGCCCTGATCAGGAATCGAACTGGCAACCTTTCAGTGCTTGGGATGACACTCAACCAATTGAGCCACACTGGCCAGGGAACAATTTCTTCCTTCTTTAAGCAGAGCATCAACTTGCACCTAAAGAATCGATCACTAACGCTCTCCAAGACTGTTGTAAATTAGCAACCATCTCTTCTATACTTGCCATAGCTTGGTAAACCTTTGGTTTCGATGGAGGGATGACTGTGCTCACTGAAGAATTTGCAAACTGGCATGTCAGCATCTTCTGGTACAGTATTCAATCTGGCTTTACACATAGTTTGCTATCTGGCATTAAATAAGTTGTTATCATCCACTACTTTAAGACCATCACGTTTACTCATCACTGTGTAGACCATTATGAGGGCTCAGATTTATATAATATAAAAATGGGAGCATTGTGAGAACTTCGTCAATGGAGAAATGAAATCAAACTAACAACTAGCTTAAATACATTAAGTCTGCCCAATAAAAACCAAACTGTCAACCGGTTATTTTATCCTTTATGGCAAAATTGCCTTACAGCCAATTAGTTGCATGGCAAAAATGTTTACTGCAAAAACGTTTATGGAGAAAATATCGAACATGATTTCACACATTCTCCACTGTCCTAATTCACTTCACAGAGGAAACACCTGGTTGAGATCCCTCTCACTTACCACCAAGTTCAGAAGCTGCAGCTATCCATTCCTCCATTCCTCTTGCTCACATAGCAGAGGTCCCGTCTCCTATCTCAGACTAACCATCTATCTGTGCCCTGGATCCCATTCAGTGTGAATTCCAGGGGCATTCTTTTCTGGATTATCTCCTCCTTCTTTTATCTTTAATTTTAACTTTAATTTTTGACTTTTTCCCATTATCATGTTAACATATCTAAATTTATCTGACCTTGAGAAAATAAAATGTTCTGTAGATTTCTCACGTCCCTACATACACTGCTCTACAAATTATTATTGTTGACTTCTCATAAGAGTTGTCTACCCTCCTTACCTTCATATTTATTCCTAAACCTCCTATAGCCTGGCCTCCGTGTCCACAAATCCTCAGGATGGACTGTTCCCAAGGCTGCCAACCGGTTTCCAAATCCACTGGACACCTACTTGACTTGACTTTTTTGTAACATTAGACCTAGTTGACTGTAGCCCTTTCAGGAAATAGTCTCTTCCCTAATATTCAGTTCTCTTCCCTAATACTCAGGTTGCCATTTGTTCTGATTTTCTTACTCATTTTCCTGCTACTTCTCTGGGTACTCCTCTCCAGTCTTCTTTAAGGCCTCCTGTTTCTCTATTCATCCTGAAAATGTTAGTATTTTTGAGCCCTACTTTAGGTAGCCACCTCTTCTTGTGTGCATAAACTCATTGGGTGACCTCTTCCACTCCAGTGACTTCAAAACCCATCTATGTGCTATAGACTATACCTCTACTCTGAGCTCCAGACCAATCAGTTTAGCTGCCTATAGCACAACTCTTCCAAGCTGTCTCACATCAAATTTATCAGGTCCAACAGTAAAATCATTATCTTCTTCCTCAAAGCTTCTTCCCCACTAGTCTTATCTCAGTGCAAAGAGTCCCAAAAACAAGACCTAAGATTTATCCTTGATTCATTTCTCTCTGTGTGTTTCTCTCCCCTTTTCACCTCATTAGCCATATTCCTCAGTCAATCAACCACAAAGTTTCCAATTAACTTCCTAATATTTTATTAATCTATCACTTCCCTTATCTCCACTCCCATTGACCCTAAACCCAGACTCCCAGCATCCCTTGTCTGAACTATCACAATTGTCTGTTACATGATTTATTTGCCTCCATTCTTGGCCCCTCATGTTGCTTATAAAGGAATACTCTTAAAATGAAAATTTGTGTTATTCCTCTTGAAAAATTCTTCAATAAATTTTCATTGCCTTGAGTATTGTCTAAGAAGTCCTTTACATGGACATTTAAAGCTCATCATCACTTGGCTCCAGTTAGCTCTCTGGCCTACATTCTCATTGTTCCTTATTCTCACCTCTATATCACCTTGAACTTCTGTGAATTCTTTAAAAGTACCAGTTTTTGTATTTTTTTTTCTTCTTCTGGACTTTTACAAATGTGGATCCCTAGGTCTTTTAACTCTCACTCCCTTCTTCTTTACTTAACTGATTTAACTTATTTTTTGTGTAGACCTGAAACATCCGTTTATTTGGTGTTTCCCTTGCCAAAAGCCTAGTAGACAAGTCTTAGTATGGACTCCCCAAATCCTCTATTTCATCCCCTCTAACTACTTTATATTATTGACGATTTTTAATTATCAGTCTCTCCCAAAGATGAAAATTGTTATAAGAGTAGTAATCATTTCTGTCTTTTTAGGTATAACACAGGAAGGCCCTAGCCCAGAATATGAATACATTGTAGATTAATATGTATTTTTGAATTAACAAATGGATAAATGATATAAAGTATACAGTATATCCTACCCATTTAGGGGTAACAGATCCTAGAGTTTTCACCAATATTCATCCCTATTCAAGACTCTGGACTTTTTTTTTTCTTTGTATTATTATAATTAACCAGGATGACAGTTTCCATTTAGGTACTATGAACACATCTTCTTATCACTCATAATTTTAAATAGAATGTCCATAGCTAGGGCAGTAACTCTGAAGCTGGTAAACTGGGCTATAGAATCAACAGGAGAAGCAAACTGAATCTTGAAAAACACTGAATCTATAAGAAAGGAAGAACTTCCATTGCATATATATTAATATCTTTTTTCAAAAATATAGTTCAAGACAAAAACAAAAGAAAACATCCATATCGCCCAGCCAGTGTGACTCAGTGGATTGAGCATCATCCCATGGACTGAGAGGTCCTGGTTCGATTCCTGGTCAGGGCACATGCCTGGGTTGCAGGCTAGATCCCCAATGGGGAGTGTGCAAGAGGCAGCCAATCAATGTTTCTCTCTCACGTCGATGTTTCTATCTCTCTAAAAAGAAAGTCAATTAAAAAAAAAACATTAAAAAAATAACATCCATATCAGCACAGTCTTTAATAAGGATATTACTATCAGAATTATAATATATACTAAGTCAAAAGTCCTCTTAATGTTATAAGTGTTACATATAATTCTGGTATTCCTTACTTATAGAACTCTTACCCACAAATATGAGACTATATCTTATACCTATATTATCATAAATATATTTTTAAAAACCCTCCAAGTCTAACAGATAACAGACAACAAATCAATAACCACTTAATTTATTTGCAAAATTCCCTGCCAATGTTAGGCTTCTAGTCAGTATTAGCATAGGAAATTCTTAGCATTATATTAATTAAATGTCTTTTTCCCAACACAAAACACAAACATAAAATTCATCAGCTTTATTTATAGGTAACTCTTGCTCTGTTGACTGTAAATATGGGCTAAGTCAATGTGTGTTGCCAGGTCCACGACTTGAGGGGATAAAGGTGTCACACAATGGCATCGTTTTTCTTTGACATTGAGAACATCTGTGATTTCCAGGTCATGACAGGAAGTTCAGGCTCCAATGTCTCAGCCTTTCTAAAGGGAACTGTGTTAACTGGATTTAAGCTGCCTTTTTACTGCTTGTGTGAAGGTAGAAAGCTGCAACCAAACATTTCTAGTGGCTCTGTCTCCTTTCGTGTATACCACATAACAGCATTAAAGACTGATTCCAACAACCCACTCAGCTCACTGGTTTGCTGTGTTAATAGGCTTGAAGATGCATATTAAACTGTAAAATACTGAAGAGTCCCTGACTTTTACTAAGTATTATGGAACTACTAATTTTCTTCCTCTTCTTCTTCTTCCTCTCCTTCTCCTTCTCCTTCTCCTTCTTCTTCTTCTTCCTCTCCTTCTCCTTCTTTTTCCTTCTTTCTTCTTTTTTATCTTCTCCTCCTTCTCCTCTTCTCCTTCCTTCTCCTCCTCCTTTTTCTTCAGAGGTTAAGTATAGTAAAAGAACTGTCACCTCCTAGGTGTATGAGTTCTAATTAAGAAGAATGTGGTTATGACATACCACAAAATGGTAATTCATTATGTCCAGTAGGACACCCCTTCCTTTTTAACCCCATCATCCATTAAGGTTTATGTAGCAGCCTTGTAATATATCTTCACAGTCATTTTTTTCTTTCATGCACTATATATAGATGGCAGGTGAAAATCAAGTGCCATGTGATATTTACATCACAAATGATAAACAGTGTTTTCAAAATGTTCTGAAAAGATCTAGCTTTCTTTTCCAGAAAATTAGACTTTACAAAATCACTTAAATTATGGTTAACACTTACAATTTGTACCAGGTTTAAGGAAAGTTTGAAGAAGATTAAATCCACATTATATGTTATGCAGAGAAATGGAAACTTATAACCTATTTATCTTCTAAGTTTCCCCCTCCTTAGGCTTATTTTGTCTCATCTGTTGACTTACCTAGATTCTCACCATTTGGCCCAACAGCACAGTGTATAATAGGAACCAGAAGGAAGCAAACATAAGAACAAACCTATCCTCATGACTCAACGCCTTACTGCTATGAGGATTATCAGCTCCTATGAAAGAAGATAAACAGGTCTCAACACTAATCCATTAGCGCCCTCTTAACATGTGAGTTCAATGAAGGCAGTGTTACTATACTACTTAGCTTCCTAGAGAAGATCTTAAACAAGTAATTATAAAACCATTCCTATTATTGTCTTAGGGAAAATGATTTTGGTGATTTCATTTTAAAACCTATATTTGAGCCCAGCCAGTGTGGCTCAGTGGTTGAGCATCAACCCATGCACCAAGAGGTCACCCGTTCGATTCTCAGTCAGGGCACATGCCCAGGTGTGGGCCAAATCCCCAGTGGGGGACATGTGAGGCAGCCAATCGATGTTCTCTCTCATCGATGTTTCTATCTCTCTCTCCCTCTCCCTTCCTCTTTCTCTAAAATCAATAAAGGAAAATAAATAAATAAATAAATAAATAAATA
Organism: Tadarida brasiliensis; assembly: GCA_030848825.1. Taxonomy (NCBI): domain Eukaryota; kingdom Metazoa; phylum Chordata; class Mammalia; order Chiroptera; family Molossidae; genus Tadarida; species Tadarida brasiliensis. The sequence continues at coordinate 54,049,621 of CM061264.1, forward strand.
AATAAATAAATAAATAAATAAAACACCTATATTTGATCTAAGTATTTTCAAGAATGGTTTTTCAGGAATTGGTGAATAGATGTTATTGAGACTTGGAAATATCCAGCCCCCCCGGCCCCCGCATTGAATCAGAAGAGCTTTGTTTTTACCTGTTTCTCTAAAAATATTTATTGAAATAGTTTCCCCACCTAAAACAATTGGAAAATCATTGGTCTAATGCAGCTCTATCCAGAAGAAATGTAATTCAAACCACAAATATAAACCACATATATACTTTTAAGCTTTATAACAACCACATTATAAAAAAAGTAAAAATAAATATGTCAGATTTGCTTTAAGAATATATTTTAATTTACCTAATATATCTAAAGTAGTATTTCAACATGAAATCAATATAAAAATTATTAATGAGGTATTTTTACATTATTTGTATACTTAATCTTAAAAATCTGATGTGCATTTTATACTTATACTATATCTCGATTTGGAGTAACCACATTTCAAGTGTCCAGTAACCATATGTGACTAGTGGCTACCATATTGGACAGTGCAAGTCTAGTGTCCAATAGTCTCTCAATTAAATTGCATAGGCATTATCACTGTAGTGTCCACTACTGATGCCACCCAGCACCCATTCTCCCATCTCCCTTTCCCATTACTACACTTATTCTCATTGGAACCTAAGTGCTTCAGGGCTGACCCCATCCCTCACTACCAGAATGCACCTAGATCAGATTGATGCTGTGACCCCATACGAGGGATTGAGATCCAAGAGGAAGTTCCCTAAGGTCATCTGGGAAAACATTTCTTTATTTTTAGGAGAGAGCCATAGAAAAACACTTCTTCTCTCTCCTGCTAGAAGTGAACTAGGAAGCATGTACCAGCCACCATGCCAACTGAGGGGAACAAGCTACAGATAGGATGAGGCCAGCGCCACAGACTGCAAAAGATGGGACCAGCCTTGGTCCTTGCTGACAGTGCCGAGCTTCTGGATCAGCCAAGGGTGTAAGCTGCTCTAACTCTGGGTTTTCAGTTATGTTTTCTATTCCGCAGCCACAGTGTTACGCCACCTCTGATAATGAGTGTAGGCAACATAAATATCCTGAAGCGTGTGACCATCTTTTGAAGCACTTTTTTTCCCTGTCTTTGTTATTTTTACGGTTTCCCTATTGTTGCTAAAACTACTCACTGCTTAACTGTTATTACCAGGCCACCTTCCCAAACATCCTTTCTGTTTTGCTCTTCTTCCGACACCAGGCATCACAGCAGCTGTCTTCTGGTGCTTCTGTCCCCTGCTTCTAATTAACTTCTCTCTTTACTACAAAAACCATGTGGTGACTCCATCCTTGTCCATCTGGAAGGTAGTGTGTAACCTTTCTAAGGATTTTTATTACTATGAACAACATGGAAACAATAAAAGTAAAAATAAAGCCAAAGATATAATGTCTTTAAAAATACAAGTTTTACTGTATAAATAGTACCCATTAGTCATTATTACAAGGCCAATCGGTGGTTTTGGAATAAACAACATGTGGGTTCATTTTTCTCATTACCATTTATCAGTGGTGGGCCTTAAAGCAAGCTGCTAACCCAGCAAATAAAAATAAATAAATAAAAATGTTTAAAGAGATAAATATCATCTACCTTGAAGATTTATGTGAAGACTAAAAACCATTTAATATATGTAACACTCTTAAAGACGGGATTTACACCTTGATTTTCTGATTCCAAATCCCGCGTCCTTTCTACTTTATTACAACTTTACAACGTCCTTTCTTCAATCACGGTGATTTATTGAGTGGCTGCTATGGTCCAGGGAGATTTATCGACAAATATGGCAAAGTCTCTGCTCTGAAGCAGTTTGCAGTGAATTAGACAAATACATGCACATTAACAAGAGGGAGGCCATTTAGTTCAGTGGTTCATCACACAGGCTATACCATCACACAAGTCTGGATTTGAAAGTCAACTCTGCTTTTTGTTAACTTAGTGACCTTGGAAAAGTGACTTAACATCTCAAAAACACTTTCTTCATCTGCAAAAGGAGACAACAATATCCCCTCAGAGTGCTGGTGACAGAACGAAATGTGATTAGGTCTGTGAAATGGTGAGCTCAGGGCCTGTGGTAAGTAAGCATTTGTCTACTGTGGGCAATAATCCTCTTTGTCCTAACAAATATTATGACAATTGTCACTGTAACTGTGCATAGTGGCACGCAAAACGTATGCACAGGAACTGTGGAGTGTAGAGGGGGCGTCTGAATCAGTCTCGGGGGACAGGGAAGCACGCGGTCCCTAAAACAGCAGACGGAGAGTTTTAAAAGACAAAGAAAGAATTCATACTTCTAAGTGCGAAATCATTCTAACGACTGCACATAGATCTTTATGACTGAAGGTAAAGAAGCTGGGGGAGAAATGGAATCTGAGTGGTAAATGTGGACAAATTCAAGATTTTAAGGATTAAAGAATCTGTAGCCTTTTAATACGGGTGAGGGGGTGCTGGACAGTAACACGTCTGGATTCCATGTGAGAGAGTTACTGTGAACACCCTGAGGTTTGCTGAGGCTCTTTCTCGTCTCTGTAATTTTAAGAGAAAAAGATGAAAACGGGTTTGCAAGAAAGCACTGTATCATGCGGGAAGTTTTAAAACTGTCAAAACACATTTTCTGATTTTGACTGTAGTCAAACACTTTCCCACTAGCAAAGGGAACTCAATAAACAGTTTAATTTGTTTTATAAATAGTTTATTAAGAAAAAAAGAATAATATTTGTGAATTGTACTAGCTGAAAAATGTTTGCCTAGTAAAACATTACCACTGCATGTGAATGTTCTAAGCCTGAACAGACAGACAGAGCTGGATACAGTTGACGCCACACCTTCACAGAAAATACTAAATTGTAAGTACCACAGTGAATATAATCCTTTCACAGGTTTTTGTAGGACAAGCAAAAATCATGTCACCTTCGACAGGGATTTTTCCCAGCTCCTAAGAAAGCCAGTCAATTCATGAATCAACAGAGATTCTGCATGACATTTTTAATCACTATGATTATCTGACCCAGCCAGTTTCTGTGATTACTGACTATTCTCAATTAATCTGTTTATTTTTGTAAATTTTCAATGACGTAATTTGAAAATGTTTTAGTAAACTAATAAAAAAAGAGACAATCAATATGAAACAGAACATTAAATAAAGCTGTATCTACCAAATTCTAGGGTTATGATTAGGAAAAATTGTCTAACTGTTTGAATCTTAGAAGGTACATCTGAAAGACGGAGATAAAAATAATACCAGACTGATTAATAATTGTGAAGATTAAATAAGATAACATATGCAAAGGGCTTGCCCCGGCCAGGTAGCTCAGTGGGTTAGAGCATCATCCCAACAGGTCAAAGTTGTGAGTTTGATGGGTCAGGGCACAAAGAAGAATCAACCAATGAGTGCATAAGTGGAACAACAAATCTCTCCCCTTCTCCCCCGAAAGAGTGATCTTATGTAAAGGACTTAACAAGGTAATTCTCAAATACTTGCACAGGGTAGGCATTCAATAAATGTGTCCTTTTGTTTTATGGGTCTCTTCAGCTTCCTCTCCATCAGTCTCACTGCCACTCCAACTCCCCCATAAGTGACATGAACACACACACACACACACACACACACACACTACTATTGTAATGTTTCTAAAATTTAATTATATGGTAACAATGAACCCCTATCTTCTATTATTAATACACTAATTTTGAAATACTTTTTCTTTGTATTCTAGGTGGGGGAGGAATCCCAGCACTGACTTCCCACTACCACCTCTTAGTTCAAAAACAAGATGCTGCAGGCGCTTGATCCTTTTAGTGACCCCTCGATGTAGCTCGAGCTAAAGCAGTCAGGTTTGCACCCAGGACTTCGACTCTTAAGACAGCAACACAAAGGGGGGGAGCTCTTAGACATCAGACTCACCCAGAAGCAACAGCAAACTGCACAGACAGCCTGGGCCTGCCTGTCTTCCAGACCTGGCCCCCCAGCTCTCTATGGCCCATGAGCCCCCCGTATCCTTTCCACAGGTGCCCTTAGAGCTTGGAGTCAGGTTCCAGTGTTGATGACCAAGAACCAGGTTTGGGGAGGAAACCAGAGCTCTGAAGTCAGACATTCCCATACTTCCTAAAACTGATCTACAGCAAAATTTAATTAGAAATAGATGCTAGGAAAAAAAACAAAACAAAACAAAAAAACCAAAAAACATTTCAAAATGTTCCCTACTGTCTTTTATAGAACAAAAGCTAACATTAAGAAATTTATTTCTGAGCCCAGGCAAACCCCTTAGTCTATTCTGGGAGGAAATTGCTACCATTAAATAAATTTAAAAGCCTGCCACCCAGAATGTTGGCTGTTACCACATCTACTGAGAAAGTTGCCAGATTAACATCAACCCCAGACTATAACTATAACTCATTCTTTATGGAAAAATCAAGAAAGGACTTTTTTCTTCTCTAGTCTCCTCACTATGGTTCTAACACAGTGTGAGCTTTCAGAGCCTTAGACAACCACCTCTGTCTCATGGTAAAACAACATGACACACTTCACTCACTTCTGGTCAGTCCTCTGAGCCTAAACCTTTCGTTGTAGCTTACCAAAATTCACATTCGTCTTTGCAGATGAAGCAGGATCCTGCGACTTTATGTCATGTCTGTTTCTTGTAGTCATAAAACAAAACCAAAAAAATAATGAAGAAGAGAGAGAGAGAGAGGGAAGGAAGAAAGGAAAGATCTATGGTGAAACAGTGCTTCAAAGTGACGTATTCACTGAAGTATTGTGTTGCCATAAAAGCAAAATTAAAACTCCACACGCAGACTGTAAATATAAACCTATTAACCAAACGCTTTGGAAAAAAGAAACAGTACCCGGTCAATGAGCTGCAAAGCCATGTCCTTAGGAGCAGAGCCCAAACTGGGGACGTCACACATGGCAAGAAGTCAAAGTTCAAAGTGAGAGATACAGAAAGGGAGTCCTGGCTCCAGCCCTCCGCAGGACCACCTCAACTCAGCAACCCTGTCCAATGTATGTGAACCAAGCAACCCCTTCCTCTTTTTGCTTTTTTCCCTCGAGCTAGCTTGCTTTACCGTGGTCTGGATCTTCTTCTGGGGGTCATGATTCTTGTGGCATCCTGTAATTTTGTGAGCAAAATTTGCTTACGTCTCTCTCTGTGTGCTCTTCTGATTCATGTCTCAGAAAAATAATAATAATTGAACCCCTTACATAGAACTTAACCCTGACTCTGCTCATTACCAGCTGTGCAAGCTTGGAGCAATAACTTCCTTCTTAGGGAGCTAAGTGGGAAAGCATTTCTGGACAGATAACCCACCTCACTACTGGAGGCACAGAGAAGAGAGGGCCCTGTTTCTTGTCAGAGTCACAGAACAGGCAGTAGAGAAATTTCAGAATGTCTTCTAACTCTGTCTCCAAAACACTTCTCCACTTGAATCTCAGCTGTTATTGTCTCACCTGGACAATTTCAATACCTTCTACCTGCTCTCCCCACTCCCACTCTTGCCTTTCTGCAATCTGGTCTTCACACAACTTCCAGAAGGATCTTTTAAAAACATAAATCCATTAATGTCCCTCCCCTGCTTCAAACCTTGCAGTGTTGTCCTCATACAGACATGTAGGAATTCCTCAGTACGGATTTGTATGCCCCAACACGGTCTTTGACCTCTATTTACAGCACTCCACGCCCCCCTCTCTCATTCCCTGTCTGCTGCACTGGCCTTCTTCCTATCCCTTGAGTGCACCAAGTGAGAGCCTTTACTATTCCCTTTGCCTAGAATGCTCTTCCTGTAGAGTGTTCATTGGTTCTTTCCTTTCATTCAGGACTCAGCTTAAATGTTACCTCTCAGAGGCATTGTTTCCTGACAACCCAACACAGAAAGTGTCCCAGGCTCCCTCTATCCCATCCTGCTATTTTATTTTCTTAAAAGTTTCTTTTTTTTTTTATCACCATCTAACTTCTAGTTTATTTATCTATTGACTGATTTTCTCCTTCCACTAGAATTCACGTTCCCCAAGAGCAGGAAACTAGTCTATTTTACTACTACATCTCTAGCACCTAGAACTGTGCCTAGTAGGTGCTCAATAAACCATCACTGAGTGCATGAGTGGATACATGGATTATAAACGGTACTCAAGTTTGTTCCTATATTCAAAATTGATAATGAAAAATGACATTGCTGTTTTGATTCCCAATGTCAAGTGTCTCTAGGGACTCATTCAGTAGAGAACACATCCCCTGCTGAGGAGGGCTCTGCCATTGTTCCGGCAGGTGGTAGCACAGTGGATTCACACAAAGAGTTGGTTAAATGAATTAATACATCACAGCTCCTGTTCCTGACATTGTCAAGATTATTTCACATTATCTTGCAGTTCATAAACGTATTGGAACTCCTTGATAACTAATATAGAAGTATAGTATCACATATTTTTAAAAATAAAACATCTCTTATTAAATTTAGTATTGTTCCATGTAAACCAAGGACTAGAATTAGTGCCATTCTCCAATTCAATCGATATTTAAAAATGGACTCTTTCTAATGGAAAGAACAATTTAAGATGAACTGGGCTACTCTGAGGCACCACGGCTTGGAGGAGAGAGCTTAGTCTCGGAATCCCATCTTGATCATTTAGTAGCTCTGTTACCAAATCGTTCGACCTCTTTCAGCTTTTGTTTCTTCATTGTGTGTACATTGGAGCTAATAATGCCTACTCACGGGGTTGTAAGAAATAAATAAAATTATCTGTGAGAAAAAGTCCGGCACAATGCTTGGCCCTTAGACAATTCCTTGTGCCACTTAAAAAGCAACAAATTTCCTCTAAGGAAAGGTGTTCAAAGCTTAGACAATTTCACCAAGAATATCCTAGAAAGAGATCAAGCATTAGATGGGTTGTTTCACCAAATGACCTTTATGAACAAAGAGACTTTATAATGTGAACCCTTTTATTGCACAAATACGGAACATAAGTATAGAAACACAATACAACGTGTCCAAAATGAAATACAAATTCCTATTCCTAATCTTCAAAGCAATGTACCAATGCACTCCCCCCTCCCTGCCCCTTCCACTCCTGTTTGACTCATAATATTTCTCGACATTCTCAGATATACTTCCACAAAAACAGATTTGCTTACCATTCCCAGCACACCTGGCTCAATTTTTCCCTCTGTGCTTCTGCATAGACTGCCTCCTTCCCTCAATCCTGTGCCAAATTATGTCCCTCCCTTCTTTTAAAGGAACGCTTCAGGAAAAATGTTTTTCTTTATTAACGCCTCTGCATCTCTACCTGACCTCAGGACATGGCTTTAACGTTCCTAATTCATAAGGCAACCTGAGTGATCTTTTTAATACATAAAGCAGATCAAGTCGTTCCATCACTCAAAGCCTTCCGTTGCTTTCCATCACACTTAAGATAAACATCTAAACTTCCGAACAAAAATGACAAGGCTCTGCCTGGTTTGGCCCTGCCTACCTCCCTACCTCACCTTGCAGGCACTCTCTTTTACTCAGGCCAATCCGTCCAGCTTGCCTTCCTCGCTCCTCCTCTGCAGCCTGGGCAGGGGCACGCTCTAGCAGCAATGGACCAGCACTGCCCTTCTGCTAGACAAGGCCAATCTGAAGTAGCAGAACTATGTGGCCACGAGAAACCACAGAAATGACCCATCAGACTGGTTACATTGGTTTATTGGCATGACTGTTTATTTACTGTCTGTCTGCCTTAGTATACTGAAAGCTTTGTGGCCCTGGCCGGTTTGGCTCCGTGATTAAGAGCATTAGCCCATGGACCAAAGAGTCCCAGGTTCGATTCCAGCCAAGGGCACGTACCTCAGTTGCAGTTTGCCCCCGGTCCTGGTTGGGGTTGTTGGGAGGCAACCACTCGATATGTCTCTCTCACATCGATGTTTCTCTCTCTCTCTCTCTCCCTCCCACTGTGTCTGAAGATAAATGTAAAAATATCCTCGGGTGAGGATTAAAAAAGAAAGGTTTGTGAAAGAAGGTAGAGCATCTGCTTGGCTTACCATCGGGGCTACCGAGGATAGCTCAAAAAGGCGCAGCATGCCCACAGAATACAGTGTGAATAGGCGTCCGAGAGCTATGGAACTGCTCAATGCCTCCAGTCAGATGACTCAGCCCTGGTCACCACTGTATCACCATGGTGAGAAGATGGCAGGCATACAGCAACATTCAATAAATGTTATAGAATGACTGTATAAAAGATTGCAAGATCCACTCTGTCTGCATACATTTCTATGCGTCTTCCTAAGAAGTCTATGGGTGTTTTCCTCCATGCATCTAATAGAATATGTCCGACAGGAATGATTTTATCTCCTTAGGGCCACAGGAAGTCACAACTGAAGAGAAGGTTAGAGTTGATAATTGTTTTAACTTGCTGGTGAGAAAAGGGAAAACCAGAAAGATAAAGTGACTTCTATCATGAGAACCCAGGTCTCCCGCCTTCCTTCCGGTGCCTTCATCTCCCTGTGGCCCTCACCTGCTTCTTCAGTCAGTTCCTCTCACAGAACAGGAGCTCACAAGTCAGTGGTCACTGGACCACTAACCTCCGCTGCTGCCTGGGGACTGTGGAGGTGCTCAGCGATGTGGGGACATCAGAACTGCGTGCTCTACCTGACTCAAGGAGGTGGTTGTTAGCAGGGCATTACCAAGGGAGTTTCATACATCAAGACCACAATAAAAACTCCTCTTTACTGTCTGGTGAATTCCCCAAAATGCATCGAATTTTTCACAGTCTCTCTTTCGTTATTTTTAACATGGACAGCATACTTCTTTTTCTAAACTTTTATAAATCACACCAACAGCAGCATATTCTCAACCACAGGAAATGGCACTTATTAAGTATTCAAGAAGGAGAAACAAAAAGATAGATCAAATCTACTTTCAGGAAATATCCAAGAATTAGTGAAAAGTATATTTCTAGAACTATACTTGATTTTGGGGGGGGATCAATAATTGCTCAAAATAGTCTTCCCGCTCCAACTTGACTTTTGTTTCTGTATTACCAAGATTTTTAAAAATAGTAATGCTGTTTGTTATAGGATTCATCTTGTGTTTATATTATATGACTCTTACCTAAATTAATAATTAACTTTCTGTTTTTAACAGAATGAAGGTGTGAAAAATCAAGCCTCCTCTTCCATCTCTGCCATCACCTTTCATTTTTAGAGTTATGCTCCTTAAATGCCTATCATAAAAATCAGTACTAGCAAAATAATATATAGATTTTGAATAAGCGCCCAAATCGGCCATTGAAATGTCCTCCTTATGAATGTTGCCCAAGAGAATGTCTGGGTGGGCCATTTGATGGCAAATTTGTAGGCTGCAAATAGTATTAACACTATGTCAAACTTTGAGGCAGTTTACAGCTGGGATTCTCACGCTGTGGTCCGCGGTGAGGCGCTTGTGAACTCAGTCCTGAGCTGTGAGTCAGTGGTGGAGACCCTGTTCAGCCCCAACATTTCTGACCACCTGTGAAAATGAGGAAAACCAAGGCACAGGCTCTACCCTTAAGAAGTTTGCACAGCGATCTGACCTAGGACAATAACTAGATGCACAATTAATTTGATGCAAACATTTGCACAAGGACATGTCTGAGCACACCAAGAAATTCAGGGAGAAGTGCCTCACTGGAAAGGCAGGTAACATATTTCAGACCTGTGGTAGAGCACAAGGCAGTGGTTACTCCACAGATTTAAGAAAGAGGGGAGATGGGATCCAGCCCTCGTTAGATTTAGAGAGCTCCCTGGCAGCAGTGAGGGGAAAGGACTCCAGGGCTGAGAGAATGCAGAACAAGAGCAATGGTGGCTGGGGAGAGACGGGGCGATGAATTACAACACCTTGTAAAAGTTTAAGCACACATGGTTTATCATTTTTCTTATTTTATTTTTTTCTGAAAAGTTATATCCTCTACCACATTTCCCCCCCCAGTGAACTATAACGAATCAAGCTGTAAAACATCACTTGTCTCTTTTCTCCAGGTTCAAGGTCCAAACACAAGTCAACATTATCATCCAGTAAAACACCACAGCAGTATTTCTAATATGGAAGGAATATTCCCAATTATTCTCATATATATTTATCTTGGTTTTCATTACAATCCTGTGAAATGGACTAGGTAGGTGTTTTTATGACTGTTTTACAGAAGAGAATAGATCACAAAAATATCAAATGAATTATCTAAGGTCACACAATTAATTGCTTAAGTAACTGGGATCAGACACTGTCTTCTGATTTAGGTGCTTAGATATTCAGTTAATAAGCATGTATTAGGCATACCTGTATGGCAGGCAATTATAGTTCCTAAGGGAAGTAAAGAAAAAGCAATCAATGCACAAGGCAGATATGTTAGCTAATCTCAGGAGGTCAATTAAACAATATGTCCAATGAAGTGTGACCCAGACAATGACAGGGAAATGCAAGGTAGGTGCTATGAGGCCAAAGGGCTGAACTACCCAACCAAGCCTAGAGAGGATCAAGGAAGTCTTCTCTAATAGAGTGGCTTCTAACTTGAGACCTTAGCCAACCCAAGTGGGATGATCACTTGGCAACTACTGTTGAATGACAGAGGGGTCACATGGCAAGTGGGAAAAAAAAGGATAGAAAAGCGTTCTGAGTAAAGAGAGAAGAATCACAGAGAATTTTCCCTCCATGGTGCTACTTCCCGTGTGGGCATCTCTCGAGTGAAGAAGTCACATGCCGTCCAATTATCATTTCTGTATAAGAATGAATTACACCCTGGCTGGTTTTGCTCAGTGGTTAGAGCAATGGCCTGTGGACCAATGAGTCATGGGTTCAATTCCAGTCAAGGGCATGTACCTTGGTTTCGGTTCATCCCCGGCCCTGTTCGTGTCATGTGGGAGGCAACCAGTTGATGTGTCCCTCTCACGTCGATGTTTCTCTCTCTCCCCCTCCCTCCCACTCTATCTGAAGATAAAAAGAAAACTATCCTCAGGTGAGAATTTTTTTTAAAAAGAATGAATTACTGTGTTTACTATAAAATATTAACATACACTTAGGAGACGAGATATAACAGGGACTCCAAGAAAAATTAGGCTTCTTTAGTTACCCTCTTTACTCTGTGAAAGTTGGAAATTTCTAGGGAAAAAGTGAACTTGAGAGGCCATCTTATAATCCTCAAGAAGTATGGCTGGAGTTCAAATACAAATGTCTTACTTAGCTGTACAGCAAAGGATTAAGGAAAACGGGGAATCAGAATTTGACAGGTTCCAGCTGTAGATCTCAGAGCCCTGAGGCATGATGAGATAAATGTGGAACACTGGTGGCTTATAAAAATAGGACAGAAATGTGAGACGTTTTGGGGGGCACTTCCCCCCACTGCTTCCCTGTAATGCAAGGCCTATCTAAAAACTGAAACATGACATCCAGTACCCCCTCCGCACCCCCAGAAGAATCATCCGCTATCACAAATGCTTGTAGTGCATATTCCTGAATGTTATTCCCAGAAAACTCAACCTGTGGAAACTTTCATAATTGAGTCATTGCCCTTCACAGCTTTTTCAAAAGAGAAAGGCCAATGAGTCACAATTATGCTATCACTCCAGACCATCTGAATTTCTTCAAATCTGATGACTTTAGAACTGTTTAATCCTTGGCTCTCTCTGATAAACTCAGAATAAAAAATCTGCATGTTTGTTTTTTTTTTTAGGTCTGATTTATCTCAATCTTCAAGTTATATTGACTTTCAGGATAGATCATTTAGCTAATCCACCATCTTATATACTGTGTCCAAAAGCTGTAGTCCCTCAGGATACCCCATTCTTACCTAAAAAAAAATACACACACACACACACACACACACACACACACACACACACACACCAATCTCTTTCCTAAGTTTCTCATTCTGGTTCATTGACCCATGATTCCTCCAAACAAGAAAACCTGAGAATAACATAAATAGATCAAGACCTTAGCTGTCTATTAGTCCTACCTCTGCACTTCACAGACAGAAGGATATGTCACTTGCCCACTGCCATTATTAGCACTAGAATTCATCGCCTCTATCTAAGTTAAGCAAACAAATCAACAATTGAAAATAAACTCAGCAACAACAACAATTGAAAATAAACTCAGTCAGATACCCTGAATTATTCTAATTCTAAGATTCTTTATACTTGAGTTCTTCATCTGAATGATGTGGAAAATAATGGCCCTCTGACAAGATGCAGTCAAATGAGGTAATTTATCACAGTGAACAGGACGTAGTAGATGTAAGCAATGTTTGTTGAATCAATCACTCCTTAAATTAACCATTTCTAATAGCATTAGTTTTCTCTTACCTTTCCTTCTGTGACTCATTTCTTCCCATTGCCTGTAGCCTAAGGCCCTAACCAGCCTGCAAAAGCAAGCCACAACTGATCTCACTTTCCCTTTTCCGGCCCAAACCTATCCACACACTACTGCACTGCCAATCTTTTAAAAGTTATCTCCTCTATTAAAAAAAAAAAAAAAAAAGAAAAGAAAAAAAAGAAGAGAGAGATTCTACCGCCTACTGGCAAAAGAACACAAGTCTCATCCTATGTTCATCTTAACTACCGCCGCGTGGCCCCCGAGCCTTTTCAAACCGTTCTTCCCATTCTTCCCGTGCGCACACTTGGTTATCTGGCTGGTTTCCTGGGCCACTCGCTCTCGGCCCTGAGTTCAAGCTATGTCATCCCACCTCTCCCTGGAAGCCTACTCTGGCAAATTCAGATGAACTGTCTTCCCAGAGTCAAAGGCACAGGCATGAATTACCTCCTATCTTGTATTTTTTTCTAGGTGTTTCACTCATAAACATGGGAATTCTGCCTCTCTGAACAGATTATAACTTTTGGACCAATTTTTCATAAGTCTACTTAACATCCCTTCCACAGTGCCTGAAATGTATTCTAGTCAACTCAAAAAATGTAAAGAATTCTAAATAATCTCAATTCTTAGAAAGCAAATCATAGAAGGTTTTCTCTATAATGCCAATTCACATGATTAGTCATTTCCCCTGAAACGACGTCCTGAACATGGCAGGCATTTATAGGCAGAGAAAATGAGCAGTTGAACAAAACTTTTTTCTACTATAAAACAACATTATTTCTGTAAAATAATCTATCACATGTAGTATATTTCAGGCAAATTTCATCTGTCAAAATATATCAGTGATTCCTTTAATTAAAAAAAAGTTACATCCACACTGTGAACTATCTTCTTGAATGGAAGTATCCTGTCTGCATTTGTGGATATTGAGCAGGGAATATGCTGGTTCAGGGTTAAAGGTAAGAATTTCTAAGGCTGCTTTTATCCAGTTCCAAAGTTGTAAATGAGAAACTCTGTTCCTCATACCTCACTTTTCACAATGTTGATAGTTACTTTATATTTACTATTTGTAAGATAGCTACAGTATTAGCCACATTCTACCTGTTTGGGGAACGCCTGGTTTACAAAAGCACAACATGTACTCATAGTTTCTCTCAACAACACCCTGAGGTTATTCCTGCTTCTGGAATCTAGACTATCCTGTCAAATAACTAAACTACTTGGTGACTGTGGTTCCTAAAAATTAAAATAATAATAATAATAATAGTATTAAGACATCAAATAGATTGCATTGCTGAGTCAACTGGCTAATTCCAAAGAATGGCAAATAAATATAAAAAGGGCTAAGAATCATAGACACAATGACATTGTTTTCCACAATTTCACATCTTGTATTGTATTTTCTAAAGTTTCTGGGAAAAAAGAAGTAAAAAAAACTCTTGTCTGCACCATAGATAACCTATATTTAAGTGTTTATGTAGTGGGAACTTGTAGCAGTTGAGATGTTTCCTTATTACTCTTCTCTGCTAAGTAATCCAGCAGTAACAATCGAATATTATTATAATCATGATAATTTTCCAAGACAAGATATACTCAGGGTCCTTTTAAGGAGGGGGTTTAGATAATTAGGTTAGTATCTATGCCCAACTCAACAAAAGCCAACAGGGAATCTATATTTTACCCATAGTTTAAAAAAAAAAAATGTGTGGAAAACGATCTCTCACTTTAACATTGGTACACTGAAAATTCAATTCACTAAGTTCTAGTGTTTTCATTCTTATAATTCCCTAACCTATTAACAAAGCAGTTTTGTCAGTTTCTTTCTTTTGAAATAATTCCAGCTTTTTACTGTGTAACTTTCTCAAGATATTTGGAGATTTAATTTCAGTGGTGCACTAAACAGAAGATAGAACTATTTGCTTTAGTTTAAAAACTATTAACTTTGCAAATCTTGAATTTCTCCTTTTTGATATAATCTATCAAGTTAAAAATTTGTTTAAGTTTAATGTTTTTATAAGAACCAAATTAATAAAATATCTGATAAGATGCTGCAAACCAATAGATACTGTTTGAATACAGATATTAACTGAAATTAAATAAGACTATTTCCAGATACAGTCTGTCTTAAGAGAGTAAGTTTGGCCATCCTAGGTTACAATTCTCAAAATTGATATAAATTCTTTCTAAGGCCACTGAGCTCACGGTGTTAGATCAAAGTTTTGAAATAAAAGACACACTTTAATCTACTTCAGAAAAACAAACCAAAACAAAAAGTAAACACACACAAAAAAACCCAACTATAAGTTTGGTTAACTGTATTGATAAGCATTTTATTCATATGACTTAACTGCATTTTTTTCCAGGAGTGTGACAGAGCTAACTAAAGGATGTGGGACTCAAAGGACAGTTGTGAAAAATTCAGATACTTTGTTGCCTTTAAAGTTATGTTAATTATCATAGTAAAGTGTTCATTATTTAGAACTTCTTTTCCCCTCTGTTTGGCCACTTCCACACTCCATCCGTCAACCATAGAAGTAAATATGTCTAAAATTGGTGCTGGTTTTGATAAGCCATGGTGATGACATCAGCCTGAGTTCTAGTTCCTGGAATGCAGAACTGTGACCATACAGTGACTTGTGGGCACTTGGGTCCCAACATAACTCTCCTTGTCACTGCACATCCTCACTGGCTTGGAGCCTTGTGCTCTAAATATACTATATCAGTTAAACACAGGTGTTCTGGAATATCTGCTTTGTCAAATGAAGGGGAGGGTGGGAGCGGAAAAAGAACTATGGTTCTATTTTTAACTACAAAAGATTTAAAACGATAAGTGGTGCACAGCAATGTCAATGTATTTAATATCACTGAACTGTACACTTAAAATGGTGAACATGGTCAATTTTATGCTATGTATATTTTACCACAGTGTGGGTTTTGAAAACTATGTCCATGGGTTTCAGAAGTTTTTCACAGCTGTCTAATAAATTTCCAGGTCCAATATATACAATCTGTCATAACTCAGCCAGGTTGCTCTTTCTGCAACATAACTCCTACTAAGCCAGTCACTTGTGGCCCAAATAAGCCTCCATTCATCAGGAATTAGTAAACAGCACTTACCCACAGAAATCTCCAGCTCAAAGTAACACAGAGGAAAGTATGATGTAAGAGTGGGTGTTAGACAGGGGACCTGTGGAAATGTCACTTGCTCCCAGACTGTGTCCCCTGTGAGGAGCTGGGAAGGCAGAAACCCCTACCTCCTACCCCAGGATTGGCCTTGCCCCCAGTCCTGAATAGTTGGCACAAAGGTAAGCAAAGGCTGGTCAGTGGGAGTTACAAGGCCTTGTCAGTCAAGCACTTCCAGAGGGTCCAGCACCATTCCAAAGGGCTGGGGCTGGCATAGTCACAAATGCACCTTCATTCTCCTGCCTTTCAAGCAGCGGTTCTCAACCTGTGGGTCGCGACCCCTTTGGGGGTCCAACGACCCTTTCACAGTGGTGCCTAAGACCATCGGAAAACACATATTTCGGATGGTCTTAGGAACCGAAACACTGCTCCTCTGTCTCCAGGCGGGTCTGCCCACATGCAGATACACCCACATAAAACATGAGGAACTGTATTAAAGGGTCGGGGCATTAGGAAGGTTGAGAACCACTGCTAGAGCAAGCCAGCAAGGAAGGCTAGTGCGGGCTGAGCTGAGGGAGCACACAGAGGCTCAGAAGCTGCAAGAGGGCTGTGCCTGCCTTTGGTGGCAGGTAAAGGACTTTTTGCAGACTGAAAATCGCCTCAACGTGCGAAGATATTTGACATAAGGGGAAAACCCAGAGCCACATGCTACAGTTGTCATCTCCATTCTGTTTACAACGCACCCAGAAGAAACTTCTGTCTCTGCACACATACTGAAAGCATACTTTGGTATTCTCTTATTCTCTCCGATTAGAATGTGAGCGCCCTTGTGGTCTCTATGTGTGTATAACCAGAACTCGTAATGCCTGGTACTTGGAAGGCGCTCAGTGAGTGAGTGACGAACTCAACTCTGAAGCTGCAACCCAGACAGGCGCGGGCAGAAAGGCCTCCCTAATGCCCCGCAGTTGCAAACACACCTCTGCAGGTGCTGTCACTTTGATAAGTCTCCACTGTCCGCAGGCGCCCCACCCAGACCTCTGCATACCCTGAAACTACCTACCAGCAACGGCGACCAGCAGACCGACAGCACGCACATTATCCCCATGAGCTGGATGGCCGTCTCAGTCGTGATCCGGCCCCACTGGGCGCTGGACTGCGACGCCGTGACCTTGGCCCGGCAGCGGGATACCAGGGCCTTAATGGTGGCCAGGTTGCAGGCGACTGTGATGGTCAGGGCCGAGAGCCCCAGGAAGGCAAAGGTGGAGGCGAAGAAAAGGTTGCCCCAGTTGCGCGGGGAGCTAGTCCCGTTGCCGCCTCCCCCGGTGCTAATGAAGCACCACGTCCCGGGCCACTGGACGGTGTACTGGCCCACACCCAGCACCGGCAACAGGGCGAAGGCGAGCACCGCCAGCCACACGCCGAGTAGCACCAAGCGGGTGGCGCGCGTCTTCATGTGGCTCGCGTACCAGTGCGGGGCCCGGATGGCCAGCGCTCGCTCGACGGCCATAGCGCTAGCGACGAAGAGCGAGGAGAGTCCAAAGACAGTCATGGTCAGACCAAAGAAAGTGCACAGCCTCCCCGACGGGTCGAGGTGCTCCCAGCGCTGCTTGGACAGATACACGACGATGACCACGGGGCTGGTGAGCAGCTGCCCCACCATGTCGGTGAGCGCTAGCCAGCCGATGCACAGCAGGAAGGACTTCTTGCGCTTGCTCTCCCGGCGCCGGTAGCTCCGGGACACCAGCAGCATGGCCAGCGCATTGCCCACGAAGCCGGTGATCAGCATGGTGATCGGGTACACTACGGACACCGAGCGACAGTCCTCGCCGGTCTCCGCGGAAGGCGTAAGGTTGCCCTGCGCCTGGTTGGAGCGCTCGGGCTCCCACATGCCCGAGTAGGAGTGGTTGAGACGGGTGCAGAAAGGGGCGCTCCCGTCGCCCCGGGTCTCCTTCATGTCTTCGAGGTGAGGATAGGACGGAGCCCGGAGAGCAGCAGCGCTTGCTGGCGGACGGGGCGCGGGAGACCGGAGAGGTCAGTGGCGACCCGGGCTGGTGCTGGGGTGGAGCTGCCTCCCATGATGCGGGCGCAGCCGCCGCCTCGCTTGCCTACATCGGCCGCGGCGGCGCTTGGGTTTTCGGGCCAAGCAGGCAGCCGCGCCGTCGGCTCGGGGAACCCTTAGCTCCCAGGCGTGCAGAAGTGCCTTGCCCCTTCTATAAGGCCCGGGGGGGCGGGGCACCCGTGGGTGTTGGCTTCAGTGCAGTGGGAGGAGCAGGGAGAGGCAACTGAGCGCGTGAGCTGGGAAAACCTCCAGGAGGGATCCTCTCGAAATGCCCGGCTCCTGGCCGGCCCGGACGCCCTTGCCCGCTCTGCGTTTCTACCGGCCTCTGCCGGAGGAGCGCTCGTGGGCGGCGGGGGTTACAATGTTTCGCTGGGCTTCCCAGCCCCAGGCAAGTTGCCAAGGCGGGCGGAGAGCGCCCGCCCTCTTTCTCCACTCACGGGGACTGGATCCTCCCCCTGAAGGTCTTGTGTATCCGTGGCAAGTGGAACTCACCTGTCCCAAAGTAATCTAAGCAAACCACACTCCTTTGCAAAGCTGATTGTGAACTTTTTCCCCGTTCTACTTCAGGCCAGGCTGCTCTGTTGTTCCCCCGGGGCTCGCTGAAACGTGTAAAACTAGTAGTACCTCGGAACTTAAGGAAACAGGTTCAGGGAAACAAAATAAAATCTGATGGTCGAATTAAAAAACTGAAGCTATCCCAATTACCACCTCCCACCTAAATTCCCCCTTCCCCCTTAAAAACAAGTCAGCTAAAAGTTAACAAAAGCGGCTAGAGGTAGGTGGCCGCCACTTGCATATCTGAGACCCTGCAGACAACTGCTGCCAGCTGTGGAAATGGGGGGGGGGGGTGTCGCAGGAGGGAGGCATGCCCAACGTTCTCCACCCCTTGCCCATTCTTCTAAATTCAGACTGGAAACTGTATTGAGATGTTAGGAGGAGCTTCACCTTTAGTGAAATGGGTACAATTGCCTGGTAACATCTTTTATTAAGACAATATTTTATGTGTTTTCACAAGTATTTTCCTATTTTATCAGAGATCCTCCAAGGTCCCATTGCTATTATTATTACTCCCCTTTTATGGTGAGGTAGCTGAGG
Organism: Tadarida brasiliensis; assembly: GCA_030848825.1. Lineage (NCBI taxonomy): Eukaryota > Metazoa > Chordata > Mammalia > Chiroptera > Molossidae > Tadarida > Tadarida brasiliensis. The sequence goes on from CM061264.1 coordinate 54,068,261, forward strand.
CTCCATGAAGTTAGAAGAGATGCCTAAGTCTTTCAGCAATTCCCCAGTCTGTCTTCTACTAGAAGCAGCACAGTGTCCCTCCCATGGACACCATCAACACTCTCAGCAGGTGAACATCAATAGTAAGACCAGTTCTAGCCAAAGCTAGAAAGTGCCTGGTTTTTATGCCCCCCTCCCTTTTTTGTCTCTTCACATTGTCCATGAAAATATTTTTAAAATTATTTACAGACTTCATTTTTCCTCATGTTTAAGAAATTAGACCTAATAATCATAGAGTATACTATGAAGACCATTACCCAAACTTCAGATCAACTTTGGGAGCTGGTCATGTCAGTTTCTTGGTCGTTTCCAGCTTAGTTGGTATCCTTTTGGGATGTAAATGAATGGTAGATGATGAGAACGGTTTATGCTCTCCTGCATGCTTTCTTTCTGTGCTACTTTGATTCTGTTTGACAGCTTTAAAGGAGAAAAGCCAAAATGTAATTAACTCCATTTTAACAAGATGCATGAATCCCATTAGTAATTTCATTTTATGCTGTGTTTTGCTGTCATTTAAAATGTTCTTGCACTTTTCAATTTTATTTATTTTTAAATGTCATGTTTCTAATGAGAACAATAGCTAGGAAGGAATAGTGAGGTGGTTTGCTTTTTAAATGTTCCCTAAACTTTTGTCTTACTAGTTTGAATTAATCTTAACCCCAAAATTGGGAAAGTATTTCTCTAGACTGTCATTTGAAAAGTAAAATATTTGATGGTATCCTTAGATATACACTTTACCCAAAGTACATACTAAATTTAATTTTTCAGCAATAAATTTCTAGTGTAATTATATATTTTATTTAAAAATGTAAGACCATTTCATGGTTCATATAGCTAAGAAAGCAAAGCTGAATTATTCTCATTTTAGTTATAAATATTTGACTTAAAAAATTGTTTCTTTATTGATTTTAGAGAAAGAGGAAGGGAGAGAGAGATAGAAACATCGATGAGAGAGAACATTGACTGGTCACCTCCTGCATGCCCCCCACTGGGGATTTGGCCCACTACCTGGGCATGTGCCCTGACTGGGAATTGAACTGGTGACCTCTTGGTGCATGGGTTGATGCTCAACCACTGAGCCACACTGGCCGGGCAATATTTGATTTCTTTAAATTTTTACTTTCTTAAAGAAAAAACAAAGTTGGAACAGACTCATAGACACAGAGAGTGGACTGGTGGTTGCCAGAGGGGAGGAAGATTGGGGGACTAGGTGAAAGAGATCAAGGGATTAAGAAGTACAGATTGATAATTATAAAATAGTCACAGGGATGTAAAGTACATCATAGGGAATATAGTCAATAATATTTCAATAACTAGGTATGGTGCCAGGTGGATAACTGAAATATTGGAGGGAACACTTTGTAAAGTATATGATTGTCTAACCACTATGCTGTATACCTGAAACTAATACAAAATATTTCATGTAAACTGTAATTGAAAAATAAAATTTAAAGTTTTTAAAAAAATTATATATATATAATTGGACTTCATCTAATAGGAACAAACATCGGGCTATGTAGTATCCAAGAATTAACATTAACCCCTTTTACTCACCTCTACACTAATGTGCCATCAGACCTTTTGTGGAACACTTTCCTTCTTTCCCTGTTTTGTTTCATTCAATTTTAAGTTGTCTGTTTTATAGCTATTCACATTGCAAACCAGTGATTTAGGGGATCTGAGGATTCACACAAACAGGACTCTGGCAGCTGGATTCTGTTTGGCACTTTTTTAAAAAGTGCTGATTTTAGGAAGAGAGAGAGAGAGAGAGAAAGAGAGAGATTCACGTGAGAGAGAAACATCCATTGGCTGCCTCCCTTTTGAGCCCCTACCGGGGACCAATTGGGACCGAACCCACAGCCTAGGTATGTGCCCGGATTGGAAAGCGAACCCGCAAATGTACACAGGACGGAAGCACAGACCAAGCCACCACACCGGACCTGTTTGGCACTTTCTGATGTTAGAGCAGAAACAGTATGAATTTCTGAATTTTGGTCACCAGCACCCTCTAGTGACTAAAAAGTCTAATAACATACTGTAGACTAGATTAAAGAGAATTTCTGAAAGACAAATACATGTTTTGCTTAAGGAACCTCTGATATCGTTCCTAGGGGTCAAAACTCATTAATTCATAACTCTGCTCATTTTGTTTTCCTTTGAGAGCACAAACTGGCATGTCTGCTTAATCAATAAATCAGTGGAGGATTAAAGTTACAGAGTCAGATAATTGAAAGATCACATATTCAAATGTTTTTTTAAAAAGTTTAAAGTATAGCCCTGGCCGGTTGGCTCAGCGGTTAGAGAGTCCGCCCTCGGACCAAAGAGTCATGGGTTTGATTCCAGTCAAGGGCACATATCTAGGGTGCGGTTTGGTCCCTGGCCCTGGTCAGGGTCGTGCGGGAGGCAACCAATCAATGTGTCTCTCTCACATCCATGTTTCTCTCTATATATCTCTTCCTCCCATTCTGTCTGGAAATAAATGGGAAAATATCCTGCGATGAGGATTTTTAAAACAAAAAAAAAAATTAAGTATATATTCACCTATTATATATTGTAACTAGATTTCTGCCCTAAAAATAATTTTAATCCACAAATTTAATTGCATCCCTCCTATATCTTACATTTTAAAATGCACAACAATTAATATTGAAATACTTACTTCCACTGAACTTGATTAAGAAATCTTAACATTGATATGGATACAAAAACATGATTAAAATCTAGTTTCACATAATCAGGCTCTTGATTACCTCATCATGGATGGAAAATATCTGCAATTCTTACTCTATGGGGTCAACTGGTAATTTCAGCAAATTTTTTTAGTCATTCATTCAATAAATATTTATTGAGCACCTACTTGGTGTCAGACACTGTACAAGTTGTTAGGGATACAAACACACACGCACGCACACATGAGCACACACACACAAAAGCCTATATACATTTATGGAGTTTATATTTCAGTGCAAAACTCTTGATTTTTTAAAATTCAAAATAAATGAAGCAAGAACGCTAATCTCAGTGGCTTTTGTGATTTGCCATGGGGGTAGGATCTCATATGAAACCCAATTTTAAAAACTATGTACAGTTTTTATTTAAAAAATTGGAAAAATATGTCCAGTTTTCATGATAAAATAGGACTTATCTCAGGAACCCAAGCTAAATTTAACACACAGACATCAATCAATATAATTACAATTTTAACACAATATAGGAGATGCTTTAATGTCTTTGCTAAATCAAACATCTGGGTACACTGAGTCTCTTTGTATTGACACCCTTTCTCCAAACTTTTCTTCCTATTTCTTTACATGCTTAGCCACTTTCAATTGAAAACTGGACATTATAGTTACTATGCTGTAGTGACTGTGGATTCCATTGTTTTCTCCTGAAAAATTACTGATTTGAGGGGTGAGGGTCGGGAGGGTACTGTTGGCAGCTAACTTGCCTGGATTCAAACTGCCAACATTTCCTCTCCTGTGGTGTGTAGCTCCTGCTATCTCTTCTCTGTTCTCAGGGTTTCTCATGGCTGCTCCTATAGCCAGGTTCCCTGGGGACTGATCTACACTATCACTGCATAATTTGTTGGTCAGTGAATGATGGGAGCCACCCTCTCTGGGCTTTCATTGATTATAGGGCTTCTCCTCCAATTTCCAGCTGCTCTGCCAGCTTTGGGTTGTGCCATGACATTTCAAGCTTGAAAATTTCAGCTTTATGCCACCCAAAGGACATGCAAAGGGCAATGCACTCGTATAAGAAAAGCACCAATGTCGTCTTGAGTAGTTTTACCTTTTAAGACTAGATTTCTCTCTGGTCTCTGCTTGCTTTTTCACCAGGCTCCAGGGGGATCCTCACTCATGTTTAGCTGTCAAAGAGATTTGAGCAGAAGTTCTAGTTCATTCCTTTTGAGGTTCTCATTGCCTGGATTTCCTATTTAAATTCTCAGTGGTTTTTCCAGCCTTGACCTGCAATCATTATCATTGACACTTTTTGCCCCAATTAGACTATGATTTTCCACCACTAATTCCCACTAATTGCCAGTAATTCTTAATTCTTACCCTTTTCCGTTTCAGTATTTGAGATTAATCTCCTCCAATTTTGGTATGCTTTTGAAAAATGCTTTCCACTGAATTTAAATAGTTGTTGTTTTAAAATTGTAAACCAGATTTTATCATTGTTATCTGCTGGGCAGTGAAATAATGGCATAAAGACATACGGTTCAATGGAACAGAGGACTATAGACATAGCTATAGAGATATATAGGTAACAAGATATCTATACAGATAGATAGGTACAGATATACAGATATATAGATACAAAGACACACACACACACACACACACACACACACACACACATCCATCTATACATACAAAATTTAATTTTCAGCAAAGATGTTAAAGTAATCCAATAAAGAAAACTCTTTTCAAAAAATGGTCCTGGAAAAACTGGATACATGTATGCAAATAAAAATAAACCTTATTTCACACAACATGGATCGTAGATTAAATATAACTACATTCTCTTATTTATAACAGGAGAAAAATCCATGTGACATTTTAACCCTCCCATTATTACTGGAAGTATTCTTGCAACTTGTTTTTTGTCTTTGTTTTAATCCTCACCTGAGGATATGTTCTTGTTTTATTGATTTTAGAGGGAAAAGAAGGGAGAGGAAGAGATAAACATGAGAAACATCAGTCAGTTGCCTCTGCTACGCACGCCGGCCTAGGATGGAACCTGCAGCCCAGGTACGTGCCCTGACTAGGAATCACACCCTTGACCCTTAGGTGCACGGGACCATGCTCCATACTGGCCAGGGCCGCCTTTTGTTTTTAACATTTAACATGTTATTATCTCTTTGTCAATATGCACAGAAATTCTTCGTTCTTCTTAAATACCAAGAATAATCTAACAATTTCTTTCTGAATGTTTGGGTTATCTATAATTTTTGCTATAAGAAGAAATGGTGCAACATTTTTGTATATATTGGCATGCATATTTATTTTACATGACATGATAAATCGTTAGAAGTGGACTGCTATGCACTGATGACCTCCAAATTTATATCTGCAGCCTACACTTCTCCTTTGAACTCCATCCTCCTTGACTATTTGTCATCCAGTTTGGATAGTGCATAGACACCTCAACAAGTTCAAATGGAACTTCAAGTTTTCTTTCCCATGCCTGGTTCCACTTAAATCTTCCCAATCTCAGTATGTAGTACTACCACACAGTTACTCAAGCAAGAAATCCAATAGCCATCCTTGAGTCTTCCTTTTCCATCATCTGTCCTTCAATCCATCATCCAGTAATATTAATTCTAATTTAAAAATATATTTCATGTACATTCACTTGGCTCCATCTCCGACGTTACCACACTGGTTCAGGTAACTACCATCTTTTGCCTAATCTACTGCAAGTTTTTTAATTGCCTTGAGTTTATTGTTTTTAATTATGTTTATTGTAACAAATTGATCTAAACAAAAAAGTTTAAACAACACTTAGATTATATTTTTAAATATCTTAATTTTTTTATTTTTTATTGATTTTAGAGAGAGACAGCTTGGGGTGTATTTATTCAGCCTTTTTTTCTGTGCTCATACAAATATATTTCCACCCCAAATACATGAGTTTCTGCTTTTTTGTTTGCCATCCCTGAATGTTATTGCTATTTAAAATGTTTACAATCTGATGGGTGAGATATATTTTTGTCAATGTGGATTTCCTAAAACTACTAGTGAAGTAAAATTGATTTTAACATGTCTATTTATTAACTTACTCTTATATCAGTTGATCTTTGTACGTTTTCTATTGAATTATTATGAGGTTAATTGTATGAGCTTTTTATATAGAGAGATGTTACCTGTTTCTCATTTTCCTATCTCATCATTTGCCTTTTTTACTTCATCATGTCAATATCCATATGTAAAGAACTTATTCAGAAAAATGTTCATCTTTTTCTTTATGTTTTTGAGGATTCCTGATTAAGGAAGTTAAGAAGGTCTCTCCTTCATTTTTACACACAATTTACTTTTTGGAATATTTTGCTTTAATATTGGTAAACAGATTAAATAGAACAAAATGCATTAAATTTTTTACTTTTTAGCACATGGCAATGAGATGGAAGTTTAACTTCTGTTTTGATGGATCGTCAAATGGATAGCTAGCACCATTTATTAAGTAAATAATAATTTCTTCCTCTAATTGAAATCCCATTTTTTTCATACACTAAATTACTGTATAGCCTAGCATCCAGATCTTCGTTTCTAAACACCATTCTCCAATAAGAACAAGCAGGGGTCCTTGAGGAAATGGCCGGTCTATGGCTATGGAAGGGAAAATAATGAGACTAGAGCATACTGTACTACCAGAAATTTAAAAAGTGCTCAAAAGACAGAAGGATGAGAACATGTCAGAGGGATACAGGAGCCAACTTGAGAGAATTCCCAATGGCCCAAACTGGAACAATTTAAGCCACAAAATGTATAATATTGTATTAAATTATAATCCAAATATAAAATAAATATATACAAGACCATACTGATACAAATGATTGGGCAAATAAATGGGAAAGGAGAGACAAACTCATATATCTTTAATACTACTCCCTCCAGGAAGTGGTGCATAGTTCCCTCTTCTCCCTGGAAGGTTTGCTAGACTTCCTGACCTACTTTCAAAGAATATAGTATGAAAAGGGAAAAACAATAGCTTTACAGGGGAGAAATATAGCAAACACTATAAATCAGTAATGGCATGTGGATGTTATGCACCTCCTGATATAATATGATGAAAAGGGTACTTCATAACCCCAGTCTAAGCAATAAAAGGAAATAATAAACCCAAAATGAGGGTCATTCTACAGGATGCCAGGCCAGTACTCATCAAGACTGTCAAGGTCATGAAAACAAGAATGAGAAAGCCACACCAGAAGAGAATGGGGATACCTAACTCTATGCAATGTAGTACCCTGTATTGGATCCTGGAATATAAAGACGACAGTGAAAAAATTGGTGAAAATCAAATACAATCTGGAGTTCAGTTACTAGTAATGTGAAAATACTGGTTTCGTGGTTTTTACAAACATATTATGACAATGTAAGATATTAACAATGTGAAAAACTGGATGGGCGTATATGGGAACGCGGTATTACCTTTGCAAATTTTTTCTACATCTAAAAATATTCCAAAAATAAAGTTCTTTAAAATTCACATACAGACATGCTTTTCCTATTTCTCTATTTAGTTATTCTATTTCACTAGATTGTTTAGTGAAGTGCAAAAATTAGAATTGTATACATTAGTGACTTTTTTCATATACACACACACACAATTGTAACCACCATTCAGATTGATATATACAATTCTAGCAACCTAGGTTTCTCACACTCTAACGCCAGTGGTTCTCAACCTGTGGGTCGCGACCCCTTTGGGGGTCGAACGACCCTTTCACAGGGGTCGCCTAAGACATAACAGTAGCAAAATTACAGTTATGAAGTAGTAACAAAAATAATTTTATGGTTGGGGTCACCACAACATGAGGAACTGTATTAAAGGGTCGCGGCATTAGGAAAGTTGAGAACCACTACTAACCCAGTCAATGACCAGCACCATCTCATGAGGCAATCACTATTTTGACTTCTATCACAATAGCTGAATGTCTGTTCTTGAACTTCATAGAAATGGAATCACACCGAATGCACTTGTTTGTGCCCTGAAGTCTATCCCCATAAATTTTCCATGCGTACTTGATGTTTATTCTGTTGCTAGGAAGAGTGTTCTAGAAATGTCAATTAAGTCAAATTGGCTGATAGTGTCTTCTATATCCTTAATGATTTTTCTATATTATATTGAGGTACAGAAATCTGTAATTGTGGCAGATATTCCTATATTTGCCATGCAGTTTTACCCATTTTTGCTTCATATATGTTAAAGCCTAATACATAAATATTTTGTTATGCTTTTGTGATCAATTGACTGCTTTATCATTATGAAATGACCTTTTCATCCCTAGTGTTCTTTGCTCTCAAATCTACTTTTCTGAAATTAATATAATCAGTCTAGTTTTCTTTTGATTAGCATTATTATAGTATGTCTTTTTCCATCCTTTTACTTTTTGTGTCATGTTTACAGAGGGTTTCTTGTAACAGATATAGGTCTTGCTTCATTTATCCAATGTGACAAGCAATGCGTTATTAATTGGGGGCTTTTGATCACTTACAATGAATGTAATCCTTGATATGGTTGAGTTAAACCTACAACCCTACTTGTTTTCTATTTGTCCCATTTGCTGTTTCCTTTATCTGCCTTTCTGGGATTATTTATGATTTCAAATTAAAAAAAAATTTTTTTTTCTTTATTGATTTTAGAGAGAGAGGAAGGGAGAGGGAGAGAGAGAAACATCAGTGAGAGAGAATATCGATTGGCTGCCTCCTGCATGCACCCCACTGGGGATTTAGCCCACAAGCTAGGCATGTGCCCCGACTGGGAATCGAACCGGTGACCTCTTGACACTCAACTACTGAGCAACACCAGCTGGGCAAAATTTTCCTTCTTTATAAGCTTATAACTCTTGGTTATGTTCAGCGGTTGCTTTGGGGTTTATAGTGTATATCTTATTAGACTACCTTCAAAATATGTACACAACCATTCAACAGTACACTTCCATTTCTTCCCTCTTGACCTGTGTGCTATTGTTGCTATATTGTTTATTTGTACATATAGGTCTTGCAATATATTTGCTTTAAACAATTACCTTTAAAAAGACTTAAATAGAAAAAAACAAACAAACAAAAAAACAACCCTGTATTTACCCACTTGGTTAACATTTTCTGTGCTACTACTTTGTGTAGAGCCAGATTTCCATTGGGTATCAGTTTACTTCTGCCTAAAGAACATCCTTTAGTATCTTTTGTATTAGAGATCTGTTGGTACAGATTTTGAGTAACTGAAAGTTTGTATTTCATTTATATTTTTGAAAAAGTATACAGAATATAGAATGCTGATTGTTTTTTCAGTACTTTTGAAGCTGTTGCACTATCTTCTCATTTGTGTTCTGATAATAGGTTGGCCATCATTCTTACCATTGTTCTGCATACACAAACATCTTTTTCTCTGGCTGTTTTTTTCATCACAGGCTATATAAGCAATTGATTACAGTTTTGCTGTAATTTTCTGTTTCTATGCTTGGAATTCTTAAGAGCTTCTTGAATCGGTGGTAGTTTCCTTACAGGCATGTTCTGACCAAGACTCATCTGAAGCCTTGGAGGACCCCCTGGAAATCTCCACACACATGCACTTCTCTTTGGAACTCTGTATGTGAACCTTAGTGGCCTTGTCCTTTTGTGAATGAACAGGGGGCTACGCGACACATCTTACAAGCTCAGGGGGCTACATGGCAGGCTTGACAAGCTCAGTGACCAAAAGTAACCTCACAGGATGGTCAGAAGATTAACTCCTAACTGGTGGGTAAGCACATAACAGGCCTATTGCCACCTTAGTAAAAGGTTAATCTTTACTTTAAGCAAGACCCATTGTTCTTGTGTACCTAGGATGACATACTTTTAAAATGTCAGTGATTTTCTTTTACAGATCCCTCAAAAACAGACCCAATGGCAACAGCGCACAAGGACACTGCCAAAATTCCTATCTTGTTGCCCAAATATCGTCTCTAATCGCTGGCTGTTAAATGTTAACTATCTTGTGCCAACCAATGTAAAAGTAAGTATGTATCTCCCCATTTTTTAAATCCAATCCTAGAGATTTCCCCACTTTATTTTTTTCCCACCTCCCAAATTTACCAGCAAAAGATTTCATGTAACCTACGTCTGCAAAACTGCTATTCCTTGAAGTGTTTTCTCAATCCTTTGAGATTATGCTTTCAGGTCTGGCCTGCAGCCTTGGCTCCAGTAAACTTTCCAACGTTTAGGTTTGTACCTTCTTTCATCAACAGTGTCCTGCCTCCTCTGTCTCAACTCAGGGACATTGCAAGTCTCCACTTAGTGAACTGAAAACTGCTGTTTAATGTATTTAAGGTACAGTAGAAATCTTTATTAAAATGTGACCTTCAGTAGTGTTAGCATGCACACAATATACACACATACATCTGTACCCTCTTTGACACACCTCACAAATTTGGGGTGTGTGGTCAGTACTTTAAGGAAAAAAAGATCTTTTTATGATATATAAAATGATTTTAGTTTAATCCTGAAAGCCATGGAGAGGCACTGAAGGAAATGACATGAACAGAACTGATTGTTAAAACAAGGCCATTCCAGTATCACTGCTTGGTGAAACAAATTTAGCAAATACTATGGAAAACCTTCTATTTGCCAGACAGAACTGGAAGCCAGATGACCACTTAGGAGGCAACTGCAATATCTTAGCTTACAAACCAAAGCAGTGGCGGTAGTAATGGAGCAGTGTGGCTTTGAGGGTTGAGGTAAAATTATCAATTCTAAGTAAATCAGATTTGGTTTAGAGTGGGGAAGCAAAAGAGAAATCTAAGGGTTACCTCCTATTGAACAATGTTACCCCAATATATTTAATTAGAAAGAAAAAGAGAAAACAAAATTCCCAAGTTACTGATAATGCTGTTTATTGATATGAAATATAATACTGGTTTTGGTGGACAGATAGTCTGGGGAATTTACACATGGTGAAACTGACATTTGTTTAAAGGGAGACAGATCCACAGTAGGCAGAGATGTGGATTTGGTGCCGTAGAAAGACGTAGGAAAAAAAATTCAGTTATTAGTATATATGAAATATCTGAAGACATGAGTAGGGGGTAAAAACAGTCAATATTTGTTATATACTTATGCGTCCAACATAAAGAACATGCTCAGGGTCATATAGCTACCATGAAAAGTTCAAATCAGATACTTGGACTCTAGGGGGAAGAAAACAGAAATCAAGTTATCACTACCAGTTCTACAACTGGATTACACACATTAAAGCAAACTTTACTGCATGTTACATTCAGGTTGGAGGTACTCAGCCTTTAGGATAACCCCACTAACAGGCTACAGATGATTCATTTGGGGGGCAAGTACAAAAGGTCTTTACCTCATCAGTTTTCAACCAGTGTTCCTTATGGTACAGTTAAATGTAGACAGCATTATTATGAAGTACCTTCGTTTTCCAAGGTTTCCCATAGGCAGTTGTTTTGGGCCCCTACAGATGTGATCAAACCCTGAACCTTCACAAAATAGCTCACCTTATTCATCTATACAGGTTTGCCTTTTCATTCAGGCAAAACTGATTCTTCTGATTTTATCAGACATTTTTCTACCATGAACAATTTTATGGAGTGTTCTCCGACTAGACTGAGGTAATGGGAAAGTGGTTGTCTTACACAGTTTTAGCTTTGAATCCAGGTCATTTTACTTCATTGAGTAATGCTATATAGTTTCCTCATAATCTTCTTAGATGTATTTTAAGCATTCATTAAATTATTTAGGAATTTACTTAATTATAAATTATTTTCTCATGTTAGTACCTTTTAATAAATACATTTAGGAATGATTACTTATTACATGTTTATCTTTTGTTTCTGTATATAATGCTACACCACCTTGTACCTTGTTTAACCACCCATGTGTTGCAATGTGGCTGGGAAGAAAATCATTAACGTTTACTGGTCACTCTCAGTGACTGCAAACTTGGCTCTCATACTACACAGATCCACTCCTCCTGATACTATAATTAATTGTCAAGGCTCCGATTTAAAGTCGAAGCCATCGCCACTGCCACCAGTGCTAGATCCCATTTCCTTTACTTGATGAACCTAACAATTCTTCCTTCCTTCTCTGCATCATTTACTTTCTGTTCTATTGGAGAATGAAGGCAGGTCAGACACAGGAGCCAACCTGAAAGAACTCCCAATGGCTAAAGCTGGAACAATTTGAGCCATAAAGCAACACTGCACTGAACTATGACCTAAAGTATAAAATAAACATGCATGAGTCCAGGCAGATATAAATAAGTAGACAAATCTTTCTTACAGATGAAGCCAAATATAAGTAGAAGTCTTCCCCAACAGGAGACAGCAGTTAATACCACCACCTCTTCCCTACTGTGAAGGTGGGCTATACTTAGTAACTTGCTACCAAAAAATGGAGTACGATAAGAGGAAAGAAGCTAACTACAATGGTGTATTAGGGCATTTCCTACCTTAACCAAGTGATGCAGGTTAACATCTCTAGTGATGTCGATATCATGTATCCCTGGTATGATGTGATAAAGGGCACCTTTCCTCTGTGATAGTCTTTCCAAAAACCCATTACCCCAGCCTAACCACAAGAAAAAATATAGACAAACTTAGAATGGGAGGATATTCTACAGAATACCAGGTCATGATTTCTCAATATTGTCAGTTATCAAAAACAAAGAAAAAAGGTCAGACCAGTGAAGACTGAAGAAATAGGACAACTAAGTGCAATGTGGTACCTGTATCAGATCCAGGAACAAAGTAATAGAAAAATGGTAAAATTCAAATAAAATTTGAACTACAATTATTATTTTTGAACTGTAATTAATAATATACCAATGCTGGTTTCTTAGTTTTGACAAAAGGACATGGTAATATCTTTTTTTAAAATTATTTTTATTACAGATGTTTCTCCTTTTTTCCCCCATTGACACTCTGCTCCCCATACCCCCCCCTCCCAGCTTTATTGTCTATGTCCATTGGTTATGCATACATGCATATAAATTCTGTGGTTTATTCCCCACCCCCCCTTCTGAGGTTTGTCAGTCTGTACCCTACTTCTATGATCCTGGGTCTATTTTGTTCCTCAGCTTATTTTGTTCATTATATTCCACAAATAAGTGAGATCATGTGGTATTTGTCTCTCTGTTTCGCTTAGCATAATGCTCTCCAGGTCCCTCCATGTCGTCTCAAAGGATAAGAGCTCTTTCTTACAGCTGCATAGTATTCCATTGTGTATATGCACCATAGCTTTTTTATCCACTCATCTGATGAACACTTGGGCTGTTTCCAGATCTTAGCTATTATAAATAGTGCTGCTATAAACATAGGGGTACATATATTCTTTCTGATTGGTGTTTCAGGCTTCTTAGGGTATATTCCTAGAAGTGGGATCACTGGATCAAATGGCAATTCAATTTTTAATTTTTTGAGGTAACACCATAGGGTTTTCCATAGTGGCTGCGCTATACCAGTCTGCATTCCCACCAGCAGTGTACTAGAGTCCCCTTTTCTCCACCCCCTCACCAGTACTTGTTGTTCGATGATTTGTTGATGGCGGCCATTCTGACAGGTGTGGGGTGATACCTCCTTGTTGTTTTAATTTGCATGGACATGGTAATATCTTAACGATGGTGGATAACGGTGGGAAGTATATGGGAACTCTGTATAATCTTCACTTTTCTGTAAATTTAAGGTATGCCACCGAAATATGTCTGTCTACTTATCTTCCCATACATGACTGAAATTATCACCTTTTTATCAAATCACTAGATTAAAAAACATCTGACCATTCTGGCTTAATGTTATCTCAAACAGGCTACTTGGTTGTTATCAGAGGTAACACTGAAATTTGCCATCAGATTTGGGGGTGAATCCCCATTTAGCCACAACTGTGGCTCCTTTGGGCAAATTTTTAATTCCCTTAAGCTGTAATCCTCTTTTATGTAAAACAGGAGACATACAATAGTATGTAAAGGTGACAGAGAGAATTAAATAATGCCTGTAAACCACTTAATACATACCTTAAACTATCTTTTAATTAAAACTGTCCACTCTTATTTTCCAGAAATAGAACAGAAATAATACAATTGCAATTTCAGGAAAGCTACAAGGTTATTTCTATTAAAAAAAAAATTAACAATTATGTCAAAAAGAAGGGGAAGAATGGAGAAATTCCCTACCTTCTTAACAACACCTACAAGACAGGCTGTCACATAGCAAGAAGAGATGAGACAGGAAATGTGTTTTGAGACAAGACTTGTTTTATCTTCATAACTGTGCCTAGAGATGGTGTTACATTTAGAGCTTACTCTGAACTTGATGAGAGGATTGCAAACAGAAACTTAAAACTTGGCAGTTAAAAGGGAGAGTTGTTGAGTGCTATAAAGTGACAGTTTTAAGAGTAATTCAGGAAACACACTATGGTGCGCTATGAAATAGGTATGTAATGTTTTGGTAGAAAATATTAAACTAATTTGGGTAATCTACATTTTTTAAAAAAGTCACAAAAATTTTGAATACTCAAGGTGATAGTGATAACGCTTTGCAATGTTTTAAACCAAGCACTCCTACATAAAAATGAGATGACATTATATAAAGGGTAAGTGAATATAGAGTTTAAAATGTGTAATGAAAAGCAACAAAGACTGCAAATAGCTTTAAAAATGAACATTAAATCAGAGTTTAAAATTTCTCATTTATTTCTAACAAACACCACTTGATGCTTGACTCACAAGCTTTATTTACATTTGTCTACAGCATCATTTCCTTATGAAATGGACTAGTACAGCTTAGTTAAACCAAATGAAATCATAATCATCTGAATTGTCTGTATACTACTATTAGCTAAATTTATAATCTTGCATTTGCTTAGTACAGCCAAAGTTTTAAATACAGAAAGCACAAGAATAAACCAACAGTAACATGTAGAATCTAAAAGATCATCTGGGCAATTTAGAAGGTGGACTTTCGAGAAGTCTGAGGCACAATTACAAGAGAGAACAGTCCTTGTGCAAACTACAGTAAATGTGGCAAAAAAAAATTAAGACACAAGAAAACAAGGGGAAAGTTCATTGTAAAAATATTATCAAAATATTTCTACGTAAGATATTTTGCTTTCATCTTTAGATCAGTTGAAGAGAAAAATCACTCATTTTAAAATAAAAAAACAAATATAATTTTGTTTGGTCTGTCTACAAAATACCTTAAAACCTTTTAATTTTTAATTGCAGAAGACATTACTGTTTAAAAAATAAAAATACAGGAACAATGGGTATTAATCCCCATGACAAAAAGTCCCCAAGCACAATTGTTGATTTTCCTTAATATACTTACCTTGTATTGTCATTGAAGATACTGTTAAGAGAAACCTTTTTGACTTTACACCAGAAGATATAATAAAGCTCAAGTGACCAGATTTTTATTTTGAGAAATAAACTCTGAAAGTATTTTAAGCCATAAGTAATTTCAAGTGAAAAGGAACAATTATTTCTGCTTATGTCATGCAGAAATAAACACTCATTTGTCACTCAGAAGAAAATTTTATGCAGTGTGTTGGAAGTTAAACATCTCACTGCAAATGTCTGCCTAAATTAACAATGTGTCTGTTGGTCTTTCACCCAAAGAGAACTATACGTTAGAAGCTTTCTTCAATTTGTTCTTCATTAAGTATAATTTAGTTTTGTCTGCCCTATCATTTAAAAGATATTACACAAAGCTGGTTAAAATATTAAGATAAACATCTTGAAATATTTTTTCATCAAACGACCGTATCAGCAGATTAGAAATGAACTGTTAGATATTCTTACTCAAAATTATGCCAGAAAGTGAGAAATGAGTAACACCTTTCTCCTACAATTCACAAGATTTTTCTGCATTAAATGTGGTGCAAAAAGGTAAAACTGAATAAAAGAAAGACAATGATTCTACGGCACCCTTAGCATAGGGGATTTTAAAATGAAGCTTCCCGATTGGCTGTTTTACAACTAGTTTCACTTTTTCTGATAAGAATCACTTTAATATAGGTTAACTTAAACAGGCTGACTCCTTTTCTCAGATTAACATGAACAGACTGTTTCCAACTACTTCACCACAGTCCTGCTTCCATGCCCAAAGTTCAGGCAAGCCTAAGGTAATCTTGTCTTAAGTCAATAAACAGTTCCTATTTGGAAATGAGAAAAACAAGAGTTCAAATTAGGAAACAAAAAAAAAAAGAAACAAAGTACTTTGTTGTAGCTGAGATGGTTTTAAATAAACGGCTGTAAATAAAGAATGATAAATAGAGCATCTATTTTGGGACTTTATGGCTTAAAATACTATTTACTTTTAATTTCACAAATAAACACAGCTGTATTGTTCTGAAAAGCAATGAAAGGCATGCACCTCTACTAGCAGATTTAGTACTTCTGACCAAGTAAGACACCAACTTCTTAAAAAATATGCTTCATGCACTGTACTGGACTTTTTTTTTAAGATGTAAATTTTAATACATTATTTCTTTTTTGAACTTGAACGGGAACCAGAATGGGATGATCCAGAAGATGACCTGTGGTGCCTGTAAGACATAATGGAGAAAGAAGGTAGTCTAGTAAGCTGGAGCTGGATATCATCATTCATTCATAAGACTATAAAATAATATAAAAAATTAAACTTCATTATACTGGCAAAAAAAAAATTAAAATCTAAGATATAAACTTATACACACAAAGTTAACTAGTGTTTAGACTTTGGATGTGAGCCCAGTAATAGCAGAATTTAAAATTCTCTATAATTAAAAAATCTCTCATGTCAAGATATAGCCACCTCTCAATTATTTAAGGTAATGAAGAAAAGCCTTGCAAAAATGTGTAAAATTACAGATAATATAATATACAACAAAGGCATATAAACTTGGTAATGGAAGAGTGACTAAGACAATCTCTGTGATAACATTATAGATAGTGTGGTAAGTATATATAAAAGAGATACAGCAAGGCTTCTGACTGTGTATGAAAATATATATTCATAAATCATTACATTTTGGAAATCTAGGTCTCACAAGATGATTGTACAATTAGTTAAAGGGTTATATTCATGCAGCCAATATGAATAAGTCAATATATCAACCTGGGTAAAGTAGTGGTGTTCCGAGGGGTTGGCCCTGGGCTCAGGGTTGTTTAGTGTTTTCACCAATCACCTGGCTTATGGAATAGAGAAGATGTTCATTAAGTTTAGATGACAACAAACTAGGGGGATTATATGTGGCTAAGATAAAATTTGCAGAAGTGGTAAGAAAGCAAAAGAATGAATTTCACTCAAGTATAGAGTTATTTTCTTACAAAAACAAAAACAAATGCAGAGAAACAAGACTAGCAGTGTGTAACCTTAATATCTAAATTTCAAAATGTGAAGCAGCAAAACAAATCATTCTGTACAAGTAGGAATCATGAGGTAATCCTACCACTGAACCTAGGAATAATCAGACATTACCTAATCCTTACTTTCACAAGTTGAAAGGATAAGAAAAACTTTGCCAAGAATACAAAAGAAGCCATTAAACTGACTGTATAATTAGACATTGAGAATCAAGAACAAGTTAATGAAACTAATTAATTAGCCTGCTGTAGAAAAGCTGACAGATGACACACTCTCCAAATTTAAAAATGTCAACATAGATAATGTAATCTAGTAAAGGTCTTTCTCAAAAAGAAAAAGAAAAAAAATGGCATTTGTACTGCAAGATGAAAAAATGTGTTAGCTACAAGAACAATTTCCTTATAAAGAGCATGAGACAATAATTTGCTGTGAAAATGCATTTATACATATTTAAATGAGGACAGATTTCCAATGATCTAGAATAATTTTTACTAGATGCCCTAGAATCCTGATTTCTAATATTTAATGTAAAAATTTATAGCATAATTACATATAAAAATCAACTTCTAAATTACTTCAACATACACCTTCTGAATTAAAATCTTAAAAGACAGAAATAACCGAGAGTTGGCTATAATTATATGTGAAAATAAGTATTTAAACAATAAAACGAACAGACAGTGGAAGAGTGGTTTGATCTACAACTTTCTAAACAACCTGATCGAAGCACAAAGGATAAACAAAGGAATGTTTTTTGAAGTTTAAAATTGAGAAGTATAATTTAAAGTTGGACTAAAGGAGATTATAACAACCTAATACTTAACTAGAAAGTTTAATCTATTAAACACACTTAACACCCATTCTTATTTCTACAGAAACCCAAACCTTTCGGGTGACCGTGATCTTGTTCGTCTTTTTTTGCGATCACCAGATGAAGATCTAGAACGACTTCTCTTTCTGTTCCTCTCAGGAGAAGATGATGAACTTGAATAAGATCTTTTTCGTGGGGAAGAAGAGCCCCTGTGGGATCTGGAGCTGGATCTTCATTGATTGAGAAACAAATCAAACATTTCATTAAAAGAAGAAATAAGGCAGATCCTTTAGTTAACAGCTCCAAAACAAATAGGACTTATAACTGAAATTTTTACAAGAAGAAATACTTACTGCTTACTCAACAGAAGACTTCTGGTTCAACCATGAAAATAATTCTATTTAAATACATTTACTTTTATTTCATCTCTTTTTAAAATTCTAAGATAAGCATTTACCACTTATAACTAACAACCAGCTTAATCACTACAACAGAATTTTAAATTATTTTTTTAAACTTAAGGCTTTCATTTTAAAGTACACATAAATAGCAAAACCAACAGGTAAATTGTGCATTTACACTTTTTGTCTAGAAAATACATCCTTCCATTTGGAGAAAAAATATGTATCATATATACAACCTCCCGAGAAAAATAAACATA
The DNA here is from genome assembly GCA_030848825.1 of Tadarida brasiliensis. Taxonomy (NCBI): domain Eukaryota; kingdom Metazoa; phylum Chordata; class Mammalia; order Chiroptera; family Molossidae; genus Tadarida; species Tadarida brasiliensis. Next base: position 54,086,837 of record CM061264.1, read on the forward strand.
ACAATTCCTTGTGGAATTATGAAACGTATAGTTAAGTTGCTATAGAAAAAGCAGGGATAGGGGACAGGAATGAGAAAAAACAGTAACTATTAAATTGCTAAATAGTAAAAAGTAAAATAAAATGAGTAACTTTAAAACTTGATTTATATCAGCAATATTTATTTTTATGAAGGACCACTATTCATGAAGTATGAAGTGTTGACATTCACATGTTTTAGGTAGAAGTAAATGTGTAAATGTTTAAATACAATTTTTTTCTTCATTTACATATTTTGAAGTAATTTAGCTCAAACTTCCCAAAAAATTCACCTTTGGGCTTAAAATAAACTTAGAAAGCCCAAAAGGAGAATTCTTTGGAAAGTTATAAGCAATGAAAAAATGTTTGGAAAGAATATGAAGGCTGTTCTGTAAAACTTATATTGTGCTTCCCAAAGGGAACTAGGACTTATCTTCGCCTAAGAAGCACTCAAAGGACTAAAACATTGATAATACACATCATCATCACAGTAACAACCACAATAAACTCATTTGCTCTAATTTGTATTAAATTAATACAACTGTGCATATCATTCTTTTCTTCTTAATGTTGTTAAATTACAGTTGCCCTCTAATGCTACAGATTTGGCTCTAATAAGCTATTAAGCCATCATTTTTACCAAAGGAACTACCACTAATCTTCAGGGTAAAGTTATACACGAGTGAAATTTCAGTGGTTTTTCTTACTCACATTAGATGCCTTTACTAGATCAATAAATTAACTTAAAGAGAAAAGGCAGTATATTTAGATAATGTTTAGGAAAAAACTACTGTTGTATATATTATTTTTACAAATTGTTTTACCCTCTGTATGACTAAATGCAACCTAAAGTTAATAATAATATTACTTAAGACTACACTCTACCTAGAATAACCAACCACACTTGATTTAGTTGGTGGAATTTAAGAGTGTCTGTTCTATACATACTGTTTATAATATTCTATGTAATATTACAGAGAAATGAAAATATGTGTAAGATCCCCCGGCAGAAACTTTACCTGATACAAACAACAAAGTTGTTTTTGTAAATACTGAAACAATTTCCTTGCAAAACAAAATCTATTTTGAGCCAAAATTATTTTTCTTCCTTTTAAAAATGAGAATAAATGTTTCCTTTTTATTTGTATATCTCTAATTTTATTTGAACTACTACTGCAAACATAACTAATGTATGAGAGATCTGGTAATAAGACTTGGTTGCACCTTCCTACTTCATCACATTTTAGCACAAAAATAACAAACCTTGCATAATGTAAAATAACCACCTTAATTCAATCATGGGAATGTCTTGGCACACTGCAGGCAATGGAAACATCTCATGGTGAGAAAATTAAGCCGAGGCAAGTGCATTAGTTTTCTAATGCTAAAATAAAATTGACAAGTAGAAGCAAAATAAGAGGGAAAAAAAGCAGCAACACCTTCTGTGGCCTTTAAATATTTTTTTCTCTCTGCTTTACAGAGAGATGCTACCTCATTCACCTTGATTTCGACCCACGAGATCTCGAACGTTCTCTGGAACTGGAACGAGATCTTGACTGCGAACTGGAAGAACTTCTTGAACGGGACCTGGAACAACATGGAAGAATTTTTTTTTTCCAGGACCACTTAATTGAACTTTGTGATATGAACACTGAAAGAAAGATATGCATTAGAATTCATTATCATATAAAAAGACAACTGTTTGAAATATGTATTTTCAAAACACAGTATTTTAAAGTAACTTTTTGTTTTGACATTTATATAGGTAATTTTTAAAAATAATCAACTGTCACTTTTCAAGTTTGACAAAATTACTCTATTACTCAAGATTGTACAAATAAAAACATTCAGCAATATCACTTTATTTATACTCAATACTTTACATTTACAAATAATATTTAAAAGTAACCCAGGACTTAACATATCCAAGAATTTTGAATGTTGCAGTTTATATTTAACTTTTCTGAAATAGCCATTAATTCTTCTTATAAAATCCCTTCCGTTTCCTCAGTCACTATCTAGTCTGAAGCTTTAAATGATGATGTGTATGTCTGTTTAACCCCATTTGTCTGCCTACTCAAATGTTAGAGAATTAAAGGGAAAATACATTAACAACCCTGTCATTGTTTTAGGTAATTATATTATTGAAAAATGACACAAAGGGAGATATTTAAATTTCAGAAATCACAAAAGAAATAAAATTCAGTACTAATCTAAAGTACACGTTTAATATGTCCCTTAAAATAACCTACAACAAAAGATTATTACATTGAAAATTACTATCTTTAGAATCAATCACTCTTTTAAGCTTAAAGTAAACTGTAAGTACTCAATTAACTAATATTTTTTTCCTAAATACCATTAAAATTCATTGCCCATTGTTTCACTTAAACTGTGAATAAGAATTCTTATATAAGGTACTGCTTTTTCTCAGCTAAAATTTTATTTTTATTATTGACTACTCAATCAGGAAACATTTACTAAACATTTACATTACATTAATAGTATTATTATTACTAATATTAATTTATATTACTAACAAAATGATATACACCAATTGACTCCTCTAATTTATTCCTGAATATCTCAAAATTATAAGCATTAAGGCAACAGAACTTACATGACTGGAATTTTCTCCTTTATTCAGAATACATATAACAAAGTAAATTATCAAAGCATTGTCTAATAAGCAATAATTTAATTAAGGACTAGAAAATTTCTATGCTAGCCTTTATCAGTGAAAACATAAATCTTCACTTTACATAAAAATTTATAAATGTAAACTATTTAGATAATATACTATATATAATGATTTAATTAGATTTTTAAAGTCTATTTTAATAAAAAGTCTGGTGATAAATGGACTGAGGAAATTTCATATTAAAATTTGCATTTCTGGACAATAACTTCAAGGCACTAAGAAAAAATTATCTTTTAAAAGGTGACTTGAATGAAATCTCTAAAATAAAAGGAAAGCTTATTCAGTCAATAAAAACAAAATTTATAAATAAAGAAGTTAGATACTGACATTTTGACTGGTGTTACCCTTGACCTGTACCCGTTTACCTGGACCTAGACCTTGAACTTGAGGGGGAGGATGAGCGTGATGAAGATCGTGAATGTGAAGATCGAGACTTTGAGCGACTTCGTCTATTAGATTTCTTTTTATTACTATCTTCTTCTTCACTGGCATCAAGATTATACTTTGAGAGATCAGCATCATCTTCATCCTCATCCTAACAAAAATTCAGTGTCAATTATACTTAAAATTTAGGTATTAATGCTATATACTAGGAATGACGAACAGTTCTAGGTACTGGGTATCTCCACATGGATATATATCACATCACTAAATATCTCAGCAAATTATTCTGAAGCCTGAAATCTGCCTATTACATTCCTTAGCTCAGCTAAGCAGACTTAACGACTATCTCAAATATTTCAAAGAAGCAAACCTAAAGTTGTGCTTATTTCTTCTTTTTCTGTCACAATGTAGTACCAAATAAGCTGTAGAATTTTCAGTTTTACTCCCATTAAAGTCCTTGAATTCATCCCTCTTAGTACTTCATTCTTTAATGATGCTACAGTAACCTTTCAGGTGATCTCTCTAACTCAAAATCCATTTGGCATCCCCAGTATCTCAATGTTAAGGTTGACCTTTGAACAATGCAGGAGTTAGGAGCACCAACCTCTCGTGTGTAATTTTTGACTCCCCAAAACTTAAGTAATAACAGCTTATTGACCAAACCCTTACAAAAAACATGAAAGTCAATTAACACACATTTTATATGTTACATGTAAGCTAGAGACAAAAATGCTAAGAACATCACAAGAAAGAGAAAATACATTTATAGTATACATTGAAAAACAAATTGATGTATAAGCAGACCTGCACCACTCAAACCCGAGTTGTTCAAGGGTCGCCTGTGTATACTGACAGTTAACCACTCTGAAACACAGGTCAGATACCTTATCTGTTTCTTAAAAACTGTCCCACGTTTATTTGTTTAGTTGCACTCAAGGGCCTCTTATGATCATACCCCAAAGTAACCTTACTCTATCTAGATCTATACATCCAACCGTAAAACTTTATAAGCAGGCCCACAGAACAAACAAATATCACCAGACCTGATGTGGTCGCTTCCCCACCACATTCTCCCCTCTGCTCTAACCACACTAGCCTATGTTGATTTTTTTAATGTCGCTGGCTTGTTTCCTACTCAGGGAACCTTTATTTGCTGTTTTATTTAAGTTCCATTAAAAGAAGGGTATTTCTGTCTCAGTCTATTTTCAAGGCCAGAATAGTGCTTGGCAGAGTGAAAGCTCAAAACCTTTGTGAAAACAAATGAGTACTCAGCAGAACGTATCTTTGCCAAAGGTCATCAAAAACATTCATGTTATGACATAGATGAAATAAGACAAAGGGGAAATAAAGAAATCTTTTACCTCATCTAATTTATATTTGGAAAGATCTTCATCCTCATCCTCTTCTTCTCCCTCAGATTCTTTATCTTCGACTTCCTTTAAAATAGATGCTGGACCAACTGCCTTTCCTCTGTACTTTTTCTTTTTACGTCCAAACTAGAGAAAAAGTTTCATACTATGTCTGTCAGCTAAGAATGTATTAATACTTTCTTCTAAGAAATTACTTGTATGTATTTAAATTAATATATATTTTAAGTCCATTACGCCAATTATATAGTCAATTATGACTTCCTACAAAATAAGTTTTTGTAAGACTCAAAGTGTACTTACAAAAATAAGATCCATTTATATTTTTCCTTTGCACTTAAGATATTTTTCTAATTTGTATTCAACTTGCACACTAACGCATAGCTTACCTCATCATATTCACCATCAGATTCTTCTCTTTCTATATATTCAACATTTTCTCTTTCATTAAAGCCGCCACCATATCCTAAAAAAAAGGGCATACATTGTTGTCTTCTGACAATTCACTAAAATAACCAAAAAAAAAAAAAAAAAAAAAATCAAAATCGCCCAAGCAACAGAAAAAAGGAAAAAATCTACCAATGAGATTTGCCTTGCATATTAACAATTACTAGTATTTTAAAAAGTATATTTTAAAAAAAAATCACTACAAAGAAGTCTCAGTGTGAGATAACTTAGCTGGAAAGTCCTGTAGCTATACTTCCAGCGATTCTCAATTTCAAAGTGTCCTTAAGCAAAGAGGTAGACCATGCATGGGAATATATGGATGAAAAACATCTCCTCAAACCTCCGCTACAACCAAGTTTAAAAAGTAAAAAGGGTCTGGCCAATGTGGCTCAGTGGTTGAGTGTCGACCCATGCACCAAGAGGTCGCCTGTTCGATTCTCGGTCAGGACACACGTACAGGTTGTGGGCCCGATCCCCAGTGAGGGGCATCCAGCAAACAGCCAATCGATGTTCTCTCTCATCAATGTTTCTATCTCTCTCTCCCTCTCCCTTCCTCTCTCTCTAAAATCAATAAAGGAAAAAAAATTTAAAAAAAAGTAAAAAGGACTTTCCTCTGTAGTCTATCATAATTCTTCTGGGAGAACTGAGCTCAGTAAGAACCAAGAATAGAATCAAATTTCACTGTTTACCAAATGCAGACAGCCTGAAATCTTCTGACATATTGAAATTTTGCTAGGCTAAAATGCAGCTAAAGTTTGTAAAATTCCAAATGATACAGGTAAATTCAATAATATGATAATGGACATCCAAATTGATTTTAATGCAATTGCTTTTAATACACAGGTAAAAGTCACTGAAGGTTCTCTGAAGTAGCCAGTTAACTTTTAAACTGAAAATATTCTATTAACCCATTTCCCATTTAGAAAAACAAAAGTGCAGCTCGCTGCCAGCATTCAATTTTACATAAACACACTCTTTGAGGCTGAAGCAAATCTGTTTTCCAATGTGAAAACAAAATATAAAAACTGTTCTTGGAGTTATTTCTAAATAGAACTTAATCTCTAATTCTAACGTAACAAATGTATATGATGTTTGGTGGCAAACTTTAGGGGTGAGGTTAGGACTGTAATCAGTTATCTTGGGGTAAACGCTGCAACTGCAAGCACCGCTGGCAAGTATTCTCGGGGCAAATGGGAAATGGGTTAAAAAGTAATCAAGATGAGCAAACCATTATTCTTTTATGTCACAATTAATACCTACAATTAGACTACTAAGTCTTTCATGTAGGCTTAACAGAGACTGAAATAAGAAAGTGAGTTAGTTTCAGATATTAATTTGTCAGATAATATTATATGAGTAGTTTGACAAATTATAAGAGATGACTAACAGTAAAGATCGAAGCTTCAAAATACTTAGAAGTAGATTAAAAAAAGGAATCCATGGGGTCGAGATCATTCAGTAATCTACCACTAAAAAATGATATGGCAAAAATGGAGAGCTAAAGAATACATTATAACCAAGATTTATAAAGTGAACTATAACTCATATCGGTAATTTTACATAAGTATGTAAGTAGAAATTACTTTAAAAAGAATATCATATTCAAATACAAAGCTATTTTCATGTTCTCTCATATAGGCCACAGAAAAACACTAAATAATCTGTTGACAACAAAGAGACTATTCAGGTATGTTGTGTGAACCAATACAATAACTCCACCTCATGAACAGAACTCTTTCCCTATACATGGAACATACAACTATAATGAAAAAACTTGAGTATATAATTTCCAGTACAGTGTATTTGAAAAAATCACGATAGAGTGAAGCCGCCAAAGTCGAAGCGCGAAGTGGCGAGGGACGACTGTGTAAATAAAGAATCCTACTTCGCGGAAATTCATTTACTGTATGTGTTTCCTTAATTCCACTGGTTTGAAACTCGTCAGATAACATTGTAAAAATTGGTCTTTTTGTTTCTGCTCTGGCTACCGTCCTCCTCAAATCTTTTACAAACCAGCAATATTTAACTCATCTTTCTCTTCTTAGCTTAAACAATGATTTCTCAAACACACTGCTTTCTTAACAAGACTTCATTAGTCTTTGGCTCTACATGTTTGTTTTGCTAACCTAAGTATCCCCAACATCGTGCACAATGGCTAATAAATCTCTTCAATGAATACAGAAGACACCATAATTCTAGTACCATTTAAAGAATTTGAGTTTTTTAAGCTTTAAAATACAGTTTAGATAGGTGTTACAGTAAAAATATTTCCATATTTGTCTCACAGTAAAATGTAAAAAGGTGAACAATGGACAGTAAAACATTAAACAGGTTTAAATCTGGCCTGAGTTAGGGCTGTGACAATGGAAATGAACAGAGAAAAGGGGCTGATACATAATATGTACTTCAAAGGAAGAACTAAGGTACTAACTTGAAAATTCTGTGATACTATATTTTGAACAATTTAATTAATCCAACTTGAGAATTTATCCTAAAGAAATCAAAAGATAAAAAAAAAAAATTTGCCCTGCCCGGTTTGGCTCAGCGGTTAGAGCGTCGACCTGCAGTACAGAGACCTGGGTTCGGTTCCCGCTAAGGGCATGTACCTCGGTTGCAGTTTGTCCCCGGCCCTGGGTCATGTGGGTGGCAGCCACTCGAAGTGTCCCTTTCACATTGATGTTTCTCTCTCTCTCTCTCTCCCCCTCCGACTCTATCTGAACAAAAAATGGAAAACTGTCCTCAGGTGATAAAAAAAAAAAAAATAGAAATCAAAAGAATGAAAATCACAGTGTATTAAGATTGTTTCTACTGTAGTTTTCCTTAATGGTTAAAAAAAAGCAAAAGCAACCCCAAAATCCATGTATAAGAGAATAGCTAAGTAAATTATTATATAACCATCTGATAGAATTATGCAGAAATGTGCAATATTTTAGAAGTAGTGCATAAAGCTTTTATTCAACAGCCTTTCCCTTAGTTTTGGAGCTTAGGAAATGCTCCCAAACTTTGGACTCCTTATTACAAACAGTAAAGAGAAAGTGGAGAGCAACAGTGTAAGTTAGTTCACACCTTAAATTGTGACCAGCAAAGACAACTACTTATAGCCAGGGAAGTGGAAAAGGGTCAAGACTCCAAGTGGTAGAAAACAGAATGGAGTAAAGTAAGAAGGTATCAAACAAACTTTGAGGGTTTCAGTTGTTAAGATTACAGCTCTTGTGAGACAGTTAAAGGAGGAGTCACAAAATACGTCAAAGAGAATGCGAACAGGTAAAAAGCTTTTTGGAATCATAAATTTTAAAATTTTACCCTAAAAAAGCAATCATAATGGTTTTAAACAAATGGAATTTTTAGTTTGAAAACAACAACAAAAACAAAAATCTCTGGCTGTAACTGCAGAAGTGGAATGTGTACAGACACCAACTAGGTGGCTACTTTTTTTCCAAGATAAGATATAGTGATATCTCTGCCTAGGGTAGTGATAGATAAAACTTTCTGGGGTAGAGGACAGATGAAAGAGTTATTATGAAGGACATCTAGGTTTCTGGATTATGTAACAAGCATGTGTAGGTGATACTAATCATGAGAAAGATCACTACAAGAAGGCCAGGTCCTGGGGAAAAAAATCATACATTCAGTTTGGATATAATGAGTCTGACATTTAACCGGGGATGATAAACAGGCAGCTGGATGTATGGCTCAAAGAATTCTGAGCTGAAGATGTAAATTTAGGCATCATGGTATGCCAACGGTTACTTAAACTTAGGGCTCAGAAGATGCCTAGAAAACACAGAGCAAAGAGAACTTAGGGATTGAATCTTGAGGAAACCCAACATTCTGTGGCCAGGTAGAGGACAGAAAGGATGAAACTAAAAAGGAGACAGTAAACAACCAGAGGTATGAAAGCAAAAAATGTTAAAAATGTGTATCTTAAAGGAGGTGAGGGAAGAAAAAAAAAAATGAAGACCCCTATTAGAGGGCTTTAATCTACCCAATCAGCACAAAGGGAAGATGACTTCCTGAGAATGAGAAGAGTGGGACAGAATTGGAGGATTGAAAACAAAAAAATATCTAGGACATCAGGCTAGGTTCTCACATGTGAATACAAAAAAAAAAAAAAAAAGGCCCTGGCCAGACACCTCAGTTGGTTGGAGCATTGTCCCGATACTCTAAGGTTGTGGGTTCAATCCCAGGTTAGAGCACACACAAGAAGCAATCAATGAATGCATAAATAAAGAAAACAACAAATTTCTCTCTCTCTCTCTCTCAAATCAATTTTTTAAAAAGGTGGGGGGTAGGAATTAAATTAGAATTTCTATTGCACTTCTGGAAGGGCTTGGTCCCAAAGATTCTTTACTGGGTCTCTAATTCCAGAGATCAAACAGATAGTGAAAGTGGTTAAAGTCAGGGAGAAAAAAAAAACACCAGGAACTAGTTTAGTTTACTAAGTCTAGGTCTGAGAAGATGACTATATACAGAAGGAAGCCTTTGTATGATGTATGAGTTGTTGAATAATAAAATCAGATTTGAAGTATACTGATAATGTGGTTTGGCTAATTGCTGATAATGGAAAAACCATACCCTATTTGGTAAATATTTTCACCTCACCACTGACAACACAGAGCCAATGGTAAGCTATTATTTAGGCCAAACTCCATCTAAATCACCTGCAGATGTTTGGGACCCACCCCCAAAGAGATTTACTCTATAAGGTGCCTCTCTGCACTTTTTTTTGTCATACTAGGATATGAAATAAAAAAGTGGTATTACTCCATTATTAATAATAAACATCTAGACCAGTGGAGGAAAAGGGAGTATATACGACATTTCTAAAAGTATCCTAATGTCACTATTTGTTAGGATACAGCTTCCTAATGCTGTACTTTGCAAACTGTAAAATTCTGAAACAAAAGATGATTTTTTTTTTAGTATAAGGGAAAAAAAATCAAGGTCAAAAACATTAAGGCAGAATAGACAGAATCCTCAATCACTGTGCTCTTACGATAATACAACTGTCAGTTCAATTTTTAGTTTTTTAAAAATCATTTAGTTAGAATGTGTTTTTATCTTACCTGTTCTTTCTTCTAACTTAGCATACTTTGGAGTATTACACATGTTACACTCTGATCTTCTGGCCCAATTCACATTACTGCAACTTCAGAAGTTAAAAATACCAAGTTAGTAGATAACTAAAAGAAAAATAGTCAATTTTTAGATATTCTAGAATTTTAAAATAAAAACTAGGATAAAATAAATACCATAAAAAATGTTTACTAAGAATACTACAAACAGCCCGGCTGGTTTGGCTCAGTGGTTGAGCGTTGACCCATGTACAAAAAGGTTGCCGGTTCGATTCCCAGTCAGGGCACATGCCCGGGTTGTGGCTTGACCCCCAGTGGGGGGTGTGCAGGAGGAAGCGATTAATGGTTCTCTCTCATCGATGTTTCTAGGTCTCTCTCCCTCTCCCTTCCTCTCTCTCTAAAAATCAATAAAAACATATTAAAAAAAAATATTGCAAACAAAGAAAATGTTCCATTGTACTTTTTTTCTGAAGAATGTGGGTTGTAACTATCTAAGCAGAAAAACAAAAGCAATATGGTATGGTGCCCTTGTCATTTTATGAAAAATAAATGACAAATTATATCCATAGAGATTTTGATGCTTGAGGGGGAAAAAATATGATTTAAAATCAAACGTTCCACTAATTTCTCAGTCTCAGAATTCACCTCAGAGTAAATTTTTTTTTTTTTGAGGGGTCCATTCAAATAATGAATTCCACAGCATACCAAACCCAGTCTTAATCTATTGCTGGAAAATTCTTCAGTATAAATTACTATCTATAGGATCAGAAATTTATAAGACCCCTTCTGATAAAATCCTCTTTCATCTATAGATTCATCTGCATAACATAAAAAAATGCAAGTTGAAAAAATCAGTACAGACCATAACAATAAAAAATATTAAGAAACCCATCTAATTAGGAATAATTATTATTGCATGCATGATTCTAAAATTACTCTGTAAACAGGCAAAATGAATGTTGTGGTGTATTTCACATTAATAATAATTTAAAAAAATTTTCAGTAATAGAAGTAGGCTTTTCTTGGGAAGTTAGCTCACCTTAAGCATTTGTTTACTGGTATACATACTCCATCATAGTAACAACTAATATTACCATTAAAATAATAAAACTTATCTTCACACAGACTGAATAACAATCAACAGACCTTTGATTTAAAGGTTACCTTAGCTTGTTAATGTGACTAATAAGATCTGGTAATATTAACAAATAGTGAGATATAGTATTATGGACGAAGAGTAGATGATAATTAGAAACACATACGTTTTACACTGCCAGTCATTAGCACTAAATAGGCCTCGGCTTTTTTCTGCAAGTGTCTTTCCTATTTCAGTGCCCCCTGCTTTCATCATCTTAGCCTCAGTTGTTTTCTCTGAAAATAGAAAAATTATGCAATATGAATCTGGGAAAATAATAAAATTATCTGTATATACTGTCCTAACAGAAGCTTCCTTAAATGCTTACCCCGACCGCATCTATTACAGCTGGTTCTTCTGGCAAAGTTTACATTTCCACATCTGAAAATAAAATAAAAAATATTTACAGAAATTTTTTTTTAATCAATATAATTTTAAAAATCCATATATACAACTTCTTAATGTGTCCTCCCTCACTATATACCTGGATCCAGAAATTCTAATGCCATCTAAGTTAATTCTAAAGCCATGTAGTTAATATCAATGTTAACTAGCCCTGGCCAGTTTGGCTCAGCAGTTAGAGCGTTGGCCCGCGGACCACAGAGTCCTGGGTTCGGTTCCCGCTAAGAGCACGTACCTTGGTTACAGTTTGTCCCCAGCCCCGGATGGGGTCGTGTGGGTGGCAACCACTCGATGTGCCTCTCTCATATCTATGTTTCTCTCTCTCTCTCTCTTCCTCCCTCTCTCCCTCCTGCTCTATCTGAGGATAAATGTAAAAAATGTCCTCGGGTGAGGATAAATAAAAAAAATCAATGTTAACTACACACAAAAATATATAATAATCCTCACAATTTAGGTGGGAAAAGGTAAGATCTGGTCACAAGTCCAGAAAAAGAAACTCAATATTCCACTTTCTAGTTATGTGATCCTGGTAAGTCACTTTGGATCTCTCTCTCTGTGGCTCAATGTCCTATTAGCACATGCCATTACAGTATTGTGCCAAACAGAATAATGTTTTGGTCAGTGATGGACAGCATATAAAACACTGGTTCCATAAAATTAGAGTGGAACTGAAAAATTCCTATTGCCTAGTGACTTCGTAGTGCAATGCATTACTCATGTCTGTGGTGATGCTGGTGTGAACAAACCTACTGCACTGCCAGTAATATAAAAGTGTAGCACATACAATCATGTACAGTACATAATACTTGACAATGACAATAAATGACGGCATTACTGGTTAATTTAATCTTGTGTTGTTTTGTGCAGTAACATGCTATACAGGCTTGTAGCCTAGAAGCAATGGGCTATACCATATAGCCTAGGTGTGAGGTAGGCTATACCACCTAGGTTTGTGTAAGTGAACTCTACATTTGCAACGACAAAACGGCCTAATGACACATTTCCTTGAACATATCCCTATAGTTATGGCAAATAGCTGTAATTTTTAAAAATTGATTTTAGAGAGGAAGGATGGGAAAGGGAAGGGAGGGGGGAAGAGAGAGACATTCATCAGTTGCCTCCCCTGTGTGCCCCACCCTTGGGGATCTAGCCTGCAACCTAGCTATGTGCCCTGACTGGGACTCAAACCTGAGACCTTCTGGAGCTTGATGCACCGGATGAAGTTCCAACCAACTGAGCCACACTGGCTAGGGCAAATAACTAATTTTAATGAAATCCCCTTGCAAAGCTGAAGTAAGATATGACTCCACTTACAATTACTGATGAAGCACTAGGGAGGTCTAAAAAAACTTCAAAGTAACTCCCAGTATAGAAAATAAGAAGACACACACACATGTGTCAAGTATTATTGTAAAAAATACAAAGTCCTAAGTGTGGACCAACGGGGAGAAAAATAAATCATAGAGGTCTTCATGGATCTTGATAAAATACTCTTTTTACAAGTAGGAGATGGGATAGTAAGAAAAGGATGACAGATAAATTGTACTGATAATTATAAGGAAATGGGAGTTTTTTGGTTTATGAAACCTAGTTTTATTTTTTTTATCCTCACCTGAGGACATTTTTTCATTTTTTGTTCAGATAGAGTGCGAGGAAGAGAGAGAGAGAGAAACATCGATGTGAAAGGGACACATCAAGTGGCTGCCACCCACACAACCAACCAGGGCCGGGGACAAACTGCAACCGAGGTACGTGCCCTTAGCGGGAACCGAACCCAGGTCTCTCTGTACCGCAGGCCGACGCTCTAACCGCTGAGCCAAACCGGCCAGGGCATGAAACCTGGTTTTAAAAAAAATGATAATCATAACCAATAACCTCAACACATGGAGTAACAACATCACTTTATATTCCACAAACTTAAAAACAAAAAATTACTGGATTTACTAACATGGTCTGAATAGTGTACATGCGTATCAGTAACAGAATGTTAAATGCTCTGACATGTAAAGCTTATAATTTTAAAAACTGTCTACTTTCTTTTTTAGTTATTATACTAGAATAAAATAAAGATGTGAAGTATGTAATTACCACTAAATGAAAGCACTCCAAATAATCCAACCCCCCCCCCCACCCCCAAGAAGATTCGTTCTGACCCAAACATATTCTGAAAAAATGTTTTCTGGATTTATAGATTGTAGAAATCATATTCTATGCACAGATTTGTAACTGAGTTGAAATGAGTTGAAATGCACTCTTAGGGAGAACTCCTTCAAATATTTGCATGTATTGCATTAAGGAGGTTGTCAAAAGCACATTATTCTACAGGTGACCAACACAAGAGAGAAGTTGAATACCTTTTGAATGTTTTTAAATGGTCTTCCCACTCCAAGCAATGCTATTCATAACGTATCACTCTTGTTCTTGTTCAATATTGTCAGATAGACTTGAAATCCTTCAGGTCATCTTTATCTTTATGCAATTGATTTTTTATATGCACTTTTTCATCTGATTTTATTTGTTCAACGTTTTGCTTGGAGATTCATTGATAATTTTTCATGTAAATTTAGATCCTCCATTCTAATTACTATATAGTAACCCACTGTGTAAATATACCAATATTTATTTCAACTATAGATTAACATTTAGGTTATTTATGGATTGTGGCTACCATAAATTGTATAGCTATGAATATTATGCAATAGAGAATCATCAACTTGTGTAAAAATACAATGTTTCATTAACACTGCTTCAAATGTGGATAGAAGACAAATGAGGGGAAATAAGGACTTAATCTCCTTTAATGACATTAAGTGACTTAATTTTCTAAAACTGCTATCAATAGCTGTCAATGAGTATTTGCTATATATCACTGCTCTCCACACACTATCTATGCTATTTCATGTATTTATTGTAAGGAAGCCGTTCTATTCCAGTCTTTTTTTTTTTCTTTTGGCAAAATTAAATAACCTACTTAAGGTTACATGGTTAACAAGCAATGGGGCTGGAATTAAACCCAGGTCTGCTTGCTTCCAAGTTTTCCCTCTTTACTACTATCGACTCTATGTCCGTGGCCAACTCAGGCACAAGAAACCAAAGGTTTCCATTTGAACAGGAGTTGTGCATTACAATTACTTTCCAGAGTAATTTCCAGGTATTGACCAGCAGATACACCTACGTGAGCGCCCTTCAATAACAACTAACGATCTGAGCGAGCACCCTGACTTGAGCAACAATGTCAAAGCAGAGCCATCGCAACACGTGCTCCTCTGCTGCAGGCCTTCCACCGCGCAGCGCGGGCAAAAACACCGGCTCCAACGAGGCAAAGGATCCATTCTTGGGGGGGGGAGATTAAGGGAATTAAGGAAAAAAGTCAATTTCCCACACCAAACAAGGGTAGTGTTTGGGGGTAAAAAAAAAATATATATATATATATATACACACACACACACACACACACACACACACAGACACAGGACGAAAGAACGTTTAAATTGTTTAAAATATCCAACAAGGTGAACGATGAGAAGCAGGAGAGCGAGCTGGAAGAACGAGCCGCTTTCCTGGAACAAGATAAAGTTCTGCAGGGAAAAGTCACGTGAGGGAGATCAAATACCAGGCGGGCCTCGCCGAGGGTTTCCTTATCGCCGAAACCTGGCCGGGCGCGAGCTGGGTGTGGGGGCAATGGAGAGGCCATCTCGCTCTCCAAAAAGAGGGGCTGTCTTGGAGACGTAAAGGCGAGGAAACGCTGGTCACACACTCAAAACAAAGGCTCTCGAAAGCCCTCCAAAAGGAGGAGACTGGGAGCCCCCTTCCCGCCCTGGAGCCCGCGATTCGCCGCCTCCACCCGGCTTAAGGCACCGGGGATCGTAAAAAAGAGAAAATGCCGAACTGATCTGAGAAAGGCTTCACGGATAAGCCCCGCTCCAATTTGGGACCGTTCTTGAACTCACTTTTTGTCAGGGCAAATCCAGTCACCGTCACTGACTCGGAAATTCTTGGTCGACATCTTGAACGCCGCCACCACAGCCACCCGCAGCTACGTCTTCACAGGAGGAGAGCGGGCCGGGGACTTTCGGCACTCCGGGGCTGTCCTCATGCCGCCTGACTGCTACCCACCACTGCGTCAGGGCTTGATAATGAGGGCACTTGGCCGGGACTGAGTTTGAACGTTATTGCCCAGGGTAAGATGCCTGTGCGATTTTTTTCCCGGCCAAAAGAGTTATAACGCAAATGTATTCTCTCGAGCTAAACTAACAGGCATCGCAGGGACACCCAAGGAGGGAGGGCTTCTCGGCCTAGAAGCTTGGAGAGCCCCCTACAGGCGGGAGGACCCAAAAGGAAAGTACTTCCGTAGCTCAGGTGGGCGGGGCTAAGTAGGCGGGGGCGGAAGTGATTGTATCTCGCTTGGGTCTTGGAACCGCGGGTTGCTCAGTCTACTTTTAAAGGATGAGGAACAGTCGTGGGTTATCCAAGTTTTTGGAAGACTTAGAAGACTTATTTTGAAAAAGGATTGAAAATTTTGTTTTATTATGCACACGCGATATCGTTTAGAAAATTATTGTTTTTTGATACATAAATACAGGTAAACAGTGTACACATGGAAACCGACCAGTAATTTTTGAACTGAGGTATTACCAAAATTCAAAGTTTTTTTTTTTTTTTAATTGAATTTATCGGGGTGACATTGGTTCGCAAAACCATACAGTTTTCAAGTGTACTACCCAATGAAACATCATCTGCACACTGCAGCGTGTGCCCATCGCCCCAAGTGGTCTCTTTCCGTTCCCATTCTCCCCCACTTTGCCCACCTCCACCTACCCCCATCCCCCTTTCCCTCTGGCTATCACCACACTGTAGTCTGTGTCTATGTGTGTACACACACACACCCACACACACATATATATATATATATATATATATAGTGTTTTTTTTGTTTGTTTGTTTGTTTTTTGCTTAATCCCTTCACTTTCCTTAATCCAGCCCCTCAACCTACTTCCCCTCTGACAGGTGTCAATCTGTTTCATGTATCCATGCTTCTGTTTCTATTTTGTTGGTCAGCTTGTTTTGTTCAATCGATTCCACATATAAATGAGATCATATGGTTTTTGTATTTCTCTGACTGGTTTATTCTTTTCCATCCCCTTCCTTCATCCAGCGGTAACCCTCTTCTGTATTTTGGATTTATCCCTTTGCTTTTTAAAAGTTTAGTTTATGTACATGTATGTTTAAATTGATAAATAGTTGAACTTTACAAAGATAGTTATGTAATCATCTGTTAATTTTTCTTCTCTCAACAATATGCTTATAAATTCATCCCAGATTGTTGCATATACTTGCATGTAGCTGTAATTTCTTTACTGCTATATGCTGGTAATATTCCTTTGTGTGACAGTTTAGCCTTTTTACTTCCCAGGTTTTGTCATTACAAACAATGCTGGTATAAACATTTTTATGCATGGATTAGGATACAAAAATGCAAGAAATTTTTTAGAGCGCAGAATATACCTGAGAATGTTTTCAACTATTTTGTAGTTATAGTAACTGTTTTGAAGTATTTTTCTGATAATTGTAACATCTTGATCATCTAGGGGTTGGCAGCTTTTTATTTTTCTTTCAGAACCGATCATATTTTTTAATTCTTTGTATATTGAGTAATTGAGGTTTATATCCTGGACAATTTGAATATTATGTTGCATAAACTCTGAGTCCTGTTTAAAGCCTTTGGGGAATGCTGATTTAATTTATTTTATTTTAGAAGGCAATCAGTCCAGTTTGGTTCAGTCTCACCTTCTGTGGGTGCTGGTTCCCTGTCAGGTCAGTTTTCAGAGTTTTGTTATATTGTATTGAGTCTGTGTTATATATACAAGACTCAGGGATTATTTTGGAACTTTGAGAGTAGTTGAAATTGTAGTTTAGTTCACATATCTTTTGTTATGCAGCTTTATATCCTGCAGGTGCTCAGTTTAGGTGTGAGCACAGAACTTATGTGGCTTCACGCATAGAATTATGGGTCCCCTTCTCCAGCTCTCCCCCTTTTTTTTTATCCTCACCCGAGGACATTTTTACCTTTATCTTCAGATGGAGTGGGAGGGAGAGAGGGAGGAAGAGAGAGAGAGAGAAACATCAATGTGAGAGAGACACATCGAGTGGTTGCCACCCACACGACCCCAACTGGGGCCGGGGACAAACTGCAACCGAGGTACGTGGTGTCCTTAGCGGGGAACCGAACCTGGGTATCTCTGGTCCGCGAGCCGATGCTCTAACCGCTGAGCCAAACCTGCCAGGGCCAGCTCTCCCTTTTTTGATATTCCTCTCATACTCTCTGTTTTGCAGGATCCCCCTTTTCTGGCTCTCTTGCCAGAAATAAGAGGCTTTTCTTGGAGTTTTACTGCCTGCATAGCTACAGCAGCTGACAAGGGTCCACACTGGGGCAAAGAGGTGAGAAAAGGGAGACAAAAAAATGTGTATTACCTTTATACTCTTCAAACAACAGAGGCCCACTTTCTCATTTCCATTGTCTAGAAAGATAGGGCTTCTATTGGTGTTGGAGCTGTCCAAGCCTAGGTCTTAACTCCCAGGTCAAAGCCCAGAGGGAAAAATTTCTACTTGCGCTAATAAACTAAGTTATACCTTCACTATACACGGCCATTTACTGATTCTAAAGAATGTCTAATTACCCGTTCTTGTAATCAGGAGGTCTGCTTTCCTGTTAGCTTTACAAACAGTTGGGAAGACAGCGCTGCTCTGGCCCGGTCCAAAGGTTATGCCCAGTTCAAACATTCCAAAGGTTCAAGGGATACGATGCACAATGCAGTTCCTCTGGAATGGCTCTGCTGCCTCCATTTAGAAATAGCTCCACTTTATGCATACTTTTCACAATCCTTATGATTTGGGCATTATTTTTAACTTCAATAAGAAGTTTAAAAACGAAATACTTAGCCCGGCCAGTGTGGCTCAGTGGTTGAGCATCAACCCATGCACCAAGTGGTCGCCAGTTCGATTCCTGGTCAGGGCACATGCCCAGGTTGTGGGCCCAATCCCCAGTGAGGGGCATGCAGGAGGCGGCCATTTGATGTTCTCTCTCATTGATGTTTCTCTCTCTCTCTCTCCCTCTCCCTTCCTCTCTTTAAAATCAATAAAGAAAAAAAATAAAAAAGAAAAAAACAACAACAAAACTAAATACTTAAATTTACTCATCTCATTATATCCCACCTATTTCCTCATTTAGTAAATACTTGCAAAATATTATACCAACTTGAAGGGCAAAGACAGTGATCGAGGACCCCTTTGTAACTTGACTGTCTTTGATACCTGTGTACCTCCTGGCTCTAATGGTGATTGAGATTTCTTACAGTTGCGATGTTGAATCTATCATAACTCATATAAAGTCATATTACAAGGCAATTAAGAAAAGGCCCATTCCTGGTTTTACAGTTAACATTTAAGGTGGCAATGATCCAATCTCTCTAAGGTTTACATTTCCAGACTCAAGGAGACTTCTTAAAGTACAGATAAATTAAGCAGATTTTATACTTTATGTTCAGACATATGCAGGAAAAAACATCTGCTATTCAAAAACAATGAAAAATAACTTCATATAAAGTTCCAAATCTTAAATTCACCACATGAGTCATAATTGAGATATTTTAAAATAACCTTTTTTCAGTTGACTAGAATTTTTTGCTTCATTTTATGGTACATAAATCCTTGTTTTATAAAATATCTGGAATTATAACTTAACAAGCACCCATAAAATGTTTGCTCTTGAAAATAGTAGGTCTTAACTCAAACAGAAGAACAAGGAATTAAAACAATTTTTAATGTATAAAATAGTAAACTTAATATTCATACCTAAGTAACTCCCTAATTTTTATCTGGGAATTTGTGGAAAGTGAAATTCACTTCTTTTTTTTTTTTTTTTTTTAATTCTCACCTGAGGACACTCTTGCATTTATCTTCAGATAGAGTGAGAGGGAGAAAGGGAGGAAGAGATAGAGAGAAACACAGACGTGAGAGAGACACACTTGAGTGGTTGCCACCCACACAACCCCAACTGGGCTGGGGAGGTACGTGCCCTTAGCGGGAACCGAACCCAGGTCTCTCTGGTTTGCGGGCCGACGCTCTAACCGCTGAGCCAAACCAGCCAGCCAGGGTGAAATTTACTTTTAATTCACTAGGATAGTAGTAACCCTTAGGCAAAGTTGTGGAATTTTTGTTTTTTGTTTACTTTCTTCCTTTATTGATTTTTTTTTTTTTTTTTTTTTTTTAGAGAGAGAGGACATGAGAGGGAGAGAGAGAGAGAAACATCAATGAGAGAGAACATTGATTGGCCGCCTCCTGCATGCCCCCCACTGGCAATCGGGCCTACAACCTGGGCATGTGTCCTGACCAGTAATCTAACTGGCGACCTTTTGGTGCATGGGTTGACGCTCAACCATTGAGCCACAGCGGCCGGATAAGTTGTGGAGTTTCTGAAGTTATGGCTGAGCTTTAGTGCAATATGTACAGTCATTACAGGATAGGGGTGTGTGTGTGTGTGGGGAGGGGTGGCTGTAGCCTCCAAAAAGGCACCAAGAATTTGGAAATAAGTAATAAAATATCATTATCTGGAGTTCAGGTTGGAAGAGTACAATTGATTAGATCCGTCATCTGAAAATAGAATTAATTCACTAACATCTGGTTTGTATTTGTGACATGATGGTGAACAGGAATCTTTAAGTTTGATCCATATTCCTAGGGGAATTTTTTAAAAACACCTACCATTTATTAATCACTATATATTTGGTAGTGTGCTAAGAGCTTTATATCCATCATCACATTTACACTACCAAGAATCTTTAGGAAAGATATTTTTAGCTTTGTTGATTACAGATGAGGAAATCAAAGTTTAGAAAGTAAGTACCTTATGAAAGGCTATAAAATGTAACATGGTGATTCTGGAGTCAGATTGCTTGTGTTCAGATCCCAACTCTACTACTTGTTAACTTTGTGACCTTAGGCAATTACTTAAACTATCTCTGTTTTGTCTCTTCATCTAAGAAATAGTGTCTGTATTTTAGAATTGCTAAAGGAATTAAGTGAGATAACTCACTTAAGTGCTTGACAAACAGAACTTAATAAATAATGGTGGTTATACAATTAAAGGCTCATAGGTAATAGATGCTAGAGCTGGTGAATAATATGCAGTTAATATACCAAAAGTTAAACCAACAGAAAAGTTTTTACTGGGAGAATCATATGTCAACAGAAAGATGATTTACAATAAGTCTCAGATAATCACAGTGAACAAAATATAAGAATATATCTGTAAATGACCAAAAGGGCTTCTCATTCTCTTCTAATTATAGGTTCACGAAACAACTCTCTGATTGAGAATTTTCTGTTAATTGATAATATTACCTACTGTGGCGAAACACCTAGAATGAATTCTCCATAAAAGTTGTCTAGAAAAATAAAAAAATTTTAAAGTTATGCTTTCTAGATTTAACTCTTTTTATAGATTGAGAAATTGGCATTCTGAGATGCATATCAGTTTCTTACGGATCCTCTTAACATGTTTATCCCCAAGAGGTTAGTTAGTTCTGGTGGAAATGATAACATTGAGTTTCTGAACCTATAGAGCTAAGAAGCTGGCTTTGCATATTGTATTAGAGCTCTGTTTGCTTGCAAATAACATAGATAAAAATAAAATGGCTTAGCCCTGGACATTTTGGTTCAATGGTTAAGAGTGTCAGCCTGTGGATTGGAGGGTCTTGGAGGGTCTCAGGTTTGATTCCCGATCAAGGGCACGTACCTCAGTTGCAGATTTGATCCCCAGCCTTGGTTGGAGTTATGTGAGAGGCAACCAGTCGATGTGTTTCTCTCACATCAATGTTTCTCTCTCTCTCTCTCTCTCTCTCTCTCTCTCTCTCTCTCTCTCTCTCTCTCCTTCTCCCTCCCTACCTTTCATTCTATCCAAAAAAAAAGCAATGGAAAAATATCCTCTGGTAAGGATTAATAAAAAAATAAAATGGCTTAAACATCAAAAAGGGGAGGGACTTAACATTATAAAGAGAAGGTGTGTGATGGAATAGGGGGGCAAGAGTACAGATGCAGAAGCAGACTAACAGAAACCATCCTGCATCCAAGCAGCATGCTTTCTCAGTCTTTTGCCGCTAACTCTGCTTACACATCATTTTCTTTCTGCAGACCAGTTTTCCCTACTGCTTAGTTCATAGGACAGATAGAAACAGTACTTCCCTTAGACCTGAGCAAAAGGAGCTCTTAACCCAACCACACACCTCAGGGGGTCCATACTTTGGAGACCCTTTCTGGAAATGTTCTAAGTCCTCTCCAGTGCCTGGGAGCTGGGACCTAGTCCTTTGTGGGTCCTGATAATGGAAGCCACTGCAGTGGGTTTTGGCCAGGTCAGCAGGCCCTTCTGGGTGGGACACTCTAAACTAAGGACAGGGACTTTAGTGGCCTTGGTCTCTGTTTTTCCCTTTCAGGGCCCCTTCAACAATACCCCCTTCACTATACATGGGGTCCACCACGTGCCTGAGGAGCTCTGGGACTTAAACCTGTGGGTGACCTTGGGCCGCATGGCCATGCCTACTCCTGGTGAGTAGCTCCTGCTGGCCAGTGTAGTATTTCTTTCATGGGATTACACCAAGTTTAAACAACAAAATGGCCTTCAGCATGGTGCTAATTCACTGATTTGGGAATGATTTTTACTAACATTGGACACAGGACAAGTTCAGGGCTTTGGCTACCCAGTGTCCTCCTTGGGCTGGAAACACCTATGTGTGTTGGTGCATGGGCTCTCCCCTGTCTGTGTTCAGACCCAGGAGCTCCCTGGTGGAGATCAATGAAGGGAAGTGCGAGTATCAGCAGATGCCCTTTATCCTGGGGTTCCCACCTCCCCCCTCCGCTGTTGATGATCAGGGCAGTCACAGAACCCTTTTGCAAGCTATGTGCTACATGTCAGGTAGTCCTGGTCATGGCCATGTTTGTCCCTTCCCAGGGCTTTCTAGACTGTAGCACTGCAAATCCAATAGGCCCTTCCTATCAAAGTCTTTTCTAGTCTTTAATCAATGTGGTGAGATCCTGCTTTCCTGTGTTGATCTTAAGCCTTGTAGGACAAGGGATGGATATATCTTGCCTGAATAGGACTGATCTTCTTGCTCTTGCCTCCTCACCACTGGTAATGTGCATGGAAGGCAGGGCTGCAGTCAACAGTAGAAGGGTCACATTGTACCAATGCAGTAAGGCCTGGGCAGTTCAAGAGAAGACATGGTTGGAAGATGTGTTGTTCTATGTTAATGCTTTAAATTGTATAAATAAATGCTATAAAATTCTAAATGATAAATTTAACATGATCACAAAACAGATTGTTTACATTTTTCTGTATTCTCTGGGTAAGACTTACATTTGTGGTTATATCAACAAAGCACATTAATAACACTAGAGTCATTGGAAGCCAGAATTCATGGGCAGCACAATGGATGTTGCTCTAAGATGAGTAATGTTGTAATCAGCATTAAATTAATGGCATTAGGGAACTGCAAGAAGATCTATACTGTTTCAATTAAAAAAAGCTCCAAAAAATAAAGTTCCAAAGAGCCATAACATTGTGAATAATAATAGTGTTGCTACCTTTTCCTTGCAGTGGGATCTATGAAATTATCCAGGAATGGTATCTTTGACAATAAATAACACAAAGAAGTGGATCCTGGAAACCAGGAAAATGTTTCATGTGCACTGACTGGACAGTAAACATCTGTGTTAGCACTATTTTCTTCCCCCAAACTTATCAACACATCACTGTACTTCACATGGGCCCATTGATTTTTGTAATTACTTTTATAATCAAATTGTTGCTATAGATAGTTTCTACCCTACCCATTCCAAAATATTTGCCCCAGGACCTTGTATACCCTAGAAGCAGCCCTGGACAGAAAATAGGGTTCCTAAAGCACCATGGTTATTTCTTTTTTCCATTCAAGAGATTCTGAACAAATCTTTTAGCTCCAACTTTATATTTCCAAAGGCTCTAGTTGTGCTAGTTTGGATCAGATCCAATCAGTCATGTCAGGTGTAATATACAACCCTCACTACTAGGAGGCACCCCTGTGGGAAAAGGGTGGCATCTAGAGAAAAGAAAAAACAGTTAGTTCTTGTATTAGTTTTCTAGTGCTGTGTAACAAATTACCACAAGCTTAGCAGCTTAAAGCAGTACTTTTTATTATCTCTCATTCTGTGGGTCAGAAGTCTGAGCATGGCTTATTTTCTGCCCAGGGTCTCACCAGACAGCAATCAAGGTATCGACTGGGGTTGCAATTTCATCTGAGGCTCAGGGTCATCTTCCAAGCTCATTCAGATTTTTGATAGAATACAGTTCCTTGCAGCTAGAGAACTGAGGTCCCCACTTTCTTGCTAGATGTCAGCCAGGGCTTGCTCTCATTTCCTAGAGACTGCCCTCAGGTTCTAATCACAGGGCCACTCACAGCATGAAGTTCACTTCTTCAAATTCTGCAGAAGAATTTCTCTACAATATGTTCCTGCTGCTGCCACTGCTACCATTGCTATTACCACCACCACCACCACCATCACCACGAGAGTGGTCTTATAAAATTTAATGTAGTCATGGAAAAATGATTCCATCACCTTTCCTGTATAAAGTAAC
This sequence comes from Tadarida brasiliensis, assembly GCA_030848825.1. Lineage (NCBI taxonomy): Eukaryota > Metazoa > Chordata > Mammalia > Chiroptera > Molossidae > Tadarida > Tadarida brasiliensis. Next base: position 54,111,028 of record CM061264.1, read on the forward strand.
CTAATCAAAGGGGTGACATCCCATCATATTCTTAGGTCTTGCCACACTCAGAGAGGGTACAACACAGCGGGCAGGAATCTTGGAAGCCATCTTAAAAGTCTGCCTACCATGGCTATTGAATAGAAAATACTGCAAGACATGGCCACTATGCCTGGCCAGTGTGGCTCAGTGGTTGAGCATTGACCCATGCACCAAGAAGTTGCTGGTTCGATTCCTGGTCAGGGCACATGCCCAGGTTGTGGGCCAAATCTCCAGTGGGGGGCATGCAGGAGGCAGCCAATCAATGTTCTCTCTCATCGATGTTTCTATCTCTCCCTCTCTCTCCCTTCCCCTCTCTCTAAAAATCAATAAAGAAAAAGAAAAAAAGATGGCCACTATAGTGGTCAGTCTCTCACAGCATTGAGAAATCCTGAAACTGTTCACCTTTTTTCTCTTTGACATTCTTTTAAGAACAAAATAGTTTATTATAGTGCTTGGGATATGTGAGTGGATATTCATAGACATTCAGAGTCTCATGTCCCCCGAATATACATCTCTGAGAATATTTTGTCACACAGATTATTTTCTACAATTCAAACTAAATGTGCTGAAAGAAGTGAGAAATTATTAAACATTGTTTACTTAGTATACTTTACTATTTGATGTTCTTGGAAATTCAGTGGATTAAAAGATGTAATTATACATATATACATACTTTACAAATCTCCTACAACTTAAATATTCTTTTTGTTCTGTGCAAACCATTAATAGGAGATTTTACCAGCTGGTGTTTCAGAGTCCTTTATAAATTAATTATAGTATTTACTAGCCATGTGGGAGTGGAGAAGTCTATGTAGGTCAAGAAGGCTGGCCTTGCTGGAGAGTGAAAGGCAAAGCATATATAAGGTGTCAAATCTACGCAGTGCTTTCTTGAGCACGTTAAAAAATAAACAATACTGAGATTACATGCAAATTTATGGGAAAAATAATTATAATTAGAATAAAAATTTATTGAAATGTACCATCAATTTATGGCAAAGATAAAAATTTTAACTGACACACGACTTCACATATGTTCCATGCCACAGGAGGAATGGGATGCTTGGTGCTATAGCACATCCATTCATTTACTTGTTCAAAGGGACAGGGCTAGATAGTATAGCTATGAAGAGGACAATATCATAGCCTCTTTCTTTAAGGAGCTCACAGAGTGCTGGTGAATACAGATGTGTAAAGAGATAGTTAGAAAGCATTGTTGTAAGTGTAGTACAGGCATAATTAGAGGATATTATGGGTGTTCCCAGGAGGAACAACTCTGCCAGTTCATGGGTGGGGAAGGAGCATGCATCAGGGTTATTTCATTACCTGTAACAGAAACCACGTCTGGTTACACTTTATCCGTCAGGACTGGTACAAGAGTGAGGCAACCAAGTCACGAAGGGTGTGAAATTTCAGGTGCTCAGCCTGAAGGTGTCACCTGAGAGTGAGTCCCTCCTTAAATGTTGTATACTAGATGTCTGGCTCACTCTCGTCCTGGTCCATTTTATTCCTTCAGTCTGTGGATGAAAAAAAGGGAGTAACCGCAAATGGGTGATCTGGTCATACATTCCTAACTGGGCAGGTCATGGTGAGTAGTCATGTCCCAGGCTTGTAACTTTTTAGTAAAAGGTTTATCTTTGCCTTAAGCAAGCCCTGTCTATTGTTTCTGTGCATCTAGGTTAACACAGGTTTGAAATAAACTACCCTCAAGACCCACCTAATCTTGTTAACTATCCTTTAACCCAATCCCCTTCTTGCTTTCTCCCGCCTCCATGTAATCTTTCTTACATTCCCCCCTTAATTTCAAATGCATAATAGAAGCTGAAAAACTATTATTCTCTGGAACATTTGAGGTCTTGCTCCCTGGCAGTATATCATCAGTTTGGCTCAAATAAACTCATAAAAATTCTCTATGGATTTGGACATTGCTCACATCAACAAATCTCACCCTTAATTAAAAACTTTTTTCTTTAGTTTTAGTTTTCTTACCAATGAAAAACAGTTGAGAAACTCATTCACACAGATGTAAATAACTAAAAACAATTTAAAGTATACATTCTCTTAATTAAATTTTCAGTTTAGCAGAAATCAAGTCCTTAAACCACGGCTTAAAAACAGAATTGTTCACAGGGACCACCAGGCAGTAGCCTAAATGAATGGAACAGGCCTGTGTAAGACACTAGGCAATGAGATTATGATGAGCTATTCAAAGACCTTCAAGTTCAACCTAAAAATAAGTACTGTTTTGGCCAAACAAAAAGTGCCTACTGGATTATAAGGTCAATAAGATAGCTGTTGTGCCCCTTGCTTAGGGTGAAAGAAATTCAGTAGCTATGTTAGAATTTCTGTAGGCATATAGATATAAAGAGAACTGGATGGAAAACAGCTACTTGGGATATTATCCTCCACTTGAAGTTTCCTTGTGGCCTTGTTATAGGCAATTAGACAGACGTGAGCAGAGCAAGGATGATAGGCCAGGTGCAGAAGGTCACCAGAGCGGAAAGCCCTTGGGTGCCTAGCAAGGGGCAAGACTGGGAAAACAAGAACCTCACCCCCAGGGTAACATTTTCTCCCCTAGCATATCTATGGCCAGGTGCTGTAGACCCCCTGAACTTTTCCTCCCTAAAGATAACATCTAGGCCTCAGTTGTATTTCAGCTCTAGGCCCAGAAAAGCAGTCAAATCAGATAAGTGAAACTGTGGCTACCTAAGGACCAGCTGCATTGACTAATGACCCCCTACCCTGGCAGTGGAGACCAAGGCCCTGAAACAGCACACCTAAAAAGCTGATGAATATTCTATTGAGACTCTCCCCTAAGACCTCCCCTAAGATTCCCATCTGCAAGAGAGAGATAAATACCCTCAACATGAAGGACCCAGGGCATACTCTCCCCTAGGGGAATACACCAGTGCCGTTCCCTTATCCCTTTCCTTCCCCCACAGGCAGGTATCCCCTAAACTCTAAGGGACCCCAGGAAACTTCCAAGCAGGGGAGCAGTGGGCATGGCAGCTCATCCCAGGCTAACCCCTGAACCCGTCTTTAAGGCCCCCTTTCTCTGACTTTTCAGTGAGCCCAGCCTAGGCTCTCCTGTTGCTTCTATGCCCTTCCTTGTTTCACTATCCTAAGTGTGTTTTTGCTGCGGCCAATAAATTCTTCCTTGTTTATTGATTGGATCTTTCCTTCAAGAAGACAAGAACCAGAGTCTGGTCTTCTTGCCGGTAACAGCCTTGTTAAGCATTCCTTTGGCTATCTTTCCTTCAGAGCCCAAGATCTGGCTTAGTTATTCCCATTCTTTGCTGTCACTACTTCTTTTGCCTGTATTCCTGGAAATGAGCCATAAGACATAATTGGAGAGTTTTTCACAGCTTGAAACTAGAGAGAAGTAGACAAAGTTTCGGAACAGGAAAGTTATAGCATCACAACTCTTAAGAGTCTCTTCTCTAGAGAGAAGTAGTGTAAAAAACAAGAGCAGTCAAAGTTTTTATCTATTTTTCTATTGTCAGGAAACTCCCGGGGCTTCCACGAGGACTGTCAGTCTTGGTGCTCTCTCTACCCTCGAGCAGTTTGGGATTCTTGTTCCAGGCTGTCTAATCAAAATGCCTCGTCTCCCAAAAGGGAGGAAGGAGTAAAGCAGCTGGCCTAAGATCCATTCATTTCCTTTACCTGAGGGATACCACTAGGGGAAAGAAAAGAAGGGAGGAGATCTGGTTTAATCTCCTTGTCAACTGGATTTCCAGGTAAATACAATAATGATTTTAGGCAGGAGGAGGAGGACTTATCTACAGAATGTCCTTAGCAGCATCTCCCTTAGTAGGAGGATTGCTTACAGTATAAACCTGAAATCTATTGATTTATGGGATGTGACCTCCCAGGAGAATGTCATGTAAGCTACATAATTCTCTGAGGTATAAAATGGAGATATTTCATTAATTACATGCTTCACTCTGTGAAGCAAAAATCTGCAAAACCTGACCTTGAGACTTTGTCTATTCTTCTGCGCCCGTCGATAGGAACAATCTGTCAAGAGTGTCCTAGACCTTTCTGTGCTTTGTCTTTTGATTTCCTGTACTCTTGAACTTTTTAGTAAAACTTGAAACTAAGTAAAGTTTCTGATTTGTATGAGTCTGATTTGATAATCCAATCCTGTGTGTTAGCTTGCCTGGTCATGGATTGGTTGAAGAATGAATATGTGAACTTGGAAAAACCAATGAGAATATTCCCTAGGATTCATTTAGGAATGTTGGGAGAGAGAAGTTCTCTCTCCATTGGAGTTCCTAAGCTGGTAAATGCGAATGTGAGACCCAATATGTAGAGGGAGCCCACCCACAAAAAGAAGTTAAGTAGAGACAATGAATGCTGACTGATAGAATTAAAGAGAGAGAGAGAGAAGGAGAGAGAGAGAGAGAGAGAGAGAGAGAGAGAGAGAGAGAGAGAGAGGAGGAGAGAGAGAGGAGGGTTAAGAGGACTGATAGAATTAAAGAGAGAGAGAGAGAAGGAGAGAGAGAGAGAGAGAGAGAGAGAGAGAGAGAGAGAGAGAGAGAGAGAGAGAGAGAGAGGAGGAGAGAGAGAGGAGGGATAAGAGGTGGGGAGAAGCCCTGGCTGGTTTGGCTCAGCAGTTAGAGTGTTGGCCCACAGACCGGAGAGTCCTGGGTTCGGTTCCCGCTAAGGGCACATATCTCGGTTGCAGATTGTCCCCATCCCTGGTTGGGGTCGTGTGGGTGGCAACCACTTGATGTGTGTCTCTCACATCAATGTTTCTCTCTCTCTTTTCCCCCGTCTCTCCCTCCTGCTCTATCTGAAGATAAATGCAACAAAAAACACCCTCGGGTGAGGATAAAAAAAAAAAAAAAGAGAGATGGGGAGAAGAAGTGAGTTTTGAATATAGCATTTCAATCCTTGAATTTTATTCTGTCTGAAGCCATGTCTATCCCCTGGTCTTCCCTGTTACATAGCCAAGTCAACACATTCTCTTTTTAAGTTATAATGCACTGGATTTCTGTTACTTGCAATCCAGAATTCTGACTCATATAGGTGGAATTTGATATGGGCCAGACTGGGAGGAGAACCTGGGAGCTCAGGAACAAATGAGCCTGCTAGAATAGTTCTCAGATAAAAATCAGATGAAAAACAAGGAAAATACATATCGTGAAGCTTGTTGATTTGTTTGGTTGTGATGAATGCTACTATAGTTAAGGTATGTGGTTAGCATTTGCGGCAATAAACAAGGAAATGACTACTTTAAATTATTCCACAGTTTAGAGTAGTAGTTAACATCATGGGCTTTTGGAAATAGAATTCCTGCCCTGCTCTCTGCTAGCTATGTAACACTGGTCAAAGTGCTACCTCTCAGTTTTATCATCTGTATAATAGGAATAATAATAATAATACATTATATTGTTTTTGTCAGCATTAAATGAGTACTATATTTAAAACTATAAGAAGAGCGTCTAGCAATAGAAAGTGCCATGCGTTTGCTGTGGTTATTATTATTATTATTATTATTATTATTCTCCAAACCTCTGTTTTATCACAGTAAAATGAGAATAACATTGTATACATGTGTGAATTTAAAATGAGATATGTATGTAAAATGCTTGACAGTGAATGAACAATAAAAAGCAAGTATTAATAGCTACTAGCAGGGCAGTTAGAGCAGTTGAAAGTTATGTGTACCAAATACGGATTCTCGATTTTCAAAAGCAAAGTTATATAACTAATTTAACAATAAAGTGCATACACACACTTCTAAGTAGTACACTGTTGGGGTTAACAGTACAGGCATTGGCACCAGTTTGCTTGGGTTCAGATCTTGGTCACCCCTAATAAAATGAGAATAATGATAGTATCCACTCCATAATGTGGTTTGAGGATTAATTGAGGCAATCCCTCTCAAGTAATAAACACCATGCCAGGAAAATAGTAAGCAGTCAATAAATGTTAGTTCTTATTATAGCTCTGAGTCTCAATCACATTCAACGGTGAAATGAGGATAACAACATCCACCTGACTAGGCTGTTATGTGGATAAAATGTGATAGTGCCAGTGAAAATGTCTAGTAAATAGTAGGTATTTGATAAATGCCAGTTTTATTTCCCATTTTTATGATTTAGGAGACAACTTGGAATTTTACAGTGTCTTCAGGTTATCACTATAAATATCAATTGGATTTCTATATGTGTGGATATAGGACAGAAAGGCTTAGGTAGAATTTGATCAGTGGCACATATTAAATGTTGTTTATTGGATACCTATAATTCAGTTGGTTTATTAGCTGTTCTCTTTTTACAAAAGTGGATTGTGCAAGAAATGCCCCATTTTTGTATATTCTTTTGATTCGGGTCACAGATAAATGGCAATTCACTCAATTCAAAGAAGGATGGAAAAGCAGGCTGGTATTTTAGGCTTGTTGCAGTGAACATTGGTGCACAATCTGCTAGAACTGAAGGAGGATGTTATTAATCAAAAAGTGCACAAGGAGGCAAAGAACTTCATTATGCTGTTTTGCTCCCACAAATTGCACCTGGAGCTTTTTAATGAATGTGCCCTTTGGAGACAGGTGGCACTCTGCAAAGTGTAAACCTCTCTAAACCTCTTCTTGTCTCAAACTGACATGTCTTCATGGCACTGTGAATAATCAATCTAAGTCTTAAATGATGTGAAAGGCTTTGATAGAACTATAATTAGTTGAAACAAATTTTTCTCCTGGTCTTTAGGAGTACACATGGCTAGAACTGGGGAAAGAAAGAATGTCAAGAAACAGCTGGGGGAAAAATTCACTTATTCGTTGCAAAAGGCAAGCTTGTAAGAGATGATATTGTGTACTGGGTGAACAAGTACAGCAGATGGCAGTTTAGTAACATACAATATCATTTTCTCATATTCAGAACCCATCTTTTTAAAGAATATATAGAAAAATATGTATCTTAAGTATTATGTATTTATTGTCATCTCTTTTGGGGAAGAGTTCTGTGCCTGATCTCTGCTGGCTTAGAGAAACAGAATTGTTATAAATTTGTCACATAGCACACATAATAAAAGGGACATTGGGGTACTCTGGGATTTTTCCACCGTATTTTATTAACAACTAATTCTTTTTGAGCACATATAGGTGTTTATTGATATTTGAAGAGATAAAGCACTTGGGAATGACTCTCAAGTAAAATAATACTGCAAACAACAGTGGATTCCTCTGAAAAACTGGCTGTAATTTTAGCATTCATGCATGTTTTCTTAAATTGTTAGTTAAAGTATTTAGCAAGCTAAGAGAGATGTGGAAAGGGAGCAGAGACAGAGGGATAAGAGAAGGTAAAATTTCCACAAATTTTTGAATGTTAAGAGGAGAAAAAATAAGAGCCCAACCTTCCCTGAAATACAAACTCAAGACTGCATCTCTTGTTATATGGGAGTCACCAAAAAGTCCAGGCATTAGGAAAATTTTGATCCCAGAAAAGAAAGTTGACAGTTCCTTCTAAGATGGATTCAGACCATTACACAGGCTGTATTGGTTTAATTGAGCATGCATTATACCCCTCAGCAAGAAATCTTCTGCTGTGGTGCCCTATTTTCTTGGACACCAGGGCTTGACAGATTTCTCACACAAGCAGGCAGTCGAGAGTGATACAATTTTGACATGAAATGTGCTTATACTTTGAAAGCCATTAAACAAGACTTGTTTGCTTATAATTTTCTAATAAAATAAAAGGCCTTCTGTGGAAAGCAGTTTTAAAAACACATCATAACATTTTAAGTGTGTAGGTCTTGCAACGTTTGTTCCAATTTTCTAGTGACAGACACAGAGTAATAAGATTTCCCTAACAGATGCTTAGTGCTGGGTATTCACATGTCACTCAAGCTGACAAGGTTCTAGGGGAAAAAAAGCACTTTCTTCACCATGTTACCATTTTGAAAGATCAACTATTGCACATAATTCAATTTTGTTTGATTGAAAAGTATAAACTTTCTAAAATATAATTTATTAAAGTTAATGTGATAGAATTAATTGGATATACATCCTAAACAACGCACCAGATCCTACTTTACACATGTATTTGTCCCATATGAGATTTTAATGCTACGTGCCTGGAGAAAAGCTTTAGCCCAGTTCACAATATTATCAGAGACTTTTGGAGTTAGGAAAGATACTTAGAGATCATATATTTTAAATTTATACCTACTTTTAAGGATTTTCTTTTTTTATACCTGAAGGATTTTGATTTAATTACTATTTAAATAATATATAGCAAACACCATTCAAGTTACATAGTTTCTTTATCTATCCATTCATACGTCCGTTCGTTCATTTTTGTTCATTTGTTCTCTCAACAGACATTTATTGAGCATCTCACATGTAATGGTATATTCCAGGGACGACGTTAGGGACTGGTGATGCAAGAATAAATATTTCACCATCCTTGCCTCTGTGCAGGAGCTCAGAGTGTAGCTGGGAAGATAGACAAAGAAACTAATAACTATACTGTAGTGTGATAAAGGCTGTGACAAGTTTGTGTACAGTCCTATGGGAAAACAGACGAGGGAGCAATCTATGTCACTTGGGGGTTCTGCGAAGACAACAGAGAGGAAATCACATTTGAGCTGGAGCAAGAATTCTCAGAGGAGAAGTGGGGGCTGAGGATGTAGGAAAGGAAATAGGTAAGAAGGCAGAAGAGTATGTTTGGACAACGAGAGTGTAAAATATCGGGAAGGGTGGGAAATGATGTAGAGCCAGATTAGAAAGGTAATTTAGGGAAAGACTGCAAATATCAGATTCTAAAGAGTTTGACTTTTTTTTTGTAGGAAATAGAAGACAGTTGAAAAAAATTGAAGGTGAAGACTGGGATGTGATCTGATTTATTTTTGCAAAGGTATCTCTGGCAATGGTGTGAAAGGTGCTTTAGAGTAGATTAATAACAGGCATGTTGAAGTATGTTTCGGTGTTATACTAGGGCAGGGGAATGTATTTCAATGTATGCCTTTGTCCATTGTCACATTAGGGAAGTGACAATGGACAAAGGCATACATTAAAATACATTTTAGAAACTGAATTGACAGAACTTGGTGGTCAGTTGCTTGGCAGAAGCAGGTGCTAAGGGAGAGGGAGGAGTTAAGGATGACTTAAAGAGGTCAAGTTTGCACGATTAATTTTATTTAATCCTCTTCACCAGCTTTTGATGATTATCACAGATGAGAAAAACCGAAGTTTTTAAAAGTTAAGTAGTTTGCCGAGGTTACCATATAGGTAGTAATTTATGGATGCCAAATTTGAGCACATTCTGTCTGACTGAGTTCAGAACCCAAGCTCTTAACCATTGTACTGACGTTCTTTCTAGACAGACTGAGTGGGGAGTGATGCCATTTACTGGGCGGGGAAAAAACAGGAGGAAAATCATGTTTTGAATGGAAGATTACCAATCTGTCCTTTAACATTTTGAGTTTGATGTATCCCAAAGGCCATACGGTAGAGATATTCAGAAGAGAATTGGAAATAACAGTATTGAAGCTCATGAAAGATGTGGGGTCAGACAGTTGAAATTTGGGAGATACCAGTGAATACGTGATTGTTGAAGCTATCATTTTGACTCAGATGACCCAGAGAATAGGCATAGGGAAGAGGACTAAGCAGCAAACTTTCACTGGCAGTGGAAAGAAAGGAGTCAGGGGAGGCTATTGAGAAGTACTCGAATGACTTAAAGGAAAACCAGCATAATACAACTTCACCTACGTCTGTGAAGTGGAGACTTACTTTTTCTCCTTTGGGCAGATATTGGGCAGAGGTTAGACCATTATCTTCTTAATTGTTCACAATTGCTTTAAGAGTGTTGTTATAACCATGAAAAACTGTCACTCACAGCCTCTCCTTTTCTAAAGGTCACAATCTTTCCATTCAGGATCACTACATCTTCCACTCCACACAAATTCCCATCATCACACCAGGCCACAAGTCCACATCCTTGTTAATGCACCCACTTTCTCCTCTAGTCAACTGTACTCCAGTCAACTTCACCTCCAAGATGTTTTCACATTGCTCCAGGAACGGCTCCACTTGTGAAATATTTAACCATGACATTTCAGTGACTGAGCACAGCGGCTTTCTCTCTTCCTCTCTTCCACTAACTCAATTCAGATTCGACTTAGTTCACTTCATTTATCCATCATATGATGGATGCTAGGATTTAGAATTTCACAGAGCAGGAAGGGAGCAGATATGGAAAAAATTTTGTTTGCAATCCTGTGTGAAATGTAGGATGGTAGAGCTATATTATAGCGCAGTAGTGAGATACAGTAGAAAGTCTGAGCAGTTGCACTTGAGTTGAATATCTATAATTGCACAACTAAATCCCCAAACTTAGTGGCTTAAGGCAGTATAGCCTGTACTTTTTTTCTAGCATGGTTGTTGGGCTAGGCTGGAACTGGCAGAGTGCCAGTTCTGTAGCATTCTATTTATTGGTTTGCCCAGAATCAACGGCTTTAGTGGGAGTAATAGCTTGAGTGTGCAGAAATGGGATGAAAATTTGGTGGCTTTTTTTTCCTGCAAATTACCAAAGAAAACATTGAAAAGGAAGAGATGCTTGAGATGAATCTTGAGGGCTGAGAAATTCATCAGGTATATGGGGATTTAGGAGAAGAGGAGGAGCTCTTTGGGAAGAACAGCAGTGACATCAAGGCAGTGTTCTGTGTGCCAGGACAGGTGGCGTGCCTGGGGACATTAGGGAAAGAAATGAGAAATGAACTTATGGAAAGCCTTGCTATAAGAAGTAAATTAAACTTTATTTCCCAGGATGCAGAATGCCCTTAAAATAGTTTTATGCAGGGGAGTGAATGCTCTTCACTTTCTTGATTCTTCTACTTTTTTTTTTTTAATCCTCACCCAAGGATATTCCTCCATTTATCTTCAGATAGAGTGGGAAAGAGAGAGAGGGAGGGAGAAACATCAATGTGAGAGAGACACATCAACTGGTTGCCTCCCATAGGACCCCGACCAGGGCCAGGGACCAAACTGCAACCATGGCACGTGCCCTTGACCAGAATCGAACCCATGACTCTTTGGTCCAAGGGCCAATGCTCTAACCACTGAGCCAAACCAGCCAGGGCGATTCTTATACTTTTGCTGGCTTCATATGTTGCCGGTCAATAAGCCTTTGACTTCGTTTCCTTATTCAATCCAACTGACAACCTATGGGCATTCAGTTAAATCTCTCTTTCACCAGCACCCTTAATTCCCAACACTCTCATGACCTTCTTTTCATTCTATTATCCTAATAAATTCTTGAATAACCTAACCAACTGTTCTGATTCTGGGACTAGGCATTGAATAATACTGGAGAAAGTCATGTACCATGTTGTTTGCCTTATACATTTATCATTTCTAACTGCTGTTGGACTCTTAATATGATTTAGCAAATACCTACACATCTTTGCCCATTTCCTATGTAGTACTGGTAAGTTTTTACCACTAGTTTCAAGCTTTGTACTTAATGCTGCGCTATCTTCCCTTAGCAGATTACCTTGATTACTTTGCAGAGGGAGTAGCAGTTACAGCTATGAAAAACTCTTCACACTGTCTCCTGAAGTCCATTCATTCTTTCCATTCTGGATCATTCCCTTCTTTTCCTTCCAAATTCCTGTCATCATCCTAGGACTTATTTTACACCTCTGATCCAATATACAGTCTCATCCATCCTTATCTTCTTCCCTCCTTCCACAGAAAGAGTCATTCTTCCTTTTTTCCTTCACCTGTGCTCATAAACCTACACCTTCCTCCTCTTGCAAGTTCTTGCTAAATAATTATGCCCTTTTTTACTTGCCTTTTAATCTATCTCTTTGCACAACTTTCTTCTCAGCCTAAAACATGCGAAAATGTTCTCTGTCCTATAAACATTTTCCTCAGTCTTGTTTCCACCACAATCAATACAGTATTTTCTCGCTGTATCCCCAACTTATTCTTTCTTATTTCTTATTTACTCCTTAGCAGCCTGCAACTTGGCTTGGCTTGATCAAATGCCAAGCACAGTTTCTGACACATGGTATACATGTAATAAATATGTGTTAATGATCAATACCTGCCAGTATTATGATCTCTTATTGGCCCTCATCTTACTTATGGGGTGTGGGGCAGGTTCCACTGCCCCTGGCTCAGTGGAAACTTGTAAACCACACATACAGGTGGCCATAATGGCTGAGATTCTGTACACCACTGATCTCTTCCAAAATTAATCTTATTCTATTTGCATTTTGGTTTCTTGGCTCCTGTGCTGTACCAATTGGTAAATATATTGAATTTGGTAAATATTCTTTGGAAATTATATCAATATAAAATGATGATTATTTTTATTATGTCTTGAAGTGTGATGCCCATGTAACACGTGATAATCATAGATGTTTGGAGCAACAAAACTTTCTCATATGCTAAACAGATTTATGAAGACAGGAACCAGGGTCTCCTGGTACATGACAGATAACAAATTTTTGTGGCATGCATGTGTGAATGTTCCTTATATGTAACACAGCCAAACTTTTCTAAATGAACATATAATATGTTTCTGATATTTGAATTAAATATACCATCCGTTGTTAGGGCTTAGAGTTTTCACACATTCTAAGGTGACTGTTGTGCTATTGTTATTGAAAAGAAGAAAAACAAAAAACCTCCAACAATCAGTACAGCAATTCACAGGTAAATTTTGTTTTCTCTGGTAAATTTCATCTGTTAGAGTATTGTTTTAGATGCAGTCTTTCTGGAGAAACACACATAAACTCATGTGTTTATGAGTTTGAACTTAAACCACTGCTATAAAACTAGGTATTTATTGGCCTTCAATTTATCTAACTTTTATCTTACAGACTGTGAGCTCATTTAATAGCATTAAGTGAAGGAAACTGGAATAGCATTCCCTGTACTGCATACCTTTGGGACCTTCCTGTATAATGTTGACATTCAGACTCAACCAACCTGACAATAAAATGATCCATTTATCTAACACAAGCAGGCAGAGGAGGAGATACTGCATCTTTCACTCTGCCTCCCACTCCCAGAGCCAGTGCGATACTTCCTTTGGGCCAAACACATGCACACATAAAACACTTCATCAACAATTTTTCATGTTTTCTGTTAAATTGGGTTTACTCTTCTTATGTGAATTTTCCCCTAGATATTTTCTCCAAACAGCATAGAAAGTATTTGAGGTAAACAAAAAATTTTTAATAATAAAATTTGTGGTTATAAAGCCCTGGGACTAAGAAACACTTATAAACAAATGAAAATGACCAGCTTTATCATTATATAGACAAGATTACTAAGGAGTGTGGGAGAAATTACGGACACTTAAAAAAAAAAAAGGATGTATTAGTCTTAATCTTAAAAGCAAACGTTTCAAAGGGGCAATGCCATCTAATTAAGGACTTTTATAAATTCCCTGGCATCAACAACATAAAGTAATTATTTTAATCACCAAGAGTATTGAGTAAATTTTTACTTTCTTCATTCCACTCCCTGGTAGTTCTGTTTTTTTTTTTTTTTTTTTTTTTAAAAAGGCACAAAAACAATTGTCTTTTTACCTGAATAGTCTACAACTATTATGGTTGCTTATTTAGATTTCTTTTTTTTCTTACTGAAAATAAATTGTTGTTGTTGGGCTGTGTTTTGTTGCCACTGTGGAATTCTAGAATGACCACGCAGATTTGAGAGCCTGGAAAATCCTGACTGTATTATATTATTATAGACATAGTGTAATTATTTGAGGGAAACTCAAAGTGCCAGTGTCTCTTAAATATCTGTCAACTTGTCAAGGTACCTAAACACTCTATCATCCTTTTCTTTTAAAACTTTCATTTTCTTGAGTGCTCTTATTAAAATAAAAAAATATGTTATTGATAGGCTGTTAACATACATTAATGACAATAAGTAGGATTCTAACTAAAACAAAACAAAACAAAACAAAAATACCAGAGCAGAAAGATTTTAGATGGGAAATGGTAGCGGAAAGTCTGGCGGAAAACCATGCAATGCTCAATGAAAAACCCTGCTGGTATGAGGGCAGGGTCCTATCAATCTTTCAATGGCAACATTCAGAAAATCCAGTAGAAAATGTCTAAAACCAGAAGGGAATTTATTGGCTCTCATGACCAATACTCACAGCCTGTGTGCCACTTGTCAATTTATTGCCTCTCAGCTCCAAAATCACCGTTCTATATATGTTCTATGCTAACAGTCTCTGTTAGTGTTCCTTCTTTAAAGTGAGACCTATGTTAAGTGTTCTCAGTGGAGGGCTCTGGAGGGACTTTGCTGGAGGAAGGAACTCTCCTGCCTTGTTTAGCTGCTGCTTGCTGAGCCAACAGTGTAGGTGTAAGGACATCTGGTGCAGCTCTGCCCTGCCATGTGCCTGAAATGTGATCCTTCAGCAACCTTGCAGCCTGGCAATAACCTTCCTGCTGCACACTTCACATAGAAATAAGCATTCCAAAGGCTTCCTGTCTGCACCAGTGCCTCATTTCCCTTTGTAGGTCCCTGTGCATTCTGCCTGTATCACAGAGAGTTCTCATCAAGCCACCTTCTGTTCCCTCTGAAAGCCCTGCATGCTTTGCCTAATGTCCAGGTTTCTACCTGCTACCAGTTGCTGGTTGTCTGCTCACCACCTGCTCTCCAACAGAGTTGCTTCCTGATTGCCCAGCACCTGCAGAACAGTTCAGTATGGGAAACCCTGTTAAATTATGGGCTATCCAGTGGTGGGGCCGAACTACACCTCCCCCCAAAAGGTCTTTTCCTGACTTTGGACATTCCGACTGCAGACATTGGGACTTGTCAGCCTACATAATCACACGAGCCAATTCCTTATAATAAATTCTCTCTAAAACACAACACACACACACACACACACACACACACACACTGTTGGATATGTACACATATCCTGTTGGTACTGTGTCAGTACTGACCTCTAAAGTGGAAGGGATGAGAAGAAAGAGACAGGTGGGAGGTTGGGCAAATGGATAAAGACAAAGACACGAAGATTAGAGGAAAGCTGGGGAAAAAACAACTTCCCTTTTCACAATTTTGTCTTGGGTTGGTAGAGTGTTTACCAGTTCTAGGCTTTTAGTCTGTTCATCTCTCAACTTGGGGCTCAATAAGATACAAAACACTGTATAACTTTCTATCATTCATCTACTAGTTTGTTGCCATGAAACAGGAGGACACTGGGAGACTTACCTGTACTCCTAGGCTGGGATAAAACTTGATCCATGGGGTCCTCTTGGAGGATTATAGATGTTTTATAGGGAACTGATTCAATGGTTTTTTGCTTGTTCATTCAGTCACATGCTTACCCAGTTATGCACTTGGCAACACAGACTAGCAGTGTGTGAAGTAATGCAAGGAATTCCAAGGCATGTAAGGTCAAGTTCCTTGTTCTCCATTGGTAACAGAAATTTTAAAATATCTGAAATTCAGGGATTTATAGGATCAAATTCATAAGAGAGGTTCAAATCATAGAGGTTCATAGGGAGGTTATTGTTGCAACTCAGAGAGGGAAAGATAAATCTACTGAAATTAGGAAAGGCTTCATAGAATGGTATATTTGATCTTTGAAAAACATAGGATTTTGAGATGAAGAGATGTATAATATAATTCCCTGTAAGAAAGTAGAAGAGCAAAAGAATAAGGATTAAAAAAATAATAGAACCTGTATTGGGAATGAGTGAATAAACCAATATAGTTTGTTATGGACTACATATTTGTATTTACCCAAAATTTATATGTTGAAACCCTATCACCCAATGGAACTATAGTTGGAGGTGGAGACTTCGGGAGGTAACTAGGTCATTTGGATGGAACCCTCATGATGGGATTAGTGCCCTTTTAAGAAAATACACGAGAGAGCTTGCTACCTTTCTTTCTACTCTCTACCATGTGAAAACACAGCGAGAAGATGACTGTCTGCAAACCAAGAAGTGGGTCCTCCAGACACTAGATCTGTTGGCACTTTAATCTTGGACTTCCCAGCCTCCATAACTGTGAAACATGTTTGTTTTAGGCACCCAGTCTCTGATAATTTGTATAGCAGCCTAAATGGGATAAGACATGGTTGGAGCATAACATTTAGTGAGGCAGTTTGAGAGAGGGCGAGGTAGGGAAAAGATTCTGGTCTAACTTAAGAGCCAAGCTAAGAACCCACATTTAAAAAAGTTGTAAAGAAATATGCACAGAACATAAGTGTACAGCTCGTATTATTACAAAGTTAGCATACCCATGAAACTACCTCCCAGGTTGCAAATTAGAACATTAGCAACACATCAGAAGCCCTACTCATGCCCTTTCTCAAACACTACATCCTTATTTCTCCCTGAAGGAAACTACACTGACTTTTAACACCATAGATTACTGCTGTCTGTTTTTGCATTCTATATAAATGTCATTAGACAGTATAACTTCTTTAACTCAATGTTGTTGAGATTTATACATGCTGTTGAAGATATCTATAGTTCATTTATTTTCATTGTTTTATAAATATTCCAAGATATGAATATACCACAGCTTATCAAATTTACTGTTGTTTGTGTGGAACTTGGGAGTTATAGGATATCCACTTGTTCAGCTTTAGTAGATTCTAAGAATCAACTTTTCAAAATAGTCCTATCCATACACTTCCATCAGCAGAGCAAAAGAGTTCTTGTTGCTCCACAACCTCTCCGACATTTGGTATTTTCAGACTTTTAAGTTTTAGCTTAGGAAGTTTGAACTTAATTTTGTATGCACCAGTAAGCCACTGAAGGATTTTGAGTTGGAAATTGGTGTGTACACCAATAAGGTTGCATAGATTTAGGGTGAGAGAAAGATCTGAAGACAGAAGCCAGTTGGGTTGCATAGATTAGGGTGAGAGAAAGATCTGAAGACAGAAGCCAGTTGGGATGCTATTTTAATGATTTCAAAAGAATAATGCGAAAACAAACTGGAGTATTTACAAAGGAGCTAAAAAGGAAGAGACAAGAGAGATTACTCCTGTAGTGTATGCCTATAACTAATGAGATCAGTCAGTTAGTAAATTGTGGGAATAGTGGTAGCAAGGGTGATTGAAAGTGAGCACATTGTTTGAGCTTAAGTGACTGACATAGTGATAGAATCTTAACCAACCTTAGAAGGCTTGGGAGAAAATTTCTGGTTATGGGGAAATTGTTTTTATTCAAATTAAATAATTTACCTTATTTAACTATTTTGCTAGACCCTTAGTTTGAATGGATGACGATCTTTTTCTCCAACTCTCATTTCTAATCATCACAATGGAAGATCATTCTCAGTAGAAGTTGGATCTGTCAGTCAAGAAAGAACCAGGGCTGTGGTGGGATAAATTGCCTCTCTCTTGGTGAACTCAGTGTTCAGAGAAAGCAGCAGAAGGTGTTCTGTTATTCAGCGCTGACAGCTTTGGTATAAGGAGTAATAGTAGCTAGGAGAATGACAGATCTGGGACTTCTGAGAAACCTAAGTCCAAATAGCTGTTAAAGTAGGAGCTATTCTGTGTATGCTCACTACCATTACTAATTCTTTCTTTCTCTCCAGACATTTTGTTCTGTCATTGACATAAACAATGGCTTCTTCCATTTTTGCAATAAATTCTTTATTTAAGTGGATATTCCCAGGGGTATGGCAAACATGTAGACGTTCCAGAACCAGCACTCGACTGCCTTCACTTGTACTAGATAGACCACATGTTAGGACACAGACTAAGTCTCTACAAGTTCAAGAAGATTGAAATCATTTCAAGCATCTTCTCAGATCACAATGGCATGAAACTAGAAATTAATTATAATAAAAACACTCAAAAGCATTCAAACACATGGAGGCTAAATAGCATGTTATTAAACAATGAATGGGTTACCAAGGAGTTCAAGGAAGAAATTAAAAACTTCCTGGAAACTAATGAAAATGAACATACAACAACACAATACCTATGGGATGCAGCAAAAGCAGTCCTGAGAGGGAAGTTCATAGCATTACAGGCCTACCTCAAGAAATAAGAAAAATTTCTAATAGACTATCTAACCCTACAACTTAAAGAACTAGAAAGTAAACAAAAAGAAAAACCCAGAGCAACTAGAAGGAAAGAAGTAGTAAAGGTCAGAGCTGAAATAAAGGACATAGAGACTAAAAAAATACAATTCAAAATATCAATGAAATAAAGAGCTAGTTCTTTGAAAAGATAAAAAAGATCAATGAACCTTTAGCCAGACTTACCAAGAAACAAAGAGAGAGGACCCAAATAAACAAAAACAGAGATGAAAGAGGAGATATAACAACTGACACCACAGAAATACAAAGGATTGTTAGAAAATACTATGAACAATTATACTCCAACAAATTGGACAACCTAGGTGAAATGTACAAATTTCTAGACTCACACAGTCTCCTAAAACTGAACTGAGAAGAGAAAGTAAACTTGAAATTTTAAGTAGGAACTATATTTTTGCCAGGTGAGGATTATCTATGTATTGAGTTCATATACTTTAGCACTAGACAACATCAACAATTCTCAAAATAATCAGGTTAATTTGGTACCTGAAACCAGACTATATTCAGGAGTTAATCACATGGCATAAGATTTACCTTTTGTCTTGTTTTAATTTGCTTTAACCAGTATCACCTCCTGTGTGAGTAGGGTCCAAGTGAATAGCCAGTAAAGTTTTATTAAAGACCTGTTTTACATTTTATTTCTTTTGGCACCAATAAAAGCTGTCAACTACAGCCTGAGTATATTGTCAACAAGTTGGTTTTCATAGTCTCAGAACTAAGTCATTACATATGTAAAGTTTTTCTTGAGCAAAATAAAATTATTTTCCTGGATGTGTTATATAGATCATCAGAATGTATGGATTTTTGAAGAGATTGGTCATTGGTAAAAATATTAAAGAAAATCATCCAAAACAAACCAAAGAAATGAAGGCAACACTTGTATTAGCTCAACAGTAAGTCACTCAGTACACAGATGAAAGACTAAAGTGCAGGTGAAATGTAATGTTTGTTGATTTATCAGCACATGCAATTCAACCATGCATTGGAGTCTACTGACTAAGATCAATGTCATGGAACAGACCACTCTCTCTTGAGTGCTGTTCTTCTAGGCTCTTCTAGTGAAAAGATATTTTTAGGCAACACTTTAAAATTCAAAGAACTGTGAAAGGTAATGAGGTATTCTTCACAGAGCAGTGTACCATGTCCATTCTATCACTGAAAGAATAATGGCATGAGTCAAAAAAGCTGAACATAGATACATTTAAGTTTCTTTAAAATGATGTGGGTGTGCAGTTATTTAATTATTTGGATGTTTTGTCAATGTTTACTTCCTGGCTAAACAGCGAGCCTCTCCATATTCAACCATGTCACAGATTCATGAACATAGTTGAACTTCCCTGCTTCATGGAGATTGGAGAATGATCCAGCCTACAAGAACCAAGTTGGAGAAAATGAGTTATTAATTAAGATGAGGAAGAGTAGGAATTCTTACTCAAGACTCTGAGGATCCTGTGAGCCAAAGGGATTGGCAAACTGAACTTCACATTTTAGAGGTCAGAAGAACGAAAGAACATTAGATTTGCAGAGCCATATATTAGGCCAATTTTTTTTTTAGCCAAAAAATAAAGGTAGGAAAAGAGCAAAAGTCATTTGGGAGTGAACAGGTGGTTCCTCAACAATTTCCTTATTTGACAATACTAGGGGTAAGATAACTGAAGTTTTTCTTTATGGAACAGTGGGCACATGATAAGTGGAAGCAGTCACACTGGGTAAAGGGGCAGAGAGTTGAGCAGATGATTATTGATTATTCTTCCTTACAATAGATATTACCTAATATTCTGTCATTAGACACAATTTAAAATATTTAACAGCAAAAAAGTTACAAATGTAGTCAATGATTCAGTTTTTCTAAAGGATTCTAAACAATGTTGGACTGATTTTTAAAAACTGAATTGGATGATTTTGGAACTCAATTAATTATATAGAGTCACAGACTCAAGATGGGAGACAATTTTCAAGGTTATCCAATTGCTGTTGTTATGGGAATTCTTTCTATAGTGTTCAGATTGAGTGACAGTCTAGTGTTTGACAAGGTCATGCTGCTTTATGAGGCACCTCATTCCATTGTGTACAGCCTTATATTTGTAATGATTTTTGGCTGCCTAGACAACTTTACTGATTTCTAGAAACATTTTAATTTATGTGTATGAAAAACCCTCTTGTCTAGTGGGTGCAGTGTGCAGAACTACTAATCATGGATACCAAAATGACCAGGTAGATCAGCAGTCATTCTCTTCCTCAAATTTGAATCTTGAGCACAGTGACAAATGTTTGGCGTTGTTTCATTACCAGAAGGAGTGCCCTGACCAGATGTCTGTTTTCCTGTGAGAATCTGTAGTTCCTGCTTTCTCATTCTCTGAATGACTGCCCTGGTTTTTCTTCTTTCCAAAATTGATTCTCCAGCTTCTTGTCAGTTCTGTTTATGACAATAACCAGGGGAGCCTATTAAAAATGAAGATTCCCAGACCTTGCACCCCTCAAGTATGTAATTTAGTAATATAGGGTGGGGGTACAGGAAGTTCAATTTATAACACCCACTCCAGGTGACACTGTTGCAGTCAGACTAACGAGCTGACTTTTGGGAATCACTGTTTGGATGATACAACTCAAATGTAAATTTGCACTTCAGTAGAAAATTTCTGAAAGTGTAAAAGGCGTACTGGACAACTCATTATATGAAGAATCCCAGTTCTTTCATTCATTCAATAATTTAACAAGCAGGTATTGAGCATCTATAGTGTGCCAGGCACCATAGTGTGCCCTGAGACACATAATATCACTAAGATTAGTTGAGACTGGGTATACCAGCTTGTTATTGGTGGGCACTAGGCAGTGAAAAGAGAGAAAGGAGTACACATCTGCATTTCCAAGTCCTATATTCAGTAAATATTACCAATAATATTAAAAAGAAGTGAAAAAATATTTATTTTTATATTTGTATATACCCCCATAATCCTCATAAATGTAACAATGCAGATTTTTAATTCTAGGCATGTTGCTTCATATATGATTTAAAAAAATCTAGGTAAAACTGGAAATCTCAGCTCTAATTAATTAGTGTTAGAAACCATAATAAAATTCAACCATACTGATTTTCTGCCAGGTTTAATAAAACAAAATTTTCTTCTTTTATTGTGCTGCTAAATTGCCTCACAGTTACACACATAATATATAATAAAAGCAACTATATAGTTGAACAGGATATGAAAATATTTAAAGCTCTTTCAGCTAACAAAAAATAGCTCTTATATAAAATACTTGCTGTTAAATTAGCTAATATTTCATATTATTTGGGATGGCCTTTTAAGATTTTAAATCAATCGTCCTAAGTAAATTTTAAAAGTTTATATCTCTTCTCACAAATTTTTAAGTTAACCTTTAACTTTTCTCATTATAAGTTTTACTAGAGTTGACCCTTGAATAACTTGGGGGTTAGTGACACTGACCTTTCTCACAGTAAAAAATCTGCATATAACTTTTGACTCTCTAAAAACTTAATAGCCTTATTGACACAACCGTCAAAAATTAACACCATTTTGTATGTTAGATGCTGCATTTATATAATAAAGCAAGTTAAAATAAAATATTATTATGAAAACCATAAGGAAGAGAAAATAAATTCCCAGTATTTATTGAACAAAAATCCACATACGTGTGGACTGACACAGTTGAAACCCGTATGGTTCAAAGGTCAACTATAGTTGCAAAATATATAGTTCACAGAAATTGTGAACATTGACATAAAAATTTAATTAGTCTTTGAAATGTGTCCATTTGATTCCCTCCATAACCCATATTAAAATATGCAAACAAACTCATTTTAGCAATAAAAAACTCTTCATCTTTTTCTCTCCCTGAACTTCTATTTCCAAACCACTTTTCCAATAGAATTTTATTCTAGTTTAATATATTCTTTATGCCTAAAAGTCTTTTAGTGATCACTTTTTCCTGCCATAAAAATATGCATGTACATTGAAAAATAATTTAAAATTTGTGACCATTAGACTCCAGGTGTTAAAATTTCTTCTGAATTGAATTTTTATTACACTATTAACACAAAATTAATCTAAACAACATAAATAATTGCACATTTAGATAATAAACATAAACATAACATTTATTATAAATGTATCCATTATTCCAATGGTTGTGCTATTTTTTGTTTAATAAATGTATGTATCTGTGGATGTATATTATTTATTGCTAGAATGAGACAAAGCTCAGCATCAATCTATTCTATTTTTGCTTTATGGATGTAAGATCTGAGAAAACATATTCCCATAAATAAGTAGATGAGAATGGAAAGAGTTTGTTTTATCAATGTCACTCAAAGATTTGAATTCCTTCCAAGTAATATGCCAAAATCACATAGTTATCTATCATTAAAAATTATTTTTAATGATCTACCAGCTGTCATCTTAATTAGGTTATTTTTTTCAACTTCATTAAAGGCAAAGTATCGAAACCAATTCCAGATTTTATGATTCAGTTATTAGTCATTTACTTTCTCTACACCAACAACAACATTTTGAATTGTCCTGTTGTTTGGAGATCTGGAGATTTTTTACACTCAGGGTCAATGTACCAGAGTAAGATGGTGACATGGATGATAGGCATACCTCTCTTTTTTAAAATGACCAACTGATGTGACTATTCTCAGGCAGACAAATTTTGGAAAAAGTACATGTCTAAAATGTGGAAATTACTTCCTTAAAAGTATTCATGTCTCTGAAGTGCATATATCCCAGTTTGAAACCTGCTGGTCTAAGCATGTCTTCTTTAGAAGATAGTTATTTTACCTGTTTTCAACCTTATGTGAATGTAGATTTTTCAACATTAGAACAAAGAGAACTATGGCAGATTGTATATTGCAAAATAGCTGCAAAAAGACCCCCTGTCCCACATGCTTTTCTTACGCTGTGACATTGACACTCGTCCTATTGAGAAGTGGGAATCTATTTTCCCTTCCTTTGAATTTGGGGGGGGGGGTTGTGACTATGGGGGAAGTAATGCTATGTGATTTCTGAGGCTACATCACAAAAGGTGGTAAAGCTTCCTCCTTGTCCACTTGGGATGCACACTCTTAAAATCCAACTGCTGTGCTGTGAGGAAGCCAGACCACATGGACAGACGACGAATAGCTATTCATCTGACAGCCTCATTTGAGGTCCCAGAAAATAGCCAGCCTCAACTGCTACATGTGTGAGGAAGCCTATGAGATTAACTTCAGCTTCCCTATTCATCTGAGTATGACTGCACGAGAGATTCCTAGCAAGAACCCCAGAACTAAGAGAGATAGTAATAAAATTATTAGCATTCCTTTAAGCCACTATGTTTTAAGATGATTCAGTATGTAGTAATAATAATCAGAACAGGACCTGATGGATGCCTTAGTAGCCAAAATAATTTGACATCCATTCAATTAAAAATTTATAAAAAATTTTGATTTAGTTTGAAACACTTCTTTGTATATTATGAAAATCGCAAAGTACCTTAGCAATAGATTGCAGGGAATATATTAGTTAATGTTTGATTTCATTAAAAAAAATATAGCTTGACTTTCATGTCCCAATTTATTATTATTTTTAAATATGTTTTTATTTATTTTTTTTAGAGAGAGAGGAAGGGAGAGGGTGATAGAAACATCAATATGAGAAACTCAATTGGCTGCCTCCTGCATGCCCCCTACTGGGGACTGAGCCTGCAAGCCCGGCATGTGCCCTGACGGGGGAATTGAACTGGGATCTCACAGTCCATGGGACGATGCTCAATTCACTGAGCCACGTTGGCCAGGCACAATTTATTATTATTATTATTATTATTATTATTATTATTATTAATTATTATTTTTTATCCTCACCTGAGGACATTTTTGCATTTATCTTCAGATAGAGCAGGAAGGAGAGAGGGGGGAAGTGAGAGAAACATTGATGTGAGAGAGACACATGGACTGGATGCCACCCACATGACCCCAACTGGGGCCGGGGACAAACTGCAACCGAGGTACGTGCCCTTAGCGGGAACCGAACCCGGGACTCTCTGGTCTGCGGGCTGACATTCTAACCACTGAGCCAAACCAGCCAGGGCCCAATTTATTACTGATTAGAGTACCACATTTTAAAGAAATTACCCAAATGCCTTATCTTTTATTTTACTTACTTTAAAAAATTAAATATTTTCTCAAGGTAATACTTATGCTTAAATTTAAAAGCCAACCAGTACTGCAAGCATAAAACAAACAAACATGGAAACAAACTCCTGTCCTCTTCTTCTGTTCACATAAATATTTATATTCAGTCTCTTTTAGCTCTTTAATCTGGCATTTGCCTCCCAATTTCTAATACCATACTTTATTGCTAGTTATGTGCATTTTTGTTTTTAATTTTAGACATTATCTATTAGCTTTCTTCAATGGAAGATTAGAACTATCTCTTTTACACTGCTTTCCACAACCCTAACTTCAACGCATACACCTATTTTTCCTCCTATTCTCCCACTATAGTTATATGATGCTTTTCTGATACATCAATATATGTAAGTTTAAATGTGTACTATACTTTGATTACATTTCTCCTCTCCTCCTCTTTACAAGTTTTTATGATGTCATAGGTCCCTATGACTGTTTTAGTCCCAAACTGTCTCACAGAACTGTAAACACAGCTTTCCATAAAGTTTATGCCTTTGAACACATAAGTCCTTTTTTCCTTCCTCCCTTTCTCTCCTCCTCCTTTCCACCCTTTTTCTCTCCCTCCCATTCTCCCTTCCTAGGAGGGAGGGAATTTTCTTTACATAGTTTTCTCTCTTTCCTGCATTAAATTCCTTGTTTCTTGGATTTTATGTCTTCCTATTTATTATGTGGTCTGTTTCTTTGTCTTGATAGAGCACACCTTCTAGAATTTTTTTTTTTTATAAAGCCTACATACAAGATAAAATCTTTGAAGATCTTCCATGCTGCGAATATTCTAATTCTACTTTTGCATTTGATTAAAGCATAACTGAAGATAGGGATTTAGGTTAGAAATAACTTTCTCTTAGAATATAGAAAGCGCTGCTTTCTTAATTTCTGTTGATTTGTTGTTAACATTTGTAAGTGCGAAGCTACTTAAATCTCTGATTTATTTTATATATTCCTGAGCCTTTTTGATGATTTGCTACGTGAATCTTCCAGTTCAGCTCTCTGAGCTCTGCTTGTCAAATTCCACTTGTCCACATCCTTTCCATCTTTCAAAACTGTGCTTTTATCTCCTGTCTGCTGTCCCTGCTGTCCCATCCCCTCTCCCGTTTTCTTCGTCCTTACAATGTTACACACTTTTTCATTCCTTAGCTGTTATGTTGGTGGTATTTCAGGATTGAATATATGTGTTTAATTCATCATGTTTAACCCGATTTCTGTAAATTTTTAATGTTTTTTTCTTTTACTTTAGTTAGTAGTACTGCCCTCTGTGAATTGCTTTTAAATTCTAAGATTTTTGCAGCAGTTATCAAATATGCACATACTTATATAAAAAAAATAACAAAGTATATATATTTATTGTTTTCTCTTAATTCATTAGTATTAAGAGAGATTAAAAAAGGTGTATTATTAAGTGTTAATTCAGGAAAACTTGGAAAAATATAAGGGATTAGTTATAAAATCGTTGGAAAGACCGAAGGAGTGAAGAGGGGAGGGTGAAGTTATCCACCTACTCCCCGTGTGGCTGGAGGAGCAGCAGGGGAAATGGGGTTTTCCCGAATCTAGAATGGCTGTGCGAGGAGCCTGTTGAGATTCTACTGCTGCTCTTCTGTGTTGCAACTGTCACTCCCTTTGCAGGCAGCCAGGAGCCCACACCCTCACTGATGCTGCAGACACCCACCATCTCCTGCTACAGAGGCTTTAACTGCGGCTGCTGGATGGAGCCATAGCCCGTAAGCACCGTGCTGCCGAGCACAGGCTCTGCCACTGCCCTAGAATCGCACTGCCTGAGCAGGACCCCACCGCCTGCACTGCCTGGGCCCTTGGCTGGTGCTTCTGTATACCACCAGGAGCAGGAAGAAATCCACACAGGTTTTTTTAAAAAAGTTTTTTTCTTTATTGATTTTAGAGAGAGAGGAAGGGAGAGGGAGAGAGAGATAGAAACATCGATGAGAGAGAACATTGATTGGCCGCCTCCTGCATGCCCCCCACTGGGGATTTGGCCCACAACCTAGGCATGTGCCCTGATCAGGAATCGAAATCAAACCCATAACCTCTTGGTGCATGGGTCTATGCTCGACCACTGAGCCACACCGGCCCCCAGCGCACAGATTTTTTTTTCTCCCTCCTGCCTTTCAATTCCCTAACAGTGCCTCCCACTGGCAGAACCTCACAAGCAAGCAGCGAGTAAACAAATTTAATAGGTTGTTAAGTGACACTTTTTCCACTGTCTCAGATTTTTGGTTAAGGCCAAATACTGAACACAAGAGATACTAACTTTCTCACATTCTAAAAGTTGCTGTGAAAACAGTCAAGCTGAGGTTCAGAAACTATCCCTAGGGCCAGCTAGAAAAGGGGGGCTGGACCTGCCGCCACCCATTGGCGCCTCCCTCCCACTTTCCTTTCCCCTGCCCTGGACACCCCTGACCAGCATGAACGACTGGACACATTTTTTTTTTTTTTAGCTTTTATATTCAAGTGAGTATGATCTTTCAGGTGAATCTGGCTATTTTTGCTGCTAAGATTGAAGATGAAGACATTCCTGTTTGACTGGTCAATATGTAATTGTAGACAATAAAAGAATACCTGTCTTTCAGGTTCCTGTGCGCCTTCTGCCAGAGAGATGGGGAGCTCAACTCTGCTCCCTAACTATTTGCTTATGTTTTGAAAGAGTCAAAGGGAGGATGCATTCATTACAGAATATAATATTCTCATTTACTCGTTCTTATGTTTTTTCAGGCAGAACTCAAAATAAAGGAATGGATGCTATTAAGAGTTGATGACAATGTGACAGTGGGTGGCATGGGGACAGAGGACGCACAGTGTCTAAGCCCTTCGCTCCTGGGCCATTCTTCCCTGAGTGTATTTGGAAGACACGCCGACCAACAGAGCACAGTGACACCATACTGTGACAACTACCAGGACTTCTCTCCCAAACTCCAAAGCAGAACAAGAGGGAACTAACCAGGACTCCATGGAAAAATCCCTGAGCTAGGATATACTGGAATCCCTGATCTATGTATAAATGGCCTGGAAACAAATGGCCACAAGACTTGTTCTGACTATCCCCCCCACCCATATCCAATCCACATTTGGATCTTACCATTTTCATATGGTGAAAATTCCATGCACAGTGCCAAGGTGTGAGAAGTCAGGAGAGCTGGAGACAGCATCTGGCCCACTACCTTAATGGCACCTACCTGGGCCTTCTTGGGTTGTCAGTGAGCCTACAGGTTCAGCTGCCCTGTGGAAGAAAAAGAGCAGATGAAGAGAGAAAGAAAACGAAGGGAGAGAAGAGAGAAAGGACCAAGCTTTCTCCTGGGGAGGGCAGTTCCCAAGCTTAGCCTTACTTCATTACACTCCTGGAAGTCCAGAGAGGCTGGCAAGGCAAAAATGGAGGGGAAGTCAGCTAGCCTTTTTTTGTCTCTTACTACCATTGAAACATCTTAGAAGGAGGAGAACTGTAAGAGGAAGATAACACAAGTGTGTGCTTTTTACCTCTGTGAATGCTCCGTTGCGATCCAGTGCAGAGACCAGAGTCTGACCATACAGATCAGCAAGGGGATGAGCTAGCCTTTGGGGGACAGCAGAAGTGAATGAAACCTAGAACTTCTCCAAGACAGCGACATGTCCATTGTGCTAATGTCGGCCTTCAAAGTAGTCACTATGGAAAGTTTAAAAGTCTGAGGTTTTCAGTCCTCATGTTTTAGTGAGGAGCAAGCCTTAATCATGTTTGCTGTGCAGAATTTTACTGATGGTCCTGGATTATTTTATCTTCTCATCCGCTGAAGCACATTTTGTCTGTCTTGCTGATTTTGTATTTTCCAGAATTTATAGTGTCTTTCCATGTCTGACCTTGTGTACACAACTGGACAAGATATTCCTTTGGGGTAGGTCATTTACCTTTTTGTGTTTCCGGGATCCAGCCCACTGTCCAGCATTGAGTAGGTGTTCAACAAACGTATGATGCTGCTGAAGTTGCCCAGTATGTGGAGGATATGATTTAGGTCCATCAAGGCTTCACCAGCACTCTATTTTTAAGAATAAAAACTAGCTTCAAATCTCAATTTTGAAAGTTTTTCTCATTTCTGTTTCTTAAAAATTGATTTAGCATTTTCAATATAGCTTGATGGGCTAAATTTACTTTTTTGCCTTTGCACTGTTCTTTAGAAGAACAGATATGGGAAGATACATATGAAGAACTGCAGAAACAGAGGCCGAGTCTTTTTTCCCTTCACATTATTTTTTATTTGACTTTGAAATTTGACTTACACAGGGTAAAAAGCTTATAGAAAAAGTCCTGAACTCATCAGTCTGAATCTATTTTAATTTTTTTGAGGTATACTTGACTTACAATATCATATTAATTTCAGGTGTGCAACATAGTGATTCAGTATTTATATACATTACAAAGTGATCACGATGATAACTCAAGTTAACTTCTGTAATCAAATGTCATGTCTTTTGAACTAAAGTGGCACCTGAGGGAAGAGCAATTGAAAGCTCTTCCTTTGAAATGATAGCTCAGGTGGTTGAAATAGGAAACTGGGATCAATCCCTGAAGGATAGGTTGGATTATTTTTTCATTCTCATCACACTTCTGTCTAATGTTCTTTCTCAGAGCAAAATAACAACTACAATGAGAAATTATAAGTGGCAAAAAATAATAGAAAGTGATTATACTTTCTGGATAGTTAACATGAAATTATGTATATCAGATTATTTAATCCACACTGCTTTATTAAAAACATAGTTATTATCTGTGATTTATAAACTAGAAACCCAAGACTCAGAAGATTTGAACAAATTGCCTAAATCCCACTACCAGTCATGGCAGAGCTGTGATGTGAACACACCTTCGTCTAGCCCATGACCTTGACCACCACTTGACTGTCTCTTGAAGGCTAAGAAATGTCTTTGGAAAGAAAAAAGGAGGGAACCTTAGAGAACAGGAATGGCCTATGTTTCAGACAACTTTTGGGAGGTTACCCAAACCATCAACTTGAGCTTCACATTTTATGAAAATGGCAATCGGGCCAATAGAGTGCTTTCAACTGACACCTTTACTGAAGTTTAGAAGTAACTGAGAGACACTTTAGGTTGAACTCTAAGATTGACATGTTTTGCTTACTGTTCTGCACGATAGTCATTCTCTGCTGAAAAGAATGATTTACTTGTATAAAAGAATGACCTGTGATTAGTTTATTGTCAGAAACAAATATAAAAAATTGTTACAGTAAACCAAGACAGGTTATTTTGAAGGTGGTGAAAACCTGGGCTCAGGTGCAGTATTAGCTTTTTTATTTATGTATACAATTTCATTTACCTTGTCTTAAGCAAGTTTTTTTTTTTTTTTTTTTTTTTAAATAGTGAATGGAGTTATTTTAACTGAGTGCTAATGTGGTGAGTGCCAGGTGAAAAATTCAATTGAAATGCTGTCACAAGATTCTTTTGTTTTACTGACAAGAGGTGTCATGTTCTCTTGATTCCCAATATATGGAGAATGAACTGATAAATAGTTTGGAGATGAAATTGTCAGTCACCATTATCACACTCAAGCAATTATCTTTTCAGGTGGCTTGCACTGCCATGAAATTCAAGTCCTGGAGTTTAGAAGCAAAGAAAAGGAAAAAGTAATATGGATGTGACTAAATATTGGAAAAAATGCTTAAGTTAGGGAAGTAAGAGTCCAAAGGGGTTGAATGTAGGGGGACAATTTGCTGCTACTTTCGAGATTGAGAGAGGGAAGGAAGCTGGGAAGAGGTGGCAGATCAGAGGTGGATATACCCTGAAGCTAATGAAGCCTAAGCTTCAGGATCCCTTCCACGATGGAGATTATTCCAAGGCCTTGATAGGGATCCTAGCAATGTGTTCACACAGACATACACTTTTGTAAAATTTATGCAAGATATTTGTTTAACTGCATCAATGAAGTATCCTGCCTTTTCCCACTCGTCTTCTCTTCCATTATGTTTCTCCTTTTTGGGGGGTGGTTTTGGAGTGAACCCAGACATTGTTTGAGTTCTAGCCAAGAAAATTTGAGTGGAGAATAGTTTTCATTTAATGGAATATATTTATGTCACTCCCACCATCACTTGCCACATATTTTACTACTTCCTCATTTCAACAAAGGAATAGCTTCCAGGAATACTCCTATTGCCCACTCTGCCAACCTGATTGACATTATGACTCGCAGGTATGTGGCCAAAGTGATATGAGTATGTCTTATGGTGTCCATCATCTCAAGTATGTGTGTAGTAGTGAAACAAAAACAAGCTTTGGAATATATGGAGCCGGAAGCTAGTCTATGGAAAACTTTTCTAATCATTAGATGTTTAAAACTGCAATTGGAAGATTTGGTCCTTATCAATATTCTCACCTGTCAGGAATATACTTAATAATACAGTCTATAAATTAATCATTTTTTGCTTTGTGTGTGTGTGTGCAAATTGTGTGATAGAGAATTTGTCAAAACTCCTGTATTTGTAAGGAAAATCTATAGTCTTTCAAATAGTGATTATATATATAATCCCTTATAGAAAAGGAACTTTAGAAAGGTTGTATCAGTTTTTTACTGTCGTATAACTAACCTCCCCAAAACTTACTGACTTAAAACAATACTTATTATTCTGTGGTTGGCAGTTTGGCCTGTGCTCTGCTAAGACGGCTCATCTTATTCCACATGGTGTGTTTCTGGGCATGCACGTAGTTCTGGGATCTCAGCTGGGGTGACTAGTGCTTTCCCTTCTCCCCACATGACATCGTATCCTTTACAAGGCATCCAAGGTTTGTTTACATTCACAGAGTAACAGCATAAGCAAGGTTTCTTGAAGCCTAGGCTCATAACTCATACAATGTCACCTCTGCTGCATTCTATTAAACAAAGCAAGTCAGAAGGCCATGTCTGAGGAGGTCATCTATAGGATGTGACCGTCCTGGGCAATAAGAGGCTGCTCACTCCCTCTCCTGTCCTTGAAATGTACACTCTGCCCACTGTTCCCACACTGGGAGCTATTTCAAGGATGCAGACTTGAGAGAGTAACGTGTTGCTGAGACCATCTGGGCTGAACATGTGACTGAACCTGGTGAAGGCTTCTATATAAACGTTTAAGATTCTGGCAGGCAAGTGAGAACATCTATGGGTCTTGTGGTTGCCCAAGATAAACTTGGTATGTAAGTTCCCTTGCTTACTAAACCTGCCAGCTACCAATCTGGAGTGGTCTGCTTCTTTCTTTGGTATCTCCTTGCCCTTTGGTTTTTGTTGTTGTTGTTGTTAGGTGAAATTTTATTTTTTAAATTTTTTAATTAATTATTTTTATTACAGATGTCCTTCCTCTTGCCCTTTGTATGGAGGCCAGTTTCAGATTCCTGATGGTTGGTGATTCAGCCAGGAGTCTGAAGAGATAGGCTTTGGGAAAGCAGCATCCTCAGGGAAGATTTCAAGGTGGCTGTCGACCTCTATGTGGGGAGGGGTGGCCCATATGTTAGATGCTTGTGGACCACCGTGTGAGTTTTGGGACGCCTGGACAATGCCAGCTGCTGTAATGCATTTGTTTGAGGAACGGCACAGCAGGCACTGCAGCAAAGAAGGGAAATGCACGGCTACCACCGTGGGCAGACCTCTACTCTGGGCGGTTCGGCTGGGCACTGATGTGCTACTGGAGGCTGAAACTCAAGTGAGAAGGTTGGAAGAAGAGTTGAGGTTAGAGAAGGACATGCAGCTGTCTACTGCTCTGTTAGTTTTAGGGCTGGTGACAAGGCAGGAGAGCAGGATAAGTTGGAGACCTTATCATGCCTTTAACAAAGCTAGGAAGGCACCATCTGCCATGGATCAAGGTTTAAGTGCTTGTGACAGAGCCTGATTGGCACACTAAGAGGTGGAATCCCTGGGAAAGTGAGGAGAGTGAAGAACATACTGTGGTGATTGACAAAAAGTGGACAAATGCCCTGTGCTGTCTGATCCCCAACGCAAAAGAAAGCAAAAGCACAGCAACAACAACCCCAGCCAGTGGGGCAGCCCCAAATTCAGGGAATAGTCCATGATGAGAGAATATATTCCTGCTGAGCTGCCACGTTCCAATGATAGGCCAGGGAAAGTATCCAGGCATGGTTAGTGCGGCTATGGGACACAAGAGGTGATGGCATTTCTCTGACCGGGTGAGAGGCAGAGAAAATGAGCAACATCACCGCACACCCTGCCTCCAGCAGCACATGCATGGCATTGGGGGAGGGGAGGCATCCAAGGCACTCACTGTCAGAAATTAGATTGTTCTAGCCTGCAGGGAGGCTTGGCCCAATGAGGGTTTCTCCCTGGGCACATGGGTCCCTGCATATCAATAGAGGAGGTACAACAAATTATTAGGGAGATGGGAATGAGACAGGCAATCTATGCCCCTGTCTTTGAAGGCCCTGATAGGGCCACATTCACTGCAGGAATGAAAGCCAAGATGCTCCAGTCCTCCCGCAGCACCTGCTATGCGACACTGCTATCCATTCTGAGCCCAGTCATGGGACAAGACATTTATGGTGTTGAGTATCCAATAAAAGTGAACTGGAAGCAAATGTGGTTTGACCTCATTGTTGCTGGGACTCCATCTGCAAAGAGAGACTGGCAACCCAATGCTGTGTTGGTCAGCCTGTGGTAAACCTTAAAATCTGAACAACAATTCAGACCTGCCCCACCTGCCCCTTCCATCCTTGATGCTCCACCGGCTCCATCAAAATCCTCAGGGATACAGGTGGGTGCCTCCATGTTCCAGGGCCAATTACAGATTTCACCCAGGAAGCTCCTGAGGTTGTGGCCAGCCCAGAATCAAGGAGTGGGGGAATGAGCTGCTGCAAAGAACTTATGGTCACTCTTTGTACTCTACCTAATAGGATTTTTCATTTTGACAAAAATCTTAAACGTTTACATAACAATACTAAGTTGTGTGTCTGAAATAAATCACTGCACTATCAATAATAAAAAATATTAAGTGAATTATGCTAGAGGCAAAGCTGAATTATCATCCTATTTTCTGTATAAAATGGTATTAGAAAACTGCTTTCATA
Source organism: Tadarida brasiliensis (assembly GCA_030848825.1). NCBI lineage: Eukaryota > Metazoa > Chordata > Mammalia > Chiroptera > Molossidae > Tadarida > Tadarida brasiliensis. The sequence goes on from CM061264.1 coordinate 54,144,321, forward strand.
GGGAGAGGCGATCAAAGAGCATGGAGTAAAAAATAAGGTGGGCATGGAGAGAAGGAGCAATGACGTGTGTCTTTGAGATGCAGTTGAATCTGCATTTGGTTTATATAAGCCGAATGTCAGCACCACGCTCGGGAGCTTCAAGGCCTGGGTTTATATAAAGTCGCATTACTTCACAGTTGAGAGATTTGGGGAAAGTTACCTATTTCTTTGAGAATCAATTTTTCACCTGAGGAAAAGCATAATACCTATTTTTTAATGTTGATTTATGTGCGTGTGGATATTAGTGTATTAAATAAGGTATTAACATGTTTAATACTATTCTGGTATGTAGTAGGCAGAGAGAGATGCATTTTTACTCAGCATGCCTACTGGATCCCAGGCTGTGCTAGGAAGTGGGGTACAGTGGTGAAGAAGACAAAGTTCACAAAATTCCCGTGCTCAAAAGGGCTCCAGGCTAGTGAGGAGCTTATGTCTAGTAAGAAACTTACTTACGCTTCAGAAGCTTATATTTCAGCCTTCAACAAATTTTAGTTCCCTTTCTTAGTTAGCATAAATACATGAATAAAATTATAAGGAAAAATACTTGAAGTAATAGTTTATGGGGGACTGCTGTACATTTTTTACCTAAAGTTCATTAATTGATCAAAAAGAGTTTAAAGAGAGGAGGTGCCAGAAGTTCACATGTAACGAACCTGCTCAAACCGAAAATGGAGGCTAAATTATTTAGGATTACTCTAATCCAGTTTGCTGCAAAACTGGAGCGCTCTCTGTCACATTTGAAAGAAAAATTCTTATCAAAGGCAAGCTGTTCCCCTGTTTCTTTAGTATCCTGGAGAATTTAAAGACAATCTAATTTAGGAAAGCTTTTCTGTCTTTAAAAAAAAACTCAATATGTTGAAAAGGCAACATTAAAAATGCATACTCTGTCTGAATTATGATTATATTGAAATATCAAATATTGAGTTTGTATGCATTTTCTTTTACCCATCTACTCTTTCTATAGAAATAACATTACAATATGTATTAAGCCTATTAATTTATTTTTCTCCTAGTGATGAATAAATTATCCATATGTAGTTGCCTTTCTGGGAGGGGGAAAAAGCCCTCAATTTTTTATTGAAATTACAATTTCAGGGGAGGACTTATTTTAAATCTTGTCTATCTTTAAACTTTGGCAAATGGTTTTGTGCTTGCGATTAACTACAGCATTTCCAAAAACACCAGGAATACTAGGAAAACAGATCAACCTCTCATTTTATTTTTAATTTAGCTGTAAAGCCTATTAATGTTCCCAGGTTTTAAAAAAGTGATGAAAGGCACAGTTATTTTGTCTACACATGTCTGTGAGGACATGGAATGTTGGCTTATTAACTGATGTGAGGTATTAAAAACACAATTATAATTAGAAAAACCCATTTTCAAAAGGTGTCTTCTAATAGTAGTTAGGTATTTTTGCTTTTTTCACATATAGTTCAAACTTAATTTGTACTGGAATTAAATTTTTGTTTTCATTTTAAAAACAGACACTTTTCTGCCTTTCCTATCCAGAATATAGTTTAATATTTCAGCTAAGCCATATTCCAAATTCCCTTTTCTATTATTTTTCCAACCTTTTTCTTTAAAAAAAAAAAAGTTTTTCTCCTTTTACCATTCTTAATTTATTAAGAGCTGATTCCCTCTTGCTTTGGATTTTGTTCTGAAGAGGAGTTTGAACAGAAATAAGCATGTTTGGTTTCACTTCTCCAAACTAAGACTAAACTGTTTTAAAATAGTAACTTCTATTATAGAATTGATCTTTTCTTCTCTTCTACCCTAAATCAAATACCTTCTCAGTCAGACATTATAAGTAAGGCTGTGTAACATTCTTTGTATTCACATTACTCTTTTTTGCAAACAGCTCATTTCAGCCAAGCAAATAGATGGTTTAAATCTCCGAATTTCAATTGCCTAGTTAGACTGATCAATCTATCTCCTTAACCTTTCAGTCACTGTCGAATCCTTTTTATATAACATGTTTTTTTCTATAAAGGGAAATTGCACAAACAGCACATACTATTAAACATAGATAAATTGACCTTCATAACAAATAAAACTTTTGCTCATTGAAAGACATTATTAAAAAAATAAAAAGATAATTTATGTATACCTGACAAAGGACTTGTATCAAGAATATATATAAAGAGCTCTTAAATCTTAACAGTAAGACAATCAAATAAAAAATGGGCAACATTTTTGATCAGATACTTCCCCAAAAATATACAAATGGCATCACTAGTCATCAGGTTTATGCAAATTAAAATCACAACGAGATACGACTACATACAATGAAAATGACCAATAATACTAGGTGTTGGTGAGGAGGTGGCGCCCTGGAGCTCTCATACATTGCTGCTGGAAATACAAAATGGCATAGTCACTTTGGAAAACAGTGTGACAATTTCTGATAAAACTAAATAAAGCTGAGAAATTCTACTCCTCATTTACTCAAGAGAAAGAGAAACTAATTCAAATGTTCATAGCCACTTCATTCATAATATCAAAAAAGAAAACTCAAATGTCTCTTAGCCACTGAATAAATAAACAAATGGTGCTGTATTCATACAAGGGGATCCTACCCAGCAATAGGAAAGAAAGAGCTACTAATACTCACAATAACATGGATCCATCTTAAAAATATCGCCAGGTGAGACACTAGGCTGGAGAAGGTGGGAGGGGGGTGGGAGTGGGAAGGAGGGGGTCAATGGGGAAAAAGGGGGACATCTGTAATACTTTCAACAATAAAAAAATATATATCACCAAGTGAAAGAAGCCAGTCACAAAAAAACTTGATACTGTATGGTCTCACTTATATGCAATTTTTAGAAAGGACAAAACTATAGCATCAGAAAGCAGACCAAAGAGCAGATGGGATGGACAAGGGGATATATTTCAAAAGGGCATTAGGATACTTTTGGGGAGATGTTTTATATCTTGACTGTGGTGGTGGTTACACAGCTTTTTACATTTGGCAAACTTCACTGAACTGTACTCTTAAAATGAGTTCATTTTATCTATATAAATTATGCTTCAATAAAGCTGTTAAAAAATGAACACTTATCATAATTTAAAATAAAATATATTATTAATATTTTTAGTAAACTTTTACTTGAAAAATTAAAAAGTACAGAAAAGCAAAATCATAGTTGTACAACTCAACAAATTTTCACAAAGTGAATACTCCCATATAACTGACTGAGCTAATGAAACAAAGCATTATTTGGCTCTGCAGAAGCATGTCCTCTCTCCCTTCTAAGCAGTAAGCCCTCTATTCAGTGATACCAGAGATCAGTTTTGTCTGCTTTTGAAATATATGGAATTATTTACTTTATGTCAAATTCCTTTAGCTCAATAATACCTTTGCAAGATTCATCCATGTTGCAATTAGTTGTAGTTCATTCATTGTTATTGTTTTATAGTTTTCATTATATGAATATGCCAGAATTTATTTATCCATTCTATTGTGTATGATTATTGAGTTATTGCCAGCATTGGGTTATTAAGCATAGGATAAGAATATGAACATTCTTGTATATGTCTTTTGATGAACAGAACATATAACTGTTAGTTATATGGAATGGAATTTCTGGGCTTTAGAATACACACTGGGCAAATTTAATAGATTTCAAATAGTTTACCAATTATACCCTCACCAGTAGTATATGAACATTCCAGTTAATCCACATATTAATGTTTTGATGTATTTTTTACAGAATTATAGAGTAATATCATCAAGTTTATTTAAAACATTTTTATAACTTTTAATAAAATTGGTTTTAGCCCTGGACAATTTGGCTCAGCAGTTAGAGCTTCAGCCCGCGGACCGGAGAGTCCTGGGTTCGGTTCCCACTAAGGGCACGTACCTCGGTTGCAGTTAGTGATAATCAATCGATCTCAGGGGTTTTTTGTAATTGTGGAAGTAATAACCTAAGTACTGCTTTACATAGTATCTGGCATATAATAGATGTTCAACTAATTAGTTTCTCCCCCATTTCAGCACTGTATTTATTTTCCCTAATAGAGGAGAATAATTCAAATATAGTATGTAGATATTCTTTAATTTCTTTCATTAGAGCTTTATTGTTTTCTGCATATAGATCCTATACACATTTTTTTAGATTTATAATAAAGTATATAATTTTTTCCTACTGTACAACCCGCTTTAGTGCTTGCAGCCTGCAGACAGAGGCCAGGCAATGGTTCAAGGCTACAGTTTGCTCTGGCCTTGGACACTGTGCACTTTGAGAGACCCAGGGAGATGGGCTTGCCATAAATCCAAACCCATGCATAATAAAATGTATAATTTTGGGGGATGTTATTGTAAATATATTGTGTTTTTTAATTGTAATTTCAAATTCCAATTGTTCCTTGCCTGTATGTAGGAGAGCAATTGATTTTTGTATATTAACTTTGTATCCTGCATCCTTGCTATAATTACCACTTATTAGTTTCAGGATACTCTTCATTGTTGTTGACTCTTTGTCATTTTCTACATACATGATCATGTCATCTGTGAACAAAGAAAATTTTATTTCTTCCTTTCCATTCTTTACATCTTTTATTTCCTTTTCTTGTCTTATTGCACTAGCTGGGTCTTCAAATATGATGTTGATAGGAATGGTGGGAAGGGACATAGAATGTCTCTAAGACCCTTGGTCACCAAGAGGCAGTTCGTGTAGGAGAGGGAAAAACCGGGAAACTACTGAAACCAGGCAGTATAGTGTGAAGGAGTAGTTTCATTTTGTAGATTGTTATCATCAGCTCTCTGAAGACCTTTTAATAAAATGGATTGTAAGAGTAACTAATTTAGAGGCCTTGCCTTTGAGTTTGGATGTTGCCGGGTAGAAAAGCATGCTTGGGTAGGGACAGCTTACTATTGAACAATCACAGATGGCTACACGTAATCTGGACACACAGGAGGTTATTCCTGGGGGAACAGATAGCCTGGTGAATGGGATAAAAGGCATCTTAAAGTCTGTTTACACTGATAAAGGGACTGCCCAGTTCCTTCTATAAATGGCAAGTGGAATGTCTCAGATGAAGTGGCTGATGTGTTTCATATGCAAGCCACATAGGATTTGCTTCATGATAACTGGGATATTCACGCACTGAATATGCCCATTTTCTAGGTTATGGTTAATGCTGTGATTAAGGATGGCCCTTTTGCATGGGCACCTCATATATCTTTACTGCTGCAAAATCAAGCAGTAGTCCAGGAAACCTTATTGAATTTGCTATCTCAGCTTCTCCATATGCATCTTATAGGTAGTATAAAAACATTAGGTTAATTAATAAGATAATGCAGGGAGGTAGAGGGGAAAGTCAAGGAACTCCTAGAAAGGTGGAAATTTTTTAACCATTATTAAGAAAGGATAAATAAAAAAAATATCAATAGAGTGAAACAAAGAGGAAAAAAGGGGGAGAAAGTCATAGAACTCATTCCAGCAGGGTGGAAATCTTTAGATGCTTATTAGGAATGGGTTGGGTAAAATGGATATTGATGGTGCTAAAATATAAACTGAGGCATACAAAAATTTTTGAGTTTATATGAGCAAAAATCTATTTGAATTGGGCAGCACCAAACCAGAAATGGTTAGGAGCACTCTATCAACAGGTGCTAGAGGAAATAGTTTTATAGAGAAGATGCAGAAGTAAAGGAAATTATTTGATTGGCTATAGCGTAAGTTGTTGTCTTATTTGGGAAAGCCTTGTTGGTTGTATGTGATTGGTTGTCAAGTTTTGATTTCTAAACCTTGAGGTATTACAGGCTTAGGTTTTGGTTTACTTAGACTACTAAGGCAATGAAGCCACCTCAGCCTAATGGCCTCCTTGCTTAATTAATTTAAAAATGTAGTTAATGCCCAGCCAGTGTGGCTCAGTGGATTGAGCATCGTTCCATAGACTGAGGGGTCCAGGTTCGATTCCCAGTCAGGGCACTTGCCCGGGTTGCAGGCTTGATCCCTGGTAGGGGTCGTGCAGGAGGCAGCCAATCGATGTCTCTCACATCGATGTTTCTATCTCTCTCTAAAAAATCGATAAAAACATATTTTAAATAATATAGTTAAAATGAAGGTTTCCTTTACATGAATATTTTATGACAATGGTATTAAGTTTGGCTGGAGAACATCTCACCTACCTAGTATTGTAAAACCAGAATTTGTTGATGGAGTCCTAATAGTGGCTGCAGTTAAGAATGTAAGGATTGATGGAATCAAGATAAAAGTTTATAGAAGAATTGGTATGTTTGAACAGTCTTTATGTGAAGTGGTTGCATCTATTTTACCTGATTGTATTATGGAGACAGACATTGTTTCTGACTGAGGAATGTTTCCCCTGCTTAGCAATGTAAAACAGAAAGCATGTAAATCTGTCCTTCAAGCAATATCAGTTGGACATGCTAAATGGGAACCAGCAAGATTGCATGAGCCCACACAGCATAGAATAAAAGCTGGAGTGCTAATAGGGACAAATTCTCTGGGTGATAGCCCCATGCAGAGCATAGACAGGGGCTTATGGAAAAAGCCTGAGAGTACCTTCCCACAATAACTACGGGGAGTTTTGACTAGAGAATTTGCATTTAAGGAACAATTACTAGCTTGTTATTGGATATTAATTAAAACTGCCACTATGACTAAAGGACATAAAATGATCTCAGAAACTGAGATATTCATGGTGTCACAGGTGATGTCAGAAAATCACTCTAATGTGGATTGCAGCCCCAAGAAGATTTCCATAATAAAGTGGAAATAGTTTACACAAGATCATGCTACCCAAGGAGAATGCAGTGAGCCTCTTTTCCCCTAGGACTGACTCTGTGAAGAGCTGTTTGATTCTACTGTCTCTCAGTGTCTTATAAACAGCTCTTGACTGTCCAAGAAAGAGTTGGTTGGTGTGTGGATGGCAGTTCCAAGGTGAACAGGAAATATCCTGCCTCGAAGGCTGCCACTTTGATCAAAGAAGGTTAAAACAGATCAGCTTGGTGGGCTGAATTGCATACTGTTTTTCTAGCAGTGATGGAAGGATTGAGTAGTGGTAAAAGTCCCTATGTTTGGGTTTTTACTGACTCACAGGCAGTGGCCAATGGACTGGCCATGGGGCCAGAAAGGAGGGCAGTGGAAACCTGGCCTATTAAAGGGATGCCCATATGGATGACATCCCTGTGGATATCACTATTAGAATTTGAGGAGTGCACTGAAGTAGGACATGTTGATGCCCATCAGAACTCCCTTCCAGTTTCAGAAGGTGATGAAAATCAACATGCAGACATTCCCATGCATTTGCTTAAGGTAGCTACCTAGGTCCATAAAATGAGTGGCTATGGGGGTACTGCAACAATGTAGAGATGGGTTGCATTTCGACACATTACCCTTGCACTCTCTGAGGCACAAAATGCCAATAAAAACTGTTCTGTCTGCCAGCAGAAGAGACAGAGACTCCAGATGGCTATGTGGAAATGGAAAATTCTCTGGGGAGGGGTAGGGGGAAGGCCATGAACATAGCTGGTAATTCAGACTGATACAGGTAGTCCCAGGGGGCTACAAATGGGTTTTGACGGGAATAGACACTGACTCTGGATTGATTAGCAGGTGGTAGATGCAAATGCTCAGAATGCTATAAAAGAGTTGGAAGATATTGCACCAATTTGGACCTCTGAGTCATATTTCTTCAGGCCAAGGAACATAATTTTCAGCTCAAAATGTCTAACAATGGCTGAGAAATATCCTCCCCAGAGTTTGACAGAAAATGGGAACGGGCAATGAAAACATTGGTTGTCTAAAAGGGGGGTGGGGTGGGTATAGGCATGAAGTGCTGGCTTACACACCTTCAAGAGGACTGGGGCTCAGGAATTGTCCCCACTAGACAGATTCCTATTTTTCTGCTGAATCTGGGAAAGAGTGAGTGGAGGAGGATACTTGTATGACTATGCAATTCTTGTTGAGCAGGGAGTACACTGGTATAACAACTATATTTTTTTCCCCACATCATCTCAATTTTGTTTTTTTCCCTACTCAATGTAGTGGTTATAGGACCAGGGCTGCAATTAAAAATGCTGGAAGCAGAGATAATTCCTAAGCAAAAACTGCAACTATATATTTCAACCTTTATGTCAGAATTCTTAAGGGGTGGGTTGTACCTTCACACTATCTGGCAGAATTAGTGTTAACAGTGAATGTAGCTATGTTGTCTGGGGGTAAAAATAGCCCTCTAGTGGTTCACCTACGTAACCTTACCTGTATGATGGGAGGAGACTGAGGGGGAGGAACTTGCTAGACTAGTATTGCTGCCTGCAAACAAACCAGCTCAGTGGCCAAACCTAATGTTCCTCCTAAAGGTAAAGGTAGAAAAGTTTGAGTATAAATGAAGAGAACGAGGGTAAAAAAAGTGAATAAATGGGTTATTTAAGTAGGCAAATCCAATATTACATTAACAATGTAAAAGATGTCCAGAGAAAGAGATAATTGTCTTTTAGCTCAATTATACCAGATGTCTGAAAGGGTGAAGTCATATATTGCTGAGATTGCTCCTGCTTTTGGAACCTGAGGAGATTGTATAGAAGTTTGAAAACACAAGTGGCCTTGACCTGGGAGACATTTTTATATAATATGATGATTTACTGGACTAATTATCAATGACTGAGTGGAATTCTAGTAATGTATCATTATCTTTGGACTTTTATGATCCTTTTGCCATAAGAGGTCAATGCCCAGAGACCAGGGGGTGGACTATGATGTAATAAAAAGTCTATATTTGGCCCTGGCCGGTTTGGCTCAGTGGTTAGAGTGTCGGCCCGCGGACCAGAGAGTCCCGGGTTCGGTTCCCGCTAAGGGCATGTACCTCTGTTGCGGTTTGTCCCCGGCCCTGGTTGGGGTCGTGTGGGTGGCAACCACTCGATGTGTCTCTCTCACATCGATGTTTCTCTCTCTCTCTTCCTCCCTCTCTCCCTCCCGCTCTATCTGAAGATAAATGCAAAAATGTCCTCAGGTGAGGATTAAAAAAAAAAAGTCTATATTTGGTCTCTGCCCCTGTTTTTGACACAGAGCTTCTAAGACCCTTGGGATCTCTAGCATGATAAGAGTGTCTTTTTGTATACGAATAAGATAACTGGTATCTATCGGCCCCTTGTCAGCCTCAGGAAGAGGGTTGGTTGCAGGAAAGACCAAGATATGATTAGAAAGTTGGAATTTCAGCCCCACCTCCATCCTTCAGTGAGGGAGGAGGGGCTGGAGATTGAGTTAATAACCAAGCATGTCTACGTGATGAAGCCTCCATAAAAAACTCTAACTGAAGGGTTCAGAGAGCTCCCAGGTTGGTGAATACACCATATTCTGGGAGCATGGAGCATTTCAACTCAGTGGGGACAGAAGCTCCTGCATTCTGGACTGTTTCAGACCTCACCCTATATGCCTCTTAATCTGGCTGTTTGTATCCTTCATCAATCCTTTATTATATAATAAACTGGTAAGTGTAGGTAAGTGTTTTCCTGGGTTCTGTGAGCCATTCTGGCAAATTATTCAACCTGAAGAGGGGGTCATAGGAACTCTCAATTTATAAGCCAGTTAGTCAGAACTATGGGAGGCCCAGACTTGTGATTGACATCTAAAGTGGGGGCAGTCTTGTAGAACTGAGCTCTGAAGAGATCTGATGCTACCTCCTGGTACATAGTGTCCGAATTCAATTGAATTATAGGATATCCAAGTGGTGTTGGAGAATTGGTTGGTGTGGGAAAAAACCCACACAGCTGTGATTCCTTTTACTCTACTGTCTCTCCAGATTTTACAGTGTGGTTTGCCCTGAGACATCAATTCTATGAAAAGAAAATCCAAGAAAAGTTGTTGATTTTTAATTTGTTCAGCGTTTTTCTTGTAAGGATGGGAGTGACTTTCAAGCTCTTTACGTGTCAGAGCTGATACTGAAGTCCACAGACAGTAATTACATCTATTGTTTCTTCTAAATTTTGTACTATAGCTTTTTTATGTAGACTGTAACATGGATGACCACAGATTTGCCTGGAATCCTGGTTATATTAGTTGTAAACAAGTTAAAGCTTGTAACTTATTTTAGCATCTCTTTTCAGTCTTAACTGTTTCTCAGTTTGGATGTAGATCATATAGTTACCCTTGCTGTAACACCCTTGGGAATAATTGAAAACTTCTCTGATGAAGGCTGTTGTATTTGGCTTTTGCACCCATACAGTTTGTTACTGGAAAACCATACACTACTTTTTCCTTTCTTTCTTTCCTTGGTGTCTCTCCTTTTTCAGCGTTTGTGTTTATTTTTGTTGTTTTCACAGAGAGTCCTCTTGAGGTAACTAGAATATGTTCTCTGTGACAATTAAGACCCTGTGTGGCCATAGAGCTTAAATATCAGGACCAAGATTTGATAATGTCCATCTTAACATGACTGTCTTAGTCCGTTCAGGTTGCTATAATAATACCATACACTGGGTGCTTTAGAAACAACAGAAATTTATTTCTCACACTTGTGGAGGCTGGAAAGGTCAAGATCAGGTGCCAGCAGATTCGGTGTCTGGTGTGGACCTGCTTCCTGGTTCATAGATGACTGTCTTCGCAATGTGTCTTCTCATGGTAGAAAGGTCAAGGGCGTTCACTGGAATCTCTTTGATAAGGGCACTGATCCCATTCATGAAAGCTCTGCTCTCATGACCTAATCACCTCCAAAGGCCTCTCCTCCAAATACCATCACAGTAGGGATTAAGTTTCAACATATGAATTTTGGGGGACTACAAACATTTAATTTATAGCATTCTGCCCCTGCCCCCCAAATCTATGCCCTTCTCACATGAAAATACATTTATCATATCCTCACAGCCGCCAAAGTCTTAACTCATTCCAGCACAACTTTAATATCTAAAATCCAAAGTCTCTTCTAAATATCATCGAAGTCAGATATGGATAGTATGATTCATCTTGAGGGAAATTCCTGTGTAACTCTGAACCTGTGAAATCAAACAAGTGATGTGTCTAAAATACAATGGTGGGACAAGCATAGGATAGACTTTCCACTCAAAAAGAGAAAAATATAAAAAAAGAAAGGAGTAACAGGTCCCACGTGGTCCAAACTATAAGGAACTCCACAAGATCCTAGGAGTCAAGAATCATCCTTTTTGGTTTACTGCTCTGCATCTCCAGGGAATTTGTTTGGTCTACAAGTTACTCTGATGGTCTTAGACTCCTTGTAGTCTTAGAATTTCTGAGGCAAGTACATTGGTTAGATGGCACTGTAATCCTTAAAACACTGGATTCTCCAAAAGAATTAAACCAGATAGAAAAGACAGGCAAATTTTTTCTTTGGGTTTCATGGTTTGTTTCTATATGGCCAGATCCTTATTCCACCAATTCTCATAATAACAAACCATAAATTCTGACACATTTGTAGGACTTAAGAATATTCTTATCTCAGCTCTACAAGTAGGGAACATGAGGCTGAGGCTTGTTGACTTGCTCAAGGTCACTATGTGAACCAAGAGCCTGGCTGAGACCCAGCCCAAGTCTCTTGCCTCTCAGGCCATGCTCTGTGCACCAGGTGTGCTCTGCCGTCATTCTGCCATCAGTCTGCTCTGCCATCAATAAGCTACTGACCTTGTAGCCTTCTTCATTGGCAGAAGTCTACCATATGTGCTAATATTATTTCTGTAGTTTATACCTGAATTACTTTTCTGCTTGGCTAACTTTGCAGTGTTTCAGCATTTTCTGAGTATGGCAAACATACTGTAAAATAATATAAGAAATTACATTAGATATAGAAGTTGGAGAATACATAAAATATACTGAGTCTTACAATATATAGCTTCATACTAATAGAAAAAACTCAAATAGGTTTCAAAATCGAGCTTTGCTTGTAGGTAAGATCTATGTAGCCAACCACATAATGTATCCTTCAAAAGGAAAATGGGTAAAGTAATGTTGCTTTGTAGCACCTAGGATAGCTAACAAATCATAAGTTGTACTGTAAATACAGCGCCCCTTATGAAAACTCCCTTGATTTAGGCAGGACATCCTTGAATTACAACCTTCTATCCATCTCCATCTTCACAACGTGTCTCCCAAAATGTCATAAATTGGAATGGTTTGTCTTTCAATAAATTCCATTTTCTTTGTTTTATATCTCCTTTCTTCATTCATTAGAATCGTATTTACTATAAAGCTGCCTCCTTGATTTGTTTCCTTGGAGGCCAAGCCTCATCAAACAGACTGTTATATTAAGGTCTACTGAGGGCTTGATCATTCCCACTCACCTCAGAAGGCATGAAGAGGTAATAAATCTCATTTTAAAGAAGTTTCTGAAGCTTTGAGAAGGATGACTGGAAAGATCTTTCAGGGAGCAAGAAGTGAGTTTACTCATCTAAAATGAGGAGCTCCTAAGAATCCCGAGTAACTCCTCACAGCTAAAATAAGCCCCTGGTGGCCTCTTTACCCAGAACTTAATTGGGACAGGATCATATCGTTTGTTGCAGAATTCCTGGAATCTCAAAAGCTTGACCTCTACTATTTTAAAGGGGAAGGCCAATTCTTTCTCAGCCTCTTTGTTCAGCATTGCTTGAAAAACTTCTGTTTTGAAAAATTGCTACTGTTTATTTTGAGAAGATAAAATTCTTGGACTGTATGTATGTGAATCAGAGAGAATCTCTGGATGAAAGGATTTGGATGGTGGCTGTAGGAACAGGGGATGGAAAAGAATTGGTCTTGAAAATAAATCCACAGGGAAGATAGCAACATTAGGCACCAAGTAAGAAAAAGGAAAGAAAGTGTCTATGTTGATCCAGGCACCTAGCGCCTTGTAGGGACGTAAAGATAATAAACAGTTCCTGCATGGATCTAGCTCAATGGGGAATATGTTTATATAAACAGGCCACCATAAGAACAGCTAAGTGTAGAAAAAAGATTCAGCTCAGTTAAGGAAGACCTCCCAGATGATATAATGTCTGAGAATACATTTAAATAATGCACCTCTGGTATTTAAAATGTGTATTAGTTTGCTAGGGCTGCCATAACAAAATACTACAGACTGGGTGGCTTAAATCACAGACATTAATTTTTGCAGACTTCTGGAGCCTGGGCTCCAAGATCAAGATGTCTGAAAGGTTTGGTTTTCTTCAGAGGCCCCTTTCCTTGACTTGCAGATGGCTTCCCACTTGCTGTGACCTCACACAGTTTCTCCTAGTACAGTCCTATCCCTGGTGTCTCTGTGTGTCTAAATTTCCTCTTTTTATAAGGTCACCTATCAGATTGGGTTAGAGTCCACCCATATAACCTCATTTAATCTTAATTACTTCTTTCAAGGCCCTGTCTCCAAGTATGGTCACATTCTGAGGTACTGGGGGTTATGAACATATGAATTTTGGGGAACACAATTCAGTCCATAACAACATGTTACAGATCTCCAAAACATAGCATGGGCTTTCCCTTTCCATCCTCTTTTTGTTATTTTTAATTTTTTTTTATCCTTACCCGAGGACATTTTTCCATTTTTTGTTCAGATAGAGTGGGAGGGAGAAAGAGAGAGAGAAACATCAACGTGAAAGGGACACATCAAGTGGCTGCCTCCCGCATGACCCAACCAGGGCCGGGGACAAACTGCAACTGAGGTACGTGCCCTTAGCAGGAACCGAACCCGGGTCTCTCTGGACCGCAGGCTGACGCTCTAACCGCTGAGCCAAACCAGCCAGGGCCCCATCCTCTTTATTTTTATTGCCTCCTTGTTAATTGAGAAATAACATAGCACAACAACTAAGAGTGTGAGTTCTGGAGCCAGTCTACTGAATTCAGTCTTTGCTGTGCCATTTACCAGATGAGCAACCGAAGGCAAGTCGCTCGACTTCTCTGTACCTCAACTTCCTTGCCCGTGAAATGGAGATGTCAATAATTACCTACTGGGTTGCTGTGAAGTTTAAATGAATGGATACATATAACATAACTTAGTAGTGTCTGGCATATAATAAACACTGAATAAGTGTAATGTATAAAGAATAGTAATAATTTCTGGGCATATTGTACAATATGATACTTATACCTACTAGTTCTCATAAACAAAGATCTGTATTCTTTGGAGATATATCCCCTTTTCACCAAACGTCATCATCATCAGAAAGAAAGATGTCTACGTTTAAGGTGATTATCCCAACTACAGCTTGTGTCAGTTACTCTTCACGTATCCACACTCGTGTATTCACGGGGCATACATCTGTCTGTTCATCTGTGTTTCCAAAATGATTCCGGTGAGATTTCAGACACTAATATTGTTAATAATAAAAGCTCCATGCATCTTTTTCATTTATGTGGGTGATAATTCCGTACTTTGGTTCGCTGTGCTAAATTTGCCTTTAATCTGGTCTTTGGTAGATTTCTGTGCATGTGTTAGTTCTTTAATTTGCTCTATATAAAGACATTACCATTGTTCCTTCCTTGTGTTTACAAATTCTAAATAATAAGCAAGCAGGGGACATTTAAAAAAATAATAATTATTATGCATTGTGCTTTCGTAGGTAGCAGCTTTCACCAATAACAATGACCTTCTAACAGTCAAATCTAATGAAATGTTTTTAGGCATCAACCAACTTAATAAAAGGGATGTCTCTGCAGTACTTTGTTCTTTTTAATTAACATTTCTGTAGCATTTGCTGTCTGCCTGGCCCTGTTCTAAGCACTTTGCAATCATTTAGTTCTCAGAACAACTGTATAAAGTGGATGCTATTATCCCCGTTTTACAGATGAGGAAGCTGATGTCCAAAGAGCTTAAGTTGCTTGCCCTTCACACAGTAAGTAGTGGAGCTGTCAATCAGGCCTAGGTAGACATGGTTGGATTTTCATTCTGGGTACTTTTTCCTCTTTTGACTTAGAGCATTATTCTTATTTCCCATCTTTCTGGGCCACTCTTTGAAACATCTTTTATTAAGTGTTCCTTTTCAGTTGGGATAGATCCTGAATATTGGAGTTTCTCAGGGTTCTAGCCTTGGAATGCCTGTGTTCTCCCTTTAAATTCTCTCTCACTCATTTCTAGGGCTCATATGTAATCTAAATAGAAATGGATCTTACATCTGCATGTTCTGAGCGAGCCATCTTTTCTCCAAATTGAATATATATTAATATTTATAACCACCCACCAGGTACCTCCAACTTGGATGCTGAGCATATACAACATTGAGCTCTCCATTGCCTCACTATCCCTAAATTGCTCCGTCTCCTTCAGTTTCAAAGCCTAAACCTAGTAGTGGACTCCACAGTCTCCCTCATTGCAAGTGCACACTCTGGCACCAAGTTCCACTGATTCTAGCCCCACATGGTTCTCTTCTCTTGCTCCTAATGTTTAATCTTACTAACATTGTTTTAGTTTAGCATCTGCATGTAGGTGTTACTTTTCTATTGTCTTATCATCTGTTAATGCTTTTCATTTGTTAAAAGTTAGTTTGAACCGTGTATAGATAGCTTATACCAGCATTCTCTGCAGTTTGAGATGTTTCAATCATTTCATTAGTGTTATTTTCCCAGTATCCCTGGCCTGAGCCAGGATTTTCTTTCTTGAGCTAGCTTTTGGCTTCCTAGTTGCTAGGAATGTATCCAGTTGCTGTTTCATCTCAGTAACATTCTTTTGCAGGAACAAGATACTTTCAGGATCAAGCTTTTTTCAGAATTAAAAAAAAATAGATGAGTTTTTTGTTTCCTCCCTTAGCAGTTACCAATGCACACACAGAATGAAAAGAGACAAAGATTTTTTTTTTTTAAAATCTGGTATTTTTTTCTTTGGGTTAGTTCCCTGATCCACAAACTCTCTTTGGGAAGAATATTAATTACATTGTACATTATCTCTTACCTGGATTTTGTAACCCTCAAACTTGTCTCTCCATCTCTCTACTCTAATTTTTCCTCCATATAATCTTCCTATAAATGAAAACAAAACAAAAGATATATTGGCCATTGGATTAATTAAAAATTTTTTCAAAATGGCTTGCAAGGACTTTGAAAAGTTAGTTGAAACTGACCCCCATATCATTTCACTTATATGTGGAATCTAATGAACAAAAAATGAACTAATATGCAAAATGCAGACAGACTCATAGATAGAGAGCAAGCTGATAGCTGTTTGGAGGGAGGGTAAACTGGGTGGGAGGAGTGAAGGGATTGAGCAAGAAAGAAAAAAAAAAGAGAAAAAAATCATGGACACAGACAACAGAAAGAAGTTATGGTGATTGCTGGGGGCGGGGGGGGGGAATGAGTGGGTGGAAGTGGAGGAAGGTATAGGGGGGATGGATGGTGCTGGAAGGAGACTTGACTTGGGGTGGTGAACACACAATACAGTGGACAGACGATGGCTTGTAGAATTGTACACCTGAAACCTGTATAATTTTGTTAACCAGTATCACCCCAATAAATCCAATAAAAAGAAAAGAAAAGAAAATGACCTCCCCAACCTCATCTCCCTCTCCTCACTGTCCTCTAAATTCAAGTCACAGCATCTTCTGGCCTCCATGCCTTTGCACAGCTTTTTCTCTAATGCTATTTGCTCCTTATGTATCTAAAAACCATACATTCCATCAAGACCTGACCCTGGCATAACTTCGGACACTCTTGCCCAGTGTCTCTAACCACATTGATGCCAGGACAACCCTGCCCTGCCCACGATTAACATCCAGGACACTTATGCCTAATTTTCATCTGGCCCCTGACTGCTGACACTTCTTATAGTTATCTAACTCCTGAACTTTCATTTCTAAAACTGACTTAGCTTTTATGACTTGATTCTTAGCACTAATATTTAGATAGGGGTTTACTTCTGACTTTATTCCTCGGCATGTAAGGCAACCACCCCAGAGGATGAAGCCTTGACTCCAGACTCAGTCAGTTTTCAGGAAACTCCTGTAAATCTGATGGCCACTCAGATCATACAGTCTGTTAAAAAAATTGCCATTTTCTCAGACAGAATTGGTTGCTGCCCCTTTGGGGCTTTCACAGTCATCCTTTATACTTCTATTATAATATTTCTATACTGCAGTTATAGCTGCAATAATACTTCAGTCCACATTCTCAGCTGTGAAAAGTGTAACTTGGCATTTCTGTAATTCAACTTCTGTTGGCCCTTCTCCTGGACACTGTCGGTGTTACTCCCAGAGCCCCTCGTGTCCCTTTTACTATGTCTGTGTACTCCTCCCTGATGTTCACGTCCCTTCACTTCCCTCCGCCTGCCCGTGTCTTCAGAGGGCTGCTTTCGGACTCTGGGGCTGTTTGTCGTAGAAGCTGGAGGTGCCTGGGAATCACATCTCTCCAGGGTGGTTTAGCCAATGACGGAATGACGAGGGAGTCCCATCCAAGGGACAGGCGCACTCTCCACCCTGAGGCATAGGCTGAAGACATTTCTGTGGGACTTTGTCTGAATCCTTACTTAACTGCTTTCTCCTCCATGCTCTGCCTCCCCCTTTCCCTTACTTGTTTCTCTCAGGAATACTTCCCCAATAATTCACTCACAGAGGACTCCTTGCCTCAGGATCTCTTTCTGAAGATCTTGACCGAAAACACCATTTAACCTCCCTTTCAAGTCCACTTTGTTTGAATATAGAAACATTTATCTAAGTGAATTCTGAGTAAATGTAGTCACTTCAGATTTACTCTTAACCAATTCAGAATTTTTGCCATCAAATCTCCTCCCTCTTTCTTACGAGTTCTGGTTGAGTAGTCATGGTGGTGTTGATGAGGTGTCATGAGGCATTGTGTCCATCTGGTCCCAGTTGTCAGAATCTGTCAGAGTGACAGATTATCTTGCTACCCAATTATCTGTTTCCATGTTTGTTCTCACTACTGTGGTTAAATCAGTTAAAACAGTGCCTGGTTCCCTATCACTTTTTTATTCCTAGCACTTAGAGACACTAACTGCTGAGTGAAAAAAAATAACAA
Source organism: Tadarida brasiliensis (assembly GCA_030848825.1). Classification (NCBI taxonomy): domain Eukaryota; kingdom Metazoa; phylum Chordata; class Mammalia; order Chiroptera; family Molossidae; genus Tadarida; species Tadarida brasiliensis. The sequence goes on from CM061264.1 coordinate 54,162,260, forward strand.
ACAACACCTTTGTAAGCTTAGGCGTTATCATCTTAGCTTTATAGATGATGTAAATGCGGTTCATCTATATTAAATAGTTGAGACCAAAAAAAAAGGATAATTTATTATAGCAGAACTGGAATGTAGATGTTCTGACTCATAAGTTTTTCACACCACTCATTCTTGCCTTCCTCCTTACCATGCTAAAGATCTCATGGCTGTGTCAATATGCCTGGTACTCAAGGGAAGGCCCTACTTATGGCTATCTAAGTCACCAGAAAAACAAGTCACAAACATCTTCCTGTAGCCCTGTTAGATAAAAGAAGGGTCATTTTAATGCCATTGTCACTACTGAAAACAAAAACCAGAATGTTCCTCTCTGAATATGAATATTAACACTGTTTTGTCCTCATTATAAACACACCTGTAAGTAACAAGATAAAGCATAAGGTTTGGTATCATTTTTATCAGTTTGATAAGCTTTCTGTGGGGTGGGAGAGAGGTCCTGCCATGCTGGAGGGGAAGCAGTGGGTCTTTAGGAAAGGTATGTGTTTTGTATCTTGAATCAGAAAGAAGACCAAGTTATAATGGAAATATCCCACGATGGCAATGGAACAAATGTACTCTAAGAATGTTTGATGTAAGGACCATGGTCTTTTTTTAAAAATATGCTTTTATTGATTTTTTAGAAAGAGAGGAAGGAAGAGATAGATAGAAACGTCAATGTGAGAGAAACATCGATCGACTGTCTCCTGCACGCCCCAACTGGGGATTGAGCCTGCAACCTGGTCCTGTGCCCTGATCGGGAATGGAACCAGGACCTCTCAGTCCATGGGACGATGCTCAATCCACTGAGCCACATCAGTGGGGCAGGCCCATGGTCTTAAATGATTGATACTACACTGAGCAAGAAGCCTCAGCCCTGCATTCTTTTTTAACCCATCAATTCTCATGGCCTCTCAAGTTGAATCTAGGATTTTAAAGGCAACTCTGATATCTTCAGAGGAGCAGAGGTGGCATGACCTCTTGTTCCTGTGCATCTGTGCAGGCCTCTGGACCCTCCTGTTGTAGCATCATACCCGTGCTGAGCTGCGTGGAGCTATGCTGCTAACATATGCTGCCTAGTAGGAGAGAGGTACAGAGCAGTTTGAAAGATGTGATTTAGTTAATATGCTACACTCTGCCTCTCAGGCACTTTAGGGGAAAATCTTTTGTTATTCTGCTTATTTCTCCTGACAAGGGCATGATTTGGCAGTTTGTTAGGGAACAACATTACCATTTAGTGGAAGAGCACTTTTCGTTTTAAAACTTTTAACTTGAATTAATGTCATGTAGAGTATGTTTGTTTTACCCTATTGACTCTTAGCACTTAAACACCTTAGTCAAGATCCATCTATATGTACAGAACCTGATATCATTTGCAATTTGGGAATGTCTCATTGTAGCATTTTTGAATGCCATTATGAATTAAATAGAGTAGTATCATCTTATAGTCTATTTTAAGATTTTGAAGTTGACATTTACTATGTGCAAATAAATTCCAAGCAAAAATTGGCATGGTATTCTCTCCAGCTTGCACATTTATGGTATTTTAATCTTTTCATTTAAAACCCTGAATAGTAATTTGGAGACTATTTTTTATTCCTGGAAATATATTAGGAATAAAGAGATGCCTATATTAGGAGGTATATGAAAAAGTTAAATAATAATTGGCACATACAAGACTGTCTCCAAATAAAATATAAAGTTTAATGAAATTTAACCTCAGCTAAAGCTTCCTACTGTGTGTCCCTCCCCTCTGGTGTCCACTGTCCTCAGAATGGCCTTTTATCTCGCCTCTCTTGCATATGTCTTCTTCTGTGCCTCCAGAGTATCGGTCTCTTCTGCATCATCAGAAGCCATGACAACTCCTTCCTCTTAAAGTGTTGGAGGATTCCATCTTGATGGTGTCCAGTAGGGACTGACGGCAAGGATGTGCCTGGGCCCTCTAATTCTGGCTCAGGCTTCTCACTCACGAGAACTTCAGGCTAAGGGTGGGTCCTCCAAACACCACTGCTTTTACTTTGACACAATGTAGTTTAAACTCATATTGAAGGTAAAAGCATTGTCTTATTAGCATGTCTCTGACCTTATCTTTTTAGAAACAATGGCTATCCATAATTGGCCTGAAGATCAATAAGATATTTTTTTGTTTGATAACTTGATAGAGAACGCCACTTTTGTTTTAATGGGCTATTTTCTTTGTTGTTTGGGAAATGACTTTGGGAACCAGATTTGGCCTCCTAGATTCAGAGACCAATTTTGATTCATTCATTTAGTACATTTAACTGAATGCCGACTATATGACAGGAATTGTTGAGAGGCACTCAGCAACTGGGAAGAAAATGATGAACAAGGCAGACAAAATCCAAATTCTCATGAAGCATCTGTTCTGATGGGGGTGAAGAGAAAAACAAAAAACATTATAAGTAAAGAAGAAATATATCAGGGTAGATGTTGTGCACAGTGTTAAAGTGGGGTGGCGTGATAGAGAGTGATGGGGGCTCCTTTAGATTATCAGGGAGGCTTCTTTGAGGAGATAATTTTAGGTGCTAGCTGAATAACAAACAGCAGTGAGCAATCTATGATTAAGGGGGACAAGATTCCTGGCAAAGGCCCTAAGGCTAGAATGAGTATGTGTTGTTAGATTAACAGTGATTTTCAACCTTTTTCATCTCATGGCACACATATATTAATTATTAACATTCTGCAGTGCATCAGAAATATATATTTTTTGTCAATCAGACAAAAAAATAGCTATAATTTTGATTGATGAACAAAAATAATAATAATAGTAATTACCCTTTTTGCTCCGAAGTGACTTTTAAAAAAATCAGGTGCCTATACTTGTATATAAGGATTCCTGGTACCAAGAATTAACCAGACACAACCTTGTTATATGATGTGACCAATAAGGTGTAACTCTACTGTATGATCTATACATTTATGGTTCAAGACAGGGCATTCACACTGGACGGCTATTGTTGTGTTGGCTGTTGTCATTTTTTTTTATTTGACAATCTAAGAGAGAAGAGGTCAGTGCCCCTGTCTAAATAGTCAAATATTGCATGTTTTAAAAATTCTTGTGGCACATAGGTTGAAAATCGCTGGATTAGAGGACTTAAGATAGCTAGGATAGCTGAAGAGTTCCAGGCAAGAGGAAGAATGGTAGGAGATGATATGAGAGAAGTAGGCAGAGGTCACATCACCTAGGGCATATTAAACGAGTTTGGATTTTATTGTAAATCTATGGTAAGTCACTGGAGCTTTTATGCAGGGTAGTGCTATTTTATACTTCTAATTTTTTTTTCTTTATTGATTTTTAGAGAGAGAGGAAGTGAGAGGGAGAGAGAGCTAGAAACATCGATGAGAGAGAGAGAACACTGATTGGCTGCCTCCTGCATGCCCCACACTGGGGATTGGGCCCACAACTTGGGCATGTGCCCTGACCAGGAATTGAACTGGTGACCTCTTGGTGCATGGGTCAATACTCAACCACTGAGCCACACCGGCTGGGCAGGGTAGTGCCATTTTAAAATGATCACACTGATTGCTTGTGGCAATCACAAAAGATGCTAGAAACTCACTAGAAGATGACAGAAGGACGGAACTGGTTAATAAGCAGATTCTTTCCCTTGGTGAGCTCCTTTTTTTCCTTCTTCTTGAAAGTTCTTAGGATATTTTGACTTTTGATACCCTTTTATGATTGTTGAAGCTCTACTTGAAATCTTGTCTCAAAGATATTGCTTGGTTCCCAGCATTAATACATTCAACAAATACCAAGATTTCATATCCTTTATATCAACCAAGGGAACCATGAAAAAAACACATTTTAAGATAGAGGGACTACTGGGCATGGTTAAGTGACTACATTTAATACACATAAAAAAATGATGATAGAGCCCTGGCCGGTTTGGCTCAGCAGTTAGAGCATCGGCCTGCGGTTCAGAGAGACCCGGGTTCGGTTCCTGCTAGGGCCATGTACCTCGGTTGCAGTTTGTCCCCGGCCCTGGTTGTGTGGGTGGCAGCCACTCGATGTGTCCCTTTCACGTCGATGTTTCTCTCTCTCTCTCTCTCTCTCTCTCTTCCTCTCTCTCCCTCCCACTCTATCTGAAAAATGAAAAAATGTCCTCGGGTGAGGATAAAAAAAAAATGATGATAGAGAGTTGTGACATTGGTTAGTCTTAGAAGAAAATGGGTAATCAGAAGTTTAGCTGGAGTGACTCGATGTCAACGCCCTTTCTTATTAAGAAGTTCTAAACACCACCCCTCCATTGACCATTTCTGATTAAAGTTTCCCATAAAGCTGCCGATGAGGATCATTAAAGTCTTGTTTGTGATGCTTCCATTTCACATTTCAATGTGAATTTCTCTCTCCCCCACCCTCCCTTCCTTTTTTTCCTTCTTTTTTTGTTTTTACTGTGTGTCAGTTACTATGCTAGATGGTAATATTGCTGAGAACAAGGTCCCAGGGTCCCAAGCCTCACGGAACTTGGAGTCTGGAAGGAAAGAGAGCAATTAAGCCCTTCATTGACTGTGAATGTGATACGTCCTGATCACGCCCGACATGGGTTGTTCCCACATGTTTCTCTACATTTGAAAAATTACTGATGCCTGGGCCCTGAAGCCAACTAGAACCTCTGAGTAAGGCCACAGGCATGGTCTTTCTGAAAACTCCCCAGATGATTCCATTGTGCATGCAAGACTGATAATCATTGTCCTATATCAGGGTTTCTCAGCCTCAGTACTGTTGACATTTTAAGTGGGGTAATTTAATATAGGGGGGACTGTCCTGTGCATTGTTGGATATTTAGCAGCATTCTGGGGTCTCTACCCACTAGATGCCAATAGCACTCCCTGCAAGTTTTAACAACCCAAAACGTCTCCACACACTGTCCATTGTCCTGTGGGTGAGGGTGGGGCCAAGCCCTTCCTCCTTGTTTAGAACAGCTGCTCATAGGAAGTAGTTCCCTGAGTATCCCTTTGGGCACTCTCTCCCTTGTTGATTCTGCTTCAGCAATGACAGCTCCTGAATGTTCCTCAAACCCCAAGCTCCCGCTTCAGGCTTTCGATGACCTCTGGCAAGGTTAGAATCTGGCTAACCTGTGAATTAATCATTTATTCTTGCCGTTGTCATGAATAGAGAGTTTCCAAGGGAATCATATACAGCACATTCCTTTGGAAGGGAGAGTATGCAGTCAGAAATGTGAGCATGGACTTACCTGGAGCCGAGATACCACATCGGTGGGTAAAAGGCAGTCAGGAACAGTCTGTGCTTGGATCTGGGGGACAGAGTGTAAAGCAGGAGGGAAGTTAACTAATGTGTACTTTTGCTTCTCATTTGTCAAGGACTTTACATGCATTACCCTTTTTAATCTTCACAGTGACCCTACTAGGCAGATGTTATTAACTTTATTTTAAAGAAAGGAAAATAAAAATTCAGAGAGATGTAATAACTTGCTAATGTTTCACAGTTAATTAATCATAAAGGCAGGATTTGAACTGTGTTCTAAAAGACTCAAAAATCTATGTTTTTGCTGCTATGTCACATTGCCAAGAAGGAAAAAGAGGTGGTATAAACTTTGACACCATCACAATTGTGTGTCCTTAATACTAGCCCAACACTACACTCTTTAACTATGCTAAGTGTAAGGAGTAATAGTGGAACATAATGTGAAATAGGGTATATTTTGGATTTGACAAGCAAAGCTCCACTATCAGAACTCTGGAAGTCACTGGAGTAGGGGTGTGCAAATTTGCATAAGAGCCTCAAGTGCTTTTTGGGAGAGAAAACATTACAAATCCCCAAAGTAGCTCTCAGCACCAGACTCAAAATAGATGCATAAGTGTATTTATTACACTGGTAGAATAAGAGGAACCAAACCTGAAATACAACCCCTAGACAAGTGACCCAGGAAGAGTTTTAGGACATCCTTGTCCTGGGGAGTTGGAAGTTCAGAGTTATATACACCTGAATATCAAAAGAAACGTGACCTAAAATGTACTCACAAGGTGGTAAGTGGGACACAGTTACAAATATGTCATCACCCGGAATGGCCTGCAGATTTCCCTTTTCCCTCTAACATGTTAGTTTCCCTAGAAAATATCGTTTCCTCTCTATTCTACTTTCCTGGGCATTTCAAAGCCCTTTACTCTTAAATTTAATATGTTGTAGCTAGTGCAACCCAAATTCCTCAGGGATACCCTCACACTTTGGGGTGCTTCCCTTGAAACTTTTAATTCTCTCTCCTGTTTGAGACTGGCGAGGTCTAGCAGTGCCATCAGGGAGGAGTACCCCAAGACTGAATCAGTGCCGCATCCGACCTGGTCCCATTTCATCCTCTTTGCGGCGCTTTCATACCTTCTTCTCTGACCCCCTCATTTGGTCAACCCGATGCCTTGAGGAGCTCTGGGACTTATACCGATGAGATCATCCCAGGATTCTGGACTGGGATTCAGAGCCAGGAGAGTGGCATGGTGAGAGGATTGTTCCTGCTGGCTAGCATGGTATTTCTTTCACAGGATCACATGAGCTCTTGGATGATTCTCACTCACGTAGAATGCAGGGTGAGTTTAGAATTCTGGTTATGGACAGTCCAGCTCCAGCCCTGGGCCTTGTGTTGCACATGTAGGCCCATGCATCAGCTCTCGTCCAACTGTGTTCTAGTTGTAGTGCCGCCTCTGGTCCACAGCACTGAAGGGCTGTGGCGATGGCAGCAGGTATTTATAATTCTGTACATACCTCACCACTGACAACAGGGCACCGTCTCAATCCCTCTGCAGGCCCCATACCAGGTAGCAGGCAGTCTTTCTGCAGTGACCACACCTATCTCCTCTGAGGGCTTTTGAGACCCTTGTTCTACAATAATAATGAGCCCTTCTGATCAATGTCTCTCCTGCTTCGAATGGCTATGATAATGCTAAGCTATCCCTGGATAATCTTAAATTGTGCCTGTCAAAGGATGGCAATTTCTTCAATTAATGGAGCCAGCCTGCTCACCAGGCCCAGTGGCCCTTCTCGCATTCTCCTAGCTGGTGGTAATGTGGAGGTCAGCATCAAAGGAGATCACATTTTAGGAATGCATTTAAAATTGCTTAAAGAGCTTGCTATAGACTGAATATGTCCCCCTAAAATTTATATGTTGAAACTGAATCCCCAGTCTGATGGTATTTGAAAGTGGGCCTTTGGGAAGTAATTAGGGTGGATCCCTCATGAATGAAATTATTTCCCTTATTAAAGAGATCACAGAGAGTTCCCTTAACCTCTTCACCAAGTGAGGACAGAGTGAGAAGAAGACCATCTATGAATCAGGAGGTTGTCCCTCACCAGATACCACCTCTGCTAGCACTCCATCTTGGACTTTCCAGCCTCCAGAAATGTGAGAAATAAACTTTTGTTGTTTATAAACCATCAGGTCTGTGTATTCTGTTGTAGCAGCCCATATGTACTAAGAGTTCAGGAGAAGATATGATTGGAAGAAGTAATTTCCTATGTTTATGTTATAAAATTCTAAGTGGCAAAGTTAACAACTGGAAAATTAACTATCATTCACAGTTTTCTCAATACTCGGGGTAAGACCTGCATTTAGGATCATCATCAATGAAACACAGCAACAACCTTTGAAACTGTCATCGGAAACCAATATTCATGGGTGACACAATGAATGATTACATTATTATATAAATAATGATGTAACCAGCATTAAATAAATGGTATTAGTGACCTAGAGAAGCAAGAAGATCTATTGTTTTTTAATACAAAAGATTTCAAAGAGCCATGACATTGTGAGTATAACAGCACTGCTATATTGGCCTCTTAACAAGATATATGAAATTAGCCAGGAACAGAGCATTTGGCAATAAAGAACACAAAGAGATAGTCACTGTACCTGAACAGAAAAAGATGGTAGCTAGATACTATAGAAAATCTTCACTTGCACTGATTGGACAATAAAATATCTAAGTATTTCTTCTCTACCCACTATTCTAAATCTTTATTCAGACAACTCACTACACCTAACATAGGCTTGTAAATTTTTAAATACACTTTAAGCTCAAATTGTTTATAGTGTATATAAAAAATATTTTCCCAGAGTCCTGCATAACCCAGGATTCCGTGGTGTTAACAGAGGAAACTAAAGGCATCACAGGATGTCTCCATTGCAAAGAACCTGAATGTTTCCATCAAACTATGAAGCAAATCCTTTCAGAAATAATCAATATGTGTATCTCAATGACAGGTGGAGGAAACAGTCTTGAAAAGGGGAAATTCCTCAAAACATTAATCAGGGGAAAACGAATAGACTACTTTTTGTGCCAATAAGAAAAGTGTAGCAACAACATGAGCATTACATCGCTCCAAGTGCTGAGCTTTAATAACAGGGAGGGACACAGTGTAATAATAGGCCCAGTTCTCGATAATTTTCCTAATGAGAGAGAAGCACAGCATAGGAAAGTGACAACTTGAGATAATTCAAAATGTCACATTAGCTTTGAGTATCAATCTCGTCTATAACCAGTCTTCATAAAAACTGCTAATGAGTAGTAAATTGGACTGATTTGAGTTTTACTTCAATTTGCTTCTTGTGCTAATCTTCAGAGAAAGGATGTAAGGCAGTGGGGTGTTATGGATAACACATCAGAGCAGAAGTCAAGCGACCTGGGTTAGAGTCTGAGTTCTACAATTAACCATCTGTATGGCCCTGGGCAAGGAAGTGGGAGGAATGAGCTGTTCAACAACATCTGTCAGGTGCCATGTGCTGTGCTAGGTACCGAGGAGACACATGAATAAGGCTGAGGCCTTGTCCTGGAGCCTCTCAATCTACTGGTGGCTCTTATTACTCTAGTGGAGTATCTTATTACAAGTCTCTTACAGAGTTATGAGCAATGGACTGTGGAAGCCCAGAATATAGTGTGATTAACAAACAATGGGAATAGGAATATATGCTAGTCAGTGCTTCCCAATAGCAAATAATGTAAGTAATAATTAAAATATGTGATTTTATTATTCCTAGGAAGTACATCGAAAAGAGTAGAAACAGGTGAAATTAGTAATATGGTTTAGTTAATCCAAATATCCAAAATAGTATTTCAACATATAATAGATATAACATTATTAATGGGATAGCTTACATTCTGGTTTTAACTAAGTCTTTAAAATTCTGTGTTGCCCCCAAGTGATGGACATGTTCTGACCAGGAGAATGAAGTGCAAATGAGAAAAGGCCGGCAGTCATGAATGGGGCCTTCCTTCCTCCTTTAGCTCATCCACTCAGAGGTTTTCACAGGAATAAAAGCTCCTGCCTTCTCTACCCAGTGTCATTCACTTGTATCCCCTTCACTTGCAGATCAGCCCCACTGAACTTCCAATCCCATTCTGCCCGGAAAGTAAAATATTAACATCCGTATTCTTACGGAGAGGTAGGAACTAGAATTAATCACAGTCTTGGTCCATTTGAGTAGGTACAGGCGATTGAACTTGAGTCTCTAACAACTTCAAATCAGAGTATCGGGAATGGTAAGTCTGAATATGGGTGTGGTCAATTTAAGCTCTTGACAAAGAAGGAATCTTATTAAAAGATCTCTTTCCTAAAGAATTATTAGATTCACTCCTTAGCCCTTTCTGAATAGGAATTCAAGCTGGGTGGGGCTTGCAAAGAATTAAGTCTTAATTCTATCTCCTGTTTCAATGACACCATTCTTTCCAGGACTACATAGACAAAAGTTTCATTTAATGACTAAAATTAAAACCATCTCAATCTTTTGGGAGAGAAAAGGTTTTTCCTCAGTAATGGGCATATCCTTTGAAAATGCTTCGCTACATGTTCTTTGTCCTTGCTACAATGGCTTCTTTGACTACAAACTTTCAGTTTTAAGTCCCTTTGGGAAGGGAATAGAAAGGGACACTATGATGTAGGGGAAGTCTCTGCCTCACGGGAATGGGAAGAAAAATAAAGGCCTTTCAGTTGTCAGAGGAAGAGAGGGATAGATGGCAGATGAGAGGGAAAAGATCATATGTTAATCATTTTTATCCATGTTTGCCACCTGTCCCACCCAAGTCAGCCTTGAAAGGTGGAAACAGAGTGTATGAACATAAAATGCAGAATGTGTGGAGGAGTTAAAATAAGAAGAGCTTGTGTTCCACTTGTCTGGATTTCTGGGAGGATACTGCCTAACTGAATCACCCATATTAGCATTGTATGGGTGCTGCAGGATAATGATGTGATATGTTTAAGCAGAGAGAAGTGTGGATACCACTCATGTCCCTTGGCTCCCATGTGGTATAGAAAGGATAGAGAAAGTCTTTGTGTAATCAGAAGAGATGACAGCTAAGAGCAGAGAGCCAGAAGGCCTGCTTTGGGCAGGGGCCATATGGAGCACGTAGCTGACATTTTAGATAATCTGTAATATGAGTGGAAGCCAGGAGGGGCCAAGTCTTCAGAGTGGGCATGGAGATTACCAATCATGTTAAGAAAATATCCAAGTTTCATCAGCATGAATTTCAGTGGTATATACCAGAGGGATATAAAGAATCATAAGGTTCAAGCAACATTTTTAAGGAGGCCAACGAGGTTCTAGAGGAAAGAACAAGGAATAGTGCTCTGATTTAGGGATTCTTCTTCCCTCTACACAGAGAAATTAGGATATTATTGATATCCAGAGTCTATGTTGGCTTGGAGAAGGGGAGATGACAATGACTTTGAAAAAGTATAAATACAGCAAGAGATTATGTTGATCTGATCATTTAAAGTAAACATGATTGAGTTACTTGACTTGGTCAGCTTAAATTTTCTCATTGCCCAGTAAAATGGGGGACTTGAAAGCAACATCAGTCATAGAAAATAAAGAACCCATATTTTTCATGCAACTGAACTTGTAATACGTTAAATTATTAGCCCCTACAATACAAATAAACAGAAAGCAATTAGTACACACATGTTACAGGGTGTCTCTCCTTGAAGATCCTTCCTCCATTGAATTCCACACAGCATCTCTGGGTCATGATAGGTGTACTTTGAATATCTGATCTGGGAAAATAGCCCTAAATCTGTGGTTCCCAGTTTTATTTGTAAGGTTCAGTTTTACAATAAAATTATACATTTTATTGGCCGGAATATTTATCAGGGCTCAAATGGGAGGCAGTCATAGAATTGTAAATGTGCTTCGTGAACTAGGGGACAATGTTGTATCTGGGTCAGCTTCTCTGTTCCAGAATAGTAGAATCTTCTTTCCCTGCACCAGCCCTCCTGCCATGACATTGGCTAGGCTAATGACACATCAGAATACCATGAGTTCAAGCCCTCGTGTGGTATGATAAAGACAGTGTGTTATTATGGTATTAACTCTGAAAATTGACAGTAGTAAGCTGGTGGTCCTCTTTCTCCATTTATTACTGTTCCTTGCTTGGGATCTTTTTAACCAAGAGTATAGCCCTATGTTTCAGCACTATGCAATCTCTAGAATGTAAGGCGACTCCTGATACCACCCATTTTAGAAAGAGAGCTCAGATTAGCAAACACTTATTGAACACTTACTTGTGTCTGGTACTATATAAAGTGCATGCGATACAAACATAAGTAAGCCATGACCCTTGCCTTTGACAACCTCACATACAGTAGAATTTGAACTTGAGGTATTCTATATACTTAGCTGAAATTAGTGATGATGGTGGTGATGATAGTAATAACCACTATTTTGTTAGCACCTACTTTTTAGACAATGCTGTGTGTTTTATATATATTGCTATAAATTCTTTTGATAATAGTGCAATAAAATGCAAGTTATTTGCATTTTAATTAAATAACTTTCCTACTTCACTAGGATACGTATATAAAAGGCTGAGCTAGAAAATGAACCCAAGGCTGTCTGACTTTCTTGTAACAACTTATCTAGTAATTAAATATACTTTGGCAAAAGCAAGATATAATTCATAATAGGCTTACAGAAGCCAAGGAAAAATCTGCCAAAGAAACCATGTTGGTGTGGAAGAGAACAGTTAGCACAGGCCTCACACAATTTCTCAAGAACAAAGGACGGAGTTGGAGCTACCTTTTCTATTCATGCACAGGGAACACAGCATTCACTGAAGAGGTTGGATTAGTGGCCGAAGGACATTATCAGTGGCCAAAGTGCATTATTTCTGAGCTCATATCCATTGAGAGGATCACAGTTCCTTGGTCTCTGAGTCCAATTGTGTCTAAACTCCCAACACTAGCCATTTTAAAATATAGTGATATTCTTTGTTTAGATATGAATAAGAATTTATAGAGAACCAGTAGATATGTTTATTAAATAAAGCAAAGTGAGTTTTACTTTATATTTCTTACACCTTTATAAAGTAAGGCTATGGGGATTCTTTGATAGTCAAATGCATCCATTTGTGTATCCAGTAGATGTCAGCATTGGGCTATTTCTGACCATTTAATGTTTCCATATTAATTTGAAAGAAGCATAAATATTCAGTATGAAATATACTGAGATGTAAAATAGCAGGTGCAGCAAATCTGTGGCGAGGATACATTTAATGGGTGAAAGATTCAATATTCCATCTACTGAGCAAACAACTGTATATAAAAACCCCATCTGTAGCTTTTTTATCCATGTCCATTTAAAAAAATCAATTTATTTCAAAATACCAGCATACTATTTTGTAGAAGATAGCTTTATACAATTAAGTGACAAAATGGATTGGAGTCATTGACATAAATGTAAATATTTGAGTAATTTTAGGTTGCATCTGCTTAAAACCAGAAAGGGACACTGAAGGGTTTTTTAAAAAATCTCATTAAGATATAATTTCAACCACAAGTTTTTGGCAAAGAAGTTTTGAGTTACTCTCTTTTCTCCTCAATATTAAGATTTCAGCTCCTTTGGAGCACATTAAAACTCATTCTGGTAATCTGCACCCCAATGAAGTCAAATGGATGGTTGATCAACATTAAATGGACGATATGTATAATTCATGCCTCCACTAGATTCTAACGTTGATGTGAATATTTTAGATTCTTGGCATACAGAACACAAGTTTCCTAAGAAATATCTCAGTTTTGTGGCTGAGCTAAGTAGATCAGGCTTGTGTCAACTATTGATTAAGAAGTCAAGATATCTTTGTTTCCTGGAGAGTAGAGTTTTATTTGTCCAGTCTTTGTCAATTCATTATATGTAAATATACAATAGCAGAGAGATGAAAGATGGTAAAAAGAGAAAACATTTAGTACAGCATCTTCATGAAGAAATTGGAGACCAAGAGATCTTGCTTGAAATATAGAAGCTAGTGTGTGAGCATGAATTCTTTTAGTATTCTAGTTTATTTCACAACAACAACAAAACTATATATTTTGAGAATACATGCAAAATTCTATAGTAGACACCAAGAATTGAAAATTGTTCTTTCTCCGAAGAACTTTGGAAGATCATTGATAAGGAATCAGACACATTAGTGAACATCAAAATACATTTTAGCAACTTTAAAGATGGTGTGCAGATAAGGGCCACTTAGCTTAGCTAGGGAGGGCCTTTGTGATTTCTAGACAATGAGCTATTCCTTGCTTGAAAACTCTTCCAGGAGTGACGTTACCAAACTGGGAGCAGACAGCATCATTATTTGATGGGGAAGCACCTGGGGTCTGAAAGTAGCCTGATTGACCTACGACATTTTTAGTGTTAGTGGTTTTTCCCCACTCAGATGAGGATTTGTCTAGTCCAATATTTCACTAGTGTTCATAAATGCCTGTGCCATAATCATCGCAGAGATTAGAATTTAGAAGATTTGGTGGCCTAAAGAACAGAAAAACAAAAATAAAAAATAACAGTAATTTTGAGGCAAAGTCAAATGAAGGAACCACTGATCTAGCCTATACTGAGTTGCCCATATTGGTTCATCTTGAGACCAACAGCAAGAAATTTATCATTATAAGGAATAGTCTTTGATCCTATAAGAACTTCATTTAGAAATCAAAAGTGTAAGTGGAACCTCATTTATGTTCTGTTCTTACCCACGAAACTCCTAGGTCACTATGTGGGATGACTATATCCAAAATGAGTGAGAGTTTTCAGGCTTTGGTAATATGTGTATGTGATCATATCAATATGTTTAAATGTTATTCCAAGTATGCTTTATTTCAAAATAATTTAAGTGAATTTCAATGGTCACACAATAGACTGCCCTCTGGAAATGAGAGTTTAGCAAGTCTTTTCCTTGCTTTTTTCCTGAATGATGGGAAGGAACACCTCTTTTATGAGCACTATATAATATTTCCAGCCATCTTTTCTCATCTCTTTGGGACAGTGCAAGGAAACACATTAGGTCATAACTCAGTGCTGGAGAAAAATTCTGATGATGAACCTAGCTTGTTCAAAGCCTCTTTGACATTAATCTGCCATATGCAATCACTGTGTGTGAGATTGAAGATCGTATTTCAGTTCTGTGTACCAGAACACAAAACCTTATCATACACTTCATCCAAATCTGTGGAGAGATATTCCTCTCCAGATAACAAGTGTACACTAGAAATATGGACAGATTCCAGACAATACAATTACCTAATTTCTCAATTCATAGACTACTTGATATCATGATCAGTGACAACAGTTATTGTGTATTTTCTTGATTTCCGGTGACCTGGAATTATTCACACCAGTGGAAAGAAATGTGTTTTAATATTCAAGTAGCTTTTCATTTGGATTAAGTACCAAGAATTCTAAAATAATACCTTTGGTATATATTCAGCATTCCTTGTTTCTGTATGCAGAGGAGGAAAGGGGGTTAGGGGTAGGGGAGATGGTTATGAGGGTGCAGTTCTTCAGAGATTGGGCATAGCAGTTGAAACACTTTGTACAATTGTTCGAGAAATAAAAGTCAAGTTTGCATTTATATATTTTTTATCTTAAGTATCATTTTTCCAGATTTAATTATAGGTTTAAACATTTAAAGCTTAAGTTTCCTCTCTCAAGATTTTCATTGACCCGTTTTCAAGATAAATTATTTTAGCATGTTTATCAATCTTGTGTCATTAATCTTGATACTTTAACTTGGCTTATCAACCATTTGTCATTTGTCCACGTTCTTTTCTGCCATGTAAGTAGGCCACTTTCTTTGGTGTTGGAGACCTAAGAAATGGGGTGAGATATTGAAGGAGTATTTGTTTTTTCCCCATGAGTATCTTAGAAATTTAATCTTTTCCAGTTGAGATCATATATTATGATTTTAATGGCTAACCTTTGATCACTGTACAAAATACTGTCGCATTGATGGACATTGATTATGAAATTAATTAAAATGATTGGATCTAATGAACCACAATCCCATGAGGAAAATGTAGATTTAGGGTTTAGCTGACTCTTTGCTGTTCAGAGAAATAAATATCCTGGCACCTGCTGCTGTTGTATAATCTCTAGGGACTATCTATCTATCTATCTATCTATCTATCTATCTATCTATCTATCTATCTATCTATCTGGAATGCTTCACAAATTTTCATGTCATCTTTGCGCAGGGGCCATGCTAACCTCTGTATTGTTCCAGTTTCAGTATACATCCTGCTGAAGTGAGCACCAGTCTACTTATTGTTGTCAGTGTTCCAATCCAGTCTCAGAGGAATTTAGTATACTTTTGCTGGTATTAACTGAGAAGTGTAAGTGTGTGTGTGTGCTTTCTTTGAATTTTATTCATTATAAAAGTAAGAGTGATCTGCATACCTTTTAATTTGGGGCTAAGCTTTTCTATTTAATTTTCCCTGCAGACTACTATCAGTGCTTCAAAAACATCAACAACTGATATATTTCTATACAGCTGCCCAGGCAGCTGTGGTAATGAAATGTGAATGTGCTTTCACAATATCTGGAGACTTCTGCTTGGGATTATAAGCAGAAAGAAAGAACAGCATTTTAAGAAGATGTTGGCATATTCTTCAAATGTTGTTCTGAAAATGATGAAACAAAATAATTTATTATTCCAGGGCTGCCGTAGCTTTATTGGTTCTAACAAGATACCCTCCCATTAACATCCTTTGTGTCTCTGTCTTTCTCTCTCTCTTTAGAGCTCATTATAACAGAAGTCTGGAGATCTGGTTCTCGAAGATGGCACAGTAATAAGCACCAAAGGGTTGGTCTCAAAGAAATGAGATACAGCCCTGCATGGGTGAGACATTAGAGAAAAGAAAAAGGCCTTTTTAGTGTCTTCATGCATACACTCTTATGATATTCAGTGACTTAGAAATTATTTTCTGTAATTTGAATGAAACAGGTCATGTCTCCACTGAATACGAATATTACAGATTATTTTTTCATTATATTAATCTATGTACAACATAATTTTTCCAAAAAAAAGATTTAGAATCTACATAAAATCAATATGTTCAGACTGCATTTTTGTTATTTTCCTTAAATACATATAACATGTTTTATTTTATTTGTTTATATGAAATTAACAACTGCTGGTCATCCAGAGAGAATCAGTAATAAATAATGTTTAGAAGTACAGACTCAAAAAGCCTAAGGCAGCCTTGGGAACAAGCTTGAGGCCCAGATGTCACTGCTGGAAAAATATAGTATATTCCAGAGTCATTCATTTGGGGTCCTGAGGCTGCCAAGAACTCCCCACTTAAGTTGGCATGGAGAACATTTCAGCAAGGAGGAGGGCTAAGAGAAGAGCTCGACCACCCTCCCGGAACAAAAGGAGATAGCTCTTATTAAAATAGAATATATAGATTTCAGAGACTATAACTGGGGTGTCTAGTTAATGAGACATTTGCGAAGAATCATAATGAGAGGCAACTAACACTACTTCACCTCAAATGACTATAACCCTTTGAAGAGAACATCTACACAACATCTTAAAATCTCAAACTTCCATAGGAAATTTTGCCTCAAAATGCAACTTAGAGGAAAAGCTGACCAAAAGTACTATTGAGAAATATACTTTATGAATCTTGTTCCTTTACAATAAAAATCCACAATCTCTCAGACAACATTTAACATTATGAGAGTATTATATTGTTGTTTGCCTTAAAATGTAATGAATTTCTTGTGTATTTCTGCCTCAAACTTTTAGCCTGAAACTTTATTCCAGGAAGGTGGGTAGGAACATACCTATCTTTTTGAGAGTGAAATTTTGTGAAATCTTGTATTTCTCTTATCTAGGAATAACATAAGTAACATAAATAACTTTCTTCATTTAATATGGAGTTTTACTTACTTATCTGTTTTGGTTTATATGAGTATATGCATCAACTTCAAAAGTTCCCAATCCCAAGGAAAGTCCTAAGTATATAACTTAAAATAATTTAGTTTATGCCAATGAATTTTATCAGCAGTTATTCAAAATCAATACCCATGGATCAACACACTTGAAACATGAATTTTTAAACCTTTGGATACAGGGTCAGAATAAATAGCAAGAGCTAAAAAGTCCAAGTATCTCCCTAAGGAAAGCATGGCCAATAAGCACCAGAATTTTATCTTCTTATGGGTGTATGGTATCAGGTATTAAATTGGAATTGGTTTCATTTGGTTCAGATCAAGTTTTGTAGCACTATTATATGTGCGGTATTTTTCTAGGCATAGCGTTGGGAAATGTTATGAGATTGTGTAAAACCAGGGCCTTGTTTTCAAAGAACTGATGATGGTTGGGGATGTTTAAGAATAAGATCCACACACAGGAAACATGTATTAGGCTACAGTGCCCAGCTCACGCTGCATGTGAGATGGTGTGAAGAGGGTCTTCAGGGACAGACACACTTCTCCCATTGTTCACTCTGATGAGCTTTGAGATTCTGATGCTGAAGGCAAGGATTCTGGGTGTCACGGTTTGGGTTCCTTCAGAAGCCAACCCTGAGACAAGGATTCCAGGGCTATTAGTTTCTCAGGCGGGATGCCAGGAAATACTTGGAGAGTGGGGAAGGACAGGGAAGGAAAAAAGCCAACTGAGGCTGAGATGTTTGTCTGTTATATTCACCGTTGTCTCTCCAGTCCCTAGAGCAATGCCTGGCACACAGCATGTGGTCAATAAATAACTACTGAAAGGATGAATGGTGAATGATTAAGGGGATTTCCTTCCTGGCATCTAGCCAAGTCCCTGATTTCCAGGTTCTAGGAACCCCAAGGGAAAACCCTTGAAACCTGTCCATAGGAAATGGGGTTCAGAGATATTTACCAGGGTAGGGTGACGGCGTCGGGGGAGCCTAAAGAAAGCCGGATGCAGGGTCGTGAAGAGAGAAGTTTCTGTGAGTGAAAAGAAACATAATTTCCATGATAATTATCTTTCCCCCTCTCCTGTCTCATCAGTGAGGATAGGCAGTGGATAGAATATGGCCTGTGGGCACCTGGGATCCTATGAAGCTGGCATAATTAGTGTGTTCTCAGAGATACATGGTGGCTTTCTCCGTCCCTAAGTCCACAGCTGTAAGTCCCCGAGGACAGGCACTGGGGAGTTTGACCTTTTTGTATCCCCAGCTCCCAGGGATTTATTAGCTGAATGAGTGGATGAGATTATGAAGTTGCTTGAAGATTTCCTTACTACCCTGAACCACTAAAATCTGAATGTGAACCACCTCATACAGAAGGATGATTAAACCTTCGCATCCGTGTTCAGTTTCTGACCCAGCTAACATCTAGAAGATAGGAAACATTAATTCTATCCCTTCTCAGCCAGCATTTAGATTTATGGCCAGAAAAGAAGTACTTTAGTTCCCTGAAGCATTTACCTCATCTATAAAATAAGAACTATGGCTTCCTATCACTTAAAATTGGAGGGATTTACTGACCTTAACCAAATGGTTATCTAGAATTAGTCTTGTATTATACTTTGCATTCCTAGGATGTTTTATTTTTTGAAACATAATCAGTCACCATATGTTATTTGATCCTTTTAGCAACATAATGAAGAAAGTAAGGCAGCTATTATAAACTCAAGTGGCAGGTTAAATGAAAAAGACACCACAGGAAAGCCCTTTGAATTATTTTACTCTTACAGCTGGTTAATGACAGAGCCACATGATTTTTAATATACAGACAGAACATTCAGAACATTGCTTCAGCTTCTAACATGCGCCAGGCTCTGTTCTGTGTATGATACATGAAATTTACTACATCCTCACCACAGCCCTCAGACGTTGGGTGGTAGGCTGAAATTCTGGCCTGATTTTTAATTCCTCCCTGTCTAACTCTTCACATCCTTGCCAAGGCTGCATTGTGGGAGAATCATATTTCTCCACCCCTTGACTTGGGCTTGTGAGCTGCTTTGCCCAGTTACATGTGGGCCCACATGCCAGCCCCAAGCATAGGCTTTAAGAGGCTTTGTGTGTTTCCAGTATTCCTCCTGCACCTCTGCCATTGCCGCAGGAGAAACCTGCCTGGCAAGGAGGAAGGATGCTCCATGCAGAGCCGCCCCAGTTGACCCATAGACCGGCAGTAAGAAGCAGACCTTCTCCAGTTGCATGACCGGAAGCAGAAAAGCACTCCTACCCCCAAGCCAAGTCCGATGTACGTCAGCCAGATCCTAGTCTATTTGCAGTTCTGTCAGAATGGTTTTTGTTTAAGCCACTGTGTGGAAGAGTGGTATTTTAGACAGCATTATGGCGTCAATGAGTTACTGATATGCACTGTTAATATTATTTGTTATTCCTATTTTATGGATAAGGAAATTGAGGCACAGAGAGGCTAGGTAACTTGCTTAAAGTTGCTCAGTATGCAGAGGTTCTAGGATTCAAACTATGGCAGTCTGTCTCCACAGCTCAAGTTCTTTAATGCTGTGCCCGGCCTCTCTGCTCTTGCAATGGAAGCAATTCTCAAAGTAAATTCAATTGTTCAAGAATTCTGTTTTGAAAAGGGAAGAGCAGTACAGTATAGAAAAATCTGCAAGGATTTTAAAGTTAGATGTTCCCAGGTTCAAATCTCAACTACTACTTACTAGCTATGTGACTGTGCAAATTATCTGAAGACTCTGAATTTTACTTTCCTCTGAAGAATGATAATAGCATTGACTGTAATATGAGTATTCATTACTTAATTAATTCCATTCATTGAGCACTGGTTATGTGCTAGATACTGTTCTAGGCATTCACAATACTGGAAGACTCACTCAAATAGCTACAGTGTAAAAGTAAAAACAGACCATACATGGCAAGATAAAGAAGATGGTAACTATGTGGCATAGGACCAATAAGGAGCACAGATAATGAGGTCCTAACCCTGCGTATTAGTTAGGGTTCTTCATAGAACCAATAGGGTATATATTATCTTATTTATTATAAATTAATTATAAGGAACTGGCTCACATGGTTACGGAGGCTGAGAAGTCTAAGACCCTGTGGTCAGTAAGCTGGAGACCCAGGAGAGCCAATGGTGTAGTTCCAGCCTGAGTTTGTAGGTCTGAGAATCAGGATTGCCGAGAGTGTAAGTTTCAGTCTGAGTCCAATTCCTAAGGCAGGAGGAGACTAATGTTCCAGCTCAAAAACAGGCAGAGACTGAATTCTCCCTTACCGAGCTTTTTCGTTCTATTCATGCCTTCAACAGATTAGATGAGGCCCACACACATTGGGGAAGGTAATGTTTTACTCAGTCTCCGATGCAAAATGAATCTCATCCAGAAACACCCTCAAAGACACACCCAGAATAATGTTTAACCAAATACCTGGCTGGGCACCCCATGGCCCAGTCAAACTGACACATAGAATTAACATCATACTCTGATTTGAGAAGTGATCAAGGGATCGTCCCAGAGGAGGTGGTGCGTATACTGAATGTTTTTTTTTAATTTTTTTCTTTCCTTTATTGATTTTAGAGAGAGAGGAAGTGAGAGGGAGAGAGAGATAGAAACGTCAATGAGAGAGAACATCGATTGGCTGCCTCCTGCATGCCCCCCACTGGAGATCAGGCCCACAACCTGGGCATGTGTCCTGACAGGGAATCGAACTGGCAACCTCTTAGTGCATGGGTCGATGCTCAACTGCTGAGCCACATCGGCCGGACTATACTGAATCTTATATAAGAGAGTATGTATGTGTACAGCATTAGCCTAACATATATTAGATGTTCATTAAATGTTAAGTTTTTTTTGTTTTATATCTCCTTCAAAGGTCATAAGAGTGAATATTAGTTTCTTGGTCCAGCGGAACTTTTCAGGCAATAAAGCATGGGAGATAGATAGATAGATAGATAGATAGATAGATAGATAGATAGATTTTTTGCTTATGTGCTGAACTAAAGAAATGCTGACTCTCTTGCTGATGATGAGGGTCACTGGCATGGTTCACTTGTAATTGCACAACATAATTCTACCCCCAAATAGAATGCTTTTTGATGGTGTTTTAAAATCTCCAACTGCTTTTTACTTATGAGGTGAAGTTACAGTGAGTTATGTTACAAGGTAATTTAACCTGACAAGACACACCATACTAAACATTCACAGACACAGTTTTGTTTCTCCCTGGAGAAGAAGCTGTTAGAAGAGAGCGGTAATCGCTGTAACATGATCAGCATGGGGGAGATTGATCACACCTAGGAAAGTGAGCTCTTGGAGTTTCTTTGCAAAAGGCGCACCTTTCCTGTTGATTGATTGCACATCAGGGTGACCATTCCTGGGTGGGAAAACCCAGTACGGCCCCTCCCTTCTGCAGGCACATGCACATTTTTTTGTTAGAGTTCATGCAAGATTGATGTGCAGCAGCTGTACTGTGGGTCCCAAATATTCCTACCATAAGAGTCCAGCTAGTTTTGGAAAGAGAGAGAGAAAAGGAGTCACTGTCCACAATTTTAAATACAATAAGCCCTATTGAAGATGGTGATTAAAGTTGAATGAAGCCATGGAGGGTGGTCCTCTTCAGAATTGCTGAGAAAGGGATTGAGATGTATTCATGGAAGAAAAGGCCAATGCCCTCTACGTTTTGTCTCCAACATGCCTCAGGGTTAGTGGTGTATCGGCAGTTTTCACTTTTATTCCAGATCATTACTCTTCTACTTTCATACCAAATCTCTGTTCATTAAAGCTCACTTCATTCTCCACACAAAATTGTTGGTGTCATTACTTGACTAACTGGTTATTTTCCCCCCATTCCTTGAAGAAATCGGTACTGGCTTTATAGTCCTTTTCTTCATGCCATCTCTCTCCACCTTTCTGAGTACGTACTTCAGGAATAGTGCATCCATTCTAGTCTCTGTGCTTTTACCTCCCCACCTTTAGCGATCTTTACTTTTATTGACTCACTCCCCAGAGCATGTCAGCACCTGCTGTTATCATCTGAAACTGCTTCGATTTTGAGATATTAATGTAAGACATTGTAATCTCTGACCACATCTTTCTGTCTTTCCTTTTCCTTTGTTTGCCCCTTCCTCTGTTATTGTAACCAGATTTGTTCCTCGGGTTCTTAGGACTTCTAATCCCTTGATTCTTTTCCTTTTCCTCTAGTAGCTCCCTCTCTTTGTCACTTGTTACCCAGCCTAAACCTTATCATCTTTCACTTCAAACAATTCTTATTTTTGCTGTTATCCTCAAGTCCTTTACTATATTTTTTATGTCTCAGCCATCTGGAAAAATCTAAACTTTAGATCAATCTGATATATATTTTTTCCTCTTCTCTTTATGCAGGATGATGCATGTGACTTAAAATATCAATTACCCAACTCTGAAAATTAATGCCACTTAAATGTTATTAATTCCAGTTAATTTCATGATCTGCAATCTCAAATGGATTGATACCACCTAAAACTCCTTCTATAGATCTCTCATTACATTTTCTCCTATTCTGAACATCAGCTCTCCAAAATTTCTCTACTCTCTTCCAACATCCATGATTCCTGCCTCTCTTCCTCTCAGCAGATGGATTTGCCTCTGACTTCATAAAGAAAAGAGAGATCACTAGATTGAAAAAATTTCAAATTCTGCCACTCCCCTACAAACTTATTATATTCAACCAGTTCTTTTGGTTCTTATATCTCTCAGTGAAAGTGGAAATGCAAATTTTGTTTGCTTACCCAATATATCCAATTTCTTATACTACGAACTTGATTCTCACCCTTGACTCTTCATTCTTCCTCATTTTTCACATTAGACAATCACAAAGACTTGTCAAAACTATCTGCTAAATATTTCTCAAATTCATCTTTTGTTCCTCCATCCTACAGCCACTGGGTTGCCGCAATCACCTTTTTATGACCAGCCATTTGGCCTCCAGTTGTACCTCAATCCAATCTGTTCTCTGTATCTCAGCCAGAGTGATTTTTTCCCAAATGTCAACATGATCCTGTGACTTCCAGCTTAAAATCTTTCTGTGCTCCACATTGCCTTTAAAATAAAGTTCAACATCTGTAAGGCAGTTTTCAGTCTTCCACTACCTTGTAAACTTATCTCTCCTGCTCTATATCTCACCAATGCCCCCACCTCACCTACATGAAGCTATGACTCAACTGGATTTTCACACATTTGAAATACCTTGTCTTACCCAATGGTCATTGTACTTGTAGCTTTTATCTTTTTTCAATTCTGTTTTCACTCCACTTTAGGTTTCAACTTAGTACCTCCTCAATGATCTTTTAACTTGACCTTCTCTTCAAAACTGAGTTAGATATTCCTCTAATGTTTTTCCACTGCACCTTGCATTTTTCATCATTTTAGTTTTTATCACACTGCTTTGCAATTGTTTGTTTTTCTGTGCTCTCCCACACTAGCCAATGAGTTCCTGAAGAGTGGGGTTGTCTTTTTCACTGGGCTATCCCCAGTGGACTTGACACAAAGTAGAGGCTCAATTAATGTTTCTTGACAGAAGGCACTCCAGTAGCAGAGACACGTGCTATGGTATTTCTCTTTACTGAGTGTGGAAAGGTATAGATGGTTGGAACCAGTGGTAGTCGCTTGCATAAATAAAGAAAAAATGTGGGCAGCTCATTCACCAAAACATGGAAAAGAATCAAGAAATATAATCATGGCAAATTTTGAATTCATGTTCACTTGAAAATAAGTTTTTTTGGGCTAGTGTCAAGGGCTTCTGATATTCTATGACATTCATCTTAATATATCTGTTTTGTTATGAATGAGATGATCTTTTACAAAGTTTTTTTTTAGCTGGGAGGTGGGTAGGTTGGGGAAGACAAATTCTTGGCTTTGTGACCATTTCATATCAGAACATTTTCCAAGCATTATGCTAAGATGTAGTATTTTGTTTTCATGTCAGGTGGTTAGGCTTCATTCAATAGTGACATTTTGGATCCGAAAATGGCGGCAGAGTGAATGGAAGCTACACAGACGATCTCCCAGGACCAAACGGGAATTACAACTAAAATGAAGATAAATAATCAGAAAAAAGCAACAGAAAAGTAGTGGGAAAGGACCATATAACCAGGGACACTGGTAGGATCTATGGAGGCACAAGAGGGTGGTGGGCTGGGATCCCACAGACAGCAGCAGCCTTAGCTGTTAGCAGAGCCCTCGGGGTTAAAATCCCAAGCCTGCTCCACAGTGCAGAGGGCCGGAACAGAGCACTGAATTGGCTACAGCCACTCACCTTGGGCTCTGGCACAGGGAGGGCGGACTGGACTGGAACTCTGTGTGGACACCTGGGATTTGGAGGGTGCTTAGAGTTTTTGCTGAGTCACGGCCACAAAGGTCAGTGGCCAGCTTGCTCCTTCCTGGCCACCCAGGACAGGGGCCAGCTTGCTCCTTCCCAGAAGTGTGGGGAAAAGTAGCAGCCCCTCCCTCAGAGATTCAGCCCCTTCCAGGTGAGCCAAAGAAATGAAAATTGAGGCTCATTAACAACAAGCATCTGTCCCACCCTCTGGAAATCCTCTTACGCAGAAAACCAGAGGACTACATTCCAAGGCCCTGAGTAACTGAGACTAATAGCCTCCAGGCAAAAAGCTAGAGGAAAACTGAACCTGTCCTGGGCTTGAAAATCTACCCAGGAAAGTAAGACTTGACAGTGGTGTTTAACGTGGGCCCTCCCATGCTCATCCAAACCCAGTAGAGGGAGCCACAAATAGCAGAACACCAACACCCACAGGGAAAATTTGGCAGGCTCCAAAACCCACTGAGATAGCCAAAATGGTGAAACAAAGAAACAAATCCCAAATGAAAGAACAAGAGAACTCTACCGAAGATGAGATAAATGAAATACAGTTAAGCAAGTTATCAGAGGTAGAGTTCAGAACCATGATTTTTGAGGAAGCTCAACAGCATGAGTAAGTACATCAACATCATGAGTAAAGATATAGAAACATTGACAACCAACCAAATAGAAATGAAGAATGACATAGCAGAAATAAAGAACACATTGGAAGGACTAACCAGCAGAGCAGAGGAAGCTGAGGACTGGATCAGTGAATTAGAAGACAAGGTAGAAAAAAATCAACCAATCAGAAAACCAAAAGGAAAAAACAATTTAAAAACAGGAAGACAGCTTAAGAGAACTGTGGGACAACTGGAAACGTAATAACATTCGCATCATAGGAGTCCCCGAAGAAGAAGATAATGAGCAAGGGTTTGAGAATATATTTGAAGAAATAGTGACAGAAAACTTTCCTAAGCTGGTGAAGGAAGAAGGCATTCAAGTTCAAGAAGCACAGAGAGCCCCAAGTAAGAATAACCCAAACAGGCCCACACCAAGACACATAATAATTAAAATGCCAAAAATTAAAGACAAAGAGAGAATCCTAAAGGCAGCAAGAGATAAGCAACAGGTTACCTACAAAGGAACCCCCATAAGGGCTATCATCTGACTTCTCAACAGGAACACTACAGGCCAGAGGGGAATGGCATGAAGTAATCAAGGTCATGAAATACAAGGATCTGAATCCAAAACTACTCTATCCAGCAAGGCTATCATTCAAAATAGAAGGTCAAATAAAGACCTTCCCAGACAAAAAAAAAGGCTAAGGGAATATATTAGCACCAAACCATCAATGCAAGAAATGTTAAAAGGACTGCTGTAATTAGTAGAAGAAATAGGAAGAAAAATATAACCACACTAAACAAAAATGGCAATAAATAAGTACATATCAATAATCACTTTAAATGTAAATGGCAGAGTAGCTGACTGAATAAGAAAGAATGACTCACATATATGTTGTTTACAAGAGACTCACCTCACAACAAAAGACTCACATAGGTTGAAAGTAAAGGGATGGAAAAAAATCTTCCAAGCAAACAGAAAGGGAAAAAAAGCTGGGGTAGCAATACTCATATCTGATAAATTAGATTTCAAAATGAAGGCCATAACTAGAGACAAAGAAGGCCACTACATAATATTGAAAGGATACATCAAACAGGAAGATATAATCTTGGTAAACATATATCCACCTAATATGGGAGCACCAAAATATATTAAAAATCTTCTGGAGGACTTCAAAGGAGAAACCGACAGCAATACAATCATAGCAGGGGACTTCAACACCCCGCTGACATCACTGGATAATCTAGACAAAAAATTAACAAGGAAACAGAGACTCTAAATGAAGTGCTAGATCAAATGGATTTAATAGATATCTATAAAGAATTACACCCAAAACTGCAGAATTCACATTCTTATCAAGTGCACATGGGACATTCTCAAAGATAGACCACATGTTAGGACACAAACTAAGTCTCTACAAGTTCAAGAAGATTGAAATCATAGCACGCATCTTCTCAGATCACAATGGCATGAAACTAGAAATTAATTGCAACAAGAACATGCAAGGACATTTGAAAACATGGAAGCTAAGTAGCATGTTATTGAACAATGAATGGGTTACCATGGAGATCAAGGAAGAAATTAAAAACTTCCTGGAAACCAATGCAAATGAACACACAACAACACAAAATCTATGGGATGCAGCGAAAGCAGTTCTGAGAGAGAAGTTGATAGCACTACAGGCCCACCTCAAGAAACAAGAAAAATTTCTAATTGACCACCTAACCTCCAACTTAAAGAACTAGAAAGCAAACAAAAAGAAAACTGCAGAGCAAGTAGAAGGAAGGAAATAGTAAAGATCAGAGCAGAAATAAACGACATGGAGACCAAAAAAACAATTCAAAGGATCAGTGAAACAAAGAGCTGGTTTTTTGAAAAGATAAACAAGATTGATGGACCCTTAACTAGACTCACCAAGAAACAAAGAGAGAGAACCCAAATACACAAAATCAGAAATGAAAGCGGAGAAATAACAACTGACACCACAGAAATACAAAGGATGGTTAACAAATACTATGAACATTTATATGGCAACAAATTTGACAATCTAAGCGAAATGGACACATTTCTAGAAACACATAGTCTCCCAAAACTGAACCGGGAAGAGATAGAAAACTTGAACAGGCCAATAACAACGAAGGAAATTGAAGATGTAATCATGACTCTCCCAGCAAACAAAAGCCCAGGCCTGGACAGCTTCACAGGGGAGTTTTACCGAACATTCAAAGAAGAACTAACACCAATTCTCCTGAAACTATTCCTAAAAATTCAAGAAGAAGGAAGACTTCCAAACTCGTTTTATGAGGTCAGCATAATTCTAATTCCAAAACCAGAAAAAGACACTACAAAGAAAGAAAACTACAGGCCAATATCCCTGATGAACATAGATGCCAAAATTCTGAACAAAATACTAGCAAATTGGATCCAGCAATACATCAAAAAAAATTATTCACCATGACCAAGTGGGATTCATCCCAGGGATGCAAGGCTGGTACAATATTCGAAAACCAATAAATGTGATACACCACATAAACAAAATGAAAGATAAAAATCATATGCTCATATCAATAGATTCTGAAAAAGCATTCGACAAAATCCAGCACCCATTTCTGATAAAAACGTTCAGTAATTTGGGAATAGAGGGATCATATCTCGACATGATAAAGGCCATATATGAAAGACCTACAGCCAACATCATACTCAATGGACAAAAACTAAAAGCATTTCCCTTAAGAACAGGAACAAGACAAGAATGCCCACTTTCACCACTCTTATTTAACATAGTACTGGATGTCTTAGCCATAGCAATCAGACATGAAGAAAAAATAAAAGGGATCCAAATTGGAAAAGAGGAAGTGAAACTGTCATTATTCGCAGATGACATGATATTATACATAGAAAACCCTAAAGACTCCATCAAAAATCTACTAGACTTAATAAATGAATTTGGCAAAGTAGCAGGATACAAAATTAATGTCAAGAAATCGATGGCACTCTTATACACCAATGATGAACTCACAGAAAGAGAAACTAAAAAAACAATCCCATTTACCATCACAGCAAAAAAATTAAGATCCTTAGGAATAAACTTAACCAAAGAAGTAAAGGACCTATTTGCAGAAAACTACAGGACATTGAAAAAAGAAATAGAGGAAGATATAAAAACGTGGAAGCACATACCTTGTTCATGGATTGGAAGAATTAACATCATTAAAATGTCCATACTACCCAAAGCAATCTATAGATTCAATGCAATCCCCATCAAAATACCAATGACATATTTCACAGAACTAGAACAAATACTTCAGAAGTTCATATGGAACCAAAAAAGACCCCGAATAGCCACAGCAATCTTGAAAAAGAAGGACAAAGTAGGCAGGATCACAATAGTGGATATCAGGTTATACTACAAAACTACTGTAATCAAAACAGCCTGGTACTGGGACAAGACCAGGCATATAGATCAATGGAATAGGACAGAGAACCCAGAAATTGACCCAAAACATTATGCTCAATTAATATTCGACAAAGGTGGCAAGAGCATACAATGGAGTAAAGACAGCCTATTTAATAAATGGTGTTGGGAAAATTGGACAGCTACATGCAAAAAAATGAAACTAGACCATCAACTTATACCATACACAAGAATAAACTCAAAATGGATAAAAGACTCAAATGTGACTCGTGAATCCATGAAAATCCTAGAAGAAAATGTAGGCAACAAAATTTCAGACATCATACACAGCAGAATTTTCACTGATACATCACCTAAGGCAAGAGAAACAAAGGAAAAAATGAACACATGGGATTACATCAAACTAAAAAGCTTCCACACAGCAAAAGAAACAACCATCAAAATAGAAAGGGAACCCACTGTATGGGAGAGCATAATTGCCAATGATACATCAGATAAGGTGTTAATTTCCAAAATATATAGAGTGCTCATACAACTCAACAAAAGGAAGACAAAGAATCCAATTAAAAAATGGGCAAAGGAGCTAAATAGACACCTCTCCAAACAGGACATACAAATGGCCAAGAGACATAGGAAGAAATGCTCAACATCACTAATCATCAGAGAGATGCAAATTAAAACAACAATGAGGTATCACCTCACACCTGTCAGAATGGGTGCCATCAACAAATCATCAAACAACAAGTGTTGGCAAGGGTGTAGAGAAAAGGGGACTCTAGTACACTGCTGGTGGGAATGCAGGCTGGTGCAGTCACTATGGAAAACACTATGGTGTTACTTCAAAAAATTAAAAATTGAATTGCCATTTGATCCAGTGATCCCACTTCCAGGAATATACCCTAAGAAGCCTGAAACACTAATCAGAAAGAATATATGTACCCCCATGTTCATAGCAGCACTATTTACAATAGCTAAGATCTGAAAACAGCCCAAATGTCCATCAGTAGATGAATGGATAAAAAAGCTGTGGTACATATACACAATGGAGTACTATGGAGCTGTAAGAAAGAAGAATCTGTTATCCTTTGAGATGACATGGAGGGACCTGGAAAGTATTCTCCTAAGTGAAACAAGTCAAGCGGAGAAAGACAAATATCATACGATCTCAGTTATTTGTGGTATATAATGAACATAACAGTCTGAAGAACAGGGTAGTCCCAGAGACGTGGAAGTAGGGTACAGACTGACAATCCCCAGAAGAAGGGGTGGGGGGACGAAGAGATAAACCACAGAACTTATATGCATGTATGCATAACTAACGGACATGGACAACAAAGCTGGGGATAGGGCGGGGAGGGAGGGGGAGGAGGGTGTCAATGGGGGAAAAAGGAGAAACATCTGTAACAAAAATAAAAAAATAAAATAAAACAAGGTAATAAATACTAAAAAAAAAAATAGTGACATTTTATTAGAAATATACTAGCAGAGATAATTTCCAGGAGGACATTTGAAATGGACTATTACATGAAAAAGGAATTTTTCAAATACCCAGCTTAAAACTTAAAACTCTTGGATGAAATAGCAAAAGTGTGGTTAGTCTTATGGGACCAGTTGAAATTCTTTGTTGCTAATAGTATTGCTAAAGACAATTTTTAGGTCTCTCATAATTCTAGGTTGTACCCACTTACTGCTAGTTTCTTCATGTTTCAGGGGGAGTATTTGACAATTGAGTACTAATGAGGTTTGGTGTACAAATGTAACCTTCTATCAGGTAGGCCAATTAAAATGTTACATATGAAAAAGCACATATTCCGATTTCTGCCTGGGGATGGAATATATTAACTTACATTTGGACATGCTTTTGCTTTAGCCCCTTCAATTAATGACATCTCCCAATTTACTCTTGTGCTGGTTAGCTGTCCTCCTCAAGGAAATAAACCCCGGACCATGGATTTGATCCCATAAAAGATAGTTGGTATTCACTGAACAGAACATAAAAGAACTTATATGCATGTGTCTACACTTTAGCTAACTTCTTTTCAATTGTGGCAAGAAAAAAAAAAGCAGAAGTGAGATTGGATAGATTTTTTTCAAGGACATCATTTTCCTTCTGAAAAATAAATCAAAGCAGCCTAGTCAAGAAGGAAATATTACTGTTACTGGATCTCTTTCTTGGTAGCTACCGTTTCTTAGAATCCCAGGGTAAGGTAAAGAAAAATGGACCAGTCTGGCTCATAAAACCCTAGGGAACTTAATTGTCTTCATGAAAACACCAGGATCATAAAAACAAGCAATGTAACAAATTAAGTCCAATTCTAAGGCAAAGACGTTTTTCCATCATGTATTTTCAATGATTTATTGAAACAAAAAAGTAAAAGTAAACAATGATAATTAAATATAAAAGTACAGACAGACTAATCATGGGAGTATGTAGGGGCACACACAGAGAAAGAGGAAGCTGAACATGATATGCCTTCTCTACAGCACAGATTCTTATTAATAGAATTCAATTATGCCATTAAGGTAATCATGTCAGTCTAAGAGCTATGTATTCCCTGGTCTAATTATTGGCAGGTTTTCAATTTGGTCCTGTATTAGTCTGCTTGGACTGCCATAAAAACATACCACAGGCTACATGGCTTAAATAACAAAAACTTATGTTCCCACAGTTTTAAGGGCTGGAAAATTCAAATTCAAGGTTCCAGTAGGGTTTGGTTTCTGGTGAGGGCTCTTTTCCTGGCTTGTAGACTGCTGCTTTTGTGCTCACAAGGCCTTTCTTTGAGAGTGCCCAGAGAGAGGGAGATTTTTCCCTTCTCTTCTCAAAAGGCTACCAGTCCTGTAAGATTGAGGCTCCACACTTATGACCTCACTTAATCTTAATTATCTCCTAAAGACACTATCTCCAAATACAATTACATGGAGGGTTAGGGTCTCATCATATCAGTTGGTGGACAGGGGAACAATTCAGTCTATAGCAGGCTCTAAGAAAGACTAAGAGAAATTATTAGAATTTAAGAACAAATGTACAGCTCACATACAGTGATGGGGTTATGAATGAAGAGGACGAAGCAGTTGAAATTAGAATCCCCAATTCAATTAAGCCAAATTTTAATCTACAACTGCTGAAATAAAAGGAGATAAGTTGTGTGATGGAAATGAGATGCACCATCTGTTCCTCCTTCAAGGAAGGACTTATTGCTGAGCTACTGGGAGTTCTGTTTGCAGATTTCAGTGGTCAGCTCCTGTAGTTTAGAGAGCCCCTTGCCCAAGGTTACAACTTTCACAACACTGCCAGCATCCAAAGACTGATCAAGGTAGGAGTGTTAAGAGAAGGCTATTTTGACATGGCAAGTGACAGCTCTCATGGGCCATTTTAGCTCCAGAGTGCCCCATGGGGTTGGCTGAAGCTATCACCAGATATACAGCCTGCTTCCTTTCTCCGTTCTATGGGTGTTAATCCCAGGGCACAGCCTGATAAATATCCTGCACACTATGGGCTATCTCAGAGTCTGCTTCCTGAAGAACCTAACCTGAATCAGGTTGTGATCCAGTTCCACATGGCTCATCTTTTTAGAACCATTATAAAATATGATCTAAAGCAAAAGAATAAGACAACTTTATATATAATGACAACTAACTTTACAGCCAGATTCATTTTACCCATCACGGTATCCAAGGATTTCTATTGTTCGTTTGTTTGCTTATATAGTGCACACATGTGTGAGTATATTATTTTTTAATGAAATTGCATCATTACATATATATATATATATATATATATATGAATCTAAATATATATATATAATATATATATTCATTTGTTTATTAAATTGAAGTCTTTCTTCCATGTCAGTACCTAGACAGTTTCACCATACATAGACAGTTTCAGTTTTTTCCATCAAAGTTTTTTTAATTAGAAATATTTCAATCTTTTAGAAAACTTATAAGAATACTATTTATCTAAATAATCAATTATAAATAGTTTGCCATATTTTCTCTCCTTCGGTGTGTGTGTGTATATAGACATATGCAGATATTTAACTGTCATTTGAGAGCAAATTGCAGACCTCAAGACGGTTTACCCTTAAATACTTGAGTATGTATTTCCTAAGCCCAATGATTTTCACTTAATAAAACCAAAGCACAAATAATTACCATACTTCAAATATTTAATATTCTTATAGTATTTCTAATATATAATCTATCTTCAAATTTAACTATCTCAAAATGTGTTGTTGTTTTTTTTTATTCCAGGTCCAATAAAAAATGATACACTGAATTTTGTTGCATGTCTTGCTAGCATTCTTTAATTTTCCTTTGCTATATATATATATATATATATATATATATATATATAGCTTTAGCATTTTTGAAGAGTTCAGGTCAATTATTCTGTAGAATGATCCAGTTTAGATTTGCCTGAATGTTTCTTCATAATTAATTAATATTACATGGATAATATATCCTTCAAGGTATATTATACAAGAAACTATACTATGTCAATTTGTCCTATTGGTAATGTTGGTGTCTATCAGAATTCTCCAATGTAAAGGCCTTTTTTTGAAGAAGCAAATTTTAATAAAGATTTATCTAAACTAAAACTTTTTTCTTATTTAAATAATTTTAACTTTTACACTTTAGCTTATTTCCCAAAACCATATTAATCCCCATCTCTTGATAAATGTTTGGTATGTTATCAGAAGATCGGGGGAAAGTGATATCAGAGAAATGGCAGCATGAGAGATCCCCTTTTTCTCTCTCGTGAAGTTTCAATGATTTCAACAGCTATAATTCAACAAAAACAATCAATAGAGTTAAAATGTCCATATTACCCAAAGCATTATACAGATTTAATGTAATCCTAATATAAATCTTAATGACATTTTTAAAAAGAAATAGAACAAAAAATCATCAGATTTGTAGGGAACCACAAAAGACCCCAAATACCAAAGTAATCCTGAGCAAAAAGAATGAAGCTGGAGGTATCACACTACCTGACTTCAAGTTATACTACAGAGCAATGATAAGCAAAATAGCATGGTATTGGCAGAAAAACTGATACACAGACCAATGGAACAGAATCAAAAGCCCAGAAATAAAACCACATGTATATGGGCAAATAATTTTTGACAAAGGTGGCAAAAACATACAATGAAGAAAAGAAAGCCTTTTCAATAAATGGTGCTGGGAAAATTGGAAAGCCATATGTAAATGAATAGAACTAGACTATAGTTTGTCCCCATGTACAAACTTAATTTGAAATGGATCAATGACCTAAACATAAGATCTGAAACAATAGATTACATAGAAGAAAACATAGGTTCTAAACTTATGGACATTGGTTGTAGAGAATATTTTATGAATTTGACCCCAAAGGCAAGAAAAGTAAAGGCAAAAATGAATGAATGGGACTATATCAAACTAAAAAGCTTCTGCATAGCAAAGAAACTGCCAACAAAAGATAAAGGAAACCAACCAAATGGGAGAAGATATTTTCAAACAACAGTTCTGACATGGGGTTAATATCCAAAATATATAAAGAATTCATATAATTCAACACCAAATGAACAAACAATCCAATTAAAAATGGGCAGAGGAACTGAACAGACACTTCTCCCCAAAAGACATACAAATGGCCAATAGATATATGAAAAGATGTTCAACTTCACTAGCTATTTATGGAAATGCAAATCAAAACTACAGTGAGATACCACCTCACACCTGTTAGGATAGCTATTATCAACAAGACAAGTAATAAAAAGTACTGAAGAGATAGTGGAGTAAAAGGAACTTTCTTCACTGCTGGTGGAGAAATGTAAACTGGGACAGCCACTATGGAAAACAGTATGGCGGTTCCTTAAAAAATTAAAAACAGAGCACTTGTTGGTGTGGCTCAGTAGTTAGAGCATTGTCCCCCTCCCTGACCTCTTGCCTGGGACCAAAGTGTTGTGGGTTTGATTCCAGGTCAAGGGCACATACCTGGGTTGCAGATTCGATCCTCGACCCCGTTTGGGGTGTGTGTGAGAGGCAACTGGTTGATGTGTCTCTCTTACATCAATGTTCCTCTCTCTCTTTCTCTCTCTCCCCTTCTCTCTCTCTCTTTTCCACTCTCTCTAAAAATCAATGGAAAAACATCCTTGGGTGAGGATTAATAACAAACAAACAAACAAAAATTAAGAATAGAGTTATCATATGACCCAGCAATTCCTCTTTTGGGTATCTATTCAATAGATTTGAAAAACATTTATTTGTAAAGATATATGCACCCCTATGTTCACTGAAGCATTATTCACAGTGGTTAAGACATGGAAACAACCAAAGTGTCCTTTGATAGAGGATTGGATAAGGAAGATGTGGTACATATATACTATGGAATACTACTCCGCCATAAGAAAATATGAAATATTGTCATTTGTGACAACATGGATGAACCTTGAGAATAACATGCTAAATGAAATAAGTCAGTAAGAAAAAACTAAGAACCATATAATTTCACTCATATGTGGGATATAAAATGGAAACTCATAGACACAGGCAATAGTATGGTGATTGCCAAAGTGAAGGGTACAGGGGGGGTCAAATATATGGTGATGAAAGATGATTTGACTTTGGATGCTGGGCATACAATGTAATATACAGATAATGTATCATAGAAATGTCCATTTAAAACCTATATACTCCTATTAACCAATGTCACTCCAATAAGTTTAATGAAAAACTATTATAATACATGTAAAAAAGATCTGGGGTAAGTGAACTTGTAAATATGACATTCATTCTCAACTCGAAAATGCTTGTCCTTAGAAGTACTATTTAGTTATCTTGTTGTTGTGGCCTTTTGTTATTTTATAACGTACAGTGTCTACCCAAAAAATACTTGGGAAATTTCCTTCATGGATATGAGCATTCCTACCCTCTTGTCACCTAAGATATTGTTCATATCTGCATGTGTCCTCCCCAATGTCAAGTAAAACAAAATTAGATCAGATGAACATCAACATTATGCAAATCCTACATATCAAGTGGGAGAAGAGTGAAGGTAAACCTTAAAGATAAGACATGATGTAATGCAGATAATCACCAGATGGCTCTCTCCCCAGTTAGAAAAAGAAAGGATATTTGAGATCATATTTATAAAGGAAAATAAAATAAAAAGGGGGGAAGCACAAATGTTATCAAATTGATTGCAGATTTCTGTGAACAGGGCATCGCAATTCTAGTGGAGTATTTCTCTTTTAACATTTGAATGAGACAGTTTGGGTTTAAAATTCTAGTTCCTTCTTTTTATTACTATTTGATCCTGGACAAGTTATTTAATTAAATTCCCTAAGCCTCATTTTCCTCATTTATTAAATGGGGATGATAACACCTATATTGTATAATTTTTATTAGAATTAGAAATATTGAATGCTCAATTCCCAACTTCCAGTAGGCTTTAAACAAATAGTATCTACTATTATAACTACTATTGATGAAACTTTTTATGGCACTTTGAAGTGTACAGACAACATTCACATCAGACATTCTCTCATTTGATTCTTGCAAAAAAATTAAAAAAAAAACATTTTACAGATTAGAAGTGGAGGGTCAGCAAGGTTAGCAAAATTAGCAACGTGCCAAGTCACAAGTTGATAAAAATTAAAACTAGAACCCAAACCCATCTTTTGATTTTTAACTAGTATTCCTTTCACTATACAATGTTAAATTAAGAGTAAAGCTATCACCCAACTAGTGTGGCTCAGTGGATTGAGCATCGTCCCATGGACCAAGAGGTCCCTGTTCGATTCCCAGTCAGGGCACATGTCCTGGTTTTGGGCTCGATCCCCAGTAAGGGCTGTGCAGGAGGCAGCTGATGGATGTTTCTTTCTCACATTGATGTTTCTATCTCTCTATCCCTTCCTCTCTCTCTAAAAAATCAATAAAAACATATTAAAAAAAAACACAGTAAAGCAATAGTGCCAACTTCCTACACAAAGAAAGCATTTATTTTTAGTGTCTCCAAAGTAAGTGAATAAATAGCAGTCACCTAATTTATGCAATGGTAATATTAATGAAAAAAAATAGTCAACTCCAAATCAAAGAAACTGAGCCATTAAACAGGATTGCAATAAAAAATGCTTCTTAGAAACAAAACAATTATCTCAACATTTCTTTAGAGAAGATAGCATTCCCAAATATGTGTCTGAAAACCAAACCACTGTTTCTTTGTCTTTTTTAAGAGCTACAACAAGATGGGTTTTAGGAATATGATTATTAGATGTTCTAGCACTGTTTGGCAGGGATTCATGCTTGTTATAGAATACATTATTCTTTCTAGTTGGCTTCGTGGGCACTTGTTTATACTCAGTTGAGTTAATTAATTATACAATCAATTATATAACCATTTTAGTATGTAAACGATGTGCTGACTTGTGCCTACATAACATGGCTTATGTCTACATGATCTTTTAATCAATTAGAAGATAGGCAAATAAATACAAATGTAAATGAATTAAATAAATATTTATTGAGCTCCTATTATATGCCTTGAACTGTGCTAAGCCCTGGAGATCAACAGCTACAACAGAAGACACACTAATTGCCCTCAAAGTGATTATAGTTTGTTGGAAGAAAATATATAGGCAATTAAATATATCATGTACACAAAAGAAGGTCAGTGAAATCTAGTTTGTAATATAGGTCATAAAAATAACAAAAGCACATTTCAGCATCCCATAGACTGAAGTAGGGTCTTCCTTCTTTTTCTACAAAGATCTGAGGGGAGTCAGTGAAAATTATGCACCTTCAGAACAGGGTCAACCCCTGGGCTGAGCCATAGCCTTTTGGGTATTTCCCTGCTTGGAGTCACACCTTTACGGAGTTGGAGTTGGTTTCCTATAGAATCAGCAAAAATGACTTGTCCTTTTATGTGACTTTTGAATGAGCTCTGTCAAATTATATGACATGGGCATAGTAGGGTGGACTGATATTGTATGTGTGGTGGGGGCGGGGGCACCAAGTTTTGGTTGCTTTTCTCATAGAATAAAGTTGGGTTGGGGTGAAGGCGCACATAAAATGTTAGGCTAATGTTCAGAGGCCATCAAAATGTGTTCTGATACCTGGACAAAAGTGATCCCTTCAATATGACATTTTTTTCTCTGACCATCTACTTTGTTAGGCAGTCAGAATCATAGGAGTCCTATATCACAGCTCTTTGTGGTTTATAAAGAATTTTCATGGGTCACCTCATCATACAAGAACCCCACAAAATAACATAGGCAGTGTTTTATCCTTCTCTGTCAGACAGAAGCGTTGAGAGAGAACAAGTAGTTTGTTCAACATCACATAAAGAATAAAGGTCGAGCTGAAAGTAAAACCCAGTTATCCAGGCTCCATAATGTTTGCTCTTTTTACTCCAGCACGCCAACTTCATGCTGTGCCATCCCAAATGTCATGTTGCCTTATTCTTTGCTCTCCTTTTCTTCTTCTACTCTCTTCCTCTTCTCTTTATCCCTCCTTCTTTGCTTCTCCTCTCTTTTCCTTTCCATTCCACTCTTTCTTCTCCTGTCTTTATCTATATCTTTCTGATTGAAATTTATGACTAGACTGACATTGGCTAGCTGAGGGAAGACCTCCTTGGTCAAACTGTCCCCGCATTCGTGGTTTAAATCAGCAGGCTATCAATTTCAAAGAAGTGTATAGGAAGGATTACATTTATAAAATATGAACCAGGATATGCAAAATATCTGGGTTGGAATGGGACTTTGGTTATTTCTGGTTCTTTCACTAAGTAGTTGATTATCCTTAGTTCTTATATTCAAGCCTATGAGGAGCAGAGGGCAGGCACCAAGACAGCAAGTAACACCTTCCATGGGAAAAGAGCAAGAGAGAAGCAGTACGGGTTTTTGTAGACTGACAGCTCTCGTAAACAGTCCCCATGTTGTCTTCTGTCTGCTCATGCCCATTTCTGGGAGATTCAATGCAAAACAAAACCAACTAGGAGCATATCCATGTATGATGCATAACATAAATTAGAGGTACACCTATGTGACACAGATGATGGAAGAATGACTTGACTGCAATTACAGGCTTGGAAGAAGAGCTAGGAAGTGGGAAATTGAATACAAAAGTCACCCTAAGCACAATATTTCCATTCTTCTTTGCTAAACATGAAAATAATAAACCTTTCATTTTCTTTGCCTGTTTTGCTAATGTCTCTTTAAAATAACACACTTGTTGAGGTTTGTATTTGAAACTATTTTTGGAAATAACTGGAGCATGCAATCACTTGAGTAACATACTGAATATTTAGTTCCTATCTCTCCAGAGCTCTAGAATTGTCCCTTTTGGAATTTGCAACTCATCTACCCATCTGTGCATTTGGTCCTCAAAGACCAATGCAAAGGCAAAAAAGATAAAAGTCCTTGGGAGTCTTTAGGCTTTTGAATACTAAAACCACTGGATCTGGGGTCACGAGAATTCTGGATTCTGGGTCCAAGATTTGCTTTTAGTACTCTGTGACCTTGGGGGGAGGGGGATCATTTGATTTCTCTGCAATTTTTTTATCTGCAAAGTGAAGAGACTCAACTAGGACAAAATCCTATTATTTTATGATACTGTAGGGATAGTCTATGTTTCCAAAGCCCTGAAATGCTGAAGGAAATGTGGAGGCCACTTGGGTAGATGGAAATCACTTTCTGGTTTATCTTTCATTGACTTTTACAATAACATCATAATAGAACAGATGTTTTTGATGTTTAATGAATGACTGATATAAATTGCTATAATAATATTGCTTTACTGTTTTCATCCTGGTTCATTAGTTCTCATTAACGATATCATGTGACTTGTATTTTGCCTGCCTGTGATGTGATCATCTAGAAGCTGTATTCGTTCCAGACCAGAGGGTCCCCAAGTTTACCATTTGAATCAATGAAGGTGTGAAATTCATTTCCAGATCATCTCTTTAGGAGATCACAAGGTCATTGGCTCTCATCAAGAACACGGATGAGGAAAATGAGATACTGGAATAGAGCAAGAAAGAGAGAAGCCAATTCCCACTGCTCCCTGAAGTTTAAATGGTTCCCCTGTGGTTTTAAGTTCAGTTCTGTTCTGCTTTTAATTTAAAACCATTCTCTACCAGGCAACTGATTTTTGCTAGTCTCTTGGGTGATTTTCTAAGACAGATTTCACTGTATTCCACCCTTGTGTGAGCACTTAGCTCCCATTAGCAGTAATGGGTGTTATGCATGTATAGCTCCCATTAACAATAATGGAAATTATGCGTGTGCATCCAGAGGGAGGTATGCTCCCCAATGTTGGGATTTTTTTTTCAGGAGGAAAAGCACTCCTTATGCAGCATTTGGCTTTTGTTTTGGTCTCTCTACTGTGGTGACGATTTGTGCTGCGGAGAATGAACACTGTGTGAAAGACTGTCAACCTCCCCGTGTGCAATCTGTACAGTATTTTCTAAAGATCTTGGCTTTATAATTTTGTGTGTGACTAAAACAACAGTCAGGCAAAACTTGTTAAATAAGTAAGACAGACCAGATCGTATAATAAAGGGTCAGGGAGGGGGCTAAGTAAGTCTCTTAAAGCCAGGAATTCTGCTAGGTAATGTTACCTGTTTCAAGGTAACACATATAGAGGAGATATGAACAGATGGAGAAAATAATTCTTCAAAAATAACTGAGTGCTACTTATGTCAGCCATAATAAAATTCCTACAGATGAACATTCTTTAACCCAAAGAGACAATTTCTATCATAATACAGTGATGAAAAATAGTAAAACAAAGGTGATATTACAAGAGGTTGTGAATCATCAGCATATTAATTTTGGAATAAATCATGCAAAAAAGGATATTTAACTTTAGTATCAAGACTATGATTCATCTTCATTGTTATGATTGGCAGAGGGCATGTAACACTTAAAATGTTTTTGGTCTTGCAAAGTGATGGTCTAAGTATTTATCTCTCCTGAGAATGTCTGGTGCTGAATGTTCCATATTATGGTTCATCTGTAACAGTAACTGCTCTGTGTCTAATCTTGAGTACGCCCTGGTACTGCTTGGAGATGTATAAAGTCAGACCCTGTGTAAGGCTTGGACTTTGGTTGTAAGAATGAGGCACATAAAACGCCCTGGAGTGTTTAAGAGCGCAAGCCTTGGGGAGAGATCCACTGAAGTCCAAATGATGACTCTGTCACTTGGGAATTTATTTTACTTCTCTGAGCCTAAGTTACCTCACTTGTGAAATGAGGACCATCATTCTCATCTTGTGGTTGTTGTAAGGATTAAATGAGGTCTAAAATTGTATTAGCTGAAGTATTGCTAAATTATTAAGGAGATTTCTAGATAATACTAGAAATCAAAATATTTTTCTAGCAAGATCATGTCCACTAGCTTCTAATTATCTCTCACCTGTTATATATTTGAAATACAAACTTTATTTTTTCATTTTCTAACCCAAAACATGCATGTACTTCTATTTCTAGGGAAAAGATAAACATAACAGTATTCTCAAGTATCCCAAATTTCCCTCCTTTATTCTTCATTCTAATCAAAGTTTAAAAATTATAAACTTCAAAATTTTTAAAGAATATACACAGAAAATTAAAAATTTTTTTTTGAGGATGGTGAGGGCTCATGTTTTTCTTTACCTTATTTTTTCATCACTGTGACATTGAATGTGCAAGAAGTTTGTAAACAATGAACTTCTTTGCAATGCTTGTAATAAAAACATTTTGATTATTATAATCTCAAAGGTACTAAAATACGACATAAAAATCTAGATCTTAATATTCATTTCATACTTTAGCTGGTCACATGGCATGTTACATTGGAAGGAGAAGGAGACTACAAGCGTGCTCACAAGCATGATACTTCATCTTCACAAACATCAATTTCTTCATCTGCAGAATGAAACTAGCTGTGTTTACTTCCCCAGGTTGTGTTGAGGAGTAAATAACGTAACACACAACATGTACACAGCTCTTAATGTGGTGCCTAATAAGTGTTTCTCTGAGCAAGGTCTAGCCTTAAGAAGGCACCGTGGTTGTAGCAAGCACCACGTGAGATACTTCGGCTCCTGAGGAGGATGGGAAGAGTAAGTGCTCGTGTGAATGAGGAGTATTTCTATATTTATATCTTTGGCTAAATACTCAGGTTTACCCCAGGCCAGCATTACCAGCTATAATAAGAACACTAGGTGCTTTTCAGAGTAGTGGGCCCTGAGGCTGAAAGGGCAAAGCTGATCTCCAAGAGATACCAGGGCAGAGACCCCCTCTTTGTCTTAGGATGCATAGCAAATTCCAGTGTTATGGGGTCAAGGACTATTTTGTATATAATCTCTAATTTTTGGAAGGATTCATTTTTTTTTCTACCAAACAAATATCATTTCTTAA
The DNA here is from genome assembly GCA_030848825.1 of Tadarida brasiliensis. NCBI lineage: Eukaryota > Metazoa > Chordata > Mammalia > Chiroptera > Molossidae > Tadarida > Tadarida brasiliensis. The sequence continues at coordinate 54,204,231 of CM061264.1, forward strand.
GTAGTGACTGGGGTCCCCATATTTATGCATATATATTTGTCAATTGGGATTTATGAGGAAATCTAGTCTGTGCTTCCACAGAGTTGATATAATCTATAAGCTAAAAAATAGTTTCCGACTTCCGGTCAAGATGGCGGCCTAGGTGGACGTGGAATCGTGTCCTCCCACAACCACATCAAAGTTACAACCAAATCACAGAATAACTATCACTTAAAGACCGCATGAAATCAAGCTGAATGGAAGCCCTGCAACTACGAAATTAAAGAAGCAGCAGAATGGAGACGGCATACTGCCCTCCAGGACCCTCCTTGTTGCCTGAAAGGAAACGTGATCCTGCAGCCAGGGGTGCCTGCGGAAGCTGAGCGACCCCACCCGCCACGGGGGAACCCAGGCGGAGCGGGGGTGCCGGGCGACCCCCCCCACCACGGGGGAACCCAGGTGCAGCGGGGGTGCCGGGCGACCCCCCCCACCGCGGGGGAACCCAGGTGGAGCGGGGGAGCCAGGAGATGCCCCCACCGCGGGGGAACCCAGGCGGAGTGGGGGAGCCGAGCGACCCCCACACCAATGGAGGAAGCCGGCAACACACAGGAGAACTGAGCAAACTGAACAACGAAATTGACCCAGAGACATGGAGGTGGAGTACGGGATGACGGGCCTCAGAGGAGGGGGGGGGAGGCGGGGGAAAGAGATAAATCACAGAGCCTATGTGCATGGGTGCATAACCAATGGACATGGACAACAGGGATGGGGACGAGGAGAAGGGGAGGGGGAGGAGGGTGTCAATGGGGGAAAAAAAGGAAAAACATCTGTAACAAAAACAAATTAATAATAAAATAAATTATAAAAAAAAATAGTTTCCATAGTTTTCTCTTAGTAAATATTCAACTTATGCTTTTATTGTTTGTTTGTTTGTTTGTTTATTTATGTATTTATTGCAAACATTGAATATAGTTTGTAGGCCCCTGAAGAGGTAGGAACTTGGGCTTGGTACTCCTTACAGGTCATTGTAGATAAGATCTATAACATGCTGATTTGCTCAGTCTGGGACAGAGCCACTGGGTGACTAGTAATTGCTATCTGTAATACCCTCTATACTCTTAGCTTCCTTTATATTTTCTTTTATACTGTATTTATCTACCTACATGTACATATTATGTTTTTGTGTATTGTCAGTCTCTGTGAGGGCAGTGACTTTGTCTATTGCTTTATTATTCTCTCTCTTTGTGCTCTAGATAACTGCCTGGCATGCAGTAGGTACTCAATACCTATGTGCTGAACGAAGTGGTTGATGAATAATTGCCTCCTTTTAATAGATACATCCTTCTGTAAAGGTGCAATGGGAAATGGAGAGGGTGTTTCTATGGCATTTTAGCTGCAACCCAGGCAGCATGGGACTGGGAACTGACTCAGCCTCTTAGGCAGAAGGTGCAGGTGTGAGCTCTACCCTTTCCATGAGCTCTTCAGAGATGCCAGTTGATTTTTTTCTAGCCTTGGGTTTTGAATCTGTGAAAGGGGATAATAATACTTCCCTCACAGAGTTGCAGTAAAGATCAAGCGTGTACGCCCTATTGTTTTGTGGACTGCAAATCTTTGTTGCTATCAGTAGGGCATCACTGGAAAAAGTGAGACATCTGGGACATTGTCCAAATAACTCTGCTCTGCCTCTAAAAGTAGATGGGCTTGGATCAAATCTCTTAACTTTTCTAGGTCTCAGTTTCTTCACCTGGAAAGGGAATTGTTATTATAATGGTCCTGAACATCCCAGCCAGCTATGAAAGTCCATGTCATTAAGGACTATATTTTTCTTTTCCTGTGTCTTTCTGAGGTTAGGGATTATGTAGCTGTCCTCCAATTTCTATGAAAATACCATAAAAGAGATTTAATGTCAGGTGTTTGGTTCATTTCCTTTATTAATATTAGGCATTGTCCTACTTAGAGTGACAAATTCACCATCTAATACTGCTAAAGTTTCCAGTATCTTTTACTATGACAGCCCACAGTAGCTACAAGGAGCACCTTTTCCCACCTAATTACTACTGTTGACATGAAACTCAGCACAGAGGACAGAGGCGGCTTGCTGTGATAGCAGGAAGGGTACAGACTTATACTAGAGTCCGGCTTTCACATTCACATTATTCTGTCTTTGGAAAACATGCCCTCTACCCTGCCTCCCCCCCCCACACACACACACATACACCTCAATGGGAGAGAGAAAACTTGCTTTGCCTGTACAGAACAATCTATTTAAAGAGATTCTGAGAAGATCATCACAGCCATGGGCTGGGTTTATGGGTGAACTGTACTTACCAGGTCATATCTTATATCGTAGGCTGATGAAACACAGGGTTCAGGTTAGGATTCTGGGCTCTCTACGTGGCAGAGCCCATGCCTTCCTCTAGGATTCAGGGAAGCTGCAGCAGGTCATCATGCAGAGGGATGCTGTTGTTAGGAAAAGAAACCTCTTTTAGGGCATCGACTTTTTATGTCCACATCAGGGATATAGAACTGCCCTGCACCTGTCCCAGATCCTAGCTGGGGTTGATAAACAGCTATTGGACATGAAGCCTGGGAACGGGGAATGGATGTAGATAGAGAGTTACTAAGTCAGTGTCTGGGTGGGCAGTTACACATGTTGGTTTTGGTGAGATAAGTGGGGTGACAGAGCTACTGCAAAGATTCACTGGAGTTCAAGTACCTTATATTTTAATTAATGAAAATGTTTTAAGGCTGGCCGTAATTTCATTCCAATTTATAGGTCTATCTCTTTCCCATTTCTCCCCAGAACCTGTCCTTAATTCCAACCAGGCAAATCTTACGGCCTTTAATAAGTCACATTGAACTTCATCTGTGTTCCTTTCCTCATGTGACACCTTTGGTCTCGAGGTTTCTCTCCTTCGCCACCATTCATCTAATCCCTGCACCATCTGTCCTGAAGGTGTAAATTAATTCCTGCCTGCCTCATTTGACCCTGGGAGCCATATCAATTTATTCTCTTTCTGAACTACTACTATATTTTATGTTCACTTGTCAGATTTAACTTCTTCGTGGATTATATGGCCCTCTGATGTCAGAGTGTACTTTTTGTAACTTCTCATGATCTTTATTGAAGTGTTGCAAATATAATAAGTTCCCACAAATTTCATATTTATTGGTTGCAAAGGTCTAAATGATTTTTACCAATTTTTTGTTCTCTCTAATTCAAATGAAAGCATCTTTGGTCCCTCAAACTGTCTCTCATTTATTTTGAACTCTCTCCTTTCAAAGTCTGTAAAGAGCCATATAAAGAGCCTAGTGTAGATCCTGGCATATACTAAAGGCTCAATCAGTGTTAGCGTTAGCTGTGTCTCCTCCACTGGCTTTGTTTCTCACTGCTCAGGTTGTTGTGTCAACATAGAATAGGTTTCACGCTCAGCCCTTCCTAAACACTCACACCCTCATGTCCTTCTCCCAGTTCTCATGTAGGAAGAGTGATCCTGATTCATTCTTTGGGGGCATTCTCCTTTTTCTCTCCCCTCTACCATCATAATACTTCTCTCTGCTAGTCAGTGTTATTTCCAGCATCTTCTGAATTTATTTTCTCCTCTAACCAGCATGCTGCCCTCTTTCCCCATGGAATCTTCCATAATTCATGAACTGTTTGTGCTTAACCATAGCATTAAAAATTCATTAATCAAACGATTATGAATGATAATAATTTGGGCAATTTTTTGTGTATCTCTTTATAAAATAGTGGCAAGATCCTTCAGTGATTCTATCTCATATACTTTATAGAAAACATTCAAAGTCTTTTGCTGAGACTTTTCCCCCTGAATGCTTCCTAATCATTTTGAATTAGTTTTAGATGTAAACAAAGTGAGACATCGTTTCTGTTTAAAGAAATATTATTCACAACAGAAGTAGAGCAACAGCTGGTTGAAAATAACCCAAGATGAAGGATTATAGCATCACAAACAGAAAGAGTAATTATTTTTTCTTATTAAGTTGTTTTGGTATTTGAAACTAGCTCGAATTTCTTTTAAAAGTTGACTAGGTGGGTGGGAGTGGAAGAACATAAACTACATGTCTGTGTACTGGAATCAGTTAGATACAATCAGTAGGAATTCTGGCTGTGCCATTTTCTATCTGGATGACCTTGGACAATTTATTTAACTCCCCTGGGCTTCATTTTTCTTTTATGTAGAACGGGTTTGATATAGTTGTGTCTACTTTGTAAGATTTTCATATTTTTAATTAAATAACATTTATAAAAGATAATCCAGTGTCCTGGCATATCGTAACTATGTCTTGCAACTCTGAAGTGACTGAGTCAGCTGGGGGAAACTTTGTTTATTCCATAGTCCATCAATAAGTTCCCAGGCAGCCTGACTGGTGTGGCTCAGTGGATTGAGTATGTCCCGTTGACTGAGAGGGCCTGGTTTGATTCCTGGTCAGGTCACATACCCGGGTTGGGGCTCCATCCCCAGTAGGGGGTGTGCAGGAGGCAGCCGATCAATGTTTCCCTCTCACATTGTTGTTTCTGTTTCTCTCTCTCTAAAAAATCAATTAAAAAAAATAATTTCCCAGGCAGCTGCCTTGGCCTGACATTCCCTACAGCTCTGAATTCACCTGAACCACCCTAGCTGTGGTCCTTTGAGGGTTGCAGAGCTGGGGCTTCATTAATTTAACTATTTGCTAATGCCTGGAGGTGTTCCTATGAAAACTGGGGAGAAATGTGAGGAAGTTTAGTTATAAACAAAAGCATGAAGGAGACAATTCATGCTGTTTAGTATCTTAGCATTTACTTTTCCTATACCCATTGTTTAAAACTGTCATTGCCCAGGTATGTGTGGCAGAAGCTGTAGTTAATTCTAGATTTGTCATTAATTCAGTTCATGGACACAGCTTCAAGCAGAACTTGGTAACTGGAGGCTAAGGAGATAAATGTCAGAGACAGTTCAGCAAGGACTCAGGGAGCTCGAACATGGAGTACTCTTTTCCTCATGTACTTATTCACTCATGTATTCATTCAATTTTATCTATTCAATCTTCACTGAGGCTCTTCTATGTTCTAGGCACTGGTCTAGGTGCTTGGGATATATAAGTTAACAAAACAAAGACACAATGTCCTGTTTCAAAAGCTTAAGATCTAGAAGAACAGATGCACGGAATGGAATGGATGCACAATAAATGGTGAGAGAACCATGGGAAGATGGAAGAGCATAAAGAAGGACCTTCCTTAGACGTGGGCCAGGGAAGGTCCCCTTACAGGAGTGTTGTTTAAGCTGAGTAGGCAATAGCATGGGGGCATGAAGCTTGTTTCAGGGAGAGGAAATACTGTATGAAAAGCAGACGGCCTTGCAGGAGTATGATGAAAATCAGGGCCCGCTAGTCAGGCAAGCACGTTGTCCCCCTTCATAATGGACAATTAAAAAACCATTTGTTCAGTACTTATTTCATGGGGCTAAGGAGAAATTGATTCTTTTATTACAAGAAATTATATGCAAAACACAGACACTTAGTAATTCACTTCAGCAGGGTCAAGGCAGAATTGATATTGTAGAATTTTTCAGTGAAATGTTTCCTATTTTCTTATCTTTCTGCAGTTTGTGTGTGTTTTGAACCAGAAAATTTCTCAGGAGCTATATTAAAAATGCAAAATTTTGATACTAAAATAAACTACTCATCCCTAATAAACAGTGCTATGCCACATATTATTTGGTTTTCTAAATTCAACTTGCTGCCCACCTATAGCGGTTACTCTAAATATGTTTTACAGAAACACTTATGAAGTCAGTATGTCTGGTGGACAAGGGGACTATTTTTCTTTTTAATTTATTTCCATATAGTTAGAGAGAAAGAGAGAGAAAGGGAGAGAGAGAAAGAGAAACATTGATTTGTTGTTCTACTTATGTATTCATCTGTTGATTCTTGTGTGTGCCCTGACCAGGGATTGAACCCACAACCTTGGTGCATTGGGACGATGCTTTAACTGACTGAGTTACTTGGCAAGGGCACTATTTGTATTTTCATCTCTGGGTGCTCACTCCTTTTCCAGAAGCAACATCAGTATAAATTTTTCTAGTTCAATGAGGAGTTGGGGACCCAAGTTCACAGGCCCAATATTTCTAATGTGCTCCAATGAGGACAGCACTGCAGCTGGTCCATCCTCCCATGAAACTACTAAATAGTTTGGGTGATTAGTGCATAAAGCACAAAGGAGAGGGTGTGTGAGGCAAGACTGAAAGGTAAGTGGGGTCCTGAATGAAACTTACAGTGTCATTTTACAGGAGGAGTTTGCAGTTTGTCTATAAGAAATGCGAAGCTATTGAAGGACTTTCAGCAGGAAAATGACGCAGCAAAATTTTTGGTTTATTTATTTATTTATTTCTGGTTCATATTTAATTTAATTTATTTTTTAACTCATCTTTATTGTTGAATGTATTACAGATTTCCCCCCTTTTTTTCCCCATTGACCCCCTCCTCCCCAATCTTGCCCCCCTCCTGCCTTTCCCACACTATTGTCGGTGTCCATTGTTTATGCATATATGCATAGAAGTTCTTTGGTTTATCTCATCTGATCTTTCTTGTTGACCTAAGGCAGTAGAGGGAAGCAAGGCTTGATAATGGAAGATCTGTCAGTAGAATGTTCAAATAATTGAGGTAAGCAATCATAGTGGCTTGCATTGGGAGGGTATTAGTAAGAATGGCGAGATGTGGAGTTGGAACCCATATGGCATTGGGGTGATTAGAAGTATTAGAGAAGGCATTATCAGGTGAACCTATTGGCAGATAACAAAGTCCCATTCCCCCAGACTGGACTCCAGGAGGAGGACTCCAGTCCATGGGCATAGGGCATGAGAAGTAAGAGTGAGACGAGGCTTAAATAGGCAATGTCTTCGGGTAGATACACCTCCCTGATTAGAACAGGGGTACTGGCGATGGAACTGACATGCTTGGTAGAGGCTTTAATATAAGAAAAAGACATGAGAAAAAGGAGCAGAGAGATGTATAGAGAAAAGGACAGTTCAGTGAAAATGCATATGTGATGGATCCCAGTCTGAGGGTTCTAATTGTCACACTCTTGTATCAATGCTACTTGGAAAGAATTTGAGAGACTAGGATGCTAATTGCTGATAATGGCATCATGTTTTACATGTTCAATCTTTGCCTCCCTCCAACTCATTCTCTGCACAGCAGTCAGAATTTTTAAGTAGAAATCTGATCATTCATTGCTTTGCTTAAAACACTTCAGAGTGTTTTTGATAAAGACCAAACCTTTGCTATGATTTACACAGCTCTGCAGACTCTACCCTCTGCTCACCTTCTGGTGGCCTCACTTTGAGGCACTTTCTCCCACACCAAGGGTTCGACCACCAGAGTCTTTTTTTTTTTTTTTTACATTGTAAACATTCTGCCTATTTTAAGGCCTTCAGTCATGCTGTGTCCGATGTTTTGCTCGAGGACCTTTTCCTCTTCACTTATTTTTAAAGTTTTGGCCTAAATGCTGCTTCATCAGTAAAATTCCTGTTACATACTCTCATAGATACTCCATTTCCTTTCATGGCCCTTATAACTGTAATTAAATAATCATTTAAAAAATAAGTTATTTTCATGTCTCTCTTCCTGAGTAGACTGTAAACTCCATGAGAAGGGGACCATGCCTGTTTATTCATTGTAATATATCTTGTGCCCAGCATGTGTCAGGCATATATAAGTCATTAATAAATATTTGTTGAATAAATAGTTGAATCCATGGATTTTTAGGTACCCTGTAGCTATGCCTTAATCCAAAGCATTGATTTCTCTAGAGGTAGCATCAAAGTCATCAGTAAAAGAGAAATACGCATCTTTGATTGGGGATGGACCTTCCTAGTACCCTTAAATTACATTACTTAGATGGTTTCTACTTTGCTTAAACAGAATGCTATTTTTGTTGGGCAAAGAGCAAGTAGATAGACAGGACAGAAATGTTCCTAAGCTAGCATTTTGAGGGAGGAGAATAGAGAGTGGGAAAGCTAAGCCACCTACTCTGAAGCAATGGAACCCTTAAATACAGATATCCCTAAGCAGAAGATGCTTGATAGCTATTTTGCTAACATGAATTATTTTTGAGATATTAATTCAAATTTTAAGATGTTCATTTTTCCCCTTGAATTTTTTCCCTTTTCTGTCTTCCATATGAACAGATAACAAGTTCCACATTTCCTTGCCACATGAAAGGTTTTGGGCAGGGTTTCCTGGCTTCTGTTCTCTCACTGAGGATAACAGAATTTGAAGAGAGAGGAAATTGGTATCCTTGTGTGAAACCAGGAAAGACAGAAGATTCCCCAAGAGGGGGGTAAAGGGGTAAGCACTTTCTCTAGGTCTGGAGGAAGAGACAAGTCTGCAGATTCTTGAAGAGAAGGGACATTTATTTCCTACCCGGAAGCACCCAAGAGTGTAGCAGGACTTCAGGAGCAATCTCCAGGTGATGAATCAGGTAGGTTAGATGCTGAAGTTAGGGTCCTAGCCTTGCTAAAGAGTCCCTGCCCTAAGCATGGCATGGAAATGGCACACTGGTAGATTTGATGGGGTCATGTGGCTGCTGAAATCCAGCTGTTACCAAGGTGGACAGAAGCCTAGTCATCGATGTACTAATGCTTGGACCTGGAGTAAGCTCTTAGAACCTCAACACAAACCTAGGGGTGAAAGAAGGCCTAGAAATAATTGAGGTTCAATTTCTCACTAACATCATGGAACTTGGTTCTCAGAATACAAATTAAATGATTTACAGGTAACAATAAAATGTGATTTTTGTTGTTCACTTAGTTAAAATGTATACCTACTACATTAAGCAAGTGAATAATAATGAAAAAAAGCTATACTAGTCTTTGCTTCCTATTTTGAGGAGATAGTTCATTTTTACTTAATAAAGCTAAACACAATATTATGAATTAAATGCTCAAAGTATTTCAAAGAGCTAAACACTGAACTATCTGCACTGAACTAACTGATGTCATCATCAGTAGACAGTGCTTAACAGTACTTTGATGATAAGAGTACGCAGTCCCCCCGTATCCACGGTTTCACTTTCCATGGTTTCAGTTACCCGCAGTCAACCATGGTCCAAAAATAGTAAATGAAAAATTCTAGAAATAAACAATTCATAAGTTTAAAATTGCATGCAATTCTGAGTAGCATGATGAAATCTCTTGCTATCGAACTCACCCCATCCCGGATAAGAATTATCCTTTTGTCTGACATTTTATCCACATTGTATGTTAGTTACATAGGAAGCTGCCTTGCTTATCAGATCAACTGTCTCAGTATCACAGTGCTTGTGTTCATGTAACCCTTATTTTACTTAATAATGGCAAGAGTGGTGATGCTGGCAATTCAGACATGCCACAGAGAACCCGTAAAGTGCTTCCTTTAAGTGAAAATGTGCGTGCAGTACAATAAGACATTTTGAGAGAGAGGGAAACCACATTCACGTAACTTTTATTACAGTACATTGTTATAATTGTTCTATTTTATTATTAGTTATTGTTGTTAATCTCTCACTGTGCCTAATTTATAAATTAAATGTTATCATTGGCATGTATAGGAAACAATATAGGATATATAGTGCTCAGTATTAAGCACAGTTTCAGGCATCCTCTGGGGGTCTTAGAATGTATCCCCTGTAGATAAGGGAGGACATAGTAATAAATAAAATCCAGTTTTGTAATCCACTCTGATAGTGATATTGTGCTGAACAAGTCTGTGGGGCCATCTTCTTTATTTGGAAGAAAAAGTAACATTAAGCACCAGTCTTTCAACAGAGTGGGCCCATTATCAGCAAAGAGTGATTATCTCAGTGATGCACAAAATAATTACCTTAAAACAGAGGAAGGCAGTCAGTTATTTGCTCCCATTATAGGAGGAAGATGTACAGGCAATAGGTCTACTGTAAGAGCATGCTGGTGATGGGCTGGCAATACCAAGTTGACATTGGTGAATTGGTGGCAAACAAAATGAAATTCAGAAACTAGAATATTGACTACTTATTTATGTGACTTGATATTAAAACAAGACTTTTCTATTTAATCACTTCTCTTAGGAAATTTTTACTCATTTGTTCCATTGTTTTTTTCCAACAAATATTTATTGAAGGCTCATTGTAAGCTACATGTTGACCTGGATGCTGTGGGAGGCACTGGAATGAATGATACACAGGTTAAGTATTTAAGGTATTTTTAACTTGGGAAAATAATAGTACATGTTCAAGAATGACTGTAACACAAGGCAAGTAACAGATTTGGGAAAGACAGGGGGAATGATATTTCTTTTCCTCTCTTCTCTCCTTTTCCTTTATCTTGTTTTTTCTTCTCTTTCCTCTCTTTTCATTCCCTTTCTATCAAAATTTATATGCATAATGTGTAAAAGTTTTATAAACAAGTAGGAAATACCAGGTTGATGATTTCAGCCTCTGTTACCAACACTGGGTATGGACACAAACAATATAATTTAGGGAGTGGCGAAGAGAGTGGGATTTATGCATTTATAGGAAATAATGTTTCCCAACGCAACCATAGGTGATTTTTTTTTTTTTTTGCAGGTAAAAATCCGTAGAGAAAGGCTGGGATAAGGCAAAATGAAGAAAGTAGGGCCAGAAGCATGTTGGAGCTAGCTCACGTTCATGTGAGATGCTTGTCAATTGTTTACGAATTTTGTGAGCCAGATGTTAAGCTGTTGGTAGCTTGAAATTAGCCATGGTGGAAACATTTACATCACGTAAAGGGGTAGACGCTACAAATTATGACAAAAAACCCCAGAACAACCCAACAACAAAAAACCAAGCCCCCAAAATAGAAAGGTGCTTTTCCAGCCTACCATGCCAATAATAGCTTCAAGAGTTTTTCACCTTTCTAATGGGCAAAGTTATGGGTATTCTGTGTGTGAGCTTTATGAGCATCTAAGGGAGGCAATAACATATGTGAGGACATACCAGAGGCCACAAAACTGTATGGGTCCCAGAAAAGCAGGAAGCATGTGGAGCTGAAAGAATTGACGAGGAGGGAGTGCTGATGATATCCAAAGAGTCCACCCTCCACTTCTTTGATCATGAGGAATAAACCAAAGCACAATGTGATGAGTGGATATTAGTCATTTGGGGAAAGAGAATTTTCATTCCATATGCCAACCACTGATAATATTTGCCATGGTGTTTTCTGTAAAATAAGTTTCTTACTGCAGGTCTCTGAGAAGGCATGGTACGTAAAAGTACCAATGTTTTCATCTTATTATTATATAATGTGGGCTTGACTTATATAGTAGTTATGCTTTGTTTTATTTATTTATTTATTTATTTATTTATTTATTTATTTATTTAAACTATACACTTATACATATGCATACACAGTAATACACATCTAAATAGTACAGGAAGGTACAAAAACAAACAAACAAAAAGTCCTTGCTTTCTAATTTCAATAACATCTTTCAGTCTCATCCTGAATTCTACTACTTTTAATACGTCACACTAACCAAAGAGTTCTAGTTCCTTTTGTTAAAAAATTAGCAATAAAGCCCAGCTGGTGTGACTCAGTGGTTGAGCGTTGACCCACGCACCAAGAGGTCACTGGTTCAATTCCCGGTCAGGGCACATGACTGGACTGTTGGCCAGATCACCAGTGGGGGGCATGCAGTCAATGTTCTCTCTCATTGATGTTTCTGTCTCTTTCTCCCTTTCCCTTCCTCTCTCTCTAAAATCAACAAAGGGAAAAAAAAATAACCTTTAACTTTTTATTTCCATGGGTTCTTTAGTGAACATACAACTTTTATTTCAGATAGCTTTGGTATTGACATACAGTAGATATATACACATATTTACTAGCTCAGTGTTACTATATCAATGTGACTATTTAGTTAGAGAATGTCAGATAGTATAACTAAATAAATGCTAAGAATCAGAGTTTTTCAAACCTCAAGAGTTCAGGTGGAACAATGTCTACAGGTAGCAGGGCCTGGTTCCACAAGACTCAACTCAAAATAGACAACAGCACATTGCATTATAATATAGTTCATATTCAATGTTATATTTAAATTATATTTAAATATCTATAATTGTTTTATTAATAATTATAGAAAATTTTGGTCCACTTCTAATACTTTTCATTTTCACATAAGATAAAAACATAATTTATCAACTTTCAGAAACAGGAAGTATTATAATATATATTGATCTATAATTCATATTTCATATATATACTATAGATCAATGCATAGTATGCCTGCATTTCCAAATTGGAAATTTGTGTTCATCAAATGACCCTCCCAAGATAAATACCCAGTTACCTTATTCTTGCAATTTGGTAAATTTAGCCTCAGCCACAAATGTTGCAAATGGTTTTGCCAAAATCTTGACAGGATGACCAGACACTGAGCTTCTTGCTTTTGACCGTGATCAGAAATTTGTTCTTAAAATTCTGTGGTTTATTTTAAATTCTTTACTACGAAAGGGATTCACAGGAAATTAAATACTTCCAGTTGACTATCATCTGCCAGAGACCCTGTAAAACTATAACCTCCCATTTTGTATGTTCAGTTAGCATCAGAACTAACTTAGGGGTTTCCTGCCATTTGAGGGCCTTGTGACATCCTACACACAGTTCATTCAAATGTCACTTCCACCAAAGATGGCTGGCCTTACTTCCAGTCTTCTGGGGCAACCTGTGCTGTTCTGTTGTATCAGTTCTCAGCATGTGGCTGTGCCCCTGTGCATTCTTCTCCCACATTCCTGATGCTAGAATTCCTAATATTTTACTAACTTTGATCCATTTTTTAATTCCCTTGTATAATATATTTTTCCTTGGCTCAATATTATCCCCCTCTAGTCAATCTTAGTAGGAAAATATTTAGATAGGCATGTCTGAAAAATTGACATCTATAAGTTCATTTCCAGGATGATACATGGTTTCTAACAATACTGAATTGTAATATTAACATAATTCATCTAAAGAGGATAAATAATTTATTTTCACAGACATAATTTTGTTTGAAAGGAATGACTCTCTTAGACTGGGCCCAACTGAGATAAGGAGGAGATTGACATTGCAGTTGCTTTCTTTAAGCTTATAAATTTTGGGGAAATTATTTCATCTATTTTTAAATAAGTGATTTAGAATTTCAATGTAAGGTTGCCATTTCTTTTTTCTTTTTCTTTCTTTATTGATTTTAGAGAGAGAAGAAGGGAGAGGGATAGAGAGATGGAAACATCGATGAGAGAGAACATCGACTGGCTGCCTCCTGCATGCCCCTCACTGGGGATCAGGCCCACAACCTGGGCATGTGCCCTGACTGGGAATTGAACCAGCGACCTCTTGGTGCATGGGTTGATGCTCAACCAGTGAGCCACACCAGCTGGGCAGATTGCCATTTCTTAATAAAAAAAGAGAAAGTGAAAGAATGTTTTAAAATAGGGGTTGACAGACACTGAGCCAAACTTGGCGTGCACCTTGGTTTTATATGGCCTGTGAACTAAACATGGTTTTTACATTTTTAGTGTTGTAAATACACACACAGAAGAACATGCAACAGGAATCATATTTGGCCTAAAATATGTACTATCTGGCCTTTTACAGAAAAACTTTACAGAACTTGTTTTAAAATAGCTTTAATAAAATGATAATTTAAAATATTTTTATGTTACAGATACATAGAATTTTGTATGTGTTAACTTATTGAAATCTCATAAGGGCCTTAAGTGCATTGAGAATTGAAGTACTGTCCCCATGTTAGAGGTTAGAAAACTGAGGTTTGAAAGGTTAATATCACATATCTTGTAAGTTTCAGAGATAAGATTTACACTAAGGCAGCTGGGCACTAGAGCTTGTACTTATACCCACTATACTATACTGCCTCTGAAAATGTGATCCGATATTTTTAATTTTAGGTGTGTGTGTGTGTGTGTGTGCATGTATGTGTGCATGTGTGTGTGTGTGTGTGTGTGTGTAAATTCCACTCCTAACACCAATCTACAACTAATCAAAATAGGATGGTGAGTCTGGCTGGTGTGGCTCAGTGGTTGAGCATCGACCCATGCACCAAGAGGTTGCCGGTTCGATTCCTGGTCAGGACACATGCCCAGGTTGTGGGCCCGATCCTCAATGGGGGGCATGCAGGAGGCAGCGAATTGATGTTCTCTCTCATCAGTGTTTCTATCTCTCTCTCCCTCTCCCTTCCTCTCTCTCTAAAACAATAAAGAAAAAAAATAGGATGGTGATGTAATTGACACATTTTTCACACACAAGGCAAACTATATAATTCTTTTAAGCATGTAAAGGCCATAGTTACTGCACAAGCACTGGCTATACAATGCAGCAAACACAGTAACACTATCAGTTGGATGAGTAAGACCCTCTTACTCTTAAGTCCCCAAGAAGTTGCCTGACTACTAAAAATGTTACTTGGTTTGGGTGATGACTCTTCAGGGAACTAGCCTTGACATCCTCGGTGGCTTTATAATTTGTTGGTCCCTTACAAATCTCTTTGTAGAGATTTGTGCTATGTGTCTGTCTGCCCAACATTTGAAATGAGTGTAATTGCTACATTCCCAAAGTGTTCCTCAGTGCAAGACTGGAGAGCGTAAAGGTAAAATCTAGGCTTGCCACTCTATTGGCAGGTTCAGGCTTCAGGTCTGCCTGACGTATATATCTCTGTAGCAGCCAGCTTGCTGCTTTTTTCTGGTATCTTTTCTTTTCTTATTCTTGGTATGTCTACCTACAAATTCAGGGAGAGGTTTTGGTTTATTGTAAAAAGAGTTCCTAGCTCTGTTGCAGTTTTCTCCTATGCATATCTTGAGTTCTAGATTCTTCAATCATGGTTTCTTTATTGATTTAATTTTGTTTGCCTTTAGCTTTGTAGGTATCTGTTAAAATATTTAGCTTAGCGTTATATTCTCAGTGCCTTCATAAATTGTTCCTTTTATAATTTTATGGCATTATTTCAAGAGGATTTTGAGGAAAAAAGAAGTAAACATATGTACTGTCTTCACCAATCTGAAATACAACCTATTCAAATGTATGTGATAAGAAAATGCAGTTGGAGATATACTGATAGGTTTCCTTTGACTTTATGCATCATTGTATTTCTTCTCCTATATTTTGGGAGCCTTCTAATCAGTCCTGGAATGATGAAAATAAGAGAATCTAAGAAGCAATTATTGATTTTAAGTTAAAAAATCCATGGTGTAAAACAGAAAACATTTGGACAGATACATTATTTTCCTATGCCTAGACTACCTAGGATTCCCTGCAATGGGCAAGGGAAGAAAGGACTATGTGGACTGGTGTGATGAAGCATCAAGAAATACCAAGCTCTGTGGAAATCAGAACTCTCTGTTTCTATTTCTTGGGAGATGCTAGGAACTGAAGTTATTTCTGGACATTATCCGGTCTCCATTCCAATGAACAGTATGCATTGCCTGGATTGAGAAGCTGTTAGGAGTTCTTTTTTTTCTCACTGATGAAGATCACCCATTAACAGCGGTCATCAGCTTGCTTGTTTATCTTCCAGAAGGATTGAAATCTTGAGATTTTGTTTAAACTTTAAATTGTTCAGTATACATAGCCTCACCTCGTGGCCTATGATATTTTTCAGTCAAAAACATAATGAATATGGCTCCATGTACCTAGTGAGGAAATGGTGAAGATGATGTGTCTATCAGTCAGGGGTCTTGCAGGAAAAAGTTGATACACTTAGCTGGGTAATCTTAGAAGTGTTTAATCACCTTTATGAAGATTTTGACAGCTTTAGGACCATTAGTAAAGGTGGTACAATACCCCATGGTTAGCTACAGCTGGTCTTGACCTTCCTAGGACCTGTAGGATCAAGGGGAAAGAGTGGCTCCTAGAAGCTACAAGGGGTTCTTGTATGAAGAGGGATTGTGAAAAAATAAAAATAAAAATAAGAAAAACCACAGCCCTTCTCAAGCTTATTTGACTAATCCTGTTTTCATGTAATATTTATCACCATCTTGTGGAACTTTAGGAAATGCTAGTATAGATCTATTCCTACTTAATGAGGTAAACTAAATGATTCTTTCTGACAGTATTCCTAATTTTATGGTTCTATGAAACTTTCAGAATTGGACCTGTCATCCAATAAGGCCAATTAAAAAAAAAAAACAACAACCTTAGCTAAACTTTCAGTTTCAGAGTTGTTATTCTATGCTTTGTAGATGCTCTTTATTGGAGAATAAGGAACTGTGTCAAAGATTCACTCTTAAGGTAGCTACTTTCTAATTTTATATTATCTTTTCATATTTACCTGTGGTTTATTGGAAACTTGTGGTTTAGAGGAAAACTTAGAATATATTACTAAATATTTAGCTGTTGCAGTATTTCATATATATCAAGTTCTGAAAATTTATAATAATTTCATAAATATCTTTAAACAACAGTACTGTGTAGAGTTATAGAAGAGGATAATTCATTTTTTTATTTCACTAGACACATATTAGCATGACTTAACTTTGTAAAATACATTGTGTTAAGTTCAAATGGGCATTGAGAATAAAGATTTTGGCTCTTCTGACTTTTATGACTAGATTCAAAATAAGATACATAATTAATGCAGAAGAAATCAGAGGTTCTTTCTGCCTGAATTCTACTAGTCACTACTTACTTAAAATCTAAATTTTCTGCAGACAGAGAATTAATTTAAAATCCTTTTATATGTCTATTTTGCTTTCTGCAGTCTAAACGAGAATTTCTATCTTTTGTATTTTTCATTTCCTTTTCCAAATATTAAATTTCTTCCTTGCTCAGAGAGGTCACTTAAGAGGGACAATGACCCATCATTTTAACGATTTGTGTTAAATAAGTGACACATTTAATGTATTGGGCATCTAGAAGTCTGGGGATATTGGATTTTGTTCTTTTTCTATTATTGTGTGATGTAGAATGTTTATTTACCTACCCTAGTGTGCAATGTGTGGAATATCTAAGGATACATGAAATCTCTAGTTTAAAGGGGTACAGGATTACATGACAGTGATAAGACCAATTCTCTGACACATAGATTGTGTTGTAACATTTTCTTAGAAATAATCACTTTTAAAGGTAGAATAGTATAACAGTTAATAGTGCAATGGTAAATATTTAACAACCAGCCCTGGTGGGGTTGGGGAGTGGAGGGAAGCCCTGATTTGAGTGCTGTTCATTTCCACGGTGTGAATACTTCCATCATGGCCACTTTCAAGTTAGGAACATAACTTCACTGAAAAATGAGTTGGGAAAATATATGCAATAGCTCACCATTATATAGAGTTTCTACCATTCAGCTATAGCAAGACATACATACACTCAGGAGCATTGATAATAAATAATGAGGAAGTAATGTGTTTTGACTACCTAATACCTTTGTTTTAAATAATTTATTTAATTATAAACTTATATAATTTGTTTTTACCAATGGCTATACTTAACAACCAACTTAAAAATGTTCTAATAATTTAACAACTGGCTCTCATGAGTTAGCATAAAGTGTCTCTCATACATTACTGGATAAAAGTATGAAGTTTAAAGTTAGATAGTTCTGAATTTTATTACTTGTTCTGCCACTTACAAGTTGTGTAGCCATATAAAGTTTATATTTTTTTCTTTAAGCCTTAGTTTTCTCAAATGAAGGATAAAGGCAAAAATTATATCTACTTTGAATAGCTGTGATGATTACATAAGATGATAGCTTCCCCTCCTCTGGAGAATGAGGATCCTATGGCCAAAAATTTTACAAGGTCCCTATTAGAACTGTGATCACAAATCTTTTTTTTTTTAAACAAAGAGAGAACCATTAAGAGGAATATGCTCAGCTCCCCATAGATGTAATTTGAATAATTCAAGGGAAGATAGGTAGGCTTCTTTAAGGGTTTATACTGTATTATCACTGAGAATGAATGACTTTCCTTGTGATATGTGTAATTGGTTCTGACAAGCATTATTCCCGCCTTTAGTTGTAAGATCCTACTTCATGGAGAGGTTGCACATGCCCTGGAGTGCTTTATGAGACCAAAGCCTCCTCCTTAGTTAGTCCTTTACAGAGTCAGTGGAAGATGGTAAAAATGGGTGGAGCCTTACATGAATTACTTTAGAAAAGGAAGAGAGTGAATTAGGAGACTGGTGTAAATCTGAGGGTGAAAAATAAGACTAAGAACTAACAGTTTTATGGTCACAAAGGCCAGCGGTAGCTTGCCTCAGTGAAGTCATTGAGCTTAATAAATATTGTGATCTTTCATTATGGACTGCTTCATTGAAAAATTTCATTCAACACTTTAATAAAAATTGTTTGTTTTGAAATTGTTTCTAATACTTTTACAGAGATTTAAACAGAACATAAAATAGAAAATAATGTGACTTGAGCAGATATTCTGAAACTACAGTAAAGTGATGAAACTATTTTAGATCCTGGCTTGTCTATTCCAAGGCTAAAAGATTGTATCTATTGTTTTGTTTAAGCTGTTTTTAACAAGATGGTCATTATTTGCAACTGACAATTTTCCAGACCAAATGTGTATAATGAGAACCCTTGAAAGTCATGAAGACTCAGAGAACAAGAAATCTATATTTACTTGGATTACAAGTAAATCAATTACAAATGCCTTTACACTAATGTCTTGAATAATAGATAAGAAAGAAGAACATTTAGTATTATTTTGAAGAGCTTAACAAAAGTAATTAGATTAAATTTTTAAGTGAAAGACATTTGCCCTTCAGAGATCATAGTAAAGACTTTCTTCTGATTGCTAAATTTGATCCATTTTTCACAAATAGTTGAGAAAATGTCAAAATAAAAATGTAAATATGACATATCTGAAACAGTTTAAGAAGAACTAACTGAGATAATGGGAAAATATGTATGAAATGAAGTGGTAAGCAAAACTGAAAAAAGACACCCAGTATTAATTTTTCTAGCTTCTAAACTGGAAAGACACCAATTGATTAGTAATTATTGTGCCTTACTGTTTTAACAACAACAACAACAACAACTGATGAATAATTTTTAACTTTTTTTGAAAACCATCCAGATACTGTGATTTTAAATTTTAGAAAGTGAAACAAGTATGGAAAATGGTAACTAACAACTGAAAAACATTAGCAGTGAATTGTACGACAGTGCAGCTGCTAGGAAAGGTGAGAACAAAAGGCTGAAAACACTCTTCAAAAACGTCAGTAAGTAAGGAGAATATGTGCCACGCCAGCTCATTTCCTTAATCTTGTCAGAGAAAAAGCTGCTGTGACAGTAACTGAAGTTGTTGACCACTTCAGTATCTTCCAACAGCAATGTTTTCTTTCCAGATCCACCATAGAAAATTTTCAACAATGGGGTATTTTAAAAGCACATGAAACTTAGATTTTCATTAAAACATAGCAATCCCACTTAGGCCACTGACCCAAGGATTCCTTATAATGATTTGCAGCAACCCTCTGTGATAAAAATTTGGCTTTTGGAATGAGACCACCTGAATTTATGGCTCTACCACTTAATAGCTATGCCAACTTGAGCAACTCTGAGTTTTGTCTTTTTCTTCTGCAAATAAGGATGGTAATATATTGACCTTTTTAGTTGTTGTGAGGATCAAATATAATGAGAAGCACAATATATATAACTTAATGAATGAAAAACAAATAATAAAAAATTTAGGAAGGCAGATCTATAGGAGGTGCATGAACCAAAAGAATGTCATGGTAAGAGGGTAGTGAAAAAAAACTGGAGGAAGAGTCATTCTTTTTTTTTTTTTTTTTTATCCTCACCTGAAGACATTTTTGCATTTATCTTCAGATAAAGCGGGAGGGAGAGAGAGGGGAAGAGAGAGAGAAACATCGATGTGAGAGAGACACATCGAGTGGCTGCCACCCACACGACCCCAATAGGGGGGTGGGGACAAACAGCAACTGAGGCACTTGCCCCCAGGAGAGAACTGAAATGGGGACTCTCTGGCCCACATGCCGACGCTCCTGCCGCTGAGCCCAACCGACCAGGGTGAAAGAATCATTCTTAAACTGAAGCCCCATATTCATGAAATTCCTTATTCAAACTCAGCCTAAGGAGACTGACCACTCGTAGTCTCATAGAGCTTCTAAGACTCGGGTGGTAGTAAGGACTATTACTTATAAGTCTCTAAATCTGTTGATTCTTGAGTTCTTCAGAACATAGCTGTACTTTTCATGTGAATTCTCTCCTTTGGGTGCCAGAATGACTACACAGTGATAAACCTTTTTCATGGTTCTCAGAGGATAGACAGACTCTCCTCCACATTCCTTCAGGCGTGGGAGAGAGCATTGGCAGTCAGCCATCAGTCCAGAGGCTACCCAGGGACCATTTGGAAATAGGATATATAGTATTTGCTCCAAAACACTCTGCACTGAGGGCATATTAAGGAGGGCCCCAGACTAGCCCTGTTATGGACTGAATGTTTGTGTCTCCCATCCCCATTCATGTGTTCAAATCTTAATCTTCAATGTGATGGTATTTGGGGATGGAGCCCTTGGGGAGTAATTAAATCATGAGGCTGGAGCCCTCAAGAGACAGCAGAGAGCTTGCTTCCTCTGTCCGTTCTTCACCATGCAAAGACAGCAAGGAGAAGGCAGCCATCTGCAAACCAGGAAGTGGCCCTCACCAGACACTTGATCTGCTGGTACCTTGAGAACTGTGAGAGATAAATTTCTGTTGAAGCCATCCAGTCTATGGTATCTTGTTTTAGCAGGTCGAATGGACTAAGACATGCCCTTTCTTGGCCAGGACCTACATTTGGCTTTTTGCTGCCCTTTGACTAGGAGAGCAGCCCCTCACAAGGACTGTCCTCAGGCCACTTCCACTAATAATAACACAAATGACAACCAATATGATTGAGCCATGATTATGTGCCAATCCCAGGCCAACTGTTTTGGATGCATCATCTGATTCCATACATACCGTGCCCTCCTTTTCCGAGGGAAGCCTCCTCTGGCACAGAATGAGAAAGTGGAACATTTTTATACCTTCAGGAGCTGTTCACTTGGAAGGAGCAGTGTGTGCTCCTCTCCAAAACTCCCACTTCTCATGAGCTGCCAGCACTGTGTTTGTTGTTCAACTTTTTGAACACGTATTATGTGCCAGGCATAGTTCTAGGTGATTGAGGCACAGCAGTGAACAAAACAAAATACTGTAAATGTAATTTTCATTAGAGGTATATTTGGTTGATGTGTTTCAAGCATGTTTTTGAAACTTTGCCAAATTTGTAACTTCACATTCATGTTCTTACTACCTCGGTATTAAATCATGCATTGATCTTAATTCTCATATTGACTTTTGACGGAAACATTTCTAGTGTGAATAAATAGCGTTATAATCAGCAGTAACTTCTGTGTTTGAGGTCAGTTTTCAGGTATGGATAATGCTTTAAATTTTTCTTAGATTTCATAACCATGTTACACAGACATGTCATGCTCTAGAACCACTGGAGACTTGTACTTAAGCATCAACTAATACTATTTGGAAGACTGCAATAATTCTGGATATTATATTTGTCTAATGCTCTGTTTCTTATCAGTGACCATTATTTTCAGGTTAGTGGACTATCAGCCTTCAGGCAAACCTTTTCAAAAAACTGTTGGTTCATACAGTGCTCCAGGCTCAAACCAAAGCAGTCTGTAAAATTGCAATTTTCTTAATCAGGTTAAAAATATATAAGCAGAAATAATATGGCTATGGTCAATTATAAAATTTATATTGCTGTTAAATAAACAGTTTTCTTCAGATTTTTAGAAACCAGGGCATGTATCTGAGAGAGGGGGGAACAAAGGGGGCTACTGTGAAATTAACAAAACGGACAAAATTTTGCAATTGAGATAATCCTGCTAAATGCCTTATATTGTGGGTGTACTAAGGTATGAGAAGTAATTAGGATTTCGTATGTGAAAACTTCTGCAGACTCTTGGAATCCACATGGGAGACTGGCTGCAGAGCTATAGATCAGGGGAAATATGTGCACATATCTTGTCTTGAATTCAGCAAAGATTTGATAAAGTGCCTCCATATTGTTGTCACTAAGGGGGAAAAAAATGTGAGTGGAATGCGTTGTAGTTAAGTGAATCTGCACAACTGTGCTCAGATAGTCTGTTTGACTTATAGATGTTCAGTAAATGTTTGTGGAGCTAAACTGAAATGAATTGATCTATGTTAGTCCGCATGGAGTGCCACAGGAGTGCACACTGCATCATTCTAAACCCTGCTCAGTATGCTGGTCAAAGATGTGTGAAGATTTCCAGGACCAGCTTGTGGACTCACATGCCTTCAGTCAAATGGTTTTAGCAAGTGCTCCCTAATAGTTAATTCTAACAAGACCTTTTCAACTCTATCCTATCTGCTGCCTCTGTGGCATGTGGTCCTGACTTCTACCTGTTTTTTCCTTTGACTTCCAAGGTACCATTATTCTAGTTACCCTCTTCCTGTGAATATTCCCTCTTTCTGTGAATATTCTTCTTTCTTCTTTGATTTCATTCCTGTTGACCCCTTAAATATTCTTTCTACACCATCTTCATAATTTTACCACTCTGAGTAATTTCATTCATGCTCTTGGCATCACATAACCATTTGTAATGGAGGCTCCCAAATCTGCATCTTCAGTCTAGACCACTTTCCTGGGCACCACAACCATATGTCCCATGTCATTCTTGGCATATTGACTCCTCTTTTAATTTAATTAGTACCTTGAAGATCTTCAACATGAGCTATCTTAACTTCCTTTCTCCCAAACGTAAAGTTTCTGATAATTGAAATATGATTGGCATTGGACACAGAACTGTGTTTGATTTTTAACATCCATCACAAATTAGTTAACCTAACTGTATTAGTGTTCTATTGCTCCATAACAAATGACTACAAGCTTAGTGGCTTCAAAAAACATTCATTTGTTATTGCTTGGCTTCTGTGGATCCAGGATCTGGGTATGGCATAGTTGGATCTTCTGTTTAGGATGTCTCATAAGGCTGTAAATCAAGTTTTCAGCCAGGCCTGTTATCAGATACTCAACTGGGAAGAATCCACTTCTGAGCTCTCCCAGGTTATAAAAAAATGTGTACAACTTATTTGTATTTGTTTGTAAAATGGGGTTAGGTATACAACTCAGATAATTATAAGTAGGTGCTTTATCTACATTAATATTTCATGTGACATTCAGAAGTCATGTGGGATATGGGTTAATTCCATATTATACAAGATGGTCCTATGCGCTTTTGGTCTCCATACATTAAATACCATTAGTGTCTCCTATTGCTATGGTTACCAAAAACACCTCAACATTTAAAAAACACCCCTTGTGGATGATACTGCCCTCTTGAGAGTCACTTGGTGAGGGGTTTAAAATATTATTTCTAACAAAGAAAGATGAATTCTTATTGAGTACCTCCATGTGGAAGGCCCTGTTCTAAGTGCCGTATTATTCACGTGGTAAATAAGACATTATCTCCCCTTCTCTCATGGGGCTAAGATAAAACAGAAGGGATTGAACACTTAATACTCTTCTTTGCTTCAAAGATAGACCTCTTAAAAATGTAGAACTTACTAGATACCTGGACTCTCTTATTCTTTAACTCCTTGTACAAAGTTAAGTTGAAATTTATCAGGCAATGTTTTATGAAGAACAGGCATGTTTACTACAGAACATCTTTCTTCAAAATATAGCCATAAACTTTTTCCCCAAGATTTTTCTTTTTTCCCCCGTGAATTTTTTTTCAATCAAATCGAACCATTGACTATTTTGTGAACCACTCTTAAACTCTTCCACTTCTGTGCCTCCTTCACACTGTTATCGTTGTCTAGATTGCTCCTTGTCAATGGCAGAATTCTGATACAATATCTGGATGATGAAGGAGATGGGAAGCAGAGGGCAACTTTTAGATAAGGTGTTCAGTAAAGACTCAAACATTTTCAAAAGAGGCTCTTAAAATTTTCATTTGCCAAAATTTTCTTTCGTTTTCATGGTTTTTCCATGAAGCTGTTTTGAGTTACCAAAACAGATGTGATATGTGATATTAGAAAATATATATTCTATTCCCTTAGGTTTGATATAGGGACAGAGATATCAGGAGGTCAATAAATATTTGCTAAAAAGAAATTCTGCTTTGTAGTATGGTTATTGGTCGATTTGACTAACCTGTAATCCCAACTTTATCCTAATTTTTAAATGCTTTAAGGGTAGGGTCTCTATCTAACTCATTTTTCAATTCCCCTCATAGCCAAGTACAGTATTTTACACTCATCGGTTTATTTATTTCTCAGGACATACTTGTTGAATGTCTTCCATTGGTTAGAAACTGTATAGGTTCTGGGGTCAAACACCTTGGCTCTGGAATTACAGAACCTAGGTTCAAATGCTACCTCTTACATTTATTGGCTGTGACAATGGAAAGTTCCTTAGAATCTAAAGGTCTTGACTTTCTCATCTCTACAATAATGATGATGGTAGGAATTAACATCGTGGTGATGATGATGATGATGGATAATGTACTGTGTACTGGGCACTCTGTTACGAATTAGGGTCAATAACTAATGTCTTTGGCCTGGCTGGTGTGGCTCAGTGGATGGAGCAGTGTCCCATGGACTGAGAGGTCCTGGTTCGATTTCCAGTCAGGGCATTGTCTGGGTTGCAGGCTGGATCCCCAGTACGGGGCATGAGGGAGGCAGCAGAGCAATGTTTCTCTCTCACATGGATGTTCCTGTCTCTCTCTCTAAAAAAAAAAAAAATCAATAAAAAAACATATTAAAAAAACAACAACGAATGTCTTTGGAATCACACTGACGGGGGTTTACATCCTAATTCATAGTCTACTGGTTGAATAACCCTAAGTAAGTTAATTAGCATCACTAAGCCTCAGTTTTTTCAACTGTTAATTGATTAAATAAAGATAAACATGTCACTTCTTTTTATAGCCTGTAGAATAAAAGTGAAACTACTTACAACAGTCTAAAGCCAATACCTAAATTATCTATCCATTCAAACTCATTCCAATCTCTCATTTGCTTACTTCAGCGTGGTTCATTTCCTGTTTTTCAAACAAGACAAGCACCTTTCCACTTTAGTCCTTGATACTGTCACATGATAGCCATGTGTTCATGTTTACTCAAATGTCACCTCTTCATAGAACCTTATCTGCAGTAGCCCTCTACTCCCATCTCCCTCGTCATCCAGGTATTCTCTCTGACCTTAGTTATCCTGACAAATACATTATTTGTTATAATTATTTTATTTACTTATTAGGGTTTCTAAGGTCTGATTGGTTGTTTCTGGCCTGTTTCCTTTTCTAGAAGCTTTGTCCATGCTGGGCCAGTGTGTGCTGTTTGCTAACTAGTTCCAGTGTCTGGCATACTGCTCAACCCAATTAAATGCTCAAAATATAGAATTGTATGCATAAGTGGAAAAATAATACTTCATAGGTTATGGAGAAGGTTAAATGCATATTGTACCTGGCAAAAAATAAGTGATGAATTAATGTCAGTTATTATTATTATTATTATTACCAATTTTACAAAGACAGAAACAGTCCGTGCCTTTGTAAAGTTTGCAATCTACACAGGAAAATACAGATATGCAACAGGTCAAATATAAATATAGTAAGTGCTGCGTGAATGAGGCTTTTGTGATATGGGAACATGCAGATTTGTTCAGGAAATATTTGCTGAACTGCTGTTTTTACTTGAATATTCTTAAAGAGCACTGTGTAAGAATAAGCAAAGCTCCAGAATGAAGGGTGGAACCTATGCTAATCCTCCTAAACAGATTTAACATTCTGTTACCTTTACAGGTAATGATCTGCTATCCAGTGTAGGCAATGGCCTTGTTTTGTATTTGCTGACTTCATCATCTGCTCCATTATAGCTCCTGAATATATAACATATCCTGGTATAGATCATGTTTATGCTTTCATGACCTTTTCCCCTCATCCCTACTGCTGACATCAAAAAGGATTTTATGAGGTTTAGTTTTCCCATAATCTCCCAAAAGCCTCTCTAACACTGCCCCAAATTAAATTCATTCTAAGGGAAGACATGTACCTGCTATGCTATATAATTGTAGCTTCAAGAACAGTCCTCTAGCATCCCTCTTCCAGCTGGTTTGCTGCTCCTAGTTCTCTCCTACGTAGACATTTTGGGGTTGCTGCCTCCCTCTATTTCATTCTCTGCCCATGCCCTATAATTGCTCTCCCCAATTCTATAGGTTATACATTCATCTTCACAGAATGTTCTAAATCTGTATCCCCTCTCCTTTCACCAACTTTCAGTAATTATAGTTTTATTCTTAGAAAATATGTTCCCTCCTATTAGAAAATTTTCAGAGCACAGTTGCGGAGATAAGACTGGCCTTTCAAATTTTATTATTAGAACCATAATGTTTCCATGTTGATAAATTATAGATACAGCAAGGCAGTTACTTTTCCCACCAGGATATCTGCTTGGGCATACTAAAACTGCCAAACAGTAAGAGAGAGACAACATGATCATTTTTTTCTTGTTGGTTGATTTCCCACATCAGGGATCTGCACTAGCAGGGGTTGAAATAAGAACATTAATTTTATTTTAAAATAAGGAAATATATAAAGCAAGATCTTAGTGTTATGTAGAAATATGTACTGCTAAGGATGGCTCTGGTGAATCATCTCTAAGTACTTTCAGTTTGTTGATTTTGTAGACACACAAGTTCAAAGATCAAATAATGCCCATGGAGTTTGATAAGACCTTAATGACAGTTAGCCTTCTGGTAATACTGTCGTTAAACTTGTTAAGAGTAGCAAAACACCTGCCACTGAACCTCTCTGAGGACATAACAGGTCCCTGGGTGGACAGATAATGATTACAACTGACTAACTTTTAGAAGAAATAAGATCAACAACACTTTGCCTCTAGATTATCAGGCAATAGATTTCCTATGAGTAACATTTTCAGAGAGTCTCTCTGCCTCAGAACTTTAACAAGAAGCTTAAGAGAAAAATCCTACAAAAATGAGTATATGCTGCTAGAAGAAGAGATTACAGGGTGGTAGTAGTAGTCATTATAATAAGCAGTAATAATTATTACATTATTACTGTTTATTATAATAATAATTATTATTACAACAATATACAGGACAGATAACTTACACATGTGGCAATATAAAATCAGACAATATCAGAGAAAATGAAGAGCTAATGAGGGTTGCTAAGAATTATTTAGCACCTAATGAATGTTTTTATGCTTATTATTTTATTTATTCATGCAACCAACTGAAAAGAAAAATAAGCAAATAGTAGAGTTGAGGTTTTAAACAAAAGTAGTCTGATTCTGGGCCCAGGATCTTAACTACTATACTATATATTACTATACCATACCATACCATACCATACCATACCATACCATACCATACCATACAATTCTATACTATATAATATAATATTGCCTCTCCTGCACATTGTATTGTATTGTAGTTTTCTGAGTGTTTATCCTCCTACAGTTTGCAAGTTCCATGAGAATAGTGACTGGGTTGCTCTAGTTTACCAATGAGTTCCCAGAACCTAGCCCAGTGCTAGGCACGTAAGTGTCCAAGAAGTATTTATTGAGTAACTAATGTCAACCATAAAAACGGAAACAATTAGACATATTAGGACTTAAATAGTGTAGGAGGAAAGGAGTATAATATTATTGTGCATTATTCCTTTGAAAAACTGAAATTTCATTCATTTTTTTACTATCACACGCCATAACTTAAGAAAGTAGATCAATAGGACATTGCCATTAGCAGGCCAAAGATGGTGGGCTCTTTGAAAAACGAGAGAACATTTGCACAAGTATTTTGGGAAATCCTGAAGTTTCTAACAGAAGTTTATAAATTCACATAAGCTTCCACCATGTTATTTCATTTGCATTTTGGCTATAATCACCCAGGCCCCTGCTGATTCACCCTAGTTCTGATGCTCTTACTCTTCATGGTGCTATAAAATTTTATAGTCATCAATGAAGGAAAAAAAATACATATATAATACTCAGTTCTATGGTGTAGTGGTTTTTGGGCCCTCAAATACTAAGCTATTTGGTAGGGATCACTTTCTGTCCACATTGATGATCCTTTTTCTCTTTGGAGTATATACTGCCACTAAGGAAGCCAAGCTAGGAGTGATTTCCATATCTGCCATCTCACTATAACTTTACTGTCATCTAATCTGGAATTTGTCATTCCAAATTCCTTCTTCCCTTGGAAGAAATTCTTTCTTAGTAGCTTTGCCATCTTTCTATGCCATCTGGCAACCTTACTCTCTCCTTCTCTCAATCCAGTCCAAAAAAATATGTATATGAATCTGAATTCCTCTCACCATGTTGTGAATCAACCCCCAAGTAAATCAGTGCATACAAATAATGTGTAAGATGCTATTTAACTCCATATGATAGTCATATCTGACTCTGAGCCTTGGCTCAGCTGTGAGCTCATCATGTAATATACAGGAGATATATGTACATATGTATTATGTATATAATATAATAAATATATACAAATATACAATTTATTATAAGAAATTGGCTCATGCAATTATGGAGGCCAAAATATCCCAAGATCTACAGTAGAGTCGATAATTTGAAGACCCAGGAGAGCTGGTGTAGTTCTAGTCCAAATACCAGCAGACTCAAGACTCAGGAAGAGCCAATGTTTCGGTTTAAGTCTAAAGGCAAGAAAGAACTGATGTCCCAGATTGAAGGTAGTCAGTCAGGAAGAGTTACCTCTTACTCAAAAAAGGGTCATCTTTTTTGTTCCATTCAGGCCTTTAATTGATTCTAGGAGGCCTGCCCACATTAGGAAGGGCAGTCTGCTTTACTGAGTCTGCTGATTCAAATGTCAATCTCATCCCAAAACACCCTCACCCAAAACAAAACAAAAACCCCTTCCAACACACCCAGAGTAATGGATATATAATAATAACCAAATACCTGGGTGCCCCATGGTCTAGTCAAGTTGATACATAAAGGGAACCATCACAGGGATCATATTTGAGGCTGATTCCCAGCCTCAAAAAAATGTGTTTATTTACTAAATAGCTCTAGACCTGGATAGAAGTAAACAAGTCCCTAAAAAGCTATAAAAACAAAATCTTGTTCTTTGGATTAAAAATGTAGAATTGGCCTACACTGTAGAGTCTCTAATATAATAAATAAAAAATGGGAAACAGAACCATAAACGTAGATGAAAAATATAGCCACCAACAAAAACTAATAAGGAAAGGGGACAGAACATTATCAAACACTTCAGTACAGGTACAATTACGGGAAGAAACAGGTTTCTGGAGTGGATCAGTACTGTTCCCATTGCTGAAAAGCTGTTTGGAAATGTTAACAAAGCCCAGTGAATTCTCATTAATTCTTCCAGATCCAGAGAGAATCAAATTAGGAGCACACACTTGTGTTTTCCTTTCTCAAACTGGTTGCTTGACAATATGAAACCATAGAAATGAACAGGTGCTGATTTTCTCGGAAAGGAGTTGTATTATTTAGGTCAAAATTAGGCTACAAATGACAGAGAACTAAAAATAGTAGCTAATTAAGATATGCATTACTTTTTTCTCACAAAAAATGTCCCAGAAGGTGGCCCCAAGCTGCGTTATGATGCTGTGTATTATGGGTGACCGGAGGCATCTTCTCCCTTGGTGCTCCAACTATTTGTGTTTTGACCTCGTGTGAAAGAGGATGACATTCATATTCCAAGCAGTGGAAGTAGGCAAGGACAAGCATGCTGTCTCTTAAGGAAGGTTCCTGAAAGCTTTCACCCACTTTTCTTGACTCCCAATTAGCCAGAAATTGATGACTACGTTCAATTCCAAAGGAGGTTTTTATTTTGATCAGCAATGAACATAGCTTAATATCAGGAGTTCTATTACTATAAAAAAGAGAATGGGTATTGGAGAGAGGCATTCCTAATACTGATCTTGAGGCCCAACCTGAAATATACCATTGTGGAATGGTATATTTCCACAATTAGAGGACTTTAACTTCCGTCTAGGGCATTTAACAAATTCTAGAAGAGCAGAACTCAGGGATTGTAGAAGACTGAAGATGAGCTCATTATGCCAACTTTGATCTCTTCACCTCACCCTTTTTGCCATGCCCTCAGGTTACGGATATGTGTATGGACCATGAATAACCATAACACTTCAAGTTTTAGGTAGTTTGGAAGAGAAGACAAACTAGTTTCTGATATTAAAGTATGGAACCAGAAAGTCTCTTACACTACAGAAAAGTAAATGATAAAATAAGACAATTGGGATAAAATCTCTCAAAGAAAATGGCTTGGCTCAGAGCAGGGAGGAGAGGGTGAGTGGGGGAAAATGGGGACATATGTAATACTTTCAACAATGAAGATAAATTAAAAAATAAAACACAAAAATTTACAATGCAAAATACAAAACACAACTGTGAAGAAACAAAACCCCAAGGAACAGAAAAAAAATTCTCACAAGAGATGCATGCTGCGAAACAGCTTAATAAGAATATAATTAGATAAACAAGAAATGAAAGAGAAGATGACAGAACAGCAGAATGGGATTAGAATAAAGGTTGTTGTGTTAAAGGAAACAAAGTAAGGATGAAAATAATATCATCTGGAACTACCAAAGATGCTTAGAAAGTGTCAGTTATTAATGATGTATTTGCATTACAATAAATAGATGCAGATACTTCAGGGTTGGACCTCTGATTGTATTTCCGTTTCAAGCATGACAAAACAGTTTTGGGCCTTGGGCAGCATATCTATTATTTGATTGAGGAGATTTTTACAGTTATCCACAGGAAAACATTTATTCTTTTCAGTAGATTAAATTCCTTTTTTTTTTTTTTTAAACCACCCAAGATTGAAGAAACAAGTGTGGAGTGTGAAAATGGCATGTAACATTTGACATTTTGAAATTTGTTTTCTAATAGCTTCATACAAAGAATAGCCTGTTACAATGCTGGTCTGAGATTTGGACCACAAACAAAAGCTCTGCGGAGAGGTTAATACCCTGTATAGACGAGACAGATAGCAATTTACTCACTCTTGCTGGTAACATTTGTTCCACCCACTCCCCTCCTCGCTGGTTTCCTTGAGATTGCTATGCAAGGCAGGGAAGACACACATGTGTAGCTTTGAAAAATGGTTTGCTCAGTTTTTTCTACTTGCATGAACTATATTTATCTAAAGCAAAACTTGGCTTGAAAAGGTATTTGTATTATGGCTAGGTCTGTTTGTTTACATTTCTATAATTTATTCAATATATGTTAATTACTTTTTTAATGTGAAAATATTTTGACATTGCTTTTTCTCATTTCTTTGACTTCTTGAATAATTTTATCATGAGACTGGCTCTAAATCACATCTGCTCTCTGGGCTTCTAGCCTTTTATTCAATGTATACATCTTTCAATATTGGTTCTCGTGTTTCTTGTTCCTGGAATCTTAAAACATTTTTAGCAAACTGGAATATTTTTATGGGGGTGACTTTAGTCAATCTCATTTTTGATGGTTGATTCTGGATAATCACCCCATCTGGATATTCAAAAAAGTAAAGATACACATTTAGACTAATTAAATTTAGATTTATTTGTATTTTAAGAGCAAAACAAGATACTTAGTTTTGAGCTGAGGCAGGTCATTCGACAAAATTGAATCTACCTGACCCTCTCAGAAGCTATATAATGTGTTTTATTTGTTGTCAAAGAATTATCAAAAATTGTAATTTTTCTTTATTTGAAAGGAAGCATCATGTGAATTCAGAGATAACACTTCTTACCTGCCCATCACTCTTAAAAGCTATCTAAGAAATGCACATGAGGAAGAAGAAATGTATTTGTGAACTTGAGACACGGATCTTGGAAAGTTTCATCTCCTTAATCTAACGGAGTTACAAGCTTTGTAAAATCAAATGCCAAAACCTAGATGGTGCCCACCCTTAGACATGAGTCTCTTTTCTTGTCATTGCCCAGTATACACATAACATACTAATATTATTTATCATTATCCTTTCCTGACAAAGCATCATTCTAATGGGCCATTTAAGTGATTGACAGAGAAGATGAACACATAATGCAGAAAGGCTCGTGTTGACTAATCACGTTTCCACACAGTGGATACATCTCTATGGTTTTTTGAGCTGGTATTCCTGAAACATGGTAACAGTTACTATTAGAAAATATTCACGGGCACAACGGGAATACGTATTATGCTTCGTGCAGATAGCTTCATATCAGGTATATTAGGAATTTAGGAGAAATGTGGAACTGCAGTGCAGATTCTTCTCAGGTTATGTTAAAGCAGGCTTTGCTATAGCTGTGAGATTTTAAAAGTATTTTCCAAGACATCTATCTTGCACAGACAACACCATTTTAAATTGGACTCATTAAATCATTTGTCGTCACAGCCAACAGCCTTGTGGAGGCTAGTTAACAAGTGAAAAATGAGCCTTTCTAACTTGTTTACTTCATATGGATGCTTCTTTTATTTCAGTTATTTTTCCCCTTCCAGTAGCACATTGACTTAGGGGATCTTGTTACAGTGCTGCTTGACAAAAATTAAAAATGTGAAGGCTGAAAATATTACAGATGTAATGCCCCAGTTTACATAAAATACTGGTGAAGAGGTTCCCACTGAGTGATACCTGTGCCTATCTTCTAGTTCAAGAAAGGGACCGAATTAAAACCTCATTCACTTTGTTGAAAAGGTAACAGAGAATCACTTGAGAAACACAAAAATCTTGGCACAGAAAGAAAAAAAGTGACACTTTTAAATTCACGTCTAAAATTTTCCTTCTAATCCCTAGTCCACCAACTGAAGATTGTTCCAACAATATAGGTTAAAGTATCATCATTCGTTCGTTGGTTCGTTCATTCATTCATTCATTCGTTCATTCATTCATTCATTCATTCATTCATTCATTCATTCAATTGTTCATTAATCTCCTTCTAAATGTCACAATGAATGGAAGCCAACCTTTATATATAAGTTTGTTGTCAGGTGGTGTTTATTTTGTTTGTTTGTTTGCTTTGTTGTTGTTGCTATTTGGTAGCAACTGATCTTTACTTAATTTCAGTTTATAAATATTCTCTTTCTGTTGTAGGCCAATATTTTTGGATTTTTGTCATACTATTGCTTTCTTAGTTATGGTCTAGAAAAAACATGTTTACTTTTTTTTTATTCAGGAGTTTGTTTTTTTGGTATTAATTTTCTTACTTTTGTTTATTTCCTAATATCTTTCACTGAATGTGTTGGCAAGTCTCAAGTAAAGTGGAATGGTATTTTCTGATTAGTCCTGTGCAATGCCATGTATCTCAGAGCTTGCGACAGGAAAATGTTAATGATGAAAAAGCACTTTAGAAATAGGTAGATCAAGATTCGAATCTCACTTCTACCAATTTTCTTATACAGGGTGGGCAAAAGTAGGTTTACAGTTGTGAGTATGCAAAACAATTTATTCTTGTATTATTTATTAATTATTGTAATACAATAATAATACAAGAATACAAGAATAATACAAATAATACAAGTAATAAATAATACAAGAATAAATTGTGTTTTGCATACTCACAACTGTAAACCTACTTTTGCCCACCCTGTATGTAAAATGTAGATGATGAACCCTTCAGGAGTTAGACTGAAGATAAAATAAAACATACACAAAGTTCCTTGTACATAGTAGACAGCAGATTTCCCATTTAGCCAGAAAACTGAAAAAATAAAATTAGCAAACAAAAACGATTCTTTTGAATTGTCAAGTGGCATCTAATCTGTTTAGTATCTAACACTGGTCCCTTTTAGTTCCTTAACTTTCTCCTATTTAATGAGTGATTAGAATTAGATTCAGGTGCATTTTACGTAAATATTTGTATTTTAAAAAGTGTTCAAATCAATTCTCAACTTAGGTTTCTGAGGTAATTGGTATTACTTGTGAATTGGGTCCTTACTAATATTTGCAACAAAACTAAATCTAGGATTATCTACAGTTCCATTAATACAACACATATTTCCTTTTCCAGCTCATTAATAACAATGCTAAATAAGCACAAACATCACAAAACCCTAGAAATAGTACTTAGAACATTCCTATAATTTAATTTTTTCCATTCATCATTGCTCTACTCTGTAGTCTGCTGGTCAGTTTGCTTTGTAGAATAATACAGCATAAAGTGCATTTGAATTAATTCCTCAAGTTATGATACTTTCTTTAAATTTCTCATTAACTCCTATATTCTATTAAGTTAGTAGTTCCTCATTTATCCAATATTTTATCTTCCCTAACTTTCTGTTCTGTTTCCCTCATTTCCCAGTTTGAGTTAGATGTATGTGATCTGTAGTCTTGTATTTACTTACTAAACTTGGATTGAATGCCTAATATGTGTCAGGCATTCTTGGCACAGAGGAGAAAGCAATGAATAAAACATAGTCTTCTGACTTCTTGGAAGTTACATTATATTGGAGGGTAGAGAGAGGTCAATGATCATTATGTAAGCAAATAGACAATATGATTTAAAGTAGTGATGCATGCTATGGAGAAAATAAAATATGACGATGGGATAAGGACTTGGTGGAGTGGTGGTACGAGGGCAATTATTTCAGCCAAGATGGCCAGGGAAGGCTTGCCAGAGGAGATGAGACAGAAACGGCGAGAAAGGAAGAATGTTATACGGAGAAGAGCAGCAAGTGGAAAGGCCCTGAGATGGGAATGGGTTTGGCATCTCTAAGGCACGAAATGAAGGCTAGTGTGGCTGCGGTGAAGGAACAAGGTTGGAACATGGTAGAACCTGATGGTTAAGAGGTAGGTAGAGTCAGGTCATGTAAGGCCTGGTTGGGTATGGAAAGGTGTTTAGAATTTTTTTCTAAAGGCTATGAAAAGACATGGAGGTTTTTAAGCAGCAGAGTAGATTGATCTGATTCATGCTTTCAGAAGATCATTCTGGCTATTAAATAGAGAACAGACTGGAGATGGTGAAGTTGCTAGAGTTGAGGCAAGGGACTAGTTAGACTACGAAACTAGCTGATGTGACAAGTAATTGTGACTCGGACTAGGGTTTTAAACAATGGAGCTATGAGAAATGGTCAGATTTAGGGGGCAGTACCAATAGAAGTTGTTGAGAGGTTGGCTGCAGGACATGAAAAAAATGGCACCTTGTTAGATTTAGCACTTGAGAGATTGACACCTACTTAGTGATTGTCATGTAGTATTGAGTGATCCC
Source organism: Tadarida brasiliensis (assembly GCA_030848825.1). NCBI lineage: Eukaryota > Metazoa > Chordata > Mammalia > Chiroptera > Molossidae > Tadarida > Tadarida brasiliensis. The sequence goes on from CM061264.1 coordinate 54,239,426, forward strand.
TTTATATTACTTTAGGCTCCCTTAAATAGCCTGGAAGCTCCTTGAAAATTGTGACCCTTCTTATTCATCTTTGAATCACCAATACCATTCCCTAGTTATTGCTCAGTAAGTATTTGTGGAATGAATGGAAGACGTGGAGAGAACTCTAAAATTATTCGACTTGACAGAATAATAGCTGCTGTGTTATACAAATATTTATAGGACGTGTGGTATGGTATAAGAATAAAGGATACAACTTCTTGGAACACAGTTTGTAGAATGATATGATTCACTAGATTCACACAAGCAACTTTATAGTCTAGAAAGAAACGGGAATGTTTACAGATGAAAAGCAAGTGTAAAGCATACATATGGCTAGATCATAGATATCTTCTTATCTGAATGTTTAGAAGCTCAAAAATAGATAAAATGCAGATCTTTCTTTAATTGCTTAAAAGAAAATATAACTAACTATCTTAAACCTTATTTGCAATATTAGAGAGACACCTCTATTAATTAGAACACTTTGGGTATAGGTGACTTCCCAAATCCAAATGTTTTAGGCAGAGAGAATACTGACTCTTATAACAAAAATCCAAGATAAGGCCTAGTTTGGAAAAATGGCTTACACGGGGTTTAAATGATGTTACCAAGGGTTCCTTTCCTCTACTTTATAGCTTTGTTCTTTACTCTTGCCTTAACTTTATTCTCAAATGATTACAAGATGGAAGCATCAACTCAAGAAATCATATCGTCTGATTTTCAGTGAGACAGGGAGAGCTTAAACAGTGACAAGTGTCTTGAACCTGCTTCTACTGGCTCAGTTTGGATCAAGTGTCCAGCCCTAAGGTTTAAGGTTTCTGTGCTTAAGGTTTCTGCAATTTGTATGGCATAAGAGAAGTGGCTCCTCAAGGGAACTTGGGTACTGTTGGGAAGAAGGAATAGAAAATGTCAGATTCTGTCAAATTTTTAAGCATATGTGGATGGCTTCACTACATTTACAAAATAGATTACATTTTGAGGTACGTTTGACTTTCAGCTTCAAGAATACAAAAACCAGCTCTGGTCAGGTAGCTCAGTTGGCTAGAACATTGTCCAGATATACCAAGGTTGCAGGTTTGATCCCCAGTCAGGGTACATATAAGAATCAACCAATGAATATATAAATATATATATAACAACAAATTGATGTTTCTCCCTCTCTCTTTCTCTCATCAATCAATTAAAAAAAAAAAAAAGAATACAAGAACCTTCAATTATTCCTATGTCCTTGGGGCTTAACAAGTGCATGATATAAAGTAGGTATTCTCTAATACTTGTTGAATGAATGAGTAAACACAATAAATCTTTGCTGGACTTCTCTATCGATTTGTGTGATAAAGCAAAATAAGAATTTCTATGCATGTGCATAAATAGTTTGGGAAAATTATTTATAAACTACCAAAATAGTGTAACAATTAAATTGTTAGATTCTATTAATTGCAGTGTCCTGAAAAGGTTTAACACATAGAAATTTTGGCCTGCATTTTAAAATTTGGTTTCCTTTTGATCTCTCTCACCTTTTGTGTATAAAATAAATACCATATTTCCTATGGCATTTCAGATAACTGAACTTGATAATTCTGTCAGTGCTATTTTGCTCTTTCAAGACATTCAACAGCAAGCACATGTGTGTCTGACTAAATGTCACTGTGCTTAAGGTTTCTGCAATTTGGATTTGGAAGCTGGCAAACAGAGAGGGAAGACAGAACTTTTTAGTTTCTTATTAACCTGTCCCATGATGTTTCTTTGTTCATTTGATTCTAATGATTTCAACAGGAGTTGAAACAAAAGCTGGAGGATTGGCCTACCATGGGTTAATTACTTGGTGTAGGGGCTATTTCTTGAGTCTGATGGTGAGGAATGGGTCAGAAAAGACTAATTAGACAAGCTTTAAGTTCTAGGGAAATGCTAGTGGAACAGGTGAAAATAAACTGTTGATAATGAGGGGCTAATTATCCTCCACCTAGCAATTGGACACCAGGTGTTCTGCAGCACATAAAAGAAGGGACTGGCAGAGCAACAGAGGCTGTTTTGTTCAGAGAAAGAAGGAGGGGTGGGGGTGGGGGTGGGGCAGAAAATCATCAAAGGATTTAAAATCCATAAAAGGGTGTTTCTTATATTTTTCACTTGTTCTTTCCTGCTGCATTGGGTAGAAACTGGACCAAGAATATGTGCTGGTGTTTTGTTTTATTTATTTCTTTTTTCAAAACTTGTGTCCATTTCAGTCTGTAAAATCACGATTTTTTTTAGTGTTGGGTATACTTATACACGTATCCTTGTAATTGTGTTTATCAATTACAATCTTGTCATTTAAAAGTCTATATGGTGCATTTATTAGATAGAAAGTTTATTGGCACTTAGAAGGGCTGGGATTAATAACAATGGAAACCAACCAGTCTGAACTGTTATGAGCGTTGGTTTCATAAAGACCTAACTTTCTCTTACTCATACTATATCAGAATATAATGAGTTCTCGGAATATCTCCAGTGGTATCAAGATATTTCATAAAGGATCTTTCAACTCTCTTTTACTGTCTTAATTTGTCATTAAAAAAAATCAGCATTCAGAATTCAGTAGCTAAACAGGCTATCTTTGATGTAATATTTTATAGGTAACGTAAGTCAATTGAAAGAGTGAATATTTGGGGTTAATAATTACCATTAAAGTAATATCCCATTCATAAATATTTCTACAAGACAGAAAGGGCATGACAAACATAGAAAATCTCTTAAAATGGCAAAGTTGAAAAGTAGACTCTCAGAAGAATTAAGCTCAGACAAATATGACTCTTATCTTGTGCTGTCCTTGTAATGAACAGGCTCATCTGGTCTAGAGACAGCATTGCTTTTTTGGAGCAGGCAGTTTCCTGTGGAGCTAAGACACCTGGCCTACCAGACCCCTCAGTGCTCGGTGGGGGTGAAGCTCTCAATAGTGACACTGTGCTGGCCCAGGACAGCTATACTGCAGGTTAAATAGCTGCTTTCTGGCTTAGGGTTGTTTTTTCCCCCTACTTCCCCTGGCTTTGTTGTTGCCCTTGGGAGGCAGAGGAATTTAAGAGTGACTTTGGAACTGGATTTGAACCATAGCTCTACCACTTACTAGGGCTGTGACTTTGAGACCTTAAATTCACTGACTTTTGCTTGTTGTCATCACTAAAATAGAAGTAATGATTATTGCCTTGCAGAGAACTTGTAAGGATTAAATAAAATGTAAAATGTTTTTGTGTCATGAAGGTCTAAACAGAAAAACAAAACTACAGTGTAGTACATAAACACCACGAGTGTACTGGAACGGAACACAGAGAATACGTCACAAATGCAATGGAATCACTGGAAAGCTAAACAAGGCAAACCTGGGGGTTCGTCTCAGCGGGAAGCAAGTCCCACTCCTGGGCTGAGAGGACAGGGAGAGTGGACAGTGCTACCAGAACTCAGTGATTACGTTGGGCTTGGCAAGCCAGAACTGCAGCCCATTTGTCTCCATGAAGGACACACTGACAGTGATGCTCTCAGACACACAGAGAGAAGAGAAATACCCTGCTTCTCCTATCCCCCAGTCCCCATCCCACGCCTCCTATCAACTCAATATAGCCAGAAGCCATCATACATGGAGGCAGCCTGAGAATGCAGCAGCCTGGTGGACTCAATGTCCGGCAGGAGAGAACAGGAGAAAAGCAAAGAATGGCTCAGACAGTAATAGTCCAAGGACTGGTCTCCATGACATGTTGCCTGATACATGGTTAGTACTTATGGAGATGTCAGTGGATCCATGTCCTTTCTTTCCCTTGGGTCCAGGAGTCTAGCAGCTCTCTCTCCTCTCCCTTACTCCCTTACCCCAACCTTTTAAAAGTCCCTGGAGCCCGGAAAGGTCAGAGAAGAAACTTCAGCCTCTGTTTTGGGGCTATATTCTCTCTCGGGTTTCTACCATTCTATACTACTGACTTCCTTGGAATTCATCTCTGTTCCTCCATTCCTCTGAGAAAAAATAATTTATCCTTCAGATGAATACAAGGAGTGAGGACATTTTTAAGACCTCTCACCTGTTTCTCCTCGGGGGAATCTTCCAGACTCCCAATTTGTCATCCCAAATCCACAGAAGTTGATTTACTTTAAAAGCACACATACAAATCATTTAGTCACATTAGGTGCTCGAAACTCTACTACAACTGACTTTGATGAATGTTACTCTTCAGAACAATGCCCATGCCTGATTAAAGGAAGAGCAATTTTTAAATAGCTGCTAAAAAGTTGAGAAACTTGGCTACATTTATTATAGAGTTCTTAACAGGCTGGTGTATCTGACTTCCCTGCCCTCAGCAGGTCGTTATAACTGAGAGCATTGCAGGGGGATAAGGAGAATGGGAACAATACAGAAATACACACAGCCTTACAGGTAAGCCTGGATTTGGTGGAGAAATATCAAGAAAGGAAGATGGAGAGCTGAAATGAACCAAACTGTATTCCCTTGCTGGTCTTGATGTGTATGATGATCTTGAATAAAAGAATATTGAATTATTTTCAACATCTTCTGGCTAAGGAGGCTGGATACCTCCTAAAAGATTTTGAGCAACAACAAAAAATTGTTAAAGACCTGACTAAGAAGTAAGCCTCAGTTGTGTGAATAATCATCTACTCTGGGCCACTTTGGCCCTCTTTTAATACCATTCAACTGAGGTATTACTATAAAGCAAAGCCTGCTTTTTCTTTTAAATAAGTTGCCCCACATAGAATCATCAAAGGCTTATCACTTCTAAAAGCTGAATGAAGAACCAGATAACATTTGTATTGTAAAATAGATTACTTTTTTATTTTTTCTGTGTTTAATATGTATGTAGAAATTAGATGTTAAAGATCAGAGAAAGACTACAATTGCCTTTTTCTTTTATTGTTATGCAAGTACCCATCTAAGAAGTCCTCATACTTAGAACTAGGCATTAGGAGAGCATCTGAAGATTAGGGAGTCATGGGGACAAAAGGTTAAAGATAAGAGAACTCTGAGTGTGGATATTAATCCACAGGGGAAGCTGTCAGCAGCATAATTAGAAGAATAAACTGTGTAGGGACCATTCAGAATACAGCTGCTAAACTACTGTCTAAGACAATTTAGAAAATCCATCTTTTTTAGTCTTAAAATAAAAGCTTTTCCCACATCAAGGACTGTCTGGAGAATGTCTTCCATAAACTCTGCATGAAGACCTATTTAGGATCACTGAGAGAAAAACAACATCTTTCATTGGGGACACATTTCCAAATTAGAATAGCTTTTCTTTAGCAGTGCTCCATCTTATTAACTCTCAGTGGTTTGAAGTTCTTGATTTTGTATGGCTCACATGTTCTACTTTTTGAAAAGATGCTTAGCAAAAGTCTAAAATATTTTGGAGGAAGGGTCAGCAATGGTTTGATTTAGTCAGCTCCAATAGCCTCCAATTTCCAAGAGAAAAGATAGGTGGATAAACTAGCTGAGTTCTATACTAAAACATCTAGACCTGCCAAAAGATCTATTACTAAGAAAACCAGCACATGTCAGAGTAGAGGGAATAGTGACAAAGAGGTGATTATAGATGCTAAGCCAAAATAGTAAATTTTTAAACAGTATAAGATTTCAGGAGAATGCTTTATGTTTCCATTAGTTAAGTGTTCTTATTGTTGTTTGCAAGTAATAAAAACTCACTGCAGCTAGCGAGACAAAGTAATTTATCGTGATATTAGTTTTGGGTTATTCTTCTTTAACTTCTTTCTTTCCTCATTTCGAATAGATAGCCAGGTACTTTGTATTTCATATCTTCAGGGTCATTTGCAGGACCTAAATTAGAAGCTGCTGAAAGCAACACTTCTTCCTATCTTTTCTGAAAGCCTAAACTCCTTGAAGAGATTATGAAAGGAGGAAGGGGAAGGGAATGTCTTGAAGAGAATTTAGAAGAGAGAGGGTGAGGGTGAGGGCTAGAGCAAGGGCTCTTTCCTATCTCAATATGGTGAAAGGTGTGGGTTCTGTTGGCAGTAGGGACTTCTTCTTTTTATTTTTTTATATTGGTGTAGTTATTTTATTTTATTTTATTTTATTTTATTTTTTTCTTTATTGATTTTAGAGAGAGAAGAAGGAGAGGGAGAGAGACAGATAGAAACATCGATGAGTGAGAACATCAATTGGCACTTCCTGCATGCCTCCCACTGGGGATTTGGCCCACAACCTGGGCATGTGGCCTGGCCAGGAATTGAACTGGAGACCTCTTGGTGCATGGGTGAACACTAACCATTGAGCAACACCAGGTGGGTAGTAGGGACTTCTTCAACACTCCCGACATCAGAAGAGGCAAAACCTCAGAAGGGATCAAACTGTGGTCGTTGCCGGAGCCTAGGCACAAGATCACAAGATCCTACAGTTTCACTACAGTTTCATACATTCTAAGCTCAGCATGAAAGTAGCTGAGCCTCCAAATCTCAAGAAACCCTAAGGACTGAGATAATGTGTCTCAGGAGTAACCCCTCATGACAATGTCCGATTACTGGAGGAAACTTTCAGAGCCACTGATGTTGCCCAAGATGCTAGAACTTTTACAGAATACTTTGGATGGATGTGAGAGTGGGAGCAATAACAGTTGAGATAAAATTGCAGCCAGTATGGTAGGATAAGAGCAGGGAGATGGAGTTAAGTAGACTCAGAACTAGAAATAAAACTTGATATTTCTCATAGTTTACTGATTAAGAAGATTTAGACTCACTATATTCAGGCAGAAATGAAAAAAATTATCACAAGGATAAAATGATATCCTTTTCCTTGCTTACATCTCCAAATCTACCTCATTCTACCATCTTCTTCCTTCCTTCCTTCCTGTATTCCAGCCATGCTGATTGGTTGCCAACCCGCTATGCTCCTTTATGCCTCAGGATCTTTGTATTTAAACTTCCTTTTGCCTGAAAACCCTCCTCCAAATATTTATATGACTGGCTGTTTTTCACTTTCAGATCGAACTTTAAATGTCATTTCCTAGAAGAGGTCATCCCTGTTCACCCTAATAAAAGGAGTCTTCTCTCACACCCACTTCTATGGCAAAGCACTTACTGTTTTTACTTATTAATTTTAGAGAGGGGGTGGAAAGAGAAAGAGAGATCAATTTGTTGTTCCACTTATTTATGTACTCATTGGTTGATTCTTTTTTTTAAAATCCTCACCCAAGGATATTTTTACTTTTATCTTCAGATAGAGTGGGAGGGAAGGAGAGAGAGGGGGAGGGAGAGAGGGAGAGAGAGGTGGGGAGAGAGAGAGATTGATCAACTGGTTGTCTCCTGCATGACTCCAACCAGGGCCGGGGACTGAACTGCAACCGAGGTACGTGCCCTTGACCGGAATCAAACCTTGACTCTTTGGTCAGCGGGCCAGTGCTCTAACTGCTGAGCAAAACTGGCCAGGGCTCATTGGTTGATTCTCGTATGTGCCCTGACCAGGGATCAAAACCTTGGTGTATTGGGACGATGCTATCACCAACTGAACTACCCAGCCAGGGTCGCACTCATTCTTGATTACCTGCCTTATAGTATTTCTTGGAAGTCAGCATAAACTAGATAGATAGATAGACAGAAGACAATGTATTAGTTTTCTAGGGTTACTATACTAAATACCACAGACTGAGTAGCTTAAAGAAAGAAATTTATTTTTTCAGAGTTCTGGAGGCTAAAAATTCAAGATCAGGTGTTGGTGTGTTTGGTTTCTTCTGAGGTTTCTCTTTTTGGCTGGCAGATGGCTGCCTTCCTACTATATCCCACGTGGTCTTTTCTCTGCTTGTATCTGTGTCCTAATTTCCTCACATGAGTCATATTGGGTTAGTCATATTGGCGTACGTATAGAATCTCATTTTACTTTAATTACTTCTTTAAAGGCAGTGAGTACAGATACATTAGGAGGTACTAGGGGCTAAAACTTCAACATATTGATTTTGAGGAGAAACAATTTAGCCCATAACAATTAGATAGATGAATGGATAGATAGATAGATAGATAGATAGATAGATAGATAGATAGATAGATAGATAGAAAGAAGATGACTGGATGGATGGATGGATGGATGGATGGATGGATGGATGGAATCTCACTAGTTTATTCTGCTGGGGAGACACACTGGTCTAGCTGTGGGCCTAAAGGGAAGAGTTCTGGGTCTTACTACGTGACCTAACACTCCCTCTTGCATCTTCAGAGCTACCTAGCATCTCCAATCTCTAATCCTTACTGTTGCTAGTGGCATGAATCAGCTTGCTTCTTTTGATTTCTTGTAACTACTTTTACTGCTTTCCTCTACCAGACACTTAACAAACCACAGAAAACTCAAATCATATTGTTACTACCATCTGTCTGTGTCCTATCTTCTGTAATATTGTTAGCATTTCTTACTGGCTATTGTCTTTTCTCATGCATTTTTTCATTTTGATTTTACACGTGTTTTTCTTTCTTTATAATCATTTTAGTAGTGTTTCATGATGGTGTGGGCTAAAAATACAGATTTAATGTTTCATTTTTAATTTAAAGTCTGTATGTTACTTTAAGCTTCGTTTAATATGACTTTAAGGTCTTAAAACCTGGAGAATTTCTTATTATTAACTGTGCAGAACTTCCACTCTTAGTGCATCAATACATACATTTTTAAAATTAATTGTATATGAAGGGATATTATCCAGAAAATCATAAATGGTATATCTAACATCAGCTCTTGTTACTGTGGATCTGGTGAAATTTTTACATATGTACTTGGGTTAATATGTAACAAAATAATATCACATTACATAATAACATTTATATCATTAAAAAAGAGACTTGGCTCAATGTAACTCTCAGTTTCAGTTCTCATCACTTGCCTAGACAAACCCTATGTGTAGTCTAACAACATTATCAGCTTGCTGTTCTCCAAACATGCTTCACACATTTCAGCCTTTGTGCTTTTGTTTTGTGTATTTCCTCTTCTTAGAATGATTCATTCTCACTTGTTATAATCCTTTTCATTTTTCAAAGCCAACCTCAAAAACCACCTTTCCTGATGCACTTAACTAGATGTTTTGTCTCTCCTTTGAACTGAGTATTCGTACTTCTGGTCCTTTCTTGACTCTAGGCAGGTTGTAAGTGAACTTGGTTTATCTTTCTTATTAGACTATAATAGTCTAGAGAACAGAAAAAGTACTAGTCAATTCTTCATGAGTGCCTTTACATTTATTAAGAGCTCAATAAAAATCTGTTGATTTTAATTCAACTCCCAAGTCACAGTAACTTTTTGATAAGTATTGGGAAGTATAAACTTATTTTAATACTTATCTCTACAAAATAGAAATCTATCTGTTGTTAATACTATTATGCATCCCCCTGCCAAGTTAAAACACAAACCAAAACACTGTAAATAAAAAAAATCATACTTAATTTTCCTATTACATAGGTAATCTGGGTATTTGTTTTCATTTTTTACATTTTAAAAAATTAGGCCAGGTGTTAAAAACTGATTACATAGACTCATAAGGAAAGATTTTAGAACAAATTTAATGTAGGCTTAAAAACTTGCTGGTCTGTTAAGTGCAAAAGACCTAAGGAGTGTCTTTGGTTATTATTAGAATAACAGAAAATGAAGAAGACATCTGTTTAAAAGATGTTCCTGCTGAAGCAAAATTGGGAGCAGAGATCAGTAGTTTAAGAAGGGAAGAGAGCAGAACTAAGCAGATGATACATGGAGCAGTTTTTCCCCAAGAGGTTTTGAGCAGAGAGAAGTGGCATTACCAATGTACTGGAAGCCCTTCAGGGAATCAGGAAACTTCAGTGCATTGATCTGTGTGCAGAATTGGATATTCAGAGGCACAAAGATAGGTCAGCCTCAATAATTTCAAAGAGTTTGACTTCCTCAAAAGCCACACACATTTCAATATAGCAAACAGTATAATTTTTCAACATTGCTCAGCATTACCAAGTGATAACCAATGATTTCTTCATTTTATTTTTTCCATGGCTTTGTCATCAGGGACAAAAATAAAGCACATTTTCTTTTTCTGCACACTGTACATACGATCAAGTAGTGGCATGTCATAAGAAAATGAAAATATAGGAGGACACAGGACTAAGCATTTTTACAAATTAAGAAAAAAGAGTAGCTAACAGGCCAGTATTTTATCACATTATAGGTAGTAATAAATATCTGCTAAATAAATAATAGGTTAATGCCTCAAATCTGGTCAATGATGACTAAGTATTGATAGTTTTAAGCTGATATGAAAGGAGTAACAAGAACTAATCAAAATATCTTCTTCTATATTGTGACAGTTAACAAATTATATTCCCTACATAGATAGACCCAGAGCATATTAGAACAGGTTATAATATCAAATAACTCATAGTTCCTCATTATGCCTCGGGGGTCCTAGAATATAGATTGCTGAAGTCTTGTCCGGTGCCCAGAGATAACTAGTGGAAAAGCTAGGACTAGAATCCCAGACTTCTTTTTTGGTTCACTTATCATGTTTATTCTACTAATCACACTACAGAAAACAAGCCAGGATTATTGAACAATAGATGCAATAGCTAGTCATTTACCAAAAAAGAGCTTTGAAGCCCTACTTTTTAAAAATCAGGACAATTTATATAATCCGTTACTTATCTTTGTGTGTAGCGTTGTGTATTTGTCTCCAGCTAGAAGGAATAAGTCATAATCATATGCCTTCATTCATTCACTTGACTAACATTTACTGTATCCCTACTGTGTCTTAGTCTCAGAAAAACCTGCTGTTTCGGTTCATTGATGATATCCTCAACAATAATGAGTTTTGGATACAAATAGATGCATCCATATGTTTTAAGGGGAACTAAGCTTTATAAAGCACATGACCCTATTTTACTTTAGATCCTTGCATTTGGTACCCAACCTGTTTCATTCTTGGCTATAACCAATTCCTTTAACCTCAGGCAGTCATTTGTAAACCAATGCTCTAAATTCCAGAACTGGAGAGAATATGGATGAATCATTGCATTTCAGTTTTTTTCATGGTAAGTATATAGCAAAGTCATATTATTATGGACAGGGCTACAGGGAAACAGAACTGGTCTATTATTACAGTTGAGATTTTCTTTTTTTTTTTTAAAGTAATATAGTACCAAACATAATGTTATATAAAAGTAAAGTAATCTTAATAGCTATTTAACTCTCTTGCTGGAACTTGGTTGTTGGGAGGTGGTAAGGAACTTTTTGAGGGCATCTATAGTGGATTTCTTTTTATAGCATTCATGGTTATTAGGCAAAAGCATGTCATGAGAATAGTAAAACTATGTCTTTTGCTTTCTGAGCATTTCTCTGTAAGCAATTTAATATGGTTCACCGAGAGAGGGTATGGCAGCTAGTCCATGTTAAGCCTAAACAAACTGCAGCAGAAATTGAAATGGTTGTTCCTGGCTCAATTCATGCCACTGGATTAAACTGAAATATTCCCCCATGTCATGTAGGGATATTGAAGGGAGCTGTAATTCTGTTGGTTTCAAGTAGGTATTGCCAGCAGTAACTGCTATATGAAAAACAGTGAAAACACATTTCCTGAAGAATTATTAGTAAAAGGTGAAACTCCAAGGAGTGCAATTCAAAATAGTAATAAAATAAAGAATAAAAAATTATTTGCTATCTAGAAGAGTAAAATTATGAAAAGCTGTCATCAGTGAAATTACCCTCCTCATAGAATTACAGAATTGTTTAGATTTCTTTTATTGCTTCTGTTGAATAAGCCGAGTTTACATTGTTTCAAGAGACACACGCGTTATATTATTTATTTCCATAAGTGGTAAAATTCCAGCATCATAAATAACTTTTCCTACAGCCTGTATGGTTTTATTTAGTGTGTACATATTAATGCTTTAAATTACATTTCTACAGCACACTCAAAGAGCATACTAATAAAATCACAGCCGCTTCAATGACCTTGAGACTGAACCCCAGTCTTTCACCTACAGAATTTTAAAAACACAGACATAGAGGAGGCACAGGGAGGATACATCGTGATTTTGGATTCAAAGCATAAGTTTATCTCTGGGAGTATTTGCTCCCCAAATGCTATTAATATTTAAATATACTTTTCCAAAAGCAGCCATTCTCTAATAATGAGAACTCTTACAACTACCTAAAATTATGTAGGTGCCAATCTTTCAGTTAGACCCCTTAACTATGCTGGTCCCAATAACAGTAATTGTCAATTTGGCAATCCCTTTAATCACCAAAGCACTTGGCAAGTATTACCTGGGAAATCTCACAACACTCCTCTGAGATGTAGTTATCTTCTTTCTCAGAGAAGGAACAACTAAGCATGAGACTTGTCCTATAACTACAAAGGAGAGTGAAGGACAGACTGGGATTACAATTCTGGGACCAGCAACTGCTAAGGCCAACACTCTGGTATTACTAGCAAAGCCATTTTGAATTTTGATTCCCCAATGAGGAGTGGAGTATAAAGACAGGAAGATATTAAAGACTATTTAGTTAAGAGCATTCATGCTTTCCTTTTGCCATGTAGGTTTCTGTTTCCCTAATTGCTGACAGTGAGGTTACAATAAAATGTAATGAGTATAACAAAAACCCTAAAGTAATGATAAGATTTTTTTCTTTACATTTTTACAATCTAGAGTGATCCTAAAGCTCACTGCTACTCAACAACCCTTAGAAAATACTTGAAGAGAATCTCTTCTCTGAGAGTATTTCTATTGAGGACATTCCAGGGAAGGGTGATACAGATTTTGTGGTTATCAAATGAAGTATTATCCCTGTTATTCCTCATATGTTTTAGCTCTAATATTACCATAGTAGTTAATTAAATTAAATTAATTATTATTTTTTACCATAGTATTTTAAAAAATAAATGAAAAAGCACTTTTTGGATGGTTGGTTTTGTACTGTCTGCTGTCTCAAGAAAAAGATAATGAAATAAGAGAATTATATTTCTCAAATTATTTACATTTTACAGAATATATTTACATTTTACATTGAAATTTTCTATTAAAATTAGATCAATATATTTTTATTGTGATTGTAGCAGATGCTTATAAAACAGTAGGATAGAAATATTAAAAAATATAAAATCAATTAGGATAACAATGCAGGAAGAAGACAGATGAAAAGAGAGAGACATGACTAATTAATATTCTGGGCAATTATTAAAGTGCTCTACTTTTTGTAAAATTCTAATCCATAAGTTCACTGAATATTTTAGACCTAGAAGGATAGGAAGAGATATTATCTTTTAATATGATCTCTTCATTTAATACTGTACTTTTTTTTAAAAAAATATTTTTTCTTTATTGATCCTAGAAAGAGAGGAAGGGAGAGGTAGAGAGAGATGGAAACATTGATGAGATGCCCTGGCCAGTTTGGCTCAGCGGTTGGAGTGTTGGCCTGTGGACCAGAGAGGTCCGGGTTTGGTTCCCGCTAAGGGCACGTACCTTGGTTGCAGTTTGTCCCTGGCCCCAGCTGGGGTCGTGTGGGTGGCAACCACTGGATGTGTCTCTCTCACATCGATTTTTCTCTTTCTCTCACTTCCCCCTCTCTCCCTCCTGCTCTATTTGAAGATAAACGCAAAAATGTCCTCAGGTGAGGATAAAAAAAAAAATGAAACATTGATGAGAGAGAACATCGACTGGCTGCCTCCTGCATGCCCCCCCACTGGGGATCGGGCCCACAACCTGGGCATGTGCCCTGAATAGGAATCGAACCAGCGACCTCTTGGTGCATGGGTAGATGCTCAACCACTGAGCCACACTGGCCAGGCAATACTGCGTTCTTAATACTCTAAGACCACATTGTTTTTTCACATGTTAACATCACTAAAATTAAGATGCACCTTAAAATAAAAAGTACCTTATTATTGCTTTTGGCTAATGTTTCTAATTTTCTAATAGATATTCATTTTTGGAATTCATGAATGAAAAATCAGAATTTCTGGGAAATTTTTGGAATTGCCTTAATTATGTTATTCTTCATTTTTCATAATACACACTGTGTTTTAAATAATAATCAGTGACCATATAATAGACAATGAATCTTTTTTTTTTTTAATCCTCACCTGAGGATATTTTTAGAGAGAATGGAAGGGAGGGAAAGGAAGAGAGAAAGAGAGAGAAACATCGGTGTGAGAGAGACACGTTGATTAGTTGCCTCCCACATGATCCCGACCAGGGCCAGGATCCAACCTGCAACCCAGGAACGTGCCCTTGACTGGGAATTGAACACGGGCCCTTTGGTCCACAAGCCAACACTAACCACTGAGCCAAAGAGGTCAGGGCAGTGAATCATTTTTCTGTGATAACATTATACTGAGAGTTTCAGAGGTTTCCTATTTAAAAACAATAGGAAATGCATGGTTTATTGACATCATGAATCAATATATTGTAATAATTCATAAATCTCTTCCTGATATAGACATTTCATAATAAGACACCTTTATGAGGCTAAGTAAATATTATTTAATATATAGAAAGATCATACTAAATGTTTAATATTCAAGTTATTATTCTTAAAGTAAAAATTTTAAACATAAAGCATTAATTTCCCCATTTGATAATCTTCATCATTGTTTTTTAATAAATATTCCAGATGTAAAAAAATTTCATTTTGCACTGATATTGATTTGATGGAATTAAGAGTATGTCCAAAGCAACTTCAACTTTGTCAAGTTTGTTGTTAAGATATATGGTGTTCCTCATGTGCTTTTTAAAAAAAAAGTGATGATAATTTTTTTAGCTGGCCTTCATTTTGGTGTTAATATCAATATTGCTTTTGATATTTTTTATTTTAGACCAGTTTTTAATTTCATACTGTGTTTCACAACAATGCCCTCATCTTTTTTGTTGTTGTTGTTGCATTTCTTTTGTTTGGATATTTGCTGTAGGGAACTGTACCTACAGCAAATATCCAAATACTACAAAATACCAGTGAGCATTACTGGGTAGTATTATAACAACATTTGGATCTCCTAGCAAAGTTAACAGTACTACACAGATTTACATGTCAAAATCACTGATTTCAGGATTCAAAATTTGTTAATTCTCGGAACACCACTCACAGGATTTGTATAAACATACTATGCTTATAAACTTTTTAACACTTATTTTATTTGAAAGAATAGCTCACTATTCGCTGCACAAAGGGCCACAAACTCCTATACAACATGGCACCAACTACAAGAATGATTGATTGGTAATGGCTCTCCATTGATTTCTGAGTTTTAATTTTCACTGAGAATTATAATACTGTTGCTGTTTTCTCTCTTAATTTTCCACAAGATTTTGGATTCACAGACATATATACGTTTCCTAAGGAATTTCTATGTCAAAATGCTCCTGTCAGTCACACAGCAGTTAGGACATGGCTGTTGCCTGTGCAGTACACATGAAAAGAACCAGCATCACAATTTACAGAACGAGTGACATCAGCTTAGAAGAAAATTCCTTGGATAATCGTAGAGCACTTTTAATCCTTACTCTAAACTGAATGGTTGGGCAGAAAATGTAGAAGAGGGGACGTAGTTTCCAAGTAAGATAGTTCTACATAATTGTAAGGCCTGCTTAAAAGCTCAACACTAAAGGCTTTAGTTCTCTTAGCATTTTTTTTTCTTTTAATGCTGCACTACCAATAATTTTGATGGCACACAAGATGTTATAGTGTGGGGAAAAAAATGGACATCAAATGACTCTGAGTGAAAAAGTGATTCAGAAAAGCTGGAGTCTGAAAGTGAAGACATCTTGGAAGGGCATCAACCAATATAGATTGCTTAAATTTTCCTTTTTATGTGGGCGTGTGATAAATAATAAAAAGTTAGGCAAATTAAGTCTGAGAACTCTTTCTATAGTATTAAAATTTTTTCAAAATGACAAAGTATTTTGTCATAGTCTAATTGGTAGTGTTTTTACTTTCTTATTGGTACATAAAATAATAATATACCTTATAATCAATGATATCTCAGATTTGATAAAATGACAGAGATGCAGAGACTGAGACAGAGAATTAAATAATTTCCCAAACATATGTGATATTTTGATATATGTGTACACATGATACAAAGCTGTATATGTACATTTTAAATTGATTCTAACATTTTTGAGGTCTACCTATATTGCTACACATGGACCATGTACATTAATTTAACTCTTGAATAGTATTACATCCACATGATTACATGAACATCCCACAATTTCCCAAATCTCAACTGATGAGGTTTTGCGATGTTTCTTATTTTTTTAAAATATGTTTTTATTGATTTTTTTAGAGAGATAGCAAGGGAGAGAGAGATAGAAACATTGATGTGAAAGAGAAACATTGATCGCTGCCTCCTGCAAGCCCCCTACTGAGGATCAAGCCCGCAACCCGGGCATGCGCCCTGACCAGGAATCGAACTGGGACCTCTCAGTCCATGGGACCACACTCAATCCACTGAGCCACACTGGCCAGACTTCAGTATTTCTTATTAACAATGCTACAGTAAGCATCTATATTAGTTAAGAAACATTAGCAAGTCTGATTACAGATTCCCAAATGTATCATGGCTTAAAAGTGATAGAACTTTATTCCTAGGTCACATAAAGAACAAAATACATGTTGTCGATCGGTGGAGACTTTCCTCCAAGCAGGAGGGCCTGAGTGTTTCCATGTTAACATTCCAGTATTTTCATCATCTAGCTCTCAAAGTCTCTGCTTGTTCGCTTCAAGCCAGTGGGAGAGAAAAAAGCATGGGGATTATATGTGGCTGGCTGTTTTATTATGAGGCAGGTCTGGATGTGCTGCACATTAAATCCTCACTTATTATTTACTAGGTTTAGTTGCAGGGTCACATCTAATGATAAGGCGCTGTGGAACTTTAGTCTAACTGTATGCTCAGGAAAAGGAGGAAATGGGTTCAGTGAAGTGCGAGTCCATCTCTGTCCCAGTGTTCTCCTCATGCCTACTTGCCAGGGTCTATCTAGGGCATATACCTACACGTGGAACTGTTGAGACTTAGTGAATAGATCTGCAACTTATTTAGATATCAGCTTTTTAATTTTTGCCAATTTTATAACTGTGAAACAATATCTAACCATGGCTTTAATTTGCATTCCCTTGATTGATAGGAATGTTGAGGATCTTTTCATGATTATTGGTCACTCAAGTGGCTTCTATAGATGACTTGTTTCTATCTTTTGCTCACTTTTCTTTTTGGTTATTATTTGTTCTTTATATATTCTGGATAACAATCCTTTGATGGTAATTTCCATTGTAAACATATTCTCCCAGTTATGGCTTATATTTTTATTTAATAATCTTTTGATGGTAATTTCCATTGCAAATATATTCTCCCAGTTGTGGCTTATATTTATATTTTCTTTATGTTTCTTTATATACAGAAGTTAATTTTAATGTATTTAAATTTATCCTTTCCTCTATCTTTTGTGTTTTTCTGTGTCTGGTTTAAAAAATTCTTTCTTCTCTGATATCATGAACATATTTGCCTACATGTTCTTTTAAAGCTTTGCTTTTTTTTATATTTAGCTTTTAAATCAACATAACATTTATTTTTAGATAAGCATAAGATAGTAATCTAATTTTTTCCATATGTATAACCAGTTGTCTCAGCACTGCTTATTGAATTATCCTTTCTTTCCCAATTCATCAGTAATTTTATTCTATAACATGATTTCCCATATGTATAGGTCTGTTTATAAGTTCTGTTCCATTGAAACTGCCATGTAGTCTTTAATATTTTTCACAGAATTATATGCTGACGTACATGCATCCTTAAAATGCAGTTTTTGCTATTTTTAATAGCAATGAGATATGATATAGATGTTTGTCTTGATCTTTTCATTTCACAACCCTTTTCTGGACATTTCCTCAAGTCACACTAATACATTCTCTTAGATGGCTATCTAATAGTTTCTGGTATTAATACGGGATATTAAACTATTGACTTGTTAATGAGAATTTATTTTATTTCAAAATGTTTAACCTCTGAAAATAATGCTGAACTAAACATTCTTGTATATATGGACTAAGGTCAGCTCTTTGTACCACCAAATTGAAGTAGCATGTCTGGATTATATGGTAGCTAAATGGAAAACTTTGGCGTATTTTTATAAATTGTTCTCCAGAAAAACTGTTACAGCTCCCATTTCTATCAACTACACATGACAGTACTCTGCCCTCCTCTTCTCTTCATTGTGCCCAGCAATAGGTATCATGACTCTTTTGAATATTTGGCAGTCAGGTGCATGTAACTTATTATACTTTGCCTTTCCATGAATAATAATGAATTTAATACATTTGACTATTTGTAATTGTATATTCATAGTAATTGTTAAATTGCCTTTTGGGCTTTTGTCATTTCTTGTCATTTTGAAGCAGTTCCTTTTATAGTATAGATATTAGCCTTTTTTTGTCTTCATCCCACATTGTAAATTTTTCTAAACATAATATAATTCTTTTGACTTTGTTTGCAGTATTTTTTCAATGATATCTTTATTTCTTTTTTAATTAAATTTACTGGGGTGACACTGGTCGATAGGTTCATATAGGTTTCAAGTGTCCATTTCTATGATACATGAGCTGTGTATTGCATTGTGTGCCCACCACCCAAAGTCAAATCATCTTCTGTCACCATATATTTGTCCCCCTTTACCCTTTACTACCCACCCACCCCCTTCCTTCTGGTAACCACATTTTGGCCACAATAATTTAAATGTGAATATAGTCACATTTATTTATTTTCTTATTAAGACAGTCATCCCATTCAAAATTGTATGTTACTGTATACCTTCTAGGATGGCTATAAAAAAAAAATGAAAAAAACAAGTGTTGGTGAGGATGTGGAAACATTGGAACCCTCATACATTGCTGGTGAAAATATAAAACGCGGCAGCCACTGTGGAAAGTAGTTTGGTGGTTCCTCCAAATGTTGCACATAAAATTACAATACAACCCAGCAATTCCACTCCTAGGAGAACTGACTCCAACAGATCCTTGTGTGTCAATATGCACTGCAGCATTACTCACAGGAACCGACAGGGGGCTCCTGGGTCCCAGATGATTTGCTGACCTCTGCTTTGAGGTTCTGCTTGCCCCCTGGTGGATAATCTGCAGTCCATCACAGCAGATATTCCTGAAAATCCTCATGTGCCAAAGTCATACTTCTTTTTTTTAAATTTTTTCTTTATTGATTTTAGAGAGAGAGGAAGGGAGAGGAAGAGAGAGATAGAAACATCGATGAGAGAAAACATCGATTGGCCACCTCCGGCATGCCCCCCACTGGGGATCAGGCCCACAACCTGGACATGTGTGCCCTGACTGGGAATCCAACCGGCGACCTCTTGGTGCATGGGTCAAGCTCAACCACTGAGCCACACTTGCCGGGCTAAAGTCACACTTCTTATAGTAGCTGTTCAAACTTTGTTTTCCCTTTCTACTCTTTCTCTCTCGGCTGAATCCCTAAGCCCTTTTATTCCCATCAATGTAATCTCCAAGTTATTTGTTTTGCAAAACTATTTACTCCCTTATCACGTTTTCTTCCATTTTTATTTTAGAGGGTCAGGTACATGGGAAATGTACATATTTATCATTTACTCAGCACACATTATTTACTCATGCCAATAATACTGCCACTTGATGCTATAAAAAAAACTCTTGCAAGCCATATTGTGTATTAAAACTAAACCTTTTTGCAAAGTAATGCTTCATACAGATAGGAATAAACAGAAGGAAGCACTGAGTCCCTCCTATCATGGAGGCAAGAAGAAACGACCCACTAACTGATGTATCATAGTGAAATGCAACCACAAACCCAGAAACATTTAAAGTGTGATTCAGCACTACAAATATTTTCAACTCCATTTCAGAAGATACTGACATTTAAACTGGGAGTTCACTGTGACAACTTCAGCAAAGCACTATTAGGTTACACACATCTGCACTTGTTCAGATAAACGTACTCACCAAACTCTGTAATTCCCTTTAGAGGGATAAGGAAGCCCATTAACTGAATCTCATCACTGACCAGGATGGAACTGGTTATCATTTGTCAGGGACGGTTTATAACATATCCCTTGGTACCTAGAGCTACTTGATGTGCTTGTGGTATTTCAGACTGTGGAATACATTTTGCAGTCTAAAATCCAAATAAAATGAAGAAGGATACATTTGGGCTCTCCTTTCACTAGTTCTTTTCCTCCTAACTTCCCTCATAAAATTTAAATCTGAAATTATTTTTTCAGAATATTTTCTAGGACAAAGATAGGGATCAGGACATCAACCCCACAACAGTCAAGTCTGATTCATTTTGAACAAAACTACAGAAGGAGAGAGAAAAAAGGAAAAAAGAAGAAATGAGAACTGGAGGGGAGAAAGAGGAGATAAGGCCTGAGGGAGGGCAAGATAGATGAGGGGAGGGGAAGGGAGGGGAGGGAAAAGGGAAAGAGTGAGGGGGGAGAGGGGTGGAGCAAGAAAAGAGAGAGTAGAACTTCCATGAGAGGATAAGGGGTAATAGCTCCTAAAGTCTCCTGGATATAGAGGCAAGAAGGAGCTGTCTTAGATCCTGCCTGGTAGAAAAGTATTAAAACATTTAAAACTGCTGAAAGTGCTCTTTTATTGGCATAGGAGCTGTTTCAACGTTAACAGCACTTTTGAATTTTAAATACAGCCGTTTTGTCCCTAGTTCAAAAACTTTGGAAACGGGGTCCAGTTTTAAAAGTTCAAGCAGGAAAATATCTCAGAGATTGGGGTCTGAAATGTTGAGGGCGGGATAGAGCATAACGATTTCATCTTACCTGCCATCTCTCTTCACTTGCTCTATTCAGAGTGCTGTGCGGAGAAGCCCAGTGCCGTTTCTGGGTGTGATATTGGCAAGATGTGCCATCCAGATCTTTCTCAAGGAAGGATTTTTTGCCCCAGTTTATGGAGAGCAGTCGGCTGACTGACAGCCTCCAGCAATCAGCTGCTGTGGGGTCTGCCTCAGCTGCAGAGAATCATTTCAACCAAGGTCATGCCCTTCCCAAGGCAGCCTGCATCCAGTGATTGACTGCAAAGAGAATGTGAGGGTCCAGTGTTTCTGTCCTCCAGCAGAACGACACTGATGGGCGTGAGCTCCGGAGTCTGCAGGGGCGTGGTCTGAGGCTTTGTCGGCCTGCATCACATTCCACTTCTCCTTCTGCCTGATCCTGTTTCCTCCTCCTATCTTGCACAGTGTTAATCCCTAATCAATATCCAGTACCAGACTCCATCTGTCTCAGGGTCTGCTTCCAGGGGACCCAGCCCGTAACCCTTGATTCAGGCAATGAATGCTGTAATTGATTCGTGATGTCTGCCATGGGCCAGGGTAAGAACGCTTTTTGCCAGGTCTTTACTATTCTTGTTCTTCAAGCCTCAACGCATCAGGACAGAACAATCAGTAACTTTCTGGGCCTGAGAGTCAACATCAAAGGGAATATTGGAACCTTGTGGGGAAAACACCAGAAAGATTCAATCGTTTATCCATAAAACACTTATTGATATTATCTCCAAACCAGGAAGAATCCAGTAATACATACCAACAATTAAAACTGAATTTACTACCTACTAGCTGGGACTCCTTGAAGTGGGTGTGGAAGCCTAGAAAACAGAGAAAACTTTGCGAGAGAGGTTGGGAAGAAGAAATGACACGTCTTTTCTGTCATAGAAAGAATGTGGCAGGCCTCCTCAAGGACCACAGCTGGCAGGTCCGCGGGCGAGCCAGAAGCATGCGCACTTGGTGGTTCCGCAGGATGAAGTAAGGTGGGGAAGCCTGCGGAGAGGACCAGGTGGGGAGGCCGAATGTGAGACTAGAGCATCTGGTGATTGACACTTGGAGAAAGTCTTTTTTTTTTTTGTCTTGCTTGGCAATTCGGACTTTATCTAGCAGCCAGTAGGCACTTTTGGAGGGAAACTGTGATCATGGTATGTGTGTGTTAAGGTCTTGAATAGATGTTAAACTTTTCTTGTGTTGTTCTGGATTCTCATATTGTTGCCCTTTGGGTTAGTTTACACCTCTGTGGGCCCTTTATCCCCTAAAGAGGGCACATATTTCAGGGACCACCCACTAAAGATATGTGAAACATGACTTGTGAATCAGATTTCTGAATTAACTGTCTTTTTGTTATCTCAGAGCTTTAGGGAAATTGTGTGTAATAGTGTGTGTCTGGGCTGAACTGGAGGTATCTCCCTGGTGTGCCAGCAAGTGGAATTAGGAAACACCCTGCTGGAAATCCTCCAACTGCTCTGGGCAGGCTGTCTCCTTAACTGGGATAGGGGGCTTAGGGACACAAACAGATGTCCAGCCACATCTCTGATTTGTCTGGGTCTCAGGAGCCCCATGAGAAAGTCCATAAACTCATTCACACTTAGAATTCATTACAGACACAGCTGATAGATCCAGAGAGGGGATGGGAATTCAGGATGGTGGCAGGGAGACAGGCTGGCTCCTGACTGGGGGTGGGGTGGGGAGCAGACTCTCAGGAAGTATGATGCAGGAGAACCACCAGGACCCTGGGCGGAAATAACGCACAGATGTAAGCTGAGGGGTAAGCTCAGCAGCAGGCTACAGGTGGAGTCATGCTGGTACAACAAGAAGTTGTACTTGAAACTGTTCTCACAACACTGCCTCCTACAGAAACATATGCTTGCTAGGAAGGAGGAAGCTAGGTAATCAGATGGATAGGATTACTGCACAAGAAATTCTGCCATAAAACCTCATCAAAGACAGCAGGACTAGAGAAGGGGTAGCTAACACCCCCAGGTATAGTGACAAGTGTAGTCCAGAGACAGGGTGGCAGGGAGTTAGGGAACTCACTGGTGTCATTAGAGAGAAGATAAGGTTGTAATCTGTGAATGAAACTCGTCAGTGAAGAATGAGGAAAATGTAGGTGGTAATGTTAATAGGACATCGTGGACTGAAATGTGAGGAGTGAGTGAGGCAGAGGGTTTCTTTCACAATGTGTCTGTGACTCTACGTAGACAATGACATGAAAATTTAGCGAGGGATGCAGGTGAAAGAACCAGGATGAAGAAAAACGAGAAAAAGACTGAGTTTGATTTGGGGAAAGTTTTCGTGGAGCATGTTGCTTCATTGCCTGGTACAGTGTCTGGGTTACTCATACACCAGGCAGTTGGGTAACTTGGATTAGGAACTCTTCAGAGAGTGGCAGATGAAGAATTAATTAATACGGAAGATGGCTAAGAATAGAAGCCTAGAAAATACCATATGTAAGGAACAATCAGAGACAGTGGGATGAAAAGGATGTAGAGAACGCGTGACCAAAAATATAGGGAGGAAAGGGGAACTCCTGGGATGAGTATTTTGTGAAAGTTTTAGAGATTATTGCTATCCTGGAAATATACCACATTGGAAAGAGAAAATAGTAAGGGTAAGGTCACCACTGTGAGATCAGGTGGTCATTCAGTAAGATAAAGAGGAGATGTGACTTGTGAAACTGTCGGTCTGTGGTCATGTTGCTGGGGAAAGTCCCTCCGGTTACCAGGAGAGTGGCACATGATGATACTGACTCTGTAGCCATGTGACCTAGTGTATTGTATCATAGAGAAAAGATGCTAAGGGTCTGCTCTCGGGAACCAAAGACAAAGTCCAACCCTAAGAAGCAAATGCAATTATTAAGAAAGGGAGGGAATACAATTAGCGCCGCTAGGTCACCTACCCTGCTCTTTTCCCTTGACCACTCTCTGCAGTGGCTCACAACCATGCCCAAGGGAGCTGCCTCTGAATCTCAACAGGGTAGACGTGGCACTGGGCAGGTATGTGTAGTTGGACAAAACGTTTCTCAGGAGATTTTTTATCATGTGTTTCCATGGTCGAGTAACTCCTGCTTTAGGCCTGCAATTCAACCATTTCTAAAGTACCAGGGTTAAGAAGTGTTCTAATAGTTGAAGAATCCGTGTGAATACTAAGTAAGATTGTAGTGCCTAAGGCGGAACTACCTTCAAGTGGTCCCCAGTGCTTCCACTACCCAGCACTGTAGGAGAGGCTGTACAACTTGGACATGCTGCTGCCCAGAATTATTCTTGGATTCAGACATATTACTAGTTGAAGAGAAAAATCAGCCACATCTCCTTTGTCACCCTTTCCAAACCCTGCCTTGGATGTGCCATGCTTCAAGGGAACACTTGGAAGTCTCACCTCCTGCTTGTGCTGCCTGCACCCCTGACCCCACCCCATTCCTCCTTTTCTGGTTAGGCTCCAGGAACTCTAGTTACTCCACAAAAAATAGCACAGTCTGGTATAACATTGAAGAATCACATCTGCCTCTCTCCAAAAAAGAGTTGGATTTTATTTCCCCTCAGATATAATGAAATAAACCAATGCCATATTTTTCTTGTTTTATCATGCACATGAGGAGGAGAAAAACAGGATTTACTGAAGAAGAACATGCAAATGTTTGTTGTTTATAATGTGGAAAACTAAGTTACAACAGCAGAGGCAATTTTGGCTCTTGTGGCCTGTGAATAATATTCACTTTTCTTGCAAATGATGTTTCACTGAGATCTGGTTTTTAAACTGTACCAAAGCAGAATTAATTAATACTTTTCTCTTTTTTTAAAAAAAAAAATTATGGCTTTGTTTTCAAATATGAATGAGACATTTGGATCTATTAATAACTAAAATGTAAATGTTATTATTAGCATAAACGAAGCAAAACTGAAACTCCTTTATAAAATGCCCCTTAAAGATGCAAGAGAGCTGCCTGATAAAAATCAATCAAAGTAAGTCCAGAAGTGTTTCTTCTTGAGAAAAAATAATGTAATTGGTAATTACAAAGCCAGAATAGAAGAGAATAGCTACTCTAAATAGTTGATTAAGATTCCTTCAATGAATTTCTCTATCATGTTTTGAAAAAAGTGACTATTTAGTAGGTAATGGAGACCTTCTGAGATAAATAAATGAAATTAGGTAAAGACATTTTCTTATTTATATTAGTGGGGATCTCATTCTCTCAGCCATTCACATTACAAATTAGTTGTATTAAAAAACTGAACTAAATTTACTATTTGTGAACATTTCATGTTTTAGATGAGTATTTTCTTTCCCAAAGATCATATATATTTTAACTCATTCATGTAAGCATAATTAAATAAATTCTTAGAAATTGTGATATAAGTTCTTATGATATTTTAAGGCACAACAGTCCATCTGCTTTCCTGACATTTAAAAAAATTCATTTATTTGTCCTACAAATATTTACTGAGCACCCACATGGTCTAGGCACCGTGTTCAGAACTCTTAGCAAACCCCCCCACAGTTTAATTTTGCTTTATGCAGAGTTAAGAGTGAAAACATTTTTCCTCTTCTAATCATGCCGGAATACAACTTTCCTTTATCTCTTTTCATGCTGAAATTATTTTGGGCATAAACATATTTTCACTTTTGTTGTTGTTGTTGTTAATCCTCACCAGAGGATATTTTTTCATTGATTTTTAGAGAGAGTGAAAGGGAGGGAGGGAGGGAGGTGCGGGGGTGGGGGGGAACATTGATGTGAGAAAGACACATCAATTGGTTGTCTCCTGCATATGCCCCGACTGGGCCAAGGATCGAACCTGCGACCCTTCAGTGCTTGGACCATTGCTTTATCCACAGAGCACACCGGCCAGGGCAACACAATTTCACTTTTGACAGAAGAAAATAAGCTTAATTCTCACCACTGACAACAAATCTAAAGGCAGCTTTTCAAGTTCTTGTCTTAAGTTTGATTCTCATTTGCTTTGCTTTTCAGGGTGCTCACCATTATAAGGGAATACATGTGTCTTCCTCTCTTCTCATGGCTTCTCTACCATTCTACTGCTCTCCTTAGAACCTTTGCTAAGAACGCTTACCTGGCTAAATACAAGCAAACAACCTCACTGGCAAACGTAAACAGGGTCTAGTTAGATATGTTAATATCTCTGGTCTATTTTTTTTAAGAAACTGACAGCAGCTATGGCAGAGTTCACTTTAACCATGGCCTTCTTAGGCCACTGGAGGCCACCAAATGCCTATTTCAGTTTTATTTAACTGAGAGGAAAATTAAATTAACTGATCACATTTAGAAAGCAAATCAACTAACCAAATCAACAAACCAATTAATTTCAAGGAGTCCAGAGACCGAACCGGAGATGGCACCATTCCTGATGCGTGGGAGGGGCCTGAGGAGAGAGTGGGTTGGAGAAGATAGCAAAGCCCTTCTCTTGATCAGATTTTGCAGATCAGTAGTGAGAAAATTAATAGTTCCTTAATATATTGACAACTGAGTGAGGCTCAGATTTAACATGAATGGAGGTATGTGGGGTTGTGTGCTTCTGGTGGTCTTTGCAGTGAACTCCTGACCTCCATTTCCTTCCTTCCTTCCTCCTTCCCTTTCTTCCTTCCTCTTATTTACTGACAAAACAATATTATTCCTACTTTAGGAAGATGAAGTAGGAATAGATGAAAGATTCTCTGTGGGACTCTCTCTAGGTCTTAGACAGATGTTAATACTCTTACCCTCAAAGAAGTCAGAGTGAGTTTAGCGGTTAAAAACATGAGTTTTGGAGTCAGATGAACCTAGGTTTAAGACCCTATTCTATTGCTTGCTGTCTGTGTGACCTTTAGCAATGTACTTATCCTCTCCATATCTCAGTCTCCTCCTCTGTAACATGCAGATAATAATAGTATTTACCATATAGGTTTGTTCTAAGAATTAAATAATAAAAAGCAGCACTGAACATGCTTTAAGACTTAGATAAATATGTTTCAAACATCTTTGAATGAAGAGCTTTGACACATGGCACATGAGTACTTTAAAAAAGTACCCTGGAAATAAAGGCCAGGCTTATCTAGAAAGGATTCTTCTTCCATTTACTGTTTTCAGGGCATGTGACTTATTCATCATTGCATTCCCGGTATCAAGCACTATTGTCAAAACCATAGTGGACATTCAGTGTTTATTCAATAAATGAGTAAATGAATGAATGATCTAAAAGGACAAATAAATTATATCTTCTGTGCCAAGTCTGATTGGTAGGGTCCAGGAAGAATTATGAGGGTACATATGTGTTTGCTGCACCAATTGATCTGCCATGTCTGTCTAGCCAGGGCGCAGGCACAGGGAGCGGCAGCATGAGTGCAGCTGATGCATTGACCCAGGACTTGGCCCTCAATCTAGTCAAGGAAAGAAATCAGAAGTTGGAATTAAGGAGATAGTATTTCCTTCTGTGTCTACTTGCTCTTAATTAGAAGAGACAAGTAATCTAACCACATTCACCTTGGAAGGACTGGTATTAGAGAAGGTTGTGCTGGTCACGATCTAAAGCCCAATTATGCAAACCACGAGCAGGACTTCTTTTATTAGTTCTTTTAGACTCAGAAAAACAGATGCTTCTTCCACTTTAACTCTTCCCATTATTATTATTTTTAAAATACATTTTTATTGATTTTTTTACAGAGAGAGAGAGAGAAATATCAATGTGAGAGAGAACATCGATTGGCAGCCTCCTGCACACCTCACACTGGGGACTGAGCCCGAAACCCAGGCACGTGCCCTGACTAGGAATTGAACTGGGACTTCTCAGTTCATGGACAATGCTCAATCCACTGAGCCACACCGGCCTGGCTTCCCATTATCTTTTAGGTTCAAATACTGGAGCGTCTTGCACTTTTGCTATTTGATATGTTTTACTCCATTAAGGTATGTCAGATTTACCAGTAGAGATTTTAAAAAGTTACAATGGAGACTCTGTCACAGAAAGTCTGATTCACAGTTCTCAGCACAGCACCAGGTATTTGCGTTTTTGGAAACTCCACAGGTGATTCTGAGGCATAGCTTGAGTTGAGAATTATTAATATACAAAATGCTTCTCATGAAATTTATTTGAATTATGGTTTTAGATATTCTTACTTATAGATCCTTAGTTTCTCTGTCTTTAAAATGAGAATAATATTCTAAAGTTACTGCTATACTCAGAGATAATACCAAATATCAATTATTAATATTTGTGCCCTTCAGGAGATGTCATAAAGAAGATATTCTAAATCTGAAAGGATTTGGAAAAAATATAATACTATTATCATTATTAACAGTTTTTTAAAATGATACTGGTTTACCAGAATGATCATGATATTAGATATTCTATTTTCTAAATTTATCTTTATTATTGACAGTATTACAGATGTCCCCTCCCTTTGTCCCCCATTGACCCCCTCCTCTCTGTTCCCAGTCCCCAAGATATTCTAATTAACTTATTTCTCTGGACTAGCTGGAAAATAAATTTTTATTTAATTCTCATTGCTGAAAATACTCCTGAAATTTGACTGTGTTTTCTGCCTTAAAAAATCTGATATTGTGCACAAAAATTTATTTTGATAATTCCAGTACAACAGTGTTATCATTCAGAACCAAAAAATTTCCATTGTATTGAAATATAAGCATTGCTTATTGAAGACTAGGATGAAATATTCAGACCCCCAGGATCTATCTGGAAAATTATTTTACTGCTTTTTGTTTTTAATTTAAACCACTATTAAATTCATTCTTGGTTTCCTCAATCATCTTGAGGATGTAGTGTTGTGGAATAGATAGTTCTATGCAATAGCATCTGATATCAGCCCTAGAGAACTCCCTTCTTGATTGGGAGCTTTTATTATTTTTTTTTTTAATTTTTTTTTTTCACACAATTGCACAAATGTGCCATATATTATATTATTTATTTATTTATTTTTATTTATTTATTTTTTTTTTATTAATTTACTTATGTTACAGATGATTCTCCTTTTTTCCCCCATTGACACCCCCCTCCCCCTCCCTCCCTGTCCCGTCCCCGTTTTGTTGTCCATGTCCATTGGTTATGAGTACATCCCCAGCCAAAAAGTGAAAATGAATAGGACTGGTCCTTTGATATATGTTAACACTTTGGGCTACATTCTAGGGAGGGTGGGAGTAGGGAGACTGAATTCCCTGCTATTCTAAGCCCTGGGCTTTCAACTCTACTGGGAGGCCATTATTTATACACCAAATAATAAAACAGTCACCCCCTTGGAATAATACTTACCTTACCAAGTTCTCATGAAGATAAAGTGTATTAACATTTGTAAAAACACAGAAGGGCTTGGTCCTTGTCTATCTGATTTACTAATCTATCCCCAAAGCCTAGAAGAGTCCTTGAAAATATTTGTTGAATGAATGAATAGATGTTATTCTTCCTTTCTCATTATCTGATCCGCCTCAACACTTTCACTATGCCTTTCTAATGGCATTTATCATAATTTATATTGTAGTCTGTTAGTCATATAATCTCTTGCATTGTACAATAAGCTCCTTTAGCACAGGGCTCATGTTTCTCACAATTTTGTTCCTCTACAGAACATAGCATAGTATCTGGAATAGGAGTTCAATAAATGTATGTTGAATGAATAAATGTTGTAAGTAAACCCAACTACATAAATAGTATATATAATGAATGCTCATCGTGTTATTTTCATAAATGGTGTTGACTAGTAATAGAAATATTCCATCCCAAATCTTCCAAGTGAATTTGGCAGAAAGAAAATTATTGACAATATCTTATATTTTTTCTTTTAACATTCTTGGATAATACTGCTTGGGTTTTAAACTCTTAATACATATAACTATTTCAATAATATTTAAAGTCACACAAATATTTAAAACCTATTATAATAGAATTTTTGTGAACTGAAAAGTAATCTAAGTAGTGCAGTTCTTTTATTTTTGCAGAATTCTGTCAGCATTAGGCTCAATGGGAAAGAAGGAGAAATTGGGTTGATTCCTTGTTTTTAGCCTCCATTAGATGATTGTAATTCATTATTTGCTAGGTTACCTGTGGGTATACTTCATCAACTTTGATGCATTTAGCATGCAGCTGCTTTGTGTCTTCTGAGATATAGGCTTTTTTAGCCTACCATTCCTCCTGAAATCTCCCTACTGCCTCTGAAAGAAGTAGTATGTCAATATTATGCTCTTATTAATAGCCACACAATTCACATTCTGCCTCTTTTCTCAAATTTTTTTCATTATGTGATTGTATCTGCCAGCTTAGCCCTTCCATGCTAACCATTTGTTTTGCCTCCAAGCTCCCAAGCTTTTGGCCTTTAAATCTATAATGCATCGTCCTGGCTTATTGAATAAGAGATGTATGACTGTGTTTATAGTCAGGCATGACTGTGCTTACACACTAAGTCTTACTGAAGTACTCAACTTCTTCAATACTATGGTAATTCTCATAATGTCCTGACAAATTTTCTACTTGTTATGTGATTATTAATGTTATACTGCATTAAAAAAAAAGTTAGGCTTGATAGTGGTTCTAAGACTAAAGACTTTGACCCCCCCCCCCCAATATACTATAATATACTACGCAGGCCATCAAATGCATATGCAAAGTTATTTTGTATAGTAATGAAGTGATAATCCTTATAAACAAAGATGAAACAATAAATGAAAAATATGTAGTTTTCAGAAACATTTGATTCTGCCACATATCAGATTTTCATTCACAAACTAAAGATTAATGGCTTAGAAAGCATTCTTCTAAAATGAGAGTTCACTATTTACAAAATAATTATAGATAAAGAGAAGGCAATTATTTTTAGCTAATCTAAAGGACTTGCTTTAAATGCAGTCAATGAGTAGAAAATGGATAATTATTGATAATTATTAATGTATATTTTTAAATGTTATTTTACCCGAGTATTAGAGACAAGTTTTCACATGATAAAAAATCTAGGGAAAAGTAGGAATAGAACTTATAACTTTGATATTTTAAAATCATTAACTATAAATAACTCATCAAGAATGGTAGCATATATAGAGATCAGTACCAGCTTATATATTGCTCTAATATAGGGGGGGCTTTATAGGCATGACTTTAAGAAATGTTTTAAAGTGCTGGAAGTCAGAGGGAAAGCCCTAAAGGTTAATAAGCTATTAGTAGGTTGTGATCCTCGATTAGTACTTTAGTACCTTAATAATAGCATACAGTAGCACTTACTACAAGATATGCTCCAGGTTTATGTGCCCATCTTTCCCATTAAACTATGAGCTCATCCTGTGGGATGGACTATAATATTCATCACTGTATCTGCAGCACCTAACCCAGTGCCTAGCATAGGGCAAGTTTGCATTAATCTTTAAAAGAAATTATTATTAATAATGTAATGAATTAAATAAATATAACTAAAATATAATAATAAAAATAAAATTTGTAGCTGTATTAAGAGGGAAGTAAAATTAAGAACTAAAATATAATCTGTATAGCATAGTTAACATTCTATAGGCTCTTTTAAATTATGGATTTAGTTTTAAAGTAGAATTTATAAAACTAATATTGAGAAACTTGATAGGCTAGAAAGAAGACAGTATACCTATCTGAGGAGATGTGAAGCTTGTATTATATGTTGATCAACTGTTCCAAAAGATTAGGCAAATTCCCATGGAGTTTTGCTGTAAGGATTTATAAAAGGGCAAGACTCTTAATTCCAAGGTTTCAAATATTTGTCTGTTTAGTTATCCTTAAGGTTACATTTTAAGTAGATGTTAAAATAATGATACTACTTTCTATATTAGCTAAGGCCAGGTTAGGCTGCCGGAAACAAAGACTGAACCACTCACCCTGGCCCTTAAATAAGATAGACATTTTTTTTCCCTCTCATTTAAAAATGTCTATAGTGAGTTAGTCCAAAGCTGAGCTGCACTTTCAAAAGAAACCTATGTTCTTTCTCTCTTGTTGTTTTAGCATCTTTAGAATATTGACTATGATTTAAAGTGGCTGATCAAATTAGTCATTATATTAATATTCCAGTGAATAGGAAGAAGAAACCAAGAAAAGCCCATTCTTTTCCTTTAAGGAAACCTCTTGGAATTTGCATACAGAAGTTCTGCATATATCTCATTGGCTGGATTCTCTTTCTGTTAAAGAGGAAGCTCAACTACATATTGAAAGGCAATCAGCAAGTCCTGTGACATGATTAAAAAAAAATGCCCACGGTAAAAACAAAAATGAAACCAACAAACAATAACAACAACAAAAACACAAGAAACAAAAAGCATACAAACTAATAGTGTAGAAGGATACAGGTGCAGAGTTGAAATTTCCCTGCCCCTCTCTAACGGAATCTGTCACTGTAGTCTGCTTAAACTTTTTTGAACACCCTCTCATCATAAGTGTTTCTCCCTGTTATCCTCATTTTTCAGAAGACGAGAAGAACAAACCTGCATTTTGTAGTTTTTCTCCCAGCCAGGATACAGATAGGTGATTTAGCCTACACCCACAGAGAGCCTCTGTATGAAGCTTTGGCTTAGAACTGATTTACATGGGGAAAGAGGTAGGGTTCAGGGCACCCATTCACTGGAGCAGATTGTGGCAGAGGTTCTGGAGTCAGTGGCTGTGGTGACAGCTTCCTGGTTCAGTGCCCCCTGAGTGGGACACTGCTAATACACGGTAGTGTACTTTACGTGTGGTCCTGCCAGTGAAGTTCCGGAGCTGGCAGCCAAGGGGGCAGCTTTTGATTCGGCAGCTCCTTGACTGTGGCAGAGACAGCAGCTCCATTAGTTGGCCATTCCTGCCGTGTGCGTCTGGGAGTGTTTTATGGATCCTCAGCCCAAGGGTTCTATGTTCAGCTTCTGCAGAGACTCTTTCAGCCTAAGAAATTAAACATTACTATAGAGTTGAAGCTTCTCTTGCAGACCCTTCCTGATCAGTATCTCCTTTATCTTCTTTACCACCCAATTCCTGCCCCCACCAAGATAATCACTGTCCTGAATTTGGTGTTTATCACACCATGCAGTTACATTTTTAAACACACATATATATCTTTAAATACATAGTACACATATAATATTGGTTTATATGAATTTCCTTGTGTATGAATCACATCATACTTCAAGTATTGTGTAGCTTTATCCACCGCACTTCATGTTCATGAGATTCATACATATTGATTAATGTAACTTTGGTTTATTTATTTTCATTACTCATAGAATCACATAAATTCAACATCATACATATCCATCTCCTGCTAATGGAAAATTAGTTTTTACTATTATAAATAAACCTAAGGAGAACTCACTTAAAAAATATATATGTATGTCCACATGTGTATACAAGCAAGAGTTTATTTAGAGAGCATGCCTAAATTATTATTCTTTCAATGAAAATACATTATAATAAATATGATATATTTACATATAATATATTACATACAATATATAAATGTAAATAAAAATAAATATTATTCTCATTTTTTAACATTCCCTGGACCACCAGGATAATGTTAAATAGAAGTTTTGCTATTTACATCAAAGTTTGACAAGAACTGGCTTTGTGAATACACCAAAAACACCGGTAGTCACGATTGAAAAATTGTACTTGTAATCTATTTACAGTTGCTTGATGTTTTTTAAAATGTGATATTTTAAACCAATACAGGTATAATTTTCTTGTGAAAAATCATTTTTTAAAAATCACAGGTATTTATACTTTGAATAGTTGCCATTTTTTGCCCTTATACAACTTTACATTTACAAATTATATTTTCTCTCATAATAAATATAAATTAATGTATTTTATATCAACCATGTCTCTGAGATACACATTTTTACAAACAATTTACATACAGTCCATCTCTACTATGCCTACTGAAAGTATTACCTAGATGGGGAAATCAGTAATATTTTGCTAGTTCGCAAATGTTATATTATTTGCATCTAAAATACTATATGTTTTGTAATAAAGTATATGTTGCTTGAAGTTTGGGCTTGTTAAATTGTTCATGGTTCACACAGTACTTCCTATTAAGTTTTAAGCATTGCTTTGAAAATATGGCATGCTGACCCTCTTTGTATCTAGAGATGCAATTAAAAATAATGGCCTAAATATTCAAGTAGTAGAGAACGTTGGCAATATGACACTGAGACTATTCATTTGACCTTCTTTTGTGGCTTGCAGGCGTGCAGTTTGTTTTTAAATGGATGGCACGTTAAAGATCTGCAGTCATGTCATTTTTTTCCCTGACAATTAGTAAGATATAGAAGGAGAAAACTTTTATGAAGAGAGATTTCAACTCGGCTACTACTCACAGATCAATAACATCGAGTGTTTCCATAATGTAAATATTCTCTAAACCAAGCTCCAGGGATTGGAGAAAGATCAGCTCTGTATAAACAGGTTTTTTATTTGATAAGTGAACAAAAGATAAAGAAAAAAATGTGCAGTGGTTCTTCATGGAGTGTTTCTGGGATTTGGAAGCGATTTACTGATATAATCAATTAAAAGATAAGTTACTTTAGTTAAGTATCCTATAATCTGTATCCTGTAACCATAGAAAAGATTCTGATTTTAAACATTCTCTGGTTTCAAATTGAAAGTCAGAGAAGTCTTCTCTGACGATCCATATTAACTGCTCTATTTTTTATTCTCATAATATTTTTTTTCTTTTGTAGAGTTTACCATGTATTTAATTGAAAAGAAGTATAATTTTTTGTTTAATTTCTGATCATCTGGGTAGTTGTTAGCTCTATGAGAGCAGAAATACATTGATCTTTTTCATCAATGTAATCCCAGAAACTAGCACAGTGGTTACTTAATAAATACGACGAATTAATGAATATATGATGAAGAAATAACCACTGTTATTTCTTGAGAAATAAATATTACCTAACTGCTTTTAATTGCAACAACACAAATTATTGGGCTAATAGGCTCAAAGGAATTTCTTGGATGGATATTGGGCAACTCATAGAATCCAAGGAAATTCTGATGCAACAATCATCGTGATGTTAGGAAGGAGTTTAGGATATGAAAATGGACAATCTTCAAAGAGCACTTTTGTCAAAATAAATCAAACATTTTTAGTTTCATGTCACTTTGAACAGGATTAAAATTCTAGGAAGAGAAGAGAACAAATTTCTTTTCTTTGAGAAATTCAGAGAATAAAAGAGGAATTCAGTTTCTATGCCTCTCTGTTTCTCTCTTTCTGCCTCCCTCCTTATCTTTTTCCTTTTTGTCTCTTATATTTATTTGCTCACATACTTATGATTTTCCCTGCTTTTTATTCCTTCTTTTCAGTTCAAGGTACTGTGTGCTGACATTTTCTTTCAGCCTGAAGTACTTCCTTTAGTTTTTTAGATCATGTTTGCCAGTAACAAACTGTCTGTTTTGTTTATATGGAAATGGTCATTTTTCAGTTTCATTTTGTAACAATAGTTTTGCTTGATCTAGATTTCTTGATTGACTGTTTTCTCCCAGTACTTAAAATATACCATTCCACTGCCTTCCAGACTCCATTGTTTCTGAGGAAGAACGAGCCTTTAATTATGTTGTTGTTGCCCTTAATATGAGTTGTTTTCCTTTTCCTGCTTCCAAGATTTTTTCCTTGTCTTTGTTTTTGAACAGTTTGTATAAACTATCATGTGTCCAGGTATATATTTCTTTGTGTTTATTAAACTTGAGATTCACAGTATTTCTGGAACTAATAAGTAATTATAGCAAGATTGAAGGATACAATGTTGATATACAAAGTCAATCACTTTCCTATATATCAGCAATGAACAAGTGGAATTTGAAATTAAAAACACAATAACACTTATGTTAGCACCTCCCAAAATTAAATAGGTATAAATCTCTGATAAAAGCTACAAAACTCTGATAAAAGAAATTAAAAAACTAAATAAATGGAGAAATATTCCATATTCATGGGTAGGAAAACTCAATATTTTCAATATGTCAGGTCTTTCTGACTTGATCTAGACATTCACTGCAATGTCAATCAAAATCTAAGCAGGTTACTTTGTAGATATCTATAAATTGATTTTAAAGTTGATATAGAGAAACAAAAGACCCAGAATAGCCAACAAAATGTTAAAGAACAAAATTGGAGAGTTGACACTATCCAAGCTTATGACTATGAAAAAACAAAGCTGTTTTACTACTCATCAACACTCTGACATCACATATGTGGGAGGTCTGACCCACCAAGCAATTCTTCAGTTTTCTGCAGACAGCGACTGAGTTTCCTACAATTCACTCAATTCTAGCACTGTCTACCTGGAATAAGTGTCATATTCCACAGTTTACGGGCTCAGTTCAACAAGACTGTACTCTCCTTCCAACTTCAGATGCTAATTATAAGTCTAGGCTATCACCTGTTCTTCTCACAGAATAGCTATAAATCAGAGGTTCCCATGACCCCAACTTCAGGTTTGATCATTTCTTAGAATGATTCATAAGACACAGAAAACAGTTCCTATACTGAATTACTGGTCTATTACAAAAGGATATAACTCAGGAACAGCCATATGGAAGAGATGCATAGGGCAAGTTATGTGGGAAGGAGCACAGAGCTCCCATGCCCTGCCCAGGTATACTACCCTTTGAACACATCCACATGTCCCACAAACTGAAGGTTCTCTGAACCCTGTGCTTTAGGGATTTTAATGGAGTCTTCATTACATAGGTATGCTTGATCAAATCATTGGCCTTTGGTGATAAGTTCAACCTCCATCCTCTCTCCCCTTTCTGGAGGTTGAGAGTTAAGGCTAATATTCTAATTTTCTAATCACATGGTTTCCCCCCCTGAAAACCAGCCCCCCTCCTCATACATAAACTCAGGTATGGTTGAAAGGGGCTTCTTTTGAATAAAAAAAACCACTTCTTTCACCTTTATTGCTCTTTTGACTTAGGAAATTCCAAGGATTTAATGAGCTTTGGGCCAGGAATGGGGAATAAGACCAACTATGTATTTCCTATTATAAATCGTAATATCACAAAGATTTACTATAAAACCACAGTTATCATGACAGTGTAGTATTGGTGAGAGAATAGACAAATCAATGAAACAGAATAAGGAACCAAAAAAATAGACTCACAAAAGTATAGCCAACTGATTTTTGACAAAGATAATACAATGGAGAAAAGATATTCTTGTTAACAAATGGTGCAGGAGCAACTGGACATCACATACAAAAAAATGAATCTAGACACCTTTCACAAAAATTAACTCAAAATTGATCATAAACTTATATGTAAAACAGAAAAAAACTTACATGTAAAACAGAAAACTATACAACTCCTGGAAGATAATATAGAAGAAAATCTAGATTATCTTGGCATGGTGACACGCTTTTAGACACAGCACCAATGTCATAATCCATGAAATAAATAACTAATCATCTGAACTTCATTAAAATTAAAAAATTGTGCTTTGAAAGACACTGTCAAGAGAATTAGAAGACGAACCACAGACTAGGAGAAAATATTTGCATTTCCTATTATAAATCATAATATCACAAAGATTTGCCATGAAACTACAGTTATCATGACAGTGTAGTATTGCTACTTCTTACTTCCTTTACCTTTTCTACCCAGGCCCCCTTCCTTCTGGCCACCATCAGTTTGTTCTCTGTATCTATGAGACTATTTCTGTTTTGTTTTATATTGCTCTTTAGATTCCACATAGAAGTGAAATCATAAGGTGTTTGTCTCTCTCTGTCTGACTTATTTCACTTCTTTAAGTTGTTCTTTCCTGAAAGTGCCAAGGACTTATTCTGTTCTGAAGCCATTCTCTTAATTTGAGTACTGTTTGCCCTCCGAAGACACTAACATCGCAGAACTGCTAAGTTCTGGATACTTTTTGCTGAACAATTCTGATCTTTTTTCTTTCATGTTTTACTATAAGCAACTTGAAACCGAGTAGCACCTTCAGCATTCTACCTTGAAATTTTTCAGCTAGGTCACCTGGCAAATTAGATACAGTTTCTACTTTCTACATTAGCACAGGCAACAGTATTGCTAAACTTTCTACACTGCATATAGGAACCCCCATCCTTTGATTTCCAATAAAACTTTTCTTACTATCATCTAAGCTCACTACCACCTCCTCAAAGCCAGCATACTTCCACAAATAATGTCGTCAAAGCACTTTGCATTGCTACTGAAACTCTCCTCAAAGTTCCCCAGTTTCTGCTCTCTGCCCAAGAACCAAAATCAGTGTTTGTTAACTAGCGCTGCATAACACTTTGCTCCATAATTTAGCAGTTTAAAAACAACAGAAAATATACTGACATTGTTACATTTTCAGCCAACATGTACAAAGAGATGTACCACATTGGATTCTTGAGATAGTGTTTTCCTACAGCTGAAAGACAATATTTAAATAGCCTCGGAGGCAGCTAGATTAACTTTTAGTCATAGAAATATATGCACAATGAATTATTTCTAGATCTATTTTGTCCAACTGTATTCATAGGAAGTCAGAGAAATGTGCAAAATATAATGTGTGAGTTTTTTTTTAAAAAAGACACGCTATAGAGAAATGAGAGATTAGTCATTATTGCCATTCATAACTGCAAATGGACTTTTTAAAACTGGTGAGTTGTCTATTCTGTTAACATGAACATTAAGTGATTTGCTGATTGAGTCCTATTTATATTTGCTAGACGACTGAAAGGAAAATAAGACTATTTTATAAGAAATATTCTGTTGTTTACTATAAGAAATAACAGGAGTTCAACATAGCTTTTGTAATTTTGAATTGGGCGTGATGGATGAGAGTAAGGATGGGACAGGAGGAGGAGGGGATCTCTTAGAAACTGCCTGGGATTTCTGGTAATATAAATGATGTACAACAAATCTAATTTAATTAAATTTAGAATCACAACAGACCCCTTTTAATAGCTAGTGAAGTGCTTTTCTTTTGTATATCTCCTTACTGCTGAAATGCAGTACATTAAAATGAATAAGAACAATAGATAGTTTCTGTTAATCTTATCTGCAACTCCATCTGATCGAATGCGAAGATTTTAATTAAAGCTGGACTTTGTGCAAAAAGAGGAACTATTGAAACAAACCATAATTAAGTTGGTTTTTTCACAGTGCATAGGTCATGCATTCATTTTTTATTATATTTGATTCTCCTAGTGCCTTTAATTTTTCTGTTTGTATATTAATAACAAGTTATGAATTTTCTATTTTCTATAACAGGCATTATTCATTCACCTCAGTGATGATCTGTCTTGAGATATTCCATCTTTAGAAACTTTTGGAGACCTTTCCTTCCCTAATCATTCTCATTTTTAGTTATGCATAGAAATAAGAAACCATTTCTTGCAAAAATCCTCTGTTATACAATTTCACACAAATATCAATTCATTGTGTTTCTGTTTTCTTCTATCAAAATTAAAAATAATTAATTATAAATATAACTTATTAGCCGAATTTACTTGACAATGTACATTACGCACACACACGCACACGAGCACACACACACAAAAAACATAATATATAATGTAATCAGAGCTACTTGAAGGTCTGTAGTATAAATACAGAGGAAAAAATATGATATATACACATTAACTGCATGTATTTATTCCTAAGATGTCCTAGAAAATACTTATAGAATAACAATGCAATTGGTTCAAACAATGATGAATGCTAATTAAAACAGTTTTGTCCAAAGACACATATATACAACATAATAAGAACCCCTAGTGATTGAAGTGACAGTGTTCTCCATAATTTGTTGGCTAGGTAGGAAATCAGTACTCTGTGGTCTCCAAAGGCGACTGCCAGTTGTTTACCCTATTCTTCTATTCGCAAGCTTGTATTAAAAGCCTTGAACTCCAAAACGTTTTATGATAATGTTTTTATTTCAAGAATTCTGAATTTTAGTTATTTAAATTAAATGATGTCTATAAAATAACATTCTTAAAACAATTATAAAAGACAACCTATATGTACCCATCACATAGTTTACAGAAAAAAAATATTGCCGTCTATTTCGCAAGCTCCTGTATGATCCCTCAAATTTTAATCTTTTTCCTCCACCCTCATTCAGAATTCTGCATTTGTATTCTTATCCTTTCCTTTAGTTTTACTCTATATTTGTATTCCTATACAATATATAATAATCTTTACTTTTGCCTTTTATATTACAACTTAATCATACTTTGTAAATTTGTTTACAACTATCTTTTTTCTTCTTTTTCTGCTCAACCTTGTGTTGGGTAAGCTTTTATTTTGAGTTTGGGGCTGGGGTAAGGGTTTCTGTGTGCTGGCCAGGGTTTTTGTGATTTGAACTTCCTGCCACTGTCAAAAGAGGGAACGAGCGGCCTTTCTTATCCACTTGCTATGGGGCAGAAAGAGAAAGGAGAGTGTGGGGATTGAAAGCTGTCAGCAGTCAGCATCAAAAATGAAGTAATAGTCTGTGTTGCAATTTATTCTTGATATTTGACTGATGACTAAAATGTGCCATGTTCCATTTAATTGAATTTGATCTCATTTAAGTAAGACATTGTGGTGACTAAGGGGGCCCGTAGCCTGCAACTCCTAAGGGTGTTAAAAATTCTATTGAATACCTTGTTCAAGAACCCAACATTGTATAGTTTAAGAAATAAAATGAGTGCCTTGGTCACTATCAACAATGTCTGGGACTCTGAAGGGGATAAAGAGTGTGTCTTAGTAAGACCTTGTACTGTGGCTTTAGCATGTGCAGGAACATGTGAACTTCATTTATATTTTGGCTATTTGTGAGACAAGAGATACCTGGAGTTCTTATTCAAAGGAAAATTTGGATAAGGGATTGTTGCTGCCATTAGACTGGACCAGACCCAAGAATCAGTAAACATGCAGAGATGAGGCTGACCATTGGCCAAGGTATCCTGTGTTGAGATGGCTGATTGACCTTCAGCCAATTTTGCTGACTCTTGGGTTCCATTATTGATCTGGAACATGCAATTAAAAGATCAAAAGCAGCAACTCTCCAGTGAGCTCCATCTCGTGTATTAGTGGCTCTGCAATTCTTCCTTTATGAACTCCCTTGGATGCTCACGGAATTGATATCAAGAGGCTCAGGAAACTAAAAAGTACAGAACAGGGTTACTTTCATTATCACTATGACATTTGTTAAGGGAATGAGGATAGGACAATATCCCTCTCCACCTAACCCCTCTCTATTCTCGCAGAGTAGAGGGCCCAAGTGTGGCTCCTTCTTATAGGAGACTTCAGTGGCCATGCTGAGCTCATGGGGTGCTGCTTTCATTACCCAAGGCATAATGAGCAACTTGGTATGGAGACTCATAAGCTCAGGACCTCTAAAGCCTCTGTTTTCAGAAAAGCTCAGTGTGTACCCAGCAATTACTACTTTAACGAATAACATAGTGTGGGACCAAGGAAGGCAATTTCTTGCACCAGAAGCCCATGGGAAACTTATGGCCTCCATGGGTGGACCAAGGACCTTAGAAGGAATGAGAGGAGGTTCTAAATCCCCTAGAGTGAAGAAGTCTTTAGAGTACACTAACAGAAGTACCTGTTGTATTACAATTGGGACAAATTACAGAGCTTTGTGTTATAGGAGGTACCATTCTTAACAGACTGAGATGTGTGTAACAGCATAAATGGGCTTAAGTAAGATTTGTAAAGGAGGAATATGTTGTCTACTACACCCAAATCCTAAAAAATCTTGGGTTTGTTTTGGCTGTCCAAATCGGAAGCTCTAGCTTCTCTACTCACACACCTGAGCCATGTGACCTGCTCAGCCCAGGAAGCCGGACCTCACTGCCCACACCCTCTGTGAGCCTGGTCTCCCTTCAAGGCAAGGGGCTGCTCATTGGTAACATGGCCTCGCTATGAGGAATGAGGGTCTGGGGCTACACCCAGATGAACAAGCTTCCGTGGTGCCTAGGCTGCCCAGGGCCTGGTTGTGCTTGTTTTCCTCTGCAACCAGTTCGGGAATCAGGAGAACTCAAAAAGGAAGAGATTCTGAATTTCTAACTAGTGACACTGAGCTCGATATGGAAGACCTGCTATCCCAGAGGCCCAGCTGTGCCCAGGGCGCCCCTCATCCCCCTGCTTGGCAGTTGCCTTCTGGGGGTGGGAGGTATTTTTTCCATGACAATGTTCCCCCTTAATTTGCGTGGAGGAATGCCTGATGTCCAGGAAAATTCACTGAGATGGGTGCTGGTCCTGTATGGCCCAGGCTTCCTCTCCTAAGCCAAGGCCTCTCACTAGAATAAAGTGCCTAGTGTCAGCAAAACAAAACAAAACCACCTTGGGCTTGTTTTAACATCATGGGTGCTGAGAACAATAGCTATTTACAGTGTTAGGGATGGAGCAGCTCTTGGCTTATTAATAATTTTCAGGATGTTAGCTGAGTTGGGGGGCCATGTACTATGTACGTGTGGGACAATAGCCCATTGCCCTTTTATGAACTGTTCTGTGAGTATGTCCTGAATGAGAAAAACATGTGTCCTGAATGAGTGTACCAAATGAATCTCATTGGAGGAGGATGTCATCAGTGTGATGGCATACCTGTGGTCCTGGAAAAGATGGGTGGAGTTTAGATTGTGCCTGCAAAGACTATGCATGATCATAGGGATGTTGAGGTAGCCAAAGGGTAGCCAGCTAAGCATGAGTTATTGTGCCCCTTAGCAGACGAACTCACACTGATTCTGAAAGGCTACTGGAATAGACACAACATATTAGCCAAATCAATGACTGCAGA
Organism: Tadarida brasiliensis; assembly: GCA_030848825.1. NCBI lineage: Eukaryota > Metazoa > Chordata > Mammalia > Chiroptera > Molossidae > Tadarida > Tadarida brasiliensis. The sequence continues at coordinate 54,281,941 of CM061264.1, forward strand.
GTGTTCACCAGTTGCTGGTTGGATGGAGTCAGTAATTTTTATAAGATTGGGCATGGGAGCTTTAACTGGTGTGACTACAGTATTAACCTGATAATATGCACTATGGCCAGTCATTCTTTTCAGGTTGAAACCAGTCCCGTTTGGATTGTTAATTAGAGAGGCAGTCAGGATGATCTCTCTTTCTCTAAATAGGTTTTGTATAATTGGTTTCAATCTTTGAAGCCCCGCCCCACTTTAATTTACAGACGTGCCTCACTTTATTGCACTTCACAGATACCGCCTTTTGTACAAATTGGAAGTTAGACCCTCCACCAGCAAAAGGATTAGGACTTCTAAAGGTTCAGGTTAAAGTGCCAAAGATTTCATTTAATTTTAATTAATTAATTTATTTTTAATTTATCTTTATTGTAGAAAGTATTACAGATGTCCTTCCTTTTTCCTCCATTGACACCCCGCTCCTTCCCCAACATCTGGCTTCACCAGACCAGCCATAACCACCGTGGGATATCTTAGAAAATTAGGCACTCTGACTAGAGGATTTAGGCAAGGTCATAATAGTTTCAAAGTTTAAGGTAAGGCATACCTGTTTATCCTCTATTTTATGTTCAATAACTCCCCTGATGTTATAAGAGTACCTAGTTGAAGTTTAGTGGGATCTCCAGTAATAACTGGAATTGCAGTCCCTGTAATTATTAAGGCCATGAACCTTTGCCAATTAGTGTATGTCAGCAGATATTAAATGTTAATTGAGAACCTACTGTGTAGAGACAAAACATTAATTCGTACCTTCTATCTTTTGTTGTAGAAATCATTTTGGTGAATTTTGACTTTTCAACTGGGTTACATTTTGGACCCCTGTTTTCATTTCTTGTTTGTTGGTTGGTTTCTTCCCCCTATATTTAGGCTTTTTTTTTTTTTTTGTCTTTTTTTTTTGGTACTTACTAGATATATTTCAGCAGCAGAGGATGTCCTCTTTACCATGTTCCTATTTATAAGTTTCTCTTTCTAGAGAGCCTCAAGTCATTATTGTCGGGATTAGGGGCCTTCCTCAGAGGTAAGACATGGGTGTGTTCCCTGTCACCCTGGAGATCCGGATCTTTGTTTTGACAGCAAAGCTAACAGCAGCAACAGTGACATTTTGTAGGATCCCAGTGAAGCACTTGCTTTCAGTAGCATTACCTTAGCATGCCACACTGTAATTTCTCTTCCTGCACAAGTCATCACCAAATGGGCCCACACATTGCACAAGGTATAAGTCTTCCCCCTGAACACTCTGCCTTGTTGAGACACACACTCAGTGGTCGCAGGGAAGTATTGTTCTTCTGACCCTTGTGTCAGTCATGGCTTATGTTAGAATCAAGACATACATGTTGACCTTAAAAAGACATCGAACCAGTTATTTTGCCAACAAAATGGGTTTATTTGGGCATAGCAGAGGGATTGCAATACAGGACAAATAAGCTGTGGCAAACCAGATGCAAGCTCAAACAACAGAGGAGAGAGGCTTGCTTTTCCAGGAAAACAGAGGAAGTTGGGAGGGATTGTCTCAAAGAGTTCAGGGTGTAATGGCTTCTCATTGTCTGAATGTGGCAGTTTCTCATTGGCTGGGCTGTAGCCAGGAGCCTGAGCAGGAAGGCAAAGAGCTAAAGAGATGCAGGTGAGGTGTTTTGCTGGGCAAGGATACATTCTTCCTTCTTCCTGCTGTGGTATGTGCTCCTGTTTGGGGTGTGGGTGGCAGTGTGTGAGAGCTCCCCCTTCAGGACTTCCCGACTCAATTTTAAGTGAGGTTTCCTTGATTTATTTCATCACATACCTCAATCTGAGACTCAGAGACCTGGGCTGAGATATATCACACAGGCCATATTTAAGAAGGACCCAGTTCTACAGTCCTGTTCCTAGACACTGATTATCAAAACTTCCAACTTAGGCTGATGTCATGAACTAAAAGTTTGTGTTTCCCTCCCATTTGTACATTAAACTGGGATGGAGGTACCTGTGCGGAAACCTAGATCTTGCATAGTCTGAACTCCTTGCTGATACCAAAGGAGCGAACAGCTGGGCTTTTTTATCAGTTTCTACAGCTGTGGGACTAGATGTCAAGCCACTATTCTGTACACCTGAGACTAATACAATATTGAATGTCAACTGCAATTGAAAAATAAAGACAAAACAAAAGACAAAACAACAACAAAAATGCAGTTACACTTTTAATACAGGTTCTTTAATCATCTACTCTTCACTTCTTTAGAATAATCTGTCTTTTTCCCTCTAGCTTTTTTTTCTCTTTCCTGTTATTATGAAACTCCAATGTGTCATGTATTAGACTCTTCATGTCCTCTAACCTCTTTCACATATTTAATCATGTTACCCATGCATCACCCATACTATCTTATGACCTCTATTCAAACTCAGTAATCTATTCTTCAGTTTTACCTACTTTCCTGTAAGCACATCGATAGACTTTTAATTATAGTTTCCATTTGTAAAAGCTTTCATTGTTACTTTTAATACAGTTAGTCATCTTTTAAAGTTTGATTGTCCATCTTTGCATTTCAGTTCCTTTCATTTATTCAGAGTTTGAGAATTATAGTATTAAAACTTTCTGGACATACTGCTGTGTGACTTTGCCTTCTGCCTCTCACTTGTGGTACTTTGTTTTCCTTTCACGTTGGACTGTGAAGTTATATTTTTTTAGTTTAACTGTAAAAATTCTTTGCATTCCAGGAGGAAGACGGGTTACTCTAGAATATATTTGATTTGCTCCTTCCAGGAACCTGGGGCACCAGTCTAGGATTACTACATTTTTAATTCTTTACATAAGGTTTTTTGGACAAACCATGTAATATTCATTTTCATTCCAAAGCTGCTTTGAGGAAATGTTTTTGGGTTAGGAATTCTTAAGGAAGATATTTTTCTCTTCTCTCTTTAGCATGAAAATTCAAGATGCAACTTTCCTTGTGGTATTCGTGAGGAGGGGTTGGTTTATTTTTAATTCACCCCTACAATGAGGTTGTAGACCCACGGACTTTGTATACTGTCCTCCATGCCCCTTGTGGTCTTAAAAATCAAAGTTCAAGTTCTCCTTGTTCATCAAGACAAAAGCCAAATAAAGTGCTCAGCAAAATAAGGTAATCCTTTCTTTACCTAATTTTTGGTTATACTTAATGTTATTTTAAGTTTGTCAATAGATTTAAGCACATTCATGGTTGATACAGATGTTTGGTTGTTTTCAGTGGGAGCATCTGTCACTATGCTTACTTCACTTTTAATTTCTATATGAATTATACTTTTTGAAGTTCTCATATACAAACAAGAAGCATTTTTGAGTGAATGAAGTTTTTAAGACCCTGGCTATATACACTTAGGCATTCTTTTTGTTTAAGAACTATTTCTTAGAAAAGGGAAGATATAACTCTGAAAAAAATGATTCTTACATAATGCACATATGGTAAATAGTTTTGTTTTTAAAATTTACTTTACCAGTTAATTTTAGATATTCTTTCCTGGATTTATTATAAAGTGATAATTGTTTTTTCAGAAATGAAGAACTATGAAACTAGACCACATTATTACACCATATACAAGAATAAACTCAAAATGGATTAAAGACTTAAATGTAAGACTTGAAACCATAAAACTCCTAGAAGAAAACAGGCAGTAAAATCTTGGACATTTCTCTTAGTAATATTTTTCAGATATATCTCCTAGGGTGAGGTAAACAAAAAAAATAGATACACCAAACTAAAAAGTTTTTGTAGTTGAACAAAATAAAAAGACAACCCACTGAGTGGGAGAATATATTTGCCAGTGATAAATCTGATGAGTTAATATCCAAAATTTTTAAAGAACTCAACACAAAAAAAACAAACAATCTAATTTAAAAATGGGCAAAGAGCCTGAATAAACACTTCTCCAAAGAGGACATACAGATGGCTAATAGACATATGAAAAGATGCTCAATATCACTAATCATCAGAGAAATGCAAATTAAAACCACAATGAGATATTACCTCACACCTGTCAGAATGGCTATCATCAATAAACCAACAACCAATAAGTGTTGGTGAGGATGTGGAGAAAAGGGAACCTTCCTGCACTGTTGGTGGGAATGCAGATTGGTGCAGCCACTGTGTAAAATACTGTGGAGACTCCTCAAAAAATTAAAAATAGAAGTGCCTTATGACCCAGCGATTCCACTTCTGGGTATAGATCCAAAGAAACCCAAAACATTAATTTGTAAGGATATATGCAACCCTATGTTCATTGCAGTGTTTTTTTGTTTTGTTTTGTTTTTACCATAGCCAAGATTTGGAAGCAACCCAAGGGCTCGTCAATAGACGAGTGGATAAAAAAGCAGCGGTACATATACACTATGGAATATTACTCAGCCATAAAAAGGAATGAAAGCTTACCATTTGTGACAGCATGGATGCACCTAGAGGGTATTATGCTAAATGAAATAAGTCACTCAGGGAAAGACAAATACCACATGATTTCATTTATATGTGGTCTCTAAAGAACAAAATCAATGAACAAACAAAACAGAAACAGACTCACAGATACAGATAACAGACTGATGGTTGCCAGAGGAGAAGGCGGTTAGGGGACTGCATGAAAAAGGTGAAGGGATTGAGAAGTATAAATTGGTAGTTACGAAATAGTCATGGGGATGTAAAGTCCAGGCACAAAATACAGTCAATAATATTGTAATAACTATGGGTGGTGCCAATTGGATACTGGAAATATCACAGGGAACACTTTGTAAAGTGTATGATTGTCTAACCACTATGTTGTACACCTGAAACTAATACAATATAATATTGAATGCAAACTGTAATTGAAAAAAAATACTTTTCACTTTTAATATTTCTTATGAAATTATTTTTGTTTGAGATATAAATGAGTAACAATTTTTTCTTCTTGTCAGAGTAATACAGAACAATGGAAATTCAATCTCACAAATTCTATGTGAATGTAGAAAGATCGTTCATGTGTGCTAAGCAGTCATACTGAGAAACAACAATAAATATGCCCCTCCCCCTTTATTTATATCTTTGGTGGTGCCCTCACACAATTTTGTGGACTTGGTCATATCAAAGTTTTGGTCAATGAGACATTAGCAAAAGTGATGCAAGCAGAGATTTGACATATACTTCCATACTGAAGCTTATCTTCTCAGAATTCTCCCCCTTGGAACTCAGGAGCCAGTCAGTCAGTCCTAGCTCTCTTACTGGAGAGAGGTTCTGTGGAGAGGCCCTGGAGGATTCAACATCCCATGGAGAGCTAGCAACAGTGAGGACAACTGACTGCCAGGTGGCAGTCAATTCCAAGGCCCATATACGTGAGTGAGGCCTTCGTGAACCTTCCAGCTCAGCCTACCTTTTTTTTTTTTTTCAAGTCAGAGTTAAAGTTTTTTTTAACTGATGTGTAATTGACATAACTAGCTCAGCCTATCTGGATAGGTGCAGGCTCAGAGTCACCCCAGTGAACACTATATGAGCAGAAAAAGAGCCCAGTCAACGTCAGAAATATGAAAAGTAATAGATCTCTATTGTTTTAAGGCACTACATTTTGGAATGGTTTATTATTCAGCAATAGAGAAGAAACATTAGGTAAGATTTGATCAATTTTGCTTTCTTGCATAAATCATTACATGGAACTCTAGAATAAGTATGCATATCCTTTATTTTATATTATGCTGTTTATTTCCAAAGTACTTTGAAATCTTTATTAAAGTATACCTTTGAGACCTTTTTCACACCCTCTCTCTTTCACAAAATTTCACAGATATCTTATTTGTAACAAAATCATCCGGCAGAACTCAAATAATTCTTTCTATTATTATTTTGATCTATTTTAAGTAAAATGTTATACAAATGTTTGTTGTAACTGCTAAGAGCTATCACTAAAAGATTTATATTCTATACTGATTAATAATTCCAGGCTGTGTTTCATGCCCTTTAATGAAATTTTGACCTCATTTACTCTTTAAAAAAAAAAATCTGCTCCCAGAAGCTGTAATTCTATTGAATTTCTCAAATGCTTGAGGAGTCGTACTGTGTAATATTGGCTGTTCCTCACAGTGTGCAGCATTATATTGCATGTGTGTTTTATTATCCAGTGAACTTATTTTGTAGTCTTGCTAGAACCATCATATAATTAAATTGTAAACTCATGTGGTGCTAAGGTCGGTCATTTTAAATACACAAAAGCAAATGCTAGGTGTATTTAGGTTCTACTCTTTGCACACTGAAATCAGCACAAGGAATAAAAAAATCATGTATGTTTCAATTGAAATTTCTAGTCTCTGGAAAAGGGTTTTGCAGCATCCTGTTACTATAAAGGAATTTTCCAGAAATCCTTTAAAAAATATGCTTCCATTTTTTTAGAATACGCATGGAAGAAACATATTCCTGTTAGATATTTTCAACCTAGTCAGGAACAAAACAGGTCACTCTGGTTGGTAGCTGATTTTTTTCTTCTTAACAATTTTCCCTGTAAGTACACCTTGATTTTTGCTTTTGGTTGATTTCACAGTAGAAATATATTATGCCTCTCTGATGACCAGAAGTTTAGAAGACACTAGCTGACTTATTCTTTGTATCTTAGTTTTTTTTTTTTTTAATGGGGTCAATGATTTATAACTATTTCTATTTCTTTAAAATGCAAGGAAACATGTTTGCATATGCTTATTATATTTATTCTATCTTATCTTTGTACCATGAGATTCCAGAGAAATAAATGCTTAACCAATCTTGGGCAATATTGTTATTAGATGGACCATGAGGATATTAATATAAATGATTCTTGGTAAAGTCCGGCTGGTGTGGCTCAGTGGTTGAGCATTGACCTATGCACCAAGAGGTCGCTGGTTCGATTCCCGGTCAGGACACATGCCCAGGTTGTGGGCCAAATCTCCAGTGGGGAGCATGCAGGAGGTGGCCAATCGATGTTCTCTCTCATCAATATTTCTATCTCTCTCCCTCTCTCCCTTCCTTTCTCTCAAAAAATCAATAAAGGAAAACACACTCACACACACACACACACACACACACACACACACATACACACAACAAATATTCCAGTTATTGTTTGAGAATTCTGAATTGTTTAAATGGACCAGGTTCTAATATGATAAGATAATCATATAATTCCTACTACATTACCTTTTAACAATATAGGAGAGCATTAGAGGTTACTTATTCATTTATTTAGAATATGAGTATTATAATAGAGTAGATATACATATATATCTTAAAGTTACAATTCTTCCCTTGATCATTGATATCTTCTATGCTGTTTTCAAAACTAATGAGTCCATGAAAAGGCTTCCTGATGTTAAATTCTATGTATATATCCATCTATGTATTCATCTGGGAAGAATGTTCAAACTTTCATTGGATTCTCAGAGATTCATAACTGTAAAAATGTTATTAACTTGATTGTCCATCTCAGGCTTTCCAATCTGAATGTGAGTACTTCCTCTGATAAAGAATATGCAATTTCTTTAAATTCTTATATTGAGATTAAATATATTTCCATATTGTTTTTTTTTTATTATTCCTAATTCTATTTCTTAATGTAAATGAGAAAAAAAATCAGTTATACCATTCTATTCCTTCAAATAATTGAAAATAACAATTTTGACTACTCTCATTTTTGTACTTCTTAGAAAATTTTCTTTTTCATGATTTATAAATTATTAAAAGAGTGACATTAAGTTGTTCTTAACACCCCTGTATGTATTTATGGTCTGTCGGATTTGTAGTGATGTCTTTTTTTAATTTTTATTCTTAATGTTGGTTATCTATGTCTTCTCTTTCTCTTCATAATTCTCATCGTTACATTAATTTTATTAGTCTTTTCTACAAATCAACATTTGGCATTACTGATCTTTTCTATTGTATATTAATTTCTGTTATCTGTATTATTTTATTTTTCTACTTTTATGTTTTAATTTGCTTTTATTTTTCAAGTTTTTTGAGATAGAGACTAAGATCATTAATTTTCAGATGTCTAAAAATTTTTATTTTAAGGCTATTTTTCCTTTAAGCATAGTTTTGGTGGCATACTTCAAGCTTTGATATGTCATATTTTCATTACTATCAATTATCATACTCTATACTTCAGTATATATGAAGTTCTAAAATAGCCATGAGTAATAGATGTATGGAATTCACATGATTCCTCACCGTTAGGAAGGATACAGTGATGTGATGGAAAGTGGTTTCTTTCCTGGAGCTGTGGCAGTGGTCTATTCCTTGCTCTGACTTGCAAGCTTATGGGTATATACATTTTGTAACAATTTATTGTGCTATGTGCTTATGATTTTTGCTTATTTTTAAAAATAAATCTCTATATTATTTGAAAAAAAGTGTTTTTAAAATGTTAAATATTTGATTTTGATCATTTAAAATATATTTTGAAAATATTAGCTTTCTTTAGAGAATCAACTGCTATGTAAATATACAATCTGAAAAGAGTAAAATTCAACACAAATAAAAAAATTAAAGTTTTCCAATTTCAATAAATATTCAACTAAAAAGATCAAAATAAATGTAAATTTTACTTTCCTTTAATGTTTAAAGTAGTTTATTTTTCATTTAGAATGGTTTTATTTTATTAATTTCTATATTAAGAAATATTAGAAAGCCAAGTAATTAAGCTTAACAAGTTTAAGTAAAACAGAGTTTATAATTAAGCATCCCTGAAATTGTCATAATTTTAATTATTTTGGTATTATTCAGAATATAAGTGAGAAGAAATTGTTAGTTGCAGAAATATCAATACCACATTATCACTGGTTCATAGCATTTTCTCTCTTTTAGAAAGGGGGCTTAGAAATAGGTGGCTAAATTTGATTTTTCTAGTCATCACATTTCTTTGAAAATCTGATTTAAAGGACCATTTTATACTCGAAGTATAATAAAGAGGGTTTTGCTTGTTTGTTTTGTAAATGACAAAAGATCATTTTAACTTTAATTTTGTTTCCTGACAAATATCCTGCTCTAATGTTAATTATAATCTCCAGATTTAATTGACACTCTATTCTTTTCCCTAGCAAAGTTCTATTTATCCTCTAGCCTTTTTCTTGAAGTCTCACTTTTTCAGTTAACTCCCACCTTTGTGGAACAGGTTACGGTAATCCCCCTGTGTGTGTACATTCTCTAGCTGCCTTTACCTTTGCTTCTAATATGCTTCTCACTGTACTTACTTGTATACTCTGAATTCTCTTCCTAGACTTTCAACTTACCAAGGTTGAAGACCATGGCTGTCTTACCAGTGCATATTTCAGAACCGAGTAGAGTGTGTGACTCATAATAAATTTCCATAAATATTTGTGGAATGGCTGGATAAATGTGGGTGTCCTAATTAAAGTAAGATTGGTGTCGATACTTTGTTATCTGATTTTTGAAGACCTGTCAAATTTTTATTCTTCTGGAGAATCTGAGAGAATTTAGGACTAGTTTTCATGTATTTATTTATTTAATTTTCACCCCAGAATATTTTCCCATTGCTTTTTTAGATAGAGTGGAAGGAGGGGGAGAGAGAGGGGGGGAGAGAGAGATAGAGAGAGAGATAGAGAGAGAGAGAGAGAGAGAGAGAGAGAGAGAGAGAGAGAGAAACATTGATGTGAGAAGACACATTGACCAGTTGCCTCCTGCATGAACTCACCTGGGGTCGGGGATCAACCCTGTAACTCAGGTACATGCCCTTGACCGGGAATCAAACCAGAGACCCTTCAGTCTGTAGGTTGACCCTCTCTGAGCCAAACTATCCAGGGCTATTTATTTATTTACTTATTTCTAGAGAAGGTTTGATGTAACTGCCATAAATGCAATTCTTTTGGGAGATATGAGAATACACAAAAGTTCTCACCACATTTCTAATTCCTCTGAGAGATTCAAAGGTGGGGAAAAAACTACCTTCCATGACCTTAATTCATAGAGGGCTCCAGGTGGAAAAGCAAAAAAATAGCAAAGAAGACTAAGAGCAAAGAGCTTTGCTTGTCTGAGTGGAAACTCTTGGAGAGAAGAATCCCAAGCCCTTTCATGGAGCCCAATGTCTCTCTCCTGTAAAATTAAAAGTCATCTGTTGAATGGAGATATTTGCAATCTGACTCAACATAATCATTCCCTCTACACAATTTACTTTTGAGTTCTAATTATAAATCTGATAGCTTATTTAATATATAAAGCACAAAAGGATACAGATACTAAACATTATTCAGAAAATTCAAGCCTACATTATTTTTAAACTATATTAGAAACATATGAACAATATTAGAATAATATGTCTATGCACAAATTATTCTTGTACTTCTAAAAAATATGAAACTATAATTACTCTTGTTTTGATTCATCTTCTTGTACACAAGTTCCCCCAATTAGAATTATTAATGGAAATGTATTTGTGAACTGTGAAGTAGATGGCTTAAAACTAATGGTTTTTTTCACTCTAGCATTATGTCAAAATCCAAACCACATCAGTTTTAACATTTAATGACTAAGAATATTTTACAAACTACTTTATATAAATTATTATTCAAAATTGTATTTCACTTATAAGATTATTTGTGGATGATAGGTAATACAAGGTAGTGTTTTAGAGTAAACTCATTAATAATTTAATATCAGCAAGACCTAGATTTATATGCAATGATGAATGGAAATTTTGGCAAAAACGTTATAAAACAAAAGTTATAAAAATTATAAGGTTTATTTTTTTTCCCATTTTTAAATCATTATCATTTTTAATTAGAGTTGACATACATCACTTTATGTTCAGCTGTACACTCCAGTGATTAGACATTACATAACTTACTAAGGGATCATCCTGATAAATCTCCCACCCATCTGACACCATACATAGTTATTAGAATATTATTTGACTATATTTTCTATGCTGTACTTCACATCCTCATGACTATTCTGCAACAACTATTTTGTATTTCTTAATCCTTTCATCTTTTTCACTCATTTCTCCAACCTTGCTCCCATCTGGTAACCATCAAAATGTTCTCTTTTCTATGAATCTGTTTCTGTTCTACTTATTTGTTTATTTTGTTTTCCTTTTTTTAGATTCAATTATTCATAGATATGTATTTATTGCCATTTTATTGTTCATACATTTTTTTTTCTTCCTCTTCTTAAAGAAGACCCTTTAACGTTTCATATAATTCTGGTTTGGTGGTGATGAACTCCTTTAGCTTTTTCATGTCTGGGAAGCTCTTTATCTGATTCTAAATGATATCTTTGCTGGTACAGTAATCTGACCACTGGGAAGGATCTTTTGATAATAATTCTGATTCCAACCATTTGACATCAACAGAATACTATCCTAGAGCTAGAATATTTCCTATATTAGAAGAAGGTATCATTCACAATTACATAAGGGTGGTTTTCCATGCCCTTTAGCTGAAACACTTTCAACATCTTCTTTTATTTTTCCTGTGAATCTGGAAGGCTGACAGAAGTGGCTTGGAGATTACCTTTAAACAGATTTCTGAACACTGCCAGAAAATATGTTACTTTATGTACTTGCCAATATTTGACTCTAAATTTTTATTTACATATAAAAATTGTATCCAAAATTGCTTTAGAAGCTATAGTTAAAAATAAAACTAAGAAAATTGCTAAAATATTATTTTAATGAGCCATTTAGAAAATTAGCATTTAAATAGAATTAGCCCCCACATATTCATCACCCAGCTTCAGCAATTCTGTCAATTTTGTTTTATTTATTCACTCCACTCTCTTTTTAAAGAAAAACATTTTTAAAGAAAATCTCAAAAGGCATTATGTTATTTTACAGTAAACAGTTCAGTATGTATCTTAAGTTGATAAGAACTTTTATTTTAACTACCATTCAATTTTCATACTTTACACAATTAAAAAATAATCATTTAAAAATTTTTAGCTGTTGAAAAATATGAAATTTTCTGAAAAATTGTAAGAAAAGTGAAATGAATACCTGCATACCCTTCATTTAGATTGAGCAATTGTTAAAATGTGTCTGTATTTGTTCTTTCTTTTTCTCTTGCTCAGATGCCCTTGCACAGCACTCTCTCTTGTATTATCTTTTGACAGAATTTGTGAATTAGTTGCAGATATCGCAATACTTCATCCCTGAATACTTTAGCATGTATCCCCTAAGAACCAGACATCCTTCCACATAACTACGATACAGTGACCACACAGAGGAAATCAAACATTGATGTAGTACAATTGGCTAATATGCAATCCATATTCAGTGTCTCTCAATTGTACAAAGACTACGCATTATAGCTGTTTATTTTATTCTCAATATAGGGGTCAATCAAGAATCATACTCTGCACTTAGCCTCCGGTAATCTAAAATATTTCCCAAGCTTTTTTCCCCCATGACATTGACGTTTGAAATAGTCCATGCCAACTGTTTTGCAAAATGGCCTTCAATTTGCATCTGTCTGATTGGTTCCATTATTGGTGACATTATATTTGTTCATTTGGCTAAGGTTGTGTCCACCAGATTTCTTCATTATAATTTTTCTCATTATAATTAATAAGTAATATGAGGAATAAAACTTCAAGAATATGTAAATATCTTGTCCCCCCTCCCCAGATAATAACTTTTTACTCAAAAATTATTATCTTTTATTATATTATCGTACACACAGCCTTCATATAAAACTTCCTCTTTGCCTGTACATATCTTGAGTTGTTTAGTTTGAATCATGATCCAGACAAAGTTTACACAATTTATTTAATTTGGATTAAAAATTTTTTTTTTATTCTTTCACAATATCCCTTCCAAGTTCCCTCACTCTATCTCTCTTTTCATGTCCTTCATTGCTTTGTTAGATAAATCAGGTCAATTACCTTGCAGAATGATCCTTCCCTGTGTTGTACTTAGCTTGAGCTTTTATTTTCCTTCTTTCTTGTAGACTGGTATTGATGTCTAGAGAATTGATTAAATTTAATTTCAGATTTTTTTTTTCAAAAGCAAATGCTTTATGTGTTGCTGAGGTCTTCCTATTTGTCTCTTAAAGATACAATCTTAATTGGTTTTATTTGCAATGGTCTGACCACAAACAGCACAGTTCTATCCAGTGAGGATGCGTTCATTGTTTGTGCAGAAAGTGCCATCACTTCAGGCTTAATTCACCATCTCAGTAGGGACAAACTTTCAAATCCACATTTTCTTGCTCATAAGCATCTTACTATAGCTATGACCATAAAACAAAGAGAAGACTAACAGAGAATGTACCTATGTATGCATGTTTAAGACTAAAAGTGGGAAAAATTTGAGCAACATCTACCTTTGTCCTGTAAAAGTCATATTTCCTCTGTCTGCACCTGAAAGACGGAGAAGCAGGGCGAGAAGAATTTTCCAGTTGAGCAGCTAGGGAACAGCTGAAGTGGTACTACTGTCATATACACGGATATAATGCAATGGCTTTTTAAAAAACAGACTCTTTAATTTTCAAAGCTAAGAGGACAAAGATATTAGCCACCCAACTTTTGCCTGAATATCTCCAATGAAAGGATGCACTCTTTTTTCTGAAAATGACAACTCTATTGTTAAATAGTTCTGTTTCAAATGATACAAATTTTCTTACATTCTCTTAAAAGCTTTCTCCCTATAAACTCCACATTTCGGTCCTACTTATGCTTTCTGTGAAAACTTAGAGTAAATTCATTCATTTTCTCATCTGTATAACAACCTGTAAATGATTAAAAAGCACAGCTATAGCTCCTTCTATCTTTTTAGACCACATCTAACCAAAGCCTCACCCAGGGATCCGTCAGGTCACAAACTCACAGACCTATAGAGGCTGGCCTGGTGGCCGGAATCTGTCAAGTTGGCTAGGCTGGGATGGAGAATTCATGCCTTATCTAAAGAAGGTAGGCAGCAGCTTCCCAGCTTCAGTCAATTGTCACCAAAGGGAAAATGTGGGGTTTATGCTGCCAGATCTTTTAATTTCCAAGAAAATCTAGAAATCTGGTTTGTGTGAGAAATCTTCTGATTTCTAAATACTAGTATACATTGTACACTTCAAAGCACTGTGTGGTTTAGCATTGTCCAAGACAAACAGAACTCATTTGAATGGTCACATTCTACTTGTCGGCTTCCATCCGTGACTTCTGTTTTAATCATTCTAAAAGATATCCAGACTGCCCGTCTTTTTCCTTTGGAGGTCCTGTAATTTATCCATCACCTTCTTAAAATACAGTTCATGGAGTTGGAACCAGTTATGTTAGGATGCTAAGATCATAAGATTGTCACTCCTGTTAATTTAGCCTAGGGATTACTCTCTTTTGTCAGTTCAGCATTACCTCATTTCAGTGTGTTCTATTAGAATGTCCAGATTGCTTCCCACATAACCTGCTTTTAAGCCAATGCCTCTGAGAAAGATTTTCTTCCCATTAGTCCAGCATCTGTTTTTAAAATTGACCTGTTCTTAGTTATTTTAAAACTTTTAGCCCTGGCCGGTTTGGCTCAGCATTTGGAGCGTCGGCCCGCAGACCGGAGAGTCCCGGGTTCGGTTCCCGCTAAGGGCATGTACCTCGGTTGCAGTTTGTCCCCTGCCCCGGTTGGGGTCGTGTGGGTGGCAACCACTCGATGTGTCTCTCTCACATTTATGTTTCTCTCTCTCTCTTCCTCCCTCTCTCCCTCCCGCTTTATCTGAAGATAAATGCAAAATATGTCCTCAGGTGAGGATAAAAACAAAAACAAAAAAACTTTTACATGGCAGTTGCATGTTTTTCTTTAAATAAACACGTTTACCTTTGAAGAAGTGACATTGTAATGGCTAAAATCTAAATAATTTTTCTGTGTTTAACTTAGAGAGAAAAGGTTGTGTGGATCACAGAAATATGACAAAGGTGTTTGTTACATAAACGTATGGCTGGGAAGCGATGCTTTTCTTTTGCAGCTCTTTAAAGAAGTGAAATAAACATTTCCGTAAGATAGAAACATGTTGTTTAATTTTTGTATTTGGCAGGATAGACTGAATCTCAGTCTGATTATCTGATATAAACTATTGCAATATCCATTAAAAAGTCATTCTGTTAATGGCAACAAATGTGCAAATGTTGTTTCCTTTACAAATGATAATATAGTACTATAATAGTTGTTATTATCTCATTAGCTAAGATGGCAAGCAGTTTTTATTTTGTGTTTTTTTTTTAAAAAAAGTGTTTCTAATTTAAGATCGTTCTCCACTGGATGCCAGTGGAAATTCTAAAAAATAAGTGGTTTTATTTTTCTTACACAGTTACAATTGATCAATTTGTTTAAGATCTTCGATAAAAATTTGATTTTTAAGCCCTGGCCGGTTTGGCTCAGCGGTTAGAGCGTCGGCCTGCGGTCCGGAGAGACCCGGGTTCGGTTCCTGCTAAGGGCACGTACCTCGGTTGCAGTTTGTCCCCGGCCCTGGTTGGGTCGTGCGGGAGGCAGCCACTCGATGTGTCCCTTTCACATTGATGTTTCTCTCTCTCTCTCTCTTCCTCTCTCTCCCTCCCACTCAATCTGAACAACAACAAAAAAAAAATTTGATTTTTAAGATGCAATTAATAAAAAAATGCCATCATGTATTTAAATATTAAACATGATTGGCTCAACAGCAATTTCTCGATTTTTCAGTAGTGCTTATTCTTTAGTAAAGAGTACAGGACACGAAAAGACATTTCTCCAAAGAAGACATACAGATAGTCAAAGGACATACGAAAAGATGCTCATTGGCACTAATCATGAGAGAAATGCAATCATAATCACAATAAGAAACCACCTCACACCAATCATAATGACTATTATCAAAAAGTCAACAAATAATGTTTTGGCGAGGATGTGGAGAAAAGGAACTCTTCTGTCCTGTTAGTGGGACTGCAGACTGGTTCAGCCCCTATGATAAACAGTATGACAATTCCTCAGAAAACTAAAAATAGATGCACCATAGGACCCAATAATTTCACTTCTGGATATTTATCCCAAGAAAATGAAAACACTAACTCGAAAAGATATATGCACCCCTATGTTCATTGTAGCATTATCTACAATAGCTAAGATATGGAAACAACCTGTGTATCTATCAATAGATGAATGGATAAAGAAGATGTAGTATACATTTATATACAATGGAATATTACACAGGAATAAAAAAGAATGAAATCTTGCCATTTGCAACAACATGGATGGATCTAGAAGGTATTATGCTAAATGAAATAGGTCAGGCAGAGAAAGACAAATACTGCATGCTTTCACTTATATATGGAATCTGAAAATAAACAAAACAAAAATAGGCTTGTAGAAACAGAGACTAAAGGGATGGTTACCAGAAAATGGGGATAAGGGAATGGGTAAAAGTCGAAGGTGAATGTAATCAATAATATTGTGATAAGTTTACATGGTGACAGATGATTACTAGAATTAGTGGAGTGATCATACTGTAAGGTATAAAAATGTTAAACCAGCCCTGGACGGTTTGTCTCAGCGGTTAGAGCGTTGGCCTGTGGACCACAGACTCCCGGGTTCGATTCCAGCCAAGGGCACATATCTCAGTTGCAGGTCTTTCCCGGCCTCGGTTGGGGTTGTGCAGGTGGCAACCAATCGATGTGTCTCTCTCACATCGATGTTTTTCTCTCTTTCTCTGCCTCCCACTCTGTTTGAAGACAAATGTAAAAATATCCTCGGATGTATATCTGGAACTAATATAACCACTATAAGATTGTATACCAACTATACTTAAATAAAAATAAATTAAAATTTTAAAAAAAGAAAAGAAAGAAAAAATGAAGCTGGAGACCTATATTTTTATTTCATGTTTCAAAGATCATATTTATTTCTAATTTTTATTACTGCATATTTGGTCACATATATTATTGCAAAGTAAAATCATAACATTATTTCACATTTTCTTTTCCTGTCTTCTCTTAAAGTTCACTGATGTTTAATATTGGGATTTTGGAGGATAAAAATCTGATTATTTGGAATAATAAAATGTGTGATAATAAAATTGGGCAATTGAAATTCTATTTAAGTTTTGAAATTTAAATTTTACTACCATTTGTAAACAAACACAACCAAAAGAGAAAGCACATTACTCTGAAAGCAACATAATCATTAGCTCTAAAACTGTTCACTTGAAGAAGAAAAAGTCACATAAATGTTGACTGCTGTTTTACCTTTGTTCTTCTAAGTGTTCCAAATTTTTCATGAATATAATCCTATGATTATGAAACTATTTTTATGCAAATTTATATGTGAAGTCAATTAGCAGTCAAGTTTATAAAAGAAGGCTATGGGATTTTTGTTTTGTTTTTTTAAATGTTTTTATTGATTTTTAGACAGAGAGAAAGGGAGAGAGAGAGAGAGAAATATTGATGAGAGAGAACATCGATTGGTTGCCTCCTGCATGCCCCCTACTGGGGATTGAGCCCGAAACCTGGGCATATGCCCTTACTGGGAATCAAAGCGGGACCTCTCAGTCTATGGGACAATGCTCAATCCACTGAGCCACACTGGCCCGGCAAGACTGTGGGTTTTAAAAGTGTGTATATAATGTTATAATTGATGTTGTATTCATTCTTATCACCTATTCATTATGTTAGTTTTATTTTTAAAGCACTAATAGAAAAGTGCTAACAGAACAGACTTTGCTAGTGTATGACCAGACAGGGTCTGCATGTGTGCACTGCTGGGAAGCATGTATTACCTTCCTGCCTAGCATTCACTATCAATCTTTTTGTACAAATATATTAAAGTACTTTGTCGATAATTAGAATTTAAAAGTGTTAATGGCATAATGAAGCCAAATGCTGACTCCAAGTAGCAAGAATATAGGACACATTTAAAAATCTTGATTTCTAAAGGTTAATTTTAAGACAAAGAATCATTCAATGGTTTTATTTAAAATTGAAAACATAGGGAGTAGATTGTCCACTGTTCAAATCAGTTAAAGCATTTTTTTTTTAAAGAATAATTTAATGACTTCTTGGAGGAGGAGGAGCAAAAACTACATTATGTTAGCCATTCCAACACATCTCAGTGACTGTGTTATTACAAAATGACTAAAACGTGGTGAATGTTTCAGTTTACTTTCAATCAGCAGTGTCTGTGCAAGTTGGTAAATTTCCATAAGCCTCCAAGCATAAATATCCAGAACTATGAAATTTGAGCTACTGGCTGAATATGCATCCAAATAGAGGAGAAAACAAAAGATACACCCTCCACCGAGTTCTTCAGTTCAGCGCTTCTTACTGTGTGGGCTGTAGACCAGTGCACAATAAGAGACACGAGAAGTAAGTTGTGTTCCGGAGACTAGAAACTTTCAGAGCACTTTAGCATTGTTGCTATTTTTAAACACATGATCCGTGGGCTTGTCTGTTAAACCTAGTCATAAGTCATTGAGCTTATTTTCTGTATATCTCACTTCATATTTTCACTTCATTTTGTCATTTATTTTATCGCGTTTCACAAGGTAATGTTGTGCAATGGACGGGAAATTAAAGCAAAACAGAACAAAAAGAGTCTTCACCAGAGTCGGATAAGGACTGATCTACATGGTAACCACCCGAGGCCCTGAATTGTGTTACCCTCTGTCCAGAATTCACCATGGAAGCGTCGGGGTGACACGGAGCGACTAGATGAGATGCCTGACTTCACAAACGTCAGCACTGTGTAGAACGGCTACTTATTCTTTTTTCAATTCACCCTTTCTTACCACATTTATTAAGGGGTATTATTTTAGGAAAGATGACGGAAATTGCCAAGTGAAATCTGGAACAATACTGATCTAGGTTCAATCCTGTCTCCAATCCTCACTGTGGAGGCTCATGTTTCTTACCGCTGTGATGTCATACTGCAGTCTCCCTTGCAGGGCTGCTGTGAGGGCCAGCGGGGTGGGTTATGCAGAGTACCTGAAACATAGTAGGTGCTCAACAAGAGGAGAAAGGTTGGTCTCTTACTCTCCTTTCTCTTCTGAACACAACATGTATAAGCTTTTACATGCATGGCTGAAACTGGTTTAGACAATCCTGAGCAACGGTTTTGACAAAAGTATATTGACTTCCTAATAAAATCTTTTGGAGGCGTACGATATATTTTTGCTTTTATAAAACTTTTTACAAGTGCAGATTGCTATGAATATACAACCAAAGGAAATATATAAATTGGTTAGATGTTTTTCTCTACCTGCTGATCCCTACAGGAAAGCTGTGACAATGGACAAGGGGATGCTATCATAAGCCATTATTATTTTCTCTATCAATGAAATGATTTATAATGATCATGGGGCAAGCTGTGTGCTAATAATGAAGACATTCTGTATAATTTGTAAAAGCAACATATGGTGACACACCACTTCCTACTGTTTTACATTTATTTATAGCTTAATTATCTGTTGTTATTGCTAAAGGGGTTGTTTTGAGATTGAACAGTAACTGAGCTAAGCTGACGGCAAAAAAATCTCTAAAAATGCTTTTAGCTTATTTTGCGATGTCTCTCATTGCAACCCAGTGCCCAAATCTCTGTGATTTGAACAAGTAGTTTGTGTTTGGTTTGTAGATTAAATACAGTATTTACTTTCATTTTCTATTTGCATGTAAAAAAGTTTTTATATCTGATGCCATTAGTAACATGATTGCATTGTTAGATCCAGTCAAGGAATAAATTAGGCTCATTTGAGAAGATTTCTTGTCTGCTGCTAAGATACTGTTTCTGAAATTATTATGGTGGGTAATGACCACAAAAGTGTTAATGCCCTCAGCAATGTACCTCACTTACTTCCTCAATGACTCATTGGAAATCTAGGTAGTCATATTTTCAAATTTTACCCTTGAATTCCCTTAGTTTGAGCAATATATAAATACCAGTTTTCCTTTAATCTGTTGAGTACATGTGTGTGATGCAATTAGGTTACACACTTCTTAACAGTAGTTTAATGATAGCTACTTTGAGAGTCAGAGAATTAATTTTGTTTTTCCTAATTTGCCTTTGTTTATAGTTATTTGATATCCTATCAAATTATTTTGTTTTAAAGCAAAACAATTAACAATAGAGTGTTTGAATGATGTAGGAATGCACTGGATAAATAGTTCTTTGCAGAACATTTTGGCACACTGAAAATGATTCAAACTAATTATTGGTGTCCTACATTCATAGTGCTGTTAGAAAATTACTCTTCATAGTAATATATTGTTCTGTTTTGGCTTCTATTCAAGTTGACTTCAGGGGATGCAACCAACTTTGTTATAGGACACATCATTGAAGATACTACTGTTTAAGCAGAAAAGAAAAATGCCTTAGTGGGGCATTATGGTATTCACAGTACTCGTTAAAGAATGACAAAATAATCACTCTTTAAATTAGAATACATTTAACAATTTTGTGTTGTGGAAGTGTTTAATATATTAAGGAAGTGATCTATAAAACCCTCAAAGTTTATGTAGCATCATCAAAACATAAGGGTGTTTAATAAAGGACAATGTCAGTGATCCATGCCCATTATTAAAATGAACAAATAAGCAAATTAGTTAAACTTTGTAAGGCATTTAAAAAAATATGTTATTTAACCAATGTCACTCCAATAAATTTAATAAAAATAATAAAATAAAATAAAAATTTGTTATTTATCTAAGCTATGTTCTGCCAGAGGCAAAAGAATGGTCATCATTTGATACGAATAAAAGACATTTAAAGTCTCATACACTTTTCTGGTCCTTGTGCAGAGTAATGATCCAAACCAGAGCTATGGCCTGCAGTGCTTTGGTAGCGGTCCAGGTTCTCTTTAGTTATCTTCATAGCCAGTTGGAAGCTGATTCATACTCTGTTCATATAGAATAGAGTATGTATGGTGACCCTCTCCCTGGGGAAAGGGCTTGGACCTGATGTGGAAATGGGAGCCAGCAATGATCTTGGGTCTCATGCTCTCCCTCCTGTGACGTCAGGAAGGTGTTTGGCATACTCACTTCCACCAGGGGGAGCTTGATGAAATAAATGAGAACCTTCCATTTGCAAGTGGAACCCTTCACACCCTTGGTGCCAATTAACATAAGTCAACCAAGATATGGCCTGGACCAAGCTAGCAGTCTGGAAACCCAGGCCCGGCCTACTACTGTCACTTCTGACCTGGACAGCCACAGTGTTGCTTAAGGCATTTAAAAAAAAACTAATACATTTTAATTTTTTTTAGAGCAGTTTTAGATTCACAACAAAATTGAGCTGAAAGTACAGAGGTTCCTATAAACCCCATCTGCCCCACCAACTTCCCACAACCTATCCCATTATTGATATACTGCACCACAGTGGTACATTTATTATATAAACCTCCACTGATACAGCACCCAATGTCTATAGTTTACAGTAAGGTGTAAATTCTATGGATTTGGACAAATGTATAATAACATGTATTCACCACTGTAGTATCCTATGGAATAGTTTCAATGCCCTAAAAAAATACTCTGTGATCTGCCTATTCACTTCTCCCTCCCCCTCAGCCCTTGGCAACCACTGACCCTGTTACTGTCTCCATAGTTTTGCTTTTCCAGAATGTCATCTAGTTGGAATCATACAGTGTGCAGCATTTTTAGATTGGCGTCTTTCATTTAGTATGATACATTTAGGTTTCCATGTCTTTTCATGGCTTGATAGCTTATTTCTTTTCAATGCTGACTAATATTCCATTGCCTGTATGTACCACAGTTTATTTATCCATTTACATACCGAAGGACATCTTGGTTGCTTTCAAGTTTTAGCAACAATGAATGAAGCTGCTATTAACATCTGTGTGAAGGTTTTTGTGTGGACATAAGTTTTCAATTCTTGTGAATAAATACCAAAGAGTACAACTGCTAGATCATGTTAAAAGTATGTTTACTT
This sequence comes from Tadarida brasiliensis, assembly GCA_030848825.1. Lineage (NCBI taxonomy): Eukaryota > Metazoa > Chordata > Mammalia > Chiroptera > Molossidae > Tadarida > Tadarida brasiliensis. The sequence continues at coordinate 54,303,799 of CM061264.1, forward strand.
TTTTCTTTCTTTTCTTCATTGATTTTAGAGAGAGAGGAAGGGAGAGGGAGAGAGACATAGAAACATCAATGAGAGACAACATCGATTGGCTGCCTCTTGCATGCCCCCCAACTGGAGATCTGGCCCACAACCTGGGCATGTGTCCTGACAGGGAATCGAACTGGCGACCTCTTGGTGCATGGGTCGATGCTCAACCACTGAGCCACACTGGCAGGGCAAAAGTATTTTTACTTTTGTATGATACTGCCAAACTATCTTCCAAAGGGCTGTACCATTTTGTATTCCCACACTAATAAATTAGAGTTTCTGTTGCTCCACACTCTTGCTAACATTTGACGTTGTCAATATTTTTGCTTTTTGTTCTAATAAGCATGTAGTGGTATTTCATTGTTTTAATGCTTAAGGCATTTTTAAAGGTTAATAACATTCTCAAAAGTTAAGACTTCCATAGGAGAATGAGCATCTGCTATAAGATTCCTATGTCTAAAAACGAAAACCTTTTTTACAGTAAGATTCAATTATTTTAAAGAAAATTGCTCTAACTATAGAGTGGTTGGAAAAATTACTAGATGAAAAAGAGACTGAAAATTCTAATAACTTCTTATTATCAACCTAACTCCTTTTCAAATGCTCAGTCTTAACAAAAAGAGGAATTTTTGGCTTTCATTTATGTGGTTGTGGCCATTGGTTACCTAAATGTATTTGCCAAAAAAATCTACCATAGACAATAACTATGCAGAGAATAAACTCATGGAAGGTAGAAGGCTCAACTTTATGGCAACACTTCTAGTCTATATTGAGCTCTATCTTATCTTTCTTAAAAGATGGTTGCAACCTCATTGCGATGACACTTTAGCAATGGAACTTTACAAATGTTAATGAGCTAACTGGACTATTTATGAATATGTCACGCGTGAAAGTTACTATTAAATTTCTACAGGTTCAAATTTGAAAGTTCTACACATGAAGACTAAATATGCAAATTGTAGTAACACTATTGTCATTTTATACCTCATAGTCTTATTATACAAACTTGCCATGGGGAATCAAAGTATCATTACTGTGCTAAGGTACTTGATGTAAACTGAAATGTAGTACAGGAATTTAAAAAATATAAGATAGCTTCTTAATCAGGTGACACATACTTATTAATTGTCTAGTCCTTTGGCTAGAAGCAAAACAAGAAAACTAGCAATCTGGACTTACTTTTCATTTGAGAAAAAGGTGCATAGTGAGTTAACAAAATGCAATTACATTTTATAGCTGTAAAATTATTTCAACAGAACCATTAATTGCCCTCATGATATAACAGGTAAAGTTTACTGCTAGGAACAGCTTATTTTGTAATAATCACATGGGAGAATTTTTCCTAAACTTTAATTTCAATAGATATTGGTTTAATTTATCAGAATTTCCCATTATTGTGTTTTTAAGTAAGGCATTAAGTTATTACTCAAACATAATGATGTCTGAGTTCTTATGCATTACAAACTGAGCGAGCAGACAGAAACAAAATTATATCTCATTCTAGTGAAAATAACAGCAACATTTTTTTCTTTAATAGCATCCTACAGGAGGCTCAAACTGATTTGCACTCTGCTGTCTATGTGTGTAGTTAATTAATCCAACAGAAGCATTTATTAACTTGACTCTCTAAAGTCTGCTTAACTATAATTTTTTAAAGTTCTCCTTTAAGATTGCACATTATTTACAAGACAAAAGTAAAAGAAGTTGATACAGGACCCTAAAATGTACTTAATAAGAACATGTGCTCCTAGTTGTAAAAACCCAAACCCAAGTTTCTCTCTCTCCCCCCACTCTTTCTCTCTCTTTCTCTCCCTTTCTCTTTATAAATATATGATGGATAGGGCAGTAGAAAGGTATTGATATTTGACTGAAATGCAAGTCCTTACTAAACCATTTTCTTCTGGCAACCTGAAACCTGGTCAATGAAAGTTCCTTGTTGCTTGCATTCTTGGTAGATGTTGACCTGAAAAGTCACATATAATGAGAGCATTGCTGAAGTAGTAACTCTGTCATTTTTATAAAGTTTCAGCCAATAGTTTCCTGATATCAGCAATAGATTGAACAAATAGAAGAACAAGTGACTCTCCTGCAATCCTATGACCTCAATGGAGTGTGAAAGTAATGAATGCATTCCTCAAAAGAAATGGCGTGGCCGGAGCCGCAGATATTTACAATTTGTCTGACAGCTCAATCATAGGAAATTACATGTATTACATACCTAAATGAAATTAATTGTTGTCTTTTTGTCAAATACATAAATATAATGAGTTATGTGTGACAATTCATACACAGATTTGACACAGATGGTTCATGCTCTGTTATAGTTCAATGACTCATATCAATCACTCTAATGTCCTAGAATTTTTAAGATTTGCAAACATGTCATTTAAAAAATAAAATGCAGGAAGGTAGTATAGAGTGATGGTTAAAAGAACTGACCCTGGAATTATATCGTGTTTTAAACCTAATTCAATCCGTCACTCATTGATAGGTTACTTCACCTGTCTGAAAAATGGGCAAAATAATAGTCTAGCAAATAGCCTGCACTTGCTAAATATTCAAAACTATTAACTGCTATTACTCTATATAAGTTGACTCTATTGTAAATGTTTTTAGAGCTATATAATACTCAAATTCATGCTCAAGAAAAAAAATTTAAAGACTTCCAGTCAAGATGGCGGCGTAGGTAAACGCGGTATCGCGTCCTCCCACAACCACATCAAAGTTACAACTAAACTACAGAACAACCATCCTTCAAAACCGCCTGAAATCAAGCTGAATGGAAGTCCGACAACTACGAAATTAAAGAAGAAGCCGCATGGAGACTGGCAGGAGGGCGGAGGCGCGACGGGCTGGGCCCACACCCAGGTGTGGCGGATAAAAATTAGGAGGACACCTCAGCTGAGAAGGTCCTCCCTGAGGACTGAGGGGTCCCCGTCCCACACCAGGCGCCCAGCTCAGGGTTCCAGTGCCAGGAAGAGAAGACCCCAGAACTTCTGGTTGGAGAAACCAGCGGGAACTGAGGCTGAGGCGGCTGGAGCCCCTGGCAGCTCCTCTTAAAGGGCCCGCGCACGGACTTACTTGGACTCCCACCCTCCAGGCTCCAGCGTGGGGGAGGCAGCTTGAAAGGCACCAGAGTCATATGGGGAAGAACTGAGCTGTTTGGCATTGGAGCAAGGGCTGGAGAGGCAGCTTTCTCATGGACAGACATGCTATCAGAGGCTTTTGTTCCTCTAGTGAGCCCTTCCCTGGGCCGGCAGATGCCACCATATCTGGGACTCCAGCAACCTGGCTCATACTGTTGGCCCCGCCCTGGTGATTCCCTGAAGGCCCCGCCCCAACCAACTTCCAGGCCCACCCAAGCTGTTGCCAGTTGCTTTACCATAGGATTGGCCTGTCTTGGATCCTGCTTCAGCTTTTCCTAAATTCTTTCAAACAAGCAGCATCTGGTCTCAGCTATCCCTATACCTCTCACTAAGTAATACATAGAAACAAACACAGGGAGGCAGCCAAAATGAGGAGACAAAGAAACAGGTCCCAAATGAAAGAACAGAACAAAACTCCAGAAAAAGAACTAAGTGAAATGGAGTTAAGCAACCTAACAGATGCTGAGTTCAAAACACTGTTTATAAGGATGCTCAATGGACTTAGTGAGAACCTCAGTGAACTTAGTAAGGGCCTCAAGAGCATAAAAAAGGACCATTCAGAAATGATGGATGCACAGTCAGAAATGAAGGAGGCACTAACTGAAATGAAGAATAGTTTACACAGATTCAATAGTAGAGTAGGTAAATCCAAGAAGCAAACCATCGATTTGGATTATAAGGAAGCAAAAAACACCCAATCAGAACAGCAAAAAGAAAAAAGAATCCAAAGAAATGAGGATAGTGTAAGGAGCCTCTGGGACAACTTCAAGCGTGCCAACATTCACATCTTGGGGGTGCCAGAAGGAGAAGAGAGAGAACAAGAAATCGAAAACCTATTTGAAACAATAATGGCAGAAAACTTCCCTAACTTGGTGAAGGAAACAGACATACAAGTCCAGGAAGCACAGAGAGTCCCAAACAAAATGAACCCCAAGAGGCCCACACCAAGACACATCATCATCAAAATGCAAAAGGTTCAAGACAAAGAGAGAATCTTAAAAGCAGCAAGAGAAAAGCAGTTAGTTACCTACAAGGGAGTTCCCATAAGACTGTCAGTTGATTTCTCAAAAGAAACTTTGCAGGCCAGAAGGGAGTGGCAAGAAATATTCAGAGTGATGAAAAGCAAGAACCTACAACCAAGATTACTCTATCCTGCAAAGCTGTCATTTAGAATCGATGGTCATATAAAGAGTTTCCCAGACAAGGAAAAGCTAAAGGAGTTCATCACCACCAAACCATTATTATATGAAATGTTGAAGGGTCTTCTTGAAGAAAAAGATAAAAAAATATGAACAAACAAAATGGCAATAAATACATATCTATCAACAATTGAATCTACAAACAAAATGAACAAGCAGAACAGAAACATTCTCATAGATATAGAGAACTTTTGTTGGATACCAGATAGGGGGGGCTGGGGGGAGGAGTGAAAAAGGTGAAGGGATTAAGAAGTACAAATTGGTTGTTAGACTGACAAACCTCAAAGGGAAGGGGGGTTGGGGGGTGGGAGGAAATAAACCAAAGAACTTATATGTATATATGCATAACCAATGGACACAGACAACAGTGTGGGGAAAAGCAGGAGGGGGCAGGAATGGGGAGGAGGCGGGCAATGGGGGAAAAATGAGGAACATCTGTAATACATTCAACAATAAAGAAAAGTTAAAAAAAATTTATAAATTTTTCTTGCAATTAAAGAAGTCCAGAAAAGTGGATTTTATGTCCTTTGTTTACACAAACATCAACTTTTAGCCTTAAAGCTTCAAGAAAAAAAGTCATGATTTTGTTAATTGGAAATTCATGTAAACATGTCAGTAAAGATACTTAAGATATTAAAACATTTTATTAACTAAATATGTGCATATAGACTTTGAAAATTTCATTTTGTTAAACTTTTACTTTTATATTGAATTTAGCTTTCATTTTTATGGAATAAAATTTTAAAGAGATACCTGCTTATATAAACGGATTTCAAGAAGTGCTGTGAGTATATTCTTTCTGATGCCAGACATAAATATATTTAACACCTAACACTACATCCAAGTAGGAAGTAAGATTCACTGAGACTAGCTTCTCATGTGAAAACTTTTCCAAGTGTATGTCCTTTGCCAACTCATCACATGAGGAAGTCAGTGAAAGTACATTTGCCAATAGGGATTACAGAGCAGTATCTGGGTACTTCATTAGAATGTAAGATTTGAAGTGGAGAAAATGGTCATTTTAGTGTGAGTTATTTTCAGCTATGGAATGAGTTACCTGGATATTATCTTTGTACTTACACATCCTTTCTACGTCTTTTTGATTAGGCTGTAAATCTCACTCTCTTACTCATTACCAATATTAATTTTCTTTTATTGTTTTGTCAGTTTATGTTTTTATCCACTTTTTTCTTAATAAGATAATTCCATAAAGGCAAATGTGATTAATTCCACTGCTGTTAAAGAATTATTTCCTTTGAACATAGGGAAAATTTGCAGTCAGGAAAGGATCAAGTCGTAGAACTATCGGAATGCAGTTTGTACAGGGAGTTCTGGCTTTTAGCTTTCTTTCTTTCTTTCCTCCTTTCTTTCCTCCTTTCTTTCCTTCTTTCTTTCTTTCTTTCTTTCTTTCTTTCTTTCTTTCTTTCTTTCTAGAACAATTTCTTGTTATAATAAATCAGAAATATAAGATTTCACTGCAAACGGAGCAGTTGACAGAATATGGTTGAACTTACAAACCTGCAAGGGAAATAAGAGGATCAAACAAAGTCAATGTAAGGAAAAGCCCCAAATTGGTTTGGCATAAACATAAGAATTGCACTCAGCATGGGTATCTTCTGACCCTCCCAGCAGTTATCTGCCATAGTTCTCCCATCCCTTCTGAAGCATCTGCTTAACCAAATGGCTTTCTCCTCTTCATTGCAGGTATAAGCCAACCCACGAGGAAAGTTTATAAATCTTGTTCCAGGGTAGAAAGTATTCACACACCCAAACCAGCCCACATGATGTGGTGTCAATGCACTTGGCAGCAACTTGAATCAAATCAGCGCTGCTACCATGGGTAACCTGTGATGTGGCCTTGTAGCTAGATCAATGTTCCTAATTTATTGTACTAAAACATCAACGCGGCAGAATGCATTTTTGAACTCCAGATTTTCTAAACACTTCTAAGAGGTTATTAAAGAGATATAGAATGGGACTGTATGTCAGAAACCTAGGCACTGGGGAGGAATATTTATGGATTCTTTCTGACTTTTTCAGGGGGTACAGAGATGAACAGAGGAAATGTTAGAACACCAGAGCACATATGGCAGGTTAGGGGAGGCAGAGGTGGAAAGAGGGCCGACATATTCATGTTCAAAGAGAAGTCTGGGAGAAGGAAAAACCAAAACCAAAACCAAACCCAAGTCAGAGGAAAAAAGGATTTCGTACAACACAGTATCAAAAAAGTAAAAGGAACACACTAGATGCACAAGCTGGTGGCAGTTAAGTCCATAGTCTATTGTGATGGGTCCTTCCAGCATCCATCAGGTAGGTTTCTTCTCATCTGTTATCTCAAGGTTATTTACAGAGATGATAACTTTATCAAGAGTCTCTCCCAGGAGGCCGAGCAGGCTTCAGTCATTGGTTTCAGGGTCTGTCTGTGCCATGTAGGCACCCAACTGGGCATCCAGGTGTCCTTTTGTTTTTGACCCATAGACATCCAATTGGTTGTCCAGCTGCCCCTTGGACAGTACTGGGTGAGCAAAAGCACCACTCTCTCATCCACCACCTCGGCCTCTGCCTCCAAAGCTCCCTCTGTCCTTGCCTATCATACCCGGACCTCTCCACGCCCTGGGCCGCCTCTCCCAGGACCTCCACCTCGAATACCAGCCACCTCTTCTTAGGCCCATTCCAGGAGCCACAGCTGGTTCACCTCGGAGCTACATCCCACCCCTCAGTAGGGTTCTTGTGGCACCTCCTCCGCTCAGTCCTTCTCTGGGCAAGCCTCTCCGGACTATACGCAGACCTCGCCCCCCGATGGCTCCTCTGGCCAGGGCCCCAGTGGGCCGGCCTAACGTGCCTGGAGGTTACTGTTACCCAGGCGCTGCTTTTAGCTCTTCTGCTTAAGTTTCAATGCTGCCTAGACAGAGGGTCGGTTCTCCACCTGCTGGGCCAGTGTTCTGTTCCCGGCGCTGGCTAGCTGCCCTCGTTGCTGCATGGAGGCTGGATGCAGCCATCGGCAGTCTGTTCTTCAGCTTTTTAGTAAAGCGCTCTTTTAGAGACATCTTGGTGGTGGTGTCAGCACAACTTTGGGCGCTGACTGCAGCCATCCTCAAATCCCGAGGATGGAATGAAAAGGACGCCAGTGCTCCCCCTGAGGCTGCCACCACAGCTGCGAGAGGCGGATTGGGGGGCCCAACCTGAGCTGCTGGTGGAGGGTTCGGGTTAACGTGTTTGGCGTTGGCTAGATGCGTAAGCGGCAGACTGCTGGGTCAGGTCGCTGTTGTTGGCTGGCTGGTCAGCTGGTCCACCTGCTCGCCCGGCCTGCCCCTTCCTGCCTCCCATGTGCCACACCAGCCGCTGCCAACTCCTGCTCAGTGTCCAAACAAAATGTGTTTTTAGTTCTCTGGGTATGTGATGACCTTGAATTATGCTGGCTCTGCAGATTCTGCTCCCTATGATATGTAGTAATGGCGCCCAATGTTCAGATGAAAAGAGAAATGAATGGAATAAGGGTTATGGGAGAGAAACTATAACAGAAATGCTTCCTTATTATTAGTAAGCCACTTCACAGAGAGCAAGGGGAAATGATGGAGCCACCGCGATACCTCATGAGGTTGCCTGTGAGTTTTACTACAGGTTGCATGCTTTTCCTTGGAGCATGGCTGTTCTTTCTTGTCTTCATGGGGTACAAAGTGCTGCTTTCATCTGCCATGGTACATCCTAACCTTTGAGCTGGGAGAAGAAAAGATGCTCTTTAAATTGTTCATCCTCCTGATGCCATTGTGGCTGTAAACCTAAAGTTTATGCTGTCATTATTGGTCATTTTTCGTGGCAAATGAAACCTTTCTATGGAAAATTCAACAGTGCTTTGGGTCTAACCAACAAATGTGATTGCAGAGTACTGAGATTGGAAGAAATATCTTGTACATTATGTTGATTACTGTAACATCAGAGTTGGATTAATTATGCAGTGTGGGATGAAAATACTCTTGATGTGTGAGACTTCTAAAAAGGCTTGCTTTCTGTCATTTGTTATGTGTGTAGTCCAGTTTTTAACTCATTTAATGTATGAAAAATACTCAGCCCACATTTCTGTTGTGCTTCACTTAACATGGCAGGTTTCTCTTTACCTGTAGTAATGTTTTCAGATATTAATCAGTATTGATTGACCTGTGTTAGAACATGGTATGGCACAAGTAATATTCTATCAACATAAAAATAGAAGACTGGATCAATTTATGTTTTATTTTTCCTTGTTTTCCTGAATACCTCCTCAGCTCACCTCAGAAAAACCTAGTTATTATCTGTTGTATGCACTTTTTCTCAAGCTGTGGGGTCTTTCTTTAGCTCCCGAATATTTTTCTTAATTTATTCTATGATGCCTTCAAATATACACTATGTAAGTCAGATAACATATAGCACTTACATTTATAAAATTTTTTACAATGGATTTCAGATGTAAACCTGGGTTTCTCGTGTATGCTAATTTATTGACATTTATAAAATTTTTTTTGTAATGGATTTCTGATGTAAAGCTGAGTTTCTAGCACACTTTGTTGGTTTTTTCATAATACATTTTCATCATAGTGAGATGACCATATAATTTATTGTCCACAACAGAATACTTTGGATTGAAAGGGGGAGCTATTAATAATTATGCCATGTCAATAGATACAAATTGAACCTGTCTTGGGAAAGCTATGAACCATGGACCAAATCCAGGCCAACACCTGCTTTTGAACAGCCCACAGACTAAGAATAATGTTTACATTTCTCAATGGTTGGAAAAAAATCAAGAGGAGAATAATATCTCATGATGTGAAAATTATGTAAAATAATCTGAATGTTCATATATAAAGTTTTATTGGAACACAGTCACATCAAATCATTATAAATGGTCTATGGCTATTTTCTTACTGCAATGGCAGAGTTAAATAGCTGCAACTCACCAGATTGCCTAAAATATTTACTGTTTAAATCTTTGGAGAAAAAGTATACTGACCCCTGAAGTAGAGTAATCCTACACCTGGCACAATTTAGATAATTCATTTCAATAGGACAGGATCTTTGTTTTCTAATTGTGCCTGTGAAATGGCATATCTACAAATAATACTTGTATGTATTATTATATATTATAATGCTAATGTTGATGATGATGTTTCTGGTGATAGATTTACCCACTCTGTATTTTCCTATTGACTAAACTCTTCCAGGTCATATTTTTGGCTGCATCATGAAGTCTGCCATAAGATCTTCTTTAGTCCTTCAATAATATACTTTTGCATGTAATTATTCAAGTTGTTAATTTTGATATGGATTCGAAATAGATTTTTCTTGGAGGAACAGACTGCTTCCAATTTCTCTGACAAAAATTAGTAGGCGACTTTGAAAACACTATTGGGTTTTTGTCTGAATCCTGTTAAAAGTGAACGATAGAGTAATATTTTAAAGCAATCTCATTCTGTCTCTTTGGTATTGAATCAAAGGAGTTACAGGAATTCAACCTCATTGTCCAGTAGGCCAGATAAATTTCTTTTTAAAAGTGCGTCATTTATTTGCTGGCTAATTAACAAGCCACGTGCTCTCATAAAAGTTGGCACAATTGGAGTATGTGCATCACCATTGTTATGAAGCTTACCTGAACTGGGTGGTTATTGAGACTCTTAGCCACCTTTCCTATTAGGTTGCCTCTGTCAGTAGGCACATGTGGAACATTTTCAAGAACAACACAAAATACAAAAATCATGTAGATCTAGAAGTTAAGTTAACTGGAAGTTAAATTGTCAGTAGAATAACAACAGATGCATTGTCCTTGTATCTTTTGTTTACCAAATAGATGTCCAAATGTTGGCTTTTGTGAAATATGGCACACTTAGCAAACTGAGCTGGAAACCTGTTAGGAATGAGGTCTGAATTAGTATTCTCCTGGCACCAAAAATGTGCCATTCATATATTTTCTTTTGTAGCACTAATTACATATAATAATTCTAGGTTTTAGTTTTATACAGAACCCTTCATGTATAAAGTACTGTAAAACTATTCAGTTCATATGTCAACCCTAATTAAAACCTATCTCAGAATTCATTAAAATCTGGATCAACTGCTTAACATCCCTTACAGCAGTGCACCTTTAGATGAAAAACACTGCACCCTCCATTTTTCCCCTTTTCAGTTTTCGTTGTCTAATTAATAGAAACCATTAATTTGGAGGGATGAATTAAAAATGGAATGAATAGTATAGTCTTTGTGCAATTCTCTAAAGGTTTTCTATCCCATAATCAAGGTGAAGAAAACAAGCTTATTGCAAACGTCCTGAGCTGACAACTATATATTTGGAATCATTAAGTCTCTGGTCACTAGTGAAAATAAAATGTATGATGAGGATAAAATTAAATGGATGATAGAATCCAAACTTTAATGACTTAACGTGAAAAACAAAAAACCTAACTTCTGTTCCTAAGTCCATGCTAGTCAAAGGAAATAAAACTTAATACTAAAAAAAAAATTTTAGCAAGGAAAATAACTAAATTTAAGATGCTTTAAGATTTTTATCCATTTTGTAGTGTGGTGATAGAAATTTGTTTGAAGTGGTTCTAGTAGACATCATAAAAATGTATAAAAAAGAATATTGAGTTTTTTTGTTAATCAGAAAAAAATCAAACAAAAATATGATAGGCTGAGTGATTAAGAAAATATAAGCTTTCCAGTAGGGCAAAAGAGTGACAAGACTGTCTTCACATCAATACCAAAGTGGTTGTTTGCATTTCAGAATAAAACTTTGAGAAGATGTCCATAGACAAAAGCCTGACTCCTATGGATAAGTCTTAGTCCATTCAAGCAAATTACCACCGACTTGGTGTCTCAGACAAAATACATCTATTTTTTCACAGTTCCAGAGGCTGGGAAGTCTAATATCAAGTTGCTGACAGATTTAATGTCTGGTGAGAGCTGCTTCCTGGTTCATAAACAAACAGTCTTCTTGCTGTGTCCTCATGTGTTGGAAAGGGAGAGAGAGCTAGCTCTCTGTGGTGTCTTTTATAGGGCACTGATCTCTTTCCTGAGGGTTCTACTCTAATGATATTCACCCCCCAAAGGCCTCACCTCCTAATAATACCAGCACACTGGGGATTAGGATTTCAACATACTAATTTGGGGTACATAAATGTTCATTCCATACCAGGATGATAACCCTGAAGGTGATTCACAATGAAGCCATTGCCTTAGCTTTGCACAGGTTATCTATTAGAGAATAAAACTAATACTAAAGAGGTTAAAATAATAAGTAGAGGCTAAAACTTGAGGTAATGGTCTAAGTTATTCCTTTAAGAAATTTGTCCTGGGAAACCTCTATCCAATAATTTTAGAATATTTAGGCTAATGATATTAGTTTCTACTCTTGGTTCTATCTTTAGTCATAAGGAATAAATGATTTGTATGTGGGATCTCCCAGTAAGTTCACAGTTTTACCTCTGACCTGAGTCATTTTCATGGTTGAAATACTCCCGGGAACTGGAATTTGTGGTGCTTTAATGGAAAAAACTATCTTGGGACTTGATGCAATGGACACCAACACCCTGCAGCCTCTGTCTGCATCCTAAGATCGCTCCTGGGACTTCTGCATGCAAAGAATGCCACACACTAGTCATTCATATATAAATTAAAAATATAATTTAACAACGATTTTCACTAAAGGAAAAGTCATATTGTCTTAGGAAACATGTTTCATCTAATGTTTAAACATCTCATTAAGCACACATGGTTGATCTCTGTGATATTGTGAATTACTAGTTAATTTCTTGGATATTTATAAGAATACATTCATGTTTTCTTCTGCTTCCTTGAGTCTTGAACATTTACCGTGTTTGGTATGGGTGTACAATAGTGTCCTCATGAGGTAAGATGAGAAGCATGCTCAAAGGGCATGGTTCTAAACCCATGTCCAAAAAAAAAACAAACAAAAAAAAACCCAAAGGCTGAAATGAGTTTTTTATTTCTTCAAATTATACTATTTGTTGCTTATTTTTCACTTTTGGAAATTAAGCTGTTAGTATTAGGACAAGGGTTCTCAGAAAATGAAATTCCCATAAACAGTATATATTTGATAAAAGTTCTGAAACTTTTTTGTCATCATCTTCTCTATCATATACCCTGAAAATAAGACAAAATAGAAATCCACTCTCCAAAGAGGAACAATCCTTCACAGTTAATAATTATGGCAGAAACTGGCTGTTAACCATACTGGTTTTCCTTTCTGCTGAATCCACAGCTAGACATCATTTCTACACCTTTCTTGAAGTTGGGTGGAACCACATGACTGATGTCTGGCTCATTGGCCCATAGATTGTGAGTAGAAGTGATGTGTCCTACTTCTAGCTTGCCTCAAAAACATCAAAGTGCATGAAGTGCAGGAATTTTGGAGTTGAAAGGGATGGGAAAATGGCTGTCACTACACTTCTAAAAATGGAAAACAGAATTGAAATAGCTTTGGAGAGTCCAGTGACCTGTGACAAAGATCAGATCAAGAGTATGGCATTCTTACTGAAGCAGGACCCAGACTTCCAAAGCCTCTACAGTCCCAAAGGAGGACCTGATCTTCCACACCAACTTCAGGTGTGATGATAGAGATCACAGACTTTTCCATAGAGTAAAGGAAGGGGCAGGGAGAAAAACGGATAACGGAGATGTTCTCAGAAATTAATTTCAGGGTCTAATCAAGAAACATTTCCTTCCTTATATATAGGGACCCTTCAAAATGTCTGCTTTGCAGGATTTCATAAATTCTTACCATAATCACTTAATTTTTTTTTTCTGTATGGAAGCTTTTATTGTCTTTTTATTTTTTACTACCCTTATAAATTGGGCATGTGTATGTTTTAAGAGTACGGAATAGAAATATCTTGATTTATATTCACATGGTTATCAATTCATAAGGAGCTACATTTAGATTTAATGGAGATTTTTTGCATCACCAGAAGATACTAAACTTTTAACTAGATTCAGTGACCGGACAGGACTTTAGAGAAGTGAAACGATGAGTTCTACATGTGGGAACAAAACTAAAATGAATATTTAGTGGCTATAAGAAAAGATTGTGGCATAAACTAGCTAAATTGAATAAAAATCATTTCCCTCTTCTTTTCGGTAATTTTCTGGCCTTTCTTGACATGGTTTGGGACCAAAAGTCTGAGAGCTAGCAGATGGAATGTAAATATGATATATGCTATGTCTAAGCCTAGCCCATAAACACTTTCCACGTCTTCTCCTCCTTTTTCCCTTCTTTTGCCTTGCAGTTGATGTTGAATGCCTGAGCTGACTGTAGAAGCCATGTTTTGAAGATGACAGGTATTTCATCAGCCTGGGTCCTCGAATACCTGTATGGAGGAAAGTACCCCTCACTTCAACCATGCTGGTATTTGGCTTTTGCATAAATGAGAAATAAACTTCAGTTGAGAGAAGCCACTGAAATTTCAGCATTTATCTGTCATATAAGTTAGGGTATCTAAAAAATACACGAGTCAAAACATACAGCTTCTAAAAGTTCCACTTAAAATAGTATTTTTTAAGATTAAGAAAACCAACATAGCATACTGCTGATTTTAATTGAGATTGTGTTTGAAATGATAAAATTTTGGGTTATGTTATCATCTCAAAACTAAACAACTATTCTGTTTTCAATGACATCGCTCTTATTAACATCGAAAGCTAAGAGAGTTATTTTTTAAATATTCCAATGAAAACATTTTGTATGAATTTTTGGAAGGACATAGAACATGAAGTTGCAAAAATCACGATATTACATGCAACATCAACCATTTGTGTATTAGCAAGTTCTTTAGTAGAGTAATTCCAATTAGAAACATCAAGACAGATAAAATGAGTCTGTGACCAAGGTCCAAACTGGGTAAGTTATTATGGAAAATAGAACAAAAATTGGGAAACATTCTTTCATAGCAAGAATGATGGCACCTGTTAGGGTTCAGCTTCAGAGCGGTCACCACCTCGATTCTGCAGCTGGAATTCTAGCCTGGGAAGATAGGGAAACTTGCCTTGATGTATTGTTCCTTTCCTCCTTCCAGTTGAAAGGGCCTCTGATTTGGCAAGAAATATACATATTCACTCTGCCTTTTTAGTAATTTCCTCAGAACAAAGCTGAGTAAATATTCAATATTGATATTTATTTCTATAATCCTGAGTCTCTATGTTATACATTATGTATTTATTTAACAGCTATTTATTGATAATCTATTATATGTCAGGCACTGCTTCTAAATATTAGAGATACAGTAGTGAATAAAACATAAAAAAATCTCTGCTATCATAGAGCATACTCTCATGAGAAAGACAGGAATTATAAAAGATAAATAGCTAAATTACATAGTGTTAGTTAAAAGTGCTAAAGAGAAAAGGAAAACGAGAGAGAAAGAGAGAGAGAGAGAGAGAGAGAGAGAGAGAGCAGATGGATACAAATAATTGAGATAGAAATGATAATTTTAAAAAGATAAGATTTCAATAAAAAGATGAAATTTGAGGAAAGACCTAAAAGAAGTTATAGACCTATCCACCCTAATATGAAGGCAAGTTCATTCCAAGCAGGAGGAAGGGCAAGTGTGAATGCTTGAATTGGGAGCATGCTTAATATGTGTGAGTAACAGTAAGGAGGCTCATGAGACTGGAGTCAAATGTGGAGGAAGAGTTGTAGGGGAATATTTATTGTAATTTAAAATCAGCACGAAACTCATATTGCAAGATCCAACTTCAATGTTACCTCTTCTTCGAAGTCTTTTTTGCCTTCTTCATACAGTTAATTGCTGTGTCTTCTGTGCAGCACAAACACATCATAAATATACTTGCAATATTTGTGTTGTAATATATGTTGCAACAGTTGCATAATTTGTGTTATAGTCATTTATTTATGTTTCCAACTCTTTCATTACATTGTGAGTTCCTCATCCTTATATAACAACACAATGTTTTGGTAAGAGTATGCACTCAATAAACGTGTGGTGAATAAATGAATGAATGAATGAATGAATGAATATCACACTATAAGTCAGTCTAAATGATATAGGGCAATGTAAAAAGGAAATTTATTGAGTGTTAAGGATTAGCAGTAAAGATAGGGTTCTCATTAACTTTTCTGAAGATCTAAAGCCTCGTAGGTTAGGGAAATAATGATACCTATTTCTCTGACTGTAGCTATGCATTGTCATGTTTATTATGAAATAAAGGACCTACAAAATAATTAGTCATGAATGTGCCATCCAGCTAATTATTATGCCTTTATATTTTTATTTTTTTCAGATTACCAATTTTCACTCTTTTTCTCATTATTATTATTCAAACTATTGAATTAGCATCTTCACAGATAATAGAGTTTAGATAAAATTTTCTTTCTGAAACAGAAATCTGGAATTTGGTTCAAAGACTTTTTGAAAATGTCCATATCATGAGAGCTTATCAGTGTCCAAACTAACGTTACTATAATCTCAATTTAAAAGACAGACAGTTGATCTGATTTGGAATTCTAGGCTATTCTGTGAAGCTGCTTTCCCAAGGGTGATTAGCTTTAACATAAATTTTTAATATGACTTTTTTTTACAGTTTGCTCACACACATAATCCTGTTTTAGGCATTGAATTAGCATACAAGAAAAATGCCTATTAAAACTAAAATATTAAATGTGTATATAAAACCCTTTATGCTTCTCTACACTTTATTTTTTTTTGTCTTTGTTTTTTGCATTTATCTTCAGATAGAGCAAGAGGGAGAGAGGGAGAAAGAGAGAGAAAAACATTGATGTGAGAGAGACACATCAAGTGGCTGCCACCCACACAACCCCAACCGGGGCCAGCGAGAAACTGCAACCAAGGTACATGCCCTTAGCGGGAACCGAACCTTGGACTCTGTGGTCCGCGGGCCGACTCTAACTGCTGAGCCAAACCAGCCAGGGCTGCTTCTCTACACTTTAAACAAACAATTGTTATGAAAGCCAAACTACCTCTAATAAACCCCTTAGTTGAACTATGCACTGAAAGTGTATAGGTTTAAAATAATATGCTAATTCTCTTCTAAATAACAGACAATATATTGAGTGAAGGAGACTTTTTAAAAACATTTATTTTCTTTATTGCTTTTAGAGAGAGAAGAAGGGAGAGGGAGAGAGAGATAGAAACATCAATGAGAGAGAACATCGATTGGCCACCTCCTGCATGCCCCACACTGGAGATTGGGCCCACAACCTGGGCAGGTGCCCTGACCGGGAATCGAACTGGCGACCTCATGGTAAATGGGTTGACGCTCAACCACTGAGTCACACCGGTCGGGCTGAAGGAGACTTTTTGTATGTTTTTTAAAGTCAAAAACTAAGCAAAGAAATTGCTTGCTCATTTTTTCTCTACTAGAAAATATCCTTCTTGAGGAAAGAAAAGTTATATATGTATGTATGTATGTATGTATGTATGTATCCATCTACCATCTATCTATCCATCCATCCTATTATCTAAATATATCTCCCCAAATTGAATTTTTAGTCTTTATGAAATACTAACTTCAGAATTATATCAACTACACTGTAGTTTTCAAAACTACATCAAATAAAATATAAAATTCTGATGAATTTTTCAATACATTCATTTTAATGAGCATTCATTTTAAAGAACTTTGGTGTAGAAGACCCTAAATATGCAGGCATAATTGAATCTTTTTCTCAAATTAGAGTTAAAATAGAGAGTCTTTAATAAATTAATACGACAGCAAATGTATAATGGCTTTTCATGTATATTTTTTTTCCACTCACCTGCTTATAGGCATGTATAATGGACAATTTTCATATTTCTGGTTAACTTGTGTCTTGATATACTTCTTACAAATGGGTTTTAGTGAAAGAAAGGGCCCCATCTGATTCTAAAACTCAGGTGGGGTAGACATTTCATGCATCTAGAAGCTTAGTTCCTGAGTATGTGAGCTTAGTTATGGCCAACTGCTCAGGACTTTGGATCCTGGAGAAATGAAGCAGAAATGGGAACAGTTAGATATTACTAAAGGCAGCAGTAGTAGAGCTGAGATTCGAATGGAGGTGACAGATATCCATGAAGGTAGTGTCCTTACCTGTGTCATGGCCTTAGCTATGTATTTGGCTGCCTTTTGGCTGCATGTTTGGGTGCATTTCCTGTCATGGTGTCATCCTGTTCTGGTTTCCCATCATTCTGAGAGCTACCCAAAATTCTTCCAGTGAATGCCTTTTCGTGTCATTAGCCACTCTGTCTCTGTTGTTTGCAACCAAGACTGATAGAGTATGACATGTAAATATACTATCATAGATTTATGAAACACTGATACCGATTAAATAAAGTTTTACTTTAATTTGCTTTTGGAAAACATTTTTGAACTTTTCTGGAAGCCTGAAATTAAGAGTTAAATTCTCAAGGCTTTGGGAATTTCTTTTTTACAGACTTCATCAAAAGTTTATACCTGACAATTATAGATCTGACTTTATTTCACTGTGAATATTTATAAAGGGGTGACCTATCCAAATTCAGATGTTATTTTTTTACAGACAGTTTTAGCAAGTGCCTAGGAGAATTCATCATTAACAAAGTCACAGAGCAATGGAAGTTTTCTCTCTTCCATTATGTTACTTGATGAAATGGAATATTGTCATATTTTGTTGAGAAAGAGGTATAATAACACTGCTGTCAAGACCTAATTTTAGGTGAATAACAAACTTTTAAAGAAGCAAGAGGAGTGACAACTTGGAACATACAGAATAGCAACCTTTATTCACATCTCTGTATTTACTAATTATAATCATGGAAGCTGAAGTCACATTGCAAAGAGAAAACATTATTTTTCATGATAGATCCAGGAAACAAAAGTGCGCGCGCGCGCGTACACACACACACACACACACACACACACACACACACAAGAAGTCTTTCTTTGGAAACATTTTATTTTATTTTATTTTTTAAGTTAAATTTATTGGGGTGACATAGGTTAATAAATTTATTTTTAAGTTTAATTTCTATGATATATGATCTGTATATTGCACTGTGTGCCCACTACTTAAAATCAAATAATTTTCCCTTCCCATATATCTGGCCTCCTTTACCCTTTGCTACCACCACCCTCCTTTCCCTCCGGTAACCACTATACTGTTGTCTGTATATATGAGTTTCAGTTCTGTATCCCACATATGAGTAAAATTATATGGTTCATGGTTCTTAGCTTTTTTTGACTGACTTATTTCGCTTAGCATAATATTCTCAAGGTCCATCCATGTTGTCGCAAATGGTAGTATTTCACCTTTCCTTATAGCTGAGTAGTATTCCATTGTATATATGTACCAGATCTTCTTTATCCAATCTTATATCAGTGGATACTTTGGTTGTTTCCATGTTTTGGCCACCGTGAATAATGCTGCAGTGAACATAGGGGCGCATATATCTTTGCGAATAAATGTTTTCAAATTTTTCAGGTAGATACATAGAAGAGGGATTGCTGGGTCATATGGTAGCTCTATTCTTAATTTTTGAGGAACCACCATACTGTTTTCCATAGTGGCCATACCAATTTAGATTCTTACTATTTTTCTAGGAGAAAATGTACACACAGTTTTAATCTCTCATTTTTTCTCTCTCTCTTTTTCTCTCTCAATCCTCATCCTCTCCACCTCTCCCTCTCTCCCTTTCCTCTTTTTCTTCTCTCTCTTTTTCTTCCTTTCCCTCTCTATTTTGAGATTTAAGGTCAAGTTGGCTTCCTAGAGAAAAGATTAGAGACACTGATGCCTTTTTTCTCCAGTTTGATGATAGTCTTTCAAAATCCAGATTCATTCTACCAGACAATTCCTTTCAGATGGCTCTTGGAAGGTTGCCTAATCACACTTTACTGTCTGAGTAAATGAATGACGGATATTACATGAACATTTCAAGTTATCTGACAAGGGTTAAGGTAAATGTCTTTTTAGTCTAAATTAATTTAATTTTAAAAACATCCCAAATCAACAGATGACTGATTTGTTTTTGAAACGATACAAGCCTAAGAATATACTTCAACACAAAAATGGAGATCATGATATACGTTCTTGTGTTACTTGATGAAAGACACACATATATCATATGCTAAACCATATTGGTACTGTTAATAACCTGCTTATTATGAACAGGAAAGGAACAAAGGGAAGACCAGACAATACAGGCATGCCGTTTACACAGCTTTGTCAGGAAGCTGCAGTTAACACTCTCCAGGTCTGGTCCCTGCAGATCGATGGGCAAAACAATTAGACAAAAGCAAGTTTAGATGCCTTCCCAGTAAGGTGTGTGTGACGTGGAAAGATGCTAGATGCTTGCCTGTCAGCTGCGCCTGGGGACAAATCAGTGGCCAGAATAGGTGCGGCAACTGCAAGGGCGTGAAACCTGAAATACACAAACTGCTGAACAAAGGGATTGCTCTCTCTCTTGCTTGTCTGTGCTACTGGCTCTTCTGTTGCAGGGGGGTGCATTCCCATGCATTTGCTTACGTGGCTCACGGCCATGTGGAACCCACACAGTGGACTGATGGACTGAATGTAGCCTGATGCCCAGCTCCACCGATGAACAGAAACTCTGGACACTGGCCCTGCTTCTAGCTCTGCTGAACCCACAGAATGCCCCCTTTTCAGGACTGGTCTAAGAAAACCGGGACTTTGCAACCCAAGGAATGTAACTCCACACACAAAAAAAGTCTTTTACCACATCTTATCTTCCCATGGGGGCTTCTGAAAATGTTTATTCCAGCAGTGCCCCAGGAGCCCCACTGCTACTAGGGGCAGGGAAATTCGACCCACTGATTTCTCCAGTAACAATATAGGCATTGTTAATATATTGTTAAAATTGGATTAAAAGTTTCTAAGTACACATACCAGTTTATCTATAAACTGAAAATATACATTTACAGGAAAAATATTCCTAATTTTAAAAAGCCCAGTCTTTCTTTTTGTCAACATTTAAAGTTATTATAGAATAAGACTTTCAAAAGCATAAACTAGTTATTTCTCTATCAACAGGAAAGATATATTTCTAAAAATAAATTTTATCCCAAAAATTAAAAAATAAAAATCTGCTTTTCTCCATGTCAGCATTTAAAGCAGTTTCTATCTTCTGATTTATTAAACACAAGACATTACTTATGCTGCAATCTTAGTAAATAAATCTTAAACAGAAATTGTTGGCTGCATTGTTGTCATTCACTTCTTCTCTTCTTCTTCTTCTTTTTTTGAATTATCCCGAACACCACATGGCTGGCTTGCCAGTTTATTTTCCAGATCACTGATAGCAATGTGATTTTGTGTTTGTGTATGTGTTCTGTTTTGAAAGACATCAGCTTGAAGCAGTTTCAAATCTCTAGCAACAATTTCTTAAGGAGTATGGCATAAATGAGCTATTGACCACATTTTTACCAGGTCACTTGTCAAACATTTGGTAGGGAGATGTCAAGTATGGGGGCAACTACAGTCTACATTTATGAAACTACTTAGAAAACTATTTAGTAGTTCTGTGGATCTTATCAGGCACTTTAGAACCACCAAGAAAACTTTGTTCTTTATTATTAGCATATTATAGTCTCCAAAGAATATTCTATAAGTCCTTTTTCTAAAATATGGTCCCCAAATTTTCTCAGGAAATTCCACGTGCTTGGAATACTTTTTGAAACAAAATTAGAAACTGCAGGAGGTAGAAGTCTGCTGTGGTTAAGTGTGAAGTTAACTTTTTTTAATGTGAAAAGGTCAAAATAAATAAAGGAAGTAGCACATTCAAAATTCCACTGAGGAACATCCCAATGCTTTTAGCAATTCACTTGAAGTGAAGGAGGAAAACCACTCCTTTAACATTTTAAAGCTTTGAAAGCCTAATGAACCATGCTACCTCCTGTAGTTTCAACCAAACCAAAATTTGTACGAGGACTGGGCTCGTTAGCATTACATGGAAACAGATCATTCAGCTCTTGCAACAGCTTCTTGCAATGTTTTCACCGTTAACCGTTGAATTTGGTTGATGAAATATTGCTTTCTCAACTGTTACTTCATGTTTCTTATTGCTAATGTAAATGTAAAATGTTAATTTAAAGTGCCGGAAGTTAAATGCCCCTCTCCGAATGATAAAAAGACTTTTTTTCTTTATCCTCACCCGAGGATATTTTCTCAAATATCTTCAGATGGGGGTGGGGTGGGGGAGAGAAATATCATTGATGTGAGAGAGACACTTCGATGGGTTGCCTCTCGCACGACCCCTATATTCATTTTTCAAAAAGCTAGGTTCTTGAAGCAAGTTGGTGCTTGCTATATTTTGATTGTTTCCTTTTCCTTTTATATGTTCCAAACTAAACAAGGAAGAAAATTAGTAATTAGAATATACAGAAAGTAGAATATTAGTTATCAAAATTACTTGAGTTCTTTTTCTGAGTCATATAATAAAGGTTACTGTATTATCAAAATATTAGCAATACATTTAATTCATCTGCTTTTAAGATTTTTACATTTTATAATTTTAGGGAAAAGTTTGAGTTACAGTGAAAAAGCCCTGCATTATTTGGGGCACACCCTTCTAGGTTCCCTGACTCTAAGTCTATGAGGATTTTACCTTTTTTGCATTTGAGCTATTTTATAAGATGTAGTTAAATGATATGAAGGCAAAATATACGGGGGGGAGAGGGGGCTAATGTAGGTTTACAGTTGTTCATATGGAAAATAATACGAACATTAATAAATCATAATACAAGAATAAACTCTGTTTTGCATACTCACAACTATAAACCTAATTTTGCCCCACGCTGTATCTTGTCTATAGGCAGGTAAATAAATTCTGCTGGTTGAAGATTGAATTGAATTCTCCTCCTTCTCTGGAAAAGCCAGTTTTGCTCCATTAGCAAATTCATTTCAATATCCTGTATCTATAAATGTGTCTGTTATTTGGAATGTCATTTCATCTGGTTGTAACATCTTACTCAGTCCTTCATGAAAGTATTGTGTTTGTTTTGTATGTATGTGAAAGTCACACTTTTCTTTTTCTTTTTCCAGACTAAGAAGTTATGTCCACAGGATTTGTCTTACATTTGTATTTTGACAAAAAATACAAACGTATTTCTTAGGTGGTGTATAGTTTAATCTCTAAAATTAGAATCGCCTCTTGTTCTCTGTTCCAGCACAAGCAGATGTGTACATAATTAGTATTTTGACATAAATTGTCTCAAACATCACTCAGGATTAAAATCAGTATTCTATTGTGAATTGAAAAAGGGGTTCATGTATTCTGATCTCCATTTCCCTACGAATTCTGATGATTGAAGATACCTGGGAACTAGTCTTAGTGGATTACCTAGAAGTTGGCAGGTCTTGTGTAAAATGCTAGGTGAGAAAGATGCATATGATGATGACAAGATCCTTCATTTGCTGTGGTGCATCTAATATTACAAGGGTTGTGTGTCCAAAGGCAATTGAATTGTATGTTCCATACCTCAAAAGTTTTAGATGAGATGCATAACATGATTTGCCTTTAAACCACATACTCTCTGGAGACATTAGAAAATAGAGGGATAGCGTTAAAGAAAAAAAAAAAAAAGAATAAATCTATATGAATATAGTTGATTGTGAAACTAGAAATGTGTTCACATCCTTTTTCTAAGGAGGTGAATGGAAGTAGAAACATATTGGGAGTATTTTGCATTGCACATTTGGCTCAAATCGGCCACTTAGTAAAATATAATCTTCAGCAGGTGACTTAAACTTTCTGAATCTCGTTTTTATCAATATATGACAATAGTGGTAACATTTTAACATGCTGTGAAAGTCAAAGTAGCAATGTCTGCTTAAGTGCTTTGCCATGTAAAATGTAAGGTAGAGATAGTTGTGACCCTTCAGGAGTAATTCTAGCTGCCACATCTGTCTCTGAGGCACAGCAGGTTTCTTAGATTGAAGACCTTGGGAGAGGCGCACTGGCCTCAGTGTGATTATGGGCAGAGCTTTTTGGGAGAAGACTGAAGTGTTCCTCCTTTCTTCCTCTCCCGCAAGACTGGAAATGATTTACTCGATTCTTTTGTCAGTCTGTTCTCTTTCCTCTAGAAATGTGAATTCCTAAATATTTTCAGTAAGCGGAATTATCAGAAAAAGGTGCAGGTGAAAGTGAAAGCATATGCAACTTGGGACATTCAGGCAAAGTATGTTGACTGGTGTTTGGATCAAATTCCACTATCTTGAATGAATTATTCTTGGAATTTTTTCCTCTTACAATTTTGAAATTTCTACCCGACAGGCTAAAGGAAGTAACTGTTTTCCAAAATACCTGGGTGTCATTTTGAAGTATGTGTGTTCTGACCTGCCATGTTCAGAGAGAAAATAGCTCTGCTTCATGTACATGCTAGCTTGCAGGTCTGAGGTGTGAGGCTTCGGCTTCCACGTGATTGAGTGCCGGATGAAAGTCACAAAGGGAGAAAAAGTGAGCCAGTGGGAAAATCAGATGTTTATTAGTGTGTTTTTATTGTTAAGAGGGCAGGGGTTTAGAAGATGTGGTTTTCCCAGAATAGCAATGACACCCATGTTTCAAAATAGCTTATTTCACCAAGCATGTATCTTTTTTCACGGTTTGCTATTTTGTTCCTTTTTGTTTGGTTGACCGTCATAGATGGAAAGATTTGGCGAAGAGGACTTGAATCATTCATTTGGCATGGCTCTCATTTGTATATTATGGCAGGCACACACTAAGAGCTCTCAGATAAATTATGTTTTGCTTGGAGAGCAAAGTTTTTAAGAAAATTGTATCTGAATGCCTTGAGTGGAGTGGATGCTCCCTGTTTTATACCCAACTGTCTTATAAAAATATGCTCTCTGTCTGAATCTTATAGGCATTTGAGTTTTCAGATACTTAGCCCATAAAACCAACAGGATTTTATCATCAGTCTTTGTTGCTAACTCTGCTGCTTTTCAGCAGATAAAAGTTCTAAATAATTGATAATAAAACTTTTCCAGACAACTTCTTCTTTAGGCCATGTAGTCCAATTTGTCAAACCTTTTGGAAGTCAACAACAGAAAGGCTACAATGTGGAGCCCTTTGATACTGTAGCATCCCACATTTCACCTTGTGTTGCTTTGGAGTACCTGAAAGATGTGAGTGTGGTAGTGGATGAAACAGAAAATAAAGAAGGGAATGGCAGAAATATGTTTAAACTACTAGCTCTTCCTTTTTTCTCTTACACTACTAGAGTTTTAAAATAAGTCAAATACATATTTTAATTGATAAACTGACTTTATATTCACCTATTGGAAACAGTACAACATATTTTACATCAGATTATGAAATATGGATGTTTTACTAAAAGACAGGAAGAGTTTTTCCCAGTCTTTAAAGTAAATACATATTCAAAGGATCTTAAGGCATACCATTTATTCATATTCATATCTATTGAAATACTGTACATCCACATACTTCAATAAATAGTTAAAAACCTGACCTCTTTTTAAATCATTTCTAAATTTCAAAAAACAATTTTTATTGAAAAGATTAAATAGGTAACTTTTGGCTGTGTCACAAAGCTAAGCACAATGGATAAATTAACAATTATTCAATAAATTTAATCAATATAGATGATTGGCTTTGATAAATTTCTCAGAGTTTTCTCAGTTCACACATTGGGGTATTTATATATATATATTTTGTCCTGAATTATCTGGGTAATTTTCCCAGTTCTCCAGTCTACTTTCTAGATATAGTTTACATGTTATGATGAAGCATTAAATTTTCAGTTAAGTTTTAAATCCCCCCAAAGTAGCTTCAAGTTTGACTTTCGCTTTCTCAAATCTTTTAGAGTCCCCCAAAATACAAAATACTATAATTTGGGTAGTACTTTTTGTTATATAATTGCTGCATAATAGGAACTTCATGGTGTAACAGGACTTATGTTTTGAATGAGATCACTATAAAACATAATTACACCATTTGCGATGAAATCAAGAATGTAAATGAATTAAGTCAACTACCCTAATATTCCAGTTCTTCCTCCCTCCCTCCTGTTCTCCCTCCTGTCCTCCCTCCCGTCCTTCACCTCTCCCGCCCTCCCTTCCTTCTCCCTTATTTCCCCACTGTCTTTACCTCCTTCCCTTTTCTGTCTTTTTCTTTTCTTTCTACTCTCCTTTCTCAACTACTTTTTATTTTTCTTTCTTTGAAAAACATTCAGGGGCAACAAAAGAAATCCCACAAATGTAACTTGTGGAAATTAATGCTGAAATGAATAGCTAGAAGAAAAAATCATACATCAAAAGATAAATCAATTTCATAAAACTGCTATTCTGAAATTGCAACAATCTTGTACAGTCAGGACTGATAAAATGAAGTAATCAGACATTTCATATGTCCATAAATGTAAAATCATCTACTTGAACATTATATGCAATACATTCACACAAAAAAGCAAATACTGTAGCCTTATTTGAACAATATTGAACTCATAAATACTCATGATTTCACTCTGTCCAGGGGCCTAAGGACTAGGAATGCTGCTGTGATACAGAAAAACATAGTGAATACCTCCTCTATTTAAAAATGTCACTCAAGTACGTCTCTTCTAACATAAAGGCAAATACATATAGCTACTGAGCTATGACTGTACTTCTGTCACATTCTATGGTAATAACACCAGACTCCACAAATTCGGGATCATGACAACACTTTGAACTAATTATTTGGTTCATCCATAGTTTATATCTCGATTTACCTCACATTTACCCTACAGACCTTACAAAGAGGAGGTATTTTTAACTCTAGGAAAGCGGTCACTGTATAATATGCATTCTTGATCTGTTTCTTTCTCCCAAACAATGGTACTGATGGTTAACACTTTCGTGGTAGCACCACTATTTCTAGTAAGTAGATTATTATGGAGTGTGCCACTTTAAAGCTGCAATACAAAAAAAAATATATTTCGTAATTTACTCACAAATTTCACCAAGAATATCAAAGTTAAAATGCTGCATGTATTTAAAAAAAAAAACATTTTAATACATCAAAGTAATGTAATAAATTATTACAGTGAGTAAATTTAATGGGATCATACCATATTATTGCCATTTTTTGAAAACATTGTATATTTATGTTTCCTCATTTAGGATTCATTTTTCTAATTGAAATAGATTTATGATATACATTGGGGCTAAATTTTACTTGAAAAAAATCACAATTTTCAAGTTATCTCTTTCCGAGTAAAATATTAGATATCTTAAATATGTATGATTTTTTTGTGAAATTTCTTGTGTCTAACTTTATTAGTACGTTTTTGGTTGTTTTTATGACTTGCAAAGGGGGCTGACTATTTGCAGAATCTCTCAAGTTGTAGTGAAATTGGTAACTTTGTCAAACTTGTAAAATGACTTTCAAGGCTATGGTCTTTCTTTACTAGAGAGCAAAACCATGAAACTATTCCTGTAATATAATACTTCTTAAAGTAACAGCATTTTCCTTCAAAAATGTAGTTTTCATTCTTTATGATAGAAATAATTTAATACTCACGATGATTTAATAGTTAATACATCTTAAGATATTCTCATCACTGGTCTTGTCTTCATTTGATCATATCGTCCATATACCATGTAAGAAAAAAATAAAGTGTGGTAATTGTTTTTGGTGGGGTGGGTGGGGCTTACTTATCTGAGCTGACATGGCTATAGAGAAAGATTTTATTATAGAATTATTTATTTCAGGGGTTGATCTGCTGCACACCAGCACGAAATATTTGTTATAATATATTTTGAACATATTTTTTATATAACATGCATTTTAAACTACCAAGTGATGTTTCAGACAGAAAATATACTGAATACTCCTGTCCACAGGAGCACCTCATCACACCAACTTTCCCGCCACAGAACCAACTTAATTTGGAGTGCTTACCAACTCCTGTAATATTAGGTGATTGGGCTTTGTGTCCTTTCTGAAAAACAGTCTTAAACATTTTGGCTTGGAATCGTGAAAGGAAAAGATGCTGGATTGCTGGGCAGTCTCGTAGCTGAACTGTGTTATCAGTTTAAAGGGAATTCTTTCCCAAAGTGGATCTAACATTTAGCTCCAACTAAAGAAATCATATGGTAAATGTACCTGGACTATGTTTGTTGAATTGTTTTTAATCACAAAATTGAGTCACTGTGGGGCAAAATTCTCAAACCCCACTGGTAATGAAAAGATTTTTACAGTCCTATGGCTACTTTGTTTAGAGATAGGATATTGCTGCACTCGATCATTGTAGTTTATTTTTGCTTTTAATTGTAGGATTTGGAAAAATGTTTTTGTTAATTGAAGACAAAGAGAAAAATATTACTTCATGAAGGCACACCCATGCTGAACTTACAGGAAAGAGAAGCAGAGCCGCACAGCCAGTTATATTACAAGGCTCATTCCTGAAACCTGAAGATCATGCGAGCAGAAAAAATCTAGATATGTATTTATTTTGAAGAAATGATCTGAAGGCAATATTATTTGCTTTTTTATCAAAAGAGAAAAAAAATGCATCTTCGTAAATGTGGATCGATTCTTATTGAAACAGGGAAATGAATGCTTGTATTGCAGCCTTAAAGAATCACATAGTCACTGCAATATTCGTTTTTGTAAACTACAGCCTGCCACCTAGCAGACCATGACTGAATGCTTTTGAAAAGTTGTAGATTACAAACATGAAATCACAATTAATATCCTCTAAAAGTAATTTCAGAGCCTTCACATCTTAAAAAAAGGACAGTGTGTACTGCTTCACAAGGTAATGTAGCTAATCAAAAAAAGAGTAGAATGAAAGTATTTACATAATGAGCAATTCTACAGAAGGCGATCATCCCCACGTAAGCACTGCTGATCATATCCCACGCTGTTCTAACAAACTGTACCAGATTGGATCCAGCCATCAGCACTTTCAGAGAATTCGTAAAAGCCTTTTATGGGTCTTTAAATTTATTGTAGAATGGCATTCTTCAGGTAGAATAGGCTGGTGAAAGAGGACAGTGTCAACACAAGGTACCAGCAGGGGAAAAGAATGTCGGCGCTCCCGGTAATTCCATACTGGGCCGTACTTGGAGCTGGAAAGAAATGGAAAAGACTAAATCAAAATCTTATTCATGACTTTCAGGATCTTAACGATAATCAAAAGGCAGCTGGGTCTATTGGGGGGAGCACTGGCATTGGAGTCAGACAGACTTAGGTTCACTTCTTCTGGCTCTGCTGTAGGACAATGTATGACCTATTCAACAAACCTTTCCGAGCTTTATTTTTCTTAAGGGAGAAACAGATGCTATAATCCACTTGGCAGGGCTGCAGTGAGAATTGTAGATGAAGCACATATAACGCATTGTATTGGGGTGAACACATGCTAATTACTTAATGTATTACAGCTAACGTCATTCTTATATGCACTGCAAATATTTGTATTAGTGAACAATAATCATCAATGCATATTTTTAATGTTTTTATTGAGATAGAAGTAATGTATAACGTGTAAATTTAAGGTGTACAATGGTGTTGATTTCATAGATTGATGTATTGCAATATTATTACCATCATAGTGTTAGCTAACACCTCTATTATATCATATAATTATCATTTCTTCTCTGTGGTGGGAATAATTAAGATCTAGCCTCTTAGCAACTTTGAAAGTTATATTACAGCATTGTTGACTATGATTACTATGCTGTGCATTGAATCTCTAGGACTTCTTTATCTAAGAGTTCCAAATCTGTACCCTTAAACAGCTTATCCACAATTCCCCCACCCCCAGCCTCTGATACACACTGTTCAACTCTCTATTTTTACAAGTTCAGCTTTTTTAGATTCAACATATAAGTGACATTATACATATATATGCACATATATTTGTGAATCTTTTTTATTGGCAAAATACTAAAGGCTGTAAAAACAAACAAGAGATTCTCTCAACAATTTTTTTTGGAAGTAATAAAAGATATTTAAAAATATAATACATTCCTAGAAACATCAGAGTTGCATGTGCAAACTGCAATGACAGAAATTGTGTATTTAAATCCACCTGGGCAAGGGAGGAATGATTTAACGGAGAGTTTTACAAAGGAGAGGGTCATTGGGAAAAGGAAACACTATATTCAAAAGCATGAGGAAAGAGAGAACACAACATATATTCTAGGATCTAAAAGTAGGTTAGTATTGCTGGACCATGAAGATTGAGGCCTGACGTCAAGGGAACTGAAACTAGAACTCTAGACTGATAGAATGACCTTGATATATTTTAAAAAAGAGTTTAACTCTTTATAATAGAGGAGATTTTGAAGAATTTGGAGCTGTTGAATTGTATGGTTACATTTATTTACACAGTAGAAAAATCACAGTTTTATACACGAGAAGCTCATGTGATAGGTAGCTCACACACGTGTGGAATTTTCACTGAGAGATTTCACCTAGAGACTCACCAAGCTTGGAATATCGTGAGAGTCTACTGAACGGATTCCACTTCATTCCACAAGAGAACAGTTGTCTCTGTGAATGTGTTATATTGTGTTCCAGAAATTCAACGTTGCAGACATGCTCAGCCTTGCCTGAGACTGATTCTCATTTACCATTATAATTATAACAGTAGCAATAAAAAAAACTTACCAACATACTATTAACTACTTTTTTTCTTAATGAAACCTGGTTTTCAAGCTCTGTTTTCTAATACAAAATAAATAATGTAATAAAAATATATTATTTCACCCCCGAATCCATAACTCAAATCCAGGAACAGTTTTAGTCACTGAGTTTGAATTACCAGCAGGTAGTTTTTAATGGAACTTTCACCAATGACTGTATTTCCATGTTACAAGAAGAATAAATTACTTTGTTTATACCTCTAAGAAATTAGAGGGGATGAAAGATGCATTGGCCCCTGCCAGTAGGAAGTTTTCTTCACAGTACAATTGTTGGTTCCAGGTGAGTGAGATTCAAGGGCTAAGACTACTACTCTTTAGTAAACACAGAGCAAAATCTACTATTTAATGCTTCTATTTGCATCACAAATGAGTCCTAAAGAATGAAAAGGTTATGAAGAAAATAAGTCTACATCGTTAAACAGACAGCTTTTCAAGTTTTGATATGTAAGAAGTCTAATATAAAACCACACAACTCCTTGAATTATTTTCTCTTGTTCAAGACCTAGAAGGATGTTGTACTTTTAAAAATGTAAGTAAATATTTAATTGGTCTGTTGCCTTCTCAATGACAGCTATTTCAGAGTTATTTTTGCTGTTGTTTTTTAAGAATCTCAAGTGCAATAAAACCAGTATAATAGTAAAGGACTAATAAACAAAATGTATAAAATGATTTCATAAATAAGAAATACATCTTAAAAGCCAAGCACACAAAGCAAAGATAAAATTTTATTACCTTGACTAATTAAATAGTACATTAAGTGGGTACAGTGTAAAGAACCCTCAAAACTTTGTGTCCATACTTTAAAATGCATTTGGGGGGCAATCTTTTCTAAATCACCTCTTCTCCAACAAGCTGAGATTACCCTAGTGTGTCATTAGGCCACCGTACATATTCCTTTTTATACAGCTATAATACTGCACTGCAAATATTTCTACACATATCTATTTTACCAGATTGTAAACTCTCCTAGTTCATGTTTTTTTAAAAAATTTTTTTCTTTATTGATTTTAGAGAGACAGGAAGGGAGAGGGAGAGAGATAGAAACATAGATGAGATAGGACATTGATTGGCCACCTCCTGCATGCCCCCCACTGGGGATTTGGCCCACAACCTGGGCATGTGCCCTGACCAGGAATCGAACCGGCAACCTCTTGGTGCATGGGTTAATGCTCAACTACTGAGCCACACCGGGCGGGCCTAGTTCATGTTTTATATATGTTGGTGTTTCCAGACACAAGGTCTGGTACATAGTATATGCTTAAGAAATGTCTGTTTAATGAACAATTGAATTCAATAAATAAGTAGGTCAGAATTTAAAAGGGTATTTCTTTCATAAAGAAGGAATTTTTCTGAACCAAGCCATTTGCCTGTAGGCTAGAAAATCTTCAATATACCTCTTCCATTCATTAAGCAAATATGTACTGAATTAGATACTAAGCACTGTATTAAGTACTGGTAATACAATAGCTAATATGATAGATATGGTCCTTTTGCTACTTAATTACATATATGGCCATATATACTCTATATACTCCTTTTTATCATGTACCTTCAATGCCATCGTTTTTTCCAATGTGCCTTTACCTTATACTCAGCTTCCTATTGTCTTAGACATGACAAAGGTATATCAATAATATATTTAAAAATTAAATACTACTTTGCAATTAACAGTATATATATCCATTGATGTCTCAAATTGATATACTTTTTAGTTTTGTGAATGCAATACTTCTATTAGTCCTAAAATAAAGTAGCAATCTGTTGCTGCATTATGATGGTGTAATTACTATAAGAAATGGACTGTAAAATAACTATTGACAGTTAGTAGGCCAAAAAACAAAGAGTAAAGGTCGTCAAGAGAGTGTGAGGTCAAAATCTAACACCAAGTCATATAAAATGATTCATAATCCTTAAGTATATATTGAATGACTTTTATGTGCTGGGGATTGAACACAGGTAAAGATGAATACAGTTAAATCTCCTATTTTAGGAAAGTTTTATTCTATTTGGATAAGTAAATAAAAAGGCAAATACAGAACATTGTGATACATGCAGTGAGCGCACATGAGAGGGTTCTCCAGGGTCATGGTAGGTAAGCAGTCGGGCATCAGATACAAATACAATTATTTTTCACAAAATGCAACGATATACACATGTTAGTACATGTATAGCTCACTTTTTAAAATGGTGGCCTTGTGGTTCACTGACTAGGAATATTCTATGACTATATAACCTTAGTTCCATTGACTGATATTTATAGTTTTGGGGATTTTTGTTGTGAATTGTTAACTCAGTGATTTAGAGCACAAGACTAATGATACTAAACTTAGGAGTTTCAGTACTATTTGGACTAATTATATTTGCTTGGCATGTTAAATCCCAATCAGCTATATAAGAAATTATAGAAAATAACTGTTAGCTATTAGTAATCAGCTTTTAGAAAGTAGCTTCAAGACTCAGTTAAAGTATCTTCTTCTTTAAAAGAGAAAACTCTTTATAAAATCCCACTTGCCAAATTAATTTGACATCATATTTGGTATCATTTACATATCTATCACATCATATTTACATATCGATTTTTCCTCATTAGACCAAGAATGTCTTCAAGCCAAGATTTATTATATATATCTTTATTGTTGGTACAGAACAGAGTCTGGCACTTAGTAAATATTTAATAATATTTGTTAAATGATGATAAGGTTCATATCTACTTTCCTTACTGTCACTATAAACATATAAGGAAATACAATATCTTGAGTACTTTTCTCAGAAGAATATTACCTTTCACCATTTAAATTTTACCTTTTGAGACCTGTACAGAGTCAGAATACTTCCCTTCAGCATTTGAGCAACCTACATAAGGGAAGAACATGCATCCAACTTTGTAGCATCATCCTTTTGCAACAAAAGACAGGGAGTGTAGAGGAACCTGGAGCTCTAGATATACTTCTGATTTTCTTAGGAGATATCCAACTGTGCCTTTGGGATGGTCAGATCTTTTGTATGTTCTTCAACATGTTTTTAGTTGCCTGTGACTATCATACTGCTTCTCATCCTAAGCATGTATTACTCTCATACATGCTTCTTATGCTAAGTACTATTAGAGGCAAGAGGAAAATCCCGTGTTAGCCTGAAACCTTCAGGGGTCTCCACTGACTACCGAGGGAAGCCAAGGCTCTGTAGCTCAGCATTCAGGACCTCTGTTATTTGGCTCTAGTCAACTTATCCAAACTCATACACACTCTTAGCTCCAGTCACACAAACCATTTTCTGAACACATGGAGTGTTTTTACTACTCCCTGTCATTTGCACATTCTATACCCCTAAGCTTAACTGGCCTTCCTTCCTATTCCCCTTCTTTATCTATCAAAGTCCTAATCATCCTTAGATCTAAAATACCACCATGTCCTCCATGAGGCCTCCTAATATCTCTAATAATAAGTGTTAGTCTCCTGCTTATTCCTGATTTCAGAACTAGTTCTATTAAAATTTATAATAAATTATATATACATACATATATATGTATGCATGTGTGTGTGTATATATATATGTATATATATGTATGCATATATATATATATATATATATATATATATATATATATATATATATAATCTTTCTCCTTGACGGGTTTATAAGCATATGGGAACATTCCTCCTTATAATGTGTGCATCTGTATCTTGTATAAATGTGTTCAACAGATGTGTGTGGCAATGAATATGGAAAAAAATTCTTAAATATGCATTTGTCTAATTCAAGACAGCTTTGATAAAATACCCCATTTCAGCTGTTGTTCTTATGATTTTTTTGCTCTTAAGGCAAAGTGTGTGAGAGGTAAACTGTTTTGCTCTTAAGGCAAAGTGTGTGAGAGGGAAACTGTTCTGTTTCTTTTCCATTACCTATTTAATTATCTTTGTTATTTTTAATATTGATTTTTAGAGAAGAGAAAGGGAGAGGGAGAGCGAGAGAGAGACATCCACGTGAGAGAGAAACATCAATCAGCTGCTTCCTGCATGCCCCCTACCAGTGATCAAGCCCGAAATCTGGGCACGTGCCCTGACCGGAATTGAACCTGGCAACCTTTTGGTGCACGGGATGATGCCCAACCAACTGAGCCACACCGGCCAGGGCATGAGGAGAACAATGAAGAAAGGAGAAGTTTAAACTGTGAATGAAAGGAGAAAGAAAAGGGAAGACAAAGGAGCAAGAAAACAAAAGGGTGAAAATGAGAGAGAGAGAAAGAGAGAGAGAGAGAGGGAAACACCCAGCTCACCATTTTAAGAAGAAGGAAGAGAAAGAAGGAATGAAATGGGTATGTCAGGGAGGCTACTTTGAAACAAACGACAGAAAAGGCTGGTTTTTATTCTTCCCACTTTCTTAGTAAAGCTAAAGGCATTCTCGTTTTTTAATATCATGTGCATAATATATGGACTGTAGATTCAGATGACATTGGTTCAAAGTCCAGCTCCCCCTTTTCCAGCTGGACTAACCTAGGCACATTTCCTAACTGCTTGCTTTAGTGTCTTCATCTGCAAATGAGGATTGGTAGTGTCTCAAAAGTTATCGTGAAGATTAAATGTGTTGATACATTTAAAGCCCCTAGTCCAGCACCTAACACAGGAAAAACACCCCTCATTCGTTTATCAAATGGGGTGTGTGCTGCGTGCTTGGAATTCTCTGAGCAAAATAGAAATAGCCCGCATCCCCATAGAGCTTTCTGTTTAGCTTAAGATGTTATTTTACTTCATTCTTAATTTACACTTGGTTAAGAAATCAATGTTTCTTGCCCTGGCTGGTTTGGCTCAGCAGTTAGAGCGTCGGCCCGTGGACCAATGAGTCGCGGGTTTGATTCTAGTCAAGGGCACGTACCTCGGTTGCGCTTGGTCCCGGGCCCTGGTTGGAGTCGTGCAGGAGGCAGCTGGTCAGTGTGTCTCTCTCACATGGATGTCTCTCTCTCTCTCTCTCTCTCTCTCTCTCTCTCTCTCTCTCTCTCTCCACCCCCTTCCTCCCTCCCACTCTATCTGAAGATAAATGGAAAAATATCCTCGGAGAAGGATAAAAAAAAAGGAAGAAAGAAATCACTGTTTCTCTGGCTGTACAAAGCTGTCCTCCAAGTTACCTTACAAAAATATTTATTCTCTGCATTATCTGGGCTCTTTCATTTCATGCCAGTTACTGTTAGATAACTGACCAGTCTCCTGGCTTGCAGACTCCTTGAAGGCAAGGAGTACGATCTCTTTCTTTTTACCCTTCCCCCTCTGGCCCCAAGGAGAACGGTGTGGTGCGTGGCCTTTAAAGACTGTTTCCATGGCTGACCCAGCGCCGAGTTTGGTTTTGGCCGGGCTCCCAGGCCCGGAGCAGAGGTGCCTGGGCGAGCTAGGTGTGGAGTCCAGGCCTCTGGGATCTCTCTCAGTTGTCAACAGGAAGATCCAATCTGTGTTTTAACACATATCTTACATCTTGTCTAATTATGATTATCACTCCCAATTACTTACAGCTGCTGCATATTATTTTCAGAGTTGGCAGTTTTC
Source organism: Tadarida brasiliensis (assembly GCA_030848825.1). Lineage (NCBI taxonomy): Eukaryota > Metazoa > Chordata > Mammalia > Chiroptera > Molossidae > Tadarida > Tadarida brasiliensis. The sequence continues at coordinate 54,339,347 of CM061264.1, forward strand.
CCCTGTATTGCTCCAGTGTTTATTTTTAGGCAAAAGCAAATGTAACTGTGAAATATTTAGTTTGGGTATAACACCAATTACTTGCCTAGGCAATTTCCTTAAACTACTCAAACTTTAACTAAACTAGCTTTGAGTCATCGTTTTAGGATTCCTGTTGCAATCTTAGGTAGAGTTACTTAAGCTACATTAACTTTGCTTCCGTAAGAAAAAAACTGGCCTCAACTTAACGTTTACTGAGGAAGCTTATGCCTTAATGGAAAGTGAATGATTTACACCTAAATTAGATTAGATCATATTAAAGAGAGTGATTGATGTGGATTCCAAATAGAATACACACTCTTTTATTCAGAAATTATGCACCACTGATTTGATTCAAAAGACAGTGTAACTTTGTTTCATTACACACTGTGGGAGGACTTTGCTCAAAAGATCTTTGAGTCCTCTCTTTAGCAATATCTACTCCTCAGCACCGTCAGTAGGTGGAGGAGATACCCAGATCACCCCCAGACCTTTTGTATCACTTAATTCTGCCTAAACACTGGGTGGAGATTAGGGGAGTTAAAGATCACTGGAATGGGATATGCTTTACAGCGGGGTGTAGAACTCCTCATTATGGTGTCTGGAAGAACCAGGCAAGTCTCAGCACAGGTGACATCATCTCATTATTCCTTTTTGTGCTATTTCTTGGACAATAAGATGGTCCAGGCCCTAAGATGAGATGTGTTAAAAACACAGCACAGACAAACCATGTCTCCTCATGCACATTTTACATCTGGGGCCCAGTGACTTCCAGGGGAAGGGCTTTATTTGTGTGGACATTGTGTGCCCCTAGACTTAGACCCTCAAGATCTTCTTCTTCCCCTTGACGGTGGGGTGAAGGATGCCTGAGTAACACAGTTGTCATGTGGTTGGGGCAACAATGTATTTATTCCCAAATTTTTTTACACAAGACACTTAAAAATGTTTTTATTGATTTTTGAGAGAGAGAGAGGAAAGGAGAGAGAGATAGAAACATCCATCAGCTGCCTCCTGCACACCCCACACTGGGGATTGAGCCCACAACCCAGTCATGTGCCCTGACCAAGAATCAAACCAGCGACCTCTTGGTCTGTGGGTCGATGCTCACCCACTGAGCCACACCAGCTGAGCTACACAAGACACTTTAATTGAACTATAACACTGTTTCTTCAGATACAGAGATAACCATAGCATGGTCCCCTTTCCAAGCAGCTCTCGCTCTGGTAAAGTTTAATTCATGAGCTCCTATCATAGCCAGTGCTACTCATACATAGGAAGAGGAAGTAAGAATTGTATAGAAGGCTTTGAATTCCTTCCAGTCAGCCTTTATTTTCATCTTCTGTATAAGGAATCAGGCTAAGCAGAGCACACGGGTATACTTTTCTCAAATTAGAGGCCTAAGGTTATAGAAAATCTGTATGTAGATGCTTATACATGTTCATTGCCGCATTGTTTACAATAGCCAAGATTTGGAAGCAGCCCAAGTGTCCATCAGTAGATGAGTGGATAAAAAAGCTGTGGTACATATACACAATGGAATACTACTCAGTCATAATAAAGAAGGATCTCTTACCCTTTGTGACAGCATAAATGGACCTGGGAGTATTGTGTTAAGTGAAATAAGTCAGCCCGGGAAAGAAGTACCATGATTTTACTTATACGTGGAATCTTACGAACAAAATAAATTAACAAACCAAATAGAAACAGACTCATAGACAGAGAACAGACTGACAGACTGGGTAAAAATGGTGAAGGGATTAAGAAAAAAAAATACACCCAAACTCAGAGACACACATACAAAATAGATACTTATTCTAACATTTTACATTTTTACTTTTTCACTTGGTTAAAAACTGAATGCCTATCTATCTTCAAGAAGTTCCAACATCTTTTACAGACCAAGCCTTCATCAGCATAAAAGTATAAAGTAATTATTTTCACAGAAAGTATCTCCACTTTGTGTTATAAACAACGAGAATGGCTAGAGAAATTACACCATTCCTTTCTCTTGCTGACTCGTGGAATTTTCCTGCCAGCTTCTTCTTAGCCGCTACTAAGCTATTTCTCTGGCAGACCACCCTTCTGGATCCTTTTCTGCTTGCTAAGTAGCCACTTGCCAAAGTTCATGGTACACAATCCTATTTACTCAACATCAACTCCATTAGGAATATTAAACCTATGTTTGATTCTGTTATTTCCCATATTCAGAAATCTGCCTATTTGTAGATGAATATGTTTATCTGCAAACAGCCAGATAAAGCTCCCCAAGACTGTTACCTGCAATTTGAGCTAAGGAGAATGAGTATGCAATCTTACCCAAATAGAAACAAATTCTGCTGCCTTTTTCTGTCCTTCACAGTTATTGAAAAAAAGTTTCAAAGCCTGAATTGTTCACTGATATATTCTAAATGTATTGGGTTTTTTGGTTATTTATTTTTTTTTTTTAGCAAATCAGAAGTGATTTGCAATCTATAGTGGGTCTTCAAAAGAGGTAATTTGTATAAGCCTAACTGGTTCTTTGAACTTGACAAAGTACACTTATTGAGTCCAGGTAGGTTTGCAAATGGATTTCTATATACGTGTAATTACATATTTTGGAGTATGTGTGTCTATGTGTGTGGGAGTGTGTATGTGTGTTTTGAAAGCTGGCTTTGTTGTATGAAATATATACACAAACATACAATACAAATTGCCTTGACTACATAGATTTCAGTTTGGGCCTTTAAGGCATCATCTAGCTGAAGAAAAGAGGTTTTCACAGCAATAAAAATAGAAACCCAGCTGTGTTCTTAAGGTCACTAATAGTCACTGCCATCAGCTGTATCATCAATGTGACATTGCTAGTGTGGAAAAAAGTGGGAGACGTTGCAAAACGGTAAACATTTTTGCAAGTTGAAGGAATTTGAAGTTTCTGTATGTGTGGCTTTGTGAGTGTAAAATTATTTAAGATTTTGTATAAGTGTTTAAACTTGGAACTTTAATGATCAAACTGTCTTATTTATCAAGCTTTATTCTTTACATCTTCTGTATTAGGAAGGTTATCCTAAACTAGCTTCTTTTTTGTTATTCTGCAACAGAAAATTTTGTTCTTTTAGCATGAAATATTGTTCTTTTAGCACGAAAGATCAAGAATTTCAGAAGGTTTGATTATTTCTCCTGTTTTGAATATTCCAGTCTTTCCATTTTTTTTTTTTCTCTAAGCTTTTCAAATGCAATAAAAGGCCAGTGATTATCTGACCTGTAGTTCTGATTCACTTAAATTGTTCCACTTGTTATGGGCCAGGTTGATTTTCAGTTACTCTAAATGATGCTTTAATCATTTCTGTTATATGTTGGCTATTTAAAAAGCCTTAATAAAATCCAAATGACCTTGCAAGGAATTCACAACCCTCTGTAAAGTTCCTGAAAGCTACCTTTGCAGCCCCATCGCTGACTGCCCTCTGACAGGTCTGCTTGAGTCACGGGAGGCAGGAAGGCTCTCCATTCTCAGAAAATGCCCAGGCATTTCTGTGTTTGCTCACACTCTGCCTTCTTCTAGGACGGACTTCTGTATCCTACAGAACATCTATTCCAACTCAAATGCAAACTGCTCACAAAATTAGAATCTGTCAGACTCTAAGGATTCCTGGGGACAGCCTAGTGCAACTCTTCAGTTTTATAAATGAGATGAGGCTGGTGGAGATTGAATGATGTGCTTAAGGTAGAGGCAAAAATAAGACTAGAACGTAAGCATGCTGACTTTCTGTGCTTCCACTTCTAGGAAGCCCCCCTGATTTGCTACCTAACCCTGGCTGGAATTGACCTGCCGTTTCCTCTTTTCTCTTACAGCATTTGCTTTTCCTCTGCGTTGTCACTCCCGTGTTCATCTCCTTCAATAGAGTCTAAGTTTCTTGAAAAAAAAAATCATATTTAATTTAATTTTGTATCACTCATGGCATTTGATCAAGGGACTGACACCACAACATATTTATTACAGAGAACTACAGATCAATTGTTTTAATTTCTGCAGTTTAATGAGATTTCACTATAAAGCTCAAGAAAAAGAAAGGCGTGCTATTGGGAAGGTGATATCATCAATCAAGAATTCAGGATTTGGAAACACTGGCGACCATTTTGGAGAAAGATTGGTTCTATTTTACTGAAAAGAAGAATCATGTATTCTCAGATGTCTCTGATAACGTTGTACCATAAACATACAAAGTTACGCGCGCACACACTCACACACGGAGAGAACTGTAGAAGAATCGCTCTTGTCTGCGACTTCTATTTGAATGTATTAGTTATGGATGGAGACTGTATTTTATTAAGCACATCATGTACTAACTTAGCACCTCTAAGCCTCAGTTGTCTCAGCTGAACAAAGGGGATAAAAATATCTTCCTCATAGTGTTGCCGTGATAAGTAAATGAGCTAAGTGCTTAGCTAGTGCTCATTTAAGTGTTTATTAGATGACAGCTTGTAAGGTGCATTAGTATTTATAGAAGAAGACCAGTGTAAGCCCCTACTTGGGCCTAAGAAGAAATATCCAGTTGTTGGAATGAGGTCATGTGTACCTCAAAATCCTATAAATTTGAAACAATAACAACCACACCACCAATATGTTCTTTCTACAGCATAGCTCTAAAACTAAGATAAAAAAATTTATTCATTACACACATAATGCTTGAGTACTTGAAAATACTTACTGAATACTTGTGCTCCATATACTGTTCTGTGTGCTGGGATACAGTCTTCATACATAATTCCTCTCAGTAGATCACATTGCTCTGAGCAAACCATACCCACCAACCCCCTGGGTTGCAATCCATGTTTCTTCTACTTGGAATCACCTTCTTCTAGTTCTTCCCAAATTTCCAGCCTCCAAATGGCATACTTTTACTTCTCCTTAGGGACCTAATTCAAGTGTTATCTCTATGATAATTTAGCCTTTTAACCATACTTGTTCTCTCCCTTGCGGTCCCATTGCAATTCAAACTTTCCCCTCAGGGCCTTGCTCACTACCTTGCTTCCTCCCCTGGACTGTGAATTCCTCAAGGGCAGGGACCTTGCTTTTTTCATCTCTCTTTACTTCTTTTTTCCCCCCAGTGGCTAACACAGCGACTGCATATAATAATGGTTTAATAAAAAACTGCCTCTTTTACCCCCCACATAAGATAAGTTTGCAAATAATACTTGTTTCATAGATCTTTTGTGTCTTGCCTTACATCCTCATATTTATAACCTTCTTACTTCAGCTGCTGCTAAGACCACCAGTTGTGCGCAAGGCAAACAATTCTGAGATATATTCCACAGGGCTCCTCAGAGGGTCCCCAGGAGGATGGGGCCCAGTGCCCCACAGCAGGGGCCAGCTGAATAATATGTTCTTGGACTGGCTTTCCCTTTTTCTCTGTTTAACTTGTCCCACCAGCATTCCTTGAAATTCCTTTCCAAAATAATCACCCATACGCAAGCTGCTCATTTTGGGAGGACCCAGACAAAGATAACACTTTTGTGTGAAGCAGAGAAGAACAACAGGTCCTAAGTACTCTAACTTCACCTCTCCCCACCGTGCAAGGTGCTTTGCGCATAGTAGATGTACAATACACTAATTTTCCGTAAATTGATAGAAAGTAAACAATTATCCTAGCTCTTCATCCCCACTCTTTTTTGCTTCTAATGATTCACTTGCATTGCTTTTATGAGGTCTGTGTTAATTTTATTGTTAACAGGTACATACCCTTAATAATGTAAAAGGGGTCTTAAAATCTTAATTAAATCTGATATTTTTTTCCCTCATAGACTTTATCCTAGGAATATTACCCATTGTTTTACACCATCATCATTTTGGTTTCTGCTGTACCGGCAACATTGCCTAATGAAAGTTCTGTCTCCTACTGTATTTCTTAAATATTTAAAAGCACTCATGACTCATATTTTTTTATTATGATTTAAACTATAAAACGGTCATCTCCCTACAACCTTGAAATGCTCCTTTTCAAGACTTCAGCCTGCCTTATAGTTCATGCCTAAGGTGATCCAAGTTATAAAACGGAAAAGTGGGAAGTACAACTACTACGCAAGGAGCTCGAGAATGTGTGAACACAGATGTTAGAGAACTCTAGTGCAAAGATGTTCTACCAAATGATGCAAAGAAAAAAGATCAATACATTTGCACAGTGATTCTAGTTCTGAACACATTATGCACTGTGGATTAATACTGATTTTCAAGGATGTTTAGTAACTTCCTTCCCTTCAAGTAGAGACAATATGATGCTAATAATATCTCTGGACACAAGATGTTTCTTAAAATGCGTGGGAATTTTTCAAACTATTACATCAGAAAACTTTACCTCTGCCTCGTTTTTTATAGATATTGCAAATTTGGTCACATTATTATTGTTTGAAAGAGTTTTTGACTATAACTGAAGTAAGGCTTCCTGGAACTGCATTAATAAGTTTTTCAGTCTATCAGCTGGTAAAATTATATCCACAGTTCCTTTGATCAGAAATCATGAGGAGAAATCTTGTCATTTCATAAGAAAAAGCCTTTATGTTATTAAGAGATGGCACTACTTTAGCAGTATTTTCCATTATCCTTAACCAAAATACAGTTGACCCTTGAACAATACAAGTTTGAACTTCACAGGTCCACTTTTATGTGAATTTTTTCAATGAATACTGTAAATGTATTTTCTCTTCCTTATGATTTTCTTTTTTTTTTTTTTTTTTTTTTTTTTATTAATTTACTTATGTTACAGATGGTTCTCCTTTTTTCCCCCATTGACACCCCCCTCCCCTTCCCTCCCTGTCCCGTCCCCGTTTTGTTGTCCATGTCCATTGGTTATGAGTACATACGTACAAGTTCTGTGTTCATCTCTCCCCTCCCCCGCCCCCTCTTCTGGCAGATGTCAGCCTGTACCCCACTTCCACGTCCCCCGGACTACCCTGCTCCTCCCACTGTTATGTTCATTATATTCCAGAAATAAGTGAGATCATATGATGTTTGTCTTTCTCTGCTTGGCTTGTTTCACTTAGGATAATAGTTTCCAGGTCCTCCCATGTCGACTCAAAGGATAAGAGATCGTCCTTTCTTAACGCTGCATAGTACTCCATTGTGTATATGTACCACAGCTTTTTTATCCATTCGTCTACTGATGGACATTTGGGCTGTTTCCAGATCTTCGCTATTGTAAATAGCGCTGCTATGAACATGGGGGTACATGTATTCTTTCTGATTGGTGTTTCAGGTTTCTTCGGGTATATTCCTAGGAGTGGGATCACTGGGTCAAATGGTAATTCAATTTTTAATTTTTTGAGGTAACGCCATAGTGTTTTCCATAGTGGCTGCACCAGTCTGCACTCCCACCAGCAGTGTACTAGAGTCCCCTTTTCTCCACATCCTCGCCAACACTTGTTGTTTGATGCTTTGTTGATGGCTGCTATTCTGACAGGTGTGAGGTGATACCTCATTGTTGTTTTAATTTGCATCTCTCTGATGATTAGTGAAGTTGAGCATTTCTTCATATGTCTCTTGGCCGTTTGTATGTCCTGTTTGGAGAGGTATCTATTTAGTTCCTCTGCCCATTTTTTAATTGGGTTCTTTGTCTTCCTTTTGTTGAGATGTATGAGCACTCTATATATTTTGGAAATTAGTCCCTTATCTGATATATCATAGGCAATTATGCTCTCCCATACAGTAGGTTGCCTTTCCACTTTGATGGTTGTTTCTTTTGCTGTGCAGAAGCTTTTGAGTTTGATGTAGTCCCATGTGTTTATTTTTTCCTTTATTTCTGTTGCCTTAGGTGATATATCAGTGAAAATTTTGCTGCGTATGATGTCTGGAATTTTGTTGCCTACATTTTCTTCTAGGATTCTTATGGAGTCATGAGTCACATTTAAGTCTTTTATCCATTTTGAGTTTATTCTTGTGTATGGTGTAAGTTGATGATCTAGTTTCATTTTTTTGCATGTAGCTGTCCAATTTTCCCAACACCATTTATTGAAGAGGCTGTCTTTGCTCCATTGTATGCTCTTACCACCTTTGTCAAATATTAATTGAGCATACTGTCTTGGGTCAATTTCCGGATTCTCTGATCTGTTCCACTGGTCTATGTGCCTGTTCTTGTGCCAGTACCAGGCTGTTTTGATTACAGTAGCTTTGTAGTATAACCTGATGTCCGGTATTGTGATCCCTCCTACTTTGTCCTTCTTTTTCAAGATTGCTGTAGCTATTCGGGGTCTTTTTTGGTTCCATATGAACTTCTGAAGTATTTGTTCTAGTTCTGTGAAATATGTCGTTGGTATTTTGATGGGGATTGCATTAAATCTGTAGATTGCTTTGGGTAGTATGGACATTTTAATGATGTTAATTCTTCCAATCCATGAACAAGGTATGTGCTTCCACTTTTTTATATCTTCCTCTATTTCTTTTTTCAATGTCCTGTAGTTTTCTGTAAATAGGTCCTTTACTTCTTTGGTTAAGTTTATTCCTAGGTATCTTAATTTCTTTGCCGCGATGGTAAATGGGATTGTTTTTTTAGTTTCTCTTTCTGTGAGTTCATCATTGGTGTATAAGAATGCCATCGATTTCTTGACGTTAATTTTGTATCCTGCTACTTTGCCAAATTCATTTATTAAGGCTAGTAGATTTTTGATGGAGTCTTTAGGGTTTTCTATGTATAATATCATGTCATCTGCGAATAATGACAGTTTCACTTCCTCCTTTCCAATTTGGATCCCTTTTATTTTTTCTTCACGTCTGATTGCTGTGGCTAAGACTTCCAGTACTATGTTAAATAAGAGTGGTGAAAGTGGGCATCCTTGTCTTGTTCCTGTTCTTAAGGGAAATGCTTTTAGTTTTTGTCCATTGAGTATGATGTTGGCTGTAGGTCTTTCATATATGGCCTTTATAATGTTGAGATATGATCCCTCTATTCCTAAATTGCTGAGCGTTTTTAACAGAAATGGGTGCTGGATTTTGTCAAATGCTTTTTCAGCATCTATTGATATGATCATGTGGTTTTTATCTTTCATTTTATTTATGTGATGTATCACATTTATTGATTTGCGTATGTTGTACCAGCCTTGCATCCCTGGGATGAATCCCACTTGGTCATGGTGAATAATTTTCTTGATGTATTGCTGGATCCGATTTGCTAGTATTTTGTTCAGGATTTTGGCATCTATGTTCATCAGGGATATTGGCCTGTAGTTTTCTTTCTTTGTAGTGTCTTTTTCTGGTTTTGGGATGAGAATTATGCTGGCCTCATAAAACGAGTTTGGAAGTCTTCCTTCTTCTTGAATTTTTTGGAATAGTTTGAGGAGAATGGGTGTTAGTTCTTCTTTGAATGTTCGGTAAAACTCCCCCGTGAAGCCGTCAGGGCCTGGGCTTTTGTTTGCTGGGAGAGTCTTGATTACATCTTCAATTTCCTTCGTTGTTATTGGCCTGTTCAAGTTTTCTATCTCTTTCCGATTCAGTTTTGGGAGACTATGTGTTTCTAGAAATGTGTCCATTTCGCTTAGATTGTCGAATTTGTTGCCATACAAATGTTCATAGTATTTGCTAACGATCCTTTGTATTTCTGTGGTGTCGGTTGTTACTTCTCCTCTTTCATTTCTGATTTTGTGTATTTGGGTTCTCTCTCTTTGTTTCTTGGTGAGTCTAGCTAAGGGTCCATCAATCTTGTTTATCTTTTCAAAGAACCAGCTTTTTGTTTTATTGATCCTTTGAATTGCTTTTTTGGTCTCCATGTCATTTATTTCTGCTCTGATCTTTATTATTTCCTTCCTTCTACTTGCTCTAGGGTTTTCTTTTTGTTTGCTTTCCAGTTCTTTAAGTTGTGAGGTTAGGTAGTCAATTAGAAATTTTTCTTCTTTCTTAAGGTGGGCCTGTAGTGCTATGAACTTCCCTCTCAGAACTGCTTTCGCAGTATCCCATAGGTTTTGCGTTGTTGTGTGTTCATTTTCATTGGTTTCCAGAAATTTTTTAAATTCTTCCTTGATCTCCATGGTAACCCATTCATTGTTCAGTAACATGCTATTTAGCCTCCATGTGTTCATATGTTTTTGCATGTTCTTGTTGCAGTTGATTTCTAGTTTCATGCCATTGTGGTCTGAGAAGATGCTTGATATGATTTCAATCTTCTTGAACTTGTAGAGACTTAGTTTGTGCCCTAACATATGGTCTATCTTTGAGAATGTCCCATGTGCATTTGAGAAGAATGTGAATTCTGCAGTTTTGGGGTGTAGTTCTCTGTATATATCTATTAAATCCATTTGATCTAGTGCTTCATTTATAGTCTCTGTTTCCTTGTTGATTTTTTGTCTAGATGATCTATCCAGTGATGTCAGTGGGGTGTTGAAGTCTCCTGCTATGATTGTATTGTGGTCGATTTCTCCTTTGAAGTCTTCCAGAAGATTTTTAATATATTTTGGTGCTCCTATATTGGGTGCATATATGTTTACCAAGGTTATATCTTCCTGTTGGATAGACCCTTTCAATATTATGTAGTGGCCTTCTTTGTCTCTAGTTATGGTCTTCAATTTGAAATCTAATTTATCAGATATGAGTATTGCTACCCCAGCTTTTTTTTCCTTTCTGTTTGCTTGGAAGATTTTTTTCCATCCCTTTACTTTCAACCTATGTGCGTCTTTTGTTGTGAGGTGGGTCTCTTGTAAGCAACATATGTGTGAATCATGCTTTCTTATCCAATCGGCTACTCTGTGTCTTTTTATTGGAGCATTCAGTCCATTTACATTTAAGGTGATTATTGATATGTACTTATTTATTGCCATTTTTGTACAGTGTGGTTCTAATTATCTTTCTATTTCTTCTAATAATTATAGCAGTCCTTTTAACATGTCTTGCAGTGCTGGTTTGGTGCTAATATATTCCCTTAGCCTTTTTTTGTCTGGGAAGCTCTTTATTTGACCTTCTATTTTGAATGATAATCTTGCTGGATAGAGTAGTCTTGGATTCAGATCCTTGTTTTTCATGACCTTGATTACTTCATGCCATTCCCTTCTGGCCTGTAGTGTTTCTGTTGAGAAGTCAGATGATAGCCTAATGGGGTTTCCTTTGTAGGTAACCTGTTGTTTATCTCTTGCTGCCTTTAGGATTCTCTCTTTGTCTTTGATTTTTGGCATTTTAATTATTATGTGTCTTGGTGTGGGCCTGTTTGGATTCTTCTTACTTGGGGCTCTCTGTGCTTCTTGAACTTGAATGCTTTCTTCCTTCACCAGGTTAGGAAAGTTTTCTGTCACTATTTCTTCAAATATATTCTCTAACCCTTTCTCATTTTCTTCTTCTTCAGGGACTCCAATAATGCGAATGTTATTACGTTTCCAGTTGTCCCACAGTTCTCTTAAGCTATCTTCCTGTTTTTTCATTGTTTTTTCCTTTTGGTTTTCTGATTGATTGATTTTTTCTACTCTGTCTTCTAATTCACTGATCCGGTCCTCTGCTTCCTCTACTCTGCTGGTCAATCCTTCCAATGTGTTCTTTATTTCTGCTATGTCATTCTTTATTTCCACTTGGTTGGTTTTCAGTGTTTCTATATCTTTACTCATGGTGTTGATGTCCTTACTCATGCTGTTTAGTTTCCTCAAGATCATGGCTCGGAACTCTCCCTCTGATAATTTGCTTAGCTGCACTTCATTTATCTCATCTTCGGTGGAGTTCTCTTGTTCTTTCATTTGGGATCTGTTTCTTTGTTTCACCATTTTTGCTATCCCAGTGGGTTTTGGGGCCTGCCAAATTTTCCCTGTGGGTGTTGGTGTTCTGGTGTTTGTGGCTCCCTCTACTGGGTTTGAATGAGCGTGGAGGGCCCTCCTTCAACACCTCTATCAAGTCTCACTTTCCTGGGTAGATATGCAAGCTCAGGAAAGGTTTAGTTATGCTCTGGCTTTTTGCCTGGAGGCTATTAGCCTCAGTTACTTGAAAAGCCTTAGGATCTCAGTTGAATGAGGACCTCCCTCAGATGTTTGCAGTGTAAGAGGGTTTCCGAGGGTGGGGCCAATGCTGGTTGTTAATGAGCCTCAATTTGCATTTCTTTACCTCTTTACCTCACCTGGGAATCTCTGAGGGAGGGGCTTCCACAGCTCCAGGAAGGAGCGAACTTCGCTGCAGGTCTGTGCAATTGGGAAGGAGGGGCTGGCCACCACTGTCCTTTGTGGCCACAGCTCAGCACAAACTCTGAGCGCCCTCCAAATCCCAGGTGTCCCCTCAGAGTTCCAGACCAGTCCGCCCTCCCTCTGTCGGAGCCCCAGGTGAGAGGCTGTGGCTATTTAGCGGTCTGTCCCGGCTCTCTGCGCTTTGGAGTAGCTGTGGCTCTTAACCCCGAGGGCGGGCACCGCCACCGCCGCTCCCGGCTAAGGTCGCCGCGCTGGGGCCGCTGCTCCTAGCCGGGGCTGTCGCTCCTAGCCGGGGCTGCCGCTCCCAACCGGGGCCGCGGCTCCTAGCCGGGGCCGTAGCTCCCCACCGAGGGCGTCTTTCACAGCTGGGGCCGCAGTTCCCCGCTGCGGGCGCGTGTTCCCAGCCGGGCCGCAGTTCCCCGCCGCGGGCGCGAGTTCCCAGCCGGGCCGCACTTCCCCGCCGGGCGCGGTTCCCAGCCGGGCCGCACTTCCCCGCCGCGGGCGCGGTTCCCAGCCGGGCCGCAGTTCCCCGCCGCGGGCGCGAGTTCCCAGCCGGGCCGCAGTTCCCCGCCGAGGGTGTGGCTCCCAGCCGGGGCCGCGGCTCCCAGTCGAGGACGCAGCTCAGAGCCGGTGGCGACGCCCACAGCCGCGGGCAGAGCTCCCAGCCGGGGCCGGAGCTCACAGCCAAGGTCGCTGCTGTCCGTGGGCTCCTAGCCGCCACCCTCACGCGTCTCCGCAGATCCTACCAGGCTCAGTCAGTGTCCCTGGTTGTGTGGTCCTCTCCCACTGCTTTTCTGTTGCTTTTTCCGACGATTTGTTTTTATTTTAGTTGTAATTCCCGTTTGATCCTGGGAGATCGTCTGTGTAGCTTCCATTCACTCCACCGCCATTTTCTCCTCCCTTATGATTTTCTTAATAACATATTTTTCTCTAGCTTACTTTATTGTAAAAATACAGTATATCATACATAGAGCATATAAAATGTATTTTAATTGACTGTTCATGTTATCAGTAAGAATTCTGGTAAACAGTGGAATGTTAGTAGTTAAGTTTTGGGGAGGTCAAGGCTATATGTGAATTTTCAACTGCATGAGGTGTTGGTGTCCCAAACCCCAATGTTGTTCAAGGGTCACTGTATAAACATTTAAACCTCAAACTGGATAATTAATCTTAGAAAAGTCAGAAGATGAGTAATTTAGAAATAACTGGTTTTTATTATGGTAATCACATTATTTAGTCAACACATGTTTATTGAGCACCTACTTTGTGTTAGGCAGTGTGCTCAGTGCTGACTACACAAAGGTGAACAAGAACTAATCCTTGGCTTTGAGGAACTTTAACAGTCCGTTAGAAACAAAATGTTCTACTCTAGAAGAAAAGGGGTGATTTTATCAAATCATGTATTATTAGAATTCCAGGGTTAAAAGAAACTTTGAGATTCTATTCCCCTTTGTCAAGTATAATCAAATCAGAAATCTCGTTAGAGAAAGGCATTGTAGGGTTATGCCATTTCAAAGCCAGAGGAACTAAAGCCTAAAGAGGAAAGAGCTACACAGAATTAATTCAAGTCTCCAGACTTTGTGTTCTGTGTCTTTTCTAGCACATTGCACAGTTCACATTAATTTACTTAGTATTGTGTTCCAGGTTTTTATAACTCTTACTGACTGCTTGTTAATATTGAATGAAACAAATACAATCTTAAAATGTTTCTAAATAAAATATGATAAAAATAACTTCATAATCTAATAAATTATCCAACAGTTACATATCACTTTAATTAGTCGTTTTAAGCAATAAAACACACGAGTTTGTTCTATATACATGCCAGAAGTGAGAGTTATTTTTTGAAATGTCAAATGTTTGAAATAATTTCCATCTGTAGTCAATGTATGCTTTATTTACATCTCTCATAATGCATTCAACTTGGACTTTTTTTAATGCATCAAGCATATTGAAGCTCATGATATTTCTTGATCAAATATTGGTGGTATCTGAATAATTGTCATATTAGAAATCTAATATGAGTGGTTAATTTATTTGTATACAGAATAATAACAACATTGCCTAGAATAAAAAGAATAGGTATCTATAAGATTCTTCATGTATGTCTAGACTATGTGTTGATTCTTCCGTTTCTCAAAGGTACACATAAATTCAAAAAATCAGCATTCAGAATATGTCTGCATAAAATGAAGTCTGTTTGTTTTTTAAGTGACGAACCAGCTTCAGTTTATTATTCATGCTTGAGGTCAGGACTTGAAAACTTGGAAAATGGAAAAAGAATTAAGAGAACTATAGATTCCTAGAGAGTCAAGTCTAGTTTAAAAATAATAAATGTGACAATGTGGTTTTATTGCATTAACAGTTCTTTTATACCAATTTATAAATGATTGCTGATGAAATCAGAAAGCCACATTCACATGTATTCTAATATACATTTTCTATTTTACACTAAATTTAAGTATAATCGCAATTAATAAGAAAATTTAGTATCATTTTAATGGTCAAAAAGACTTTCTAAAATTCCCTATAATTATGTGGAAAACAACCATAAAGCCATGTTCTTTCTTGGGCATTCTTAGAGACATGTTTTATTATAAAGAGGTTTGGGCTATGTAACTGACCTTGGATGTACTTTTTTAAAATCTTAAAATGAGAAAAAAACAGATTATCATTTTTCTCCTTTCACCAAAAAGGGAAAAATATAATAACTATTAATATTGCATTGTTTCACTCCCCCCCTGAAAAAAAAGGGATATAAAATGGTTGTAATAAGCACTATACATGTTTCTACTGATCTTACCAGAATCTCCTCCTGTATTAAACTATTTCTTGTCTGCCTCATTTAAACTGTTCTTCTGATATTCTTCACATATGAGTAAGATGATCCTTTGTTTAAGCATTATGGCAGATACCACATTATAAAAAATAATAGAGCAGCCTTATCTACATGTCTGAATTCGGAACAAGAAACTCACCAACAGTATAAATAGAATTTTTCATTAAGCAGCATTCCTGTTTATTACGGAGCAATGATAATAATTTCTTTTTAGATTTCAATTTAACATTGGAAACAAATCCCAATCCCCCCATCTCTTTGATGCAGCTGGCTGTACTATGCATAATGTCTAATATACAATGGCAATGTCTATTGTTACAGAAGTGGCTTATTTGTGTATTGAAAGTTTCATTCAAATTTCTATGGTTCAGAATGTTCAATGAAATGCACAAATTGACTAGTTCAGTGCTCCCCAATTTGTCATAATGTGTTTTGGGTGAGTGTTTTTCTTCTTTGAGATAGCCATACTGTCATTTTTATTTCATAAGGAACAAGGTGAAAATTCTTGTGAAATCTCACAGTGCAATGCTAAAGGCAGGGTCCTAGGTCAAGCTCAAAGTCACTTATAGGACTATGAACACTATCTCACACTAAATCTGGGAATACCAACTACAGAAAAATAACCCATAGAAACCTTATTTTATTGTTTGCTGACAGTAAAAAAAATATATAATGTGGACATATTCTGAAGAGGATTTTTAAATAAAAGGGAGAGGCTGAGAAGAAGCAAAGTGAGTGTTGAAAAGATATTGAAACTTAAGCAATGCTGGGGAAGGAGTTGTCTAGGAAGATCCCATGATTAAAGGCATTAGCAGAAACAAACACAAACATACTCATTTTGGTGCCTTGTAAATATATCTCTTCACATTAGACATTTTGAGTCCTTTTATTTTCTTCTTTCTATACATAATTTTTATTTTTATTTTTTCCAATTTTTATTAATTTATTTTTGTTACAGATGTTTCTCCTTTTCCCCCCCTAGACCTCCTCCTCCCCATCTCATCCCCTCTACCCCCTTAGCATTGTTGTCTATGTCCATTGGTTATGCAGACACGCATATACGTTCTTTGGTTCATCCATTTTGAGTCCTTTTCTACTCCTAGGTATGAGTACTAAATTATATGCGTCTAGTAATTCCAACTATCCTTTGAATATCTACACTTAAATGCATGAATTACATTTGGGTTTGTTACATTACAGAAAAGGAATCTTAAGTCAGCAAATGTGGTTTGATCTCTAGATCACTGAATCATGAAAATAGATTCAAAAGTTATTTTTAAAAAAGATAAAACTACAAAATCCTGGAAAAAATTGAATGTCTATATTTCTTAGGTGCCAATTAGAGACATATTTAATTGCCTATTGTTCATTTGATGAAATTATCATTTATCATTTCATTGGCAGGTAAAGATCAGAGGTCCTTTCCAGCTGGTAAGACATAACACTGGAAAAAACTAGGCTCTGCTACTTGACATAGATAATGTACTATTTTAATTCCTGAAGAGATGATTTCCAGTGTTAAATAAAGAGTGGAATAACAATTATATTGTATTTATTGAACATTTGGTCAAGGATTTAAAAAGCTGCCCAGAGTGTTTCTGTTTTGTAAGTCTTCATTTAATTCTTTGATTACATCATTATAATCCATTTTTTTCAAACTTAACTGTTTTTAGATTTTTTTTTAGTATGAAGGATTAGGCATTAAAAAAATTACTGAAGTACCGTGAGCCTCGATTTTCTATCTGTAGAATGGGGTTATTGATAACCGTGGGTTATTGTGAGCATTGAGGGAGACAATGTTTGTGACTATGCTTTCTAGTGTATAAATACATATATAAAAGCAATTTGGTTCCAGGGCATAATTCTCAGGTGCTGATAGTTGGGTCTTTAAAGAAAAAAAGTTCCCTTTTAAATTTGTTGTCATTTGTTACACAAAGAATGGCACTCTTCAGGTGATAATCAACTCACTCAAGGCCATAAGGTAAAGTATAATGACCATCAAATGATTTTTACCTTGCTACTCAGTTTTATCTATTAGTAATTGGTGTGATGAGGTATCTGACTTTGAAAAGTGTCTCTTTTATTATTCATTTGTTCATGCATTTGTGAGTTCATTTAGGAAATATTTAATATCTACTCTGCACAGATTTGTCTGGGTGTGACAGGTAAATCCCATCTCCTAGGATTTCCATTCCCTGGTTGATGAATCAAACACTAATCAAGGTACTACTGTGAAAAAATTTTACAAATGTAAGTAAAGTCCCAAGTCAGTTGGCCTTAAAATATGGGATGACCTGGGTGGGCCTATTCTAGTCTCATGAGCCCCTTTAAAAGTAAAAGTAGGCACTTTTCTCCACTGGTTGCAGAAGAGGAAGTCAGAGACTACACCCAGAGGGAGAGTCAGCTTGCTGTTGCAGGCTTGAGGACAGAGAGGCCCTGTTAAGGAATGCAGGTGACCTTCAGAAGCAGAGGGCAGCCTCAGTCTTCCAGCCAGCAAGGAAATCAGGACTTCAGCCCTATAACCCAAAAGGAACTGGAGCCTGACAATAATCTGAATACATGTGAAAATGGATACCTTCCTAAAGCCTGCAGATGCCTTGCAAACAGACATGCATCTCACCAAAAACTTTCATTTTTTTAAAAAAAAATATTATAAAAATAATTTTTCAATTATAGTGGACATACAATAAATTAGTTTGTGGTGTTGCCCTGGCCGGTTTGGCTCAGCAGTTAGAGCGTCGGCCAGAGGACCAAAGAGTCTCAGGTTCGATTCTGGTCAAGGGCAAGTGCCTTGGTTTCGGTTGGATCCCCGGCTTTGGTCGGGGTTGTGTGGGAGGCAACCAGTCGATGTGTGTTTCTCACATGGATATTTCTCTCTCTCTCTCTCCCTCCCTCCCACTCTATATCAAGATAGATGGAAAAATGTTCTCTGGTGAGGATTAAAAAACAACAACAAAAAATCATTAGTTTGTGGTGTAAAAAAAATTATACATGGAGAACCCAGTTGAGCTTATTGTACTTTAGACCTACAGAACTGTGAGCTAATACATTTGTGTTGTTTTAAAGCACTACATTCATGGTCATTATTTCCTAACAATGGAAAACTAATGTAACCAACGATCTACTTTCATACTGGGACATGTCACATAAACTATTGAAAGTAATGGAAGGGTTAAGGAGACAGAAGTTAGAAAATCAAAAGGTGGAATGATTGAACATCAAATGAGCAGTACACATAATAAGTGCTTGTAGTTCCAAGAAAGCTGTTTCACAGTGGGGTGGACGGTTGTGAGTTCTTCCTGGACCAGGGTGGGCATAAAGCATGGGAATGGTTGGCAGGGCAGAATTTCTCTTACAATTTCAAATAAATCTCCATTTTAGCCTGACTGTCTATCTCTAATTCAAGTTCTTGTTTAGATGACATTCTATAATCCTATGCTGTATCTGATGTCTGTGATTTCTACCAACCTTTCCTCAGTTTTGCAAACAATAAAAACAAAGGCTCCAATCAGAGACTCCAGGGGTCAGTGCTATTGTCCCATTGAGTTGAAAGGAAATAATCATGAGCCACTTATAAATCCAAGATTATTCCAATTCCATGCTGAGACCTGAATAAGATCATATGTACATCTATGTAATCTCTACTCAGAGTACTGCAAGAAAGCTTGACCAGAAGCTGTGTGTATTCCCCTCACACCTTTTAATTGTAAAACGCCTACAACTGAATACTTATCAATGAATAACTAATCCTAGTAAGCACATAACCACGCTCATTCTCTAATTCCTTTGTGGTCAAATAATGAACACAGATGCTACAGAAAACAGGCACCAAGGCAAATGTGGACAAATAGCATTTAGAGGCAGTGACAGAAAGCTTAGTGAAGCATAATGCTAACAAAACATAAAGCAAAAATCAGGACCAAAACATCAAACAGTCCCCAGAGGCTCATAAGAGGGTCTGCCTCTCAAACCTTTGGTTTAGTATCATGTCTTCTTTTTTTCTAGCAATCACACTCTTACAGCTAAAAGATGTTTAGATTATAACATTCATTATTTATAGTAGCTATTGAAGCTGCAAGAATGAATGAATGAATAAATAAATAAATAAATAAATAAATAAATAAATAAATAAATCAAATATGTAGAAGATAAAGAGTAAAGCTCTGAGCTCATCTTATTTCCCCAAGGTTACAATATAATTTTGTTTCCAGTGGGGGAAAAAGGCACACACACACTCTCCTAAAAATGCTTTTTTTAATATACAGAAAGTAAAGCCGACACTTTTTTACTTGCAGTTTCTTCATTTAAGCTGCTATTTGCTTCTTAGCATGCATGAATAGAAGAATGGATGGAATGAACGAAGCATGGATTTGTTGTTGTTCCTGCCATATGTGAAGTTACAGCAAATAAATTGCACAGAGGAGAGAATAAATGTAGAAATAACCTAAATCTTTTTATGTAGATGAAGTGAAAATCAGTCTCCTTTAGAATTGCTTCTTTAGATTATAATAGCAATTTATGTTAAAAGTCACTATGACAAATCAGCCCATACTTTATTTTCAGAAGTCAAACTAGCAAGATCAAGTGTAATGTAGGTGGTATTTCATCTTATCATATTAAAACAGTCTTCCCAAATGTAAAAGATAATCTCAACTGCAGTGTTCTGTAAGCAAGCAGAAAATTATGTAAATCTGATTTCCTTACTATGCATTGGCTATCCCTTTAAAGCTTACTAAATCATATCCAGATTTGTAAACACAAAAGCACTGGATCCAAGATACATTTGCTTTTCAAACACTCAGAATGAAAAAAAGGTATTTTGCAGGGTGTAATTGAAAATTTCCTATCTGTTTTCAAAAGCTAACAAATCAACGTTTGTGTGAAATAAAAAAACAACAAAACAAAAGATACAACAAAACATCACCTCTTTACTTATTGTGGGCTTAATTGCTTCCTCATAATGGAGTGTGACAATGTGATTGCAGTAAGAATAGCACCGGCTTTGAAAATTCCACATCAAAGGAATGCCAGTGAGGAGCAGGAACACAGCCTGGCAGCCATGTTGAAGTTTTTCACGTGTTTCTTAGTTTGCCCTACTCCTTACCCCATCTCCTCTTGGCCTATTTAGCTTGATTTCCTGAATGACTGGTGTTTACTTTGGAAGTTCATCTAAACATGCTTGTACCTGTACGCCCAGGCTTTGAAAGTTCAAAGGCATGGAGGTACATGCAAGTAGTTGGGTATTGTCTGAGCTCAAACTCAGAAATTGTCTTCTTTATGGACACACAAGACCCCTGTATGGCCCCGGCTACAATCTGCTTTTCCTGTGTGGGAGAAGACAGATCCTATGAGCCAGGTTGCATAAGCGTCTCAAGTCAATAAACAAGCCAATAGGATGGACTGTCCTCATTTTTCCTTTGCTCTGAAGAAGAAAATCTTTTGATGTTAATGTTAATTAATTAGTTCATTGCTATCATGGATTTGCATTCATTTGTGTTAACAGCTTAACCTTTTTGTAAATACACGTCTAAGCTTATATATTCTTTCACCAATAATTTCTTATTTTGTGTTTAGAGTAAGAGAGGAAATCCTTCACTTTTTCTATGGAGAGTTGACCAAGGGAAATAAATCAATAGGTTAAAAGACATTTAAATTACCAGCTATGTTTTAGTTAATAGAAATTTGTAGTATTTCATGCACCTTTTAAAAAAGAGAATGCTAAAAACAAACTCTATTTCCAGATTCTGGCATATAGTAGGTGGAAGTGTTTGTTGAATAAATGAATTGTATTCAATAAATTCAGTAAGCAATAAAATATAAATTTTAGTTTTATATTAAGGAATTGTGTCAATTGTAAAATAAGTCAATACTCTATTCTAACTGTCTAGAATTTTAAGTGATAGACTGAGACGATGACATGAAGAGACTAATGCCGCACTTCAGTATGGTATGAGCCATATAAAAAAGAATATCCAACAAAGAGTGCAGGAAAAACAATAATGAGAGAGATGCTCAACGGGAACTATGCAGCCATACATAAGAACACACAGACTGAGAACACACACACACACACACACACACACACACACACACTCCTCATACATACCACTGCTTCAGAGACACACGCTGACACTTAGCAAAAGGGCAAAGGAAGACTGAGAATGATAATTATCGACAGGGAGGGGGACAGCCCCAGCTTATGTGATTATAGGATAATGCTCCAAAAGACTTCTAGTGTCCTCCTGTATGTTCACAGCTGAAAATACGAATGGCAATGCCAGCTCTCGGAGCTTGCCCTTCTGGCTAGATGACATTAAGCTGAGGTTCATGTTTAGCCTGTGGGCGCAGTTTTCACACCTGCTGTAAAGGCAGTCTGTGTTAAGTCCCGTGTTAAATAGCACATGTAGTAACCAAACAAATGCTTCACAAAAATAAAAAGGACTTGTCTTTTTATCTAAAAAACAGCTATAGTGTTAAGGCACTGAGTAGAAGCCCTAATGATTTCAAATGCTAGAGACATAATGTCAGTGAAATACATAGCTAAAGAAACCCCCCCACAATTTGCATGTTTGGAGACCTCTGGGACTTAGAACAAGATAAGAATAGCTGATTCTTTCATAGACCTACTGTGTTTAACTATTGTTCTAAAAACTCTGCATATATCAATTTATTTACTCCTCACAACAGTCTATTATTTCCCCCATTTTATAGATGGGGCAAACTGATGCATATATGCGCTACGGATCTGTTTTAACCCAGTCTATGTGTTTTTAAGATCTTTGCTCTTAACCATTGTATTACGCTGCCCCTCAGAGATAAGCTAAAAATATAAAAGTTAAAAAAAAAATTAGAATAAGATCTGCCATTAAAAGCAAGCAAGCAAACAAACAAACAAACAAAACCACCTTTGGAGTTTTTCAAATAAAGAAAAAGAAAAGGGCACTTTAAAAATCTTTAGCACCTACAGCCGAGGTGACAGATAAAGCCTTTTAAAGACTTCACTTTTACAAACAAACCAGTATGAAGTAAGGAGAAACCTTGGCATGATGAACACATCATTTTTGGTTCTATGGTTAAGAGGTAACATCTGGGTAATTTCATAAACTGCACTGACTAGAATTGCTGATACTGGCAAACACAGCCATGTTATTTTCAATGCACTTAGAGTCAGTGAGCAATCTATTTCTAAAGAAGGAACAAACTACCACCCAGTATTGAAATGAATTATTTTAAAGTCAGGACTATCCACTGCCCTGTACCATAGCAGCTTTTATTATTTTTAAGGTAAAATTAAAAACAACAAAAATGTCTGAAAGATTAAGCAAAGTCTAAAGTGTGTTTCATTTTTAATTCAGATGTTCAGTGGATTGCACAATAAAATGCTTACTGATGAAAAACTGGCTGAGTGAAACTTCCTTTCACTAATAGCCTGAGCGAAGTCACCCGGAGCCGGTGGCCTGGGAGGCAGTCTGAACAGAGCCATCCATTGCAGGCTTTCTCCATCTGTTAGCCCACTGTATAGGGCATGCCACTTGCCCTCGCCCTGGGAGCTCTCTAGCCAGTCCTAGACCTGTCCATACCTCATTGTTCTGCAGCCAGACAAATGGCGGCAATTATAATATCATGGTAGGGATGACATATTATGGTATGGTTGAAAAGGCCCTTCCATTGAAAAAACAACATTGCTTTGTGATGCTTAAAACTTTCCCCAGATAGTCTTCAGATGGAAACTTTGTGTTTGCTTTCAGTTCAAAGTAATTCTGCAAGAGAAATATTGAAGAGATGTATTTTGTTTTATAGTGAAAATTCATATTGTGGGTTACCTGTGCTAACTGACAAAGGATTCACTGGTGCCAGGGGGTAGGGATCATTTACATTTATTAGTCAATGAAGTACATTTAGTGCCTACTATATGTTCCAGGCCATTTGCCAGCCCTGGTCTCTCTTCTCAGAATGCCAACTGCCTGGTAGGGCAGGTAAAACAAATAAATGCCCAAGAAAATGTTACACAAATGCCAAGTGCCACCTGCCTCCCACTGCAGGGCCACTGTGCATGGCCCAGTGCTGCAGTAGCAAAAGGGGACAAAGTCCCTTTAAGCCACTTGGGCAACTCATCTCTGTATTTTTGTTTTTTGTCACCTTTTGGCAAACTTTGGCCATTAGTTGGAAGATACCTTTTCTCTCTCTTAGTTAATAGGAAGATATTTATTAGTTCTTTGGTTTCCTTTGGACCTCAGCTGCGTTCCTGACCTGACCTCTTCTCCTGGGATTTGTCCTAATGCTTCTGAAGCTCTTTACTGTTTTGTTTTGGGGCTCAGCTAGGTAGCTGGGAGATACAATGTGCTGTCTTTCCTTGTTTTTATTTAAAATTAAGTTTTGTGGTTTAGATTTTTTTTAATGAAATTAAATATTTTGTAGTTAAAGCAATTATATTTTCACTCTAAAACTCTTAGATTATCCAGATGTGCAAAAATCCTTGTAGCATAGAATTGCTTATAAAACACTGAAATTTTAGCTTGGTAATACAGAAAGTATATAATTCATACATATTACTAAATTTTCAGAATTGGTGTGTCTTATAGCTTTTTTATAGCCGTGACTCTCCACATAAGAATAAAGATAGGAGCAATTATTTTTTGTGTTCAGGCAATAAATACATATTCCCTGGCATTGTTTAGATGTATTCAAAACCCACAAATACTGTTTGAAAGCAAAAGAAAATATATCTGGAAATATGATGCAGCTATAAATCATGAATTCAGTTTATTTAATATTAAAACACACAAAAAATACAGTTTGGATAAAATAAAAAAAATGGCTGTAAGATTCCAATTTTTCTAGTAGAACATGCAATAATGGAAGAACAGGAGATGAAAAATGTCTATGCAGGATGCTACCGAAGAATGTTTGCGATCAAGCCTCCTCATTGCTTCTAATATTTCATCCAGTGACTATGAAATGATAGCTCTAAAGCCTGGTTTATAGTCAGCTTTTTGATTAGAAAACTCTCCTATCTTCTGAATCTTTCAAAGTTTTCTTCAGGTCAAAATCAAATCAGACATCCTTTTTACCTAACTGAATTCATTTAGGATTCTACTCATGTTATGTGATATCAGAAATAATTTTAGGACAAAAGCTAATTCATAACCCTAAAAACAGAGTTAGTAGTTTTGAATTGAACTCAGAAAAAAAGAAATGTTCTGTAGAAATTCCACACTTCTATATCGGGGATATTTAATCTGAAGAGAAAAGGATTAATATTTATTTTCTTTCATTCATTCATCCATTTGCCCAATTATCTATCCATCCATTCATTCACCAGACATGTATTAAACACCTACTATTATCCAGGTACTAATTACACACTAGGGACAAAGCAGTAAACAAACAAGTTTCTTGCAATTAGGGAACTTCTATTTGGGCAGGGAAAGGAAGAGAAACCCATCAATCAATTGTTAGGTAGTGATAAGTGTTAAGAAAATAAAATAGCATATAGGAATAGAAAATGAATGGAAGGGTCAGGTGATGTTTTATGTATGGTCAGGAATTTGGAGACTTTTGACTGGAGATCTGAATAAAGTAACAACATGCATCATAAATATATTTGAAGGAAAACTGTATTAAGCAGAGGGACCAGTTAGCCTGAAGGCCCCAAGGCATACTTGGTGTGTGTAAAAACAGACATAAAATGACAGTAGCTGAACTACAGTAAGAGAGTCCAGTGAGAGAGTGGTTGTAAGAGATGAGGTTACAGAACTGGGGACAATATCGTAGGAGTCACAGTGGAGACTTTTACTTTCAGGGAGACAGGAAGCTATTGTATTATTTATTTGTGTGTGTGTGTGTGTGTGTGTGTGTGTGTGTGTGTGTGTGTGTCTGTGATGTAGCAGGATTATCACACTCTCTTTTTTTCCTTTCTTTCTTTTTTCCCCACCACCATTTATGGCCCTATCCTCTCTTCCACCTCTACCCACCTGCAGAGGAATGACTAATTGTAAATACATCACTCGGGCTATTTGTGGCAAAGAGTAGATTAAGCGGGGGAGACAAATTAGGAGTGCATAGGCATAGTCCCAGTGAGACATATGTCTTAGCAGTTGCTTTTAAGAAATCTTCAAAGTAGACAGCATCACTGTGCTCACACTGACCGGCATCTTCCTGGGTGAGCAGAAGTGTGACACTTGGAGCCCCGCGTGGTGGGAGACAGACAGGTTCCTCTCTGCAAGCTCAAAGGTTTGCTGTTACCGATAATACACACAGTGGTTCTCTAGACGTCAAAACAACTTTATAAGCAAACAGAAATAACTAAAAATATATCTGACTAAAAATATTTTTAGTCAGATATATTTTCTAAAAATTGAAATCATATTGAGGTTGTTGAATCAGTAATAAGCCAGTGAGTTGGAAATAAGTCCTGTTTCAAAGTGTATTTATATATATTCTCAACTCTATGTTCATTTTTAGAGCTTTACTTATAAGCTATATTAGTAGCCCTACTAACATTGTAGGTCCATGGCTGTGAAAATATATGACTCAGAAAAACTAAACATTTGTTTAAGAATACGAAATATGTTAATCTGCAGTAAAAAATCATTATAAAACCTTATGATTCCATTTATACAAAATGTTCAGAATAGGCAAATATAGAGAGACAGAAAGATTAGTGGTTGCCTAGGGCTGAGAGGGCTGGGAGGTTTGGGGGATGAGGTGATAGAGGGTACAGAGTTTCTTTCATAGATGATAAAAATGTTCTAAAATTGATTGTGGCTATGGTTGCACAACTCTGAATATACTAACAACCATTGAATTGCACACCTTCTATGGGTAAATTGTATAGTATGCAAATTATATCTCAATAAAGCTATTACCCTCCAAAAACGGTGATTAAACTGATGGATGAAGTCTTACCCTTATAAAGCAATGGCCACAGAAATTCATGCTAAAAAAAAAATCTACTTATCAGTGAGTCAAGAAATTAAAATGCTTCTCCAAATATCTCATGAGAATGTGTCCACTTTGCATTTATGAATGTTTATGTTCGTATGTATTTTCTATTTTAGAAAATCGGGGAGAGAGGGAAGTCAGGTTGAGCACTTCCTTTTTGTTGGAAAGAAAAAGTATCATTAATCATCAATTGACTATTATTTATCATTAATTAACTGCTCCATAGAAATTAAGTTCCTGAATTTGTGTTTTTCTAACATATATTTAGAAGATTTGTTTGAAGTATCATTTGTGCTTATGGTAAATTTCAGTCAAGGAGAGCTCATCAGGTCAGGTATTGAGAAAAAGAAGTATGACTTTCTTTAAGGCAAAGGAAGAAGATTTGTAATGAATATGTTTTTCTTAAAGCAACACTGCCTTTCAGCGATTTCTAGGAATTGTCATTATTAGCAATGTTTTTTATCTGGAGACACTTTCTCACAGAGGCTGCATGTCCTGATGGACACGGTTCTTGTATCTATTTCTGTTAGCATATGAACTTCTTAATAAAGACCCAAAACAGTTCTAATATTAATATTATTTCTATAGCTGCCAATCAGTGGTTCAAACCAGCTACCTATCACATTACAATACAATAAAGAAAATGTTTTTCCCCTTCTTGTTTTGTTTTGTTTTTTGGTTGAAAAAGTACCCAGACACAGTAGTATTTATACTGGTTTGGAGCACCACACAAAAGATGGCCCTGGATTAGGGTGCTGTGATGAGCTGGTCTCAGTCCAAGCTCATAATTCTGGCTGTCAAAGGAACCTAGACATCTCACACAGAATATCAAGTGAAATGGGACCAGACACTCTTGAGAGAGCACACCTGGCCCTATTTGGTGGTATTATGGCCAGAACCTGAATACGCTGAACTAAAAGATTGGCAAGTGTCCCTGGCCAGCGACAGAGCAGTGGAAACCTGCCTGTTCTCGGTAGCTCACAGGAAGAGCAGGGGTCAGCAACAAAAAAAGAGGTGACTACTTATGTGTCTGGCTGGATTATATTTCTTTTTGTCCTGCCTTGTCCAGCAAATAACTAGCTGTTCACAATCCCTAGTCTAAAATTCCCACAAAAGTCAAAGTTCCCCTACAGATTTTTCCAAATGAACAAATCCCCAAATCCCATTTTCTATCATCTTTACACCTGATTCCATTTTCTGTCACTGTTTTTATTCTTCTCCAAACTACTCTAATTAATCATGTCTTTCAGGCACTATACAGTAAGTCTTTACTTAATTTGTCCAAGTTCTTAGAGCTGCAGCTTCAATCAAAATGATGTGTAAGGAAACCACTTTTACCATAAACTAATTGATATAAACAGAAGCCAGGTTCCTTCGGCATATTTTTGGTCACAAAAACATCACTGAACTTCTTAACAAAGACCCAAAACAGTTCTAATATTAAACACTGCAATCAATAAATGTGAGCTATACAAGCATTTAAGAAAGATGAACAAAACAAGAGAATTCTTTTTCAACTTGCTTATTCCAGTTCAGGGTCATGGTTGGCCAGAGCCTGTCCCAGCAGCTCAGGGTGCACGGAAGGAACCTGTCCTGGATAGGACACCTTTTCATCACAGAGCGCACCCATAGCCACACCCCAAATCACTCTGACCGGGACAATGTACACATGCTAATTCCCCTCACAAGCACATTGGGGATGAGGGAGGGAACTGGAGCTCCTGGAGAAATCGCATGCAGACATGGGGAGAACATGCAAACTCACACAGACAGTGGCCCTGCCAGGAATTGATTCCTTTTTCTTTTTTTTTTTTTTGCATTAGTGTTATAATGAAACGATGTTGAACTAAATGACAGTTACGTGAGTAACTGCTGAACAGCGCTGTAATCAATTTGAGTAGGGTTCTGTGGATTAGAAGATCAACTCATTTTACAGAAGCAAAAACTGAGAAAGGTGAGTGAGAAACATAAATGTTCAGACAGGAGCACAAGTGCAAGTCTGGCTATTATTGATTGGTTGGGTTTCTAGGGTGTAAATGGAATTTGCCATATTACCTTACCTCAATAAATTTTAAAGTATACTGAGTACTTCCACTGATACCCTATGTCCTTACCTTATCATGGTTCATTAAAGGTCCTAAACAGGATTCTGGCTGAAAGATTCTTATTTTTCCTTTTACAGACTTAGCACTTCTGTTCATTTCTTAAGGAAATTAGTGTTTCCTTCATTGTTTTATTGTTATTTTATTATCCATTTCTGTTCCCTGGTTTGTAAACCTATTGAAAATAGGTGCCATGTGTCATCCATCACTGATTCACCTATAGTACCTACCACCATGTCATGTCCTGGTAGGTACTAAATATTTTTGAGTGAATAAAATAAATGTTTTCATCCAAAATATATTGTACCTTATTCTACAAGGAAATCAATACATTTATCACTATGTATGAGAAATACTGACTTATCAGTAAATTCTCATGAGGATTGACCTAATTTACTCATCCAGGTGTAATTCTGCATCCATACCCAACAACCAGAGCTGGGACGGAGAAATAAAGTAGTTGCTATTTGAGGAATATGATTTTATTTTGACTACTGATCTGTTTCCAAACTATATTTTCTATTCATTTCAGCATACAAAAGTATATCTGATCTTTGATATATGTTGAGTTCACTTCTCATTACTTTAAATGCAGTTGTTATAGGACTCATGGATACAAATTTTATTCAGAAACCAATACTACTGAATCTTTTAGACCCTTGTCATTTCGCTGTGGTTTGAGCACCACTAGCGTCAACATTAGCTGGAGCTTGTTAGAAATACAGAATATTAGGCCTCAGCCCAGACTGCTGAATTAGAGTGTGCATTTTAACAAGATCTCCAGGGGATTCAAATGCACATTAAAGTTTGAGAGGCACTACATTAGGTCTTTATTTCTATCAAGGAAATTAGAAATGTCATATTTATAGAATTGAAAGAATAAAGTCTTGTTGTGTCTGTTTTTGATTGGCCCTCAATCAGCTTAGCTGATGCAGATGAGAAGGTTAGTAAGGTTTTGAATATTAATGCTTCCACACGATCAGAATCACGGAAACATATTGGTCACCTTTATTTTGAAATGGGATAAAGCAGTCAGTTAAAAGGCAGCATTTGTAGGGTGCTCACTGTGTGAAGAAATTTAGGTGAGGCTCTCCAGGCCATTACAAATGAATATATTTCTTGGATGACATGTTTGTTTCAAGATATATCCAGTTGAATCTAGGGGACATGTGTCCAAAATTACTGTTATATAAATTAATCCAGAATATATTTCTCCCAGGCAAAATTCATGGCCATGTCTGAGACTGTGGTCAACCATATGACCATGTGCTATATGATCAACAATCACTCGGCAGTAAAGTGAGGATATCAACTATTGCAAAGTCAGTGTGACTGGGTACCACAAAGAGTCAGGAATCAGAAAAACACAATCATATATATTTGCACATAACCTGGTGTGGTGGGTTTTGCTATTGGCCCCGACTGGTTAGCCCACCCCATATCCATGCCCTCGGTCATGTACTTTTCAGAGCCTCCCAATGTAGGTAATATGTACTTCCCTGCCTCATGACTTTGGTTTAGCCATGAGACTTGCTTGAGCCAACGACATGGGATAGAAATGACTCTGTGCCAGAACGATGAGCAAGAGCACATTATGTGAAGCTGGGGAGATGAGCAGAAGTCAGAGCACTCAGAGTCCTGTAGACAACAGTAATAAATTCTATTTTATTTTTAATGATGGTGAGTTTTTAAGAAATCCCATTCTTCTCTGTAGCACAACTATCTGAATATGTGTTATCACCTTTATTAGATTTTAACCCCTTGATAACAGAAATCTATATTATCTATCATTAAGTTCTTCCACGTAAGCACAAGGTGGGTGTTTTGTAAAGATGTCAAGTGGTAATTCAGATGGTTACAGGTGTTAATATGTTACCAAGAACACCATTGGATCAGCATTTACAAAAAAGATAATAATCAGATGGGGAGGAAAACCTGAAAAATTATAAAAATATTGTTTTATACTGCCCACATCTTTAGTACTTTTTGGTCCTTGAAGATGGGAATCTAAATGATCCAAAACTGAATACTCTCCATGCTTATCACAAGGTTGATATTTGGTAAATATGTCAACTGGTAACTGAAATAGGTACATGTAAGTCAATTTTTATTTTAATTGATGATAGTGACATCTTATAAAGGAAACTGTATCACCAAAAGTATGTGTTCATTAACCATGTTAGGAA
Organism: Tadarida brasiliensis; assembly: GCA_030848825.1. NCBI lineage: Eukaryota > Metazoa > Chordata > Mammalia > Chiroptera > Molossidae > Tadarida > Tadarida brasiliensis. The sequence goes on from CM061264.1 coordinate 54,369,547, forward strand.
ACATTTCCATGATTTACCTTGAATAAAATATCACCTCTATATGAATGTTTAGCAAATAGTAACTCCACATGTTACAAGAGCTTTCAGATATGAAGCATTTGAAAATACTTAAAATAATTTTACATTACGTTAAAAATACACACACAAACATTTTGCTGTCATTAAATAAGTAGACATTTTAACTTCATGTGGCACAATCCTAGCAACCTTTTAAAACAGCAGTGACAGTAGGCCAGAGTAATGACAGTTAGTCACGGTTGGAAGAGCTTAAGACAAACATTTGGGACAGTTCTGGGGCAACACTAGAAATTCATCTACCAGGCCTTATTTTGATAGAAGGTTATGGCTGACTCTGACCTTTTGTTAGAAACAGTTGAGGGTTATTGTAGACAATCATCTTCCTAGATGTTAGAGTGTCTTTACAGGAACAATCCTATGTTCCTTTCCCCCCTCTATTCAGGACCCTACTGTGTTCAAGTTAATCTGTTACCTGTACACTGAAAGGCTCAGACAGAAGGTAGAAAGAGGGCAGAATTGATGATTTCCGCCAGTGAGTGGACACCCTGGTGGGTCTAGGATCAGTGTTAAGAAAGCTGACAACTGTACCTACTCATCCTTCTTTCTCTTCTGCTTTGTAAATCTTAGATATTCATTTATGCATCAAGTATTTCACCCTTGAAATTTCTTTTTAAGTTTCCCTTCTGCCAGGAAGCCTTCACTGATCATCCTAGATCTTAATGATCCATTCCTCCCCACAACTATTCTAGTCTGTATTTTTTGTATTATTTATTTGGCATTTAATAAGACACCACCTTGGAATGCCTTTTATATTAAAATTATATTGAAACCTTTCCTGAGGTCCATTTTTATTAGTTATATGTTGTCTTCCCAATTAAAGTGTTGCTGAGGGGCAGAGGGAGTTCCTCATATATCATGTTTCCACAGTAATTAGAGCAGAATAAACATCAATATGTATTTGTTGATCAAATGCATGAATGAATGAATGAATGAGTGACTTTGTGAGCATCATTCATTTTTTTTCCATTAAATTATATAGTGCCTGTTCTTGTGAAGCCCATATTCTAATTGGAAAAAGATCACATCCTTGTATTTTTATCAATAGGATATATTTTACCTAATGCTAACAGTTTTTTATAATTTATGAGAAACATATATTAGTTTACATGTTCCTAATAAATGTAAGTAATGTTCATTTGATGTTTATTTACAGTTTATAGAAAATGGTAATGGTAATCTATAGCCAACTCTTGATTAACTGACGCATAGATTTTCTAGATTTTTCATCAGCACCTTCAACTATGTTAGAGGATTAAAGTGAGAAGTTCATTTCAGTTTTTGTTAAAAACTACTGTTGTAAATTGGTAGAGAGATGAGGAGCCTAGTCCTATTGATTTCTGTGATCCTTTAACATCATCTGTGGACATCATTTATGTATTTGGTTTTAGAATCAATAATTATCAGTAAATGAAAATTGTGTTCTGTATGTACAGATTCTCACCAACAAGTGTAGAGATACATCTTACTCTTTCTCCTTGTACCCTTACTAACTTTTAATTATAGGAACGCCATATCTTAAAGATATGGAAATTGTTATAATTAGAGAATGTAAGGACAAATTCCCCATCATTTCCAGTCCCCTCTTTAAATGTTCTGCTGTATAGTCTATTTAATAGTTTCAACTATTCAACTCTGCTATTAGAATGCACGCATTCATACACAATAAGAAACCAGTGGGCGTGGCTATGTTCAAAACTTTATTTCTGAACATGGACATTTAATCTTATATAATTTTCAAGTGTCATGACTTTTGATTTTTAAAAAGTGTTTAGTAATTTAAAACCATTTTTAGGGGAAGGGCCATACCAAATCAGGAGATGGGTAGCCTGGCTGACTGTTCATTCATTTACATGTTGTCTGTAACTGCTTTTTTGCTACTACTGCAGAGTTAAGTCCTTGCGGCAGAGTTGAGTACTTGTGAGAAAGAACATAAATCCAAAAGACAAAACTATTTACTATCTGGCCCTGCAAAAAAAGTTTACCAATCCCTGGTTTAGACAGGATATTTATATTTCCATCAAAACGTAGTAAGTATTCAAATGATATACTGTACACAGTAAAAGATATGGTTTTTGCCCCCCATACAACACACATTCTAACGTAATAATATTCATGAACTCATGTAATGTATTTTAAGTAGCTACCATGTGCCGAACACTGTTCTAGGCAACAGTTACTACAGCCCAAGGATATACATGGGCATAATCTCTGCCCTCATGGAACTGACATTTCTGGATGAGAGTCACAAAATAACAAATAAATATGCATACACACAATGCATATCAGTGATATACAGTCAAAATGATTCTCACAAATAATTCTGGCTTCTGAGCAAAAGTGGAAAGCACAGAAGCAGTACCAACCATGTTCTTTTAGGGTGTCCAAGCTTGGTACTACAAGCTGGCCATTTAAACTCTAGCTGGGGTTAACGACTTATCGTGAAGAGAAGCTTAAACTTTGTCTTCTCAGAAACTGCAATAAATCAAGGAGAAAATACAAGCTCAAGGTTAAGACAGAGCCTCAGTGTATTTTTTTTTTAATGAGTTCAGGCTATCAAAACTATCTTAAAGCAAAGATTTTAGATAATGGAAGAATATAATTAGAGAAATTTGGAATTCTCTATGGAGCCCTAGAAATAAATATCTCTAAATATTGTTGCACTTGAAGTTAGTTAAGGATTTATGGTTATAGAGGAGCAGGCTGATGGACCATAAAAAATGAATTAGAAATTATGACTGGATAGGGTAAGTGATATGCTTGGAGTCGGACAACTGACTCCTGGATGTTCTGACTTTAGTAAAGTTTCAAAGCAAGAAACTTTAATCTGAACTGTGGACACCTGAGAACAATTCAATTTATGATTCTGGGAGAATAAAACAAGGTCTTATACATGGCTTTAAATAAAAATAGAATGCCTCGGTATGCCTATTTTATGTTCCGGCAAGCAGTTGGCTTCCTGATGGGAACCTGCATGGGAGAAGTCCAATGGTCAAGTACAAGGTTTCAGTCATGGTTATATGACCTACTGGACATCCTCAAGGACGTTTAGCAAATTCTGTATGCAACATGATTCTGTAGTGCAAAACCCTGTCACTGAATTTCCTAGCTTTCTGTTATAAAAATTAAAAATGCAAGAACAAGAAGGAAAAGATACCATATTGTATCTTTATTTTCAAATCCTCCCTCATATTTTTACATTAGTTAGTAGATCATCCTTTTGTAAGGAATTGTCAAAATATCACTAACATGTATACTACTGTATATTGTTTGTAAAATAGTCAAACCAACTCAGAATATAAAATTTAAGTCACAGTGCTGTAAAGAGTGAGTACAGAGGACTTCGTGTGGCCTTTAAAGCATCTATGACCACATTAGGAGATATTTTCCTCTTTACTAGAAGCCAAGCCTCCTCACTTGAGATGAACTGATTGGAAATCATTTCACAGAAAACCGTGAGGAAGAGGAAATAGGAGGCATTTCAAATCAGTTGTGAACCAAATAGATTTCTGTTTAGTTTGTCCTGAGACAACCGTCCTCGAAAACAAAGCTGGGGAGGTTTCCTAAATGTCATCAAATAGTGATTGTTTCACAAAACCAGGAAGCAAGCCTCTGCTATGTGCTCACTATTTTGAGAAAGTAAAATGAATTATTTTTGACAAGATTGACTTTTAAGAATTGTACACAACACTATAGAGAAGGGGAAATAATTCAAAACTGGCATGTTTTACATGGATTATGTCTCTATGACCAATTTAAGTGACTACAAATTTAGTTGATATGTTTTGATTTTAATTAAAGATGACAGTATTTAGGTTGTTGTTTGTTCAGAATAGGTGCTGTTTATCCATATTACTTTATTTTATTTTTCTTCTTAATGTAAAACTTTTAATTGAAATAGAACATAAATGTGCATAAATTGTAACTGTGTAGCTTGAAGAATTTTTACAAAGGAAATATATCCATGCCACCAGCATCCAGATCAAGAAGTACCCCTGGCCCTGGCCAGTTTTGCTCAGCGGTTAGAGCATCGGCCCACAGACCAGTGAGTCCCGGGTTTGGTTCCCGCTAAGGGCATGTACCTCGGTTGCAGTTTGTCCCCGGCCCTGGTTGGGGTTGTGTGGGTGGCAACCAGTCGATGTGTCTCTCTCACATCGATGTTTCTCTCTCTGTCTTCCTCCCTCTCTCCCTCCTGCTCTATCTAAATATAAATGCAAAAATGTCCTCGGGTGAGGATAAAAAAAAAAAAAAAAGAAGTACCCCTGAAGCTACTGTATCCCCCTTCTAATAACTATCCTAGTTTTTAAGAGTAGTCACTATATTGGCTTCTAATTGTGGCAATGTTTTAATTTTAAAAAAGCAGAATCAAACAACATATACTCCATGTTTGGCTTGTTTTTATTCAATATTATGTTTGTGAAATTCATTCATGATATTGTGTGTAACTGTAGTTAATTTATTTTCATTTCTGTATAAGAGTCCATCGTATAAAGATAATATAAAACTTGTTTATCTATTCTGTTGATGGGCATTTGAGTTTTTATGGATTTGGTCTATTATGAATAACATTATTCTGCACATTCTTGTAAATAAATTTTGATGAACATATGTCTATTATCTCTATAGATACATCTAGAAGTGGAATTGCTAGATCATAGGGTAGAAATATGTTCAACTTAAGGTGATATTGCCTAAAAGTTTTCCCAAATGGCTGTGCCAATTTACACTCTTACCCAAATGTTCAAGAGTCCTGTTTGTTTGCTCCTAGCCAACCATTGTACTTTTTGTCTTTTTTATTTTAGCCATTCTGTTGGGTCTGGAGAGTTTTTAAATTGTGGTTTTAATTTTTATTGTCCGATCACTAAAGACATTACGTTCCTTTTGATACATTTATTGATTATCTGGATGTGGTCTTTGTAAAGTAATTATTTACATTTTCTTTACCCGTTTTCTTCTTGCAGGTCAGCCATAATCTTATTGTTTATAGGAATTTTTAAAATATATTTGAGATACAGGGCCTTAGTTGAACAAATATCTTCTCCAAAACTGTGCTTTGTCTTTTTACTTTTTATTGTGTTGTGTCATATTATTGAATAGAGATATTGCCACTTTTTAATATTATCCTCAATTATTTATTTACCTACCCATCATAGTAAAATACATGATGTGTCTGAGTCTTACGAAGTCCCATATAGAAGGATCTATTTAATCAGCATATGCTAGCTTGGCCTATATTGCAAAACTCCATTTAGAAATTTTGGCTTAAATACATGATTGAAAAATCAGGCTATATGTGTTCTACCTTTTTAATTATCAAATTAATTTGGTCCTAGTGTTTCCTTTGCAACTAATTATTTAAATTCATGTACAGTAGGCCCTCGTTTATCACGGTTAATCAGTTCCATACTCTACCGCGATAAATGAATTTCCGCGAAGTAGGATTCTTTATTTATACAAGTCATCCCTCATCACTTTGCTCTTTGACTTTCGCGAAGTGACAAGGGATGACTGTATTTAAAAAATATGACCTTTTCCAATTATGAATATAAATAAATACTGAAAAGACTTGAAGATCATCAAAAAGAAAAATAATTGCATTTTATTGACTTTATGAGTTGAGTGTTTTACACCCAGTATTTCTGTGCCACAACCTCTTCTTTCGCTGTGTGTGGCTCCTTGGAGTCTGTTTTATATTGCATTACCCTCTGGGCTAATATCCCTGCAGAGCCTGCTCCCCTCCATGAAATATACCCTCTTCCCTGTTACCAGAGGTATCTTTACCAATGTACGTTGACATAGATCACGTCTCAGGTAGAAACATTCTAATGCCTTAGGATAAAATTCAAATCCCTTGGTCCAACATACACAGCCATGAATATGATTGCTATTTTTCCTCCAATCATCCGGAATTACTTGCAGTTCTTTGAACAGCCAGGGGTTAGAGCTCTTCTGCAAATAGAGTGACTTGACCCCATTTTTTTCCTTCCAGTATAACTGACTCCTTTAAATCTCAGTTCATACACCTTTGTAAAGACTTCCCTGACCTTCCAAAACACAATTAATTCCATCCCTTGGGCTTCCCAAATAATTTAAAAGCAAGTCATATTTGCCTCCCTGTTTATACATTTTTTTCCTCCCTAACTGACTGTGAAATTCCAGGCAGAAACTAATGTCTTATTCATTTTTTTGTGGTTGGTCACAATGCCTAGATTTGGCCCAACAAAGTGTCTGGTATAAGTTCATTGAGTGAGTAAATGAATGAACCATTCTTCTCGTTTTCTTTCTTTTCAAAATACTACAAAAATATCAATAAAATTTAATCTCAGAAATTATATCTCCTATTACAAGGAATGATTAAAAATAAGGAATAAAGGCAAAGCCCTGGCCAGGTAGCTCCTTGGTTAGAGCGTTGTCCCAATATGCCAAAGTTGGGGGTTCAATCCCTGGTCAGGGCACATACAAAAATGAATGAATGAATACGTAAATAAGTGGAACAACAAATAGATCTCTCTCGCTTGCTCTCTCTTCCTCTCTTTCTAAAAATCAATAAGTAAAAATTTAAAAGAGAAGAAGAAAGTATATATTTGCTTGGAGACGAAAAGAGGAAATTCTCCAATAAACTTGCATTTTTGATACTTTCAAGGGCTAAATGAGAACCCTATGGGAAAGAAAAATATAATCCTAGAGAACGACATTATAAACGTTTTTCCTTCTGTTTACCGTTCATTGACAGGTTATTGAGAACTTTTAGTATTTGGTGCCTTTAGTCTGTATTGAAAGATAGAAATGTTGAAAGGATAGAAGTGAGGCTTAACAGAGCTTAGAAGAAAGAGAGGGCTTGCAATGCCTGCTGAGGGAAAAAAAAACCCTATCAGATAAGAGAATTCCTAGGTATGAAGAGGCCAAGAGAGATTAGAGAAGATGATGTAACATTCCAGAAGCAGAAAACTCTGCAAGCAGGGGGCAGGGCAAGGTCTCTCAGTGGATGCAGGGCGGGCTTCCAACAAACACAGTCTGACAAAAACATGAAGAAGGTGAAGGTGCTCCCCAACTGAAATGTAATTTATACAATTGGTTCCAACTGCATCGCAGTAAACATTGTAAGTTACATCACGAAGAGCCTTCTGAAATCTTCGATTACAGTGACAACTGCACAATAAAAGGGCATAGGATAAAAATCTTATTACTTTTCTTTTTTTTTTTCCCTTTTCAAGAGGCTTATGTTTTGATGCTATGTCTTTGTCAAATTTATTTGAGTTGTCAAAGAGTAATGTGAGACTATCACAGAGCTAGTCTGAAAGCAGAATGCTCTCATACCTAGTCTGTGTACTATTCATAGGGAGGCATCCTGCCATTATCTACACTACCCATGAGATGTAGGTGTTAGATACTTCCTACAGTCAGTGACCCCCTCAACTCTAACCTGATCATAGCAGAATTCATATTGACTGTTGTAGTATCCAGGCTGGGAGAGGTATGAGAAAGAGTTAATGCAAAAATTCAATCATCCAGTCCTGGCCAGTGTGGCTCAGTTGGTTGAGCGTTGTCCCAAGCACCAAAAGATCACCAGTTCCTGGTCAGGGCACACGACTGAGCTGTGGGCTCAACCCCCAGTAGGGGTCATTAAGGAGGCAGCCAATCAATGTTTCTTGCTCTCTCCCTCTCCCTTCCTCTCTCTCTAAAATCAATAGAAACATATTAAAAAATTCAATCATCCGTAAGGAAATTTTACTGTTTCACCATATAAGCTAACCTGATTAGAAATTGCTAACATTAATTACTTTGTCACTGTTTACATTGACTAAAATTATATTCATTGATACCTATATTTAAAGGTTTTCAAAATTTGAACAATCACTTTTATGAGAAAAAGAAAAGAAAAACAACAACCCTGCATTTAAAGTGTTATTTGGATAGAAGGGTCACCTTACTGATGTTCAAATTAGAGCATCAAAGTCACCCCTGGATTTTTAACTTGGAAGACAGACCTCGTTGGTAGTATTAATTTTAAGTTAGATTCTGTGAACCATTATGCAATGACAGATATAAATAACTATAATTCAATTTTAGGAATTGAATTTAAGAGCTAAACTTAAAGTTCAACTTAAGTAAATTATGTACTAGCATTATTTGAGTAGCAACTTCAAGTTTATAACACAATTTCATGTACATCATCATATCACTTAATTCTCATAATAAATTTTTAGACAAGTTTTATCCCCCACCCTTTTTTCCCACCTTTTTTATACATGGTAGAACTGAGGCTCAAGGAGATTCATTAATGTGCTCAGGATTAGACAGTCATTAAACGGACTCAGGACTCATACCTATGTCTCAGAACTCCAAATCCTAAACTACATCATTGAATTCAGTCGTCTCAGCTCAGAATATAATTTTGTTTTTCTTTTCTTCTCTGTATTTCTATTGAGTAGTAAACGCCTGGATTATAATTTTTTAAAAAATGAATAGATTTATTTTTATATTTGCTGTTTATTTTAAAAAATTTTTAGGAACTTAGAATTTTATATACATTATTTTTTACCAACAAAACAACTTCCTGTCATGAGTTCAGTGGATATCAAGGAAGGATGTGGTGCATCATTTAAATGACAAACACGGCACATAACTAAAATATGAGAAACATTTTCTCCAGAGGGACTATTACTATATTATGCTAAAAAAGTATATGTAGTTTCAATAGTACTTATCTTTGGGTGTTGAAAATATGGGTGACTTTTTTTCTTTTATGGTTTTATGCTCTCCAGATAATCTTTAATGACTATGTAGTACTTATAGCACTGAAAAATATGTTTTAAAAGAAAGTATATGGTCTCCTCACGGTCTTCAATGTTTTATAAATTTGATCTGGTCCAACCTCGAGTGCACTGGAATTCAGAGAGCAGTCTAATTCTTACCTCCTCTGCTCCAGACAAGGAATCACATTTCACTTCTAATCAATTACACCAGTTGAGCCCTTGGAAAATACCCCTTCCAACTTGAGTTCTTCAGAGCTCCCTCAGGTAGGTCAGATCTGCTTGTTCAAGACAAACTTTAAATAGAAGTTCTTAAATTGTTCCTAACTGTCCTAACAAAAATCTGAGTTTCTTTTTATTTTATTTTTTAAAATTTTATCCTATTCTACAATGAAAAAATAATTTCAGGAAAGAAACAGTGTAACCAACAGGCACCCAGTAGGTGCTACAGATTTCATAGGAGTTGGAATCTCTACTCATTTTACAGCTTGATTATTGATCTTGAGGCCAAAACTATGCGTATAGAAATGGCCAGAGCTGTCTTTGTCCTTGAGGAGATTGTGTGAAAACTATGGTACTACGTTTATAAAAGCAAGTATTTAAATTTCCTTCTAAAAAGGATACTTTAAAAATTGATTATGCCCATTAAAAATATTCAGTAATCCTATTCTATATTCTAGTACATAATACTAAAAAAAAATGAGTCCCAAGTGTGATTTTATTTTTTAACATGTAATATTCATTAGACTGTAAAATCTTTCAGGGACGAGTCCATATCTTACATATGTTTATACCCCAGCATCAGTAGGGGCTCAAAATGATCAGTTTAATTGGATGAATAAGTTCCATTCATACACCATGAGGCATCTTTCATGTTGCACTGAAAGTATTTGTAATTTTATTGTGGGGAAAATCAGTAGTTCCTGACAATAGATACATTGTGTCAATTTATAAATCACTCCCAATACACATACATGCACCCACACACATACACGCATGATTACCTTGAACTTCCTTTTATTTTATTTTATTCTCTTAAGTATAATAGATATTTGGGTGGCTAATTCTCATCCCACTAGATCTTACTAGTGCAGAGATGCGATGATAATCCTCAATGATATTACTACACATAAAATGCCACAAAATGTCTTAATTTTTAAAATTTTAATAAAATTTCCTGTTAAAGTAGTATATCTACATTGCTACAAGGTTTGAAAATAATTTCTGCCTTTTATAACTGAGGTGGTGAAACTTCTCACTTAAGGTTCCAGATCTAGCAAGGGTTTCCACGAGGGCAAGATAAAAGGATTGCTGTTAGACAAGCACAGAGCAGGAGAAAATACATTGAGAAGACACAGTTCATTGGGGAAATATGGACTTGAGTAGTCATTAAATCCATGTCCCTGTCTCATAACAGGGTTCATGCTATCACTTCAGCTAGTGATTTTGAATTCCATCATGACTGACATCCCCCCATGTCTTTTTCTTGGCTGTCAGATCACATTAACACTCCCTGTCATGTCTCAAATCATGAAGTTTCAGCTCTGGCTGGTGTGGCTCAGTGGTTAGAGCATCAGTCCTTGAACTGAAGGGTCACAGGTTTGATTCCTGGTCAAGGGCACATACCTGGGCTGCAGGTTTGATCTCCGGCCCCAGCTGGGGTGCATGCAGGAGGCAACCAATCACTGTGTCTCCCTCACATCAATGTTTCTCTCTCTCTTTCTCTATCTCTCGTTCCCTCTCTCCCCTCCACTTTCTCTCTAAAAAAAATTATGAAGTTTCAGATAAATGTAAGTAATTATTAATGAGAAAAAGATGAAGCGTATTCATTTAAAACAACGAAGAAAGCTGAATAAAAAAAGAATTGCAAGGAATATACAACAGATACACGTTCCAGCTCCAGCAATGTCACTTGTACTAACAACCTTTATGAAAGCACCTACAGCAGATTTATTTCAGTAGCATAAACACTGGAAAAGTCCTTTGACTTCCAAGAAGATGAAATAATTCGTAGGTCATGAATACATAAGTTTTATTTCTATAACCGAAAGTATTTCACCACTTCAAGAAGTATTTATGAGGCAAATTACTGGAATAGTACGGAATTAAATTTGGTTTTATATAGCATCTTTCATACCCCAAGTATCTCAATAGCTTTTTTAAAGTACAGAAATGCAGTGACAATTGGAACCTGGAGAAGCTATTATACATTTAAGTAGAGATGAGAAAGGCTTGGATTCAGAGATGTGCTTTACAGATTCAGGGAACAGGATATTCTCCCACTCAACTTTGACAAGTTCGGTGTCATCTTTATGTTCCACTCGAGCTGTCACCAAAGCCATTCAGTGGGGCCTCAGTGCAGCAGTGCCCTTCATCAGGGAGCAACCTGTCCCTAGGTCGCAGCGGTGGGGTTGCAATATTAGATAAACTTTAGTTATAATATTTGAAGTCCTCAAATCTCTGGCCGTGTGATGAGTGAGTCATCCTACTTGGTCTAGCATGTTCAGTGTGACATGCCAGTCAAGGCCCAGGATATGAATACACTTGCATTTCATTCCATGTGATCACAGCAGGGATGGAACCAAGTTCTATGCCAATATGGTCAAGAAATGGGGGAACTGGAGACCTATCAGCTTATTGTGTGGTGGAATTATAATTGTTGCCAGGCTGGAGAAAGATCAGGAGCAGCTTTTTCAATAAGATGTGGGGAAAAGAAGTACGCACGAGGGCTATTGCCCTTCACGGTGTTTTATACGGCAGAACTGTTTGTAACTGGAAAGTACTGTTCTGTCAGAGAGGAACTCCCAGGGAAATGAAAAACTACGCATCCACATGAAACCCGGAATGGCTCTGAGCGGTTGATCACTGACGGGGAACAGCACTAAATGGAGAAAGTCACACACTCCGTAGTCGAAAGGTTAGAACTCAGAAATGTACACAAAAGGAATAACCTCTGCCTTTTACTCTAAACTAAGCTGCAATTATGCTGCAAATGTTAGTCTCACCTGTACTCACAAAACCGGTGGCTAGTGGCCCCACTGTTTTCCTTTTTTTCTTCTCTTCAGCCCTAATTCGTGAGCTCGCTTTCTCATTTTTGGACTTATAGTGCATTCTATAAACTTGATTTCTCCATTTCTTGAGAATACCCATAGTCTTAATTTATTCTCTGCCTCCCTTAGCAACAACTCTGTGCCTATCAGCATCAACTGACATTTTAAATGACACATTTTTCAGCAAATTTAAGCATTTTCTATTTAAGAAATTCTCATTAGAGTGGTTACCTGCTCTTCTTTTCTTTAGAGCTTATAATACTGTCTGTTGTCATGAATTCTAAATCCAGTTGTTGGTTTGCTTGTTTGATACAGCTTCTCGTCCCTATACTTGATAGGAAGAGTCTTTGACATTTATAATATCTTCTACATAGATACTTTTCCCACCTATTATCTCTACTCTCTGACATAGTCTCATCTTCTAGCATTTGATAACATCACTTCTTTGAATCATTTTTTAAGTGGTTTGGGGGACATGGTTCTTTACAATTTATTCAAATATCCAACTTTCCTTTGAGAATTTCTTTTATTTGTCTTTCATTCTTAACAATGTGGATCCCCAAACTCTGAGTTGGGTAGAAAATTCTCAAGAGGAGCATAGGAAAAGAGAAAAGTCATAACGTTTGTGACCAGAAGGGCCACCTTCAGATTGTGGTCTGCCACTCTCTGCATAAGCTCGGACAAATCACTCCTTTCTATTGCCTTGTCTAGAAAATTAAGATGCTTATAATATCTACACAATCTATATACCACAGAGTGAATTGGGGAATCAAATGTGATAACAAATGCAAGGAGGCTTTGTAAGCTACTGTAGTGGTCATAGGATGTCTGACCTTACTCAGCATCCTTTCTTAGGACACCATTCCTTCTCTCTCACAATCTGTGGTTGGATGAGGGCAGTGGCTCTAGCCTCCTTCAGCCCTACCTATGGGAAAGCAAGTTATCTAAGCTTGGTCAATTAGATCCCATGTCAATTGCTTCAGAATGCAAGTAAGCCAATAAGACTGTCTGCCAGGGACTTAAATAGTAAATAGCGGTTGGAAAATTTATTGAGCCTAATGATGGCAGCGATCCATTATTTTCTTTTCTTTTTTTAAAAAAATTTTTCTTTATTGATATTAGAAAGATAGAGAGGAAGGGAGAGGGAGAGAGAGATAGAAACATTGATGAGAGAGAACATTGATTGGCTGTCTCCTGCATGTCCCCCACTGGGGATCGGGCCCACAACCCTGGCACGTGCCCTGACCAGGAATCGAACCGGTGACCTCTTGGTGCATGGGTTGACGCTCAATCACTGAGCCACACCAGCCTGGCATTGATCCATTAGTTTCTATGATGCAAATCCAAGAACTGTTCTTTTGCAAAGAAGTTTTTCAATATGTTCTACAATTCCAGTATTCAACCTACCCAAAGTATCAACACTGTTGAGGTTGAGGTATCTTGCTCTAGAAAATCATACGGTGCTGGGTATAAAATATATTTTTTCTGTAACTCCCAACTCTCTCAATAAATATTGATTGAATGACTAAATGACTGACTGAATGAATGTAGGTGATCAGATGGAGGTCTATTATCATTAAATGGCTTGTTCAAGTTCATCTGGTTAGTTTTCAGCAAAGGTGGGACTTGAGTTAAGATTTTTTGAGTAAGAGGCTGGTACTTTTACTTTCACTTTCTTTGTTATCTTTTCCTGTTTCCAAATTAAAGTTCTTAACTTATGATTCATCACTGTCAAATTATAAATCTATTTTCTTATTTTCTTTCTATTTCCTGTGACTCATAAGCTCAAAGGCATAAAAGTTGAGGGTATGGTGTGTGTATGTTTCATTGTCGGATGATTGCTCCTCAAAAACCCCAGTTGGTTCAGAATTTCAAAACATGGGAAAGATTCCTTAATCATAACAAGCAATTTTCAACAAAGGGATATACTTTTGTAATTAGTTCTCGATAAATGGGAATAAAAATCATATAAAGCAATATAACAAAAATTCAAAACTGGAGTCAAATCAGAAAAATTTTAAGATGTTTCTAAGGTTTAAAGATATATTTAAATACTTGCTGAAGTATAATATAGATATAGCTCGAGGGACTCTAAGCCGAGCACTATGAAAAATCTAACCCACGGAGGGAAGCATTGCTAGGTTTCAGTAGGGCATTTTCAGTAGAGTGGGGATCTCACTGCTGAGTCCCTTTTTGTTCATAGGTAGGTAGAGAGCATGTTCCCCAGTGTAATGAGGAATGCACAGATTTGTGCTTACTATAAGGGTCTTGATTATTTTGGAAGATAGTAATTGTGCCTTAATCATTTTTTCCATCCTTAAAATGGCTGGCTCATGGTAAGATATTTGTAGGAAATATCTAGGCTGTTACTATACAAAACTCTGTGGAAAGTTGAGAGGCAAAGGAAAGTCTGAAAAATTCCTTATAAGACACACAAATAACTACAAGCACCAGCGAACATGTCATACTTTTGTTATATACCTCTGTACAGATAAATCTCATTCCTTTCTTCTTTTCCTACATTCCTCCCTCTTTCTATACCTACTTTTCCCAATTGTTAAAATGTTTTATTTTGACATTCCAGCAATTTGACTGTACATCTGTGAAATGGAGGGGGTGACCAACTCATCCCAGTTTATCTAGGACTTGGTTAGTTTTAGCACTGAAGTTGCCTGTCCTGGGATGCTCTTAGGCATAGATAAACCAGATGGCTGGTCACCACATCTTGTTTCCCTGACTGGTTTCTATTGGAAGCACTACCATCTCCCTCTGGGTTCTAAGAGTCCTCACATCTCTTCCTTACTTCTCTCTCTCTTCATTTGGTCACCAGGTCCTGGGATTCTTCCTTCACAAAGCTTCACATCGACCTCTTTCCCTCCTTCTACTCTCGTAGTCTAAGTCATCCTCATTTCTCCCTCTACCTGGACACCAGGATCATGTTTGCAATGTACCATCTCATCACATCACTCCCCTACTCAAAGGCTTTCAATGATGCTCAACTGCCTAAAAGATGAAGCTAGGATCCAAAGAGCGGGATCAGCCTCCTACTTTAAGTTGTAACATTTTCTTTCAGTCTTTTCTGATGTGAATTCTGCAACACAAACAGATATACTCATGACACCGAAATCCACTTATAATCTTTTTCAGTCATGTACCACATGTTTACAGTCCCTGTACAACCCAGAAATTGTGCTACGTCCTAGGGCAAGGATTTTCAACTGTTTTCATCTCATGGCACACGTAAACTAATTACTAAAATTCTGCAGTACACCAAAAAATATAATTTTTTTCCAGTCAGACAAAGAAATAGATATACTTTTGATTCATTCACGCTAGATGGCTATTGTTATATTGGCTGTTGTCATTTTTTTTTTTTTTTAATTTGAAAATCTAAGGCAAAATAGGTCAGTGCCTCTGACTAAATAGTCAGGTATTGCATGTTTTAAAACTTCTTGTGGCACACTTGTTGAAAATCGCTGTCCTAGGGAAAAAAGGAAATGAGAGAGAGGGTCTCTGTCCTTATACATATTGTTGTCTAGCAAGTTTTTCTTACAGCAGATTTAGTGGAACTAACATTGTACACATACATACTTTATACCTGAATTTACATATATTATTTCCTTTAGTTCTCATGACAACTATGTGAAATATGACCACTTATTATTTTTCCTATTTTATAAGAAAGGTAAATAAGGCTCAGAGAAGCTACATTACTGCACCAAATCACACATCACACAGATACACAGGTGTTTTATCCTAAATCTAGTTAACTGCAAAGCTTGTGTCCTTTTCCTTGTATCACATTGCTACTCTGAGGAGCTCATTTATTCATCCCTGCATCACGTGAGACTCTTGGCTGCGTGCAAATCCATCACGACGCAGCTGAAGACCAGACCGCTCTATCAAGTCTTCCCTCACTGTCATCATGGTCTCTAAACTCCCACAAACTTTTATTATCTGTACCAGTCTTTTGTCTTTAGATTAAACATTGCCTCGTCTTAATGTATTATATATTAGTGTCTTGCAAACTCAGAGAGATGTGAGATCTTCGATGACAGGGATTGAGTTATATATTTTACAATATCCTCTGTAATGCACACCATAGTAGTACTATACACATCACAGGTTCTTATTAAACATTTATTTTTGATTGTCTAATTGCATTGCCATGTTTTATTTTTTATTATTTTTTTTAAATCCTCACCCAAGGATATTTTTCTATTTATCTTCAGATAGAGTGGGAGGGAGGGATAGAGAGAGAGAAAGATCGATATGAGAGGGACACATCGACTGGTTGCCTCCCGCACGACCCCGACCAGGGCTGGGGACGAATCACCACTGAGGTATGTGCCCTTAACCGGAACGGAACCTGTGACTCATTGGTCCGTGGCTGATGCTCTAACTGCTGAGTCAAACCAGCCAGGGCTGCATTGTCATGTTTTAAATAATTTCTTTCAGTTTGTCTCTTTGCTGCTCAATTTTGATATGGCTTTAACCATGTCAGTAGGCCATAAGTATCTTGAAAGTTGAAACTATGTCTTTATTCACTTTTGTGACCACGGATTCCCCAAATGAAAGAATGACTGAGTGAGGACCCTGACTTTCTCCTAGTAACAAGGGATACAGTTTCTAGGTCCTTCTCCAAGTGTTAATCAAATACATCTTTGACAAAGAATTATAATGGGTCCAGAACAAAGAATTATAATGGGTCCAGAACTTGGTTATTTGTTACCTAAATGACTTTAACTTTGTCTTTAACGGGTCTCACGCTTCAGTATCTCCCAGTCTCCATCAGTCTCATACGTCTCTGACAAAGTTATCTCCCCTCTGCCTCTTTGATCCTATCATCCCATTCCTTAAAACCTTCCCCTGACACACAAAACCAAACAGACTTACAGACCATGAGCTTCAAGTTCTTTATCAGTCCTGGCTATTTTTTTCCCCTCTTGTCTTGTTTATCTCTTTTCATTGCTTTAAGCATCTTCTTTCTTTAAGTAAAAATTAAATTCTTCCCCTTCTACCTTTTAGTCAATATTTTGAAAACTACTATTCCAATGTGGGGATATCTTTTCTTCCAATTACAACTATTCTTAAATTTAAAAGATCAGCTCTAAGATTTTCTTTTCCAGAAAGTCTTCCCTGACCCTCGTCAAAGAAAAAATAAAAAATAAAAAGTATAAAAAACCCACAAAATCTTCCTATAGTTACCAACTTTATCTCTCAAATGGTTTACAAATCTGAGATTAGAGTGCTCATACCTCAATTTTCCTTTTTTCTCTGATATGAGGCTCTATGATTAAAGTTTATACCTCTAATTAGATAACTTTCCCACTCAATTTCCTTCAAAGACTTTCTGCTGCCCATCAAATTGGGCTTGCATTTAAAGCTCTAATGATTTAAAGTCCTAATTTTCTCTGTACCTTACCTACCCCCCCACTATTACGGCAAACTTTTCTTTGTACCCTACCTGAGCTTTTCTACCCCTGTTGCTTTATTCTTCATAAATCCCTCAGCCTAGCATGCTCCTTTCCCCCATGTCTGCATGTCCAAATCCTGCCAACCCACCAACATGCAGGCTAAGTGCCAACTCTTCCATGAGGCTCCCCCAACCACCTCCAGCCAGAATCCCGACCTGAGCACTCATAATGCTTTCTCTGCATAATCGATTATGCTCTGCGTTGTATATGAATTACTCACACGTGTGTCTTTTCCTACCTGCTACCAAGCCTAGAATTTCCTTATTCTCCTCTTCCTGTAGAAATTTCTTCAACTTTTGGGTATCATCTCAGTCATCACTTCTCATATGCCTTCTAAGACTTACCCGAGCAAGTCAAATATCAGTATTATTGTCATTCATGGCACTATGTACTTGTTCATGATGCTTGTCACAGTTGCAATTTACTTTCACTTAAATGATTATTTCATTAATGTCTGCCTCTCCCTCTAGAACTTTTAGTGTCATAAAAGCAAGTCACTATGTCTCCTTTGGACTGTAACAGGTACTCAATATTAGTTGACTAAATGAATGAGTGATACATTTATCTTCAGGCTGGGAATAATGTTTCCTAGAAAGGATCACCTATTAAAGTGATTTGTCAATTGATCAGTACCAGCAGTATTTCTGAGTTGGGAGTGTTGTTGAATGGGCCAACTACAGGCTTCGAGTGAGACTGCTTCAGTCCTTCTGGATATTTGTGTGACCATGGCCTGGGCTACTGTGAGACGAGCAAGTGCCCGAGGCTAAGGTACAAAATTTACATAGGTTCTTATCAGAGGGTGACCACCACACTGCATTTTACATCCTGGGTACTTCACTCCGGGCTCTAAGCCCGATAGACATTTTCCTCAACTTCTGTCAGCCCTGATTTTCTCAATTATAAAATGAGGATTTAAAAACATTGCATCTACATATAAGGTTGGTTTTAATATTGTATGAGATAAATTGATAGCGTACCTGGTGTACAGGACTAGTCAATAGACATTAGCTTTATTACCTATTGTCACAAAGACTAGAGTAAGGCCTTGAGGCAATGGGCCCAAGGTAAGTTTAGATGGCATGATGAAGCAGGGAAAGTTTTGAAGTTATCTGGAGAAAGAAGTCAGAAAGCACCCAAGATAGTTAAAAGAAAGAGATAAACAGCAAGTACAAAAGAAAGAGGAGTAGAAAAGTACCAGAAATAAACTCATTTGCTTACCTCATGAGTTGCCTAGGCCTGAACAATTTTATTTTTTATTTATTTATTTTAAAAATATTTTTTCTTTATTGATTTGAGAAAGAGAGGAAGGGAGAGAGAGAGAGAGAGATAGAAACATTGATGAGAGAGAACATCAATTGGCCACCTCCTGCATGCCCTCCACTGGGGATTGGGCCCACAACCTGGACATGTGCCCTGACCGGAAATTGAACCGGCGACCTCTTAGTGCATGGGTCAATGCTCAATCACTGAGCCACACCAGCCAGGTAGCCCGAATAATTTTATACTGACAGTAAAAACAAGTATTGGCGTTTTGGGTTTTGGTTTAACTCCAGCTGTATACTTTTAAAAACTTATCCCATATCATTGCTAAATAAAATATTTTTTGAGGCTAACTTGTGTCTGAACCAGATGTAACCCTCTCTTGTCTTCCACATGGATGATGAACTCATAGGTGTTCATCCAATGTTACCTACTCACAATATCAACAGTAAAACTCCTTAATGTATAAAAAACGTACCTGTCCATTGTTATTCTCAAAAAAGGTAGAGGTTCCACGTCTTTGGCTAAATTAACAAATATATCATAACATTTTTTCTGGCCAATCTTATAAAGGTTTTCCTCCCCAAATTGTACATTATCCTAATGCATACTTTAAAAAATAAGACAGATAGCTTCTAAATGATTGTCTTTAAGATATGCATAATTAGCTAAACTAAATTAACATCCTGAACTTGGTCATGATTGCCAAATGTGAAGGTCTTACATCCATTTTTGTTGAAGAAGTTTGAATTAATTTATTCTCTTATAAACTTTGAATGCATAATCAGTTTCTAATTTGAATAAGCAAACTGGCCCAGAAAATTTTGAAAATTACTCTAATAAGTTCTCTTGGTATTTCCCACAGAAGGCTGAACAAATGTTGATAGAGGGACACACTGCTTGCTTATGTCTAGTCTTCCCATGTGACTTATATAAATGTCACAAATGAATCTCAGACACATGTCCAATGTCAAATATCCATAAGATGTCCCTGAGAAGAGGCAATCTACATTTAAAGACTGATGAGAGAAGATGGATTTGTAGCTTGAAAGAAACTGATTATTGAGGTGTGGGGATCACTGAGGGTATAAATGTACAGAGGGAGCCTTGAAGGAGGGTATGCATTCAGAAACAAGTGAAATTATTGTTGAGAAAATAGAGTCAATGGCATTTTCTCTCTGAATGCCACATGCTAGGCACTGTTATAAAAACTTTATATAACTCTTCTTATTTAATCTTTTTGTTGTTAATTCTCACCCGAAGATATTTTCTCATTAACTTTTAGATAGAGTGGAAGGGAGGGAGGGGAAGAGAGAAAGAGAGAGAAACATCAATGTAAGAGAGACACATCAATTGGTTGCCTCCTGCATGACCCCGACCAGGGCCAGTGATCGAACCTTCAATCCAGGTATGTACCCTTGACTAAGAATCGAAGCTGCAACCCTTTGGTCCTCAGGTTGGTGTTCTAACTGTTGAGCCAAACTGGCCAGGGCTTATTTAATCTCTATAGTCTCTTTAGCCTGTGAGAAAATGGGATCTTAAATAGCTCAAACAACAGCCCACATTGCCAGTGTCAGAACAAATGGTGGAACAGGATTCACACCCTGGTGGTCTGTCTCATACCCGAGGTTATGACGTTAATCACTAAACCACACATGGGTTTGGTACATTAACCTATTAACCTTCATTCTTTAAAACCAGGTGCTATAGAATAGTTAGCGTTATTAGAGGAGTAGACAATTGCATATAAAACCTGTAAATAAAATCCACTTATCAGTAAAATCAATGATGTCATCCAATGCACTGAGGGGAAAAATACTCAGCAGCTTTAGCCCGAAACACATAATTGTTCCTTAAGTAGGAATAGCCTAAATTTGCTAGGGATGCCTTTTAATCTTCTTTCAGGGAAGGAAAAGTCTTTTAAGATCAAGTAAAGATTTAATAGCTGGTATTTGGGAAATTCCACAGACCCTTTTAGAAGATGAGCCCTTTCATGACAGTGTGCTGGTTAGAGAGCAATGGAAATGCAAAGAGGAAAATCAGGCACTAATAGGTGCTCTCAAGGTAGTCTCCTTTTGTAGTGCAAAGCAGGCCTTAGAAAGCAGGGCTGTGCCCAGCAGGGTGAACCCCTGCTTGTCTGGTGACTGTGAGCATCAGGCCAATCATAGAAGATATTTCCTATGATTTTACCCTGGGAGTGTAGGGAGAAAGGCTTTTGTATTAAAAGACAGAAATTGCTGGAATCTAATGAACAAAATAAACTAACAAAATAGAAACAGACTCATAGATACAGAGAACAGACTGACAGCTTTCAGAGGGGAGGAGGATTAGGAGGTTGGGTGAAAAAGGTGAAAGGGATTAAGCAGAAAAACAAGAAAAAGACCCTCATAGACACAGACAACAGTATGGTGATTACCAGAGGGAAAGGAGTGTAGGAGGAGGTAGAAGAAGGTAAATGGTGATGGAAGGAGACTTGACTTGGGGTGGTGAACATACAATACAATATACAGATGATGTGCTATAGAATTGTACACCTGAAATTGAAACCCATATAATTTTATTAACCTTATATTTTCATAAGAAAATATAAGGAACATATTTATTTTTGTTACAGTTTATTTAAAAAGTCAATTGATTAATTGATAAAGAAGTTTTGGTACCAAATTTCATTTATCATTGTGATTTTCAAAAGAAATAATTCATTCACAATGGCCAACTTGAGAAGACTTACAAAGATGTGTGTTTGTTGTGTGTGCAAGTGTGTGTTTATAGTCACACTAGATAATATATATGATGAAATAGGGGAAAACGTGGTAAGAAAATAAGATGAAGCTAGGTATAGGCATGCTGTAAGGACCCATGTAAGGACTTTTTTATTGTATCATTCATTTATTTAACAAATATTTACTGGGTGCCCCTTATGCACCTGACTCCCCTCTAGATACTGAAAGTCTGCAGTGAACAAAGAACATAAAAAGCTCTGCCTTCACGTAAATTACAATGCAGGTTGGAGGGTGGGTGTTGGAGAAGTGTAATAGCTCAGTACATTGCATAAACTATACATAAGAAAGTGACAAAAGCTATGGAACAAAATTAAACAGCGAAAAGGAGACAGTTGAGGGACACTGGGAGAGGGGCATGCCATTTTAAACAGGGTGGTGCTTTAGTCATTAGGGAGATGCACTATGTTCTTGTTCATCTGCCTATGATAGGCTTACACTGCCCTGCCCTGTTGAATTTTGGCATGGTCTTGTGACTCACTTTGACCAATGGGGTATGGTCAGAAATTCTGCTTCACATTTGAACAGAAATCTTTAAGAGAAGTTCCTGATTTTCCAAGTTTTCTTTCTCCGAATGTGGCAGTCAATCACTGACTAGATGGTAGAGGTTTCTGAGTCTAGAGGAAGGACACAGGAAGCAGTACGCTCTGCTGACCCCTGATGGCCATGCCAGGTGAACAGGAAGCAAACACACTTGGTGGTTATTGTTTCACTATTACACCCATCCTGAGAAGTGTAAATGGTCTGAATCTGTTAAAAAAATTTTTAAAAATATATCTTTATTGATTTTTTAGAGAGAGAGGAAGGGAGAAAGAGAGAAACATCGATGCGAGACAGAAACATCGATGGACTGCATCCTGGATGCCCCCTACTGGGGATCCAGCCCACAACCCCGGCTCGTGCCCTGACCAGGAATCAAACTGGGACCTCTCAGTGCATGGGAAGATGCTCAATCCACTGAGCCACACCAGCCGGGTGGTCTGAGTCCATTTTAAGCAGTTGCTAAAACCAGGCTGCCAACGGGATGCTTTATACCGGGGGATTGCTACACTCTGGGCCTGACCCATCATCTATTTTGTATGTTCTGCAAGTTAAAAACAATTTTTACTTTTTTCAGTGGTTAAAAATAATAAAAGATAAATCTTATTTTGTGACCCATGGAAATTATGTAGAATTCAAATTTTAGTGCCTATAAATACAATTTTATTAGAATACAGCCACATCGTTCATAATGTAATGCTTCTGGCTGCTGTCCTGCTACAACAGCAGTGTTTGTAGTTGAGTTGAGATTGCAAAGCCTAAAACACAACTAGGCCCCTTATGACACACTTTGCCGAACCCTGTGTTATAGCGGTCACATGGCTCAATCACTGCTTCGAAAATGCGGAGTAAGTCTTCCTGGGCATAAGAACTCTAGTATTTAACACTTTTCCTGCTCCTCTAATAGAGAACCTGGGAAATGTAGTGAACAAATTCACTAAGAGACTTGCTTATTTACATTTTTTATTGTGGCATATTGCAAGTAAATTCATAGTTCATTAAAAGCAATTCTACACTGGGACAAAATGAGGCAACTGTGTGTTTGGTACAAGGCTCTGTGATAGACTTGCCTGAACTCTCAAGAAATTTATACTCTAATTAGAGAGAAAAGGCCCCCAAGAATACTAACATGAAATAGATGGAGCTTATGCTAGATGAATTTATAGCCAGGAACCCAAGGGACAATTCATCACTCAGAGTGGGGCATGTCTTCTTGGAGAAGGTCAGAGTTAGACTCATCTCTTTCCTGAGCTGCTGTTGCTTTTAAACCCCAGTTGAATTTCGAGACATCTGCAAAGGCTCCATGTAGTTAATAAAAGTAGATTAAAGTCAAGTTTTCCTCCTCTGTCAACAGCTTGCTTATGTAGCCTCTTCATTAAAGAAACAGAACAAAACAAAACAGATTCTCAGGTCAAAGTTGGCCCAGTATTGTATCATCAAGTTAGGGTTGCAAAACTACTACATATTACTATTACTAGGCTACGTATTACTGTACCCAGTAAATATACTAAACCATACATTATTTTGATTTTAAGTAGGCCTCAGAATGATTAAGGAATATGGCAAATCTTTTGGACTGGGAAAGATTCAATAAGTTTTAGTTATCACTAGAAACATGCTTAAGAAGTTTAACAGGGAAAGTAAAATGAACTAAAAACAAACATAACTAAAGAGCATGCACCAAAAGAAAGGGTTGAGGAAAAGATAAAGAAGAGGCAATGCATGCTATCTAATCAAATTGGGGTCCAGGACACCCCTCCCCTATGCAAGTACCAAAATCCATGGATGCTTAAGTCCCTTATATAAAATGGTGTAATATTTGCATACAACCTACCACATTGTCCTGTATACTTTAAATAACTTATAGGTTACTTGTATTGTAATACCTAATACAATGTAAATGCCATGTAAATAGTTGTTTTAGTATATTATTTAGGGAATAATGACAAGGAAGAAACGTCTGTACATGTTCAGTGCAGATGTAATCATCATAGGCCTCACTACATAGTACATGTCAGCAATAATTGAATGTGTTTTTCATAATGGTTTTGATCCTCAGTTGGTTGAATACACAGGTAAAAACCCATGGATACGGACAGCTGACCGTTTGGCTTTATCTACGTTAGTGCCATCCCCATTTTAACTTTGCTGAACTCACTAAACCAATATTTTAAAAAAACCTGTCAAAACTAGAAAACTAAAGATTGAACTTTTAGTATCGATTGAAGTCCATATAAAACCTAGATGTATATAAATCAAAGAGCTTTCTCCACAGACCCCAGAAAATGAAGCATACCGGCAAGCCAACTGGTCTGGGAACATCTGCTTTCCATGACTAAATGGAGACATGCTGCCTCAACCGTGTGTGTACCATTGACTAGACAGAGCACTGCACCCTGGGAGCTCGTCCAGGGAAGACTGGGCTGTGGAACCTAAGATAATAATAAATGGAAACTTGGCTCTCATGGTTGGAACACCACCAAAGGCAGGGTGCTGGAGTACATTTCTGCAGGAAAATCCAAGTCAGTTATCTCCAGGAGAGGTTTAAGGTTTGGAGACAGAGAAAGACACTTCTCACCCTTCACTGGGAAAAGATCTTCCTGGGAATGCTTGGATGCTGTCTCAGACCTTAGAATCTGTACCATTTATTTCATTCAGGATCTCAAATTCCTGAACCTCCTGCAACGTTACTGCAATTATAGTACAAATAACGGAAACACATTAAAAATGAGAGGTTTGTTGAGGACAGCAGCAATAAAAACAACAAAGTCAAGTTATATATTGAGTTTTATTTTGTGCCAGGCACTGCAGTAATGCCGAGGATGCAGCAATAAGTAGGACAGTTTCTGCATCCTGGAGCTTCCTGGGTGGCTGCCAGCACAGTCCCTAAATGATCTACCTCCTGGTCCCAGGAGCTGAGGGTGCTGCAACCTGCTGGTGGCTGGTCCCCTGTCTTTGTGATCACTATTAACCTGGCTGTGATTGGGTAATGGGTTGACCTTTAGCCTTTCAGAACTTATTTTTTTAAAAATAGTTTCCTCTTTATTGATTTTAGAGAGAGAGGAAGGGAGAGGGAGAGAGAGAGAGAAACATGGATGAGAGAGAACATCGATTGGCTGCCTCCTGCATGCCCCCCACTGGGGATCGGGCCCACAACCCAGGCTTGTGCCCTGACCAGGAATCAAACTGGTGACTTCTTGATGCATGGGTCAACGCTCAACCACTGAGCCACACCGGCCGGGCTGGAACTTATTTTAATAACATGCACACATGCTGATTTGGAGAAAAAGAGTGATAATCTCCTTGAAGACAAAGATGATACCAGAGTTGCAATCTATTTAAACTTGCATATTTATGAACCCATTAAGTTATATGCAGAACTCAATTTTGTGGAGCTTTCTTATTTTCTTACTAGTTTCTTCAAGTCTACCTTCCTTACTGGGTTGGGTAATGGGGAGAGAAAGCTGCGTCCGTGAATAAGTAAACTGGAGTCACATAATAATGAGAATATGTACTTAATGGGGACACACTGGAGGCCTCTGATGAGATTCATGGCAGTATTATCGTTATATTTTAGGCAGATGAAACTAGCACAGGTTAGAGAATGTACGGGAATAGAAAAGAATATAGTTAGGAAATTGGTTTATGTGACAAATAATAGGTTCTTGAAATAGAATATATATAAGGGATATTGAGGAAAAATAATTATTATAACCAACTTCTGCCATATTGATATTAGAGATTAGCATTTTACGTGTTGTCTAATGGCTGATAGTATAATCTTTGAAGATTGACAGATGCAGGGTATACTCCTAACTCTTTCATTTCCCAGCTGTGCGATGACTTAAACTCTTTGAATCTCAACCTCCTCATCTGTACAGTGGTGCTGATAATGTGCAAGTAGCAGGGCACTGAAAAGAAATATGAGGATTTGTGTGAAACGATCAATGGGGCTCGGCATAGAGTACACAGACACCGAGCTAGAGCGCTTAGTAAAAGAAGGAACAGCCGTCACTGTAGTAACAGTGCTACCAAAATGCTATATGCCTACATGCAATCAATCAATCAAGGGCTTAAAGTATATGTCCACTATTTTCAATCCATTCATCCAACAAATATTTACTGACCACTTACTTTCTGGCAGGTTTTCCCTGTTCTGGGACCTGGGGACACATTTACTTAACAAATTACCCTCAAATTACTGCCCCCCTTGGAGCTTACATTGTAGTAGGAGCCGACAGACTATAAAATGTACACATAATAGTTAAATTATAAATAGAACGTGATATGCACTATGAATAAAACAGAGCATGGTAATGCTCTGGGAAGTCCAGCCAATATACATGTGTGGTCAGGGTCAACCTCATTGAGAAGGTGACAAGGGAAGAAGGATTGGAAAGGAACTGGGGAGAAAGTCACATGATATCTAGGGCAGAATGCTGCAAGCAGAGGGAGTACAAAGTCCTGAGGCGGAGAGTGCTGGTGAGTAGTAAGGACAGCAGGGAGGCCAGTGTACATGGAGTGACGTGAGCAAGGTAAGGGGTGGGGGGTAAGTTACGGACATGACGGCGTGGGTGGGAACCCACAGGAACCCATGGACCTCACTGCGACCACTGCTGACCTAGCTCACCAAGCCTAGAGGAGAGGAGAATGTAGATCCAGCTCTGTGGCGTGGCACAGAGTCAGATGCACTTTCACCCGAGATGGTCCAACCTGCAGTACAGATTGTGGGCTGCCCTTGAGCCAGATCTAAAACAAATCTGGCAAGCTCTTTTCTGAACGTTAATGATTTTTGTTTTACATATCACAGCTGGATGATTTAGTCCCTGTCCATGGTCAACGTTTATGCAGTAATACTAAAATCATGTATTCATAAAATAGACCTTATGAAACTGATAAATAAAAGTAAGATAAGATAAAATTGGCCTATGTCTTTTCAGAAGTCATGCATTTTGGCACAAAGCTGGAGGCTGAAAAACTGCCTTAGGTTAGTCAGTAGGTTTAATTTAGAACTGGACTTACATGTATGGATGCTGAGGCGGTGTTGGTGTCTAAGGAGTGAGAGAAGCCTGCCTGAGGTCTGGTGGCTTGTTCAAGTGGGTGGCATAGTGTGAAAATAGAGAACACAGTAACAAATGGATGCCCAGAGAGTGATAGCATCTGCATTGCTCTTGTTATCTGTCATTTGAGTTTGTGTTGCAGTCAAATTTCAATAATGCTTTAGCAGCAGCATGTAAAAAACTCCATTTTTTACTGCCATATTTCAAAAAGTAAGAAGTTTTTAATATAAGAGGAAATATTAACTAGTGGACTAATTATTTGGCTTTCATAGAATTTTTCTCATTTACATTTTTGACAATTATTTATGACTGCTATAGATAATTAGGGGTTGTGTGTTTTTTAGAATACTGCAAACAGCATTAAAAACATTAGCTGAACCATTAATTTCAATGGAGTATGAAACACTGTGTACTTTTGACCTTTTAAAAATATTCTCCTATTTGAAAAAATTGCTTGTCAAAATCATAGCGATCTTTCCAATTGATATGTGGCATTGTAAACAAGCTCTTGACTTACATATAACACAATTAAATATAAATATTTGGTGGTAACCACTTGTAATTGTCCTCATAAATCAAACTTCATTGGTTTTGAATGTGTTAAATGGAGTCGTAGAGTATATTGTAAATAATAAATTGTTATCTTCTAGTGAAAAGTCCGTGCTTTTCAGAATGTTTAATTATTCCTCTCAACATATCCAAGGGTGAAAAACCTGTTTCTTGTCCCACAGACAAGAACACAAAATAGATTACACACATGCAAGTATATTATTAACAACTTAAATTGATCCAGCAGTATCATTTGTCTTTTCCCTATAATCAAATTGATGACTTGGGGGAAAGAAATGGTATATATATTTTAGATGATTATTTTGATGTTTTATTGATTATTTCTATTTATTACATTAGTTTAGACAGTGGAGCTATGGGCTATGTCTAACCCTGACTATTAATGAATCTTCCACATCGGATGAATCCATCAATGTTACAAGTCTTACTTCCAAAACTGAGCAAACACATTGCCTCAGACCTTATCAATCTTGACATGGAACAGATG
Organism: Tadarida brasiliensis; assembly: GCA_030848825.1. Taxonomy (NCBI): domain Eukaryota; kingdom Metazoa; phylum Chordata; class Mammalia; order Chiroptera; family Molossidae; genus Tadarida; species Tadarida brasiliensis. The sequence goes on from CM061264.1 coordinate 54,397,599, forward strand.
AGCGAAAAGCTGAGTTGAACTGATGAAAAGTATCCCAAGTCATTAACTACTAATGACAGAGCTTGTAAAGTACAACATCTCTGGAGAAAGGAACTGGCTTGCCTTCTATGTATCATATTTTTATCTGCATTTCAATACTGCTTAAATATGTACTTCATTACAGGGGACAACGAAAATAGAAGGGCACCTGCTAAGTCAGAGCCATAAAACAGATCTACAGCCTGCTGGCATGTGAAATTTCTCTAATTTATATTTTTTATGAAACTACCCTCACATTATGTGGTTGGCAGCATAAATAATAAAGCATGTTACTTAAGCAATTTTACATTTACTGTACTAGTAAGTAAATGCGATGGCCACCCTTATTCTCAAACAATAAAAACTACCCAGCCTTTTCATGAAAGATGATTGCAATTTCCATTGGCCTGTATATGCAATAAAAAACCATAACTCATCAAAATTTCAGCTATTTTCTCTTAAGATAGAAGAGCATTTGCTTAAACATGGAACGTGATATTAAATATTCATGAAACTGAATCGAGTTTAAGTACTAAGTAAAACTCAAATTCTTTTCAACTAGATTGAAATACTTTTTGAGCTAGGTGAAAACTGCCACTAACCTGAAGAGGTGTTCAAAAACACCGCAAAGAGATTATACAATGTGCTCCAAGTGCTATAGTTATTTGGAATTGATTTTTCTGAAAAGCATATTCCTCCTCTGAAATTGATTCATGATAACAGCCTCCATTTGGGTCAAACAGTATTTAACCGCTTGTAAATTTTAATTAAATGATTTGTCACTTTGAACACATAGTTTGTCATCTTGCAACTAAACGATGTGTCTTTATCAGAAAATGACTCAGGGGGAAGGCATTCATCTAATTTGTCACTTGGACACCCATTAAGATAATTTGGTTGTTGCATAGGGATAAAGTTGGAAATTTGTAAAATAGAGTGCACCACTTTTAGTAAGCAGGATCACATTGTAAACTATTTTAAAAAAAACATAATTTGCACTATAATTAAATTCTAATAACTACTTTACTTCTGGTCATTTTTCATTAGCAGATGTTTAACTTTCTGAGAAGAGAAAATTCTCCTGTAGAATTTAGTATCTATATAAAAATATGGGGCTGCAAATGAAAAGCAATCAGCTGAATTAGAATGATCTGGGGGAAAAAATGCCCATTCATCAGAGGCACTTACATCATTGCAGACCCAGCCAAGACCTTGTCTGCAGCCTGGCTAATATGATCTGAGAGAGCCTGGGACAGAAGGAGGGGACATATGACTAGTTCATGAGGTAGCAGAGATCATAAAATCTTTCTCTAACGAAGGATGCATTTGGCAGAAAGGAAGGTATTAAATATAGTAATTTGGTGTCCAAAAGTTATTGTAGATGACAATTGCTTATTTCGTACACTGACGCAGTGCAGGCATCACCCAACAAGGAACAGATATGTTGGCCAAAGCTACAAAACATGTTGAATAGTAAAGTTGTTTTAGTCCATTACTCTCGGGAAGTCCTGAAGAGCTTGGTGCTATCACAAGCTTGTGTGAAATGAATTGGACCCTACCAGTAATATCTTTTTCAATGAAAGTCTAAGTCTCTTGAAGCCAAAGGACCAACAATTAGTTGCCAATATTCCCCTTCAGAGTCTATGCACTCGCAACGCATCAAAATCTTCTGGGCGTTTAAAAATAAAATTCTGAAGGCTAGACCCTATTTCCACACATGCAGGCTCAATTGTTCTGGAGTAGGGCCTCAGCACTGGTATTGTCTACATTCAGAATAGCAGCCAGGGTCAAGAAGCGCTGAGCTGACACAGGCAGGGCTCACTAATGTGCAATGAGTGGGGCAATCCTCACAGGGATGTGAGAAAGGCCTGTTTCTATTAGTTGGATAAGTGATGCCATGGTCATTCACACTGAAAATTTAGCACTATCTTGAATTTCTAGTTCTTCCTAATATCCTTTAATCTTCCCTCATTCGACAACTACCAGCCTACCAACCGTTTATTCTTCTTTGATTTCCCTTTGTTCTTAGCCCTCATTTCGTTTCATACATTCAGACATATTTACTAATTGCTACTGCAACTGTTTCCCAGCTAATGCTGTGTTCTGTCTCTCATAAAGCTTATAATTCCATTAATGAATGCTCGAAAACCTTTGTAAAATACAATGCTTATGAAATGATGCCTCTGCTCGAAAACTTCCAAGGCTTTGAACTGAAACCATCTCTCCCTACCTAGTTTACTAGTTACATTAATGTGGCATCACTATTCCATTGTCTTTATTCTTGCCTAATAAATAAATGAAATTGTGCATTATAGGGACTTTCTGAGAGACCCATTAATTCTTCAACAAAAAAGCATCAGTAGTCTATATCTTGAGACTTTTTGTATCTTTCACCTCAAAATCCTCAACATCCTCTCCTTGCTGTGTCCACCAATTCCAAACTATTGTATTGTGATCCTTACCAAATCCTTACCAAGTCCCATGTTGAAAGGCCTACTTTAAACTAAACATCAAGTTCTCAATAAAATCTAACCCTGTCTTCTGCCTCTGGGACACCCTCAAAGTTCTCAAGGTCATATTCTCAGCTACCGACGTGAACAACTAACTCAGCACTGTCTTGTCAACATGTTGTGTTAGTGACATTTGGGAAGCCAGTATTCTACACTCCTTCAATCCCAGCAGAACTGTGTCCCAGTATTCCTTCCCAGCCTGGCATTCTAGACCCTGCAGAAGCAGAACCCCAGTGATCTTTCTCACCTGGTCACTTACAATTCCCCTTTACCCACTCTATGTTCCAGACCATCTGGGCGAACTTCTACTCTCTGTAGACATCGCAACCCTTTTTATTACATGTTGTTCCTCATACTAAAATCTCTCGTCAGTTTAGTTTCATCTGAACTAACATTTGTGGGAAATTTATAATACAGCTAAACAACTGGGATTTAGATGACCTTTATGATCCCTTGGAATCTTTTTACACTAAGATCTATCATTGAGTCTAAGCCAGTAGTGATATAAGGAGTGCAAGATAGAAGGGTATTGGCTGAAAGAATGGAATGCTGTTGATTAATGATATATCTACCACAAAATCCCCTGACTGGCTATTATCTTTTTCTAATTTAGAGGTATTTAAACTCTTGATTTTCACTTTACCGTCTTCCGTTGTTTGTTGATGTCGGCCTAAATACAGCTTTAGTGAAATCTCAGTAGATGAAGTTTTTGATTCTTCATTTTCCTGGATCATGATTACAGTATAAGAAAATGAAATTCAACTGGCTTAGTAAGATGTGTGCCTCACAAAAACAGTTTGATTCTTAGTACTCTAAGATCTTTCAGGGACTCGGAAATTGGATGTACCTGCTTTATCTGTAGCTCTGTTATCATCCCGGGCAACAGAGCCAAGTTGACTGATCTGAAGTTCTCTTGGTTTCTATTAGTTGAGAAAGAGTGACACATTGGAAACCTTTCCTTAGACTGGCAGTTGGTGGTTGAGAAAAGCTATTTTTGTTTCATTCTGAGTCATGAAAAGACAGTACGTTTGTATTCTCTAAGTGAGAATTCAGAAGACATTTGGGAAGTGAATATCACTTAGACCCTTAGACATCCATTAAAAAATTATAAAACAAAAACAGGTATAAATAAAATGAATGTATAAACGTAGAAACATATATTAGATCTTCTAAAAGTGAAGAACTAAAATAAAAGACAGTAAAGATGTGATAAACTTTACTTTGGCACAGTGGAACATAAAAAAAGTAAAGCATAAAATAAATTCACAGGAAGGGTGATAAAATGGCTTATGAATGTGTGCACATAAGATATATATATATAGACAAAAAATAACAGAAGGTACATTGAAGGACTCCAACAATGATCTGAAATGAATTTCTACAGAAGAAAACAGGGAATAATAGGGAAGCAATGTTTGATAAGAAAATAGATGAGAATTTTCCAGAATTAAATAAACATATGAGTCTTAAGATAAAAAGTGCTCATTGAATATCAACAAGGTAAGTGAAATTAAATATATACTTAACACATGATAACATTATAATGAACCTGCAAAGGACAATAATAAGAAGAATATCTTAAAAGTTACCAGAAATAGAGGATAGACAAAAGAGCAAAAATTAGACTGACAGAACATTTCTCATTAGAGTAGATGTCAGTTGATAAGGAATGACAGCTTTAAACTACTGAGGAAAAAATAAAATTAAAAAACCTGTCAACCCAGAATTAGACATCCTATAAAACAATTGGGAGGTAAAGCGTTAACACTGGGCCTGTGACTCCCTCATTACCTACTGGGATTGGTGATGATCGATGATCGGTGGGGGAGTGAATGACCTTCAGTTTACTTTCTTATAAAATGCCAATGGCCTTGAACAGACCTCTTTGCAGTATGATAATGGTATTTACTACAGATAGGGAGTCTTTATCTAGAAAATGTTTTTCATAGGAGATACTTGGTGTAACTAGATTGCTTCTTATAAATGAACCTGGACTTTGTGGATTTATGGGGCATGGCTTGCTGGAGAATGGGGGTTAGTCACCTAAGCACTCCCCTATCGCTATAATTATCAGAGACTAAAATAAAAGAGCTCCAAATCCCTAATGGCTCATTTTATGAAAAATTTAGCATACAGGGGTTGGCAAAGGTGGGTTTACAGCTGTGAGTACGTGAAACATGGAGTTTATTCTTGTATTATTATTTATCAATTATATTATTTATTTGTATTACAACTGTAAACTTACTTTTGCCCACCCCTCTATATTGCTCAACATTATTCTGTTTATCTGAAATGGAAACACATCCTCATATAGGGAAAAAAAACATTTTTAGAAGCTGCATGTGTCGGTTTTGAGTTCCTGCAGGAAATGAATGTTTTGCCTGAGCCTTCTGCTTGCCTGTATCTTTTGAATCATTAATCAAGTTTGGTGCTGGGTAAGATCTATAACGTGCAGAACATTCTTTGGCAATTCAACCCTTTGGGTTAACACAGCTATCATTAAAATATCTTGAACAAATTTTCAAGTATACCAAGAGTAAGAAAGCTTGCCACCCACAGATTCCTACTGGAAGAACTAAAAAATGTACTTTAACAAAAAGAAAAGTTAACTTGGAGGGAAAGAAAATACAAAAGAAACAATGGTAAATACAGAAAGTGGTATATTTTGCTAAAGTTAATTAACTACTAAAGAAAGAAAACATACCAAAATCAGTGAGTGTGTACAGTCATGTGTCGATTTACAATGGGGATACATTCTGAGAAACGTGTCATTTGTCAATTTGTCATTGTGCAAACATAGAGTTCACCTACACAAATGTAGGTAGTATAGGCTATTACACTATAAAATATATCACTGTCATATATGCAGTTCTTCATTGAATGAAACATTGAGTGTGTGTGTGTGTGATGTTTTGTATAATCTCTCACAAATTTTTCCTTATATCAACCTGATCTATCTAGAAAAATATGAGCTACTTGATTGGTTTATAATTGAATGGCAGGAAAGAGAAAAAAAAAGAAGGAAAGACCATTCTGGTTTTTAATAGCTTTAATAGATTGTAGAGTCAATTCTTGACTTATGTCCCTTTTGCACCATTCAGTTGTCAATTTTGACAATACAAATCAAAATAAAATAAAATTGAAAAAACAATATATGGCCACTCATATTTTATCAGGCGTGTCTTAAAAGTTTAACCTTGCCCAAAGAGAAGTCTGTCCTTTGGTCTTAGAATGGTACAGTGATAAGAAGGTCTTTGTTTGCCTGGGGGTCATGGGTAACTTAACAATGTGGCCTGGAGGTTTTGAGCCACATCAAAAATGTGATTGAGGGTAGGGGCTTTAGGTCACATGGTATCAGCTATATCTTCTGACAGGCTAGAAAGTGAGATTCATCCTGTGGGCAGTCAACAGTGTTCATGTGACAGAGGCCCAGCCAAGACTTTGGACACCAAGGCTCAGGTGAACTTTCCTGGTTGGAAGTTTTCTGTGCATGTTTCCCATCGCAGTGCCAGGAAAGTCAGTCTTGACTCCTTGGGTAGAGAACAATGGAAAGTCCACGTGTGAAACTTTTCCTGGTTTCTGCCCCATGTTTCTCCCTGGGCTGATTTTAATGTGTATTCTTTAGCTGTGATGAACAGTAATCACGAGTACAACAGCTTTCAGTGAATTTTGTGAGATCCTCTAGTGAATTATTAAAACTGAGAGTGATTTGGGGAACCCACCAAACTAACACTAGGTAAAATAAAAATACTTAATGCATGCTCGTGCATGCAATTATAAGTTTATTTCTTTCATCGTGGCTTGTCAATAATAAGCAAATATTGTTGAGTATCAACTTGATATGTCTATGAAGAAGAATATTACCTATGAATCAATTTTAATTCTAACCAAGGCTAATTGGTAACATTCCTTATATTCAAAATTTCTTAATGTGTGTCATTGTATTATTTATTTATTTATTAAAATTTTTTTATTTCTTTATTGATTTTTAGAGAGAGAGGAACGGAGAGGGAGAGAGAGAGAGATAGAAACATCGACGAGAGAGAACATCAATTGGTTGCCTCCTGCATGCCCTCCACTGGGGATTTGGCCCACAACCTGGGCATGTGCCCTTACCTGGAATCAAATCGGCAACCTCTTGGTGCATGGGTCAATGCTCAACCACTGAGCCACACCTGCCGGGCTCATTGTATTATGTATTTATTTTGCTTTATTTTTATTTTTATTAAATGGAAGTGACATTCTTTAATAAATTTATATAGGTTTTATAATGCATCATCCATACATTGTATTGTGTGTTTACCACCCCATGTCAAGTTTCCTTCCATCATTATTTATCCCCCCTATACCCTCCTGCACCTCCCCCCACCCTCCTTCCCTTCTGGTTATCATCATGCTATTGTCTGTGTCTATGAGGTTTTTTGTTTGTTTGTTTGTTTGTTTTTGCTTAATCCTTTTACTTTTTTACCCAGCCTCACAACCTCCCTCAATGTGTGCAGTTTTAAAGTGTTAAAAAAAAAACAACAACCAGGCAGCTTTGCTTAATATTGATTATATGAGGCAGATATTTCAAAGACTGCTTTTGTGTGTGTTTTAACAGCATTTTGTTTACTTTCACTGGAAGCCCATCTTTAGGGCAGAACATTTGGCAGATGTTTTTGTTCAGCAGGTTTCTTGACAATTGTGTATGGAAAGCTATTTTTCGCCTTTCACAGGGACTGGTCAAAGGCTGAGCTTTGCTTTTGGTGACACTGCGTTAATTGTCTCCCTTGAGGCTGCCAGAGCGCTGAAGGCAAGTTAGCATTTCCTGAGGTTTGCTTCCTCGCTGCTCCATGCTTCTTGCCTCTAATAGCACTGTTTATGCCTGCAGCGTGGCTTGTGCCACCTTCCCCGCTTTGCTGGGACTTCCTTTTGTACCTTTTACTTATGCCTGTCTACTGAATTTATGGGAGAAAGTGTCCAGTTACTTTAGTCTAGTTAGCTGCAGTTGATGCTAGATGGGCAGAAGGTGGTTTCAAGGAGAAGCAGGGTCAGTGGAGGGTGAAGCCCCTGCTTGAAACTCCATGACCCTTCTGCTCGGAGCGTTTTGTTCTCTTAGTGGATTATAGTGCTTCACTATATTTATTTTCCGTATACATTTTGGGTTTGATCTCAGATGTCGCACAGAGAGACTGAGGAGATATCCCAATAAACAAACAATGGTATTTCCCTCTGGGAAATGTTTTCCACTGTTTGCTTGTTTTGATGCGCAAGGTTAAAGATGAAAACCTGTAGGAAGACCGAGGACAGGAGGAATAAAAAAAAAATCACAATGATCTTGTACTTGTATCACTTTATCAGTGTTTTCAAATAAGCCAAAGACTGTTTGTGTTGATTTGGGTGCTTTTTATAGGTTTCTCATAAGAGGAATATAAGCTTTTATCCTTTGTCTCACTCTACTTTGTTCTCTAGGAACTGACCCTCTCTCGTATCATTGATTTCTTTTACTATTAAAAGACACAATGACTGTGGCAAACTCAGGATGTGTGTGCTTGTGCACATGTATACACGGCATGAAGCTACTCTGACCATTCTAAAAAGGTACAGGCTGAACATGTATTCCCTGATTAAAATCCTTCAAAATCCCTCATAGCAAGGAAAAAAATCTCAAGTTCATTGGCATGGCACTTACAGCATTGCACGATCTGGCTCATAGGCCCTTCTTCCAGCTTCATGAAAAATAACTCACAGTTACAATAATTATTTGTGACTATGACACTCCTCACTCTCATATAAAACATTTTTCATAGTAAATAGACTGAGCCTCTGAAAAGGATTTTTTAACTGCACTCCCAGTGCCTATATCCTTCCTTGTCCGTAGTAACTTGATATTTATCTGGAAACGGCACTCTTCTAGTCTGTTTGAGTAGGATTAATTCCCTACTTGACTTAACACATCAGCATATCTTATTCTTCTGGACATAGTAAATAGTTAATAAACCAAATTTAGCCACAGAATGATAACGAGTCAGAGAATATATGTACAAGTAACCAAAAGAAACCACTTTTTCAGCATTCCTGCTCCCGACCCTGGTATTGTGTGAGAATGAGAAGTCTGAAAGTTGTCTATCATTCTGCTACTATAGAGAGAGAATTCAATTTGTTGGGTGTTAGTGGAGGCGTCTGAGGATGAAGCTGATATCATGGATGATGAATAGACAGACAAAGGGCAAAAATACTTTCTCAGAGACACAATGAACAGCTAGATCAAACCTCACCCAAAGCCTACCCTACTTCCCCCCAGCTTTATTGAGATATAATTGACATATGACACTGTGTATGTTTAAGGTATACAATGTGTTGATTTGATACACTTATATGTTGAAAAATGTTTACACTATAGCTTTAACCTTACCTGAAGACAGCACCCCTTATATTTTTAGTTACATGAACCAACATATTCCTTCTATTAAGCTATTTTAAACTTTTGTCTGACACTTTAAAATATAGCCAACATTCCTACACATGACTGCCTAAAACATATAAAGAGTATATCTAAGTATAAACATTTCTTTATTGATAAAATATTTTCCACATGAAGCAAGCAGAACTTAATCACTTTACTTTTCTAATATAAAAATAATTTAGATCGAGAAACCTGATTGGGCTGTATGTTTTCAAATCTTAACTCTACTTATCCTAGATTCTGATTAGCTATTCCGGTCAGTTAAATCTGCTCTAGTGATATTCACTGTGCTTCTTTAGTTGGCCTGACTTTACTTCCTATTGCCTTATTCTTGCTTGCTCCTCTCTTTACCTGCTGCATCTCTCTTATGCACTTATGCATGACAGCAATACCCTGACACAGGATGAAAAACCAATCAGAAAACCAGCATCCCATTTTAGCTGGTTGGATGTAATCCAAATAAATTCACTATCCAGTAGAATCAATCAGTAGAAAAAGTCATTATAAAAGTATGTCTCACTTACTTGTTTTCTCTTCCAGACAGGCTAAATATTTAATAGGAATCCAGGTGTTATTTATTCATTTTTATTAGGTTCTTCTGACACCCAATCCTACATTGTGATGGGCAATTAAGGTAAATATATGCTCATGGAGAGAACTTTGCTTCTGGGAAACTATTTTTACACCAATCCCAGTCCAACTGAGTTATGGTTTAAGTATCTCTTGCTTAACATTTTTATTTATAGGTCGTAGAGATACTTTAAACTATTTGTATTCTTTTCTTCACGAGAAAATCGGAGACTCTGATTGGTAGCAAATCTTTTTTCCCTGCCAATATGCAATTAATATTGTCATTGATTTTGTCATCTACGATGGTGTTGTTGCTTATTAAAGATTCTTTGTAGCTCTGTGATTGTTTGCATGTAAATAAATTACAACTACACAGTTATTCAGTATGCTTTGAATATTTATACTTTTTTTGCATGGTTTATCTAAATTTTACTTGGTTAGGAAAATTTTAAGGATAGCTCACATAATATTTTCAGGCTTTTACAACATTGAAAATAGAATAATTAGAATGACTCCAAAACAGTGAAATTGATAGGCTACATTTCAGTCAACCCATATAATTACAGTGACCATATTTCCCTAACTCTTATTAGTAATAGTAGTAATAAAAATAGTCAATACCTACTGTTTACGATGTACCAGGCATTGTTCTAAATTCTTTATAGGGAATAATTCATTTAAGCATCAAAACAATCCTATTAATGACAGTATCATTTTCCCCAACTTACAGATGAAGAAACTAAGGCCAGATAGATTAGTTAACTTGTTTAATGTTTTAGGATGATAAGCAAGCAAATCTCTGTTCTCCTTACTTTGTTCTACCCACTCCCATTCCTCCCTTCCTTTCTGTCTCTCTTTCTTTCTTCTCACCAGTCACTCCCTCCTCTCTCTTTCTTAGATAACATTTACCAGTTTTTAATATACTGTATAGTTTACTGATTTATTATGTTTATTGCTTGTCTCCCCCTGTTAGAAGGGGAGCTCCACGAGGGCGTGCATCTTTGTTTATTGTGTACCACAGGCCTAGAACAGTGACAGCACACAGTGGGCTGGCAATGTCTATTTGCTGAATTAATGAAGGATGTTCCAGCACCAGCATTAAACACAGAGTACTTGCTTTTATTCACAACACTATACTGCCTCGGAACCAACTGGCAACAAGTGGAACTGTGCCCTGTGGAGAAATAAAATATATTTAAAATAGTAGCTATGAATCGTGGCCACACCAGAACTGGGCTTCTTATATCCCTAACCGCTAATTCTCTCGAAGAACCCTAAAAGTAGGAATAAGTATTCCTAGTTTAGAATGAATGAAACAGGGGCTCAGAGAGGTCAAATAACTTACCTAAAAATTACAGTATATGATTGGTAAAAATTAAAGCTTGAGTCTGATGTGCTTTTTTCACACTCAAATATTAGGTTCCTTCTATTAAACGCTAATTTCTTTATTTTATAAAATATTGATAGCTAATGTTTATTAACAGATAAATGACATTATAATTGCTTTGCAGGCTTATTTCATGTAATAAACTTTATTTCATGACTTCATAATTTAGTCACTATTATTAAGCCTTCACTGGGCAAGGAAATGGGTATAACACTTGACTGAGGTCACAGAGCTGGTCAGTGGGAAAAGCATTGCAGAAAACCTCAGTCCAGGCCTTCCCACACTGTGCTGTGCTCCTTCTTCTGAAGGTCCAGCTAGAGCCCGGCATGGTGGGTGCTCAGTCCATGCTCACCCACTTGAAGGAATACAAAAAAAAGTAATTGAAAGGAATAAAAAAATAAATGACAGAACTGAAAAACTTAAGTTAGCATCTACAGACAAAATTTTTGCCAACTTAAATTTTTCTCTACTATAATCATCCTTCCTGCCAATGTCTTTTTGGGACCATGATCTCTTGGAAAACAGTAACCCTTCTCTTGGTTTTGTGCACATATATTGAGTATATGTAGGTGACTCACTTTGCTTCATCGTGTTTCTCTTTTAAAAATGGCAAAAATGATTTAAAAAAAAAGAACTGTATCTATTGACTATCAAAATAAAACAAAACTTTTGAGTTGATTGGTGTTCCTTGGAGCATGGTTTTATGAGTAGTCTTTAGATATTTCTACCAGTGAAGACTTTAGAAACTGTTGCAATTGTTCACTGTATGTTCCTTTAAAATAAAAGTACTTTGTGTCCGGCCGGTATGGCTCAGTGGATTGAGCATGGTCCCATGGACTGAGAGGTCACTGGTTTGCTTCCTGGTCAGGGCACATGCTCGGGGTTGCGGGCTCCATCCCCAGTAGGGGGCGTGTAGGAGGCAGCTGATGGATGTTTCTTTCTCACATTGATGTTTCTATCTCTCTCTCCTTTCCTCTCTCTCCAAAAAAAAAAAAAAAAAAATCAATAAAAATAAAACCTTTTTGTAAACTGTATTGATAAAAGATAATGTGTAACCTTAGGCACTGATTTTCTTGATCCTCCTCTCCATGTTTCTCCCCCCCGCCTTTTAAGTGTTTATTTGAGAGTGCTTTTATAAGTATAAAATTTTATTTAAATTGTTTGTCTCTTTTATTCATTTGCCTGGTGAAGAAATGCTTTCAGTCATGTTTTAGGTAAAAGTCATATTCATGCCTTAGGTTTAAAATTTATTAATTTGCCTTTTGTTTCTTTCTTTTTTTTTTCCTCCCCGAGCTTCATTTTCCCTGTACCTTTGTTTTCTGGACACCAGCCTAATCCTGAAGACCAGAAGCCCAATTTCTGGAGCAAATTACAAACAATTGAGCTTTGGGACTAATGTACCATCTCATTTCAAGCACTAGGTCTTTTGATATTGATGAAGCACTGAATCCGGAGCAATGAAGATTAAACCCCTGCTTATTTTTTAAAGTGCCATTAATTCTTTTTACTGATACCTCTATTCACTAAATAGCCAAAAGACAAAAACAAAACCTACACCACAAATAGCTGTTCATCTTCGTTGCTGCCAAAGCAGAATAACATTAATATTAAATAACTAGTTTTTGAAACAGTAGCAAAAATGTATTTTGGGCTGAGTCACCGAAAAACATCTTACATATTTAGAATTATTTTTAACATGGGAGGAAAAAAAAACACCTGCCACAGTTCATTTTTCTAAACAGAATAGAACAAACTCTTAGGTGGTAGGAAACAGTGAGAAATATATTTGCCTAATTCACAAAATCTTTTCTGATTTAAAAACCTTTATATATATACTTGTCAAGAAAACAATTACTATTTTAAACATAAACTCCAGCATCAAAGGATATGACTAAGACATTTTTGTTCTGCCTTTCCATTTTTAATTCTCATTTCTTGTTTTTCACAGGAATTTGTGCCAGTAGAGGATTTTGAGATTGTTTATTATGGAATAAAAGTGTTTTGGTATCTATCATTTAAAAAAATATTTTTTATTGAGTTTTAGAGAGAGAGGAAGGAAGAAGGAGCTAGCGAGTGAGAGAAACACTGATGTGAGAGCGGGACATCAATCAGCTGCCTCCTGCACGGTCCCGATTGAGCCTGCAATCCAGGCACGTGCCCTGACCGGAATCAATCCGGCAATCTTTTGGTGCACAGTACATCACCCAGCAATTGAGCCACACTGGCCAGGGCGGTATCTATCATTTTTAAACCACAAATAGCAAGCCTCCAAACTGGACAGGGCAAATAGAAATTGTGTTTATCAGGATTATCTCAATACTTACTTCACACCTATACATCCCTGAGTCCTTGTGCGTGGGCATAACTTATTAATTCATTGAGTCATGTAGGCATTAATTCAATAAGTAACTGACAGGTAACAATATACCATCTGCAATAGGTGCTGGGGAAAAAGTCATGAGGAAAGCATTACCCTGATGAAATTTACATTGCAGTTGACAATTGAGTAGGGGAAACACAATTTTAAAATGCAAAAATTATTTAGTATGAATTAGATAAAGAAATAAATGACCCAGGGATGACAAATTAAGAATGGTTGGGTGGACTGCTTTTAGAAAGAGCCTGGCCAGGGTAGGGCACACCCAGAGATGACATCTGAGCAAAGACTTGAAGAAGTCATTGAAAGAGCATATGGATATCTGGACAAAGTGTATTCCAGGCAGAGCCAGGGGACTGGCCATGAGACAGAGTCCATTTGGCATGGCATGTTCTAGGAATAGCACAGAGGTAAGTCTGATTTCACCAGATTGGCCAAAGGAGAGAGAATTGGGAAATAAAATCAGAGTAATGGCAGAGTGCCAGATGATGTAGGTTTATGTAGACTGTTATGTGGTGCTGGGCTTTTACTCTAAGTGGAAGTGGAACTTATGGGGAGTTTTGAGGAAAGAAATGAGATGATATGACATGTTTTAAAAGTTGGGAATAGACTATACGGGAGCAATAGCAGTAGCATGGGGCCCATTGAGAAGATTTTGCAATAATCCATGATAGAGATGATGGTATTAGCATTATATTTTCACCTCTAGAGATGATTGGACTCCAATGAGGCATTTGTGTGTGTGTGTAGCTATATACAGGGGTAAGCAAAAGAAGTTTTACAGTTGTGAAACATAGAGCTTATTCTTGTATTATTATTGATTGATTTATTATTGCACTATGCCTTTGTCCATACGAACAACTGTAAACCTACTTTTGCCCACCCCTGCATATATAACTAGACATACAAATGTATCAGACCTTTAAGGTGGGCATGGCTCACAGCTTTTATCTCCAGTACCAACTCTTATTCGTTGGTAGTGTCTGCTGGGTGTGCTGTGATGAGAAAGAGTCTAAGACCATGTTCAGGCTCAGAGGGAAAGGGTCCCCTGATGGTGTGAGATGGCGTGACAGTGACATCAAGTATGTTCAATTTCTGTTCAGAGGCATCTGTCACTAGTAGATTTTAAAAAGTGGAAACTTTCTTTCTTTTGGCTTAAAACACATAAAATAAATGCGAGTACCTAGCATTTAACTGTAATTTCTACAATAGTAGTATCCAAAAAAGTTTTTAAAATGGCACTTTCAGTAAGAATTTTCTTCACCAAGATATCTGTTCTTTAGCACTAAAGAGCAAAAATGTATCTCATTTTCTATACTCTCTGGAAAATAATTGGTGTGTTCTCACAGAGTATAAACTTGAAAACCATATCGGTTTCTTAGGTAAACGAATTAACTATTACCATATTCTTCTTATGACTATGAACTTTGACTTTGACTGAGAACTAGCTTTGCTAATATCAGCCTTCCATTCCATTTCAGCTTTTGAAATAGGCTTCATGTATACCAATCTGCATGGCGATTTGAGAATTCTTAAAGGGATTCCATTCGGGCACATGGACAAAATACAAGCTAGATGTTACCCTCTAGTACTATTGGGATAATATTCCCCTTCACATAGTGCTATATTCTTCATCCCCAGGGCCAACTAATTTTATTTATTGCTACTGCCTGTAACCCTTAAAGAATACATATGAATCTCCATATACATGTGTATAAAATAAAGCCTTGAAATAATTTCTTCAAAATAGCAATCATTTGCATTTAGCAGGCAGTGCCAATTTATCTTTCTGTATAATGCTGCTACATCTTCAAAAGGCAATATCATAAATGAGATTATCCCTTCAGAAAGCAATCCCAGACTAAAATAAATCAAGATATGGAGACTTTACAAATGACCTTTAATATATTGAATATTACCAGAAAGTGTGTGCAACCCAAATGTTCTAAGACAACAATTTATTGTGGAATTCTCAATGAAGGCTTTCCTTTAAAAATATATTATCAGCCTCAATCCAATAGCATTAATAATCTTCTATCTTTTCAGAGCGGAGAAAATGGGCATAGGATCATACATACTGAAGTCTTCCAGTCCAACTCCCTCTTTTTAGGGATGGAGAAACTGAGGTCCAGAGAGTGAGCAACAGTACAGTGAGCAACAAAGATAAGAAACGACTTATCTTAACTCACTAAGAACTCATGATACTACACCGACCTGGTCCAAATTTTCCTCATATGAAATTCTGTCTCCAACTTCCTTGTCACCAAATAGAACACAATAAACTTTTAATTCTTGAAAGTGATACTGTGGCTAAAATATTTTTTGACTAATGGCAATAGTTACAGAGCGTTTTCTAATAGCAGTCAAAAAATTACTAGTTCAATAACCATCACCAAGATTGAGGTTATTTTAGTGAGAGGAGGAACAGGATTCTGAGCTCAGTAGTTTTAGGCTTTGTTTAGTTAGTAGATAATTTTGGGATGGATGGAGACAGGAGAAAAGGCAAAGCAGGAGGTGTGGGTGAGAGGAGACAGAGGAAAGAAGGGAAATTTGCTCCATCTCTTACCCTCCTCCTTTCTGGCCATATCCTTGACCATATACCGTCCATGGTAAAATAAAAGAAGACAAAATTCAACCTATCTTTCTAGGCTTGCGAAGAATATAAAAGGATTGAGACAGACCTTCCTAATAACCCAGCTGATGCTTCAATTATGGTCAGTGCATCTCCAAACAAAGTGGCATTCAGACTCAAACATCGCATGATCGGCACAAAACAGGTCTCGCCCTTTTGGTCGCCGAAAACTTCCTATTGCTACTTCAGCTTCCACTGTTACAAAGCTGGTTTTTAATGGAATATCTTTCTGAGGGTATGTTATATGAGTCCTACATAGACATTTCAGGATCTTTCTTTCCCTCTGAATTCAAACCCAGTTTAAGGGCTCGAGATAAAAACATATATGCTAAATTAGCACTGTTCCTGGCAACAGCTAACAAGCCAATACATGCTATTAATAATATTGACAATACTTTAAATGACAAGAACAAATGCTAGTGTTTCTCTTTTTACTATGTAAAACCATGTAGTTCCTAACATTTCTGGTTATTCCTCTTCCCGCCCCCAGCAATGTTCTATATGATAGTCTTGAGATGTTGGTCAGGGGAAGGACTGTTTTACTTGCCTGTACAAAACAGCAAGGTTCTACAGCAAGTAAGGTTCTTGACCACTTCTACGCCATGTAGAGACAGACAAAATGAAGAGAACGGACAGAATACATCAATTTTTACACTTCTAAGTTGTTTATAAGTGAGAGAAGATCTATCCTAAAATCAGCCAGTCTTTCTTTCATAAGACCACACCACACTCTTAGGAAGTCATCCCTAGTAATTATTGTGAGAGCCCAGCAGAGAAGAATCGAGGCACAGTCCTACCCACTAATGCTTTGTGTGATGCCACAATGACATCTGAAGTTCCACTCTCCTCCCCAGCGACGGACGAGCTGCTTTCTTCTTTTCTGCACGGCGGCCTCCCAGGCGGATGATTTTAGTATAATATCCGTAACTACTCAAGACTCTCTCCTGAAATGTGCTTTGTTCTCCAAAGCCTTTTTAGTTGGAGCCCTCTGATTATGTTGGTCCCAGAGCTTCATGGCTTTTACACATTGTTATTCCAAATACCACAAGTCACATATTCGCTTATCATCCAGGTCTTTCAGGCCCCTCTGACTTTGCATACCTTGTTCCACACTATTTGCCCCTATTTTTGTCACATTAGCCAAATTTACTAATATGAAAGCGGCTAGGATGGTGGAAAATGAAAATAATGAGCTAGCTGAGAAGTAAATAGTACTGATTTATAAAATGACAAAGTTTTGCTCAGAAACTTTGCTTATGGTGTAAGTGGTTTATGTTGCCTAGATACCCTAGCAGCCAGTAACACACACACACACACACACACACACACACACAGACACACACACACACACAAACATTTTGTTAAAAATGAGCAAAAGTTACCTTTTCAAGCAAATGTACTTTTTCTTTAAATTTAGGAATTTTTACTTGTTCATTAATTTTCTCTAGAATACAATAAATTTACAGCAGCCAATTCCAATATTCTTTCTGTGTGTAACACATTTTCTAAAACATGTTAATGATGTGGTAAATAGCTTACTCGCTGATGGGTCCTATACTGCAGAAGCTGCAAAGCTAAAAATGACATTCACTGACTCGCTTGGAGTTCGGTTCCTAGATGTGGGTTATAATTCACAAATCCATGTATATAAGACTTAAATTGGAACGTAGTTTAACAGACAGGGAGGCCGTGGTATGTGGGTTCCCTTTGCATCTCTGAAACTTACAAGAACGGTGTAGCTCTGGAGTTCCTGGTACTGCCTACCCCTTGCCGATCTCAAGACTCGAATGAAGGAAGGGCTTTTCCAAAGGCACTCGTTTTTGTGATGGGTTTCCTGAAGTCTCCAGCTTTCTGACATCGGCTAATGACGTCATTTCCTTGGTGGGAAGGTATGGGATGTTGGTCTAGAGCCAATCCCGGAGGCCGGCCCACAGTGTGTTACGGCAGCCTGCGCGAACAACTTGGTCAGCATGACTCCCCTGAAGGTCACTTTCTGCTTATGATTCGACAGAGCTTTTTGCAGCTGAACTCTCACTGACTCAAGATTGAGGTCTTTCAAGCTGGGGTTTGAGGAACTGAATGCTTTTGAATCTTCTCCGAAGTTACCATTCCATTCCTCAGAGTCCGCTCTTTTCCCAAACAGTACCATGATTTTCTACTCATGTCACTATTTCGTAAGTCACAGAGTAGATACTTCATCCAGTTTTTGGCTAAATGAACCAAATATACTTGCCACCTTTGCCACTAATGCACCAGAAGGATGATATCATTCAAGATTCAATAAAATCAGAGGTTGTTCTCCCCACAAAGATGAGGTTGTATAATGAAATGGTTGTAAAATCTGGAAACAAATAAATCTAGACTTGAAGGCTGGCTTTACCATTTTACTCATTATTGGCACGACTTTGGAATAATTATTTAACCTTTTTGATTCTGTTTGTGAAGAGTTAAATACCTTATAGAGTTCTTCTAAAGATTCAGTGAGATAATATATTCACAGGAATATAGCTCATGTGTTTCCATTGGAGAATTATTTCTTCCCCATTGTATGAAGATGTAGGAAAGATAAACAGGTTCCCCAATAAAAGCCAAAGGAGGCAAGTATTTCCTTTGTCTGTATTAGGAACAATGACCTAAATGTAGTGAATTGGGAGCTCTTTCCTGAGATTTGGAATCTTCCAGGTAGACTGGAGTTTATTCTTTAAAGACACCAAGAGAACAGCCATGGAGTCCCACCCAGGCAGTGTACTGCTGAGAGTCCAGTTTTCTACTTCTTGTCCCTCCAGAATTCCCTTGCTCCTGTCCATTCTCAGGCCTGGTTCCCTACTCTCTTGTTGATGTTGTAGCTCCTAACCTATCTTTCCAATAAATTAGTTTTTATTTCAGTTCTTCCGTTGGTTTCTGTTGTTTCCAATAAGGAACACTGACTGGTAAAGTATTCATGTTTCTACTTCACGAAAGAGGAAACTAAGCCACAGAAGGTGTTGTTACTAATCCAAGGTCACATAGCTACAAAGTAGTAAAGCCACGATTTAAAGTTGGGTCTTTCAGACTGCAAAACCTCAGTAAAAGATATTTTTTTCTGCCTAAAGAGAGCTGTCTCACTAAGTCTAACTGGTCTTATTTCCCTGGAGCATACTCAGGAAGCTTCTATTCAAGCCCGTTTGAGTTACTGTAAAATAGGAAGGACAGAACAAAGCCATGTAGTTGTAAAGGAGGAGGATTTGCTACATTGCTTTCAATCCATCACACCTTGGCACTAAAACTGGATAAAAACAGAAATGATTGCACTTACTGGAGAGAAAAAAATAGCTCCTCATCCCCCAAATGAAGCAATAACCTAATGTTAATCCACAAATTAAACTGAATCACATTATCACTTAGGTACTAATCTATATAACCTACTTAATATTTAAATGTATGACTCATAGTTTGAATAGATGCATGCTATGTATTGTTTTTTACATTATAAAATAGCCTTTGAACTGTTAATGTGATGCCTACAGCAGACACAAATTTCTTGTTTTAAATAAGAAAGTGTTATTGTCTAAATTATTATTTTGTAGGACTGTGTTTTTTTATTTTGTTTATACCAAGATTGTATGAAATCTAGCCCAAAGTGACAATAACTATTACATATTTGTTTTAATTTTGAAATACAAATTTAGAACTAATATACATTTTTACCCACCTTACTAATATGAAACGGCCATATTCTTATTCAAATAGTGCTTATGACAGCAGGACATAATGTTCATGGACAATGACATAATTTTTTACAAAAAACAACATGTAAGACATACAGCGTGACCTAAATGAGCATTGTTTCTCCAACTTTCCATTGCTATGGTTTATCTTCTAACATAATATTTATAGATATATAGTATAGCAGATATATTCTTCCTTGTTGGCAGAGTCTAGTGACTCTGGGGTAAATCCTTGTTAGTCTAAACAAGTCTGGGTGATATTGCTTGAAGAAAGAACAGTGTCTCAGGCTTGGCAATGATTGAGTCACATCTTAGCAATAACGAGCGAAGGGAGCACTGCTGAGGGGTTCTGGGGAATGTTTCCTCATTGATAAAGGAAAACACAGAAGAAGAAATGGCTCCTTCTCTTTCTTTGGACATTGATGTGTCTGCATGGAAAGCCTGGAACTGTAGCAGTCAATTTGTGATTTTAAGGGCCATAGCAGAACACGGAGTAGTGTTAATGGAAAGGGCTGACTCCTGAGTCCCTGAATTAACTAACTCTGGAGTTGCTTTCTTGTTATGTGAAATCATGTTTCCTTATTATTTAGGCAACTTTTTTTCTTGGGATTTTCTATTATGTGCAGCCCAAAGCATCTTCATAGATATATAAAGCAAGTATTTCACCGAAGATCCTAGCACAGTGACTGGCCCATGAGGAGTGTTCGAGTAGTATTTATTAAATAAATAATGAATGCCAGGGGGCTGCCATTATGAGACTTACAGACTTGAAGAAACATTAAGGAATCCATATTTATTTGGGCTAAGGATGATAATAATAGATGGTGACTGTAAGGAAATAATGGATATAATACAAGGGATACAGTGATGGGAAATGCAGGAAAAGGCACATTTTAGAACCTCTGGTGACCGCCTCAGGGCTTGACCCTTTTTTTCTTGAAGTGAAAACAGGAGCTCACAGCAGAGTGTTTTTTTCTCACCTGTCATCTGAGTGTGAATGTCATTCAACCCGCAGTGGCAAAGGCTGGCCCCTCCACACTTCTAGCCTGTAGGCACTATACTCGCAAACATGCTCTCATTCTCAAAGGGCTACATTTTCAAAATGGGAAAATAAGACAGCCATCAAATGTGTAAAACATAAAACAAAACAGAAGACTGTGCTCATTGGCTTTTCTATCAGCATTCTAGGAGATAGAAATGGGACTTGAAGGCTCATTTATTTGGGCAAGGAGAAAATATAAAACTGCGACCAGAGGAAGTCTCATTTGAGGGAGAAAGGTAGAGAACAGTGGAGAGACCATACGTCACCCACAGGGAGAGAGCCTGTCCACACCCACAAGTGTCCCTGAGGCACAGGATATATTCTCCATCTATGAGAAGTTCTAAACCATTTTCAGTACCTCTTGAAAAGTGTCAATTAAATCTTAATTGAGAAAACGTTAAGGCTTTTTCTCAATCCTCATGATCAAAATCTCAGTTAGTCCGGCCTTTGATCTTAAAACTCTAGCCTTCTAGTGTCCGCACAATGTTCGACCCAGATCTTTCTCCCCTACCTCCAACTACAAGGTCCTTAGCTCAGCAATTTCCCCTCCCTTCTCCAAGCAGTCAGTACCCCCTTTCTGATTCTCTCTGTGGTGACTCAGAGTTTTTATATTCATGGGTTTCTCTCAGAATTTTATCTAAGTAATTTAATATAAAAATATTTACTGGAAATGTGCAAGGCACAAAATTGGTTTGGTAAAATAAAAAAATACATGAAACTTTGACCCTGCTCTCAAGAATTATGGAATCACATTTAGTTCACAGATACTAAAATAGTCCTGACATAAAACATACTGTGATAAATGTCCTAACAAATAATCTTTAAGTAATGAAAATAGAAGTAACTGACCTCCCACTGGAGTCTAAATGTAAACTGTTTCCTGCCTAGTGCCTATTGAACCTCTTTGTTTATTTCAAATCCACCACGTTTAAGAAAAAAATTTACTATATTTCCTCTAAAAATTGTTCTCCATAGTGACCATTTCTACTAGCAGTTTCAGTCACCCTAGTCCTCGTGCCTGAAAGATGGTATTGTTCGCATTTTCCTCAGATTCATGCTCCCCATCTAGCCATTCACCAAGTTCTGTTCACTTTTGTTTGAAATGTCTCTTTTATCCTTCTGTTCATTACCCCGTCCCCCGTCCAAAACTGGATCACTTTATACCTATATTCCTACAATTTCCTAGCAGATGTCTATGGATCCAGGCCTTCTCTCACCAAAAACATCCTGTGTACTTCAAAAAAAACCAAAGAATTCTAAAATAGGAAGAGACATCGTCCTCCAAAGCAAAAAGCTCTACACATTAGTTTGGAAATGTAGGTGAATAGCCATCTACTACCTGAATATTTATTGATAGACACCCATTTCCTAAACACATTTTAATTTACACATTATTTTAATTAATATAAAGTTTCTTTTTATTTCTTTCTTTATTTTTTTTGTTTTTTAGAGAGAGAGAGATAGAAACATCAATGAGTGAGAATATCAATTGGCTGCCTCCCGCATGCCCTCCACTGGGACTGGCCCATAACCTGGGCAAGTGCCCTGTCTGGGAATCGAACCGAACCGATAACCTCTTGGTGCATGGGTTGACGCTCAACCACTGAGACACACCGGTTGGGCAATATAAATTGCCCTATCCAGTGTGGCTCAGATGGTTGAGCGTCATCCCATGCACCAAAAGGTCGCTGGTTCAATTCCCGGTCAGGGCATATGCCCAGGTGGCAGGTTTGATCCTCAGTCAGGGTGCATATGGGAGGCAACTGATCAGCATTTCTCTCTTACATCAATGTTTCGCTCTCCTCTAAAATCAACAAAAACATACTTTAAAAAAATTTTTAAAATTTATAAACAAAGTTTCTTATATTGCCAAGTTTATGCCTTTTTCACTCTAATTTTTTTTCATTGAATCCTATTTTTGCTCACTTGAAATATGAAATTCCATCAAGCCTTTGGAGAAAAAGATTCTGTTTTTTTTTTTTAAGCTCTATTTAAAAAATGGCTAAACATACACTGTTACCATAATTGGCCTGATGTAAATTTTAGGCCTCACCGTTTTGATTGCCCACCTGTTGGTACTTTATAATTACAGCGTTATTTAAAATGTGGTGTCCAGAAATAAAATATTTTGGAATTTCTCTACGTAGAATTTTATCATTCTACTCATCCTGCAAATTCTAGAAACATAAATATTTCCAATTTTTATAGCTTCAAGGCACAACTCCTGAATTCCTGTCCTCTGTTCTAGCCCAAGTTATTTATCTCCACTTCCTAAAATATCTCCTGCCTCAGCTGGAGGGGCTCCTCACTTCAGCCTTCTCTTTCATTCATTCACTAATACTTCTAAGCCTTGCCTTTTTACCTTAAATGGCTTACCTATCTATCTTAATCTTCCCTTTCCTTTAAATCTCAGTCCTAGACTATGGTGCAAAGATTCCAGCCTTGCCAAAAGAGAAGTCTAGACTTAGCCCTGGACTTTTGGAGAAAATCGCTAGGCCTTTGGAATGTCCTGCCTGAGAGGAGGACTTTGGGGACTTTGGCCACTCCCAGACAGTCTAATAAGATGATATAAAACAAGGGCTTTGAGGCCATGCTACAACAGTTCTGATCTCTGGAAGAACTGACGTGTAAAGGTAGCCTGACCTCTGTGCGTGGCTGGAGACTAAAAGGCAGCCGCAGGAGCAGTCTGTGATTGAGCCCTAATACAAGCTGGACACCAAAGACGCGAGTGAACTTCCCTGGTTGGCAGTACTCTGTGAATATCATATCACACAGTGTGTCCAGGAGCAGGTAGTACTTTTCATGACTCCACAGGGAGAGACCAGCCAGAAACAATGATTTGAACCCCTCCCAGATTCTGCCCTGTGCATTTCTTCCTTTGGCTAAAGTTCTGTATCAAAAGTACAATAACTTTCAGTGAGTTATTGAGTCCTTCTAGTTAATTATGAAACCTGAGGATGATCATGGGGATTCCTGAATTTTTAGTCATCTCCTCTGAAGTGAAGGTCGTCCTGGGGACCCACAAAATTACAGCTTATTTCTAAAGTGAAGGCAGTCTTGTAGAGACTGTTCCCTCAAACTGTACAGCTAGTGAAACGCATTGCACAAACCCACTTCCTTCTTGAAGCATCCTTTAATTACTGCCTTCCTCACTGATATCCTCTGCTCCTAAATAGCTATGTTATTTAAATTGAGTATTACAAATTCTGTCACGAACATAGATTGTTAAACAGACGTTATGATAAGTACCAGCAAAGGTTTGGATTTAGTAACCACAGAAATTCAGTACTCTGGTAACTTCTGAGATCAGAAGGAAGTAAAAAAAAAAAAAAAAAAAAAAAAAGGAAGTGGAGAAAGACTAGATTATATAATGCTATGAAAAAGTGGAGTAAAGAGAAGATGGTAGTAATATTGGCAAAAAGACATCAAGTATTTTCCTAAGGAACCATTGCATTAAAGGAATTGTTTAACAATTCTATCAACATTTATTGGGCACATACTAGGCATTGAAAATGTACCATCAAGTCTCTAGGGATGAATGGTTGATGAAAGCACTTGATAATTGTTACAATTTTTTTTGACAGAAAATTATTTTTGAGGCTTCAGACTTTGGGAATCAATCTAGATTTGTCTTTCCCACATCTGAAATTTCAACTGAGAGACTACCTGCATGCATACTGCCTGTAACTGGTAGTTTATCTTGATGACTTTTTTTTTTTTAATTAAATTTATTTGGTTAATAAGATCATACAGGTTTCAAGTGTACATTTCTATGACACAGATTGGTATATTGCATTTCTTCAATTTCCTTTTCATGTATAAGATGCCAATGGTCAGGTGTGCAGCTCTTGCCCCATTTAACAGAAAGGGATACTTTTAAGTAATGTAAGATACTCCAAAACATAAAGAGTAATCATGAGCAGCACATAAGTAGAGCTCATAAGTAAATATACAGATGGGAATAGGGCATAAAAACCAGAGGGAATAGAGGAATTAAAGGCCCAGAAGTGGGCTCACGTTGACATCTGCAACTAGTTTGGGGAAGGTATCCATGGAACTTAGAAAAGTCCTGAAACTACAGCTGCATAGTATTCCATTGTGTAAATGTACCACAGCTTTTTTATCCACTCATCTACTGATGGACACTTGGGTTGTTTCCAGATCTTAGCTATTGTAAATAGTGCTGCTATGAACATGGGGGTACATATATTCTTTCTGATTGGTGTTTCAGGCTTCTTAGGGTATACTCCTAGAAGTGGGATCACTGGGTCAAATGGCAGTTCAATTTTTAACTTTTTGAGGTACCACCATAGTGTTTTCCATAGTGGCTGCACCAGTCTGCATTCCCGCCGGCAGTGTACTAGAGTCCCCTTTTCTCCACACCCTCACCAATGCTTGTTGTTTGATGATTTGTTGATGGCAGCCATTCTGACAGGTGTGAAGTGATACCTCATAGTTGTTTTAATTTGCATTTGAGATGACATGGAGGGATCTGGAAAGTATTATGCTAAGCAAAACAAGCCAAGCAGAGAAAGACAAATATCACATGATCTCACTTATTTGTGGAATATAATGAACTAAACAAACCGATGAATAAAATTGACCCAGAGACATAGAGGTAGGGTACAGACTGACAAACCTCAGAAGAGGGGGTGTTGTGGGGGAAGAGATAAACCACAGAACTTATATGCATGTATGCATAACTAATGGATGTAGACAACAAAGCTGGGGATGGGGTGAGGGGGATGGGGAGGAGGGTGTCAATGGGGGGAAAAGGAGAAACATCTGTAATAAAAACAAATTAATAAAAAAAAATTAAAAAAAAGAAAAGTCCTGAAACTAGAAGTGGTTATGAATTGATTGTTGGTTTGAGTCCAGTAGCAGGTGGTAGAAGAAGGGATGGGAAGAATGAAGGTACCTATTGGCCAGAAGTTTGACATACTTTTCTTGTATAATATATCTTCTTTTTATTTTTTTTTCCTTTATTGATTTTTTAGAGTGAGAGGGAGAGAGAGATAGAGACATTGATGAGAGAGAACATCGATTGGCCGCCTCCTGCATGCTCCCCACTGGGGCTCTGGCCCACAAACTGGGCATGTGTCCTGACTGGGAATCGAACTGGCAATCTTTTGGTGTATGGGTCGATGCTCAACCACTGAGCCACACCGGCCAGACTAATACATCCTCTTTACCTGGTCTTACTTTTACTTTCCTTGGAACTGTAAGGGGATCAGGATTTATATTTCCTTGGGCTCGGATTATGACAGACTACATTCTTATTTATTTTATCCCAAGGTAATGTTTTTCAGAAAGAAAATAATCTCAAATAGGCATCCTGGTAGGTTCTGAAGCACCTTAAATTGGGACAATCTTGTAAAAAACAGAACATTTGATTTTCTGTATGTTCTGTTCAAATAACACTACAGACCCTGGCTGAGCTGGGGAGATGAGCAGTAGATCAGTAACAAGGCAAGAATTCATTATTTACCTACTAGAGTTCTCTGATAACCTATCAGTGGAATAAATGTGTAAATCCCTTCTTTACAGACAGTCTCCACATTCCACTAGACCCCTTCATAGATAGCTAAACCATCTGCAACTTTGGTAACATTCATCCTCAATACTAAAAATTTGATCAATCAAAATAATGCATCAGTGCTTAGTCTGGTTTGTGTTTGAAACATTAGCTTTTATGAAACAGTTAAGCTAGGCATACTGTGTCCAGTTTATATAATGCTGATTCTAATATACTAGAAACAATTGGGAGATAAGGTTATCAATACTGAAATTTCCAATAAGAAATGCATGTTTAGCCTGGCAGGTCTGGCTCAGTGGACTGAGTGTAGTCACATGGACTGAAAGGTACTGGTTCGATTCCCGGTCAGGGCACGTGCCCAAGTTGCGGGCTCAATCCCCAGTAGGGGGCGTGCAGGAGGCAGCTGATTGATGTTTCTCACATCAGTGTTTTCACCTCTCCTTTCCTCTCTGTCTAAAACAGAAATGCATGTTTAGTTGAAGTGATACTAGTGTACTTTACAGACTGGGCCAGTAAGGGTTGATCAACTGACCTATGATGCTGTTCTAATGTGAAGAGAAACTGCGTTCTGACTGAAAGAGATGAAAGATGCATTTATTCAGCAAACAACACACATCGTTATGATTTGCTGTGTTCAAATAATCTTCTGAAATAATACTATATGTGTATGAGTATTATAAATATATATGGAAATTTCAGAATTCACCCTGCAAATTGTTTGAAATGTGCATTTTTCTTTAAACAGAAACATTTACTCTTATTCCATAGTTTCATAGTTTTAAAATTTTTCCAAATATGCTTTTCTCAAAACAATTTAAGAACATTTTTAAAACTGAGGGTTTTCAAACTGTTTTATGAGATCAGATGAATAAATTACTTTCAAGGCAGCTGATTCCCCAGGGTAGACTTGGTTTGTTGTTTCTCTAAATTGTGGTGGTTTAAGAAATCTTTTTTTTTTTCAACATAGAATCTCTACTTCTTTAAGAAGCTAAATAAAAAGGATGAAGAAAAAAATGTAATTGCAAATACACGGATGTAAATGCATGCAGCATAGTAAAATATGAAGATACACAGATCCAACAAAAAATCCCATGTAAATAAAACCTGATGTTAATGTTTTCAATAAATAGGACCTCATTTTCTATTTGTTAATATTTGTTTCAATCAGGATAAGATGTTAAATTATATAATTTCTATATTTCAGTCATGAAATATAAGATGCTAAATAAAATGTCATCACTGTCTTTTTCCATCAAAAACAAATGTATGGTGAATTAAAACTTACCAGCTAATCACCCCCATGGTCCCTAGCAGAATACTAAAAGCTCAGCATGAGTTCATTAATAATTATTGAAATTGATATTGTTAGTGTAATTCTGGGCCTGGGCCTGTGTAAAAAAATATGCAAACAGAAAAAACATGGGCTATTTTAACAGCTGATAGGAAGTGGTCACCAAGTATTCCCTTTTCTTGGAATGGTTTAAACTTCCTCTGTATATAGTAAGAAGAATTTTGTCGCATTCAAAATGATAACATCATAAAACATGCCTTTTTCTGTCTCAAACATTTCTATCTGGGTTAGGAAGTATCCTGTAGGAAGATAGTATGTGATGGACCAGTTGACTTCCCAAGGTCTCTTAATCTATGAAGTGAAAATTAATATCCTTTCATCAGACAAGGCTGGTATCCAATTATCAGTAGAGCAGATGTTGTGCTTTTCTTCTGGGTATAAAGAAAAGGGATGTGCTCCTTGTGCTTTAAGAGCTGTTTCAATATAAGTAGGACATTCTCACTCTGCCTTACTACCATCCTGAAGATCAATGGCTTGACTGTACAGCAACCTCCTGCAATCCCTCCAAAAAGCAGAAATGAAAAGCAGAGCTGTGAAAGGTCCGGCTTGGCTCTCTCCATCAGTAAATTATGGGAATGTAACTCCTACAGCTGCTATGGGTACTTCCTATCTGCCAGATCCCCTTGCTTCCATTTCTTCTGCTCACTGGGTACAGCCAGTCATTTCCAAAAGCTAATTTGCCGTTGATCATGCAATCTGCCAAACCCAATCAATGTGCATACTCATGACCACTCATAACATTATTTGCCTTAATCATAGGAGACCTGTAGGTCATTACTCCTCCACAGGGAATATATTCAGTGGAGATAGTTGTGAGGGTGCCCATTACATAGCTGCCTGCCAAGTCTCCCGGCTTCTATTATTTTCATCTCTCAGAGGCAGTCAGTTCTATCCAAAGTCAGTTCAAAGGCAAATATTCCCTATTAGTGAAAAACTGACTTCTGAGGCAGCAGGGTAAATACAAAGACCTGGAGGACACTTCAGAATTCAGGCTTCTTTTGTTTTTACTTGTAAAGAATAGTAATATTAGTTTTGAGCTAGAGTTTATTCTCTTCTATGTAGCAAAATAAGCTAACAGAATGTCTACAAATAGGTGTCTAACAGAATGGTCTTCTAAAAATCAGACCTCTTGCTGGGATTTATTGGGCTGTGATCCCTCTCAAATTACTCTTTGAAATTTTTATATTCAAACATTCCTTTTAAAAATGGGTTAGATCATCATATTTCAACTATATACATATGTATGTATTGTACATATATACACATATATTGTGTCTGTTTTATGCTGGTCACTATTATGGGCACTCAGGATACAACAGAAAACAAAAACAACAATGTGCCCACCCTCATGGTGCTTACATACTCATGGGGATATAAACATTAGTACATTTATTACAGGGTTGTTTCTTCCTGAGCCCTGACAGAGACAAGCACCTTTCTCACCCTTTGCTCTGGATAATCACTATTAATCAATAAGAGTAATCACGTAGAATAAGATTATTAGATATCTTTGATCTGGTGCACTCTATCAGTGATAGAGAAATAGCTCAGCCACAAAACAAGGTCCACACCACATTATGCTGAAATACCTGAATCAAATATTTATGCCATAATAAACACCGGATCAATGTATAGGCCCTTAACTATTTAAGCTACACCTCTTCTCAACACCAAGTCTCACTGAACTGCCAAAAAAAGTGACTCTATTTATTGAAACAAACTTCAGTTTTAAAACACATCCTAAAAATCTTGTTAACAAATTGCTAGAGGAATTTTGTATAAAATTTTTATAAACCCCAAAAGCAAACAAAATACCAAAAAAAAAACAGTTGGATAGTTTCTTCTTCTGTAAATATAAATATATTTCAAGAAAATAATCTGTAGTTAAATTTTGTTTAATTCATTACATAATAGGTTAATAAGGCTGCAATTGGTTGAATATATTATTGTCCATGACTTCTTGGTTTGAGCAAGTTCTAGTCTCAGCTACTAGGGTCAGGTGAGACAGAATGAATAAAACCATGTATGGACAAATTAATGACTTGTAGAATTAATCTAAATGATGAAATGACAATAATCACTTTCTTCATTTTATCCTATTCTGAACTCTCCACCAGGACCACAGTTCTATTTTTTAAAATCTGATTTCTAAAATGAAAACTCAATATTTTCCAAGAGTAATGTCTTGCTTTTGGAATTGATCAATTTCTTTACATCTGATGCATAAAGAGGTCCTATCTTTTTTGCCTGTATAGATCTTTTTTAACTTCCAAAGAGCAGATAAAGCACTATCTTATCCTCAAAGTTTTCCTTTATCATTTCAGCCAACTGCAATAGACTTCTCTAATATCTATCAGCATTAATGTTTGTAAGACTAATAACACATTTAAATATGCTAATTTGAAGTATTACGTTGTAACTGTCTTATGTGATCTTCTAAAATTGTCACAGATTTTGTCTCCAGATAGGATTGACACTAGTATACAAAAGGTACCAAAGAATGAATATTAGATTCTCCAGGTATTTATTATTGGTCCACATATTTATCATCTATTTACTCTATACACACATGTACACACACACACACACACACACACACACACACACAGACTTCTATTTGGGGCCTAATAAGTTGACATCTGATAAAAACACATTTTTTAATCACTTGACATATACATATAATTGATTTATATTCCTAAGAAAACAATGGTGTATTTTCTTAAAATTTAATATAATATTTGTGATTAATGTTAATCACGATTCAATGAATAAAATGAATATTAACCTTGTTATGAAGTAAATATTTTCAACATAAGTTTTACCGTAATATGGAATCTAAAGGATTTCATAGTCTGTAACATTGTTGAATACCTCAACCATCAGTTTTCTGGGTTGTAAAATGTATTTGCCCTGAATCTGAGAAACACTAAAATAGGCCTTATCATCTGACTCTGCTTCTAAAAGCTGTATGACTCTAGAAAATATCTTTATGGGCCCTTTACTAATAAAAAGCCAAAATTCTATGTTAATACAAATATATGCAGTCCCTGGTAACATGCCGAAGAATGCCAAAATATACAACATGAGAGTGAAAAGACAATGCTTATGAAAATACAAATAGTAAGAAATGTCACGCAGCATAAGTATAGATGAGGAGAAAAACATATTAGGGAGATTTACATATCTGCTCTCAAAAGTGTTTATTATAGCTATTGAAAATCACATAACAACATTTTATTAAAATAAAGCATGCTCATTCCTTGTTTATATATTCAGAAGTTAAACATTGATCAGCATCTTGCCATGGTACAGAGTTCTATTGACTTCTTTCTTCCACCTTCAGAAGGCAAAACACATCGACATACTCAAGGATGAAATTAAAGTGATTCTATCTAAACTTCAGGTTTATTCTAAAGTTAAATGTATAATTAGGTATGCCCTGTGGTTATGTGCTCAGAGACCAAATCTTTTGGAAAAGAAAGATACACTCGTGTCTGAAGGTTGGTACATTGAGTATACTCACAATTCTTTCAGACTATGAACTGTCTCCTAAGGCATACTTTAGTCCGTAAAATTCTTGTGGTCTGAAACATGGTTAAAATGCTCCCCAAGTCTGAGGCTGAATTCTGGGATTGGCTGGATGACTTTGCAGATTCGGGCTATAAGAAATTTTGGAGGATGACTTGGGAAGATGGAGCAAAATGAAAACAGGGCATTGGTCTGCTTTTTAGGCACCTTAAGTGCAAGCGACACTAAGCCCAACACAGCTAAAAAAGGAGGAGGAGCATTCCAGTCTTTTACCAGGTTTCTTTGATGCAGGGTTTCTCAGAATCTCTAGTGTGTTTAATGTAGAACTCGAATCTTCAAGACAATGATATAGTATGCAGAGTCTCCGAATCTATTTGACCAACAAAAACAATTTTGTCTCAAAATACACCACAAGACTAGCATTTGCGGTCAAGAATGTAAATCCCCCTCTGTCTTCAAAAGCCTTTATTTCACTATTACACATCACGTACATTACATTTAATTGTTCATCAGAGATTCAACCAAAGCTTCCGAGAGCCCAGTTACTTCAACAGAAGTTCCAGAGTTGCAGCATTATTTTTACTTATTGATTCTATGTAGATCAATGCCAGGATGCTGCAAAATAAATCATCTGATAGGAAATGCTTTTGTGGTTCTGTTGAGATAAGCTGAATGAAAAACAGATATGTCCTTTTGTTAATATTCTTATGGCTGCAAACTCTCAGCATCTGTATTTGCACTTAGATGATCGGTCAAAAAACACACAGAGCCAATATTAAATATAACTGATATGAATAACCTTGAGTTAAACAAATAATAAGGCCCATC
Source organism: Tadarida brasiliensis (assembly GCA_030848825.1). Lineage (NCBI taxonomy): Eukaryota > Metazoa > Chordata > Mammalia > Chiroptera > Molossidae > Tadarida > Tadarida brasiliensis. The sequence continues at coordinate 54,429,530 of CM061264.1, forward strand.
TTTCTTCTTTTACATCTAAACTTAAATCGGACAAATTCTACATCAGAATTTTAGAAAAATTAACCCTCAAATAATACATCTAGTTTAGGGTTCATATTATAACATCTACAGTACAATGTCACATAGGTGGACTCACTGAAAATGTGCTGAAAGTTAGAATTATTGGTATTTTAGATACAAGTAAATGATAAAATATGATGAATCAGGAAAGTGATAATAGTTTGCTTAATTAAAGCACCATTATTTTCCTTTATTCTAAAACCACTAATATTTTCTTCTCATATAGAAATATTTCTTCATTTTTATAGAATCAATTGTTATATTTTTAAAATAATTGTCAATTACATTAATATAAATCTTTTCTAATATTATATGTTTTCTGTTGGGATTATTAAATGTAAAACTAGTTCTCTTCCTCCACATACAGTACATATAAAGTATACCATATGCATAGATTAAATGTCAGTGACACACAAAATTTGTATATCTTTTAACACAAAAACAATGTATGAGATTCCTAAGCTAGGTTGTACTTAGAAGGGAACAAATACTAACAAATTTTAAGAATTGTGTAAGTAAGACAAGCTATAGTCATAAGATGCAACAGAAACTGTGATTATCAAGAAACTAGCAGTTTTGCTATATATGTAACATGGACAAGAGATACCACATACACATAGTAAACTAATAAATACGACAGATTAAATAATTTCCCGATAGAAGAACTATAGATACAATTATATAAATGATTTAGAAAGGCCGAATTCAGGCAAATCTTATAGAAATCGGTTTTATTACTTTACATGTAGACTTTACACAATAGCTCAGAAAGTCTGGGACACTTTTTGTGTTAATTAGGCATGTTTAGTTCACTAGGTCATTGAATATATTTTCCTTCTTCTTTTCGGTCTGATACAGAAATGTCTTATTCACCTCCACCTCGCAGAAAAAGTGAGCCATGGGGAAAAACACACAGTGGATTTTATCTTGGCGAATCTACCATTATTTGGGGTCTGGCTCTGAGATGTGAGAACAGAAACCTATTTCTTGTGTGTTCTTTAGTTAATAAAATAGGTGAAGGGCTCTTGCCGCATAAAATCAGAAGAAACTGGAGGAGACACGCCGATTTCGAAACATGGAGTAAAAACTCTGGTGGATCAGCATCTTTCTCCTGAAGGCAAAGCTAACATTAGCACTGATATCTACCTTTACTAAGTACATTAGAGTTTATAGATATTTTCTCAAAACATCTCAAAGCCATAAGAGGTATATGTTTTCACCTTCTGAAACTGAGGTTCAGGGAAGTTAAGTAGCCTTTTTAAGATCCCACAGCTAAATGCAGACTGGTGCAGCCACTGTGGAAAACACTATGGTGTTACCTCAAAAAATTAAAAATTGAATTGCCATTTGACGCAGTGATCCCACTCCTAGGAATATACCTAAGAAGCCTGAAACACCAATCAGAAAGAAGATATGTACCCCTATGTTCATAGTAGCACTATTTACAATAGCTAAGATCTGGAAACAGCCCAAGTGTCCATCAGTAGACGAATGGATAAAAAAGCTGTGGTACATATACACAATGGAGTACTATGCAGCTATAAGAAAGAAGGATCTCTTATCCTTTGAGACGACATGGAGGGACCCGGAGAGTATTATCCTAAGCAAAACAAGCCAAGCAGAGAAAGACAAATGTCACATGATCTTACTTATTTGTGGAATATAATGAACATAACAGTCTGAGGAACAGGGTAGACCCAGAGACGTGGAAGTAGGGTACAGACTGACAACCCTCAGAAGAAGGGGTGGGGAGGAGGGAAGAGATAAACCACAGAACTTATACACATGTACGCATAACCAATGGACATGGACAACAAAGCTGGGGACGGGGTGGGGGGGATGGGAGGAGGGAGTCAATGGGGAAATAAGGAGAAACATTTGTAACAAAAATAAATTAATAATAATAAAAAAGATCTGTAATATTAAAAAAAAAATGAAAAGAAAAAACTTTGTGGGCCCTTAAGAGTACGGGTGAAACTCTCAGTCAAGATATAGGCTTATTAATTTTTTAATAATTTTTTATGCTGTTTATTAATTAATCCTCACCTGAGGATATTTTTCCATTGGTTTTTAGATAGAGTGGCAGGGAAGGAGGGATGGAGAGAGAGAGAGAGAGAGAGAGAGAGAGAGAGAGACGTGGATGTGAGAGAGAGACATCGATTGGTTGCTGCCCGCACAACCCCAACTGAGGGCAGGGATCGAACCCACAACCCTTTGCTCCACGGGCCAATGCTCTAACCACTGAGCAAAATTGGTCAGGACAACACAGGCTTATTTTTTAAGATTACAGAATCTAGAGTCAGATAAACCCTGACTGGAATGATACACTTATTAGCTCTCTCGGCTTCAGTTTCTTCTGCAAATTGGGATGAAATATTTGCCCTTAGGTTTGTCGTAAAGGTTAACTGAGATGATATAGTTAAAATTTTTTAACACAGTGTTGGCTACAGAGTAATTGCTTAATCGATGGTAATGTCTGTGATTTGGATTTCCACCCAATGCTATCCACTAAGACCTACTAACATCCCTCCCAGTTATTCTAATGTTGCTCATTAAGTCTGGAATCAGATTCAGCCCCAAGCATCCATGGCCCCCTGCTAGGCTGGTCCAGTTGCATTTGTCTGCTAGAGAAATCTTTCCTGCAAAGGGCTTAGCAGCGGTTCTCAATCTGTGGGTTGCGACCCCTTTGGGGGTCGAATGACCCTTTCACAGGGGTCGCCTAAGACATAACAGTAGCAAAATTACAGTTATGAAGTAGCAACGAAAATAATTTTATGGTTGGGGGTCGCCACAACATGAGGAACTGTATTAAGGGTCGCGGCATTAGGAAGGTTGAGAATCACTGGCTTAGAGGGACAACGTTTTGTCTCAAAGATTCCCTTGGCAGGTTACAAATACACAGCCTACAGTCTGTTAAGATCTGTAAGCTGTGTATAAGGGAGTCGAAGGCCTGAACTCTTTTTATTTTTATTTTTATTTATTCAAGGTAATGTTTAAGCCTTAGCTCTTTACTCTTGGAAAGCAGGCTTATTTCCAAGTTCTTGAAGGAGCACTTCATTTTGGTTCCTGTGCACTACCTACTATGAAAAATATCTTGTGTGAAAAATATGTCAAATCCACTAACCCACAGCTCTTCTCTTATGTCACAGGCATGGCTGGGACTGGGAAAGGCAAGAAAGGAGAGCAGATGGAGAAAATGGGCAGGTGATTTTACAATTGCCTTAAGAAGGAACGAGCTTCCCTGCTTCTGTTTGCCACCAGAAGCTGTCACTCCAACCAGTGTAGCCGACTTGGAAGGGTTCACTGATCTGTGGTTAGAGGTGCCCACTGGAAATTTTTGCATTTGCACAAGACCCGTGGTTTTTGCAACTTGCCAGGGTAAAGGACAAGTTAGCTGTGATTTGCCACTCTTGGGAATTTTTGTTAGTAGACTTATAATACAGGAATTTGTAGGGTCGTTTTCTCTCACTTGAGGTTAGTTCCATGGCTCCTGACCTGGGGCAGAGACCTATGCCTGAGTTGAATCTTTTTCATTCTAAATTCCCAGATTTAATTCAGATATTTTAGAATAAACTATATTCACAAAAGTGCTGTGACCCTCTGACTGGGAAACAGTCAATTTAACTAAGCTCATAAGGAACAGCATGGCAATTTCACAGCTGATTTAGAACCACAGACCTTTTATACCCTTTTTGTAGGAAAGCCATCGAATTTAAGAGTTGAAAGCATGCTTTAAGATCACCTAGCTCAATCACTCTATTTTTATAGAGTCTATATGCCCAGGGGAATGAGAGTTCCTTGAGCACAAGGGCCACATCTTAATCATCAGTGTTCATGAATAAGTTGAGACATGCCTGGAACCCTAAACTAGTCATTGACTTGACTTTACGTGTATTCGATAACTATGTCCTGATCACTGAGGAGATTACCCTACGACACTCGATCCCAAACGAATGAAATAGTAAATGCAAACAGATTGTGTGGCACAGTGCACTTCAACAGCCAGGCAACAGTAGGGAATTTTTCATTTTTCAGTTGGCAGTGGGTATGAACCATTTTAATACGTTCCCATCAAGTCTGTAGGAGCAACCCTTGCTCAAAGGGTTAGTGCAAATTATACTCTGAGGAATATTACTGTAAGAAAAAAGAAGATGTTCCAAAATTCTAACACAGGTCGGTGTATGGAAAGGACACTTGTGAGTCTTCAGTAGAGAATACAGCGCAGAGGTGCCACCTAGCGACGGCATTCTTCTGGCTGTGAAAAGCACAGACTTGTTAGCGTGGAGAATGAGATTTGAATATATTTCAGGTCATCTTTAAATATATGATAATACAAAGTGTCTATTCATAATTTGCTCTGCACTGTCAAATGCAGAAGATAAGCTGGGTGATGCTCTGCAAGCCTGTAAAAGTGACAAAGGCAAACCAACGTAAGATGTGTATCTGAGTGCTTTGCTCCTTATGGACGCACATAGTCTTAGTTGTAAATCAATCCCATAAACAGCATTTCTCACATATGGCGTGATAAAAAGGATAGAACGCATTTCTACCTCCACTGTTATATTTTAAGGCTATCTCATAAGATTATTTTTTTTAATCCAGCATACTCTATACCACATAATATAAACTTGATAAAAGATGTTCAGTGAGTGAATGCATTTTTTAATGGATAATTGCACAAATCCTTGAACTTAAGGAATTTCGAGACAGATGACATTACTTTTGAAGATGGACAGGTCTAATGTGTCCTCACTGTCTAGATGACCAGTAGTGAAACCACCATCTAGGTATTTGGGTATAATCTTATTTTGAAATCAGAGAAATCCTGAAATCAAGGGACTTTGGTGGTTCAAGCTGAGGAGAATGGCAGAGGAAGAGGTAAAACCAGAAAAAGGGCCAACAAAGTACTATGAATAAAATATGATTTAAGAATTGCTGAGATGTGATAGCAGAAATCACTTCTAATAGGATACACTCATTCATGGTGTGAACCTAGTCAAGCTGTCATTACTAATTGTAAAATTTATATATAGTCTCTCTCTCTCTCTCTCTCTCTCTCTCTCTCTCACACACACACACACACACACACACACACACACACACACACAATGCATTAAAAAAAATCATGCCTAACAGTAAAGGCACAGTCTCATATGCTGACATGTGTGGTTTCCTAGCAATTATACACCCTGCTGAATTGATCAGTGCTACTCTGATACAATAAAAAGCAGTAAGTGAATGTAATGGCCAATACATGAACTGAAAAGATTTTGATTGCCAGACTCCATGATCAGAGGCAGGAAGTTCATATTCCCATGAACCAATCAGGCAGTAATTTTTTTGAAAACCACTAACATCATCTCTCTTCAAAACTTCTAAGACACAAGATGTGACATTAAAGGATGGCATTTGTTTGCTTAGATGAGCAAAAGATAGTTCACTTTAAGAAGAAAACTAGTTGGCATATGATTGGGGAAAAAATGCCCAAACAGGGACCTCCCAATCAATAATGGCCCAGATTTGTGATTATTATCAAGGAGCCAATCAGCAGCTGAGTTTGGATTATTCGATTGTTATGACATTGGGATGAGAATATATGTAGAACCCCTGACACAATGCAGAAAAATCCTTCCCAAAAAGCTATTGCTGAGCCTGTGGGTCCTTCCTTTGATAAGTTATTTAACCTCTCTGAACTTTAAATTTCTTACTTGTAAAATGTTGATACAAATAATTCCTGTATCATAAGTTTATTTTGAGAAGTAGGTTTTTGTTGAACATAATTTTTAAAACTATAATTCACTTTAGAATATGAGTTACGTATATCACCAATGTCAAACAAAGCACAAAACAGCCTTGTCTATTTGAACTTGCAAAGTCTCTATTTAGTCCACTTAAGGTAAGCAATGGGAGAAAGATGGAAAGTTGGCCACTATCGTTGATCAGACGATCAGGCAGAGGCCTAGCATCTGGATTCCTGGATTTAGCGATTAATATGGCAACAGAAAGGCTCTTCTGCTTAATAATAGTCCCTCACTGTGCATGGTTAACTTTGAAATTTGCACCATTAGAAATAACTTATTCAGAGTTAAATAGATAGTCCTTTTAAAAACACAAATATCCCTGGGAGGGTACATGATTGAGGTTGTCATCAAGACTATCAGAACAGCACACGCTGGTTTAACAACTTATCTACTAATGTCAATTGGCAGAAATTTGTTCATTTTGGGCAATAGGCTCTGTCCTGGATTTCTAGTAGAGTGAGAAGTTCTAGTTGCGAAGACCAGCTGAGGATATGGATGTTCCACCTGAGGCAAGGGGCCTACTGTTCTCCATGGGTGGCTGAGAACAGCAGCAATCAGAGAGCTCACCTTCCAAGTAATTTCATCCTTTGCTTATAAGGGCAAAATCCCCATTAAAACACATCTTTTCCTTTTCAGTTTGTTTTTAATATTTCAGAATTAAAGCTAACTTAAATATATGCATTCCTGCTTAGAACTACAAACAAGCATTTGCTTGCTAGCTTTTATGGAATCCTGTGTCCAAGAACAAAGGAACTGTTTCCTACATGTATTAGTGAAAGACTAATCACTTGATTACGCCAAAAGTCATTAACTCCAATTGTTTCAAGATTTACTAGCATTTCTGATTCTTTCCTGTATAGATTCTTTCTCTAATTGACTAGTGGGCTAGGGATTAATCTCTAACATTAAGATCTTCTAGTCTTCTGTGTGTGTGTGTGTGTGTGTGTGTGTGTGTGTGTGTGTGTGTGGTGGTGGTGGTGGTGGTGGGGTTATGTTTAACATAGCTCATTTGTCTTATAAAGTATTGTAATATTGTTGAAATAATGTAGCCTGGAAAATATGATCTTCTTAATAGATATTTTTACCTCTTCTATAATGAAATAGATGATTATAAATATTTAACATAAAATCCAATGTTCACCCTGGCCAGTTTGGCTCAGCGGTTAGAGTGTCGGCCTGCGGTCCAGAGAGACCTGGGTTCAGTTCCCGCTAAGGGCGTGTACCTCGGTTGCAGTTTGTCCTGGCCCTGGTTGGGTCGTGTGGGTGGCAGCCACTTGATGTGTCCCTTTCACGTCGATGTTTCTCTCTCTCTCTCTCCCTCTCTCTCCCTCCCACTCTATCTGAACAAAAAATGGAAAAATGTACTCGGGTGAGGATAAAAAAAAAATCCAATGTTCAAATAGCTGGTATTCTAAAAAACTCATTACCTGCATATTGGAAAAATCCAAGGAGGCTTGGATTCTGAGAAAAAATATTCGATGTAGAAAAAAGGAATTATTTGATTATCTGATGTGTAGATAGAATAGTGGTCTCCCAAAGATGTCCACATACTAATTGCTGGAACTTATGACTTTTTTACATCACATGACAAAGGGAAATTAAGGTAGCAGATCAAATCATGGCTGCTAATCAACTGACTTAAAATAGGGAGATTACTCTTTATTGTCGGGGTTGGTCCACTGTAATCACGAGGATTCTTAAATGTGGCAGTGGGAGGCAGAACAGTCCACGTCACAGTGATGTAATACGAGAGAGGCTTGCATGGCCATTGCTGGCTGTGAAGATGGGAGAGCATAAACAAAGAAATGTGGAAAACCTCTGGAATCCAGAAAAGGCAAGAAAACAGATTTCTTACTAGAGCCTTCAGAAAAGAATGCAGACTTGTTGATACCTTAATTTTAACCGGTAGGATTTATTTCACACTTCTGACCTCCAGAAATATAAGATAATACATTTGTGTTGTTTTAAGCCACTATGGTTATGATAATTTGATACAGTATCAATAAGGAACTCATAATCCTAGAAAATCATCCATCCATCCATGCATCCATGCACCCATCCATCCAACAAATCTTGTGTGTCTCCTAAATGCAAGACACTGTCACATTCATCTAATCAGGGTTTGCCATTAGAGCTGCCTTTTGCTAACTTCTATTTTCTTTCTTTCCATTGATATATCAGGAATGATTAGGTAAGTAAGAAATTTTCTCTTTTTCTATGGGGGTTTTGGGAGGAAATTCTTTCCCTCGGCCTTTGGTTTTCTCTTTTTGAGTAGGTATATAATGAAAACTCTTTACTAATGTAAACCTGGGCTCTATGCTGGTCCTTGAATAATGCATGTTTATTTCTTTTATAAGATAAAATATAAAAATATGCATTTCAATTCTTCTAATTTTTCATCATGCTGAAATACTCCTCACATTAATTCACGCATTCATTTATGCATTCATGCAATGAGTTTGGATGTTCCAGTCATTCTTTCAGACACTGTAGATAAAAAAAAAATTCCCCCCAAAAAAGAACAAATAAAAATCTTGCCTCCTTCTGTAAAGGATTTTTAAATCTAGAGGCGTGACAGACACATGCCTCTAAATATAATGCAAGGCATTATTAGGTGCCTTGATGATTGTACTATAACTCCATAATTTATTATATAGTACTGTGTAATAGTATGTACCTGGTAAATACTTATTAGAAACTCAAATTAATAAGTCTATATTATTCTATGTATATAAAGTAAAATTGTGGTAACCATTAGCAATCTTAATACTTCTGTTATAGATCAATCATTTGATTTAACACATTAAAGGCTTGTTACTATTATGTATGTACTTGACTTTGATGTATTAATCCTTATGTTTGGAGATGCTTTACTCTGAGTCCAGTGTAACTCAAAAGACCAATAGCCTAAAATAATATTTTGAGACAGAACTGATGATATGTCAATGATGAAAGGACTGAATAAACAGTGAGAGCAGAGTAGAGAGCACCTCATTTTTTTCATTAAAGAAAGACCTACATATTTTAAATTGCATCATAGATTTTCTGCTACACTTTTATCTAGAAATTAATCAACTAATTATGGATAATTCTAATTAATAACTGAATTCATTATATTCAGTCATATCATTAGAATTTGAAATCTATTCTGAGCTGTCTTAAATGCCTTACACTTGAACAATCAGAGAATAATGAAAGCTTGATTGTTTTACATTAGAAAAACCCACAAACCTTAAAATAAATTTTGAAATAATACCACAAGTTTGAAACTCATTTTGCAGGAACTCATCACCAGTTTTTAGAGAGATGTTGGTACTCAAGGAGTAGCCATTTTCCTAAGAGATGGCACCAAGCTTGTCACTTGGGATGGCACTTTCAGAGACTGCTTGGTGCCTCCTTACCTCCATTCTTACTTTTCTACTTTTACAGAACACACAGGAGTATTATGCCCCTATTTAAAACAAAACAAAACAAAGACTTTTCCCCCAAACAACAAAATAAAGTCTAAGCCATATGGCGTAACATTTGGGATGTCTTCACTATGTTGGGTGGTGTCTCCACAATCTACAGAGAGGTAGGAGTCATCCTTGCTTGACCATTTCCTTGTCCTCCAAATCTAATAAATAACCAAGCCCTGATAAATTTTCCTTCTAAATATTTTTTGACTTGATCATATATCAGGCTATCATCATCTATTCCCTGATAATATGCAATAACTTTTTCTGATGTCAGTCTTGTGTATATTAATTAACCCTTTATCTTGATCATCAGAGTTACAGGAAGCCTAATAATTAGCCTATGTCTAAGGTTAAACAGACCAAGCTTCCAAGAAATGTACACAACATCCTTCACGAACTTTCCTGTCCACTTCCCTAGTCTCAGAGCACTCTCCTTTCAGTTTGCACTCCAGAAATTACATGGCATTTCTCTCAAACACTGTGCTGTTTTATTCCTCTATTCCTTTATTCCTCTATCTTTGCCCATGCTGAGCTTTCTGTGTAGAATGGCTTTCCCCCTTTGCCCCTATGTTTAAACTGCAGAATTCAGAAATCACCTCCTCCAGAAAGCCTCAGGTGGGACCAGAGTTCCCAGAGTACAACACACAAATCTCTATTAGAGCACATAATGCATTCTAGTCATTTCTTCTGCTTCCATGTCTCTCTCATCATTGGGACCTGAGAATTTTGAAAGACAAGTAGTGGGTCGATCACTCTTGCATCTTTAATATGTAATGCAGGATCAGACACATTCAGGTGCTCAATAAACATCTTGCAGTTTTTGAGAACTGACAGAAACTTCACAAGCTGACCTACATATTTAACTTCTACCAGTTTTCTCACATTTATCATGCTCTAGCCCTATGAACCACATATAAGTTTATCAGCCGTTCATCCACCCATCCATCTATCTCTTCATTCACTTAGTCATCTATCCATCCATCCATCCATCCACCCATCTATCCATCTAGCCATCTGTGGATAGTTAGGTATATGTCTTTGATCTAGGCATTGAAATTTTAAAATTTTCTATTTAGTAAACAAATGGGTAAAAATTGCCTAGCGTTTTCTTGCTATCATGTAAGCACTTGATTCTTTTATTATTATTTTCACCCTTCTGTATTCATAAATGAGTTTTACTGAGCACACTACTGTAACTTATGAGATTCTTTTTATGCTGTAATCCAGTGGACTACGTCTGGGTTTGTAAATAATTTATTAATTCATTCACTCATTCACTTCTTAAGGTAAGATTACCCTTTCACAAATGGACATTTTTATTTTCTAACAGAATTTGATAATGCAATAAAAAAACTGGTTTAATATCCTTTCCTAATTATCATAGGAAATGTTAGCATAAAAAGTATTTTTAGGAACCTTTAATATCTATAGACTGATGTAAGAAAGTGAGTTTTGGATTAATTGGTAGTAAATTTGTTTTTATTTTATAGTCTTTTCAGGTGAGGTTTAAAAAATGATGAAAGATATGACCTAATGTAAACCAAAAGGTGTTATGAAGTTAGTTGCATGGAAACCTTCTCATGTTTGTGTTTAATTTTGGATTCAAATGTTGTAATTGGCTCAGTATTTTTTTTTTTTGTTTTAAACCATTTGGCATGCATGGAGAACTTGATAAGTATGAGGCACAGTACACAACACAGATCCAGAAATCAAATTAGACTTTACCCTGCTTTCTGTACTTTCTACCTCTTTGACTTTTTAAGCAATTCTTCTTCTTGTGATGGTTCCCACATTCTTTGCCAACTATGCTCAATCTATGAAGATCCTGTTTATATATGTGAAGATTTCCTTCAGGCAAAATTGCCTGCTTCCTTCTCTAGACAGAAATTATAGAATATATTATCTTGAATAATGGTTAGTTACACATAAGCCTTTCTCCTTAATAGATAATAAACCCCTTTAAGATAATAACCTTATGTTCTCAGCACTCAGTGTCTGATACAATTGTTACTCAATAAATGTTTGCTAACTGATGAACAATATCGTTCAGAGAAAGAAAGAAAATGGGGCTTCCTGGGGTAATTTGAATAAAGGCATTTTCCTTTTTAAAAAGTACAGAAAAACACTGTTTTTTTCAAAAATGCTTTCTGTTGTTTAAGTGATGATCAACTATGTACCGCACATTTTAATTTTGGTTTTGCTGAATGCTTGTTGAATGACCTTGGGTAAAAACAATCATTCTGTCTCTTTCCTTGCCTGTAAAATGAAACTAGCCTTGTTGTATGGACTTAAAAATGATGTTACAACACTGATAAATACAATCTGCCATTTGAAAGTAATGACATTTTTCAAGGACAGTGAAGGTTCTACATTGATTTTTTTTGTTTGTTTGTTTCCAAATATGGGAAAATCATATTTTTAAAGCACATTTTCATTTGTCTAAAGATTTATAAATAAGCCAATTTTACTACAAATAACAATGCCATGCAGTTAAATATCAAATTATTTACAAAATAACAACTTTTAATTTACTACTAAAGATTACTTCTAGGAATATAGTAAGGACAGAAGTTAGGTGGGATATCTGTAATGCATTAACAGACCCCAATTCTTAATCTTCTGCCTACCAGCTTTAAAAAGCTGGCTGAATTAATGTTTATTAAATTTTTTTGAGTCTACATGGCATTAAATGAGTGCTGGCTTGGCTGGACTTTCACTTTTTGAATGATCCTTGATGATACATATATAGTTATAACCTAGAAATGCAAAATCAGAGTTAGAGTATCATTGTGAATTTGGTTCTAGAGTAAGAATTTCAGCCTTGACTTGTTAGGCTCAAGGTCACAGCAGAGAATATTTATATAACGTATTCAGGCAGACATGCTGCTCTAGCAAACCAATAATTTTAAGATACTGGTTTGCCCTATTCAAGATCGACAGACTTCAACCTGAACCTCCTTTTCATCCTTTAATGAATGAAAGTTAAATATTAATTTTAAAATATACTTCAAAAGTGATCACAAAGATGTACATTAAAAAAATTAAATAGAAATGGTTAACTTGCTTTAATAGGATGCTGTTGTTATTGGCCTAGTGGTAGGTGTTTTATGACCATTATCCAGAATAGCATATAGCATGGCAATTACAGTAAAAGTAGTCTAAATTTTCAAATTCACTGCATAGCTCCTTCACTATAAAATGCCCTGTACCTTTCAAAGTTTGAGACTCAGACTGATCAAAGACGAGTTTTCCTTTGTTCTTATTACTTACTATATTTCATGGCCTTTCCTTGAATAATGACTTTAATAATTCAATTTCCATTCCCGTCAATTGAAACAGACTCTGGCTTGTCAAGAATATATAAAAATATAAGTTATGACTTCAGGACCTTCATTTCTTTAGAACTTATGGACATAAATGATATAAATCTACTTTCTTCAATATATTTTCAATGTGTCCAATATTTTCATAACTATATCCACTTTATCTCTGCTTTAACTCTCAGGCAGTAATATTACAAAAATATGATCTGTCGAGTTATTTTACATTCTCTTTTCCCACTTATGTTAAAGCAATAAATGAACTAGTTTAAAAATCTGATATTTCTTATCCCCTGAGTACTTCTGTGAGAATTTTCATTTACTATTTTTATTTGGATAACGTATTTTTAAAGCTTTGTTTTAAATGACTGGGCCTTTTAACAGATTGGCTTTATTAATAGGGTAAATTATTTTCCCATCTATCTTTAATGATCTTTTGCTTAGAATTATATACTGCCAAATTCTTCTTTTTTGTATCTTGCACAGAAGACTGCACATACTTTTAAAAGCTTTTATTTATCATTTATACCACTCTTTAAATCCTGCTATAACCACAAGCTCTTCAAATCACTGATGAAGCAAACCAGTCTCTGAAGGCCTTTAACAAATTCACAGTTAATGAAGGATGAGTTTCATTGAAAGCTGTGTTTGTTTTCCATCCTTCTATTCATTTCAATTCAACATATATTTATTAATCTTTCTACAGTAATCTTTTTTAAAAGCTTACATTATCTTCTTCAAAGATTGCAATGATAAGGAGTTCAATTTTAAACTATTTTTATGTGTTCACAGTTTTGAAACACTGAATCCTAGCAATAAATTGACCAATTTGGGGTCAATGGCTATTTGACCATTTGAATGCCTATTGCTTTAGGCATTCTATATGCAGTGGCAATAATTTTAAGTGTTCAGAGTATTTGTGAGACCATATAGTCCTATTTATATATAATACAATATATCCATATGTATATATTACATATATGTATATCTTATATACATATATGCTTTATATGTATATTTTATATACCTGTATGTTATGTGCATATTTTCTCAAAATTAATCTACACTTTTATCATATTTTGTATGTACTAGGTGCTTTACCAACATTGACATACTCAATTTTCATAATAGCTCTATATGGTAGATACTATTATTACCCTACTCCCAACCTATTTTACAAAGGAAGAATTTGAAGCAGAGAGAAGTTAAGTAACTTGATTAAGTTTACACAGCTAAACAGTAGCATACCTAGGATTCAAACCTAGGCAGTTGACTGCAAAGTCCACTTCTTAACTCTTATTTTTGCATTTTTTGAAGAAATATGAATCTTTATAGAGGCAAGAACATTTCTTTGTTTGCTTTATGGCATGTGCATTTTTTTTATGAGTTCCGGCCATTGAAAGAACTTTTGATATATACAGATGGCCTACTGAAAAAGTCCTTTAAAATTTATCTTCAATAAAACTTTCTCCAAAATCACAAAGTCAGCAAATATTGTTACTAAATGCTTCCAAACACCACTCTTTAAAATATTTTGCATTCCTGCCCAGCCAGTGTGGCTTAGTGGTTGAGCATCGGCCCATGGATCAAGAGGCCTCCAGTTTGATTCCTGGTGAGGGCATATGCCCGGGTTGAGGGCTTGATCCCCAGTGGGGGGTGTGCAGGAGGTGGCCGATTAATGTGTTTTTCTCATTGATGTTTCTATCTCTCCCTTTCCCTTCCTCTCTCTCTAAAAATCAATAAAACTATATTTAAAAATATTTTGCATTCCGTTCTTCTTTATCTGAAAAATACAGAAGATAATCTACCTTTTTAATTTATCAGGACTTCCCCCAATAATGAGGGCAATGGCCTAAGAAGAAAGTAAGTACTCATCTGATCTTCAATCCATGAACTGACATGATATGGAATTTACTTAATATCCTCTTTAAAACTGATGGAGAAAAAAGAGATAAAAAAGTTTACTAGCAAGATTAACAACTCTAAGATCTTATATGAACCTGAGATTATATAACTGTGGAATCCATATGCATTCATAATAATCAGATTTAGTGAGTCTTTTTAAAAGAAAAATCAGATTCAAATGACTAATATTCTAATTATATTAACATGGCACTCAAACTCAGGAAGCTATTAACCCTACCTTTAAAATAAAAAAAAAATTATTAATTATATAACATAAACTGTCTGTATCAACTATAAAATCATTTAAAATAGACTACTCAAATATGCTTCAGTTGAGGGATTATGAAATGTAATCTATAATTTGACCAGAAAGTGTTATATTATGAGATTCTTTAAATACATAATCATAGACTTACTCAAACTTGTTTCATTTGCAGGGTGGGGGTAATTCATAATCATCTAAAGTAATTTTAAGCATTTTTGATTGATTACAATTTGAGATAGACTTTTTTTCATTTCTAAAACACTCAGTTTCTCAGATCAGCAAATCCTGTTTTAGACTAAAATTTAGAGCCATTTCTGGAATGAGAGGAGAAACAACTATTTAACCAACTTATACCTCTTCATGGGTCGGCAGCATCAACAAATCCTTTTACTCAGCAGTTACAAGAAATTCCTATGAACTTTCCAAAGCCAAATAACTTTAGCGGTTCTACTTTCTTCTTTAAAGAGCCAGCAGCCAACATTCAGAATGAACTTTTAAATTCCTATATAACAAGTTCAAGGTTGTTTCTAATATCTATAGCTTTTATCTTGATGTCATGTCACTCAGAAATGTTCACAATGAAAAACAACGCTTAAAAACATACTTATACCAA
The DNA here is from genome assembly GCA_030848825.1 of Tadarida brasiliensis. NCBI lineage: Eukaryota > Metazoa > Chordata > Mammalia > Chiroptera > Molossidae > Tadarida > Tadarida brasiliensis. The sequence continues at coordinate 54,444,952 of CM061264.1, forward strand.
TGGCCTATCTTTTCAGACTGAGTATTTCTGGTCAAATTAGGAACAATCTGAAAATAAAACACAGCTGAAATAAGTCCTTTGACTTGTCAGTTTCAAGAGACCAAAATCCCCCACTATACTATTCCAAGAGGAGAAGTATAGGTTTTCCCCCAGCTATTGTTCCCTTTAAATGCTGTTCTGTTTTGTAATGATTTTACAATAATGAAATACTAAACCAAAGTAAATAGTTTTTTAATAGCTACTCAGGACACATTGTAAACTCTCTACAGATCCGTTTGCAAAGATATTGCAGAAGCCAATCACCTTGCCACTCTTACACAATGTGACACAGATTTACTGCGTAAGCCCTAAAGAATAAAGTAAAAAATATTAGTCTCACATCGGGGTCAGATCACAAAATCCAAAGAGAGGACAAATCACAGACAGACGAGGACAAGGAACAGACAGAGCAGCACCGCAAGCACGCGGCCCACATTCCACTCCGTTTAGCTCCATCACAGTGAAGAGGTCTCATTTAACGGAGAAAGTACCCAGACATACTTTGTGAATGTATGTGGATACTGACCTGGACTTGTGACAGGACTAGAGGTAGTAGGCTCAATAATTTCTACAAAAAGGGAAAAGGAAAGAAAAGAAAAACATTTTGCATATTAATCATACATAAAAGACAAACACTCATGAGACAATCAACAATCATGCAACATAAACACAGGTGGTCTTTTAGTGGAAGGCTTCCCCGACCTTGGAAACCACTGAACAAAACCAGATCTCTGAGGTTACACAAAATCCCATCAGTGTCTTTGGTATTAAATCCTCTCTCCTACAGAGCCAAGGGTTCGGAGTCCTTTCCACGTTTCAACCTACAGCGTCATGTTATGCTGTGCTAAGGTTAAGGGCTGACCCTGAGAGTTCTCAAAACTTCCTTCTAGAAAAACACTCAGACCTATGTACAATGCCTTATTCGGAGAGAGCTGATGCCAGTTCCTATAAAGTCATTCAATCAGTTGTTGTTTCTTAATAGGTACTAAAAATAAAAAAGTGGGTAAAATTCAAATGAACTCAAAATGTCTTTTTGAAAATAAATCTCACATTTTTACAAGCACGTGGACACTTAGAGGAGCAGTTACATCTGCCTTCATGTCTCTACATATACAGTAAGCATTCACACAGCCCACACATATACAGAAACATGTACACATTTTGAATTACCTGAAATATATTTATGACTGCGAGGCTCTGCTGGCTGTAGTCTAGACAGAGCTAAAGGGTAACTGTATATCACTGCTGTATCAATTTAATTTTCCAACAAGTATCTAACAAATAATAAACCGTATGGCATTTTAAGTCATCTATGTACTTTTATTTAAGATTTCCATTTTTAACTTTTTAATAGGATTGTATCTTTTCAAGTGCAAACTGGTGGTGATCATGAAAATAATAGCAATCCAGCCCTGGCTGGTGTGGCTCAGTTGGCTGGAGTGATGAAAGTCTGTATGTGTCCAGTGTGCAGGACGGATTCCCTGGGCCATTTCCTGAATGTTCTGGGCCAATGGATCATGTAAAACGTTCAGGACAGCTGACTAGGACCGTGGCTTATGTTTCAGTAGATCTGGGAAGGGGAATTATAACTTCTGAAAAGAGACATTGCGAAATAATTAGATAACAAGTCACAATTATAATTCCAAAGTCTAGTCATCCATCTGGCAGGGTGGTTTGATGTTGTTGAGATGTGACAACTTACTAAGACAACTCTGCACTAGATGACTCAAAAACGTGGGGATTTTTCTAATTTCCTATTCCAAGGACAGCTGCATCCCTAGGGTATTAATGTTCACAATTAATATTTCAATTTCTTTTATGTGTTAAGTAATATTTTAGGTGCTGGGATTCTAGCAGCTAATAAAAACAGTTAAAAATGCCTGATCTCATGGAGCCTATGGACTGTATAATGCAGGGTTTTAAAATCTTAGAACATTTAATTCTTAGGTCAAAATTCCATTATTATAGAAAATTAAAATTTGAAATAAAATATCATAGAGAAACGCTGCTCTACTTTAAAAACTGTCCTTTTATTAGGTTGTATAAACCCTCAAATATTTTTTTATGCATTTATGGTTTTAATTTTTCTTTAAAAAGCTCCTTCAAAAAATGAAAATTTATGTTAAACTTAGCTTAATGCAACATAGTAAATCTCATTAATACACATTAAGAATGTGTACTCTAATAAAAGGATTTTAAAATTCAAAAGAAAATCGAAAGCATAAAATGGCTTGAATGGTAGACACTTAAACAGAATATTTATTCAGGGGCAAAGTAAATTCAGTAGGACAGTGAACAGAATTTTTTATGTTCAGTAATTTGGACATTTGCACTTCAATGTCTTCAACTGTTTGGCTTCCATTGTTTCGAATTTCTAATGCGTATTTGAGTGTTCACTGTAAAAGATGGAGAGGCATACAACCACAGCTTCATCTCAGTGCAAGGCTGCTAGGAACCAACGGCTCTCTCTCTGGACCAAGCTCTCCACTGTGCTTGTTTATGTAGAACTGAATTGCTTATGTAAAGCCAAGTTGACTCGTAGAAAGGTCTTTTAAAAGAATTCAAAATTTTAGTGCGTGAAAAATTATGTTGTACATAGGATTCATTTCATAATTAGTTGCATAGTCAACAAATAATTTAGTTTCATAGTCAATCCAAAATATGTTTGTTTTTCCCACATAGGCCAAGATACAGTAGAATCCTTAGTAAGATAGTGTTATGTAAAACAAGAATTAGGACCAGACAAACTGGTTGAGTTGAAGATTCAGATTATAAAAAGTTAGAGGTCACCCACAGGGCTGGATGGGCATGAGCAGAAGAGAAACCAGAGGAAGGGGGTCAATGCTGCAACATTAGGAACAGCTGGTGCTGAAGGCCGTGGATGAGAGTCAGCTAGATTATTTGATGTGAGACAGTTTGGTGAGTTAGAAAGGACCCAGATTAAACTGGTATTAACTCTCAAACCTTTCACTATTCAGGTATGATGGTGAGCAATTTAACAATCCTCTCCAACCCCAGTGTCTTCCTTTATAAATTTAGATAATAACTTCTACTTGGGGGGTGTTGGTAGGATTAAAGATACTTTAGGTATGCAACCAAGTGAGGGTAGTTCTTTTTACTACTTACAGAAGTGAATGAAAAAATTAATATCTGAGTCAATGGCACGTAAAGTAGAGTGTTAGAATTTAGGGATGTTTAACTTGACTAAGCAGAGAAAGACGGAGAACATCATGAGCAGTTGAAACTATATAAATAACTAAATTCCACCTAGATTGTGAACATTGATTTTTTTCCAATTAAAAAAGCTAATAGATTATACTTTGGGGTAATTATTTGGGAGTCATATTAGCTCTTGGAAAATAACTATAGAATTCAGGGTATTTAACAGTTCTGATTTAAATGAGAGTAGAAATTTATAGAGCAAGATTTTACAAGTTTTGTGAAGGAGAAATGCACTTTAATTTTAAAATGAGGCTTTTGTGCCAAATTGTAGGTATGCATTATTAAGATATATAGAGGTATTTTAAAATAATTTCCCCCTTATATCTCCAAACAAAGTATAATGATTCCACTAACTCAATATGGTCAAGTACTTTTTAATAAAATCTTTTATTACTCAGAAAATACAGTCTGGATAATAGTTGAAGCTGACTTGATCCAATAAATCTGCTATAGATTTTCTTATACTCTTCAGGTATTGATTCAATTTTTCAGGAACTACATTTTGAACAGCTGTTATAACAATAGTAATTATTATTATTTTAATTATAATTACTGACATTTATTAAACTCTTAATATGTGCCAGGTATAGTTACATATATTAACTCATTTTCTTATCCCAAAGACTCTATGAGGCACACATTATTATTAATTCCCCATTTACAGATGAGATAATGGAGCACAGAGAGGTTAACTATCTTGCTCATAGTCACACAGCTAATAAGGAGAAGAAATGGGAGAGATGCTGTGATGTCTTAGCATCCCACTTTCTCACCTTCCAGAAGAAATACCATGCTGACTTTCATTATAGCTATAATTACTTAAATGGGACATTTCTATACAAGGGATCTTACAACTCTTTACTACGACTAACTTTCCCAATAATAGGATCAGTCTTTCTTTCTTTTTTTGTTTTTTTAAATCCTCACCCAAGGATATTTTTCCACTTATCTTGAGATAGAATAGGAGGGACAGAGAGAGAGAAAGAGAGAGAGACATTGACGTGAGAGGGACACATCAATTGGTTGCCTCCCACATGACCCCGACCAGGGCAAGGGACTGAACCACCACTGAGGTTCGTGCCCTTGACTGGAATCGAACCCACGACTCTTTGGTCTGCAGGCCGATCCTCTAACCCCTGAGCCAAACCTGCCAGGGCAATAGGGTCAGTCTTTCTATTAGAGGTGTCTAATAAATAAATGTCTTCTGTCACCAAAATCAGAAGAGACAAATACAATGTTAATTTCGGAGGCTTCTATAATAAAGGACTTTGTGTGGAGAAAAGGATTCATAACGCATGATTTTCAAATCTTGTTCTCACATTCCAAGAGAACACTGAATATAGTTGTTTACTTCTGTATCGGCCTTAATGCCTTAGAGGGACAGTTCTCCAAATAGCTCAGAGGACATGATCATAACTGGATTACACACTCAAATAAGAATCTTGAACTTGTAAACTCCCACTCTGTTAGCATGGTAGTTGGACCAGATATTGCTTAGCTTTCAAGAATGTTGGTTGTTTTTATATGGATCAGATTTGAGCTGTTGTTTTGTCTCAGTAATCAACTTGTAAGCAGTGAAATATTCTTCAGAGGTGCCAAGTGGGCTCTCCTGATGAACAACAGTAAGTGTTCTCAGTGAGACTTTCTCCTGTGTCTCATTAGGTGGAGAACCAGAGTGAGCGCGCCAGGGTTAACGGCAGAATATATCATTGCAGGCGATTGTATTACCGTAGGGAATGGCCTCAGCAAAGAGACGGTTTTAATTGTACATAAAACAGAGGTGAAGAGAAGTTCACCAAGACAGACATTTTCAACAGTTACGTGGAAAAATGAGGTGTCACGAAGAACAAGATTTTACTTTGTTAGTAAATGTGATTTTGGCCAGGTCAGGAGGAAATGCTATTAAAACAAGGTGTTGAGGAAACAGTGTATTATAAGAAGCAGCTATTTGTAATGACCCTTTCCACAGATGTCAATAACTATTGTTTAATTTAACTGCACACACAGTACGGTGTAGTGTTAGAATTGTCCAGTATCAAACCCCTTTATTTCTATGTATTTTGGAAGTTCATATTTAGTTTCCAGGTTGCTATTTTATCTTTATATTAGTACACAGCCATGATGTGTGTGAGCTATCTTTTAGACTGTTGAGAGATAACATGATTGCGTGTTGAGACATGGCAGAAATTAATCCTTTTGGTTGCCATGGTTTCATCTGAAAGCTCCGACTCCCAATCATTGTGGGGTGGAAGAAATGTCATTTCACAGTAGAATAAAGAGGCTGTTGTCCTGGAATGACCAAGGTTAGTGCCTGATGGAAGCCACAGAAGACAGATTGTGAGCTAGGTTGGACACGGAAGGCAGAAAAGGTGACCTTTCCTTTTACCTTTATGGGGAGGCCAGTCAGGTCGTGTCAGGGCACTGGAATAGCAGAGACCTTGTGTAGGGAGGACAGTCTGGACATCACACTTTTGCCTCCAGAGAACAAACACATGATCTGTGAACATTCATGGGGTTGTGGCTGACATCAGTGACCCCCTGACCTAACACAGACAGCATTGTCCTGGCAACCAGAGGACTTCGGTACATCCTACCTGCTAACCTTAGGTGTGTAATTCTAACCCAAGCCCACTTTTCTGATATATAATTAAGAAGTTATACTTACTTCACTGAGTTACCTATGTTTCTATCACATAGTTGTTGTTTAAAATATAGTTTAGCACAGTGGTTGATAATAGTGGCTCTGCAGAAAACTTACTCAGGACCAAACCCTGTGTCCAATACTTATAACCTACCCACCCTCTCTAAGTCTGTGCATTTAATAAAATGAAGATAGCAAAAATATCTACCATTCAACATTGTAGTGAGACAATGCATACAAATCACTTTGTACAGTGACTGCCTGGCAAATAATTAATCATGGCTCTGTAACAGTTAACTTATTTTTAATTGAAATTATAATAAATGACCTTTAAAACTATTACAGCACTATCAACACTTTATGTTATTTTAAGTGACGGTCATATAATTCAACCTTAAAAGTATTTTTTACCTCAAGAAAAAACATTTCTTTTCATGAAAAAAATTGCAAAAATATTTCTAAGTTTTTACAAGGGAGAGCCTATGTGTCAACATCAGCTGCAGGCACCCACCGAAACTCCACTGTGTCTTTACAAATGCACAAGATTATTCTGCATTTATTTTGAAGAAGCTTTTGTGCCTAGCAGAAGGAACGTGCTACGCGTAGCTATTGTTTGCAGATGCTCGAGTGTGTATGTGTATGTGATAGGGTAACGGAGGACGCATCCAGGCAAGAGACTTAGAGGTACATTAAGTATCTCTATACGTGTGTATACCTTCAGGATGCATTTGAAGACAAAGCCCAAAACTAAAATAAGCATGTCTGTTATCATCCTGGTAAATATCTTGAGGCAGTATAAATGTTGCTATACTTAATTATGGTCAAAACTATTTCATCGAATATAAAATATCCTCTCAGTCGACCCAAAGCCAGTTCTGAGTGAGGAAAACAGTCTTTGTAGTGACCAAGGAGCATTGATAACAGATGGTGTACTCATATGCTTAATAATATTAATAACTTTCTAGACATATCACAGTTGTTTCCATCTATTTCTCTACTGGGTCAGATTTTGAGAGAACGATTTTTGGAAGAATTGTGGTCCATGCTATGGATTACTATAGATTGAAATGTTTGCCCCAGACTTTCTCTAAATAAACTACCAGCTTTCAGTAAATATAACGTTGACTCAAAAGGCCATTGAAGAACTTTAGGTTTTAGTGAATATTTCGATAGCACTCTGGTGCCAGACTAGGTGATTTTCCTCATTATATAGTTGTTTGGTGCAAAGGATCTGATGAGAGTGTGGTGTTATTTCTGAAACATACCTCCCAATAGCACAGAGCAACAAATGTCTCAGCTTTCAGCAAACACACTTGGTTTCCTCTCTAATACAAATTACAACAAATATCAAAGTCAAAGACTGTAGTTAAGGATACAACACAGTTCCAAAAGAGGAGTATTAACCACTGATATATTTATAAAAGTCCATTGTATTGATGTCACACAAGGAAACGCAGAGCCTAGACAGCTGGTAATTAATACTTGGACTGTGTATTGTCTTAAACCTACGAAATCTTAATTGCCTTCAAGGACTGAATAATTGCAACACGCAAGCCCGTTCCAATTCTTCCCCACATATGACTGTCCAGAGGAATGGCTTTTAGTGACCGCCTCTGGATTTTTGTTGGCACAGGGATCCCTGAGGAGTTGGCAAGTGGCCAGATTTTTTGTGATACCCATTTTACTGCATTAGCACATTACTTATCAGTTTGACACATTGCATCTAAAAGGTAGTTGATTAAATCAACACTGTTACTGAAACTTAGCCATGTGAGGTGTGCTTTTAATATGGTTGGAGTCAAACAGAAATGGATTAAATCTCTGCCATATACTAGCTGTGAGATCTCTTATAGGTTAATGGTGATAGGTAAGATGGGTTTTTCAAGATGAATAACCAAGATGAGACATCTAACATAGTGACTTGTGTAGAGTAGAAAGATACCAAATTTTGTATGTACCCTTCCTCTCTGATTGTGACCCAACATTTCTGATGTCGTGGTAGAAAGCTTTTAATCTCTAGCTGTTCTTAGGCCCTTTTGGGGCTATATATTTATAAATACTGAGCAATAAAGAAAAAAAAAACCCCACCTGAAAACTGGTAATAAAAAGGCAGTTTGAGGATGGTGACAAATGTCCCTTGAGTATTGGCTTCACCAGAGATATTTGTCCATCTGTTAGCCAGTGTGAAATGGCCTACAATGGCAAACTCTTTGACAAAGAAGGGTGCTCTAGAATATCTGTAATAGACACTGAAGCGAGTCTCACTCACCTGCAGCTTCTGGTTCAACAAGGAACAGCAGGAGCAGAAAAGGCAGGCCGAATATGTGTTCCTAGAGTCACCCCGTGGCTCCGCGTGAAACCACGTGGCAATGCCACAACGATTGGCATTGGCATTACTAATGCTAGCAGAAAACGAGGTCTGCAAAGGAGCAGCTATACCATTGGCTCAGCTAAGAAAAACTGCCAAAGGCCAAGGGCAAAGCCTTGAGACATGATCACAGAGGGTTTCCTGGAGAAGAGGTGCCTGATCACGGTCACACCGACAGATCATATTATTTTGAAATTATTATTTCCTTTTTTAGCGCACCTTTTGGGTATCTATTTTCCTGACATTATGCTAGGGGTGTGAATTAAATAGTGATAAGACACATTCCCTTCTCTTTAAAATATATTATATGAGAAATTAGCCATAAATAAAACAACAAAATACCTACATAATTTACACTGAGGTAAAAAACATGGGAAACAAATACTGGTACGTTAGGAGCACATAGCCAGGGACTCTGGCACGTGACAGTGACGCATGGTCAGGGAAACCTCTGTGAGAGCCAATACACTAAACTTTAGCTTCCATGTTTACATTATGTGCTTCGTCCTGGCTGGTGACAGACAGCAACAGAAAGGGATGTCAGATGGATTTCTTGCTGGTGTGAGCCTGCTGACGTGGTCAGCTCCCACGCAGTCTGTACTGGGCACTGCTCCTGAGAGGAGGGGATGTTGAGAGAGCATGATGTGATGTGCTCTCTGAATAGCCAGACACCGAGTAAATAGTCCCAGTTAGAAGCTGAGGATGTTACAGACTGAAGAAGTCTTGGAGGCTGTGCTGATCCCACCAGTTCATCTAACAGATGAGAAAAGTGAGTCCCAGACAGATACAGTGATGTTCCAGATCATACGGCCAGCAAACTGCAGAGACGGAACTAGTGGCCCTTTTCACCCCAGATCCAGTGACAATGAAGAAGAGAGAAACCTTTGTAATTCTCTACCCAACAACTTTAGACTAAAAATGGCAATCAAAGAGAGACAAGTCTCCTTAGTAATGTGCCATGGTAGATGGTAGCATAATTTCACTTCCGTCCTAATACTTGCTCCTCATAACTCTCTAAGGCAAGGAGAGCAAGGACCCCACAAGCAATTTTACTTGGTGTCAAAGCCAGTCCCAACCCATTCTGGAGCCCATTCAACTTTGTAAAAATTTTCTACTTTGTCTAAAATTGACTTGAAAAAGTACAAATGCGCATCTGTGTATACGATAGACTCTAAGGTGAGTGTAATATAGTGTAAGGTGAGAGTATATGTAAAAGTATGCACACACTCATATCTATGTGTATATATGTATGCATATATGTATGTTACATGATATGAATACAGATATCACAGTAAACATTTTTGTTTATTTATTTCCTGTCTTTCTCACTAGAATAAAAGCATCACAAAGGCAAGGACTTTGTTTTATTACTGTATTTTTAATGCCTGGAACACTGCCTGGCACATAGTAGATACTCAATAAATATGTACTAGATGAATAAAAGTACTTGTGTATTGCATGTGCATATGTGGGGGCATCTGCTCATGTGTAAATATCGTGATGTGGACATTTGTGAATACATACATGTCATGCATGTGACAACCTCACAAAATATACTGAAACAGGAGGGTTCATGACTCACAGACTCCAACCAAACATCTTAAGGATACAGTTTAAATAGATTGCCAAGATAAAAAGAATTCTATTACCGAGTCCAAATGGAAGTTTCAGCTTTGCCTACAAATAAAAGCTTTTTTGGGGGAAAAGAAAAAAAAAAGATTTTCTTTTTAATTAGGCAGGATTGAAGCAGTTGCTATTATGCAAATTGAAACAGTAAAGTCTGACCAAGATACTTGCTGCCCTGACCATAAAATAATTTTTCTATATTTTATTCTCCTGCCATTTAATTCCAACATGTTTCATTATCGCAAAGAAAAAAAAAAAGATAGATAATGCAGTAGGGCATAATGAATTAGGCTTAAATGTGTCCTAATTGCACAATCTACTGTACATACATAAAAGAGAGACATGCGATTTCAGCTTAGTTTTAGAGAACAAACAGTTTTCAAGCTCAGTGCATCTCGTTATTACTTGGTCTGTATCTTTTAGCAGATGTTGTTAATACCAAGACCTTTAACAAACTCAGAAATGATTTGTTTCAAAATTTGAGCAGAATACCAGCGATGACTGATTTTTACTCCGAACTACACCTTTCAGGGAAGCAGGTGATTCTTAGGCACACATAATTAAACTCGTAGGAAACAAATCCAGGGTGTACCAAACAGATCGAGTTGGTTAGGATGGATAGAATAGTTCGCTATTCAAATCCTGTTAGGTTTCAGGCCTTATATAAATTCAAAACAGTTCATTTAGCATTATTTGTTGGCTTGACTTCCTTTTTTTGCCACAGCTGTATTTGAGGAAGATGCACTCATTGAGGCAATTGTCAGAGAACAACCTTGTCTAGATAGTTGCCCCCTTTATCTGCAGAGGATACATTCCAAGACCCCCAGTGGATGCCTGAAACTGCAGATAATACCAACCCTTATATATATATAATTTTTCCCTATACACACATACATACATGCATACATCCTCACTTAAAAGAAGCACCTTACAGCTTCTTTTTGACATAACTGGATTGCCAGCATCACTACTTTTGTGCATTTGGGCCTTTATTAAGTAAAATAAGGGTGACTTGAACACAAGCACTGCGATGATGTAGTAGTCAATCTGACAACCAAGACAGCTACTCAGTGACTAAAGGGTGGGCAGGGAGCGCACACAGCGTGGAGACAGGGAGATATTTCACGTCCTGGGTGGGACGGAGCGGGAAGGCGTGAGATTTCATCACACTACTCAGAATGGGGCACAATTTAAAGCAGATCAATGGTTTATTGCTGGAGTTTTTCATCTAGTGTTTTCAGACCCCAGGTGACAGTGAATAACTGAAACCACAAGAAGTAAAGTCACGGATAAAGAAGGACTGCGGTCTCTGGCCTTGCGCAATTCAGAGACGCCTCCCTTTCCTCTCATGCGTGGGCATCCCGTCCCTTCCCGCTCACTAACTCTGTCTACCATTTGCTGAAACTGGATGTTTTAAGTGACTTATTTGTTTAACATTCATTTACCTAAATCATTTAAATACTGTATTTTTGACTAATTAACTTTAGTTTTGCATTAAAAGTACCTAGAGGCAATGGATGAGAAGAAAAAAAAAATCGATAGTTAGAAGCCAGAAAACTTGAGTTCAGGTAGGGTCATTTACCAGTTTAGTAGTTTTGGATTAAGCCCTAGAGGCTTTAAGCCTCACTTTGTCACTTAGAAAAACGGGGAAAGTAATATCTGCCTCTTTCACCTCACAGGGCTCAACGTGGGTAAGCTAAGTACTTTCTTTCGGCTTTCGTTCACCCAGCTGTGGAAGGGGGAAATGATAACTTGCCTCATGAGGTGATTGTGAAAATTAAATAATTTCTGTAAAGATTTTGGCATGGTGCCTGGTACCTAATAGAAACTTTAAAAGGTTAGTAATTATTGTAAAATAATGTAAATAGATTACATACATGCTATATATTAATTATTATAATTATTCTTATTTTATATCTAAAGACAGCTCAGCATGAAAAATTGTTGGGGAGGTGGATGGATAGCTATGGTTGGTATCAACGAATTAGTTTACAATTCCACTGAGATTCAATTTACTTATAGGAACACAGCAAGGTACAGTGGAAAGAAGGTAGATTTGGGACTCGGTCCTGGCTCTGTAATTAACTCTGCCGCTCTGGGCAACTGATCCATCCTCTCTAGGGCTGTTTCCTCAATCACAGAGTGGAACAGAGAGTCCAGAGAGAGAATATAACTTGTCAGTTGCTACAAGGCTTGTTGCCAGATCAGAATTCGGGTTTTCTCACTGCCAGGCCAGGTCTCTTGCTTTAGCAGCTAATTGGCTGCTGGCTCCATCTGAAGCACTTCATTTATTAGTTCATGCTACAAAGATTATTAATTGTTATATGCTAGGAACTACGTAGATGCCAGAGATATAACAGTCTGCAGGAAGAGACAGAATCTCTGCCCCATGAAGCCTAGTCCAGTAGGGGACTGGTTTGGGGGATGGGGTCCCATGTGGGATTTAGAGAACTCCCACTGAGCTCACAACCACAGACCAGAACCTGTTTCTCTACCTTTGACCTGTCTGCAGAAGGAACAAGGGGTCCTTTACACATATCAGGTAGAGGCATACTATATATATGCACCTTACTCTTTTGGAGTTTTGCTGGCTTCCATGGCAACTACCAAACAAATTTTGCCGAAGAGAAAATCTCTCCTGAACTATCCCAGCTTGGGGGCGATCAGACTCCTTTGGAAGCCAGTGCCCAGTGTTAGTTTCAGTGTTCATATATCCCTTTTAAATATCAACTTTGTGGAGAGTCTCCTGTCTTCGGTGTCTTCTTTCCTTTTCTCCTCTTTCTGTCTCTCTGACTCTTTCTCTCTCTCGATGTATTCTTGCCTTAACTTTTTTCCTTTGTCTTTTAATGGTACGTGGGCTGTGGCACTTTTGTACATGATTCATTTTGTAACAAATCTCCCAGTATTTCCATTTCCTGTGGATTTGATGGGCACCACAGAGCAGGCAGCCCTCACAGGAAGAATCGGACTTGCTGGGGAAATCAGGCTTGTGTGTGAAGTGGCCCATAAGGCATAACTTTAGCATTGACAAGGATGAACTCTGTCTCTACAACTTCTCCCACATTTTTTAAAAAACATTATGATTTTATGGATCAAAGAGTTTTATCAGTGAAGAGGAACCTGGGTCTGATAAGCATATAAGAGGTAACCTACAGAATAAAAAGTTATATTTTATTTATGATTTAAAATAAATTAATACAACAGCTCTTCAGTCACTAGTGTCCCTACCAAGTTATTTAACCACGTTGGTTACAGTTAGAATAACGATGAATTGACCAAAGTTTTCTTTAATCAAAATCAATCAGGAAAGCCCATGGCATACACAAATTTTGAAAATGCTCATTCATTCAATAGACAATAAAATAAAAATTTGACAGCGAAAAATAAAATCACTTGATTTATCTATTAATTAATTCTTTTGTCTATTCAAAAGTTGAATGAGTACCTACTGTGTGCCAAGTATTATATACTATGTGCTGAATGTGCAAGCATACATAAGACAACACTCATTTCCAAGTGGGGCAAAATAATTAAAATAAAAATTTATATAACTTAACATAAAACCTATATTACTATAAAATAATAAAGAAGGCACGTTTGTTTTGAAAGGTGGTGGTTTTAGTAGTATATCTGTATTGAGTACATGCCAGGCAATGTGCTAAATGCTTTAAACACATTAATCCTTTTAATCATCACAACAATTCAGGGAAATGGATACGATTCTTATTCCATTTTTAAAGAGGAGAAACTACACGTGAATAAATTGAGTCACCTGTCCAAGGTGACACAGAAAGCAAGTGGCCGAGCCAGAATTCAAATCCAGAGTGTCTGGGTTCACTCTAGCCTGTACGCTGAACACTTAAACCTTAGAAGGTATTAGGGTTCTTAGAAGGCATTGGGTAAAGGGTGGCCCTCCACAGAACTGGGTGGGAAAGATGCCTATAGGACTTAAGAAGAGCCAAGCCTTGCATTACCAGTTACCAGTTTGTGCCTCTGTAAATCATTTCTAGCTATTAGCTAATCAGGCCACAAATTCAGATGGATTCTAATGAAGTGAATAACTACAGGGAGGCTGGCAAATTGGTTTGACACCCTAATCATTGTGAAAGTTGCTTTTATTTTATTTTTAAACATTTTTTTTACTATTACGGCTAATAACTGTCCACCAACTTCTTTTTCTTCCATAATGTTTTGATGTTTTTGATCTTTTCACATAGTTAAAGTAAGAGGTGGAAAATCCTTTATGAATAGCTCTTCTATTCTCCTTGAAGTTTCTTTGTTTGAATCTGTATTTCACTGCCAGTTCAAAGCAACAACAGTCCCTTCCTTTATTGTCTGATACTGTCCATCTAATTTGTTCATTTGTCAAGACACAGAAACAATAGACTGGAGAGTATGTGTTTGGGGATAATTAATTAGAAACGAGAGCACGTGAATTTTGCAATTTAGCAAAGTCACTGGAGTGGGAAGAGGATAGGCTGTGCCTGCCACTCACAGTCCGCTCTTGTGCTCTAGTAGGGAAGAGGTCTTCTCAAAACTGGGCTCAGAGCTCTGCAGCTTTAACATCTCTTAGAGAAGAATCAATCAAGAATAGTCCACCAGAGAAAGAGAATATAAAGTAAAAGTTTCTTAGAGATGTACACAAATTTATAAAATAAACACAAGAGATGAAAAAACAAGACATTCTTCCGTATCAGTGGGGTCCCAACAGAAGTGGGACCAACATGTCTTAGAATACTGAGCCAGCAGAAGAAAAGGGAAGAGCACCACTTTGCCAGTTCGGCCACTGCCAGCCTTCAAGATGACTTCTGCTATTCATATCGTTGTTCCAGAGCTGGTGTGTTTGAGCAACAGCATGTGGCAGAAGTGATGGTATGTCACTTTGCTCTAGATTAAAAGAGCCAATGCAGCTGCAGTCTTGAATGCTTCACCCAAAGCCCACCCCCTTTGATCAGTAGCTTGGGAAAAGGTATGTTATGAACAGCTCTATGGAAAAGCCCACATGGAAGTAACTGAGATCTCCTGCCAACAGCCACTCTGAGTGATTTTGGAAGCAAATGCTCTTGATGTATCAAGCCTCAGATGTCTACAGCTTCAGCTATTGCTTTGATTGTAGTCTCATGAGAGACCCTAAGTGAGAACCACCTAGCTAAAGCACTCCTGAAATCCTGGCCCACAGACAATGAGATAACAAATGTTTGTTGTTGTAAACTAAGAAGCTTGGGGTAATTTATTATGTAACAAAGATTAACCAGAACAGTCTCTTCTTGAGATGGGACTGCTTCTGTGTTAATGGTGAACCTTTCCAGAGCTGGTGCCTTTTCTCAGCAGCAACTTTCCTGCTGCTTTGAGCACAACACTTTCCTGAGATACTTTCACACTAAGTGAGGTAGACCCCATGCTGCCATCAAAGGCAAGGGTTTGTAATAATGGACTTCCGAGGGCTTCAGCCAAAATGGTGCCCTCCACATTTCTCAACTCTCAAGAGAGTAGAGACAAGATACTTTCAGGCACTGGGCTCCAGTCTAGATTTGACGTCAGCTTCTCATTGCCGTTTCAAAGACATCTTAGATTCTTGGATATTCTTGACGTTTGAATCATGTGTCAAGATGTTGTTGATTCTAGTGATGGCAACATTTCATCTCATATGCAGAGCAGATTGTTAAAACATGCCGAGGCTGTGGTGCTCCTTTCCATTCTGCTGCTCCCAATTTTATTGTCACTTCAGAAATAAACTACAACATAGAGAGGAGCACTGAGGAGGCGGCTGTAAGAGCCCTGGGGTAGAGCTAAAAGCAGCTCCCTTGATTTTATGTTTGAGCCATCTGGTGCTTACATCAGCTACCACTTGTTTTCAAATATATATTATTTGCGACTTTGTAGAGCTGAATAACATGAGCCCCTTTGGTACAGCAAATATTGTCAACGTACAGTGATTTAAATAAAAGAAGGAGCTAGTCATTTCATATAAGTCTGTGTAGAGAGAAGTTGATAGCTTCCTTGTACTGAGAATAAGAACACTCTAATACTAAAAAAAAAGTCTAAAACTTCAACCTTCTGGACACCAGGAAAATAAGCATTTTCAGAGAAACCATCTGTGTCTTGAGCAAAGGCTAGCATTTATCTAGTCCTTACTATATCCCAGGCATTGTGCTAAGCACTTCAAATGCTTGATCTGATCCGGAGTAAGTTAGAAAATTCTGCAGTAATAGGCAACTTTAAAATATCAAGGAATTAGCTTAATATTATTATTTATGGTCTTGCTACATGAATACCTATATATACCACATAGACCAGGTTGTCTTGTTATTGTTCCATTTGATCTCCCTGATCAACTTGAGAGGGAAAGATACAGTGTTACACATTGGCTCTTCTACCGTTGGTATGGACGTCCCACATTTCACGATTGCTCAAAATCTCATTGGTTAGAACAAGTCACATGATCTTGCCTAAAATCTTCCTATGTGCCTGGAAGGAGAAGACAGCCAGATCTAGGGTCTCCTGCTAGAAGTCTCTAAAATACTTTCTTTAAACAGACATTTTATATGCAGAGAAACCATAACACAGAGAGGCAAAGTACTTTTTTAAAGCCATTTATCTAATAAGTGGTGGAACTGGGTACATTTAAACTTGGGTCTGTTAAAACCCAAAGCTCATGACCTTCAGCAATATATGGAGGAAAGAATCCTTGGCCTATAGTAGCTCTGACTGGAGAGAGAGAGAGGGTCATAAATGTACCTATTCTGCCTGCATAACATGATTTCATGGATTTTTTTCAGATGTTTATTTCATATTCTCTAAGTGAGTGAGGACAAGGACCATGTCAGCATTTGAGCACCAACGAAAGCTCAAGCTCCCAGTATAGTGTCAGGCAGACAGCACGTATTCAGTACATTTTGGTTGAAATCTATTGAATGAATGCCGAATTTGTGACAAGGCATTATATAGTACTGTATATACCAGCACCTGAAGAGCACCCAGTGCTGCTTTAGAAAGAATAAGAAAGTTTCCAATGATCTGCTCTACCTTCCTCATTTATATAGTAAAACACTAACATCAAACTATATTATACATTTCTCACTCCTCCATGAATGTAAAAGCATGATGGGACAATCATTTCTACTGTCCAAGGCCGAATGGCGGAGTAGTCAGCTCATGTTTGTTATTTTGGCTGCTGCTTTCTTTGCCACACACATGTCTTGTCTGGAGCTCCCAAGTTCAGCACGTAGTAACTTCTCCATCTATGACCATTTGCATTCTCTTTCTCACTGTCATATTACCTTCCAAGCCCTTCACTGGTTTTTTCACTTGTGTTAATCTATAAATGGCGTAACATTTTCAAGTTGGAAATGCCTGGACCTTGCTATGTTCTTCATTAAGAGCTCCCTCCTCTCCTCGGTCCTGGAGTTCCCATTTCCTAAAAGCACAACTGCTTCTAGAGTCCATTCAGGCTCTAACTCACTTGCTGCTGTCAGAATCCTGAAGCTGACATTTGGCTGCAGACCCAGTTTCTCTGTCTATTGATGTGAACATGATTTTTCTGGAGTCCAGCTCCTTATGCCAGACACTGTGACCACAGATATGGGACATCCACACCCTCGCCGAAACCTGAGACACTTGGCTAATAAATTCTTTTTTTTTTTCAATCCTCACCCGAGGATATTTTTCTATTTATCTTCAGATAGAGTGGGAGGGGGAGAGAGGGAGAGAAAGGAGGAGAGAAACATTGATGTGAGAGGGACACATCGACTGGTTGCCTCCCGCACGACCCCGACCAGGGCCGGGTAAAAACCGCAACCAAGGTACCTGCCCTTGGCCAGAATCGAACCCGCGACTCATTGGTCTGTGGGCTGACGCTCTACCGCTGAGCCAAACAGGCCAGGGCTTGGCTAATACATTCTTATTTCCTTCTGTATAATACCCAGTATCCACAGTCAGCCTCTGCTCTAGCTCCTGAGACCATAGCCCAAACCAGTGTCCAAGGGCTGCCCCTACTCTTCATTGACTGCTCCTTATCAACAGTTCTTGTCGCAAGAAATTGGACCATACTTTTTTATGGCACAGAAAAAGATCGACTTGCAGAACTTAGGGCAACAATCAGTGTATTGGAAGGGATTTGGGAAATTTTGTTCCCTTTAAGTATCCTGAAATATGCCACCTAGGCAAGTTATGAAATCAGTCCTACCTACCTACACACTCACTGTTTTAAGAATATAATACATCTCTCCGAGTATAGCTTAGAACACCTACATCATGGGCATTATGCTGTCACAGAGACCAGCAGTATAAAGGGAATTTACTAGACTACAGTGTTGTACTCCACATTTTATGCCCTTACGAAGAATTTTTATGGATAATGTTTATAAGTACTTAATTAAATGATATTGCATAATCCATCAGGATTGCCAATGGAATGTCTCCTATTTTAATGTAAAAGTGCAAACATTACTACACGTTTACGATATGCAAGCATACTTTTTCATAGTGATGTCTACTTCTTCAAAAATATAATCATTAAATAAAAAAAATAGATCACCTTCCATTACAGATAATCATGAAGGAAAAAATAATCAATTTAATTTAATGGAGGACATTTCAATCACACTGTCTCCTATTTTTAAATAATGAGAAAGAATAGTTGAAAAATACATTGCCTGATGGACCACTCATATAATTGTTTCAACAGACAATATATTCTGCTATATTCAGTGTGATATACAAAAGAAAGACTAGAAATCAAGACCTGAGGTCTTGTTCTTTTCTGCACTTATTCGTGTTTAGGAACTTAGGTAAATTACTTAACATTGATTAGCCAGTTATAGAATAAAACATTTAAATCAGAGCAAGGATCATGTACGCTAGCTCCCCTCTCCGACGCCGCAGACCTTGCCAGGCGCAGGGCACTCATTCTGCTGGCCAGGGCGGCAGTCTCAGACCGTTTTCAGTACGAGGCTGCAGGCAGCTCCTCTAATGGCTTTGATTTTACATCTGCTATAAAGTCCATTGGTCATCCCAGGCAGATGACTTTAAACATTTCTTCTGCAATCTCATTAAAAAGCATAAACTTTCTTTCATATTTAAAGAATGTGGAGCCTGGTAATAACTCATTCACAGTAATGTGGATAATAGCAAAATAAGTGCTAAGAGTATAAAAACTTCTATATCTTTAATTACAGATATTCTTTCCTCCTTCAAATACATTGTATATAAATAAGAAAAAATACATTTTACTTTACCACACATTCTCAGCAGAATTCAACAACTGAAACTCTCCAATTCCTTGACAACACAAAAAACTGGCATTGTCAGAAAAAGATTTTTCTTTGCATTTGAACTACATATAGGGACATACACCAATATTTCTATTCTTTTAAAAAAAATTTTTTTTTCTTTATTGATTTTAGAGAGACAGGAAGGGAGAGAGAGAGAGAGAGAGAGAAACATTGATGAGAGACAACATCGATTGGCCGCCTCCTGCATGCCCCCCACTGGGGATCGGGCCCATAACCTGGGCATGTGTCCTGACCAGGAATCGAACCAGTGACCTCTTGGTGCATGGGTCAATGCTAAACCACTGAGCCACACTGGCTGGGCCCAATATTTCTATTCTTAACTTTTTGCAACACAGATTTAATTTACTTACATTTTATATCCTTCCATAAAAAAATTGAGTCAGCTTATAAAAATTACATATACTTATGATGCAATTTCTTGCTTCTTTCTTTTTTCCCCTTAATATTAATATTAAAAATTCTACCGAGTATATACTCTCTGAAGTCAGATTACATTGTGAACTACATTGTTTCCTAGAATATGTTTCTTAACAGCACATACCACAGTATTTTATATTTTATACTTACCTTCTTTTTGAGAGGCCATCTCATATCTAAATTTTCTTGTATCTTTAAATAATGAGGCTATTTTAAGCATTTCAGAATGAGTCATTAATTGCCTAGCCTGGAATCTGTCTGGTATCAAAGTATTAATGCCTGAATTAATTTTCAACTTATAACTGTTTTCATTTACACCTACTTCCTTGGTAGTTATTTAAGGCAATTTCATTTTCCCTGTCTGTGGCTTATATGTTAATGTATTTCATTCTAATGAACATGTAGAAGTAGGGCAGACACCATCAGAATGTGTCATAAGTGGAAAATCCGACTGAAAGAAAACGCTTTCAGAGGAAAGTTTTAAAGGAATGGTACAATGGAGATATTTTTAAGTCACAGCTGAGATATAGCCATCTGAACTATATTTCTATAACAGATTCTATCTTTTTCTAGGCACTAAACACAGATGAAGATTCACATGGGTTTGTGCACAGTTGATAAAAATGTTACCTGAAACTATGAAATCTGAAAAATTTTTTTTATGCTGATAGCTTTCAGAGTTACTTGTTATGTGACAACTCAAATTTGAATGTGTAGATACAGCTCAAGTGTCTTTATACTACTAACACATTTAATTAGATACAAAATTCCTTTTCTTGCTTAACATATTTCTTTTTGTTAGTACCACATATCTTCATCATAGAATATTTTAAAAGTAAGTTTTAATAGTATGTTGGGCTTGCAGAAAAGAACTTTTTATTGTAATAACCAAGTCAACATTCTAAATGAAAACTTATTGCTTTAATTTATACTTTTGAGAATTAATAAAAATAATTTTCTTGCTAGGCTTTCATCTTTGTGCCTTTCAGATATTTTAGATGCTGGAATAGGGAAATAAAAATGGTTTATCATTATATAAATAAGTTTATTTAACTTTTGAGCCCTGACAATATTTCTTTTTAGAATATTGATTTTTTTCTATTATTGAAAAACTGGGCATTAAGTATAAATCAGACAGGTGTCAATCAAGTGCTAATTGTAGATCATATTATTTTGCTAATTGGACAATATTGTATTGCTAATTAGGGACAATATTTTAAAGGATTAAATACTAATATAAAAATCAAACAATTGTATTATTCTTTTAATAGTTCAGTTAGCAGAGATATTGGGGTTTCTCACCCTCCTAAATGCTATTATTGCCCTCAAGTTCTAAAATGTACAACATAAGGTATTAAATCTCTATTTTTGTATAGGACTTCTTTACAGACTCCCTGCTCTCCTCCTTTTCCTGGTAAAAAGGTTTGGACAATCTAGAAGAAAAAGTTAAAGCCCAATTGACCATTTCTCTTAATTAGAGAATAGATTTCCAGCATGGAGCTCCTGAAATTTTTCTTCTCTGGATTTCACCAATTAGGTTGCCAGAAACAAAGATGCCTGCATGTAGACCTGGCTAGAAGGTTGCAATGAGAGCAGTTCAAGTATTTAAAGGGGAATGTTCAGGGCACCAAAGTCCCAGGAAACCTAGAACCTTAAACTCAAGATCTTTCCAACATCTCCAGTGAAAGACACCAATAAGTACCCCAAAGTACTAACAGTTTTGTTTTTAACATCCCTCCTGAAAGTGCACTCTTTCAAAGAATCAATTTCTTTTTTCTCCAAAAGTTGGGGAACAGCCACTGGAATTCAAATGGAGACAAAGTGCTCTAGCCTTTCTAGTACGAAACTGAGAAGCCCTAGTTGGATATTGCTGCCCTGTACCTTCTGCACTCTCAGATTATAGATACTATATGTTTTACATCATATCCAATTCAAACAGCTAGCCATCATCAAATATCCTTCAGCCAGTGAGTATTTCTTGCATGCCGACTCTGATCGATTGGTAGTGCATGTTTGGGGGCTGCACATGGCTTAGTAGCAAAAAGAGCTAAGGCTGATTAGCAACGTCTGCCAGAGAAGAGGAGAGGGAAGAAGATGCCCACATGCCATCTTACCCTCCCTGCATTAGGGAGAGATTATTTCTTTTCTGAGTCTTGGTCTATGGTTTTACTTGCCTATAAAAATAGGCATTTTTAGAATGTTTACTACTTTCACAAGATATATAGGTAAAGGTAGCCTATATGTGTTCTCTGCCCACAAGGAAGGAGAAAATGAACCTGTTACTTTAAAGAGTAACCTGGAGTGAGAATTTGATCAGAGTACTGCTGAGTATGCACAGAGCAGAGGACTAGCCAGTCTCAATGTTCAAAATTTAATATTTTGCCAAATTGTATACCTTTTGTAAGTAACTTTAAGAAATGAGGTCAACAAAAATTTATTAAAAGAAAATAAATATTCTCTAGTAAGACATTTGAGAATATCTTCAAATGTCCTTCATACTCACTGGAATATTAGTAATAGGTTTAAGGAAAAGATGCTTGAGGAATTATTTCAGATTTTTGTTGGGTTTCTATCCGATAACATTCTTACATATCAGCCTGTAAACTTAGCAAAATATTTTTTACGATGTCATGTAATCCAAGAAAATATGACTATAGATCCTCTCATACTTGATAGTACTAGATTATAAAAGATGGTACAAAGTTCTGAACTTGACATGCCTAGTTAGAGAATATTATTTAATGTACTATAAAATATCATTTACTAGACCTCTTCACTTGAAATGAAAATAGAATAGTTTTTAGATGAATTCTGATCGTCCAGATTCATCAAACCTTAATGCACAATAGCAGTCTCCATATTGCATTGAAACCTAGGATTTCCCTGCTGGATTTTAGCATTTGAAGCATAGAACTCATATTTCCATGTAATGTGTCTAAAAAGTCTTTTTGCCTTCAATGTCTGAGGCATTCTGTTCATTACCTAGTCAAGAGATTGGCCAGACAGGAAGTGGAGAGTGTTTGCTGAAGAGAGAGGTGCACACAGTTCTATTAGTTAATGGGGAAGAATTTGACTGTCTGAAGAATTAATGCAATGTGGCCATTATGTCAAATTGAATGTTATGGTTTGCTTAGCAATTCCAGAAGCATTTACCATGATAATGTATAAATCCATGTGCACACATTACCTTGGACATACATAAAACTCTAAGAAAAATCATCAATGTGCAACATTTTATCATTCTATCCTTTCAGTGACAGTGTTTTAAAATAAATCTTTTCCATTTCATAATTATACACAAAGTGAATACACACACACAAACTCATAAACAACCACACTCAGGGAAGATAAAACACAAAGATTGAGGGAGAGGTATAGTCCCAAAGTGCAGATATGAAGGGGAGGGGTATATACATTGTGTTTTGAAGGTAGACATAAATGTTCAATTGACCTATTTCTCATGTCTTTTTTATGATTACATATGATGACAAATATTCCTAACAAGAAGAGTCACAGAACAACAGATGTGTAAAATAGCAACATGAAAACACCTCAACAGATGTATAATTTTTATTTTGCATGAAATAAATATGAATGTGGAGAGCACATTTTGCAAAGCATGAAGAGTCCTTAAACTAGGGAGGCTATGAGTTGGAATGGCTTTAGAAACATTCTATGGATTGATTTGAAGAATTCAGGAAAGACCTTTTCCACTGAATATACCCAAATACTATGAGACCTGCTAGTTTGCAGTTAAAGAATTAGTTCTTTGAGATAGAGGTAGTTCATCAACCATATTTCTCTTCAAAAAACACAAATGCCTTTGGAAGGGCACATTTGAGAAACAATCACCTTAAGGATTGCCCAAAATAATGAGAAGAGATTGTGGAGAGACAGGAAGGAGCAGAGTCTTAAATCCTGAGTCAGTATGTGAAGACTTGGATCACTGACTTTTAAATATGGTGAAGCCTGAAAAATCTGGCTCTGTTCCAGACAAGTGTTAGCTGGAGGTAATATGGAACCAATGGAATGTCAAGTTCAAAATGCTTTGACAGTTACATCAAGTATTTGAAAGAAATAAATCAAAATGAGGAGAAAGCAAATATTGATAAAATATTTCCAGTTTTTCTAATTGTATGATTCCATTATACTAAATTAAGTTGCTCATCACTTTAATAAAGCAAAGTATTTATTTTGACACGATTTTTTCTTTAACTTTTTGTTTTGAAGTCATTTTAGACTTACAGAGGAGTTTCAAGAAATAGAACAGAGAGTCCACATATACCCTTCACCCAGCTTCCTCTAAGGTAAAATCTTATGCAGCCGTGAGTTACCAAATATCAGTTATCAATAATCAATATAATTATCACTACCAAGAAATTAATATTGGAACAATATCACTAGCTAAATGATAGATTTTATTCAGATTTCCCCTGTTTTTTCCACTGATGTGCTTTTTCTATTCCAGGATCCAGTCCAGGAAACCATGTTGCGTTTAGTCCTCATGTCTCTTTAGTCTCTTTCTAAAGATAGTCTGTGATATTTCTTTGGTGTCTCACTACCTCGATACTTTGGAGTGTACTGGTTGTTATTTTACAGAATGTCCTTCAATTTGAATATCTCTGATGTTTTCTCATGACTAGACTAAAAGTATATTTTGGGGAAAAGTACCACAGAGCTGATGTGCCCTGTCCTGCTCTTTCTACTATATTAGGGTACATTATATCAGTAAGTCTATTACTGGTGATGCTAGCCTTAGCCTTTCTGTTAAGTTTTTCCACTGTGAAGTTACTATTTTTTTCATACTTCATTTATTAGCAGTAAGTCACTAAGTCTAGTCCATAATAAAGAAAAGAGGACTTAAACTCCACCTCTAGAGGGTAGAGTATCAAATAATTTGTGGACATGTGCTAATTCACCACAAATTAACACATATTTTGGGGGTGATACTTTGAGGATATGCAAATATACTGTTTCTATTTAAAATGTTCCCACTTATTTGAATATACATTGGCTCTTACCTGCAGCATTTACTGCTACGGTGTTCTGATAGTGGCTCTCTGCCATGAATTAATTAGAATTCTTAGGCAAGAAAGGATTACTCCTCCCTCTTTCTATATGCATCACATACTTTTTTTGATATCAGTATGGACTCAAAGATATTTATTTTATTCTTTGAGTTATAATAATACTATCAATATTCATTTGTAGCTTAAATTGTTCCAGTTTTGGTCATTTTGAGTTCTTATGTCCTTTTGACATGTTCCTCAACCATTTTTTTTTTTTTTTTTTTGGCAATTTCTTACCTGTTGGCACCACAAAATGTTCTAGGCTCACCTTGTATTCTCCTTGCCCAGTCTTAGAATCAGCCATTTCTCCAGGGACACCTGTTTTCCATTATTGGAGAATGGTATTAGAAACCAAGATCTAGGTGTGAGATGTGCTCATCGTTACTGGGGTTTCAGTACTTCTAGGCCTCTTAATAAGTTGTGTTAGAGAATGTATGTGTGTATGTTTACCCATGTAAACACATATCTAATTTTATTTATATATCTACCTGTGTCTATAGTAAAATCACCATGAGTTCATATTGATATTTCTAACCCTAGGCAAGCACCACATAGTTAATTCTAGCATTTTGTCTTTGCTTATTTGTAATTTTTTTTTAGATAATGGGAAAGCTGACTCTCATTGCCTATAAAATATTTACTTATTTGTTCAATCTAGTATGCATGTAATATTGATTTCAGAATTGCTAACCATAATTCTATGAGAAATAAATGCACTAACTGGAGTACAGTTTATTTTTATCTTTAGCTTTACGGTATCAAATCAAAAGACAATTTTACAAAGTTCCTTAGATCAACTCCATTCTTCCACACTAATTTCAGTGTGGTTATGTGATTCATTTGTTCCACAATTAGATTCATTTTTCACAGTCTGCATTTCTTGTTGGTTTCCCTGACATCCTGTTTAATTTTTTTATTTGCATAAAATAAAGCTAATTTTTCAAGATGTACATTTGTATGGGTTTTGACAAAGGCATAGAGTCTTGTATAGACTACCACAGTACTATGCAGAATACATTCGTCATTTCAAAAGTTCCCACCAAACTATTTTGAAATAAACAAACAAAACAAACAACAATAATAACAACCCTTTACATTTTAAATAAAATTCTTAAAATTGGTTTGTGAAGTGCCTCCTAGGCTGGACTGTGATCGGCTCTGGACAGATCCCACTCTTTGCAGGAAACATAATACTCCACAAAACATCATTACATGAACACACGTTTCCACACTAATTTCTCTTAAACCACAATATAGTTCAAATGACCATTCTAGCAAAAATAATCTTCAGGGATTGCAAATGCTTAAAGATTTCATGGTCTTTAAAAGACTCCCAAGATATCAGCTTGGACCTGCTTTTTTAACCTTATATTCTACCATTTCACCTTTGCCTATTTTATTCTGCCCAGTGCTCTCAAAGCATTGTCTAAAGTCCAGCTGCCTCACCTTCATTTGAAGTCCAGTGTCCACAGTTGTCACTTGCAAAGACATTGCCCTGGTCACAAAGAGGCAGTAGTGATTATGATGATAAAGATAATGATGATGATGATGGTGATGATGATAACTATATTAGAAGTCACTTACAAAGAACTTTTATATGCACTTTTATAAAAAACTCTTTTATGCAACTTACAGTGATCCTGAGAGATATTCAGTGAACCCATTATTACAATATCCACTTAAGATGAGGAAATTGAGTCTCAGGGATTATCTTCAGGCTAAAAAGCTAATAAATAGCAGATCTAAGACTTAAATCTGGATCTTCTTTTTCAAATTTCTTACCCTTCTCATTATCTATGCTGAATCCCTTCATTGCTATGGTGTATGGCAGGTGTGGGGGTGGAGAATTAATAAAATCAACTTTTATTACATATGATCTTAATATGTATCTGGCATTGTATAATTTTCCATAAAATATCTTATCCAATTTACTGTCATTCTTCAATTTTGTAAGGTAAATACCACCAGATGAGGACACTAGGACTCTAAGAGGCAGAACAACTTCCCCTAAGTCACCCATGAGATTTAATTACAAATTATTTGAGAAAAAATTCAGTTTTCTTTCTACTAGATCACCTTGGAGTTTGGTTAAGGTGATTAGAATAACCCTTAGCTCTGAAACCCAACATTTTGTGTCTCCTGAAGGTGAACATTTTAGATCTCATAAAGGACCAGCCAAGACTCTAATAGGCATTAAACGAGACAGGATTTGATGCTACATAAAAGAGTGAGCTTTACATTCATTCTCTTTTCTGAAGTAGAAAAGATTCTCCTGACTTTTGCCTCTTAGCCGTCTGAAGGCTGCACCTAAAGGAAAAATTGCCAAGAGCTTTAAAAAAATAATATAGCTTTTGCTAGCTAGCTAGAACTGGTTCTGAATCAGGTTTCACTATGCACTAGCTATACAGAGTAGGATAAGTTATTTAATGTCTTTGAGACTCAATTTTATGTTCTGTAAAATTGGGAAACTATGTCATAATGTTGCAGTGACAACTGAGTAATATGCTATGTATAAAGTCCTTAGCATGTCCTGTTAATGATCATGAGAGTAGGTATTTGGGCAGGCAGCTCTCGGTCTCTCAGCCATTTCAACAGCCTCGCCTTCCTTTTAGCCAGTAAAGAGATCCAAGGAGTTTAAAGAGTTTACCAGGAACATAACTAAAGCAAACCTCTGACAAAGATCAATGGTCTTATTAATTCTGATTCAGCATTTGGATTCCAAATGGTCCCATAGCCAGTGTGATTATATGTCATGGTTTGCCTGAGATAATCCTTATATAATTTTTAATAGGGCCCTCTTTTACTTCCAACAGTTTTCCAAATTGAATAATAAAGTATGAGATCACACTACTCGACACGTTTTTTTCCTTCTTATTTTGTCTTCACTAGTTCCATTGTCTTTTACTCCTTAAAGATAAACAAAAGAGACTTACTGAACTGAATAAAACTATGTGCTCACTTGAATTTATAGAATACCAACCTCAAGCCAAATTTGAATTGATAATCCTAAACATTTTGTAGAATGAACATAAAGCAGCTATTAAAACAGTCCTATGAAATAGAAGTGTTTAGGGTTTCAAGTTTTCAATACCGTTGTTTCTCCTAACACTTTGGTGTCCAGACAGCTACAGGTTAGCATAAACCGTGAAGGCGCAGACACTCCGAGTCCTGTGTGGCCAACTGTGTTGAGTGTTAGAGTTTTCAGAATTGAACAGATGTCTGAGGTGTCATTTTAGTATCTGTTCTGACTACATCAAAAAGAGAAAAAAGTGACAAAGTATTCTTCGTAGGTCTTTCTTTCATGAATATGCATAAATATAACATTCATGAATCACTGAGATGTAGGAGACTGTTAAATTGTACTTTTGCTAGAGTTTTAAAAAAACATGTGATTGATCATACTTTTGACTCTAATTACACTTCCTCATTTAGATGTTACTTTTTAAAATTTGTCCCACTGCTGGTTTTTGGTCTGAAGCTAAATGGAGGCACAAAGATACACTAATGGTGAATTATTAAAGTTCTTATTATTCCCTTGTGGCTAAGAGCTTTCTAGTTTTGATGTAGGTTTGATTCAGATTATCATGAATAAATCATGTAGATTATTTGGCAAAATAATAATTAAAAAAAAAGATGATAGTAGAGTGAAAGAGGAAATTTCTCAATAGAAATTACTCTGCATTGTTACCTTTTCTGTTGTTATCTCGACACCCATTTGAAAGCACAATTTTTCCCTAGAACCTAGAGAAATATTATTTCCTTCTTTAAAATGCTTCATATAAATCTTGAGATTTACCTTGGTATTTTTCCTGGTTCTAGAACAAGGTTAACAAATATATTGCTATGCTTACCATTACTCCCAACACTAATAATCTGTTTCTCCTCACACACCTCAAAGTCATTTTTATCCCAGTAGATAAGGCAGGCACTTCCAAGTAAGTAGCACTAAAATCCACATGAAATATACATACCTTCCCTAGTACAGATTTACTGAGGCGCAAGGCATAATATGGCGTCTTAATTCTTACTTACTTTTAAAAAATTTTATTAATATATTTTTGTTACAGATGTTTCTCCTTTTTCCCCCCTATTGACACCTTCCTCTTGATCCTGCCCCCCACCCCCCTGCAGCATTGCTGCCTATGTCCATTGATTAAACATATATGCATATATGTTCTTTGGTTTGTCTCTTCCCTCCCCCCTGACCCCCTCTTCTGAGGTTTGTCAGTCTGTACCCTACTTCTATGTCTCTGGGTTTATTTTGTTCATCAGCTTGTTTTATTCATTATATTCCACAAATAAGTGAGATCATGTGATATTTGTCTTTCTCTGCTTGGCTTATTTCACTTAGCATAATACTCTCCAGGTCTCTCCATGTCATCTCAAAGGATAAGAGATCTCTCTTCCTTATAGCTGCATAGTATCCCATTGTGTATATGTACCACAGCTTTTTTATCCACTCATCTATTGATGGACACTTGGGCTGTTTCCAGATCTTAGCTATTGTAAATAGTGCTGCTATGAACATAGGGGTACATATATTCTTTCTGATTGGTGTTTCAGGCTTCTTAGGGTATATTCCTAGAAGTGGGATCACTGGGTCAAATGGCAGATCAATTTTTAATTTTTTGAGGAAACACCATAGTGTTTTCCACAGTGGCTGCACCAGTCTACATTCCCACCAGCAGTGCACTAGAGTCCCCTTTTCTCCACACCCTCGCCAGCACTTGTTGTTTGATGCTTTGTTGATGGCGGCCATTCTGACAGGTGTGAGGTGATACCTCATAGTTGTTTTAATTTGCATCTCTCTGATGGTCAGTGACATTGAGCATTTTTTCATGTCTCTTGGCCATTTGTATGTCGTGTTTGGAGAGGTGTCTATTTAGATCCTCTGCCCTTTTAAAGACTGCTGTAGAAAATCACTTGGCTATTTAGGTCATATTTTACTCTATAGTTAGGGCTTCATTCTCCTTTCCACTATATCATTTGTATAGGTCATCTTTTGCTAGGTTATGCAATGGTAACAGTCTTTTAAGATCTCAGCGACTCCAACAAAAAATTTCTTGCCCAAGTAACTTGTTGCCAGTAGGTGAATGGCAACTCTGCTCCCTGTTCATGTGTCTTCTTCCTGCTAGTGCCAGTTTCGAGGCATATCTCTTACCTGGCTCATGCCCTTGTCATCTAGAGAAAGAGTCTGAGACAGAACTACTAATAGTTCTTGGGGCTTCTGTTCAGATGTGGTGTACATTGATGTCAAGGGGAGGGAGACCTTGCACATCATTTAGAAGTTGGTAAAGATGTATAATCCTCTTACTGGGAGGGAAGAGAGAATTTGTGAAAAACAACAGAGTCTCCCAGAGGCATATACTTCCTTGTTGTTTGTTTTTTTTTGTTAGAGAACTATTGCTCCATGTAACATATTGGAACAGAAAGAGGTAGAACTACCATCTATTTAAATGCAGCGAGAGAAGATTTCAGGTTTCCTGCTGACTCTGGGAGATAGTTAATCTCCTGGAAAGACATATCTATGGCTTTTGCCTGGGAACTGATAGATGAATGGCCAGTGCATGAACCCAAGATATGGCTGATTTTCTCCTCACTGTTTTTATGCTGCTTTGCACCTGGACTTTATGAGCTAGTTCAGAGAAAGCCCACAGAGCATTTTTGGAGAATAATGTCCTAAATGCCCACATGATTTTAATTACAGACCATGCTTAAATGGATAATTTAAAATATGCTCCAATCATACAGAGGGAGAGTAAATTATCTTCTATTATTTGCAGAAAGATGTAGAAAGACAAGTACCTGGTGGCTAGGTCTTTTGCTATCACGTGAAGAAATAAAAGACTATCAAAAATGGTAAAACCATGAGCCTGGAGGAATGTAGGCGCAAGATTTATTTATTTTTGTGTTACATTTTCTTAATAGAGGTAAGTCTAAAACAAGCAAAAGAATAGAATGTCACTGGGAACACTGCCTTTCCAGTGTAAGGAGGTTGACAACTTTCATCAATAATTTTCAGCATTTGAGAACTGGCAGAGTTGGTTTCAAACAAGAAAGAATCACAGTGCTGCATGCAAGTTTGGGGACTTGTCCCAGCAGGTTGACATAAGATGACTTAAAATGATACACTGTTGGTGTTCTTTGTCCTCACTATAGGTGATAGATGACTTTGGTACAGAACAGGCATACTGATCAG
Organism: Tadarida brasiliensis; assembly: GCA_030848825.1. NCBI lineage: Eukaryota > Metazoa > Chordata > Mammalia > Chiroptera > Molossidae > Tadarida > Tadarida brasiliensis. The sequence continues at coordinate 54,475,826 of CM061264.1, forward strand.
ACAACAAAACGAAACAAACAAAAAAACAACTTTCCCATCTATCATTTCAAAGTAAATATGTACTTATGCTTAAATGGGGAAAGACGAGGGGCAAAGGCACTACGTTTATCAAATACCCATTCCCTTGATACTCAAAGCTTTGGTACTACCTAGGAGCTTGCTAGAAATGCAGAATCTTAGGCCCCAGATCAGACCTACTGCACCAGAATCTGCATTTTAACAAGATCCTCAGGTGCAATGCATGAACTTTAACGTTTGAGAAACACTTCTCTAGGATGACCAGCTCCTCCCTGGCGAATGTGTGTACGTCATCTTACAGAATCATCACCACAGAGTCACAACTTTTCCTTTCCCAAACTTAAGAATAAGAGAACATGTATCAGGTCTCAAAAATTCAGCGAGATCATAGACATGATAACCAGTGAACCCATTAGTCTTTATTTCTCCCACTATGCCATCTTCTCTGATACAGAAACAACCAAAAGCTCTATTTTTTTTAACATCTCCATTTTTTACACAATTCCAAACCCAGTTTCCCTTCTACTCATATTTTCTCTCTTATCTCCCTTCTCTCCCTACAAAGATGTAATGTAGGCACTAAAACAAAACAAAACAAAACAAAAAACCCTCAAAAATCAAAATTCTCTTTTGTAGTTCAGAGAAAGAGGAAAAAGTTTTATCAATACCTCTGTTTTATCATTTCTGGGTACCAATAGTTTTCATAAAATTGCCAAGGCAACAAGTACGATGTGGCCACGATCGACTAGTTATGTCTCACAAAGGTAACACTGGAACTCACAGATCATAAATTTATTGACTCAGAACTAAAAAGGGATGGAGAGATAATCTTACCTCATGTCCTGAAACCTTAGTTAACCTTTGAAATTCACCTCTTGCAGTGCTATGGCTAAAATTCAGGCGTTCTGATCCCCAGTTTGGGGTTCGTCTATTTCTACTACATATCACACTACCTCTAAAGGGAAGCTAAGGTTACCTGTCAATTAGAAATCATCAGGAAGGAAACACATTTTGCATGGTATTTTTAGGTGAATAACCAGTACTGAGATCCTCTCCTCATACCAGCCAATGACCCGTTTATTGAGACGTAACCAGGTAAAATAAAATGTTATGGAAGAAAACACTCCCTGAAGGCTCCTGGGAGGAGGCCATCCTCACACTGCTTGGAGCCTTTCTATGAATTCTACCCAGAAAAAGGGTTGGATCAGATTCCCACTGAGATCTTACTTGACTTAATCCTTGGCTTCGGGTTACTGGAGAATTAAGGCATATTCAAAAGAAAAGAAAAGGAAAAAATACACAGCTGGAGTTGGTGTGCTTATGCATGCTTCTATGTATACCTACACACTGGTTTAAGCCTGACTAAGACTTTTATGATTCATGTCATTTCTTGCACACAGACTTTGGCGCAGTTCTTGGTGGTTTTCAGTAATAAGCTATTTGCTTAGCAGGGAAAATGAGAGTCTCTCCCTGTGACTGCCAGCATCGTTCTGGTCTCCGTGCAGGGCTATTCCTCTGCGAGATCTCAGGCCCTCTCGATAGGCCAGAGCAACAAGCACTGTCCTGCAGACCGGGATGGGCAGGGGGCAGTGATGGTTCAGTTCCTCCTCCAGGTTCCAGGAGACACAGGAGGAAGAAGCAGCACATAAACTTGAGAGAAGGAAAGGAACTTGGACTACATATAATGAATACAGTGGAAGTCACAGATATTGAAAAAGAGAGAATACTAACGGGAGCAGCGAGGGAGTGGATTAGGTTGGAGAAGATCATATTCTTAGAAAGACTTGAGGTAGGTGTGTCCTCGTGAACAAACTTCTGTAGTTCTTTAAAATTTTCTAAATTTATGTTGTTTTAAGCCAACTGATTTGTGGTCATTTGTGATGACAGCCCCAGGGAACTAATACAGAGACTTAGGTGAATAAATTTGGAATAATATCTTTAACTTTCAATGTATTTGCATTTTTAGTATATTGTCATTGGAAAAATATGTCAACCCAGAAGAAAAAAATATTTTATAGTATTTTCTGTATTTTAAAGATAAGAAACAGAGGCACACAGAAGGCAACAATTAGTAATAAAAATTTTAGGCAACTATTTTTTTAAAAAGCATTTATTGCCCGACTGGTGTGGCTCAGTGATTGGGCGTCGACCCACGCACCAAGAGGTTGCTGGTTTGATTCCCGGTTAGGGTACATGCCCAGGTTGTGGGCCCAATCCCCAGTGGGGGCATGCAGGAGACAGCCAATTGATGTTCTCTCTCATTGATGTTTCTATCTCTCTATCCCTTTCCCTTCCTCTCTCTCTAAAATCAATAAAGAAAAAAAAGTTTTTTAAGCATTTATTTAACATTATTCTTCATAAGATAATTTGCTCTGGGGGTCTTGGTGCATCTTCTCATTTATTCCTAGAAACAATGCTCTGTGTGAGATGGTATCATATCTTCCAGATTAGGTAACATGTTAGTAAACAACAGAGTTAGATTTGAACCCCGGTCTCCCTGGTCTAACTAAGTCTATGCTTTGAAACAGCGGCCAGCCAATTTTGCTAAGAACCAGAGAGCATATAGTTCTGGCTATGCAGGCTCACTGACCTTGCAGCTTCTCGACTCTGGTCTTAGTGTCCGCAGACAATACATGAGCAAAGGGGCAAGGCTGTGTGCCAACAAAAGTTTATTTATTGACTTTGAAATTTGAATTTCATATTATTTTTTGCTTGCTATGATTTATGATCCTGTTGACTTCCCCAATTATTTATAAAGGCAAAAATCATTTTAGTTCATGGGTCATACAAAAATGGGTGGCTAAATTGGTTCTTTGGGCAGTAGTTTGCAGACCCCTGCTTAAACTACAAGACAGAGGGGCCAGCCATGAAACAACCTGGGAAGTAAAACTACAAATAGACTTTAATAGGATACAAGGATCAAACTTCATTGAATTTAAAAACAAATATTTTGTTTCAATTTTTTTTTCTTTGCTGCATTTCCAGGGCATCTTTGTTATAGCACAGAATGCAAAAGTGTCCCCCCTTGTCCATACCAGTGTTAGAGTCAGGTTTAATTGGCCAGTGAGGTCTTCTGTGAAAGAAAAGTGAATAAAGGTTTTGCACAGAAGTGTACAGCACATGTGAGAGAGGCCAGCATGAGGAAGGATTTGCTCATATTGAGGAGAAACAAGGGAGAATGGTACACTAAATCCTGTGTTACCTGGGCCCTAATCCAGAGGGAGTTGTCAAGGAATGGCCATGCGGGATGGAAAGGAAGTGGCTTAAAAAAATGTCAGATGCCCAGCCGGTGTGGCTCAGTGGTTGAGCGTTGACGCATGCACCAAGAGCTTGCCGTTTCGATTCTTGGTCAGGGCACATGCCCAGGTTGTGGGCCAAATCCCCAGTGAGGGGCATGCAGAAGGTGGCAAATCGATATTCTCTCTCATTGATGTTTCTATCTCTCTCTCCCTCTCCCTTCCTCTCTCTCTAAAATCAATAAAGAAGGAAAAAAAATGTCAGTTGATTAGACCATGGGGAGAAAACAGTAAAGGACAGTTTTAGAGGGATAAGGAGCCAATCTGAAGCTGCCTTCTTGCCTTCCTGCCTTCAAAATACCTGAAATCCAGGCATAAACCAGTTGATCCCCAGTTTTGCCTGCAGGAGGAAATCCCACCATTGTCTTTCCTGAGACTCATCTGTTGACTGCACTGATGACTGACCCTAGATGAACAGGAGATATCTATGTCCCTCCTGGACCCCTTTCACCCATGTGGATACCACATCACCACACTGACAGGCCATCTGGTAAGATCGTAAGAGGCCATGGCCTCAGCCTCCTCCCTCTGATGTTATGGGAGGCAGAATGCCCAAGCCTAACACGCCTGAGCTGAGAAATAAGTGATGCCTCTTATTAATATTCTAAATCTGTGGTTTAGTCCTCCTTGCTCTCCCTTTTTTCCATCACATTTAAACATTTAAATGTAAGCTAATCTACTATCACTTAAAACCTTTTTAATTGATACTGGTTCAGAAGTAGAGAATACGGTGAAGTATGGAATCAAAAGATTAAACATTAAGAGTCTAGAAGAAGTATTCTGATTCCCTCGGGACAATCGGAGAATAAACAGAGAAAAGAAAGAGAGGTCTCAATTTTATTTAGAGAAATGCAGACCCACCAAAATTATACTCTTTGCTTTCTGTTGTGTTTTTTTTTTCTTTTATCCCTATTTCCATCATATTTCAAAACTATCTACATAAGATAAAATTTATTAAATACTGCAGAGTTTGGTGCAGTTTCAAAAGAGCATTTTTTAATGTAGGTTCTGCTATGAATACAGTAGTTGAGTATTAGAAAAATGACTTGAGGGAAGATTGTTCTAAAAATAATATTTCCAGCAAAAGGCAGAAATGATAAAGAATTGATAAGCACTTGCTATTACCTATACTTAATCATCTGTGCTTTTTTGAATAGTTACCTATATTTTCTAGTAATGATAGTTTACATGCATCTGCTTTTTTGCTTTCTTGAAACTTAGAATAAAATTCAAGTAAACCATGCAATTGCTCTACTATTGCTTGATTTCCACATAATAAAAATATGTAGAAATTCACAGTTTTCCATGTTATTTATTCTAAATTTCACATTGTAATTGATTTGTCATGGTACAGCTCAAAATAAAGTATACATCAGCATATGCAATGTATAAGTCACATTATGTATCAAGAGAAATGACACCTTTGTTTGTTGTCAGTTAGATTGTTGATTTCCTTGCCTGTTTTAGGGAAGTCATTTTATTAACCTGTTTATGAAGTGGGCAGATTAGAGGACTTTTCAAGCTTCCTTGACAAGGAAAATGCATTCTACACCTGAGAGCCCTGGGACCTCAGAGTACGATGAGCTCTAGAGAAGAATCCTGCCAAATGTTTAGTCCTCATGCCACTGACTCTATTATTTTACCCCTGAGAGATAATCTAGAGACGTGGGGAGAAACTGGGGAAGGCCAGGAACAGGGCTAGATTTCCAGGAGTCCCCAAGGAACTTAGAGGTCATGTGCCAGATGAATAAATTCAGAAATAAAGAATTTGTTAATTATCAGCCACTCAAATTTTTATCAAAATTGCTATGCGATGAGTTCTGTGCTGGAAATTGGTTTTCCAATGGTAAATAAAAAACATGTTAGTGGGGATGTGAATGAATACCCCAAAAGAAAATTATAAAAATATGTTTATATATATTTATTTATAGTTTGTATATTATTGTATGTTCTATATGTCTATAAGTGTGTATATGTATATATGTGTATATGTAGTATAGAAAATAAAATTATAAGAATTATACATATTTCATTTGTGTATACATATATGTGTGTACATATGCATATATGAGTGTATGTGTGCATACATACATAAATATATGTATATATACATATATAAAGCTTCTTGTGGGCAAAGATCTTTTGTTATCTGTTGTTAGGAGTAATGAATGAACTTTAGAATCTTAGAAATAGTAAGTCATTTCACATAAGGAAGGAACTAAGGACTATATTCATAATCTGGGGTAGAAGGAAAGGTTGAGAAGAAGAAAAGGAGAAAGAGAGACAGTGATCAGCACACTGTCTGCTGTGCCAGCTTCGGTCAGGATGGCAGAGAGGCAAACACAGTACTTGGAACCTCCCACAGCAACATCAAAGTTAAACTAAACTACAGAAAAAGCATCATTCAGAACTGCCTGAAATCTAGCTGAAAAGAAATTCTACAATGAGGGACATAAGAAGGAATCACACCCTGGCCAGGTACCTCAGGTGGTTAGAGAGTTCTCTCCATACACCAAGGTTGCAGGTTCAATCTCTGGTCAGGGCACATACAAGAATTAACCAGTGAATGCATAAATAAGTGGAACAATAAATCGATGTCTCTTTCTCTCTTTCTTCTCTCTTTCTCTTTCTCCCTTCTTCTCTCTCTCTAAAATCAATCAACCAATCAATCAATCAATAAAAATAAGCCACATCAAGACTGGTAGGAGGGGCAGAGATGTGGAATGGGCTGATCCCACATTCCTGAGTGGCTGATAAAAATTGGGAGAGATATCTCAGCTGTGGAGGTACCCCGTGAGAAGCCAGGGGTCCCAGCCCCACACCAGGCCTCCCAGCCCAGGTTTCCAGTGCCAGGAATGGAAGTCCCCATAACTGCTGGCTATAAAAATCAGTGGGGAGTATGTGTGAGTGAGACAGAGGCTCTGGAGTCCAGGCAGTTTCTCTCAAAGGGCCTGTGCACAGACTCAGACTCACTTGCTTAGAGCTCCAGCACTGGGGCAGCAGCTAGAAAGGCACCAGAGACATATGGGAAGGAGCTAAATAATTTGGCATCAGAGTGAGAGCTGAAGGGGTATCTTTCTCTCAGACAGAAGTGCTGGCAGAGGCCATTGTTCCTTTTCTGTGCCCTACCCCACAGAACCAGCTGGTGGGCGCCATATCTGAGTTCCCATCAACCTGGCTAATACTGTTCACCCCACCCTGGTGATTCCCTGAGAAACTGCCTCACCCAACTTGCAGGCCCACGTAAGCCCTTTCCAGTGTTTTTTTTTTTTTTTGCATACAAATAGCCTGTCTTGGTTCATGCTTTGAACTTTCCTAAAATCTCTCAAACAAGCAGCATTTGGCTTACGCATACCCTGTACCTCTGGCATTAGCAGCAGCCAGCCTTGGTTCACAGCTTGGCTTCTCCTGGGCACCTCCAAGCCCAGCACAAGTAGCAGACATCTGCTGATCTCTTTGTAGCTCATACCAGGTTTCCTTGGGCAGATCACAGGTGGTGATTGACCTTGGCCTGAACCTCCCAGAAAGCTCCAGAGCCAGTGCACTGGGTGGACAGCTTCAGACCATACTGAAACACTACCCATCTACCTCCAAGAAAGACACATTGAAGGGGTAAAATCAGCAGGTACCTGAACTCCACTGAAGTGAATTCTGCTCTGTGGGGTTGGTTCCTGCACAGCAGATTCTTCATGGTGGTTGCAGCCACTCCTCATAGCCAGTTGGCCTGGGAAGTCAATCCCTCCCAAAAGCAATCAAGGCTCAACTATAATAGGAGAGTGCACACAGCCCACATGGGAGGATCATTCCTGGAGCACCCAGCTCAGGGGACTGGGGAAGCTGCATCACTGGGCCCTAGAGGACACCTACTATATAAGACTACTCTACCAAGACTGGGAGACACAGCAGCTCTACTTAATACATAGAAACAAACACAGGCAGTTGCCAAAATGAGAAGACAAAGAAACATGTCTCAGATGAAACATCAGAACAAAACTCCAGAAAAACGATTAGGTTGCAGCCAAAGTCTCCAACTCTCTCCTCCCTTGATATATGAAAAGAATTCTGAGAAACAGGATGTTCTAGAACACTACCCCAGGTATCCAGGTTGAATCACCCTGGGAGTGGAGAACCCCCTTGGTCTCCTTGTGGTTATACCTACACAAGTAGCCAAATACATTGTCCTCTCCCTCTAAGGGCTACCAGCCCCTCACCCATAAATCCCCTATATAACCCTGCCTGTTAGAGATACCGGCACTGACCCCGCCTTAGGAGTCAGCCCAGCAGGTAACTCCCCAATAAAGTTCTCATGCCCAAATCCAGCTGTGTTCCTCCTTCAAAAAAGAACTAAATAATACAGAGACAATCAATCTACCAGATGCAGAGTTCAAAACACTGGTTATAAGGATGCTCAATGAACCTAGAGGAATAGTAGAGGAACCTAGCGAGAACTTCAAGAAAGAAATAGGAAACATAAAAATAGATATAGAAAACACAAAAAAGAACAAGTCAGAAATGACTTGCAGGGAGTCGACAGTAGGGTAGAAGAAGCAGGTAATCAAATCAGTGATTTGGAAGATAAGGAAACAGAAAACACTCAATCAGAATAGCAAAGAGAAAAAGAATCCAAAAAAATGAGGGTAGTGTAAGGAGACTCTGGGTCAACTTCAAGCATACCAACATTCGCATCATGGGGGTGCTGGAAGGAAAGGAGACAAAGCAAGAAATTGAAAATCTATTTGAAAAAATAAAGACTTTAAACTTCCCTAACTGGGTGAAGGAAATAGACATGCAAGTCCAGGAAGCACAGAACCCCCAAGATGAACCTAAAGAGGTCCACACCAAGACACATCATAATTAAAATGTCAAAGATTAAAGGCAAAGAGAAAAATCTTAAAAGCAGCAAGAGAAAAGCAATTAGTTATCTACAAGGGAGCTCCCATAACACTGTCAGTTGATTTCTCAACAGAAACACTTCAGACCAGAAGGGATTGGCAAGAAATATTCAAAGTATGAAAAGCAAGGACCTACAACAAAGATTACTCACTGTACCCAGCAAAGCTATCATTTAGAATGGAAGGACAGATAAAGAGCTTCCCATACAAGAAAAAATTAAAGAAGTTTATCATCACCACCAAACCAGTATTATAAGAAATATTAACGGTCTCTTTTAAGAAGAATAAGAAAAAAAGAAGACAAAAAATATGAATAATAAAATGTCAATAAATATTTATCAACAATGACTTTAAATGCAATTGGATTAAATGTTCCAATCTAAAGATATACTGTGGCTGAATGGCTAACAAAACAATACTCTTACATATGCCATTTTGGACTACTTAATCTCTTGATGACTAAGTTTCCTGAAAAACAGGTAAAATAAGTTTATTTTTTTAAATTTATCTTTATTGTTGAAAGTATTACAGATGTCCCTCCTTCCCCCCCCATTGACACCCCTCTCACTCATTAACCCCCCCCACCACCACCACCACACTATTGTCTGTGTATGCAAGATAATTTGAAGGATCAGATAAAGTGTTTTTAAGTACTTAGTGTAATTTGGGCAATGTTATCTATTGTTGTTTTTCACAATCTGTTGACACACACAGGAGTTTTGCATGGATAGCTCATATTTTAAAGGGATTCTGGGAGGGAATAGCTTAGTAATTTTTATGTCTTTTATAGCAAGAAGCTATTTTTAATTTGTTTTTATTATAGGCTTGGATTTTTTTTATACATGTTCTTTTAATTGACAAGTGGCACATAGTTACATTTGTACCCCAATGCCACAGACCCTCTCATAGAACTTCATATTTGCCCTCCTGGCCTAAGACTGTATAGCTCACTGGGGGTGTGAATACATATATCTTTTAATATTTTTTTAATAGAACAAATAATCATAGTCCCCAGAGGAAAACTAGATGAAGTGTTTGTAAGCTTTAACCAAATTGAAAGGCTAGAGAGTTAATAGAATATTTTGTTTGTAGCTTATACCTTAGTCCAAAGCTTTTTCAATTTTTTGTTGTTACTTTTGTTGTGTTTGCACGATTTTTGTTTGCTGGCTGGTTTGCTTTACATTCACGGAAAAAGATAGTTGACTGATGTCTGTCTTTGATACTAGGTATGTTAGCTCATTGTGAAATTAAACTGATGTGTGTCAGGAAGTAAAAAGTTTTCAGAAAACTAACCAATACATTAATGAGTGAAGAGCTCACACAGCATGTGAGAAAGTTCATATTAGAAAGTGGGACACATTTTAGTAAAAGAAAATAGCATTTTATTATTACTTCCTTCTTAGTCATAACCATATTTTGGGACAGACTTATCTAAAGTTTCCTGAAAGGCAAGATGGAGGAGCCACTGTGTCCAGTTGCCGCACAAGCATGTTTAGGAGAGACGTCATCACAGTGTTTAATCAATCTGGGACTCCTCCCTGGCGCACACAAACGTCTGTTGTCAATCAGTCTGAGTCGGCATTATGCATTTACCATTTTAATAAATATACAGTTTTCTGTATGATTGGCCTAATTGACTTTGCCATGACCCAGGTCAAACAAAATTGGCCAAAATGTGAAAAACTAATAGTAATAAAAACTTTTAAAATTTGAAATGTGAGATGATTTTACAGAAAGCTGATATCTTCAGAGTACACTTTTTGGAACATGCATTTTTCAAGCGTCATTGGTGTAAAACTGGCACAAACAAATATGCTTTGCCCACATCAGGGTTAATTTTCTTCTTACAGTATCTAGTATAAGACGTGAGTGGGGCAGACTAATTTTTGTACTGTAAGTTTATACCTTGTTTTTTGTTTTAATGTTAGTATTTTTTTTAAAAAATTTCTTTATTGATTTTAGAGAGAGAAGAAGGGAGAAGGAGAGAGAGATAAAAACATCGATGAGAGAGAACATCGACTGGCCCCCTCCTGCATGCCCCCCACTGGGGATTGGGCCCACAACCTGGGTATGTGCTGGGACCGGGAATCAAACTGGTGACCTCTTACTGCATGGGTCGATGTTCAACCACTGAGCCACACTGGTCAGGCAATTTATACCTTGTTTAGACCATATTTTTGAGCTTTAATTTTCCAAATTAACTCTGTGATTCAGCCTTTCTCTGTTATCTTAGAACACTGATGATTTCTAGTTTTAAATAGGTTTTATTTAGCTCTGTTGTAAGTTGTTCATTAGAGTTTAAAGCTCTTACAGGCCATCTAAGCATTTGTGACCTCTCTGATTTCCTCCATTCCTTATACTTAATCACCAGTACTGAAAGTGCCCATTAGGCTTTGCAAACATAGAAGTGTATTAACCCACTCAAGGTTGGAGACGTTGCTATGGAAACACCTCTAGGTAATAAATGGCTGACTGCACATGTCATTGTGCTAGACACTAATACATGAAACAGACATGGCACCTTGGCTTCTGGTTTGTTCCATCCTCAAAGGAACCCCTAGAGGAGTAATAAGTGGACAGTTGAAAAAGGATGGTCATTTTAAGATTGGTTTGCTAATATCACCTTTAAAGTAATTTTCAATTCCTGAGATGACTGGCAAAGGAAGTATCCCTGGAGGAGCCCAGGGCTAAAGGAAACCTCCAGAGGCTGAGTTCTTATAGCAAATAAGGGTTTTGAGGAGAATCCTCATTTGCTGGCTTTCTCGCCCTCTCACATTTGAAGTCACGTGGTGTCGCTGCCTCTGGTTTAAGGACACTGTGGGTTTGTTGATGGGGTATGAATTGTTGTGTGCTAAGAATATAAGTAGTTTGAGATTGAACTGAGGAAGTTTGTTTTACTAAACACATGCATAAGAAATGAAATATGAGTTTATCTCCATATGCTACCTAAGAGGACTACAAAGAGAGCTCGATCTAGAAACAAACAACGGTCTCTGTTAAAATGAGACGCAAATAGATTCCGATTCCTTGAACAGATAGAAACACTGCGTGGAGAGAAAGGAGCTCGGACTTTGGGGTATTCGTGCTCCACATCTTCCTGACAGCAATTTGAAAGGTTAAAAGATTTCTTTAAGGCCTCTGTAACTATCTGTTCACCAGCCAACGACACCCAGAGCTGTGAGATGTATTGTGTAAACCAGCAAGCTTGCCAGACCAATCTGTTTTTATCTGACCCTGCGTCCCTCACTGTCTCTCCCGGGTAAAGGTGTAAGCATTACAGGAGAGAGCAAAATATCCATTTAGGGGCCTCAGCCTACTTCTTACTTTTTGAGTACAACCTCCAGGTAAAATGGTTAGCGACAATAAAGATCAGAGGAACCTATGTAGTTTACTGGAATTTTCAAAACTAAATATATTTTTTTAACCCCACTTCACTTCAAAAACAAGGGAAACAAATTTCACAGACGTGGAGTGACCTGCTCAAAGATCAAGGAAATGGCTAAACTAGGGAAAAAAGCAACCACTTCTGAGTCTCTAGCCAGATTTCTGATTTAGACTTTAAGAGCTGATTCTGTTGGGGCAGCAATGGACCCACCTGAAAAGCAGACTATATTCTCTAGCCTTTCTTATGAATAGAGTGGTTATGTGACATAGTTCAGGCAAGAGGTTGCTAGGTGGAGCTCTGGAGAAGTTCCCTAAAAGATAGCAGATTCAGCCAGCCTATGCCCTTCTCTTCTTCTTACTTGGGACATGGTTGTGATGTTGGAGTGCTGTCTGCCATCTTGTGCAAATGAGACAACAAGAACCTGCTAAGAGAGGTTGAAGGAATAGATTGTTTGATCTTGTTAACAGTGCGGTGCCAACATGACGGATCAGTTTTTCTACCTCTAGACTTTTAGTTGCACGAGGAAAACAAAACCACAAATTTTTAAACACACTATTTATCAGACATCTTTTACTAGCAATGAAACTTGATCCCTAACTGATATACATAAAGATATATAGTATAAACATACATGTGTTCATATAAGAACATGTTCATTAAAGTCTCTGAGTCTAACGTATAACACTATGAATGCATGTTATCTGAACTGGAACTCTGACTACAACTGTAAAATCGTAGGCATATTCCAATGTATAATTAATTCTATCCTTGAGGTTGTATTTGTAGGGAGAATCTGGTGACTAGGCTTCTGGTGTGGGCTCTACTACTAACTCTCAGTGGTATATTGGACTGCAGTTTTCCCATCTCAAATACTAAGGTTAGATAAGATGACCTTTGTAGGACTCTTATAGCCTTTAGACCTAAGATTGGGTAACTAGATATTTTTCATTTTCCTTATCTCAATTTGTGATTCCACTTTAAGTGTATTTTTGGAGTAAATAGACTTTTGTGAGCCTGTATGGGAAACAGTTTCTTTTGCTTTGGGGATTTAAAGATACTGTTTTGACTTCTGGTCAAGATGGTGGCGTAGGTAAACGCGGTATCCCGTCCTCCCACAACCACATCAAAGTTACAGCTAAACTACAGAACAACCATCATTCAAAACCACCTGAAATCAAGCTGAATGGAAGTCCTACAACTACGACATTAAAGAAGCAGCCGCATCCAGCCTGGTAGGAAGGTGGAGGCGCGATGGGCTGGTTCCACACCCGCGTGTGGCAGATAAAAATCAGGAGGATACCTTGGCTGGGAAGGTCCTCCCTGAGGACTGAGGGGTCCCCGTCCCACACCAGGCGCCCAACTCAGGGTTCCAAGTGCCAGGAAGAGAATCCCCATCACTTCTGGCTGGAAAACCAGCGGGAACTGAGGCTGAGGCGGCTGGAGCCCCCGGCAGCTCCTCTTAAAGGGCCTGCGCACGGACTTACTCGGACCCGCTCCCTCCAGGCTCCAGTGTGCGGGAGGCAGCTTGAAAGGCACCAGAGGCATATGGGGAAGAACTGAGCTGTTTGGCATGGGAGCGAGGGCTGGAGAGGCAGCTTTCTCCTGGACAGACGTGCTATCAGAGGCTTTTGTTCCTTTGGTGAGCCCTTCCCTGGGGCGGCAGACAGCTGCCATATCTGAGACTCCAGCAACCTGGCTCACACTGTTTGCCCCGCCCTGGTGATTCCCTGAGGCCCCGCCCCACCCAACTTTCAGGCCCACCCAAGCTGTTGCCAGTTGCTTTACCATAGGATTGGCCTGTCTTGGATCCTGCTTCAGCTTTTCCTAAATTCTTTCAAACAAGCAGCATCTGGTCTCAGCTAGCCCCATACCTCTCACTAAGTAATACATAGAAACAAACAGAGGGAGGCAGCCAAAATGAGGAGACAAAGAAACAGGTCCCAAATGAAAGAAGATAACAAAACTGCAGGAAAAGAACTAAGTGAAATGGAGTTAAGCAACCTAACAGATGCAGAGTTCAAAATACTGCTTATAAGGATGCTCAATGGACTTAGTGAGAACCTCAGTGAACTTAGTGTGGGCCTCAAGAGCATAAAAAAGGACCAGTCAGAAATGAAGGATGCACTAACTGAAATAAAGAAGAGTTTACACAGATGCAATAGTAGAGTAGGTAAAGCTAAGAAGCAAACCATCGATTTGGAATATAAGGAAGCAAAAAACACCCAATCAGAACAGCAAAAAGAAAAAAGAATCCAAAAAAATGAGGATAGTGTAAGGAGCCTCTGGGACAACTTCAAGCGTGCCAACATTCGCATCTTGGGGGTGCCAGAAGGAGAAGAGAGAGAACAAGAAATCGAAAACCTATTTGAAACAATAATGGCAGAAAACTTCCCTAACTTGGTGAAGGAAACAGACATACAAGTCCGGGAAGCACAGAGTCCCAAACAAGATGAGCCCCAAAAGGCCCACACCAAGACACATCATCATCAAAATGCAAAAGTTTCAAGACAAAGAGAGAATCTTAAAAGCAGCAAGAGAAAAGCAGTTAGTTACCTACAAGGGAGTTCCCATAAGACTGTCAGCTGATTTCTCAAAAGAAACTTTGCAGGCCAGAAGGGAGTGGCAAGAAATATTCAGAGTGATGAAAAGCAAGAATCTACAACCAAGAGTACTCTATCCTGCAAAGCTGTCATTTAGAATCTATGGCCATATAAAGAGTTTCCCAGACAAAGAAAAGCTACAGGAGTTCATCACCACCAAACCATTATTATATGAAATGTTGAAGGGTCTTCTTGAAGAAAAAGATAAAAAAATATGAACAAATAAAATGGCAATAAATACATATCTATCAACAATTGAATCTACAAACAAAATGAACAAGCAGAACAGAAACATTCTCATAGATACAGAGAACTTTTGTTGGTTACCAGATGGATCGGGGCTGGGGGGATGGGTGAAAAAGGTGAAGGGATTAAGAAGTACAAATTGGTTGTTAGACTGACAAACCTCAAAGGGAAGGGGGGTTGGAGGATGGGAAGAAATAAACCAAAGAACTTATATGAATATATTTATAACCAATGGACACAGACAACAGTGTGGGGAAAGGCAGGAGAGGGGCAGGAATGGGGAGGATGGAGGCAATGGGGGAAAAAATGAGGAACATCTGTAATACATTCAACAATAAAGATAAGTTTAAAAAAAAAAAACTGTTCCTGTAGGACTTCCTCTAGTATTTTGAGTATTTTTCAACATGAATGATATGGTACCTATAACTGCCTGTTTTAGGTTTGCTTCTTTTCCATTACATAATGAAATAATATATGGTAGTAACTTTCCCATTATTACAGAGGTGGCTTGATGACCATGTATCACGTTTGAGAGATGCAGGCATCGATTTCCAGGTCAAGAATCAGGATGGTCAAAACAACTCTGTGAATGTCTTGAAGTATGAGCAGTATAGAGATTCAACCTGCCAGTCCAGTGTTCAGAGGACGCAGAATATTTAAATATTTAAATTCTATAGAAAGGCATTCAACTCTCTATACATATCTGACTCTAAACTATAGCATGTTTCAAAATTAAAAAATAAATAAATAAATAAAGATACTGTTTCATCTCCCTGAAGTCCTCTAGCCTCTTCTTTTTGCCTGGCTAACATTGACTCATTCTTAAAGTCAGGCTAGATATCAGTTTCTTCTGAAAGTCATGTCTGATCTTTGAATGTTGTATTTGTCTGATAACACGTTAATATCTCCCACAGATTATACATTTGTTGAGGATTGGACTCTGGCTGCCTTATTGCTATTGCATCTCCGACAGCTGATATGGATCCTAGCACAGAGTCCATATTCAGTAATAAAAGATGAATAAATGCATGTTTCTGTAAAGAAAAGATATTCCAATTTTCAAATAGTGGGCTAATGAAACAATAATTTCCAATGGAACATGGTTTACTTATGTGTAGGGATAGTTTGGCTATAGTATATATGTATATATTTATGTATGTATGTGTATATATGTATGTATAAATTTAAAGTCTTTTCATAATATTAAGTTTTAGATACATTTTCTAAGTACATACAGGTTCTGACTGAGTTAGTCATAGAAATTAATAGGAATATTACACAATATTTGATGTGGTTTGAATAGTGATAGCATAATTCATAAACATGGCTTTCAATGACTTCTTTCCTAAAAGTATTTCAAGGAAAATAAAAAGCTCATTTTACATTTTTTATTTGAGAGCATATATATATATATATATATATATATATATATATATCCCAAATAATCAGTTGAAGAAATAAGCAATGAGATAATTGACTGGTCTTTGATTGAATGCCTTTTGGATGGGCTATGCCCCACCTGACCTGCAGAATTGAAAATGATGGAAATGAGCTTGCCCTCTGAGACTTAAATTATGAAAGCAACAGATCAGAACAGATATATGCAAAATTACCTCTTAAAGACAAAAAAGATTATACAGTAAACAGAACTTGACAGAAACCTGATGGACTACATTCACACATCTAAACAAAGAATATGCTACTCCTCAGGGAAAGAAACAGATCTAGGATCTGGTCAGCTGCATAGATAAAGGAAAGTCACAGAGATAGATCTGGAAAGAGGAGTGGTCTAGAGATGGATGAGATGCATACACCACTCAGAGCAAAAAGAGCCACAATTATTGAACTTTATACATATTTTGTCCCACTGGTAAAACTGCCATTTTTTGAGAAGAATGAAGCAATATTGATTTTACATTGATGCCATTAAATATTTGATTTATTTATCTCCTTTTGTTCTGATTCCATGCTCACCAAGCAACCTGCTGATTTGGTGTCCTATGCAGGTCTGGCTACAGAGAGTGAGTGGCTGATCCTCCAGGCTTCAAGTATATTCTGTCTTCACACAGTGATTTCTCACGATGAATTAATGAAATGATTTCTGATTATGACGTGGCTTCTCATGTAGCTTCATTTTAGGAACAGAATGAGCTGATCAAGATACTATGAACTTTATAATTTAAGTCACTCTCTTACTGTAAATTAATAAAGCAGTATTCTGGGGTCTACTCAGATATACGTGTGATCTCATATGTTTTTAGTCAGTATCAGTCCGTCATAGTTGGCTAAGCCCTAGCCAATAGATTAGAAAGACTCTCTGGGCCTTAGAAATAGGGGTCTAAAATCTAGAATATAGTGACTGAAATAAGCCATTGTCAGACCTAATCAGACTTCTTTTAGAGCCTTACTAGTTAATGAAGTGTAGTCTTTGGACTCACAGCATTAGCTGGGAAGTTGAAGAAATTCAGAATCTCAGTCTCTGCTTCAGAATTATTGAATCTGCATTTGTCACGGTCCTCAGGATATTAGTGCGCATAGTACAATTTGGGAAGAGCTCCTTTAGAAGATACATTCACCATGTTTCTCTCTCCACCTCTACAGGTTGTTGGGAAACACTCCTTCATGGGTTTTCACAATGCTACATGTTTTGTTGGGAATGTCAAGAATGCAAGGCTTCAGTCAAGTATAAAAAGTAAATGCTCTATTTTCGAGCCATTCCTTGTGGAATGAGGTAATGTCTCCCTCTGAGCAGGCTTGCTTACCAGCTGCTATAAAACACTGGGTTTCCAAAGCTCAGCGATCTTCTCCTTTAACAGAACCCACAGCATGTAGGGCATCCATCTAGGGCATTCATGTTGCTCCTGTGGGAATGTGGGGCTCAGGGAACAAATGGAAACATGGTGACTCTCTGGCCACTATAAGTGGTAAAGTCTTACACCTCTGACCCAGGAGTCTTGCATTTTCTGCCACCATCCATGAAATTGTGGCAAGCTAATATTAACTTATAAATAGGGTAAACTCTCAGACACTTCATAGATATTGACACAGATTTCTTTAGCTTTTTTTTTTTGCATAGGTGCCAAAAGCAAAGTGTTAGGAGGACTGATTTCTTATCTACTTCCTATCATTAACTAGCTATACCAAAGAATTGTTACTACCTTTTCTCGATGAATGATTTCTTCATGTATAGTGAGAGGTGGGGAGAGAAGGATGGAGGGTTGATGAGAGTTTATAGATGCTTAGTTCCTTAAAGACAGGGTGTGTGTCTTAAGGATTCTGTGTTATTGTTCTCCCCTGTGAAATTCAGCACATTTTTGAATGTTGGCAAAATCGATAACTATATGCTCTATTTCAGCCCAAGGGACTTGAGAACCTTTTAGAAAACCCTATTAAATTATTTTCCTTACTCATTGTACTTGGGATAGAAATAAGAAGATGTTGGTCAAAGTTACAGTTATATAAAATGACTGTCTAGAAATCTAATGTACAGCATGATGTCTATAGCTAATAACATCATATTAAATGCTAGAAATTTACTAAGAAAGCAGATTTCAGATGCTCTCATTACACACACATATAACTTGTAACTATGTCAGAAGATATGATAATTAGTTTGACTGTAGCAATAATTTCACTATGTGTGTGTACAAAATCATGTTGTACTCCTTAAGTATACATATTTTTTTAAAACAAAAATTGTAGAGGGTATACCTGGGACCACTGAAGGAACTTGGGAACAGATGCTACAAAGTGGAACAAATCATTCAAGGAGGCTCTGTCCTTGATATTATGAGGCCATTCCAGCCCTGGACTCTATTGCAGGCTTCCACATGAGAGAAATATCGTTTCATTTTGTTTAAGTCATTATTTTGGGTTTTGTCACTCTCAACTATTCCTAACCCTAACACTGATGCTTCAGAAACATTATCTAGAAAGTTATTCACAAATTTTAAAATTCTGTCAGTCATTTATAAGTCTTACCGGATTTTAATATTAATGAATAAAAAATGATAACTTAGTTTGTAGACTACTCCTTCCCTTCTGATGGAGAGTCTCTAAGTACTTTGGTTCTATAGATTTTTAGTGGTCAAGTAGAATGTGCATAACATTTCTTGCTTTTGTTTCTACACATTTATTTTAGACATTTAGTTTCAAAGTCATTTTAAATAAGACAAATGTTAGAATTTTACAGCTTTAAAGGATCACCCTATGAAGAAGCCTATGACATGACTGAAACTATCAACAAGCTATCAACCAAGCTCCTATGAAGTGACAAATATAAATATGTACTTAAAAGACCATGTATCTGATGGTGTTTTAGAATAGATTATAACAATTATAAACTATACACATAATGATGGTCATGAAATACTGAAATCAATATTAGGTGATTTTTAATCTGGCTTTACACACACACACACACACACACACACTGTTAAATTAACCACCTCTAAACATTATTAATAGGTTCCACTTTATTGTTTTCCTTCTATATGGTAATCAAACCAATTTCTAGTCTAAAATAAATTGTCCTGTATAAACTTGTCACTTTCCTGCATTTTCCTCTATAAACAACAACAATAACAACATAATGTAGTTTTTTTTCAAAACTGTTAAAAATTAGGCCTACCTCACATTGAACTCAACTGTTGTAAATCACAAAGGATAATGATGCTGTCCTTTGTATTTGAATGATTCTGAATCACCATCAGCAGAATACTTGCTAGGAGTTAGGGGTTTGTTTTGTTGTTTTTTGTTTGTTTTTAGTACCAACACTCTCCCTGAACTCCTGAAGCCATTATTATCTTATCCAGATGGAACACTGCCTTACATTTTGCCTTTCCTCCTTCTCTAGCTGAGCCTAGATAGTAAGTCTGATCTCACAACCAGCCATACCGAACAGAGGCCCCTATAATTTTCTCCTAATACTTCTCCTTCCCCACACCTTTGCCTTTCAGCCATTATTAGAGTGTGATATGCATAGGCATTGATATTAACAGTGGGGCTGGATTTATGCTAACTGATCTTAGCTCCCTCACCTGGGGAAAGTACATCCTATGTGAGACATTTCACTGGAAAGAAGAGCCTGTAACTAAATTGATAAAACCATCTTTATGGGCTGTTTTTCAAGACATGGGAACAAATTAGGAGGGAATATAGTTTAAAAGGTTAAAAATTTCATTAAAGAGTTCAGTACTAATTATTTCACTATTTGATCAGCACAATAGATCAACAGAGTGAAATAAGGGCTCTTCTTTGAAGTAAAAATTGGCGCAACCATTTATGGTTTTCTAGAAACATAAAAGGAGGTAATATATATGTATATGTATCTGAGAAGGGCCAAAAGTGGCAGAGGAATTAAAGCTCAGACCAAAAAGTAGTCTTTACCTTAGCAACGAGGGTTGTTTTACATAATACAACTTAAGAACCAAAGTATTACAATATTCCAGTGAAAATTATTTGTCTTTTTTGTCAGTAACGTTTTAAAAGCTGTCAGTAGTATATAAAAAAAGGTGTTGGCTGATGACACTTCTATAGCGTGTTAAAGAAGGTATCATTTGCCTACAAGGCCTTTCATGAGCAAGCATCCGCCTTCCCCCACGTCCTCATCTTTCCACATTTCCTTTAGTTGTTCAATTCCTGCCACGTGGAATTTCATTTGGTCATTCATAGTTTGTCACTATCTCTCTCTCTCACGTCTACAAGCTGACCACATTGTGTGGTAAGTAGTTGTGTCCCCAACCTCCCCTTCAAACATAGCAGTCTTCAGAAGGTTAGGTCAGCTATAGGGACGCACATACAGTCTTAGTAGCTTGAGGATCAAATCTTAGTAGTTCACCTTTGTATTCCCAAGAGTAAGAGTAGGCATTTAGATGGTCAACATATTGAATAAGTGACTAAATACTGAACTTTTAAAATTATGACATATATCTCAAGCTATGCAACCTATAAACTAGGGTTTTCTTATTTTAAACAAGAAGAATGTGAAAACAAAGTAACTTAAAAAATTTGGGGGGTTATACAGAAAAAAACTGATTCCATCTGTGTCAAAAAGCAACTTAATATGTATTCCTCCTCCACTAACTCTGGACAGATCAGAGGAGAGAAAACACTGGATCTTAAATCGATTGTGATGTTAATATGAGACTTTGAACCCTTTTAATGACTAGGTAATATATTTGTCTCTGTTTTCATAGGATTAAAACATTATAAGATAAGCATCCCTTGAGGCTTTACAACTTTCTTTTTCATTTAATTATTGAATTTAATTGTAATCACAAAATATTGACAGAACTGTCAAGTTTCAAAGTAACCTCAAGGTTTAAGAACTTTATTTCCATTTGAATTTTTCCCCAAGGTGGGGGGATATATATATATCTTTATTGTTGAAAGTATTTCAGATGTCCCCCGTTTTCCCCCATTGACCCCCTCCACCCTGCTCCCACCACCTCCCAGGCCTTCACCAGGAACTATTGTCTGTGTCCATTGGTTATGCATATATACATATAATTATGCTAAGCAAAATAAGCCAGTTAGAGAAAGACAAGTATCACATGATCTCACTTATATGCGGACTCTAATGAACAAAATAAACTCACGAACAAAATAGATGCAGAGACACAGAAGCAAGGAACAGACTGACGAATCTCAGAGAAAAGTTGGGAGGTGGGGGCAGGAAGAAATTAACCAAGGCTTTACAACTTTAATCTAAAATGTTGCTTAAAAGTGCAGGCGGAGTGGGAATGAGGAATAGTGCTAGAGTCTATTTTAAGAGGACAATGTTGTTGCAGCAAATGTCAACAAGGCATGTTGTGTGCATGTGTGGACACTTAGGTATGCATGAGTTTACCATGAAGACAGAATAAAATCCCAGCTGTATCAGGGGCCATTATATGGGTTTGAAGAGACTGACTCAAATCATCCCTACCCTAAAGTTCAAGAAAGTGTAGCTATAACAAGAACGGTTGGAGCTAGGGAAGAGAGAAAGGAAAGATAACTAATGATTCCCTACTGGGCGCCGGGTGCTTTACATATATCCTGTTTAATGTAAGATACTTCCACCTCTAGGTGAGCAAATCGTAACAGATGTAACAACAACTCAAAACTCCCTTACAATGATATAATCTTATAATTAATCTTAATTATGAGTATGTACAATAAGTACATAAGGATTGTAAGGTCTTTGTGAAAATAAAATTAGTTTTGTGAGGAGGGTAGATGCTATACAATTAATATGTAGTACAAGGGGGTAAACATAAAAAACAGACATGCATAATGAAAGCCTGTTATGCCCTAGAAGAGTATTTGCCATGTTGTTTTCTGCCAATCTTATCAAGTATTTTGGAAAGGAAGGAAGGGAATGTTGTCATAGCATACAATGCTATGGAGACCTTCTGCTTCCATTATAATAAACATATTCTTTTTTAAACTTCTGCTTCTAGAACTATAAAACTCAATGTGTTTCTGACCTTTTTCTCTATCCAACGGCACAATATTACATTGCCTTATTTTTCCCTCATTAATTTTCATTTGCCCCAAATTTTAGTATACATAGCAAAGGATTAGAACTCATCTTTTCAAAGTCAGAAGAAATTCTTTGGGAGAAGCAGAGTTTTCTCAAATCTCAACAAACCTAAAAATAAACAAAATATCTCTTGGGCAGCCAATTCTGTGACTAAGAGAATATTTTTAAAAAGTAAGCCTGACTTTTCCCCGGAAACGTAGGAGAAAATCTTGCTGCAAATTTCAAGCACAACCAAGTTGCTTCCCAAATTGGCCATTTGCACTTCAGGGCTAAAGCTGAAAGTGCACAGAACTGCCCGAGTAATTCAATTGCAGGCAGAATCAATGCAAGCGTGCACACTGCCCTCCCTGGTCAAAGGTTGGCCCTTGGGCTGCAACTTAAATCAATTTGGGATAAGCTAAGTTTGATTACATTTTCTGTGATGAAGCTTTCAAAAGCAATCTTGAGCTTACGTATTCAGAAACTGTTTAGTTCTATCCCAATCTATACTCCTGGTTAGAGAACCATCTACCCATCTGTTTTGCTAATGTTTACGTCCTGGAGTTGAGAAAAAAATGAGAGAAAGAAAGAAAGAAAAAATAAATAATTCAGAAAGAAGAACATAAATAGCAGACTAGAGCCTGTCTCTAATGGTATGTGAGCCAGTCATGGTTTTTGTCTTTAAAATATATATAATGATGACAAGAAGAAGAGGGAAAAGAGAAGCTGGGAGTATGCTAACAAGGAAAAGAAATGTAAATAATCGATGGAGGATTATTATGATAGTAATATGTGACAGTCTAAGACTATTTTGGGATATAAGACCCATGCTTTCAGGTGCTGCTGGCAGGAGGGATGCTGGGGAAATACAGGTGGTTCTGAAGTCTGAAGCAAAATGGGTGTAACAAAGGATGTCAAATACAGACTCCAACAGGCAATATGCTAGCTTGAGAGAAATCAACCCTTTCAATTTATCTTTTTCCAGCAGAGTCAAAGCCTGCAGAGTTGTGCAACCACAGCTTATGCAAGTCTTCTTAAAAATGTATTTACTCCATTAAATAGCATGATTATAGATATTATCTACATATGAGAAAGCCTATTATTATATCATAAACTACAGTGCTCCCAAGATGTTATGATTTTTTTTTTAGAAAATATAAATTTTCCTATAGGTACAACCACTAATTCTTAAAACATAGGCTATTATCCTGCCAGTTTTAAGAAAATATGTTGTTATGTCTTGTGTTATGAAGTATTTTAGAAAACCAGGGATTCCATGTAAATGGACTGAGTGGTTCTCTACTGGTTCTTTGACAAGAAGTATGATGCGCCCCACTAATTAGGCTGCTCCACAGTGCACTAATTGAACTGATTAAAAAATTATAGACAGGAACCTGAAGAGCATGTGACTGTCTAATAACACATTTTAGTGGCCCAAGTTACCTCTTTTCCTTAAAACGGATGGAAGAGAAAGCTTATTTTAAAAAGCACAGAATTGAAAAAATCCAACCTACTAAAAACGTCTGGCCATGCCAGAAGTGAAATCGCATCTCTATGCAAGCAGATCTTGCTTGATTTATTCAATTCTTCCCCAAGTGTATATGGGGTGGATATCTAATTTGTATCTCTGGAGAGAAATCCCCAATGAATTATATTTATAAGTAAGGAAATCCAGTCCATGCTGAATGGGTCCATTCAATAAGGACATGGCATTTCCCTTCCCCAGCAGTTTTACGGCTACTAAAATGGAATTTACAGCACTTTAGAGAAAGCATGGCCCATTGAAATATCACTGCTTTCACAATTAATTCTTTCTCTTTTTCTTTAAATCTGGAACATCAAAACAGAAAAAAAAAATAGCCAATTTCACTTTACTTTTTCTTTTGGTGATGTTCTCTATTAATTATGCTTCACACTGCCTAAGGGAAAATGGGAAGTTTTATAATAATGCCACTTAGTACTTTATAATAATCATTTTATTCACACATATTCTTGAATCTTATAATAGGGGCCACATTTCCATATTTTAGAAAAAGAATCACAGCACAAAAGTGGAGATGGGAGAGTAGATCAGACCCTATCATCTGATCAAACTATAGATCATACTTCAAATTTAGCCACAGCTGCAAAGAAAACAGTGCATGCTGGGTAAATATTCATTAAGAGATTTCTTAGAAATAATGGGAGGGGAATCTCTCACGGGACCTCTAATATACTCTGTCAAAGTAAAGACTAGGAAAGGCACTATTGAAGTAGAAGCTAATAATATAGGTTGTTTTTTCTTTAGGCTGGATATGTTGGCATATTTTTATTTTTTCAAAGTGTTAGTAGCCACAACTCCCATATATACCATAGACACAAGGTCATGTTTTGTTCTAATCTGTTCTAGGGTTAGTGCTTTGTGAAATAAAACAGCAGGCACAAAGGTCTATTCTACTGCCTTTTCATAGGCTATTGACCAATAGAATTGAAACTGTGAACATAAAGGAAATTTCCCCGAAGAGTAAAATTCTTTGCAGAGATGACAACATGATTAGGCCAGCAGTGCTACTGAGCCAAACTTTATGGAAACTCACCACAGAGCAAAACACATTCAAATACAATTTTTTCTGTCAATAAAAAATAATTTGGGGTTCAACAACAAAAACGTACAGGAGGGGAAAATATTGGTAGCATTTCTACTTTAAGGAGTAAATATAACTCTTTTTAAGAAAAATCAATCAATAAACACTATTTTAAAACATATATAGATTTCTTAGATCCTTAAAGCATTACAGCTAAAGGAGGACTTGGAGGTCAGTTAGTCTAGGGTCCTCATTTTATAGATGAGGAAACTGAGGCCAGAGAGTTAAGTATCTCTACAAGTAAAGGCCAGAACTTAAATTGTCTGACTCTTAAGCTAGGGGTCCCAATAAAATTTATGGTTAAATTTGAAACTCCTTTTGATTTTTCTATATCTTTTTGGTACCGAATTCCCATACGGCTGCTACATTTCAAGGCTGATCAATGACAGTGGCAAATACCAAAGCTCCCTTCTGTCTTTGGCATTTACTGACCCTCTGTCAGCTATAGGGACGTATGTACAGTCTTAGTAGCTTGAGGATATAGCTGTCAAATTGCCTCTTAACCTGAGAGCAA
This sequence comes from Tadarida brasiliensis, assembly GCA_030848825.1. Classification (NCBI taxonomy): domain Eukaryota; kingdom Metazoa; phylum Chordata; class Mammalia; order Chiroptera; family Molossidae; genus Tadarida; species Tadarida brasiliensis. The sequence goes on from CM061264.1 coordinate 54,500,905, forward strand.
CACATTAGTAGAGTAATTAATCTTGTACAACCTTCTCTATCAACCTGACCACTTTTTCATCATTGCAAGTGAATGCTTATGTGCATGGCTGATTTAATTAATAATTCTAATAAAAAGACAATATCATAGTGGTATACATAAGTGCATTAATAAATGAATCAAACAACCAGTGCTGTTCTGGGATATTAGTGAAATAAAGTTACACAGTTATTGAGGCATGTAGATCTGAGCATCTTGTGGTTTACCTTTCAGCGTTTATATTATACATAACAAGAGGGAAAAAAGAGGAAACTAGCATTAAATGAGCACTTCCTTTGGATTAGGCATTATATCTTAGTCATCTTATAGATTCGATTTCATTTAATCTCCACAAAAATCTTAAATGTAAGTTATTTTCCCTATTTCATGGGTGAGATGACTGAGGCTCCAAGATTGGGAGTGAGAAGACTGTCAACATCCTGCAGTGTGGGATTGTGGTTTCAGATCTGTTTGGTTCCAAAGCTCTTGGTGATGGGCCTATACAGTTGAAAGAACACTGGAAGTAGGAAAAAGCTAAGTTCCAGCCCTACATCTGCTGTGACAGTGTACAGCTTTCTGACTCAGCTTCTTTGGGCCTCAGTTCCCTCACCTACAAAGTAAAAATAAAGACCGGTTTAGACCAGAAATTTTAAAACTGAATTTTCTGGAACTCTGTGACTTTTTGATAAGCCTTAGGGTCACTGTGTAATTTAATGTAGAAAAAAAAGTGGGGGAGGATTTTCCAGGTTTACCTCTAAATCAACCAAAGTAACTTCAATATTACATTTGCTATATAGAAAAGCTTACATAAGGTTTATTTGGGGAAAGAAAGAAATCCATTGCTTTAGGGGGGCTGTAATACTCTCAACAATAAAGCAAAACATAAATAAATAATAAATAAATAATTTTTAAAAATAAAAGAAAAAAGTTTGAAAAAAATTGACTAGATACTACCTGAGATCTATTCTAGCTCTAAAGTTCTGACAACTGACATGGGTAACAAAAGCTCTGTTAGTATTTGTGTTTGGTTTTCACTGGTGGCAATTTGGTCAGTTGGGGCACCGCAGGTTCCAACAGTTATTTTGTATTTATTTATTTATTTTTACTTTTTTAATTAAAAAAATTTTTTTAAATTATTTTTATTAATTTATTTTTGTTACAGATGTTTCTCCTTTTCCCCCCATTGGCACCCTCCTCCCCATCCCCAGTTATTTTGTTTCAATCTGTTGGGGTACTCACGAATGGCACTGAATGATCATTTTGGGGAGAAAGACCACTTTGGGGAGTAAAGAAAATGCTCCTGTTTTGCTCGTAGTCCATTTCAGCACATTTGTTTGCATCCACTGTCGGTCTTACAATTATGTCAAGGCCTGTGTATTTCTGCTTAGTAGAGTGTCATTTGATAGGTCAATTTAGATATACCAAAATCTACCTACAACTGCAAACCTAATTTTTGTCAAATATTTATTACTAAAACATCCACATAAGGCTTCACATTAACATAAAGCTGTGAGGATAAAGCAAGTTGCCTCACACAGCATGCTGTCTTCAACAATCTCCAAGTCTAAATTTATTACTGCCTCTTTCAACCAAAATGAAAACCCCATCTCTTTTAAGTTGCAGGATGAGAGATCAATTTCAATCTAAAACATGAATCATTCAGATTTGTCGTATCACCTTTCACATGGAATCAAGGTTCATTATAATAGTCAAAAAGAACAGAGAGCCCATACAATTGCTAACTGGCATGTGGGCATTTGAAGCAAGCAGAGAGATGAAATGTTACTTGCAAGGGCACAGCTGGTTCCATATTCAACAAATCAGCAAAAAATAACATTTGCCTGCATCATTCAGATCTAAACAGGGAAAAACTCTTATGCTATCCACATTCTTACTTTCTCCAATAGCTTCTTTCATTTTCCTTTTAGATATAAGTTACTGGTATATATATTTTTAAATCTCAAAGAGAAGGTATCCATCAAATTAAGTAGACTAGGAAGAAATATTCTCTAACACGAGAGGAAGTTTTCTAGAAAGTTAAATAGCACTGATTATAAAGCATTTAAAATGGGAACTTCGTTATTGTTTCTACAGGGTTACTAAGGCAGGGAAAAGACAGTTTGGGTGGGTACTTTTAATATTTTATGCGTTATACTTCTGAGGCAAATGCTTTGCAATTTGAATAAATGTGTGTGTGTGTGTGTGTGCACGCACACACACGTATTTGCACAGGCACACACACACACTCAAGAAAAAAACTCCCTATAGCATCATTAGAACTTATAGTTTAGCAAAAGATTTGATACCACACATTTGGGAGCACATTAAAGGGGGGTTGGCATCCACATGGTGTATTAATATTTTTGTTATCTATTTGGGACTATAAACAAAGACTCTGTTGATATTAAAGCTTGAGTTGTCCCAAATATTTTCTTATATTAGGTCTCAGGAGAAGGTTGTATTAAACTAAAGCTATCAAGTTTTAAGCACTTCATTAATTTAGCTAAGATTGCCTCCGTCTTACCTAATTTTTTTCCCTTATTCTCTTTAGAATATGAGTGTTTTAATACATGTTCTATAAAAATATGTTTGTGTGTGTGTGTGTGTGTGTGTGAACGTGGGAAATGAAACATATATAAAATGTCTTACTTATAGATGTGACTTTTATTGGTTATTAAATAACTGATCAAAAGATGGTGTACATGTGATGAATTGGACCCATAGATGGCAGGATGGGACCATTCAGCTCACATTCTTTAAGGAGAAGACTTAGAAGAATCATCTTTCAGTTGCTCAGGTTCAGGAAGCAAAAAACACAGTTGAAAATAATAATAATATTGCCCAAATTAGGAATCCCAATTTTTACTTAATACGATTATTTTCTATGACTAGTTGGCATACTGTTATCATCATTAATTTTGTTAAAGCACTTGTTCCCTGAGGCTGATCTACAGTGACTGCAGAATATTTTCATACTCTCTCTCTCTCTCTCTCATACACATACATACACACAAACACACAGGAAGAGACTTTTTAATGCAGACATATTTCAAAAATTTCTGCATACATAATCTAGAGAATGGGGATTCATTTTATACTAGCTTTCCTGTAGTTTTTCACCTACAGTTTGTTTTCCTCTTACCTGAGAAAGTAGGAAGGGAGCAAAAGGGAGGCCAGACATTACAAGCATGGCCATCTGGGCACTTTCACCAGGAAGCTGCAATTTCACACTCCCCAGGGAACCACCAGTCCATTCTCTGCAGATCACTGGGGGAAGCTAAAGATGGATGCATGTGCAGTGAAGTTGGGGTGACGTAGAGAACGTGCCTATTAGTCTAGCCTGGGAAACCATGAATGGGCCAGAGAGGCTGGAGCCAATGGAAGCCCATGAAAATTTGGAAATACAAAATCCCCCTCTTGGCTGTTGGCTCTCTTGGCTCTTGTGGCTCTCTTTTCCCTCTGGCTTTGCTCCTGCCTGTGTTCCCTCCATAGCCATGGGACCCTGTGAACCTCCCATGCAATGGACTCTATCTAGGAACACAAACTATGCTAAGCTAGCCTGATGCTGGATTGGACTATGCCAACACGGAATGGAAACTCTGGGCAACCACTTTAATCCTAGCCCTGCTAAAGACACAGCTGGACTTTTTCCTTGGTGGGATGGAGGGAAGTGGGACCTTGGAAACTCGAGGATTGAACTCTACTCAAATAAATGCCACTCATTCTCACATATGAGTCTCAGAAAATTATTTTTCTCATGACATTGCAAGAAACCCACTTCTACTGGCAACAGATGGGGACAAGGAAAGCTCCCCACCAATAACAAAATTACTAATTTTCGTACTTGGATCTATAGTCCTTCTTATAATTACTGTCTAAGGCCTACAGACCATGGCAGGCAAAGGCATTGAAGGTAACTTCATATGAAATCAAAGCCCTTTTCTATTTTTCTGGGACCCAAGAAAGATGTGAGAAAAGAGACAAACTGGAATGAGGGAGACTTGCAAAAACAGCAAGAAGCATGGCAAGTGTAGTTCGCCAAAGACTGAGACTTTTGCATCTTTGTAGGTTAGAGCCTTATGGATAGACACATAGCAACTGGGCCTTAAGAAGCCCAAATCAGACCAGCTGCTAAGACATTAAGGCACGTCATTAGTCTGTATTCTTCCTGTCATAGCTTAGCTTGTAGAAAAAGAAGTTTACTGTCATGTCTTTGCTTCTTCATCTATTTAGTTAACATTAATCCATAGCAATGTGGCATCTAATCCCAGTTTTTTGTGGAAATTGGTCTGGTGAAGATCACCAATAACTGCTACTTGTCAGAGACAGTGGTTGATTTTCAGATTTTCTCCAACCTCATATAGCATCATATACTGCTGACCTTCCCTCTTCTTGACCTGGTCTCCTTCCATGGCTTCCATAGTACTGACTTTCTCTGGCATCTCCATCAACACATGCTTTTGCAGGATGCTTCTCTTCCTCTGCTCACTCCTCCATGTTCTTGATATAGATTTTGCTTGGATTTTTGTCCTTGCTCATCTTTTCACTCAACATGGCCTTTATGAGAAATATTATTTATTCTCATAACTGAAACTACCACCTCTATTGTGATAACTTCCAAATCATATCTCCATTCTGGACTTCATATCCAGCTACCTACTGAATGTCACTTCACCTGAATATGTCTAAAATTGAACTCATTTCTCTTCTTTCAATCTTCACTGTCTCCCCAAATCTAAAAGTGCTAATCTTCCTATTATGTTCTATCCTGGTTAATATTATCCAAACTAAATGTTGGGAGTTAACCCAGATTCCTACAATTCCCTGCTATTCTCTCCAGATTTGAGAGTTACCTAGATTCCTACAATTCCCTTTCTAGTCACTATTCATTAACTCCTCTCTCCTAATTATCACTCAACCCCCTCATTCCTACTACTCTTTTGTGCAATTATCTTCCTTTGCATTTATTGTAAATCTAAATAAACTGGGTTTAGTCCTCCACATTGCCTAAGAACATCTTTTGGAAAATAAATCCATTTACATCCTCTTTTTTTGCTCTCCAAAACCAGAGGATGAAGTCCAAAACATTTGAAGTATTTCCTGTTCTAATTTCACCAATTTGTCCAGCCTTATCTCTCAATAATCTTTTCTCCCACATTTTTACTCTAATCACATGTCTTCATATGTGTCAGATTATTTCATACTGCCACGTCAGAGCTGTTCCATACTAGAGAATTTCTTCCTCCCCTTCTCTCTCATCACCATTCCCACACTCAGGCTCAACCCAATCACATCCTTAGTTCAAGGGTCATATCCTCTACAGTTTGCCCCGAGTCAGTGAGACTGACTTGATCATTCTCTCAGTGTGCTCATAATTGTTATTGAATAAATTCTGTAAAGTTCTGCCCTTAAAAATGAGACAATGATGACTAAAATGGTATTTGAGATGTATCTTGATTATAATATATATAGTGATATTACATGCTCTAGTGGACAGTGCTTTCATGACACCTGAGACTGAATTATCAGCCTCTTCTCTGCCCTAGTACAGTACCATGGACTATACTGCATTACAGTTATCTGTGTTCTTGTTCCATTCTCTCATTTGCCTAAGAACTCTTTGATGAGGGGGTTCCAGTTCTGTTCCTCTTTGTATTTCCACCATCTAGCATCTAGTACAGTGCTTTGTACACTGTAGGCAGTCAATATACATATTTGAAGAATGAATGTTGTTATTGAATGGATTCTCTGAGCCTCAGAATAGAACAGTTGTTTCAGTTCTGCCTTTACTCTTTGAATCTCGTAGATGTCTGAACTTCTATGCTGCAAACATCGTATTTAATCTGGAATTAATGCTGCAAAGTCTGGTTCATGCACTGAGGAAGAGATGAAGTTATAAGCTAGAGTTGGAACATTATTTCAAATTTGCCTGCCTTCTCTCTGGTTTGCCAGTAATGGTTCAGTGTCTAAACATTCAGTAAAGTACTAGCCATCAACCATCAAATAAGGTTAGCCATCCATATGTAACTTTTTGAAACGAAGTGAGTACTCTCGGGGAATATGCTATAATAACAATAGTTAACATTTATTGAATGCTTACTCTGATGTAGGATGAGTGATAAATGCTTTACATGCAGTATCCCATTTAATTTTTATCCTGGTGGGAGCTATGATTGTCCTCATTTTATAAATGAATTAATTGAGGATTTGGCATTTTGGTAATTTACTCAAAGTCACACATAACTGATGTGATAAAACTGGTCCAAACCAAGACTTTGATTTATGTGAAACATATACACTCAAATACTTACAGAACAAAAAGTGCTACATTCTATGTTGGATGATCTTAGTTATGGCAAAGCTCTAAATGACAGTTTATTGCCTTTTGTCTTCTTGTGATCTGGAAAATGTAGGTTATTACAAACTAGGAGTAGATTATAAAAGCCTCAGGATTTTTCATAAATAGTAATGGATGGAGAGCTGGTTCCCAGTGGCTTGAGCTCTGTTGAAATGCTCTTATCAACCAGTTTGAGTGTTTGCTATGTATAAGCACTGTGTTAGGTAACTCACATTTTTATTATGCTGTCTTCAAGCATATTAACTATTCAGAAATACAAATAATGAAAGCATGAAGATCTGATTATTCATGGCATGTTCCTAATATCACCGTGTGTACAGGGTAGACTCTGGTGTTTACTTCTCCCGGGTAAGAAGAAGATGGGCGAGTTAGCTTTACACAATCCCTTAGATATAGAAAAGGATGATCTTCAGTAACAGATTAAAAATATACATTTAACAGGTCACAGGTCATAGATCAGCTTAAACTGGCTTCTAGCCTTGGGTCAGTTTAGAAAATGAAGACCCTCCCACTCACAGACCCTATACAGATGTGAAGGGAGTTCTTATCAAGGGACCCATTGCTTTCTCTCCAGGTAGCACTGCACACATTTTAGGAAAGCTGCCTTTCCCCATACATGGTTTGCAGATTCACAGTGCCTGTGTTGGATACCTGTACCATTCCAAGTAGATTTAAAACACCATAAAAATGTGTGTAAACGTCCGAGTCTCATTTTTGTATATGTTTCATACATTGACCCTATTCACCTTTTATGCATTTACATTAGATATCTAGTATATGTTGCTTATACCTAAATATTCTCAAAAAGAACTATTATACATTAAAGAATAGCACTCTAAATTATTAAAGAAAAGTTGATAAGAACTACAAGAAGAACAAACATGTTACATGTAGAGGCTGATCTTTCAAAGAGTATGTGGCAGATGACATAATTTATCTCTCACTCCACCAGTGGTTTTATGTTTGTAGTGACAGTGAAATGAAGGAGTAAAAAGCCTGGGCTTTGAAGCCAGACTGCCAGAATTCAAGTTCTTGTTTTGGCTTTGTTACTTATTAACTTATTAAGCATTTGACTTTGGCAAAGCTTTTAAGCTCTATCTCAGTTTCTTCATCTGTAAGAGGGGAATTATAAAATTTGTCTTTTTAGATTATATGAGAAATAAATGAACAAATTCATATGAAGAGAGTAGGGTAGGATCTGGTCCATAGTAAGCTAACAATAAGTGTTGTGACATTATTTCGTATATACATTCCACAGCTAAAATTCTTTCATTTGTTTATTCATTATCCTTTCAACCACTTCATCGATGTTGAATCCATTTATTCATTAAAGATTTTCTGATTGCCTATTAACTATTAGGCACTGTATTAGGGATACGAAAGACAAAATAATCACATATGATCCTATGTTCTCAACAAACATAATTTGGTAAAGAGATGAAAATATATAAAAATAATTATTGTACACAGGAATGCTTAGTGCAATTCAGATAAGGTCATATGAAAGTTCGTATATACCAATATTTCTTCAAATTTTCAGGGCTATGTTCATAATTACAGATATTTGCATATTATATCTTTATTAACAAGTAAATCAAATTGCATGAGTATTTCACAGCATCTCTACGAACGGGAAGCCAGTGGCAAGGAAAGAGAAATCACTGATGTCCATTCTAAAGATACCACGTTTAGAATCCTTTCAGCAAAGCCTCACTTCCAGATGTTTGTGTTAAGGTTGCCAGAATAAATCAAACTCTTAAATAAGTGACATGTGTTCCGAACTTGTTGCATGTATTAATGCTGCAGTTTTGAATATCAGAATGTGACTTAGAAATTCAAATAGCAAAAACTTAATATGCTATTAAGTCTTAAATTTTTCTTTACTTTGCTTTTTTAATTCAGATATTCTTTCAGATTCTTGAATATTTAAACCATTTAAAATATTAATAATATACCAAAGAAGTATCAATATTTACATTAAATTGAAATTCACACTATTCTATAATATTTTCAGTGGTTTATATTATTCATAATTACACTAAATAAATCATTTTCATGGAAGGAACTCAAGTAAGTATATATGCTATTACATGGCAAGCAATGTATTTTTTTCCAGAGTGGAGATAGTAAGAAATATTAAGTAATATTAAGCTGGAAAAACAAATGAGGTAATGTTTGAAAAGTATAGAACAAATCATTTTCAAATGAGTATTTTTATTAACAACAAACTAAAGTATTTTATTTAACATCAGAGGTTCCTAAATCATGGTAATTCAAAGTTTACAAATCATAAAACTTATTATAATATATTTTAAGTAGGTCTACTATATATCGCATCCTCATTTCTTCGAAATGGAAATGATCATGCCTGTAATTAACTATACAATATTTGCATTTTTCAGGGACAGCTTATGATCACAGGATGATAGCATAAATATCTACATCAGGTTTCAGTAAAAATATGAGATAAGAATGATTCAGCTGACTGTGGAACTGAAAAGACAATGTATTCTCTGTCATCTCCTGTGATCATTTTCAGAAACACTCCATTTCCAAATCAGGACTATTTCATGGTTATAACAATGTGTTGGTGATTCAGCTTCCAAAAAACGCTAAATTGAGTTGCAGGAGGAAACATTATAATAGGTTGCTCTCCCCTCAATTCATCCTTGTATTGGCTCTTGTTTTCATTTCTAGCCCTTAGAAATTAAGATACGTTATAAATATAGTATTTATTTTAATAAAACCTTAAGTCATATTCTAAAATACAGGTTTGAGTAAAAATTTTCTCAATATGGATAAAATATTTTATACATGATCATTTACTTACTCTTTCATTTTATATATGGCATGTGAAATTCTTGCTATTTCAAGATGAGTGTCTAAGGAAAGCCAACCAAGAGTAAATTCAACCCAAATTAATCCATGTTTCAAGACAATATAACACATTAAAAAAAAAAACAACCCACAAACAAAACCTCACCAAACCAACTTTCTTTAGTCAGAAGACATTCTTCAGTGTATCTACTATATGCATTTTCTTTTCCCTGTTCTCAGCTCTAAGACATTTCTCTAGACTTATACAGGGATTCCAAACTTCTCAAACACTCATATTCTTTCGGGGCCAAGTTCTCCTGTGTAAGGAACACGTCACATCGGGCTGAGTCCTAAAAGGAACATGCTCTGTTATGTTTCATCTCTACTGATAGGTAGGAGCCGAGAGGCCCGCGGAGGCATGCTGGCAGCAGGGTTACTTACGGTTGAGAGGCAGGCTTGCATTGGTCGTGCCCAGCTTGTTGGCAGCCACACAAGTGTAGTTGCCGAAGTGCTCCTGTGTCACATTGGTGACAGTGAGGATGGATCTTGTGCTGAAATTTTGAATAGTAATTCCTTGTTGGCCATTGAAGAGCCTGGAAGACAAAATGAACTAGATAAATATGTATTACAAAGAGCATTTTCCTTGTTATCTTAGATGGGGTTGCAATGGTAACCCATAGACAGTTCTGGCCACCAGTGTTGGTATGTAGCATGAGAATGTTACACTTATATTTTCCTTTCATTAGTAGGTATTGGGCAGGAGAGGCTGTATGGCAGCTATAGACTATTCTTACGAGAGAGAGTATTTGCACTCCTTGACAAACTGAGTTTAGATATACATGGCCTATTTATATATTGTTTTGTATTTTAGAAAATTAAACACACCACAACAATGGCATCTCATCTGTTGAAGTCTAGAAAGAATAAAAGGAATGAAATATAAAGAGTCCATTAAAAGCACACATTGATGAGTTCTAGGTAAACTGTCTGGGATAGGGCTAGGCCATTTCAGATGATATTATGGAATATCTCCCACTAAAGGTAACCCTGCAGCTGGGCTAAGGTGATTCTGAGTCCAGGTCAAGGCCACTTTTCTGCTGCCGTGTACAGCCCGGACAGAAGTGTAGTATGGAGGGTAGTATTGAAAGTTGAGACTCATCTCTGCCACATTTTAAGAATGTGCCTGGGAAAGTTTTTTTTAAAACTTTTCTGGGCCTTAATCTAGGATTCAATTTTACCAGATTCCACCTGGACTACCAATAACCTGTCTCCAGACCACCAGTAGTGGCCCTCACTCGTGCCGGCTGGTACACCCACACCTGCTCCACTCTTTTCCTGACTCTGCACTCACGAGTCCTCGTCGTCTTTGATCTCTGCCACCTAGAGCCTTCCCTCCTCATTCAGGTCTGACCTCATCCTATCTGTCTTTCTCTGATGCTCCTTAAATGACTCTCCTCTCTTTCCCTCTGCCTGTTTCTTTCCAAATTGTTGTGGGATTTATAAAGCCAAAACCACATTCTTGAATTTTTTGCGCTAGCAATTTCTATGCACACAACTCTTTCCAACCCAAATAAATTCAATTGCCTTAAATTCCTCACAAAGCACAGCCCTATGGACATACTTTATATTTGAATCCTACATCACACTTAATAGTGGTACCCTAAGTATGTAATAAATAGTTCATAGGTCAGTGGAGTCTGGGTGATGTCTCCACAACACAGGGACTGGTAAGCCCCTTTTAATGGCCCCTTCAAGAAATTCTCTCTCATTATGAATTGAAGATGCTGCAATGAAGATGCCAACCAGATAATAACTTCTCCTTAACGAACCCCTCTGTTTATTGTGAAAATGATGTGCCGATCACAATACGGGCTATGTAGGTCATTAACCCAGAAGGCATGTTAGTGTTGTCTCTGTAAAGTGTTCAAGTTTCAGTACTAAATATTTCTTTAATTTCAAAGATGCTAATACATGGCATTCCCCTGAGAGTTTAGGTTGGAATCCTGGCACTGTTATGTGACCTGCATCTGAATCTAGATAAAGTATACTGCAGTGAAATGCAGATCCAAATAAGCAGCCATGCTTAATTACTCTGGGAATTACCTGCATTTCATGTACTAGCTGAATTTGGCTTATCTAAAACTCACACTTTAATCAGATTAATAAAACGTTGAGTTGAAAAAATATTGAAAAACTTTAACTTGAGCAATAAACCTAATGATCTCACACTCCAACACAAGAAATTAGGGCATAAAATATTAAGACAGAGGCCGCTTTTGCTCCTGTCTCCTATTGCAAATCTATCTGAATGTATCCTAAATTCCCACAGTGATAGTGCACATTTTCCTTCATCACATTAATAACTTTCGAACCAATTAGTTTATGTTGTATAATTTTTAAAAATCACAGTTTCATTGTCCTAAGAGCAAAAGCATTGCAGCTCAAATCAATTTGTTCATATCTATGCTATGAACACATTCTCCAGAGGACTCTGCAACTCCCTAGGCTACTAAATCCCCATTGTGCCCCGTCTACCAAACCAAGATTCATTTTGCTGCCAGAGAATTGAGAAAAAAGTCAGTGTCTTCACTTGACTAGACTCTGAGGAGAAAATCTCAAGGGAGTATATTCAGTTACTTCCTGGCACTGTGCACTTATATCCCTTACAGCTGTCTTTCTACACTGGCTTCCAATTCTCTGCCCTTTAATGTATCTGACAGCAAAGCCACAGATGTTGCTAAATCATGCATCGCATCCATGTTCTGCAGGTCTAGGCCCATTTTTGGCTTCTGGCCAGCAGTGCACATTAGTGCTCCAACCCCTGCTGCTCAGATCAATCTGGCAGGTGATTATGGTCAATAAGAAAAGCGAAGTATCTTCCCTGGGGTTATTTTCTTCCCTCTAGGAGAAGCCACCTCTCTGAGATTACTGGACAATCCAAAGCTTCCTTCCTTCTGCAGTTGGAAATTTCAGAAGTGCTGAGTCCTCAAACACCACTTCAGAACCTATCTTTGCCCAGTACATGGCTGAGAAAGCCTTCGCAAAGCTGGCCTTGAGGGAGAGTGATGTCTGAGATGGAGTAGATCTCTTAAGTGTGTTTCTGTGATTTTCCTGCAGGTATCCTGGGGAAATAAAGGACTTTCTCAGCTATATCAATTCTGAAAATAGTCATTAGATTGCTACAAAGATGAGTTCTGAGCTATGATTAGGGACTAGGCTGGGCAATACATGATCTTTGAAGATTTTTGAAGGCCCTTGAGAAGATCAAAGCTGAATATAAGAATCAGGTATATAAACAAGTGTTTACAACATAGGTTATTTTAACCACAATGGAGACCCTCTTAAGATGAACACATCTACTCCTAGTTACTGGATATAAAAATTTGAGCCACACCAAGAAGTCCTATCAGTATGGCCCTAATATAATTTTACTCCTTGACTAAAAACAAATAATTGAAAGAGCTCTTTAATTGATGATACTTCTTTCCTTTATGAAATAGATTTATTCTGATATGGTCAGATATAATTATAATTATATTTTCTATAATCATTCTTTTTTATTTAACCAATAAAAACATATATTTGTCAAGTTGAATTGATATTCTGTGTTTAAAAAAATCCTTGCTTAGTTTCAAGCATGTACATATGAGCCTGTTCACAGATGATCCTGGTCCCACAGATTTTTCATATCCATTTCAGACTTGTTTGAAACCAGACTTCCTTGTATCAGTGATGTGAAATCTAAAGTGACAACTCAAGCAATAGTTTATAATATACCTTTCAATGAAATCAGAGAACTAAATTCAGAATATTGCCTTATTTGGAGTTCTGGATCTCCTTTCCCTAAACAGTTCATTCTTTCAAATTCTAAAGGAGCTGTTTTTGTATTGACTTCGATTATAGAATGAGACACTGTTTCTTATAGTCCCTTTCACCCCCAAAAAAGAGAGAAACTGATGTTCTTGAGCAAGGGGTTAAGCATGGCATTCCTTTCCTCAGCAATACATCAGCAGCTTATGGTGCTTGCTTAAAATGTGTGGGCATTTTTATTTTTTCACATTTTTACCAGTGTACCTCATGGCTATAAGATTGTTCTATTACTGTGGTCTCCTACCTTCTACCACCAATAGAAACTTGTTCCATATCACTATAATCTGAATGTTTGTGTCCTCCAAAATTCATGGGTTGAAATCCTAACCCCCAAAGATATTAGTAGGTGGGGGTCTTTGAGAGGTGCTTAAAAGTCATGAAGGTGGAGCCCTCATGAATGGGATTAGTGCCTTATAAAAGAGGCTCTGGTGAGATCCTTAGCCCCTTCTTCAATGTAAGAATACAACAAGAAGTTTGCAACCCAGAAGAGGACCCTCACCAGACATGCTGACACCTTGATCTCAGACTTTCAGCTTCCAGAACTTTGAAATTATTTTCTGCTGTTTCTAAGCTACCCAGTCTGTGAAATTTTGTTATAGCAGCCCCAATGGACTAGGGCACATACTAAGGACCATTGTCCTTCTTCTCCTTCCTCTTCTCCTTCTTTTCTTCTTCTCCTCCTCCTCCTCCTCTTCCTTCTTCTCCTACCTTGTGCTAATGTCTCAAATCTGTGAACTGTAGGCTGTTTTCTTTGCCAAGAGATGCTGCCAACTCAGAAGCGACACAGCCTGACCAACCAACTAGTTCTGAATTAGAGCAGCCTCTTATATGTTCAAGCATCATGGATAATATGGTAACGACTAGTAATGTTTATATTTCTGACTCACGAAGTCTTCACAAACTTTGCAATCATAACCTCTCTGTCTGCAGCTATCTAGAATGGCCAGGTGAGCACACAGCAACATCACAGCAGCAAAACTGACCACATAGCCATTGGCACTGATCGCTGAGATTGTGAAAATAAAGGGACCAGTGACACTAGACCTCATCTATTTTATTTTTTATCAATTCAGCCTCACTACACATTTTGGGACTTTTATTTATTATTTGCCTTTCCATGTCAGCAGTAACAATAAACATTTCTAGAGATCAAACTTTCAGCTACAAATAGTCACAGAAAAACTTCATTGCTAATATAAGAAACACATATAAGAGTATCAGACAACAACATTTACAATATCAAAATAACTTGGAATAGGAGTGGTAGAGGTGTTCTCAAATAATGATACAACTTTGATAAGACTAGAATTACAATACAATATGATAATAATATATCACCTTATATAATTGGATAAAGTTAATATGGTCTTATTAATTGATCTTTGGGTGTTAGCATAGCATAGATGAAAGACAGTATGGGAAGGAAGGTAGTTCTTGAATATCAGGAATCATTTTTACAGAAAAAAAGTAACTTCCAGCAATGGAGTGCAGGTGTTTGAAATTTCAAGAGGTGGTATGAGCTAAAGATATAACTCAAAAAAAGAGATTAAGAAAAAGTCATGGGTGATTGTGACTCAGGTTAGTAAAAAGTAGGAATATTTCCTGGCAAGTGGAATGAGGAAACTGAAATAAATTGCCGAAGAAATTGTCAGAACAGCTGATCAATTAACAGCCAGCTGCTAAATCACAAGACTATCTTCCTTAACCACAGACACCTAAGAGTAGATGGTTTAAACCCAACCTCCCTAACCAAAGATATCTAAGAGCAGGTCGCTAAAACTCATCCTCCATAACCCAATATACCTAAGAACAGGTGGTTTAAATCACTTTAGTCAGAGAGATAAATAACACAAATCCAATTATAGCCAGATGAATCCAAGACAGAGGTGACACTAAATAGAGAATAACTCCAAACTCCATTATATGCTCATTTTAATACTTCAGCATACTAAATGACACACCCAGAAATCTAATGAATTCTGTTAAATCCTCCCCTGGGACCTGCCTTAAAATTCAAACCTATAGAAAATAAATAAAGCCTTCAGGACAAAGGATGCCAGTGCACACTCCTCTTTGAGCCCCCTTTCCTCAGACATGTACTTTGCTTCTTCTATCCTAAGCTCTAAGGGTCCCCTGAGACTTGCACCCAGGAGAGCAATGGGCAGCAACAGGTCATGCTGGTCTTAACCCCTGATCCTGTCTCCAGGGGCCCTTCCTTTGTCTCACTGTCCCAAGCTTTAATAAACTTACTCTCACTTTTCAGCTGGACTTGTGTCTTGAAATTTTCCCTGCACCAGTCAAGAACTTGGAAATCACCTGACACGCGAAAGGGTGGGACAGTGCAGGGTCAGGGCCAGCCCACAACTGTGGTAGAACTCTGATACAATCTGAGTGGCAATGAAGTTCAATTTGGTCATCAAAGGACGATTAAGTGCCTCCTATGCTTGAGGCACTGATTGAGAAACCAAAGGGGAAAAAAAGACAAATAAAGGCCATTCATTCTACCTGAAAATCTGAAGATGAGATTGAGATGGTACACAGGTTCTTGCACGGGACATCTCGTAACGCCTCTCAGTGATAGAGTTCTTGCTTACTTATACTTTGGCTCTAAATTATGGCTGCACTCCTAGTCCTTTCATTGTGAGCATGCGTGCTTTTTGTGTGTGGAAAATATTAGCTGTTCTTAACACATGTATGACTGAAGTAACCTAACAAAAAATTTTAACATTGTACAACAAAGGTTGATGTGAAGAGTATAGAAAGCTGACGTTCAGAAAACATTTAAGCATTTTGAAATGCAGTATTTTTTGTTTTAACCCAAACCCGAGGATACTTTTTTCCATTTATCTTCAGATAGAGTGGGAGGGAGGGAGAGAGAGAAAGAGAAAGAGAGAGAGAGAAACATCAATGTGAGAGAGACACATTGATTGGTTGCCGGGGACCAAACCATAACCGAGGTATGTGCCCTTGGCTAGACTTGAACCCGCAACTCTTTGGTCCACGAGCTAATGCTCTAACCACTGAGCCAAACTTGCCAGGGCCAAGTGCAGTATTTCAACTAATCTTCATATCAATCTTAGGAGGTAAGTGTTATTAGACCATTTTACAGATGAGAGATAAGAAGCTCAGGAGGGTTAATTCATCATGTACCATCTAATAAGTGCCAGAACCAAAATTCAAATCCCAGTCTTCTTACTATTGGTATTCTTCCAAAATAGCTATTGGTATTCAAATAATCAAGTAGGAACACAAATAATCATATTTGTGTTTGGAGAGACAACCCAGAAATGACCTTGGTTCAAGGAAATCAAGTTAAACCAGCAAATAAAACAAATGGAGCTAAATAAAATGTTATGTGGCACCAATTCCAGGGAAAGCCAAATTCAATCTATGGGGTGAATCTAATAGGGTAGAAAGTAAAAATAAATAAATAAATAAATAAATAAATAAATAAATAAATAAATAAATAAAAATGTAGGGTTCAGTTCAGGGAGCTATCTGGAGATTTCCCTGGACTCTTAACTATCTGTTTGAGGCCAGTAATGCCCATCAGTGCAGCCTCTTACAGAGGCTGTCTTCAGCCTCCAATAGAGTAGCCTCTCGGGCTACTGACTGTCCCCAAATGAAAAGCAAGAAATGAGCTGTTGCCTTCCTGTCTCCTCAAACGTCCTCATCCAACACAGAAATCTTCAGCATCCATTAATGTTTGTTTTCTTCCCCTAGGTTCACTAAATATTTGGGTGGCAATAAATCTCTCCCCATAGTATAAATGCAATATGTAACGAGAATAGCAGAAAAATACAACCTAGACAAGTGGCAAGAATGCACTATTGTTAAGTAATTCCAAAACTATCTCTAAACTTCAAGTGCTAGTGATGCTACAGTTATTGTGTTCTGAATGACTTGGTCAAGTCATCATCATAACATCAAATACTTCTCTTGGTGACACCACTTCAGTTGTAACTTTTCATATATTAGTATGTTTTTTTAATTGCTATCCATATTCCCCATTAGAATGCAACTCTACTAGGGCAAGGCTCCTGGCTGGTGTTGTTATTCATTTTAGTCCAAGCATGTAGCATAGTGTTGGGTCCTTAGTAGGTACACAGTAAGTAATTGTTATTTGCTTGACTAAATAAATTATGTTTTCATATTTTAATAATTTTTAGTTTTTTCATCTGTGAAATGGGAAAAATAAAGCCAATCTCAAAGTGTTGATGTAAGAATGTTTTTTAAATATATAAAATATAATATCCATGCATATATATATATATATCAAATGAAGTAGGCACTAGATATATGATAGGCATTATTGTTGTTTAATGGTAGGGTCTGTTTCTTAGATAGAACAGATACATTTCCTCTCAGATGGCAGCAAAATATTAAATATTGAGTACACAGGAAATTATTTTTAAAGAAAAGATGTAGGAGAGTGACTGAATAGATCATGGTATCATGATTTTAAGATGTGCCAAACTTAGTATCAATTACATGTGTATTATCAGCCTCATCTAGGCTTTTCACAGATGTGTAGGGTAGATAAAAAAAAAAAATTAAATGGAGGAGTAAGAAACTGGAGAGAAATGAACATTTTTGTCAACATGCTGCTATAGCAACCTAGTGGTTTACCGTGTTGCTTGGTACTCAAGGCTCAAAAACAATATGATATCAGTTATTCCTAGGAACAGACTGAAGAATATCATGCATCACTCTCTTAGCCCCGAGGGTTATCTATCTTTAGTTGCACATTTGAATATATTAATGTTATTATAATATATTAGGACACTTTAATGATTTAGACTTTATTAGGCTATTTAAAATGTATGTCCTATTTACTTTATCAATTTTAATGAAATCAATAATTTGAGATTAGAGGCCTTTGAGCTGCCTTACTTGTGACAGTTTGACTCAGTGTGGGGAAGATGCTGCCTTTTAACCCCACATCAAATAAACAAAGTCTACACTGCAGGTGCCATCCTCTCCTGACTGCAGTGAGCCTGTATCCCTGACAACCTGGCCGCTGACTAAATTTCTCCCCTCTGCTTGAACTGCTTTTCTAACATCAGTGTGTCCAGGATTTTAATGTCAAATCTCATCCTACCCACACGAGCATTTTGCAGAGACCGCATTCACAAAAAAGAAATCCTGGGAAGTCAGACTTGAGCAACAGAAACAAGCTTCCTTTCTGTAATCATATATTGGGTTTGAAGCATCCCACAACTTAGGGTGATAGGATGCATTAGTACTATAATCCTCTTATCAATGGGAAAGTTGATTAAAATAAAGAGTGGCTCTACTTCATTATTATTACAAGGCTACACAACTCATTTTTACAACAGAGTGTATCCTAAAACACCATGTTGGATGCAGTGAACACAGTGATGAACAGGACAGAATCTTCACTTTCAGGTAGATTATAGGTTAGAAGGAGTGGTGGACATGTAAAAAATTTGAGTGTGGTTTTAATAAGTGTTTTGATAGAGGTAAGTTCATAGGAGTATTTCTTTGTCCGACAGTAAAAAAGGCTCAGGGTACTTTTCCTGGAGAAGGTGACATCTCAGTTGAGATTTAAGGACTGGTGGAACAAAGCCAACCAAAGGTAACCAGGCAAGAGTGTGCATGTGGGAGGGCCTTATAAGCAAAGGATCAACATATGAAAAGGGCTGAAAGACAAAGATCATGTCACAGTTTGGGAACTAAAATATTTCAGATGGCCCTGGCTGGGAAACTCAGTTGCTTAGGGCATCATTCCATATGCCAGAAGGTGGTGGGTTTGATTCCCGGTCAGGGCATATACCTAGGTTGTGGGTTTCATCCTGAGTTGGGGCATGTAAGGGAGGCAACCGATCATCATCAATGTTCTCTCTCTCACTTCCTCTCTCTCTAAAACATCAATTAAAAAAAAAAGCCATATCATTGGGTGAGGATTTATACATATATATATGAATGGCAAGATTCATAGTCAGAGGGGTAAACAGTGGCCGGAATATGAAGGCCTACTGTATCCTACTGTGGTGTTAGGGACTTTATTCTAGAGTCAATGAAGAGCCACTGAGAGGATTCAAGTGTAAAGTGATAATATCAGATACCTATTTTAAAATATATAACTATAAGTTTAGGACACAAACACATCCCATCTGTACTGGTGGGACAGTGCATCCGGTATTGTGTAGAGCAAGAGCAGCAGACTTTTGGGACACCATTGACCATCCAATTTGGAGGCACTGTCAGCCATGACAGTTATGACAAGTACTATGTCAAAACTGAGATTAATGGGAATAGTGGGAATACCTTAGGAGGGGCCTGGAATGCCCAAAACCACAAGTCTGGACACTTGGGTAAGGACTCCATCTGAACACTGACATGAGGGGGCCACAAAATCCCACGGTGGGCTACAAAATCTCAGAGCTCCGACCACTCAGTGCTCAAGTTTGGCTGTACCACGGGTCACACGGGGAGCCCTGCTGGACTCCACTGAACGTGTGCCACCACTGCAGACGCCAGGCTTGAGAGCGACACATGGCTCTCCACCTGAGGACATGGCCAGCGACGGGGACTGTATGCCTAATGCTTGCTCTGCTTGCTTCTATCATGTAAGCTCCCCCCTTCTCTGTGTGTAACCTGCGTGTAACTCTATTGGCTTATTAGGGAGATCTCCTCTAGTAAACCTGGCATTGTGGAAAGACACAAATGTGAGTGACTTCTTTCCGGGACACTCCCTAACTCCCAACAAGTATTAATCTTGGTTTCAGTGTATCTCAAACCAATCTCAGCCCTATCCCTCCCAAATCACCTTTCCTGTGTCCCCAGTCTCAGTAATTGCTTTACCATTCACCTTGTTATTGAGATAGAAAACTTGGAATTACCTTCAAATTGTCATTTCCTTGTACCTAATCAGTCACTGAAATATATAAATACCATCTTTTCTCTCTTGCTGTTTTTTTAACTGTACAATCAATACCCTCGTTTCAGTCAGTTACATATTTTTCCCTTCCATTCCTCCCAACTGCTCCAAGAAATATTTTATGAGACAGGGAGTGGACCATTTTCCTACTCGTGAAAAGCTCTTTGGTGCCTTCCCAATGCCTATGGAATCAAGTCCAAATGTCTCATCATGACATTTAAGACCTTTCAGTTCTTGCCCTAAAGTGCCTTTCTAACCTTACCTCTTATTACACCTGATTTCACATTCTGCACCACAGGCATAAAAAAAAACCTCCACATAATGCTTACATGACATTGCCCATGTTCTTTCCTTGCCTGTGATTAGTTTTGACCCCGTTGAAAAGGCTGTTCACCCTTTAGAGTCCCGCCCAGAAGCTACCTTTCCCTAAAGCAGTCGTTAATGTTCTGATTTGAGATGAATGGACTCTTGCTGTGCACTTTTACCAGACATAATTCAGTGTTCCCTCAGGATTTTCTGACTTAGTACTTAGTTCACTGTGGTGGTTTTTATGACAAATCATAGACTCTAAGTCAGGGGATGCAAACTGGAGATGGCCCACTTTCAATGTTGTTTGACTAGTTCCAAGTTTTAAATGTAATAAAGTGTATGTATATCTTCCATGGACATGTGCTCTCCGGTTCTCAGTAGTTGAAATCCACTCGATTCATATATTTTCCCTTTGTCTTCCCAACCTCAGGTGACAAGGTCATCCCAGGGGTGATGGACTTGTGCTGATAAGACTAGTTATTAAAAGAAGTGAAAGACCAACATAATGGGATCAATAAAATAACAAATAAACAAATAAACACAATAAAATAAAGTGAGATAACATTAGAAATTCAAGTTCCTTTAATGCAGGAACTTATGTCCTTTCAAAAATTTTAAATGATCTCACAGATAGTGCCCAATACATGTTGTTGAATGAAGAAATAAAAACAGCTCAGCAAGGAAAATCACCTTTAACATGGGGTGGTAATGAAGTTATTTCCAGTACCATTCTAAATCAAGACATGTAACTGCCCGCTCCTGTAAGAACGGCCTTGCAAATGAGAGGATGGGAGAAAGAGTGGGAGAAAAAGAGAGAGAGAGGAGACTTATTTCTAGTCTTTTCTGAGTAATCAAAGTTCAGGTGTAAAATCTAGATGAGGTATATTCTGACACAAGAGTCAGAAAATTTAGGGTTTGACTTTTTTTTGTTGTTGCTGTTTTAAAAAATCACTTTAGTGAGGTATACAAAGCTGTATATATTTGTACAGTGCTATGCAAAAGTAGGTTTACAGATTTTCACATGGAAAATAATACAATAATTAATAAATAATTATAACGAATAAGCTCTGTGTTCATGTACTCACACCTGTAAACCCACTTTTGCCCCACCATGTATTGTACATATGATGTATACAAGGCTAGATAGATAGATAGATAGATAGATAGATAGATAGATAGATAGATAGATAAATAAGTGTATACCTGTGAAACCATCACACCAAGGCCATAAACACATTTATCACCTCCCAAGTTTCCTTGAAATTAGGTTTTACTCATTTGTACTTCCTTTCAACAAGTCATTTAACCTTTATAAGATTCAGATTTCCCCCCTTAGGTGTAATTTAGTTGAAATGATGCAAGGAGCCCTGGCCAGTTTGGTTCAGCGGTTAGAGTGTCGGCCTGTGGTCCAGAGAGGCCCAGGTTCGGTTCCCGCTAAGGGCATGTACTTCGGTTGCAGTTTGCCCCCGGCCCTGTTTGGGTCATGCGGGTGGCAGCCACTCGATGTGTCTCTCTCACATCGATGTTTCTCTCTCTCTCTCTTCCTCTCTCTCCCTCCCATTCTATCTGAACAAAAAATGGAAAAATGTCCTCCGGTGAGGATAAAAAAAAATGATGCAAGGAATGGGTAAGATGGTATAGCGTTATATAATATGTGTCATAAGATTGCAAAGCCAGCATGTAAGGTAAAAGTTGTATGTCATTACAATTGGCCTTGAAAATTCCTTAAACTTCTTTAAACTACTAAATTTTACAAGAGTCTCCAAAATGGAGGACAAATACCCCAAGGTGGGTATGAAGCGACCTGATGGAGTGTGGGAAGAAAAGAACAAAAAGTCCATCTATGAATGTCCATTGGTATCTCATCTTTTAAATCTTATCTGCTGTACTTCATTTAATGTATGCAACATACAAGTTCAGAAATTTATATATATAGTTTGTAAATAAGTATGTATATATTATAGTTTTTGCTAGGTTTAAATTTTATTCATAGAGATATATGTTTCAAAAAGTGTTGTAGACTGTTGTTTTTATATCATTATCCATGGTTGAGCACCAGATGAAATAGTTTTAGAACTATGTTGTATGAAATACACATCTTGAACATGAGACTATCTTTTAGAATGAAGAGACGCAGCTCGGCTGGTATGGCTCAGTGGTTGAGTGTCAACCCATGCACCAAGGGGTCGCCAGTTCAATTCCCGGTCAAGGCACATGCCCAGGTTGTGGGTCCGATCCCCAGTGGGGAGCACGCAGGAGGCAGCCAATCGATGTTCTCTGTCATAGATGTTTCTATCTCTCTCTCCTTCTCCCTTCCTCTCTCTCTCTCTCAAATCAATAAAGAAACAAAAGAATTTGTTAAAAAAAAAAAAAAAAAAGGATGAAGAGATGCACTGTCAGAGCTATATGGGAATGAAGATCAATTGAGGGAACAGCAAAGTATGTCCCCTTGTATGTCTTTCTGAAAGTTATAGATTGAATAGTATACAAGTCTGTATTTGAATTGTTAATATTATAATTGTATATATCTTTCTTTTTTTTCTCTCTTTCAGGCAGCACTCCAAGTTTGAAGAGTTGACTCTATATAAGTGAAATGTAAAAATGTGCACATTTTGTAAAACTACCACATATGAAAATGCTTTGAATATCACAGTGTGCTATACAAACATAACATATTCCTACCTTTGACATAAATAAATTACATGAAAAACAGCAAAGAAAGAGGATCACTGAAGATACAGAGAAATATTTCAACTCATTTTCTGATTTCCTTGAAAATAAAAGAAGGGAAGAAGACCCCCTTGCTCGTATTCCTTTATTAAAGTGAATACTACTCAGATGAAATTTATGGCCTGTCTAGATGATCGGGTAGTATATATCTAGAATAAGAAAAAGGAGAGAAAGGTCACTTTACTTCATTATGATTTCTCAAGTTCATCTCACCTCTGTAAAACCAAGAATGAAAAATCATCATTCCCTAAAGTGAAAACCTAACCTGACTAGAAAAGGTCATCATACCTCTGTGTAAAGGGAACATGGCATACTGTACATGGTTTATTTTAGGCATTTTCCTGTCCATTCAATGGTACCTGAATATATTTTGTAAATATCTGTGCATGCATGTTTTAGGCACACAGATAACTGATCCAAAGCGAATGGTAATGCTTATCACACTTCCTCTTAAGCAGTGGAACAGACTGAACAATTAACAGGATTCTGAAATGAAAGGTATGCTGACATGATATTGACTGTAAAGATGACTTAAAAATGCATAGATTAAATTTGACATTTATTGCTTAAAATGTCAAAATTATAGGTACTCATCATCTAATACAAAATATTCAATTTCTTAGGTACACATTTGTTTTTTAACTGATACAGTGCTAATTTTAAATATTTTACTATATATTTGCTTTTCATTCATGGAGGTAATCTGTATTTACCTCATTTGTAACTTTTGTATCCCTGTCTTAAATTATGATGGAGGATTAAGAAAGAAACCCTGTTGTTATTAAAGAATTCCAAAAAGCATTGCTTCTATTGGTCATTTGCCCAAATATAGGCAAAGTGAATAAAATACTATTTTAAAAGCCTGGAGCAGTTAAATGCCATTAAAAACCAGTAGGCATGTCTTTCTAGGCCTCAGGCTGGGATTTGAGGATATCTAGAAAACAGGAGGGAATTCAAACAAGCAAGCACATAGCAAAATTCTGATCTAAGACACAGTGCAATGATATCTTCACAAAGTGAAGCAAATCCCATGTTTTTACAATACCTGTTTAAACATTAGTCCATTAAAATTTAATTTATGTTTATTGTCTTAATCATAAATGAATGTACTGTTCTTAAGCCATAGATTAACTTAATTTCATGTCATCAAAAATATGATTTGCTTAATAGTACTTTGCCTGGTCCAAAAGTGTCTTTCCACTGCATATAAGGAGTATATTTCTTCTTATCAATCTTCTCTATTATTAAGAAAAAAAACATTAAATTTGTGGTTCTCTATATAATTGAACACATAACGCTGATTTTCCTAGTACTTAGATGTATCTGAAGTAAAATTAAGACTAATTGGACTGTCCCTGCCAGGTATGCTTGAAAGCGACTATAGTGTTTAAAAAATAACTATTTTATATCAAGGGATAATATTTTAATAACAAGCATTAAAACTTGAGTCATTCTCATAATGCTTATCTAAACAGTGCAATAAATTAAGGTCAGGTGGCTAATATTCCTATAGAATAATTATATTGTCTATGACGGAGACCGTGTGGAGTCCTCTTTGAAGAGGCATCTGATGGTTTTCACCTCCTGATACTCCTGTCCCTCCACACACACACACACTGATTAGGGTCACCCTGGGTAATCAACCAAGTATGGTGGGAATGAGATCTTGACTTCTGAGCCTTGGTCATCAAAGATACAGCAGCTTCTACCTTGTTTTATCTTGGATCACTAGTTCTGGGGTATCATGTTGACAGTCCAGCAGTCCCCTGAAGTCCACATAGTGGTTAACTGAGCCTTCTGTCAATAACCAGCACTAACTTGCGGGACATAGGAGTGAGCTGTCTTGGAAGCAGATCCTCCAACCCTCCTCAAGCCTTCAGATGACCAGTCACAGGGACAGCTTGACTGCAACCTGATGAGAGATCCTGAGCCATAAATGTACAGCTAAGCTGCCCCTGATTTCCTGACCCAAGAAACTATTTGAGATAATAAATGTTTACTATTTTAAGCTACTAAATTTTGGGTTAACTTGTTACTTGGCAATAGATAACTAATAATTTCAATATATACAGGGGAAAAGAACATGGGCTGAGAGGTTGACAAATCTAAAATGTATCTTGATGGCAACTTAAAGTTGAGTGCTCTTGGACAGGTTAATATGAATCACATCTCATTTTTTTAAAACTATGTTTTTATTGATGTTTTAGAGAGAGAGGAAGGGAGAGAGAGAGAGAGAAACATCGATCGGCTGCCTCCTGCATGCCCCCTACTGGGGATCAAGCCCACAACTGGGCATGTGCCCTGACCTGTAATTAAACCAGGACCTCTCAGTCTGTGGGACAACACTCAATCCACTGAGCCACACTGGCCAGGCTCATGTCTCATTTTTGTCATCAGTAAATTGAAAATAATAATCATTTTCCTAGTACTTAATGTATCTGAAGTAAAATTAACAAGCATTAAAACTTGAGTCATTCTCATAATGCTTATCTAAACAGTGCAATAAATTGTACCTCACAGAGGTTTGAGGAATAAATAAGTATTTAATGAGCCTGGAAAGTGATTTGTCCTCAGTAAGTACTTGCTTTTTTTCTGTTCTTCAAATTATGCTTACTTTGACAAGACTTCTTTTTAAAGGTTTTCAAGTGGATTATTCCAGTACATAGAGATGGATTTTACAGGATGCAGAACTTGATGCAGAATAAAGACTAGAGACATTCAGGTACTGTCTCTGTTTTTATTTGTTTGTGCTTATTTGTTTATATTTATTTTAATGATGATCTGACTTTTTAAAAAGTATTTTTTATTCATATTTTAGAGAGAGGAAGGGAGAGAGAAATAGAAACACTGATGTGTGAGAGAAACATGGATAGGCTGCTTCCTGTATGCCCCCTACTGGGGATCGAGCCTGCAACCAGGGCATGTGCCCTGACAAGGAATTGAACCAGGACCTCTCAGTCCATGGGATGATGCTCAATCCATTGAGCCACAGCAGCCAGGCTGACTTTTTTATTTTTTTATGTTTTTATTGATTTTTAGAAAGAGAGGAAGGGAGAGGGAGAGAGAAACAGAAACATCGATGAGAGAGAAACATCAATGGGTTGCCTTCTGCATGCCCCCCACTGGGGATTGAGCCCACAACCCAGGCTTGTGCCTGACTTGGCATTGAACTGGCAACCTCCTGGTGCATGGGTTGACGCTCAGCCACTGAGCCACACCAGCCAGGCAAGATCTTTGAAGATATTGATTTAAGAGACACGCATTTTTATAAACATTCTCTTTAGAAGTGAAGAAAGTGTGTAAGTTATTTCTGAATATTTTTGTAAGCCCCAAGTATAAAAGATCTCTAGGAAATAAAACTTCTCCAGGTCTTGCAAAAACTCCTCCACTCTGACAGGTTCGTGCTCCAGTTAAACACCTTGAGGTCAAGAGAATAACCCAGAAACATGCTGTATATCTTTCTTCTCTGTGTCTACCTTGATTCCACTTTTTTGTGTCTTTGACTAAATAAATTTGAAAATTATAAGTGAGTGTTTTTATGTACAATCTTTCATTTTGTTAATTCATAACTGAGCTGCTGTACCTTTATCTTTGGCATTTAACACTGACATTCAATTGATTTTTGATAGACTCTGAGGGGCCATAACTTAAACTAGATGCCATTGAAAAGGGGTTAAATTCATGGACCCTATGTGAAGAGTTGCAAGACTTCTTGGGTTCAAATCCCAGCTCAGTCACTAACTGCACCAACTTGTGCAAATTACTTAAAAACACTCTGTGCTTTTGTCTCTCCAAAGCAAGATAAAGAAAATAATGGTATCTATCTTATAGGTTCATTATAAAAATAAGCTGGTTAATATTTATTAACAATTTAGAACACTGCTTGTCGAATAGCAAGTGCTTGTTAGTTTTTCATTTTGTTGAGGTAAATATTTGAATGTGCTGTACTAGCATGTGGACCCACTCAACAACCAGAATCCTCCTTTCTCCTATTTCCTGCATATATTCAAATGTGCTATAATATTGAGGAGAATTTATATATTCTAATGGTGTTTGAAAATTTGAATAGTTCCTCAACTATAACCCTAACAAATGATAAATGTATACTTTTCTCTGAAATGAAAATATGTTTGCCCTTTATGTGTGCGTTTGATTTCACAGCTCCTAGATTTTCTCTATTATGTAAGTGTGCTGAGGAGGGACACGGATTGGGGCAAATCAAACCCATCTTTCATAGGAGTGGTTTTAAACTTCTTTGAAAATCTAATAAAAGCTATAGTTCATCTCCTCAGTAGGAAAAAAATCACTGAGGTTATGACTATGAGTACCAATTGGCATTTTGCCCTATTTGCTATAGGTCAAAAAAGTTGACTAAGGATTACTGTAGCCTTTTTTTTTTTTTTTTCTTTCTTTTAATGGTTGCTGCATTTAGGAAAGGGAAAGAGAAAATGAGAGAGAGGAGAGAGAGAGAATGAGAGAGCAAAATAACCAAAAACCAACCAACCAACCAAACAAAAAAATTCAGGACATCACCTCACAAAATACTGGAAGCAAAATAGACTTTAACAGATAAGCTCTCATTTGTACTACTGAGAATAACTGTTAGATTTTAGAAAAGAATGACACAAACTCAAAAGTGACTTTGAAGATATGTAAAATAGTTTGTCATTATTTAAACTGTTTTTAAAATTATTATTATTACTATTTTGTGGAGATGCTGGGATGGGGGTGCTGCAAGGCCATCCTATGAAAGGGAGACTTCTGAGCAGGTTGGGATTGTGGTTCTAGTCACCCACCCCATATGTACCAGAGAAGTGTTAACATTCATAGATACTACTTTGGGGGCTTCCAATTAAGATTGCATTTGGATAAAGGATTTCATAACTTTCAAAGGATTGAGAATCACTCTAGATGATTGACAATAGAGATAATAAAAAACAAAAAAACATCTTAACCTGGATAACTAGAATCTGAGAAGGATGTATTAGCAGATACATAATCTTATAGGGTGTGACAAGGGTGACCCCAGAGAGGTGTGTCTTATACTAAACACATAAAAACATGGGTCTTCCATGAAGCCACAGAAAGGTAGATTTAGAATCAGTAAAAGCATTAATTCATTAGTAAAAATAATTAAAAATTAAA
The DNA here is from genome assembly GCA_030848825.1 of Tadarida brasiliensis. Lineage (NCBI taxonomy): Eukaryota > Metazoa > Chordata > Mammalia > Chiroptera > Molossidae > Tadarida > Tadarida brasiliensis. Next base: position 54,529,056 of record CM061264.1, read on the forward strand.
TATCCCAACTTGTAGAAGAGGTTCTATACAAAATAGCTGCAAAATTTTTTAGGTGAAACAACAGTCATGTTTCAACCAAACATTTTCTTGAATACATCCCTCCCTAGTTTTAAAGGGACATATATATAGTATAGAAAATACCCTTCCCTCTGAGCTCCATCTTCCAGTTAATCCACAGGGGTCCCACTCTTCTCTGAGAGCTGATAAGACCAACTGAAGAGGTCTGAATGAGTTTACTGGTTGAAATTAAAGAGGAAGTAGTCAAGTCCCGACTTGTCTTGTTCAAATGCTCTTGCCAAGGCCTTCTGAGACTTCTCAAGGGGACAATCATACAGAGCTGAAGTTAGAGTAGCCTTAAAATCCTGTTGGATAGTCCCTTAGCCATATGTTTTATTTCTTCTACAGCCCCTTCAGTGACAGAATGTCTAGAACACAGTGAGCTATAAAACACAATGTTAGAATGTCTTGAGGGAGAGTGAGGCAGGTGAAAGGGTTGAGCTTATGGAGAAAGTCGGGTGGAGGCAGCAGCTCCGATCACCTCTGGAGCGCTCTCATGGAACCTGGGCCCAGGTCCTTTAAGAGCTGGTTTACTTCCCAACTGAACATGTTGCCAGCAAGAGCAACGGTGTGTGGTTCAGAAGGGAGGCGAAGAAATAAAACATTCAGCGATGAGGGATTTGTAAGCATTTCTGAGATCATATAAACCAAAGTGGACATTTCTCCTGGATGCTATTAGCTACTCTTCCTTCCCACATGGGCCCCTTCAGTTTGCTTGCCTGCAAGGAGGCCGTTAAGAATCATTCAAGCCAGTTAAAGAAATTGCTTAAAGTAAGAATCTGAAACACAAACACATTAGCTCAAAGTGTTTGGAACAGAGTAAAAATCACAAAGTCCTTACTTCTTTTCTCCTTTGTACCATTCAAAGGCCGGAGGCGGCACACCTGCACCTTCACATCTTATCAATCCACTGCGTCCGGGGGACACGGTGCCAGATTTAATTTCCTGAATAGTAGGAGCAACTGAAAAAGAAACAAAAAAAATAAACTGGTGGGTAAGTAAAAATGATAAAGAATTCAGCAGAAATATAACACACATATATTTCCATTCCTTCTATATTCAAAGCAATCTGATGCCTGATAGGCCAATGCATCACATTTTCAGTGTTTCATGCTTCTAATACAAGACTAGTCACTTTCAGCTTCATTTTTCCAGTTGGACAATAGATAAATGTTCCCAGGGAGTGCAGAGTAAATGCAATACATTTCGGCCTTGCTTCCTATTAGAAAATGGCATTGGTGAGGGACACACTTCATCTGTACTCCAGTCAAACTATACTCCAATAATAGCTCTCATATATTGAGTGATCACTGGGAGCCAGTCACTGAGCTAGGTGATTTTTGTTCATGATTTCCTCACAGTAATACTCTAAGCTAAATGGTATTATCCCAATTTTACAAATGTAAAAACTGAAACTCAAGAGAGGTTGAATAATTCATTTAAGGTCACACAGCTGCTTAGCTGTAGAATTTGGATTTGAAGTCAGGCGTGTTGACTCAAAGCCTGAGCTTTTTCAATAGTCTGTTTTTTCCTGTCTACTCCCCAGGCAGGAGCTCTTGAGTGATTTTTTTTTTTAATGTGGTTTCTTCTACCTGGAATGCTGTTCTTCCTCATTTCCACAGATTCAAGCGTGAATTTAGGTGTTACCATCTCCAAACTCTTCCCTGTTGCTCTGGCTTGAAATGGTTTTCCCTTCTCTGAGTAGTTTTTTTTTTTAATGTTTTTATTGATTTTTTTAGAGCGAGAGGAAGGGAGAGAGAGATAGAAACATCGATTTGAGACAGAAACATCAATGCTGCCTCCTGCACGCCCCCTACTGGAGATTGAGTCCTCAACCTGGACATGTGCCCTGACTGGGAATCCAATCTCTCAGTCCATGGGATGATGCTCAATCAACTGGCTGGGCTCTCTGAGTGGTTTTCATACATTTCTCACACCAAACTATTGCTATCTTGTATTGCAATTATTTATGAGGAACTCAGGCTTCCTTGTTAGCTTTCTGAAGGCAGGGTGAATGTAATTCAATTTGCATATTCAGAGATCAGTGCACAATGCCTGGCACAGAATGATGCTTGGAAAGTTTTTTTTTTAGCATAGCCGTTCCTTTATTTATCATAGAGTTATTGAGCCATCGATAATTGTCAGGTATTTCTCAAGGCACAAAGCAGTTGAACTCCCTGACATGATGAAGCCTGGGGAGACAGAGTATAAGCAGTAAGTATCATAAATCAGCTATTTAAATGAAATGTTAGACTATGATAAAAAAAATATGGTAAAAATATAGCAACGTAAAAGAAATCGGAGTAAAGAATGGATTGCAATGTTATGTAGGGTAACTTGGTTAGGGCTCATTGACAAGGTAAGGTTTAAGCAACACAGATGTAAATGAGTAAGTTCACAATGTGGATATCTGGAGAAAATCTTCCAGGAAGAGGGAACAGCTTGCAGTAAGGGTCTGAGGCTCAAGCAAGCCTGATTTGTCTGAGAAATACCAAGGGGAAAAGTGTGGCTGAAGCAAACAGAAAGAGGGAGAGTAGCAGGAGATGGAGTGTGATGGGCAATTTTGTCAACTGGACTAGGTCACAGAGTGTTCAGATATTTGCTAAACATTATTTCTTGGTATGTCCATGAACTACTAGCATTTGAATCAGTGGATTCAGTAAAATATATTGTTCTCTCCACATCATATAGTGAGGGACTGAAGAGAACAAAAGGCAGAGGAAGGGAGAATTCACCTCTTCTCTGCCTGACTGCTGAGCTAACACATCCTCCAAATAGATATTACACCATTGGTTCCCCTGGTTCTCAGACTTTCAGACTGGGATTGAAATATACCACTGACTTTCCTGAGTCTCCAGCTTCTGGACAGCAGACTGTGGGACTTCTCAGCCTGCATAATCACATGAGTCAATTCCTTATAATATAATCTCTTTATCTATATCTCTATTTACATATATAGGTATGTGTATATACAGTTGACTCTTGAACAACACAGGTTTAAGCTGCATAGGTCTACTTATATGCAGATTTTTTTCAATAAATATATTAGAATCTTTTTTGGAGATTTCCTTAGTATTGTGAAGCAAACAACATTTACACTAAGCTAGCATAAAGCAATTGCATTGCTGCTTCTTTATTATCAAGGCATGGATCATTATACCTGTAAATAAATACAAATTTCTTTTTCACATCATCTTTTCATTTTTCATGTCTAGTGTTAGTAATATGTATACCATCTACAGTGTTTTGTATTATGTAAGACAATGCCAATGTACGTATTGACAGCTGAATTATCTTGTATACAAATGATGTAAACTTACAATATCAATACATACAGTATACTAGTGTAAATGTATCTTCTCTTCCTTATTATTTTTTTCTTCCATCCATACTTTGTTTTCTCATTTGAACTGAATTTATTGGAGTGGCATTGGTAACAAAACCATACAGGTTTCAAGTGTATAGCTCTGTAACACATCTGCAAACTACATCGTGTGCTCACCACCCAAAGTCAAGTCTCTTTCCTCCACCATTTGTCCCCCCTTTGCCCTCTTCTACTTTCCCCCATTGCCACTCTCTTCCGGAAATCATCATACTATTACTGTCTATTTTTTTTCTTAATCTCTTTACTTCTGCACCCAGCCCCCACACCCCACTCCCCTCTGACAGCTGTCAGTCTGTTTTCTGTATCTATGACTCTGTTTCTATTTTGTTTGTTAGTTTATTTTGTTCATTAGATTCCACATACAAGTGAAATCATATGGTATTTGTGTTTTTCTGACTAGCTTATTTCACTTAACATAATACTCTACAAGTCCAACTATGCTGTCGCAAAGGGTAATATCTCCTTCTTTACGCTGAGTAATATTTCATTGTATAAATATATCACAGCTTTTGTATCCACTTATGTACTGATGGGCACTTGGGCTGCTTCCAAATCTTCACTATTGTAAATTACGTTGCAATGAATATAGGGGTGCATATATTCTTTCAAATTAGTGTTTACAGATTCTTCAATGTACTCTCAGAAGAGGAATCATTGTGTCATAAGGCAGTTATTCCATTTTTTACTTTTTGAGGAAACTACATATTGTTTCCATAGTGGCTGCTCCACTCTGCATTCCCACCAACAGCGCACAAGGGTTTCCTTTTCTCCACATCCCGTAACACCTGTCATTTGTGGATTTATTGATGATAATCATTCTGACAAGTGTGAGGTGATATCTCATTGTGATTTTAATTTGCATCTCTCTGATGATGAGTGTTATTGAGCATCTTTTCATGTTTATTGGCCATCTGTATGACCTCTTTGGAGAAATGTCTATTCAAGTTCTTTGGCCATTTTTTTGTTTTAATTGGATTGTTTGTCTTACTGGTGTTGAGTTGTATATGTTCTTTACATATTTTGGAAATTAACTGCTTATCAGATGTATCATTGGCAAATATGTTCTCCCATTCCTTGGGTTATCTTTTCATTTTGTTGATGGTTTCTTTTGCTGTGCAAAACCTTTTTAGTTTTATGTAGCCCCATTTGTTTAATTTTTCTTTATATATCAGAAAAAATATTGCTACAAGAAGTATCTGAGATTTTACTGCCTATGTTTTCTTCTAGGATTTTTATGGTTTCATGTCTAACTTTAAGTCTTTAATCCATTCTGAGTTTATTCTTTTGTATGGTGTACGGAGGTGATCTAGTTTCCTTTTTTTTTTTTTTTTTTTTTTTTTTTTTTTTTTTTTTTTTTTTTTTGCATGTATCTGTCCAATTTTTGCAATACCATTTATTGAATAGACTGTCTTTATCTGTTATATGTGTATGTTCTTGACTCTTTGGCAAATATTAATTGACCATAAAGACATGGGCTTATTTCTGGGCTCTTTATTTTGTTCTATTGTTCTATATTCCTGTTTTTATGCTAGTACCATGCTGTTTTGATTAGTATGGCCTTGTAGTATAGTTTGATATCAGGTAGTGTGACACCTCCAACTTTGTTCTTTTTCCTCAAGATTTCTGTGGTTATTTGGGGTCTTCTGTGGTTCCATATATATTTTTGGAATATTTATTCTAGTTCTGTCAGATATGCCATTGGTATGTTAATAGAAATTGTGTTGAATCTATAGACTGTTTTGGGTAGTATGGGCATTTTAATGCTGTTAATTCTTCCTAGCCATGAACATGGTATATGCTTCTACTTATTTGTATCTTCACTTTCTTTCTTCAATATCTTATCATTTTTGAAGTGCAAGTCTTACACTTCCTTGGTTGATTTATTCCTAGGTACCTTATTTTTTTTATACAATTGTAAATGGGATTTTTTTTAGTTTCTCTTTCAGATAGTTAATTATCAGTGTATAAAAATGCAACTGAATTTGGATATGGATAATTATTTTGTATCCTGCTACTTTACTGAATTAATTTATCAGGTGTAGTTTTTGGTTTATTTTTATTTTATTTTATTTTTTTTTGGTGGAGTCATTAGGGTTTTCTTATACAGTATCATGTCATCTGCAAATAATGACATTTTTACTTTTTCCTTTCCAATTTGGATGCCCTTTATTTCTCTTGTCTGCTTGCACTGGCTAGGACTTCCAGTAAAATGTTGAGTAAAATTTTGAATAAGAGTGGTAAAAGCAGACATCTCTGTCTTGTTCCTGATGTTAAGGGAAATGATTTTAGTTTTTACCCATTAAGTATGATGTTGGCTGTGGGTTTGTGATATATGGCCTTTAATATATTGAGGTATGCTCCCTCTATATCCACTTTGCTGAGAGTTTTTATCATAAATGGGTGCTGGATCATATCAAATGTTTTTGTGCATCTACTGATATGATGGTGTCATTTTTACCCTTCATTTATTTATGTGGTGCATTACATTTATTGATTTGCAAATATTGTACCAACCTTGCAACCTCAGGATATATCCCACTTGATCATGGCATATGATCTTTTAAATTTATTGCTGGATCCAATTTGCTAATATTTTGTTGAGGATTTTAGCATCTATATTCATCAGGGATAAAGGCCTATAATTTTCTTTCTTTGTAATATCTTTATCCAGTTTTGGAATAGGATAATGCTGGCCTTATAAAATGAATTTGGGAGTCTTTCCTCCTCTTGAATTTTATGGAATAGTTTGAGGAACCTAGGTGTTACTTTTTCTTTGGACGTTTGGTAAAATTTGCCTGTGAAACTATCCAATCCAAGATTAGAAATAATTTTTTAGAGAGAAAGAGAAGGAGAGAAACATCATTGTGAGAGATAAACATCAATCAGTTGCCTCCCATATACGCCTCGACCAGGGATCAAACCCACACCCTGGGTATGCGCTTTTGGTTTATGAGATGATGCTCCAGCTAACTAAGCCACCAGGTCAGGGCTGGTCCAGGATATTTTGCTGGGAGTTTTTCTGGAGTTTCTTGATTACAGCTTCAAATTCATTAGTTGTAATCGGTCTGTCCAGATTCTCTGATTCTTCCTGATTTAGTTTTGGAAGATTGTATGTTTCTAGGAATTTATCCATTTGCCCAGGCTTTCTAATTTATTGCCATATAGTTGCTCATAATATTTTCTTACAATTTATTGTATTTTTGTACTTCACTTGATACTTCTCCTCTTTCATTTCTGATTTTATTTATTTGGGTCCTCTCCTTTTTGTCTTGATGAGTCTAGTTAAAGGTTAGTCAATCTTTTTTATCTTTTCAAGGAACTGGTTTTTGATATATATATATATATGGTCTCTATGTCCTTTATTTCCACTCTACTCTTTATTTCCTTTCTTGTACTTACTCTGGGCTTTGTTTGTTGTTCTTTTTCTAGTTCTTTTAGGTGTAGGGTTAGATTGTTTATTTGAACTTTTGTTTCTTGAGGTAGGCCTGTAATGCTATGAATTTCCCTCTTAGGACTGCTTTTGCTGTGTCCCGTAGATTTTTGGGTTGTTGTGTGTTCATTTTCATTTGTCTCATGGTAACTTTTTCTTTCTTCTTTGATCTCACTGTTGATGCATTCATTGTTTAATAACATGTTATTTAGCCTCCATGTGTTTGAGTGTTTAAAAGTTTTTTTTAATTGTACTTGATTTCTAGTTTATACCATTGTTGTCAAAAATGCTTGATATTATTTCAATCTTTTTTAATTTATTAAGACTTCATCTGTGTCCTAACATGTGGTGCAACCTACATAATATTCCATGTGCACTTGAAAAGAATTAAATTCTGCTGCTTTGGGATGAAATGTTCTGTAAATTCAATTATATCCATCTGGTATAGTGTGTCATTTAAGGTCGCTGTTTTATTGTTTATTTTCTGTCAGAAAGATCTATCCACTGATGTCAGTGTAGTGTTAAAATCCCCTACTATGACTGTATTACTGTTGATCTCTCCTTTTCTGTCCACCAAGATTTTCTTCACATATTTAGGTACTCCTATGTTGAATGCATATATGTGTACAAGGGTAATATCCTCTTGTTGGATTGACTGTTTTGTATTATGTAATGCATTTTTTTTTTTTTTGTCTCTTGTAATGGTCTTTGTTTTGAAGTCTATTTTGTCTGATATAAGTAGTGCTGTCCCAGCTCCCCCCAACCCCCATTTGCATGGGTCATCTTTTTCCATCCCTTTGCTTTCAGTTTCTGTGTATCTTTTGTTCTGAGGTGGGTCTCTGGTAGATTATATATATATATATATATATATATATATATATATATATATATATATGCCATAGGCCATGTTTTCTTATCCATTCAGCTACCCTATGTCTTTTGATTGGGGTTTTTAATCCATTTACATTTAAAGTTATTGCTAGGTATTTATTTATTGCCATTTTATTCTTTATATCTTGTTCTTCTTTCTCTCTATTGCTTTTTTTCTTTCTTGTTTTTAAAGAAGACCCTTTAACATTTCTTGCAATACTGGTTTGGTGGTAAGAAACTCCTTGAGCTTTTTTTTTTTTTCTTTCTGGGAAGCTCTTTATTTTGTCTTCGATTTTAAATGATAGCCTTTCTGAATAGAGTAATCGTGGTTGTAGCTACTTGCTTTTCTTCTCTTTGAATATTTCATGCCAATCCCTTCTGGTCTGAAAAGTTTCTGTTGAGAAATCAGCTGACAGCCCCATGGGAGCTCCCTTGTAGGTAATTTACTGCCTTTCTCTTGCTGCTCTTAAGATTCTCTCTTTATCTTTAACCTTTGCCATTTTAATTATGATGTTTCTTGGTGTGGGTCTCTTTGGGTTCATCTTGATTGGAATTCTGTGCTTCCTGGACTTGTGTGTCTTTTTTCATCACCAGGTTAGGAAAGTTTTCAGCCATAATTTCTTCAAACAGGTTATTGGTCCATTGCTCTCCCTCTTCTCCTGGTATGTTTATGATGTGGATGTTGTTATGCTTGATGTTGTCCCAGATGTCCCTTAGACTTTCCTCATTTTTAAAAAACTCTTTTTTCTTTTTGCTGGTCTGTTTGGGTGTTTTCTGTTATCTTGTTCTCTAAATTGCTAATTTGATTCTCTGCTTTCCAGCAGGGTTTGGTGCATGCTGAGATCTCTCTTTGGGTGTGTCACTTGTGTGGTTATTTGGGTTGAGCTCTGGTGTGTTCTGAAGCCCTCCATTGTTGGTTCTGGGCACACTTAGCTGGGGTTCCAGTGAAGGTTGATGTCAGGTGGTGCCTGTAACCAGCCTTGGGCTACCTGGCTGGAGGTACCATACAATTTGTTGTTCCTGGTTGCATCAACTGGGCCTCTGTGTGCATGGGATGGCCAAGCTGTGTACAAGGGTCAGCTTCCTCCAGCTTGGAGCTGGGGTAGATCAGTAAAAGTTCCAAGGTACTCTGAGCTACACCTCCTCCTGTTGGACACATCGCCACCCCCTGAGGTTACCTGGTCTTCCTCAAAAACTTTCCATAGAAAGACTGTAGAGTGGGCTCAGCTAGCCACAACCCATAGACCCTTCCAAAAGGCAAAGCTCAATAGGGTGGGGAAACTGGGGTCTGGAGAATGGGGCTAGTGGGTCTCTTGCCTAGGGGCAGCATGGTCAGGCAATCAATATTGGGGAAATGGCCCATATTCCAGAGCCATATCACTCAGTCTCTGCCAGAGTCTACAACCTTAGCTCCTCCAGAAGGAGTGCATCACAGTTTCTGGATGGGTGAAGTCAGCCAGCCCCTCTGCAGGAGCAAGCTCAGCAGGGTGGGACCACTGGGACTCAGGAGGACAGATCAAAAGAGTCTCCGACTGGGGTGAATGGTGCAGGCTGAGATCATGGGGGGATAAGAATGTACCCTTCCCCTTGCCAGGTTGTACAACCCAGCACCTATCTGAGTCCGGGCAAGAGCCCCTCAGGGATACGTGCTCCAAAGTTCCCAACTCTGCACAGCACTCCGATCCCTCTGCAGGACTGAGCTCAGCAAGGTGAGGCCACAGGAAGTAAAAGGATAGGCCAAGTGATTCAATAGGTGGGGGAGGATGATGGCTGTGCCCTCAAGTTTGGGAAGAATTGCCTCCATTTCAAAGCTACACAGATCAATTTCTATCTGAGTCTCCACCAAGAGATTCTCCAGAAAAAGAGCTTCCCGAAAGTCCCTGTTGGGTGCAGCCAGCACACCTTTCTGTAAGACTTGAGCTCAACAGGGTGGTGTCGCTAGTAGTTGGAGGACCAGGTAGTGCACTCCCCAGGCTGGTGCTGTAGATAGGAGTGCTCACACATGGAAAGATGGCATCCAGGTCTTGGGAAGACTCCCCTCTCTCCCAAATGGACTGAATCCCCACTGATTTTCACTGCCAGATGTTATGTGGGCTCTTCTTCCTGGCTCTAGTGCTCTGGGTTGGGGATCCTGGTATGAGGTTGAGACCCCATGCTCCTGGGGGGAAGGGACTTTTGAAGCTGAGATATCCCTCCAGCTTCTCAGCTGGGTGTGGGGGCTAGCCTTTTTTGTGTCTCCTCTCTTATTACTAGTCTCAATGTGGCTTCTTCTGCAAATCCTTGGTTATACTATTTCTGTTTAGCTAGCCTTCAGCTGGTTATTCAGGTTGAATCCTCTAGAATTTAGCTGTAATCCAGGATGGCACTGGGAAGAGGTCACTGTAGCTTCCACCTGCACTGCAGCCATCTTGGATTCTCCCTTAGGATTTTTTAATAACATTTTTTTCTCTTGATTGTAAGAGTATATAACACATATAACACAAAATATATGTTAATTGAATATTTATGTTATCAGTAAGAAATTCTGGATAAAAGTAGTCTATTAGGAATTAAGTTTTTGAGAAGTCAAAAGTTATATGTAGATTTTCAACTGTATGGGGAGTGGGGAGGGGAGTCAGTGCCCCTAGCCCTGAAAAATTTCAAGGGTCACTGTATATAAACATATACATACAGATAAATTATTGGTTATGTTTCTCTGGAAAATCTAGACTAACACATGGGGCCAAAGCATGGAAGAGTAGACAGAACCCTGAAGGTCATATTAAGGACTTAGCTTTTATTCTGAGTGAAATGGTGAACCACAATAGAGGAAGGACATAATGTGACATTTGCTTTGAAGGTATTACTCTGACTGTTGTGTTGAGAGAAGGCCATAGTGAGGCCAGGATGAAAGCTGAAGACTAGTAGAAAGCTATTGCAGTAAGCAAGGCAAAGTTATGTTGACAGCTCTTACTAGGGTGGTAGCACAGGAGGCAGTGAAAAGTGATTGTCTTTTGAGTCTATTGTAAATTTGGAGCCTATAGGATTTCTTGACAGATGTGAAACAAAGAGAGGAATCCAGGGTAACTTCATTTGGCTTAAGTGGAAGGTTAAATTATTGAGATGGAGAAGAGAGTATTAGAAGAGTTTGAAGGGAAACATTTGGAATTGTAAGCATGTGTCATATTTTTAATAGAATTTTAAGAGCAGTTTTAAGTTCACACAAAATTGAGCAGAAGGTACAGCAATTTCCCATATATTCCTTGCCCCAGTACCTGCATAATCTCTCCATTCTGTATCAGAGTGGTACATTTATTACAATTGATAAACCTACACTGACACATTATTATAACCTAAAGTTCATAGTTTACATTAGGGGTCACTCTTGGTGTTCTACATTCTATGAGTTTGGACAAAAGCATAATGACATATATCCATCATTATAATATCAAATAAAGTATTTTCACTACCTAAAATTCTTCTATACTCTAATTATTCATCTCTACCACTCCCGATAACCATTGATCTTTTAACTATCTCCATAGTTTTTCCTTCTCCAGAATGTTATATAGTTTAAATCTTACAATATGTAGCCTTTTCAGTTGACTTTTTTCATTTAATAATATGCATTTAAAGTTCCTCCATGTCTTTTCATGGTTTGCTAGCATATTTCTTTTTAACACTGGATAATATTGCATTGTCTGAATGTACCAGTTTACCCATGTACTTATCGAATAACTTGTTGGTTGCTTTTAAGTATTGGTAATTATAAATAAAGCTGCTATGAACATCTGTGTGAAGGTTTCTGTGTGGATATAAGATTTCAAGTCCTTTGGGAAAATACCAAGAAGGCTTCATATGGTTCATATGGTAAGAGTATGTTTAGTTTTGTAAGAAACCGTGAAACTATCTTCCTAAATGGTTGTACAACTATGCATTACCACCAGCAATGTATGAGAGTTCCTATTGTTCCACATTCTTGCCATCATTTGGAGTTGTCAGTGTTCCAGATTTTAGTCATTCTAATAGGTGTGTAGTGGTAACTTATTTTTTAAATTTGCATTTCACTGATGATATATGATGTGGAGTGATTTTTCATATTCTTATTTGCCATCTGTGTATCTTTTTTGGCAAGGTGTCTATTAAGGTCTTTGGCCCATTTTTTTTTTAATTGGGTTGTTTATATTCTTATTGTTGAGATTTAACATTTTTTTGTATATTTTAGATAATAGTCCTTTATCAGATGTGCCTTCTAAAAGTGTTTTCTCCCAGTCTGTGGCTTAACTTTTCATTTTCTTGAGTGTTTTACTCAGAGTGAAATTTCTAATTTCAGTAAGGTCCAGTTTATCAATGATTTCTTCCAGGGATCATGCCTTTTGGTGTTATATATAAAAAGTCATCACCAATCCCAAGGTTATCTAGATTTTCGTCTGTTATCTTCTAAAGTTTTATATGCATGTCTCTTTTCATAAATATCAATACAATAGGAACCTTGAAGATGCAAATACTAATTCATTCAGACAAATGACCTGAGTAAATGTGCACTTTGGATATATTTTAGGTTTATTTAGAAAGCAATAAAAAAGTACAGAGTTTAATGATTTTTCAATATGTGGTGAATCTGAAAACTGTAAACACTCTTATAACAGAACATTACCTTTCCTTTTAAAAATGCCCTTGCAAATTCATCATTTTCTGTTAAGGGTGATACATCACTTTGAAATTATAGCACCTCTATATGTCTGTGGTATTTTTATTCTTAATTGTAAAGGTTTAGCGTATATTTCTGGAAAAATTTTCAAAGAAATATTTTTATTGAAGTGCTTGGTGATAATAGTAAAAAATAATGATAATGGAAAATGTTTATCCAAAAAGTCTGAATAAGAAAATGTTGTGAGATGATACATGTACACACATTTTTATGTATATATATGTATATAAATGTATATAAATGTATATATATGTGTGTATATATATATGTACATACAAATACAAACACACACATTCAACCATATAAGGAATTAATTAATAATGATTTCTTTTTTAAGCAAAGATTCACATTCCCCTATAGGCAATAAAATATACAAAAGACATCTATAAATAAAAATCCACCTATTTGTCTATTATTATGACACTGTTTTGCTTTTGAGAGGTATAGATAAGATTGTATTTTTACTCTTGTTCTCACAAACTTTCATTTCTCGTTCTCCTTGTTACACAGAGTGAACATAATTTTTTATGATAGCCAACTGTTATTGAAGATGAAATAACCATATGCAATAGGAGACCTATCACAAGGTTCTATTGATAACTTGGTTAGTTTAATTAGTCTCTTGTTTGTCAAGGGGGCCATGACTCATTACAAACAAAACCATGAAATCTGGAACATTGCCTGAAAACCCAGGTGTAATGAACTGAAATAAAAATCTAATTTGTCATTAAAAGTCTCTATGCAGTACAGTGTGCATATGGCTCAGCACCAGGTGCTTTACCACACAAGTTCAAGGAACACCATCCTGCTGTCTCAGGGTTCACAGGCTGCTGTAATGAACACCACAACCGGAAAGATACCTAAAATGTCATATGGAAGTGTATAAAAAAATGAATCAAAAATTAAAATTGAGCATAATATAAAGTCCTAAGATTATTTTTTCTGTTATAGAATTAAAAGGTTATGAGCTATGGGTAATCAATATGGAGAAAAGAGTCTCACATAGATTTCATTTTGAGGCTAACATTCTAAACTTGAACTTGAAGGCTCTATTGATTATTCTTGGGAATATTAATACATCCTTATTCATAATATTCTACCACTTTTGCAAATGACTCTAAGAGGAAGAGGATTAATCCATGTATTTGTTTTTAATCAATTACCTTCATCAATTCAATAAATATATTTATTAGGGACCACATTAATAGAAAATAATATTCCTTGTCTTATAAGGCTAATATTTTGAGATTTGGGGGTTTATTTTTTGGGGGGTGTATAGGCATGTGTAAACAGTAAATAAAAGTTTTAAATTTAAACAAATAGTAAGGGATTGATATAAACTAAATAAAAATTGAACAGGCTAAAAGAAAAGCCCTTTATTGATAAGACAATAATTGAGCAGAGACTTGAATGATGTGAGAAAAGGAATCATGTGGTTATCTGTAGGAAATTATTAAAATAAGGGGAAACAGAGAAGTCAAAGGCCTGAGTTGGAAGCATGCTTGAGGTGAAGACATGCTTAACAGATTAAAGGAGGAACAAGATGGTCTTTGCATTTTATTCTAAGGAGATGAGGTTTTAGAGATTTATAGCAGAGGAATAACATGGTTTAATGAACGTTTTCTAAAGATTCTTTAGCTGCTGTGTGAAACATGGTCTGCAGAGAGACAGGTGAAGTAGCCAGAAGACTATTTTCAGGATGATGAGAAAGTCATTGACCAATCCACAGAAAAGGTGGGAATTGAGATAAATTTTAATTAATTAGGTCATTGGTTACACTGGACCTGAGTCAACTCATTTTAGTTAACTGGCAGTGACAGGGCATTTATAGTGAAATTTCTAAGTTTACATCACTCTGAACCCTATTACTTTGTATAAATAAGAATTCTGTGGCAACATAAATGTCTGATTACACACAGTATGTTTCTTTTCTAGAGCACGTCTCAGAAACTGTGATGTATGCCTTTTGAATTTCTTATCATATGGAGCTTTCTCCAAACGTATGAGACCACAAAATATCAAAAGAGCCTACATTTGAATTCTGTGGTTTCTTGGGACATATTCTGAGTGTACTGGACAATTAGACTAGTACATGTCTAAGGTCTATTCCATATGTTATGTTATGTCAGGTCACAAATCATCACTGATTCAACAGGTTCATGAGCTATAATGTATTCATGAATTTTGCGTGAAGAGAAGGCCTTAATTATTTGCATCATAAAGATATAGTCACTTAATTGCCAGAAATGTGTACCTCACAATACTTATGACTAATTAATTCTATAATTGGAGCTATATTAGTGAATTATAAGCATGCTTGGCTAAGTCATATAAAACACTCATTTTCTACTAAAATGTTCCATGTCCTAAGAAATCAAATTGGGCCCTTCCGAGAAAAGACAACCAAATAGTACAACTTCAGTGACTGCTCCCAGAGCCCATTTCTTTTACCATTGTACTCCCCATTGCTCTGTGAATTTTGGCCCTGGCCAGCAATGTATGGTTGTTTTTACAGGGAGTGGGAGTGTAAATGTGTGCATCTACATGTATTTTGGGTTTCTGGAACTGTTTTTTCTTTCCATGGAGATAGCTTTTTGTTCTGCTTTCAATTACACCAAAGTAGCAAAGAAGGCCCCTCAAATTCATGAGTACAAATGGCATCCTTTGGGATAAACTGATTCATGAGCATTGCTGAAGTTCAGGCATATTACCCTTATGTCACATCTTATATGACTGTAAGCTGAAGCAACAGGACAGTTTTAAACATCAATTTCAGAAGAATGTTATTAGACAGATGTGGAGAAGAGCAAAGAACAGATGTTGGGAGAAGCCAGGACTGAAAGGGTCAAGAAAGAATATTTAACACCTGTGTGATTAGATGCTTATAAAAGAGCATTCTTCCCTTTTCATGTACTCACTGGGATTATTTTCTTTCATTGTTTAGCTAGTCATTTCAGGATGAAGATAATTGAAGGTTCTTCATCCAAAACTCCAGGCTCTGCAGGTGCAAGCAACAGAACCTCAGCACTTGGCACCCAACAAGCCTAATTGAGATTCAAGTTTTCTTAGTTACATGACACTAGTCACAAAGATCTTCTTCCTCTCTTACCATCCTCAGTGGGAGCTTTGGTTTTGTACAAAATCTTATTATAAAAAAAAATTAAAAAAAGAAGGAAAAGAGAAAAAGTGAGTCCAAGTATTAGTTTGATAGCCTTAGTGAACTGAGGTAGTTGATGAAACTTTAGAGTTCCAATTGCCAAAGAATTTGACCACCACCCTGCCCTCTCAAAATGATGAAAAATGATAAAAGTGTCATGTTAAATATTATAACAATAAAAATGAATGAGAAATAGTAAAGAAAAATAAGTCATGAAGAAATTCATCCTACAGAAGTGACATAAGAAAACACTGTGGTAAATAAGCATGCTGACCTTGGTCTAGATTTTAGAACTTGTGAGCTACACTAAAGCCTTGATCAAATAGATAGTCTTAAAAAAATTATTTTAAGGTTCCTAGTATCTACCAGAGAACACATCATACAGATGTAGTCAATAAACTATTGTTACAGATGAGATTGATGATAGTTGCAAAATTTGACAATCTTTCTTTTCTTTTTAATCCTCACCGAGGATATTTTCCCACTTATCTTCAGATAGAGTAGGAGGGAGAGAGAGAGAGAAACATTGATGTGAGAGAGACACACTGATTGGTTGCCTCCCACATGACCCTGACCAGGGCCAGGATCCAACTGCAACCGAGGTACATGCCGTAATCGGGCCTGACTCCTTGGTCCACAGGCCCATGCTCTAACTGCTGAGCAAAACCGGCCAGGGCAAAATTTGACAATCTTTCAAAAGTTGTCATAGATCTCACAGAAAACTAAGAACTCTATGTTATCACTAAGAGAAAATTTAAAAAAAAGAATTTATTTAGTAAAAATTTTTTTAAAAAATCCAACTACTGAAATACAGTTGAATCATAATTTTCATGACATAAAGGACTTTCACATTGAATTACACCCCGGTCTGCTTTCACAGGGGGTGAAAATAGTCCAGTTTGTAATGTACCTCCCAGCTTTCCCAAGACCTTAAACATTTAAACAGGGGCAAAATAGTGTAGTAAAAAGGCTCTGCTTTGTAGTCAAACAAAAGTGGTTCTAACACTCATTAAGTTTACCTAACCTTTCTAAACCTTAGTTTTTCACCTGTAAAATAAGTAATGCCTACTTCACAGGATTGCTGTATAGACAACATAAAATGTGCATGGAAAGTGCTTACCCCAGGGCTTTTCAGTGAGTTAGAAGCAAACATTAGCTATTATTAAATAGGAATTATTACAAGTAAATAGGTTATCACAGCTATACTTCCTTTAAAAGCATAGAATCAGCCGCCAGGGTGGTTCAATGGATTGACTGAGAGGTCCAGGTTTGATTTCCGGTCAGGGCACATGCCTGGGTTTGATCCCCAGTAGGGGGCATGCAGCAGGAAGCCGACTGGATCAATGTTTCTACTCTCCCTTCCTCTCTCTAAAATAGCAATAAAAACATATTAAAAAAAATAAAAGCATAGAATCATGATAAAATATGGATAGAAAAGGGAACCAGTTATTTTTTTTAATTCATTTTCTAAGTAAGTATATTGCAAGCATGTGATTAATTTAATTAAAATCTGGACTAGTATATCACTTTTAGTCTCCCAGTGTTCCTTCCATATTCTGCTTTTTTAGTGTAGTTAACCAAGAAAATTATCTTTGAAAGGCATCTGTGGTAAATCTTGTCTTATTTCTTGTTGATCAAGAAGAGGCTTGGGTTCATAAATGTGATACAAAATAAAAATTGTATGGAACACAAAGTTGTCCTTTCATGAAAGACTTGCAGTTGTGGAGATACATTATGTGTTAGGGCATATAGAAGATCACTCTAGGGCACATAAAAGATCAATGAATTGATTCAGTTAAGCATGTGATGAGATCATTTTCTCTTTCACAAGAAAGACAATAAGTAGAATTTTACATATAAACTTGGCTTCAATGGTTTTATTAAACATTCAGTGTCCAATATGACAGTGTATTAAGCTATGCTCTCTGATTCCCTTATTTTTATACAGGTACATAAAAAGCAAAATATTTTTAAAAACATTTCAGAGCTGAGATATGCAAATGTATATTAAGTCTGACTTTAGGGTCACTGATGAAGGCCCTTGCACTGGTCCCCTAACCCTCAAAGAAAAATCTGTGCATCAAAGAAACCGAACTACAACATAAGGAATTATTTTCCTAAATTCATGGTTTGATGCTCTTATATTAACTCTTTCAAATGGGGTTAAATATACTCAAGCTCTCAGTAGTCATTTATATTGTGGTGTGAATGGATGTGATAGTGTGTTGATTATTAATGTGTATCTGTAGAAGCCATTGAAGAATGAATGGTTGGGTTATCTGTGACTCATGAAGAAGTCGATAAAAGAACAATAAGGAGAGAAAGGGTTATATAATGAGGAGTTTGTTGGTGCTTAGGCAGAATTCATTCATATAATGCTTTTGGCAAGGGCTAGCACTACTGAAATTATGGCTTGAAGTAGTTGTCCCTTATAGTCAGCAATGCTCACTCCAGTGATGCATCTACTGTAAAATGTCTGAAATTTATTGGGCCACTAGTTTTATTAATAGGAATTAAATGGTTCACTGTTTTCCTAGTTGATGAACCCAAAATTTCTTTCTTTAGACTTCACTCATGACTTGCTCTCTTCTCTGTTGTCAGTCAAGCTGAAATTATAGCTGTATATGATTGATTTGGATATAGTGGATATATTTGCAAGAATTGTGAAGTTGGGATTCTACAAAGTCATCTCTGTTCCCAGCACATGCTACTTTGAGTATCTTGTAACAACAGTTGTCCATCAATCCAAACATCCTGAATCCTTAAACATTTGAATGCATTCTTTTCATATTAAAGCTATTATACATTTCCTGATATAACATTATTTTTCAGTGAATCCCAAAAATATAATCTTTAGATTACCTAAAAACCATGAAAATATTGTTGGGAATTTTTTTCTCATGAGGAAAATCTTCTAGTTGTATTAATCAGACAAGATATGGTATTTCAACTTCTATTCTGTGTTTTGTTGCTGCCGTTGCTATGCTCTAAGTCATGGTACAAGAATGTGAATAAATTAGTCTTGCGTATAAATTTAAGATTTTTGCAGTCAATCAATGTAAAAAAAGATAACAATAAAGATGTGTTTGGTAATAAACGGGGCTAACACTGGTGGAATCTTTCCTTAGGCTAATTTCTCACCAGCCCATCTTTCTCCCGGCCTCAGGGCCAGCTTCTCCAAGGACCTAATGGTAATTCTGAAGGCACAGGGAGCCTTGAGCTGGTATGACTTCTGCCCTGGGCTGAATAATCACCGAATCAGATTTTTTAGTTGACTGAGTGGTTTATTATATCTTTTTATTTCTATGGCCTTCAATAGTCTTAAAATAGCACTTTTTAAAATTCAGATATTAAAATTGTGTAATTCTGAAAAAATGAATAATTCACATTGCTAATAGATTCTAAAGAGTTACTTTCCAAACACAGTCTTGGAGAAAAGAAAGCCTTTGAGTAGATAGAAAAAGAAAAAATTTAGTTAAAAATATAAGATATATATTCTAGAAATACAGTTGTAAACTACTCTTTTCTCCTTGCCCACCACCCTCAAATGCATGACGGAGAACGTTAGAAGTCTAGCAAGAATAAAGGAATGTGTTAAGTGAACGACATTTTCCAAAAATTATAGGTACATGTTCCCCAGTAAGAAAATGAACATTACATGGAACCACTTCTACCTGTCCATTGTTCGGAGGCGGCCATCAGCTGTGTTTGCAGCCCTGCCCTGTGGAAGTTACACTGCTATCGTATTTCTGTGTGATTTAAAGAGTAAAGCAACAGAGGTCATGACTGTGACACAGATGTGCTTGATGCATAGACTTGCCATGAACTTACGAACAAGGAGAAAAACAGCATAGCAGAAAGGGAGACTAGATGTAGAATGGGTAAGTAATTTTTCTTTGTATTATTATTTTAAAAACACAGTTTTGGACACTTCTATTTATGAAGAAAGCTGAATCACAGAAAACACAGTACGTAGTAACTAAGAGCAAAAGAATAAGAAGACATAAAACAGGAGAGGCATTTTACCTACAAATAGTGTATCTTAAAGAAGTCAAAAGAAACCAAAAGGTAGAAAAACTGTAATTTTTATAAACAATAGTATGGATTTATTTGAGACTAAGAATGTTTTACAAGGAAAAAAAATGTCATCCTTCCTAAAATGATTAAGTAAAACACGGTATAAGAAAACTCTAACAGCTAAAGTAATATGACAACTAAAGGATTTGTCAAGAAAGGAAAAGTCTGACTGACAAATAAGAAATTCCATGTCAGCAACAGCAGCACATGAATAAATTATTAAAGAAAATGTTTGGGCTCTTTCCTCTTTTGCTCAGAAAGAATATGTATATAAATTCAGCTGATATTCTTCATATAATCTCAACCTTATTTAATGTCCCTTAAGTAAAAAATCATGTGATTCCTCTCTATTTACTGTACTCATCCTGTAAAGCTTATCTGTGCATTTGATGAACGGTTGCTATTACCAGTCCACAAATGTCATTACAAAACATTCCCAAGTCTTGAGAGACTGTAATTCTGCAGGTTCTGCCTTTAAAATGCATCTTATCACTCCTCACCACCCCATCACCATCATGCTGGTGCAAACCAACATTATTTTTTCCTTGCAAAGCTCACAACTGGTAACCCCTGGTTTTGTCCTTTTCCCCTCCACAGGCCATTCTCAATGTAGCAGCCACAGTGTTTCTGTTCAAACAAGTCAAATCCTCCATCCGTACTACTACACACAACCACCCTCTGGCCTCCCCTTTCACTCAGAATACAAATCCAATTTATTACAGTTGTCCACAGATCTCGAAGTAATCTGACTTCCTTGCTCTCTTTCTGGCCACACTTCTGTCCATTTTCTCTCTTGCCCATCAGCTCTGGCCACACTGGACTACTAGATATTCATGGAACACATAACAAGTATGCTCCTACTTCAGGTTCTTTACACTTGGTAATCCCTCAGTCTGGAATGCCACCCCTCAGATATATTTATGTCTTGCTTGCACGCTCATTTCCTTTTACGTGCTCCTCCAATTCCACCTCAGTGAAGAGGACTACCCTGACCCCGTACATAAAATAAGAATCCGATCTCCTTACCTACCACCCCTTCCTTCATCTGACACAAGATATATTGACTTCCTCATTTGATGATTGTCCCTTTTCCCTCATTGGAAAGTGCACCCCATACAGGAATTGTGTGCCTTTAAAATGAATAATGCAATGTCTGCAGATATGTGACCACCTTTTTGATGTCTTGCTATATAATAATACCTTGTTTTTTCATCCTTTTATACTTAGTTAGATGAACAGATAAAAATATATATTATCAGCCCTGGCTGGTTTGGCTCAGCGGTTAGAGAGTTGGCCTGCGGTCCAGAGAGACCCGGGTTCGGTTCCCGCTAAGGGCATGTACTTCGGTTGCAGTTTGTCCCCGGCCCTGGTTGGTCGTGCAGGTGGCAGCCACTCGATGTGTCCCTTTCACGTTGATGTTTCTCTCTCTCTCTCTCTTCTTCTCTCTCCGTCCCACTCTATCTGAACAAAAAAATGAAAAAAAATGTCCTCGGGTGAGGATAAAATATATATATATATATATATATATATATATATATATATATATATATATATTCAATATATAATAAATGTTTTATATGTTTATTATATCTATTTATATATGTAATGAAATTTAATATATTCCTTAGAGCACTTAGATATTATCTGGAACAAAGCATCTGAAAATAAATGTTTAACTTTAGCATTTTATTCCTTTTTTCTTTTTAGTTTTTGTTAATCCTGGCCCAAGGATATTTTTTCTATTGATTTTTTAGAGAGAGTGAAAGGGAGGGAGGGAGAGGAAGAAAGGGAGAGGGAGGGGGAGAGAGAGAGACAGACAAATCAATGTGAGGGAGACACATCGATTGATTGCCTCCAGCACATGCCCCTGAGCAGGCTGAGGATCTAACCTGCAACCCAGGTGTGTCCCCTGACTGGGAATTGAACCTATGACCCTTCAGTGTGTGGGCCAACTCTCCAACCACTGAGCCACACCAGCCAGGGCAGAATTTTATTCTTATATATAATACAATATCAAATGTAACACTATAATTTAGCATTAAAATACTATATTTCTGGACATCAGAGTTCTAGAAAAAAATTCAAGCAGTGTCTTTCTGTGGCTTCCACTAATATATTGTGACTCAGAAAGAGATCAGAGATACCTTTGGGCTTATGCCACGTTTTAGTCAGCTACTGCCACACTAATCTGTGTAACAAAGAACCACTACATCTTAGTGACATATGACAGTCAACATCTACTTCTCGCTCATGTGTCTACTCTTTGTCATATCTGTAATGCCCATTAGTCAAAGCAGTCACTCGGTCAAGTCATCAATGAGTCATTTAGGCTGAAAGTCTCTTCCATACTCCAGTCAAAGAGAGCTCAATGGGTTTGCCTTGAAAAGCATTTTCTGCTAAGGAAATGGAGCGTCTGAAATGAGTTGTGGATTTTTTCTTATTGAAGTAATCTTTTGAGATGGCCTAGTAATAGCATCAAAATAATTATTTCAGTGTGTGTGTGTGTGTGTGTGTGTGTGTGTGTGTGTGTGTGTGTTCTGTTTTTTCCAAACTGGAAACAAGCCTGTAATTGGTAACTAAACCAAATGTTTACAGGGCTTTTTAAATGCATAATTTCTTAAAACCAAAAATGGTAAAACAATAGACAGACTCTATTGGCGTTCATTTAGCTATAGAAAATATGCAAAAACACTAGGTAGAACAGATTTTGTCTTTTAACATTTTAATGAGCTTTGGGAATTTCATGCCTATTAGTTATGTTGCCCTAATTACTCATTATAATTCTAATATGCATTTTATATTTAATTACAATGCTTATAAAGATTTGGTATGGACAGTAAATTATTATAACTAGCATGTGCATGATGATTATGAACTGAATTTATTAACTTTTACACCAGCATTCAGTTTTGGTAACTTTCAGTTTCACCTTGGTGATTAACCACATTGTCTAATTAAACAAATATTTGTGTGGAATTAATTGTAAATGTCAAAAGCAATGTCCTCTTTTTTGTTGTTTTTTGCCAAATTTCATCAAATTTTTAGTTCTCTTAGTTTATTCATTAAGAGAAAGGCTCATTTCAAAATATTAAAGTATTATTCATTTTTTCTTAATTATTTAAAGACTGTAGGCTTGTTAAGACATTTTAACAGGGAGCCCAATGTCAGAGGACCAGAAGCTTTCTGCTAGGGTGGGTGATGCTGAGTGGTGCTGAGATGTCAGCTTATTACAGCCCAAACACACAGGTATGCGATTAAAAATGATAATTCTCATATTTTATAAACAATAAGAATACTTGGCGTATATAATTTCCCTTCCCATTTGGCATAATGCATTTCCACAGGTCTTAGATGTTAATTCTTTGCCAAAATGTTCATATTAAAAAAATACTAATAGCTCCAGATTCACCTTCTATCCTTGAATTTTAGTTCAGGGTCTGCATCTAGTGGAGAATCAATACATGTTGATTGATTATTAGGATGGTAATAAGATTTCCTTGTAAAAAAATTTTTTTTAAATTTTTTGTCTTTATTGATTTCAGAGAGGGGAAGGGAGAGAGAGAAAGAAATAGAAACATCCATGAGAGAGAACATTGATTGGCTGCCTCCTGCATGCTCCCCACTGGGGATCGGGCCCACAACCTGGGCATGTGGCCTGACCAGGAATCAAACTGGAGACCTCTTGGTGCATGGGTCGATGCTCAACCACTGAACCACACCAGCTGGGCCCTTGTAAAAATTTACATTCATTTAGAGAGAAATAAAAATGACCAGAACTTGAATGTTAATAAAAACATAACTCTGTCAGATGAGGTCTATATTTTTGGACTCCAGATCATCTTATTCCTGACCTGCATAATATTTACCTTCAGTGAGCAAGGAAGGGTATAAAGACAAAGGTCATACAAGAAATAGCAAGGGGGTTTTCATCTGAAAAATTCCTGGATATAAATATCTATATAGTGTAGCAGTTAAGAGTTCTGCATTAAGGATTCAATTAGGGTCCTAGCTCAAAATAATTTACTAATTGTGGAATACTAGACAAATACGGTAAAATTTAAAAAATTGTAATGTTTTTAAGGTTTTTATAGAAAGAATGAGTATGGAAAGTATATAAGGGATGAGTACAAGGAAGGCCTTAAAAATGTGAGGTGCTATCACAAGTACGACTGCCACCCTGATTCAAAGTGATTGTTCATTAGGCAGAGCAATGCACGTAAATTAACATTCATCTTTCTCAAATCTTCCAGTATCATTTATCCACTGGTGAATGTGGTATGTATGCATACATGTATTTATAGTCATTTATATGTGTATATGTATATATTTGCATCATTTTTTAAATCAGTAACTTGTCATCAGTTGACCAGTTAGAATATAGACATAATAGTCTCATATACCATTCCATTGTTTACTATGTACTTAAATTTCTAGTTCACCTTCTTTTTTTAAATCACAATCTTTTTTTTAAATATGTTTTTATTGATTTTTTTTAGAGAGAGAGGAAGGGAAAGAGAGATAGAAACATCGATATGAGAGAGAAATATCCATCAGCTGCCTCCTGCACGCCCCTTACTGGGGATCAAGCCCACAGCCCAGGCATGTGCCCTGACTGCGAATTGAACCCAGATCTCTCAGTCCATGGGACGATGCTAAATCCAGTGAGCCACACCGGCCAGGCTCTAGTTTGCCTTTTGCATTACTTTTATGAAAATAGTCATCGTCAGGCTGGTGTGGCTCAGTGGTTGAGCGTCGACCCATACACCAAAAGGTTGCCAGTTCGATTCCCGGTCAGGACACATGCCCAGGTTGTGGGCCTGATCCCTAGTGGGGTGCATGCAGGAGGCGGCCAATCGATGTTCTCTCTCATTGATGTTTCTATCTCTCTCTCTCCCTCTCACTTCCTCTCTCTCTGAAATCAATAAAGGAGAAAAAAAATTAAAAAACAACAACAATCATCTATAGACTTGTATGCTATTTGTATATGATATTAATTGATATTGTTTAATTTCTGTGATAACAATATTATTAATAATAAAACCATTATATATAACCATTGTATTATTTTATGCAAATTATGGTATTTAATTATGCATAGAAAACACAGACAGCTGCATATTAATATAGCATATTGTTAGTATAGCATCACTATTAATAATGATGCTATATCTTCTTTGGTACATTATAGTCTCCAAGGTAGGGTTTATTCCTTAGTTAACATTTTTTTTCTGTAAATAACAAACATTTATTGAGCATTTACTGCCTGTCAGTTACAATGGTCTTCGCAGCTAGAACTATGCTTTGCACATAATGGTTTTTATAATTTGAGTGAATAAATAAATTATACTTTTCCTATTGTATAGTGTGTTGACTTATGGGAAAGCTTTTTCAAGATTATTTTTAATATGTTTTTATTGATTTTTTTAGAGAGAGAGAGAGAGAGAAAGAGATAGAAACATCGATGAGAGAGAAACATTGATGGGCTGCCTCCTGCATGCCCCCTACTGGGGATTAAGCCTGCAACCCAGGCATGTGCCCTGACTGGGAATCGAACCGAGACCTCTCAGTCCATGGGATGACACTCAATCCACTAAGCCACACAGGCTGGGCTATTTTATTGGTTTAATAGCCTGAGTCTGTGAGTGAGGGGAAAATGACAAAGTGATAGATAAAACTTCTTATCAATCAAGTAAGTTCATGGCAAGATTCTCTGAATATTTATTTAATATCATGAATTAATTAATAAGGTATTTTGTTAAGAAACATACATACTGCATAAGTCTTCAAAAGTATTTCTAACAAGATTTAATTCTAAAAACTTAAATTACTTTGAAATTGAGTTTTTGCCAAATTGTATATTCTTCATAGTAACTGAATACCCAACACTAGAATAAATAAAAAATGTTTCCTGTTTTTCTACCCATTTCTCTGTCATCTATGCATTTGATTGAACATGCCCAACCTTACTACTTTCATAACTAAACAGGCTGTACCTTCTCTACGCCCAGAGCTCTTGCTTCAGGAATTCTTTGTCATCTCTTCAGTAATTATATATTACAGTCCCTTGGCAGTCGCCTTTTAATGTTTACACTTCCTAACTTTCCCTGAGTGATTTCAAAGCCTCACTACTTGTATTGTTGGTATTTTTCTGTGGTGCGAAATTGAATCTTGTATAATTCAATTGTGTGTAGGGTGGACTGGTGGAGTTTGAGCCTAAAAGGGTCAGTTCAGTTCACCATCAAGGGCTGAACTATGGGTGTTTCAACAGGATTGGACCGTCCTGAGGGAAAGGATGGACTGAAGGTGGGAGCTTGGGAGAAGCATCCATTCTCAGGGAAAGTCGAGGACAGAGGAGAGGC
Source organism: Tadarida brasiliensis (assembly GCA_030848825.1). Lineage (NCBI taxonomy): Eukaryota > Metazoa > Chordata > Mammalia > Chiroptera > Molossidae > Tadarida > Tadarida brasiliensis. The sequence goes on from CM061264.1 coordinate 54,555,081, forward strand.
TTTAATTTAATATATCTGGCTTCTCTCTACTCACTTGCTCTCTCCCCTCCAAAGAAGGGAAAAAGACTGAAATTTGCAAGTGGAGAGGGGTGGTCATTTACAGACTGACCGCATCTCTCTTTGCTCTTAAGTAGCTATCTCTCAGAAGGACAGGGAAGAGTTTTACAAAACCAGGCATCCACGCGGGGAGACCTGAGGTTTGCCAGTATATCTCTGACGGGGAGATAAGGTCACTTCTCGCGAGTGGCAAAATAAGCATTCAGAGATAGAGGTTTTTGGAGGGGCCGGGTTGTTTCGGACTTGGAGTTACAGGCACTCTGTGAGTAATTGTTGTAATTGGGTAGCTGTCTTGAACTGCTCTGATCGAGAGTGCAGCTTTAGGTCTTAGGTGTGCATCCTATGGGATGTTTACACTGGCTTACAGGTCTCTGTCCTAAGAGAATGACTTTTATGATACAGATGAGCAGAAATGTTATATAGAAAGAGTCATTTTAAATAGCAGTGGCCTGAGCAAGTAAGTGGGCCATGCCTGACCTTAAGTGGGTGACCTCAGAAAAACGCTAGGATAATGAGCCAGGACAGCCATGGCAAACAGGCAGCGATAGGGGGACTTTCCAGGCAGCGGCTACACCAACTTTAATGTGCAGATTGGTGAAGCTGATCTTTAAACTCCACAGTCCCCTGCAGCCTGGCAATGTGATGAGGTGAGGGTCTTTCATACTGTAATTGTGCTTTCAGCCGTGTCTGCAGGACGGAAGGCCAGATCCTTCAAACTGCACATGTCCTGAGTTCCCAAATAGGTAGAAACTGCTATTCTAGTGATCACAAATCTGTTTCTACTTTATGTTTTGAATTTGTATCAGGACTGAAGAAGAAAACTCTGAAGGGGCTAATCTTAGAAACACGAGGCTCTTAAGAATCATCCCTCACCATTGTGGTCTCAAGTTGGGTCTGGACTTATTAATTCCATGATCTCAGAAAATGGGCTTTGATTGCCAAGATCTAAATGATGGCTATTCATAGAGGAGTCTCAGATTTTATTAGTAAGAGAAATGAATGAGGATTATGATTATAAAAAGAATATTCCATCTTCTTGGATGGAGGTAGAGAAATAATTCAATAATATTGCTTCAGCATCAAACAAAAGAAAAGGTAATTTATAAAAGGCTTGGGCAGAAATAAGAAATCCGGTTTTCTCTGGAAGTTAAGGAAGAAATGGAGGGATACAAGCACTTGTTTCAGTCATAACTGAAGAGTAACAAATTAATAAAAAAAAAAAAAAGAAAAAATTAATCCTGACTAATTAAATGGTAGACAAGGGATTCTCAGCAAAATAGTTGAACTTGGAGCAGCCAGTCCAGACAGATATTAAGGAGAACATAGCATAGTAAAAAACCTAGACTGATACATACAAGAAGAAAAAAATGCAGTTTCAACTGCTCTTAATTAGGGTATCAGAAAAGGGAGGTATGTATTAGTTATTACTAGCTCAAAACAAACATCTCCCCACCCAAATGAACAAGATAAAACACACTGTGACTGTGGCTGTCGGGGAACCGAATACTGGGGGAGAGCCAGGCAGGATAAGCGAGAACAGCGAGGAACATATCGTACAATCAAAGTTTAGGTACAGAAGTAGAGTTATAGTGGTAGACATGCAAAATGATAAAGGATTTGAGAGAATTACTTAAAGGCAAAATGGATGGGGTTAGTTACAGATTGGATAAGAGTGGGGAGGAAGATGGGGATGTTAAAAATTGCTCTTGAATCTTGATTAGCACAATGGGATGGATAATCACAACAGTGGAGAACCATGTAAGTGATTGATGATGGAAAGATGTTGAGAATCCTAAGTCTGATATGGGAACATAGTGAGTTTGAAATGTTCCTGAGAGTGCCGCCAAGAGTCAACGTCAGATGAAGATATGAGTAGGAAGGTCTAGGGGCCAGAGGAGAAGGCTAGCCTGGGTTATGAATGTTTGAGTCATGTGTGCAAAGGTGTTAAATGATGCTATGGGTAGGAATGAGACTGCTGGATTGAGAGAGAGCTTTTCAAACACTGGCGTCTCCTATTCTGTTTTTCTTTATTAATTTTAGAGAGAAGAAGGGAGAGGGAGAGAGAGAGAGAAGAAACATCAATGAACAAGAACATCAATTGGCCACCTCCTATATGCCCCCCACTGGGGATTGGGCCCACAACCTGGGCATGTGCCCTGACCAGGAATCAAACTGGCAACCCCTTGGTGCATGGGTCAACAATGCTCAACCACTGAGCCACACTGGCCAGACTATAATGCACTTTCATATTGCCTATGTCATGCTACTCATATAGTAACTTGTTACCAATATATATATGTTCTTGTCCCAGGAGAAATAACATTGTATAAAAGCAGAGAATGTTAACCACAAAACAAATAGTCAAAGAGAAAGTAAATCAAAGATAGCAGTAACTGGTTATTTTTAAAGTGCTCTTAATCTTATGTACATACAATGATCTGCATTATACAAATACAGGTGAGTTTTTCATACCTTCTAAATATTTTCTGAATAGAAATCCTTAGAATAACAGTGTTATCGGGGACCCAGAAACAACTAAATATTTTGTTTAAAAATGTATGACACTAAATTCTGAGACATAACATTGTTGGAAGAATAAAAAAATTCAAGAGACATTAAGAAAATGTTATTCAATGGAAGCTTTAGTTACAACCATAAAACATGTGTTCCATTATGCAACAATCTAGATAGCATTTATAAACATGCTTGGAGTTCTTTAGAGGAATCTTTTCCTGTATCCCTAAGGTCCTGTTTCTGTAACAGTAGCCCAGGTCTTCCCAGTCAGGGAAAGGACTGGAGTAAATGTCAATGCAGAAGCTTCCAAGTGTTTATGTGGGAAGCAGGGGTAGGGTAAATAAGGAGAATTTATTGTATGAATTGTATGGTATGCAGAATCCCAACGGAGTATTTGTTCTATGTTTCCCTTTTTATGACAGAGTGGAAAAAAATCCATTTTTAACACCATTTCCCATAACTATGAAGTTCTAATAATATAGGGTATGTATCTCAACACATGCCATAATTTGAACTGCTTCGATATGCCCTCCCTTCATATACATAAGTCTAAACAAACCAAATAATCCAGGACATTATTACATATTATCAAGCTGCAAGTTTTTCAGAAACAAATATTCATTAAGTAACTTGTATGTCCTAGACATTTAGGGCACTTACACATGAATAAAACAAATTCTTTTCAGTTCAAAGAGTTAGGCTTTTCCCATAGTATTGTTTGATTATATGTTCAATTATATGTGATCATACAAAAGTAAAATATCCTAATATAAAATTAATGGGGAAAAGATTAAAGGAGTGCTTAGTTTAATTGAGATGGATACAGTGATGATTATTTAATTATTATTATTATTTTTAATCCTCACCCGAGGATATTTTACCGTTTATCTTCAGATAGAGTGGGAGGGAGGGAGAAAGAGGGAAAAAGAGGAAGAGAGAGAAATATCAACGTGAGAGGGACAGATCGACTTGTTGTCTCCCTCATGACTCTGACCAGGGCCTGAGATGAACCACTGCAACCGAGGTACATGCCCTTAACCAGAATCGAACCCGTGACTCATGGTCCTCGGGCTGACGCTCTAACCACTGAGCAAAACCAGCTAGAGCTGAGGTGTATAATTTGGCAGGAGGTAATCTAATTTCTATAGATAACAAGGTTGCAATGATAGAAAAAAGTCTAAATGTTTGCTGCTTTATAGAAATTACATAAAAATCTATATAAACTTTCATATGCTACATAATTATAATCATAATGAAAGTAAAATGGGAAAGCAGTCACATTGATGTCACTAGGGTTAATCAATATTTACTAAGTATATCTCCAGGAGGAAAGGAGAAGAAAAGGAAGCAAAGGAAAAGGATGAAGGGGAAGGGGAAGAAAAGGAAGAATTGTCTGAATAATAGTTAGTAGGTCACTTAACCCATGTTACTGTCTCCAGGCATCATAAACCCAATCTCTTCTCACTCATACAGTCCCTAGCTAAGTACTAATAATGAGAATTATTCAAAATCAAGCATATATCAAGTGTAAAAAACAGCAACATTCTTTAAATTCATTATCTTTAGAACACGTGTCTGAAGCTATTCTATTTTTATCTTAAGGTTGGACTTAGAGAGGCTGAGTAACCTCCCAAGTTCACTTAGCTGACACAATGGACTCAAATCCAGATCTTTCTCACTCAGAAATGTTCATTATACAAGTAAACATAGGTTCTTCCACAAGCAGTCTGGACATGGCTCTCTCTGCTCAGCTAATTTCACCATGAGAGAATATGCTTCTCATCGCAATTAAGATACCACCTCTTCCTTGAAGCCCAGGTAAATCCTTCAAGAAAGACATCATCTCTCTCTCGAGTGTGTTCTCATCTGTGGATCACTTGGGAGCCATTGGCAGGGCAGCACAGTCCAGCTTTAGCATATATTTAAATTATGTCTGAGTCTTTGAGCAAGTTCTCTAACCTCCATAATCCCGTTTACTCCTTGGTAAAATGGGAATACACACCATCACTGTAGAGTTGTGAAAATTGGATTATAAAGTTAAAGCACTTAGCAAGTGTTTAATGTTCGATTATCAAAATGGGATGTGAGTTAGACGGCAAGAAGAATATAATCATTCCTCATATCCTCAGCATTCACCAGAGGACCAGCACACCTGAGTACAGAAAGTTGCATTGTAGCAGATTATTTCCCATCTCAATGAAGGACAAGATGCACGACAAAAGCTAGTGCAGATGAGCACTTATTTTATGCTAGGAACTACTCTAAGCACACGCTGTTCATATGCCAACACATTTAACTTTCACAACAGTTCTCTAAGTATTATTATGATTTCCATTTCACAGTCGAGAAAAGAGAAGCCAAGTACCTGAGATCACACTCGTAACCACTACTGTGTTATGGGTAGTAAACCTTTGCATTTGAAAACCCTTCCTATTCTCAGAAAGGACCATTAATATACTGTGACATTTCCCATAATGTTTCCACCTGTGGCCATAACGCTAGCTGTAAGTATTTTCTGAATCCTTTAAAAACCTCATGTTCCCAATATTCAGAATCTGTCACTGGATAATACCTGAGTGTCTGAATACCGAGGAAAAAAATGGCTAGTAGATTTTAATAGCTGTACTCATATTCATTTCACCTGTGACAGGGGAAGGAATAAAATAAAGATATAATGAGTGAGAATAAATTGATACCCTGGATTCACATGAAAGCAGAATCCCCCCAGGTGCAGGTACCACGGTGTCAAAGGGGAGGCACGTTCATTTTCTTGGCCACATGCCCGGTGCTCAGAGGGCTGGGCGAGTAAACAGAAAAACAGACCATCTTGGCATCGAATGCTTCAGCACAAAATTTGAGGATAAATACATGTACAGGGGGAAAGGGGGCACAAAGCAGGTTCCTTGTGCCAATCAATGGCGTTGTCAACTAGGTGAGTTTATGCTTTATCATTTTCAACAGTAGAAAAAAATAAAAGAGTTGCAATTACTGAGCATTTCCACAACTCTTCAGTGTGTGGCTACAAAGAGCTGGTTTAACAAAGCCCCTTTCATCACAGAGGTCTGTGCTCCTGTTTCTTCTGTTGCTCTCGCTGAAGACATGTTGCCAATATTGTCTCAGTCTCTGTGTTTTGGACAGTAGGAAGGTTAGTTAGTGTACATGATGGTCTGGGAGTATGGTAGAAGAGTGTGTGTGTGTAGGAAGATGGAAGGGGAGGCAGAGTCTTTTGATACTATTATTTTAAAACCTTTTCTCAGAGCAAATACTGCACTGCTGGTGAAGAGAGAAACCAGAGTCAGCAACCATGACTCACTTGTGTTTGGGCTCCAGGCATTTGCGACCTGTCAAGTAATGCGGTGTGGGCCCAACAAGCGTGTGTCATTAATGCACCTGAGTACCGGAGGCAGCATGAGTAGAGATGTACATTTCCTCTACAGTGTCTCCCTGATGTATTAGTAGAGGGGCTGAGGTAGGGGATGGAAGAACAGAAATCCAACCAGGACTCTCCAAGGAGAAAAGCCAGGTCATTCAACACATATCTCCTCACGTCAGTCGTAAGAATGTTTTCTACTCTTTTTGCAAACAAACATCCATGGATCAAGATGGGACTGCTCTGCATTTTTTTCCAAAATGCTCAATTCCAGCCTTATTTATTGCCTGCCCTTACAAGTCACATGTTCATTCACACAATCATGGGGCAACTATGTGGCTTCTGTTACTATTCTCTAAGAGCAAGTAGTGCATGTAATGTGAATGAACTGCTGTTTAGTCAATGGATTCCATTATGAGTTACCTCATGCAGGAACAGATTATGTGTCAAATGCAATCCAGCATGGGATTCTGTGTTGTTGCTTTGTGGCCACACTGCTGTCACACTGAGAGGGGAAACCTTGGCTGTGGAGAGAGCTGTGCGTTTGCAAAATGGGCTCTGCGGAGATGCATGAAGTTCAGGACTTCAATCTGCCCCGAACATGGAGCTGCCCTGAAACTGAAAGGATATCCGTGCTTGGCTTCAAAGACACATTGCAGAGGAGCTGTCTCAGAGTGTCCAAGTGAGTGATTGCCCTTCACACCGTGCTCTGGTTACCCCTAGTGATTCAAACCAGGAAGTAACATAAATGGAATATCCTGGCTGCTGTTAATGGTAGGAAGTTCCTGTCTTAACAAAAGTGATAGAGCATGAGTAGTGGTTGGTAAATTTTAATTCTTGGGAATTGAATATTCCCACCAATCTAAATCTCTCCCAAGGAGACAATTACTTGAAAAATAAAGTTCTTCATTAATAATTCAGTATCAACTAGAGGAAATTATTTCAAGAGCTGAATATATAAGAGCTTAAATATTCAAACTCAGTTTGGAAAATTAAAAAGTCATTTATAATTTACTAAAACTTGAGAGCTCTGACTACAACACAAAGTTTAATGACTCTAACTTGGAGTGACCAGATATTTGCTTTATTAGTAGATTGAAATGAATGGGTAAAAAACGGACATTATTCTGTGTGTGTGTGTGTGTGTGTGTGTGTGTGTGTGTGTGTGTGTGTTCCCAATACTTAAGAGTGCTGGACACCTAGTAAAAACTCAATAGATACTCATGGAATGGATGGTGGATGACTCCTCACCATTGGTCAATTAACCAAAACTTCAAAAACAAAGAAGCTCCTCCAAAATCTGTGTAGAAAACCAGCTGCTAATTCTGCTGGTGATGATTTTGCAGAACCCACACAACAAAGTATGTAAATCCACTCACTAACTCAGATGGCGTTTCTGAGGACAGTGCTCATTACGACTGTATAATAAATGGGAGTGCACAAGTCACCATTAGCACAGAACAGATTGTTTGGGTAGCAGAGACAGCAGCTGTCACAGCTTGACAGCTTTCTTGTTAGTAAATCAGCTTTACTGACAGCTTATTTGATTGAAAACCACTGTTCACTGAGAGTGTGTTATAGCTGATATACATATGTATCTCATGAAAAATGAGACAGTTGCTGAATACCCATGAAAGGTTGAGAAGCTACAGCTCTATGAACTACATTAAAAAAAAGAATAAAGGTCTTATAAAGCAGGTCTATTAGTGCATAAAAACATTTTGCTTACTGAAAAACAGACACAGTACTAACCAAAGTGCACATGAAAGCAATGATGGGTGACCCAATGGTCTCCTTTCTGTGCATTGTTTAAACATTGTTTTTCTTTATTGATTTTAGAGAGAGAGGAAGGGAGAGAGAGAGAGAGAGAGAGAGAGAGAGAGAGAGATGGAAACATCGATGAGAGAGAACACTGACTGGCCGCCTCCTGCATGCCCCACACTGGGGATCGGGCCCACGACCTGGGCATGTGTCCTGATTCGGAATCAAACCGGCAACCTCTTGGTGCATGGGTTGATGCTCAACCACTGAGCCGCACCAGCCGGGCTCTGTGCATTGTTTAAATTAATCTTCCTGTTTTAAGAATTCTATTTGCAAACAAATGAGGCCAAAGTGAAAACAGAACCTTTGAGAGAAGCCCAGTCATTCCACTTCTTAAATCTCAGGACTGTCACAGGCTAAATGTGGGGGGCAGGGATCCCTTCTCAGGTGTGAACTTGGGACAGAAGTACCATGAGTGGAGTGGAATGATGTCAGTAAGCAGAGCCAGTCATGTATCATGCAGGTGAGTGTGGTGTACACTTCCCAGCACAGACTTCACAGTGTACTTCAATGCTGAAAAGCTTTATTTCAGCAGTGCAGGGCGTGTGCCAGAGTAGAGCTATAGGGATAATAGTTTACATAATCTGGGGTTACTTGAAAAGTGACAAGATGACACCTCTCTGGAACAGAAAGTACCACATTTGTTTATTTGGACTTCTGTGACATTCACTAATTTATGTCCGTAAGCTCTTCCTTAGAATGATCCATATGCTTGGGGCCTTAGAAAGTATGGAGAGTTCATTCATTTACCTGATCACTTTGTCCACGTTCCCATTTGTCCTCATCACATAGTTTTCTTGCCTCTATACAAATGAGAGACAGGATCAGAATGACCCACATGCCTGCAGGTCAGGGACGCAGAGCAGCTACATCAGACAGTGACCAGGGGCGGCAGGCAGGGCCGTGCCTCTCATGACTGGCAAATCCAACTGCTCTTGGTGCCGGTGCTGCTAATAATGAGCGGCAACATGGCCAGAAAATAAGTGTTTGAACCAATTATAAAATGTTTAAACCACGAAATAAAGATAAATTATAAAGCTTTCATGTTTATAAATAAAAGAGAAGGACATTAAAGTATAATTTGGTAACTGTGTAGAAAAGAAGAGAGAAAGTAGGAAGGAAGGGAGAGAGAGAAAGAAGAAAGAGGGAGAGAGAAGGGAGAGACAAAGAGAAGAAAGAGGGAAGGAAGAGAGAAAAGAAGTGGGGAAGGAAGAAAGGGAGGAAAGAAAGAAAGGAGAGAAAGGAAATAAATGAAGAAAAAGGAAAAAGGGAGAGAGAAGGGGTGGAGAGAGGTAGGAAAAAGGGGGGAGAAAGAGAAAGAGATCATGTGTATATAATTGAAACATTTTTTTTAATGGTTAAGGAGATCACAAATCAATTAGGACAGCAGGGTTTTTTGTTTTGTTTAATTTGTTCATTCATTAATTCACTCGAATTAATAAATAATGAAAATACTAAGACTTTTTTTTTATCCTCACCCAAGGACATTTTTCCATTTTTTGTTCAGATAGAGTGGGAGGGAGAGAGAGAGAGAAACATCGATGTGAAAGGGACACATCGAGTGGCTGCCTCCCACACGACCCAACCGGGGCCAGGGACAAACTGCAACTGGGGTACGTGCCCCTAGCGGGAACCGAACCCTAGTCTCTCTGGACCGCAGGCCGATGCTCTAACCGCTAAGCCAAACCGGCCAGGGCACTAAGACTCTTTTTGCTTTAGTATTTAGTATGCAGTGGGAAATCTATAAATGTTTATTATAGCTTACAGTAGGTGATATATAAATATCTGTTGTATAGAAGTTGAATGTTTTTCTTTCTCATCTCTTCTGACATTTCTGTTTCTGAGAGCCTACAGCAGCAAGAGTCCCAGGCTGATAAACAGTCACTGTTTTATCTAGGATTGGGCTTGTGAGCATTACTGTGACTTTTAGGCAGGGCTAAATATACTCAGTAGTGAACAAGAAAAGTTAAACACAAAAAAGAGAAGTAAAATAGACCAAATGAAGGAGTAAAATCATACATTTGGTGTTGCCAATTCCTTTAATGAAGATAATTGCTATTCTGTTTTGGGCAACAAGGTCAGCCTGATTAAGTAGGCAGCCTCTTTAGCGAGGTATAAGATGATACAAAACCACATGTACCCCCAAATAGTTTCCCTTTCCCTCCTCTGACTTGATCTGAAGCTCCCCAATTCTTTCCACAATGTTAGGTTGTCAACAAGTCTATAGAATACAATTCCCAAAGTATATTAGTGCAGCATTCTAGACAGAAGAGACCTTACGTTTCCAACAACATGTCTTTTGAGTGATCATGGTGGTGTTGGTGATACAGTGACTGTAGGAGTATCTCACACTAGATAATAAATGGACCATTGGAAAACTGGTGGTCGAATTTGGGAATATATTGCAAAGTAAAGCAGCAAAGGTTGCATCAAAAACATATTTCATTGACTTTTCAATTGTACTGGGCTAAACTGAGCTCAAAGAAATACATCAGCCTGTTATGTTGCCTCTGTTCCTAAGACCCACTCTTAGGAAGCAAGATAGATGAGGAAAGAATCACTGTTTAGGAAAGAGAGGGGAGGATACTGTTATTCTTTAAACTGCCACTACCCCAATAATAATTCAAATACAAATGTATATGCATGTGGGTGGTTGTTAGCAATTTGTAAACTCCAAGCTTCTTTGAATTCCGGCTCAGAAATATTGTAATTTTCCTAAATCCAATAGGACCCCAGAAACAATCCAGACCCAGTTAGTGGTAAATAGAATGCCTTCAGAACTGGTATTTGATATGATTTGGATTCATAAACAGTCAAGGGAAATCATTAATTAGCTTTTATCCTGGATTTTGTAAAAATTGAGTCATTTAAATGAATAATAAACAATTTATGGCAATTTTTGTTACTTACAGAAGGTTTTGCCTGTGGAAAAACACTAAGCTGCCAGAGAGAAGAGAACACAGAGTAACAGAGCATTCTTTTCTTGCCCAGTGAGACCTCCTTCCGACGGCTGACAATGATAGAGACCCTAGCAGCCCACAGGAGCTCACTTTCCACTGGGAGCAAAAGCCAAAAGCATGACAATGGCCCTCATCCAGCCATATTCTGACCCCTGTGACTCTGCCTCCCTCTTCTGATCTTTGATTTCATTCCTCTCCAAGTGCATTAATCTCACCTTCAGGCCCCAGCTCTAGGTTTTCCCTGGAGCTGAAAATGTTCTTCCCTAGAGAGTCACCTTCGTCCTCTCTTCTGTCAAGTGCTGGCCTGCTCAATGTCATCTTCTCAAAGAGGCCCCCAGGGATGACCCCATGGACAACAGTGTGATGATTGTGGGGCGAGGTGAGGCGTGGGTGCAGGTGGATGACAGCATAGAGGGGGCAAATGGTGATGGAAAAATAAATTAAAATTAAAAATATGTAATTTGTAACCCCCAACTTTCTTTATCGTCTCGGCTTTTGTTTCCCATAGGGCTATCCCATTCGAATATATAGTTTACTTTTTTGTTCTTTTGTTTTTCACGCCAGTCCTATACTGTCTGTCTTCTTTTGCCAAAGTGAAAGCTCCATGAAGCAAGGTCTAGGTTATTCACTCGTGTATCCCAAGACTCTGAGAGAGAGTCTACCATGTGATAAGTACTCAATAAATAACTGTTGAATGAGTATAATAGGTGTGAGATCTTGGGAAATGTACTTAAAACACATACTTCAATTTCGACAGCTTTTATTTATTTATTTAAAAAAATTTTTTTTCTTTATTGATTTTAGAAAGAGAGGAAGGGAGAGGGAGAGAGATAGAAACATCAATGAGAGAGCACACCGATTGGCCACCTCCTGCATGTCCCCCACTGGGGATTTGGCCCACAACCTGAGCATGTGTCCTGACCGGGAATCGAACCGGCGACTTATCAGTGCATGGGTCGACACTCAACCACTGAGCCATACTAGCTGGGCATTTCTACAGCTTTTAAATGGAAATAATATCCAGGTAGTGAGGACTGAGTAGGAGAGGCATCCAAGTGCTTACCATCAAGCCTGGCACAGCATCTATGACATCCTTTCCATTAACATTAAAATAATCTTCTACATCCTCTTGGGCTGCCTCCGGTACCAGAGTGATCCTCATCTAGATGGTAATTCCGATCATTTTTTCCCAGTGTCTGGTGTCTGTTCATATATTGTTAATGAAGATTCTGAAGTGTACCAGGAAGAACTATTTTCCCCCCAATCACACAATTTCCCTCTTCAGTCATTTTCCTACTGGCTTTTCCTACAGGCTGTTCTCATACCATTTATATATTTATACAAATCTATATCTTATGCAGTGTTGCTACCATGATAAGCTATATTAAGACATTCTCTTATGCACTATACCTCTCAAACCCAAATTAGGAACCAACCCATGTAATAAGTCACGTTTGCATCATGCCCTTTCAGTTTTCCATTTTTTAATTCTAGCAGAAATTTTAGAACACATTTCAGTTTGGAGATATTTTTAGAGTAGCCTTGCATTTTCTGACTTTTGAAAAATGCAAGCATTTTTACAGTGTTTTGCACATAGTATGTATGGAATACATATTTTTTGTTGTTGTTGTTATTGTTATATTGTTAATCCTCATCTGAGGATATCTTTTCCATTGCTTTTTAGACAGAGTGGAAGGGAGGGAGAGAGAGGGAGAGAGGAACATCAATGTGAGAGAGACACGTTGATTGGTTACCTCCTGCATGACCCTAACCAGGGCCAGGATTGAACCTGCAACCCAGGTATGTGCCCTTGATTGGAAATTGAACCCGTGACCCTTGGTCCATGGTCAAATGCTCTAACCACTGAACAACCCCAGCCAGGGCTGGAATACACATTTGTTGAATAGTAGGTACATCGAGCTTTGTGATACATTTTGAGCATAATGGCTCAGTATACTAAACAGTCAAGACAGCAGTGTCCCTACAGTTTAATCCTTGGATGTACAAAGAAATATGAGTACTTAATAATAGTACTATTTATCACATTTTAAGTTTTATTTACATAACATAGTTTTAGGAATATAACATATTTCTGAATGAGGTAGGGATTCTTTTTATTTGCACAGCAGCAAAAAATAGTAGTGTCTCAATAATTATTTTTATAGTAAAGTAACAAATGAGTGAAATAAATCATTACCTTAGGACTTTTTTATGCTTATTAAATATTCAAAAAACCATTTTTGAAGCCCATGGTAAGATTTAATTTCTTTTATAGACAATGACTAAGCCTGAAGTTTCTGGACATTTGAAGAATATACTGGATGTAAGAGGCTAGCATTTATCTCCACATTGTCTGTAGTTCTTTGACAGATTAGGTAGAATAGGAAAAATGGGAATTAAATTTCAATCAGGGTTAATCAGTGGGCACATACGGGGATAGTGAGAAGTTGAGTAATGATTGGGAAGTTCCATATTTAATCACTGGTTGCCCGCCTTGCCCTGCATAGGTCATGAACTCTAGACAGGTATTTTTAGATTGTAACATTCTTAGGAAAGAAAAATTGCTTCTTGGAATGTTATCCTGTTCTTCTATTGCTCCCATTATCTGACAGAAGTGGATATAGTGTTAGCACTTTGCCCCAAAATGTGAAAGTTTACCACTATAATATTTTGGTCTTTGCTGACATGGATTCTTTTCCATTTCCAGCAATGTGTGTGTGTGTGTGTGTGTACATTTACATATATACATTTATATATCTCTACATATCACTCGTACACACTAATACTTTAAGCAGTATTTCATTATTTTTCTTTGTGGTTTCCTAACCGGTAGTGAATCTAAGTCGGTAGGTCACCCTGAACCGGCATTGTATCTTCTAGAAAAGCAGCATTGCCTCGAAATTTAACTATAATGTAACTGACCTGGACCCTCATTACAAAGGCAAATATGCCAGAAATATCGAAAAATTAACTGATTTTTTTTCTCCTGAGAACTGTATAGTACATGAAAATTAAGAGAAAGGTTGACCTGAGGGCACACCCCACACGTGGGTTCACCCTGGCTCCCTGAGGTGGAATGTGTACGACAGAGCAAGGCAATGTATCCCTGGTATGAGAGGATTATTAATGAGCACTGCGCATTTGAAAAATGGTTGCTCTCTTCATGTTTAAAAATAATATATTATTTCAAAGGAAGACATAATGGAGTCTGTTTGTCCTTGACCAGAAATAATATCTAAGTCTCAGAGAGAAAACTGATCTGCTACGCTTCTGCATTACTGAGTGGGAGCTTCAGAACTTTCCAACAGAAATACTGAAAGGTTGTGAATGAGACCAAAACAGAACAACGTGGGTGCTATTGAATGAATGCTCCTAACTTAAAGTCTTGCCCCTCTATATATTAATATTTCTACTAACTCTTATTATAGATATTGACTATGAGTGACTATGTTAAGGAACTAGTTAGCTATGGATATGGTATTTCATTTTAAGAAAAAATAATCTTCATGTTTACAGTGCATTGACTCTAGCCATGTCACATGTATTTAAAATACAAAAGAAGGATCTCCTACCCTTTGAGACAGCATGGAGGGACCTGGAGATGATTATGCTCAGTGAAATAAACCAGTCAGAGAAATATAAATATCATATGATCTCACTTATATGTGGAATCTAATGAACACAATAAACTGATTAATAAAATAGAACCAGAGGCATGGAAACAAGGAACAGGCTGACAGATCTCAGAGGAAAAGGGGGAGAGGGGGCAGGAAGAATCAACCAAAGAACTTATATGTGTATATGCATAATCAATGGGCACAGACAACAGTGTGGTGAAGGCCTGGGGCAGCGCAGGAATGGGGTGGTGGGAGTCAAGGGGAAAAAGGGGGGAGGAATCTGTAATACTCTCAACAATAAGGATAAAAAAATATATGCCCAAAAATAGCTTTTTTATCCAATAAAAGAAAAATCAACAGAATTCTTTATATTGTATCAAATGTGTTCCGTACTCTCTGATTCACCTCCAGTCATTCTTCAGATGTTCTCTCCAGTCTCAAGTCTACGCATAGGAACTTTCTTTTCCCACCATTTTCCATCTTTGAGAACCACCTGGGAACCCTAATTATTTGGGAGAATTTCTAAATGCTTGCACGCAGCAATCATTCTTTTCTAACCCAGAGGTCCATTAACCTAGATTTACACACAACTTTCGGAAATCTGACCAGCCAAAATTCCACTGAATCTGCATTGGCCTCATCCCTGGTACAGAAGGACAGTCATACATCTTTCTCACAATCTTATTTATATCATTATTGGTGAAGAAATAGTCATTTGCTTACAATAAACATTTGAGGCCACACATAAGTTTGGTTCTGTGCTAATAGACGAACAACTCATAAGCCATTTTCCTTTTTTCTTCCCTGTCCCCCCTGACAAGTCCAGTGACCATTCAAGGATTCCTGAGTGTGCTTTAGTTCATTTGTTATTTTCCTTGTGATAGTGATAGATTTACACTGACTCTTCTATACTTTTTCCTTTAATCACCTTTATGGATAATGTTACTTCTTGCAGCCAGAGGTAAAGGAGAACCAAAGAACAGGAATTGAATATATGATCTCAGCCTTATTAACACCATCCACTGATACCCACAAATGTAAAACTATCTGGCTTGTGACAGTATCTACCCTTAACACACTATGCATTTGACCATGACACTGATAAATTTCTATGAAAATCAAATTAAGGCAGGGCTAATTCAAATATTACTCATGAAAATATATATAGTAAGGAAAGAAGGTAAAAATACATATAAGAGGAAGCAATGGAGGATCCCTTCAATTCCAATAGAAAAGAGTATTTAATGTATTCTACTAGTTTTTCTTGAACCCGAAAAATACGTAGTCAACTGTAAGTCTCTCCATTCACAGTTGTTTATAACTTTCTTAAAATAATGCTTTGGGGATAAACTACCTTATAAATCATCTTGGTCAAGAAACAATTTTGTTCAGAAAATTCAATTTAAAACAAAAACCAGAACAGTTTCTGAATTACCTGACCACAGGGAAGAAAGCAGTTCAACTATCTAAAAAGTGTATATGTAGGGAAATACATTTTTGTAAGATTAGCATGGCTCAGAAAACAGAGAACTGGAGTGTCAGCTATAAGCAGGTGAAATCCAATAATTTTGACAAAAGCAAAAAATGTTCACATCTATCTGGTTCTGTCTTCTCATTTTAGAGATGAGGAAACTGAGTTTCAGGGAATTTAAATAATTCATTCAAGAGCTAAACATAACATTATAACTCCATTTGCTTGAAGATGTTTTAGCCCTATAAAATGGAGCAGAGATCATTCAACTGGGAGTTAGAGGCCTGAATTCTATTTCTGGCTCTTCTAACAAGATGGGACCCTAGGCAAAGCACTTAACTGCTCAGTTTCCTCATGTGGAAACTGCATAGTTGAGCTAGAACATCTCCAGAGGACTCTTCCAACTCAGAAGAGCCATGATTCAATCACAGAAACTGCGAGATTGTTTCTCTTTCTTTTAGTTTGTTTTTTTCTATGAGCCTTTAATGGTGCCCTGACCACAAACCTTCCTGTCAATCACTCACAGGCCTTACTGGATATGGAAACGTTCACTTGCCCTCCTCTCCCTTGTTCATGACATATCTCTACCATGTTCTGCTTTCTGTGCCACTCCCGCATGTCACCTAAATCTTTTTCACTTCTTCAATTTATTTTTTCTGTTCAGTTCCACACCTCAAATGATTTTCCAAGGACTCTTTCTAGGCTGTAGCTAAATGCTTTCTCTGATCCGCTCAGCTGAAACTGACAATTCCTTTCCTTGTCTACAGTTTCTTGATTTCACCACTCTCTAGTTATTTAGATAGATGTAGAAATGTCCAAGGATCATGTGGAAAATGTCCAATTTTACTTTTAATCAATGTAAATTGAAATGAGATGTCATATTTTATCTATCAGAGGTGAAATATTAGGCAATGATAATATTCAGTGTTAGTTGTGTGAGCAGAAAAACAAAAGTTTCCTGTTCTGAGAGCATCCTTTCAAACTGGCACAGGCTTCACAGAAGGATAATTTGCCAACACACATCAGAAGGCTTAAAATGTGTATCTTATGACCCAAGAATTCCAATTCAAAGAATTTATCCTTACAAAAAAGCAAGTATAGGGATTATCATCATAGTATTATTATATAACCAAGCCAAAAACAACCTAGCAAACAGCAAAATGCTGTTTTAAATTATGGTATACCAGGATAAGATACTATTTAGCCATTAAAAAGCACGTTCATGAAGATGAACCAATTACCTGGGGACAGGATAAAATATATTAAAACGGAAAGGGCACAAAACTCTATATAAAAATGTATGGTAAAATTCAACATTTTAACAGTGTTTGTTTTGGGATGAATATTCTATTTCTCTGATTTGTAAAAGCTATGATGTACTGCTATTACATAAATGGAAGCCAAATTACAAGTGTGGAGACACGTTATGTTTTTCCTGGCGCAGTTTCCTAGTCCGGTCGGTTCGAATGCTGAGAGAGTGCTGGGTGGGAAGTCAGAGTCTGTGGCTTTATTCTTCTGTCTCTTAAGTGTAAACCAAAGACAAGTCAGATAACTTTTTGACCTTCAGTCTCCACATTTCTAAAATGATGTAACTGGGAAAAGATGATCTTTTTTATATTCCTAATAGTTGTTTATTCTATAAATCCATTAAATACTCAATTTACTTTAAAAAAAAAAAAGGAGAAAATGTGTTATACTCTTGTATACCAAACATAAAACAAAAATGAGTACACATGAAAGTACACAATAAGGGGCTGCTGATCATAGAGATCATTTTATTACTGTCTGACACTTCAGAGTTTCAAGTACCCCCATATAAAAATAAATAAATAGATGTATGACAGAAACAAATCTAGTTCTCTTTTATTCGTTTATTGGTGGAAAAGTTGTAAACAACCGAGCCAGCCCGTATGGAAAGGCCGTGATGTTAAATGGAAATTTCCGTGACCCTTGCATAATAGGAGCCCCGACTGCCAGTTTCTTTCTGGTTTGAACTGGAAGTTGTAGTTGACACTGTTTATAGTGTAATGACTCCTTACAGATGGGAAATCAGATCAAGTGGAATCAGAACTTTGGGTCTAATTAGATCCAGCTGTTCCATGGGTGCTGCATCTTTATCTCTAAGCCTTAAAACTAGTAAGTACAGCTTTCACATTTCAAAGAGCATTCGGAACCTGTGAGGATGTAAGTGCAGAAACGGCCGTTGTGAAATGTAGGCCTGTGTCTTTATCATAAACGAATCCTGTGTTTTTATGTTGTTATGGAGAAAAGATCATATGAGCTTTCTACCTGCAGCTTCCTCATGAGAATACTTTTCTTCCTTTTCTGTTTGGCCTTGCATATTTTTTCCAAAAAGAAAACTTTCTACCAATAAAGCGTCATTCTATTCGTTGTGTTTTTCTAAGTTTTTCATTAAAATAAGTTCAATGTTATATTAACTAAGATTGTGATTTTAGAGTTAAAAGAAAAAAAAATAAAAGTAAATATCGGTTAATGTCAACTATACAGAAATCTCATTTTGCTTTCTAATGACTTTGAGGCATCAACTTTTTAATACCTTTATTTAGGAAAATAGAATGATAGTTAGATAACAAATAACTTTGTGCTCTTTTACGAGAGAAATATTAGCAGTGTTTTGATAATAAATTTTTACCTCAGTCTTAAAAATAATTGTCAAAAAGTAAAAAAATAAAAATAAAAAGCAAACAAACAAAACCCCATTACTATGTGGCAAATATCTTATCTGTTTCCTTTACTGATGTATGTCATTCCCTATAATAGTGCCTGGCACACAAGATGCATTCAAAAATATTTTTTGAATGAATAAGGAAATGAAATTCAAGGAAAGAAGTATTTTTGATTAATGAATGAAATATGCTATATACAAATATTTACAACATCGAAGATAACAATTGATCTATACATGGGGGATTAAGCTTCCAATACACTCCACTTGCTTTAGAGAGTTTGTCTAGCAGAATGATAATAACACCGACTGGGCGGGGGGGGGGGGGGTGGATGATATGAGTCCAATTCCAGGATGAGCATATTGCTTATATAACCTTAGGAAAGTCATTACATCTTTTGAATCCAGATTGCTTTTCTACAAAGTATATATAATGTTGTCCAGCACACGGGGCTGCTTTGAGGTCTGAATGAGAAATGTGTAGATTCTATAAACAGTATCATATTAAGTTACTGCTCACTGAACATGCCTATCAAATCTCTGCTTCTCTTTTTTGCTCTTATCCTTTGTTTTATCTTTAATAATTTTCAGCTCCACTAATTAAAATACAATTCATTCTACCCAGACAGCTCAAATGTAATTTCTCTATGAATCCTTTTCTGATTCCCCAATCATTAATTTTTATCTTTGTCATAGTATTTATCACATTCCATCCTGCATATTTTGAACTCACTTTTGAATGTATACATCTTGCACATTCTGTATTTAGTAGTAACAGAACAACAGCAGCAACTAAGAACGTACAATTGATACAGTGTTTAAGCACTACTGCCAAGCACTGTGCTAAGTGTTTAAGCATTTTTCATACATTATCTTATTCAATCCTCACAATTTTACATAAAGTACTATTATTACTTTCTTTCAAGCGTTCTATGTTGAAGTTACCTAACAAGTAAATAATTACCTGTAAATTCCTTGAGTGCACCTACTCCATCAGGAATTACAGTAAGAGCTTTATAAAAGCTCTTTTACTTATCAAATGAAACAATTTTACGATGTAGGATACATCTATATTTTACAAGTAGGAAAACTAAAGCACAAAAAAGTTAAGTAACATAATCAAAATCATGTAAACATAAATGACAGTCAAGATTAAAAATTAGGTATGTCCAACTCCAAATCCGAAACCTGCGTTCTTCCACTGCCCAACAAAAAAGTGTATTATCTCCGCCAAATGCTCAAGAAATACTTCTTTAAAAGAGCTATATTTCTTTTCACACCTATAATTACTCCACCATTTTCACTGTGTCATAATATGAATCTATATTATGCTTTGCACAATGTGTCAGTCTTTAGTAAAAAAAATAGTTTGATTAGTCATTTTAGTTTGTAATCTGAGTAAAATATTTTCAGGTTAATTCTACTCTTTTTCTCATTTTCTAACCCAGAAGTGAGCAAACTGGTCAAATCCAGCCATCTGACTATATTTATAAATAAAGTTTTATTGGAACATAAGATAACTGTCTGTTTACATATTGTCTGTGGCTATTTACATATTGCAATATCTGAGTTGAATAGTTGGCACAGATACCACAGGGCCCACAAAGCCTCAAATATTTACTATTTAGTCCTTTGAAGAAACAACTTGCCAGGCCCTGTTCGAAATCATTATGGGTTCTATATTATGCTCTTACCTTTGGTAAACTATCTCCTTCCCTTTAACTTGATATTTTACACCATCCTGGCAGAGGTAAGAACTAGTTGAGTCATTGACCTCCACTCCCCGCCCCACCCCAAAGTAAATTCATTTACACCAGATCAAGACTCTGTATTAGGTACTTAAAATATAAAGTAGAACCCATATCAGTGCTAAAAACCAATCTGCTCTTTTCAATTTTTCTATTTTAGAATCTCAAATATTTTCAGGCTTGTAATTTATTATAATCTTAATAAAAGATTTATTCTTAATGAAAGAATAAAAAGTGGCAATGTTGACTATAAACAGAGTCTACGAATCTGTAACTCTTGACTCTCCTTTTAATCTACTACCTCTGATCTCACTAAACCATTCTTTGGAATGTACTTAGTCAATATAAAGTGACTTTAAATATTTCATAAATTCCTAATATCCATGTGTGGCTCCAACTTTTTTTCCCTTGAAACGTAAAATTACACTAACCACTCAGAAAACTTTCTATTTGAGAAGTTTTTACCCAGCCAGGTGTATTCAAATAGTGACTCTTTCCCACATCATTCCCCTTCTCTTTTGCTTTCGTTTTTCTTTGTATTAATTAGCTTAAAGCTTTTTATTTTTTATTTATTGGATTTTTGGTCAACTATCTGACTGCCAATCCTTGCTGTACCTGTCTATCTGTATTTATGAAGTAAGTGATATGTGTTCAGCGCAGACATTCATCACTGCAGAGATAACGTCCTTGTGGGCCATGCATGTCCCTCCTACGCCCGTGGCCCCCACGCTGCTGCTTCTGCTGTCAGCAGGATCAGGTACCATGCTAAGGCTTCACACATTATTTTCTTATCATGACCATTTCAAGGTGGATACTATCTTCATTTGAGAGATGACAAAACCAGCTCTAAGATCTTTAGGAAATTGTTCAAGCTCACAGCTGAAACATGGCAAAGCTACTCTCAAAACCCACAGCTGTAAGGCTCCAAAGCCTTATTCCTTCTGCTACATGACACCTCAGAAAACCCCTTTGTTACTGAAGAACAATCATTATATACGTGTCTGTGTATTGTTTAGCACTAAAAAGAGATGAGCTGTCAAGGCATGACGTGGACGGAACTTAAACACATATTGCTAAGTGAAAGAAGCCAGTTTGAAAAGACTGCATACGGTATGATTTTAACTGCGTGACATTCTTCAAAAAACAAAACCATGGAGACAGGAAAAAAAATCAGTAGTTGCCAGAGTTTTAGGAAAAAGGGGTAAGGGATTAATAGGTGGAACACAGGACACTTTTAGGGCAATAAAAACTATTCTGAATTATTCCATGATGGTAGATAAATGACATTATGCATTTGTCAAAACCCAGAATACGTACAATATTGAGTAAACCCCAATGAAAGCTATAGACTTAGTTAATATTAATATATCAAGATTGGTTCATCAATTGTAACAAATATACCACACTAAGGCAACATGTTAATAATAGAGGAAACTTAATACTGGTGGTAGTGTCTGAGCAGGCAGCTACTTAGGTTCTAAGAGAAAGGAGAAAGCTGGCTAAGCTTAATTAAGTGGGGTAATGACAGCTTCCCAGACACTCCAGGGGATAGACGCATTGCCCCACCAACAGGATGAATGCCTCTGTCCCTCCACCTCTCCACCAGAAGGACCAGCTTTCCAATCACCCCAGGGAACAACCAGTTGTTAGCCTGGATTATGGGAGGGGGATAAACATCGAGGGGAAACTCCTCTGCTGAGGCATGTAGGAGCCAAAATGAAGACCACAAAGGGAGCACACACACCTGGGAAAAGGGGATTGAATAGGGGGAGGGCCCAGCACAGACCTGGGAAGATCCAGGAAAAAGATTGGATTGTTTGAAAGAAAGCCTGCTTTCTCCCAAGCCCAAGGAAATATAATCAAAGTTTCACAGAGGCCTGAGGTGTTCTCTGTCTTTAGCAGCAGCACAGATCGCAGGCTGGACGGGACAGAGACGGTGCTGGAGCCTCAGATGCCAGGCTAAGGCTCAGCATCTCTGGGGCCTCGCCCTCCTCCTGGGCTGGGTGGGTTCAAGCGCGGGCCTGCGGCCCCAGAGGCTGGACTTCTTCCGCAACGAGAGACGGAGGGAGCCACGTGGTCATGGATGAACATCACCTAAGCCCTTCCTTTGTTTTTGCTCCAATAAATCTTGCCACTATACCTCAAATCCTCCTATGTGTGTGTCCCTGAAATGCTTTTCCTGCGATACGGTGGGAGAATCTGAAAGGGTTAATAATGTTTTAACAAAACTAAACTCCATTCTGACCCTCAGTTACTGCACGTACGCACCCTGGCAGTTTCTTTTCTGTAAACATAAGGGCCTTGAGACACCCAAAGAAAACTGTACAGATAAGGGGTTGAGGATGGCCTTGAGAAACTCAGAGGAATCATGAGAAAAAAGAGATTAATAGTTACCCTGCTCCTCTCCCCCCCTTCTCTGTATCAGCCCCCTTAACGGTGCCAAAAGCGGCACCAAGAGAATGTAGTTTTTTTTTCTGTAGTTTGTGCCTATATAAGCAAAGAACAAAGGAAGCTCGGGGCTGAGGATTTGGGGAAGCTGTACCCCCCCAGCCCGCCGGTGTAACAGCCCACCGGTGTAATAAAATGCTCCTTTCTCTACACTGGCCTTACGTTGAGGATGTGATCTCCTGCCGGCTCAGACCTTTTAGAATCCTATCTCCTCCAGCAACAGGAGGAGAGGTAGGGGGGATATACGGGAACTCCGTCTTTTTGCACGATTTTTCTCTAAACCGAACACCGGATCTAAACATTAAACATTAGGGCTTCTGGTTTCCAACTCTGCATGTAAGGAGTTTGGAAGTCACCACGCAGTTCTAGAGTGAGTGAGAAAGCCGAACAGACTGAAAAAACAAAAACAAAACTCTTCCTGGATCCTAGGAGAAGGGAGGACCCAGGGAAACTGCTGTACCCAAGATGAGAGACTCATAGATAAACACAGGAAATCACAATTTCAGGAGCGGAGACTTACCAGAAGAAAGCACCGGGGAAGCTGTGCCAGGGTTGAAAACCTGAACGTAAGTGATGAATTTCTGGAGGCTCGGTGAGTAAACTCTGAGAGTTAAAACTCCAAGGGGACGCAGTTATGGGTGGGGAGGTGGGGCCACAATATCCTGAGATTTACCTTCAGGACTTTGACCAGATTCCCGCAGTAAATGCCTGAGAGAAAGCCTCTTGGGCTTCCAGCAGGGAGAGGGGAAAGGAACCATTTTGAAATGCACCAAAGCACTAATTTCTCTTTAACAAGGCCAGCCCTCAGGTGGACTAGTTAATCAAAGCCTAACCTGCTTGGGTATTATCACAGCACAACTGACTTGGAGGAAAAAACACACAACAACTCCAGACCAGTGTAGCCATCCTGTCCCCACAAAGGGAAGAAACACTTGTGAAGGTCACAGTCTCCAGGCATCAGCACACTACAGACAGAGACCTAACCTTAGGGCAATAGGGCATCCCCTCCCCCACACCTCACCACCATACTATAAAGACCTATTTAAAGTAGTTCCTTTTATCCAGTACATCATGTCTAGCTAGGAGGAGGGGGTGGTGGTGGGGGTGGAGGGAGTGATCAGGTATACCAAAAAGCAAAAACAAAATAAACACAATTTAAAGAAACAGAGCAAGCATCAGAAGCAGACATGGCAGGGAGGTTGGAATTATCAGACCAGGATAAAACAACCATGATTAATATGCTAAGAGCTCTAATGGATAAAGAAGACAGCATGCAAGAACAGATGGGAAATGTAATCAGAGAGATAGAAATCCTAACATAGAACAAAAATTAATGCTTAAAAAAATGTAACAGAAATAAAGGTGCCTTTGATGGGCTTATTAGTAGACTGGACACAGCTAAGGAAAGCATCTTTGAGCTAGAGGATATATCAACAGAATTCTTAAAAACATAAAAGCAAAGAGAATAAGACTGAAAAGAACAGAAAAGAATATCCAAGCATATAGGGCAACTACAAAAGGTATAATATATACATAACAGAAATATCAGAAGGAGAGGAGAAAAAGGAACAGAAGAAATATTTGAAACAATAACAACTGGGGATTCCCCAAATTAATGTCAGACACTCAACCACAGATCAGAAAACACCAGAATGGCCAAGATCCAGCACACTGACAATTTCAATGCTGGTGAGGATGTAGAGCAACAGGAACTCTCCTACATTGTTGGTGGAATCCATAATCATACAACCACTTTGGAAGGCAGTTTGGTGGTTTAGTATAAAACAACACTTACTAACTTACTTTTACCATAAGATACAGCAATTCCTTGGTACTTACCTAAAGAAACGGAAAACGTATGTCCACACAAAAACCTGCACACAGATGTTTCTAGCAGCTTTACTCATAATTGCTAATAATTGGAAGCAACCAAGTTCTTTAGTAGATGAATGGATAAATAAACTGTGGTATATCCAGGCAATGGGATGTTATTCGATGCTAAAAAGAAATGAGCTATAAGCCATGAAAAGACATGGAGAAACCTGAAATACATAGTTCACTAAATGAAAGAAGCCAATCTAAAAAGGCTGTATGATTCCAACTACAGTTGACCTTTGAACAACCTGGGGGTTATGGTTAGGGTCACCAAACCTTTCACCCCTCCCCCACGGTTGGTTACCCCAGGGAAACAGGGGGCTAACTAGACTATATTGACTATATATTTATTGGGGGGGGGCTGTGCAGTTCAAACGGTGTTGTTCAGGAGTCAACTGTATATGTCATTTGGGGAAAAGGCAAAACCAAACCATAAAGACAATAAAAAGATCAGTGGTTTCTCACATCTTGGCCATTCTAATAGTGCTGTAATGGTATTTCCTGTTTAAATGTGCATTTCCCTGATGGCATATAATGTGGAACATCTTTTCATATGCTTATGTGCCATTTGCATAGCTTCTTTGGTGAGGGCTCTCTTAAGGTTTTCTTTTTGCCCATTTTTTAGTCAGGTTGCTTTTCTTATTGTTGAAGTTTAAGAGTTCTTTGTATATGGATAATAGTCCCTTTTCAGATATGTCTTTTGCAAATATTTTCTCCCCATCTGTGGCCTGTCCTCTCCTTCTCTTGACATTATCTTTCACAGAGCTGAATTTCAATATTTTAGTAAGTTCCATTTACCAATTTTTTTCTTGCATGGAGTATAAAAATGAATAGGCAGAGCACAGAGGATTCTTAGAGCAATAAAAGTATTTTGTATGATATTATAATGATGGATATATATCCTTATACTTTTGTCGAGACCCATAAAATTATAACACCAAAAGTAAATCGTAAGGTAAACTATGGGGTTTTGGCAATTATGATGTATCCATGTAAGGTTCATCCTTGGTAAAAACTCTACCATTCTGCTGAGTGATGTGGATAATGGAGAATGATACACATGTATTGAGGCAGCAAGTATATGAGACTCTCTGTACCTTCCTCACAGTTATGTTATGAACCTAAAACTGCTCTTAAATAGTCCTTAAAAGTAAACTCCACTAAAAATAAAGACAATAAATCATGAATATGGTTGTGACTTCACTCATAATTAACCCCTTTCCTTCGTCCATTATCTGTTCTTGAAAGTACACATTCTGTACTCGGAACGTATTCAGTAGGGTGTGACAAGGCAGTGCCAGCTATGAGATAGGACACAAGATTTATTGTTGGTTAACATCAAATAGGTCAAGTGATAGATAATTTCTGAACTCATTCTGACAGAAATGACAAGTGATACTATTAATGCAAGTGGATACATTCTAAACATAAATAAAGTTTTGACATTACGGGGTTCTGGTTTTCAATGAATACATAAATTCGAGAGAAGTTTTCTAACACATGAGTTCAGTAATGGCATACTAAGTATTTCCCACTGACAAAAAAAATTTCTCTAGATAAATGGTGATGAAAAAATGTAACAGATTTTATATTGGAGGTTTATTGTTGAAGTTGTGGTAAAATTTCAATCGCAGTTAGTGGTCTAGACACATTTGAATTTGTATGTTTGTTAATGGAATTTTCAGTTGTGCGTTTGGCTGAATCCAATTGAAACTCTTCCTATGGAATCAAAACTGCACACTTTTAGTTCCATTCAGAAAATAATTTATTATGTGTGCCTGTATTCATTTATTCAAGAAGTTTTTATTAAGTATCTTCATTTTGGCAGAGTCCAGACCTAATTACTGAGGTGAGAAGTTTGAAAGAAATTATAGTGATGTTCTGAACATTTAAGGATTTTACAAAATGTTGAAGAATAGCTTAAGCAAAGGAATTAATAGCATATACTGGGACGATGCATTTTAGGGCCCTGTGTATTGACATGTCTGAAGAAGAGAGTGATCAGACCAAATGTACTGAACAAGCAGGAATAAATATGAAAATGACACCATTGGTAGCCAGCCTAAAGCCTATGATAGGTTTAAAAACAATAGGTTCCTTGAATAAAAATTTAATTGAAACATTTCCACAAATATATTTGCATCCAAATTCAGGAAATTTGTGGACTCCCCTTCTTCCTGCAGTGAATGGTTCTTCAGTGTTGGGAATCTCCTACCATTGGTGTATACAAACACAGAATATACATTTTGCAGAACTGGGAAGCAGAATAGCTATATCACAAAGCAGTCTTGTAGCCTTAAAGGATAAGGGTATCTGGGGGAAATACCAATTATTGCTTTTTCAGGTGCTTGGGAAGGTCTCACAAAATCCGATTCAAATTCTTCTCTACTTGTCTCGGGAATAATCTATAGCTTTGCAGTGTAGTCCAGAGCATGGACTTCTGAACACCCACTTCCCTCCATCACTCTTCCTCTGCTGTTTCAGAGTATAAAAACAAGATAGCATATCCACATGTGTTTTCTGTTTGCCAAGCACTCTGCTACTCGAGGAGTTCCTTGAGGAGTAGAATGGTAAGTAAGCAAGACACACAAGTCATTGTCCCGCTACAGGTGTTGAGGGTGCTGAGCATATCATTGCACACACGATTGTTTAACTGGAGTTGTAAAAGGCACCACAGAAGAAAAGGAAAAACTGCCATTATAGTCTATTAGAAAGCATTGTCACTTAATTCTTACCCCAAGATCTCCTGAGCAGTTACCCTAGAAAGCTTCAGCTTAGTCATATTAAGTACCATTGTTATTACACATATTAACATTATTATCTTTTTGAAGTGCATATTTTATGCAGAATTCTAAGCTAGAAACAGTTATATATAATATCTTAACCCTGCACACACCCCACTGAATTCCTCCCATTTTAAAAGTGAAGAAAGTGAATAAAGCTTGTCCAACTTCAGAGTATTTAAGAACCAGAACTGAGCTCTCACCAAGCCTGATTGACCCAAAAGTGGATCCCAGTGCTCACCCCTTACCCCCAATCAAGTTCATTGCCCATTTCAAAAATCTAGTGCATTGATGTAAAAATGAAGTAATTATCATTAAACCTTCAGGGTGTAGTGAAAAGGCAGGATTTCCTATTAGAAGGCAAAACAGTTCTGCTAGCCTCTTTGCCCCTCTGCCACAGGAGAGAGTCTTTTAACATCTCTGAGCCTTTGTTTATCTATAAAATGAGAGGTAGACTAGATATCTGTCAGGCTTTTCCTAGCATTGAAATTATGAGAGCTTTGTTAATTAGCTTCTACAGCCCTGACATAAGGGGAACTCTCCTAATAAGGGGGAGAATTTGGTAATTTATCTCTATTGATAATTTAAGTAAAACCTCTGAGTCTCAATTATCTGGATGTGTCTGGTTAGGTTCTTGGAGAAGGTTTTTTGACCTGGATTTTCCAAATAGTTGCAACGTGTCTCTAATTCATTTATTAACACATGGAATGAGTGTCCCCAAATTGGCTCCAAGGCCATAATATTGCAACATAGACATCTAATAATACTGTTCACTTCAAAAATAATAACTAGGCATTGTGACATGGAATACAGAAAGACGTGAGAGTATTGAGCAAGGAACCCCATGGGCCACTGTGGTTTGATAAGGAGATCTGAAACAGCAGTCCACAAAGAATGTCTTGAAATAGCTTTACACTCAGACAGTGAAGCACAATAGTATAAAGAACCAGTGAATTCTTTAAAAGGAAAACAAAACCTCATGTTTCTTCACAGGAACCATCCCTGGGAATGGGCTTTAACAATGGTTCAAAGGGATTCTATCTCGACCTTTACAAAAACTGTAATAAGTGTTGAGAAATGTCTAAAGTTCAAGAATAAAATAGAATTCTCCACCAAACATCTGCTCTTAGTAAATTAAATACTCATATTAGCTCTGAACATCACACTAGTAAACATCATATGTACATTGATTTCTTTATTGCTTTATATTACCGTAAAGCCTAATTATGAATCATGAAAGATACCCCCACATTTTGTTACTGTATCTAGAAAGAAACATTCAGTTTCTTCCTAAACACGAAGAAACTAATTTAGAAACAAGATCTTTCTAGAAAGGGGAATTTAATAATGGCAAGGATAAAAAAGAAAGGCAACATTAGGGTCTGGCAGGAGAAGGGAGCAGATGCCAAACAACTAAGAAAACAAGCTTACAAAGAGCAGGCTGGGAGACCAGGCGTGAACTTTACATATGCCAGCTCTGGTGGTTTGATGGTCCCCGGTGGCTTGCCTCCTTCGGTAACTGATAATAAGGAGGAAGTTTGTTAAAACAAACTATTGGGAATGCTTTACAAGTACTTTCACAACAGAGAAGAGAAAAGTTTTCAAAATCTGTAGTTAGATTTAGAACTGAATTAATAACCACAACAGCATGGCTGAAAACCATACCTTCTTGTGTGCTTGTGGACTAAGGTTAACCCAAACAGTGACATGTCCAAAGTCCCTTGACTAGACGTTCTTTCTTTCTCCACCAAATGACTAACCTTTTCAGTCACATTTCAAAAGACATTTCCCTCTATGATCTCTACAGCCCCACGCACAGCATATTAATTGCTCAGTGCACCTGTAATATCATGTGCACCCTCTCATGTGTTTTATTTCAGAGAGTGAGCTCTTTGGGAGTGGGGATTGTTCATTTATCACTAGATCCACAAGCTTTAGCATAGTGTTGGATGTATAGAGATTGCCATGTTAAGATTTTTGTGTTTTGTTTTTATCCTTTTGGGGGATAAATGGATATATAATTAAAATTTTAATTAAGTGAACTTATTTCTGTTGCCTACATGCTTTATGATTGACTCATTAACTTGGCAATAATTACAATTTTATATGGGCAGGAATAAACTAATTTTTATTTTTCTGCACCAAGGATTCAGAAACCTGTATTTTCAAGTCTGTGCCAGATGCCTTGTAAATATGCCAGACTTCTCAATCACAGCACATGGGTCACGCGTTCAAGAGCAGCAGAACGGTCTATTATGGTAAATGGTGGCTATGGCACCTCTGTGTCTCCCATGTAATCTTTTGTGCTTCTTGGAAAAACATTTTTAAGATGAGGACTCTGATGATATCTGACCTATATAATAAATAAAATAATAACAATCAGAAATGAGGAAAAGAAATTTAAGCAGAGTTTCTACAGAAATATACATTTTATCCATTTTAAAAGAACTCTGGAAAGCTAAAATCTTTAGAGAACTACAACCTTTTGGATATATTCTACTTGGTAAGATTTGTACTTGACTGTTAATGTGAAACTATTATTGTAAGCCACAAAACTATTACTCAAACTAATTCTTCAGCAGAACCAAAATGTAAAGTAGGAAGTCCCACTTCATAAGGAGAGATTTCAAGGTTTAGATGACTATTTTTGTATCACAACTGTGCAGGCTATTAAAGGCTCACTTTTTGTAACAGGTGTGACCCACTCTGATGAATTCGAGGTAGTACTTCATGAAAAGATCACTGGACTTGGAGTTGGAGGGCCTTTGCTGACATTGATCCTTCTTACTTGCTAGACATTTGACTCTATTCAAATACTTTACTGAGTTCAGTTTATACACAGCCAAAAAGATTCCTAATCCTCAGTTATTTGAGCAGGGCAACCAGAGAACAAGTGGGCTTAAAATCCAGTCTGTCTTCAACAACCAAATTGGGAGTCCTGGAGCTGGGCTCTATCAGGAGAAGAGAAGGTATTCTCCTTTGCACAGTTTCTTCTGCGTACCTAAGCTTATACCCTCAGGGCTACGTCTGCCCAGAGAAAATGATTTTTCTCAGGGTTGTCCTCTAGGCTCCCAAGATCCTGATGGTGAAAAAACAAACCAGAAACAGTGTCTGTGCAATTCTATACATATAGAAAATATCATTAATTGTAAATATATTTGGTTTTTTTGATGTGGTCTTTTATAATGCATGTTATAGGAGCTGGATTACCAATCTATGGACCAATTAATTATGCTTTTAAATTACATTATTTAATGTACATAGTGAGTATTCTGTGACTAGTACAAACTTCATATTTCATTCTGTAAATCACTGAAAGAATTCTAGTAAAGATATTTATCCTGAGGATAGATAAGTGAAAATATAATAGAAACTGTTAACATTCACTGTTCATCTACCACATGTCACATATATTACATATATGGTGTCTAACCCTCATAACAGTTCTGCCTATAACTATTATTCTGCCCATTTTAGAAGAGAACTGAACTCGGAGGAAAGAAGTAAATGTGCAAAGTCAGACAGCCAGTTCGTGAGAAAATGAGAATTAGAACACAAACCTATCTGATGTTAAAGTCTATGTCCTTTCTTTCCACCCTACCATCTTGCCTATATTATGAAAATATTTCTTTCTCTAGTCTGCATCTTGTTAGTTCTCTGGCTTCAGGCTAATGGCTTAGAAGAAATGTAGCATGGAGATTAAGATTTTAGGCTCACAAATCAAAGACCAGCATTTAAAATCCAACTCTGTCACTAACCAACTGTGGCATTAGGAAAACTTTAATCTTTCTTTGTAGAATAAGGATAATGATAGTACTTCTTAGAGAAGTAAAGATTAAATGAAATAACATATGTAGAGCTGTTAGCACCATGCCTGACACATAATAAATGGTCAGTAATCTTTTTTATAGGAGACGGTATAGTTTGGTGTTTAAGTAAGCAGATTTTGGATTCTGAAAGAATTTGTGGTTTAAATCTAAATTCTAGCTCTGGCCAGTTTTGCTCAGTGGTTAGAGAGTAAGCCCACAGAGCTACGGGTCACAGGTTCGATTCCTGGTCAAGGGCATGTACCTGGGTTGCAGGTTGGATCCCCAGCCCCGGTTGGGGTCATGTAGGAGGCAACCAATCGATGTGTCTCTCTCACATTGATGTTTCTCTCTCTCTCTCCCTTCCTCCCTTCCACTCTATCTAGAAATCAATGGAAAAAGTATCCTTGAGTGAGGATTAACAACAACAACAACAAAAAATTTAAGTTCCACCATTGACTAGGGACAAGGCCCTAAACAAGTTATTTAACCACTCTCAGCCTCAGTTTTCTTCATTAATAAAATGAGACTAATTGCCAGTATATAATATATCACATAGTGGCTGGGAAAAAACTAAATAATCAAATATAATTAACACAGTGTCAGTATCATTCTAGACTATTGATAAAGCCTAGATGTTTTTGCTAGTCTCATTCTGAAATTCAATAGTATCTAAATTCAATGGTATCTAAAGGCACTTGGAGGTAATTTCGTGTGGATCATTGAATTGAAAGCAGTTATTGAATATAGACAGCTCCCCCTCCTTTTTTGCAAAGAAGCATATATTGAGAGATATTCAGGTACTACCATGCATAGACTAAATCTTGATTATATTGCTCACTAACGAAACATTTAGGTTTTTTTGTCTCAGTTTTATCAACTGAAAAATCAGAGTATTAATAATGGACATATCACATACTTACTAAGGGCATCAATTCTTTGCATAGAGTAAATCATAACACAAATGTGATTATCTTTGTAACCTTAAAGATTCAGAATATACATCTACTATAAAGTGGCAATGGAAATATACATCTAAATCATTTCTATAAAAACTAGATTCATCTGAAATTCCTCAGTATCTATAGATTAACTTTAAATATAATTTAAACTAGTCCAGTTTTATAAAATAATATCTGCACATAAAAACATTTTGATCTATATAGAAATGCCTCAAAAATATCAGTCTTGCTATCTACTTACTTTCTGGAATTAATTACTTTCAGCAGTTTTGATTTTCAATATTTATAGTGGTTACTGGTATTACTAAAATAGTACATCATTTCCACTGATAATATTTAAATTATATATATTCACTCCTGGGGATGAAAGATGAAGAGATTAGGAATTAATCCTTCTTTCTTCTTCTCACTTTCCTACATCTTAATTCTTGTCATGTTATTTTGTATTGTCAGTGTTTGCAACATAATTATTCTTTTATTATCTATAATTAGGTCTTCTTTGCCTATACCTTGAACCTAGTAATTTAAACTCAACAAAAACCATCTTTGCAATTTATGAATAGATATTCTTAATTACAAAGGGTAATTGTGTTTTGCTATGTCATTAAATTTTCACTCCTAAAAGAAGAAATTCCACATGGCAAAGTCTACTGGAATCCCATTTAGTTACTTTTGCATTTTCTTTGCTTCTGCCAGTTCCATCGGCTGTCACTTTTTAATTTGTCTCCTGCCATCTTATTTCTTATAGCCTTTTAGCATTTTACTGGAGTGCCTCATCGAGAAATTGAGCTAAACTCTGTGTCTTTGCCTATTTGAAAATGTCTCTATTTTGCCTTCCCACATGACTGATAGCTTGGCTTGTGTGGAATTCTACTAGGGCCAAAGTATTGGTTTTAGTTGTATGTGCATATTACTGAAGTACTAGGTTTATTTACCTATCAATCCTAGGTTTTCTCTGAAAGTAAGTCAGCTGTTTCTCTATCAGACTTCTGTGTTAAAAGGTAAGTAACTTTCCTGAGAGATAATTATAGTGTCTACACAGTGGGCACATGGACTGTGTACTTCCTGGCCATTCCCGTTTCAGGATGCACGAGGGTGAAGCTGTCATACATGCAGAGGTGTTTAATTGTTAAAAAAGAGTCCATTTTAGTTCAACAATGAAGAACTCCAGTGCATTTTCCTCTGAAATACAATTGACCTCTTTTCCCTTTTTGAACTTGTGCTCTTTATGTCTATTGTTAATATCTAGCATTTTCAAAAAGTATTCTTGCCCTTCTTAGATCCCTATATCCACATCGTAAGGTCACAATATGCGCAACATTCTCTTCTTAGAATACAACACTTGGATTTTATTTATATGCAGAGTGAAAGCAAGTGGGATGAAAGAATAGAGTTCTACTCTCCCAGTGTTCTAGAAGTTGTTCTTTCAGTAATTGCCTTGATGATTGCCAGGGGTCTCCGATGATTTCGGTTTCACAAAATTGGCACATGATGTTTCTCAACTTGGTACACATGGCTCCTATCCTTGTATGTGCTATTTCATTGTTTTCCAATGCAATCCTATTCTGCTTAATATTTTATCTTCTAAGATGTCCTCAGAATTTCCAGTTTGCAATTTTATCAAGTTCTTCTTATACACACACACACACACACACACACACACACACACACACACACACTTTATTTTTGTAATTTCAGTGGAAATTTGTAAGAGAGGGGAGGTAGATGTATGTGTCAAGTCTGTTATTTTGCATGGAAATAAATAATATTAAATCTATTAATTTTGTTTTTGAACCTAATTTAAAATGAAACCTTGTGAGACTTCAACAACTTTCTTTTTCTCACTATCAATCAAAACCTTGCTTTGTGTTACTTGGCCTCTTGGAGGAAAAAAAAAAAAAAAGATCACATCTCTCTGGTAAGGTTAGAGTATATTGTACAAAATATCTCTTTGTGTTTCTGACACTCTTTTTCCCTTGATCTGTTTAAGTTGATCCTATTATTGCAGCAGAATAGTAGCCTGCCATTTGGACTAACTTTATCTAGACAAATGCAAGTTTCTAGGAAAGATAACCTTTAATAAGAAGGTATAAACACACATTTTCTATCAAATCTTTCTTTGGAATGACTATCCAAATGTGGAAATGACTTAAATCTGACAAGATCAGGCCAAAGTAAAATAACTGTCAAAAGGTTAGGTCAGCAAAAGAAAATTTAATAACATCATATCAAATATTTACCAAAGCTATTTGCAGAGTTAAATCATTCATGAAAATATATTAAACACTTTAAAACAGGCTAACTTTCGTGTGACAAATGAGAACTACTTAGGAAGTATAAGTACAATATTCTGTAATAATAAAACTAATTTTTCTAAAACCGTAGTTTCCTCTATGCACAATTTTCATTCATCTTGGCTGTCTGGGGACAAAATACAAATTATTTTAGTCCCATTTTAAAATTCAACACACTTCCTATTGACTTTCAATTATAGGGAGCTAGTGGGGCTCCTACAAATAAAATGGATGTGTAGGTTAAATGGGGGAATGAGCTGGACTACCACATCCTGGAGAGATTTCTACTGAGATTTCTAGTCATATTTCTATATTAACTCTATTAACATGTATGGAATCTTACCATATGATAGGTTTGATTATAGATGCAAGGCATAAGCAGGGTTCCTGCCTTTTAGGAACTCACATTCAACTTTGCTTGAGTATTTACTGTGATGTAGCACACATTCATGGTGTGAGATTTGTTACAATGTAAAATATTTGTTTCCCTTAAACTGAGCCCCATTGTTCTTCATTAAAGTCTCATCCACAGGTTCTGATTCTTTCCCCTGGAATTACGCAGATATTCATTCCACTTTTCATTGACTAGAACTTCATATATTTGGAGACTGGTTTTAGCTTCCTAGATCTTTGTATTTCTGGATAAAACATTACCAGTTATTTCAAATTTCTATACATGTTCCAGAGCTGTAACACCCTAGTTACCCTCCTTAGAGGTATGCATTTTATTTTTATTTCTGAAACTTTATGGGCTCTCTGGTGCCTACATCATAGAGTCCAAATTCTAATACAGGGCTCATCCTTAAAATATTAAATATGTTTATTTGATAGATTCTGTGCTGGGCATTTGGGACATGATGGTAAACTAGAGATAGCCCTTGCTTTCAAGAAGTTAACAGTTTAGTCATCAGTCTCTTTTTATCTTATTCTCCGCTCACATTAACCACTGACACCGCTCCTCAATGTGAACACACCAGTGAACCCAAATGCTCCAGAGAACCTGATTATCAAACCTCGTAGTCACACAAGTACATTATTTATGGTCTACTTCCAAATAGCGGTCTTATCTTTTATACCATTTCCCTGTTCTGAAAATAGTTTAAAAACTTTAGGATATTCAAGACCACTCCTGACAATACTCATTTGCATTAAAAGCATGGGTCTCAAAGCATAAATAATTCCTTTATGGAAGTCACATGCTAAGAAAGCCCTTGAGGGGGTTTCATTTGTCTACCTTTGATCGCAAAGTATGGAAAAAAGACCCACCATGGAATAGAATACTCAGTTCTTTTCGAAGCCAAAGCATGGGCACTCAATCAGCATTAAAAATGAAACATACTAACATCCATTCTGGATCTGTTAGTGAAGAACTTTTATTTCGACTGGTGCATAGAATAGGCAGTGTTTATCTTTGGAAATGCCATTCAAGCCTTTCACAGGAAAAAGAAGCACAATCATGGTGAAATATTTCCAGCCCAAACTGCAATTACGTTGGGATTTACTACAAATCCTCCATCTAACAATATACCTACTCAGTAGTAAAAGCTTTCTCTCCTTTTGTTCTGCAAATCTATGCCAAAGTATAGTTGTTGTTATTACTTCAAAGGTTTTACATACCAGAGAAAGTTCTGCAGACAGGGCTGAATAACTTCTGCATTTCATCATTCTTTAAAATGTAATTTTGAACACTTTTTTTTAAGTTGCATTGTAAACCACATTCCAAGCCAAGATTTATTTTGCTACCAAAGCCTTTCTATTATTTCCCAACTGCAAGAGTCTATAGAAAAATGTCTCAGGACCTCACATTTAACAAACCCTCAATTGCCAGCATTCTGAAAGCAACTTTCTGTAGGCATAAACAAATATTTGGTTAGGTATTAACATTTCTAATATTATTATAGTGTACCTTCCTATAGAAAAATATTAGTTATTATGTCTGCTCATAAATTGAAGTCCATAAAGCAAAAGAAAACAGAGCAGACTGTACAGAGAAGGCAGTGCATTTGACCAATGTCCTGTTCCCTACCTAGGTGGAAGCCATATGTCAAATAAATACAATCTTACCAAATGCCAAAATAAAATAATGTATTCCTTGACAGGTTTCAGGCTAGAATTACAAAGGCTTAGTTTTCAATGTGAGTGTTGTAAGCCAGTTAAAAAGTAAATTCAGAATGTTTTGAGCAATCACTGCAAATTGCCACAGTGGCAGTAAAAGCTGGTTTCTAAGACATTGTAATGATTGAAGCTTTTCTGTGTAACTATGTAATAAAACCAAAGCCTGTGAAATACACAGTGAGAATGTGAATAATAACTCCAGAAAGATGGTGCCAGATGGAAAAATTAGTGTTGCAATCTGGTGACATGGCCGACAGAGGTCCAGAGGGGGTCAGGAGAACGGGGTTCTAGCTGCAAACCTATGCCTTGGTGTCCGATGGAGACAGCTATCAAAATGGGAAGAAGTACAGTACAGGAGAATTATGGGAAGGTTTCAAAGAAAATCTTTACTTCATAATTGTGTTAAGAGAAGCCAGATAAGGTGTCTCAACTGTGTGTTGTTTGATGAAGGCTTTACTGAAACTCAGCTTTTACCTTTGAATTTAGTATGGCAAACCAGACTGTCTGGGTTCAGATTTCTCCTTATACCTACTAGATTTGCGACACCGAGCGAGCTATTTCACCTCTCCTAGTGTCAGTTTTTGCACTCCTAAAATGAGCATCACAGTAGGTGGCAAAGAATGTCATTCAATACTTAGAACAGTGCATGGCATGGTTTGGGCGCTATAGACATTTCAGCTATTCATTATTATCATTATATATATATAATCTACATAAAAGAAGCAATGAATTACATCTAACTCATCTGTTTATCCTTCTGTTTCTTTTTTTTTTTTATTGATTTTTAGAGAGAGAGGAAAAGAGAGGGAGAGAGAGAGACAGAAACATTGATGAGAGAGAACATTGACTGGCTGCCTCCTACATGCCCCCCACTGGGGATCAGGCCCACAACCTGGGCATGTGCCCTGACTGGGAATCGAACTGGTGACCTCTTGGTGCATGGGTCAACGCTCAACCACTGAGCCACACCGGCCAGGCTATATCCTTCCTTCTTTTTTGCTGAAATACTCAATTTTTAAAAACTTGTTTCCTCCTTTTATGTATCTTTTTAAAATATATGTATGCTAGGTACTAACAGTTAAAATCATTATTTGGTTGTGTTGAGCCAAATATATCTTCCTGATATGAAAATCTGTTTCTGTGTGTCATCTGGACATATCCAAACAGTTCTAAGAGAAACAGAGAGGTTCATTCATAAAGATAAATTGCCCATTACTCTTGTTTCTCTTTCTCATGGGAGAAGAATGTATCCTTATTTGACCAGAGGAAAATGAAACTCCTTTTATTGGAGGGATACCTGGATAATTACTGCCTGCATCATTCCCAGGGCAGCAGTGGAAGCAGCCACCGAGAGCTGCTAACTTGTCAGTTTTTGTGACTGCCAGGCTGACAGAGGAGAAAAGAGCCCAGTGATTTTTAGCACAACAATGAGGGTACAGGATTACCAAAAGTGAGTTATACTCATTCTTGGATAACTATTCTTTTTGTCAGTTGATAGAATATTTGTCTTTGAGAAATACATATCATCAAAGATATCATCAGTATTGAAATTAGCAGTTCTATGCTTCTCGCTAATGGGAAGCTAGATCTTGACGGAGAGAACCTATATTCACTTTTTTTCCTTGGGGCCTAGAATCCACCCTTTACCTAGGGAGTGAAAACAGCTGGTATTTCCTGGAAACCTAATTAGGGGACAAAAAAAGAATGCCTTGTTTAGAAGAGTTCATGTTTTCTTAAGGAAGTGGGAAAAGTCTTACAGAGAGAGATCCCTGTGCTTATGTCAGAATATGAGGCTGGAGAGCCAGGCCAGGAGCAGAGGCGATGTTCCTGAGATCAGATGGCTTTGTGTGAGACGAGACATTTTAGGTCACACGTGTGTCTGTTGTTCTCACCTACTACATAGTTACTGATTTGGGCTTTGCTTGTTCTATCTGTTATTTATTGAGAGGGGTTTGGTCAATCCTCCCATATGATTATAGATTTGCTTATATCTCTTTTTAATTATATTAATTTCTAAATATATTTTGGTTCTGTTGAGTACATACAGATCTAGAATTTTGATGTATTCCTAAGAGTAGACCTCTTTATCATTAATTATGAAATGTTTCTCTTTATCTCTAATAAAATTTCTTATCTTAAAATCAAATGTGTGGGATACCAGTAAAATGACAACCTATTTTCTTTTGGTTCATGTATCATGGTATATCTCTTTCTATTTTTATATGCAGGGTTGTATCTTTATATTTAAGTTGTGTCTGAAAAACCTTCATCTTTTAATCAGAGAATATATTGCATTTACTTCTAATGTAATTAATGAAATATTTGGATATATATCTACTATCTTACTATTTTTTTCTTTAACCTACTTATGTTGTATTTTATCTTCTTTTTTAAATTTTTCTTAAAGTAGTTAAATATTTTTATTATTTTACTTTTTCTTTATCAAATTTTTAGTTGGGAATGTTTTATCATCCTTTTGATCATTTTCCTAGATATTAAAGCAAGCAACCTGAGTTACTGCAGTTTAATTTAGATTATTACTGTTACTATTTTACCTATAACATTAGGATCATAGACACCTAAGCTTTACTACTCCCCACTCATATTTTATGTTGTTGCCATCATAATTCTAGGCATGATTTTAATATTCCAAGATATTATTAATGTTTTGTACAGTCAATATTCATTTATATGTACTTCACCTTTACTCTTTCCATTGTTCTTTATTTCTTCCTGAATTCCTGTGTTACCATCTGTGATCATTTTTCTTCTGCCTGTAGAACATTTTTTAGGTTTTCCTTTAGTGCTCATTTGCCAGTGATGAATTATCTGAGCTTTGGTTTATTTGAAAGCATTCTTATTTGCCTTTATTTTCTAACTATCTTTTTTGGAGTATATGGTTCTGGTTTGATGTTATTTTCTTTCAGCAATGTAAGTTACCTGTCCACAATCATCTTATTTTTTTTTTTTAATTAAAAAATTAAGGGATATAGAGAGGGCCAAATATTTGGTGATGGAAGGTGATTTGACTTTAGGTGGTGGACACACAAAGCAATATACAGATCATATATTGTAGAATTATATACTTGAAACCTATATGATCCCGTTAACCAATGTCACCCCAATAAATTTAATTTTAAAAAAGGAAAAATTAGCTGTTTATCTTATTGATGCTCTTTTGAAGATATTGTCTTCTTTTGGCTGCTTTTAAGATTCCTTTTTTCTGTCTTTGGTTTTCAGAAGTTGGCCTATTATGTACTTTGCATAGACTTCTTTATATTATATTTCTTGTGGCTCATACAATTTTAAAATTTTGAGTTCATGTCTTCCATCAATTTTGGAAACTCTTAGCCATTAGAACAAAATGTTTCTTCAAATAGTTCTTCTGGTCCATTATCTTTCTAGTCTTCTCTTGGAATTCCAATTATCTATGTATATTTGGTACAATGTCTACTCTGACTCATATTCTTTTCTGTACTTTATTGTTTTTCTCCTTGAGTTTTACTTTGAATATTTGCTATTAACCTGCCTTTCAATTCACTAATTATCTCTCATGATTTGTTTGACATGCTGTTTATTTCTTACTGTCAGTTATATTTTTTTAGTTTTAGAATTTCCACTTAATTATTTTTATAAAGTCCATTATGCTGATAAGATTCTCCATTACTTCATCTATTTCTTTGAAAGTATTCATCATAATTACCTTATTGTCTCATCTGTTACTCCAGTTTCTGGGTATGTGTGTGTCTCTTTCTATTATATCTTTTTAATCTCTTGGATTTTGCCATTTGTCACTGTCTTCAGCATGCTATTTTTTAAAAATTGGATGCCCCACATTTGTATTAAATATTACAGTCTCTAAAGCATGCTATCTTCTTCCAGAAAACTCCACTTTTCTTCTAGAAAAACAGGTGGGAAACTGATTGTTTCAGTCAAAAGTAACTGATCTTCATTAGGTATGCCTTGATATTTTTTGAAGCCTCTAAATAACTCTGGCTGGTTCCCACTCAAGGGCACAACCTTTCATGAGTTCCAAATGAAAGTCTGAGAGTTTACCAGGGACCTTCCCCTTGGCAGTTTGAAAATATCAAATCTTTTCTCAGTACAGAAGGATTGGTAGAAACTCTATTCTGTTTTTCTTTTTCCTGTTGTTTTTTTTTGTTGTTGTTATTAATCCTCACCTGAGGATATTTTTCCATTGGTGTTTAGATAGAGTAGAAGGGAGCGAGGAAGAGAGAGAGAGAAACATGGATGTGAGAGAGACATGGATGTGAGAGAGACAAACAGATCGATTGGTTGCCTCCTGCACAACCCCAACAGGGGCTGGGGATTGAACCTACAACCCAGGTATGTGCCCTGGACCAAGAATAGAACTGGTGACCCTTTAGTCCATGGGCCAATGCTCTCACCACTGAGCCAAATTAGCTAGGGCAGGTTTTGTGGTTTAATAATGAAAATAAGGGAGATCAACATCTTCTAAATATTATCTCCCAATTAAAAGATTATTAGCAGGTGGTAAGAAAAACAATTATTTGTGGCCCCATATCATATTTTCTCTGAGCCTCAGGTTCAATGAGCTATAATTCATGCAAATACAAGTGACCTTAAAATGAAATGATTGCTAGAAGACAAGAAAAAGCAGTAACAACCAACTATGAGTGACCTCATATGAAGTAGGATATTTCTTCTCCATCTTCACTTTTTCAATCCTTGTTGGGTGCCTTGCTTGGTACAAATATCCCAGCCAGTGGTCTCCACTGCCTTGCTAACCACTACCTCTTTTAAGTCTAACCCAAAGGGTGCATCACAGGGCCTTTCTTATTGAATTCTTCTTGTAAGATAGAGCCATCTGATAAAATAGATGAAAAAATAAAATAGTTTACTCACTCAGTCCCCCTTACAAACCATGAAAGGAAGAAAGGGAAAAGAGAGACTCAAAAGAATGCTGAAAGGAGCAGAACATGCCAAGCAAACAGCCATTAGAATGTAAATTATAACCCATTAAGATTGCACCAAGCACAGTAAGATTGCATGTAGCTCACCTTGCAGATTCTGCCTGGAGAGAGTGTAAGCAGTAGTTTAAAGCTTGAGCTTTCCAGATCAGATTGATCACACTCCCCAGTAGGCAGTGTATGACCATGTGTGGGGTACTTAAACTCTCAGAATTTCATTTCCTTCATTTGTAAAATGGAGATAACATTATCTATCCCCTTGGATTATTGTAAAGATTAAATGAGATAATGTGTGTAGAGTATTTAGCTACGGGCTGGCACATTGTTAGCCCTCTAGCATGGTGGTCCTTATTTAGCCCCACATGCTCGCAGACAGCCCTCTATTTCAATTTCCATCCTGCACGATTCATTGATGGTGACAGGAGCCATTTGCTCCCACAATCTGGTCCCCCGATAGAATACACTTGTAACTCACCACCACCCAGGCAGCATTATCTTTCCTGCATGCTTTTTAATGATTAACAATCAATTACAACATCATCCTTTACATCCAATCCGTAACACTGTCAAATAATTATGTACTATA
Organism: Tadarida brasiliensis; assembly: GCA_030848825.1. Lineage (NCBI taxonomy): Eukaryota > Metazoa > Chordata > Mammalia > Chiroptera > Molossidae > Tadarida > Tadarida brasiliensis. The sequence continues at coordinate 54,597,146 of CM061264.1, forward strand.
ATTAAATTAATGATATTGAACTTTAATTTTAGTTGCATGGCTGCTTTTATTTGATGTCTGCTATACTCTCACTGAGTGAACATTGGGTTCCGGTGTGAAGTTATCGCATTTGTTTTATAGCCATAAAAGAGCAAACCCTTAATATCATTTAAAAAGATAACCACAAATAGAAATATTTCCACATGAGCCCATTTGGAGGTCCACATTTGCTACTCATTAATTTAGGCTTTGGGAATTTAACATAAATTAAAATAAAAGCCTGTTTCACAGAGTATGTGTCTCATTCTTCACTGTCTCAGCATGGCCACACGGATTCTGGTGTTCAGTAATTTCCTTAAACATAATTTACAAATAAGCAAGTTAGCTGGGCTGGAGTAAAGCATGTATAACTTGCAGGTTAGCTTCCTAATACATTAAAATCCTGTTAATATGAGATTTAAATTGTAAAGAAAGAGTCAAGTTTATCAAGCATAAATCAGCATTTGCCTTATAAAATGTAATGGAAAAATGCTAATAAGATTTACTGGTAACAGGAAATTGGATTATAACTTATCTATTTTAAGTCAATTTGAAAATTGGCCTCAAAAGTTATTCCTGATATGGACTGAGTCTCAAATTCTATTATGTTTTCTTCTTTTTCTATTTTCTTTTTTTTTTTACAGAGCACATGCAGATACACAGTGATAAATTTGTCAAGTATAGTAAAAAAAAAAAAAAAGGAAAAGAATGTACACAACTCCAAAACAATTTATGTAAATAAGTAATGAAAAGTGTATGCATTGTTATATTTATACTATGAGGAAAGATAAGGACCTGGCTGTTTATGTCTAGTTGGAAGTAATTGAAAGGGGATAAAGGTAATTTAAACTAGATACATTTCTTATGTGTATTTGGAACACTGAACAGCTATGATATATGGTAAAATGAATATTCATATTAAAAGCTTTTCTCTTTACTATATAACATTGAAGCTTAGCATCTATTTCATTAGTCAATTACATAGCATAGTAAGAATGTGATTTATTTTATAACAAAATTGGTATAATGCAGGAACTAATGAAGTGTTTATTCAAAATTTATCTTAAATGGACACATTCTGAGTGATTGACTATAAACAAATTTAATAATATTCCCTTACAAACTGCTTGTCAGGTCAGTCCAGAGCAAGTCTAATGTAATGGCCACATCAAAGAACTCAATTGTATATGCATATAACACCTGTGTGTGGAAATTTCCTTCCACTGTGAATAGGCTGCCAGGAATGTGCCTTTTTTTTATTTACATTTATTAAACATTTCATTCAATAGTTATTTATTGGGTATTAGGCACAGTATTTAGGGCAGAGTAAAATTAACCCATTTGTAGGAGGGCAGGAAGTAAGTCTTCAGGATGGTGTGTTCAAACATTCAGAGTGTAGAAACCATGGTGAATTCAGGAAACAGTGAGTACCTCTGAATGGGTAGGACACCAAACTAAGAATAAGAAAAGGGGCATCTCCCTGGCCCCGGTGTGGCTCAGTGGATTGAGCGTAGTCCCATAGACTGAGAGGTCCGATTCTATTTCTGGTCAGGGCACATGCCGGGGTTGTGGGCTTGAACCCCAGTAGGGGGCGTGCAGGAGGCAGCCGATCTGTTTCTCTCTCACATAGATTAATGACAGTTTTATTGCCTATTATTTCCTTTGCTTTTCTAATTGCTCTGGCCAGAACTTCTAGGTTCAATCTCAGTTCCAGTGCTGGTTGAGGCCACTCAGCAAATGTCTCAGGGTATACCCATTCTACCTGCCACCCACTGGGTGCTCACCCTCCTTTGTGGTTGGATGGGGAGTCATCAGGGTGAGGCCAGCAGAGTTTCTCAGGCCAAAACAGTCCAAGATTGGGCCATCTGAGGGGAGGGCTCTGCACCAGTTCAGTGTGTGAGGGAAAATGGCTCTCATTCTAGAGCCACACAGCTCAGTCTGTCCCAGATTGTGCGAGGAGCCCAATCTCAGCAGAGTAGGACCACCAGGAGTTGGGAGATTGGGGCTATTGGATTCTCCCATGAAGGGGAGGTACTAGTCAGACATGGGGGAAAGTGGGGGAAGTGGCCCCCACCCCAGAGCTACACAACTGAGTCTTTCCCAGATTCTTCCCAGCCTGGCAGGGCAGAGCCACCAGGAGTTGGGAAGGTGGGGCTGCCGGGACCCTGGAGGACAGGGCTGCCAGGAGCCTGGAGGGTAGGTCTAGCAGATGTCTTGTGAGAGGGAGGTGCTAGTTAGGTTTGTGGAAAAGTGGGTGGAATGGCCCCTACCCCAAAGCCACACTGGTCAGTCATAGACACCCCGAGTCTGCCCAGACCTCTACACCCCCAGCCCAGGCAGCTGACTCATCAGCAGGGTGCATTCTCCACAGCTTGGGTCTATACGGAGTCCAGAAGTCAGGGCTACTGCATTCCCCAGTCTGATGCTGTATGGAGGGGAGTCCCCTACCAAAGAAAGAGGACCTCTGCAGTGTGGTAGGGTGACTCAGAGCATGGATCCTGGCAGCTGTCCCTTCAGCTCTCTCCCCAGAGCTATAAAGCCCAGTCTCTCCTCACAGGACTCTAGTCAGCTCTGCCTTCCCTTCCTCAGAGTCCAGGGTGAGTGGCTGCAAACAAGATTTTGTGTGTTGGCCCATTAATAGGGTGCCTGGGTCTCTAGCAGACTCCTGTCTCTTCCTGGTGGACAGAATACCCACCAATTTTCATGCCATATGTCATGTGGGCACCTCTTGGTGGCTCTGGTGCTCTGGGCTGGGGAGCCCACTCTTTTCCGGGGGAACTTCTGCAGCTGAGATGTCTCTCTGGAATCTCAGCTGCCATCCTTGGGAGTGGGGACAGCCCTTTTTACTTCTCTGCCCTTCCTACCAGTCTCAAAGTGTCTTCTTCTATAAATCCTTGATTATAAGACTTCTCTTTAGCTAGTTTTCAGTTGGTTATTCAGGTTGATTGCTCTATATTTTAGTTGTAATTCCAGTTTGGTTCTGGGAGCAGGTGAATGTAGCTTCTACCCACTCTGCAGCCATCTTGGATTCCCTATAGTGATACATTCTAAAAGATACTTTTGATATTTTATTCAGCACCCTAAGTTGTTGCAGTCCAGAGCGATATTCTTGGCAATCTCACCCAATATGCTTCTAACAGGAAAAATCTCCCTCAGATTTTGTTTTTCAGTGTTCATGATGATTATTTACTTTTCTAGCATTCTTTTCTTTTTCCTAATAACACACAATTAAACTTACAAAATTATTCTTGAGTATAGTTTTCCCTTAATCTGGTCTGTTTTGTTATGTAGTGTACTTGCTCCTGCTATTTCTTGAAAGGTACCAAACAAGTTATCTAAGGTCTTGTTACTGTGGTTTGGGGAAGTAAACATTTGTTATTAAAGTTAGATCAGAAAATATGGCTCCTACAATTTCTGCTTTTGGGAATTTTTTTTGAGATATTTTTGTGGCCTTGTAGATAAATATCATTTATGAAAATTCTGTGGCTGCCCTGAAACATACTTTGTTCTTTGAGGGTGAGCAATCAAATATATATATTAGTGATATTCAGCTAGTATCACTACTAATATCAAAATTCTTAATTTTCTAATCTACTACTTCTTGATCTGGCAAAGGATGAAGGCTTTAAATAAAAATTTCTCCAAGCATTTGTACATTTGTAAATATGTTCTATGTCTTCATTTCTAAGAAGACTTGATACAGTGATCTTCAAGCTAATGATGGTTCGACTTATAACTTTTTAACTTTATGATGGTGCAAAAGATATTCTAAGTCAAACTTAGAATTTTAAATTTTGATATTTTTCCTGGACTACCGATATGTAGTACAATCCTCTCTCATGATGCTGGGCAGAGGCTGTGAGATGATTTTACCCAACTGCAGGCTAATGTAAGTGTCCCAAGCCCATTTAAGGTAGCACATTTAAAGTTCTTGTTTCTTCCTAGAAACACATATAAATTAGATCTGAGTTCAGAGTCCTTCAGATACCTCATCTTCTCTTTCACAGTTTTCATTTCTTTTACATTTTCATATATATTTTGGAAGCATTCCTTCTTAGTTCTACCACCTATGCAGTCATCTCTAAACAGTGTATTAGTGTTGGCTTGGTTTATTTTTGAATTTGTATATTAACAATGTCACGTTATATGTATTTTCTTATTTTCCCTTTAGCTTAATATTATATTTTTGAGATTTATCCAGACTGATTTATGTAAGATATTATATATTTACTCTCATTTCTGTATAGAAATATATTATATACTAAATTTAGTGTTGATGAACATTTGTTTTTTTTTTTTTTTTAGTTTCGTTGATGCTATAAAGAATGACTCTAAAAACATTCTTATATATGCCTTCTGGTTCATACATACACACATGTAGGGAATGCACCTTGAAGAGAAATTGCCAGGTTGTAGAATATGCACATGTTCAATCTTACTAGGTAATATGAAATTACTCTCCTAAGTTATTGTTTCAATTTACATTTTCCTCATCAGTATGTGAAAGTTCTTTTTTTGTACTACATTCTCACAAAAATGTAGTATTTAAGCTGTTCATGTGAAATGATATGTGATTATAGTTTTAATTTGTATTTCCATAACAAAATGAGATTGGACATCTTTATGTATGATCCACTAGACTTTCCTCTGCTATATATTATGGGTTTACCAGGCTCTTTTTAAAAACGAATGTTCTTTATATTTTCTGTATATTTAATCTTTACTGACTTTATATATGTCAATACCTTTCCCAATTTATGTTTTTTTCTTTTTGCTCTCTTTCATAAAAAATGTTAATTTTAGTGTAGTATAATACATGTCATTGTTTTCATTTTCCTGTTTAGTTTAAGGAAACTTTCCCTACCAAGGGTTGGACAGATAGTCTTTATTATCTTTTTTAAAAAATTTGCCTTCTACAATTATATCCTCAATTTATTTGGAATTGATTTTGCTTATGTTGTGAGGTAGAGATTCCTTTCCTTTTCTTTTTCATTTATGAAAACTGATTGCTCCCAAACCATTTGTTTAATACTTTATTTGTTTTTCCTGCAGATCTACAATATCTTCTCTTTCATATATCAGAATTCTATATATGCATGGATCTCTGTAGGGGCTCTCTGTTCGGCTCTAGCTGAGTGTTTCTCTATTGTACTGATATCACACATTTAAATCACCATAGCATTAGAATGTATTTTGATATTTGTTAGGGTATCTTGCCCACCTGACTTTTTCTCTTTAGACATTTCTTACATTATTAATATAAATTTTAGAAATAACTTGTCAAGTTTCATAAAAAACCAAGTTTGATTTTTTATTTGAATTCTAATGAATTTGTATTTTGTTTTGAGGGTAATGACATCTCCCAAACATCTCTGAATATTTTATACTTCTCTATTTAATTAGGTCTTGCTTATTATATTTAAATAATTATATATATTTTATTAGATTTACCCTCAATACATTAATGTTTTGTTGATAGTCTAAGTATTATTATTTTTCTCAATTGGACTTGCTCTTTTTGTTAGTTTATAGCAATACAATTTAATTTGGTATACTGATTTTATATCTATTAATCATAATAAACTCATTTACTTGTTAATTTATCAGTACATCCTTCTAGGTTTTGTATATAGAAAATCACCTTGTCTTGGAATAATGTCAGTTTTAATTTTTATTTTCAAATACTTTTACTTCTAATTTTTTCCTGTTCTTATTTTCCTATCTTGGCTAGAAAAAGTAATGAAAGGGGTCATCCTTGTTTTAGCTGATCTTAAAGAAAATGTATTTATGCTTCATTCATGTGTATGACACTTGCTATAAATTTTTGCTGATGCCCTTTGTCAGCTAAATGCATTTCTACTTAGCAAAGAGATTTTGTAAAACACTGATCAATTTAGATGGCATCATATTCTTTCATAATACTTTAATTCCCTTTTAATTTCTTTAAGCACTTTATCATTTTGTTAATATTCTATTTGTAATATTTCTAATAATTGTATTATTTGTATCTTATCGTCAGCCTGTTTGTATTTCTGCTGCTGGCTTGCTTTCTCTTTTGTGCACTGGATTTTTCATTAAGAATTAATGTTTGTTTGTTTTTTTTTAATCCTCACCCGAGGACATTTTTGCATTTATCTTCAGATGGGGGGCGGGGGGAGAAACATCTATGTGAGAGAGACACATTGACTGGTTGCCACCCTTAGCGGGAACCGAACCCCGGACTCTCTGGTCCACGGGCCAATGCTCTAACCGCTGAGCCAAACTGGCCAGGGCAAGAATTAATGTTTCTTAAACACCACTTATGAAAAATTGAGACTTATGTTTAAAATATTTTCCACAGAAAATACTGCTTTTTCTTTTGTAGGCATCTAAAAGGCCAGTAACCCTAGCACCACTTTAAACTAAATTTTCTACTTGGCAAGTCTCAGGCTCTAGAGTGTGAATCCAGCCCCAAATCTACACGAGTTAACCTTGTGATCTGAAATTCTCAGAGTGTAATTTTCCTTCCTATAACCTCCTTCTCTTGACCCATCACCCTGTATTAAGATGGGGGTAAGCAAGTTGAGCCTTTTGTTTGTGTCCTGATTTGCCCCTCTCCCCCTTTATGGTTTTGTGATACCATATTTGCTGCAGAAATGTCTCCTGGTTTCATATGTTTAAAACATTTTTCTCTCTTTTGCTATAACCAATCATTCAAATAACGCATTTATTTTCAAGTTTTTAAAAATGTGCTTCTTTTTCTTTCTTTCTAGTGCATATTTGCATATTTTCTTAGGGTCCCCCCCCATCTCATACTATGCGGATTTCTAATTTGGACGGATGCTTCACACCACACAAGTATGTAGTTTGTAAATACGCTGCTCACTGTCTTCCTGATTTCTGGTTGGATGCATTTCCCAACCAAAGTACAGAGCATGTGTATGGTCGCACTGTCTCTCCTTTCTTGCGTCTAGCAAGGTGATTCAAATACAATTTTCAGGATCGACTTGAGTTCCTCTTCTACCTATAATCCCTGATACCATCATACTTGGAACCAGTGGAAAGCTATAATCCCCAACATGATCTGGTTCTAGCACTCTTCTCAGCTTTTTCTTCCCACCTATAAAATTTTAAATTGTAGAAACATGCCCATTGAAATGCAATGGACCAATGGATAAAGGAGGTAGGGTGAAAGCAAGGGAATATTACTCTGAATGTCTTCAAATGCTGCAACCATATACAGAAGGGAGATTGTCCAGTGTTGTCTTTGGTACAGTCTGGAAGTTTCTAAGTTAAGAAGCAGGAAGGTAGAGCTGTTTCTTCCATGAGGCTAAACAGGGTGTAGAATTGTTTTTTTTTTTTGTGTGTGTGTGTGTGTGTGTATGAGAGAGAGAGAGAGAGAAAGAGAGAGAGAGAGAGAGAGAGAATTCCCTGAGCATTTCACTTTGTCGAAATTTCATCTGAATACTATTGGCCTTGGATTAGTTTTAGGTTTTGAAGGTTTTTCAACCATTGTTCCTTTTTCTTTGTCTTTGAGTCATATTTTGTCAGAAAAAGATTATGTCAGAGGTTGATGGCAAGATGCTATTTTGAATCCAATTGTATTTTTGAGTCAAATCATATGAAGCCTCAAAGACATGATATTCATAGATGGTTTCTCACCATAAATGACAAAATCTGCAATTAAATTCAGTTGGCTATGCTTCACTTTGGAGGAAAAAGAGATCCGTTATAACATTACTCTTCTAAGAAAGCTTTCAATCATTGTTTCTGGACTATATTTTTAAAAGAAAGATATGAGGCAAAAATGTCTACTCTATACAGAGTATTTGAGTCTATATAATTGATTGCATTAATCAAAGCTAAGCTATGGTATCAAATAGACCCAAACATGCAATGAGTCAACAAAAAATAAGGTTAATTCTCACACACCAAATATACCATAATGTTTCTATCAGTGAATGGTTAGTAGTGAAATGAGGTAAGGGGATAGGGGCATTCTTCTGCATACAATTACTCAAAGGCTCAAAATAATGGAAGCTGTGTTCTCCTTAGCATGTAGCTTTCAGGGTCATATCATAGCTAGGGTTTACTATCCATTAGCTAGGAAGGGAAACAAGCATGAAAGTATGTATAGGACTTTTCCATAAGCCAAGCCTGGAAGAGGCCCAGTCATTTCTGTTCACATTTTATTCACTGGAAATCAGTCACAATACAAAACTAACTATTTATTTATTTATTTTTAATTTCCAATTACAGTTTACATTCAGTATTATTTTGTATTAATTTCAGGTGTACAACAGTCATATACTTTACAAAGTGGTCCCCTCTGATATTTCAAGTATCCATCTGATACCATACATTATTAAAATATTATTGACTATATTCTCTATGCTGTACTTTATACCCCTGTGATTATTTCGTGACTACTAATTTGTACTTCTTAATACTGTAACCTTTTTTACTCAGCCCCCCAATGCCTCTTCTCTCTGGTGATCATCAATTTGATCTCTGTATTTTATGAGCATGTTTCTATTTTGTGTGTACATTTATGTTGCTCTTTGGATTCCACATATAAGTAAAGCCATATGGTATTTGTCTTTCTCTGTCTGACTTATTTCACTTAGCATAATATCCTCTAGGTCCATCCACGTTGTCACAAATGTAAGATTTCATTCTTTTTTATGGCTGAGAAATATTCCACTGTGTAAATGTACCACAACTCCTTTATCCACTTGTCCATTGATAGGCACTTGGGTTGCTTCCATATCTTGGCTATTGTAAATAACACTGCGATGAACACAGGGGTACATATATTCTATTGAATTACTGTTTTGGGTTTCTTCAGATATATAACCAGAGGTGGAATCACTGGATCATGAGGCAGTTCCATTTTAATTTTCTGAGGAACCTCCATACTGTTTTCTACAGTGTTTGCACCATTCTGCATTCCTACAATAGTGCATGAGGGTTCCCTTTACCCAACATCTTCGCCAGTACTTGTCATTTGTGGATTTATAGATGATAGCCATTTTGACAGGTGTGAGATGACATCTCATTGTGGTTTTAATTTGCATTTCTCCGATAACTAGTGACATTGAGCATCTTTTCATATGTCCTTTGGCCATCTGTATGTCCTCTTTTGAGAAGTGTCTATTCAGTTCCTCTGCCTATTTTTTTTTATTGGATTGTTTTTTTTTTTTTTTTTGGTGTTGAGCCAAAACCAACTCTTCAACAGGCCATACACTCGAGTTTAAGCAATGAGGGCAGAAGGGAGATAAAAATAGATTTTGATAAACAACTTAAAATTTCTACCACACTGGAAAACCTAGAAAATCCTATCAAGACATGTAAGTCTTAGTCAAAGTATTCACTCTTAAAGAATTTATAAATCATCAGATTCATCTATTTCCTGTTGGGCTGTGCAGAACAGCTCATGAGAGACTTTACCAAAGACTGCATGTGTATGGGAATTGCACTGAGTTTAAAGTCCTTTTGGTATCCACAGAGAAAAATAGAAGGGTTTTCAAAACCAATATGCTCACAAATATGAAACAGCATTAACAACATAGCGTTTGTAAATTTCAGCTCATTACTGATATACCTCATCCATCCCGTAATGTAAATAAATGTACACTAGCTAGTTGTGCTAGATGCAGAAACATCCTCAACACCTGTTCTAGGCTACAGAATGCCGATTTATTTAGATTAGGAAAAAGTATAATTTATTGCAGAAAAATTTAATGTACTTTAAGCGAATATAGCCCATTATATTATTTAAACATTAGAAACTATCAAATTCCTAATTCTAACTTTGAAAGAACTGGAAAGTGGGTATAAGATATAAATTACCACCACATTACTTTTAAGCTGTTGATAAACATAATAGAACATGATCTAATGGTAATAAGAACAGAGTAGTGAATCTTTTTGTTTCGTTTTGTTTTCTTCTGATAAAAAACAAGTTTTGTGTGTGTGTGTGTGTTTTTTAATCCTCACCCGAGGATATTTTTCCATTTATCTTCAGATACAGTGGGAGGGAGAGAGAGGGGGGGAGAAAAAAAGAAAGAGAGAGAGAGAGAGAGAGAGAGAGGGAGAGAGAGAGAGAGAGACATCGATGTGAGAGAGACACATTGATTGGTTGCCTCCTGCACGACCTTGACCAAGGCCAGGGACTGAACTGCAACTGAGGTACATGCCCTTGACCAGAATCAAACCCACGACTCTTTGGTCCATGGGCCAATGTTCAAACGGCTGAGTCAAACTGGCCAGGGCTTAAAACAAATTTTATTGGATATTGTTTTTAGGATATATTTTTATTTGTATGTGGTAAATCTTATCAGTTTTACTATTAATGTTAATATTAGTATAGGTATTATTGTCAACATTTCAGAAATAATTTTACAGTTATTTTCCTCAATTAAATTTTTACATCTACACACACACACACACACACACACACACACACACACAGAGTTTTCAATTTAGAGGTGTTGACAAAAGACTTTATAAAAAATAGTTATATCACAAAAGTAAGTTAAATTTAAAGAAATTATCCAAGAAATTATTTTCATATATAAATATGAAAATACATCTGCCATTACTTCTGCCATTAATTAGACAGAAATAAAGATGCCATTTCCAGATCCCAGTTATTTATTGATTTTTTCCCACTGCAACTATTATTAAGCACATATATAAAAACCAGAGAAAGTATATGGGAAAAAACTTTAGAGATCCTGCAGTAGCAACATCTTTTCCAATGTAATTATCATCATTGTCTCTAGTAAATACGTTTGAATGAATGTCATTTGGTAAAATTGTTAGGTACAGGGAAAATGGATTCTGAATGCAGATTAATCTGGTTTTGAACCCCATTTTTTCTTATAACTAAACTTACCTTACACAAGTGGCTCTTACCTCATAAAGACTCAATGGCCTATGTGTAAAATGAAAACAATTTTTTGGAAGTCTAATAAGTACAATATATGAGTAGATTATAGGATATCCTGGCATTTAGCAGGTGTTCAATAAATGCCATCCATTTAGTGAATACTATAGTAGTTTTCAAAGTGTCATGTGAGGATGCCTCATGGTTCTTGGCATCTTTTAAGAGAACTGTTTACTTTGATTAGGAAACTATTTTCATACTAAGTTGCCATTTGAATTTTTATTCTCTCTCACACAGAGGAGTTTCTCAGATGTTATATATGATGTAAAGAACTCATTGCTCTAATAAATGTAATCTGCTTTTGTGTATTTTATTTTTTTTAGTTTTAATTTCAAATATGGGAAATATCATATAATCTACTTTGTGTTTTTTAATTTTAATTATTTAAAATTATTTTTTCTTTATTGATTTTAGAGAGAGAGGAAGGGAGAGAGACAGAGAGATAGAAACATCGATGAGTGGGAACATTGATTAGCCGCCTCCTGCATGCCCCCCACTGGGATTTGGCTCACAACCTGGGCATGTGCCCTGACCTGGAATCAAACCAGCGACCTCTTGGTGCATGGGTGGACGCACAACCACTGAGCTACAAAGGGCAGTGAGATCAACAGTTTGAGAAAGCTATGCTATAGTCTGAGACACAGGGTCCAGCACATACAGAGATGCAGGTCCCAATAGTGAACACTGAGTGTGAGTGATGTTTCATTAGAACGGACCATGACTTTCTGGCAATAAGAGCAGAGGAGTGAATCTTAAACATGAAACAAACACAGAGTGTTCTAAACAAAACTTTATCATTTTTCATTTCACCTATAAAAATTTTAACTCTTTAATGTCCCCAGCAGAATGGGCTTTTTTGTCTGTTTGTTTCCATTTGTCTTTTTGCACTGCCGTTAACTTCCCAGTGCAGCAGCAAGCAGGCAGGCTGCCTGACACGGACTCTATTATATTCACCGTTACACAGAAGCTCTAGTTCAAACAATCTGTGAACAAACTAATTTTGAGTGCAGCATTATTCCTAAGGATTGTTTATTGTGATTGTTTTATCTATTCACTTAGAATCCTAATTTCCTTGGTTCTTCGCTTTATTTCAATGTCAGCCCTTCTGACAGCTAGCACCTGTGTATATTCTGGTTATTCAAATCCTTCCCTCATCACACACAATGATCCTGTCTTGTTACACTTCAGACTACATACTCTCTTTCATCAAGTCTCTATAGTTACAGTACTGAAAATAATTACGTGCCATTTTTTTATTTACATGGAAGCAGGCTGGAATAATAAAATAGCCTCTGACCAAGAAGCAGGATTTTAGGATTTTATTCTGAGTACCTCTGTGAACTCAACAATCTCATTTCCAAAACTTTCTGAACCCAAATGCATATGTCCGTAAGATGAAGAAATTTGGGTGATTTAACAACCATTAACTGTAGAATTCCATGTGTTCTTATTTTATATTCATTCATTCATTCAACCAACAGACATTCATTACCAGGCACAGTGAAAGGGATTGGGGTTAATAATAATCTGCACTAAACCCTTTCACACAATTATATGGTGAATCCTCACGCTCTCCACCTAAGCATTGAATAAACGGACACACACACAGCTTAATAATTTGACCAAGCTCTCATAGTAGTAAGTTGCAGAGCTAGGATTCAAAGCCAGAATGACCAGCTCCAGAGCTGGCCCTTGTAACCACTGTGCAGCACTGCCCGAAGCACAAAGGTGAGTAAGAGGAGCCGCCCCCTTGAAAAACCTCATAGGCCACAGAGGAAGGCAGACGTAAACAAACAGGGCAGTGTGACAAATGCTACACACTAATACTGAGAGTATAGAAAGCCATTTGCCTTGTGCTAGTCACTGTTGTTTTACATATATTATGACACATTCTCAGAACAAATTTTCAAGGTGGGTGTAATTATCTCCAGTTTCTTTTGTTTGTTTGTTTTAATGTAAGGAAACTGAGCCCCTGAGAAGTTAACTAATTTCCCCAGGATTCCATAGTTAACTGAGCTGGGATCGTGTTTGTCTGATTCCAAATCCTGCTTTGTTACCCTGTCTCACGCTCTATTGCATACACAGCATTTCTACTTTGAAAGTCTCTGAAATTTATTTCTCCATTGTTGTACTTAATCTTTCCATGATATTGAAATTTTAAAGTAAAAAAATAAATAAAAGTTTGACCAAATTTGCCAACAGTGCATGAGAGAACCAACGACCATCCATATAAACGTCTGCAAGGATTCACAAGCACTAAGAGTCAGGTTACCTAGAACCACCAGACTCTGAAGCTAAACAGTTGCTTTAAAATTCTGCTTCCTGCCTCCTGGGAATTGAATCCATGACATCCCTAAAAAACTGGGAATTTTGAATCAGAGAAACATATTAGAATCTCAGAATTAGAGGAGACCAAAGAGATGCTTTTCTCATTTTACAAACAGGAGAATTAATACCTAGAAGTTTAAGTTCTTTGTCCAAAGTTTTATAATTAATTGAGTTAAAAATAGAATTCAGACCTTCTGTCTCATACTCATTATGCAGTAATCTTCAAACATAAATGTTTATTATTATCACCTAGAAATTTTTCAAAAAACTCTTACCCATTTGTTTATAAGTAAATATAATATTGACTAATTCAGTATAAGGCGTGGTTATTCAGGAATCTGTATATTTAAAATGTTTCCAAGATGACTGAATAAAATTCATTGCTAATTCTCATTATATACATGTCTTTCAAAAGTTTGTTTAGTATTATTATATATTTAGGTAGAAATAAGGGGAAGAGAAGGGTGGAAAAATATAATGAGGAAGAGTATTAATAGGCAAGAAAGAGAGAATGACCTCATAAAGGAATAAGTGAAAGAAGGAATGAGTGGGGACAGGCAAAGCAAGCTCGGATGGACAAAGGGAATTTCCCTCAAATTTGGTCCCTTTTGTTCCCAATGTATTCACCACAACTATTTTATATACTGCTTTTATTTCTACCATTTCTACCATACTTTTCCCCTAATCATTTCACATTCACTCCCTTCACGCAAATACATACACGTACACAAAACATACAAGCATGCACAATAGCAGACCTAAGAATACTTGACAGTCACTGTGAAGTCTAATCTTAACGATATGAAAAAGACCCAAGATTAATTCAGTGTTGCTCCCATTCTGTGAATAGCTCTTAAGTGTTCAGTTAAAATGAATTCAATTCCATAAATTATCTTGCTTGATATACATGCTCACTGAGGAAATAAGCTGATAAAGTTGGACTTAGGTAAATACAGGTTTATGAACTGTGTGTTTGTGCAAGGTTTGAACTTTCGATCGGCTTGGAATATATTCATGAGAAGCCACACTGAAGTTTTCAGTTTGACACTTTGACATCTTACTAGAGCATGAATCTAGATGAGTATACCATCAGAGAAGCACACATATAAATGGGTGGCTATATATTTGTTCTTTCTTTCCTAACTTCACCCCTTTTCTTTCCTTTGGCATAGAGTAATTTTCATCCCAGAGCATTTCACCCTGTTAGGAATTGCTTTATTACTGGTAGCTAATGGTCAGATTCTATCATACTATTAATTTCTATATATTATACATATAATTTATATGAATATATATGTATATTTTCTAAGTGATAAATGCCAACCTAGAAAGAACTATAAACAAAATAAGCAGACTCATCTAGCAAACAATTTTGCTCATATATTAAAGCAAGAAAATGATTTCACCTTCCAAATTTTAAAAAGAGGAATAATAAAAGTATGCACATAGGGTTACTGCAGATGCATTTTGATTTTCCACGAACAAAAGGGTGAAAAATTACCCATAGATCTTTAACACTAAAACTACTCTCAACACCTATATAAAAGTACGGGAATACATTTAAGTTAAATTGGGGAGTAGACTCATTAAGTAAAAATAGCCTTTGTACACTAGTCATTAATTGAAGTGTGTGTCTAAGATTTAAAACAAAGGACCAAATATGTCTCCCTCAATAGAAGAAATCGTGTGTTCCTTAACTGCATGTTTACTAACACAGTTTTACTTCAACTGCGGGATTATATAAACCATAGAATTAAATCTGAACTTTTTATACCATAAAGTCCAAGGTGAAAAGAAAAGGTTTAACTCTTAGATTTTTATGTTGTTCTATTGAGAAGAAATGTTTAATTTAAAATTATATTTTCTTGATAATTATCCATATGTTGGTAATATTCAATGTTCAGTAAATGTAGGGATTTTCCTTCAACATTTTTAGCTCCTCATATCTCTTTTAACTGGATTTATTGTTCTTAATATTATCATTTTAATCCTTTCCTGTGCCCCTGCCACACCTAAACAAAACTCTTCCAGTGGACTCCATGAGTGAAGAAAATAAAAATATGTAAATACATTTATTTAATATTCAGATGCATCACTGAGCGGTCCTATCATCTCAAAGTTATTCTTTGACTGAGAAACACTGGGTTTATATCTGCCTGTGAAAATTCATGCACTCCCACGAATCTGGCCCCACCTTCCTCTCTGCAGTACCCACCTTTCTTTCTGTTTCCCTCTTCGGTCTCCTGCCGCTCAGTGCAGTCTGACAGACCAAGCATTGCCTTGTCCCTAATTTCTATGGGGTTAAGTAAATGCTACTGCTTCTGTCTGGGAGATTGCTTTTTTCCCCTCCACCCTTCCCCTTT
This sequence comes from Tadarida brasiliensis, assembly GCA_030848825.1. Classification (NCBI taxonomy): domain Eukaryota; kingdom Metazoa; phylum Chordata; class Mammalia; order Chiroptera; family Molossidae; genus Tadarida; species Tadarida brasiliensis. The sequence goes on from CM061264.1 coordinate 54,612,785, forward strand.
GAAAAATAGAAATATCTGTCAAATTCAATTTTGTCCTTCAGACACCATCAGGTTCAAGGCCTCTTACAGCTTTCCTTGATACCTACCTCAGGGCTGTCGGCTGCCCTTCTGACAGCCTTGAGCAGCACCTTACGACTGGTTTATCACAGCACGTGCCACACTGCATTATAACTGTGCTTCTTTTGTCTTTTCCTTTCCCTGATGGTGAACTTGAAGGCCAGTATCCCAGGCCCTAAGACCTTGATAGTTTCATGGTAAACAGTAAGTAAATAGGTAAATAAATACATGTATCAATATAAATGTACTGAAGTACTTCATTATTACTCTAGAAATGGCATATGAACTAGTACTTTATTTAGAAGACAGCAACATGCATTATTTATGCCCTGAGCTGTTCCAAAGTATCAATTAGCTTATAAAGAAATATATGATATAGGAGAGGGGACTAGATTTTAAGCAGATGGGAAAGATGAGGTAAATGGAAAGTGATGGGAGGGGCATAAAATGAAGCCAGAAATAAAAACGAAGGTGATAATTATAAATTCACTTAAAACCATTTTTCTCTGGTCCCTTGGTAGTATCTTGCCACATTTCTACTCTGAATGCAGATCTTTTCTCTTTATTTAAAGAATATCTGTTTGTCATCTGCAATTTCTTCTAGTCTTAAGTCTGACATGCCTCCCTAACTCACTAAAGTTTTGGAGACAACTTTATGAAAAACTGAAGAAAACTCATGATTTCCCTGGAAGCCTTGTCCTCCTCCTCCCTCTCCTTGGTGGCCCCTAATTTCAGGCTTTGATACAATTGTACTAAGTTATACTAATTGGCACATTTTATTCCACATGTTTGGAGCTAGTTATATTGAAAGATAAAGTGCATATTTGCATATATAAATATGTATTAGATGCAAAATAACACACAAATATATGCTTGTGATTTATTGTATAAAATCTTAATTCACAGAGCACCCAAAAATATCTTCACTGTTTGATGATAGGAAGAATTACTCAATTCTACATTACCGGAAATTGTGTGCACAAAACTTTTCTCATACCAAAAAAAATGATCAATATATAAATCTGACTGTCATGATTGAAAATTGAAATAATGTCTACACTTATTTTTATCTTAATCTGATTGACTGTATTTTTTCTGCTTAATTAATACCTTCCATTATTCATGTCTATTTTGCTCTTGCAAATCAAGGAAGTTTTTAAATGTTTTAATCTCCCTAAACCTCAATTTTCTTATCTGTAAAAAAATAAAATTAGTGTTTCCTCTCTTTGGGTAAAAGCACTATCTAAATGTTAGGTTACCTGTATTGAATCCACCTGAACAATTTGGTAGGAAAAAAAAAAAAAGATGATATCGGAAGTAAATTAGCCAACATACCATTTACTTATAGTCATGGGAGAAAACATGAAATTGTGGAGCAAAATTAATATTTTCTTCTGTCTGGTAGAATGATTCACTTAAAGAATGCTAATCTTTTCAATAATTAATTAATTCAATAAGTATTTCTGGGGTGTCTCCTATGGGCCCAGTGATCTATGTGACAGGAACACATCACTGAACAAAGGAAAGGAGCATCCCTTACTGCATAGAACTTATGTTCTAGAGTAAATATATACACATAGTGAGAGACAGAGATTTTATTGTTTCTTACAGTAAGCCAGACCCTATATATAGGTGCTGTATGTATACCATCTCACTAATCTTTACCCAAACCCTGAAAATCATGTATTATTGCCCTCGGTGTACAGATTTGGAAATTGAGATAGGAAAGATACAGCAGTGTCCCACGGTCTCAAAGTCCAATAAAGTATAGAACAGGGGTTCAAATAAGTTCTATAAGGTCCACATTTCTAAAACAGTTACCTTTAACTGGAAGAGCACATACAAAGAGGGTAGAGAATAAACAGCCCATCCCATGATCAGAGCACCCTACCCCTTTTACTAGTAGCATTCATTGTGAAGGGCTAGATCGAGCAGGCTTTTCTGAATTCTAATATCTTGGATTCTGTTTCCCTGCAGAGATCTACATTACTTGATTAGTCTATGATACTTTCTATATTTTCCAAATTCTAGATTTAGCTTCAAATATGTTACCTTTGCAGATTTTATAGACTCTGCTCTCTCCTTCCCTAACCAGACTTTCATGGTTCCTGTTTTTCCCATTTCAGTTGAACCTACCGGTTTTCTGAAATCATTCATTGTTCTTTTTTTTTTTAATTAACAATAAAAATTATGAAGCTAGGCTGCTTCTAGGGATGGAAAACAAATGCAAATAAAACAGAATCTGTCCAACTCTAATCCTCTAGCTCCCTCTGGCTTAGCTAACCAACTGGTGGAAAATTTTTTATCTCTTGTTATATGTATGTGTATTAAGTTCTTAAGGTTTGATTATGATAACTGTCATAATTCCTTTTTATTATTTCAGTTTTATTCAATTTGACATGAAATATATGTATTTCCATATAAGTTATATGTGTATATACATGTATAAACAAATTTATATATATATAATTTTATATATAAGTTAATAAAATAAAATACAGGTAAAGACAAAGAAAATAGTCACCTCCAATATTTGTAAATAACTCAAAATAAATTAATTTATTAAATCAACCAACTAGTCCAATCTATATAAAATAAATTATACCATTCATTTCACTACACTGCTGTTTGATTAAATTGAATAGAATTTCACATAACAGGGCTATAAGTATAAAGTATGTGTCAAATATGTTATTTTTTTATTGCATGTGTGTGTTTTATATATATAGTAATTGTGGCAAACGTATTAGATAGTTAACATTAAATATGTCTAACTTGCAGGGAAACTTCAACCTCTTTTTCAAATTGACTTACCATATAACTAAATCTATTAGAGCTTATGAAAATTTATTATATTTCATCTTGAACCCCATTTGGGAAAAAGGAAGAGTTTCTCTTCAAATTATAAGTCACAAAGCTACTGCAGTTCCAGAAACACAATCAATGTTGATTAATAACAATGAAGGGAGGCTGCCTTGAACCTGGCACAGACTCTGCCTCCGGGGAATCTCCGGGTTGTCATGGGAGTGCGATTCTGTGCTAGGAACACAGACCACCGCTCAGTTATGAGCTTTGACAAAATAAAGTTTGCTCGGTAGAGTTTGGCTAATTTCCTTTGGGAAATCAGCTCAGTAAAATCCATAGATAATGCTAAATTTTTGACTTATAAATTCATAAAATTAACACTTCCAGCCTCCTCATCACGAGGAAAATGTACACACATCCACTCACACACCTACACGACTTAGCTATTGTGGGTATATGTGTGATGCAATGTAACTATTTCAAACAAAGGCAAAATTTAGCTCTTGAGTAGAAACTAAACCCATCTCTTACATAAAATACTGATTCAAGAGATATGAATGCAATTGACCAATCAGTATTAAATACAGTTCTTCACAGCACATTTAGGAAAAGGTTAGCTATGTTAGGTATAATTTGACAAGGAGGAGAGGACAAAATTGATTGAAATCATTAAAAATTCTGTTGGGTCCATTTTTTAGTGCAAGCTATGTTAATATTATGTGTGGACCACAACTTGCTCTTAGGACTGTACTGCAACTGAAAGTAGTTCTTTATTTTAAAAAACGGGTTTCTCTGTTCTGATTCAGAAAGCAACCTCTTTAACTCTTTTCTAACTTTTCCCCTTTTTCTTTCCTGTTTCCCTTCTTAAGTTAAAGTTGGTTACCAAAGTCTTTCCTACCTATCCCGAGGTGCCCGACGCCCTACACAAGCCTCCGAAGCACCCTTTGCAGCCAATGAAATGCCTCTAGGCTCTGCTTCAGACTTCCCTGCTCCCACCCTGCGCTGGGAGACAAGGACCATGGGCCTCTTCCCTGTCTGCACCTCTGCGAGCACGGGCCTCGCAGCTTCTGTTCCCGGCTCTCTTTTCAAGAATGCGTGCATGGCGGACAGTCTCGGAAGACAGAAGTAGCAGTTCTCCCAAGGAGCCAAGGGCAGGTTGGTTTACCGTCCGGTGTAATAAAGATAATTTCTCCCTCTGTGGTAAAGGGCAGGTTTGCTTGTTGCCATTATTAAAGAAAGAAATCGAGTTGCCGAAGCTCAGGGAGCTCAGCTATGACATAAACCTACTGGGTGTGTAGGTGTTACCCAAGGAGCCCTCCAACTATGGCCCTGGAGTACCGGGGTGGGGTGGGGGGCTGATGCAAGAAGATGATAAATCTCTGGCTACTGCTGTTGCTATGAGTAACAAGCTGCCCTGTATCTGTCTCCTGCCAGCTTACCTGAAACGGTGGCAGATCCTTCCCAGTTCTTGGTATCTCGTCTCCCTAGTTTCTGTCCTTCTGTTTTATATAAAGATTCTCTTCTCCACCCAGACCTGCAGATGATGGCTCATTGGTGAGTCATCTAAACCTTTCTTTGATTTGATTTTTCTCCAAACTTCTGCCTCCTTAGTCTAAGGTCCCCCCTTGTTCAGAAACAAACAGAATCATTAAATAATAAGTGGCAATGAACTCAAGTCAGAGGGATAAAAAGGATAAGGAAGAGTGTGTGAGTTTAAAGGGCAATCTGGATTACACCTGGAGGATGGGCCCATGAGAATCCTTACAGCAGCTGGGTTTGCAATTTCATTCCTGCTGGAGACATCCCACTGGGCTGGGGTTTCAGAGTGGGCTGCGCTGCTGCTGGGCTGGGTGCCTTGCTAATTTGACAGTTTGACTTTACCTTTTCACCTTTTTGGGCTCACTGCTAAAAAGATTACTTCCTTAGTTGTTTCTGTTTCTCAGCTTCCTTACCACCACTTCAACAATAAAATCAGTAGACCTATACTCAGTTAAATATGGTTAGAGAGCATGAGCTTTTACTTGATTTTTACCTCTAATTTCAGAGAATTCCAGAGGGATGAGCAATAGCTATCTCCAACAGGAGTTGAGACTCAATGGCTACTTATTATAAATGCAGATTTCCAGGCCGTATACTCCAAGGACTTTGATTCAGTAGGGTTGATGTGGAACACATGAATTTTCCATTTTTAAGGAGCTTCTTGGGTGAATCTAAAGTTTGTTTGCAGAACATTATATGAGAAATTCTGCCCATCAACTGCCTCTTGATCTGGCATTATGCACATTTGCTTAGTCTCACAGAGATAGTTCAACCCCAAATGTATAGATTAGTCACTGACACATCTTAGTTAATGGCAGTGATTTGCCCTGGCAGACACTCTACTGCCAGGGGTATTTAGATAATTATTTCTGGCCCATGAAATGGAAAGATTCATATTAATATGAAAAAACTACCTTGTTCTAGAATTTTGGCATATATTTGGAACAATTTCTTCTGTTCTGTGGTGTGATACTATGTATGAATTATTCACAATGGCCATCTATGGGAAGATGTATAAATGGAATGAAAAAAAATCAAAAGCTATAGCTTGTAGACTCTTGGTAAATTCTAGTACCCCAGGAAGTACTTTATTTGACTAAGTTAAAGAATGCGAAAATATTTTAGAGAAAGACTAAAGGGGTAGTTTTGAAAAGTAAAGACTATTATAGTCATTCACGGCTGTTGAAATCACAAGATACAAAATAGGATGCTAATGAAAACATCCTTACATCAGTGTTTTGGGATGCATTTAAAGAAAGGGTGTAACATAATGGTACTGATAGTTCTGCAGATATCTCTTACCATTCTAATTTTCTAATAATGATGTTTATGAGAAAATTTATTTTTCTCAATATTTTTCCAATTAATTAGAATTAAATAACCTAAGTAATAGGAGCAGCACAGTAACAGACTTTTTTTTTTTTTTTTTTTTTTTTGAGTACTGACCAGGACACTTCATTTCCATCGGTTTGATTAGGTGTTTCACATTTATATTAAGTCAAAATAAACTACAGGTGAAACCCATGAGAATGAAGAAAACACCATGTGTCTACAGTGCTTTAGAGATAAGGATACCACAGTTTAGAGTGCCCTGGATGAGGATGCTATTGCAAACATTTCCATTTGCACATTAAACTGAATTATGATGGGATTATTTGGGATACTTGATGTTACATAAAACAATTTGACCAATATTTTAACATATACACATGTTTACATCAATAGGTGGTCTTTATCAATAGACTACCTCTTAAAAACAGCAACATAAATTTCAGATGGCATTTTTCAGGTGGTTTATTTTTTCTCTGAGGTTATTTTGATAAAAGGTAATGGGACTTACAGTTTACGACAACTTTTACTTTCTTCACGTCTGGGAACGACACATCATTTTCTGCACTGCATTCATATTCTCCAGCCTGGTCCCTGGTAATTCCATAAATGTCCAAATACTGTCCGTTTTCAAATGGTTTTGCTACAAACAAACAAAAGTACAGCATGTTTAATTGTAGCCGCCTGAGGCTTCATTCAAGTAAAACAACAATCTCTTGTCTTCCTATTAGATGTTGCTGACAAAACAATTTCAAGTGAAACTGGGGAATTATTTAAACCTTTGTTCTCCTGTGTTCAGAGGAAAAGTCGGAGAAAAAAGCAGAAACTGAGCAAGGGATACTATAACAATACTGTTTCCCCAGAAAAGGATATACATGTGTTCTTTTTAATTGATTGTGGTCTCCTAACCTTGTCACGCATGGAACAGAGCTCTGCACGTTTCTGTAATTGAGTTCAACAACCTCCTAGCAGTGTAGATGAAATTCACTAATATCACTTGGTTCATATTGACTTTCATACACTGTATGCTAGCAACTTGACACTTAACCTAACTAAATGTTACTTTTCTTTTGGGGAAGTCTCATACTCATTCTCAAGGTGTGAAGCCAAATGGCTTGATAAGGGTATAGAGATATAATAAACCATTGTCATGTTTCAGTTTCCAAAATTATTATTTTTTCCAAGAGAAGTACACCTTAAATATGACCTGCACAGTAAACCTCAAAAAAAAAAAATCTTTATGAATCTCAAACTAAAAGTTAAGTGGTTGTAAAAACACATGAAATTATCTTCATTCTTAATATTTCACGGAAAACATTCTATTTGACTAGAAATAGCAGTCGATTAAAAATATAAAGACATACTAATCACAAGGGAAAGAATATTCCGAAATGACTTTGATTTGAAAAAGAAAGACACCTTCTGAAATTTGGAATTTTTATTTATTTGAAAGCAGAGAACCATTGGGCAGGAAAGGTGGGGATTATCATGGCAAAGGAAGAATGGGCCTACGTGAACTTCAAGAGGTGGGACCCTTCTTCCTCCTTGTATGAGTCTTTAAAGATCACATTTAAAGGCTCACCAAAGAGAACTGGAAAGTGCAACAATGATTCCAGTAAATGGTCTGTTTTCAAAATCAACTTTGTTTTTGTTTTTATCTTACTCTGTCACCAAAACTATTATAATAGTGTATAATAGCTGTACAAAACTAGTAAGATTTAATTTTATATGAATAAAACAAAATGCAATTTAGTTATGGTGCTTCGAATCTAAAATCCATGTCATTTTACATTAATTTTTTTAACCCCCTGTGGGCTCTGTTACCTGGGCCTAAATCAGTTCCTGCTCTGTCTTCCTTTAGGTAACTATGATTTTGTTAGTTGCAACCTGGAGTATTTAGGATGTATATGATTAAGCCATTTCTCCTTTTTTTTTTTTTTTTTTCTAGCTAATCACAAACTGTAGATTGAGGAGAGTTAGACTTCTCAGATGGTGGTTGGCTGATAAGCTATTTCAGGTATAAGAAGTAAACTTACAAAAGCAGCACCTGTCTTCAAAGTTCATATTCTTAAAATCTAATTTTATAATCATTTTCTCAGTTCAACCCAGTGTCCTTATCTGACTTTAATATACAAATAAAACATTGATTTTCTATTGTTCTCTTCTATTTCTCTTATTTTCACCCTCATAATGAAGATAATCTAGGCTTAAATGTGTGTGTAAAAACTACTAAAATATAGGGAGGACAGAGTCCCTATTCACATCCTAGAATTTTTTAAAGTATAACTTGAATTATAAAGTAAGGGCAATATTAAATGGAAACTAAAGTATGGAAAAATTGATATACTATATCAGAATTAAGTGACCTGGTTGAGCAGTACAAAACGAAGCCAATCACAGGTTAAAGGTATACTACTGGGAAACACTGTAAAAACACATTTATTAGGGCCTGACTTTTTTTCAATATTAAATGTTACTTGAATAGCCCTATGTTTGTGTACTGAGATAATTTAAAGAAATTGTGTCCCCCAAAATGCATTTTTTGACAAGAAGCATTCATTATACCTGTTTGAATAATCAACTATTATCTAATTCTTAAATAAATAATTAAATATGCTGTGTGTGAGTTTATGTATTACTGTTTTTGCTGTTTAAACATTATAGATATATGGTCTGGCTGGTGTGGCTTAGTGGATTGAGCATTATCCCATGGACTGAGAGGTCCTGGTTCAATATCTGGTCAAGGCACATGCCTGGGTTGTGGGCTCAATTCCCAGCAGGGGGCATGCAAGAGGCAGCCGATTGATGTTTCTCTCTCACATTGATGTTTCTATCTCTCTCTTCCTTCCTAACCCTCTAAAAATCAATAAAAACATATTAAAAATAATACAAATATCGTAGATATATGAACCATAGCTCTTAAAGTATTGAAGGGTAGGAAGAAACATATTAGATGTGTATATCTACTGGGAATAAAAATGGCAGACTCTGCAGACTCTGAAAGATTGAAAACAACTATAATAGCTGTATGAAAAAAATTTTCCAATATCAGAGCCACTACATCAGTGAATTCCAGCTCTGGCCAGTATGGCTCAATTGGTTGCGTGTTGTCCCATACACAGAGAGGTCCCACTTCAATTCCTGTCAGGGCACATGCCTGGGTTGTGGGTTCGATCCACAGTAGAAGTCATGTATTGGAGGCAGAGAACACTATTTATATCTAGTGAATATGTTTATCTCTGGAGTTCACTACACAATCCATCTAACAATAATTAAGGATCCTTCTCAACTCTACCATAGAACAATGTCCCTATTTATAATGACCAGAATTAGCAGTAAATGTTTATACATTTCATGACTCAATAGCTACAGAACCAGTGAATGAAGAGTGTTGCCAACACTATCAGTAACATAACACTAATATAAAGACACTAAGGGGGAAAAAAACACATATATTCACAGTTAACTTCATTTTCCCCACTGCATCCCTGGGACTTAAAGCCATCCTGTCACTTACATTCACCACACCACTCATCAGCTCTCCCAAACTGTGTGCTCCAAGTTTTCTCATGTCTTCACACAAATAGCTTTGTTTCCATCCTGAACTCATCCTTGCTCTCTTCTCAGCCTCATCTCACCTGGCTTCAGTTTTCAGATTTGAAACTTGGAGTTGCTCGGGATTCAAATCCTGAAGCTTTCTAGTTGTCTGTATGGGCTTGGCTGCCTCTGGTCTTTGTTGTCCTCTGTTTTCCCTAATTGTGATTCTTCACTTTAGTTTTGGAGCCAACGAATTCTCTTTTATGCTTGGTTGAGTTGCCTTCTTTCCTCATAACTCCCCACACAAATGGAGAGGATTTGGGCATAGTACATTAAAATGCAAGAACTTTTCAGTTCATGCAATGTAACCCAACCAATCTCCTCAAATGGAAGGGAAAGACCTAGGCTGAGGGATCTAGGGAGCTAAAGACATAAGGACCATCACCAAGGCCAAGCGTTTACAATGTTTATGTACTACCTGAGGGTGCTCCTATAAATATAGATGAAAAATAAAGACATTGTGTAATATTTTATCTTTTAAAATACCGGTATAAATAAATGTTGATGAGATATAAATGCACTGTGACATGGCAGCCCTCTCTGGTCACAGATTTTGCCATTCTCTGTGATTGCTGTGACAGTTTCTGTTTTGTTCATCTCTGTGTCCTTAGCTGTAGTAAAATGCCTGAAACACACTCTTGGTAAATATTTATTGGATAAATAAATAAGTGTGTTTATAAATGAATTTGTAAAGTCCTGTAAAAATAGAGCACAGAGAATCAAAGCTAAATGCTTACAGTCAGAGAAGTTATCACTTTTCTTTCAGTCATGAAGAAGGAAAAGAAATTTTAAAAGAATTGTCATCTTTGCTGACATCTTCAAGTGATAGGTGATGGCAGTGGTGAGAACAGACTACAGTTTTTATAGATCCTCTGTAAAATTACCAAGACTCACAAAAACTTTCAATACGATTTGAAGAAAAAAAGGTAAGTACTGTCTATAGTCTAAACAATAGTTTTCTTTTGTGTGTAGTCTCTTCCAGGTATAGGTAGACTTTTCTCAGAAAAAATGAGGAACTGAAGAGATTCCTCATGCTTCCAGTAATGCCTCTAGTATTACCATCTTCAAGGGGAAAGCTGCAAAAATAGGATGTAGCTATGCTTTGTAAAATCTCTCTCATAAGATTTATAAGAACCTGGCCGGAAAGATTTCTATGGTAGCCACTAAAAGGGTGTCTAGATTTGGCTTCATGGTTTGAGAAGGCATATGAGCCATTCTTCATATTGCCCATAAAAAATATTGTTGCAACAGAATCAAGTTTCTACAAAGTACTAATAAATCTCAGAAAAAAAACATTTGACAAAATAAATCTTGCTTTTCTTAATTTCTAGGACTTCGTCTTTCACTAGTTTTCCTCTCATCCCTCTGACCATTTCCTTTCACTTGTTCACATCCCTCAAATATTGTTTCTGTCCCATGACCTCTTTTTTTATTCTCACTGAGGACACTATTTCAAGGGATCTTGTTCTTTCATTTGCATTTCATTGCTATTTATGTATTGACACATCCCTGACTGATCTACTTAGTCCATATCTATATCTTAAAACTTAAACACACATATTTAACTGGACATCTCCATTTGGATGACTCACAGGCATCTCAGAGTAAACACGCCAGAAACAACCTTACCTTCCCTGCCATGTATACAACTCCTCCTGTGTTTCAAGGCGCAGTGAGTGCTTTGATCACCACCCAGTGGCTCGAGCTAGAAACCTTATTATTAACTTTGACAATACATTTTATCTCAGTGCATACAACCATCAGCCACTCTGCCCTGTCAATTTTGCCTCTTAGTAATTCTCAAACCTCTGTGTCTCAGTTACTGATCTCTGAATGTACATACACAGATGAGATGCCAATGATTGCATACTGATTTGCAGAGTCATTTCCATCATTTTCCAAAACGCTTGCTCAGAAAGAGTCATTCAGTTTTCAAGGTTTTACCTCAGGACTATGTTTTGTTAAGGTATTTATTACTAGATGGTACTCTGCAAATGAATTTTCAAAATATCCTTGGGATGGTTTATTTATATTCATGTTTGTTTTTGTTTTCTTGTGAGATTGTTATCCACCAGCATATTTGGTATCCTGCATGTATCTCTTCTATGGACTATACCATACTGATTGGTTAGGGATGTGGGTTCTAGAGCTAGTCTATCTGGCTTCAAATCCCAGCTCTGCCATTTACAGCTATATGACCTTATACAGTACCAGGAATTTAACAGTTAGTTCACTCATCTGTGATGTGTGAGGATAACAGAACCTGCCTCATACGGATGTTGTGAGAATTAAGTGGGTTAATGAAAGTAAAGCACTTAGAACACACCATAGGAATTAAAAAACACATTAGCTGTTATTATAATGCACAGGTTTAGGCATGCCAGGAAGGTCGATTTAGATAAACATTGTTTCCATGGTGAGAGGTTACTATATTCGAGAATTAGTGTGTCTGTCTTAACATGATATTCAAATGGAACCAGAGGTTAAAATAAGGAAGTCGTTCAAGAGGCATTAATAGCAATTACCAGTTCAGTTTTCATATCACTATAGGAAATCAGTACACACATCTGCCCTGCAGATCTGTAGAGGAAACTGAGAGTTGATCTCATGTTGGGTCACTTCCTGTTTGAATATCCAAAGACAATTTATATATATATAAATATATATATACACATTTATATATATATATAACCATCCTTGAATAATCTCTGATCTGAAAGCAGCATTCAAAGATGGCTTTTAGCTTTGAGTTTCTGATGAAATTGTTGGCTAAGTGAGAAAGCATTCCTTGGCCATCTTTATCTTTATGCAGTTGATTCCTGCTGCCTGGAAACTTCAATTTACCCTAATACTACTTCTCATCCTTCAGGTCTCTGCTTAGGCAATACTTCCTCAGAGGAGACTTTCATGATAAAAGGGCTATATCTTATTCCATGTTTAGCATGGGCTCTATACATATTTGTTGACTATATGACTAAAGAAAGATAGCATAATAGAAAATTCAGAAAATTTGACATTCTATTAGAGAAGGTAGATTAATATTCTAATTTAAATTATTTTTAACCACATCCCCATAAATAAAAATAATATTTATTTTTTATTAATTCCTTATTGTGTGTAAGGCACCATGCTAAATGCTTTTATTATGAATTCCTCAAACTTAGGTAAACATATGAGGTAGATTCCATTATATAAAATAAGACTCTAGCATTGAAAGAGGTTATATTTCTTGCTGATGAATCCATTGACAGATATGATACTCAGAACTAATTCCAAAACCTATATGCCTGATCTATTTATAATTGCAATGCTGCATTAGTGCTCTCTTTGTGAATGGTGATAATAAACACGCTTGTTTTCTGTAAGAACTAAAGTAGTCATGTCTGTGTAACCCTTGCTCTTAGAACTATAAAGCACTATGAAGATGTTAATTTCTGAAAGATGTTATTGATTCTTGTATTAGTTTTCTATGGCTGTTATAACAAATTAACACAAACTTACTGGATTAAAATCATACAAATGTGTTATCTAGGTCAGAAGTCCAGCACAGGTCTATGGTAACTAGAATAGTGGGTCCCCCACTATTCCCAAAGATATACATATCCTCATCACTGGGATCTACAACTCTATTAGCTTACATGGCAAAGAAGACTTTGTAGATTTGATTAATGTTAAGTACCTTAAGATAGGCAATTAATTATATTGAAAGGTCCAATCTATCACATGAGTCCGTAAGAGTAGAACAAGAAGGAGAAGGAGTGGATCAGAGAGATGTGACATGATAAGTTACTACGGCTGACTTTGCAGATGGAGGAAGTGAGGCACAAGCCAAGGAAAGCTGTGGCCTCTAGAAATTGGGAATGGCCCTCAGCTGACAGCAAGAAATTGATTCTCCTCTAGAGCTTACAAAAGAGAACACAGCCTGTCAACACTTCGCTTTTAATCTGGTGCAAATTGGTGCCAGACTTCTGACCTACAGAAGTGTAAAATAATAAATTTGTGCTGTTTTAATCACTGACTTTGTGGTAATTTGTTATAGCAACAACATGAAACTAATGCAGGGTCTCACTGAACCAAAATAGAAGTGTCAGCAGTACAAGATTCTTTCCTGGAGGCTTGTTTTGCTCATTCAGGTTGTTGGGAGAATTCGGCTTCTGACTGGTGTAGTACTGGGATCCCATTTCCTTGGTGGAGGGTTATTCTCAGCTTCTAGAGGCTACCCTCACTCCTTGGGTCATAACCTTCTTCCTTCATCTTCCAAGCCAGCAAATCATGGGTCAAGTTTCTCTCCTATTTTAAATCTCTATTGCCTCTTCTCCAGTCTCATCTCTCTGAATCACTCTTCTGCCTCCCTCTTCTATTTTTTTTTTTTTAATCCTCAACCCGAGGATATTTTTCAGGGCCAGGGACTGAATCACAACCAAGATACATGCCCTTGACTGAAATCGAACCCGTGACTCTTTGGTCCACAGGCTGACGCTCTAACCACTGAGCAAAACTGGCCAGGGCTCCTTCTTCTACTTTTAAGGACTATGTATTAAATTGAGTCCACTTGCCTGATCCAAGATAATCTCCTTAGTCACATCTATAAATTCTCTTCACTATGTAAGGTGACATAGTCACAGGTTCAAGGGATTGGGGCGTGGACATCTTTGAGGGTCATTATTCTGCCGACCACAATTCTTCACTAGACGTGGCAGTCCTATTTGCCTATACAAATTCCAATTAGTCTATAATTTTCAAAGACAGCAGGAAACAAATCAGTGGTTTAATTATAAAGCTGTTGAGTTTATTAATACCTCTGAAAAATATGAGTGAAGTTAGGAAAAATAAATTTAAGATGACATTCCTTTGGAAGCAAATTATTTTCATGAGCATGTACCACATATCTAACAGGTAATACAATTCTGGGAAGTTTCGTTAGGGTGCAGAAATAGTGGGGTTTGAAGGAGCAATAAGAGGAGGGTGCATGATCAGATGAAATTATGGAAATTATCTAGTAAATGACTGAAATGGATTTCAGAAGCAAACGAATGCAACTGGTGAATGAAAGCTCAAGTTTTTTACTTGTTTTGTTATTTATCATAGTACATTGGATGGCACCGAAGGATAGTTCTCTAATCAGCTCACAATCGTTTCTTAAGTTCCTGCCTGCATTCTTTCCTTCCATTCAACAGATTTCTATGAGAATCTCTGACCAGTGAACATGATTGCTTCCATTTCAAAAAGCTAACAGTTCATTGGGGAAACCAAAATATAAGCAGGCAAGTTCAATAAAATAAAATAAATATTATATTTGGGGTAAATATAAGATGCTATGCCATCGTGATTGTGGTGTCACCATTTCAAGTAAAAATTCTAAAATTTTGGTTAGGTCAGAGCATTAATTTAGCAAATGGGTAGAGGTGAGGCTGGAGTTTTAAGCAGAGATCAAAGCCTAGATGGCCTTGTATGCTTTCTGTGAAATTTGTTTGAATTTTAATTTGCCGTACTATAAGTAAAAGAGTATGACAGATTTGAATATTTTAAAATATGATGTTCTTAAACAGACACCTCTGGAATTCTGTTTCCAGTTACATTTAGGAACAAAGACCAGCCTTACCTTTTCGCTATAAACCACTAGAGAAATGGATACATTATATGAAAGAACCCTTTTCAGACATTGGCTAAGAGGCAGCACATGACTATGATTCAAACAAGGTGAGCTCCACAATTGATCTCCATGACTATCTATCATTTTCCACAAGTGATGCCGCTGAGCTGACCAAAGGGAGATTAGGATGCAGGCAGGTCAGGGGACTGGAAGTGGTTCCATGGAAAACAGACTCACTCAAAGAACCGCAGAAATCTACATTTGTTTCCTTGCATTCACTGAGGTCTAAGCTATACATGCACAGGGAGAAACACCAAAAAGTTGGGGAAAGCACAGCTAAGGAGTTTGTAAGATGAAGAATTCTTAGAGCTCAAACAAGGAAAGTAGACGTTTGATCTCTGACCATCAAGAATGGAGAGGCTTCTGTACTGAGTATTCAGTGGATTTTACAGAGGGCTTATGTCTGAGTAGTAGGGCTGGTAAAAAGCTGGAGTAAAGACTTGTATAGATCTCTTCGTAAATCTTAAAAGCAAGGTTCAATGGACCAAAATCATCTGTGAGCAATATAGTTTCCTATGAGAAGAAAACCCAACACTTTAAAAACAAAACAATATCTAGACATTCAACAAAGTAGGAACACAAGTCCCAGTATTCAATAAAAAATTACAGTATATTCAAAGAAGCAGGAAGCTGAACAAGGTGAGGAAAAAAATCAATCAACAGAATGAGATATAGGAATGATAGAGATGATAGCATATTCAGACAAAGATTTAAAGTAGCAAGCTATTAAAACAATGTTCTGGTATTAAAGGAAACATGAATATAATGAGGAGTTAAAAGGAAAATAGAAAAAAAAAAAAAACCAAATGAAAACTCTTTAACATAGGGACACAAAAGATTTCAAATGAAATATTAATGGACTGAAATCAATAGCAGATTAGATGCTGAAAATATTATTAAACTTAAAAACATAAGAGTATTTCATATTTATGCAATCTGAAGCAAGGGGAAACATACTGATAATGAAACAAATTGTGATATAAGAAACAATATAAACGTTTCTTATATACAGATATTGGGATACCATAAAATAAATATTTAAAAAGTATTTAAAGAAATAAAGCCTGGCCTGGCCGGTATGGCTCACTGGTTGAGCGTCGACCCATGCACCAAGAGGTCGCCAGTTCGATTCCCGGTCAGGGCACATGCCCAGGTTGTGGGCCAGATCCCCAGCATGGGGCATGCAGGAGGCAGCCAATCCATGTTTTCTCTCATCGATGTTTCTATCTCTCTCTATCCCTTTCCCTTTCTCTCTCTATAAAGTCAATAAAGAAAAAGATGTTAAAAATAAATAAATAAATAGAGGCTGAATATTTTCTAAATTTGATTCATACAATAAAATGGCAAATGTAACAATCTTATATTCTCCAAGCAGTATAAATACAATTAAATCACTCAAAGGTACATTATAATCAAGTTGCTGAAAAATGTAAAGAGAAAAATCTAACAAGAGCCCAGAGATAAAATACACACTGCATACAAAGAAATAGAATTAAGACATTTTTCAGACTTCTTATCTGAAACTGTGTAAGCCTGAATACAATGGAATGACAATGGAAAATAATAAAGATTTAAAATTAATCCCATAAACTTCAACCTTAAGAAGCTAGAAAAAGAACAAATAAAACCTAAATAAAAATCAGTAAAATTAAAAATGGACAAAAATAGAGAGAATTAATAAACCAAAATCTAGTCTTTTAAAAGATCACTGAAATGGGTAAAACGTAGCCAGACCAATAAATAAAAAGAATGATAATACAAGTTACCAATATCAGAGGTGAAAGAGAAGGCATTACTATAGTTATAAGATAAACTGAATGGTTATTGATAAAATATTAGAAAAACTACTTATCATTTAACTCAGGAATTTAAATTAAATAGATAATTTCTTGAAATATAAAAATCTCCAAACTGATTTAGAAGAAATACAAAATCTCAATATTCAATATTCAATGAAATTAGAAGAAATCAAATTTGTAATTACCCACACAGAAAGCTCCAGGATCATGTTTATTAAGATTTTAAGGAAGACATAATACCAAACCTACACAAATTCTTTCTGAAAATGGTGGAGAAGGACAAGTCCCCAGTTCATTTTACGAAGCTAGCATTATCTTAAAATAAAAACTAAAGACATAAAAGAAAAAAAAAACATAAACACAAAAAGCTTTTTAAAAATGTATAGCAAACAAATCCAGTAATATTTTTAAATGAGAACACACTATAACCAACTGTGGTTTTTTCCAGGATTGAAAGACTGGTTATACAACTGAAAAAATGAAACAATTGAATTCACTATATCAAACAACAACAGAAATATACAAATATCTCTAGATGCCGATTACTCTTTGAAACATCTAACATTCCTTCAAGATAATAAAAGAGATTCAGAAAACTGAGAATTAAAGTAAACCTTTTCAACCTGACAGAAACTTGTATGCAAACCCTAAATCTGACCTCATTTTTAATTATGTAAGGGTAAATGCTTTCACCCTAAGATGTGGTTCATTGCAAGGTTGTTCACCCTGACCCATTTCTCACATCTTCTATACAAATTAACTCAACAATCATCATTGACCTAAATGTAAATCCATACAGCTATAAAATTCTAGAATAAAACAAAGGAGAACATCTCTGTGACCTTGACTTAAGTAAGACTTTTTAGATATGACACCAAAAGCACAAGTCATACAAGAAGCTGTTGATAAATTAGATTTCATCACAATTAAACAAAAGGTTTGATTTGCAAACAGCATTAGTTAAAAAGTAAAGCCATATAATGAGAGAAAAGTTTATAAATCCCATATTAGACAAAGGATTTGTATCCAGAATGTACAAAGAACTCTCAAAACTCAGTAAAAATATACAATTTAATTAAAAAAATGAGCAAAAGGTTTAAACAGAAACTGTCTTTTAAAAAACGTGTTTTTATTGATTTTTAGAGAGAGAGGAAGGGAGAGGTAGAGAGAGAGAGAAACATAATGGATCAGCTGACCCCTTCACAACCCCCATTGTGGACCAAGCCCACAACCCGGGCATGTCCCCTGACCAGGAATCAAACCGGTGACCTCCCAGTGCATGGGTCAATGCTCAACCACTGAGCCACACCAGTCGGGCTAAACAGAAACTGTCTTAAAGAATATTCTCAGATGGTAAATAGACATATTAAAAAAATGATAAACCTTGCCCGGCCGGTGTGGCTCAGTGGTTGAGCATCGACCCATGCACCAGAAGGTGAAGGTTCGATTCCCAGTCAGGGCACAGGCTCAGGTTGTGGGCCAAATCCCCAGTGGGGGGCATGCAGGAGGCAGCCAGTCAGTGTTTTCTCTCATTGATGTTTCTATCTCTCTCTCCTTCTCCCTTCCTCTCTCTCTAAAATCAATAAAGAAAAAAAATGATGAACCTGCTTAGTCATTATGAAAGTTAGGGAAAGAAAGAGAAAGAGAGAGAGAGGGAGGAAGGGAGGGAGGGAGGAAGGAGAAAGAAAGAAGGAAGGAAGGAAGGAAGAAAGAAAGAGAGAGAGAGAGAGAGAGAGAGAAAGAAAGAAAAAAGAAAGAAAGAAAGAAAGAAAGAAAGAAAGAAAGAAAGAAAGAAAGAAAGAAAGAAAGAAAGAAAGAAAGAAAGAAAGAAAGAAAGAAAGAAAATGAGGGAGAAAAGGAAAAGAAACAAAAAACCCACTGATTAGTGCTGGTGAGAAGCAGATCACCTGGAGCTTTCCTATATTGCTGGCAGAAATGTAAAACACTACAGACCCTTTTGAAAACAGTTTATCAATTTCTCATAAAATTAAAAATGCATTTACCATATTACCTAACAGTCTCACTCCCAGCGAAATAGAAACTTACATTTATACAAAAATATGTATCTAAATGTTTATATTTGCTGTATGGACAGTTATGAAAACTGAAAACAACCTAAATGTCCCTTGTCAGTGAATGAGTAAACAAATTGTGGTGCATCTATATAATGCAATAACACTACCCAAAAACATCATTCATATATGCATACCATGGATGAATCTCAGATGCATTTTACTAAATGAAAGAAAGTAGACCCAAAAGGCTACATGAATGATTTCATTAATATGACATCCTAGAAATAACAAAACTATATAGGTAAAGAACAGATCAGTGTTTTGTCCAGGGTTGAGGAGGGGAATTTGGCTGACTACGGAAAGGGAACATGAGGACATTTCTTAGAGTGATGAAATGGTTCTGCATGTGGATTGTGGTGGTGAAGCCATGAGGATGTGTTTGTCAAAATCCATAGAACTTTTCACTACAAATAAGGCTTATTTACTTTACATAAATTTAAAGACAAAACATATTTGTAGACTACTCCCCGGCCACTGAAATGGCCACAATTTAGAAGATTTTACAGTACCAAATAGAAGTGAGAAGATGGAGCACAGAGCACAGCTCTCACCTGAGAATGCACAATCCTTCCAGTTCTGTAGGGAAGGAGTTTTGGAAGTAATCTAATTGGTTCTTGGTCAATCATATTTTAGCAGTTTCATAGAAGTGATGTGAATTGCAGCGCTCTTTGCTATATGTTGCCTTAGGGTTTCAGCTGAAGATTCCACTTTAGCATCTTGTTATATTACCTTTGTGACCCAGGTCTCTCTGTGAATAATATATTTTGCACTCCAGAGCCTGGCCAGAGAAGAGAACTTTGACTTCTCTGGTGTTTAATTATTATCACAGGTTCATGTAGAGAAATAGAATTCATGAAGGATTTCATAAAGAAAAGTCATTTATTTCTTCAGCTATTTAATTTTTTTTTATTGTTTCAGAATAAGTCAGAAAATTGTACTTTTTTACTATTATATTTTGGTTTCTATTAAAATACCTGTTACCAAACTTTCATTGAGGGACATAATAAGAAAGGCCATATGGAATTTCCTATTACATTTTTATCACAAAAGTTATTGAGTTCCTACTGCTATATTCAATGTGTCTGTTTACTAAGGACCCATGGGAGAAATTCTTTGTGCATCTTAGTACCAGGAACAGCTCTACTTCTGACATGCTAATTTGCTTTGATAGTAGGATCCATGATCTTATAAACTGGTTGTTTCTTTTTTATAGGCAAGTAGAAATGTAAAGCCAAGATAGAGGAAAATATGCTTTTGATGTTTCTATATCTAGTGGTGTTTTGAGGATCATTAAGTGATATGTGGGTAGATTAGGACATCATAAATAAGAATCTCCAAAGAGATTTGGAAAATAGTTATATTACATATAATGGTCATAGAGCAGAACTGTGTTAAAATCAAATGGACTAAATGAGTTCCCATTGGTTATTGCCATAGAGACTTTGGA
Organism: Tadarida brasiliensis; assembly: GCA_030848825.1. Lineage (NCBI taxonomy): Eukaryota > Metazoa > Chordata > Mammalia > Chiroptera > Molossidae > Tadarida > Tadarida brasiliensis. Next base: position 54,633,086 of record CM061264.1, read on the forward strand.
TCTTACTTTGTTTACAAGCAGAAATATTTGCTGAGGAGACAGAAAACAAAGAAGCACAGTGTCTAACAGAAGTGCTATAATAATTCTGACATCACCTTAACATTATCATCTAACACTCAAGTAACTAATCATAGTGAGGTTTCTAAAAGTCATTCAGCATTTTGAGGGAGTTGACAAATACCAACAGTTAACTTAAAATGTGTTCATATGAATGCCTTTGTAAAAAGACAAAAAGAGATTATTTTATAACAATAATAGAGAAAAGTAATTAGGAATGTGGACTTTAGAGTAGATGCACTGGGCTTCATGTGATCTGGAGGAACATTTTGAATGTCTCTTGGGGTCAGTTTTCTCATATGAACAAAGAAAGCAATACCTACTTCAGAGGACTATTATGGGCATTGCATGTAAGAATACATATAAAGCCCTGTGTAAAATCCCAATAAAAAATTTAAAAATTTTCATAAAAATAAAATTGAAATTATGACATGTTGCTCATTGTCTGTAGCATTTGCATTTAAAAGTTAAGAACTGTGTTGTCATATCTCATGACATAATTTGATTTTGTTAACCAAAGCCCACAGAGCCAGGAAAGCAGTTTAATAGTTTAAAGTGGAAGAAACAACACATGTGCCTATTCCTATCAGGTAGGGAGCATATTGACTCAATATTGCACCAGCAGATCCTTCTACCAGCCATCATCCATTTTGGATTTTGTGACTGGTTTTCTGGTCTTGTTACATTTGGTGGTCTGAGATTCATTTTCTCTGTAAAATAAGTGATTTAATCTGCATTGTCAAGTTTAGTCATTTAGATAACACATTATACATTATACTGGGGAAGAATGGCTCCCTCCTCCTTACTTCCTTCTCTGCCCCTAATATACACACCTTGTTCAAGAGGAATAAATTCTGAAAAGCAAGTGCCTGCAGAGAGAGGAACCAGCTGTTACCGTTTCTATGCTTGTTTGCAGCTAAGTTCTATTTGGACCAGGTTGAATCCATTACTAGCAATGTGATATTTACTCTCTCTGAACAAAGCCATATGTTACTGGTCTGCAGTATGTGAAACCTCTGTTATGTTCTATTTGAAAGCATTGCACTAGTCTCCATTGGCTATAGTCTAATAAGGCTATCTTCTCCAAGTAAAGTCGTTTCAGTTATAGAAGGTTCAACTGGGCATCAGAAACCAGTGTTTACACTCCCACTATACCTATACCTCACTCTATGGCTTCATATGTCTCTTGGCATATTTGTTCCTTATTTTTGCATCTGAAAAATAGGAATTGTTTGGTTCCTAGTATTACTTTTGTTGAGTGAATCCCAGCCACAGATGCTCCTCTTCACGGTAATGCGAAATAGCCCAGTGCCTATGTAGATCTGTAGAGCTCATCTTAATTATGTGCCACATCTCTCCTTTGTGTCTATATAATTTTCATAAGTTTCATCAATGTCAAAACTTCATATACCAATATTTTTTAATCTATGTGTAATATCTAACAGTGCTTTGGTTCAAGAAAAACATAATTCGTCAATGAATGCTTTTTTATTAACATTGCTGAATGTGAAGGGCTGAATTGTGCAATTCCTAAAATTCTTACGTGGAAGTTGTAACCTCTGGTGCGACAGAATGTGACCCTATTTCCAGATAGGGTCTTAAAGTGGGTCTTTGATTAAGTTAAAATGAGATCGTCAAGGTGGACCTTAATCCAGTATGACTGGTGTCCTTATAAAAAGAGGATATGTGGACACAAACATGCACAGAGGAAAGTCTGTGTGAAGACACAGGGACAAGACGGCCATCTATAAGTCAAGGAGAGAGGCTAGAAATAGATCTTTTCCTCACAGCCCTCAGAGGGAACCAACTTGTCAACATCTTGATCTTGGACTTTTAGCCTCTAGAGCTGCAAGAATATACATTTCTGTTATTTAAGCCACCCAGTCTGAGGTACTTTGTGATGGTAGTCACAGTCAACTAATACAGATGCCACACGAAGACAGTAAAGGCAAATGCTCTGTTAGGACACATTACTTATATTTAGAATGCTTGAAATTTGACACATTGCCTTTTATTATTGTTGACTTTGTATTCTATGTCATTTTTTACAAATTCCAAATATCTGTTTCCATTATTTATCCTTAAACAACATGGAAATTATCACAAAATATAGATAAAGGCTTGTCATTTTTCAAAAGCATTCAGTTTTTTTCTGTAAAAAACACTTGGAACATGTAAAAAAAAATCAAAGCAGTAATCCCTTCATTATTCCGTTTCTGTCTCCTTTATATTCTCCTTCTTTTCTACTCTTACACTCTCTCCCATTCCCAGTAAATTAGGCATCCCCTTCTGCATGCTTAAGAGTTTGCCTACTTGTACTAAATCCCTTGGTCCTTCTTATAGAATTTCAGCCAAATCTAAAGAAAAAAAATCCACAATATTTCTATTATGAGCAAGAAAAAAAAATACTCCTTACCTCATATATGAGGTTGGTGCTGGAAAATAAACAAGAGTTTGAGTTTTAAGGTGTCATGGAAAATACATTGTACCATTCTCTGGGGGAAATAGTTCTAAAATCTTTTGTGCTTTTGCTCCAAATACATTAAGCTTTGGTTTCTGCCAAAAAAAAATATATCATTTGGGTTAGCCTTTCTTAAATGTGAACCAACATGATGATGTATAAGGCTTCCTGAGAGGTTCTGTTCTTACTCTCCTCCTCTCCCTACAGCCAGTAACTTAGAAACAGGGAACTCCGAAGTTGTGGCTTATTAATACATGAAAAGTGTTCACTACATTTGTTAAACCAAAGAATGAAAAGTAACTGAATGAAAGAATAATAGAACAAAAGAATAACGAATTTACAAAGTAATGAATTGCCTGGTCTTTCCAGAGTTTCACTATCAATGTACCTGCCCCCAATATATTCAATATATTGTGACCTCTTCTTGGTGGATTCGAAATTGATATAGAAAATGCAGCCGACACAATTGTTATCATCATCTTCTGGTGACCTCATGCTGGCAGTAATGGAGAAAATCTCCATCATCATTACAATCCCAGATCTTTCAAATGTTTCTGGACAGTCTAGATAGATCCCACTATTTTTGAAATGTCAAAAGCAAAGTGAGAAACAGAGAAACTTTAGAGTTCTTCAAATTTTAAAACATCAAGTTTGACAAAATATAATTTCATGAGCCCATAAAGAAGTATGTACTCAATATGATGGCTATGTCTCATATAGAGCCATTCACTAAGAAAAAGGAAGCTAACGTGAAAAGGCGGTTGCGATAAAAGTATATAATGGAACACAATCATTTTTTATTGTTAGATATAACTCTATGATTATAAGAGGAAATAAGGAAATGACAACTATATTGAAGAAAAAAAGAATACAGAGATAGCAGATATCCAATAGCAATTAAAGTTTTTAAATAAAGCAAGTATTTCCATTTTTACAATATTGTGACAGTATCTGAAGGAATATATTGTGATATAAAATAGGTGATAGGAATATGCTGGTTCAATAAAAATGATACAATCTGTTGACTCTATCAATGCCACCTCTATGCAACAGGAGGAAAAAGAAACTCTTCTGAAGCTCTCATTGTCTTTCTCCGTATAGCTGAGTCAGAAGCAGTGCGAATAATCCACACATATGCATGGCTAATGTGACATAATGGGCATCAGAAGCTTTGCCAACTATCAAGTATCTCCAATATTGGTTTTCTTTGTGCCAAATCGTCATTAATTATTCTTTTAGATTAAGGCATTTTCCCCTAGAAACTCTTGCTTAAAATATAAATATATTAACTAAGCAGTAAAATATATAAACCTGTCCGTACCCTATTTCCTTAATAGATCTAGAGTGAAATCCTAGCTCTACCATTCTGGGAGCCTAAGTGAATCCCTTGATCTCATTTCAATAGCCATGATTTCTGCCTTTGATAAATTTGCCATACCAAAGTGGCTATGAAGAAGAAGAAAAAATATTGGACAAAATATTAGAACCAAGTGTTTTATGAGGATCATGAGAGAGATGTTTTGATAACCTCCAAACTTCCAGTTTCATCATAATTTGCCCAAATATGAGCACAATTGTTGCTTCCACTGGATTCTTTCCCTGCAGGAAATCAACAGTTAAAACTATTATTTTTACTTCGAACAAGGAGGTCAATAGTTATTTCTCCAGAGAAAACATCAGCTCGCACTGCAATATCTTTTCAAATATAACAGGTGGAAGCAAGTCAGATTAGATAAAAGTGTTAATTTATTTATAGCACAGTAGAGGGAAAATCAGAGATGCAAGGAGTTTGCACATTTAAACACAAACCATTGACCCTGCCAGAGATTTAGGCAAGTCAATTTATTTCACAAGCTATGAAAAGAATTTTACTCAAAAGTGGTGAGACCTTGGCAATCTTCCTTCCCTGAAGATTTCTGGCATTCACATCACTCACCCCCTCCCCCGCCGCCCAAACTGATAGATGATTCCCCTGTCCTTTAGTCTCAAATCACACTCTGGGCAACATTTCTTTAGTTGATGATGGTGGTCAGTTTCAGAAATATTCAAGTATTTATACAATAAATATATATTGCTTTTACAGGAAAATGTGTGTGGCATGCAGTCATTCAGTAAATACTTATTGACAAACGTTCTGTGCTGGTCATTACTTTAAGAGCTGGGAATATCACGGTGAACCACACAGCTAACACCCTTGTTCCCACTGGACTTTCAGTCTGTCAAGGAATACAAAAATGAAAGAAAACAGTAAACACAAAAGAGAATATCAGATAATTACACACGATGGGCAGGGAATTAAAATAGAGCAAGTTTTCTGAAATTTGGCAGTACTGATATTTTAGCCATAGAATTCTTGTGTGGGTGCTGTCCTGTACACCGTACAATGTTTCAAGTCGTCCTGGCCTTTACCCACTAGATGCTAGTAGCAGTCACTCCCATCTCAAAACTTTTCCCACACATTTCCAAATGTCTCTTGGGGGACTATATTGGTGTCCCCAGTTGAGAATAACTGAAGTAATGTTATATGATAGAGTGACTGCCTACTCACGGGGTGAGTGGGATTTAACGAGCACAAAAGGCTATTTAAGCTGAACCCCTACTGTCATGGAAGAGCCATCCATGTAAAGGCTGGGGAGAGAATGATCCATTCAAAGCAAACAGTGCAAGGGCTCCAAGGGAGGAAAAGGAGTAGCAAGTTTCAGGAACAGAAAGGAGGCCAGCAAGGGGAAGTGAGAGGAGAGTGGAGAATATAAGTCAGTTCACATATGGTTTTCCACCAGGTAAGGAATTTTTATTTTACTCTAAGTGTAATGAGATACCATTGAGTTTTCATCACCGAAGTAATATTACCTGGCTTATGTTTTAAAACAATTATTCTGGCTTCTGTTCGGAGAATAAGTTGAGGAAGCATAAGTAGAAGATGGAAGGCTATTTAGGAGGCGATAACCGTAGAAACAGTGAGATGATGATTGTCTTAATGATCTGCAAATATATGTTCACCCTCATGACTGGCATTTACACATTGCACATGTTTGCTTGCTTCCCATACCCTTCTCTTGTGTACAGACCACCTCCTCTCTTTCCTATCCTCAGAATCACAGTACATATTCCTATTTCATCAATATGCTAGACCATTAATGTTTTCATTAATTCATTTACTTATACAACATTTATTTTATAAATTGATTTACTGAATAAAATTAAGCTACATTAAGGGATATAAGAGATGACATATGATCCCTGTCATTAGAAGCTAACTTTTCACTAAGCATAATGTTTCATATGATAATACATTATGTCCATAATTTTTGTTTCCTACAATCAGAAAGATCTTTTAGAATTTCCTCATCTTGTCCAGCTGGTGTGGCTCAGTGGCTGGGCATCAACCTATGCACCAGGAGGTCACCAGTTCGATTCCCGGTTGGGACACATGCCCAGGTTGTGGGCCAGATCCCCAGTGAGGGGCATGCAGGAGGCAGCCAGTTGATGTTTTGTCTCATCAATGTTTCTATCTCTCTCTCCCTCTCTCTTCCTTTCTCTCTAAAATCAATGAAGGAAAAATTAAAAAAAAAATTTCTTCATCTTTTCTCTATGACAGTAAGGACTAATGGGAATGACCATTAAAGTTAGATATGTTTTGTTTTGTTTTAACCCAGGGGCAAGTCTTTTTAACATTGCTTGATTTCTTTATTTATCTACAAAACATAAAACATATATTTTGCAAGGTTTTGTATTGGTTAGAAGAAAACCTTTTTTGACCATTGAATACATGTTTTAATTTTTAACAGTTTCATTCAGATAACACTGTCATACAATAAAATGTACACATTTAAATACAATTTTATGTTTTAATGTATGAATACACCCACTAAACTATCACCACGGTCAACATACTGAGCAGATCCATCGCCTTCAACAGTTACCTCCCGCATCTCATGTCATCTGTCCCGTCCTTTCGTCCTGCTCTGCCCTGTACGCCCACGTCCAGGTGATGCAGCTCCTCCTGTGATCATGCATTAGTCTGTGTTTCCTAGTATTTCATATAATTAGAATCACATTCTTGCTTACATAATTTCTGACACACAATCAGTTGTCATTCTTAGCTTTGGTCCACTATTTATACTGTGTCCTCTTTCTCTGGCTGCTATTAAGATTGTTCCCTATTTTCATTGTTTTGATGTTTTTTATTTTTTTCCAATTTGTTTATGATGTGCCTTGTTGTGGTTTTATTTTTTCTCCTTTCATCTTTCTTGGGCTTGGATTTCACTGAACACCTTTGGTCTTGGTATGGCATATAGAAAGCTATTTGGTCTTTGTCTTGAGTTCCTGGCACAGAGCTCCTAAAATGCTTGTTATTTCCCAAGTGATAAGAAAGATAGAACTATCTTTTGTTTGAATGATGTGACTTTTGGTGAGTCCTTAAATTTCTTCAGGATAAGAGTTGGTCATCAGAAAGTCTAAACACTGATTGATGTTTGGAACTTCCAGCCCCACCCCCACTCCTCACCCCCAACCTCCAAGGAGGGGATAGAGCCTGGAGATTGAGTTAACCACTAGTGGCCAATGATTTAATCAACCATGACTATATAATGAAACTTTTAATAATAAAATAAAACCCCTAAATGATGGTTTTCAGAGAGCTTCTGGGTTAGTGACTGCATCCACATGCTGGGAGGGATATGCATCCCAGCTCCTTGGGGACAGAAGCTCTTGTGTTGAGGACCTTCTGGAATTTGCCACATATGTCTCTTTATCTGCTGTCTATTTGTACTTCTATAATACACCAGTAAACATAAGTAAAGGTCCTTCCTGAGTTTTATAAGCTGTTCAAGCAAATTACTGAATCTCAGGTAGGGGGAGGTGTGTCACAGGAACACTTTATTTATAGCCAGTCATTGAGAAGTAGTGGTGGTCTCAGACTTGTGATTGGCATCTGAAATGAGGGTCTGTCTTGTGAGACTGAGCCCTTAACTTGTGGGTTCCAATGTTAACTTTAGGTAGATATTGTCAAAATTGAATTGACTTGCTGGACATTCAGTCATAGAATTGGAGAAGTTATATTGGAAAAGACACCACTTATTTGGTGTCAGGAGGAAAAACAAACTTCTCAATAGGTTTATAGTTTTCACCAAATTTGGAAAATATTCTATCATAAGGGCCTCAATCTCTTAAAACTTATCCCTCTCTCCTATTACTTGGGGACTCCAACTACACAAAGGTATCCCACTGCTTATTGATCTTATGTTCACTTAAAAATTATTTTCTTTGTTTTATCTTAGATAGTTTCTATGGCTATATATTAAAGTTAATTGATATATCCTTGTGAAATCTAATCTACCTTTAATTGAATCCAGTGAATTTTCACATTGTACATTGTAGTTTTTTCTTTAGATTTTCATTTAGGATCTTTCAGGTAGATAGGTAGATATCCCATGTCTCTACTTAACTTTTTATATATATGGAATATAGGTATGAAAACTGGTTTAATACCTTATCTACTAATTCTAACATCTGTGTAAATTTTGAATTACTTTTTATAATTCCATGAAATTAATAATTTTATTATGGGTCATATTTTTCTGCTTACTTGCATGCCTGGTGCCTGCTAATTTGTCATTGGATAGTATACATTGTCAACTTTACTTGTTGATCACTGGACACTTTTGCATTCCTATAAATATTCTTGAGACAGTTTGATCTTTTCCAGCCTTGCTTTTAATATTTTTACTGTGGGACCAGCACAGTACTCAATCTAGGACTAATTATTCCCCACAACTCCAGACACTGTTAGCTTTAATTCTTTCGGTTGATTTATTCCCCACTCTTCACTTTCTTCACATGTATGTGCTAAGTGTGCTAATAATATTCAAGGGAATACACTGTGCAGATCTCCAGGGTTCTTGTTCTCTTCCCCTCCTTCTCCCTCTCTTTCCTCCTTCCTCTCTCCCTTTCTTTCCAGTTTTTAAATTTTTAAATTTTTTTACTTTATGGTACTCTGTCCTGTGGAGTTGAACCATGTTGCTTTCTGCAGACTCTCATCTTCATCTTCTTATCTCAGTGAGTGGGCTAGTCTCTGTTTGGGTTTCACCTCCCTGGACCACTCTCTTTTAGCTACTCTCTTAAAGCAGTAAGCTGGGGAAACTGTATGGCTTTCCTTCCTTATTTTCTCTCTGGGGATTCATTATTCTTCATTACTCAGTGTCCATTATCTTCCAAGCCATTGCTTCATATATTTTGTCAATTTTTTGGTTTGTCATGAGGAGAGAATATTTGGTCTCTATTAATCCTTGGCTGAAAATGAAAGTCAAGATCTTTTCAAAATATCTGGCCCACAAAAAGATCTCAACAATAATAGTAGCTAAAATTTAATATACTTGGTGTTCTAGGTATTTAAGAACCATTACTAGATCCTTTATGTACATGGCATTTCCTCTCCATGAGTCTCTTCCCATTACTCATACTGGGAAATTTTATGGTATTATACACCCCTCACCTTGATACTTCTTTGAGTATATCCTTGGGATTTAAGTCTCCTCCATGCTGATGAAGGTTAAGAATATTGGTTAACTACATTATCATCAGTTTTCAACATAATCTTAGATTAGGAGCATGTAGTTGCATCACAAGTGAGGGGAATATGCTGAACTTTAATCATTTTCTATTTTAAGCAGCTGTAGCTTTAAATTAAAAACAAAAAAAAACCTGTTTAAGACACAATGGTAGCTTTTTGCTCCAGACAACTTATTTCCAGATTCCACTCTCAGTAAATTTCCATAGACAGGGCTTTGGTTGTTATTATTACTCTCTTTGAGAACAGTCTGAGAGATTTAAACATGCCTCCTTTTTCTCCCTTTTCTCTATTTGATACACTCCTTTATACATCTTGGATTATGGCACAATTTCCAGTATGTTTTCTGAAACTTGATTAGGATAATATCCTATGTCAAATGAGGTCACTACCACTGCTGCTCCTCAGTGATGGAAGGATTGACTTTATCTGCTCCACATCTCTCTACTCCATTTTTGTCTTTGTATCCATCACAAGTTGGTTGGGAAAAAACACACACATTAACAAACATGTGATCTGCAGGAAATGGGATGTGCTGAGGGACTGATCAAAGATAGCTTCTTAATACTGATGTCTGTAAAGGACACTGGATGACAAATTGCTTCTGTTGGGAGTTACTAGAGCTAGTATTTAGAAAACTTTTTAAAAATATTTTTTTCTTTATTGATTTTAGAGAGAGAGGAAAGGAGAAGGAGAGAGAGAGATAGAAACATCGATGAGAGAGGATATCGCTTGGCCGCCTCCTGCATGCCCCCCACGGGGGATCGGGCCTATGACCTGGGCATGTGCCCTGACCGGGAATCAGACCAGTGACTTCTTAGTACATGGGTCGATGCTCAACCACTGAGCCACACTGGCTGGCCAGGAAATATTTAGAAAACTTTTAAAAGTACTTACATGATCCTTATTTGAAGTACAGCTGTTCCTGTCAAGTATTATCTGGAATCTTTTTTGTCTGTAAAATCTAGACTCTGAGTGTTTTTGTTTTGTTTTTTAAACCTTGTGCAAGTACATAATAAAGTATCCATTTTTACCCCCGTCCACTTTTGGAATGTGTGGAAGAAAAAGAGATATTGTGAGAGATTTTTCTGTTTTGCTCTTCAGAGTGTCACGTGATAACTGCATCAGCTGGATTCTTTTCTTTCGAGTGACAGAAATGCAGTTGAAACTAGTTACACAGAAAAAAGAAGTTGCTGTCCCAGGTAACTGAAAAGTTAAGTCACTTGAACTCAGACATTTCTCATCAGAATTCATAAGATCTACATTTCTTGGTAATGCTTCCTTTTCTGTTTTTATTCTCAGGTAGTTTTCTCTATGTCACAGGAAAGATAGCACCCGCCCCCGAGTCCCCAGGTTTATATTGTTCTTAATGTTCTTAATCTCTGAAGGTTTGAGACCTTTTCTTTCCAGTGTCCAATCAATTTAACCCTAACATGTCTGATAAGCCCTGATGTGGTCATGTGTCCATCTCCAGAGCAATGAGGGTAGTGAAGGGAATGACACAATAGAACTGTTGAAGCTTCCATTCCATGTGCATTCTTGAGGAGATATAGGGAACCTGTATATCATACCACCTAGAACCGTTCCTACCCCCAAATATTGATTTTCATTACCAAAGGAGAGCAAAGAAATGCTGGGCACACAAATGTCATGAATACCTACTATTGACACCTCAGACACGCTTCTGTGATGTGTCTTATTGTATACACCCAAGCTTCTAGTGCATAGCCTAAATCCTCTTAGGTTCAGAAAATCTGACTCCTTTATTGTGGCCAGCACATGACTGAGGGCTTTGGCATTAGCAAGATGCTGGACTTTCTGCCATCTTATTTATTTATGTCCCTAATTACTCCTCAGTGATCCAACTAGGCCCCCTTTGTAAGCTGAACTTAAATTTTATTGTCTGTATCACTATGGGGAAACTTTGTCGTCTATATTTTTACCCACTTCCTTTTGGTTTCCTATCTAAATGCTCTTCTATTTCTTATAACTTATTTTTGTTTGGCTGTTAAAATTTTAAGTAATTTCTGAGGGTGTATACATTTAATATGTCACCAAGAGGGAAATAAGTAATAACAATTTTGAATTAACATCAATAAAATAAATTCAGGATATGCCAAAAGATCCAGGAAAGTGGTGAGGTAAGTGGCCAATACTTTGATAAAGCATTTTGCTATTAGTCATACTTCAGTCATTAAACAGTTTACTAGGGTCCTAATATATTGTTAAGCAACGAAGAAAAAAAGTCAAGAGAAGTAGGTATCACTCATCTAGTTCTCAAGGAGGTTGCAATCTAATTTGGAAGATGCACAAGCATCAAAATAAGCACAAATACAAGAAAAAATAGATTTTTTTTTGCGCTGTGGTGGAAGTATCACATGTAATAGAAATTCACAAAATGGCAAAAACTCTCCAAGTGGAGAAATCATTGAAGTATTTGAGGGAAAAGCAGGGCATGTACAGTGTGAAATAAAGGAGTTACATTCACAGAGAGCATTTCTAGTTCATGACTAACAAAAAAGGTTCATAGGCAAGAAGGACCTTATGTCACGTGTGGTAGGAATAGTCCTAAGTCAGCTTGAGCAGAATGTGGGGTTGATGTTAAAGACCAGTGAGACGTGCCCTGAGAACTGCTGGTGGGGTATGAGGTCTTATCAGTATGAAAAGTTGGGAAGCAATAGCACAGGCCAGGATTAGATGTTAGAAAGAGGCAAACAGTTTTCACAGCGTAGTGAAGCAGGGAGTCATAACCCTGAACCATTCAATATGAGGAGAGGTGTGTGAAAACCACGCAGTCTCGTCCACATACAGACTCGGATTGAGTTCCAAAGAGCAGAGGAAAAGTTCCTAGTGTGAGCAGGAGGACTGTGACAAGGGCGCTCACGGAAGTGAGTTGCTTATATGGGCAAGGATCCGAGGAGCCAGGGGCGGGTGGGATGCTGGTTCAGTTCAATTCAGTCCAACAAACACACAACCAGATTCTGGAAATAAGAGGCTTGTGCAAAAATCAGGATGTGAAGAAGGATAAATCAACAGATCAGGGTCCTGCAGAATGAATTAGAAAGAGGAGGACACAAGAAGCAGGATTGACCTAGCTACTGAGAAAACTACTGGTGAGATGTATCTTTCTTTCTACTGTCCTCTGAAGTGGAGATGACAGACAGAACACATTAAACAGTTCTATGTTCTGATTTTCCTATCTTTTCTTGCATGTTCTTAACATATCTTTTATTGTTACTCTTGTAAAAAAAATTATTTCACCAGACTTAACAATTGGTTTCGCCCCCTGATTTTAGAATGGGCCTCACTGGCTGTGTGATTTTAGGCAACTTACTTAACCTCTCTGAACTTCATTCTACTCCTCTTCAAAAATGAAAATAATAATGACTGACCATCTCTTAGAGTTTTGAAGATTTTTAAATGATATAAAATATGCCCTAGTAAACAGCATGGAGATATTCCAAAGACACGTTCATTAATGCATGTTCTCTTCAGTTCTTCACTCCCTCCTTTCTTCCTCCTTTTTTCTCTATTTGGCACTTCCACGTACTGAAAGAGGTGAGAGTTAAGAAAAGCAATGAGCAGCAAAATCAAGTTGTTCTTTCCAGAGTGATGCTCTACCCTGAGAGACATCTGATAGGAGAAGGACTGAGGAGCTGAGAGCCAGGCATTTTCTGTGGTTTTGATGTGATGGTGGAGAATAAAAGAAGAAATGTAAAATCTTCACGATGACCTAAAAGTATTCGTGATCTGACTTGCTCTCTGATCTCTGAGATTTGATTTCCTCACCTCTCTCCGTTGTTCTCTCTGCTCTAGCCACACTGGTCTCCTCACCTCTCTTCAAACACGAGACTCTCCTGCACCAGAGACTATACAGGGGCAGCTACCATGCAGGGCATGCTCTTTCCACCAATGGCTGTGAGGGTGACTTCCTTTCTGCCTTCAAGTCTTTGTCCAAATGTCACCTCCTCCGTGAGTCTACAGCTTCAACCATATTTAAGTTACAACATCCTCCTCCCTGTTCCAGCATTCCCAATCCACTGTATCAGGCTTTATTTTTTTCTCTTGTCTAATCTAATGACCTTCTAACAAACTATGTAATTAGATATTTATTATTTATTGTCCATCTTCCATACCAGAAAAAAAAAAAATCTCTACAAGGAATGAAGCTTTTGTCTGTTCTGTGCACTGCTCTCTCCCAAGTTCTGGCACCAGCCAGAATCTCCATATACTTATTGAATTAATAAAGGTTGTATTTTACAAGATAAATCTGAGCAACTTACATTAGTAGCTTAACAAAACTTGGTAAAGGATATGCCTGAATGATTTTAATGAGAAAAGAATTAATTAAGATTTTTTTCTTTGATCAGGAGGCAATGATTATGAAAGAGAGAGTCCAAATCTAACTTTGAAATAATATCAGATAAAAGTCAAGCAAAGTAATTTGAAAACAGGAACATCTCTATTCAATCAAGTAATTGGAATGGGGATCAGGAAGATGAATTCTAGGACAGACACAAATCCTAATGCAAGGAGCATGGGAGGCTTCCTATAAAATGTTCTTTACAATAAGATGATACAGACAACCCAGAGTAATAGATTGGAGAAATGACTAGCATGTATACAGGTTTCTTAGGAATAAATATTCCAGTATAAGGATAGTGACAACCAGAGCCTCAGAGGGAGCTCTTGAAGAGCTTATTTTTCACTCTCATCAAGGAAAATGTTAATAACAGCAATAGGGAAGAAACAGGAAATGATTTAGAGAAGTAGATAAAATTTAGAAAGTCTAGAAATAGCCCTGCATGTCTAACCTTCAATTCATGCTGAGATTATAGTAATGATGACCATGATTTTAAAAAGTATTGTTTTGGTAAAATTTATATGTCTTGTTTAACCAAGGTTTGTGAAAGATAGTTTTCAAAAGAAAGTCCTATGTGATACATGCATCACACTACTGTATAATTTCCTATATATACGTATATATTTTATCTGGAAGCTTTATATGACTTTCCAAACTCTGAAAATGCATTTCTGAAAAGCATTTTAGATTCACTGCCATGATTTCCAAAATATTATCAAATAGATGATTAACATTTATAATTATTAAGAAAAATCACAAAATGTAAATAAAAAGTTCTTTCCTATATCACAAACTTTTGCTTTCATTTGGATTTAGTAGCCAAATTATTTGGCATTTAAATCTTCTTAATCCATTTGTACCAATAGATTTCATAACCACATTTGCTGCTGTTGTAGAGAAGCACTGGTGTTTCTCTTTCTCTCTTTCTGTGTGTGTGTGTGTGTGTGTATGTGTGTGTGTGTGTGTATTTGTTTCTATAAAGAAATGAACATGGAAAAGAAAGTGATCCAACAACAAAGCAAAAAGGCAACCAACGGAATGGGAGATGATATTTGCAAACAACAGCTCTGACAAGGGGTTAATATCCAAAATATATAAAGAACACATACAACTCAACACCAAACAAACAATCCAATTAAAAAATGGGCAGAGGACCTGAACAGATACTTCACCCAAGAAGACATACAAATGACCAACAGATATATGAAAAGATGTTCTTCACTAGCTATTAGGGAAATGCAAATAAAAACCACAATAAGATACCCCTTTATACCTGTTATAATGGTTATTATCAACAAGACAGGTAATAACAAGTGCTGGAGCCCTCATTCACTGCTGGTGGAAATGTAAACTGGCACAGCCACTATAGAAAACATTATGGAGGCTCCTCAAAGTATTAAAAATAGAGTTACCATATGACCCAGCAAGTCCTCTTCAGGGTATTTATCTGAAAAATTAAAACATATTGCTCACAAAGATATATGCACCCTTATGTTCACTGCAGCACCATTCCTGGTGGGCAAGACAACTGAAGTGTCCTTCGATAGATGAGTGGATAAAGAAGATGTGGTACACATATACTATGGAATACTACTCAGCCATAAGAAAAGATAAACTATTGCCATTTGTGACAACATGAATAAACCTTGAGAATATCAGGCTAAGCAAAATAAGTCAGGCAGAAAAAGTTAAGAATCATATGATTTCACTCATATGTGGGATATATGAAATATATAAAACTGAAATGCATAGACACAGACAACAGTGTGGTGGTTACCAGAGGGAAGGGGTGGGAGGATAGCAAATGGTAAAGGGAGCCAAATACATGGTGACGGAACATGATCTGACTGTGGGTGGTGGGCACACAGTACAATATATAGATCATGTATCATAGAAATGTATGCTTGAAACCTATGTAATCTTATTAACCAATGTCACTCCAGGAAATTTAATTTAAACAAATGACAGACAATAGCAGGTAAGAAATGATTTCATTTTGTCATTATTAGGCTTTTTACTTTTTTTCCTCCCTCCTAATAAGCACTAAGACACAGAAAAGCAAGAAAAGAAAGCTGTCAGATTTTGTTCTTACATGGATTAGTGATTTCAGCAATTTAATGAAGATAAGACCAAGGAGATCATTCTTATTAACAAGACAATAGAAGTCAGGAAGGTAAATTTTATGTGATAAACTTTATGCTGTATGTGTTCTACAGTCTCCTCATTTTTTAAACCCATATATGACATTTTGAGGAATAAAATACATAGAATTCAACTCTCCGCATTGGCCTTGGAGGGGCCCCTCTATCAGATGGCACTATTGTCAAAAGGCCATCGCTGCATGATTACATGGTGATGGAGTTCCGCTCCTATGATTAGCACTCCGGGTGAGAAGCACTCACTCTGACATCGGAAATCACACTTTCCAAAAGACATGTGGCATCATTTTTTTTTTTTTTTTTTAAGATGAGAGGATATAGTAAGATATATATATACTTTAAAGTTAACAGAATTATTACTAGAGGTAATTTTTTTTTTGGTAGAAGCAATAATGTAAGTGGAAAAAGACAATTTCTTCAATGTAGAATATAGAGACAAGAGTTATTTTTTTTCTTTTTTTCTTTATTGATTTTAGAGAGAGGAAGGGAGAGGGAGAGAGAGATAGAAACATCAATGAGAGAGAACATTGATTGGCCACCTCCCGCATGCCCCCTACTGGGGATCTGGCCCACAACCTGGGCATGTGCCATGACCTCTTGGTGCATGGATCGTTGTTCAACAACTGAGCTACACCAGCCGGGCAAGAGTTCCTGTTTTTGTTGTACAATTTTCATTTAAAAAGCACACTGCACCCTGGCCAGTTTTGCTCAGTGGTTAGAGCATTGGCCCATGTACTGAAGGGTCACAGATTCAATCCCAGTCAAGAGCAGGTACCTAGTTGCAGGTCCAACCTCTAGCCTTGGTCAGTGTTGTGCAGGAGGCAACCAATGGATGTGTCTCTCTCACATCCATATCTCTCTCTCTCTGTCTTCCTCCCTCCCTTCCACTCTATCTAAAAATCAATGGAAAAATATCCTTGGGTGAAAATTAACTCAAAATCAAAATAAATAAATAATAAATAAATAAATAAATAGCACAATGCTTCTTTCTTGACTCCCCACTAGAGGAGCAGGCAAAATTGGACTTGCCTGAATGATGGTTACTACTATATGCCACTGCAAGAGAATATAATTTTAAGATAGCTTGAACATGGGGGTACATATATTCTTTCTGATTGGTGTTTCAGGCTTCTTAGGGTATATTCCTAGAAGTGGGATCACTGGGTCAAATGGCAATTCAATTTTTAATTTTTTGAGGTAACACCATAGTGTTTTCCATAGTGGCTTCACCAGTCTGCATTCCCACCAGCAGTGTACTAGAGTCCCCTTTTCTCCACACCCTCGCCAACACTTGTTGTTTGATGCTTTGTTGATGGCGGCTATTCTGACAGGTGTGAGGTGATACCTCATTGTTGTTTTAATTTGCATCTCTCTGATGATTAGTGATGTTGAGCATTTCTTTATATGTCTCTTGGCTATAGCAGCACTATTTACAATAGCTAAGATCTGGAAACAGCCCAAGTGTTCATCAGTAGATGAATGGATAAAACAGTCGTGGTACATATACACAATGGAGTACTATGCAGCTGTAAGAAAGAAAGATCTCTTATCCTTTGAGACGACATGGAGGGACCTGGACAGTATTATCCTAAGCAAAACAAGCCAAGCAGAGAAAGACAAATATTACATGATCTCACTTATTTGTGGAATATAATGAACATAACAGTCTGAGGAACAGGGTAGACCCAGAGACGTGGAAGTAGGGTACAGACTGACAATCTTCAGAAGAGGGGGTGTGGGGGGAGGGAAGAGATAAACTATAGAACTTATATGCGTGTACACAGAACCGATGGACATGGACAACAAAGCTGGGGATGGGGCGGGGGGATGGGGAGGAGGATGTCAATGGGGAAAAAAGGAGAAACATCTGTAACAAAAATAAATTTAAAAAAAAAGAAAAAGATAGCTTGAAGTTTTGGAGTAGTATTCCTATGAAAACTTGATATCTGCTCCCTTTTACAAATGATAAAAGGGAAGTAAATGAAGAAAATCAATAAGCATGATTACTCATTAGGCTTCTATTTACACTTTTATTGTAAAGATATTAATTGATTAAGAATTGATGCCTCCAGTTTTTATAAGACATAGGTGCTTATCAGCAATGAATAATAAATTATTATATTTCACAAGTATATATGAATTGTAGATATCTTGATTTTCAATCAGGGACCCAGACTCATATAATGTGTTCAATTTTATACTCCTCAATTACTATTTTTATTCATTAGTGACACATTCAACCCACATTATTGAGTGCCTCTTTTTCTTTTTTTTGCCAGCTTCCATGTTTTATACTAGAAACATAAAGCACTGTAAACTGTATACCTAATTAATATGCTTGTGCTTCTAATTTGCAGATATTGTTTTGTCGTTAGCCTAATATTGGTAATTTTAGAGATGTTTCTGGGGGGAAATATAAAGCAACATTCTTCCATCAAAGGGTAAGAATTTGGGTACCAATATCCTGAGATTGTATTTCATAGTTCTTTTGAAGGGCATTTGCTTTAGTCCTGGTAAAATATAGTATGTCCTGCTCCTTAGCTTCAAAGCTCCATTAGGACCCTGTGCCTTTAGAGAAATCCAGTTTACTTTTCTAACGCTTTCCAAAGATTTGTCAATTTTATATTACTCAAATATAAATGTATGTGACTAATACATAAATACTCAAGAATCTTGAATTTCTCTTTACTGCTATTGTCCCAGAAAGCACAGGACAAATCAGAGTCTGCAGCATTGCATAGAAAATGTCTTGGGGGATGGGTAGGAGACCACAAAACCACCTTCAATAAAAAAACAAAACATTTTATAGGATGTTCTCTTGATAGGATTATGGGAAAATGTTTTCCCATTTTCAAATAAGCTTGGGAAATACTGGATTAAACAGAAGAAGCACATTTTCATATTCCTGGACTTCTTTAGAGCCCTGTAACTCTGCAAAACAGGTGTGCTCAGCTTTCCTCAAGTCGATTTGGTTACAGTTTTGTGTTTTTTGTATAGATCATCTACTGGAATTATCGTCCCAAAGAAAACACTTTGAGAAAGCTGCACAGAGTGTTAATTAGCTTCAGAGATTAGACTGAGATTTAAAAGGCAAGAGTATCCACATTGTAATTCTGAAACATCTGATATATCTGCTGCTGTTTGGAAGGAAGCACATTGTGTTGTAGAAAATGGTAAGAACCAGTGAGGGTTTTGAGTGTGGGAGTCACGCAGATTGTTTGTGGGAACAGTTTGCAGATGTACATTTTAGCATCTGGGAGGCCACATTCCTCTAGTGCACTTGTATTATTTATATATTAGACAGATTAGAAGAAAGACTTTCTTAGAAATGTTAGCCTACTTTCTAACTGCAGGTTACCCTGTTCAAATTTTCCTCATATTCACCCCCATGCCTCCAGTTTGTTAAAATTGTAAATGCCACTTGCCCAGATTGAGTGAAAGTTAGTAAAGTAGATCTGATGCATTATTTACAGTTCAGCTTCATATAACACTTCTGGCTGAAGAGCCCAAGGCTGTAAGAGCTTCTCAATAAAGCAAAACTAATAGAATTAGTAGGAGAGGGGAGAAGCAAGGATAAAGAGAGTGAGAATGAGGGACCTAGGAAAACACTGACAAATAATCCAAAGTTCATTTATTACAATACAGAATTAGACATATCTTCCAATTGTATGTATAGTGTCAATTCCAGAAGGACAGAACACGATGACAACCTCTTTACAAACAAGAAACAATGAGTCATGTTTCGTATCTCCACTGTAAATAATTTATTCAATCCTTTTCAACTGTTAGGTTGAAACTTCCTAAATTGGAAAGCATTAAGTCTTTTAGCACGATTAACATCCAGAGAATCTCATTAACGTTCATATTTTTCATACTTCTATGAGATTCTCATAAAAGATCCTAGGCTTTCTCATATTATAGAGAATCATTGATGTCCTTACTGCAGCAGGGGACTGACACATTCCAAGCCTTACCTGTGACCCTAAGGAAGGGACAGGGAACAGAATTAACAGACATGCACCAGTTTTTTTCCTAGAGCTGGGGCTCTGAATCCAGATGGCCTCAGTTCAAGTTATATCTCTTTCCTTTCCTATCAGGGTGACTTTGGGCAAATTTGTTAACCACTCTTAGCCAAGCTTCAATGTCCTTATCTGTAAAAATGGGTGTAATAATAGTACATGCACCTCATAGAATTGTTGGAGGATATACTAACTTATTTTACACAAAGTGCTTTGAATACTGCCTGGTATTAGTAATAGCTCGATAAATAATTATTTTCATCATTATTTTGATACTATAAGCAACTTTTCTTCATTAATTATCCCCTTTCTTCTATGTCAATCTCTCTTCCTTGCCTTCTCCCTTTCAGTCTGATTTCCCCAAAGTAAAAACAAATGTTCCTTGAGCTCTTCTTCCAACTTAATCTACCATCCCATCTTTCTCCTTCTCATTACTGCCAGACTTCATTAAAGGCTCATTCCTCCCGAATGCAGTCTGTCCTTAAACCTCTGTCATCTTATCACTAGTGCACACTGAAAGAGCTTTCACTAAATTCACCAATGGCCTCTTAGTTTAAAATGCATTGAGCCCTGCATAGTCTTGCCATCATTGTCCTTGATATGCCTAAATGCCTTCTTATCCTCCTATGGAGCCTCTTCCTCTTCATGCACTTAAGTGGTTCTTCCTTCCTCTTGCCACTTAATTATAGTCATCTTCCTAAGCCTCCACTCTCAGCATCTTTAAATTCAATCTACATACTTCCTACCTGAGACTCTCTTTTACCCCTTCAGTTACATGTTGCTAACTTCCAAATTGTCTTCACTAGAAGTTACTAGTTAGTTACATTGACATTTTCACATGGATGACGGATCTGCACCTCTAACTCAGCATGAATTTCCCATTTCTTGATTCTGTGTTATCCATTATAATGCCGCCAGATTTAGTATTCATCTTTCAATGCACACTTCAAATAGAACCTCCTTTACAGAGCCGTCTAAGGGCTATAAGTTAAATTTTATCAGAACTCCACTCTTCGAATCTCTTTCCTATCTATGCTTATTTTTACATATATATCCATTTTTTAACCCACAACTGACTGTAAGCTGCCGAGAGCCCAAAGTATCATGATGATTTTCAAAGTACTTCTAAAATGACAGAATGAATAACAACAAACACATCGTATTTTAATGAATGGTTGCTAAATTGAATTGCTGAATGTAAAGGGAGGCATTACCTCTTAAAATGGTAAATGAGATAGAGTGATTACATAATTTGTATGAAAACATATAAGAGCATAATATAGTATAGACATTGGAGTAAAATAAATAAGCAAGATTCTAATGACCATGATGAGAATAGCCAAAATGAACATGTATCTATATATTTTTATATATAATATGTATACATATAATTAAATATATAAAATTTTAAAGTATAAAATTAATTATACATCTATATTTGTGCAATATATACTATATATTTTTGCATGGTATTTCAGATATGCCATTACTTGTACTATTTTTGTGATGATAGGTACTAGAGGGCAACAACTAAAGATGACTCATCCTAGAATAATATTATGTGCTCAAGGTCATTTGAGAAAAATTATTTTTAAATTGTTACATATGAATCAAAGGGCTAGAAATGACTGAGAAAGTCATCTACTTTATCCTCCTGCCTCAGGGGGTATAAAGGGTTTAAAGTTTTTACATTCTATTGAAATGATCAATTAATATTCAGTGAAAGAGAATATTCATAGAGTTCCTGACAGTGTGATTCAGGATCTCCCTAGATTGTTATTGTTTCAATATTTTCATCACTCTTGATATAAAAAGCTCAGAATTATCTGGGATGTAGCCCAAAGCCAGATTAGCTAACTAGATAAAATATCTGTCTCATTTTTATAAAAGAAATTGCTACCTTCTAACTTTTGAAATTAAGTTAACTTTTTCTTATTATTTGCTGTTATTACATATAGTCTTTGTATTTACATATTAGACTCTCCACTTTTAATATATATTTTTGAAAACATTTGCATGAATTTTATGTCTAAAACAGAATCTGAGCTTTACATTTAAGAATGTGTCAAATAATATGTACATATATGTATCTTAGCAGAAATTATTTTTTCTTCCTTTATACATATACATTCAGAGATTATGAAAGTACAAGCAAGACATTTGATTTGAAACATCAGTCAGTTCACCATTAAATTACCACTCAAAACACACATTTTCTTTCTAAGGTTGTGCAGCAACACTGGAGAAAACCATAATGCCCTGAAATGACCGGTAATTGGTTTATGGTTTTGTAATTGGCACAGAGTATAGTTTCTAGAAAAGGGACAGTTCTTATCTAAGCCTCTCTGAGCTGTTCAAGTCGAGAAGCCCCCTGATGGTTGCATCTAGGATATAGTTTGAACAGAATCAGGAGAGTCATTCTAGACCAAAGTGTCCACAAGAGATTACGTTACAACCAGGAACCTCTGCTGTAATCGTGCCTTCCAGCATCTATCATAATAGAACTAAATATTTGCTGAAGAATTGAGTGCATTTTTCGACATGCAGAAGGAGAAAAAATGTGGATAAGTATCTGCTTCTCTCACAAGTAAGAAAAGCAAACTTCTGCAATTCTATTCCAATCAAACTAAAAATGCCAAGTGGTATTTAACATTGAGCAGGCACATGTTGGACGGGCTCTGTAAGAGGAGACAGGAAGGAACACTTGGGAATGCAATGCAGTCAAGTTGGGTGCTCCCTAAAACTGTTCTCTAATATATGGATGAGAATAAATCAGACACCATTCATGCATGTTTTAAGAAAAAAAAATTATGTGAAAAAAAAGTCTTTCAGCTATAATAAACTCCAAACAAAAGTAGAGATATAACCTGAATTTTAAAATGTCTTTGATTTTTTGACTTATGAAAAAGGAAATGAAACAGGCTCAATCATATAATATCCAAAATGTCTGTTAAAATGTGACCTTTTATTCAACCAGCTTTTCAATAGTTGTAAAATTACAAATTTTGCTTCTGATTTTTCTATATATTTTCCTATTCAATCACCTTTGGGAGGGAGGTAAGAAAACAATCGTTTTTTCTTGTAGAGGGATGCTAATGTTGGCAGAAATCCGAGGCCTTAGTTGGTCCCATTTCTCAAAATGGAGATAAAGGTAGAGAAATGTTATTGTTACAGTAACAAAGATAAGAAGAAAGTAATAAAGTGGATAAGAGAACCCTCTCACAATGCGAGTAGTCTGACCATTAGTTTTAAGACTTTTTGAGTGTAAACATGACAAAGTGGAGAGTAAAATATATTTTATATTTTTCATTCTTCCTTCAGACAAAGAAAGGCCAAAAGAAATAGATATGATAGCTAATTTTCCTACAGTGCCATTGACTAAGAAGCTAAAAGTTGGATCCAGTAGCTGACCTTTCATTGACAAGTAATAAATACCTCCACCTCCTTCCTGACCCACGTTTGGGATCTCAGATCACGTTTCCAGCCCCCATGGCTGGCAGGGGTTACTATCCTTTCAGGCAGTTGTGCCTCTGCCTGGAGTCAATGCTTGACCTCCCATCAGATGACTTCCATCCACCGGCTATGGCGGGGAGCAGGCCTCTCTGGAGGAATAAAGTTTTACAATCCCTCTTTCCTCTCCTTTCTGGGTTACTACTACCCCATCTGTCTCCTCTGAAGTGGAACTCCAAAAAACCTGCAGACTTCATTTGTCCTTTATGAAAAACCTTTTATGAACCTCTGGGTCACTTTTAGTTACTGAGGATACGTGAAATTGCTGATATGAGCTCCCTGCTTTCCTTATTTAATTCAAATTATGACCTCTCTTTTTATTATTAGGGACTAAAGAGACAACATAACAGAAAACAAACAGATCAAAACAAAAAATCAAAAACCCTCTTAAATCATTCTTACTCTTAAAACAACAACAACAACAAAAAACCTGAGCCCTGGTTGGCATTGCTTAGTGGTTAGAGCACCAGCCCGAGGACCAAAGAATCTTGGATTCGATTCCCAGTCAAGGGCATGTACCTGGGTTGTAGGTTCTATCCTCGGCCTCAATTGGGGTCGTGTGGGAGGCAACCAATAGATGTGTCTCTCTCACATCAATGTTTCTCTCTTTCTCTCTTTCCCTCCCTCTCTTCTACTCTATCTAAAAATTAATGGAAAAAATATCCTCAGGTGAGGAATAACAAAAAAAAATAAAATTTTATTGAGCACATATTAAGATCTAGGTGATAGGAATATAGTAGTGAACCAAAAGAATAAAAGTCATTGCCTTCATGGAGCCAATAGATTTTTGTTTTCCTGCTTCCACATCCCTATTGTTTACATCTTCATAAAGGATAATTCAACTTATGTTATTTCACTGCTCAAAAAATTTAATGACTTTCACTTTGTACCACATAAAAAATAAAGTGTAAGATCCCCACTATGTGTCCTAAGTATCCTCATGCCATTCCCAAAGACTCCTTGCATATGACCATTTCATGACACTCTACCCCAGATATCCCCTCCTCTCCTATGAGCTCTACTATTGGGAGATTACTACTAATTCAAATACTTCATAATGTAAATGTATATGTCCCCTCTAGATATGGTGTACCCCATCTATGCCTTCCCTAGAATTTTATTCATTATTTCTCAGGAAATTTACATCATTTATTTTTAAATATTTAGCCTTTTTATTTTTTTTTTATCCTCACCCAAGGACATTTTTTGCATTTATCTTCAGATAGAGCGGGAGGGAGAGAGGGAGGAGAGACAGAGAAACATTGACGTGAGAGAGACACATCGAGTGGTTGCCACCCACACGACCCCAACTGGGGCCGGGGACACACTGCAGCTGAGGTACATGCCCTTAGTGGGAATCGAACCCGGGACTCTCTGGTCCGTGGGCCAATGCTCTAACCGCTGAGCCAAACTGGCCAGGGGTAGCCTTTTTAAAAATATGCTTTTTAATTTATTTTTTTAAAGAGAGTGGGAAGGAGAGGGAGAGAGAGAGAAAAATTGATGTGAGAGAGAAACATCAGTAGGCTGCCTCCTGCATGCCCCCTACTGGGGATCGAGCCCACAATATGCCCTGACCAGAATTGAACCAGTGACCTCTTGGAGCATGGGTCAATGCTCAGCCACTGAGCCACACTGGCTGGGCAACATCACTTATTTCTATAATACATCTATGTATACCTATATATTCCTAATACACTATAAACTTTTAAAGGCAGTCAACCTTGTTTCTTTAAATTTTCAGCCATTCTTCATTATTTGGGCCTCTAATAAAGCATAACGTATAGATAGTTCTCATCAAATTGTGAATATAATATTCTATTATTACTATATAATATTTGTGTTATTCTTCAGGCTTGATACTCTGTACCATATATGGATTCCAGATACAGAGATTAATATAAGTATGATTTAAGAGAGGAACATATAATGGAATGGAATAAAATATCTAGTTCACCTAACAAATTTGAAGCCTAATTTCCCTCATGGATAACCCATTTTCTGGGAGCAAAGTTGGGACCCTAAGGAAATGAGCTTTTCATGCCACAAAGAAGCTTCCTGGGGCAATAATGGGAGGGCTTGTCTGTTGTATACAGGAAAATAATGTAAAATAAAGAAAACAAAAGCTTGACCAACTGAGATTTAGATTCAGTAAACATTTTATTTATAAGGTATATCATTTAACATCACCCCTGGAAAATTTCAGGGGACCATATCTTTGGTGCCTTTTGGAATCAGAAGGCAGACATATTTTAATATTATATTTTCATTACCTTCATACACAAGTGATGGGGATATTTAAAAAAATAATTTTATAGTCAAGTTTGGCCATTGGATGCTTCGGAGTTGACAAGTGAACATTTATTTTCAGGAATTATTTTGTAAGCCTGCTGCTTCCTTCAGTGTGACTCAGTGTACTCAGAGACACCCTGCAGAGGTTTCCTCAAGTGCCCCATTAACCATCAGAAAATGGGATCTAAATTACTCACAAAAAGAATCTGACCTAATGATTTCTTCCATTTACTCTGTCCCAGTTAGGCACTCAACCACTTGATTCCATTGTATACTAAATTTCAACACATTCATTATTGCTCTAAGGAGGACATACTCAGAGTCTGGGGGTTGATTTGTTAATTCTTCATGTGGATCCTTTTGGGGCTGGAGGTTCAACAACTGTAATTGCAGGACATAGTACAGAGTTGCAATAAACTTAGGGCTCAGAAAATATCTTAAAACCTTTCTAAGATATGGTACTCTGTGCATCTATGACTATTGCAAAAATAATAGCAGTGATGGTGAATATCACATTTGTGTTTGTCATTTGCCACTACTGATCAATTTATTTTTAAGTCATGTGATAGTTGCTTTCTCATATAACCCTACCCCTTCCATTCCTTTCTAGTTCAAATGTAGATAGACTATGCTTTAGTTCTTCTAGGCTCATCTCCCTAGAAAAACTCATTCAGCTTTCCAAATATCCATTCATCCTTTCTGTAGATATTTGCCAAGTACCTACCACATGCATTGTTTCTTAGGAACTATGGAGGATCAAAAATATATGATACAGAATTATCTTTCTAAAGGAAAGTAAGACGTCATTGTATATACATACAAAATAACTTTTACAGAGATTCAGATAGTACAGAATTGCAGTTGCCTGGTTTTGTCAGTAAGATTTTGATTTGAATTGTTTATAATTCAGCTGTCATTGATTTCCTCAGCCTGAGAACAATTTCAACTAAAATTTTCATAACTGGATCAGCCTCTTTGTCTACAATGAATCTTCATTTGAACTAATGCTTAATATGTTGAATCTGAAAACGTCTTTCAGTATGGTATTATTAAAAATAATCTCCTTCATGTTCACAATGAACCTTATTTATAGACTCCCTTTAAATGCTATTGTTCTTTCAGGCTCCCTCCTCCAGCCCTAATAACGTGCAAAATGATCTTCAATGTGGTGTTGGTGTGGCTGAAGATCAGCCTGCAGCTGCAGAGCTCTGCTGCCTTTCTGAGTGTCTTTCCACCCTGAAGCTGGGTATCATGCTTGAGTTTCTTATTTAGCTAATCGGCACTTAGGTTTTATGAATTGAATTGTCCTTTCTTAGATAATTGCAGCAGTAGAATCTACCCTCAGCTTCTCATCATTCAAGCATCCTCTCAACACTGAATACTGCATGTAAAATAACTATCTCCTCCATCAAGGATTGG
This sequence comes from Tadarida brasiliensis, assembly GCA_030848825.1. NCBI lineage: Eukaryota > Metazoa > Chordata > Mammalia > Chiroptera > Molossidae > Tadarida > Tadarida brasiliensis. Next base: position 54,659,931 of record CM061264.1, read on the forward strand.
AAATGTGATCTGCCTTGCAATTATTATCCGTCTTTTCTGGTTAATTCTGCAATCCTCATCCACTGGTAGTTTAGATGACTTTAGGATTAACTATTTTTAAAAAGGTGATGCTGATGTTGTTCTATATCTGGAGAGCAAAAGTTGTCAACTAAGCCTGTGTTAAAGCATTGAACTGAGGACTTGATGGTGACAGATGATGCGAGTTAATTTTAATGGTTTTATTTGATCACATAGAACACTGGCTCGATCCACAATATCACCTCTGTTGGCCAAACAGTAGAAATTGCATGGCCACCAAAGGTAGTGTAAAATTACTATTTAACTTTTGAAAGAAAATACTTCATTATTAGGTTATAAAATTGTATTTCTAAATTGAGTAGGAATTTTAAGAACTTTTTGTCCAACAATTAGCCTATAAACAAACTGTCACTCTAGCACACCTTATATATTCCAAACAACTGAAATGTCCTCTTTGAACACTTCAAATGTCACTATCTCAAAGGAAGCTTGCTTTACTTTTACAGCTCTCCTAGAGTATGTTCTTTTACATAAAAGTAAAAATCTATCTTCCTGTAACTTTCAGAATATAGATGATCCTTTGTCTACCCTCCAAGATCACACATAAACAATTGACAATCTAATCATACAACATCCTTTTGATATTTGAAAACAGCTCCAATTCTCAAAATAAAATACAGCAAAACAAAAAACCTCTCTTCTATTTACCAAGATAAAATTTTCCCCAGTTCTTTCAATTTTTCTTAATTTTTATTTATTGATTTTAGCGAGCGAGAGAAATATCAATTTATTGTTCCACTTACCTATGCATTCATTGGTTGCTTCTTGTATGTGCCCTTACCGGGGATCAAACTTGCAACCTTGGCATACTGGGTCAATGCTCTAACCAACTGAGTTACCTGGCCAGGGCAAATCTCCAATAGCTATTTCTTATCCTTACTCTTAGTTGGTAATTTTGCTTAGTAATTTCATTGATAAAATATAAGGAATCATATGAGAAGTAGCAGCTCTGATGATCAAATATAGTCATTATATTGACATGTTTAACATTTCATTAAAGACGATAAACTAAGATTATTATAAAAGAAGAAATATATCATGTTCATAGATTAAATGACCTAATATTGAAAACATGCAAGTTATCCATATTTGATCCTTAAATTCCTCTGGATTATTTGTTGTTGTTTTTGTTGAGGAATTTTTCAAACTTTCATATGTACTTACATGAAAGAATAAAAGTCCATAAAAAGCTAAGTCAACTTAAAAAAAAATAGGGAATGATCATCACACCACAGTTAAGGTATGCTATTTTAATGAAACATATGGCAAAAGTAAAGGGCAGACAATTAGATCAAAGGAAGAGACTCATTTGCTTAAAATAAGGTAGCACCCCTTAGTTTGAAAAGGAATAAATATTTGTTACGTGATGTTGGGGAAGCTGGTTCACGACATGGAGAAAATTATTGTTGAATCCCCTTACTTTAAGCTATATCCAAAGACCTTGATGGATTAAATATCTAAATATGATATATAAAAATATGAAGCTAATAGAAAAGAAGTATAGCAGAATATATTTGCTTTGTAAGAAAGAACAAAAACTGTAAGGTAAGAAACTAATGGTTTAGACAAATCAAAATTAAGAACTTTGGTTCAATAAAATTTAAACAAAATTAAGATACAGGTGACAGGCTGGGAGGATTATTTTAAATGTCTAAGACAAACAAAGGTTTTTAAACAAAACAAAGTTCAAGCAAATTAACAGAAACTAGGGGAAATTATTTAAAGTGTCTGAGACAAAATAATATACAAAGAACATCATTAAATAATCAATTAGAAACATTAAAATTAAAAATAGAAATATAGTTAAACATTTTAAAAGAAAATCTTCAAAATATAAAATATGAATAATTAATTCTGTGTATGAATAGATGCTCAAAATCACTGGTAGTCAGAAAATTCAAATTTAAAAGTGAGATATCACCTTATACTCATAAGATTGGCAAAAGTCACAAACTTGTATTACACTAAGTTTTGGCAAGAAAGGAACAGAAACATTTAGGCAGTAGCATTTATATAAATGTAAAACCCCCAAATGGTTGTATGATTAGAAGAATACATTCACATTCAGGAGTCTGTAGTAAACACAGAGTGAGACGGGTAAGCAGATGAGGGAAAGAGATTGAGAATAAAGGATGAAAAGTAAAAGTAAAATAAAAGAGCCTATGTGTAGACAGACCAATGTCAGCCTGTTGTGAAAGGAAGAACAATATGATCTTAATGTTGTGCATTGGGGTTTTAAAAATTAAACAACAATACTAATACCAAATGTAATGGTAACAGATTTGAATTAAACTTTAAATATTCCAAAAATATGTCATTATTAAATGCAGGTAAAATTAAGTTTTTAAAAAGAAGCACGTGACAACAATTTGCAGTAAAAAGTCTCACCTACATCTTAACCAGTAAGGAACAGACTTGACCTAGAATTCTAGAAGGACCTTTTGCAGGACCAATCTGTCCTACTAAAAACTGGATATCAAGAGTAGTTTGAGAAAGAAGGAAAACTCCTTTAATAGACTTTGGTTTTCTAGAGGACTTAGTCATTTGTGAGCCCAACCCCAGTCATTTGAATATAATATTGCTGGTAGATTACATTCAAGAGGTACACTCAAACCCAGATTACAGAGAAGAGGTGGTCCTGGATTTCAAGGAGTGAATCCTTTTAGAGACAAGGTAGGAGATGCAGCAGAGAATTCATAAAGGAGCTGGGGTTTGCAAGGTATAAGCAGATTTGGATTGATTAAAAGGGGCAAAAATGAACAAGTAGGCTAGCCCCCAGGACACAGAATATATACTAATTCACACAAAATGATGTCTATGAGTAAAGGAAATGAAATAGTACACTAGACGTAATGTTACCTTGGCTTATAGAGGTTGGAGTTTGAGCCAAAGGAAAAAGAAACAGCAATCAGACTGCTGCTCCGCATGGCTTGTCATCTACGATGTCTTTGCCTGTAATTTAGCACAGTACTTGTGTCGGGCTTTGGAAAAATAAGTACTTAATGAATACATAAAGTTATTAAACTTACTGCTTCAGACTGCAACATTAAAGCGTAAAGGCTACCTGGAGAAAGTAGTGGGATTTCTAACAGCAGATAGCAAACCAGCATAGCCTGTTCCAGCAAACCTGAAACATTCTTTTGTCTAAATTATCTTGTTATATATGAAAGCTATTAGATATCCTGAATTCATATTTTTTTTAAGCAAGAAAGAGTCAGATATCCTAAACTCATTATCTAATTCTTAAGTGACTACCACTTAAGATTTTTTTTCCCTATTAACTCTCCCTGGAAGTTAACTTCCAAATTCACAGAAAAATTATTTTTCCTCCAAGTATGTTCATTGTTTTACCTCTTCTGTCACAACATTCACACAATATCACCAGACCTGAAAAAATTATATATATATATATATATATGTTTGCATATTTCTAAATTTTCCAAAAGGAAATTCATGGATGTTTTCCGCCGTTTCATTCCTCCCTTAATTACATGGTATATTCCCTCTCAAAAATGCCATTCAGTCCGCCTGGGTATTAGCCATTAAAAATGGAATATTACTTGTCTCAATTATGTAAGAAGCTTATCTGATTCTAAGGGTCACTGAAGTTTCCAACCCTCTTCCGAAAATAAAGGATATAGCCAGCGCAAATGATTCCATTGCATTACTGGCTTTCAAATGACAATTAAATTGCGTGTAGGAGGGAGGCTATCTTCCTTAAGACTATTTCCTCTAGTGAGTAGTAAAATACATCAGCTTTTTATCATATAAAGGGGCAATTGACTTAGTGACAAATAGACACACTTGTAGAGAGCTATTCTGAAGTCAGGCATATAAATCTCATTAAAAAAAAGAGAGAAGTGTTTCCTGTACAGATATTTACCAGAAGGGATCTTAGATAGGCAGATCAGTCAGTCAACCTCCTTCCATTAAATCCAGCTCAGTGTAGCCCATAGAATCAATATTAAAAGATATAAATGTTGGGATCACTTAGTGTCACTTCTGAGTGAAAACAGAGGCCTGGGGAAATTTTCCTTCATCATCTTTATATAATAATAGACACCCTCACAGAAGAGTTGGGATGGGTTGATTTCTCCTTTTTACAATATTATTTTTAATCCTATCCCACCCATACCCCACACTTCACCCTGGAGTTTTACATTTAAGTTTTATTAGATAAATCTAGATGACAACGTTTTAGGAAAGAAAACAGAAAAAGAGATGGGAAAATTGAAACGACTTCCTAGCTTTCAGGTTCTTTCAAACCCAATTTTGTAGGACACAACAAGTCTGCTAGTATCGTATTTATGTTTGTTTAAGACTGATTTTGGAAATGCTTTCATGTTGATTATTTCATCTTGTCTTGAAAAGAATCCAGTTGGACAAGTGTAACTGTCCCCATTCTGGTTCGAGGTTAAATTCCAGAGGTTAAACCTCTTGCTTACTGACACAAGTAGCAGAGCTGGGAGAGAAGACAATTCTTTTGACTCCCAGTCCAGTGCTCTTTCCATTTCCCTTACTTCACTGTACAGAATGCATCACAGGGTATAATGAGACTTTTATGGAGAGTCCTCCTTTCCAATGTCAGTGTTACAAGTTCCTTGATTATCAATTATGCTGGTTTACCATGTATTGCCCTGTGGGTAAATATGAAGCTCACTCCTGATGAAAAATACAAGCAGGCCTGCCTTGACTTATTGAGTACACATAAGTACCTTCACTCTTGTTCTTTTAATTGAAAGGTAGACTGCTATCTTTTGGTATGTTTTAAACAACTGTCAGTCCCCATATAAAGGGGGAAATAGGATAATATATTGAGAACTTATCAATGACTCATGATATCTGTATTCTGGAAAAAATAAATGAAACGTGTAAAAGCTATGCCCTTTGATTTTGTATGTTTATGTATTTGAGTGTGTTTATTCATTTTTAGTTGACTACTCCAAATAAATTTCATTTTCTTTTCTGCCTTTAAAAATTTTTATTATCATTTTTACAAAAAGATACCCAGGGACCATTTGGTTCTTACATAATGGCATAATTTAAAACAAATGAAATGAAACAAATACAATTTAACTTTGGTATGAAAATGGACAGTGTCTCTAATACTTGGAGGGACTGAGTTCTATAAAGGACGATAATATGTTTCTTATGATTCATACAAAAGGAGAAAAAAAGATGTTTAGAGACTGATCAAAGAAACTATCTGAAGAAAATGGAATCAAAAGATTGCACAATGAGAAGGGGGAAAATTAGAAAAGGGCTCACCATAAATACTATCATAAGATCATAATACTATTGTTTTTCTGGAAACCAGTGAGAATTTATTAACTTAAAATAAAAAGAATGTTTTTACTATGTAATACCAAAATAGACTTATGTGACCAAAAAGTAACAAAAAATCATGTTTATTATAACATCATTTAGAATAAAATATTCTGATGTAAAATGGAGGAGGAGATTTAATAAAGGAAACAGTTCTCTCTCTTATCACTATTATCAAGATATCACAATTATTCACTGAATCACCATTTGGCAAATTTCATTTTGAACAAAACACTGAATGCAATGTTACCTCAATGTAAAACTACTCATATTTTATGTTGGCTAAGTAAGTAGCAACAGGGCCTCTTAATTTAGTATTCTCATTTGATTTTCTAAACCTCAGTTTCTTTGTGAATAAAACAGACATGGTAATAATAGCACATCTTCTGTGCATTGTTACAAGAATATATAATATGGCACACTTGAAGCACTTCGCATAGTATCTGCCATGATATAAATGCTAAAGAAAGGAGAGCTATTTATATTTTCAAGCTCTTGTCTCTGACACCCTATCTTTGACTGCTACTTGGAGCCTCAAATTTAAATTCATATTTCCTGTCCCTGGACTAGGTTGGACTCTCCATCCTGCTGCAGCTAACTCTCTGCTCCAGTTCCATTTCCTGGAATCTGATAAGATAGCTCCAATCTCACTTTTAAATTTCTAGAGAGCAGATCCTGTTCCAAATTTAAGAGACAAGTGGCTGTGTCGAACCCTTTTCTCCTCCAGCATTTCAGTGCTGTATCTCTTTATTCAGTCAGACCCTGCAAAGTAACTCACTTGGCCTGTGTCACTCTGTCCTTCCCAAAGAGTTGCTCACCTTTAATGTTCACTGAGGATTAACACAGACACAGTCATTAGAGCCCTGTTGACTGTTCAGTGTTCTGTAGCTTCAGACACTACATCGACATGTAAAAATTATTCTCAAAGCTTACACAAGAACGATGAATCACTCCTGATGAAATGTTTTGCACCCTCTTTTGAACAGCAACTTTATATAAGCTATTCTATCAGTCTCTTTGCCCTCTGTATGTTAATGAGTTTAGATTTCAATTTTTACAGAGCTGCTATTTATTTTCCCAGAAAGAATGTCAATTACTTAATTTTTACCTTTCATATTTTGATAAGAAGCTTTGGTTTGATTGTACTTCAAAGTATTTTTATTTCATAGTCAGATCATGATTCTGTCTATGTGTGCACATGTACATAAATGTCATGTATCTGTGTTTTAGGACAATGTAATGAGACAGAATGTTGTATGCCCCATCTATGAACTTAGCTTATAACTAGATTCACAGAATTAAGAACTTTGGGCAGTAAATACCTTAGAGATTCTCATATACCTTCATTTTAGGTGTAAGAAAGTTGTGTTCTTAAGAAGTTAAGGGGCTTGCCCAAGATCCCATAGTAAGGTGGTAAGGCTTACATTTATGACTTTTTTCATTTCCTTTACCATGCTGTCTTGATCTGGAAAATACATCCTATCAAATGAGAAAATCGTACAATGCATGGTGTAAATCTGTCATTCCTGTTTTGTGGTTTTTGTTTTCTCTTTTAGCCTGCATCCTCTAACCCAGAGTAATATCCAACGTGATTAAGAAATTTGGTGGTTTCAGGGTTTATCTCCTCTTCAAAAAAGGAGAAAGTCTTAGCTAAGGTCAGTCAGGAGCATCCCCAGACTTGTTATTTTAATTTGCCATTTCAAATGTTTTTACACAGTTTACTTATTTCACCTCTGAAGTATACAGATACTGCTTATTATAGTTTAGATTGCAATATAATTTGAATACATCAAGATATGTATTTGACTTCTGGAACAGTGAGTGATCAACATTTAACACAACGAATCCCCATTAAGGGCATAAGGGGCTCTGCTGGGTATGTCTCTGAAGATCAATATTATTAAATTGCACATTTTCCTATTGTTTGACTGCCCAAATCTCAGACAGCAGCCTTATTGATTTTACTTGACAACTTTTTCCCCCTACCGTTTGTTTCTTGTGCTTTCTCTACCCACTGGATGTTGATCAAACAGCGACTTTTATCTTACTGCGTGGGAGCTGTTCAGCCTAGAGCGGCTGTCACTCCTGGGCAAACGTGCAAGCTTCTTTTCCAAGAAAAAAATCCTGCCTCATTCCAAAGTGGCTACATAAATTGGCTTAAAGCACCATTCTTCCTGGAGAGAAGCCCAGAGACATATTTCCTCTGTCTAAAGAACAATGTAATCAAGGATGTAGCCCCTCCAAATTCTGTAATAAAAGTCATTGTTGGCATAGATATGGAGGAAATAGTGTGAAAGTAGTGTCTATAAAAACATAAAAATTTGAAATTTGAAACTTTAAAAATCTGAAGAAAATTCAGTGGTCATCTGGTTCATTGGTTGACTAAAACTTGGCAAAATAAAGGGAAAAAAATGGATACATTTAAAGCATTAGTTGAAGAAACAGATAGTCCTCTACTGGTAGGAAGCATTAACCATGAAATCAAATACTAGCCTTTACAGATCCAGCAGCAGTCCTTATTTGGAGTAATACTGAGGAGGAAATATGTACTAAAAATAGGAAATGAGATCCTTTTATAATCTACAGCAGGGGTAAGAAATTTTTTTCTGGGAAGGACCAGATAGTAAACATTTTCAGACTTGCAGACCGAAGGGTTTCTGTTGCAATAGCTCAACTTTGCTATGGCGGCATGAAGGAAGCCACAGACAGTACAGAAATAAATAGGTGTGGCCGTGTTCCCATAAAAACTTACTTACAAACAGACAGAAGAAGGAATTTATTCTACAGGTTGTAGGTTACTGACTCCTGATCTACAAAAAATATACAATTTTGGCATTATTGACTAGATAGACAGACAAACAGATAAGAAAGGTATCTAATGTAATACTATCAACTATTTATACACAGCACTGTGTTTTATTTTAAATGCATGTCATTTTTCTTTTGTGCATTAACATATTTTTATGAAAAAATAGCGAGACTAAATTGCAAAATTTTGTTTAGTATAATATAGATAAAACTAATTCTACACTAATAAATTTTTATAATTGTATAAATTTATTAAATTTATAATTTTAATATATAATATAAAATATCATATCTATACATTAAATAAAGTTTTGCCACTTGGTGTCACCACTATTTTATTAAAATGTGTGTGTGTGTACACCCACACACATAGACATTTAACAAAATTTTATAATTTGAATGTATGCAATATATATATGTGTGTGTATATATATATAAAACAAAATGTTGCCTTTTGATCTCATTTTTATTTCATAAAAAGATATGTTAATAAAAAAGAAAAACAGGACATACATTTAGAATAAAAGACAGTGTTATATAAAAAATGGCTAGTTGATTATATATATTTTATATGTATTATATTTATAATATATATAGTCTATCTATAAATAATAGATACAGTATTTATATAAACTTACATCTGTTTCTCTGGAGAACTTTGACTAATAATGCACTGGCCTATGAATAAAACACTATCATATCAATCATTAGTGCATACTCTCACTTTTATAGGTGCCAGAGTTCACTTAGGCTATATTGCTCATAAGAGATTATATAGTCTTTATTACTATTTCGGTAATAGAGAATTTACTACCTAACAGGGTCTCAACTCTATTTTTACAATAGCTCTCATTATTAGAAAATGTTTCAGATCTTGTCCATTTTGAGATTAACATCATTGTATAACAGTAAGCCCATAAACCAGAAATTCTAATTTTACTATTAGCAACTCCATGGAGCCAATGCTTCACACCCTATATACTCCTTTTAATGATGGTTAATAGCTTGGGCTTTGGGGTCTATTGAAATTGATTGTGAATTCTAACTCTGAAACATACTAGTTGTAGTCCTTGGGAAATCACTAAATGCTGAATACCAGTTTTTTTAAAGTTTTTAAATGCAAATAACACCACCTACAGTGTAGGGTCTTTTTTGAGGTTTAAGAAAATAAATATAAATTACATGACAGATAATAAGTGCTCACCTAAAATGATATTGCTGATATCATTATTGTTACTAGTGGAAATAGAAGAGACAAAATTATTACCCAAAGCCACCAGAAAGATATTTCAGGTTTTATCATTCAGTCAAAAATATTTTAGGCACCTACTATATTGAAAGCACAATGAAAACAAGTACAGAAGTGGATTCAGCTCTTATGGATCTTATACCCTAACAGAGATTTTTAAAAATGGTGCTGTCGGCACCCACATGAATCCTCAAACGTTGATCATGGTCAGTGGGTTTGTTAAATCTCAGGAGTCTTTGGCCCATCTCTTAATACTTCAAGAATAATAATATGCATCCCTATTAGCAATTATAGAGCTACATACCACCCCTTTCATCATTCATGATAGGGAATCGCTGATATCAATACTGTCTTTGCTTGTGGAGTGTTAACAAGATTCCTACTCCGATTCCCTAGTCATTATATATACCCTTCTTTGTATTCTGAGGGTGGGTGGCTACTATATAGATAGTAGGTCCATACCACCTTCTATAGATAGGTTTCAAAATTGTGAATGTTGTTAGAGATATAAATAAAAAAAATAATTTTAAAATAATAAAATTGAAAGGGAGTGCATAAGAAAACTGATACTGAACTGCATGTCTTAATCCAGGCATGTTTGATGTTTAGTCTAGACATCATGATTAAAGATGATCATGTCAGGGCCTTAACAAGCTAAACATGTGTCCTTCTTTTCTTTAGTGGGGTTTGGAGAAATCATATTCTATTCAACCCCCTTACATCTGATTACCCCACCATCTGTAGAAAAAAATCCTAGAGAGGATACATTTGCATATTGAAGCCTAGTAAAGGTGGATAACTAATTCCATTACCACACTACCTAAATCAAATTTTAATTCCACCTTAACCCTTTCAGATTATAGTCTTGGACTGTATCTACATGGACTCAATTTATTACAAGCAACATTTGAGAGATTCGACCCAAATTTAAGAATCTATCAAATTCATCAAGCATACTATATTATTTTTTGGCATATAGACTCAAATTGCATTTGACTGATTATTTACCTTATTGAGAGTGAGCCACTATAATTATTACTGTACACATCAGATTCAACAGGTGTGTAGATGGCAACAATTTTTTTTTCTAACTATCTGGAAACTCTATCAAATCACGTTCTCCCTGCTTCCTGATTTAACTCTGTGGATCCAACATCTGCTCTGCAACATTTCAGAATGGTGATAGGAGCAATTGGCAATGTGTGATAGCTGCAGAGCAAGAGAACACCTGGGAAGAGAAAGGCTGACTTTTTCGAAGACCGCACCTCCTATTACAGAAAACAAGGAAAGGAAAAGGATAGTGATTCCTTTGAGCAACAAACTGCCAGGTGACATTTCCAGGCTGGTGCCAGTCAGAGCAGCAGATGCCTGCAGTGATGAATTGGGCATAAAGCACACACAGATTCAGGACAAAGCAATGGAATAGAACTGAGAGACAGAGTGTGTTATCAAAAGGAGGAGCATAGAAGCTTTCCTGACAGAGCTGGAACTGGGAAACTTGGTGTTCCTCGTAAGTGACAGGAATGTTTCAGTGACAGAGCTGAAGGAATGGAGCTTGTGAGCAGCACCCAATACATACCTGTGAGTTTTAGCTCTTTGTGCACTTTGCATTGATCAGACAGAAGCCTCTACATCTTGGGTTGAGGAAGAAAGCATAAAGAAGGGGATATCACTTTTACAATTGCTACTAATTCTGTTTTGTTTTATGATCTATTGGAGCTTGTACGTTATGCAATTATTATTACTAGTGATCCTTTTAAAATAAACATTTGTGTAGTTAAAAATCCTCCTTTAAGTTGGAGAAGGCAGCATAGACAAACAAAATTAGCCCGGTATTGATTATTGCTGAAGCCAGATGATAGGTAGGTTGGGTTTGTTATATTATTCTCTTTCTCTTAAACCCTACACAACAGGCAAACAAACATCCTATTTTTCTCCTCCCTATCACTATAGAATTTCTTTTTTTTTTTTAAATCCTCACCTGAAGATATGTTTTTCATTGATTTTAGAGAGAGGAAGGGCAAGAGAGAGAGAGAGAAACATCGATGTAAGAGAGAAACATCAATAGGTTCTCTCCTGTACATGCTCCCACCGGCGATCAAACCCATATCCTGGGTATGTGCCCTGACTGGGTATCAAACCCATGACCTTTTTGGTGTACAAGATAATGCTCCAGCCTGGCTGGTGTGGCACAGTGGTTGAACATTGACCCATGCACCAAGAGGTCACTGGTTTGATTCCCAGTCAGGGCACATGCCCAGGTTGTGGGCCCAATCCCCAGTAGGGGGCATGCAGGAGGCAGCCAATTGATGTTCTCTCTCATTGATGTTTCTATCTCTCTATCCCTCTCCCTTCCTCTGTCTCTAAAATCAATAAAGAAAAAAAAAAAAAAAAAAAAAAAGACGATGCTCCAACCAATGGCGCCACCTGGTCAGGGCCACAATTTCTTGAAAGAGACCAGACTTCTCCACTGGCTCTCTACCCCACACCTATATTCCTTATTTATCCCACCCAGTCTGGCTTTGTTCCCCACAGTGTCAAACACAAGACACACCTTTCTGTATGTATCTTGTTATTCCTCTCACTACATTTCAATTCCTTAGATCTTTTTCTAATTATTAAAGCAATCTCCTCTCTGAGCTTCATTCTTCTAGATCTTCATCTCCCACACTGGCAACTCTTCCTAAGTCTCATTGCTCTTTTATTTTCCAAATCCTCAAACACTGATCATGGACCTTCCTATGTGTGTCTACGATGCCTCCATAGTACAGGCTTATACTCATGACAAGTCTCATTTCTTATCCTGGCCTCTTTCTTGAGATCAAGCCTCCTATATCCATTTATTCATTGACATTTCAATTTGGATGTCTGATATGCTTTATAACTTAACGTGGTCAAAGTAGAAATTTGTATTTTTTTCTCTACAATATATTTCTCTCCTGGTTTGCCTCACCTCAGTTGACATGTCCATTCTCCAAGTTGATAAAGCCAGAAAACTAAGAGCTATTCCCCATTCCCCATCATCTCTCAGAGTCTTCTGGTTTTACCTGGATACCATGAGATTCACCCACTTTCTTCATTTCCTGTAATCACCCTTATTAAAGTCAACATCATCTGTCACCTCATTTGCTACAGTGGTTTCCTAAATGATCTCCCTTGCTTCTGCTTGAGGCTCTCTGAAATCCATTCTCTACACAGCACCACAAATGTCTACAGATGAACATCAAGTCAAGTCACTCTTGTGCTCAAAAATTCCCAATGGTTTTCTTTTGCATTAAGAAAAAAAAAAGATCTGATATCCTCACTGGGACTTACCATCAATTTCTAGTTGATCTCACCACTCTCAGCTCATCTCCAACCAAACCTGAAGCTACTCTCCCTTTTGTCAGCTGGTTCCAGGCTTTTTGTTTTAGAGCACACCCACTTCTTTCCTGCCTTCAATCATTTACAAATGCGGTGCTCTCCACAGCACTGCTACACAGCAGCCTCCCTTCCTTCAACATCAAGGTTCAGTGTAGAAGATAACTTCTCAAAAATGTGTTATCATGGGCACTCTCCCTAAGGGAGCAGGCTGCGCCACTTCCTTCCCCCTCTTATCCCCTCTCTTCTTCCTCCACAGGCACGCATCTCCCAAACTCCAAGGGTCCCTATGAAACTTACAACCAGGGGAGCAGTGGGCAGTGGCAGCTCATCCTGGGCTAACCCCCTGAACATGTCCCTAAGATCCCCTTTTCTCTGACTTCTCACTGAGTTAAGACAGCCCAGCCCAGGCTCTCCTGTTGCTTCTTTTGTGCTAAGCAATTCCTTGTTTTATTATCTCCAGCTTTGATAAACAGACCCTCACAGTAAATCTTTAAAAAAAGATGCCTTATCACTGTATTTACAGTCTTTAGTTGATGTGTCATTGTCTCCCACTTCACCTGTCTCTTCCAACAAGATTGTGAACCCCGGAAGGCAGTAGCTGTATGTTTTCCTCTTACATCAATATACTCAGCATTTAGCCAACTGTCTGACACGTAAGTGTTCAATAGATAATATTCAAAGAAAATACGTGTAAGATAAAGATTCATAATATAATCGTTATGTAATGAGTTAGGGTTTTTTTTTTTTTTTTACTTAAGCAATCTATTTTTGTAAAACATGTAAGCCAGGCTGAACACTTTAAACCCCAGATATACTTGTACTGTGATGAAATTAAGAGTTTCTCTGCTGTTTTAACACATGAGTGATATCTAAGAAAAATTTACCCTAGCAATAAGACTTATTGATCACTCCCGACAGTTCAGTCTAGTGGAAATAGTTAGAAGTTGGCTAAGAAGAGTTGTTGATTTTCTCATTTGTTGCCTGATGATCACTTTTCAGTCAGCTATTGTGTATCTTTACTTTGTCTGAAACTTTAAAAGTGCCAACTAAGGCCTTATTTGAAAGATTAACATTCTTTTATACCTATCACATTTTAATAAACCAATTTATAGGTTAATTGCATACTGTAGGTTTATATATTAAAAGAATAGCAATGCTTATATGGCTTTTCCCCAAACCAATTAAATGCCTTCCTCCAAACCATAAGGCCTCTACTGAGTCACACAGGGTAGGGAAGCCATTTTATCTTCACAGATATGTGTTCAAAATCCATAGTCATTACCTGTCATGTCACAAAAGGAAAAATGGAATATATTTCCATGAAATATCCAGTTATAATCAACTCCACTGAGAGTCTTGCTCTGAGACTTCTCTCCTCTTCAGCTGGTTCTTTTGTCCTATAATTGAATCGAATTTGCTCCTCGCCCCATTCCTTCTAGACAGCTTCTCATTTGAGGGCTCTGAAGATGTATTACACTAATATATCGTCAGAATGACAATGCTATGATGATGCATGGGTATAATACATCTTCGGAGCTTCAACACTGTCCAGAAACAATACAGCTGGTACTTGATTAAATTCAAACCTAATGCAAAAGGAAACATTTAAAAAATGGCTAACAAAGAAGGCTAAAAAAACTCTAAATTAAAAATGTATTTGAATGAACTTCATAATCCTGTATACTTTGAAGACAAGTTTTCAAGACTTTAGCATGGCTTATTATTAATTTGTAAATTTATGCAGGGCTATTCTCTATAAATTTCTGAAGATGACAAAGAAACACAGCCTGAGTTAGACAAAAATACACAATAAATCTAGTTTGTTAAGCCTCAATTTCTCCGGCAAAGTATACATACAATGTTTACATGCAATAAAAGTTTCATTTTGTCACTTTTGTCCGTCTGGCAAAATTAGTCTCAACATTTCAGGAGATATTTTCATTATGCATTATAGTAGGAGACATTTCATGAATGTTGAACCTATTCCCTTAGGACAAAATTCCTTTTGCTACATTTTCATAAAGGGTGAAGGTACAGCCTCTGAAAGAAAATATTCCATGAATTCTTAGGAAACTGTAACAGGCTGAAATTGGGTTGCACAGTACTAGGATTAGAGAATTTATAGATAATAATAGTAAATTAATAATAATAATAATAATAATAATAATAAAACAGAAAAACATAACACTATTATTCATGTTCTCCTGGTCACAGTATCCTTTATATCCTTTCCCTTGGCTTTGTTTGGGTCAGTAATCATACTGAACTCTTGAGAGACTTGGTCCTTTATTATGAGGGTAACCCCTTAGCAATATATAGCTGTTTAAAAGACTTTTCTTTTGTTCTTTATATTTATATTTTTTCCTATAGCAAAAACAACAACAACAACAAAACACCCAATATATCCCTCTAATGCATTGTGTCTCTTGTCCTCTCATCAACAGCCTTTTATTAGAATCTGAATAAATAATTCAAACTTTTGTTTCTAGAAGTCATTCTGGTAGTTGCTCAGTAAACAGTCCTTTTCTACTTTCCATGTAGAAACAAGTAAATACAAAATAACATCACATTAGTTTAGAACTGCAACCGTTACATTGCATTTATCTAATTTTAATCACATATAAACACAGTATTTATCATTTCCATCTTTTATTATCTGTCCTCAAGTAACTTTTACATAAAGATAAACTATGGAATAAATTTTAATAATAGCTAAGAATTTGGAGCTCTTAATTTTTGTTTTATTTTAAATTCTTTACATGTGTTGTCCCCTTTATATAATAGCCCCATGATATTATTATTGTCATCTCTATTTTACAGATGAAGAAACTGAGTCACAGAGATCTTAAAAAACTTGCCTAGGTTAACACACACAGTGAGTGGCAGAGCAGGGATTTGAAACGAAGTAGTCCAAGTGCTAATTATTTCCTTATAAGCATTATGCTATATTGCTTTGATTAATGAGTTTGAAAATTATAAAAATGTTATTAGCTTTTTCTATAACCTCTTTGGGGAATAATAGATTCACAAATATTATAAATGGAAATAATTAATGGTAATAATTTTTAAAACATTAATCAGTTAATATAAGTTTATTGATCAGGTAAAGAATTTACAGTATTCTATAATACTGTCATTGAACAGTTATTTATTGAGCACCTACTATGTAGCTATATTTGCCTGAATTATGGACCTTAATCATAGTTTTATTGATCTATAATCCAAGATTACTAAAATCATTCTAATTTTCCACTAGTGAGAATTATTCCTAATTATGGTCAAGTTAATAAAAAAATTAAAATTTTAAAACGAGCTGGAGTATAATTAAAATTCAATAGTAATATATCCATTTTGAGTGAAGAAAAATGGATACAGTACTTCTTTACACTAGAGGTTGTAATGTCTCTATAAATAATTTATTGCAAGCCAAATATATGCTCATGTCTATAATTGTCAAGGACACTTTGAGTCCTGATTTTTAAAAATCATTATTAACATATTTTCTTTTTATTACTTATGTATATTTTAGTAATAATCCAGTAACAGCACTAAAATTCCAGTAGGCCTTGTTTCCACACAAATATATTCTTGAGCGATACGATCTTACATTTATGGAGAAATAAAACTAAGTTGTACCTTCACCGACTGCCTTGGGTTCAAATGAACATCATGCTCTTTTCCTCATGAATGTGATCCATGAAGTTCTAATACTTCACATGGAAACTAGTGAATGTATGTTAACCTAAGATATGTTAGAACTGGAATACTAAGTGCTGATTAATTCTACTTAAATATGATTTGGGTTCATTGTATACATTCACAGTACCTAGTGGTACTCTTTCTGGACCCTCATAGGATCTATTTCAATATTATGAATGGATTTTATCCACTGAGTCTACCTTATCATGAATTAGCATGAAATTTACAACCAAAGTAAAGCTGCATTTTCTAAGATGATAACCTTTAAACAATTCCCTAACTTGTTTAGATATAACCATTTATGGAAAACCTTTCCCTAATACTTGTAACATGCCACTGACATCACTTAGAGAAAAGACTCTACAAAAATCTAATTCCTAAAATATAAACACCCTAATGCCAATCGTTAAACTCAAATTTTGTCTGTTAAGGGGAGACACAATCTAGATCTTTCATGAAATTCTTTGAGATGCTTGATGGGTTCCTGTTTTCTGTTTCATATGGATAAAGCAACTTTCCTCTGAGAATAGTGGATTATTTTTTATAATGATGCATCATATCATCAGGTCAATTGTTTAGCCTTAGATGTGTCTTAAAATACTGAATATTTTCTTGCTTTCTATAGTTATATAGTAGGCATTAACAGTTCTGAATACACATAGCCCACCACTAACTGAATAAAAGTAGAGGGGACCCTAAAAACAGATAAATGAAAGTTAAAATTACTATAAGGAAAACTCAGAACAAAGAGGCAATTTTAACAGCATATATAAATTATTGGTATGTAATCTTACGGTAAAAATTTAACTTGCCATCATTATGTAGATTCATTCAGTATATAATTATCCATTATATAAAGTCATTATGGAAGTCACCAAAGCTCTGCGTAGAGTGCAACTCTACAATGGAAATAGAAGCGTAACTTTTAATCTGAAGATCTGGTTTTGTTGAAATGTCATGAGCATAAATTGCTGATTTTACTGAATTTTTTCTTCCTAACATTAAATAGCAAAGTGCAGTGTCAGGACTGCAAACCTGAGAAAATGCTCAGAGAATTGAGTGTTAGGGCGATAGGCTGCCAGATTGCAAGGAGCAGACAGACATACCGCCTCTTCATCATCTCACTCTGGGTGTTGGCCCAGCACTGAAGTATTTCAAAGACTTTCTTTCACAAAAAGGGATGACAGTAGAATTAAGAGCAATAATAGAAAGTAATGCTTTCCAGATTGTACCTGTGATGACTTAAGTTATTATCAGAATTATTTTAAACTGTAGATTTCAGCAGTGTACATGGTTTTTAGATAATAATTTTCATTTTTTTACATTTTTTTTGTTCTGATAATTACTAATTAACATTTTCTGTCTTAAGATTGTATTTAATTCTCTTTAAAGGTTATAGAAGCTTTAATGTGTTAACATTAAACTTGTATGTCTTGCAGCTGTGAATCTAAATTTAAAATGTCTAATGCAGGGTTCAGCAAATGTATCCTTGAAGGACCAGATAATTTAAGTTTAAGTTTTGTGGGCCAAATGGTTTCTACTGTAATTACTCGGTTCTACTATTATAATATGAAAGCAGTCATGGATAATATGTAAAGGAAGGAGAGTGACTATGTTCCAACTACTACTAGAACTCCATTTATGAAAATAGACTGTAGCCCAGTTTGGCCCACAGGCCTTAGGTTATGGACCCATGGTCTAATGAATATTTGACCTTGCTTACTCTGTTTATCCTGAAACAGCTCTCATTTAATAATTTCAAAGTCCTTAAGATCTCTTAGTTTGGAAGAATTTGTTGTATTCTTGATTGAAAATTTATGTTATTTATCTTATAGTAGAGGCAAACCTATAGCAATACTTGTAGAAAGCATAGTAAACACTGCTTTTTATCTTTCAAAGTTTCTATACTTTAATCCACATGATTTCCAAATGTTATCTACTGCCATTTTATGGCTTCTTCAATGTTAAATGATGACTGACATGTTTCATTAAACTCAGTATTCTATCCTAAGCAAAAATATACTTCAGGAATTAAGGCAAAACAAGACATGTGCAGATTAAGACTACTAAAAGAATTTGTTTCCAGTGGGCCTACCATAAAAGAATGGCTAAAGGATGTTTTCTAAATAGAAATAAAACAACAAAAGAAGGAAATATAGAATATCAGGAAGGAAGGAAGAACAATGGTGAAAGTAAAAACATAGATAAATACAAAGTACGTTCCTTCTCTTGAGTTTTCTAAAATACGTTTGACAGTTGAAACAAAAACTATAACACCATTTGATGTAGTTTTCATGTATGTAGAGAAAATATATAAGATAACTATATTATAAAAGTTGGGGGAAAGGGGAGATAAGATTTCTACACTTTATTGTAACTATAAAATATGGATACTCTTAGACTATAAGTTTAAATATATATATTATATAAAACAAAGAACTACTAAAAATCTATGCAAAGAAACACACTCTAAAACACTACTACATAAAAACAAAGTCAAATTCTAAAAAATGCTCAAGTATTCTGAAGAAAGGCAGGAGAAATAAAACAGAAACAAAAATCAGAGGGAACTAACAGAGAACAAAAAGAAAAGATGCTAGACATGAACCCTAACAAATCAATAGTTAAATTAAATGTAAATGGTCTAAATACACTAAATAAAATACAGAGTTTGTCAGAGTGGATAAAAAAACATGATTCAACTATATGCTGTTTACATAAGAATCTCTTAAAATATAACAACATATGTCCAGCTGGTGTGGCTCAGTGGTTGAGCGCCGACCCATGCATCAGGAGTTCACTGGTTCGATTCCCAGTTAGGGCACATGCCCAGGTTGTGGGCTTGATTCCAAGTGAGGGGCATGCAGGAGGCGGCCAATCGATGTTCTGTCATCATTGATGTTTCCATCTCTTTCTCTCCCTCTCCCTTCCTCTCTCTCTAAAAAAAAGTCAATAAAGAAAAAAAATATATATATATATATGTATATATAACAACATATGCCCTGGCTGGTGGCTGGTGGCTCAGTTGGTTGGAGCATCACCCATGCACCAAAAGATTGTGGATTCAATTTCCAGTCAGGATACACACCTAGGTTGCGGGTTGTATCCCTGGTCAGGGTGCGTACAAGAGGCAACCAGTCAATGTTTCTCTCTTACATTGATCTCTCTCTCTCTTCCTCTCTCTAAACACATCCTCAGGTGAGGAGATACACACACACACACACACACACACACACACACACACACACATACACACACACACACACACACACATCTAGGTTGAAAGTAAAAGGATGGAAAAAGAAACAAGATTGTTCATAGCAGCTTTATTTGTCATAGCCCAAAACTGGAAACAACCAAAATATTCTATACTACATTATGGTTAAGCAAATTGTGATACATTCATATTACAAGATAATATAAGCATATTAAAAAGCAACAAGCTATTGAAGCATGCTGCAGCTTGTATAAATCTCAAGAATTATGTTGAGTGAAGAAAACAATTTCAAAAGGTCATAACTGTATAATTCCATTTACATAACATTCTACAAATAACAAAATTATAGATATAGAAACAGATTAATGGCCATCAAAGATTAGGAATGGTGTGTGGGGAAGGAGTTGGTGTAAGTATAAAGGGATAGCATAAGGTAGATCTTTGTGTTGCGAGAACAGTTTTATATGGTGGCTCATGTGATAAAATGATGTAGAACTACGTGCATGCATTTCACTCATGTCCATTTTCTAGTGTTGGTGCCATATTACAGTTACATATGATGTAACCAGTGGGAGAAACTGGGTGGAAGCTCTTTGTATTAACTTTGCATCTTTGTGTGAATCTAGTTATTTCAAAGAAAAAAGTGAAAAAAAAAATCATATCCAGTTGGGGTAATTTATTTAAACACTCTGAGTATCATGTTCCTCTGAAAAATGAGGACAATGATACCCACCACTAAGTTTAGTTTTGAGCAAATATGTGCCAGTACTTCACCCTCTGCCTGGAGTATAGAAGCAATGGATGCGTGTCAGTTTAACCATGTTAGCCAAAATGGTATTAGTGCAAGTTGCTCTCTATGTTAATGGGGTTAAGGTTCTGAACCCAAATCCAATGTTGAAGAGGCAGATTCTCACACCACAAATCAATTTTATGACACCAGCTGGGTATCCTACAATTCTATTCAGTTCTGACACTATCCACCTGGAGATGGCATCACATTCCACAGGTGCAGGACTCAGCCCCACAAGACTGCCTCTCCCCCACTTTAGATGCCAATCTAGACCAGGTCATGGCTTGTGCTTCTGAGCCTCTAGCTATAATTGGAAGGTTCCAATGACCCCCACCTTGGGCTGATTAATTTCCTAGAGCGAATCATAGAACTCAGAGAAATAGTGTATTTACCAGATTGTCAGTTTATTATAAGAGGATATAACTCAGGAATAGCCATATGGAAAAGATACATAGGGAATTTTATGGAAAGAGCTCTCTCCAGCCTCGCCATTCTTCCCAAATCCAGATGTTCACCAACCCAGAAGCTCTCAAACCCCATCCTTTTGGGTTTTTATGGAGGCTTCATTACATAGGCAGAATTGATTAAACCGCTAGCCATTGGCAATTGATTCAACCTTAAACCCCTCTTCTCTCCCCAGAGATCAAGTGAATGGAACTGAAAAATCTAACCTCCAATCACATGGTTGACAGTCCTGGCAACCAGCTCTCATCTTTAGGTAGTCAAAATTCATCTCATTACATTAACAGAGGACACTTTTACTGCCCCCGTCACTTAGGAAATTCCAACTGTTTGAGGAGCCCTGTGCTGGGGTCAAGAAACCTATATTTCTTATTAGAAATCACAATCTCACAGGAGTGCAGCCATAGTGAAGCTAAATGGAAAATAAAAGGCTGATTCATATTTAGGGGTATGTGTGTGTTTACGTTAGGGGGTAGGGCTAATGGGGAAACATCAGAAAAGAAATACTTGCTTGTGTCACTACCATGTTATCTCCTTTAAAATGTTAATTTCTAATTCTAGGAAGTCATGTGGCAGGCAAGGACAGAGAAGAGCATCTTTAACTTACCAATACTTAGGGAGCCAAGTTTGTGCCTAGCCCTGTGCTAAGCCATGGGAAACAATAGTAAACAGACACCGGTTCCTAACATCAAGAGTCCTCTGTCCCATAGCCTTCTACAAACAAAACCACTGGCTAAAATTCTGAAAAATAGTCCCACTCAAGTGGTGGCATAAGTACTATACTAACTAAGGAAGAAAAAGCACCTCTGTTTTCCTGGGATGTTTAAGACTGGTTTCATAAAATGTTGAAGGATTACTAAGAGTTTGTGGGTTGGATACAAGGATAAAGAATATTCCTCATAGTAGAAACAATGTGTGTATAAGCAGAGAAATCAAATTTCCATCGAGACTAACTAGATGCATAGTTTTGCCTACACATCTAGTTCTTCACTGCTCATTTGCTGTTTTAAAATTTTTTTTCTTTATTGACGTTAGAGAGAGAGAAAGGGAGAGGGATAGAGAGAGATAGAAACATCGATGAGAAAGAACATCAATTGGCTGCCTCCTGCATGCCCCTCACTGGAGATCAGGCCCACAACCTGGGCATGTGCCCTGACCGGGAAATAAACCTGCAACCTCTTGGTGCATGGGTCGACACTCAACGACTGAGCCACCCTGGCTGGGCTCATTTGCTTTTAATTCTCCCCAGTTGGGTTTCTGGCCCATGATCATGAAATTGTCACATGATCACCAAACAACCTAATGCAAAGGTAGCTGGCTGGCTCTTATTTGACCTGACTGACATTGCTCACTGCACACTGCTCCAGGAAATGTTTTCTCTTTTAGTCTCTCCATACCATGGCTTTCTGTTTGTATTCTTACATCTCTGACCATCTTTTTGTATTCTCCTTTAAATGCTCAATAATTTTTTATTAAACAAGAGTGATCAGTGTCAAAGGACTGCTTTCAGAAAAGAGTGATTTGAGCTTGTTTAAATGTGGACAGGAGTCAATAAAAAGAGATTAGAGAGGATATTAAATGAAATAAGAATCTAAGAATGGGAAGCAATGGGATCTAGAACATAACAGGAGAAAGGTGACTTAACTGAACAGACATTAGTTATATTGAGTAGGTAATAGCTTAACTCCTATGGATAATTAGCATGAGAATATCCTACCAAAAGACACAAGGCTTATGGAAATTGGACAACAAAGAGTTTGAGACATACAGCCATTGTTTATCTCATATTTTAGCTTCAGAGCCAAAATAACTTATTTGTCAGATAAGAAACACCAACAAGATAGAGTAAGAACATCTCTGGAGAGTCCAGATATCGAGGAAGAGGAATGAATTAGGAAACCATGTTTAAGGTAAACAGCAATGAATAGTAAGTGAAAATTTGACAGAGGTTTTCTAAATGTCCCATATTTGTTATCTGTAGTCTATCATTTAAAAATATATCCTTTAACTTTTCCTATTTTTTTCTGACTGAATCTAGATTTATTGATAAAATGATAGGTGATTAAATGTTTTATTTTGTCATTATATTCAAAATCGGGTGGCTCATGTAAACTTGTCAATGTTTCCAGAAGTTCCAAGTGATATTTAGCTTCATAACATCCTCATTTGAGAACAGCTATGTGAATTGCATTTAAGAGCTGTAAATAGGCCCCTCAATTTCAGAAACAGGGTTAGAGAATCCATCTGGTCAAAATTAAACACATTTGAGTAGCATATTAATAGTTAAAATTATGGAATATTTGCTATAAATTCTACACTATTTTTAATACTCTATACTATTCTATTGAATCCTCAGAACACTACTGTGATTTGGGTATACTTATTATCATTTTATATTTGAAATTAAAGAGGTTAACAGTTCTGTCTAAGATCTTATACTTGGTAGGAAGAAGATCTGTGTCTTAAATCCAATACTGATTGTCATTGAAGTTCATGATTTTAATCACTGTGCTCTTCTGGCACCATCTAATACATAAGAAATTACGGTAGGAATAAAAGTAAATCATACATTTTATATTAGGGAGTTTGAGAAAACCTTGAAATTTTTCTGAGTAGATAAGGAGCTCGTCAGAGATTACTCAAAGCAATTGGATCTCTTACAAACAAAGATGTATGACCCTATCTAAAACTCTAGCAATAGAACAATTTCCTCCTCATGTTTTCCTTAATATACATTTTTTACTATTAATTCCATAAGCACTTTTGTATACACACAACACTGCTGGCTCTGTACCATGCTTACTGTTAGATAAAACCCCCAAAATATGGTCTTCCCTTTGCACTGAGGTTATTTAAGTTCTCGTGGTTATTAGAATATTACCGGAAGTAGTGTAGGCCTCTGAGTTTCTGATCATTTTTTTATAAGGTAGACAGTTATCTATTTTATTTTAGAAATTTTCTTTTCTTTTCTTTTTTTTTATTGATTTTTTTTCGAGAGAGAGAGATAGAAACATTGATGTGAGAGAGAACATCGATTGGCTGCCTCCTGCACACCCCCTACTGGGGATCAAACCCACAACCCAGGAATCGGACCAGGACCTCTTAGTCCATGGGACAATGCTCAATCCACTGAGCCACACAGGCTGGGCTGTTATCTATTTTAAACCAATATGTAATGATACTAACCCCAAGTATATGGTGTCTAATCACTTTCAGTAAGTGAAATGGTTGAACTGAGAGCTGAGACAGCAGAGAAACAAGATGAGCCTGGCGTATTTTGTCATCCAGGAGAGTATAAAAATGCTAAAAAATGATGGGGCATATCACAATGACACAAGGGTCAGAATGAAGTCACCCCATTTCAGGGACAACTTGAGCATCAAATTAATTAAAACAGTAATGAACTATAACAATTTTTAAAAGCTAGAATTCTGTAAGTCTATGTCATAATAAGTAGATAAATAAATAAATAAATAAATAAATAAATAAATAAATAAATAACAAACAGAGGGAATGAGGTTCTTGTTTGCAGCAGAATGCCAAGTGCTAATTGGTAAAAAGTAAAAGAATTGCTTCAGATAGAAAAAACATCATCTTTTTAAATTATTTGGGTAAAGATTGATTCACAAAAGAATCACTGGTGATGCTAAATATAAGGGTAAGGTGGACAAGTAGCAGATATTTGTATGTTGTGGTCCTGAAATCTTCCCCTACTGCTTATTGTTAGCAAGGTGAAAGAAAAAAAGTAATCAGACAACATCCTGATTGGGTAATAGAAATTAACATCACAAATACGGAACAGATGGATATCCTGTGCCTCTGGATGTCATTCCTTGAGAAGGTTACAGTTTCATTTATTTATTTCCAGATGGGCGTAACTAGAATCTAATCATGAAGAAACATGAGTCAAACCCAAAATGGGAAATATTCTATTTTAAATAAGGGGTCCATGCCTTGTTGAAATACATCAATGTTCAGTAATGACAAAGAAAGACTACAGAATTAGTCCCCAGACTAAGGAAGACTACAGTGATACGATGACTAAATACAACAACTGAATTCTGTACTAGAGAAAAAAGAATTCTACAAAGGACACAATTTGATCAGTTGACAGAATTGGAAGGTGGATAGTAGTAGAATAAAAGTATAACAGCAACATTAGATGTATGGAAGCTGAAAATTGCACTATGGTTATATTAGAGAATGTCCTAATTCTTCAGATATGCACACTGAAATAACTAGGGAGAAAAGAGCATCATGTACACAGTGCTCTCAAATGATTCAATGAAAAAATATATATACATGTATTTTTTCTACATATACTATGCGTAGCAAATGATGAAACAAATGGAAAAATGATCATGAATGAAACTGTGTGTCCTTTGAATGATTATTGCAATAATTTTCAAAATATAAATTTGAAATTAATTTCTAAATATAGACTAGAAAAAAATAGAAAGAAGTCATTGGTATACCTAAACTCTAAGGAAGCTCATATATCCAGAAACTTCTCAGGAGAGATGCTTTTGGGAAAAATACACTGAGTTGTTTGAACTAAGAAGGGAAATGGCAACTCCAGCTGGCTCAGGCGATGTCTCTGATGTGGTTGAACCCACAATCTAAGTTTTCTGTAGACTAGGGAGAAGCTCTGTGGAGCTATCATTCTGTGACCACACAGTTCTTATTGGTTGTTAAAACTAGAATAGACCATGAGTGAGCTGGCAAAAATTACCAAAGGTATTGGTGAAAACATCTAAACAAATCACACATGTACAAAAACTAGCCATTGCTTCTAATGTCAACAGGGAGTACAGTTGACCCTGGAACAGCAAGGGTTTGAACTGCATGGGTCCATTTATATGGGGATTTTTTTCAGTAAGTACCTGTACTAATTTTGATTAGCAGTTCAGAGTCCACAGAGCAGAGGGCCCACTGTGTGCATTGATCTAGGCTGTTTTATATAGGGGACTTGAGCATCTGCCAATTTTGGTGTCTGTGGGGAGTCCTAGAACCAATGTCCTTTAGATAACAGGGGACAAGTTAGGTTTTGAGGGAGTCAAAATGTGTAAGTGGATTTTCGAATGTGCATTGTCAGCACCTCTAATCCCTGCATTGTTCAAGGGTCACCTGTATATCTGTATCTATTTTTAACACTAAACTTCCTCATAATGTGACTGCTCTTTGAGTCACATTTCTTTTGTGGTATAATCAAAGTAAAAATAAAAAGGAGAATATACAAAATATTGATAGTTCTTAGGTAAATATTAACATACCAGTGAATTTTACAATTTCGCACTCAAATATAAGTTGACAAAAGCTAATATAATTATCAGACGTTACTTAAAGCAGAAACTCCACAGCGTTGTGCATTGGAATATAGATAGTTAAAAAACTATAATTTTAAAATATTGAAATTGGAAGCATTTATAAAAATATCAGCCATGTCTAGCTATTCATTGGATAATAGTTAATATTTATGATAATTTTACTAATTTGCTCTGTATGGCAGGATCAGGAAAACAAATCTATGTACAGTTTAACTTATAAACTCAATCTGTCTTCTTTCAGCTTCATGATGTTATCCATTATCATTATTCTAATAACTTCACTAACCAACATTCATGCTATTTAATTAAACTAAAATGTACCCAAGCACTTTAAAAAGAATATGCATAATAACAAGCTCTGCAAAGCAGGAGAGTTAAACCCAACATATTAATCTTAAATTATATAAAGATGGAGATTATGTGCTTCATTCTTACAAAAAAAATATATTACCATATCAGATTTAAATCCCTGGAAAGATGATTAAGAATCAGTCATACATTTGCATATCATCTTATACTTTTTAAAGCACACTTATGCCTATTACCTATTTTGAGTTTCACAATAGCCAGGGATTATTATCATTTGAGTTTTGGAAAGTAGGAAACTAGCTGAGAATAACTGAGGCTGAGAGATTTGCACTAGGATTGGCTAAACTGATGAATAGGGAGTTGGATAGGAACACATGTATCCTGACTGCTAGTCCTATGCTTGTCTTCACACTCCACAGAGAGTCCTGCCACTAATTCAGTGCTTACACTCAGTGTTTATGACTCTGTAGCCACTCTAGAGAGTGAAGTGTTGGCAGTCAAGAGTACACTCATGCTTCAGAAATATTATAGAGGACATAATGCATATTATATAAGTGTATACTGCTGTTATATTGATTTTTTCTCACATTAATAGTAATACCAAGCATATGATATGAGTAAAGTCTCATTAGACCTACTGCGTAAATGAGGAAACTGAAAGACACTGAAGGATAAGTGATATTAAAGAAAGCATTAGCAGATAAAATAGATGTTCCAGTTGTACTCTTTCTATGCCCACATCAAATGTGTCTTTCTGATTTTTTTACAAAGTATTTTCATCATAATAGTCTTGTTGAAGCTATTCCCACTCAAAATATAAAAGACATAAAAATCAATTTTCATTATCTGAAATGCTGTGGCATCCTGTTCATTAAAAGCACCACCTTCGCCCTGGCCAATTTGACTAGGTGGTTAGAGAATCGGCTCTTGGACCAAAGAGTCATGGGTTCGAATCTGGTAAAGGGCACGTTTCTCTGTTGTGGTTTGGTCCCCAGCCCTGGTCGGGGTTGTGCGGGAGGCAGCCAGTCTATGTGTCTCTCTCACATCAATGTTTCTCTCTCTCTCTCTCTCTCCCTCCCACTCTTTTTGAAGATAAATGAAAAAATATTCTCCAGTGAGGATTTTAAAAAAAAGCACCACCTTCCCTTCCATGGCACAGTCAACGCTATGTAGTTCAAATGCTAACACTGGACACAAGTTGATGATTCTGTTAGAGTGGTTGCTGTGACGACAGAAGTGTTTTGGTGATGACTATCCTCAGCTTCCTCAAGTGGACTCTGCCTCTTCAGGAGAATGTGCACGAAACCCACAGAGATGGCCCACCCTTAATTCCACAAGGAATGTGGTCTTGTACAAGTCAAACTTTTGGGTGTTTAGTTCCCTCGTCAGTTAAAATGCAATTTTAGTGACCAGATCCTTGATTCTGAACTGCATTTTCAAATTAGACCCAGAAACCTCATAATTTGTATAATGTGATTCCCCCCTGATTACCTTAGCAGTTCATGGGGCCGAGTAACATGTGAACACCCACAGAACAAGCCTTACACATTTAAACAAACATACTTCCATTGTACCAGTTCCATTTGGGCCTTTTGTCTATCGGGGGCTCCTCCGGTGTGCTAAAATGAAAATAACCCGACGAAGAATCGGGAGGCAAATGTTCTATTCCGGGCTGGAAGAAACGCACACTTAACTTTTATGAACGGCAGTATCTGTAGGTATAAAGAATAAGTACAAAAATACACATCCTGCCTACCTCACGAAGAAGATGCAAGAGAGTAAGTTGACGCAAGTTTGGAACAAGCAAGGTTACAGGAAGATATCGAACAGCACAGACAACGCGGGTACAGTTCGGCTTTACCTGATGGGGAGATGTGCCGCCAGGAAATGGAAGGCTCTGGTTTCCCAGTGGCCAAACAAATGAGGGTGACATTGGTGCCTTCATTGATGGTCATGTCACTTGAGATGTCATATATCTTCGGAGGAACTGAAATGGCAAAACATGCAGTGGTCAGAAGAAAATTAAAGCTCTGTGGAGCTATCTAGGCTAACGCCATGGTACGCAATAAAGCTGTGGTGGTGAATTGTGTCTGTGGCCTCTGATCGTGATCATTACCCAAAAGGCAGATTCTCCAGATCCTTAGGACCCTCCTAGAGGGCTTTATACTTGTTAGTTGGTTAGTTTTATTTTTCTCCAATTTTTAGATAGGTGACATTTCAGAATAAATGGAATATTTAATAACAAAAATGTTTAAACATAGCTTAACTGAAAATTTCATTGTGGATACTTTGTATTAAGTAAACTAGAATAGAGCCAATCTGTTCCATCCGTGTATCTCACAGTAATGATGGTTTTCTTGTTGAACGATTAAACAAAAATGGAAATCTAATAGAAACTTAAAAGAGCAGAACAGTTATGCCTACATGCTGATTTAAAAGTTGAGTGAGATAAAAAGATGTACAGAGTTGGGAGGTAAGATTTCAGGGTTCCAGAGGCATTCAGGCCTCGATTTTCTATCTGCCGTAGTAGGGCTGGAGAGTCTCAGCATTTCTGTTCTAAGGAACACTGTTACCAAGGGCTGTGTTCAACAAGAGTTTTCTTGTCAGTAATGCTGGAAACTAGTGGTTGAAACCAGTTTCTTCACTTGGGGATTTCTTAGGACCTCTGTTATGGCCACTGTAAATCTCCAAAAGAAAAGGGGAAAATATTATGTTGTGTGTGTGTTTTTTTCCCCTGATGTATTAGACCTTGGCAGCTTTTATTTCAGAGCATTTGGTGAAACTGCTGATCATGGAATATACTCTGGGAAAGTTGGAGAGGAAAATCCCTAAATTAACTTCCTGGATTAAAATGTCCATTATTCTCTCAAATACCAAATGGTCTCCTTTAAACCTCAAACAATATGGATATGAATCCTGGGTCCTCTTTTGGTTAGTGAGTTATCTAGAGCAAGTTACTTAATGTATCTCATTTCCAGTGTCTTCATCTGAAAGCTGGAGATAATAATATAAACCCCATGTAGCTGCTGTGAGAATTAAATAAGTCAGTACATGTTAAAGGACTTAGAAAATCACCCAGCATCAGTGTTAGCTATTATTATTAGATGCCTTAAAAGATATTTATCATATTGCATATAATTTCTGTACTGCCCTTTTACCATGCCTTAAAATTTATCTCAGAACTTCATCACTTTGGTAGTGTAAGACTGGCTTATGCCATACATTTTGGTTTATTCTGTAAAAATTATAGTATGCTGAAGTTCCAGGTTAAAGCTAAAAAGAATGGCAATTAGCTAACTTCATAATTATTAGAAAAATATGTTTCTTACTGGAATATTTTAATTGTTAGATTCGTAGAATTTCTTTATGCAAGAGATGTTTTCACAGTTATTTAAAAAAACAGTAACTAAAATCTGTCATAAGAATAAATTAAATTATCTATGCTGTGAATATAATCTTTGATTTTTTTTAAATGAAACCATAACTCTGCTCCAAGAAAATCCAGGATAATGATTACACATATAAAGCATTTGATTATATGTAACTGTTGCTATGATTGAAGAAAAGGTGTTTTCCAAAGTGATACACTATTGTAACTGTTTCTAAATGACATATTTTAATTGGCATTTAAAACATATTATCATTAAACTCTTCTGTGAGTTCTTCTTAGGTAAGTAACAAAAAAATAAACATTATTCCGAACAGGTACTCTTTTCAGCTTAACTGAAATAGAACAGAAATACAGACATTAAAATACCATAGAAAGAAAATGGGGGAAAATGTGAATGACCTACTACTGGTGAACAGGAGAGTTAATAAAAATAAAATTACAACATTAAATGGGAATATCATTGGCTATGCGGATGTAGGTATAGGTTTGATATAGAAAACTATGAAATAAATTTGTACATTATGTGTGGGTGTACATACACACACAAACACACATACACACAAATACATATATACCAATGCATGCTATTAAGAAAATAAAAGAAAAAGTTATGTAGTACTTTCTTATTTATAGAGAATGTAGTACACAGAGATCAGGCTAGCCTGGCTAGTTTATTTATATATTTTAAACATAAAACTGATTCAACTTTAGACAGAAGTTTGTATATTTAAGAGAAGTGATGGAGTGTCATAGACCGTGTATTCTATCCTCTCAATTACATTATTTTGTTAATCCTACCTTATCTGAAAATAGTTTAGTTTCATCTTTCACAGCTGCCTATATTTTAAGCAGTAAACGTAGGTGGTAAACAAATATTACGCACACCATTTGACTGCACAGAGAAACAACAGAGTTCCTTTGCCACACACTTAGATTTGACATTTAAAACCACGGGACATTGTGTGGTGAGGGGAGAGTGTTGACAAATTCCAGGTGTGACATGTCATCTCAATGATTGTAGTCACCTCTCGGGGCCTCATAATTCAGGATATGCTACAGGGAGGAAACATATGGAAAGAGCAGGTTAGTAAGGGAAAATCCCTTTGGCAGGGCTCTTCTCCCCAGAATGCATCACCTGTTGACAGCAGGTACTGAGTGTAAGGGGGGGGGGGCAATAAAATCCTTCACATGCACTGTAGTTTGTGGAGGCAAAAACAGATGTTGTTTCACTAAATATTCAAAGCCATTGAATATTCAGTCTAAAACGTCTACAGAGTATTATGAAATATTAATTCTGGACACAC
Source organism: Tadarida brasiliensis (assembly GCA_030848825.1). Taxonomy (NCBI): domain Eukaryota; kingdom Metazoa; phylum Chordata; class Mammalia; order Chiroptera; family Molossidae; genus Tadarida; species Tadarida brasiliensis. The sequence continues at coordinate 54,691,253 of CM061264.1, forward strand.
AGGAAATGTAAAAATGTCAAAGCATAATTCTTGCCCTCAAGGAACTTAAAAGAAGGGGACAGATAGGCATGTAACTAAGATAAGATAAACATATTCCTTTACAATTGTACATGAGTAGCACGTATCTAATAGCTATGCTTCTGGGTTCAAATCGGCAGAGATCTGTGTCACATTGGTTTCTTTGTGTTTTCTTTTTAAGTTTTTTTTTTTTTTATTAATTTGTTTCTGTTACAGATGTTTCTCCTTTTCCCCCATTGACACCTTCCTCCCCATCCCCTCCGCCCCATCCCCAGCCCTGTTGTCCATGCCATTGGTCATGCATACATGCATATAAATTCTGTGGTTTACATCTTCCACCCCCAACCCTCCTCCTCTGAGCATTGTTAGTCTGTGCCCCACCTCTATGTGTCTGGGTCAATTTTGTTCATTGGTTTGTTTAGTTCATTATATTGCACAAATAATTGAGATCATGTGATATTTGTCTTTCTCTGCTTGGCTTGTTTCGCTTAGCATAATACTCTCCAGGTCCCTTCATGTCTTCTCAAAGGATAAGAGATCTTTCTTTCTTACAGCTGCATAGTATTCCATTGTGTATATGTACCACAGCTTTTTTATCCACTCATCTACTTATGGACACTTGGGTTGTTTCCAGATCTTAGCTATTGTAAATAGTGCTGCTATGAACATAGGGGTAAATATATTCTTTCTGATTGGTGTTTCAGGTTTCTTAGGGTATATTCCTAGAAGTGGGATCACTGGATCAAATGGTAGTTCAATTTTTCACTTTTTGAGGAAACACCATATTGTTTTCCACTGTGGCTGCACCAGTCTGCATTCCCACCAGCAGTGTACTAGAGTCCCCTTTTCTCCACACCCCCGCCAACACTTGTTGTTTGATGATTTGTTGATGGCAGCCATTCTAACAGGTGTGAGGTGATACCTCATTGTTGTTTTAATTTGCATCTCTCTGATGATTAGTGATGTTGAGCATTTCTTCATATGTCTCTTGGCCATTTGTATGTCCTGTTTGGAGAGGTGTCTATTTAGTTCCTCTGCCCATTTTTTAATTGGGTTCTTTGTCTTCCTTCTGTTGACTTGTATGAGCACTCTATATATTTTGGAAATTAACCCTTTATCTGACGCATCATTGGCGATTATGGTCTCTCATATAGTGGGATCCCTTTCTGTTTTGATGGTTGTTTCTTTTGCTGTGCAGAAGCTTTTTAGTTTGATGTAGTCCCACGTGTTCATTTTTTCCTTTGTTTCTCTTGCCTTAGGTGTTGTATCAGTGAAAATTCTGCTGCGTATGATGTCTGAAATTTTGTTGCTTGCGTCTTCTTCTAGAATGTTTATAGATTCACAAGTTACATTTAAGTCTTTTATCCATTTGAAGTTTATTCTTGTGTATGGTGTAATTTGGTGGTCTAGCTTCATTTTTTTGCAAGTAGCTGTCCAATTTCCCCAACACCATTTATCGTAGAGACTGTCTTGACTCCACTGTATGCTCTTGCCACCTTTGTCGTATATTAATTGAGCATATTGTCTTGGGTCAATTTCTGGGTTCTCTATTCTGTTCCATTGATCTATCTGCCTGTTCTTGTGCCAGTACCAGGCTGTTTTGATTACAGTGTCACATTGGTTTCTTTCCACGTGAAACATGTAGGACAACTTATACACAAAGCTATTTGGTGCGGTGCTATATATAATGGAGAAAAACTATTCATCACCTCAATGTAGGGCAACTTGAATAGAGGCATTGTCAGCTCTATCTCCAGAATAAGGTATGGTATTGAGGAAGTGTTTGGGATGATTCCAGGAGCCTCTGGCCAAAGGAAAATGGAAGAGAAAGGAGATGCTTCTGCTTTGGGTGGCAGGAGTAGGGAAGAATGGTAATATCTCACGAGGCTTAAGACCATCTGGTTCTGGTAGTTCTTTCTGGGTTTCAGTTTGTGTGTAAATTATGCACACACACAGGTGGGAAGGACTCTATTGAACTTTCTGAATGTCCAATATGCTGCATTCCAGCACAGAAAACCTAGGAGAGTTAAAATAACTTACTATTCTAGATGTATGTTCCTTTTCTATGTAACTTATTCTGAACTTTCTCAAACCCTTTATTTAAAAATTTAACTTATATGATGTGTTTAAAAAAGCAAATGTGTTCAATCAATCAGTTCAATTATTTTAAGTCACTAAATAACTATGAATTTTAATAAGCGTTTTGGACTTCTGTATATATTATTTAAGTATTTATGACCAGAGCAGAATAATAAAGAAACATGTTATTCATCTAAATGTAAATTGTTTAATTTGCAGAAAATAATTATTATAACATCATCATTACTGTTATCATGATGACAACATAAATATAAACAGTAAAGGACAGAAGTTCTAGATTTCATACTAAATCACAGAATACCTCTCTCTTAATGGGACTTTAATTGGGGATATACAAGACTTTACAACAGTGTTTATAATTATTTGTTGTGTATCACCAGTGAAAGAGATTGTAAAACATCAGAAAATCTCTAAAAAACAGAGGCTGGAAGTAGATTTAAAGGTTGTGTTGCAGTGAAACGTTCTATAAAATTCCTAAATACATTTTTTCTTCTTTTAACTGAATTTATTAGGGTGACACCGGTTAACAAAATTATACAGGTTTCAGGTGCACAATTCCACAACACATCACCTGTACACTGCATTGTGTGTTCACCACCCTAAGTCAAGTCTCCTCCCATCACCATTTCCCTCCCTATGCCCTTCTCCATCTCCTGCCAATCCACCTTCTCCCAGCCATCCCCACACTGTTGTCTGTGTCCATGAGTTTTTCACCTTTTTTCTCAATCCTTCCACTCGCCACTCAGCCCTTCATCCCACCCCCTCACACACACACACTCACACACACACACCCCGACAGCCATCAGCCTGCTCTCTGTCTATGAGTCTTTCTTTATTTTGCTGCCAGTTCATTTTGTTCATTAGATTCCACATATGAGTGAAATCATACGATATTTGTCTCTCTCTGACTGGCTTATTTCACTTAGCATAATGGACTCCAGGTTTATCCATACAGTCACAAAGGCTAAAATTTTCTTCCTTTTTAAGGCCAAGTATTATTTAATTGTGTAAATTTGCCACAGCTTTTTTATCCACTCCTCTACTGATGGGCACGTGGGCTGTTTCCAGATCTTGGCTGGTGTGAATAATGCTGCAATGAACATAGGGGTGCATATATTCTTTTGAGTTAGTGTTTTGGCTTTTTAAGGATATATCCCCAGAAGTGGAATTGCTGGGTCATATGGCAGTTTCATTTTTTATTTTTAGAGGTAACTCCATACTGTTTTCCACAGTGGCTGCACCAATTTGTATTCCCACCAGCAGTGCATGAGGGTTCCCTTTTCTCCACATCCTTGCCAACACTTGTTGTTTGTGGATTTATTGACAATAGCCATTCTGACATGTGTGAGGTGATATCTCATTATAGTTTTAATTTGCATTTATCTGATGATTAGTGATATTGAGCATCTTTTTATATAGATCAATAGAACAGAATAGATAGTTCAGAAATAAACCTACACATTTATAGTCAATCAATATTTGACAAAGGAGGCAAAAACATATAATGGACTAAAGATAGTCTACCTAATAAATGGTGCTGGGGAAATTGGAAAGATAATGTGCAAAACAATGAAACTAGACAACCTTCTTACACCATACAAAACAATAAACTCAAAATGGATTAAAGACCAAATGTTAAACTTGGAACCATAAAAATCCTAGAAGATAATACAGAGAGTAAAATTTCAAACATTTCTCATAGCAATATTTTTTTCTGATATATCACCTTGGGTAAGAGAAACAAAAGAAAACATAAACAAATGGAACTACATAAAACTAAAGTTTTTGCACAGCAAAGGAAACCATCAACAAAATGAAAAGACAACCCACCGAATGGGAGAACATAGTCTCTAATGATACATCTGATAAGGAGTTAAAACCCAAAATTTATAAAGAACTTACAAAATTCAACAATAAAAAATCCAATTACGAAATGGGCAGAGGATCTTAGTAGACACTTCTCCAAAGAAGACATACAGATGTCCCATATACATTTAAAGAAATCACTCTTGATCCCTGTAATTAATAACCTGCTTTGATTTTAATTATTTAAGGGTCTCAGATTCAACTGTTACTTAGTATACTCTATCCTCAACTCCTAATCAGTTGCTTCCATGATGAAAGAATGATGCATATTTAAATGTATCTATAGATTTAGATTCACTGAAGGTAATTTAAATCTCTTGTTGGTTTCACTTTCTCCCAAAAATTACACAATCTGACCTGCCCCGACTGCCTTTGCCCATCTATCATGGTGTGCTCTGGCAGGGTATGAAGCACTATCAGCAAGGAAGATCATAGAACACATATCCAAACCAAATACTAATGATTTCCACCTAGCCATCCATTTGGTATTATTCCCTACCATTTGCATTATATTGTTTGTGAGAAGCTGCATGGTTTTTTGTTGTTGTTGTTAATATGTACTTATTTTCTGAGCTATATAAATAAGTTTTTTTGTTTGTTCAATAACCAGCCTTGACTGATTTAAATTAAATTTCTTCCAAGAATTCATCTTGTAGTCTAGAACATAACCACTAAAAAGTCAACACGAGGATGACTAATCTATGCATCACAGGAATCATATGAGCACAGTGTTTTATTATACTCAGAGTCTGTTCAGAAGATTTTTATTAATAGAAATAGTAAATAAAATAAAGTTGACACCTATACTAAGTTGCATGAGATGCAAGGCTGGGTCACACATAATATTGAGAACCATTAGAGGATGTATTTGATGGTTATCTTAACTGTCAATTTAAGACATGGTCTATTTGGAGCTGTAAAGTTACATCGGCTCACTGGAATCAATTAAATGCCCCATCGAGTTCTTAAATTGTAATAGTCCATGAAACACCACAGATACCAATCCATTCGGAGGCCTTCTTTAGGCTGCCAGGGCTAAAAGCTAGATGGAGTATTTATTTAATCTAACATACGTAACATTTATTTAGTTACACATGCACAGAGTATGTAAAAGAAAAACACACACACATCAGTTTAGCATTTATTGTAACCACAATACTCTTTCGTCAGGGTGTAAGGATCGTGTTTGAAGGGAAAGCACACTGAGTGTACTCCCACTCATTCTCTGAAGTCACCAAAAACCTTTACAAGTTTTAATGTATCTGTTTGAATTATGCACACAATCACTAGGTCTGTTCTTCTAACATGTTTTCCAGGCCAAGCAAGAAATAAAAATAACAGTGATTATTTTGGTGTCCTGCTTGACCAACCGCTTCACAGTGATTTCCTCTACCCCAGAAACTTACCAGAAAGAAAAAAAAAACAACACTGAAATGTGAATTTGGAGTGAATACTAAAAGGTTAAAATTTCATTTTAAAACAGTGTCGCTGAGGACATTGATCATCTTAAAGCAAGATCCATTTTTCTGGGTATGTGTCTAGTTGAAAGAACCATTTCACCCACCATGCTCTGTTCCTTCTCACTTCTCTTTTTGTTATAGTTTCTTTGTTATAGTACACTTTACATTCTGTCATTGTCAGTGGTTTTTATTTACTTGTTTACTGCCTGTTCTCTCTTCATAGAGCACAAGTAAAGTCCTTGTTGGAGAAACATTGTTTGCTTTATTCAACAGTATATAATCAGTACCTACAAAAGGGCTCATGTGAGACATTCAACAAGTATCTATTCTATTTTTTTTTCATGTGCTGAGCTAATATTTATTTGATCTCTTAAAGAAGATTTCCCATAGAATTTCATACTCCAGAAATGATGATATAATAAAAATTCTGAGACTACACTGAAAAGGTAATTATAATGCCATGGGTTCTTATGTGACTTTTTTTTTCTCCCCAAGGATCCTCTCAGTTTGGGGATTCAGTATTCCTTTTAACTCATTTAAAATAATGGTATTTTTATATTCTATCACCTACCATTAGTTTTTGTCATGCAGAATCTGAGAAATAATTGGTCATTAATCCTATACATTTATTTTCAACAGAATGGACTGTGACATCTTAGGCAGCGCTGTGTGCACCGGTTATTTCTTTCTTTATTTTTACTTGAGAAGTCATGCAAATTTAGGGTCAAAAAGATTTGATTCTAAGAGTATGTACCTATTGTTTCTGCTTTTTGCCCCCTCTCCACAGACTTAGAATCTGGTTGAGTTCGAATAAACCATATCTCTGAAGATTTTACAAACTGCTTGAGTGAACACACTAGATATAACTATAAATCTTGGGAGAAGTGGCTTTTCTTGCACTCCATATCTGGAAAGGGCTGGCAGCATCAAAAGAACAGTCTTCCTTTCCCCAGGCTGGCACTTCCCTGCTCGGTCCTGGCCAGACCTCAGACGTGAAGGCAAATCTCCGTTACATAACAACCCTCCTGCAAAAGGTGTTGTTCTCAAACTGAGAAGAAATTGTTTTATGATTTTTTAAAAAAAAATTGGTTTGCTTATGGGTGCTTGATGATTTCCTGGCCTGAATCTAACTAGCAACATTGTGTTCTCCCGTCATAGACAATAACTGAATTTTTTATAGTTTATGACATTTCACAGACATCGATGGCTTCTCCCCTCCTTCCATCACGCAGAGAGTGGCAGGAGGAAAAAATATCTAAGCGTGACTTGTAAATGCAAACTTGCCAGATTTGTGAATTACCTACCAATGGAATATGGCAGAACTACTTTTGAGGGTAAAGAACATGCTTGAGAAAAATGTATATTTCAGACTTCGTTTCAAACTTTGAATCTTGTTGCTGAATGATTTTCCATTTTTAGAAAATCTATGTATACGTTTTTCTCAATCTGCAGTGTCCTTCAAGAGGTCAGCTACATAAAATGGCAAAAGTTTAATCCATCCATCCAAATATTTAATGAGCACCACTTGATTAAGCAGTCTGATCTTAAAGAGTCCCATGTCTAAAGGGTTAGAAAGACCTAACACTATTAATTAAAATATGGAGTCATAAATCCTACAAAGTGGAATTTGTAACTACAAGGTATTTGGGGAACACAGAGTAGTAAATCTAACTCTGCCAATGGAGTCGGAATGGGAGGGGATACTGAAACTAGACCGGGCCTTATGAAACAGATAGCATTTGAGTAGAATTTGATGGTTAAAATAGTTAGTTTTCTGCATCCAGATAATCATCAGGATAATCTGATCAGGTTTTTTTTCAATCCTAGGATTGGGAGAAGGACTAACTCCAGAGATCCTAGACCAATAGGTATAGAGTAAGTTCCAAAGTCTACAGGTTTGGAAACTGATTACAAGATACCAAAAAGACTTCTACATGAACTTCTCTCTCCCATTTATTTAAATTCTCAACTTGCATTTATTTTCATACTTCCTGAGAGCAGCATGGTGGACGTAAAGAGGGCTTTATCCTAGAGCTAGAAAGGTGTCATGGACAACTTTTCCCCACTGGGTTATTTTCCCTTGGGAAAATCCAGACTTGATTTTTTGTAACAGTGAGCAAGACAATCAGCAGTGGAGAGAAGACAGTAAGCATCTAAGAGGAATACTCCCTACAGGCTACGTTGTTATGAAAAAATAAAACTGGAAACAGCGTCTCTCTGTTTCCCTTTTCTCCCTCTTAGCTTGATTGCCTAATACATACATTATGCATCAGTAGGATGAGAAAAAAGAAGTACTTCTTAAATTTTAAGAAGATTTTCTCATTGAATGAAGGTGCAGGTATTTGCTAGGTAGATTTTCAGTGGCGCACACACACACACACAATCTAATGAGGCTACTGGTTTAGAAAGGATAGGTTTTGGTAGCTTAACATTTATTGAATAATTTTAAAATTTTTTACTGAAGGCAGCTTTTTTACTTGCTATATAAACATTTTGAAGTGAAAACTACAACATTGTTATACGAGGGTTTCAATATTTTAGACTGCAAAGGTTTTTCTTTTGTTTCATTTTGGCTAGAGGATCAATAGCTGGCCTCTACACAGGAGTGTTTATACACCAGAGTTCAAATCCCTGCTGTACCTCAGGCTAGCTTCAGCTTCACTTACTGGATGGTTCAAAGACATAAAATACTGCTTAAAATCAGGACCATAATAGCAGCTACCCCCTCAGGCTGCAGGAGCAGCGGCGGCAGCAGGAAGGCCAGAGCGCATGTACAGCCTGTTGTATATCACAGGGGCTCCACAATCCCTGCTTAATTCACCCTGCTCCCCAGCAGAAAACAGTCACAAAATGCCTAGGAAGAAGGCCACCACTGAAATACCTTAGAGCACACAAATGCAGGTGCCAATACCTAGTGAGGCAGAATTCTTAAAGGATCAGCTCTATATCTTTAAAATGGACAGTGATGGTAACATATTATTAAGAATTAATAATGAGCTTTTTCCTGGAAACAATTTGGCAGTATATTTTAAGAACTTTTAAGAATTCCAACCCAATGAGCCAATGATTTCTCCTTCCAGGAATTTAGATTGAGGAAAGCAGGTACCTTTTTTCAGTACCTTTTTAGTCACTATTCCCATAAACCTGGTGGCCAGCTCCGCTGTTCTGTTTGGAAGTATGCCAGAAAACATCCTCTGGAGTGGCCCGGTGAACTTTTCTTGCCTGATCCTTGGCAGTGAACTACTCTCCACATAAACCACAGAAAACAGCCCAGCTGTGTCACAGTAGAACCAGCTGCCTTCTTTGCAAACAGTTCCCATCTCTAAAAGCTTGCTTTAGTGTTTTTTGCAACATGAGTCCAATGCCTACCCTTGGACTCACAGAGCTATAATGTAACACCTGGTTTCTCCTTTCATGAGATAAGCCTGTTTTGGTTAAATATGAGTTCTCCTTAATAGGCTCAGGTTTCTGTAAACGTGTTTTAGCCGATTTATTTTTTTATCTAAAGGCTGCTGTTTTTCAGGTACTTGCAGACATGATGTGTCATTGCAGCACAATGAGAAAAATCTTGCATTTTCTAAAGTACTCTGCTTTCTTTGTTCTTTGAGTATGATATTTATTTTCCTAATTATGAAGGTGGTATACACCAATTGAATAGAATGTGGAAATATATATAAAGAATGAGGAAGAAAAACCCCAAAGCACCTATTAGGTTGAAACATCTAAAATTGCCTTTTGGCAGATTAAAAACAAATGGCTAGTAGTAATTTCATTTACTATAACCCCTCCACTCAGAGGGAATCACTATTAATTGTTTCATATATTTCATTGTGTATTGGTATTTTTACATAGATACAAGAGATTTCCATACTGCCCAGCAACCTCACCAAAAAAGTGTGCTTAATCCTTGACTGAAAATAGTGCCCCTTTTCTAAGACATACATCCTTTAGAAACTGAGCTAGAAGGTAGTAGGAAGACTCAAAATACAGAATTTAAGTTCTCTTCATTTCTCATTGGACACATTTCTAACGAAAGGATACCTACAGCAAAGTTAAATATTTGTTGGACATTGTGTATAATGCAGTGAGAGCTTAATGACTGTTATGCTGTTGGCGGGGGTGAGGTCTATCACGGGGCAAAATTCTATGGATCCAGTCCCTAATTTCTTCATCCACCCACCCAGTTGCTTCTTCTAGTTGGCTTATGTGGCAGTTTTATAATATGGTCCCAAAGTTCTCCCTCATCACAAATGGAGTCTTGGTACTCCCCTGGGCCATCCTCAGTTGAATTTGAGTAGGCTCCTGGATGCTTCAAATGACAGAACTGAGAAGAAAAGCTATGTGCTTTCCAAGACTGAATTATAAAATGTCATTTGTCATGTGCCCTGTTTTCTGAGGACACTGACTCTTGGAGATCTGAGTTGCCACATAATTAGCCTAACCGCCACGGACCCACCATGCTGGAGCAAACACGTGGAGACACCCCTTGTGGACCCACACGGAGATGACCTGAAACAGCAGGAACAAAAAGAGAGCTCAGGAGGCATCTCAACCCTGGCAGGCCCTAACTGCTGAAGTCACCCAGAGAGACTCCAAATACTGTGTCCATATTGCAGTAGTGTGAGTCAAATCCATAACAGTAGTTGTTTAAAATGACCAAGTTTGGGCATTGTTTGAAAAAGAATAAAGAAAATTAGAGGACTTATACTAACTGACTTCAAGACATTATTATAAAGATATCACAAAGGAAGTATAGCATCGGCATCAAAATAGACAGTGGGACAAAATAAAGAATCCAAAATAGATGAGAAAACTTTCCATGAAGCTCAAAGCCCTGGTTACTTATGTTAAAAACTGTGATACCTAAAGCAATGCATAACTACCGTCATGACTAATGGAGGTGAAGGGAAAGTGTGCTTGTAATTGTGAGTGATGGGGCCTGGTGGAGAGCACCTATCTAAAGAGGGCTGGACCACCAATACTTCCCATTTAGGAAATGGATGTCCAGGTTTGTCCATCTTTTAAAGGATGAATTTTTTTCCTTTTTTGTTTTTTTGTTCCATATAAGCTCATCCAAATATCTGTGACTTACCCTGGCCCTAACCCAAATGGTACCATTATGGGAATTAGAAAAATTTGCCACTTACTGAAGATACTTGATCATCACATACTGGGAAACTGTCATAATATAGAAATCTACACGGTCTGTGAAAGTAAACAGTGCCCATAGATTTATGTGTGTACAAAATCCTCACCATATGCTCCAAACCCTGTGTGGTCTGGATTCAGTCATCAAGTCTTGCCATCTCTGCCTTTCATCCTGGCAAGCCTTCAGCCTGTTCATTTGCCTTGTAAGACCAAGGAATCCATTTTCACTTTACATTGCTTGGTTCCTCATGAAAGCTGTACCTTTTCACACTAATATGTGGTTGCTCACCTGTCATAGACTAACCATGGTTAGGTCTCCAGAGTGACTAGAGTCTTTCCTTAGGAAATATTCTGAGAATAGAATTTATTCAGATATTTAAATATTGAAACCATGATTCACATTAATATTCTGCTCCCCCCCCCAAAATAGTTATATACATTTTAAAAATCATCATGTTCCTTTATCTACTGTTCTCAGAGAATGCTTTCTCTATGTTTTCTGAATGCAATAACCAAATGTTACCATGCAACTATAGACCAAGAGATCTCAGTAGAGTCCTATGATTATATGCACAAATTCTCTCTAAAATTGAGTTAAGAGGTAATTTGCCATGTTACTAGCCCCTAGATCATTAGTCACAGTGGCCTAAGTGCATTCTCTTATAATTCAATATCAAAGAAATTGCTTTTATGGCATTAACTATATTATATTCAAAATTGTATAAATTATTGAAATACTACTATGACTACTGCCAAGATATAAGATGGTTCACGTGGAAAAAAGTTGCATTTTTAATTATTCATTGGGAAAAAAGTCAGTCTCTTGCCAGAAATTGTTTTATAATAGGGCTAGCTTCTAGGACTTACATTTAAATATGAATCACAAAAACTCTGAAAATTTCATATACTCATAATTATCTTGATTTAAATAAGAGGTTTATCTTTTTAACTCATTGATTTCCATCAAGTGGGTTTAACATTATAAATTATCTTGTATTTAGATGTTATTCTAATGAGCATTTCATTAATAGAGAAAGTAATCAAAGGTAATTCCTTTTAAGTCATGATAAAATTACATAGAGGATTCATATAAAATACTGAAATTTGGTAAATTACATTTATTCAGTATTTTAAAGTATAATATAGAAATTATATAACCAATTAATTATATATACAAACACATGTAAACTATACATGTACATATGTGTGAATATATTCATATATGCATATTTATTATATAGTTGATATATATTATATTTAATATGTGTGCATGTGTGTATTTTTTGAATATCACAGTGTTCCTTTGTTAATGCTGGAATATGGTAATGTAGGGGAAAAAGTAATTATAGAAAAGCTAACCTCAAAAGATTTCTCTATATAGATTTATATATTATTTATTTGGTCAGAAGATATTTATTTATCACTTGCTATGCACCAGGAAATATGGTAGGTGCTAGATATTTAAAACGAATACAATAGAATTGCTTATTTCCAGTAGCTTATATATTATGGGAGGAAGCAAAGTTTGAAGTAAATTGAAAATATAATTATATGAAGATACAAAAGAGACAAATATTAATACATAAAATATTAAATCTTAAGGGAAATCACCCCACCCAGATGAAGGTAAAAGGATGGTGATGGAGATGCAAAGACACCTTTTGGAATAATATGTTGTATTCATCTAAACAGAGAAGTGCATTCCAAGCAGAGTGATGTATGAAGGCATAGAGTTGGGAAACATCTGGGCTCATCTGTAGACCATGTATTCATCACTGTGGTTGCAACAGTTGACTGAACTAATTTAGCTGGTCACAGCTAAAATTATTCCCTCTATTCACTTTCAAGATATGAACAAATTAATTTTTCTCTACATTCTGGAGAACTCATATAAATGCAGGGACCATTTTCTATTAATCCCTGAGTATTTTACAGAATCATATTTAGTACACAGTAAGTGCTCAGAAAGTGTTGAATAAGAATGTTTTCATCAGTTCTAAATCATCCTTATTCGAAAAATTAGTCTCAAACACATTTATTGAAAAGTCATTCTTCTTTATATTAATTACTATATTCTGAGTAACAAATATTTTACCATTTTCCCCTTCTGAATGAAAAAAAAAAAAAAAAACACATTGTGAGTAAACTGTTCCTGGAGTATTATTAAATAGGAAACATTAGCTTATTTTAGCTTCGCCAAGGTATTAGATGTGTAGCATATTTTCATATCCCAGTTGAAAATATCATTTACTATTAGTTTGGCTTTCCAAATGATATAATATTATAAGTATATTCCACTGGGCACGTGTTCTGAAACTACCTCTCCTACCGGCTGATCTTCCTTGTTTTGAACACGCCAGTCTCACCCCTTGGCAAAACCTCCGAAAACAGGCCAAATCCTCTCTTCTTTCTGAAAGTTGGAACACTTAAATAATCTACCCTATGAGCATTAGCTCTTTGTTGTTCTATATTTTTGCCTATCCTTAACTATCATAATTATGTTTTTTGTTTTTTTTTTTATCACAGCTACAATGAAAGGGTAGAAATATATATATCTAAATTTTTGGTTTGAGTGTTGAGAGAAATGAAGGGCAACATTTAGCCATGTCAAAATAACTAAATTTATCTTTTGGATAAGTTAACTAGCCTAGTAGACAAAAGAAATTCTATGAACGTATTGAGTGTATAAAAATCTCAGGGGTCACTGAAAGTTGTTAATGATACGTTAAACAACAGAGTGGGGGAATGTGGACAAGGAACTCACACAATCAGGAAGAATCCTGTCTGGCTAAGTGAATACAAGTGATGTAGTGGGTAGATTCATGTCAGTATGAAGGGAGAAGGTTAGAGATGTACCATAGGAAACTGTGTTTCGCCTCCTCCTTTCTTCAGTGTTAAACAACTTGGATGAAAACCTTAGAGACATGCTTAAAGATAATACCATACCAGGGGTCACGTGTTCAGTTATAACCACTACAATTTCAGTGTGGAACACTGACATGTTATTTTACAATCAGTGGTCAATCAGAATAGTCAGGTGCCCAGACACAATAGTATGTACAGACACAGCTGAGGGACCTAGACATGTTCACATAAAGATTGTAAGAAAAGAAAACATTTGGATTGATTTGTGGATTTATTCTAAGTTGTTCCAGTGGAAAGAATAATGGTAGATTTCTGGTCATTATGATAAGGTATCCTAACAAGAAGTGTCCTCACAATGAGAGAGACTATTTTATGAGAATGTAAACTCCCTGTCATCAAAGGATTCTTAGAGAATATGGAACACCAGGAGGATTAGGGAAGGGATTACTACTTTGAGTGTGTGCTTGAGTCAAACATGTTCTTACAATTTTTCAGCTGTTGGGTTCTTTACCTTTGCTGCATGGTATATGGGTATATGAGGAAGCAAATCAGAGTAAAACAAATGAACATGATAAAGTAAATAACCAGATAATGGTTATTTACTAAGTTCCTTCTGAGTGCTTAAAACATAATAGTTCAAATAAGTTCTATTGAATTTGTGGAGCAGAAAGAATATTTGATTACAATCTTCGGGGAGAAAAGAGATGATTCTTTGCTATTTGAAAACTGCATTGGCCAATTTTATATTTGCCTTCCCAAATATAATATGACTATTACATCAAGAGTTTATACCTAAGCGAATTTTTGTTTGTGTGCATTGTACCAGTCACCGTGAATGCATCCCGATCAATTGTTAGTATAAGCAGACGGAAATATGTTTCTCAGTTGATGAGTAACATCAGAGCCCTTCTTATTCTGTTTTACCAAACACCTAAACCCACACACCTTCTGCCCTGGTTTCTTTTTCGTTGCACATTTGTCTCTGAATTGCTTTTAATCTTCAGAGACAGGATGACCACCCGCCTTTTAAACATATTGTAAAAACAGCAGTGACTATAGTTCATTTTTTCCCCAGCCAGTTATTTTACTGAAGGAAACATGTACCAAATGACAGCAGAGTCACCAGCTGATGAGAAGAATTATTATGTATATAACATTGTGCTTTTTGTAGGGAGTCAGTACAATCGTGCTGTGAGTGTAACGTCAAACTGTTCCTATGTAACACTCAAATGGCCCCTTAAGAGATTGAGTTGTGTGCTTGATGCTGAATGGTACTTTTTTAAAAAGTGGGAATAAACAAAATTCATAGCAGAAAAAAATAGACTTTTGCAGCACAGAAATATAATCTGTTCCTTTCTGGGTGCAGCAAGGGTGCTAATTGATGACCAAATTCATTTTCTCTTTTTGACACATGGCTAGATTCTGTTTCCTAGAATATCTTGCAGTTACTTATGGCTGAATTTTAAACAATGCAATCTGAGCAAATATGATGTGTGCAACCTCTAGTCTCTGCCCACAAAACTTTATTTTCCCATGGTCCTCCATGCTATTTCCCCCTATATAGCTATGCACATAACCTTTAAAATTGAAAGTCACATATTGAAGATAACAGAAATATAAGATAGAGAACTGGTCTCTAGGGAAAGTAGCCTGCCTATAAGGAACAACTCATTTGGATGTTCTATTAGCAAAAAGTAAATAATATGCTCAAACAGTTTTATAGAAGAGATCGACCAATATTTAAGGGAGCATTCTCTATGTTTTATAACCTACTCAAAAGAAGATTTAAAAAGCAGAATGTAAAGAAATAATTGTTATAAACCAATTCCTGAAAATAAAAAGAGAAAAACCGCACCAATTCATTTTATGAAACCAATATAATATGACATTAAATATGGACAAGGACTGTCCAAGAAAAGTAATTTCACTTATGCACAAAGAAAAATTGTAATTATAATACCGAATCCATCAAGTGAATCCAGCACTGTATATTAAAAATCATGCCTTATTCCAAGACTGAGGATATTAACAATTTATCAACTTAGTACTCCACAGAAACAGATTGAAGGAGAAATAGTTATATATATATATATATATATATATGATCATGGTAATAGATTTAGATAAATTACTGCACAAGAAAAAACACTATAATTTATAACAAAAAAGTTACAAAGTAGGATAGAAAGTTTTTTTAATAATGTGACTAAAATGATCTACCAATAATGATCATTATCTTCAGCTGCGAAGTGTTAGATATATTTCATAAAAACTGAAACATGGCTAGGAAGCCCATTTTCCCTGCTTCTATTTTACACTGCACTGGAGTTCCTATTCAGTTCACTAAGACTAGGAAATAAGTTAGAAGTGTAAGTACTGGGGAAAAAAGTCTAAAAGGGTTATTGATCATATATAATGTAATTGTAGAATATTCAAGAGGTGTTACATATTATTGAAACTGATACAATCAATGAGAATTTAGCTAGACTACAATAAAATATGTTAATTTTTCCACAATAAATCCACAATTTTTTAAAAACTTACATTAAAACTTTCATTTTTATTTACATAATTCAGCAAGATTAACCTGGTATTAATGTTGAAGGGTAAAAGATAAATATTAGCCACAACATCCTTGATTTAGGGGGGGAGGAAAGAGAGAAATTTACCCTATCATACTCTTAAAAATTATAAAGCTCTGGTGGAAAAACACAGACCAGAATGAAACTGACAGACACAAAACACATAACATGTCCATAACAAACACACACAGAGCTTTGATGGTGAAATGCTACAGATTGGGGGAAAGTAATGTACACTTCAATCAGTGGTAAAATAGAAAAATTGACTACCTTAGGGAAAATATAAAAGTAGATTCTGACCTCACGTCATTCATAGAAATAAGGTGGACATATAATAAAAGCCTAAATATTAAAAGCAAAATATTTAAAAGTTTAACAAATGTATAATAACTTGACTGCGTAGAAGTTTGGAAAGGAGTAACACATAGAACACACACCATAATGAAAAAAAATCAATAAAGGTGGCCATGTTAAATTTAAAAACATGTATACACATATATACATGAGACACAATAAATAAATTTAAATGATGTTACAGAGTTACAGGACATATTTATAATGAATTTAAATAAACAAGAAAATATTAGTATCCTGAATATATAAAAAATGTTAACAAGTCAATAAGTAAAAAAAAAAAAAAGAAAGAAACATGTTAATAAAAATGAATAAAGGATTTGAATAGGAATTCATGAAAGAGAAAAATTTGATGACTAGTTATTTAACAACAAGTGAAACTTCATTAACAGGAAAATTTAAATTAAAACAACACAATTTTAAATCCGTAATGTTGGTAAAACTTTAAAAATTAGATAATACTAAGGTAATGAGGATGTCAGAAAACAAAATGTCATTTGATAAAAACAGTATAAATCTGTGAACAATTTGAAAATAGCTAATAAAACTGAAGATGCATATATCTCTATAATTTCATTTTTAAGTATTTACCTCCCCCAGAGCCTTATTACTTTAAAGTGTAGTCCTCTATCATTTGAGGTGTACCCAGATCTACTAAATCAAAAGCTGCAATTTAACCAGATATCTAGGTAATTTATATGCATATTAAAATTAAAGAAGCAGTGCCCTAGACAAGAATAGTGGTTCTCAAAATTATATGCACATTAGGAAAACTTGGGATGTTTGCAAAGTATTACAATGCACGAACTCTAATCCAGATACACTCACTTGCCAACTATATATCATCTTCCAAAGCTTCCCTGGTGATTTCATTGTGCATCCATGCTTGAGAACCTCTGTGCTACAGAAAATCTCACATATGCACAAGAAAGCTTATCAAAGATGATATAGTTTGAAAAATAAGAAATCCAAAACCCTAAATATCCAGGGATTTATAAACTGTTAGGTTACGCAATAGTATCCCGAACTGCAGACAAAATGTTTTAACTGGGTCTACGTGTATCAGAATCTACTACTCTTAAAAATAAAATGTTGAGCACACAAAAGACAATTGGTAGTAAGTAGATCAATGGAACAGAATAGAGAGCCCAGAAATATGTTCCCATAAAATACTCAACAGATGTGCAACAAAGGAGCAAAGGCAGCAGAATGGAGCAAAGCAAGTCTTTGCAACAAAGGATGCTGAAACAACTGGACAACCACAAGCACAATATAAATCTAGGCTCAAACCTTACACCCTCCACAAAAATTAACTCAAAATAGATTGCAGACCTAAATCTGAAAAGGTTATATACTGTATGATTCCCCCTATATGACATTCTGAAAAAGGCAAAAATATGAAGATAAGTGGTTGCCAAGGTAGAAAGTGGGATGAACAGGCAGAGCACAGAGGATTTTTAGGGCAGTGAAAATACTCTGCATGACAGTATCATGATGGATACATGTTATTATATATATTTTTTCAAACCCATAGAATTACAACAGTAAGAGTGAACCATAAAGTAAACTATGGACTTTGGGTGATCATGATGTGTGAGTGTTACGTTCACCAGTTTTAAAGGATGTATCGCTCTGGTGGAAACTGTTGATAATGGGGGAGGATGTACACATGTTGGGCAGGGAGTATATGGATAACCTTTGTACCTCCCTTTCGATTTTGCTGGGACCCTACAACTGCTCTAAAAATACAGGTTTAATATAAAAATTATATTTATTGAGCTTATAAAATTTCAACCGTAATAAACGTTCAATGGGAAAAAGCACCAATTTGGAAAGAATTATACAGTATAAAAGTGTGACACTATTTATGATATTACTTAAAATACATAAAAATATTCTGTAAAGTACTACGGTTACATATATAACAAAAACATAAAAACATATATAGGATGAATGCATAGTAACTTAGAGTAGATAGAGCAAGGAATCATGGAAGGGAAATCGAAAGTAAATGTTTAGCTTCATATATTATTTCTATTTTTTTTATTATTTCTATTTGTAAGTGATGTGAAACATTATTATCAAATGATTAAATTTTTGTGTTAGTATAATGATGTTGACATTCTTTTCAGTTATTTGTAGTTCTCAAATTTCAAAAACTTTTAAAAATATAAACAAAATGTAGATTGAAAGGGTCCTCATTTTATGAGGTGTTGTGAACCTGGAACTGGGATGTGATGTTTAAATGAAGAAAACAGCTTTATAAAGTAAAGGCTATGCCCGGCTGGTGTGGCTCAGTGGTTGAGTGTCGACCCATGCACCAAGAGGACACCAGTTCGATTCCCAGTCAGGGCATATGCCCAGGTTGTGAGCCTGATCCCTAGTGGGGGGCATGCAGGAGGTGGCCAGTCGATGCTCTCTCATTGATGTTTCTCTCTCTCTCTCTCTCTCTCCCTTCCTCTCTCTCTAAAATCAATAAAGAAAAAAAAGTGAATGCTATAAAGGTATTAGCTGTCATTATTAATAAAAATTGTTTTGAGAGAAACTGAAATAAAAATCACAAAGATTAACTGTTTTTTTCTAATAAAAATGAAATCTATATAAAAGGATCTGAAAGCATTCATCATTTTTCAGGCTCTTTCTTTTTTCTGTTTATTTTAAATTATTTGCTTATTGTTTGTGCATATGATTTATTCATTCCTTGCTCCCTTCATTCTCTTTTGCATTTTTTTTGTTTCTCTCAACCTATTATGAGTGAGATATGCAGCAATTACACAAGTAAATTATCACATAGTTTTAATAAAGAATTTCTCTATATCAAACATTAACTGTATTTGACCAAACAGAATGATTGATGTTACAATAAAATTGAATCATTTAAAACCAACAATCAAGCAAAAATAATATAAGCAAAAATACTACAACATCAATGAAAGAAACCTTAATTAATTCTTTGTTGGCTTTATTTTCAGGATGGAAATGATGTTTGATGGGTGTCACCAAATATAAAGCCAATGGATTGAGGCAAAGGAGGAATGAAAAAGATATACTTTCCCTAAACTATTTGGAAACTGAAAGTTCACATCCTTCTGGAAAGGAGCAGTGTTTTGTTTAATGGTATACTGAGAAAGAAAGAACAGCTATAATTTGGACCAGACTAGCCGTTGGGGATCATTTCAAAAGTCTCAGTCAGTCCCAGAGAAATGGTGCATTTCTGTGTGCACACGTAGGTCTCAGATAAGCCAACTTTTGGTCATAATAATAAAGCTATTGCAGCGATGCTGAGGCTAACCTTGCTCTTCTGACTATACATCAATACAGCTCTAAATTCTAATTGCTAAACATTTGGTTAGCCTAAATTTCCATCCAATCTCCTGCCCCTGGCCCCCACAGAAAACAGTACAATTTTCCTTCCAAGAATATGGATGCCTCCTCTGTGTACTCTCTACCCCGGTCTCAAGAGGCATTGCAGAGCCTGAGCCCCATTTCAGACAGTGCTGAGTGAGTCATCATTTACACATCTCCTTGCTTGCAGGTGCTTTTGAGAAGATGTTCTGCCAATGTATAGGATTATCATCAAATACATTTCCCCCTTTATTTTGGAGGCAATGACAAAGTTATTGCTCTTTTTCAACCCATTCAAAAACAATGTTGATTTTGTGCCTCATGTTTAAATAATCTAGAAAATGGAGTGTGATTAAGAGCCAGAAAAGAGGTTCAAACAATCTGGATGTAGCAAAACCTGGAGTGACTGAGTTGCTTTTTTTAAATTAAATTTATTG
This sequence comes from Tadarida brasiliensis, assembly GCA_030848825.1. NCBI lineage: Eukaryota > Metazoa > Chordata > Mammalia > Chiroptera > Molossidae > Tadarida > Tadarida brasiliensis. The sequence continues at coordinate 54,711,428 of CM061264.1, forward strand.
GGGCGACACTGGTTTATAAGATTATACAGGTTTCAAGTATACATTTCTATGATACATGATCTGTATATTGCATTGTGTGCCCACCACCCAAAGTCAAATCCTCTTCTGTCACCATGTACTTGGCCCACTTTACCTTCCACCACCCCACTCACCCCATTGCCTCTGGTAACCCCCATACTGTTGTGTGTCTGTCTCTAAGTTTGTTTTATACCCTACATCTGAGTGAAATCATACAGTTCTTAGCTTTTTTTGAATGACTTATTTTGCTTAGCATAATATTTTCATATTGAGTTGATAGTTTTAGTACAGTGAAGAATGGCACCTATTTAGTTGAAAGAATTTTTCAAAATAAATTCCAGAGTAAGAAATACTTTGTTAATTTTCTCCCTCAGAAAGTTGGTAAAGACCTAGTACAAGGCACTGTTCTTCCTTAAAGAAGGCAGATATCACACTTCCCAACAATCTCCTAGCCAGGAGCCACACAAGAGACATCATAAATGGAGGGAATCCATTTCTTAGGCCAAATAATGGAAATTCAATTAAGTTTTGGAAGACTTGAGAAGCATTGTTGCCTGAAGTGCTACAGAAGACTTTGTAAAGGCTGCATGTATTCCACTAATATACAGTATTCGGGGCTGAAGGGTAGGGGCCATGGGTTAGTCATTCTTACAAAAGACACATATCATTGGAGCTTACTAGATATTTGTCAGAAGGTGGAAGAAATGACTTGTAACACTAAAGAGTAGAAGAGACCCCCAATAAGCCAGCATTATATGTAAAAAGACAGATGGGAACACTAAAGAAAAGGAAATCTTGGATAATTTATTTAGTTGCCTTTATTTTCTCTTAATAACATGCTCTGGGTGCTGACTCCTCTTCTATGATCAGGTCCTGCCACATAAACTATGTCATACATTTTCTATTTGTACACATCATCTTTATGGAATATTTTTAGAAAAAAATAAACAGAGCTTTTTTGTTTAATCTGAATTACTATAGTATTCAGTTATAGAATTTGTTCACGTATTAAGTCTCTATGTTTTTTTCAAAATGAGGTATCATTTCTTGTCATTAAAAAAAGAGACTATGTCTTAACACTGGCCCATCGATGGCCAATGTTAAAGGATACGAAGAGCCACAGCGGTCCCCCTCAGAGCAGGTGCTCTTTCTTCATGTAAAGCAAACAGAGCACAGAGACACTGGGTGGGAGCAAGAGACACTCAGAAGCCAGATCCCAGAAGTTGTAAGGGGCTCTGTGATACTGCCACTGACTCCAGCCCATTCAGAGGGTAGAATCAGACTTGGTGAAGCCAAGAGTGCCTACAGTTAGCCCAAAGAAAAACAACAACTGAAAAAAAAATAGAAATAGTCTTAAAGAAAAAGTTCATGGTGAGGAATCATTTTAAATGAGAAATCAAAGATGCAAAAGGTAAACATAAAAAATAATAACTCCTACTAAAGAGTAAGAAAATTTATTATAAAAAGGAAAGGCAGCAAAGCTAAGACACTGGGTAGAATATACAAAATAAAATAGCACGCAATATAATAGTAAGACCTGTAATCTAACTTGATAGCACATTCACTATGTGCCAGACACTCTTCTAAGCCCTTCTACATATTAAAGAATCCCATCTTCATGACATTTATGTGAGACATCATTATTTCCATTATGATGATGGGGACACTGAGGCAAGTTCATTAACTTGCTGAGATCACTTAGATTTTAACTGGGAATCTAGGATTCAAACTGAGCTGTTCTGACTCAAGCCTGATTTTGTCTCTAAGGCTATACAGCAGGACAAAAAAACATATTAGAGATTTATAAACAAACTCTGAAGAGAAGAGAAGCATATTACTTAGAGAAAACTTAAAAGCTCACAGGGCTAGGGACGGGTATTGGTACCCCACCATTACAATCCTTTTTGATCTTCTATTTTTGTGTCATGCATTCATGACAAGAATGTAGGTACATTTTATGTCTACTGTATTAAGATATTTATTACTCTGCATCATTATAGCTGTATCTTCAATTGTCTGCCTTACCAGACTGTGGGCCTCTTGAGGGTAAGGAAAAAAATCTTATATTGATTTGTGTTCTTAATCATTGGGAGAATGTCTGATATATTGTAGGTGTTCAAAACTCCTTGTTTGCTCCTCTCCCCATCCCTGTTCCTTATCCCCTTAGCAAACCATTCTTCATATTCCTCTTTCAAAATAATTTGATTTCTCTCCATATGTAATCCTCTGTGCACTTATGCACTGCCTTCCTCCTTAGTAGCAGAGATGTCTCTCTGTTCATGTACATGCCTAGCCTTCCACTGAGCACGGAGCCCATTCCTTTCGATGGCTCAAGGGATTCATTACATTAATTCTCCTGCTGTCTTCTACATCATCCAGCATTTCACCTTTATTGGGTCATTCACATAACACGAGTTGTAATTTCTGCAATATTAAAAAAAATAAAAGAAACAGGAAAACAATAACACAAAACCTATTGAGCACTCTGCCCCCTCCAAATATTGCATACCTTTTACAAGAAAACACCTCAAAATAGTGTCTGTACTCACAGTCCCAATTGTCTTAATATCCTTCTCTCTTGACTTCATTTTAATCAAACTTCCAATATCACTACCCCTCTATATTGCCTTCTCTCTCATTACTCCACAACGACACACGTTGTTTCATCTTGGGGCCAGTTCTTAGTCCTCAATTTAGTTGATCTTTTTTTCTCCTTGGAACACTTTTTTCATTTTGCTTGCAGGATATCACACTCTCCTGGTTTTCTTTTCCAGTGGCCTCACCTCCCAGTCAGCTCTCATGGTCCTGCCTATCGCACTGGCCTCCTGATGTTAGAGAATCTCAGGAATGAATCTTTGGACCAGTTCTTTATCTACATTACTCCTTTAGTGATCCCATCAAATGTCATGGTTTTAAATACCAAGTCAATATCTGACAGCTCTTCCCTGAATTATAGATGTAGAGCTTTTCACTGAATTATAGACACAAATATACAACTGCCCGCTCAGTATCTCTACTAGGGTGTCTAATACATACCTCAACCTTCATGTGTCTTAACAAGAATTCTCATTATTCACACTCAAATGTTCTATGCTGTCAGCCCTCCTTATCTCAACTAATGATAACTGGTGCTTCCAATGTGCTCTAACCAAAATCCTTTAAGTCACATTTAGATTCTCCCTTTTCCTCACACCTCACATCCAATGTCAGCAAAACGTGTTCCCTGTGTCTTCAGAGCCCCCTAACTGTTCTTCCTGTTGCCATTCTTGTCCTCTGCTATGAATTTTCAATAGAGAAGGCACAGTGATTTTAATAAAATAAATCAGATCACGTTGCTTTTCTGCTCAAAATAGTCCAATCCTTTCCCATCTCTAGGGACTGCATTGTGTTGTTGGTCACACTATGGATGCTGAAGGCTAATCTGGTGAGAGCTCAGCATGAAAAAAGGAGAGCTATAAAGAAAGCTTCTATCATCTCAGAGAACACATATATCATCATGAACAGATGCTATTAGAATATGAACATGAAGAGTGCTTCTGATGAGGTATCACTGGAAACTGGAGGAAAGGTTATCCCTGTTATAAAGTGGCAAAGAGTGTGGCTGAATTGTGATCTATTGTTTTGTGGAAGGTAGAACTTGTAAGCTATGAAGTTGGATATTTAGCAAAGAAGGTTTCTAAGCAAAGTACTGAAGGTACATCTAGATTCTTCTTAATATTTATAATAAAATACAAGAGGAGAGAGATGAAATGCAGAAGGCATTGTTAAGCAAAAAGGAACCAGAACTTAAAGACTTTGAAAATTCTCATCCCATCTATATTGTCAAAATGAGAAAGTGTGTTCTGGAAAGAACACCGAGGATGGGACAATAATTTATGGAGATCATCACTCCATAAATCCATTTCCCATGGATTTAATCAGCTATCTCAGCAGAAGCCAGGATGGGACAACAGATTCAGCTACCAATCTGTCTTACCTTTCAAGAAAAGGGAACTCATGGCTTCAGAGATCACCAGCTGCCATTCCTTCCACAGGCCCAGAGGACAAGGCTGTGTCCTCCTATTTCAGAGGGTAAGGTCACATAATGGATTTCCGAGTGCCAGGTTAACTCTTCAAAGAACCATAGGGCAGGGCCCTCTCAAAGAGCCCAGGGCAGTGGTTCTCAACCTGTGGGTCGTGACCACTTTGGGGGTCAAACGACCCTTTCACAGGGGTCGCCTAAGGCATAACAGTAGCAAAATTACAGTTATAAAGTAGCAATGAAAATAATTTTATGGTTGGGGGTTGCCACAACATGAGGAACTGTATTAAACGGTCGCAGCATTAGGAAGGTTGAGAACCACTGGCCCAGGGGATGAGGCAGAAAAGTTTGGAGATGTGGAGGAGACACGGCAACCCTAGTGGGCCCAGAGGGCAGAGCATTCAGCCAGAGAGGATCATTCTTAAGCATTAAAATCTAGTAGAGGTTGTATTTCTAGGTTTTGGACTTGTTTGGGACCTGTTATCCCTTTGTTCTATCCAGTTTCTTCCTTTTAAAATGAAGGTGCTTAAGCTGTCTCACCATTACATTTTGTAAACACATCACTTATCTGGTTTCACAAATACACAGCTGTGGAGAAATGTTGCCTCAGGGTGAACCATACCTGGAGTCTTACCCATTAGATGATATTTAGATGAGACTTTGGACTTATACTTAATGCTGAAATGGGTTAAGATTTTAGGACTACTGGGACAGTGGTGAATGCATATTGCATGTGAGAGGGATGTGAATGTGGGGGACGTACAGATAGTAGAATGTTATAGTCTGAACTGTGTCCCGACGAAATGCACATGTTAAAGCCCTAACCGCCAATAGGACTATATCTGGAGATAGGGCTTTCAACGAGGTAATTACAGTTCATTAGGTCATAAGGTCAGGGTCCTAACATGATAGAATTGTGTCCTTATGAGAAGATGAAGAGACACCAGAGCTCCCTCCCTGTGCGTGCACAGAGGAAAAGCTTTGTGAGGACAGAGCAAGGAGGTGGCTGTCTGCAAGTCAGGAAGAGAGGCCTTCTCAGAAACCAACCCTGATGACACCTTGATCTTGGATTTCCAGCCCCCAGACTATGAGAAATAAAATGCCTGTTGAGTTTAAGTCAGCCAGTCCATGAGATTTCATTATGGCAGCCCTAGGGAACCATCACAACCCAAGAAAAAGGTCAAGTCCTTCCAATGCTAACAGTGGCCTTCCCCTCCTCATTTTATTACTTTTCCAATATCATACATTGCTTTTTTCCGCTCTGCTCTAGACCCACTAGCTCCTTGCTTGCTGGCCTTCCTCTGCTTCAAGGACTATAACTTGCAGTTGCACACATCTGGACTGTTCCTTCAGATATGTGCATAAGTTCCTCCTGTACATCTTTTAACTCTTTGGTCAAATGTTACCTTAGCAAAAATATTTTCCCTGATCATTGTATTTACCAGTTTTACCTTTCCACCTTCCCTGATAAAAAAAACCCTTCATAGAACTTATACCTTCTAACATACTACCTGAATTTTTTTGGTTTTGTTCTTTGTCTACTCCCACTGAAACAAAAGTTCCATGGTAACAGAGTTCTATCAACATTTGCCTTTGTTCAATCTTCATTACCTAGAACAGGTTCTGTTACACTGTAGATGCTCAAAAGACATTTATTAAATTAATTGAAAGGTATTTAGATTTCCTTCCCTGATAGTCAAAGAAGAATTACTTTTATCTTTGAATTTCTAGTGCCTATAGGATACACATAAAATATTAAATTTTATGTTAAAATAATTCATATTTTATTAAATATAAAATAGAATCAAAATAAAACAATAAATCAAATATAGTCTTAAATGAAAGAGCAAATGCTTGATGATATTAAGGAGAAGAATTGGGAATCTAAAATCACAACCATGCCTGGCTGGTGTGGCTAGGTGGATTGAGTGTTGTCCCATGGACTGAGAGGTTTTGGTTTGATTCCCAGCCAGGGCAAATGCCCCAGTTGTGGGCTGGATCCACAGTGGGGGGCACGCAGGAGGCAGCCTATTGATTTTTTTTCTCACATCGATGTTTCTATCTCTCTCCCTTCCTCTCTCTCTAAACAAACAAACAAAAAATCAATACAACTTATTTAAAAATAAATATAAATAAGATAAAATCGCAACCTTACCATTTCCATAATTTCTGATAGTTATATGAACATTTTAATGTAATTTTAAAAAATCATTACTAAGAATAATGACACATTTTCGACTGTTTGTTTTTTCATGTGTTATAAACTTGATAATAAACAGCAATCACATGCCTTGCTGCCAATGTTCCCAACCAGTGTGAATGCTGTTAGGTGAGTTAATTAGTGAGAACGAATGTAATGCAGTTCTAAGAGATCTGCTGGCCATGGCCCAGTAGCTGGCCTCACAGAGCAGTGTAAGTGAAGTACATGTTCGTATATAGACACCGTCCTATTTACGTTCACATGTGAAATCACAGAGATGGCTGTATGCTCTTTTTGAATATCACTTTCAATGATAATAACACTCTAGCACAATTTTAGAGATAATTGGAATGTTGTGTTTAGCTAGAGATTTCATTGCAAGCTCATTACAGTTTGCAAACAATATTTACAATTTCTCATGTTTCTTTTTGTAAAATGCTTAACTACTTGCCTACTGTAATGTACGATAGGAGGAGAATTGAAATCCGTCTGCACCTGTTTATCTAAATGACAAGTTTTTATTCATGTTCTCAGTAATAGGCATTGGAATGGCAAAGAGAAATTAAGTGGTTAATGAAAAAATAATGACTATAGAAAATTTGCTTTTACAAACCTCTCATTATCAAAATAAAAATGATTAAATTAGTCCTCAAAACAATATAAAGATTTCAGGCTACTCCTTTTTTTTTTTTTTTTTTCCAGTAACTTTGTGTGCAAAATATCTACCACTTTTTTACCAAGAAATTTCCATTATTATTTTTAAAATTAAGAAAGATCTAATTCAATAATCTCAATTTTGGGTTGTATAATAAATATTAGGGGGATCTGAAAATAATGTCGTGTTTTTACGACATTAATTCAAACAGATAAATTTTTAACAAGTTTTTATTTTTAACCAATGATGTAATCACCCTCATTATCAACAACCTTTTACCATCTAATGTGCAAATTTTCAATGCTGGATTGATAAAAATCAATCAGTTTTTGAGCAAAATATCTGGAGATGGCATTTTGGACATCATCCAAATTGTCAAATTTTTTGCCACTTAGAAAGTGTTGTAGCGATCAGAATAAATGGAAATCCGATGGCGCAATATCAGGCGAGTATGGTGGGTGAGGCAATACCTCCCACCCCAATTCATTAATTTTTTCCAGGGTTCGTCTTGTGTAGTGCAGTCTTGCATTATCATGTTGCAGAATAATGCCTTTTCTGGTGACAATCGCTGGGCATTTTTCAATTAAAGATTGATTTACTAGATCCAATTGTTCACAGTAAAGGTCTGCATTCAGTTTGTCCAGGTTTCAGCACTTCAAAATGAACGACCCCGCGAATACTCCACCAAACACACAAAAGTGCCTTTTTGGGGTGTAAACCTGGCTTAGCTGTACTTCGTGGCAATTCATTTGGAGAGAGCCACTGCCTTTTGCATTTTGGATTATCATAGAGGACCCATTTTTCATCTCCAGTGATCAAAAAACTCTTCTGTATTGTGCCGCTGAAGCAATAAGTTGCATGTGGTGGACCGGTTAGCTTTGTTTTCTTCGGACAGATTATGCGGGACCCAAACACCTGCTCTGCTTACTGTACCAATCTGCTGCAAATGTTCTTGGATGGTCGACCAAGGTTGGTTAAGAGTGTTTGACAGTTCCTCGATTGTCTGACACGGATTTGCTTCCACTGCCACCCTTAACATATCATTGTCTAAAGTTGTTGGTCTTCCTGATCGATATGAGTCAGAAAGATCAAAATTACCAGATTTGAACTTAGAAAACCACCTTTGGCATTTACGAACATCTAATGCACTTGGATAAACATCGCAAATGTTTTTGGTAGCAACTGCTGTGTTACTACCTTGTGAAACTCAAAAAGCATACAATGCCGGATATGTACCTCCTCTGGTATTTGGCTGGCCATTTCACTATAAATTGAAAAAAAAATTAAGATTTAATTATTTATGAGTAAACAAGTCACTCTAACCTTAAAATGTCTTTGGCACGATTTTGAAGTACACAATGAGCTGATAAATGACAACTGAATATCGAATCATGCAAAAATGACATTACTTTCCGGTGCCCCTAATAATTATAAGATATGTCATGAAAAAAAAATCACAATAAACAAAGTCTTTGCTATTCCTATTTGTTCCTGTCCTAATCCTTTTAATCAGTTGTTGCTTCTGTCTGGCTAAAAAACTGTAGTAAAAATGATATAGAGATTTTAAAGAAAATACTTTATAAAATTCACAAATCTAACTCCTGAAGCTAATCACCATTGGAATGAAAAAATTATCTTAAAATTCTTTCTTTCATACTGGAGTAGGGATCCCTACGATTTGGGGCTTTAAATGGTCAAAGAGTAAAGGCCTGTGGTAATATTATTAATACCGTAATATAAGAAGTATCAAATGAGTATGTAGATCTATGAAATGTAAAAAAATAATTACAACTCAAAAATTTTTTGGAAGTACCCTCCCACAAAAAAAACCCAGCAGGTATTTTTCTCACTTCAAGAATCTTCTTTGTTTTAGAGATATAAACTGGCTTTAAAATTTGTGTTAATATAAATATTAATTCATATTTATGGAGAACTTATTATTGGCCCAGAATTGTGGTAAACAGTTTCCACACATTATCCCATTCCATTCTCACAATACCCTATAGTTGATATTCTTATTATCTCTATTGAATAGGTCCTTTAAAAATGAGTAGTTAAGTAATCTGCCCAAGTCATGAGATAGGTACATAACAGAACTAGGCTAAGATTTAGATGTCTTTTGGCACTAAAATCTTTGCTCTTAATCACTATTCTATAATTCTAGTGTACCACACAAATTTAAGTACTACAAAGATATATTCACCTATTTTTGAAATAAATACACAATGGGATGTTTTGAAGAGTTACTGGAAAGCATATAAATTGAATTTTGTGTAATTTGTCTAGTAAAGATCTTTATTTTAAAATTTAAATTTTGAAGATTTATAAATACAGAGATTGAAGATTTTCTGTAATAGGTAAGAAAATATAAGTCAATCAAACAACAACAAAATGTACTGAAAAAAAGAGTGACCAGTAGTGAGTATAAATAGAAGTAACAATGGACAAAAATAGAAATAAGGACAGTGATACTACATTACAAATCTAATGATTTAATTCCTTGTGAAGAAGAGTGAAGTTCATAGAAATCTTTCATGTCTAACTGCATACGGTGCTTTATGCAATTCTTGTACTATGTTCTAGATTTAGGCCCATTTTGTGCTTTTTTTACATTTACAAAGAATAAGGTAAAAAAACCATTTCAAAATTTTCTAAATCAACATTTCAGCCAAGGATACACAACTGAATATTGAAAATATAAGGGAGAAAAGACAGTCTCTTAAATAAATGGCGTTGGGGAAACTGGAAAGCCATACACAAAATAATGAAACTAGAGTTCTGTTTGTTCCATATATAAAAATTAATTCAAAATGTATAAAGACCTAAATATAAGACCTGAAACAATACATTACATAGAAGAAAACATAGGTAAGAAACTTATGGACCTTGGTCTTAGGATTCTATGAATTTGACCCCAAAGGCAAGGCGAGTGAAAGCAAAAATGAATGACTGGGACTATATCAAACTGAAAAGCTTCTGCACAGCAAAAGAAACTGCCAACAAAACAAAAAGGCAACCAATCAAATGGAAGAAGATATTTACAAACAACAGCTCCAACAAGGGGTTAATATCCAAAATATATAAAGAACTCCTACAACTCAACACCAAACAAACAATCCAATTAAAAAACAGGCAGAGGACCTGAACAGACACTTCTCCCAAGGAGACATACAAATCTCCAAAAGATACATGAAAAGATGCTCAACTTCACTAGCTATTAGAGAAATGCAAATCAAAACTACAATGACGATTTTTGTATAGACAAGAGAATGTACTTCATCTGCTCTGAATCCAAGGCAATACTAGTTCTTAACTTCCAAAAGCTGTAAAGTGAAAGTAAATAGAATCTTTTGCATAATTAGTTTCCCCAACTCCCAAATACATAATGTTATTTTAGAAAAAGAAGAGAACAATAGGGAGAAATGAGAGATTTTTCACAGAGTTGTAAACACCCAAAAAGGATATGTGATTTTTTCCCCACAGAGTAAATTATCTAAAGCTTTTAAATCAATGCACTCCAAATTGGCTCAGAGCAAATAAAAAATGGCAACAACAATACCCATCTCTGCGTAGTTTATTTTCCATATATGTCAATTTGTCACTGGTTACCAAAACCTAATAAGAATGTGTATATGTGTTTGTTTGTTTTTTGCCATTTACATGATTAGATTCTTAACAGCATTGTGACTGAAAAGCATCCTTTAAAGATCTCCACCTATTGCTTATTAAACATACATCTCCATGTGCGCGAAGGCAGCAGCAGCAGGGGACTGACAAGATAAGTGATGACTACAAAGAAAAGAAAAATGGCTATGCCTCCATTCATTGTTTGTTTCCAATTTATTGGTGTTGCAGAAGCATGTGGGTGCTTTTCTGAGGTTTTGATTAACCTGGATCATCATACTTCTCCCAACATCATTACACAAGGCAGTTAAGTAAATAAATATAATAGGCATTGGTTTCGCCTCTAGGAATGCATTGCCATGGATATTCAGCTAGCTATCTCATTTACCTCTCTTTTCAAAGGGTGCTTTTAGTGTCACCCACATGGTGCAACAGGAAAAAACGACATTGCCATAATCATGCATTCATTCACAAAATATTTCTTGTGCATTTTCCATTTCTCAGGCTCTGTCCTAGGCATTGAGGTTATGAAGATAAATAAAGTATGCTTTACAAGTCCTTTGCAATGTAACAAATCCTGATAATAATAATAATAAATACTAATTAAACATCCAAAATCTAAAAAGTATTCTCTTTATCAAAGGTACTCATAGCAATAATGGATAAAAGTAAATAATTTTTCTTTTAACTATTCTCTGAGTTTATAGTGACATCATTGTTATATACAGCATATAGCTTTCTGAAACAGGAAGCTGATATATCTGATTCGGTACTGAGAAGTGTGTGTGTGATAGATACTCAACACTCTAAAAGGACTCCAGTGTGGCTTGGGTTAAGATACAAAAATGGGCCTGGCTGGTATGGCTCAGTGGTTGAGCATCGACCCATGTACCAAGAGGTTGCAGGTTCAATTCCCAGTCAGGGCACATGCCCAGGTTGTGGGCCCGATCCCCAGTGGGGGGCATGCAGGAGGCAGCCAATCGATGTTCTCTGTCATTGATGTTTCTATCTCTCTCTCCTTCTCCCTTCCTCTCTCTCTAAAAATCAATAAAAGAAAAAAATATTTTTTTTAAAGATACAAAAATGTAACATGACTACTCAAAGTTTTTTATTCTCTTGTGAGCCTAACACATTTGTAGTTTAGAAAGAATTTCTTTGAGCAAGTCAAGGGAAAATATAAATGAAAGAAGAAAATATGGTTTTGAAGGAAGGGAAATTAAAACCATTTCAGACAAACAGTAATTCTCTGTAAAAAGATTTTACAGAAAGTTTTATTGTCAATGACTGATCCAAATGAAATTGATTATGAGCCATGGGCTGCTTTGTGTTAGAGGAAATCATACCTTTTCATTTACTCAACCTAGCAATCTGCACTATTAAAAGTTATTAAAACTTTAACTTAAAGGGCAGTAGCAGACAGAGGAGCAGATTTGGGGGAGGAAGAGGCTCCTACACTGAGGTTCAGCTTTCCTTTGTGTTCTAGGGCCTAATGGTGGCTCTCCTATTTATTTTAAAACAAAAGTCATTTCAAACGATATTATAATGACATTTTAAAAATCATAGTGTTTCTTCTACACAGAAAATTAAATTAACAGCATGGTGTGTTTTCCCTCCAGAATCTCTAGTATGCATTTGAGCCACTCACCTTATAGTTAATTTTGCAATTTTCCAGTCAGGTAATCTAATCACCCCCATGGATAGAACTGGAACAATATTAAAACTAAATCAAAAATATTGAAATGCATTAAAAGCTTTTTAATGAGTTTACTGAAATAGCAATATTGTACCAGATTTATAAAATTTGTTAACCCTTGTTTATGAAGTTATGTATTTCTCAAATTTGCTTTTCTATAAAAGGGATACTCCTAGGCTTAAATATCAAGAAAAAGTTCCATTCGCGTTCTGGTGGTTTTTAACAAGAGGTATAATAGCAAAATATTCTGCTGTAGGCTCTGTGAAACACATTTATGGGAACACCAGGTGTGACCCAAAGAAGACGGCACAAAAGGTGGATGCTAGTTACTCTTAAATCTTTCAGGAAAGTGTACCATCGCTGTGAAGAAATACTGAAGGCAAATCCCATTTTAATAATTACTCACTATCTCCTAGGCACAGTGCCATATGTTATTTATTTTTATAGCAACCTCTAAGAGAATATTATCACCATTTATTAATGAAGGGATTAAAGCTCAGAAAAGTTAAGTTCCTTATCTCAGATGACAGAGCCAGCTACCTTCCCCTCTGACCAGAATGCTTCTGTGTGAGTGGTTCCTTCTTGTCACTCAGATCTGAGCACCAATGTCACTTCCTTGGAGAGATCTTGCCTGACCACCTTATAAATAGCAGCTGCATCTCTCAGTCCAAGTCAGTGACTATTTCATCACTTCCTTTTATTTTATTTACAGTGCTTATAAATAGAAATGATCTTACTTATCTATCTATCTACCTACCTACCTACCTGTGTATGGTCTTTCTCCCATCTCCACCCTGCCACTAGAATGTAAGCCTGAGAAAGAAGAACTTTTCAGTTTGCTTTTTGTTGTTTCTCAGCCTTTTGAAAAGTGCCTGATACTTATGTATTGTTAATATTTGTTGAATAAATGTATGAATTATGAATGAGTGAATGAATAAAATAATAGAGCCAAGATTCAAATTCAGGTTGTTTGATTCAATATCTAATGTTCTTTTACTCTATCACATTGTCTGCAGATACTCTAAATCTGGGGATTCCAACCAGTGCCTCTGATCCTTGCATGTGCAAAGAAAACAATTCTTCAGCCCACAGTGCTATTGGTAAAATCTGTCAACACCCTCCTCCTCCTCTTTCTACCTATCAGCTTCTCTTTCCCTTTAAGTCAGCCAGTGATCTCTGATAAACTGGATCATACTTAGAGGTTGTAAAAGGCTTAACCTATTTCTCTTTCTTGGAATTTGGTTCCTTTTCCACCATCAGTCAACACCACCCTTATGTCCTTAATTAGCTTTTTACTCAAATTGGATTTCGAAGTGTATCAATAAGGTCAGTTCCTTTCAAACACCCTAATTTCCTCACCCAAATGATCATTTACAACACTCTTCTAGAAAACGTAGAAAACCCAGTTAAACTAAAGTATTTGTCTAGGTACTTGCTGTCTGGTCTGAATTCAGATTCATGACCACAAAACTCAAATGAGAACTGAATGTGTGCAATCCAAAGCACTTCCTTCGTGTGCTGCTTTCCAGGGCTCAACAATTGCATAGCCTCTCTTCCCGCATCTCTCCTCTATGCTTCCCCTTCCTTTTCACCCCTCCTCCCCAATTACATGTCCCTGGTGGAAAATTTGTAGGAAATCTCTTCCTACCGCCTAATCTATCACTTAATCTGTATATGTATCCACGCTTTGCCTTCTTGACTATTACCCTGAATAAAATATTCCTGACTCTGTCAAAGGTCAGCCCTTCAAATAGTACCTGTATTACATCCATTATGGCTCCTGAAAAGCTTTCCTTTTCAAATCATCCCTTTTCGAATCTACAGTATCATTTTCTTTTTAAGAATTATCTTTTGTTACCTCATTTCAAAACATGATGAAAAACTCTTGACCTCCTTCATCTAGCTTCCATCCCTTTATTTGTCTTTATCGTAAACCAACTTTCCAAGTTTCTATAGTTGCATTCTTCCCTTAAAACTCTGCAATAATTTTTTGCTTCCACTGCTCTAGCAGAGACGCTACACCGGAAGGTGACCATTGGCCCCTGAGCAGACATGGAGTGTGCTGCCTCATTCCTCTTCGAGAAAGGACCCGCTGTGCAGTGGCCAGGGCGTCGTGGTGAACAGACTGCCTCAGCTGTCAGCTTTCTCACGGTTGGCATTAGCTGCAGACACATGCCTGTTCTAAACAGCCGGCATTAGATGGCTGAGCAAGACAGGAATACACGTCTCAGCCACTTCGCTCACAGGGGTAATTCTGGTGGCCACTGACGCTCTAGAACTGCCTCCACAAGTTGGCCAAATATTTCTTAGACATTTGTTGCAGTTTGACATTTTCCTCTTCCAAGTCCTGCTTCCTTCCTCCTTCATTTCATGGGTGTTGTTCCCTAGTAAACACCTAATCAGTATCCGCTTCCAGAGAATCCAGCCTGTGACAGTCGGCACCTGGAGGGATTTGAGAAGGCAGGCTGCAAGAGGGGGTTTGGTCTTGGCAGCTGGATCACAAGCCACTAGGAGGCCATGGCAACTCATCACCAGCAGGGGGACCACAAGTGGCACCTTGGACAAAGTGGCCGTCCAAAAACCTTCCACTTTGGTAATTTGGTAGAGCATGAGGATCTAGTGACAGACAGGCACATACTAGCAGGTGATGTCACTGCTGTTGTTGGAATGGATGGAGAAAATATTCTCTATACGAATAACAGGATTATGTGGCTATTGTAGTCACTAGCATTTGTGGCTATTATGTACTTGAAATCTAATCCAAACTGAGATGTACTATATGTGTAAAAAGCACACTGGATTAGAAGAGTCACTACAAAAAAAGCACAATATCTCATTAAATTTTCATGATGATTACATGCTGTAATACTATTTTAGTTATACAGGGGTGGGCAAAAGGAGATTTATAGTTGTGAGTACGCAAAACAGTTTATTCTTTTGAGTTGATAAAGTTATTGTAATAATAACCTGCATGTCTTTCTATACAATCGATTATAAATCTACTGTTGCCCACCCCGTCCTGTATTGAATTAAATAAAACATTATAATTTCATGTTTTATTTAATTTTGTTAAATTTCACTTTTTAAAATGTGACTACTAGAAATATTTTAAAGTATGTATGTGGCTTGCATTGCATTTCTATCATACAATACTGCTCTATAGAATAAAAAACAGTTGAGACTGAGTAACAGGCAGCTTAAAGCTAGATTTAGAAGACAGTGGGCCTCTTGTTTTCCTTTTTCTTTTTCTTTTTTATAATCCTCACCCCAGGATATTTTTCCATTTATCTTCAGATAGAGTGGGAGGGGGGAGAGAGAGAGAGAGAGAGAGAGAGAGAGAGAGAGAGAGAGAGAGATCAATGTGAGAGAGATACAGCGACTGGTTGCCTCCTACGACTCCGACCAGGGCCAGGGAATGAACCACAACCGACGTATGTGCCCTTGACCAGAATCAAACCCGAGACTCTTTGGTCCGTGGGCTGATGCTGTAACCACTGAGCCAAACTGGCCAGGGAGGGTCTCTTGTTGTTATACAAAGACGCTAGCTTTGTCTCAAGTGAGAGGTTGGAGAAAGCTGAGGGCCCAATTTTGGATTTAATAGTCAGATTGTACAAACATGAAAGATGTTTAAATACCAACTAAGGCTGAGGTTAGGATGAGACATCTGGATACATGCCTCTAAAAATGAGCACTCCCTAGATTCTCTGAGTTTTGTGAGCCTGTGATAAAGCCTACTCATTCTATTGAGAGCTTGTACCTGCTGCCAACCCTGTTGGAAGACAGCTTAAAGGCATCTCTCATCCAAGGACCCCAAAGGAGCTGCCAGACTGAGTCAACATGTCCTAACTGGTAATGTGTGTGGGACTGGATTCTGAGGGTAGTTATCCGAGGGGTCTGCAATATAAAATGGGAAAGAGAAGTGTTTACTGATGTGGGTGTGTGCCCAAGGTATAGGATTTAACCAGCAAGGATCCTCCCCAGAAAATGATGTGAACTCTCTCCTAGGATGAGTCCTGGAAACAAGGGAAAAGTGACAGCACATGCTGAGCAAAGTTGAAATGCCAGGTGCCATGGCAGGCTCTGGGCAATGGGTATGGACAGCTCAGGCAACTGCTCAAACGAATATGCCCTGTACAGCTGGAAGACAGGAGATGACTACACTGCACATCCCAGCCAGAGGGCATTGCTCTTCCTAAGGCCATGAGGAAGGTGCTAAAGGGATGGTGCCAGCATCAGTAAAAGTTCATTGGTGGCTGTGTAGACAGGACTAGAAGGAGAAGAGTGGTGTTAGAAATCTTTACTCAATAGCATCATTGCAGGTAATAGGACTGAAAAAACAAAAGCGACTAAGTGTCAGTGCTTAACTCCCATTATCCAAGAAGGTTTCATTTTTTGTAATGAATGGAGTAATAGCCAAGTAAGCCTGACCCTCAGATGGCCATGGAGATGTTAATAGAACAAGGCATCCTTAGGGGCAAAATAGATAAACTGTCACTAGGAGAACTACTTCGCTTGTACCAGCAAAAGAACTCAAGGTTAGATGACCAGGAGGATGAGGGCAGCCATCCTGATAAAAATTCATGATTCTTTACTCAGTTTCCAAAACTGAGGTAGTTTTCAGATTGAAGACCCATTCACTGAAGATGTGATAGGGTTTCCAGGGGAAAGGTCTTCACTATTGTACGGTAAGTATACATGGTAATGATGCCTCCAGTCCTTCCTCTGAAAGACTGTGGTCATTTATGTGAGGAAAGAAAATACCTAGACATTTGACAACTGTTGCACACAGGGTCTAGCTTGATGTTGATATCCAGAGACCATCATATTGGTCTTCCTGTTAGAGTGAGTATATATGAGGGTCAGGTGATAAATAAATAAATGGGGCCATGGTCAATGTCTATACATATCTACTAATGGTATACTCACTAATGATCATTTCTCTGGTCCTTGAATGTATAATCAAGAATGGCACTTACAAGTGTGATAAAACACTTTTATTGGATCTTTGGCCACTTGGGTAATAGCTATATCCTGGGTAAGGTCAACTGAAAGCCCCTGAACCTGCTCCTTCCATAGTCAACAGGAAATCAAAAACATTATTGAACCCTGAAAGTGAGGGAAGAGGTTGGAGATTAATGCTGCTTTTATGGATCTAAAGCATGCAGGGACATTTGTTCTCATAACATCATTACTTAATTCACTAGTCTGAACACTAGAGAAACAAGATGGATCCTGAAAGGTAACTGCAGGCTTAACCCAGTAATAGTCCCTTTGCAGCTGCCATGCCAGATGTGGTATATATTTGCTAAAGCATATTAATATGGCCTCAGGAACTTGGTAGGAAGCCAATATTCTGGAACATGTATTCTTTTCTATCTCAATCAGAATAGACAGTCAGAAAGAGTTCATGTTCAACTAGATTGAACAACAATATTAATTTACAGCTTTGCTCGCAGCTATGTTAATTCTTCCACCCTCTGTCATTATATAGTCTGAAAAGATCTGGACCATCTGGAAAACTCATAAAACTTCACATTAATCCATTACATCAATGAGATTATATTGATCATGCCAGATGAGCAAGAGGTAGCTGGCATTCCGGAAGCCTTGGTAGAACAGATGCATTCCAGAGAGTGAGAGGTCAGACCTGTGTAGAAGAAGGGGCCTGGCATGTCCAAAACAATTTAAAGGGTTCTAAGTAAAGGACAAATTATTGCATCTTGCACCAAATAACACAAAGCAGGAAGCACAATGTCCTAATGGGTCTGTTAAGGTTCTAAAATTGAACATATTTATTTCATACCTAGAAATGTACTGGTTGACACACGCACACAAAAAAAAGACAAAAATTTGAGTAAAGCCCAGAACAGAAATAGGCTTTACAGCAGGTCCAGGCTAAGGTGCAACAGCCTCACCACTTGGGTCATACAGTACGGTGGATCCTATGGGGGTGGAGCTGTAAGTGGTGAGAAGAATACCATATGGAAATTGTGGGAGGCTCCAGTGGGATAATCATAACACATTCCCCTGGATTTCTAAAAGAATGCCATGTCCTTTGTAGAGGGAGAACTATATGCCTTTTGAAAAACATCTCTTGGTATGCTACTGGGTCCTCGCAGAGACAAAACACCTAATCATGGGATACCACTTGATGATTTCCAGAAATTAAATGATCCTGACCTTGGTCCCTTCAGATACACTCAGACCTAAGGATTATTTCTGGCACACTCCCAGCAACCATCAAAAGACAGAAGTGGTACATTTGGGATGGAGAATGAGTAGGACAAGGAAACACAAGCAAGATACATAAGCAGATAGCTCCTAAGCTATGGAACCCGGCACAACTGTAATAGCACCCCTTCCTCAGCCTGTTTCTAGGGCACATGGAGATGAGACATGACCAACTGAAAGAGGGGGAAACAGTCCCAGTTTGGTTTACACAAGTGTTGTCTTTGTTTGTGAATCAAAATATAGAGTGGCTGCACTATAGTTACAGTGTACATGGGGTACCTTAAAAAACAGTGGTAAGAAAAAATTATCTTCCTGAGTGCGGGCCTCAGACAGTGCAACTAGTCATCTACTTTGTGTGGAAAAAGAAGTGTGCCAAATGGTGGGTAAGAGGGGACCTTTGCAAATGGCCTGGAAGTAAAAGACTAGACAAGGGGTAGTGAGGTAGAGGCATGTAAATGGATCTATAGGAAGGGCACAATGTAAGAAGATCTTTGTATCACATACTAAAATCCACTAGAAAACATCCATAATGAAAGAGGTACCAAACAACCAAGTAGATAAGATGATCTGGCCAAGTATATAAAATGACTTGTGTCCTTGGCCACATAAGTGCTGGCACAATGGACACATAAACAAAGCGGCTCTGATGGCAAATATAAATATTACACATGGATCCAAAAGCATCAGCTCCCACTTATCAAGGCGAATCTAGCTGCTATTGCTGCCAAGTGTCCAAGTTCCCACAACAGAGACAAATGCTGAGCCCTGGATATTGCACCATTGCTTGAGGAGAACAGCCACTTCATGGCAAGTTGACTACATTGTTTCTCATGCTTCCTGAAAGACCACTAGTTTGTTTCCAGGAAAAGGCATCCATTCCCCATATAGGTGTGTCTTTCTTGCCATTAGGGCCTTAGCTAGCCTCATCATCAAAGGCTCACAGTATGCTTGAGCCACTGGCATGGAATCCCATTGACCAAGATTCCCTTTTTATTTTAGTAAAAAAGGTGCATGAGTGTATCCTTGACCCCAGAATCCACTGGTTATATCACAGACTTCACTCGGACTGACCTTAGGATGTGTTAGAATAGCCCACTGAAGGCACAGATCAAGAGCCAAGTTGTAGGCACCATTCTGAAAGAAAAGGGTGTAATCCTTCAGGACCCAGAATACTCAGTGAACCAAAGGCTTATATGTGCTGTGGTACTGACTGGAAGAACATACAGATCCAGGAATCAAGGAGTGGAATCACTTGATCCCAATAACTCTGTGTAGACAGGACAGCTCCCCTTGAATACTGGAACAGGTGCCTCAGATTAAGGCTCAGATATCTCAATAAAGGAGATGCTTCCCTCCAAAATCCAAATTTCTGCACCATTTCTCACCCCAGGTTAGACACTGTTTTTACAGGATGATGGATAGTGAGTCCATCCATTCTTTTGTGAAGAGAACCAAATTTACGCTCAATAGGGTATAATCTTGTCCCCAAATCTTAATAAGATGATCACAAATTATTCCTAAATTGAATATGATTTATTCCATCATGTCCATGGAAACCTTGCTATATCATTTTTATCATTCTGGGTAAAAACAATCATATAAGGAATAGAAGTTACATTTTAATGGTTTGGGGAATATTTTCTTTTCTTTGTAAAGAAGATAACAAACTTTGCATTTCCAGGGGAATTCTTGCTGTCAAAAGTTATGGAAAACAAACTTGAGCCTTTTTATATATTTTATCCTCCATTCTCTGCACACCTCTTTTTTTTTTTTTTTTTTCCTACTTCTCAGTATCTCACATGCAAGCCTATAAATCTTAGGACCTGTTTCCTAAATTTCAAGAAACTTACAGCCTCACACCAGAGTTTTCAGTCAGTATTTTGCTTCTTCTTCCATATTTCCAGAATTTTTATTTCCTTAGGAAATGTCTGTGCAGATGAAGTGTTGGGAAAACACTAGCAATGATAGCAGATTTACCACCTGCCCATTTGCTGCCTGCAGATTTATGGCCAATGCAGCCTATTTTGCCATCTGGGTCAAAGTCATATTTTCACTGGAAATATTTTGGTAAGTTATTGCTGGCATTTTTTACATGCAGGTGGTGATTATACAGGTTTTATGGCACTTTCATAACTGTGCGTCTGACTGAAGTGCACAGAAGCTGATCTTTTGTGAATGTCTACAGAAGCGATTTGATGAAATGGAATGCACTCTATTCATTACGTTTACCAGTGTGGGAGGAACTCCTTTAACATAAAATGTAATCCCAAGAAAGGAGCCAAGTTATCTCCCCTGGTTGTTTCCAGAGGTATAGATTATGGTACTAAAAAAAAAATTGACTACTCTTGGACATTGAGGCTAGAATCATCTGCACAGAGAGATTTGCAGAGTTGGTATGGGCATCTGTCTAGAAAAGCACCAAAACTAGTTAATTTTGATGCTTTGGCCTTTGCAATTTTCTCATCTTAACATTTTTATTATCAAAAAATATGTTTCAGTCTGTTTGGTGTATTTTTTATAGTTATGTAGATACATTGTAAAAGAGAGCCTTATGATTATAGAGGAGCTATTGGAGAAAGAAAAAAGCATGAGACTTGAAATAAGAACACCTGGGGTGAAAAAAAGTGAATGGACTAAGCAAAAAGAAAGAAAGAAAGAAACAAACAAACAGATAAAAAACAACCCATAGACACAGAAAAGTGTGATATTACCAGAGGGAAAGGGGGATAGAGGAGGTAAAAGAGGGTAAAGGGGGGATAAATGGTGATGGAAGGAGACTTGACTTTGGGTGGTGAATACACAATAACATTTACAGATGATGTATTATAGAATTGTACACCTGAAACCTATATAATTTTAGTAACCAATGTCACTTCAATAAATTCAAGAACACTTAAAAAAAACACACACAAATAAAGATACTTGGATTCTGATGAAAGTTTTATAACTGCAGAGCAATAAATCTTACCTTATCCTTCCTGAACCCCAGTGTTCTCATTTATAAGTGGAAGAAGAAGGTGAAAATAAAAACTACATAATTGTATAAATTGAATTATCACTTACATGTACAGATCTCAAGTTTTAAAAACAATGAATTTTGACATCTGTACACTTCTATGCAACCGTATTTCTATTACCCCAGAAAACTATATCATGCCTCCTTTCTGTCTATCCCTGGCCCCTCCACACACAGAAGAAATTACTTACTGTCTTCTGTTACCATAGACTAGTTCTGCCTATTCTTGTACTTCATATAAATAGAATTATCTAGGTATTTTTGTTCACTAAAATGTCTGTAAAATGTGTCCATGTTACAAGTATCATTCATTTGTTCTTTATTATTGCTGAGTAGTACTGCAATATATCAATATACAACAATCTGTTTACCCATTCTCCTGTTTATGGGTATTTGGGTTATTTTCAACTTTTTACTTTTATGAGTGAGGATGCTATGGACATTCATGTACAAGTCTTTTTGGGCATATGTTTTTATTTCTCTTGGGTACATGTCTAGGTGTGGAATTTCTGCAATGTAGGATATATATGTGCTTAATTTTATAAGAAACTACCCAACAGTTCTCTAAAATGGTGATACCATTTTACACTCCCACCAGAAGTTCTAGTTGCTCCACATCTTTGTCAACACTTGGCATTATCAGTCTTTTTATTTTAGCATTTCCAGTGGGTATAAAATAGTATCTTATTATTGTTTTAATTTGCATTTCCTAGATGATAAGGCTGACTTTCTTTTCATATGTAAACCACATAGAACTTAAACAGTCTAATCTACAGATTCTTTCTTGTTTTCCCTTGGTATTTTATAACTCATCTATGTAACTTTTAAAAATGATACACTTAAAAATGTAATAGAAATACACACTTGAAATCTATATAATAGTATTAACCAATGTCACCCCAATATTTTAATAAAAAACAAATAAATAGCACATGCTTTAATCCTACTTGCAAACATTTTAATTCAGAAGATAATGACATAAGGCTTAGAAATATAATCCTAATTCAAAAATAAACCACTGGATTATGTTGCAGGTATCTGACTAATACTACTAATCTGTTTAATAGAGCACATAAAAGGAAATATAAAGTAAAAATTAGGAGAATAAACTTTAAAATAAGGAAAACTGGATATTAGATTCTAGTTTCCACTTATTGAGTATGTGATTCTGGGCACATTACATAATCTCTCTAAATCTCAGGTTCATCATCTATAAATTGAGAATAATTATAATACCCCACAGGATTATGAAAAGGGTCAAAGGTTATGCTGCATGTAAAATTATTACCACTATGTCAAACTCATAATATATGCTTCATATGCATTAGAAGGAAGGAGAAAAAAAAAAGTGAAAATATTTTGAAAAAGCTAAATAAATCAGAAAACCTAATGTCAGTATCTAGATATATGCCTTTTACTACTACTGTTTAACTTAATTGTAAACTTTAGATAATATTCCAGAAACCATTTCTTACTTTGCTTCATCTTTCTTTCACCTATAGCATTTTAAAAAAAATTTTTTCCCTTATTTATTTTTAGAGAGAGATAAAGGGAGAGGGAGAGAGAGATAGAAACATCAATGAGAGAGAACATCGATTGGCCGCCTCCTGCATGCCCCCCACTGGGGATCTGGCCCACAACCTGGGCATGTGCCCTGACCGGGAATTGAACCGGGGACCTCTTGGTGCATATGTCGACGCTCAACAACGGAGCCACACCGGCCAGGCTCACCTATAGCATTTTTGTAGACTGAAATGTTGTCCCAGGTCTTGGCGTTCTTATTTTTCATAAACTTCTCATGTGATGAGTGGTAGAAGGTGTGTTTCTGTCAAGCTCTTTACTTTACCAGTGCAAGGTCTCATGGATGACCTCTGGTTTCCTCCCACATCTGTTTCCATCTGATGCTCCAATCTAACATTGTTTGGTCCTTGTTTCTGGGTTATTGGCTCTCTTTCCCTTCCCTTCACACATTCACTGAAAATATGCAATCAAGCATGCTCTTTCTTTCTCTGTGCATCTGTATATCTCTGCTCCATTAGCACTCCTGTGATGATAGTGCTAATTATCAACACAAAGTTTTCCTTTCCTATCACAACCACCATAATTCTACCTACCAATCACTTCATTCAGTAAATCTACTCCCTCCTTTATAACGAAAACATCTGTTTGACACACTGGAGATTCTTTTTGCTTCTGGCTTTTTGTTTGTTTGTTTGTTTTTGCTTTGCTTTGTTTTACAAATCAGCTGCAGCTTCAGTGAAAAGTGAATGAAGGAAACCTCATCAGAATGGAGGCAGGAAACCATGAAGGGGGAGCTCTCACACAGGACCACTCTTTGCAGCTTGTATAACCAGCCACAAGAAGGTGGATTTCTTCCCAGCCTGCCTCAGCAACAGCAACTGCCCTCTGGCTCATCACCCATAAGAGACCACCACCACTCCATCAATAGGCTCCTGTTCAATACCACCCTCCCCAGTTTCCTCCTGGAATTCAACAAAGGCTGAGTTTCCTTTGGTCTCTTCAGATCTGCCTATGGTTTGACATGTTTGCATGTCCCAAATTGCCATCCCTCTGCTATTCCCAAGTAAACTCGCTGCTCAGAGAACACTTCCTATTTAAATGGGCCTTCCTTCCTTTATCTAAATAATTTGTATTCAGCTTGACATATATTTTCTAAAAGGAGATATAAGGAGGTTTTCATTTCCTCAAGATTATTTATGAGCCTATGAAAGTAAAAAAGGAAGAATTGTTTTTCCCCTTTTCTCTGTGAAAAGGAAGGTAGAATGTCTTGGTTTCAACCGCGTAACAGAGCTGTCTGTTACTCATTTATACTAAACGTGTACAGCCCAAAAAGGAAATGATTTTTGAGTTATTAAAAATTTCTGCTTATTGATGAGAGCAGGGTTAGCTAGTAACCAATATAACTATATTTCTACAATATAAAACTAAAATGGCTCTCTTTATGGAGTACTTTTTACTAAATTAGTGAAACCTAGGGATAACGACAAAGGTAAAAAGAACACCCTTTAAACTAAGTGAAAATTTGTCTACAGATGACATTTTATTAATGATAGTCAACATTCCCTTAGAGAAGAAAGGTGAAAACAGCACACTTTTATAAATAGAGCTTTTAGTATGTGACTGCTTTGAAGCGTATGTTTTTGCTCAGAGCAGGGTTCACTTTGGCTTTTCTCCTTTTGACAGTGGTTTCCAAAAACACGAGACTACTGGTGAAGTCCAGACTGCTCTGAATGCCCAGTAAATAGTCAATAATTACATAGACGAATAAAGAAGTCTTCATTTTTGTTTTCTATTTTACTTATTTAAAAAATGGAGCACAGAGGAAAAGGAAAAGGTTTTACGCTTGAGCAATACATAGTGTTTTCCTAGTGAGCGACAGAAACCATCCAAGCTTTATCTTTGATGGGTCAGTTTGATAGGCTGCGGAAAACTCTCACAAGAACGCCTCATTTCCATGTAAAGGGAAGGGACCGCAGCTATAACCAACAGTTATTTTGTTGCGCAGCCCTGTTCCACCAGCGGACAGCTGCAAGACTGGCTGTAGATAACCATTCTTCAGTTTTTGATGCCACAGATTTTTCTGCTACAGTTTGTGACTCAGTGTTTTTGGTTTCAAGGTAAATGCCAATAGAGACTAAGAGAGAGAGGGGGAGACAGAGAGAGAGAGAGATTTGACAAGGGCCAGGACTTGCTGAAGTCCCTTACTTATATATATTTTTACAACTGATCTTAATATATCACCCAGGAAACACAGAAATTGAAAATAAATGGCAACACAGAACTCTTATCTAAAACATTTGTTTCCCGAGTTAACTATCTGAAGATAAAAACAAGCAATACACAATTCTTACTTTTGTTTTGTTTTGTTTCTCAAAAGTATGCTTCCTTCTTAGATCAGAATTGTTCTGTAACTATACCAACAGATAAACATGCATTTAAAAAAAATACTAGCATAACATCCTTGAGATTTTTCTCTTTATCTAAATTGACCCAGATAAAAATATAAATTCCATGTCAAATATAAATAAGTAAAAAAAGAAAACAACAACATGTGAAACCAAATGTAAGGTCATGTCAAAAGTTCAGCAAGCAAATATTCCATTTCTGACCATTTCTATAAGAATTCAACAAGTCTTTTCTAATACAGCTAAAATCTCAGAATCAGCCCAGCCGGTGTGGCTCAGTGGTTGAGCATCGACCCATGCACCAAGAGGTCGCTGGTTCGATTCCTGGTCAGGGCACATGCCCAGGTTGTGGGCCCGATCCCCAGTGTGGGGCATGCAGGAGGTGGCCAATCAATGTTCTCTCTCATCAATGTTTCTATCTCTCTCTCCTTCTCCCTTCCTCTCTCTCTAAAATCAATAATAATAATAAAAAAAGAATGTCGCTATTATAATACCATGTAATAAGTATTATAATAAAGATATGGACTGAATATTTTGGAGTAACTGAAATTGAATAACTGATTGTTTTTACTCTGTATTATAATTCCTCACCTCTCTTACACTCCAACTAGACTGAATTTCAGAGCAAGATTGTATGTCTCAAATGTGTTTAATTCATTTCTATGCTTATTGTTAGTACTCAATAAATGTTTAACATTTGTCTTTAGTCCTGAATTAGTTATTTTTCACCCCTTCATATGGAAAGCAGAGGTGGGAATCGAAACCAAAGAAAAGGGACCTGATAAAGAGAAAAGAGCCGTTGCATTTTGGGTCCTGAAGGGAACTCAAAAACACACCCCGTGTTGTTACATAGGCTTTTGACCTTTTCTTTTTCTCTCAATACAAAAGATAGGTTTCCTTTTTTTCCCCCTTTCCTTTCTTTTCTTTTTTTTTTTCAAATGTTCACCTATACAATCCACACAGCTCCCCACAATTCCACTCTGTCTCTTTACTCTTCTAATGAGTACGTCGGTCATGTCTGTGGGATACAAGTCCACACTGCTCCATTTCCCTGTAACCTCGGCCTATTGCCATCAGAGACCAAATTCTTGAGTTTCTAACTTTCTAGCAAAGTACACCTGCTGTCCTGTACTCCACAGGAGCTGCTGTTTGTTCTGATTCCATGTCATTATTTATTGCCTGCAGTGTGAGCTGTGCTCCCTCAAGGAAGAAAAGGTTTGGCTTATGTTTTCCTCCCAATCAATGCACAATAAATACTACTGACAGCTGAACGATGAGAGAAGGCTGAAGCCTGAGGGTCAAGGGCCTGCGTATGTGTTTCAGGACAGGTTCCGTTCACAGAGAGGGAGGAGGGGAACACAGTGATATCTGGAAACTGTAGAACATAAGTATAGTTTCACCCTCCTATCTCATCTCACAGTCTATTGCTATTATCTGAAGTCTGAATCCAAATTAATTTGGAAACAAGCCTTCAATGTACTTCATGATTAAAAACAAAAAAAAGATTTTTGGGTTTGGAGAATACAGAAGTTTGTCTGGATTGGTTATTATGTAAAATCAAACTGAAATCAATTAGAATTAAATTCCCTAAAGTTTTTGTCATATCGTAAGTTCCTTTCCGTTTCTTTTCTGTGAAAAATTAAACTAAAATCATCATTTCTTCTGAGGTTGAACAGATATTGAATCCAACATATCTCTGGCATCACCAACCAGTAAGTAAGACTCTGCTACATTTCCAGCAATACTCCAAATCTCAATGCAATAAGCTTCTATCAACTTGATGAGACAGACAGCTCACCTTTTTCAGAGATACCACATTCCAATTATTTCTGGCAGGGGTTTTGATGTATAATCAGAGCTGCTGCTAATGCAATACCTCAGCTCTGGATTCTAAGGTTCCAAACACTCTTTTGGTCTCTTGACCATTATAGTCTGACATAATTATGTGCTCATTTCTACCAAAATAGTAACAACCAAAGTGTTATGACTCAAATGTCTGTGTTCTCCCAAAATTCACATGTGGACATTTAAAATCTTAACCCCCGATGTGATGGTATTGGGGGTGGGACCTTTGGCGGGTAATTAAGTCATGAGAGTGGAGCCTTCATAAATGGGATGAGTGCCCCTATTAGAAGGGGCAAAAAAATGCTTGCTTCCTCTCTCTCTCCGCCCCCCTCCTCTCTCTCTCTCTCTCTCTCTCTCTCTCTCTCTCTCTCTCTCTCTCTCTCCTCTCTGCCATGTGAGAATACAAGAAAAATAGCCACCTACAAACCAGAAATAGAGTTCTCACCAGAATCTGCCCATGCTGGCACCTTGATCTTGAACTTCCAGCTTCCAGAACTCTGAGAAATAAACTTCTGCTGTTTATAAGCTAACTAGCCTATGGTATTCTGTTATAGGAGCCTAAACTGACTAAGATATAAGGCTCTCTTTAACATGTTCTTTTTAAGAGGGATCTCACAGTCCCTAGGAATTTCACAGTGGGGTCCATAGTGAAATGTCGAGTTCTATTCTTGATACTGCACCACAATTCTTCCCAAGTTGGTGGGGCCAGAGAAATGTCAGGACAACCTTGTATTCCCCAGAATAACTACCTTCCCCAAGTAGTTCCACATGTAGCCTACTCAACATTATCCGATTTCTTTTTTCAATGGTTATTTTATTTCAGGAAACTTATTTGACTTTCTAGTTCAATCTTTTTTTACAGACATAGGCTATCAAAATTCTCTTCCATAGCACCCTGGGTCCCCTATAGATCAAGGATATGACTGGACATTCATTTCAGGGTCTCTAAACATTTCAAGACACAAAGGACCTTTGAAGGCATGGTGAAGTGTTATCTAACAGAGTTTTATCTCTCACTCATGTATTTATTATTTCATCAATTCACATAACAGACATTTATTGAATAGCTAACGGGTGTCAGGCATTGCTCTAGACCCATTGAAAACCTTTTCTGGGTTTTGTTTTGTTTCAACACTTGTTTAAAGCTTCTTTCTAAAATGTGTTTTCATTAGAAACGTTGAAATGGCTTCAGTGCTTCTTTGATTATCCAGATCTTATGTTGCGTAAGAGTCATGTTCATGAACACTGAATGTAGTTTAATAGCATGCAAGAGAAGAATGAATAGCTAAGAACTCTCCCTGTGCCTATGTTCAAGGTCTCCCTCTTGCTGATGGTAGGTATGCACTGCCACCTGTGGTCCAAGGTGAGGAATGATAACACAGGCACAAGGCAGGGGCCATTCCCTCATGCTGAATAGTGTGAGCACTGAGGTGAGGAACTGTCTCTCCTTTGAATTTCTGCTGACCCCACCCCAGGGCTGGAGCAAGGTCAAGGTTGAGACTCAGCAGTGGGTCAGGGGCGGCGGTACCGGGTAATGTTTTTGGCTTTATGAGTAGAGCTCCTATGTAAATGTTAGTTGATATCTTTATTGATGTGAAGGAGTAAGACACATGTAAACAGTGAACTCATATGGTGGAATGTCTTTCATCTGTCAAGAACGCAAGTGACATCTTTGCTGGACTGGATAGTAGATTTGAACATAAAAAACATTTCAGTTTTTGTGCTATTTGCAGTGTAATGGCTACAGACAAGACACATCTTTAAATTTAACCTGTGTTTTTAATGTTTTCTTAAATCTATAAATCAATAACAAAATAAATCCTGCCCCCCCCCCCAAAAAAAAGGAGGGAGAGAGAGAAAACCTTTTCTGTAAAGGGCCTGATTGTTAATATTTTTGGCTTTGCAGGACATAATGTCTCTGTTCCAACTATCCCATTCTGCTTACTGTAGCACAAACAGCCATAGCCAGCATGTGAGCTCCTGGGAGTGGCTGTATGCAATAAAGCACGAAGGGGGACAGAGAATGTTTATATGGGAAGGTTTGCAATGTCATTCCATTAAGATAGTTCTCTAGTTTATTCCATATTGATATTTCCTTCTCTGCGCCACTACTGAGTTTAGCTCTTAGCGGTTATAATCTAGTCATTCACTCAGCAAGTATTCACTTAGTATTTACTGTGTGCAGGATACCATGTGTTAGGGGAAAACATAATTATATAAGCACAATTTTCTGCTGTTCAGAAGATCACACCATAGTTGCAGGGGAACATTGTGTACCATTAGCACGCTCTGGATCTAGGAGCTCTGAAAATATTTTAACCTGTTAAATTAGGAAGCATTTCCAAAGACTGACTCCACATTTTTCTTTCTTTCTTTTTAAAAACAATTTTTTTTCTTTATTGATTTTAGAGAGAGAGGAGGGGAGAGGGAGAGAGAGATAGAAACAATGATGAGAGAGAACACTGATTGGCCGCCTCCTGCATGACCGCCACTGGGGATTGGGCCCACAACCTGGGCATGTGCCCTGACCGGGAATCGAACCAGCGAACTCTCAATGCTCAACCACTGAGCCACACCTGCCCGGCTGACTCCACATTTTTCAAAGTAGCTTTAAGAATAAGCACATTACATCGACTAATGAAAATAAAACATCCAATAGCCTCCTTTGATTTGATAGGTACATACATAAAGGTGCAAGCAGAAAGTCAGTGTTCTGTCTTTTAGGACAGTGTCTTAGCTCAGCCAGCAGTTGTTGTGATAGACCCTGAGAATCCTGTGCTCTCAAAGCCTAAACATTCAAATCCCCAGGTTCTCAGTTACCGTCACTGTGCTAGATTCTATCAAAGGACTAAAAGTATATGGTTTCTGTCCTTAAGGAGCTTTTGGGAGGAAAACAGGTACAAATAAAACAGATTGCTTGAGTTCACAAAAGCTCCTTCATCCTGGGGTATGAGTGTTCATCATTACGTTCATCTTAGATACATGACATAGGGCTAAACTTCTCTTCTGGTCTAGAGTTAAGCATTTAGAAAAGGGAGAGTTTAAATGCTTCAACAAGTTTTCAATGAGAAGCTACTGTGAGTCAAATACTTCTGGGCACACAGGGTTACAAAATTAAACAAATTAAGAGAGAAGACAGTATTCTGTCATCAGAGGGCTCATTGTTGAGTGTGACACACAATCCTGGAGTAAACAGTTCTAGTACTGTGATAGGTGCTGTTACAAAGTACCGATGGGTGCTGTGGAAGTACAGAGGAGTTGAATGCGGCTGAAGCTGTTAGAGAAGACGCTGGGAGAAATGAAACTTGTGTTGTTCCCTGAGGACGTTACTAGCATTGAGATAAGAGAGGGGACAGTGAGGAAAGTTTGGGTTGGAAGAAAAACATTTGAAAAGCAATGAGGCAGGAATACACATGCCCCTTTGTGTGGTGTCCAGGTGTCCTGGGACAGGTGGAAGCCTGGTTTGAACGGAGTACGATGTACCAGTTCAAATGTGCTTATGAAATGGAAAGAGGGAATGACTCTAGGTTATTCAACAGGAAATAACAGAAGAAAAGTAGAGCTTTAGGAACACTGGACTGGTCCCATTATGAACGAGGGGTTAGAGATGGTAAAGACTGGAGTGAGAAAAATCAACTGAGCATCCTTGCAGCAATCCCACGCCTAGATGGCTGTGGTGGTGATGGGAAAGGAGAGGAGGGCAGAAGCTGAAAGACAGCTCAAAAGAGGAAATGACAGGATGCAATGACAGGCTGAATGCTCGGTTTGAATGAGAGGGCAGAGTAAAAGATAGTGTGGGAGAACGGTGACACCAGGGACGGAATCAGCACAGCCCTGCAAACTGACAACCGGACGATCACACTGACATACCGCTAGAGCCCTGTCGGAAAGCACTTCATCGGAGGTACAAAGCTGAAAGGAAGGTTGTCCAGATTTGCCTTGTTCAGGAGTATATGGATAAATGATGAACTTTACAAAAAAAAAGGCCCTCTAAGGCACTAGCTGAAGTGACCTTATGTGTCAAACCAAATTAAAGGCCCACAGAGTGAGAGTCAGCTCTGATGTCTATACAATTCAAAACTGCAAACAGACATCACATTCTCCTTGTGGAGTTTCACCCAGGTCACCTATAAACTATAATAAAACATCAAATGACAATACTTGGTAGGCCTTAAATAAAGATTTGTTGAACTGGACCGAGGATGAGGGGGTTAACAACATGCCAGTGGGGAGTAGGTCTAACTTTTTAACACGGTGCACCACGTAAGCAGAGTGGAGAAAGAACAGCTTTAATAAACCACGAAGCCAATGCCGTTAGGCAAAACGGGATGACCTCCTCTGTAACTCAAGTGCACTGCAATGAGTGCATAGAGAATTGTAATCAGGGAAGCCCATCATATCAGGAATTTGTTTCCTTCTCCACTTAAATGTTTGGCTTTGACTGAGTGGTCCTGACTACAAACATGTTAAGAACATATAGTTTTATTAAATAACTGGGTATCTATATATTTGTGAACTCAGAGTGGAAAGAACCTGTCATTCCTTGGGCTCTGAGGTCACACTTGATACATGAAGATAAAAGCATCATGAAAACAGATTCACAAACGTGATAGAGAGGGAATGCACTTTCATTACTTCAACCAATAAAGAGAAATTATCTGTTTCCCTTGATGTAGACTACTATTTTTGAGATTATCAGAAAGCAGATTTTTTTTATTGCTTACTATATATGTATCCACAATAAAATTCAAATACAGTAGAAACTTTATGTTTTTAACCTGAGAAAAGTACTCCTTGTACTTGGCAGTGACAAGGAGTTGGGACTTTTCTCTGTAATAGAAAAATAAAATAGTTTTTGTACAATTCTGAGTCAGACACTATTGTTTTCTAAAGGCAAATAGCATTAACTTCTATCAATGGATCCTTCTCAAGAGTTAGAAAGAGGAAATTATACACTGTGAGAGGAAAAAAAAACACACTTACTTCATAATGGTTGATCAAGGCTAGAATTTGTTACAGAGAGAATTTTTCTGGAAGAAACCAGTGTTTTTAAGAGCTGGAGGAAATCGAGAAGAAAGCAGAGCTGCATACAAAATAAATGGCAAATGTCATTTTGAGGTGGTGGCTCTTGCATGCTGGTACTTGGTGTGACCCCCTGTTCTGTGTCTGGCATATATCAAACGGGGTCGCTCTTTCAGTATTTGCCTTGGGTTTATGGCTGCAGTAGAACTGGTGTTATTAACTGGTTGCACCAAATTTATACTGTGTTCTCTACAGAGTGGGTTGAAGAAATTTGATTCCAAGTCCCATTCTTCATAGGCTTAATTATTCTGACAAATTGTTTTAAAACTTTATGTGCATTTCCCTTTAGATCCATAGCACTCTCACTGCAGTGTAAGTATAGCATTTAAACTAGGAAATTTCCAATTAGTCTGCATCCTTACTAATAACTCGCCTTGTTCTGCCTAAATTATTTAGCTTAGAGTTCTTTCAAACATCATAGATTCTTTTAAAATTAATTGCATACTAATGCCAAGCACAGGGCCTAGCATATGGCAGGCACTTAATAAATGTTTGTTGAATAAATAAATGAGTTTGCTTCAGTCTTGGATTTTGGCCTATCTTTTTACAATGTTAATCAAATAAACTGGCTTGTATTGGAGTGAAGCCAACTCTATGGATATTGGAATTTGTTTCATAAAACTTGTCTGGATTCATGGTTTAAAAATTTGGATTGAAAGTAAGGAGAAATTTATGTCTAGATCTTCATTAACTGTTAATTACTTAACTTGTTTCCTTCTGAGCAGGACAAGCCCTGGGCGTAAGGCCATACAGCTTGAGAGTAAATACTGGCTCCCACCATTACTATGTTACTATAACAGAGCTTTGTTATCTCTAAGATGTTTATAGTACCTACCAAACAGTGTTGTTTTGAATTATGGGAGATGATATTTATCACTTACCTACTGTTGCATAAGAAACACCCCAAACTTCGTGGTTTATTTATTTTTCCTCACAAGTTTATAGAACAGCTGTGCAGTTCTGCTGATTTAGGACAGGCTTGGCTGGTCTCAGTGAGGCTTCACCGTGGTCTTTGCCTAGTAGCTGGCTAGCTGCCAGCTAAGGCATTGAGGGTAACTGGGTCATGTACTGCCATCAACATTTTGTCAGTATGGCAGAAGTTCAAGACAAGAGAACAAATAAAGGCCCCCAGTCCTCTTGAAACCCAAACTCAGAAGTAGCATAATGTCGCTTCTGCCACATTCTATTGGTCAAAGCGAGTCACAAGGGCAGTCAAAATTCAAGGGCTGGGAAAACAGATTCTATCGTTTAATGTGAAGAACTGTAAATTCACATTGCAAAGGTTTAAGGACCGAGGGGACTGCAGAGAACTGTGACGGTTTTTGCAATTAACCACAACCCAAGGAACTGTTACCACAGTACCTGCTTACATGCATTTGATAGATAGTATTTAATGATATTATTAACCTACCACCTAGGCTTCCTTGTTAGCCTTTTTCTTCCACTCTCACCTTATTCCTTTTATGTGTGCAATCTTATGGTTCTAATAAAAAGGGTGGTTGAATAAATAAGCCATTTTGGTTATCCCGTCTGTCAGTTCTCCAACCTAACCAAGAAGTAATTATAAGACAACCTATAGCCACAAGGGATGGCTCCAGCAATTTTCTTTAATTCTCCAGTTTCTCAATCTTCCAATTCACTCTTGAAATCAAGTGAGGCATTAATGGCATACAGGTTAAGCAATAGTCACAGAGTTAGGCTACTCTGTTCTGAATCATGACTGCCGACTTATACCTCTGTGATCTTGTACTAGTTATCCTTTTGTACTCCGATTTTCTGATCTCTAAAATGGAGCTACCGAGTTACTGAGAAGTTTAAATACATATACATATACATATACATATACATATACATATACATATACATATACATATACATATACATATACATATACATATATATAATTTGTGTGTGGTCTATAGTGACCCTGGTTTGTCTGTGGGTATATGTGTGCGTGTGTATTACATTTAATTAGTTTATTTATTTCAGTGGGGAATAAAATCATAAGAGTCTGGCCACTTGGATAATTAGCAGACAAGGCAAAAAATAGTGTTGTGTGGATGGCTGACTAGGCCCCCTCATTCTCTCACACTGCCCCAGCTTCTAGTCTCTGACTATGTGTGACAGGTTGTTGACCTTTGAGCTAAAGCCAAATAGACAAAATCCATGAATGTTAAACCTACATATTCTATTTTGAAAGAAATTCTAGGCATGTAATCAGAGTTTATTTTTCTTCATTTGTACTGTTACTTTGTTTGGTTTTGTTGTTCCCCAAGTTCTATTTTCTATTTTAATTTTCTTATAAAAATCTGCTCTGGGAAGCCATAGAAAATAATTAACTGTATGCAATGATATGGTAGTTATATATGTATATCTGCAATGATGACATAAGAAACTTTGAGAAATTAATCTTCCTCAAGAGTAGTAATATATGACATTAACCAAAATTATTTT
This sequence comes from Tadarida brasiliensis, assembly GCA_030848825.1. Lineage (NCBI taxonomy): Eukaryota > Metazoa > Chordata > Mammalia > Chiroptera > Molossidae > Tadarida > Tadarida brasiliensis. The sequence continues at coordinate 54,746,193 of CM061264.1, forward strand.
AACTCAATAGTCTTAGCACAGGCAGAGTTTGGGAAAACAATGTGAGCTGATGAAACATTATTGCTTTCAGTGTGTAACAAGACTACCTAAAAAAAAATTGGACTGCAGAGATCCAATTTTAAAAGAAGAAAAGAAAATCCCTATTTGAAAACACTCTAATCTAAACAATATTACATCCATATTTTTGCCAACATTTTAATATATATTAATATACAACATATGAATATATAATACTCCTTGCTATGGAACCAATGCCAGATTCCTACTCTGCCATCCATTATCACCCTCCACCACACATCTGAGGGGAGGAGGATGGCAAAATCAGACCTGATGATCAAACTCCCTGAACCGGCACATAACTGCATTTAGCAACATTTCTAAGAAAGAAAGGAGAGAGGGAGAAAAAAACAGAAACAAAAGTTGTAGCTCGTGGTACTCGGCAAAATTTGAATCATGTCAAACTCATCCATGTATTCGCATGTTAAATAAAGAACTGATCTAGTGTCTTCTAAGGTCAAGCAGACTCTTCCTCGCTTTTCCTACCTCCACCAACATTAACCTACCCGCAAACAACTCTGTGATTAGCAGTTCAAAAGGGGCTCTGTTCACTGCCTTGGAATTGCTTGAGGAGTATCTAATAAAAATAGTAGAAATAATGCCAACCATCATTTATAGAAGGACTTCTATGTGTGTCTGATACTTGCTGGTCAAGGCATGCTACTTATATTATTCTTATTCCTAACAATAGTCTTCAAAGTAGACATCATTCTATATTTTACAGAGAAAGTCAAAGTTGGCCAGCTTAAAAGAGTAGGGCTTGGATTCAAGTACAGGTTTCTCTCATCCCAGACTTTATGCTTTTCTTGTACAAAATACTTAAACACAGACATTACGTTTCTCTTCATCTTTTTTACTTGAAATACATTCGGTCTTTATTTTTCCCAGGATATTCACTCATTTTTGTTGTTAACACTCTCCGTGGTCTCTGTATCTCTCTTTTAATAATGGTACCTGATTGAACCTAGCATTCTATTTACCCCATAGTAAACCAAGAGCTTTATAACCTCATGTTTTCCACATAAAATGTTCTTTTAATATTCTTGAATATGCCACTGCAATTTCCCCCCATTGACATAGCCTTAATTCACATCGCTTTAAAACAATCAAGTCAAGTCCACGAAACAGATATTGAGTTAGTGTTAATCATTCACAATTGGGCATTCATCTAATTAGAAAAATAATGAAAGATACAATCTAGTTCTCTCATTTCTTTTCTGGATAAATCAATAGGAAGAACATGTTAAAACTAAGATGAGTTTGGAATCTCTTTGATGTTTTAAATACATTAATGTCAGAAAAAACAACAACATTAAATAAGACTGACAGGAATTATATTTTTAGAAGTTTTATAATCCCTGGAAAATATTCCACTGATTCACATTACATGAAGTACATTAATAAAAAGTATGATCTTATTTTTTCAGTTTCTATAGTATAGCTTTCCTTTTTTCATCCAAAATAGTATATAATCAAAATATGTATTTTGAAGTGTTATCTGGAAAATCATAAGTATACATGTTTGAGAAAATGCTTACTTTACAAGAAAATGAATATGGATGATACAAAGAACCCAGAAGTTAGACACCAAGGAGGAAATAGCAATGTTCTATCTACGACATAGGTGAAGTGCATCATAAATTGTTTTTAAATATAACTCCATAAGAAAACACAACATTTTATATACTTAGAGAGCTATGTATTCTTGGGAATTCATTGTAATACTATGAGTGAACCCTTTCTACAGAAAAATACATTTATGCATATATAAAAAACCATTAGGGGAAATCATTATTAATGCCAACTATAGAGCTCCTAGTTTTGATGAAGGTAAAGTCATTGATGTTAGGATACTTGGAATCATACTGGAAAGTATTTAGGTAATAATAAATGGTTGAATTTGGCTTAGTGATGAGCTAAATGGGAAATATAAAGGCATATTGTGAGTCTTTAAAAGTGAATGTGAAGTGTTTTGTTTCATTCAGAGTAGTCTTGAACTCTAGTCTGTTAAACATCTTCATAAATGATCTGCAGTTAGTTTTTAATGACATTAATTAAATTCTCAGATGAGAGAGAATATCAAGTGATGAGATATCATATAATAGTACAAAAAGTCTAGAAAAAAATGGCCTGAAATTAATCAAATGAGATTTAATCTTGAATTGCAAAGGCCAGTATTTGATTAAAAAATAGATCCAATAAAAATTGAAGTAAAATTAAAAATTGGTCTCAATAAAGAGATTCTAATAGTTAATATAAAGTTGATTTGATATTCTGTAATGGTCTTTGAGAAAATGCAAGCTGTTTTTAAAATAGAAATGAAAAGCAGGGACATCCATAATATTTTCAACAATAAAGATAAATTAAAAAAAAAACACAGTACTATGAGTAAAATGTTCTTTTATGCTAAAGTTATGTGTAAAATTAGCTGTAGGACTTACTTTGCCTACTCCATAAAGAAATTATTCTAGAGACCAAAAAAAATAGAAATAAATATGAAATCCTCATAGTAGTAATCACCTAAAAATTCCAGTGGCTGGCTGACCACGCTGGGAAAGTTGAAATGTTATGGATAATTTGTGCTGTAAAAGAACCTTTATGATCATCAGACACCTCTCCAGTAGAAGGAACCCACAAAGAATCTTTGGAGAAGGGGACTGACAAAGAAGTACAGCTAGATGAAAAGACATCAGATTTGTATGACAATTTTCTACAAACTCTTCAAAGGGACCAAAATTTCTAAAGAAGTAGTAAAAATTAAAATCATGGGGGGAAAATCAAGATAGACAAAAAGATATAGCTTTGATAGATACAATTTTGATTGTGATAAAATAGGCTGTTTCATCATTAGCAGAACTGGACAGATGATTTGCAAATATTACAGAAGATTTTATTTTAATGAAGGCATTTAAACTCTTCTCTATAATAGAGACTTCATCCTTATTTATGCAAATATTCAAATATGTATTGGGAGAAAACATTCACAAAAGGTTCTTCAAAATGCTTCTTTTGCAATAGTTTTCAGAGCCTTCTTATTGTTATTCGTTGAAGGAGATGCTAAAACTCGAATTACATAATTACAGCCTTACAAAATAAGTCCTCTCTTTTGAGGTTCTTAGTGGCAATTTCTTTTTACTAGTATTAGAATAATGGCAACAGAACATAGCTGCAGGTGACAATGTAAAATAGATACCAAACAAGAATGTAATAAGGCTTTTCCATTTTTAGCAAATGTGATTATATGTATTATCTCCAGAGCGATTTCTCCTTTTCTGTAAATATAATTTCTGGAAGAGCTCGCTTTATGGAAGGACCATACAAGCGAGCTCTTTTTGAGTTTCTCTTTCATACCTAATTTAAGTGAATCAGGAAACATTGTACACCAATGTCTATAGGATAATGTTCAACTACTGCAAACATGTTTAAAGTTTTGTGACCATACTCTAAAATGTTCAGAATTGCAATGTCATTAGATTGTTAAACATCAGTATTTTTATATGTTCCAAAGCAATTTTTATGTACAAAATTTTTAAAAATAATAAAATAATTTATGTTAAGTAGATTAACTCTTTTGTTGTGGTCCATTCAAAAGACCCAGTCCTTTTTCAATGACATTAATAAGTTTCTGTGGCTTTTCAGATATGAAGATAAAGGCTTTAACTATTCTCTTCCTCTACTGTTATAATGAAAAAATGAGTAATCTGTTATGTCTAGTTTAATTTTTACTTTAAACATGGAGACATCACTCTACTAAAAACAGGATATGATACTCACAATACCACAACCTAAACGATTCCAGTGGATGAACGACCACAGGGGGCACTTGGGATGCTATAGGCAGGTTTGTGCCACAACAAAATCTCTCTGATGCTTTATTTTGTTTCAACTGGGCTGGGTCATAGTGTCCAGATATTTGGTCAAATATTATTCTGCATGTTTCAATTAGGCTGTTTTGGAATGAGATTAGCATTTAAACTTTGAGTGAATAGATTACTCTCTACAATGTGGACGAACCTCCTCCAATCAGTCGAAGGCCTGAACACAACAGAAGGCTGACCTCCCTCAGCAAGAGGAAAGGCTGCCAACCGAAGGCCTTTAGACTTGAACTGCAACATGAACTTCTCCCTGGGTCTCCAGCCTGCTGGCCTACCCTGCAGATTTGGGATTTGCCAGTTCCTTTAAAATAAATGAGCCAATTCCTTAAAATAAATCTCTTTATAGTACATTTGACCCTTGAACAATGCAAGAGAGGATGGTTAGTGGTGTTGACCACCCATGCAGTAGAAAATCCATGTAAAAATTAAGTCAGCCCTCCACTCACACTTGGAAAATTCCCATATGAGCAAACCCTTGCAGTTCAAACCACATGCTCAAGGGTCAATGTACATACATTCTATTAATTCTGTTTCTCTAAGAAACCTTTGATAATACAAACAAAATGCATGACCATCAGGTACCCACACAATGGAAGGAACAGGGGTTACATGAGAAATCCTTGGCAAAGAGTATTATATAAAATATAAATGCCTTTTCAGTTTCTGTATAAAGATGTAAACTTCAAATATAAATTGAAATTTAAACCCATATTTGCAGGGAGATAAAAATATGAGGCCCTATGGGAAAATAGGTATGGCCACTTTCCATAATTCCAATATTCAAGAATTAGCTTTTTAAAAGGAAGGACCAATATGGTGTCAAATCCCAAATTTGAATGACTGAGACAGACAAGCTCTTATCTGTGTCTAGCAATAATGATTCCCTCTTTACTCTATTTCACAGACACATTTGTACATATCTTTGCCCCCTCAGGATAATACACTATCATGTGACTCAGTGTACTGTGGTAGCTATGAGCTCCCATCCTGGGGTCACAGTGATGGAAGGTTAGGGAACCCCTCACACTCCCAGGTTCCTCATCTATACAATGAGAATAACAATGCCTACTCCACAGGGCCAATATGATGATAACATTGCTTTTCACTTAGAACATTGTAGGATCTGATTCTTGCTTTTAGCCTCCTCAAGGAGCAAGAATGGTGTCTTATGTACATTTCAACCTACCTCACATATCACCTGGCCCAGTGCTCTCTTTATAGTCGACTAGTCAATAATTAAAGACAATAGCTGCCAATTATTGTGTGTTTATAATTCATTATAATTTTTTTTTTTTAGATCTCACAAAATTTCTTCAAAGCAGTTGCTATTCTCCCCATTTTTGGGTGCGGAAGCCACGGCTGTGAGAGGAGGAGCCCTGGAGATCACACACAGCTACTTCACAGTGGAGTCATCATTTAATTCTTGTCTAAATCAAAACTGCACTCTCTATGCTTTGCAACTCACTGTCACTGTTAGATGGTTGGTGATAGGCATTTGTTAGTCCCCAAATCTCATGGGAAGTTGCCATTGATCACTATATTCTGTCCTTTTATTTCCTTTTTATGCTGCTTGATCATAAGGTTCTGTCACACGTTGGGAGCTAGAAGTCTGGCTGTTATGGCTTGTTAGACTGTGGAACGGAGTAAAAAGGAAAGTTATGAAAGCATCTTCCCTGGTGAATCTTCTGAAGGAAAAATATACTATCTATCAAGCTTAATTTTTAGATTTATCATGCTTGGACAGATACAAACTCGTCATGGACAGCACCTATCTTTCAATGCCTCTTTCCAGGAGGCTAAAGATAAGTATTAGGTATGATTTGAAGATTCTTCCAGACCCACAGATCTGTGATCTTAATAAAATAAGAAATTTCATTAATTTTTTTCAAAATGTTTTCCATTATGGTTAATAAACACTATACTAATATACACCGGAGAGATGTTCCCATGCACATTGTTAAACATGGGTTTCAACTTTTCTTGGAGCACTTTCCTGCATGCATTTTAGTTATAACAGTATTAGAGATTTCATGTAAAAAGAAACCTTGAAAATATTAGTCTAAATATTAGTTCTAGGATAGAGTGATTTCCTCCATTATCAAACACTTTCCAAATTCAAGAAAGTAAAACATTTGATTTCTAAGATGTGCCTCACAATGCTATCATTAAATTATCATCAATATTCCTTAACTCAGGAAACTCTTACGGAGTCGATAGACTGATTTTTGTAAGCAATAGATCTGTTATTCTCAAACATAGATTTTTTTTTTACCAAGTTAAATATAAAACGACCCTCTTTGTGAGACAGAAGATTACAGCACTTTCCCAAATCCATGATAATATTGCTATTTTAAAACTGAACTTCTTTAAGCAATA